>CM063177.1:22155000-27155000 GCA_031835075.1 Saguinus oedipus | reverse complement strand
CGTTTCTGGTAAGAGCTGCGTCTGGACATTTCTCAGTGAATGGGAATGTATGCTGTAAGGAGAACTGTCTGCTTGTGAAAGCAAAACGGAGCTACCTAACAGAACGGTCTTCAATGTGTGCATTCAACTTACAGAGTTAAACTCGTGTGTTGAAGGGGAAGTCTGGAAACGCTTTCTGTGGGGAAATCTCAAAACAGGCATTTCCAGCACTATTCCCGCATATAACGAAATAGCAGTAAAACTCTGCCTAAAACACAGAAGAAACGTATCCTTCAATCTGCTCTGCTGTGCGTTTATTCAGCTAAGGGAGTTAAATCTCCCTTTAGATTCAGGAGTTAGAAACACGTTTCTGCTAAGAGCTGGGTTTGGACATTTCTCAGTAAATGAAATTATAGGCTGTAAGGAGAACTGTCTGCTTCTAAAACCAAAACGGGGCTACATAACAGACCGGTGTTCAATGTGTGCATTCAACTTACAGAGTTAAACTCGTGTGTTGAAGGGGAAGTCTGGAAACGCTTTCTGTGGAGAGATCTCAAAACAGGCATTTCCAGCACTATTTCCGCATATAACGAAATAGCAGTAAAACTCTGCCTAAAACACAGAAGAAACGTATCCTTCAATCTGCTCTGCTGTGCGTTTATTCAGCTAAGTGAGTTAAATCTCCCTTTAGATTCAGGAGTTAGAAACACGTCTCTGGTAAGAGCTGCGTTTGGACATTTCTCAGTGAATGGGAGTATATGCTGTAAGGAGAACTGTCTGCTTCTAAAACCAAAACGGAGCTACCTTACAGAACGGTCTTCAATGTGTGCATTCAACTTACAGAGTTAAACTCGTGTGTTGAAGGGGAAGTCTGGAAACGCTTTCTGTGGAGAGATCTCAAAACAGGCATTTCCAGGCATTTCCAGCACTATTCCCGCATATAACGAAATAGCAGTAAAACTCTGCCTAAAACACAGAAGAAACGTATACTTCAATCTGCTCTGCTGTGCGTTTTTTCAGCTTAGTGAGTTAAATCTCCCTGTAGATTCAGGAGTTTGAAACACGTTTCTGGTAAGAGCTGCGTTTGGACATTTCTCAGTGAATGGGAGTCTATGCTGTAAGGAGAACTGTCTGCTTCTAAAACCAAAACGGAGCTACCTAACAGAACGGTCTTCAATGTGTGCATTCAACGTACAGAATTAAAGTCGTGTGTTGAAGGGGAAGTCTGGAAACGCTTTCTGTGGAGAGATCTCAAAACAGGCATTTCCAGGCATTTCCAGCACTATTCCCGCATATAACGAAATAGCAGTAAAACTCTGCCTAAAACACAGAAGAAACGTATCCATCAATCTGCCCTGCTGTTCGTTTGTTCAGCTAAGTGAGTTAAATCTCCCTTTAGATTCAGGAATTAGAAACACGTTTCTGGTAAGAGCTGCGTTTGGACATTTCTCAGTGAATGGGAGTATATGCTGTAAGGAGAACTGTCTGCTTCTAAAACCAAATCGGAGCTACCTAACAGATCGGTCTTCAATGTGTGCATTCAACTTACAGAGTTAAACTCGTGTGTTGAAGGGGAAGGCTGGAAACGCTTTCTGTGGAGAGATCTCAAAACAGGCATTTCCAGGCATTTCCAGCACTATTCCCTCATATAGCGAAATAGCAGTAAAACTCTGCCTAAAACACAGAAGAAACGTATCCTTCAATCTGCTCTGCTGTGCGTTTGTTCAGCTAAGTGAGTTAAATCTCCCTTTAGATTCAGGAGTTAGAAACACGTTTCTGGTAAGTGCTGCGTTTGGACAATACTCAGTGAATGGGAGTATATGCTGTAAGGAGAACTGTCTGCTTCTAAAACCAAAACGGAGCTACCTAACAGAACGGTCTTCAATGTGTGCATTCAACTTACAGTGTTAAACTCGTGTTTTGAAGGGGAAGTCTGGAAACGCTTTCTGTGGAGAGATCTCAAAACAGGCATTTCCAGGCATTTCCAGCACTATTCCCGCATATAATGAAATAGCAGTAAAACTCTGCCTAAAACACAGAAGAAACTTATCCTTCAATCTGCTCTGCTGTGCGTTTGTTCAGCTAAGTGAGTTAAATCTCCCTTTAGATTCAAGAGTTAGAAACACGTTTCTGGTAAGAGCTGCGTTTGGACATTTCTCAGTGAATGGGAGTATATGCTGTAAGGAGAACTGTCTGCTTCTAAAACCAAAACGGAGCTACCTAACAGAACGGTCTTCAATGTGTGCATTCAACTTACAGAGTTAAACTCGTGTGTTGAAGGGGAAGTCTGGAAACGCTTTCTGTGGAGAGATCTCAAAACAGGCATTTCCAGGCATTTCCAGCACTATTCCCGCATATAACGAAATAGCAGTAAAACTCTGCCTAAAACACCGAAGAAACGTATCCTTCAATCTGCTCTGCTGTGCGTTTGTTCAGCTAAGTGAGTTAAATCTCCCTTTAGATTCAGGAGTTAGAAACACGTTTCTGGTAAGTGCTGCGTTTGGACATTTCTCAGTGAATGGGTGTATATGCTGTAAGGAGAACTGTCTGCTTCTAAAACCAAAACGGAGCTACCTAACAGAACGGTCTTCAATGTGTGCATTTAACTTACAGAGTTAAAATCGCGTGTTGAAGGGGAAGTCTGGAAACGCTTTCTGTGGAGAGATCTCAAAACAGGCATTTCCATCACTATTCCCGCATATAACGAAATAGCAGTAAAACTCTGCCTAAAACACAGAAGAAACGTATCCTTCAATCTGCTCTGCTGTGCGTTTGTTCAGCTAAGTGAGTTAAATCTCCCTTTAGATTCAGGAGTTAGAAACACGTTTCTGGTAAGAGCTGCGTTTGGACATTTCTCAGTGAATGGGAGTATATGCTGTAAGAGAACTGTCTGCTTCTAAAACCAAAACGGAGCTACCTAACAGAACGGTCTTCAATGTGTGCATTCAACTTACAGAGTTAAACTCGTGTGTTCAAGGGGAAGTCTGGAAACGCTTTCTGTGGAGAGATCTCAAAACAGGCATTTCCAGCACTATTCCCGCATATAACGAAATAGCAGTAAAACTCTGCCTAAAACACAGAAGAAACGTATCTTTCAATCTGCTCTGCTGTGCGTTTGTTCAGCTAAGTGAGTTAAATCTCCCTTTAGATTCAGGAGTTAGAAACATGTTTCTGGTAAGAGCTGCGTTTGGACATTTCTCAGTGAATGGGAGTATATGCTGTAAGGAGAACTGTCTGCTTCTAAAACCAAAACGGAGCTACCTAACAGAACGGTCTTCAATGTGTGCATTCAACTTACAGAGTTAAACTCGTGTGTTGAAGGGGAAGTCTGGAAACGATTTCTGTGGAGAGATCTCAAAACAGGCATTTCCAGGCATTTCCAGCACTATTCCCGCATATAACGAAATAGCCGTAAACCTCTGCTTAAAACACAGAAGAAACGTATCCTTAACTCTGCTCTGCTGTGCGTTTGTTCAGCTAAGTGAGTTAAATCTCCCTTTAGATTCAGGAGTTAGGAACACGTTTCTGGTAAGAGCTGCGTTTGGACATTTCTCAGTTAATGGGAGTATATGCTGTAAGGAGAACAGTCTGCTTCTAAAACCAAAACGGAGCTACCTAACAGAACGGTCTTCAATGTGTGCATTCAACTTACAGAGTTAAACTGGTGTGTTGAAGGGGAAGTCTGGAAACGCTTTCTGTGCAGAGATCTCAAAACATGCATTTCCAGGCTTTTCCAGCACTATTCCCGCATATAACCAAATAGCAGTAAAACTCTGCCTAAAACACAGAAGAAACGTATCCTTCAATCTGCTCTGCTGTGCGTTTGTTCAGCTAAGTGAGTTAAATCTCCCTTTAGATTCAGGAGTTAGAAACACGTTTCTGGTAAGAGCTGCGTTTGGACATTTCTCAGTGAATGGGAGTATATGCTGTAAGGAGAACTGTCTGCTTCTAAAACCAAAACGGAGCTACCTAACAGAACGGTCTTCAATGTGTGCATTCAACTTACAGAGTTAAACTCGTGTGTTGAAGGGGAAGTCTGGAAACGCTTTCTGTGGAGAGATCTCAAAACAGGCATTTCCAGGCATTTCCAGCACTATTCCCGCATATAACGAAATAGCAGTAAAACTCTGCCTAAAACACAGAAGAAACGTATCCTTCAATCTGCTCTGCTGTGCCTTTGTTCAGCTAAGTGAGTTAAATCTCCCTTTAGATTCAGGAGTTAGAAACACGTTTCTGGTAAGAGCTGCGTTTGGACATTTCTCAGTGAATGGGAGTATATGCTGTAAGGAGAACTGTCTGCTTCTAAAACCAAAACGGAGCTACCTAACAGAACGGTCTTCTATGTGTGCATTCAACTTACAGAGTTAAACTCGTGTGTTGAAGGGGAAGTCTGGAAACGCTTTCTGTGGAGAGATCACAAAACAGGCATTTCCAGCACTATTCCCGCATATAACGAAATAGCAGTAAAACTCTGCTTAAAACACAGAAGAAACGTATCCTTCAATCTGCTCTGCTGTGCGTTTGTTCAGCTTAGTTAGTTAAATCTCCCTGTAGATTCAGGAGTTTGAAACACGTTTCTGGTAAGAGCTGCGTTTGGACATTTCTCAGTGAATGGGAGTATATGCTGTAAGGAGAACTGTCTGCTTCTAAAATCAAAACGGAGCTACCTAACAGAACGGTCTTCAATGTGTGCATTCAACTGACAGAGTTAAACTCGTGTGTTGAAGGTGAAGTCTGGAAACGCTTTCTGTGGAGAGATCTCAAAACATGCATTTCCAGGCATTTCCACCACTATTCCCTCATATAACGATATAGCAGTAAAACTCTGCCTAAAACACAGAAGAAACGTATCCTTCAATCTGCTCTGCTGTGCGTTTGTTCAGCTAAGTGAGTTAAATCTCCCTTTAGATTCAGGAGTTAGAAACACGTTTCTGGTAAGAGCTGCGTTTGGACATTTCTCAGTGAATGGGAATATATGCTGTAAGGAGAACTGTCTGCTTCTAAAACCAAAACGGAGCTACCTAACAGAACGGTCTTCAATGTGTGCATTCAACTTACAGAGTTAAACTCGTGTGTTGAAGGGGAAGTCTGGAAACGCTTTCTGTGGAGAGATCTCAAAACAGGCATTTCCAGCACTATTCCCGCATATAAAGAAATAGCAGTAAAACTCTGCGTAAAACACAGAAGAAACGTATCCTTCAATCTTCTCTGCTGTGCGTTTGTTCAGCTAAGTGAGTTAAATCTCCCTTTAGATTCAGGAGTTAGAAACACGTTTCTGGTAAGAGCTGCGTTTGGACATTTCTCAGTGAATGGAAGTATATGCTGTAAGGAGAACTGTCTGCTTCTAAAACCAAAACGGAGCTACCTAACAGAACGGTCTTCAATGTGTGCATTCAACTTACAGAGTTAAACTCGTGTGTTGAAGGGGAAGTCTGGAAACGCTTTCTGTGGAGAGATCTCAAAACAGGCATTTCCAGGCATTTCCAGCACTATTCAAGCATATAACGCAATAGCAGTAAACCTCTGCCTAAAACACAGAAGAAACGTAACCTTAACTCTGCTCTGCTGTGCCTTTGTTAAGCTAAGTGAGTTAAATCTCCCTTTAGATTCAGGAGTTAGAAACACGTTTCTGGTAAGTGCTGCGTTTGGACATTTCTCAGTGAATGGGTGTATATGCTGTAAGGAGAACTGTCTGCTTCTAAAACCAAAACGGAGCTACCTAACAGAACGGTCTTCAATGTGTGCATTTAACTTACAGAGTTAAAATCGCGTGTTGAAGGGGAAGTCTGGAAAAGCTTTCTGTGGAGAGATCTCAAAACAGGCATTTCCATCACTATTCCCGCATATAACGAAATAGCAGTAAAACTCTGCCTAAAACACAGAAGAAACGTATCCTTCAATCTGCTCTGCTGTGCGTTTGTTCAGCTAAGTGAGTTAAATCTCCCTTTAGATTCAGGAGTTAGAAACACGTTTCTGGTAAGAGCTGCGTTTGGACATTTCTCAGTGAATGCGAGTATATGCTGTAAGAGAACTGTCTGCTTCTAAAACCAAAACGGAGCTACCTAACAGAACGGTCTTCAATGTGTGCATTCAACTTACAGAGTTAAACTCGTGTGTTGAAGGGGAAGTCTGGAAACGCTTTCTGTGGAGAGATCTCAAAACAGGCATTTCCAGCACTATTCCCGCATATAACGAAATAGCAGTAAAACTCTGCCTAAAACACAGAAGAAACGTATCTTCCAATCTGCTCTGCTGTGCGTTTGTTCAGCTAAGTGAGTTAAATCTCCCTTTAGATTCAGGAGTTAGAAACATGTTTCTGGTAAGAGCTGCGTTTGGACATTTCTCAGTGAATGGGAGTATATGCTGTAAGGAGAACTGTCTGCTTCTAAAACCAAAACGGAGCTACCTAACAGAACGGTCTTCAATGTGTGCATTCAACTTACAGAGTTAAACTCGTGTGTTGAAGGGGAAGTCTGGAAACGATTTCTGTGGAGAGATCTCAAAACAGGCATTTCCAGGCATTTCCAGCACTATTCCCGCATATAACGAAATAGCCGTAAAACTCTGCCTAAAACACAGAAGAAACGTATCCTTCAATCTGCTCTGCTGTGCGTTTGTTCAGCTAAGTGAGTTAAATCTCCCTTTAGATTCAGGAGTTAGAAACACGTTTCTGGTAAGAGCTGCGTTTGGACATTTCTCAGTGAATGGGTGTATATGATGTAAGGAGAACTGTCTGCTTCTAAAACCAAAACGGAGCTACCTAACAGAACGGTCTTCAATGTGTGCATTCAACTTACAGAGTTAAAATCGTGTGTTGAAGGGGAAGTCTGGAAACGCTTTCTGTGGAGAGATCTCAAAACAGGCATTTCCATCACTATTCCCGCATATAACGAAATAGCAGTAAAACTCTGCCTAAAACACAGAAGAAACGTATCCTTCAATCTGCTCTGCTGTGCGTTTGTTCAGCTAAGTGAGTTAAATCTCCCTTTAGATTCAGGAGTTAGAAACACGTTTCTGGTAAGAGCTGCGTTTGGACATTTCTCAGTGAATGGGAGTATATGCTGTAAGGAGAACTGTCTGCTTCTAAAACCAAAACGGAGCTAACTACAGAACGGTCTTCAATGTGTGCATTCAATTTACAGAGTTAAATTCGTGTGTTGAAGGGGAAGTCTGGAAAGGCTTTCTGTGGAGAGATCTCAAAACAGGCATTTCCAGCACTATTCCCGCATATAACGAAATAGCAGTAAAGCTCTGCTTAAAACACAGAAGAAACGTATCCTTCAATCTGCTCTGCTGTGCGTTTGTTCAGCTTAGTGAGTTAAATCTCCCTGTAGATTCAGGAGTTTGAAACACGTTTCTGGTAAGAGCTGCGTTTGGACATTTCTCAGTGAATGGGAGTATATGCTGTAAGGAGAACTGTCTGCTTCTAAAACCAAAACGGAGCTACCTAACAGAACGGTCTTCAATGTGTGCATTCAACTTACAGAGTTAAACTCGTGTGTTGAAGGGGAAGTCTGGAAACGCTTTCTGTGGAGAGATCTCAAAACAGGCATTTCCAGGCATTTCCAGCAGTATTCCCGCATATAACGAAATAGCAGTAAAACTCTGCCTAAAACACAGAAGAAACGTATCCTTCAATCTGCTCTGCTGTGCGTTTGTTCAGCTAAATGAGTTAAATCTCCCTTTAGATTCAGGAGTTAGGAACACGTTTCTGGTAAGAGCTGCGTTTGGACATTTCTCAGTGAATGGTAGTATATGCTGTAAGGAGAACTCTCTGCTTCTAAAACCAAAACGGAGCTACCTAACAGAACGGTCTTCAATGTGTGCATTCAACTTACAGAGTTAAACTCGTGTGTTGAAGGGGAAGTCTGGAAACGCTTTCTGTGTAGAGATCTCAAAACAGGCATTTCCAGGCATTTCCAGCACTATTCCCGCATATAACGAAATAGCAGTAAACCTCTGCCTAAAACACAGAAGAAACGTATCCTTAACTCTGCTCTGCTGTGCGTTTGTTCAGCTAAGTGAGTTAAATCTCCCTTTAGATTCAGGAGTTAGGAACACGTTTCTGGTAAGAGCTGCGTTTGGACATTTCTCAGTTAATGGGAGTATATGCTGTAAGGAGAACAGTCTGCTTCTAAAACCAAAACGGAGCTACCTAACAGAACGGTCTTCAATGTGTGCATTCAACTTACAGAGTTAAACTGGTGTGTTGAAGGGGAAGTCTGGAAACGCTTTCTGTGGAGAGATCTCAAAACATGCATTTCCAGGCTTTTCCAGCACTATTCCCGCATATAACCAAATAGCAGTAAAACTCTGCCTAAAACACAGAAGAAACGTATCCTTCAATCTGCTCTGCTGTGCGTTTGTTCAGCTAAGTGAGTTAAATCTCCCTTTAGATTCAGGAGTTAGAAACACGTTTCTGGTAAGAGCTGCGTTTGGACATTTCTCAGTGAATGGGAGTATATGCTGTAAGGAGAACTGTCTGCTTCTAAAACCAAAACGGAGCTACCTAACAGAACGGTCTTCAATGTGTGCATTCAACTTACAGAGTTAAACTCGTGTGTTGAAGGGGAAGTCTGGAAACGCTTTCTGTGGAGAGATCTCAAAACAGGCATTTCCAGGCATTTCCAGCACTATTCCCGCATATAACGAAATAGCAGTAAAACTCTGCCTAAAACACAGAAGAAACGTATCCTTCAATCTGCTCTGCTGTGCCTTTGTTCAGCTAAGTGAGTTAAATCTCCCTTTAGATTCAGGAGTTAGAAACACGTTTCTGGTAAGAGCTGCGTTTGGACATTTCTCAGTGAATGGGAGTATATGCTGTAAGGAGAACTGTCTGCTTCTAAAACCAAAACGGAGCTACCTAACAGAACGGTCTTCTATGTGTGCATTCAACTTACAGAGTTAAACTCGTGTGTTGAAGGGGAAGTCTGGAAACGCTTTCTGTGGAGAGATCACAAAACAGGCATTTCCAGCACTATTCCCGCATATAACGAAATAGCAGTAAAACTCTGCTTAAAACACAGAAGAAACGTATCCTTCAATCTGCTCTGCTGTGCGTTTGTTCAGCTTAGTGAGTTAAATCTCCCTGTAGATTCAGGAGTTTGAAACACGTTTCTGGTAAGAGCTGCGTTTGGACATTTCTCAGTGAATGGGAGTATATGCTGTAAGGAGAACTGTCTGCTTCTAAAATCAAAACGGAGCTACCTAACAGAACGGTCTTCAATGTGTGCATTCAACTGACAGAGTTAAACTCGTGTGTTGAAGGTGAAGTCTGGAAACGCTTTCTGTGGAGAGATCTCAAAACATGCATTTCCAGGCATTTCCACCACTATTCCCTCATATAACGATATAGCAGTAAAACTCTGCCTAAAACACAGAAGAAACGTATCCTTCAATCTGCTCTGCTGTGCGTTTGTTCAGCTAAGTGAGTTAAATCTCCCTTTAGATTCAGGAGTTAGAAACACGTTTCTGGTAAGAGCTGCGTTTGGACATTTCTCAGTGAATGGGAATATATGCTGTAAGGAGAACTGTCTGCTTCTAAAACCAAAACGGAGCTACCTAACAGAACGGTCTTCAATGTGTGCATTCAACTTACAGAGTTAAACTCGTGTGTTGAAGGGGAAGTCTGGAAACGCTTTCTGTGGAGAGATCTCAAAACAGGCATTTCCAGCACTATTCCCGCATATAAAGAAATAGCAGTAAAACTCTGCGTAAAACACAGAAGAAACGTATCCTTCAATCTGCTCTGCTGTGCGTTTGTTCAGCTAAGTGAGTTAAATCTCCCTTTAGATTCAGGAGTTAGAAACACGTTTCTGGTAAGAGCTGCGTTTGGACATTTCTCAGTGAATGGAAGTATATGCTGTAAGGAGAACTGTCTGCTTCTAAAACCAAAACGGAGCTACCTAACAGAACGGTCTTCAATGTGTGCATTCAACTTACAGAGTTAAACTCGTGTGTTGAAGGGGAAGTCTGGAAACGCTTTCTGTGGAGAGATCTCAAAACAGGCATTTCCAGGCATTTCCAGCACTATTCAAGCATATAACGAAATAGCAGTAAACCTCTGCCTAAAACACAGAAGAAACGTAACCTTCACTCTGCTCTGCTGTGCGTTTGTTCAGCTAAGTGAGTTAAATCTCCCTTTAGATTCAGGAGTTAGGAACACGTTTCTGGTAGGAGCTGCGTTTGGACATTTCTCAGTTAATGGGAGTATATGCTGTAAGGAGAACAGTCTGCTTCTAAAACCAAAACGGAGCTACCTAACAGAACGGTCTTCAATGTGTGCATTCAACTTACAGAGTTAAATTGGTGTGTTGAAGGGGAAGTCTGGAAACGCTTTCTGTGGAGAGATCTCAAAACATGCATTTCCAGGCTTTTCCAGCACTATTCCCGCATATAACCAAATAGCAGTAAAACTCTGCCTAAAACACAGAAGAAACGTATCTTTCAATCTGCTCTGCTGTGCGTTTGTTCAGCTAAGTGAGTTAAATCTCCCTTTAGATTCAGTAGTTAGAAACACGTTTCTGGTAAGAGCTGCGTTTGGACATTTCTCAGTGAATGGGAGTATATGCTGTAAGGAGAACTGTCTGCTTCTAAAACCAAAACGGAGCTACCTAACAGAACGGTCTTCAATGTGTGCATTCAACTTACAGAGTTAAACTCGTGTGTTGAAGGGGAAGTCTGGAAACGCTTTCTGTGGAGAGATCTCAAAACAGGCATTTCCAGGCATTTCCAGCACTATTCCCGCATATAACGAAATAGCAGTAAAACTCTGCCTAAAACACAGAAGAAACGTATCCTTCAATCTGCTCTGCTGTGCCTTTGTTCAGCTAAGTGAGTTAAATCTCCCTTTAGATTCAGGAGTTAGAAACACGTTTCTGGTAAGAGCTGCGTTTGGACATTTCTCAGTGAATGGGAGTATATGCTGTAAGGAGAACTGTCTGCTTCTAAAACCAAAACGGAGCTACCTAACAGAACGGTCTTCTATGTGTGCATTCAACTTACAGAGTTAAACTCGTGTGTTGAAGGGGAAGTCTGGAAACGCTTTCTGTGGAGAGATCACAAAACACGCATTTCCAGCACTATTCCCGCATATAAAGAAATAGCAGTAAAACTCTGCTTAAATCACAGAAGAAACGTATCCTTCAATCTGCTCTGCTGTGCGTTTGTTCAGCTTAGTGAGTTAAATCTCCCTGTAGATTCAGGAGTTTGAAACACGTTTCTGGTAAGAGCTGCGTTTGGACATTTCTCAGTGAATGGGAGTATATGCTGTAAGGAGAACTGTCTGCTTCTAAAATCAAAACGGAGCTACCTAACAGAACGGTCTTCAATGTGTGCATTCAACTGACAGAGTTAAACTCGGGTGTTGAAGGTGAAGTCTGGAAACGCTTTCTGTGGAGAGATCTCAAAACATGCATTTCCAGGCATTTCCACCACTATTCCCGCATATAAGGATATAGCAGTAAAACTCTGCCTAAAACACAGAAGAAACGTATCCTTCAATCTGCTCTGCTGTGCGTTTGTTCAGCTAAGTGAGTTAAATCTCCCTTTAGATTCAGGAGTTAGAAACACGTTTCTGGTAAGAGCTGCGTTTGGACATTTCTCAGTGAATGGGAATATATGCTGTAAGGAGAACTGTCTGCTTCTAAAACCAAAACGGAGCTACCTAACAGAACGGTCTTCAATGTGTGCATTCAACTTACAGAGTTAAACTCGTGTGTTGAAGGGGAAGTCTGGAAACGCTTTCTGTGGGGAGATCTCAAAACAGGCATTTCCATCACTATTCCCGCATATAACGAAATAGCAGTAAAACTCTGCTTAAAACAGTGAAGAAACGTATCCTTCAATCTGCTCTGCTGTGCGTTTGTTCAGCTTAGTGAGTTATATCTCCCTGTAGATTCAGGAGTTTGAAACACGTTTCTGGTAAGAGCTGCGTTTGGACATTTCTCAGTGAATGGGAGTATATGCTGTAAGGAGAACTGTCTGCTTCTAAAACCAAAACGGAGCTACCTAACAGAACGGTCTTCAATGTGTGCATTCAACTTACAGAGTTAAACTTGTGTGTTGAAGGGGAAGTCTGGATACGCTTTCTGTGGAGAGATCTCAAAACAGGCATTTCCAGGCCTTTCCAGCACTATTCCCGCATATAACGAAATAGCAGTAAAACTCTGCCTAAAACACAGAAGAAACGTATCCTTCAATCTGCTCTGCTGTGCGTTTGTTCAGCTAAGTGAGTTAAATCTCCCTTTAGATTCAGGAGTTAGAAACAAGTTTCTGGTAAGAGCTGCGTTTGGACATTTCTCAGTGAATGGGAGTATATGCTGTAAGGAGAACTGTCTGCTTCTAAAACCAAAACGGAGCTACCTAACAGAACGGTCTTCAATGTGTCCATTCAACTTACAGAGTTAAACTCGTGTGTTGAAGGGGAAGTCTGGAAACGCTTTCTGTGGAGAGATCTCAAAACAGGCATTTCCAGCACTATTCCCGCATATAAAGAAATAGCAGTAAAACTCTGCGTAAAACACAGAAGAAACGTATCCTTCAATTGCTCTGCTGTGCGTTGGTTCAGCTAAGTGAGTTAAATCTCCCTTTAGATTCAGGAGTTAGAAACACGTTTCTGGTAAGTGCTGCGTTTGGACATTTCTCAGTGAATGGAAGTATATGCTGTAAGGAGAACTGTCTGCTTCTAAAACCAAAACGGAGCTACCTAACAGAACGGTCTTCAATGTGTGCATTCAACTTACAGAGTTAAACTCGTGTGTTGAAGGGGAAGTCTGGAAACGCTTTCTGTGGAGAGATCTCAAAACAGGCATTTCCAGCCATTTCCAGCACTATTCCCGCATATAACGAAATAGCAGTAGAACTCTGCCTAAAACACAGAAGAAACGTATACGTCAATCTGCTCTGCTGTTCGTTTTTTCAGCTTAGTGAGTTAAATCTCCCTGTAGATTCAGGAGTTTGAAACACGTTTCTGGTAAGAGCTGCGTTTGGACATTTCTCAGTGAATGGGAGTATATGGTGTAAGGAGAACTGTCTGCTTCTAAAACCAAAACGGAGCTACCAAACAGAACGGTCTTCAATGTGTGCATTCAACTTACAGAGTTAAACTCATGTGTGGAAGGGGAAGTCTGGAAACGCTTTCTGTGGAGAGATCTCAAAACAGGCATTTCCAGCACTATTCCCGCATTTAACGAAATAGCAGTGAAACTCTGCCTAACACACAGAAGAAACGTATCCTTCAATCTGCTCTGCTGTGCGTTTGTTCAGCTAAGTGAGTTAAATCTCCCTTTAGATTCAGGAGTTAGAAACACGTTTCTGGTAAGGGCTGCGTTTGGACATTTCTCAGTGAATGGGAGTATATGCTGTAAGGAAAACTGTCTGCTTCTAAAACCTAAACGGAGCTACCTAACAGAACGGTCTTCAATGTGTGCATTCAACTTACAGAGTTAAACTCGTGTATTGAAGGGGAAGTCTGGAAACGCTTTCTGTGGAGAGATCTCAAAACAGGCATTTCCAGGCATTTCCAGCACTATTCCCGCATATAACGAAATAGCAGTAAAACTCTGCCTAAAACACAGAAGAAACCTATTCTTTAATCTGCTCTGCTGTTCGTTTGTTCAGCTAAGTGAGTTAAATCTCCCTTTAGATTCAGGAGTTAGAAACACGTTTCTGGTAAGAGCTGCGTTTGGACATTACTCAGTGAATGGGAGTATATGCTGTAAGGAGATCTGTCTGCTTCTAAAACCAAAACGGAGCTACCTAACAGAACGGTCTTCAATGTGTGCATTCAACTTACAGAGTTAAACTCGTGTGTTGAAGGGGAAGTCTGGAAACGCTTTGTGTGGAGAGATCTCAAAACAGGCATTTCCAGCACTATTCCCGCATATAAAGAAATAGCAGTAAAACTCTGCGTAAAACACAGAAGAAACGTATCCTTCAATCTGCTCTGCTGTGCGTTTGTTCAGCTAAGTGAGTTAAATCTCCCTTTAGATTCAGGAGTTAGAAACACGTTTCTGGTAAGAGCTGCGTTTGGACATTTCTCAGTGAATGGAAGTATATGCTGTAAGGAGAACTGTCTGCTTCTAAAACCAAAACGGAGCTACCTAACAGAACGGTCTTCAATGTGTGCATTCAACTTACAGAGTTAAACTCGTGTGTTGAAGGGGAAGTCTGGAAACGCTTTCTGTGGAGAGATCTCAAAACAGGCATTTCCAGGCATTTCCAGCACTATTCAAGCATATAACGAAATAGCAGTAAACCTCTGCCTAAAACACAGAAGAAACGTAACCTTCACTCTGCTCTGCTGTGCGTTTGTTCAGCTAAGTGAGTTAAATCTCCCTTTAGATTCAGGAGTTAGGAACACGTTTCTGGTAGGAGCTGCGTTTGGACATTTCTCAGTTAATGGGAGTATATGCTGTAAGGAGAACAGTCTGCTTCTAAAACCAAAACGGAGCTACCTAACAGAACGGTCTTCAATGTGTGCATTCAACTTACAGAGTTAAATTGGTGTGTTGAAGGGGAAGTCTGGAAACGCTTTCTGTGGAGAGATCTCAAAACATGCATTTCCAGGCTTTTCCAGCACTATTCCCGCATATAACCAAATAGCAGTAAAACTCTGCCTAAAACACAGAAGAAACGTATCTTTCAATCTGCTCTGCTGTGCGTTTGTTCAGCTAAGTGAGTTAAATCTCCCTTTAGATTCAGTAGTTAGAAACACGTTTCTGGTAAGAGCTGCGTTTGGACATTTCTCAGTGAATGGGAGTATATGCTGTAAGGAGAACTGTCTGCTTCTAAAACCAAAACGGAGCTACCTAACAGAACGGTCTTCAATGTGTGCATTCAACTTACAGAGTTAAACTCGTGTGTTGAAGGGGAAGTCTGGAAACGCTTTCTGTGGAGAGATCTCAAAACAGGCATTTCCAGGCATTTCCAGCACTATTCCCGCATATAACGAAATAGCAGTAAAACTCTGCCTAAAACACAGAAGAAACGTATCCTTCAATCTGCTCTGCTGTGCCTTTGTTCAGCTAAGTGAGTTAAATCTCCCTTTAGATTCAGGAGTTAGAAACACGTTTCTGGTAAGAGCTGCGTTTGGACATTTCTCAGTGAATGGGAGTATATGCTGTAAGGAGAACTGTCTGCTTCTAAAACCAAAACGGAGCTACCTAACAGAACGGTCTTCTATGTGTGCATTCAACTTACAGAGTTAAACTCGTGTGTTGAAGGGGAAGTCTGGAAACGCTTTCTGTGGAGAGATCACAAAACACGCATTTCCAGCACTATTCCCGCATATAAAGAAATAGCAGTAAAACTCTGCTTAAATCACAGAAGAAACGTATCCTTCAATCTGCTCTGCTGTGCGTTTGTTCAGCTTAGTGAGTTAAATCTCCCTGTAGATTCAGGAGTTTGAAACACGTTTCTGGTAAGAGCTGCGTTTGGACATTTCTCAGTGAATGGGAGTATATGCTGTAAGGAGAACTGTCTGCTTCTAAAATCAAAACGGAGCTACCTAACAGAACGGTCTTCAATGTGTGCATTCAACTGACAGAGTTAAACTCGGGTGTTGAAGGTGAAGTCTGGAAACGCTTTCTGTGGAGAGATCTCAAAACATGCATTTCCAGGCATTTCCACCACTATTCCCGCATATAAGGATATAGCAGTAAAACTCTGCCTAAAACACAGAAGAAACGTATCCTTCAATCTGCTCTGCTGTGCGTTTGTTCAGCTAAGTGAGTTAAATCTCCCTTTAGATTCAGGAGTTAGAAACACGTTTCTGGTAAGAGCTGCGTTTGGACATTTCTCAGTGAATGGGAATATATGCTGTAAGGAGAACTGTCTGCTTCTAAAACCAAAACGGAGCTACCTAACAGAACGGTCTTCAATGTGTGCATTCAACTTACAGAGTTAAACTCGTGTGTTGAAGGGGAAGTCTGGAAACGCTTTCTGTGGGGAGATCTCAAAACAGGCATTTCCATCACTATTCCCGCATATAACGAAATAGCAGTAAAACTCTGCTTAAAACAGTGAAGAAACGTATCCTTCAATCTGCTCTGCTGTGCGTTTGTTCAGCTTAGTGAGTTATATCTCCCTGTAGATTCAGGAGTTTGAAACACGTTTCTGGTAAGAGCTGCGTTTGGACATTTCTCAGTGAATGGGAGTATATGCTGTAAGGAGAACTGTCTGCTTCTAAAACCAAAACGGAGCTACCTAACAGAACGGTCTTCAATGTGTGCATTCAACTTACAGAGTTAAACTTGTGTGTTGAAGGGGAAGTCTGGATACGCTTTCTGTGGAGAGATCTCAAAACAGGCATTTCCAGGCCTTTCCAGCACTATTCCCGCATATAACGAAATAGCAGTAAAACTCTGCCTAAAACACAGAAGAAATGTATCCTTCAATCTGCTCTGCTGTGCGTTTGTTCAGCTAAGTGAGTTAAATCTCCCTTTAGATTCAGGAGTTAGAAACAAGTTTCTGGTAAGAGCTGCGTTTGGACATTTCTCAGTGAATGGGAGTATATGCTGTAAGGAGAACTGTCTGCTTCTAAAACCAAAACGGAGCTACCTAACAGAACGGTCTTCAATGTGTCCATTCAACTTACAGAGTTAAACTCGTGTGTTGAAGGGGAAGTCTGGAAACGCTTTCTGTGGAGAGATCTCAAAACAGGCATTTCCAGCACTATTCCCGCATATAAAGAAATAGCAGTAAAACTCTGCGTAAAACACAGAAGAAACGTATCCTTCAATTGCTCTGCTGTGCGTTGGTTCAGCTAAGTGAGTTAAATCTCCCTTTAGATTCAGGAGTTAGAAACACGTTTCTGGTAAGTGCTGCGTTTGGACATTTCTCAGTGAATGGAAGTATATGCTGTAAGGAGAACTGTCTGCTTCTAAAACCAAAACGGAGCTACCTAACAGAACGGTCTTCAATGTGTGCATTCAACTTACAGAGTTAAACTCGTGTGTTGAAGGGGAAGTCTGGAAACGCTTTCTATGGATAGATCTCAAAACAGGCATTTCCAGGCATTTCCAGCACTATTCCCGCATATAACGAAATAGCAGTAAAACTCTGCCTAAAACACAGAAGAAACGTATCCTTCAATCTGCTCTGCTGTGCCTTTGTTAAGCTAAGTGAGTTAAATCTCCCTTTAGATTCAGGAGTTAGAAACACGTTTCTGGTAAGAGCTGCGTTTGGACATTTCTCAGTGAATGGGAGTATATGCTGTAAGGAGAACTGTCTGCTTCTAAAACCAAAACGGAGCTACCTAACAGAACGGTCTTCAATGTGTGCAGTCAACTTACAGAGTTAAACGCGTGTGTTGAATGGGAAGTCTGGAAACGCTTTCTGTGGAGAGATCACAAAACAGGCATTTCCAGCACTATTCCCGCATATAACGAAATAGCAGTAAAACTCTGCTTAAAACACAGAAGAAACGTATCCTTCAATCTGCTCTGCTGTGCCTTTGTTAAGCTAAGTGAGTTAAATCTCCCTTTAGATTCAGGAGTTAGAAACACGTTTCTGGTAAGAGCTGCGTTTGGACATTTCTCAGTGAATGGGAGTATATGCTGTAAGGAGAACTGTCTGCTTCTAAAACCAAAACGGAGCTACCTAACAGAACGGTCTTCAATGTGTGCATTCAACTTACAGAGTTAAACTCGTGTGTTGAAGGGGAAGTCTGGAAACGCTTTCTGTGGAGAGATCTCAAAACAGGCATTTCCAGCCATTTCCAGCACTATTCCCGCATATAACGAAATAGCAGTAGAACTCTGCCTAAAACACAGAAGAAACGTATACGTCAATCTGCTCTGCTGTTCGTTTTTTCAGCTTAGTGAGTTAAATCTCCCTGTAGATTCAGGAGTTTGAAACACGTTTCTGGTAAGAGCTGCGTTTGGACATTTCTCAGTGAATGGGAGTATATGGTGTAAGGAGAACTGTCTGCTTCTAAAACCAAAACGGAGCTACCAAACAGAACGGTCTTCAATGTGTGCATTCAACTTACAGAGTTAAACTCATGTGTGGAAGGGGAAGTCTGGAAACGCTTTCTGTGGAGAGATCTCAAAACAGGCATTTCCAGCACTATTCCCGCATTTAACGAAATAGCAGTGAAACTCTGCCTAACACACAGAAGAAACGTATCCTTCAATCTGCTCTGCTGTGCGTTTGTTCAGCTAAGTGAGTTAAATCTCCCTTTAGATTCAGGAGTTAGAAACACGTTTCTGGTAAGGGCTGCGTTTGGACATTTCTCAGTGAATGGGAGTATATGCTGTAAGGAAAACTGTCTGCTTCTAAAACCTAAACGGAGCTACCTAACAGAACGGTCTTCAATGTGTGCATTCAACTTACAGAGTTAAACTCGTGTATTGAAGGGGAAGTCTGGAAACGCTTTCTGTGGAGAGATCTCAAAACAGGCATTTCCAGGCATTTCCAGCACTATTCCCGCATATAACGAAATAGCAGTAAAACTCTGCCTAAAACACAGAAGAAACCTATTCTTTAATCTGCTCTGCTGTTCGTTTGTTCAGCTAAGTGAGTTAAATCTCCCTTTAGATTCAGGAGTTAGAAACACGTTTCTGGTAAGAGCTGCGTTTGGACATTACTCAGTGAATGGGAGTATATGCTGTAAGGAGAACTGTCTGCTTCTAAAACCAAAACGGAGCTACCTAACAGAACGGTCTTCAATGTGTGCATTCAACTTACAGAGTTAAACTCGTGTGTTGAAGGGGAAGTCTGGAAACGCTTTCTGTGGAGAGATCTCAAAACAGGCATTTCCAGGCATTTCCAACACTATTCCCGCATATAACGAAATAGCAGTAAAACTCTGCCTAAAACACAGAAGAAGCGTATCCTTCAATCTGCTCTGCTGTGCGTTTGTTCAGCTAAGTGATTTAAATCTCCCTTTAGATTCAGGAGTTAGAAACACGTTTCTGGTAAGAGCTGCGTTTGGACATTTCTCAGTGAATGGGAGTATATGCTGTAATTAGAACTGTCTGCTTCTAAAACCAAAACGGAGCTACCTAACAGAACGGTCTTCAATGTGTGCATTCAACTTACAGAGTTAAACTCGTGTGTTGAAGGGGAAGTCTGGAAACGCTTTCTGTGGAGAGATCTCAAAACAGGAATTTCCAGCACTATTCCCGCATATAACGAAATAGCAGTAAAATTCTGCCTAAAACACAGAAGAAAAGTATCCTTCAATCTGCCCTGCTGTGCGTTTGTTCAGCTAACTGAGTTAAATCTCCCTTTAGATTCAAGAGTTAGAAACACGTTTCTGGTAAGGGCTGCGTTTGGACATATCTCAGTGAATGGGAGTATATGCTGTAAGGAGAACTGTCTGCTTCTAAAACCAAAACGGAGCTACCTAACAGAACGGTCTTCAATGTGTACATTCAACTTACAGAGTTAAACTCGTGTGTTGAAGGGGAAGTCTGGAAACGCTTTCTGTGGAGAGATCTCAAAACAGGCATTTCCAGTCATTTCCAGCAATATTCCCGCATATAACGAAATAGCAGTAAAACTCTGCCTAAAACACAGAAGAAACATATACTTCAATCTGCTCTGCTGTGCGTTTGTTCAGCTAAGTGAGTTAAATCTCCCTTTAGATTCAGGAGTTAGAAACAAGTTTCTGGTAAGTGCTGCGTTTGGACAATTCTCAGTGAATGGGAGTATATGCTGTAAGGAGAACTGTCTGTTTCTAAAACCAAAACGGAGCTACCTAACAGAACGGTCTTCAATGTGTGCATTCAACTTACAGAGTTAAACTCGTGTGTTGAAGGGGAAGTCTGGAAACGCTTTCTGTGGAGAGATCTCAAAACAGGCCTTTCCAGGCATTTCCAGCACTATTCCCGCATATAACGAAATAGCAGTAAAACTCTGCCTAAAACACAGAAGAAACGTATCATTCAATCTGCTCTGCTGTGCGTTTGTTCAGCTAAGTGAGTTAAATCTCCCTTTAGATTCAGGAGTTAGAAACACGTTTCTGCTAAGAGCTGCGTTTGGACATTTCTCAGTGAATGGGAGTATATGCTGTAAGGAGAACTGTCTGCTTCTAAAACCAAAACGGAGCTACCTAACAGAACGGTCTTCAATGTGTGCATTCAACTTACAGAGTTAAACTCGTGTGTTGAAGGGGAAGTCTGGAAACGCTTTCTGTGGAGAGATCTCAAAACAGGCATTTCCAGGCATTTCCAGCACTATTCCCGCATATAACGAAAGAGCAGTAAAACTCTGCCTAAAACACAGAAGAAACGTATCCTTCAATCTGCTCTGCTGTGCGTTTGTTCAGCTAAGTGAGTTAAATCTCCCTTTAGATTCAGGAGTTAGAAACACGTTTCTGGTAAGAGCTGCGTTTGTACATTCCTCAGTGAATGGGAGTATATGCTGTAAGGAGACCTGTCTTCTTCTAAAACCAAAACGGAGCTAACTTACAGAACGGTCTTCAATGTGTGCATTCAACTTACAGAGTTAAACTCGTGTGTTGAAGGGGAAGTCTGGAAACGCTTTCTGTGGAGAGATCTCAAAACAGGCATTTCCAGGCATTTCCAGCACTATTCCCGCATATAACGAAATAGCAGTAAAACTGTGCCTAAAACACAGAAGAAACGTATCCTTCAATCTGCTCTGCTGTGCGTTTGTTCAGCTAAGTGAGTTAAATCTCCCTTTAGATTCAGGAGTTAGAAACACGTGTCTGGTAAGAGCTGCGTTTGGACATTTCTCAGTGAATGGGTGTATGTGCTGTAAGGAGAACTGTCTGCTTCTAAAACCAAAACGGAGCTACCTAACAGAACGGTCTTCAATGTGTGCATTCAACTTACAGAGTTAAACTCGTGTGTTGAAGGGGAAGTCTGGAAACGCTTTCTGTGGAGAGATCACAAAACACGCATTTCCAGCACTATTCCCGCATATAACGAAATAGCAGTAAAACTCTGCTTAAAACACAGAAGAAACGTATCCTTCAATCTGCTCTGCTGTGCGTTTGTTCAGCTTAGTGAGTTAAATCTCCCTGTAGATTCAGGAGTTTGAAACACGTTTCTGGTAAGAGCTGCGTTTGTACATTTCTCAGTGAATGGGAGTATACGCTGTAAGGAGAACTGTCTGCTTCTAAAATCAAAACGGAGCTACCTAACAGAACGGTCTTCAATGTGTGCATTCAACTTACAGAGTTAAACTCGTGTGTTGAAGGTGAAGTCTGGAAACGCTTTCTGTGGAGAGATCTCAAAACATGAATTTTCAGGCGTTTCCAGCACTATTCCCGCATATAACGATATAGCAGTAAAACTCTGCCTAAAACAAAGAAGAAACGTATCCTTCAATCTGCTCTGCTGTGCGTTTGTTCAGCTAAGTGAGTTAAATCTCCCTTTAGATTCAGGAGTTAGAAACACGTTTCTGGTAAGAGCTGCGTTTGGACATTTCTCAGTGAATGGGAATATATGCTGTAAGGAGAACTGTCTGCTTCTAAAACCAAAACGGAACTACCTAACAGAACGGTCTTCAATGTGTGCATTCAACGTACAGAGTTAAACTCGTGTGTTGAAGGGGAAGTCTGGAAACGCTTTCTGTGGGGAGATCCCAAAACAGGCATTTCCAGCACTATTCCCGCATATAACGAAATAGCAGTAAAACTCTGCTTAAAACAGTGAAGAAACGTATCCTTCAATCTGCTCTGCTGTGCGTTTGTTCAGCTTAGTGAGTTAAATCTCCCTGTAGATTCAGGAGTTTGAAACACGTTTCTGGTAAGAGCTGCGTTTGGACATTTCTCAGTTAATGGGAGTATATGCTGTAAGGAGAACTGTCTGCTTCTAAAACCAAAACGGAACTACATAACAGAACGGTCTTCAATGTGTGCATTCAACTTACAGAGTTAAACTCGTGTGTTGAAGGGGAAGTCTGGAAACGCTTTCTGTGGAGAGATCTCAAAACAGGCATTTCCAGGCATTTCCAGCACTATTCCCGCATATAACGAAATAGCAGTAAAACTCTGCCTAAAACACAGAAGAAACGTACCCTTCAATCTGCTCTGCTGTGCGTGTGTTCAGCTAAGTGAGTTAAATCTCCCTTTAGATTCAGGAGTTAGAAACACGTTTCTGGTAAGAGCTGCGTTTGGACATTTCTCATTGAATGGGAGTATATGCTGTAAGGAGAACTGTCTGCTTCTAAAACCAAAACGGAGCTACCTAACAGAACGGTCTTCAATGTGTCCATTCAACTTACAGAGTTAAACTCGTGTGTTGAAGGGGAAGTCTGGAAACGCTTTCTGTGGAGAGATCTCAAAACAGGCATTTCCAGCACTATTCCCGCATATAACGAAATAGCAGTAAAAGTCTGCCTAAAACACAGAAGAAACGTATCCTTCAATCTGCTCTGCTGTGCGTTTGTTCAGCTAAGTGAGTTAAATCTCCCTTTAGATTCAGGAGTTAGAAACACGTTTCTGGTAAGAGCTGCGTTTGGACATTTCTCAGTGAATGGGAGTATATGCTGTAAGGAGAACTGTCTGCTTCTAAAACCAAAACGGAGCTACCTAACAGAACGGTCTTCAATGTGTGCATTCAACATACAGACTTAAACACGTGTGTTGAAGGGGAAGTCTAGAAACGCTTTCTGTGGAGAGATCTCAAAACAGGCATTTCCAGGCATTTCCAGCACTATTCCCGCATATAACGAAATAGCCGTAAAATTCTGCCTAAAACACAGAAGAAACGTATCCTTCAATCTGCTCTGCTGTGCGTTTGTTCAGCTAAGTGAGTTAAATCTCCCTTTAGATTCAGGAGTTAGAAACACGTTTCTGGTAAGAGCTGCGTTTGGACATTTCTCAGTGAATGGGTGTATATGCTGTAAGGAGAACTGTCTGCTTCTAAAACCAAAACGGAGCTACCTAACAGAACGGTCTTCAATGTGTGCATTCAACTTACAGAGTTAAAATCGTGTGTTGAAGGGGAAGTCTGGAAACGCTTTCTGTGGAGAGATCTCAAAACAGTCATTTCCATCACTATTCCCGCATATAACGAAATAGCAGTAAAACTCTGCCTAAAACACAGAAGAAACGTATCCTTCAATCTGCTCTGCTGTGCGTTTGTTCAGCTAAGTGAGTTAAATCTCCCTTTAGATTCAGGAGTTAGAAACACGTTTCTGGTAAGAGCTGCGTTTGGACATTTCTCTGTGAATGGGAGTATATGCTGTAAGGAAAACTGTCTGCTTCTAAAACCAAAACGGAGCTACCTAACAGAACGGTCTTCAATGTGTGCATTCAACTTACAGAGTTAAACTCGTGTGTTGAAGGGGAAGTCTGGAAACGCTTTCTGTGGAGAGATCTAAATACAGGCATTTCCAGGCATTTCCAGCACTATTCCCGCATATAAAGAAATAGCAGTAAAACTCTGCCTAAAACACAGAAGAAACGTATCCTTCAATCTGCTCTGCTGTGCGTTTGTTCAGCTAAGTGAGTTAAATCTCCCTTTAGATTCAGGAGTTAGAAACACGTTTCTGGTAAGAGCTGCGTTTGGACATTTCCCAGTGAATGGGATTATATGCTGTAAGGAGAACTGTCTGCTTCTAAAACCAAAACGGAGCTACCTTACAGAACGGTCTTCAATGTGTGCATTCAACTTACAGAGTTAAACTCGTGTGTTGAAGGGGAAGTCTGGAAAGGCTTTCTGTGGAGAGATCTCAAAACAGGCATTTCCAGCACTATTCCCTCATATAACGAAATAGCAGTAAAACTCTGCTTAAAACACAGAAGAAACGTATCCTTCAATCTGCTCTGCTGTGCGTTTGTTCAGCTTAGTGAGTTAAATCTCCCTGTAGATTCAGGAGTTTGAAACACGTTTCTGGTAAGTGCTGCGTTTGGACATTTCTCAGTGAATGGGAGTATATGCTGTAAGGAGAACTGTCTGCTTCTAAAACCAAAACGGAGCTACCTAACAGAACGGTCTTCAATGGGTGCATTCAACTTACAGAGTTAAAATCGTGTGTTGAAGGGGAAGTCTGGAAACGCTTTCTGTGGAGAGATCTCAAAACAGGCATTTCCAGGCATTTCCAGCAGTATTCCCGCATATAACGAAATAGCAGTAAAACTCTGCCTAAAACACAGAAGAAACGTATCCTTCACTCTGCTCTGCTGTGCGTTTGTTCAGCTAAGTGAGTTAAATCTCCCTTTAGATTCAGGAGTTAGAAACACGTTTCTGGTAAGAGCTGCGTTTGGACATTTCTCAGTTAATGGGAGTATATGCTGTAAGGAGAAGAGTCTGCTTCTAAAACCAAAACGGAGCTACCTAACAGAACTGTCTTCAATGTGTGCATTCAACTTACAGAGTTAAACTGGTGTGTTGAAGGGGAAGTCTGGAAACGCTTTCTGTGGAGAGATCTCAAAACATGCATTTCCAGGCTTTTCCAGCACTATTCCCGCATATAACCAAATAGCAGTAAAACTGCCTAAAACAGTGAAGAAACGTATCCTTCAATCTGCTCTGCTGTGCGTTTGTTCAGCTCAGTGAGTTAAATCTCCCTGTAGATTCAGGAGTTTGAAACACGTTTCTGGTAAGAGCTGCGTTTGGACATTTCTCAGTGAATGGGAGTATATGCTGTAAGGAGAACTGTCTGCTTCTAAAACCAAAACGGAGCTACCTAACAGAACGGTCTTCAATGTGTGCATTCAACTTACAGAGTTAAACTCGTGTGTTGAAGGGGAAGTCTGGAAACCCTTTCTGTGGAGAGATCTCAAAACAGGCATTTCCAGGCATTTCCAGCACTATTCCCGCATTTAACGAAATAGCAGTAAAACTCTGCCTAAAACACAGAAGAAACGTACCCTTCAATCTGCTCTGCTGTGCGTGTGTTCAGCTAAGTGAGTTAAATCTCCCTTTAGATTCAGGAGTTAGAAACACGTTTCTGGTAAGAGCTGCGTTTGGACATTTCTCAGTGAATGGGAGTATATGCTGTAAGGAGAACTGTCTGCTTCTAAAACCAAAACGGAGCTACCTAACAGAACGGTCTTCAATGTGTCCATTCAACTTACAGAGTTAAACTCGTGTGTTGAAGGGGAAGTCTGGAAACGCTTTCTGTGGAGAGATCTCAAAACAGGCATTTCCAGCACTATTCCCGCATATAACGAAATAGCAGTAAAAGTCTGCCTAAAACACAGAAGAAACGTATCCTTCAATCTGCTCTGCTGTGCGTTTGTTCAGCTAAGTGAGTTAAATCTCCCTTTAGATTCAGGAGTTAGAAACACGTTTCTGGTAAGAGCTGCGTTTGGACAATTCTCAGTGAATGGGAGTATATGCTGTAAGGAGAACTGTCTGCTTCTAAAACCAAAACGGAGCTACCTAACAGAACGGTCTTCAATGTGTGCATTCAACATACAGACTTAAACACGTGTGTTGAAGGGGAAGTCTAGAAACGCTTTCTGTGGAGAGATCTCAAAACAGGCATTTCTAGGCATTTCCAGCACTATTCCCGCATATAACGAAATAGCCGTAAAATTCTGCCTAAAACACAGAAGAAACGTATCCTTCAATCTGCTCTGCTGTGCGTTTGTTCAGCTAAGTGAGTTAAATCTCCCTTTAGATTCAGGAGTTAGGAACACGTTTCTGGTAAGAGCTGCGTTTGGACATTTCTCAGTGAATGGGTGTATATGCTGTAAGGAGAACTGTCTGCTTCTAAAACCAAAACGGAGCTACCTAACAGAACGGTCTTCAATGTGTGCATTCAACTTACAGAGTTAAAATCGTGTGTTGAAGGGGAAGTCTGGAAACGCTTTCTGTGGAGAGATCTCAAAACAGGCATTTCCAGGCATTTCCAGCACTATTCCCGCATATAACGAAATAGCAGTAAAACTCTGCCTAAAACACAGAAGAAACGTATCCTTCAATCTGCTCTGCTGTGCGTTTGTTCAGCTACGTGAGTTAAATCTCCCTTTAGATTCAGGAGTTAGAAACACGTTTCTGGTAAGAGCTGCGTTTGGACATTTCTCAGTGAATGGGAGTATATGCTGTAAGGAGAACTGTCTGCTTCTAAAACCAAAACGGAACTAACTACAGAACGGTCTTCAATGTGTGCTTTCAATTTACAGAGTTAAATTCGTGTGTTGAAGGGGAAGTCTGGAAAGGCTTTCTGTGGAGAGATCTCAAAACAGGCATTTCCAGCACTATTCCCGCATATAACGAAATAGCAGTAAAACTCTGCTTAAAACACAGAAGAAACGTATCCTTCAATCTGCTCTGCTGTGCGTTTGTTCAGCTTAGTGAGTTAAATCTCCCTGTAGATTCAGGATTTTGAAACACGTTTCTGGTAAGAGCTGCGTTTGGACATTTCTCAGTGAATGGGAATATATGCTGTAAGGAGAACTGTCTGCTTCTAAAACCAAAACGGAGCTAACTACAGAACGGACTTCAATGTGTGCATTCAATTTACAGAGTTAAATTCGTGTGTTGAAGGGGAAGTCTGGAAATGCTTTCTGTGCAGAGATCTCAAAACAGGCATTTCCAGGCATTTCCAGCAATATTCCCGCATATAACGAAATAGCAGTAAACCTCTGCCTAAAACACAGAAGAAACGTAACCTTCACTCTGCTCTGCTGTGCGTTTGTTCAGCTAAGTGAGTTAAATCTCCCTTTAGATTCAGGAGTTAGAAACACGTTTCTGGTAAGAGCTGCGTTTGGACATTTCTCAGTTAATGGGAGTATATGCTGTAAGGAGAACAGTCTGCTTCTAAAACCAAAACGGAGCTACCTAACAGAACGGTCTTCAATGTGTGCATTCAACTTACAGAGTTAAACTGGTGTGTTGAAGGGGAAGTCTGGAAACGCTTTCTGTGGAGAGATCTCAAAACATGCATTTCCAGGCTTTTCCAGCACTATTCCCGCATATAACCAAATAGCAGTAAAACTCTGCCTAAAACACAGAAGAAACGTATCCTTCAATCTGCTCGGCTGTGCGTTTGTTCAGCTAAGTGAGTTAAATCTCCCTTTAGATTCAGGAGGTAGAAACACGTTTCTGGTAAGAGCTGCGTTTGGACATTTCTCAGTGAATGGGAGTATATGCTGTAAGGAGAACTGTCTGCTTCTAAAACCAAAACGGAGCTACCTAACAGAACGGTCTTCAATGTGTGCATTCAACTTACAGAGTTAAACTCGTGTGTTGAAGGGGAAGTCTGGAAACGCTTTCTGGGGAGAGATCTCAAAACAGGCATTTCCAGGCATTTCCAGCACTATTCCCGCATATAACGAAATAGCAGTAAAACTCTGCTTAAAACACAGAAGAAACGTATCCTTCAATCTGCTCTGCTGTGCGTTTGTTCAGCTTAGTGAGTTAAATCTCCCTGTAGATTCAGGAGTTTGAAACACGTTTCTGGTAAGAGCTGCGTTTGGACATTTCTCAGTGAATGGGAGTATATGCTGTAAGGAGAACTGTCTGCTTCTAAAATCAAAACGGAGCTACCTAACAGAACGGTCTTCAATGTGTGCATTCAACTGACAGTGTTAAACTCGTGTGTTGAAGGTGAAGTCTGGAAACGCTTTCTGTGGAGAGATCTCAAAACATGCATTTCCAGGCATTTCCACCACTATTCCCGCATATAACGATATAGCAGTAAAACTCTGCCTAAAACACAGAAGAAACGTATCCTTCAATCTGCTCTGCTGTGCGTTTGTTCAGCTAAGTGAGTTAAATCTCCCTTTAGATTCAGGAGTTAGAAACACGTTTCTGGTAAGAGCTGCGTTTGGACATTTCTCAGTGAATGGGAATATATGCTGTAAGGAGAACTGTCTGCTTCTAAAACCAATACGGAGCTACCTAACAGAACGGTCTTCAATGTGTGCATTCAACTTACAGAGTTAAACTCGTGTGTTGAAGGGGAAGTCTGGAAACGCTTTCTGTGGGGAGATCTCAAAACAGGCATTTCCAGCACTATTCCCGCATATAACGAAATAGCAGTAAAACTCTGCTTAAAACAGTGAAGAAACGTATCCTTCAATCTGCTCTGCTGTGCGTTTGTTCATCTTAGTGAGTTAAAACTCCCTGTAGATTCAGGAGTTTGAAACACGTTTCTGGTAAGAGCTGCGTTTGGACATTTCTCAGTGAATGGGAGTATATGCTGTAAGGAGAACTGTCTGCTTCTAAAACCAAAACGGAGCTACCTAACAGAACGGTCTTCAATGTGTGCATTCAACTTACAGAGTTAAACTCGTGTGTTGAAGGGGAAGTCTGGATACGCTTTCTGTGGAGAGATCTCAAAACAGGCATTTCCAGGCCTTTCCAGCACTATTCCCGCATATAACGAAATAGCAGTAAAACTCTGCCTAAAACACAGAAGAAACGTATCCTTCAATCTGCTCTACTGTGCGTTTGTTCAGCTAAGTGAGTTAAATCTCCCTTTAGATTCAGGAGTTAGAAACACGTTTCTGGTAAGAGCTGCGTTTGGACATTTCTCAGTGAATGGGAGTATATGCTGTAAGGAGAACTGTCTGCTTCTAAAACCAAAACGGAGCTACCTAACAGAACGGTCTTCAATGTGTCCATTCAACTTAAAGAGTTAAACTCCTGTGTTGAAGGGGAAGTCTGGAAACGCTTTCTGTGGAGAGATCTCAAAACAGGCATTTCCAGCACTATTCCCGCATATAAAGAAATAGCAGTAAAACTCTGCGTAAAACACAGAAGAAACGTATCCTTCAATCTGCTCTGCTGTGCGTTTGTTCAGCTAAGTGAGTTAAATCTCCCTTTAGATTCAGGAGTTAGAAACACGTTTCTGGTAAGAGCTGCGTTTGGACATTTCCCAGTGAATGGAAGTATATGCTGTAAGGAGAACTGTCTGCTTCTAAAACCAAAACGGAGCTACCTAACAGAACGGACTTCAATGTGTGCATTCAATTTACAGAGTTAAATTCGTGTGTTGAAGGGGAAGTCTGGAAATGCTTTCTGTGCAGAGATCTCAAAACAGGCATTTCCAGGCATTTCCAGCACTATTCCCGCATATAACGAAATAGCAGTAAACCTCTGCCTAAAACACAGAAGAAACGTAACCTTCACTCTGCTCTGCTGTGCGTTTGTTCAGCTAAGTGAGTTAAATCTCCCTTTAGATTCAGGAGTTAGAAACACGTTTCTGGTAAGAGCTGCGTTTGGACATTTCTCAGTTAATGGGAGTATATGCTGTAAGGAGAACAGTCTGCTTCTAAAACCAAAACGGAGCTACCTAACAGAACGGTCTTCAATGTGTGCATTCAACTTACAGAGTTAAACTGGTGTGTTGAAGGGGAAGTCTGGAAACGCTTTCTGTGGAGAGATCTCAAAACATGCATTTCCAGGCTTTTCCAGCACTATTCCCGCATATAACCAAATAGCAGTAAAACTCTGCCTAAAACACAGAAGAAACGTATCCTTCAATCTGCTCTGCTGTGCGTTTGTTCAGCTAAGTGAGTTAAATCTCCCTTTAGATTCAGGAGGTAGAAACACGTTTCTGGTAAGAGCTGCGTTTGGACATTTCTCAGTGAATGGGAGTATATGCTGTAAGGAGAACTGTCTGCTTCTAAAACCAAAACGGAGCTACCTAACAGAACGGTCTTCAATGTGTGCATTCAACTTACAGAGTTAAACTCGTGTGTTGAAGGGGAAGTCTGGAAACGCTTTCTGGGGAGAGATCTCAAAACAGGCATTTCCAGGCATTTCCAGCACTATTCCCGCATATAACGAAATAGCAGTAAAACTCTGCTTAAAACACAGAAGAAACGTATCCTTCAATCTGCTCTGCTGTGCGTTTGTTCAGCTTAGTGAGTTAAATCTCCCTGTAGATTCAGGAGTTTGAAACACGTTTCTGGTAAGAGCTGCGTTTGGACATTTCTCAGTGAATGGGAGTATATGCTGTAAGGAGAACTGTCTGCTTCTAAAATCAAAACGGAGCTACCTAACAGAACGGTCTTCAATGTGTGCATTCAACTGACAGTGTTAAACTCGTGTGTTGAAGGTGAAGTCTGGAAACGCTTTCTGTGGAGAGATCTCAAAACATGCATTTCCAGGCATTTCCACCACTATTCCCGCATATAACGATATAGCAGTAAAACTCTGCCTAAAACACAGAAGAAACGTATCCTTCAATCTGCTCTGCTGTGCGTTTGTTCAGCTAAGTGAGTTAAATCTCCCTTTAGATTCAGGAGTTAGAAACACGTTTCTGGTAAGAGCTGCGTTTGGACATTTCTCAGTGAATGGGAATATATGCTGTAAGGAGAACTGTCTGCTTCTAAAACCAATACGGAGCTACCTAACAGAACGGTCTTCAATGTGTGCATTCAACTTACAGAGTTAAACTCGTGTGTTGAAGGGGAAGTCTGGAAACGCTTTCTGTGGGGAGATCTCAAAACAGGCATTTCCAGCACTATTCCCGCATATAACGAAATAGCAGTAAAACTCTGCTTAAAACAGTGAAGAAACGTATCCTTCAATCTGCTCTGCTGTGCGTTTGTTCAGCTTAGTGAGTTAAAACTCCCTGTAGATTCAGGAGTTTGAAACACGTTTCTGGTAAGAGCTGCATTTGGACATTTCTCAGTGAATGGGAGTATATGCTGTAAGGAGAACTGTCTGCTTCTAAAACCAAAACGGAGCTACCTAACAGAACGGTCTTCAATGTGTGCATTCAACTTACAGAGTTAAACTCGTGTGTTGAAGGGGAAGTCTGGATACGCTTTCTGTGGAGAGATCTCAAAACAGGCATTTCCAGGCCTTTCCAGCACTATTCCCGCATATAACGAAATAGCAGTAAAACTCTGCCTAAAACACAGAAGAAACGTATCCTTCAATCTGCTCTACTGTGCGTTTGTTCAGCTAAGTGAGTTAAATCTCCCTTTAGATTCAGGAGTTAGAAACACGTTTCTGGTAAGAGCTGCGTTTGGACATTTCTCAGTGAATGGGAGTATATGCTGTAAGGAGAACTGTCTGCTTCTAAAACCAAAACGGAGCTACCTAACAGAACGGTCTTCAATGTGTCCATTCAACTTAAAGAGTTAAACTCCTGTGTTGAAGGGGAAGTCTGGAAACGCTTTCTGTGGAGAGATCTCAAAACAGGCATTTCCAGCACTATTCCCGCATATAAAGATATAGCAGTAAAACTCTGCGTAAAACACAGAAGAAACGTATCCTTCAATCTGCTCTGCTGTGCGTTTGTTCAGCTAAGTGAGTTAAATCTCCCTTTAGATTCAGGAGTTAGAAACACGTTTCTGGTAAGAGCTGCGTTTGGACATTTCCCAGTGAATGGAAGTATGTGCTGTAAGGAGAACTGTCTGCTTCTAAAACCAAAACGGAGCTACCTAACAGAACGGTCTTCAATGTGTGCATTCAACTTACAGAGTTAAACTCGTGTGTTGAAGGGGAAGTCTGGAAACGCTTTCTGTGGAGAGATCTCAAAACAGGCATTTCCAGGCATTTCCAGCACTATTCCCGCATATAACGAAATAGCAGTAAAACTCTGCCTAAAACACAGAAGAAACGTATCCTTCAATCTGCTCTGCTGTGCCTTTGTTAAGCTAAGTGAGTTAAATCTCCCTTTAGATTCAGGAGTTAGAAACACGTTTCTGGTAAGAGCTGCGTTTGGACATTTCTCAGTGAATGGGAGTATATGCTGTAAGGAGAACTGTCTGCTTCTAAAACCAAAACGGAGCTACCTAACAGAACGGTCTTCAATGTGTGCATTCAACTTACAGAGTTAAACGCGTGTGTTGAAGGGGAAGTCTGGAAACGCTTTCTGTGGAGAGATCACAAAACAGGCATTTCCAGCACTATTCCCGCATATAACGAAATAGCAGTAAATCTCTGCTTAAAACACAGAAGAAACGTATCCTTCAATCTGCTCTGCTGTGCGTTTGTTCAGCTTAGTGAGTTAAATCTCCCTGTAGATTCAGGAGTTTGAAACACGTTTCTGGTAAGAGCTGCGTTTGGACATTTCTCAGTGAATGGGAGTATATGCTGTAAGGAGAACTGTCTGCTTCTAAAATCAAAACGGAGCTACCTAACAGAACGGTCTTCAATGTGTGCATTGAACTGACAGAGTTAAACTCGTGTGTTGAAGGTGAAGTCTGGAAACGCTTTCTGTGGAGAGATCTCAAAACATGCATTTCCAGGCGTTTCCAGCACTATTCCCGCATATAACGATATAGCAGTAAAACTCTGCCTAAAACCCCCAAGAAACGTATCCTTCAATCTGCTCTGCTGTGCGTTTGTTCAGATAAGTGAGTTAAATCTCCCTTTAGATTCAGGAGTTAGAAACACGTTTCTGGTAAGTGCTGCGTTTGGACATTTCTCAGTGAATGGGAATATATGCTGTAAGGAGAACTGTCTGCTTCTAAAACCAAAACGGAGCTACCAAACAGAACGGTCTTCAATGTGTGCATTCAACTTACAGAGTTAAACTTGTGTGTTGACGGGGAAGTCTGGAAACGCTTTCTGTGGGGAAATCTCAAAACAGGCATTTCCAGCACTATTCCCGCATATAACGAAATAGCAGTAAAACTCTGCCTAAAACAAAGAAGAAACGTATCCTTCAATCTGCTCTGCTGTGCGTTTATTCAGCTAAGGGAGTTAAATCTCCCTTTACATTCAGGAGTTAGAAACACGTTTCTGGTAAGAGCTGCGTTTGGACATTTCTCAGTGAATGGGAGTATATGCTGTAAGAGAACTGTCTGCTTCTAAAACCAAAACGGAGCTACCTAACAGAACGGTCTTCAATGTGTGCATTCAACTTACAGAGTTAAACTCGTGTGTTGAAGGGGAAGTCTGGAAACGCTTTCTGTGGAGAGATCTCAAAACAGGCATTTCCAGCACTATTCCCGCATATAACGAAATAGCAGTAAAACTCTGCCTAAAACACAGAAGAAACGTATCTTTCAATCTGCTCAGCTGTGCGTTTGTTCAGCTAAGTGAGTTAAATCTCCCTTTAGATTCAGGAGTTAGAAACATGTTTCTGGTAAGAGCTGCGTTTGGACATTTCTCAGTGAATGGGAGTATATGCTGTAAGGAGAACTGTCTGCTTCTAAAACCAAAACGGAGCTACCTAACAGAACGGTCTTCAATGTGTGCATTCAACTTACAGAGTTAAACTCGTGTGTTGAAGGGGAAGTCTGGAAACGATTTCTGTGGAGAGATCTCAAAACAGGCATTTCCAGGCATTTCCAGCACTATTCCCGCATATAACGAAATAGCCGTAAAACTCTGCCTAAAACACAGAAGAAACGTATCCTTCAATCTGCTCTGCTGTGCGTTTGTTCAGCTAAGTGAGTTAAATTTCCCTTTAGATTCAGGAGTTAGAAACACGTTTCTGGTAAGAGCTGCGTTTGGACATTTCTCAGTGAATGGGTGTATATGATGTAAGGAGAACTGTCTGCTTCTAAAACCAAAACGGAGCTACCTAACAGAACGGTCTTCAATGTGTGCATTCAACTTACAGAGTTAAAATCGTGTGTTGAAGGGGAAGTCTGGAAACGCTTTCTGTGGAGAGATCTCAAAACAGGCATTTCCATCACTATTCCCGCATATAACGAAATAGCAGTAAAACTCTGCCTAAAACACAGAAGAAACGTATCCTTCAATCTGCTCTGCTGTGCGTTTGTTCAGCTAAGTGAGTTAAATCTCCCTTTAGATTCAGGAGTTAGAAACACGTTTCTGGTAAGAGCTGCGTTTGGACATTTCTCAGTGAATGGGAGTATATGCTGTAAGGAGAACTGTCTGCTTCTAAAACCAAAACGGAGCTAACTACAGAACGGTCTTCAATGTGTGCATTCAATTTACAGAGTTAAATTCGTGTGTTGAAGGGGAAGTCTGGAAAGGGTTTCTATGGAGAGATCTCAAAACAGGCATTTCCAGCACTATTCCCGCATATAACGAAATAGCAGTAAAGCTCTGCTTAAAACACAGAAGAAACGTATCCTTCAATCTGCTCTGCTGTGCGTTTGTTCAGCTTAGTGAGTTAAATCTCCCTGTAGATTCAGGAGTTTGAAACACGTTTCTGGTAAGAGCTGCGTTTGGACATTTCTCAGTGAATGGGAGTATATGCTGTAAGGAGAACTGTCTGCTTCTAAAACCAAAACGGAGCTACCTAACAGAACGGTCTTCAATGTGTGCATTCAACTTACAGAGTTAAACTCGTGTGTTGAAGGGGAAGTCTGGAAACGCTTTCTGTGGAGAGATCTCAAAACAGGCATTTCCAGGCATTTCCAGCAGTATTCCCGCATATAACGAAATAGCAGTAAAATTCTGCCTAAAACACAGAAGAAACGTATCCTTCAATCTGCTCTGCTGTGCGTTTGTTCAGCTAAATGAGTTAAATCTCCCTTTAGATTCAGGAGTTAGGAACACGTTTCTGGTAAGAGCTGCGTTTGGACATTTCTCAGTGAATGGTAGTATATGCTGTAAGGAGAACTCTCTGCTTCTAAAACCAAAACGGAGCTACCTAACAGAACGGTCTTCAATGTGTGCATTCAACTTACAGAGTTAAACTCGTGTGTTGAAGGGGAAGTCTGGAAACGCTTTCTGTGTAGAGATCTCAAAACAGGCATTTCCAGGCATTTCCAGCACTATTCCCGCATATAACGAAATAGCAGTAAACCTCTGCCTAAAACACAGAAGAAACGTATCCTTAACTCTGCTTTGCTGTGCGTTTGTTCAGCTAAGTGAGTTAAATCTCCCTATAGATTCAGGAGTTAGGAACACGTTTCTGGTAAGAGCTGCGTTTGGACATTTCTCAGTTAATGGGAGTATATGCTGTAAGGAGAACAGTCTGCTTCTAAAACCAAAACGGAGCTACCTAACAGAACGGTCTTCAATGTGTGCATTCAACTTACAGAGTTAAACTGGTGTGTTGAAGGGGAAGTCTGGAAACGCTTTCTGTGGAGAGATCTCAAAACATGCATTTCCAGGCTTTTCCAGCACTATTCCCGCATATAACCAAATAGCAGTAAAACTCTGCCTAAAACACCGAAGAAACGTATCCTTCAATCTGCTCTGCTGTGCGTTTGTTCAGCTAAGTGAGTTAAATCTCCCTTTAGATTCAGGAGTTAGAAACACGTTTCTGGTAAGAGCTGCGTTTGGACATTTCTCAGTGAATGGGAGTATATGCTGTAAGGAGAACTGTCTGCTTCTAAAACCAAAACGGAGCTACCTAACAGAACGGTCTTCAATGTGTGCATTCAACTTACAGAGTAAAACTCGTGTGTTGAAGGGGAAGTCTGGAAACGCTTTCTGTGGAGAGATCTCAAAACAGGCATTTCCAGGCATTTCCAGCACTATTCCCGCATATAACGAAATAGCAGTAAAACTCTGCCTAAAACACAGAAGAAACGTATCCTTCAATCTGCTCTGCTGTGCGTTTGTTCAGCTAAGTGAGTTAAATCTCCCTTTAGATTCAGGAGTTAGAAACACGTTTCTGGTAAGAGCTGCGTTTGGACATTTCTCAGTGAATGGGTGTATATGATGTAAGGAGAACTGTCTGCTTCTAAAACCAAAACGGAGCTACCTAACAGAACGGTCTTCAATGTGTGCATTCAACTTACAGAGTTAAAATCGTGTGTTGAAGGGGAAGTCTGGAAACGCTTTCTGTGGAGAGATCTCAAAACATGTATTTCCATCACTATTCCCGCATATAACGAAATAGCAGTAAAACTCTGCCTAAAACACAGAAGAAACGTATCCTTCAATCTGCTCTGCTGTGCGTTTGTTCAGCTAAGTGAGTTAAATCTCCCTTTAGATTCAGGAGTTAGAAACACGTTTCTGGTAAGAGCTGCGTTTGGACATTTCCCAGTGAATGGGAGTATATGCTGTAAGGAGAACTGTCTGCTTCTAAAACCAAAACGGAGCTAACTACAGAAGGGTCTTCAATGTGTGCATTCAATTTACAGAGTTAAATTCGTGTGTTGAAGGGGAAGTCTGGAAAGGCTTTCTGTGGAGAGATCTCAAAACAGGCATTTTCAGCACTATTCAAGCATATAACGAAATAGCAGTAAAACTCTGCTTAAAACACAGAAGAAACGTATCCTTCAATCTGCTCTGCTGTGCGTTTGTTCAGCTTAGTGAGTTAAATCTCCCTGTAGATTCAGGAGTTTGAAACACGTTTCTGGTAAGAGCTGCGTTTGGACATTTCTCAGTGAATGGGAGTATATGCTGTAAGGAGAACTGTCTGCTTGTGAAAGCAAAACGGAGCTACCTAACAGAAAGGTCTTCAATGTGTGCATTCAACTTACAGAGTTAAACTCGTGTGTTGAAGGGGAAGTCTGGAAACGCTTTCTGTGGAGAGATCCCAAAACATGCATTTCCAGGCTTTTCCAGCACTATTCCCGCATATAACCAAATAGCAGTAAAACTCTGCCTAAAACACAGAAGAAACGTAGCTTTCAATCTGCTCTGCTGTGCGTTTGTTCAGCTAAGTGAGTTAAATCTCCCTTTAGATTCAGGAGTTAGAAACACGTTTCTGGTAAGAGCTGCGTTTGGACATTTCTCAGTGAATGGGAGTATATGCTGTAAGGAGAACTGTCTGCTTCTAAAACCAAAACGGAGCTACCTAACAGAACGGTCTTCAATGTGTGCATTCAACTTACAGAGTTAAACTCGTGTGTTGAAGGGGAAGTTTGGAAACGCTTTCTGTGGAGAGATCTCAAAACAGGCATTTCCAGGCATTTCCAGCACTATTCCCGCATATAACGAAATAGCAGTAAAACTCTGCCTAAAACACAGAAGAAACGTATCCTTCAATCTGCTCTGCTGTGCCTTTGTTCAGCTAAGTGAGTTAAATCTCCCTTTAGATTCAGGAGTTAGAAACACGTTTCTGGTAAGAGCTGCGTTTGGATATTTCTCAGTGAATGGGAGTATATGCTGTAAGGAGAACTGTCTGCTTCTAAAACCAAAACGGAGCTACCAAACAGAACGGTCTTCTATGTGTGCATTCAACTTACAGAGTTAAACTCGTGTGTTGAAGGGGAAGTCTGGAAACGCTTTCTGTGGAGAGATCACAAAACACGCATTTCCAGCACTATTCCCGCATATAACGAAATAGCAGTAAAACTCTGCTTAAAACACAGAAGAAACGTATCCTTCAATCTGCTCTGCTGTGCGTTTGTTCAGCTTAGTGAGTTAAATCTCCCTGTAGATTCAGGAGTTTGAAACACGTTTCTGGTAAGAGCTGCGTTTGGACATTTCTCAGTGAATGGGAGTATATGCTGTAAGGAGAACTGTCTGCTTCTAAAATCAAAACGGAGCTACCTAACAGAACGGTCTTCAATGTGTGCATTCAACTGACAGAGTTAAACTCGTGTGTTGAAGGTGAAGTCTGGAAACGCTTTCTGTGGAGAGATCTCAAAACATGCATTTCCAGGCATTTCCACCACTATTCCCTCATATAACGATATAGCAGTAAAACTCTGCCTAAAACACAGAAGAAACGTATCCTTCAATCTGCTCTGCTGTGCGTTTGTTCAGCTAAGTGAGTTAAATCTCCCTTTAGATTCAGGAGTTAGAAACACGTTTCTGGTAAGAGCTGCGTTTGGACATTTCTCAGTGAATGGGTGTATATGCTGTAAAGAGAACTGTCTGCTTCTAAAACCAAAACGGAGCTACCTAACAGAACGGTCTTCAATGTGTGCATTCAACTTACAGAGTTAAACTGGTGTGTTGAAGGGGAAGTCTGGAAACGCTTTCTGTGGAGAGATCTCAAAACATGCATTTCCAGGCTTTTCCAGCACTATTCCCGCATATAACCAAATAGCAGTAAAACTGCCTAAAACAGTGAAGAAACGTATCCTTCAATCTGCTCTGCTGTGCGTTTGTTCAGCTCAGTGAGTTAAATCTCCCTGTAGATTCAGGAGTTTGAAACACGTTTCTGGTAAGAGCTGCGTTTGGACATTTCTCAGTGAATGGGAGTATATGCTGTAAGGAGAACTGTCTGCTTCTAAAACCAAAACGGAGCTACCTAACAGAACGGTCTTCAATGTGTGCATTCAACTTACAGAGTTAAACTCGTGTGTTGAAGGGGAAGTCTGGAAACGCTTTCTGTGGAGAGATCTCAAAACAGGCATTTCCAGGCATTTCCAGCACTATTCCCGCATTTAACGAAATAGCAGTAAAACTCTGCCTAAAACACAGAAGAAACGTACCCTTCAATCTGCTCTGCTGTGCGTGTGTTCAGCTAAGTGAGTTAAATCTCCCTTTAGATTCAGGAGTTAGAAACACGTTTCTGGTAAGAGCTGCGTTTGGACATTTCTCAGTGAATGGGAGTATATGCTGTAAGGAGAACTGTCTGCTTCTAAAACCAAAACGGAGCTACCTAACAGAACGGTCTTCAATGTGTCCATTCAACTTACAGAGTTAAACTCGTGTGTTGAAGGGGAAGTCTGGAAACGCTTTCTGTGGAGAGATCTCAAAACAGGCATTTCCAGCACTATTCCCGCATATAACGAAATAGCAGTAAAAGTCTGCCTAAAACACAGAAGAAACGTATCCTTCAATCTGCTCTGCTGTGCGTTTGTTCAGCTAAGTGAGTTAAATCTCCCTTTAGATTCAGGAGTTAGAAACCCGTTTCTGGTAAGAGCTGCGTTTGGACAATTCTCAGTGAATGGGAGTATATGCTGTAAGGAGAACTGTTTGCTTCTAAAACCAAAACGGAGCTACCTAACAGAACGGTCTTCAATGTGTGCATTCAACATACAGACTTAAACACGTGTGTTGAAGGGGAAGTCTAGAAACGCTTTCTGTGGAGAGATCTCAAAACAGGCATTTCTAGGCATTTCCAGCACTATTCCCGCATATAACGAAATAGCCGTAAAATTCTGCCTAAAACACAGAAGAAACGTATCCTTCAATCTGCTCTGCTGTGCGTTTGTTCAGCTAAGTGAGTTAAATCTCCCTTTAGATTCAGGAGTTAGGAACACGTTTCTGGTAAGAGCTGCGTTTGGACATTTCTCAGTGAATGGGTGTATATGCTGTAAGGAGAACTGTCTGCTTCTAAAACCAAAACGGAGCTACCTAACAGAACGGTCTTCAATGTGTGCATTCAACTTACAGAGTTAAAATCGTGTGTTGAAGGGGAAGTCTGGAAACGCTTTCTGTGGAGAGATCTCAAAACAGGCATTTCCAGGCATTTCCAGCACTATTCCCGCATATAACGAAATAGCAGTAAAACTCTGCCTAAAACACAGAAGAAACGTATCCTTCAATCTGCTCTGCTGTGCGTTTGTTCAGCTACGTGAGTTAAATCTCCCTTTAGATTCAGGAGTTAGAAACACGTTTCTGGTAAGAGCTGCGTTTGGACATTTCTCAGTGAATGGGAGTATATGCTGTAAGGAGAACTGTCTGCTTCTAAAACCAAAACGGAACTAACTACAGAACGGTCTTCAATGTGTGCTTTCAATTTACAGAGTTAAATTCGTGTGTTGAAGGGGAAGTCTGGAAAGGCTTTCTGTGGAGAGATCTCAAAACAGGCATTTCCAGCACTATTCCCGCATATAACGAAATAGCAGTAAAACTCTGCTTAAAACACAGAAGAAACGTATCCTTCAATCTGCTCTGCTGTGCGTTTGTTCAGCTTAGTGAGTTAAATCTCCCTGTAGATTCAGGATTTTGAAACACGTTTCTGGTAAGAGCTGCGTTTGGACATTTCTCAGTGAATGGGAATATATGCTGTAAGGAGAACTGTCTGCTTCTAAAACCAAAACGGAGCTAACTTCAGAACGGACTTCAATGTGTGCATTCAATTTACAGAGTTAAATTCGTGTGTTGAAGGGGAAGTCTGGAAATGCTTTCTGTGCAGAGATCTCAAAACAGGCATTTCCAGGCATTTCCAGCAATATTCCCGCATATAACGAAATAGCAGTAAACCTCTGCCTAAAACACAGAAGAAACGTAACCTTCACTCTGCTCTGCTGTGCGTTTGTTCAGCTAAGTGAGTTAAATCTCCCTTTAGATTCAGGAGTTAGAAACACGTTTCTGGTAAGAGCTGCGTTTGGACATTTCTCAGTTAATGGGAGTATATGCTGTAAGGAGAACAGTCTGCTTCTAAAACCAAAACGGAGCTACCTAACAGAACGGTCTTCAATGTGTGCATTCAACTTACAGAGTTAAACTGGTGTGTTGAAGGGGAAGTCTGGAAACGCTTTCTGTGGAGAGATCTCAAAACATGCATTTCCAGGCTTTTCCAGCACTATTCCCGCATATAACCAAATAGCAGTAAAACTCTGCCTAAAACACAGAAGAAACGTATCCTTCAATCTGCTCGGCTGTGCGTTTGTTCAGCTAAGTGAGTTAAATCTCCCTTTAGATTCAGGAGGTAGAAACACGTTTCTGGTAAGAGCTGCGTTTGGACATTTCTCAGTGAATGGGAGTATATGCTGTAAGGAGAACTGTCTGCTTCTAAAACCAAAACGGAGCTACCTAACAGAACGGTCTTCAATGTGTGCATTCAACTTACAGAGTTAAACTCGTGTGTTGAAGGGGAAGTCTGGAAACGCTTTCTGGGGAGAGATCTCAAAACAGGCATTTCCAGGCATTTCCAGCACTATTCCCGCATATAACGAAATAGCAGTAAAACTCTGCTTAAAACACAGAAGAAACGTATCCTTCAATCTGCTCTGCTGTGCGTTTGTTCAGCTTAGTGAGTTAAATCTCCCTGTAGATTCAGGAGTTTGAAACACGTTTCTGGTAAGAGCTGCGTTTGGACATTTCTCAGTGAATGGGAGTATATGCTGTAAGGAGAACTGTCTGCTTCTAAAATCAAAACGGAGCTACCTAACAGAACGGTCTTCAATGTGTGCATTCAACTGACAGTGTTAAACTCGTGTGTTGAAGGTGAAGTCTGGAAACGCTTTCTGTGGAGAGATCTCAAAACATGCATTTCCAGGCATTTCCACCACTATTCCCGCATATAACGATATAGCAGTAAAACTCTGCCTAAAACACAGAAGAAACGTATCCTTCAATCTGCTCTGCTGTGCGTTTGTTCAGCTAAGTGAGTTAAATCTCCCTTTAGATTCAGGAGTTAGAAACACGTTTCTGGTAAGAGCTGCGTTTGGACATTTCTCAGTGAATGGGAATATATGCTGTAAGGAGAACTGTCTGCTTCTAAAACCAATACGGAGCTACCTAACAGAACGGTCTTCAATGTGTGCATTCAACTTACAGAGTTAAACTCGTGTGTTGAAGGGGAAGTCTGGAAACGCTTTCTGTGGGGAGATCTCAAAACAGGCATTTCCAGCACTATTCCCGCATATAACGAAATAGCAGTAAAACTCTGCTTAAAACAGTGAAGAAACGTATCCTTCAATCTGCTCTGCTGTGCGTTTGTTCAGCTTAGTGAGTTAAAACTCCCTGTAGATTCAGGAGTTTGAAACACGTTTCTGGTAAGAGCTGCGTTTGGACATTTCTCAGTGAATGGGAGTATATGCTGTAAGGAGAACTGTCTGCTTCTAAAACCAAAACGGAGCTACCTAACAGAACGGTCTTCAATGTGTGCATTCAACTTACAGAGTTAAACTCGTGTGTTGAAGGGGAAGTCTGGATACGCTTTCTGTGGAGAGATCTCAAAACAGGCATTTCCAGGCCTTTCCAGCACTATTCCCGCATATAACGAAATAGCAGTAAAACTCTGCCTAAAACACAGAAGAAACGTATCCTTCAATCTGCTCTACTGTGCGTTTGTTCAGCTAAGTGAGTTAAATCTCCCTTTAGATTCAGGAGTTAGAAACACGTTTCTGGTAAGAGCTGCGTTTGGACATTTCTCAGTGAATGGGAGTATATGCTGTAAGGAGAACTGTCTGCTTCTAAAACCAAAACGGAGCTACCTAACAGAACGGTCTTCAATGTGTCCATTCAACTTAAAGAGTTAAACTCCTGTGTTGAAGGGGAAGTCTGGAAACGCTTTCTGTGGAGAGATCTCAAAACAGGCATTTCCAGCACTATTCCCGCATATAAAGAAATAGCAGTAAAACTCTGCGTAAAACACAGAAGAAACGTATCCTTCAATCTGCTCTGCTGTGCGTTTGTTCAGCTAAGTGAGTTAAATCTCCCTTTAGATTCAGGAGTTAGAAACACGTTTCTGGTAAGAGCTGCGTTTGGACATTTCCCAGTGAATGGAAGTATATGCTGTAAGGAGAACTGTCTGCTTCTAAAACCAAAACGGAGCTACCTAACAGAACGGACTTCAATGTGTGCATTCAATTTACAGAGTTAAATTCGTGTGTTGAAGGGGAAGTCTGGAAATGCTTTCTGTGCAGAGATCTCAAAACAGGCATTTCCAGGCATTTCCAGCACTATTCCCGCATATAACGAAATAGCAGTAAACCTCTGCCTAAAACACAGAAGAAACGTAACCTTCACTCTGCTCTGCTGTGCGTTTGTTCAGCTAAGTGAGTTAAATCTCCCTTTAGATTCAGGAGTTAGAAACACGTTTCTGGTAAGAGCTGCGTTTGGACATTTCTCAGTTAATGGGAGTATATGCTGTAAGGAGAACAGTCTGCTTCTAAAACCAAAACGGAGCTACCTAACAGAACGGTCTTCAATGTGTGCATTCAACTTACAGAGTTAAACTGGTGTGTTGAAGGGGAAGTCTGGAAACGCTTTCTGTGGAGAGATCTCAAAACATGCATTTCCAGGCTTTTCCAGCACTATTCCCGCATATAACCAAATAGCAGTAAAACTCTGCCTAAAACACAGAAGAAACGTATCCTTCAATCTGCTCTGCTGTGCGTTTGTTCAGCTAAGTGAGTTAAATCTCCCTTTAGATTCAGGAGGTAGAAACACGTTTCTGGTAAGAGCTGCGTTTGGACATTTCTCAGTGAATGGGAGTATATGCTGTAAGGAGAACTGTCTGCTTCTAAAACCAAAACGGAGCTACCTAACAGAACGGTCTTCAATGTGTGCATTCAACTTACAGAGTTAAACTCGTGTGTTGAAGGGGAAGTCTGGAAACGCTTTCTGGGGAGAGATCTCAAAACAGGCATTTCCAGGCATTTCCAGCACTATTCCCGCATATAACGAAATAGCAGTAAAACTCTGCTTAAAACACAGAAGAAACGTATCCTTCAATCTGCTCTGCTGTGCGTTTGTTCAGCTTAGTGAGTTAAATCTCCCTGTAGATTCAGGAGTTTGAAACACGTTTCTGGTAAGAGCTGCGTTTGGACATTTCTCAGTGAATGGGAGTATATGCTGTAAGGAGAACTGTCTGCTTCTAAAATCAAAACGGAGCTACCTAACAGAACGGTCTTCAATGTGTGCATTCAACTGACAGTGTTAAACTCGTGTGTTGAAGGTGAAGTCTGGAAACGCTTTCTGTGGAGAGATCTCAAAACATGCATTTCCAGGCATTTCCACCACTATTCCCGCATATAACGATATAGCAGTAAAACTCTGCCTAAAACACAGAAGAAACGTATCCTTCAATCTGCTCTGCTGTGCGTTTGTTCAGCTAAGTGAGTTAAATCTCCCTTTAGATTCAGGAGTTAGAAACACGTTTCTGGTAAGAGCTGCGTTTGGACATTTCTCAGTGAATGGGAATATATGCTGTAAGGAGAACTGTCTGCTTCTAAAACCAATACGGAGCTACCTAACAGAACGGTCTTCAATGTGTGCATTCAACTTACAGAGTTAAACTCGTGTGTTGAAGGGGAAGTCTGGAAACGCTTTCTGTGGGGAGATCTCAAAACAGGCATTTCCAGCACTATTCCCGCATATAACGAAATAGCAGTAAAACTCTGCTTAAAACAGTGAAGAAACGTATCCTTCAATCTGCTCTGCTGTGCGTTTGTTCAGCTTAGTGAGTTAAAACTCCCTGTAGATTCAGGAGTTTGAAACACGTTTCTGGTAAGAGCTGCATTTGGACATTTCTCAGTGAATGGGAGTATATGCTGTAAGGAGAACTGTCTGCTTCTAAAACCAAAACGGAGCTACCTAACAGAACGGTCTTCAATGTGTGCATTCAACTTACAGAGTTAAACTCGTGTGTTGAAGGGGAAGTCTGGATACGCTTTCTGTGGAGAGATCTCAAAACAGGCATTTCCAGGCCTTTCCAGCACTATTCCCGCATATAACGAAATAGCAGTAAAACTCTGCCTAAAACACAGAAGAAACGTATCCTTCAATCTGCTCTACTGTGCGTTTGTTCAGCTAAGTGAGTTAAATCTCCCTTTAGATTCAGGAGTTAGAAACACGTTTCTGGTAAGAGCTGCGTTTGGACATTTCTCAGTGAATGGGAGTATATGCTGTAAGGAGAACTGTCTGCTTCTAAAACCAAAACGGAGCTACCTAACAGAACGGTCTTCAATGTGTCCATTCAACTTAAAGAGTTAAACTCCTGTGTTGAAGGGGAAGTCTGGAAACGCTTTCTGTGGAGAGATCTCAAAACAGGCATTTCCAGCACTATTCCCGCATATAAAGAAATAGCAGTAAAACTCTGCGTAAAACACAGAAGAAACGTATCCTTCAATCTGCTCTGCTGTGCGTTTGTTCAGCTAAGTGAGTTAAATCTCCCTTTAGATTCAGGAGTTAGAAACACGTTTCTGGTAAGAGCTGCGTTTGGACATTTCCCAGTGAATGGAAGTATGTGCTGTAAGGAGAACTGTCTGCTTCTAAAACCAAAACGGAGCTACCTAACAGAACGGTCTTCAATGTGTGCATTCAACTTACAGAGTTAAACTCGTGTGTTGAAGGGGAAGTCTGGAAACGCTTTCTGTGGAGAGATCTCAAAACAGGCATTTCCAGGCATTTCCAGCACTATTCCCGCATATAACGAAATAGCAGTAAAACTCTGCCTAAAACACAGAAGAAACGTATCCTTCAATCTGCTCTGCTGTGCCTTTGTTAAGCTAAGTGAGTTAAATCTCCCTTTAGATTCAGGAGTTAGCAACACGTTTCTGGTAAGAGCTGCGTTTGGACATTTCTCAGTGAATGGGAGTATATGCTGTAAGGAGAACTGTCTGCTTCTAAAACCAAAACGGAGCTACCTAACAGAACGGTCTTCAATGTGTGCATTCAACTTACAGAGTTAAACGCGTGTGTTGAAGGGGAAGTCTGGAAACGCTTTCTGTGGAGAGATCACAAAACAGGCATTTCCAGCACTATTCCCGCATATAAGGAAATAGCAGTAAATCTCTGCTTAAAACACAGAAGAAACGTATCCTTCAATCTGCTCTGCTGTGCGTTTGTTCAGCTTAGTGAGTTAAATCTCCCTGTAGATTCAGGAGTTTGAAACACGTTTCTGGTAAGAGCTGCGTTTGGACATTTCTCAGTGAATGGGAGTATATGCTGTAAGGAGAACTGTCTGCTTCTAAAATCAAAACGGAGCTACCTAACAGAACGGTCTTCAATGTGTGCATTCAACTGACAGAGTTAAACTCGTGTGTTGAAGGTGAAGTCTGGAAACGCTTTCTGTGGAGAGATCTCAAAACATGCATTTCCAGGCGTTTCCAGCACTATTCCCGCATATAACGATATAGCAGTAAAACTCTGCCTAAAACCCCCAAGAAACGTATCCTTCAATCTGCTCTGCTGTGCGTTTGTTCAGATAAGTGAGTTAAATCTCCCTTTAGATTCAGGAGTTAGAAACACGTTTCTGGTAAGTGCTGCGTTTGGACATTTCTCAGTGAATGAGAATATATGCTGTAAGGAGAACTGTCTGCTTCTAAAACCAAAACGGAGCTACCAAACAGAACGGTCTTCAATGTGTGCATTCAACTTACAGAGTTAAACTTGTGTGTTGACGGGGAAGTCTGGAAACGCTTTCTGTGGGGAAATCTCAAAACAGGCATTTCCAGCACTATTCCCGCATATAACGAAATAGCAGTAAAACTCTGCCTAAAACAAAGAAGAAACGTATCCTTCAATCTGCTCTGCTGTGCGTTTATTCAGCTAAGGGAGTTAAATCTCCCTTTACATTCAGGAGTTAGAAACACGTTTCTGGTAAGAGCTGCGTTTGGACATTTCTCAGTGAATGGGAGTATATGCTGTAAGAGAACTGTCTGCTTCTAAAACCAAAACGGAGCTACCTAACAGAACGGTCTTCAATGTGTGCATTCAACTTACAGAGTTAAACTCGTGTGTTGAAGGGGAAGTCTGGAAACGCTTTCTGTGGAGAGATCTCAAAACAGGCATTTCCAGCACTATTCCCGCATATAACGAAATAGCAGTAAAACTCTGCCTAAAACACAGAAGAAACGTATCTTTCAATCTGCTCAGCTGTGCGTTTGTTCAGCTAAGTGAGTTAAATCTCCCTTTAGATTCAGGAGTTAGAAACATGTTTCTGGTAAGAGCTGCGTTTGGACATTTCTCAGTGAATGGGAGTATATGCTGTAAGGAGAACTGTCTGCTTCTAAAACCAAAACGGAGCTACCTAACAGAACGGTCTTCAATGTGTGCATTCAACTTACAGAGTTAAACTCGTGTGTTGAAGGGGAAGTCTGGAAACGATTTCTGTGGAGAGATCTCAAAACAGGCATTTCCAGGCATTTCCAGCACTATTCCCGCATATAACGAAATAGCCGTAAAACTCTGCCTAAAACACAGAAGAAACGTATCCTTCAATCTGCTCTGCTGTGCGTTTGTTCAGCTAAGTGAGTTAAATTTCCCTTTAGATTCAGGAGTTAGAAACACGTTTCTGGTAAGAGCTGCGTTTGGACATTTCTCAGTGAATGGGTGTATATGATGTAAGGAGAACTGTCTGCTTCTAAAACCAAAACGGAGCTACCTAACAGAACGGTCTTCAATGTGTGCATTCAACTTACAGAGTTAAAATCGTGTGTTGAAGGGGAAGTCTGGAAACGCTTTCTGTGGAGAGATCTCAAAACAGGCATTTCCATCACTATTCCCGCATATAACGAAATAGCAGTAAAACTCTGCCTAAAACACAGAAGAAACGTATCCTTCAATCTGCTCTGCTGTGCGTTTGTTCAGCTAAGTGAGTTAAATCTCCCTTTAGATTCAGGAGTTAGAAACACGTTTCTGGTAAGAGCTGCGTTTGGACATTTCTCAGTGAATGGGAGTATATGCTGTAAGGAGAACTGTCTGCTTCTAAAACCAAAACGGAGCTAACTACAGAACGGTCTTCAATGTGTGCATTCAATTTACAGAGTTAAATTCGTGTGTTGAAGGGGAAGTCTGGAAAGGGTTTCTGTGGAGAGATCTCAAAACAGGCATTTCCAGCACTATTCCCGCATATAACGAAATAGCAGTAAAGCTCTGCTTAAAACACAGAAGAAACGTATCCTTCAATCTGCTCTGCTGTGCGTTTGTTCAGCTTAGTGAGTTAAATCTCCCTGTAGATTCAGGAGTTTGAAACACGTTTCTGGTAAGAGCTGCGTTTGGACATTTCTCAGTGAATGGGAGTATATGCTGTAAGGAGAACTGTCTGCTTCTAAAACCAAAACGGAGCTACCTAACAGAACGGTCTTCAATGTGTGCATTCAACTTACAGAGTTAAACTCGTGTGTTGAAGGGGAAGTCTGGAAACGCTTTCTGTGGAGAGATCTCAAAACAGGCATTTCCAGGCATTTCCAGCAGTATTCCCGCATATAACGAAATAGCAGTAAAACTCTGCCTAAAACACAGAAGAAACGTATCCTTCAATCTGCTCTGCTGTGCGTTTGTTCAGCTAAATGAGTTAAATCTCCCTTTAGATTCAGGAGTTAGGAACACGTTTCTGGTAAGAGCTGCGTTTGGACATTTCTCAGTGAATGGTAGTATATGCTGTAAGGAGAACTCTCTGCTTCTAAAACCAAAACGAGGCTACCTAACAGAACGGTCTTCAATGTGTGCATTCAACTTACAGAGTTAAACTCGTGTGTTGAAGGGGAAGTCTGGAAACGCTTTCTGTGTAGAGATCTCAAAACAGGCATTTCCAGGCATTTCCAGCACTATTCCCGCATATAACGAAATAGCAGTAAACCTCTGCCTAAAACACAGAAGAAACGTATCCTTAACTCTGCTTTGCTGTGCGTTTGTTCAGCTAAGTGAGTTAAATCTCCCTTTAGATTCAGGAGTTAGGAACACGTTTCTGGTAAGAGCTGCGTTTGGACATTTCTCAGTTAATGGGAGTATATGCTGTAAGGAGAACAGTCTGCTTCTAAAACCAAAACGGAGCTACCTAACAGAACGGTCTTCAATGTGTGCATTCAACTTACAGAGTTAAACTGGTGTGTTGAAGGGGAAGTCTGGAAACGCTTTCTGTGGAGAGATCTCAAAACATGCATTTCCAGGCTTTTCCAGCACTATTCCCGCATATAACCAAATAGCAGTAAAACTCTGCCTAAAACACAGAAGAAACGTATCCTTCAATCTGCTCTGCTGTGCGTTTGTTCAGCTAAGTGAGTTAAATCTCCCTTTAGATTCAGGAGTTAGAAACACGTTTCTGGTAAGAGCTGCGTTTGGACATTTCTCAGTGAATGGGAGTATATGCTGTAAGGAGAACTGTCTGCTTCTAAAACCAAAACGGAGCTACCTAACAGAACGGTCTTCAATGTGTGCATTCAACTTACAGAGTAAAACTCGTGTGTTGAAGGGGAAGTCTGGAAACGCTTTCTGTGGAGAGATCTCAAAACAGGCATTTCCAGGCATTTCCAGCACTATTCCCGCATATAACGAAATAGCAGTAAAACTCTGCCTAAAACACAGAAGAAACGTATCCTTCAATCTGCTCTGCTGTGCGTTTGTTCAGCTAAGTGAGTTAAATCTCCCTTTAGATTCAGGAGTTAGAAACACGTTTCTGGTAAGAGCTGCGTTTGGACATTTCTCAGTGAATGGGTGTATATGATGTAAGGAGAACTGTCTGCTTCTAAAACCAAAACGGAGCTACCTAACAGAACGGTCTTCAATGTGTGCATTCAACTTACAGAGTTAAAATCGTGTGTTGAAGGGGAAGTCTGGAAACGCTTTCTGTGGAGAGATCTCAAAACATGTATTTCCATCACTATTCCCGCATATAACGAAATAGCAGTAAAACTCTGCCTAAAACACAGAAGAAACGTATCCTTCAATCTGCTCTGCTGTGCGTTTGTTCAGCTAAGTGAGTTAAATCTCCCTTTAGATTCAGGAGTTAGAAACACGTTTCTGGTAAGAGCTGCGTTTGGACATTTCCCAGTGAATGGGAGTATATGCTGTAAGGAGAACTGTCTGCTTCTAAAACCAAAACGGAGCTAACTACAGAAGGGTCTTCAATGTGTGCATTCAATTTACAGAGTTAAATTCGTGTGTTGAAGGGGAAGTCTGGAAAGGCTTTCTGTGGAGAGATCTCAAAACAGGCATTTTCAGCACTATTCAAGCATATAACGAAATAGCAGTAAAACTCTGCTTAAAACACAGAAGAAACGTATCCTTCAATCTGCTCTGCTGTGCGTTTGTTCAGCTTAGTGAGTTAAATCTCCCTGTAGATTCAGGAGTTTGAAACACGTTTCTCGTAAGAGCTGCGTTTGGACATTTCTCAGTGAATGGGAGTATATGCTGTAAGGAGAACTGTCTGCTTGTGAAAGCAAAACGGAGCTACCTAACAGAAAGGTCTTCAATGTGTGCATTCAACTTACAGAGTTAAACTCGTGTGTTGAAGGGGAAGTCTGGAAACGCTTTCTGTGGAGAGATCCCAAAACATGCATTTCCAGGCTTTTCCAGCACTATTCCCGCATATAACCAAATAGCAGTAAAACTCTGCCTAAAACACAGAAGAAACGTAGCTTTCAATCTGCTCTGCTGTGCGTTTGTTCAGCTAAGTGAGTTAAATCTCCCTTTAGATTCAGGAGTTAGAAACACGTTTCTGGTAAGAGCTGCGTTTGGACATTTCTCAGTGAATGGAAGTATATGCTGTAAGGAGAACTGTCTGCTTCTAAAACCAAAACGGAGCTACCTAACAGAACGGTCTTCAATGTGTGCATTCAACTTACAGAGTTAAACTCGTGTGTTGAAGGGGAAGTTTGGAAACGCTTTCTGTGGAGAGATCTCAAAACAGGCATTTCCAGGCATTTCCAGCACTATTCCCGCATATAACGAAATAGCAGTAAAACTCTGCCTAAAACACAGAAGAAACGTATCCTTCAATCTGCTCTGCTGTGCCTTTGTTCAGCTAAGTGAGTTAAATCTCCCTTTAGATTCAGGAGTTAGAAACACGTTTCTGGTAAGAGCTGCGTTTGGATATTTCTCAGTGAATGGGAGTATATGCTGTAAGGAGAACTGTCTGCTTCTAAAACCAAAACGGAGCTACCAAACAGAACGGTCTTCTATGTGTGCATTCAACTTACAGAGTTAAACTCGTGTGTTGAAGGGGAAGTCTGGAAACGCTTTCTGTGGAGAGATCACAAAACACGCATTTCCAGCACTATTCCCGCATATAACGAAATAGCAGTAAAACTCTGCTTAAAACACAGAAGAAACGTATCCTTCAATCTGCTCTGCTGTGCGTTTGTTCAGCTTAGTGAGTTAAATCTCCCTGTAGATTCAGGAGTTTGAAACACGTTTCTGGTAAGAGCTGCGTTTGGACATTTCTCAGTGAATGGGAGTATATGCTGTAAGGAGAACTGTCTGCTTCTAAAATCAAAACGGAGCTACCTAACAGAACGGTCTTCAATGTGTGCATTCAACTGACAGAGTTAAACTCGTGTGTTGAAGGTGAAGTCTGGAAACGCTTTCTGTGGAGAGATCTCAAAACATGCATTTCCAGGCATTTCCACCACTATTCCCTCATATAACGATATAGCAGTAAAACTCTGCCTAAAACACAGAAGAAACGTATCCTTCAATCTGCTCTGCTGTGCGTTTGTTCAGCTAAGTGAGTTAAATCTCCCTTTAGATTCAGGAGTTAGAAACACGTTTCTGGTAAGAGCTGCGTTTGGACATTTCTCAGTGAATGGGAATATATGCTGTAAGGAGAACTGTCTGCTTCTAAAACCAAAACGGAGCTACCTAACAGAACGGTCTTCAATGTGTGCATTCAACTTACAGAGTTAAACTCGTGTGTTGAAGGGGAAGTCTGGAAACGCTTTCTGTGGAGAGATCTCAAAACAGGGATTTCCAGCACTATTCCCGCATATAAAGAAATAGCAGTAAAACTCTGCGTAAAACACAGAAGAAACGTATCCTTCAATCTGCTCTGCTGTGCGTTTGTTCAGCTAAGTGAGTTAAATCTCCCTTTAGATTCAGGAGTTAGAAACACGTTTCTGGTAAGAGCTGCGTTTGGACATTTCTCAGTGAATGGAAGTATATGCTGTAAGGAGAACTGTCTGCTTCTAAAACCAAAACGGAGCTACCTAACAGAACGGTCTTCAATGTGTGCATTCAACTTACAGAGTTAAACTCGTGTGTTGAAGGGGAAGTCTGGAAACGCTTTCTGTGGAGAGATCTCAAAACAGGCATTTCCAGGCATTTCCAGCACTATTCAAGCATATAACGAAATAGCAGTAAACCTCTGCCTAAAACACAGAAGAAACGTAAACTTCACTCTGGTCTGCTGTGCGTTTGTTCAGCTAAGTGAGTTAAATCTCCCTTTAGATTCAGGAGTTTGGAACACGTTTCTGGTAAGAGCTGCGTTTGGACATTTCTCAGTTAATGGGAGTATATGCTGTAAGGAGAACAGTCTGCTTCTAAAACCAAAAGGGAGCTACCTAACAGAACGGTCTTCAATGTGTGCATTCAACTTACAGAGTTAAATTGGTGTGTTGAAGGGGAAGTCTGGAAACGCTTTCTGTGGAGAGATCTCAAAACATGCATTTCCAGGCTTTTCCAGCACTATTCCCGCATATAACCAAATAGCAGTAAAACTCTGCCTAAAACACAGAAGAAACGTATCTTTCAATCTGCTCTGCTGTGCGTTTGTTCAGCTAAGTGAGTGAAATCTCCCTTTAGATTCAGTAGTTAGAAACACGTTTCTGGTAAGAGCTGCGTTTGGACATTTCTCAGTGAATGGGAGTATATGCTGTAAGGAGAACTGTCTGCTTCTAAAACCAAAACGGAGCTACCTAACAGAACGGTCTTCAATGTGTGCATTCAACTTACAGAGTTAAACTCGTGTGTTGAAGGGGAAGTCTGGAAACGCTTTCTGTGGAGAGATCTCAAAACAGGCATTTCCAGGCATTTCCAGCACTATTCCCGCATATAACGAAATAGCAGTAAAACTCTGCCTAAAACACAGAAGAAACGTATCCTTCAATCTGCTCTGCTGTGCCTTTGTTCAGCTAAGTGAGTTAAATCTCCCTTTAGATTCAGGAGTTAGAAACACGTTTCTGGTAAGAGCTGCGTTTGGACATTTCTCAGTGAATGGGAGTATATGCTGTAAGGAGAACTGTCTGCTTCTAAAACCAAAACGGAGCTACCTAACAGAACGGTCTTCTATGTGTGCATTCAACTTACAGAGTTAAACTCGTGTGTTGAAGGGGAAGTCTGGAAACGCTTTCTGTGGAGAGATCACAAAACACGCATTTCCAGCACTATTCCCGCATATAACGAAATAGCAGTAAAACTCTGCTTAAATCACAGAAGAAACGTATCCTTCAATCTGCTCTGCTGTGCTTTTGTTCAGCTTACTGAGTTAAATCTCCCTGTAGATTCAGGAGTTTGAAACACGTTTCTGGTAAGAGCTGCGTTTGGACATTTCTCAGTGAATGGGAGTATATGCTGTAAGGAGAACTGTCTGCTTCTAAAATCAAAACGGAGCTACCTAACAGAACGGTCTTCAATGTGTGCATTCAACTGACAGAGTTAAACTCGTGTGTTGAAGGTGAAGTCTGGAAACGCTTTCTGTGGAGAGATCTCAAAACATGCATTTCCAGGCATTTCCACCACTATTCCCGCATATAAGGATATAGCAGTTAAACTCTGCCTAAAACACAGAAGAAACGTATCCTTCAATCTGCTCTGCTGTGCGTTTGTTCAGCTAAGTGAGTTAAATCTCCCTTTAGATTCAGGAGTTAGAAACACGTTTCTGGTAAGAGCTGCGTTTGGACATTTCTCAGTGAATGGGAATATATGCTGTAAGGAGAACTGTCTGCTTCTAAAACCAAAACGGAGCTACCTAACAGAACGGTCTTCAATGTGTGCATTCAACTTACAGAGTTAAACTCGTGTGTTGAAGGGGAAGTCTGGAAACGCTTTCTGTGGGGAGATCTCAAAACAGGCATTTCCATCACTATTCCCGCATATAACGAAATAGCAGTAAAACTCTGCTTAAAACAGTGAAGAAACGTATCCTTCAATCTGCTCTGCTGTGCGTTTGTTCAGCTTAGTGAGTTATATCTCCCTGTAGATTCAGGAGTTTGAAACACGTTTCTGGTAAGAGCTGCGTTTGGACATTTCTCAGTGAATGGGAGTATATGCTGTAAGGAGAACTGTCTGCTTCTAAAACCAAAACGGAGCTACCTAACAGAACGGTCTTCAATGTGTGCATTCAACTTACAGAGTTAAACTCGTGTGTTGAAGGGGAAGTCTGGATACGCTTTCTGTGGAGAGATCTCAAAACAGGCATTTCCAGGCCTTTCCAGCACTATTCCCGCATATAACGAAATAGCAGTAAAACTCTGCCTAAAACACAGAAGAAACGTATCTTTCAATCTGCTCTGCTGTGCGTTTGTTCAGCTAAGTGAGTTAAATCTCCCTTTAGATTCAGGAGTTAGAAACAAGTTTCTGGTAAGAGCTGCGTTTGGACATTTCTCAGTGAATGGGAGTATATGCTGTAAGGAGAACTGTCTGCTTCTAAAACCAAAACGGAGCTACCTAACAGAACGGTCTTCAATGTGTCCATTCAACTTACAGAGTTAAAGTCGTGTGTTGAAGGGGAAGTCTGGAAACGCTTTCTGTGGAGAGATCTCAAAACAGGCATTTCCAGCACTATTACCGCATATAAAGAAATAGCAGTAAAACTCTGCGTAAAACACAGAAGAAACGTTTCCTTCAATTGCTCTGCTGTGCGTTTGTTCAGCTAAGTGAGTTAAATCTCCCTTTAGATTCAGGAGTTAGAAACACGTTTCTGGTAAGTGCTGCGTTTGGACATTTCTCAGTGAATGGAAGTATATGCTGTAAGGAGAACTGTCTGCTTCTAAAACCAAAACGGAGCTACCTAACAGAACGGTCTTCAATGTGTGCATTCAACTTACAGAGTTAAACTCGTGTGTTGAAGGGGAAGTCTGGAAACGCTTTCTGTGGAGAGATCTCAAAACAGGCATTTCCAGGCATTTCCAGCACTATTCCCGCATATAACGAAATAGCAGTAAAACTCTGCCTAAAACACAGAAGAAACGTATCCTTCAATCTGCTCTGCTGTGCCTTTGTTAAGCTAAGTGAGTTAAATCTCCCTTTAGATTCAGGAGTTAGAAACACGTTTCTGGTAAGAGCTGCGTTTGGACATTTCTCAGTGAATGGGAGTATATGCTGTAAGGAGAACTGTCTGCTTCTAAAACCAAAACGGAGCTACCTAACAGAACGGTCTTCAATGTGTGCATTCAACTTACAGAGTTAAACGCGTGTGTTGAAGGGGAAGTCTGGAAACGCTTTCTGTGGAGAGATCACAAAACAGGCATTTCCAGCACTATTCCCGCATATAACGAAATAGCAGTAAAACTCTGCTTAAAACACAGAAGAAACGTATCCTTCAATCTGCTCTGCTGTGCCTTTGTTAAGCTAAGTGAGTTAAATCTCCCTTTAGATTCAGGAGTTAGAAACACGTTTCTGGTAAGAGCTGCGTTTGGACATTTCTCAGTGAATGGGAGTATATGCTGTAAGGAGAACTGTCTGCTTCTAAAACCAAAACGGAGCTACCTAACAGAACGGTCTTCAATGTGTGCATTCAACTTACAGAGTTAAACTGGTGTGTTGAAGGGGAAGTCTGGAAACGCTTTCTGTGGAGAGATCTCAAAACAGGCATTCCCAGGCATTTCCAGCACTATTCCCGCATATAACGAAATAGCAGTAGAACTCTGCCTAAAACACAGAAGAAACGTATACGTCAATCTGCTCTGCTGTTCGTTTTTTCAGCTTAGTGAGTTAAATCTCCCTGTAGATTCAGGAGTTTGAAACACGTTTCTGGTAAGAGCTGCGTTTGGACATTTCTCAGTGAATGGGAGTATATGGTGTAAGGAGAACTGTCTGCTTCTAAAACCAAAACGGAGCTACCAAACAGAACGGTCTTCAATGTGTGCATTCAACTTACAGAGTTAAACTCGTGTGTGGAAGGGGAAGTCTGGAAACGCTTTCTGTGGAGAGATCTCAAAACAGGCATTTCCAGCACTATTCCCGCATATAACGAAATAGCAGTGAAACTCTGCCTAACACACAGAAGAAACGTATCCTTCAATCTGCTCTGCTGTGCGTTTGTTCAGCTTAGTGAGTTAAATCTCCCTGTAGATTCAGGAGTTTGAAACACGTTTCTGGTAAGAGCTGCGTTTGGACATTTCTCAGTGAATGGGAGTATATGCTGTAAGGAGAACTATCTGCTTCTAAAACCAAAACGGAGCTACCTAACAGAACGGTCTTCAATGTGTGCATTCAACTTACAGAGTTAAACTCGTGGGTTGAAGGGGAAGTCTGGAAACGCTGTCTTTGGAGAGATCTCAAAACAGGCATTTCCAGGCATTTCCAGCACTATTCCCGCATATAACGAAATAGCAGTAAATCTCTGCCTAAAACACAGAAGAAACGTATCCTTCAATCTGCTCTGCTGTGCGTGTGTTCAGCTTAGTGAGTTAAATCTCCCTGTAGATTCAGGAGTTAGAAACACGTTTCTTGTAAGAGCTGCATTTGGACATTTCTCAGTGAATGGGAGTATATGCTGTAAGGAGAACTGTCTGCTTCTAAAACCAAAACGGAGCTACGTAACAGAACGGTCTTCAATGTGTGCATTCAACTTACACAGTTAAACTCGTGTGTTGAAGGGGAAGTCTGGAAACGCTTTCTGTGGAGAGATCTCAAATCAGGCATTTCCAGGCATTTCCAGCACTATTCCCGCATATAAGGAAATAGCAGTAAAACTCTGCCTAAAACAAAGAAGAAGCGTATCCTTCAATCTGCCCTGCTGTGCGTTTGTTCAGCTAAGTGAGTTAAATCTCCCTTTAGATTCAGGAGTTAGAAACACGTTTCTGGTAAGAGCTGCGTTTGGACATTTCTCAGTGAATGGGAGTATATGCTGTAAGGAGAACTGTCTGCTTCTAAAACCAAAACGGAGCTACCTAACAGAACGGTCTTCAATGTGTGCATTCAACTTACAGAGTTAAACTCGTGTGTTGAAAGGGAAGTCTGGAAACGCTTTCTATGGAGAGATCTTAAAACAGGCATTTCCAGCACTATTCCCGCATATAACGAAATAGCAGTAAAACTCTGCCTAAAACACAGAAGAAACGTATCCTTCAATCTGCTCTGCTGTGCCTTTGTTCAGCTAAGTGAGTTAAATCTCCCTTTAGATTCAGGAGTTAGAAACACGTTTCTGGTAAGGGCTGCGTTTGGACATTTCTCAGTGAATGGGAGTATATGCTGTAAGGAGAACTGTCTGCTTCTAAAACCAAAACGGAGCTACCTAACAGAACGGTCTTCAATGTGTGCATTCAACTTACAGAGTTAAACTCGTGTGTTGAAGGGGAAGTCTGGAAACGCTTTCTGTGGAGAGATCTCAAAACAGGCATTTCCAGGCATTTCCAGCACTATTCCCGCATATAACGAAATAGCAGTAAAACTCTGCCTAAAACACAGAAGAAACGTATCCTTCAATCTGCTCTGCTGTGCGTTTGTTCAGCTAAGTGAGTTAAATTTCCCTTTAGATTCAGGAGTTAGAAACACGTTTCTGCTAAGAGCTGCGTTTGGACATTTCTCAGTGAATGGGAGTATATGCTGTAAGGAGAACTGTCTGCTCCTAAAACCAAAACGGAGCTACCTAACGGAACGGTCTTCAATGTGTGCATTCAACTTACAGAGTTAAACTCGTGTGTTGAAGGGGAAGTCTGGAAACGCTTTCTGCGGAGAGATCTCAAAACAGGCATTTCCAGGCATTTCCAGCACTATTCCCGCATATAACGAAATAGCAGTAAAACTCTGCCTAAAACACAGAAGAAACGTATCCTTCAATCTGCTCTGCTGTGCGTTTGTTCAGCTAAGTGAGTTAAATCTCCCTTTAGATTCAGGAGTTAGAAACACGTTTCTGGTAAGAGCTGCGTTTGTACATTCCTCAGTGAATGGGAGTATATGCTGTAAGGAGAACTGTCTGCTTCTAAAACCAAAACGGAGCTACCTTACAGAACGGTCTTCAATGTGTGCATTCAACTTACAGAGTTAAACTCGTGTGTTGAAGGGGAAGTCTGGAAACGCTTTCTGTGGAGAGATCTCAAAACAGGCATTTCCAGGCATTTCCAGCACTATTCCCGCATATAACGAAATAGCAGTAAAACTGTGCCTAAAACACAGAAGAAACGTATCCTTCAATCTGCTCTGCTGTGCATTTGTTCAGCTAAGTGAGTTAAATCTCCCTTTAGATTCAGGAGTTAGAAACACGTGTCTGGTAAGAGCTGCGTTTGGACATTTCTCAGTGAATGGGTGTATGTGCTGTAAGGAGAACTGTCTGCTTCTAAAACCAAAACGGAGCTACCTAACAGAACGGTCTTCAATGTGTGCAGTCAACTTACACAGTTAAACTCTTGTGTTGAAGGGGAAGTCTGGAAACGCTTTCTGTGGAGAGATCTCAAAACAGGTCTTTCCAGGCATTTCCAGCACTATTCCCGCATATAACGAAATAGCAGTAAAACTCTGCCTAAAACACAGAAGAAACGTATCCTTCAATCTGCTCTGCTGTGCGTTTGTTCAGCTAAGTGAGTTAAATCTCCCTTTAGATTCAGGAGTTAGAAACACGTTTCTGGTAAGAGCTTCGTTTGGACATTTCTCAGTGAATGGGAGTATATGCTGTAAGGAGAACTGTCTGCTTCTAAAACCAAAACGGAGCTACCTAACAAAACGGTCTTCAATGTGTGCATTCAACTTACAGATTTAAACTCGTGTGTTGAAGGGGAAGTCTGGAAACGCTTTCTGTGGAGAGATCTCAAAACAGGCATTTCCAACACTATTCCCGCATATAACGAAATAGCAGTGAAACTCTGCCTAAAACACAGAAGAAACGTATCCTTCAATCTGCTCTGCTGTCCGTTTGTTCAGCTAAGTGAGTTAAATCTCCCTTTAGATTCAGGAGTTAGAAACACGTTTCTGGTAAGAGCTGGGATTGGACATTTCTCAGTGAATGGGAGTATATGCTGTAAGGAGAACTGTCTGCTTCTAAAACGGAAACGGAGCTACCTAACAGAACGGCCTTCAATGTGTGCATTCAACTTACAGAGTTAAACTCGAGTGTTGAAGGGGAAGTCTGGAAACGCTTTCTGTGGAGAGATCTCAAAACAGGAGTTTCCAGTCATTTCCAGCACTATTCCCGCATATAACGAAATAGCAGTAAAACTCTGCCTAAAACACAGAAGAAACGTATCCTTCAATCTGCCCTGCTGTGCGTTTGTTCAGCTAAGTGAGTTAAATCTCCCTTTAGATTCAGGAGTTAGAAACACGTTTCTGGTAAGAGCTGCGTTTGGACATTTCTCAGTGAATGGGAGTATATGCTGTAAAGAGAACTGTCTACTTCTAAAACCAAAACGGAGCTACCTAACAAAACGGTCTTCAATGTGTGCATTCAACTTACAGAGTTAAACTCGTGTGTTGAAGGGGAAGTCTGGAAACGCTTTCTGTGGAGAGATCTCAAAACAGGAGTTTCCAGGCATTTCCAGCACTATTCCCGCATATAACGAAATAGCAGTAAAACTCTGCCTAAAACACAGAAGAAACGTATCCTTCAATCTGCCCTGCTGTGCGTTTGTTCAGCTAAGTGAGTTAAATCTCCCTTTAGATTCAGGAGTTAGAAACACGTTTCTGGTAAGAGCTGCGTTTGGACATTTCTCAGTGAATGGGAGTATATGCTGTAAGGAGAACTGTCTGCTTCTAAAACCAAAACGGAGCTACCTAACAGAACGGTCTTCAATGTGTGCATTCAACTTACAGAGTTAAACTAGTTTGTTGAAGGGGAAGGCTGGAAACGCTTTCTGTGGAGAGATCTCAAAACAGGCATTTCCAGGCATTTCCAGCACTATTCCCTCATATAACGAAATAGCAGTAAAACTGTGCCTAAAACACAGAAGAAACGTATCCTTCAATCTGCTCTGCTGTGCGTTTGTTCAGCTAAGTGAGTTAAATCTCCCTTTAGATTCAGGAGTTTGGAACACGTTTCTGGTAAGAGCTGCGTTTGGACATTTCTCAGTTAATGGGAGTATATGCTGTAAGGAGAACAGTCTGCTTCTAAAACCAAAAGGGAGCTACCTAACAGAACGGTCTTCAATGTGTGCATTCAACTTACAGAGTTAAATTGGTGTGTTGAAGGGGAAGTCTGGAAACGCTTTCTGTGGAGAGATCTCAAAACATGCATTTCCAGGCTTTTCCAGCACTATTCCCGCATATAACCAAATAGCAGTAAAACTCTGCCTAAAACACAGAAGAAACGTATCTTTCAATCTGCTCTGCTGTGCGTTTGTTCAGCTAAGTGAGTGAAATCTCCCTTTAGATTCAGTAGTTAGAAACACGTTTCTGGTAAGAGCTGCGTTTGGACATTTCTCAGTGAATGGGAGTATATGCTGTAAGGAGAACTGTCTGCTTCTAAAACCAAAACGGAGCTACCTAACAGAACGGTCTTCAATGTGTGCATTCAACTTACAGAGTTAAACTCGTGTGTTGAAGGGGAAGTCTGGAAACGCTTTCTGTGGAGAGATCTCAAAACAGGCATTTCCAGGCATTTCCAGCACTATTCCCGCATATAACGAAATAGCAGTAAAACTCTGCCTAAAACACAGAAGAAACGTATCCTTCAATCTGCTCTGCTGTGCCTTTGTTCAGCTAAGTGAGTTAAATCTCCCTTTAGATTCAGGAGTTAGAAACACGTTTCTGGTAAGAGCTGCGTTTGGACATTTCTCAGTGAATGGGAGTATATGCTGTAAGGAGAACTGTCTGCTTCTAAAACCAAAACGGAGCTACCTAACAGAACGGTCTTCTATGTGTGCATTCAACTTACAGAGTTAAACTCGTGTGTTGAAGGGGAAGTCTGGAAACGCTTTCTGTGGAGAGATCACAAAACACGCATTTCCAGCACTATTCCCGCATATAACGAAATAGCAGTAAAACTCTGCTTAAATCACAGAAGAAACGTATCCTTCAATCTGCTCTGCTGTGCTTTTGTTCAGCTTACTGAGTTAAATCTCCCTGTAGATTCAGGAGTTTGAAACACGTTTCTGGTAAGAGCTGCGTTTGGACATTTCTCAGTGAATGGGAGTATATGCTGTAAGGAGAACTGTCTGCTTCTAAAATCAAAACGGAGCTACCTAACAGAACGGTCTTCAATGTGTGCATTCAACTGACAGAGTTAAACTCGTGTGTTGAAGGTGAAGTCTGGAAACGCTTTCTGTGGAGAGATCTCAAAACATGCATTTCCAGGCATTTCCACCACTATTCCCGCATATAAGGATATAGCAGTTAAACTCTGCCTAAAACACAGAAGAAACGTATCCTTCAATCTGCTCTGCTGTGCGTTTGTTCAGCTAAGTGAGTTAAATCTCCCTTTAGATTCAGGAGTTAGAAACACGTTTCTGGTAAGAGCTGCGTTTGGACATTTCTCAGTGAATGGGAATATATGCTGTAAGGAGAACTGTCTGCTTCTAAAACCAAAACGGAGCTACCTAACAGAACGGTCTTCAATGTGTGCATTCAACTTACAGAGTTAAACTCGTGTGTTGAAGGGGAAGTCTGGAAACGCTTTCTGTGGGGAGATCTCAAAACAGGCATTTCCATCACTATTCCCGCATATAACGAAATAGCAGTAAAACTCTGCTTAAAACAGTGAAGAAACGTATCCTTCAATCTGCTCTGCTGTGCGTTTGTTCAGCTTAGTGAGTTATATCTCCCTGTAGATTCAGGAGTTTGAAACACGTTTCTGGTAAGAGCTGCGTTTGGACATTTCTCAGTGAATGGGAGTATATGCTGTAAGGAGAACTGTCTGCTTCTAAAACCAAAACGGAGCTACCTAACAGAACGGTCTTCAATGTGTGCATTCAACTTACAGAGTTAAACTCGTGTGTTGAAGGGGAAGTCTGGATACGCTTTCTGTGGAGAGATCTCAAAACAGGCATTTCCAGGCCTTTCCAGCACTATTCCCGCATATAACGAAATAGCAGTAAAACTCTGCCTAAAACACAGAAGAAACGTATCTTTCAATCTGCTCTGCTGTGCGTTTGTTCAGCTAAGTGAGTTAAATCTCCCTTTAGATTCAGGAGTTAGAAACAAGTTTCTGGTAAGAGCTGCGTTTGGACATTTCTCAGTGAATGGGAGTATATGCTGTAAGGAGAACTGTCTGCTTCTAAAACCAAAACGGAGCTACCTAACAGAACGGTCTTCAATGTGTCCATTCAACTTACAGAGTTAAAGTCGTGTGTTGAAGGGGAAGTCTGGAAACGCTTTCTGTGGAGAGATCTCAAAACAGGCATTTCCAGCACTATTACCGCATATAAAGAAATAGCAGTAAAACTCTGCGTAAAACACAGAAGAAACGTTTCCTTCAATTGCTCTGCTGTGCGTTTGTTCAGCTAAGTGAGTTAAATCTCCCTTTAGATTCAGGAGTTAGAAACACGTTTCTGGTAAGTGCTGCGTTTGGACATTTCTCAGTGAATGGAAGTATATGCTGTAAGGAGAACTGTCTGCTTCTAAAACCAAAACGGAGCTACCTAACAGAACGGTCTTCAATGTGTGCATTCAACTTACAGAGTTAAACTCGTGTGTTGAAGGGGAAGTCTGGAAACGCTTTCTGTGGAGAGATCTCAAAACAGGCATTTCCAGGCATTTCCAGCACTATTCCCGCATATAACGAAATAGCAGTAAAACTCTGCCTAAAACACAGAAGAAACGTATCCTTCAATCTGCTCTGCTGTGCCTTTGTTAAGCTAAGTGAGTTAAATCTCCCTTTAGATTCAGGAGTTAGAAACACGTTTCTGGTAAGAGCTGCGTTTGGACATTTCTCAGTGAATGGGAGTATATGCTGTAAGGAGAACTGTCTGCTTCTAAAACCAAAACGGAGCTACCTAACAGAACGGTCTTCAATGTGTGCATTCAACTTACAGAGTTAAACGCGTGTGTTGAAGGGGAAGTCTGGAAACGCTTTCTGTGGAGAGATCACAAAACAGGCATTTCCAGCACTATTCCCGCATATAACGAAATAGCAGTAAAACTCTGCTTAAAACACAGAAGAAACGTATCCTTCAATCTGCTCTGCTGTGCCTTTGTTAAGCTAAGTGAGTTAAATCTCCCTTTAGATTCAGGAGTTAGAAACACGTTTCTGGTAAGAGCTGCGTTTGGACATTTCTCAGTGAATGGGAGTATATGCTGTAAGGAGAACTGTCTGCTTCTAAAACCAAAACGGAGCTACCTAACAGAACGGTCTTCAATGTGTGCATTCAACTTACAGAGTTAAACTCGTGTGTTGAAGGGGAAGTCTGGAAACGCTTTCTGTGGAGAGATCTCAAAACAGGCATTCCCAGGCATTTCCAGCACTATTCCCGCATATAACGAAATAGCAGTAGAACTCTGCCTAAAACACAGAAGAAACGTATACGTCAATCTGCTCTGCTGTTCGTTTTTTCAGCTTAGTGAGTTAAATCTCCCTGTAGATTCAGGAGTTTGAAACACGTTTCTGGTAAGAGCTGCGTTTGGACATTTCTCAGTGAATGGGAGTATATGGTGTAAGGAGAACTGTCTGCTTCTAAAACCAAAACGGAGCTACCAAACAGAACGGTCTTCAATGTGTGCATTCAACTTACAGAGTTAAACTCGTGTGTGGAAGGGGAAGTCTGGAAACGCTTTCTGTGGAGAGATCTCAAAACAGGCATTTCCAGCACTATTCCCGCATATAACGAAATAGCAGTGAAACTCTGCCTAACACACAGAAGAAACGTATCCTTCAATCTGCTCTGCTGTGCGTTTGTTCAGCTTAGTGAGTTAAATCTCCCTGTAGATTCAGGAGTTTGAAACACGTTTCTGGTAAGAGCTGCGTTTGGACATTTCTCAGTGAATGGGAGTATATGCTGTAAGGAGAACTATCTGCTTCTAAAACCAAAACGGAGCTACCTAACAGAACGGTCTTCAATGTGTGCATTCAACTTACAGAGTTAAACTCGTGGGTTGAAGGGGAAGTCTGGAAACGCTGTCTTTGGAGAGATCTCAAAACAGGCATTTCCAGGCATTTCCAGCACTATTCCCGCATATAACGAAATAGCAGTAAATCTCTGCCTAAAACACAGAAGAAACGTATCCTTCAATCTGCTCTGCTGTGCGTGTGTTCAGCTTAGTGAGTTAAATCTCCCTGTAGATTCAGGAGTTAGAAACACGTTTCTTGTAAGAGCTGCATTTGGACATTTCTCAGTGAATGGGAGTATATGCTGTAAGGAGAACTGTCTGCTTCTAAAACCAAAACGGAGCTACGTAACAGAACGGTCTTCAATGTGTGCATTCAACTTACACAGTTAAACTCGTGTGTTGAAGGGGAAGTCTGGAAACGCTTTCTGTGGAGAGATCTCAAATCAGGCATTTCCAGGCATTTCCAGCACTATTCCCGCATATAAGGAAATAGCAGTAAAACTCTGCCTAAAACAAAGAAGAAGCGTATCCTTCAATCTGCCCTGCTGTGCGTTTGTTCAGCTAAGTGAGTTAAATCTCCCTTTAGATTCAGGAGTTAGAAACACGTTTCTGGTAAGAGCTGCGTTTGGACATTTCTCAGTGAATGGGAGTATATGCTGTAAGGAGAACTGTCTGCTTCTAAAACCAAAACGGAGCTACCTAACAGAACGGTCTTCAATGTGTGCATTCAACTTACAGAGTTAAACTCGTGTGTTGAAAGGGAAGTCTGGAAACGCTTTCTATGGAGAGATCTTAAAACAGGCATTTCCAGCACTATTCCCGCATATAACGAAATAGCAGTAAAACTCTGCCTAAAACACAGAAGAAACGTATCCTTCAATCTGCTCTGCTGTGCCTTTGTTCAGCTAAGTGAGTTAAATCTCCCTTTAGATTCAGGAGTTAGAAACACGTTTCTGGTAAGGGCTGCGTTTGGACATTTCTCAGTGAATGGGAGTATATGCTGTAAGGAGAACTGTCTGCTTCTAAAACCAAAACGGAGCTACCTAACAGAACGGTCTTCAATGTGTGCATTCAACTTACAGAGTTAAACTCGTGTGTTGAAGGGGAAGTCTGGAAACGCTTTCTGTGGAGAGATCTCAAAACAGGCATTTCCAGGCATTTCCAGCACTATTCCCGCATATAACGAAATAGCAGTAAAACTCTGCCTAAAACACAGAAGAAACGTATCCTTCAATCTGCTCTGCTGTGCGTTTGTTCAGCTAAGTGAGTTAAATTTCCCTTTAGATTCAGGAGTTAGAAACACGTTTCTGCTAAGAGCTGCGTTTGGACATTTCTCAGTGAATGGGAGTATATGCTGTAAGGAGAACTGTCTGCTCCTAAAACCAAAACGGAGCTACCTAACGGAACGGTCTTCAATGTGTGCATTCAACTTACAGAGTTAAACTCGTGTGTTGAAGGGGAAGTCTGGAAACGCTTTCTGTGGAGAGATCTCAAAACAGGCATTTCCAGGCATTTCCAGCACTATTCCCGCATATAACGAAATAGCAGTAAAACTCTGCCTAAAACACAGAAGAAACGTATCCTTCAATCTGCTCTGCTGTGCGTTTGTTCAGCTAAGTGAGTTAAATCTCCCTTTAGATTCAGGAGTTAGAAACACGTTTCTGGTAAGAGCTGCGTTTGTACATTCCTCAGTGAATGGGAGTATATGCTGTAAGGAGAACTGTCTGCTTCTAAAACCAAAACGGAGCTACCTTACAGAACGGTCTTCAATGTGTGCATTCAACTTACAGAGTTAAACTCGTGTGTTGAAGGGGAAGTCTGGATACGCTTTCTGTGGAGAGATCTCAAAACAGGCATTTCCAGGCCTTTCCAGCACTATTCCCGCATATAACGAAATAGCAGTAAAACTCTGCCTAAAACACAGAAGAAACGTATCTTTCAATCTGCTCTGCTGTGCGTTTGTTCAGCTAAGTGAGTTAAATCTCCCTTTAGATTCAGGAGTTAGAAACAAGTTTCTGGTAAGAGCTGCGTTTGGACATTTCTCAGTGAATGGGAGTATATGCTGTAAGGAGAACTGTCTGCTTCTAAAACCAAAACGGAGCTACCTAACAGAACGGTCTTCAATGTGTCCATTCAACTTACAGAGTTAAAGTCGTGTGTTGAAGGGGAAGTCTGGAAACGCTTTCTGTGGAGAGATCTCAAAACAGGCATTTCCAGCACTATTACCGCATATAAAGAAATAGCAGTAAAACTCTGCGTAAAACACAGAAGAAACGTTTCCTTCAATTGCTCTGCTGTGCGTTTGTTCAGCTAAGTGAGTTAAATCTCCCTTTAGATTCAGGAGTTAGAAACACGTTTCTGGTAAGTGCTGCGTTTGGACATTTCTCAGTGAATGGAAGTATATGCTGTAAGGAGAACTGTCTGCTTCTAAAACCAAAACGGAGCTACCTAACAGAACGGTCTTCAATGTGTGCATTCAACTTACAGAGTTAAACTCGTGTGTTGAAGGGGAAGTCTGGAAACGCTTTCTGTGGAGAGATCTCAAAACAGGCATTTCCAGGCATTTCCAGCACTATTCCCGCATATAACGAAATAGCAGTAAAACTCTGCCTAAAACACAGAAGAAACGTATCCTTCAATCTGCTCTGCTGTGCCTTTGTTAAGCTAAGTGAGTTAAATCTCCCTTTAGATTCAGGAGTTAGAAACACGTTTCTGGTAAGAGCTGCGTTTGGACATTTCTCAGTGAATGGGAGTATATGCTGTAAGGAGAACTGTCTGCTTCTAAAACCAAAACGGAGCTACCTAACAGAACGGTCTTCAATGTGTGCATTCAACTTACAGAGTTAAACGCGTGTGTTGAAGGGGAAGTCTGGAAACGCTTTCTGTGGAGAGATCACAAAACAGGCATTTCCAGCACTATTCCCGCATATAACGAAATAGCAGTAAAACTCTGCTTAAAACACAGAAGAAACGTATCCTTCAATCTGCTCTGCTGTGCCTTTGTTAAGCTAAGTGAGTTAAATCTCCCTTTAGATTCAGGAGTTAGAAACACGTTTCTGGTAAGAGCTGCGTTTGGACATTTCTCAGTGAATGGGAGTATATGCTGTAAGGAGAACTGTCTGCTTCTAAAACCAAAACGGAGCTACCTAACAGAACGGTCTTCAATGTGTGCATTCAACTTACAGAGTTAAACTCGTGTGTTGAAGGGGAAGTCTGGAAACGCTTTCTGTGGAGAGATCTCAAAACAGGCATTCCCAGGCATTTCCAGCACTATTCCCGCATATAACGAAATAGCAGTAGAACTCTGCCTAAAACACAGAAGAAACGTATACGTCAATCTGCTCTGCTGTTCGTTTTTTCAGCTTAGTGAGTTAAATCTCCCTGTAGATTCAGGAGTTTGAAACACGTTTCTGGTAAGAGCTGCGTTTGGACATTTCTCAGTGAATGGGAGTATATGGTGTAAGGAGAACTGTCTGCTTCTAAAACCAAAACGGAGCTACCAAACAGAACGGTCTTCAATGTGTGCATTCAACTTACAGAGTTAAACTCGTGTGTGGAAGGGGAAGTCTGGAAACGCTTTCTGTGGAGAGATCTCAAAACAGGCATTTCCAGCACTATTCCCGCATATAACGAAATAGCAGTGAAACTCTGCCTAACACACAGAAGAAACGTATCCTTCAATCTGCTCTGCTGTGCGTTTGTTCAGCTTAGTGAGTTAAATCTCCCTGTAGATTCAGGAGTTTGAAACACGTTTCTGGTAAGAGCTGCGTTTGGACATTTCTCAGTGAATGGGAGTATATGCTGTAAGGAGAACTATCTGCTTCTAAAACCAAAACGGAGCTACCTAACAGAACGGTCTTCAATGTGTGCATTCAACTTACAGAGTTAAACTCGTGGGTTGAAGGGGAAGTCTGGAAACGCTGTCTTTGGAGAGATCTCAAAACAGGCATTTCCAGGCATTTCCAGCACTATTCCCGCATATAACGAAATAGCAGTAAATCTCTGCCTAAAACACAGAAGAAACGTATCCTTCAATCTGCTCTGCTGTGCGTGTGTTCAGCTTAGTGAGTTAAATCTCCCTGTAGATTCAGGAGTTAGAAACACGTTTCTTGTAAGAGCTGCATTTGGACATTTCTCAGTGAATGGGAGTATATGCTGTAAGGAGAACTGTCTGCTTCTAAAACCAAAACGGAGCTACGTAACAGAACGGTCTTCAATGTGTGCATTCAACTTACACAGTTAAACTCGTGTGTTGAAGGGGAAGTCTGGAAACGCTTTCTGTGGAGAGATCTCAAATCAGGCATTTCCAGGCATTTCCAGCACTATTCCCGCATATAAGGAAATAGCAGTAAAACTCTGCCTAAAACAAAGAAGAAGCGTATCCTTCAATCTGCCCTGCTGTGCGTTTGTTCAGCTAAGTGAGTTAAATCTCCCTTTAGATTCAGGAGTTAGAAACACGTTTCTGGTAAGAGCTGCGTTTGGACATTTCTCAGTGAATGGGAGTATATGCTGTAAGGAGAACTGTCTGCTTCTAAAACCAAAACGGAGCTACCTAACAGAACGGTCTTCAATGTGTGCATTCAACTTACAGAGTTAAACTCGTGTGTTGAAAGGGAAGTCTGGAAACGCTTTCTATGGAGAGATCTTAAAACAGGCATTTCCAGCACTATTCCCGCATATAACGAAATAGCAGTAAAACTCTGCCTAAAACACAGAAGAAACGTATCCTTCAATCTGCTCTGCTGTGCCTTTGTTCAGCTAAGTGAGTTAAATCTCCCTTTAGATTCAGGAGTTAGAAACACGTTTCTGGTAAGGGCTGCGTTTGGACATTTCTCAGTGAATGGGAGTATATGCTGTAAGGAGAACTGTCTGCTTCTAAAACCAAAACGGAGCTACCTAACAGAACGGTCTTCAATGTGTGCATTCAACTTACAGAGTTAAACTCGTGTGTTGAAGGGGAAGTCTGGAAACGCTTTCTGTGGAGAGATCTCAAAACAGGCATTTCCAGGCATTTCCAGCACTATTCCCGCATATAACGAAATAGCAGTAAAACTCTGCCTAAAACACAGAAGAAACGTATCCTTCAATCTGCTCTGCTGTGCGTTTGTTCAGCTAAGTGAGTTAAATTTCCCTTTAGATTCAGGAGTTAGAAACACGTTTCTGCTAAGAGCTGCGTTTGGACATTTCTCAGTGAATGGGAGTATATGCTGTAAGGAGAACTGTCTGCTCCTAAAACCAAAACGGAGCTACCTAACGGAACGGTCTTCAATGTGTGCATTCAACTTACAGAGTTAAACTCGTGTGTTGAAGGGGAAGTCTGGAAACGCTTTCTGTGGAGAGATCTCAAAACAGGCATTTCCAGGCATTTCCAGCACTATTCCCGCATATAACGAAATAGCAGTAAAACTCTGCCTAAAACACAGAAGAAACGTATCCTTCAATCTGCTCTGCTGTGCGTTTGTTCAGCTAAGTGAGTTAAATCTCCCTTTAGATTCAGGAGTTAGAAACACGTTTCTGGTAAGAGCTGCGTTTGTACATTCCTCAGTGAATGGGAGTATATGCTGTAAGGAGAACTGTCTGCTTCTAAAACCAAAACGGAGCTACCTTACAGAACGGTCTTCAATGTGTGCATTCAACTTACAGAGTTAAACTCGTGTGTTGAAGGGGAAGTCTGGAAACGCTTTCTGTGGAGAGATCTCAAAACAGGCATTTCCAGGCATTTCCAGCACTATTCCCGCATATAACGAAATAGCAGTAAAACTGTGCCTAAAACACAGAAGAAACGTATCCTTCAATCTGCTCTGCTGTGCATTTGTTCAGCTAAGTGAGTTAAATCTCCCTTTAGATTCAGGAGTTAGAAACACGTGTCTGGTAAGAGCTGCGTTTGGACATTTCTCAGTGAATGGGTGTATGTGCTGTAAGGAGAACTGTCTGCTTCTAAAACCAAAACGGAGCTACCTAACAGAACGGTCTTCAATGTGTGCAGTCAACTTACACAGTTAAACTCTTGTGTTGAAGGGGAAGTCTGGAAACGCTTTCTGTGGAGAGATCTCAAAACAGGTCTTTCCAGGCATTTCCAGCACTATTCCCGCATATAACGAAATAGCAGTAAAACTCTGCCTAAAACACAGAAGAAACGTATCCTTCAATCTGCTCTGCTGTGCGTTTGTTCAGCTAAGTGAGTTAAATCTCCCTTTAGATTCAGGAGTTAGAAACACGTTTCTGGTAAGAGCTTCGTTTGGACATTTCTCAGTGAATGGGAGTATATGCTGTAAGGAGAACTGTCTGCTTCTAAAACCAAAACGGAGCTACCTAACAAAACGGTCTTCAATGTGTGCATTCAACTTACAGATTTAAACTCGTGTGTTGAAGGGGAAGTCTGGAAACGCTTTCTGTGGAGAGATCTCAAAACAGGCATTTCCAACACTATTCCCGCATATAACGAAATAGCAGTGAAACTCTGCCTAAAACACAGAAGAAACGTATCCTTCAATCTGCTCTGCTGTCCGTTTGTTCAGCTAAGTGAGTTAAATCTCCCTTTAGATTCAGGAGTTAGAAACACGTTTCTGGTAAGAGCTGGGATTGGACATTTCTCAGTGAATGGGAGTATATGCTGTAAGGAGAACTGTCTGCTTCTAAAACGGAAACGGAGCTACCTAACAGAACGGCCTTCAATGTGTGCATTCAACTTACAGAGTTAAACTCGAGTGTTGAAGGGGAAGTCTGGAAACGCTTTCTGTGGAGAGATCTCAAAACAGGAGTTTCCAGTCATTTCCAGCACTATTCCCGCATATAACGAAATAGCAGTAAAACTCTGCCTAAAACACAGAAGAAACGTATCCTTCAATCTGCCCTGCTGTGCGTTTGTTCAGCTAAGTGAGTTAAATCTCCCTTTAGATTCAGGAGTTAGAAACACGTTTCTGGTAAGAGCTGCGTTTGGACATTTCTCAGTGAATGGGAGTATATGCTGTAAAGAGAACTGTCTACTTCTAAAACCAAAACGGAGCTACCTAACAAAACGGTCTTCAATGTGTGCATTCAACTTACAGAGTTAAACTCGTGTGTTGAAGGGGAAGTCTGGAAACGCTTTCTGTGGAGAGATCTCAAAACAGGAGTTTCCAGGCATTTCCAGCACTATTCCCGCATATAACGAAATAGCAGTAAAACTCTGCCTAAAACACAGAAGAAACGTATCCTTCAATCTGCCCTGCTGTGCGTTTGTTCAGCTAAGTGAGTTAAATCTCCCTTTAGATTCAGGAGTTAGAAACACGTTTCTGGTAAGAGCTGCGTTTGGACATTTCTCAGTGAATGGGAGTATATGCTGTAAGGAGAACTGTCTGCTTCTAAAACCAAAACGGAGCTACCTAACAGAACGGTCTTCAATGTGTGCATTCAACTTACAGAGTTAAACTAGTTTGTTGAAGGGGAAGGCTGGAAACGCTTTCTGTGGAGAGATCTCAAAACAGGCATTTCCAGGCATTTCCAGCACTATTCCCTCATATAACGAAATAGCAGTAAAACTGTGCCTAAAACACAGAAGAAACGTATCCTTCAATCTGCTCTGCTGTGCGTTTGTTCAGCTAAGTGAGTTAAATCTCCCTTTAGATTCAGGAGTTAGAAACACGTTTCTGGTAAGAGCTGCGTTTGGACATTACTCAGTGAATGGGAGTATATGCTGTAATGAGAACTGTCTGCTTCTAAAACCAAAACGGGGCTACCTAACAGAACGGTCTTCAATGTGTGCATTCAACTTACAGAGATAAACTCGTGTGTTGAAGGGGAAGTCTGGAAACGCTTTCTGTGGAGAGATCTCAAAACAGGCATTTCCAGGCATTTCCAGCATTATTCCCGCATATAACGAAATAGCAGTAAAACTCTGCCTAAAACACAGAAGAAACGTATCCTTCAATCTGCTCTGCTGTGCGTTTGTTCAGCTAAGTGAGTTAAATCTCCCTTTAGATTCAGGAGTTAGAAACACGTTTCTGGTAAGAGCTGCGTTTGGACATTTCTCAATGAATGGGATTATATGCTGTAAGGAGAACTGTCTGCTTCTAAAACCAAAACGGAGCTACCTTACAGAACGGTCTTCAATGTGTGCATTCAACTTACAGAGTTAAACTCGTGTGTTGAAGGGGAAGTCTGGAAAGGCTTTCTGTGGAGAGATCTCAAAACAGGCATTTCCAGCACTATTCCCGCATATAACGAAATAGCAGTAAAACTCTGCTTAAAACACAGAAGAAACGTATCCTTCAATCTGCTCTGCTGTGCGTTTGTTCAGCTTAGTGAGTTAAATCTCCCTGTAGATTCAGGAGTTTGAAACACGTTTCTGGTAAGTGCTGCGTTTGGACATTTCTCAGTGAATGGGAGTATATGCTGTAAGGAGAACTGTCTGCTTCTAAAACCAAAACGGAGCTACCTAACAGAACGGTCTTCAATGTGTGCATTCAACTTACAGAGTTAAACTCGTGTGTTGAAGGGGAAGTCTGGAAACGCTTTCTGTGGAGAGATCTCAAAACAGGCATTTCCAGGCATTTCCAGCAGTATTCCCGCATATAACGAAATAGCAGTAAAACTCTGCCTAAAACACAGAAGAAACGTATCCTTCAATCTGCTCTGCTGTGCGTTTGTTCAGCTAAATGAGTTAAATCTCCCTTTAGATTCAGGAGTTAGGAACACGTTTCTGGTAAGAGCTGCGTTTGGACATTTCTCAGTGAATGGTAGTATATGCTGTAAGGAGAACTGTCTGCTTCTAAAACCAAAACGGAGCTACCTAACAGAACGGTCTTCAATGTGTGCATTCAACTTACAGAGTTAAACTCGTGTGTTGTAGGGGAAGTCTGGAAACGCTTTCTGTGGAGAGATCTCAAAACAGGCATTTCCAGGCATTTCCAGCACTATTCCCGCATATAACGAAATAGCAGTAAACCTCTGCCTAAAACACAGAAGAAACGTATCCTTCACTCTGCTCTGCTGTGCGTTTGTTCAGCTAAGTGAGTTAAATCTCCCTTTAGATTCAGGAGTTAGAAACACGTTTCTGGTAAGAGCTGCGTTTGGACATTTCTCAGTTAATGGGAGTATATGCTGTAAGGAGAACAGTCTGCTTCTAAAACCAAAACGGAGCTACCTAACAGAACGGTCTTCAATGTGTGCATTCAACTTACAGAGTTAAACTGGTGTGTTGAAGGGGAAGTCTGGAAACGCTTTCTGTGGAGAGATCTCAAAACATGCATTTCCAGGCTTTTCCAGCACTATTCCCGCATATAACCAAATAGCAGTAAAACTCTGCCTAAAAGAGAGAAGAAACGTATCCTTCAATCTGCTGTGCTGAGCGTTTGTTCAGCTAAGTGAGTTAAATCTCCCTTTAGATTCAGGAGTTAGAAACACGTTTCTGGTAAGAGCTGCGTTTGGACATTTCTCAGTGAATGGGAGTATATGCTGTAAGGAGAACTGTCTGCTTCTAAAACCAAAACGGAGCTACCTAACAGAACGGTCTTCAATGTGTGCATTCAACTTACAGAGCTAAACTCGTGTGTTGAAGGGGAAGTCTGGAAACGCTTTCTGTGGAGAGATCTCAAAACAGGCATTTCCAGGCATTTCCAGCACTATTCCCGCATATAACGAAATAGCAGTAAAACTCTGCCTAAAACACAGAAGAAACGTATCCTTCAATCTGCTCTGCTGTGCGTTTGTTCAGCTACGTGAGTTAAATCTCCCTTTAGATTCAGGAGTTAGAAACACGTTTCTGGTAAGAGCTGCGTTTGGACATTTCTCAGTGAATGGGAGTATATGCTGTAAGGAGAACTGTCTGCTTCTAAAACCTAAACGGAGCTAACTACAGAACGGTCTTCAATGTGTGCATTCAATTTACAGAGTTAAATTCGTGTGTTGAAGGGGAAGTCTGGAAAGGCTTTCTGTGGAGAGATCTCAAAACAGGCATTTCCAGCACTATTCCCGCATATAACGAAATAGCAGTAAAACTCTGCTTAAAACACAGAAGAAACGTATCCTTCAATCTGCTCTGCTGTGCGTTTGTTCAGCTTAGTGAGTTAAATCTCCCTGTAGATTCAGGAGTTTGAAACACGTTTCTGGTAAGAGCTGCGTTTGGACATTTCTCAGTGAATGGGAGTATATGCTGTAAGGAGAACTGTCTGCTTGAGAAAGCAAAACGGAGCTACCTAACAGAACGGTCTTCAATGTGTGCATTCAACTTACAGAGTTAAACTCGTGTGTTGAAGGTGAAGTCTGGAAACCCTTTCTGTGGAGAGATCTCAAAACATGAATTTCCAGGCGTTTCCAGCACTATTCCCGCATATAACGATATAGCAGTAAAACTCTGCCTAAAACACAGAAGAAACGTATCCTTCAATCTGCTCTGCTGTGCGTTTGTTCAGCTAAGTGAGTTAAATCTCCCTTTAGATTCAGGAGTTAGAAACACGTTTCTGGTAAGAGCTGCGTTTGGACATTTCTCAGTGAATGGGAATATATGCTGTAAGGAGAACTGTCTGCTTCTAAAACCAAAACGGAACTACCTAACAGAACGGTCTTCAATGTGTGCATTCAACGTACAGAGTTAAACTCGTGTGTTGAAGGGGAAGTCTGGAAACGCTTTCTGTGGGGAGATCCCAAAACAGGCATTTCCAACACTATTCCCGCATATAACGAAATAGCAGTAAAACTCTGCTTAAAACAGTGAAGAAACGTATCCTTCAATCTGCTCTGCTGTGCGTTTGTTCAGCTTAGTGAGTTAAATCTCCCTGTAGATTCAGGAGTTTGAAACACGTTTCTGGTAAGAGCTGCGTTTGGACATTTCTCAGTGAATGGGAGTATATGCTGTAAGGAGAACTGTCTGCTTCTAAAACCAAAACGGAGCTACCTAACAGAACGGTCTTCAATGTGTGCATTCAACTTACAGAGTTAAACTCGTGTGTTGAAGGGGAAGGCTGGAAACGCTTTCTGTGGAGAGATCTCAAAACAGGCATTTCCAGGCATTACCAGCACTATTCCCGCATATAAAGAAATAGCAGTAAAACTCTGCCTAAAACACAGAAGAAACGTACCCTTCAATCTGCTCTGCTGTGCGTGTGTTCAGCTAAGTGAGTTAAATCTCCCTTTAGATTCAGGAGTTAGAAACACGTTTCTGGTAAGAGCTGCGTTTGGACATTTCTCAGTGAATGGGAGTATATGCTGTAAGGAGAACTGTCTGCTTCTAAAACCAAAACGGAGCTACCTAACAGAATGGTCTTCAATGTGTCCATTCAACTTACAGAGTTAAACTCGTGTGTTGAAGGGGAAGTCTGGAAATGCTTTCTGTGGAGAGATCTCAAAACAGGCATTTCCAGCACTATTCCCGCATATAACGAAATAGCAGTAAAAGTCTGCCTAAAACACAGAAGAAACGTATCCTTCAATCTGCTCTGCTGTGCGTTTGTTCAGCTAAGTGAGTTAAATCTCCCTTTAGATTCAGGAGTTAGAAACACGTTTCTGGTAAGAGCTGCGTTTGGACATTTCTCAGTGAATGGGAGTATATGCTGTAAGGAGAACTGTCTGCTTCTAAAACCAAAACGGAGCTACCTAACAGAACGGTCTTCAATGTGTGCATTCAACATACAGACTTAAACACGTGTGTTGAAGGGGAAGTCTAGAAACGCTTTCTGTGGAGAGATCTCAAAACAGGCATTTCCAGGCATTTCCAGCACTATTCCCGCATATAACGAAATAGCCGTAAAATTCTGCCTAAAACACAGAAGAAACGTATCCTTCAATCTGCTCTGCTGTGCGTTTGTTCAGCTAAGTGAGTTAAATCTCCCTTTAGATTCAGGAGTTAGAAACACGTTTCTGGTAAGAGCTGCGTTTGGACATTTCTCAGTGAATGGGTGTATATGCTGTAAGGAGAACTGTCTGCTTCTAAAACCAAAACGGAGCTACCTAACAGAACGGTCTTCAATGTGTGCATTCAACTTACAGAGTTAAAATCGTGTGTTGAAGGGGAAGTCTGGAAACGCTTTCTGTGGAGAGATCTCAAAACAGTCATTTCCATCACTATTCCCGCATATAACGAAATAGCAGTAAAACTCTGCCTAAAACACAGAAGAAACGTATCTTTCAATATGCTCTGCTGTGCGTTTGTTCAGCTAAGTGAGTTAAATCTCCCTTTAGATTCAGGAGTTAGAAACACGTTTCTGGTAAGAGCTGCGTTTGGACATTTCTCTGTGAATGGGAGTATATGCTGTAAGGAAAACTGTCTGCTTCTAAAACCAAAACGGAGCTACCTAACAGAACGGTCTTCAATGTGTGCATTCAACTTACAGAGTTAAACTCGTGTGTTGAAGGGGAAGTCTGGAAACGCTTTCTGTGGAGAGATCTCAAAACAGGCATTTCCAGGCATTTCCAGCACTATTCCCGCATATAAAGAAATAGCAGTAAAACTCTGCCTAAAACACAGAAGAAACGTATCCTTCAATCTGCTCTGCTGTGCGTTTGTTCAGCTAAGTGAGTTAAATCTCCCTTTAGATTCAGGAGTTAGAAACACGTTTCTGGTAAGAGCTGCGTTTGGACATTTCTCAGTGAATGGGATTATATGCTGTAAGGAGAACTGTCTGCTTCTAAAACCAAAACGGAGCTACCTTACAGAACGGTCTTCAATGTGTGCATTCAACTTACAGAGTTAAACTCGTGTGTTGAAGGGGAAGTCTGGAAAGGCTTTCTGTGGAGAGATCTCAAAACAGGCATTTCCAGCACTATTCCCGCATATAACGAAATAGCAGTAAAACTCTGCTTAAAACACAGAAGAAACGTATCCTTCAATCTGATCTGCTGTGCGTTTGTTCAGCTTAGTGAGTTAAATCTCCCTGTAGATTCAGGAGTTTGAAACACGTTTCTGGTAAGTGCTGCGTTTGGACATTTCTCAGTGAATGGGAGTATATGCTGTAAGGAGAACTGTCTGCTTCTAAAACCAAAACGGAGCTACCTAACAGAACGGTCTTCAATGTGTGCATTCAACTTACAGAGTTAAACTCGTGTGTTGAAGGGGAAGTCTGGAAAGGCTTTCTGTGGAGAGATCTCAAAACATGAATTTCCAAGCGTTTCCAGCACTATTCCCGCATATAACGATATAGCAGTAAAACTCTGCCTAAAACACAGAAGAAACGTATCCTTCAATCTGCTCTGCTGTGCGTTTGTTCAGCTAAGTGAGTTAAATCTCCCTTTAGATTCAGGAGTTAGAAACACGTTTCTGGTAAGAGCTGCGTTTGGACATTTCTCAGTGAATGGGAATATATGCTGTAAGGAGAACTGTCTGCTTCTAAAACCAAAACGGAACTACCTAACAGAACGGTCTTCAATGTGTGCATTCAACGTACAGAGTTAAACTCGTGTGTTGAAGGGGAAGTCTGGAAACGCTTTCTGTGGGGAGATCCCAAAACAGGCATTTCCAGCACTATTCCCGCATATAACGAAATAGCAGTAAAACTCTGCTTAAAACAGTGAAGAAACGTATCCTTCAATCTGCTCTGCTGTGCGTTTGTTCAGCTTAGTGAGTTAAATCTCCCTGTAGATTCAGGAGTTTGAAACACGTTTCTGGTAAGAGCTGCGTTTGGACATTTCTCAGTGAATGGGAGTATATGCTGTAAGGAGAACTGTCTGCTTCTAAAACCAAAACGGAGCTACCTAACAGAACGGTCTTCAATGTGTGCATTCAACTTACAGTGTTAAACTCGTGTGTTGCAGGGGAAGTCTGGAAACGCTTTCTGTGGAGAGATCTCAAAACAGGCATTTCCAGGCATTTCCAGCACTATTCCCGCATATAACGAAATAGCAGTAAAACTCTGCCTAAAACACAGAAGAAACGTACCCTTCAATCTGCTCTGCTGTGCGTGTGTTCAGCTAAGTGAGTTAAATCTCCCTTTAGATTCAGGAGTTAGAAACACGTTTCTGGTAAGAGCTGCGTTTGGACATTTCTCAGTGAATGGGAGTATATGCTGTAAGGAGAACTGTCTGCTTCTAAAACCAAAACGGAGCTACCTAACAGAACGGTCTTCAATGTGTCCATTCAACTTACAGAGTTAAACTCGTGTGTTGAAGGGGAAGTCTGGAAACGCTTTCTGTGGAGAGATCTCAAAACACGCATTTCCAGGCATTTCCAGCACTATTCCCGCATATAACGAAATAGCAGTAAAACTCTGCCTAAAACACAGAAGATACGTATCCTTCAATCTGCTCTGCTGTGCGTTTGTTCAGCTAAGTGAGTTAAGTCTCCCTTTAGATTCAGGAGTTAGAAACACGTTTATGGTAAGAGCTGCATTTGGACATTTCTCAGTGAATGGGAGTATATGCTGTAAGGAGAACTGTCTGCTTCTAAAACCAAAACGGAGCTACCTAACAGAACGGTCTTCAATGTGTGCATTCAACTTACAGAGTTAAACTCGTGTGTTGAAGGGGAAGTCTGGAAACTCTTTCTGTGGATAGATCTCAAAACAGGCATTTCCGGCACTATTCCCGCATATAACGAAATAGCAGTAAAACTCTGCTTAAAACACAGAAGAAACGTATCCTTCAATCTGCTCTGCTGTGCGTTTGTTCAGCTTAGTGAGTTAAATCTCCCTGTAGATTCAGGAGTTTGAAACACGTTTCTGGTAAGAGCTGCGTTTGGACAGTTCTCAGTGAATGGGAGTATATGCTGTAAGGAGAACTGTCTGCTTCTAAAACCAAAACGGAGCTACCTAGCAGAACGGTCTTCCATGTGTGCATTCAACTTACAGAGTTAAACTCGTGTATTGAAGGGGAAGTCTGGAAACGCTTTCTGTGGAGAGATCTCAAAACAGGCATTTCCAGGCATTTCCAGCACTATTCCCGCATATAACGAAATAGCAGTAAAACTCTGCCTAAAACACAGAAGAAACGTATCCTTCAATCTGCTCTACTGTGCGTTTGTTCAGCTAAGTGAGTTAAATCTCCCTTTAGATTCAGGAGTTAGAAACACGTTTCTGGTAAGAGCTGCGTTTGGACATTTCTCAGTGAATGGGAGTATATGCTGTAAGGAGAACTGTCTGCTTCTAAAACCAAAACGGAGCTACCTAACAGAACGGTCTTCAATGTGTGCATTCAACTTACAGAGTTAAACTCGTGTGTTGAAGGGGAAGTCTGGAAACGCTTTCTGTGGAGAGATGTCAAAACAGGAATTTCCAGTCATTTCCAGCACTATTCCCGCATATAAGTAAATAGCAGATAAACTCTGCCTAAAACACAGAAGAAACGTATCCTTCAATCTGCTCTGCTGTGCGTTTGTTCAGCTAAGTGAGTTAAATCTCCCTTTAGATTCAGGAGATAGAAACACGTTTCTGGTAAGAGCTGCGTTTGAACATTTCTCCGTCAATGGGAGTATATGCTCTAAGGAGAACTGTCTGCTTCTAAAACCAAAACGGAGCTAACTACAGAACGGTCTTCAATGTGTGCATTCAATTTACAGAGTTAAACTCGTGTGTTGAAGGGGACGTCTGGAAAAGCTTTCTGTGGAGAGATCTCAAAACAGGCATTTCCAGCACTATTCCCGCATATAACGAAATAGCAGTAAAACTCTGCTTAAAACACAGAAGAAACGTATCCATCAATCTGCTCTGCTGTGCGTTTGTTCAGCTTAGTTAGTTAAATCTCCCTGTAGATTCAGGAGTTTGAAACAGGTTCCTGGTAAGAGCTGCGTTTGGACATTTCTCAGTGAATGGGAGTATATGCTGTAAGGAGAACTGTCTGCTTCTAAAACCAAAACGGAGCTACCTAACAGAACGGTCTTCAATGTGTCCATTCAACTTACAGAGTTAAACTCGTGTGTTGAAGGGGAAGTCTGGAAACGCTTTATGTGGAGAGATCTCAAAACAGGCATTTCCAGGCATTTCCAGCAGTATTCCCGCATATAACGAAAGAGCAGTAAAACTCTGCCTAAAACACAGAAGAAACGTATCCTTCAATCTGCTCTGCTGTGCGTGTGTTCAGCTAAGTGAGTTAAATCTCCCTTTAGATTCAGGAGTTAGAAACACGTTTCTGGTAAGAGCTGCGTTTGGACATTTCTCAGTGAATGGGAGTATATGCTGTAAGGAGAACTGTCTGCTTCTAAATCCGAAACGGAGCTACCTAACAGAACGGGCTTCAATGTGTGCATTCAACTTACAGAGTTAAACTCGTGTGTTGAATGGGAAGTCTGGAAACGCTTTCTGTGGAGAGATCTCAAAACAGGCATTTCCAGGCATTTCCAGCACTATTCCCGCATAAAACGAAATCGCAGTAAAACTCTGCCTAAAACACAGAAGAAACGTATCCTTCAATCTGCTCTGCTGTGCGTTTGTTCAGCTAAGTGAGTTAAATCTCCCTTTAGATTCAGGAGTTAGAAACACGTTTCTGGTAAGAGCTGCGTTTGGACATTTCTCAGTGAATGGGAGTATATGCTGTAAGGAGAAATGTCTGCTTCTAAAACCAAAACGGAGCTAACTACAGAACGGTCTTCAATGTGTGCATTCAATTTACAGAGTTAAATTCCTGTGTTGAAGGGGAAGTCTGGAAACGCTTTCTGTGGAGAGATCTCAAAACAGGCATTTCCAGCACTATTCCCGCATATAACGAAATAGCAGTAAAACTCTGCTTAAAACACAGAAGAAACGTATCCTTCAATCTGCTCTGCTGTGCGTTTGTTCAGCTTAGTGAGTTAAATCTCCCTGTAGATTCAGGAGTTTGAAACACGTTTCTGGTAAGAGCTGTGTTCGGACATTTCTCAGTGAATGGGAGTATATGCTGTAAGGAGAACCGTCTGCTTCTAAAACCAAAACGGAGCTACCTAATAGAACGGTCTTCAATGTGTGCATTCAACTTACAGAGTTAAACTCGTGTGTTGAAGGGGAAGTCTGGAAACGCTTTCTGTGGAGAGATCTCAAAACATGCATTTCCAGGCTTTTCCAGCACTATTCCCGCATATAACCAAATAGCAGTAAAACTCTGCCTAAAACACAGAAGAAACGTATCCTTCAATCTGCTCTGCTGTGCGTTTGTTCAGCTTAGTGAGTTAAATCTCCCTGTAGATTCAGGAGTTTGAAACACGTTTCTGGTAAGAGCTGCGTTTGGACATTTCTCAGTGAATGGGAGTATATGCTGTAAGGAGAACTGTCTGCTTCTAAAACCAAAACGGAGCTACCTAGCAGAACGGTCTTCAATGTGTGCATTCAACTTACAGAGTTAAACTCGTGTGTTGAAGGGGAAGTCTGGAAACGCTTTCTGTGGAGAGATCTCAAAACAGGCATTTCCAGGCATTTCCAGCACTATTCCCGCATATAACGAAATAGCAGTAAAACTCTGCCTAAAACACAGAAGAAACGTATCATTCAATCTGCTCTACTGTGCGTTTGTTCAGCTAAGTGAGTTAAATCTCCCTTTAGATTCAGGAGTTACTAACACGTTTCTGGTAAGAGCTGCGTTTGGACATTTCTCAGTGAATGGGAGTATATGCTGTAAGGAGAACTGTCTGCTTCTAAAACCAAAACGGAGCTACCTAACAGAACGGTCTTCAATGTGTGCATTCAACTTACAGAGTTAAATTCGTGTGTTGAAAGGAAAGTCTGGAAACGCTTTCTGTGGAGAGATCTCAAAACAGGCATTTCCAGCACTATTCCCGCATATAACGAAATAGCAGTAAAACTCTGCTTAAAACACAGAAGAAACGTATCCTTCAATCTGCTCTGCTGTGCGTTTGTTCAGCTTAGTGAGTTAAATCTCCCTGTAGATTCAGGAGTTTGAAACACGTTTCTGGTAAGAGCTGCGTTTGGACATTTCTCAGTGAATGGGAGTATATGCTGTAAGGAGAACTTTCTGCTTCTAAAACCAAAACGAAGCTACCTAACAGAACGGTCTTCAATGTGTGCATTCAACTTACAGAGTTAAACTCGTGTGTTGAAGGGGAAGTCTGGAAACGCTTTCTGTGGAGAGATCTCAAAACAGGCATTTCCAGGCATTTCCAGCACTATTCCCGCATATAACGAAATAGCAGTAAAACTCTGCCTAAAACACAGAAGAAACGTATCCTTCAATCTGCTCTGCTGTGCGTTTGTTCAGCTAAATGAGTTAAATCTCCCTTTAGATTCAGGAGTTAGGAACACGTTTCTGGTAAGAGCTGCGTTTGGACATTTCTCAGTGAATGGTGGTATATGCTGTAAGGAGAACTGTCTGCTTCTAAAACCAAAACGGAGCTACCTAACAGAACGGTCTTCAATGTGTGCATTCAACTTACAGAGTTAAACTCGTGTGTTGAAGGGGAAGTCTGGAAACGCTTTCTGTGGAGAGATCTCAAAACAGGCATTTCCAGGCATTTCCAGCACTATTCCCGCATATAACGAAATAGCAGTAAAACTCTGCCTAAAACACAGAAGAAACGTATCCTTCAATCTGCTCTGCTGTGCGTTTGTTCAGCTAAGTGAGTTAAATCTCCCTTTAGATTCAGGAGTTAGAAACACGTTTCTGGTAAGAGCTGCGTTTGGACATTTCTCAGTGAATGGGAGTATATGCTGTAAGGAGAACTGTCTGCTTCTAAAACCAAAACGGAGCTACCTAACAGAACGGTCTTCAATGTGTCCATTCAACTTACAGAGTTAAACTCGTGTGTTGAAGGGGAAGTCTGGAAACGCTTTCTGTGGAGAGATCTCAAAACAGGCATTTCCAGCACTATTCCCGCATATAACGAAATAGCAGTAAAGCTCTGCCTAAAACACAGAAGAAACGTATCCTTCAATCTGCTCTGCTGTGCGTTTGTTCAGCTAAGTGAGTTAAATCTCCCTTTAGATTCAGGAGTTAGAAACACGTTTCTGGTAAGAGCTGCGTTTGGACATTTCTCAGTGAATGGAAGTATATGCTGTAAGGAGAACTCTCTGCTTCTAAAACCAAAACGGAGCTACCTAACAGAGCGGTCTTCAATGTGTGCATTCAACTTACAGAGTTAAACTCGTGTGTTGAAGGGGAAGTCTGGAAACGCTTTCTGTGGAGAGATCTCAAAACAGGCATTTCCAGGCATTTCCAGCACTATTCCCGCCGATAACGAAATAGCAGTAAAACTCTGCCTAAAACACGGAAGAAACGTATCCTTCAATCTGCACTGGTGTGCCTTTGTTCAGCTAAGTGAGTTAAATCTCCCTTTAGATTCAGGAGTTAGAAACACGTTTCTGGTAAGAGCTGCTTTTGGACATTTCTCAGTGAATGGGAATATATGCTGTAAGGAGAACTGTCTGCTTCTAAAACCAAAACGGAGCTACCTAACAGAACGGTCTTCAATGTGTGCATTCAACTTACAGAGTTAAACTCGTGTGTTGAAGGGGAAGTCTGGAAACGCTTTCTGTGTGGAGATCTCAAAACAGGCATTTCCAGCACTATTCCTGCATATAACGAAATAGCAGTAAAACTCTGCTTAAAACAGTGAAGAAACGTATCCTTCAATCTGCTCTGCTGTGCGTTTGTTCAGCTTAGTGAGTTAAATCTCCCTGTAGATTCAGGAGTTTGAAACACGTTTCTGGTAAGAGCTGCGTTTGGACATTTCTCAGTGAATGGGAGTATATGCTGTAAGGAGAACTGTCTGCTTCTAAAACCAAAACGGAGCTACCTAACAGAACGGTCTTCAATGTGTGCATTCAACTTACAGAGTTAAACTCGTGTGTTGAAGGGGAAGTCTGGAAACGCTTTCTGTGGAGAGATCTCAAAACAGGCATTTCCAGGCATTTCCAGCACTATTCCCGCATATAACGAAATAGCAGTAAAACTCTGCCTAAAACACAGAAGAAACGTACCCTTCAATCTGCTCTGCTGTGCGTGTGTTCAGCTAAGTGAGTTAAATCTCCCTTTAGATTCAGGAGTTAGAAACACGTTTCTGGTAAGAGCTGCGTTTGGACATTTCTCAGTGAATGGGAGTATATGCTGTAAGGAGAACTGTCTGCTTCTAAAACCAAAACGGAGCTACCTAACAGAACGGTCTTCAATGTGTGCATTCAACTTACAGAGTTAAACTCGTGTGTTGAAGGGGAAGTCTGGAAACGCTTTCTGTGGAGAGATCTCAAAACAGGCATTTCCGGCACTATTCCCGCATATAACGAAATAGCAGTAAAACTCTGCTTAAAACACAGAAGAAACGTATCCTTCAATCTGCTCTGCTGTGCGTTTGTTCAGCTCAGTGAGTTAAATCTCCCTGTAGATTCATGAGTTAGAAACACGTTTCTGGTAAGAGCTGCGTTTGGACATTTCTCAGTGAATGGGAGTATATGCTGTAAGGAGAACTGTCTGCTTCTAAAACCAAAACGGAGCTACCTAACAGAACGGTCTTCAATGTGTGCATTCAACTTACAGAGTTAAACTCGTGTGTTGAAGGGGAAGTCTGGAAACGCTTTCTGTGGAGAGATCTCAAAACAGGCATTTCCAGGCATTTCCAGCACTATTCCCGCATATAACGAAATAGCAGTAAAACTCTGCCTAAAACACAGAAGAAACGTATCCTTCAATCTGCTCTGCTGTGCGTTTGTTCAGCTAAGTGAGTTAAATCTCCCTTTAGATTCAGGAGTTAGAAACACGTTTCTGGTAAGTGCTGCATTTGGACATTTCTCAGTGAATGGGAGTATATGCTGTAAGGAGAACTGTCTGCTTCTAAAACCAAAACGGAGCTACCTAACAGAACGGTCTTCAATGTGTGCATTCAACTTACAGAGTTAAACTCGTGTGTTGAAGGCGAAGTCTGGAAACGCTTTCTGTGGAGAGATCTCAAAACATTCATTTCCGGCACTATTAACGCATATAACGAAATAGCAGTAAAACTCTGCCTAAAACACAGAAGAAACGTATACTTCAATCTGCTGTGCTGTGCGTTTGTTCAGCTAAGTGAGTTAAATCTCCCTTTAGATTCAGGAGTTACAAACACGTTTCTGGTAAGTGCTGCGTGTGGACATTTCTCAGTGAATGGGAGTATATGCTGTAAGGAGAACTGTCTGCTTCTAAAACCAAAACGGAGCTACCTAACAGAACGGTCTTCAATGTGTGCATTCAACTTACAGAGTTAAACTCGTGTGTTGAAAGGGAAGTCTGGAAACGCTTTCTGTGGATAGATCTCAAAACAGGCATTTCCAGCACTATTCCCGCATATAACGAAATAGCAGTAAAACTCTGCCTAAAACACAGAAGAAACGTATCCTTCAATCTGCTCTGCTGTGCGTTTGTTCAGCTAAGTGAGTTAAATCTCCCTTTAGATTCAGGAGTTAGAAACACGTTTCTGGTAAGAGCTGCGTTTGGACAATTTTAAGTGAATGGGAGTATATGCTGTAAGGAGAACTGTCTGCTTCTAAAACCAAAACGGAGCTACCTAACAGAACGGTCTTCAATGTGTGCATTCAACTTACAGAGTTAAACTCGTGTGTTGAAGGGGAAGTCTGGAAACTCTTTCTGTGGATAGATCTCAAAACAGGCATTTCCGGCACTATTCCCGCATATAACGAAATAGCAGTAAAACTCTGCTTAAAACACAGAAGAAACGTATCCTTCAATCTGCTCTGCTGTGCGTTTGTTCAGCTTAGTGAGTTAAATCTCCCTGTAGATTCAGGAGTTTGAAACACGTTTCTGGTAAGAGCTGCGTTTGGACAGTTCTCAGTGAATGGGGGTATATGCTGTAAGGAGAACTGTCTGCTTCTAAAACCAAAACGGAGCTACCTAGCAGAACGGTCTTCAATGTGTGCATTCAACTTACAGAGTTAAACTCGTGTGTTGAAGGGGAAGTCTGGAAACGCTTTCTGTGGAGAGATCTCAAAACAGGCATTTCCAGGCATTTCCAGCACTATTCCCGCATATAACGAAATAGCAGTAAAACTCTGCCTAAAACACAGAAGAAACGTATCCTTCAATCTGCTCTGCTGTGCGTTTGTTCAGCTAAGTGAGTTAAATCTCCCTTTACATTCAGGAGTTAGACACACGTTTCTGGTAAGAGCTGCGTTTGGACATTTCTCAGTGAATGGGAGTATATGCTGTAAGGAGAACTGTCTGCTTCTAAAACCAAAAGGGAGCTACCTAACAGAACGGTCTTCAATGTGTCCATTCAACTTACAGAGTTAAACTCGTGTGTTGAAGGGGAAGTCTGGAAACGCTTTCTGTGGAGAGATCTCAAAACAAGCATTTCCAGCACTATTCCCGCATATAACGAAATAGCAGTAAAGCTCTGCCTAAAACACAGAAGAAACGTATCCTTCAATCTGCTCTGCTGTGCGTTTGTTCAGCTAAGTGAGTTAAATCTCCCTTTAGATTCAGGAGTTAGAAACACGTTTCTGGTAAGAGCTGCGTTTGGACATTTCTCAGTGAATGGAAGTATATGCTGTAAGGAGAACTGTCTGCTTCTAAAACCAAAACGGAGCTACCTAACAGAACGGTCTTCAATGTGTGGATTCAACTTACAGAGTTAAACTCGTGTGTTGAAGGGGAAGTCTGGAAACGCTTTCTGTGTGGAGATCTCAAAACAGGCATTTCCAGCACTATTCCTGCATATAACGAAATAGCAGTAAAACTCTGCTTAAAACAGTGAAGAAACGTATCCTTCAATCTGCTCTGCTGTGCGTTTGTTCAGCTTAGTGAGTTAAATCTCCCTGTAGATTCAGGAGTTTGAAACACGTTTCTGGTAAGAGCTGCGTTTGGACATTTCTCAGTGAATGGGAGTATATGCTGTAAGGAGAACTGTCTGCTTCTAAAACCAAAACGGAGCTACCTAACAGAACGGTCTTCAATGTGTGCATTCAACTTACAGAGTTAAACTCGTGTGTTGAAGGGGAAGTCTGGAAACGCTTTCTGTGGAGAGATCTCAAAACAGGCATTTCCAGGCATTTCCAGCACTATTCCCGCATATAACGAAATAGCAGTAAAACTCTGCCTAAAACACAGAAGAAACGTACCCTTCAATCTGCTCTGCTGTGCGTGTGTTCAGCTAAGTGAGTTAAATCTCCCTTTAGATTCAGGAGTTAGAAACACGTTTCTGGTAAGAGCTGCGTTTGGACATTTCTCAGTGAATGGGAGTATATGCTGTAAGGAGAACTGTCTGCTTCTAAAACCAAAACGGAGCTACCTAACAGAACGGTCTTCAATGTGTGCATTCAACTTACAGAGTTAAACTCGTGTGTTGAAGGGGAAGTCTGGAAACGCTTTCTGTGGAGAGATCTCAAAACAGGCATTTCCGGCACTATTCCCGCATATAACGAAATAGCAGTAAAACTCTGCTTAAAACACAGAAGAAACGTATCCTTCAATCTGCTCTGCTGTGCGATTGTTCAGCTCAGTGAGTTAAATCTCCCTGTAGATTCATGAGTTAGAAACACGTTTCTGGTAAGAGCTGCGTTTGGACATTTCTCAGTGAATGGGAGTATATGCTGTAAGGAGAACTGTCTGCTTCTAAAACCAAAACGGAGCTACCTAACAGAACGGTCTTCAATGTGTGCATTCAACTTACAGAGTTAAACTCGTGTGTTGAAGGGGAAGTCTGGAAACGCTTTCTGTGGAGAGATCTCAAAACAGGCATTTCCAGGCATTTCCAGCACTATTCCCGCATATAACGAAATAGCAGTAAAACTCTGCCTAAAACACAGAAGAAACGTATCCTTCAATCTGCTCTGCTGTGCGTTTGTTCAGCTAAGTGAGTTAAATCTCCCTTTAGATTCAGGAGTTAGAAACACGTTTCTGGTAAGTGCTGCATTTGGACATTTCTCAGTGAATGGGAGTATATGCTGTAAGGAGAACTGTCTGCTTCTAAAACCAAAACGGAGCTACCTAACAGAACGGTCTTCAATGTGTGCATTCAACTTACAGAGTTAAACTCGTGTGTTGAAGGCGAAGTCTGGAAACGCTTTCTGTGGAGAGATCTCAAAACATTCATTTCCGGCACTATTAACGCATATAACGAAATAGCAGTAAAACTCTGCCTAAAACACAGAAGAAACGTATACTTCAATCTGCTGTGCTGTGCGTTTGTTCAGCTAAGTGAGTTAAATCTCCCTTTAGATTCAGGAGTTACAAACACGTTTCTGGTAAGTGCTGCGTGTGGACATTTCTCAGTGAATGGGAGTATATGCTGTAAGGAGAACTGTCTGCTTCTAAAACCAAAACGGAGCTACCTAACAGAACGGTCTTCAATGTGTGCATTCAACTTACAGAGTTAAACTCGTGTGTTGAAAGGGAAGTCTGGAAACGCTTTCTGTGGATAGATCTCAAAACAGGCATTTCCAGCACTATTCCCGCATATAACGAAATAGCAGTAAAACTCTGCCTAAAACACAGAAGAAACGTATCCTTCAATCTGCTCTGCTGTGCGTTTGTTCAGCTAAGTGAGTTAAATCTCCCTTTAGATTCAGGAGTTAGAAACACGTTTCTGGTAAGAGCTGCGTTTGGACAATTTTAAGTGAATGGGAGTATATGCTGTAAGGAGAACTGTCTGCTTCTAAAACCAAAACGGAGCTACCTAACAGAACGGTCTTCAATGTGTGCATTCAACTTACAGAGTTAAACTCGTGTGTTGAAGGGGAAGTCTGGAAACTCTTTCTGTGGATAGATCTCAAAACAGGCATTTCCGGCACTATTCCCGCATATAACGAAATAGCAGTAAAACTCTGCTTAAAACACAGAAGAAACGTATCCTTCAATCTGCTCTGCTGTGCGTTTGTTCAGCTTAGTGAGTTAAATCTCCCTGTAGATTCAGGAGTTTGAAACACGTTTCTGGTAAGAGCTGCGTTTGGACAGTTCTCAGTGAATGGGGGTATATGCTGTAAGGAGAACTGTCTGCTTCTAAAACCAAAACGGAGCTACCTAGCAGAACGGTCTTCAATGTGTGCATTCAACTTACAGAGTTAAACTCGTGTGTTGAAGGGGAAGTCTGGAAACGCTTTCTGTGGAGAGATCTCAAAACAGGCATTTCCAGGCATTTCCAGCACTATTCCCGCATATAACGAAATAGCAGTAAAACTCTGCCTAAAACACAGAAGAAACGTATCCTTCAATCTGCTCTACTGTGCGTTTGTTCAGCTAAGTGAGTTAAATCTCCCTTTAGATTCAGGAGTTACAAACACGTTTCTGGTAAGAGCTGCGTTTGTTCATTTCTCAGTGAATGGGAGTATATGCTGTAAGGAGAACTGTCTGCTTCTAAAACCAAAACGGAGCTACCTAACAGAACGGTCTTCAATGTGTGCATTCAACTTACAGTGTTAAACTTGTGTGTTGAAGGGGAAGTCTGGAAACGCTTTCTGTGGAGAGATGTCAAAACAGGCATTTCCAGTCATTTCCAGCACTATTCCCGCATATAACTAAATAGCAGTTAAACTCTGCCTAAAACACAGAAGAAACGTATCCTTCAATCTGCTCTGCTGTGCGTTTGTTCAGCTAAGTGAGTTAAATCTCCCTTTAGATTCAGGAGATAGAAACACGTTTCTGGTAAGAGCTGCGTTTGGACATTTCTCAGTGAATGGGAGTATATGCTGTAAGGAGAACTGTCTGCTTCTAAAACCAAAACGGAGCTAACTACAGAACGGTCTTCAATGTGTGCATTCAATTTACAGAGTTAAACTCGTGTGTTTAAGGGGAAGTCTGGAAAAGCTTTCTGTGGAGAGATCTCAAAACAGGCATTTCCAGCACTATTCCCGCATATAACGAAATAGCAGTAAAACTCTGCTTAAAACACAGAAGAAACGTATCCTTCAATCTGCTCTGCTGTGCGTTTGTTCAGCTTAGTTAGCTAAATCTCCCTGTAGATTCAGGAGTTTGAAACACGTTTCTGGTAAGAGCTGCGTTTGGACATTTCTCAGTGAATGGGAGTATATGCTGTAAGGAGAACTGTCTGCTTCTAAAACCAAAACGGAGCTACCTAACAGAACGGTCTTCAATGTGTCCATTCAACTTACAGAGTTAAACTCGTGGGTTGAAAGGGAAGTCTGGAAACGTTTATGTGGAGAGATCTCAAAACAGGCATTTCCAGGCATTTCCAGCAGTATTCCCGCATATAACGAAAGAGCAGTAAAACTCTGCCTAAAACACAGAAGAAACGTATCCTTCAATCTGCTCTGCTGTGCGTTTGTTCAGCTAAGTGAGTTAAATCTCCCTTTAGATGCAGGAGGTAGAAACACGTTTCTGGTAAGAGCTGCGTTTGGACATTTCTCAGTGAATGGGAGTATATGCTGTAAGGAGAACTGTCTGCTTCTAAAATCAAAACGGAGCTACCTAACAGAACGTTCTTCAATGTGTACATTCAACTTACAGAGTTAAACTCGTGTGTTGAAGGGGAAGTCTGGAAACGCTTTCTGTGGAGAGATCTCAAAACAGGCATTTCCAGCACTATTCACGCATATAACGAAATAGCAGTAAAACTCTGCTTAAAACACAGAAGAAACGTATCCTTCAATCTGCTCTGCTGTGCGTTTGTTCAGCTTAGTGAGTTAAATCTCCCTGTAGATTCAGGAGTTTGAAACAGGTTTCTGGTAAGTGCTGCGTTTGGACATTTCTCAGTGAATGGGAGTATATGCTGTAAGGAGAACTGTCTGCTTCTAAAACCAAAACGGAGCTACCTAACAGAACGGTCTTCAATGTGTGCATTCAACTTACAGACTTAAACTCGTGTGTTGAAGGTGAAGTCTGGAAACGCTTTCTGTGGAGAGATCTCAAAACAGGCATTTCCAGGCATTTCCAGCACTATTCCCGCATATAACGAAATAGCAGTAAAACTCTGCCTAAAACACAGAAGAAACGTATCCTTCAATCTGCTCTGCTGTGCGTTTGTTCAGCTAAGTGAGTTAAATCTCCCTTTAGATTCAGGAGTTAGAAACACGTTTCTGGTAAGAGCTGCCTTTGGACAATTTTCAGTGAATTGGAGTATATGCTGTAAGGAGAACTGTCTGCTTCTAAAACCAAAACGGAGCTACCTAACAGAACGGTCTTCAATGTGTGCATTCAACTTACAGAGTTAAACTCGTGTGTTGAAGGGGAAGTCTGGAAACTCTTTCTGCGGATAGATCTCAAAACAGGCATTTCCGGCACTATTCCCGCATATAACGAAATAGCAGTAAAACTCTGCTTAAAACACAGAAGAAACGTATCCTTCAATCTGCTCTGCTGTGTGTTTGTTCAGCTTAGTGAGTTAAATCTCCCTGTAGATTCAGGAGTTTGAAACACGTTTCTGGTAAGAGCTGCGTTTGGACAGTTCTCAGTGAATGGGGGTATATGCTGTAAGGAGAACTGTCTGCTTCTAAAACCAAAACGGAGCTACCTAGCAGAACGGTCTTCAATGTGTGCATTCAACTTACAGAGTTAAACTCGTGTGTTGAAGGGGAAGTCTGGAAACGCTTTCTGTGGAGAGATCTCAAAACAGGCATTTCCAGCACTATTCCCGCATATAACGAAATAGCAGTAAAACTCTGCCTAAAACACAGAAGAAACGTATCCTTCAATCTGCTCTACTGCGCGTTTGTTCAGCTAAGTGAGTTAAATCTCCCTTTAGATTCAGGAGTTACAAACACGTTTCTGGTAAGAGCTGCGTTTGGACATTTCTCAGTGAATGGGAGTATATGCTGTAAGGAGAACTGTCTGCTTCTAAAACCAAAACGGAGCTACCTAACAGAACGGTCTTCAATGTGTGCATTCAACTTACAGAGTTAAACTCGTGTGTTGAAGGGGAAGTCTGGAAACCCTTTCTGTGGAGAGATGTCAAAACAGGCATTTCCAGTCATTTCCAGCACTATTCCCGCATATAACTAAATAGGAGTTAAACTCTGCCTAAAACACAGAAGAAACGTATCCTTCAATCTGCTCTGCTGTGCGTTTGTTCAGCTTAGTGAGTTAAATCTCCCTGTAGATTCAGGAGTTTGAAACAGGTTTCTGGTAAGAGCTGCGTTTGGACATTTCTCAGTGAATGGGAGTATATGCTGTAAGGAGAACTGTCTGCTTCTAAAACCAAAACGGAGCTACCTAACAGAACGGTCTTCAATGTGTGCATTCAACTTACAGACTTAAACTCGTGTGTTGATTGTGAAGTCTGGAAACGCTTTCTGTGGAGAGATCTCAAAACAGGCATTTCCAGGCGTTTCCAGCACTATTCCCGCATATAACGAAATAACAGTAAAACTCTGCCTAAAAAACAGAAGAAACGTATCCTTCAATCTGCTCTGCTGTGCGTTTGTTCAGCTAAGTGAGTTAAATCTCCCTTTAGATACAGGAGTTAGAACCACGTTTCTGGTAAGAGCTGCGTTTGGACATTTCTCAGTGAAAGGGAGTATATGCTGTAAGCAGAACTGTCTGCTTCTAAAACCAAAACGGAGCTACCTAACAGAACGGTCTTCAATGTGTGCATTCAACTTACAGAGTTAAACTCGTGTGTTGAAGGGGAAGTCTGGAAACGCTTTCTGTGGAGAGATCTCAAAACAGGCATTTCCAGGCATTTCCAGCACTATTCCCGCATATAACGAAATAGCAGTAAAACTCTGCCTAAAACACAGAAGAAACGTATCCTTCAATCTGCTATGCTGTGCGTTTGTTCAGCTAAGTGAGTTAAATCTCCCATTAGATTCAGGAGTTAGAACCACGTTTCTGGTAAGAGCTGCTTTGGACATTTCTCAGTGAAAGGGAGTATATGCTGTAAGGAGAACTGTCTGCTTCTAAAACCAAAACGGAGCTACCTACCAGAACGGTCTTCAATGTGTGCATTCAACTTACAGAGTTAAACTCGTGTGTTGAAGGGGAAGTCTGGAAACGCTTTCTGTGGAGAGATCTCAAAACAGGCATTTCCGGCACTATTCCCGCATATAACGAAATAGCAGTAAAACTCTGCTTAAAACACAGAAGAAACGTATCCTTCAATCTGCTCTGCTGTGCGTTTGTTCAGCTTAGTGAGTTAAATCTCCCTCTAGATTCAGGAGTTTGAAACACGTTTCTGGTAATAGCTGCGTTCGGACAGTTCTCAGTGAATGGGAGTATATGCTGTAAGGAGAAATGTCTGCTTCTAAAACCAAAACGGAGCTACCTAGCAGAACGGTCTTCAATGTGTGCATTCAACTTACAGAGTTAAACTCGTGTGTTGAAGGGGAAGTCTGGAAACGCTTTCTGTGGAGAGATCTCAAAACAGGCATTTCCAGGCATTTCCAGCACTATTCCCGCATATAACGAAATAGCAGTAAAACTCTGCCTAAAACACAGAAGAAACGTATCCTTCAATCTGCTCTGCTGTGCGTTTGTTCAGCTAAGTGAGTTAAATCTCCCTTTAGATTCAGGAGTTAGAAACACGTTTCTGGTAAGAGCTGCGTTTGGACAATTTTCAGTGAATTGGAGTATATGCTGTAAGGAGAACTGTCTGCTTCTAAAACCAAAACGGAGCTACCTAACAGAACGGTCTTCAATGTGTGCATTCAACTTACAGAGTTAAACTCGTGTGTTGAAGGGGAAGTCTGGAAACTCTTTCTGCGGATAGATCTCAAAACAGGCATTTCCGGCACTATTCCCGCATATAACGAAATAGCAGTAAAACTCTGCTTAAAACACAGAAGAAACGTATCCTTCAATCTGCTCTGCTGTGTGTTTGTTCAGCTTAGTGAGTTAAATCTCCCTGTAGATTCAGGAGTTTGAAACACGTTTCTGGTAAGAGCTGCGTTTGGACAGTTCTCAGTGAATGGGGGTATATGCTGTAAGGAGAACTGTCTGCTTCTAAAACCAAAAGGGAGCTACCTAACAGAACGGTCTTCAATGTGTCCATTCAACTTACAGAGTTAAACTCGTGTGTTGAAGGGGAAGTCTGGAAACGCTTTCTGTGGAGAGATCTCAAAACAAGCATTTCCAGCACTATTCCCGCATATAACGAAATAGCAGTAAAGCTCTGCCTAAAACACAGAAGAAACGTATCCTTCAATCTGCTCTGCTGTGCGTTTGTTCAGCTAAGTGAGTTAAATCTCCCTTTAGATTCAGGAGTTAGAAACACGTTTCTGGTAAGAGCTGCGTTTGGACATTTCTCAGTGAATGGAAGTATATGCTGTAAGGAGAACTGTCTGCTTCTAAAACCAAAACGGAGCTACCTAACAGAACGGTCTTCAATGTGTGGATTCAACTTACAGAGTTAAACTCGTGTGTTGAAGGGGAAGTCTGGAAACGCTTTCTGTGTGGAGATCTCAAAACAGGCATTTCCAGCACTATTCCTGCATATAACGAAATAGCAGTAAAACTCTGCTTAAAACAGTGAAGAAACGTATCCTTCAATCTGCTCTGCTGTGCGTTTGTTCAGCTTAGTGAGTTAAATCTCCCTGTAGATTCAGGAGTTTGAAACACGTTTCTGGTAAGAGCTGCGTTTGGACATTTCTCAGTGAATGGGAGTATATGCTGTAAGGAGAACTGTCTGCTTCTAAAACCAAAACGGAGCTACCTAACAGAACGGTCTTCAATGTGTGCATTCAACTTACAGAGTTAAACTCGTGTGTTGAAGGGGAAGTCTGGAAACGCTTTCTGTGGAGAGATCTCAAAACAGGCATTTCCAGGCATTTCCAGCACTATTCCCGCATATAACGAAATAGCAGTAAAACTCTGCCTAAAACACAGAAGAAACGTACCCTTCAATCTGCTCTGCTGTGCGTGTGTTCAGCTAAGTGAGTTAAATCTCCCTTTAGATTCAGGAGTTAGAAACACGTTTCTGGTAAGAGCTGCGTTTGGACATTTCTCAGTGAATGGGAGTATATGCTGTAAGGAGAACTGTCTGCTTCTAAAACCAAAACGGAGCTACCTAACAGAACGGTCTTCAATGTGTGCATTCAACTTACAGAGTTAAACTCGTGTGTTGAAGGGGAAGTCTGGAAACGCTTTCTGTGGAGAGATCTCAAAACAGGCATTTCCGGCACTATTCCCGCATATAACGAAATAGCAGTAAAACTCTGCTTAAAACACAGAAGAAACGTATCCTTCAATCTGCTCTGCTGTGCGTTTGTTCAGCTCAGTGAGTTAAATCTCCCTGTAGATTCATGAGTTAGAAACACGTTTCTGGTAAGAGCTGCGTTTGGACATTTCTCAGTGAATGGGAGTATATGCTGTAAGGAGAACTGTCTGCTTCTAAAACCAAAACGGAGCTACCTAACAGAACGGTCTTCAATGTGTGCATTCAACTTACAGAGTTAAACTCGTGTGTTGAAGGGGAAGTCTGGAAACGCTTTCTGTGGAGAGATCTCAAAACAGGCATTTCCAGGCATTTCCAGCACTATTCCCGCATATAACGAAATAGCAGTAAAACTCTGCCTAAAACACAGAAGAAACGTATCCTTCAATCTGCTCTGCTGTGCGTTTGTTCAGCTAAGTGAGTTAAATCTCCCTTTAGATTCAGGAGTTAGAAACACGTTTCTGGTAAGTGCTGCATTTGGACATTTCTCAGTGAATGGGAGTATATGCTGTAAGGAGAACTGTCTGCTTCTAAAACCAAAACGGAGCTACCTAACAGAACGGTCTTCAATGTGTGCATTCAACTTACAGAGTTAAACTCGTGTGTTGAAGGCGAAGTCTGGAAACGCTTTCTGTGGAGAGATCTCAAAACATTCATTTCCGGCACTATTAACGCATATAACGAAATAGCAGTAAAACTCTGCCTAAAACACAGAAGAAACGTATACTTCAATCTGCTGTGCTGTGCGTTTGTTCAGCTAAGTGAGTTAAATCTCCCTTTAGATTCAGGAGTTACAAACACGTTTCTGGTAAGTGCTGCGTGTGGACATTTCTCAGTGAATGGGAGTATATGCTGTAAGGAGAACTGTCTGCTTCTAAAACCAAAACGGAGCTACCTAACAGAACGGTCTTCAATGTGTGCATTCAACTTACAGAGTTAAACTCGTGTGTTGAAAGGGAAGTCTGGAAACGCTTTCTGTGGATAGATCTCAAAACAGGCATTTCCAGCACTATTCCCGCATATAACGAAATAGCAGTAAAACTCTGCCTAAAACACAGAAGAAACGTATCCTTCAATCTGCTCTGCTGTGCGTTTGTTCAGCTAAGTGAGTTAAATCTCCCTTTAGATTCAGGAGTTAGAAACACGTTTCTGGTAAGAGCTGCGTTTGGACAATTTTAAGTGAATGGGAGTATATGCTGTAAGGAGAACTGTCTGCTTCTAAAACCAAAACGGAGCTACCTAACAGAACGGTCTTCAATGTGTGCATTCAACTTACAGAGTTAAACTCGTGTGTTGAAGGGGAAGTCTGGAAACTCTTTCTGTGGATAGATCTCAAAACAGGCATTTCCGGCACTATTCCCGCATATAACGAAATAGCAGTAAAACTCTGCTTAAAACACAGAAGAAACGTATCCTTCAATCTGCTCTGCTGTGCGTTTGTTCAGCTTAGTGAGTTAAATCTCCCTGTAGATTCAGGAGTTTGAAACACGTTTCTGGTAAGAGCTGCGTTTGGACAGTTCTCAGTGAATGGGGGTATATGCTGTAAGGAGAACTGTCTGCTTCTAAAACCAAAACGGAGCTACCTAGCAGAACGGTCTTCAATGTGTGCATTCAACTTACAGAGTTAAACTCGTGTGTTGAAGGGGAAGTCTGGAAACGCTTTCTGTGGAGAGATCTCAAAACAGGCATTTCCAGGCATTTCCAGCACTATTCCCGCATATAACGAAATAGCAGTAAAACTCTGCCTAAAACACAGAAGAAACGTATCCTTCAATCTGCTCTGCTGTGCGTTTGTTCAGCTAAGTGAGTTAAATCTCCCTTTACATTCAGGAGTTAGACACACGTTTCTGGTAAGAGCTGCGTTTGGACATTTCTCAGTGAATGGGAGTATATGCTGTAAGGAGAACTGTCTGCTTCTAAAACCAAAAGGGAGCTACCTAACAGAACGGTCTTCAATGTGTCCATTCAACTTACAGAGTTAAACTCGTGTGTTGAAGGGGAAGTCTGGAAACGCTTTCTGTGGAGAGATCTCAAAACAAGCATTTCCAGCACTATTCCCGCATATAACGAAATAGCAGTAAAGCTCTGCCTAAAACACAGAAGAAACGTATCCTTCAATCTGCTCTGCTGTGCGTTTGTTCAGCTAAGTGAGTTAAATCTCCCTTTAGATTCAGGAGTTAGAAACACGTTTCTGGTAAGAGCTGCGTTTGGACATTTCTCAGTGAATGGAAGTATATGCTGTAAGGAGAACTGTCTGCTTCTAAAACCAAAACGGAGCTACCTAACAGAACGGTCTTCAATGTGTGGATTCAACTTACAGAGTTAAACTCGTGTGTTGAAGGGCAAGTCTGGAAACGCTTTCTGTGTGGAGATCTCAAAACAGGCATTTCCAGCACTATTCCTGCATATAACGAAATAGCAGTAAAACTCTGCTTAAAACAGTGAAGAAACGTATCCTTCAATCTGCTCTGCTGTGCGTTTGTTCAGCTTAGTGAGTTAAATCTCCCTGTAGATTCAGGAGTTTGAAACACGTTTCTGGTAAGAGCTGCGTTTGGACATTTCTCAGTGAATGGGAGTATATGCTGTAAGGAGAACTGTCTGCTTCTAAAACCAAAACGGAGCTACCTAACAGAACGGTCTTCAATGTGTGCATTCAACTTACAGAGTTAAACTCGTGTGTTGAAGGGGAAGTCTGGAAACGCTTTCTGTGGAGAGATCTCAAAACAGGCATTTCCAGGCATTTCCAGCACTATTCCCGCATATAACGAAATAGCAGTAAAACTCTGCCTAAAACACAGAAGAAACGTACCCTTCAATCTGCTCTGCTGTGCGTGTGTTCAGCTAAGTGAGTTAAATCTCCCTTTAGATTCAGGAGTTAGAAACACGTTTCTGGTAAGAGCTGCGTTTGGACATTTCTCAGTGAATGGGAGTATATGCTGTAAGGAGAACTGTCTGCTTCTAAAACCAAAACGGAGCTACCTAACAGAACGGTCTTCAATGTGTGCATTCAACTTACAGAGTTAAACTCGTGTGTTGAAGGGGAAGTCTGGAAACGCTTTCTGTGGAGAGATCTCAAAACAGGCATTTCCGGCACTATTCCCGCATATAACGAAATAGCAGTAAAACTCTGCTTAAAACACAGAAGAAACGTATCCTTCAATCTGCTCTGCTGTGCGTTTGTTCAGCTCAGTGAGTTAAATCTCCCTGTAGATTCATGAGTTAGAAACACGTTTCTGGTAAGAGCTGCGTTTGGACATTTCTCAGTGAATGGGAGTATATGCTGTAAGGAGAACTGTCTGCTTCTAAAACCAAAACGGAGCTACCTAACAGAACGGTCTTCAATGTGTGCATTCAACTTACAGAGTTAAACTCGTGTGTTGAAGGGGAAGTCTGGAAACGCTTTCTGTGGAGAGATCTCAAAACAGGCATTTCCAGGCATTTCCAGCACTATTCCCGCATATAACGAAATAGCAGTAAAACTCTGCCTAAAACACAGAAGAAACGTATCCTTCAATCTGCTCTGCTGTGCGTTTGTTCAGCTAAGTGAGTTAAATCTCCCTTTAGATTCAGGAGTTAGAAACACGTTTCTGGTAAGTGCTGCATTTGGACATTTCTCAGTGAATGGGAGTATATGCTGTAAGGAGAACTGTCTGCTTCTAAAACCAAAACGGAGCTACCTAACAGAACGGTCTTCAATGTGTGCATTCAACTTACAGAGTTAAACTCGTGTGTTGAAGGCGAAGTCTGGAAACGCTTTCTGTGGAGAGATCTCAAAACATTCATTTCCGGCACTATTAACGCATATAACGAAATAGCAGTAAAACTCTGCCTAAAACACAGAAGAAACGTATACTTCAATCTGCTGTGCTGTGCGTTTGTTCAGCTAAGTGAGTTAAATCTCCCTTTAGATTCAGGAGTTACAAACACGTTTCTGGTAAGTGCTGCGTGTGGACATTTCTCAGTGAATGGGAGTATATGCTGTAAGGAGAACTGTCTGCTTCTAAAACCAAAACGGAGCTACCTAACAGAACGGTCTTCAATGTGTGCATTCAACTTACAGAGTTAAACTCGTGTGTTGAAAGGGAAGTCTGGAAACGCTTTCTGTGGATAGATCTCAAAACAGGCATTTCCAGCACTATTCCCGCATATAACGAAATAGCAGTAAAACTCTGCCTAAAACACAGAAGAAACGTATCCTTCAATCTGCTCTGCTGTGCGTTTGTTCAGCTAAGTGAGTTAAATCTCCCTTTAGATTCAGGAGTTAGAAACACGTTTCTGGTAAGAGCTGCGTTTGGACAATTTTAAGTGAATGGGAGTATATGCTGTAAGGAGAACTGTCTGCTTCTAAAACCAAAACGGAGCTACCTAACAGAACGGTCTTCAATGTGTGCATTCAACTTACAGAGTTAAACTCGTGTGTTGAAGGGGAAGTCTGGAAACTCTTTCTGTGGATAGATCTCAAAACAGGCATTTCCGGCACTATTCCCGCATATAACGAAATAGCAGTAAAACTCTGCTTAAAACACAGAAGAAACGTATCCTTCAATCTGCTCTGCTGTGCGTTTGTTCAGCTTAGTGAGTTAAATCTCCCTGTAGATTCAGGAGTTTGAAACACGTTTCTGGTAAGAGCTGCGTTTGGACAGTTCTCAGTGAATGGGGGTATATGCTGTAAGGAGAACTGTCTGCTTCTAAAACCAAAACGGAGCTACCTAGCAGAACGGTCTTCAATGTGTGCATTCAACTTACAGAGTTAAACTCGTGTGTTGAAGGGGAAGTCTGGAAACGCTTTCTGTGGAGAGATCTCAAAACAGGCATTTCCAGGCATTTCCAGCACTATTCCCGCATATAACGAAATAGCAGTAAAACTCTGCCTAAAACACAGAAGAAACGTATCCTTCAATCTGCTCTACTGTGCGTTTGTTCAGCTAAGTGAGTTAAATCTCCCTTTAGATTCAGGAGTTACAAACACGTTTCTGGTAAGAGCTGCGTTTGTTCATTTCTCAGTGAATGGGAGTATATGCTGTAAGGAGAACTGTCTGCTTCTAAAACCAAAACGGAGCTACCTAACAGAACGGTCTTCAATGTGTGCATTCAACTTACAGAGTTAAACTTGTGTGTTGAAGGGGAAGTCTGGAAACGCTTTCTGTGGAGAGATGTCAAAACAGGCATTTCCAGTCATTTCCAGCACTATTCCCGCATATAACTAAATAGCAGTTAAACTCTGCCTAAAACACAGAAGAAACGTATCCTTCAATCTGCTCTGCTGTGCGTTTGTTCAGCTAAGTGAGTTAAATCTCCCTTTAGATTCAGGAGATAGAAACACGTTTCTGGTAAGAGCTGCGTTTGGACATTTCTCAGTGAATGGGAGTATATGCTGTAAGGAGAACTGTCTGCTTCTAAAACCAAAACGGAGCTAACTACAGAACGGTCTTCAATGTGTGCATTCAATTTACAGAGTTAAACTCGTGTGTTTAAGGGGAAGTCTGGAAAAGCTTTCTGTGGAGAGATCTCAAAACAGGCATTTCCAGCACTATTCCCGCATATAACGAAATAGCAGTAAAACTCTGCTTAAAACACAGAAGAAACGTATCCTTCAATCTGCTCTGCTGTGCGTTTGTTCAGCTTAGTTAGCTAAATCTCCCTGTAGATTCAGGAGTTTGAAACACGTTTCTGGTAAGAGCTGCGTTTGGACATTTCTCAGTGAATGGGAGTATATGCTGTAAGGAGAACTGTCTGCTTCTAAAACCAAAACGGAGCTACCTAACAGAACGGTCTTCAATGTGTCCATTCAACTTACAGAGTTAAACTCGTGGGTTGAAAGGGAAGTCTGGAAACGTTTATGTGGAGAGATCTCAAAACAGGCATTTCCAGGCATTTCCAGCAGTATTCCCGCATATAACGAAAGAGCAGTAAAACTCTGCCTAAAACACAGAAGAAACGTATCCTTCAATCTGCTCTGCTGTGCGTTTGTTCAGCTAAGTGAGTTAAATCTCCCTTTAGATGCAGGAGGTAGAAACACGTTTCTGGTAAGAGCTGCGTTTGGACATTTCTCAGTGAATGGGAGTATATGCTGTAAGGAGAACTGTCTGCTTCTAAAATCAAAACGGAGCTACCTAACAGAACGTTCTTCAATGTGTACATTCAACTTACAGAGTTAAACTCGTGTGTTGAAGGGGAAGTCTGGAAACGCTTTCTGTGGAGAGATCTCAAAACAGGCATTTCCAGGCATTTCCAGCACTATTCCCGCATATAACGAAATAGCAGTAAAACTCTGCCTAAAACACAGAAGAAACGTATCCTTCAATCTGCTATGCTGTGCGTTTGTTCAGCTAAGTGAGTTAAATCTCCCATTAGATTCAGGAGTTAGAACCACGTTTCTGGTAAGAGCTGCTTTGGACATTTCTCAGTGAAAGGGAGTATATGCTGTAAGGAGAACTGTCTGCTTCTAAAACCAAAACGGAGCTACCTACCAGAACGGTCTTCAATGTGTGCATTCAACTTACAGAGTTAAACTCGTGTGTTGAAGGGGAAGTCTGGAAACGCTTTCTGTGGAGAGATCTCAAAACAGGCATTTCCGGCACTATTCCCGCATATAACGAAATAGCAGTAAAACTCTGCTTAAAACACAGAAGAAACGTATCCTTCAATCTGCTCTGCTGTGCGTTTGTTCAGCTTAGTGAGTTAAATCTCCCTCTAGATTCAGGAGTTTGAAACACGTTTCTGGTAATAGCTGCGTTCGGACAGTTCTCAGTGAATGGGAGTATATGCTGTAAGGAGAAATGTCTGCTTCTAAAACCAAAACGGAGCTACCTAGCAGAACGGTCTTCAATGTGTGCATTCAACTTACAGAGTTAAACTCGTGTGTTGAAGGGGAAGTCTGGAAACGCTTTCTGTGGAGAGATCTCAAAACAGGCATTTCCAGGCATTTCCAGCACTATTCCCGCATATAACGAAATAGCAGTAAAACTCTGCCTAAAACACAGAAGAAACGTATCCTTCAATCTGCTCTGCTGTGCGTTTGTTCAGCTAAGTGAGTTAAATCTCCCTTTAGATTCAGGAGTTAGAAACACGTTTCTGGTAAGAGCTGCCTTTGGACAATTTTCAGTGAATTGGAGTATATGCTGTAAGGAGAACTGTCTGCTTCTAAAACCAAAACGGAGCTACCTAACAGAACGGTCTTCAATGTGTGCATTCAACTTACAGAGTTAAACTCGTGTGTTGAAGGGGAAGTCTGGAAACTCTTTCTGCGGATAGATCTCAAAACAGGCATTTCCGGCACTATTCCCGCATATAACGAAATAGCAGTAAAACTCTGCTTAAAACACAGAAGAAACGTATCCTTCAATCTGCTCTGCTGTGTGTTTGTTCAGCTTAGTGAGTTAAATCTCCCTGTAGATTCAGGAGTTTGAAACACGTTTCTGGTAAGAGCTGCGTTTGGACAGTTCTCAGTGAATGGGGGTATATGCTGTAAGGAGAACTGTCTGCTTCTAAAACCAAAACGGAGCTACCTAGCAGAACGGTCTTCAATGTGTGCATTCAACTTACAGAGTTAAACTCGTGTGTTGAAGGGGAAGTCTGGAAACGCTTTCTGTGGAGAGATCTCAAAACAGGCATTTCCAGCACTATTCCCGCATATAACGAAATAGCAGTAAAACGCTGCCTAAAACACAGAAGAAACGTATCCTTCAATCTGCTCTACTGCGCGTTTGTTCAGCTAAGTGAGTTAAATCTCCCTTTAGATTCAGGAGTTACAAACACGTTTCTGGTAAGAGCTGCGTTTGGACATTTCTCAGTGAATGGGAGTATATGCTGTAAGGAGAACTGTCTGCTTCTAAAACCAAAACGGAGCTACCTAACAGAACGGTCTTCAATGTGTGCATTCAACTTACAGAGTTAAACTCGTGTGTTGAAGGGGAAGTCTGGAAACCCTTTCTGTGGAGAGATGTCAAAACAGGCATTTCCAGTCATTTCCAGCACTATTCCCGCATATAACTAAATAGGAGTTAAACTCTGCCTAAAACACAGAAGAAACGTATCCTTCAATCTGCTCTGCTGTGCGTTTGTTCAGCTTAGTGAGTTAAATCTCCCTGTAGATTCAGGAGTTTGAAACAGGTTTCTGGTAAGAGCTGCGTTTGGACATTTCTCAGTGAATGGGAGTATATGCTGTAAGGAGAACTGTCTGCTTCTAAAACCAAAACGGAGCTACCTAACAGAACGGTCTTCAATGTGTGCATTCAACTTACAGACTTAAACTCGTGTGTTGATTGTGAAGTCTGGAAACGCTTTCTGTGGAGAGATCTCAAAACAGGCATTTCCAGGCGTTTCCAGCACTATTCCCGCATATAACGAAATAACAGTAAAACTCTGCCTAAAACACAGAAGAAACGTATCCTTCAATCTGCTCTGCTGTGCGTTTGTTCAGCTAAGTGAGTTAAATCTCCCTTTAGATTCAGGAGTTAGAACCACGTTTCTGGTAAGAGCTGCGTTTGGACATTTCTCAGTGAAAGGGAGTATATGCTGTAAGCAGAACTGTCTGCTTCTAAAACCAAAACGGAGCTACCTAACAGAACGGTCTTCAATGTGTGCATTCAACTTACAGAGTTAAACTCGTGTGTTGAAGGGGACGTCTGGAAACGCTTTCTGTGGAGAGATCTCAAAACAGGCATTTCCGGCACTATTCCCGCATATAACGAAATAGCAGTAAAACTCTGCTTAAAACACAGAAGAAACGTATCCTTCAATCTGCTCTGCTGTGCCTTTGTTCAGCTTAGTGAGTTAAATCTCCCTGTAGATTCAGGAGTTTGAAACACGTTTCTGGTAAGAGCTGCGTTCGGACAGTTCTCAGTGAATGGGAGTATATGCTGTAAGGAGAAATGTCTGCTTCTAAAACCAAAACGGAGCTACCTAGCAGAACGGTCTTCAATGTGTGCATTCAACTTACAGAGTTAAACTCGTGTGTTGAAGGGGAAGTCTGGAAACGCTTTCTGTGGAGAGATCTCAAAACAGGCATTTCCAGGCATTTCCAGCACTATTCCCGCATATAACGAAATAGCAGTAAAAGTCTGCCTAAAACACAGAAGAAACGTATCCTTCAATCTGCTCTGCTGTGCGTTTGTTCAGCTTAGTGAGTTAAATCTCCCTGTAGATTCAGGAGTTTGAAACAGGTTTCTGGTAAGAGCTGCGTTTGGACATTTCTCAGTGAATGGGAGTATATGCTGTAAGGAGAACTGTCTGCTTCTAAAACCAAAACGGAGCTACCTAACAGAACGGTCTTCAATGTGTGCATTCAACTTACAGACTTAAACTCGTGTGTTGAAGGTGAAGTCTGGAAACGCTTTCTGTGGAGAGATCACAAAACAGGCATTTCCAGGCATTTCCAGCACTATTCCCGCATATAACGAAATAGCAGTAAAACTCTGCCTAAAACACAGAAGAAACGTATCCTTCAATCTGCTATGCTGTGCGTTTGTTCAGCTAAGTGAGTTAAATCTCCCATTAGATTCAGGAGTTAGAACCACGTTTCTGGTAAGAGCTGCTTTGGACATTTCTCAGTGAAAGGGAGTATATGCTGTAAGGAGAACTGTCTGCTTCTAAAACCAAAACGGAGCTACCTAACAGAACGGTCTTCAATGTGTGCATTCACCTTACAGAGTTAAACTCGTGTGTTGAAGGGGAAGTCTGGAAACGCTTTCTGTGGAGAGATCTCAAAACAGGCATTTCCGGCACTATTCCCGCATATAACGAAATAGCAGTAAAACTCTGCTTAAAACACAGAAGAAACGTATCCTTCAATCTGCTCTGCTGTGCGTTTGTTCAGCTTAGTGAGTTAAATCTCCCTCTAGATTCAGGAGTTTGAAACACGTTTCTGGTAATAGCTGCGTTCGGACAGTTCTCAGTGAATGGGAGTATATGCTGTAAGGAGAAATGTCTGCTTCTAAAACCAAAACGGAGCTACCTAGCAGAACGGTCTTCAATGTGTGCATTCAACTTACAGAGTTAAACTCGTGTGTTGAAGGGGAAGTCTGGAAACGCTTTCTGGGGAGAGATCTCAAAACAGGCATTTCCAGGCATTTCCAGCACTATTCCCGCATATAACGAAATAGCAGTAAAACTCTGCCTAAAACACAGAAGAAACGTATCCTTCAATCTGCTCTGCTGTGCGTTTGTTCAGCTAAGTGAGTTAAATCTCCCTTTAGATTCAGGAGTTACAAACACGTTTCTGGTAAGAGCTGCGTTAGGACATTTCTCAGTGAATGGGAGTATATGCTGTAAGGAGAACTGTCTGCTTCTAAAAGCAAAACGGAGCTACCTAGCAGAACGGTCTTCAATGTGTCCATTCAACTTACAGAGTTAAACTCGTGTGTTGAAGGGGAAGTCTGGAAACGCTTTCTGTGGAGAGATCTCAAAACAGGCGTTTCCAGGCATTTCCAGCAGTATTCCCGCATATAACGAAATAGCAGTAAAACTCTGCCTAAAACACAGAAGAAACGTATCCTTCAATCTGCTCTGCTGTGCGTTTGTTCAGCTAAGTGAGATAAATCTCCCTTTAGATTCAGGAGTTAGGAACACGTTTCTGGTAAGAGCTGCGTTTGGACATTTCTCAGTGAATGGGAGTATATGCTGTAAGGAGAACTGTCTGCTTCTAAAACCAAAACGGAGCTACCTAACAGAACGGTCTTCAATGTGTGCATTCAACTTACAGAGTTAAACTCGTGTGTTGAAGGGGAAGTCTGGAAACGCTTTCTGTGGAGAGATCTCAAAACAGGCATTTCCGGCACTATTCCCGCATATAACGAAATAGCAGTAATACTCTGCTTAAAACACAGAAGAAACGTATCCTTCAATCTGCTCTGCTGTGCGTTTGTTCAGCTTAGTGAGTTAAATCTCCCTGTAGATTCAGGAGTTTGAAACACGTTTCTGGTAAGAGCTGTGTTCGGACAGTTCTCAGTGAATGGGAGTATATGCTGTAAGGAGAAATGTCTGCTTCTAAAACCAAAACGGAGCTACCTAACAGAACGGTCTTCAATGTGTGCATTCAACTTACAGAGTTAAACTCTTGTGTTGAAGGGGAAGTCTGGAAACGCTTTCTGTGGGGAGATCTCAAAACAGGCATTTCCGTCACTATTCCCGCATATAACGAAATAGCAGTAAAACTCTGCTTAAAACACAGAAGAAACGTATCCTTCAATCTGCTCTGCTGTGCGTTTGTTCAGCTTAGTGAGTTAAACCTCCCTGTAGATTCAGGAGTTTGAAACACGTTTCTGGTAAGAGCTGCGTTTGGACAGTTCTCAGTGAATGGGAGTATGTGCTGTAAGGAGAAGTGTCTGCTTCTAAAACCAAAACGGGGCTACCTAGCAGAACGGTCTTCAATGTGTGCATTCAACTTACAGACTTAAACTCGTGTGTTGAAGGGGAAGTCTGGAAACGCTTTCTGAGGAGAGATCTCAAAACAGGCATTTCCAGGCATTTCCAGCACTATTCCCGCATATAACGAAATAGCAGTAAAACTCTGCCTAAAACACAGAAGAAACGTATCCTTCAATCTGCTCTGCTGTGCGTTTGTTCAGCTAAGTGAGTTAAATCTCCCTTTAGAGTCAGGAGTTACAAACACGTTTCTGGTAAGAGCTGCGTTTGGACATTTCTCAGTGAATGGGAGTATATGCTGTAAGGAGAACTGTCTGCTTCTAAAACCAAAACGGTGCTACCTTACAGAACGGTCTTCAATGTGTGCATTCAACTTACAGAGTTAAACTCGTGTGTTGAAGGGGAAGTCTGGAAACGCTTTCTGTGGAGAGATCTCAAAACAGGCATTTCCAGCACTATTCACGCATATAACGAAATAGCAGTAAAACTCTGCTTAAAACACAGAAGAAACGTATCCTTCAATCTGCTCTGCTGTGCCTTTGTTCAGCTTAGTGAGTTAAATCTCCCTGTAGATTCAGGAGTTTGAAACAGGTTTCTGGTAAGAGCTGCGTTTGGACATTTCTCAGTGAATGGGAGTATATGCTGTAAGGAGAACTGTCTGCTTCTAAAACCAAAACGGAGCAACCTAACAGAACGGTCTTCAATGTGTGCATTCAACTTACAAACTTAAACTCGTGTGTTGATTGTGAAGTCTGGAAACGCTTTCTGTGGAGAGATCTCAAAACAGGCATTTCCAGGCGTTTCCAGCACTATTCCCGCATATAACGAAATAGCAGTAAAACTCTGCCTAAAACACAGAAGAAACGTATCCTTCAATCTGCTCTGCTGTGCGTTTGTTCAGCTGAGTGAGTTAAATCTCCCTTTAGATTCAGGAGTTAGAACCACGTTTCTGGTAAGAGCTGCGTTTGGACATTTCTCAGTGAAAGGGAGTATATGCTGTAAGGAGAACTGTCTGCTTCTAAAACCAAAACGGAGCTACCTAACAGAACGGTCTTCAATGTGTGCATTCAACTTACAGAGTTAAACTCGTGTGTTGAAGGGGAAGTCTGGAAACGCTTTCTGTGGAGAGATCTCAAAACAGGCATTTCCGGCACTATTCCCGCATATAACGAAATAGCAGTAAAACTCTGCTTAAAACACAGAAGAAACGTATCCTTCAATCTGCTCTGCTGTGCCTTTGTTCAGCTTAGTGAGTTAAATCTCCCTGTAGATTCAGGAGTTTGAAACACGTTTCTGGTAAGAGCTGCGTTCGGACAGTTCTCAGTGAATGGGAGTATATGCTGTAAGGAGAAATGTCTGCTTCTAAAACCAAAACGGAGCTACCTAGCAGAACGGTCTTCAATGTGTGCATTCAACTTACAGAGTTAAACTCGTGTGTTGAAGGGGAAGTCTGGAAACGCTTTCTGTGGAGAGATCTCAAAACAGGCATTTCCAGGCATTTCCAGCACTATTCCCGCATATAACGAAATAGCAGTAAAAGTCTGCCTAAAACACAGAAGAAACGTATCCTTCAATCTGCTCTGCTGTGCGTTTGTTCAGCTTAGTGAGTTAAATCTCCCTGTAGATTCAGGAGTTTGAAACAGGTTTCTGGTAAGAGCTGCGTTTGGACATTTCTCAGTGAATGGGAGTATATGCTGTAAGGAGAACTGTCTGCTTCTAAAACCAAAACGGAGCTACCTAACAGAACGGTCTTCAATGTGTGCATTCAACTTACAGACTTAAACTCGTGTGTTGAAGGTGAAGTCTGGAAACGCTTTCTGTGGAGAGATCACAAAACAGGCATTTCCAGGCATTTCCAGCACTATTCCCGCATATAACGAAATAGCAGTAAAACTCTGCCTAAAACACAGAAGAAACGTATCCTTCAATCTGCTCTGCTGTGCGTTTGTTCAGCTAAGTGAGTTAAATCTCCCTTTAGATTCAGGAGTTAGAACCACGTTTCTGGTAAGAGCTGCGTTTGGACATTTCTCAGTGAAAGGGAGTATATGCTGTAAAGAGAACTGTCTGCTTCTAAAACCAAAACGGAGCTACCTAACAGAACGGTCTTCAATGTGTGCATTCAACTTACAGAGTTAAACTCGTGTGTTGAAGGGGAAGTCTGGAAACGCTTTCTTTGGAGAGATCTCAAAACAGGCATTTCCGGCACTATTCCCGCATATAACGAAATAGCAGTAAAACTCTGCTTAAAACACAGAAGAAACGTATCCTTCAATCTGCTCTGCTGTGCGTTTGTTCAGCTTAGTGAGTTAAATCTCCCTCTAGATTCAGGAGTTTAAAACACGTTTCTGGTAAGAGCTGCGTTCGGACAGTTCTCAGTGAATGGGAGTATATGCTGTAAGGAGAAATGTCTGCTTCTAAAACCAAAACGGAGCTACCTAGCAGAACGGTCTTCAATGTGTGCATTCAACTTACAGAGTTAAACTCGTGTGTTGAAGGGGAAGTCTGGAAACGCTTTCTGGGGAGAGATCTCAAAACAGGCATTTCCAGGCATTTCCAGCACTATTCCCGCATATAACGAAATAGCAGTAAAACTCTGCCTAAAACACAGAAGAAACGTATCCTTCAATCTGCTCTGCTGTGCGTTTGTTCAGCTAAGTGAGTTAAATCTCCCTTTAGATTCAGGAGTTACAAACACGTTTCTGGTAAGAGCTGCATTAGGACATTTCTCAGTGAATGGGAGTATATGCTGTAAGGAGAACTGTCTGCTTCTAAAAGAAAAACGGAGCTACCTAACAGAACGGTCTTCAATGTGTGCATTCAACTTACAGAGTTAAACTCGTGTGCTGAAGGGGAAGTCTGGAAACGCTTTCTGTGGAGAGATCTCAAAACAGGCATTTCCAGGCATTTCCAGCACTATTCCCGCATATAACGAAATAGCAGTAAAACTCTGCCTAAATCACAGAAGAAACGTATCCTTCAATCTGCTCTGCTGTGCGTTTGTTCAGCTAAGTGAGTTAAATCTCCCTTTAGATTCAGGAGTTACAAACACGTTTCTGGTAAGGGTTGCGTTTGGATATTTCTCAGTGAATGGGAGTATATGCTGTAAGGAGAATTGTCTGCTTCTAAAACCAAAACGGAGCTAACTACAGAACGGTCTTCAATGTGTGCATTCAATTTACAGAGTTAAACTCGTGTGTTGAAGGGGAAGTCTGGAATCGCTTTCTGTGGAGAGATCTCAAAACAGGCATTTCCAGCACTATTCCCGCATATAACGAAATAGCAGTAAAACTCTGCTTAAAACACAGAAGAAACGTATCCTTCAATCTGCTCTGCTGTGCGTTTGTTCAGCTTAGTGAGGTAAATCTCCCTGTATATTCAGGAGTTTGAAACACGTTTCTGGTAAGAGCTGCGTTTGGACATTTCTCAGTGAATGGGAGTATATGCTGTAAGGAGAACTGTCTGCTTCTAAAACCAAAACGGAGCTACCTAACAGAACGGTCTTCAATGTGTCCATTCAAATTACAGAGGTAAACTCGTGTGTTGAAGGGGAAGTCTGGAAACGCTTTCTGTGGAGAGATCTCAAAACAGGCGTTTCCAGGCATTTCCAGCAGTATTCCCGCATATAACGAAATAGCAGTAAAACTCTGCCTAAAACACAGAAGAAACGTATCCTTCAATCTGCTCTGCTGTGCGTTTGTTCAGCTAAGTGAGATAAATCTCCCTTTAGATTCAGGAGTTAGGAACACGTTTCTGGTAAGAGCTGCGTTTGGACATTTCTCAGTGAATGGGAGTATATGCTGTAAGGAGAACTGTCTGCTTCTAAAACCAAAACGGAGCTACCTAACAGAACGGTCTTCAATGTGTGCATTCAACTTACAGAGTTAAACTCGTGTGTTGAAGGGGAAGTCTGGAAACGCTTTCTGTGGAGAGATCTCAAAACAGGCATTTCCAGGCATTTCCAGCACTATTCCCGCATATAACGAAATAGCAGTAAAACTCTGCCTAAAACACAGAAGAAACGTATCCTTCAATCTGCTCTGCTGTGCGTTTGTTCAACTAAGTGAGTTAAATCTCCCTTTAGATTCAGGAGTTAGAACCACGTTTCTGGTAAGAGCTGCGTTTGGACATTTCTCAGTGAAAGGGAGTATATGCTGTAAGGAGAACTGTCTGCTTCTAAAACCAAAACGGAGCTACCTAACAGAACGGTCTTCAATGGGTGCATTCAACTTACAGTGTTAAACTCGTGTGTTGAAGGGGAAGTCTGGAAACGCTTTCTGTGGAGAGATCTCAAAACAGGCATTTCCGGCACTATTCCCGCATATAACGAAATAGCAGTAAAACTCTGCTTAAAACACAGAAGAAACGTATCCTTCAATCAGCTCTGCTGTGCGTTTGTTCAGCTTAGTGAGTTAAATCTCCCTGTAGATTCAGCAGTTTGAAACACGTTTCTGGTAAGAGCTGCGTTCGGACAGTTCTCAGTGAATGGGAGTATATGCTGTAAGGAGAAATGTCTGCTTCTAAAACCAAAACGGAGCTACCTAGCAGAACGGTCTTCAATGTGTCCATTCAACTTACAGAGTTAAACTCGTGTGTTGAAGGGGAAGTCTGGAAACGCTTTCTGTGGAGAGATCTCAAAACAGGCATTTCCAGGCATTTCCAGCACTATTCCCGCATATAACGAAATAGCAGTAAAACTCTGCCTAAAACACAGAAGCAACGTATCCTTCAATCTGCTCTGCTGTGCGTTTGTTCAGCTAAGTGAGTTAAATCTCCCTTTAGATTCAGGAGTTACAAACACGTTTCTGGTAAGAGCTGCGTTAGGACATTTCTCAGTGAATGGGAGTATATGCTGTAAGGAGAACTGTCTGCTTCTAAAACCAAAACGGAGCTACCTAACAGAACGGTCTTCAATGTGTGCATTCAACTTACAGAGTTAAACTCGTGTGTTGAAGGGGAAGTCTGGAAACGCTTTCTGTGGAGAGATCTCAAAACAGGCATTTCCAGGCATTTCCAGCACTATTCCCGCATATAACGAAATAGCAGTAAAACTCTGCCTAAAACACAGAAGAAACGTATCCTTCAATCTGCTCTGCTGTGTGTTTGTTCAGCTAAGTGAGTTAAATCTCCCTTTAGACTCAGGTGTTAGAAACACGTGTCTGGTAAGATCTGCGTTTGGCCATTTCTCAGTGAATGGGAGTATATGCTGTAAGGAGAACTGTCTGCTTCTAAAACCAAAACGGAGCTACCTAACAGAACGGTCTTCAATGTGTGCATTCAACTTACAGAGTTAAACTCGTGTGTTGAAGGGGAAGTCTGGAAACGCTTTCTGTGGAAAGATCTCAAAACAGGCATTTCCGGCACTATTCCCGCATATAACGAAATAGCAGTAAAACTCTGCTTAAAACACAGAAGAAACGTATCCTTCAATCTTCCTTGCTGTGCGTTTGTTCAGCTTAGTGAGTTAAATCTCCCTGTAGATTCAGGAGTTTGAAACGCGTTTCTGGTAAGAGCTGCGTTCGGACAGTTCTCAGTGAATGGGAGTATATGCTCTAAGGAGAAATGTCTGCTTCTAAAACCAAAACGGAGCTACCTAGCAGAACGGTCTTCAATGTGTGCATTCAACTTACAGAGTTAAACTCGTGTGTTGAAGGGGAAGTCTGGAAACGCTTTCTGTGGAGAGATCTCAAAACAGGCATTTCCAGGCATTTCCAGCACTATTCCCGCATATAACGAAATAGCAGTAAAAGTCTGCCTAAAACACAGAAGAAACGTATCCTTCAATCTGCTCTGCTGTGCGTTTGTTCAGCTTAGTGAGTTAAATCTCCCTGTAGATTCAGGAGTTTGAAACAGGTTTCTGGTAAGAGCTGCGTTTGGACATTTCTCAGTGAATGGGAGTATATGCTGTAAGGAGAACTGTCTGCTTCTAAAACCAAAACGGGGCTACCTAACAGAACGGTCTTCAATGTGTGCATTCAACTTACAGACTTAAACTCGTGTGTTGAAGGTGAAGTCTGGAAACGCTTTCTGTGGAGAGATCACAAAACAGGCATTTCCAGGCATTTCCAGCACTATTCCCGCATATAACGAAATAGCAGTAAAACTCTGCCTAAAACACAGAAGAAACGTATCCTTCAATCTGCTATGCTGTGCCTTTGTTCAGCTAAGTGAGTTAAATCTCCCATTAGATTCAGGAGTTAGAACCACGTTTCTGGTAAGAGCTGCTTTGGACATTTCTCAGTGAAAGGGAGTATATGCTGTAAGGAGAACTGTCTGCTTCTAAAACCAAAACGGAGCTACCTAACAGAACGGTCTTCAATGTGTGCATTCAACTTACAGAGTTAAACTCGTGTGTTGAAGGGGAAGTCTGGAAACGCTTTCTGTGGAGAGATCTCAAAACAGGCATTTCCGGCACTATTCCCGCATATAACGAAATAGCAGTAAAACTCTGCTTAAAACACAGAAGAAACGTATCCTTCAATCTGCTCTGCTGTGCGTTTGTTCAGCTTAGTGAGTTAAATCTCCCTCTAGATTCAGGAGTTTGAAACACTTTTCTGGTAATAGCTGCGTTCGGACAGTTCTCAGTGAATGGGAGTATATGCTGTAAGGAGAAATGTCTGCTTCTAAAACCAAAACGGAGCTACCTAGCAGAACGGTCTTCAATGTGTGCATTCAACTTACAGAGTTAAACTCGTGTGTTGAAGGGGAAGTCTGGAAACGCTTTCTGGGGAGAGATCTCAAAACAGGCATTTCCCGGCATTTCCAGCACTATTCCCGCATATAACGAAATAGCAGTAAAACTCTGCCTAAAACACAGAAGAAACGTATCCTTCAATCTGCTCTGCTGTGCGTTTGTTCAGCTAAGTGAGTTAAATCTCCCTTTAGATTCAGGAGTTACAAACACGTTTCTGGTAAGAGCTGCGTTAGGACATTTCTCAGTGAATGGGAGTATATGCTGTAAGGAGAACTGTCTGCTTCTAAAAGCAAAACGGAGCTACCTAGCAGAACGGTCTTCAATGTGTCCATTCAACTTACAGAGTTAAACTCGTGTGTTGAAGGGGAAGTCTGGAAACGCTTTCTGTGGAGAGATCTCAAAACAGGCGTTTCCAGGCATTTCCAGCAGTATTCCCGCATATAACGAAATAGCAGTAAAACTCTGCCTAAAACACAGAAGAAACGTATCCTTCAATCTGCTCTGCTGTGCGTTTGTTCAGCTAAGTGAGATAAATCTCCCTTTAGATTCAGGAGTTAGGAACACGTTTCTGGTAAGAGCTGCGTTTGGACATTTCTCAGTGAATGGGAGTATATGCTGTAAGGAGAACTGTCTGCTTCTAAAACCAAAACGGAGCTACCTAACAGAACGGTCTTCAATGTGTGCATTCAACTTACAGAGTTAAACTCGTGTGTTGAAGGGGAAGTCTGGAAACGCTTTCTGTGGAGAGATCTCAAAACAGGCATTTCCGGCACTATTCCCGCATATAACGAAATAGCAGTAATACTCTGCTTAAAACACAGAAGAAACGTATCCTTCAATCTGCTCTGCTGTGCGTTTGTTCAGCTTAGTGAGTTAAATCTCCCTGTAGATTCAGGAGTTTGAAACACGTTTCTGGTAAGAGCTGTGTTCGGACAGTTCTCAGTGAATGGGAGTATATGCTGTAAGGAGAAATGTCTGCTTCTAAAACCAAAACGGAGCTACCTAACAGAACGGTCTTCAATGTGTGCATTCAACTTACAGAGTTAAACTCTTGTGTTGAAGGGGAAGTCTGGAAACGCTTTCTGTGGGGAGATCTCAAAACAGGCATTTCCGTCACTATTCCCGCATATAACGAAATAGCAGTAAAACTCTGCTTAAAACACAGAAGAAACGTATCCTTCAATCTGCTCTGCTGTGCGTTTGTTCAGCTTAGTGAGTTAAACCTCCCTGTAGATTCAGGAGTTTGAAACACGTTTCTGGTAAGAGCTGCGTTTGGACAGTTCTCAGTGAATGGGAGTATGTGCTGTAAGGAGAAGTGTCTGCTTCTAAAACCAAAACGGGGCTACCTAGCAGAACGGTCTTCAATGTGTGCATTCAACTTACAGACTTAAACTCGTGTGTTGAAGGGGAAGTCTGGAAACGCTTTCTGAGGAGAGATCTCAAAACAGGCATTTCCAGGCATTTCCAGCACTATTCCCGCATATAACGAAATAGCAGTAAAACTCTGCCTAAAACACAGAAGAAACGTATCCTTCAATCTGCTCTGCTGTGCGTTTGTTCAGCTAAGTGAGTTAAATCTCCCTTTAGAGTCAGGAGTTACAAACACGTTTCTGGTAAGAGCTGCGTTTGGACATTTCTCAGTGAATGGGAGTATATGCTGTAAGGAGAACTGTCTGCTTCTAAAACCAAAACGGTGCTACCTTACAGAACGGTCTTCAATGTGTGCATTCAACTTACAGAGTTAAACTCGTGTGTTGAAGGGGAAGTCTGGAAACGCTTTCTGTGGAGAGATCTCAAAACAGGCATTTCCAGCACTATTCACGCATATAACGAAATAGCAGTAAAACTCTGCTTAAAACACAGAAGAAACGTATCCTTCAATCTGCTCTGCTGTGCCTTTGTTCAGCTTAGTGAGTTAAATCTCCCTGTAGATTCAGGAGTTTGAAACAGGTTTCTGGTAAGAGCTGCGTTTGGACATTTCTCAGTGAATGGGAGTATATGCTGTAAGGAGAACTGTCTGCTTCTAAAACCAAAACGGAGCAACCTAACAGAACGGTCTTCAATGTGTGCATTCAACTTACAGACTTAAACTCGTGTGTTGATTGTGAAGTCTGGAAACGCTTTCTGTGGAGAGATCTCAAAACAGGCATTTCCAGGCGTTTCCAGCACTATTCCCGCATATAACGAAATAGCAGTAAAACTCTGCCTAAAACACAGAAGAAACGTATCCTTCAATCTGCTCTGCTGTGCGTTTGTTAAGCTAAGTGAGTTAAATCTCCCTTTAGATTCAGGAGTTAGAACCACGTTTCTGGTAAGAGCTGCGTTTGGACATTTCTCAGTGAAAGGGAGTATATGCTGTAAGGAGAACTGTCTGCTTCTAAAACCAAAACGGAGCTACCTAACAGAACGGTCTTCAATGTGTGCATTCAACTTACAGAGTTAAACTCGTGTGTTGAAGGGGAAGTCTGGAAACGCTTTCTGTGGAGAGATCTCAAAACAGGCATTTCCGGCACTATTCCCGCATATAACGAAATAGCAGTAAAACTCTGCTTAAAACACAGAAGAAACGTATCCTTCAATCTGCTCTGCTGTGCCTTTGTTCAGCTTAGTGAGTTAAATCTCCCTGTAGATTCAGGAGTTTGAAACACGTTTCTGGTAAGAGCTGCGTTCGGACAGTTCTCAGTGAATGGGAGTATATGCTGTAAGGAGAAATGTCTGCTTCTAAAACCAAAACGGAGCTACCTAGCAGAACGGTCTTCAATGTGTGCATTCAACTTACAGAGTTAAACTCGTGTGTTGAAGGGGAAGTCTGGAAACGCTTTCTGTGGAGAGATCTCAAAACAGGCATTTCCAGGCATTTCCAGCACTATTCCCGCATATAACGAAATAGCAGTAAAAGTCTGCCTAAAACACAGAAGAAACGTATCCTTCAATCTGCTCTGCTGTGCGTTTGTTCAGCTTAGTGAGTTAAATCTCCCTGTAGATTCAGGAGTTTGAAACAGGTTTCTGGTAAGAGCTGCGTTTGGACATTTCTCAGTGAATGGGAGTATATGCTGTAAGGAGAACTGTCTGCTTCTAAAACCAAAACGGAGCTACCTAACAGAACGGTCTTCAATGTGTGCATTCAACTTACAGACTTAAACTCGTGTGTTGAATGTGAAGTCTGGAAACGCTTTCTGTGGAGAGATCACAAAACAGGCATTTCCAGGCATTTCCAGCACTATTCCCGCATATAACGAAATAGCAGTAAAACTCTGCCTAAAACACAGAAGAAACGTATCCTTCAATCTGCTCTGCTGTGCGTTTGTTCAGCTAAGTGAGTTAAATCTCCCTTTAGATTCAGGAGTTAGAACCACGTTTCTGGTAAGAGCTGCGTTTCGACATTTCTCAGTGAAAGGGAGTATATGCTGTAAAGAGAACTGTCTGCTTCTAAAACCAAAACGGAGCTACCTAACAGAACGGTCTTCAATGTGTGCATTCAACTTACAGAGTTAAACTCGTGTGTTGAAGGGGAAGTCTGGAAACGCTTTCTGTGGAGAGATCTCAAAACAGGCATTTCCGGCACTATTCCCGCATATAACGAAATAGCAGTAAAACTCTGCTTAAAACACAGAAGAAACGTATCCTTCAATCTGCTCTGCTGTGCGTTTGTTCAGCTTAGTGAGTTAAATCTCCCTCTAGATTCAGGAGTTTGAAACACGTTTCTGGTAAGAGCTGCGTTCGGACAGTTCTCAGTGAATGGGAGTATATGCTGTAAGGAGAAATGTCTGCTTCTAAAACCAAAACGGAGCTACCTAGCAGAACGGTCTTCAATGTGTGCATTCAACTTACAGAGTTAAACTCGTGTGTTGAAGGGGAAGTCTGGAAACGCTTTCTGGGGAGAGATCTCAAAACAGGCATTTCCAGGCATTTCCAGCACTATTCCCGCATATAACGAAATAGCAGTAAAACTCTGCCTAAAACACAGAAGAAACGTATCCTTCAATCTGCTCTGCTGTGCGTTTGTTCAGCTAAGTGAGTTAAATCTCCCTTTAGATTCAGGAGTTACAAACACGTTTCTGGTAAGAGCTGCATTAGGACATTTCTCAGTGAATGGGAGTATATGCTGTAAGGAGAACTGTCTGCTTCTAAAAGAAAAACGGAGCTACCTAACAGAACGGCCTTCAATGTGTGCATTCAACTTACAGAGTTAAACTCGTGTGTTGAAGGGGAAGTCTGGAAACGCTTTCTGTGGAGAGATCTCAAAACAGGCATTTCCAGGCATTTCCAGCACTATTCCCGCATATAACGAAATAGCAGTAAAACTCTGCCTAAATCACAGAAGAAACGTATCCTTCAATCTGCTCTGCTGTGCGTTTGTTCAGCTAAGTGAGTTAAATCTCCCTTTAGATTCAGGAGTTACAAACACGTTTCTGGTAAGGGTTGCGTTTGGACATTTCTCAGTGAATGGGAGTATATGCTGTAAGGAGAATTGTCTGCTTCTAAAACCAAAACGGAGCTAACTACAGAACGGTCTTCAATGTGTGCATTCAATTTACAGAGTTAAACTCGTGTGTTGAAGGGGAAGTCTGGAATCGCTTTCTGTGGAGAGATCTCAAAACAGGCATTTCCAGCACTATTCCCGCATATAACGAAATAGCAGTAAAACTCTGCTTAAAACACAGAAGAAACGTATCCTTCAATCTGCTCTGCTGTGCGTTTGTTCAGCTTAGTGAGGTAAATCTCCCTGTATATTCAGGAGTTTGAAACACGTTTCTGTTAAGAGCTGCGTTTGGACATTTCTCAGTGAATGGGAGTATATGCTGTAAGGAGAACTGTCTGCTTCTAAAACCAAAACGGAGCTACCTAACAGAACGGTCTTCAATGTGTCCATTCAAATTACAGAGGTAAACTCGTGTGTTGAAGGGGAAGTCTGGAAACGCTTTCTGTGGAGAGATCTCAAAACAGGCGTTTCCAGGCATTTCCAGCAGTATTCCCGCATATAACGAAATAGCAGTAAAACTCTGCCTAAAACACAGAAGAAACGTATCCTTCAATCTGCTCTGCTGTGCGTTTGTTCAGCTAAGTGAGATAAATCTCCCTTTAGATTCAGGAGTTAGGAACACGTTTCTGGTAAGAGCTGCGTTTGGACATTTCTCAGTGAATGGGAGTATATGCTGTAAGGAGAACTGTCTGCTTCTAAAACCAAAACGGAGCTACCTAACAGAACGGTCTTCAATGTGTGCATTCAACTTACAGAGTTAAACTCGTGTGTTGAAGGGGAAGTCTGGAAACGCTTTCTGTGGAGAGATCTCAAAACAGGCATTTCCAGGCATTTCCAGCACTATTCCCGCATATAACGAAATAGCAGTAAAACTCTGCCTAAAACACAGAAGAAACGTATCCTTCAATCTGCTCTGCTGTGCGTTTGTTCAACTAAGTGAGTTAAATCTCCCTTTAGATTCAGGAGTTAGAACCACGTTTCTGGTAAGAGCTGCGTTTGGACATTTCTCAGTGAAAGGGAGTATATGTTGTAAGGAGAACTGTCTGCTTCTAAAACCAAAACGGAGCTACCTAACAGAACGGTCTTCAATGGGTGCATTCAACTTACAGAGTTAAACTCGTGTGTTGAAGGGGAAGTCTGGAAACGCTTTCTGTGGAGAGATCTCAAAACAGGCATTTCCGGCACTATTCCCGCATATAACGAAATAGCAGTAAAACTCTGCTTAAAACACAGAAGAAACGTATCCTTCAATCAGCTCTGCTGTGCGTTTGTTCAGCTTAGTGAGTTAAATCTCCCTGTAGATTCAGCAGTTTGAAACACGTTTCTGGTAAGAGCTGCGTTCGGACAGTTCTCAGTGAATGGGAGTATATGCTGTAAGGAGAAATGTCTGCTTCTAAAACCAAAACGGAGCTACCTAGCAGAACGGTCTTCAATGTGTCCATTCAACTTACAGAGTTAAACTCGTGTGTTGAAGGGGAAGTCTGGAAACGCTTTCTGTGGAGAGATCTCAAAACAGGCATTTCCAGGCATTTCCAGCACTATTCCCGCATATAACGAAATAGCAGTAAAACTCTGCCTAAAACACAGAAGCAACGTATCCTTCAATCTGCTCTGCTGTGCGTTTGTTCAGCTAAGTGAGTTAAATCTCCCTTTAGATTCAGGAGTTACAAACACGTTTCTGGTAAGAGCTGCGTTAGGACATTTCTCAGTGAATGGGAGTATATGCTGTAAGGAGAACTGTCTGCTTCTAAAACCAAAACGGAGCTACCTAACAGAACGGTCTTCAATGTGTGCATTCAACTTACAGAGTTAAACTCGTGTGTTGAAGGGGAAGTCTGGAAACGCTTTCTGTGGAGAGATCTCAAAACAGGCATTTCCAGGCATTTCCAGCACTATTCCCGCATATAACGAAATAGCAGTAAAACTCTGCCTAAAACACAGAAGAAACGTATCCTTCAATCTGCTCTGCTGTGTGTTTGTTCAGCTAAGTGAGTTAAATCTCCCTTTAGACTCAGGTGTTAGAAACACGTTTCTGGTAAGATCTGCGTTTGGCCATTTCTCAGTGAATGGGAGTATATGCTGTAAGGAGAACTGTCTGCTTCTAAAACCAAAACGGAGCTACCTAACAGAACGGTCTTCAATGTGTGCATTCAACTTACAGAGTTAAACTCGTGTGTTGAAGGGGAAGTCTGGAAACGCTTTCTGTGGAAAGATCTCAAAACAGGCATTTCCGGCACTATTCCCGCATATAACGAAATAGCAGTAAAACTCTGCTTAAAACACAGAAGAAACGTATCCTTCAATCTTCCTTGCTGTGCGTTTGTTCAGCTTAGTGAGTTAAATCTCCCTGTAGATTCAGGAGTTTGAAACGCGTTTCTGGTAAGAGCTGCGTTCGGACAGTTCTCAGTGAATGGGAGTATATGCTCTAAGGAGAAATGTCTGCTTCTAAAACCAAAACGGAGCTACCTAGCAGAACGGTCTTCAATGTGTGCATTCAACTTACAGAGTTAAACTCGTGTGTTGAAGGGGAAGTCTGGAAACGCTTTCTGTGGAGAGATCTCAAAACAGGCATTTCCAGGCATTTCCAGCACTATTCCCGCATATAACGAAATAGCAGTAAAACTCTGCCTAAAACACAGAAGAAACGTATCCTTCAATCTGCTCTGCTGTGCGTTTGTTCAGCTAAGTGAGATAAATCTCCCTTTAGATTCAGGAGTTAGGAACACGTTTCTGGTAAGAGCTGCGTTTGGACATTTCTCAGTGAATGGGAGTATATGCTGTAAGGAGAACTGTCTGCTTCTAAAACCAAAACGGAGCTACCTAACAGAACGGTCTTCAATGTGTGCATTCAACTTACAGAGTTAAACTCGTGTGTTGAAGGGGAAGTCTGGAAACGCTTTCTGTGGAGAGATCTCAAAACAGGCATTTCCGGCACTATTCCCGCATATAACGAAATAGCAGTAAAACTCTGCTTAAAACACAGAAGAAACGTATCCTTCAATCTGCTCTGCTGTGCGTTTGTTCAGCTTAGTGAGTTAAATCTCCCTGTAGATTCAGGAGTTTGAAACACGTTTCTGGTAAGAGCTGCGTTCGGACAGTTCTCAGTGAATGGGAGTATATGCTGTAAGGAGAAATGTCTGCTTCTAAAACCAAAACGGAGCTACCTAGCAGAACGGTCTTCAATGTGTGCATTCAACATACAGAGTTAAACTCGTGTGTTGAAGGGGAAGTCTGGAAACGCTTTCTGTGGGGAGATCTCAAAACAGGCATTTCCAGGCATTTCCAGCACTATTCCCGCATATAACGAAATAGCAGTAAAACTCTGCCTAAAACACAGAAGAAACGTATCCTTGAATCTGCTCTGCTGTGCGTTTCTTCAGCTTAGTGAGTTAAATCTCCCTGTAGATTCAGGAGTTTGAAACAGGTTTCTGGTAAGAGCTGCGTTTGGACATTTCTCAGTGAATGGGAGTATATGCTGTAAGGAGAACTGTCTGCTTCTAAAACCAAAACGGAGCTACCTAACAGAACGGTCTTCAATGTGTGCATTCAACTTACAGACTTAAACTCGTGTGTTGAAGGTGAAGTCTGGAAACGCTTTCTGTGGAGAGATCTCAAAACAGGCATTTCCAGGCATTTCCAGCACTATTCCCGCATATAACGAAATAGCAGTAAAACTCTGCCTAAAACACAGAAGAAACGTATCCTTCAATCTGCTCTGCTGTGCGTTTGTTCAACTAAGTGAGTTAAATCTCCCTTTAGATTCAGGAGTTAGAACCACGTTTCTGGTAAGAGCTGCGTTTGGACATTTCTCAGTGAAAGGGAGTATATGCTGTAAGGAGAACTGTCTGCTTCTAAAACCAAAACGGAGCTACCTAACAGAACGGTCTTCAATGGGTGCATTCAACTTACAGAGTTAAACTCGTGTGTTGAAGGGGAAGTCTGGAAACGCTTTCTGTGGAGAGATCTCAAAACAGGCATTTCCGGCACTATTCCCGCATATAACGAAATAGCAGTAAAACTCTGCTTAAAACACAGAAGAAACGTATCCTTCAATCTGCTCTGCTGTGCGTTTGTTCAGCTTAGTGAGTTAAATCTCCCTGTAGATTCAGGAGTTTGAAACACGTTTCTGGTAAGAGCTGCGTTCGGACAGTTCTCAGTGAATGGGAGTATATGCTGTAAGGAGAAATGTCTGCTTCTAAAACCAAAACGGAGCTACCTAGCAGAACGGTCTTCAATGTGTCCATTCAACTTACAGAGTTAAACTCGTGTGTTGAAGGGGAAGTCTGGAAACGCTTTCTGTGGAGAGATCTCAAAACAGGCATTTCCAGGCATTTCCAGCACTATTCCCGCATATAACGAAATAGCAGTAAAACTCTGCCTAAAACACAGAAGCAACGTATCCTTCAATCTGCTCTGCTGTGCGTTTGTTCAGCTAAGTGAGTTAAATCTCCCTTTAGATTCAGGAGTTACAAACACGTTTCTGGTAAGAGCTGCGTTAGGACATTTCTCAGTGAATGGGAGTATATGCTGTAAGGAGAACTGTCTGCTTCTAAAAGCAAAACGGAGCTACCTAACAGAACGGTCTTCAATGTGTGCATTCAACTTACAGAGTTAAACTCGTGTGTTGAAGGGGAAGTCTGGAAACGCTTTCTGTGGAGAGATCTCAAAACAGGCATTTCCAGGCATTTCCAGCACTATTCCCGCATATAACGAAATAGCAGTAAAACTCTGCCTAAAACACAGAAGAAACGTATCCTTCAATCTGCTCTGCTGTGCTTTTGTTCAGCTAAGTGAGTTAAATCTCCCTTTAGATTCAGAAGTTACAAACACGTTTCTGGTAAGGGTTGCGTTTGGACATTTCTCTGTGAATGGGAGTATATGCTGTAAGGAGAACTGTCTGCTTCTAAAACCAAAACGGAGCTAACTACAGAACGGTCTTCAATGTGTGCATTCAATTTACAGAGTTAAAATCGTGTGTTGAAGGGGAAGTCTGGAATCGCTTTCTGTGGAGAGATCTCAAAACAGGCATTTCCATCACTATTCCCGCATATAACGAAATAGCAGTAAAATTCTGCTTAAAACACAGAAGAAACGTATCCTTCAATCTGCTCTGCTGTGCGTTTGTTCAGCTTAGTGAGTTAAATCTCCCTGTATATTCAGGAGTTTGAAACACGTTTCTGGTAAGAGCTGCGTTTGGACATTTCTCAGTGAATGGGAGTATATGCTGTAAGGAGAACTGTCTGCTTCTAAAACCAAAACGGAGCTACCTAACAGAACGGTCTTCAATGTGTCCATTCAACTTACAGAGTTAAACTCGTGTGTTGAAGGGGAAGTCTGGAAACGCTTTCTGTGGAGAGATCTCAAAACAGGCGTTTCCAGGCATTTCCGGCAGTATTCCCGCATATAACGAAATAGCAGTAAAACTCTGCCTAAAACACAGAAGAAACGTATCCTTCAATCTGCTCTGCTGTGCGTTTGTTCAGCTAAGTGAGATAAATCTCCCTTTAGATTCAGGAGTTAGGAACACGTTTCTGGTAAGAGCTGCGTTTGGACATTTCTCAGTGAATGGGAGTATATGCTGTAAGGAGAACTGTCTGCTTCTAAAACCAAAACGGAGCTACCTAACAGAACGGTCTTCAATGTGTGCATTCAACTTACAGAGTTAAACTCGTGTGTTGAAGGGGAAGTCTGGAAACGCTTTCTGTGGAGAGATCTCAAAACAGGCATTTCCAGGCATTTCCAGCACTATTCCCGCATATAACGAAATAGCAGTAAAACTCTGCCTAAAACACAGAAGAAACGTATCCTTCAATCTGCTCTGCTGTGTGTTTGTTCAGCTAAGTGAGTTAAATCTCCCTTTAGACTCAGGTGTTAGAAACACGTTTCTGGTAAGATCTGCGTTTGGCCATTTCTCAGTGAATGGGAGTATATGCTGTAAGGAGAACTGTCTGCTTCTAAAACCAAAACGGAGCTACCTAACAGAACGGTCGTCAATGTGTGCATTCAACTTACAGAGTTAAACTCGTGTGTTGAAGGGGAAGTCTGGAAACGCTTTCTGTGGAAAGATCTCAAAACAGGCATTTCCGGCACTATTCCCGCATATAACGAAATAGCAGTAAAACTCTGCTTAAAACACAGAAGAAACGTATCCTTCAATCTTCCTTGCTGTGCGTTTGTTCAGCTTAGTGAGTTAAATCTCCCTGTAGATTCAGGAGTTTGAAACGCGTTTCTGGTAAGAGCTGCGTTCGGACAGTTCTCAGTGAATGGGAGTATATGCTGTAAGGAGAAATGTCTGCTTCTAAAACCAAAACGTAGCTACCTAGCGGAACGGTCTTCAATGTGTGCATTCAACTTACAGAGTTAAACTCGTGTGTTGAAGGGGAAGTCTGGAAACGCTTTCTGTGGAGAGATCTCAAAACAGGCATGTCCAGGCATTTCCAGCACTATTCCCGCATATAACGAAATAGCAGTAAAACTCTGCCTAAAACACAGAAGGAACGTATCCTTCAATCTGCTCTGCTGTGCGTTTGTTCAGCTAAGTGAGATAAATCTCCCTTTAGATTCAGGAGTTAGGAACACGTTTCTGGTAAGAGCTGCGTTTGGACATTTCTCAGTGAATGGGAGTATATGCTGTAAGGAGAACTGTCTGCTTCTAAAACCAAAACGGAGCTACCTAACAGAACGGTCTTCAATGTGTGCATTCAACTTACAGAGTTAAACTCGTGTGTTGAAGGGGAAGTCTGGAAACGCTTTCTGTGGAGAGATCTCAAAACAGGCATTTCCAGGCATTTCCAGCACTTTTCCCGCTTATAACGAAATAGCAGTAAAACTCTGACTGAAACACAGAAGAAACGTATCCTTCAATCTGCTCTGCTGTGCGTTTGTTCAGCTAAGTGAGTTAAATCTCCCTTTAGATTCAGGAGTTAGAAACACGTTTCTGGTAAGTGCTGCGTTTGGACATTTCTCAGTGAATGGGAGTATATGCTGTAAGGAGAACTGTCAGCTTCTAAAACCGAAACGGAGCTACCTAACAGAACGGTCTTCAATGTGTGCATTCAACTTACAGAGTTAAACTCGTGTGTTGAAGGGGAAGTCTGGAAACGCTTTCTGTGGAGAGATCTCAAAACAGGCATTTCCAGGCATTTCCAGCACTATTCCCGCATATAACGAAATAGCAGTAAAACTCTGCCTAAAACACAGAAGAAACGTATCCTTCAATCTGCTCTGCTGTGTGTTTGTTCAGCTAAGTGAGTTAAATCTCCCTTTAGACTCAGGTGTTAGAAACACGTTTCTTGTAAGATCTGCGTTTGGCCATTTCTCAGTGAATGGGAGTATATGCTGTAAGGAGAACTGTCTGCTTCTAAAACCAAAACGGAGCTACCTAACAGAACGGTCTTCAATGTGTGCATTCAACTTACAGAGTTAAACTCGTGTGTTGAAGGGGAAGTCTGGAAACGCTTTCTGTGGAAAGATCTCAAAACAGGCATTTCCAGGCATTTCCAGCACTATTCCCGCATATAACGAAATAGCAGTAAAACTCTGCCTAAAACACAGAAGAAACGTATCCATCAATCTGCTCTGCTGTGCGTTTGTTCAGCTAAGTGAGCTAAATCTCCCTTTAGATTCAGGAGTTACAAACACGTTTCTGGTAAGTGTTGCGTTTGGACATTTCTCTGTGAATGGGAGTATATGCTGTAAGGAGAACTGTCTGCTTCTAAAACCAAAACGGAGCTAACTACAGAACGGTCTTCAATGTGTGCATTCAATTTACAGAGTTAAACTCGTGTGTTGAAGGGGAAGTCTGGAATCGCTTTCTGTGGAGAGATCTCAAAACAGGCATTTCCAGTACTATTCCCGCATATAACGAAATAGCAGTAAAACTCTGCTTAAAACACAGAAGAAACGTATCCTTCAATCTGCTCTGCTGTGCGTTTGTTCAGCTTAGTGAGTTAAATCTCCCTGTAGATTCAGGAGTTTGAAACACGTTTCTGGTAAGAGCTGCGTTCGGACAGTTCTCAGTGAATGGGAGTATATGCTGTAAGGAGAAATGTCTGCTTCTAAAACCAAAACGGAGCTACCTAGCAGAACGGTCTTCAATGTGTGCATTCAACATACAGAGTTAAACTCGTGTGTTGAAGGGGAAGTCTGGAAACGCTTTCTGTGGGGAGATCTCAAAACAGGCATTTCCAGGCATTTCCAGCACTATTCCCGCATATAACGAAATAGCAGTAAAACTCTGCCTAAAACACAGAAGAAACGTATCCTTGAATCTGCTCTGCTGTGCGTTTCTTCAGCTTAGTGAGTTAAATCTCCCTGTAGATTCAGGAGTTTGAAACAGGTTTCTGGTAAGAGCTGCGTTTGGACATTTCTCAGTGAATGGGAGTATATGCTGTAAGGAGAACTGTCTGCTTCTAAAACCAAAACGGAGCTACCTAACAGAACGGTCTTCAATGTGTGCATTCAACTTACAGACTTAAACTCGTGTGTTGAAGGTGAAGTCTGGAAACGCTTTCTGTGGAGAGATCTCAAAACAGGCATTTCCAGGCATTTCCAGCACTATTCCCGCATATAACGAAATAGCAGTAAAACTCTGCCTAAAACACAGAAGAAACGTATCCTTCAATCTGCTCTGCTGTGCGTTTGTTCAACTAAGTGAGTTAAATCTCCCTTTAGATTCAGGAGTTAGAACCACGTTTCTGGTAAGAGCTGCGTTTGGACATTTCTCAGTGAAAGGGAGTATATGCTGTAAGGAGAACTGTCTGCTTCTAAAACCAAAACGGAGCTACCTAACAGAACGGTCTTCAATGGGTGCATTCAACTTACAGAGTTAAACTCGTGTGTTGAAGGGGAAGTCTGGAAACGCTTTCTGTGGAGAGATCTCAAAACAGGCATTTCCGGCACTATTCCCGCATATAACGAAATAGCAGTAAAACTCTGCTTAAAACACAGAAGAAACGTATCCTTCAATCTGCTCTGCTGTGCGTTTGTTCAGCTTAGTGAGTTAAATCTCCCTGTAGATTCAGGAGTTTGAAACACGTTTCTGGTAAGAGCTGCGTTCGGACAGTTCTCAGTGAATGGGAGTATATGCTGTAAGGAGAAATGTCTGCTTCTAAAACCAAAACGGAGCTACCTAGCAGAACGGTCTTCAATGTGCCCATTCAACTTACAGAGTTAAACTCGTGTGTTGAAGGGGAAGTCTGGAAACGCTTTCTGTGGAGAGATCTCAAAACAGGCATTTCCAGGCATTTCCAGCACTATTCCCGCATATAACGAAATAGCAGTAAAACTCTGCCTAAAACACAGAAGCAACGTATCCTTCAATCTGCTCTGCTGTGCGTTTGTTCAGCTAAGTGAGTTAAATCTCCCTTTAGATTCAGGAGTTACAAACACGTTTCTGGTAAGAGCTGCGTTAGGACATTTCTCAGTGAATGGGAGTATATGCTGTAAGGAGAACTGTCTGCTTCTAAAAGCAAAACGGAGCTACCTAACAGAACGGTCTTCAATGTGTGCATTCAACTTACAGAGTTAAACTCGTGTGTTGAAGGGGAAGTCTGGAAACGCTTTCTGTGGAGAGATCTCAAAACAGGCATTTCCAGGCATTTCCAGCACTATTCCCGCATATAACGAAATAGCAGTTAAACTCTGCCTAAAACACAGAAGAAACGTATCCTTCAATCTGCTCTGCTGTGCTTTTGTTCAGCTAAGTGAGTTAAATCTCCCTTTAGATTCAGAAGTTACAAACACGTTTCTGGTAAGGGTTGCGTTTGGACATTTCTCTGTGAATGGGAGTATATGCTGTAAGGAGAACTGTCTGCTTCTAAAACCAAAACGGAGCTAACTACAGAACGGTCTTCAATGTGTGCATTCAATTTACAGAGTTAAAATCGTGTGTTGAAGGGGAAGTCTGGAATCGCTTTCTGTGGAGAGATCTCAAAACAGGCATTTCCATCACTATTCCCGCATATAACGAAATAGCAGTAAAATTCTGCTTAAAACACAGAAGAAACGTATCCTTCAATCTGCTCTGCTGTGCGTTTGTTCAGCTTAGTGAGTTAAATCTCCCTGTATATTCAGGAGTTTGAAACACGTTTCTGGTAAGAGCTGCGTTTGGACATTTCTCAGTGAATGGGAGTATATGCTGTAAGGAGAACTGTCTGCTTCTAAAACCAAAACGGAGCTACCTAACAGAACGGTCTTCAATGTGTCCATTCAACTTACAGAGTTAAACTCGTGTGTTGAAGGGGAAGTCTGGAAACGCTTTCTGTGGAGAGATCTCAAAACAGGCGTTTCCAGGCATTTCCGGCAGTATTCCCGCATATAACGAAATAGCAGTAAAACTCTGCCTAAAACACAGAAGAAACGTATCCTTCAATCTGCTCTGCTGTGCGTTTGTTCAGCTAAGTGAAATAAATCTCCCTTTAGATTCAGGAGTTAGGAACACGTTTCTGGTAAGAGCTGCGTTTGGACATTTCTCAGTGAATGGGAGTATATGCTGTAAGGAGAACTGTCTGCTTCTAAAACCAAAACGGAGCTACCTAACAGAACGGTCTTCAATGTGTGCATTCAACTTACAGAGTTAAACTCGTGTGTTGAAGGGGAAGTCTGGAAACGCTTTCTGTGGAGAGATCTCAAAACAGGCATTTCCAGGCATTTCCAGCACTATTCCCGCATATAACGAAATAGCAGTAAAACTCTGCCTAAAACACAGAAGAAACGTATCCTTCAATCTGCTCTGCTGTGTGTTTGTTCAGCTAAGTGAGTTAAATCTCCCTTTAGACTCAGGTGTTAGAAACACGTTTCTGGTAAGATCTGCGTTTGGCCATTTCTCAGTGAATGGGAGTATATGCTGTAAGGAGAACTGTCTGCTTCTAAAACCAAAACGGAGCTACCTAACAGAACGGTCTTCAATGTGTGCATTCAACTTACAGAGTTAAACTCGTGTGTTGAAGGGGAAGTCTGGAAACGCTTTCTGTGGAAAGATCTCAAAACAGGCATTTCCGGCACTATTCCCGCATATAACGAAATAGCAGTAAAACTCTGCTTAAAACACAGAAGAAACGTATCCTTCAATCTTCCTTGCTGTGCGTTTGTTCAGCTTAGTGAGTTAAATCTCCCTGTAGATTCAGGAGTTTGAAACGCGTTTCTGGTAAGAGCTGCGTTCGGACAGTTCTCAGTGAATGGGAGTATATGCTGTAAGGAGAAATGTCTGCTTCTAAAACCAAAACGTAGCTACCTAGCGGAACGGTCTTCAATGTGTGCATTCAACTTACAGAGTTAAACTCCTGTGTTGAAGGGGAAGTCTGGAAACGCTTTCTGTGGAGAGATCTCAAAACAGGCATGTCCAGGCATTTCCAGCACTATTCCCGCATATAACGAAATAGCAGTAAAACTCTGCCTAAAACACAGAAGGAACGTATCCTTCAATCTGCTCTGCTGTGCGTTTGTTCAGCTAAGTGAGATAAATCTCCCTTTAGATTCAGGAGTTAGGAACACGTTTCTGGTAAGAGCTGCGTTTGGACATTTCTCAGTGAATGGGAGTATATGCTGTAAGGAGAACTGTCTGCTTCTAAAACCAAAACGGAGCTACCTAACAGAACGGTCTTCAATGTGTGCATTCAACTTACAGAGTTAAACTCGTGTGTTGAAGGGGAAGTCTGGAAACGCTTTCTGTGGAGAGATCTCAAAACAGGCATTTCCAGGCATTTCCAGCACTTTTCCCGCTTATAACGAAATAGCAGTAAAACTCTGACTGAAACACAGAAGAAACGTATCCTTCAATCTGCTCTGCTGTGCGTTTGTTCAGCTAAGTGAGTTAAATCTCCCTTTAGATTCAGGAGTTAGAAACACGTTTCTGGTAAGTGCTGCGTTTGGACATTTCTCAGTGAATGGGAGTATATGCTGTAAGGAGAACTGTCAGCTTCTAAAACCGAAACGGAGCTACCTAACAGAACGGTCTTCAATGTGTGCATTCAACTTACAGAGTTAAACTCGTGTGTTGAAGGGGAAGTCTGGAAACGCTTTCTGTGGAGAGATCTCAAAACAGGCATTTCCAGGCATTTCCAGCACTATTCCCGCATATAACGAAATAGCAGTAAAACTCTGCCTAAAACACAGAAGAAACGTATCCTTCAATCTGCTCTGCTGTGTGTTTGTTCAGCTAAGTGAGTTAAATCTCCCTTTAGACTCAGGTGTTAGAAACACGTTTCTTGTAAGATCTGCGTTTGGCCATTTCTCAGTGAATGGGAGTATATGCTGTAAGGAGAACTGTCTGCTTCTAAAACCAAAACGGAGCTACCTAACAGAACGGTCTTCAATGTGTGCATTCAACTTACAGAGTTAAACTCGTGTGTTGAAGGGGAAGTCTGGAAACGCTTTCTGTGGAAAGATCTCAAAACAGGCATTTCCAGGCATTTCCAGCACTATTCCCGCATATAACGAAATAGCAGTAAAACTCTGCCTAAAACACAGAAGAAACGTATCCATCAATCTGCTCTGCTGTGCGTTTGTTCAGCTAAGTGAGCTAAATCTCCCTTTAGATTCAGGAGTTACAAACACGTTTCTGGTAAGTGTTGCGTTTGGACATTTCTCTGTGAATGGGAGTATATGCTGTAAGGAGAACTGTCTGCTTCTAAAACCAAAACGGAGCTAACTACAGAACGGTCTTCAATGTGTGCATTCAATTTACAGAGTTAAACTCGTGTGTTGAAGGGGAAGTCTGGAATCGCTTTCTGTGGAGAGATCTCAAAACAGGCATTTCCAGTACTATTCCCGCATATAACGAAATAGCAGTAAAACTCTGCTTAAAACACAGAAGAAACGTATCCTTCAATCTGCTCTGCTGTGCGTATGTTCAGCTTAGTGAGTTAAATCTCCCTGTATATTCAGGAGTTTGAAACACGTTTCTGGTAAGTGCTGCGTTTGGACATTTCTCAGTGAATGGGAGTATATGCTGTAAGGAGAACTGTCTGCTTCTAAAACCAAAAGAGAGCTACCTAACAGAACGGTCTTCATTGTGTGCATTCAACTTACAGAGTTAAACTCGTGTGTTGAAGGGGAAGTCTGGAAACGCTTTCTGTGGAGAGATCTCAAAACAGGCATTTCCAGGCATTTCCAGCACTATTCCCGCTTATAACGAAATAGCAGTAAAACTCTGACTGAAACACAGAAGAAACGTATCCTTCAATCTGCTCTGCTGAGCGTTTGTTCAGCTAAGTGAGTTAAATCTCCCTTTAGAGTCAGGAGTTAGAAACACGTTTCTGGTAAGAGCTGCGTTTGGACATTTCTCAGTGAATGGGAGTATATGCTGTAAGGAGAACTGTCAGCTTCTAAAACCGAAACGGAGCTACCTAACAGAACGGTCTTCAATGTGTGCATTCAACTTACAGAGTTAAACTCGTGTGTTGAAGGGGAAGTCTGGAAACGCTTTCTGTGGAGAGATCTCAAAACAGGCATTTCCAGGCATTTCCAGCACTATTCCCGCATATAACGAAATAGCAGTAAAACTCTGCCTAAAACACAGAACAAACGTATCCTTCAATCTGCTCTGCTGTGCGTTTGTTCAGCTAAGTGAGATAAATCTCCCTTTAGATTCAGGAGTTAGGAACACGTTTCTGGTAAGAGCTGCGTTTGGACATTTCTCAGTGAATGGGAGTATATGCTGTAAGGAGAACTGTCTGCTTCTAAAACCAAAACGGAGCTACCTAACAGAACGGTCTTCATTGTGTGCATTCAACTTACAGAGTTAAACTCGTGTGTTGAAGGGGAAGTCTGGAAACGCTTTCTGTGGAGAGATCTCAAAACAGGCATTTCCAGGCATTTCCAGCACTATTCCCGCTTATAACGAAATAGCAGTAAAACTCTGACTGAAACACAGAAGAAACGTATCCTTCAATCTGCTCTGCTGTGCGTTTGTTCAGCTAAGTGAGTTAAATCTCCCTTTAGATTCAGGAGTTAGAAACACGTTTCTGGTAAGAGCTGCGTTTGGACATTTCTCAGTGAATGGGAGTATATGCTGTAAGGAGAACTGTCAGCTTCTAAAACCGAAACGGAGCTACCTAACAGAACGGTCTTCAATGTGTGCATTCAACTTACAGAGTTAAACTCGTGTGTTGAAGGGGAAGTCTGGAAACGCTTTCTGTGGAGAGATCTCAAAACAGGCATTTCCAGGCATTTCCAGCACTATTCCCGCATATAACGAAATAGCAGTAAAACTCTGCCTAAAACACAGAAGAAACGTATCCTTCAATCTGCTCTGCTGTGTGTTTGTTCAGATAAGTGAGTTAAATCTCCCTTTAGACTCAGGTGTTAGAAACACGTTTCTGGTAAGATCTGCGTTTGGCCATTTCTCAGTGAATGGGAGTATATGCTGTAAGGAGAACTGTCTGCTTCTAAAACCAAAACGGAGCTACCTAACAGAACGGTCTTCAATGTGTGCATTCAACTTACAGAGTTAAAATCGTGTGTTGAAGGGAAAGTCTGGAAACGCTTTCTGTGGAAAGATCTCAAAACAGGCATTTCCGGCACTATTCCCGCATATAACGAAATAGCAGTAAAACTCTGCTTAAAACACACAAGAAACGTATCCTTCAATCTGCTCTGCTGTGCGTTTGTTCAGCTTAGTGAGTTAAATCACCCTGTAGATTCAGGAGTTTGAAACACGTTTCTGGTAAGAGCTGCGTTTGGACATTTCTCAGTGAATGGGAGTATATGCTGAAAGGAGAACTGTCTGCTTCTAAAACCAAAACGGAGCTACCTAACAGGACGGTCTTCAATGTGTGCATTCAACTTACAGAGTTAAACTCGTGTGTTGAAGGGGAAGTCTGGAAACGCTTTCTGTGGAGAGATCTCAAAACAGGCATTTCCAGGCATTTCCAGCACTATTCCCGCATATAACGAAATAGCAGTAAAACTCTGCCTAACACACAGAAGAAACGTATCCTTCAATCTGCTCTGCGGTGCGTTTGTTCAGCTAAGTGAGTTAAATCTCCCTTTAGATTCAGGAGTTAGAAACACGTTTCTGGTAAGAGCTTCGTTTGGACATTTCTCAGTGAATTGGAGTATATGCTGTAAGGAGAACTGTCTGCTTCTAAAACCAAAACGGAGCTACCTAACAGAACGGTCTTCAATGTGTGCATTCAACTTACAGAGTTAAACTCCTGTGTTGAAGGGGAAGTCTGGAAACGCTTTCTGTGGAGAGATCTCAAAACAGGCATTTCCGGCACTATTCCCTCATATAACGAAATAGCAGTAAAACTCTGCTTAAAACACAGAAGAAACGTATCCTTCAATCTGCTCTGCTGTGCGTTTGTTCAGCTTAGTGAGTTAAACCTCCCTGTAGATTCAGGAGTTTGAAACACGTTTCTGGTAAGAGCTACGTTTGGACAGTTCTCAGTGAATGGGAGTATGTGCTGTAAGGAGAACTGTCTGCTTCTAAAACCAAAAGGGAGCTACCTAGCAGAACGGTCTTCAATGTGTGCATTCAATTTAAAGAGTTAAACTCGTGTGTTGAAGGGGAAGTCTGGAAACGCTTTCTGAGGAGAGATCTCAAAACAGGCATTTCCAGGCATTTCCAGCACTTTTCCCGCATATAACGAAATAGCAGTAAAACTCTGCCTAAAACACAGAAGAAACGTATCCTTCAATCTGCTCTGCTGTGCGTTTGTTCAGCTAAGTGAGTTAAATCTCCCTTTAGATTCAGGAGTTACAAACACGTTTCTGGTAAGTGCTGCGTTTGGACATTTCTCAGTGAATGGGAGTATATGCTGTAAGGAGAACTGTCTGCTTCTAAAACCAAAACGGTGCTACCTAACAGAACGGTCTTCAATGTGTGCATTCAACTTACAGAGTTAAACTCGTGTGTTGAAGGGGAAGTCTGGAAACGCTTTCTGTGGAGAGGTCTCAAAACAGGCATTTCCAGCACTATTCACGCATATAACGAAATAGCAGTAAAACTCTGCTTAAAACACAGAAGAAACGTATCCTTCAATCTGCTCTGCTGTGCGTTTGTTCAGCTTAGTGAGTTAAATCTCCCTGTAGATTCAGGAGTTTGAAACAGGTTTCTGGTAAGAGCTGCGTTTGGACATTTCTCAGTGAATGGGAGTATATGCTGTAAGGAGAACTGTCTGCTTCTAAAACCAAAACGGAGCTACCTAACAGAACGGTCTTCAATGTGTGCATTCAACTTACAGACTTAAACTCGTGTGTTGAAGGTGAAGTCTGGAAACGCTTTCTGTGGAGAGATCTCAAAACAGGCATTTCCAGGCATTTCCAGCACTATTCCCGCATATAACGAAATAGCAGTAAAACTCTGCCTAAAACACAGAAGAAACGTATCCTTCAATCTGCTCTGCTGTGCGTTTGTTCAGCTAAGTGAGTTAAATCTCCCTTTAGATTCAGGAGTTAGAACCACGTTTCTGGTAAGAGCTGCGTTTGGACATTTCTCAGTGAAAGGGAGTATATGCTGTAAGGAGAACTGTCTGCTTCTAAAACCAAAACGGAGCTACCTAACAGAACGGTCTTCAATGTGTGCATTCAACTTACAGAGTTAAACTCGTGTGTTGAAGGGGAAGTCTGGAAACGCTTTCTGTGGAGAGATCTCAAAACAGGCATTTCCGGCACTATTCCCGCATATAACGAAATAGCAGTAAAACTCTGCTTAAAACACAGAAGAAACGTATCCTTCAATCTGCTCTGCTGTGCGTTTGTTCAGCTTAGTGATTTAAATCTCCCTGTAGATTCAGGAGTTTGAAACACGTTTCTGGTAAGAGCTGCGTTCGGACAGTTCTCAGTGAATGGGAGTATATGCTGTAAGGAGAAATGTCTGCTTCTAAAACCAAAACGGAGCTACCTAGCAGAACGGTCTTCAATGTGTGCATTCAACTTACAGAGTTAAACTCGTGTGTTGAAGGGGAAGTCTGGAAACGATTTCTGTGGAGAGATCTCAAAACAGGCATTTCCAGGCATTTCCAGCACTATTCCCGCATATAACGAAATAGCAGTAAAACTCTGCCTAAAACACAGAAGAAACGTATCCTTCAATCTGCTCTGCTGTGCGTTTGTTCAGCTTAGTGAGTTAAATCTCCCTGTAGATTCAGGAGTTTGAAACAGGTTTCTGGTAAGAGCTGCGTTTGGACATTTCTCAGTGAATGGGAGTATATGCTGTAAGGAGAACTGTCTGCTTCTAAAACCAAAACGGAGCTACCTAACAGAACGGTCTTCAATGTGTGCATTCAACTTACAGACTTAAACTCGTGTGTTGAAGGTGAAGTCTGGAAACGCTTTATGTGGAGAGATCTCAAAACAAGCATTTCCAGGCATTTCCAGCACTATTCCCGCATATAACGAAATAGCAGTAAAACTCTGCCTAAAACACAGAAGAAACGTATCCTTCAATCTGCTCTGCTGTGCGTTTGTTCAGCTAAGTGAGTTAAATCTGCCTTTAGGTTCAGGAGTTAGAACCACGTTTCTGGTAAGAGCTGCGTTTGGACATTTCTCAGTGAAAGGGAGTATATGCTGTAAGGAGAACTGTCTGCTTCTAAAACCAAAAAGGAGCTACCTAACAGAACGGTCTTCAATGTGTGCATTCAACTTACAGAGTTAAACTCGTGTGTTGAAGGGGAAATCTGGAAACGCTTTCTGTGGAGAGATCTCAAAACAGGCATTTCCGGCACTATTCCCGCATATAACGAAATAGCAGTAAAACTCTGCTTAAAACACAGAAGAAACGTATCCTTCAATCTGCTCTGCTCTGCGTTTGTTCAGCTTAGTGAGTTAAATCTCCCTGTAGATTCAGGAGTTTGAAACACGTTTCTGGTAAGAGCTGCGTTCGGACAGTTCTCAGTGAATGGGAGTATATGCTGTAAGGAGAAATGTCTGCTTCTAAAACCAAAACGGAGCTACCTAGAAGAACGGTCTTCAATGTGTGCATTCAACTTACAGAGTTAAACTCGTGTGTTGAAGGGGAAGTCTGGAAACCCTTTCTGTGGAGAGATCTCAAAACAGGCATTTCCAGCACTATTCCCGCATATAACGAAATAGCATTAAAACTCTGCTTAAAACACAGAAGAAACGTATCCTTCAATCTGCTCTGCTGTGCGTTTGTTCAGCTTAGTGAGTTAAATCTCCCTGTAGATTCAGGAGTTTGAAACAGGTTTCTGGTAAGAGCTGCGTTTGGACATTTCTCAGTGAATGGGAGTATATGCTGTAAGGAGAACTGTCTGCTTCTAAAACCAAAACGGAGCTACCTAACAGAACGGTCTTCAATGTGTGCATTCAACTTACAGAGTTAAACTCGTGTGTTGAAGGGGAAGTCTGGAAACGCTTTCTGTGGAGAGTTCTCAAAACAGGCATTTCCAGGCATTTCCAGCAGTATTCCCGCATATAACGAAATAGCAGTAAAACTCTGCCTGAAACACAGAAGAAACGTATCCTTCAATCTGCTCTGCTGTGCGTTTGTTCAGCTAAGTGAGTTAAATCTCCCTTTAGATTCAGGAGTTAGAAACACGTTTCTGGTAAGAGCTGCGTTTGGACATTTCTCAGTGAATGGGAGTATATGCTGTAAGGAGAACTGTCTGCTTCTAAAACCGAAACGGAGCTACCTAACAGAACGGTCTTCAATGTGTGCATTCAACTTACAGAGTTAAACTCGTGTGTTGAAGGGGAAGTCTGGAAACGCTTTCTGTGGAAAGATCTCAAAACAGGCATTTCCAGCACTATTCCCGCATATAACGAAATAGCAGTAAAACTCTGCTTAAAACACAGAAGAAACGTATCCTTCAATCTGCTCTGCTGTGCGTTTGTTCAGCTTAGTGAGTTAAACCTCCCTGTAGATTCAGGAGTTTGAAACACGTTTCTGGTAAGAGCTGCGTTTGGACAGTTCTCAGTGAATGGGAGTATATGCTGTAAGGAGAACTGTCTGCTTCTAAAACCAAAACGGAGCTACCTAGCAGAACGGTCTTCAATGTGTGCATTCAACTTACAGAGTTAAACTCGTGTGTTGAAGGGGAAGTCTGGAAACGCTTTCTGTGGAGAGATCTCAAAACAGGCATTTCCAGGCATTTCCAGCACTATTCCCGCATATAACGAAATAGCAGTAAAACTCTGCCTAAAACACAGAAGAAACGTATCCTTCAATCTGCTCTGCTGTGCGTTTGTTCAGCTAAGTGAGTTAAATCTCCCTTTAGATTCAGGAGTTACAAACACGTTTCTGGTAAGAGCTGCGTTTGGACATTTCTCAGTGAATGGGAGTATATGCTGTAAGGAGAACTGTCTGCTTCTAAAACCAAAACGGAGCTACCTAACAGAACGGTCTTCAATGTGTGCATTCAACTTACAGACTTAAACTCGTGTGTTGAAGATGAAGTCTGGAAACGCTTTCTGTGGAGAGATCTCAAAACAGGCATTTCCAGGCATTTCCAGCACTATTCCCGCATATAATGAAATAGCAGTAAAACTCTGCTTAAAACACAGAAGAAACGTATCCTTCAATCTGCTCTGCTGTGCGTTTGTTCAGCTAAGTGAGTTAAATCTCCCTTTAGATTCAGGAGTTACAAACAGGTTTCTGGTAAGAGCTGCGTTTGGACATTTCTAAGTGAATGGGAGTATATGCTGTAAGGAGAACTGTCTGCTTCTAAAACCAAAACGGAGCTACCTAACAGAACGGTCTTCAATGTGTGCATTCAACTTGCCGAGGTAAAGTCGTGAGTTGAAGGGGAAGTCTGGAAACGCTTTCTGTGGAGAGATCTCAAAAGAGGCATTTCCAGCACTATTCCCGCATATAACGAAATAGCAGTAAAACTCTGCTTAAAACACAGAAGAAACGTATCATTCAATCTGCTCTGCTGTGCGTTTGTTCAGCTTAGTGATTTAAATCTCCCTGTGGATTCAGGAGTTTGAAACACGTTTCTGGTAAGAGCTGCGTTTGGACATTTCTCAGTGAATGGGAGTATATGCTGTAAGGAGAACTGTCTGCTTCTAAAACCAAAACGGAGCTACCTAACAGAACAGTCTACAATGTGTGCATTCAACTTACAGAGTTAAAGTCGTGTGTTGAAGGGGAAGTCTGGAAACGCTTTCTGTGGAGAGATCTCAAAACAGGCATTTCCAGTACTATTCCCGCATATACAAAAATAGCAGTAAAACTCTGCTTAAAACACAGAAGAAACGTATCCTTCAATCTGCTCTGCTGTGCGTTTGTTCAGCTTTGTGAGTTAAATCTCCCTGTAGATTCAGGAGTTAGAAACACCTTTCTGGTAAAGCTGCCTTTGGACATTTCTCAGTGAATGGGAGTATATGCTGTAAGGAGAACAGTCTGCTTCTAAAACGAAAACGGAGCTACCTAACAGAACGGTCTACAATGTGTGCGTTCAACTTACAGATTTAAAGTCGTGTGTTGAAGGGGAAGTCTGGAAACGCTTTATGTGGAGAGATCTCAAAACAGGCATTTCCAGCACTATTCCCGCATATACCGAAATAGCAGTAAAACTCTTCTTAAAACACAGAAGAAACGTATCCATCAATCTGCTCTGCTGTGCGTTTGTTCAGCTTAGTGAGTTAAATCTCCCTGAAGATTCAGAAGTTTGAAACACGTTTCTGGTAAGAGCTGCGTTTGGACAGTTCTCAGTGAATGGGAGTATATGCTGTAAGGAGAACTGTCTGCTTCTAAAACCAAAACGGAGCTACCTAACAGAACGGTCTTCAATGTGTGCATTCAACTTAAAGAGTTAAAGTCGTGAGTTGAAGGGGAAGTCTGGAAACGCTTTCTGTGGAGAGATCTCAAAACAGGCATTTCCACCAGTATTCCCGCATATAACGAAACAGCAGTAAAACTCTGCTTAAAACACAGAAGAAACGTATCCTTCAATCTGCTCTGCTGTGCGTTTGTTCAGCTTAGTGAGTTAAATCTCCCTGTAGATTCAGGAGTTAGAAACACGTTTCTGGTAAGAGCTGCGTTTGGACATTTCTCAGTGAATGGGAGTATATGCTGTCAGGAGAACAGTCTGCTTCTAAAACCAAAACGGAGCTACCTTACAGAACGGTATACAATGTGTGCATTCAACTTAAAGAGCTAAAGTCGTGTGTTGAATGGGACGTCTGGAAACGATTTCTGTGGAGAGATCTCAAAACAGGCATTTACAGCACTATTCCCGTATATAAGGAAATAGCTGTAAAACTCTGCTTAAAACACAGAAGAAACGTATCCTTCAATCTGCTCTGCTGTGCGTTTGTTCAGCTGAGTGAGTTAAATCTCCCTGTAGATTCAGGAGTTTGAAACACGTTTCTGGCAAGGGCTGCGTTTGGACATTTCTCAGTGAATGGGAGTATATGCTGTAAGGAGAACTGTCTGCTTCTAAAACCAAAACGGAGCTACCTAACAGAACGGTCTACAATGTGTGATTTCAACTTAAAGAGTTAAAGTCGTGAGTTGAAGGGGAAGTCTGGAAACGCTTTCTGTGGAGAGATCTCAAAAGAGGAATTTCCAGCACTATTCCCGCATATAACGAAATAGCAGTAAAACTCTGCTTAAAACACAGAAGAAACCTATCCATCAATCTGCTCTGCTGTGCGTTTGTTCAGCTTAGTGAGTTAAATCTCCCTTTGGATTCAGGAGTTAGAAACACGTTTCTGGTAAGAGCTGCGTTTGGACATTTCTCAGTGAATGGGAGTATATGATGTAAGGAGAAATGTCTGCTTCTAAAACCAAAACGGAGCTACCTAACAGAACGGTCTTCAATATGTGCATTCAACTTACCGTGTTAAAGTCGTGAGTTGAAGGGGAAGTCTCGAAACGCTTTCTGTGGAGAGATCTCAAAGCAGGCATTTCCAGCAGTATTCCCGCAGAAAACGAAATAGCAGTAAAACTCTGCTTAAAACACAGAAGAAACGTGTCCTTCAATCTGCTCTGCTGTGCGTTTGTTCAGCTTAGTGAGTTAAATCTCCCTGTAGATTCAGGAGTTAGAAACACGTTTCTGGTAAGAGCTGCGTTTCGACATTTCTCAGTGAATGGGAGTATATGCTGTAAGGAGAACAGTCTGCTTCTAAAACCAAAACGGAGCTACCTAACAGAACGGTCTACAATGTGTGCATTCAACTTACAGATTTAAAGTCGTCTGTTGAAGGGGAAGTCTGGAAACGCTTTCTGTGGAGAGATCTCAAAAGAGGCATTTCCAGCACTATTCCCGCATATAACGAAATAGCAGTAAAACTCTGCTTAAAACACAGAAGAAACGTATCCTTCAATCTGCTCTGCTGTGCGTTTGTTCAGCTTAGTGAGTTATATCTCCCTGTAGATTCAGGAGTTAGAAACCCGTTTCTGGTAAGAGCTGCGTTTGTACATTTCTCAGTGAATGGGATTACATGTCGTAAGGAGAAATGTGTGCTTCTAAACCCAAAACGGAGCTACCTAACAACGGTCTACAATGTGTGCATTCAACTTACACAGTTAAAGTCGTGTGTTGAAGGGGAAGTCTGGAAAAGCTTTCTGTGTAGAGATCTCAAAAGAGGCATTTCCAGCACTATTCCCGCATATAACGAAATAGCAGTAAAACTCTGCTTAAAACACAGAAGAAACGTATCCTTCAATCTTCTCTGCTGGGCGTTTGTTCAGCTTAGTGAGTTAAATCTCCCTGTAGATTCAGGAGTTAGAAACACGTTTCTGGTAAGTGTTTCGTTTGGACATTTCTCAGTGAATGGGAGTATATGCTGTAAGTAGAACAGTCTGCTTCTAAAACCAAAACGGAGCTACCTAACAGAACGGTCTACAATGTGTGCATTCAACTTACAGAGATAAAGTAGTGTGTTGAAGGGGAAGTCTGGAAACGCTTTCTGTGGAGAGATCTAAAAACAGGCATTTAGAGCACTATTCCCGCATATAAGGAAAAAGCAGTAAAACTCTGCTTAAAACACAGAAGAAAATTATCCTTCAATCTGCTCTGCTGTGCGTTTGTTCAGCTTAGTGAGTTAAATCTCCCTGTAGATTCAGGAGTTAGAAACACGTTTCTGGTAGGAGCTGCGTTTGGACACTTCTCAGTGAATGGGAGTATATGCTGTAAGGAGAACTGTCTGCTTCTAAAACCAAAACGGAGCTACCTAACAGAACGGTCTTCAATGTGTGCATTCAACTTACAGAGTTAAACTCGTGTGTTGAAGGGGAAGTCTGGAAACGCTTTCTGTGGAGAGATCTCAAAACAGGCATTTCCAGGCATTTCCAGCAGTATTCCCGCATATAACGAAATAGCAGTAAAACTATGCCTAAAACACAGAATAAACGTATCCTTCAATATGCTCTGCTGTGCGTTTGTTCAGCTAAGTGAGTTAAATCTCCCTTTAGATTCAGGAGTTAGAAACACGTTTCTGGTAAGTGCTTCGTTTGGACATTTCTCAGTGAATGGGAGTATATGCTGTAAGGAGAACTGTCTGCTTCTAAAACCAAAACGGAGCTACCTAACAGAACGGTCTTCAATGTGTGCATTCAACTTACAGAGTTGAACTCGTGTGTTGAAGGGGAAGTCTGGAAACGCTTTCTGTGGAGAGATCTCAAAACAGGCATTTCCGGCACTATTCCCGCATATAACGAAATAGCAGTAAAACTCTGCTTAAAACACAGAAGAAACGTATCCTTCAATCTGCTCTGCTGTGCGTTTGTTCAGCTTAGTGAGTTGAAATTCCCTGTAGATTCAGGAGTTTGAAACACGTTTCTGGTAAGAGCTGCGTTTGGACAGTTCTCAGTGAATGGGAGTATATGCTGTAAGGAGAACTGTCTGCTTCTAAAACCAAAACGGAGCTACCTAGCAGAACGGCCTTCAATGTGTGCATTCAACTTACAGAGTTAAACTCGTGAGTTGAAGGGGAAGTCTGGAAACGCTTTCTGTGGAGAGATCTCAAAACAGGCATTTCCAGGCATTTCCAGCACTATTCCCGCATATAACGAAATAGCAGTAAAACTCTGCCTAAAACACAGAAGAAACGTATCCTTCAATCTGCTCTGCTGTGCGTTTGTTCAGCTAAGTGAGTTAAATCTCCCTTTAGATTCAGGAGTTAGAACCACGTTTCTGGTAAGAGCTGCGTTTGGACATTTCTCAGTGAAAGGGAGTATATGCTGTAAGAAGAACTGTCTGCTTCTAAAACCAAAACGGAGCTACCTAACAGAACGGTCTTCAATGTGTGCATTCAACTTACAGAGTTAAACTCGTGTGTTGAAGGGGAAGTCTGGAAACGCTTTCTGTGGAGAGATCTCAAAACAGGCATTTCCGGCACTATTCCCGCATATAACGAAATAGCAGTAAAACTCTGCTTAAAACACAGAAGAAACGTATCCTTCAATCTGCTCTGCTGTGCGTTTGTTCAGCTTAGTGAGTTAAATCTCCCTGTAGATTCAGGAGTTTGAAACACGTTTCTGGTAAGAGCTGCGTTCGGACAGTTCTCAGTGAATGGGAGTATATGCTGTAAGGAGAAATGTCTGCTTCTAAAACCAAAACGGAGATACCTAGCAGAACGGTCTTCAATGTGTGCATTCAACTTACAGAGTTAAACTCGTGTGTTGAAGGGGAAGTCTGGAAACGCTTTCTGTTGAGAGATCTCAAAACAGGCATTTCCAGCACTATTCCCGCATATAAAGAAATAGCAGTAAAACTCTGCGTAAAACACAGAAGAAACGTATCCTTCAATCTTCTCTGCGGTGCGTTTGTTCAGCTAAGTGAGTTAAATCTCCCTTTAGATTCAGGAGTTACAAACACGTTTCTGGTAAGAGCTGCGTTTGGACATTTCTCAGTGAATGGGAGTATATGCTGTAAGAACTGTCTGCTTCTAAAACCAAAACGGAGCTACCTAACAGAACGGTCTTCAATGTGTGCATTCAACTTACAGAGTTAAACTCGTGTGTTGAAGGGGAAGTCTGGAAACGCTTTCTGTGGAGAGATCTCAAAAGAGGCATTTCCAGCACTATTCCCGCATATAACGAAATAGCAGTAAAACTCTGCTTAAAACACAGAAGAAACGTATCATTCAATCTGCTCTGCTGTGCGTTTGTTCAGCTTAGTGATTTAAATCTCCCTGTGGATTCAGGAGTTTGAAACACGTTTCTGGTAAGAGCTGCGTTTGGACATTTCTCAGTGAATGGGAGTATATGCTGTAAGGTGAACTGTCTGCTTCTAAAACCAAAACGGAGCTACCTAACAGAACAGTCTACAATGTGTGCATTCAACTTACAGAGTTAAAGTCGTGTGTTGAAGGGGAAGTCTGGAAACGCTTTCTGTGGAGAGATCTCAAAACAGGCATTTCCAGTACTATTCCCGCATATACAAAAATAGCAGTAAAACTCTGCTTAAAACACAGAAGAAACGTATCCTTCAATCTGCTCTGCTGTGCGTTTGTTCAGCTTTGTGAGGTAAATCTCCCTGTAGATTCAGGAGTTAGAAACACCTTTCTGGTAAAGCTGCCTTTGGACATTTCTCAGTGAATGGGAGTATATGCTGTAAGGAGAACAGTCTGCTTCTAAAACGAAAACGGAGCTACCTAACAGAACGGTCTACAATGTGTGCGTTCAACTTACAGATTTAAAGTCGTGTGTTGAAGGGGAAGTCTGGAAACGCTTTATGTGGAGAGATCTCAATACAGGCATTTCCAGCACTATTCCCGCATATACCGAAATAGCAGTAAAACTCTTCTTAAAACACAGAAGAAACGTATCCATCAATCTGCTCTGCTGTGCGTTTGTTCAGCTTAGTGAGTTAAATCTCCCTGAAGATTCAGAAGTTTGAAACACGTTTCTGGTAAGAGCTGCGTTTGGACAGTTCTCAGTGAATGGGAGTATATGCTGTAAGGAGAACTGTCTGCTTCTAAAACCAAAACGGAGCTACCTAACAGAACGGTCTTCAATGTGTGCATTCAACTTAAAGAGTTAAAGTCGTGTGTTGAAGGGGAAGTCTGGAAACGCTTTCTGTGGAGAGATCTCAAAACAGGCATTTCCAGGCATTTCCAGCACTATTCCCGCATATAACGAAATAGCAGTAAAACTCTGCATAAAACACAGAAGAAACGTATCCTTCAATCTGCTCTGCTGTGCGTTTGTTCAGCTTTGTGAGGTAAATCTCCCTGTAGATTCAGGAGTTAGAAACACCTTTCTGGTAAAGCTGCCTTTGGACATTTCTCAGTGAATGGGAGTATATGCTGTAAGGAGAACAGTCTGCTTCTAAAACGAAAACGGAGCTACCTAACAGAACGGTGTACAATGTGTGCGTTCAACTTACAGATTTAAAGTCGTGTGTTGAAGGGGAAGTCTGGAAACGCTTTATGTGGAGAGATCTCAATACAGGCATTTCCAGCACTATTCCCGCATATACCGAAATAGCAGTAAAACTCTTCTTAAAACACAGAAGAAACGTATCCATCAATCTGCTCTGCTGTGCGTTTGTTCAGCTTAGTGAGTTAAATCTCCCTGAAGATTCAGAAGTTTGAAACACGTTTCTGGTAAGAGCTGCGTTTGGACAGTTCTCAGTGAATGGGAGTATATGCTGTAAGGAGAACTGTCTGCTTCTAAAACCAAAACGGAGCTACCTAACAGAACGGTCTTCAATGTGTGCATTCAACTTACAGAGTTAAACTCGTGTGTTGAAGGGGAAGTCTGGAAACGCTTTCTGTGGAGAGATCTCAAAACAGGCATTTCCAGGCATTTCCAGCACTATTCCCGCATATAACGAAATAGCAGTAAAACTCTGCATAAAACACAGAAGAAACGTATCCTTCAATCTGCTCTGCTGTGCGTTTGTTCAGCTAAGTGAGTTAAATCTCCCTTTAGATTCAGGAGTTAGAAACACGTTTCTGGTAAGTGCTTCGTTTGGACATTTCTCAGTGAATGGGAGTATATGCTGTAAGGAGAACTGTCTGCTTCTAAAACCAAAACGGAGCTACCTAACAGAACGGTCTTCAATGTGTGCATTCAACTTACAGAGTTAAACTCGTGTGTTGAAGGGGAAGTCTGGAAACGCTTTCTGTGGAGAGATCTCAAAACAGGCATTTCCGGCACTATTCCCGCATATAACGAAATAGCAGTAAAACTCTGCTTAAAACACAGAAGAAACGTATCCTTCAATCTGCTCTGCTGTGCGTTTGTTCAGCTTAGTGAGTTAAACTTCCCTGTAGATTCAGGAGTTAGAAAAAGGTTTCTGGTAAGAGCAGCGTTTGGACATTTCTCAGTGAACGGGGGTAAATGCTCTAAGGAGAACAGTCTGCTTCTAAAAACAAAACGGTGCTACCTAACAGAACGGTCTACAACGTGTGCATTCAACTTACAGAGTTAAAGTCCTGTGTTGAAGGGGAAGTCTGGAAACGCTTTCTGTGGGGAGATCTCAAAACAGGCATTTCCAGCACTATTCCCCATATAAGGAAATAGCAGTAAAACTCTTCTTAAAACCCAGAAGAAACGTATCCTTCAATCTGCTCTGCTGTGCGTTTGTTCAGATTTGTGAGTTAAATCTCCCTGTAGATTCAGGAGTTAGAAACACCTTTCTGGTAAAGCTGCGTTTGGACATTTCTCAGTGAATGGGAGTATATGCTGTAAGGAGAACAGTCTGCTTCTAAAACGAAAACGGAGCTACCTAACAGAACGGTCTACAATGTGTTCGTTCAACTTACAGATTTAAAGTCGTGTGTTGAAGGGGAAGTCTGGAAACGCTTTATGTGGAGAGATCTCAAAACAGGCATTTCCAGCACTATTCACGCATATACCGAAATAGCAGTAAAACTCTGCTTAAAACACAGAAGAAACGTATCCATCAATCTGCTCTGCTGTGCGTTTGTTCAGCTTAGTGAGTTAAATCTCCCTGAAGATTCAGAAGTTTGAAACACGTTTCTGGTAAGAGCTGCGTTTGGACAGTTCTCAGTGAATGGGAGCATATGCTGTAAGGAGAACTGTCTGCTTATAAAACCAAAACGGAGCTACCTAACAGAACGGTCTTCAATGTGTGCATTCAACTTAAAGAGTTAATGTCGTGAGTTGAAGGGGAAGTCTGGAAACGCTTTCTGTGGAGAGATCTCAAAACAGGCATTTCCACCAGTATTCCCGCATATAACGAAACAGCAGTAAAACTCTGCTTAAAACACAGAAGAAACGTATCCTACAATCTGCTCTGCTGTGCGTTTGTTCAGCTTAGTGAGTTAAATCTCCCTGTAGATTCAGGAGTTAGAAACACGTTTCTGGTAAGAGCTGCGTTTGGACATTTCTCAGTGAATGGGAGTATATGCTGTCAGGAGAACAGTCTGCTTCTAAAACCAAAACGGAGCTACCTAACAGAACGGTCTACAATGTGTGCATTCAACTTAAAGAGCTAAAGTCGTGTGTTGAATGGGACGTCTGGAAACTATTTCTGTGGAGAGATCTCAAAACAGGCATTTACAGCACTATTCCCGTATATAAGGAAATAGCAGTAAAACTCTGCTTAAAACACAGAAGAAACGTATCCTTCAATCTGCTCTGCTGTGCGTTTGTTCAGCTGAGTGAGTTAAATCTCCCTGTAGATTCAGGAGTTTGAAACACGTTTCTGGCAAGAGCTGCGTTTGGACATTTCTCACTGAATGGGAGTATATGCTGTAAGCAGAACTGTCTGCTTCTAAAACCAAAACGGAGCTACCTAACAGAACGGTCTACAATGTGTGATTTCAACTTAAAGAGTTAAAGTCGTTTGTTGAAGGGGAAGTCTGGAAACGCTTTCTGTGGAGAGATCTCAAAAGAGGAATTTCCAGCACTATTCCCGCATATAACGAAATAGCAGTAAAACTCTGCTTAAAACACAGAAGAAACATATCCATCAATCTGCTCTGCTGTGCGTTTGTTCAGCTTAGTGAGTTAAATCTCCCTGTGGATTCAGGAGTTAGAAACACGTTTCTGGTAAGAGCTGCGTTTGGACATTTCTCAGTGAATGGGAGTATATGATGTAAGGAGAAATGTCTGCTTCTAAAACAAAAACGGAGCTACCTAACAGAACGGTCTTCAATATGTGCATTCAACTTACCGTGTTAAAGTCGTGAGTTGAAGGGGAAGTCTCGAAACGCTTTCTCTGGAGAGATCTCAAAACAGGCATTTCCAGCAGTATTCCCGCATATAACGAAATAGCAGTAAAACTCTGCTTAAAACACAGAAGAAACGTGTCCTTCAATCTGCTCTGCTGTGCGTTTGTTCAGCTTAGTGAGTTAAATCTCCCTGTAGATTCAGGAGTTAGAAACACGTTTCTGGTAAGAGCTGCGTTTCGACATTTCTCAGTGAATGGGAGTATATGCTGTAAGGAGAACAGTCTGCTTCTAAAACCAAAACGGAGCTACCTAACAGAACGGTCTACAATGTGTGCATTGAACTTACAGAGTTAAAGTCGTGTGTTGAAGGGGAAGTCTGGAAACGCTTTCTGTGGAGAGATCTCAATACAGGCATTGCCAGCACTATTCCCGCATATAAGGAAATAGCAGTAAAACTCTGCTTAAAACACAGAAGAAAATTATCTTTCAATCTGCTCTGCTGTGCGTTTGTTCAGCTTAGTGAGTTAAATCTCCCTGTAGATTCAGGAGTTTGAAACACGTTTCTGGTAAGAGCTGCGTTTGGACATTTCTCAGTGAATGGTAGTATATGCTGTAAGGAGAACTGTCTTCTTCTTAAACCAAAACGGAGCTACCTAACAGAAAGGTCTACAATGTGTGCATTCAACTTACAGAGTTAAAGTCGTGTGTTGAAGGGGAAGTCTGGAAACGCTTTCTGTGGAGAGATCTCAAAACAGGCATTTCCAGCACTATTCCCCCATATAACGAAATAGCAGTAAAACTCTGCTTAAAACACAGAGGAAACGTATCCTTCAATCTACTCTGCTGTGCGTTTGTTCAGCTTAGTGAGTTAAATCTCCCTGTAGATTCAGGAGTTAGAAACACGTTTCTGGTAGGAGCTGCGTTTGGACATTTCTCAGTGAATGGGAATATATGCTGTAAGGAGAACAGTCTGCTTCTAAAACCAAAACGGTGCTACCTATCAGAACGGTCTTCAATGTGTGCATTCAACTCACCGAGGGAAAGTCGTGAGTTGAAGGGGAAGTCTGGAAACGCTTTCTGTTGAGAGATCTCAAAACAGGCATTTCCAGCAGTATTCCCGCATATAACGAAATAGCAGTAAAACTCGGCTTAAAACACAGAAGAAACGTATCCTTCAATCTGCTCCGCTGTGCGTTTGTTCAGCTTAGTGAGTTAAATCTCCCTGTAGATTCAGGAGTTAGAAACACGTTTCTGGTAAGATCCGCGTTTGGACATTTCTCAGTGAAAGGGAGTATATGCTGTTAGTAGAACAGTCTGCTTCTAAAACCAAAACGGAGCTACCTAACAGAACGGTCTACAATGTGTGCATTCAAACTACAGAGTTAAAGTCGTGTGTTGAACGGGAAGTCTGGAAACGCTTTCTGTGGAGAGATCTCAAAACAGGCATTTCCAGCACTATTCCCGCATATACCGAAATAGCAGTAAAACTCTGCTTAAAACACAGAAGAAACGTATCCTTCAATCTGCTCTGCTGGGAGTTTGTTCAGCTTAGTGAGTTAAATCTCCCTCTAGATTCAGGAGTTAGAAACACGTTTCTGGTAAGAGCTGCGTTTGGACATTTCTCAGTAAATGGGAGTATATGCTGTAATGAGAACAGTCTGCTTCTAAAACCAAAACGGAGCTACCTAACAGTACGGTCTACAATGTGTGCATTCAACTTACAGAGTTAAAGTCGTGTGTTGAAGGGGAAGTCTGGAAACGTTTTCTGTGGAGAGATCTCAAAACAGGCATTTCCAGCACTATTCCTGCATATAACGAAATAGCAGTAAAACTGCTTAAAACACAGAAGAAACGTATCCTTTAATCTGCTCTGCTGTACGTTTGTTCAGCTTAGTGAGTTAAATCTCCCTGTAGATTCAGGAGTTAGAAACACGTTTCTGGTAAGAGCTGCGTTTGGACCTTTCTCAGTGAATGGGAGTATATGCTGTAAGGAGAACTGTCTGCTTCTAAAGCCAAAACGGAGCTACCTAACAGAACGGTCTTCAATGTGTACATTCAACTTACAGAGTTAAAGTGGTGTGTTGAAGGGGAAGTCTGGAAACGCTTTCGGTGGAGAGATCTCAAAACAGGCATTTACAGCACTATTCCCGCATATAACGAAATAGCAGTAAAACTCTGCTTAAAACACAGAAGAAATGTATCCGTCAATCTGCTCTGCTGTGGGTTTGTTCAGCTTAGTGCGTTAAATCTCCCTGTAGATTCAGGAGTTAGAAACACGTTTCTGGTAAGAGTTGCGTTTGGACATTTCTCAGTGAATGGGAGTATATGCTGTAAGGACAACTGTCTGCTTCTAAAACCAAAAGGGAGCTACCTAACAGAACGGTCTTCAATGTGTGCATTCAACTTACAGAGTTAAAGTCGTGTGTTCAAGGGGAGGTCTGGAAACGCATTCTGTGGAGAGATCTCAAAACAGGCATTTCCAGCACTATTCCCGCATATAAGGAAAGAGCAGTAAAACTCTGCTTAAAACACAGAAGAAACGTGTCCTTCAATCTGCTCTGCTGTGCGTTTGTTCAGCTTAGTGAGTTAAATCTCCCTGTAGATTCAGGAGTTAGAAACACGTTTGTGGTAATCGCTGCGTTTGGGCATTTCTCAGTGAATGGGAGTATATGCTGTAAGGAGAACTGTCTGCTTCTAAAACCAAAACGGAGCTACCTAACAGAACGGTCTTCAATGTGTGCATTCAACTTACAGAGTTAAAGTCGTGTGTTCAAGGGGAGGTCTGGAAACGCTTTCTGTGGAGAGATCCCAAAACAGGCATTTCCAACACTATTCCCGCATATAAGGAAGTAGCAGTAAAACTCTGCTAAAAACACAGAAGAAACGTATCCTTCAATCTGCTCTGCTGTGCGTTTGTTCACCTTAGCGAGTTAAATCTCCCTGTAGATTCAGGACTTAGAGACACGTTTCTGGTAAGAGCTGCGTTTGGACATTTCTCAGTGAATGGGATTATATGCTGTAAGGAGAACTGTCTGCTTCTAAAACCAAAACGGAGGTACCTAACAGAACGGTCTACAATGTGTGCATTCAACTTACAGAGTTAAAGTCGTGTGTTGAAGGGGAATTCTGGAAACGCTTTCTGTGGAGAGATCTCAAAACAGGCATTTCCAGCACTATTCCCGCATATAAGGAAATAGCAGTAAAACTCTGCTTAAAACAGAGAAGAAACGTATCCTTCAATCTTCTCTGCTGTTCGTTTGTTCAGCTTAGTGAGTTAAATCTCCCTGTAGATTCAGGAGTTAGAAACACGTCTGTGGTAAGCGCTGCGTTTGGACATTTCTCAGTGAATGGGAGTATATGCTGTAAGGAGAACTGTCTGCTTCTAGAACCAAAACGGAGCTACCTAACAGAAAGGTCTTCAATGTGTGCATTCAACTTACAGAGTTAAAGTCGTGTGTTGAAGGGGAAGTCTGGAAACGCTTTCTGTGGAGAGATCTCAAAACAGGCATTTCCAGCACTGTTCCCGCATATACCGAAATAGCAGTAAAACTCTGCTTCAAACAGAGAAGAAACGTGTCCTTCAATCTGCGCTTCTGGGCGTTTGTTCAGCTTAGTGAGTTAAATCTCCCTGTAGATTCAGGAGTTAGAAACACGTTTCTGGTAAGAGCTGCGTTTGGGCGTTTCTCAGTAAATGGGAGTATATGCTGTAAGGAGAACAGTCTGCTTCTAAAACCAAAACGGAGCTACCTAACAGTACGGTCTACAATGTGTGCATTCAACTTACAGAGTTAAAGTCGTGTGTTGAAGGGGAAGTCTGAAAACGGTTTCGGTGGAGAGATCTCAAAACAGGCATTTCCAGCACTATTCCCGCATATAACGAAATAGAAGTAAAACTGCTTAAAACACAGAAGAAACGTATCCTTCAATCTGCTCTGCTGTACGTTTGTTCAGCTTAGTGAGTTAAATCTCCCTGTAGATTCAGGAGTTAGAAACACGTTTCTGATAAGAGCTGCGTTTGGACATTTCTCAGTGAATGGGAGTATATGCTGTAAGGAGAACTGTCTGCTTCTAAAACCAAAACGGAGCTACCTAACAGAACGGTCTTTAATGTGTACATTCAACTTACAGAGTTAAAGTTGTGTGTTGAAGGGGAAGTCTGGACACGCTTTCGGTGGAGAGATATCAAAACAGGCATTTCCAGCAGTATTCCCGCATATAACGAAATAGCAGTAAAACTCTGCTTAAAACACAGAAGAAATGTATACTTCTATCTGCTTTGCTGTGCGTTTGTTCAGCTTAGTGAGTTAAATCTCCCTGTAGATTCAGGAGTTAGAAACACGTTTCTGGTAAGAGTTGCGTTTGGACATTTCTCAGTGAATGTGAGTATATGCTGTAAGGAGAACTGTCAGCTTCTAAAACCAAAACAGAGCTACATAACAGAACGGTCTTCAATGTGTGCATTCAACTTACAGAGTTAATGTCGTGTGTTGAAGGGGAAGTCTGGAAAAGCTTTCTGTGGAGAGATCTCAAAACAGGCATTTCCAGCACTATTCCCGCATATAACGAAATAGCAGGAAAACTCGGCTTAAAACACAGAAGAAACGTATCGTTCAATCTGCTCGGCTGGGCCGTTGTTCAGCATAGTGAGTTAAATCTCCCTGTAGATTCAGGAGTTAGAAACACGTTTCTGGTAAGAGCTGCGTTTGGACATTTCTCAGTGAATGGGAGTATATGCTGTAAGTAGAACAGTCTGATTCTAAAACCAAAACGGAGGTACCTAACAGAACGGTCTACAATGTGTCCATTCAACTTACAGATTTAAAGTCGTGTGTTGAAGGGGAAGTGTGGAAACGATTTCTGTGGAGAGATCTCAAAACAGGCATTTCCAGCACTATTCCCGCATATAACGAAATACCAGTAAATCTCTGCTTAAAACACAGAAGAAACGTATATTTCAATCTGCTCTGCTGTGTGTTGGTTTACCTTAGTGAGTTAAATCTCCCTGTAGATTCAGAACTTAGAAACACGTTTCTGGTAAAACTGCCTTTGGACATTTCTCAGTGAATGGGAGTATATGCTGTAAGGAGAACCGTCTGCTTCTAAAACCAAAACGGAGCTACCTAACAGAACGGTCTTCAATGTGTGCATTCAAATTACCGAGGTAAAGTCGTGAGTTGAAGGGGAAGTCTGGAAACGCTTTCTGTGGAGACATCTCAAAACAGTCATTTCCAGCAGTATTCCCGCATATAACGAAATAGCAGTAAAACTCTGCTTAAAACAGAGAAGAAACATATCCTTCAATCTGCTCTGCAGTGCGTTTGTTCAGCTTAGTGAGTTAAATCTTCCTGTAGATTCATGAGTTAGAAACACGTTTCTGGTAAGAGCTGCGTTTGGACATTTCTCAGTGAATGGGAGTATATACTGTGAGGAGAACTGTCTGCTTCCAAAACCAAAACGGAGCTACCTAACAGAACGGTCTTCAATGCGTTCATTCAACTTACAGAGTTAAAGTCGTGTGTTGAAGAGGAAGTCTGGAAACGCTTTCTGTGGAGAGATCTCAAAACAGGCATTTCCAGCACTATTCTCGCATATAACGAAATAGCAGTAAAACTGCTTAAAACGCAGAAGAAACGTATCCTTCAATCTGCTCTGCTGTGCGTTTGTTCAGCTTAGTGAATTAAATCTCCCTGTAGATTCAGGAGTTAGAGACACCTTTCTGGTAAGAGCTGCCGTTGGACATTTCTCAGTGAATGGGAGTATATGCTGTAAAGATTACTGTCTTCTTCTAAAACCAAAACGGAGCTACCTAACAGAACGGTATTCAATGTGTACATTCAACTTACAGTGTTAAAGTCGTGTGTTGACGGGGAAGTCTGGAAACGCTTTCTGTGGAGAGATCTCAAAACAGGTATTTCGAGCACTATTCCCGCTTATAACGAAATAGCAGTAAAACTCTGCTTAAAACACAGAAGAAACGTATCCTAAAATCTGCTCTGCTGCGCGTTTGTTCAGCTCAGTGAGTTAAATCTCCGTGTAGATTCAGGAATTAGAAACACGTTTCTGGTAAGAGCTGCGTTTGGACATTTCTCAGTGAAAGGGAGTATATGCTGTAAGGAGAACTGTCTGCTTCTAAAACCACAACGGAGCTACCGAACAGAATGGTCTTCAATGTGTGCATTCAACTTACAGAGTTAAAGTCGTGTGTTGAAGGGGAAGTCTGGAAACGATTTCTGTGGAGAGATCTCAAAACAGGCATTTCCAGCACTATTCCCGCATATAACGAAATAGCAGTAAAACTCTGCTTAAAACAGAGAAGAAACGTATCCTTCCATCTGCTCTGCTGGGCGTTTGTTCAGCTTAGTGAGGTAAATTTCCCTCTAGATTCAGGAGTTAGAAACACGTTTCTGGTAAGAGCTGCGTTTGGACATTTCTCAGTGAATGGGAGTATATGCTGTAAGGAGAAATGTCTGCTTCTAAAACCAAAACGGAGCTACCTAACAGAACGGTCTAAAATGTGTCCATTCAACTTACAGAGTTAAAGTCGTGTGTTGAAGGGGAAGTCTGGAAACGCTTTCTGTGGAGAGAGCTCAAAACAGGCATTTCCAGCACTATTCCCGCATATAAGGAAATAGCAGAAAACTCTGCTTAAAACACAGAAGAAACATATCCTTCAATCAGCTCTGCTGTGCGTTTGTTCAGCTTAGTGAGTTAAATCTCCCTGTAGATTCAGGAGTTTGAAACACGTTTCTGGTAAGAGCTGCGTTTGGACATTTCTCAGTGAATGGGAGTATATGCTGTAAAGAGAACTGTCTGCTTCTAAAACCAAAACGGAGCTACATAACAGAACGGTCTACAATGTGGGCATTCAACTTACAGAGTTAAAGTCGTGTGTTGAAGGGGAAGTCTGGAAACGCTTTCTGTGGAGAGATCTCAAAACAGGTATTTCCAGCACTATTCCCGCTTATAACGAAATAGCAGTAAAACTCTGCTTAAAACACAGAAGAAACGTATCCTCAAATCTGCTCTGCTGCGCGTTTGTTCAGCTCAGTGAGTTAAATCTCCGTGTAGATTCAGGAATTAGAAACACGTTTCTGGTAAGAGCTGCGTTTGGACATTTCTCAGTGAATGGGAGTATATGCTGTAAGGAGAACGGTCTGCTTCTAAAACCAAAACGGAGCTACGTAACAGAAAGGTCTTCAATGTGTGCATTCAACTTACAGGGTTAAAGTCGTGTGTTGAAGGGGAAGTCTGGAAACGCTTTCTGTGGAGAGATCTCAAAACAGGCATTTCCAGCACTATTCCCGCATATAACGAAATAGCAGTAAAACTCTGCTTAAAACACAGAAGAAACGTATCCTTCCATCTGCTCTGCTGTGCGTTTGTTCAGCTTAGTGAGTTAAATCTCCCTGCAGATTCAGGAGTTAGAAACACGTTTCTGGTAAGAGCTGCGTTTGGACGTTTCTCAGTGAATGGGAGTATATGCTGTAAATAAAACTGTCTGCTTCTAAAACCAAAACGGAGCTACCTAACAGAACGGTCTACAATGTGTGCATTCAACTTACAGCGTTAAAGTTGTGTGTTGAAGGGGAAGTCTGGAGACGATTTCTGTGGAGAGATCTCAAAACAGGCATTTCCAGCACTATTCCCGCATATAACGAAATAGCAGTAAAACTCTGCTTAAAACACAGAAGAAACATATCCTTCAATCTGCTCTGCTTTGCGTTTGTTCAGGTTAGTGAGTTACATCTCCCTTTAGATTCATGAGTTAGAAACACGTTTCTGGTAAGAGCTGCGTTTGGACATTTCTCAGTGAATGGGAGTATATGCTGTAAGGAGAAGGGTCTGCTTCTAAAACCAAAACGAAGCTACCTAACAGAACGGTCTACAATGTGTCCATTCAACTTACAGAGTTAAAGTCGTGTGTTGAAGGGGAAGTGTGGAAACGCTTTCTGTGGAGAGATCTCAAAACAGGCATTTCCAGCACTATTCCCGCATATAATGAAATACCAGTAAAACTCTGCTTAAAACACAGAAGAAACGTATACTTCAATCTGCTCTGCTGTGCGTTGGTTTAGCTTAGTGAGTTAAATCTCCCTTTAGATTCAGAACTTAGAAACACGTTTCTGGTAAAACTGCCTTTGGACATTTCTCAGTGAATGGGAGTATATCCTGTAAGGAGAACAGTCTGCTTCTAAAACCAAAACGGAGCTACCTAACAGAACGGTCTTCAATGTGTGCATTCAGCTTACCGAGGTAAAGTCGGGAGTTGAAAGGGAAGTCTGGAAATGCTTTCTGTGGAGACATCTCAAAACAGGCATTTCCAGCAGTATTCCCGCATATAACGAAATAGCAGTAAAACTCTGCTTAAAACAGAGAAGAATCGTATCCTTCAATCTGCTCTGCAGTGCGTTTGTTCAGCTTAGTGAGTTAAATCTTCCTGTAGATTCATGAGTTAGAAACACGTTTCTGGAAAGAGCTGCGTTTGGACATCTCTCAGTGAATGGGAGTATATGCTGTGAGGAGAACTGTCTGCTTCTAAAACCAAAACGGAGCTACCTAACAGAACGGTCTTCAATGCGTTCATTCAACTAACAGAGTTAAAGTCGTGTGTTGAAGGGGAAGTCTGGAAACGCTTTCTGTGGAGAGATCTCAAAACAGGCATTTCCAGCACTATTCTCGCATATAACGAAATAGCAGTAAAACTGCTTCAAACACAGAAGAAACTTATCCTTCAATCTGCTCTGCTGTGCGTTTGTTCAGCTTAGTGAGTTAAATCTCCCTGTAGATTCAGGAGTTAGAGACACGTTTCTGGTAAGAGCTGCCGTTGGACATTTCTCAGTGAATGGGAGTATATTCTGTAAAGAGAACTGTCTGCTTCTAAAACCAAAACGGAGCTACCTAACAGAACGGTCTTCAATGTGTGCATTCAACTTACAGAGTTAAAGTCGTGTGTTGAAGGGGAAGTCTGGAAACGCTTTCTGTGGAAAGATCTCAAAACAGGCATTTCCAGCACTATTCCCGCATATACCGAAATAGCAGTAAAACTCTGCTTAAAACACAGAAGAAACGTATCCTTCAATCCGCTCTGCTGGGCGTTTGTTCAGCTTAGTGAGTTAAATCTCCCTCTAGATTCAGGAGTTAGAAACACGTTTCTGGTAAGAGCTGCGTTTGGACATTTCTCAGTGAATCGGAGTATATGCTGTAAGGAGAAGAGTCTGCTTCTAAAACCAAAACGGAGCTACCTAACAGAACGGTCTACAATGTGTCCATTCAACTTACAGAGTTAACCTCGTGTGTTGAAGGGGAAGTCTGGAAACGCTTTCTGTGGAGAAACCTCAAAACAGGCATTTCCAGCACTATTCCCGCATATAAGGAAATAGCAGTAAAACTCTGCTTAAAACACAGAAGAAACGTATCCTTCAATCTGCTCTGCTGTGCGTTTGTTCAGCTTAGTGAGTTAAAACTCACTGTAGATTCAGGAGTTTGAAACACGTTTCTGGTAAGAGCTGCGTTTGGACATTTATCAGTGAATGGGAGTATATGCTGTAAAGAGAACTGTCTGCTTCTAAAACCAAAACGGAGCTACATAACAGAACGGTCTACAATGTGGGCATTCACCTTACAGAGTTAAAGTCGTGTGTTGAAGGGGAAGTCTGGAAACGCTTTCTGTGGAGAGATCTCAAAACAGGTATTTCCAGCACTATTCCCGCTTATAACGAAATAGCAGTAAAACTCTGCTTAAAACACAGAAGAAACGTATCCTTAAATCTGCTCTGCTGCGCGTTTGTTCAGCTCAGTGAGTTAAATCTCCGTGTAGATTCAGGAATTAGAAACACGTTTCTGGTAAGAACTGCGTTTGGACATTTCTCAGTGAATGGGAGTATATGCTGTAAGGAGAACGGTCGGCTTCTAAAACCAAAACGGAGCTACCTAACAGAACGGTCTTCAATGTGCGCATTCAACTTACAGAGTTAAAGTCGTGTGTTGAAGGGGAAGTCTGGAAACGCTTTCTGTGGAGAGATCTAAAAACAGGCATTTCCAGGACTATTCCCGCATATAAGGAAATAGCAGTAAAACTCTGCTTAAAACACAGAAGAAACGTATCCTTCCATCTGCTCTGCTGTGCGTTTGTTCAGCTTAGTGAGTTTAATCTCCCTGTAGATTCAGGAGTTTGAAACACGTTTCTGGTAAGAGCTGCGTTTGGACATTTCTCAGTGAATGGGAGTATATGCTGTAAATAAAACAGTCTGCTTCTAAAACCAAAACGGAGCTACCTAACAGAACGGTCTACAATGTGTGCATTCAACTTACAGCGTTAAAGTTGTGTGTTGAAGGGGAAGTCTGGAGACGCTTTCTGTGGAGAGATCTCAAAACAGGCATTTCCAGCACTATTCCCGCATATAAGGAAATAGCAGTAAAACTCTGCTTAAAACACAGAAGAAACCTATCCTTCAATCTGCTCTGCTGTGCGTTTGTTCAGCTTAGTGAGTTAAATCTCCCTGTAGATTCAGGAGTTTGAAACACGTTTTTCGTAACAGCTGCGTTTGGACATTTCTCAGTGAAAGGGAGTATATTCTGTAAGGAGAACAGTCTGCTTCTCAAACCAAAAGGGAGCTACCTAACAGAACGGTCTTCAATGTGTGCATTCAACTTACCGAGGTAAAGTCGTGAGTTGAAGGGGAAGTCTGGAAACGCTTTCTGTGGAGAGATCTCAAAACAGGCATTTCCAGCAGTATTCCCGCATATAACGAAATAGCAGTAAAACTCTGTTTAAAACACAGAGAAACGTATCCTTCAATCTGCTCTGCTATGCGTTTCTTCAGCTTAGTGAGTTAAATCTCCCTGTATATTCAGGAATTAGAAACACGTTTCTGGTAAGAGCCGCGTTTGGACAATTCTCAGTGAATGGGAGTATATGCTGTAATTAGAACTGTCTGCTTCTAAAACCAAAACGGAGCTACCTATCAGAACGGTCTTCAATGTGTGCATTCAACTTGCCGAGGTAAAGTCGTGAGTTGAAGGGGAAGTCTGGAAACGCTTTCTGTGGAGAGATCTCAAAACAGGCATTTCCAGCAGTATTCCCGCATATAACGAAATAGCAGTAAAACTCTGCTTAAAACACAGAAGAAACGTATCCTTCAATCTGCTCTGCTGTGCGTTTGTTCAGCGTAGTGAGTTAAATCTCCCTGTATATTCAGGAGTTAGAAACACGTTTCTGGTAAGAGCCGCGTTTGGACATTTCTCAGTGAATGGGAATATATGCTGTAATTAGAACTGTCTGCTTCTAAAACCAAAACTGAGCTACCTGACAGAACGGTCTACAATGTGTGCATTCAACTTACAGAGTTAAAGTCGTGTGTTGAAAGGGAAGTCTGGAAACGCTTTCTGTGGAGAGATCTCAAAGCAGGCATTTACAGCACTATTCCCGCATATAAGGAAATAGCAGTAAAACTCTGCTTAAAACACAGAGGAAACCTATCCTTCAATCTGCTCTGCTGTGCGTTTGTTCAGCTTAGTGAGTTAAATCTCCCTGTAGATTCAGGAGTTTGAAACCCGTTTCTGGTAAGAGCTGCGTTTGGACATTTCTCAGTGAATGGGATTATATGCTGTAAGGAGAACTGACTGCTTCTAAAACCAAAACGGAGCTACATAACAGAACGGTCTACAATGTGTGCATTCAACTTACAGAGTTAAAGTCGTGTGTTGAAGGGGAAGTCTGGAAACGCTTTCTGTGGAGGGATCTCCAAACAGGTATTTCCAGCACTATTCCCGCTTATAACGCAATAGCAGTAAAACTCTGCTTAAAACACAGAAGAAACGTATCCTTAAATCTGCTCTGCTGCGCGTTTGTTCAGCTCAGTGAGGTAAATCTCCGTGTAGATTCAGGAATTAGAAACACGTTTGTGGTAAGAGCTGCGTTTGGACATTTCTCAGTGAATGGGAGTATATGCTGTAAGGAGAACTGTCTGCTTCTAAAACCAAAACGGAGCTACCTAACAGAACGGTCTTCAATGTGTGCATTCAACTTACAGAATTAAAGTCGTGTGTTGAAGGGGAAGTCTGGAAACGCTTTCTGTGGAGAGATCTCAAAACAGGCATTTCCAGCACTATTCCCGCATATAAGGAAATAGCAGTAAAACTCTGCTTAAAACACAGAAGAAACGTATCCTTCCATCTGCTCTGCTGTGCGTTTGTTCAGCTTAATGAGTTAAATCTCCCTGTAGGTTCAGGAGTTAGAAACACGTTTCTGGTAAGAGCTGCGTTTGGACATTTCTCAGTGAATGGGAGTATATGCTGTAAATAAAACAGTCTGCTTCTAAAACCAAAACGGAGCTACCTAACAGAACGGTCTACAATGTGTGCATTCAACTTACAGCGTTAAAGTTGTGTGTTGAAGGGGAAGTCTGGAGAGGCTTTCTGTGGAGAGATCTCAAAACAGGCATTTCCAGCACTATTCCCGCATATAACGAAATAGCAGTAAAACTCGGCTTAAAACACAGAAGAAACATATCCTTCCATCTGCTCTGCTTTGCGTTTGTTCAGCTTAGTGAGTTAAATCTCCCTTTAGATTCAGGAGTTAGAAACACGTTTGTGCTAAGCGCTGCGTTTGGACATTTCTCAGTGAATGGGAGTATATGCTGTAAGGAGAACTGTTTGCTTCTAAAACCAAAACGGAGCTACCTAACAGAACGGTCTTCAATGTGTGCATTCAACTTACAGAGTTAAAGTCGTGTGTTGAAGGGGAAGTCTGGAAACGCTTTCTGTGGAGAGATCTCAAAACAGGTATTTCCAGCACTATTCCCGCTTATAACGAAATAGCAGTAAAACTCTGCTTAAAACACAGAAGAAACGTATCCTTAAATCTGCTCTGCTGCGCGTTTGTTCAGCTCAGTGAGTTAAATCTCCGTGTAGATTCAGGAATTAGAAACACGATTCTGGTAAGAGCTGCGTTTGGACATTTCTCAGTGAATGGGAGTATATGCTGTAAGGAGAACGGTCGGCTTCTAAAACCAAAACGGAGCTACCTAACAGAACGGTATTCAATGTGCGCATTCAACTTACAGAATTAAAGTCGTGTGTTGAAGGGGAAGTCTGGAAACGCTTTCTGTGGAGAGATCTAAAAACAGGCATTTCCAGGACTATTCCCGCATATAAGGAAATAGCAGTAAAACTCTGCTTAAAACACAGAAGAAACGTATCCTTCCATCTGCTCTGCTGTGCGTTTGTTCAGCTTAGTGAGTTTAATCTCCCTGTAGATTCAGGAGTTAGAAACACGTTTCTGGTAAGAGCTGCGTTTGGACATTTCTCAGTGAATGGGAGTATATGCTGTAAAGAAAACAGTCTGCTTCTCAAACCAAAACGGAGCTACCTAACAGAACGGTCTTCAATGTGTGCATTCAACTTACCGAGGTAAAGTCGTGAGTTGAAGGGGAAGTCTGGAAACGCTTTCTGTGGAGAGATCTCAAAACAGGCATTTCCAGCAGTATTCCCGCATATAACGAAATAGCAGTAAAACTCTGCTTAAAACACAGAGAAACGTATCCTTCAATCTGCTCTGCTATGCGTTTGTTCAGCTTAGTGAGTTAAATCTCCCTGTATATTCATGAGTTAGAAACACGTTTCTGGTAAGAGCCACGTTTGGACATTTCTCAGTGAATTGGAGTATATGCTGTAATTAGAACTGTCTGCTTCTAAAACCAAAACGGAGCTACCTAACAGAACGGTCTTCAATGTGTGCATTCAACTTGCCGAGGTAAAGTCGTGAGTTGAAGGGGAAGTCTGGAAACGCTTTCTGTGGAGAGATCTCAAAACAGGCATTTCCAGCAGTATTCCCGCATATAACGAAATAGCAGTAAAACTCTGCTTAAAACACAGAAGAAACGTATCCTTCAATCTGCTCTGCTGTGCGTTTGTTCAGCTTAGTAAGTTAAATCTCCCTGTATATTCAGGAGTTAGAAACATGTTTCTGGTAAGAGCCGCGTTTGGACATTTCTCAGTGAATGGGAGTATATGCTGTAATTAGAACTATCTGCTTCTAAAACCAAAACTGAGCTACCTAACAGAACGGTCTACAATGTGTGCATTCAACTTACAGAGTTAAAGTCGTGTGTTGAAAGGGAAGTCTGGAAACGCTTTCTGTGGAGAGATCTCAAAGCAGGCATTTACAGCACTATTCCCGCATATAAGGAAATAGCAGTAAAACTCTGCTTAAAACACAGAAGAAACCTATCCTTCAATCTGCTCTGCTGTGCGTTTGTTCAGCTTAGTGAGTTAAATCTCCCTGTAGATTCAGGAGTTTGAAACCCGTTTCTGGTAAGAGCTGTGTTTGGACATTTCTCAGTGAATGGGATTATATGCTGTAAGGAGAACTGACTGCTTCTAAAACCAAAACGGAGCTACATAACAGAACGGTCTACAATGTGTGCATTCAACTTACAGAGTTAAAGTCGTGTGTTGAAGGGGAAGTCTGGAAACGCTTTCGGTGGAGGGATCTCCAAACAGGTATTTCCAGCACTATTCCCGCTTATAACGAAATAGCAGTAAAACTCTGCTTAAAACACAGAAGAAACGTATCCTTCAATCTGCTCTGCTGCGCGTTTGTTCAGCTCAGTGAGGTAAATCTCCGTGTAGATTCAGGAATTAGAAACACGTTTGTGGTAAGAGCTGCGTTTGGACATTTCTCAGTGAATGGGAGTATATGCTGTAAGGAGAACGGTCTGCTTCTCACACCAAAACGGAGCTACCTAACAGAGCGGTCTTCAATGTGTGCATTCAACTTACCGAGGTAAAGTCGTGAGTTGAAGGGGAAGTCTGGAAACGCTTTCTGTGGAGAGATCTCAAAACAGGCATTTCCAGCAGTATTCCCGCATATAACGAAATAGCAGTAAAACTCTGCTTAAAACACAGAAGAAACGAATCCTTCAATCTGCTCCGCTATGCGTTTGTTCAGCTTAGTGAGTTAAATCTCCCTGTATATTCAGGAGTTAGAAACACGTTTCTGGTAAGAGCCGCGTTTGGACAATTCTCAGTGAATGGGAGTATATGCTGTAATTAGAACTGTCTGCTTCTAAAACCAAAACGGAGCTACCTAACAGAACGGTCTTCAATGTGTGCATTCAACTTGCCGAGGTAAAGTCGTGAGTTGAAGGGGAAGTCTGGAAACGCTTTCTGTGGAGAGATCTCAAAACAGGCATTTCCAGCACTATTCCCGCATATAACGAAATACCTATAAAACTCTGCTTAAAACACAGAAGAAACGTATCCTTCAAACTGCTCTGCTGTGCGTTTGTTCAGCTAAGTGAGTTAAATCTCCCTGTATATTCAGGAGTTAGAAACACGTTTCTGGTAAGAGCCGCGTTTGGACATTTCTCAGTGAATGGGAGTATATGCTGTAATTAGAACTGTCTGCTTCTAAAACCAAAACTGAGCTACCTAACAGAACGGTCTACAATGTGTGCATTCAACTTACAGAGTTAAAGTCGTGTGTTGAAAGGGAAGTCTGGAAACGCTTTCTGTGGAGAGATCTCAAAGCAGGCATTTACAGCACTATTCCCGCATATAAGGAAATAGCAGTAAAACTCTGCTTAAAACACAGAGGAAACCTATACTTCAATCTGCTCTGCTGTGCGTTTGTTCAGCTTAGTGAGTTAAATCTCCCTGTAGATTCAGGAGTTTGAAACCCGTTTCTGGTAAGAGCTGCGTTTGGACATTTCTCAGTGAATGGGATTATATGCTGTAAGGAGAACTGACTGCTTCTAAAACCAAAACGGAGCTACATAACAGAACGGTCTACAATGTGTGCATTCAACTTACAGAGTTAAAGTCGTGTGTTGAAGGGGAAGTCTGGAAACGCTTTCTGTGGAGGGATCTCCAAACAGGTATTTCCAGCACTATTCCCGCTTATAACGCAATAGCAGTAAAACTCTGCTTAAAACACAGAAGAAACGTATCCTTAAATCTGCTCTGCTGCGCGTTTGTTCAGCTCAGTGAGGTAAATCTCCGTGTAGATTCAGGAATTAGAAACACGTTTGTGGTAAGAGCTGCGTTTGGACATTTCTCAGTGAATGGGAGTATATGCTGTAAGGAGAAATGTCTGCTTCTAAAACCAAAACGGAGCTACCTAACAGAACGGTCTTCAATGTGTGCATTCAACTTACAGAATTAAAGTCATGTGTTGAAGGGGAAGTCTGGAAACGCTTTCTGTGGAGAGATCTCAAAACAGGCATTTCCAGCACTATTCCCGCATATAAGGAAATAGCAGTAAAACTCTGCTTAAAACACAGAAGAAACGTATCCTTCCATCTGCTCTGCTGTGCGTTTGTTCAGCTTAATGAGTTAAATCTCCCTGTAGATTCAGGAGTTAGAAACACGTTTCTGGTAAGAGCTGCGTTTGGACATTTCTCAGTGAATGGGAGTATATGCTGTAAATAAAACAGTCTGCTTCTAAAACCAAAACGGAGCTACCTAACAGAACGGTCTACAATGTGTGCATTCAACTTACAGCGTTAAAGTTGTGTGTTGAAGGGGAAGTCTGGAGAGGCTTTCTGTGGAGAGATCTCAAAACAGGCATTTCCAGCACTATTCCCGCATATAACGAAATAGCAGTAAAACTCGGCTTAAAACACAGAAGAAACATATCCTTCCATCTGCTCTGCTTTGCGTTTGTTCAGCTTAGTGAGTTAAATCTCCCTTTAGATTCAGGAGTTAGAAACACGTTTGTGCTAAGCGCTGCGTTTGGACATTTCTCAGTGAATTGGAGTATATGCTGTAAGGAGAACTGTTTGCTTCTAAAACCAAAACGGAGCTACCTAACAGAACGGTCTTCAATGTGTGCATTCAACTTACAGAGTTAAAGTCGTGTGTTGAAAAGGAACTCTGGAAACACTTTCTGTGGAGAGATCTCAAAAGAGGCATTTCCAGCACTATTCCCGCATATAACGAAATAGCAGTAAAACTGCTTAAAACACAGAAGAAACGTATCCTTCAATCTGCTCTGCTGTGCGTTTGTTCAGCTTAGTGAGTTACATCTCCCTTTAGATTCATGAGTTAGAAACACGTTTCTGGTAAGAGCTGCGTTTGGACATTTCTCAGTGAATGGGAGTATATGCTGTAAGGAGAAGGGTCTGCTTCTAAAACCAAAACGAAGCTACCTAACAGAACGGTCTACAATGTGTCCATTCAACTTACAGAGTTAAAGTCGTGTGTTGAAGGGGAAGTGTGGAAACGCTTTCTGTGGAGAGATCTCAAAACAGGCATTTCCAGCACTATTCCCGCATATAATGAAATACCAGTAAAACTCTGCTTAAAACACAGAAGAAACGTATACTTCAATCTGCTCTGCTGTGCGTTGGTTTAGCTTAGTGAGTTAAATCTCCCTTTAGATTCAGAACTTAGAAACACGTTTCTGGTAAAACTGCCTTTGGACATTTCTCAGTGAATGGGAGTATATCCTGTAAGGAGAACAGTCTGCTTCTAAAACCAAAACGGAGCTACCTAACAGAACGGTCTTCAATGTGTGCATTCAGCTTACCGAGGTAAAGTCGGGAGTTGAAAGGGAAGTCTGGAAATGCTTTCTGTGGAGACATCTCAAAACAGGCATTTCCAGCAGTATTCCCGCATATAACGAAATAGCAGTAAAACTCTGCTTAAAACAGAGAAGAATCGTATCCTTCAATCTGCTCTGCAGTGCGTTTGTTCAGCTTAGTGAGTTAAAGCTTCCTGTAGATTCATGAGTTAGAAACACGTTTCTGGAAAGAGCTGCGTTTGGACATCTCTCAGTGAATGGGAGTATATGCTGTGAGGAGAACTGTCTGCTTCTAAAACCAAAACGGAGCTACCTAACAGAACGGTCTTCAATGCGTTCATTCAACTAACAGAGTTAAAGTCGTGTGTTGAAGGGGAAGTCTGGAAACGCTTTCTGTGGAGAGATCTCAAAACAGGCATTTCCAGCACTATTCTCGCATATAACGAAATAGCAGTAAAACTGCTTCAAACACAGAAGAAACGTATCCTTCAATCTGCTCTGCTGTGCGTTTGTTCAGCTTAGTGAGTTAAATCTCCCTGTAGATTCAGGAGTTAGAGACACGTTTCTGGTAAGAGCTGCCGTTGGACATTTCTCAGTGAATGGGAGTATATTCTGTAAAGAGAACTGTCTGCTTCTAAAACCAAAACGGAGCTACCTAACAGAACGGTCTTCAATGTGTGCATTCAACTTACAGAGTTAAAGTCGTGTGTTGAAGGGGAAGTCTGGAAACGCTTTCTGTGGAAAGATCTCAAAACAGGCATTTCCAGCACTATTCCCGCATATACCGAAATAGCAGTAAAACTCTGCTTAAAACACAGAAGAAACGTATCCTTCAATCCGCTCTGCTGGGCGTTTGTTCAGCTTAGTGAGTTAAATCTCCCTCTAGATTCAGGAGTTAGAAACACGTTTCTGGTAAGAGCTGCGTTTGGACATTTCTCAGTGAATCGGAGTATATGCTGTAAGGAGAAGAGTCTGCTTCTAAAACCAAAACGGAGCTACCTAACAGAACGGTCTACAATGTGTCCATTCAACTTACAGAGTTAACCTCGTGTGTTGAAGGGGAAGTCTGGAAACGCTTTCTGTGGAGAAACCTCAAAACAGGCATTTCCAGCACTATTCCCGCATATAAGGAAATAGCAGTAAAACTCTGCTTAAAACACAGAAGAAACGTATCCTTCAATCTGCTCTGCTGTGCGTTTGTTCAGCTTAGTGAGTTAAAACTCACTGTAGATTCAGGAGTTTGAAACACGTTTCTGGTAAGAGCTGCGTTTGGACATTTATCAGTGAATGGGAGTATATGCTGTAAAGAGAACTGTCTGCTTCTAAAACCAAAACGGAGCTACATAACAGAACGGTCTACAATGTGGGCATTCACCTTACAGAGTTAAAGTCGTGTGTTGAAGGGGAAGTCTGGAAACGCTTTCTGTGGAGAGATCTCAAAACAGGTATTTCCAGCACTATTCCCGCTTATAACGAAATAGCAGTAAAACTCTGCTTAAAACACAGAAGAAACGTATCCTTAAATCTGCTCTGCTGCGCGTTTGTTCAGCTCAGTGAGTTAAATCTCCGTGTAGATTCAGGAATTAGAAACACGTTTCTGGTAAGAGCTGCGTTTGGACATTTCTCAGTGAATGGGAGTATATGCTGTAAGGAGAACGGTCGGCTTCTAAAACCAAAACGGAGCTACCTAACAGAACGGTCTTCAATGTGCGCATTCAACTTACAGAGTTAAAGTCGTGTGTTGAAGGGGAAGTCTGGAAACGCTTTCTGTGGAGAGATCTAAAAACAGGCATTTCCAGGACTATTCCCGCATATAAGGAAATAGCAGTAAAACTCTGCTTAAAACACAGAAGAAACGTATCCTTCCATCTGCTCTGCTGTGCGTTTGTTCAGCTTAGTGAGTTTAATCTCCCTGTAGATTCAGGAGTTTGAAACACGTTTCTGGTAAGAGCTGCGTTTGGACATTTCTCAGTGAATGGGAGTATATGCTGTAAATAAAACAGTCTGCTTCTAAAACCAAAACGGAGCTACCTAACAGAACGGTCTACAATGTGTGCATTCAACTTACAGCGTTAAAGTTGTGTGTTGAAGGGGAAGTCTGGAGACGCTTTCTGTGGAGAGATCTCAAAACAGGCATTTCCAGCACTATTCCCGCATATAAGGAAATAGCAGTAAAACTCTGCTTAAAACACAGAAGAAACCTATCCTTCAATCTGCTCTGCTGTGCGTTTGTTCAGCTTAGTGAGTTAAATCTCCCTGTAGATTCAGGAGTTTGAAACACGTTTTTCGTAACAGCTGCGTTTGGACATTTCTCAGTGAAAGGGAGTATATTCTGTAAGGAGAACAGTCTGCTTCTCAAACCAAAAGGGAGCTACCTAACAGAACGGTCTTCAATGTGTGCATTCAACTTACCGAGGTAAAGTCGTGAGTTGAAGGGGAAGTCTGGAAACGCTTTCTGTGGAGAGATCTCAAAACAGGCATTTCCAGCAGTATTCCCGCATATAACGAAATAGCAGTAAAACTCTGTTTAAAACACAGAGAAACGTATCCTTCAATCTGCTCTGCTATGCGTTTCTTCAGCTTAGTGAGTTAAATCTCCCTGTATATTCAGGAATTAGAAACACGTTTCTGGTAAGAGCCGCGTTTGGACAATTCTCAGTGAATGGGAGTATATGCTGTAATTAGAACTGTCTGCTTCTAAAACCAAAACGGAGCTACCTATCAGAACGGTCTTCAATGTGTGCATTCAACTTGCCGAGGTAAAGTCGTGAGTTGAAGGGGAAGTCTGGAAACGCTTTCTGTGGAGAGATCTCAAAACAGGCATTTCCAGCAGTATTCCCGCATATAACGAAATAGCAGTAAAACTCTGCTTAAAACACAGAAGAAACGTATCCTTCCATCTGCTCTGCTGTGCGTTTGTTCAGCGTAGTGAGTTAAATCTCCCTGTATATTCAGGAGTTAGAAACACGTTTCTGGTAAGAGCCGCGTTTGGACATTTCTCAGTGAATGGGAATATATGCTGTAATTAGAACTGTCTGCTTCTAAAACCAAAACTGAGCTACCTGACAGAACGGTCTACAATGTGTGCATTCAACTTACAGAGTTAAAGTCGTGTGTTGAAAGGGAAGTCTGGAAACGCTTTCTGTGGAGAGATCTCAAAGCAGGCATTTACAGCACTATTCCCGCATATAAGGAAATAGCAGTAAAACTCTGCTTAAAACACAGAGGAAACCTATCCTTCAATCTGCTCTGCTGTGCGTTTGTTCAGCTTAGTGAGTTAAATCTCCCTGTAGATTCAGGAGTTTGAAACCCGTTTCTGGTAAGAGCTGCGTTTGGACATTTCTCAGTGAATGGGATTATATGCTGTAAGGAGAACTGACTGCTTCTAAAACCAAAACGGAGCTACATAACAGAACGGTCTACAATGTGTGCATTCAACTTACAGAGTTAAAGTCGTGTGTTGAAGGGGAAGTCTGGAAACGCTTTCTGTGGAGGGATCTCCAAACAGGTATTTCCAGCACTATTCCCGCTTATAACGCAATAGCAGTAAAACTCTGCTTAAAACACAGAAGAAACGTATCCTTAAATCTGCTCTGCTGCGCGTTTGTTCAGCTCAGTGAGGTAAATCTCCGTGTAGATTCAGGAATTAGAAACACGTTTGTGGTAAGAGCTGCGTTTGGACATTTCTCAGTGAATGGGAGTATATGCTGTAAGGAGAACTGTCTGCTTCTAAAACCAAAACGGAGCTACCTAACAGAACGGTCTTCAATGTGTGCATTCAACTTACAGAATTAAAGTCGTGTGTTGAAGGGGAAGTCTGGAAACGCTTTCTGTGGAGAGATCTCAAAACAGGCATTTCCAGCACTATTCCCGCATATAAGGAAATAGCAGTAAAACTCTGCTTAAAACACAGAAGAAACGTATCCTTCCATCTGCTCTGCTGTGCGTTTGTTCAGCTTAATGAGTTAAATCTCCCTGTAGGTTCAGGAGTTAGAAACACGTTTCTGGTAAGAGCTGCGTTTGGACATTTCTCAGTGAATGGGAGTATATGCTGTAAATAAAACAGTCTGCTTCTAAAACCAAAACGGAGCTACCTAACAGAACGGTCTACAATGTGTGCATTCAACTTACAGCGTTAAAGTTGTGTGTTGAAGGGGAAGTCTGGAGAGGCTTTCTGTGGAGAGATCTCAAAACAGGCATTTCCAGCACTATTCCCGCATATAACGAAATAGCAGTAAAACTCGGCTTAAAACACAGAAGAAACATATCCTTCCATCTGCTCTGCTTTGCGTTTGTTCAGCTTAGTGAGTTAAATCTCCCTTTAGATTCAGGAGTTAGAAACACGTTTGTGCTAAGCGCTGCGTTTGGACATTTCTCAGTGAATGGGAGTATATGCTGTAAGGAGAACTGTTTGCTTCTAAAACCAAAACGGAGCTACCTAACAGAACGGTCTTCAATGTGTGCATTCAACTTACAGAGTTAAAGTCGTGTGTTGAAGGGGAAGTCTGGAAACGCTTTCTGTGGAGAGATCTCAAAACAGGTATTTCCAGCACTATTCCCGCTTATAACGAAATAGCAGTAAAACTCTGCTTAAAACACAGAAGAAACGTATCCTTAAATCTGCTCTGCTGCGCGTTTGTTCAGCTCAGTGAGTTAAATCTCCGTGTAGATTCAGGAATTAGAAACACGATTCTGGTAAGAGCTGCGTTTGGACATTTCTCAGTGAATGGGAGTATATGCTGTAAGGAGAACGGTCGGCTTCTAAAACCAAAACGGAGCTACCTAACAGAACGGTATTCAATGTGCGCATTCAACTTACAGAGTTAAAGTCGTGTGTTGAAGGGGAAGTCTGGAAACGCTTTCTGTGGAGAGATCTAAAAACAGGCATTTCCAGGACTATTCCCGCATATAAGGAAATAGCAGTAAAACTCTGCTTAAAACACAGAAGAAACGTATCCTTCCATCTGCTCTGCTGTGCGTTTGTTCAGCTTAGAGAGTTTAATCTCCCTGTAGATTCAGGAGTTAGAAACACGTTTCTGGTAAGAGCTGCGTTTGGACATTTCTCAGTGAATGGGAGTATATGCTGTAAAGAAAACAGTCTGCTTCTCAAACCAAAACGGAGCTACCTAACAGAACGGTCTTCAATGTGTGCATTCAACTTACCGAGGTAAAGTCGTGAGTTGAAGGGGAAGTCTGGAAACGCTTTCTGTGGAGAGATCTCAAAACAGGCATTTCCAGCAGTATTCCCGCATATAACGAAATAGCAGTAAAACTCTGCTTAAAACACAGAGAAACGTATCCTTCAATCTGCTCTGCTATGCGTTTGTTCAGCTTAGTGAGTTAAATCTCCCTGTATATTCATGAGTTAGAAACACGTTTCTGGTAAGAGCCGCGTTTGGACATTTCTCAGTGAATTGGAGTATATGCTGTAATTAGAACTGTCTGCTTCTAAAACCAAAACGGAGCTACCTAACAGAACGGTCTTCAATGTGTGCATTCAACTTGCCGAGGTAAAGTCGTGAGTTGAAGGGGAAGTCTGGAAACGCTTTCTGTGGAGAGATCTCAAAACAGGCATTTCCAGCAGTATTCCCGCATATAACGAAATAGCAGTAAAACTCTGCTTAAAACACAGAAGAAACGTATCCTTCAATCTGCTCTGCTGTGCGTTTGTTCAGCTTAGTAAGTTAAATCTCCCTGTATATTCAGGAGTTAGAAACATGTTTCTGGTAAGAGCCGCGTTTGGACATTTCTCAGTGAATGGGAGTATATGCTGTAATTAGAACTATCTGCTTCTAAAACCAAAACTGAGCTACCTAACAGAACGGTCTACAATGTGTGCATTCAACTTACAGAGTTAAAGTCGTGTGTTGAAAGGGAAGTCTGGAAACGCTTTCTGTGGAGAGATCTCAAAGCAGGCATTTACAGCACTATTCCCGCATATAAGGAAATAGCAGTAAAACTCTGCTTAAAACACAGAAGAAACCTATCCTTCAATCTGCTCTGCTGTGCGTTTGTTCAGCTTAGTGAGTTAAATCTCCCTGTAGATTCAGGAGTTTGAAACCCGTTTCTGGTAAGAGCTGTGTTTGGACATTTCTCAGTGAATGGGATTATATGCTGTAAGGAGAACTGACTGCTTCTAAAACCAAAACGGAGCTACATAACAGAACGGTCTACAATGTGTGCATTCAACTTACAGAGTTAAAGTCGTGTGTTGAAGGGGAAGTCTGGAAACGCTTTCGGTGGAGGGATCTCCAAACAGGTATTTCCAGCACTATTCCCGCTTATAACGAAATAGCAGTAAAACTCTGCTTAAAACACAGAAGAAACGTATCCTTCAATCTGCTCTGCTGCGCGTTTGTTCAGCTCAGTGAGGTAAATCTCCGTGTAGATTCAGGAATTAGAAACACGTTTGTGGTAAGAGCTGCGTTTGGACATTTCTCAGTGAATGGGAGTATATGCTGTAAGGAGAACGGTCTGCTTCTCACACCAAAACGGAGCTACCTAACAGAGCGGTCTTCAATGTGTGCATTCAACTTACCGAGGTAAAGTCGTGAGTTGAAGGGGAAGTCTGGAAACGCTTTCTGTGGAGAGATCTCAAAACAGGCATTTCCAGCAGTATTCCCGCATATAACGAAATAGCAGTAAAACTCTGCTTAAAACACAGAAGAAACGAATCCTTCAATCTGCTCCGCTATGCGTTTGTTCAGCTTAGTGAGTTAAATCTCCCTGTATATTCAGGAGTTAGAAACACGTTTCTGGTAAGAGCCGCGTTTGGACAATTCTCAGTGAATGGGAGTATATGCTGTAATTAGAACTGTCTGCTTCTAAAACCAAAACGGAGCTACCTAACAGAACGGTCTTCAATGTGTGCATTCAACTTGCCGAGGTAAAGTCGTGAGTTGAAGGGGAAGTCTGGAAACGCTTTCTGTGGAGAGATCTCAAAACAGGCATTTCCAGCACTATTCCCGCATATAACGAAATAGCAGTAAAACTCTGCTTAAAACACAGAAGAAAAGTATCCTTCAATCTGCTCTGCTGTGCGTTTGTTCAGCGTAGTGAGTTAAATCTCCCTGTATATTCAGGAGTTAGAAACAGGTTTCTGGTAAGAGCCGCGTTTGGACATTTCTCAGTGAATGGGAGTATATGCTGTAATTAGAACTGTCTGCTTCTAAAACCAAAACTGAGCTACCTAACAGAACGGTCTACAATGTGTGCATTCAACTTACAGAGTTAAAGTCGTGTGTTGAAAGGGAAGTCTGGAAACGCTTTCTGTGGAGAGATCTCAAAGCAGGCATTTACAGCACTATTCCCGCATATAAGGAAATAGCAGTAAAACTCTGCTTAAAACACAGAGGAAACCTATACTTCAATCTGCTCTGCTGTGCGTTTGTTCAGCTTAGTGAGTTAAATCTCCCTGTAGATTCAGGAGTTTGAAACCCGTTTCTGGTAAGAGCTGCGTTTGGACATTTCTCAGTGAATGGGATTATATGCTGTAAGGAGAACTGACTGCTTCTAAAACCAAAACGGAGCTACATAACAGAACGGTCTACAATGTGTGCATTCAACTTACAGAGTTAAAGTCGTGTGTTGAAGGGGAAGTCTGGAAACGCTTTCTGTGGAGGGATCTCCAAACAGGTATTTCCAGCACTATTCCCGCTTATAACGCAATAGCAGTAAAACTCTGCTTAAAACACAGAAGAAACGTATCCTTAAATCTGCTCTGCTGCGCGTTTGTTCAGCTCAGTGAGGTAAATCTCCGTGTAGATTCAGGAATTAGAAACACGTTTGTGGTAAGAGCTGCGTTTGGACATTTCTCAGTGAATGGGAGTATATGCTGTAAGGAGAACTGTCTGCTTCTAAAACCAAAACGGAGCTACCTAACAGAACGGTCTTCAATGTGTGCATTCAACTTACAGAATTAAAGTCGTGTGTTGAAGGGGAAGTCTGGAAACGCTTTCTGTGGAGAGATCTCAAAACAGGCATTTCCAGCACTATTCCCGCATATAAGGAAATAGCAGTAAAACTCTGCTTAAAACACAGAAGAAACGTATCCTTCCATCTGCTCTGCTGTGCGTTTGTTCAGCTTAATGAGTTAAATCTCCCTGTAGATTCAGGAGTTAGAAACACGTTTCTGGTAAGAGCTGCGTTTGGACATTTCTCAGTGAATGGGAGTATATGCTGTAAATAAAACAGTCTGCTTCTAAAACCAAAACGGAGCTACCTAACAGAACGGTCTACAATGTGTGCATTCAACTTACAGCGTTAAAGTTGTGTGTTGAAGGGGAAGTCTGGAGAGGCTTTCTGTGGAGAGATCTCAAAACAGGCATTTCCAGCACTATTCCCGCATATAACGAAATAGCAGTAAAACTCGGCTTAAAACACAGAAGAAACATATCCTTCCATCTGCTCTGCTTTGCGTTTGTTCAGCTTAGTGAGTTAAATCTCCCTTTAGATTCAGGAGTTAGAAACACGTTTGTGCTAAGCGCTGCGTTTGGACATTTCTCAGTGAATGGGAGTATATGCTGTAAGGAGAACTGTTTGCTTCTAAAACCAAAACGGAGCTACCTAACAGAACGGTCTTCAATGTGTGCATTCAACTTACAGAGTTAAAGTCGTGTGTTGAAAAGGAACTCTGGAAACACTTTCTGTGGAGAGATCTCAAAAGAGGCATTTCCAGCACTATTCCCGCATATAACGAAATAGCAGTAAAACTGCTTAAAACACAGAAGAAACGTATCCTTCAATCTGCTCTGCTGTGCGTTTGTTCAGCTTAGTGAGTTAAATCTCCCTGTAGATTCAGGAGTTAGAGACACGTTTCTGGTAAGAGCTGCCGTTGGACATTTCTCAGTGAATGGGAGTATATGCTGTAAAGAGAACTGTCTGCTTCTAAAACCAAAACGGAGCTACCTAACAGAACGGTCTTCAATGTGTACATTCAACTTACAGTGTTAAAATCGTGTGTTGACGGGGAAGTCTGGAAACGCTTTCTGTGGAGAGATCTCAAAACAGGTATTTCGAGCACTATTCCCGCTTATAACGAAATAGCAGTAAAACTCTGCTTAAAACAAAGAAGAAACGTATCCTTAAATCTGCTCTGCTGCGTGTTTGTTCAGCTCAGTGAGTTAAATCTCCGTGTAGATTCAGGAATTAGAAACACGTTTCTGGTAAGAGCTGCGGTTGGACATTTCTCAGTGAAAGGGAGTATATGCTGTAAGGAGAACTGTCTGCTTCTAAAACCAAAACGGAGCTACCTAACAGCATGGTCTTCAATGTGTGCATTCAACTTAAAGAGTTAAAGTCGTGTGTTGAAAGGGAAGTCTGGAAACGATTTCTGTGGAGAGATCTCAAAACAGGCATTTCCAGCACTATTCCCGCATATAACGAAATAGCAGTAAAACTCTGCTTAAAACACAGAAGAAACGTATCCTTCCATCTGCTCTGCTTTGCCTTTGTTCAGCTTAGAGAGTTAAATCTCCCTGTAGATTCAGGAGTTAGAAACACGTTTCTGGTAAGAGCTGCGTTTGGACATTTCTCAGTGAATGGGTGTGTATGCTGTAAGGAGAAATGTCTGCTTCTAAAACCAAAACGGAGCTACCTAACAGAACGGTCCTCAATGTGTGCATTCAACTTACTGAATTAAAGTCGTGAGTTGAAGGGGAAGTCTGGAAACGCTTTCTGTGGAGAGATCTCAAAACAGGCATTTCCAGCACTATTCCCGCATATAACGAAATAGCAGTAAAACTCTCCTTAAAACACAGAAGAAACGTATCCTTCAATCTGCTCTGCTCTGCGTTTGTTCAGCTTAGTGAGTTAAATCTCCCTGTAGATTCAGGAGTTAGAAACACGTTTCTGGTAAGAGTTGCGTTTGGACATTTCTCAGTGAAAGGGAATATATGCTGTAAGGAGAACAGTCTGCTACTAAAACCAAAACGGAGCTACCTAACAGAACGGTCTTCAATGTGTGCATTCAACTTACCGAGGTAAAGTCGTGAGTTGAAGGGGAAGTCTGGAAACGCTTTCTGTGGAGAGATCTCAAAACAGGCATTTCCAGCAGTATTCCCGCATATAACGAAATAGCAGTAAAACTCTGCTTAAAACACAGAAGAAACGTATCCTTCAATCTGCTCTGCTGTGCGTTTGTTCAGCTTAGTGAGTTAAATCTCCCTGTAGATTCAGGAGTTTGAAACACGTTTCTGGTAAGAGTTGCGTTTGGACATTTCTCAGTGAATGGGAGTATATGCTGTAAGGAGAAATGTCTGCTTCTAAAACCAAAACGTAGCTACCTAACAGAACGGTCTTCAATGTGTGCATTCAACTTACAGAGTTAAAGTCGTGTGTTCAAAGGGAGGTCTGGAAACGCTTTCTGTGGAGAGATCTCAAAACAGGCATTTCCAGCACTATTCCCGAATATAAGGAAATAGCAGTAAAACTCTGCTTAAAACACAGAAGAAAATTATCCTTCAATCTGCTCTGCTGTGCGTTTGTTCAGCTTAGTGAGTTAAAACTCCCTGTAGATTCAGGAGTTAGAAACACGTTTCTGGTAGGAGCTGCGTTTGGACATTTCTCAGTGAATGGGTGTATATGCTGTAAGGAGAACAGTCTTCTTCTAAAAGGAAAACGGAGCTACCTAACAGAACGGTCCTCAATGTGTGCATTCAACTTACTGAGTTAAAGTCGTGTGTTGAAGGGGAAGTCTGGAAACGCTTTCTGTGGAGAGATCTCAAAACAGGTATTTCCAGCATTATTCCCGCATATAACGAAAAAAAGCAGTAAAACTCTGCTTAAAACACAGAAGAAACGTATCCTTCAATCTGATCTGCTGTGCGTTTGTTCAGCTTAGTGAGATAAATCGCCCTGTAGATTCAGGAGTTAGAAACACGTTTCTGGTAAGAGATGCGTTTGGACATTTCTCAGTGAATGGGAGTATATGCTGTAAGGAGAAGAGTCTGCTTCTAAAACCAAGACGGAGCTACCTAACAGAACGGTCTACAATGTGTGCATTCAACTTACAGAGTTAAAGTCGTGTGTTGAAGTGGGAGTCTGGAAACGCTTTCTGTGGAGAGATTTCAAAACAGGCATTTCCAGCACTATTCCCGCATATAACGAAATAGCAGTAAAACTCTGCTTATAACACAGAAGAAACGTATCCTTCCATCTGCTCTCCTGTGCGTTTGTTCAGCGTAGTGAGCTAAATCTCCCTGTAGATTCAGGAGTTAGAAACACGTTTCTGGTAAGAGCTGCGTTTGGACATTTCTCAGTGAATGGAGTATATGCTTTAAATAAAACCGTCTGCTTCTAAAACCAAAACGGAGCTACCTAACAGAACGGTCTACAATGTGTGCATTCAATTTACAGAGTTAAAGTCGTGTGTTGAAAGGGAAGTCTGGAAACGCTTTCTGTGGAGAGATCTCAAAGCAGGCATTTACAGCACTATTCCCGCATATAAGGAAATAGCAGTAAAACTCTGCTTAAAACACAGAGGAAACCTATCCTTCAATCTGCTCTGCTGTGCGTTTGTTCAGCTTAGTGAGTTAAATCTCCCTGTAGATTCAGGAGTTTGAAACCCGTTTCTGGTAAGAGCTGCGTTTGGACATTTCTCAGTGAATGGGATTATATGCTGTAAGGAGAACTGACTGCTTCTAAAACCAAAACGGAGCTACATAACAGAACGGTCTACAATGTGTGCCTTCAACTTACAGAGTTAAAGTCGTGTGTTGAAGGGGAAGTCTGGAAACGCTTTCTGTGGAGGGATCTCCAAACAGGTATTTCCAGCACTATTCCCGCTTATAACGCAATAGCAGTAAAACTCTGCTTAAAACACAGAAGAAACGTATCCTTAAATCTGCTCTGCTGCGCGTTTGTTCAGCTCAGTGAGGTAAATCTCCGTGTAGATTCAGGAATTAGAAACACGTTTGTGGTAAGAGCTGCGTTTGGACATTTCTCAGTGAATGGGAGTATATGCTGTAAGGAGAACTGTCTGCTTCTAAAACCAAAACGGAGCTACCTAACAGAACGGTCTTCAATGTGTGCATTCAACTTACAGAATTAAAGTCGTGTGTTGAAGGGGAAGTCTGGAAACGCTTTCTGTGGAGAGATCTCAAAACAGGCATTTCCAGCACTATTCCCGCATATAAGGAAATAGCAGTAAAACTCTGCTTAAAACACAGAAGAAACGTATCCTTCCATCTGCTCTGCTGTGCGTTTGTTCAGCTTAATGAGTTAAATCTCCCTGTAGATTCAGGAGTTAGAAACACGTTTCTGGTAAGAGCTGCGTTTGGACATTTCTCAGTGAATGGGAGTATATGCTGTAAATAAAACAGTCTGCTTCTAAAACCAAAACGGAGCTACCTAACAGAACGGTCTACAATGTGTGCATTCAACTTACAGCGTTAAAGTTGTGTGTTGAAGGGGAAGTCTGGAGAGGCTTTCTGTGGAGAGATCTCAAAACAGGCATTTCCAGCACTATTCCCGCATATAACGAAATAGCAGTAAAACTCGGCTTAAAACACAGAAGAAACATATCCTTTCATCTGCTCTGCTTTGCGTTTGTTCAGCTTAGTGAGTTAAATCTCCCTTTAGATTCAGGAGTTAGAAACACGTTTGTGCTAAGCGCTGCGTTTGGACATTTCTCAGTGAATGGGAGTATATGCTGTAAGGAGAACTGTTTGCTTCTAAAACCAAAACGGAGCTAACTAACAGAACGGTCTTCAATGTGTGCATTCAACTTACAGAGTTAAAGTCGTGTGTTGAAGGGGAAGTCTGGAAACGCTTTCTGTGGAGAGATCTCAAAACAGGTATTTCCAGCACTATTCCCGCTTATAACGAAATAGCAGTAAAACTCTGCTTAAAACACAGAAGAAACGTATCCTTAAATCTGCTCTGCTGCGCGTTTGTTCAGCTCAGTGAGTTAAATCTCCGTGTAGATTCAGGAATTAGAAACACGTTTCTGGTAAGAGCTGCGTTTGGACATTTCTCAGTGAATGGGAGTATATGCTGTAAGGAGAACGGTCGGCTTCTAAAACCAAAACGGAGCTACCTAACAGAACGGTATTCAATGTGCGCATTCAACTTACAGAATTAAAGTCGTGTGTTGAAGGGGAAGTCTGGAAACGCTTTCTGTGGAGAGATCTAAAAACAGGCATTTCCAGGACTATTCCCGCATATAAGGAAATAGCAGTAAAACTCTGCTTAAAACACAGAAGAAACGTATCCTTCAATCTGCTCTGCTGTGCGTTTGTTCAGCTTATTAAGTTAAATCTCCCTGTATATTCAGGAGTTAGAAACATGTTTCTGGTAAGAGCCGCGTTTGGACATTTCTCAGTGAATGGGAGTATATGCTGTAATTAGAACTGTCTGCTTCTAAAACCAAAACTGAGCTACCTAACAGAACGGTCTTCAATGTGTGCATTCAACTTACAGAGTTAAAGTCGTGTGTTGAAGGGGAAGTCTGGAAACGCTTTCTGTGGAGAGATCTCAAAACTGGCATTTCCAGCACTATTACTGCATATACCGAAATAGCAGTAAAACTCTGCTTAAAACACAGAAGAAACGTATCCTACATTCTGCTCTGCTGGGCGTTTGTTGAGCTTAGTGAGTTAAATCTCCCTCTAGATTCAGGAGTTAGAAACACGTTTCTGGTAAGAGCTGCGTTTGGACATTTCTCAGTGAATGGGAGTATATGCTGTAAGGAGAAGGGTCTGCTTCTAAAACCAAAACGGAGCTACCTAACAGAACGGTCTACAATGTGTCCATTTAACTTACAGAGATAAAGTCGTGTGTTGAAGGGGAAGTGTGGAAACGCTTTCTGTGGAGAGATCTCAAAACAGGCATTTCCAGCACTATTCCCGCATATAACGAAATACCAGTAAAACTCTGATTAAAACACAGAAGAAACGTATACATCAATCTGCTCTGCGGTGCGTTGGTTTACCTTAGTGAGTTAAATCTCCCTGTAGTTTCAGAACTTAGAAACACGTTTCTGGTAAAACTGCCTTTGGACATTTATCAGTGAATGGGAGTATATGGTGTAAGGAGAACAGTCTGCTTCTAAAACCAAAACGGAGCTACCTAACAGAACGGTCTTCAATATGTGCATTCAACTTACCGAGGTAAAGTCGTGAGTTTAAGGGGAAGTCTGGAAACGCTTTCTGTGGAGACATCTCAAAACAGGCATTTCCAGCACTATTCCCGCATATAACGAAATAGCAGTAAAACTGCTTAAAACACAGAAGAAACATATCCTTCCATCTGCTGTGCTTTGCGTTTGTTCAGCTTAGTGAGTTAAATCTCCCTGTAGATTCAGGAGTTAGAAACACGTTTCTGGTAAGAGCTGCGTTTGGACATTTCTCAGTGAATGGGAGTATATGCTGTGAGGAGAAATGTCTGCTTCTAAAACCAAAACGGAGCTACCTAACAGAACGGTCTTCAATGCGTTCATTCAACTTACAGAGTTAAAGTCGTGTGTTGAAAAGGAACTCTGGAAACGCTTTCTGTGGAGAGATCTCAAAAGAGGCATTTCCAGCACTATTCCCGCATATAACGAAATAGCAGTAAAACTGCTTAAAACACAGAAGAAACGTATCCTTCAATCTGCTCTGCTGTGCGTTTGTTCAGCTTAGTGAGTTAAATCTCCCTGTAGATTCAGGAGTTAGAGACACGTTTCTGGTAAGAGCTGCCGTTGGACATTTCTCAGTGAATGGGAGTATATGCTGTAAAGAGAACTGTCTGCTTCTAAAACCAAAACGGAGCTACCTAACAGAACGGTCTTCAATGTGTACATTCAACTTACAGTGTTAAAATCGTGTGTTGACGGGGAAGTCTGGAAACGCTTTCTGTGGAGAGATCTCAAAACAGGTATTTCGAGCACTATTCCCGCTTATAACGAAATAGCAGTAAAACTCTGCTTAAAACAAAGAAGAAACGTATCCTTAAATCTGCTCTGCTGCGTGTTTGTTCAGCTCAGTGAGTTAAATCTCCGTGTAGATTCAGGAATTAGAAACACGTTTCTGGTAAGAGCTGCGGTTGGACATTTCTCAGTGAAAGGGAGTATATGCTGTAAGGAGAACTGTCTGCTTCTAAAACCAAAACGGAGCTACCTAACAGAATGGTCTTCAATGTGTGCATTCAACTTAAAGAGTTAAAGTCGTGTGTTGAAAGGGAAGTCTGGAAACGATTTCTGTGGAGAGATCTCAAAACAGGCATTTCCAGCACTATTCCCGCATATAACGAAATAGCAGTAAAACTCTGCTTAAAACACAGAAGAAACGAATCCTTCCATCTGCTCTGCTTTGCCTTTGTTCAGCTTAGAGAGTTAAATCTCCCTGTAGATTCAGGAGTTAGAAACACGTTTCTGGTAAGAGCTGCGTTTGGACATTTCTCAGTGAATGGGTGTGTATGCTGTAAGGAGAAATGTCTGCTTCTAAAACCAAAACGGAGCTACCTAACAGAACGGTCCTCAATGTGTGCATTCAACTTACTGTATTAAAGTCGTGAGTTGAAGGGGAAGTCTGGAAACGCTTTCTGTGGAGAGATCTCAAAACAGGCATTTCCAGCACTATTCCCGCATATAACGAAATAGCAGTAAAACTCTCCTTAAAACACAGAAGAAACGTATCCTTCAATCTGCTCTGCTCTGCGTTTGTTCAGCTTAGTGAGTTAAATCTCCCTGTAGATTCAGGAGTTAGAAACACGTTTCTGGTAAGAGTTGCGTTTGGACATTTCTCAGTGAAAGGGAATATATGCTGTAAGGAGAACAGTCTGCTACTAAAACCAAAACGGAGCTACCTAACAGAAAGGTCTTCAATGTGTGCATTCAACTTACCGAGGTAAAGTCGTGAGTTGAAGGGGAAGTCTGGAAACGCTTTCTGTGGAGAGATCTCAAAACAGGCATTTCCAGCAGTATTCCCGCATATAACGAAATAGCAGTAAAACTCTGCTTAAAACACAGAAGAAACGTATCCTTCAATCTGCTCTGCTGTGCGTTTGTTCAGCTTAGTGAGTTAAATCTCCCTGTAGATTCAGGAGTTTGAAACACGTTTCTGGTAAGAGTTGCGTTTGGACATTTCTCAGTGAATGGGAGTATATGCCGTAAGGAGAAATGTCTGCTTCTAAAACCAAAACGTAGCTACCTAACAGAACGGTCTTCAATGTGTGCATTCAACTTACAGAGTTAAAGTCGTGTGTTCAAAGGGAGGTCTGGAAACGCTTTCTGTGGAGAGATCTCAAAACAGGCATTTCCAGCACTATTCCCGAATATAAGGAAATAGCAGTAAAACTCTGCTTAAAACACAGAAGAAAATTATCCTTCAATCTGCTCTGCTGTGCGTTTGTTCAGCTTAGTGAGTTAAAACTCCCTGTAGATTCAGGAGTTAGAAACACGTTTCTGGTAGGAGCTGCGTTTGGACATTTCTCAGTGAATGGGTGTATATGCTGTAAGGAGCACAGTCTTCTTCTAAAAGGAAAACGGAGCTACCTAACAGAACGGTCCTCAATGTGTGCATTCAACTTACTGAGTTAAAGTCGTGTGTTGAAGGGGAAGTCTGGAAACGCTTTCTGTGGAGAGATCTCAAAACAGGTATTTCCAGCATTATTCCCGCATATAACGAAAAAAAGCAGTAAAACTCTGCTTAAAACACAGAAGAAACGTATCCTTCAATCTGATCTGCTGTGCGTTTGTTCAGCTTAGTGAGTTAAATCGCCCTGTAGATTCAGGAGTTAGAAACACGTTTCTGGTAAGAGCTGCGTTTGGACATTTCTCAGTGAATGGGAGTATATGCTGTAAGGAGAAGAGTCTGCTTCTAAAACCAAGACGGAGCTGCCTAACAGAACGGTCTACAATGTGTGCATTCAACTTACAGAGTTAAAGTCGTGTGTTGAAGTGGGAGTCTGGAAACGCTTTCTGTGGAGAGATTTCAAGACAGGCATTTCCAGCACTATTCCCGCATATAATGAAAGAGCCGTAAAACTCTGCTTATAACACAGAAGAAACGTATCCTTCCATCTGCTCTCCTGTGCGTTTGTTCAGCGTAGTGAGCTAAATCTCCCTGTAGATTCAGGAGTTAGAAACACGTTTCTGGTAAGAGCTGCGTTTGGACATTTCTCAGTGAATGGAGTATATGCTTTAAATAAAACCGTCTGCTTCTAAAACCAAAACGGAGCTACCTAACAGAACGGTCTACAATGTGTGCATTCAACTTACAGAGTTAAATTCGTGTGTTGAAGGGGAAGTCTGGAAACGCTTTCTGTGGAGAGATCTAAAAACAGGCATTTCCAGGACTATTCCCGCATATAAGGAAATAGCAGTAAAACTCTGCTTAAAACACAGAAGAAACGTATCCTTCCATCTGCTCTGCTGTGCGTTTGTTCAGCTTAGTGAGTTTAATCTCCCTGTAGATTCAGGAGTTAGAAACACGTTTCTGGTAAGAGCTGCGTTTGGACATTTCTCAGTGAATGGGAGTATATGCTGTAAATAAAACAGTCTGCTTCTAAAACCAAAACGGAGCTAACTAACAGAACTGTCTACAATGTGTGCATTCAACTTACAGCGTTAAAGTTGTGTGTTGAAGGGGAAGTCTGGAGACGCTTTCTGTGGAGAGATCTCAAAACAGGCATTTCCAGCACTATTCCCGCATATAAGGAAATAGCAGTAAAACTCTGCTTAAAACACAGAAGAAACCTATCCTTCAATCTGCTCTGCTGTGCGTTTGTTCAACTTAGTGAGTTAAATCTCCCTGTAGATTCAGGAGTTTGAAACACGTTTTTCGTAACAGCTGCGTTTGGACATTTCTCAGTGAAAGGGAGTATATTCTGTAAGGAGAACAGCCTGCTTCTCAAACCAAAACGGAGCTACCTAACAGAACGGTCTTCAATGTGTGCATTCAACTTACCGAGGTAAAGTCGTGAGTTGAAGGGGAAGTCTGGAAACGCTTTCTGTGGAGAGATCTCAAAACAGGCATTTCCAGCAGTATTCCCGCATATAACGAAATAGCAGTAAAACTCTGCTTAAAACACAGAGAAACGTATCCTTCAATCTGCTCTGCTATGCGTTTGTTCAGCTTAGTGAGTTAAATCTCCCTGTATATTCAGGAGTTAGAAACACGTTTCTGGTAAGAGCCGCGTTTGGACATTTCTCAGTGAATTGGAGTATATGCTGTAATTAGAACTGTCTGCTTCTAAAACCAAAACGGAGCTACCTAACAGAACGGTCTTCAATGCGTTCATTCAACTAACAGAGTTAAAGTCGTGTGTTGAAGGGGAAGTCTGGAAACGCTTTCTGTGGAGAGATCTCAAAACAGGCATTTCCAGCAGTATTCCCGCATATAACGAAATAGCAGTAAAACTCTGCTTAAAACACAGAAGAAACGTATCCTTCAATCTGCTCTGCTGTGCGTTTGTTCAGCTTAGTAAGTTAAATCTCCCTGTATATTCATGAGTTAGAAACATGTTTCTGGTAAGAGCCGCGTTTGGACATTTCTCAGTGAATGGGAGTATATGCTGTAATTAGAACTGTCTGCTTCTAAAACCAAAACTGAGCTACCTAACAGAACGGTCTACAATGTGTGCATTCAACTTACAGAGTTAAAGTCGTGTGTTGAAAGGGAAGTCTGGAAACGCTTTCTGTGGAGAGATTTCAAAGCAGGCATTTACAGCACTATTCCCGCATATAAGGAAATAGCAGTAAAACTCTGCTTAAAACACAGAAGAAACCTATCCTTCAATCTGCTCTGCTGTGCGTTTGTTCAGCTTAGTGAGTTAAATCTCCCTGTAGATTCAGGAGTTTGAAACCCGTTTCTGGTAAGAGCTGCGTTTGGACATTTCTCAGTGAATGGGATTATATGCTGTAAGGAGAACTGACTGCTTCTAAAACCAAAACGGAGCTACATAACAGAACGGTCTACAATGTGTGCATTCAACTTACAGAGTTAAAGTCGTGTGTTGAAGGGGAAGTCTGGAAACGCTTTCGGTGGAGGGATCTCCAAACAGGTATTTCCAGCACTATTCCCGCTTATAACGAAATAGCAGTAAAACTCTGCTTAAAACACAGAAGAAACGTATCCTTCAATCTGCTCTGCTGCGCGTTTGTTCAGCTCAGTGAGGTAAATCTCCGTGTAGATTCAGGAATTAGAAACACGTTTGTGGTAAGAGCTGCGTTTGGAGATTTCTCAGTGAATGGGAGTATATGCTGTAAGGAGAACAGTCTGCTTCTCAAACCAAAACGGAGCTACCTAACAGAGCGGTCTTCAATGTGTGCATTCAACTTACCGAGGTAAAGTCGTGAGTTGAAGGGGAAGTCTGGAAACGCTTTCTGTGGAGAGATCTCAAAACAGGCATTTCCAGCAGTATTCCCGCATATAACGAAATAGGAGTAAAACTCTGCTTAAAACACAGAAGAAACGAATCCTTCAATCTGCTCTGCTATGCGTTTGTTCAGCTTAGTGAGTTAAATCTCCCTGTATATTCAGGAGTTAGAAACACGTTTCTGGTAAGAGCCGCGTTTGGACAATTCTCAGTGAATGGGAGTATATGCTGTAATTAGAACTGTCTGCTTCTAAAACCAAAACGGAGCTACCTAACAGAACGGTCTTCAATGTGTGCATTCAACTTGCCGAGGTAAAGTCGTGAGTTGAAGGGGAAGTCTGGAAACGCTTTCTGTGGAGAGATCTCAAAACAGGCATTTCCAGCAGTATTCCCGCATATAACGAAATAGCAGTAAAACTCTGCTTAAAACACAGAAGAAACGTATCCTTCAATCTGCTCTGCTGTGCGTTTGTTCAGCGTAGTGAGTTAAATCTCCCTGTATATTCAGGAGTTAGAAACACGTTTCTGGTAAGAGCTGCGTTTGGACATTTCTCAGTGAATAGGAGTATATGCTGTAATTAGAACTGTCTGCTTCTAAAACCAAAACTGAGCTACCTAACAGAACGGTCTACAATGTGTGCATTCAACTTACAGAGTTAAAGTCGTGTGTTGAAAGGGAAGTCTGGAAACGCTTTCTGTGGAGAGATCTCAAAGCAGGCATTTACAGCACTATTCCCGCATATAAGGAAATAGCAGTAAAACTCTGCTTAAAACACAGAGGAAACCTATCCTTCAATCTGCTCTGCTGTGCATTTGTTCAGCTTAGTGAGTTAAATCTCCCTGTAGATTCAGGAGTTTGAAACCCGTTTCTGGTAAGAGCTGCGTTTGGACATTTCTCAGTGAATGGGATTATATGCTGTAAGGAGAACTGACTGCTTCTAAAACCAAAACGGAGCTACATAACAGAACGGTCTACAATGTGTGCATTCAACTTACAGAGTTAAAGTCGTGTGTTGAAGGGGAAGTCTGGAAACGCTTTCTGTGGAGGGATCTCCAAACAGGTATTTCCAGCACTATTCCCGCTTATAACGCAATAGCAGTAAAACTCTGCTTAAAACACAGAAGAAACGTATCCTTAAATCTGCTCTGCTGCGCGTTTGTTCAGCTCAGTGAGGTAAATCTCCGTGTAGATTCAGGAATTAGAAACACGTTTGTGGTAAGAGCTGCGTTTGGACATTTCTCAGTGAATGGGAGTATATGCTGTAAGGAGAACTGTCTGCTTCTAAAACCAAAACGGAGCTACCTAACAGAACGGTCTTCAATGTGTGCATTCAACTTACAGAATTAAAGTCGTGTGTTGAAGGGGAAGTCTGGAAACGCTTTCTGTGGAGAGATCTCAAAACAGGCATTTCCAGCACTATTCCCGCATATAAGGAAATAGCAGTAAAACTCTGCTTAAAACACAGAAGAAACGTATCCTTCCATCTGCTCTGCTGTGCGTTTGTTCAGCTTGATGAGTTAAATCTCCCTGTAGATTCAGGAGTTAGAAACACGTTTCTGGTAAGAGCTGCGTTTGGACATTTCTCAGTGAATGGGAGTATATGCTGTAAATAAAACAGTCTGCTTCTAAAACCAAAACGGAGCTACCTAACAGAACGGTCTACAATGTGTGCATTCAACTTACAGCGTTAAAGTTGTGTGTTGAAGGGGAAGTCTGGAGAGGCTTTCTGTGGAGAGATCTCAAAACAGGCATTTCCAGCACTATTCCCGCATATAACGAAATAGCAGTAAAACTCGGCTTAAAACACAGAAGAAACATATCCTTCCATCTGCTCTGCTTTGCGTTTGTTCAGCTTAGTGAGTTAAATCTCCCTTTAGATTCAGGAGTTAGAAACACGTTTGTGCTAAGCGCTGCGTTTGGACATTTCTCAGTGAATGGGAGTATATGCTGTAAGGAGAACTGTTTGCTTCTAAAACCAAAACGGAGCTACCTAACAGAACGGTCTTCAATGTGTGCATTCAACTTACAGATTTAAAGTCGTGTGTTGAAGGGGAAGTCTGGAAACGCTTTCTGTGGAGAGATCTCAAAACTGGCATTTCCAGCACTATTCCTGCATATACCGAAATAGCAGTAAAACTCTGCTTAAAACACAGAAGAAACGTATCCTACAATCTGCTCTGCTGGGCGTTTGTTGAGCTTAGTGAGTTAAATCTCCCTCTAGATTCAGGAGTTAGAAACACGTTTCTGGTAAGAGCTGCGTTTGGACATTTCTCAGTGAATGGGAGTATATGCTGTAAGGAGAAGGGTCTGCTTCTAAAACCAAAACGGAGCTACCTAACAGAACGGTCTACAATGTGTCCATTTAACTTACAGAGTTAAAGTCGTGTGTTGAAGGGGAAGTGTGGAAACGCTTTCTGTGGAGAGATCTCAAAACAGGCATTTCCAGCACTATTCCCGCATATAACGAAATACCAGTAAAACTCTGATTAAAACACAGAAGAAACGTATACATCAATCTGCTCTGCGGTGCGTTGGTTTACCTTAGTGAGTTAAATCTCCCTGTAGTTTCAGAACTTAGAAACACGTTTCTGGTAAAACTGCCTTTGGACATTTATCAGTGAATGGGAGTATATGGTGTAAGGAGAACAGTCTGCTTCTAAAACCAAAACGGAGCTACCTAACAGAACGGTCTTCAATATGTGCATTCAACTTACCGAGGTAAAGTCGTGAGTTTAAGGGGAAGTCTGGAAACGCTTTCTGTGGAGACATCTCAAAACAGGCATTTCCAGCACTATTCCCGCATATAACGAAATAGCAGTAAAACTGCTTAAAACACAGAAGAAACATATCCTTCCATCTGCTGTGCTTTGCGTTTGTTCAGCTTAGTGAGTTAAATCTCCCTGTAGATTCAGGAGTTAGAAACACGTTTCTGGTAAGAGCTGCGTTTGGACATTTCTCAGTGAATGGGAGTATATGCTGTGAGGAGAAATGTCTGCTTCTAAAACCAAAACGGAGCTACCTAACAGAACGGTCTTCAATGCGTTCATTCAACTTACAGAGTTAAAGTCGCGTGTTGAAAAGGAACTCTGGAAACGCTTTCTGTGGAGAGATCTCAAAAGAGGCATTTCCAGCACTATTCCCGCATATAACGAAATAGCAGTAAAACTCTGCTTAAAACACAGAAGAAAATTATCCTTCAATCTGCTCTGCTGTGCGTTTCTTCAGCTTAGTGAGTTAAAACTCCCTGTAGATTCAGGAGTTAGAAACACGTTTCTGGTAGGAGCTGCGTTTGGACATTTCTCAGTGAATGGGTGTATATGCTGTAAGGAGAACAGTCTTCTTCTAAAAGGAAAACGGAGCTACCTAACAGAACGGTCCTCAATGTGTGCATTCAACTTACTGAGTTAAAGTCGTGTGTTGAAGGGGAAGTCTGGAAACGCTTTCTGTGGAGAGATCTCAAAACAGGTATTTCCAGCATTATTCCCGCATATAACGAAAAAAAGCAGTAAAACTCTGCTTAAAACACAGAAGAAACGTATCCTTCAATCTGATCTGCTGTGCGTTTGTTCAGCTTAGTGAGTTAAATCGCCCTGTAGATTCAGGAGTTAGAAACACGTTTCTGGTAAGAGCTGCGTTTGGACATTTCTCAGTGAATGGGAGTATATGCTGTAAGGAGAAGAGTCTGCTTCTAAAACCAAGACGGAGCTACCTAACAGAACGGTCTACAATGTGTGCATTCAACTTACAGAGTTAAAGTCGTGTGTTGAAGTGGAAGTCTGGAAACGCTTTCTGTGGAGAGATTTCAAAACAGGCATTTCCAGCACTATTCCCGCATATAACGAAATAGCAGTAAAACTCTGCTTATAACACAGAAGAAACGTATCCTTCCATCTGCTCTCCTGTGCGTTTGTTCAGCGTAGTGAGCTAAATCTCCCTGTAGATTCAGGAGTTAGAAACACGTTTCTGGTAAGAGCTGCGTTTGGACATTACTCAGTGAATGGAGTATATGCTTTAAATAAAACCGTCTGCTTCTAAAACCAAAACGGAGCTACCTAACAGAACGGTCTACAATGTGTGCATTCAACTTACAGAGTTAAATTCGTGTGTTGAAGGCGAAGTCTGGAGACGCTTTCTGTGGAGAGATCTCAAAACAGGCATTTCCAGCACTATTCCCGCATATAACGAAATAGCAGTAAAACTCTGCTTAAAACACAGAACAAACGTATCCTTAAATCTGCTCTGCTGCGTGTTTGTTCAGCTCAGTGAGTTAAATATCCGTGTAGATTCAGGAATTAGAAACACGTTTCTGGTAAGAGCTGCGGTTGGACATTTCTCAGTGAAAGGGAGTATATGCTGTAAGGAGAACTGTCTGCTTCTAAAACCAAAACGGAGCTACCTAACAGAATGGTCTTCAATGTGTGCATTCAACTTAAAGAGTTAAAGTCGTGTGTTGAAAGGGAAGTCTGGAAACGATTTCTGTGGAGAGATCTCAAAACAGGCATTTCCAGCACTATTCCCGCATATAACGAAATAGCAGTAAAACTCTGCTTAAAACACAGAAGAAACGTATCCTTCCATCTGCTCTGCTTTGCCTTTGTTCAGCTTAGAGAGTTAAATCTCCCTGTAGATTCAAGAGTTAGAAACACGTTTCTGGTAAGAGCTGCGTTTGGACATTTCTCAGTGAATGGGTGTGTATGCTGTAAGGAGAAATGTCTGCTTCTAAAACCAAAAAGGAGCTACCTAACAGAACGGTCCTCAATGTGTGCATTCAACTTACTGAATTAAAGTCGTGAGTTGAAGGGGAAGTCTGGAAACGCTTTCTGTGGAGAGATCTCAAAACAGGCTTTTCCAGCACTATTCCCGCATATAACGAAATAGCAGTAAAACTCTCCTTAAAACACAGAAGAAACGTATCCTTCAATCTGCTCTGCTGTGCGTTTGTTCAGCTTAGTGAGTTAAATCTCCCTGTAGATTCAGGAGTTAGAAACACGTTTCTGGTAAGAGCTGCGTTTGGACATTTCTCAGTGAAAGGGAATATATGCTGTAAGGAGAACAGTCTGCTACTAAAACCAAAACGGAGCTACCTAACAGAACGGTCTTCAATGTGTGCATTCAACTTACCGAGGTAAAGTCGTGAGTTGAAGGGGAAGTCTGGAAACGCTTTCTGTGGAGAGATCTCAAAACAGGCATTTCCAGCAGTAATCCCGCATATAAAGAAATAGCAGTAAAACTCTGCTTAAAACACAGAAGAAACGTATACTTCAATCTGCTCTGCTGTGCGTTTGTTCAGCTTAGTGAGTTAAATCTCCCTGTTGATTCAGGAGTTAGAAACACGTTTCTGGTAAGAGCCGCGTTTGGACATTTCTCAGTGAATGGGAGTATATGCTGTAAGTATAACAGTGTGCTTCTAAAACCAAAACGGAGCTACCTAACAGAACGGTCTAAAAGGTGTGCATTCAACTTACAGAGTTAAAGTCGTTTGTTGAAAGGGAAGTCTGGAAACGCTTTCTGTGGAGAGATCTCAAAACAGGCATTTACAGCACTATTCCCGCATATAAGGAAATACCAGTAAAACTCTGCTTAAAACACAGAAGAAACCTATCCTTCAATCTGCTCTGCTGTGCGTTTGTTCAGCTTAGTGAGTTAAATCTCCCTGTAGATTCAGGAGTTTGAAACCCGTTTCTGGTAAGAGCTGCGTTTGGACATTTCTCAGTGAATGGGATTATATGCTGTAAGGAGAACTGACTGCTTCTAAAACCAAAACGGAGCTACATAACAGAACGGTCTACAGTGTGTGCATTCAACTTACAGAGTTAAAGTCGTGTGTTGAAGGGGAAGTCTGGAAACGCTTTCTGTGGAGGGATCTCCAAACAGGTATTTCCAGCACTATTCCCGCTTATAACGAAATAGCAGTAAAACTCTGCTTAAAACACAGAAGAAACGTATCCTTAAATCTGCTCTGCTGCGCGTTTGTTCAGCTCAGTGAGGTAAATCTCCGTGTAGATTCAGGAATTAGAAACACGTTTGTGGTAAGAGCTGCGTTTGGACATTTCTCAGTGAATGGGAGTATATGCTGTAAGGAGAACTGTCTGCTTCTAAAACCAAAACGGAGCTACCTAACAGAACGGTCTTCAATGTGTGCATTCAACTTACAGAATTAAAGTCCTGTGTTGAAGGGGAAGTCTGGAAACGCTTTCTGTGGAGAGATCACAAAACAGGCATTTCCAGCACTATTCCCGCATATAAAGAAATAGCAGTAAAACTCTGCTTAAAACACAGAAGAAACGTATCCTTCAATCTGCTCTGCTGTGCGTTTGTTCAGCTAAGTGAGGTAAATCTCCCTGTAGATTCAGGAGTTAGAAACACGTTTCTGGTAAGGGCTGCGTTTGGACATTTCTCAGTGAATGGGAGTATATGCTGTAAGTAGAACAGTCTGCTTCTAAAACCAAAACGGAGCTACCTAACAGAACGGACTTCAATGTGTGCATTCAACTTACAGAGTTAAATTCGTGTGTTGAAGGGGAAGTCTGGAGACGCTTTCTGTGGAGAGATCTCAAAACAGGCATTTCCAGCACTATTCCCGCATATAACGAAATAGCAGTAAAACTCTGCTTAAAACACAGAACAAACGTATCCTTCAATCTGCTCTGCTGTGCGTTTGTTCAGCTTAGTGAGTTAAATCTCCCTGTAGATTCAGGAGTTTGAAACACGTTTCTGGTAAGAGCTGCGTTTGGACATTTCTCAGTGAATGGGAGTATATGCTCTAAGGAGAACTGTCTGCTTCTAAAACCAAAACGGAGCTACCTAACAGAACGGTCTTCAATGTGTGCATTCAACTTACAGAGTTAAAGTCGTGTGTTGAAGGGGAAGTCTGGAAACGCTTTCTGTGGAGAGATCTCAAAACAGGCATTTCCAGCACTATTCCCGCATATAACGAAGTAGCAGTAAAACTCTGCTTAAAACACAGAAGAAACGTATCCTTCCATCTGCTCTGCTGTGCGTTTGTTCAGCTTAGTGAGTTAAATCTCCCTGTAGATTCAGGAGTTAGAAACACGTTTCTGGTAAGAGCTGCGTTTGGACATTTCTCAGTGAATGGGAGTATATGCTGTAAGGAGAAATGTCTGCTTCTAAAACCAAAACGGAGCTACCTAACAGAACGGTCTTCAATGTGTGCATTCAACTTACCGAGTTAAAGTCGTGAGTTGAAAGGGAAGTCTGGAAACGCTTTCTGTGGAGAGATCTCAAAACAGGCATTTCCAGCACTATTCCCGCATATAACGAAAAAAAGCAGTAAAACTCTGTTTAAAACACAGAAGAAACGTATCCTTCAATCTGCTCTGCTGTGCGTTTGTTCAGCTTAGTTAGTTAAATCTCCCTGTATATTCAGGAGTTAGAAACACGTTTCTGGTAAGAGCTGCGTTTGGACTTTTCTCAGTGAATGGGAGTATATGCTGTAAGGAGAAGAGTCTGCTTCTAAAACCAAAACGGAGCTACCAAACAGAACGGTCTTCAATGTGTGCATTCAACTTACAGAGTTAAAGTCGTGTGTTCAAGGGGAGGTCTGGAAACGCTTTCTGTGGAGAGATCTCAAAACAGGCATTTCCAGCACTATTCCCGCATATAAGGAAATAGCCGTAAAACTCTGCTTAAAACACAGAAGAAACGTATCTTTCAATCTGCTCTGCAGTGCGTTTGTTCAGCTTAGTGAGTTAAATCTCCCTGTAGATTCAGGAGTTAGAAACACGTCTGTGGTAAGCGCTGCCTTTGGACATTGCTCAGTGAATGGGAGTATATGCTGTAAGGAGAACCGTTTGCTTCTAAAACCAAAAGGGAGCTACCTAACAGTACGGTCTACAATGTGTGCATTCAACTTACAGAGTTAAAGTCGTGTGTTGAAGGGGCAGTCTGGAATCGCTTTCTGTGCAGTGATCTCAAAACAGGCATTTCCTGCACTATTCCCGCATATAACGAAATAGCAGTAAAACTGCTTAAAACACAGAAGAAACGTATCCTTCAATCTTCTCTGCTGTACGTTTGTTCAGCTTAGTGAGTTAAATCTCCCTGTAGATACAGGAGTTAGAAACACGTTTCTGGTAAGAGCTGCGTTTGGACATTTCTCAGTGAATGGGAGTATATGCTGTAAGGAGAACTGTCTGCTTCTAAAACCAAAACGGAGCTACCTAACAGAACGGTCTTCAATGTGTACATTCAACTTACAGAGTTAAAGTGCTGTGTTGAAGGGTAAGTCTGGAAACCCTTTCGGTGGAGAGATCTCAAAACAGGCATTTCCAGCTCTATTCCCGCATATAACGAAATAGCAGTAAAACTCTGCTTAAAACACAGAAGAAACGTATCCTTGAATCTGCTCTGCTGTGCGTTTGTTCAGCTTAGTGAGTTAAATCTCCCTGTAGATTCAGGAGTTAGAAACACGTTTCTGGTAAGGGTTCCGTTTGGATATTTCTCAGTGAATGTGAATATATGCTGTAAGGAGAACTGTCTGCTTCTAAAACCAAAACGGAGCTACCTAACAGAACGGTCTTCAATGTGTGCATTCAACTTACAGAGTTCATGTGGTGTGTTGAAGGGGAAGTCTGGAAACGCTTTCTGTGTAGAGATCTCAAAACAGGCATTTCCAGCACTATTCCCGCATATAACGAAATAGCAGTAAAACTCTGCTTAAAACACAAAAGAAACGTATCCTTCAATCTGCTCTGCTGGGCCTTTGTTCAGCTTCGTGAGTTAAACCTCCCTGTAGATTCAGGAGTTAGAAACACGTTTCTGGTAAGAGCTGCGTTTGGACATTTCTCAGTGAATCTGAATACATGCTGTAAGAGGAACAGTCTGCTTCTAAAACCAAAACGGAGCTACCTAACAGAACGGTCTACAATGTGAGTATTCAACTTACAGAGTTAAAATCGTGTGTTGAAGTGGAAGTCTGGAAACGCTTTCTGTGGAGAGATCTCAAAACAGGCATATCCAGCACTATTCCCGGATATAACGAAATAGCAGTAAAACTCTGCTTAAAACACAGAAGAAACATATCCTTCAATATGCTCTGCTTTGCGTTTGTTCAGCTTAGTGAGTTAAATCTCCCTGTAGATTTAGGAGTTAGAAACAAATTTGTGGTAAGCGCTGCGTTTGGACATTTCTCAGTGAATGGGAGTATATGCTGTAAGGAGATCTGTCTGCTTCTAACACCAAAACGGAGCTACCTAACAGAACGGTCCTCAATGTGTGCATTCAACGTACAGAGATAAAGTCGTGTGTTGAAGGGGAAGTCTGGAAACGCGTTCTGTGGAGAGATCTCAAAACACGCATTTACAGCACTATTCCCGCATATACTGAAATAGCAGTAAAACTCTGCTTCAAACACAGAAGGAACGTATCCTTCAATCTGCTCGGCTGTGCGTTTGTTCACCTTAGTGAGTTAAATCTCCCTGTAGATTCAGGAGTTAGAAACACGTTTCTGGTAAAACTGCGTTTGGACATTTCTCAATGAATGGGAGTATATTCTGTCAGGAGAACAGTCTGCTTCTAAAACGAAAACGGAGCTACCTAACAGAACGGTCTACAATGGGTGCATTCAACTTACAGAGTTAAAGTAGTCTGTTGAAGGGGAAGTCTGGAAAAGCTTTCTGTGGAGAGATCTCAAAACAGGCATTTCCAGCACTATTCCCGCATATTACAAAATAGCAGTAAACTCTGCTTAAAACACAGAAGAAACGTATCCTTCAATCTGCTATGCTGTGCATTTGTTCAGCTTAGTGAGTTGAATCTCCCTGTAGATTCAGGAGTTAGAAACACGTTTCTGGTAAGAGCTGCGTTTGGACATTTCTCAGTGAATGGGAGTATATGCTGTAAGTAGAACAGTCTGCTTCTAAAACCAAAACGGAGCTACCTAACAGAACGGTCTACAATGTGTGCATTCAACTTACAGAGTTAAAGTCGTGTGTTGAAGTGGAAGTTTGGAAACGCTTTCTGTGGAGAGATCTCAAAACAGGCTTTTCCAGCACTATTCCCGGATATAATGAAATAGCAGTAAAACTCTGCTTTAAACACAGAAGAAACATATCCTTCAATATGCTCTGCTTTGGGTTGTTTCAGCTTAGTGAGTTAAATCTCCCTGTAGATTCAGGAGTTAGAAACAAGTTTGTGGTAAGCGCTGCGTTTGGACATTTCTCAGTGAATGGGAGTATATGCTGTAAGGAGATCTGTCTCCTTCTAAAACCAAAACGGAGCTACCTAACAGAACGGTCTTCAATGTGTGCATTCAACGTACAGAGTTAAAGTCGTGTGTTGAAGGGGAAGTCTGGAAACGCTTTCTGAGGAGAGATCGCAAAACAGGCATTTCCAGCACTATTCCCGCATATACGGAAATAGCAGTAAAACTCTGCTTAAAACACAGAAGAAACGTATCCTTCAATCTGCTCTGCTGGGCGTTTGTTCAGCTTAGTGAGGTAAATCTCCCTGTAGATTCAGGAGTTATAAACACGTTTCTGGTAAGAGCTGCGTTTGGACATTTATCAGTGAATGGGAGTATATGCTCTAAAAATCAGTCTGCTTCTAAAACCAAAACGGAGCTACCTAACAGTACGGTCTACAATGTTTGCATTCACCTTACAGAGTTAAAGTCGTGTGTTGAAGGGGAAGTCTGGAAACGCTTTCTTTGGAGAGATCTCAAAACAGGCATTTCCAGCACTATTCCCGCATATAATGAAATAGCAGTAAAACTCTGCTTAAAACACAGAAGGAACGTATCCTACAATCTGCTCGGCTGTGCGTTTGTTCAGCTTAGTGAGTTAAATCTCCCTGTAGATTCAGGAGTTAGAAACACGTTTCTGGTAAAGCTGCGTTTGGACATTACTCAGTGAATGGGAGTATATTCTGTAAGGAGAACAGTCTGCTTCTAAAACGAAAACGGAGCTACCTAACAGAACGGTCTACAATGGGTGCATTCAACTTACAGAGTTAAAGTAGAGTGTTGAAGGGGAAGTCTGGAAACGCTTTCTGTGGAGAGATCTCAAAACAGGCATTTCCAGCACTATTCCCGCATATAACGAAATAGCAGTAAAACTCTGCTTAAAACACAAAAGAAACGTATCCTTCAATCTGCTCTTCTGGGCCTTTGTTCAGCTTCGTGAGTTAAATCTCCCTGTAGATTCAGGAGTTAGAAGCACGTTTCTGGGAAGAGCTGCGTTTGGACATTTCTCAGTGAATCTGAGTACATGCTGTAAGAGGAACAGTCTGCTTCTAAAACCAAAACAGAGCTACCAAACAGAACGGTCTACAATGTGTGTATTCAACTTACAGAGTTAAAGTCGTGTGTTGAAGTGGAAGTCTGGAAACGCTTTCTGTGGAGAGATCTCAAAACAGGCATTTCCAGCACTATTCCCGGATATAACGAAATAGCAGTAAAACTCTGCTTAAAACACAGAAGAAACATATCCTTCAATATGCTCTGCTTTGCGTTTGTTCAGCTTAGTGAGTTAAATCTCCCTGTAGATTTAGGAGTTAGAAACAAATTTGTGGTAAGCGCTGCGTTTGGACATTTCTCAGTGAATGGGAGTATATGCTGTAAGGAGATCTGTCTGCTTCTAACACCAAAACGGAGCTACCTAACAGAACGGTCCTCAATGTGTGCATTCAACGTACAGAGATAAAGTCGTGTGTTGAAGGGGAAGTCTGGAAACGCGTTCTGTGGAGAGATCTCAAAACACGCATTTCCAGCACTATTCCCGCATATACTGAAATAGCAGTAAAACTCTGCTTAAAACACAGAAGGAACGTATCCTTGAATCTGCTCTGCTGTGCGTTTGTTCAGCTTAGTGAGTTAAATCTCCCTGTAGATTCAGGAGTTAGAAACACGTTTCTGGTAAAACTGCGTTTGGACATTTCTCAGTGAATGGGAGTATATTCTGTAAGGAGAACAGTCTGCTTCTAAAACGAAAACGGAGCTACCTAACAGAACGGTCTACAATGGGTGCATTCAACTTACAGAGTTAAAGTAGTGTGTTGAAGGGGAAGTCTGGAAAAGCTTTCTGTGGAGAGATCTCAAAACAGGCATTTCCAGCACTATTCCCGCATATAACAAAATAGCAGTAAACTCTGCTTAAAACAGAGAAGAAACATATCCTTCAGTCTGCTATGCTGTGCGTTTGTTCAGCTTAGTGAGTTAAATCTCCCTGTAGATTCGGGAGTTAGAAACACCTCTGTGGTAAGCGCTGCGTTTGGACATTTCTCAGTGAATGGGAGTATATGCTGTAAGGAGAACCGTCTGATTCTAAAACCAAAACGGAGCTACCTAACAGTACGGTCTATAATGTGTGCATTCAACTTACAGAGTTAAAGTCGTGTGTTGAAGGGGAAGTCTGGAAACGCTTTCTGTGGAGAGATCTCAAAACAGTCATTTCCAACACTATTCCCGCATATAACGAAATAACAGTAAAACTGCTTAAAACACAGAAGAATCGTATCATTCAATCTGCTCTGTTGTACGTTTGTTCAGATTAGTGAGTTAAATCTCCCTGTAGATTCAGGAGTTAGAAACACGTTTCTGGTAAGAGCTGCGTTTGGACATTTCTCAGTAAATGGGAGTATAAACTGTAAGGAGAACTGTCTGCTTCTAAAACCAAAACGGAGCTACCTAACAGAACGGTCTTCAATGTGTACATTCAACTTACAGAGTTAAAGTGGTGTGTTGAAGGGGAAGTCTGGAAACGCTTTCGGTGGAGAGATCTCAAAACAGGCATTTCCAGCACTATTCCCGCATATAACGAAATAGCAGTAAAACTCTGCTTAAAACACAGAAGAAACGTATCTTTCAATCTGCCCTGCTGTGTGTTTGTTCAGCTTAGTGAGTTAAATCTCCCTGTAGATTCAGGAGTTAGAAACACGTTTCTGGTAAGTGTTGCATTTGGACATTTCTCAGTGAATGTGAGTATATGCTGTAAGGAGAACTGTCTGCTTCTAAAACAAAAACGGAGCTACCTAACAGAACGGTCTTCAATGTGTGCATTCAACTTACGGAGTTAATGTCGTGTGTTGAAGGGGAAGTCTGGAAACGCTTTCTGTGGAGAGATCTCAAAACAGGCATTTCCAGCACTATTCCCGCATATAACGAAATAGCAGTAAAACTCTGCTTAAGACACAGAAGACACGTATCCGTCAATCTGCTCTGTTGGGCCTTTGTTCAGCTTAGTGAGTTAAATCTCCCTGTAGATTCAGGAGTTAGAAACACGTTTCTGGTAAGAGCTGCGTTTGGACATTTCTCAGTGAATGGGAGTATATGCTGTAAGTAGAACAGTCTGCTTCTAAAACCAAAACGGAGCTACCTAACAGAACGGTCTACAATGTGTGCATTCAACTTACAGAGTTAAAGTCGTGTGTTGAAGTGGAAGTTTGGAAACGCTTTCTGTGGAGAGATCTCAAAACAGGCTTTTCCAGCACTATTCCCGGATATAACGAAATAGCAGTAAAACTCTGCTTTAAACACAGAAGAAACATATCCTTCAATATGCTCTGCTTTGGGTTTTTTCAGCTTAGTGAGTTAAATCTCCCTGTAGATTCAGGAGTGAGAAACAAGTTTGTGGTAAGCGCTGCGTTTGGACATTTCTCAGTGAATGGGAGTATATGCTGTAAGGAGATCTGTCTGCTTCTAAAACCAAAACGGAGCTACATAACAGAACGGTCTTCAATGTGTTCATTCAACGTACAGACTTAAAGTCGTGTGTTGAAGGGGAAGTCTGGAAAAGCTTTCTGAGGAGAGATCGCAAAACAGGAATTTCCAGCACTATTCCCGCATATACGGAAATAGCAGTAAAACTCTGCTTAAAACACAGAAGAAACGTATCCTTCAATCTGCTCTGCTGGGCGTTTGTTCAGCTTAGTGAGGTAAATCTCCCTGTAGATTCAGGAGATAGAAACACGTTTCTGGTAAGAGCTGCGTTTGGACATTTCTCAGTGAATGGGAGTATATGCTCTAAAAAAACAGTCTGCTTCTAAAACCAAAACGGAGCTACCTAACAGAACCGTCTTCAATGTGTGCATTCAACTTACCGAGGATAAGTGGTGAGTTGAAGGGGATGTCTGGAAACGCTTTCTGTGGAGAGATCTCAAAACAGGCATTTCCAGCACTATTCCTGCATATAACGAAATAGCAGTAAAATTGCTTAAAACACAGAAGAAACGTATCCTTCAATCTTCTCTGCTGTACGTTTGTTCAGCTTAGTGAGTTAAATCTCCCTGTAGTTTCAGGAGTTAGAAACACGTTTCTGGTAAGAGCTGCGTTTGGACATTTCTCAGTGAATGGGAGTATATGCTGTAAGGAGAACTGTCTGCTTCTAAAACCAAAACGGGGCTACCTAACAGAACGGTCTTCAATGTGTACATTCAACATACAGAGTTAAAGTGGTGTGTTGAAGGGGAAGTCTGGAATCGCTTTCGGTGGAGAGATCTCAAAACAGGCATTTACAGCACTATTCCCGCATATAACGAAATAGCAGTAAAACTCTACTTAAAACACAGAAGAAATGTATCCTTCAATCTGCTCTGCTGTGCGTTTGTTCAGCTTAGTGAGTTAAATCTCCCTGTAGATTCAGGAGTTAGAAACAGGTTTCTGGTAAGCGTTGCGTTTGGACATTTCTCAGTGAACGTGAGTATATGCTGTAAGAACTGTCTGCTTCTAAAACCAAAACGGAGCTACATATCAGAACGGTCTTCAATGTGTGCATTCAACTTACGGAGTTAAAGTCGTGAGTTGAAGGGGAAGTCTGGAAACGCTTTCTGTGGAGAGATCTCAAAACAGGCATTTCCAACACTATTCCCGCATATAACGAAATAGCAGTAAAACTCTGCTTAAAACACAGAAGAAACGTATCCTTCAATCTGCTCTGCTGGGACTTTGTTCAGCTTAGTGAGTGAAATCTCCCTGTAGATTCAGGAGTTAGAAACACGTTTCTGGTAAGAGCTGCGTTTGGACATTTCTCAGTGAATGGGAGTATATGCTGTAAGTAGAACAGTCTGCTTCTAAAACCAAAACGGAGCTACCTAACAGAACGGTCTACAATGTGTGCATTCAACTTACAGAGTTAAAGTCGTGTGTTGAAGGGGAAGTCTGGAAACGCTTTCTGTGGAGAGATCTCAAAACAGGCATTTCCAGCACTATTCCCGGATATAACGAAATAGCAGTAAAACTCTGCTTAAAACACAGAAGAAACATGTCCTTCAATATGCTCTGCTTTGCGTTTGTTCAGCTTAGTGAGTTAAATCTCCCTGTAAATTCAGGAGTTAGAAACAAGTTTGTGGTAAGCGCTGCGTTTGGACATTTCTCAGTGAATGGGAGTATATGTTGTAAGGAGATCTGTCTGCTTCTAAAACCAAAACGGAACTACCTAACAGAACGGTCTTCAATGTGTGCATTCAACTTACCGAGTTAAAGTCGTGAGTTGAAGGGGAAGTCTGAAAACGCTTTCTCTGGAGTGATCTCAAAACAGGCATTTCCAGCACTATTCCCGCATATAACGAAAAAAAGCAGTAAAACTCTGTTTAAAACACAGAAGAAACGTATCGTTCAATCTGCTCTGCTGTGCGTTTGTTCAGCTTAGTGAGTTAAATCTCCCTGTAGATTCAGGAGTTAGAAACACGTTTCTGGTAAGAGCTGCGTTTGGACATTTCTCAGTGAATGGGAGTATATGCTGTAAGGAGAAGAGACTGCTTCTAAAACCAAAATGGAGCTACCTAACAGAACGGTCTACAATGTGTGCATTCAACTTACAGAGTTAAAGTCGTGTGTTGAAGGGGAAGTCTGGAAACGCTTTCTGTGGGGAGATCTCAAAACAGGCATTTCCAGCACTATTCCCGCATATAACGAAATACCTATAAAACTCTGCTTAAAACACAGAAGAAACGTATCCTTCAAACTGCTCTGCTGTGCGTTTGTTCAGCTTAGTGAGTTAAATCTCCCTGTAGATTCAGGAGTTAGAAACACGTTTCTGGTAAGAGCTGCGTTTGGACATTTCTCAGTGAATGGCAGTATATGCTGTAAGGAGAACTGTCTGCTTCTAAAACCAAAACGGAGCTACCTAACAGAACGGTCTTCAATGTGTACATTCACCTTACAGAGTTAAAGTGGTGTGTTGAAGGGGAAGTCTGGAAACGCTTTCTGTGGAGAGATCTCAAAACAGGCATTTCCAGCACTATTCCCGCATATAACGAAATAGTAGTAAAACTCTGCTTAAAACACAGAAGAAACGTATCCGTCAATCTGCTCTACTGTGCGTTTGTTCAGCTTAGTGAGTTAAATCTCCCTGTAGATTCAGGAGTTAGAAACACGTTTCTGGTAAGAGCTGCGTTTGGATATTTCTCAATGAATGGGAGTATATGCTGTAAGGAGAACAGTCTTCTTCTAAAACCAAAACTGAGCTACTTAACAGAACGGTCTACAATGTGTGCATTCAACTTACGGAGTTAAAGTCGTGTGTTGAAGGGGAAGTCTGGAAAGGCTTTCTGTGGAGAGATCTCACAACAGGCATTTCCAGCACTATTCCCGCATATAACGACATAGCAGTAAAACTCTGCTTAAAACACAGAAGAAACGTATCCTTCAATCTACTCTGCTGGGCCTTTGTTCAGCGTAGTGAGTTAAATCTCCCTGTAGATTCAGGAGTTAGAAACACGTTTCTGGTAAGAGCTGCGTTTGGACATTTCTCAGTGAATGGGAATATATGCTGTAAGTAGAACAGTCTGCTTCTAAAACCAAAACGGTGCTACCTAACAGAACGGTCTACAATGTGTGCATTCAACTTACAGAGTTAAAGTCGTGTGTTGAAGTGGAAGTCTGGAAACGCTTTCTGTGGAGAGATCTCAAAACAGGCATTTCCAGCACTCTTCCCGGATATAACGAAATAGCAGTAAAACTCTGCTTAAAACACAGAAGAAACATATCCTTCAATATGCTCTGCTTTGCGTCTGTTCAGCTTAGTGAATTAAATCATTCTGTAGATTCAGGAGTTAGAAACAAGTTTGTGGTAAGCATTGCGTTTGGACATTTCTCAGTGAATGGGAGTATATGCTGTAAGGAGATCCGTCTGCTTCTAAAACCATAACGGAACTACCTAACAGAACGGTCTTCAATGTGTGCATTCAACGTACAGTGTTAAAGTCATGTGTTCAAGGGGAAGTCTGGAAAGGCTTTCTGTGGAGGGATCTCAAAACAGGCATTTCCAGTACTATTCCCGCATATACTGAAATAGCAGTAAAACTCTGCTTAAAACACAGAAGGAACGTATCCTTCAATCTGCTCGGCTGTGCGTTTCTTCAGCTTAGTGAGTAAAATCTCCCTGTAGATTCAGGAGTTAGAAACACGTTTCTGGTAAAGCTACGTTTGGACATTTCTCAGTAAATGGGAGTATATGCTGTAAGGAGAACTGTCTGCTTTTAAAACCAAAACGGAGCTACCTAACAGTACGGTCTACAATGTGTGCATTCAACTTACAGAGTTAACGTCGTGTGTTGAAGGGGAAGTCTGAAACGCTTTCTGTGGAGAGATCTCAAAACAGGCATTTCCAGCACTATTCCTGTATATAACGAAATAGCAGTAAAATTGCTTAAAACACAGAAGAAACGTATCCTTCAATCTTCTCTGCTGTACGTTTGTTCAGCTTAGTGAGTTAAATCTCCCTGTAGATTCAGGAGTTAGAAACACGTTTCTGGTAAGAGCTGCGTTTGGACATTTCGCAGTGAATGGGAGTATATGCTGTAAGGAGAACTGTCTGCTTCTACAACCAAAACGGAGCTACCTAACAGAACGGTCTTCAATGTGTACATTCAACATACAGAGTTAAAGTGGTGTGTTGAAGGGGAAGTCTGGAAATGCTTTCGGTGGAGAGATCTCAAAACAGGCATTTACAGCACTATTCCCGCATATAACGAAAAAGCAGTAAAACTCTACTTAAAACACAGAAGAAATGTATCCTTCAATCTGCTCTGCTGTGCGTTTGTTCAGCTTAGTGAGTTAAATCTCCCTGTAGATTCAGGAGTTAGAAACAGGTTTCTGGTAAGAGTTGCGTTTGGACATTTCTCAGTGAATGGGAGTATATGTTGTAAGGAGATCTGTCTGCTTCTAAAACCAAAACGGAACTACCTAACAGAACGGTCTTCAATGTGTGCATTCAACATACAGAGTTAAAGTGGTGTGTTGAAGGGGAAGTCTGGAAAAGCTTTCTGTGGAGAGATCTCAAAACAGGCATTTCCAGCACTATTCCCGCATATAACGAAATAGCAGTAAAACTCTGCTTAAAACACAGAAGAAACGTATCCTTCAATCTGCTCTGCTGGGCCTTTGTTCAGCTTAGTGAGTTAAATCTCCCTGTAGATTCAGGAGTTAGAAACACGTTTCTGGTAAGAGCTGCGTTTGGATATTTCTCAGTGAATGGGAGTATATGCTGTAAGTAGAACAGTCTGCTTCTAAAACCAAAACGGAGCTACCTAACAGAACGGTCTACAATGTGTGCATTCAACTTACAGAGTTAAAGTCGTGTGTTGAAGGGGAAGTCTGGAAACGCTTTCTGTGGAGAGATCTCAAAACAGGCATTTCCAGCACTATTCCCGGATATAACGAAATAGCAGTAAAACTCTGCTTAAAACACAGAAGAAACATATCCTTCAATATGCTCTGCTTTGCGTTTGTTCAGCTTAGTGAGTTAAATCTCCCTGTAGATTCAGGAGTTAGAAACAAGTTTGTGGTAAGCGCTGCGTTTGGACATTTCTCAGTGAATGGGAGTATATGTTGTAAGGAGATCTGTCTGCTTCTAAAACCAAAACGGAACTACCTAACAGAACGGTCTTCAATGTGTGCATTCAACTTACCGAGTTAAAGTCGTGAGTTGAAGGGGAAGTCTGGAAACGCTTTCTCTGGAGTGATCTCAAAACAGGCATTTCCAGCACTATTCCCGCATATAACGAAAAAAAGCAGTAAAACTCTGTTTAAAACACAGAAGAAACGTATCGTTCAATCTGCTCTGCTGTGCGTTTGTTCAGCTTAGTGAGTTAAATCTCCCTGTAGATTCAGGAGTTAGAAACACGTTTCTGGTAAGAGCTGCGTTTGGACATTTCTCAGTGAATGGGAGTATATGCTGTAAGGAGAAGAGACTGCTTCTAAAACCAAAACGGAGCTACCTAACAGAACGGTCTACAATGTGTGCATTCAACTTACAGAGTTAAAGTCGTGTGTTGAAGGGGAAGTCTGGAAACGCTTTCTGTGGAGAGATCTCAAAACAGGCATTTCCAGCACTCTTCCCGGATATAACGAAATAGCAGTAAAACTCTGCTTAAAACACAGAAGAAACATATCCTTCAATATGCTCTGCTTTGCGTCTGTTCAGCTTAGTGAATTAAATCATTCTGTAGATTCAGGAGTTAGAAACAAGTTTGTGGTAAGCATTGCGTTTGGACATTTCTCAGTGAATGGGAGTATATGCTGTAAGGAGATCCGTCTGCTTCTAAAACCATAACGGAACTACCTAACAGAACGGTCTTCAATGTGTGCATTCAACGTACAGTGTTAAAGTCATGTGTTCAAGGGGAAGTCTGGAAAGGCTTTCTGTGGAGGGATCTCAAAACAGGCATTTCCAGTACTATTCCCGCATATACTGAAATAGCAGTAAAACTCTGCTTAAAACACAGAAGGAACGTATCCTTCAATCTGCTCGGCTGTGCGTTTCTTCAGCTTAGTGAGTAAAATCTCCCTGTAGATTCAGGAGTTAGAAACACGTTTCTGGTAAAGCTACGTTTGGACATTTCTCAGTAAATGGGAGTATATGCTGTAAGGAGAACTGTCTGCTTTTAAAACCAAAACGGAGCTACCTAACAGTACGGTCTACAATGTGTGCATTCAACTTACAGAGTTAACGTCGTGTGTTGAAGGGGAAGTCTGAAACGCTTTCTGTGGAGAGATCTCAAAACAGGCATTTCCAGCACTATTCCTGTATATAACGAAATAGCAGTAAAATTGCTTAAAACACAGAAGAAACGTATCCTTCAATCTTCTCTGCTGTACGTTTGTTCAGCTTAGTGAGTTAAATCTCCCTGTAGATTCAGGAGTTAGAAACACGTTTCTGGTAAGAGCTGCGTTTGGACATTTCGCAGTGAATGGGAGTATATGCTGTAAGGAGAACTGTCTGCTTCTACAACCAAAACGGAGCTACCTAACAGAACGGTCTTCAATGTGTACATTCAACATACAGAGTTAAAGTGGTGTGTTGAAGGGGAAGTCTGGAAATGCTTTCGGTGGAGAGATCTCAAAACAGGCATTTACAGCACTATTCCCGCATATAACGAAAAAGCAGTAAAACTCTACTTAAAACACAGAAGAAATGTATCCTTCAATCTGCTCTGCTGTGCGTTTGTTCAGCTTAGTGAGTTAAATCTCCCTGTAGATTCAGGAGTTAGAAACAGGTTTCTGGTAAGAGTTGCGTTTGGACATTTCTCAGTGAATGGGAGTATATGTTGTAAGGAGATCTGTCTGCTTCTAAAACCAAAACGGAACTACCTAACAGAACGGTCTTCAATGTGTGCATTCAACATACAGAGTTAAAGTGGTGTGTTGAAGGGGAAGTCTGGAAAAGCTTTCTGTGGAGAGATCTCAAAACAGGCATTTCCAGCACTATTCCCGCATATAACGAAATAGCAGTAAAACTCTGCTTAAAACACAGAAGAAACGTATCCTTCAATCTGCTCTGCTGGGCCTTTGTTCAGCTTAGTGAGTTAAATCTCCCTGTAGATTCAGGAGTTAGAAACACGTTTCTGGTAAGAGCTGCGTTTGGATATTTCTCAGTGAATGGGAGTATATGCTGTAAGTAGAACAGTCTGCTTCTAAAACCAAAACGGAGCTACCTAACAGAACGGTCTACAATGTGTGCATTCAACTTACAGAGTTAAAGTCGTGTGTTGAAGGGGAAGTCTGGAAACGCTTTCTGTGGAGAGATCTCAAAACAGGCATTTCCAGCACTATTCCCGGATATAACGAAATAGCAGTAAAACTCTGCTTAAAACACAGAAGAAACATATCCTTCAATATGCTCTGCTTTGCGTTTGTTCAGCTTAGTGAGTTAAATCTCCCTGTAGATTCAGGAGTTAGAAACAAGTTTGTGGTAAGCGCTGCGTTTGGACATTTCTCAGTGAATGGGAGTATATGTTGTAAGGAGATCTGTCTGCTTCTAAAACCAAAACGGAACTACCTAACAGAACGGTCTTCAATGTGTGCATTCAACTTACCGAGTTAAAGTCGTGAGTTGAAGGGGAAGTCTGGAAACGCTTTCTCTGGAGTGATCTCAAAACAGGCATTTCCAGCACTATTCCCGCATATAACGAAAAAAAGCAGTAAAACTCTGTTTAAAACACAGAAGAAACGTATCGTTCAATCTGCTCTGCTGTGCGTTTGTTCAGCTTAGTGAGTTAAATCTCCCTGTAGATTCAGGAGTTAGAAACACGTTTCTGGTAAGAGCTGCGTTTGGACATTTCTCAGTGAATGGGAGTATATGCTGTAAGGAGAAGAGACTGCTTCTAAAACCAAAACGGAGCTACCTAACAGAACGGTCTACAATGTGTGCATTCAACTTACAGAGTTAAAGTCGTGTGTTGAAGGGGAAGTCTGGAAACGCTTTCTGTGGAGAGATCTCAAAACAGGCATTTCCAGCACTATTCCCGCATATAACGAAATACCTATAAAACTCTGCTTAAAACAAAGAAGAAACGTATCCTTCAAACTGCTCTGCTGTGCGTTTGTTCACCTTAGTGAGTTAAATCTCCCTGTAGATTCAGGAGTTAGAAACACGTTTCTGGTAAGAGCTGCGTTTGGACATTTCTCAGTGAATGGGAGTATATGCTGTAAGGAGAACTGTCTGCTTCTAAAACCAAAACGGAGCTACCTAACGGAACGGTCTTCAATGTGTACATTCACCTTACAGAGTTAAAGTGGTGTGTTGAAGGGGAAGTCTGAAAACGCTTTCTGTGGAGAGATCTCAAAACAGGCATTTCCAGCACTATTCCCGCATATAACGAAATAGTAGTAAAACTCTGCTTAAAACACAGAAGAAACGTATCCGTCAATCTGCTCTACTGTGCGTTTGTTCAGCTTAGTGAGTTAAATCTCCCTGTAGATTCAGGAGTTAGAAACACGTCTCTGGTAAGAGCTGCGTTTGGACATTTCTCAGTGAATGGGAGTATATGCTGTAAGGAGATCTGTCTGCTTCTAAAACCAAAACGGAGCTACTTAACAGAAGGGTCTTCAATGTGTGCATTCAACTTACAGAGTTAATGTGGTGTGTTGAAGGGGAAGTCTGGAAACGCTTTCTGTGGAGAGATCTCAAAACAGGCATTTCCATCACTATTCCCACATATAACGAAATAGCAGTAAAACTCTGCTTAAAACACAGAAGAAACGTATCCTTCAATCTGCTCTGCTGGGCGTTTGTTCAGCTTAGTGTGTTAAATCTCCCTGTAGATTCAGGAGTTAGAAACACGTTTCTGGTAAGAGCTGCGTTTGGACATTTCTCAGTGAATGGGAGTATATGCTGTAAGTAGAACAGTCTGCTTCTAAAACCAAAACGGAGCTAACTAACAGAACGGTCTACAATGTGTGCATTCAACTTACAGAGTTAAAGTCGTGTGTTGAAGTGGAAGTCTGGAAACGCTTTCTGTGGAGAGATCTCAAAACAGGCATTTCCAGCACTCTTCCCGGATATAACGAAATAGCAGTAAAACTCTGCTTAAAACACAGAAGAAACATATCCTTCAATATGCTCTGCTTTGCGTCTGTTCAGCTTAGTGAGTTAAATCTTTCTGTAGATTCAGGAGTTAGAAACAAGTTTGCGGTAAGCGCTGCGTTTGGACATTTCTCAGTGAATGGGAGTATATGCTGTAAGGAGATCTGTCTGCTTCTAAAACCATAACGGAACTACCTAACAGAACGGTCTTCAATGTGTGCATTCAACGTACAGTGTTAAAGTCATGTGTTCAAGGGGAAGTCTGGAAAGGCTTTCAGTGGAGGGATCTCAAAACAGGCATTTCCAGTACTATTCCCGCATATACTGAAATAGCAGTAAAACTCTGCTTAAAACACAGAAGGAACGTATCCTTCAATCTGCTCGGCTGTGCGTTTCTTCAGCTTAGTGAGTAAAATCTCCCTGTAGATTCAGGAGTTAGAAACACGTTTCTGGTAAAGCTGCGTTTGGACATTTCTCAGTAAATGGGAGTATATGCTGTAAGGAGAACTGTCTGCTTTTAAAACCAAAACGGAGCTACCTAACAGTACGGTCTACAATGTGTGCATTCAACTTACAGAGTTAAAGTCGTGTGTTGAAGGGGAAGTCTGAAACGCTTTCTGTGGAGAGATCTCAAAACAGGCATTTCCAGCACTATTCCTGCATATAACGAAATAGCAGTAAAATTGCATAAAACACAGAAGAAACGTATCCTTCAATCTTCTCTGCTGTACGTTTGTTCAGCTTAGTGAGTTAAATCTCCCTGTAGATTCAGGAGTTAGAAACACGTTTCTGGTAAGAGCTGCGTTTGGACATTTCTCAGTGAATGGGAGTATATGCTGTAAGGAGAACTGTCTGTTTCTAAAACCAAAACGGAGCTACCTAACAGAACGGTCTTCAATGTGTACATTCAACATACAGAGTTAAAGTGGTGTGTTGAAGGGGAAGTCTGGAAACGCTTTCGGTGGAGAGATCTCAAAACAGGCATTTACAGCACTATTCCCGCATATAACGAAATAGCAGTAAAACTCTACTTAAAACACAGAAGAAATGTATCCTTCAATCTGCTCTGCTGTGCGTTTGTTCAGCTTAGTGAGTTAAATCTCCCTGTAGATTCAGGAGTTAGAAACAGGTTTCTGGTAAGTGTTGCGTTTGGACATTTCTCAGTGAATGGGAGTATATGTTGTAAGGAGATCTGTCTGCTTCTAAAACCAAAACGGAACTACCTAACAGAACGGTCTTCAATGTGTGCATTCAACATACAGAGTTAAAGTGGTGTGTTGAAGGTGAAGTCTGGAAACCCTTTCTGTGGAGAGATCTTAAAACAGGCATTTCCAGCACTATTCCCGCATATACTGAAATAGCAGTAAAACTCTGCTTAAAACACAGAAGAAACGTATCCTTCAAACTGCTCTGCTGTGCGTTTGTTCAGCTTAGTGAGTTAAATCTCCCTGTAGATTCAGCAGTTAGAAACACGTTTCTGGTAAGAGCTGCGTTTGGACATTTCTCAGTGAATCGGAGTATATGCTGTAAGGAGAACTGTCTGCTTCTAAAACCAAAACGGAGCTACCTAACAGAACGGTCTTCAATGTGTACGTTCAACTTACCGAGTTAAAGTGGTGTGTTGAAGGGGAAGTCTGGAAACGCTTTCTGTGGAGAGATCTCAAAACAGGCATTTCCAGGACTATTCCCGCATATAACGAAATAGCAGTAAAACTCTGCTTAAAACACAGAAGAAACGTATCCGTCAATCTGCTCTACTGTGCGTTTGTTCAGCTTAGTGAGTTAAATCTCGCTGTAGATTCAGGAGTTAGAAACACGTTTCTGGTAAGGGCTGCGTTTGGACATTTCTCAGTGAATGGGAGTATATGCTGTAAGGAGAACTGTCTGCTTCTAAAACCAAAACGGAGCTACTTAACAGAAGGGTCTTCAATGTGTGCATTCAACTTACAGAGTTAATGTGGTGTGTTGAAGGGGAAGTCTGGAAACGCTTTCTGTGGAGAGATCTCAAAACAGGCATTTCCATCACTATTCCCGCATATAACGAAATAGCAGTAAAACTCTGCTTAAAACACAGAAGAAACGTATCCTTCAATCTGCTCTGCTGGGCGTATGTTCAGCTTAGTGAGTTAAATCTCCCTGTAGATTCAGGAGTTAGAAACACGTTTCTGGTAAGAGCTGCGTTTGGACATTTCTCCGTGAATGGGAGTATATGCTGTAAGTAGAACAGTCTGCTTCTAAAACCAAAACGGAGCTACCTAACAGAATGATCTACAATGTGTGCATTCAACTTACAGAGTTAAAGTCGTGTGTTGAAGTGGAAGTCTGGAAACGCTTTCTGTGGAGAGATCTCAAAACAGGCATTTCCAGCACTATTCCCGGATATAACGAAATAGCAGTAAAACTCTGCTTAAAACACAGAAGAAACATATATTTTAATATGCTCTGCTTTGCGTTTGTTCAGCTTAGTGAGTTAAATCTCCCTGTAGATTCAGGAGTTAGAAACAAGTTTGTGGTAAGCGCTGAGTTTGGACATTTCTCAGTGAATGGGAGTATATGCTGTAAGGAGATCTGTCTGCTTCTAAAACCATAACGGAACTACCTAACAGAACGGTCTTCAATGTGTGCATTCAACGTACAGTGTTAAATTCCTGTGTTGATGGGGAAGTCTGGAAACGCTTTCTGGGGAGGGATCTCATAACAGGCATTTCCAGTACTATTCCCGCATATACTGAAATAGCAGTAAAACTCTGCTTAAAACACAGAAGTAACGTATCCTTCAATCTCCTCGGCTGTGCGTTTCTTCAGCTTTGTGAGTAAAATCTCCCTGTAGATTCAGGAGTTAGAAACACGTTTCTGGTAAAGCTGAGTTTGGACAATTCTCAGTAAATGGGAATATATGCTGTAAGGAGAACAGTCTGCTTCTAAAACCAAAACGGAGCTACCTAACAGTACGGTCTACAATGTGTGCATTCAACTTACAGAGTTAAAGTCGTGTGTTGAAGGGGAAGTCTGAAACGCTTTCTGTGGGGAGATCTCAAAACAGGCATTTCCAGCACTATTCCTGCATATAACGAAATAGCAGTAAAATTGCTTAAAACACAGAAGAAACGTATCCTTCAATCTGCTCTGCTGGGCGTTTGTTCAGCTTAGTGAGTTAAATCACCCTGTAGATTCAGGAGTTAGAAACACGTTTCTGGTAAGAGCTGCGTTTGGACATTTCTCAGCTAATGGGAGTATATGCTGTAAGGAGAACAGTCTGCTTCTAAAACCAAAACGGAGCTACCTAACAGTACGGACTAAAATGTGTGCATTCAACTTACAGAGTTAAAGTCGTGTGTTGAAGGGGAAGTCTGGAAACCCTTTCTGTGGAGAGATCTCAAAACAGGCATTTCCAGCACTATTCCTGCATATAACGAAATAGCAGTAAAACTGCTTAAAACACAGAAGAAACGTATCTTTCAATCTGCCCTGCTGTACGTTTGTTCAGCTTAGTGAGTTAAATCTCCCTGTAGATTCAGGAGTTAGAAACACGTTTCTGGTAAGAGCTGCGTTTGGATATTTCTCAGTGAATGGGAGTATATGCTGTAAGGAGAACAGTCTTCTTCTAAAACCAAAACGGAGCTACCTAACAGAACGGTCTACAATGTGTGCATTCAACTTACAGAGTTAAAGTCGTGTGTTGAAGGGGAAGTCTGGAAACGCTTTCTGTGGAGAGATCTTAAAACAGGCATTTCCAGCACTATTCCCGCATATAACGAATTAGCAGTAAAACTCTCCTTAAAACACAGAAGAAACGTATCCTTCAATCTGCTCTGCTGTGCGTTTGTTCAGCTTAGTGAGTTAAATCTCCCGGTAGATTCAGGAGTTAGAAACACGTTTCTGGTAAGAGCTGCGTTTGGATATTTCTCAGTGAATGGGATTATATGCTGTAAGGAGAACAGTCTTCTTCTAAAACCAAAACGGAGCTACCTAACAGAATGGTCTACAATGTGTGCATTCAAATTACAGAGTTAAAGTCGTGTGTTGAAGGGGAAGTCTGGAAACACTTTCTGTGGAGAGATCTCAAAACAGGCATTTCCAGCACTATTCCCGCGTATACCGAAATAGCAGTAAAACTCTGCTTAAAACACAGAAGAAACGTATCCTTCAATATGCACTGCTGGGCGTTTGTTCAGCTTAGTGAGTTAAATCTCCCTGTAGATTCAGGAGTTAGAGACACGTTTCTGGTAAGAGCTGCGTTTGGACATTTCCCAGTAAATGGGAGTATATGCTGTAAGGAGAACAGTCTGCTTCTAAAACCAAAACGGAGCTACCTAACAGTACGGTCTACAATGTGTGCATTCAATTTACAGAGTTAAAGTGGTGTGTTGAAGGGGAAGTCTGGAAACGCTTTCTGTGGAGAGATCTCAAAACAGGCATTTCCAGCAGTATTCCTGCATATAACGAAATAGCAGTAAAACTGCTTAAAACACAGAAGAAACGTATCCTTCAATCTGCTCTGCTGTACGTTTGTTCAGCTTAGTGAGTTAAATCTCCCTGTAGATTCAGGTGTTAGAAACACGTTTCTGGTAAGAGCTGCGTTTGGACATTTCTCAGTGAATGGGAGTATATGCTGTAATGAGAACTGTCTCCTTCTAAAATCAAAACGGAGCTACCTAACAGAACGGTCTTCAATGTGTACATTCAACTTACAGAGTTAAAGAGGTGTGTTGAAGGGGAAGTCTGGAAACGCTTTCGGTGGAGAGATCTCAAAACAGGCATTTACAGCACTATTCCCGCATATAACGAAATAGCAGTAAAACTCTGCTTAAAACACAGAAGAAATGTATCCTTCAATCTGCTCTGCTGTGCGTTTGTTCAGCTAAGTGGGTTAAATCTCCCTGTAGATTCAGGAGTTAGAAACACGTTTCTGGTAAGAGTTGCATTTGGACATTTCTCAGTGAATGTGAGTATATGCTGTAAGGAGAACTGTCTGCTTCTAAAACCAAAACGGAGCTACCTAACAGAACGGTCTTCAATGCGTGCATTCAACTTACCGAGTTAAAGTCGTGTGTTGAAGGGGAAGTCTGGAAATGCTTTCTGTGGAGAGATCTCAAAACAGGCATTTCCAGCACTATTCCCGCATATAACGATATAGCAGTAAAACTCTGCTTAAAACACAGTAGAAACGTATCCTTCAATCTGCTCTGCTGTGCGTTTGTTCAGCTTAGTGAGTTAAATCTCCCTGTAGATTCAGGAGTTAGAAACACGTTTTTGGTAAGCGCTGCGTTTGGACAATTCTCAGTGAATGGGAGTATATGCTGTAAGGAGAACTGTCTGCTTCTAAAACCAAAACGGAGCTACCTAACAGAACGGTCTTCAATGTGTGCATTCAACTTACAGAGTTAAAGTCGTGTGTTCAAGGGGAGGTCTGGAAACGCTTCCTGTGGAGAGATCTCAAAACAGGCATTTCCAGCACTATTCCCGCATATAAGGAAATAGCAGTAAAACTCTGCTTAAAATAGAGAAGAAACGTATCCTTCCATCTGCTCTGCTGTGCGTTTGTTCAGCTTAGTGAGTTAAATCTCCCTGTAGATTCAGGAGTTTGAAACACTTTTCTGGTAAGAGCTGCATTTGGACATTTCTCATTGAATGGGAGTATATGCTGTAAGGAGAAGAGTCTGCTTCTAAAACCAAAACGGAGCTACCTAACAGAACGGTCTGCAATGTGTGCATTCAAATTACACAGTTAAAGTCGTGTGTTCAAGGGGAGGTCTGGAAACGCTTTCTGTGGACAGATCTCAAAACAGGCATTTCCAGCACTATTCCCGCATATAACGAAATAGCAGTAAAACTGCTTAAAACACAGAAGAATCGTATCCTTCAATCTGCTCTGCTGTACGTTTGTTCAGCTTAGTGAGTTAAATCTCCCTGTTGATTCAGGAGTTAGAAACACGTTTCTGGTAAGAGCTGCGTTTGGACATTTCTCAGTGAATGGGAGTATATGCTGTAAGGAGAACAGTCTGCTTCTTAAACCAAAACGGAGCTACCTAACAGAACGGTCTTCAATGTGTACATTCAACTTACAGTGTTAAAGTGGTGTGTTGAAGGGGAAGTCTGGAAACGGTTTCGGTGGAGAGATCTCAAAACAGGCATTTCCTGCACTATTCCCGCATATAACGAAATAGCAGTAAAACTCTGCTTAAAACACAGAAGAAATGTATCCTTCAATCTGCTCTGCTGTGCGTTAGTTCATCTTAGTGAGTTAAATCTCCCTGTAGATTCAGGAGTTAGAAACACGTTTCTGTTAAGTGTTGCATTTGGACATTTCTCAGTGAATGGTAGTATATGCTGTAAGTAGAACTGTCTGCTTCTAAAACCAAAACGGAGCTACCTAACAGAACGGTCTACAATGCGTGCATTCAACTTACAGATTTGAAGTCGTGTGTTGATGTGGAAGTCTGGAAACGCTTTCTGTGGAGAGATCTCAAAACAGGCATTTCCAGCACTATTCCCGGATATAACGAAATGGCAGTAAAACTCTGCTTAAAACACAGAAGAAACATATCCTTCAATATGCTCTGCTTTGCCTTTTTTCAGCTTAGTGAGTTAAATCTCCCTGTAGATTCAGGAGTTAGAGACACGTTTCTGGTAAGAGCTGCGTTTGGACATTTCTCAGTAAATGGGAGTATATGCTGTAAGGAGAACAGTCTGCTTCTAAAACCAAAACGGAGCTACCTAACAGTACGGTCTACAATGTGTGCATTCAACTTACAGAGTTAAAGTGGTGTGTAGAAGGGGAAGTCTGGAAACGCTTTCTGTGGAGAGATCTCAAAACAGGCATTTCCAGCACTATTCCTGCATATAACGAAATAGCAGTAAAACTGCTTAAAACACAGAAGAAACGTGTCCTTCAATCTGCTCTGCTGTACGTTTGTTCAGCTTAGTGAGTTAAATCTCCCTGTAGATTCAGGTGTTAGAAACACGTTTCTGGTAAGAGCTGCGTTTGGACATTTCTCAGTGAATGGGTGTATATGCTGTAATGAGAACTGTCTGCTTCTAAAAACAAAACGGAGATACCTAACAGAACGGTCTTCAATGTGTACATTCAACTTACAGAGTTAAAGTGGTGTGTTGAAGGGGAAGTCTGGAAACGCTTTCGGTGGAGAGATCTCAAAACAGGCATTTACAGCACTATTCCCGCATATAACGAAATAGCAGTAAAACTCTGCTTAAAACACAGAAGAAATGTATCCTTCAATCTGCTCTGCTGTGCGTTTGTTCAGCTAAGTGGGTTAAATCTCCCTGTAGATTCAGGAGTTAGAAACACGTTTCTGGTAAGAGTTGCATTTGGACATTTCTCAGTGAATGTGAGTATATGCTGTAAGGAGAACTGTCTGCTTCTAAAACCAAAACGGAGCTACCTAACAGAACGGTCTTCAATGCGTGCATTCAACTTACCGAGTTAAAGTCGTGTGTTGAAGGGGAAGTCTGGAAATGCTTTCTGTGGAGAGATCTCAAAACAGGCATTTCCAGCACTATTCCCGCATATAACGAAATAGCAGTAAAACTCTGCTTAAAACACAGTAGAAACGAATCCTTCAATCTGCTCTGCTCTGCGTTTGTTCAGCTTAGTGAGTTAAATCTCCCTGTAGATTCAGGAGTTAGAAACACGTTTTTGGTAAGCGCTGCGTTTGGACAATTCTCAGTGAATGGGAGTATATGCTGTAAGGAGAACTGTCTGCTTCTAAAACCAAAACGGAGCTACCTAACAGAACGGTCTTCAATGTGTGCATTCAACTTACAGAGTTAAAGTCGTGTGTTCAAGGGGAGGTCTGGAAACGCTTCCTGTGGAGAGATCTCAAAACAGGCATTTCCAGCACTATTCCCGCATATAAGGAAATAGCAGTAAAACTCTGCTTAAAATAGAGAAGAAACGTATCCTTCCATCTGCTCTGCTGTGCGTTTGTTCAGCTTAGTGAGTTAAATCTCCCTGTAGATTCAGGAGTTTGAAACACGTTTCTGGTAAGAGCTGCGTTTGGACATTTCTCATTGAATGGGAGTATATGCTGTAAGGAGAAGAGTCTGCTTCTTAAACCAAAACGGAGCTACCTAACAGAACGGTCTACAATGTGTGCATTCAACTTACAGAGTTAAAGTCGTGTGTTGAAGGGGAAGTCTGGAAACGCTTTCTGTGGAGAGATCTCAAAACAGGCATTTCCAGCACTATTCCCGCATATAACGAAATAGCAGTAAAACTCTGCTTAAAACACAGAAGAAACGTATCCTTCAATCTGCTCTGCTGTGCGTTTGTTCAGCTTAGTGAGTTAAATCTCCCTGTAGATTCAGGAGTTAGAAACACGTTTCTGGTATGAGTTGCGTTTGGACATTTCTCAGTGAATGGGAGTATATGCTGTAAGTAGAACACTCTGCTTCTAAAACCAAAACGGAGCTACCTAACAGAACGGTCTACAATGTGTGCATTCAACTTACAGAGATAAAGTAGTGTGTTGAAGGGGAAGACTGGAAACGCTTTCTGTGGAGAGATCTCAAAACAGGCATTTACAGCACTATTCCCGCATATAAGGAAAAAGCAGTAAAACTCTGCTTAAAACACAGAAGAATCGTATCCTTCAATGTGCTCTGCTGTGCGTTTGTTCAGCTTAGTGAGTTAAATCTCCCTGTAGATTCAGGAGTTTGAAACACGTTTCTGGTAAGAGCTGCGTTTGGACATTTCTCAGTGAATGGGGGTCTATGCTGTAAGGAGAACTGTCTGCTTCTAAAACCAAAACGGAGCTACCTAAAAGAACGGTCTACAATGTGTGCATTCAACTTACAGAGTTAAAGACGTGTGTTGAAGGGGAAGTCTGGAAACGCTTTCTGTGGAGAGATTTCAAAACAGGCATTTCCAGCACTATTCCCGCATATAAGGAAATAGCAGTAAATCTCTGCTTAAAACACAGAAGGAAATTATCCTTCAATCTGCTCTGCTGTGCGTTTGTTCAGCTTAGTGAGTTAAAACTCCCTGTAGATTCAGGTGTTAGAAACACGTTTCTGGTAAGAGCTGCGTTTGGACATTTCTCAGTGAATGGAGTATATGCAGTAATGAGAACTGTCTGCTTCTAAAATCAAAACGGAGCTACCTAACAGAACGGTCTTCAATGTGTACATTCAACTTACAGAGTTAAAGTGGAGTGTTGAAGGGGAAGTCTGCAAATGCTTTCGGTGGAGAGATCTCAAAACAGGCATTTACAGCACTATGCCCGCATATAATGAAATAGCAGTAAAACTCTGCTTAAAACACAGAAGAAATGTATCCTTCAATCTCCTCTGCTGTGCGTTTGTTCAGCTTAGTGAGTTAAATCTCCCTCTAGATTCAGGAGTTAGAAACACGTTTCTGGTAAGAGTTGCGTTTGGACATTTCTCAGTGAATGTGAGTATATGCTGTAAAGAGAACTGTCTGCTTCTAAAACCAAAACGGAGCTACCTAACAGAACGGTCTTCAATGTGTGCATTCAACTTACCGAGTTAAAGTCGTGTGTTGAAGGGGAAGTCTGGAAACGCTTTCTGTGGAGAGATCTCAAAACAGGCATTTCCAGCACTATTCCCGCATATAACGAAATAGCAGTAAAACTCTGCTTAAAAGACAGTAGAATCGTATCCTTCAATCTGCTCTGCTGTGCGTTGGTTCAGCTTAGTGAGTTAAATCTCCCTGTAGATTCAGGAGTTAGAATCACGTTTGTGGTAAGCGCTGCGTTTGGACAATTCTCAGTGAATGGGAGTATATGCTGTAAGGAGAACTGTCTGCTTTTAAAACCAAAACGGAGCTACCTAACAGAACGGTCTGCAATGTGTGCATTCAAATTACAGAGTTAAAGTCGTGTGTTCAAGGGGAGGTCTGGAAACGCTTTCTGTGGACAGATCTCAAAACAGGCATTTCCAGCACTATTCCCGCATATAACGAAATAGCAGTAAAACTGCTTAAAACACAGAAGAATCGTATCCTTCAATCTGCTCTGCTGTACGTTTGTTCAGCTTAGTGAGTTAAATCTCCCTGTTGATTCAGGAGTTAGAAACACGTTTCTGGTAAGAGCTGCGTTTGGACATTTCTCAGTGAATGGGAGTATATGCTGTAAGGAGCACAGTCTGCTTCTAAAACCAAAACGGAGCTACCTAACAGAACGGTCTTCAATGTGTACATTCAACTTACAGAGTTAAAGTGGTGTGTTGAAGGGGAAGTCTGGAAACGGTTTCGGTGGAGAGATCTCAAAACAGGCATTTCCTGCACTATTCCCGCATATAACGAAATAGCAGTAAAACTCTGCTTAAAACACAGAAGAAATGTATCCTTCAATCTGCACTGCTGTGCGTTAGTTCAGCTTAATGAGTTAAATCTCCCTGTAGATTCAGGAGTTAGAAACACGTTTCTGTTAAGTGTTGCGTTTGGACATTTCTCAGTGAATGGTAGTATATGCTGTAAGTAGAACTGTCTGCTTCTAAAACCAAAACGGAGCTACCTAACAGAACGGTCTACAATGCGTGCATTCAACTTACAGATTTGAAGTCGTGTGTTGATGTGGAAGTCTGGAAACGCTTTCTGTGGAGAGATCTCAAAACAGGCATTTCCAGCACTATTCCCGGATATAACGAAATGGCAGTAAAACTCTGCTTAAAACACAGAAGAAACATATCCTTCAATATGCTCTGCTTTGCCTTTGTTCAGCTTAGTGAGTTAAATCTCCCTGTAGATTCAGGAGTTAGAGACACGTTTCTGGTAAGAGCTGCGTTTGGACATTTCTCAGTAAATGGGAGTATATGCTGTAAGGAGAACAGTCTGCTTCTAAAACCAAAACGGAGCTACCTAACAGTACGGTCTACAATGTGTGCATTCAACTTACAGAGTTAAAGTGGTGTGTAGAAGGGGAAGTCTGGAAACGCTTTCTGTGGAGAGATCTCAAAACAGGCATTTCCAGCACTATTCCTGCATATAACGAAATAGCAGTAAAACTGCTTAAAACACAGAAGAAACGTGTCCTTCAATCTGCTCTGCTGTACGTTTGTTCAGCTTAGTGAGTTAAATCTCCCTGTAGATTCAGGTGTTAGAAACACGTTTCTGGTAAGAGCTGGGTTTGGACATTTCTCAGTGAATGGGAGTATATGCTGTAATGAGAACTGTCTGCTTCTAAAAACAAAACGGAGCTACCTAACAGAACGGTCTTCAATGTGTACATTCAACTTACAGAGTTAAAGTGGTGTGTTGAAGGGGAAGTCTGGAAACGCTTTCGGTGGAGAGATCTCAAAACAGGCATTTCCAGCACTATTCCTGCATATAACGAAATAGCAGTAAAACTCTGCTTAAAACACAGAAGAAATGTATCCTTCAATCTGCTCTGCTGTGCGTTTGTTCAGCTAAGTGAGTAAAATCTCCCTGTAGATTCAGGAGTTAGAAACACGATTCTCGTAAGAGATGCATTTGGACATTTCTCAGTGAATGTGAGTATATGCTGTAAGGAGAACTGTCTGCTTCTAAAACCAAAACGGAGCTACGTAACAGAACGGTCTTCAATGCGTGCATTCAACTTACCGAGTTAAAGTCGTGTGTTGAAGGGGAAGTCTGGAAATGCTTTCTGTGGAGAGATCCCAAAACAGGCATTTCCAGCACTATTCCCGCATGTAACGAAATAGCAGAAAAACTCTGCTTAAAACACAGTAGAAACGTATCCTTCAATCTGCTCTGCTGTGCGTTTGTTCAGCGTAGTGAGTTAAATCTCCCTGTAGATTCAGGAGTTAGAAACACGTTTGTGGTAAGCGCTGCGTTTGGACAATTCTCAGTGAATGGGGGTATATGCTGTAAGGAGAACTGTCTGCTTCTAAAACCAAAACGGAGCTACCTAACAGAACGGTCTTCAATGTGTGCATTCAACTTACAGAGTTAAAGTCGTGTGTTGAAGGGGAAGTCTGGAAAGGCTTTCTGTGGAGAGATCTCAAAACAGGCATTTCCAGCACTATTCCCGCATATAAGGAAATAGCAGTAAAACTCTGCTTAAAATAGAGAAGAAACGTATCCTTCCATCTGCTCTGCTGTGCGTTTGTTCAGCTTAGTGAGTTAAATCTCCCTGTAGATTCAGGAGTTTGAAACACGTTTCTGGTAAGAGTTGCGTTTGGACATTTCTCAGTGAATGGGGGTCTATGCTGTAAGGAGAACTGTCTGCTTCTAAAACGAAAACGGAGCTACCTAACAGAACGGTCTACAATGTGTGCATTCAACTTACAGAGTTAAAGACGTGTGTTGAAGGGGAAGTCTGGAAACGCTTTCTGTGGAGAGATCTCAAAACCGGCATTTCCAGCACTATTCCCGCATATAAGGAAATAGCAGTAAAACTCTGCTTAAACACAGAAGAAAATTATCCTTCAATCTGCTCTGCTGTCCGTTTGTTCAGCTTAGTTAGTTAAATCTCCCTGTACATTCAGGAGTTAGAAACACGTTTCTGGTAGGAGCTGCGTTTGGATATTTCTCAGTGAATGGGAGTATATGCTGTAAGGAGAACAGTCTGCTTCTAAAACCAAAACGGAGCTACCTAACAGAACGGTCTACAATGTGTGTATTCAAATTACAGAGTTAAAGTCGTGTGTTGAAGGGGAAGTCTGGAAAAGCTTTCTGTGGAGAGATCTCAAAACAGGCATTTCCAGCACTATTACCGCAGATAACGAAATAGCAGTAAAACTCTTCTTAAAACACAGAAGGAACGTATCCTTCAATCTGCTCGGCTGTGCGTGTGTTCAGCTTAGTGAGTTAAATATCCCAGTAGATTCAGGAGTTAGAAACACGTTTCTTGTAAAGCTGCATTTGGACATTTCTCAGTGAATGGTAGTATATGCTGTAAGGAGAACAGTCTGCTTCTAAAATGAAAACGGAGCTACCTAACAGAACGGTCTACAATGGGTGCATTCAAGTTACAGAGTTAAAGTCCTGTCTTGAAGGGGAAGTCTGGAAAAGCTTTCTGTGGAGAGATCTCAATACAGGCATTTCCAGCACTATTCCCGCATATAACAAAATAGCCGTAAAACTCTGCTTAAAACACAGAAGAGACATATCCTTCAATATGCTCTGCTTTGCGTTTGTTCAGCTTAGTGAGTTAAATCTTCCTGTAGATTCAGAAGGTAGACACACGTTTGTGGTAAGCGCTGCGTTTGGACATTACTCAGTGAATGGGAGTATATGCTGTAAGGAGATCTGTCTGCTTCTAAAACCAAAACGGAGCTACCTAACAGAACGGTCTTCAATGTGTGCATTCAACTTACAGAGTTAAAGTCGTGTGTTGAAGGGGAAGTCTGGAAACGCTTTCTGTGGAGAGATCTGAAAACAGGCATTTCCAGCACTATTCCCGCATATACTGAAATAGCAGTAAAACTCTGCTTAAAACACAGAAGAAACGTATCCTTAAATCTGCTCTGCTGCGCGTTTGTTCAGCTCAGTGTGTTAAATCTCCGTGTAGATTCAGGAATTAGAAACACGTTTCTGGTAAGAGCTGCGTTTGGACATTTCTGAGTGAATGGGAGTATATGCTGTAAGGAGAACTGTCTGCTTCTAAAACCAAAACGGAGCTACCTAACAGAACGGTCTTCAATGTGTGCATTCAACTTACAGAGTTAAAGTCGTGTGTTGAAGGGGAAGTCTGGAAACGCTTTCTGTGGAGAGATCTCAAAACAGGCATTTCAGCACTACTCCCGCATATAACGAAATAGCAGTAAAACTCTTCTTAAAACACAGAAGAAACATATCCTTCAATCTGCTCTGCTTTGCGTTTGTTCAGCTTAGTGAGTTAAATCTCCCTGTAGATTCAGGAGTTAGAAACACGTTTGTGGTAAGCGCTGCGTTTGGACATTTCTCAGTGAATGGGAGTATATGCTGTAAGGAGAACTGTCTGCTTCTAAAACCGAAACGGAGCTACCTAACAGAACGGTCTTCAATGTGTACACTCAACTTACAGTGTTAAAGTCGTGTGTTGAAGGGGAAGTCTGGAAACGCTTTCTGTGGAGAGATCTCAAAACAGGCATTTCCAGCACTATTCCCGCATATAAGGAAATAGCAGTAAAACTCTGCTTAAAACCCAGAAGAAACGTATCCTTCAATCTGCTCTGCTATGCGTTTGTTCAGCTTAGTGAGTTAAATCTCCCTGTAGATTCAGGAGTTAGAAACACGTTTCTGGTAAGAGCTGCGTTTGGACATTTCTCAGTGAATGGGAGTATACGCTGTAAGTAGAATAGTCTGCTTCTAAAACCAAAACGGAGCTACCTAACAGAACGGTCTACAATGTGTGCATTCAACTTACAGAGTTAAAGTCGTGTGTTGAAGTGGAAGTCTGGAAACGCTTTCTGTGGAGAGATCTCAAAACAGGCATTTTCGGCACTATTCCCGGATATAACGAAATAGCAGTAAAACTCTGCTTAAAACACAGAAGAAACATATCCTTCAATATGCTCTGCTTTGCCTTTGTTCAGCTTAGTGAGTTAAATCTCCCTGTAGATTCAGAAGATAGAAACACGTTTGTGGTAAGCGCTGCGTTTGGACATTTCTCAGTGAATGGGAGTATATGCTGTAAGGAGATCTGTGTGCTTCTAAAACCAAAACGGAGCTACATAACAGAACGGTCTTCAATGTGTTCATTCAACGTACAGACTTAAAGTCGTGTGTTGAAGGGGAAGTCTGGAAACGCTTTCTGAGGAAAGATCGCAAAACAGGCATTTCCAGCACTATTCCCGCATATACGGAAATAGCAGTAAAAGTCTGCTTAAAACACAGAAGAAACGTATCCTTCAATCTGCTCTGCTGGGCGTTTGTTCAGCTTAGTGAGGTAAATCTCCCTGTAGATTCAGGAGTTTTAAACACGTTTCTGGTAAGAGCTGCGTTTGGACATTTATCAGTGAATGGGAGTATATGCTCTAAAAAAGCAGTCTGCTTCTAAAACCAAAACGGAGCTACCTAACAGTACGGTCTACAATGTTTGCATTCAACTTACAGAGTTAAAGTCGTGTGTTGAAGGGGAAGTCTGGAAACGCTTTCTGTGGAGAGATCTCAAAACAGGCATTTCCAGCACTATTCCCGCATATAATGAAAAAGCAGTAAAACTCTGCTTAAAACACAGAAGGAACGTATCCTACAATCTGCTCGGCTGTGCGTTTGTTCAGCTTAGTGAGTTAAATCTCCCTGTAGATTCCGGAGTTAGAAACACGTTTCTGGTAAAGCTGCGTTTGGACATTACTCAGTGAATGGGAGTATATTCTGTAAGGAGAACAGTCTGCTTCTAAAACGAAAACGGAGCTACCTAACAGAACGGTCTACAATGGGTGCATTCAACTTACAGAGTTAAAGTAGAGTGTTGAAGGGGAAGGCTGGAAAAGCTTTCTGTGGAGAGGTCTCAAAACAGGCATTTCCAGCACTATTCCCGCATATAACAAAATAGCAGTAAACTCTGCTTAAAACACAGAAGAAACGTATCCTTCAATCTGCTCTGCTGTGCGTTTGTTCAGCTTAGTGAGTTAAATCTCCCTGTAGATTCAGGAGTTAGAAACACGTTTCTGGTAAGAGCTGCGTTTGGACATTTCTCAGTGAATGGTAGTATATGCTGTAAGGAGAACAGTCTTCTTCTAAAACCAAAACGGAGCTACATAACAGAACGGTCTATAATGTGTTCATTCAACTTACAGAGTTAAAGTCGTGTGTTGAAGGGGAAGTTTGGAAACGCTTTCTGTGGAGAGATCTCAAAACAGGCATTTCCAGCACTATTCCCGCATATAATGAAATAGCAGTAAAACTCTGCTTAAAACACAGAAGAAACGTATCCTTCAATCTGCTCTGCTGTGCGTTTGTTCAGCTTAGTGAGTTAAATCTCCCTGTAGATTCAGGAGATAGAAACACGTTTCTGGTAAGAGCTGCGTTTGGACATTTCTCAGTGAATGGGAGTATATTCTGTAAGGAGAACAGTCTGCTTCTAAAACCAAAACGGAGCTACCTAACAGAACCGTCTTCAATGTGTGCATTCAACTTACCGAGGATAAGTGGTGAGTTGAAGGGGAAGTCTGGAAACGCTTTCTGTGGAGAGATCTCAAAACAGGCATTTCCAGCACTATTCACGCATATAAAGAAATAGCAGTAAAACTCTTCTTAAAACACAGAAGGAACGTATCCTTCAATCTGCAAGGCTGTGCGTTTCTTCAGCTTAGTGAGTTAAATCTCCCTGTAGATTGAGGAGTTAGAAACACGTTTCTGGTAAAGCTGCGTTTGGACATTTCTCAATGAATGGGAGTATATGCTGTAAGGAGAACAGTCTGCTTCTAAATTGAAAACGGAGCTACCTAACAGAACGGTCTACAATGCGTGCATTCAAATTACAGATTTAAAGTCGTGTGTTGAAGGGGAAGTCTGGAATCGCTTTCTGTGGAGAGATCTCAAAACAGGCATTTCCAGCACTATTCCTGCATATAAGGAAATAGCAGTAAAATTGCTTAAAACACAGAAGAAACGTATCCTTCAATCTTCTCTGCTGTACGTTTGTTCAGCTTAGTGAGTTAAATCTCCCTGTAGTTTCAGGAGTTAGAAACACGTTTCTGGTAAGAGCTGCGTTTGGACATTTCTCAGTGAATGGGAGTATATGCTGTAAGGAGAACTGTCTGCTTCTAAAACCAAAACGGAGCTACCTAACAGAACGGTCTTCAATGTGTACATTCAACATACAGAGTTAAAGTCGTGTGTTGAAGGGGAAGTCTGGAAACGCTTTCGGTGGAGAGATCTCAAAACAGGCATTTACAGCACTATTCCCGCATATAACGAAATAGCAGTAAAACTCTACTTAAAACACAGAAGAAATGTATCCTTCAATCTGCTCTGCTGTGCGTTTGTTCAGCTTAGTGAGTTAAATCTCCCTGTAGATTCAGGAGTTAGAAACAGGTTTCTGGTAAGCGTTGCGTTTGGACATTTCTCAGTGAATGTGAGTATATGCTGTAAGAACTGTCTGCTTCTAAAACCAAAACGGAGCTACATATCAGAACGGTCTTCAATGTGTGCATTCAACTTACGGAGTTAAAGTCGTGAGTTGAAGGGGAAGTCTGGAAACGCTTTCTGTGGAGAGATCTCAAAACAGGCATTTCCAACACTATTCCCGCATATAACGAAATAGCAGTAAAACTCTGCTTAAAACACAGAAGAAACGTATCCTTCAATCTGCTCTGCTGGGACTTTGTTCAGCTTAGTGAGTGAAATCTCCCTGTAGATTCAGGAGTTAGAAACACGTTTCTGGTAAGAGCTGCGTTTGGACATTTCTCAGTGAATGGGAGTATATGCTGTAAGTAGAACAGTCTGCTTCTAAAACCAAAACGGAGCTACCTAACAGAACGGTCTACAATGTGTGCATTCAACTTACAGAGTTAAAGTCGTGTGTTGAAGGGGAAGTCTGGAAACTCTTTCTGTGGAGAGATCTCAAAACAGGCATTTCCAGCACTATTCCCGGATATAACGAAATAGCAGTAAAACTCTGCTTAAAACACAGAAGAAACATGTCTTTCAATATGCTCTGCTTTGCGTTTGTTCAGCTTAGTGAGTTAAATCTCCCTGTAAATTCAGGAGTTAGAAACAAGTTTGTGGTAAGCGCTGCGTTTGGACATTTCTCAGTGAATGGGAGTATATGTTGTAAGGAGATCTGTCTGCTTCTAAAACCAAAACGGAACTACCTAACAGAACGGTCTTCAATGTGTGCATTCAACTTACCGAGTTAAAGTCGTGAGTTGAAGGGGAAGTCTGAAAACGCTTTCTCTGGAGTGATCTCAAAACAGGCATTTCGAGCACTATTCCCGCATATAACGAAAAAAAGCAGTAAAACTCTGTTTGAAACACAGAAGAAACTTATCGTTCAATCTGCTCTGCTGTGCGTTTGTTCAACTTAGTGAGTTAAATCTCCCTGTAGATTCAGGAGTTAGAAACACGTTTCTGGTAAGAGCTGCGTTTGGACATTTCTCAGTGAATGGGAGTATATGCTGTAAGGAGAAGAGACTGCTTCTAAAACCAAAACGGAGCTACCTAACAGAACGGTCTACAATGTGTGCATTCAACTTACAGAGTTAAAGTCGTGTGTTGAAGGGGAAGTCTGGAAACGCTTTCTGTGGGGAGATCTCAAAACAGGCATTTCCAGCACTATTCCCGCATATAACGAAATACCTATAAAACTCTGCTTAAAACACAGAAGAAACGTATCCTTCAAACTGCTCTGCTGTGCGTTTGTTCAGCTTAGTGAGTTAAATCTCCCTGTAGATTCAGGAGTTAGAAACACGTTTCTGGTAAGAGCTGCGTTTGGACATTTCTCAGTGAATGGCAGTATATGCTGTAAGGAGAACTGTCTGCTTCTAAAACCAAAACGGAGCTACCTAACAGAACGGTCTTCAATGTGTACATTCACCTTACAGAGTTAAAGTGGTGTGTTGAAGGGGAAGTCTGGAAACGCTTTCTGTGGAGAGATCTCAAAACAGGCATTTCCAGCACTATTCCCGCATATAACGAAATAGTAGTAAAACTCTGCTTAAAACACAGAAGAAACGTATCCGTCAATCTGCTCTACTGTGCGTTTGTTCAGCTTAGTGAGTTAAATCTCCCTGTAGATTCAGGAGTTAGAAACACGTTTCTGGTAAGAGCTGCGTTTGGATATTTCTCAATGAATGGGAGTATATGCTGTAAGGAGAACAGTCTTCTTCTAAAACCAAAACTGAGCTACTTAACAGAACGGTCTACAATGTGTGCATTCAACTTACGGAGTTAAAGTCGTGTGTTGAAGGGGAAGTCTGGAAAGGCTTTCTGTGGAGAGATCTCACAACAGGCATTTCCAGCACTATTCCCGCATATAACGACATAGCAGTAAAACTCTGCTTAAAACACAGAAGAAACGTATCCTTCAATCTACTCTGCTGGGCCTTTGTTCAGCGTAGTGAGTTAAATCTCCCTGTAGATTCAGGAGTTAGAAACACGTTTCTGGTAAGAGCTGCGTTTGGACATTTCTCAGTGAATGGGAATATATGCTGTAAGTAGAACAGTCTGCTTCTAAAACCAAAACGGTGCTACCTAACAGAACGGTCTACAATGTGTGCATTCAACTTACAGAGTTAAAGTCGTGTGTTGAAGTGGAAGTCTGGAAACGCTTTCTGTGGAGAGATCTCAAAACAGGCATTTCCTGCACTCTTCCCGGATATAACGAAATAGCAGTAAAACTCTGCTTAAAACACAGAAGAAACATATCCTTCAATATGCTCTGCTTTGCGTCTGTTCAGCTTAGTGAATTAAATCATTCTGTAGATTCAGGAGTTAGAAACAAGTTTGTGGTAAGCGTTGAGTTTGGACATTTCTCAGTGAATGGGAGTATATGCTGTAAGGAGATCCGTCTGCTTCTAAAACCATAACGGAACTACCTAACAGAACGGTCTTCAATGTGTGCATTCAACGTACAGTGTTAAAGTCATGTGTTCAAGGGGAAGTCTGGAAAGGCTTTCTGTGGAGGGATCTCAAAACAGGCATTTCCAGTACTATTCCCGCATATACTGAAATAGCAGTAAAACTCTGCTTAAAACACAGAAGGAACGTATCCTTCAATCTGCTCGGCTGTGCGTTTCTTCAGCTTAGTGAGTAAAATCTCCCTGTATATTCAGGAGTTAGAAACACGTTTCTGGTAAAGCTGCGTTTGGACATTTCTCAGTAAATGGGAGTATATGCTGTAAGGAGAACTGTCTGCTTTTAAAACCAAAACGGAGCTACCTAACAGTACGGTCTACAATGTGTGCATTCAACTTACAGAGTTAACGTCGTGTGTTGAAGGGGAAGTCTGAAACGCTTTCTGTGGAGAGATCTCAAAACAGGCATTTCCAGCACTATTCCTGTATATAACGAAATAGCAGTAAAATTGCTTAAAACACAGAAGAAACGTATCCTTCAATCTTCTCTGCTGTACGTTTGTTCAGCTTAGTGAGTTAAATCTCCCTGTAGATTCAGGAGTTAGAAACACGTTTCTGGTAAGAGCTGCGTTTGGACATTTCTCAGTGAATGGGAGTATATGCTGTAAGGAGAACTGTCTGCTTCTACAACCAAAACGGAGCTACCTAACAGAACGGTCTTCAATGTGTACATTCAACATACAGAGTTAAAGTGGTGTGTTGAAGGGGAAGTCTGGAAATGCTTTCGGTGGAGAGATCTCAAAACAGGCATTTACAGCACTATTCCCGCATATAACGAAATAGCAGTAAAACTCTACTTAAAACACAGAAGAAATGTATCCTTCAATCTGCTCTTCTGTGCGTTTGTTCAGCTTAGTGAGTTAAATCTCCCTGTAGATTCAGGAGTTAGAAACAGGTTTCTGGTAAGAGTTGCGTTTGGACATTTCTCAGTGAATGGGAGTATATGTTGTAAGGAGATCTGTCTGCTTCTAAAACCAAAACGGAACTACCTAACAGAACGGTCTTCAATGTGTGCATTCAACATACAGAGTTAAAGTGGTGTGTTGAAGGGGAAGTCTGGAAACGCTTTCTGTGGAGAGATCTCAAAACAGGCATTTCCAGCACTATTCCCGCATATAACGAAATAGCAGTAAAACTCTGCTTAAAACACAGAAGAAACGTATCCTTCAATCTGCTCTGCTGGGCCTTTGTTCAGCTTAGTGAGTTAAATCTCCCTGTAGATTCAGGAGTTAGAAACACGTTTCTGGTAAGAGCTGCGTTTGGATATTTCTCAGTGAATGGGAGTATATGCTGTAAGTAGAACAGTCTGCTTCTAAAACCAAAACGGAGCTACCTAACAGAACGGTCTACAGTGTGTGCATTCAACTTACAGAGTTAAAGTCGTGTGTTGAAGGGGAAGTCTGGAAACGCTTTCTGTGGAGAGATCTCAAAACAGGCATTTCCAGCACTATTCCCGGATATAACGAAATAGCAGTAAAACTCTGCTTAAAACACAGAAGAAACATATCCTTCAATATGCTCTGCTTTGCGTTTGTTCAGCTTAGTGAGTTAAATCTCCCTGTAGATTCAGGAGTTAGAAACAAGTTTGTGGTAAGCGCTGCGTTTGGACATTTCTCAGTGAATGGGAGTATATGTTGTAAGGAGATCTGTCTGCTTCTAAAACCAAAACGGAACTACCTAACAGAACGGTCTTCAATGTGTGCATTCAACTTACCGAGTTAAAGTCGTGAGTTGAAGGGGAAGTCTGGAAACGCTTTCTCTGGAGTGATCTCAAAACAGGCATATCCAGCACTATTCCCGCATATAACGAAAAAAAGCAGTAAAACTCTGTTTAAAACACAGAAGATACGTATCGTTCAATCTGCTCTGCTGTGCGTTTGTTCAGCTTAGTGAGTTAAATCTCCCTGTAGATTCAGGAGTTAGAAACACGTTTCTGGTAAGAGCTGCGTTTGGACATTTCTCAGTGAATGGGAGTATATGCTGTAAGGAGAAGAGACTGCTTCTAAAACCAAAACGGAGCTACCTAACAGAACGGTCTACAATGTGTGCATTCAACTTACAGAGTTAAAGTCGTGTGTTGAAGGGGAAGTCTGGAAACGCTTTCTGTGGAGAGATCTCAAAACAGGCATTTCCAGCACTATTCCCGCATATAACGAAATACCTATAAAACTCTGCTTAAAACACAGAAGAAACGTATCCTTCAAACTGCTCTGCTGTGCGTTTGTTCACCTTAGTGAGTTAAATCTCCCTGTAGATTCAGGAGTTAGAAACACGTTTCTGGTAAGAGCTGCGTTTGGACATTTCTCAGTGAATGGGAGTATATGCTGTAAGGAGAACTGTCTGCTTCTAAAACCAAAACGGAGCTACCTAACGGAACGGTCTTCAATGTGTACATTCACCTTACAGAGTTAAAGTGGTGTGTTGAAGGGGAAGTCTGGAAACGCTTTCTGTGGAGAGATCTCAAAACAGGCATTTCCAGCACTATTCCCGCATATAACGAAATAGTAGTAAAACTCTGCTTAAAACACAGAAGAAACGTATCCGTCAATCTGCTCTACTGTGCGTTTGTTCAGCTTAGTGAGTTAAATCTCCCTGTAGATTCAGGAGTTAGAAACACGTTTCTGGTAAGAGCTGCGTTTGGACATTTCTCAGTGAATGGGAGTATATGCTGTAAGGAGATCTGTCTGCTTCTAAAACCAAAACGGAGCTACTTAACAGAAGGGTCTTCAATGTGTGCATTCAACTTACAGAGTTAAAGTGGTGTGTTGAAGGGGAAGTCTGAAACGCTTTCTGTGGGGAGATCTCAAAACAGGCATTTCCAGCACTATTCCTGCATATAACGAAATAGCAGTAAAATTGCTTAAAACACAGAAGAAACGTATCCTTCAATCTGCTCTGCTGGGCGTTTGTTCAGCTTAGTGAGTTAAATCACCCTGTAGATTCAGGAGTTAGAAACACGTTTCTGGTAAGAGCTGCGTTTGGACATTTCTCAGCTAATGGGAGTATATGCTGTAAGGAGAACAGTCTGCTTCTAAAACCAAAACGGAGCTACCTAACAGTACGGACTAAAATGTGTGCATTCAACTTACAGAGTTAAAGTCGTGTGTTGAAGGGGAAGTCTGGAAACCCTTTCTGTGGAGAGATCTCAAAACAGGCATTTCCAGCACTATTCCTGCATATAACGAAATAGCAGTAAAACTGCTTAAAACACAGAAGAAACGTATCTTTCAATCTGCCCTGCTGTACGTTTGTTCAGCTTAGTGAGTTAAATCTCCCTGTAGATTCAGGAGTTAGAAACACGTTTCTGGTAAGAGCTGCGTTTGGATATTTCTCAGTGAATGGGAGTATATGCTGTAAGGAGAACAGTCTTCTTCTAAAACCAAAACGGAGCTACCTAACAGAACGGTCTACAATGTGTGCATTCAACTTACAGAGTTAAAGTCGTGTGTTGAAGGGGAAGTCTGGAAACGCTTTCTGTGGAGAGATCTTAAAACAGGCATTTCCAGCACTATTCCCGCATATAACGAATTAGCAGTAAAACTCTCCTTAAAACACAGAAGAAACGTATCCTTCAATCTGCTCTGCTGTGCGTTTGTTCAGCTTAGTGAGTTAAATCTCCCGGTAGATTCAGGAGTTAGAAACACGTTTCTGGTAAGAGCTGCGTTTGGATATTTCTCAGTGAATGGGATTATATGCTGTAAGGAGAACAGTCTTCTTCTAAAACCAAAACGGAGCTACCTAACAGAATGGTCTACAATGTGTGCATTCAAATTACAGAGTTAAAGTCGTGTGTTGAAGGGGAAGTCTGGAAACACTTTCTGTGGAGAGATCTCAAAACAGGCATTTCCAGCACTATTCCCGCGTATACCGAAATAGCAGTAAAACTCTGCTTAAAACACAGAAGAAACGTATCCTTCAATATGCACTGCTGGGCGTTTGTTCAGCTTAGTGAGTTAAATCTCCCTGTAGATTCAGGAGTTAGAGACACGTTTCTGGTAAGAGCTGCGTTTGGACATTTCTCAGTAAATGGGAGTATATGCTGTAAGGAGAACAGTCTGCTTCTAAAACCAAAACGGAGCTACCTAACAGTACGGTCTACAATGTGTGCATTCAACTTACAGAGTTAAAGTGGTGTGTTGAAGGGGAAGTCTGGAAACGCTTTCTGTGGAGAGATCTCAAAACAGGCATTTCCAGCAGTATTCCTGCATATAACGAAATAGCAGTAAAACTGCTTAAAACACAGAAGAAACGTATCCTTCAATCTGCTCTGCTGTACGTTTGTTCAGCTTAGTGAGTTAAATCTCCCTGTAGATTCAGGTGTTAGAAACACGTTTCTGGTAAGAGCTGCGTTTGGACATTTCTCAGTGAATGGGAGTATATGCTGTAATGAGAACTGTCTCCTTCTAAAATCAAAACGGAGCTACCTAACAGAACGGTCTTCAATGTGTACATTCAACTTACAGAGTTAAAGAGGTGTGTTGACGGGGAAGTCTGGAAACGCTTTCGGTGGAGAGATCTCAAAACAGGCATTTACAGCACTATTCCCGCATATAACGAAATAGCAGTAAAACTCTGCTTAAAACACAGAAGAAATGTATCCTTCAATCTGCTCTGCTGTGCGTTTGTTCAGCTAAGTGGGTTAAATCTCCCTGTAGATTCAGGAGTTAGAAACACGTTTCTGGTAAGAGTTGCATTTGGACATTTCTCAGTGAATGTGAGTATATGCTGTAAGGAGAACTGTCTGCTTCTAAAACCAAAACGGAGCTACCTAACAGAACGGTCTTCAATGCGTGCATTCAACTTACCGAGTTAAAGTCGTGTGTTGAAGGGGACGTCTGGAAATGCTTTCTGTGGAGAGATCTCAAAACAGGCATTTCCAGCACTATTCCCGCATATAACGATATAGCAGTAAAACTCTGCTTAAAACACAGTACAAACGTATCCTTCAATCTGCTCTGCTGTGCGTTTGTTCAGCTTAGTGAGTTAAATCTCCCTGTAGATTCAGGAGTTAGAAACACGTTTTTGGTAAGCGCTGCGTTTGGACAATTCTCAGTGAATGGGAGTATATGCTGTAAGGAGAACTGTCTGCTTCTAAAACCAAAACGGAGCTACCTAACAGAACGGTCTTCAATGTGTGCATTCAACTTACAGAGTTAAAGTCGTGTGTTCAAGGGGAGGTCTGGAAACGCTTCCTGTGGAGAGATCTCAAAACAGGCATTTCCAGCACTATTCCCGCATATAAGGAAATAGCAGTAAAACTCTGCTTAAAATAGAGAAGAAACGTATCCTTCCATCTGCTCTGCTGTGCGTTTGTTCAGCTTAGTGAGTTAAATCTCCCTGTAGATTCAGGAGTTTGAAACACTTTTCTGGTAAGAGCTGCATTTGGACATTTCTCATTGAATGGGAGTATATGCTGTAAGGAGAAGAGTCTGCTTCTAAAACCAAAACGGAGCTACCTAACAGAACGGTCTACAATGTGTGCATTCAACTTACAGAGTTAAAGTCGTGTGTTGAAGGGGAAGTCTGGAAACGCTTTCTGTGGAGAGATCTCAAAACAGGCATTTCCAGCACTATTCCCGCATATAACGAAATAGCAGTAAAACTCTGCTTAAAACACAGAAGAAACGTATCCTTCAATCTGCTCTGCTGTGCGTTTGTTCAGCTTAGTGAGTTAAATCTCCCTGTAGATTCAGGAGTTAGAAACACGTTTCTGGTATGCGTTGCGTTTGGACATTTCTCAGTGAATTGGAGTATATGCTGTAAGTAGAACACTCTGCTTCTAAAACCAAAACGGAGCTACCTAACAGAACGGTCTACAATGTGTGCATTCAACTTACAGAGATAAAGTAGTGTGTTGAAGGGGAAGACTGGAAACGCTTTCTGTGGAGAGATCTCAAAACAGGCATTTACAGCACTATTCCCGCATATAAGGAAAAAGCAGTAAAACTCTGCTTAAAACACAGAAGAATCGTATCCTTCAATCTGCTCTGCTGTGCGTTTGTTCAGCTTAGTGAGTTAAATCTCCCTGTAGATTCAGGAGTTTGAAACACGTTTCTGGTAAGAGCTGCGTTTGGACATTTCTCAGTGAATGGGGGTCTATGCTGTAAGGAGAACTGTCTGCTTCTAAAACCAAAACGGAGCTACCTAACAGAACGGTGTACAATGTTTGCATTCAACTTACAGAGTTAAAGACGTGTGTTGAAGGGGAAGTCTGGAAACGCTTTCTGTGGAGAGATTTCAAAACAGGCATTTCCAGCACTATTCCCGCATATAAGGAAATAGCAGTAAAACTCTGCTTAAAACACAGAAGGAAATTATCCTTCAATCTGCTCTGCTGTGCGTTTGTTCAGCTTAGTGAGTTAAAACTCCCTGTAGATTCAGGTGTTAGAAACACGTTTCTGGTAAGAGCTGCGTTTGGACATTTCTCAGTGAATGGGAGTATATGCAGTAATGGGAACTGTCTGCTTCTAAAATCAAAACGGACCTACCTAACAGAACGGTCTTCAATGTGTACATTCAACTTACAGAGGTAAAGTGGAGTGTTGAAGGGGAAGTCTGCAAACGCTTTCGGTGGAGAGATCTCAAAACAGGCATTTACAGCACTATGCCCGCATATAATGAAATAGCAGTAAAACTCTGCTTAAAACACAGAAGAAATGTATCCTTCAATCTCCTCTGCTGTGCGTTTGTTCAGCTTAGTGAGTTAAATCTCCCTCTAGATTCAGGAGTTAGAAACACGTTTCTGGTAAGAGTTGCGTTTGGACATTTCTCAGTGAATGTGAGTATATGCTGTAAAGAGAACTGTCTGCTTCTAAAACCAAAACGGAGCTACCTAACAGAACGGTCTTCAATGTGTGCATTCAACTTACCGAGTTAAAGTCGTGTGTTGAAGGGGAAGTCTGGAAACGCTTTCTGTGGAGAGATCTCAAAACAGGCATTTCCAGCACTATTCCCGCATATAACGAAATAGCAGTAAAACTCTGCTTAAAAGACAGTAGAATCGTATCCTTCAATCTGCTCTGCTGTGCGTTTGTTCAGCTTAGTGAGTTAAATCTCCCTGTAGATTCAGGAGTTAGAAACACGTTTGTGGTAAGCGCTGCGTTTGGACAATTCTCAGTGAATGGGAGTATATGCTGTAAGGAGAACTGTCTGCTTCTAAAACCAAAACGGAGCTACCTAACAGAACGGTCTGCAATGTGTGCATTCAAATTACACAGTTAAAGTCGTGTGTTCAAGGGGAGGTCTGGAAACGCTTTCTGTGGACAGATCTCAAAACAGGCATTTCCAGCACTATTCCCGCATATAACGAAATAGCAGTAAAACTGCTTAAAACACAGAAGAATCGTATCCTTCAATCTGCTCTGCTGTACGTTTGTTCAGCTTAGTGAGTTAAATCTCCCTGTTGATTCAGGAGTTAGAAACACGTTTCTGGTAAGAGCTGCGTTTGGACATTTCTCAGTGAATGGGAGTATATGCTGTAAGGAGAACAGTCTGCTTCTTAAACCAAAACGGAGCTACCTAACAGAACGGTCTTCAATGTGTACATTCAACTTACAGTGTTAAAGTGGTGTGTTGAAGGGGAAGTCTGGAAACGGTTTCGGTGGAGAGATCTCAAAACAGGCATTTCCTGCACTATTCCCGCATATAACGAAATAGCAGTAAAACTCTGCTTAAAACACAGAAGAAATGTATCCTTCAATCTGCTCTGCTGTGCGTTAGTTCATCTTAGTGAGTTAAATCTCCCTGTAGATTCAGGAGTTAGAAACACGTTTCTGTTAAGTGTTGCATTTGGACATTTCTCAGTGAATGGTAGTATATGCTGTAAGTAGAACTGTCTGCTTCTAAAACCAAAACGGAGCTACCTAACAGAACGGTCTACAATGCGTGCATTCAACTTACAGATTTGAAGTCGTGTGTTCATGTGGAAGTCTGGAAACGCTTTCTGTGGAGAGATCTCAAAACAGGCATTTCCAGCACTATTCCCGGATATAACGAAATGGCAGTAAAACTCTGCTTAAAACACAGAAGAAACATATCCTTCAATATGCTCTGCTTTGCCTTTTTTCAGCTTAGTGAGTTAAATCTCCCTGTAGATTCAGGAGTTAGAGACACGTTTCTGGTAAGAGCTGCGTTTGGACATTTCTCAGTAAATGGGATTATATGCTGTAAGGAGAACAGTCTGCTTCTAAAACCAAAACGGAGCTACCTAACAGTACGGTCTACAATGTGTGCATTCAACTTACAGAGTTAAAGTGGTGTGTAGAAGGGGAAGTCTGGAAACGCTTTCTGTGGAGAGATCTCAAAACAGGCATTTCCAGCACTCTTCCTGCATATAACGAAATAGCAGTAAAACTGCTTAAAACACAGAAGAAACGTGTCCTTCAATCTGCTCTGCTGTACGTTTGTTCAGCTTAGTGAGTTAAATCTCCCTGTAGATTCAGGTGTTAGAAACACGTTTCTGGTAAGAGCTGCGTTTGGACATTTCTCAGTGAATGGGAGTATATGCTGTAATGAGAACTGTCTGCTTCTAAAAACAAAACGGAGATACCTAACAGAACGGTCTTCAATGTGTACATTCAACTTACAGAGTTAAAGTGGTGTGTTGAAGGGGAAGTCTGGAAACGCTTTCGGTGGAGAGATCTCAAAACAGGCATTTACAGCACTATTCCCGCATATAACGAAATAGCAGTAAAACTCTGCTTAAAACACAGAAGAAATGTATCCTTCAATCTGCTCTGCTGTGCGTTTGTTCAGCTAAGTGGGTTAAATCTCCCTGTAGATTCAGGAGTTAGAAACACGTTTCTGGTAAGAGTTGCATTTGGACATTTCTCAGTGAATGTGAGTATATGCTGTAAGGAGAACTGTCTGGTTCTAAAACCAAAACGGAGCTACCTAACAGAACGGTCTTCAATGCGTGCATTCAACTTACCGAGTTAAAGTCGTGTGTTGAAGGGGAAGTCTGGAAATGCTTTCTGTGGAGAGATCTCAAAACAGGCATTTCCAGCACTATTCCCGCATATAACGAAATAGCAGTAAAACTCTGCTTAAAACACAGTAGAAACGAATCCTTCAATCTGCTCTGCTCTGCGTTTGTTCAGCTTAGTGAGTTAAATCTCCCTGTAGATTCAGGAGTTAGAAACACGTTTTTGGTAAGCGCTGCGTTTGGACAATTCTCAGTGAATGGGAGTATATGCTGTAAGGAGAACTGTCTGCTTCTAAAACCAAAACGGAGCTACCTAACAGAACGGTCTTCAATGTGTGCATTCAACTTACAGAGTTAAAGTCGTGTGTTCAAGGGGAGGTCTGGAAACGCTTCCTGTGGAGAGATCTCAAAACAGGCATTTCCAGCACTATTCCCGCATATAAGGAAATAGCAGTAAAACTCTGCTTAAAATAGAGAAGAAACGTATCCTTCCATCTGCTCTGCTGTGCGTTTGTTCAGCTTAGTGAGTTAAATCTCCCTGTAGATTCAGGAGTTTGAAACACGTTTCTGGTAAGAGCTGCGTTTGGACATTTCTCATTGAATGGGAGTATATGCTGTAAGGAGAAGAGTCTGCTTCTTAAACCAAAACGGAGCTACCTAACAGAACGGTCTACAATGTGTGCATTCAACTTACAGAGTTAAAGTCGTGTGTTGAAGGGGAAGTCTGGAAACGCTTTCTGTGGAGAGATCTCAAAACAGGCATTTCCAGCACTATTCCCGCATATAACGAAATAGCAGTAAAACTCTGCTTAAAACACAGAAGAAACGTATCCTTCAATCTGCTCTGCTGTGCGTTTGTTCAGCTTAGTGAGTTAAATCTCCCTGTAGATTCAGGAGTTAGAAACACGTTTCTGGTATGAGTTGCGTTTGGACATTTCTCAGTGAATGGGAGTATATGCTGTAAGTAGAACACTCTGCTTCTAAAACCAAAACGGAGCTACCTAACAGAACGGTCTACAATGTGTGCATTCAACTTACAGAGATAAAGTAGTGTGTTGAAGGGGAAGACTGGAAACGCTTTCTGTGGAGAGATCTCAAAACAGGCATTTACAGCACTATTCCCGCATATAAGGAAAAAGCAGTAAAACTCTGCTTAAAACACAGAAGAATCGTATCCTTCAATGTGCTCTGCTGTGCGTTTGTTCAGCTTAGTGTGTTAAATCTCCCTGTAGATTCAGGAGTTTGAAACACGTTTCTGGTAAGAGCTGCGTTTGGACATTTCTCAGTGAATGGGGGTCTATGCTGTAAGGAGAACTGTCTGCTTCTAAAACCAAAACGGAGCTACCTAACAAAACGGTCTACAATGTGTGCATTCAACTTACAGAGTTAAAGACGTGTGTTGAAGGGGAAGTCTGGAAACGCTTTCTGTGGAGAGATTTCAAAACAGGCATTTCCAGCACTATTCCCGCATATAAGGAAATAGCAGTAAATCTCTGCTTAAAACACAGAAGGAAATTATCCTTCAATCTGCTCTGCTTTGCGTTTGTTCAGCTTAGTGAGTTAAAACTCCCTGTAGATTCAGGTGTTAGAAACACGTTTCTGGTAAGAGCTGCGTTTGGACATTTCTCAGTGAATGGAGTATATGCAGTAATGAGAACTGTCTGCTTCTAAAATCAAAACGGAGCTACCTAACAGAACGGTCTACAATGTGTACATTCAACTTACAGAGTTAAAGTGGAGTGTTGAAGGGGAAGTCTGCAAATGCTTTCGGTGGAGAGATCTCAAAACAGGCATTTACAGCACTATGCCCGCATATAATGAAATAGCAGTAAAACTCTGCTTAAAACACAGAAGAAATGTATCCTTCAATCTCCTCTGCTGTGCGTTTGTTCAGCTTAGTGAGTTAAATCTCCCTCTAGATTCAGGAGTTAGAAACACGTTTCTGGTAAGAGTTGCGTTTGGACATTTCTCAGTGAATGTGAGTATATGCTGTAAAGAGAACTGTCTGCTTCTAAAACCAAAACGGAGCTACCTAACAGAACGGTCTTCAATGTGTGCATTCAACTTACCGAGTTAAAGTCGTGTGTTGAAGGGGAAGTCTGGAAACGCTTTCTGTGGAGAGATCTCAAAACAGGCATTTCCAGCACTATTCCCGCATATAACGAAATAGCAGTAAAACTCTGCTTAAAAGACAGTAGAATCGTATCCTTCAATCTGCTCTGCTGTGCGTTTGTTCAGCTTAGTGAGTTAAATCTCCCTGTAGATTCAGGAGTTAGAATCACGTTTGTGGTAAGCGCTGCGTTTGGACAATTCTCAGTGAATGGGAGTATATGCTGTAAGGAGAACTGTCTGCTTTTAAAACCAAAACGGAGCTACCTAACAGAACGGTCTGCAATGTGTGCATTCAAATTACAGAGTTAAAGTCGTGTGTTCAAGGGGAGGTCTGGAAACGCTTTCTGTGGACAGATCTCAAAACAGGCATTTCCAGCACTATTCCCGCATATAACGAAATAGCAGTAAAACTCCTTAAAACACAGAAGAATCGTATCCTTCAATCTGCTCTGCTGTACGTTTGTTCAGCTTAGTGAGTTAAATCTCCCTGTTGATTCAGGAGTTAGAAACACGTTTCTGGTAAGAGCTGCGTTTGGACATTTCTCAGTGAATGGGAGTATATGCTGTAAGGAGCACAGTCTGCTTCTAAAACCAAAACGGAGCTACCTAACAGAACGGTCTTCAATGTGTACATTCAACTTACAGAGTTAAAGTGGTGTGTTGAAGGGGAAGTCTGGAAACGGTTTCGGTGGAGAGATCTCAAAACAGGCATTTCCTGCACTATTCCCGCATATAACGAAATAGCAGTAAAACTCTGCTTAAAACACAGAAGAAATGTATCCTTCAATCTGCACTGCTGTGCGTTAGTTCAGCTTAGTGAGTTAAATCTCCCTGTAGATTCAGGAGTTAGAAACACGTTTCTGTTAAGTGTTGCGTTTGGACATTTCTCAGTGAATGGTAGTATATGCTGTAAGTAGAACTGTCTGCTTCTAAAACCAAAACGGAGCTACCTAACAGAACGGTCTACAATGCGTGCATTCAACTTACAGATTTGAAGTCGTGTGTTGATGTGGAAGTCTGGAAACGCTTTCTGTGGAGAGATCTCAAAACAGGCATTTCCAGCACTATTCCCGGATATAACGAAATGGCAGTAAAACTCTGCTTAAAACACAGAAGAAACATATCCTTCAATATGCTCTGCTTTGCCTTTGTTCAGCTTAGTGAGTTAAATCTCCCTGTAGATTCAGGAGTTAGAGACACGTTTCTGGTAAGAGCTGCGTTTGGACATTTCTCAGTAAATGGGAGTATATGCTGTAAGGAGAACAGTCTGCTTCTAAAACCAAAACGGAGCTACCTAACAGTACGGTCTACAATGTGTGCATTCAACTTACAGAGTTAAAGTGGTGTGTAGAAGGGGAAGTCTGGAAACGCTTTCTGTGGAGAGATCTCAAAACAGGCATTTCCAGCACTATTCCTGCATATAACGAAATAGCAGTAAAACTGCTTAAAACACAGAAGAAACGTGTCCTTCAATCTGCTCTGCTGTACGTTTGTTCAGCTTAGTGAGTTAAATCTCCCTGTAGATTCAGGTGTTAGAAACACGTTTCTGGTAAGAGCTGGGTTTGGACATTTCTCAGTGAATGGGAGTATATGCTGTAATGAGAACTGTCTGCTTCTAAAAACAAAACGGAGCTACCTAACAGAACGGTCTTCAATGTGTACATTCAACTTACAGAGTTAAAGTGGTGTGTTGAAGGGGAAGTCTGGAAACGCTTTCGGTGGAGAGATCTCAAAACAGGCATTTCCAGCACTATTCCTGCATATAACGAAATAGCAGTAAAACTCTGCTTAAAACACAGAAGAAATGTATCCTTCAATCTGCTCTGCTGTGCGTTTGTTCAGCTAAGTGAGTAAAATCTCCCTGTAGATTCAGGAGTTAGAAACACGATTCTCGTAAGAGATGCATTTGGACATTTCTCAGTGAATGTGAGTATATGCTGTAAGGAGAACTGTCTGCTTCTAAAACCAAAACGGAGCTACCTAACAGAACGGTCTTCAATGCGTGCATTCAACTTACCGAGTTAAAGTCGTGTGTTGAAGGGGAAGTCGGGAAATGCTTTCTGTGGAGAGATCTCAAAACAGGCATTTCCAGCACTATTCCCGCATATAACGAAATAGCAGTAAAACTCTGCTTAAAACACAGTAGAAACGTATCCTTCAATCTGCTCTGCTGTGCGTTTGTTCAGCGTAGTGAGTTAAATCTCCCTGTAGATTCAGGAGTTAGAAACACGTTTGTGGTAAGCGCTGCGTTTGGACAATTCTCAGTGAATGGGGGTATATGCTGTAAGGAGAACTGTCTGCTTCTAAAACCAAAACGGAGCTACCTAACAGAACGGTCTTCAATGTGTGCATTCAACTTACAGAGTTAAAGTCGTGTGTTCAAGGGGAGGTCTGGAAACGCTTTCTGTGGAGAGATCTCAAAACAGGCATTTCCAGCACTATTCCCGCATATAAGGAAATAGCAGTAAAACTCTGCTTAAAATAGAGAAGAAACGTATCCTTCCATCTGCTCTGCTGTGCGTTTGTTCAGCTTAGTGAGTTAAATCTCCCTGTAGATTCAGGAGTTTGAAACACGTTTCTGGTAAGAGTTGCGTTTGGACATTTCTCAGTGAATGGGGGTCTATGCTGTAAGGAGAACTGTCTGCTTCTAAAACGAAAACGGAGCTACCTAACAGAACGGTCTACAATGTGTGCATTCAACTTACAGAGTTAAAGACGTGTGTTGAAGGGGAAGTCTGGAAACGCTTTCTGTGGAGAGATCTCAAAACCGGCATTTCCAGCACTATTCCCGCATATAAGGAAATAGCAGTAAAACTCTGCTTAAAACACAGAAGAAAATTATCCTTCAATCTGCTCTGCTGTCCGTTTGTTCAGCTTAGTTAGTTAAATCTCCCTGTACATTCAGGAGTTAGAAACACGTTTCTGGTAGGAGCTGCGTTTGGACATTTCTCAGTGAATGGGAGTATATGCTGTAAGGAGAACAGTCTGCTTCTAAAACCAAAACGGAGCTACCTAACAGAACGGTCTACAATGTGTGTATTCAAATTACAGAGTTAAAGTCGTGTGTTGAAGGGGAAGTCTGGAAAAGCTTTCTGTGGAGAGATCTCAAAACAGGCATTTCCAGCACTATTACCGCAGATAACGAAATAGCAGTAAAACTCTTCTTAAAACACAGAAGGAACGTATCCTTCAATCTGCTCGGCTGTGCGTGTGTTCAGCTTAGTGAGTTAAATATCCCAGTAGATTCAGGAGTTAGAAACACGTTTCTTGTAAAGCTGCATTTGGACATTTCTCAGTGAATGGTAGTATATGCTGTAAGGAGAACAGTCTGCTTCTAAAATGAAAACGGAGCTACCTAACAGAACGGTCTACAATGGGTGCATTCAAGTTACAGAGTTAAAGTCCTGTCTTGAAGGGGAAGTCTGGAAAAGCTTTCTGTGGAGAGATCTCAATACAGGCATTTCCAGCACTATTCCCGCATATAACAAAATAGCCGTAAAACTCTGCTTAAAACACAGAAGAAACATATCCTTCAATATGCTCTGCTTTGCGTTTGTTCAGCTTAGTGAGTTAAATCTTCCTGTAGATTCAGAAGGTAGACACACGTTTGTGGTAAGCGCTGCGTTTGGACATTACTCAGTGAATGGGAGTATATGCTGTAAGGAGATCTGTCTGCTTCTAAAACCAAAACGGAGCTACCTAACAGAACGGTCTTCAATGTGTACATTCAACTTACAGTGTTAAAGTGGTGTGTTGAAGGGGAAGTCTGGAAACGGTTTCGGTGGAGAGATCTCAAAACAGGCATTTCCTGCACTATTCCCGCATATAACGAAATAGCAGTAAAACTCTGCTTAAAACACAGAAGAAATGTATCCTTCAATCTGCTCTGCTGTGCGTTAGTTCATCTTAGTGAGTTAAATCTCCCTGTAGATTCAGGAGTTAGAAACACGTTTCTGTTAAGTGTTGCATTTGGACATTTCTCAGTGAATGGTAGTATATGCTGTAAGTAGAACTGTCTGCTTCTAAAACCAAAACGGAGCTACCTAACAGAACGGTCTACAATGCGTGCATTCAACTTACAGATTTGAAGTCGTGTGTTGATGTGGAAGTCTGGAAACGCTTTCTGTGGAGAGATCTCAAAACAGGCATTTCCAGCACTATTCCCGGATATAACGAAATGGCAGTAAAACTCTGCTTAAAACACAGAAGAAACATATCCTTCAATATGCTCTGCTTTGCCTTTTTTCAGCTTAGTGAGTTAAATCTCCCTGTAGATTCAGGAGTTAGAGACACGTTTCTGGTAAGAGCTGCGTTTGGACATTTCTCAGTAAATGGGAGTATATGCTGTAAGGAGAACAGTCTGCTTCTAAAACCAAAACGGAGCTACCTAACAGTACGGTCTACAATGTGTGCATTCAACTTACAGAGTTAAAGTGGTGTGTAGAAGGGGAAGTCTGGAAACGCTTTCTGTGGAGAGATCTCAAAACAGGCATTTCCAGCACTATTCCTGCATATAACGAAATAGCAGTAAAACTGCTTAAAACACAGAAGAAACGTGTCCTTCAATCTGCTCTGCTGTACGTTTGTTCAGCTTAGTGAGTTAAATCTCCCTGTAGATTCAGGTGTTAGAAACACGTTTCTGGTAAGAGCTGCGTTTGGACATTTCTCAGTGAATGGGAGTATATGCTGTAATGAGAACTGTCTGCTTCTAAAAACAAAACGGAGATACCTAACAGAACGGTCTTCAATGTGTACATTCAACTTACAGAGTTAAAGTGGTGTGTTGAAGGGGAAGTCTGGAAACGCTTTCGGTGGAGAGATCTCAAAACAGGCATTTACAGCACTATTCCCGCATATAACGAAATAGCAGTAAAACTCTGCTTAAAACACAGAAGAAATGTATCCTTCAATCTGCTCTGCTGTGCGTTTGTTCAGCTAAGTGGGTTAAATCTCCCTGTAGATTCAGGAGTTAGAAACACGTTTCTGGTAAGAGTTGCATTTGGACATTTCTCAGTGAATGTGAGTATATGCTGTAAGGAGAACTGTCTGCTTCTAAAACCAAAACGGAGCTACCTAACAGAACGGTCTTCAATGCGTGCATTCAACTTACCGAGTTAAAGTCGTGTGTTGAAGGGGAAGTCTGGAAATGCTTTCTGTGGAGAGATCTCAAAACAGGCATTTCCAGCACTATTCCCGCATATAACGAAATAGCAGTAAAACTCTGCTTAAAACACAGTAGAAACGAATCCTTCAATCTGCTCTGCTCTGCGTTTGTTCAGCTTAGTGAGTTAAATCTCCCTGTAGATTCAGGAGTTAGAAACACGTTTTTGGTAAGCGCTGCGTTTGGACAATTCTCAGTGAATGGGAGTATATGCTGTAAGGAGAACTGTCTGCTTCTAAAACCAAAACGGAGCTACCTAACAGAACGGTCTTCAATGTGTGCATTCAACTTACAGAGTTAAAGTCGTGTGTTCAAGGGGAGGTCTGGAAACGCTTCCTGTGGAGAGATCTCAAAACAGGCATTTCCAGCACTATTCCCGCATATAAGGAAATAGCAGTAAAACTCTGCTTAAAATAGAGAAGAAACGTATCCTTCCATCTGCTCTGCTGTGCGTTTGTTCAGCTTAGTGAGTTAAATCTCCCTGTAGATTCAGGAGTTTGAAACACGTTTCTGGTAAGAGCTGCGTTTGGACATTTCTCATTGAATGGGAGTATATGCTGTAAGGAGAAGAGTCTGCTTCTTAAACCAAAACGGAGCTACCTAACAGAACGGTCTACAATGTGTGCATTCAACTTACAGAGTTAAAGTCGTGTGTTGAAGGGGAAGTCTGGAAACGCTTTCTGTGGAGAGATCTCAAAACAGGCATTTCCAGCACTATTCCCGCATATAACGAAATAGCAGTAAAACTCTGCTTAAAACACAGAAGAAACGTATCCTTCAATCTGCTCTGCTGTGCGTTTGTTCAGCTTAGTGAGTTAAATCTCCCTGTAGATTCAGGAGTTAGAAACACGTTTCTGGTATGAGTTGCGTTTGGACATTTCTCAGTGAATGGGAGTATATGCTGTAAGTAGAACACTCTGCTTCTAAAACCAAAACGGAGCTACCTAACAGAACGGTCTACAATGTGTGCATTCAACTTACAGAGATAAAGTAGTGTGTTGAAGGGGAAGACTGGAAACGCTTTCTGTGGAGAGATCTCAAAACAGGCATTTACAGCACTATTCCCGCATATAAGGAAAAAGCAGTAAAACTCTGCTTAAAACACAGAAGAATCGTATCCTTCAATGTGCTCTGCTCTGCGTTTGTTCAGCTTAGTGAGTTAAATCTCCCTGTAGATTCAGGAGTTTGAAACACGTTTCTGGTAAGAGCTGCGTTTGGACATTTCTCAGTGAATGGGGGTCTATGCTGTAAGGAGAACTGTCTGCTTCTACAACCAAAACGGAGCTACCTAACAAAACGGTCTACAATGTGTGCATTCAACTTACAGAGTTAAAGACGTGTGTTGAAGGGGAAGTCTGGAAACGCTTTCTGTGGAGAGATTTCAAAACAGGCATTTCCAGCACTATTCCCGCATATAAGGAAATAGCAGTAAATCTCTGCTTAAAACACAGAAGGAAATTATCCTTCAATCTGCTCTGCTGTGCGTTTGTTCAGCTTAGTGAGTTAAAACTCCCTGTAGATTCAGGTGTTAGAAACACGTTTCTGGTAAGAGCTGCGTTTGGACATTTCTCAGTGAATGGAGTATATGCAGTAATGAGAACTGTCTGCTTCTAAAATCAAAACGGAGCTACCTAACAGAACGGTCTTCAATGTGTACATTCAACTTACAGAGTTAAAGTGGAGTGTTGAAGGGGAAGTCTGCAAATGCTTTCGGTGGAGAGATCTCAAAACAGGCATTTACAGCACTATGCCCGCATATAATGAAATAGCAGTAAAACTCTGCTTAAAACACAGAAGAAATGTATCCTTCAATCTCCTCTGCTGTGCGTTTGTTCAGCTTAGTGAGTTAAATCTCCCTCTAGATTCAGGAGTTAGAAACACGTTTCTGGTAAGAGTTGCGTTTGGACATTTCTCAGTGAATGTGAGTATATGCTGTAAAGAGAACTGTCTGCTTCTAAAACCAAAACGGAGCTACCTAACAGAACGGTCTTCAATGTGTGCATTCAACTTACCGAGTTAAAGTCGTGTGTTGAAGGGGAAGTCTGGAAACGCTTTCTGTGGAGAGATCTCAAAACAGGCATTTCCAGCACTATTCCCGCATATAACGAAATAGCAGTATAACTCTGCTTAAAAGACAGTAGAATCGTATCCTTCAATCTGCTCTGCTGTGCGTTTGTTCAGCTTAGTGAGTTAAATCTCCCTGTAGATTCAGGAGTTAGAATCACGTTTGTGGTAAGCGCTGCGTTTGGACAATTCTCAGTGAATGGGAGTATATGCTGTAAGGAGAACTGTCTGCTTTTAAAACCAAAACGGAGCTACCTAACAGAACGGTCTGCAATGTGTGCATTCAAATTACAGAGTTAAAGTCGTGTGTTCAAGGGGAGGTCTGGAAACGCTTTCTGTGGACAGATCTCAAAACAGGCATTTCCAGCACTATTCCCGCATATAACGAAATAGCAGTAAAACTCCTTAAAACACAGAAGAATCGTATCCTTCAATCTGCTCTGCTGTACGTTTGTTCAGCTTAGTGAGTTAAATCTCCCTGTTGATTCAGGAGTTAGAAACACGTTTCTGGTAAGAGCTGCGTTTGGACATTTCTCAGTGAATGGGAGTATATGCTGTAAGGAGCACAGTCTGCTTCTAAAACCAAAACGGAGCTACCTAACAGAACGGTCTTCAATGTGTACATTCAACTTACAGAGTTAAAGTGGTGTGTTGAAGGGGAAGTCTGGAAACGGTTTCGGTGGAGAGATCTCAAAACAGGCATTTCCTGCACTATTCCCGCATATAACGAAATAGCAGTAAAACTCTGCTTAAAACACAGAAGAAATGTATCCTTCAATCTGCACTGCTGTGCGTTAGTTCAGCTTAGTGAGTTAAATCTCCCTGTAGATTCAGGAGTTAGAAACACGTTTCTGTTAAGTGTTGCGTTTGGACATTTCTCAGTGAATGGTAGTATATGCTGTAAGTAGAACTGTCTGCTTCTAAAACCAAAACGGAGCTACCTAACAGAACGGTCTACAATGCGTGCATTCAACTTACAGATTTGAAGTCGTGTGTTGATGTGGAAGTCTGGAAACGCTTTCTGTGGAGAGATCTCAAAACAGGCATTTCCAGCACTATTCCCGGATATAACGAAATGGCAGTAAAACTCTGCTTAAAACACAGAAGAAACATATCCTTCAATATGCTCTGCTTTGCCTTTGTTCAGCTTAGTGAGTTAAATCTCCCTGTAGATTCAGGAGTTAGAGACACGTTTCTGGTAAGAGCTGCGTTTGGACATTTCTCAGTAAATGGGAGTATATGCTGTAAGGAGAACAGTCTGCTTCTAAAACCAAAACGGAGCTACCTAACAGTACGGTCTACAATGTGTGCATTCAACTTACAGAGTTAAAGTGGTGTGTAGAAGGGGAAGTCTGGAAACGCTTTCTGTGGAGAGATCTCAAAACAGGCATTTCCAGCACTATTCCTGCATATAACGAAATAGCAGTAAAACTGCTTAAAACACAGAAGAAACGTGTCCTTCAATCTGCTCTGCTGTACGTTTGTTCAGCTTAGTGAGTTAAATCTCCCTGTAGATTCAGGTGTTAGAAACACGTTTCTGGTAAGAGCTGGGTTTGGACATTTCTCAGTGAATGGGAGTTTATGCTGTAATGAGAACTGTCTGCTTCTAAAAACAAAACGGAGCTACCTAACAGAACGGTCTTCAATGTGTACATTCAACTTACAGAGTTAAAGGGGTGTGTTGAAGGGGAAGTCTGGAAACGCTTTCGGTGGAGAGATCTCAAAACAGGCATTTCCAGCACTATTCCTGCATATAACGAAATAGCAGTAAAACTCTGCTTAAAACACAGAAGAAAGGTATCCTTCAATCTGCTCTGCTGTGCGTTTGTTCAGCTAAGTGAGTAAAATCTCCCTGTAGATTCAGGAGTTAGAAACACGATTCTCGTAAGAGATGCATTTGGACATTTCTCAGTGAATGTGAGTATATGCTGTAAGGAGAACTGTCTGCTTCTAAAACCAAAACGGAGCTACCTAACAGAACGGTCTTCAATGCGTGCATTCAACTTACCGAGTTAAAGTCGTGTGTTGAAGGGGAAGTCTGGAAATGCTTTCTGTGGAGAGATCTCAAAACAGGCATTTCCAGCACTATTCCCGCATATAACGAAATAGCAGTAAAACTCTGCTTAAAACACAGTAGAAACGTATCCTTCAATCTGCTCTGCTGTGCGTTTGTTCAGCGTAGTGAGTTAAATCTCCCTGTAGATTCAGGAGTTAGAAACACGTTTGTGGTAAGCGCTGCGTTTGGACAATTCTCAGTGAATGGGGGTATATGCTGTAAGGAGAACTTTCTGCTTCTAAAACCAAAACGGAGCTACCTAACAGAACGGTCTTCAATGTGTGCATTCAACTTACAGAGTTAAAGTCGTGTGTTCAAGGGGAGGTCTGGAAACGCTTTCTGTGGAGAGATCTCAAAACAGGCATTTCCAGCACTATTCCCGCATATAAGGAAATAGCAGTAAAACTCTGCTTAAAATAGAGAAGAAACGTATCCTTCCATCTGCTCTGCTGTGCGTTTGTTCAGCTTAGTGAGTTAAATCTCCCTGTAGATTCAGGAGTTTGAAACACGTTTCTGGTAAGAGTTGCGTTTGGACATTTCTCAGTGAATGGGGGTCTATGCTGTAAGGAGAACTGTCTGCTTCTAAAACGAAAACGGAGCTACCTAACAGAACGGTCTACAATGTGTGCATTCAACTTACAGAGTTAAAGACGTGTGTTGAAGGGGAAGTCTGGAAACGCTTTCTGTGGAGAGATCTCAAAACCGGCATTTCCAGCACTATTCCCGCATATAAGGAAATAGCAGTAAAACTCTGCTTAAAACACAGAAGAAAATTATCCTTCAATCTGCTCTGCTGTCCGTTTGTTCAGCTTAGTTAGTTAAATCTCCCTGTACATTCAGGAGTTAGAAACACGTTTCTGGTAGGAGCTGCGTTTGGACATTTCTCAGTGAATGGGAGTATATGCTGTAAGGAGAACAGTCTGCTTCTAAAACCAAAACGGAGCTACCTAACAGAACGGTCTACAATGTGTGTATTCAAATTACAGAGTTAAAGTCGTGTGTTGAAGGGGAAGTCTGGAAAAGCTTTCTGTGGAGAGATCTCAAAACAGGCATTTCCAGCACTATTACCGCAGATAACGAAATAGCAGTAAAACTCTTCTTAAAACACAGAAGGAACGTATCCTTCAATCTGCTCGGCTGTGCGTGTGTTCAGCTTAGTGAGTTAAATGTCCCAGTAGATTCAGGAGTTAGAAACACGTTTCTTGTAAAGCTGCATTTGGACATTTCCCAGTGAATGGTAGTATATGCTGTAAGGAGAACAGTCTGCTTCTAAAATGAAAACGGAGCTACCTAACAGAACGGTCTACAATGGGTGCATTCAAGTTACAGAGTTAAAGTCCTGTCTTGAAGGGGAAGTCTGGAAAAGCTTTCTGTGGAGAGATCTCAATACAGGCATTTCCAGCACTATTCCCGCATATAACAAAATAGCCGTAAAACTCTGCTTAAAACACAGAAGAAACATATCCTTCAATATGCTCTGCTTTGCGTTTGTTCAGCTTAGTGAGTTAAATCTTCCTGTAGATTCAGAAGGTAGACACACGTTTGTGGTAAGCGCTGCGTTTGGACATTACTCAGTGAATGGGAGTATATGCTGTAAGGAGATCTGTCTGCTTCTAAAACCAAAACGGAGCTACCTAACAGAACGGTCTTCAATGTGTGCATTCAACTTACAGAGTTAAAGTCGTGTGTTGAAGGGGAATTCTGGAAACGCTTTCTGTGGAGAGATCTGAAAACAGGCATTTCCAGCACTATTCCCGCATATACTGAAATAGCAGTAAAACTCTGCTTAAAACACAGAAGAAACGTATCCTAAAATCTGCTCTTCTGCGCGTTTGTTCAGCTCAGTGAGTTAAATCTCCGTGTAGATTCAGGAATTAGAAACACGTTTCTGGTAAGAGCTGCGTTTGGACATTTCTGAGTGAATGGGAGTATATGCTGTAAGGAGAACTGTCTGCTTCTAAAACCAAAACGGAGCTACCTAACAGAACGGTCTTCAATGTGTGCATTCAACTTACAGAGTTAAAGTCGTGTGTTGAAGGGGAAGTCTGGAAACGCTTTCTGTGGAGAGATCTCAAAACAGGCATTTCAGCACTACTCCCGCATATAACGAAATAGCAGTAAAACTCTTCTTAAAATACAGAAGAAACATATCCTTCAATCTGCTCTGCTTTGCGTTTGTTCAGCTTAGTGAGTTAAATCTCCCTGTAGATTCAGAAGATAGAAACACGTTTGTGGTAAGCGCTGCGTTTGGACATTTCTCAGTGAATGGGAGTATATGCTGTAAGGAGATCTGTGTGCTTCTAAAACCAAAACGGAGCTACCTAACAGAACGGTCTTCAACGTGTGCATTCAACTTACACAGTTAAAGTCGTGTGTTGAAGGGGAAGTCTGGAAACGCTTTCTATGGAGAGATCTCAAAACAGGCATTTCCAGCACTATTCCCGCATATAACGAAATAGCAGTAAAACTCTGCTTAAAACACAGAAGAAACGTATCCCTCAATCTGCTCTGCTTTGCGTTTGTTCAGCTTAGTGAGTTAAATCTCCCTGTAGATTCAGGAGTTAGAAACACGTTTGTGGTAAGCGCTGCGTTTGGACAATTCTCAGTGAATGGGAGTATATGCTGTAAGGAGAACTGTCTGCTTCTAAAACCAAAACGGAGCTACCTAACAGAACGGTCTGCAATGTGTGCATTCAAATTACACAGTTAAAGTCGTGTGTTCAAGGGGAGGTCTGGAAACGCTTTCTGTGGACAGATCTCAAAACAGGCATTTCCAGCACTATTCCCGCATATAACGAAATAGCAGTAAAACTGCTTAAAACACAGAAGAATCGTATCCTTCAATCTGCTCTGCTGTACGTTTGTTCAGCTTAGTGAGATAAATCTCCCTGTTGATTCAGGAGTTAGAAACACGTTTCTGGTAAGAGCTGCGTTTGGACATTTCTCAGTGAATGGGAGTATATGCTGTAAGGAGAACAGTCTGCTTCTTAAACCAAAACGGAGCTACCTAACAGAACGGTCTTCAATGTGTACATTCAACTTACAGTGTTAAAGTGGTGTGTTGAAGGGGAAGTCTGGAAACGGTTTCGGTGGAGAGATCTCAAAACAGGCATTTCCTGCACTATTCCCGCATATAACGAAATAGCAGTAAAACTCTGCTTAAAACACAGAAGAAATGTATCCTTCAATCTGCTCTGCTGTGCGTTAGTTCATCTTAGTGAGTTAAATCTCCCTGTAGATTCAGGATTTAGAAACACGTTTCTGTTAAGTGTTGCATTTGGACATTTCTCAGTGAATGGTAGTATATGCTGTAAGTAGAACTGTCTGCTTCTAAAACCAAAACGGAGCTACCTAACAGAACGGTCTACAATGCGTGCATTCAACTTACAGATTTGAAGTCGTGTGTTGATGTGGAAGTCTGGAAACGCTTTCTGTGGAGAGATCTCAAAACAGGCATTTCCAGCACTATTCCCGGATATAACGAAATGGCAGTAAAACTCTGCTTAAAACACAGAAGAAACATATCCTTCAATATGCTCTGCTTTGCCTTTTTTCAGCTTAGTGAGTTAAATCTCCCTGTAGATTCAGGAGTTAGAGACACGTTTCTGGTAAGAGCTGCGTTTGGACATTTCTCAGTAAATGGGAGTATATGCTGTAAGGAGAACAGTCTGCTTCTAAAACCAAAACGGAGCTACCTAACAGTACGGTCTACAATGTGTGCATTCAACTTACAGAGTTAAAGTGGTGTGTAGAAGGGGAAGTCTGGAAACGCTTTCTGTGGAGAGATCTCAAAACAGGCATTTCCAGCACTATTCCTGCATATAACGAAATAGCAGTAAAACTGCTTAAAACACAGAAGAAACGTGTCCTTCAATCTGCTCTGCTGTACGTTTGTTCAGCTTAGTGAGTTAAATCTCCCTGTAGATTCAGGTGTTAGAAACACGTTTCTGGTAAGAGCTGCGTTTGGACATTTCTCAGTGAATGGGAGTATATGCTGTAATGAGAACTGTCTGCTTCTAAAAACAAAACGGAGATACCTAACAGAACGGTCTTCAATGTGTACATTCAACTTACAGAGTTAAAGTGGTGTGTTGAAGGGGAAGTCTGGAAACGCTTTCGGTGGAGAGATCTCAAAACAGGCATTTACAGCACTATTCCCGCATATAACGAAATAGCAGTAAAACTCTGCTTAAAACACAGAAGAAATGTATCCTTCAATCTGCTCTGCTGTGCGTTTGTTCAGCTAAGTGGGTTAAATCTCCCTGTAGATTCAGGAGTTAGAAACACGTTTCTGGTAAGAGTTGCATTTGGACATTTCTCAGTTAATGTGATTATATGCTGTAAGGAGAACTGTCTGCTTCTAAAACCAAAACGGAGCTACCTAACAGAACGGTCTTCAATATGTACATTCAACTTACAGAGTTAAAGTCGTGTGTTGAAGGGGAAGTCTGGAAACGCTTTCCTTGGAGAGATCTCAAAACAGGCATTTCCAGCACTATTCACGCATAAAACGAAATAGCAGTAAAACTCTGCTTAAAACACAGAAGAAACGTATCCTTCAATCTGCTCTGCTGGGCGTTTGTTCAGCTTAGTGAGTTAAATCGCCCTGTAGATTCAGGAGTTAGAAACACGTTTGTGGTAACCGCTGCGTTTGGACATTTCTCAGTGAATGGGAGTATATGCTGTAAGGAGAAATGTCTGCTTCTAAAACCAAAACGGAGCTACCTAACTGAACAGTCTTCAATGTGTGCATTCAACTTACAGAGTTAAAGTCGTGTGTTGAAGGGGAAGTCTGGAAACGCTTTCTGCAGAGAGGTCTCAAAACAGGCATTTCCAGCACTATTCCCGGATATAACGAAATAGCAGTAAAACTCTGCTTAAAACACAGAAGAAACCTATCCTTCAATATGCTCTGCTGTGCGTTTGTTCAGCTTAGTGAGTTAAATGTCCCTGTAGATTCAGGAGGTAGAAACACGTTTCTGGTAAAGCTGCATTTGGACATTTCTCAGTGAATGGGAGTATATGCTGTAAGGAGAACAGTCTGCTTCTAAAACGAAAACGGAGCTACCTAACAGAACGGTCTACAATGGGTGCATTCAACTTACAGAGTTAAAGTCGTGTGTTGAAGGGGAAGTCTGGAAAAGCTTTCTGTGGAGAGATCTCAAAACAGGCATTTCCAGAACTATTCCCGCATATAACAAAATAGCAGTAAGACTCTGCTTAAAACACAGAAGAAACGTATCCTTCAATCTGCTCTGCTGTGCGTTTATTCAGCTTAGTGAGTTAAATCTCCCTGTAGATTCAGGAGTTAGAAACACGTTTCTGGTAAGAGCTGCGTTTGGACATTTCTCAGTGAATGGGAGTATATGCTGTAAGGAGAACCTTCTTCTTCTAAATCCAAACGGATCAACCTAACAGAACGGTCTACAATGTGTGCATTCAACTTACAGAGTTAAAGTCGTCTGTTGAAGGGAAAGTCTGGAAACGCTTTCTGTGGAGAGATCTCAAAACAGGCATTTCCAGCACTATTCACGCATATAACGAAATAGCAGTAAAACTCTGCTTAAAACACAGAAGTAACGTTTCCTTCAATCTGCTCTTCTTTGCGTTTGTTCAGCTTAGTGAGATATATCTCCCTGTAGATTCAGGAGTTAGAAACACGTCTGTGGTAACCGCTGCGTTTGGACATTTCTCAGTGAATGGGAGTATATGCTGTAAGGAGAACTGTCTGCTTCTAGAACCAAAACGGAGCTACCTAACAGAAAGGTCTTCAATGTGTGCATTCAACTTACAGTGTTAAAGTCGTGTGTTGAAGGGGAAGTCTGGAAACGCTTTCTGTGGAGAGATCTCAAAACAGGCATTTCCAGCAATATTCCCGCATATAACGAAATAGCAGTAAAACTGCATAAAACACAGAAGAAACGTATCCTTCAATCTGCTCTGCTGTACGTTTGTTCACCTTAGTGAGTTAAATCTCCCTGTAGATTCAGGAGTTAGAAACACGTTTCTGGTAAGAGCTGCGTTTGGACATTTCTCAGTGAATGGGAGTATATGCAGTAAGGAGAACTGTCTGCTTCTAAAACCAAAACGGAGCTACATAACAGAACGGTCTTCAATGTGTACATTCAACTTACAGAGTTAAAGTGGTGTGTTGAAGGGGATGTCTGGAAACGCTTTCCGTGGAGAGATCTCAAAACAGGCATTTCCAGCACTATTCCCGCATATAAGGAAATAGCAGTAAAACTCTGCTTAAAACACAGAAGAAATGTATCCTTCAATCTGCTCTGCTGTGCGTTTGTTCAGCTTAGTGAGTTAAATCTCCCTCTAGATTCAGGAGTTAGAAACACGTTTCTGGTAAGAGTTGCGTTTGGACATTTCTCAGTTAATGTGAGTATATGCTGTAAGGAGAACTGTCTGCTTCTAAAACCAAAACGGAGCTACCTAACAGAACGGTCTTCAATGTGTACATTCAACTTACAGAGTTAAAGTGGTGTGTTGAAGGGGAAGTCTGGAAACGCTTTCCTTGGAGTGATCTCAAAACAGGCATTTCCAGCACTATTCCCGCATATAACGAAATAGCAGTAAAACTCTGCTTAAAACACAGAAGAAACGTATCCTTCAATCTGCTCTGCTGGGCGTTTGTTCAGCTTAGTGAGTTAAATCTCCCTGTAGATTCAGGAGTTAGAAACACGTTTGTGGTAAGCGCTGCGTTTGGACATTTCTCAGTGAATGGGAGTATATGCTGTAAGGAGAAATGTCTGCTTCTAAAACCAAAACGGAGCTACCTAACAGAACAGTCTTCAATGTGTGCATTCAACTTACAGAGTTAAAGTCGTGTGTTGAAGGGGAAGTCTGGAAACGCTTTCTGCAGAGAGGTCTCAAAACAGGCATTTCCAGCACTATTCCCGGATATAACGAAATAGCAGTAAAACTCTGCTTAAAACACAGAAGAAACCTATCCTTCAATATGCTCTGCTGTGCGTTTGTTCAGCTTATTGAGTTAAATGTCCCTGTAGATTCAGGAGGTAGAAACACGTTTCTGGTAAAGCTGCATTTGGACATTTCTCAGTGAATGGGAGTATATGCTGTAAGGAGAACCGTCTGCTTCTAAAACGAAAACGGAGCTACCAAACAGAACGGTCTACAATGGGTGCATTCAACTTACAGAGTTAAAGTCGTGTGTTGAAGGGGAAGTCTGGAAAAGCTTTCTGTGGAGAGATCTCAAAACAGGCATTTCCAGAACTATTCCCGCATATAACAAAATAGCACTAAAACTCTGCTTAAAACACAGAAGAAACGTATCCTTCAATCTGCCCTGCTGTGCGTTTATTCAGCTTAGTGAGTTAAATCTCCCTGTAGATTCAGGAGTTAGAAACACGTTTCTGGTAAGAGCTGCGTTTGGACATTTCTCAGTGAATGGGAGTATATGCTGTAAGGAGAACAGTCTTCTTCTAAAACCAAACGGAGCAACCTAACAGAACGGTCTACAATGTGTGCATTCAACTTACAGAGTTAAAGTCGTCTGTTGAAGGGAAAGTCTGGAAACGCTTTCTGTGGAGAGATCTCAAAACAGGCATTTCCAGCACTATTCACGCGTATAACGAAATAGCAGTAAAACTCTGCTTAAAACACAGAAGAAACGTATCCTTCAATCTGCTCTGCTGGGCGTTTGTTCAGCTTAGTGAGTTAAATCTCCCTGTAGATTCAGGAGTTAGAAACACGTTTGTGGTAAGCGCTGCGTTTGGACATTTCTCAGTGAATGGGAGTATATGCTGTAAGGAGAAATGTCTGCTTCTAAAACCAAAACGGAGCTACCTAACAGAACAGTCTTCAATGTGTGCATTCAACTTACAGATTTAAAGTCGTGTGTTGAAGGGGAAGTCTGGAAACGCTTTCTGCAGAGAGGTCTCAAAACAGGCATTTCCAGCACTATTCCCGGATATAACGAAATAGCAGTAAAACTCTACTTAAAACACAGAAGAAACCTATCCTTCAATATGCTCTGCTGTGCGTTTGTTCAGCTTAGTGAGTTAAATGTCCCTGTAGATTCAGGAGGTAGAAACACGTTTCTGGTAAAGCTGCATTTGGACATTTCTCAGTGAATGGGAGTATATGCTGTAAGGAGAACCGTCTGCTTCTAAAACGAAAACGGAGCTACCAAACAGAACGGTCTACAATGGGTGCATTCAACTTACAGAGTTAAAGTCGTGTGTTGAAGGGGAAGTCTGGAAAAGGTTTCTGTGGAGAGATCTCAAAACAGGCATTTCCAGAACTATTCCCGCATATAACAAAATAGCACTAAAACTCTGCTTAAAACACAGAAGAAACGTATCCTTCAATCTGCTCTGCTGTGCGTTTATTCAGCTTAGTGAGTTAAATCTCCCTGTAGATTCAGGAGTTAGAAACACGTTTCTGGTAAGAGCTGCGTTTGGACATTTCTCAGTGAATGGGAGTATATGCTGTAAGGAGAACAGTCTTCTTCTAAAACCAAACGGAGCAACCTAACAGAACGGTCTACAATGTGTGCATTCAACTTACAGAGTTAAAGTCGTCTGTTGAAGGGAAAGTCTGGAAACGCTTTCTGTGGAGAGATCTCAAAACAGGCATATCCAGCACTATTCACGCATATAACGAAATAGCAGTAAAACTCTGCTTAAAACACAGAAGTAACGTTTCCCTCAATCTGCTCTTCTTTGTGTTTGTTCAGCTTAGTGAGTTATATCTCCCTGTAGATTCAGGAGTTAGAAACACGTCTGTGGTAACCGCTGCGTTTGGACATTTCTCAGTGAATGGGAGTATATGCTGTAAGGAGAACTGTCTGCTTCTAGAACCAAAACGGAGCTACCTAACAGAAAGGTCTTCAATGTGTGCATTCAACTTACAGTGTTAAAGTCGTGTGTTGAAGGGGAAGTCTGGAAACGCATTCTGTGGAGAGATCTCAAAACAGGCATTTCCAGCACTATTCCCGCATATACCGAAATAGCAGTAAAACTCTGCTTAAAACACAGAAGAAACGTATATTTCAATCTGCTCTGCTGGGCGTTTGTTCAGCTTAGTGAGTTAAATCTCCCTGTAGATTCAGGAGTTAGAAACACGTTTCTGGTAAGAACTGCGTTTGGACATTTCTCAGTGAATTGGAGTATATGCTGTAAGGAGAACAGTCTGCTTCTAAAACCAAAACGGAGCTACCTAACAGAACGGTCTACAATGTGTGCATTCAACGTACAGAGTAAAAGTCGCGTGTTGAAGGGGATGTCTGGAAAGGCTTTCTGTGGAGAGATCTGAAAACAGGCATTTCCAGCACTATTCACGCATATAACGAAATAGCAGTAAAACTCAGTTTAAACACAGAAGAAACGTATCCTTCAATCTGCTCTGCAGTGCTTTTGTTCAGCTTAGTGAGTTAAATCTCCCTGTACATTCATGATTTAGAAACACGTTTCTGGTAAGAGCTGCATTTGGACATTTCTCAGTGAATGGGAGTATATGCTGTGAGGAGAACTGTCTGCTTCTAAAACCAAAATGGAGCTACCTAACAGAACGGTCTTCAATGTGTTCATTCAACTTACAGAGTTAAAGTCGTGTGTTGAAGCGGAAGTCTGAAAAAGCTTTCTGTGGAGAGATCTCAAAACAGGCATTTCCAGCACTATTCCCGTATATAACGAAAAAGCAGTAAAACTGCTTAAAACACAGAAGAAACGTACCCTTCAATCTGCTCTGCTGTGTGTTTGTTCAGCTTAGTGAGTTAAATCTCCCTGTAGATTCAGGAGTTAGAAACACGTTTCTGGTAAGAGCTGCGTTTGGACATTTCTCAGTGAATGGGAGTATATGCTGTAAGGAGAACAGTCTTCTTCTAAAACCAAACGGATCAACCTAACAGAACGGTCTACAATGTGTGCATTCAACTTACAGAGTTAAAGTCGTCTGTTGAAGGGAAAGTCTGGAAACGCTTTCTGTGGAGAGATCTCAAAACAGGCATTTCCAGCACTATTCACGCATATAACGAAATAGCAGTAAAACTCTGCTTAAAACACAGAAGTAACGTTTCCTTCAATCTGCTCTTCTTTGCGTTTGTTCAGCTTAGTGAGATATATCTCCCTGTAGATTCAGGAGTTAGAAACACGTCTGTGGTAACCGCTGCGTTTGGACATTTCTCAGTGAATGGGAGTATATGCTGTAAGGAGAACTGTCTGCTTCTAGAACCAAAACGGAGCTACCTAACAGAAAGGTCTTCAATGTGTGCATTCAACTTACAGTGTTAAAGTCGTGTGTTGAAGGGGAAGTCTGGAAACGCTTTCTGTGGAGAGATCTCAAAACAGGCATTTCCAGCAATATTCCCGCATATAACGAAATAGCAGTAAAACTGCATAAAACACAGAAGAAACGTATCCTTCAATCTGCTCTGCTGTACGTTTGTTCACCTTAGTGAGTTAAATCTCCCTGTAGATTCAGGAGTTAGAAACACGTTTCTGGTAAGAGCTGCGTTTGGACATTTCTCAGTGAATGGGAGTATATGCAGTAAGGAGAACTGTCTGCTTCTAAAACCAAAACGGAGCTACATAACAGAACGGTCTTCAATGTGTACATTCAACTTACATAGTTAAAGTGGTGTGTTGAAGGGGATGTCTGGAAACGCTTTCCGTGGAGAGATCTCAAAACAGGCATTTCCAGCACTATTCCCGCATATAAGGAAATAGCAGTAAAACTCTGCTTAAAACACAGAAGAAAAGTATCCTTCAATCTGCTCTGCTGTGCGTTTGTTCAGCTTAGTGAGTTAAATCTCCCTCTAGATTCAGGAGTTAGAAACACGTTTCTGGTAAGAGTTGCGTTTGGACATTTCTCAGTTAATGTGAGTATATGCTGTAAGGAGAACTGTCTGCTTCTAAAACCAAAACGGAGCTACCTAACAGAACGGTCTTCAATGTGTACATTCAACTTACAGAGTTAAAGTGGTGTGTTGAAGGGGAAGTCTGGAAACGCTTTCCTTGGAGAGATCTCAAAACAGGCATTTCCAGCACTATTCACGCATAAAACGAAATAGCAGTAAAACTCTGCTTAAAACACAGAAGAAACGTATCCTTCAATCTGCTCTGCTGGGCGTTTGTTCAGCTTAGTGAGTTAAATCTCCCTGTAGATTCAGGAGTTAGAAACACGTTTGTGGTAAGCGCTGCGTTTGGACATTTCTCAGTGAATGGGAGTATATGCTGTAAGGAGAAATGTCTGCTTCTAAAACCAAAACGGAGCTACCTAACAGAACAGTCTTCAATGTGTGCATTCAACTTACAGAGTTAAAGTCGTGTGTTGAAGGGGAAGTCTGGAAACGCTTTCTGCAGAGAGGTCTCAAAACAGGCATTTCCAGCACTATTCCCGGATATAACGAAATAGCAGTAAAACTCTGCTTAAAACACAGAAGAAACCTATCCTTCAATATGCTCTGCTGTGCGTTTGTTCAGCTTATTGAGTTAAATGTCCCTGTAGATTCAGGAGGTAGAAACACGTTTCTGGTAAAGCTGCATTTGGACATTTCTCAGTGAATGGGAGTATATGCTGTAAGGAGAACCGTCTGCTTCTAAAACGAAAACGGAGCTACCAAACAGAACGGTCTACAATGGGTGCATTCAACTTACAGAGTTAAAGTCGTGTGTTGAAAGGGAAGTCTGGAAAAGCTTTCTGTGGAGAGATCTCAAAACAGGTATTTCCAGAACTATTCCCGCATATAACAAAATAGCACTAAAACTCTGCTTAAAACACAGAAGAAACGTATCCTTCAATCTGCTCTGCTGTGCGTTTATTCAGCTTAGTGAGTTAAATCTCCCTGTAGATTCAGGAGTTAGACACACGTTTCTGGTAAGAGCTGCGTTTGGACATTTCTCAGTGAATGGGAGTATATGCTGTAAGGAGAACAGTCTTCTTCTAAAACCAAACGGAGCAACCTAACAGAACGGTCTACAATGTGTGCATTCAACTTACAGAGTTAAAGTCGTCTGTTGAAGGGAAAGTCTGGAAACGCTTTCTGTGGAGAGATCTCAAAACAGGCATTTCCAGCACTATTCACGCGTATAACGAAATAGCAGTAAAACTCTGCTTAAAACACAGAAGAAACGTATCCTTCAATCTGCTCTGCTGGGCGTTTGTTCAGCTTAGTGAGTTAAATCTCCCTGTAGATTCAGGAGTTAGAAACACGTTTCTGGTAAGCGCTGCGTTTGGACATTTCTCAGTGAATGGGAGTATATGCTGTAAGGAGAAATGTCTGCTTCTAAAACGAAACGGAGCAACCTTACAGAACGGTCTACAATGTGTGCATTCAACTTACAGAGTTAAAGTCGTCTGTTGAAGGGAAAGTCTGGAAACGCTTTCTGTGGAGAGATCTCAAAACAGGCATTTCCAGCACTATTCACGCATATAACGAAATAGCAGTAAAACTCTGCTTAAAACACAGAAGTAACGTTTCCCTCAATCTGCTCTTCTTTGCGTTTGTTCAGCGTAGTGAGTTATATCTCCCTGTAGATTCAGGAGTTAGAAACAGGTCTGTGGTAACCGCTGCGTTTGGACATTTCTCAGTGAATGGGAGTATATGCTGTAAGGAGAACTGTCTGCTTCTAGAACCAAAACGGAGCTACCTAACAGAAAGGTCTTCAATGTGTGCATTCAACTTACAGTGTTAAAGTCGTGTGTTGAAGGGGAAGTCAGGAAACGCATTCTGTGGAGAGATCTCAAAACAGGCATTTCCAGCACTATTCCCGCATATACCGAAATAGCAGTAAAACTCTGCTTAAAACACAGAAGAAACGTATATTTCAATCTGCTCTGCTGGGCGTTTGTTCAGCTTAGTGAGTTAAATCTCCCTGTAGATTCAGGAGTTAGAAACACGTTTCTGGTAAGAACTGCGTTTGGACATTTCTCAGTGAATTGGAGTATATGCTGTAAGGAGAACAGTCTGCTTCTAAAACCAAAACGGAGCTACCTAACAGAACGGTCTACAATGTGTGCATTCAACGTACAGAGTAAAAGTCGCGTGTTGAAGGGGATGTCTGGAAAGGCTTTCTGTGGAGAGATCTGAAAACAGGCATTTCCAGCACTATTCACGCATATAACGAAATAGCAGTAAAACTCAGTTTAAACACAGAAGAAACGTATCCTTCAATCTGCTCTGCAGTGCTTTTGTTCAGCTTAGTGAGTTAAATCTCCCTGTACATTCATGAGTTAGAAACACGTTTCTGGTAAGAGCTGCATTTGGACATTTCTCAGTGAATGGGAGTATATGCTGTGAGGAGAACTGTCTGCTTCTAAAACCAAAATGGAGCTACCTAACAGAACGGTCTTCAATGTGTTCATTCAACTTACAGAGTTAAAGTCGTGTGTTGAAGCGGAAGTCTGAAAAAGCTTTCTGTGGAGAGATCTCAAAACAGGCATTTCCAGCACTATTCCCTTATATAACGAAAAAGCAGTAAAACTGCTTAAAACACAGAAGAAACTTACCCTTCAATCTGCTCTGCTGTGTGTTTGTTCAGCTTAGTGAGTTAAATCTCCCTGTAGATTGAGGAGTTAGAAACACGTTTCTGGTAAGAGCTGCGGTTGGACATTTCTCTGTGAATGGGAGTATAAGCTGTAAGGAGAACTGTCTGCTTCTAAAACGAAAACGGAGCTACCTAACAGAACGGTCTTCAATGTGTTCATTCAACTTACAGAGTTAAAGTCGTGTGTTGAAGGGGAAGTCTGGAAACGCTTTCTGTGGAGAGATCTCAAAACAGGCATTTCCAGCACTATTCCCGCATAAAACGAAATAGCAGTAAAACTCTGCTTAAAACACAGAAGTAAAGTATCCTTCAATCTGCTCTGCTGTGCGTTTGTTCAGCGTAGTGAGTTAAATCTCCCTGTAGATTCAGGAGGTAGAAACACGTTTCTGGTAAAGCTGCGTTTGGACATTTCTCACTGAATGGGAGTATATGCTGTAAGGAGAACAGTCTGCTTCTGAAACCAAAACGGAGCTATCTATCAGAACGGTCTACAATGTGTGCATTCAACTTACAGAGTTAAAGTCGTGTTTTGAAGGGGAAGTCTGGAAACGCTTTCTTTGGAGAGATCTCAAAACAGGCATTTCCAGCACTATTCCCGCATATAACGAAAAAAAGCAGTAAAACTCTGCTTAAAACACAGAAGAAACGTATCCTTCAATCTGCTCTGCTGTGCGTTTGTTCAGCTTAGTGAGTTAAATCTCCCTGTAGATTCAGGAGTTAGAAACACGTTTCTGGTAAGAGCTGCGTTTGGACAATTCTCAGTGAATGGGAGTATATGCTGTAAGGAGAAGAGTCTGCTTCTAAAACCAAAACGGAACTACCTAACAGAACGGTCTACAATGTGTTCATTCAACTTACAGATTTAAAGTCGTGTGTTGAAGGGGAAGTCTGGAAACGCTTTCTGTGGAGAGATCTCAAAACAAGCATTTCCAGCACTATTCCCGCATATACCGAAATAGCAGTAAAACTTTGCATAAAACACAGAAGAAACGTATCCTTCAATCTGCTCTGCTGGTCGTTTGTTCAGCTTAGTGAGTTAAATCTCCGTGTAGATTCAGGAGTTCGAAACACGTTTCTGGTAAGAGCTGCGTTTGGACATTTCTCAGTGAATGGGAGTATATACTTTAAATAGAACAGTCTGCTTCTAAAACCAAAACGGAGCTACCTAACAGAACGGTCTACAATGTGTGCATTCAACTTACAGAAATAAAGTGGTGTGTTGAAGGGGAAGTCTGGAAACGATTTCTGTGGAGAGATCTCAAAACTGGCATTTCCAGCACTATTCCCGCATATAACGAAATAGCAGTAAAACTCTGCTTAAAACACAGAAGAAACATATCCTTCAATCTGCTCTGCTTTGCGTTTGTTCTGCTTAGTGAGTTACATCTCCCTGTAGATTCAGGAGTTAGAAACACGTTTGTGGTAAGCGCTGCGTTTGGACATTTCTCAATGAATGGGAGTATATGCTGTAAGGAGAACTGTCTGCTTCTAAAACCAAAACGGAGCTACATAACAGAGCGGTGTTCAATGTTTGCATTCAACTTACAGAGGTAAAGTCGTGTGTTGAAGGGGAAGTTTGGAAACGCTTTCTGTGGAGAGATCTCAAAGCAGGCATTTCCAGCACTATTCCCGCATATACCGAAATAGCAGTAAAACTCTGCTTAAAACACAGAAGAAACGTATAGTTCAATCTGCACTGCTGGGCGTTTGTTCAGCTTAGTGAGTTAAATCTCCCTGTAGATTCAGGAGTTTGAAACACGTTTCTGGTAAGAGCTGCGTTTGGATATTTCTCAGTGAATGGGTGTATATGCTGTAACGAGAACAGTCTGCTTCTAAAACCTAAACGGAGCTACCTAACAGAACGGTCTACAATGTGTGCATTCAACTTACAGAAATAAAGTGGTGTGTTGAAGGGGAAGTCTGGAAACGCTTTCTGTGGAGAGATCTCAAAACAGGCATTTGCAGCACTATTCCCGCATATAACGAAATAGTAGTAAAATTCTGCTTAAAACACAGAAGAAACGTATCCTTCAATCTGCTCTGCTGTGCATTTGTTCAGCGTAGTGCGCTAAATCTCCCTGTAGATTCATGAGTTAGAAACACGTTTCTGGTAAGAGATGCGTTTGGACATTTCTCAGTGAATGGTAGTATATGCTGTAAATAGAACTGTCTGCTTCTAAAACCAAAACGGAGCTACCTAACAGAAAGGTCTACAATGTGTGCATTCAACTTACAGAGTTAAAGTCGTGTGTTGAAGGGGAAGTCTGGAGACGCTTTATGTGGAGAGATCTCAAAACAGGCATTTCCAGCACTATTCCCGCATATAACGAAAGAGCAGTAAAACTTCTTAAAACACAGAAGAAACATATCCTTCAATCTGCTCTGCTTTGCGTTTGTTCAGCTTAGTGAGTTAAATCTCCCTGTAGATTCAGGAGTTAGAAACACGTTTCTGGTAAAGCTGCGTTTGGACACTTCTCAGTGAATGGGAATATATGCTGTAAGGAGAAATGTCTGCTTCTAGAACCAAAACGGAGCTACCTAACAGAAAGGTCTTCAATGTGTGCATTTAACTTACAGAGTTAAAGTCGTGTGTTGAAGGGGAAGACTGGAAACGCTTTCTGTGGAGAGATCCCAAAACAGGCATTTGCAGCACTATTCCCGCATATACCGAAATAGCAGTAAAACTCTGCTTAAAACACAGAAGAAACGTATCCTTCAATCTCCTCTGCTGGGCATTTGTTCAGCTTAGTGAGTTAAATCTCCCTGTAGATTCAGGAGTTATAAACACGTTTCTGGTAAGAGTTGCGCTTGGACATTTTTCAGTGAATGTGAGTATATGCTGTAAGGAGAACTGTCTGCCTCTAAAACCAAAACGGAGCTACATAACAGAACGGTCTTCAATGTGTGCATTCAACTTACAGAGTTAAAGTCGTGTGTTGAAGGGGAAGTCTGGAAACGCTTTCTGTGGAGAGATCTCAAAACAGGCATTTCCAGCACTATTCCCGCATATAAGGAAATAGCAGTAAAACTGCTTAAAACACAGAAGAAACGTATCCTTCAATCTGCTCTGCTGTACGTTTGTTCAGCTTAGTGAGTTAAATCTCCCTGTAGGTTCAGGAGTTAGAAACACGTTTCTGGTAAGAGCTGCGTTTGGACATTTCTCAGTGAATGGGAGTATATGCTGTAAGGAGAACTCTCTGCTTCTAAAACCAAAATGGAGCTACGTAACAGAACGGTCTTCAATGTGTACATTCAAGTTACAGAGTTAAAGTGGTGTGTTGAAGGGGAAGTCTGGAAACGCTTTCGGTGGAGAGATCTCAAAACAGGCATTTCCAGCACTATTCCCGCATATAACGAAATAGCAGTAAAACTCTGCTTAAAACACAGAAGAAACGTATCCTTCAATCTGCTCTGCTGGGCGTTTGTTCAGCTTAGTGAGATAAATCTCCCTGTAGATTCAGGAGTTAGAAACACGTTTCTGGTAAGAGCTGCGTTTGGACATTTCTCAGTGAATGGGAGTATATGCTGTAAGGAGAACAGTCTGCTTCTAAAACCAAAACGGATCTACCTAAGAGAACGGTCTTCAATGTGTGCATTCAACTTACTGAGTTAAAGTCCTGAGTTGAAGGGGAAGTCTGGAAACGCTTTCTGTGGAGAGATCTCAAAACTGGTATTTCCAGCACTATTCCCGCATATAACGAAATAGCAGTAAAACTCTGCTTAAAACAGAGAAGAAACGTATGCTTCAATCTGCTCTGCTGTGCATTTGTTCAGCTTAGTGAGTTTAATCTCCCTGTAGATTCAGGAGTTAGAAACACGTTTCTGGTATAGTTGCCTTTGGACATTTCTCAGTGAATGGGAGTATATGCTGTAAGGAGAACCGCCTGCTTCTAAAACCAAAACGGAGCTACCTTACAGAACGATCTACAATGTGTCCATTCAACTTACAGATTTAAAGTCGTGTGTTGAAGGGGAAGTCTGGAAACGCTTTCTGTGGAGAGATCTCAAAACAGGCATTTCCAGCACTATTCCCGCATATAACGAAATAGCAGTAAAACTCTGCCTAAAACACAGAGGAAACGTATCCTTCAATCTGCTCTGCTGTGGGTTTGTTCAGCGTAGTGAGCTAAATCTCCCTGTAGATTCAGGAGTTAGAAACACGTTTCTGGTAAGAGATGCGTTTGGACATTTCTCAGTGAATGCTAGTATATGCTGTAAATAGATCTGTCTGCTTCTAAAACCAAAACGGAGCTACCTAACAGAACGGTCTACAATGTGTGCATTCAACTTACAGTGTTAAAGTCGTGTGTTGAAGGGGAAGTCTGGAGACGCTTTCTGTGGAGAGATCTCAAAACAGGCATTTCCAGCACTATTCCCGCATATGAGGAAATAGCAGTAAAACTGCTTAAAACACAGAAGAAACATATCTTTCAATCTGCTCTGCTTTGCGTTTGTTCAGCTTAGTGAGTTAAATCTCCCTGTAGATTCAGGACTTAGAAACACGTTTGTGGTAAGCGCTGTGTTTGGACATTTCTCAGTGAATGGGAGTATATGCTGTAAGGAGAACTGTCTGCTTCTAAAACCAAAACGGAGCTACCTAACAGAACGGTCTTCAATGTGTGCATTAAACTTACAGAGTTAAAGTCGTGTCTTGAAGGGGAAGTCTGGAAACGCTTTCTGTGGAGATATCTCAAAACAGGCATTTCCAGCATTATTCCCGCATATAACGAAATAGCAGTAAAACTCTGCTTAAAACACAGAAGAAACGTATCCTTTAATGTGCTCTGCTGGGCGTTTGTTCAGCTTAGTGAGTTAAATCTCCCTGTAGATTCAGGAGTTAGAAACACGTTTCTGGTAAGAGCTGCCTTTGGATATTTCTCAGTGAATGGGAATATATGCTGTAAGGAGAAGTGTCTGCTTGTAAAACCAAAACGGAGCTACCTAACAGAACGGTCTACAATGTGTGCATCCAACTTACAGATTTAAAGTCGAGTGTTGAAGGGGAAGTCTGGAAACGCTTTCTGTGGAGAGATCTCAAAACAGGCATTTCCAGCACTATTCCCGCATATAACGAAATAGCAGTAAAACTCTGCTTAAAACACAGAAATATATCCTTCAATCTGCTCTGCTGTGCGTTTGTTCAGCTTAGTGAGTTAAATCTCCCTGTAGATTTAGGAGTTAGAAACATGTTTCTGGTAAGAGCTGCGTTTGGACATTTCTCAGTGAATGGGAGTATATGCTGTAAGGAGAACTGTCTGCTTCTAAAACCAAAACGGAGCTACCTAACAGAACGGTCTTCAATGTGTTCATTCAACTTACAGAGTTAAAGTGGTGTGTTGAAGGGGAAGTCTGGGAACGCTTTCGGTGGAGAGATCTCAAAACAGGCATTTCCAGCACTATTCCCTCATATAACGAAATAGCAGTAAAACTCTGCTTAAAACACAGAAGAAATGTATCTTTCAATCTGCTCTGCTGTGCGTTTGCTCAGCTTAGTGAGTTAAATCTCCCTGTAGATTCAGGAGTTAGAAACACGTTTCTGGTAAGGGTTGCGTTTGGACATTTCTCAGTGAAAGGGAGTATATGCTGTAAGGAGAACTGTCTGCTTCTAAAACCAAAACGGAGCTACCTAAGAGAACGGTCTTCAATGTGTGCATTCAACTTACAGAGTTAATGTCGTATCTTGAAGGGGAAGTCTGGAAACGCTTTCTTTGGAGAGATCTCAAAACAGGCATTTCCAGCACTATTCCCGCATATAACGAAATAGCAGTAAAACTCTGCTTAAAACACAGAAGAAACGTATCCATCAATCTGCTCTGCTGGGCCTTTGTTCAGCTTAGTGAGTTAAAACTCCCTGTAGATTCAGGAGTTAGAAACACGTTTCTGGTAAGAGCTGCGTTTGGACATTTCTCAGTGAATGGGAGTATATGCTGTAAGGAGAACAGTCTGCTTCTAAAACCAAAACGGAGCCACCTAACAGAACGGTCTACAATGTGTGCATTCAACTTACAGAGTGAAAGTCGCGTGTTGAAGGGGAATTCTGGAAACGCTTTCTGTGGAGAGATCTCAAAACAGGCATTTCCAGCACTATTCACGCATATAACGAAATAGCAGTAAAACTGCTTAAAACACAGAAGAAACGAATCCTTCAATCTGCTCTGCTGTGCGTTTGTTCAGCTTAGTGAGTAAAATCTCCCTGTAGATTCAGGAGTTAGAAACACGTTTCTGGTAAGAGCTGCGTTTGGACATTTCTCAGTGAATTGTAGTATATGCTGTAAATAGAACAGTCTGCTTCTAAAACCAAAACGGAGCTACCTAACAGAACGGTCTACAATGTGTGCATTCAACTTACAGAGTTAAAGTCGTGTGTTGAAGGGGAAGTCTGAAGACGCTTTCTGTGGAGAGATCTCAAAACAGGCATTTCCAGTACTATTCCCGCATATAACGAAATAGCAGTAAAACTGCTTAAAACACAGAAGAAACATATCCTTCCATCTGCTGTGCTTTGCGTTTGTTCAGCTTAGTGAGTTAAATCTCCCTGTAGATTCAGGAGTTAGAAACACGTTTGTGGTAAGCGCTGCGTTTGGACATTTCTCAGTGAATGGGAGTATATGCTGTAAGGAGAAATGTCTGCTTCAAAAACCAAAACGGAGCTACCTAACAGAATGGTCTTCAATGTGTGCATTCAACTTACTGGGTTAAAGTCGTGAGTTGAAGGGGAAGTCTGGAAACGCTTTCTGTGGAGAGATCTCAAAACCGGCATTTCCAGCACTATTCCCGCATATAACGAAAAAACGCAGAAAAACTCTGCTGAAAACACAGAAGAAACGTATCCTTCAATCTGCTCTGCTGTGCGTTTGTTCAGCTTAGTGAGTTAAATCTCCCTGTAGATTCAGGAGTTAGAAACACGTTTCTGGTGAGAGCTGCGTTTGGACATTTCTCAGTGAATGGGAGTATAAGCTGTGAGGAGAACTGTCTGCTTGTAATACCAAAACGGAGCTACCTAACAGAACGGTCTTCAATGTGTTCATTCAACTTACAGATTTCAAGTCGTGTGTTGAAGGGGAAGTCTGGAAACGCTTTCTGTGGAGAGATCTCAAAACAGGCATTTCCAGCTCTATTCCCGCATATAAGGAAATAGCAGTAAAACTGATTAAAACACAGAAGAAACGTATCCTTCAATCTGCTCTGCTGTGCGTTTGTTCAGCTTAGTGAGTTAAATCTCCCTGTAGATTGAGGAGTTAAAAACACGTTTCTGGCAAGAGCTTCGGTTGGACATTTCTCAGTGAATGGGAGTATATGCTGTAAGGAGAACTGTCTGCTTCTAAAACCAAAACGGAGCTACCTAACAGAACGGTCTACAATGTGTCCATTCAACTTACAGATTTAAAGTCGTGTGTTGAAGGGAAAGTCTGGAAAAGCTTTCTGTGGGGAGATCTCAAAACAGGCATTTCCAGCACTTTTCCCGCATATAACGAAATAGCAGTAAAACTCTGCTTAAAACACAGAAGAAACGTATCCTTCAATCTGCTCTGCTGTGCGTTTGTTCACCTTAGTGAGTTAAATCTCCCTGTAGATTCAGGAGTTAGAAACACGTTTCAGGTAAAGCTGCCTTTGGACATTTCTCAGTGAATGGGAGTATATGCTGTAAGGAGAACAGTCTGCTTCTAAAACCAAAACGGATCTACCTAACTGAACGATCTACAATGTGTTCATTGAACTTACAGAGTTAAAGTCGTGTGTTGAAGGGGAAGTCTGGAAACGCTTTCTGTGGAGAGATCTCAAAACAGGCATTTCCAGCACTATTCCCGCATATAACGAAATAGCAGTAAATCTCTGCTTAAAACACAGAAGAAACGTATCCTGCAATCTACACTGCTGTGCGTTTCTTCAGCTTAGTGAGTTAAATCTCCCTGTAGATTCAGAGGTAGAAACACGTTTCTGGTAAAGCTGCGTTTGGACATTTCTCACTGAATGGGAGTATATGCTGTAAGGAGAACCATCTGCTTCTAAAACCAAAACGGAGCTATCTAACAGAACGGTCTACAATGTGTGCATTCAACTTACAGAGTTAAAGTCGTGTGTTGAAGGGGATGTCTGGAAACGCTTTCTGTTGAGAGATCTCAAAACAGGCATTTCCAGCACTATTCCCGCATATAACGAAAAAATGCAGTAAAACTCTGCTTAAAACACAGAAGAAACGTATCCTTCAATCTGCTCTGCTGTGCGTTTGTTCAGCTTAGTGAGTTAAATCTCCCTGTAGATTCAGGAGTTAGAAACACGTTTCTGGTAAGAGCTGCGTTTGGACATTTCTCAGTGAATGGGAGTATATGCTGTAAAGAGAACTGTCTGCTTCTAAAACCAAAACAGAGCTACCTAACAGAACGGTCTTCAATGTGTGCATTCACCTTACAGAGTTAATGTCGTGTGTTGAAGGGGAAGTCTGGAAACGCTTTCTGTGGACAGATATCAAAACAGGCATTTCCAGCACTATTCACGCATATACCGAAATAGCAGTAAAACTCTGCTTAAAACACAGAAGAAACGTATCCTTCAATCTGCTCTGCTGGGGGTTTGTTCAGCTTAGTGGGTTAAATGTCACTGTAGATTCAGGAGTTAGAAACACGTTTCTGGTAAGAGCTGCGTTTTGCCATTTCTCAGTGAATGGGAGTATATGCTGTAAGGAGAAGTGTCTGCTTCTAAAACCAAAATGGAGCTACCTAACAGAACGGTCTACAATGTGTCCATTCAGCTTACAGAGTTAAAGTCGTGTGTTGAAGGGGAAGTCTGGAAACGCTTTCTGTGGAGAGATCTCAAAACAGGCATTTCCAGCACTATTCCCGCATATAACGAAATACCAGTAAAACTCTGCTTCAAACACAGAAGAAACGTATCCTTCAATCTGCTCTGCTGTGGGTTTGTTCACCTTAGTGAGTTAAATCTCCCTGTAGATTCAGGAGTTAGAAACACGTTTCTGGTAAAGCTGCCTTTGGACATTTCTCAGTGAATGGGAGTATATGCTGTATGGAGAACAGTCTGCTTCTAAAACCAAAACGGAGCTACCTAACAGAACGATCTACAATGTGTCCATTCAACTTACAGAGTTAAAGTCGTGTGTTGAAGGGGAAGTCTGGAAACGCTTTCTGTGGAGAGATCTCAAAACAGGCATTTCCAGCACTATTCCCGCATATACCGAAATAGCAGTAAAACTCTGCTTCAAACACAGAAGAAACGTATCCTTCAATCTGCTCTGCTGTGCGTTTGTTCACCTTAGTGAGGTAAATCTCCCTGTAGATTCAGGAGTTAGAAACACGTTTCTGGTAAAGCTGCCTTTGGACATTTCTCAGTGAATGGGAGTATATGCTGTAAGGAGAACAGTCTGCTTCTAAAACCAAAAGGGAGCTACCTAACAGAACTATCTACAATGTGTCCCTTCAACTTACAGAGTTAAAGTCGTGTGTTGAAGGGGAAGTCTGGAAACGCTTTCTGTGGAGAGATCTCAAAACAGGCATTTCCAGGACTATTCCCGCATATAACGAAATAGCAGTAAAACTCTGCTTAAAAGACAGAAGAAACGTATCCTGCAATCTACACTGCTGTGCGTTTCTTCAGCTTAGTGAGTTAAATCTCCCTGTAGATTCAATAGGTAGAAACACGTTTCTGGTAAAGCTGCGTTTGGACATTTCTCACTGAATGGGAGTATATGCTGTAAGGAGAACCGTCTGCTTCTAAAACCAAAACGGAGCGATCTAACAGAACGGTCTTCAATGTGTACATTCAACTTACAGAGTTAAAGTGGTGTGTTGAAGGGAAGTCTGGAAACGCCTTCCGTGGAGAGATCTCAAAACAGGCATTTCCAGCACTATTCCCGCATATAACGAAATAGCAGTAAAACTCTGCTTAAAACACAGAAGAAATGTATCCTTCAATCTGCTCTGCTGTGCGTTTGTTCAGCATAGTGAGTTAAATCTCCCTCTGGATTCAGGAGTTAGAAACACGTTTCTGGTAAGAGTTGCGTTTGGACATTTCTCAGTTAATGTGAGTATATGCTGTAAGGAGAACTGTCTGCTTCTAAAACCAAAACGGAGCAACCTAACAGAACGGTCTTCAATGTGTACATTCAACTTACAGAGTTAAAGTGGTGTGTTGAAGGGGAAGTCTGGAAACGCTTTCTTTGGAGAGATCTCAAAACAGGCATTTCCAGCACTATTCACGCATAAAACGTAATAGCAGTAAAACTCTGCTTAAAACACAGAAGAAACGTATCCTTCAATCTGCTCTGCTGGGCGTTTGTTCAGCTTAGTGAGTTAAATCTCCCTGTAGATTCAGGAGTTAGAAAGACGTTTGTGGTAAGCGCTGCGTTTGGACATTTCTCAGTGAATGGGAGTATATGCTGTAAGGAGAAATGTCTGCTTCTAAAACCAAAACGGAGCTACCTAACAGAACGGTCTTCAATGTGTGCATTCAACTTACAGAGGTAAAGTCGTGTGTTGAAGGGGAAGTCTGGAAACGCTTTCTGCAGAGAGATCTCAAAACAGGCATTTCCAGCACTATTCCCGCATATAACGAAATAGCAGTAAAACCCTGCTTTAAACACAGAAGAAACGTATCCTTCAATCTGCTCTGCTGTGCCTTTGTTCAGAGTAGTGAGCTAAATCTCCCTGTAGATTCAGGAGTTAGAAACACGTTTCTGGTAAGAGTTGAGTTTGGACATTTCTCAGTTAATGTGAGTATATGCTGTAAGGAGAACTGTCTGCTTCTAAAACCAAAAGGGAACTACCTAACAGAACGGTCTTCAATGTGTACATTCAACTTACAGAGTTAAAGTGGTGTGTTGAAGGGGAAGTCTGGAAACGCTTTCTTTGAAGAGATCTCAAAACAGGCATTTCCAGCACTATTCCCGCATAAAACGAAATAGCAGTAAAACTCTGCTGAAAACACAGAAATATATCCTTCAATCTGCTCTGCTGTGCGTTTGTTCAGCTTAGTGAGTTAAATCTCCCTGTAGATTCAGGAGTTAGAAACACGTTTCTGGTAAGAGTTGCGTTTGGACATTTCTCAGTGAATGTGAGTATATGCTGTAAGGAGAACTGTCTGCTTCTAAAACCAAAACGGAGCTACCTAACAGAACGGTCTTCAATGTGTGCATTCAACTTACAGAGTTAAAGTCCTGTGTTGATGGGGAAGTCTGGAAACGCTTTCTGTGGAGAGATCTCAAAACAGGCATTTCCAGCACTATTCCCGCATATAACGAAATAGCAGTAAAACTGCATAAAACACAGAAGAAACGTATCCTTCAATCTGCTCTGCTGTACGTTTGTTCAGCTTAGTGTGTTAAATCTCCCTGTAGATTCAGGAGTTAGAAACACGTTTCTGGTAAGAGCTGCGTTTGGACATTTCTCAGTGAATGGGAATATATGCAGTAAGGAGAACTGTCTGCTTCTAAAACCAAAACGGAGCTACATAACAGAACGGTCTTCAATGTGTACATTCAACTTACAGAGTTAAAGTGGTGTGTTGAAGGGGATGTCTGGAAACGCTTTCCGTGGAGAGATCTCAAAACAGGCATTTCCAGCACTATTCCCGCATATAAGGAAATAGCAGTAAAACTCTGCTTAAAACACAGAAGAAATGTATCCTTCAATCTGCTCTGCTGTGCGTTTGTTCAGCTTAGTGAGTTAAATCTCCCTCTAGATTCAGGAGTTAGAAACACGTTTCTGGTAAGAGTTGCGTTTGGACATTTCTCAGTTAATGTGATTATATGCTGTAAGGAGAACTGTCTGCTTCTAAAACCAAAACGGAGCTACCTAACAGAACGGTCTTCAATGTGTACATTCAACTTACAGAGTTAAAGTGGTGTGTTGAAGGGGAAGTCTGGAAACGCTTTCCTTGGAGAGATCTCAAAACAGGCATTTCCAGCACTATTCACGCATAAAACGAAATAGCAGTAAAACTCTGCTTAAAACACAGAAGAAACGTATCCTTCAATCTGCTCTGCTGGGCGTTTGTTCAGCTTAGTGAGTTAAATCGCCCTGTAGATTCAGGAGTTAGAAACACGTTTGTGGTAACCGCTGCGTTTGGACATTTCTCAGTGAATGGGAGTATATGCTGTAAGGAGAAATGTCTGCTTCTAAAACCAAAACGGAGCTACCTAACTGAACAGTCTTCAATGTGTGCATTCAACTTACAGAGTTAAAGTCGTGTGTTGAAGGGGAAGTCTGGAAACGCTTTCTGCAGAGAGGTCTCAAAACAGGCATTTCCAGCACTATTCCCGGATATAACGAAATAGCAGTAAAACTCTGCTTAAAACACAGAAGAAACCTATCCTTCAATATGCTCTGCTGTGCGTTTGTTCAGCTTAGTGAGTTAAATGTCCCTGTAGATTCAGGAGGTAGAAACACGTTTCTGGTAAAGCTGCATTTGGACATTTCTCAGTGAATGGGAGTATATGCTGTAAGGAGAACAGTCTGCTTCTAAAACGAAAACGGAGCTACCTAACAGAACGGTCTACAATGGGTGAATTCAACTTACAGAGTTAAAGTCGTGTGTTGAAGGGGAAGTCTGGAAAAGCTTTCTGTGGAGAGATCTCAAAACAGGCATTTCCAGAACTATTCCCGCATATAACAAAATAGCAGTAAAACTCTGCTTAAAACACAGAAGAAACGTATCCTTCAATCTGCTCTGCTGTGCGTTTATTCAGCTTAGTGAGTTAAATCTCCCTGTAGATTCAGGAGTTAGAAACACGTTTCTGGTAAGAGCTGCGTTTGGACATTTCTCAGTGAATGGGGGTATATGCTGTAAGGAGAACAGTCTGCTTCTAAAACCAAACGGATCAACCTAACAGAACGGTCTACAATGTGTGCATTCAACTTACAGAGTTAAAGTCGTCTGTTGAAGGGAAAGTCTGGAAACGCTTTCTGTGGAGAGATCTCAAAACAGGCATTTCCAGCACTATTCACGCATATAACGAAATAGCAGTAAAACTCTGCTTAAAACACAGAAGTAACGTTACCTTCAATCTGCTCTTCTTTGCGTTTGTTCAGCTTAGTGAGATATATCTCCCTGTAGATTCAGGAGTTAGAAACACGTCTGTGGTAACCGCTGCGTTTGGACATTTCTCAGTGAATGGGAGTATATGCTGTAAGGAGAACTGTCTGCTTCTAGAACCAAAACGGAGCTACCTAACAGAAAGGTCTTCAATGTGTGCATTCAACTTACAGTGTTAAAGTCGTGTGTTGAAGGGGAAGTCTGGAAACGCTTTCTGTGGAGAGATCTCAAAACAGGCATTTCCAGCAATATTCCCGCATATAACGAAATAGCAGTAAAACTGCATAAAACACAGAAGAAACGTATCCTTCAATCTGCTCTGCTGTACGTTTGTTCCCTTAGTGAGTTAAATCTCCCTGTAGATTCAGGAGTTAGAAACACGTTTCTGGTAAGAGCTGCGTTTGGACATTTCTCAGTGAATGGGAGTATATGCAGTAAGGAGAACTGTCTGCTTCTAAAACCAAAACGGAGCTACATAACAGAACGGTCTTCAATGTGTACATTCAACTTACAGAGTTAAAGTGGTGTGTTGAAGGGGATGTCTGGAAACACTTTCCGTGGAGAGATCTCAAAACAGGCATTTCCAGCACTATTCCCGCATATAAGGAAATAGCAGTAAAACTCTGCTTAAAACACAGAAGAAATGTATCCTTCAATCTGCTCTGCTGTGCGTTTGTTCAGCTTAGTGAGTTAAATCTCCCTCTAGATTCAGGAGTTAGAAACACGTTTCTGGTAAGAGTTGCGTTTGGACATTTCTCAGTTAATGTGAGTATATGCTGTAAGGAGAACTGTCTGCTTCTAAAACCAAAACGGAGCTACCTAACAGAACGGTCTTCAATGTGTACATTCAACTTACAGAGTTAAAGTGGTGTGTTGAAGGGGAAGTCTGGAAACGCTTTCCTTGGAGAGATCTCAAAACAGGCATTTCCAGCACTATTCACGCATAAAACGAAATAGCAGTAAAACTCTGCTTAAAACACAGAAGAAACTTATCCTTCAATCTGCTCTGCTGGGCGTTTGTTCAGCTTAGTGAGTTAAATCGCCCTGTAGATTCAGGAGTTAGAAACACGTTTGTGGTAACCGCTGCGTTTGGACATTTCTCAGTGAATGGGAGTATATGCTGTAAGGAGAAATGTCTGCTTCTAAAACCAAAACGGAGCTACCTAACTGAACAGTCTTCAATGTGTGCATTCAACTTACAGAGTTAAAGTCGTGTGTTGAAGGGGAAGTCTGGAAACGCTTTCTGCAGAGAGGTCTCAAAACAGGCATTTCCAGCACTATTCCCGGATATAACGAAATAGCAGTAAAACTCTGCTTAAAACACAGAAGAAACCTATCCTTCAATATGCTCTGCTGTGCGTTTGTTCAGCTTAGTGAGTTAAATGTCCCTGTAGATTCAGGAGGTAGAAACACGTTTCTGGTAAAGCTGCATTTGGACATTTCTCAGTGAATGGGAGTATATGCTGTAAGGAGAACAGTCTGCTTCTAAAACGAAAACGGAGCTACCTAACAGAACGGTCTACAATGGGTGCATTCAACTTACAGAGTTAAAGTCGTGTGTTGAAGGGGAAGTCTGGAAAAGATTTCTGTGGAGAGATCTCAAAACAGGCATTTCCAGAACTATTCCCGCATATACCGAAATAGCAGTAAAACTCTGCTTAAAACACAGAAGAAACGTATATTTCAATCTGCTCTGCTGGGCGTTTGTTCAGCTTAGTGAGTTAAATCTCCCTGTAGATTCAGGAGTTAGAAACACGTTTCTGGTAAGAACTGCGTTTGGACATTTCTCAGTGAATTGGAGTATATGCTGTAAGGAGAACAGTCTGCTTCTAAAACCAAAACGGAGCTACCTAACAGAACGGTCTACAATGTGTGCATTCAACGTACAGAGTAAAAGTCGCGTGTTGAAGGGGATGTCTGGAAAGGCTTTCTGTGGAGAGATCTGAAAACAGGCATTTCCAGCACTATTCACGCATATAACGAAATAGCAGTAAAACTCAGTTTAAACACAGAAGAAACGTATCCTTCAATCTGCTCTGCAGTGCTTTTGTTCAGCTTAGTGAGTTAAATCTCCCTGTACATTCATGAGTTAGAAACACGTTTCTGGTAAGAGCTGCATTTGGACATTTCTCAGTGAATGGGAGTATATGCTGTGAGGAGAACTGTCTGCTTCTAAAACCAAAATGGAGCTACCTAACAGAACGGTCTTCAATGTGTTCATTCAACTTACAGAGTTAAAGTCGTGTGTTGAAGCGGAAGTCTGAAAAAGCTTTCTGTGGAGAGATCTCAAAACAGGCATTTCCAGCACTATTCCCGTATATAACGAAATAGCAGTAAAACTGTTTAAAACAGAGAAGAAACGTACCCTTCAATCTGCTCTGCTGTGTGTTTGTTCAGCTTAGTGAGTTAAATCTCCCTGTAGATTGAGGAGTTAGAAACACGTTTCTGGTAAGAGCTGCGGTTGGACATTTCTCACTGAATGGGAGTATATGCTGTAAGGAGAACAGTCTGCTTCTGAAACCAAAACGGAGCTATCTAACAGAACGGTCTACAATGTGTGCATTCAACTTACAGAGTTAAAGTCGTGTGTTGAAGGGGAAGTCTGGAAACGCTTTCTTTGGAGAGATCTCAAAACAGGCATTTCCAGCACTATTCCCGCATATAACGAAAAAAAGCAGTAAAACTCTGCTTAAAACACAGAAGAAACGTATCCTTCAATCTGCTCTGCTGTGCGTTTGTTCAGCTTAGTGAGTTAAATCTCCCTGTAGATTCAGGAGTTAGAAACACGTTTCTGGTAAGAGCTGCGTTTGGACAATTCTCAGTGAATGGGAGTATATGCTGTAAGGAGAAGAGTCTGCTTCTAAAACCAAAACGGAACTACCTAACAGAACGGTCTACAATGTGTTCATTCAACTTACAGATTTAAAGTCGTGTGTTGAAGGGGAAGTCTGGAAACGCTTTCTGTGGAGAGATCTCAAAACAAGCATTTCCAGCACTATTCCCGCATATACCGAAATAGCAGTAAAACTTTGCATAAAACACAGAAGAAACGTATCCTTCAATCTGCTCTGCTGGTCGTTTGTTCAGCTTAGTGAGTTAAATCTCCGTGTAGATTCAGGAGTTCGAAACACGTTTCTGGTAAGAGCTGCGTTTGGACATTTCTCAGTGAATGGGAGTATATACTTTAAATAGAACAGTCTGCTTCTAAAACCAAAACGGAGCTACCTAACAGAACGGTCTACAATGTGTGCATTCAACTTACAGAGCTAAAGTCGTGTGTTGAAGGGGAAGTCTGGAGACGCTTTCTGTGGAGAGATCTCAAATCAGGCATTTCCAGCACTATTAACGCATATAACGAAATAGCAGTAAAACTCTGCTTAAAACACAGAAGAAACATATCCTTCAATCTGCTCTTCTTTGCGTTTGTTCAGCTAAGTGAGCTAAATCTCCCTGTAGATTCAGGAGTTGGAAACACGTTTGTGGTAAGCGCTGCGTTTGGACATTTCTCAGTGAATGGGAGTATATGCTGTAAGGAGAACTGTCTTCTTCTGAAACCAAAACGGATCTACCTAACAGAACGGTCTTCAATGTGTGCATTCAACTTACAGAGTTAAAGTCGTGTGTTGAAGGGGAAGTCTGGAAACACTTTCTGTTTAGAGATCTCAAAACAGGCATTTCCAGCACTATTCCCGCATATAACGAAATAGCAGTAAAACTGCTTAAAACACAGAAGAAACGTATCCTTCAATCTGCTCTGCTGTGCATTTGTTCAGCGTAGTGCGCTAAATCTCCCTGTAGATTCAGGAGTTAGAAACACGTTTCTGGTAAGAGATGCGTTTGGACATTTCTCAGTGAATGGTAGTATATGCTGTAAATATAACTGTCTGCTTCTAAAACCAAAACGGAGCTACCTAACAGAAAGGTCTACAATGTGTGCATTCAACTTACAGAGTTAAACTCGTTTGTTGAAGGGGAAGTCTGGAGACGCTTTATGTGGAGAGATCTCAAAACAGGCATTTCCAGCACTATTCCCGCATATAACGAAAGAGCAGTAAAACTGCTTAAAACACAGAAGAAACATATCCTTCAATCTGCTCTGCTTTGCGTTTGTTCAGCTTAGTGAGTTAAATCTCCCTGTAGATTCAGGAGTTATAAACACGTTTTTGGTAAGCGCTGCGTTTGGACATTTCTCAGTTAATGGTTGTATATGCTGTAAGGAGAAGAGTGTGCTTCTAAAACCTAAACGGAGCTACCTAACAGAACGGTCTACAATGTGTCCATTCAACTTACAGAGTTAAAGTCGTGTGTTGAAGGGGAAGTATTGAAAGGCTTTCTGTGGAGAGATCTCAAAACAGGCATTTCCAGCACTATTCCCGCATATAACGAAATACCAGTAAAACTCTGCCTAAAACACAGAAGAAACGTATCCTTCAATCTGCTCTGCTGTGCGTTTGTTCACCTTAGTGTGTTAAATCTCCCTATAGATTCAGGACTTAGAAACACGTTTCTGGTAAAGCTGCCTTTGGACATTTCTTAGTGAATGGGAATATATGCTGTAAGGAGAACAGTCTGCTTCTAAAACCAAAACGGAGCTACCTAACAGAACGATCTACAATGTTTCCATTCAACTTACAGTGTTAAAGTAGTGTGTGGAAGGGGAAGTCTGGAAACGCTTTCTGTGGAGAGATCTCAAAACAGGCATTTCCAGCACTATTCCCGCATATAACGAAATAGCAGTAAAACTCTTCTTTAAACACAGAAGGAACGTATCCTTCAATCTGCTCGGCTGTGCGTTTGTTCAGCTTAGTGAGTTAAATCTCCCTGTAGATTCAGGAGTTAGAAACACGTTTCTGGTAAAGCTGCGTTTGGACACTTCTCAGTGAATGGGAGTATATGCTGTAAGGAGAAATGTCTGCTTCTAAAACCAAAACGGAGCTACCTAACAGAACGGTCTTCAATGCGTCCATTCAACTTACTGAGGTAAAGTCGTGAGTTGAAGGGGAAGTCGGGAAACGCTTTCTGTGGAGAGATCTCAAAACAGGCATTTCCAGCACTATTCCCGCATATAACGAAATAGCAGTAAAACTCAGCTTAAAACACAGAAGAAACGTATCCTTCAATCTGCTCGGCTGTGCGTTTGTTCAGCTTAGTGAGTTAAATCTCCCTGTAGATTCAGGAGTTAGAAACACGTTTCTGGTAAATCTGCGTTTGGACATTTCTCAGTAAATGAGAGTATATGCTGTAAAGAGAACAGTCTACTTCTAAAACGAAAACGGAGCTACCTAACAGAACGGTCTACAATGGGTGCATTCAACTTACAGAGTTAAAGTCGTGTGTTGAAGGGGAATTCTGGAAACGCTTTCTGTGGAGAGATCTCAAAACAGGCATTTCCTGCACTATTCCCGCATATAACGAAATAGCAGTAAAACTCTGCTTAAAACACAGAAGAAACGTATCCTTCAATCTGCTCTGCTGTGCGTTTCTTCAGCGTAGAGGGTTAAATCTCCCTGTAGATTCAGGAGTTAGAAACACGTTTCTGGTAAGAGCTGCGTTTGGACATTTCTCAGTGAATGGGAGTATAGGCTGTAAGTAGAAGAGTCTGCTTCTAAAACCAAAACGGAGCTAACTAACAGAACGGTCTACAATGTGTGCATTCAACTTACAGATTTAAAGTCGGGTGTTGAATTGGAAGTCTGGAAACGCTTTCTGTGGAGAGATGTCAAAACAGGCATTTCCAGCACTATTCCCGGATATAACGAAATAGCAGTAAAACTCTGCTTAAAACACAGAAGAAACATATCCTTCAATATGATTTGCTTTGCGTTTGTTCAGCTTAGTCAGTTAAATCTCCCTGTAGATTCAGGAGTTAGAAACACGTTTCTGGTAAGAGCTGCCTTTGGACATTTCTCAGTGAATGGGTGTGTGTGCTGTAAGGAGCAATGTCTGATTCTAAAACCAAAACGGAACTACCTAACAGAACGGTCTTCAATGTGTGCATTCAACTTACTGAGTTAAAGTCGTGAGTTGAAGGGGAAGTCTGGAAACACTTTCTGTGGAGAGATCTCAAAACAGGCATTTCCAGCACTATTCCTGCATATAACGAAAAAAAGCAGTAAAACTCTGCTTAAAACACAGAAGAAACGTATCCTTCAATCTGCCCTGCTGTGCGTTTGTTCAGCTTAGTGAGTCAAATCTCCCTGTAGATTCAGGAGTTAGAAACACGTTTCTGGTAAGAGCTGCGTTTGGACATTTCTCAGTGAATGGGAGTATATGCTGTAAGGAGAAGGGTCTGCTTCTAAAACCCAAACGGAGCTACCTAACAGAACGGTCTACAATGTGTGCATTCAACTTACAGAAATAAAGTCGTGTGTTGAAGGGGAAGTCTGGAAACGCTTTCTGTGGAGAGATCTCAAAACAGGCATTTCCAGCACTATTCCCGCATATAACGAAATAGCAGTAAAACTCTGCTTAAAACACAGAAGAAACGTATCCTTCAATCTGCTCTGCTGGGCGTTTGTTCAGCTTAGTGAGATAAATCTCCCTGTAGATTCAGGAGTTAGAAACACGTTTCTGGTAAGAGCTGCGTTTGGACATTTCTCAGTGAATGGGAGTATATGCTGTAAGGAGAACAGTCTGCTTCTAAAACCAAAACGGATCTACCTAAGAGAACGGTCTTCAATGTGTGCATTCAACTTACTGAGTTAAAGTCCTGAGTTGAAGGGGAAGTCTGGAAACTCTTTCTGTGGAGAGATCTCAAAACTGGTATTTCCAGCACTATTCCCGCATATAACGAAATAGCAGTAAAATTCTGCTTAAAACACAGAAGAAACGTATCCTTCAATCTGCTCTGCTGTGTGTTTGTTCACCTTAGTGTGTTAAATCTCCCTATAGATTCAGGACTTAGAAACACGTTTCTGGTAAAGCTGCCTTTGGACATTTCTTAGTGAATGGGAATATATGCTGTAAGGAGAACTGTCTGCTTCTAAAACCAAAACGGAGCTACCTAACACAACGATCTACAATGTGTGCATTCAACTTACAGAGTTAAAGTCGTGTGTGGAAGGGGAAGTCTGGAGAGGCTTTCTGTGGAGAGATCTCAAAACAGGCATTTCCAACACTATTCCCGCATATAACGAAATATCAGTAAAACTCTGCTTAAAACACAGAAGAAACATATCCTTCAATCTGCTCTGCTGTGCGTTTGTTCAGCTTAGCGAGTTAAATCTCCCTGTAGATTCAGGAGTTAGAAACACGTTTCTGGTAAGTGTTGCGTTTGAACATTTCTCAGTGAATGTGAATATATGCTGTAAGGAGAACTGTCTGCTTCTAAAACCAAAAGGGAGCTACATAACAGTACGGTCTACAATGTTTGCATTCAACGTACAGAGTTAAAGTCGTGTGTTGAAGGGGAAGTCTGGAAACGCTTTCTGTGGGGAGATCTCAAAACAGGCATTTCCAGCACTATTCCCGCATATAACGAAATAGCAGTAAAACTCTGCTTAAAACACAGAAGAAACGTATCCTTCAATCTGCTCTGCTGGGCGTTTGTTCAGCTTAGTGAGTTAAATCTCCCTGTAGATTCAGGAGTTATAATCACGTTTCTGGTAAGAGCTGCGTTTGGACATTTCTCAGTGAATAGGGGTATATGCTCTAAGGAGAACAGTCTGCTTCTAAAACCATAACGGAGCTACCTAACAGAACGATCTACAATGTGTCCATTCAACTTACAGAGTTAAAGTCGTGTGTTGAAGGGGAAGTCTGGAAACGCTTTCGGTGGAGAGATCTCAAAAGAGGCATTTCCAGCACTATTCCCGCATATAACGAAATAGCAGTAAAACTCTGCTTAAAACACAGAAGAAACGTATCCTTCAATCTGATCTGCTGTGCGTTTGTTCAGCTTAGTGAGTTAAATATCGCTGTAGATTCAAGAGTTTGAAACACGTTTCTGGTAAGAGGTGCGTTTGGACATTTCTCATTGAATGGGAGTTTATGCTGTAAGGAGAACTGTCTGCTTCTAAAACCAAAACGGAGATACCTAACAGAACGGTGTTCAATGTGTGCATTCAACTTACAGAGTTAAAGTCGTGTGTTGAAGGGGAAGTCTGGAAACGCTTTCTGTGGAGAGATCTCAAAAGAGGCATTTCCAGCACTATTCCCGCATATACCGAAATAGCAGTAAAACTCTGCTTAAAACACAGAAGAAACGTATCCTTCAATCGGCTCTGCTGTGCGTTTGTTCAGCGTAGTGAGTTAAATCTCCCTGTAGAATCAGGAGTTAGAAACACGTTTCTGGTAAGAGCTGCGTTTGGACTTTTCTCAGTGAATGTTAGTATATGCTGTAAGGAGAACTGTCTGCTTCTAAAACCAAAACGGAGCTACCTAACAGAAAGGTCTACAAGGTGTGGATTTAACTTAGAGAGTTAAAGTCGTGGGTTGAAGGGGAAGTCTGGAAAAGCTTTCTGTGGAGAGATCTCAAAACAGGCATTTCCAGCACTATTCCCGCATATAACGAAATAGCAGTAAAACGCTGCTTAAAACACAGAAGAAACATATCCTTCAATCTGCTCTGCTGTGCGTTTGTTCAGCTTAGTGAGTTTAATCTCCCTGTAGATACAGGAGTTAGAAACACGTTTCTGGTAAGAGCTGCGTTTGGACATTTCTCAGTGAATGGGAGTATATGCTGTAAGGAGAAATGTCTGCTTCTAAAACCAAAACGGAGCTACCTAACAGAACGGTCTTCAATGCGTCCATTCAACTTACTGAGGTAAAGTCGTGAGTTGAAGGGGAAGTCTGGAAACGCTTTCTGTGGAGAGATCTCAAAACAGGCATTTCCAGCACTATTCCCGCATATAACGAAATAGCAGTAAAACTCAGCTTAAAACACAGAAGAAACGTATCCTTCAATCTGCTCGGCTGTGCGTTTGTTCAGCTTAATGAGTTAAATCTCCCTGTAGATTCAGGAGTTAGAAACACGTTTCTGGTAAATCTGCGTTTGGACATTTCTCAGTAAATGAGAGTATATGCTGTAAAGAGAACAGTCTGCTTCTAAAACGAAAACGGAGCTACCTAACAGAACGGTCTACAATGGGTGCATTCAACTTACAGAGTTAAGGTCGTGTGTTGAAGGGGAAGTCTGGAAACGCTTTCTGTGGAGAGATCTCAAAACAGGCATTTCCTGCACTATTCCCGCATATAACGAAATAGCAGTAAAACTCTGCTTAAAACACAGAAGAAACGTATCCTTCAATCTGCTCTGCTGTGCGTTCCTTCAGCGTAGAGAGTTAAATCTCCCTGTAGATTCAGGAGTTAGAAACACGTTTCTGGTAAGAGCTGCGTTTGGACATTTCTCAGTGAATGGGAGTATAGGCTGTAAGTAGAAGAGTCTGCTTCTAAAACCAAAACGGAGCTAACTAACAGAACGGTCTACAATGTGTGCATTCAACTTACAGAGTTAAAGTCGGGTGTTGAATTGGAAGTCTGGAAACGCTTTCTGTGGAGAGATGTCAAAACAGGCATTTCCAGCACTATTCCCGGATATAACGAAATAGCAGTAAAACTCTGCTTAAAACACAGAAGAAACATATCCTTCAATATGCTTTGCTTTGCGTTTGTTCAGCTTAGTCAGTTAAATCTCCCTGTAGATTCAGGAGTTAGAAACACGTTTCTGGTAAGAGCTGCCTTTGGACATTTCTCAGTGAATGGGTGTGTGTGCTGTAAGGAGCAATGTCTGATTCTAAAACCAAAACGGAACTACCTAACAGAACGGTCTTCAATGTGTGCATTCAACTTACTGAGTTAAAGTCGTGAGTTGAAGGGGAAGTCTGGAAACACTTTCTGTGGAGAGATCTCAAAACAGGCATTTCCAGCACTATTCCTGCATATAACGAAAAAAAGCAGTAAAACTCTGCTTAAAACACAGAAGAAACGTATCCTTCAATCTGCTCGGCTGTGCGTTTGTTCAGCTTAGTGAGTTAAATCTCCCTGTAGATTCAGGAGTTAGAAACACGTTTCTGGTAAGAGCTGCGTTTGGACATTTCTCAGTGAATGGGAGTATATGCTGTAAGGAGAAGGGTCTGCTTCTAAAACCCAAACGGAGCTACCTAACAGAACGGTCTACAATGTGTGCATTCAACCTACAGAAATAAAGTCGTGTGTTGAAGGGGAAGTCTGGAAACGCTTTCTGTGGAGAGATCTCAAAACAGGCATTTCCAGCACTATTCCCGCATATAACGATATAGTAGTAAAATTCTGCTTAAAACACAGAAGAAACGTATATTTCAATCTGCTCTGCTGTGCGTTTGCTCACCTTAGTGTGTTAAATCTCCCTATAGATTCAGGACTTAGAAACACGTTTCTGGTAAAGCTGCCTTTGGACATTTCTTAGTGAATGGGAATATATGCTGTAAGGAGAAATGTCTGCTTCTAAAACCAAAACGGAGTTACCTAAAAGAACGGTCTTCAATGTGTCCATTCAACTTACTGAGGTAAAGTCGTGAGTTGAAGGGGAAGTCTGGAAACGCTTTCTGTGGAGAGATCTCAAAACAGGCATTTCCAGCACTATTCCCGCATATAACGAAATAGCAGTAAAACTCTGCTTAAAACACAGAAGAAACGTATCCTTCAAACTGCTCGGCTGTGCATTTGTTCAGCTTAGTGAGTTAAATCTCCCTGTAGATTCAGGAGTTAGAAACACGTTTCTGGTAAAGCTGCGTTTGGACAATTCTCAGTGAATGAGAGTGTATGCTGTAAGGAGAACAGTCTGCTTCTAAAACGAAAACGGAGCTACCTAACAGAACGGTCTACAATGGGTGCATTCAACGTACAGAGTTAAAGTCGTGTGTTGAAGGGAAAGTCTGGAAACGCTTTCTCTGGAGAGATCTCAAAACAGGCATTTCCTGCACTATTCCCGCATATAACGAAATAGCAGTAAAACTCTGCTGAAAACACAGAAGAAACGTATCCTTCAATATGCTCTGCTGTGCGTTTGTTCAGCGTAGTGAGTTAAATCTCCCTGTAGTTACAGGAGTTAGAAACACGTTTCCGGTAAGAGCTGCGTTTGGACATTTCTCAGTGAATGGGAATATATGCTGTAAGTAGAACAGTCTGCTTCTAAAACCAAAACGGAGCTACTTAACAGAACGGTTTTCAATGTGTGCATTCAACTTACAGATTTAAAGTCGTGTGTTGAAGGGGAAGTCTGGAAACGCTTTCTGTGGAGAGATCTCAAAACAGGCATTTCCAGCACTATTCCCGCATATAACGAAATAGCAGTAAAACGCTGCTTAAAACATAGAAGAAACATATCCTTCAATCTGCTCTGCTGTGCGTTTGTTCAGCTTATTGAGTTAAATCTCCCTGTAGATACAGGAGTTAGAAACACGTTTCTGGTAAGAGCTGCGTTTGGGCAATTCTCAGTGAATGGGAGTATAGGCTGTAAGGAGAAATGTCTGCTTCTAAAACCAAAACGGAGATACCTAAAAGAACGGTCTTCAATGTGTTTATTCAACTTACTGAGGTAAAGTCGTGAGTTGAAGGGGAAGTCTGGAAACGCTTTCTGTGGAGAGATCTCAAAACAGGCATTTCCAGCACTATTCCCGCATATAACGAAATAGCAGTAAAACTCTGCTTAAAACACAGAAGAAACGTATCCTTCAATCTGCTCGGCTGTGCGTTTCTTCAGCTTAGTGAGTTAAATCTCCCTGTAGATTCTGGAGTTAGAAACACGTTTCTGGTAAAGCTGCGTTTGGACATTTCTCAGTGAATGAGAGTATATGCTGTAAGGAGAACAGTCTGCTTCTCAAACGAAAACGGAGCTACCTAACAGAACGGTCTATGATGGGGGCATTCAACTTACAGAGTTAAAGTCGTGTGTTGAAGGGAAAGTCTGGAAACGCTTTCTGTGGATAGATCTCAAAGCAGGCATTTCCTGCACTATTCCCGCATATAACGAAATAGCAGTAAAACTCTGCTTAAAACACAGAAGAAACGTATCCTTCAATCTGCTCTGCTGGGCGTTTGTTCAGTTTAGTGAGTTAAATCTCCCTGTAGATTCAGGAGTTATAAACACGTTTCTGGTAAGTGCTGCTTTTGGACATTTCTCAGTGAATGGGAGTATATGCTCTAAGGAGAACAGTCTGCTTCTAAAACCAAAACGGAGCTACCTAACAGAACGATCTACAATGTGTCCATTCAACTTACTGAGTTAAAGTCGTGTGTTGAAGGGGAAGTCTGGAAACGCTTTCTGTGGAGAGATCTCAAAAGAGGCATTTCCAGCACTATTCCCGCATATACCGAAATAGCAGTTAAACTCTGCTTAAAACACAGAAGAAACGTATCCTTCAATCGGCTCTGCTGTGCGTTTGTTCAGCGTAGTGAGTTAAATCTCCCTGTAGATTCAGGAGTTAGAAACACGTTTCTGGTAAGAGCTGCATTTGGACTTTTCTCAGTGAATGGGTGTATATGCTGTAAGGAGAACTGTCTGCTTCTAAAACCAAAACGGAGCTACCTAACAGAAAGGTCTACAAGGTGTGGATTCAACTTAGAGAGTTAAAGTCGTGGGTTGAAGGGGAAGTCTGGAAACGCTTTCTGTGGAGAGATCTCAAAACAGGCATTTCCAGCACTATTCCCGCATATTACGAAATAGCAGTAAAACGCTGCTTAAAACACAGAAGAAACATATCCTTCAATCTGCTCTGCTGTGCGTTTGTTCAGCTTAGTGAGTTTAATCTCCCTGTAGATACAGGAGTTAGAAACACGTTTCTGGTAAGAGCTGCGTTTGGACATTTCTCAGTGAATGGGAGTATATGCTGTAAGGAGAAATGTCTGCTTCTAAAACCAAAACGGAGCTACCTAACAGAACGGTCTTCAATGCGTCCATTCAACTTACTGAGGTAAAGTCGTGAGTTGAAGGGGAAGTCTGGAAACGCTTTCTGTGGAGAGATCTCAAAACAGGCATTTCCAGCACCATTCCCGCATATAACGAAATAGCAGTAAAACTCAGCTTAAAACACAGAAGAAACGTATCCTTCAATCTGCTCGGCTGTGCGTTTGTTCAGCTTAGTGAGTTAAATCTCCCTGTAGATTCAGGAGTTAGAAACACGTTTCTGGTAAAGCTGCGTTTGGACATTTCTCAGTGAATGAGAGTATATGCTGTAAAGAGAACAGTCTGCTTCTAAAACGAAAACGGAGCTACCTAAGAGAACCGTCTACAATGGGTGCATTCAACTTACAGAGTTAAAGTCGTGTGTTGAAGGGGAAGTCTGGAAACGCTTGCTGTGGGGAGATCTCAAAACAGGCATTTCCTGCACTATTCCCGCATATAACGAAATAGCAGTAAAACTCTGCTTAAAACACAGAAGAAACGTATCCTTCAATCTGCTCTGCTGTGCGTTTCTTCAGCGTAGAGAGTTAAATCTCCCTGTAGATTCAGGAGTTAGAAACACGTTTCTGGTAAGAGCTGCCTTTGGACAGTTCTCAGTGAATGGGAGTATATGCTGTAAGTAGAACAGTCTGCTTCTAAAACCAAAACGGAGCTAACTAACAGAACGGTCTACAATGTGTGCATTCAACTTACAGAGTTAAAGTGGTGTGTTGAATTGGAAGTCTGGAAACGCTTTCTGTGGAGAGATCTCAAAACAGGCATTTCCAGCACTATTCCCGGATATAAAGAAATAGCAGTAAAACTCTGCTTAAAACACAGAAGAAACATATCCTTCAATATGCTCTGCTTTGCGTTTGTTCAGCTTAGTCAGTTAAATCTCCCTGTAGAATCAGGAGATAGAAACACGTTTGTGGTAAGCGCTGCGTTTGGACATTTCTCAGTGAATGGGATTATATGCTGTAAGGAGAACTGTCTGCTTCTAAAACCAAAACGGAGCTACCTAACAGAACGGTCTTCAATGTGTGCATTCAAATTACAGAGTTAAAGTCGTGTGTTGAAGGGGAAGTCTGGAAACGATTTCTGTGGAGAGATCTCAAAACAGGCATTTAGAGCACTATTCACGCATATACCGAAATAGCAGTAAAACTCTGCTTAAAACACAGAAGAAACGTATCCTTCAATCTGCTCTGCTGGGCGTTTGTTCAGCTTAGTGAGTTAAATCTCCCTGTAGATTCAGGAGTTATAAACACGTTTCTGGTAAGAGCTGCGTTTGGACATTTCTCAGTGAATGGGAGTATATGCTCTAAGGAGAACAGTCTGCTTCTAAAACGAAAACGGAGCTACCTAACAGAACGATCTACAATGTGTCCATTCAACTTACAGAGTTAAAGTCGTGTGTTGAAGGGGAAGTCTGGAAACGCTTTCTGTGGAGAGATCTCAAAAGAGGCATTTCCAGCACTATTCCCGCATATAACGAAATAGCAGTAAAACTCTGCTTATAACACAGAAGAAACGTATCCTTCAATCTGCTCTGCTGTGCGTTTGTTCAGCGTAGTGAGTTAAATCTCCCTGTAGATTCAGGAGTTAGAAACACGTTTCTGGTAAGAGCTGCGTTTGGACTTTTCTCAGTGAATGGGATTATATGCTGTAAGGAGAACTGTCTGCTTCTAAAACCAAAACGGAGCTACCTAACAGAACGGTCTTCAATGTGTACATTCAACTTACAGAGTTAAGGTCGTGTGTTGAAGGGGTAGTCTGGAAACGCTTTCTGTGGAGAGATCTCAAAACAGGCATTTCCAGCACTATTCCCGCATATAAGGAAATAGCAGTAAAACTCTGCTTAAAACACAGAAGAAACGTATCCTTCAAGCTGCTCTGCTATGCGTTTGTTCATCTTAGTGAGTTAAATCTCCCTGTAGATTCAGGAGTTAGAAAATCGTTTCTGATAAGTGCTGCGTTTGGACTTTTCTCAGTGAATGGGAGTATATGCTGTAAGGAGAACTGTCTGCTTCTAAAACCAAAACGGAGCTACCTAACAGAAAGGTCTACAAGATGTGGATTCAACTTAGAGAGTTAAAGTCGTGGGTTGAAGGGGAAGTCTGGAAAAGCTTTCTGTGGAGAGATCTCAAAACAGGCATTTCCAGCACTATTCCCGCATGTAACGAAATAGCAGTAAAACGCTGCTTAAAACACAGAAGAAACATATCCTTCAATCTGCTCTGCTGTGCGTTTGTTCAGCTTAGTGAGTTAAATCTCCCTGTAGATGCAGGAGTTAGAAACACGTTTCTGGTAAGAGCTGCGTTTGGACATTTCTCAGTGAATGGGAGTATATGCTGTAAGGAGAAATGTCTGCTTCTAAAACCAAAACGGAGTTACCTAACAGAACGGTCTTCAATGTGTCCATTCAACTTACTGAGGTAAAGTCGTGAGTTGAAGGGGAAGTCTGGAAACGCTTTCTGTGGAGAGATCTCAAAACAGGCATTTCCAGCACTATTCCCGCATATAACGAAATAGCAGTAAAACTCTGCTTAAAACACAGAAGAAACGTATCCTTCAATCTGCTCGGCTGTGCGTTTGTTCAGCTTAGTGAGTTAAATCTCCCTGTAGATTCAGGAGTTAGAAACACGTTTCTGGTAAAGCTGCGTTTGGACAATTCTCAGTGAATGAGAGTGTATGCTGTAAGGAGAACAGTCTGCTTCTAAAACCAAAACGGATCTACCTAACAGAACGGTCTACAATGTGTGCATTCAACTTACAGAGTTAAAGTCGTGTGTTGAAGGGGAAGTCTGGAAACGCTTTCTGTGGAGAGATCTCAAAACAGGCATTTCCAGCACTATTCCCGCATATAACGAAATAGCAGTAAAACGCTGCTTAAAACATAGAAGAAACATATCCTTCAATCTGCTCTGCTGTGCGTTTGTTCAGCTTAGTGAGTTAAATCTCCCTGTAGATACAGGAGTTAGAATCACGTTTCTGGTAAGAGCTGCGTTTGGGCAATTCTCAGTGAATGGGAGTATAGGCTGTAAGGAGAAATATCTGCTTCTAAAACCAAAACGGAGATACCTAAAAGAACGGTCTTCAATGTGTTTATTCAACTTACTGAGGTAAAGTCGTGAGTTGAAGGGGAAGTCTGGAAACGCTTTCTGTGGAGAGATCTCAAAACAGGCATTTCCAGCACTATTCCCGCATATAACGAAATAGCAGTAAAACTCTGCTTAAAACACAGAAGAAACGTATCCTTCAATCTGCTCGGCTGTGCGTTTCTTCAGCTTAGTGAGTTAAATCTCCCTGTAGATTCAGGAGTTAGAAACACGTTTCTGGTAAAGCTGCGTTTGGACATTTCTCAGTGAATGAGAGTATATGCTGTAAGGAGAACAGTCTGCTTCTCAAACGAAAACGGAGCTACCTAACAGAACGGTCTATGATGGGGGCATTCAACTTACAGAGTTAAAGTCGTGTGTTGAAGGGAAAGTCTGGAAACGCTTTCTGTGGATAGATCTCAAAGCAGGCATTTCCTGCACTATTCCCGCATATAACGAAATAGCAGTAAAACTCTGCTTAAAACACAGAAGAAACGTATCCTTCAATCTGCTCTGCTGGGCGTTTGTTCAGTTTAGTGAGTTAAATCTCCCTGTAGATTCAGGAGTTATAAACACGTTTCTGGTAAGTGCTGCTTTTGGACATTTCTCAGTTTATGGGAGTATATACTCTAAGGAGAACAGTCTGCTTCTAAAACCAAAACGGAGCTACCTAACAGAAAGGTCTACAAGGTGTGGATTCAACTTAGAGAGTTAAAGTCGTGGGTTGAAGGGGAAGTCTGGAAACGCTTTCTGTGGAGAGATCTCAAAACAGGCATTTCCAGCACCATTCCCGCATATAACGAAATAGCAGTAAAACTCAGCTTAAAACACAGAAGAAACGTATCCTTCAATCTGCTCGGCTGTGCGTTTGTTCAGCTTAGTGAGTTAAATCTCCCTGTAGATTCAGGAGTTAGAAACACGTTTCTGGTAAAGCTGCGTTTGGACATTTCTCAGTGAATGAGAGTATATGCTGTAAAGAGAACAGTCTGCTTCTAAAACGAAAACGGAGCTACCTAAGAGAACCGTCTACAATGGGTGCATTCAACTTACAGAGTTAAAGTCGTGTGTTGAAGGGGAAGTCTGGAAACGCTTGCTGTGGGGAGATCTCAAAACAGGCATTTCCTGCACTATTCCCGCATATAACGAAATAGCAGTAAAACTCTGCTTAAAACACAGAAGAAACGTATCCTTCAATCTGCTCTGCTGTGCGTTTCTTCAGCGTAGAGAGTTAAGTCTCCCTGTAGATTCAGGAGTTAGAAACACGTTTCTGGTAAGAGCTGCCTTTGGACAGTTCTCAGTGAATGGGAGTATATGCTGTAAGTAGAACAGTCTGCTTCTAAAACCAAAACGGAGCTAACTAACAGAACGGTCTACAATGTGTGCATTCAACTTACAGAGTTAAAGTGGTGTGTTGAATTGGAAGTCTGGAAACGCTTTCTGTGGAGAGATCTCAAAACAGGCATTTCCAGCACTATTCCCGGATATAAAGAAATAGCAGTAAAACTCTGCTTAAAACACAGAAGAAACATATCCTTCAATATGCTCTGCTTTGCGTTTGTTCAGCTTAGTCATTTAAATCTCCCTGTAGAATCAGGAGATAGAAACACGTTTGTGGTAAGCGCTGCGTTTGGACATTTCTCAGTGAATGGGATTATATGCTGTAAGGAGAACTGTCTGCTTCTAAAACCAAAACGGAGCTACCTAACAGAACGATCTTCAATGTGTGCATTCAAATTACAGAGTTAAAGTCGTGTGTTGAAGGGGAAGTCTGGAAACGATTTCTGTGGAGAGATCTCAAAACAGGCATTTAGAGCACTATTCACGCATATACCGAAATAGCAGTAAAACTCTGCTTAAAACACAGAAGAAACGTATCCTTCAATCTGCTCTGCTGGGCGTTTGTTCAGCTTAGTGAGTTAAATCTCCCTGTAGATTCAGGAGTTATAAACACGTTTCTGGTAAGAGCTGCGTTTGGACATTTCTCAGTGAATGGGAGTATATGCTCTAAGGAGAACAGTCTGCTTCTAAAACGAAAACGGAGTTACCTAACAGAACGATCTACAATGTGTCCATTCAACTTACAGAGTTAAAGTCGTGTGTTGAAGGGGAAGTCTGGAAACGCTTTCTGTGGAGAGATCTCAAAAGAGGCATTTCCAGCACTATTCCCGCATATAACGAAATAGCAGTAAAACTCTGCTTATAACACAGAAGAAACGTATCCTTCAATCTGCTCTGCTGTGCGTTTGTTCAGCGTAGTGAGTTAAATCTCCCTGTAGATTCAGGAGTTAGAAACACGTTTCTGGTAAGAGCTGCGTTTGGACTTTTCTCAGTGAATGGGATTATATGCTGTAAGGAGAACTGTCTGCTTCTAAAACCAAAACGGAGCTACCTAACAGAACGGTCTTCAATGTGTACATTTAACTTACAGAGTTAAGGTCGTGTGTTGAAGGGGTAGTCCGGAAACGCTTTCTGTGGAGAGATCACAAAACAGGCATTTCCAGCACTATTCCCGCATATAAGGAAATAGCAGTAAAACTCTGCTTAAAACACAGAAGAAACGTATCCTTCAAGCTGCTCTGCTATGCGTTTGTTCATCTTAGTGAGTTAAATCTCCCTGTAGATTCAGGAGTTAGAAAATCGTTTCTGATAAGTGCTGCGTTTGGACTTTTCTCAGTGAATGGGAGTATATGCTGTAAGGAGAACTGTCTGCTTCTAAAACCAAAACGGAGCTACCTAACAGAAAGGTCTACAAGATGTGGATTCAACTTAGAGAGTTAAAGTCGTGGGTTGAAGGGGAAGTCTGGAAAAGCTTTCTGTGGAGAGATCTCAAAACAGGCATTTCCAGCACTATTCCCGCATGTAACGAAATAGCAGTAAAACGCTGCTTAAAACATAGAAGAAACATATCCTTCAATCTGCTCTGCTGTGCGTTTGTTCAGCTTAGTGAGTTAAATGTCCCTGTAGATACAGGAGATAGAAACACGTTTCTGGTAAGAGCTGCGTTTGGGCAATTCTCAGTGAATGGGAGTATAGGCTGTAAGGAGAAATGTCTGCTTCTAAAACCAAAACGGGGATACCTAAAAGAACGGTCTTCAATGTGTTTATTCAACTTACTGAGGTAAAGTCGTGAGTTGAAGGGGAAGTCTGGAAACGCTTTCTGTGGAGAGATCTCAAAACAGGCATTTCCAGCACTATTCCCGCATATAACGAAATAGCAGTAAAACTCTGCTTAAAACACAGAAGAAACGTATCCTTCAATCTGCTCGGCTGTGCGTTTCTTCAGCTTAGTGAGTTAAATCTCCCTGTAGATTCAGGAGTTAGAAACACGTTTCTGGTAAAGCTGCGTTTGGACATTTCTCAGTGAATGAGAGTATATGCTGTAAGGAGAACAGTCTGCTTCTCAAACGAAAACGGAGCTACCTAACAGAACGGTCTATGATGGGGGCATTCAACTTACAGAGTTAAAGTCGTGTGTTGAAGGGAAAGTCTGGAAACGCTTTCTGTGGATAGATCTCAAAGCAGGCATTTCCTGCACTATTCCCGCATATAACGAAATAGCAGTAAAACTCTGCTTAAAACACAGAAGAAACCTATCCTTCAATCTGCTCTGCTGGGCGTTTGTTCAGCTTAGTGAGGTAAATCTCCCTGTAGATTCAGGAGTTAGAAACACGTTTCTGGTAAGAGCTGCGTTTCGACATTTCTCAGTCAATGGGAGTATATGCTGTAAGTAGAACAGTCTGCTTCTAAAACCAAAACGGAGCTAACTAACAGAACGGTCTACAATGTGTGCATTCAACTTACAGAGTTAAAGTCGTGTGTTGAAAGGGAAGTCTGGAAACGCTTTCTGTGGAGAGATCTCAAAGCAGGCATTTCCAGCACTATTCCTGCCTATACCGAAATAGAAAAACTCTGCTTAAGACACAGAAGAAACGTATCCTTCAATCTGCTCTGCTGTGTGGTTGTTCAGCTTAGTGAGTTAAATTTCCCTGTACATTCAGGAGTTAGAAACACTTTTGTGGTAAGCACTGTGTTTGGTCATTTCTCAGTGAATGGGAGTATATGCTGTAAGGAGAACTGTCTGCTTCTAAAACCGAAACGGAGCTACCTAACAGAACGGTCTTCAATGTGTACATTCAACTTACAGGGTTAAGGTCGTGTGTTGAAGGGAAATCTGGAAACGCTTTCTGTGGAGAGATCTCAAAACAGGCATTTCCAGCACTATTCCCGCATATAAGGAAATAGCAGTAAAACTCTGCTTAAAACACAAAAGAAACGTATCCTTCAAGCTGCTCTGCTATGCGTTTGTTCATCTTAGTGAGTTAAATCTCCCTGTAGATTCAGGAGTTAGAAACACGTTTCTGGTAAGAGCTGCGTTTGGACTTTTCTCAGTGAATGGGAGTATATGCTGTAAGGAGAACTGTCTTCTTCTAAAACCAAAACGCAGCTACCTAACAGAACGGTCTTCAATGTGTGCATTCAACTTACAGAGTTAAAGTCGTGTGTTGAAGGGGAAGTCTGGAAACGCTTTCTGTGGAGAGATCTCAAAACAGGCATTTCCAGTACTATTCCCGCATATACCGAAATAGCAGTAAAACTCTGCTTAAAACACAGAAGAAACGTATCCTTCAATCTGCTCTGCTGGGCGTTTGTTCAACTTAGTGAGTTAAATCTCCCTGTAGATTCAGGAGTTATAAAAACGTTTCTGGTAAGAGCTGCGTTTGGACATTTCTCAGTGAATGGGAGTATATGCTCTAAGGAGAACAGTCTGCTTCTAAAACCAAAACGGAGCTACCTAACAGAACGATCTACAATGTTTCCATTCAACTTACAGAGTTAAAGTCGTGTGTTGAAGGGGAAGTCTGGAAACGCTTTCTGTGGAGAGATCTCAAAAGAGGCATTTCCAGCACTATTCCCGCATATAACGAAATAGCAGTAAAACTCTTCTTAAAACACAGAAGAAACGTATCCTTCAATCTGCTCTGCTGTGCGGTGTTCAGCTTAGTGAGATAAATATCCCTGTAGATTCAGGAGTTAGAAACATGTTTCTGGTAAGAGCTGCGTTTGGACATTTCTCAGTGAATGGGAGTATATGCTGTAAGGAGAACAGTCTGCTTCTAAAACCAAAACGGAGCTACCTAACAGAACGGTCTACAATGTGTGCATTCAACTTACAGAGTTAAAGTCGTGTGTTGAAGGGGAAGTCTGGAAACGCTTTCTGTGGAGAGATCTCAAAACAGGCATTTCCAGCACTATTCCCGCATATAACGAAATAGCAGTAAAACTCTGCTTAAAACACAGAAGAAACATATCCTTCAATCTGCTCTGCTTTGCCTTTGTTCAGTTTAGTGAGTTAAATCTCCCTGTAGATTCAGGAGTTAGAAACACGTTTGTGGTAAGCGCTGCGTTTGGACATTTCTCAGTGAATGGGAGTATATGTGTAAGGAGAACTGTCTGCTTCTAAAACCAAAACGGAGCTACATAAGAGATCGGTGTTCAATGTGTGCATTCAACTTACAGAGTTAAAGTCGTGTGTTGAAGGGGAAGTCTGGAAACGCTTTCTGTGGAGAGATCTCAAAGCAGGCATTTCCAGCACTATTACCGCATATACCGAAATAGCAGTAAAACTCTGCTTAAAACAGAGAAGAAACGTATCCTTCAATCTGCTCTGCTGGGCGTTTGTTCAGCTTAGTGAGTTAAATCTCCCTGTAGATTCAGGAGTTAGAAACACGTTTCTGGTAAGAGCTGCGTTTGGACATTTCTCAGTGAATGGGAGTATATGCTGTAAGTAGAACAGTCTGCTTCTAAAACCAAAACGGAGCTACCTAACAGAACGGTCTACAATGTGTGCATTCAACTTACAGAGTTAAAGTCGTGTGTTGAAGGGGAAGTCTGGAAACGCTTTCTGTGGAGAGATCTCAAAACAGGCATTTCCAGCACTATTCCCACATATAACGAAATAGCAGTAAAACTCTGCTTAAAACACAGAAGAAACATATCCTTCAATCTGCTCTGCTGTGCGTTTGTTCAGCTTAGTGAGTTAAATCTCCCTGTAGATTCAGGAGTTAGAAACACGTTTGTGGTAAGCGCTGCGTTTGGACAATTCTCAGTGAATGGGATTATATGCTGTAAGGAGAACTGTCTGCTTCTAAAACCAAAACGGAGCTACCTAACAGAACGGTGTTCAATGTGTGCATTCAACTTACAGAGTTAAAGTGGTGTGTTGAAGGGGAAGTGGGGAAACGCTTTCTGTGGAGAGATCTCAAAGCAGGCATTTCCAGCACTATTCCCGCATATACCGAAATAGCAGTTAAACTCTGCTTAAAACACAGAAGAAACCTATCCTTCAATCTGCTCTGCTGGGCGTTTGTTCAGCTTAGTGAGGTAAATCTCCCTGTAGATTCAGGAGTTATAAACACGTTTCTGGTAAGGGCTGCATTTGGACATTTCTCAGTGAATGGGAGTATATGCTCTAAGGAGAACAGTCTGCTTCTAAAACCAAAACGAAGCTACCTAACAGAACGATGTACAATGTGTCCATTCAACTTACAGAGTTAATGTCGTGTGTTGAAGGGGAAGTCTGGAAACGCTTTCTGTGGAGAGATCTCAAAATCGGCATTTCCAGCACTATTCCCGCATGTAACGAAATAGCAGTATAACTCTGCTTAAAACACAGAAGAAACGTATCCTTCAATCTGATCTGCTATGCCTTTGTTCAGCTTAGTGAGGTAAATGTCGCTGTAGATTCAGGAGTTAGAAACACGTTTCTGGTAAGAGCTGCGTTTGGACTTTTCTCAGTGAATGGGAGTGAGTATATGGTGTAAGGAGAACTGTCTGCTTCTAAAACCAAAACGGAGCTACCTAACAGACCGGTCTACAAGGTGTCGATTCAACTTACAGAGTTAAAGTCGTGTGTTGAAGGGGAAGTCTGGAAACGCTTTCTGTGGAGAGATCTCAAAACAGGCATTTCCAGCACTATTCCCGCATATAACCAAATAGCAGTAAAACTCTGCTTAAAACACAGAAGAAACATATCCTTCAATCTGCTCTGCTGTGCGTTTGTTCAGCTTAGTGAGTTAAATCTCCCTGTAGATACAGGAGTTAGAAGCACGTTTCTGGTAAGAGTTGCATTTGGACATTTCTCAGTGAATGGGAGTATATGCTGTAAGGAGAAATGTCTGCTTCTAAAACCAAAACGGAGCTACCTAACAGAACGGTCTTCAATGTGTGCATTCAACTTACTGAATTAAAGTCGTGAGTTGAAAGGGAAGTCTGGAAACGCTTTCTGTGGAGAGATCTCAAAACAGGCATTTCCAGCACTATTCCCGCATATAACGAAATAGCAGTAAAACTCTGCTTAAAACACAGAAGAAACGTATCCTTCAATCTGCTCTGCTGTGCGTTTGTTCAGCGTAGTGAGTTAAATCTCCCTGTAGATTCAGGAGTTAGAAACACGTTTCTGGTAAGAGCTGCGTTTGGACATTTCTCAGTGAATGGGAGTATATGCTGTAAGGAGAACTGTCTGCTTCTAAAACCAAAACGGAGCTACCTAACAGAAAGGTCTACAAGGTGTGGATTCAACTTAGATAGTTAAAGTCGTGGGTTGAAGGGGAAGTCTGGAAACGCTTTCTGTGGAGAGATCTCAAAACAGGCATTTCCAGCACTATTCCCGCATATAACGAAATAGCAGTAAAACGCTGCTTAAAACACAGAAGAAACATATCCTTCAATCTGCTCTGCTGTGCGTTTGTTCAGCTTAGTGTGTTAAATCTCCCTGTAGATACAGGAGTTAGAAACGCGTTTCTGGTAAGAGCTGCGTTTGGACATTTCTCAGTGAATGGGAGTATATGCTGTAAGGAGAAATGTCTGCTTCTAAAACCAAAACGGAGCTACCTAACAGAACGGTCTTCAATGTGTGCATTCAACTTACTGAATTAAAGTCGTGAGTTGAAGGGGAAGTTTGGAAACGCTTTCTGTGGAGAGATCTCAAAACAGGCATTTCCAGCACTATTCCCGCATATAACGAAATAGCAGTAAAACTCTGCTTAAAACACAGAAGAAACGTATCCTTCAATCTGCTCTGCTGTGCGTTTGTTCAGCTTAGTGAGTTAAATCTCCCTGTAGATTCAGGAGTTAGAAACACGTTTGTGGTAAGCGCTGCGTTTGGACAATTCTCAGTGAATGGGAGTATATGCTGTAAGGAGAACTGTCTGCTTCTAAAACCAAAACGGAGCTACCTAACAGAACGGTGTTCAATGTGTGCATCCAACTTACAGAGTTAAAGTGGTGTGTTGAAGGGGAAGTCTGGAAACGCTTTCTGTGGAGAGATCTCAAAGCAGGCATTTCCAGCACTATTCCCGCATATACCGAAATAGCAGTAAAACTCTGCTTAAAACACAGAAGAAACGTATCCTTCAATCTGCTCTGCTGGGCGTTTGTTCAGCTTAGTGAGGTAAATCTCCCTGTAGATTCAGGAGTTATAAACACGTTTCTGGTAAGGGCTGCGTTTGGACATTTCTCAGTGAATGGTAGAATATGCTGTAAGGAGAACTGTCTGCTTCTAAAACCAAAACGGAGCTACCTAACAGAACGGTGTTCAATGTGTGCATTCAACTTACAGAGTTAAAGTCGTGTGTTGAAGTGGAAGTCTGGAAACGCTTTCTGTGGAGAGATCTCAAAGCAGGCATTTCCAGCACTATTCCCGCATATACCGAAATAGCAGTAAAACTCTGCTTAAAACACAGAAGAAACTTATCCTTCAATCTGCTCTGCTATGCGTTTTTTCACCTTAGCGAGTTAAATCTCCCTGTAGATTCAGGAGTTAGAAACACGTTTCTGGTAAGAGCTGCGTTTGGACATTTCTCAGTGAATGGGAGTATATGCTGTAAGGAGAACAGTCTGCTTCTAAAACCAAAACGGAGCTACCTAACAGAACGGTCTACAAGGTGTGGATTCCACTTACAGAATTAAAGTCGTGTGTTGAATGGGAAGTCTGGAAACGCTTTCTGTGGAGAGATGTCAAAACAGGCATTTCCAGCACTATTCCCGCATATAACGAAATAGCAGTAAAACTCTGCTTAAAACACAGAAGAAACGTATCCTTCAATCTGCTCTGCTGTGCGTTTGTTCAGCTTAGTGAGTTAAATATCCCTGTAGATTCAGGAGTTAGAAACACGTTTCTGGTAAGAGCTGCGTTTGGACATTTCTCAGTGAATGGGAGTATATGCTGTAAGGAGAAGAGTCTGCTTCTAAAACCAAAATGGAGCTACCTAACAGAACCGTCTACAGTGTGTGCATTCAACTTACAGAGTAAAGGCCTTTGTTGAAGGGGAAGTCTGGAAACGCTTTCTGTGGAGAGATCTCAAAACAGGCATTTCCTGCACTATTCCCGCATATAACGAAATAGCAGTAAATCTCTGCTTAAAACACGGAAGAAACATATCCTTCAATCTGCTGTGCTGTGCGTTTGTTCAGCGTAGTGAGTTAAATCTCCCTGTAGATTCAGGAGTTAGAAACAAGTTTCTGGTAAGAGCTGCGTTTGGACAATTCTCAGTGAATGGGAGTATATGCTGAAAGTAGAACAGTCTGCTTCTAAAACCAAAACGGAGCTACCTAACAGAACGGTCTACAAAGTGTGCATTCAGCTTACAGATTTAAAGTCGTGTGTTGAAGGGGAAGTCTGGAAACGCTTTCTGTGGAGAGATCTCAAAACAGGCATTTCCAGCACTATTCCCGCATATAACGAAATAGCAGTAAAACTCTGCTTAAGACACAGAAGAAACGTATCCTTCAATCTGCTCTGCTGTGTGGTTGTTCAGCTTAATGAGTTAAATCTCCCTGTAGATTCAGGAGTTAGAAACACTTTTGTGGTAAGCACTGCGTTTGGTCATTTCTCAGTGAATGGGAGTATATGCTGTAAGGAGAACTGTCTGCTTCTAAAACCGAAACGGAGCTACCTAACAGAACGGTCTTCAATGTGTACATTCAACTTACAGAGTTAAGGTCGTGTGTTGAAGGGGAAGTCTGGAAACGCTTTCTGTGGAGAGATCTCAGAACAGGCATTTCCAGCACTATTCCCACATATAAGGAAATAGCAGTAAAACTCTGCTTAAAACACAGAAGAAACGTATCCTTCAATCTGATCTGCTATGCGTTTGTTCAGCGTAGTGAGTTAAATCTCCCTGTAGATTCAGGAGTTAGAAACACTTTTGTCGTAAGCACTGCGTTTGGTCATTTCTCAGTGAATGGGAGTATATGCTGTAAGGAGAACTGTCTGCTTCTAAAACCGAAACGGAGCTACCTACCAGAACGGTCTTCAATGTGTATATTGAACTTACAGAGTTAAGGTCGTGTGTTGAAGGGGAAGTCTGGAAACGCTTTCTGTGGAGAGATCTCAAAACAGGCATTTCCAGCACTATTCCCACATATAACGAAATAGCAGTAAAACTCTGCTTAAAACACAGAAGAAACATATCCTTCAATCTGCTCTGCTGTGCGTTTGTTCAGCTTAGTGAGTTAAATATCCCTGTAGACTCAGGAGTTAGAAACACGTTTCTGGTAAGAGCTGCATTTGGACATTTCTCAGTGAATGGGAGTATATGCTGTAAGGAGAACAGTCTGCTTCTAAAACCAAAACGGAGCTACCTAACAAAACGGTCTACAATGTGTGCATTCAACTTACAGAGTTAAAGTCGTGTGTTGAAGGGGAAGTCTGGAAACGCTTTCTGTGGAAGTTTCACAAAAGAGGCATTTCCAGCACTATTCCAGCATATAACGAAAAAGCAGTAAAACGCTGCTTAAAACACAGAAGAAACATATCCTTCAATCTGCTCTGCTGTGCGTTTGTTCAGCTTAGTGAGTTTAATCTCCCTGTAGATACAGGAGTTAGAAACACGTTTCTGGTAAGAGCTGCGTTTGGACATTTCTCAGTGAATGGGAGTATATGCTGTAAGGAGAAATGTCTGCTTCTAAAACCAAAACGGAGCTACCTAACAGAACGGTCTTCAATGCGTCCATTCAACTTACTGAGGTAAAGTCGTGAGTTGAAGGGGAAGTCTGGAAACGCTTTCTGTGGAGAGATCTCAAAACAGGCATTTCCAGCACCATTCCCGCATATAACGAAATAGCAGTAAAACTCAGCTTAAAACACAGAAGAAACGTATCCTTCAATCTGCTCGGCTGTGCGTTTGTTCAGCTTAGTGAGTTAAATCTCCCTGTAGATTCAGGAGTTAGAAACACTTTTCTGGTAAAGCTGCGTTTGGACATTTCTCAGTGAATGAGAGTATATGCTGTAAAGAGAACAGTCTGCTTCTAAAACGAAAACGGAGCTACCTAACAGAACCGTCTACAATGGGTGCATTCAACTTACAGAGTTAAAGTCGTGTGTTGAAGGGGAAGTCTGGAAACGCTTGCTGTGGGGAGATCTCAAAACAGGCATTTCCTGCACTATTCCCGCATATAACGAAATAGCAGTAAAACTCTGCTTAAAACACAGAAGAAACGTATCCTTCAATCTGCTCTGCTGTGCGTTTCTTCAGCGTAGAGAGTTAAATCTCCCTGTAGATTCAGGAGTTAGAAACACGTTTCTGGTAAGAGCTGCCTTTGGACAGTTCTCAGTGAATGGGAGTATATGCTGTAAGTAGAACAGTCTGCTTCTAAAACCAAAACGGAGCTAACTAACAGAACGGTCTACAATGTGTGCATTCAACTTACAGAGTTAAAGTCGTGTGTTGAATTGGAAGTCTGGAAACGCTTTCTGTGGAGAGATCTCAAAACAGGCATTTCCAGCACTATTCCCGGATATAAAGAAATAGCAGTAAAACTCTGCTTAAAACACAGAAGAAACATATCCTTCAATATGCTCTGCTTTGCGTTTGTTCAGCTTAGTCAGTTAAATCTCCCTGTAGAATCAGGAGATAGAAACACGTTTGTGGTAAGCGCTGCGTTTGGACATTTCTCAGTGAATGGGATTATATGCTGTAAGGAGAACTGTCTGCTTCTAAAACCAAAACGGAGCTACCTAACAGAACGGTCTTCAATGTGTGCATTCAAATTACAGAGTTAAAGTCGTGTGTTGAAGGGGAAGTCTGGAAACGATTTCTGTGGAGAGATCTCAAAACAGGCATTTAGAGCACTATTCACGCATATACCGAAATAGCAGTAAAACTCTGCTTAAAACACAGAAGAAACGTATCCTTCAATCTGCTCTGCTGGGCGTTTGTTCAGCTTAGTGAGTTAAATCTCCCTGTAGATTCAGGAGTTATAAACACGTTTCTGGTAAGAGCTGCGTTTGGACATTTCTCAGTGAATGGGAGTATATGCTCTAAAGAGAACAGTCTGCTTCTAAAACCAAAACGGAGGTACCTAACAGAATGATCTACAATGTGTCCATTCAACTTACAGAGTTAAAGTCGTGTGTTGAAGGGGAAGTCTGGAAACGCTTTCTGTGGAGAGATCTCAAAAGAGGCATTTCCAGCACTATTCCCGCATATAACGAAATAGCAGTAAAACTCTGCTTAAAACACAGAAGAAACGTATCCTTCAATCTGCTCTGCTGTGCGTTTGTTCAGCTTAGTGAGTTAAATATCCCTGTAGATTCAGGAGTTAGAAACACGTTTCTGGTAAGAGCTGCGTTTGGACATTTCTCAGTGAATGGGAATATATGCTGTAAGGAGAACAGTCTGCTTCTAAAACCAAAACGGAGCTACCTAACAGAACGGTGTTCAATGTGTGCATTCAACTTACAGACTTAAAGTCGTGTGTTGAAGGGGAAGTCTGGAAACGTTTTCTGTGGAGAGATCTCAAAGCAGGCATTTCCAGCACTATTCCCGCATATACCGAAATAGCAGTAAAACTCTGCTTAAAACACAGAAGAAACGTATCTTTCAATCTGCTCTGCTGTGCGTTTGTTCAGCGTAGTGAGTTAAATCTCCCTGTAGATTCAGGAGTTAGAAACACGTTTCTGGTAAGAGCTGCGTTTGGACTTTTCTCAGTGAATGGGATTATATGCTGTAAGGAGAACTGTCTGCTTCTAAAACCAAAACGGAGCTACCTAACAGAACGGTCTTCAATGTGTACATTCAACTTACAGTGTTAAGGTCGTGTGTTGAAGGGGAAGTCTGGAAACGCTTTCTGTGGAGAGATCTCAAAACAGGCATTTCCAGCACTATTCCCGCATATAAGGAAATAGCAGTAAAACTCTGCTTAAAACACAGAAGAAACGTATCCTTCAAGCTGCTCTGCTATGCATTTGTTCACCTTAGTGAGTTAAATCTCCCTGTAGATTCAGGAGTTAGAAAATCGTTTCTGGTAAGAGCTGCGTTTGGACTTTTCTCAGTGAATGGGAGTATATGCTGTAAGGAGAACTGTCTGCTTCTAAAACCAAAACGGAGCTACCTAACAGAAAGGTCTACAAGATGTGGATTCAACTTAGAGAGTTAAAGTCTTGGGTTGAAGGGGAAGTCTGGAAAAGCTTTCTGTGGAGAGATCTCAAAACAGGCATTTCCAGCACTATTCCCGCATGTAACGAAATAGCAGTAAAACGCTGCTTAAAACACAGAAGAAACATATCCTTCAATCTGCTCTGCTGTGCGTTTGTTCAGCTTAGTGAGTTAAATCTCCCTGTAGATGCAGGAGTTAGAAACACGTTTCTGGTAAGAGCTGCGTTTGGACATTTCTCAGTGAATGGGAGTATATGCTGTAAGGAGAAATGTCTGCTTCTAAAACCAAAACGGAGTTACCTAACAGAACGGTCTTCAATGTGTCCATTCAACTTACTGAGGTAAAGTCGTGAGTTGAAGGGGAAGTCTGGAAACGCTTTCTGTGGAGAGATCTCAAAACAGGCATTTCCAGCACTATTCCCGCATATAACGAAATAGCAGTAAAACTCTGCTTAAAACACAGAAGAAACGTATCCTTCAATCTGCTCGGCTGTGCGTTTGTTCAGCTTAGTGAGTTAAATCTCCCTGTAGATTCAGGAGTTAGAAACACGTTTCTGGTAAAGCTGCGTTTGGACAATTCTCAGTGAATGAGAGTGTATGCTGTAAGGAGAACAGTCTGCTTCTAAAACGAAAACGGAGCTACCTAACAGAACGGTCTACAATGGGTGCATTCAACGTACAGAGTTAAAGTCGTGTGTTGAAGGGAAATCTGGAAACGCTTTCTGTGGAGAGATCTCAAAACAGGCATTTCCTGCACTATTCCCGCATATAACGAAATAGCAGTAAAACTCTGCTGAAAACACAGAAGAAACGTATCCTTCAATCTGCTCTGCTGTGCGTTTGTACAGCCTAGTGAGTTAAATCTCCCTGTAGTTTCAGGAGTTAGAAACACGTTTCCGGTAAGAGCTGCGTTTGGACATTTCTCAGTGAATGGGAGTATATGCTGTAAGTAGAACAGTCTGCTTCTAAAACCAAAACGGAGCTACCTAACAGAACGGTTTTCAATGTGTGCATTCAACTTACAGATTTAAAGTCGTGTGTTGAAGGGGAAGTCTGGAAACGCTTTCTGTGGAGAGATCTCAAAACAGGCATTTCCAGCACTATTCCCGCATATACCGAAATAGCAGTAAAACTCTGCTTAAAACACAGAAGAAACCTATACTTCAATCTGCTCTGCTGGGCGTTTGTTCAGCTTAATGAGTTAAATCTCCCGGTAGATTTAGGAGTTATAAACACGTTTCTGGTAAGCGCTGCGTTTGGACATTTCTCAGTGAATGGGAGTATATGCTCTAAGGAGAACAGTCTGCTTCTAAAACCAAAACGGAGCTACCTAACAGAACGATCTACAATGTGTCCATTCAACTTACAGATTTAAAGTCGTGTGTTGAAGGGGAAGTCTGGAAACGCTTTCTGTGGAGAGATCTCAAAAGAGGCATTTCCAGCAGTATTCCCGCATATAACAAAATAGCAGTAAAACTCTGCTTAAAACACAGAAGAAACGTATCCTTCAATCTGCTCTGCAGTGCGTTTGTTCAGCTTAGTGAGTTAAATATCCCTGTAGATTCAGGAGTTAGAAACACGTTTCTGGTAAGAGCTGCGTTTGGACATTTCTCAGTGAATGGGAGTATATGCTGTAAGGAGAACAGTCTGCTTCTAAAACCAAAACGGAGCTACCTAACAGAACGGTCTACAATGTGTGCATTCAACTTACAGAGTTAAAGTCGTGTGTTGAAGGGGAAGTCTGGAAACGCTTTCTGTGGAGAGATCTCAAAACAGGCATTTCCAGCACTATTCCCGCATATAACGAAATAGCAGTAAAACGCTGCTTAAAACACAGAAGAAACATATCCTTCAATCTGCTCTGCTGTGCGTTTGTTCAGCTTAGTGAGTTAAATCTCCCTGTAGATACAGGAGTTAGAAACACGTTTCTGGTAAGAGCTGCGTTTGGACAATTCTCAGTGAATGGGAGTATAGGCTGTAAGGAGAAATGTCTGCTTCTAAAACCAAAACGGAGCTACCTAAAAGAACGGTCTTCAATGTGTTTATTCAACTTACTGAGGTAAAGTCGTGAGTTGAAGGGGAAGCCTGGAAACGCTTTCTGTGGAGAGATCTCAAAACAGGCATTTCCAGCACTATTCCCGCATATAACGAAATAGCAGTAAAACTCTGCTTAAAACACAGAAGAAACGTATCCTTCAATCTGCTCGGCTGTGCGTTTCTTCAGCTTAGTGAGTTAAATCTCCCTGTAGATTCAGGAGTTAGAAACACGTTTCTGGTAAAGCTGCGTTTGGACATTTCTCAGTGAATGAGAGTATATGCTGTAAGGAGAACAGTCTGCTTCTCAAACGAAAACGGAGCTACCTAACAGAACGGTCTACGATGGGGGCATTCAACTTACAGAGTTAAAGTCGTGTGTTGAAGGGAAAGTCTGGAAACGCTTTCTGTGGATAGATCTCAAAGCAGGCATTTCCTGCACTATTCCCGCATATAACGAAATAGCAGTAAAACTCTGCTTAAAACACAGAAGAAACGTATCCTTCAATCTGCTCTGCTGTGCGTTTGTTCAGCGTATTGAGTTAAATCTCCCTGTAGATTCAGGAGTTAGAAACACGTTTCTGGTAAGAGCTGCGTTTCGACATTTCTCAGTGAATGGGAGTATATGCTGTAAGTAGAACAGTCTGCTTCTAAAACCAAAACGGAGCTAACTAACAGAACGGTCTACAATGTGTGCATTCAACTTACAGAGTTAAAGTCGTGTGTTGAAAGGGAAGTCTGGAAACTCTTTCTGTGGAGAGATCTCAAAAGAGGCATTTCCAGCACTATTCCCGCATATAACGAAATAGCAGTAAAACTCTTCTTAAAACACAGAAGAAACGTATCCTTCAATCTGCTCTGCTGTGCGGTGTTCAGCTTAGTGAGTTAAATATCCCTGTAGATTCAGGAGTTAGAAACATGTTTCTGGTAAGAGCTGCGTTTGGACATTTCTCAGTGAATGGGAGTATATGCTGTAAGGAGAACAGTCTGCTTCTAAAACCAAAACGGAGCTACCTAACAGAACGGTCTACAATGTGTGCATTCAACTTACAGAGTTAAAGTGTTGTGTTGAAGGGGAAGTCTGGAAACGCTTTCTGTGGAGAGATCTCAAAACAGGCATTTCCAGCACTATTCCCGCATATAACGAAATAGCAGTAAAACTCTGCTTAAAACACAGAAGAAACATATCCTTCAATCTGCTCTGCTTTGCCTTTGTTCAGTTTAGTGAGTTAAATCTCCCTGTAGATTCAGGAGTTAGAAACACGTTTGTGGTAAGCGCTGCGTTTGGACATTTCTCAGTGAAAGGGAGTATATGTGTAAGGAGAACTGTCTGCTTCTAAAACCAAAACGGAGCTACATAAGAGAACGGTGTTCAATGTGTGCATTCAACTTACAGAGTTAAAGTCGTGTGTTGAAGGGGAAGTCTGGAAACACTTTCTGTGGAGAGATCTCAAAGCAGGCATTTCCAGCACTATTACCGCACATACCGAAATAGCAGTAAAACTCTGCTTAAAACACAGAAGAAACGTATCCTTCAATCTGCTCTGCTGGGCGTTTGTTCAGCTTAGTGAGTTAAATCTCCCTGTAGATTCAGGAGTTAGAAAAACGTTTCTGGTAAGAGCTGCGTTTGGACTTTTCTCTGTGAATGGGAGTATATGCTGTAAGGAGAACTGTCTGCTTCTAAAACCAAAACGGAGCTACCTAACAGAAAGGTCTACAAGGTGTGGATTCAACTTAGATAGTTAAAGTCGTGGGTTGAAGGGGAAGTCTGGAAACGCTTTCTGTGGATAGATCTCAAAACAGGCATTTCCAGCACTATTCCCGCATATAACGAAATAGCAGTAAAACGCTGCTTAAAACACAGAAGAAACATATCCTTCAATCTGCTCTGCTGTGGGTTTGTTCAGCTTAGTGAGTTAAATCTCCCTGTAGATACAGGAGTTAGAAACACGTTTCTGGTAAGAGCTGCGTTTGGACATTTCTCAGTGAATGGGAGTATATGCTGTAAGGAGAAATGTCTGCTTCTAAAACCAAAACGGAGCTACCTAACAGAACGGTCTTCAATGTGTCCATTCAACTTACTGAGGTAAAGTCGTGAGTTGAAGGGGAAGTCTGGAAACGCTTTCTGTGGAGAGATCTCAAAACAGGCATTTCCAGCACTATTCCCGCATATAACGAAATAGCAGTAAAACTCTGCTTAAAACACAGAAGAAACGTATCCTTCAATCTGCTCGGCTGTGCATTTGTTCAGCTTAGTGAGTTAAATCTCCCTGTAGATTCAGGAGTTAGAAACACGTTTCTGGTAAAGCTGCGTTTGGACATTTCTCAGTGAATGAGAGTATATTCTGTAAGGAGAACAGTCTGCTTCTAAAACGAAAACGGAGTTACCTAACAGAACGGTCTACAATGGGTGCATTCAACTTACAGAGTTAAAGTCGTGTGTTGAAGGGGAAGTCTGGAAACGCTTTCTGTGGAGAGATCTCAAAACAGGCATTTCCGGCATTATTCCCGCATATAGCGAAATAGCAGTAAAACTCTGCTTAAAACACAGAAGATACGTATCCTTCAATCTGCTCTGCTGTGCGTTTGTTCAGCGTAGTGAGTTAAATCTCCCTGTAGATTCAGGAGTTAGAAACACGTTTCTGGTAAGAGCTGCGTTTGGACATTTCTCAGTGAATGGGAGTATATGCTGTAAGGAGAACAGTCTGCTTCTAAAACCAAAACGGAGCTAACTAATAGAACGGTCTACAATGTGTGCATTCAACTTACAGAGTTAAAGTCGTGTGTTGAATTGGAAGTCTGGAAACGCTTTCTGTGGAGAGATCTCAAAAGAGGCATTTCCAGCACTATTGCCGCATATAACGAAATAGCAGTAAAACTCTGCTTAAAACACAGAAGAAACGTATCCTTCAATCTGCTCTGCTGTGCGTTTGTTCAGCTTAGTGAGTTAAATCTCCCTGTAGATTCAGGAGTTAGAAACACGTTTGTGGTAAGCGCTGCGTTTGGACAATTCTCAGTGAATGGGATTATATGCTGTAAGGAGAACTGTCTGCTTCTAAAACCAAAACGGAGCTACCTAACAGAACGGTGTTCAATGTGTGCATTCAACTTACAGAGTTAAAGTGGTGTGTTGAAGGGGAAGTCTGGAAACGCTTTCTGTGGAGAGATCTCAAAGCAGGCATTTCCAGCACTATTCCCGCATATACCGAAATAGCAGTTAAACTCTGCTTAAAACACAGAAGAAACCTATCCTTCAATCTGCTCTGCTGGGCGTTTGTTCAGCTTAGTGAGGTAAATCTCCCTGTAGATTCAGGAGTTATAAACACGTTTCTGGTAAGGGCTGCATTTGGACATTTCTCAGTGAATGGGAGTATATGCTCTAAGGAGAACAGTCTGCTTCTAAAACCAAAACGAAGCTACCTAACAGAACGATGTACAATGTGTCCATTCAACTTACAGAGTAAAAGTCGTGTGTTGAAGGGGAAGTCTGGAAACGCTTTCTGTGGAGAGATCTCAAAATCGGCATTTCCAGCACTATTCCCGCATGTAACGAAATAGCAGTATAACTCTGCTTAAAACACAGAACAAACGTATCCTTCAATCTGATCTGCTATGCCTTGTTCAGCTTAGTGAGGTAAATGTCGCTGTAGATTCAGGAGTTAGAAACACGTTTCTGGTAAGAGCTGCGTTTGGACTTTTCTCAGTGAATGGGAGTGAGTATATGGTGTAAGGAGAACTGTCTGCTTCTAAAACCAAAACGGAGCTACCTAACAGACCGGTCTACAAGGTGTCGATTCAACTTACAGAGTTAAAGTCGTGTGTTGAAGGGGAAGTCTGGAAACGCTTTCTGTGGAGAGATCTCAAAACAGGCATTTCCAGCACTATTCCCGCATATAACGAAATAGCAGTAAAACTCTGCTTAAAACACAGAAGCAACATACCCTTCAATCTGCTCTGCTGTGCGTTTGTTCAGCTTAGTGAGTTAAATCTCCCTGTAGATACAGGAGTTAGAAGCACGTTTCTGGTAAGAGTTGCATTTGGACATTTCTCAGTGAATGGGAGTATATGCTGTAAGGAGAAATGTCTGCTTCTAAAACCAAAACGGAGCTAACTAACGGAACGGTCTTCAATGTGTGCATTCAACTTACTGAATTAAAGTCGTGAGTTGAAAGGGAAGTCTGGAAACGCTTTCTGTGGAGAGATCTCAAAACAGGCATTTCCAGCACTATTCCCGCATATAACGAAATAGCAGTAAAACTCTGCTTAAAACACAGAAGAAACGTATCCTTCAATCTGCTCTGCTGTGCGTTTGTTCAGCGTAGTGAGTTAAATCTCCCTGTAGATTCAGGAGTTAGAAACACGTTTCTGGTAAGAGCTGCGTTTGGACATTTCTCAGTGAATGGGAGTATATGCTGTAAGGAGAACTGTCTGCTTCTAAAACCAAAACGGAGCTACCTAACAGAAAGGTCTACAAGGTGTGGATTCAACTTAGATAGTTAAAGTCGTGGGTTGAAGGGGAAGTCTGGAAACGCTTTCTGTGGAGAGATCTCAAAACAGGCATTTCCAGCACTATTCCCGCATATAACGAAATAGCAGTAAAACGCTGCTTAAAACCCAGAAGAAAGGTATCCTTCAATCTGCTCTGCTGTGCGTTTGTTCAGCTTAGTGAGTTAAATATCCCTGTAGATTCAGGAGTTAGAAACACGTTTCTGGTAAGAGCTGCATTTGGACATTTCTCAGTGAATGGGAGTATATGCTGTAAGGAGAACAGTCTGCTTCTAAAACCAAAACGGAGCTACCTAACAAAACGGTCTACAATGTGTGCATTCAACATACATGGTTAAAGTCGTGTGTTGAAGGGGAAGTCTGGAAACGCTTTCTGTGGAAATTTCACAAAAGTGGCATTTCCAGCACTATTCCAGCATATAACGAAAAAGCAGTAAAACTCTGCTTAAAACACAGAAGAAACATATCCTTCAATCTGCTCTGCTTTGCGTTTGTTCAGCTTAGTGAGTTAAATCTCCCTGTAGATTCAGGAGTTAGAAACACGTTTCTGGTAAGAGCTGCGTTTGGACATTTCTCAGTGAATGGTAGAATATGCTGTAAGGAGAACTGTCTGCTTCTAAAACCAAAACGGAGCTACCTAACAGAACGGTGTTCAATGTGTGCATTCAACTTACAGAGTTAAAGTCGTGTGTTGAAGTGGAAGTCTGGAAACGCTTTCTGTGGAGAGATATCAAAGCAGGCATTTCCAGCACTATTCCCGCATATACCGAAATAGCAGTAAAACTCTGCTTAAAACACAGAAGAAACTTATCCTTCAATCTGCTCTGCTATGCGTTTTTTCACCTTAGCGAGTTAAATCTCCCTGTAGATTCAGGAGTTAGAAACACGTTTCTGGTAAGAGCTGCGTTTGGACATTTCTCAGTGAATGGGAGTATATGCTGTAAGGAGAACAGTCTGCTTCTAAAACCAAAACGGAGCTACCTAACAGAACGGTCTACAAGGTGTGGATTCCACTTACAGAATTAAAGTCGTGTGTTGAATGGGAAGTCTGGAAACGCTTTCTGTGGAGAGATGTCAAAACAGGCATTTCCAGCACTATTCCCGCATATAACGAAATAGCAGTAAAACTCTGCTTAAAACACAGAAGAAACGTATCCTTCAATCTGCTCTGCTGTGCGTTTGTTCAGCTTAGTGAGTTAAATCTCCCTGTAGATTCAGGAGTTAGAAACACGTTTCTGGTAAGAGCTGCGTTTGGACATTTCTCAGTGAATGGGAGTATATGCTGTAAGGAGAAGAGTCTGCTTCTAAAACCAAAATGGAGCTACCTAACAGAACCGTCTACAGTGTGTGCATTCAACTTACAGAGTAAAGGCCTTTGTTGAAGGGGAAGTCTGGAAACGCTTTCTGTGGAGAGATCTCAAAACAGGCATTTCCTGCACTATTCCCGCATATAACGAAATAGCAGTAAATCTCTGCTTAAAACACGGAAGAAACATATCCTTCAATCTGCTGTGCTGTGCGTTTGTTCAGCGTAGTGAGTTAAATCTCCCTGTAGATTCAGGAGTTAGAAACAAGTTTCTGGTAAGAGCTGCGTTTGGACAATTCTCAGTGAATGGGAGTATATGCTGAAAGTAGAACAGTCTGCTTCTAAAACCAAAACGGAGCTACCTAACAGAACGGTCTACAAAGTGTGCATTCAGCTTACAGATTTAAAGTCGTGTGTTGAAGGGGAAGTCTGGAAACGCTTTCTGTGGAGAGATCTCAAAACAGGCATTTCCAGCACTATTCCCGCATATAACGAAATAGCAGTAAAACTCTGCTTAAGACACAGAAGAAACGTATACTTCAATCTGCTCTGCTGTGTGGTTGTTCAGCTTAATGAGTTAAATCTCCCTGTAGATTCAGGAGTTAGAAACACTTTTGTGGTAAGCACTGCGTTTGGTCATTTCTCAGTGAATGGGAGTATATGCTGTAAGGAGAACTGTCTGCCTCTAAAACCGAAACGGAGCTACCTAACAGAACGGTCTTCAATGTGTACATTCAACTTACAGAGTTAAGGTCGTGTGTTGAAGGGGAAGTCTGGAAACGCTTTCTGTGGAGAGATCTCAGAACAGGCATTTCCAGCACTATTCCCACATATAAGGAAATAGCAGTAAAACTCTGCTTAAAACACAGAAGAAACGTATCCTTCAATCTGATCTGCTATGCGTTTGTTCAGCGTAGTGAGTTAAATCTCCCTGTAGATTCAGGAGTTAGAAACACGTTTCTGGTAAGAGCTGCGTTTGGACATTTCTCAGTGAATGGGAGTATATGCTGTAAGTAGAACAGACTGCTTCTAAAACCAAAAAGGAGCTAACTAACAGAACGGTCTACAATGTGTGCATTCAACTTACAGAGTTAAAGTCGTGTGTTGAAGTGGATGTCTGGAAACGCTTTCTGTGGAGAGATCTCAAAACAGGTATTTCCAGCCCTATTCCCGGATATAATGAAATAGCAGTAAAACTCTGCTTAAAACACAGAAGAAACATATTCTTCAATATGCTCTGCTTTGCTTTTGTTCAGCTTAGTGAGTTAAATCTCCCTGTAGTTTCAGGAGCTAGAAACACGTTTCTGGTAAGAGCTGCGTTTGGACATTTCTCAGTGAATGGGATTATATGCTGTAAGGAGAACTGTCTGCTTCTAAAACCAAAACGGAGCTAGCTAACAGAACGGTGTTCAATGTGTGCATTCAACTTACAGAGTTAAAGTCGTGTGTTGAAGGGGAAGTCTGGAAACGCTTTCTGTGGAGAGATCTCAAAACAGGCATTTCCGGCACTATTCCCGCATATACCGAAATAGCAGTAAAACTCTGCTTAAAACACAGAAGAAACGTATCCTTCAATCTGCTCTGCTGGGCGTTTGTTCAGCTTAGGGAGTTAAATCTCCCTGTAGATTCAGGAGTTATAAACAGGTTTGTGGTAAGCGCTGCGTTTGGACATTTCTCAGTGAATGGTTTTATATGCTGTAAGGAGAACTGTCTGCTTCTAAAACCAAAACGGAGCTAGCTAACAGAACGGTCTTCAATGTGTGCATTCAACTTACAGAGTTTAAGTCGTGTGTTGAAGGGGAAGTCTGAAAACGCTTTCTGTGGAGAGATCTCAAAACAGGCATTTCCTGCACTATTCCCGCATATAACGAAATAGCAGTAAATCTCTGCTTAAAACACGGAAGAAGCATATCCTTCAATCTGCTGTGCTGTGCGTTTGTTCAGCGTAGTGAGTTAAATCTCCCTGTAGATTCAGGAGTTAGAAACAAGTTTCTGGTAAGAGCTGCGTTTGGACAATTCTCAGTGAATGGGAGTATATGCTGAAAGTAGAACAGTCTGCTTCTAAAACCAAAACGGAGCTACATAACAGAACGGTCTACAATGTGTGCATTCAACTTACAGAGTTAAAGTCGTGTGTTGAAGGGGAAGTCTGGAAACGCTTTCTGTGGAGAGATCTCAAAACAGGCATTTCCAGCCCTATTCCCGCATATAACGAAATAGCAGTAAAACTCTGCTTAAGACACAGAAGAAACGTATCCTTCAATCTGCTCTGCTGTGCGGTTGTTCAGCTTAGTGAGTTAAATCTCCCTGTAGATTCAGGAGTTAGAAACACTTTTGTCGTAAGCACTGCGTTTGGTCCTTTCTCAGTGAATGGGAGTATATGCTGTAAGGAGAACTGTCTGCTTCTAAAACCGAAACGGAGCTACCTAACAGAACGGTCTTCAATGTGTATATTGAACTTACAGAGTTAAGGTCGTGTGTTGAAGGGGAAGTCTGGAAACGCTTTCTGTGGAGAGATCTCAAAACAGGCATTTCCAGCACTATTCCCACATATAACGAAATAGCAGTAAAACTCTGCTTAAAACACAGAAGAAACATATCCTTCAATCTGCTCTGCTGTGCGTTTGTTCAGCTTAGTGAGTTAAATCTCCCTGTAGATTCAGGAGTTAGAAACACGTTTGTGGTAAGCGCTGCGTTTGGACAATTCTCAGTGAATGGGAGTATATCCTGTAAGGAGAACTGTCTGCTTCTAAAACCAAAACGGAGCTACCTAACAGAACGGTGTTCAATGTGTGCATTTAACTTATAGAGTTAAAGTGGTGTGTTGAAGGGGAAGTCTGGAAACGCTTTCTGTGGAGAGATCTCAAAGCAGGCATTTCCAGCACTATTCACGCATATACCGAAATAGCAGTAAAACTCTGCTTAAAACACAGAAGAAACGTATCCTTCATTCTGCTCTGCTGGGCGTTTTTTCAGCTTAGTGAGGTAAATCTCCCTGTAGATTCAGGAGTTATAAACACGTTTCTGGTAAGGGCTGCGTTTGGACATTTCTCAGTGAATGGGAGTATATGCTCTAAGGAGAACAGTCTGCTTCTCAAACCAAAACGAAGCTACCTAACAGAACGATGTACAGTGTGTCCATTCAACTTACAGAGTTAAAGTCTTGTGTTGAAGGGGAAGTCTGGAAACGCTTTCTGTGGAGAGATCTCAAAAGAGGCATTTCCAGCTCTATTCCCGAATGTAACGAAATAGCAGTATAACTCTGCTTAAAACCCAGAAGAAAGGTATCCTTCAATCTGCTCTGCTGTGCGTTTGTTCAGCTTAGTGAGTTAAATATCCCTGTAGACTCAGGAGTTAGAAACACGTTTCTGGTAAGAGCTGCATTTGGACATTTCTCAGTGAATGGGAGTATATGCTGTAAGGAGAACAGTCTGCTTCTAAAACCAAAACGGAGCTACCTAACAAAACGGTCTACAATGTGTGCATTCAACTTACAGAGTTAAAGTCGTGTGTTGAAGGGGAAGTCTGGAAACGCTTTCTGTGGAAGTTTCACAAAAGGGGCATTTCCAGCACTATTCCAGCATATAACGAAAAAGCAGTAAAACGCTGCTTAAAACACAGAAGAAACATATCCTTCAATCTGCTCTGCTGTGCGTTTGTTCAGCTTAGTGAGTTTAATCTCCCTGTAGATACAGGAGTTAGAAACACGTTTCTGGTAAGAGCTGCGTTTGGACATTTCTCAGTGAATGGGAGTATATGCTGTAAGGAGAAATGTCTGCTTCTAAAACCAAAACGGAGCTACCTAACAGAACGGTCTTCAATGCGTCCATTCAACTTACTGAGGTAAAGTCGTGAGTTGAAGGGGAAGTCTGGAAACGCTTTCTGTGGAGAGATCTCAAAACAGGCATTTAGAGCACTATTCACGCATATACCGAAATAGCAGTAAAACTCTGCTTAAAACACAGAAGAAACGTATCCTTCAATCTGCTCTGCTGGGCGTTTGTTCAGCTTAGTGAGTTAAATCTCCCTGTAGATTCAGGAGTTATAAACACGTTTCTGGTAAGAGCTGCGTTTGGACATTTCTCAGTGAATGGGAGTATATGCTCTAAGGAGAACAGTCTGCTTCTAAAACGAAAACGGAGCTACCTAACAGAACGATCTACAATGTGTCCATTCAACTTACAGAGTTAAAGTCGTGTGTTGAAGGGGAAGTCTGGAAACGCTTTCTGTGGAGAGATCTCAAAAGAGGCATTTCCAGCACTATTCCCGCATATAACGAAATAGCAGTAAAACTCTGCTTATAACACAGAAGAAACGTATCCTTCAATCTGCTCTGCTGTGCGTTTGTTCAGCGTAGTGAGTTAAATCTCCCTGTAGATTCAGGAGTTAGAAACACGTTTCTGGTAAGAGCTGCGTTTGGACTTTTCTCAGTGAATGGGATTATATGCTGTAAGGAGAACTGTCTGCTTCTAAAACCAAAACGGAGCTACCTAACAGAACGGTCTTCAATGTGTACATTCAACTTACAGAGTTAAGGTCGTGTGTTGAAGGGGTAGTCTGGAAACGCTTTCTGTGGAGAGATCTCAAAACAGGAATTTCCAGCACTATTCCCGCATATAAGGAAATAGCAGTAAAACTCTGCTTAAAACACAGAAGAAACGTATCCTTCAAGCTGCTCTGCTATGCGTTTGTTCATCTTAGTGAGTTAAATCTCCCTGTAGATTCAGGAGTTAGAAAATCGTTTCTGATAAGTGCTGCGTTTGGACTTTTCTCAGTGAATGGGAGTATATGCTGTAAGGAGAACTGTCTGCTTCTAAAACCAAAACGGAGCTACCTAACAGAAAGGTCTACAAGATGTGGATTCAACTTAGAGAGTTAAAGTCGTGGGTTGAAGGGGAAGTCTGGAAAAGATTTCTGTGGAGAGATCTCAAAACAGGCATTTCCAGCACTATTCCCGCATGTAACGAAATAGCAGTAAAACGCTGCTTAAAACATAGAAGAAACATATCCTTCAATCTGCTCTGCTGTGCGTTTGTTCAGCTTAGTGAGTTAAATCTCCCTGTAGATACAGGAGTTAGAAACACGTTTCTGGTAAGAGCTGCGTTTGGGCAATTCTCAGTGAATGGGAGTATAGGCTGTAAGGAGAAATGTCTGCTTCTAAAACCAAAACGGGGATACCTAAAAGAACGGTCTTCAATGTGTTTATTCAACTTACTGAGGTAAAGTCGTGAGTTGAAGGGGAAGTCTGGAAACGCTTTCTGTGGAGAGATCTCAAAACAGGCATTTCCAGCACTATTCCCGCATATAACGAAATAGCAGTAAAACTCTGCTTAAAACACAGAAGAAACGTATCCTTCAATCTGCTCGGCTGTGCGTTTCTTCAGCTTAGTGAGTTAAATCTCCCTGTAGATTCAGGAGTTAGAAACACGTTTCTGGTAAAGCTGCGTTTGGACATTTCTCAGTGAATGAGAGTATATGCTGTAAGGAGAACAGTCTGCTTCTCAAACGAAAACGGAGCTACCTAACAGAACGGTCTATGATGGGGGCATTCAACTTACAGAGTTAAAGTCGTGTGTTGAAGGGAAAGTCTGGAAACGCCTTCTGTGGATAGATCTCAAAGCAGGCATTTCCTGCACTATTCCCGCATATAACGAAATAGCAGTAAAACTCTGCTTAAAACACAGAAGAAACGTATCCTTCAATCTGCTCTGCTGGGCGTTTGTTCAGTTTAGTGAGTTAAATCTCCCTGTAGATTCAGGAGTTATAAACACGTTTCTGGTAAGTGCTGCTTTTGGACATTTCTCAGTGAATGGGAGTATATACTCTAAGGAGAACAGGCTGCTTCTAAAACCAAAACGGAGCTACCTAACAGAAAGGTCTACAAGGTGTGGATTCAACTTAGAGAGTTAAAGTCGTGGGTTGAAGGGGAAGTCTGGAAACGCTTTCTGTGGAGAGATCTCAAAACAGGCATTTCCAGCACCATTCCCGCATATAACGAAATAGCAGTAAAACTCAGCTTAAAACACAGAAGAAACGTATCCTTCAATCTGCTCGGCTGTGCGTTTGTTCAGCTTAGTGAGTTAAATCTCCCTGTAGATTCAGGAGTTAGAAACACGTTTCTGGTAAAGCTGCGTTTGGACATTTCTCAGTGAATGAGAGTATATGCTGTAAAGAGAACAGTCTGCTTCTAAAACGAAAACGGAGCTACCTAACAGAACCGTCTACAATGGGTGCATTCAACTTACAGAGTTAAAGTCGTGTGTTGAAGGGGAAGTCTGGAAACGCTTGCTGTGGGGAGATCTCAAAACAGGCATTTCCTGCACTATTCCCGCATATAACGAAATAGCAGTAAAACTCTGCTTAAAACACAGAAGAAACGTATCCTTCAATCTGCTCTGCTGTGCGTTTCTTCAGCGTAGAGAGTTAAATCTCCCTGTAGATTCAGGAGTTAGAAACACGTTTCTGGTAAGAGCTGCCTTTGGACAGTTCTCAGTGAATGGGAGTATAAGCTGTAAGTAGAACAGTCTGCTTCTAAAACCAAAACGGAGCTAACTAACAGAACGGTCTACAATGTGTGCATTCAACTTACAGAGTTAAAGTCGTGTGTTGAATTGGAAGTCTGGAAACGCTTTCTGTGGAGAGATCTCAAAACAGGCATTTCCAGCACTATTCCCGGATATAAAGAAATAGCAGTAAAACTCTGCTTAAAACACAGAAGAAACATATCCTTCAATATGCTCTGCTTTGCGTTTGTTCAGCTTAGTCAGTTAAATCTCCCTGTAGAATCAGGAGATAGAAACACGTTTGTGGTAAGCGCTGCGTTTGGACATTTCTCAGTGAATGGGATTATATGCTGTAAGGAGAACTGTCTGCTTCTAAAACCAAAACGGAGCTACCTAACAGAACGGTCTTCAATGTGTGCATTCAAATTACAGAGTTAAAGTCGTGTGTTGAAGGGGAAGTCTGGAAACGATTTCTGTGGAGAGATCTCAAAACAGGCATTTAGAGCACTATTCACGCATATACCGAAATAGCAGTAAAACTCTGCTTAAAACACAGAAGAAACGTATCCTTCAATCTGCTCTGCTGGGCGTTTGTTCAGCTTAGTGAGTTAAATCTCCCTGTAGATTCAGGAGTTATAAACACGTTTCTGGTATGAGCTGCGTTTGGACATTTCTCAGTGAATGGGAGTATATGCTCTAAGGAGAACAGTCTGCTTCTAAAACCAAAACGGAGCTACCTAACAGAACGATCTACAATGTGTCCATTCAACTTACAGAGTTAAAGTCGTGTGTTGAAGGGGAAGTCTGGAAACGCTTTCTGTGGAGAGATCTCAAAAGAGGCATTTCCAGCACTATTCCCGCATATAACGAAATAGCAGTAAAACTCTGCTTAAAACACAGAAGAAACGTATCCTTCAATCTGCTCTGCTGTGCGTTTGTTCAGCTTAGTGAGTTAAATATCCCTGTAGATTCAGGAGTTAGAAACACGTTTCTGGTAAGAGCTGCGTTTGGACATTTCTCAGTGAATGGGAATATATGCTGTAAGGAGAACAGTCTGCTTCTAAAACCAAAACGGAGCTACCTAACAGAACGGTGTTCAATGTGTGCATTCAACTTACAGACTTAAAGTCGTGTGTTGAAGGGGAAGTCTGGAAACGTTTTCTGTGGAGAGATCTCAAAGCAGGCATTTCCAGCACTATTCCCGCATATACCGAAATAGCAGTAAAACTCTGCTTAAAACACAGAAGAAACGTATCCTTCAATCTGCTCTGCTGTGCGTTTGTTCAGCGTAGTGAGTTAAATCTCCCTGTAGATTCAGGAGTTAGAAACACGTTTCTGGTAAGAGCTGCGTTTGGACTTTTCTCAGTGAATGGGATTATATGCTGTAAGGAGAACTGTCTGCTTCTAAAACCAAAACGGAGCTACCAAACAGAACGGTCTTCAATGTGTACATTCAACTTACAGAGTTAAGGTCGTGTGTTGAAAGGGAAGTCTGGAAACGCTTTCTGTGGAGAGATCTCAAAACAGGCATTTCCAGCACTATTCCCGCATATAAGGAAATAGCAGTAAAACTCTGCTTAAAACACAGAAGAAACGTATCCTTCAAGCTGCTCTGCTATGCGTTTGTTCATCTTAGTGAGTTAAATCTCCCTGTAGATTCAGGAGTTAGAAAATCGTTTCTGGTAAGAGCTGCGTTTGGACTTTTCTCAGTGAATGGGAGTATATGCTGTAAGGAGAACAGTCTGCTTCTAAAACCAAAACGGAGCTACCTAACAGAACGGTCTACAATGTGTGCATTCAACTTACAGAGTTAAAGTCGTGTGTTGAAGGGGATGTCTGGAAACGCTTTCTGTGGAGAGATCTCAAAACAGGCATTTCCAGCACTATTCCCGCATATAACGAAATAGCAGTAAAACGCTGCTTAAAACACAGAAGAAACATATCCTTCAATCTGCTCTGCTGTGCGTTTGTTCAGCTTAGTGAGTTAAATCTCCCTGTAGATACAGGAGTTAGAAACACGTTTCTGGTAAGAGCTGCGTTTGGACAATTCTCAGTGAATGGGAGTATAGGCTGTAAGGAGAAATGTCTGCTTCTAAAACCAAAACGGAGCTACCTAAAAGAACGGTCTTCAATGTGTTTATTCAACTTACTGAGGTAAAGTCGTGAGTTGAAGGGGAAGTCTGGAAACGCTTTCTGTGGAGAGATCTCAAAACAGGCATTTCCAGCACTATTCCCGCATATAACGAAATAGCAGTAAAACTCTGCTTAAAACACAGAAGAAACGTATCCTTCAATCTGCTCGGCTGTGCGTTTGTTCAGCGTAGTGAGTTAAATCTCCCTGTAGATTCAGGAGTTAGAAACACGTTTCTGGTAAGAGCTGCGTATGGACATTTCTCAGTCAATGGGAGTATATGCTGTAAGTAGAACAGTCTGCTTCTAAAACCAAAACGGAGCTAACTAACAGAACGGTCTACAATGTGTGCATTCAACTTACAGAGTTAAAGTCGTGTGTTGAAAGGGAAGTCTGGAAACGCTTTCTGTGGAGAGATCTCAAAGCAGGCATTTCCAGCACTATTCCTGCCTATACCGAAATAGAAAAACTCTGCTTAAGACACAGAAGAAACGTATCCTTCAATCTGCTCTGCTGTGTGGTTGTTCAGCTTAGTGAGTTAAATTTCCCTGTACATTCAGGAGTTAGAAACACTTTTGTGGTAAGCACTGTGTTTGGTCATTTCTCAGTGAATGGGAGTATATGCTGTAAGGAGAACTGTCTGCTTCTAAAACCGAAACGGAGCTACCTAACAGAACGGTCTTCAATGTGTACATTCAACTTACAGGGTTAAGGTCGTGTGTTGAAGGGAAATCTGGAAACGCTTTCTGTGGAGAGATCTCAAAACAGGCATTTCCAGCACTATTCCCGCATATAAGGAAATAGCAGTAAAACTCTGCTTAAAACACAAAAGAAACGTATCCTTCAAGCTGCTCTGCTATGCGTTTGTTCATCTTAGTGAGTTAAATCTCCCTGTAGATTCAGGAGTTAGAAACACGTTTCTGGTAAGAGCTGCGTTTGGACTTTTCTCAGTGAATGGGAGTATATGCTGTAAGGAGAACTGTCTTCTTCTAAAACCAAAACGCAGCTACCTAACAGAACGGTCTTCAATGTGTGCATTCAACTTACAGAGTTAAAGTCGTGTGTTGAAGGGGAAGTCTGGAAACGCTTTCTGTGGAGAGATCTCAAAACAGGCATTTCCAGTACTATTCCCGCATATACCGAAATAGCAGTAAAACTCTGCTTAAAACACAGAAGAAACGTATCCTTCAATCTGCTCTGCTTGGCGTTTGTTCAACTTAGTGAGTTAAATCTCCCTGTAGATTCAGGAGTTATAAAAACGTTTCTGGTAAGAGCTGCGTTTGGACATTTCTCAGTGAATGGGAGTATATGCTCTAAGGAGAACAGTGCTTCTAAAACCAAAACGGAGCTACCTAACAGAACGATCTACAATGTTTCCATTCAACTTACAGAGTTAAAGTCGTGTGTTGAAGGGGAAGTCTGGAAACGCTTTCTGTGGAGAGATCTCAAAAGAGGCATTTCCAGCACTATTCCCGCATATAACGAAATAGCAGTAAAACTCTTCTTAAAACACAGAAGAAACGTATCCTTCAATCTGCTCTGCTGTGCGGTGTTCAGCTTAGTGAGATAAATATCCCTGTAGATTCAGGAGTTAGAAACATGTTTCTGGTAAGAGCTGCGTTTGGACATTTCTCAGTGAATGGGAGTATATGCTGTAAGGAGAACAGTCTGCTTCTAAAACCAAAACGGAGCTACCTAACAGAACGGTCTACAATGTGTGCATTCAACTTACAGAGTTAAAGTCGTGTGTTGAAGGGGAAGTCTGGAAACGCTTTCTGTGGAGAGATCTCAAAACAGGCATTTCCAGCACTATTCCCGCATATAACGAAATAACAGTAAAACTCTGCTTAAAACACAGAAGAAACATATCCTTCAATCTGCTCTGCTTTGCCTTTGTTCAGTTTAGTGAGTTAAATCTCCCTGTAGATTCAGGAGTTAGAAACACGTTTGTGGTAAGCGCTGCGTTTGGACATTTCTCAGTGAATGGGAGTATATGTGTAAGGAGAACTGTCTGCTTCTAAAACCAAAACGGAGCTACATAAGAGAACGGTGTTCAATGTGTGCATTCAACTTACAGAGTTAAAGTCGTGTGTTGAAGGGGAAGTCTGGAAACGCTTTCTGTGGAGAGATCTCAAAGCAGGCATTTCCAGCACTATTACCGCATATACCGAAATAGCAGTAAAACTCTGCTTAAAACAGAGAAGAAACGTATCCTTCAATCTGCTCTGCTGGGCGTTTGTTCAGCTTAGTGAGTTAAATCTCCCTGTAGATTCAGGAGTTAGAAACACGTTTCTGGTAAGAGCTGCGTTTGGACATTTCTCAGTGAATGGGAGTATATGCTGTAAGTAGAACAGTCTGCTTCTAAAACCAAAACGGAGCTACCTAACAGAACGGTCTACAATGTGTGCATTCAACTTACAGAGTTAAAGTCGTGTGTTGAAGGGGAAGTCTGGAAACGCTTTCTGTGGAGAGATCTCAAAACAGGCATTTCCAGCACTATTCCCACATATAACGAAATAGCAGTAAAACTCTGCTTAAAACACAGAAGAAACATATCCTTCAATCTGCTCTGCTGTGCGTTTGTTCAGCTTAGTGAGTTAAATCTCCCTGTAGATTCAGGAGTTAGAAACACGTTTGTGGTAAGCGCTGCGTTTGGACAATTCTCAGTGAATGGGATTATATGCTGTAAGGAGAACTGTCTGCTTCTAAAACCAAAACGGAGCTACCTAACAGAACGGTGTTCAATGTGTGCATCCAACTTACAGAGTTAAAGTGGTGTGTTGAAGGGGAAGTCTGGAAACGCTTTCTGTGGAGAGATCTCAAAGCAGGCATTTCCAGCACTATTCCCGCATATACCGAAATAGCAGTAAAACTCTGCTTAAAACACAGAAGAAACGTATCCTTCAATCTGCTCTGCTGGGCGTTTGTTCAGCTTAGTGAGGTAAATCTCCCTGTAGATTCAGGAGTTATAAACACGTTTCTGGTAAGGGCTGCGTTTGGACATTTCTCAGTGAATGGTAGAATATGCTGTAAGGAGAACTGTCTGCTTCTAAAACCAAAACGGAGCTACCTAACAGAACGGTGTTCAATGTGTGCATTCAACTTACAGAGTTAAAGTCGTGTGTTGAAGTGGAAGTCTGGAAACGCTTTCTGTGGGGAGATCTCAAAGCAGGCATTTCCAGCACTATTCCCGCATATACCGAAATAGCAGTAAAACTCTGCTTAAAACACAGAAGAAACTTATCCTTCAATCTGCTCTGCTATGCGTTTTTTCACCTTAGCGAGTTAAATCTCCCTGTAGATTCAGGAGTTAGAAACACGTTTCTGGTAAGAGCTGCGTTTGGACATTTCTCAGTGAATGGGAGTATATGCTGTAAGGAGAACAGTCTGCTTCTAAAACCAAAACGGAGCTACCTAACAGAACGGTCTACAAGGTGTGGATTCCACTTACAGAATTAAAGTCGTGTGTTGAATGGGAAGTCTGGAAACGCTTTCTGTGGAGAGATGTCAAAACAGGCATTTCCAGCACTATTCCCGCATATAACGAAATAGCAGTAAAACTCTGCTTAAAACACAGAAGAAACGTATCCTTCAATCTGCTCTGCTGTGCGTTTGTTCAGCTTAGTGAGTTAAATATCCCTGTAGATTCAGGAGTTAGAAACACGTTTCTGGTAAGAGCTGCGTTTGGACATTTCTCAGTGAATGGGAGTATATGCTGTAAGGAGAAGAGTCTGCTTCTAAAACCAAAATGGAGCTACCTAACAGAACCGTCTACAGTGTGTGCATTCAACTTACAGAGTAAAGGCCTTTGTTGAAGGTGAAGTCTGGAAACGCTTTCTGTGGAGAGATCTCAAAACAGGCATTTCCTGCACTATTCCCGCATATAACGAAATAGCAGTAAATCTCTGCTTAAAACACGGAAGAAACATATCCTTCAATCTGCTGTGCTGTGCGTTTGTTCAGCGTAGTGAGTTAAATCTCCCTGTAGATTCAGGAGTTAGAAACAAGTTTCTGGTAAGAGCTGCGTTTGGACAATTCTCAGTGAATGGGAGTATATGCTGAAAGTAGAACAGTCTGCTTCTAAAACCAAAACGGAGCTACCTAACAGAACGGTCTACAAAGTGTGCATTCAGCTTACAGATTTAAAGTCGTGTGTTGAAGGGGAAGTCTGGAAACGCTTTCTGTGGAGAGATCTCAAAACAGGCATTTCCAGCACTATTCCCGCATATAACGAAATAGCAGTAAAACTCTGCTTAAGACACAGAAGAAACGTATCCTTCAATCTGCTCTGCTGTGTGGTTGTTCAGCTTAATGAGTTAAATCTCCCTGTAGATTCAGGAGTTAGAAACACTTTTGTGGTAAGCACTGCGTTTGGTCATTTCTCAGTGAATGGGAGTATCTGCTGTAAGGAGAACTGTCTGCTTCTAAAACCGAAACGGAGCTACCTAACAGAACGGTCTTCAATGTGTACATTCAACTTACAGAGTTAAGGTCGTGTGTTGAAGGGGAAGTCTGGAAACGCTTTCTGTGGAGAGATCTCAGAACAGGCATTTCCAGCACTATTCCCACATATAAGGAAATAGCAGTAAAACTCTGCTTAAAACACAGAAGAAACGTATCCTTCAATCTGATCTGCTATGCGTTTGTTCAGCGTAGTGAGTTAAATCTCCCTGTAGATTCAGGAGTTAGAAACACTTTTGTCGTAAGCACTGCGTTTGGTCATTTCTCAGTGAATGGGAGTATATGCTGTAAGGAGAACTGTCTGCTTCTAAAACCGAAACGGAGCTACCTACCAGAACGGTCTTCAATGTGTATATTGAACTTACAGAGTTAAGGTCGTGTGTTGAAGGGGAAGTCTGGAAACGCTTTCTGTGGAGAGATCTCAAAACAGGCATTTCCAGCACTATTCCCACATATAACGAAATAGCAGTAAAACTCTGCTTAAAACACAGAAGAAACATATCCTTCAATCTGCTCTGCTGTGCGTTTGTTCAGCTTAGTGAGTTAAATCTCCCTGTAGATTCAGGAGTTAGAAACACGTTTGTGGTAAGCGCTGCGTTTGGACAATTCTCAGTGAATGGGAGTATATGCTGTAAGGAGAACTGTCTGCTTCTAAAACCAAAACGGAGCTACCTAACAGAACGGTGTTCAATGTGTGCATCCAACTTATAGAGTTAAAATGGTGTGTTGAAGGGGAAGTCTGGAAACGCTTTCTGTGGAGAGATCTCAAAGCAGGCATTTCCAGCACTATTCACGCATATACCGAAATAGCAGTAAAACTCTGCTTAAAACACAGAAGAAACGTATCCTTCAATCTGCTCTGCTGGGCGTTTGTTCAGCTTAGTGAGGTAAATCTCCCTGTAGATTCAGGAGTTATAAACACGTTTCTGGTAAGGGCTGCGTTTGGACATTTCTCAGTGAATGGGAGTATATGCTCTAAGGAGAACAGTCTGCTTCTCAAACCAAAACGAAGCTACCTAACAGAACGATGTACAGTGTGTCCATTCAACTTACAGAGTTAAAGTCTTGTGTTGAAGGGGAAGTCTGGAAACGCTTTCTGTGGAGAGATCTCAAAAGAGGCATTTCCAGCTCTATTCCCGAATGTAAGGAAATAGCAGTATAACTCTGCTTAAAACCCAGAAGAAAGGTATCCTTCAATCTGCTCTGCTGTGCGTTTGTTCAGCTTAGTGAGTTAAATATCCCTGTAGACTCAGGAGTTAGAAACACGTTTCTGGTAAGAGCTGCATTTGGACATTTCTCAGTGAATGGGAGTATATGCTGTAAGGAGAACAGTCTGCTTCTAAAACCAAAACGGAGCTACCTAACAAAACGGTCTACAATGTGTGCATTCAACTTACAGAGTTAAAGTCGTGTGTTGAAGGGGAAGTCTGGAAACGCTTTCTGTGGAAGTTTCACAAAAGAGGCATTTCCAGCACTATTCCAGCATATAACGAAAAAGCAGTAAAACGCTGCTTAAAACACAGAAGAAACATATCCTTCAATCTGCTCTGCTGTGCGTTTGTTCAGCTTAGTGAGTTTAATCTCCCTGTAGATACAGGAGTTAGAAACACGTTTCTGGTAAGAGCTGCGTTTGGACATTTCTCAGTGAATGGGAGTATATGCTGTAAGGAGAAATGTCTGCTTCTAAAACCAAAACGGAGCTACCTAACAGAACGGTCTTCAATGCGTCCATTCAACTTACTGAGGTAAAGTCGTGAGTTGAAGGGGAAGTCTGGAAACGCTTTCTGTGGAGAGATCTCAAAACAGGCATTTCCAGCACCATTCCCGCATATAACGAAATAGCAGTAAAACTCAGCTTAAAACACAGAAGAAACGTATCCTTCAATCTGCTCGGCTGTGCGTTTGTTCAGCTTAGTGAGTTAAATCTCCCTGTAGATTCAGGAGTTAGAAACACTTTTCTGGTAAAGCTGCGTTTGGACATTTCTCAGTGAATGAGAGTATATGCTGTAAAGAGAACAGTCTGCTTCTAAAACGAAAACGGAGCTACCTAACAGAAACGTCTACAATGGGTGCATTCAACTTACAGAGTTAAAGTCGTGTGTTGAAGGGGAAGTCTGGAAACGCTTGCTGTGGGGAGATCTCAAAACAGGCATTTCCTGCACTATTCCCGCATATAACGAAATAGCAGTAAAACTCTGCTTAAAACACAGAAGAAACGTATCCTTCAATCTGCTCTGCTGTGCGTTTCTTCAGCGTAGAGAGTTAAATCTCCCTGTAGATTCAGGAGTTAGAAACACGTTTCTGGTAAGAGCTGCCTTTGGACAGTTCTCAGTGAATGGGAGTATATGCTGTAAGTAGAACAGTCTGCTTCTAAAACCAAAACGGAGCTAACTAACAGAACGGTCTACAATGTGTGCATTCAACTTACAGAGTTAAAGTCGTGTGTTGAATTGGAAGTCTGGAAACGCTTTCTGTGGAGAGATCTCAAAACAGGCATTTCCAGCACTATTCCCGGATTTAAAGAAATAGCAGTAAAACTCTGCTTAAAACACAGAAGAAACATATCCTTCAATATGCTCTGCTTTGCGTTTGTTCAGCTTAGTCAGTTAAATCTCCCTGTAGAATCAGGAGATAGAAACACGTTTGTGGTAAGCGCTGCGTTTGGACATTTCTCAGTGAATGGGATTATATGCTGTAAGGAGAACTGTCTGCTTCTAAAACCAAAACGGAGCTACCTAACAGAACGGTCTTCAATGTGTGCATTCAAATTACAGAGTTAAAGTCGTGTGTTGAAGGGGAAGTCTGGAAACGATTTCTGTGGAGAGATCTCAAAACAGGCATTTAGAGCACTATTCACGCATATACCGAAATAGCAGTAAAACTCTGCTTAAAACACAGAAGAAACGTATCCTTCAATCTGCTCTGCTGGGCGTTTGTTCAGCTTAGTGAGTTAAATCTCCCTGTAGATTCAGGAGTTATAAACACGTTTCTGGTAAGAGCTGCGTTTGGACATTTCTCAGTGAATGGAATATATGCTCTAAGGAGAACAGTCTGCTTCTAAAACCAAAACGGAGGTACCTAACAGAATGATCTACAATGTGTCCATTCAACTTACAGAGTTAAAGTCGTGTGTTGAAGGGGAAGTCTGGAAACGCTTTCTGTGGAGAGATCTCAAAAGAGGCATTTCCAGCACTATTCCCGCATATAACGAAATAGCAGTAAAACTCTGCTTAAAACACAGAAGAAACGTATCCTTCAATCTGCTCTGCTGTGCGTTTGTTCAGCTTAGTGAGTTAAATCTCCCTGTAGATTCAGGAGTTAGAAACACGTTTCTGGTAAGAGCTGCGTTTGGACATTTCTCAGTGAATGGGAATATATGCTGTAAGGAGAACAGTCTGCTTCTAAAACCAAAACGGAGCTACCTAACAGAACGGTGTTCAATGTGTGCATTCAACTTACAGACTTAAAGTCGTGTGTTGAAGGGGAAGTCTGGAAACGTTTTCTGTGGAGAGATCTCAAAGCAGGCATTTCCAGCACTATTCCCGCATATACCGAAATAGCAGTAAAACTCTGCTTAAAACACAGAAGAAACGTATCTTTCAATCTGCTCTGCTGTGCGTTTGTTCAGCGTAGTGAGTTAAATCTCCCTGTAGATTCAGGAGTTAGAAACACGTTTCTGGTAAGAGCTGCGTTTGGACTTTTCTCAGTGAATGGGATTATATGCTGTAAGGAGAACTGTCTGCTTCTAATACCAAAACGGAGCTACCTAACAGAACGGTCTTCAATGTGTACATTCAACTTACAGAGTTAAGGTCGTGTGTTGAAGGGGAAGTCTGGAAACGCTTTCTGTGGAGAGATCTCAAAACAGGCATTTCCAGCACTATTCCCGCATATAAGGAAATAGCAGTAAAACTCTGCTTAAAACACAGAAGAAACGTATCCTTCAAGCTGCTCTGCTATGCATTTGTTCATCTTAGTGAGTTAAATCTCCCTGTAGATTCAGGAGTTAGAAAATCGTTTCTGGTAAGAGCTGCGTTTGGACTTTTCTCAGTGAATGGGAGTATATGCTGTAAGGAGAACTGTCTGCTTCTAAAACCAAAACGGAGCTACCTAACAGAAAGGTCTACAAGATGTGGATTCAACTTAGAGAGTTAAAGTCGTGGGTTGAAGGGGAAGTCTGGAAAAGCTTTCTGTGGAGAGATCTCAAAACAGGCATTTCCAGCACTATTCCCGCATGTAACGAAATAGCAGTAAAACGCTGCTTAAAACACAGAAGAAACATATCCTTCAATCTGCTCTGCTGTGCGTTTGTTCAGCTTAGTGAGTTAAATCTCCCTGTAGATGCAGGAGTTAGAAACACGTTTCTGGTAAGAGCTGCGTTTGGACATTTCTCAGTGAATGGGAGTATATGCTGTAAGGAGAAATGTCTGCTTCTAAAACCAAAACGGAGTTACCTAACAGAACGGTCTTCAATGTGTCCATTCAACTTACTGAGGTAAAGTCGTGAGTTGAAGGGGAAGTCTGGAAACGCTTTCTGTGGAGAGATCTCAAAACAGGCATTTCCAGCACTATTCCCGCATATAACGAAATAGCAGTAAAACTCTGCTTAAAACACAGAAGAAACGTATCCTTCAATCTGCTCGGCTGTGCGTTTGTTCAGCTTAGTGAGTTAAATCTCCCTGTAGATTCAGGAGTTAGAAACACGTTTCTGGTAAAGCTGCGTTTGGAAAATTCTCAGTGAATGAGAGTGTATGCTGTAAGGAGAACAGTCTGTTTCTAAAACGAAAACGGAGCTACCTAACAGAACGGTCTACAATGGGTGCATTCAACGTACAGAGTTAAAGTCGTGTGTTGAAGGGAAATCTGGAAACGCTTTCTGTGGAGAGATCTCAAAACAGGCATTTCCTGCACTATTCCCGCATATAACGAAATAGCAGTAAAACTCTGCTGAAAACACAGAAGAAACGTATCCTTCAATCTGCTCTGCTGTGCGTTTGTACAGCCTAGTGAGTTAAATCTCCCTGTAGTTTCAGGAGTTAGAAACACGTTTCCGGTAAGAGCTGCGTTTGGACATTTCTCAGTGAATGGGAGTATATGCTGTAAGTAGAACAGTCTGCTTCTAAAACCAAAACGGAGCTACCTAACAGAACGGTTTTCAATGTGTGCATTCAACTTACAGATTTAAAGTCGTGTGTTGAAGGGGAAGTCTGGAAACGCTTTCTGTGGAGAGATCTCAAAACAGGCATTTCCAGCACTATTCCCGCATATACCGAAATAGCAGTAAAACTCTGCTTAAAACACAGAAGAAACCTATACTTCAATCTGCTCTGCTGGGCGTTTGTTCAGCTTAATGAGTTAAATCTCCCGGTAGATTTAGGAGTTATAAACACGTTTCTGGTAAGCGCTGCGTTTGGACATTTCTCAGTGAATGGGAGTATATGCTCTAAGGAGAACAGTCTGCTTCTAAAACCAAAACGGAGCTACCTAACAGAACGATCTACAATGTGTCCATTCAACTTACAGATTTAAAGTCGTGTGTTGAAGGGGAAGTCTGGAAACGCTTTCTGTGGAGAGATCTCAAAAGAGGCATTTCCAGCAGTATTCCCGCATATAACAAAATAGCAGTAAAACTCTGCTTAAAACACAGAAGAAACGTATCCTTCAATCTGCTCTGCAGTGCGTTTGTTCAGCTTAGTGAGTTAAATATCCCTGTAGATTCAGGAGTTAGAAACACGTTTCTGGTAAGAGCTGCGTTTGGACATTTCTCAGTGAATGGGAGTATATGCTGTAAGGAGAACTGTCTGCTTCTAAAACCAAAACGGAGCTACCTAACAGAACGGTCTACAATGTGTGCATTCAACTTTCAGAGTTAAAGTCGTGTGTTGAAGGGGAAGTCTGGAAACGCTTTCTGTGGAGAGATCTCAAAACAGGCATTTCCAGCACTATTCCCGCATATAACGAAATAGCAGTAAAACGCTGCTTAAAACACAGAAGAAACATATCCTTCAATCTGCTCTGCTGTGCGTTTGTTCAGCTTAGTGAGTTAAATCTCCCTGTAGATACAGGAGTTAGAAACACGTTTCTGGTAAGAGCTGCGTTTGGACAATTCTCAGTGAATGGGAGTATAGGCTGTAAGGAGAAATGTCTGCTTCTAAAACCAAAACGGAGCTACCTAAAAGAACGGTCTTCAATGTGTTTATTCAACTTACTGAGGTAAAGTCGTGAGTTGAAGGGGAAGTCTGGAAACGCTTTCTGTGGAGAGATCTCAAAACAGGCATTTCCAGCACTATTCCCGCATATAACGAAATAGCAGTAAAACTCTGCTTAAAACACAGAAGAAACGTATCCTTCAATCTGCTCGGCTGTGCGTTTCTTCAGCTTAGTGAGTTAAATCTCCCTGTAGATTCAGGAGTTAGAAACACGTTTCTGGTAAAGCTGCGTTTGGACATTTCTCAGTGAATGAGAGTATATGCTGTAAGGAGAACAGTCTGCTTCTCAAACGAAAACGGAGCTACCTAACAGAACGGTCTACGATGGGGGCATTCAACTTACAGAGTTAAAGTCGTGTGTTGAAGGGAAAGTCTGGAAACGCTTTCTGTGGATAGATCTCAAAGCAGGCATTTCCTGCACTATTCCCGCATATAACGAAATAGCAGTAAAACTCTGCTTAAAACACAGAAGAAACGTATCCTTCAATCTGCTCTGCTGTGCGTTTGTTCAGCGTAGTGAGTTAAATCTCCCTGTAGATTCAGGAGTTAGAAACACGTTTCTGGTAAGAGCTGCGTTTCGACATTTCTCAGTGAATGGGAGTATATGCTGTAAGTAGAACAGTCTGCTTCTAAAACCAAAACGGAGCTAACTAACAGAACGGTCTACACTTGTGCATTCAACTTACAGAGTTAAAGTCGTGTGTTGAAAGGGAAGTCTGGAAACGCTTTCTGTGGAGAGATCTCAAAAGAGGCATTTCCAGCACTATTCCCGCATATAACGAAATAGCAGTAAAACTCTTCTTAAAACACAGAAGAAACGTATCCTTCAATCTGCTCTGCTGTGCGGTGTTCAGCTTAGTGAGTTAAATATCCCTGTAGATTCAGGAGTTAGAAACATGTTTCTGGTAAGAGCTGCGTTTGGACATTTCTCAGTGAATGGGAGTATATGCTGTAAGGAGAACTGTCTGCTTCTAAAACCAAAACGGAGCTACCTAACAGAACGGTCTACAATGTGTGCATTCAACTTACAGAGTCAAAGTGTTGTGTTGAAGGGGAAGTCTGGAAACGCTTTCTGTGGAGAGATCTCAAAACAGGCATTTCCAGCACTATTCCCGCATATAACGAAATAGCAGTAAAACTCTGCTTAAAACACAGAAGAAACATATCCTTCAATCTGCTCTGCTTTGTCTTTGTTCAGTTTAGTGAGTTAAATCTCCCTGTAGATTCAGGAGTTAGAAACACGTTTGTGGTAAGCGCTGCGTTTGGACATTTCTCAGTGAATGGGAGTATATGTGTAAGGAGAACTGTCTGCTTCTAAAACCAAAACGGAGCTACATAAGAGAACGGTGTTCAATGTGTGCATTCAACTTACAGAGTTAAAGTCGTGTGTTGAAGGGGAAGTCTGGAAACGCTTTCTGTGGAGAGATCTCAAAACAGGCATTTCCAGCACTATTCCCGCGTATAACGAAATAGCAGTAAAACTCTGCTTAAAACACAGAAGCAACATACCCTTCAATCTGCTCTGCTGTGCGTTTGTTCAGCTTAGTGAGTTAAATCTCCCTGTAGATACAGGAGTTAGAAGCACGTTTCTGGTAAGAGTTGCATTTGGACATTTCTCAGTGAATGGGAGTATATGCTGTAAGGAGAAATGTCTGCTTCTAAAACCAAAACGGAGCTACCTAACGGAACGGTCTCCAATGTGTGCATTCAACTTACTGAATTAAAGTCGTGAGTTGAAAGGGAAGTCTGGAAACGCTTTCTGTGGAGAGATCTCAAAACAGGCATTTCCAGCACTATTCCCGCATATAACGAAAAAGCAGTAAAACTCTGCTTAAAACACAGAAGAAACGTTTCCTTCAATCTGCTCTGCTGTGCGTTTGTTCAGCGTAGTGAGTTAAATCTCCCTGTAGATTCAGGAGTTAGAAACACGTTTCTGGTAAGAGCTGCGTTTGGACATTTCTCAGTGAATGGGAGTATATGCTGTAAGGAGAACTGTCTGCTTCTAAAACCAAAACGGAGCTACCTAACAGAAAGGTCTACAAGGTGTGGATTCAACTTAGATAGTTAAAGTCGTGGGTTGAAGGGGAAGTCTGGAAACGCTTTCTGTGGAGAGATCTCAAAACAGGCATTTCCAGCACTATTCCCGCATATAACGAAATAGCAGTAAAACGCTGCTTAAAACCCAGAAGAAAGGTATCCTTCAATCTGCTCTGCTGTGCGTTTGTTCAGCTTAGTGAGTTAAATATCCCTGTAGATTCAGGAGTTAGAAACACGTTTCTGGTAAGAGCTGCATTTGGACATTTCTCAGTGAATGGGAGTATATGCTGTAAGGAGAACAGTCTGCTTCTAAAACCAAAACGGAGCTACCTAACAAAACGGTCTACAATGTGTGCATTCAACATACAGGGTTAAAGTCGTGTGTTGAAGGGGAAGTCTGGAAACGCTTTCTGTGGAAATTTCACAAAAGAGGCATTTCCAGCACTATTCCAGCATATAACGAAAAAGCAGTAAAACTCTGCTTAAAACACAGAAGAAACATATCCTTCAATCTGCTCTGCTTTGCGTTTGTTCAGCTTAGTGAGTTAAATCTCCCTGTAGATTCAGGAGTTAGAAACACGTTTCTGGTAAGAGCTGCGTTTGGACATTTCTCAGTGAATGGTAGAATATGCTGTAAGGAGAACTGTCTGCTTCTAAAACCAAAACGGAGCTACCTAACAGAACGGTGTTCAATGTGTGCATTCAACTTACAGAGTTAAAGTCGTGTGTTGAAGTGGAAGTCTGGAAACGCTTTCTGTGGAGAGATATCAAAGCAGGCATTTCCAGCACTATTCCCGCATATACCGAAATAGCAGTAAAACTCTGCTTAAAACACAGAAGAAACTTATCCTTCAATCTGCTCTGCTATGCGTTTTTTCACCTTAGCGAGTTAAATCTCCCTGTAGATTCAGGAGTTAGAAACACGTTTCTGGTAAGAGCTGCGTTTGGACATTTCTCAGTGAATGGGAGTATATGCTGTAAGGAGAACAGTCTGCTTCTAAAACCAAAACGGAGCTACCTAACAGAACGGTCTACAAGGTGTGGATTCCACTTACAGAATTAAAGTCGTGTGTTGAATGGGAAGTCTGGAAACGCTTTCTGTGGAGAGATGTCAAAGCAGGCATTTCCAGCACTATTCCCGCATATAACGAAATAGCAGTAAAACTCTGCTTAAAACACAGAAGAAACGTATCCTTCAATCTGCTCTGCTGTGCGTTTGTTCAGCTTAGTGAGTTAAATATCCCTGTAGATTCAGGAGTTAGAAACACGTTTCTGGTAAGAGCTGCGTTTGGACATTTCTCAGTGAATGGGAGTATATGCTGTAAGGAGAAGAGTCTGCTTCTAAAACCAAAATGGAGCTACCTAACAGAACCGTCTACAGTGTGTGCATTCAACTTACAGAGTAAAGGCCTTTGTTGAAGGGGAAGTCTGGAAACGCTTTCTGTGGAGAGATCTCAAAACAGGCATTTCCTGCACTATTCCCGCATATAACGAAATAGCAGTAAATCTCTGCTTAAAACACGGAAGAAACATATCCTTCAATCTGCTGTGCTGTGCGTTTGTTCAGCGTAGTGAGTTAAATCTCCCTGTAGATTCAGGAGTTAGAAACAAGTTTCTGGTAAGAGCTGCGTTTGGACAATTCTCAGTGAATGGGAGTATATGCTGAAAGTAGAACAGTCTGCTTCTAAAACCAAAACGGAGCTACCTAACAGAACGGTCTACAAAGTGTGCATTCAGCTTACAGATTTAAAGTCGTGTGTTGAAGGGGAAGTCTGGAAACGCTTTCTGTGGAGAGATCTCAAAACAGGCATTTCCAGCACTATTCCCGCATATAACGAAATAGCAGTAAAACTCTGCTTAAGACACAGAAGAAACGTATCCTTCAATCTGCTCTGCTGTGTGGTTGTTCAGCTTAATGAGTTAAATCTCCCTGTAGATTCAGGAGTTAGAAACACTTTTGTGGTAAGCACTGCGTTTGGTCATTTCTCAGTGAATGGGAGTATATGCTGTAAGGAGAACTGTCTGCTTCTAAAACCGAAACGGAGCTACCTAACAGAACGGTCTTCAATGTGTACATTCAACTTACAGAGTTAAGGTCGTGTGTTGAAGGGGAAGTCTGGAAACGCTTTCTGTGGAGAGATCTCAGAACAGGCATTTCCAGCACTATTCCCACATATAAGGAAATAGCAGTAAAACTCTGCTTAAAACACAGAAGAAACGTATCCTTCAATCTGATCTGCTATGCGTTTGTTCAGCGTAGTGAGTTAAATCTCCCTGTAGATTCAGGAGTTAGAAACACGTTTCTGGTAAGAGCTGCGTTTGGACATTTCTCAGTGAATGGGAGTATATGCTGTAAGTAGAACAGACTGCTTCTAAAACCAAAAAGGAGCTAACTAACAGAACGGTCTACAATGTGTGCATTCAACTTACAGAGTTAAAGTCGTGTGTTGAAGTGGATGTCTGGAAACGCTTTCTGTGGAGAGATCTCAAAACAGGTATTTCCAGCACTATTCCCGGATATAATGAAATAGCAGTAAAACTCTGCTTAAAACACAGAAGAAACATATTCTTCAATATGCTCTGCTTTGCTTTTGTTCAGCTTAGTGAGTTAAATCTCCCTGTAGGTTCAGGAGCTAGAAACACGTTTCTGGTAAGAGCTGCGTTTGGACATTTCTCAGTGAATGGGATTATATGCTGTAAGGAGAACTGTCTGCTTCTAAAACCAAAACGGAGCTAGCTAACAGAACGGTGTTCAATGTGTGCATTCAACTTACAGAGTTAAAGTCGTGTGTTGAAGGGGAAGTCTGGAATCGCTTTCTGTGGAGAGATCTCAAAACAGGCATTTCCGGCACTATTCCCGCATATACCGAAATAGCAGTAAAACTCTGCTTAAAACACAGAAGAAACGTATCCTTCAATCTGCTCTGCTGGGCGTTTGTTCAGCTTAGGGAGTTAAATCTCCCTGTAGATTCAGGAGTTATAAACAGGTTTGTGGTAAGCGCTGCGTTTGGACATTTCTCAGTGAATGGTTTTATATGCTGTAAGGAGAACTGTCTGCTTCTAAAACCAAAACGGAGCTAGCTAACAGAACGGTCTTCAATGTGTGCATTCAACTTACAGAGTTTAAGTCGTGTGTTGAAGGGGAAGTCTGAAAACGCTTTCTGTGGAGAGATCTCAAAACAGGCATTTCCTGCACTATTCCCGCATATAACGAAATAGCAGTAAATCTCTGCTTAAAACACGGAAGAAGCATATCCTTCAATCTGCTGTGCTGTGCGTTTGTTCAGCGTAGTGAGTTAAATCTCCCTGTAGATTCAGGAGTTAGAAACAAGTTTCTGGTAAGAGCTGCGTTTGGACAATTCTCAGTGAATGGGAGTATATGCTGAAAGTAGAACAGTCTGCTTCTAAAACCAAAACGGAGCTACCTAACAGAACGGTCTACAATGTGTGCATTCAACTTACAGAGTTAAAGTCGTGTGTTGAAGGGGAAGTCTGGAAACGCTTTCTGTGGAGAGATCTCAAAACAGGCATTTCCAGCCCTATTCCCGCATATAACGAAATAGAAGTAAAACTCTGCTTAAGACACAGAAGAAACGTATCCTTCAATCTGCTCTGCTGTGCGGTTGTTCAGCTTAGTGAGTTAAATCTCCCTGTAGATTCAGGAGTTAGAAACACTTTTGTCGTAAGCACTGCGTTTGGTCATTTCTCAGTGAATGGGAGTATATGCTGTAAGGAGAACTGTCTGCTTCTAAAACCGAAACGGAGCTACCTAACAGAACGGTCTTCAATGTGTATATTGAACTTACAGAGTTAAGGTCGTGTGTTGAAGGGGAAGTCTGGAAACGCTTTCTGTGGAGAGATCTCAAAACAGGCATTTCCAGCACTATTCCCACATATAACGAAATAGCAGTAAAACTCTGCTTAAAACACAGAAGAAACATATCCTTCAATCTGCTCTGCTGTGCGTTTCTTCAGCTTAGTGAGTTAAATCTCCCTGTAGATTCAGGAGTTAGAAACACGTTTGTGGTAAGCGCTGCGTTTGGACAATTCTCAGTGAATGGGAGTATATGCTGTAAGGAGAACTGTCTGCTTCTAAAACCAAAACGGAGCTACCTAACAGAACGGTGTTCAATGTGTGCATCCAACTTACAGAGTTAAAGTGGTGTGTTGAAGGGGAAGTCTGGAAACGCTTTCTGTGGAGAGATCTCAAAGCAGGCATTTCCAGCATTATTCCCGCATATACCGAAATAGCAGTAAAACTCTGCTTAAAATACAGAAGAAACGTATCCTTCAATCTGCTCTGCTGGGCGTTTGTTCAGCTTAGTGAGGTAAATCTTCCTGTAGATTCAGGAGTTATAAACACGTTTCTGGTAAGGGCTGCGTTTGGACATTTCTCAGTTAATGGGAGTATATGCTCTAAGGAGAACAGTCTGCTTCTAAAACCAAAACGAAGCTACCTAACAGAACGATGTACAGTGTGTCCATTCAACTTACAGAGTTAAAGTCGTGTGTTGAAGGGGAAGTCTGGAAACGCTTTCTGTGGAGAGATCTCAAAAGAGGCATTTCCAGCACTATTCCCGAATGTAACGAAATAGCAGTATAACTCGGCTTAAAACTCAGAAGAAAGGTATCCTTCAATCTGCTCTGCTGTGCGTTTGTTCAGCTTAGTGAGTTAAATATCCCTGTAGATTCAGGAGTTAGAAACACGTTTCTGGTAAGAGCTGCATTTGGACATTTCTCAGTGAATGGGAGTATATGCTGTAAGGAGAACAGTCTGCTTCTAAAACCAAAACGGAGCTACCTAACAAAACGGTCTACAATGTGTGCATTGAACTTACAGAGTTTAAGTCCTGTGTTGAAGGGGAAGTCTGGAAACGCTTTCTGTGGAAATTTCACAAAAGAGGCATTTCCAGCACTATTCCAGCATATAACGAAAAAGCAGTAAACCTCTGCTTAAAACACAGAAGAAACATATCCTTCAATCTGCTCTGCTTTGCGTTTGTTCAGCTTAGTGAGTTAAATCTCCCTGTAGATTCAGGAGTTAGAAACACGTTTCTGGTAAGAGCTGCGTTTGGACATTTCTCAGTGAATGGTAGAATATGCTGTAAGGAGAACTGTCTGCTTCTAAAACCAAAACGGAGCTACCTAACAGAACGGTGTTCAATGTGTGCATTCAACTTACAGAGTTAAAGTCGTGTGTTGAAGGGGAAGTCTGGAAACGCTTTCTGTGGAGAGATCTCAAAGCAGGCATTTCCAGCACTATTCCCGCATATACCGAAATAGCAGTAAAACTCTGCTTAAAACACAGAAGAAACGTATCCTTCAATCTGCTCTGCTATGCGTTTTTTCACCTTAGCGAGTTAAATCTCCCTGTAGATTCAGGAGTTAGAAACACGTTTCTGGTAAGAGCTGCGTTTGGACATTTCTCAGTGAATGGGAGTATATGCTGTAAGGAGAACAGTCTGCTTCTAAAACCAAAACGGAGCTACCTAACAGAACGGTCTACAAGGTGTGGATTCCACTTACAGAATTAAAGTCGTGTGTTGAAGGGGAAGTCTGGAAACGCTTTCTGTGGAGAGATGTCAAAACAGGCATTTCCAGCACTATTCCCGCATATAACGAAATAGCAGTAAAACTCTGCTTAAAACACAGAAGAAACGTATCCTTCAATCTGCTCTGCTGTGCGTTTGTTCAGCTTAGTGAGTTAAATATCCCTGTAGATTCAGGAGTTAGAAACACGTTTCTGGTAAGAGCTGCGTTTGGACATTTCTCAGTGAATGGGAGTATATGCTGTAAGGAGAAGAGTCTGCTTCTAAAACCAAAATGGAGCTACCTAACAGAACGGTCTTCAATGTGTACATTCAACTTACAGAGTTAAGGTCGTGTGTTGAAGGGGAAGTCTGGAAACGCTTTCTGTGGAGAGATGTCAAAACAGGCATTTCCAGCACTATTCCCGCATATAACGAAATAGCAGTAAAACTCTGCTTAAAACACAGAAGAAACGTATCCTTCAATCTGCTCTGCTGTGTGGTTGTTCAGCTTAATGAGTTAAATCTCCCTGTAGATTCAGGAGTTAGAAACACTTTTGTGGTAAGCACTGCGTTTGGTCATTTCTCAGTGAATGGGAGTATATGCTGTAAGGAGAACTGTCTGCTTCTAAAACCGAAACGGAGCTACCTAACAGAACGGTCTTCAATGTGTACATTCAACTTACAGAGTTAAGGTCGTGTGTTGAAGGGGAAGTCTGGAAACGCTTTCTGTGGAGAGATCTCAGAACAGGCATTTCCAGCACTATTCCCACATATAAGGAAATAGCAGTAAAACTCTGCTTAAAACACAGAAGAAACGTATCCTTCAATCTGATCTGCTATGCGTTTGTTCAGCTTAGTGAGTTAAATCTCCCTGTAGATTCAGGAGTTAGAAACACGGTTTCTTGTAAGAGCTGCGTTTGGACATTTCTCAGTGAATGGGAGTATATGCTATAAGGAGAAATGTCTGCTTCTAAAACCAAAACGGAGCTACCTAACAGAACGGTCTTCAATGTGTCCATTCAACTTACTGAGGTAAAGTCGTGAGTTGAAGGGGAAGTCTGGAAACGCTTTCTGTGGAGAGATCTCAAAACAGGCTTTTCCAGCACTATTCCCGCATATAACGAAATAGCAGTAAAACTCTGCTTAAGACACAGAAGAAACGTATCCTCCATCTGCTCGGCTGTGCGTTTGTTCAGTGTAGTGAGTTAAATCTCCCTGTAGATTCAGGAGTTAGAAACACGTTTCTGGTAAGAGCTGCGTTTGGACATTTCTCAGTGAATGGGAGTATATGCTGTAAGTAGAACAGACTGCTTCTAAAACCAAAAAGGAGCTAACTAACAGAACGGTCTACAATGTGTGCATTCAACTTACAGAGTTAAAGTCGTGTGTTGAAGTGGATGTCTGGAAACGCTTTCTGTGGAGAGATCTCAAAACAGGTATTTCCAGCACTATTCCCGGATATAATGAAATAGCAGTAAAACTCTGCTTAAAACACAGAAGAAACATATTCTTCAATATGCTCTGCTTTGCTTTTGTTCAGCTTAGTGAGTTAAATCTCCCTGTAGATTCAGGAGCTAGAAACACGTTTCTGGTAAGAGCTGCGTTTGGACATTTCTCAGTGAATGGGATTTTATGCTGTAAGGAGAACTGTCTGCTTCTAAAACCAAAACGGAGCTAGCTAACAGAACGGTGTTCAATGTGTGCATTCAACTTACAGAGTTAAAGTCGTGTGTTGAAGGGGAAGTCTGGAAACGCTTTCTGTGGAGAGATCTCAAAACAGGCATTTCCGGCACTATTCCCGCATATACCGAAATAGCAGTAAAACTCTGCTTAAAACACAGAAGAAACGTATCCTTCAATCTGCTCTGCTGGGCGTTTGTTCAGCTTAGTGAGTTAAATCTCCCTGTAGATTCAGGAGTTATAAACACGTTTGTGGTAAGCGCTGCGTTTGGACATTTCTCAGTGAATGGTTTTATATGCTGTAAGGAGAACTGTCTGCTTCTAAAACCAAAACGGAGCTAGCTAACAGAACGGTCTTCAATGTGTGCATTCAACTTACAGAGTTTAAGTCGTGTGTTGAAGGGGAAGTCTGAAAACGCTTTCTGTGGAGAGATCTCAAAACAGGCATTTCCTGCACTATTCCCGCATATAACGAAATAGCAGTAAATCTCTGCTTAAAACACGGAAGAAGCATAACCTTCAATCTGCTGTGCTGTGCGTTTGTTCAGCGTAGTGAGTTAAATCTCCCTGTAGATTCAGGAGTTAGAAACAAGTTTCTGGTAAGAACTGCGTTTGGACAATTCTCAGTGAATGGGAGTATATGCTGAAAGTAGAACAGTCTGCTTCTAAAACCAAAACGGAGCTACCTAACAGAACGGTCTACAATGTGTGCATTCAACTTACAGAGTTAAAGTCGTGTGTTGAAGGGGAAGTCTGGAAACGCTTTCTGTGGAGAGATCTCAAAACAGGCATTTCCAGCCCTATTCCCGCATATAACGAAATAGCAGTAAAACTCTGCTTAAGACACAGAAGAAACGTATCCTTCAATCTGCTCTGCTGGGCGTTTGTTCAGCTTAGTGAGGTAAATCTCCCTGTAGATTCAGGAGTTATAAACACGTTTCTGGTAAGGGCTGCGTTTGAACATTTCTCAGTGAATGGGAGTATATGCTCTAAGGAGAACTGTCTGCTTCTAAAACCAAAACGAAGCTACCTAACAGAACGATGTACAGTGTGTCCATTCAACTTACAGAGTTAAAGTCGTGTGTTGAAGGGGAAGTCTGGAAACGCTTTCTGTGGAGAGATCTCAAAAGAGGCATTTCCAGCACTATTCCCGAATGTAACGAAATAGCAGTATAACTCTGCTTAAAACCCAGAAGAAAGGTATCCTTCAATCTGCTCTGCTGTGCGTTTGTTCAGCTTAGTGAGTTAAATATCCCTGTAGATTCAGGAGTTAGAAACACGTTTCTGGTAAGAGCTGCATTTGGACATTTCTCAGTGAACGGGAGTATATGCTGTAAGGAGAACAGTCTGCTTCTAAAACCAAAACGGAGCTACCTAACAAAACGGTCTACAATGTGTGCATTCAACTTACAGAGTTAAAGTCGTGTGTTGAAGGGGAAGTCTGGAAAAGCTTTCTGTGGAAATTTCACAAAAGAGGCATTTCCAGCACTATTCCAGCATATAACGAAAAAGCAGTAAACCTCTGCTTAAAACACAGAAGAAACATATCCTTCAATCTGCTCTGCTTTGCGTTTGTTCAGCTTAGTGAGTTAAATCTCCCTGTAGATTCAGGAGTTAGAAACACGTTTCTGGTAAGAGCTGCGTTTGGACATTTCTCAGTGAATGGTAGAATATGCTGTAAGGAGAACTGTCTGCTTCTAAAACCAAAACGGAGCTACCTAACAGAACGGTGTTCAATGTGTGCATTCAACTTACAGAGTTAAAGTCGTGTGTTGAAGGGGAAGTCTGGAAACGCTTTCTGTGGAGAGATCTCAAAGCAGGCATTTCCAGCACTATTCCCGCATATACCGAAATAGCAGTAAAACTCTGCTTAAAACACAGAAGAAACGTATCCTTCAATCTGCTCTGCTATGCGTTTTTTCACCTTAGCGAGTTAAATCTCCCTGTAGATTCAGGAGTTAGAAACACGTTTCTGGTAAGAGCTGCGTTTGGACATTTCTCAGTGAATTGGAGTATATGCTGTAAGGAGAACAGTCTGCTTCTAAAACCAAAACGGAGCTACCTAACAGAACGGTCTACAAGGTGTGGATTCCACTTACAGAATTAAAGTCGTGTGTTGAAGGGGAAGTCTGGAAACGCTTTCTGTGGAGAGATGTCAAAACAGGCATTTCCAGCACTATTCCCGCATATAACGAAATAGCAGTAAAACTCTGCTTAAAACACAGAAGAAACGTATCCTTCAATCTGCTCTGCTGTGCGTTTGTTCAGCTTAGTGAGTTAAATATCCCTGTAGATTCAGGAGTTAGAAACACGTTTCTGGTAAGAGGTGCGTTTGGACATTTCTCAGTGAATGGGAGTATATGCTGTAAGGAGAAGAGTCTGCTTCTAAAACCAAAATGGAGCTACCTAACAGAACCGTCTACAGTGTGTGCATTCAACTTACAGAGTAAAGGCCTTTGTTGAAGGGGAAGTCTGGAAACGCTTTCTGTGGAGAGATCTCAAAACAGGCATTTCCTGCACTATTCCCGCATATAACGAAATAGCAGTAAATCTCTGCTTAAAACACGGAAGAAACATATCCTTCAATCTGCTGTGCTGTGCGTTTGTTCAGCGTAGTGAGTTAAATCTCCCTGTAGATTCAGGAGTTAGAAACAAGTTTCTGGTAAGAGCTGCGTTTGGACAATTCTCAGTGAATGGGAGTATATGCTATAAGGAGAAATGTCTGCTTCTAAAACCAAAACGGAGCTACCTAACAGAACGGTCTTCAATGTGTCCATTCAACTTACTGAGGTAAAGTCGTGAGTTGAAGGGGAAGTCTGGAAACCCTTTCTGAGGAAAGATCTCAAAACAGGCTTTTCCAGCACTATTCCCGCATATAACGAAATAGCAGTAAAACTCTGCTTAAGACACAGAAGAAACGTATCCTCCATCTGCTCGGCTGTGCGTTTGTTCAGCGTAGTGAGTTAAATCTCCCTGTAGATTCAGGAGTTAGAAACACGTTTCTGGTAAGAGCTGCGTTTGGACATTTCTCAGTGAATGGGAGTATATGCTGTAAGTAGAACAGACTGCTTCTAAAACCAAAAAGGAGCTAACTAACAGAACGGTCTACAATGTGTGCATTCAACTTACAGAGTTAAAGTCGTGTGTTGAAGTGGATGTCTGGAAACGCTTTCTGTGGAGAGATCTCAAAATAGGTATTTCCAGCACTATTCCCGGATATAATGAAATAGCAGTAAAACTCTGCTTAAAACACAGAAGAAACATATTCTTCAATATGCTCTGCTTTGCTTTTGTTCAGCTTAGTGAGTTAAATCTCCCTGTAGATTCAGGAGCTAGAAACACGTTTCTGGTAAGAGCTGCGTTTGGACATTTCTCAGTGAATGGGATTATATGCTGTAAGGAGTACTGTCTGCTTCTAAAACCAAAACGGAGCTAGCTAACAGAACGGTGTTCAATGTGTGCATTCAACTTACAGAGTTAAAGTCGTGTGTTGAAGGGGAAGCCTGGAAACGCTTTCTGTGGAGAGATCTCAAAACAGGCATTTCCGGCACTATTCCCGCATATACCGAAATAGCAGTAAAACTCTGCTTAAAACACAGAAGAAACGTATCCTTCAATCTGCTCTGCTGGGCGTTTGTTCAGCTTAGTGAGTTAAATCTCCCTGTAGATTCAGGAGTTATAAACACGTTTGTGGTAAGCGCTGCGTTTGGACATTTCTCAGTGAATGGTTTTATATGCTGTAAGGAGAACTGTCTGCTTCTAAAACCAAAACGGAGCTAGCTAACAGAACGATCTTCAATGTGTGCATTCAACTTACAGACTTTAAGTCGTGTGTTGAAGGGGAAGTCTGAAAACGCTTTCTGTGGAGAGATCTCAAAACAGGCATTTCCTGCACTATTCCCGCATATAACGAAATAGCAGTAAATCTCTGCTTAAAACACGGAAGAAGCATATCCTTCAATCTGCTGTGCTGTGCGTTTGTTCAGCGTAGTGAGTTAAATCTCCCTGTAGATTCAGGAGTTAGAAACAAGTTTCTGGTAAGAGCTGCGTTTGGACAATTCTCAGTGAATGGGAGTATATGCTGAAAGTAGAACAGTCTGCTTCTAAAACCAAAACGGAGCTACCTAACAGAACGGTCTACAATGTGTGCATTCAACTTACAGAGTTAAAGTCGTGTGTTGAAGGGGAAGTCTGGAAACGCTTTCTGTGGAGAGATCTCAAAACAGGCATTTCCAGCCCTATTCCCGCATATAACGAAATAGCAGTAAAACTCTGCTTAAGACACAGAAGAAACGTATCCTTCAATCTGCTCTGCTGTGCGGTTGTTCAGCTTAGTGAGTTAAATCTCCCTGTAGATTCAGGAGTTAGAAACACTTTTGTCGTAAGCACTGCGTTTGGTCATTTCTCAGTGAATGGGAGTATATGCTGTAAGGAGAACTGTCTGCTTCTAAAACCGAAACGGAGCTACCTAACAGAACGGTCTTCAATGTGTATATTGAACTTACAGAGTTAAGGTCGTGTGTTGAAGGGGAAGTCTGGAAACGCTTTCTGTGGAGAGATCTCAGAACAGGCATTTCCAGCACTATTCCCGCATATAAGGAAATAGCAGTAAAACTCTGCTTAAAACACAGAAGAAACGTATCCTTCAATCTGATCTGCTATGCGTTTGTTCAGCTTAGTGAGTTAAATCTCGCTGTAGATTCAGGAGTTAGAAACACGTTTCTGGTAAGAGCTGCGTTTGGACTTTTCTCAGTGAATGGGAGTGAGTATATGGTGTAAGGAGAACTGTCTGCTTCTAAAACCAAAACGGAGCTACCTAACAGAACGGTCTACAAGGTGTGGATTCAACTTAGAGAGTTAAAGTCGTGGGTTGAAGGGGAAGTCTGGAAACGCTTTCTGTGGAGAGATCTCAAAACAGGCATTTCCAGCACTTTTCCCGCATATAACGAAATAGCAGTAAAACACTGCGTAAAACACAGAAGAAACATATCCTTCAATCTGCTCTGCTGTGCGTTTGTTCAGCTTAGTGAGTTAAATCTCCCTGTAGATACAGGAGTTAGAAACACGTTTCTGGTAAGAGCTGCGTTTGAACATTTCTCAGTGAATGGGAGTATATGCTGTAAGGAGAAATGTCTCCTTCTAAATCCAAAACGGAGCTACCTAACAGAACGGTCTTCAATGTGTCCATTCAACTTACTGAGGTAAAGTCGTGAGTTGAAGGGGAAGTCTGGAAACGCTTTCTGTGGAGAGATCTCAAAACAGGCATTTCCAGCGCTATTCCCGCATATAACGAAATAGCAGTAAAACTCTGCTTAAAACACAGAAGAAACATATCCTTCAATCTGCTCTGCTTTGCGTTTGTTCAGCTTTGTGAGTTAAATCTCCCTGTAGATTCAGGAGTTAGAAACACGTTTGTGGTAAGCGCTGCGATTGGACATTTCTCAGTGAATGGGAGTATATGCTGTAAGGAGAACTGTCTGCTTCTAAAACCAAAACGGAGCTACCTAACAGAACGGTCTTCAATGTGTGCATTCAACTTACAGAGTTAAAGTCGTGTGTTGAAGGGGAAGTCTGGAAACGCTTTCTGTGGAGAGATCTCAAAGCAGGCATTTCCAGCACTCTTCCCGCATATACCGAAATAGCAGTAAAACTCTGCTTAAAACACAGAAGAAACGTATCCGTCAATCTGCTCTGCTATGCATTTGTTCAGCTTACTGAGTTAAATCTCCCTGTAGATTCAGGAGTTAGAAACACGTTTCTGGTAAGCGCTGCGTTTGGACATTTCTCAGTGAATGGGAGTATATGGTGTAAGGAGAACTGTCTGCTTCTAAAACCAAAACGGAGCTACCTAACAGAACGGTCTACAAGGTGTCGATTCAACTTACAGAGTTAAAGTAGTGTGTTGAAGGGGAAGTCTGGAAACGCTTTCTGTGGAGAGATCTCAAAACAGGCATTTCCAGCACTATTCCCGCATATAACGAAATAGCAGGAAAACTCTGCTTAAAACACAGAAGAAACATATCCTTCAATCTGCTCTGCTGTGCGTTTGTTCAGCTTAGTGAGTTAAATCTCCCTGTAGATACAGGAGTTAGAAGCACGTTTCTGGTAAGTGTTGCATTTGGACATTTCTCAGTGAATGGGAGTATATGCTGTAAGGAGAAATGTCTGCTTCTAAAACCAAAACGGAGCTACCTAACAGAACGGTCTTCAATGTATGCATTCAACTTACTGAATTAAAGTCGTGAGTTGAAGGGGAAGTCTGGAAACGCTTTCTGTGGAGAGATCTCAAAACAGGCATTTCCAGCACTATTCCCGCATATAACGAAATAGCAGTAAAACTCTGCTTAAAACGCAGAAGAAACGTATCCTTCAATCTCCTCTGCTGTGCGTATGTTCAGCTTAGTGAGTAAATCTCCCTGAAGATTCAGGACTTAGAAACACGTTTCTGGTAAGAGCTGCGTTTGGACATTTCTCAGTGAATGGGAGCATATGCTGTAAGGAGAACTGTCTGCTTCTAAAACCAAAACGGAGCTACCTAACAGAACGGTCTTCAATGTGTGCATTCAACTTACAGAGGTAAAGTCGTGTGCTGAAGGGGACGTGTGGAAACACTTTCTGTGGAGAGATCTCCAAACAGGCATTTCAAGCACAATTCCCGCAGATAACGAAATAGCAGTAAAACTCTGCTTAAAACACAGAAGAAACGTATCCTTCAATCGGCTCTGCTGTGCGTTTTTTCAGCTTAGTGTGTTAAATCTCGCTGTAGATTCAGGAGTTAGAAACACGTTTCTGGTAAGAGCTGCCTTTGGACATTTCTCAGTAAATGGGAGTATATGCTGTAAAGAGAACAGTCTGCTTCTAAAAGCAAAACGGATCTACCTAACAGTACGGTCTAAAATGTGTGCATTCAACTTACAGAGTTAAAGTCGTGTGTTGAAGGGGAAGTCTGGAAACGCTTTCTGTGGAGAGATCTCAAAACAGGCATTTCCTTCACTATTCCCGCATATAACGAAATAGCAGTAAAACTCTGCTTAAAACACAGAAGAAACGTATCCCTTAATCTGCTGTGCTGTGCGTTTCTTCAGCGTATTGAGTTAAATCTCCCTGTAGATTCAGGAGTTCGAAACACGTTTCTGGTAAGAGCTGCGTTTGGACAATTCTCAGTGAATGGGAATATATGCTGAAAGTATAACAGTCTGCTTCTAAAACCAAAACGGAGCTATCTAAGAGAACGGTCTTCAATGTGTACATTCAACTTACAGTGTTAAAGTCGTGTGTTTACGGGGAAGTCTGGAAACGCTCTCTGTGGAGAGATCTCAAAACAGGCATTTCCAGCACTATTCCCGCTTATAACGAAATAGCAGTAAAACTCTGCTTAAAACACAGAAGAAACGTATCCTTCAATCTGCTCTGCTGTGCGTTTGTTCAGCTTAGTGATTTAAATCTCCCTGTAGATTCAGGAGTTTGAAACAGGTTTCTGGTAAGAGCTGCATTTGGACATTTGTCAGTGAATGGGAGTATATGGTGTAAGGAGAACTGTCTGCTTCTAAAACCGAAATGGAGCTACCTAACAGAACGGTCTTCAAAGTGTGCATTAAACTTACAGAATTAAAGTATTCTGTTGTAGGCGAAGTCTGGAAACGCTTTCTGTGGTGAGATCCCAAAACAGGCGTTTCCAGCACTATTCCCGCATATAACGAAATAGCAGTAAAACTTTGCTTAAAACACAGAAGAAACGTATCCTTCAATCTGCTCTGCTGTGCGTATGTTCAGCTTAGTGAGTTAAATCTCCCTGAAGATTCAGGAGTTAGAAACACGTTTCTGGTAGGAGCTGCGTTTGGACATTTCTCAGTGAATGGGTGTATATGTTGTAAAAGGAACTGTCTGCTTCTAAAACCAAAACAAAGCTACCTAACAGAACGGACTTCAAAGAGTGCCTTCAACTTACAGAGATAAAGTCTTGTGTTGAAGGGCAAGTCTGGAAACCCTTTCTGTGGAGAGATCTGAAAACAGGCATTTCCAGCACTATTCCCGCATATAACGAAATAGCAGAAAATCTCTGCTTAAAACACAGAAGAAACGTATCCTTCAATCTACTCTGCTGTGCGCTTGTTCAGCTTAGTGAGTTAAATCTCCCTGTAGATTCAGGAGTTAATAACACGTTTCTGGTAAGAGCTGCGTTTGGACATTTCTCAGTAAATGGGAGTATATGCTGTAAGGAGAATTGTCTGCTTCTAAAACCAAAACGGAGCTACCTAACAGAACGGTCTTCAATGTGTGCATTCAACTTACAGAGTTGAAGTCGTGTGTTGAAAGGGAAGTCTGGAAACGCTTTCTGTGGAGAGATATCAAAACAGGCATTTCCTGCACTATTCCCGCATATAACTAAATAGCAGTAAAACTCTGCTGAAAACACAGAAGAAACATATCATTCAATGTGCTCTGCATTGCGTTTGTTCAGCTTAGTGAGATAAATCTCCCTGTAGGTTCAGGTGTTAGAAACACGTTTCTGGTAAGAGCTGCGTTTGGACATTTCTCAGTGAATGCGAATCTATGCTCTAAGGAGAACTGTCTGCTTCCAAATCCAAAACGGAGCTACCTAACAGAACGGTCTTAAATGTGTGCATTCTACTTACAGAATTAATGTCGTGTGTTGAAGGGGAAGTCTGGAAACGCTTTCTGTGGAGAGATCTCTAAACAGGCATTTCCAACACTGTTCCCGCATATAACGAAATAGCAGTAAAACTCTGCTTAAAACACAGAAGAAACGTATCCTTCAATCTGCTCTGCTGTGCGTTTGTTCTGCTTAGTTAGTTAAATCTCCCTGTAGATTCAGGAGTTAGAAACACGTTTCTGGTAAGAGCTGCCTTTGGACATTTCTCACTGAAAGGGAATATATGCTGTAAGGAGAACTGTCTGCTTCTTAAACCAAAACAATGCTACCTAACAGAACGGTCTTCAAAGTGTGCCTTCAACTTACAGAGATAAAGTCTTGTGTTGAAGGGGAAGTCTGGAAAAGCTTTCTGTGGAGAGATCTCAAAACAGGCATTTCCAGCACTTTTCCCGCATATAACGAAATAGAAGTAAAACTCTGCTTAAAACACAGAAGAAACGTATCCTTCAATCTACACTGCTGTGCGTTTGGTCAGCTTAGTGCGTTAAATCTCCCTGTAGATTCTGGAGTTAGAAACACGTTTCTGGTAAGAGCTGCGTTTGGACATTTCTCAGTGAATGGGAGTATATGCTGTAAGGAGAACTGTCTGCTTCTAAAACAGAAACGGAGCTAGCTCACAGAACGGTCTTCAAAGTGTGCATTCAACTTACAGGGATAAAGTCTTGTGTTGTAGGGGAAGTCTGGAAACGCTTTCTGTGGAGAGATCTCAAAACAGGCATTTCCAGCACTATTCCCTCATATAAAGAAATAGCAGTAAAACTCTGCTTAAAACACAGAAGAAACGTATCCTTCAATCTGCTCTGCTGTACGTTTGTTCAGTTTAGTGAGTTAAATCTCCCTGTAGATTCAGGAGTTTAAAACACGTTTCTGGTAAGAGCTGCGTTTGGACATTTCTCAGTGAATGGGAATGTATGCTGTAAGGAGAATTGTCTGCTTCTAAAACCAAAACGGAGCTACCTAACAAAACGGTGTTCAAAGTGTGCATTCAACTTACAGAGATAAAGTCTTGTGTTGTAGGCGAAGTCTGGATACGCTTTCTGTGGAGAGATCTCAAGACAGGCATTTCCAGCATTATTCCCGCATATAACGAATTAGCAGTAAAACTCTGCTTAAAACGCAGAAGAAACGTATCCTTCAATCTCCTCTGCTGTGCGTATGTTCAGCTTAGTGAGTAAATCTCCCTGAAGATTCAGGACATAGAAACATGTTTCTGGTAAGAGCTGCGTTTGGACATTTCTCAGTGAATGGGAGCATATGCTGTAAGGAGAACTGTCTGCTTCTAAAACCAAAACGGAGCTACCTAACAGAACGGTCTTCAATGTGTGCATTCAACTTACAGAGGTAAAGTCGTGTGCTGAAGGGGACGTGTGGAAACACTTTCTGTGGAGAGATCTCCAAACAGGCATTTCAAGCACTATTCCCGCAGATAACGAAATAGCAGTAAAACTCTGCTTAAAACACAGAAGAAACGTATCCTCCAAACTGCTCTGCTGTGCGTTTGTTCAGCTTAGTGAGTTAAATCTCCCTGTAGATTCAGGAATTAGAAACACGTTTCTGGTAAGTGCTGCGTTTGGACATTTCTCAGTGAATGGGAGTATATGCTGTAGGGAGAACTGTCTGCTTCTAAAACCAAAACGGATCTACCTAACAGAACGGTCTTCGAAGTGTGCATTCAACTTACAGAATTAAAGTCTTGTGTTGAAGGGGAAGTCTTGAAACGATTTCTGTGGAGAGATCTCAAAACAGGCATTTCCAGCACTATTCCCGCATATAACGAAATAGCAGAAAAACTCTGCTTAAAACACAGAAGAAACCTATCCTTCAATCTGCTCTGCTGTGCGTTTGTTCAGCTTAGTGAGTTAAATCTCTCTGTAGATTCAGGAGTTAGAAACACGTTTTTGGTAGGAGCTGCGTTTGGACATTTCTCAGTGAATGGGATTATATGTTGTAAAAAGAACTGTCTGCTTTTAAAACCAAAAGAAAGCTACTTAACAGAACGGTCATCAAAGTGTGCCTTCAACTTAAAGAGATAAAGTCTTGTGTTGAAGGGGAAGTCTTGAAACGATTTCTGTGGAGAGATCTCAAAACAGGCATTTCAAGCACTATTCCCGCATATAACGCAATAGCAGAAAAACTCTGCTTAAAACATAGAAGAAACGTATCCTTCAATCTACTCTGCTGTGCGTTTGTTCAGCTTAGTGAGTTAAATCTCCCTGTAGATTCAGGAGTTAATAACACGTTTGTGGTAAGAGCTGCGTTTGGACATTTCTCAGTGAATGGGAGTATATGCTGTAAGGAGAACTATCTGCTTCTAAAACCACAACGGAGCTACCTAACAGAACGGTCTTCAATGTGTGCATTCAGCTTACAGAGTTAAAATCGTGTGTTGAAGGGGAAGTCTGGAAACGCTTTCTGTGGAGAGATCTCAATACAGGCATTTCCAGCACTATTCCCGCATATAACGAAATAGCAGTAAAACTCTGCTGAAAACACAGAAGAAACATATCTTTCAATCTGCTCTGCTTTGCGTTTGTTCAGCTTAGTGAGTTAAATCTCCCTGTAGCTTCAGGAGTTAAAAACACGTTTCTGGTAAGAGCTGCGTTTGGACATTTCTCAGTGAATGCGAATCTATGCTGTAAGCAGAACTGTCTGCTTCTAAAACCAAAACGGAGCTACCTAACAGAACGGTCTTCAAAGTGTGCATTCAACTTACAGAGATAAAGTCTTGTGTTGTAGGGGAAGTCTGGAAGCGCTTTCTGTGGAGAGGTCTCAAAACAGGCATTTCCAGCACTATTCCCTCATATAACGAAATAGCAGTAAAACTCTGCTTAAAACACAGAAGAAACGTATCCTTCAATCTGCTCTGCTGTGCGTTTGTTCAGCTTAGTGAGTTAAATCTCCCTGAAGATTCAGGAGTTAGAAACACGTTTCTGGTAAGAGCTGCGTTTGGACATTTCTCAGTGAATGGGAGTATATGCTGTAAGGAGAACTGTCTGCTTCTAAAACCAAAACGGAGTTACATAACAGAACGGTCTTCAAAGTGTGCATTCAACTTACAGAGATAAAGTCTTCTGTTGTAGGCGAAGTCTGGAAACACTTTCTGTGGAGAGATCTCAAAACAGGCATTTCCAGCACTATTCCCGCATATAACGAAATAGCAGTAAAACTCTGCTTAAAACACAGAAGAAAGGTATCCTTCAATCTGCTCTGCTGTGCGTTTGTTCAGCTTAGTGAGTTAAATCTCCCTGTAGATTCAAGAGTTAGAAACACGTTTCTGGTAAGAGCTGCGTTTGGACATTTCTCAGCGAATGGGAGTATATGCTGTAAGGAGAACAGTCTGCTTCTAAAACCAAAACGGAGCTACCTAACAGAACGGTCTTCAAAGTGTGCATTCAACGTACAGAGGTAAAGTCGTGTGTTGAAGGGGAAGTCTGGAAACGCTTTCTGTGGAGAGATCTCAAAACAGGCATTTCTAGCACTATTCCCGCATGTAACGAAATAGCAGTAAAACTCTGCTTAAAACACAGAAGAAACGTATCCTTCAATCTGCTCTGCTGGGCGTTTGTTCAGCTTAGTGAGTTAAATCTCCCTGTAGATTCAGGAGTTAGAAACACGTTTCTGGTAAGAGCTGCGTTTGGACATTTCTCAGTAAGTAAGAGTATATGCTGTAAGGAGAACAGTCTGCTTCTAAAACCAAAACGGAGCTACCTAACAGAACGGTCTACAATGTGTGCATTCAACGTACAGTGTAAAAGTCGTGTGTTGAAGGGGAAGTCTGGAAACGCTTTCTGTGGAGAGATCTCAAAACAGGCTTTTCCAGCACTATTCACGCATATAACGAAATAACAGTAAAACTCAGCTTAAAACACAGAAGAAACGTATCCTTCTGTCTGCTCTTCTGTGCGTTTGTTCAGCTTAGTGAGTTAAATCTCCCTGTAGATTCAGGAGTTAGAAACACGTTTCTGGTAAGAGCTGCGTTTGGACATTTCTCAGTGAATGGGAGTATATGCTGTAAGGAGAACTGTCTGCTTCTAAAACCAAAACGGGGCTACGTAACAGAACGGTCTTCAATGTGTTCATTCAACTTACAGAGGTAAAGTCGTGTGTTGAAGGGGAAGTCTAGAAACGCTTTCTGTGGAGAGATCTCAAAACAGGCATTTCCAGCACTATTCCCGCATATAACGAAATAGCAGTAAAACTGCTTAAAACAGAGAAGAAACGTATCCTTCAATCTGCTCTGCTGTGCGTTTGTTCAGCTTAGTGAGTTAAATCTCCCTGTAGATTCAGTAGTTAGAAACAAGTTTCTGGTAAGTGCTGCGGTTGGACTTTTCTCAGTGAATGGGGGTATACGCTGTAAGGAGAAGAGTCTGCTTCTAAAACCAAAACGGAGCTACCTAACAGAACGGTCTACAATGTGTGCATTCAACTTACAGAGTTAAAGTCGTGTGTTGAAGGGGAAGGCTGGAAACGCTTTCTGTGGAGAGACCTCAAAACAGGCATTTCCAGCACTATTCCCGCATATAACGAAATAGCAGTAAAACTCTGCTTAAAACACAGAAGAAACGTATCCTTCAGTCTTCTCGGCTGGGCCTTTGTTCAGCTTAGTGAGTTAAATCTCCCTGTAGATTCAGGAGTTAGAAACAACTTTCTCGTAAGAGCTGCGTTTGGACATTTCTCAGTGAATGGGAGTATATGCTGCAAGGAGTACTGTCTGCTTCTAAAACCAAAACGGAGCTACCTAAAAGAACGGCCTTCAATGTGTGCATTCAACGTACAGAGCTAAACACTTGGGTTGAAGGGGAAGTCTGGAAAGGCTTTCTGTTTAGAGATCTCAAAACAGGAATTTCCAGCACTAATCCCTGATATAACCAAATAGCAGTAAAACTCTGCTTAAAACACAGATGAAAAGTATCCGTCAATCTGCTCTGCTATGCATTTGTTCAGCTTACTGAGTTAAATCTCCCTGTAGATTCAGGAGTTAGAAACACGTTTCTGGTAAGCGCTGCGTTTGGACATTTCTCAGTGAATGGGATTATATGGTGTAAGGAGAACTGTCTGCTTCTAAAACCAAAACGGAGCTACCTAACAGTACGGTCTAAAATGTGTGCATTCAACTTACAGAGTTAAAGTCGTGTGTTGAAGGGGAAGTCTGGAAACGCTTTCTGTGGAGAGATCTCAAAACAGGCATTTCCTGCACTATTCCCGCATATAACGAAATAGCAGTAAAACTCTGCTTAAAACACAGAAGAAACGTATCCCTCAATCTGCTGTGCTGTGCGTTTCTTCAGCGTATTGAGTTAAATCTCCCTGTAGATTCAGGAGTTCGAAACACGTTTCTGGTAAGAGCTGCGTTTGGACAATTCTCAGTGAATGGGAATATATGCTGAAAGTATAAAAGTCTGCTTCTAAAACCAAAACGGAGCTACCTAAGAGAACGGTCTTCAATGTGTACATTCAACTTACAGTGTTAATGTCGTGTGTTTACGGGGAAGTCTGGAAACGCTCTCTGTGGAGAGATCTCAAAACAGGCATTTCCAGCACTATTCCCGCTTATAACGAAATAGCAGTAAAACTGTGCTTAAAACACAGAAGATACGTATCCTTAAATCTGCTCTGCTGCGCGTTTGTTCAGCTTAGTGAGTTAAGTCTCCCTGTAGCTTCAGGAGTTAGAAACACGTTTCTGGTAAGGGCTGCGTTTGGACATTTCTCAGTGAATGGGAGTATACGCTGTAAGGAGAACTGTCTGCTTCTAAAACCAAAACGGAGCTACCTAACAGAACGGTCTTCAATGTGTTCATTCAACTTACAGAGTTAAAGTCGTGTGTTGAAGGGGAAGTCTGGAAACGCTTTCTGTGGAGAGATCTCATAACAGGCATTTCCAGCACTATTCCCGCATATAACGAAATAGCAGTAAAACTGCTTAAAACACAGAAGAAACGTATCCTCCAATCTGCTCTGCTGTGTGTTTATTCTGCTTAGTGAGTTAAATCTCCCTGTAGATTCAGGAGTTTGAAACACGATTCTGGTAAGAGCTGCGTTTGGACATTTCTCAGTGAAAGGGAGTATGTGCTGTAAGGAGAAGAGTCTGCTTCTAAAACCAAAACGGAGCTACCTAACAGAACGGTCTACAATGTGTGCATTCAACTTACAGAGTTAAAGTTGTGTGTTGAAGGGGAAGTCTGGAAACGCTTTCTGTGGAGAGATCTCAAAACAGGCATTTCCAGCACTATTCCCGCATATAAGGAAATAGCAGTAAAACTCTGCTTAAAACACAGAAGAAACGTATCCTTCAATCTGCTCTGCTGTGCGTTTGTTCAGCTTAGTGAGTTAAATCTCCCTGTAGATTCAGGAGTTTGAAACACGTTTCTGGTAAGAGCTGCGTTTGGACATTTCCCAGTGAATGCGAGTATACGCTGTAAGGAGAACTGTCTGCTTCTAAAACCAAAACGGAGCTACCTAACAGAACGGTCTTCAATGTGTACATTCAACTTACAGTGTTAAAGTCGTCTGTTGACGGGGAAGTCTGGTAACGCTTTCTGTGGAGAGATCTCAAAACAGGCATTTCCAGCACTATTCAGCATATAACGAAATAGCAGTAAAACTTTGCTTAAAACACAGAAGAAACGTATCCTTCAATCTGCTCTGCTGTGCGTATGTTCAGCTTAGTGAGTTAAATCTCCCTGAAGATTCAGGAGTTAGAAACACGTTTCTGGTACGAGCTGCGTTTGGACATTTTTCAGGGAATGGGAGTATATGCTGTAAGGAGAACTGTGTGCTTCTAAAACCAAAACGGAGGTACCTAACAGAACGGTCTTCAATGTGTACATTCAACTTACAGAGTTAAAGTCGTGTATTGAAGGCGAAGTCTGGAAACGCTTTCTGTGGAGAGATCTCAAAACAAGCATTTCCAGCACTATTCCCGCATATAACTAAATAGCAGTAAAACTATGATGAATACACAGAAGAAACGTATCTTTCAATCTGCTCTGCTTTGCGTTTGTTCAGCTTAGTGAGTTAAATCTCCCTGTAGATTCAGGAATTAGAAACACGTGTCTGGTAAGGGCTGCGTTTGGACATTTCTCAGTGAATGGGAATCTATGCTGTAAGGAGAACTGTCTGCTTCTAAAACCAAAATGGAGCTACCTAACAGAACGGTATTCAATGTGTGCATTCTACTTACAGTGTTAGAGTCGTGTGTTGAAGGGGAAGTCTGGAAACACTTTCTGTGGAGAGATCTCTAAACAGGCATTTCCAGCACTATTCCCGCCTATGACGAAATAGCAGTAAAACTCTGCTTAAAACACAGAAGAAACCTATCCTTCAATCTGCTCTGCTGGGCGTTTGTTCAGCTTAGTGAGTTAAAACTGCCTGTAGATTCAGGAGTTAGAAACACGTTTCTGGTAGGAGCTGCGTTTGGACATTTCTCAGTGAATGGGTGTATATGTTGTAAAAGGAACTGTCTGCTTCTAAAACCAAAACGGAGCTACCTAACAGAACGGTCTTCAATGTGTGCATTCAACTTACAGAGTTAAAGTCGTGTGTTGAGGGGGAAGGCTGGAAACGCTTTCTGTGGAGAGATGTCTAAACAGGCATTTCCAGCACTATTCCCGCTTATAACGAAATAGCCGAAAAACTCTGCTTAAAACACAGAAGAAACGTATCCTTAAATCTGCTCTGCTGCGCGTTTATTCAGCTTAGCGAGTTAAATCACCCTGTAGATTCAGGAGTTAGAAACACGTTTCGGGTAAGAGCTGCGTTTGGACATTTCTCAGTGAATGGGAGTATATGCTGTAAGGAGAACTGTCTGCTTCTAAAACCAAAACGGAGCTACCTAACAGAACGGTCTTCAATGTGTGCCTTCAACTTACAGAGTTAAAGTCGTGTGCTGAAGGGGAAGTCTGGAAACGCTTTCTGTGGAGAGATCTCAAAACAGGCATTTCCAGCACTATTCCCGCATATAACGAAATAGCAGTAAAACTGCTTAAAACACAGAAAAAACGTATCCTTCAATCTGCTCTGCTGTGCGTTTGTTCTGCTTAGTGAGTTAAATCTCCCTGTAGATTCAGGAGTTAGAAACACGTTTCTGGTAAGAGCTGCATATGGACATTTCCCAGTGAATGGGGGTATATCCTGTAAGGAGAACTGTCTGCTTCTAAAACCAAAACGGAGCTACCTAACAGAACGGTCTTCAATGTGTGCATTCAACTTACAGAGTTAAAGTTGTGTGTTGAAGGGGAAGTCTGGAAACGCTTTCTGTGGAGAGATCTCAAAACAGGCATTTCCAGCATTATTCCCGCATGTAACGAAATAGCAGTAAAACTCTGCTTAAAACACAGAAGAAAAGTATCCTTCAATCTGCTCTGCTGGGCGTTTGTTCAGCTTAGTGAGTTAAATCTCCCTGTAGATTCAGGAGTTAGAAACACGTTTCTGGTAAGAGCTGCGTTTGGACATTTCTCAGTGAATGGGAGTATATGCTGTAAGGAGAACAGTCTGCTTCTAAAACCAAAACCGAGCTACCTAACAGAACAGTCTACAATGTGTGCATTCAACGTACAGAGTAAAAGTCGTGTGTTGAAAGGGAAGTCTGGAAACGCTTTCTGTGGAGAGATCTCAAAACAGGCTTTTCCAGCACTATTCACGCATATAACGAAATAGCAGTAAAACTCAGCTTAAAACACAGAAGAAACGTATCCTTCTTTCTGCTCTGCTGTGCGTTTGTTCAGCTTAGTGAGTTAAATCTCCCTGTAGATTCAGGAGTTAGAAACACGTTTCTGGTAAGAGCTGCGTTTGGACATTTCTCAGTGAATGGGAGTATATGCTGTAAGGAGAACTGTCTGCTTCTAAAACCAAAACGGGACTACGTAACAGAACGGTCTTCAATGTGTTCATTCAACTTACAGAGGTAAAGTCGTGTGTTGAAGGGGAAGTCTGGAAAAGCTTTCTGTGGAGAGATCTCAAAACAGGCATTTCCAGCACTATTCCCGCATATAACGAAATAGCAGTAAAACTGCTTAAAACACAGAAGAAACGTATCCTTCAATCTGCTCTGCTGTGCGTTTGTTCAGCTTAGTGAGTTAAATCTCCCTGTAGATTCAGGAGTTTGAAACACGTTTCTGGTAAGAGCTGCGTTTGGACATTTCCCAGTGAATGCGAGTATACGCTGTAAGGAGAACTGTCTGCTTCTAAAACCAAAACGGAGCTACCTAACAGAACGGTCTTCAATGTGTGCATTCAACTTACAGAGTTAAAGTCGTGTGTTGAGGGGGAAGTCTGGAAACGCTTTCTGTGGAGAGATGTCTAAACAGGCATTTCCAGCACTATTCCCGCTTATAACGAAATAGCAGTAAAACTCTGCTGAAAACACAGAAGAAACGTATCCTTCAATCTGCTCTGCTGTGTGTTTGTTCAGCTTAGTGATTTAAATCTCCCTGTAGATTCAGGAGTTTGAAACACGTTTCTGGTAAGAGCTGCGTTTGGACATTTCTCAGTGAATGGGAGTATATGGTGTAAGGAGAACTGTCTGCTTCTAAAACCGAAACGGAGCTACCTAACAGAACGGTCTTCAAAGTGTGCATTAAACTTACAGAATTAAAGTATTCTGTTGTAGGCGAAGTGTGGAAACGCTTTCTGTGGTGAGATCCCAAAACAGGCATTTCCAGCACTATTCCCGCATATAACGAAATAGCAGTAAAACTTTGCTTAAAACACAGAAGAAACGTATCCTTCAATCTGCTCTGCTGTGCGTATGTTCAGCTTAGTGAGTTAAATCTCCCTGAAGATTCAGGAGTTAGAAACACGTTTCTGGTACGAGCTGCGTTTGGACATTTTTCAGGGAATGGGAGTATATGCTGTAAGGAGAACTGTGTGCTTCTAAAACCAAAACGGAGCTACCTAACAGAACGGTCTTCAATGTGTACATTCAACTTACAGAGTTAAAGTCGTGTATTGAAGGGGAAGTCTGGAAACGCTTTCTGTGGAGAGATCTCAAAACAAGCATTTCCAGCACTATTCCCACATATAACTAAATAGCAGTAAAACTCTGCTGAATACACAGAAGAAACGTATCTTTCAATCTGCTCTGCTTTGCGTTTGTTCAGCTAGTGAGTTAAATCTCCCTGTAGATTCAGGAATTAGAAACACGTGTCTGGTAAGAGCTGCGTTTGGACATTTCTCAGTGAATGGGAATCTATGCTGTAAGGAGAACTGTCTGCTTCTAAAACCAAAACGGAGCTACCTAACAGAACGGTATTCAATGTGTGCATTCTACTTACAGTGTTAGAGTCGTGTGTTGAAGGGGAAGTCTGGAAACACTTTCTGTGGAGAGATCTCTAAACAGGCATTTCCAGCACTATTCCCGCCTATGACGAAATAGCAGTAAAACTCTGCTTAAAACACAGAAGAAACCTATCCTTCAATCTGCTCTGCTGGGCGTTTGTTCAGCTTAATGAGTTAAAACTGCCTGTAGATTCAGGAGTTAGAAACACGTTTCTGGTAGGAGCTGCGTTTGGACATTTCTCAGTGAATGGGTGTATATGTTGTAAAAGGAACTGTCTGCTTCTAAAACCAAAACAAAGCTACATAACAGAACGGACTTCAAAGTGTGCCTTCAACTTACAGAGATAAAGTCTTGTGTTGAAGGGCAAGTCTGGAAACGCTTTCTGTGGAGAGATCTGAAAACAGGCATTTCCAGCACTATTCCCGCATATAACGAAATAGCAGAAAATCTCTGCTTAAAACACAGAAGAAACGTATCCTTCAATCTACTCTGCTGTGAGTTTGTTCAGCTTAGTGAGTTAAGTCTCCCTGTAGCTTCAGGAGTTAGAAACACGTTTCTGGTAAGGGCTGCGTTTGGACATTTCTCAGTGAATGGGAGTATATGCTGTAAGGAGAACTGTCTGCTTCTAAAACCAAAACGGAGCTACCTAACAGAACGGTCTTCAATGTGTTCATTCAACTTACAGAGTTAAAGTCGTGTGTTGAAGGGGAAGTCTGGAAACGCTTTCTGTGGAGAGATCTCAAAACAGGCATTTCCAGCACTATTCCCGCATATAACGAAATAGCAGTAAAACTGCTTAAAACACAGAAGAAACGTATCCTCCAATCTGCTCTGCTGTGCGTTTTTTCTGCTTAGTGAGTTAAATCTCCCTGTAGATTCAGGAGTTTGAAACACGATTCTGGTAAGAGCTGCGTTTGGACATTTCTCAGTGAAAGGGAGTATGTGCTGTAAGGAGAAGAGTCTGCTTCTAAAACCAAAACGGAGCTACCTAACAGAACGGTCTACAATGTGTGCATTCAACTTACAGAGTTAAAGTTGTGTGTTGAAGGGGAAGTCTGGAAACGCTTTCTGTGGAGAGATCTCAAAACAGGCATTTCCAGCACTATTCCCGCATATAAGGAAATAGCAGTAAAACTCTGCTTAAAACACAGAAGAAACGTATCCTTCAATCTGCTCTGCTGTGCGTTTGTTCAGCTTAGTGAGTTAAATCTCCCTGTAGATTCAGGAGTTTGAAACACGTTTCTGGTAAGAGCTGCGTTTGGACATTTCCCAGTGAATGCGAGTATACGCTGTAAGGAGAACTGTCTGCTTCTAAAACCAAAACGGAGCTACCTAACAGAACGGTCTTCAATGTGTACATTCAACTTACAGTGTTAAAGTCGTCTGTTGACGGGGAAGTCTGGTAACGCTTTCTGTGGAGAGATCTCAAAACAGGCATTTCCAGCACTATTCCCGCATATAACGAAATAGCAGTAAACTTTGCTTAAAACACAGAAGAAACGTATCCTTCAATCTGCTCTGCTGTGCGTATGTTCAGCTTAGTGAGTTAAATCTCCCTGAAGATTCAGGAGTTAGAAACACGTTTCTGGTACGAGCTGCGTTTGGACATTTTTCAGGGAATGGGAGTATATGCTGTAAGGAGAACTGTGTGCTTCTAAAACCAAAACGGAGGTACCTAACAGAACGGTCTTCAATGTGTACATTCAACTTACAGAGTTAAAGTCGTGTATTGAAGGGGAAGTCTGGAAACGCTTTCTGTGGAGAGATCTCAAAACAAGCATTTCCAGCACTATTCCCGCATATAACTAAATAGCAGTAAAACTATGATGAATACACAGAAGAAACGTATCTTTCAATCTGCTCTGCTTTGCGTTTGTTCAGCTTAGTGAGTTAAATCTCCCTGTAGATTCAGGAATTAGAAACACGTGTCTGGTAAGAGCTGCGTTTGGACATTTCTCAGTGAATGGGAATCTATGCAGTAAGGAGAACTGTCTGCTTCTAAAACCAAAATGGAGCTACCTAACAGAACGGTATTCAATGTGTGCATTCTACTTACAGTGTTAGAGTCGTGTGTTGAAGGGGAAGTCTGGAAACACTTTCTGTGGAGAGATCTCTAAACAGGCATTTCCAGCACTATTCCCGCCTATGACGAAATAGCAGTAAAACTCTGCTTAAAACACAGAAGAAACCTATCCTTCAATCTGCTCTGCTGGGCGTTTGTTCAGCTTAGTGAGTTAAAACTGCCTGTAGATTCAGGAGTTAGAAACACGTTTCTGGTAGGAGCTGCATTTGGACATTTCTCAGTGAATGGGTGTATATGTTGTAAAAGGAACTGTCTGCTTCTAAAACCAAAACGGAGCTACCTAACAGAACGGTCTTCAATGTGTGCATTCAACTTACAGAGTTAAAGTCGTGTGTTGAGGGGGAAGGCTGGAAACGTTTTCTGTGGAGAGATGTCTAAACAGGCATTTCCAGCACTATTCCCGCTTATAACGAAATAGCCGAAAAACTCTGCTTAAAACACAGAAGAAACGTATCCTTAAATCTGCTCTGCTGTGCGTTTATTCAGCTTAGCGAGTTAAATCACCCTGTAGATTCAGGAGTTAGAAACACGTTTCGGGTAAGAGCTGCGTTTGGACATTTCTCAGTGAATGGGAGTATATGCTGTAAGGAGAACTGTCTGCTTCTAAAACCAAAACGGAGCTACCTAACAGAACGGTCTTCAATGTGTGCCTTCAACTTACAGAGTTAAAGTCGTGTGCTGAAGGGGAAGTCTGGAAACGCTTTCTGTGGAGAGATCTCAAAACAGGCATTTCCAGCACTATTCCCGCATATAACGAAATAGCAGTAAAACTGCATAAAACACAGAAGAAACGTATCTTTCAATCTGCTCCGCTGTGCGTTTGTTCTGCTTAGTGAGTTAAATCTCCCTGTAGATTCAGGAGTTAGAAACACGTTTCTGGTAAGAGCTGCATATGGACATTTCCCAGTGAATGGGGGTATATCGTGTAAGGAGAACTGTCTGCTTCTAAAACCAAAACGGAGCTACCTAACAGAACGGTCTTCAATGTGTGCATTCAACTTACAGAGTTAAAGTTGTGTGTTGAAGGGGAAGTCTGGAAACGCTTTCTGTGGAGAGATCTCAAAACAGGCATTTCCAGCACTATTCCCGCATGTAACGAAATAGCAGTAAAACTCTGCTTAAAACACAGAAGAAAAGTATCCTTCAATCTGCTCTGCTGGGCGTTTGTTCAGCTTAGTGAGTTAAATCTCCCTGTAGATTCAGGAGTTAGAAACACGTTTCTGGTAAGAGCTGCGTTTGGACATTTCTCAGTGAATGGGAGTATATGCTGTAAGGAGAACAGTCTGCTTCTAAAACCAAAACCGAGCTACCTAACAGAACAGTCTACAATGTGTGCATTCAACGTACAGAGTAAAAGTCGTGTGTTGAAAGGGAAGTCTGGAAACGCTTTCTGTGGAGAGATCTCAAAACAGGCTTTTCCAGCACTATTCACGCATATAACGAAATAGCAGTAAAACTCAGCTTAAAACACAGAAGAAACGTATCCTTCTGTCTGCTCTGCTGTGCGTTTGTTCAGCTTAGTGAGTTAAATCTCCCTGTAGATTCAGGAGTTAGAAACACGTTTCTGGTAAGAGCTGCGTTTGGACATTTCTCAGTGAATGGGAGTATATGCTGTAAGGAGAACTGTCTGCTTCTAAAACCAAAACGGGACTACGTAACAGAACGGTCTTCAATGTGTTCATTCAACTTACAGAGGTAAAGTCGTGTGTTGAAGGGGAAGTCTGGAAAAGCTTTCTGTGGAGAGATCTCAAAACAGGCATTTCCAGCACTATTCCCGCATATAACGAAATAGCAGTAAAACTGCTTAAAACACAGAAGAAACGTATCCTTCAATCTGCTCTGCTGTGCGTTTGTTCAGCTTAGTGAGTTAAATCTCCCTGTAGATTCAGTAGTTAGAAACAAGTTTCTGGTAAGTGCTGCGGTTGGACATTTCTCAGTGAATGGGGGTATACGCTGTAAGGAGAACAGTCTGCTTCTAAAACCAAAACGGAGCTACCTAACAGAACGGTCTACAATGTGTGCATTCAACTTACAGAGTTAAAGTCGTGTGTTGAAGGGGAAGTCTGGAAACGCTTTCTGTGGAGAGATCTCAAAACAGGCATTTCCAGCACTATTCCCGCATATAACGAAATAGCAGTAAAACTCTGCTTAAAACACAGAAGAAACGTATCCTTCAATCTGCTCTGCTGTGCGTTTGTTCAGCTTAGTGAGTTAAATCTCCCTGTAGATTCAGGAGTTTGAAACACGTTTCTGGTAAGAGCTGCGTTTGGACATTTCCCAGTGAATGCGAGTATACGCTGTAAGGAGAACTGTCTGCTTCTAAAACCAAAACGGAGCTACCTAACAGAACGGTCTTCAATGTGTTCATTCAAATTACAGAGTTAAAGTCGTGTGTTGAAGGGGAAGTCTGGAAACGCTTTCTGTGGAGAGATCTCAAAACAGGCATTTCCAGCATTATCCCGCATATAACGAAATAGCAGTAAAACTGCATAAAACACAGAAGAAACGTATCCTTCAATCTGCTCTGCTGTGCGTTTGTTCAGCTTAGTGAGTTAAATCTCCCTGTAGATTCAGGAGTTTGAAACACGTTTCTCGTAAGAGCTGCGTTTGGACATTTCCCAGTGAATGCGAGTATACGCTGTAAGGAGAACTGTCTGCTTCTAAAACCAAAACGGAGCTACCTAACAGAACGGTCCTCAATGTGTGCATTCAACTTACAGAGTTAAAGTCGTGTGTTGAGGGGGAAGTCTGGAAACGCTTTCTGTGGAGAGATGTCTAAACAGGCATTTCCAGCACTATTCCCGCTTATAACGAAATAGCAGTAAAACTCTGCTGAAAACACAGAAGAAACGTATCCTTCAATCTGCTCTGCTGTGTGTTTGTTCAGCTTAGTGATTTAAATCTCCCTGTAGATTCAGGAGTTTGAAACACGTTTCTGGTAAGAGCTGCGTTTGGACATTTCTCAGTGAATGGGAGTATATGGTGTAAGGAGAACTGTCTGCTTCTAAAACCGAAACGGAGCTACCTAACAGAACGGTCTTCAAAGTGTGCATTAAACTTACAGAATTAAAGTATTCTGTTGTAGGCGAAGTGTGGAAACGCTTTCTGTGGTGAGATCCCAAAACAGGCATTTCCAGCACTATTCCCGCATATAACGAAATAGCAGTAAAACTTTGCTTAAAACACAGAAGAAACGTATCCTTCAATCTGCTCTGCTGTGCGTATGTTCAGCTTAGTGAGTTAAATCTCCCTGAAGATTCAGGAGTTAGAAACACGTTTCTGGTACGAGCTGCGTTTGGACATTTTTCAGGGAATGGGAGTATATGCTGTAAGGAGAACTGTGTGCTTCTAAAACCAAAACGGAGCTACCTAACAGAACGGTCTTCAATGTGTACATTCAACTTACAGAGTTAAAGTCGTGTATTGAAGGGGAAGTCTGGAAACGCTTTCTGTGGAGAGATCTCAAAACAAGCATTTCCAGCACTATTCCCGCATATAACTAAATAGCAGTAAAACTCTGCTGAATACACAGAAGAAACGTATCTTTCAATCTGCTCTGCTTTGCGTTTGTTCAGCTAGTGAGTTAAATCTCCCTGTAGATTCAGGAATTAGAAACACGTGTCTGGTAAGAGCTGCGTTTGGACATTTCTCAGTGAATGGGAATCTATGCTGTAAGGAGAACTGTCTGCTTCTAAAACCAAAACGGAGCTACCTAAAAGAACGGTATTCAATGTGTGCATTCTACTTACAGTGTTAGAGTCGTGTGTTGAAGGGGAAGTCTGGAAACACTTTCTGTGGAGAGATCTCTAAACAGGCATTTCCAGCACTATTCCCGCCTATGACGAAATAGCAGTAAAACTCTGCTTAAAACACAGAAGAAACCTATCCTTCAATCTGCTCTGCTGGTCGTTTGTTCAGCTTAGTGAGTTAAAACTGCCTGTAGATTCAGGAGTTAGAAACACGTTTCTGGTAGGAGCTGCGTTTGGACATTTCTCAGTGAATGGGTGTATATGTTGTAAAAGGAACTGTCTGCTTCTAAAACCAAAACAAAGCTACATAACAGAACGGACTTCAAAGTGTGCCTTCAACTTACAGAGATAAAGTCTTGTGTTGAAGGGCAAGTCTGGAAACGCTTTCTGTGGAGAGATCTGAAAACAGGCATTTCCAGCACTATTCCCGCATATAACGAAATAGCAGAAAATCTCTGCTTAAAACACAGAAGAAACGTATCCTTCAATCTACTCTGCTGTGAGTTTGTTCAGCTTAGTGAGATAAGTCTCCCTGTAGCTTCAGGAGTTAGAAACACGTTTCTGGTAAGGGCTGCGTTTGGACATTTCTCAGTGAATGGGAGTATATGCTGTAAGGAGAACTGTCTGCTTCTAAAACCAAAACGGAGCTACCTAACAGAACGGTCTTCAATGTGTTCATTCAACTTACAGAGTTAAAGTCGTGTGTTGAAGGGGAAGTCTGGAAACGCTTTCTGTGGAGAGATCTCAAAACAGGCATTTCCAGCACTATTCCCGCATATAACGAAATAGCAGTAAAACTGCTTAAAACACAGAAGAAACGTATCCTCCAATCTGCTCTGCTGTGCGTTTTTTCTGCTTAGTGAGTTAAATCTCCCTGTAGATTCAGGAGTTTGAAACACGATTCTGGTAAGAGCTGCGTTTGGACATTTCTCAGTGAAAGGGAGTATGTGCTGTAAGGAGAAGAGTCTGCTTCTAAAACCAAAACGGAGCTACCTAACAGAACGGTCTACAATGTGTGCATTCAACTTACAGAGTTAAAGTTGTGTGTTGAAGGGGAAGTCTGGAAACGCTTTCTGTGGAGAGATCTCAAAACAGGCATTTCCAGCACTATTCCCGCATATAAGGAAATAGCAGTAAAACTCTGCTTAAAACACAGAAGAAACGTATCCTTCAATCTGCTCTGCTGTGCGTTTGTTCAGCTTAGTGAGTTAAATCTCCCTGTAGATTCAGGAGTTTGAAACACGTTTCTGGTATGAGCTGCTTTTGGACATTTTCCAGTGAATGCGAGTATACGCTGTAAGGAGAACTGTCTGATTCTAAAACCAAAACGGAGCTACCTAACAGAACGGTCTTCAATGTGTACATTCAACTTACAGTGTTAAAGTCGTCTGTTGACGGGGAAGTCTGGTAACGCTTTCTGTGGAGAGATCTCAAAACAGGCATTTCCAGCACTATTCCCGCATATAACGAAATAGCAGTAAAACTTTGCTTAAAACACAGAAGAAACGTATCCTTCAATCTGCTCTGCTGTGCGTATGTTCAGCTTAGTGAGTTAAATCTCCCTGAAGATTCAGGAGTTAGAAACACGTTTCTGGTACGAGCTGCGTTTGGACATTTTTCAGGGAATGGGAGTATATGCTGTAAGGAGAACTGTGTGCTTCTAAAACCAAAACGGAGGTACCTAACAGAACGGTCTTCCATGTGTACATTCAACTTACAGAGTTAAAGTCGTGTATTGAAGGGGAAGTCTGGAAACGCTTTCTGTGGAGAGATCTCAAAACAAGCATTTCCAGCACTATTCCCGCATATAACTAAATAGCAGTAAAACTATGATGAATACACAGAAGAAACGTATCTTTCAATCTGCTCTGCTTTGCGTTTGTTCAGCTTAGTGAGTTAAATCTCCCTGTAGATTCAGGAATTAGAAACACGTGTCTGGTAAGAGCTGCGTTTGGACATTTCTCAGTGAATGGGAATCTATGCTGTAAGGAGAACTGTCTGCTTCTAAAACCAAAATTGAGCTACCTAACAGAACGGTATTCAATGTGTGCATTCTACTTACAGTGTTAGAGTCGTGTGTTGAAGGGGAAGTCTGGAAACACTTTCTGTGGAGAGATCTCTAAACAGGCATTTCCAGCACTATTCCCGCCTATGACGAAATAGCAGTAAAACTCTGCTTAAAACACAGAAGGAACCTATCCTTCAATCTGCTCTGCTGGGCGTTTGTTCAGCTTAGTGAGTTAAAACTGCCTGTAGATTCAGGAGTTAGAAACACGTTTCTGGTAGGAGCTGCGTTTGGACATTTCTCAGTGAATGGGTGTATATGTTGTAAAAGGAACTGTCTGCTTCTAAAACCAAAACGGAGCTACCTAACAGAACGGTCTTCAATGTGTGCATTCAACTTACAGAGTTAAAGTCGTGTGTTGAGGGGGAAGGCTGGAAACGCTTTCTGTGGAGAGATGTCTAAACAGGCATTTCCAGCACTATTCCCGCTTATAACGAAATAGCCGAAAAACTCTGCTTAAAACACAGAAGAAACGTATCCTTAAATCTGCTCTGCTGCGCGTTTATTCAGCTTAGCGAGTTAAATCACCCTGTAGATTCAGGAGTTAGAAACACGTTTCGGGTAAGAGCTGCGTTTGGACATTTCTCAGTGAATGGGAGTATATGCTGTAAGGAGAACTGTCTGCTTCTAAAACCAAAACGGAGCTACCTAACAGAACGGTCTTCAATGTGTGCCTTCAACTTACAGAGTTAAAGTCGTGTGCTGAAGGGGAAGTCTGGAAACGCTTTCTGTGGAGAGATCTCAAAACAGGCATTTCCAGCACTATTCCCGCATATAACGAAATAGCAGTAAAACTGCTTAAAACACAGAAGAAACGTATCCTTCAATCTGCTCTGCTGTGCGTTTGTTCTGCTTAGTGAGTTAAATCTCCCTGTAGATTCAGGAGTTAGAAACACGTTTCTGGTAAGAGCTGCATATGGACATTTCCCAGTGAATGGGGGTATATCCTGTAAGGAGAACTGTCTGCTTCTAAAACCAAAACGGAGCTACCTAACAGAACGGTCTTCAATGTGTGCATTCAACTTACAGAGTTAAAGTTGTGTGTTGAAGGGGAAGTCTGGAAACGCTTTCTGTGGAGAGATCTCAAAACAGGCATTTCCAGCACTATTCCCGCATGTAACGAAATAGCAGTAAAACTCTGCTTAAAACACAGAAGAAAAGTATCCTTCAATCTGCTCTGCTGGGCGTTTGTTCAGCTTAGTGAGTTAAATCTCCCTGTAGATTCAGGAGTTAGAAACACGTTTCTGCTAAGAGCTGCGTTTGGACATTTCTCAGTGAATTGGAGTATATGCTGTAAGGAGAACAGTCTGCTTCTAAAACCAAAACCGAGCTACCTAACAGAACAGTCTACAATGTGTGCATTCAACGTACAGAGTAAAAGTCGTGTGTTGAAAGGGAAGTCTGGAAACGCTTTCTGTGGAGAGATCTCAAAACAGGCTTTTCCAGCACTATTCACGCATATAACGAAATAGCAGTAAAACTCAGCTTAAAACACAGAAGAAACGTATCCTTCTGTCTGCTCTGCTGTGCGTTTGTTCAGCTTAGTGAGTTAAATCTCCCTGTAGATTCAGGAGTTAGAAACACGTTTCTGGTAAGAGCTGCGTTTGGACATTTCTCAGTGAATGGGAGTATATGCTGTAAGGAGAACTGTCTGCTTCTAAAACCAAAACGGGACTACGTAACAGAACGGTCTTCAATGTGTTCATTCAACTTACAGTGGTAAAGTCGTGTGTTGAAGGGGAAGTCTGGAAACGCTTTCTGTGGAGAGATCTCAAAACAGGCATTTCCAGCACTATTCCCGCATATAACGAAATAGCAGTAAAACTGCTTAAAACACAGAAGAAACGTATCCTTCAATCTGCTCTGCTGTGCGTTTGTTCAGCTTAGTGAGTTAAATCTCCCTGTAGATTCAGTAGTTAGAAACAAGTTTCTGGTAAGTGCTGCGGTTGGACATTTCTCAGTGAATGGGGGTATACGCTGTAAGGAGAAGAGTCTGCTTCTAAAACCAAAACGGAGCTACCTAACAGAACGGTCTACAATGTGTGCATTCAACTTACAGAGTTAAAGTCGTGTGTTGAAGGGGAAGTCTGGAAACGCTTTCTGTGGAGAGATCTCAAAACAGGCATTTCCAGCACTATTCCCGCATATAACGAAATAGCAGTAAAACTCTGCTTAAAACACAGAAGAAACGTATCCTTCAATCTGCTCTGCTGTGCGTTTGTTCAGCTTAGTGAGTTAAATCTCCCTGTAGATTCAGGAGTTTGAAACACGTTTCTGGTAAGAGCTGCGTTTGGACATTTCCCAGTGAATGCGAGTATACGCTGTAAGGAGAACTGTCTGCTTCTAAAACCAAAACGGAGCTACCTAACAGAACGGTCTTCAATGTGTGCATTCAACTTACAGAGTTAAAGTCGTGTGTTGAGGGGGAAGTCTGGAAACGCTTTCTGTGGAGAGATGTCTAAACAGGCATTTCCAGCACTATTCCCGCTTATAACGAAATAGCAGTAAAACTCTGCTGAAAACACAGAAGAAACGTATCCTTCAATCTGCTCTGCTGTGTGTTTGTTCAGCTTAGTGATTTAAATCTCCCTGTAGATTCAGGAGTTTGAAACACGTTTCTGGTAAGAGCTGCGTTTGGACATTTCTCAGTGAATGGGAGTATATGGTGTAAGGAGAACTGTCTGCTTCTAAAACCGAAACGGAGCTACCTAACAGAACGGTCTTCAAAGTGTGCATTAAACTTACAGAATTAAAGTATTCTGTTGTAGGCGAAGTGTGGAAACGCTTTCTGTGGTGAGATCCCAAAACAGGCATTTCCAGCACTATTCCCGCATATAACGAAATAGCATTAAACTTTGCTTAAAACACAGAAGAAACGTATCCTTCAATCTGCTCTGCTGTGCGTATGTTCAGCTTAGTGAGTTAAATCTCCCTGAAGATTCAGGAGTTAGAAACACGTTTCTAGTACGAGCTGCGTTTGGACATTTTTCAGGGAATGGGAGTATATGCTGTAAGGAGAACTGTGTGCTTCTAAAACCAAAACGGAGCTACCTAACAGAACGGTCTTCAATGTGTACATTCAACTTACAGAGTTAAAGTCGTGTATTGAAGGGGAAGTCTGGAAACGCTTTCTGTGGAGAGATCTCAAAACAAGCATTTCCAGCACTATTCCCGCATATAACTAAATAGCAGTAAAACTCTGCTGAATACACAGAAGAAACGTATCTTTCAATCTGCTCTGCTTTGCGTTTGTTCAGCTAGTGAGTTAAATCTCCCTGTAGATTCAGGAATTAGAAACACGTGTCTGGTAAGAGCTGCGTTTGGACATTTCTCAGTGAATGGGAATCTATGCTGTAAGGAGAACTGTCTGCTTCTAAAACCAAAACGGAGCTACCTAACAGAACGGTATTCAATGTGTGCATTCTACTTACAGTGTTAGAGTCGTGTGTTGAAGGGGAAGTCTGGAAACACTTTCTGTGGAGAGATCTCTAAACAGGCATTTCCAGCACTATTCCCGCCTATGACGAAATAGCAGTAAAACTCTGCTTAAAACACAGAAGAAACCTATCCTTCAATCTGCTCTGCTGGTCGTTTGTTCAGCTTAATGAGTTAAAACTGCCTGTAGATTCAGGAGTTAGAAACACGTTTCTGGTAGGAGCTGCGTTTGGACATTTCTCAGTGTATGGGTGTATATGTTGTAAAAGGAACTGTCTGCTTCTAAAACCAAAACAAAGCTACATAACAGAACGGACTTCAAAGTGTGCCTTCAACTTACAGAGATAAAGTCTTGTGTTGAAGGGCAAGTCTGGAAACGCTTTCTGTGGAGAGATCTGAAAACAGGCATTTCCAGCACTATTCCCGCATATAACGAAATAGCAGAAAATCTCTGCTTAAAACACAGAAGAAACGTATCCTTCAATCTACTCTACTGTGAGTTTGTTCAGCTTAGTGAGTTAAATCTCCCTGTAGATTCAGGAGTTAATAACACGTTTCTGGTAAGAGCTGCGTTTGGACATTTCTCAGTAAATGGGAATATATGCTGTAAGGAGAACTGTCTGCTTCTAAAACCAAAACGGAGCTACCTAACAGAACGGTCTTCAATGTGTGCATTCAACTTACAGAGTTAAAGTCGTGTGTTGAAAGGGAAGTCTGGAAACGCTTTCTGTGGAGAGATCTCAAAACAGGCATTTCCTGCACTATTCCCGCATATAACGAAATAGCAGTAAAACTCTGCTGAAAACACAGAAGAAACATATCATTCAATCTGCTCTGCATTGCGTTTGTTCAGCTTAGTGAGATAAATCTCCCTGTAGATTCAGGTGTTAGAAACACGTTTCTGGTAAGAGCTGCGTTTGGACATTTCTCAGTGAATGCGAATCTATGCTCTAAGGAGAACTGTCTGCTTCTAAATCCAAAACGGGGCTACCTAACAGAACGGTCTTAAATGTGTGCATTCTACTTACAGAATTAATGTCGTGTGTTGAAGGGGAAGTCTGGAAACGCTTTCTGTGGAGAGATCTCTAAACAGGCATTTCCAACACTGTTCCCGCATATAACGAAATAGCAGTAAAACTCTGCTTAAAACACAGAAGAAACGTATCCTTCAATCTGCTCTGCTGTGCGTTTGTTCAGCTTAGTTAGTTAAATCTCCCTGTAAATTCAGGAGTTAGAAACACGTTTCTGGTAAGAGCTGCGTTTGGACATTTCTCAGTGAAAGGGAGTATATGCTGTAAAAAGAACTGTCTGCTTCTTAAACCAAAACAATGCTACCTAACAGAACGGTCTTCAAAGTGTGCCTTCAACTTACAGAGATAAAGTCTTGTGTTGAAGGGGAAGTCTGGAAACGCTTTCTGTGGAGAGATCTCAAAACAGGCATTTCCAGCACTTTTCCCGCATATAACGAAATAGCAGTAAAACTCTGCTTAAAACACAGAAGAAACGTATCCTTCAATCTACTCTGCTGTGCGTTTGGTCAGCTTAGTGAGTTAAATCTCCCTGTAGATTCGGGAGTTAGAAACACGTTTCTGGTAAGAGCTGCGTTTGGACATTTCTCAGTGAATGGGCGTATATGCTGTAAGGAGAACTGTCTGCTTCTAAAACAAAAACGGAGCTAGCTCACAGAACGGTCTTCAAAGTGTGCATTCAACTTACAGGGATAAAGTCTTGTGTTGTAGGGGAAGTCTGGAAACGCTTTCTGTGGAGAGATCTCAAAACAGGGATTTCCAGCACTATTCCCTCATATAAAGAAATAGCAGTAAAACTCTGCTTAAAACACAGAAGAAACCTATCCTTCAATCTGCTCTGCTGTACGTTTGTTCAGTTTAGTGAGTTAAATCTCCCTGTAGATTCAGGAGTTTGAAACACGTTTCTGGTAAGAGCTGCGTTTGGACATTTCTCAGTGAATGGGAATATATGCTGTAAGGAGAACTGTCTGCTTCTAAAACCGGAACGGAGCTACCTAACAAAACGGTGTTCAAAGTGTGCATTCAACTTACAGAGATAAAGTCTTGTGTTGTAGGCGAAGTCTGGAAACGCTTTCTGTGTAGAGATCTCAAGACAGGCATTTCCAGCACCATTCCCGCATATAACGAATTAGCAGTAAAACTCTGCTTAAAACGCAGAAGAAACGTATCCTTCAATCTCCTCTGCTGTGCGTATGTGCAGCTTAGTGAATAAATCTCCCTGAAGATTCAGGAGTTAGTAACACGTTTCTGGTAAGAGCTGCGTTTGGACATTTCTCAGTGAATGGGAGCATATGCTGTAAGGAGAACTGTCTGCTTCTAAAACCAAAACGGAGCTACCTAACAGAACGGTCTTCAATGTGTGCATTCAACTTACAGAGGTAAAGTCGTGTGCTGAAGGGGACGTGTGGAAACACTTTCTGTGGAGAGATCTCCAAACTGGCATTTCAAGCACTATTCCCGCAGATAACGAAATAGCAGTAAAACTCTGCTTAAAACACAGAAGAAACGTATCCTCCAAACTGCTCTGCTGCGCGTTTGTTTAGCTTAGTGAGTTAAATCTCCCTGTAGATTCAGGAATTAGAAACACGTTTCTGGTAAGTGCTGCGTTTGGACATTTCTCAGTGAATGGGAGTATATGCTGTAGGGAGAACTGTCTGCTTCTAAAACCAAAACGGATCTACCTAACAGTACGGTCTTCAATGTGTACATTCAACTTACTGTGTTAAAGTCGTGTGTTGACCGGGAAGTCTGGAAACGCTCTCTGTGGAGAGATCTCAAAACAGGCATTTCCAGCACTATTCCCGCTTATAACGAAATAGCAGTAAAACTCTGCTTAAAACACAGAAGATACGTATCTTTAAATCTGCTCTGCTGCGCGTTTGTTCAGCTTAGTGAGATAAATCTCCCTGTAGATTCAGGAGTTAGAAACACGTTTCTGGTAAGAGCTGCGTTTGGACATTTCTCAGTGAAAGGGAGTATATGCTGTAAGGAGAAGAGTCTGCTGCTAAAACCAAAACGGAGCTACCTAACAGAACGGTCTACAATGTGTGCATTCAACTTAAAGAGTTAAAGTTGTGTGTTGATGGGGAAGTCTGGAAACGATTTCTGTGGAGAGATCTCAAAACAGTCATTTCCAGCACTATTCCCGCATATAACAAAATAGCACTAAAACTCTGCAAAAAGCACAGAAAAAACGTATCATTCAATCTGCTCTGCTGTGCGTTTGTTCAGCTTAGTGAGTTAAATCTCCCTGTAGATTCATGAGTTAGAAACACGTTTCTGGTAAGAGCTGCGTTTGGACAATTCTCAGTGAATGGGAGTATACGCTGTAAGGAGAAATGTCTGCTTCTAAAACCAAAACGGAGCTACCTAACAGAACGGTCTTCAATGTGTACATTCAACTTACAGAGTTAAAGTCGTGTATTGAAGGGGAAGTCTGGAAACGCTTTCTGTGGAGAGATCTCAAAACAAGCATTTCCAGCACTATTCCCGCATATAACTAAATAGCAGTAAAACTCTGCTGAATACACAGAAGAAACGTATCTTTCAATCTGCTCTGCTTTGCGTTTGTTCAGCTAGTGAGTTAAATCTCCCTGTAGATTCAGGAATTAGAAACACGTGTCTGGTAAGAGCTGCGTTTGGACATTTCTCAGTGAATGGGAATCTATGCTGTAAGGAGAACTGTCTGCTTCTAAAACCAAAACGGAGCTACCTAACAGAACGGTATTCAATGTGTGCATTCTACTTACAGTGTTAGAGTCGTGTGTTGAAGGGGAAGTCTGGAAACACTTTCTGTGGAGAGATCTCTAAACAGGCATTTCCAGCACTATTCCCGCCTATGACGAAATAGCAGTAAAACTCTGCTTAAAACACAGAAGAAACCTATCCTTCAATCTGCTCTGCTGGTCGTTTGTTCAGCTTAATGAGTTAAAACTGCCTGTAGATTCAGGAGTTAGAAACACGTTTCTGGTAGGAGCTGCGTTTGGACATTTCTCAGTGAATGGGTGTATATGTTGTAAAAGGAACTGTCTGCTTCTAAAACCAAAACAAAGCTACATAACAGAACGGACTTCAAAGTGTGCCTTCAACTTACAGAGATAAAGTCTTGTGTTGAAGGGCAAGTCTGGAAACGCTTTCTGTGGAGAGATCTGAAAACAGGCATTTCCAGCACTATTCCCGCATATAACGAAATAGCAGAAAATCTCTGCTTAAAACACAGAAGAAACGTATCCTTCAATCTACTCTGCTGTGAGTTTGTTCAGCTTAGTGAGTTAAATCTCCCTGTAGATTCAGGAGTTAATAACACGTTTCTGGTAAGAGCTGCGTTTGGACATTTCTCAGTAAATGGGAATATATGCTGTAAGGAGAATTGTCTGCTTCTAAAACCAAAACGGAGCTATCTAACAGAACGGTCTTCAATGTGTGCATTCAACTTACAGAGTTAAAGTCGTGTGTTGAAAGGGAAGTCTGGAAACGCTTTCTGTGGAGAGATCTCAAAACAGGCATTTCCTGCACTATTCCCGCATATAACGAAATAGCAGTAAAACTCTGCTGAAAACACAGAAGAAACATATCATTCAATCTGCTCTGCATTGCGTTTGTTCAGCTTAGTGAGATAAATCTCCCTGTAGATTCAGGTGTTAGAAACACGTTTCTGGTAAGAGCTGCGTTTGGACATTTCTCAGTGAATGCGAATCTATGCTCTAAGGAGAACTGTCTGCTTCTAAATCCAAAACGGAGCTACCTAACAGAACGGTCTTAAATGTGTGCATTCTACTTACAGAATTAATGTCGTGTGTTGAAGGGGAAGTCTGGAAACGCTTTCTGTGGAGAGATCTCTAAACAGGCATTTCCAACACTGTTCCCGCATATAACGAAATAGCAGTAAAACTCTGCTTAAAACACAGAAGAAACGTATCCTTCAATCTGCTCTGCTGTGCGTTTGTTCAGCTTAGTTAGTTAAATCTCCCTGTAAATTCAGGAGTTAGAAACACGTTTCTGGTAAGAGCTGCGTTTGGACATTTCTCAGTGAAAGGGAGTATATGCTGTAAAAAGAACTGTCTGCTTCTTAAACCAAAACAATGCTACCTAACAGAACGGTCTTCAAAGTGTGCCTTCAACTTACAGAGATAAAGTCTTGTGTTGAAGGGGAAGTCTGGAAACGCTTTCTGTGGAGAGATCTCAAAACAGGCATTTCCAGCACTTTTCCCGCATATAACGAAATAGCAGTAAAACTCTGCTTAAAACACAGAAGAAACGTATCCTTCAATCTACTCTGCTGTGCGTTTGGTCAGCTTAGTGAGTTAAATCTCCCTGTAGATTCGGGAGTTAGAAACACGTTTCTGGTAAGAGCTGCGTTTGGACATTTCTCAGTGAATGGGCGTATATGCTGTAAGGAGAACTGTCTGCTTCTAAAACAAAAACGGAGCTAGCTCACAGAACGGTCTTCAAAGTGTGCATTCAACTTACAGGGATAAAGTCTTGTGTTGTAGGGGAAGTCTGGAAACGCTTTCTGTGGAGAGATCTCAAAACAGGGATTTCCAGCACTATTCCCTCATATAAAGAAATAGCAGTAAAACTCTGCTTAAAACACAGAAGAAACGTATCCTTCAATCTGCTCTGCTGTACGTTTGTTCAGTTTAGTGAGTTAAATCTCCCTGTAGATTCAGGAGTTTGAAACACGTTTCTGGTAAGAGCTGCGTTTGGACATTTCTCAGTGAATGGGAATATATGCTGTAAGGAGAACTGTCTGCTTCTAAAACCGAAACGGAGCTACCTAACAAAACGGTGTTCAAAGTGTGCATTCAACTTACAGAGATAAAGTCTTGTGTTGTAGGCGAAGTCTGGAAACGCTTTCTGTGTAGAGATCTCAAGACAGGCATTTCCAGCACCATTCCCGCATATAACGAATTAGCAGTAAAACTCTGCTTAAAACGCAGAAGAAACGTATCCTTCAATCTCCTCTGCTGTGCGTATGTTCAGCTTAGTGAATAAATCTCCCTGAAGATTCAGGAGTTAGTAACACGTTTCTGGTAAGAGCTGCGTTTGGACATTTCTCAGTGAATGGGAGCATATGCTGTAAGGAGAACTGTCTGCTTCTAAAACCAAAACGGAGCTACCTAACAGAACGGTCTTCAATGTGTGCATTCAACTTACAGAGGTAAAGTCGTGTGCTGAAGGGGACGTGTGGAAACACTTTCTGTGGAGAGATCTCCAAACTGGCATTTCAAGCACTATTCCCGCAGATAACGAAATAGCAGTAAAACTCTGCTTAAAACACAGAAGAAACGTATCCTCCAAACTGCTCTGCTGCGCGTTTGTTTAGCTTAGTGAGTTAAATCTCCCTGTAGATTCAGGAATTAGAAACACGTTTCTGGTAAGTGCTGCGTTTGGACATTTCTCAGTGAATGGGAGTATATGCTGTAGGGAGAACTGTCTGCTTCTAAAACCAAAACGGATCTACCTAACAGTACGGTCTTCAATGTGTACATTCAACTTACTGTGTTAAAGTCGTGTGTTGACCGGGAAGTCTGGAAACGCTCTCTGTGGAGAGATCTCAAAACAGGCATTTCCAGCACTATTCCCGCTTATAACGAAATAGCAGTAAAACTCTGCTTAAAACACAGAAGATACGTATCTTTAAATCTGCTCTGCTGCGCGTTTGTTCAGCTTAGTGAGATAAATCTCCCTGTAGATTCAGGAGTTAGAAACACGTTTCTGGTAAGAGCTGCGTTTGGACATTTCTCAGTGAAAGGGAGTATATGCTGTAAGGAGAAGAGTCTGCTGCTAAAACCAAAACGGAGCTACCTAACAGAACGGTCTACAATGTGTGCATTCAACTTAAAGAGTTAAAGTTGTGTGTTGATGGGGAAGTCTGGAAACGATTTCTGTGGAGAGATCTCAAAACAGTCATTTCCAGCACTATTCCCGCATATAACAAAATAGCACTAAAACTCTGCAAAAAGCACAGAAAAAACGTATCATTCAATCTGCTCTGCTGTGCGTTTGTTCAGCTTAGTGAGTTAAATCTCCCTGTAGATTCATGAGTTAGAAACACGTTTCTGGTAAGAGCTGCGTTTGGACATTTCTCAGTGAATGGGAGTATACGCTGTAAGGAGAAATGTCTGCTTCTAAAACCAAAACGGAGCTACCTAACAGAACGGTCTTCAATGTGTACATTCAACTTACAGAGTTAAAGTCGTGTATTGAAGGGGAAGTCTGGAAACGCTTTCTGTGGAGAGATCTCAAAACAAGCATTTCCAGCACTATTCCCGCATATAACTAAATAGCAGTAAAACTCTGCTGAATACACAGAAGAAACGTATCTTTCAATCTGCTCTGCTTTGCGTTTGTTCAGCTAGTGAGTTAAATCTCCCTGTAGATTCAGGAATTAGAAACACGTGTCTGGTAAGAGCTGCGTTTGGACATTTCTCAGTGAATGGGAATCTATGCTGTAAGGAGAACTGTCTGCTTCTAAAACCAAAACGGAGCTACCTAACAGAACGGTATTCAATGTGTGCATTCTACTTACAGTGTTAGAGTCGTGTGTTGAAGGGGAAGTCTGGAAACACTTTCTGTGGAGAGATCTCTAAACAGGCATTTCCAGCACTATTCCCGCCTATGACGAAATAGCAGTAAAACTCTGCTTAAAACACAGAAGAAACCTATCCTTCAATCTGCTCTGCTGGTCGTTTGTTCAGCTTAATGAGTTAAAACTGCCTGTAGATTCAGGAGTTAGAAACACGTTTCTGGTAGGAGCTGCGTTTGGACATTTCTCAGTGAATGGGTGTATATGTTGTAAAAGGAACTGTCTGCTTCTAAAACCAAAACAAAGCTACATAACAGAACGGACTTCAAAGTGTGCCTTCAACTTACAGAGATAAAGTCTTGTGTTGAAGGGCAAGTCTGGAAACGCTTTCTGTGGAGAGATCTGAAAACAGGCATTTCCAGCACTATTCCCGCATATAACGAAATAGCAGAAAATCTCTGCTTAAAACACAGAAGAAACGTATCCTTCAATCTACTCTGCTGTGAGTTTGTTCAGCTTAGTGAGTTAAATCTCCCTGTAGATTCAGGAGTTAATAACACGTTTCTGGTAAGAGCTGCGTTTGGACATTTCTCAGTAAATGGGAATATATGCTGTAAGGAGAATTGTCTGCTTCTAAAACCAAAACGGAGCTATCTAACAGAACGGTCTTCAATGTGTGCATTCAACTTACAGAGTTAAAGTCGTGTGTTGAAAGGGAAGTCTGGAAACGCTTTCTGTGGAGAGATCTCAAAACAGGCATTTCCTGCACTATTCCCGCATATAACGAAATAGCAGTAAAACTCTGCTGAAAACACAGAAGAAACATATCATTCAATCTGCTCTGCATTGCGTTTGTTCAGCTTAGTGAGATAAATCTCCCTGTAGATTCAGGTGTTAGAAACACGTTTCTGGTAAGAGCTGCGTTTGGACATTTCTCAGTGAATGCGAATCTATGCTCTAAGGAGAACTGTCTGCTTCTAAATCCAAAACGGAGCTACCTAACAGAACGGTCTTAAATGTGTGCATTCTACTTACAGAATTAATGTCGTGTGTTGAAGGGGAAGTCTGGAAACGCTTTCTGTGGAGAGATCTCTAAACAGGCATTTCCAACACTGTTCCCGCATATAACGAAATAGCAGTAAAACTCTGCTTAAAACACAGAAGAAACGTATCCTTCAATCTGCTCTGCTGTGCGTTTGTTCAGCTTAGTTAGTTAAATCTCCCTGTAAATTCAGGAGTTAGAAACACGTTTCTGGTAAGAGCTGCGTTTGGACATTTCTCAGTGAAAGGGAGTATATGCTGTAAAAAGAACTGTCTGCTTCTTAAACCAAAACAATGCTACCTAACAGAACGGTCTTCAAAGTGTGCCTTCAACTTACAGAGATAAAGTCTTGTGTTGAAGGGGAAGTCTGGAAACGCTTTCTGTGGAGAGATCTCAAAACAGGCATTTCCAGCACTTTTCCCGCATATAACGAAATAGCAGTAAAACTCTGCTTAAAACACAGAAGAAACGTATCCTTCAATCTACTCTGCTGTGCGTTTGGTCAGCTTAGTGAGTTAAATCTCCCTGTAGATTCGGGAGTTAGAAACACGTTTCTGGTAAGAGCTGCGTTTGGACATTTCTCAGTGAATGGGCGTATATGCTGTAAGGAGAACTGTCTGCTTCTAAAACAAAAACGGAGCTAGCTCACAGAACGGTCTTCAAAGTGTGCATTCAACTTACAGGGATAAAGTCTTGTGTTGTAGGGGAAGTCTGGAAACGCTTTCTGTGGAGAGATCTCAAAACAGGGATTTCCAGCACTATTCCCTCATATAAAGAAATAGCAGTAAAACTCTGCTTAAAACACAGAAGAAACGTATCCTTCAATCTGCTCTGCTGTACGTTTGTTCAGTTTAGTGAGTTAAATCTCCCTGTAGATTCAGGAGTTTGAAACACGTTTCTGGTAAGAGCTGCGTTTGGACATTTCTCAGTGAATGGGAATATATGCTGTAAGGAGAACTGTCTGCTTCTAAAACCGAAACGGAGCTACCTAACAAAACGGTGTTCAAAGTGTGCATTCAACTTACAGAGATAAAGTCTTGTGTTGTAGGCGAAGTCTGGAAACGCTTTCTGTGTAGAGATCTCAAGACAGGCATTTCCAGCACCATTCCCGCATATAACGAATTAGCAGTAAAACTCTGCTTAAAACGCAGAAGAAACGTATCCTTCAATCTCCTCTGCTGTGCGTATGTTCAGCTTAGTGAATAAATCTCCCTGAAGATTCAGGAGTTAGTAACACGTTTCTGGTAAGAGCTGCGTTTGGACATTTCTCAGTGAATGGGAGCATATGCTGTAAGGAGAACTGTCTGCTTCTAAAACCAAAACGGAGCTACCTAACAGAACGGTCTTCAATGTGTGCATTCAACTTACAGAGGTAAAGTCGTGTGCTGAAGGGGACGTGTGGAAACACTTTCTGTGGAGAGATCTCCAAACTGGCATTTCAAGCACTATTCCCGCAGATAACGAAATAGCAGTAAAACTCTGCTTAAAACACAGAAGAAACGTATCCTCCAAACTGCTCTGCTGCGCGTTTGTTTAGCTTAGTGAGTTAAATCTCCCTGTAGATTCAGGAATTAGAAACACGTTTCTGGTAAGTGCTGCGTTTGGACATTTCTCAGTGAATGGGAGTATATGCTGTAGGGAGAACTGTCTGCTTCTAAAACCAAAACGGATCTACCTAACAGAACGGTCTTCAATGTGTACATTCAACTTACTGTGTTAAAGTCGTGTGTTGACGGGGAAGTCTGGAAACGCTCTCTGTGGAGAGATCTCAAAACAGGCATTTCCAGCACTATTCCCGCTTATAACGAAATAGCAGTAAAACTCTGCTTAAAACACAGAAGATACGTATCTTTAAATCTGCTCTGCTGCGCGTTTGTTCAGCTTAGTGAGATAAATCTCCCTGTAGATTCAGGAGTTAGAAACACGTTTCTGGTAAGAGCTGCGTTTGGACATTTCTCAGTGAAAGGGAGTATATGCTGTAAGGAGAAGAGTCTGCTGCTAAAACCAAAACGGAGCTACCTAACAGAACGGTCTACAATGTGTGCATTCAACTTAAAGAGTTAAAGTTGTGTGTTGATGGGGAAGTCTGGAAACGATTTCTGTGGAGAGATCTCAAAACAGTCATTTCCAGCACTATTCCCGCATATAACAAAATAGCACTAAAACTCTACAAAAAGCACAGAAAAAACGTATCATTCAATCTGCTCTGCTGTGCGTTTGTTCAGCTTAGTGAGTTAAATCTCCCTGTAGATTCATGAGTTAGAAACACGTTTCTGGTAAGAGCTGCGTTTGGACATTTCTCAGTGAATGGGAGTATACGCTGTAAGGAGAACTGTCTGCTTCTAAAACCAAAACGGAGCTACCTAACAGAACGGTCTTCAATGTGTACATTCAACTTACAGTGTTAAAGTCGTGTGTTGACGGGGAAGTCTGGAAACGCTTTCTGTGGAGAGATCTCAAAACAGGCATTTCCAGCACTATTCCCGCATATAACGAAATAGCAGTAAAACTCTGCTTAAAACACGGAAGAAACGTATCCCTCAATCTCCTCTGCTGTACGTTTGTTCAGCTTAGTGAGTTAAATCTCCCTGCAGATTCAGGAATTAGAAACACGTTTCTGGTAAAGCTGCCTTTGGACATTTCTCAGTGAATGGGAGTATATGCTGTAAGGAGAACAGTCTGCTTCTAAAACGAAATCGGGGCTACCTAACAGAACGGTCTACAATGTGTGCATTCAACTTACAGAGTTAAAGTCGTGTGTTGAAGGGGAAGTCTGGAAACGCTTTCTGTGGAGAGATCTCAAAACAGGCATTTCCAGCACTATTCCCGCATATAACGAAATAGCAGTAAAACTCTGCTTAAAACACAGAATAAACATATCCTTCAATCTGCTCTGCTTTGCGTTTGTTCAGCTTAGTGAGTTAAATCTCCCTGTAGATTCAGGAGTTAGAATCACGTCTGTGGTAAGCGCTGCGTTTGGACATTTCTCAGTGAATGGGAGTATATGCTGTAAGGAGAACTGTCTGCTTCTAAAACCAAAACGGAGCTACCTAACAGAACGGTCTTCAATGTGTGCATTCAACATACAGAGTTAAAGTAGTGTGTTGAATGGGAAGTCTGGAAACGCTTTCTGTGGAGAGTTCTCAAAACAGGCATTTCCAGCACTATTGCCGCATATACCGAAATAGCAGTAAAAGTCTGCTTAAAACACAGAAGAAACGTATCCTTCAATCTGCTCTGCTGTGCGTTTGTTCAGCTTAGTGAGTTAAATCTCCCTGTATGTTCAGGAGGAGTTAGAAACACGTTTCTGGTACCAGCTGCGTTTGGACATTTCTAAGTAAATGGGAGAATATGCTGTTTGGAGAACTGTCTGCTTCAAAACCAAAACGGAGCTACCTAACAGTACGGTCTTCAATGTGTGCATTCAACTTACAGAGTAAAAGTGGTGTGTTGAAGGGGAAGTCTGGAAACGCTTTCCGTGGAGAGATCTCAAAACAGGCATTTCCAGCACTATTCCCGCATGTAACGAAATAGCAGTAAAACTCTGCTTAAAACACAGAAGAGTCGTATCCTTCAATCTGCTCTGCTGTGCGTTTGTTCAGCTTAGTGAGTTAAATCTCCCTGTAGATTCAGGAGTTAGAAACAAGTTTCTGGTAAGAGCTGCGTTTGGACATTTCTCAGTAAATGGGAGTATATGCTGTAAGGAGAACAGTCTGCTTCTAAAACCAAAACGGAGCTACCTAACTGTACGGTCTACAATGTGTGCATTCAACTTACAGATTTAAAGTCGTGTGTTGAAGGGGAAGTCTGGAAACGCTTTCTGTGGACAGATCTCAAAACCGGCATTTCCAGCACTATTCCCGCATATAAGGAAAGAGCAGTAAAACTCTGCTTAAAACACAGAAGAAACATATCAACATATCCTTCAATCTGCTCTGCTTTGCGTTTGTTCAGCTTAGTGAGTTAAATCTCCCTGTAGATTTAGGAGTTAGAAACACGGTTGTGTTAAGCGTTGTGTTTGGACATTTCTCAGTGAATGGGAGTATATGCCGTAAGGAGAAGAATCTGCTTCAAAAACCAAAACGGAGCTACCTAACAGAACGGTCTACAATGTGTGCATTCAACTTACAGTGCTAAAGTCGTGTGTTGAAGGGGAAGTCTGGAAACGCCTTCTGTGGAGAGATCTCAAAACAGGCATTTCCAGCACTATTCCCGCATATAAGGAAAGAGCAGTAAAACTCTGCTTAAAACACAGAAGAAACATATCCTTCAATCTGCTCTGCTTTGCGTTTGTTCAGCTTAGTGAGTTAAATCTCCCTGTACATTCAGGAGTTAGAAACACGTTTCTGGTAAGAGCTGCGTTTGGACAATTCTCAGTGAATGTGAGTATATGCTGTAAGGAGAACTGTCTGCTTCTAAAACCAAAACGGAGCTACCTAACAGAACGGTCTTCAATGTGTGCATTCAACTTACAGAGTTAAAGTCGTGTGTTGAAGTGGAACTGTGGAAACGATTTCTGTGGAGATATCTCAAAACAGGCATTTCCAGCACTATTCCCGCATATAACAAAATAGCAGTAAACCATGCTTAAAACACAGAAGAAACTTATCCTTCAATCTGCTCTGCTGTGCGTTTGTTCAGCTTAGTGAGTTAAAGCTCCCTGTAGATTCAGGAGTTAGAAACACGTTTCTGGTAAGAGCTGCGTTTGGACATTTCTCAGTGAATGGGAATATATTCTGTAAGGAGAACAGTGTGCTTCTAAAACCAAAACGGAGCTACCTAACAGAACGGTCTTCAAAGTGTGCATTAAACTTACAGAGATAAAGTATTCTGTTGTAGGCGAAGTCTGGAAACGCTTTCTGTGGAGAGATCTCAAAACAGGCATTTCCAGCACTATTCCCGCTTATAACGAAATAGCAGTAAATCTCTGCTTAAAACACAGAAGAAACGAATCCTTCAATCTGCTCTGCTGTGCGTTTGTTCAGCTTAGTGAGTTAAATCTCCCTGTAGATTCAGGAGTTAGAAACACGTTTCTGGTAGGAACTGCGTTTGGAGAATTCTCAGTGAATGGGAGTATATGCTGCAAGGAGAACTGTCTGCTTCTAAAATCAAAACGGAGCTACTTAACAGAACGGTCTGCAAAGTGTGTATTCAACTTACAGAGATAAAGTCTTGTGTTGAAGGGGAAGTCTGGAAACGATTTCTGAGGAGAGATCTCAAAACAGGCATTTCCAGCACTATTCCCGCATATAGCCAAATAGCAGTAAACCTCTGCTTAAAACACAGGAGAAACGTATCCTTCTATCTCCTCTGCTGTGCGTTTGTTCAGCTTAGTGAGTTAAATCTCCCTGTAGATTCAGGAGTTAGAAACACGTTTCTGGTAAGGGCTGCGTTTGGACATTTCTCAGTGAATGGGAGTATATGCTGTAAGGAGAACTGTCTGCTTCTGAAACCAAAACGGAGCTACCTAACAGAACGGTCTTCAAAGTGTGCATTCAATTTACAGATTTAAAGTCTTGTGTTGAAGGGGAAGTCTGGAAACGCTTTCTGTGGAGAGATCTCAAGACAGGCATTTCCAGCACTATTCCCGCATATAACGAAATAGCAGTAAAACTCTGCTTAAAACACAGAAGTAACGTATCCTCCAATCTGCTCTGCTGTGCGTTTCTTCAGCGTAGTGAGTTAAATCTCCCTGTAGATTCAGGAGTTAGAAACATGTTTCTGGTAAGAGCTGTGTTTGGACATTTCTCAGTGAATGGGAATCTATGCTGTAAGGAGAAATGTCTGCTTCTAAAACCAAAACGGAGCTACCTAACAGAACGGTCTTCAATGTGTGCATTCTACTTACAGAGCTAAAGTCGTGTGTTGAAGGGGAAGTCTGGAAACGTTTTCTGTGGAGAGATCTCTAAACAGGCATTTCCAACACTATTCCCGCCTATGACGAAATAGCAGTAAAACTCTGCTTAAAACACAGAAGAATCGTATCCTTCAATCTACACTGCTGTGCGTTTGGTCAGCTTAGTGAGTAAAATCTCCCTGTAGATTCGGGAGTTAGAAACACGTTTCTGGTAAGAGCTGCGTTTGGACATTTCTCAGTGAAAGGGAGTATATGCTGTAAGCAGAACTGTCTGCTTCTAAAACAAAAACGGAGCTAGCTAACAGAACGGTCTTCAAAGTGTGCATTCAACTTACAGGGATAAAGTCTTGTGTTGTAGGGGAAGTCTGGAAACGCTTTCTGTGGAGAGATCTCAAAACAGGCATTTCCAGCACTATTCCCTCATATAACGAAATAGCAGTAAAACTCTGCTTAAAACACAGAAGAAACGAATCCTTAAATCTGCTCTGCTGTGCGTTTGTTCAGCTTAGTGAGTTAAATCTCCCTGTAGATTCAGGAGTTAGAAACACGTTTCTGGTAAGAGCTGCGTTTGGACATTTCTCAGTGAACTGGAGTATATGCTGTAAGGAGAACTGTCTTCTTCTAAAACCAAAACAATGCTACCTAACAGAACGGTCTTCAAAGTGTGCCTTCAACTTACAGAGATAAAGTCTTCTGTTGAAGGGAAAGTCTGGAAACGCTTTCTGTGGAGAGATCTCAAAACAGGCATTTCCAGCACTTTTCCCGCATATAACGAAATAGCAGTAAAACTCTGCTTAAAACACAGAAGAAACGTATCCTTCAATCTGCTCTGCTGTGCGTTTGTTCAGCTTAGTGAGTTAAATCTCCCTGTAGATTCAGGAGTTAGAAACACGTTTCTGGTAATAGCTGCGTTTGGACATTTCTCAGTGAATGGGAGTATATGCTGTAAGGAGTACTGTCTGCTTCTAAAACCAAAACGGAGCTACCTAACAGAACGGTCTTCAATGTGTTCACTCAACTTACAGAGTTAAAGTCGTGTGTTGAAGGGGAAGTCTGGAAACGCTTTCTGTGGAGAGATCACAAAACAGGCATTTCCAGGACTATTCCCGCATATAACAAAATAGCAGTAAAACTCGGCTTAAAACACAGAAGAAACGTATCCTTCAATCTGCTCTGCTGTGCGTTTGTTCATCTTAGTGAGTTAAATCTCCCTGTAGATTCAAGAGTTAGAAACACGTTTCCGCTAAGAGCTGCGTTTGGACATTTCTCAGTGAAAGGGAGTATAATCTGTAAGGAGAACAGTTTGCTTTTAAAACCAAAACGGAGCTACTTAACAGAACGGTCTTCAACGTGTGCATTCAACTTACATAATTAAAGGCGTGTGTTGAAGGGGAATTCTGGAAACGCTTTCTGTGTAGAGATCTCAAAACAAGCATTTCCAGGACTATTCCCACATATAAGGAAATAGCAGTAAAACTCTGCTTAAAACACAGAAGAAACGTATCCTTTAATCTGCTCTGCTGTGCGTTTGTTCAGCTTAGTGAGTTAAATTTCCCTGTAGATTCAGGAGTTAGAAACACGTTTCTCATAAGAGCTGCGTTTGGACATTTCTCAGTGAATGGGAGTATATGCTGCAAGGAGAAATGTCTGCTTCTAAAACCAAAACGGAGCTACCTAACAGAACGGTTTTGAAAGTATGCATTCAACTTACAGAGTTACAGTGGTGTGTTGAAGGGGAAGGCTGGAAACGCTTTCTGTGGAGAGATCCCAAAACAGGCTTTTCCAGCACTATTCCCGCATATAACGATATTGCAGTAAATCTCTGCTTAAAACACAGAAGAAACGTATCCTTCAATCTGCTCTGCTGTGCGTTTGTTCAGCTTACTGTGATAAATCTCCCTGTAGATTCAGGAGTTAGAAACACGTTTCTGGTAAGAGCTGCCTTTGGACAGTTCTCAGTGAATGGGAGTATATGCTGTAAGGAGAACTCTCTGCTTCTAAAACCAAAACGGAGCTACCTAACAGAACGGTCCTCAACGTGTGCATTCAACTTACAGAGATAAAGTCGTGTGTTGAAGGGAAGTCTGGAAATCCTTTCTGTGGAGAGATCTCAAAACAGGCATTTCCAGCACTATTCCCGCATATAACGAAATAGCAGTAAAACTCTGCTTAAAACACAGAAGAAACCTATCCTTCAATATACTCTGCTGTGCGTTTGTTCAGCTTAGTGAGTTAAATTTCCCTGTAGATTCAGGAGCTAGAAACACGATTCTGGTAAGAGCTGCTTTTGGACATTTCTCAGTGAATGCGAGTATATGCTGCAAGGAGAACTGTCTGCTTCTAAAACCAAAACGGAGCTACCTAACAGAACGGTTTTCAATGTGTGCATTCAACTTACAGAGTTACAGTCGTGTGTTGAAGGGGAAGTCTGGAAACGCTTTCTGTGGAGAGATCTCAAAACAGGCATTTCCAGCACTATTCCCGCATATAAGGAAATAGCAGTAAAACTCTGCTTAAAACACAGAAGAAAGGTATCCTTCAACCTGCTCTGCTGTGAGTTTGTTCAGCCTAGTGAGTTAAATCTCCCTGTACATTCAGGAGTTAGAAACAGGTTTCTGGTAAGGGCTGCGTTTGGACAATTCTCAGTGAATGGGAGTATATGCTGTAAGGAGAACTGTCTGCTTCTAAAACCAAAACGGAGCTACCTAACAGAACGGTCTTCAATGTGTACATTCAACTTACAGTGTTAAAGTCGTGTGTTGACGGGGAAGTCTGGAAACGCTTTCTGTGGAGAGAACTCAAAAGAGGCATTTCCAGCACTATTCCCGCTTATAACGAAATAGCAGTAAAACTCTGCTTAAAACACAGAAGAAACGTATCTTTAAATCTGCTCTGCTGTGCGTTTGTTCAGCTTAGTGAGTTAAAACTCCCTGTAGATTCAGGAGTTAGAAACACGTTTCTGGTAAGAGCTGCGTTTGGACATTTCTCAGTGAATGGTAGAATATGCTGTAAGGAGAACTGTCTGCTTCAAAACCAAAACGGAGCTACCTAACAGAACGGTCTTCAATGTGTGCATTCAACTTACATAGTTAAAGTGGTGTGTTTAAGGGGAAGTGTGGAAACGCTTTCGGTGGAGTGATCTCAAAACAGGCATTTCCAGCTCTATTCCCGCATATAGCGAAATAGCAGTAAAATTCTGCTTAAAACACAGAAGAAACGTATCCTTCAATCTGCTCTGCTGTGCGTATGTTCAGCTTAATGAGTTAAATCTCCCTGAAGATTCAGGAGTTAGAAACACGTTGCTGGTAAGGGCTGCGTTTGGACATTTCTCAGTGAATTGGAGTATATGCTGTAAGGAGAACTGTCTGCTTCTAAAACCAAAACGGATATACCTAACAGAACGGTCTTCAATGTGTGCATTCAACTTACAGAAGTAAAGTCGTGTGTTGAAGGGGAAGTCTGGAAACGCTTTCTGTGGAGAGATCTCCAAACAGGCATTTCAAGCACTATTCCCGCATTTAACGAAATAGAAGTAAAACTCTGCTTAAAACACAGAAGAAACGTATCCTTCAATCTGCTCTGCTGTGCGATTGTTCAGCTTAGTGAGTTAAATCTCCCTGTAGTTTCAGGAATTAGAAACACGTTTCTGGTAAGAGCTGCCTTTGGACATTTCTCAGTGAATGGGAGTATATGCTGTAGGGAGAACTGTCTGCTTCTAAAACCAAAACGGATCTACCTAACAGAACGGTCTTCGAAGTGTGCAATTCAACCTACAGAGTTAAAGTCTTGTGTTGAAGGGGAAGTCTGGAAACGATTTCTGAGGAGAGATCTCAAAACAGGCATTTCCAGCACTATTCCCGTATATAGCGAAATAGCAGTAAAACTCTGCTTTAAACACAGAAGAAACGTATCCTTCAATCTGCTCTGCTGTGCGTTTGTTCAGCTTAGTGTGTTAAATCTCCCTGAAGATTCAGGAGTTAGAAACACGTTTCTGGTAAGAGCTGCGTTTGGACATTTCTCAATGAATGGGAGTATATTCTGTAAGGAGAACTGTCTGGTTCTAAAACCAAAACCGAGCTACCTAACAGAACGGTCTTCAACGTGTGCATTCAACTTACAGATATAAAGTCGTGTGTTGAAGGGGAAGTCTGGAAACGCTTTCTGTGGAGAGATCTCAAAACAGGCTTTTCCAGCTCTATTCCCGCATATAACGAAATAGCAGTAAAACTCTGCTTAAAACACAGAAGAAAGGTATCCTTCAATCTGCCCTGCTGTGCGTTTGTTCAGCTTAGTGAGTTAAATCTCCCTGTAGATACAGGAGTTAGAAACACGTTTCTGGTAAGAGCTGCGTTTGGACATTTCTCAGTGAATGGGAGTATATGCTGCAAGGAGAACTGTGTGCTTCTAAAACCGAAACGGAGCTACCTAACAGAACGGTCTTCAATGTGTGCATTCAACTTACAGAGTTAAAGTCGTGTGTTGAAGGGGAATTCTGGAAACGCTTTCTGTGGAGAGATCTCAAAACAGGCATTTCTAGCACTATTCCCGCATATGACGAAATAGCAGTAAAACTCTGCTTAAAACACAGAAGAAACGTATCCTTCAATCTGCTCTGCTGTGCGTTTGTTCAGCTTAGTGAGTTAAATCTCCATGTAGATTCAGGAGTTAGAAACTCGTTTCTGGTAAGAGCTGCGCTTGGACATTTCTCAGTGAAAGGGAGTATATTCTGTAAGGAGAAGAGTTTGCTTTTAAAACCAAAACGGAGCTCCTTAACAGAACGGTCTTCAATGTGTGCATTCAACTTACAGAGTTACAGTCTTGTGTTGAAGGGGAAGTCTGGAAACGCTTTCTGTGGAGAGATCTCAAAACAGGCATTTCCAGCACTATTCCCGCATATAACGATATAGCAGTAAAACTCTGCTTAAAACACAGAAGAAAGGTATCCTTCAACCTGCTCTGCTGTGAGTTTGTTCAGCCTAGTGAGTTAAATCTCCCTGTACATTCAGGAGTTAGAAACAGGTTTCTGGTAAGGGCTGCGTTTGGACACTTCTCAGTGAATGGGAGTATATGCTGTAAGGAGAACTGTCTGCTTCTAAAACCAAAAGGGAGCTACCTAGCAGAACGATCTTCAATGTTTGCATTCAACTTACAGTTTTAAAGTCGTGTGTTGAAGGGGAAGTCTGGAAATGCTTTCTGTGGAGAGATCTCAAAAGAGGCATTTCCAGCACTATTCTCGCCTATAACGAAATAGCAGTAAAACTCTGCTTAAAACTCAGAGGAAACGTATCCTTCAATCTGCTCTGCTGTGCTTTTGTTCAGCTTAGTGTGATAAATCTCCCTGTAGATCCAGGAGTTAGAAACACGTTTCTGGTAAGAGCTGCGTTTGGACATTTCTCAGTGAATGTGAGTATATGCTGTAAGGAGAATTGTCTACTTCTAAAACCAAAACGGTGCTACCTATCAGAACGGTCTTCAAGGTGTGCATTCAACTTACAGAGTTAAATTGGTGTGTTGAAGGGGAAGTCTGGAAACGCTTTCTGTGGAGTGATCTCAAAACAGGCATTTCCAGCACTATTCCCGCATATAACGATATAGCAGTAAAACTCTGCTTAAAACACAGAAGAAACGTATCCTTCAATCTGCTGTGCTGTGCCTTTGTTCAGCTTAGTTAGTTAAATCTCCTTTTAGATTCAGGAGTCAGAACAACGTTTCTGGTAAGTGCTGCGTTTGGACATTTCTCACTGAATGGGATTATATGGTGTTAGAAGAACTGTCTGCCTCTAAAACCAAAACGGAGCTACCTATAAGAACGGTCTTCAATTTGTTCATTCAACATACAGTGTGAAACTCCTGTGTTTAAGGAGAAGTCTTGAAACGCTTTCTGTGGAGAGATCTCAAAAAAGGCATTTCCAGCACTATTCCCTCATATAAAGAAATAGCAGTAAATCTCTGCCAAAAACGCAGAAGAAACGAATCCTTCAATCTTCTCTGCTGTGCGTTTATTCAGCTAAATGAGTTAAATCTACCTTTAGATTCAGGTGATAGAAACACGTTTCTCGTAAGAGCCACGTTTTTACCTTTTTCAGTGAATGGGTGTATATGCTATAAGGAGAACTGTCTGCTTCTAACAACAAATGGAGCCACCTAACAGAACGGTCTTCAATGTGTGCATTCAACTTAGAGTTAAACTCTAGTGAGGAAGGGGAAGCCTGGACACACTTTCTGTGGAGAGATCTGAAAACTGGCATTTCCAGCATTATTCCCGCATATAACGAAATAGCAGTAAAACTCTGCCTGAAATACAGAAGAAACGTATCCTTCAATCTGCTCTGGTGTGCCTTTGTTCAGCTAAGTGAGTTAAATCTCCCTTTTGATTCAGGAGTTAGAAACCCGTTTCTGGTAAGAGCCGCGTTTGGACATTTCTCAGTGAAAGGGAGTATATGCTGTTATGGTGAACTGTCTGCTTCTAAAACCAAAACGGAGCTACCTAACAGAACGGTATTCAATGTGTGCATTCAACTTACAGAGTGAAACTCGTATATTGAAGGGGAAGTCTGGAAACGCTTTCTCTGGAGAGATCTCAAAACAGGCATTTCCAGCACTATTCCCGCTTATAATGAAATAGCAGTAAAACGTTGCCTGAAACACAAAAGAAACATATCCTTCCATCTGCTCCGCTGTGCGATATTTCAGCTAAGAGAGTTAAATCTTTCTTTAGATTCAGGAGTTATCAACACGTTTCTGGTAAGGGCTGCGTTTGGACATTCCTCAGTGAATGGGAGTATAGGCTGTAAGGGGAACTGTCTGCTTCTAAAACCAAAACGGAGCCACCTAACAGAACGGTCTTCAATGCGTGCATTTAACTTACAGAGTTAAACTCTTCTGTTGAAGGGGAAGTCTGGAAACGCTTTCAGTGGAGAGATCTCAAAACAGGCATTTCCAGCACTATTCCCGCATATAACGATATATCAGTAAAACTCTGCCTAAAACACAGAAGAAACGTATCCTTGAATCTGTTCTGCTGTGCGTTTGTTCAGCTAAGTGAGTTAAATCTGCCTTTAGATTCAGGAGTTAGAAACACCTTTCTGGAAAGAGCTGCGTTTGTACATTTCTCAGTGAATGGGAATATATGCTGTAAGGAGAACTCTCTGCTTCTAAAACCAAAACGGAGCTACCTAAAAGAACGGCCTTCAATGTGTGCATTCAACGTACAGATCTAAACACTTAGGTTGAAGGGGAAGTCTGGAAAGGCTTTCTGTTTAGAGATCTCAAAACAGGAATTTCCAGCACTATTCCCTGATATAACCAAATAGCAGTAAAACTCTGCTTAAAACACAGAAGAAACGTATCCTTCAATCTGCTCTGCCGTGCGTTGTTCAGCTAAGTGAGTTAAATCTCCCTTTAGATTCAGGAGTTAGAAACACGTTTCTGGTAAGTGTTGCGTTTGGACATTTCTCACTGAATGAGAGTATATGGTGTAAGGAGAACTGTCTGCTTCTAAAACCAAAAGGGAGCTACCTAATAGAACGGTCTTCAATGTGTGCATTCAACTTACTGGCTTAAACTCGTGTGTAAGGGGAAGTCTGTAAACGCTTTCTGTGGAGAGATCTCAAAACAGGCATTGCAAGCACTATTCCAGCATATAAACAAATAGCAATAAATCTCTGCCTAAAACACTGAAGAAACGTATCCGTCAATCTGCTCTGCTGTGCGTTTGTTCAGCTAAGTGAGATAAATCTCCCTATAGATTCACGAGTTAGAAACACGTTTCTGGTAAGAGCTGCATTTGGACATTTCTCAGTGAATGGGAGTATATGCTGTAAGGAGTACTGTCTGCTTCTAAAACCAAAAGGGAGCTACCTAGCAGAACGATCTTCAATGTGTGCATTCAACTTACAGTTTTAAAGTCGTGTGTTGAAGGGGAAGTCTGGAAATGCTTTCTGTGGAGAGATCTCAAAAGAGGCATTTCCAGCACTATTCTCGCCTATAACGAAATAGCAGTAAAACTCTGCTTAAAACACAGAGGAAACGTATCCTTCAATCTGCTCTGCTGTGCTTTTGTTCAGCTTAGTGTGATAAATCTCCCTGTAGATTCAGGAGTTAGAAACACGTTTCTGGTAAGAGCTGCGTTTGGACATTTCTCAGTGAATGTGAGTATATGCTGTAAGGAGAATTGTCTACTTCTAAAACCAAAACGGTGCTACCTATCAGAACGGTCTTCAAGGTGTGCATTCAACTTACAGAGTTAAATTGGTGTGTTGAAGGGGAAGTCTGGAAACGCTTTCTGTGGAGTGATCTCAAAACAGGCATTTCCAGCACTATTCCCGCATATAACGAAATAGCAGTAAAACTCTGCTTAAAACACAGAAGAAACGTATCCTTCAATCTGCTCTGCTGTGCCTTTGTTCAGCTTAGTTAGTTAAATCTCCTTTTAGATTCAGGAGTCAGAACAACGTTTCTGGTAAGTGCTGCGTTTGGACATTTCTCACTGAATGGGATTATATGGTGTTAGAAGAACTGTCTGCCTCTAAAACCAAAACGGAGCTACCTATAAGAACGGTCTTCAATTTGTTCATTCAACATACAGTGTGAAACTCCTGTGTTTAAGGAGAAGTCTTGAAACGCTTTCTGTGGAGAGATCTCAAAAAAGGCATTTCCAGCACTATTCCCTCATATAAAGAAATAGCAGTAAATCTCTGCCAAAAACGCAGAAGAAACGAATCCTTCAATCTTCTCTGCTGTGCGTTTATTCAGCTAAATGAGTTAAATCTACCTTTAGATTCAGGTGATAGAAACACGTTTCTCGTAAGAGCCACGTTTTTACCTTTTTCAGTGAATGGGTGTATATGCTATAAGGAGAACTGTCTGCTTCTAACAACAAATGGAGCCACCTAACAGAACGGTCTTCAATGTGTGCATTCAACTTAGAGTTAAACTCTAGTGAGGAAGGGGAAGCCTGGACACACTTTCTGTGGAGAGATCTGAAAACTGGCATTTCCAGCATTATTCCCGCATATAACGAAATAGCAGTAAAACTCTGCCTGAAATACAGAAGAAACGTATCCTTCAATCTGCTCTGGTGTGCCTTTGTTCAGCTAAGTGAGTTAAATCTCCCTTTTGATTCAGGAGTTAGAAACCCGTTTCTGGTAAGAGCCGCGTTTGGACATTTCTCAGTGAAAGGGAGTATATGCTGTTATGGTGAACTGTCTGCTTCTAAAACCAAAACGGAGCTACCTAACAGAACGGTATTCAATGTGTGCATTCAACTTACAGAGTGAAACTCGTATATTGAAGGGGAAGTCTGGAAACGCTTTCTGTGGAGAGATCTCAAAACAGGCATTTCCAGCACTATTCCCGCTTATAATGAAATAGCAGTAAAACGTTGCCTGAAACACAAAAGAAACATATCCTTCCATCTGCTCCGCTGTGCGATATTTCAGCTAAGAGAGTTAAATCTTTCTTTAGATTCAGGAGTTATCAACACGTTTCTGGTAAGGGCTGCGTTTGGACATTCCTCAGTGAATGGGAGTATAGGCTGTAAGGGGAACTGTCTGCTTCTAAAACCAAAACGGAGCCACCTAACAGAACGGTCTTCAATGCGTGCATTTAACTTACAGAGTTAAACTCTTCTGTTGAAGGGGAAGTCTGGAAACGCTTTCAGTGGAGAGATCTCAAAACAGGCATTTCCAGCACTATTCCCGCATATAACGATATATCAGTAAAACTCTGCCTAAAACACAGAAGAAACGTATCCTTGAATCTGTTCTGCTGTGCATTTGTTCAGCTAAGTGAGTTAAATCTGCCTTTAGATTCAGGAGTTAGAAACACCTTTCTGGTAAGAGCTGCGTTTGTACATTTCTCACTGAATGGGAATATATGCTGTAAGGAGAACTCTCTGCTTCTAAAACCAAAACGGAGCTACCTAAAAGAACGGCCTTCAATGTGTGCATTCAACGTACAGATCTAAACACTTAGGTTGAAGGGGAAGTCTGGAAAGGCTTTCTGTTTAGAGATCTCAAAACAGGAATTTCCAGCACTATTCCCTGATATAACCAAATAGCAGTAAAACTCTGCTTAAAACACAGAAGAAACGTATCCTTCAATCTGCTCTGCCGTGCGTTGTTCAGCTAAGTGAGTTAAATTTCCCTTTAGATTCAGGAGTTAGAAACACGTTTCTGGTAAGTGTTGCGTTTGGACATTTCTAACTGAATGAGAGTATATGGTGTAAGGAGAACTGTCTGCTTCTAAAACCAAAAGGGAGCTACCTAATAGAACGGTCTTCAATGTGTGCATTCAACTTACTGGCTTAAACTCGTGTGTAAGGGGAAGTCTGTAAACGCTTTCTGTGGAGAGATCTCAAAACAGGCATTGCAAGCACTATTCCAGCATATAAACAAATAGCAATAAATCTCTGCCTAAAACACTGAAGAAACGTATCCGTCAATCTGCTCTGCTGTGCGTTTGTTCAGCTAAGTGAGATAAATCTCCCTATAGATTCACGAGTTAGAAACACGTTTCTGGTAAGAGCTGCATTTGGACATTTCTCAGTGAATGGGAGTATATGCTGTAAGGAGGACTGTCTGCTTCTAAAACCAAAACGGAGCTACCTAACAGAACGGTCTTCAATGTGTGCATTCAACTTACAGAATTAAACTCGTGTGTTGAAGGGGAAGTCTGGAAACGATTTCTGTGGAGAGATCTCAAAACAGGCATTTCCAGCACTCTGCCCGCATATAACGAAATAGAAGTAAAACTCTGCCTAAAACACAGAAGAAACTTATCCTTCAATCTGCTCTGCTGTGCTTTTGTTCAGCTTAGTGAGATAAATCTCCCCTTAGATTCAGGAGTTAGAAACACGTTTCTGTTAAGTGCTGGTTTTGGACATTTCTCAGTGAATGGGAGTATATGCTGTAAGGAGAAATGTCTGCTTCTAAAACCAAAACGGAGCTACATAACAGAACGGTCTTCAATGAGTGCATTCAACTTACAGAGTTAAATTCGTGTGTTGCAGTGGAAGTCCGGAAACGCTTTCTGTGGTGAGATCTCAAAAGAGGCATTTCCAGCACTATTCCCGCATATAACGTAATGGCAGTAAAACTCTGCTTAAAACACAGAATAAACGAATGCTTCAATCTTCTCTGCTGTGCGTTTGTTAAGCTAAATAAGTTAAATCTCCCTTTAGATTCAGGAGTTAGAAACACGTTTCTGGTAAGAGCCGCGTTTGGACATTTCTCAGTAAATGGGAGTATATGCTATAATGAGAACTGTCTGCTTCTACGAGCAAAACGGATCTGCCTATCAGAACGGTCTTCAATGTGTGCATTCATCTTACAGAGTTAAACTGGTGTGAGGACGGGGAAGCCTGGAAACACTTTCTGTAGAGAGATCTCAAGACAGGCATTTCCAGCACTATTCCCGCATAAAACAAATTAGCAGTATAACACTGCCTGAAACACAGAAGAAAGGTTTTCTTCAATCTGCTCTGCTGCGCGTTTGTTCAGCTAAGTGAGTTAAATTTCCCTTTAGATTCAGGAGTTAGAAACACGTTTCTGGTAAGAGCTGCGTTTGGACATTTCTCACTGAATGGGATTATATGGTGTAAGGAGAACTGTCTGCTTCTAAAACCAAAACGGAGCTACCTAAAAGAACGGTCTTCAATGTGTGCATTCAACATACTGTGTGAAACTCGTGTGTTGAAGGAGAAGTCTGGAAACGCTTTCTGTGGAGAGATCTCAAAACAGGCATTTCCAGCACTATTCACGTAAATAACGAAATCGCAGTAAAGCTCTGCCTAAAACACAGAAGAAACGACTCCTTCAATCTGCTCTGCTGTGCTTTTCTTCAGCTAAATGGGTTAAAACTCAATTTAGATTCAGTAATTAGAAACACGTTTTTGGTAAGAGCCCCGTTTGGACATTTCTCAGTAAATGGGAGTATATGCTATAAGGAGAACTGTCTGCTTCTAACACCAAAACGAAGCTACCTAACAGAACGGTCTTCAATGGGTGCATTCAACTTAGAGTGTTAAACTCCTGTGAGGAAGTGGAGGCCTGGAAACATTTTCTGTGGAGAGATCTCAAAACACGCATTTTGAGCACTATTCCCGCATATAACGAAATAGCAATAAAACTCGCCTGAAACACAGAAGAAACATATCGTTTAATCTGCTCTGCTGTGCTTTTGTTCAGCTCAGTGAGTTAAATCTCCCTTTTGATTCAGGAGTTAGAAACACGTTTCTGGTAAGAGCTGCGTTTGGACATTTCTCAGTTAATAGGAATATATGTTGTAAGGACAACTGTCTGCTTCTAAAACCAAAACGGAACTACTTAACAGAACGGCCTTCAATGTGTGCATTCAACTTACAATGTTACACTCGTTTGTTGAAGGGGCAGTCTGGAAACGCTTTCTGTGGAGAGATTTCAAAACAGGCATTTCCAGCACTATTCCCGCATATAACCACATAGCAGTAAAACTCTTCCTGAAATACAGAAGAAACGTATCCTTCAATCTGCTCTGCTGTGCGTTGGTTCAGCTAAGTGAGTTACATCTCCCTTTATATTCCGGAGTTAGAAACACGTTTCTGGTAAGTGTTGCGTTTGGACATTTCTCAGTGAATGGGAATATATGCTGAAAGGAGATCTGTCTGCTTCTAAAACCAAAACGGAGCTACCTAACAGAATGGTCTTCAATGTGTGCATTCAACTTAGAGAGTTAAATTCGTGTGTTGCAGGGGATGTCTGGAAAGGTTTTCTGTGGTGAGATCTCAAAACAGGCATTTCCAGCACTATTAACGCATATAATGAAATAGCAGTAAAACTCTGCCTAAAACACAGAAGAAACGTATCCTTCAATCTGCTCTTCTGTGCGTTTGTTCAGCTACGTGAGTTACATCTCCCTTTAGATTGAGGAGTTAGAAACAGGTTTCTGGTACGAGCTGCGCTTGGATATTTCTCAGTGAAAGGGAGTATATTCCGTAAGAAGAACTGTCTGCTTGTAAAACCAAAACGGAGCTACCTAACAGAATGGTCTTCAATGTGTGCATTCAACTTACAGAGTTAAACTCGTGTGTTGCAGGGGATGTCTGGAAAGGTTTTCTGTGGTGAGATCTCAAAACAGGCATTTCCAGCACTATTCCCGCATATAACCAAATAGCGGTAAAACCCTGATTAAAACACAGAAGAAACGTATCCTTCAATATGCTCTGCTATTCGTTTGTTCTGCTAAGTGAGTTACATCTCCCTTTAGATTCAAAAGTTAGAAACACGTTTCTATTAAGTGCTGCCTTTGGACATTTCTCAGTAAATGGGAGAGTATGCTGTAAGGAGAACTATCTGATTGTAGAACCAAACGGAGCTACCTAACAGAACGGTCTTCAATGTGTGCTTTCAACTTACAGGGTTAAACTAGTGTGTTGAAGGGGAAGTCTGGAAATGCTTTCTGTGGAGAGACCTCAAACCAGGCATTTCCAGCACTATTCCCGCATATAAAGAAATAGCAGTAAAACTCTGCCTAAAATACAGAAGAAACGAATCCTTCAATCTGCACTGCTGTGCGTTTTTTCAGCTAAGTGTGTTATATCTCCCTTTAGATTCAGGAGTTAGAAACTCGTTTGTGGTAAGAGCTGCGTTTGGACATTTCTCAGTGAATGGGAGTATATCCTGTAAGGAGAACTGTCTGCTTCTAAAACCAAAACGGAACTACCTAACAGAATGGTCTTCAATGTGTGCATTCAACTTACAGAGTTAAACTCGTGTGTTGCAGGGGAAGTCTGGAAACGCTTTCCGTGGAGAGATCTCAAAACAGGCATTTTCAGCACTATTCCCGCATATAACCAAATAGCAGTAAATCTCTGCCTAAATCACAGAAGAAACGTATCCTTCAATCTGCTCTGCTGTGCGTTTGATCAGCTAAGAGAGTTAAATCTCCCTTTAGATTCAGGAGTCAGAAAAACGTTTCTGGTAAGAGCTGCGTTTGGACATTTCTCACTGAATGGGAATATATGGTGTAAGAAGAACTGTCTGCCTCTAAAACCAAAACGGAGCTACCTAAAAGAACGGTCTTCAATGTGTGCATTCAACATACAGAGTGAAACTCCTGTGTTTAAGGAGAAGTCTGGAAACGCTTTCTGTGGAGAGATCTCAAAAAAGGCATTTCCAGCACTATTCCCTCATATAAAGAAATAGCAGTAAAACTCTGCCAAAAACGCAGAAGAAACGAATCCTTCAATCTTCTCTGCTGTGCGTTTATTCAGCTAAATGAGTTAAATCTACCTTTAGATTCAGGTGTTAGAAACACGTTTCTCGTAAGAGCCGCGTTTTTACCTTTTTCAGTGAATGGGTTTATATGCTATAAGGAGAACTGTCTGCTTCTAACAACAAAACGGAGCCACCTAACAGAACGGTCTTCAATGTGTGCATTCAACTTACAGAGTTAAACTCTAGTGAGGAAGGGGAAGCCTGGACACACTTTCTGTGTAGAGATCTGAAAACTGGCATTTCCAGCATTATTCCCGCATATAACGAAATAGCAGTAAAACTCTGCCTGAAATACAGAAGAAACGTATCCTTCAATCTGCTCTGGTGTACCTTTGTTCAGCTAAGTGAGTTAAATCTCCCTTTTGATTCAGGAGTTAGAAACCCGTTTCTGGTAAGAGCCGCATTTGGACATTTCTCAGTGAATGGGAGTATATGCTGTTATGGTGAACTGTCTGCTTCTAAAACCTAAACGGAGCTACCTAACAGAACGGTCTTCAATGTGTGCATTCAACTTACAGAGTGAAACTCGTGTATTGAAGGGGAAGTCTGGAAACGCTTTCTGTGGAGAGATCTCAAAACAGGCATTTCCATCACTATTCCCGCATATAATGAAATAGCAGTAAAACGTTGCCTGAAACACAAAAGAAACATATCCCTCCATCTGCTCCACTGTGCGATATTTCAGCTAAGAGAATTAAATCTTTCTTTGGATTCAGGAGTTATAAACACGTTTCTGGTAAGAGCTGCGTTTGGACATTCCTCAGTGAATGGGAGTATAGGCTGTAAGGAGAACTGTCTCCTTCTGAAACCAAAACGGAGCCACCTAACAGAACGGTCTTCAATGTGTGCATTTATCCTACAGAGTTAAACTCTTTTGTTATAAGAGAAGTCTGGAAACGCTTTCAGTGGAGAGATCTCAAAACAGGCATTTCCAGCACTATTCCCGCATATAACGATATATTAGTAAAACTCTGCCAAAAACACAGAAGAAACGTATCCTTGAATCTGTTCTGCTGTGCATTTGTTCAGCTAAGTGAGTTAAATCTCCCTTTAGATTCAGGAGTTAGAAACACCTTTCTAGTGAGAGCTGCGTTTGTAGATTTCTCAGTGAATGAGATTATATGCTGTAAGGAGAACAGTCTGCTTCTAAAACCAAAACTGAGCTACCTAAAAGAACGGCCTTCAATGTGTGCATTCAACGTACAGAGCTAAACACTTGTTTTGAAGGGGAAGTCTGGAAAGGCTTTCTGTTTAGAGATCTCAAAACAGGAATTTCCAGCACTATTCCCTGATATAACCAAATAGCAGTAAAACTCTGCTTAAAACACAGAAGAAACGTATCCTTCAATCTGCTCTGCCGTGCGTTGTTCAGCTAAGTGAGTTAAATCTCCCTTTAGATTCAGGAGTTAGAAACACGTTTCTGGTAAGTGCTGCGTTTGGACATTTCTCAGTGAATGAGAGTATATGGTGTAAGGAGAACTGTCTGCTTCTAAAACCAAAAGGGAGCTACCTAATAGAACGGTCTTCAATGTGTGCATTCAACTTACTGACTTAAACTCGTGTGTAAGGGGAAGTCTGTAAACGCTTTCTGTGGAGAGATCTCAAAACAGGCATTGCAAGCACTATTCCCGCATATAAACAAATAGCAGTAAATCTGTGCCTGAAACAAGGAATAAACAAATACTTTAATCTGCTCTGCTGTGCGTTTTTTCAGCTAAGTGAGATAAATCTCCCTTTAGATTCAGGAGTCAGAAACACGTTTCTGGTAAGAGCTGCCTTTGGACATTTCTCAGTGAATGGGGTTATATGCTGTAAGGAGAACTGTCTGCTTCTAAAACGAAAACGGAGCTACTTAACAGAACGGTATTCAATGTGTACATTCAACTTACAGAGGTAAACTCATGTGTTGAAAGGGAAGTCTGGAAACGATTTCGGTTTAGAGATCTCAAAACAGGCATTTCCAGCACTATTCCCACATATAACCAAATACCAGTAAAACTCTGACATAAACACAGAGAAACGTATCCTTCAATCTGCTTTGCTGTGCGTCGGTTCAGCTAAGTGATTTAAATCACCATTTAGATTCACGAGTTAGAAACACGTTTCTCGTAAGAGCTGCGTTTGGATATTTCTAAGGGAATGGAAGTATATGCTGTAAGGAGAACTGTCTGCTTCTAACACCAAAACGGAGTTACCTAACAGAACAGTCTTCAATGTGTGCATTCAACTTATATAGTTAAACTCGTGTGTTGAAGAGGAAGTCTGGAAACCCTTTCTGTGGAGAGATCTCAAAACAGGCATTTCCAGCACTATTCACGCATATTACGAAATGGCAGTAAAACTCTGCCTAAACGCAGAAGAAACGAATCCTTCAATCTGGACTTCTGTGCGTTTGTTCAGCTAAATGATTTAATTCTCCCTTTAGATTCCGGAGTTAGAAACACGATTCTGGTAAGAGCCGCGTTTGGACATTTCTCAGTGAATGGGAGCATATGCTGTAAAGAGGACTGTCTGCTTCTAAAACCAAAACGGAGCTACCTAGCAGACTGGACTTCAATGTGTGCATTCAACCTAGAGAGATAACGCCGTGTGTTGAAGCGGAAGTCTGGAAACGCTTTCTGTGGAGAGATCTGAAAACAGGCATTTCCAGCACTATTCCCGCATATAATGAAATAGCAGTAAAACTCTGCCTAAAACACAGAAGAAACGTATCCTTCAATCTGATCTTCTGTGCGTTTGTTCAGCTACGTGAGTTACATCTCCCTTTAGATTGAGGAGTTAGAAACAGGTTTCTGCTATGAGCTGCGCTTGGATATTTCTCAGTGAAAGGGGGTATATTCCGTAAGAACAACTGTCTGCTTGTAAAACCAAAACGGAGCTACCTAACAGAACGGTCTTCAATGTGTGCGTTAAATTCACAGGGTTAAACTCGTGTTTTGAAGGGGAAGTCTGGAATCGCTTTCTCTGGAGAGACCTCAAAACAGTCATTTCCAGCACTATTCCCGCATATACCAAATTAGCGGTAAAACTCTGATTAAAACACAGAAGAAACGTATCCTTCAATCTGCTCTGCTATGCGTTTGTTCCGCTAAGTGAGTTATCTCTCCCTTTAGATTCAAGAGTTAGAAACACGTTTCTTTTAAGTGCTGCCTTTGGACAATTCTCAGTAAATGGGAGAGTATGCTGTAAGGAGAACTGTCGGATTGTAGAGCCAAACGGAGCTACCTAACAGAACGATCTTCAATGTGTGCATTCAAATTACAGGGTTAAACTAGTGTGTTGAAGGGGAAGTCTGGAAATGTTTTCTGTGGAGAGATCTCAAAACAGGCATTTCCAGCACTATTCCCGCATATAAAGAAATAGCAGTAAAACTCTGCCTAAAAAACAGAAGAAGCGTATCCTTCAATCTGCACTGCTGTGCGTTTTTTCAGCTAAGTGTGTTATATCTCCCTTTAGATTCAGGAGTTAGAAACACGTTTCTGGTAAGAGCTGCATTTGGACATTTCTCACTGAATGAAATTATATGCTGTAAGGAGAACTGTCTGCTCCTAAAACCAAAACGGAGCTACCTCACAGAACGGTCTTCAACGTGTGCGTTCCAGTTAGAGAGTTAAACTTGTGTGTTGAAGGGGAAGTCTGAAAACGCTTTCTGTGGAGAGATCTCAAAACAGGCATTTCCAGCACTATTCCCGCATATAACCAAATAGCAGTAAAACTCTGCCTTAAACACAGAAGAAACGTATCCTTCAATATGCTCTGCTTTGCGTTTTCTTAGCTAAGTGAGTTAAATATCCCTTTAGATTCAGGAGTTAGAAACACGTTTCTGCTACGAGCTGCCTTTGGACATTTCTCAGTGAATGGGAGTATATGCTTTAAGGAGAACTGTCTACTTCTAAAACCAAAACGAAGCTACCTAACAGAACGGTCTTCAAAGTGTGCATTTAACTTACAGAATTAAACTCGTGTTTTGAAGGGAAAGTCTGGAAATGCTTCCTGTGGAGAGATCTCGAAACAGGAATTTCCAGCCCTATTCCCGCATATAACCAAATAGCAGTAAATCTCTGCCTTAAACACAGAAGGAACTTATCCTTCAATCTGCTCTGCTGTGCGTCTGTTCAGCTAAATGAGTTTTATCTCCCTTTAGATTCAGAAGTTAGAAACTCGTTTCTGGTAAGAGCTGCGTTTGGACATTTCTCAGTGAATGGGAGTATATGCTGTAAGAAGAACTGTCTGCTTCTAAAACCAAAACGGAGCTACCTAACAGAACGGTCTTCAATGTGTTCACTCAACTTACAGAGTTAAAGTCCTGTGTTGAAGGGGAAGTCTGGAAATGCTTTCTGTGGAGAGATCTCAAAACAGGCATTTCCAGCACTATTCCCGTAGATAACCAAATAGCAGCAATATTCTACCTAAAACACAGAAGAAACATATCCTTCAATCTGCTCTGCTGTGCTATGGTTCAGCTACGTGAGTTAAATCTCCCTTTAGATTCAGGAGTTAGTAACACGTTTCTGGTACGAGCTGTGTTTGGACATTTCACAGTGAATGGGAGTATATGCTGTAAGCAGAACTGTTGCTTCTAAAACAAAAACGGAGCTACTTAACAGAACGGTCGTCAATGTGTGCATTCAACTTAGAGAGTTAAATTCGTGTGTTGCACGGGAAGTCTGGAAACACTTTCGGTAGAGAGATCTCAAAACAGGTATTTCCAGCACTATTCCCGCATATAACCAAATAGCAGTATATCCCTGCCTGAAACACAGAAGAAACTTATCCTTCAATCTGCTCTGCTGTCCGTTGTTTCAGCTAAGTGAGTTAAATCTCCCTTTAGATTCAGGAGTCAGAAACACGTTTCTGGTAAGAGCTCCGTTTGGACATTTCTCAGTGAATGGGAGTATATGCTGTAAAGAGAACTGTCTGCTTCTAAAACCAAAACGGAGCTCCTCACAGAACGGAATTCAATGTGTGCTTTCAATTTATAGAGGTAAACTCATGTGTTGAAGGAAAAGTCTGGAAACGCTTTCTGTGCACAGATCTCAAAACAGGCATTTCCAGCACTATTCCCACATATAACCCAATACCAGTAAAACTCTGCCTTAAACACAGAAGAAACTTATCCTTCAATCTGCTCTGCTGTGCGTCTGTTCAGCTAAGTGATTTAAATCACCCTTTAGATTCAGGAGTTAGAAACACGTTTCTGGTAAGAGCAGCGTTTGGATATTTCTCAGGGAATGGGATTATATGCTGTAAGGAGAACTGTCTTCTTCAAACACTAAAAGTGATTTACCTAACAGAACGGTCTTCAATGTGTGCATTCTACTTACAGAGTTAAACTCATGTGTTGAAGGGGAAGTCTGGAAACGCTTTCTTTGGAGAGATCTCAAAACAGGCATTTCCAGCACTATTCCCGCATATAACGAAATAGCAGTACAAGTCTGCCTAAAACACAGAAGAAACTTATCCTTCAATCTGCTCTTCTGTGCGTTTGTTCAGCTAAGTGAGTTACATCTCCCTTTAGAGTCAGGAGTTAGAAAAACGTTTCTGTTAAGAGCTGCGTTTGGACATTTCTCAGTGAACGGAATACGTGCTGTAAGGAAAATAGTCTTCTTCTAAATCCAAAACGGAGCTACCTAACAGAACGGTCTTCAATATGTGCATTCAACCTACAGATTTTATCTCGTGTGTTGAAGGGGAAGTCTGGAAACGCTTTCTGTGGATAGATCTCAAAACAGGCATTTCCAGCACTATTCCCATATATAACAAAATAGCAGTAAAATTGTGCTTAAAACACAGAAGAAACGTACCCTTAAATCTGCTGTGCTGTGCGTTTGTTCAGCTAAGTGAGTTAAATCTCCCTTTAGCTTCAGGAGTCGGAAACATGTTTCTGGTAAGAGCTGCGTTTGGACATTCCTCAGTGAATGGGAGTATGTGCTGAAAGTAGAACTGTGTGATTCTATAACAAAAATATAGCTGCCTAACAGAACGGTCTTCAATGTGTGCATTCAACTTCCAGAGTTAAACTCCTGTGTTGAAGGGGAAGTCTGGAAACGCTTTCTGTGGAGAGATCTCAAAACAGGCATTTCCAACACTATACCCGCATATAACGAAATAGCAGTAAAACTCTGCCTAAAACACAGAAGAAGCATATCCTTCAATATGCTCTGCTGTGCGTTTGTTCAGCTGAGAGAGTTAAATCTCTCTTTATATTCAGGAGTTAGAAACACGTTTCTCTTAAGAACTGCGTTTGGACATTTCTCAGTGAATGGGAGTATATGCGGTAAAGAGAAATGTCTGCTTCTAAAACCAAAACGGAGCTACCTAACCGAACGGTCTTCAATGCGTGAATTCAACTTACAGAGTTAAACACGTGTGTTGAAGGGGAAGTCTGGAAACGCTTTCTGTGGAGAGATCTCAAAAGAGGCATTTCCAGCACTATTCCCGCATATAACGATATAGAAGTTAAACTCTGCCTGAAACACAGAAGAAACGTATCCTTCTATCTGCTCTACTGTGCGTTTGTTCAGCTAAGTGAGTTAAATCTTTCTTTAGATTCAGGAGTCGGAAACACGTTTTTGGTACGAGTTGCGTTTGGACATTTCTCAGTGAATGGGTGTATATGCTGAAAGGAGTACAGACTTCTTCTATAACCAAAACGGAGCTACCTAACGGAACGGTCTTCCATGTGTGCATTCAACTTACAGTGTTAAACTCGTGTGTTTAAGGGAATGTTTGGAAACTTTTTCTGTGGAGAGATCTCAAAACAGGCATTTCCAGCCCTATTCCCGCATATAAAGAAATAGCAGTAAAACTTTTCTAAAACATAGAAGAAACTTATCCTTCAATCGGCTCTGCTCTGCGTTTGTTCAGCTAAGTGAGAAAAATCTTCCTTTAGTTTAAGGACTTAGAAACACTTTTCTGGTAAGAGCTGCGTTTTGACATTTCTCAGTGAATGGGCGTATATGCTGTAGGAGAACTCTCTGCTTCTTAAAGCAAAACGGAGCCACCTAACCGAACGGCCTTCAATGTGTGCATTAAACGAACAGAGTTAAACTTGTGTGTTGAAGGGGAAATCTGGAAACGCTTTCTGTGGAGAGATCTCAAAAGAGTCATTTCAAGCACTATTCCCACCTATAAGGAAATAGCAGTAAAACTCTGCCTAAAACACAGAAGAAACGTATCCTTCAATCTGCTCTGCTGTGCGTTCCTTCAGCTAAGTGAGTTTCATCTCCCTTTATATTCAGGAGTTAGAAACAGGTTTCTGGTACGAGCTGCGTTTGGACAATTCTCAGTGAATGGAATACATGTTGTAAGTAGAACTGTCTGCTTCTAAAACCAAAACGGAGCTACCTAACAGAACGGTCTTCAATGTGTGCATTCAACTTACAGAGTGAAAGTCGTGTGTTGAAGGGGAAGTCTGGAAACGCTTTCTGGGGAGAGATCTCAAAACAGGCATTTCCAGCACTATTCCCGCATATAAAGAAATAGCAGTAAAACTCTGCCTAAAACACAGAAGTAGCGTATCCTTCAATCAGATCTGCTGTGCGTTTGTTCAGCTAAGTGAGTTAAATCTCCCTTTAGATTCAGGAGTTAGAAACACGTTTCTGGTAAGAAGTGCGTTTGGACATTTCTCAGTGAATGGGAGTATATTCTGTAAGGAGAACTGTCTGCTTCTAAAACCAAAACGGAGCTACATAATAGAACGGCCTTCAATGTGTGCATTCAACTTAAAGAGTTTAAGTTGTGTGTTGAAGGGGAAGTCTGGAAACGCTTTCTGTGGAGAGACCTCAAAAGAGGCATTTCCAGCACTATTCCCGCATATAACGAAATAGCAGTATAACTCTGCATGAAACACAGAAGAAACTTATCCTTCATTCTGCTCTGCTGTGCGTTTGTTCAGCTAAGTGAGTTAAATCTTTCTTTAGATTCATGAATTAGAAATACGTTCCTGGTAGGAACTCCGTTTGGACATTTCTAAGTGAATAGGTATATGCTTTAAAGAGAACTGTCTGCTTCTAAAACCAAAACGGAGATACGTAACAGAACTGTGTTAAATGTGTGCATTCAACCTACCGAGTTAAACTCGTGTGTTGAAGGGGAAGTCTGGAAACGCTTTCTGTGGAGAGATCTCAAAACAGGCATTTCCAGCACTACTCCTGCATATAACGACATACCAGTAAAACTCTGCCTAAAACACAGAAGAAACGTCTACTTCAATCTGCTGTGCTGTGCGATTTTTCAGCTAAGTGAGTTAAATCTTTCTTTAGATTCAGGAGTTAGAAACACGTTTCTGGTAAGAGCTGCGTTTGGACATTTCTCAGTGAATGGAATGCATGCTGCAAGGAGAACTGTCTGCTTCTAAAACGAAAACGGAGCTGCCTAACAGAACGGTCTTCAATGTGTGCATTCAACGTACAGATTTTAACTCGTGTGTTGAAGGGGATGTCTGGAAACGCTTTCTGTGGAGAGATCTCAAAACAGGCATTGCCAGCACTATGCCCGCATATAACAAAATAGCAGTAAAACTCTGCCTAAAACACAGAAGAAGCGTATCCTTCAATATGCTCTGCTGTGCGTTTGTTCAGCTAAGCGAGTTAAATCTCTCTTTAGATTCAGGAGTTAGAAACACGTTTCTGGTAAGGACTGCGTTTGGACATTTCTCAGTGAATGGGAGTATATGCTGAAAGGAGAACTGTCTGCTTCTAAAACCAAAACGGAAACACCTAACAGAACGGTCTTCAATGTGTGCATTCAACTTACGGAGTTAAACTCGTGTATTCAAGGGGAAGTCTGGAAACGCTTTCTGTGGAGAGATCTCAAAAGAGGCATTTCCAACACTGTTCCCGCATATAAAGATATAGAAGTAAAACTCTGCCTGAAGCACAGAAGAAATGTATCTTTCCATCTGCTCTGCTGTGCGTTTGTTCAGCTAAATGAGTTAAACATTTCTTTAGATTCAGGAGTCGGAAACACGTTTTTGTTAACAGCTGCGTTTGGACATTTCTCAATGAATTGGTGTATATGCTGAAAAAAGTACTGTCTTCTTCTATAACCAAAACGGAGCTACCTAACAGAACGGTCTTCAATGTGTGCATTCAACTTACAGAGTTCAACTCGTGTGTTTAAGGGAAAGTCTGGAAACTTTTTCTGTGGAGAGATCTCAAAGCAGGCATTTCCAGCCCTATTCCCGCATATAACGAAATAGCAGTAGAACTTTTTCTAAAACATAGAAGAAACGTATCCTTCAAGCGGCTCTGCTGTGCATTTGTTCAGCTAAGTGAGATAAATCTTCCTTTAGTTTAAGGAGTTAGAAACACTTTTTTGCGAAGAGCTGCGTTTTGACATTTCTCAGTGAATGGGAGTATATGCTGTAGGAGAACTCCCTGCTTCTAAAAGCAAAACGGAGCTACCTAACCGAACGGCCTTCAATGTGTGCATTAAACGTACAGAGTTATACTCGTGTGTTGAAGGGGAAATCTGGAAACGCTTTCTGTGGAGAGATCTCAAAATATGCATTTCAAGCACTATTCCCACATATAAGGAAATAGCAGTAAATCTCTGCCTAAAACACAGAAGAAACGTATACTTCAATCTGCTCTGCCGTGCGTTTGTTCAGCTAAGTGTGTTAAATCTCCCTTTAGATTCAGGAGTTAGAAACACGTTTCTGTTATAAGCTGCGTTTGGATAATCCTGAGTGAATGGGAGCATAGGCTTTAATGAGAAATATCTGGTTCTAAAACCAAAACGGAGCTCTCTGACAGAATGGATGTCAATGTGTTCATTCAACTTACAGAGTTAAACCCATGTGTTTCTGCAGCAGTTTGGGACCGCTTTCTGTGGGCCATCTCAAAACAGCTATTTGTAGCAGAATTCTCGGATATAACAAAATACAAGTAAAACTGCCTGTAAAACACAAAAGTATCATATTCTTCAATCTGACCTGCTGTGCGTTTGTTCAACTAATTGAGTTAAATCTCTCCTCAGATTCAGGAGTTTGAAACACTTCTCTGGTAAAACTGCGTTTGGATATTCCAGAGTGAATGGGAGCATATGCTGTAATGAGAAATATCTTGTTCTAAAACGAAAACGGAGCTATCTAACAGAATGGTTGTCAATGTGTACATTCAACTTGCAGAGTTATACTCATGTGTTTCTACAGCAGTTTGGAATCGCTTTCTGTGGGCAATCTCAAAACAGGCATTTCTAGAATAATTCCCGCATATAACAAAATACAAGTAAATCTGCCTCTAAAACACAAAAGTATCGTATCCTTCAATCTGCCCTGCTGTGCTTTTATTCAACTAAGGGAGTTAAATCTCTACGTTTCCAGTAAAAGTTGTGTTTAGATATTCCTAAGTGAATGAAAGCATTGGCTGTAATGAGAAATACCTGGTTCTAAAACCAAAACGGAACTATCTAACAAACTGGTTGTCAATGTGTACATTCAACTTACAGAATTATACTCATGTGTTTCTGCAGCAGTGTGGAAACGATTTCTGTGGGCAATCTCAAAACAGGCATTTGTAGCAGAATTCCCGCATATAACGAAATAGCAGTAAAACTGCCTCTAAAACACAAAAGAAACGTATCCTTCAATCTGCCTTGGTGTGCACTTGTGCAACTAAGTGAGTTAAATCTCTTCTTAGATGCAGGAGTTTGAAACACGTCTCTGGTAAAAACTGCGTTTGGATATTCCAGAGTAAATGGGAGCATATGCTGTAATAAGAAATATCTGGTTCTAAAACCAAAACGGAGCTATCTAACAGAATGGTTGTCAATGTGTACATTCAACTTACAGAGTTATACTCATGTGTTTCTACAGCAGTTTGGAAATACTTTCTGTGAAAAATCTCAAAACAGGCATTTGTAGCAGAATTCCCGCATATAACGAAATAGCAGTAAAACTGCCTCTAAAACACAAAAGAAACGTATCCTTCAATCTGCCCTGGTGTGCACTTGTGCAACTGAGTTAAATCTCTTCTTAGATGCAGGAGTTTGAAACACGTCTCTGGTAAAAACTGCGTTTGGATATTCCAGAGTAAATGGGAGCATATGCTGTAATAAGAAATATCTGGTTCTAAAACCAAAACGGAGCTATCTAACAGAATGGTTGTCAATGTGTACATTCAACTTACAGAGTTATACTCATGTGTTTCTACAGCAGTTTGGAAATACTTTCTGTGAAAAATCTCAAAACAGGCATTTCTAGCAGAATTACCGCATATAACGAAATAGCAGTAAAACTGCCTCTAAAACACAAAAGAAATGTATCCTTCAATCTGCCCTGCTGTGCGTTTGTGCAACTAAGTGAGATAATCTCTCCTTAAATTCAGGAGTTAGAAACACGTTTCTAGTAAAAGCTGCGTGTGGATATTCCTGAGTGAATGAGAGCATATGCTTTAATGAGAAATACCTGGTTCTAAAACCAAAACGAAGCAATCTAACAGAATGGTTGTCAATGTGTACATTCAACTTACAGAGTTAACCTCATGTGTTTCTGCAGCAGTTTGGAAACACCTTCTGTGGGCAATCTCAAAACTGGCATTTCTGGCAGAATTCATGTATATAACGAAATAGCAGTAAAACTGCCTCTAAAACACAAAATAAACATATCCTTCAATCTGCCCTGCTGTGCGCTTGTTCACCTAAGTGAGTTAAATGTCTCCTTAGATTCAGGAGTTAGAAACACGTTTCTGGTAAAAGCTGCGTTTGGATATTCCTGAGTGAATGGGAGCATAGGCTGTAGTGAGAAATATCTGTTTCTAAAACCAAAACGGAGCTATCTAACAGAATGGTTGTCAATGTGTACATTCAACTTACAGTGTTAAACTCATGTGTTTCTGCAGCAGTTTAGAAACGCTTTCTGTGGGGAATATGAAAGCACGCATTTCTAGCAGAATTCACGCATATAATGAAATAGCAGTAAAACGGCCTCTAATACACAAAAGATACATATCCTTCAATCTGACCTGCTCTGCGTGTGTTCAACTAAGTGAGTTATATCTCTTATTAGATTCAGGAGTTAGAAACACGTTTCTGGTAAAAGCTGCGTTTGGATATTACTGAGTGAATGAAAGCATAGGCTGTAATGAGAAATATCTGGTTCTGAAACCAACAAGGAGCTCTCCAACAGAATGGGTGTCAATGTGTACATTTAACTTACATAGTTAAACACATGTGTTTCTGTAGCATTTTGGAAACTCTTTCTTTGGGAAATCTCAGAACAAGCATTTCCAGAAAAATACCCCCAAAGAACAAAATAGCAGTAAAACTGCCACTAAAACACAAAATAAACGTATCCTTAAATCTGCCCTGCTGTGCGTTTGTTCAACTAAGTGAGTTATATCTCTCCTTAGATTCAGGAGTTAGAAACAGGTTTTTGGTAAAAGCTGCATTTGGATATTCCTAAGTGAATGAAAGCATAGGCTGTAATGAGAAATATCTGGTTCTAAAACCAAAACGGAGCTATCTCAGAGAATGGTTGTCAATGTGCATATTCAACTTACAGAGTTAAACTCATGTGTTTCTGCAGCAGTTTGTAAACGCTTTCTGTGGGGAATCTCAAAACAGGCATTTCTAGCAGAATTCCCACATATAACGTAGTAGCAGTAAAACTGCCTCTAAAACACAAAAGAGAATTATTTCTCAATCTGCACTGCTGTGCATTTGTTCAACTAAGTGAGTTAAATCTCTCCTTCGATTTAGGTGTTACAAACACTTTTCTGGTAAAAGCTGGGTTTGGATATTTCTGAGAGAATGGGAGCATAGACTGTAATGAGAAATATCTGGTTCTAAAACCAAAACGGAGCTATCTAACAGCATGGATGTCAATGTGTATATTCAACTTTCAGAGTTAAACTCATGTGTTTCTCCAGCAGTTTGGAAACGCTTTCTGTGGGGAATCTCAAAACAGGCATTTCTAGCAGAATTTCCGCAAATAACGAAATAGCAGTAAAACTGCCTCTAATACACAAAAGATACATATCCTTCAATCTGACCTGCTGTGCATTTGTTCAACTAAGTGAGTTATATCTCTTACTAGATTCCGGAGTTAGAAATACGTTTCTGGTAAAAGCTGGGTTTCGATATTCCTGCGTGAATGAAAGCATAGGCTGTAATGAAAAATATCTGGTTCTAAAACCAAAACGGAGCTATCTAACAGAATGGGTGTCAATGTGTACATTTAACTTACATAGTTAAACACATGTGTTTCTGTAGCAGTTTGGAAACTCTTTCTTTGGAAAATCTCAGAACAAGCATTTAAAGAAAAATACCCCCAAATAACGAAATAGCAGTAAATCTGCCACTAAAACACAAAATAAACGTATCCTTAAATCTGCGTTTGTTCAACTAAGTGAGTTAAATCTCTCCTTAGATTCAGGAGTTAGAAACACGTTTTTGGTAAAAGCTGCGTTTGGATATTCCTAAGTGAATGAAAGCATAGGCTGTAATGAGAAATGTCTGGTTCTAAAACCAAAACGAAGGTATCTCAGAGAATGGTTGCAATGTGTACATTCAACTTACAGAGTTAAATTCATGTGTTTCTGCAGCAGTTTGTAAACGCTTTCTGTGGGGAATCTCAAAACAGGTATTTCTAGAAGAATTCCCGCATATAACGAAATAGCATTAAAACTGCCTCTAAAACACAAAAGAAACTTATTTCTCAATCTGCACTGCTGTGCATTTGTTCAATTAAGTGAATTAAATCTCTCCTTAGATTCAGGAGGTAGAAACACGTTTCTGGTAAAAGCTTCATTTGGATATTCCTTAGTGAATTGGAGCATAGGCTGTAATGAGAAATATCTGGTTCTAAAACCAAAACGGAGCTATCTAACAGAATGGTTTTCAATGTTTACATTCAACTTACAGAGTTAAACTCATGTGTTTCTGCACCAGTTTGGAAATGCTTTCTGTGGGAAATCTCAATATAGGCATTTCTCGCAGAATTTAGGTATATAACGAAATAGCAGTAAAACTGCCTCTAAAACACAAAAGAAACGTATCTTTCTATCTGCCCTGCTGTGCGCTTGTTCAACTAAGTGAGTTAAATCTCTCCTTTAATGCAGGAGTTAGAAAAATGTTTCTGGTATAAGCTGGATTTGGATATTTCTGAGAGAATGGGAGAATAGGCTGTAATAAGAAATATCTGGTTCTAAAACCAAAACGGAGCTATCTGACAGCATGGATGTCAATGTGTACATTCAACTTTCAGAGTTAAACTCATGTGTTTCTCCATCAGTTTGGAAACACTTTCTGTGGGAAAACTCAAAACAGGCATTTCTAGTAGAATTCTCGCATATAACGAAATAGCAGTAAAACAGCCTCTAAAACACAAAAGAAACGTATCTTTTAATCTGCCCTGCTGTGTGTTTGTTCATTAAGTGAGTTAAATCTCTTCTTAGATTCAGGAGTTAGAAACCCGTTTCTGGTAAAGGCTGCGTTTGGATATTCCTGAGTGAATGAGCGCATAGGCTCTAATGAGAAATATCTGGTTCTAAAACCAAAACGGAGCTATCTAACACAATGATTGTCAATGTATACATTCAACTTACAAAGATAAACTCATGTGTTTCTGCAGCAGTTTGGAAACGCTTTTTGTGGGGAATCTGAAAACAGGCATTTCTAGCAGAATTCCCGCATATAACGAAATAGCAGTAAAACTGCCTCTAAAACACAAAAGAAACTTATTTCTCTATCTGCACTGCTGAGCGTTTGTTCAACTAACTGAGTAAAATCTCTCCGTCGATGCAGGAATTAGAAACACATTTCTCGTAAAAGCTGCGTTTGGATATTCCTGAATGAATGGGAGCATATGCTGTAATGAGAAATAACTGGTTTTAAAACCAAACGGAGCTATCTAACAGAATGATTCTCAATGTGTACATTCAACTCACAGTGTTAAACTGATGTGTTTCTGCAGCACTTTAGAAACGCTTTCTGTGGGGAATATGAAAGCAGGCATTTCTAGCAGAATTCACGCATATAACGAAATAGCAGTAAAACTGCCTCTAATACACAAAAGATACATATGCTTCAATCTGACCTGCTCTGCGTTTGTTCAACTAAGTGAGTTATATCTCTTATTAGATTCAGGAGTTAGAAACACGTTTCTGGTAAAAGCTGCATTTGGATATTCCTGAGTGAATGAAAGCATAGGCTGTAATGAGAAATATCTGGTTCTGGAACGAAAACGGAGCTCTCTAACAGAACGGGTGTCAATGTGTACATTCAACTTACAGAGTTAACCTCATGTGTTTCTGCAGCAGTTTGGAAACGCTTTCTGTGGGCAATCTCAATACAGGCATTTCTAGCAAAATTCCCGCATATAACAAAATAGCAGTAAAACTGCCTCTAAAACACAAAAGAAACGTATCCTTCAATCTGCCCTGGTGTGCACTTGTGCAACTAAGTGAGTTAAATCTCTCCTTAGATTCAGGAGTTAGAAACACTTTTCTGGTAAAAGCTGCACTTGGATATTCCTGAGTGAATGGGAGCATAAGCTGTAATGAGAAATAACTGATTCTAAAACCAAAACGGAGCTATCTAACAGAATGGTTGTCAATGTGTACATTCAACTTACAGAGTTAAACTCATGTGGTTCTGCAGCAGTTTGGAAACGCTTTCTCTGAATAATCTCAAAACAGGCATTTCTAGCAGAATTCCCGCATATAACGAAATAGCAGTAAAACTACCTCTAATACACAGAAGAAACGTATCCTTCAATCTGCCCTGCTTTTCTTTTTTTCAACTGAGTTAAATCTCTCCTTAGATTCAGGAGTTAGAAACACGTTACTTGTAAAAGCTGCCTTTGGATATTCCTGAGTGAATGTGAGTATATTTTGTAATGAGAAATATCTGGTTCTAAAACCAAAACGGAGCTATCTAACAGAATAGTTGTCAATGTGTGCATTCAACTTACAGAGTTAAACTCATGTGTTTATGCGGCAGTTTGGAAACGCTTTCTGTGGAGAATTTCAAAACAGGCATTTCCAACACAATACACGTATATAACAAAATACAAGTAAAACTGCCTGTAAAACACAAAAGTATCATATTCTTCAATCTGACCTGCTGTGCGTTTGTTCAACTAATTGAGTTAAATCTCTCCTCAGATTCAGGAGTTTGAAACACTTCTCTGGTAAAACTGCGTTTGGATATTCCAGAGTGAATGGGAGCATATGCTGTAATGAGAAATATCTTGTTCTAAAACGAAAACGGAGCTATCTAACAGAATGGTTGTCAATGTGTACATTCAACTTGCAGAGTTATACTCATGTGTTTCTACAGCAGTTTGGAATCGCTTTCTGTGGGCAATCTCAAAACAGGCATTTCTAGAATAATTCCCGCATATAACAAAATACAAGTAAATCTGCCTCTAAAACACAAAAGTATCGTATCCTTCAATCTGCCCTGCTGTGCTTTTATTCAACTAAGGGAGTTAAATCTCTACGTTTCCAGTAAAAGTTGTGTTTAGATATTCCTAAGTGAATGAAAGCATTGGCTGTAATGAGAAATACCTGGTTCTAAAACCAAAACGGAACTATCTAACAAACTGGTTGTCAATGTGTACATTCAACTTACAGAATTATACTCATGTGTTTCTGCAGCAGTGTGGAAACGATTTCTGTGGGCAATCTCAAAACAGGCATTTGTAGCAGAATTCCCGCATATAACGAAATAGCAGTAAAACTGCCTCTAAAACACAAAAGAAACGTATCCTTCAATCTGCCTTGGTGTGCACTTGTGCAACTAAGTGAGTTAAATCTCTTCTTAGATGCAGGAGTTTGAAACACGTCTCTGGTAAAAACTGCGTTTGGATATTCCAGAGTAAATGGGAGCATATGCTGTAATAAGAAATATCTGGTTCTAAAACCAAAACGGAGCTATCTAACAGAATGGTTGTCAATGTGTACATTCAACTTACAGAGTTATACTCATGTGTTTCTACAGCAGTTTGGAAATACTTTCTGTGAAAAATCTCAAAACAGGCATTTGTAGCAGAATTCCCGCATATAACGAAATAGCAGTAAAACTGCCTCTAAAACACAAAAGAAACGTATCCTTCAATCTGCCCTGGTGTGCACTTGTGCAACTGAGTTAAATCTCTTCTTAGATGCAGGAGTTTGAAACACGTCTCTGGTAAAAACTGCGTTTGGATATTCCAGAGTAAATGGGAGCATATGCTGTAATAAGAAATATCTGGTTCTAAAACCAAAACGGAGCTATCTAACAGAATGGTTGTCAATGTGTACATTCAACTTACAGAGTTATACTCATGTGTTTCTACAGCAGTTTGGAAATACTTTCTGTGAAAAATCTCAAAACAGGCATTTCTAGCAGAATTACCGCATATAACGAAATAGCAGTAAAACTGCCTCTAAAACACAAAAGAAATGTATCCTTCAATCTGCCCTGCTGTGCGTTTGTGCAACTAAGTGAGATAATCTCTCCTTAAATTCAGGAGTTAGAAACACGTTTCTAGTAAAAGCTGCGTGTGGATATTCCTGAGTGAATGAGAGCATATGCTTTAATGAGAAATACCTGGTTCTAAAACCAAAACGAAGCAATCTAACAGAATGGTTGTCAATGTGTACATTCAACTTACAGAGTTAACCTCATGTGTTTCTGCAGCAGTTTGGAAACACCTTCTGTGGGCAATCTCAAAACTGGCATTTCTGGCAGAATTCATGTATATAACGAAATAGCAGTAAAACTGCCTCTAAAACACAAAATAAACATATCCTTCAATCTGCCCTGCTGTGCGCTTGTTCACCTAAGTGAGTTAAATGTCTCCTTAGATTCAGGAGTTAGAAACACGTTTCTGGTAAAAGCTGCGTTTGGATATTCCTGAGTGAATGGGAGCATAGGCTGTAGTGAGAAATATCTGTTTCTAAAACCAAAACGGAGCTATCTAACAGAATGGTTGTCAATGTGTACATTCAACTTACAGTGTTAAACTCATGTGTTTCTGCAGCAGTTTAGAAACGCTTTCTGTGGGGAATATGAAAGCACGCATTTCTAGCAGAATTCACGCATATAATGAAATAGCAGTAAAACGGCCTCTAATACACAAAAGATACATATCCTTCAATCTGACCTGCTCTGCGTGTGTTCAACTAAGTGAGTTATATCTCTTATTAGATTCAGGAGTTAGAAACACGTTTCTGGTAAAAGCTGCGTTTGGATATTACTGAGTGAATGAAAGCATAGGCTGTAATGAGAAATATCTGGTTCTGAAACCAACAAGGAGCTCTCCAACAGAATGGGTGTCAATGTGTACATTTAACTTACATAGTTAAACACATGTGTTTCTGTAGCATTTTGGAAACTCTTTCTTTGGGAAATCTCAGAACAAGCATTTCCAGAAAAATACCCCCAAAGAACAAAATAGCAGTAAAACTGCCACTAAAACACAAAATAAACGTATCCTTAAATCTGCCCTGCTGTGCGTTTGTTCAACTAAGTGAGTTATATCTCTCCTTAGATTCAGGAGTTAGAAACAGGTTTTTGGTAAAAGCTGCATTTGGATATTCCTAAGTGAATGAAAGCATAGGCTGTAATGAGAAATATCTGGTTCTAAAACCAAAACGGAGCTATCTCAGAGAATGGTTGTCAATGTGCATATTCAACTTACAGAGTTAAACTCATGTGTTTCTGCAGCAGTTTGTAAACGCTTTCTGTGGGGAATCTCAAAACAGGCATTTCTAGCAGAATTCCCACATATAACGTAGTAGCAGTAAAACTGCCTCTAAAACACAAAAGAGAATTATTTCTCAATCTGCACTGCTGTGCATTTGTTCAACTAAGTGAGTTAAATCTCTCCTTCGATTTAGGTGTTACAAACACTTTTCTGGTAAAAGCTGGGTTTGGATATTTCTGAGAGAATGGGAGCATAGACTGTAATGAGAAATATCTGGTTCTAAAACCAAAACGGAGCTATCTAACAGCATGGATGTCAATGTGTATATTCAACTTTCAGAGTTAAACTCATGTGTTTCTCCAGCAGTTTGGAAACGCTTTCTGTGGGGAATCTCAAAACAGGCATTTCTAGCAGAATTTCCGCAAATAACGAAATAGCAGTAAAACTGCCTCTAATACACAAAAGATACATATCCTTCAATCTGACCTGCTGTGCATTTGTTCAACTAAGTGAGTTATATCTCTTACTAGATTCCGGAGTTAGAAATACGTTTCTGGTAAAAGCTGGGTTTCGATATTCCTGCGTGAATGAAAGCATAGGCTGTAATGAAAAATATCTGGTTCTAAAACCAAAACGGAGCTATCTAACAGAATGGGTGTCAATGTGTACATTTAACTTACATAGTTAAACACATGTGTTTCTGTAGCAGTTTGGAAACTCTTTCTTTGGAAAATCTCAGAACAAGCATTTAAAGAAAAATACCCCCAAATAACGAAATAGCAGTAAATCTGCCACTAAAACACAAAATAAACGTATCCTTAAATCTGCGTTTGTTCAACTAAGTGAGTTAAATCTCTCCTTAGATTCAGGAGTTAGAAACACGTTTTTGGTAAAAGCTGCGTTTGGATATTCCTAAGTGAATGAAAGCATAGGCTGTAATGAGAAATGTCTGGTTCTAAAACCAAAACGAAGGTATCTCAGAGAATGGTTGCAATGTGTACATTCAACTTACAGAGTTAAATTCATGTGTTTCTGCAGCAGTTTGTAAACGCTTTCTGTGGGGAATCTCAAAACAGGTATTTCTAGAAGAATTCCCGCATATAACGAAATAGCATTAAAACTGCCTCTAAAACACAAAAGAAACTTATTTCTCAATCTGCACTGCTGTGCATTTGTTCAATTAAGTGAATTAAATCTCTCCTTAGATTCAGGAGGTAGAAACACGTTTCTGGTAAAAGCTTCATTTGGATATTCCTTAGTGAATTGGAGCATAGGCTGTAATGAGAAATATCTGGTTCTAAAACCAAAACGGAGCTATCTAACAGAATGGTTTTCAATGTTTACATTCAACTTACAGAGTTAAACTCATGTGTTTCTGCACCAGTTTGGAAATGCTTTCTGTGGGAAATCTCAATATAGGCATTTCTCGCAGAATTTAGGTATATAACGAAATAGCAGTAAAACTGCCTCTAAAACACAAAAGAAACGTATCTTTCTATCTGCCCTGCTGTGCGCTTGTTCAACTAAGTGAGTTAAATCTCTCCTTTAATGCAGGAGTTAGAAAAATGTTTCTGGTATAAGCTGGATTTGGATATTTCTGAGAGAATGGGAGAATAGGCTGTAATAAGAAATATCTGGTTCTAAAACCAAAACGGAGCTATCTGACAGCATGGATGTCAATGTGTACATTCAACTTTCAGAGTTAAACTCATGTGTTTCTCCATCAGTTTGGAAACACTTTCTGTGGGAAAACTCAAAACAGGCATTTCTAGTAGAATTCTCGCATATAACGAAATAGCAGTAAAACAGCCTCTAAAACACAAAAGAAACGTATCTTTTAATCTGCCCTGCTGTGTGTTTGTTCATTAAGTGAGTTAAATCTCTTCTTAGATTCAGGAGTTAGAAACCCGTTTCTGGTAAAGGCTGCGTTTGGATATTCCTGAGTGAATGAGCGCATAGGCTCTAATGAGAAATATCTGGTTCTAAAACCAAAACGGAGCTATCTAACACAATGATTGTCAATGTATACATTCAACTTACAAAGATAAACTCATGTGTTTCTGCAGCAGTTTGGAAACGCTTTTTGTGGGGAATCTGAAAACAGGCATTTCTAGCAGAATTCCCGCATATAACGAAATAGCAGTAAAACTGCCTCTAAAACACAAAAGAAACTTATTTCTCTATCTGCACTGCTGAGCGTTTGTTCAACTAACTGAGTAAAATCTCTCCGTCGATGCAGGAATTAGAAACACATTTCTCGTAAAAGCTGCGTTTGGATATTCCTGAATGAATGGGAGCATATGCTGTAATGAGAAATAACTGGTTTTAAAACCAAACGGAGCTATCTAACAGAATGATTCTCAATGTGTACATTCAACTCACAGTGTTAAACTGATGTGTTTCTGCAGCACTTTAGAAACGCTTTCTGTGGGGAATATGAAAGCAGGCATTTCTAGCAGAATTCACGCATATAACGAAATAGCAGTAAAACTGCCTCTAATACACAAAAGATACATATGCTTCAATCTGACCTGCTCTGCGTTTGTTCAACTAAGTGAGTTATATCTCTTATTAGATTCAGGAGTTAGAAACACGTTTCTGGTAAAAGCTGCATTTGGATATTCCTGAGTGAATGAAAGCATAGGCTGTAATGAGAAATATCTGGTTCTGGAACGAAAACGGAGCTCTCTAACAGAACGGGTGTCAATGTGTACATTCAACTTACAGAGTTAACCTCATGTGTTTCTGCAGCAGTTTGGAAACGCTTTCTGTGGGCAATCTCAATACAGGCATTTCTAGCAAAATTCCCGCATATAACAAAATAGCAGTAAAACTGCCTCTAAAACACAAAAGAAACGTATCCTTCAATCTGCCCTGGTGTGCACTTGTGCAACTAAGTGAGTTAAATCTCTCCTTAGATTCAGGAGTTAGAAACACTTTTCTGGTAAAAGCTGCACTTGGATATTCCTGAGTGAATGGGAGCATAAGCTGTAATGAGAAATAACTGATTCTAAAACCAAAACGGAGCTATCTAACAGAATGGTTGTCAATGTGTACATTCAACTTACAGAGTTAAACTCATGTGGTTCTGCAGCAGTTTGGAAACGCTTTCTCTGAATAATCTCAAAACAGGCATTTCTAGCAGAATTCCCGCATATAACGAAATAGCAGTAAAACTACCTCTAATACACAGAAGAAACGTATCCTTCAATCTGCCCTGCTTTTCTTTTTTTCAACTGAGTTAAATCTCTCCTTAGATTCAGGAGTTAGAAACACGTTACTTGTAAAAGCTGCCTTTGGATATTCCTGAGTGAATGTGAGTATATTTTGTAATGAGAAATATCTGGTTCTAAAACCAAAACGGAGCTATCTAACAGAATAGTTGTCAATGTGTGCATTCAACTTACAGAGTTAAACTCATGTGTTTATGCGGCAGTTTGGAAACGCTTTCTGTGGAGAATTTCAAAACAGGCATTTCCAACACAATACACGTATATAACAAAATACAAGTAAAACTGCCTGTAAAACACAAAAGTATCATATTCTTCAATCTGACCTGCTGTGCGTTTGTTCAACTAATTGAGTTAAATCTCTCCTCAGATTCAGGAGTTTGAAACACTTCTCTGGTAAAACTGCGTTTGGATATTCCAGAGTGAATGGGAGCATATGCTGTAATGAGAAATATCTTGTTCTAAAACGAAAACGGAGCTATCTAACAGAATGGTTGTCAATGTGTACATTCAACTTGCAGAGTTATACTCATGTGTTTCTACAGCAGTTTGGAATCGCTTTCTGTGGGCAATCTCAAAACAGGCATTTCTAGAATAATTCCCGCATATAACAAAATACAAGTAAATCTGCCTCTAAAACACAAAAGTATCGTATCCTTCAATCTGCCCTGCTGTGCTTTTATTCAACTAAGGGAGTTAAATCTCTACGTTTCCAGTAAAAGTTGTGTTTAGATATTCCTAAGTGAATGAAAGCATTGGCTGTAATGAGAAATACCTGGTTCTAAAACCAAAACGGAACTATCTAACAAACTGGTTGTCAATGTGTACATTCAACTTACAGAATTATACTCATGTGTTTCTGCAGCAGTGTGGAAACGATTTCTGTGGGCAATCTCAAAACAGGCATTTGTAGCAGAATTCCCGCATATAACGAAATAGCAGTAAAACTGCCTCTAAAACACAAAAGAAACGTATCCTTCAATCTGCCTTGGTGTGCACTTGTGCAACTAAGTGAGTTAAATCTCTTCTTAGATGCAGGAGTTTGAAACACGTCTCTGGTAAAAACTGCGTTTGGATATTCCAGAGTAAATGGGAGCATATGCTGTAATAAGAAATATCTGGTTCTAAAACCAAAACGGAGCTATCTAACAGAATGGTTGTCAATGTGTACATTCAACTTACAGAGTTATACTCATGTGTTTCTACAGCAGTTTGGAAATACTTTCTGTGAAAAATCTCAAAACAGGCATTTGTAGCAGAATTCCCGCATATAACGAAATAGCAGTAAAACTGCCTCTAAAACACAAAAGAAACGTATCCTTCAATCTGCCCTGGTGTGCACTTGTGCAACTGAGTTAAATCTCTTCTTAGATGCAGGAGTTTGAAACACGTCTCTGGTAAAAACTGCGTTTGGATATTCCAGAGTAAATGGGAGCATATGCTGTAATAAGAAATATCTGGTTCTAAAACCAAAACGGAGCTATCTAACAGAATGGTTGTCAATGTGTACATTCAACTTACAGAGTTATACTCATGTGTTTCTACAGCAGTTTGGAAATACTTTCTGTGAAAAATCTCAAAACAGGCATTTCTAGCAGAATTACCGCATATAACGAAATAGCAGTAAAACTGCCTCTAAAACACAAAAGAAATGTATCCTTCAATCTGCCCTGCTGTGCGTTTGTGCAACTAAGTGAGATAATCTCTCCTTAAATTCAGGAGTTAGAAACACGTTTCTAGTAAAAGCTGCGTGTGGATATTCCTGAGTGAATGAGAGCATATGCTTTAATGAGAAATACCTGGTTCTAAAACCAAAACGAAGCAATCTAACAGAATGGTTGTCAATGTGTACATTCAACTTACAGAGTTAACCTCATGTGTTTCTGCAGCAGTTTGGAAACACCTTCTGTGGGCAATCTCAAAACTGGCATTTCTGGCAGAATTCATGTATATAACGAAATAGCAGTAAAACTGCCTCTAAAACACAAAATAAACATATCCTTCAATCTGCCCTGCTGTGCGCTTGTTCACCTAAGTGAGTTAAATGTCTCCTTAGATTCAGGAGTTAGAAACACGTTTCTGGTAAAAGCTGCGTTTGGATATTCCTGAGTGAATGGGAGCATAGGCTGTAGTGAGAAATATCTGTTTCTAAAACCAAAACGGAGCTATCTAACAGAATGGTTGTCAATGTGTACATTCAACTTACAGTGTTAAACTCATGTGTTTCTGCAGCAGTTTAGAAACGCTTTCTGTGGGGAATATGAAAGCACGCATTTCTAGCAGAATTCACGCATATAATGAAATAGCAGTAAAACGGCCTCTAATACACAAAAGATACATATCCTTCAATCTGACCTGCTCTGCGTGTGTTCAACTAAGTGAGTTATATCTCTTATTAGATTCAGGAGTTAGAAACACGTTTCTGGTAAAAGCTGCGTTTGGATATTACTGAGTGAATGAAAGCATAGGCTGTAATGAGAAATATCTGGTTCTGAAACCAACAAGGAGCTCTCCAACAGAATGGGTGTCAATGTGTACATTTAACTTACATAGTTAAACACATGTGTTTCTGTAGCATTTTGGAAACTCTTTCTTTGGGAAATCTCAGAACAAGCATTTCCAGAAAAATACCCCCAAAGAACAAAATAGCAGTAAAACTGCCACTAAAACACAAAATAAACGTATCCTTAAATCTGCCCTGCTGTGCGTTTGTTCAACTAAGTGAGTTATATCTCTCCTTAGATTCAGGAGTTAGAAACAGGTTTTTGGTAAAAGCTGCATTTGGATATTCCTAAGTGAATGAAAGCATAGGCTGTAATGAGAAATATCTGGTTCTAAAACCAAAACGGAGCTATCTCAGAGAATGGTTGTCAATGTGCATATTCAACTTACAGAGTTAAACTCATGTGTTTCTGCAGCAGTTTGTAAACGCTTTCTGTGGGGAATCTCAAAACAGGCATTTCTAGCAGAATTCCCACATATAACGTAGTAGCAGTAAAACTGCCTCTAAAACACAAAAGAGAATTATTTCTCAATCTGCACTGCTGTGCATTTGTTCAACTAAGTGAGTTAAATCTCTCCTTCGATTTAGGTGTTACAAACACTTTTCTGGTAAAAGCTGGGTTTGGATATTTCTGAGAGAATGGGAGCATAGACTGTAATGAGAAATATCTGGTTCTAAAACCAAAACGGAGCTATCTAACAGCATGGATGTCAATGTGTATATTCAACTTTCAGAGTTAAACTCATGTGTTTCTCCAGCAGTTTGGAAACGCTTTCTGTGGGGAATCTCAAAACAGGCATTTCTAGCAGAATTTCCGCAAATAACGAAATAGCAGTAAAACTGCCTCTAATACACAAAAGATACATATCCTTCAATCTGACCTGCTGTGCATTTGTTCAACTAAGTGAGTTATATCTCTTACTAGATTCCGGAGTTAGAAATACGTTTCTGGTAAAAGCTGGGTTTCGATATTCCTGCGTGAATGAAAGCATAGGCTGTAATGAAAAATATCTGGTTCTAAAACCAAAACGGAGCTATCTAACAGAATGGGTGTCAATGTGTACATTTAACTTACATAGTTAAACACATGTGTTTCTGTAGCAGTTTGGAAACTCTTTCTTTGGAAAATCTCAGAACAAGCATTTAAAGAAAAATACCCCCAAATAACGAAATAGCAGTAAATCTGCCACTAAAACACAAAATAAACGTATCCTTAAATCTGCGTTTGTTCAACTAAGTGAGTTAAATCTCTCCTTAGATTCAGGAGTTAGAAACACGTTTTTGGTAAAAGCTGCGTTTGGATATTCCTAAGTGAATGAAAGCATAGGCTGTAATGAGAAATGTCTGGTTCTAAAACCAAAACGAAGGTATCTCAGAGAATGGTTGCAATGTGTACATTCAACTTACAGAGTTAAATTCATGTGTTTCTGCAGCAGTTTGTAAACGCTTTCTGTGGGGAATCTCAAAACAGGTATTTCTAGAAGAATTCCCGCATATAACGAAATAGCATTAAAACTGCCTCTAAAACACAAAAGAAACTTATTTCTCAATCTGCACTGCTGTGCATTTGTTCAATTAAGTGAATTAAATCTCTCCTTAGATTCAGGAGGTAGAAACACGTTTCTGGTAAAAGCTTCATTTGGATATTCCTTAGTGAATTGGAGCATAGGCTGTAATGAGAAATATCTGGTTCTAAAACCAAAACGGAGCTATCTAACAGAATGGTTTTCAATGTTTACATTCAACTTACAGAGTTAAACTCATGTGTTTCTGCACCAGTTTGGAAATGCTTTCTGTGGGAAATCTCAATATAGGCATTTCTCGCAGAATTTAGGTATATAACGAAATAGCAGTAAAACTGCCTCTAAAACACAAAAGAAACGTATCTTTCTATCTGCCCTGCTGTGCGCTTGTTCAACTAAGTGAGTTAAATCTCTCCTTTAATGCAGGAGTTAGAAAAATGTTTCTGGTATAAGCTGGATTTGGATATTTCTGAGAGAATGGGAGAATAGGCTGTAATAAGAAATATCTGGTTCTAAAACCAAAACGGAGCTATCTGACAGCATGGATGTCAATGTGTACATTCAACTTTCAGAGTTAAACTCATGTGTTTCTCCATCAGTTTGGAAACACTTTCTGTGGGAAAACTCAAAACAGGCATTTCTAGTAGAATTCTCGCATATAACGAAATAGCAGTAAAACAGCCTCTAAAACACAAAAGAAACGTATCTTTTAATCTGCCCTGCTGTGTGTTTGTTCATTAAGTGAGTTAAATCTCTTCTTAGATTCAGGAGTTAGAAACCCGTTTCTGGTAAAGGCTGCGTTTGGATATTCCTGAGTGAATGAGCGCATAGGCTCTAATGAGAAATATCTGGTTCTAAAACCAAAACGGAGCTATCTAACACAATGATTGTCAATGTATACATTCAACTTACAAAGATAAACTCATGTGTTTCTGCAGCAGTTTGGAAACGCTTTTTGTGGGGAATCTGAAAACAGGCATTTCTAGCAGAATTCCCGCATATAACGAAATAGCAGTAAAACTGCCTCTAAAACACAAAAGAAACTTATTTCTCTATCTGCACTGCTGAGCGTTTGTTCAACTAACTGAGTAAAATCTCTCCGTCGATGCAGGAATTAGAAACACATTTCTCGTAAAAGCTGCGTTTGGATATTCCTGAATGAATGGGAGCATATGCTGTAATGAGAAATAACTGGTTTTAAAACCAAACGGAGCTATCTAACAGAATGATTCTCAATGTGTACATTCAACTCACAGTGTTAAACTGATGTGTTTCTGCAGCACTTTAGAAACGCTTTCTGTGGGGAATATGAAAGCAGGCATTTCTAGCAGAATTCACGCATATAACGAAATAGCAGTAAAACTGCCTCTAATACACAAAAGATACATATGCTTCAATCTGACCTGCTCTGCGTTTGTTCAACTAAGTGAGTTATATCTCTTATTAGATTCAGGAGTTAGAAACACGTTTCTGGTAAAAGCTGCATTTGGATATTCCTGAGTGAATGAAAGCATAGGCTGTAATGAGAAATATCTGGTTCTGGAACGAAAACGGAGCTCTCTAACAGAACGGGTGTCAATGTGTACATTCAACTTACAGAGTTAACCTCATGTGTTTCTGCAGCAGTTTGGAAACGCTTTCTGTGGGCAATCTCAATACAGGCATTTCTAGCAAAATTCCCGCATATAACAAAATAGCAGTAAAACTGCCTCTAAAACACAAAAGAAACGTATCCTTCAATCTGCCCTGGTGTGCACTTGTGCAACTAAGTGAGTTAAATCTCTCCTTAGATTCAGGAGTTAGAAACACTTTTCTGGTAAAAGCTGCACTTGGATATTCCTGAGTGAATGGGAGCATAAGCTGTAATGAGAAATAACTGATTCTAAAACCAAAACGGAGCTATCTAACAGAATGGTTGTCAATGTGTACATTCAACTTACAGAGTTAAACTCATGTGGTTCTGCAGCAGTTTGGAAACGCTTTCTCTGAATAATCTCAAAACAGGCATTTCTAGCAGAATTCCCGCATATAACGAAATAGCAGTAAAACTACCTCTAATACACAGAAGAAACGTATCCTTCAATCTGCCCTGCTTTTCTTTTTTTCAACTGAGTTAAATCTCTCCTTAGATTCAGGAGTTAGAAACACGTTACTTGTAAAAGCTGCCTTTGGATATTCCTGAGTGAATGTGAGTATATTTTGTAATGAGAAATATCTGGTTCTAAAACCAAAACGGAGCTATCTAACAGAATAGTTGTCAATGTGTGCATTCAACTTACAGAGTTAAACTCATGTGTTTATGCGGCAGTTTGGAAACGCTTTCTGTGGAGAATTTCAAAACAGGCATTTCCAACACAATACACGTATATAACAAAATACAAGTCAAACTGTTCCTAAAACACAGAAGGAACGTATCATTGAATCTGCTCTGCTGGGCATTTGTTCAATACAGTGAGTTAAATCTCCCTTTAGATTCAAAAGTTAGAAACAGTTTTCTGGTAAATCTGCGTTTGGACATTCCTGAGTGAATGGGATTATATGTTGTCATGAGAAATATCTGGTTCTAAAACCAAAACGGAGCTTTCAAACGGAATGGTTGTAAATGTGTGCATTCTACTAACAGAGTTAAACTCATATGTTTTTGCGGCAGTTTGGAAACGCTTTTTTTGGAGAATCTCAAAACAGGCATTTCCAGCAGAATAACCGCATATAAAAGAATGGGAGTAAAACTGTTCCTAAAATACAGAAAAAACGTATCCTTGAATCTGCTCTGCTGCGTGTTTATTCAACACAGTGAGCTAAATCTCTCTTTACATTCAGGAGTTAGAAACACCTTTCTGGTAAAATCTGCCTTTGGATATTTCTGAGTTAATTGGAGTATATGCTGTAATGAGAATTATCTGGTTCCAAAACCAAAACGGAGCTATCTAACAGTATGGTTGTCAATGTGCGCATTCAACTTACAGAGATAAACTCGTGTGTTTATGTGGTAGTTTGGAATCGCTTTCTGTGGAGAATCTCAAAACAGGCATTTCTAGCAGAATACCCGCATATAATAACATAACAATAAAACTGTTCCTCAAACACAGAAGTAACGTATCCTTAAATCTTCTCTACTGGGCGTTTGTTCAACTATGTGAGTTAAATCTCTCTTTAGATTCAATAGTTTGGGACAAGTTTCTGGTCAAAGCAGCGTTTGGACATTCCTGAGTGAATGGGAATATATGCTGTAATGAGAAATATCTGGTTCTAAAACCAAAACGGAGCTATCGAAGAGAATGTTTGTCAATGTGTGCATTCAACTTACAGAGTTAAACTCATGTGTTTATGCGGCAGTTTGGTAACGCTTTTTGTGGAGAATCTCAAAACAGGCACTTCCAGCCTAATGCCCGCATGTAACAAAATAGCAGTAAAACTGTATTTAAAACAAAGAAGAAACGTATCCTTCAATCTGCACTATTATGTGTTTGTTCAACTATGTGTGTTAAATCTCTCTGTAGTTTCAAAGTTCGAAACACGTTTTTGATAAATGCTGCGTTTTGATATTTTTGAGTGAAAGGGAGTGTATGGTCTAATAAGAAATATCTGGTTCTGAAACCAAAACGGAGCTATGTAACAGAATGGATGTCAATGTGTGCATTCAACTTACAGAGGTAATCTCATGTGTTCATGCAGTAGTTTGGAAACGCTTTCTATGGAGAATCTCAAAACAGGCATTTTCAGGAGAATACCCGCATATAACAAAATAGCAGTAGCCGTGGCCCTTAATCACAGAAGAAACGTTTTTACAATCTGCTCTGCTGTTCGTTTGTTCAACTAAGAGTGGTGAATCTATGTTTAGATTCAGAGAAGTGGAAACACGTTTCTCTTAGGAGCTGCGTTTTGACATATTAGAGTAAATGGAAATACATGCTGTACTGAGAAATACCTGATGTTAAAACGAAAAAAGAGCTACCTAACAGAATGGTCTTCATTGTGTTCATTCAACTTACAGAGCTAAGCTAATGTGTGTTTGCATCAGATTGTAAACCCTTTTTTGGGAGAATCTAAAACCGGGTATTTCCAACCAAATGCAAGTATTTAAGAAATAGCTGTAAGACTCGGTTTAAAAAACAAAACAAAATTATCTTTCAAACTGCTGTACTGTGTGTTCGTTAAACTAAGAAAGTTGAATCTATGTTTAGTTGCTGAGAGTTAAAAACACGTTTCTTCTAAAAGCTGCGTTTTGATATTCCAGGGTGAATGGGAGTACATGCTGTATTGAGAAATATCTCGTTCTACAATGAAAACGAAGCTACCTAACAGAATAATTTTAAATGTGTGCATTCACCTTACAGAGTTAAACTGATGTGTTTTTGTATCAGTTTGTAAACTCTTTCTCTAAAGAACCTAAAAAGGGATATTTTCAGCCAAATCCAAGCATTTAAATAATAGCTGTAAGACTGTATCTAAAACACAAAACAAACGTATCTTTCACACTTCTTTGCTGTGTGTTCGTTCAACTAAGAGAGTTGAATATATGTTTAGATTCAGAGAGTTAGAAACCCGTTTCTTCTAGGAGCTGCGTTTTGATATTCCAGAGTGAATGGGTATACACACTGTATTGATAATTATCTGGTTCTAAAACGAAAACGGAGCTCCCTAGCAGAATTGTCTTCAATGTGTGCATTCAACTTACAGAGTTAAACTAATGTGTGTTTTCCGCAGTTTGTAAACCCTATCTGTAAATAGTCTAAAAAGGGATATTTCTTTTGAAATCCAAGCATTTAACAACTAGACATAAGACAGCATCTCACACAGAAAACAATCCGACCTTTCACACTGTTCTGCTGTGTTTTCGTTCAAGTAAGCGAACTGAATCTACATTTAGATTCAGGGAGTTAGAAACCCCTTTTTTCTAGGAGTTGCGTTTTGATATTTCAGAGGGAATGGGAGTATATTCTGTGTTGAGAAATATCTAGTTCTCAAACGAAAACAAAGCTACCTAACAGAATGGTCTTCAATGTTTGCTTTTAACTCATAGAGTCAAACCAATGTGTGTTTGCAACAGTTTGTAATTCCTTTCTGTAAAGAATCTGAAAACGGATATTTCCAGCCAAATCTAAGCATTTAAGAAATAGCAATAAGACTGCGTTTAAAACATGAAACAATCGTATCTTTCAAACTGCTCTGCTGTGTGTTCATTCAAGTAATAGAGTTGAATCTACTTTTAGATTCAGAGAATCAGAAACACTTTTTCTCTAGGAGCTCCGATTTGATATTCCAGACTGAATGGGGGTATAAGTTGTATTGAGAAATATCTGGTTCTAAAACAAAAACGGAGCTACCTAGAAGAATGGTCTTCAATGTGTGCATTCAACTTACAGAGATAAAAAAATGTGTGTTTGCAGCAGTTTTTAAACGCTTTTTGTAAAGAATCTAAAAATGGATATTTCCAGCCAAATCCAAGCATTTAAGAAATAGCTGGAAGACTGCGTCTGAAACACAAAACAAACGTGTCCTTCAAACTGCTCTGCTGTGTGTTCATTCAACTAAGAGAGTTGAATCTACATTTAGATTTAGAGAGTTAGATACACGTTTCTTCTAGGAGCTGCATTTTGATATTCCAGGGTGAATGGGCATACATGCTGTATTGAGATATATCTGGTTCTAAAACAAAAATTGAGCTACATAACATAATAGCCTTCAATGTGTGCATTCAACTTACAGAGTTAAATTGATGTGTGTTACAGCAGTTTCTAAATGGTTTTTGTAAGGAACCTGAAAGCGGATATTTCCAGCAAAATTCCAGCATCTAAGAAATGGTAGTAAGGCAGCGCGTAAAACAGAAAACGAAAGGGTCTTTTAAACTACTCTGCTGTCTTTTCGTTCAACTAAGGGAGTATAATCTCTGATTAGATTCAGCAAGTTGAAAACACGTTTCTTCTATGAGCTGTGTTTTGCTATTTCAGCATGAATGGGAGTACATGCTGTAGTGAAAAATATCTGGCTCTAAAACGAAAATGGACCTACCTAACAGAATGGCGTTTAATTTGTTTACTGACCTTACAGAGTTAAACTGACATGTGTTTGCAGCTGTTTGTGAACCCTTTCTGTAAATATTCTAAAAATGAATATTTTCACCCAAATCCAAGCATTTAAAAATAGCTGTAAGACTGCATCTAAAACACAAAACAAACGTATTTTTCAAACTGCTCTGCTGGGTGTTCGTTCAATTAAGAGAGTTAAATTTATGTTTAGATTCAGAGAGTTCAGAACACTTTTCTTCCAGGAGTTTCGTTTGGTATTCCAGAGTGAATGGGAGTACATGCTGTATTGAGAAATATCTGGTTCTAAAACAAAAATGGAGCTACCTAAGAGAATGATCTTCAGTGTGCATTCAACTTACAGAGTTAAACAGATATGTGCTTGTTGCAGTTTGTAAACCCTCTCTGTATAGAATCTGAAAACGGATATTTTCAGCCAAATCCAAGCATTTAAGAAATAGGTGTAAGACGGCGTCTCCTGCCTTCCTCCCTTTCACCCACATTTGGCATTTTTCCCTACGTGTGTACATAAGCATCTATCTTGCATGTTGTGCACATGTACCCCAAAACCTAAAATGCAATTAAAAAAAAGACTGCATCTTAAACACAAAATACACATATCTTTCAAACTGCTATGGTGTGTGTTCATTCAACTAAAAGAGTTGAATCTATGTTTAGATTCAGAGAGTAAGAAACATGATTTTACTAGAAGCTGTGTTTTGAAATTTTAGAATTAATAAGAGTACATGCTGTATTGAAAAATATCTGGCTCTTAAACAAAAACAGAGCTACCTAACAAAATGTTCTTCACTATGTGATTTTGTCTTACAAAGTTGAACTGATGGGTGTTTTCAGCTGTTTTTAAACACTTTCTGTAAAGAATATGAAATAGGACATTTTCTGCCAAGTCCCAGCATCTAGGAAATAGCAGTAGGACATGGTATAAAACACAAAACAAATCTATGTTTTCCAAACTGCTCTGCTGTGTGTTCATTCGATGAAGAGAGTTAAATCTATGTGTAGATTCAGAAAGTTAGAAACACCTTTCTTCTAGCATTCGCATTTAGATATTCCAGCGTGAATGGGAGTACAAGCCGTACTAAGAAATATCTGGTCCTTAAACGAAAACGGAGTTTTCTAAGAGAATGTGTTAGATAACTTAGATGACTTCAATGTGTGCATTTAACTTACTGAGATAAACTAAAGTGTGTTTGCCGCAGTTTTTAAACCTTTTTTGTGTCCTCCCAAGCCTAAACCAGGAGAAAGTCGAAACTATGAATAGACCAATAAAAAGGTCTGAAGGTGAGGCAGCAATTAAGAGCCTACCACACAAAAAAGCCCAGGTCCAGATGGGTTCACAGCCGAATTCTACCAGACACACAAAGAGGAGCTGCTACCATTCCTTCTGAAACTATTCCAAATAATTCAGAAAGATGGAACCCTTCCCAAAAATTTTATGAGACCAACATCATTCTGATACCAAAACCTGGTAGAGACTCAACAAGGAAAGAAAACTTCAGACCAATATCCATGATGAACATAGATGCAAAAATCTTCAACAAAATACTGGCAAACCGATTGCAACAGCACATTAAAAAACTTATCCATCATGATCAAGTAGGATTCATCCCGGGGATGCAAGGCTGGTTCAACATATGCAAGTCTATAAATGTAATTCACCACATAAACAGAATGAAAAACAAAAACCACGTGATTATCTCAATTGATGCAGAGAAGGCATTTGACAAAATTTAACAGCCCTTTATGCTAAAAACCCTCAATAAACTTGGTATTGATGGAACATATCTCAAAGTACTAAAAACTATTTATGACAAACCAACAGCCAATATCACACTTAACGGGCAAAAACTGGAAGCATTCCCTTTGAAATCCGGCATGAGACAAGGATGCCCCCTCTCAACACTCCTATTCAACATAGTACTGGAAGTTCTAGCCAGAGCAATCAGGCAAGAAAAAGAAATAAAGTGTATTCAAATAGAAAAGGTGGAAGCAAAATGGTCTCTATTTGCAGATGACATGATAGTATACCTAGAAGACCCCATCAGCTCAGCCCAAAAACTCCTGAAACTGATAAGCAACTTCAGCAAAGTCTCAGAATATAAAATCAATGTGCAAAACTCACAAGCATTCCTATACACCAATAACAGACTTAAAGAGAACCAAATCAAAAATCAACGGCCATTCGCAATTGCTACAAAGAAAATAAAATACCTGGGAATACAACTCACAAGAAACGTGAGGGACCTCTTAAAGGAAAACTACAAACCACTGTTCAACGAAATAAGAGAGGACACAAACAGATGGAGAAACATTCCATGTTTGTGGTTAGGAATAATCAATATAGTGAAAATGGCTATACTGCCCAAAGTAATTTACACAATCAATGCTATCCCCATCAAACTACCATTGACTTTCTTCACAGAACTGGAGAAAAGCACCATGAACTTCATATGGAACCAAAAGAGAGCCCACATAGCCAAGTCAATTCTAAGCAAAAAGAACACAGCGGGAGGCCTCACGCTACCAGACTTCAAACTATACTACAAGGCTACAGTATTCAAAACAGCATGATACTGGTACTAAAACAGACATATAGACCAATGGAACAGAACAGAGGTATCAGAGGCAACACAACATACCTACAACCATATAATCTTTGATAAACCAGACAAAAACAAGCAATGGGGAAAGGATTCCCTGTTTAATAAATGGTTTTGGAAAAATTGGCTAACCATGTGCAGAAAGCAGAAACTGGACCTCTTCCTGACACCTTACACTAAAATTAACTCCAGATGGATTAAAGACTTAAACATAAGACCTGGCACCATATAAACCCTAGAAGAAAATCTAGGCAAAACCATTCAGGACATAGGAGTAGGCAAGGACTTCATGACCAAAACACCAAAAGCATTGGCAACAAAAGCCAAAATAGACAAATGGGACCTAATCAAACTCCACAGCTTCTGCACAGCAAAAGAAGCAGTCACTAGAGTGAATTGACAACCATCAGAATGGGAAAAAAATTTTCAGTTTATGCATCTGACAAAGGGCTGATATCCAGAATTTACAAAGAATTCAAACAGATTTAAAGGAAAAATCCAATAAGCCCATTCAAAAATGGGCATAGGATTTCAACAGAGACTTTACAAAAGAAGACATACATGAGGCCAACAAACACATGAAATAATGCTCATCATCACTAGTCATTAGAGAGATGCAAATCAAAACCACATTGAGATACCATCTCATGCCAGTTAGAATGGCGATTATTATTATTTTTTTTAATTTTTATTTCATTATAGGTTTTGGGGTACATGTGCAGAACGTGCAAGATAGTTGCATATGTACACACATGGCAGTGTGTTTTGCTGCCTTCCTCCCCTTCACCCACACTTGGTATATTAAAAAATCTGGAGACAGCAGATGCTGGAGAGGATGTGGAGAAATCGAAACACTCTTGCACTGTTTGTGAGGTGTAAATTAGTTCAACCATTGTGGAAGACAGTGTGGCAACTCCTCAAGAACCTAAAAATAGAAATTCAATTTGACCCAGCAATCCCATTACTGGGTATATATCCATAAAACTATAAATCGTTCTACTATAAGGACACATGCACACGAATGTTCATTGCAGCACTGTTTACAATAGCAAAGACCTGGAACCAACCCAAATGTCCATTGATGATAGACTGAACTGGGAAAATGTGGCACATATACACCATGGAATGTTATGCAGCAATCAAAAATGACGAGTTTATGTCCTTTGTAAGGACATGGATGAATCTGGAGAACATCATTCTCAGCAAACTGACACAAGAACAGAAAAGGAAATACCGCATATTCTCACTTATAGGCGGGTGAGAAAAATGAGAACACATGGACACAGGGAGGGGGTCTACTACACACTGGAGTCTATTGGGGGAAATGGGGGAGGGACAGCGGGGGGACTGGGGAGGAATAGCCTGGGGAGAAATGCCAAGTGTGGGTGAAGGGGAGGAAGGCAGCAAAACACACTGCCATGTGTGTACCTATGCAACTATCTTGCACGTTCTGCACATGTACCCCAAAACCTATAATGCAATAAAAATTAAAAAAAAAATCTAAAAATGGATATTTCCAGCCAAATCTAAGCTGTTTATAAATAGCTGTGAGATTGTGTGTAAAACACAAAGCAAAAGTACATTTCAAACTGCTCTGCTCTGTTTTCTTTCAAATGAGACGGTTGAATCTAAGTTTTGATTCACCGAATTAGAAACACGTTTCATCTAGGAGCTGCGTTTTGATATTCCAGCATGAATGGGAGTACATGCTGTATTGAGAAATTTCTGGTTATAAATAAAGGGAGCTACCTAACAGAATGGTCTGCAATGTGTGCATTCAACTTAGAGAATTAAACAGATGTGTGTTTGCAGCAGTTAGAAAATACTTTCTATAAAGAATCTGAAAACGGATATTTCGAGCCAAATGAAAGCATTTTAGGAATAGCTGTAAGCCTGTGTCTAAAACACAAAACAAACGTATCTTGCAAACTGCTCTGCTGTGTGTTCGTTCAACTAAGAGAGTTGAATCTATGTTTAGATTCAGCAAGTTAGAAACAGGTTTCTTCTAGGAGCTGCGTTTTGATATTCCAGAGTCAATGAAAGTGCATGGTGTACTGAGGAATATCTGGTCCAAAAACGAAAACGGAACTACCTAACAGAACAGTCTTCAATGTGTGCATTCACCTAACAGAGTTAAACTGACCTGTGTTTGCAACAGTTTGGTAAACCCCTTCTGTAAAAAATCTAAACAAGGATATTTCACCCCAATTCCACGTATTTAAGAAATAGCTGTGAGACTGTGTATGAAACACAAAACAAACGTATCTTTCAAACTGCTCTGCAGTGTGTTCATTCAACTACGAGAGTTGAATCTATGTTTAGATTCAGAGTTAGAAACACGTTTCTTCTAGGAGCTTCGTTTTGATATTCCAGAGCGGATGAGAGTACATGGTGTATTGAGAAATATCTGGTTCTTAAAGAAAAACGGAGCTACCTAACAGAATGTTCTTCAATGTCTGCTTTCAACGTACATAGGTAAACTGATATGTGTTTTCAGTAGTTTGCAAACCCTTTGCTTGAAGAATCTGAAAACGGACATTTTGAGCCAAATCCCAACATCTTAGAAATTGCAGTAGGACAGCGTGTAAAACACAAAACAAATCTATGTCTTCCAAACTGCTCTGCTGTGTGTTCGTTTTACTAAGGTAATTGAATCTATGTTTAGATTCAGAAAGGTAGAGACACGTTTTTCCTAGAAGACGCGTTTCGATATTCCAGCATGAATGGGAATACAAGCTGTACGGAGAAATATCTGGTCCTTAAACGAAAATGAAGCTGTCTAAGAGAATAGCTTTCAATATGTGCATTTAACTTGCAGAGTTAAAGTGACGTGTGTTTGCAGCAGTTTGTAAGCCCTTCCTGTAAAGAATCTCAAAATGCATATTTCCAGCCAAATCCAAGCATTTAAGAAAGAGGTGTGAGACTGCATCTAAAACACAAAACAAACGTATCTTTCAAACTGTGCTGCTTTGTGTTTGTTCAATTAAGAGTGTTGAATCAATGTTTAATTCATCGAGTTAGAAACACGTTCCTTCTGGAGCTGCATTTTGATTTTTCAGCATGAATGGGAGTACATGCTGTACTGAGAAATATCTGATCCTAAAACGAAAATGGAGCTATTTAAGCACAGTCTTCTATGTCTGCATTCAACTTACAGAATTAAACTGATGTGTGTTTGTAGCAGATTGTAAACCCTTTGTGTAAAGAATCTAAAAATAGATAAATTCAACAAAATTCAAGCATTTAACAAATAGCCATAAGTCTGTGTCTAACACAAAAAGCAAACGTATCTTTCAAAATGTGTTCATTCAACTAAGAGAGTTGAATCTACGTTTAGATTCAGAGTTAGATACACCTTTCTTCTAGGAGCTTCGTTTTTATATTCCAGAGTGAACGGGAGTACAGGCTGTTTTAAGAATATCTGGTTATTAAATGAAAAAGGAGCTACCTAACAGAGTGTTCTTCAATGTGTGTTTTCAGCTTAGAAAGTTTAACTGATGTGTGTTTGAAGCAGTTTGCAAACCCTTTCTGTAAATAATCTGAAAACGGACATGGCAGCCAAATCCCAGCATCTAAGAAATAACAATATGATAGCGTGTAAATTACACAAAAATGTATTTCAAACTGCTCTGTTGTGTCTTCGTTCAACTAAGAGTGTTGAACCTATGTTTATATTCAGCGAGTTGGAAATACGTTTTTCTCGAAGCTGCATTTTGATATTGCAGAGTGAATGGGAGTGCATGCTGTATTGAGAAATATCTGGTTCTAAAACGAAAACGGAGCTACCTAAGAAAACAGTCTTCAATGGGTGCATTCAACTCACAGAGTTAAACTGTTGTGTGTTTGCAGCATTTTGTAAACCCTTTCTATATAGAATCTGAAGACTGATATTTCTAGCAAAATCCAAGCATTTAAGAAATAGCTGTAAGACTGCGTCTAAAACACCAAACAAGCATATATTACATACTGCTCCACGGTGTTTTCGTTGAACTAAGAGAGTTGAATCTATGTTTAGATTCATAGATCTAGAAACACGTTTCTTCTAGTAGCTGCGTTTTGATATTCCAGACTTGATGAAAGTACATGGTGTAATGAGAAATATACGGTTCTTAAACAAAAATGGAGCTACCTTACAGAATGTTCTTCAATGTGTCCTTTCAACTTACAGTGTTAGATTTATGTGTGTTTGCAGCAGTTTGTAAACTGTTTCTGTTAAAATCTGAAAACGGACATTTCCAGCCAAATCCCAGCCTAGCCCTGCCTCCCCTTGCTTTGCCTAGAATTGCCTTGCATTGCCTGGATTTGCCTTGCCTAGCCTTGCCTTGAATTTACTTTCCTGAAATTGCCTTGCTTTGACTTGCCTTTTTGGGAATTTTCTTGCCTAAAATTGCCTTGTCTTGCCTTGCATGGAATTGCCTTGTCTTTTCTGGCCTTGCCTGGAATTGCCTTTCCTGGAATTTTCTTCCCTTGCCTGAATTTCCATACTCTGAAATTGCCTTGCCTTGCTTTGCCTCTTGTGACCTTGCATATAGTTGCCTTGTATTGCCTTGTCTGGATTTGCCTTTCTTGTTATTGCCCTGTATTGACTTATGTGGAATTACCTTGCCTGGAATTGCCTTGTCTTGCTTTGACTAGATTTGCCTTGCCTTTATTTGCCTGGATTTGCCTTTCCTGGAATTGCTCTGCCTTATCTTACATGGAATTGCCTTGCCTGCAATTGCCCTGTCTTGCCCGGAATTGCCTTTTCTGCCATTGCCTAGCCTGGATTTGTTTTGTGTTGCCTACCTTGCCTGGAACTGCCTTACCTGGATTTGCCTTGTCTTGCTTTGTCTTGAATTGCCTTGACATTCCTTGGATTCCCTGGAATTGCCTTGCCTTTCCTTGCATCAGATTTTCTTGCCTGGAATTGCCTTGTCTGAAATTACATTGCCTGGAATTGACTCTGCTTGCTTTTCCTTGCCTTGCCATGCCTAAAATTGACTTTCTTAAATTGCCTTCTGTTGCCTTGCCTTGATTAAAGAGCCTTGCCTGCAATTGCCCTACATTGCCTTGCCCTGCCTTGACTGGAATTGCCTTGCCTAGAATTTCACTGCCTTCCTTTGCCTTGCCTTGCCTAGCCTAGAATTTCCTTGCCTGGAATTGCCTTGCCTTGCCTTGACTGAAATTTTCTTACTTGGAATTGCCTTACATTGCATTGCCTTTCCTAGACTTGCTTTTTCTTACATGAAATTTCCCTGCCTTGCCTTCCCTGGAATAGACTTGCCTGGAATTGCCTTGTCTGGCATTGCCTTCTTTTGAATTGCCTTGTTTTTTCTTTTTCAATCTGGAATTGCCTTGCCTAAAATTGACTTGCCTTGCGTTTCCTGGCCTTGCCTTGCCTGGAATTGTCTTGCCTTGCCTTAGCTGGGGTTGCCTTGAAAGTAAATACGTTTCCCTTCCTTGCATTGCCTTGCCTTGCCTTTCCTGATATTGCCTTTCTGGCAATTGCCTTGCCTAGAATTGCCTTGCCTTGCGTTGCCTTATTTTGCTTTGACTGAAATTGACTTTCCTTACATTGCCTTGCCTTTCCTAGAATTGCCCTGCCTATAATTGCATTGCCTTGCCTTATTTTGCCTTCCCTGGAATTGCCTTGCCTCGAATTGCCTTTCATTGTATTGTCTGGAAGAAACTTGTCTGGAATTGCCTTGCCTTGCCTGAAATCGCCTTTCCTGCAATGATTTTGCCTGAAATTATCTTGCCTTTTCTTACCTAAAATTGACTTTCCTGAAATTGCCTTGCATTGCCTTGCCTTTTCTTGCATGGGATTGCCTTGCCTGGAATTGTCTTGCCTGAAATTGCCTTGACTTTCCTTGGATGGCTTGTCTTGTTTTGCCTGAAATTTCCTTGCCTTGCCTTGCCAGGAATTGCTTCTTTTTGTCTTGCCTTGCCTTGCATTTCCTTGCCATGCCTCAAATTGACTTTCCTGAAGTTGCCTTGCGTTGCCTTGCCTTGCCTAAAAGAGCCTTGCCTAGAATTGCCCTAAATTGCCTTTTTTGCATTGCCTGGAATTGCCTATTCTAGAATTCCGCTGCATTTCCTTGCCTAGCCTTCCCTAGCCTAGAATTGCCTTGCCTAAAATTCTCTTGCCTTGCCTGGAATTTTCTTGCTTTTAATTGCCTTGCCTTGCCTTGCCTTGCCTTGCTTTTTCTTGCCTGGAATTGCAAGGCAGTGCAATTCCAGGAAGGGTAATTTCAGGCAAGGTTATGCAAGAAAGACTGGGCAAGACAAGGGAAGGCAAGGAAAGACAAAGCAAGACAAGGCAAATCCAGACAAGGTAGTTACACGGAAGGCAAGGCAAGGCAATTCCAGGCTACGCAATCACAGGAAAGGGAACTCCAGGCAACGCAAGGCAAGACAAGGCAATTCCAAACTAGGCAATTTCAGGCAAGGCAATGCAAGGAAAGTAAATTCCAGGAAATGCAATTTCAGTCAAAGCCAGAAAAGTCAAGACAATTCCAGGCAAAGCAAGACAAGGCAAGGCAAAGCATGGCAATTCCAGGCAATAAAATTTCTGGCAAGGCAAGTCAATGCAAGGCAATTCCAGGCAAGTAAATTCCAGGCAAGTCTAGGCAAGAGAATTGCAGCAAGGGAAATCCAGGCAAGGCAAGGCAATTCCAGGCAAGGCAAAGCAAGACAGGGCAATTGCAGGCAGGGCAATTTTAGGCAAGGCAAGGCAAGGCAGGACAATTCCAGGAAAGGCGATTCCAGACCACTCAAGGCAAGGCACGACGATTCTAGGCAAGGGAATTCCAGGAAGGCAAGGCAAGCCAAAGCAAGGCAATTCCAGACAGGGCAATTCCAGGCTAGGTAAGGAAAGGCATTGCAAAAAAATTCCCAGCAAGGCAAAAAGAACTTCAGGCAAAATAATTCAAGGCAAGGCAAAACAAGGCAAGTCAGGCCAATTTAAAACAAGGCAATTCGTGTTAAGGAAAGGCAATTGACTTTCCTTAAAATCAGGGAAATTTCAGGCAATGTAATTCAATGCAAAACAAGGCAGGGTAATACCAAGCAAGTCAATTACATGCAAAAAAAAAACAAGGTAAAATAGAGCAATTCCAGGCAAGATGATTTCAGGAAAGGCAAGGCAAGTCAATTCCAGGCAAGGCAAGACAAGGCAAGGCAAGGCCATTTCAGACAAAAGAAATTTCAGGCAAGGAAAGAAGAAGGCAATTCCGGGCAAGGCAATTCCAGGGAAGGCTAGGTAAGTCAAGGCAATGCAATTCCATTCAAGGAAGGCAATTCTGGTCAAGGCAAGATAAGGCACCGCAAGGCATGGCAATTCTAGGCAAGGTAATTTCAGGTGAGAAAAGGCAAAGCAAGACACTTCTAATACAGTCAACTCCAGTCAAGACAAGGCAAGACAAGGCAATTCCAGGCAAGGCTATTCCACGGAAGTCAAGGAAGGGCAACTCCAGGCAAGGAAAAGTAAGGCAAGGAAATTCCAAGCAAGGCAATTCCAGGCAAGGCAGTTCTAGGCTAGGCAAGGCAAGTCAAAGAAAGGCACTGCAATTCTAAGCAAGACAATTTCAGGCAAGGCAGAACAAGGCAATGTAGGGCAATTCCAGGCAAGGCCTTTTTAGGCAAAGCAAGGCAATGCAAGGCAATGTCAGGAAAGTCAATTTTAGGTACAGCAAGACAAGGCAAGGCAAGGCAAGGCAAGGAGAGTTAATTCCAGGCAGGGAAATTCCAGTCAAGGCAAGGCAAGGCAGTCATAAACAAGGCAATTTCAGGCAAGTCAAGGCAAGAGAATTTAAAACAGGTCAAATCCAGGCTAGACAAAGCAAGGCAACACAATAAATTTTAGGCAAGGCAAGGCAATACTAGACAAGGCAAGGAAATGAAAGGCAAATAAAATCAAGACAAGAAAGGCAAGGCAATTTCAGGCAAGGAAATTCTAGGCAAGGTAAGGCAAGAAAAGGCAAGGCAAGGTAAGTCAACAGAAATCCAGGCAAAACAGTTCCAGGCAAGAAAAGGCAATTTCAGGCTAGGCAATTGCAGGAAAGACAATTCCAGGAAAGAAAAGGCAAGACAAAGAAATTCCGGGAAGGCAATACTACGTAATGCAAGACAGGGCAACTCCAGGAAAGGCAAACCCAGGCAAGGCAATGCAAGGCATGGCAAAGCAATTCAAGGAAAGGCAATTCCAGGCAAGGCAAGACAAAACCAGGCAAGTCAAGGAACGGCAAAGCAAGGCAAATCCTGGCAAGACAAGGCAAGGCAAGACAAGACAAGGCAAGGCAAGACAAAACAAGGCAATGCAAGGCAAAACACATTCAGGCAAGGCAAGGCAAGACAAGGCAACGCAAGGCAAGAAATCCAGGCAAGGCAAGGTAAGGCAAGGCAAGACGAGGCCAGGCAAGCAAGGCGAGGTCAATCGAGGCCAAACCATGACAGGCAAAGCAAAACAAAGCAAGGAAAATTCAGGCAAGGCAATTCAAATTAAGGCAAGGCAAGGCAAGGCAAAGCAAATCAAAAACAGGCAAGTCAAGAAAAGTCAAGGCAAGGCAAGGCAAGACAAGGCCAGGCTTGACAAGGGAAGAAAAGAAAAGAAAATGTAAAACAAGGCAAGGCTGGTCAAATCCAGGTAAGGCAAGAAAAAAACGCAAATCCGGGCAAGGGAAGGCGAGACAAGACAAGGAGAGGCAAATCCAGGCAAGACAACGAAAATTCAGGCATGACAAGGCAAGGCAAGGCAAGGCAAAGCAAGGTAAGACTAGGCAAGGCAAATTCAGGCAAGGCAAGTCCAATCCAGGCAATGCAAATCCAGGCAAAGCAAGACATGGCACATCCAGGAAAGGCAAATCCAGGCAAGACAAATCCAGCTAAGACAAATCCAGGCAAGGCAAATTCACACAAGGCAAATTTAGGCAAGGCAAGGCTAATCCAGCCATGGCAAGGCAAGCTAAATACAGGCAAGGCATGGCAAGGCAAATTCAGACAATGCAAGGCAAGGCACATCTAGGCAAGGCAATTTAACGCAATTTTAGGCAAGGCAAATCCAGGAAAGGCAAGGCAAGGCAAGGCAAATCCAGGCAAATCCAGGCAAGGCAAATGCAGTCAAGGCAATGCAAAGCAATGCAAATTCTGGCAAGGCAAATTAAATCAAGGAAAACCCACGCAAGGCAAATACAGGCAAGGCAATACAGGCAATTTAAACCAGGCAAGGCAAATCTAGGCAAAAAAAGTCACGCAAGGCAATTATATGCAAGGCAAATAAGGCTAGGCAAGGCGAATTTTTGTAAAACAAGGCAAGGCAAATCCAGGCATGGCAAGTCACAGTAAGACAAGACAAGGCAAATCCATGCAAGGCAAATCCAGGAAAGGTAAGGCAAGGCAAATTTAGGTAAGGCAAATTCAGACTATGCAAATCCAAGCAAGGCAAATCCAGGCACAGCAAGACAAGGCAAACCCAGGTAGGAAAAATATAGGCAAGGGAAGGCAAGCAAATGCAGGAATGGGAAATCCAGGCAAGGCAAATTAAGGCAAGTAAAATCCAGGCTAGGAAAGAAACGGCAAATCCAGGAAAGGCAAATCTGGGCAATGCAAGGCAAAACAAATGCTAGGCAATGGAAGGCAAATTTAGGCAACGTAACGAAAGGCAAATCCAGGCAATACAAATTTATGTCAAACAAAACAAGGTAAATTCAGGAAATGCAAATCCAGGCAAGAGAATGTCAGGAAAATCCAAGGCAAGGCAAAGCAAGCTAAATTCTGGCAAGGCAAATCCAGTCAAGGCAAAGCAATGCAAATCCAGGCAAGGCAAATCCAGGAAAGGGAAACACAGGCAAGGCCAGAAAATACAAGGCAAATTCAAGTAAGAAATGGCAAATCTAGGCAAAGCAAATTTATGCAGGGCAAGGCAAGGGAAGGCAAATCCAGGCAAGGCAAATCCAGAAAACGTAAGGAAAAGCTAGACAACTCTAGGAAAAAAAATTCAGGCAAGGCAAAGCAAGGCAAGGCAAGGCAATTCCAAGAAAGGCAAGACAAGGCAAATGTAAGCAAGGCAAAACAAGGACACGCAGGGAAAAACCAAACCAGGCAAAACAAGTTTGGGCAATGTAAGCCAAGGCAAATCCAGGCAAGGCAAGGCAAGGCAAATCCAGGCAAGGCAAGGACAAGCAAATAAAGTACAGAAAATTCCTATCAAGCCAAGACAAGGCTAGGCAAATCCTAGCAAGGCAAATCAAGGCAAGGCAAGGTAAAGCAATCAAAATCCAGGCAAGGCAAATTTTGGCAAGAAAACCCCAGGCAAGGCAAAAATATACAAGGCTGATCCAGGTAAGGAAAGGCAAATCCAGGCAAGACAAATCCAGGCAAGGCAAATACAGGCTAGGCAAGAGAAGGATAGGCAAGTCTAGGCAAAAATAATCCAAAGAAGACAAGCCAAGACAAATCCATGCAAAGCAAATCCAGACAAGAAAATGCAAGGCAAACCCAGACAAAGCAAATCCAGGCAAGGCAAGGCAAGGCAAGGCAAGGCAATAAAAATTCAGGCAATGCAAGCCAAGACAAAACAATTCATAGTAAGTCAAAGCAAATCCAGGCAAGGGACATCCATGAAAGGAAAATCCAGGCAATGCAAGGCAAAATATATCCAGGCAAAGGAAGGCAACGTAACACAAGGCAAAGCAAAGAACGTCTAGGCAATGCAAGAAAAAAACAGGCAAAGCAAATCCAGTGAAGTCAAGGGAAGGCAAGGAAAGGCAAGGTAAAGCAATAAAAGGCAATGGCAGGCAAGGCCAGACAAATTTAGATAAGGCAAGAAAGAGGAAGGAGAGGCAAGATGACTCCAAGCAAGAGTAGACAAGTCAAGGCAAACTTGGCAAATGAAGGCAAGGCAAGGCAAGACAGGGCAAGAAAATGCAAGGCAAGGCATGGCAAATCCAGGCAAGGCAAGGCATGGCAAGACAAGGCAATGAAAATTCAGGCAAGGCAAGGCAAGACAAGGCAAGTCATGGTAAGGCAAGGAAAATCCAGGCAAGGGAAATTTAGGCAAGACAAGGCAAAACAAATCCAGCAAAGCAAGGAAAAGTAATGCAAGGCAATGAAAGGAAAGGCTAGGCAAGGAATTAAGATAACAGGCAAAGCAAATCCAGTGAAGTCAAGGGAAGGCAAGGAAAGCAAAGGTAAAGCAAGAATAGGCAGGGGCAAACAAGGCAAGGCAAGGCAAATCCAGGTAAGGCAAGAAAGAGCAAGGAGAGGCAAGGCAACTCCAAGCAAGAGTAAGAAAGGCAAGGCAAATCCTGGCAAAAGAAGGCAAGCAAGGCAAGGTAAGGCAAGGCAAGGCAAGGCAATTTCAGGAAAGGCAAATGTAGGCAAGGCAAGGCAAGACAAATCCTGCCAAGGCAGCAGAAGGCAAATTCAGGCAAGAAAATACAAGGCATATCCAGCCAAGGCAAATCCAAGCATGGCACGGTAAGGCAAATCCAGGAATGGCAAATCCAGAATAGTTAAGGCAAAGAAAAAAAAATCGAGGTAAGGCAAATTCAGGAAAGGCCAGGCAAGACAAATCCAGGAAAGGCAAATTTAGGCAAGGCAAGGAAAGGAAAATCCCGGCAAAGCAAACCCTGGCAAGGCAAAGCAAGAAAATTCAAGGCAAGGCAAATCCAGGAAGGCAAGGCAATGCAAATTTAAATAAGGAAAATTTAGAGAAAGCAAGGCAAGGCAAATCGAGGAAAGGAAAGGAAAGGCAAATCCAGGCAAGGCAAATTTAGGGAAGTCAAGGCAAGGCAAATTCAGGGAAGCCAAATCTAGCAAAGGAAAGGCAAAGCAAATCCAGGCATAAAAAAACCCAGGCATAAAAAACCCAGGCAAGAAAAGGCAAGACAAATTCAAGCAAGGAAAGGAAACACAAACCCAGGCAAGGCAAATTTAGGTAAGGCAAGACAAGACAAGTCCAGGAAAGGAAAAACAAGGCAAAGCAAGCCAAATCAAGGCAAGAAAAGGAAATTCAAGGCAAACCCAAGCAAGGCGAATTCTGACAAGGCAAGGCAAATGCAGGCAAGCCTAATGCAGGCAAGGTGAAGTAAGGCAAGGCAAATTCAGGCAAGGCCAATCGAGGCAAGACAAGGCAAGACAAATCCTGGGAAGTCAAATCCAGGACAGGCAAGGCAAGACAAATCCAGGAAAGGCAAATCCAGGCAAGGCAAGACAAGGAGAGGAAAATCCAGTCAATGCAAACCCAGGCAAGGCAAGGTAAAATAAATCCATACAAGGCAAATCCAGGCAACACAAGAAAAGTCAAATTCAGGCAAGGCAAATATAGGCAAAACAAGGCAAGGCAAATTCAACCAAGAGAAATCTATTCAAGGCACAGCATGACAAGGACATCTAGGGCAAGGCAAATTCAGGGAAGCCACGACAAAGCAATGCAAATCCAGGCAAGGCAAGTCCAGGCAAAGTAAGGCAAATCCAGGCAAGGCAAATCCACGCAATGCAAATCCAGGCAAGGCAAGGCAAGGCAAAAAATGGCAAATTCAGGCAAGGCAAATACAGGCAAGGCAAAACAATGACAGGCAAGTCCAAGCAAGGCAAATTTAGGCAAAGAAAGAAAAGGCAAGGGAAGGAAAAGAAGGAAAATTCAGGAAAGGCAAGGCAAGGCAAGGCAAATCCAGGCAAGGCAAATCCAGGAAAGGAAGTCAAGGCAAGGCAAATATAGGCAAGACAAGGCAAGGCAAGGCTAGGCAAGCCCAGGAAAGGCAAATCCCAGCAATCCAAGGCAAGGCAAGTTATATCCAGGCAAGGCAAATCCAGAAAAGGCAAATCCAGGCCAGGGAATGCAAGGCAATGCAATTCAAGGCAAAACAAGACAAGTCAAAGCAAGTCCAGTCAAGGCTAGGCAATTCAGGGCAAGGCATGGCCAGACCAGGAAAGGCAAGGTCAAGCAACACAAAGCACAGGAATGCAAATCCAGGCAAAACAAGGAGAGGCTAGGCAAGGCAAATTTTGAAAAGGAAAGGATAAACAAATAAAATCCATGCAAGGGCAGGCAAGGCCTGGTAACGCAAGGCAAATCCAGTCAGGGCAATAGAAGGCAAACCAAGGCAAGTCAAATCCAGGCAAGAAAAATCCAGGTAAGGCAAATTTAGGCAAAGCAAATACATAAAAGGCAAATTCAGGCAAGGCAAATCCAGGCAAGACAATGTAAGGGAAATCCAGGAAAGGCAAATCTAGGCAAGGTAAAAAAGGCAAATAAATAAAAGGCAAATCCTGGCAAGGCACTTTCAGGTAAGGCAAATCCAAGCAAGGCAAGACAAGGCAAATTCAGGCAAAAAAAATCCAGGCAAAGCAAGCCAAGGCAAATCCAGGTAAGGCAAATCCAGGCACTGAAAGACAAGGAAAATTCAGGCAAGGCAAATCCAGGCAAAACACATCCAAGAAAGGCAAATCCAGGCAAGGCAAGGCAAGTCAAGGAAAGACAATTCAAGTCAAGGCAAGGCAAAACAAGGCAAGAAAAATCCAGGCAAGGCAAGTCAAGAAAAATCAAAGCAAGGAAAGGCAAGGAAAGGCAAGGAACGGCAAAAAAGGCGAGACAAATCAAGGTCAGTCAAGGCAAGTCAAGGCAAGGCTAATCAAAAATAGCAAGACAAGGCAAGCCAAGGTAAATTTAGGCAAGGCAAACCTACGCAATTCCAGGCAAAAAAAATCCAGGCACAACAAGGCAAGGCAAATTTAGGCAACACAAATCCAGGCAAGTCAAGGCAGGGCAAATCCAGGCATGGCAAAAACAGGCAATGCCAGGCAAGGAAAATTTAGGCAAGGCAAGGCAAGAGAAACCCAGGCAAGGAAAATTCAGGCAATGCAAGTCATTGCAAATCCATGCAAGGCAAATCCAGGCAAGGCAAAGTAAAGCAATGCAAATCCAGGGAAGGTAAATCCAGGCAAGAAAAATCCAGGCAAGTCAAGGACTGGCAAGGCAAGGCAAATCCAGGCAAGGCAAAACAAGGAAAACCCAGGCAAGGCAAATTCAGCCAAGGCAAGAAAAGTCAAATACATGCAAGTCAAATCCAGGCAAGGCAAGGTAAAGCAATACAAATCTAGGGAACGCAAATCCAGCCAAAAGAAATCTAGGCAAAGTAAGGAAAGGCAAGGTAAATCCAGGCAAAAAAAAATAAAAATCCAGGGAAATCAATTCAAGGCAAGGCAAATCCAGGCAAGGCAACTGCAGCCAAAATAAAACAAGGCTAGGCAAGTTCAGGCAAGGCAAATCCAAGCAAGGTAAGGCAAGGCAAATGAAGGCAAAGCAAGGAAAGACAAAACAAGGATAATCCTGTCACGGAAAATCAAGGCATGTAAAGGGGAAAAAATGCAGGCAAGGCAAATGGTGGCAAGGCAAATCCAGGCAAGGCAAGGAAAGGCAAATTTAAGCAAGGCAAATTCAGGCAACAAAAGGCAAGGGAAATCCAGGCAAGGCAAGGCAAGACAAATACAGGTAACGCATTTCAAGGCAAATCCAGGGGAAAAAATTGGGAAAAGGCAAGGCAAGGCAAATTCGTGATAGGCAAATCCAGACAAGGCAAGGCAAGTCATATCCAGGCAGGGCAAATCGAGACAAGGCAAATTAAGGCAAAGCAAGTTCAGGCAAGGCAAATCCAGGCAAGGTAAATATAGGCAAGGCAAATCCAGGCAAGACAAATTTCAGCAAAGCAAGGCAAGGCAAATCAAGGAATGGCAAATCAAGGTAAGGCAAGGCAAGGCAAATCCAGGCAAGGTAAGGCAAGACAAATCCAGAAAAAAGAAATCCAGGCAAGGCAATGTAAGTTTAATCCAAGCAAGGAAAATTCAGCAAGGCAAATCAGGGGAAATCCAGGCAAGGCAAGGCAAGGCAAATCCAGGCAACGCAAATCCAGGCAACTCAATTACAGGCTGGGCAAGGCAAGGCAAATCCCCGCAAGGCAAATCCAGGCAATGCAAATCCAGGCAAGTCAAAGAAAGACAAATTCAGGCAAGAAAAATCCAGGCAAAGAAAGAAAAGTCAGATTTAGGCAAGGCAAATTCAGACACGTCTAGGCAAGGTAAATCGAGGCAAGGAAAGAAAAGGCAAAACAGGGAAAGGCAATGCAAGCAAGAAAAAACAAGGCAAATTCAGGCAAAGTCTGGCAGGGCAAATCAAGGCAAAAAAAACTTTAGGCAAGGCAAGGCAAGGAAAATTCAGACAAGGCAAGTCAAGGCCAGGCCAGACCAAGTTAAGCAAGACAAGGCAAAAAAAGCAAGCAAAGGCAAGAAAACGCAAGGCAAATCCAGTCAAGGCAAGGCAAGACAAATCCAGGCAAAACAAGCCAAGGCAAGCCAAGACATGGTAAGACAAGGCAAAACAAAGCAAAACTAGGCAGGGCAAGGAACGGCAAGGCAAGACAAATTCAGACATGGAAACGCAAGGAAAGTCAAATCTAGGCAGGTCAAGGCAAGGCAAGGCAAGTCCACGTATCAAGGGAATGCAAGGCAAGGCAAGGCCAGGTCAAGTAAGTCAAGGCAAGGCAAGGCAAAGCAAGGCAAGGCAAGGCAAGGCAAATCTAGGGAAGGAAAGAAAAGCCAAGGCAAGGCAAATCCAGGCATAACAAGGCAGGGCAAAGCAAGGCAATACAAGGCAAAGAAAGCGAAGGCAAAGCAAGGCAAGGCAAAATCAGACAAGGCGAGGAACAGCAAGGCAAGGCAAATCCAGGCAAGACAAGGCAAGGCAAGGAAAGGCAAAACAACGTAAGGCAAAACAAATCAAGGCAAGGCAAGGCAAGACCAGACAAGGCAATGCAAAGCAAGGCAAATCCAGGCAAGGCAAGACAAGGCAAGTCGAGGCCAGACCAGGCCAGGCAAGGCAAGGCAAAAAAGGCAAATTTAGGCAAGGCCAATTAAAGTTAAGGCAAGGCAAATCCAGGCAAGGCAAGGCAAGTCAAGGCAAAACAAGTCAAGGACAGGCAAGGCAAGGCAAGGCAAGACAAAAGAAATCCAGGCAAAACTAGGCAAGGCAAGGCAAGAAAAGACAAAGAAAGGCAAGGCCAGGCTTGAACAGGAAAGGAAAGACAAGGGAAGGTAAAAGAGGGAAGTCTAGAAAAATCCAGGTAGGCAAGGAAAGGCAAGAAATTGCGAATTCAGTCAAGGTAAGGCAAGTTCATGCAAGTCAAGAGAATGTAAGGCAAGGCCAGTCCAGACCAAGTAAGGCAGGGCAAAACAAGGCTAAACAAAATAAGGCAAGAAAAATCCAATCAAGGAAAGGCAAGAGAATAAAACTTCAGGCAAGGCAAGGCAAGACAAGGCAAGTCATAGTAAGGCAAGGCAAATCCAGGCAAGACAAGGCAATACAAATCCAGGCAAAGAAAGGCAAAATAACGCAAGGCAAGGCAAGGAAAGTCTAGGCAAGGGAAAGGATAAACAGGCAAAGGAAATCCAGTGAAGTCAAGAAAAGGAAAGAAAAGGCAAGGTAAAGAAAGAAAAGACTAGGGCAGGAAAGGCCAGGCAAGGCAAAGCAAATCCAGGTAAAACAAAAAAGAGCAAAAGGAGGCAAGGCAACTCCAAGAAAGGGTAGGCAAGGCATGGCAAATCCCAGTAAAAGAAGGCAAGGCAAGTCAAGGAAGGTAAGACAAGCCAAAGCAACGTAAGGCAAGGCACAGTAAGGCATATGCAGGCAATGCAAGGCAAATTCAGGCAGGAAAAATTAAGGGAAGTCAAACCCAAACAAGGCAAATCCAAAGAGCACAATTTAAGGCAAACTTAGTCAAGCCAAATCCAGACAAGGCAAGGCAAATCCAGGAAAGGCGAATCCAGGCACGGCAAGGCAAGAGAAATTCAGGCAAGCCAAGGCAAGGTAAATCCAGGCAAGAGACATCCAGGCAAGGCAAAGCATGGCAGAGGAAGTGAAGGCAAAGCAAGACAAGGCAGGGAAAATTCAGGCAAGACAAGGCAAGGGAAAACAAATCCGTGCAAGGCAAGAAAAGGCAAGGACAGGCAAGAAACAGCAAGGAAAATTCAGGCAACGCAAGGCAGGGAAAACATTGCAGTGCATGGCATTGCCAGGCCTTAAAAGGGCAGGCAAGGCAGGTAAAAACAGGGAAATTCAAAAAATGGCAAGACAGGGCAAGCCAAGGCAAATCTAGGCAAGGCAAGGCTAGGGAAATCCAGGCAAGGCAAATCCAGGTACAGCAAGGCAAGGCAAAGCAAATCCAGGTAAGGCAAAACCAGGCAAAACAAATCCAGGCAAGGCAAAGTAAAGCAATGCAAATCCAGGCAAGGCCAATACAGGCAAGGAAAATACAGGTAAGGAAATGTAAGGCTAGGCAATTGCAGACAAGGCAAGAAAAATACAGGCAAAACAATGCAAGGCAAGGCAAATACAGGCAAGAAAAATCCAGGCAAGTTAAGGCAAGGCTAGGCAAGTCCAGGCAAAACAAATATAGGCAAGAAAAGGCAAAGCAAATGCAGGCAAGGTTAATCCAGGCAAGGAAAGGCAAGGCAAATCCAGGCAAGACAAGAAAAGGGAAACCCAGGCAAGCAAATCCAGGCAAGGCAAGGGAAGGCAAATCCATGCAAGGCAAATCTAGTCAAGGAAAGGTAAAGCAAGAAAAATCCAGGCAAAAAAATCCAGGAAAGGCAAGGAAAGACAAGGAAAATCTAGGCAAACCAATGCAAGGCAAGGCAAATCCAGGTAAGGTAAGTCAATGCATGGAAAGACAAGGCAAATGCATGCAACGAAAATCCAGGTAAGGCAAGGCAAGGCAAATTCAGGCAACACAAATCCAGGCAACGAAAGGGAAGGCAAATCCAGGAAAGGCAGTGCAAGCTAAATCCAGGTAAGGCATTGCAAGGCAAATTCAGGTAAGGCAAATTTGGGCAAAACAAGTCAAGGCAAATCTATGCAGGAAAAATTCAGACAACTGAAGGTAAGGCTAATTCAGGCAAGAAAAATTCAGGCTAGACAAGGCAAGGAAAATTCAGGCAGGGCAAATTTAGGCATGGCAAGTCAATGCAAGGCAAATTCAGGCAAAACAAATACTGGCAAGGCAAGGAAAGCCAAATCCAGGCAAGGCAAGGCACATCCAGGAAAGGCAAGGTAAGGCAAATCCAGGCAAGGCAAGGTAAGGCAAGGCCAGGCAAAGCCAGACAAGGCAAATGCAGGCAAGGCAAGGCAAGGCAATGCAAACTGTGGCAAGGCAAATCCAGTTAAGGCAAATTCACGCAAGGCAAATCCAGGCAAGTCAAATCCAGGCAAGGCAAATTTAGGAAATGCAAAACCAGACAAGGCAAATACACACAAAGAAAATCCATGCAAGAAAATTCCAAGCAAGGCAAATAAAGGCAAGGCATATTTAGGGAAGGCGAATTTTCACAAAACAAGGCAAGACAAATCCAGGCAAGGCTAGTTAAAGTAAGGCAAGGTGAGGCAAATCCAGGGAAGATGAGGCAAGAAAAATTCAAGCAATGCAAATCCAAGAAAGGCAAGGCAAGTCAAGGCAAATGCAGGCAACGCAAATTCAGAAAAGGAAAATCCAGGCATGGCATATTTATGCAAGGCAAATCAAGGCAAGTCAAATCCAGGCTAGGCAAGGCAAGGCAAATCCAGAACAAGTTAATCTGGCAATGCAAAACAAGGCAAATCAAACCATAGCAAGGCAAATCCAGGTAAGGCAAGGCAAAGCAATGCAAACACAGGCAAAAATAATCCAAGAAAAGAAAATGCAGTCAAGGCAAGAAAAGGCAAGGCAAATCCAGGTAATGAATGGCAAATCTAGGCAAGGAAAATCCATGCATAGCAAGGCAAGGGAAGGCAAATTTAGGCAAGGCAAGACAAGGCAAATCCAGGCATGGAAAATGCAGTCAAGGCAAGGCAATGTAAAAGCATGCAAGACAAATACAGGCAAGGCAAGGCAAGGCTAGGCAAATCCAGGCAAGGCAAATCCAGGTACAGCAAAGCAAGGCAAAGCAAATCCAAGTAAGGCAAAACCAGGCAAAGCAAATCCAGGCAAGACAAGGTAAAGCAATGCAAATCCAGCAAGGCCAATTTAGGCAAGGAAAATCCAGGTAAGGATAGGCAAGGCAAATCCAGGTAAGGCAAGGGAAATACAGGCAAAACAATGCAAGGCAAGACAAATACAGGCAATAAAAATCCAGGCAAGGTAAGGCAAGGCTAGACAAGTCCAGGTAAGGCAAATACAGGCAAGGCAAAGCAAGGCAAGTTTAGTCAAGGCAAGAAAAGGCAAACCCAGGCAAGCGAATCCAGGCAAGGCAAGAAAAGGCAAATCCATGAAAGGCAAATCTAGTCAAGGCAAGATAAAACAATGCAAATCTAGGCAAGGCAAATTCAGGCAACGAAAATCCAGGCAAGGCAAGGCAAATCCAGGCAAGGCAAGGCAAGACAAATGCAGGCAAGTCAAATCCAGGCAAGCCAAGAAAATGCAAGGCAAAGCAAATAAAGGCAAAAAAATTCAGGCATGAGAAGGCAAGGAAATGCAAATCTAGGCAAAGCAAAGCAAGAAAATGCATATCCAGGCAAGACAAATCCAAGCAGGGACAAAAAGTCATATCCAGGCTACGCAAATTTAGGCAAGACAAGGGAAAGCAAATTCAGGCAAGGCAAATTCAGGCAAGACAAGGCAAGGCAAGGCAAATTCAGGCATCGCAAATTCAGGCAAGGCCAGAAAAGAAAAATCCAGGCAATGCAATGTAAGGCAAATCCAAGCAAGAAAAATTCAGGCAGGGCATGTGAAGACAAAGCAAACCCAGGCAAGGCAAAGAAAATCCAGGCAAGAAAATTCCAAACAAAGCAAGGCAAGGTAAGGCAAATCCAGGAAAGGCAAATTCAGGAGAGGCAAGGAAAAACAAATTCAGTCAAGGCAAATGCAGGCAAGGCAATACAAGGCAAATTTAAGTAAGGCAAAAGTAGTCAAGGCAATACAAGCCAAATACAGAAAAGACAAATACAGGCAAGGCAAGGAAAATCCAGGCAAGGCAAATCCACCTAGACAAGGCAAGACAAAACCAAAAAGTCAAGGCAAATCCAGGCAAAACAAGGCAAGGCAAGGCAAATCCAGAGAAGGAGGCAAGGAAAGGCAAGGCAAACCCACGGAAGGCAAGGCAAGGCAAGGCAAATCCAGTTAAGTCTAGGCAAGGCAAGACAAGGCAAAACGAGGCAAGGCAAAGAAAGGGAAAAAAAATCCACGCAAGCAAATCCAGGCAAGTGAAAGCAAGGCAAGACAAGGCAAATCTAAGCAAGGCAAATTTAGGCAAGCCAAGGCAAATTGAGGCAAGGCAAGTCCAAGACAGGAAAAACAAGGTAAATTTAGGCAAGACAAATCCAGGGAATGCAAGAAAAGTCAAACCCAGCTAAGGTAATTCAAGGCAAAAAAGGAAAGTCAAGGTATATTCAGGCAAGGCAAGGCTAGGCAAATTCAGGTATGGCAAATTAAGCCTAGGAAAAGAAAGGCAAGGCGAATTCAGGCAAATCTAGGCAAGGCAAATCCAGGCAAGGCAAGGCAAAGCAAATGTAGGCATAGAAACTCCAGGCAACAAAAAACTAGACAAACCCAATAAAGTCAAGGCAAATCCAGGAAAGGAAAATCCAGGCAAGACAAGGCAAGGCATATTCAGGCAAGAAAATTCCAGGCAAGGCAAGGCAAAAAAAATTCAGGCAAAACAAATCCAGGCAAGTCAAGGCAAGGAAAATCTAAACAAGGAACATTCACTCAAGATTAAAAAAAAGGATACCCAGGCAAGGCAAATTCAGGCAAGGCAAGTTAAGGCACATCCAAGCAAGGCAAATCCGAGCAAGGCAAGGCAAGGAAAATCCAGGCAAGGCAAAACCAGGCAAGGCAAGGCAAATCCAAGCAAGCCAAGGCAAGGCAAATCTAGACAAAAAATATCCAGGCAAGGCAAGGCAAGGCAAGGCAAATCCAGGCAAGGCAAAACCAGGCAAGGCAAGGCAAATTCAGGCAAGGCAAATCCAAGCAAGCCAAGGCAAGGCAAATCTAGACAAAAAAAAATCCAGGCAAGGCAAGACCAGGCAAGACATATCCAAGAAAAACAAATCTAGGCAAGATTAGGCAAAACAAATCCAAGCAACTCAAATCTAGACAAGTCCAGACAAGGCAAATCCAGGCAAGGTAAAACTAGACAAATCGAGTCAAGGAAAATCCAGGCAAGGCAAGCCAAATATAGGCAGAGCAAATTCAGTCCAGGCAAGGCAAGGCAAATCCAGGCACAGCAAATTCAAGCATGGCAAGGCAATGCAAATCCAGGCAAGGCAAATCTCGTCAATAAAAGGCAAGCAAGGCAAATTTAGCCAAGGTCAGGCAAAGCAAATACAAGCATGGCAAATCAAGGCCAGGCCAGGCAAGGCAAGAAAATTCCAGGCAAGGCAAGACAAAAAAAAAAACCTAGGCAATGCAAAGTAAGTCAAGTTCAGGCAAGAAAAATCCAGTCAGGTCAAGGGAAGAAAAGGAAAATCCATAAAAAACAAGGGAAGGTACGGAAAATCCAGGCAAGGCAAATCCAGAAAAGGCAAGGCAAGGAAAATCCGGGCAAGTCAAATCTAGGCAAGGCAAGGAAAAGTAAATCCAAATAAGGCAAATGCAGTCAAGGCAATACAACTCAAATCCAGGCAAGGCAAATACAGGCAAGGATAGGTAAGGCAAATCCAGGTAAGGAAAATCCAGGCAAGGCAAGGAAAATCAATGCAAGACAAATCTAGGCAAGACATCACAAATCTAGGCAAGGCAAATAAAGGCAAGGAGAAACAAGATAATGCAAATCCATGCAAGGCAAATCCAGGCAAGGCAAATCCAGGCAATGCAAATCCTGACAATGCAAGGCCAGAAAAATCCAGGCAAGGCAAGGCAAATTCAGGCAAGGTAAGGCAAGCCAAATCAAGGAAGGGCAAATCCAGTCAAGGCAAGCCAAGGCAAATCCAGGCAAGACAAATTCAAGCAAGGTAAGGCAATGAAAATGCAGGCAAAATAAATCCAGGCAAAGCAAGGCAAGACAAATCCAGGCAAGAAAGATCCAAGCAAGGCAATGCAAGGCAAGGCAAAAAATCTAGGCAAGAAATATTCTGGCAAATCAGGGCAAGGCAAGGCTAGGCAAATCCATGCAAGGCAAATCCAGGATAGGCAAGGCAAGCAAGGGAAACCCAGGCAAGGCAAATCCAGGCAGGGAAACGCAAAACCAGGCAAATATAGGCAAGTCAAATCCAGGCAAGGCAAATCCAGGCAAGGCAAAGCAAGAAAAGTCTAATCCAGGCAAGGAGAAACAAGGCAAGGCAAATCCAGGAAAGGGAAGGCAAGGAAACTCCAGGCAAGGCAAGGCAAAAAAAATTTAGGCCAGGCCAATTTATACAAGGCAACGGCAAATCCAGTAAAGGCAAGGCAATGAAAATCCAGCAAGGCAAATTTAAGCATGGCAAGTCAATGAAAATCCAGCAAGGCAAATCCAGGCACTTCAAGGCAAGCAAGGCAAATTTAAGCATGGCAAGGCAAGGCCAATCCAGGCAAAATAAATCCAGGTACTGCAAGACAAGCAAGGCAAATCCAGCCAAGGTCAGGCAAGGCAAATTCCAGCAAGGCACATCCAGGCAAGGCCAAACAAAGCAAGGCACATCAAAGCAAAACAAATCCAGAAAAGGCAAGGCTAGGCAAATTCAGGCAAGGCAAGCCAAGGCAAGGCAAATCCAAGCAAGGTAAATCCTAACAAAAAGAGGCAAGGCAAGTGAAGGTTAGGTAAATTTAGGTAAGGCAAGGCAAATCCAACCAAGGCAAATTCTAAAAATTAATGAAAGGCAAATTCGGTCAAGGCAAATCTAAGCAAAGCAAGGCAAGACTAATAAAGAAAAGGTATGTCCAGGCAAAGCAAGGCAAGACAAATCAAGACAAGGGAAATTCAGGTAAGGCAAGGCAAGGCAAATCCAGGCAAGGTAAGGCAAGGAAAATCCAAGTAAGAAAGATTCTGGCAAGGCAAGGCAAGGCAAGTCAAAGCAAGGCAAATCCAGGCAAGGCAAATCCAGGAAATGCAAGACAAAGCAATTCCAGGAAAGGCAAGGCCAGGCAAATCGAGGAAAGGCAAATCCAGGAATGGCAAGGCAAGGCAAACCTAGGCAAAGCAAGACAAGGCAAATCCAGGGAAGGCATATCCAGGCAAGGAAAACCAAGGCAAGGCAAGGCAAATGCATGCAAGGCAATACCAGGCACTGCAAGGCAAAGCAAACCCAGTCAAGGCAAATCCAGGCAAGGTAAAAGACAAATCAAGGAAATGCAATACCAGGCACTGCAAGGCAAAGCAAACCCAGTCAAGGCAAATCCAGGCAAGGTAAAAGACAAATCAAGGCAATGCAAAACCAGGCAAATCAAGGTAAGGCAAATCAAGGCAAGGCATGGCATGGAAAATCCAGGCAAGGCAAGACAAGGCAAAGAAAATCTAGGCAAGAAAAATCCACCCAAGGCAAGGCAAGGCAAGGCAAATCCAGGCAAGGCAAAGCAAGGCAAGGCAAATTCAGGCAAGGCAAGGTAAAGTAAGGCAAATTCAGGCAAGGCAAATACAGGCAGGGAAAGGCAAGAGAAGGTAAGTCCAGGAAAGCCAAATCCAGGCAAGGAAAGGCAAATCCAGGCAAGGCAATTCAAGGCAACTTCACGTGAGAAAAATCCAGGCAAGGCAAAACAAGGCAAATCCAAAAAAGGGAAATCTAGGCAAGACAAAACAAGGCAAGGCCAGAAAAATCCAGGAAAGGCAAATGCAGGCAAGGCAAGAAAAATCCAGGCAAGGAAAATTCAGGCAAGGCAAGGCAAAACAAGGCAAGGCAAATCCAGGGAATGGAAGGCAACACAAATCCAGACAAGGCAAGGCAAGGCATATTCAGGCACGAAAATTCCAGGAAAGGCAAGGAATAAAAAATTCAGGCAAAATAAATCCAGGCAAGTCAAGTCAAGGAAAATCCAGACAAGGCAAATTCACTCAAGGCAAAAAAAGGCATACACAGGCAAGGAAAATTCAGGCAAGGCAAGTTAAGGTACATACGGGCAAGGCAAATTCGAGAAAGGCAAGGCAAGGAAAGGCAAGGCAAATCCAAGCAAGCCAAGGCAAGGCAAATCTAGACAAGAAAAATCCAGACAAGGCAAGACCAGGCAAGACATATCCAAGAAAAACAAATCGAGGCAAGATTAGTTAAAACAAATCCAAGCAACGCAAATCCTGACAAGTCCAGACAAGGCAAATCCAGGCAAGGCAATGCAAGGCAAGACAAATACAGGCAAGGCAAACCGAGGCAAGGCAAGGCAAGGCAAAACCACGGAAGTCAAACCCAGCCAAGGCAAGGCAAGGCAAATCCAGGGAAAAAAATCCAGAAAGGTCAAATCAAGGCAAGGCAAATTCAGGAAAGGCAAACCCAGAGAAGGCAAATCTGGGAAAGGCAAGGGAAGGAAAATTCAGACAAGGCAAATCCAGGTAAAGCAAATCCAGGCAAGGCAAGGCAAGACAAATGCATGAAAGGCAAATGCAGCAAGGCCAAAAAATGCAAGGCAGGGCAAATCAAGGCAAAGAAAATCCAGGCATGAGAACGCAAGGCAATGCAAATCTAGGCAAAGCAAGGCAAGGCAACACACACCAAGGCAAGACAATTCCACGCAAGGAAAGTAGAGGCAAATCCAGGCAAGAAAAATCCAGGCAAAGCAAGGCAAGGCAAATTCAGGCAAGGTAAGTTTAGGCAAGGCAAGGCAAAGAAAGGCAAATCCAGGCAAGGCAAATCCAGGCAAGACAAAGGAAAGCAAATTCAGGCAAGAAAAATCCAGGTTATGCAACAAAAGGCAAACCCAGGCATGGCGAGACAAGGACAATCAAGGAAATGCAAGGTAAGGCAAATATAGGCAAGAAAAATCCAGGCAAATCAAGGTAAGGCAAAGCAAATCCAGGCACGGCAAGGCAAATTAAGGCAAGAAAAATCCAAAAATAGCAAGGCAAGGTGATGCAAATCCAGGCAAGGCCAATCAAGGCAAGGCAAGGCAAGGCAAATTCAGGTAAGGCAAATCCAGGCAAGGAGAGGCAAGATAAGGCAAATCCAGTCAAAAAAAATCCAGGTAGGTCAAGGCAAGGCAATGCAAATCCTGGCATGTCAAGGCAAGAAAAACACAGGCAAGGCAAGGCAAAGAAGTCCAGGCAAGGCAAATCTAGGCAAGGCATGGCCAACCAAATCTAGACAGGGCAAATCCAGTAAAGGCAAGACAAAACCAATCCAGGCAAAACAAATTCAAGAAAAAAAAATCAACGCAAATGATGGCAAGGTTAATCCAGCAAATCAAGGCAAGATCAATCCAGGCAAGTTAGATCCAGGCAAGGCAAGGAATATCTAGGCAAGGAAAATTTTGGCAAAGCAGGGCAAGGCAAGGCAAAACACATCCAGACAAGGCAAATCCAGGCAAGGCAACGCAAGGAAAGTAAAATCCAGGCAAGGCAAATCCAGGCATGGCAAAACAAATGCAAGTAAGACAAATCAAGGCAAGGCAAGGAAAATCCAGGCAAGGCAAGGAAAGGCAAATCTAGACAAGGCAAATCCAGTCAAGACAAGGTAAGGCAAATCCAGAAAAGGCAAATTCAAGCAAGGCAAGGCAATGCAAATGCAGGCAAAATAAATCCAGGAAAAGCAAGGCAAGACAAATACAGGCAAAATAGATCCAGGTAAGGAGAGGCGAGGCAATGAAAATCTAGGCAAGGAAAATTCTGGCAAAGCAGGGCAAGGAAAATCAAAGCAAATCCAGGCAAGGCAAGGCAAATCCAGGCAAGGCAAAGTAAGGAAAGTCAAATACATGCAAAGCAAATCCAGGCAAGGCAATGCAAGGCAAGAAAAGTTCAGGTAAGGCTAGTCCAGGAAAAACAAGGCAAGCCAAATCTAGGCAGAGAAAATTTAGTAAAGGCAAGGCAATAAAAATTTAGGCAAGGCAAATTAAAGCATGGATAGGCAATGCAAATCCAGGGAAGGCAAATGCAGGGAAGGCAAGGCAAGGCAAATTCAGGCAAGGGAATACCAGGCAGGGCAATGCAAGGTAAACCCAGGCAAGGCAAATCCAAACATGGAAAAACAAGGCATATCCAGGCAAAACAAAACTAGACAAATCAAGGGAAGGCAAACCTAGGCAAGGCAAGGCAAAAAAAAAAAGGCAAGGCAAATCCAGGCAAGGCAGGACACGGCAAGGCAAATCTAGGCAAAACAAATCCATGCAAGGCAAGGCAAGGCACATCAAACAAGGCAAAACCAGGTAAGTCAAGGCAAGGCAAATCCAGGCAAGGCATATTTAGGCAAGGTAAGAAAAGTCCAGGCAAGGGAAATCCGTGCAAGGCAAGGCAAGCCAAATTTAGGCAGGGCAAATCCAGTCAAGGCAAGGCAAGGCAAGGCAAATTCATGCAAGGCAAATCCAAGCAAGGCAAGGCAATGCAAATTTAGGCAAGATAAATCCAGGCACAGCAAGGCAAAATAAATCCAGACAAGAAAAATCCAGCAAAACAAGGCAAGGTAAGGCAAGAAAAATCTAGGCATGGAAAATTTTGTCAAAGCAAGGCAAGGCAAGGCAAATCCAGAAAAGGCAAATCCAGTCAAGGCAAGGCAAGGCAAAACAAATCCAGGCAAGGCAAATTCAGTCAAGGCAAGGCAAGGCAAGATAAACCCAGGCAAGGCAATTCCAGGCAAGAAAATGCAAAACAAGGCAAATACAGGCAAGGCAAACCAAGGCATGGCAAGGCAAATGCAAGTATGGCAAGTCCAGGCAAGGCAAGGCAACAAAAATCCAGGCAAGGCAAATCCAGGCAAGGCAAGGCAAGCCTAATATAGGCAAGGCAAATCCAGTCAAGGCAAGGCAAGGCAAATCCAGTCAAGGCAAGGCAAGGCAAATTCAAAAAAGGCAAGTTCAAGCAAGGCAAGGTAATGCAAATGCAAGCAAGGTACATCCAGGCAAAGCACGACAAGTAAAATCCAGGAAAAATAGATCCAGGCAAGGAGAGGCGAGGCAATGAACATCTAGGCAAGAAAAATTCTGGCAAAGCAAGGCAAGGCAAAGCAATGCAAATCCAGGCAAGACAAATCCAGGAAAGGTAAGGCAAGGCAAGGTAAACCTAGGCAAGGAAAATCCATGGGAGAAAAACGCAAAAAAAGCAAATCCAGGCAAGGCAAATTAAGACTAAAAAATACAGGCAAAATAAGGCAAGGAAAGGGAAGTAAGCAAGGCAAATCCAAGCAAGGTAAGGCAAGGCAAATCAAGTCAAGGCAAATCTAGGAAACAAGGCAAAAAAAATCCAGGCAAAGCAAGTCAAGACAAATCTAGACAAGGGAAATCCAGGTAAGGAAAAGCAAGGCAAATTCAGGCAAAAAAATTCAAACAAGGCAAGGGAAGGTAAGGCAAATCCAGGCAAGGCAAATCCAGGAAAGGCAAGGAAAATCCAGGAAAGGCAAGGTGAGGCAAATCCAGGAAAGGGAAAGCAAGGCAAATCCAAAAAAGGGAAATCCAGGCAAGACAAACAAGGCAAGGCAAGAAAAATCCAGGGAAGGCAAATGCAGGCAAGACAAAGTAAGGCAAGGCAAATTCAGGCAAGAAAAATCCAGGCAAGACAAGGCAAAACAAGGCAAGGCAAATCCATGCAAGACAAATCCAGAAAAGGGAAGGCAAAACAAATCCAGGCAAAGCAAGGCAAGGAAAACCCAGGCAAGGCAAATTCAGGCGAGGCAAAACAAGGCAAATCCAGGGAAGGCAAAAGAAGGCATATCCAGGCAAGCTAATTCCAGGCAAGGCAAGGCAAGGCAAGGCAAGTCAAATCCAGGCAAAACAAATTTAAGCAAGTAAAAGCAAGGCAAATCCAGACAAAGAAAACCCACTCAAGGCAAAGAAAGGCATGCCCAGGCAAGGCAAATCCAGACATAACAAGTTAAGATATATCTGGGCGAGTCAAATTCAGGCAAGCAAGGCAAAACAAAGCAAAATCAGGAAAGGCAAAACCACGCAAGGCAAGGCAAATCCAGGAAGGCAAATCAAGGCAAGTGAAGGCAATCAAAAGCAAATTCAGGCAAGACAAGGCAAGGCAAGGCAAGGCAGATCCAGGGATGGTAAATCCAGGCAAAGCAAAACAAGGCAAGTCAAATCCAGGCAAGTCAAATCCAGGCAAGGCAAATCCAGGAAAGGCAAGGCAAGGCAAATCCAGCATAGAAAATTTCACGCAAGGGAAATTCAAGCAAGGCAAATCCAAGCAAGTTAAGGCAAAGCAAATCCAGTAAAGGCAAATCTAGGCAAAACAAGGCAAGACAAATCCAGGCAAAGCAAGGCATGACAAATCCAGACAAGAGAAATCCAGGTAAGGCAAGGCCAGGCAAATTTGGGCACACAAATTCAGGCAAGGCAAGGCAAGGCAAGGTAAAGCAAGGTAAGGCAAATCCAGGCAAAGCAAACACAGGAAAGGCTAGGGAAGCCAAATACAGGCAATGCAACATAAGGCAAATACAGGCAAGGAAAATTCAGACAGGCCAAGAAAAGGCAAGGCAAATCCAGGCAAGCAAAATCCTAACAAGACAAAGGAAGGTAAGGCAAATCCAGGTAAGGCAAATTCAGGAAAGGCAAGGCAAGATAAATCCAGGCAAGACAATTTCAGGCAAGGAAAGGTAAGACAAATGCAGTCAGGTCAATATAAGGCAAATACAGGCAAGGAAAAAGAAGGCAAATTTAGGCAAGGCAAATCCAGGCAAGGTAAATGTAGGAAAGACAAGTCAAAACAAATACAGGCAAAAAAAAAATCAGGCAAGGCAAGAAAAGTCAAGCCTAGGCAAGAAAAAATTCAGGCAAAACAAGATAAGACAAATCCAGCAAAAGCAAATTTAGGCAAGGTAAGGCAAATCCAGGAAAGGCAAGGCAAGGCAAGGCAAATTCAGGAGAGGCAAGGCAAGTTAAGGCAAACACAGGCAAGGCAAGGCAAGGCAAGGCAAGGAAAAGTAAATTCAGGCAAGCCAAATCCAGGCAAGAAAATTGAAGGCAAGACAAATTCAGGCAAGGCAAGACAAGGCAAATCCAGGCGATGCAAATCCAGAAAAGGGAAATCAAGGAAAGACAAAACAAGGCAAGGCATGGAAAATTCAGGAAAGGCAAATGCAGGCAAGGCAAGGCAAGGCAAATCCAGGCAAGGAAAATCCAGGTGAGACAAGGAAGAACAAAGCATGGCAAATTCATGCAAGAAAAATCCAGGAAAGGGAAGTCAAAATAAATCCATGCAAGGCATGGCAAGGCAAACCTAGGCAAGGCAAATTCGGGTAAGGCAAAATAAGGAAAATCTAAGGAAGGCAAAATAAGACATATCCAGGCAAGGGAATTCCAAGCAAGGCAAGGCGAGGCAAATCCAGGCAAAACAAATCCAGGTAAGTCAAGGAAAGGCAAATCCAGATAAGGAAAACGCACTCAAGGCAAAGGAAGTCATATCCACGCAAGACAAATCCAGGCAAGGCAAGTTAAGGCACATCAGGGCAAGGCAAATTCAGGCAAGACAAGGCAAGGCAAGGCAAATCCAGGGAAGAAAAAACCAGGCAAGGCAAGGCAAGGGAAATCCAGGCAAGGCAAATTAAGGCAAGTCAAGGCAAATAAAAGCAAATCCGGGCAAGGCAAGACAAGGCAAATTCAGGCAAGGCAAATTCAGACAAGGCAAGACAGGGCAAAGCCAGGCAAGGCAAGGCAAGGGAAATCCAGAAAAGGCAAGACAAATTCAAGAATGGTAAATCAAGGCAAGGCAAGGCAAAGCAAATCCAGGCAAGGTAAATTCAGGAAAGGCAAGGCAAGGCAAAACCAGGCAAGGCAAAACCAGGCAAGGCAATACCAGGCCTGGCAAAGGAAAGCAAACTCAGTCAAGGCACTACAGGCAAAGCAAAAGAAGGAAAATTCAGGCAAGGCAAAACTGGGCAAATTGAGGCAAGGCAAACTTAGGCAAGGCAAGGCAAGGCAAATTCAGGCAAGCCAAAACAAGGCTAGGCAAATCCAGGCAAGGCAAGGCAAGATAATGCAAATCCAGGCAAGGCAAACACAGGCAAGCAAGGCAAGGCAAGGTAAATCCAGGCAAAACAAATCCAGACATGGAAAGACAAGGCAAGGCAAATCAAGGCAAGGCAAGGCAAGGCAAATCCAGGCCAGGAAAATCCAGGGAATGCAAGGCAAGGCAAATCCAATGAAAGCAAATTGAGAAAAGGCAAGGTAAGGCAAGGCTAATACAGGCAAGTCAAATCCAGGCAAGGCAAAGAAATGGAATGCAGGGCAAATCAAGACAATGAAAATCCAGTCATGAGAAGGCAAGGCAATGCAAATCTAGGCAAAACAAGCCAAGGCAATGCACGTTCTGGCAAGAAAAATTCACACAAGAAAAGAAAAGGCAAATCCAGCCAAGGAAAATCCAGGCAAAGCAAGGCAAGTCAAATTCAGAAAAAATAAATTTATGCAAGGCAAGGGAAGGCAAGGCAAATCCACGCAAGGCAAATCCAGGCAAGACAAGTAAAAGCAAATCCAGGCCAAAAAAATCCAGGCAACGCAAGGCAAGGCAAATCCAGGCATGGCAAATCCAGGCAAGACAAGACAAGAAATATTCAGGCAATGCAAGACAAAGCTAATTCTGTCAAAGAAAATCCAGGCAGGGCAAGGGAAGGCAAAGCAAAACCAGGCAAGGCAAGACAAAACCTGGCAAAAAAAAATTCAAACTAGGCATGGTAAGGTAAAGCAAATCCAGGCAAGGCAAATCCAGGCAAGGCAAGGCAAGGCAAATCCAGGTAAGACAAATGCAGTCAAGGCAATACAAGGTAAATTTAGGCAAGGCAAATACAGGCAAGGCAAGTTAAATGCAGGCAAGGACAATCCAGGCTAGACAAGGCAACACAAGTCAAGGCCAATAAAGTCAAGGAAAATCCAGGCAAAACAAGGCAAGGCAAGGCAAATCCAAGGAAGAAGGCAAGGCAAGGCAAATCCAGGCAAGGGAAGGCAGGCAAGGCAAAGTAACGCATCCAAATCCAGGGAAGGGAAATGCAGGTAAGTCAAGGTAAGGAAAGACAAGGCAAAAGGAGAAAACACAAGGCAAGGCAAGAAATATACAGGGAAGGAAAATCCAGGAAACTGAAGGCAAGGCAAAATAAGGAAAATTCAAATAAGGCAAATTTAGGCAAGGCAAAACAAGGCAAGACAAATCAAGGCAAGGCAAATCGAGGAAAGGCAAAACAAGGCAAATCCAGGCAAGGCAAGGCAAGGCAAATCCAGCGAAAGCAATTACAGAAAAAAAAAAGAAAGTCAAGGACTATCTAGGCAAGGCAAGGCAAGGCAAATCCAGGCAAAGCAAGTTCAAGCATGGCAAGGCAATGGAAATCCAGGCAATGCAAGGCACGCAAGGAAAATCTAGCTAAGGTAAGGAAAGGTAAATCTGAGGAAGGAAAATCCAGGCAAGGCCAAGCAATGCAAGGCAAATTAAAGGAAGGCAAATCCAGGCAAGGCAAGGCAAGGCAAATTCAGTCAAGGCAAATCTAGGCAAAGCAAGGTAAGACAAATCCAGGCAAGGAAAATCCAGGCAAATCAAGGAAAGACAAATCCAGCCAAGGAAAATCCAGGGAAGGCTAGGCAAGGAAAATCCAAACAAGCAAATCCAGGCAAAGCAAGGCAAGGCAAGGCAAGGCAAAAAAAATATCCAGGCAAGGAAAATTCTGGCAAGGCACAACAAAGCAAGGCAAGGCAAATCCAGGAAAGGAAAATCCAGCAAATGCAAGGAAAAACAAATTTAGGCAAGGCAAGGCAATGCAAGGGAAATCTAAGGAAGGCAAATTTAGTCAAGGCAAATCTAGGCAAGTCGAGGCAAGTGAAATCCAAAAAAGGCAAGGCAAGGCAAATCCAGGCAAGGCAATACAAAGCAAGGTACATCAAAGCAAGGCAAATCCAGGGAAGTGAAGGCAAGAAAAATCCAGACAAGGCAAATCCAGGCAAGGCAAGGCAAAACAAATTCAGGTAAGGCAAATGCAGACAAGGCAATACAAGGCAAATACAGGTAAGGCAATTTAAATTCAGGCAAGGCAAACCCAGGATAGACAAGGCAAGGCAAGATCAATGAAGTCAAGGCAAATCCAGGTAAAACAAGGCAAGGCAAGGCAAATTCAGGGAAAGAGGCAAAGTAAGGCAAGGCAAATTTAGGCAAGAAAAATCCAGGCAAGGCAAAGCAACGCATCCAAATCTAGAAAAGGCAAATCCAGGTAAGTCAAGGCAAAACAAGACAATGCATAACGAGGCAAGGCAAGGAAAGGCAAGGAATATCCAGGCAAGGTAAATCCAGGCAAGGCAAGGCAAGCCAAATCTAGGCAGGGAAAATTCAGTCAAGGCAAGGCAAGGCAAGGTAAACCAAGGCAAGAAAAATCCAGGTAAAGAAATTTAAAACAATGCAAATTCAGGCAAGGCAAATTCAGGCATGGCAAGACAAATCCAGGCATGGCAAGGCAAATTCAATTAAGGCAAATCCAGGCAAGACAAAGCAAGGAAAGTCAAATACAGGCAAGGCCAATCCAGGAAAGGCAAGGCACGGAAAATTTAGGCAAGGCAAGGCAAGGCAAGGAAAATCCAGGTGAGGCAAAACCAGGCCAGGCAAGGCAAGCCAAATCTAGGCAGAAAAAAATCAGTAAAGGCAAAGCAATACAAATTAGGCAAGGCAAATTTAAGCATGGCAAGGCAATGCATATCCAGGCAAAGCAAATGCAAAAAAGGCATGGCAAGGCAAATTCAGGCAAGATAATACCAGGCATGGAAACGCAAGGCAAACCCAGGCAAAGCAAATCAAATCATGGCAAAACAAGGCATATCCAGTCAAGGCATAAATAGGCAAATCGAGACAAGGCAAACCTAGGCAAGGCAAACCTAGGCAAATCAAGGCAAGGCAAGAAAAATCCAGGCAAGGCAACGCAAATTTAGGAAAGGCAAAGCCAGGCAAGGCAACGCAAATCTAGGCAAAGTAAATCCACGCAAGGCAAAGCGAGGTAAACCCAGGCAAGGCAAATCCAGGCAAGGAAATGGAAGGCAACGGAAATACAGGCAAGGCAAATCCAGGCACGGTAAAGCAAATCCAAGTAAGGCAAATCCAGGCAAAACAAAACAAGGAAAGTCAAATCCAGGCAGGGCAAGGCAAGGAAAGGCAAGACAAGACCAATCCAGGCAAGGCGAGGCAAGGCAAATCCAGGCTAGGCAAAAGAAGAGAAATCCAAGCAAGGCAAATTCAGTCAAGGCAAGAAAAGGCAAATTTAGGCAAGGCAAATTCAAGCAAGGCAAGGCAAGGCAAGGAAAGCAAAAAAAATCCAGGCAAAGCAAATCCAGCCAGGGTTCAGACAAAGCAAATTCAAGAATGGCAAATCCATGCAAGACCAGGCAAGGCAAGGCAAATCCAAAGAAGGAAAATTCAGGCAAGGCAAGGGAAGGCAAATACAGGCTTGGCAAATCCTGGCAAGTCAAGACAAGGCAATAAAGGGCAAAACGATGCAAGGCAAGGCAAGGCAAGAAAAATATAAGCAAGACAAATTTAGGCAAGGTAAGGCAAGGCAAATCCAGGCAAGGCAAGGCAAGGCAATTCCAGGCTAGGTAAGGCAAGTCAAGGTAAATGCAAGCAAGGCAAGGCTAGGCAAATATAGAAAAGGCAATTCCAGGCAAGGCAAGAAAAGCAAATTCAGGCAAGAAAAATCCAGGCAAATCTAGACAAGACAAATTCAGGCAAGGTAAATGTAGGAAAGGCAAGGCAAGGCAAATTTAGGCGAGGCGAATCCAGCCAAGGCAACGCATAGCAAATTTAGGCATAGAAAATCCAGGCAACGCAAAACAAGGCAAATCCAGGCAAAAAAAAGACAAAACAAGCCTAGGAAAGGCAAATCCAGGCAAGAAAAGGAATGGCAAGGCAAGGCAAGGCAAGGCAAATCCAGGTAAGGCAAATTCAGGCAATGCAAGGCAAGGTGAAGTAAACTTAGTCAAAGCAAACCCAGGCAAGAAAACGGAAGGCAACTCAAATACAGGCAAGGCAAATCCAGACACGGAAAGCCAAATCCAAGTAAGGCAAATCGAGGCAAGGCAAGGCAAGGCAAGGCAAGGCAAGACCAATCCAGGAAAGGCAAGGCAAGGCAAATCCAGGCAAGGCAAAACAAGGAAAATTCAGGGAAGGAAAATCCAGGCAAGATAAGGCAAGCAAAATTTAGACAAGGCAAATTCAGTCAAGGCAAGGCAAGGCAAGGCAAATCCAGGCAAGACAAATTTAAGCAAGGCAAGGCAAGGCAAATTCAGGCAAGGCAAGAAAAGCAAGAAAAATCCAGGCAAGGCAAATCCAGCCAAGGTTCAGGCGAAGCAAATTCAAGCATGGCAAATCCAGGCAAGTTCAGGCAAAGCAAGGCAAATCCAAACAAGAAAAATTTAGGCAAGGCAAGAAAAGGCAAATTCAGGCTTGACAAATCTAAGCAAGTCAAGACAAGTCAATACAAGTAAAAACAATGCAAGGCAAGGAAAGAAAAATCTAAGCAAGACAAATTTAAAAAGGTAAGGCAAGGCAAGTCTAATCCAGACAAGGCAAAACAAGGCAAATCCAGGCAAGGCAAATCCAGGCAAGGCAAGACAAGGCAATTCTACGCTAGGCAAGGCAAGGCAAGGTAAATGCAAGCAAGGCAAGGCTAGGCAAATCTAGGGAAGGCAAATCCAGGCAAGGCAAGAAAAGCAAATTCAGGCAAGGAAAATTCAGGCAAATCTAGATATGAAAAATCCAGGCAAGGTAAATGTAGGGAAGACAAGGCTAGGCAAATTTAGTCAAGGCGAATCCAGCCAAGGCAAACATAGCAAATGTAGGCATAAAAAAATCCAGGCAATGCAAAACAAAAGAAATCCAGGCAAGGCAAATCCAGGCAAAAGAAGACAAGGCAAGTCTAGGCAAGGGAAATTCAGGCAAGGCAAGGTAAGGCAAATCCAGTCAAGGCAAATCTAGTCAAAGCAAGGCAGGACAATTCCAGGCAAGGTAAATCCAGGCAAGGCAAGGCAAATCCAGGTAAGGCAACGCAAGAAAAATCCAGGCAAGGCAAATGCAGTCAAGGCAAGGCAAGGCAAATACAGGCAAAGAAAATCCAGGCAAGGTAAGGCAAGGCAAGGAAAATAAAGGCAAGGCAAATCCAGACAAGGCAAATCCACTGAAGCCAAAAAAAAGGCATATCCAGGCAAGTCAAATCCAGATAAGGCCAGTTAAGGCAAATCCGGGCAAGACAAATCCAGGCAAGGCAAGCCAAAACAAGGCAAATCCAGGTAAAAAATATCCAGGCAATTCAAGGCAAGTCCACGCAAGGCAAATTGTGGCTAGGCAAAACAAGAAAAAAATCCAGCCAAGGCAAATCCAGGCAAGGCAAGGCAAATTCAAGCAAGGCAAATCCAGGCAAGTTAAGGTAAGAAAAGGCAAATCCAGGCAAGGCAAGGCAAGGAAAACTAAGGCAAGGAATTGCAAATCAAGGCATGGCAAGGCAAAACAAAACCAGACATGGCAAATTCAAACAAGGCAAGGCAAGGAAAATCCAGGCAAATCAAGGCAAGGCATATCCAAGCAAGGCAAAGCAAGACAAGAAAAATCCAGGCATGGAAAAGCAAGGCAAATCCAGGCAAGGCAAGTCAGGGAAAACCCACTCAAGACAAGGCAAAGCAAATCTAGGCAAGCCAAATTCAGGCAAAACAAGGCAAGGCAAATTCAGAAAAGGCAAATCTAGGCAAGGTGAGGCAAAGCAAATCCAAGCAAGGCAAGTCAATGCAAATACAGGCAAGGCAAATAGTGGCAAGCCAAGGCAAGGCAAATCCAGAAAAGGCAAGGCAAGGCAAATTCAGGGAAGGCAAATCTAAGAAAGGCAAGGCAAAACAACGCAAGGCAAATCCAGGCAAGTCAAATCCAGGCAAGGCAAGGCAAGGCAAATCCAGGTAAGGCAAATCAAGCCAAAGCAAAGCAAGACAAATGCAGGCAAGGGAAATCCAGGAAAGGCAAGAAAATGCAAGACAAGAAAAAAATGCAAAGAAAATTCAGGTATGACAAGGCAAGGCAATGCAAATCTACGCAAAGCAAGGCAAGACAATGCACATCCAGGCAAGACAAATTCATGCAAGGCAAAAATAGGCAAATTCAGTCAAGGCAAATGCAGGCACAGCAAGGCAAAACAAATTCAGGAAAGATAAATTTAGTCAAGGCAAGGCAAGGCAAGACAAACCTAGGCCAGTCAAATTTTGGCAAAACAAGGAAAAGCAAATCCAGGCAAGAAAAATCCAGGAAACTCAAGGGAAGGCAAATTCAGGCATGGCAAATCCAGGCAAGAAAAAACAAGGCAAATCCTGCCAAGGCAAATCCATGCAATGCAAGGTAAGGAAAATCCAGGCAAGGAAAAACCAGGCAGGGAAATGTAAGGCAAGACAAATCCAGAAAAGACAAGGCAAATCCAGGCAAGGCATATCCAAACAAGGCAAGAAAAGTAAGGCAAATTCAGGCAACACAAGGCAAGGCAAATCCAGGTAAGGCAAATGCTGTCAAGGAAATACAAGGCAAATCCAGGCAAGGCAAAAAAATCTCCAGGCAAAGAAAATCTAAGCTAGGCAAGGCAAGGCAACACAATGCCAATAAAGTTAAGGCAAATCCAGTCCAAAAAAGGCAAGGCAAGGCAAATCCAGGGAAGGAGGCAAGGCAAGGCAAGGCAATTCCAGGCAAGGCAAACCTAAAAAATTCAAGGTAAGGCAAATCCAGGCAAGGAAAATCCAGGAAAGGCAAGGCAGATTTAGGAAAGGCAAGACAAGGCAAACCCAGGCAAGAAAACTTTAGGCAAGGCAAGGTAAGGCAAATCCAGGTAATGCAAATGCAGTCAAGGCAACACCAGGCAAATCCAGGCAAGACAAATCCAGGCAAGGAAAATCCAGGCAAGTTAAGCAAAGGCAAGGTAAATCTCAGTAAGACAAATCCAGGCAAGTTAAGGCAAAAAAAGTCAAATCCAGGCAAGGCAAGGCAAGGCAAATTAAGGCAAGGCAAGGCAAATCAAGGCATGGCAAGGCAAAACAAAACCAGGCCTGGCAAATTCAAACAAGGCAAGGCAAGGGAAATCCAGGCAAATCAAGGCAAGGCATATCCAAGCAAGGCAAAGCAAGACAACAAAAATCCAGGCATGGAAAAGCAAGGCAAATCCAGGGAAGGCAAGTCAGGGAAAACCCACGCAAGACAAGGCAAGGCAAATCTAGGCAAGCAAAATCCAGGCAAAACAAGGCAAGGCAAATTCAGAAAAGGGAAATCCAGGCAAGGCAAAAAAATGGCTAGGCAAATTCAGGCAAGGTGAGGCAAAGCAAATACAAGCAAGGCAAGCCAACGCAAATACAGGCAAGGCAAATAGTGGCAAGCCGAGGCAAGGCAAATTCAGAAAAGGCAAGGCAAGGCAAATCCAGGCAAGGCAAGGCAAAACCAGGCAAGGCAAATCCAGGCAAGCAATAGCAGGGAAAGGCAAATCGAGGCAAGGCAAGGCAAGGCAAGGCAAATCCAGGCAAGGAAAGGAAAGACAAAGCAAATCCAGACAAGGCAAATTTAGACAAGACAAGGCAAGGCAAGCCAATACAAAACCAGGCAAGGCAAGGCAAGACAAGAAAAATCCAGAGAAGAAAAAGTAAATTTATGCAAGACAAGGCAAGGCAAGGAAAGGCAAATCCAGGCAAGACCAGACAAGGCAAACAATGGCAAGGCACATTCAAGCAAGGCAAGGCAAGACAAATTCAGTCAAGGCAAAGTAATGCAAATCCAGGCAAGGCAAGGCAAGGCTAATCCTGGCAAGACAAATTCAGGCAAGGCCAGGCAAGCAAGCCAAGGCAAATATGGGCAAAACAAATTCGGGCAAGACAACAAGGCAAATTCAGACAAGAAAACTTTATCCAAGTCTAGGCAGCCAAATCTAGGCAAAGAAAGTCCAGGCAAGTCAAGGCAAGGCAAATCCAGGCAGGGCAAAATAAGGCATGAAAAGACAAAACCAGGCAAAACAAGGCAAGGCAAATTCAGGCAAGAAGGGCAAATCCAGGCAAGGCAGGGCAAAGAAAGGCAAAGCCAGGCAAGGCAAATTCAAACAAGCCAAGGCAAGGCAAGGAATATCCGGGCAAGACAAGTCAAGGCAAATCCAGGCAAGGCAAGGCAAGGCAAATCCAGGCAAGGCCAATCCAAGCAAGGCAAGGCAAGGCAAATCCAGTCCAGGCAAATCCAGGCACAGCAAGCCAATGCAAATCTGAGCTAGGAAAATCCAGGCCACGCAAGGCAAGGCAAATCCAGGCAAAAGAAATGCAGCCTAGTCCAGGTAGGCAAATCTAGGCAAGATAAGTCCAGGCAAGGCAAGGCACAGCAAGGCAAATCCAGGCAAGGCATATTCAGTCAAGGCAAGGTAAATTTAGGCAAGGCAAATTCAGCCAAGGCAAGAATAGACAAATGCAGGCAATGCAAATTCAAGCAAGTCAAGACAAGGCAAATCCAACTAAGGCAAATCCAGGCAAGGCAATTAAAGGCAAGGCAAGTAAAACTCATGCAAGAAAAACTCTGGCAAGGCAAGGCAAGGCAATGCAAATCAATGCAAAGAAAAGGCAAGACAAGGAAAATCCAGATAAGACAAGGGAAGGCAAGGTAAGGCAAATCCAGTCAAGTCAAGGCAAGGCAAGGCAAGGCAAGGAAAATCCAGGCAATGCAAAGAAAGGCAAGGCAAACTCTGGCGAGGCAAATTCAGGCAAGAAAAATTGAGGCAAGGCAAGGCAAGGCAAGGCAAGGCAAGGCTGGGAATATCAAGACAAAGGAAGGCAAGGCAAATCCAGGCAAGGCAAGGCAAGGAAAGGCAAATCCAGGCAAGAAATATCCAGGCAAGGCAAGACAAGGCAATAAATATCCAGGCAAAACAAGGCAAGGCAAATCCAGGCAAGGTTAGGCAAGTGAAATCCAGTCAAGGCAAGCCAAGCAAGGCAAGGCAAGGCATGGCAAATACAGCCAAGGAAATCCAGGCATGGGACGCCAAGAAAAATATGGGCTAGGCAAATCCAGGCCACACAAAGAAAGGTAAATCCAGGCAAGGGAAATTTAGCCAAGTACAGGCAGGCAAATCTAGGCAAGGCAAATCCAGGCAAGGCAAAGCATGGCAAGGCAAATCCAGGCAAGGCAAATTTAGTAAAGGTAATGCAAGGCCAATCCAGGCATTCAAATCCAGCCAAGGCAAGGCAAGACAAATGCAAGAAATGCAAATCCAGTCATGTCAAGACAAGGCAAATCCAATCAAGGAAAATCCAGGCAAGGCAATAAAAGGCAAGGCAAGTAAAATCCAGGCAAAGAAGATCCTGGCAAGGCAATGCAAAACAATGCAAATCTAGTCAAGACAAGGCAATGCAAGGCAAATCCAGGCAAGGCAAAGAAAAACAAGGCAAGGCAAATCCAAGCAAAGCAAGAAACAGCAAGGCAAATCCTGGCAAGGCAAATTCAGGCAAGGCAAAACCAGGCAAATCAAGGCAAGGCAAGGGTTATCCAGGCAAGACATGGCAAGGAAAATTCAGGCAAGGCAAGGCAAATTCAGGCAAGAAAAATCCAGGTAAGGCAAGGCAAAAAAAGAAAAATCTAGGCAAGACAAGGAAAGGCAAATCCAGTCAAGACAAGGCAAGGCAGGGTGAATCCAGGCAAGGCAAATCTAAGCAAAACAAGGCAAGGTAAATCCAGGCAAGACAAATCCAGTCACGGCAAGCCAAGGCAAATACGTGCTAGAAAATCCAGGCCACACAAGGCAAGGCAAATCCAGGCAAGGGAAATTCAGCCAAGCCCAGGCAGACAAACCTAGGCAAAGTGAATCCAGGCAAGGCAAAGCATGGCAAGGCAAATCCAGGCCAGGCAAGGTAAAGACAGGCAAGGTAAATCCAGCCAAGTCAAGGCAAGACAAATGCAGGAAATGCAAATCCAGGTAAGTCAAGACAAGGCAAATCCAGGCAAGGCAAGAAAAGGCAAGGCAAGTAAAATCCAGGCAAGGGAACTTTTGGCAACACAAGGAAAGGCAATACAAATCTAGGCAAAACAAGGCAAGGCAAGTCAAATCCAGGCAAGCAAATCCAAAAGATAAGAGAAATCAAGGCAAGAAAAATCCAGGCAAAAAAAATCTTGCAAGACAAGGCAAGGCAATGCAAATGTAGGTAAAACAAAGCAAGGCAAGGCAAATCCAGGCAAGGTAAATTCAGGCAAGGCAAGGCAAATCCAGGCAAGGTAAATCCATGCAAGGCAAGGGAAGGCAAGGCAAATTAATTTAAGCAAGGCAAGGCAAGGCATATTCAGGATAGGCAAATCCAGGAAAGGCAAGGTAAAGCAAGGCATATCCAGGCAAGACAAATCCAGGCAAGGAAAGGCAAGGCAAATCCAGGCAAGACAATCCTGGCAAGGTAAGTCAATGCAAATTTTGGCAAGGCAAATTCTGGTAAGATTATGCAAGGCAAGGCAAATCCAGGGAAGGCAAATTTAGGCAATTCAAGGCAAGGTAAGCCTAATGAAGGGAAGGCTAAACCAGGCAAGGCATTGTAAGGCATGTGAAATCCAGGCCAGGCAAATCCAGACAATGCTAGACAACATAAATCCGTGCAAGGGAAGTCTAGGAAAGGTAAATCCAAACAAGGCAAATCAAGGCAATGCAAGGCAAGCCAACGCAAATTCTGGCAAGGCAAATACAGGCAAGGCAAGAAAAGGCAAGGCAAATCCAGCAAAGGCAATGCAAGGCAAGGCAAATCCAGGAAGGCAAACCCAGGCATGGCAAGGCAAGGCAAGGCAAATCCAGGCAAGGCAAAACAAACTTAATTTATGATTATCTTGAACAGCATCCTGACTACTCCATAGGAGTTTATTATTCACTAAAGTTCTGAATGAGAGGCCATATAAAATAGACTCCTGATTATTGCCCCATTGTAATTTATTTAATAAGGCTCTGAATGAGTGGTAGTATCAATAGAATCCTGATGATTCCCCAGGTGTGTATTATTCAGTGAGGCCCTGAATGAGTGTCCATATGAAAGAGACTCCTGACTATTACACTGGTGTGCATTATTTACTGTGGCTCTGAAGGGTTGGCCATGTGAAATAGACTCCTGAGTATTCCACAAGTCTGCATTATTCACTGATTTCCTGAGTGACAATATAAAATAGACTCCTGACTATTACCCAGTTGTGTATTATTTGGCGGGGTTCCTACTGAGTGACCATATGAAATAAACTTCTGACTTTTCCCCATGTGTGTATTATTCAGGGAGTCTCAGAATCGCGGGTGATATAAATTAGTCTCCTCAGTACTCCACATAATTGCATTATTCACTGAGGCTCATAATCAGTGGTCATGTTAAACAGACTCCTAACTATTCCCCAGGCACGCCTTATTTACTCAGGCTCTGAAACAGTGTTTCTATGAAAGAGACACCTGACTATTTCCAAGGTGAGCATTATTCAGGTTGGCTCTCAATGACTGGTCATATGAAATAGAATCCTGACTATTCACCAAGTGTGTATAATTCAGTGAGGCTCTGAATGAGTGACCATATACAATAGACCATTGATTAACCCCAAGTGTCTATTATTTATGAGAGAATTCTCAGTACTCCCCAGGTGTGCATTATTCACTGAGGCTCTGAATGAATAGCAATATGAAATACACTCTTGACAATTCCACAGGTGTTTGTCATTCAGAGAGGCTCTGAATGAGTGGCCATATGAAAGAGAATCCTCACTGATTCACTGATGTGCATTACTCCATGAGATTCTGAATTAGTGGCCATATAATTATTCCACTGGTGTGTCCATTCAGTGAGGCTCTGAGTGGCCATATTAAAGAGATTCCTGAATATCCACAAGGAGCTTATTACTTAGAGAGGCCAAGAATAAATGGCTATATTAATTAGGCTGCTGACTACTCCACAGAAATGCATTATTCAATGAAGCTCTGCATGAGAGGCCAGATGAAATTTTCTCCTGACAATACCCTAGGTGTGTATTCTTCAGTGAGCTTCTGAATATGTGGCCAATTGAAATACACTCCTGACTATTGTCCAGATGTGTGTTATTCACCGAGGCTCTGTATGAGTTGCCATATGAAATAGACTCCTGACAATTTCCCAGGTGTGCACTACTCCCTGAGGCTCTCACTGAGTGGCCATGTAAAATAGACTCTTGACTCTGCCCCATGTGTGTATTATAAAGAGGCTAAGGAAAATGACCATATAAAATACACTCCTGTCTATTCCCCAGGTGTGCAATATTCACTGAGGCTCTGAATGAGTTTCAATATGAAATACACTCCTGACTATTTTCCAGGTGTGTTTTATTCACACCAGCTCCGAATGAGAGCCTTATGTAATAGACTCCAGACTCTTCCCCAGGTGTGCATTATTCAGTGAGTCTCTGAATAAATTGCTGTATGAAATAGACACCTTAGTATTCCCCAGGTATATATGATTCTTCCCTGAGGCTCTGAATTACTGGCCATGTAAAATACACTCCTGATTTTCCATAGGTTTGTATTATTCAGTGAGGCTCTGAATGAGTGGGCATAGGAAAGAGAATGCTGTGTACATTTCAGGCGTGCATTTTTAGGTTGGGCTCTGAATCAGTGGCCATACAAAATATAATGCTAGATTTCCCCAAGATGTATATTATTCAGTGAGGCTCTGAATGTGTGGCTTTATAAAATAGACTTCTGACTACCCTACAGGTGTTCTTTATTCAGTGAAGCTCTGAATGAAAGGCCATATGTATTCCCCAAGTATGCATTATTCACTGAGGCTCTGAAAGTTTGGCCATATGAAATAGTCTCCTGACTAGTCGACAGATGTGTATTATTTTATTAGGCTTTGAGTTAGTGACCATATAAAATAGACTCCTGACTATTCCCCAGGTGGGTATTATTGACTGAGACTCTGAATAAGTGGGCATATGGAAAAGACTACTGACTATTCCAAAGTTGTGTGTTACTCACTCAGGCTTTCATTTTCTGGCCATATAAAATAGACGTGTCTATTACACAGAAGTGCATTATTCACTGAGACTGTAAATTAGTGGCTATATGAAGTAGACTTCTAACTCTTCCCCAGGTGTGTATTACCCACTGAGGCTGTGCATGAGTGGTCATATGAAATAGGATGCTGGCTATCCCCCATATTTGTATTATTCAGTTAATCTCTGAATGAGTGGCTATATGAAATAGACTAGTGAGTACTGTACATTTGTGCATTATTCACTGAGGTTATAAGTGAGTGGCCATATGAAATGGAATCCTGATTATCCCACAGGTGTGCATTAATCAGTGAGGCTCTGAATGAGTGGCTGTATCAATAAGGCTCCTGACTATTTCATAAAAGTACATTATTCAACGAAGCTCAGAGTGAGAGGCCAGATGAAAATGACTTTTGATTTTTCCCCTGTTGTGTATAATTCACTGAGCCTCTTAGTGTGTGCTTAGTTAAATACACTCCTGACTATTCCCCAGGTGTGTCTTATTCACTGAGGTTCTGTATGAGTTGCCACATGAAATAAACTCCTGACAATTCCCCAAGTGTGAACTATTCCCTGGGAGTCTCAGTGAGTGGCCATAAGAAACAGATTCCTGACTCTCCCCAATGTGTGTATTATTCAGCGAGGCTCTGAAAGAGTGTCCATATGAAATAGACTCCTGACTATCTCCAAGGTGTGCGTTATTCACTAAGGCTCTGAATAAATGACAATATATAATAGATTCCTGGCTATTCCACAGGTGTGCATTACTTACAGAGACTCTGAATGTGTAGCCATTTGAAGTTGACCCTTGACTATTTCCCAGGGGTGTATTATTCACTGAAGCCCTGAATAAGTGACCATATAAAAAGATTCCTGACTATTCCAGATATGTATATTATTCACTGAATCACTTAAAGAGTGGCCATAAGAAATAGACTCCATTATACTCCACAGGTGTGCATTATTCATTGATTCTCTAAATGAATCACCATATGAAATAGACTAGTGATTATTCCCCACATGTGCATTATTTAAAGAGGTTCTGTACGAGTGTCCATATCAAATAGACTCCTGACTATTTCCCCATTGTGCATTATTCAGTTAGGCTCTGAATGAGTGGTCATATGGAATAGAATCTTGACGATTCCCCAAGTGTGTATTATTAAGTGAGACAAAGAATGAGTGGTCATATGAAAGAGGTTCCTGACTATTACCTTGGTGTGCATTACACACTGAGGCTCTGAGTGGCCATATACAATAGTCTAATATTCACTGAGTATTTCTCATGTGTGCAGTATTCACTGATTCTCTGAGTGGCCATATGAAATAGACTCCTGCCTATTCCACAGTTATGTACTATTTCTTGGGGGTCCTAATGAGTGGCCATATAAAATACATTTCTCTTCATTCCACAGGTGTGTATTATTCAGGAAATCTCAGAATGGGGGGCGATATAAATTAGTCTTTTTAGTACTCCACAGACCTGCATTATTCACTGAGGCCGATAATGAGTGGTCATTTTAAACAGATTCCTGGCTATTCCCAATGTGTGTATTATTCAGTGATGCTCTGAATGATTCACCATATGAAAGAGACCCTGAGTACTCAACCGGTCTGAATTATTCACTGAGCCTCTGAATAAGTGGCCATGTGAAATACATTCCTGACTTTTTCCCAGGTGTGTACTATTCAGTGAGGTTCAAAATCAGTGACCACATGAAACGGACCCCTGAGTACTCGACAGACGTGCATTATTAACTGAGGGGCTGAATAAGTGGGCATAAGAAATACACTCCTGATTATTCCACAGGTTCGCATAATTCAGTGAGGCTCTGAAAATGTGGCCATTTGGAATAGATTCCTCACTGTTTCCTAGGGTTGGGTTATTCATAGAGTCTCCGAACGCATTTCCATTCCAAATAGACTCTTGAGAATTCTCCAGATGTGCACTATTCCGTGAGGTTCTGAATGAGTGGCCACATGAAATAGACTCCTTACTGTTCTTCAGGTGTGTATTATTCACGGAGGCTCTGAAAAAGTGACCAAATGAAATAGATTTCTGACTATTCAACAGGTGTTCATTATTCAGTGAGGCACTCAATGAGTGTTCATAAGAAACTGTCCTGACTATTCCCCAGGTGTGTAATACTAAGGGAGGCACAGAAAGAGTGGCTATATAAAAAAGACTCTTGACTATTCCCCAACTGTGTATTATTCACTGAGGCTCTGAATGAGTGGCCATATGAAATAGACTCCTGACTATTTCACAGGAGCATATTATTTACTGAGGCTATGAATGAGGGTCCAAAAGAAATAAACTCCTGGCTACTCCACAGATGTGCATTATTCACTGAGGCTCTGAATGAATGTCCATGTAAATAGACTCCAAATTATTCCCCAGGTGTGTATTATTCAGTGAGGCTCAGTATAAGTGGCCATACTAATTAGATTCCTTACTATCCCACAGGAGTGTATTTTTCACTGAGGCTCTGAATATGTGGTGACAGGAAATCGACTCCTGACTACTCCACATTATTCAGTGACACTCCAAATGAGATGCCACCTGAAAAAGACTCCTGACTATTCCACAGGTGTGCATTATTCAGTGAGCCTCTGAATGAGGGAATAAAACTGAATCCAGACTATTTCCCCAGGTGTGTATGTTTAGTGAGGCTCTCAATGAGTGGCCACATAAAAGAGACTTCTGACTATTCCTCAGGTGTGCATTATTCCATGAGGCTGTGAAAGAGTGGCCATATGAAATAGACTCCTGACAATTCCCCAGGTATGTAATATTCAGTGAGGTTCTGAATGAGTTTCCATATGAAATAGTCTTTAACCTGGTGTGCATTATTCAGTGAGATTCTGAATGAGTGGCCATAAGCAATAGACTCCAGACTATATCACAAGTGTGCAATATTCACTGAGGCTGGGCCATATGAAACAGACTCCCTTTTACTCCACATGTGTGCATTATTCACTGACTGTCTGAATGAGTAGCCATATGATATAGACTCCTAATTATCCTCCATGTGTGCATTATTCAAAGAGGTTCTGTATAAGTGTCCATGCCAAATAGACTCCTGTAACTCCCCCAGGTGTGTATTATTCAGTGAGGCCAAAAATGAGAGGTCATATGAAATAGATTCCTGACTATTACCCAGGTGTGTATCATCCAGGGAGGCACTTAATTGGTGTCTATCTTAAACAGCGTCCTGACTACTCCATAGGGGTTCATTATCCACTGAAACTCTGAATGAGAGGCCATATAAAATAGCCTCCTGACTATTGCCCCATTGTGAATTACCCAATAAGGCTCTGAATGAATGGTAGTATTGAATAGAATTCTGATGATTTCCCCCAGGTGTGTATTATACAGTGAGGCACTGAATGAATGGTAATATGAAAGAGGCTCCTGACTATTACCCTGGTGTGCATTATTCACTGTGGCTCTGAAGTATTGGCCATGTGAAATAGAACCCTGACCATTCCCCACGTCTGAATTATTCACTGATTCTCTGAGTGGCCATATAAAATAGACTCCTGACTATTACCCAGTTGTGTATTATTTCGTGAGGGTCCTACTGAGTGACCATATGAAATAGATTTGTGACTGTTCCCCATGTGAGCATTATTCAGGGGGTCTCAGAATCGGGGGTGATATGAATTAGTCTCCTCAGTACTCCACAGATATGCATTATTCACTGAGGCTCATAATGAGTGGTCATGCTAAATATACTCCTGACTTTTTTCTCAGGTGTGCACTATTCGCTAAGGCTCTGAAACAGTGTTTCTATGAAGAAGACACCTGACTATTTCTAAGGTGTGCATTATTCAGCTTGGCTCTCAATGACTGGTCATATGAAATAGAATACTGTCTATTCCCCAGATGTGTATCATTCAGTGAGTCTCTGAATGAGTGACCATATAAAATATACCAGTGACTATTTTCCAGGTGTCTATTATTTACAGTAGAATCCTCACTACTCTTCAGGTGTGCATTATTCACTGAGGCTCTGAATGAGTGACAATATAAAATAGACTCTTGACAATTCCATAGGTGTGTATTATTCACTGAGCTTCTAAATGTGTGGCCAATTGAAATACACTTCTGACTATTCTTCAGGTGTGTGTTATTCAATGAGGCTCTGTATGAGTTGCCATACCAAATAGATTCCTACACTTCCCCAGGTGTGCGCTACTCCCTGAGGTTCTCACTGAGTGGCCATATGAAATAGACTCCTGACTCTACCCCATTTGTGTATTATTCAGAGAGTCTCTAAAAAAGTGTCCATATAAAATACATTCCTGTCTATTCCCCAGGTGTGCATTATTCACTGAGGCTCTGAATGAGTTTCAATATAAAATACACTCCTGACTATTTTCCAGGTGTGTTTTATTCACAAGGGCTCTTAATGAGGGGCCGTATGAAATAGACTCCTGACTATTCCACAGGTGAGTATTATTCACTGATGTTCTGAATGTGTCGCCAAAGAAAATAGACACATGGCTACTCTACAAGTGTTCATTCTTCACTGATGCTCTGAATAAATGGCCATGTGAAAGAGACTGACTCTAAGATTTTTCAAGGTATGCATTATGCAATGAGGCTCTGAATGAGAGGAAACTGTAAGTAAACACCTGACAATTTCCAAAACTTGCATTATTTGGAGGGCTCCGAATGAGTGGCAATATAAAATAACTTAATCAGTATTCCCCTGGTGTGTATTATTCACTGAGGCTCTGAAAGAGTGTCCATATGAAAGAGAAACCTGTCTATTCCCATGGTGTGCATTATTCAGTTTGACTGTGAATCACAGGTCATATGGAATAAGATACTGATTATTCCACAGGCGTGTATCATTCACTGAGGCTCTAAATGGGTGGCCATATAATATATAGCCTTGAATATTTCCCAAGTGTGTATTATTCACTGAGGCTCTGAATGAGGTGTCATTTGAAATAGAATCCTCAGTACTACTCAGGTGTGCATTCTTCACTGCAGCTCTGAATGAGTGGAAATATAAAATAGACTCCTGACTATTCCACAGGTGTGTACCATTCCGTGACGTCCTGAATGAGTGGCCATATGAAAGAGAATCCTGACTATTCCAAACGTGTAAATTTTTCAGTGAAGATCTAAATGAGTGACCATAAAAAATAGAATCCTGACTATACCCCCAGTGTGAATTATTCACTGAGGTGCTGAATGAGTGTCCATATGAAATAAATTGCTGAGTACTCCCCAGGTATGCATTATTTACGGAGGCTGTGAATCAGTGGCCATGTGAAGCAGACTTTGAATATTCCCCATCTGTGCTTTATTAAGGGTGGTTCTGAAAAAGTAGCTTTATTAAAAAGATTGCTGACCATTCCCCAGGTATGGATTATTCACTGAGGCTATGAATGGGAGGCAATGTGAAATAGACTCATGATTATTTTCCAGGTGTGTTTTATTCACACGAACACTAAATGAGGGGCCGTGTGAAGTAGACTCCTGTCTATTTCAGAGGTGTGTATGATTTGCTGAGGTTCTCAATGTGTGGCCAAAGGAAATAGACACCTGGCAACTCCACATGTGTACCTTATTTACCAATGCTCTGAATGAATGGCCATATGAAGGAGACTCCAAATTTTCTTCAGCTCTGCATTATTCAACGGGGCTCTGAATGCAGGCCGTACAAAATAGACTCCTGACAATTCCCTAGGTGTGTATTACTCAGTGAGGCTTAGAAAAAGGGGCGATATAAAATAGACTTTTCACTATTCTACAGGTATAGGTTATTCAGTGAGTCTCAAAATGAGTGTCCATATTAAATAGAATCCCGACTATTACCCACCACTGAGGTGCTTAATGAGTGGCCATATGACATACATTCCTGAGGATGCAACAGATTTTCATTGTTCACTTAGGCTTTGGATGAGGAGCAATATGAAGTAGACTTCTGGCTATTTCCCAGGTATGTATAATTCACTGAGCCTCTGAAGGATTTCCCTGAAGAAATAAACTCCTGGCTATTACCAAGGTGTGTATTATTCAGTGAGGCTCAAAATGAGTGGCCATGTGAAATAGACCTCTACGTACTCCACAGGGGTGAGTTATTCAGTGAGACTCTGAAAGAGTGGGCATAGGAAATAGACTCCTGACTATTCCTCAGGTGTGCTTTATTCACTCAGGCTCTGAATGTGTGGCCATTGGAAATAGAATCCTCACTATTCCCTAGGTGTGTATTTTTCACTGAGTCTCTGAAGGAGTGGCCATTCTGAAAAAAATCCTGACAATTCCCTAAACTTGCACTACTTTGAGAGGCTGTGAATGAGGTGCAAAATTAAAAAGACTTCTCAGTATTACCCTGGTGTGTATTATTCACTGAGGCTCTGAAAGTGTTTCTATCAGACTCCTCCCTATTCCGAAGGTATGCATTATTCAGTTTGGCTCTCAATACTTGTCATATGAGAGAGAATCCTGATTATTCCCCAAGTGTGTGTCATTCACTGAGGCTCTGAATGAATGGCCATATGAAATAGACCCTTGACTATTCCCCAGGTGTGTATTATTTACTGAGGCTTTGAATGAAGGGTCATTTGAAATACAATCCTCAGTACTCTTCAGGCGTGCATGATTTACTGAGGCTCTCAATGAGTGGCTATATAACATAGTCTCCTGACTATTCCACAGTTGTGTACCATTCAGTAAAGCTCTGAATGAATGGCCATATGAAACAGAATTCTCACTATTCCAAATGTGTGCATTACTCAGTGAAGGTCTGAATGAGTGTACATGAGAAAGAAAATCCTGAATATTCCCCCAGTTTGCATTATTCACTGAGGTGAAGAATGAGTGGCCATATAAAATAGATTGCTGAGTACACCACTGGTATGTTATGCATTAAATACTAAGGTGTTGAATTAGTGGTAATATGAAAGACACCTAAATATTCCCGAGGTGCATATTATTCAGAGAGGCTCTGAATGAGTAGCTATATTAATTAGGCTCCTGAATATTCCACAAAAGAGCATTATTCAATGAAGCTCTGAGTGAGAGGCCAGATGAAATTGACTCCTGTTCCTTCCTCAGTTGTGTATAATTCAGTGAGCCTCTTAGTGTGTCCTTAATTGAAATACACTCCTGACTATTACCCAGGTGTGTCTTATTCACTGAGGTTCTGTATGAGTTGCCATATGAAATAGACTCCTGAGAATTCCCCAAGTGTGCACTATTCCCTGGAAGTCTCAGTGAGTGGCCATAAGAAACAGATTCCTGGCTCTCCCTAATGCATGTATTACTCAGGGAGGCTCTGAAAGAGTGTCCATATGTAATGGACTCCTGACTATTTTCCAGGTGTTCATTGTTCACTGTGGCTCTGAATAAGTGGCAATGTATAATAGATTCCTGACTATTCCCCAGGTGTATATTATTCAGTCAGCCTCTAAATAAGGGGTCTTATGAAATAGACTCCTGACTATACCACAGGTGTGTATTATTCACTGATGTTCTGAATGTGTGACCAAAGCAGATAGACACCTGGCCACTCCACAGGTGTGCATTCTTTAATGATGCTCTGAATGAATAGCCATATAAAAGAGACTCCAAATTATTCTCCAGGTATACAATATTCAATGAGGCTCCGGAGGAGGGGGCCATATAAAATTTACTCCTTCCAATTCTGCATGTGTTAATTTTTCTGTTAGATTCGGAAAGAAGGTCAATAGAAAATACACTCCTCAGGATTTCAAAACATACATAATTCAGCAAGGCTCATAATGGGTGTTCATACTAAATAAAATTCCGACTATTCCCCACATGTGTATTATTCAGTGAGGTGCTGAATGAGTGGCCATACGAAATAGACTTTTAAGTACCCAACAGGTGTGCATTGTTCAGTGAGGCTTTGAATGAGAGGGTCTATGTAATAGACTCCTGAGTATTCCCTAGGTGTGTATTATTCACAGAGGCTCGAGGAGTGTTAGTATGACATAGCCTCCTGATTAATGTTCGGGTGTGCATTACTCAATGAGGTTCTCAATCAGTTGTCATATGAAAAAGAATCTTGATTATTTCCCAGGTGTGCATCATTCAGTAATGCTCTGAGTGGCCATATGGCATGGACTCTGACTATTCCCCAGGTGTGTATCACTCAGTGAGTTTCTGAAAAAGTGACCATATGAAATAGACTCCCAAGAATAGTTTCTTGACTATTCCTCAGGTGTGCATTTTCCACTGAGGCACTGGGTGAACGGTCATATCAAATAGACTCCAGACTATTCCCCACGTGTGCATTATTCAGTGAGTCTCTGAATAAGTGGCTATATGAAATAGACTCCTGAGAATTCCCCAGGTACATGTGATTCCTCAGAGGCTCTTAATAAGTGGCCATTTGAAATACACTCCTGGCTTTTCCATAGGTGTGTATTATTCACTGAGGCTCTGAATGAGTTACCATAGGAAAGAGAATCCTGAATATTCCACAAGTGTGCATTTTTAGGTTGGGCTCTAAATGAGCAGCCATATGAATTAGAATTTTGACTTTCCCCCAGGTGTATATTATTCAGTGAGGGTCCAAATGTGTCGCTATATGAAATAAACTTCTGACTACTCTACAGGTGTTTCTTATTCAGTGAAGCTCGGAATGAGAGGCCATATGTAATAGCGTCCTGAGTATTCCCCAGGTATGCATTATCCACTGAGGCTCTGAACGTTTGGCCACATGAAATAGTCTCCTGAATAGTCCACAGGTGTGTATTATTTAATGAGGCTTTGAGTTAGTGACCACATGAAATAAACTCCTGACTATTTCCCAGGTGTGTATTATTGACTGAGACTCTGAATAAGTTGGCATATGGAATATGACTATTCCAAAGCTGTGCATTACTCACTCAGGCTTTCATTTTCCGGCCATATAAAATAGATTAGTGTCTATTTTCCAGGTGTACATTATTAACTGAGAATGTAAATGAGTGGCTATATAAAGTAGACTCCTAACTCTTCCCCAGGTGTGTATTACTCAGTGAGGCTGTGCATGAGTTGTCACATGAAATAGGATGCTTACTATCCCCCATATTTGTATTATTCAGTGAATTTTTGAATGAGTGGTTATATGAGATAGACTGGTGAGTACTGTACATTTGTGTGGTATTCACTGAGGCTATGAGTGAGTGGCCATATGAAACGGAATCCTGACTATCTAACAGGTGTGCATTATTCAGTGAGACGCTGAATGAGTGGCTATATCAATTAGGCTCCTAACTATTCCACAGGAGTGAATTATTCAATGACGCTTTCATTGAGAGGCCAGATATAATTGACTTATGTGCCTTCCCTGTTGTGTATAATTCAATAAACCTCTCAGTGTGCACTTAATTAAAATTCACTCCTGACCATTCCACAGGTGTGTCTTATTCACTGAGGTTCTGTATAAGTTGCCATATGTAATAGACTCCTGACAATTCTCCAAGTGTGCACTATTCCCTGAGAGTCTTAGTAAGTGGCCATAAAAAACAGATTCCTGACTCTCCCCAATGTGTGTATTATTAAGGGAGGATCTGGAATAATGTCCATATGAAATAGACTCCTCACTATTTCCCAGGTGTGCATTATTCACTGAGGCTCTGAATAAGTGGCAATATGTAATAGATTTTTAACTATTCCCCAGGTGTGTTTATCCACTCAGCCTCTGAATGAGGGGCCTTATAAAATAGACTCTTGACTATACCACAGGTGTGTATTATTCACTGATGTTCTGAATGTGTGGCCAAAGCAAATAGACACCTGGCCACTCCACAGGTGTGCATTCTTTAATGATGCTCTGAATGAATGGCCATATTAATGAGACTCCAAATTTTTCTCCAGATATGAATTATTCAATGAGGCTCTGAAGGAGGGGCCATATGGTATTTACTCCTTCCAATTCTGCATGTGTTAATTTTTCTGTTAGACTCAGAAAGAAGGTCGATAGAAAATACACTCCTCAGGATTCTAAAACATACATCATTCAGCAAGGCTCATAATGGGTGTTCATACTAAATAGAATTCTGACTATTCCCCATGTGTGTATCATTCAGTGAGGTGTGAATGAGTGGCCATACGAAATAGACTTTTAAGTACCCAACAGGTGTGCATTGTTCAGTGAGGCTTTGAATGAGAGGGCCTATGTAATAGACTCCTGAGTATTCCCTACGTGTGTATTATTCACAGAGGCTCTGGAGGAGTGTTCATATGACATAGCCTCCTGAATAATTTCCTGGTGTGCATTATTCAATGAGGCTCTCAACCAGGGGTTATAAAAAATAGAAACATATTTTCCAGGTGTGCATTATTCAGTAATGCTCTGATTGGGTGGACATATGGCATGGACTCTGACTATTCCCAAGCTGCGTATTATCCAGTGTGTTTCTCAATCAGTGACCATATGAAATAGGCTTTGGACTATAGCCTGCTGACTATTCCTCAGGTATGCATTTTTCACTGAGGCACTGGGTGAACCGTCACATCAAATAGACTCCAGACTATTTTCCAGGTGTGCATTATTCAGTGAGTCTCGGAATAAGTGGCTATGTAAGATAGACTCCTGAGTATTCCCCAGGTATATATGATTCTTCACTGAGGCTCTGAAAGAGTGGCCATGTGAAAAACACTCCTGACTTTTCCACAGGTGTGTTTTATTCAGTGAGGCTCTGAATGAGTTACCATAGAAAAGAGACTCCTGAATACTCCTTAGGCGTGCACTTTTAGGTTGGGCTCTGAATGAGTGGCCATACGAAATAGAATCCTGACTTTCCCCCATCTGTATATTATTAAGTGAGGCTGGGAATGTGTGGCTATATGACATAGACTTCTGACTACTCTACAGATGTTCCTTATTCAGTGAAACTCTGAATGAGAGGCCATATAAAACAGCATCCTGAGTATTCCCCAGGTATGCATTATTCACTGAGGCTTTGAACGTTTGGCCATATGAAATAGTCCCTTGACTAGTCCACAGGTGGGTATTATTTAATGAGGCTTTGAATTAGTGACCATATAAAATAAATTCCTGACTATTCTTCAGGTGTTTGTTATTGACTGAGACTCTGAATAAGTGGGCATATAAAATATGACAATTCCAAATTTGTGCGTTATGCACTGAGGCTTTGATTTTGTGGCCATATAGAATAGACTAGTGTCTATTTTCCAGGTGTGCATTATTCACTGAGGCTGTAAGTGAGTGGCTACATAAAGCAGACTACTAACTTTTCCCCGAGTGTGTACTACTAACTGAGGCTCTGCATGAGTGGTCATACAAAACAGGATGCTGACTATCCCCCATGTTTGTATTACTCAGTGAATCTCTGAGTGAGTGGCTATATAAAATAGACTGCTGATTACTGTACATTTGTGCATTATTCACAGAGGCTATGAGTGAGTGGCCATAGGAAATGGAATCCTGACTATTCCACAGGTGTGTATTATTCACTGAGGCTCTGAATGAGTGTTCATATGACATAGCCTCCTAATTATTGCCCAGGTGTGCATTATTCAATGAGGCTCTTAATCAGTGGTCATATGAAATAGAATCCTGATTATGTCCCAGGTGTGCATCATTCAGTAATGCTCTGATTAAGTGGCCATATGACATAGACTCTGACTATTTCCCAGGTGTGTATCACTCAGTGAGTTTCTGCATAAGTGGCCACATGAAACTGACTCCTGACTATTCCCCAGGTGTGTGCTACTTACTAAGGGTATGAATGAGTGGCTACATAAAATAGCCTCCTGATTATTCCTCAGGTGTGCATTTTCTTTTTTTTTTAATTTTTATTGCATTATAGGTTTTGGGGTACATGTGCAGAACGTGCAAGATAGTTGCATAGGTACACACATGGCAGTGTGCTTTGCTGCCTTCATCTCCTTCACCCACACTTGGCATTTATCCCAGGCTATTGCTCCCCAGCCCCCCAATGTCCCTCCCCCCATTCCCCCCAATAGACCCCAGTGTGTAGTAGATACCCTCCCTGTGTCCATGTGTTCTCATTTTTCTCACCCGCCTATGAGTGAGAATATGCGGTATTTGTTTTTCTGTTCTTGTGTCAGTTTGCTGAGAATGATGTTCTCCAAATTCATCCATGTCCTTACAAAGGACACAAACTCATCATTTTTGATTGCTGTATAATATTCCAAGGTGTATATGTGCCACATTTTCCCAGTCCAGTCTGTCATCGATGGGCATTTGGGTTGGTTCCAGGTCTTTGCTATTGTAAACAGTGCTGCAATGAACATTCGTGTGCATGTGTCCTTCTAGTAGAACTATTTATAGTCCTTTGGATATATACCCAGTAAAGGGATTGCTGGGTCAAATGGAATTTCTATTTCTAGGTCCCTGAAGAATCGCCACACTGTATTCCACAATGGCTGAACTAATTTACACTCCCACCAACAGTGTAAGAGTGTTCCTATTTCTCCACATCCTCTCCAGCATCTGCTGTCTCCAGATTTTTTAATGATCGCCATTCTAACTGGCGTGAGATGGTATCTCAATGTGGTTTTGATTTGCATCTCTCTAATAACCAACGATGATGAGCATTTTTTTAAGTGTTTGTTGGCCTCATGTATGTCTTCTTTTGTAAGGTGTCTGTTCATATCCTTTGCCCATTTTTGAATAGGCTTGCTTGTTTTTTTCCTGTAAATCTGTTTGAGTTCTTCGTAAATTCTGGATATCAGCCCTTTGTCAGATGCGTAAGCTGCAAAGATTTTTTCCCATTCTGATGGTTGCCGATTCATTCTAGTGACTGTTTCTTTTGCTGTGCAGAAGCTGTGGAGTTTGATTAGGTCCCATTTGTCTATTTTGGCTTTTGTTGCCAATGCTTTTGGTGTTTTGGTCATGAAGTCCTTGCCTACTCCTATGTCCTGAATGGTTTTGCCTAGATTTTCTTCCAGGGTTTTTATGGTGTCAGGTCTTATGTTTAAGTCTTTAATCGATATGGAGTTAATTTTAGTGTAAGGTGTCAGGAAGGGGTCCAGTTTTTGCTTTCTGCATTTGGCTAGCCAGTTTTCCCAACACCATTTATTAAACAGGGAATCCTTTCCCCATTGTTAGTTTTTGTCTGGTTTATCAAAGATTATATGGTTGTAGATACGTTGAGTTGCCTCCGATGACTCTGTTCTGTTCCATTGGTCTATATCTCTGTTTTGGTACCAGTACAATGCTGTTTTGATTACTGTAGCCTTGTAGTATAGTTTGAAGTCTGGTAGTGTGATGCCTCCTGCTGTGTTCTTTTTGCTTAGAATTGACTTGGCTATGCGGGCTCTCTTTTGGTTCCATATGAAGTTCATGGTGGTTTTTTCCAGTTCTGTGAAGAAATTCAATGGTAGTTTGATGGGGATAGCATTGATTGTGTAAATTACTTTGGGCAGTATAGCCATTTTCATGATATTGATTCTTTCTAACCACGAACATGGAATGTTTCTCCATCTGTTTGTGTCCTCTCTTATTTCGTTGAGCAGTGGTTTGTAGTTTTTCTTGAAGAAGTCCCTTATGTTTCTTGTGAGTTGTATTCCTAGGTATTTTATTTTCTTTGTAGCAATTGTGAATGGCAGTTAGTTCTTGATTTGGTTCTTTTTAAGTTGGTTATTGCTGTATAGGAATGCTTGTGATTTTTGCACATTGATTTTATATCCTGAGACTTTACTGAAGTTGCTTATCAGTTTCAGGAGCTTTTGGGCTGAGGTGATGGGGTCTTCTATGTATACTATCATGTCGTCTGCAAAGAGAGAAAATTTGGCTTCCACCTTTCCTATTTGAACACCCTTTATTTTTTTTTCTTGCCTGATTGCTCTGGCTAGAACTTCCATTACTATGTTGAATTGGAGTGGTGAAAGAGGGCATCCTTGTCTAGTGCCAGATTTCAAAGGGAATGCTTCCAGTTTTTTCCCATTAGGTATGATATTGGCTGTTGGTTTGTCATAAATAGCTTTTATTACTTTGAGATATGTTCCATCAATTCCAAGTTTATTGAGGGTTTTTAGCATAAAGGGCTGTTGAGTTTTGTCAAATGCCTTCTCTGCATCGATTGAAATAATCATGTGGTTTTTGTTTTTGCTTCTGTTTATGTGGTGAATTACATTTATAGACTTGCGTATGTTAAACCAGCCTTGCATCCCCAGATGAATCCTACTTGATCATGATGGATAAGTTTTTTAATGTGCTGTTGCAATCGGTTTGACAGTATTTTATTGAAGATTTTTGCATCTATGTTCATCATGGGTATTGGCCTGAAGTTTTCTTTTCTTGTTGAGTCTCTGCCGGGTTTTGGTATCAGGATGATTTTGGTCTCATAAAATGATTTGGGAAGGGTTCCCTCTTTTTGAATTATTTGGAATAGTTTTAGAAGGAATGGTACTAGATCCTCTTTGTGTGTCTGGTAGAATTCAGCTGTGAACCCATCTGGACCTGGGCTTTTTTTGTGTGGTAGGCTCTTAATTGCTGCCTCAACTTCAGACCTTGTTATTGGTCTATTCATAGTTTTGGCTTCCTCCTGGTTTAGGCTTGGGAGGACACAGGCGTCCAGGAATTTATCCATTTCTTCCTGGTTTACTAGTTTATGTGCATAGAGTTGTTTGTAGTATTCTCTGATGATGATTTGAATTTCTGTGGAATCTGTGGTGATTTCCCCTTTATCATTTTTTATTGCATCAATTCGGTTGTTCTCTCTTTTCTTTTTTATCAGTCTGGCAAGTGGTCTGTCTATTTTGTTGATCTTTTCAAAAAACCAGCTCTTGGATTTATTGATTTTTTGAAGGGTTTTTCGTGTCTCTCTCTTCTTCAGTGAAGAATCTATATAAACCAATGGGCAAAACAGCCAGCTAGCATCAAAATGGCAGTATCAAATTCACACATAATAATATTAACCTTAAATGTAAATGGGCTAAATGCACCAATTAAAAGACACAGACTGGAAAATTGGATAAAAAGCCAAAACCCGTCAGTGTGCTGTATTCAGGAAACCCTCCTCACACGCAAAAATACAGAAAGGCTCAAAATAAAGGGATGGAGGAAGATTTACCAAGCAAATGGAGAGCAAAAAAAAGCAGGAGTTGCAATTCTCATCTCTGATAAAAAGCAACAAAGATCCAAAGGGACACAGAAGGTCATTACATAATGGTAAAAGGATCGATACAACAAGAAGAGCTAACGATTCTAAATATATATGGACCCAATGCAGGAGCTTCCAGATATATAAGGCAAGTTCTTAATGAATTGCAAAGAGACTTAGACTTCAACACAATAATAGTGGGAGACTTTAAAACTCCACTGTCAATATCAGAGAGATCAATCAGACAGAATATTAACAAGGATGTCCAGGACTTGAACTCAGACCTGGAACAAGCAAACCTGATAGATATTTACAGAACTCTCCACCTCAAATCCACAGAATATACATTCTTCCCAGCACCACATCACACCTACTCCAAAATTGACCACATAATTGGAAGTAAAGCACTCCTCAGCAAGTGCAAAACAACTGAAATCATAACAAACAGTCTCTCAGACCATAGTGCAATCAAGTTGGAACTCAGAATTCAGAAAATAACTCAGAACCGCACAGCTTCATGGAAACTGAACCAGTGGCTCTTGAATGTTGATTGGATAAAGAAAGAAATAAAGGCAGTAATAAAGAAGTTCTTTGAAACCAATGAGAACGAAGACACAACGTACCAGAATCTCTGGGATACATTTAAAGCACTCTGTAGAGGAAAATATATAGCAATAAGTGCCCACATGAGAAGAGTGGATAGAATCAAAATGGACACCCTATCATCAAAATTGAAAGAGCTAGAGGAACAAGATCAAAAAAGCTCAAAACCTAGCCGAAGACAAGAAATAACTAAGATCAGAGCAGAACTGAAGGAGATAGAGACAGGTGTGCATTTTCTACTGAGGCACTGAATGAAACATTATATCAAATAGACTTCAGACTAATTTTCAAATGTGCATTATTCCATGAATCTCTGAATGAGTGGCTATATGAAATAGACTTCAGAGTATTCCCCAGGTATGTATGATTCACTGAGGCTCTGACTGTGTGGCCATGGAAAATACACTCCTGACTTTTTTATAGATGTATATTACTCAATGAGGCTCTGAATAAGTGGCCATAGGAAAGAGACTCCTGAATACTCCCAGGAGTGCATTTTTAGGTTGGGCTCTAAAAGAGTGGCTTTACAAAATAGAATCCTGACTTTCTCCCAGGTTTGCATTATTCAGTGAGGCAGTGAATGTGTAGCTATATAAATTCGACTTTTGACTACACTACAGGTGTTCATTATTCAGTGAAGCTCTGAATGAGAGGCCATATGTAACAGTATCCTGAGTATTCCCAAGTATGCATTTCTCACTGAGGTTCTGAAGTTGTGGCCAAATTAAATAGCCTCCTGACTATTCCACAGGTGTGTATTATTTATTGAGGCTTTGAGTTAGTGACCATATGAAATATATTCTTGACTATTTCTCAGGTGTGTTTCATTGTCTGAGACTCTTATTAAGTGGGCATATGGAATAGATTTCTCCCTATTTCAAAGTTGTGCATTACGCACTCAGTCTTTGATTTTGTGGCCATATAACATAGACTAGTGTCTATTCCCCAGGTGTGCATTATTCACTCAGGCTCTAAATGAGTGGCTATATAAAGTAGACTCTCAACTCCTCCCCAAGTGTATATTATTGAATGAGACTCTTAATAATTAGGCATAAGAAGGAGACTCCTGACTATTCCCCAGGTTTGCATTATTTACAGAGAATCTGAATGTATAGCCATTTGAAGTAGACTCTTGACTATTTCTCAGGGGTGTATTATTCACTGAGGCTCTGAAGGAGTGGCCATATGAAAGAGATTCCTGACTCTTCCAGATATATATATTATTCACTGAAACACTGAAAGAGTGGCCATATAAAATAGACTCCATTTTACTCCACAGGTATGCGTTATTCATTGATTCTCTGAATGAATCACCATATGAAATAGACTAGTAATTATTTTCCACATGTGCATTATTCAAAGAGATTCTGTATGAGTGCCCATATCAAATAGACTCCTGACTATTTGGAGTAGACTCCAGGAGTGTATCATTCAGGGAGGTGCTTAATTTGTGGCCATCTTAAATAGGGTTCTGACTACTCCACATGTGTTCATTATTCACTGAAGCTCTGAATGAGAAGCCATATGAAATAGACTCCTGACTATTGTCCCATTGTGCATTATTCAGTAAGGCTCTGAATGAGTGGTCATATGGAATAGAATCCTGATGATTCCCCACGTGTGTATCATTCAATGAGATACTGAATGAGTGGTCATATGAAAGAGGCTTCTGAATATTATGTTGGTGTGCATTATTCACTTAGACTCTGAGTGGCCATATGAAATAGACTCCTAATATTCACTGAGTATTCCTCATGTGTGCTTTATTCACTGATTCTCTGAGCGGCCATATAAGATAGAATCCTGAGTATTCTTCAGTTGTGTATTATTTCTTGGGGGTCCTAATGGGTGGCCATATAAAATAGACTTCTCTTTATCCCCCAGTGTGTATTATTCAGGGAATCTCAGGATAATGAGCAATATGAATTAATCTCATCAGTACTCCACAGACATGCCTTATTCACTGAGGCTGATAATGATTGGCCATATTAAACAGAATCCTGACTATTCCCAAGGTGTGTATCACTCAGTGAGGCTCTGAATGATTCACCATATGAAAAAGACTCATGAGTACTCAAAGATTGTATATTATTCACTGAGCCTCTGAAAGAGTGGCTATGTGAAATACACTCCTGACTTTTTCCCAGGTGTGTACTATTCAGTGAGGCTCAAAATGAGTGGCCACATAAAACAGAACCCTCAGTACTCGACAGACATGCATTGTTCACTGAGGGGCTGAATGAGTGTGCATAAGCAATAGACTCCTGATTATTCCCCAGGTCTGAATTATTCACTGAGACTCTGAATATGGGGCAATTTGGAATACATTTCTCACTATTCCCTAGGTGTGTGTTATTCACAGAGTCTCCGAATGCATTGCCATTCCAAATAGATTCTTGAGAATTCCCAGGTTGTGCACTATTCCGTGAGGCTCTGAATGAGTGGCCACATGATATAGACTCCTCACTGTTCCCCAGGTATGTATAATTCACTGAGGCTCTGAAAGAGTGACCAAATGAAATAGATTTCTGACTATTCCACAGGTATGCATTTTTCAGTGATGTTCTCAATGAGTGTTCATATGAAACTATCCTGACTATTGCCCAGGTGTGTATCACTCAATGAGGTGCTGAAAGAATGGCCATATAATATGAAATAGATTCTTGGCTGTTTGTCAAGTGTGTATTATTCACTGAGGCTCTGAGTGAGTGGCCATATGAAATAGACCCCTGACTATTTCACAGATGCATACTCTCCACTGAGGCTATAAATGAGCATCCAAATGAAATAGACTCCTGCCTATTCCACAGGTGTGCATTATTCACTGGGGCTCTGAATGACTGTCCATTGGAAATAAACTTCAAATTATTCTCCAGGTGTGTCTTATCAGTGAGGCTCAGAATAAGTGGCCATATAAATTAGATTCCTTACTATCCCACAGGTGTGTATTATTCATTGAGGCTCTGAATATGTGGCTACATGAAATAGACTCCTGACTACTCCACATTATTCAGTGACACTTCGAATAAGACGCCACATGAAAAAGACTCCTGACTATTCCACTTGTGAGTATCATTCAGTGAGAATCTCAATGAGAAGATAAAATAGATTCCTATTTCCCCAAGTGTGTACATTTAGTGAGGCTCTCAAGAAGTGGCCATATAAAAGAGACTTCTGACTATTCCGCAGTTTTGCATTATTGCATGAGGCTGTGACAGAGTGGCCATATAAAATAGACTTCTGACAATTCCCCAGGAATGTCATATTCAGTGACATTCTAAATGAGTTTTTATATAAAATAGTCTCCCTTTTTAAAAAAATTCCTATTCATCTTTGAATCCCATCCAGCCCTACTTTTGAACTCTCAATAGAATTAAATCCATGAATTCCCATCACCTATAACAATTATTTCCATGGCTCCATTACTAAGCTATCCCTAATGGCAGCAAAGAATGGACTATTTCTAACCATTTATTGGAGAGCAGACAATAAAGGGACATGTCTGAAATCCTAGTTTAATTTTTTAAATTCATATGATTTTACATTCAATTCCCCATAATACATATTTTATAGGATAACAGAAGATTGCCTCTTTCCACTCAAGCCTTTTAGTAAAATTGACATTCCAGAAAATATATCACATTTACCTGTGGTTTCTCATACTTTGATCACCTTAGGGGACTCCTCAGTACACATGGCCCAGGCTGGGAATCCATGAACTTTGGTTTGAGGTCATCCTTCTTTAGCATGGCCTTAAAGGCCCTGTGCAATCTGATTATAGCCTTATATTCTGCCTCTCTTCCCCCACATCCCACCCAACTTTCTGTTCTCTGAATAGGTCAGAAGTTTGTGTCCCTGATTACCTCTACTCTTGATGCCTGGACCACCTTTTTTTTCTTTACACATTCAGCAACATTAGGGAGGAGGGACCACCTTTTTTTAAGGAGAGAAAAGAGAGGAAGAAAAAGAGGGAGAGAGAACAGGAATATTGCTTTATTTTATGAAAGGGTATTAATAATGGCTGATCAATACTTGTGTATTTAAAGTGGAGAATGTATATTTTATGTATCTAAAGTAGAGAGCTCTATAAGTACTTATTAAGTTTACTTGTTCCAGATCTGAGTTCAAATTCTGGATATCCATATTAATTTTCTATCTCGTTGAGTCTAAATCTCTTTATGGGTTTTGTGTATCTGGGTGTTAGGATGCATTGATCCTTATACCACTGTCTGTGTTGCTTTGAAATCTGTTTTATCAAATGCATGAATTGCAACTCCTTTTTGTTTATTTATTTATTTTTGCTCTCCATTTGGTTGGTAAATCTTTCTCCAACCCTTTGCTTTTAGTCTTTGTGTATCTTTGGATATAAAATGGGTCTGGATGTAGTATACAGTTAGGTTTTGGCTGTATCTTTTGATTGGGGGATTTAGTCGACTTAAATTTAGGATTACTGCCATTTGATGTTAACTGGCTATTTTATCCATTCGTTGATGTAAATTATTCTTTATATTGATGCTCTTTACTTTTTGGTATATTTTTAGAAAGGCTAATACTGGTTGTTCCTTTCTGTGTGTAATGCTTCTTTCAGAAGTTTTTGTATATCAGGCCTGGTGGTAATCAAATCTCTGAGTACTTGCTTGTTCATAAAATATTTTATTTTTCCTTCAATTGTGAAGCTTAGTTTGGCAGGATGTGAAATTCTGGGCTGAAAGTTCTGTTCTTTAAGGATGTTAAATATCGGTCCCCACTCTCTTCTGGCTTGTAGGGTTTCTGTTGAGAGATCTGCTGTAAGTCTGATAGGCTTCCCTTTGTGGGTAACCTGACCTTTCTCTCTGTCTGCCCTTAATATTTTCTCCTTTGTTTCAACCCTAGTGAATCTAACGATTATGTGCCTTGGGGTTGCTCTTCTTAAGGAATATCTTTGAGGTGTTCTCTGTATTACCTGAGTTTGAATAGTGTCCTGCTTTGCTAGATTGGGAAAATTCTCCTGGATGATATCCTGAAGAGTATTTTCCAACTTGGATTCATTCTCTCCATCACATTCAGGTACACCTATCAAACATAGATTAGGTCTTTTCACATAGTCCCATAATTCTTGAAGATTTTGCTCATTTCTTTTTATTTTTTTTCTCTATTCTTGTCTTCTCGTTTTATTTCATTAAGATGGTCTTCGACCTCTGGTATCCTTTCTTCTGCTTGATCAATTTGGCTATTCAAACTTGTGCATATTTCACTAAGTTCTCGTGTTGTATTTTTCAACTCCATTAGTTCATTTATATTTCTCTCTATATTGTCCATTCTTTTTAACATTTCGTCAAACCTTTTTTCAAAGTTCTTAGTTTTTTTACATTGGGTTAGAACAAGTTCTTTCAACTCCCCAAAATTTTTTATCATCCACCTTTTGAAGCCAACTTCAGATAATGGAACACAGTCCTTTTCCATCAGGGCTTGTTCCATTGCTGATGAGGAATTGCTATCCCTTGTAGAGGAAGAGGGGTTCTGATTTTCTGTATTCTCGGCCTTTTTAGGCTGTTTTTTTCCCTTTATTGTGATTTTATCCATGTTTTGTCTTTACAATTAGCGCCTTTCTGATTAGGTTCCTGAGTGAAAGTCCAATTTATTGATTCCCAGTGATGGAATCCAAGCAAACCTCTGCACTGGACAAAACAGCAGCGATAAGATTGATGGTGCTCTTCTGCCTGGGAATCTCTGGTCTGGCTTCATTCTTGAGTCTGCAACAAGCGGCTCTGCCTACCTGGAGCTCCAAACACCAGTCAGTAGGGGAACCAGTCCCGTTTACTGTGCATGAAAAGCTGCCACACTGAGGTGATAACAAAACCACTGCACCGGCCACAAAAGTTAGGCTGGCGACCCACGGGGCTCCTCCACTGAAAATCTTCTGGTCCGTGAGTGACGAAAGTGTGGCGTCCTCACGTTTTCTGAGCTTTCACTGGGAGCTAAAATCCCGAGCTGTTATGATCAGCCATCTTGGATCTGAATTCGAAATAGTCTCCTTTTACCTGTTGTGCATTATTCAGTGAGGCTCTGATTGAGTGGCCATAAGAAATAGACTCCAGACTAAATTTTTTCCAAGATGGTGCGGTAAGAACAACTCAGGATTGCAGCTCTCAGTGAAGGTGCAGAGGGTGAGTCCTAGCCATAATTTCAGACGGACCTTTGTTGCCCACAGAACGGGGAAATTTCCAGGTGTAGGAGAGACACGGAACACCAGCATTGAGCTCCTATAAAGTACAGACCGTCTCCTCAAGCAGCTCCCTGACTGCTGTATATCCAGAGTCATCTCAAAAAAGACTAATCAGACTGACATTTGTTGGGCATCATTCTGGGACAAAGATAGCAGAAGAAGAAACTGGTAGCATCCCTCACTATTTCGCAGCTGCTACACGTGTACCCCAGACAAGCAGGGCCTGGAGTGGACCTCAGCAGTCGTATAGCAGAGGGGCGAGACTGTTAAAAGGAAAACTAAGCAGCATAAATACTTCATCATAAACAATGTGGGCATCCACTCAGAGACCCAATCGAAAAGTCAGCAACTACTAAGAAGACAGGTGAATAAATCCACAAAGATGACAAGAAACCAGCGCAAAAAGGAGAAAAACACCCGAAATAAAAACACCTCACCTCCTACAAAGATCCAAAACTCCTCACCAGCAGGGAAACAAAGCTGGACGGAGAATGAGTGTGATGAAATGACGGAATCAGACTAAAGAAGGTGGATAATGAGAAACTTCAGTGAGCTAAAAGAACATGTTATATGGTGATTTCCCCTTTATCGTTTTTTATTGCATCTATCTGGTTGTTCTCTCTTTTCTTTTATATCAGTCTTGCTAGTGGTCTATTTTGTTGATCTTTTTGAAAAATCAGCTCTTGGATTTATTGATTTTTTAAGGGGTTTTCGTGTCTTTATCTCCCTCAGTTCTGCTATGATCTTAGTTATTTCTTGTCTTCTTCTAGGTTTTGAGTTTTATTATCTTGCTCCTCTAGCTCTTTCAATTTTGATGTAGAATGTCAATTTTTAATCTCTCCACTCTTCTCATATGGGGACTTATTGCTATATATTTTTCTCTACAGACTGCTTTAAATCTGTCCCAGAGATTCTGGTCTGTTGTGTCTTCGTTCTAGTTGTTTTTTTAAAAATTTTTATTGCATTATAGGTTTTGGGGTACATGTGCAAAACTTGCAAGGTAGTTGCATGGGTACACACATGGCAGTGTGCTTTGCTACCTTTCTCCCCTTCACCCACACTTGGCATTCATCCCCAGATTATCACTCCCAAGCCCCCCTGCTGTCCCTCCCACATACCCCCCAATAGTCCCCAGTGTGTAGTAGACCCCCTCCCTTTGTCCATTTGTTCTCATTTTTATCACCCGCCTATGAGTGAGAATATGCGGTATTTTACCTTATGTTCTTGCATCAGTTTGCTAAGAATGATGTTCTCCAGATTCATCCATGTCCTTAGAAAGGACACAAACTCATCATTTTTGATTACTGCATAATATTCCATAATGTATATGTGCTACATTTTCCCAGTCCAGTCTATCATCGATGGGAATTTGGGTTGGTCCCAGGTCTTTGCTATTGTAAACAGTGCTGCAATGAACATTCGTGTACATGTGTCCTTATAGTAGAACGATGTATAGTCCTTTGGATATATACCCAGTAATGGGTTTGCTGGGTCAAATCCAATTTCTATTTCTAGGTCCTTGAGGAATCGCCAAACTGTCTTCCACAATGGTTGAACTAATTTACACTCCCACCAACAGTGTAAGAGTGTTCCTATTTCTCCACATCCTCTCCAGCATCTGTTGTCTCCAGATTTTTTAATGATTGCGATTTTAACTGGCGTGAGATGGTATCTCAATGTGGTTTTCATTTGCATCTCTCTAATGACCAGTGATGATGAGCATTTTTTCATGTGTTTGTTGGCCTCATGTATGTCTTCTTTTGTAAAGTGTCTTTTCATATCCTTTGCCCATTTTTGAATGGGCTTGTTTGTTATTTTCCTGTAAATCTGTTTGAGTTCTTTGTAAATTCTGGATATCAGCCCTTTGCCAGATGGGTAAAATGAAAAGATATTTTCCCATTCTGATGGTTGCGGATTCACTCTAGTGACTGTTTCTTTTGTCGTGCAGAAGCTGTGGAGTTTGATTAGGTCCGATTTTGCTATTTTGGCTTTTGTTGACAATGCTTTTGGTGTTTTGGTCATGAGGTCCTTGCCTACTCCTATGTCCTGAATGGTTTTGCCTAGATTTTCTTCTAGGGTTTTTATGGTGTCAGTTCTTATGTTTAAGTCTTTAATACATCTGGAGTTAATTTTAGTGTAAGGTGTCAGGAAGGGATCCAGTTTCTGCTTTCTGCACATGGCTAGCCAGTTTTCCCAACACCATTTATTAAATAGGGAATCCATTCCCCATTGCTTCTTGTTGTCAGGTTTATCAAAGATTATATGGTTGTAGCTATGTTGTGTTGCCTCCACTGCCTCTGTTCTGTTCCATTGGTCTATATCTCTGTTTTGGTACCAGTACCATGCTGTTTTGATTACTGTAGCCTTGTAGTATAGTTTGAAGTCTGGTAATGTGATGCCTCCTGCTGTGTTCTTTTTGCTTAGAATTGACTTGGTTATGCGGGATCTCTTCAGTTTCCATATGAAGTTCATGGTGGTTTTTCCAGTTCTGTGAAGAAATCCAATGGTAGTTTGATGGGGATAGCATTGATTGTGTAAATTACTTTGGGCAGTATAGCCATTTTTACAATATTGATTCTTCCTAACCACGAACATGGAATGTTTCTCCATCTGTGTGTGTCCTCTCTTATTTCATTGAGCAGTGGTTTGTAGTTTTCCTTAAAGAGGTCCGTTACGTTCCTTGTGAGTTGTATTCCTAGGTATTTTATTTTCTTTGTAGTAATTGTGAGTGGCAGTTGGTTCTTGATTTGGTTCTCTTTAAGTCTGTTATTGGTGTATAGGAATGCTTGTGATTTTTTAACATTGATTTTATATCCTGAGACTTTGCTGAAGTTGCTTATCAGTTTAAGGAGTTTTTGGGTTGAGGTGATGGTGTCTTTTAGGTATACTATCATGTCGTCTGCAAAGAGAGACAATTTGGCTTCCACCTTTCCTATTTGAATACACTTTATTTCCTCTCCTTGCCTGATTTCTCTGGCTAGAACTTTTAGTACTGTGTTGAATAGGAGTGTTGAGAGAGTGCATTCTTGTCTTGTGCCGGATGTCAAAGGGAATGCTTCCAGTTTTTGCCCAGTAAGTATGATATAGGCTGTTGGTTTGTCATAAATAGCTTTTATTACTTTGAGATATGTTCCATCAATACCAAGTTTATTGAGGGTTTTTAGCATAAAGAGCTGTTGAATTTTGTCAAATGACTTCTCTGCCTCAATTGAGATAATCATGTGGTTTTTGTTTTTGGTTCTGTCTTGTGGTGAATTACGTTTATAGACTTGCATATGTTGAACCAGCCTTGCATCCCCGGGATGAATCCTACTTGATCATGATAGATAAGTTTTTTAATGTGCTGTTGCAATCGGTTTGACAGTATTTTATTGAAGATTTTTGCATCTATGTTCATCATGGATATTGGCCTGAAATTTTCTTTTCTTGTTGAGTCTCTGCCGGGTTTTGGTATCAGGATGATGTTGGTCTCATAAAATGATTTGGGGAGGGTTCCCTCTTTTTGAATTATTTTGAATAGTTTCAGAAGGAATGGTACCAGCTCCTCTTTGTGTGTCTGGTAGAATTCGGCTGTGAACCCATCTGGACCTGGGCTTTTTTTGTGTGGTAGGCTCTTAATTGCTGCCTCAACTTCTGACCTTATTATTGGTCTAATCATAGTTTTGGCTTCCTCCTGGTTTAGGACTGGGAGGACACAGGCGTCCAGAAATTTATCCATTTCTTCCTGGTTTACTAGTTTATGTGCATAGAGTTGTTTGTAGTATTCTCTGATGATGGTTTGAATTTCTGTGGAATCTGTGGTGATTTCCTCATTATAGTTTTTTATTGCATCTATTTGGTTGTTCTCTCTTTTCTTTTTTATCAGTCTGGCTAGTGGTCTGTCTATTTTGTTGATCTTTTCAAAAAACCAGCTCTTGGATTCATGGATTTTTTTCAGGATTTTTCTTGTTTCTCTCTCCTTCAGTTCTACTCTCATCTTAGTTATTTCTTGTCTTTGGCTAGGTTTTGAGCTTTTTTGATCTTGCTCCTCTAGTTCTTTCAATTTTGATTATAGGGTGTCAGTTTTGGATCTCTCCATTCTTCTCATGTGGGCAATTATTGCTATATATTTTCCTCTACAGACTGCTTTAAAAGTTTCCCAGAGATTCTGGTACGTTGTGTCTTCGTTCTCATTGGTTTGGAAGAACTTCTTTATTTCTGCCTTCATTTTAGTGTTTATTCAATCAACATTCAAGAGCCAGTTGTTCAGTTTCCATGAAGCTTGGCTGTTCTGAGTTACTTTCTGAATTCTGAGTTCTAACTTGATTGCACTATGGTCTGAGAGACTGTTTGTTATGATTTCAGTTGTTTTGCATTTGCTGAAGAGTGCTTTACTTCCAATTATGTGGTCAATTTTGGAGTAGGTGTGATGTGGTGCTGAGAAGAATATATATTGTGTGGATTTGGGGTGGAGAGTTCTGTAAATGTCTATCAGGTTTGCTTGTTCCAGGTCTGAGTTTAAGTTCTGGATATCCTTGTTAATTTTCTGTCTGGTTGATCTGTCTGATATTGACAGTGGAGTGTTAAATTCTCCGACTATTATTGTGTGGGAGTCTAAGTCTCTTTGTAAGTCATTAAGAACTTGCCTTATATATCTGGGTCCTCCTGTATTGGTTCTATATATATTTAGAATCATTAGCTCTTCTTGTTGTATCAATCCTTTTACCATTATGTAATGTCCTTTTTTGTCCCTTTTGACCTTTGTTGCTTTAAAGTCTATTTTATCAGAGACGAGAATGGCAACTCCTGCTTTTTCTGCTTTCCATTTGCTTGATAAATCTTCTTGCATCCCTTTATTTTGAGACTTTTTGTATACTTTCACGTGAGGTGGGTTTCCTGGATACAGCACAGCGATGGGTTTTGTTTTTTTATCCAATTTGCCAGTCTGTGTCTATTGATTCGTGCATTTAGCGCATTTACATTTAGGGTTAATATTGTTTTGTGTGAATTTGATACTGCCATTTTGATGCTAGCTGCTGTTTTGCCCATTGGTTCATGTAGATTTTTTATTTTGTTGATGCTCTTTAGCATTTGGTATGCTTTTAGGATGGCTGGTACTGGTTTTCTTTCCATGTGTAGTGCCTCTTTCAGGAGCTCTTGCAAAGCAGGCCTAGTGGTGACAAAATCTCTGAGTATTTGCTTGTTCATGAAGGATTTTATTTTTCCTTCACTTATGAAGCTCAGTTTGGCTGGATATGAAATTCTGGGTTGAAAGTTCTTTTCTTTAAGGATGTTGAATATTGGCCCCCACTCTCTTCTGGCTTGTAGAGTCTCTGCCGAGAGATCTGCTGTGAATCTGATGGGCTTGCCTTTGTGGGTGATCTGACATTTCTCTCTGGCTGCCCTTAGTATTTTCTCCTTGATTTCAACCCTGGTGAATCTGACGATTATGTGCCTTGGGGTTGCTCTTCTTGCGGAGTATTTCTGCGGTGTTCTCTGTATTTCCTGGAGTTGAGAATCGACCTGTCTTGCTAGGTTGGAGAAATTTTCCTGGATAATATCCTGAAGAGTGTTTTCCAGCTTGGATTCATTCTCTTCATCACTTTCTGGTACACCTATCAAACTTAGGTTGGGTCTCTTCACATAGTCCCACATTTCTTGGAGATTTTGTTCATTCCTTTTTGTGCTTTTTTCTTTAATCTTGGTTTCTCATTTTATTTCATTGAGTTGATCTTCGACTTCTCATATTCTTTCTTCTGCTTGGTCAATTCGGCTGATGAAACTTGTGCATGGTTCGCGAAGTCATCTTGTTGTGTTTTTCAGCTCCTTCGATTCATTCATATTCCTTCTAAGTTGTCCATTGTTGTTATCAATTCCTCAAATCTTTTTTCAAATGTTTTTTCAAGGTTCTTAGTTTCTTTGCACTGATTTAGAACATGTTTTGTTAGCTCACTGAAGTTTCATATTATCCACTTTCTGAAGTCTGATTCCATCATTTTGTCACACTCATTCTTCATCCTGCTTTGTTCCCTTGCTGGTGAGGAGTTTTGGTCCTTCGTAGGAGGTGAAGTGTTTTGGTTTCTGGTGTTTTCTTCCTTTTTGCGCTGGTTTCTTCCCATGTTTGTGGATTTATCCACCTGTCGTTTTAGTAGTTGCTGATTTTTCAATTGGGTCTCTGTGTGGATGCCCAGGTTGTTGATGATGAGATATTTCTCTTACTTAGTTTTCCTTCTAATGGTCTATCCCCTCTGCTGTTCGAGTTTTGAGGTCCACTCCAGGCCCTTCTTCTCTGGGGTATGCCTGTAGCAGCTGCGGAACAGTGAGGGATGATACCAGTTTCTTTTTCTGCTTTCTTTTCTCCAGAATGATGCCCGCCAAATATCAATCTGATTAGTCCTTTTTCGGGGTGACTCCTTGGATATACAGGGGTCAGGGAGCTGCTTGACGAGACCGTCTGTGCTTTATAGAAGCTCCAGTGCTGTGCTGTGATCTCCGTTTTTCATTTAGGGCTGTTGGGAGGATGTGTTTATGTCTGCTGCAACAGAACTCGTAAAACTCCCCCTTATTTTTCCCTTAGATGCTCTGTCTCAGGGAGTTGGGGCTTTCTTTATGAGTATCTGTTGTACTGTCCTGCCCAGCTAGGTGGCAGTCTAATCACTATTTTCCTGCCAAGGCTCTGCCCTGCTAGCGCGGGTCTGCCTTGTTGCTGCTAGGCTCCATTCTGCTGTGGCTTGCTCCGCCCTGCAGGAGGAGTCTCTCTGTTATGGTAGATTGCCTCGGCAAAAGCAGGCTGCATCAGCTCTGGGTGGTACTTCAGTAGGGGCAGATTGCGTCCATAGTGGTGGACGCCCCACCCCACCGGGCTGCACTTTTCTAGATGCCAACAGCAAAACTCTCAGCCCTGAGTGCCTCCCATCGCCACCCTGCTTGTCCCTGTGAGGGTAGGACCCGCCGAGCCCGATCACTCAGCTCCCTGCCTCAGCGTCTGTCCTCTCTCTCTCTCTCTTCCTCTCCCCAAGCTGAACGGTTGACTCTCTCACTGGCGCTCCAGTATCCTGCTGATAGGGCACTGGGATCCATGTAATTTCCCATGCTGCTGCCCACTGTACCAGCTCAGATCACGTTTCCAAGGAATCTCCTTGTCTGGTTCATTGTCCAAGTCCCGGTCAATCAGATGGACATGCCAATCTGCCCTTCTAAATCTCAGATTGCCGGTTTAACAGGGCACCCGGACCAGTGAGTTTTGTGCCGGGTGCCACTGCAGTGTGGCGCCTGCCGAACTGGCCCAGCGAGCCAGCTGCACTAGTGTCTCATGTCTCTCCCACACCTGGGACTTTCAACGTTCTGTGGGCAAAAAATATCCATCCGAGAATGTGGCTAGGACTCACCCTCCGCACCTTCACTGAGAGCTGCGATCCTGAGTTGCCTCTACCACACCATCTTCCATTCTCGTTGGTTTTGAAGAACTTCTTTATTTCTGCCTTCATTTCATTGTTTATCCAATCAACATTTAAGAGCCAGTTGCTCAGTTTCCATGAAGCTGTGCGGTTCTGAGTTAGTTTCTAAATTCTGAGTACTAACTTGATTGCACTATGGTCTGAGAGACTGTTTGTTATGATTTCAGTTGTTTTGCATTTGCTGAGAAGTGCTTTACTTCCAATTATGTGGTCAATTTTGGAGTAGGTGTGATGTGGTGCTGAGAAGAATGTATATTCTGTGGATTTGGGGTGGAGAGTTCTGTAAATGTCTATCAGGTTTGCTTGTTCCAGGTCTGAGTTGAAGCCCTAGATACCCTTGTTAGTTTTCTGTCTGGTTGATCTGTCTGATATTGACAGTGGAGTGTTAAAGTCTCCCACTATTATTGTGTGTGAGTCTAAGTCTCTGTGTAAGTCATTAAGAACTTGCCTTATATATCTGGGTCCTCCTGTACTGGGTCCATATATATTTAGGATTGTTAGCTCTTCTTGTTGTATCGATCCTTTTACCATTATGTAATGACCTTCTTTGTCCCTTTTGATCTTTGTTGCTTTAAAATCTATTTTATCAGAGCTGAGAATTGCAACTCCTGCTTTTTTTTGCTCTCCATTTGCTTGGTAAATATTTCTCCATCCCTCTATTTTGAGCCTTTGTGAATCCTTGCATGTGAGATAAGTTTCCTGGATATGGCACACTGATGGGTTTTGTTTTTTTTATCCAATTTGCCAGTCTGTGTCTTTTGATTGGTGCATTTAGCCCATTTACATTTAGTGTTTATTTTGTTATGTGTGAGTTTGATACTGTCATTTTTATGCTAGCTGGCTGTTTTGTCTATTTGTTGATGCAGATTCTTCATTTTGTTGATGCTCTTTAGAATTTGGTATGTTTTCAAAATGGCGGGTCCTGCTTGTTCCTTTCTATGTGTAGTGCCTCTTTCAGGAGCTCTTGTGAAGCAGGCCTGTTGGTGACAAAATCAATGAGTACTTGCTTGTTGGCAAAATATTTTATTCTTCCTTTACCTTTGAAGCTCAGTTTGGCTGGATATGTACTTCTGGGTTGAAAGTTCTTTTCTTTAAGGATGTTGAATATTGGCCCCCACTCTCTTCTGGCTTGTAGAGTTTCTGCTGAGAGATCTGCTGTGAGTCTGATGGGCTTCCATTTATGAGTGACCCGACCATTCTCTCTGGCTGCCGTTAGTATTTTCTCCTTCATTTCAACCCTGGCGAATCTGACGATTATGTGCCTTGGAGTTGCTCTTCTTGCAGAATATCTTTGTGGTGTTCTCTGCATTTCCTGGAATTGAGTATTGGCCTGCCTTGCTAGGTTAGAGATATTTTTCTGGATAATATCCTGAAGAGTGTTTTCTAGCTTGGATTCATTGTCTTCATCACATTCTGGTACACCTATCAAACGTAGGTTAGGTCTCTTCACATAGTCTCACATTTCTTGGAGAATTTATTCATTCCTGTTTGCACTTTTTTCTCTAATCTTGGTTTCTCTTTTTATTTCATTGAGTTCATCTTCTACTTCTGATATTGTTTCTTCTGCTTGGTCAATTCGGCTGTTGAAACTTGTGCATGCTTCGTGAAGTTCTCGTGTTGCGTTTTTTAGCTCTTTCAATTCATTCATATTTCTATGTTGTCCATTCTTGTTATCGTTTCCTAGAATCTTTTTTCAAATCTTTTTTCAAGGTTCTTAGTTTTTTTGCATTGAGTTAGAACATGTTCTTTTAGCTCATTGAAGTTCCTCATTATCCACCTTCTGAAGTCTGATTATGTCATTTCCTCACTCTCATTCTCTGTCCAGTTTTGTTTTCTTGCTGGTGAGGAGTTTTGTTCCGTTGTACGACGTGAGGTGTTTCAGTTTTTGGTGTTTTCCTCCTTTTTACGCTGGTGTTTTCTTATCTTTGTGGATTTATCCACCTGTCATCTTAGTATTTGCTGACTTTTTGATTGGGTCTCTGAGTGGACGCCCAGATTGTTGATGATGAAGTATTTCTGTTACTTAGTTTTTCTTCCAATGGCCTAGACCCTCTGCTGTACGAGTGCTGAGGTCCACTCCAGGCCCTGCTTGTCTGGGGTACACCTGTAGCAGCTGTGGAACAGTGAGGGATGCTACCAGTTTCTTCTTCTGCTATCTTTGTCCCAGAATGATGCCCAACAAATGTCAGTCTGATTAGTCCTTTCTTGAGGTGACTCCTTGGATATATAGGGGTCAGGGAGCTGCTTGAGGAGACAGTCTTTACTTTATAGGAGCTCCAGTGCTGAGCTGTGAACTCTGTTGTTCATTCAGGTTTGTTGGACAGATGGGTTTAGGTCTGCTGCAGCAGAACTCATAAAACTCCCTTTATTTCCCTCAGATGCTCTGACTCAGGGAGTTGGAGCTTTTGTTATGAGTATCTGTTGCACTGTTCTGCCCAGCTAGCAGACAGTCTATTCACTATTTCCCTGCTGGGGCTCCGCCCTGTTAGCATTGGTTTGCCCTGCTGCCACGAAGCTCCATTTCACTGTGGTGCACTCAGCCCTGTTGGCGGAATCTCTCTGTTATTGCTGGTTGCTGCGGCAATGGCAGGCTGCATTAGCAATGGGCGTGTACCTCCCTAGGGGCAGATTGCATCCATAGTGGTGGACACCTTTCCCACACCGAGCTGCACCATCCTGGATTCAACTGAGCATGCAGCAAATCTCTCAACTCTGAGCGCCTCGAATCGCTGCCCTTCTTGTCCCCATAAGGGTGGGACCTGCCGAGCCCAATCACCTGGCTCCCTTCCTCAGAGTCCCTCCTCTCTCTTTTTCTCTCCAAGTTAAATGGTTGACTCTCTCACAGGCGCCCCAGTAGCCAGCTGACTGGGCACTGGCATTCATGCGATTTCCCGTGCTGAGGCCCACTGCACCAGCTGAAATCGCTCTTCCCAGGAATCTCCTGGTCTGACTCACCGTCCAAGTTCCGTTCAATCAGATGGACATGTCAATCTGCCTTCCCAAATCACAGATTGCCAGTTAAACAGGGCACCCAGACCAGTGAGTTTTGTGCTTGGTGCCACTTTGATGCAGAGCCAGCCAAAATGGCCGTGCAATTCAAAAGAGCTGTGCTACTGTCCTGTATCTCTCCTACACCTGGGAATTTTCCCATTCTGTGGGCAACAAACGTCCATCTGATAATGCGGCTAGGACTCACCCTCTGCTTCTTCACTGAGAGCTGCAATCCTGAGTTGTTTCTCTGGTGCCATCTTGGAAATTCCTCCCCAGGTGATTTTCATTCAGTGAGGAACTATATGAATGGCCATATGTAAGAGGCTCCTGACTATTACCCTGGTGTGCATTATTCACTGTAGCTCTAAATTATTGGCAATGTGAAATAGACTCCTGAGTATTCCCCAAGTCAACATTATTCAATGATTCTCGAAGTGGCCATATAAAAAAGACTCCTGATTATTTCCCTGTTGTGTATTATTTTGTGGGGGTCATACTGAGTGACCATATTAAATAGACTTCTGACTGTTCCCCATGTGTGCATTATTCAGGGAGTCTCAGAATAGAGAATGATATGAATTAGCCTCCTCAGGACTCCATAGATGTGCATTATTCACTGAGGCTCGTGATAAGTCATAGTGTTAAACAGACAACTCCTGGCTATTTTCCAGGTGTACATTACTCACTGAGGCTCTGAAACTGTGTCCCTATGAAAGCGACACCTGACTCTTTCCAAGGTGTGCATTATTGAGTTTGGCTCTCAATGACTGGTCATGTGAAATAGAATCGTGTCTATTCCCCAGGTGTGTATCATTCAGTGAGGCTCTGAATGGGTGACCATATAATAAACCATTGACTATCCCCCAAGTATCCATTACTAAAAGTATAATCCTGAGTATGCCCCAGGTGTGCATTATTCTCTCAGGCTCTGAATAGGTGGCAATATAACATAGACTCTTGACAATTACACAGGTGTGTATCATTCAGTGAGGCTCTGAATGAGTGGTTGTATGAAAGAGAATCTTCAGTTGTCCATCGGTATGCTATACTCCATGAGATTCTGAATTAATGGCAATATGACTATTCCACAGGTGTGTACCATTCAGTGAGGCTCTGAGTTGCCATATTAAAGAGATTCCCAACTATCTGCAAGGAATTTATTACTCAGAGAGGCTCTGAATGAATGGCTATATCAGTTATCCTGCTGACTACTCCACAGGAGTGCAATATTCAGTGAAGTTCTGCATGAGAGGCCAGATGAAATTGTCTCTTGAGAATTCCCTGGGTTTGTATTATTCACGGAGTTTCTGAAGGTGTGGCCCATTAAAATACACTCCTGACTATTCTCCAGGTGTGTGTTTTTCACTGAGTTTCTGTACAAGTTGCCATATGGAATAGACTTCTGACAATTCCCCAGGTGTGAACTGCTCCCTGAGGCTCTCACAGAGTGGCCATATGAAATAGACTCCTTACTCTACCCCATGTGTGTATTATTAAGAGAGGCTCTGAATGAGTGTCCATATGAAGTACACTTTTGCCTATTTCCCAGGTGTGCATTATTCACCAAGGATCTGTATGAGTTTCAATATGTAATACACTACTGATTATTCTCCAGGTTTGTTTCATTTACAAGGGCTCTGAATGAGGGGCTATATGAAATAGATTCCTGACTATTCCACTGGTATGTGTTATTCACTGATGTTCTGAATGTGTCGCCAAAGCGAATAGACACACGGCTACTCCACAAATGTTCATTCTTCTCTGATGAACTCGATGAATGAACATGTGAAGGAGACTCCAAAATTTTTCCTTGTATGCATTATTCAATGAGGCTCTAAACAAAAGAACACTGTAAGTGAAATCCAGACAATTCCCTAAACTTGCACTATTCAGAGGGCTCTGAATGAGTGGCACTGTGAAATAACTTAAACAATATTCCAATGGTGTGTATTATTCACTGAGACTATTAAAGGGTGTACATATGAAAGAAAAAACTGTCTATTCCCAATGTGTGCATTATTCAGTTTGGCTCTGAATCACAGGTCATATGGAATAAGATACTGATTATTTTCCAGGCATGTATCATTCACTGAGGCTCTGAACGAGTGACCATATGATATAGAACCATGCATTTTTCCAATGTGTGTATTTTTCACTGAGGCTCTAAATGAAGGTTCATTTGAAATAGAAACCTCAGTACTTCCCAGGTGTGCATTATTCACTGTGGCTCTGAATAAGTGGAAATATAAAATAGACTCCTGACTCTTCGAGAGCTGCGTACCATTAAGTGAGGCTCTGAATGAGTGGCCATATGAAAGAGAACCCTGACTATTCACCAGTTGCGTTTTATTTTCTGGGGGTCCTAATGAGTGGCCATATGAAATAGACTTCTGATTATTCCAGAGGTGTGTATTATTCAGGGAATCTCAGAATGGGGGACAATATGAATTAGTCTCCTCAGTACTCCCCAGACCTGCGTTATTCATTGAGGCTCATAATGAGTGGCCATACTAAACTGAATCCTGACTACTCCCACAGTGTGTATTATTCAGTGAGGCTGTGAATGATTCGCCATATGAAAAAGAATCCTGAGTGCTCAAAAGGTGTGAATTATTCACTGAGCCTGTGAAAGAGTGGCCATGTAAAATATACTCCTGAGTTTTTCTTTCGTGTGTATTATTCAGAAAAAATCAAAATGAGTGGCCATATGAAACAGACCCCTCAGTACTCAACAGATGTACATTATTCACTGAGGGTTTAATGAGTGGCATAAGCAATCCACTCCTGATTATTTCACAGGTGTGCATTATTCACTGACACTCTGAATATGTGGTCATTTGAATTAGGTTCATCACTATTCCATAAGTGTGTGTTATTCACAAAGTCTCCGAATGCATAGCCATTCCAAACAGACTCTTGAGAATTCTTCAGGTGTGCACTATTCCGTGAGGCTCTGAATGAGTGGCCACATGAAATAGACTCCTCACCATTTCACAGGTGTGTATTTTTCACTGAGGCTCTGAAAGAGTGACCAAATGAAATAGATTCCTGACTATGCCACAGGTGTGCATTATTCAGTGAGGCTCTCAAAGAGTGTTCATATGAAACTGTCCTGACTATTTTCCAGGTGTGCATCACTCAGTGAGACGCTGAAAGAGTGGCCATATAAAATAGACTCGTGACTATTCCCCAAGTGTGTATTCCCTGAGGCTCTGAATGAGTGGCCATATAGAATAGACTCCTGACTATTCCACAGGTACATATTATTTGCTGAGGCTATAAATGAGTGTCCAAGTGAAATGGACTCCTGGCTACTCCAAAGGTGTGCTTCATTCACTGAGGCTGTGAAGGAATGTCCATCGGAAATCGACTCCAAATTATTCTCCAGGTGTGTTTCATTCAATAAGCCTCAGAATAAGTGGCCATATTAATTAGATTCCTTACTATCCCACAGGTGTGTATTATTCTCTGAGGCTTCCAATATGTGGCTACATAAAATGGACTTCTGACTACTCCAGATTATTCAGTGACACTCCAAATCAGAGGCCACATGAAAAAGACTCCTGGCTATTCCACTGGCATGTGTTATTCAGTGATACTCTGAATGAGGGGATAATACAGACTGCTATTTCCCTAGGTGTGTACATTTAGTGAGGCCCTCAGTGAGTGGCCATATGAAAGAGACTTCTGACTATTTTGTAGGTGTGCATTATTCTGTAAGGATGTGAAAGAGTGGCCATATGAACCAGAAAACTTATTACTCCACATGTGTGCGTTATTCACTGTCTGAATGAGTAGTCATATGACATAGACTCCTAATTATTATGTGTGCATTATTCAAAAAGGTTATGTATCAGTGTGTATACAAAATAGACTTCTGACACTCCCCCAGGTGTATATTATTCAGTGAGGCCCAGAATAAGAGGTCATATGAAATAGACTTCTATCATCGAGATTTGTATCATTCAGAGGCACTTAATTCGTGGCTATCTTCAGCAGTGTCCTGACTACTCAATAAAGGTTCATTATTTCCTGAAGCTCTGAATGAGAGGCCATATGAAATAGACTCCTGACTATTGCCATGTTGTGAATTATTCAATGAGTCTCTGAATGAGTGGTAGTATGGATTAGAATCCTGATGATGCTTTACGTGTTTTTCATTCAGTGGGGAACTGAATGTGTGGCCATATGAAAGAGGCTCCTGACTATTACCCTGTAGTGCATTACTCACTGTAGCTCTTAATTACTGGCAATGTGGCAAGGACTTCATGAACAAAACACCAAAAGCATTGGCAACAAAAGCCAAAATAGACAAATGGGACCTAATCAAACTCCACAGCTTCTGCATGACAAAAGAAACAGTCACTAGAGTGAATCGGCAACCATCAGAATGGGAAAAAATCTTTGCAGTTTACACATCTGACAAAGGGCTGATATCCAGAATTTACAAAGAACTCAAACAGATTTACAGGAAAATAACAAACAAGCCCATTCAAAAATGGGCAAAGGATATGAACAGACACTTTACAAAAGAAGACATACATGAGGCCAACAAACATATGAAAAAGTGCTCATCATCACTGGTCATTAGAGAGATGCAAATCAAAACCACATTGAGATACCATCTCACGCCAGTTAGAATGGCGATCATTAAAAAATCTGGAGACAGCAGATGCTGGAGAGGATGTGGAGAAATAGGAACACTCTTACACTGTTGGTGGGAGTGTAAATTAGTTCAACCATTGTGGAAGACAGTGTGGCGATTCCTCAGAAACCTAGAAATAGAAATTCCATTTGACCCAGCAATCCCATTACTGGGTATATATCCAAAGGACTATAAATCGTTCTACTATAAGGACACATGCACACGAATGTTCATTGCAGCACTGTTTACAATAGCAAAGAACTGGAACCAACCCAAATGCCCAACGATGATAGACTGGACTGGGAAAATGTGGCACATATACACCATGGAATATTATGCAGCAATAAAAAATGATGAGTTTGTTTCCTTTGTAAGGACATGGATGAATCTGGAGAACATCACTCTCAGCAAACTGACACAAGAACAGAAAAAGAAATACCGCATATACTCACTCATACGTGGACGAGAAAAATGAGAACACATGGACACAGAGAGGCAGTCTACTATACACTGAGGTCTATTGGGGGGAATGGGGGAGGGACAGCGGGGGGGCTGGGGAGGGATAGCCTGGGGATGAATGCCAAGTGTGGGTGAAGGTGAGGAAGGCAGCAAAACACACTGCCATGTGTGTACCTATGCAACTATCTTGCACGTTCTGCACATGTACCCCAAAACCTATAATGCAATAAAAATTAAAAAAATTAAAAAATTAAAAAAATTTAAAAAATTAATAAAAAAGAGAAAACATAGAAAAAGACAAAAGGAATCAGAAAAAGAAAAAAGAATTGGAAGAGATATAAATATCAAAGACAAATTAAGGATGGGTTAGAGGAACAGAAAACTGAAAAAGGAAAAGAGAGAAAGTATGGGTAGTTTATAGTGTTGCAAATATTGGTACAGATTGATAACTCATCTGTATAATTCTCCCTAGTCCATGGATCTTACCTTTGTTCACAGATAAATGCAAACACAAAAGTGGTTAAGTTAATAAAGCACTCATAGGCAGTGTCTTCGAAGAAAAAATGCTATAAGACAGTACTCATGAAGTAATTTTTTTAATTAGTAAAAATTAGCAAATAATTACTAATTTCTCTTGTTTTTACCTGACCTTAAAAGCTCTTTTTTTCATTGGGGAGACTTTAAATTTCCAACAAATAATTCAGTAAATAAAACTTAGTACCCGACCAAAAAAAAAAAAAATTACTGGCAATGTGAAATAAACTCCTGAGTATTTGCCAAGTCAGCATTATTCAATGATTCTCTGAGTGGCCATATGAAAAAGACTCCTGATTATTTTTCCATTATGTATTATTTTGTGGGGGTCCTACTGAGTGACCGTATTAAATAGACTTCTGACTTTTCCTCATGTGTGCATTATTCATGGAGTCTCAGAATCGAGAGTGATATGAATTAGCCTTCTCAGTACTCCACAGATGTGCATTATTCACTGAGGCTGGTAATGAGTGGTCATGTTAAACAGACTCCTGACTATTTTCCAGGTGTACATAAATCACTGAGGCTCTGAAACTGTGTCCCTATGAAAGCGACACCTGACTCTTTTCAAGGTGTGCATTATTAAGCTTGGCTCTCAATGACTGGTCATGTGAAATAGAATCGTGACTATTCCCCAGGTGTGTATCATTCAGTGAGGCTCTGAATGAGTGACCATATAATAGACCATTGACTATACACCAAGTGTTCATTATTAACACTAGAATCCTGAGTATGCCCCAGGTATGCATTATTCTCTGAGGCTCTGAATAGGTTGCAATATTAAATAGACACTTGACAATTCCACAGGTGTGTATCATTCAGTGAGGCTCTGAATGAGTGGCTGTATGAAAGAGAATCTTCACTTATCCAACGGTATGCTATACTCCGTGAGAGACTGAATTTATGACAATATGACTATTCCACAGGTGTGTACCATTCAGTGAGGCTCTGAGTTGCCATATTAAAGAGATTCCTGAATATCCACAAGGAGCTTAGTACTCAGGGAAGCTCTGAATGAATGGCTATATCAATTAGCCTGCTGACTACTCCACAGGAGTGCATTATTCAGTGAAGCTCTGCATGAGAGGCCAGATGAAATTGTCTTTTGAGAATCCCCTAGGTTTGTATCATTCACGGAGATTTTGAAGGTGTGGCCCATTAAAATACACTCCTGACTATTCCCCAGGTGTGTGTTCTTCACTGAGTTTCTGTACAAGTTGCCTATGGAATAAACTCCTGACAATTCTTCAGGTGTGCACTACTCCCTTAGACTCTCACAGAGTGGCCATATAAAATAGACTCTTTACTCTACCCCATGTGTGTATTATTCAGAGTGGCTCTTAAGAGTGTCCATATGAAATACACTTTTGTCTATTCCCCAGGTGTGCATTATTCACCGAGGATCTGTATGAGTTTCAATATGTAATACACTACTGATTTTTTTCCAGTTTTTGTTTCATTTACAAAGCCTCTGAATGAGGGGCCACATGAAATTGATTCCTGACTATTCCACTGGTGTGTGTTATTCACCCATGTTCTGAAGGTGTCAACAAAGTAAATAGACACATGGCTACTCTATATGCATGCAATCTTCATTGATGGGCTCGATGAGTGGCCGTGGGAATAAGACTCCAAACATTTTTCCAGGTATCTATTATTCAATGAGGCTCTGAATGAGAGGTCACTGTAAATGAACTCCAGGCAATTCCTCAAACTTGCACTATTCAAAAGGCTCTGAATGAGTGGCACTATGAAATAATTTAATCAATATTTCTCTTGTGTATATTATTCACTGAGGATCTAAAAGAGTGTTCCTATGTAAGAGAAACCTGTCTATTCCCAATGTGTGCATTATTCAGTTTGGCTTTGAATCACAGTTCATATGAAATAAGATACTGATTTTTCCTCTGGTGTATATTATTAACTGAGTCTCTGAATGAGTGGCCATCTGATATAGAGCCTTGAATATTTCCAATGTGTGTATTTTTCCCTGAGGCTCTGAATGAAGGGTGATTTGAAATAGAAACCTCAGTACTTTCCAGGTGTGCATTATTCACTGCAGCTCTGAATGTGTGGCAATGTGAAATAGACTTCTAACTATTCGAGCGATGTGTACCATTCAGTGAGGCTCTGAATGAGAGGCCATATGAAAAAGAATCCTGACTATTCCAAAAGTGTGAATTATTCAGTGAAGGCCTCAATTAGTAACCATAAGAAATAGATTCCTGACTATTCCACAGTTGTGTATTATTTTCTGAAAGTCCTAATTAGTGGCCATATGAAATAGACTTCTAATTATTCCAGGGGTGTGTATTATTCAGAGAATCTCAGAATGGGGGCAAAATAAATTAGTCTCCTCAGTACTTCACATACCTGCGTTACTCACTGTGGCTCATAATGATTGATCATATTAAACAGAATCCTGACTATTCCCAAAAAGTGCATCATTCAGTGAGGCTCTGAATGATTCACCATATGAAAAAGACTGCTGAGTACTCAACAGATATGAATTATTCACTGAGCCTCTGAATGAGTGGCCATGTGAAATACACTCCTGACTTTTTTCTTAGGTGTGTACTATACAGAAAGGATGAAAATGAGTGGCCATATGAAACAGACCCCTCAGTACCCGACAGACATGCATTATTTACTGAGGGGCTGAATGAACATAAGCAATAGACTTTTGATTATTTTCCAGGTGTGCATTATTCACTGAGGCTCTGAAAATGTGGCCATTTGGAATACATTCCTCACTATTCTCTAGGTATGTGTTATTCACAGAGTCTTGAATGCATTGCAATTCCAAACAGACTCTTAAGAATTCTCCAGGTGTGCACTATTCCAGAGGCTCTGAATGAGTGGCCACATGAAATAGACTCCTCACTGTTCCCCATGGGTGCATTATTCAGTGAGGTTCTGAAAGAGTGACCAAATGTAATTGATTCTGGACTATGCCACATGTGTTCATTATTCAGTGAGGTTCTCAGTGAGTCTTCATATAAAACTCTCCTGACTATTTTCCAGGTGTGCATCACTCAGTGAGGCGCTGAAAGAGTTGACACTTAAAATAGACTCTTGACTATTCTCCAAGTGTGTATTATTCCCTGAGGCTCTGAATGAGTGGCAATGGTAAATGGAATCCTGAATATTCCACAGGTGCATATTATCCACTGAGGCTATGAATGAGTGTCCAAATGAAATAGACTCCTGGCTACCCCACAGGTTTTCATTATTTACTGAGGCTGTGAATGAATGTCCATCGGAAATGGACTCCAAATTATTCTCCAGGTGTTTCTTATTCAGTGAGGCTCAGAATATGTCGCCATATTAATTAGATTTCTTACTATCCCACAGGTGTGTATTTTTCACTGAGGCTCCGAATACATGTCTACATGATATGGACTCCTGACTACTCCACATTATTCAGTGACACTCCGAAGCAGAGGCCGCATGAAAAAGACTCCTGGCTATTCCACAGGTGTGTGTTATTCAGTGAGACTCTGAATTAGGGAATAAAACAGATTCCTGACTCTTTCCCCAAGTGTGTACATTTAGTGAGGCTCTCAATGAGAGTCCATATGAAACAAACTCCTGACTATTTCACAGGTGTGCATTATTCACTGAGGCTCTTAATAAGTGTCAACATATAATAGATTCCTGACTATTCCCCAGGTGTGTATTATTCACTCAGCTGCTGAATGAGGATCCTTATGAAATAGACTCCTGACTACACCACAGTGTGTATTATTTACTGATGTTCTGAATGTGTGGCCAAAGAAAATAGACACCTGGCCACTCCACAGGTGTGCATTCTTTACTGATGCTCTGAATGAATGGCCATATAAAGCAGACTCCAAATTTTTCTCCAGATATGCATTATTCAATGAGGCTCTGAATGAGGGACTATAAGAAATTTACTCCTTCAAATTTCGTATGTGTTAATTTTTTTGTTAGACTCGGAAAGCTGGTCGATAGAAAATAGACTCTTCAGGATTCCAAGGCAAACATAATTCAGCGAGGCTCTTAATGGGAGTTCATATTAAATATAGTCCTGACTATTTCCCACGTGTGTATCACTCCGTGAGGTTCTGAATGAGTGGCCATTTGAAATACACTCCTGAGTACCCCACAGGTGTGCATCATTCAGTGAGGTTTTGAATGAGAGGGCCTATGTAATAAACTCCTGAGTATTTCCTAGGTGTGTATTATTTACTTAGGTTCTAAAAGAGTGTTCATATGACATAGCCTCCTGATTAATTTTCCGGTGTGCATTATTCAATGAGGCTCTCAAACAGTGGCCATATGTAATAGAAACCTATTTTTCAGGTGTGCATCATTCAGTAATGCTCTTATTGGGTAGCCACATGGCATGGACTCTGACTATTCCCAATGTGTGTATTATTCAGTGAGATTCTGAACGAGTGACCATATGAAATAGACTCCCGACTATAGCCTCTTAATGATTCCTCAGGTGTGCATTTTCCACTGAGGCACTGGATGAACTATCATATCAAATAGACTCCAGACTATTCCATAGGTGTGCGTTATTCAGTGAGTCTTTGAATAAGTAACTATATAAAATAGACTCCTGAGTTTTCCCCAGGTATATATGATTCTTCACTGAGACTCTGAATGGGTGGCCAGGTGAAATACACTCCTGACTTTTCCATAGGTGTGTGTGATTCAGTGAGGCCCTGAATGAGTTACCATAGAAGAGAGACTCCTGAATACTCCACAGGCGTAAATTTTTAGGTTAGGCTCTGAATGAGTGGCCGTACGAAATAAAATCCTGACTTTCCCCCATGTGTATATTATTAAGTGAGGCTGGGAATGTGTAGGTATATGACATAGACTTCTGACTACTCTACAGGTGTTCCTTATTCAGCGAAGCTCTGAATTAGAGTCCATATGTAATAGCATCCTTAGTATTCCCCAGGTATGCCTTATTCACTGAGGCTTTGAAAGTTTGGCCATATCAAATTACTTCCTGACTAGTCCACAGGTGTGTATTATTTAATTAGGCTTTGAGTTAGTGACCCTATAAAATAAACTCCTGACTATTCCACAGGTGTGTATTATTGACTGAGACTCTGAATAAGTGGGCATATGGAATATGACAATTCCAAAGTTGTGCATTACTCACTCAGGCTTTCATTTTCTGGCCACATAAAATAGACTAGTGTCTATTCCCCAGGTGTGAATTATTCACTGAGACTGTCAATGAGTGGCTATATAAAGTAGACTTCTAACTCTTCCCCAGGTGTTTATTACTCAGTGAGGGTGTGCATGAGTGGTCATATGAAATAGGATGCTGACTATCCCCCATATTTGTATTATTCAGCGAATCTCTGAATGAGTGGCTATATGAAATAGACTGGTGAGTACTGTACATTTGTGCACTATTCACTGAGGCTATGAGTGAGTGGCCATATTAAATGGAATCCTGACTATCCCACAGGTGTGCATTATTCACTGAGGCTCTGAATGAGTGCTGTATCAATTAGGCTCCTGACTATTCCACAGGAGTGAATTATTCAATGAAGTTCTGAGTGAGAGGTCAGATGAAATTGACTCCTGATCCTTCCGCTGTTGTTTATAATTCAATGAGCCTCTTAGTGTGTGCTTAATTGAAATACAATCCTGACTATTCTTCAGGTGTGTCTTATTCACTGAGGTTCTGTATGAGTTGCCATATAAAATAGACTCCTGACAATTTCCCAAGTGTGCACTATTCCCTGGGAGTCTCAGTGAGTGGCCATAAGAAAGATTCCTGACTCTCTCCAATGTGTGTATTATTCAGCGAGGCTCTGAAAGAGTGTCCATATGAAATAGACTCCTGACTATTTCCTAGGTGTGCATTATTCACTGAGGCTCTGAATAAGTGTCAATATGTAATAGATTTTTGACTATTCCCCAGGTGTGTATTTTTCACTCAGCCTCCGAATGAGGGACCTTATGAAATAGACTCCTGACTATACCAAAGGTGTGAATTATTCACCGATGTTCTAAATGTGTGGCCAAAGCAAATAGACACCTGGCCACTCCACAGGTGTGCATTCTTTACTGATGCTCTGAATGAATGGCCATATAAAAGAGACTCCAACTTTTTCTCCAGATATGCATTATTCAATGAGGCTGTGAAGGAGGGGCCATATGAAATTTACTGCTTACAATTCCGCATGTGTTAATTTTTCTGTTGGACTCGGAAAGGGCTCGATAGGAAATAAAATCCTCAGGATTCCAAGTCATACATTCAGCGAGGCTCATAATGGGTGTTCATATTAAATAGAATTCTGACTGTTCCCCACGTGTGTATCATTCTGTGAGGTACTGAATGAGTGGCCATATGAAATACACTCCTGAGTACCCGTCAGGTGTGCATTGTTCAGTGAGGCTTTGAATGAGAGGGCCTATGTAATAGACTCCTGACTATTTCCTAGGTGTGTATTATTCACTGAGTCTCTAAAAGAGTGTTCATGTGACATAGCCTCCTGATTAATTTCCTGGTGTGCATTATTCAATGAGGCTCTCAACCAGTGGTGATATGAAATAGAAACCTATTTCCCAGGTGTGCGTCATTCAGTAATGCTCTGATTAGGTGGCCATATGGCATGGACTATGACTATTCCAAAAGTGTGTATCATTCAGTGAGTTTCTGAATGAGTTACTATATGAAATAGAATCCCGACTATAGCCTCTTGACGATTCCTCAGGTGTGCATTTTCCACTAAGGCACTGGAGGAACTGTCATATCAAATAGACTCCAGACTATTGCCCAGGTGTGCATTATTCAGTGAGTCTCTAAATAAGTGGCTATATGAAATACACTCCTGACTTTTCCATAGGTGTGTATGATTCAGTAAGGCTCTGAATGAGTTACCATAGGAAAGAGACTCCTGAATACTCCTCAGGCGTGCGTTTTTAGGTTTGGCTCTGAATGAGTTGCCATACAAAATAGAATCCTGACTTTTCCCCTTGCGTATATTATTAAGTGAGGCGGCAAATATGTGGCTATATGACATAGACTTCTGACTGCCCTACAGGTGCTTCTTATTCAGTGAAGCTCTGAATGAGAGGCCATATGTAACAGCGTCCTGAGTGTTCCCCAGGTATGCATTATTCACTGAGTCTCTGAACGTTTGGCCATATGAAAGTCTTCTAACTAGTCCACAGATGTGTATTATTTAATGAGGCTTTCAGTTAGTGACCATATGAAATAAATTCCTGACTATTCTCCAGGTGTGTATTATTGACTGAGACTATAAGTAAGTGGGCATATGGAATATAACTATTCAAAAATTGTGCATTACACTCTCAGGCTTTGATTTTGTGGACATATAAAATAGACTAGTGTCTATTCCCCAGGTGTGCATTATTCACTGAGGCTTTAAATGACTGGCTATATAAAGTAGACTTCTAACTCTTTTCCAGGTCTGTATTACTAAGAGAGGCTCTGCATGAGTGGTCATATAAAATAGGATGGTGACTATCCCCCATGTTTGTATTATTCAGTGAATATCTGAATGAGTGGCAGTATGAAATAGACTGCTGAGTACTGTACATTTGTGCATTATTCACTGAGGCTATGAGTGAGTGGCTATATGAAATGGAATCCTGACTATTCCACAGGTGTGTATTATTCACTGAGGCTCTGAATGAGTGGCTGTATGAAATACACTCCTGGCTACTCCACAGGTGTGCAATATTCACTGAGCCTCTGAATGAGTGTTCATATGACATAGCCTCCTGATTATTGCCCAGGTGTGCATTATTCAATGAGTCTCTTAATCAATGGTCATGTGAAATAGAATCCTGACTACTTCCCTGGTGTGCATCATTCAGTAATGCTCTGATTGAGTGGCCATATGACATAGACTCTGACTATTCCCCAGGTGCATATCATTCACTGAGTTTCCAAATAAGTGGCCACATGAAATAGACTCCTGACTATTCCCTAGCTGTGTATTACTTACTAAGGTTATGGATGAGTGGCTATTTAAAATAGCCTCCTAACTATTCCTCAGGTGTGCTTTTTCCACTGAGGCACTGAATGAACCATCATATCAATTAGACTTCAGACTATTTAGAAGGTGTGCATTATTCCATGAGTCTCTGAATGAGTGGCTATATAAAATAGACGCTGGAGTATTCCCCAGGTATGTATGATTCACTGAGGCTCTGAATGTGTGGCCATGGGAAATACACTCCTGACTTTTCCATAGATGTGTATTACTCAAAGTTGCTCTGAATGAGTGGCCATAGGATAGAGACTCCTGAATACTCCCAGGAGTGCATTTTTAGGTTGGGCTCTGAAAGAGTGACTTTGTGAAATAGAATCCTGACTTACCCCCAGGTTGGTATTATTCAGTGAGGCTGTAAATGTGTAGCTATATGCAATAGACATCTGACTACTCTACAGGAGTCCATTATTTAATGAAGCTCTGAATGAGAGACCATATGTAACAGTGTCCTGAGTATTCCTCGGTATGCATTAGTCACTGAGGCTCTGAAAGTTTGGCCATATGAAATAGCCTCCTGACTATTCCACAGGTGTGTATTATTTATGGAGGCTTTGAGTTAGTGACCATATAAAATAAATTCCTGACTTCCTCAGGTGTGTTTTACTGACTGAGACTCTGATTAAATGGGCATATGGAATAGACTCCTCCCTATTACAAAGTTGTGCATTACACACTCAGGCTTTGATTTTGTGGCCACATAAAATAGATTAGTGTCTATTCCCCAGGTGTGAATAATTCACTGAGGCGTTAAATGAGTATCTATATGAACTAGACTCTTAACTCTTCCCCAGGTGTGTATTATTGAATGAGACTCTGAATAAGTAGGCATAAGAAGGAGACTCCTGACTATTCCCCATGTGTGCATTATTTACAGAGAATCTGAATGTGTAGCCATTTGAAGTAGACTCTTGACTATTTCACACGGGTGTATTATTCACTGATGCCCTGAAGGAGTGGCCATATGAAAGAGATTCCTGACTATCCCAGATATAAATATTAATCGCTGAAACACTGAAAGATTGACTGTGTAAAATAGACTCCATTTTACTCCACAGGTGTGCGTTTTTCATTGATTCTCTAAATGAATCATCACAAAAAATAGACTAGTAATTATTCCCCACATGTGCATTATTCAAAGAGGTTCTGTATGAGTGTCCATATCAAATGGACTCCTATCACCCAGGTGTGTATAATTCAGTTAGGTGCTTAAATTGTGGCCATCTTAAATAGGGTCCTGACTACTCCACAGGTGTTGATTATTCATTGAAGCTCTGAATGAGAGGCCATATGAAATCAACTCCTGACTATTGCCCCATTGAGCATTATTCAGTAAGGCTCTGAATGAGCGGTCATATGAAATAGAATCCTGATTAATTCCCAGGTGTGTATCACTCAGTGGGATACTGAACGTGTGGTCATATGAAAGAGGCTCCTGACTATTACCATGTTGTGCATTATTCACTGAGGCTCTGAGTGGCCATATGAAATAGACTCCTAATATTCAATGAGTATTTCTCATGTGTGCCTGATTCACTGATTCTCTGAGTGGCCATATGAAATAGACTCCTGACTATTCCCCAGTTGTGTATTTTTTCTTGGGGGTCCTAATGAGTGGTCATATAAAATAGACTTCTCATTATTCCACTGGTGTGTATTATTCAGAAAATCTCAGGATGATGGGTGACATAAATTAGTCTCCTCAGTACTCCACAGACATGCGTTATTCACTGAGGCTGATAATGATTGGTCATATTAAACAGAATCCTGACTATTCCCAAGGTGTGTATCATTCAGTGAGTGATACACACATTCAGAGTGTGTATCATTCTCTGAATGATTTGCCATATGAAATACACTACTGAGTACTCAACCGTTGTGAATTATTCACTGAGCCTCTGAATGAGTGGCCATGTGAAATACACTCCTGAATTTTTCTCAGGTCTGCAATATTCAGTGAGGCTTGAAATGAGTGGCCACATGAAACGGAAACCTCAGTACTCGACAGACGTGCATTATTCACTGACAGGCTGAATGAGTGCACATAAGCAACAGATTCCTGATTATTTCCCAGGTGTGCATTATTAACCCAAACTCTGAATATGTGGCCATTTGGAATAGATTCCTCACTATTTCCTAGGTGTGTTATTCACAGAGTCTCCAAATACATTGCCATTCCAAATAGGCTTCTGAGATTTCTCCAGGTATGCCCTATCCCGTGAGGCTCTGGATAAGTGGCCACACAAAATAGACGTTTCACTGTTTCCCAGGCATGTATATTTCACTGAGGCTCTGAAAAACTGACCAAATGAAATAGATTCCTGACTATTCCACAGATGTGCATTATTCACTGAGGCCCTGAATATGTGGCTACATGAAATAAATTGCGAACTACTCCACATTTAGTGACACCATGAATGAGGGGCCACATGAGAAAGACTGCTGACTATTACACTCGTGATCAAATCCAGGCAAGGCAAAACAAGGCAAATTTTGGCAAGGAAAATCCAGGCAAGGCAAGGCAAGACAAGACAAGGCAAGGCATATCCTGGCAAGGCAAATCCGGGCAAGGTGATGCAAAACAAAAGAAGGCAAGACAAATCTAGGAAAGAGAAGGGAAGGCAAATACAGGCAAGGCAAATTTAGGCAAAGTAAGGCAATGTAAAAATAATAAAGACAAGGTAAATCTAGGCCATTTAACAAGGCAAAAAAATCCAAACAAGGCAAAAAAAGGCCAATTTAGGCAAGAAATGTCCTGGCAAAAAAAGGCAAGGAAAGCCAAATCCAGCAAGGCAAATCCAGGCAAAGCAAGGCAAGACAAATTTAGGCAAGACAAATTCAGGCAAGACAAGAAAAAGCAAATATAGGCATGAAAAATCCAGGCAATGCAAAAAAAGACAAATTCAGAAATGGCAAATTCAGTCAAGGCAAGACAAGGCAAATCCAGGCAACACAAATCCAGACAATGCAAAGTAATGCAAATTTAGGCAAGAAAAATACAGGCAGGACCTAAAAAGGCAAGACAAATACAGGCAAGGCAAGGCAAATCCAGGCAAGACAAGGGAAAGCCAATACAGGCAAGAAAAATCCAGGCAACGCAAGGCAAGGCAAATTCAGGCATGGCAAATGCAGGCAAGGGAAGAGAAGGCAAATCTAGGCTAGACAAATCTAGGCAATGCAAGGTAAAACAAATCCAGGCAAGAAAAATTAAGGCAAAGCAGGGGAAGGCACGACAAGGCAAATCCAGGAAAGGCAAATCCATGAAAGGCATGGCATGGCAAATCCAGGAAGGCAAATGTAGGCAAGCCAAGGCAAGGCAAATTCAAGTAAGGCAAATGCAGTCAAGGCAATAAAAGGCAAACCCAGGTAAGGCAATTCCACTCAAGGCAAGGCAAGGCAAATCCAGGTGGGGCAAATTTAGACAAGGCAAGGCAAGGCGAATTCAAAAAATAGATCCAGGCAGAAAAGGCAAGGCAAGGCAAGAAAAATCCAGGGAAGGAATATCCAGGCAAGGCAAGGCAAGGCAAGGCAAAAAAAGGCAAGGAAAATTCATGCAAGACAAATCCAGGGAAGGCAAGGAAAGGCAAATCAAGTCAAGGCATGGCAAGGCGAATCTAGGCTAGGTAAAAAAAGGCAAATCCAGGCGAGGCAAAACAAGGCATTTCCAGGCAAGGAAATTCCAGGCAAGGCAAGGCAAGGCAAATCCAGGCAGGGCAAATTGAGGCAACGGAAGACAAAACAAATATAAGCAACGTGAATGCAGGCAAGGTAAGGCAAAGCAAAAAATAGAGGCAAGGCAAATTTAGGCTAGACAAGGCAAGGCAGGGAAAATTCATGCAAGGCAATGCATAGCAAGGCAATTTCAGAAAAAAGAATGCAAGGCAAATACAGGCAGGGCAATTCCACTCAAGGAAAGGCAAGGAAAATTCAGGTAAGTTAAGGCAAGCCAAATCCAGACAAGGCAAATCCACTAAAGTCAAGGAAAGGCATATCCAGGCAAGCCAAATCCAGACAAGATGTGTTAAAGTAAATTTGGGAAAGGCAAATCCAGGCAAAACAAGGCAAGGCAAGAAAAATCCAGGCAAGGCAAGGCAAGAAAAATCCAGGCAATGCAAGGCAAATCCAGGCAAGGCAAATCAAGGCAAGAAAAGGCAAACCCAGGCAATGCAAGGCAAGGCAAATCCAAACAAGGCAAAGCAGGGTAAATGCAGGCAAGGCAAAGAAAGGCAAATCCAGGCAGAGTAAATCCTGGCAAAGCAACGCAAGGAAAAGTTAGACAAGGTAAATTTAGAAAAGGGAAACCAAGGCAAGGCAAACCCAGGCAAAGCAAATCCAGACAAGACAAGAGAAAGCAAATCTATGCAAGGAAAATCCAGGCAATGCAAGGCAAGACAAATCCAAGCATGGAAAATATAGGTAAGGCAAGACAAGGCAAATCCAGTCAAGACGAATCCAGGCAATGCAAGATAAGGCAAGTCCAGGCAAAAAAAAAATTCAGGCAGGACAAGATAAAACAAGGCAAATCAAGGCAAGGCAAGGCAAATTCAGGCAAGGCAAACTCAAACAAGGCAAGGCAAGGCAAGGCAAGGCAAATTTAGGCAAGGCCAGGAAAGGCAAATACAAGCAAGGCAAATCCAGCCAAGACAAGACAAGGCAAATACAGGCAAGACAAATCAAAGAAAGACGAGGCAAGACAAATCCAGGAAAGGCAAATTTAGACAAGGCAAGACAAGGAAAATCCATTAAAGACAAAACAGAAAATAAAGGCAAAGTAAGGCAAGGCAAATTTGGTCAAGGCAAATCCAGGCAAGGCAAGACAAGGCGAATCCAGGTAAGGCATATCCAGTCAAGGCAAGGCAAGACAAATGCAGGCAAGGCAAGAAAATTCAAGGCAAGGCAAATCAAGGCAGAGAAAATCCAGGCATCACCAGGCAAGGCAATGCCAATTTACACAAAGCCAGGCAAGGCAACGCACATCCAGGAAAGACATATCCACGCAAGGCAAGGAAAGGCAAATCCAGTTGAAACAAATCCAGTCAAAGAAAAAAAAAAATTCAGGTAAAGTAAATTTAGAAAAAACAAATCCAGGCAAGAAAAGGGAAAGCAAATACAGGCAAGAAAAATTCAGGCAACACAAGGCAAGGCAAATCCAGGAATGACAAATCAAGGCAAAACAATACAAAAAAAATCCAGGCAAGACAAATCCAGGAAATGCAAGGTAAGGCAAATCTAAGCAAGACAAATCAAAAAAAGGCAAATCTAAACAAGGCAAGTCAATGTAAGGTAAATCCAGGCAAGGCAAATTCAGAAAAGGCAAGGCAAGACAAATCCAGGTAAGAAAAATGCAGTCATGACAATACAAAACAATTTTAGACAAGGCAAGGCAAGAAAAATTCAGGCAAGGCCAGGCAAATCCAGGCAAGCCAATTCCACTCAAGGCAAGGAAAGGCAAATTCAGGTGAGGCAGATCCCGGCAAGGCAAGGCAAGGCAAATCCAGAAAAGAAAAATCCAGGCAAGAAAAGGCAAGGCAAGGCAAGTAAAATTCAGTAAAGGCAAATACAGGCAAGACAAGGGAAGAAAAATTTAGGCAAGGCAAGGCACGGCAAATCCAGGCAAGGCAAATCCAGGCAAGAAAGGGCAACACAAGGCAAAGCAAATCCGTGAAAGACAAAGAAAGGCAAATTTAGAGAAGTCAAGGCAAATCTAGTCAAGGCAAATCCAGGCGAGGTAAAATAAGGCAAATCCAGGTGAAGCCAGAAAAGGCATATACAGGCAAGGGAATTTCAGGCAAGGCAAATTCAGGTAGGGAAAATTGAGACAAGAAAAAGCAAAACAAACACAAGCAAAATAAATGCAGCCAAGGTAAGACAAGGCAAAAATAATAAAGATCAGGCAAATCCATGATAGGCAAGGCAAGGCAAGGCATAGCAAGGCAAATCCAGGCGAAGGAAGGCAAAACACATCCAGGCGAGTTAAGGTAAAACAAATACAGGCAAGGCAATTCCATTCAACGCAAGGCAAGACAAATGTAGGAGAGGAAAATTTAGGCAGGGGAAAGAAAGAAAAATCCAGGAAAAAAATCCAGGCAAGACAAGGCAAGACAAATCCAAGCAAGGCAAGACAACACATGACAAGGCAAATACATGCAAGGCAAATCCAGGGAAAGCAAGAAAAAACAAATCCAGAAAAGGCAAGGCAAGGCATAACTAGGCAAGGCAAATCAAAGAGAGTTAAAATAAAACAAATCCAGGCAACGGAAAACAAGGCATATCAAGGCAAAAGAATGCCAGGCAAGGCAAGGCAAGGCAAATCCAGGCAGGGCAAATTGAGGCAAGAGAAGGCAAAACAAATACAAGCAAGGAAAATGCAGACAAGGGAAGGCAAGGCAAAAATATAGAGGCAAGGCAAATCCAGGCTAGGCAAGGCAAATCCATGCAAGGCAAGGCAAGGCAAAGAAAAACAAATCTAAGAAAGGGAAGGCAAGACAACTACAGGCAAGGCAATTCCACTTAAGGCAAGGCATGGCAAATCCAGGCAAAATAAACCCAGGCAAGTCAAGGCAAGACAAATCCAGACAATGCAAATCCACACAAGGTAAGGCAAGGCATATCCAGGAAAGGCAAATTTAAACAAGGCAGGTTAAAGAAAATATGGACAAGAAAACTCCAGGCGAGGCAAGAAAAGGCAAGGCAAATCCAGGCAATGCAAGGCAAATCCAGGCAAGCAAACCAAAACAAGTCAAGGCAAAGAAAAAAAAATTCAGGCATTGCAAGGCAAGTCAAATGCAGGCAAAGCAAGGCAAAGCAAATAAAGGCAAGGAAAATCCAGGTAAGGCAAGGCAATGCAAGGCTAATCCAGGCAAGGCAAACCCTGGCAGGGTCAGGCAAGGCCAATCCAAGCATGGCAAATCAAGACAAGGCCAGGCAAGGCAAATCCAGGCAAGACAAATCCAGGCAAGTGAAGACAAGAAAAATGCTGGCAAGGCAAATCGAAAAAGGATTAGGCAAGACAAATACAGGCAAGGCAAATCCAGCCAAGGCAGGTAAGGCAAATTCAAAAAAGGTAAATCCAAGATAGAAAACGCAAGGCAATTGAAGGCAAAGCAAGGAAAATCCAGGTAGGGCAAATCCAGTCAAGGCAAGGCAAGGGAAATGCAGGTAAGGCAAATTCAGGCAAAGAATATCTAAACATGACAAGGCAAGGCAAAGCAAACCTACACAAAGCAAAACAAGGCAACGCACATCCAGGCAAGACAAATCCACACAAGGCAAGGAAAGGCAAATCAAATCAAGGCAAATCCAGGCAAAGCAACGCAAAGCAAACTCAGGCAAAATAAACTGAGTCAAGGCAAACCCAGGCATGAAAAATCCAGGCAAAGCAAATCCAGGCCAGACAAGGAAAATAAAATCCAGGCAAGGAAAATCCAGGCAATGGAAAGAAAACAAATCCAGAAATGGCAAATCCAGGTGAGCCCAAAACGGGCAAATCCAGACAAGACAAATCCAGGCAATGCAAGGTATGGCAAATCCAAGCAAGAAAAATCTAGGCAGGGTGAAAGAAGGCAAGGTAAATCCAGAAATGGAAAATACAGGCAAGCAAGGCAAGGCAAAACAAAACAAAACAAAAAATCCAGGGAAGGCAAATCCAGGTAAGGCAAGACAATGCAAGGCAAGGCAAACAAATCCAGGCAAGGCAAATCCAGACAAGGCAAGGAAAGACAAAAAAACATTCAGGAAAGACAAATCCAGACAAGGCAAGGCAAAACAATGCAAGGCAAATCCATGCAGGAAAAATCCAAGGAACGCAAGCAAAGGCAAGGCCAGGCAAGGCAAGGCAAGTTAAAACTAGGAAAGACAAATCAAGGCGAGGAAAGATAAGGCAAATCCTGGCGAGGCAAAACAAGGCATATTCAGGCAAGGGAATTCCTTGCAAGGAAAGGCAAACCAAATCCAGGCAGGGCAAATTGAGGCAAGGAAGGGCAAAACAAATAAAACAAAACAAATGCAGTCAAAATAAGGCAAGGCAAAAAATATAGAGGCAAGGCAAATCCAGGCTAGGCAACGCAAGGCAAGGCAAATTTATGCAAGGCAATGCAAAGCAAGGCGAATCCTGGCAAGGCAATGCAAATCCAGGCAAGGAAAATCCAGCCAAAGCAAGGCAAGGCAAATCCATGGAAGGAAAATTCAGGAAAGAAAAGGCAAGGAAAAACAAGGCAAATCCAGACAAGGCAAATCCAGGCAAGAAAAGGCAAGGCAAGGCAAATTCAGGTAAGGCAAGGCAATGCAAGGCAAGGTAAATCAAGACAAAAAAATTCAGGCATGGCAAGGCAAGGCAATGCAAATCTATGCAAAGCAAGGCAAGGCAACGCACATCCAGGGAAGACAAATTTACGCAAAACAAACAAAAAAAAGGTAAATCCAGGCAAGAAAAGGCAAGGCAAGGCAAATCAAGGGAAGGCAAATCCAGCCAAGGCAAGGCAAGACAAATGCAGGCAAGGCAAATGCAGGAAAGTCAAGGCAATGCAAGGCAAGGCAAATCAAGGCAAGAAAAGCCAGGCATGGCAAGGCGAGGCAATGCAAATCTATGCAAAGCATATTAAGGCAACGCACTTCCAGGCAAGACAAATTTATGCAAAACAGGAAAAGGAAGATACAGACAAGGCAAATCCAGGCAAAGCAATGAAAGACAAATTCAGGCATGGTAAATATAGGCTAGGCAATGCAAGGCAAGGCAAACCCAGGAGAGGCAAATTCAGACAAGGCAAAAAAAGCAAAGGCAAATCCAGGCAAGGAAAATACAAGCAAGGCAAGACAAAACAAATCCAGGCAAAACAAATCCAGGCAATGCAAGGTAAGGCAAATCCAGGCAAAAAAAAATCCAGGCAGAACAAGGGAAGCCAAGACCAATCCAGAAATGGAAAATATAGGCAAAACAAGGCAAGACAAAACAAGGAAAATCCAGGGAAGGAAAATCCAGGGAAGGCAAATCCAGGCAAGGCAATATAATGCAAGGCAAGGCAAAGCAACTCCAGGCAAGGCACATCCAGACAAGGCAAGGCAAGGCAAAAAAAACTCAGGCAAAACAAATCCAGGCAAAACAAGGCAACACAATGCAAGGCAAATCCATGCAGAAAAAATCCAGGCCAGGCAAGACAAGTCAAATCTAGGAAAGGCAAATCCAGGCGAGGCAAAACAAAACATATCCAGGCAAGGGAATTCCAGGCAAGGCAAGGCAAAACAAATCCAGGCAGGGCAAATTGAGGCAAAAAAAGGCAAAACAAATACAAGCAAGGCAAATGCAGGCAAGGTAAGGCAAGGCAAATAAAGATAGGGTCAAGGCAAATCCAGGCTAGAAAATGCAAGGCAAAGCAAATCTATGCAAGGCAAGGCATAGCAAAAAAAAAATCCAGGCAAGGGAAGGCAAGGCAAATCCAGGCAAGGCAAGGCAAATCCAGGCTAGAAAATGCAAGGCAAGGCAAATCCATGCAAGGCAAGGCATAGCAAAAAAAAAATCCAGGCAAGGGAAGGCAAGGCAAATACAGGCAAGGCAAGGCAAATCCAGGCAAAGCAAATCCAGCCAAAGCAAAACTAGGCAAATTCAGGGAAGGCAAATTCAGGAAAGAAAAGGCAACGCAAGGCAAGGCAAATCCAGGCAAGGCAAAACAAGGCAAATCCAGATAAGGCAAATCCAGCCAAGGCAAGGCAAGACAAATGGAGGCAAGGCAAATCCACTCAAGCCAAGGGAAGGCATATCCAGGCGAGGCAAATCCAGACAAGGCATGTTAAGGCAAATATGGACAAGAAAGATCTAGGCAAGGCAAGGCAAATCCAGGCAAGGCAAATAAAAACAAATCAAGGCAACGCAAGGCAAGGAAAATCCAGGCAAGACAAAACAGTGCAAATCCAGGCAAGGCAAGGAAAGGAAAGCCCAGGCAAGGCAAATCCAGACAAGGCAAGGCAAGGTAAATCCAGGCAAGGGAAATCCAGGCAAGGCAAGGCAATGCAAGGCGAATCTGGACAAGGCAAATTTAGGCTGGGTCAGGCAAGGCACATCCAAGCAAGACAAATTCGGGCAAGGCAAATCCAGGCAAGGCAAGGCAAGGAAAATACAGGCAAGGCAAATCGAGGAAGGATGAGGCAAGACAAATACAGTCAAGGGAAATCCAGCCAAGGCAAGGCAAGAAAAATTTAGGAAAGAGAAATCCAGGAAAGGAAAGGCAAAACAAGGATAGGCAAACCCAGCCAAGGCAAATCCAGGCATGGCAACTACAGGAAATATGAGGAAAAACAAATCCAGGCAAAAAAAAACCAGGCAATGCAAGGAAAGACAAATTTAAAAATGGCAAATTCAGCCAACGCAAGACAAGACAAATGTAGGCAAGGAAAATCCAGACAAAGAAAATCCAAGCATGACAAGGCAAAGCAGTGCAAATCTATGCAAAGCAAGGCAAGGTAATGCACATCCAGGGAAGGCAAATTTATGCAAGGCAAGGAAAGGCAAATGTAGTCAAGGGAAATCCAGGCAAAGCAAGGCAAGGCAAATTCACGATAGATAAATTTAGGCAAGGCAAATCCAGGCAAGGCAAATCCAGGCAAGGCAACTCTAGGCAAGACAAAAAAATAACAAATCCAGGCAAATAAAATCCAGGCAACGCAAGGAAACACATATCCAAAAATGGAAAATCCAGGAAAGGCAAGACAAGGCAAATCCAGGCAAGACAAATTCAGGCAGGGCAAAACAAGAAAAATCCAGGGAAGGCAAGTCCAGGCAAGGCAAGACAATGCAATGCAAGGCAAAGCAAGTCCAGGCATGGAACATTCAGACAAGGCAAGGCAAGGCAAAAAATCATTCAGGCAAGACAAATCAAGGCAAGGCAAGGCAACACTATGCAAAGCAAATCCATGCAAGACCAATCCAGGGAAAACAAGAAAAGGCAAATCCAGGCAAGGCAAGGCAAGTCAATCCTAGAAAAGGCAAATTCAGGTGAGACAAAACAAGGCATATCCAGGCCAGAAAATTCCAGGCAAGGCAAGGCAAGTTAAATCCAGGCAGGGCAAATTGAGGCAAGAAAGGGAAAAACAAATACAAGCAAGCCAAATGCAGGCAAGGTATGGCAAGGCAAAAAAATAGAGGCAAGGCAAATCCAGGCTAGGCAACACAAGGCAAGGCAAATTCATGCAAGGCAAATTCGTGCAAGGCAAGGCATAGCAAGGCAAATCCAGGCAAGGGAAGGCAAGGCAAATACAGGCAAAGTAAAACCAGCCAAAGCAAGACAAGGCAAATCCAGGGAAGGCAGATCCAGGAAAGAAAAGGCAAGGCAAGGCAAAACCAGGCAAGGCAAATCCAGGCAAGGCAAGGTAAAGCAAATCCAGAGAAGGCAAATTCAGCCAAGGCAAGGGAAAACAAATTGAGATAAGGCAAATCTAGGCAAGGCAAATCCACTCAAGTCAAGGGAAGGCATATCCAGGCAAGGCAAATCCACACAAGGCAAGTTAAGAAAAATACGGACAAGAACAATTCAGGCAAGGCAATGCAAGACAAGGCAAATTCAGGCAAGGCAAATCAAAACAAGTCAAGGCATAGAAAGGCAAATCCAGGCAATGCAAGGGAGGAAAATTCCAGGCAAGGCAAGGCAGTGAAAATCCAGGCAAGGCAAGGAAAGGCAAGTCCAGGCAAGGCAAATTCAGACAAGGAAAGGCAGGGCAAAACAAAATTCAGGAAAGACAAATCCAGGCAAGGCAAGGAAGCACAATGCAAGGCAAATCCATACTGGCCAAATCCAAGAAAGGCAAAAAATGGCAAGTCCAGGCAAAGCAAGGCAAGTCAAAACTAGAAAAGGCAAATCAAGGCGAGGTAAGATAAGGCAAATCCAGGCGAGGCAAAGCAGGGCATATCCAGGCACGGAAATGCTATCCAAATCTAGGCAGGGCAAATTGAGGCAAGAAAGGGCAAAACAAATACAAGCAAGGCAAATGCAGGCAAAGTAAGGCAAAAAATAATAGCGGCAAGAAAAATCCAGGCTAGGCAACGCAAGGCAAGGCAAATCCATGCAAGGCAAGGCATAGCAAGGCAAATCCTGGCAAGGCAATGCAAATCCAAGCAAAGCAAATCCAGCCAAGGTAAGGCAAGGCAAATTTAGGAAAGAAAAGGAAAGGAAAGCAAAGGCAAATTTAGGGGAGAAAAGGCAAGGCAAGACAAATCCAGGGAAGGCAAATTCAGCCAACGAAAGGCAAGACAAATGAAGGCAAAGCAAATCCACGAAAGGCAAGAAAATGCAAGGCAAGGCAAATCAAGGCAAAAAAAAGCCAGGCATTGCAAGGCAAAGCAATGCAAATCTAGGCAAAGCAAGGCAACACACATCCAGGAAAGACAAATTTATGCAAAACAAGGAAAAAAAATTCAGGCAAAGCAACGAAAGAAAAATTCAGGCAAGATAAATATAGGCAAGGCAATGCAAGACAAGGCAAACCCAGGAGAGGCAAATCCAGGCAAGGCAAAAGAAAGCAAATCCAGGCAACAAAAATATATGCAACAAAAGGCAAGGCAAATCCAGGCATGGAAAATCCAGGCAAGGCAAGACAAGGCAAATCCAGGCAAGACAAATTCAGGCAATGCAAGGTAAGGCAAACTCAGGAATGGCAAATCCAGGCAAGGCAAGACAAAACAAATCAAGGCAAGGCAAATCCAGAAAATGCTAGGTATGGAAAATCCAGGCAAGAAAAATCCAGGCAGGGCAAGGAAAGGCAAGGAAAATCCAGAAATGGAAAATCCAGGCAAGACAAGGCAAGGCAGAAATTAAAAAATCAAGGGAAGGCAAACCAGGCAAGACAAGACAATGCAAGGCAAAGCAAAGCAAATCCAGGCAAGAGAAATTCAGACAATGCAAGGCAAGGCAAAAAAAATATCAAACAAGAAAAATCCTGGCAAAGCAAGGCCACAAAATGCAAGGCAAATACATGCAGGACAAAGCCAGAAAAAAACAAGGAAAGGCAAACCCAGGCAAGGCAAGGCAATCAAACCTAGGAAAGGCAAATCAAGGCGAGATAAAATAAGCAAATCCAGGCGAAACAATATAAGGCATATTCAGGCAACAAAAATCCAAGCAAGGCAAGGCAAGGCAATGCAAATCCAGATAAGGCAAATTCAGCCAAAGGAAGGCAAGGCAAATCCAGGGAAGGCAAATATAGAAAAATAAAGGCAAGGCAGAAAAAGGCAAATCCAGGCAAGAAAAGGCAAGGTAAGGCAAGGCAAATACAGCCAAGGCAAGAAAATTCAATGCAAGGCAAATCAAAACAAAAAGATCCAGGCATGGCCCGGCAAGGCAATGGAATCTATGCAAAGCAAGGCAAGGCAGGAAACATCCAGGAAAAACAAATCTACACAAGGCAAAGATAGAAAAATCCAGGCAAGGCAAATTTAGGCTAAGGAACGCAAGGCAAATTCAGGGAAGGTAAATTTAGGCAAGACAATGCAAGGCAAGGCAAACCGAGGCAAGACAAATCCAGGCAAGACAAGGGAAAGCAAATCAAGGCAACAAAAATTTATGCAATGCAAGGCAAGGCAAATCCAGGCATGGCAAATCCTGGCAAGGCAAGACAAGGCAAATTCAGGCAAGACAAATCCAGGCAATGCAAGATATGGAAAATCCAGGCGAGAAAAATCCAGGCAAGACAAAGCAAGGCAAAACAAGGAAAATCCAGGGAAGAAAATTCAGGCAAGGCAAGACAATGCAAGGCAAGACAATGCAAGGCAAGGCAAAGCAAATTCTGGCAAGGCAAATCCAGACAAGGCAAGGCAAAGCAAAAAAAAAAAAAATGCAGGTAAGACAAATCCAGGCAAGGCAAGATAACACAATGCAAGGCAAATCCATGCAGGACAAATCCAGGGAAGGCAAGGAAAAGCAAATCTAGGCCAGGCAAAGCAAGTCAAACCTAGGAAAGGCAAATCGAGGCGAGGTAAAATAAGGCAAATCCAGGCGAGGCAAAACAAAACATATCCAGGCAAGGGAATTCCAGGCAAGGCAAGGCAAAACAAATCCAGACAGGGCAAATTGAGGCAAGAAAAGGCAAAACAAATACAAGCAAGGCAAATGCAGGCAAAGTAAGGCAAGGCAAAAAAATAGAGGCAAGGCAAATTCAGGCTAGGCAATGCAAGGCAAAGCTAATCCATGCAAGGCAAGGCATAGCAAGGCAAATCCAGGCAAGGGAAGGCAAGGCAAATACAGGCAGGGCAAGGCAAATCCAGGGAAGGCAAATCCAGCCAAAGGAAGGCAAGACAAATCCAGGGAAGGCAAATCCAAAAAAGACAAGGCAAGGCAAATCCAGGCAAGGCAAATCCAGGCAAGGCAAATCCAGACAAGGCAAGGCAAGCAAATGCAGGCAAAGCAAATCCAGGCAAGGCAAATCCACTCATGTTAAGGGAAAGCATATCCAGGCAAGGCAAATCCAGAGAAGACAACTTAAGGCAAATACAGACAAGAAAAAGCCAGGCAAGGCAAGGCAAAGCCAGGCAAGGCAAATCAAAACAAGTCAAGGCAGAGAAAGGCAAACCCAGGCAACGCAAGGCAAGGCAAATCCAGGCAAAACAAGGCAGTGCAAATCCAGGCAAGGCAAGGAAAGGCAAATCAAGCCAAGGCAAATCCAGACAAGGCAAAGCAAGGCAAATCCAGTCAAGAAAAATCCAGGCAATGCAAAGCAAAGTAAGGCTAATTCAGGCAAGGAAAACCCAGGCAGGCTCAGGCAAGGCAAATCCAAGCAAGGCCAGGCAAGGCAAATGCAGGCCAGGCAAATCCAGGCAAGGCAAGGCAAAGAAAATAAAGGCAAGGCAAATAGAGGAAGAATGAGGCAAGACAAATACAGGAAAGACAAATTCAGCCAAGGCAACACAAAGTAAATTCAGGGAAGGGAAATCCAGGAAAACAAAGTCAAGACAAGAAAAGGCAAATCTAGGCAAGGCAAATTTAAACAAGGCAAGGCAAGGCAAGGCAAATCCAGGTAAGACAAATCCAGCCAAGGCAAGGCAAGACAAATGCAGTCAAGGCAAATCCAGGAAATCTAGAAAGAACGAGTCAAGACAAATACAGGAAAGGCAAATTTAGCCAAGCAAAGGTAAGGCAAATCCAGGGAAGATAAATCCAGGAAAGCAAAGGCAAGGAAAGGAAAGGCAAATCCAGGCAAGGCAAATAAAAACAAGGTAAAACAAGGCAAATTCAGGTAAGGCAAATCTAGCCAAGGCAAGGCAAGACAAAAGCAGGCAAGGCGAATCCAGGCAAAGAAAATCTGGGCATGACAAAGCAAGGCAATGCAAATCTATGCAAAGCAAGACAAAGCAACGCACATCCAGGCAAGACAAATCCACACAAGGCAAGAAAGGGCGAATCCAGTCAAGGCAAATCCAGTAAAGGCAAGGCAAGGCAAATCCAGGCAAGGCAAGGCAAAACAAATCCAGCCAAAGCAAGGCAGGACAAATACAGGCAAGGCAAATACAGGCAAAGAAAATCCAGGCATGATAAGGAAAGGCTACGCAAATCTATGCAAAGCAAGGCAACGCAACATATATCAAGGCAAGACAAATCCATGCAAAGAAAGAAAACAAAAATCCAGTCAAGGCAAATTCAGGCAAAGCAAGGCAAGGCAAATTCAGGCAAGATAAATTTAGGCACGTAAAACCCAGGCAAGGCAAATCCAGGCAAGACGAGGAAAAACAAATCCAGGCAAAACAAACTCAGGCAACGCAAGAAAAGACAAATCCAGGAATGGCAAATCCAGGCAAGGCAAGACAAGGCAAATCCAGGCAAAACAAAGCTAGGCAATGCAAGGTATAGCAAATCCAGGGAAGAAAAATCCAGGCAGGGCGAGGGAAGGCAAGGCAAATCCAGAAATGGATAATCCAGGCAAGACAAGGCAAGGCAAAACAAGAAAAATCCAGGGAAGGCAAATCCAGAAAAGTCAAGACAACGCAAGGCAAGGCAAAGCAAATCCAGGCAAGGCAAATTCATACAGGGCAAGGCAAAGCCAAAAACTTCAGGAAAGACAAATACAGGCAAGGCAAGGCAACACAATGCAAGGCAAATCCATGCAGGACAAATCCAGGGAAGGCAAGGAAAGGCAAATCCAGGCAAGGCAAGCAAGTCAAACCTAGGAAAGGCAAATCAAGGCGAGAAAAAATAAAGCAAATTCAAGCGAGGAAAAACAAGGCATATCCAGGCAAGGGAATTCCAACCAAGGCAAAGCAAGGCAAATCCAGACAGGGCAAATTGAGGCAAGGGAGGGCAAAACAAATACAAGCAAGTCAAATGAAGACAAGGTAAAAAAGGCAAAAAAATATATAGAGGCAGGGCAAATCCAGGCTAGGCAATGGAAGGCAAGGAAAATCCATGCAAGGCAAGGCATAGCAAGGCAAAAACATGCAAGGGAAGGCAAGATAAATTCAGGCTAAGCAATGTAAATCCAGGCAAGGCAAATCCAGCCAAAGCAAGGCAAGGTAAATCCAGGCAAAGCAAATCCAGGAAAGGAAAAACAAGGAATGGCAAGGCAAATCCAGGCAAGAAAAGGAAAGGAAAGGCAAATTCAGGGAAGGCAAATCCAGCCAAGGCAAGGGAACACAAGAAAAAAAATCCAGGCATGGCAAGACAAGGCAATGCAAATCTATGCGAAGCAAGGTAAGGCAATGCATATCCAGTCAAGACAAATCCACGCATGACAAAGAAAGGAAAATCCAGGCAAGGCAAATCCAGGCAAAGCAACGCAAGGCAAATTCAGGCAAGTTAAATTTAGGCAAGGCAATGCAAGGCAAGGCAAACCCAGGCAATGCAAATCCAGGCAAGACAAGGAAAAACAAATTCAGGCAACAAAATTCCATGCAACGAAAGGCAAGGCAAATTCAGACATGGCAAATCCAGGCAAGGCAAGACAAAATAAATCCAGGCAAGACAAATCCAGGCAATGCCTGGTATGGCAAATCCAGGCAAGAAAAATCCAGGCAGGGCGAGGGAAGGCAAGACAAATCCAAAAATAAAAAATCCAGGCAAGACAAGGTAAGGCAAAACAAGAAAAATCCAGGGAAGGCAAATCCAGAAAAGAAACAAGACAACACAAGGCAAGGCAAAGCAAATCCAGGCAAGGCAAATTTAGACAAGGGAAGACAAGGCAAAAACTCTTCAGGCAACACAAATCCAGGCATGGCAAGGCAACAGAATGCAAAGCAAATCCACGCAGGACAAATTCAGGGAAGGCAAAAAAATGCAAATCCAGGCAAGGTAAGGCAAGTCAATCCTTTCCTTGGCAAGTCAAGGAAAGGCAAATCAAGACGAGGTAAAATAAGGCAAATCCAGGCGAGGCAAAACAAAACATATCCAGGCAAGGAAATTTCAAGCAAGGCAAGGAAAGGCAAGGCAAATCCAGGCAATGCAATGCAAATCCAGGAAAGGCAAATCCAGCCAAAGCAAGGCAAGACAAATCCAGGGAAGGCAAATCCAGAAAAAGAAATGAAAGGAAAGGAAAGGAAAGGAAAGGAAAGGAAAGGAAAGGAAAGGCAAATTCAGGCAAGGCAAATCCACACAAGGCAAGGCAAGGTAAATCCAGGTAAGGTAAATACAGCCAAAGCAAGGCAAGACAACTGAAGGTAAGGCAAATCCAGGCAAGACAAGGGACAGAAAATTTAGGCAACAAAAATTCATGCAAGGCAAGGCAAGGCAAATCCAGGCATGGCAAAGTTAGGCAAGGCAAGACAAGGCAAATCCAGGCAAGACCAATCCAGGCAAAGCAAGGCAAGAACAATACAGGCAATGCAAATCGAGGAAGAACGAGGCAAGACAAATACAGGAAAGGCAATTACAGTCAAGGCAAGGCAAGGCAAATCCAGGAAAGGCAAGGAAAGGCAAATTCAGGCAAGGCAAATCCAAACAAGGAAAGGCAAGGCAAATCCAGGTAAGGCAAATTCAGCCAAAGCAAGGCAAGACAACTGAAGGTAAGGCAAATTCAGGCCAAAAAAATCTAGGCATGGCAAGGCAAGGCAAGGCAATGCAAATCTATGCAAAGCAAGGCAAGGCCATGCACATCCAGGCAAGACAAATCCATGCAAGGCAAGGAAGGCAAATTTAGTCAAGGCAAATCCAGATAAGGCAAGGCAAGGTAAATCCAGGCAAGGCAAGGCAAGGCAAATCCAGCCAAGGCAAGGCAAGACAAATGCAGGCAAGGCAAATCCAGACAAAAAAAAATCCAGGCATGACAAAGCAAGGCTATGCAAATCTATGCAAAGCAAAGTAACGCAACACACATTCAGGAAAGACACATCCACACAAGGCAAGAAAACGCAAATCCAGTCAAGACAAATCCAGACAAAGCAAGGCAAGGAAAATTGAGGCAAGATAAATTTAGGCAAGGCAAACCCAGGAAAAGCAAATCCAGGCAAGATGAGAAAAAACAAATTCAGGAAAAAAAAATACAGGCAATGCAAGGAAAGACAAATTCAGGAATGGCAAATCCAGGCAAGGCAAGACAAGGCAAATTAAGTTAAGACAAATCCAGGCAATGAAAGGTATAAAAAATCCAGGCAAGAAAAATCCAGGCAGGGTGAGGGAAGGGAAGGCAAATCCAGAAATGGAAAATACAGGCAAGACAAGGTAAGGCAAAACAAGAAAAAAACGGGGAAGGCAAAACCAGGCAAGACAAGACAATGCAAGGCAAAGCAAAGCAAATGCAGGCAAGGGAAAACCAGACAAGGTAAGGCAAGGCAAAAAAATTCAGGCATGACAAATCAATGCAAGGCAAATCCATGCAGGACAAAGCCAGGGAAGGCAAGGAAAGGCAAATCCAGGCAAGGCAAAACAAGTCAAATCTAGAAAAGCCAAATCAAGATGAGGTAAAATAAGGCAAATCCAGGCGAGGCAAAACAAGGCATATTCAGGCAAGGAAATTTTAAGCAAGGCAAGGCAAGGCAAGGCAAATCCAGGCAAGGCAATGCAAATCCAGGTAAGGCAAATCCAGCCAAAGCAAGGCAAGGCAAATCCAGGAAAGGAAAGGCAAGGAAAGAAAAAGAAAATTCAGGCCAGGCAAATCCAGGAAAGGAAAGAAAAAGGAAATTCAGGCAAGGCAAATCCAGGCAAGGAAAGGCAAGGCAAGGCAAATCCAGGCAAGACAAATCCAGGCAATGCAAGGTAAGGCAAATCCAGGCAAGAAAAATCCAGGCAGTGTGAGGGAAGGCAAGGCAAATCCAGAAATGGAAAATTCAGGCAGGACAAGGCAAGGCAAAAGAAGAGAAATCCAGGGAAGGCAAATCCAAAAAAGGCAAGACAATGCAAGGCAAGGCAAAGCAAATCCAGACAAGGCAAATCTAAACAAGGCAAGGCAAGAAAAATAATTCAGGCGACACAAATCCCGGCAAGGCAAGGCAACACAATGCAAGGCAAATTTATGCAGGAGAAATTCAGAGAAGGCAAGGAAAGGCAAATCCAGGCAAGGCAAGGAAAGTCAAACCTAGGAAAGGCAAATCAAGGCAAGGTAAAATAAGACAAATTCAGGTGAGGCAAAAAAAGGCATATCCAGGCAAAACAATTCCAAGCAAGGCAAGGCAAAGCAAATCCAGGCAGGGCAAATTGAGGCAAGGGAGGGAAAAACAAATACAAGCAAGGCAAATGCAGGCAAGGTAAGTCAAGGCAAAAAAAATAGAGACAAGGCAAATCCAGGCAGGCAACGCAAGGCAAGGCAAATTCATGCAAGCTAGGCATAGCAAGGCAAATCCAGGCAGGGGGAGGCAAGGAAAATACAGGTAAGGCAATGCAAATCCAGGCAAGTCAAATCCAGCCAAAGCAAGGCAAGGCAAATCCAGGGAAGGCAAATCTACACAAGACAAGAAAAGGAAAATCCAGGCAAGGCAAATTCAGGCAAAGCAAAGCAAGGAAAGACAAGACAAAACCAAGCAATGCAAGGCAAGAGAAGTAGAACCCAGACAAGAAAATGCAAATCCAGGCAAGGCAAGCCAAGGAAAATACGGGCAATACAAAGTCGGGCAAGGCAAGGCAAGGAAAATCCAGACAAGGAAAATCCAGCCAAGTCCAGGCAGGCAAATCTAGACAAAGAAAGTAAAGGCAAGGCAAGGCAAGGCAAATCCAGGCAGGGCAAGGCAAGTCATGACAAGACAAAACCAGGCAAAACAAGGCAAAGCAAGGCAAATTCAGGTAAGAAGGGCAAATCCAAGCAAGGCAGAGCAAATAAAAGCAAATCCAGGCAAGGCAGAGCAAAAGAAAGGCAAATCCAGGCAAGTCAAGGAATATTCAGGCAAGTCAAGGCAAAACAAATCCAGGTCAGGCAAGGCAAAACAAATCCAGGCAAGGCCAATCCAAGCAAGGCAAGGCAAGGCAAATCCGGGCCAGGATAATCCAGGCACAGCAAGCCAACGCACATCTGAGCTAGGCAAATCCAGGCCACACAACACAAGGCAAATCCAGGAAAGGGAAATCCAGCCGGGTCCAGGCGGGTAAATCTAGGCAGAATAAATCCAGGCAAGGCAAGCACAGCAAGACAAATCCAGGAAAGGCATATTCTGTCAAGGCAAGGCAAGGTAAATTTAGCAAAGCAAATTTAGTCAATGCAACGCAAGACAAATGCAGGCAATGCAAATCCAAGAAAGTGAAGACAAGGAAAATCCAATCAACGCAAATCCAGGCAAGGCAATAAAAGGCAAGGCAAGTAAAGTCCATGCAAGAAAAATTCTGGCAAGGCAAGGAAAGGCAAGGCAAATCTAGGCAAGCAAAGGCAAGTCAAGGCAAATCCAGATAAAGCAAGGGAAGGCAAGGCAAGGCAAATCCATTCAAGTAAAGGCAAGGCAAGGCAAGGCCAATCCAAACAAGGAAAGGCAAGGCCAATCCAGCCCAGGCAAATCCAGGCACAGCAAAACAAGGAATATACGGCCTAGGAAAATCAAGGCCACACAAGGCAAGGCAAATCCAGGCAAGGGAAATCCAGCCAAGTCCATGCAGGCATATCTAGGCAAGGCAAATTCAGTCAAGTCATGGCAAGGCAAATTCAGGCATTCAAATCCAGCCAAGGCAAGGCAAGACAAATGCAGGCAATGCAAATCCAGACATGTCAAGACAAGGCAAATCCAATCAAGGCAAATCTAGGCAATGCAAGGAAAGGCAAGGTAAGTAAAATCCAGGCAAAGAAAATCCTGTCAAGGCAAGGCAAGGCAAGGCAATGCAAATCTAGTCAAGACAAGGCAAGGAAAGGCAAATCCAGGCAGAAAAAATCTAGGCAAGCAATGGAAGTCAAGGCAAGGCAAATCCAGTCAAGGAAAGGCAAGGCAAGGCAAATCCAGGCAAAGCAAGAAATGGCAAGGCAAGTTATGACAAGGCAAGTCCAGGCAAGACAAGGCAAGGCAAATCCAGGCAAGACAAGGCAAGGCAAATCCAGGCAAGGCAAGACAAGGCAAATCCAAGCAAAACAAGGCAAGGCAAATCCAGGCCAGGCAAATCCAGTCACGACAAGCCAAGTCAATACGTGCTAGGAAAATCCAGGCTCCACAAGGCAAGGCAAATCCAGGCAAGAGAAATTCAGCCAAGTTCAGGCAGGCAAACCTAGGCAAGCTAAATTCAGGCAAGGAAAATCATGGCAAGGCAAATCCAGGCAAGGCAAATACAGTCAGGCAAGACAAGGCAAATCCAGGCAAAACAAATCCAGCCAAGGCAAGGCAAGACAAATGCACGCAATGCAAATTCAGGCAAGTCAAGACAAGGCAAATTAAATCAAGGCAAATCCAGGCAAGGCAAGAAAATGCAAGGCAAGTAAAATCCAGGCAAGGAAAATTCTGGCAAGACAAGGCAAGGCAATGCAAATGTAGGCAAAACAAGGCATGGCAAGGCAAATCCAGGCAAGGCAAGAAAATGCAAGGCAAGTAAAATCCAGGCAAGAAAAATTCTGGCAAGGCAAGGCAAGGCAATGCAAATCTAGGCAAAACAAGGCAAGGCAAGTTAAATTCAGAGAAGGTAAATGAATTCAAGCAAGGCAAGGCAAGGCATATTCAGGATAGGCAAATTCAGGCAAGGCAAGGTAAGGAAAGGCAAATCCAGGTAATACAAATCCAGGCAAGGAAAGAAAAAAAAAACAAAAAAAAGGCAAAGCAAATCCAGGAAAGAAAAATCCAGGCAAGGAAAGGAAAGGCAAATCAAAGCAAAGCAAATCCAGAAAAGGCAAGGCAAGGCAAACCCAGAAAAGGCTAATCCCAGCAAGGCAAGGCTAGGCAAGGCAAATGCAGGCAAAACAAGGCAAGACAAATCCAGGCAAGGTAAATCCTGGCAAGGAAAACAAAGGCAAATTCAGACAAGACAAGGCAAAAAAATCCAGGCAAGGCAAGAGATGGCAATGCACATCCAGGCAAATCATATCCAGGCAGATAAAGGCAAGGCAAATCCAGACATGGCAGATCCAGGCAAGGCAAATATAGGCAAATTCAGGCAAGAGAATTCTGGCAAGGTACATCAATGCAAATTTTGGCAAGGCAAATCCTGGTAAGGACAAGCAATGCAGGGCAAATCCAGGCAAGGCAAATTTAGGTAATTCAAGGCAAGGTAAAGCTAATGCAGAAAAGGCTAATCCAGGTAAGGCATTGCGAGGCATGTGAAATCCAGGCCAGGCAAATCCAGGCAATGCCATGCAACACAAATTCGTGCAAGGGAAGTCTAGAAAATGCAAATCCAGACAAGGCAAATCAATGCAATGCAAGGCAATGCAACGCAAATTCAGGCAAGACAAGGAAAGGAAAGGCAAATCCAGAAAAGGCAACACCAGGCAAGGCAAATCCAGGAAGGATAACCCAGGCATGGCAAGGCAAGGCAAGGCAAGGCAAATCCAGGCAAGATAAATCCACATTTAATTCATGGTTATCTTGAACAGCATTTTGACTGCTCGATAGGGGTTCATTATTCACTGAAGCTCTGAATGAGAGTCTATATAAAATAGACTCTTGACTATTGCCCCATTGTGAATTATTCAATAAGGCTCTGAATGTGTGGTAGTATCAATAGAATCATGACGATTCCCCAGGTGTGTATTATTCAGTGAGGCACTGAATGAGTGTTCATATGAAAGAGACTCCTGACTATTACGCTGGTGTGCATTATTTATTGTGGCTCTGAAGTGTTGGCCATGTGAAATAGATTCCTGAGTATTCCACAAGTCTGCATTATTCACTGATTCCCTGAGTGACAATATAAAATGGACTCCTGACTATTAACAAGTTGTGTATTATTACATGAAGTTCCTACTGAGTGACCATATGAAATGGACTTCTGACTGTTCCCCATGTGTGTATAATTCAGGGAGCCTCAGAATCGCTGGTGATATAAATTAGTCTCCTCAGTACTCCACAAATTTGAATCATTCACTGAGGCTCATAATCAGTGGTCATTTTAAATAGACTCCTAACTATTCCCCAGGTGTCCCTTATTCACTCAGGCTCTGAAACAGTGTCCCTATGAGACACCTGACTATTCCCAAGGTGTACATTATTCAGGTTGGCTCTCAATGACTGGTCATATGAAATGGAATTTTGACAATTCACCAGGTGTGTGTCATTCAGTGAGGCTCTGAATCAGTGACCATATAAAACAGACCATTGACTATCCCCCAAGTGTCTATTATGTACAATAGAATTCTCAGCACTCCCCAGGTGTGCATTATTCACTGAGGCTCTGAATAAGTGGCAATATGAAATAGACTCTTGACAATTCCACAGGTGTATTTCATTCAGGGAGGCTTTGAATGAGTGGCCATATGAACGAGAATCCTCACATATTCACCAGTGTGCATTACTGCATGAGATTCTAAATTAGTGGCCATATGAATATTCCACTGGGGTGTCCATTCAGTGAGGCTCTGAGTGGCCATATTAAAGAGATTCCTGAATATCCACAAGGAGCTTATTACTCAGAGAGGCTCTGAATGAATGGCTATATTAATTAGGCTACTGACTACTCCACAGAACTGCATTATTCAATAAAGCTCTGCATGAGAGGCCAGATAAAAATTCCTCCTGACAATTCCCTAGGTGTGTATTCTTCAGTGAGCTTCTGAATATGTGGCCAATTGAAAGACACTCCTGACTATTCCCCCAGTGTGTGTTATTCACTGAGGCTCTGTATGAGTTGCCATATGAAATAGACTCCTGACAATTCCCCAGGGGCTCTCACTGAGTAGCCATGTGAAATAGACTCTTGACTCTACCCCATGTGTGTATTATTCAGAGAGGCTCTGAGAAAGTGACCATATGAAATACACTTCTGTCTATTTCCCAGGTTTGTTTTATTCACACTAGCTCCGAATGAGAGCCTTATGTAATAGACTCCTGAATATTCCACAGCTGTGTCGTATTTAGTGAATTTCTGAACAAGTGACCATATGAAATAGACTCCCAAGTATAGTTTCTTGACTATTCCTCATGTGTGCATTTTCTGCTGAGGCACTGGGTGAACGGTCATATCAAATAGACTCCAGACTCTTCCCTAGGTGTGAATTATTCAGTGAGTCTCTGAATAAATTGCTGTACGAAATCTACTTAGTATTCCCCAGATATATATGATTCTTCCCTGAGGCTCTGAATGAGTGTCCATGTAAAATACACTCCTGATTTTCCATAGGTTTGTATTACTCAGTGAGGCTCTGAATGAGTGGGCATAGGAAAGAGACTGCTGTGTACATTTCAGACGTGCATTTTTAGGTTGGGCTCTGAATCAGTGGCCATACAAAATAGAATGCTGACTTTCCCAAAGATGTATATTATTCAGTAAGGCTCTTAATTTGTGGCTTTATAAAATAGACTTCTGACTACTCTACAGGTGTTCCTTTTTCAGCGAAGCTCTGAATAAAAGGCCATATGTAACAGCGTCCTGAGTATTCCCGAAGTATGCTTTATTCACTGAGGCTCTGAAAGCTTGGCCATATGAAATAGTCTCCTGACTAGTCGACAGGTGTGTTTTATTTAATTAGGCTTTGAGTTAGTGACCATATAAAATAGACTCCTGACAATAGTCTATTTTAACACCCCAGGTGTTTATTATTGACTGAGACTCTGAATAAGTGGGCATATAAAAAAGACTACTGACTATTCCAAAGTTGTGCGTTACTCACTCAGGCTTTGATTTTCTTGCCATATAAAATAGACTAGTGTCTATTACACAGGAGTGCATTATTCACTGAGACTGTAAATGAGTGTCTATATAAAGTAGACTTCTCTTTCCCAGGTGCATATTACCCACTGAGGCTGTGCATGAGTGGTCATATGAAATAGGACGCTGACTATCCGCCATATTTGTATTATTCAGTTAATCTCTGAATGAGTGGCTATATGAAATAGACTAGTGAGTACTGTACATTTGTGCATTATTCACTGAGACTATGAGCGAATGGCCATATGAAATGAAATTCTGACTATCCCACAGGTGTGCATTAATCAGTGACGCTCTGAATGAGTGGCTGTATCAATTAGGCTTCTGACTATTTAATAAAAGTGCATTATTCAATGAAGCTCGGAGTGAGAGGCCAGATGAAAATGACTCCTGATTCTTCCCCTGTTGTGTATAATTCACTGAGCCTCTTAGTGTGTGCTTAATGAAATACAATCTTGACTATTCCCCAGGTGTGTCTTATTCACTGAGGTTCTGTATGACTTGCCACATGAAATAGAATCCTGACAATTCCCCAAGTGTACACTATTCCCTGGGAGTCTCAGTGAGTGTCCATAAAAAAATCTGAGATTCCTGACTCTCCCCAATGTGTGTATTATTCAGCGAGGCTCTGAAGAAGTGTCCATATGAAATAGACTCCTGACTATCTCCAAGGTGTGCATTATTCACTGAGGCTCTAAATAAGTGGCAATATATAATAGAATTCTGACTATTCCCCAAGTATGCATTACTTACAGAGACTCTGAATGTGTAGCCATTTGAATTTGACTCTTGACTGTTTCCCAGGGGTGTATTGGTCACCGAGGCCCTGAACAAGTGACCATATGAAAGAGATTCCTGACTATTCCAGATATGTATATTATTCACTGAAACACTTAAAGAGTGACCATAGGAAATAGACTCCATTTTACTCCACAGGTGTGCATTATTCATTGATTCTCTAAATGAATCACCATATGAAATAGACTAGTAATTATTCCCCACATGTGCATTATTTAAAGAGGTTCTGTACGACTGTCCATATCAAATAGACTCCTGACTATTGCCCCATTGTGCGTTATTCAGTTAGGCTCTGTATGAGTGGTCATATGGAATAGAAACCTGACGATTCCCCGGGTGTGTATTATTCAGTGAGACAATGAATGAGTGGTCGTATGAAAGAGGCTCCTGACTATTACCTTGGTGTGCATTATTCACTGAGGCTCTGAGTGGCCATATACAATAGTCTAATATTCACTGAGTATTCCTCACGTGTGCATTATTCACTGATACTCTGAGTGCCCATATGAAATAAACTCCTGACTATTCCAAAGTTGTGTATTATTTCTTGGGTGTCCTAATGAGTGGCCATATAAAATACACTTCTGTTAATTCCACAGGTGTGTATTATTCAGGGAATCTCATAATGGGGGGCGATATGAATTAGTCTCCTCAGTACACCACAGACATGCGTTATTCACTGAGGCTTTTATGAGTGGTCGTTTAAAACAGAATTCTGGCTATTCCCAATGTGTGTATCATTCAGTGAGGCTCTGAATGATTCGCCCTATGAAAGAGACTCCTGAGTACTCAACTGGTGTGAATTATTCATTGAGCCTCTGAATGAGTGGCCATGTGAAATACATTCCTGACTTTTTCCCAGGTGTGTACTATTCAGTGAGGCTCGAAATGAGTGGCCACATAAAACAGACCCCTCAGTGCTCGACTGAGGTGCATTATTCACTGAGGGGCTGAATGAGTGGGCATAAAATATAGACTCCTGGGCCAGGCGCGGTGGCTCACGCCTGTAATCCCAGCACTTTGGGAGGCCAAGGCGAGTGGATCATGAGGTCGAGAGATCAAGACAATTCTGGTCAACATGATGAAACCCCGTCTCTACTAAAAATACAAAAAATTATCTGGACACAGTGGCACGTGCCTGTAATCCCAGCTACTCAGGAGGCTGAGTCAAAAGAATTGCCTGAACCCAGGAGGCAGAGGTTGAGGTGAGCTGAGATCGCGCCATTGCACTCCAGCCTGGGTAACAAGAGTGAAACCCCATCTCAAAAAAAGAAAGAAAGAAAAAAGTAATAGACTCCTGATTATTCCACAGGTGTGCATTATTCACTGAGGCTCTGAATATGTGGCCATTTGGAATAGATTTCTCACTATTCCCTAGGTGTGTGTTATTCACAGAGTCTCTAAATGCATTGCCATTTCAAACAGACTCTTGATAATTCTCCAGGTGTGCACTATTCCGTGAGGCTCTGAATGAGTGGCCACATGAAATAGACTCCTCACTGTTCTTCAGGTGTGTATTATTTATGAAGGATCTGAAAGAATGACCAAATAAAATACATTCCTGAATATTACACAGGTGTGCATTATTTGGTGAGGCCCTAAATAAGTGTTTATATGAAACTGTCCTGACTATTCCCCAGGTGTGTAATACTAAGGGAGGCCCAGAAGGAGTGGCCATATAAAAAAGACTCTTGACTATTCCCAACGGTGTTTTATTCACTGAGGCTCTGAATGAGTGGCCATATGAAATAGACTCCTGACTATGCGACAGGTGTGTATTATCTACTGAGGCTATGAATGAGTGTCCAAATGAAATAGACTCCTGGCTACTCCACAGGTGTGCATTATTCACTGAGGCTCTGAATGAATGTCCATGTAAATAGACTCCAAATTATTCTCCAGGTGTGTATTGTACAGTGAGGTTCAGAATAAGTGGCCATATTAATTACATTCCTTATTATCCCCCAGGAGCGTATTTTTCACTGAGGCTCTGAATATGTGGTGACATGAAATCAACTCCTGACTACTCCACATTATTCAGTGACACTCCAAATGAAATGCCACCTGAAAAAGACTCCTGACTATTCCACAGGTGTGCATTATTAAGTGAGCTTCTGAATGAGGGGATAAAACTGAATCCAGACTATTTCCCCAGGTGTGTATGTTTAGTGAGGCTCTCAATGAGTGGCTATATAAAAGAGACTTCTGGTGATCTTCCAAGATGGCGTCGTAGAGGCGACTCAGGATTGCAGCTTTCAGTGAAGGTGCAGAAAGTGAGTCCTAGCCGCATTCTCGGACGGACCCATTTTGCCCACAGAACGTTGAAAGTCCCAGATGTGGGAGAGACACGGAATGCCAGCGCAGCCGGCTTTCATGGCCGGTTCAGCCGGCGCCACAGCACAGCGGCTCCTGGCACAAAACTCACTGGTCTGGGTGCCCTGTTAAACTGGCAATCTGATATTTGGAAGGGCAGACTGGCATGTCCATCTGATTGAAAGGGACTTGGACAATGTGCCAGACCAGGAGATTCCTGGGAAGCATGATCTGAGCTGGTGCAGTGGGCAGTGGCAAAGGAGATTGCACAGATCCCAGTGCCCTATCAGCAGGCTACTGGGGTGCAGTGAGAGAGTCGACTGTTCAGCTTAGGGAGAGGAAGAGAGAGAGAGAGGATGGACTCTGAGGAAGGGAGCTGGGTGATAGGGCTTGGTGGGTGCCACCCTCATGGGGACAAGCAGGGCAGAGATTGGAGGCGCTCAGGGCTGAGAGTTTTCTGCTGGCACAGTTGAATCTAGGATGGTGCAGCCCAGTGAGGCACAGGCGTCTGCCAAAACGGACGCAATCAACCCCTACTGAATTACCGCCCAGTGCTGACGCAGGCTGCTGTTGCCGAGGCAAACAGCCATAACAGAGAGACTGAATCAGCAGGGCGGAGCACACCACAGCAGAACAGAGCCCTGCAGCAGCAGGGCGGACCTGCGCTAGCAGGGTGGAGCCTTGGCAGGCAAATAGTGAATAGACTACCTCTAGCCAGGCAGGACAGTGCAACAGATACTCATAAAGATAGCCCCAACTCTCTGAGACAGAGCATCTAAGGGTGAAAGAAAAAAGCGGGGGTATGAGTTCTGTTGCAGCAGACATAAACCCATCTTCCCAACAACCCTGAATGAACAACGGAGCTCACAGCTCAGCACTGGAGCTCCTATAAAGCACAGACCTTCCCCTCAAGCAGCTCCCTTACCCCTGTAGATCCAAAGAGTCACCCAAAAAAAGGTCTAATTAGACTGACATTTGGTGGGCATCATTCTGGAACAAATATAGCAGAAGAAAAAACTGGTAGCATCCCTCACTGTTCTGCAGCTGCTACAGGTGTACCCCAGACAAGCAGGTCCTGGAGTGGACTTCAGCACTCGTACAGCAGAGGGGCAAGACCATTAGAGGGAAAACTAAGTAACAGAAATACTTCATCATCAACATTCTGGGCGTCCGCTCAGAGACCCAACTGAAAAATCAGCAACTACTAAGACGACAGGTAAATAAATCCATAAAGATGGGAAGAAACCAGCGCAAAAAGGATGAAAACACCCGAAACCAAAACACCTCACCTCCAACAAAGGACCAAAACTCCTCAACAGCAAGGGAACAAAGCTGGACGGAGAATGAGTGTGATGAAATGATGGAATCAGACTTCAGAAAGTGGATAAAGAGAAACTTCAGTGAGCTAAAAGAACATGTTCTAAATAATTGCAAAAAACTAAGAACCTTGAAAAAAGATTTGATGAAATGATAACAAGAATGGACAACTTAGAGAGAAATGTGAATCAATTGAAAAAGATGAAAAACACAACATGAGAACTTCACGAAGCATGCACAAGTTTCAAGAGCCGAATTGACCAAGCAGAAGAAAGAATATCAGAAGTCGAAGATCAACTCAATGAAATAAAATGAGAAACCAAGATTAAAGAAAAAAGCACAAAAAGGAATGAACAAAATCTCCAAGATATGTGGGACTATGTGAAGAGCCCCAACCTACGTTTGATAGGTGTACCAGAATGTGATGAAGAGAATGAATCCAAGCTGGAAAATACTCTTCAGAATATTATCCAGGAAAATTTCCCTAACCTAGCAAGACAGGTCAATACTCAACTCTAGGAAATACAGAGAACACCACAAAGATACTCTGCAAGAAGAGCAACGATAAGGAACATAATCATCAGATTCACCAGGGTTGAAATGAAGGAGAAAATACTAAGGGCAGCCAGAGAGAAAGGTCGGGTCACCCACAAAGGGAAGCCCATCAAACTCGCTGCAGATTTCTCAGCAGAGACTCTACAAGCCAGAAGAGAGTGGGGGCCAATATTCAACATTCTTAAAGAAAAGAACTTTCAACCCAGAATTTCATATCCAGCCAAACTGAGCTTCATAAGTGAAGAAAAAAATAAAATCCTTCATGAACAAGCAAGTACTCAGAGATTTCGTCACCACTAGGCCTGCTTTACAAGAGCTCCTGAAAAAGACACTACACATATAAAGAAACAACCAGTACCAGCCGTCGTAAAAGCATACCAAATGCTAGAGAGCATCAATAAAATGAAGAATCTACATGAACCAATGGGCAAAACAGCCGGCTAGCATCAAAATGGCAGTATCAAATTCACACATAACAATATTAACCTTAAATGTAAATGGGCTAAATGCAACAATCAAAAGACACAGACTACAAAATTGAATAAAAAACCGAAACCCATCGGTGTGCTGTATTCAGGAAACCCATCTCACATACAAGGATACGTGAAGGCTCAAAATAAAGGGATGGAGGAAGACTTACCAAGGAAACGGAGAGCAAAAAAAAGCAGGAGTTGCAATTCTCGTCTCTGATAAAATAGACTTTAAAGCAACAAAGATCAAAAGAGACAAAGAAGGTCATTACATAATGGTAAAAGGATCGATACCACAAGAAGAGCTAACAATTCTAAATATATGTGGACCCAATGCAGAAGCACCCAGATATATAAGGCAAGTTCTTAATAACTTACAAAGAGACTTAGACTCCCACACAATAATAGCGGGAGACTTTAACATTTCACTGTCAATATCAGACAGATCAACCAGACAGAAAATTAACACAGATATCCAGGACTTGAACTCAGACCTGCAACAAGCAAACCTGGTAGACATTTACTGAACTCTCCACCCCAAATCCACAGAATATACATTCTTCGCAGCACCACATCACACCTACTCCAAAATTGACCACATAATTGGAAGTAAAGCACTCCTCAGCAAATGCAAAACAACTGAAATCATAACAAACAGTCTCTCAGACCATAGTGCAATCAAGTTGGAACTGAGAATTCAGAAAATAACTCAGAACGGCACAGCTCCATGGAAACTGAACAACTGGCTCTTGAATGTTGATTGGATAAACAATGAAATGAAGACAGAAATAAAGAAGTTCTTTGAAACCAATGAGAACGAAGACAAAACGTACCAGAATCTCAGGGACACATTCAAAGCAGTCTGTAGAGGAAAATGTATAGCAATAAATGCCCACATGAGAAGAGAGGAGAGATCCCAAATTGACACCCTGTTGTCAAAACTGAAAGACTTAGAGGAGCAAGATCAAAAAAGCTCAAAACCCAGCCGAAGACAAGAAATAACTAAGATCAGAGCAGAACTGAAGGAGATAGAGACAAGAAAAATTCTTCAAAATATCAATAAATCCAAGAGCTGGTTTTTCAAAAAGATCAACTAAATAGACAGACTACTAGCCAGACTGATAAAAAAGAAGAGAGAGAACAACCAAATAGATGCAATAAAAAACGATAATGGGGAAATCATCACAGATTCCACAGAAATTCAAACCATCATAAGAGAATACTACAAACAACTCTATGCACATAAACTAGTAAACCAGAAAGAAATAGATAAATTCCTGGATGACTGTGTCCTCCCAAGCCTAATAAATGAGGAAGCCGAAACTATGAATAGACCAATAACAAGGTCTGAAGTTGAGGCAGCAATTAAGAGCCTACCACACAGAAAAAGCCCAGGTTCAGATGGGTTCACAGCCGAATTTTACCAGACACACAAAGAGGAGCTGGTACCATTCCTTCTGAAACGATTCCAAATAATTCATAAAGAGGGAACCCTTCCCAAATTATTTTATGAGACCAACATCATCCTGATACCAAAACCCGGCAGAGACTCAACAAGAAAAGAAAACTTCAGGCCAATATCCATGATGAACATAGATGCAAAAATCTTCGATAAAATACAGGCAAACCGATTGCAACAGCACATCAAAAACCTTATCCATCATGATCAAGTAGGATTCATCCCGGGGATGCAAGGCTGGATCAACATACGCAAGTCTATAAATGTAATTCACCACATAAACAGAAGCAAAAACCACATGATTATCTCAATTGATGCAGAGAAGGAATTTGACAAAATTCAACAGTCCTTTATGCTAAAAACCCTCAATAAACTTGGTATTGATGGAACATATCTCAAAGTAATAAAAGCTATTTATGACAAACCAACAGCCAATATCACACTTAATGGGCAAAAACTGCAAGCATTCTCTTTGAAATCTGGCACTAGACAAGGATGCCCTCTCTCACCACTCCTATTCAACATAGCACTGGAAGTTCTAGCCAGAGCAAACAGGCAAGAAAAAGAAATAAAGGGTATTCTAATAGGAAAGGTGGAAGCCAAATTGTCTCTCTTTGCAGACGACATGATAGTATACCTAGAAGACCCCATCACCTCAGCCCAAAAACTCCTGAAACTGATAAGCAACTTCAGCCATGTCTCAGGATATAAAAACAATGTGCAAAAATCACAAGCATTCCTATACACCAATAACAGACTTAAAGAGAAACAAATCAAGAATGAACTGCCATTCACAATTGCTACAAAGAAAATAAAATACCTAGGAATACAACTCTCAAGGAATGTAAGGGGTCCCTTTATTGGGAAACTGCAAATCACTGCTCAAGGAAATAAGAGAGAACAGAAACAGATGGAATAAAATTCCATGTTCGTTGTTAGGAAGAATCAATATCATGAAAATGGCAATACTGCCCAAAGTAATTTACACAATCAATGCTATCCCCATCCAACTACCATTGAATTTCTTCACAGAACTGGAAAAAACCACCATGAACTTCATATGGAACCAAAAGAGAGCCCGCATAGCCAAGTCAATTCTAAGCAAAAAGAACACAGAGGCATCATACTACCAGACTTCAAACTATACTACAAGGCTACAGTAATCAAAACAGCATGGTACTGGTACAAAAAAATAGATATAGACCAATGGAACAAAACAGAGGCATCGGAGGCAACACAACATATCTACAACCATATAGTCTTTAATAAACCAGACAAAAACAAGCAATGGGAAAAGGATTCCCTGTTTAATAAATGGTGTTGGGAAAGCTGGCTAGCCATGTGCAGAAAGCAGAAGCTGGACCCTTTCCTGACACGTTACACTAAAATTAACTCCAGTGGAATAAAGACTTAAACATAAGATCTGACACCATAAAAACCCTAGAAGAAAATCTAGGCAAAACCATTCAGGACATAGAGGTAGGCAAGGAATTTATGACCAAAACACCAAAAGTACTGGCAACAAAAGCCAAAATAGACAAATGGGACCTAATCAAACTCCACAGCTTCTGCACGGCAAAAGAAACAGTCACTAGAGTGAATCGGCAACCATCAGAATGGGAAAAAATCGTTGCAGTTTACCCATCTGACAAAGGTCTGATATCCAGAATTTACAAATAACTCAAACAGATTTACAGGAAAAAAACAAACAAGCCCATTCAAAAATAGGCAAAGGATATTAACAGACACTTTACAAAAGAAGACATACATGAGGCCAACAAACACATGAAAAAATGCTCATCATCACTGGTCATTAGAGAGATGCAAATCAAAACCCCATTGAGATACCATCTCACGCCAGTTAGAATGGCGATCATTAAAATATCTGGAGACAGCAGATGCTGGAGAGGATGTGGAGAAAGAGGAGCACTCTTACACTGTTGGTGGGAGTGTAAATTAGTTCAACCGTTCTGCAAGACAGTGTGGCAATTCCTCAAGGACCTAGAAACAGAAATTCCATTTGACCCAGCAAGCCCATTACTGGGTATATATCCAAAGGACTATAAATCGTTCTATTATAAGGAAACATGCACACGAATGTTCATTGCAGTACTGTTTACAATAGCAAAGACCTGGAACCAACCCAAATGCCCATCAAAGATAGACTGGACTGGGAAAATGTGGCACATATACACCATGGAATATTATGCAGCAATCAAAATTGATGAGTTTTTGTCCTTTGTAAGGACATGGATAAATCTGGAGAACATCATTCTCAGCAAACTGACACAAGAACAGAAAAAGAAATACCACGTATTCTCACTCATAGGCGGGTGAGAAAATTGAGAACACATGGACACAGGGATGGCGTCTACTACACATTGGGGTCTACTCAGGGGAATAGGGGAGGGACAGCTGGGGGGAACTTGGGAGGGATAGCCTGGGGAGAAATGCCAAATGTGGGTGAAGGGGAGGAAGGCAGCAAAACACACTGCCATGTGCGTAGTATGCAACTATCCTGCACGTTCTGCACATGTATCCCAAAACCAATAATGCAATAAAAATTTAAAAAATTTAAAAATAAATAAAATAAAATATAAATAAGACTTCTGACTATTCCTCAGGTGTGCATTATTCCGTGAGGCTGTTAAAGAGTGGCCATATGAAATAGACTCCTGACAATTCCTCAGGTATGTAATATTCAGTGTGGTTCTGAATGAGTTTCCACATGAAATAGTCTCCTTTTACCTGGTGTGGATTTTTCAGTAAGACTCTGAATTAGTGGTCATAAGAAACAGAATCCAGACTATATCACAATTGTGCCATATTCAGTGAGGCTGTGAATGAGTGGCCATATAAAACAGACTCCTTATTACTCCACATGTGTGCATTATTCACTGACTGTCTGAATGAGTAGCCATATGATATTGACTCTTAATTATTCTCCATGTGTGCATTATTCAAAGAAGTTCTGTATGAGTGTCCATGCTAAATAGACTCCTGACACTCCCCCAGGTGTGTATTATTCAGTGAGGCCGAGAATGAGAGGTTATATGAAATAAATTCCTATCACCCAGGTTGTATCATTCAGGGAGGCACTTAATTCGTGTCTATCTTAAACAGCGTCCTGACTACTCCATAGGGGTTCATTATCCACTAAAGCTCTGAATGAGAGGCCATATAAAATAGACTCCTGACTATTGCCCCGTTGTGAATTACCCAATAATGCTCTGAATGAGTGGTATAATGAAATAGAATTCTGACGATTTCCCAGGTGTGTATTAATTAATGAGGCACTGAATGAGTGGTCATATGAAAAAGGCTTCTGACTATTACACTGGTGTGCATTATTAACTGTGGCTCCGAAGGATTGACCATGTGAAATAGATTCCTGAGTATTCCCCAAGTCTGAATTTTTCACTGATTCTCTGAGTGGCCATATAAAATAGACTCTTGACTATTCCCCAGTTGTGTATTATTCCATGGGGTTCCTACTGAGTGACCATATGAAATAGATTTATGACTGTTCCCCATGTAAGCATTATTCAAGGAGTCTCAAAATCGGTGGCGATATGAATTAGTCTCCTCAGTACTCCACAGATATGCATTATTCACTGAGGCTCATAATGAGTGGCCACATTAAACAGACTCCTGACTTTTTTCCAGGTGTGCATTATTCACTGAGGCTCTGAAACAGTGTTTCTATGAAGAAGACACCTGACTATTCCCAAGGTGTGCATTATTCAGCTTGGCTCTCAATGACTGGTCATATGAAATAGAATCCTGACTATTCCCCAGATGTGTATCATTCAGTGAGTCTCTGAATGAGTGGCCATATAAAATAGACTGGTGACTATTCCCTAGGTGTCTATTATTTACAGTAGAATCCTCACTACTCTTCAGGTGTGCATTATTCACTGAGGCTCTGAATGATTGGCAATATGAAACAGACTCTTGAAAATTCCATAGGTTTTTATTACTCAGTGAGGCTCTGAATGAAAGGCCATATGAAAGAGAATTCTCACGTATCCAGCAGTGCACATTACTCCATGCAATTCTAAATTAGTGGCCATTTGACTATTCCACAGCTGTGTACCATTCAGTGGAGCTCTGAATGACAATATTAAAGAAATTTCAGAATATTTTCAAAGAGCATATTACTCACAAAGGAAATGAATGAGTGGCTTATCAATTAGGCTGCTGACTACTCCACAGGAGTGCATTATTCAGTGAAGCTCTGCTTCAGAGAATAACGAAGCAGAGAGGCCAGATGAAACTGTCTCCTGACAGTTTCTTAGGTATGTATTATTCACTGAGCTTCTAAATGTGTGGCCAATTGAAATACACTTCTGACTGTTCCCCCAGGTGTGTGTTATTCACTGAGCCTCTGTATGAGTTGCCATACCAAATAGATTCCTGACACTCCCCCAGGTGTGAACTACTCCCTGATGCTCTCACTGAGTGGTCATATGAAATAGACTCCTGACACTTCCCCATTTGTGTATTATTCAGAGAGGCTCTGAAAGAGTGTCCACATGAAACACATTTTTGTCTATTCCCCAGGTGTGCATTATTCACTGAGGCTCTGAATGAGTTTCAATATGAAATACACTTCTGACTATTTTCCAGGTGAGTTTTATTCACAAGGGCTCTTAATAAGGGGCCATATGAAATAGACTCCTGATTATTTCACAGGTGAGTATTATTCATTGATGTTCTAAATGTGTCGCCAAGGAAAATAGACACATGGCTACTCCACAAGTGTGCATTCTTCACTGATGCTCTGATTCAATGACCCTGTGAAAGAGACTCCAAGATTTTTCCAGGTATGCATTTATTCAATGAGGCTCTGAATGAGAGGAAACTGTAAATGAACTCCTGACAATTCCCCAAACTTGCACTATTCCGAGGGCTCTGAATGAGTGGCAATAGAAAATAACCTAATCAATATTCCCCTGGTGTGTATTATTCACTGAGGCTCTGAAAGAGTGTTCATATGAAAGATAAAGCTGTCTAATCCCAAGGTGTGCATTATTCAGTTTGGCTCTGAATCAGAGGTCATATGGAATAAGATACTAATTATTCCCCAGGCATGTAATATTCACTGAGGCTCTGAATGGGTGGCTGTATAATATATAGCCTTGAATATTCTCCACGTGTGCATTCTTCACTGTGGCTCTGAATGAGTGGAAATATGAAATAGACTCCTGACTATTACACAGGTGTGTACCATTTGGTGAGGCTCTGAAGGAGTGGCCATATGAAAGAGAATCCTGACTGTTCCAAACGTGTGCATTTTTCAATGAAGGTGTAAATTAATGACTATAAGAAATAGAATCCCGACTATCCAACCAGTGTACATTATTTGCCGACGCTCTGAATGAATGGCCTTATGAAAGAGACTCCAAATTTTACTCCAGCTCTGCATTATTCAATGAGGCTCTGAATGCAGGTCATACAAAATAGACTCCTGACAATTCCCCAGGTGTGTATTACTCAGTGAGGCTTAGAAGGAGGAGCAATATGAAATAGACTTCTCACTAATCTACAGGTATAGGTTATTCAGTGAGTCTCAAAATGAGTGTCCATATTAAATAGAATCCCGACTATTCCCCACCAGTGAGGTGCTGAATGAGTGGCCATATGAAATACATTCCTGAGGACTCAACAGATGTTCATTGTTCACTTAGGTTTTAAATGAGGAGCAATATGAAGTAGACTCCTGACTATTTCCCAGGTGTGTATAATTCACTGAGCCTCTGAATGATTTGCCTGAAGAAATAAACTCCTGGCTATTACCCAGGTGTATATTATTCAGTGAGGCTCAAAATATGTGGCCATGTGAAATAGACCTCTCAGTACTCCACATGGGCTAGTTATCCAGTGAGACTCTGAAAGAGTGGGCATAGAAAATAGACTCCTGACTATTCCTCAAGTGTGCATTATTCACTCAGGCTCTGAATGTGTGGCCATTGGAAATAGAATCCTCACTATTCCTTAGGTGTGTATTTTTCACCGGGTCTCTGAAGGAGTGGCTATTCTGAATAAACACCTGATGATTCCCCAAACTTTCACTACTTCGAGAGGCTGTGAATGAGGGGCAATATTAAAGAGACTTATCAGTATTTCCCTGGTGTGTATTATTCACTGAGGCTCTGAAAGTGTGTTTCCATCAGACTCCTCAATAGTCCCAAAATGTGCATTACTCAGTTTGGCTCTCAATACTGGTCATATATAAAAGAATCCTGATTATTCCCCAAGTGTGTGTCATTCACTGAGGCTCTGAATGAGTGGACATATGAAATAGACCCTCGACTATTCCCCAAGTGTGTATTATTCACTGAGGCTTTGAATGAAGGGTCATTTGAAATACAATCCTCGGTACTCCTCAGGCATGCATGATTCACTGAGGCTCTGAATGAGTGGCTATATAAAATAGTCTCCTGACTATTCCACAGTTGTGTACCATTCAGTGAGGCTCTGAATGGATGGCCGTATGAAACAGAATCCTCACTATTCCAAATGTGTGCAGTATTCAGTGAAGGTCTGAATGAGTGTACATGAGAAATAGAATCCTAAATATTCCACCTGTGTGCATTATTCACTGAGGTGAAGAATGAGTGGCCATATGAAATAGATTGCTGAGTACTCCACAGGTATGGTATGCATTAAATACTAAGGTGTTGAATTAGTGGTAATATGAAATAGACACCTAAATATTCTTTTTTTAAAAAAAAAATTTATTGCATTATAGGTTTGGGGGTACATGTGCAGAACGTGCAAGATAGTTGCATAGGTACACACATGGCAGTGTGCTTTGCTGCTTTCCTCCCCTTCACCCACACTTGGTATCCATCCCCAGGCTATCCCCCCCAGCCCCCCTGCTGTCCCACCCCCATTCCCCCCAACAGTCCCCAGTGTATAGTAGACCGCCTCTCTGTGTCCATGTGTTCTCATTTTTCTCACCCACCTATGAGTGAGTATATGCGGTATTCCTTTTTCTGTTCTTGTGTCAGTTTGCTGAGAATGATGTTCTCCAGATTCATCCATGTCCTTACAAAGGACACAAACTCATCATTTTTGATTGCTGCATAATATTCCATGGTGTATATGTGCCACATTTTCCCAGTCCAGCCCATCAAAGTAGGATTCATCCCGGGGGATGCAAGGCTGGTTCAACATACGCAAGTCTATATATGTAATTCACCACATAAACAGAAGCAAAAACAAAAACCACATGATTATCTCAATTGATGCAGAGAAGGCATTCGACAAAATTCAACAGCCCTTTATGCTAAAAACCCTCAATAAACTTGGTATTGATGGAACATATCTCAAAGTAATAAAAGCTATTTACGACAAACCAACAGCCAATATCATACTTAATGGGCAAAAACTGGAAGCATTCCCTTTGAAATCCAGCACTAGACAAGGATGCCCTCTCACCACTTCTATTCAACATAGTACTGGAAGTTCTAGCCAGAGCAATCAGGCAAGAAAGAGAAATAAAGGGTATTCAAATAGGAAAGGTGGAAGCCAAATTGTCTCTATTTGCAGACGACATGATAGTATACCTAGAAGACCCCATCACCTCAGCCCAAAAGCTCCTGAAACGGATAAGCAACTTCAGCAAAGTCTCAGGATATAAAATCAATGTTCAAAAATCACAAGCATTCCTATACACCAATAACAGACTTAAAGAGAACCAAATCAAGAACGAACTGCCATACACCTAAATATTCTTGAGTTGCATATTGTTCAGAGAAGATCTGAATGAGTAGCTATATCAATTAGTCTCCTAACTATTCCACAAGAGAGCATTATTCAATGAAGCTCTGAGGGAGAGGCCAGATGAAATTGACTCCTGTTCCTTCCCCAGTTGTGTATAATTCACTGAGCCTCTTAGTGTGTCCTTAATTGAAATACACTCCTATTTCCCAGGTGTGTCTTATTCACTGAGGTTCTGTATGAGTTGCCATATAAAATAGACTCCTGACAATTCCCGAAGTATGCACTATTCCCTGGAAGTCTCAGTAAGTAGCCATAAGAAACAGATTCCTGGCTCTCCCCAATGTATGTATTACTCAGGGAGGCTCTGAAAGAGTGTCCATATGTAATAGACTCTTGACTATTTCCCAGGTGTGCATTGTTCACTGTGGCTCTGAATAAGTGGCAATATATAATAGATTCCTGACTATTCCCCAGGTGTGTATTATTCACTCAGCCTCTGAATGAGGGGCCTTATGAAATAGACTCCTGATTATACAACAGTTGTGTATTATTAACTGATGTTCTGAATGTGTGACCAAAGCAGATAGACACCTGGCCACTCCACAGATGTGCATTATTTACTGATGCTCTGAATGAACGGCCATATGAAAAGGACTCCAAAATATTCTCCAGGTATAAAATATTCAATGAGGCTCTGAAGGAGGGGCCATATAAAATTTATTTCTTCCAATTCCACATGTGTTAATTTTTCTGTTAGACTCGGAAAGAGGGTCGATAGGAATCAGACTACTCAGGATCACAAGGCGTACATAATTCAGCAAGGCTCATAATGGGTGTTTATGTTAAATAGAATCCTGACTATTCCCCATGTGTGTATCATTCAGTGAGGTGCTGAATTAGTGGCCATATGAAATATACTTTTAAGTACCCAATAGGTGTGCATTGTTCAGTGAGGCTTTAAATGAGCGGGCCTATGTAATAGACTCCTGAGTATTCCCTAGGTGTGTATTATTCACTGAGGCTCTGAAGGAGTGTTCATATAACATAGCCTCCTGATTAATGTCCGGATGTGCATTATTCTCAATCAGTGGTTATATGAAAAAGAATCTTGACTATTTCCCAGGTGTGCATCATTCAGTAATGCTCTGAGTGGCCATATGGCATGGACTTTGACTATTCCCCAGGTGTGTATCACTCAGTGAGTTCTGAAAAAGTGACCATATGAAATAGACTCCCAAGTATAGTTTCTTGACTATTCTTCAGGTGTGCATTTTCCACTGAGGCACTGGGTGAATGGTCATATCAAATAGACTCCAGACTATTCCCCAGGTGTGCATTATTTAGTGAGTCTCTGAATAAGTGGCTATATGAAATAGACTCCTGAGTATTCCCAAGGTACATGTGATTCTTCAGAGGCTCTCAATGAGTGGCAGTTTAAAATACCCTCCTGACTTTTCCATAGGTGTGTATTATTCAGTGAGGCTCTGAATGAGTTACCATAGGAAAGAGACTCCTGAATACTCCACAAGCATGCATTTTTCGGTTGGGCTCTAAATGAGCAGCCATACGAATTAGAATCCGACTTGCCCCCATGTGTATATAATTAACTGAGGATCCGAAAGTGTGGCTATATAAAATAGACTTCTGACTACTCTACAGGTGTTCCTTATTCAGTGAAACTCTGAATGAGAGGCCATATGTAATAGCGTCATGAGTATTCCCCAGGTATGCATTATTCACTGAGGCTCTGAACTTTTGGCCACATGAAATAGTCTCCTGACTAGTCCACATGTGTGTATTATTTAATATGGCTTTGAGTTAGTGACCCCATAAAATAGACTCCTGACTATTCCGCAGGTGTGTATTATTGACTGAGACTCTGAATAAGTGGGCATATGGAATACGACTATTCCAAATTTTTGCATTACTCACTCAGGCTTTCATTTTCTGGCCATATAAAGTAGACTACTGTCTATTCCCCAGGTGTGCATTATTAAATGAGACTGTAAATGAGTGGCTATATAAAGTAGACTCCTAACTCTTCCCCACGTGTGTATTACTCTATGAGGCTGTGCATGAGTGGTCGTATGAAATAAAATGCTTACTATACCCCATATTTGTATTATTCAGTGAATCTCTGAATGAGTGACTATATGAAATAGACTGCTGAGTGCTGTACATTTGTGCAGTATTCACTGAGGCTATGATTGAGTGGCCATATTAAATGAAATCCTGACTATTCCACAGGTGTGCATTATTCAGTGAGGCACTGAATGAGTGGCTATATCAATTAGGCTCCTGACTATTCCACAGGAGTGAATTATTTAATGAAGCTCTGAGTGAGAGGCCAGATGAAATTGACTCCTGATCCTTCCCCTGTTGTGTATAATTCAATGAGCCTTTTAGTGTGTGCTTAATTGAAATACACTCCTGACTATTCCCCAGGTGTGTCTTATTCACTGAGGTTCTGTATGAGTTGCCATATGAAATAGACTCCTGACAATTTCCCAAGTGTGCACTATTCCCTGGGAGTCTCAGTGAGTGGCCATAAGAAACAGGTTCCTGACTCTCCTTAATGTGTGTATTATTCAGGGAGGCTGTGAAAGTGTGTCCATAGTAAATAGACTCCTGACTATTTCCAAGGTGTGCATTATTCACTGAGGTTCTGAATAAGTGGCAATATATAATAGATTCCTGACTACTCCCCAGGTGTGTATTATTCACTCAGACTCTGAATGAGGGGCCATATGAAATAGACTCCTGACTATACCACAGTTGTGTATTATTCACTGATTTTCTAAATGTGTGGAAAAAGCAGATGGACACCTGGCCACTCCACAGGTATGTATTCCTTACTCATGCTCTGAATGAATGGCCATATGAAAGAGACTCCAACTTTTTCTCCAGATATGCATTATTCAATGAGGCTCTGAAAGAGGGGCCATACACAATTTAGTCCTTACAATTCCAGATGTGTTAATTTTTCTGTTAGACTCAGAAAGGGGGTCAATGGAAAATAGACTCCTCAGGATTTCAAGGCATACATAATTCAGCAAGGCTCATAATGGAAGTTAATATTAAATACAATCCTGACTATTCCCCATGTGTGTATCATTCAGTGAGGTGCTGAATGAGTGGCCATATGAAATACATTCCGGAGTACCCAACAGGTGTGCATTGTTCAGTAAGGCTTTGAATAAGAGGGCCTATGTAATAGACTCCTGAGTATTCCCTAGGTGTGAATTATTCACTGAGGCTCTGGAGGAGTGTTCATATGACATAGCCTCCTGATTAATGTCCCAGTATTCATTATTCAATGAGGCTCTCAACCAGGGGTCATATAAAATAGAAACCTATTTCCCAGGTGTGCATTATTCAGTAATGCTCTGATTGGGTGGCCATATGGCATGGACTCTGACTATTCTCAAGGTGTGTATTATTCAGTGTGTTTTTGAACCAGTGACCATATGAAATAGACTTCAGACTATAGCCTTCTGACTATTCCTCAGGTATGCATTTTCCACTAAGGCACTACATAAACTGTCGTATTAAATAGACTCAAGGCTATTCCCCAGGTGTGCATTATTCAGTGAGTCTCTGAATAAGTGGCTATATGAAATAGACTCCTGAGTATTCCCCAGGTATATATGATTCTTCACTGAGGCTCTGAATGAGTCGCCATGTGAAATACTCTCCTGACTTTTCCACAGGTGTGTTTTATTCAGTGAGGCTCTGAATGAGTTACCATAGGAAAGAGACTCTTGAATACTCCCAAGGCATGCATTTTTAGGTTTGGCTCTGAATGAGTGGCCATACGAAATAGAATCCTGACTTTTCCCCATGTGTATATTATTAAGTGAGGCTGAGAATGTGTGGCTATATGACATACACTTCTGACTACTCTACAGATATTTCTTATTCAGTGAATCTCTGAATGAGAGGCCATATAAAACAGCATTCTGAGTATTCCCAAGGTATGTATTATTCACTGAGGATCTGAACGCTTGGCCATATGAAACAGTCTCCTCACTAGTACACAGGTGTGTATTATTTAATGAGGCTTTGAGTTAGTGACCATAGGAAATAAATTCCTGACTATTCTTTGGGTGTTTATTATTGACTCAGACTCTGAATAAGTGGGCACATAAAATATGACAATTCTAAAGTTGTGCATTACGCACTCAGGCTTTGATTTTGTGGCCATATAGAATAGGCTAGTGTCTATTTTCCAGGTGTGCATTATTACTGAGGCTGTATATGAGTGGCTATATAAAAGAGACTTCTAACTTTTTCCCAGATGTGTATTACTAAGTGAGGCTCTGCATGAGTGATCATATGAAATGGGGTGCTATCCCCCATATTTGTATTATTCAGTGAATCTCTGAATGAGTGGTTATATGAAATAGACTGCTGAGTGCTGTACATTTGTGCATTATTCACTGAGGCTATGAGTGAGTGGCCATATAAAATGGAATCCTGACTATTCCACAGGTGTGTATTATTCACTGAGGCTCTGAATGAGTGGCTGTATGAAATACACTCCTGGCTACTACACAGGTGTGCAATATCAACTGAGGCTCTGAATGAGTGTTCATATGACATAGCCTCCTGGTTATTGCCCAGGTGTGCATTATTCAATTAGGCTCTTAATCAATGGTCATATGAAATAGAATCCTGACTATTTCCCAGGTGTGCATCATTCAGTAATGCTCTGATTGAGTGGCCATATGACATAGACTCTGACTATTCCCCAGGTGTGGATCATTCAGTGAGTTTCCGAATAAGTGGCCACATGAAACAGACTCCTGACTATTCTCCAGGTGTGTGTTACTTACTAAGGGTATGGATGAGTGGCTACATAAAATAGCCTCCTGACTATTCCTCAGGTGTGCATTTTCTACTGAGGCACTGAATGAACCATCATATCAATTAGACTCCAAACTAATTCACAGGTGTGCATTATTCCATGAGTCTCTGAATGAGAGGCTATATAAAATAGACTCCAGAGTATTCCCCAGGTATGTATGATTCACTGAGGCTCTGAATGTGTGGCCATGGGAAATACACTCCTGACTTTTCCATAGATGTGTATTACTCAATGAGGCTCTGAATGAGTGGCCATACGAAAGAGAGTCCTGAATACTCCCAGGAGTGCATTTTTAGCTTGGGCTCTAAGAGAGTGGCTTTAGGAAATAGAATCCTGACTTTCTCCTAGGTTTGTATTTTTCAGTGAGGCTGTAAATGTGTAGCTATATAAATTAGACTTTTGACTACTCTACAAGTGTTCATTATTCAGTGAAGCTCTTAATGAGAGGCCATATGTAAGAGTGTCCTGAGTATTCCTCAGTATGCATTATTCACTGAGGCTTTGAAAGTTTGGCCATATAAAATAGCCTCCTGACTATTCCAAAGGTGTGTATTATTTATTCAGGCTTTGAGTTAGTGACCATATGAAATAGATTCCTGACTATTCCTCAGGTGTGTTTTATTGTCTGAGACTCTGATTAAGTGGGCATATGGTATAGACTCCTCCATATTCCAAAGTTTTGCATTACTCACTCAGGCTTTGATTTTGTAGGCCATATGAAATAGACTAGTGTTTATTTCCCAGGTGTGCATTATTCACTGAGGCTCTGAGTGGCTAAATAAAGTAGACTTTTAACTCTTCCCCAGTATATTATTGAATGAGACTCTGAATAAGTAGGCATAAGAAGGAGACTCCTGACTATTCCCCAGGTTTGCATTATTTACAGAAAATCTGAAGTGTAGCCATTTGAAGTAGATTCTTGACTATTACACATGGGGTGTATTATTCAGTGAGGCCCTAAAAGAGTGGCCATACAAAAGAGATTCCTGGCTCTTCCAGATATGTATATTATTTCCTGAAACACTGAAAGAGTGGCCATATAAAACAGACTCCATTTTACTCCACAGGTGTGCATTATTCATTGATTATCTGAATGAATCACCATATGAAATAGACTAGCAATTATTTTTCACATGTACATTATTCAAAGAGGTTCTTTATGAGTGTCCATATCAAATAGACTCCTGACTATTTGGAGTAGACTCCAGGTGTGTATCATTCAGGGAGGTGCTTAATTTGTGGCCATCTTAAATAGGGTCCTGACTAATCCACAGGTGTTCAATATTCACTGAAGCTCTGAATGAGAGGCCATATAAAATAGACTCCTGACTATTGCCCCATTGTGCATTATTCAGTAAGGCTCTGAATGAGTGGTCATATGGAATAGAATCCTGATGATTCCCCACATGTGTATCATTCAGTGAGATACTGAATGAGTGGTCATATGAAAGAGGCTCCTGACTTACCGTGGTGTGCATTATTTACTGAGGCTCTGAGTGGCCATATGAAATAGACTCCTAAGATTCACTGAGTATTCCTCATGTGTTCATTATTCACTGATTCTCTGAGTGCCCATATGAAATAAACTCCTGAGTATTCCCAAATGTGAATTATTTCTTGGGGGTTTTAATGGGTGGCCATATAAAATAGAATTCTCATTATCCCACAGGTGTGTATTATTCAGGGAATCTCAGGATGATGGGCGATATGAATTAGTCTCCTCAGTACTCCACAGACATGCCTTATTCACTGAGGCTGATAATAATTGGTCATATTAAATGGAATCCTGACTATCCCCAAGGTGTGTATCATTCAGTGAGGCTCTGAATGATTCGCCATATGAAAAAGTACTCAACCATTGTAAATTATTCACTGAGCCTCTAATGAGTGGCTATGTGAAATACACTCCTGATGTTTTCTCAGGTGTGTACTGTTCAGTGAGGCTCAAAATGAGTGGCCATATAAAATAGACCCCTCAGTACTCGACAGACGTGCACTGTTCACTGAGGAGCTGAATGAGTGGGCATAAGCAATAGACTCCTGATTATTACCCAGCTGTGCATTATTCACTGAGGATCTGAATATGTGGCCATTTGGAATAGATTCCTCACTATTCTCTAGGTGTGTGTTATTCACAGAGTCTCTGAATGCATTGCCATTCCAAATAGATTCTTGAGAATTCACAGGGTGTGCACTATTCCATGAGGCTCTGAATGAGTGGCCACATGAAATAGACTCCTCACTGTTCCCCAGGCGTGTATAATTCACTGAGGCTCTGAAAGAGTGACCAAATGAAATAGATTTCTGACTATTCCACAGGTTATGCATTATTCATTGAGGCTCTCAATGAGTGCTAATATGAAACTATCCTGACTATTCCCCAGGTGTGTATCACTCAGTGAGGTGCTGAAAGAATGGCCATATGATATGAAATAGATTCTTGGCTGTTTGTCAAGAGTGTATTATTCACTGAGGCTCTGAATGAGTGGCCACATGAAATAGACTTCTGACTGTTTCACAGATGCATACTATCCACTGAGGCTATAAATGAGTGTCCAAATGAAGTAGACTCCTGGCTATTCCACAGGTGTGCATTATTCACTGGGGCTCTGAATGACTGTTTATTAGAAATAGACTCCAAATTGTTCTTCAGGTGTGTATTACTCAGTGAGGTTCAGAATAAGTGGCCATATTAATTAGATTCCTTACTATCTCACAAGTGTGTATTATTCACTGAGGCTCTGAATATGTGGCTACATGAAATAGACTCCTGAGTACTCCACATTATTCAGTGACACTTCGAATGAGACGCCACATGAAAAAGACTCCTGACTATTCCACTTGTGAGCATTATTCAGTGAGAATCTCAATGGGGAATAAAACAGAATCCTGACTATTTTCCCAAGTATGTACATTTAGTGAGGCTCTCAATGAGTGGCCATATAAAAGAGACTTCTGACTATTCTGCAGGTGTGCATTATTCCATGAGGCTGTGAAAGAGTGGCCATATGAAATAGACTCCTGACAATTCCCCAGGTATGTAATATTCAGTGATGTTCTAAATGAGTTTTCATATGAAATAGTCTTTTTTTACCTGGTGTGCATTATTCAGTGAGGCTCTGAATGAGTGGTCATAAGAAATAGACTCCAGACTATATCACAAGTGTGTAATACTCAGTGAGGCTGTGAAAGATTGGCCACATAAAACAGATTCCACATGTGTGCATTATTCACTGATTGTGTGAATGAGTAGCCATGTGACATAAACTCCTAATTTTTCTCCATGTGTTTATTATTCAAAGAGGTTCTGTATGAGTGTCCATACCAAATAGAATCCTGACAATCCCCCAGGTGTGTGTTCTTCAGTGAGGTCCAGAATGGGACGTCATATGAAAGAGACTCATGACTATCACCCAGGTGTGTAACATTCAGGGAGGCACTTAATTCATGTCTATCTTAAACAGCGTCCTGACTACCCCATAGGGGTTTATTATTCACTGAAATACTGAGTGAGAGGCCATATAAAGTAGACTCCTCACTATTGCCCCATTGTGAATTATTCAATAAGGCTCTGAATGAGTGGTACTATGGATTAGAATCCTGATGATTTCCCAGGTGTGTAACATTCAGTGAGGCAGTAATTGAGTGGCCATATGAAAGAGGACCCTGACTAATACCTTGGTGTGTATTATACACTGTGGCTCTGTATTATTGGCAACGTAAAATAGACTCCTGAGAATTCCCCAAGTCTGCATTATTCAGTGATTCTCTGAGTGGCCTTATAGAATAGACTCCTGATTATTCCTCAGTTGTGTATTATTCTGTGGGGGTCCTACTGAGTGACCATATGAAATAGAATTCTGACTGTTCCCCATGTGTGCATTATTCAGAGAGTCTGAGAATTGGCCATGATATGAATTAGTCTCCTCAGTACTCCACAGATGTGCATTATGCACTGAGGCTCGGAATGAGTGGTCATGTTAAACAGACTCCTGATTATTCCCCAGGTGTGCATTATTCACTGTGGCTTTGAATGAGCAAAAACATAAAATAGACCCCTGACTATTTCACAGGTGTGTACCATTCAGGGATTCTATGAATGAGTGGCCATATGAAAGAGAATCTTGACTATTCCAAACGTGTGCATTATTCAGTGAAGGACTAAATGAGTGACCATAAGAAATAGAATCCTGAGTATTTTCCAGGTGTACATTATTCACTGAGGTGCTGAATGATTGTCCACATGAAATAGATTTCTGAGTACTCCTTCGGTATGCATTATTCACAGAGGCTGTGAATCAGTGGCCATGTGAAATAGACTTCTGAATATCCCCCATGTGTGCCTTATTAATAGAGGTTCTAAAAACATAGTCCTATTAAAATGATTGCTGACTATTCCCCAGGTTTGGATTATTCACTGAGGCTATGAATGGGAGGCAATGTGAAATAGACTTCTGATTATATTCTAGGTGTGTTTTATTCACACGGGCACTGAATGTGGAGCCATGTGAAATAGACTCCTGTCTACTCCAGAGCTGTGTATGATTCGCTGAGTTTCTCAATATGTGGTCAAAGGAAATAGACACCTGGCTACTTCACAAATGTACATTATTCACCGATGCACTAAATAAATGACCATGTACAAAACACCAAAAGCATTGGAAACAAAAACCAAAATAGACAAATGGGACCTAATCAAACTCCACAGCTTCTGCACGGCAAAAGAAACAGTCACTAGAGTGAATCGGCAACCATCAGAATGGGAAAAAATCGTTGCAGTTTACCCATCTGACAAAGGGCTGATATCCAGAATTTACAAATAACTCAAACAGATTTACAGAAAGAAAAACAAACAAGCCCATTCAAAAATGGGCAAAGGATATGAACAGAAACTTTACAAAAGAAGACATACATGAGGCCAACAAACATATGAAAAAGTGCTCATCATCATTGGTCATTAGAGAGATGCAAATCAAAACCACATTGAGATATCATCTCACACCAGTTAGAATGGCGATCATTAAAAAATCTGGAGACAGCAGATGCTGGAGAGGATGTGGAGAAATAGGAACACTCTTACACTGTTGGTGGGAGTGTAAATTAGTTCAACCATTGTGGAAGACAGTGTGGCGATTCCTCAGGGACCTAGAAATAGAAATTCCATTTGACCCAGCAATCCCATTACCGGGTATCTATCCAAAAGACTATAAATCGTTCTACTATAAGGACACATGCACACGAATGTTCATTGCAGCACTGTTTACAATAGCAAAGACCTGGAACCAACCCAAATGCCCGTCGATGATAGACTGGACTGGGAAAATGTGGCACATATACACCATGGAATATTATGCAGCAATCAAAAATGATGAGTTTGTGTCCTTTGTAAGGACATGGATGAATCTGGAGAACATCATTCTCAGCAAACTGACACAAGAACAGAAAAAGAAATACTGCATATACTCACTCATAGGTGGGTGAGAAAAATGAGAACACATGGACACAGAGAGGCGGTCTACTATACACTGGGGACTGTTGGGGGAAATGGGGGAGGGACAGCGGGGGGGCCTGGGGGGATAATCTGGGGATGAATACCAAGTGTGGGTGAAGGGGAGGAAGGCAGCAAAACACACTGCCATGTGTGTACCTATGCAACTATCTTGCACGTTCTGCACATGTACCCCAAAACCTATAATGCAATAAAAATTAAATGAATGAATAAATAAATAAATAAATGACCATGTGAAAGAGACTTCAACTTTATCTCCAGGTTTGCATTACTCAATGAGGCTGAATGAAGGCCATACGAAACAGACTCCTGACAATTCCCCAGGTGCATATCATTCAGTGAGACTCGGAAGAAGGGGTGATATGAAATAGACTCCTCACTGTTTTACAGGTATAGGTTATTCAGTGAGTCTCGAAATGGGTGTCCACATTAAATAGAATCCCGACTTTTCCCCACGTGTGTATCATTCAGTGAGGTGCTGAATAAGTAGCCATATGACATACATTCCTGAGGACTCAACAGGTGTTCATTTTTCACTTAGTCTTTGAATGAGGAGCAATATGAAGTAGACTACAGACTATTTCTAGGTGTGTATAATTCACTGAGCCTCTGAATGATTGGCCTGAAGAAATAAACTCCTGGCTATTACCCAGGTGTGTATTATACAGTGAGGCTTAAACTTAGTGGCCATATGAAATAGACCTCTCAATAGCCCACATAAGTGAGTTATTCAGTGAGACTCTGAAAGAGTGGGCATATGAAATAGACTCCTGACAATTCATAAGGAGTTAATTATTCACTGAGGCTCTGAATGTATGGACATTGGAAATAGAATCCCGACTATTCCCCACGTGTGTATTATTCGGTGAGGCACTGAATGAGTGGCCATATGAAGGGGGCTCCTGACTATTACCCTGGTTTGCATTATTCACTGTGGCTCTGAATTACTGCCCATGTGAAATAGAGTCTGGAGTATTTCCCAAGTCTGCATTATTTACTGATTATCTGAGTGGCCATATAAAATAGACTCCTGATTATTCCCCAGTTGTGTATTATTCCGTGGGGGTCCTACTGAGTGACCATATAAAATAGACTTCTGACTGTTCCCCATGTGTGCATTATTCAGGGAGCCTCAGAATCTGGGGTGATATGAATTAGTCTCCTCAGTACTCCACAGACGTGCATTATTTACTGAAGTTTGTAATGAGTGTTCATGTTAAACATTCTCCTGACTGTTCCCCATGTATGCATTATTCACTGAGGATTTGAAACAGTGTCTCTATGAAAAAGACATCTGACTATTCCCAAGGTGAGAGTTATTCAGCTTGACTCGAAATGACTGGTCATACAAAAAAGGAATCCTGACGGTTCATCAGGTGTGTATCATTCAGTGAGGCTCTGAATGAGTGACCACATAGAATAGACCATTGACTATTCCACAAGTGTCTAATATTTACAATAGAATCCTCAGTACTCCCCAGGTGTGCATTATTCACTGAGGCTCTGAATGAGTGGCAATATGAAACAGACTCTTGACAATTCCAAAGGTGTGTATAGTTCAGTGAAGTTCTGAATGAGTGGCCATAAGAAAGAGAATCGTCACTCATCCACCGGTGTCCATTACTCCGTGAGATTCTGAATTAGTGGCCACATGACAATTCCACAGGTGTGTACCATTCAGTGAGGTGGCCATATTAAAGATATTCCTGAATATCTGCAAGGAGCTTATTACTCAGAGAAGCTTTGAATGAATGACTATATCAATTAGGCTGCTGACTACTCCACAGGAATGCATTATGCAGTGAAGCTCTGCATGAGAGGCCAGACAAAATTGTCCCCTAACAATTCCTTAGGTGTGTATTATTTACTGAGCCTCTGAATGTGTGGTCAATTGAAATACACTTCTGACTATTCCCCAGGTGTGCATTATTCAGTGAGGTTCTGTATGAGTTGCCATATGAAATAGACTCCTGACAATTCCCCAGATGTGCTCTACTCCCTGAGGCTCTCACTGAGTGGTCATATGAAATAGACTCCTGACCCTACCCCATGCATGTATTATTCAGAGAGTCTCTGAAAGAGTCTTCATATGAAATATACTCCTGTTCATTCCCTAGGTGTGCATTATTCACAGAGTTTGTGAATGAGTTTCTATATGAAATACACTCCTGACAATTCTCCAGTTGTGTTTTATTCACATGGGCACTGAATGAGAAGCTGTATAAAATAGACTCCTGACTATTTCACAGGTGTGTATTATTCACTGATCTTCTGAATAGGTCACCAAAGAAAATAGACACATGGCTACTCCACAAGTGTGCATTCTTCACTGATGCTCTAAATCAATGGCCATGTGAAAGAGACTCCAAGATTTTCCCAGGTATGCATTATTCAATGAGGCTCTGAATGAGAGGACACAGTAAATAAACTCCTGACAATTCCCCAAACTTGCACTATTTGGAGGGATCTGAATGAGTGGCAATATGAAATAACCTAATCAATATTCCTCTGGTGTGTATTATTCAGTGAGGCTCTAAAAGAGTGTCCATATGAAATAAAAACCTGTCTATTCACAAGGTGTGCATTATTCAGTTTGGCTCGGAATCACAGGTCATATGGAATAAGATACTGATTATTCCACAGGCGTGTATCATTCACTGAGGCTCTGAATGGGAGAACATATGATATAGAGCCTTAAATATTACCCATGTGTGTATTATTCACTGAGCGCTGAATGAGGGGTCTTTTGAAATAGGAACCTCAGTAGTCCCCAGGCGTGCAATAATCACTGTGGCTTTGAATGAGTGGCAATATGAAATAGATTCCTAACGATTCCAGAGGTGTGTATCATTCAGTGAGGCCCTGAATGAGTGACCATATGATAAAGAAACCTGAATACTGCAAACATGTGAATTATTCAGTGAAGGCCTAAATGAGTGACCATAATAAATAGATTCCTGACCATTCCCCAGTTGTGCATTATTCCTTGGGGTTTTAATGGGTGGCCATATGAAACAGACTTCTGATTATTCCACAGGTGTGTATTATTCAAGAAATCTCAGATTGGGGCCGATATGAATTAGTCTCCTCAGTACTCCAAAGACATGCGGTATTCACTGAGGCTCATAATGAGTGGTTATATTAAACAGAATCCTGACTATTCCCAAGGTGTGTATCATTTAGTGAGGCTCTGAATGAGTGGCCATATGACATAGACTCCCAATTATTATCCATGTGTGCATTATTCAAAAACGTTCTGTATAAATATTCATACCAAATAGACTCCTGACACTCCCCTGGGTGTGCATTATACAGTGAGGCCCAGAATGAGAGGTCATATGGTATAGACTCCTGACTATCACCCAGGTGTGCGTCACTCAGGGAGGCACTTAATTCGCGGCTATCTTAAACAGCATCCTGACTACTCCGTAGGGGTTCATTATTCACTGAAGCTCTGAATGAGAGGCCATATACAATATACTCCTGACTATTGCCCGTTGTAAATTATTCAATATAGCTCTGAATGAGTGGTAGTATGGAATAGAATCCTGACAATTCCCCAGGTGTGTATCATTCAGTGTGACATTGAATGAGTGGCCATATGAAAGAGGCCACTGACTATTACCCTAGTGTGCATTATATTCTGTGTCTCTGAATTATTTGCCATGTGAAATAGACTCCTGAGGCTTCCCCAAGTTTTTCTTATTTACTGATTCTCTGAGTGGCCAGATAAGAGAGACTTCTGAGTATTTCCTATTTGTGTATTTTTGCGTGGGGGTGCTACTGAGTGATCATATAAAATAGACTTCTGAGAGTTCCCCATGTGTGCACTATTCAGAGAGTCTCAGAATTGAGGGAGATGTGAATTAGTCTCCTCAGTCCTCCACAGACATGCATTATTTACTAAGACTCATAATGAGTGATTGTGTTAAAGAGATTCCTGACTATTCCCCATGTGTGCATTATGCACTGTAGCTCTGAAACAGTTTTTCCATGAAGGAGACACCTATTTCCAAGGTGTGAATAATTCAGCTTGGCTCTCAATGACTGGTCATATGAAATAGAATCCTGACAATTCCCCAGGTGTGTATCATTCAGTGAGGTTCTGAATGAGTGACCATACAAAATAGCCCATTGGCTATTCCCCAAGTGTCTATTGTTTACAATAGAATTCTCAGTACTTCCAAGATGTGCATTATTCACTGAGCCTCTGAATGATTGGCAATATGAAATAGACTCTTGACAATTTCACAGGTGTGTATTATTCAGTGAAGCTCTAAATGAGTGGCCATATGAAAGAGAATGCTCACTTATACACCGGTGTGCATTACTCCATGAGATTCTGAATTAGTTGTCGTATGACTATTCCACAGTTGTGTACCATTCAGTGAGGCTCTGAGTGGCCATATTAAAGAGATTCCTGAATATTCACAAGGAGCTTATTACACAGAGAGGCTCTGAACGAATGACTATACCAATTAGGCTGCTGACTACTCCACAGGAGTGCATTATTCAGTGAAGCTCTGCATGAGAGGTCAGATGAAATTGTCTCCTGACAATTCCCTAGGTGTGCATTATTTACTGAGCTTCTGAATGTGTGGCCAATTGAAATACACTCCTGACTATTTTCCAGGTGTGTGTTATTCACTGAAGTTCTGTATGAGTTGCCATACAAAATAGATTCCTGACAATTCCCCAGGTGTGCACTACTTCCTGAGGCTCTCACTGAGTGGCCATATGAAATAGACTCCTGTCTCTACCCCATGTGTGTATTATTCAGAGACACTCTGAAACAGTGTCCATATGAAATACACTCCTGTCTATTTCCCAGGTGTGCATTATTCACTGAGGCTCTGAATGAGTGTTCATATGACATAGCTTCCTGATTATTGCCCAAGTGTGCATTTTTCAATGAGGCTCTTAATCAATGGTCATATAAAATAGAATTTTTACTATTTCCCAGAGGTGCATCATTCAGTAATGCTCTGATTAAGTGGCCAGACTATATACTCTGACTATTCCCCAGGTGTGTATTAGTCAGTGAGCTTCTGAATAAGTGGCCCCATGAAATAGACTCCTGACTATTCCCCAGGTGTCTGTTACTTACTAAGGGTATGGATGAGTGGCTACATAAAATAGCCTCCCGACTATTGCTCATGTGTGTATTTTCCACTGAGGCACTGAATGAACCATCATCTCAAATAAACTCCAGATTATTTCGCAGGTGTGCATTATTCCATGTGTCTCTGAATCTGTGGCTATATAAAATAGACCCCTGAGTACTTTCCAAATATGTGTTATTCACCTGGGCTTTAAATGAGTGAATGTGTGAAATACACTCCTGATTTCTCCATAGATGTGTATTATTTCAATGAGGCTCTGAAGGAATGGCCATAGGGAAGAGACTCGTCAATACTTTCAGGAGTGCATTTTTAGGTTAAGCTCTGAAAGAGTGGCTTTGTGAAATAGAATCCTGACTTTCCCCCAGGTGTGTATTATTCAGCAAGGCTCTGAATGCGAAGATATATTAATTAGACTTCTGACTTCTCTACAGGTGTTCATTATTCAGAGAAGCTCTGAATGAGAAGCCCATATGTAACAGTGTCCTTAGTTTTTCTTGGTATGCATTATTCACTGAGACTCTGAAATTTTGGCCATATGAGATAGTATCCTGACTATTCCACAGGTGTGTATTATATAATGAGGCTTTGAGTTAGTGACAATATGAAATAGAGTTCTGACTATTCCTCAGGTGTTTATTATTGACTGAGACTCTGATTAAAGGCGCATATGAAATAGACTCCTCAGTGTTCCAAAGCTTTGCATTATTCACTCAGGGTTTGATTTTGTGGCCATATAAAACAGACTAGCGTCTATTCCTCAGGTATGCATTGTTCAATGAGGCACTAAATGAGTGGCTATACAAAGTAGACTCTTAACTCAGGACGCTATTACATATGGCCTCTCCTTCAGAGCTCCGCTGAATAAGGAACACCTGTATTGTAGTCAGAATTCTTTGTTGTATAACTACATATTCAGAGCCTCACTGAATAACATTCACCCTGGGGAAAGTCAGGATTCTATTTTGTATAGCCACTCATTTAGAGCCGAACCTAAACATGCACACCTGAAAAGTATTCAGGAGTCTTTTTTCTATGGCTGCTCATTCAGAGCCTCAATAATCATACAGACCTATGGAAAAGTCAGGAGTGTAATTCACATGGCCACTCATTAAGAACTTCAGTGAAGAAACATATATACCTGGGAAATACTCAGGATTCTATTGCATATAGCCACTTACTTAGAGACTCACTGAATAATGCACACCTGTGGAATAGTATCATGTCTATTTGATATAACCATACACCCAGTGCCTCAGTGGGAAATGCACAGCTGAGAAGTAGTCAAGAGGATATATTCAAGAGTCTATTTTATATGGTCACTCATTCAGAAACTCACAAAATAATTCACACCTGGAAAAGAGTCAGAGTCCATGCCATATGGCCACTCAATTACAGCATTACCGAATAGTGCACAATGAGGCCATAGTCAGGAGTCTATTTCATATGGCCTCTCATTTAGTGCTTCAGTGCATAATAAACAGCTGTGGAGTAGTCAGGACCCTATTTTAGGTAGACCCAAATTAAGCACCTGCCTGAATTATACACATATGAGTGATAGAAGACTTTTAAATATGGACACTTATAAAGAACCATTTTGAATACTGCACATGAGGGGAATATTCACTAGTCTATATCATATGGCGATTCATTTGGAGAATCAAGGAATAACGCACACCTGTGGAGTAAAATTGGGTCTATTTCATATGGCCACGTTTTCAGTGTTTCAGTGAAAAATATGTATATCTGGATAGTCAGAAATCTCTTTCATATGGCCACTCGTTCACACCTCGGTGAATAATGCATTCCTGAGAAATAGTCAAGAGTCTATTTCAAATGGCTACACATTCAGAGTCTCTGTAAATAATGCACACCTGGGCAATAGACAGGAGTCTCTTTTTTATGCCCACTTATTCAGAGTCTCATTTAATAATACACACCTGGGGAAGACTTAAAAGTCTACTTCATATAGCCACTCATTTAGAGCCTCAGGAAATAATGCACACCAGGGTAATAGTCTGGAGTCTCTTTCATATGACCACTCATTCAGTGCCTCACTTAATGATACACACCTGGGGAACCATCAGGATTCTATTCCATACTACCACTCATGCAGAGCCTTATTGAATAATTCACAATGGGGCAGTAGTCAGGTGTCTATTTTATATGGCCTCTCATTCAGAGCTTCAGTGAATAATAAACTTCTATGGAGTAGTCAGGCCACTGTATAAGACAGCAACAAATTAAGTGCCTCCCTGAATGATACACACCTGGGTGACAGTCAGGAGTCTATTTTATATGACCTCTCATTCTGGAAATCACTGAGTAATACACACCTGGGAGAGTGTCAGGAGTCAATTTGATATGGACACTCATACAGAACCTGTTTGAATAATGCACACATGGAGAATAGTTAGGAGTCTATATCATATGGCTACTCATTCAGACAATCAGTGAATAATGCACACATGTGGAGTAATAAGAAGTCTGTTTCCTAAAACCACTCTTTCATAGCCTCAATAAATATTACACACTTGTGATATAGTCTGGCCTCTATTACTTATGGCCACTCATTAAGAGAATCACTGAAAAATGCACACCTGCAGAATAGTCAGAAGTCTCTTTCCTATGGCCACTCATTGAGTGCCTCACAATATGTACACACCTGGGGAGATAATCAGAATTCTGTTTTATCTCCTCATTCAGATTCTCACTGAATAATGCACATATGTGGAATAGTCAGGAGTCTTTTTCATGTGGCCTCTCATTCAGAGTGTCACTGAATAATGTGGAGTAGTCAGGAGTTTATTTCATGTAGACACATTTTCAGAGCCTCAGTGAATAATACGCTCCCATGAAATAGTAAAAATTTGAATTAATATGGCCACGTATTCTGAGCCTCACTGAATAATACACACTTGGAGAATAATTTGAAATCTATTTCCTTTGGACATTCGTTCAGAGCCTCGTTGAATAATGCACACCTGTAGAGTAGCCAGGAGTCTATTTCCTTTGGACACTCATTCATAGCCTTAGTGGATAATATGCCCCTGTGGAATAGTCAGGAGTCTATTTTATATGGCCACTTATTCAAAGCCTCAGTGAGAAGTACACACTTGGGAAATAGTCAAGAGTCTGGTTTATACGGCCAATCTCTCAGCACCTTTCTGAGTGATACACACCTATGGAATAGTCAGGACAGTTTCATATAGACACTTCATGAGTGCCTCACTGAATAACGCACACCTTTGGAATAGTCAGGGATCTTATTTATTTGGTCACTCTTTCAGAGCTTCAGTGAATAATACAAACCTAGAAAACAGTGAGGAGTCTATTTCATGTGGTCACTCATTCAGCACCTCACGGAAAAGTGCACACCTGGAGAATTCTCAAGAGTCTATTTGGAATAGCAATGCATTCAGAGACTCTGTGAAGAACACACACCTAGGTAATAGTGAGGAATTTATTCCAAATGGTCACATATTCGGAGCCTCAGTAAATAATGCACACCAAGGACATAGTGAGAAGTCTATTGCTTATGCCCTCTCATTCAGCCCCTCAGTGAATAATGCACATCTGTCTAGTACTGAGGGGTCTGTGTTATATGGCCATTAATTTCGAGCCTCAGTGAATAGTACACAACTGTGGAAAAGTCAGGGGTGTAATTCACATGTTCACTCATTCAGAGGCTCAGTAAATAATTCACAGCTGTTGAGTACTCAGGAGCATTTCTCATATGGTGAATCATTCAGAGCCTCACTGAATAATTCACAGCTTGGGAATAGTCAGGATTCTGTTTAATATGAACACTCATTATGAGCCTTAGTGATTAATGCATGTCTGTGGAGTACTAGGATATTTATTCATATCACCCCCAATTCTGAGATTCCCTGAATATAACACACCTGTGAAATAGTAAGAAGTCTATTTCATATGGTGAGTCATCAGGAACCCCAAGAAATAATACACTATCGGGGAATAGTCAGGAATCTATTTTATATGGCCACTCAGAGAATCAGTGAATAATGCACACGTGAGAAACACTCAGTGAATATGAGGAGTCTATTTCATATGGCCATTCAAAGCCTCAGTGAAGAATGCAGACCACAGTAATAGTCAGGATGCTGTTTCATATGACAACTGATTCAGTATCTCACTGAATAATACACACCGGGGAATCGTCAGGATTCTATTCCATAGAACCACTCATTCAGGGCCTCAGTGAATAATACAACCCTGAAAAATAGTCAAGAGTCTACTTCAAATGGCCACACATCGAGAGTCTCTGTATATAATGCACACCTGGGGAATAGTCAGGAGTCTCTTTCTTATGCCCACTTTTTCAGTCTCATTCAATAATACAGACCTGAAGAAGAATTAAGAGTCTACTTTATATAGCCACTCATTTAGAGCCTCGCTGAATAGTGCACACCTGTGGAACAGACACTGACCTATTTTGTATTGCCACAAAATCAAAGCCTCAGTGAGTAATGCACAACTTTGGAATAGTGATGATTCTATTCCATATGCCCACTTAATCAGTGTCTCAGTCAATAGTACACACCTTAGAAATAGTAAGAAATTTATTTAATCAATAACTCAAAGCCTCATTAAATAATACACACCTGTAGAATATTCAGGAGTCTATTTTATATAGCCATACATTCAGAGCCTCAGTGACTAATGCATACCAGGGCATACTCAGGACACTATTACATATGGCCTCTCACTCAGAGCTTCACTGAATAATGAACACCAGGGGGAACGTCAAGATTCTATTTCATAAAGACACTCTTTCAGAGCCCAACCTAAACATGTACTCCTGCGAATATTCAGGATTCTCTTTCCTATGGCTACTCATTCAGAGCCTCATTGAATAATACACATCTATGGAAACGTCAAAAGTGTATTTCACATGGCCACTCATTCAGAGCCTCATTGAATCATACATACCTGGGAATACTCAGGAGTCTATTTTATATGGCCACTCATTCAGAGACTCATGTAATAATGCACACCTGTGAAATAGTCTGGAGTCTATTTGATATGATGGTTCATTCAGTTCCTCAATGGAAAACGCACACGTGAGGAATAGTCAAGAGGCTATTTTATGTAGCCACTCATCCATACCCTTAGTAAGTAATACACACCTGGGGAATGATCAGGAGTCTATTTCATGTTGCCACTTATTCAGAAACTCTCTGAATAATACACACCTGTGGACTACTTAGAGTCTATGACATATGGCCACTCAATCAGAGCATTACTGAATGAAGCACACCTGGGAAATAGTCAGGATTCTATTTCATATGACCATTGTATAAGAGACTCATTGAGTAATGCACATCTGGTCTGTAATAAGGAGGCTATGTCATATGAACACTCATTCAGGGCCTCAGTGAATAATGCACACCTGTGGAGTAGCCAGGAGTGTTTTTCACACAGCCACTCATTCAGAGTCTCAGTGAATAATACACACCTGTGGAATAGTCAAAATTCCATTTTATATGGCCACTGACTCATAGTCTAAGTGAATAATGCACAAATGTACAGTACTCAGGAGTCTATTTCACATAGCCACTCATTCAGAGATTCACTGAATAATACAAATATTTATGATAGACAGCATCCTATTTCAAATGATCACACAAGGAGAGCCTCACTGAGTAATACACACCTGGGGAAGAGTTAGGAGTCTACTTTTTATATCCACTCATTTACAGCATCAGTGAATAATGCAAACCTGTGGAATAGACATGGGTCTATTTTATATGGCCACAAAATTAAAGCCTGAGAGTGTAATGCACAACTTTGGAATAGTCAGTAGTCTATTCCATATGCCCACATATTCAGAGACTGAGTCTATAATACACACCTGGGGAATAGTCAGAAGTCTATTTCAAATGGTCACTAACTAAAATCCTCATTAAATAATGCACACCTGTGGACTAGTCAGAAGACTATTTTATATGGCCAAAGTTTCAGAGCCTCAGTGAATAATGCATACCAGGGGAATACTCAGGACGCTATTACATATTGCCTCTCCTTCAGAGCTTCACTGAATAAAGAACACATGTATTGTAGTCAGAATTCTATTTCATATACCCACATTTTCAGAGCCTTGCTGAATAACATACATTTTGGGGAAAGTTGAGATTCTATTTCGTATAGCCACTCATGTAGAGCTAAACCTAAAAATGCACATTTGAGGAGTATTCGAGAGTCTCTTTCCTATGGCCACTCATTCAGAGCCTCACTGAATAATACAGATCTATGGAAAAGTCATGAGTGTATTTTACATGGCCACTCATTAAGAACTTCAGTGAAGAATCATATATACCTGAGGAATACTCAGGATTCAACTTCATATAGCCACTTATTCAGAGACTCACTGAATAATGCACACCTGGGGAATAATCTGGTGTATATTTGATATGACCGTTCACCCAGTGCGTCAGTGGAAAATACACAGATGAGAAATAGTCAAGAGAATATACTCAGGAGTCTGTTTTATATGGTAACTCGTTCAGAAACTCACTGAATGACACACACCTGGGGAACACTCATAGTCCATGCCATATGGCCACTCAATCACAGCATTACCAAATAATGCACAATGGGGCAATAGTCAAAAAATCTGTTTTATATGGCCTCTCATTCAGAGCTTCAGTGCATAATAAGCAGCTGTGAAGTAGTCAGGACCGTATTTAAGGTAGCCCCAAGTTAGGCACCTCCCTCAATGATATGCACATGAGTGATAGTCAGGAGACTATCTGATATGGAAACTCGTAGAGTCTATGAGTCACAGAACCTCTTCGAATACTGCACATGTGGAGAATAATCAATAGTCTATTTCATACGGTGATTCATTTGGAGAATCAAGGAATAACGCTCACTTATGAAGTAAAATGAGGTCTATTTTATATGGCCACTCTTTCAGTGTTTCAGTGAAGAATAGTCAGTAATCTCTTTCATATGACCACTCGTTCAGGGACTCAGTGAATATTACACCCCTGGGAAATAGTAAAGAGTCTACTTCAAATGGCTACACATTCAGAGTCTCTGTAAATAATGCACCCCTGAGCAATAGACAGGAGTCTCTTTTTTACACCCACTTAATCAGAGTCTCATTCAATAATACACACCTGGGGAAGAGTTAAGAGTCTACTTTATATAGCCACTCATTTAGAGCCTCAGTGAATAATGCACACCAGGGTAATAGTCTGAAGCCTCTTTCATATGGCCACTCATTCAGTGCCTCATTGAATAATACACAACTGTTAAATCATCAGAATTCTATTCCATGCTACGACTCATTCAGAGCCTTAATGAATAATTCGCAATGGGACAGTAGTCAGGTGTCTATTTTATTTTATTTTATTATTTTATTTTTAATTTTTATTGTATTTTAGGTTTTGGGGTACATGTGCAGAATGTGCAAGATAGTTGCATAGGTACACACATGGCAGTGTGTTTTGCTGCCTTCCTCCCCTTCACCCACATTTGGCACTTCTCCCCAGGCTATCCCTCCCCAGCTCCCCTTCCACTGTCCCTCACCTATTCCCTCCAATAGACCCCAGTGTGTAGTAGACCCCTTTCTGTGTCCATGTGTTCTCATTCTTCTCACCCGCCTATGAGTGCGAATATGTGGAATTTCCTTTTCTGTTCTTGTGTCAGTTTGATGAGAATGATGTTCTCCAGATTCATCCATGTCTTTACAAAGGACAAAAACTCATCATTTTTGACTGCTGCATAATATTCCATGGTGTATATGTGCCACATTTTCCCAGTCCAGTCTATCATTGATGGGCACTTGGGTTGGTTCCAGGTCTTTGCTATTGTAAACAGTGCCGCAATGAACATTCGCGTGCACGTGTCCTTATAGTAGAAAGATTTATAGTCCTTTGGATATATACCCAGTAATGGGATTGCTCGGTCAAATGGAATTTCTATTTCTAGGTTCTTGAGGAATCGCCACACTGTCTTTTACAATGGTTGAACTAATTTACACTCCCTCCAACAGTGTAAGAGTGTTCCTATTTCTCCACATCCTCTCCAGCATCTGCTGTTTCCAGATTTTTTAATGATTGTCATTCTAACTGGCGTGAGATGGTATCTCAATGTGGTTTTCATTTGCATCTCTCTAATGACCGGTGATGATGAGCACTTTTTCATGTATTTGTTGGCCTCATGTATGTCTTCTTATGTAAAGAGTCTGTTCATATTTTTTTCCCATTTTTGAATGGGCTTGTTTGTTATTTTCCTGTAAATCTGTTTGAGTTCTTTGTAAATTCTGGATATCAGCCCTTTGTCAGATGGATAAACTGCAAAGATTTTTTTCCCATTCTGTTGGTTGCCAATTTACTCTAGCGACTGTTTCTTTTGCTGTGCAAAAGCTGTGGAATTTGATTAGGTCCCATTTGTCTATTTTGGCTTTTGTTGCCAATGCTTTTGGTGATTTGATCATGAAGTTTTTGCCTACTCCTATGTTCTGAATGGTTTTGCCTAGATTTTTTTCTAGGGTTTTTATGGTGTCAGGTCTTATGTTTAAGTCTTTAATCTATCTGGAGTTAATTTTAGTATAAGGTGTCAGGAAGGTGTCCAGATTTTGCTTCCTGCACATGGCTAGCCAGTTTTCCCAACACCATTTATTAAACAGGGAATTATTTCCCCATTGCTTGTTTTTTGTCTGGTTTATCAAAGATTATATGGTTGTAGATATGTGGTGTTGCCTCCAATGCCTCTGTTTTGTTCCTTTGGTCTATATCTCTGTTTTGGTACTAGTACCATGTTGTTTTGATTACTGAAGCCTTGTAGTATAGTTTAAATTCTGGTAGTGTGATGCCTCCCGCTGCGTTCTTTTTGCTTAGAATTGACTTGGCTCTGTGGGCTCTATTTGGGTTCCATATAAAGTTATGGTGGCTTTTTCCAGTTCTGTGAAGAAATTGATTGGTAGCTTGATAGGGATTACATTGATTGTGTAGATTACTTTGGGCAGTATTGCCATTTTCACGATATTGATTCTTCCTAACCATGAACATGGAATGTTTCTCCATCTGTTTGTGTTTTTTTTTATTTCATTGAGCAGTGGTTTGTAGTTTTTTTTTAAGAGGTCCCTTATGTTTCTTGTAAGTTGTATTCCTAGGTATTTTATTTTCTTTGTAGCAGTTGTGAATGGCAGTTCATTCTTGATTTGGTTCTCTTTAAGTCTGTTATTGGTGTATAGGAATGCCTGTGATTTTTGCACACTGATTTTATATCCTGAGACTTTACTGAAGTTGCTTATTAGTTTCAGGAGGTTTTGGACTGAAATAATGGGGTCATCTAGGTATACTATCATGTCGTTTGCAAATAGAGACAATTTGGCTTCCACATTTCCTATTTGAATACCCTTTATTTCTTTTTCTTGGCTGATTGCTCTGGCTAGAGCATCCAGTACTCTGTTGAATAGGAGTGGTGAGAGAGTTGTCTATTTCATATGGCCTCTAATTCAGAGCTTCATTGAATAATAAACTTCTATGGAGTAGTCAGGACGCTGTTTAAGATAGCCACAAATTAAGTGCCTCCCTGAATTATACACACCTGGGTGATAGTCAGGAGTCTATTTCATATGACCTCTTTTTCTGGGAATCACTAAATAATACACACCTGAGGGAGTGTCAGGAATCTATTTAGTATGGACACTAATACAGAACCTGTTTGAATAATGCACACATGGAGAATAATTAGGAGTCTATGTCATATGGCTACTCATTCAGACAATCAGAGAATAATGCACACATGTGGAGTAATAAGAAGTCTGTTTCATATGGCTACTCTTTCACAGCCTCACTGAATATTACACACTTGTGATATAGTCTGGAGTTTATTTCTTATGACCACTCATTAAGAGATTTACTGAATAATGCACACCTGTGGAAGAGTCAGAAGTTTCTCTTCTATGGCCACTCATTGAGAGCCTCAGTAAATGTACACAACTAGGGAAATAGTCAGGCTTCTCTTTTATCCCCACATTTAGAATCTCACTGAATAATGCACGCCTGTGGAATAGTCAGCAGTCTTTTTCATGTGGCCTCTCATTCGGAGTGTCACTGAATAATGTGGAGCAGTCAGGAGTCTATTTCACGCAGACACATTTTCAGAGCCTCAGTGAATAATACGCACCCGTGAAATAGTAAAAAATCTAATTAATATGGCCACATATTCTGAGCCTCACTGAATAATACACACATGTAGAATAATTTGGAGTCTATTTACAATGGACATTCATTTATAGCCTCATGAAATAATGCACACTTGTGGGGCAGCCAGGAGTCTATTTCATTTGGACACTCATTCATAGCCTCAGTGGATAATATGCCCCTGTGGAATATTCAGGATTCTATTTCATATGGCCACTCATTCAGAGCCTCAGTGAGTAATACACACTTGGGGAATAGTCAAGAGTCTGGTTTATATGACCATTCACTAAGCGCCTCACAGGGTGATACACACCTATGGAGTAGTCAGGACAGTTTCATATAGACACTCAATGAGTGCCTCACTGAATAATGCACACCTGTGGAATAGTCAGGAATCTATTTTATTTGGTCACTCTTTCAGAGCTTCAGTGAATAATACAAACCTAGAAAACAGTGAGGAGTCTATTTCATGTGGTCACTCATTCAGAGCCTCACGGAATAGTGAACATCTGGGGAATTCTCAAGAGTCTATTTGGAATGGCAATGCATTCAGAGACTCTGTGAAGAACACAAACCTAGAAAATAGCAAGGAATCTATTCCAAATTGTCACATATTCAAAGCCTTAGTAAATAGTGCACACCAAAGACATAGTGAGAAGTCTATTGCTTATGCCCTCTCATTCAGCCCCTCGGTAAATAATACATGTCTGTCGAGTACTGAGAAGTCTGTTTGATATGGCCATTCATTTCGAGCCTCACTGAATAGTACACAACTAAAAAAAGTCAGGGGTGTATTTTACATGGCCACTCATTCAGAGGCTTAGTAAATAATTCACAGCTGTTGAGTACTCAGGAGTCCTTCTCATATGGTGAATCATTCAGAGCCTCACTGAATGATACACAGCTTGGGAATAGTCAGGATTTTATTTAATATAAACACTCATTATGATCCTCAGTGATTAACGCATGTCTGAGGAGTACTGAAGATACTAATTCATATCGTCCCCCAATTCTGAGATTCCCTGAATATTACGCACCTGTGGAATAATCAGAAGTCTATTTCATATGTCGAGTCTTTAGGAACCCCAAGGAATAATACACTACTGGAGAATAATCAGGTGTCTATTTCATGTGGCCACTAAGAGAGTCAGTGAATAATGCACACATGAGGAATACTCAGTAAATATTAGGAGTCTATTTCATACGATCACTCAGAGACTCAGTGAATAATGTACACCACGGTAATAGTCAAAATCCTGTTTCCTATGACCACTGATTCAGTAGTTCACTGAATGATACACACCGGAGAATCATCAGAATTCCATTCCATAGGACCACTCATTCAGAGTCTTACTGAATAATGCACAATGGGCAATAGTCAGGAGTTTATTTCATATGGCCTATTATTTAGAGCTTCAGTGAATAATGAACACCTGTGGAGTAGTCAGGACCCTATTTAAGATAGAAGCAAATTAAGCACCTCCCTGAATGATACACAACTGGGTGACAGTCAGGAGTCTATTTGATATGGACACTCATACAGAACCTCTTTGAATAATGCACATGTGAAGAATAATCACTAGTCTATTTCATATGGTGATTCCTTTAGAGCATTAATGAATAACGCACACCTGTGGAGTAAATTCCAGTCTATTTTTTATAAACTTTCTGTGTTTCAGTGAAACACAGAATAGTCAGTAATCTCTCTCATATGGCCACTTGTTCAGGGCCTCAATGAATAATACACCCCTGGGAAATAGCCAAGAGTCTACTTCAAATGGTCACACATTGAGAGTCTCCGTATATAATGCACACTTGGGGAATTGTCAAGAGTCTCTTTCTTATGCCCACTTACTCAGTCTCATTTAGTAATACACAACTGGAAAAGAGTTAAGAGTCTACTTCATATAACCACTCATTTAGAGCCTTAATAAATAATGCACACTTGTGGAACAGACACTGGTCTATTTCATATGGCCACAAAATCAAAGCCTGAGTGAGAAATGCACAACTCTGGAATAGTGAGGGATCTATTTCATATGCCCACTTAATCAGTGTCTCAGTTAATGATAGACACCTTAGAAATAGTAAGGAATCTATTTCTTCTAATCACTAACTCAAAGAATCATTAAATAATACACACCTGTGGAATAGTCAGGAGGTTATTTTATATGGCCAAACATTCAGAGCCTCAGTGATACTGCATACCGTGGCATACTCAGGACACTATTACATATGGCCTCTCATTCAGAGCTTCACTGAATAATGAACACCTGGGGGAAAGTCAGGATTTTATTTCATAAAAACACTCTTTCACAGCTCAACCTAAAAATGCACTTCTGCGAGTATTCAGGAGTCTCTTTTCTATGGTCACTCATTCAGAGCCTCATTAACTAATACATATCTATGGAAATGTCAGGAGTGTATTGAGACATTTGGTATTGAGTGTATTGAGTGTATTGGCGACTCATTGAGAGCCTCATTGAATCACACATACCTCAGGAGTACTCAGGAGTCTATTTCATATGGCCACTCATTCAGAGACTCATGTAATAATGCACATGAAGTTTATAGTCTGAAGTTTATTTGATAGGATGGTTTTTTTAATGCCTCAGTGTAAAATGCACACGTGAGGAATAGTCAAGAGACTATTACATGTAGCCACTCATCTATACCCTTATTAAGTAATACAAACCGGGGGAATAGTCAGAAGTTTATTTCATGAGGCCACTTATTCAGAAACTCAGTGAATGATACACACCTGTAGACTAGTTAGAGTCTATGACATATGGCAACACAATCTGAACCGTACTGAATAATGCACAACTGGGAAATAGTCAGAATTCTATTTCATGTAATCATTGTTTAAGAACCTCTTTTGGTAATGCACATCTGGTCAGTAATCAGGAGGCTATGTCATATGAACACTCATTCAGAGCCTCAGTGTATAATGCATACTTGTAGAGTAGCCAGGAGTGTATTTCACACAGTCACTCATTCAGAGCTTCAGTGAATAATACACACCTGTGGAATTGTCAGGATTTCATTTCATATGGCCACTAACTCATACCATAAGTGAATAATGCACAAATGTACAGTACTCAGCAGTCTATTTCACATAGCCACTCATTCAGAGATTCACTGCATAATACAAGTATTTGGGATAGACTGCATCCGGTTTCATATAATCACACAAAGAGAGCCTCACTGACTAATACACACCTGGGGAAGAGTTAGGAGTCTACTCTATATAGCCACTCATACACAGCCTCAGTAAAAAATCCACACGTGTGGAATAGACACTAGTCTATTTAACATGTCCACAAAATCAAAGCCTGATTGAGTAATGCACAACTCTGGAATAGTCAGTAGTCTATTCCATATGCCCACATATTCAGAGTCTGAGTCAACAATAAACACCTTGGAATGGTCAGAAGTCTATTTCATATGGTCACTAACTCAAAGCCACATTAAATAATACACACCTGTGGACTAGTCAGGAGACTATTTTATATGGCCAAAGTTTCAGAGCCTCAGCGAATAATGCATACCTGAGGAATACTCAGGACGCTATTACATATGGCCTCTCTTTTAGAGCTTCACTAAATAAGGAACACCTGTACTGTAGTCAGAATTCTATTTCATATAGTCACATATTCAGAGCCTCACTGAATAACATACACCTTAGGGAAAGTCAGGATTCTATCACAGCATTACTGAATAATGCACAATGGGTCAATAGTCAGGAGGCTATTTCATGTGGCCTCTCATTCAGTGCCTCCCTGAATGATACACACCTGGGTGATAGTCTGAAATCTATTTCATATGATCTTTCATTTTGGGAATCACTGAATAATTCACACCTGGGGAGTGTCAGGAGTCTATTTGGTATGGAAACTCATACAGAACCTGTTTGAATAATGCACACATGGAGAATAACTAGAAGTCTATTTCATATGGCTACCCATTTAGACAATCATTGAATAACGCACATATGTGGAATAATAAGATGTCTGTTTTATATGGCCACTCTTTTACAGCCAAACTGAATATTACACACTTGTGATATAGTCTGGAGTCTATTTCTTATGGCCGCTCATTCAGAGATTCACTGAATAATGAAAATCTGTGAAATAGTCAAAAGTCTCTTTCCTATGGCCACTTATTGAGAGCCTCACCAAATGTACACACCTGGGAAAATAGTCAGGATTATGTTTTATTCCCTAATTCAGAGTCTCTCTAAATAATGCACACCTGTGGAATAGTCAGGAGTTCTTTTCATGTGGCCTCTCATTCGGAGTGCCACTGAATAACGTGGAGTAGTCAGGAGTCTATTTTATGTAGACACACATTCAGAGCCTCAGTGAATAATACACACCCGTGGGATAGTAAGGAATCTAATTAATATGCCCACATATTCTGAGCCTCACTGAATAATACACACCTGGAGAATAATTTGGAGTCTATTTCCAATAGATATTCATTCAGAGCCCCAGAGAATAATGCACACTTGTGGAGTAGCCAGGAGTCTATTTAATTTGAACACTTATTCAGAGCCTCAGTGGATAATATGCACCTGTGGAATCGTCAGGAGTCTATTTCATATGGCCACTCATTCAGAGCCTTAGTGAATAATACACACTTGGGGAATAGTCAAGAGTCTATTTTATATGGCCACTCTCTCAGCACCTCACTGAGTGATACACACCTGGGGAATAGTCAGGACAGTTTTATATGGACACTTAATGAGTGCCTCACTGAAAAATGCACACCTGTGGAATAGTCATGAATCTATTTTATTTGGTCACTCTTCAGAGCCTCAGTGAATAATACACACCTAGACAACAGTGAGGAGTCTATTTCATGTGGCCACTCTTTCAGACCCTCATGGAATAGTGCACACCTGGACAATTCTCAAGAGTCTATTTGGAATGGCAATGCATTCAGAGACTCTGTGAAGAACACACACCTAGGGAATAGTGAGGAATCTCTTCCAAATAGCCACATATTCGGAGCCACAGTGAATAATGCACACTGTGGAAATAATCAGGATCTATTGCTTATGTTCCCTCATTCAGCGCCTCAGTGAATAATGCACGTATGTCGATTACTGAGGGGTCTGTTTCATATGGCCACTCATTTTGTGCCTCACTGAATAGTACACAACTGAAAGAAAATCAGGGGTGTATTTCACATGGTCACTCATTCAGAGGCTCAGTAAATTGTTCACAGCTGTTGAGTACTCAGGAGTCTTTGTCATATGGCGAATCATTCAGAGCCTCACTGAATGATACAAAGCTTGGGAATAGTCAGGATTCTGTTAATATGAGCCTCAGTGAATAACACATGTCTGTGAAGTACTGAGGATACTAATTCATATCGCTTTTCAATTCTGAGATTCTCTGAATATTAAACACCTGTGGAATAATCAGAAGTCTATTTCATATGGTGAGTCATTAGGAACCCCAAGAAATAATACACTACCAGGGAATAGTCAGGAGTCTATTTCATATATCCACTCAGAGAATCAGTGAATAATGCACACCACGGTAATAGTCAGAATCCTGTTTTTTTTTAATCTCCCTCACTTCTTTCCTGATTATTTATTTTTACTCTTTTTATTTATTTTTATTGCATTTTAGGTTTTGAGGTAAATGTGCAGAACGTGCAAGATAGTTGCATATGTACACGCATGGCAGTGTGTTTTGCTGCCTTCCTCCCCGTCACCCACATTTGGCATTTTCCCCCAGGCTATCCCTCCCCAGCTCCTCTCCCCGCTGTCCCTCCCCTATTCCTTCCTATAGACCCAGTATGTAGTACCCCCTTCTTTGTGTCCGTGTGTCCTCATTTTTCCTCACCTGCCTATGAGTGAGAATATGTGGTATTTCATTTTTTCTTCTTGTGTAAGTTTGCTGAGAATGATGTTCTACAGATTCATCCAAGTCTTTACAAAGGACACGAACTCTTCATTTTTGATTGCTGCATAATATTGCATCGTGTATATGTGCCACATTTTCCAAGTCCAGTCTATCATCGTTGGGCATTTGGGTTGGTTTCAGGTCTATGCTATTGTAAACAGTGCTGCAATGAACATTCGTGTACATGTGTCCTTATAGCAGAATGATTTATAGTCCTTTAGATATATACCCAGTAATGGAATTGCTGGGTCAAATGGAATTTCTGTTTCTAGGTCCTTGAGGAATCGCCACACTGTGTTCCACAATGGTTGAACTAATTTACACTCCCACCAACAGTGTAAGAGTGTTCCTATTTCTCCACATCCTTTCCAGCATCGGCTGTCTTCAGATTTTTTAATGATCGCCATTCTAACTGGCGTGAGATGGTACCTCAATGTGGTTTTGATTTGCATCTCTGTAATGACCAGTGATAATGAGCATTTTTTCATGTGTTTGTTGGCCTCATGTATGTCTTCTTTTCTAAAGTGTCTGTTCATATCTTTTGCCCATTTTTGAATGGGTTTGTTTGTTTTTTTTCTTGTAAATCTGTTTTAGTTTTTGTAAATTCTGAATATCAGCCCTTTGTCAGATGAATAAACTGAAAAGAATTTTTTCCATTCTGTTGGTTGCTGATTCACTCTAGTGACTGTTTCTTTTGCCATGCAAAAGCTGTGGAGTTTGATTAGGTCTGATATGTCTATTTTGGCTTTTGTTCCCAATGCTTTTGGTGTTTTGGTCATGAAGTCCTTGCCTACTCCTATGTCCTGAATGGTTTTGCCTAGATTTTCTTCTAGGGTTTTTATGGTGCCAGGTCTTATGTTTAAGTCTTTAATCTATCTGGAGTTAATTTTAGTGTAGGGTGTCAGGAAGGGGTCCAGTTTCTGCTTTGTGCACATGGCTAGCCAGTTTTCCCAACACCATTTATTAAACAGGGAATTCTTTCCCCATTGCTTGTTTTTGTCTGGTTTATCAAAGATTATATGGTTGTAGATATGCTGTGTTGCCTCCAATGCCTCTTTTTTGTTCCATTGATCTATATCTCTGTTTTCTTACAGTATCCTGCTGTTTTGATTACTGTAGCCTATAGTATACTTTGAAGTCTGGTAGTGGGATGCCTCCCGCCGTGTTCTTTTTGATTAGAATTGACTTGGTTTTGAGGGCTCTCTTTTGGTTCCATATGAAGTTCATGGTGGTTTTCTTCAGTTCTGTGAAGAAATTCAATGGTATCTTGATGGGGATAGCGTTGATTTTATAAATTATTTTGGAAAGTATTGCCATTTTCACGATATTGATTATTCCTAACCACGAACATGGAATGTTTCTCCATCTGTTTGTGTCCTCTCTTATTTCGTTGAGCAGTGGTTTGTAGTTTTCCTTAAAGAGGTCCCTTACATTCCTTGTAAGTTGTATTCTAGGTATTTTATTTTCTTTGTAGCAATTGTGAATGGCAGTTCGTTCTTTATTTGGTTCTCTTTAAGTCTGTTATTGGTGTATAGGAACGCTTGTGATTTTTCATATTGATTTTATATCCTGAGACTTTGCTGAATTTGCTTATCAGTTTCAGGAGCTTTTGGGCTGAGGTGATGGGATCTTCTGGGTATACAATCATGTCGTCTGCAAATAGAGACAATTTGGCTTCCACCTTTCCTATTCGAATACCCTTTACTTTTCTTGCCTGATTGCTCTGGGTAGAACTTCCAGTACTATGTTGAATAGGAGTGGTGAGAGAGGGCATCCTTGTCTAGTGCCAAATTTCAAAGGGAATGCTTCCAGTTTTTGCCCATTAAGTATAATATTGGCTGTTGGTTTGTCATAAATAGCTTTTATTACTTTGACATATGTTCCACCAATACCAAGTTTATTGAGGGTTTTTAGCATAAAGGGCTGTTGAATTTTGTCAAATGCCTTCTCTGCGTCAATTGAGATAATCATTTGGTTTTTCTTTTTGCTTCTGTTTATGTCGTGAATTACATTTATAGACGCGTATGTTGAACCAGCCTTGCATCCCCAGGATGAATCCTACTTGAACATGATGGATAAGTTTTTTAATGTGCTGTTGCAATCGATTTGCCAGTATTTTATTGAAGAATTTTCCATCTATGTTCATCATGGATATTGGCCTGAAGTTTTTTTCTTGTTGAGTCTCTGCCAGGTTTTGGTATCAGGATGATGTTGGTCTCATAAAATGATTTGGGGAGGGTTCCCTCTTTTTGAATTATTTGGAATAGTTTCAGAAGGAATGGTACCAGCTCCTCTTTGTGTGTCTGGTAAAATTTGGCTGTGAACCCATCTGGACCTGGGCTTTTTTTGTGTGGTAGGCTCTTAATTGCTGCCTCAACTTCAGACCTTGTTATTGGTCTATTCATAGTTTCGGCTCCCTCCTGGTTTAGGCTTGGGAGGACACAGCTGTCCAGGAATTTATCCATTTCTTTCTGGTTTACTAGTTTATGTGCATAGAGTTGTTTGTAGTATTCTCTGATGATAGTTTGAATTTCTATCTATCTTCCCCATTATCGTTTTTTATTGCATCTATTTGGTTGTTCTCTCTTTTCTTTTTTATCAGTCTGGCTAGTGGTCTGTCTATTTAGTTGATCTTTTCGAAAAACCAGCTCTTGGATTTATTGATTTTTTGAAGGGTTTTTCTTGTCTCTATCTCCTTCAGTTCTGCTCTGATCTTAGTTATTTCTTGTCTTTGGCTTGGTTTTGAGCTTTTTTGATCTTGCTCCTCTAGCTCTTTCAGTTTTGACGATAGGGTGTCAATTTTGGATCTCTCCACTCTTCTCATGTGGGCACTTATTGCTATATATTTCCCTCTACAGACTGCTTTAAATGTGTCCCAGAGATTCTGGTATGTTGTGTCTTCAAATTTTCTCGTTGGTTTCAAAAAACTTCTTAATTTCTGTCTTCATTTCATTGTTTATCCAATCAACATTCAAGAGCCAGTTGTTCAGTTTTCATGAAGCTGTGCGTTTCTGAGTTATTTTCTGAATTCTGAGTTCCAACTTGATTGCAGTATGGTCTGAGAGACTGTTTGTTATGATTTCAGTTGTTTTTCATTTACTGAGGAGTGCGTTACTTCCAATTATGTGGTCAATTTTGAAGTAAGTGTGATGTGGTGCTGCGAAGAATGTATATTCTGTGGATTTGGGGTGGAGAGTTCTCTATATGTCTATCAGGTTTGCTTGTTACAGGTCTGAGTTCAAGTCCTGGATATCCTTGTTAATTTTCTGTCTTGTTGATCTGTTTGAGATTGACAGTGGAGTGTTAAAGTCTCCCACTATTATTGTGTGTGAGTCTAAGTCTCTTTGTAAGTCATTAAGAACTTGCCTTATATATCTGGGTGCTCCTGCATTGGGTCCATATATATTTAGAATTGTTAGCTCTTCTTGTTGTATCAATCCTGTTACCATTATGTAATGACCTTCTTTGTCCCTTTTGATCTTTGTTGCTTTACGGTCTATTTTATCAGAGACAAGATTTGCAACTCCTGCTTTTTTTTGCTCTCCATTTGCTTGATAAATCTTCCTCCATCCTTTTATTTTGAGCCTTTGTGTATCCTTGCGTGTGAGGTGCGTTTCCTGGATACAGCACACCGATGGGTTTAGGCTTTTTATCCAATTTGCCAGTCTGTGTCTTTTGATTGGTGCATTTAGCCCATTTACATTTAGGGTTAATATTGTTATGTGTGAATTTGATACTGCCATTTTGATGCTAGCTGGCTGTTTTGCCCATTGGTTTATGTAGATTCTTGATTTTGTTGATGCTCTTTAGCATTTGATATGCTTTTAGGATGGCTGGTACTGGTTGTTTCTTTCCATGTGTAGTGCCTGTTTCAGGAGCTCTTGTAAAGCAGGCCTAGTGATGACAAAATCTCTGAGTACTTGCTTGTTCATGAAGGATTTTATTTTTCCTTCACTTCTGAAGCTCAGTTTGGCTGGATATGAAATTCTGGGTTGAAAGTTCTTTTCTTTAAGGATGTTGTATATTGGCCCCCACTCTCTTCTGGCTTGTAGATTCTCTGCCAACAGATCTGCTTTGAGTCTGATGGGCTTCCCTTTGTGGGTACCCGACCTTTCTCTCTGGCTGCCCTTAGTATTTTCTCCTTCATTTCAACCCTGGTGCATCTGACGATTATGTGCCTTGTGGTTGCTCTTCTTGCGGATTATCTTTGTGGTGTTCTCTGTATTTCCTGGAGTTGAGTATTGACCTGTCTTGCTAGGTTGGGAAAATTTTCCTGGATAATATCCTGAAGAGTGTTTTCCAGCTTGGATTCATTCTCTTCATCACATTCTGGTACTCCTATCAAACGTAGGTTGGGTCTCTTCACATAGTCCCACATTTCTTGGAGATTTTGTTCATTCCCTTTTGTGCTTTTTTCATTTGGTTTCTCGTTTTACTTCATTGAGTTGATCTTCGACTTCTGATATTCTTTCTTCTGCTTGGTCAATTCGCCTTTTGAAACTTGTGCATGCTTCCCGAAGTTCTCTTATTGTGTTTTTCAGCTCCTTCAATTCATTCATATTCCTCTCTAAGTTGTCCATTCTTATTATCAATTCCTCGAATCTTTTTTCAAATCTTTTTTCAAGGTGCTTAGTTTCTTTGCACTGATTTAGAACATGTTCTTTTAGCTCACTGAAATTTTTCATTATCCACTTTCTGAAGTCTGATTCGATTATTTCATCACACTCATTCTCCGTTCAGCTTTGTTCCCTTGCTGGTGAGGAGTGTTGGTTTTTTTTTGGAGGTGAGGTGTTTTGGTTTCGGGTGTTTTCCTCCTTTTTGCGCTGGTTTCTTTTCATCTTTATGGATTTATCTGCCTGTTGTCTTATTAGTTGCTGATTTTTCAATTGGGTCTCTGTGTGGACGCTGAGATTGTTGATGATGAAGTATTTCTGTTACTTAGCTTTCCTTCTAATGGTACAGCCCCTCTGCTGTATGAGTGCTGAGGTCCACTCCAGGCCCTGCTTGTCTGGGGTATACCTGTAGCAGCTGTGGATCAGTGAGGGATGATACCAGTTTCTTCTTCTGCTGTCTTTGTTCCAGAATGATGCCCGCCAAATGTCAGTCTGATTATTCCTTTTTTGGGGTGACTCTTTGTATATACAGGCGTCAGGGAGCTGCTCGAGGAGATGGTCTGTGCTTTATAGGAGCTCCAGTGCTGAGCTTTGAGCTCCGTTGTTCATTCAGGGTTGTTGGGAGGTTGTTTATGTCTGCTGCAACAGAACTCATAAAACACCACCCTTTTTTTCCTTCCTTAGATGCTCTGTCTCATGGAGTTGGGGCTTTCTTTATGAGTATCTGTTGCACTGTCCTGCCCCACTAGGAGGCAGTCTATTCACTATTTGCCTGCTGAGGCTCTGCCCTGCTAGGGCGGGTCTGCCCTGTTGCTGCCAGGCTCCGTTCTGCTGTGGAGTGCTCCCCCCTCCTGGCGGAGTCTCTCTGTTATGGAAGGTTGCCTTGGCAATGGCAGGCTGCGTCAGCCCTGGGCAATACTTCAGTAGGGGCGGATTGTGTCAGTAGTGGTGGACGCCCCTCCCTCACCAGGCTGCACCGTCCTAGATGCCAGCAGCAAAACTCTCAGCCCCGAGTGCCTCCAATCGCCACCCTGCTTGTCCCCATGAGGGTGGGTCCTGCTGAGCTCGATAACCCAGCTCCCTGCCTCAGAGTCCGTCCTCTCTCTCTCTCTCTTTTTCTCCCCAAGCTGAAAGGTCGATTCTCTCACTGGCACCCCAGTAGCCTGCCAATAGGGCACTGGGATCCCTGCAATCTCCTGTGCCGCTGCCCACTGCACCAGCTCAGATCACACTTTCAAGGAAAGTCCTGGTCTGGCTCATTGTCCAAGTCCCGTTCAATCAGATGGACATGCCAATTTGCCCTTCCCAATCTCAGATTGCCAGTTTGACAGGGCACCCAGACCAGTGAGTTCCATGCCAGGTCCCGCTGTGGCGCCAGCTGAAGTGGCTGCGCAAGCCGGCTGCACTAGCTGGCTGTACTAGCATCCCGTGTCTCTCCCACACCTGGGACTTTCAACGCTTTCTGGGCAAAAAAGGTCCATCCGAGAATGTGGCTAGGACTCACCCTCTGTGCCTTCACTTAGAGCTGCAATCCTGAGTCGCTTCTATGATGCCATGTTGCCGATATCCACACATCTTTAAAATAGTCAGTGGTCTATTCCATATGCTCATATATTGAGAGTCTGACTCAATAGTAGACACCTGGGGAATAGTCAGAAGTCTGTTTCATATGGACACTAACTCAAAGACAAATTAAGTAATACACACCTGTGGAATAGTCATGAGTTTATTTCATATGGCCAAAGTTTCAGAGCCTCAGTGAATAATGTATACCTGAGGAATACACAGGACGCTATTACATGTGGCCTCTTATTCAAGCTTCACTGAATAAAGAACACCTGTATTGTAGTCAGATTTCTATTACATAGAGCCACATATTCAGAGCCTCACTGAATAACATACGCCATGGGGAAAGTCAAGATTCTGTTTTATATAGCCAGTCATTTAGGGCTGAACCTAAAAATGTGCGCCAGTGAAGTATTAAGGAGTCTGTTTTCTATGGCTATTTATTCAGAGCCTCATTGAATTATACAGACCTATGGAAAAGTAAGGAGTGTATTTCACATGGCCACTCATTCAGAACCTCAGTGATGAATCATATCTACCTGGGGAATACTCAAATTGCTGTTTCATATAGCCACATATTCAGAGATTCACTGAATAATGCACACCTGGGGAATAGTCTGAAGTCTGTTTGATATGGCCGTTCACCCAGTGATGCAGTGGAAAATGCACAGATGAAAAATAGTCAAGAGGATAGAGTCAGGAGTCTATTTTATATAGCCACTAGTTCAGAAACTCACTGAACGATACACACATGAGGAATAGTCAGAGTCCATGCCATATGGCCACTCAATCACAGCATTACTGAATAATGCACAGTGGGGCAATAGTCAAAAATCTATTTCATATGGCCTCTCATTCAGAGCTTCAGTGCATAATAAACAGCTGTGAAGTAGTCAGGGCCCTATTTAAGGTAGCCCCAAATTAAGCACCTCCCTGAATGATACACACATGAGTGATAGTCAGGAGACTATTTGATATGGACACTCATACAGAAACTCTTTGAATACTGCACATGTGGGGAATAATCACCAGTCTGTTTCATATGGTGATTTGTTTAGAGAATCAAGGAATAACGCATACCTGTGGAGTAAAATAGTGTCTATTTCATATGGCCACTCTTTCAGTGTTTCAGTGAATAATATGTATATGTGCATAGTCAGTAATCTCTTTTATATGGCCACTCATTCAGGGCCTCACTAAATAATATACCCCTGGGAAATAGTCAAGAGTCTACTTCAAATGGCTACACATTCAAAGTCTCTGTAAATAATGCACACCTGGGCAAGAGACAGGAGTCTCTTTTTTATGCCCAGTTATTCAGTGTCTCATTCAATAATACACACCTGGGGAAGAGTTAAGAGTCTACTTCATATAGCCACTAATTTAGAGCCTCAGTGAATAATGCACACCAGGGTAAAAGTCTGGAGTCTCTTGCATATGGCCACTCATTCAGTGCCTCACTAAATGTTACACACCTGGGGAATCATCAGAATTCTATTTCATACTACTACTCATTCCGAGCCTTATTGAATAATTCAAAATGAGGCAATATTCAGGAGTCTATTTTTTATGGCCTCTCATTCAGAGATCCAGAGAATAATGAACTTCTATGGAGTAGTCAGGACGCTGTTTCAGATAGCCACGAATTAAATGCCTCCTGGAGTGATACACACCTTGGTGATAGTCAGGAGTCTATTTCATATAACCTCTCCTTCTGGAAATAACTGAATAATATTTCTCTAGGGGAGTATCAGGGGTATATTTGCTATGGACACTCGTGCAAAACCTGATAGAATAATGCACACATGGAGAATTATTAGGAGTCTCTGTCATACTGCTACTCATTCAGACAATCAGTGAATAATGCACACAGGTGGAGTAATAAAATTTCTGTTTTATTTGGCCAATCTTTCTCAGCCTCACTGAATATTACACACTTGTGATATAGTCTGGAGTCTGTTTCTTATGGCCACTCATTCAGAGAATCATTGAATAATGCACACCTGCAAAATAGTCAGAAGTCTCTTTCCTATGGCCAGTCATTGAGAGCCTCACTAAATGTACACACCTGGGCAAATAGTCAGGATTCTGTTTGATCCCCTTATTCAGAGTCTCACTAAATAATTCACACCTGTGGAATAGTCAGGAGTATTTTTCATGTGGAATCTCATTCTGAGTGTCACTGAATAATGTGGAGTAGTCAGGATTCTATTTCATATAAACACTTATTCAAAAACTCACTGAATAATGCACACTTGGGTAACAGGGTGGAGTCTATTTGATATGACCGTTCACCCAGTGCCCCAGTGGAAAATGCACAGCTGAGAAATAGTCAAGAGGATATACTCTGGAATCTATTTTATATGGTCACTCGTTCAGAAACTCACTGAATGATACACACCTGGGGAATAATCAGAGTCCATGCCATATGGCCACTCAATCACAGCATTAACGAATAATGCACAATGGGGCAATAGTCAGGAGTCTATTTCATATGGCCTCTCATTCAGAGCTTCACTGCATAAAAAACAGCTGTGGAGTAGTCAGGACCCTATTTAAGGTAGCCCCAAATTAAGCACCTCCCTGAATGATACACACATGAGTGATAGTCAAGAGACTATTTGATGTGGACACTCATACAGAACCTCTTCGAATACTGCACATGTGGTGAATAATCACTAATCTATTTCATATGCTGATTGGTTTGCAGAATCAAGAAATAACGCACACCTGTGGAGTAAAATGGGATCTATTTCATATGGCCACTATTTCAGTGTTTCAGTGAATAATATGTATATGTGAATAGTCAGAAATCTCTTTCATATGGCCACCCATTCAGGGCCTCAGTGAATAATACACCCCTAGGAAATATTCAAGAGTCTACTTCAAATGGCTACACATTCAGAGTCTCTGTAAATAATGCATACCTGGGCACTAGACAGGAGTCTCTTTTTATGTCCACTTATTCAGAGTCTCATTCAATAATACACAACTGGGGAAGAGTTTAGAGGCTACTTTATATAGCCACTCATTTAGAGCCTCAGTGAATAATGCACACCAGGGTAATAGTCTGGAGCCTCTTTCATATGGCCACTCGTTCAGTGCCTCACTAAATGTTACACACCTGGGGAATCATCAGAATTCTATTCCATACTACCACTCATTCAGAGCCTGATTGAATATTTCACAGCTTGGAAATAGTCAGGTGTCTATTTAATATGGCCTCTCATTCAGAGCTTCAGTTAATAATGAACTTCTATGGAGTAGCCAGGACGCTGTTTAAGATAGCCACGAATTAAGTGCCTCCCTGAATGATACACACCTTGGTGATAGTCAGAAGTCTATTTCATATGACCTCTCACTCTGGGAATCACTGAATAATACACACCTGGGGGAGTGTCAGGAGTCTATTTGGCATGGATACTCATACAGAACCTGTTTGAATAATGCACACAGAAAGAATAATTAGAAGTCTATGTCATATGGCTACTCATTCAGACAATCAGTGAATAACACACACATGTGGTGTAACAAGAAGTCTGTTTCATATGGCCACTCTGTCACAGTGTCACCAAATGTAACACACTTGTGCTATATTCTGAAGTCTATTTTTTATGGCCACTCATTCAGATAATCACTGAAAAATACCCACCTGTGGAATAGTCAGAAATCTCTTTAATGTGGCCACTCATTGAGAGCCTCAGTAAATGTACACACCTGGGGAAGTAGTCAGAATTTTGTTTTATCCCCTCATTCAGAGGCTCACTGAATAATTCCAACCTGTGGAATAGTCAGGTGTCTTTTTCATGTGGCCTCTCATTCGGAGTGTCACTGAATAATGCAGAGTATTCAGGAGTCTATTTCATGTAGACACATATTCAGAGCTTCAGTGAATAATACACACCTGTGGAATAGTAAAGAATCTAATTAATATGGCCACATATTCTGAGCCTCACTAAATAATACTCACCTGAAGAAAAATTTAGAGTCTGTTTTCAATGGACATTCATTCAGAGCCTCTGTGAATAATGCACACCTGTGGAGTGCCCAGGAGTCTATTTCATTTGGAACCTCATTCATAGCCTCAATGTATAATATGCCCCTGTGGAATAGTCAGGAATATATTTCGTATGGCCACTCATTTAGAGCCTCAGTGAATAATTCACTTAGGGAATAGTCAAGATTCTATTTTTTATGGCTTCTCTCTCAGCGCCTCACTGAGTGATACACACCTGGGGAATAGTCATGACAGTTTCATATGGACAGTCAATGCGTGCCTCACTGAATAATGCACACCTGTGGAATTGTCAGGAATTGATTTCATTTGGTCACTCTTTCAGAGCCTCAGTGAAGAATACACACCTAGAAAACAGTGACGAGTCTATTTCATGTGGCCACTCATTCAGAGCCTCATGGAAGAGTGCACAGCTGGAGAATTCTAAAGAGTCTATTTGGAATAACAGTGCATTCAGAGAGTCTGTGAAGAACACACACCCAGGAAATAGTGAGGAATCTATTCCAAATAACCATATATTCAGAACCTCTGTGAATAATGCACACCAAGGAAATAATCAGTAGTCTATTGCTTATGCCCTCTCATTCAGTCCCTCAGTGAATAATGCACATCTGTCGAGTACTGTGGGGTCTGTGTTATATGGCCCCTCATTTCGAGCCTCACTGAATTGTACACAACTGGGAGGAAGTCGGGCTTTTATTTCACGTGGCCACTCATTCAGAGGCTCAGTGAATTATTCACAGCTTTTGAGTACTCAGGAGCCTTTCTCATATGGTGAATAATTCAGAGACTCACTGAATAATACACAGCTTGGAAATAGTCAGGATTTTGTTAATATGAACACTCATTGTGAGCCTTAGTGAATAACGCATGTCTGTGGAGTACTGAGGATACTAATTCATATCGCTACCCAATTCTAAGATTTTCTCAATATTACACACTTGTGGAATAGTCAGAAATCTATTTCATATGGCGAGTCATTAAGAAACTCAAGAAATAATACACAGCTGCGGAAAATTCAGGCGTCTATTTCGTATGACCACTCACAAACTCAGTGAATAATGCAAACCAGGGTAAGAGTCAGGATCCTGTTTCATATGACCACTGATTCAGTATCTCACAGAATGATACACATCGAAGTGTCATCAGGATTCTATTTCATAGGACCACTCATTCAGTGCCTTACTGAATAATGCACAATGGGGCAATAGTCATTGGTCTATTTAGTATGGCCTCTCATTAAGAGTTTCAGTGAATAATGAACACCTGTTGATAGTCAGAACCCTATTTAAAATAGCCAAAAATTAAGCACATCCCTGAATGATACTCAACTGAGTGACAGTCAGGAGTCTATTTGATATGGACACTCATACAGAACCTCTTTGAATAATGCACATGTGAAGAATAATCACTAGTCTATTTTATATTGTAATTCCTTTACAGAATTGATGAATAACGCACACCTGTGAAGTAAAATCGAGTCTATTTCATAAGGCCACCCTTTCAATGTTTCAGTGAATACTATATATATATATATATATATATATTTAGAATAGCCAGGAATCTCTTTTCTATGGCCACTCATTCAAGGCATCAGCTAGTAATACACCCATGGAAAATAGTCAAGAGTCTACATCAAATGGCCTCACATTGACAGTCTCTGTATATATTGCACAACTGGGGAATACTCAGAAGTCTCTTTTCTATGCCCACTTATTCACTCTCAGTCAATATTACACAACTGGAAAAGAGTTAAGAGTCTACTTCATATACCTACTCATTTAGAGCATCAGTGAATAATGCACACCTGTGGTACACACACTGGTCTATTTTGTATGGCCACAAAATCAAAGCCTGAGTGAGTAATGCAAAACTTTGGAATAGTGAAGATTCCATTCCATATGCCCACTTAGTCAGTGTCTCAGTCAATAATACACACCTTAGGAATAGTAAGTAATCTATTTCATCTAATCACTAACTCAAAGCCTCATTAAATAATACATAGCTGTAGAATAGTCAGGAGGCTGTTTCATATGGCCAAATGTTCAGAGCCTCACTAACTAATGCATACCAGGGCATTCTCAGGACACTACTACATATGGTCTCTCATTCAGAACTTTATTCAATAATGAAACCCTGGGAGAAAGTTAGGATTCTATTTCATAAAGACACTCTTTCAGAGCCAAACCTAAAAATGCACTCCTGTGACTATTCGGTGTTCTGTTTTCTATGGCCACTCATTTAGAACCTCATTGAGTGATACACATCTGTGGAAATTCACGAGTGTATTTCACGTGGCCACTCATTCAGACCCTCATTGAATCATACATACCTGGGGAATACTCAGGAGTCTATTTCATATGGCTACTCATTCAGAGACTCATGAAATAATTCACACCTGTGAAATGATCTGGAGTTTATTTGATATGATGGTTCATTCAGTTCCTCAGTGGAAAAGTAAACGTGAGGAATAGTCAAAAGTCTATTTCATGTAGCCACTTATTTATATTCTTATTAAGTAATACACACATGGAGAATAGTCAGGAGTCTATTTCTTGAGGCCACTTATTCAGAAACTCAGTGAATGATACACACCTGTAGACTAGTTAGAGTCTATGACATATGGCTTCTCAACCAGAGCATTACCGATTGATGCACACCCAGAAAATTGTCAGGATTCTACTTCCTATGATGATTGTTTAAAAGCCTCATTGAGTAATGCACATCTGGTTAGTAATCAGGAGGCTATGTCATATGAACACTCATTCAGAGCCTCAGTGAATAATGCACACCTGTGGATTAGCCAGGAGTGTATTTTACACAGTCAATCATTCAGAGCCTCAGTAAATAATACACTCCTGTGGAATAGCCAGGATTTCATTTCATATGGCAACTGACTCACAGCCTCAGTGAATAATGCGCAAGTGTAAAGTACTCAGCAGTCTATTTCATATAGCCACTCATTCTGAGGTTCACTGAATTATAGAAATATTTTGGATAGACCGCATCGTGTTTTATATGATCAAACAAGGAGAGCCTCACTGAGTAATACACACCTGGGGACGAGTTAGGAGTCAACTTTATATAGCCATTCATTTACAACCTCAGTGAATAATTCACACGTGTGGAATAGACACTAGTCTATTCTACATGGCCACAAAGTCAAAGCCTGAGTGAGTGATGCACAACTTTGGAATAGTCAGTAGTCTATTCCATATGCCCACATATTCAGAGTCTGAGTCAAGAATACACACCTGAAGAATAGAAGTCTATTTCATATGGTCACTAACTCAAAGCCTCATTAAATAATACACACCTGTGGACTAGCCAGGACACTATTTTGTATGGCCAAAATTTCAGAGCCTCCGTGAATAATGCATACCTGAGAAATAATCAGGACGCTATTACATATGGCCTCTCATTCAGAGCCTCACTGATAAGGAACATCTGGATTATAGTCAGAATTTTATTTTATATAGTGACATATTCAGATCCTCACTGAATAACATTCACCCTGGGGAAAAGTCAGGATTCTATTTCGTATAGCCACTCATTTAGAGCTGAATCTAAAAATGTACCCCTGAGCAGTATTCAAGCGTCTCTTTTTTATGGCCACACATTCAGAGCCTCATTGAATAATACAGACCTATGGAAAAGTCAGGAATGTATTTCACATGGCCACCCATTCGAATCCTCAGTGAAGAACAATATCAACCCGGAGAATACTCAGGATTCTATTTTATATAACCACTTATTCAGAGACTAACTGAATAATGCCCACCTGGGGAATAGTCTGGAGTCTATTTAATATGACCATTAACCCAGTGCCTCTGTGGAAAATGCACAGCTGAGAAATAGTCAAGAACATATAGTCAGGAGTCTATTTTATATGGTCACTCGTTCAGAAACTCACTGAATGATAAACACCTGGGGAATATTTAGAGTCCATCCCATATGGCCACTCAATCACAGCATTACCGAATAATGCACAATGGGGCAATAGTCAGGAGTCTATTTTATATGGCCTCTTAATCAGAGCTTCATTGCATAATAAACAGCTGTGGAGTAGTCAGGACCCTATTTAAGGTAGCCCCAAATTAAACACCTCCCTGAATAATGCACACATGAGCTATAGTCAGGACACCATTTGATATTTACACTCACTCAACTTCTTTGAACACTACACATGTGGGGAGTAATCACTAGTCTATTTTATACGGTGATTTGTTTGAAGAATCAAGGAATAACGGACACCTGTGGATTAAGATGGGGTCTATTTCATATGGCCACTCTTTTCAGTGTTTCAGTGAATAATACGTATATGTGAATAGTCAGGTATCTTTTTCATATGGCCACTCCTTCAGGGCCTCAGTGAATAATACACCCCTGGGAAATAGCCAAGAGTCTACTTCAAATGGCTACACATTCAGAGTCTCTGTAAATGATGCACACCTGGGCAAAAGACAGAGTCTCTTTTTTATGTCCGCTTACTCAGAGTCTCATTCAGTAATACACACCTAGGGAAGAGTTAAGGGTATACTTTATATAGCCACTCATTTAGAGCCTCAGTGAGTAATGCACACCAGGGTTAAAGTCTGGAGTTTCTTTCATATGGCCACTCATTCAGTGCCTCACTAAATGATACACACCTGGGGAATAACCAGAAATCTATTCCATACTAACACTCTTACTGAGCCTTATTAAATAATTCACAATGGGGCAATAGTCAGGTGCCTATTTTATATGGCCTCTCATTCAGGGCTTCAGTGAATAATAAACTTCTATGGGGTAGTCAGGACACTGTTTAAAATAGCCATGAATTAAATGCCTCTCTAAATGATATACACCTAGGTGATTGTCAGGAGTCTATTTCATATGACCTGTCACTCTTGGAATCACTGAATAATACACGGCTGGTGGAGTGTCAGGAGTCTATTTGGTATGGACACTCATACAGAACCTGTTTGAATAATGCACACAAGCAGAATAATTAGGAGCCTATGTCATATGGCTACTCATTTAGACAATCAGTGAATAACACAAATGTGGTGTAATAAGAAGTCTGTTTTGTATGGCCACTCTGTCACAGCATCACTGAATATAACACACTTGTGCTATAGTCTGGATTCCATTTCTTATGGCCATTCATTCCAAGAATCCCTGAAAAGTGCACACCTCTGAAGTAGTCAGATGTCTCTTTTTTTGGCCACTTATTGAGAGCCTCACTAAATGTTCACACCTGGGGAAGTAGTCAGGATTCTGTTTTATCCCCTTATTCAGAGTCTCACTGAATAATGCACACCTGTGGAACAGACACTGGTCTATTTTGTATGGCTTCAAAATCAAAGTCTGAGTGAGTAATGAACAACTTTGGAATAGTGAGGATTCTATTTCATATTCCCACTTAATCAGTGTCTCAATCAGTACTACATACCTTAGGAATAGTAAGGAATCTATTTCGTCTACTCACTAACTCAAAACCTCATTAAATAATACACACCTGCAGAATAGTCAGGAGGCTATTTCATATGGCTAAACATTCAGATTCTCAGTGACTAATGCATAACAGGGCATACTGAGGACACGCATGCATATGGCCTCTAATTCAGAGCTTCATTGAATAATGAACACCTGAGGGAAAGTCAGGATTCTATTTCATAAAAACACTCTTTAAGAGCCCAATCTAAAAATGCACTCCTGTGAGTATTCAGTAGTCTCTTTCCTATGGCAACTCATTTAGAGCCTCATTAAATAATACACATCTATGGAAATGTCAAAAGTGTATTTCACATGACCACTCTTTCAGAGTCTCATTGAATCATACATACCTAGAAAATACTCAGGAGTCTATTTTATATGGCCACTCTTTCAGAGACTCATGGAATAGTTCACACCTGCCAAATAGTCTCGAGTATATTTGATATGATGGTTCATTCAGTGCCTAAGTAAAAAATGTACACGTGAGGAAGAGTCAACAGGCTATTTCATGTAGCCACTCATTTATACCCTTAGTAATACACACATGGGGAATTTTCAGGAGTCTATTTCATGTGGTCACTTATGCAGAAACTTAGTGAATGATACACACCTGTGGACTAGTTAGAGTCTATGACATATGGCCACGCAACCAGAGCATTACTGAATGATGCACACCCGAGAAATTGTCAGGATTTTATTTCATATGACCATTGTTTAAAAGCCTCATTGAGTAATGCACATCTGGTCAGTAATCGGGAGGCTATTTTATATGAACACTCATTCATCTTGGGGAAAGTCAGGATTCTGTTTCGTATAGCCACTCATTTAGAGCCGAACTTAAAAATCCACGCCTGAGGAGTATTCAAGAGTCTCTTTCCTATGGCCACTCATTCAGAGTTTCACTGAATAATACAAACATATGGAAAAGTCAGGAGTGTATTTTACATGTCCACTCATTTAGAACCTCAGTGAAGAATTACATCTACCTGAAGAATACTCAGGATTCTATTTCATATAGCCAATTATTCAGAGACTTACTGAATAATGCACACCTGAGAAATAGTCTGGAGTCTATTTGATATGCCCGTTCACCCTGTGAATCAGTGGAAAATGCACAGCTGAGAAATAATCAAGGGGATATAGTCAGGAGTCCATTTTATATGGTCTCTCGTTCAGACACTCACTGAATAATACATACCTGGAAAATAGTCAGAGTCCATGTCATATGGCCACTCAATCACAGCATTACTGAATAATGCACAATAGGGATATAGCCAGGAGTCTATTTCATATGGCCTCTCACTCAGAGCTTAAGTGCATAATAAACAGTTATGGAGTAGTCAGGAACCTATTTAAGGTAGCCCCAAGTTAAGCACCTCCCTGAATGATACACACATCAGTGATAGTCAGGAGCCTATTTGATATGGACACTCATACAGAACCTCTTCGAATACTGCACATGGAGGGAATAATCACTAGTCTATTTTATATGGTGATTAGTTTGGAGAATCAAGAAATAACGCACTGCTGTGGAGTAAAATGGGGTCTATTTCATATGGCCACTCTTTTCGGGTTTCAGTGAATAATATGTATACATGAATATTCAGGAATCTCTTTTATATGGCCACTCGTTCAGGGCCTCAGTGAATAATACATCCCTGGCAAATAGTCAAGAGTCTACTTCAAATGGCTACACATTCAGAGTCTCTGTAAATAATGCACACCTGGGCAATAGACAGGAGTCTCTTTTTTATGCCCACTTATTCAAAGTCTCTTTTAATAATAAACATTTGGGGAAGAGTTAAGGGTCTTCTTTATATAGCCACTCATTTAGAGCCTCAGTGAATAATGCACACCAGGGTAATAGTCTGGAGCCTCTTTCATATGGCCACTCATTCAGTGCCTCAATGAATGATGCACACCTGGGGAATCATCAAGATTCTACTCCATACTAGCGTTAATTCCCATCCTTTTTGAATAAATCACAAAGGGGAAATTGTCAGGTGTCTATTTTATATGGATTCTCATTCAGAGCTTCAGTGACTAATGAACTTCTGTGGACTAGTCAGGACGCTGTTTAAGAGGAAAGCAGCAAAGCACACTGCCATGTGTGTACCTATGCAACTATCTTGCTTGTTCTGCACATGTACCCCCAAACCTATAATGCAATAAAAATTAAAAAAAAAAAGATAGCCACAAATTAAGTGCCTTCCTGAAAAATACACACCTGGGTGATAGTCAGGAGTCTGTTTCATATGACCTCTCACTCTGGGAATCACTGAATAATATACACCTGGGGGAGTGTCAGGAGTCTATTTGGTATGGACACTCATACAGAACCTGTTTGAATAATGCACACAAGAGGAATAATTTGGAGTCTATATCATATGTCTACTTATTCAGACAATGAGTGAATAATGCACACATGTGGTGTAATAAGAAGTCGGTTTTATATGGCCACTCTGTCACAGCATCAATGAATATAACACCCTTGTGCTATTGTCTGGAGTCTATTTCTTATGGCCACTTATTCAGAGAATCCCTGAAAAATTTACACCTGTGGAATAGTCAGAAGTCTCTTTCTTGTGGACACACATTGAGAGCTTCAATAAATGTACACACCTGGGGAAGTAGTCAGGATTCTTTTTTATCCCCTCCTTTAGAGCCTCACTGAATAATGCACACCTGTGGAAGAGTCAGGAGTCTTTTTCATGTGGCCTCTCATTCGGAGTGTCACTAAATTATGTGGAGTAGTCAGGAGTCTATTTCATGTAGACACATATTCAGAACTTCAGTGAATAATACACACTGGTGGGATAGTCAAGAATCTAATTAGTCTGGCCACATATTCTGAGCCTCACTGAATAATACTCACCTGGAGAATAATTTGAAGTCTGTTTTCAATAGACATTCATTCAGAGCCTCGGTGAAAAAAGAACATCTGTGGAGTAGTCAGGAGTCTATTTCATTTGGACACTCATTCATAGCCACAGTGAATACTATGCACCTGTGGGATAGCCAGGAATCTATTTCAAATGGCCCCTCATTCAGAGCCTCAGTGAATAATACAAATTTGGGGAATAGACAAGAGTCTATTTTATATGGCCACTCTTTCAGCGCCTCACTGAGTGATACACACTGGGGAAATTATCAGGACCGTTTCATATGGACACTCAATGCGTGCCTCACTGAATAATGCACACCTGTGGAAAACTCAGGATTCAATTTTATTTGGTTACCCTTTCAGAGCCTCAGTGAAGTATACACACCTAGACAACAGTAAAAAATCTATTTTATGTGGCCACTCATTCCGAGCCTCACTGGATAGTGCAAACCTGAGAAATTCTCAAGAATCTGTTTAGAATGGTAATGCATTCAGAGACTCTGTGAAAAACACACACCTAGGCAATAGTGAGGAATATATTCCAAATGGCCAAATATTCAGAGCCTCAGTAAATAATGCGCACCTGGGAAATAATCAGGAGTCTATTGCTTATGCCCTCTCATTCAGCCCCTCAGTGAATAATGCACGTCTGTAGGGTACTGAGGAGTCTGTTTCATATGGCCACTCATTTCGAGCCTCACTGAATAGTACACAACTGGGAGGAAGTCAGGCTTTTATTTCACATGGCCACTCATTTAGAGGCTCAGTAAATTATTCACAACTGTTGAGTACTCAGGAGCTTTTCTCATATGGCAAATAATTCAGAGCCTCACTGAATAATACACAGCTTGGGAATAGTCAGGATTCTGTTTAATATGAACACTCATTATGAGCCTCAGTGAATAACACATGTCTGTGGACTACTGAAAATACTAATTTATATTGCTCCCCAATTATAAGATACCCAAAATATTACACACCTGCAGAATAATCAAAAGTCTATTTCATATGGCGAGTCATTAAAAAAACTCAAGAAATAATACACTGCTGGAAAAAAGTCAGGAGACTATTTCATATGGCCACTCAGAGAATAAGTGCATAATGCACACATTATGAATACTAATTAAATATTAGGATTCTATTTTATATGGCCACTCAGAGCCTCAGTGGATAATGCACACCAAGGTAATTGTCAGGATTCTGTTTCATATGACCACTGATCCAGTATCTCACTGAATGATACACATCGGAGAGTCATCAACATTCTCTTCCATAGGATCACTCATTCAGAGCCTTACTGAATAATGAACAATGGGGCAATAGTCATTGGTCTATTTTGTATGGCCTCTCATTCAGTGTTTCAATGAATAATGAACACCTGTGGAGTAGTCAGAACCCTATTTAAGATAGCCACAATTTAAGCACCTCCCTGAATGATACACACCTTAGTGACAGTCAGGAGTCTATTTTATATGGACACTCATACAGAACTTCTTTGAATAATGCGCATGTGAAGAATAATCACTAGTCTATTTTATATGGTGATTCCTTTACCGAATCAATGAATAACGCACATCTGTCAAGCAAACTCGGGTCTATTTCATATGGCCACCCTTTCAGTGTTTCAGTGAATAATATATATATCTGGAATAGCCAGGAATCTCTTTTATATGGCCACTCGTTCAAGGCCTCAGTGAATAATACACCCGTGAAAAATAGTCCAGCGTCTACTTCAAATGGCCACAAATTGAGAGTCTCTGTATATAATGCACACCTGGGGAATACTCAGAAGTCTTTTTTATGCCCACTTCTTCAGTCTCATTCAATATTTCACACCTGGAAAAGAGTTAAGAGTCTACTTTATATAGCCACTTATTTAGAGCCTCGGTGAATAATGCACACCTGTGGAACAGACACTGGTCTATTTTGTATAACCACAAAATCAAAGCCTGCGTGAGTAATGCACTACTATGGAATAGTGAGGATTCTATTCCATATGCCCACTTAATCAGAGTCTCAGTCAATAATACACACCTTAGGAATAGAAAGGAATCTATTTCATCTAATCACTAACTCGAGGCCTCATTAAATAATACACAAATGTGGAATAATCAGGAGGCTATTTCATATGGCCAAACATTCAGAGACTCAATGACTAATGCATACCAGGGCACACTCAGGACAGGATTTCATAGGGCCTCCCATTGAGAGCTTCACTGAATAATGAACACCTGAGGGAAAGTCAGGATTCTATTTAATAAAGACACTCTTTCAGAACTCAACCTAAAAATGCACTCCTGCAACTATTCAGGAGTCTCTTTTCTATGGCCACTCATTTAGAGGCTCATTGAGTAATACACATCTATGGAAATGTCAGGAGTGTATTTCCCATGGCCACTCATTCAGAGCCTCATTGAATCATACATACCTGGGAAATACTCAGAAGTCGACTGTAAATGGCCACTTTTTCAGAAACTCAAAGAATAATACACACCTGCGATATTGTCTGCAGTCTATTTGATATAATGGTTCATTCAGTCCCTCAGTAAAAAATGTACATGTGAGGAATAGGCAAGAGGCTATTTTATGTAGACGCTCATTTATATTTTTTGTAAGTAATACACACATGGGGAATAGTCAAAAGTCAATTTCTTGTGGCCACTTATTCAGAAACTCAGTGAATGATACACACTTTTGGACTAGTTAGATCCTATGAAATATGGCCACTAAACCAGAGCATTACTGAATGATGCACACCCGGAAAATTGACAGGATTCTATTTCATATGACCATTGTTTAAGAGACTCATTAAGTAATGCTCACCTGGTCAGTAATCAGAAGTCTATGTCATATGAACACTCATTCAGAGCCTCAGTGAATAATGCGCACCTGTGGAGTAGCCAGGAGTGTATTTCACACAGCCACTCATTAAGATCTCAGTGACTGATACACAAGTGTGCAACTGTCAGGATTTCATTTCATATGGCCACTGACTCATAGCCTCAGTGAATAATGCACAAATGTACGGTACTCAGCAGTCTATTTCATATAGCCACTCATTCAGACATTCACTAAATAATACAAATATTTGGGATAGACAGCATCCTGTTTCATATGATCACACAAGGAGAGCCTCACTGAGTAATACACACCTGAAGAAGTAAGTAAGTAATACACACCTGTGTATTGAAGAAGAGTTACAAGTCAACTTTATATAGCCATTCATTTACAAACTCAGTGAATAATTTGCATATGTGGAGTAGACACTAGTCTATTCTATATGGCCACAAAATCAAAGCCCTTGTGAGTAATGCACAACTTTGCAATAGTCAGTAGTCTATTCCATATACCTACATATACAGAGTCTAAGTCAATAATACACACCTTAAGAATAGACAGAAGTCTATTTCATATGGTCACTAACTCAAGTCCTCATTCAATAATACACACCTGTGGACTAGTCAGGAGACAATTTCGTATGGGCAAAGTTTCAGAGCCTGTGTGAATAATGCATACCTGGGAAATACTCAGGATGCTATTACATATGGCCTCTCCTTCAGAGCTTCACTGAATAAGGAACACCTGTATTGTAGTCAGAATTCTAATTTATATAGTGACATATTCAGAGCCTCACTGAATAACAGTCACCCTGGGGAAAGTCAAGATTCTATTTCATATAGCCACTCATTTAGAGTCGAACTAAAAATGCACCCATGAGGAGTATTCAAGAGTCTCATTCCTATGTCCACACATTCAGAGCCTCACTGGATAATACAGACCTATGAAAAATTCAGGAGTGTATTTCACATGGCCACTCATTCAGAACCTCAGTGAAGAACAGTATCTACCTGGAGAATGATCAGGATTCTATTTCATACAGCCACTAATTCAGAGACTCACTGAATAATGCACACTTGGGACATAGTCTGGAGTCTATTTGATATGACTGTTCACACAGTTTCTCCGTGGAAAATGCACAGCTGAGAAATAGTCAAGAACATATAGTCAGGAGTCTATTTTATATGGTCACTCATTCAGAAACTCACTGAATGATATACACCTGGGGAATAGTCAGAGTCCATCCCATATGGCCACTCAATCACAGCATTACTGAATAAAGCACAATGTGGACATAGTCAGGAGTCTATTTTATATGGCCTCTCATTCAGAGATTCAGTGCATAATAATCAGCTGTGGAGTAGTCAGGACCCTATTTAAGGTAGCCCCAAATTAAGGACCTCCCTGAATAATACACTCATGAGTGATAGTCAGGACACAATTTGATATTTACACTCACACAAATTCTTCAAAAACTGCACATGTGGGGAATAATCACTAGTCCATTTAATATGGTACTTTGTTTGGAGAATCAAGGAATAACGCACACCTGTGGAGTAAAATGGGGTCTATTTTATATGGCCACTCTTTCAGTGTTTCAGTGAATAATATGTATATGTGAATAGTCAGGAATCTCTTTTATATGGCCACTGCTTCAGGGCCTCAGTGAATAATACACCCCTGGAAAATAGCCAAGAGTCTACTTCAAATGGCTACACATTTAGAGTTTCTGTAAATAATGAACACCTGGGCAAGAGACAGGAGTCTGTTTTTTATGCCCACCTATTTAGAGTCTCATTCAATAACACACACCTGGGTAAGAGTTAAGAATCTACTTTAGAGACTGAATCCAAGATGGCTGATCGCTAACAGCTCGGGATTGTAGCTCCCAGTGAAAGCTCAGAAAACGTGAGGATGCCAAATTTTCAGAGGAATTTCCGTCGCCCAAGGACCAGAAGATTTTCAGTGGAGAAGCCCCGCGGGTCGCCAGCGCAACTTCTGTGGCCAGTGCAGCGGTTTTGTCCTCGCCTCAGCGCAGCAGCTCTTCATGCACAGTAAACGAGACTGGTTCCCCTATTGACTGGTGTTTGGAGCTTTGGGAAGGTAGAGCCGCTTGTTGCGGACTCAAGAAGGAAGCCAGATCAGAGATTCCCAGACAGAAGAGCACCATCAATCTTATCGCTGCTGTTTTTGCCAGTGCAGAGCGTTGCTCGGATTCCAGCACTGGGAATCAATAAATTGGACGTCCTCTCAGGAACCTAATCAGGAAGGTGCTAATTGTAAAGACAACAGATGGATAAAATCACAATAAAGGGAAAAAACAGCCTAAAAAGGCCGAGAATACTAAATATCAGAACCCCTCTTCCTCTACAGGGGATAGCAATTCCTCATCAGCAAAGGAACAAGCCCTAATGGAAGAGGACTGTTCCAATATCTGAAGTAGGCTTCAGAAGGTGGATGATAAAAAATTTTGGGGAGTTGAAAGAACTTGTTCTAACCCAATGTAAAGAAACTAAGAACTTTGAAACAAGGTTTGACAAAATGTTAAAAAGAATGGACAATATAGAGAGGAATATAAATGAACTAATGGAGTTGAAAAATACAACACGAGAACTTAGGGAAATATGCACAAGTTTGAATAGCCGAATTGATCGAGCAGAAGAAAGGATATCAGAGGTCGAAGACCAACTTAATGAAATGGAACAAGAGGACAAGAATAGAGAAAAAATGATAAAAAGGAATGAGCAAAGTCTCCAAGAATTATGGAACTATGTGAAAAGACCTAATCTACGTTTGATAGGCATACCTGAATTTGATGGAGAGAATGAATCCCAGCTGGAAAATACTCTTCAGGATACTATCCAGGAGAATTTTCCCAATCTAGCAAAGCAGGACACTATTCAACCTCAGGTAATACAGAGAACACCACAAAGATAGTCCTTAAGAAGAGCAACCCCAAGGCACATAATCGTTAGATTCACCATGGTTGAAACAAAGGAGAAAATATTCAGGGCAGCCAGAGAGAAAGGTCAGGTTACCCACAAAGGGAAGCCTATCAGACTTACAGCAGACCTCTCAGCAGAAACCCTACAAGCCAGAAGAGAGTGGGGGCCGATATTTAACATCCTTACAAAACAGAACTTTCAGCCCAGAATTGCATATTCTGCCAAAGTAAGCTTCACAATTGAAGAAAAAATAAAATCTTTTATGAACAAGCAAGTACTCAGAGATTTTATTACCACCAGGCCTGCTTTACAAAAACTTCTGAAAGAAGCATTACAGACAGAAAGGAACAACCAGTATTAGCCTTTCTAAAAATATACCAAAAAGTAAAGAGCATCAACACAAAGAAAAATTTACATCAACAAATGGATAAAATAGCCAGTTAACATCAAATGGCAGTAATCCTAAATTTATGTCGACTAAATCCCCCAATCAAAAGACACAGCCAAAACGTAATGGAATACTACATCCAGACTCATTTTATATCCAAAGATACACAAAGACTAAAAACAAAGGGTTGGAGAAAGATCTACCAATGAAACGGAAAACAAAAATAAATAAATAAACAAAAAGGAGTTGCAATCCATGCATTTGATAAAACAGATTTCAAAGCAACAAAGATAGAGTGGTATAAGGATCAATGAATCCTAACACCCAGATACATAAGACCCATAAGGAGATTTAGACTCAACGAGACAGAAAATTAATAAGGATATCCAGAATTTGAACTCAGATCTGGAACAAGTAAACTTAATAAATACTTGTAGAGCTCTCCAATTTAGATACATAAAATATACATTCTCCACTTTAAATACACAAAATAATGCTCAGCCATTATTAATACCCATTCATAGAATAAAGCAATATTCCTGTTCTCTCTCCCTCTTTTTCTTCCTCTCTCTTCCTCTCAAAAAAACAAAACAAAAACAAAAAAAAACTTCAGCCTGTAATCTATCTGCCTTTGATGGAATGGCTCAAAAAAAAAAAAAAAAAAGAATCTACTTCATATAGCCACTAATTTAGAGCCTCAGTGAATAATGCACACCAGGGTAATAGTCTGGAGCCTCTTTCATATGGCCACTCCTTCGGTGCCTCACTGAATGATACACACCCAGGGAATCATCAAGATTCTGTTCCATACTACCACTCATTCAGAGCTTTATTGAATAATTTACAATGGGGCAATAGTCAGGTGTCTACTTTATATGGCCTCTCATTCAGAGCTTCAGTGAATAATAAACTTCTATGAAGTAGTCAGGACGGTGTTTAAGATAGCCACGAATTAATTGCCTCCCTGAATAATACACACATGGGTGATAATCAGGAGTCTATTTCATATGACCTCTCACTCTGGGAATCACTGACTAATACACATTTGGGGAAGTGTCAAGAGTCTATTTGGTATGAACACTCATACAGAACCTGTTTGAATAATGCCCACAAGCAGAATAATTAGGAGTCTATGTCATATGGCTGCTCATTCAGGTAATCAGTGAATAACACACACATGTGGTGTAATAAGAATTCTGTTTCATATGGCCACTTTGTCACAGTGTCAATGAATATAACACACTTGTGCTATAGTCTAGAGTCTATCTCTTATGGCCACATATTTAGAGAATCCCTGAAAAATGCACACCTGTGGAATAGTCTGAAGTCTCTTTAATGTGGCCACTCATAGAGAGCCTCACTAAATGTACACACCTGGAGAAGTAGTCAGAATTCTGTTTTATCCCCTCATTTAGAGTCTCAATAATGGACACCTGCGTAATAGTCAGGAGTCTTTTTCATGTGGCCTCTCATTCGGAGTGTCACTGAATAATGCAGAGTATTCAGGAGTCTATTTCATGTAGACACATATTCAGAGCTTCAGTGAATAATACACACCTGTGAGATAATAAAAAATCTAATTTATATAACCACATATTCTTAGCCTCACTGAATAATACTCACCTGAGGAATAATTTAGAGTCTGTTTTCAATGGACATTCATTCAGAGCCTCAGTGAATAATGCACACCTGTGGAGTGCCCAGGAGTTTATTTCATTTGGACAATCATTCATAGCCTCAGTGGATAATATGCACCTGTCGAATAGTCAGGAATCTATTTCATATGGCCACTCATTGAGAGCCTAAGTGAATAATACACAAATGTGGAATAGTCAAGAGTCTATTTTATATGGCAACTCTCTCAGCGCCTCACTGAGTGATACACACCTGGGGAATAGTCAGGACAGTTTCATATGAACACTCAATGCGTGCCTCACACAATAATGCACACCTGTGGAATAGTCAGAAATCTATTTTATTTGGTCACCCTTTCCGAGCCTCAATGAAGAATACAAACCTAGAAAGCAGTGAGGAGTCTATTTCATGTGGCCACTCATTCAGAGCCTCAAGGAATAGTGCACACTTGGAAAATTCTCAAGAGTCTATTTGAAATGGCAATGCATTCAGAGACTCTGTGAATTACACACACCCAGGGAATACTGAGGAATATATTCCAAATGGCCATATATTTGGAGCCTCAGTAAATAATGCACACCGAGGAAATAATCAGGAGTCTTTTGCTTATGCCCTCTTATTTAGCCCCTCAGTGAGTAATACACGTCTTTAGAGTACTGAGGGATCTGCTTCAAATGGTCACTTATTTCAAGCCTCACTGAATAGTACACAACTGAGAGGAAGTCAGGCTTTTATTTCACATGGCCACACATTCATTGGCTCAGTGAATTATTCACAGCTGTTGAGTACTCAGGAGCCTTTCTCATATGGCAAATCATTCAGAGACTCACTGAATGATGCACGTCTTGGGAATAGACAGGATTTTGTTTAATATGAACACTCATTATGAGCCTCAGTGAATAACGCATGCCTCTGGAGTATGGAATATACAAATTCATTTCGCTCCCCAATTCTAAGATTCCCTGAATATTACACACCTGTGGAATAATCAGAAGTCTATTTCATATGGCGAGTCAATAAGAAACTGAAGAAATAATACACTGCTGTGGAAAAGTCAGGAGTCTATTTCATAGGGCCACTCAGAAGATCAGTGAATAATGCACACATGAGGAATACTCCGTGAATATTAGGAGTCTATTTTATATGGCCACTCAGAGCCTCAGTGAATAATGCACATCACAGTAATAGTCAGGATGCTATTTTATATGACCACTGATTCAGTATCTCACTGAATGATACACATCAGGGAGTCATCAGGATTCTGTTCCATAGGACCACTCATTCAGAGCCTTACTGAATAATGCACAATGAGGCAATAGTCATTGGTCTATTTTATATGGCCTTTCATTCAGAGTTTCAGTGAATAATAAAGACTTGTAAAGTAGTCAGAACCCTATTTAAGATAGCCACAAACTAAGAACCTCCCTGAATGATACACACTTAATTGACAGTCAGGTGTCTATTTGATATGGACACTCATATAAACCTCTGAATAATGCACATGTGAACAATAATCACTAGTCTATTTTATATGGTGATTTCTTTACAAAATCAATGAATAACGCACATCTGTGAAGTAAAATCGAGTCTATTTAATATGGCCACTCTTTCAGTGTTTCAGTAAATAATATATATATCTGGAATAACCAGGAATCTGTTTTATATGGCCACTCATTCAAGGCCTCAGTGAATAATACACCTGTGGGAAATAGTCAAGTGTCTACTTCAAATGGCCACACATTGAGAGTCTCTGTATATAATGGACACCTGGGGAATACTCAGGAGTCTTTTATTTATGAACACTTATTCAGTCTTATTCAATATTTCACAACTGGAAAAGAGTTAAGAGTCTACTTTATATAGCCACTCATTTAGATCCTCAGTGAATAATGCACATCTGTGGAACAGACACTGGTCTATTTATTATGGCCACAAAATCAAAGTTTGAGTGAGTAATGCACAACATTGGAATAGTGAAGATTCTATTCCATATGCCACGTAATCAGTGTCTCGGTCAATAATACAATTCTTAGGAATAGTAATGAATAAATTTAATCTAATCACTAACTCAAGGACTCATTAAATAATACACACATGTGGAATAATCAGGAGGCTATTTCATATGGCCAAACATTCATAGCCTCAGTGACTAATGCATACCAGGGCAAAATCAGGACACTATTACATATGGCCTCCAATTCAGAGCTTCATTGAATAATGAACATTTGAGGGAAAGTCAGGATTCTATTTCATAAAGACACTCTTTCAGAGCCCAACCTAAAAATGCACTCCTGCAACTATTCAGGAGTCTCTTTCCTATGGTCACTCATTTAGAGCCTCATTGAGTAATATACATCTATGGAAATGTCAGGAGTGTATTTCACATGGCCACTCATTCAGAGCCTCATAGAATCATACATACCTGGGGTATACTCAGGAGTCTATTTCATATGGCCAATCTTTCAGAGACTCATGAAATAATGCACACCTGCGAAATACTCTGGAGTCTATTTGATATGACTGTTCATTCAGTTCCTCAGTGAAAAATGTACACGTGAGGAATAGGCAAGAGGCTATCTTATGTAGCCACTCATTTATACCCTTAGTAAGTAATACACACATGGGGAATCGTCAGGAGTCAATTTCATGTGGCCACTTATTCAGAAACCCAGTGAATGCTACACACTTTTGGACTAGAGTCTATGACATATGGCCACTCCACTAGAGCATTACTGAATGATGCACACCCAGAAAATTGTCAGGACTCTATTTCATATGACCACTGTTTAAGAGCCTCGTTGAGTAATGCACATCTGGTCAGTAATCAGAAGCCTATGTCATATGAACACTCATTCAGAGTCTCAGTGAATAATGCACACCTTTAGAGTAGCCAGGAGTGTATTTCACACAGCCACTCACTAAGATGTCAGTGAATAATTCACACCAGCAAAATAGTCAAGATTTTATTTTATATGGCCACTGACTCATAGGCTTAGTGAATAATGCACAAATGTACAGTACTCAGCGGTCTATTTCATGTAGCCACTCATTCAGAGATTCACTAAATAATACAAATATTTGGGATAGACAGCATCCTGTTTCATATGATCACACAAGGAGAGCCTCACTGGGTAATGCACACCTGGGAAAGAGTTAGGAGTCAACTTTATATAGCCATTTATTTACAACCTCAGTGAATAATTTACACATGTGGAATAGACAGTAGTCTATTCTATATGGCCACAAAATTAAAGCCTGAGTGAGTGATGCACAACTTTGGAATAGTCTGTAGTCTATTCCATATGCCCACATATTCAGAGTCTCAGTCAAGAAGACACACCTGAAGAATAGACAGAAGTCTATTTCATAGGGTCACTAACTCAAAGCCTCATTAAATAATACACACCTGTGGACTAGTCAGGAGACTATTTTGTATGGCCAAAATTTCAGACCCTCTGTGAATAATGAATACCTGAGGAATAATCAGGACACTATTACATATGGCCTCTCATTCAGAGCCTCACTGATAGGTAACACCTGGATTGTAGTCAGAATTCTATTTTATATAGCCACATATTCAGATCCTCACTGAATAACATTCACCCTGGGGAAAGTCAGGATTCTATTTCGTATAGCCACTCATTTAGAGCAGAACCTAAAAATGTACCCCTAAGCAGTATTCAAGCATCTCTTTTTAATGGCCACACATTCAGAGCCTCACTGAATAATACAGACCTATGGAAAAGTCAGAAGTGTATTTCACATGGCCACTCATTTGGATTCTCAGTGAAGGACAATATAAACCTGGAGAATATTCAGGATTCTATTTTATATAACCACTAATTCAGAGACTCACTGAATAATGCACACCTGGGGAATAGTCTGGAGTCTATTTAATAAGACCATTCACCCAGGGCCTCCGTGGAAAATGCACAGCTGAGAAATAGTCAAGAAAATAGAGTCAGGAGTCTATTTTATATGGTCACTCGTTCAGAAACTGACTGAATGCTACACACCTGGGGAATAGTCAGAGTCCATCCCATATGGCCACTCAATCACAGCATTACTGACTAATGCACAATAGGGCAATAGTCAGGAGTCTATTTTATATGGCCTCTTATTCAGAGCTTCATGGTAAAATAAACAGCTGTGGAGTATTCAGGACCCTGTTTAAGGTAGCCCCCAATTTTTTTTAATGTTTTATTACATTTTAGGTTTTGGGGTACATGTGCAGAACGTGCAAGATAGTTGCATAGGTACACACATGGCAGTGTGTTTTGCTGCCTTCCTCAAATTAACCCACATTTGGCATTTCTCCCCAAGTTATTTCTCCCCAGCTCTCCCCCACTCTCCCTCCCCTATTCCCCCAATAGACCCCAGTGTGTAGTACCCCCTCCCTCTGTCCATGTGTTCCTTTTTTTCTCACCCACCTATGAGTGAGAATATGTGGTATTTCCTTTTCTGTTCTTGTGTCAGTTTGATGAGAATGATGTTCTCCAGATTCATCCATGTCCTTACAAAGGACATAAACTCGTCATTTTTGATTGCTGCATAATATTTCATGGTGTATATGTGCCAGATTTTCCCAGTCCAGTCTATCTTCGATGGGCATTTGGGTTGGTTCCAGTTCTTTGCTATTGTAAACATGCTGCAATGAACATTCGTGTGCATGTGTCCTTATAGTAGAACAAAAGCATTGGCAACAAAAGCCAAAATAGACAAATGGGACCTAATCAAACTCCACAGCTTCTGCACGGCAAAAGAAACAGTCACTAGAGTGAATTGGCAACCATCAGAATGGGAAAAATTCTTTGCAGTTTACACATCTGACAAAGGGCTGATATCCAGAATTTACAAAGAACTCAAACAGATTTACAGAAAAAAAACAAACAAGCCCATTCAAAAATGGGCAAAGGATATGAACAGAAACTTTACGAAAGCAGACATACATGAGGCCAGCAAACATATGAAAAAGTGCTCATCGTCATTGGTCATTAGAGAGATGCAAATCAAAACCACATTGAGATACCATCTCACACCAGTTAGAATGGCGATCATTAAAAAATCTGGAGACAGCAGATGCTGGAGAGGATGTGGAGAAATAGGAACACTCTTACACTGTTGGTGGGAGTGTAAATTAGTTCAACCATTGTGGAAGACAGTGTGGCGATTCCTCAGGGACCTAGAAATAGAAATTCCATTTGACCCAGCAATCCCATTACTGGGTATCTATCCAAAGGATTATAAATCGTTCTACTATAAGGACACATGCACACGAATGTTCATTGCAGCACTGTTTACAATAGCAAAGACCTGGAACCAACCCAAATGCCCAACGATGATAGACTGGACTGGGAAAATGTGGCACATATACACCATGGAATATTATGCAGCAATCAAAAATGATGAGTTTGTGTCCTTTGTAGGGACATGGATGAATCTGGAGAACATCATTCTCAGCAAACTGACACAAGAACAGAAAAAGAAATACCGCATATACTCACTCATAGGTGGGTGAGAAAAATGAGAACACGTGGACACAGAGAGGCGGTCTACTATACACTGGGGACTGTTGGGGGGAATGGGGGAGGGACAGCAAGGGCGGGCTGGGGGGGATAGCCTGGGGATGAATACCAAGTGTGGGTGAAGGGGAGGAAAGCAGCAAAGCACACTGCCATGTGTGTACCTATGCAACTATCTTGCTCGTTCTGCACATGTACCCCCAAACCTATAATGCAATAAAAATTAAAAAAAAAAAAAAAAAAAAAAAAAAAAAATCTGGAGACAGCAGATGCTGGAGAGGATGTGGAGAAATAGGAACACTCTTACACGGTTGGTGGGAGTGTAAATTAGTTCAACCATTGTGGAAGACAGTGTGGCGATTCCTCAGGGACCTAGAAATAGAAATTCCATTTGACCCAGCAATCCCATTACTGGGTATCTATCCAAAAGACTATAAATCGTTCTACTATAAGGACACATGCACACGAATGTTCATTGCAGCACTGTTTACAATAGCAAAGACCTGGAAGCAACCCAAATGCCCATCGACGATAGACTGGACTGGGAAAATGTGGCACATATACACCATGGAATATTATGCAGCAATCAACAATGATGAGTTTGTGTCCTTTGTAAGGACATGGATGAATCTGGAGAACATCATTCTCAGCAAAGTGACACAAGAACAGAAAAAGAAATACTGCATATACTCACTCATAGGTGGGTGAGAAAAATGAGAACACATGGACACAGAGAGGCGGTCTACTATACACTGGGGACTGTTGGGGGAAATGGGGGAGGGACAGCGGGGGGGCCTGGGGGGATAGCCTGGGGATGAACACCAAGTGTGGGTGAAGGGGAGGAAGGCAGCAAAACACACTGACATGTGTGTACCTATGCAACTATCTTGCACGTTCTGCACATGTACCCCAAAACCTATAATGCAATAAAAATTAAAAAAAAAAATTATAGTCATTTGAATATATACCCAGTAATGGGATTGCTGGGTCAAATGGAATTTCTATTTCTAGTTCCTTGAGGAATTGCCACACTGTCTTCCACAATGGTTGAACTAGTTTACACTCCCACCAACAGTGTAAGAGTGTTCTTCTTTCTCCACATTCTCTCCAGCATTTGTTGTCTCCAGATTTTTTAATGATCGCCATTCTAACGGTCATGAGATGGTATCTCAATGTGGTTTTGATTTGCATCTCTCTAATGACCAGTGATGATGAGCATTTTTTCATGTGTTTGTTGGCCTCGTGTATGTCTTCTTTTCTAAAGTTTCTGTTCATATCCTTTGCCCATTTTTTAATGGGCTTGTTTTTTTTCCTGTAAATCTGTTTGAGTTCTCTGTAGATTCTGGATGTCAGCCCTTTGTCAGTTGGGTAAACTGCAAAGATTTTTTCCCAATCTGTTGGTAGCTGATTCACTCTAGTGACTGTTTCTTTTGCCATGCAAAACTGTGGAGTTTGATTAGGTCCCATTTGTCTATTTTGGCTTTTGTTGCCAATACTTTTGGTGTTTTGGTCATGAAGTCCTTGCCTACTCCTATGTCCTGAATGGTTTTGCCTAGATTTTCTTCTGGGTTTTTATGGTGCCAGGTCTTATGTTTAAGTCTTTAATCCATCTGGAGTTAATTTTAGTGTAAGGTGTCAGGAAGGGGTCCAATTTCTGCTTTCTCCACATGGCTAACCAGTTTTCAAAACACCATTTGTTAAACAGGGTATCCTTTCCCCATTGCTTGTTTTTGTCTGGTTTATCAAATATTATATTGTTGTAGATATGTTGTGTTGCCTCTGATGCCTCTGTTCTGTTCCATTGGTCTATATCTCTGTTTTGGTACCAGTACCATGCTGTTTTGATTATTGTAGCCTTGAAGTATAGTTTGAAGTCTGGTAGTGTGATGCCTCTTGCTGTGTTCTTTTTGCTTAGAATTGACTTGGCTATGCGGGCCCTCTTTTGGTTCCATATGAAGTTCATGCTGGTTTTTTCCAGTTCTGTGAGGAAATTCAATGGGAGCTTGATGGGAATAGCGTTGATTGTGTAAATTACTTTGGGCAGGATAGATATTTTCACGATACTGTTTATTCCTTACCATGAACATGGAATGTTTCTCTATCTGTTTGTGTCCCCTCTTATTTCGTTGAGCAGTGGTTTGTAGTTTTCCTTGAAGAGGTCCCTTACTTTCCTTGTAAGTTGTATTCCTAGGTATTTTATTCTGTTTGTAGCAATTGTGAATAGCAGTACATTCTTGATTTGTTTCTCTTTAAGTCTGTTATTGGTGTATAGGAATGCTTGTGATTTTTGCACATTTATTTTATATCCTGAGACTTTGCTGAAGTTGCTTATCAGTTTCAGGAGTTTTTGGGCTGAGGTGATGGGGTCTTCTGGGTATACTATCATGTCGTCTGCAAATACAGACAATTTGGCTTCCTCCTTTCTTATTCGAATACCCTTTATTTCTTTTCCTTGCCTGATTGCTCTGGCTAGAGCTTCCAGTACTATGTTGAATAGGAGTGGTGATAGAGGGCATCCTTGTCTCATGCCAGATTTCAAAAGAAATGCTTCCAGTTTTTACCCATTAAGTATGATATCGGCTGTTGCTTTGTCATAAATACCTTTTATTCCTTTGAGATATGTTCCATCAATACCGAGTTTATTGAGAGTTATTAACATAAAGGGCTGTTGAATTTTGTCAAATGCCTTCTCTGCGTCAATTAAGATAATCATGTGGTTTTTGTTTTTGGTTCTGTTAATGTGGTGAATGATGTTTATAGACTTGCCTATGTTGAACCAGCCTTGCATCCCTGGGATGAATCCTACTTGATCATGATGGATAAGTTTTTAATGTGCTGTTGCAATCGGTTTGCCAGTATTTTATTGAAGACTTTTGCATCTATGTTCATCATGAATATTGGCCTGAAGTTTTCTTTTCTTGTTGAGTCTCTGCCTGATTTTGGTATCACGATGATGTTGGTCTCATAAAATGATTTGGGAAGGGTTCCCTTTTTTTGGATTATTTGGAATAGTTTTAGAAGGAATGGTACCAGCTCCTCTTTTTGTGTCTGGTAATATTTGGCTGTGAACCCACCTGCACCAGGGCTTTTTTTGTGTGGTAGGCTCTTAATTGCTCCCTCGATTTCAGACCTTGTTATTGGTCTATTCATAGTTTCGGCTTCCTTGTGGTTTATGCTTGGGAGGACAGAGGTGTCCAGGAATTTATCCATTTCTTCCTGGTTTACAAGTTTATGTGCATAGAGTCGTTTGTAGTATTCTCTGATGATGGTTTGAATTTCTGTGGAATCTGTGGTGATTTCCCCTTTATCGTTTTTTATTGCATCTATTTGGTTGTTCTCTCTTTTCTTTTTTATCAGTCTGGCTAGTGGTCCGTCTATTTTGTTGATCTTTTCGAAAAACCAGCTCTTGGATTTATTGATTTTTTGAAGGGTTTTTCTTGTCTCTATCTCCTTCAGTTCTGCTCTGATCTTAGTTATTTCTTGTCTTCTGCTAGGTTGTGAGATTTTTTGATCTTGCTCCTCTAGCTCTTTCAATTTTGACGATAGAGTGTCAATTTTGGATCTATCCACTCTTCTCATGTGGGCACTTATTGCTATATATTTTTCTCTACAGACTGTTTTAAATGTGTCTCAGAGATTCTGGTATGTTGTGTCTTCATTCTCATTGGTTTCGAAGAACTTCTTTATTTCTGCCTTCGTTTCATTGTTTATCCAATCAACATTCAAGAGCCAGTTGTTCAGTTTCCATGAAGCTGTGTGGATCTGAGTTAGTTTCTGAATGCTGAGTTCTAACTTGATTGCACTATGGTCTGAGAGACTGTTTGTTATGATTTCAGTTGTTTTGCATTTGCTGAGGTGTGCTTTACTTCCAATTATGTGGTCAATTTTGGAGTAGGTGTGATGTGGTGCTGAGAAGAATGTATATTCTGTGGATTTGGGATGGAGGGTTCTGTAAATGTCTATTAGGTTTGCTTGTTCCAGGTCTGAATTCAAGCCCCGGATATCCTTGTTAACTTTTTGTCTGGTTGATCTGTCTCATACTGACAGTGGAGTGTTAAAGTACCCCAGTATTATTATGTGGGAGTCTAAGTCTCTTTGTAGGTCATTAAGAACTTGCCCTATATATCTGGATGCTCCTACATTGGGTCCATATATATTTAGGATCGTTAACTCTTCTTGTTGTATCAATCCTTTTACCATTATATAATGACCTTTGTCTCTTTTGATCTTTGTTGCTTTAAAGTCTATTTTATCAGAGATTGGAATTGCAACTTCTGCTTTCTTTGCTCTCCATTTGCTTGGTAAATCTTCCTCCATCCCTTTATTTTGAGCCTTTTTGAATCTTTTCATGTGAGATGGTTTGCCTGGATACAGCACACCGATGGGTTTTGGTTTTTATTCAATTTGCCAGTCTGTGTCTTTTGATTGGTGCATTTAGCCCATTTACATTTAGGGTTAATATTGTTATGTGTGAGTTTGATACTGCCATTTTGATACTATCTGGCTGTTTTGTCCCTTGGTTGATGCAGATTTTTTATTTAGTTTATGCTCTTCAGCATTTCGTATGTTTTTAGAATGGCTGGTACTGATTGTTCCTTTCTATGTGTGGTGCGTCTTTCAGGAGCTCTTGTAAAGCAGGCCTGGTGGGGACAAAATCTCTGAGTTTTTGCTTATTGGCAAAAGATTATATTCTTCCTACACTTATGAAGCTCAGTTTGGCTGGATATGAAATTCTGGGTTGAAAGTTCTTTTCTTTAAGGATGTTGAATATTGGCCCCCGGTCTCTTCTGGCTTGTAGATTTTCTGCCAAGAGATCTGCTGTGAGTCTGATGGGCTTCCCTTTGTGGGTGACCCTACCCTTCTCTCTGGCTGCCCTTAGTATTTTCTCCTTCATTTCAACCCTGGTGAATCTGAAAATTATGTGCCTTGGGGTTGCTCTTCTTGCAGAATAACTTTGTGGTGTTCTCTGTATTTTCTGGAGTTGACTATTGGCCTGCCTTGCTAGGTGTTGGTAATTTTCCTGGATAATATCCTGAAGAGTGTTTTCCAGCTTGGATTCATTCTCTTTGTCACATTGTGGCATGCCTATCAAACGTAAGTTAGGTCTCCTCACATAGTCCCACATTTCTTGGAGATTTTGTTCATTTCTCTTTGAGCTTTTTTCTCTAATCTTGGTTTCTCTTTTCATTGAGTTGAGTTGATCTTCGACTTTTGATATTCGTTCTTCTGCCTGGTCAGTTCGGCTGTTGAAACTTGTGCATGCTTCATGAAGTTCTCGTGTTGTGTTTTTCAGTTCCTTCAGTTCATTCATATTCCTCTCTAAGTTGTCCATTCTTGTTATCATTTCCTCGAATCTTTTTTCAAGGTTCTTAGTTTCTTTGCATTCGTTTAGAACATGTTCTTTTAGCTCACTGAAGTTTCTCATTATCCACCTTCTGAAGTCTGATTCCATCATTTTGTCACTCTCATTTTCTGTCCAGCTTTACTCCCTTGCTGGTGAGAGATTTTGTCCTTTGTAGGAGGTGAGGTCTTTTGGTTTCCGGTGTTTTCCTCCTTTTTGTGCTGGTTTCTTCCCATCTTTGTGGATTTATCCACCTGTCATCTTAGTAGTTGCTGACTTTTCGATTGGGTCTCAGAATGGATGCCCAGATTGTTGATGATGAAGTGTTTCTGTTATTTAGTTTTCCTTCTAACGATTTAGTTCCTCTGCTGTATGAGTGCTGAGGTCCACTCCAGGCCCTGCTTGTCTGGGGTACACCTGTAGCAGCTGCGGAATAGTGAGGGATGCTACCAGTTTCTTCTTCTGCTATCTTTGTCTCAGAATGATGCCCGCCAAATGTCAGACTGATTAGTCCTTTTTTTGAGGTGACCTTTTGGATATACAGGGGTCAGAGGGCTGCTTGAGGAAATGGTCTGTAGTTTATAGGCGCTCCAGTGCTGAGCTGTGAGCTCCATCATTCATTCAGATTTTCTGGGCAAAGGTGTCTGCTGCAGTAGAACTTACAAAAGCCCCCACTTTTCTCCCCCTTAGATGCTCTGTCTCAGAGAGTTGGGGCTTTATTTATGAGTATCTGTTGCACTGTCCTCCCCAGCTAGGAGGATGTCTATTCACTATTTGCCTTCCTGGGCTCTGCCCTGCTAGCGTGGGTGTGCTCTGCTTCTGCAGAACTCCGTTCTACTGTGGTGTGCTCCACCCTGTTGGTGGCATCTCCCTGTTATTGCTTGTTGCCTCAGCAACGGCAGGCTGCATTAGCAGTGGGCGGTACCTCAGTAGGGGCGGATAGCATCCGTAGTGGCAGACGCCACTTCTCCACCGAGCTGCACTGTTTGAATTCCGCTGACCCCACAGCAAAACTCTCAACCTGGAACACCTCAAATTGCCACACTTCTTGTCCCCGTGAGGGTGGGACCCACTGATCCCGATCACCTGGCTCCCTGCCTCAGAGTCCCTCCTCTCTCTCTCTCTCTTTTTCTTTCCAAATTTAATGGTTTACTCTCTCACAGGCGCCCCAGTCACCTGCTGATTGCGCACTGGGATCTGTGCAATCTCCCCTGCTTCGACCCACTGCACTGACACAAATCGTGCTTCCCAGGAATCTCCTTGTCTGGCTCACCATCCAAATCCCGTTCAATCAAATAGACATGGCAATCTGCCCTCCCAAATCTCAGATTGCCTGTTTAACAGGGCACACAGACGAGTGAGCTTTGTGCAAGCCGTCGCTGCGCCATGGCGTGGCGCCGGCCAAAGCGGCCATGCAAGCGGGCTACACTGCTCTCCTGTGTCTCTCCCACACCTGGGAATTTGCCAGTTTTGTGGGCTACAAAAGTCCATCTGAAAATGCAGCTAGGACTCACCTTGTGCGCCTTCACTGACAGCAACAATCCTGAGTTGCTTCTATGATGCCATTTTGGAACCTCCTTCACAGAGCCCCAAATTGAGCACCTCCCTGTATAATGCACACATGAGTGATAGTCAGGACACAATTTGATATTTACATTCACACAAATTCTTTGAACACTGCACATGCAGGGAATAATCACTAGTCTATTTCATAGGGTGATTTGTTTGAAGAATCAAAAAATATCACACACCTGTGGAGTAAAATGGGATCTAATTCATATGGCCACTCTTTTCAGTGTTTCAGTGAATAACATGTATATGTGAATAGTCAGGAATCTCTTTTATATGTCCACTCCTTCGAGGCCACAGTAAATAATACACCCCAGGGAAATAGTCAAGAGTCTACCTCAAATGGCAACACATTCAGAGTCTCTGTAAATAATGCACACCTGGGCAAGATACAGGAGTCTCTTTTTTATCCCACTTATTCAGAGTCTCATTCAATAACACACAGGTCAGTAAGAGTTAAGAGTCTACTTCATATAGCCACTCATTTAGAACCTCCATCAGTAATGCACACCAGGGTAATAGTCTGGAGCCTCTTTCATATGCCCACTCCTTCATTGACACACAGAATGATACACACACAGGGAATCATCAAGATTCTGTTCCATACTACCTCTCATTCAGAGCCTTATTGAATAATTCACAAAGGGGCAATAGTCAGGTGTCAATTTTATATGGCCTCTAATTCAGAGCTTCAGTGAATAATGAACTTCTATGAAGAAGTCAGGACGCTGTTTAAGATAGCCACGAATTAATTGGCTCCCTGAATGATACACATCTGGGTGATGGGAGTGTATTCCATATGAACTCTCACTCTGGGAATCACTAAATAATACACACCTGGGGGAGTGACAGGAGTCTATTTGGTATGGACACTCATACAGAACCTGTTTGAATAATGCCCAAAAGCAGAATAATTGGGAGTTTATTTCATATTTCTACTCATTCAGACAATCAGTGAATAGTGCACTCCTGTGGTGTAATAAGAAATCTGTTTCATATGGTCACTCTGTCACAGCGCCAATGAATATAACACACATGTGCTATAGTCTGGAGTCTATTACTTATGGCCACACATTCAGAGAATCACTGAAAAATGCACACCTGTGGAATAGTCAGAAGTCTCTTTAATGTGGCCACTCATTGAGAGCCTCACTAAATGTACACACCTGGGGAAGTAGTCAGGATTTTGTTTTATCGCCTCATTCAGAGTCTCATTCAATAATGAACACCTGCATAATAGTCAGGAGTATTTTACATGTGGTCTATCATTCTGAATGTCTGTCAATAATGTGGAGAAGTCAGAAGTCTATTTTATATAGCCACTCATTTAGAGCCTCAGTGAATTATGCACAGCTGTGGAAGAGACACTGGTCTATTTTGTATGGCCACAAAATCAAAGACTGAGTGAGTAATGCACAACTTTGTAATAGTGAGGATTCTATTTCATATGCCCACGTAATCCGTGTTTTTTTGTCAATAATACACTTCTTAGAAATAGGAATGAATCTAGTTCATCTAACCACTAACTCAAGGACTCAATAAATAATACACAAATGTGGAATAATCAGGAGGCTATTTCATATGTCCAAACACCCAGAGCCTCAGTGACTAATGCATACCAGGGCATAATCAGGACACTATTACATATGGGCTCTCATTCAGAGCTTCATTGAATAACGAACACCTGAGGCAATTTCAGGTTTCTATTTAATGAAGACACTTCTTCAGCGCCAAACCTAAAAATGCACTCCTGGGACTATTCAGGAGTCTCTCTCCTATGGCCACTCATTTAGAGCGTCATTGAGTAATACACATCTATGTAAATGTCAGGAGAGTATTTCACAGGGCCACTCATTCAGAGCCTCATTGATTCATACATACCTGGAAAATTATCAGGAGTCTATTTCATATGGCCATGCTTTCAGAGACTCATGGAATAATGCAGACCTGCAATATAGCCTGGAGTCTATTTGATATGATGGTTCATTCAGTCCCTCAGTAAAACATGTACACGTGAGAAACAGAAAACAGGCTGCTTCATGTACCCACTCATTTATACACTTAGTAAGTAATAAACACATGGAGAAGAGTCAGGAGTCTATTTCATGTGGCCACTTATTCAGAAACTCAGTGAATGATACACCCTCTTGGACTAGTTAGAGTCTATGATATATAGCCAATCAACTACAACTTTACAGAATAATGCACATTCAGAAAATTGTCAGGATTCTATTTCATATGACCATTGTTTAAAAGACTCATTGAGTAATGCACATCCGGTCAGTAATCAGAAGCTCATATCATATGTACACTCTTTCAGAGCCTCAGTGAATAATGAGCAAATGTACAGAACACAGCAGTCTATTTCATATAGCCACTCATTCAGAGATTCTCAGAATAATACAAATATTTGGGATAGACAGCATCCTGTTTCATATGATTACACAAGGAGAGCCTCACTGGGTAATGCACACCTGGGAAAGAGTTAGAATTCAACTTGATATATCCATTCATTTACAACCTCAGTGAATAATTCACACGTGTGGAATAGACACTAGTCTATTCTATATGGCCACAAAATCAAAGCCTGAGTGAGTGATGCACAACTTTGGAATAGTCAGTTGTCTATTCCATATGCCCACATATTCAGAGTCTCAGTCAAAAATATCCACCTGAAGAATAGACAGAAATCTATTTCATATGGTCACTAACTCAAAACCTCATTAAATAATACACATCTGAACACTAGTCAGGAGCCTATTTTCTATGGCCAAAATTTCAGAGCCTCCGTGAATAATGCATACCTGAGGAATAATCAGGACGCTATTACATATGGCCCCTCATTCAGAGCCTCAGTGATAAGGAACGCCTGGATTGTAGTCAGAGTTCTATTTTATAGCCACATATTCAGAGATTCACTGAATAACATTCACCTTGGGGTAAGTCAGGATTCTATTTTGTATAGCCAGTCATTTAGAGCGGAACCTAAAAATGTACCCCTGAGCAGTAATCAAGCGTCTGTTTTTTTATGGCCAAACATTTAGAGCCTCACTTAATAATACAGAATTATGGAAAATTCAGGAGTGTATTTCACATAGCCACTCATTCAGATCCTCAGTGAAGAACAAAAACAACCCCGAGAATACTCAGGATTCTATTTTATATAACCACTTATTCAGAGACTCACTGAATAATGCACACCTGGGAAAGAATCTGGGGTCTATTTAATATGACCGTTCACCAGTGTTTCCGTGGAAAATGCACAGCTGAGAAATAGTCAAGAACATATAGTCAGGAGTTTGTTTTATATAGTCACTAGTTCAGAAACTAACTGAATGATACACACCTGGGGAGTAGTCAGAGTCCATCCCACATGGCCACTCAATCACAGCATTACCGTATAATGCACACTGGGCAAATAGTCAGGAGTCCATTATATATGGCGTATTATTCAGAGTTTCACTGCATAATAAACAGCTGTGGAGTAGTCAGGACCCTATTTAAGGAAGCCCCAAATTAAGCACCTCCCTGAATAATGCACACATGAGCGATAGTCAGGACACAATTTGATATATACACTCACACAACTTTTTCAAACACTGAACATGCGGGGAATAAACACTTGTCTATTTCCTACGGTGATTTGTTTGAAGAATCAAGGAAAAATGCACACCTGTGGAGTAAAATGGGGTCTATTTCATACTTCCACTCTTTTCAGCATTTCAGTGAATAATATGTATATGTCAATAGTCAGGAATCCCTTTCATGTGGCCACTCCTTCAGGGCCTCCGTGAATAATACACCCCTGAATGATAGCCAAGAGTCTACTTCAAATGGTAACACATTCAGAGTTTCTGTAAATAATGCACACCTGGGCAAGAGACAGGAGTCTCTTTTTTATGCCCACTTATTCAGAGTCTCATTCAATAACACACACGTGAGTAAGAGTTAAGAGTCTACTTCATACAGCCACTCATTTAGAGCCTCCTTCAGTAATGCACACCAGGGTAATAGTCTGGAGCCTCTTTCATATGGCCACTCATTCAGTGCCTCACTGAATGACACACACCCAGGATATCATCAAGATTATGTTCCATACTGCCACTCATTCAGAGCCTTATTGAATAATTCACAAAAGGGCAATAGTTAGGTGTCTATTTTATATGGCCTCTAATGCAGAGATTCAGTGAATAATGAACTTCTATGAAGTAGTCAGGATGCTGTTTAAGATAGCCACGAATTAATTGGCTCCCTGAAAGATACACAGCTGTGTGATAGGAGTCTATTTCATAAGACCTCTCACTCTGGGAATCACTGAATAATACACACCTGGGGGAGTGTCAGGAGTGTATTTGCTATGGACACTCATACAGAACATTTTTGAATAATGCCCAAAAGCTGAATAATTAGGAGTTTATTTCATATTTCTACTCATTCAGACGATCAGTGAATAATGCACACCTGTGGTGTAATAAGAAATCTGTTTCATATGGCCACTCTGTCTCAGTGCCAATGAATATAACACACTTGTTCTATAATCTGGTGTCTATTTCTTATGGCCACACATTCAGAGAATCACTGAAAATTGCACACCTGTGGAATAGTCAGAAGTCTTTTTAATGTGTCCACTCATTGAGAGACTCATTAAATGTACACACCTGGGGAAGTAGTCATGATTCTGTTTTCTCGCCTCATTTAGTGTCTCACTCAATAATGGACACCTGCATAATAGTCAGGGGTCTTTTTCATGTTGGCCGTCATTCTGAATGTCACTGAATAATGCGGAGTAGTCAGGGGTCTACTTGATAGAGCCACTCATTTAGGGCCTCAGTGAATCATGCACAGCTGTGGAAGAGACACGCGTCAATTTTGTATGATCACAAGATTAAAGCCTGAGTGAGTAATGCACAACTTTGGAATAGTGAGGATTCTTTTCTATATGCCCATGTAATCCGTGTCTCAGTCAATAATACACTCCTTAGAAATAGTAATGAATCTATTTTATCTAATCACTAACTCTAGGACTCATTAAATAATACACACATGTGGAATAATCAGGAGGCTATTTCATATGTCCAAACATTCAGAGCCTCAGTTACTAATGCATACCAGGGCATAATCAGGACACTATTACATATGGCCTCTCATTCAGAGTTTCATTGAATAATGAACACCTGAGGGAACATCAGGTTTCTATTTCATAAAGACAGTTCTTCAGCTCCAAACCTAAAAATGCACTCATGCGACTATTCAGGAATCTCTTTCCTATGGCCACTTATTTAGAGCGTCATTGAGTAATACACATCTATGTAAATGTCAGGAGTGTATTTCACATGGCCACTCATTCAGAGCCTCATTGAGTCATATATACCTGGGGTATACTCAAGAGTCTATTTCATATGGTTACACTTTCAGAGACTCATTGAATAATGCACACTTGCAGTATAGTCTGGAGTCTTTTTGATATGATGGTTCACTCAGTCCCTCAGTAAAAAATGTACACATGTGGAACAGGCAAAATGCTATTTCATGTAGCTACTCATTTATACACTTAGTAAGTAATACACACATGGGGAAGAGTCAGGAGTCTATTTCATGTGGCCACTTCTTCAGAAACTCAGAGAATAATACACACTTTTGGACTAGGTAGAGTCTATGACACATCGCCAATCAACCAGAGCATTACTGAGTGATGCACACCTGAGAAACATTCAGGATTCTATTTCATATGACCATAGTTTAAGAGCCTCATTGAGTAATGCACATACGGTCAGTAATCAGAAGGCTATATCATATGAACACATTTTCAGAGACTCAGTGAATAATGTGCAAATGTACAGTACTCAGCAGTCTATTTCCTATAGCCACTCATTCAGAGATTCACTGAATAATACAATTATTTGGGATAAACAGAATCCTGTTTCATATGATCACACAAAGTGTGCCTCACTGGGTAATACACACCTGGGAAAAATTTAGATTTCAACTTTATATATCCATTCATTTACAACCTCAGGGAATAATTCACACGTGTGGAATAGACACTAGTTTATTCTATATGTCCACAAAATCAAAGCCTGGGCGAGTGATGCACAACTTTGGAATAGTCGGTAGTCTATTTCATATGTCCATTTATTCAGAAGTTGATTCAAGAATACATACCTGAAGAATACACAGAAGTCTATTTCATATGGTCACTAACTCAAAGCCTCATTAAATAATACACACCTGTGGACTAGTCAGGAGACTATTTTGCATGGCCGAAATTTCCGAGCTTCCCTGAATAATGCATACCTGAGGAATAATCAGGACGCTATTACATATGGCCTCTTGGTCAGAGCCTCACTGATAAGGAACACTTTGATTGTAGTCAGAATTCTATTTTTTATAGCCACATATTCAGAGCCTCACTGAATAACATTCTCCCTGGGGAAAGTCAGGATTCTATTTCATATAGCTACTCATTTAGAACCGAATCTAAAAATGTACCCCTGAGCAGTATTCAAGCGTCACATTTTTATGGCCACATATTCAGAGCCTCACTGAATAATATAGACCTACGGAAAAGTCAGGAGTGTATTTCACATAGCCACTCATTCAGATCCTCAGTGAAGAACAATATCAACCCGGAGAATACTCAGGATTCTATATTATATAACCACTTATTCAGAGACTCAGTGAATAATGCCCACCTGCAGAATAGTCTGGAGCCTATTTAATATGGCCGTTCACCCAGTGCCTCTGTGGAAAATGCACAGCTGAGAAATAGTCAAGAACATATAATCAGGAGTCTATTGTATATGGTCACTCATTCAGAAACTCACTGAATGATACACACCTGGGGAATAGTCAGAGTCCATCCCATATGGCCTCTCAATCAGAGCATTACCGAATAATGCACAATGGGGAAATAGTCAGGAGTCTATTTTATATGGCCTCTTATTCATAGCTTCATTGCATAATGAACAGCGGTGGAGTAGTCAGGAACCTATTTAAGGTAGCCCCAAATTAAACACCTCCCTGAATAATGCACACATGAGCAATAGTCAGGACACCATTTGATATTTACACTCACACAACTTCTTCGAACACTGAACATACAGGGAATAATTACTAGTCGATTTCATAAGGTGATTTGTTTGGAGAATCAAGGAATAACGCACACCTGTGGAGTAAAATGGGGTCTATTTCCTATGGCCACTCTTTTCAGTGTTTCAGTGAATGATATGTATATGTGAATAATCAGGAATCTCTTTCATATGGCCACTCCTTCAGAGCGTCAGTGAATAATACACCCCTGTGATATAGCCAAGAGTCTAAGTCAAATGGCTGCACATTCAGAGTCTCTGTAAATAATGCACACCTGGGCAAGAGACAGAAGTCTCTTTGTATGCCCACTTATTCAGAGTCTCATTCAATAACACACACGTGATTAAGAGTTAAGAGTCTACTTCATATAGCCACTCATTTAGAGCCTCAGTGAATAATGCACACCAGGCTAAAAGTCTGGAGCCTCTTTCATATGGCCACTCATTCAGTGCCTCACTGAATGATACATACTCAGGGAATCATCAAGATTCTGTTCCATACTACCATTCATTCAGAGCCTTATTGAATAATTCACAATGGGGCAACAGTCAGGTATCCCTTTTATATGGCCTCTAATTCAGAGCTTCAGTGAATAACGAACTTCTATGAACTAGTCAGGATGCTGTTTAAGATAGCCACGAATTCATTGCCTCCCTGAATTATACACACCTGGGTGATAAAATTCTATTACATATAACCTCTGACTCTGGGAATCACTGAATTACACACACCTTGGGGAGTGTCAGGAGTCTACTTGGTATAGACACTCATACAGAACCTGTTTGAATAATGCCCACAAGCAGAATAATTAAGAGATTATTTCATATTTCCACTCATTCAGACAATCAGTGAATAACGCACACCTGTGGTGTAATAAGAAATCTGTTTCATATGGCCACTCTGTCACAGTGCCAATGAATATAACACACATGTGCTATAGACTTGTGTCTATTTCTTATGGCCATGCATTCAGAGAATCACTGAAAAATACACACCTGTGGAATAGTCAGAAGTCTCTTTAATGTGGCCATTCATTGAGAGTCTCACTACCTGGGGAAGTAGTCAGGATTCTGTTTTATCGCCTCATTCAGAGTCTCACTCAATAATGGACACCTGTGTAACAGTCAGGAGTCTTTTTCATGTGGCCTCTCATTCTGAATGTCACTGAATAATGCGGAGTAGTCAGGGGTGTACTTTATAGAGCCACTCATTTAAAGCTTCAGTGAACCATGCACAGCTGTGGAAGAGACACTGGTCTAGTTTGTATGGCCACAAAATCAAAGCCTGAGTGAGTAATGCACAACTTTGGAATAGTGAGGATTCTATTTCATATGCCCATATAATCCATGTCTCAGTCAATAATACACTCCTTAGGAATAGTAATGAATCTATTTCATCTAATCACTACCTCAAGGACTCATTAAATAATACACACCTGTGGAATAATAAGGATTCATTTCATATTGCCAAACATTCAGGGTCTCAGTGACTAACACATGCCAGGGCATAATCAGGACACTATTACATATGGCCTCTCACTCAGAGCTTCATTGAAAAATGAACACCTGAAGGAACGTCAGGTTTCAATTTCATAAATACCCTTCTTCAGCGCCCATCCCAGAAAAGCACTCCTGCGACTATTCAGGAGTCTCTTTTCTATGGCCACTCATTTAGAGCGTCATTGAGTAATACACATCTATGTAAATTTCACATGGCCACTCATTCAGAGCCTCATTGAATCATACATACCTGGGTAATACTCAGGAGTCTATTTCACATGGCCACACTTTCAGAGACTCATGGAATAATGCACACCTGCGGTATAGTCTGGAGTCTATTTCACATGATGGTTTATTCAGTCCCTCAGTAAAAAATGTACACGTGAAGAACAGGAAAAGGCTATTTCATGTAGCCACACATTTATACCCTTAGTAAGTAATACACACATGTGGAAGAGTCAGGAGACTATTTCATGTGGCCACTTATTCAGAAACTCAGTGAATGATACACACTTTTGGACTAGTTAGAGTCTATGACATATTGCCAATCAAGCAGAGCACTACTGAGAGATGCACACCCGAAAAATGTCAGGATTCTATTTCTTATAACCATTGTTTCAGAGCCTCATTGAGATATGCACATCCAGTCAGTAATAAGAAGGCTATGTCATATGAACACTCTTTCAGAGACTCAGTGAACAATGCACGTAAGTACAGTACTCAGCAGTCTATTTCATATAGCCACTCAATCAGAGATTCACTGAATAATACAAATATTTGACAAAGACAGCATCCCGTTTCATATGATCACACAAGGAGAACCTCACTGGGTAATACACACCTGGGAAAGAGTTAAAATTCAACTTCATATATCCATTCATTTACAACCTCAGTGAATAATTCACATGTGTAAAATTCACAATAGTGTATTCTATATGGCCCCAAAATCAAAGCCTGTGTGAGTGATGCACAACTTTGGAATAGTCAGTAGTCTATTCCATATGACCACGTGTTCAGAGTCTGAGTCAAGAATACACACCTTAAGAATAGACAGAAATCTGTTTCATATGGTCACTAACTCAAAGCCTCATTAAATAATACACACATGTGGACTAGTCAGGAGACTATTTTGTATGGCCAAATGTCAGAGCCTCCGTGAATAATGAATACCTGAGGAATAATTAGGACGTGATTACATATGGCTTCTCATTCAGAGCCTCACTGATAAGGAACACCTAGTTTGCAGTAAGAATTCTATTTTATATAGCCACATATTCAGAGTCTCGCTGAATAACATTCACCCTGGGGAAAGTGAGGATTCTATTTTGTATAGCCACTTATTTAGAACAGATCCTAATAATGTACCCCTGAGCAGTATTCAAGCTTTTCTTTTTTATGGCCACACATTCAGAGCCTCACTGAATAATACAGACCTATGGAAAAGTCAGGAGTGTATTTCACATGGCCACTCAGTCGGATCCTCAGTGAAGAACAATATCAACCTGGAGAATACTCAGGATTCTATTTTATATAACCACTTATTCAGAGACTCACTGAATAATGCCCACCTGGGGAATACTCTGGAGCCTATTTAATATGACCTTTCACCCAATGACTCCATGGAAAATGCACAGCTGAGAAATAGACAAGAACATATAGTCAGGAGTCTATTTCTTAGGGTCACTCATTCAGAACTCACTGAATGATACACACCTGGGGAATAGTCAGAGTCCATCCCATATGGCCACCCAAACACAGCATTAGCCAATAATGACCAATGGGGCAATGGTCAGGAGTCTATTTTATATGGCCTGTTATTCAGAGCTTCATTGCATAATGAACAGCTGTGGAGTAGTCAGGAACCTATTTAAGGTAGCCCCAAATTAAGCCCCTCCCTGAATAATGCACACATGAGCGATAGTCAGGACACAATTTGATATTTACACTCACACAAATTCTTCGAACACTGCACAAGCGGGGAATAATCACTTGTCTATTTCATGCGGTGATTTCTTTGAAGAATCAAGGAATAACATACACCTGTGGAGTAAAATTGGGTCTATTTCATACTTCCACTCTTTTCAGTGTTTCAGTGAATAATATGTATATTTGAATAGTCAGGAATCTCTTTCATGTGGCCACTCCTTCAGGGCCTCAGTGAATAATACACCCCTGGGAAATAGCCAAGGGTCTACTTCAAATGACTTCACATTCAGAGTCTCTGTATACAATGCACACCTGGGCAAGAGACAGGAGTCACTTTTTTATACCCACTTATTTTGAGTTTCATTCAGTAACACATACGTGAGTAAGAGTTAATAGTCTACTTCATATAGACACTGATTTAGAGCCTCAGTGAATGTGCACACCAGGGTAATAGTCTGGAGTCTCTTTCATTTGGCCACTCCTTCAGTGACTCACTGAATGGTACACAACCAGGATATCATCAAGATTTTGTTTCATACTACCACTCATTCATAGCTTTATTGAATAATTCACAACGGGGCAATAGTCAGGTGTCTATTATATATGGCCTCTATTTCTGAGCTTCAGTAAGTAATGAACTTATATGAAGTAGTCAGGACGCTGTTTAAGATAGCCACGAATTAAGTGCCTCCCTGAATGATAAAACTCCTGGGTGTTAGTCAGGAGTCTATTTTATATGAACTCTCACTTTGGGAATCACTGAATAATACACACCTGGGGGAGTGTCAGGAGCTTATTTGGTAGGGACACTTATACAGAACCTCTTTGAATAATGCATACATGAAGAATAATTATGAGTCTATGTCATAGGACTACTCATTCAGATTGTCAGAGTGTAACACGCAAATATGGAGTAATAAGAAGTCTGATTTTTAAAGCCACTCTTTCACAGCATCACTGAATATTACACACTTGTGATATGGTCTGGAGTATATTTCTTATGGCCACTCAATTAGAGAATAACTGAAAAATGCACACTTGCAAAGTAGTCAGAAGTCTCTTTCCTGTGGCCACTCATTGAGAGCCTCACTAAATTTACACACCTGGAAACAGTCAGGATTCTTTTTTATCTTTTCATACAGAGTCTCGCTGAATAATGCACACCTGTGGAATAGTCAAGAAGCGATTTTATTTGGTCACTCTTTCAAAGTCTGAGTGAATAATATGCACCTAAGCCACAGTGAGGGGTCTATTTCATGTGGCCACTCATTCAGAGCCTCATGGAATAGTGCACACCTGGAGAATTCTCAAGGGTTTATTTGGAATGGTAATGCATTCAGAATGCACACCTAGAAAATAGTGAGGCATCTATTCTAAATGACCACATATTCAGAGCTTCAGTGAATAATGCACACTGGGGAAATAATCAGGAGTATATTGCTTATGCCCTCTCATTCAGCCCCTCAGTAAATAATGCACGTCTGTCGAGTACTGTGAGGTCCGTATCTTTCTTTTTTTTAAAAAAAATTTTTATTGCATTATAGGGTTTGGGGTACATGTGCAGAATGTGCAAGATAGTTACCTAGGTACACACATGGCAGTGTGTTTTGCTGCCTTCCTCCCATTCAACCACACTTGGCATTCATCCCCAGGCTATGCCACCCCAGCCCCCTCCCCGCTGTCCCTCCCCCATTCCTTCCAATAGACCCCAGTGTGTAGTAGACCCCCTTTCTGTGTCCATGTGTTCTCATTTTTCTCACCCACCGATGAGTGAGTATATGCGGTATTTCTTTTTCTGTTCTTGTGTCAGGTTGCTGAGAATGATGGTCTCCAGATTCACCCATGTCCTGAAAAAGGACACAAACTCATCATTTTTGATTGCTGCATAAATATTCCATGGTGTATATGTGCCACATTTTCCCAGTCCAGTCTATCATTGCTGGGCATTTCGGTTGGTTCCAGTTCTTTGCTATTGTAAACAGTGCTGCAATGAACATTCGTGCGCATGTATCCTTATAGTAGAACGATTTATAGTCCTTTGGATATATACCCAGTAATGGGATTGCTGGGTCAAATGGAATTTCTGTTTCTAGGTCCTTGAGAAATAGCCACACTGTCTTGCACAACGGTTGAACTAATTTGCACTCCCACCAACAGTGTAAGAGTGTTCCTATTTCTCCACATCCTCTCCAGCATCTGCTGTCTCCAGATTTTTTAATGATCGCCATTCTAACTGTCATGAGATGGTATCTCAATGTGGTTTTGATTTGCATCTTTCTAATGACCAGTGATGATGAGCATTTTTTCCTGTGTTTGTTGGCCTCATGTATGTCTTCTTTTGTAAAGTGTCTGTTCATATCTTTGCCCATTTTTGAATGGGCTTGTTTGTTATTTTCCTGTAAATCTGTTTGAGTTCTTTGTAAATTCTGGATATCAGCCCTTTGTCAGATGTGTAAACTGCAAAGACTTTTTCCCATTCTGATGGTTGCTGATTCACTCTAGTGACTGTTTCTTTTGCTGTGCAGAAGCTGTGGAGTTTGATTAGGTCCGATTTGTCTATTTTGGCTTTTGTTGACAATGCTTTTGGTTTTTTGGTCATGAGGTCCTTGCCTACTCCTATGTCCTGAATGGTTTTGCCTAGATTTTCTTCTAGGGTTTTTATGGTGTCAGGTCTTATGTTTAAGTCTTTAACCCATCTGGAGTTAATTTTAGTGTAAGGTGGACGGAAGGGGTCCTGTTTCTGCTTTCAGCACATGGCTAGCCAGGTTTCCCAACACCATTTATTAAACAGGGAATCTTTTCCTCATTTCTTGTTTTTGTCTGGTTTATCAAAGATTATATGGTTGTAGATATGTTGTGTTGCCTCTGATGCTTCTGTTCTGTTCCATTGGTCTATATCTCTGATTTGGTACCAGTACCATGCTGTTTTGATTACTGTATTCTTGTAGTATAGTTTGAAATCAGGTAGTGTAATGCCTCCCGTTGTGTTCGTTTTGCTTAGAATTGACTTGGCTATGTGGGCTCTTTTGGTTCCATATAAAATTCATGTTTTTTTTCCAGTTCTGTGTAGAAATTCAATGGTAGTTTGATGGGGATAGCATTGATTATGTAAATTACTTTGGGCAGTATAGCCATTTTCACGATATTGATTCTTCCTAACCACGAACATGGAATGTTTTTCCATCTGTTTGTGTCATCTCTTATTTCGTTGAGCAGTGGTTTGTAGTTTTCCTTAAAGAGGTCCCTTACATTGCTTGTGAGTTGTATTCCTAGGTATTTAATTTTCTTTGTAGCAATTGTGAATGGCAGTTCGTTCTTGATTTGGATCTCTTTAAGTCTGTTATTGGTGTATAGGAATGCTTGTGATTTCTGCACATTGATTTTATATCCTGAGACTTTGCTGAAGTTGCTTATCAGTTTCAGGAGCTTTGGGGCTGAGGTGATGGGGTCTTCTAGGTATACTATCATGTCGTTTACAAATAGTGACAATTTGGCTTCCACCTTTCCTATTTGAATACCCTTTATTTCTTTTTCTTGCCTGATTGCTCTGGCTGGAACTTCCAGTACTGTGTTGAATAGGAGTGGTGAGAGAGGGCATCCTTGTCTCGTGCCAGATTTCAAAGGGAATGTTTCCAGTTTTTGCCCATTCATTATGATATTGGCTGTTGGTTTGTCGTAAATAGCTTTTATTACTTTGAGATATGTTCCATCAATACCAAGTTTATTGAGGGTTTTTAGCATAAAGGGCTGTTAAATTTTGTCAAATGCCTTCTCTGCATCGATTGAGAGAATCATGTGGTTTTTGTTTTTGCTTCTGTTTATGTGGTGAATTACATTTATAGACTTGTTTATGTTGAACCAGCCTTGCATCCCCGGGATGAATCCTACTTGATCATGATGGATAAGTTTTTTAATGTGCTGTTGCAATCGGTTTGCCAGTATTTTATTTAAGATTTTTGCATCAATGTTCATCATGGATATTGGCCTGAAGTTTTCTTTTCTTGTTGAGTCTTTGACGAGTTTTGGTATCAGGATGATGTTGGTCTTATAAAATGATTTGGGAAGGGTTCCCTCTTTTTGAATTATTTGAAATACTTTCAGAAGGAATGGTACCAGCTCCTCTTTGTGTGTCTGGTAGAATTTAGCTGTGAACCCATCTGAACAAAGGCTTTTTGTGTGTGGTAGGCTCTTAATTGCTGCCTCAACTTCAGAACTTATTATTGGTCTATTCACAGTTTCGGCTTTCTCCTGGTTTAGGCTTGGGCGGACACAGGTGTCCAGGAATTTATCAATTTTTTCTTGGTTTACTAGTTTATGTGCATAGAGTCGTTTGTAGTATTCTCTGATGATGGTTTGAATTTCTGTAGAATCTGTGGTGATTTCCCCATTACCGTTTTTTATTGCATCTATTTGGTTTTTCTCTCTCTTCTTTTTTATCAGTCTGGCTAGTGGTCTGTCTATTTTGTTGATCTTTTCGAAAAACCAGCTCTTGAATTTATTGATTTATTGAAGGGTTTTTCTTGTCTCTATCTCCTTCAGTTCTGCTCTGATCTTAGTTATTTCTTGTTTTTGGCTAGATTTTGAGATTTTTTTATCTTGCTCCTCTAGCTCTTTCAATTTTGAAGATAGGGTGTCAATTTTGGATCTCTTCACTCTTCTCATGTGGGCACTTATTACTATATATTTTCCTCTACAGACTGCTTTAAATGTGTCCCAGAGATTCTGGTACTTTGTGTCTTCATTCTCATTGGTTTTAAAGAACTTCTTTATTTCTGTCTTCAATTCATTGTTCATCCAATCAACATTCAAGAGCCAGTTGTTCATATTCCATGAAGCTGTGTGGTTCTGAGTTATTTTCTGAATTCTGAGTTCCAACTTGATTGCACTATGGTCTGAGAAACTGTTTGTTATGATTTCAGTTGCTTTTCATTTGCTGATGAGTGTTTTACTTCCAATTATGTGGTCAATTTCGGAGTAGGTGTGATGTGGTGCTGAGAAGAATGTATATTCTGTGGATTTGGGGTGGAGAGTTCTGTAAATGTCTATTAGGTTTGCTTGTTCCAGGTCTGAATTTAAGTCCTGGATATCCTTGTTAATTTTCTGTCTGGTTGATCTGTCTGATATTGACAGTGGAGTGTTGAAGTATCCCAGTATTATTGTGTGGGAGTCTAAGTCTCTTTGTAAGTCATTAAGAACTTGCCTTATATATCTGGGTGTTCCTGCATTGGGTCCATATATATTTAGGATCATTAGCTTTTTTTGTTGTATCTATCCTTTTATTATTATGTAATGACCTTCTTTGTCTCTTTTGATCTTTGTTGCTTTAAAGTCTATTTCATCAGAGATGAGAATTGCAACTCCTGCCTTTATTTGCTCTCCATTTGCTTGGTTAATCTTCCTCCATCCCTTTATTTTGAGCCTTTGGGTTTCCTTGCATGTGAGATGGGTTTCCTGGATACAGCAAACCGATGGGTTTTGATTTTTTATCCAATTTGCCAGTCTGTGTCTTTTGATTGGTGCATTTAGCCCATTTACATTTAGGGTTAATATTGTTATGTGTGAATTTGATACTTCCATTTTGATGCTAGCTGACTGTTTTGCCCATTTGTTCATGTAGATTCTTCACTTTGTTGATGCTCTTTAGCATTTGGTATGCTTTTATGATGGCTGGTACTGGTCATTTCTTTCTATGTGTAGTGCCTCTTTCAGGAGCTCTTGTAAAGCAGACCTAGTGGTGACAAAATCTCTGAGTACTTGCTTGTTCACCAAAGATTTTATTTTTTCTTCACTTATGAAACTCAGTTTGGATGTATAGGAAATTCTGGGTTGAAAGTTCTTTTCCTTAAGGATGTTGAATATTGGCCCCCACTCTTCTGGCTTGTAGAGTCTCTGTGAAGAGATCTGCTGTGAGTCTCATGGGCTTTCCTTTGTGGGTGACCCGACCTTTCTCTCTTTCTGCCCTTAGTATTTTCTCCTTCATTTCAACCCTGGTGAATCTGATGATTATGTGCCTTGGGGTTGCTCTTCTTGCAGAGTATCTTTGTGGTGTTTTCTCTATTTCCTGGAGTTGAGTATTGGCCTGCCTTGCTAGGTTGGGGAAAATTTCCTGGATAATATCCTGAAGAGTATTTTCCAGCTTGGATTCATTCTCTTCATCACATTCTGTTACACCTATCAAACGTAAGTTGGGTCTCTTCACATAGTCCCACAATTCTTGGAGATTTTGTTCATTCCTTTTTGCGTTTTTTTCTCTAATCTTGGTTTCTTATTTTATTTCATTGAGTTGATCTTCAGCTTCTGATATTCTTTCTTCTGCTTGGTCAATTAGGGTGTTGAAACTTGTGCATGCTTTGCAAAGTTCTCGTGTTGTGTTTTTCAGCTCCTTCAATTCATTCATATTCCTCTCTAAGTTGTCCATTCTTGTTATCAATTCCTCGAATCTTTTTTTCAAATCTTTTTTTCAAGGTTCTTAGTTTCTTTGCATTGATTTAGAACATGTTATTTTAGCTCACTGAAGTTTCTCATTATCCACTTTCTGAAGTCCGATTCCGTCATTTCATCACACTCATTCTCTGTCCAGCTTTGTTCCCTTACTGGTGAGGAGTTTTGGTCCTTTGTAGGAGGTGAGGTGTTTTTGTTTCGGGTGTTTTCCTCCTTTTTGCGCTGGTTTCTTCCCATCTTTGTGGATTTATCCACCTGTCATCTTAGTCGTTACTGACTTTTCAATGTGGTCTCTGAGTGGACGCCCAGATTGTTGATGATGAAGTATTTCTGTTACTTAGTTTTTCTTTAATGGTCTAGCCCCTCTGCACCCCTTTTTGTCCCTCAGATGCTCTGTCTCAGTGAGTTGGGGGTTTCTTTATGAGTATCTGTTGCACTGTCCAGCCCCGCTAGGTGGCAGTCTATTCACTATTTGCCAGCCGAGGCACCATCCTATTAGCCCGGGTCTGCCCTGCTGCTGCAGGGCTCCGTTCTACTGTGGTGCGCTCCACACTGTTGGTGGAGTCTCTTTGTTATGGTGGGTTGTCTCGGCAATGGGATGCTGCATCAGCAATGGGTGTGTACCTCAGTAGGGGAGGATTGTGTCTATAGTGGCAGACGCCCCTTCCCACCGAGCTGCACCATCCTTTATTTAGCTGACCCTGCAGCAAAACTCTCAACCCCGAGCACCTCCAATCGCTGCCCTGCTTGTTCCTGTCCCTGTGATGGTGGGACCCGCCAAGCCCAATCACCTGGCTCCCTGTCTCAGAGTTCATCCTCTCTTTCTCTCTCTTTTTCTCCCCACATTTAAATGTTGACTCTCTCACTGGTTTCCCAGTAGCCTGCTGATAGGACGCTGGAATCCATGTGATCTCCCGTGCCACTGTCCTCTGCACCAGCTCAGATCATGCTTCTCAGGAATCTCCTGCTCTGTCTCACTGTCCAAGTCCCATTTAATCAGATGGACATGTCAATCTGCCCTTTCAAATCTCAGATTGCTGGTTTAACAGGGCACCCAGACTAGTGAGTTTTGTTCTGGGTTCTGCTGAGCTGCAGTGCTGGCCAAACCAGCCACCCAAGCCAAAACCCCGGCTCGGCTGGTGTCCCGTGTCTCACCTACATCTGGGAATTTCCCCTTTCTGTGGGCAACAAAGGTCCATCCAAGAATGCGGCTAGGACTCACCCTCTGCGCCTTCACTGAGAGCTGCAATCCTGAGTTCTCTCTACGGCGCCATCTTGGAAATCTCCCGCTGTGGGATCTGTTTCATATGGCCACTCATTTCGAGCCTCACTGAATAGTACACAACTGAGAAAAAGTCAGGGTTTTATTTCACATGGCAACTCATTCAGAGGCTCAGTGAATAATTCACAGCTGTTGAGTAATCAGGAGGCTTTCTCATATGGTGAATCATTCAGAGCCTCACTGAATGATACACAGCTTGGGAATAGCCAGGATTCTGTTTAATATGAACACTGATTATGGGTCTCAGTGAATAAGGCATGTCTGTGGAGTACTGTGGATACTAATTTATATCACCCCTCCAATTCTGAGATTCCCTGAATATTACACCCCTGTAAAATAATCAGAAGTCTATTTCATATGGCGAGTCATTAGGAACCCCATGAAATAATATATTACTTAGGAATAGTCAGGAGTCTATGTCATATAGCCACTCAGAGAATCAGTGAATAACGCACACATGAGGAATACTCACTGAATATTAGGAGTCAATTTCATATGGCCACTCAGAGCCTCAGTGAGTAATCACACCATGGTAATGGTCAGGATCCTGTTTTATATGACCACTGATTCAGTATCTCACTGAATGATACACACCAGGGAATCGTCAGGATTCCATTCCATAGGACCACTCTTTCAGAGCCTTACTAAATAATGCACAATGGGGCAATAGTCAGGAGTCTATTTCATATGGTCTCTCATTCAGAGCTTCAGTGAATAATGAGCACCTGTGGAGTAGTCAGGACCCTATTTATAAAAGCTACAAATTAAGCACCTCCCTGAATGATACAACCAGGGTGAAAGTCAGGAGTCTATTTGATATGGACACGCATACAGAACATCTTTAAATAATACAGATGTGAAGAATAATCACTAGCCTATTTCATATGGTGATTCCTTTAGAGAATCATTGAATAACGCACACCTGTGGAGTAAAATCGAGTCTCTTTTATGTGGCCACCCTTTCAGTGTTTCAGTCAATTATATATATATATATATATAGAATAGTCAGGAATCTTTTTCATATTTCCACTCATTCCGGGCCTCAGTTAATAATACATCCCTGGGAAATAGTCAAGAGTCTACTTCAAATGACCACACATTCAGAGTCTCTGTATATAATGCACACCTCAGAAATAGGAGTTTCTTTCTTCTGCCCACTTACTCAGTCTCATTAAATAATACACACCTGGAAAACAGTTAACAGCCTACTTCATATAGCCACTTATTTATAGCCTCAGTGAATAATGCACACCTGTGGAACAGACACTGGTCTATTTTGTATGGCCACAAAATCAAAGCCTGTGTGAGTAATGCATAACTTTGGAATAGTCAGGAGTGTATTCCATATGCCCATTAATCAGTGTCTCAGTCAATAGTACACAACTTAGAAATAGTAAGGCTATTATAAATGAATGAGTGGCCATATGACATACATTCCTGAGGACTCAACAGGTGTTCATTGTTCACTTAGGTTTTGAATCAAAAGCAATGTTAAGTAGATTCCTGACTATGTCCCAGTTGTGTATAATTGACTGAGCCTCTGAATGATTGACTTGAAGAAACAAACTCATGGCTATTACCCAGGTGTGTATTATTCAGTTAGGCTCAAAATGAGTGGCCATATGAAATAGACCTCTCAGTCCTTCACAGGGGTCAGTTATTCACTGAGACTCTGAAATAGTGGGCATATTCAATAGACTCCTGACTATTTCTCAGGTGTGCATTATTCACTGAGGCTCTGTATGTGTGGCCATTGGACACAGAATTCTCACCATTCCCTAGTTGTGTATTTTTCACTGAGTCTCTGAATGAGTGGCCATTCTAAATAAACTCTTGACATTTCTCCAAACTTGCACTACTTCTAGAGGCTGTGAATGAGGGGCAATATTAAAAAGACTCCTCAGTATTCCCTTGGTGTGTATTATTCACTGAGGCACTGAAAGAGTGTTCCTATCAGACTCCTCACTGTTCCCAAGGTGTGCATTATTCAGTTTGGCTCCCAATAATTGTCGTATGTAATAGAATCCTGATAATTCCCAACGTGTGTGTCATTCACTGTGGCTCTGAATGAGTGGCCATATGAAATAGACCCTTGACTATTTCCCAGGTGTGTATTACTCACTGAGGGTTTGAATGAAGGATCGTTTGATATAAAATCCTCACTACTCCTCAGGCGTGCATGATTCACTGAGGCTCTGAATGAGTAGCTATATAAAATACTCTTCTGACTATTCCACAGGGTTTTACTAATCAGTGAGGCTCCGACTGATTGGCCACATGAAACAGAATCCTCACATTCCAAATATGTGCATTATTCCGTGAAGGTCTAAATGAGTGTCCATAAGAAATAGAATTCTGACTATTCCCCTGGTGTGCATTATTCACTGAGGTGAGGAGTGAGGGGCCATATGAAATAGATTGCTGTGTACCCTCCAGGTATGGTATGCATTATTTTCCTAGGCGTTGAATCAGTGGTAATATAAAATAAACACCTAATTATCCCCGAGTTGCATATTATTCTGAGAGGCTCTGAATGAGTAGCTATATCAATTAGCCTCCTGACTATTCCACAGGAGTACATTATTTAAGGAAGCTCTGAGTGAGAGACCAGATGAAATCGACTCCTGATCCTTCCCCAGTTGTGTATAATTTACTGAGCTTCTTAAATTATAAGAAGTGTGTGCTTAATTGAAATAAACTTCTATTTCTTAAGTGTGTCTTATTCACTGAGGTACTGTATGAGTTGCTATATGAAATAGACTTCTGACAATTCCCCAAGTGTGCACTATTCCCTGGGAGTCCCATTGAGTGGCCATAAGAAACAGATTCCTGACTCTTCCCAATGTGTGTATTATTCAGGGAGGCTCTGAAAGAGTGTCCATATGAAATAGACTCCTATTTTCCCGGTGTGCATTATCCACTCAGCCTCTGAATGAGAAGCCTTATAAAATGAACTCCTTACTCTACCATAGGTGTGTATTATTCACTGATGTTCAGAATGTGTGGCAAAAGCAAATAGACACTTGGCCATTCCACAGGTGTGCATTCTGTACTGATGCTCTGAATAAATGGCCGTATGAAAGAGACTCCAAATTGTTCCTCAGGTATACATTATTCAATGAGGCTCTGAAGGATGGGCCATACGAAATTTACTCCTTACATTACCGCATGTGTTAATTTTTTTGTTAGACTCGGAAAGGGGGTCGATAGAAAATAGAATCCTCAGGAATCCAAAGCATACATAATTCAGCGAGGCTCAAAATGGGTGATCATATTAAATAGAAACCTGACTATTCCCCACGTGTGTATCATTCAGTGAGGTGCTGAATGTGTGGCCATATGAAATAGACTCCTGATTACCCAACAGGTGTGCATTGTTTATTGAGGCTTTCAATGAGAGTTCCTATGTAATAGACTCCTATTTCCTAGGTGTCTATTATTCACTGAGGCTCTGAAGGAGTGTTCATGTGACATAGCCTCCTGATTAATGTCTGGGCGTGTATTATTCAATTATTATTCAATTAATGTCTGGGCGTGTATTATTCATCAGTGGTCCTATGAAAGAGAATCTTGACTATTCCCCAGTTGTGCATCATTCAGTGAGTTTCTCAAAGAGTGACTATATGAAATAAACTCCAGACTATTGCCTCTTGACTATTCCTCAGGTGTGCATTTTCCACCGAGGCACTGGGTGAACAGTCACATCAAATAGAATACAGACTATTTCCCAGGTGTGCATTATTCTGAGAGTCTCTGAATGAAATACACGCCTAAGTATTCCCCAGGTATATATGATTCTTCAATGAGGCTCTGAATGAGTGGCCATGTGAAATACACTGCTGACTATCCACAGTTGTGTATTATTCACTGAGGCTCTGAATGAGTGGCCATAGAAAAGAGACTCCTGAATACTCCCCAGGTGTGCATTTTTAGGTTGGGCTCTGAATGAGTGTCCATGCAAAATAGAATCCTGACTTTCCCCCAGGTGTATATTATTCAGTGTGGCTCTGAATGTGTGGCTATATGAAATAGACTTCTGACTACTCTACAGGTGTTTCTTATTCAGTGAATCTCTGAATGAGAGACCATATGTAATAGTGTCCTGAGCATTCCCCGGTATGCATTATTCACTGGGTTTCTGAAACTTTGGCCATATAAAATAGCCTCCTGACTTTTCTATAGGTGTGTTTTATTTAATGAGGCTTTGAGTTAGTGACCATATGAAAAAAATTTCTGACTATTCTTCAGGTGTGTATTATTGACTGAGTCTCTGATTAAGTGGGCATATAGAATACACTCCTCACTATTTCAACGTTGTGCATTACTCACCACAGGCTTTGATGTTGTGGCCACATAAAATAGTGTCTATTCCCTGGCTGTGCATGATTCACGGAGGCTCTAAATTAGTGGCTATATGAAGTGGACTCTTAACTCTTCCCAAGTTGTGTGTTATTGAATGAGACTCTGATTAAGTGGGTATAAGAAAGAGACTCCTGACTATTCCACTGGTGTACATTATTTACAGAGACTCTCAATGGGTAGCCATTTGAAGTAGACTATTGACTATTTCCCAGGGGTGTATTATACACTGAGGCCCTGAACGAGTAGCCATATGAAAGATATTCCTGACAGTTCCAGATACATATTATTCACTGAAACAATGAAAGAGTGACCATATGAAATAGACTCCATTTTACTCCAAAGGTGTGTGTTATTCATTGATTCTCTAAATGAATCACCATGTAAAATAGACTAGTGATTATTCCCCACCTATGCATTATTCAGAGAGGTTCCGTACAAGTGTCCATATCAAATAAACTCCTGACTATCACTCAGGTGTGTATAATTCATGAAGGTGCTTAATCTGTGTGAGGCTATCTAAAATAGGATCCTGACTACTCCACAGGTGTTCATTATTTACTGAAGCTCTGAATGAGAGACCATATGAAATAGACTTCTTACTATTGCCCCATTGTGCATTATTCAGTAAGGCTCTGAATGAGTGGTCAAATGGAATAGAATCCTGACGATTCTCCAGGTGTGTATTATGCAGTGAGATACTGAATCACTGGTCCTATGAAAGAGGCTCCTGACTATTACTGTGGTGTGCAATATTCACTGAGGCTCTGAGTGGTCATATAAAATAGACTCCTGATATTCACTGATTATTCCCCAATGTGTGCATTATTCAACACTGATTATCTGAGTGGCTATATGAAATAGACTCCAGACTATTCCCAAGTTGTGTATTATTTCTTGGGGGTCCTAAAGTGTGGCAATATAAAATAGACTTCTGATTATTCCAGAGGTGTGTATTATTCTGGAAATCTTAGAATGGGGGGCAATATGAATTAGTCTCCTCAGTACACCACAGATATGCATAATTTACTGAGGCTTATAGTGAGTGGTCATATTAAGCAGAATCCTGACTATTCCCAAGCTGTGTATTATTCAGTGAGGCTCTGAATGATTCGCCATATGAAAAAGACTCCTGAGTACTCAACAGGTGTGAATTATTTACTGAGCCTCTGAATGAGTGGCCATGTGAAATACACTTCTGACTTTTTCCCAGGTGTGTACTAGTCAGTGAGGCTCAAAATAAGTGGCCATATAAAACAGGCTACTCAGTACTCGACAAACGTGCATTATTCACTGAGAGGCTGAATGAGTGGGCATAAGCAATGGACTCCTAATTACTCCCCAAGTGTGAATTATTCACTGAGGCTCTGTATATGTGGACATTTGGAATAGATTCCTCACTATTTCCTTGGTGTGTGTTGTTCACAGTGTCTCTGAATGCATTTTCATTCGAAATAGGCTCTTGAAAATTCTCCAGTTGTGCACTATTTTGTGTGGCTCTGAATGAGTGGCCACATGAAATAGACTCCTCACTCTTTTCTAGGTGTGTATTATTCTCTGAGGCTCTGAAAGACTGACCAAATAAAATACATTCCTGACTATTCCACTGGTGTGCATTTTAAATGAGGCTCTTAATGAGTGTTCATATAAAACTGTCCTGACTATTCTCCAGTTGTGTATCACTCAGTGAGGAGCTGAAAAAGCGGCCCTATAAAACAGACTCTTGACTATTCTTCAATTGTGTATAATTCACTGAGTCTCTGAATCGGCTTCCATAGGAAATAGAGTCCTGACTATTCCACAGGTGCATACTATGCACTGAGACTATGAATGAGTGTTCAAATGAAATAAACTCCTGGCTACTCCACAGGTGTGCATTATTCACTGAGGCTCTGAATTAATGTACATCCGAAATAAACTCCAAATTTTTGTCCAGGTGTGTATTATATAGTGAGACTCAGAATAAGTGGCCATATTAATAAGATTCCTTACCATCACAAAGCTGTGTATTATTCACTGAGGCTCTGTATATATGGCTACATAAAACAGACTCCTGGTAACTCTGCATTATTCAGGGACACTCCGAATTAGAGGCCACATGAAAAAGACTCCTGACTACTCCACAGGTGTGCATTATTCAGTGAGACCCCGAATGAGGGGATTAAACAGAATTCTATTTCCTCAGGTGTGTACATTTAGTGAGGCTCTCAATGAGTGGCCACAGGAAAGAAAATTCTGACTATTCTGCAGGTGTGCATTATTACGTGAGGCTGTGAAAGAGTGGCCATATGAAACAGACTCCTTATTACTCTACATGTGTGCCTTATTCACTGATTGTCTGAATGAGTAGCCATATGACATAGACTCCTAATTATTCTCCATGTGTTCATTATTCAAACAGGTTCTGTATGAGTGTCCATACCAAATAGACTCCTGACACTCCCCCAGGTTTGTATTATTCAGTGAAGCCGAGAATGAGAGTTGATATTTAATCGACTCCTGACTAACACCCAGGTGTGTATCATTTAGGGAGGCACTTAATCTGTGGCTATCTTAAACAGTGTCCTGACTACTCCATAGGGGTTCATTACTCACTAAGGCTCTGAATGAGAAGCCATAAAAAATAGACCCCTGACTATTGCCCCGCTGTGAATTATTCAATAAGGCTCTGAATGAGTGTTAGTACTGAATGGAATCCTGACAATTCCCAAGGTTTGTATCATTCAGTGAGGCACTGAATGAGTGGCCATATGAAAGAGGCTCCTGACTATTAAACTGGTGTGCATTATTCACTGTGGCTCTGAAGTATTGGCCATGTGAAATAGACTCCTGAATATTTTCCAAGTCTGCATGTTTCACTGATTCTCTGAGTGGCCATATAAAATAGACTCCTGACTATTCACCAGTTGTGTACTATTCCGTGAGGGTCCTACTGACTGACCATAGAAAGTAGAATTCTGACTGTTCCCCATGTGTGCATTATTCAGAGAGTCTCAGGATCAGAGTGATATGAATTAGTCTCCTCATTACTCCACAGACAAGCATTATTCACTGAGGCTCTGAAACAGTGTCTCTATGAAAGAGAACTCTGACTATTCTCAAGGTGTGCATGATTCAACTTGGCTCTCAATGACTGGTCATATGAAATAGAATCCTGACTATTCCCAAGGTGTGTATAATTCAGTGAGGCTCTGAATAAGTGACCATATAAAATAGACTGTTGACTATTCCCCAGGTGTCTATTATTTACAATAGAATCCTCAATACGCCTCACGTGTGCATTATTCACTGAGGCTCTAAATGAGTGCCAATATGAAATAGATTCTTGACAATTCCACAGGTGTGTATCATTAAGTGAGGCTCTTAATGAGTGGCCGTATGAAAGAGAATCTTCACTTATCCACCAGTGTGCCTTACTCCATGAGATTCTGAACTTGTAAACATATGACTATTTCCAAAATGTGTTCCATTAAGCGAGGCTCTGAGTGCCCATATTAAAGAGATTCCTGAATATCCACAAGAAGCTTATTACTCAGAGAGGCTCTGAATAAATGGCTATATCAATTAGGCTACTGAGTACTTCACAGGAGTGCATTATTTAGTGAAGCTCTGCATGAGAGGCCAGATGAAATTGTCTCCTGACAATTCCCTAGGTGTGTATTATTCACTGAGCTTCCGAATGTGTGGCCAATTGAAGTACACTCCTAACTATTTCACAGGAATGTGTAATTCACTGAGGTTCTGTATGAGTTGCCATACGAAATAGACTCCTGACAATTCCCCAGGTGTGCATTACCCCCTGAGGCTCTCACTGAGTGGCCATATAAAATAGACTCCTGAGTCTACCCCATGTGTGTATTATTCAGAGAGGCTCTGAAAATGTCTCCAAATGAAATACACTACTGTCTATTTCCTGGGTGTGCATTATTCACTGAGGCTCTGAATGAGTTTCAATATGAAATACACTCCCGACTATTCTCCAGTTGTGTCTTATTCACATGGGCTCTGAATGAGGGGCCATATGAAATAGACTCCTGACTATTCCACAGGTATGTATTATTGACTGATGCTCTCAATGTGTGGCCAAAGAAAATAGACACATGGCTACTCCACAAGTGTGCATTCTTCACTGATGCTCTGAATAAATGGCCATGAGAAAGAGACTCCAAGATTTTTCCAGGTATGCAATGTTCAATGACGCTCTGAATGAGAGGACACTGTAAATAAGCTCCTGACAATTCCCTAAACTTGTGCTATTTGGAGGGCTCAGAATGAGTGGGAATATAAAATAACCTAATCAATATTCGCCTGGTGTGTATATTCACTGAGTCTCTAAAAGAGTGTCCATATGAAAGAGAAACCTGTCTATTCTTAAGATGTGTATTATTCAGTTTGGCTCTGAATCACAGGTCATATGGAATAAGATAGTGTGTAATATTCACTGAGGCTCTGAATGAGGGGGCATATGATATAGAGCCTGGAATATTCCCGATGTGTGTATTATTCACTGAGGCTCTGAATGAGGGGTCATTTGAAATAGAATCCTCAGTACTCCCCAGGCGCGCATTATTCACTGTGGTTCCAAATGAGTGGAAATATGAAATCGACTCCTGACTATTGCACAGGAGTGTACCATTCAGTGAGGCTCTGAATGAGTGGCCATATGAAAGAGAATCCTGACTATTTAAAGTGTGTGCATTATTCAGTGAAGGTCTAAATTAGTGACCATAAGAAACAGAATCCTGACTATTTCCCAGGTGTGCATTATTCACTGAGGTGCTGAAGGAGTGGCTATATGACATAGATTGCTGAGTACTCCCCAGGTATGCATTATTCACGGAGGCTGTGAATCAGTGGCCATGTGAAATAGACTTCTGAATATTCCCCATGTGTGCATTATTAAGGGAGGTTCTGAAAAAGTATTCCTATGAAATTGATTGCCGACTCTTCCCCAGGTGTGGATTATTCACTGAGGCTATGAATGAGAGGCAATGTGAAAGAGACTCCTGGTTATTTTTTAGGTGGGTGTTATTCACAGGGGCACTTAATGAGGGTTCGTGTGAAATAGACTCCTGTTTATTCCGCAGGTGTGTATGATTCTCTGAGGTTCTCAATGTGTGGCCAAAGAAAGTACACACCTGGCTACTCCACATGTGTACATTATTCCCCGATGTTCTGAATGAATGGCCATATGAAACAGACTCCAAATTTTTCTCCAGGTATGTATTATTCAATGAGGCTCTGAATGCAGGCCATACAAAGTAGACTCCTGACAATTTTCCAGGTGTGTATTACTTAGTGAAACTTGGAAAGAGGGGCAAAATAAAATAGACTCCTCACTATTCTACAGGTATAGGTTATTCCGTGAGTCTCAAAATGGATGTCCATATTAAATAGAATTCTGACTATTCTCCAAGTGTGTATCATTCAGTGAGGTGCTGAATGAGTGGCCATATGACATACATTCCTGAGGATTCAACAGGTGTTCATTGTTTACTTAGGCTTTGAATGAGGAGCAATATGAAGTAGACTCCTGACTATGTCCCAATTGTGTATAATTCACTGAGCCTCTGAATGATTGACCTGAAGAAATAAACTCCTAGCTATTACCTAGGTGTGTATTATTCAGTGAGGCTTAAAATGAGTGGCCATATGAAATAGACCTCTCAGTACTCCACAGAGGTGAGTTATTCAGTGAGACTCTGAAATAGTGGGCATATGCAATAGACTCCTGACTATTTCTCAGGTGCGCATTATTTATTGAGGCTCTGTATGTGTGGCCATTGGACATAGAATTCTCACCATTCCCTAGTTGTGTATTTTTCACTGAGTCTCTGAATGAGTGGCCATTCTAAATAAACTCTTGACATTTCTCCAAACTTGCACTACTTTGAGAGGCTGTGAAGGAGGGGCAATATTAAAGACTCCTCAGTATTCCCTTGGTGTGTATTATTCACTAAGGCTCTGAAAGAGTGTTCCTATCAGACTCCTCACTATTTCCAAAGTGTCTATTATTCAGTTTGTCTCCCAATAATGATCGTATGTAATAGAATCCTGATAATTCGCCACGTGTGTGTCATTCACTGTGGCTCTGAATGAGTGGCCATATGAAATAGACCCTTGACTATTCTTCAGGTGTGTATTTATTCACTGAGATTTTGAATGAAGGATCATTTGAAATAAAATCCTCAGTACTCCTGAGGTGTGCATGATTCACTGAGGCTCTGAATGAGTGGCTATGTAAAATACTCTCCTGACTATTCCACAGGTGTGTACCAATCAGTGAGGCTCCAACTGATTGGCCACATGAAACAGAATCCTCACTATTCCAAATGTGTGCATTATTCCATGAAGGTTTGAATGAGTGTCCAAAATGAATAGAATCCTAACTATTCCCCTGGTGTGCATTATTCACTGAGGTGAGGAGTGAGGGGCCATATAAAATAGATTGCTGAGTACTCCCCAAGTATGGTATGCATTATTTACTAAGGCGTTGAATCAGTGGTAATATGAAATAGACACCTAAATATCCCCGAGGTGCATGTTATTCAGAAAGGCTCTGAATGAGTAGGTATATCAATTAAGTTCCTGACTGTTCCACAGGAGTGCATTATTCAATGAAGCTCTGAGTGAGAGGCCAGATGAAATTGACTCCTGATCCTTCCCCAGTTGTGTATAATTCAATGAGCCTTTTAGAGTGTGCTTAATTGAAATACACTCCTGACTATTTTTCAGGTGTGTCTTATTCACTGATGTTTTGTATGAGTTGCCATATGTAATAGACTCCTGACAATTGCCCAAGTGTTCACTATTCCCTGCAAGTTTCAGTGAGTGGCCATAAGAAACAGATTCGTGACTCTCCCGAAAGTGTGTATTATTCATGGAGGTTCTGAAAGAGTGTCCATATGAAATAAAGTTCTGACTATTTCCCAGATGTGCATTATTCACTGAGGCTCTGAATAAGTGGCAATATATAATAGATTCCTGACTATTCCCCAGGTTTGTAGTATTCATTTAGCCTCTGAATAAAAAGCCTTATAATATAGACTCCTGACTATACCACAGGTGTGTATTATTTACTGATATTCTTAATGTGTGGCCAAAGCAAATAGACACCTGGCCACTCCACAGGTGTGCATTTATTACTGTTGCTCTGAATGAATGGCCATGTGAAAGAGACTCAAAATTTTTCTTTATTTTTGAGATGAAAAGAGAGGAAGAAAAGGAGGGAGAGAGAACAGGAATATTGCTTTATTCTATAAATAGGTATAAATAATGGCCAATCATTTTTTCTGTATGTAAAGTGGAGAATGTATATTTTATGTATCTGAAGTGGAGAGCTCTACAAGTACATATTAAGTTTACGTGTTCCAGATCTGAGTTCAAATTCTGAATATCCTAATTAATTTTCTGTCTCGTTGAGTCTAAATCTCTTTATGGGTCTTATGTATCTGGGTGTTAGGATTTATTGATCCTTATACCACTCTTTCTTTGTTGCTTTGAAATCTGTTTTATCAAATGCATGAATTGCAACTCCTTTTTGTTTATTTATTTATTTTTGTTCTCCATTTGGTTGGTAGATATTTCTCCAACCCTTTGTTTTTCGTCTTTGTGTATCTTTGGATATAAAATGGATCTGGATGTAGTATACCGTTAGGATTTGGCTGTATCTTTTGATTGGGGGATTTAGTCAACTTAAATTTAGGATTACTGCCATTTGATGTTAACTGGCTATTTTATCCATTCATTGATGTAAATTCTTCTTTATGTTGATGCTCTTTACTTTTTGGTATATTTTTAGAAAGGCTATTACTGGTTTTTCCTTTCTGTGTGTAATACTTCTTTCAGAAGTTTTTTTTAAAGCAGGCCTGGTGGTAATAAAATCTCTGAGTACTTGCTTGTTCATAAAAGATTTTATTTTTCCTTCAATTCTGAAGCTTAGTTTGGCAGGATATGAAGTTCTGGGCTGAAAGTTCTGTTCTTTAAGGATGTTAAATATCGGCCCCCACTCTCTTCTGGCTTGTAGGGTTTCTGCTGAGAGATCTGCTGTAAGTCTGATAGGATTCCCTTTGTGGGTAACCTGACCTTTCTCTCTGGCTGCCCTGAGTATTTTCTCCTTCGTTTCGACCCTGGTGAATCTAACGATTATGTGCCTTGGGGTTGCTCTTCTTAAGGAATATCTTTGTGTTGTTCTCTGTATTACCTGAGGTTGAATAGTCCTGCTTTGCTAGATTGGGAAAATTCTCCTGGATAATATCCTGAAGAGTGTTTCCAGCTGGGATTCATTCTCTCCATCAAATTCAGGTATGCCTATCAAATGTAGATTAGGTCTTTTCACATAGTCCCATAATTATTGGAGACTTTGCTCATTACTTTTTATCCTTTTTTTCTCTATTCTTGTCTTCTCGTTCCATTTCATTAAGTTGGTCTTTGACCTCTAATATCCTTTCTTCTGCTTGATCAATTCAGCTATTCAAACTTGTGCATATTTCACTAAGTTCTCATGTTGTATTTTTCAACTCCATTAGTTCATTTATATTCCTCTCTATATTGTCCATTCTTTTTAACATTTTGTCAAACCTTTTTTCAAAGTTCTTAGTTTCTTTACATTGGGTTAGAACAAGTTTTTTCAACTCCCCAAAATTTTTTATCATCCACCTTCTGAAGCCTACTTCAGATATTGGAACACAGTCCTTTTCCATTAGGGCTTGTTCTGTTGCTGATGAGGAATTGCTATCCCCTGTAGAGGAAGAGGGGTTCTGATTTTTGGTATTCTCGGCCTTTTAAGGCTGCTTTTTTCCCTTTATTGTGATTTTATCCATCTGTTGTCTTTACAATTAGCGCCTTTCTGATTAGGTTCCTGAGAGGACGTCCAATTTATTGATTCCCAGTGCTGGAATCCGAGCAACCCTCTGCGCCGGCCAAAACAGCAGTGATAAGATTGATGGTGCTCTTCTGTCTGGGAATCTCTGGTCTGGCTTCCTTCTTGAGTTCGTAATAAGCGGCTCTGCCTTCTCGGAGCTCCAAACAGCAGTCAGTAGGGGAACCAGTCCCGTTTACTGTGCACAAACAGCTGCCGCGACAAGGCAACGACAAAACCGCTGCACCGACCACAGAAGTCGCGCTGGCGACCCGCGGGGCTCCTCCACTGGAAATCTTCTGTTCCGTGGGCGACGAAAATTTCTCTGAAAATGTGGCATCCTCACGTTTTCTGAGCTTTCACTGGGAGCTACAATCCCGAGCTGTTAGCGATCAGTCATCTTGGATCTATCCCCAAATTTTTCTTCAGGTATACATTATTTAATGAGGCTCTGAAGGAGGGGCCATACAAAATTTACTTTTTACAATTCCGCATGGGTTAATTTTCCTGTTGGACTCGGAAATGGATAGATAGAAAATAGACTCCTCAAAATTCCAAGGCATACATTATTCAGCGAAGCTCATAATGGGTATTTATAAAAAATAGAATCCTGACTATTCCTTCGTGTTTATCATTCAGTGAGTTGCTGAATGCGTGGACATGTGAAATAGACTCCTGAGTACCCAACAGGTGTGCATTGTTCAGTGAGGCTTTGAATGAGAGGGCCTACATAATAAACGCCTGAGTATTCCCTAGGTGTATATTATTCACTGAGGCTCTGTAGGCATGTTCATATGTCATAGCCTCGTGATTTATGTCCGGAGGGCATTATTCAATGAGGCTCTCAATCAGTGGTCACATGAAATAGAATCCTGACTATTTTCCAGTTGTGCATCATTCAGTAATGCTATGATTAAGTGGTCACATGGCATGGACTCTGACTATTCCGCAGGTGTGTATCATTCAGTGAGTTTCTTTTTTTTAATTTTAAACTTTTATTGCATTTTTGGTTTTGGGGTACATGTGCAGAACATGCAAGATAGTTGCATAGGTACACACATGGCACTGTGTTTTACTGCCTTCCTCCCCTTCACCCACACTTGGTATTTCTCCCCAGGCTATCCCTCCTCAGTTCCCCCTCCCCTCTGTCCCTCCCCCATTTTCCCCAATAGACCCCTGTGTGTAGTAGACCCGCTCCCTGTGTCCATGTGTTCTCATTTTTCTCACCTACCTATGAGTGAGAATATGCGGTATTTCCTTTTCTGCTCTTGTGTCAGTTTGCTGAGAATGATGTTCTCCAGATTCATCCATGTCCTTACAAAAGACAAAAACTCATCATTTTTGATTGCTGGGTAATATTCCATGGTGTATATGTGCCACATTTTTCCAGTCCAGCCTATCATCGATGGACATTTGGGTTGGGTTCAGTGCTGCAATGAACATTCGTGTGCATGTGTCCTTATAGTAGAAAGATTTATAGTCCTTTGGATATATACCCAGTAATGGGATTGCTGGGTCAAATGGAGTTTCTATTTCTAGGTCTTTGAGGAATCGCCACACTGTCTTCCACAATAGTTCAGTGAGTTTCTAAATGAGTAACCACATGAAATAGTCTCCTGACTATAGCCTGTTGACTATTGCTTAGGTGTGTGTTTTCCACTGATGCACTGGGTGAACGGTCATATCAAATAGACTCCAGATTATTCCCCAGGTGTGCATTTTTCTGTGAGCTTCTGAATATGTAGCTATATGAAATAGACTCCTGAGTATTCCCCAGGTATATGTGATTCTACCCTGAGGCTCTGAATGAGTGGCCTTGTGAAATACCCTCTTGACTTTTCCATAGATGTGTATTATTCAGTGAGGCTCTGAGTGAGTGGCCATAGGAAAGAGACTCCTGAATACTCCCCAGGTGTGCATTTTTCGGTTGGCTCTGAATGAGTGGCCATACAAAATAGAATCCCGACCTTCCCCCAGGTGTATATTATTCAGTGAGGCTCTGAATGTTTGGCTATATAAAATAGACTTCTGACTACTCTACAGGTGTTCCTTATTCAGTGAAGCTCTGAATGAGAGTCCATATGTAATAGCTTCCTGAGTATTCCTCAGGTATGCATTATTCACTATGGCTCTGAAAGTTTGGCCATATGAAATAGTCTCCTGACTAGTCCACAGGTGTGTATTTTTTAATGATGCTTTGAGTTAGTGACCATATAAAATACACTCCTGACTATTCCCCAGGTGTGTATTATTGACTGAGACTCTGAATAAGTGGGCATATAGAATAGACTGCTGACTATTCCAAAGTTGTGCATTACTCACTCAGGCTTTGATTTTGAGGCCATATAATATAGACTAGTGTCTATTCCCCAGGTGTGCATTATTCACTGAGGATGTAAATGAGTGGCTATATACAGTAGAAATCTAACTCTTCTCCAGGTGTGTATTACTCAGTGAGGCTCTGCATGTGTTGTCATGTAAAATAGAATTCTGACTATCTTCCATGTTTGTATTATTCAGTGAATCTCAGAATGAGTGGCTACAGGAAATAAACTGCTGAGTACTGTATATTTGTGCATTATTCACTGAGGCTATGAGTGAGTGGCCATATGAAAGGGAATTATAACTATTCTACAGGTGTGTGTCATTTACTGATGCTCTGAGTGAGTGGTTGCATAAAATACAATTCTGGATCCACAGGTGTACATTATTCACTGAGGCTGTGAATGAGTGTTCATAGGAAATAGCCTCCTGATTATTGCCCAAGTGTGCATTATTCAATGAGGCTATTAATCAATGGTTTTATGAAATAGAATCCTGAATATTTCCCAGGTGTGCATCATTAAGTAATGCTCTGGTTGAGTGGACATATAGCATCGACTCTGACTATTCCCCAGGTGTGTAGCATTCAGTGAGTTTCTGAACAAGTGGCCACATGAAATAGACTCCTGGCTATTCCCCAGGTGTGTATTACTTACTAATGGTGTGGATGAGTGGCTACATAAAATAGCCTACTGACTATTCCTCAGGTGTTCATTTTCCACTGAGGCACTGAATAAACCATCATATCAAATAGACTCCAGACTATTTCACAGGTGTGAATTATTCCATGAATCTCTATATGAGTGGCTATATGAAATAGAATCCAGAGTATTCCCCAGGTATCTATGATTCACTGAGGCTCTGAATGAGTGGTCATGTGTAATAAACTCCTGACTTTTCCATAGATGTTTATTATTCAGTGAGGCTCTGAATGAGTTGCAATAAAAAAGAGACTCCTGAATACTCCCAGGAGTGAATTTTTATGTTGGTCTCTGAAAAAGTGGCTTTATGAAATAGAGTCCTGACTTATCCCCAGGTGTGTAATATTTAGTGAGTCTCTTAATATGTAGGTATACAAAATGGACTTCTGACTACTCTACAGGTGTTGATTATTCAGTGAATCTCTGAATGAGAGGTCATATGTAATAGTGTCCTGAGTATTCTCCGGTATGCCTTATTCAATGAGGCTCTAAAAGTTTGGCCATCTGAAATAGCCACCTGACTATTCCACAGGTGTGCATTATTTAATGAGGCTTTGAGTTAGTGACCATATGAAATAGATTCCTGACTATTCCTCAGGTGTGTATTATTGACTGAGTCTCTGATTAACTGGGCATATGTAATAGACTGCTGACTATTCCAAAGTTGTGCATTACTCACTCAGGCTTTGATTTTGAGGCCATATAAAATGGACTAGTGTTTATTCATCAGGTGTGAACTATTCACTGACGTTCCAAATGAGTGGCTATATGAAGGAGACTCTTAACTCTTCCCCAGGTGTGTATTACTGAATGAGACTCTGAATAAGTGGGCATAAGAAACAGCCTCCTGACTATTCTCCAGGTGTGCATTATTAACAGAGACTCTGAATATGTAGCCTTTTGAAGTAGACTCTTGACTATTTCCCAGGGGTGTATTATTCACTGAGGAACTTATCAGGCGGTCATATAAAAAAGATTTCTGAATATTCCAGAAACATATATTCTTCACTGAATCACTGAAAGTGTGGCCATATGAAATAAACTCCATTTTACTCCACAGGTGTTCGTTATTCATTGATTCTCTAAATGAATCGCCATATGAAATAAACTAGTGTTTTTTCCCCACATATTTATTATTCAAAGTGGTTCTGTGTGAGTATTCATATCAAATAGACTCCTGACTATCACCCAGGTGTGTAATATTTACAGAGTTGCTTTATTTGTGTCTATCTTAAATAAGGGCCTCACTATTTCTCAGGTGTTCATTATTCACTGAAGCTCTGAATGAGAGGCCATATGAAATAGACTCCTGACTATTGCCACATTATGCATTATTCAGTAAGGCTTTGAATGAGTGATCATATGGAATAGAATCCTGACGATTCCCCTGGTGTGTATTCTTCAATGAGATACTGTATCAGCGGTCATTTAAAAGATGCTCCTATTACCATACTGTGCATTATTTACTAAGGTTCTTAGTAACCATATGAAACAGACTCCTAATATTCACTGAGTATTCCTCATGCGTGCATTATTCTCTGATTCTCTGTGTGGCTATATGAAATAGGCTCCTGACTATTCCCAAGTTGTGTATTATTTTTGGGGGGTCCTAATGAGTGGCCATATAAAATGGACTTCCGATTATTGCACAGGTGTGCATTATTGAGGGAATCTCAGAATTGGGTGATATGAATTAGTTTCCTCAGACCTCCACAAATATGTGTCATTCATTGAAGCTTATAATGATTGGTCATATTAAACAAAATCTTGACTATTCCCAAGTGTATTATTCAGTGAGGCTCTCAATAGTTCACCATAAGAAAAAGACTCTTGAGTACTCAACAGGTGTGAATTATTCACTGAGACTCTGTATGAGTGGCCCTGTGAAATACACACCTCACTTTTTTCCAGGTGCATACTATTCAGTGAGGCTCGAAATGAGTGGCCATATAAAACAGACCTTTCAGTTCTCAACAAATGTGCATTATTCACTGAGGGACTGAATGAGTGGACATAAGCAATTGACTCCTGATTATCCTGCAGTTGTGCATTATTCACTGAGGCTCTGAATATATGGCCATTTGAAATAGATTTCTCACTATTCCCTAGGTGTATGTTATTCACAGAGTCTATGAATGCATTGCCATTCCAAATAGACTCTTGAGAATTCTCCAGGTGTGCACTATTCCGAGTCTCTGAATGAGTGGTCATATGAAATAGACTCTTCACTGTTCCCAAGGTGTGTATTATTCACTGAGGCTCTGAAAGAGTGATCAAATCAAATAGATTCCTGACTATTCCACAGGTGTGCATTATTCAGTGACGTTCTCAATGAGTATTCATATGAAACTGTCGTGATTATTTCCCAGGTGTTTATCACTCAGTGAGGCGCTGATAGAGTGGCCATATAAAACAGACTCTTGACTATTTCCCAAGTGTGTATTATTCACTGAGGCTCTGAATGATTGGCCATATGAAATAGACTCCTGACTATTCCACAGGTGCATATTATCCACTGAGGCTATGAATGAGTGTCCAAATGAAATAGACTCCTGGCTACTCAACAAGTGTGCATTATTTACTGAGGCTCCGAATGAATGTCCATCAGAAATAGTCTCCAAATTATTCTCCAAGTGTTTATTGTTCAGCGAGTCTCTGAATAAATGACCATATTAATTAGATTTCTTACTATTCCACTGTTGTGTATTATTCACTGAGGCTCTGAATATGTGTCTACATGAAATAGACTCCTGACTACTCCACATTCATCAGTAATACTCCGAAGGAGAGGCCACATGAAAAAGACTCCTGATTATTCCTTGCATTACCTTGCCTAAAATTTTCCTGCCTGGAATTGCACTACCTTGCCTTGCCTTGCATGGAATTGCCTTGCTTTTTTTTGCCTGAATTTGACTTTCCTCAAATTGCCTCGCATTGCCTTGACTTTTCTTGCAGGGGATTGCCTTGCCTGGAATTGTCTTGCATGGATTTACCTTGCCTTGCCTTGCCTTGCAGGGGATTGTATTTTCTAGAATTGTCTTGCCTGGATTTGTCTTGCCTGGAATTGTCTTCTCTGGAATTTTCTTTCCTGCAATTGCCTAGCCTGGAATTGCCTTGCCTTTTCTTGCCGTGCCTTGTCTGGAACTGCTTTGCCTGTGTTTGCCTTGTCTTTCCTTGTCTTGCCTTGCCTTGATTTGCCTAGAATTGTCTTGCCTTTTCTTGCCTTGACATTCTTTGCCTTGCCTTGCTTTACCGTGCCTTGCCTGGTATTGCCTTTCTTTTCCTGAATTTTTTTGCATTGCCTTGCTTTTTCTAGCCTGGAATTGCCCTGCCTGAAATTGTTTTGCCTTTTCTTATTTTGCCTTGCCTTTTCTATAATTTCCTTGCCTTGTCTTGCCCGGAACTGACCTGCCTTGCATTACCTTGCCTGAATTCACCCTGCCTGCAATTGCACTGTCTTTTCTTGTCTGGAATTACCTTTTCTTGCTTTGCCTGGAATTGACTTTTCCGGAGTTGCCTTGCATTGCCTTGCCTTTCCTTGCATGGGATTGCCTTGTCTTCAATTGCCTTGCCTAAAATTGCCTTAGCTTGCCTTGCATTGTCGTGTATTGCCTGCAATTGCCTAGCCTAAAATTGTCTTGCCTTTCTTTGCCCAAAATTTTCTTGCCTGGAATTGATTCTTCTTGCCTTGCCTTGCCTTTCTGGGCCTAAAATTGCCTTTCCTGAAATTGCCTTGCCTTGCTTTGCCTAAAATAGCCTTGCCTGGAATTGCCCTACATGACCTTGCCATGCCTTGCCTGGAATTGCCTTGCCTAGAATTGCGCTGCCCTTCTTGTCTTGCCTTGCCTAGCATAGAATTGCCTTGCCTTGCCAGTATTTTTCTTGCTTGGAATTGCCTTGCATTGCCTTGCTTTGCCTTGCTTTTCCTTTCCTGGAATTGCCACGCCTTGCCTTCACTAAAATAGCCTTGCGTGGAATTGCCTTGTCTTGCCTTGCCTTCACTGCAGTTGCCTTGTTTTGAATTGCCTTGCCTAGAGCTGTCTTAACTTGCCTTGACTGGAATTGCCTTGTCTTCCATTGCCTGAAATTGCCTTGCCTAGAATTGCATTGCCTTGCCTTACATGACCTTCCCTGGAATTGCCTTGCCTCAAATTGCATTTCTTTGCCTAACCTGGAATTACCTTGTCTGTAATTGCCTTGTCTTGCCTGGAATTGCCTTGAGTTGCTTTGCCTGAAGTCGCCTTGCCTGGAATTGCCTTTCCTGCAGTTGCCTTGCCTGGAATTGCCTTGCCTTGCCTTGCCTTGTCTGAATTTTACTTACCTTTCCTTGCCTGAAATTGGCTTTCCTGCAATTGCCTTGCATTGCCTTACCTTTTCTTGCATAAGATTGCCTTGCCTAAAATTGTCTTTTCTGGAATTCCCTTGCCTTGCCTTGGGCTGCCATGCCTTGTCTTGCCTTCCCTTGACTTGTCCTGCCTAAAATTGTCTTTCATGAAATTGCCTTGCATTGCCTTGGCTTGTTTAATAGAGCCTTGCCTAGAATTGTTCTACATTGTCTTGCTCTTCTTTGCCTGGAATTGCTTTGCCTAGAATTGCACTGCCTTTTCTTGACTTGCCTTGCCTAGCCTAGAATTGCCTTTCCTGGTTTGCCTTGTCTTGCCTTGCCTGAAATTTCCATGCTTGAAATTGCCTTGCACTGCACTGCCTTGCCTTGCCTTGAGTTGCCTTGCCTTGCCTTAGCTAGAATTGCCTTGTCTGGAATTGTCTTTGTCTTCATTGTCTTGCCTTGCCTTGCCTGAAATTGTTTTTCCAGCAATTGTCTTGCCTGAAATTTCCCTGCCTTGCATTGCCAAAAATTAATTTGCCAGGAATTGAATTGCCTTGCATTGCCTTGCCTAGCCTGGAATTGCTTTGCCTCGAATTGCATTACCTTGCCTTGACTGAAATTACCATACCTCGAATTGCCTTTCCTTTTTTTGCCTGGAAATACCTAGTCTGAAATTGCCTTGCTTTGCCTTGCCTGCAGTTGCCTTTCTTGGAATTTCCATGCCTTCTTAAAAATTTTCTTGCCTTGCCTTGCCTTGACTAGCCTGAGATTGACCTATCTAGAATTGGCTTGCCTTGACTTGCCTTGTGTCACCTGAAATTGCCAGGACTGAACTTCTCTTGCCTAAAATTGCCTTGCCTGGACTTGACTCTCCTTGCCATGCCTTGCCTTGCTTTGTCTTGTCGTGCCTAAAATTGCATATTCCCACTCATAGGCGGGTGAGAAAAATGAGAACACATGGACACAGTGAGGGGGTCTATTAGACACTGGGGTCTATTGGGAGGAATGGGGGAGGGACAGTGGGGGTGGGCTGGGGAGGGGTAGCCTTGGGATAAATGCCAAGTGTGGGGAAGGCAGCAAAACACACTGCCATGTGTGTACCTATGCAACTATCTTGCATGTACTGCACATGTACCACAAAATCTATAATGCAATAAAAATTTAAAAATTAAAAAAAGATGAATTCTGAGGGATAAAAAAGTTGAATTTTTTGAAATTGCATTGCGTTGCCTTGCCTTATCTAAAAGAGCCTTGCCTTGAATTTCCATACATTGCCTTGCCCTGTTTTGCCTGGAATTGCCTTGCCTAGAATTCTGCTGCCTTCCCTTGCCTTGCCTTGCCTAGCCTAGAATGGCCTTGCCTGGAATTGCCTTTCCTTGCCTTGCCTGGAATTTTCTTGCTTGAAATTGCCTTGCATTGCATTGCCTTGCTTTCCCTTGACTGGAATTGCTCTGCCTTGCCTTCCCTGGTATAGACTTGCCTGTACTTGCCTTGTCTTGCCTTGCCTTGAATGGAGTTGCCTTTTTTCAAAGTGCTTTGCCTTGCATTTCTCGCCTGGAATTACCTTGTCTTGTGTTTCCTTCCCTTGCCTTGACTGGAATTACGTTGCTTCAAATTGCATTTCCTTGCGTTGTCTTGCCTTGCCTTGACTGAAATTGCCTTGCAACATATTGCTTTTCCTTGCCTTGCCTTGCCTGAAATGCCCTGCCTGGAATTTCCCTTCCTTGCCTTGCCTTTCCTGGATTTGCTTTGCCTCGCCTTGCCTTGCTGTGTTTAAAATTAACTTTTCTGACAGTGCCTTGCTTTCCCTGGCCTTGCCTAAAAGAGCCATGCCTGGAATTTTTCTACATACACTTGCCTTGCGTTGCCTGAAATTGCCTTGCTTAGAATTGCCCTGCCTTGCCTTGCCTCGCCTTGCCTTTTTTTTTCCCTTGCCTTGCCTTGTCTTGCCTGGAATTGCCTTGCTTGGAATTGCCTTGCATTGCACTACTTTGCCTTGCCTAAAATTGCGTTTCCTGGAATGTTTTTCTTTTGCCTTGCCTTTCCTTGCCTTGCCTGAAATTTCCTTACCTGGAATTTTTTTGCTTTGCCTTGCCTTGCATTGCCTGGAATTGCCTTGCCTTGACTTGCCTTGAATGGAATTGTCTTGCCCTGCGTTGTCTTGCCTTGCCTGAAATTGACTTGCATTGCCTTGTCTTGAGTTGCTTTACCTGGAATTGCCTTGCCTTGCCTTACCTGAAATTTTCTTGCCTGGGATTACTTTTTTTGTACCTTCTTCTGCTTTAAGTTTCCTGGAATTGTCTTTCTAGCGATTGCTTCACCTGGAATTGCCCTGCCTTTCATTGCCTGGAGTTGCCTTTCCTGGAATTGCCTTATCTTGCCTAACCTAAAATTGCCTTTTTTGGAATTGCCTTTCTCTGCCTTGTTTTGCCTTGCCTTGCCTAGAATTACCTTTTCTGCAATTTCTTTGCCTAGAATTGCATTGCCTTGCTTTGCCTTTTCTTACCTTGCCTTCCCTAGAATTGTCTTGCCTGTCATTGCCTTGCCTTATCTTGCCTTGCCTTATATTGCCTTGCCTTTCCTTCTTTTGCCTAGAATTGCCTAGCCTGGAATTTTCTTGCCTTGTCTTACCTGGAATTGCCTTGCCTAGAATTGTCTTGCATTGCCTTGCTTTTCCTTTCCTGGAATTGCCCTGCCCTGCCTTTCCTGGAGTAGTCTTGCATAAAATTCCCTTGTTTTGTCTTGCATTCACTGCAATTGCCTTGCTTCGAATTGCCTTGCCTTGCCTTTTCTCACCTGGAATTGCCTTTCCTTGCCTTGACTTGCCTTGCTTTGACTGGAATTGCCTTGTCTGGAATTTTCTTGCCCCGCCCTAGCTGGAATTGCATTGCCTGGAAATACCTTTCCCTGACTTGTATTGCCTAGCCTTGCCTGAAATTGCCTTTCTGGCAATTGCCTTGCCTTCCATTGCCAGGAATTGCCTTACTGGAAATTGCCTTCCCTTGTCTTGCCTTGCCTTGCATGGAATTGTGTTGCCTATAATTGCATTGCCTTTCCTTACCTTGCCTTGCCTGAAACGGTTTTGCTCGTAATTGGCTTTTCTTACCTTGCCTGAAATTTCCTTGTCTGGAATTTTCTTGCGTTTTCTTCTTTTGCCTTGCATGAAATTGCCTTGCCTTGCCTGAAATCGCCTTGCCTGGAATTGCCCTTTTTTGCCTTGCCTTGCCTTGCCTTGCCTCGCCTCGAATTGCATTGCTTGGAATTTGTCTGCTTTTCCTTTCCTCGAATTTTCTTGCCTGGAACTGCCCTTCTTTGCCTGGTTTCTTCTTAACTCGAATTGCCTTGCCTGAAATTGGCCTGCATTGCCTTGTTTTGCCTTGCCTCAAATTTTCTTGCCTGGATTTTTTTTGCCTTCCTTGAATTTTTTTTGCATTGCCTTTTCTTGCCTAGCCAGGAATTTCTCTTTCTTGAATTGTTTTGCTCGGCTTGCCTTGCCTTGTATTGCTTTGCCTAGAATTGTCTTGCCTTGCCTGGCATTTCTGGAATTGCCCTTCCTTGCCTTGCCTTGACTGCAATTGCCCTGCCTTGTCTTGTCTTGCCTGAAATTTTCTTCCTTTGTATTGCCTGATTTGCCTTGCCTGCAGTTTCCTTGCCTAGCCTTGCCTGGAACTTACTTGCCTGGAATTGCCTTGCATTGCCTTGCCTTGCCAGAAAATTTAGTGCCTGGAATTGTCTTGCCTTGCATTGCCTTGTCCTGCCTTGCCTGGAATTGCCTTGACTTTCCTGGTCCTGCCTGGAATTGCCTTTCCTTGAATTGCCTTGCCTTGTTTAGCCTGGCATTGCCTAGCCGGGAATTGCCTTGCCTTGTTTTGCCTTTAGTTACCTTGCTTGGAATTGCCTTGCCTTGCCTTGCCTGAATTTGCCTTTCCTGGAATTGTCCTGCCTTGCCTTATGTGGAATTCCCTTTCCTGTAATTGCCTTGTCTTGCCTTGCCCAAAATTTCCTTTTCTGCAATTGCCTAACCTGGGATTGCCTTGCCTTGCTTTGCCTGAAACTGTCTTGCATGGATTTGCCTTGTCCTGCCTTGTCTTACTTTGTCTTTCCTTTCCTTTCCTTGCCTTGCCTAGAATTGCCATGCCTGGATTGCCTTTCCTGGAATTCCCTTGTTTTTCCTTGCCTTGTCTGAAATTGCCTAGCCTGGAATTGCCTTCTCTTGCCTTGCCTGGAGTTGCATTGTCTGGAATTACCTTGCCTTGCCTTGCCTTTCCTGCAATTTCCCTGCCTTGCCTTACTTGGAATTGTTTGCTTGGAATTGCCTTGTATTGCCTTGCCTGGAGTTGCCTTTCTTGCAATTGCCAAGCCTGGAGTTTTCTTGCCTTGCCAAGACCTGTCTTGTCTTGCCTTGTCTTGCCTTGCCTTGATATTCCTAGTTTTGCCTTGCCTAGAATTGTCTTGACTGAAGTTGCCTTGCCTGGAATTGCCTTGCCTTTATACTCCTAGTTTTGCCTTGCCTAGAATTTCCTTGCCTGGAGTTGCCTCTCCTGGAATTGCCTTGCCTTTTTCTCTCTTGACTTTCTTTGCCTTCCCTTTTCTTGCCTTGCCTGATATTGCCTTGACTTGCTTGAAATTTTTTTTGCGATTTCTTTGTTTGCATAGCCCTGAATTTTCTTGCCTGGAATAGCCTTGCCTTGGTTTGCCTTGTCTTTCATGGAATTGCCTTTTCTATAATTGCCTTGTCTTGTGTTGCCCAAAGCTGACCTGTGTTGCATTACCTCGCCTGAAATTTTCCTGCCTGAAAATGCACTGCCTTTTTTGCTTTGCCTAGAATTGCCTTTCTTTGCCTTGCCTTGCCAGAAATTGCCCTCCCTGGAATTGCCCCGCCTTGTTTGACCTTGCCTGAAATTGCCATGTTTTGCCTTGCCTTGCCTTGCCGTGCCTCGAATATTCTTGTTTTTTTTTCTTGACTTTCTTTGACCTTCCTTTTCTTGCCTTGCCAGGTATTGCCTTGGCTTGCCTGGAATTTTTTGCGTTGCCTTGCTTTGCCTAGCCTGAAATTGCCCTGCCTGAAATTAACTTGCCTTGGCTTGGCTTGCATTGCCTGGTATTGCCTTGCATATAATTCCTTGCCTTGCCTTTCCTGGAACTGACCTGCCTTGCATTACCTTGTTTGATATGTTTCTGCCTGAAATTGCACTGCCTTGCCTTACCTTGCATAAAATTGCCATCTTTTTTTAGCCTGGAATTGACTTTCTCGGAATTTCCTTGCATTGCCCTGCCTTTTTCTGCATGGGATTGCTTTGCCTGGAATTGTTTTGCATAGAATTGCCTTACCTTGCCTTGTGTTGCTTGGAATTTTCTTGCCTTGCCTTGCGTTGCCTGGAATTGCCTAGCGTGAAATTGCTTGCCTTGTCTTACCTGGAATTGTCTTGCCTGGAATAGACTCTCCTTGCCTTGCTTGGCCTTGCCTTGCCAGAAATTGTCCTGCCTGGAATTGCCCTATCTTGCTTGCCTTTCCTTGCCTTGCCTAAAATTGCCTTGCCTAAAATTGCATTGTCTTACCTTACCTTTCCTTGCCTGAAATTACCTTGTCTGGAGTTTTCTCGCCTTTAATTGCCTTGACTTGCCTTGCCTGAAATCGCCTTGCCTGGAATTGCCCTTTTGCCTCGAATTGCCTCGCTTGAAGTTTTTCTGCCTTGCCTTGCCTCGAATTGCTTTGCCTGGAATTGCCTTGCTTTGCCTTTCCTTTCCTTACCTCAAATTACCGTGACAGTAATTGGCCTGCCTTGCCTTGTTTTACCTTTCCTGAAATTGCCTCGCCTGCCATTGCCATGCCTTGCATTGCCTGGAATTTCCTTGCCTTCAATTGTCCTGCCTTGTCTGACTTTACCTTGCCTGGAATTTCCTTGACTGAAATTACCTTGCCTTACCTTGCTGAAATTGCCATGCTTCGAATTTCCATGCCTTCCTGGAAATTTTCTTGTATTGCTTTGCATTTTCCAGCCTTGAATTGCCCGATCTAGAATTGCCTTGCCTTGCCTTGGCTTGTCTTGCCTTGCCTTGCCTTGCCTGAAACTGCCTTGCCCAGAATTGCCTTACCCTGCCTTGTCTTTCCTGGAATTGCATTGCCTTGTTTTTCCTTGCCATGCTTAAAATTAACTTTCCTGAAATTGCCTTGCCCTGCTTTACCTGGAATTGCCTTGCCTGGGATTGTCTTGCCTCGCCTTGCCTAGACTTGTCTTGAATGTTATTGACTTACCTTGCCTGGGATTGCCCTACCTTGCCTTGCCTTGCCTTGCCTTGACTTTCCTGAGATTGCCTAGCTTTGCCTTCCCTGAGGTTGCCTTGTCTTGCCTTGCCTGGGATTGATTTTTCTTTAATTGCCTTGGATTGCCTTGACTGGGATTGCCTTTCCTGGGTTTCCCTTGTTTTCCCTTGCCTTGGATTGCCTGTCCTTGCCTTTTTTTTGCCTTGCCTCGCCTAGTATTTCCTTGCCTTGCCTTTTCTTGCTTTTCCTAGGATTGCTTTGCATTGCATTGCTTGCCTTACCTGGGATTGCCTTGCCTTGCCTTCCCTTGCCTTGACTATTTTTTTCTAGGATTGCCTTGCCTTCTTCTGCCTTGACTTGTTTTGCCTTGTTTGGGACAGCCTTATTTTGCCTTGGTTTGCCTGAGATTTCCTTCCCCTAACTTTCCTGTGATTGTCTAGTCTAGGTTTGCCTTGCCTGCGATTGCCTTGCCTTGCCTGAATTTGCCCTGCCTTGCCTTGACTTGCCTTGCCTGGGATTGCCTTGCCTTGCCTTTCCTGGGATGGCCTTGGCTTGCCTTGCTTGCTTTGTATGGGACTGTCTTGCCTTGCCTCATACTGTCTTGCCTGGAGTTGTATTGCCTTGTCTTGCTGGGTTTGCCTTACCTGGGATTACCTTGCCTTGCCTTGCCTGAAATTGCTTTGCTTTGCCTTTTATTGCCTGAAATGGCCTTTATTTGCCTGAGATTGCCTTGCCTTGGCTTTCCTTACCTTGTCTTGCCTCCCCCAAAATTGTCTTGCCTTGCCTTGCCTGAGATTGCCTTCTCTTCCCTTGCCTTGCCTTGCCTTGCCTGGGATTTATTTGCCTTACTATGCCTGGGATTGTCTTGCATGGAATTGTTTTGACATTCTGTGCCTGGGATTGTCTTGCCTGTGATTGCCTTGCATTGCCTTGCGTGGATTTGCCTTGCATTGCCTAAATTTTCCTAAATTTGTCTGGATTTGCCTTGCCTTGCCTTGCTTTGCCTGGATTTGCCTTGCCTGTATTTTGTTTGTTTGTTTGTTTGTTTGTTTTGCCTAGCCTTGCCTTGCCTGGATTTTTCTTGCCTTTCCTTGCCTTACCTTGCCATGCCTGAATTTGACTTGCCTAAATTTGCCTTTTGTAGCCAAACATGACAGGATTTGTGTTGCCTGGATTTGACTTCCCTTGCCTTGCCTTGCCTTGCCTTGCCTTGCCTAAATTTGTCTTGTCTTGCCTTGCCTTGACTTGCCAGGTTTTGCCTTGTATTTTCTTGCCTTGCCTTGTCTTGCCTGGATTTGCCTTGCATAGATTTGCTTTGCCTTGATTTGCATTGCCTTGACTTGCTTTGCCTGTATTTATTTTGCCTGGATTTACCTTGACTTGCCTGGATTTGCCTTGCCTAGATTTGCCTTGCCTTACATTGCCTTGCATGGATTTTCCTTGCCTTGATTTGCCCTGCCTTGTTTTGACTTGCCTTGATTTGACATGATTGGATTTGCCATATTTTGCCTTGCCTTGCAGGATTTGCCTTGTCTGGATTTCCCTTGCCTTACCTTGCCTTGCCTGAATTCGCCTTGCCTGGATTTGACCTGCCTTACCTTACGTTGCCTGGATTTGCCTTGACTGGCCTCGATTTGCCTTGCCTTGCCTTCCCTTGGCTAAATTTGCTCTGCTGGGGTTTTCTAATTTTTGCCATGCCTTGCATGGATTTACCTTGCCATGCCTTGCCTGAATTTGCCTTCCCTGGATTTGCCTGGCCTTGCCTAAATTTGTCTTTCCTTTCCTTTCCTTTCCTTTCCTGGGTTTGCCTTGCCTGGGTTTTTCTTGCCTAGCATTGCTTTGCCTGGATTTGCCTTGCCTGCATTTTTCTTGCCTTGCCTAGCCTTGCCTAGACTTGCCTGAATTTATGTTTCCTAAATTTGTTTTTTGTTGCCAAACTTGCCTGGATTTGCCTTTCATTGCCTTGCCTTACTGGAAATTTTTTGCCTTGCTTACCTTGCCTTCCCTTGCCTGGATTTGCATTTCCTTACCTTGCCTTATGTGGATTTGCCTTGCGTTGCCTTACCTTGAATGCCTGGATTTACCATGCATTGCCTCGTCTTGCCTAGATTTGCCTTGCCTTGCCTTGCCTTGTCTGTATTTGCCTTTTCTTGTCTTGCCTCATGTGGATTTGCCTTGCCTTGCCTTGCCTTGAATGCCTGGATTTCCCAAGTTTTGCCTGGTCTTGCCTGGATTAGCCTTGCCTTGCCTTGCCTTGCCTGGATTTGTCTTGCCTGTGTTTTTCTTTCCTAGCCTTGCCTTGCCTGTATTTTTCTTGCCTTACCTTGCATTCCCTTGCCTTACCTTGCCTTGCCTTGCCTTGACTGGATTTTAATTGCCTAAATTTGCCTTTCGTTGCCAAACTTGCCTGAATCTGCTTTGCCTGGATTTGCCTTTCCTTGACTTGCCTTGCCTTGAATTGTCTTGTCTTGCCTTGCCTTGCATTGCCTGGATTTGCCATGCCTTGCCTTGTTTTGCCTGGATTTGCCTTGCATGGATTTGTTTTGCGTTGATTTGCCTTGCCTCGACTTCTGTTGCCTAAATTTCTTTTGCATGGATTTGCCTTGACTTGCCTAAATTTGCCTTGCCTATATTTGCTTTGTATTACGTTGGTTTGCGTGGATTTGCCTATCCTTGATTTGCCCTGCCTTTTCTTGACTTGCCTTCTTTTGAAATTTTTGGATTTGCCGTGTTTTGCCTTGCATTGCCAAAATTTTCTTTGCCTGGATTTTCCTTGCTTTGCCTTGCCTTACCTGGATTTGCCTTCCTTGCTTTTGCCTTGCTTTTCCTGGATTTGCCTTGCCTTCTTTTGCCTTCCCTTGCCTGTATTTTCCTTTACTTTACTTGCCTTGCTTGGATTTTCCTTTCCTGGATTTTCCATGCCTTGCCTTTTCTGGATTTGCCTTGCCCGGGTTTGTGTTTCCTAGCCTTGCCTTGCGTTGATTTGCCCTGCCTGGATTTTCTTTGTTTTGTCTTGTCTTGCCTTGCCTGAATTGGCCTTGCCTAAATTAACCTTTCGTTGCCAAACTTTCCCAAATTTGCCTTGACTGGATGTGCCTTTCCTTTCCTTTCCTTGTCTTGCCTGGATTTGCCTTGCATGGACGTTCCTTGTCTTGGTTGTCTTGCCTGGTTTTGCATTGTCTGAATTTGTATTGCATTGCCTTGCCTTGCCTAGATTTGACTTGCCTAAATTTGTCTTGCCTTGTCTTTCCTGGCCTGGATTCGCCTTTCCTGGATTTACCTTGCTGTGCGTTGCCTTGCCTAGATTTGCCTTGCCTGGATTTTCCTTGACTTCCCTCGCCTTGCCTTGATTTTTCTATTCTGTATTTGCCATACCTTGCCTGGCTTTGACTGGATCTGTTGTGTTTTGCCTTGGCTTGCCACAATTTCGCTTGCCTGGATTTGCTTTGACTTGCCTTGCCTTGCCTGAATTTTTCTTGCCTTACATTTCATTCCGTGGATTTCTTTTGCCTTGATTTTCCCTGCCTTGCCTTGATTTAACATGCCTGGATTTGCCATGTTTTGTATTGCCTTGCCGGGATTTGCCTTGCCGGGATTTCCTTTGCTTTGCCTTGCCTTGCCTGAATTCGCCTTGTCTGAATTTTACTTGCCTTACCATGCCTTTCCTGGATTTGCCTTGCCTGGATGTGCCTTGACTTCCTTGATTTGCCTTTCCTTGTCTTCTTTTCCCTGGATTTGTCTTGCCTCAGTTTGCTTTTTTTGGCCATGCCTAGCATCAATTTGCCTGGCCTTGCTTGCTTTGCTTGAATTTGCCTTGCCTGCATTTTCCTCACTTTCCCTGTATTTGTCTTGTCGAGCCTTGCCTTTCCTGGATTTTACTTGCCTGGGTTTGCCTTGCCTAGCTTTGCCTTGCCTGGAATTGCTTTGCCTGGATTTTCCATGCCTTGTCTTGTCTTGTCTTGCCTGGAATTTCCTTGCCTAAATTGGCCTTTTGCTGCTAAACATTCTCAAATTTGCCTTGCCTGGATTTGCCATCCCTTTTATTGCCTTGCATTGCCTGGATTTGTTTTGTCTTGCCTTGCCTGAATTTGCCTTGCATGGACGTTTCTTGTCTTGGTTGTCTTGCGTGGTTTTGCCTTGCTTGGATTTGTATTGCCTTGCTTTGCCTTGCCTGAATTTGCCTTTCCTGTATTTGTCTTGCCTTGCCTTCCCTGGCCTGGATTTGTTTCTTCTGAATTTGCAATGACTTGCCTCGATTTGCCTTGCCTGGGTTTGCTTTCTTTTTGCCATGCCTTGCATGGATTTGCCTTTCCTTTCCTTGCCTTTCCAGTATTTTTCTTGTCTTGCCATTCCTTTCCTGGATTTGCCTTGAGTGGATATGCTTTGCCTGGATTTTTGTTGCCTTGCCATGCAGTGCCGGGATTTGCCTTGCCTAGATTTGCTTTGACTTGTTTTGACTTGCCTTGATGTGTCTTGCTTGGATTTGCCATGTTTTGCCTTGTTTTGCCGAGTATTTTTGCCTGGATTTCCCTTGCCTTTTTTTTGCCTTGCTTTAATTCGCTTGCCTGGATTTGACTTGTCTTACCTGTTGTTGCTTGGATTTGCCTTGCCTGGATTTGACTTGACTTGCCCCGATGTGCCTTGCCTTGCCATTTCTTGCCGGAATTTGCCCTGCCTGGATTTGCTTTTTTTGCCATAACTTGCATGGATTTGCTTTGCCTTACCTTGCCTTGCCTGGATTTGCCTTGCCTCGGTTTGCCTCACTTTGCCTGGATATGTCTTGTCTTTCCTTGCCTGGCCTGGATTTGCCTTGCTTAGATTTGCCTTACCGTGCCTTGCCTGGCCGGGAATTGTCTTGCCTGGATTTGCCTCTTTTCCTTGCCTTGCGTTTCCTGGATTTGTGTTTCCTTGCCTTACCTAGCCTGGATTTGCCTTGTGTGGATTTGCCTTGCCTGAAATTGGCTGGCCTTTCTTTGCCTTGCTTGGATTTGCCTTGCCTTCTTTCTCTTGCCTGGATTTTCCTTGATTTGCCTTGCCATGCCTGGATTTGCCTTGCCTTGCTGTGCCTGGACTTGTGTTGTCTGGATTTGCCTTGCCTGAATTTGCCTTAACTTCCCTTGCCGTGCCTGTATTTACCTTGCCTGGATGTGCCATGTCTTTCCTTGTCTTGCCTGGATTTGCCTTGCCTGAATTTGCTTTGCCTGGATTTGTCGTGTTTTGCCTTGCCTTGTTGGGATTTGCATTGCCTGTATTTGCCTTGCCTTGCCTTGCCAGGATTTGCCTTGCCTTATATTGTGTTGCGTGAATTATTTTTGCCTTGATTTGCCCTGCCTTGCCTGGCCTTGCCTTGAATTCACATGCCTGGATTTGCATGTTTCACATTGCCTTGCCGAGATTTGTGTTGCCTGGATTTCCCTTGCCTTGCCTTGCCTTATATTGCGTTGCCTGGATTTGACTTGCTTTACCATGCCATTTCTGATTTTTCCTTGACTGGATTTGTCTTGTCTTGCTTGACTTCCCTTGCCTTGCCTTTTTTTGCTTGGATATTTCTTCCCTGGGTTTGCCTTTTTTTTTTGACGTTACTTTCATGAATTTGACTGGCCTTCCGTTACCTTGACTGAATTTCCCTCGACTGGATTTGCCTCGCCTTGCCTGGACTTGCCTTGCCTTGTCATGCCTTGCCCTTTTTGGATTTGCCTTGCCTGGGTTTGTCTTGCCTATCCTTGCCTTGCCTGAATTTATGTTGCCTGGATTTACTTTGCCTTGTCTTCTCTCGCCTTGCATAAATTTGCCTTGCCTGAATTGGACTTTTGTTGTCAACCTTGCCCGGATTTACCTTGCCTGGATGTGCCTTTTCTTTTTTTTTGCCTTGCCTTGCCTGGATTTGTCTTGTCTTGCCTTGCCTTGCCTGGATTTGCCTTGCATGAACGTACGTTTTCTTGGTTGGCTTTTCTAGTTTATCTTGCCTGGATTTGTATTGCATTGCCATGTCTTGCCTGGGTTTGCCTTGCCTGGATTTGTCTTGCCTTGCCTTGCCTAAATTTGTCTTGTCTTGCTTTGCCTTGCCTTGCTTTGCCTTGCCTGGGGGTTTCTTTTCTTTGTTGTCTTGCCTGGATTTGCCTTTCCTGGATTTGTCTTCTCTTGTCTTCACTTGCCTGGACTTTCCTTTCCTTTCCTTTCCTTTCCTTTCCTTTCCTTTCCTTGCCTTGCCTGAATTTGCCTTGCCTTGCCTGTTCATCATTAGAATTGCTTTGTCTGGATTTGCCATGCCTTATTTTGCCTTGCTTGCGTTTGCGTTGCCTGAATATGCTTTGCCTTGCCTTGAATTGCATTGCGTTTCCTGGATTTACCTTGCCTATTTTGCCTTGCCTTGCCTTGCCTTGCCTTGCTTGAATTTTCCTTGCCTGGATTTGCCTTGCCTTGCCTTATTTTGTATGGATTTGCCTTTCCTGGATTTGCCTTTTTTTTTCTAAGCTTGTCTTTTCTGGATTTGCCTTACATGGATGTAACCTGACAAAAACAAGCAATGGGGAAAGAATTCCCTGTTTAATAAATGGTGTTGGAAAAACTGGCTAGCCATGTGCAGAAAGCAGAAACTGGACCCCTTCCTGACACCCTACACTAAAATTAACTCCAGATGGATTAAAGACTTAAACATAAGACCTGACACCATAAAAACCCTAGAAGAAAATATGCGCAAAACCATTCAGTACATAGGAGTAGGCAAGGACTTCATGAACAAAACACCAAAAGCATTGGCAACAAAAGCCAAAATAGACAAATGGGACCTAATCAAACTCCACAGCTTCTGCACGGCAAAAGAAACAGTCACTAGAGTGAATCGGCCACCATCAGAATGGGAAAAAATCTTTGCAGTTTACACATCTGACAAAGGGCTGATATCCAGAATTTACAAAGAACTCAAACAGATTTGCCTTACCTATTATTTCCTGGATTTGACTTGCCTGTATTTTCTTTGTCTTGCCTTGGATTTCCTGAATTTGCCTTGCATTCCCTTGCCTTGCATGTATTTGCCTTTCCCGAATTAGCCTTGACTTCTTTTGCCTCACCTGGATTTACTTTGCCTGAATTTGCCAAACCTTGCCTTGTATTCCCTGGATTTGCCAAACCTTGCCTTGTATTCCTTGGATTTGCCTAGTGTGGATTTGCCTTGCTTGGATTTGACTTGCTTTTTTTTTCCTTGCCTAGATTTGCCTTGATTTGCCTTTCCTTGCCTGGATTTTTCTTGCTTAGATTTGCCTAGCCATACATTGCCTTGCATAAATTTTCCTTGCTTGATTTGCTTTGTTTTGCCTTGAGTTGCCTTGATTTGGCATGCCTGGATTTTCCATGTTTGACCTGCCATGCTAAGATGTGCCTTGCCTGAATTTTCCTGGCCTCGACTTGCATTGCCTGAATTTGACTTGCCTCGATTTGACTTCCCTTGTTTGGATTTGCCTTTTAGAGACACGTCTTGCCTAGTCTTGCCTTGCCTGGATTTGCCTTGCCAGGATTTTCCTTGCCTTCGATTGCCTTGCCTGGATTTGACTTGCCTGGATTTGCCTTTCCTTTCCTTGCGTTTCCTAAATATTGCATGACTGGATTAGCTTTGCCTGGATTTTCCTAGACTTACTTTCCCTTGCCTGGATTTGCCTTGCCTTCATTTCCCATTCCTTGGCTTGCTTTGCATGTATTTGCCTTATTTTGCCTTGCCTTGCTTTGCATGGATTTGCCTTACAGAAATTTACCTTGCCCTGCTTGATGTGCCTGGATTTTACTAGCCTGGATTTGCATTGCCTTGCCTTGCCTTTCCTTTCATGGATTTGCCTTACATGAATTTTCCTTGCCTTGAATTCCCTTTGCTGGATTTGACTTGCCTGGATTTGCCTGGTTTTGCCTTTTCATTCCCTGACTTGCCTTGCCTTGATTTGCCTTGCCTTCCTTTGCCTTGTCTAGATTTGCCTTGCCTGCGTTTCCCATGCCTTGCCTTGTATTCCCTGGATTTTCCTTCTGTGGATTTCCCTTGTTTGAATTTGCATTCCCTTCTTTTGCCTTGCCTGAATTTGCCATTCCTTGCCTGGATTTGCCTAGCCTAGATTGCCTTCACTTATTGTCTTGCGTAGATTTTTTTTATTATTATTATTTTAAGGTTTTTCTTTTCTTTTTTTATTTTATTAATTTTTGATTGCATTATAGGTTTTGGGGTACATGTGCAGAACGTGAGAGATAGTTCAATAGGTACCCACATAGCAGTGTGCTTTGCTGCATTCCTCCCCTTCACCTACACTTGGCATTCATCACAAGGCTATCCCTCCCCAGCTCCCCCACTGTCCCTCCACCCTTCCCCCCAATAGACCCCAGTGGGTAGTAGACCCACTCCTTGTGTCCATGTGTTCTCATTTTTCTCACCCGCCTATGAGTGAGAATAAACGGTATTTCTTTTTCTGTTCTTGTGTCAGTTTGCTGAGAATGATGTTCTCCAGGCTCCTCCGTGTCCTTACAAAGGACACAAACTCATCATTTTTGATTGCTGCATAATATTCCATGGTGTATATGTGCCACATTTTCCCAGTCCAGTCTATTATCGATTATATGGTTGTAGATATGTTGTGTTGCTTCCGATGCCTCTGTTCTGTTTCATTGGTCTATATTTGTTTTGGTACCAGTACCATGCTGTGTTGATTACTGTAGCCTTGTAGTATAGTTTGAAGTCTGGTAGTGTGATGCCTCCCGCTGTGTTCTTTTTGCTTAGAATTGATTTGGCTATGCGGGCTCTCTTTTGGTTCCATATGAAGTTCATGGTAGTTTTTTCCAGTTCTGCAAGGAAATTCAATGGTAGTTTGATGGTGATAGCATTGATTGTGTAAATTACTTTGGGCAGTATAGCCATTTTCACGATATTGATTCTTCCTAACCACGAACATGAAATGTTTCTCCATCTCTTTGTGTCCTCTCTTATTTCGTTGAGCAGTGGTTTGTAGTTTCCCTTAAAGAGGTCCGTTACGTTCCTTATGAGTTGTATTCCTAGGTATTTTATTTTCTTTGTAGCAATTGTGAATGGCAGTTCGTTCTTGATTTGGTTTTATTTTAGTCTGTTATTGGTGTATAGAAATGCTTGTGACTTTTGCACATTGATTTTATATCCTGAGACTTTACTGAAGTTGCTTATTAGTTTTAGGAGCTTTTGGGCTGAGGTGATGGGGTCTTCTATGTATACTATCATGTCGTCTGCAAATGGAGATAATTTGGCTTCCACCCTTCCTATTTGAATATCCTTTATTTCTTTTTCTTGCCTGATTGCTCTGGCTAGAACTTCCAGTACTATGGTGAATAGGAGTGGTGAGAGAGGGCATCCTTGTCTACTGCAAGATTTCAAAGGGAATGTTTCCAGTTTTTGCCCATTAAGTATAATATTGGCTGTTGGTTTGTTGTAAATAGCTTTTATTACTTTGAGATTTGTTCCATCAATTCCAAGTTTATTGAGGGTTTTTAGCATAAAGGGCTGTTGAATTTTGTCAAATGCCTTCTCTGCGTCAATTGAGAGAATCATGTGGTTTTTGTTTTTGCTTCTGTTTATGTGGTGAATTACATTTATAGACTTGCATATGTTGAACCAGCCTTGCATTCCCGGGATGAATCCTAGTTGATCATGTTGGATAAGTTTTTTAATGTGCTGTTGCAATCGGTTTGCCAGTATTTTATTGAAGATTTTTGCATCTATGTTCATCATGGATATTGGCCTGAAGTTTTCCTTTCTTGTTGAGTCTCTGCCGGGTTCTGGTATCAGGATGATGTTGGTCTCATAAAATAATTTGGGAAGGGTTCCCTCTTTTTGAATTATTTGGAATAGTTTCAGAAGGAATGGTACCAGCTCCTCATTGTTTGTCTGGTAGAATTCAGCTGTGAACCCATCTGGACCTGGGCTTTTTTGTGTGTGGTAGGCTCTTAATTGCTGCCTCAACTTCACACCTTCTTATTGGTCTATTTATAGTTTCGGCTTCCTCCTGGTTTGGGCTTGGGAGGACACAGGTGTCCAGGAATTTATCCATTTCTTCCTGGTTTACTAGTTTATGTGCATAGAGTCGTTTGTAGTATTCTCTGATGATGGTTTGAATTTCTGTGGAATCTGTGGTGATTTCCCCTTTATCATTTTTTATTGCATCTATTTGGTTGTTCTCTCTTTTCTTTTTTATCAGTCTGGCTAGCGATCTGTCTATTTTGTTGATCTTTTCGGAAAACCAGCTCTTGGATTTATTGATTTTTTGAAGGGTTTTTCTTGTCTCTATCTTCTTCACTTCTGCTCTGATCTTAGTTATTTTTTGTCTTTGGCTAGGTTTAGAGCTTTTTTGATCTTGCTCCTCTAGCTCTTTCAATTTTGACGATAGGGTGTCAATTTTGGATCTCTCCACTCTTCTCATGTGGGCACTTATTGCTATATATTGTTCTCTACAGACTGCTTTAAATGTGTCCCAGAGATTCTGGTATGTTTTGTCTTTGTTCTCGTTGGTTTTGAAGAACTTCTTTATTTCTGCCTTCATTTCATTTTTTATCCAATCATCATTCAAGATCCAGTAGTTCAGTTTCCATGAAGCTGTGCGGTTCTGAGTTATTTTCTGAATTCTGAGTTCCAACTTGATTGTACTATGGTCTGAAAGACTGTTATGATTTCAGTTGTTTTGCATTTGCTGAGGAGTGCTTTACTTCCAATTATATGGTCAATTTTTGGAGTAGGTGTGATGCGGTGCTCAGAAGAATGTACATTCTGTGGATTTGGGGTGGAGAGTTCTGTAAATGTTTATCAGGTTTGCTTGTTCCAGGTCTGAGTTCAAGTCCTGGATATCCTTGTTAATTTTCTGTCTGGTTGACCTGTCTGATATTGACAGTGGAGTTTGAAAGTCTCCCACTATTATTGTGTGGGTGTCTAAGTCTCTTTGTAAGTCATTAAGAACTTGCCTTATATATCTGGGTGCTCCTGCATTGGGTCCATATATATTTAGAATCGTTAGCTCTTCTTGTTGTATCGATCCTTTTACCATTATGTAATGACCTTCTTTGCTTCTTTGGATCTTTGTTGCTTTAAAGTCTATTTTATCAGAGATGAGAATTGCAACTCCTGCTTTTTTTTTTTGCTCTCCATTTGCTTGGAAAGTCTTCCTCTATCCCTTTATTTTGAGCCTTTGTGTATCCTTCCATGTGAGGTGGGTTTCCTGCATACAGCACACCGATGGATTTTGGCTTTTTATGCAATTTGCCAGTCTGTGTCTTTTGATTGGTGCATTTAGCCCATTTACATTTAGGGTTAATATTGTTATATGTGAATTTGATACTGCCATTTTGATGCTAGCTGGCTGTTTTGTCCATTGGTTCATGTACATTCTTCATTTTGTTGATGCTCTTTAGCATTTGGTATGCTTTTAGGATGGCTGGTACTGGTTGTTTCTTTCTATGTGTAGTGCCTCTTTCAGGAGCTCTTGTAAAGCAGGCCTAGTGGTGACAAAATCTCTGAGTACTTGCTTGTTCATGAAGGATTTTATTTTTCTTCACTTATGAAGCTCAGTTTGGCTGGATATAAAATTCTGAGTTGAACGTTTTTTTCTTTAAGGATGTTGAATATTGGCCCCCACTCTCTTCTGGCCTGTAGGGTCTCTGCCGAGAGATCTGCTGTGAGTCTGATGGGCTTCCCTTTGTGGATTACTTGGCCTTTCTCTCTGGCTGCCCTTAGTATTTTCTCCTTCATTTCAACCCTGGCTTATCTGACGATTATGTGCCTTGAGGTTGTTCTTCTTATGGAGTATCTTTGTGGTGTTCTCTGTATTTCCTGGAGTTGAGTATTGACCTGTCTTGCTACGTTGGGGAAATTTTTCTGGATAGTATTCTGAAGAGTGTTTTCCAGCTTGGATTCATTCTCTTCATCACATTCTTGTACACCTATCAAACGTAGGTTGGGTCTCTTCACATAGTCCCACATTTCTTGGAGATTTTGTTCATTCCTTTTTGTGCTTTTTTATATGATCTTGGTTTCTCGTTTTATTTCATTGAGTGGATCTTCGACTTCTGATATTCTTTCTTCTGCTTGGTCGATTCGGCTGTTGAAACTTCTGCATGCTTCACGACGTTCTCATGTTTTGTTTTTCATCTCCTTCAATTCATTCATATTCCTCTCTAAGTTGTCCATTCTTGTTATCATTTCCTCGAATATCTTTGCAAATCTTTTTTCAAGGTTCTTAGTTTCTTTGCACTGATTTAGAACATGTTCTTTTAGCTTACTGAAATTTCTCATTATCCACTTTCTAAAGTCTGATTCTGTCATTTCGTCACACTCATTTTCCATCCAGCTTTGTTCCCTTGCTGTTGAGGAGTTTTGGTCCTTTGTAGGAGGTGAAGTGTTTTGGTTTCGGGTGTTTTCCTTATTTTTGCGCTGGTTTCTTCCTATCTTTATGGATTTATCCACCTGTCATCTTAATAGTTGCTGATTTTTCAATTGTGTCTCTGTGTGGATGCCCAGATTGTTGATGATGAGGTATTTCTGTTACTTAGTTTTCCTTCTAATGGTCTAGCCCCTCTGCTGTATGAGTGCTGAGGTCCACTCCAGGCCCTGCTTTTCTGGGGTACACCTGTAGAAACTGCAAAACAGTAAGGGATGCTAACAGTTTCTTCTTCTTGTGTCTTTGTTTCAGAATGATGCCCACCAAATGTCAGTCTGATTAGTCCATTTTTGGGGTGACTCTTTGGATATGCAGGGGAGCTGCTTGAGGAGACGGTCTGTGCTTTGTAGGAGCTCCAGTGCTGAGCTTTGAGCTCTGCTGTTCATTCAGGGTTGTTGGGAGGATGTGTTTATGTCTGTTGCAACAGAACTCATAACCCCCCCTTTTTTTCCTCCCTTTGATGCTCTGTCTCAGGGAGTTGGGGCTTTCTTTATGAGTATCTGTTGCACTGTCCTGTCCAGATAGGAGGCAGTCTATTTACTATTTGCCTGCTGGGTCTCTGCCCTGCTAGCGTGGGTCCACCCTGTTGCTGCAGGGCTCCATTCTGCTGTGGCTTGCTCCGCCCTGCTGTGGCTTGCTCCGCTCTGCTGGTAGAGTCTCTCTGTTATGTCAGGTTGCATTGGCAACAGCAGGCTGTGTCAGCCCTGGGCGGTATTTCAGTAGGGGCTGATTGCATCAGTAGTGGCGAATGCCCCTCCCCAACTGGGCTGCACAGCAGCAAAACTCTCAGCACTGAGTGCCTCCAATTGCCACCCTGCTTGTCCCCATCAGGGTGGGACCCACCGAGCCCAAATCACCCAGCTCCCTGCCTCAGTGTTTGTCCTCTCTCTCTCTCTCTTCCTCTCCTCAAGCTGAGAGGTTGACTCTCTCACTGGCGCCCCAGTAGCCTGCTGATAGGGCACTGGGATCCGTGTAATCCCTCATGCCGCTGCCCACTGCACCGGCTCAGATTACGTTTTCCAGGAATCTCCTGGTCTGGCTCATTGTCCAAGTCCCGTTCAATTAAATGGACATGCCAATCTGCCCGTTCAAATCTCAGATTGCTGCTTTAACAGGGCACTCGGACCGGTGAGTTTTGTGCCCAGTGCCGCTGCGCTGCTGAACTGGGTGAAGCGGCCGCACAAGCCAGCTGCTTTAGCATCCCGTGTCTCTTCCACACCTGGGACTCTCAACGTTCTGTGGGCAAAATAGGTCTGTCCGAGAACGTGCCTAGGACTCACCCTCTGCACCCTCACTGAGAGCTGCAATTCAGAGTCGCCTCTACGACGCCATCTTGGAAGCCCCCCTTGCATGGATTTTTCTTGCCATGATTTGCCCTTCTTTGCCTTAACTTGTCTTGATTTGACATGCCTGGATTTTCTGTTTTGACCTGTCCTGCCAGGATGTGCCTTGCCTGGACTTTTCTTGCCTTGTCTTGCCTTGCCTGAATTTGACTTGCCTCGATTTGACTTGACTTGCCTTGCCTTGCCTTGCCTGGATTTGCCTTTCCTAGATTTTTCTTTCCTAGTCTTGCCTTTTTTGGATTTTACTTGCCTAGATTTTTCTTGCCTTGTCTTGCTTTGCCTGAATTCGCTTTGCCTTGAATTGTCTTGCCATGCCTGGTTTTGCCTGTGTTTTCCTTGCATGGATATGACTTGCCTTGCCTGGCCTTGCATTGCCTGCATTTACCTTGTCTAGTTTGCCTTGTCTTGCCCTGCCTGAATTTTTCTTACCTTCCCTGGCCTTGTGTTGCCTGGATTTATTTTGCATAATTTGCCTTGCTTTTCCTTGCCTTGCTTGGATTTGCTTGCCTTGATTTTTATTGTCTGGAATTTTTTGCCTTGCGTTTTCTTTCTTCTATTTGCCTTGCCTGGATTTAGCTTGCATTTCCTTGCCTCGATTTTCTTACCCTGGATTTCGCTTGCCTTGACTTTGCTGTATTTACATTGCCTATATTTTCCTTGGCTTGCTGTGCATGGATTTGACTTGCCTAAATTTGTCTTTTATTGCCAGCCTTTCCTGGATTTGCCTTTCCTTGCCTTTCCTTGCCAGAATTTGTCTTGTTTTGCCTATCCTTGTCTGGATTTGCCTTGGCTTGCCTTGCCTTTCTTTTCCTGGATATTACTTGGCGTGGTTACCTTGCCTTGGTTTGCCTTGCCTGGATTTTTCTTGCCTTGCCTTGCCCTGATTTGTCTTGTTTTGCCTTGCCTTACCTTGTTTGAATTTGCCTTGCCTTGCCTTGCCTGAATTTTTCTTGCATTGCCTGGACTTGTCTTTCCTGCATTTACCTTGCTTAATTTGCCTTGCCTTGCCTGGCCTGGCCTGGATTTGCCTTGCCTTGATTTTTCTTGTCTAGAATATTTTGCCTGAATTTGCTTTGCCATTACTTGCCTGTATTTGCCTTTCCTGGATTTACCTTGCCTTGCCTTGCTTGGATTTTCTTTACCTGGATTTGGCTTGCCTCACCATTGCTGGATTTGCATTGTCTGGATTGTCCTTGGCTTGCCTTACCATGCCTTGATTTGACTTGCCTAAATTTGCCTTTCGTTGCCAGACTTGCCTGGATTTGCCTTGCCTGGATTTGCCTTCCTTTGCCTATTCTTGCCTGCATTTGTCTTGTCTTCCTTGCCTTTCCCGGATTTGCCTTGCCTTGCCTTGCCTTGGGGTTTCTTGTTTTTGTTACTTTGCCTGGATTTGCCTTGCCTGGATTAGTCTTTTTTTGTTTTCACTTGCCTGTATTTTTCTTGCCTTGCCTTGCCTTGCGTGGATTTACCTTGCCTGAATTTGCCTTGCCTTGACTTGCCGTGTTTAGAATTGCCTTGTCCGGATTTGCCATGCATTATTTTGCCTTGCCTACGTTTGCCTTGCCTTGCCTTGCCTTGCATTGCATTTCCTGGATTTACCCTGACTAATTTGCCATGCCTTGCCTTGCCTTGTCTGGATTTGACTTGCCTGGATTTTTTTGTCTGGAACACCTTGCCTGGATTTTTCTTGCCCTGCCTTGCCTTAATTTGTATGGATTTGCCTTTTCTTTTCTAGGCTTGCCTTGCCTGGATTTGCCTTACATGGATTTGCATTGCATGCCTTGCCTTGCCTGGCTTTGCCTTAGCTTGCCATGCCTTGCCTTGATTTGCCTTACATGAATTTGCCTTGCCTTCTCTAGCTTTGCCTGAATTTCCTTGCCTGGAATTTTCATGCCTTGCCTTGTATTTTCTGGATTTGCCTTTTGTGGATTTGCCTTGCTTGGATTTCCCTTGCCTTATTTTGCCTTGCCTGTGTTTGACTTGCCTGGACTTGCCTGGATTTGCCTTTTCTTGACTGGGTTTGCCTTGCATAGATTTGCCTTGCCTTCCATTGCCTTGTGTGGATTTTTCTTGCCTTGATTTGCCCTGCCTTACCTTGATTTGCCTTGATTTGACATGACTATATTTTCCGTGTTTTGACCTGTTGCGCCAAGATGTGCCTTGCCTGGATTTCCCTTGTCATGTCTTGCCTTGCCTGAACTTGAATTGCCTCGATTTGACTTGCTTTGACTTGCCTTGCCTAAATTTGCCTTTCCTAGGTTTGTCTTCACTAGTCTTGCCTTGATTGGATTTGCCTTGCCTGGATTTTTCTTGCCTTTTCTTGCCTTGCCTGAATTCGCCTTGACTGAATTTGACTTGCCGTGCCTGGTCTTGCCTGTGTTTTCCTTGCCTGGATATGACTTGCCTTGCCTGGCCTTGCATTGCCTGCATTTACCTTGTTTAATATTCTTTGCCTCGCCTTGACTTGCCTTGCCTGAATTTTCCTTGCTTGCCTGGCCTTGCATTGCCTGGATTTACCTTGCCTAATTTACCTTGCCTTGCCTTGCCCTTCCTGGATTTGTCTTGCCTTGATTTTTCTTGTCTAGAATGTTTTGCCTGAATTTGCCATGTGTTTCCTGGCCTCTATTTTCCTTGCCTGGATTTACCATGCCTTCCCTTGCCTGAATTTTATTTACCTGGATTTGGCTTGCCTTGCCTTTGCCAGATTTGTATTGCCTGGATTTTCCTTGGCTCTCTTTGCCGTGCCTGGATATTACTTGCCTAAATTTTCCTTTCGTTGCCACGCTTGCCTAAATTTTCCTTGCCTGGATTTGCCTTCCCTTGACTAGCCTTGCCAGAATTTGTCTTGTTTGCTTTAGCTTGGTTGTATTTGCCTAGCCTTGCCTTGCCTTGCGTTTCCTGGATGTTCCTTGTCTTGGTTATTTTGCCTGAATTTGCCTTGAATTGAATTGTCTTGCCTTGCCTTGCCTGGATTTGTCTTGTGTTGCCTTGCCTTGCCTGGATTTGACTTGCCTTATTTTGCCTTGCTTGGAGGTTCCTTGTCTTTGTTGCCTTGCCTGGGTTTGCCTGGCCTCGAATTGTCTTGCCTTGCTTCACTTATTGCCTGAATTTTATTTGCCTTGCCTTGTCTTGCCTGGATTTGCCTTGCCTGAATTTTCCTTGTCTTGCCTTGCCGTGTTTAGAATTGCCTTGTCTGGATTTTCTATGTCTTATTTTGCTTTGCCTGCGTTTGCCTTGCCAGGGTATGCCTTGCCTTTTCTTGCCTTTCATTGCATTGCGTTTCCTGGATTTACCTTGTCTATTTTGCCTTGCCTTGCCTGGGTTTGCCTTGCCTCGATTATTCTTGTCTAGATCACCTTTCCTGAATTTGCCTTGCCTGGATTTGCCTTGCCATGCCTTAATTTGTATGGATTTGCCTTTCCTGGATTTGCCTTTTCTTTCCTAGACTTGCCTTGCCTGATTTTCCTTACATGAGTTTGCCTTGCCTTGCCTTGCCTTGCCTGGATTTGCCTTACATGGACGTGCCTTGCCTTTGGTTCTCTTTTCTGGATTTGTCTTGCCTGGATTTGCCTTGCCTGAATTTGCCATGCCTTGCATTGTGTTACCTGGATTTGCCTTTTGTGGATTTGCATTGCTTCGATTTGCATTGCCTTCTTTTGCCTTCTTTGAATTTGACTTGCCTGGATTTACCTTTTCTTGCCTGGATTTGCCTTGCCTAGATTTGCCTTGCCTTACATTGCCTTGCGTGGATTTTTCTTGCCTTGATTTGCCCTGCTTTGCCTTAACTTGCCTTGATATGACATGCCTGAATTTTCTGTGTTTCGACCTGTCGTGCTGGGATGTGCCTTGCCTGGGATTTTCTTGACTTGACTTGCCTTGCCTTAATTTGTCTTGCCTCGATTTGACATGCCTTGACTTGTTTTTTCTGAATTTGCCTTTCCTAGATTTGTCTTGCCTCGGCTTGCCTTGCCTGAATTTGCCTTGCCTGGATTTTTCTTGCCTTATCTTGCCTTGCCTCAATTTCCCTTGCCTGGATTTGGCTTGCCTTGCCTGTCCCTGCCTGTGTTTTTTTTCTCTTCTTTGCTTGGATATGCCTTGTTTTGCCTGCATTTTCCTTGCCTGGATTTGCCTTGCCTTGCCTTAATTTGTATGGATTTGCCTATTCTTCCCTAGGTTTGCCTTGCCTGGATTTGCCTTACATGGATTTGCCTTGCCTGGATTTGCCTTGGCTTGCCTTGCCTAAATTTGCCTTACATAAATTTGCCTTGCCTTGCCTTCCCTTTTCTAAATTGGACTTGCCTGGTTTCGCCTTGCCTTGCCTTGTTTTCACTGGATTTTCCTTGCCTTCCCTTGCCTTGCCTGAATTATTTTGCCTGAATTTGCCATGCCTTGCCTTGTATTTTCTGGATTTGCCTTTTGTGGATTTGCCTTGCTTAAATTTCCCTTGCCTTTCTTTGCCTTGCCTGGATTTTACTAGCATGATTTGCCTTGATTTGCCTCTTCTTGCCTGGATTTGCCTTGCCTAGATTTGCCTTGCCTTACCTTGCCTTGCGTGAATTTTCCTTGCCTTGATTTGCCCTGCCTGCCTTGATTTGCCTTGATTTGACATGCCTAGATTTTCCATGTTTTAACCTGTCGTGCTGGGATGTGCCTTGCTTGGATTTCCCTTGCCTTTCCTTGCCTTGCCTGAATTTGACTTGCCTCAATTTGACGTGCTTTTCCTTGCCTTGCCTGTATTTACCTTTTCTAGATTTGTTTTGCCTAGTCTTTCCTTGCCTGGATTTGCCTTGCCTGGATTTTTCTTGCCTTGTCTTGCTTTGCCTGGATTTGATTTGCCTGGCCTGGCCTTGCCTGTGTTTTCTTTGCCTGGATATGCCTTGCCTTTCCTGGCCTTGCGGTGTCTAAATTTACCTTGCCAAATTTGCTTTGCCTTGCCTTGTTTTGCCTGGATTTGCCTAGCCTTGATTTTTCTTGTCTAAAATGTTTTGCATGGATTTGCCTTGCGTTTTATTGCCTCTATTTGCCTTGCCTAGATTTACCTTTCATTGCCTTGCCTTGCCTGAATTTTCTTTACCTGGATTCGGCTTGCCTTACCTTTGCCAGATTTGCATAGCCTGGATTTTCCTTGGCTTGCCTTGCCATGCCTGGATTTGACTTGCCTAAATTTGCCTTTTGTTTCCAACCTTGCCTGGATTAGCCTTGCCTGGATTTGCCTTCTCTTGTTTAGCCTTGTCTGGATTTGTCTTGTCTTGCCTTGCCTTGCCTGGATTTGTCTTGCCCTGCCTTGCCTTGCCTGGATTTGTCTTGTCCTGCCTTGCCTTGCCTGATTTGCCTTGCCTTGCCTTGCCTGGAGGTTCCTTGTCTTTGTTGACTTGCCTGGATTTGCCTTGCCTGGATTTGTCTTGCCTTGCCTTGCCTTCACTTGCCTGAATTTTCCTTGCCATACCTTGCCTTTCCTGGATTTGCCTTGCCTAATTTTTTCTTGTCTTGCCTTGCTGTATTTAGAATTGCCTTATTTGAATTTGCCATGCCTTATTTTGCCTTGCCTGCGTTTGTCTTGCATTGCCTTGCCTTGCATTGCATTGCATTTCCTGGATTTACCTTGCATAATTTGCCTTTCCTTGCCTTGCCTGGATTTGCCTAGCCTGGATTTTTCTTGTCTAGAATGCCTTTCTTGAATTTGCCTTGACTTGCCTGAATTCGTATGGATTTGTCTTTTCTTCTCTAGGCTTTCCTTGCCTGGATTTTCCTTACATGGATTTGCCTTGCCTCGGCTTGCCTTGCCTGGATTGACCATGCCTTGTCTTTTATTCCCTGGTTTTGCTTTGTGTGGTTTTGCCTTGTTTTCTTTTGCCTTGCCTGGATTTGACCTGCCTGGATTTGCCTTGCCTTAAATTGGCTTGCATGGATTTTTCTTGCCTTGATTTGCCCTGCCTTGCTTTGAGTTGTCTTGATTTGTCCTGCCTGAATTTTTCGTGTTTTGACATGCCATGCTGGGATGTGCCTTGCCTGGATTTCAATTGCCTTGCCTTGCCTTGCCTGAATTTGTCTGGCCTCTATTTTACTTGCCTTGCCTTACCTTGCCTGGATTTGCCTTTCCTAAGTTTGTCTTGCCTAGTCTTGCCTTTCCTAAATTTTCCTTGCCTTGCCTTGCCTTGCCTGAATCCACCTTGCCTGGATTTGACTTGCCTTGCTTGTCCTTGCCTGTGTGATTTTCTTGCATGGATATGCTTTGCCTTGCCTTGCCTTGCGTGGCCTACATTTACCTTGCCTAATTTGCCTTGCCTTGCCTTGCCTTGCCTTGTTTTGCCTGAATTTTCCTTGCCTCTCCTGGCCTTGTGTTGCCTGGATTTACCTTGCCTAATTTGTCTTATTTTGTCTTGCCTTTCCTGAATTTGCCTTGCCTTGATTTTTCTTGTCTAGAAAGTTTTGCCTGGATTTGCCTTGCGTTTCCTTGCATCTATTTGCCTTGCCTGAATTTACCTTGCCTTGCCTTGCCTGAATTTTCTTTATCTGGATTTGGATTTCCATGCCTTTGGAGGATTTGCATTGCCTAAATTATTTTTGGCTTGGCTTGGCTTGCCTTCCCTTGCCTGAATTTGCCTTGACTTATTTTGCCTTGCTTGAATTTCCCTTGCCTGGATTTGCCATAACTTTTTTTTGTATTCCCTGGATTTTTCTTGTGTGGATTTGCCTTGCTTAAATTTTCCTTGTCTTCTTTTGCCTTGCCTTGATTTGACTTGCCTGGATTTGCCTGAATTTGGTTTTTCTTGCCTGGATTTGCCTTGCCTAAAATTGCCTTGCTTTACATTGTGTTGGGTGGATTTTCCTTGCCTTGATTTGCCCGGTCTTGCTTTGACTTGCCTTAATTTGACATGCCTGGATTTGCCATGTTTTGAACTGCTGTGCTGGGATTTCCCATGCCTGGATTTTCCTTGTTTTCCCTTGCCTTGCCTTGTCTGAATTTGACTTTCCTCAATTTGACTTGTTTTCCTGGATTTCATTTTCTTAGATTTGTCTTGCCTAGACTTTCCTTGACTGGATTTGCCTTGCCTGAATTTTCCTTGCTTTTCCTTGCATTGCCTGGATATAACAAACCTGGATTTGCCTTGCCTTGCGTTGCATTTCCTGAATTTTTAATGCCTGTATTAGGCTTGCCTGGATTTGCGTTGACTTCTCTTGCCTTGCCTGGATTTGTCTTGCCTTGTTTTGCCTTCCTTTTCCTTGCCTTGCCTGGATTTGCCTTACATGGATTTGCCTTGCTTTGTCTTCCCTTTTCTGCATTTGACTTGTTTGGATTTGCCTTGCCTTGTTTTGACTTGCCAGGATTTGCCTTACCTTAGATTGGCTTGCGTGGATTTTTCTTTCCTAGATTTGCTTTTCCTTGCCTTGATCAGCCTTGATTTGACATGCCTAAATTTTCCGTGTTTTGACCTGCCATGCAAGAATGTGCCTTGCCTGGATTTCCCTTGCCTTGCCTTGCCTTGCCTGAATTTGACCAGCCTCGATTTGACTTGCTTTGCCTTGTTTTGCCTGGATTTGCCTTTCCTATATTTGTCTTGCCTAGTCTTGCCTTGCCTGGATTATTCTTGCCTTGTCTTGCCTTGCCTGAATTCGTCTTGCCTGGATTTGACTTGACTTCCTGGCCATGCTTGTGTTATCCTTGACTGAATATGACTTGCTTTGCCTGGCCTATTATTGCCTGCATTTACCTTGCCTAATTGGCCTTGCCTTGCCTTGCTTTGCCTTGGCTAAATTTTCCTTTACTTTCCTGGCCTTGCATTGCCTGGATTTACCTTGCATAATTTGCCTTGCCTTGCCTTGCCTTTCTTGGATTTGCCTTGCCTTGATTTTTAATGTCTAAGATGTTTTGCCTGGATTTGCCTTGCGTTTTCTTGTCTCTATTTGCCTTTCCTGGATTTACTTTGATTTGCATTGCCTGGATTTTCTTTACCTGGATTTGGCTTGCCCTGCCTTTGCCAGATTTGCATTGCCTATTTTTTTGGCTTGCCTTTCCATGCCTGGATGTGACTTGCCTAAATTTGCGTTTTGTTGCCAGCCTTGCCTGGATTTACCTTGCCTGGATTTGCCTTCCCTTGCCTAGCCTTGCGTGGATTTGCCTTGCCTTGCCTTGCCTTTTCTGGATGTTCCTTGTCCCAGTAACCTTGTCTGAATTTGCCTTGCCTGGATTTGTTTTGCCTTGCCTTGCCTCGATTTGTCTTGTCTTGCCTTTCCTTTCCTGGATTTGCCTTTCCTTGCCTGAAAATTTCTTGTCTTTTTTGCCTTGTCTGGATTTGCCTTGCCTGGGTTTGTCTTGCCTTGCCTTGCCTTCATTTTCCTGAATTTTTATTGCCTGTATTTTTCTTGTTTTGCCTTGTCTTGCCTGGATTTGCCTTGCCTGAATTTTCCTTGCCTTGTCTTACCGTGTTTAGAATTGTCTTATCTCGATTTTCCATGACCTGTTTTGCATTGTCTGCGATTGTCTTGCCTGGATATGCCTTGCCTTGCTTGCTTTGCATTGCATTGCATTGTATTGCATTGCATAGCATTGCATTGCGTTTACTGGATTTACCTTGTCTAATTTGCCTTGCCTTGCATGGATTTGCCTTGCCTTGCCCTAATTTGTATGGATTTGTCCTTCCTGAATTTGCCTTTTCTTCCTTAGGCTTGCCTTGCCTGGATTTGCCTTGCCTTGCTTGGATTTTCCTTACATGGATTTGCCTTTCCTTACATTTTTTTTTATTTGACTTGCCTGGATTTGCCATGCCTTCCATTGTCTCGTCTGGATTTTCCTTGCCTGGATTTGCCATGCCTTGCCTTGTATTCCCTGGATTTCCCTTTTCTAGATTTGCCTTGCTTGGATTTTCCTTGCCTTCTTTTGTTTTGCCTGGATTTGACTTGCCAGGATTTGCCTTGATTTGCCTCTTTTTACCTGGATTTTCTTTGCCTAGATTTGCTTTGCCTTACATTGTCTTGCATGGATTTTTTTTTGCCTTGATTTGTCCTGCCTGCCTTGACTTGCCTTGATTTGGCATTCCTACATTTTCCGTGTTTTGACCTGTCGTGCAGAAATGTGCCTTGTCTGGATTTCCCTTGCCTTGCCTTTATTTGACTTGCCTCGATTTGACTTGCCTTGCCTTTTTTTCCTGCATTTGCCTTTCCTAGATATGTCTTTCCTAGTCTTGCCTTGCCTGCATTTGCCTTGCCTAGATTTTCCTTGCCTTGCCTTGCTTTGCCTGAATTCCCCTTCCCTCAATTTGACTTTCCTGGACTGGTCTTTCCTCTGTTTTACTTGCCTGGATATATCTTGCCTTTCCTGGCCTGGCAGTGTCTGAATTTACCTTGCCAAATTTGCCTTGCCTTGCCTGAATTTGCCTTGCCTTGATTTTTCTTGTCTAGGATGTTTTGCCTGGATTTGCCTTGTGTTTTCTTGCATCTATTTGCCTTGCCTGGATTTACCTTGCCTTGCCTTGCCTTGTCTGGATTTTCTTTACCTGGATTTGGCTTACCTTTTCTTTGCCGAATTTGTATTTCCTGGATTGTTCTTGGCTTGCCTTGCCATTCCTGATTTTGACTTGCCTAAATTTGATTTTCGTTGCCATCCTTGCCTAGATTTGCCTTCCCTTGCCTAGCCTTGTCTGGATTTGTTTTGTCTTACCTTGCCTTGGCTGGATTTACCTTGCCTTGCCTTGCCTGGATGTTTCTTGTCTTGGTTACCTTGCTTGGATTTGCCTTTCCTGGATTTGTCTTGCCTTGCCTTGCCTGGATTTGTCTTGCCTTGCCTTGCCTGGATTTGCCTTGCCTTGCGTGGAGGTTTCTAGTCTTTGTTGCCTTGACTGGATTTTCCTTGCCTCAATTTGTCTTGTCTTGCCTTCAGTTTTCTGGATTTTTCTTGCCTGGAATTTTTTTGCCTTGCCTTGCCTGGATTTGCCTTGCCTTGCCGTGTTTAGAATTACCTTGTCTAAATTTGCCATACCTTATTTTGCCTTGGCTGCGTTTGCCCTGCCTGGATATGCCTTGCCTTGCCTTGCTTTGCATTGCATTACGTTTTCTGGATTTACCTTCCCTAATTTTCCTTGCCTTGCCTTGCCTAGATTTTTCTAGACTGAATTTTTCTTGTCTAGAATGCCTTGCCTGGATTTTCCTTGCCTTGCCTTAATTTGTGTGGATTTGCCCTTTCTTCCCTAGGATTTCCTTGCCTGGATTTGCCTTACATGAACTAGCCTTGCCTTGACTTTCCTGGATTTGCCATGTCTTGCCTTCTATTCCCTTGATTTGCCTTGTGTGGATTTGCCTTGCTTGAATTTGCCTTGCCTTAATTTGACCTGCCTGCATTTGCCTTTCCTTCCCTGGATTTACCTTGCCTAAATTTGTTTTGCCTTACATTGGCTTGCCTGGATTTTCCTTGCCTTGATTTGCCCTGCCTTGCTTTGACTTGCCTTGATTTGACATGCCTGAATTTTCTGTGTTTTGAGCTGCTGTGTCGGGATGTGCCTTGCTTGGATTTCAATTGCCGTGCCTGGATTTGCCTTGCCTCAATTTGACTTGACTTGCCTTGGCTTGCCTTGATTTGCCTAACTTACATTTGTCTTGCCTAGTCTTGCCTTGCCTGGATTTACCTTGCCTAATTTACCTTGCCTTGCCTTGACTTTCCTGGATTTGCCTTGCCTTGATTTTTCTTGTCTAAAATGTTTTGCCTGGATTTGCCTTCCATTTCCTTACCTTTATTTGCCTTGCCTGGATTTACCTTGCCTTACCTTACTTGGATTTCTTTACCTGGATTTAGCTTGTCTTGCCTTTGCCAGATTTGCATTGCCTGGATTTTTCTTGGCTTGCCTTGCTGTGCCTGGATTTGACTTGCCTGGATTTGCCTTCCCTTGCCTAGCCTTGCGTGGATTTGTCTTGTCTTTCCTTGCCTTGGCTGGATTTGCCTTGCCTTGCTTTACCTTTCCTTTCCTGGATGTTCCTTGTCCTGGTAACCTTGCCTGGATTTCTCTTGCCTGGATTTCTCTTGCCTTGCCTTCACTTTTCTGGATATTTCTTGCCTTAATTTTTTCTTGTTTTGCCTTGTCTTGCCTGAATTTGCGTAGCCTGAATTTGCCTTGCCTTGCACTGTCGTGTTTAGAATTGTCTTGTCTCGATTTCCCATGACTTATTTTGCATTGTCTGCGTTTGCCTTGCCTGAATATGCCTTGCCTTTTCTTGCCTTGAATTGCATTGCATCTCCTGGATTTACCTTGACTACTTTGCCCTGCCTTGCCTAGCCTTGCCTGGATTTGCCTTGCCTGGATTTTTCTTGTCTAGAACACCTTGCCTGAATTTGCCTTACCTGAATTTGCCTTGCTTTGTTTTAATTTGTATGGATTTGTTTTTTCTGGATTTGCTTATTCTTCCCTATGCTTGCCTTGCCTAGATTTGCCTTGCCTTCCCTTGCCTGGCATTGCCTGGATTTACCTTACATGAATTTGAATTGCCTTACCTTTCCTTTTCTGGATTTGACTTGCCTTGCCTGAATTTGCCATGCCTTGCCTTGCCTTGTATTTCCTTGATTTGCCTTTTCTGGATTTGCCTTGCCTTCTATTGCCTTGTCTGGATTTGATTTGCTGGATTTGCCTTTGTTTGCCTCTCCTTGCCTGAATTTGCCTTGCCTAGATTTGCCTTGCCTTATATTGCCTTACGTGGATTTTCCTTGCCTTGATTTGCCCTGCCTACCTTGACTTGCCTTGATTTGACATGCCTGGATTTTCCGTGGTTTGACCTGTCGTGCCGTGATGTGACTTGCCTGGATTTTTTTGCCTTGCTTTGTTTTGCCTGAATTTGACTTGCCTCGATTTGAATTGCCTTGCCTTGCCTTGTCTTGCCTGGATTTGCCTTTTCTAGATTTGTCTTGCCTAGTCTTGCCATGCCTAGATTTGCCTTGCCTGGATTTTTCTTGCCTTGTCCTGCTTTGCCTGAATCCTCCTTGCCTGGATTTGACTTTCCTGGCCTGGCCTTGCCTGTGTTTGCCTTGCCTGCATAATCCTTGCCTTGCCTGGCATTGTGATGTCTGAATTTACCTTGCCATATTTGCTTTGCATTGCCTTGCATTGCCTTGCCTGTATTTGTGATGCCATGCCTTTCCTTGCCTTGATTTACCATGCCTTGCCTTCTATTCCCTGGATTTGCCTTGTGTGAATTTTCTTTGCTTGGATTTGCCTTGCATTCTTTTGCTTTGCCTGGATTTAACCTGCCTGAAATTGCCTTTTCTTGCCTGGATTTTCCTTGCCTAGATTTGCCTTGCCTTACATTGGCTTGCGTGGATTTTCCTTGTCTTGATTTTTCCTGCCTTGCTTTGACTTGTCTTGATTTGACCTGCCTGGGTTTTCCGTGTTTTGACCTGCCGTTCCTGGATGTGCCTTGCCTGGATTTCAATTGCCTTGCCTTACCTTCCCTTGCCAGAATTTGTCTTGCCTTGATTTGTCTTGTTTTGCCTTGCCTTGCCTGGATTTGCCTTTCCTAGATTTATCATGCCTAGTCTTGCCTTGCCTGGATTTGCCTTGTTTAAATTTTCCTTGCCTTGTCTTGCCTTGCCTGAATTCGCCTTGCCTGATTTTGACTTGCCTTGCCTTGCCTGAATTCGCCTTGCCTGATTTTGACTTGCCTTGCCTTGCCTGGCCTTGCCTGTGTTTTCCTTGCCTGGATATGCCTTGCCTTGCCTGGCCTTGCGTTGCCTGCATTTACCTTGCCTAATTTGCCTTGCCTTGCCTTGCCTGGATTTGCCTTGCCTAGATTTTTCTTTTCTAGAACACCTTGCCTGAATTTCCCTTGCCTTGATTTGCCTTACCTTGCCTTAATGTGTATGGATTTGCTTATTTTAGATTTGCCTTTTCTTCACTAGGCTTGCCTTGCCTGGATTTGCCTTTCCTTTCCTTGCCTTGCCTTGCCTGGATTTGCCTTACATAATTTTTCCTTGCCTTACCTTCCATTTCCTGGATTTGACTTTTTCTGGATTTGCCTTGTTTTCTTTTGCCTTGAATGGATTTGCCTTGCCTTCTTTTGCCTTGCCTGGATTTGCCTTGCCTGGATATTTCATGCATTGCTTTGTATTCCCTGGATTTGACTTTTCTGGATTTGCCTTGCTTGGATTTGCCTTGCCTGAATTTGCCCCTTGACAGGATTTGCCTTGATATGCCTCTCCTGGCTTGAATTTTCCTTGCCTAGATTTGCCTTGCTTACATTTCCTTGCGTGGATTTTTCTTGCCTTGATTTGCCCTGCCTGTCTTGACTTGCATTGATTTGACATGCCTGGATTTTCTGTGTTTTGACCTGTCGTGCCGGGATGTGCTTTGCCTGGATTTTCCTTGCCTTGCCTGAATTTGACTTGCCTCGATTTGACTTGCCTTGCCTTGCCTAGATTTCCCTTTTATAGATTTGTCTTGCCTAGTCTTGCCTTTCCTGAATTTTCCTTGCCTTATTTTGCTTTGTGTAAATTCCCCTTGCCTGGATTTGACTTGCCTAGATTTGCCTTCCCTTGCCTAGCCATGTCTGAATTTGTTTTATCTTGCCTTGCCTTGGCTGGCTTTGCCTTGCCTTTCCCAAATGATGTTTGTCTTGGTTACCTTGCCTGGATTTGTGTTGCCTTGCCTTGCCTGGATTTTTCTTGTCTTGCCTAGATTTGTTTTGCCTTGCCTGGAGGTTCCCTGTCTTTGTTGTCTTGTCTGTATTTGCCTTGCCTTGCCTTCACTTGCCTGGATTTTCCTTCCCTGGATTATTTTGCCTTGCCTTGCCTGGATTTGCCTTGCCTTGCCTTGCCTAAATGTTCCTTGTCGTTGTTGTCTTGCCTGAATTTTCCTTGCCTGGATTTGTCTTGAATTGCTTTCACTTGCCTGGATTTTTTTGCATGGATTTCCCTTGCCTTTCCTTGCCTTGCCTGGATTTGTTTTTTTCTAGATTTGTCTTGCCTAGTCTTGCCTTGCTTGGATTTGCCTTGCCTGGATTTTCCTTGCCTTTTCTTGCTTTCCCTGAATTCTCCTTGCCTGGATTTGACTTGCCTGGCCAGGACTTGCCTGTGTTTTCCTTGCCTGTATATGCCTTGCCTTGTCTGGCCTTGCGTTGTCTGAATTTACCTTGCCAAATTTGACTTGTCTTGCCTGGATTTGCCTTGCCTTGATTTTTCTTGTCTAGGATGTTTTCCCTAGATTTGCCTTGCGTTTTCTTGCCTCTATTTGCCTTGCCTGGATTTATTTTGTTTTGCCTTGCTTTGCATGGATTTTCTTTACCTGGATTTGGCTTGCCTTTTCTTTGCCAGATTTGCATTTCCTGAATTTTTCTTGGCTTGTCTTGCCGTGCCTAGATTTTACTTGCCTAAATTTGCCTTTCGTTGCCAGCCTTGCGTGTATTTGTTTTGTCTGGATTTGCCTTACCTTGCCTAGCCTTGTCTGGATTTGTTTTGTCTTGCCTTGCTTGGGCTGGATTTGACTTGCCTTACCTTTCCTTTTCTAAATAATCCTTGTCCTGGTTACCTTGCCTGTATTTGTCTTGCCTCGCCTTGCCTTGCGTGGATTTGTCTTGCCTTGCCTTGCCTTGCCTAAAGGTTCCTTGTCTTTGTTGCCTTGCCTGGATTTGCTTTGCCTGGATTTGTCTTGCCTTGCCTTCACTTGCCTGGATTTTCCTAGACTTGCCTTGCCTTCCCTGGATCTGCCTTGCCTGAATTTTTCTTGCCTTGACTTGCTGTATTTAGAATTGCATTGTCTGGATTTACCAGGCCTTATTTTGCCTTGCCTGCGTTTGTCTTGCCTGGATATGCCTTACCTTGCCTTGCCTTGCATTGCATTGTGTTTCCTGAATTTATCTTGCCTAATTTGCCTTGCCTTGCCTTGCCATGCCTTACCATGCCTTGCCTGCATATGCCTAGCCTGTATTTTTCTTTTCTAGAATGCCTTGCCTGTATTTGCCTTGCCTTGCCTTAATTTGTATGGATTTGTCTTTTCTCCTTTAGGCTTGCCTTGCCTGGATTTTTCTTCCCTTGTCTTGCCTTACCTGGATTTACCATGACTTGCCTTCTATGTCCTGGATTTGCCTTGTGTGGATTTGCCTTGCTTGGATTTGCCTTGCCTTCTTTTGCCTTTCCTGGATTTGATCTGTTTGGATTTGCCTTTTCTTGCCTGGATTTGCCTTGCCTAGATATGTCTTGCCTTACATTCGCTTGTGTGGATTTTTCTTGCCTTGATTTGCCCTGCCTTGCTTTGACTTGCCTTGATTTGACGTACCTGGATTTTCAGTGTTTTGATCTGCTGTGCCGGGATGTGCTTTGCCTGTATTTCAGTTGCCTTGCCTTGCCTAAATTTGTCCTTCCTCAATTTGACTTATATTGCCTTGCCTTGTTTGTATTTTCCTTTTTGAAATTTGTCTTGTCTAGTCTTGCCTTGCCTGAATTATCCTTGCCTTGTCTTGCCTTGCCTGAATGCTCCTTGCCTGGATTTGACTTGCCTTGCCTGGCCTTGCCTGTGTTTTTCTGGCATGGATATGCCTTGCCTTGCCTGGTCTTGCATTGTCTGCATTTACCTTGCCTAATTTGCCTTGCCTTGCCTTGCCTTGTTTTGCCTGAATTTTTCTTGCCTTGCCTGGCCTTGCGTTGCCTGGATTTACCTAACCTAATTTGCCTTGCCTTGCCATGCCTTGCCTGGATTTCTCTTGCCTTGATTTATTTTGCCTAGGATATTTTGCCTGAATTTGCCTTGCATTTTCTTGCCTCTATTTGCCTTGCCTGTATTTACCTTGCCTGTCCTTGCCTGTATTTTCTTTACCTGGATTTGGCTTGCCTTGCCTTTGCTGGGTTTGCATTGCCTAAATTTTTTTGCCTTGCCTTGCCTTGCCTGGATTTTTCTTGCCTTGCCTTCACTTGCCTGGATTTTTGTTGCCTCGATTTTTCTTGCCTTGCCTAAATTTGCTTGCCAAATTTCCTTTGCCTTGCCTTGCCGTGTTTAAAATTGCCTTGTCTGGATTTGCCATGCCTTATTTTGCCTTTCCTGCCTTTGCCTTGCCTGGATATGCCTTGTCTTGCCTTGCATTGCATTGCATTGCGTTTTCTAAATTTACCTTGTTTAATTTGTTTTTCCTTGTCTTGTCTGGATTTGCCTTGCCTGGATTTGCCTTGCCTGGATATTCCATGCCTTGCTTTGTATTCCCTGGATTTGCCTTTTCTGGATTTGACTTGCCTTCTTTTGCCTTTCCTGGATTTGACTTGCCAAAATTTGCCTTGATATGCCTCATTTAGCCTGAATTTTCCATGCCTGAATTTACCTTGCCTTGCCTTAATTTATATGGATTTGCCTTTTCTTCCCTAGGCTTGCCTTTCCTGGATTTGTTTTGCCTTGCCTTGCCTTGCCTTGCCTGGATTTGCCTTTCCTAGTTTTGTCTTTCCTAGTTTTGCCCTGCCTGGATTTACCTTGCCTGATTTTTTTTTTTTGCTTTGTCTTGCCTTGTTTGAATTCGTCTTGCCTGGATTTGACTTGCCTCGCCTGCCCTTGCCTGTGTTTTTCTTGCATGGATTTGCCGTGTCTTGCCTGGCCTTGCGTTTTATGCATTTACCTTGACTAATTTGCCTTGCCTTGACTTGTCTTGCCTTGTTTTGCCTGAATTTTCCTTGCCTGGCCTGGCCTTGAACTGCCTGGATTTACCTTGTCTAATTTGCTTTGTTTTGCCTTGCCTTTCCTGGATTTGCCTTTCCTTGATTTTCTTTCTCTAGGATGTTTTTCCTGGATTTGCCTTGCGTTTCATTGCCTATATTTGCCTTGCCTGGATTTACCATGCCTTGCCTTGCCTGGATTTTCTTCACCTGGATTTGGCTTGTCTTGCCTTTGCCACATTTGCATTGCCTAGATTTTTTTTGGCTTGCCTTTTCGTGCCTGGATTTGACTTGCCTAAATTTGCCTCTTGTTGCCAGCCTTCCCTGGATTTGCCGTGCCTGGAATTCATTTCCCTTGCCTAGCCTTGCGTGGATTTGTCTTTTCTTGTTTTGCCTTGGATGGATTTGCCTTGCCTTGCATTGCTTTTCCTGGATGTTCCTTGTTCTGGTAAACTTGCCTGGATTTGCCTTTCCTGGATTTGTCTTGTCTTGCCTTGACTTGCCTGGATTTGTATTGTCTTGCCTTGTCTTGCCTTGCCTAGTTTGTCTTGCCTTGCCTTCACTTTTCTGGATTTTTCTTGCCTAAATTTTTTTGTTTTGCCTTGTCCTGAATTTGCCTTGCCTTGCATTGCCGTGTTTAGAATTGGCTGGTCTCGATTTCTCATGACTTATTTTGCATTGTCTACGTTTGCCTTGCCTGGATATGCCTTGCCTTGCCTTGACTTACCTTGCCTGAATTTTTCTTATCTAGAACACCTAGCCTGAATTTGCCTTGCCTGGATTTGCCTTGCCTTGGCTTAATTTGTATAAATTTCCCTTCTCTGAATTTGCCTTTCCTTCCCTAGGCTTGCCTTGCCTGGATAAGACTTGCCATGCCTGAATTTGCCTTACATGGATTTGCCTTGAATTACCTTTCCTTTACTGGATTTGACTTTTCTGGATTTGTCTTGCCTTCGCTTGTTTTGCCAAAATTTACCTTGCATGGATTTGGCTCTCCTGCATTTGCCATGGGTTGCCTTGTATTTCCTGGATTTGCCTTGCTTGGATTTGCCTTGCCTTCTTTTGCCTTGCCTGGATTTTAATTGCCAGGATTTGCCTTTATTTGTCTTTCCTTGTTTGGATTTCTCTTGCCTAGATATGCTTTGCCTTACATTGCCCTGCATAAATTTTTCTTGCCTTGATTTGTCCTGCCTGCTTTTACTTGTCTTTATTTGACATGCCTGGATTTTCCGTGTTTTGACCTGTCGTGCCGGGATGTGCCTTGCCTGGATTTTTTTTGCCTTGCCTTGTTTTACCTGAATTTTACTTGCCTCTATTTGACTTGACTTTCCTGGCTTTGCCTTGACTGGATTTTCCTTGCCTGAATTTTTCTTGCCTGGATTTGACTTTCCTGGCCTAAACTTGCCTTTTTTTCTTTTGCCTGAATATGCCTTCCCTTGCCTGGTTTTCTGTTGTCTGAATTTACCTTGCCAAATTTGTTTTGCCTTGCCTTGCCTTGTCTGGGTTTGCCTTGCCTTGATTTTTCTTTTTTAGTATGTTTTGCCTGAATTTACCTTGAGTTTTCTTGCCGCTATTTGCCTTGCCTAGAGGTTCCTTTTCTTTGTTGCCTTGCCTGAATTAGCCTTGCCTGAATTTGCCATGCCTTGCTTTGCGTTTCCTGAATTTTTTTTATGACTGGATTAGCCTTGCCTGAATTTGCCTTGACTTCCCTTTTCTTGCCTGGATTTACCTTGCCTGCATTTGCCATGCCTTGCCTTGCCTTGCAGAAATCTGCCTTGCCTGAATTGCCTTGTTTTGCCTTGCATTGCCTTGCCTGTATTTGCCTTACGTTAATTAACCTTGCCTTGCTTGCCTTCCCTATATTTGCCTTGCCTATTGTTGCCTTGTTTGGATTTGCTTTACATGGGTTTTCCTTGTTTTGCCTTGCCTTGCTTTGCCTTTCCTTTCCTGGATTTGACTTGACTGAATTTGCATTCCCTTGCCTTGCTTTGCCTTGCCTTGCCTGGATTTGCCTCGCCTGGATTTGCCTCGCCTGGATTTGCCTTGACATTTTTTTGCCTTTCCTTGTTATGCCTCGCCTGGATTTGCCATGCCTTGCTTTGCCTTTCCTGGATATGCCTTGTGTGGGTTTGCCTTGCTTAAATCTGCCTTGCCTGGATTTGCCTCGATTTGCCTTTATTTGTCTGGATTTGCCTTACCTAGATTTGCCTTGCTTTACATTGCCTTGCGTGGATTTTCTTTGCCTTGATTTGTTTTGTCTTTCCCTGATTTGCCTTGATTTGACATGCCTGGATTTTCTGTTTTGACCTGTTGTGCCGGGGCATGCCTTGCTTAGATTTTCCTTGCTTTGCCTTGCCATGACTGAATTTGATTGCCTCGATATGACTTGCCTGGAGGTTTCTCGTCTTTGTTGCCTTGCCTGGATTTGCCATGACTTGCCTTGCGTTTCCTGGATTTGCCATGACTGGATTAGCCTTGCCTGGATTTGCCTTGACTTCCCTTGTCTTGTCTGAATTTGCCTTGCCTTCATTTGCCATGCCTTGCCTTGCCTGGCAGAAATTTTTCTTGCCTGAATTGCCTTGTTTTCCCTTTAATTACCTTACCTGGATTTGCCTTACATTAATTTACCTTGCCTCGCTTGCCTTGCCTATATTTACCTTGCATGTATTTGCCTTGCCTATCCTTGCCTTGCCTGGATTTGCCTTACATAGGTTTGCCTTGCCTTGCCTTGCCTTGCCTTGCTTTGCCTTCTTTTTCCTGGATTTGACTTGCCTGAATTTGCCTTTTGTTTCATTGCCTTGCCTGGATTTGCCTTGCTTTGCTTTGCCTTGCCTGGATTTGCCTTGCCTAAAGGTGTATAACTCAGAAGCTTATGTTATTTATTAGAGGAAATGCTATATCAGGGGCTCCGATTATTAAAGGGACAAGTAAGTTCCCAAAGCCCCCAATTATAATAGGTATCACTATGAAGAAAATTATAATAAATGTGTGAGAGGTGACAATGACATTATATGCATGGTCATGTTCTATTAGGCTTCCTGGTTGGCCTAATTCTGGTCAAATAAGAAGACTTAGGGCTGTTCCTACTGCTCCTGCTCATGCGCCAAAAAGTAAATATAGTGTTCCAATCTCTTTGTGGTTGGTTGAAAATAATCAGCGATTTATGAACATAGGTAAAAGGTAAAATGGGAGTTTGAAAGCCAGAGGACTCGAAAGATGGTGTCGTAGAAGCAACTCAGGATTGCAGCTCTCAGTGAAGGCACAGAGGGTGAGTCCTAGCCGCATTCTCGGATGGACCTTTTTTACCCACAGAGCATTGAAAGTCCCAGGTGTGGGAGAGACACGGGATGCTAGTACAGCAGGCTAGCACAGCCAGTGCCACAGCGGGACCCAGCATGGAAGTCAGTGGTATGGGTGCCCTGTTAAACCAGCAATCTGAGATTTGGAAGGGCATATTGGCATGTCCATCTAATTGAACAGGACTTGGACAATGAGCCAGGCCAGGAGTTTCCTAGGAAACGTGATCTGAGCTGGTGCAGTGGGCAGCGGCACGGGAGATTGCACAAATCCCAGTGCCCTATCGGCAGGCTACTGGGGCGCCAGTGAGAGAGAAGACTTTTCAGCTTCAGGAGAGGAAGAGAGAGAGAGAGAGGACGGACTCTGAGGCAGGGAGCTGTGTAATCGGGCTCAATGGGTCCTACCCACATGGGGACAAGCAGGGTGGTGATTGGAGGTGCTTGGGGCTGAGAGTTTTTCTGCTGGCATCTAAGACAGTGCAGCCCGGTGGGGGAGGGGCGTCAGCCACTACAGACAGAATCCGCCCCTACTGAAGTACCACCCAGGGCTGATGCACCCAGCCATTGCAGAGGCAACCTGCCATACCAGAGAGACTCCACAAGGAGGGGGGAGTGCTCCACAGCAGAACAGAGCCCAGCAGCAACAGGGCGGATCCGTGCTAGCAGGGCAGAGCCCCAGAAGGCAAATAGTAAATAGACTGCCTTCTAGTGGGGCTGGAGGGTGAAACAGATACTCATAAAAAAACTCCATCTCCCAGAGACAGAGCATCTAAGGGGGGGATAAAGGGTGGTGTTTTATGAGTTCTGTAGCAACAAACATAAACAACCTCCCAACAACCCTGAATGAACAACGGAGCTCACAGCTCAGCACTGGAGTTCCTATAAAGCACAGACAACCTCCTCAAGCAGCTCCTTGACCCCCTAAGAGTCACCCCCCAAAAAATTAATCAGACTGACATTTGACGGGCATCATTCTGGAACAAAGACAGAAGAAGAAAAAACTGGTATCATCCCTCACTGTTCCGTAGCTGCTACAGGTATACCCCAGACAAGAAGGGCCTGGAGTGGACCTCAGCAATCATACAGCAGAGGGGCTAGACCACTAGAAGAAAAACTAAGTAACAGAAATAATTCATCATCAACAATCACAGCATCCACACAGAGAACCAATTGAAAAATCAGCAACTACTAAGATGACAGGTGGATAAATCCATAAAGATGAGAAGAAACCAGCGCAAAAGGAGAAAAACAACGAAAACCAAAACATCTCACCTCCTACAAAAGACCAGAACTCCTCACCAAAAAGGGAACAAAGCTGGATGAAGAATGAGTGTGATGAAATGACGGAATCAGACTTCAGAAAGTGGATAATGAGAAATTTCAGTGAGCTAAAAGAAAATGTTCTAAATCAGTGCAAAGAAACTAAAAACCTTGAAAAAAGATATGAAAAAAGATTCGAGGACTTGATAATAAGAATGGACAACTTAGAGAGGAATATTAATGAATTGAAGGAGCTGAAATACACAACACGAGAACTTCATGAAGCATGCACAAGTTTCAACAGGCGAATTGACCAAGCAGAAGAAAGAATATCAGAAGTTAAAGATCAACTCAATAAAAGAAAACAAGAAACCAAGATTAAAGAAAAAAGCACAAAAAGGATTGAACAAAATCTCCAAGAAATGTGGGACTATGTGAAGAGACCCAACCTACGTTTGATAGGTGAACCAGAATGTAACGAAGAGAATGAATCCAAGCGGAAAACACTCTTCAGGATATTATCCAGGAAAATTTCCCCAACCTAGCAAGACAGGTCAATACTCAACTCCAGGAAATACAGAGAACACCACAAAGATACTCCGCAAGTAGAGCAACCCCAAGGCACATAATTGTCAGATTCACCAGGGTTGAAATGAAGAAGAAAATACTAAGGGCAGCCAGAGAGAAAGGCTGGGTCATCCACAAAGAGAAGCCCATCAGACTCACAGCAGATCTCTCGGCAGAGACTCTACAAGCCAGAAGAGAGTGGGGGCCAATATTCAACATCCTTAAAGAAAATAACTTTCAACCCAAAATTTCATATTCAGCCAAACTGAGCTTCATAAGGGAAGGAAAAATAAAATCCTTCATGAACAAGCAAGTACTCAGAGATTTTGTCACCACTAGGCCTGCTTCACAAGAGCTCCTGAAAGAGGCACTACACATAGAAAGAAACAACCAGTACCAGCCATGCTAAAAGCATACAAAATGCTAAAGTGCATCAAAATTGAAGAATCTACTTGAACCAATGGGCAAAACAGCCAGCTGGCATCAAAATGGCAGTATCAAATTCACACATAACTATATTAACCCTTAATGTAAATGGGCTAAATGCACCAATCAAAAGACACAGACTGGCAAACTGGATATAAAACCAAAACCCATCGGTGTGCTGTATCCAGGAAACCCACCTCACACGCAAGGATACACAAAGGCTCAAAATAAAGGGATGGAGGAAGATTTACCAAGCAAATGGAGAGCAAAAAAAGCAGGAGTTGCAATTCTAATCTCTGATAAAATAGACTTTAAAGCAACATAGATCAAAAGGGACAAAGAAGGTCATTACATAATGGTAAAAGGATTGATACAACAAGAAGAGCTAACGATTCTGAATACATATGGACCCAATGCAGGAGCACCAAGATATATAAGGCAAGTTCTTAATGACTTACAAAGAGACTTAGACTCCCACACAATAATAGTGGGAGACTTTAACACTCCAACGTCGATATCAGACAGATCAACCAGAAAGAAAATTAACAAGGATATCCAGGACTTGAACTCAGATTTGGAACAAGCAAACCTAATAGACATTTACGGAACGCTTCACACCAAATCCACAGAATATACATTCTTCTCAGCACCACATCACACCTACTCCAAAATTGACCACATAGTTGGAAGTAAAGCACTTCTCAGCAAATACAAAACAAATTAAATCATAACAAATAGTCTCTCAGACCATAGTGCAAACAAGTTGGAACTCAGAGTTCAGAAAATAACTCAGAACTGCAAAGCATCATGGAAACTGAACAACTGGCTCTTGAACGTTGATTGGATAAACAAAGAAATGAAGGTAGAAATAAAGAAGTTATTTGAAACCATTAAGAATGAAGACACAACGTACCAGAATCTCTGGGACACATTTAAAGCAGTCTGTAGAGGAAAATATATAACAATAAGTGCCCACATGAGAAGAGTGGAGAGATCCAAAATTGACACCCTATACTCAAAATTGAAAGAGATAAAGGAGCAAGATCGAAAAAGCTCAAAACCTAGCAGAAGACAAGAAATAACTAAGATCAGAGCAGAAGTGAAGAAGATAGAGACAAGAAAATCCCTTCAAATAATCAATAAATCTAAGAGCTGGTTTTTCGAAAAGATCAACAAAATAGACAGACCACTAGCCAGACTGATAAAAAAGAAAAGAGAGAACAACCAAATAGATGCAATAAAAAACGATAAAGGGGAAATCACCACAGATACCACAGAAATTCAAACTATCATCAGAGAATACTACAAACAACTCTATGCACATAAACTAGTGAACCAGGAAGAAATGGATAAATTCCTGGACGCCCCCAAGCCTAAACCAGGAGGAAGCTGAAACTATGAATAGACCAGTAACAATGTCTGAAGTTCAGGCAGCAATTAAGAGCCTACCATACAAAAAAAAAACTCAGGTCCAGTTGGGTTCACAGCTGAATTCTACCAGACACACAAAAAGGAACTGGTACCATTCTTTCCGAAACTATTCCAAATAATTCAAAAAGAGGGAACCCTTCCCAAATCATTTTATGAGACCAATATCATCCTGATACCAAAACCTGGCAGAGACTCAACAAGAAAAGGAAGCTTCAGGTCAATATCCATGATGAACATAGATGCAAAAATCTTCAATAAAATACTGGCAAACCGATTGCAACAGCACATTAAAAAACTTATCCATCATGATCAAATAGGATTCATCCCGGGGATGCAAGGCTGGTTCAACATACGCAAGTCTATAAATGTAATTCACCACATAAAGAGAAGCAAAAACAAAACCCACATGATTATCTCAATTGACGCAGAGAAGACATTTTACAAAATTCAAGACCCCTTTATGCTAAAAACCCTCAATAAACTTGGTATTGATGGAACATATCTCAAAGAAATAAAAGGTATTTACAACAAACCAACAGCCAATATCACAGTTAATGGGCGAAAACTGGAAGCATTCTCTTTGAAATCTGGCACTAGACAAGGATGCCCTCTCTCACCACTGCTATTCAACATTGTACTAGAAGTTCTAGCCAGAGCAATCAGGCAAGAAAAAGAAATAAAGTGTATTCAAATAGGAAAGTTGGAAGCCAAATTGTCTCTATTTGCAGACGACATGATAGTATACCTAGAAGACCCCATCACCTCAGCCCAAAAGCTCCTGAAACTGATAAGCAACTTCAGCAAAGACTCAGGATATAAAATCAATGTGCAAAAATCACAAGCATTCCTATACACCAATAAAAGACTTAAAGTGAACCAAATCAAGAACGAATTGCCATTCACAATTGCTAAAAAGAAAATAAAATACCTAGGAATACAACTCAAAAGAAACGTAAAAGACCTCTTTAAGGAAAACTACAAACCACTGCTCAACGAAATAAGAGAGGACACAAACAGATGGAGAAACCTTCCATGTTCGTGGTTAGGAAGAATCAATATCGTGACAATGGCTATACTGCCCAAAGTAATTTACACAATCAATGCTATCCCCATCAAACAACCATTGACTTTCTTAACAGAACTGGAAAAAAACACCATGAATTTCATATGGAACCAAAAAAGAGCCCGCATAGCCAAGTCAATTCTAAGCAAAAAGAACACAGCGGGAGGCATCACACTACCAGACTTCAAACTATACTACAAGGCTACAGTAATCAAAACAGCATGATACTGGTACCAAAACAGACGTATAGACCAATGGAACAGAACACAAGCATCGGAGGCAACAGAACATATCTACAACCATATTATCTTTGATAAACCAGACAAAAACAAGCAATGGGGAAAGATACCCTATTTAATAAATGGTTTTAGGAAAACTGGCTAGCCATGTGTAGAAAGCAGAAACTGGACCCCTTCCTGACACCTTACACTAAAATTAACTCCAGATGGAGTAAAGACTTAAACATAAGACCTGACACCATAAAAACTCTAGAAGAAAATCTAGGCAAAACCATGTAGGACATAGGAATAGGCAAGGACTTCATGACCAAAACACCAAAAGCATTGGCAACAAAAGCCAAAATAGACAAATGGGACCTAATCAAACTCCACAGCTTCTGCACAGCAAAAGAAGCAGTCACTAGAGTGAATTGGCAACCATCAGAATGGAAAAACGTCTTTGCAGTTTACACATCTGACAAAAGGCTGATATCCAGACTTTACAAAGAACTCAAACAGATTTACAGGAAAAAAACAAACAAGCCCATTCAAAAATGGGCAAAGGATATGAACAGAAACTCTACAAAAGAAGACATACATGAGGCTCATCATCATTGGTCATTAGAGAGGTGCAAATCAAAACCACATTGAGATATCATCTCACACCAGTTAGAATGGCGATCATTAAAAAATCTGGAGACAGCAGATGCTGGAGAGGATGTGGAGAAATAGGAACACTCTTACACTGTTGGTGGGAGTGTAAATTAGTTCAACCATTGTGGAAGACAGTGTGGCGATTCCTCAGGGACCTAGAAATAGAAATTCCATTTGACCCAGCAATCCCATTACTGGGTATCTATCCAAAAGACTATAAATCGTTCTACTATAAGGACACATGCACACGAATGTTCATTGCAGCACTGTTTACAATAGCAAAGACCTGGAACCAACCCAAATGCCCATCGATGATAGACTGGACTGGGAAAACGTGGCACATATACACCATGGAATATTATGCAGCAATCAAAAATGATGAGTTTGTGTCCTTTGTAAGGACATGGATGAATCTGGAGAACATCATTCTCAGCAAACTGACACAAGAACAGAAAAAGAAATACCACATATACTCACTCATAGGTGGATGAGAAAAATGAGAACACATGGACACAGAGAGACAGTCTACTATACACTGGGGACTGTTGGGGGAAATGGGGGAGGGACAGCGGGGGGGGGCTGTGGCGGATAGCCTGAGGATGAATACCAAGTGTGGGTGAAGGGGAAGAAGGCAGCAAAACACACTGCCATGTGTGTACCTATGCAACTATCTTGCACGTTCTGCACATGTACCCCAAAACCTACAATGCAATAAAAATTAAAAAAAAAATTAGTTCAACCATTGTGGAAGACAGTGTGGTCATTCTTCAATGACCTAGAAATAGAAATTCCATTTGACCCAGCAATCCCATTACTGGGTATACATCCAAAGGACTATAAATCGTTCTACTATAAGGACACATGCCCACGAATGTTCATTGCAGCACTGTTTACAATAGCAAGGAACTGGAACCAACCCAAATGCCCAACGATGATAGACTGGACTGGGAAAATGTGGCACATATACACCATGGAATATTATGCAGCAATCAAAAATGATGAGTTTGTGTGTTTTGTAAGGACATGGATGAATCTGGAGAACATCATTCTCAGCAAACTGACCCAAGAACAGAAATAGAAATACCGCATATACTCACTCATAGGTGGGTGAGAAAAATGAGAACACATGGACACAGAGAGGGGGTCTACTACACACTGGAGTCTATTGGGGGGAATGGGGTAGTACAGCATGGGGGCTGGGGAGGGATAGCCTGGGGATTAATGCCAAGTGTGGGTGAAGGAGAGGAAGGCAGCAAAACACACTGCCATGTGTGTACCTATGCAACTATCTTGCACGTTCTGCACATGTACCCCAAAACCTGTAATGCAATAAAAATTATAAAATATATAAATAAAATAAAATGATAATTGAAGCTACAAAAAAACAAACAAACAAATAATGGGGATAAAACAGGCATAGATATTCCTCATCTCTTTATAGACGACATTTTACACAGTCCTTTGAGAGACTTTAATTTAATTTTATTGTTTCAATTTTTCATGTCTAAGTTATCTATTCCTTTCAGTGTATTCTATACATAGTTCCGTTGCCTCTTCTTTTACTAACACAGAAACCCATTAAAAATTTAAATTAACGGAAAAAAAGGTAAAATGGCTGAGTAAGCATTAGACTGTAAATCTAAAGACAGAGGAGTAGCCCCTCTTTTTACCAGCTCCGAGGTGATTTATCATATTGAATTGCAAATTCAAAGAAGCAGCTTCAACTCTGTCAGGGCCTCTCCCGCCTTTTTTTTCCTGACGGCGGGAGAAGCAGATTGAAGCCAGTTGATTAGGTTATTTAGCTGTTAACTAAATTTTTGTGGGTTAAAATCCCATCAATCTAGAAAGGGCTTAGCTTAATTAAAGTAATTGATTTGCATTCTGTTGATGCAGAATAGAGTTTTGCAGTCCTTATGGTGGTGCAGAAATTAAGTACAGCTTACTTACTAAGGGCTTTGAAGGCTCTTGGTCTCATTAACCTAAATTTCTAGGCTATTAGTATTAGCGGGGTCAAAGGTAAGAGGAAAGTGGAAGAGACTCTAAGTGGGGATAGAAGTGGTATTGGTTTTATATGTTTTAGTTATCAGTTAATTTTAGTGTTATTAGATGTGGGAAATATTGTTATTGAGTTGGAGTATGTCAGACGTATATAAAAGTACAGGTTTATTAGTGTTAGTATGGCTATTGTGAGGGGAAAACTTGGGTTGTTGTTTTTTGTGAGTTCTAATATAATGGCCCATTTAGGGGAAAAGCCTGTTAGTGGGGGTAAGCCTCCTAAGAATATTATTATTAATGGAATTATAGGTATTATTCATGTCAATTTGTTTCAGGTATGGGATAGTGATAAGGTTGTCACGTTTGAGTTTGAGTAAAAGATTATGAATGAAGTGATTGTTAAGAGAATATAGATAGCTAGGGTTAGAATGGTGATGTTTGGCCTGCAGTGTAATACTGCTAATATTCACCCCATGTGGGTAATTGAAGAGTAAGCTAGGATTTTTGCATAGTTGTGTTTGGTTAAGTCCACCTCATCTGCCAATCATGATTGATAGAATTGAGACTATTAGGAGAATGTTTATATCTATTGATGGGAAGATTTGAAGTATAATTAATATGGGGGCAAGTTTTTGTCATGTGAGAATAATTATAGCTGGGATTAGGGGGATTCCTTGAGCTACTTCTGGGAGTCAGAATTGGATGGGGTGCTATTCCTAGTTTTATGATTAGGGCAATTAGTATTATTGTAGATAAAATTTAATTAAGGGGCGGGTTAATTGTTCATTGTCCAGAAGTTAAATTGTTAAAGAAAATAGCCATTAGGAGAATTATTGATGCTGTTGCTTGAACTAAAATGTATTTGGTGGATGCTTCTGTGGATCGGGGTTTTGTGCTTTTGGCTAGTACTGGAACAATTGCTAATGTATTTAATTCTAGGCCTATTCAGATTAGGAACCAGTGTGAGCTTAAAATTGTGATTATGGTTCCTGTTATGATAGTAAAGGAGATGATAAGGTGGGCCAGGGGGTTAATTTTAGTATGGAAAGGATAAAACTGATATTGTCGGGGTATGGGCCTGATAGCTTATTTAGCTGACCTTACTGCTTAGAATATGGTGTAATAGGTAGCATGAAGAGTTTTGAGATCTCAGGTATGGGTTCGATTCTTATAATTCTAGAAATAAGAGGATTTAAACCTCTATAATTTACTCTATCAAAGTAACTCTTTTATCAGACATATTTCTTACGTTTGGGGTGGCATAACAGATGTTAGGATAAGTATTGAAATATATCATATGCATAATGCTAGTGTAAGTGGTAAAATTTCTTTTCATAGGAGGTACATTAATTGGTCATAGCAGAAGCGAGGGCACACTGTTCGAATTCATAAAAATAGGGTGGTTAGTAGGAGAGCTTTGGTTATAAAGTTGATTGTGTAGGTCTCTGGTATTATTATATTGTATGATGTTACTAGGAAGATGGTAGTGGTTAGGGAATTTATTATAATAATATTTATATATTCTGCTATGAATAATAGAGCAAATGAGCCTGCAGCATATTCAATGTTGAACCCTGAAACTAGTTCAGATTCACCTTCTGTTAAATCAAAGGGGGCTCGGTTGGTTTCTGCTAATGTGTAGATGAATCATATTATAGCTAGAGGTCATGATGGTAGTAGGAGTCAGGAGTGTTCTTGTGTTGTAATGCGTTATTGTAGGTTAAATGAGCCGCTTGTTAGTAAGGTGGATAGAAGGATAATAGCGAGAGTAACCTTGTATGACATTGTCTGGGCTATGGCTCGTAATGCGCCAATTAGTGTGTAGTTTGAGTGGGATGCTCAGCCAGATCATAGAATTGAGTAGACAGCCAGGCTTGATGTTGCTAGAATAAATAGGAGGCCTAGGTTGAAGTTTATTAGGGGGTATGGCATAGGAAGTGGTGTTCATAAAAGTAGGGCGATTGAGAGAGCTAGGGTGGGGGTGGTTAGATACAGGGTTGTAGTGGATGTAATGGGCAGTAGTGGTTCTTTTGAAAAGAGTTTTATAGCATCTGCGATTGGTTAAAGTGTCTCGTAGGGGCCTACAATGTTAGGCCCTTTTTGGAATTGTATATAGCCCCAGATTTTTCATTTTGTAAGTGTTAAAAATGCTATAGCAATTAGGGCGGGTAAAATTAGTAGGAGTAGGTTGACTATAAACACGTTGTCAAGGAGAGGAATTGAACCTCTGATTATAAAGTTTTAAGTTTTATGCAGTTACCGGGCTCTGCCACCTTAACGAGCCCTGTTCTTGGGTGAAATAATAGTATCTAAGATTGAGATATTAGTCATCTAATTTTTGAGGGTGCTTTGTGAAGTAGGCCCTATTTCTCTTGTCCTTCCATACTGGGAGAAATATTTAATAGATAGAAACCGACCTGGATTACTCTGGTCTGAACTCAGATCATGTAAGACTTTAATCGTTGAACAAACGAACCCTTAATAGCGTCTGCAACATTAGGATGTCTTGATCCAACATCGAGGTTGTAAACCCTATTGTCGATATGGACTCTAAAATAGGATTGCGCTGTTATCCCTAGTGTAACTTAGTCCGTTGACCAAGTTATTGGGTCAATAAGTATATGTTTACTTAGATTAGTAAAGTCTTAGTATATGTTTTTCAGAGGTTGTGTTATGCTCTGAGGTCACCCCAACCAAAATTCATAGTACATTGACGATATGTTAATGCCTATTGGCTTTAAAGGTGTTAGTTTATACCATTAAATTGAAGCTCCATAGGGTCTTCTCGTCTTATTTTAGCATATATGCCTCTTCACGGATAGGTCAATTTCACTGATTAAAAGTAAGAGACAGTCCCTATTTAGAGAACAAGTAATTATGCTACATTTGCATGGTCAGGGTACCACGGCTGTTGAACATATGTCACTGAGAAGGCAGTGCCTCTAATACTGGGAATGCTAGAGGTGATGTTTTTGGTAAACAGGCGGGGTAAAGTTTGCCGAGTTTCTTTTACTTTTTTAAATTTTTCCTGAGCGCATGCCTGTGTTGGGTCAACAGTTTAGTTAATTGGTGAATTAAGTCATAGTATATTTTAAATTGGCTGTTAATTAACAGTAGTTGTTTCAGTCTGAGATAAGCTTATGGGGGGAGAATAATTTCATGCTACTTATATCAACATTATTGCTTCTATTAAATAATAGATTAGTCCAATTTGTTTTAGGAGTTCAGTACAGTTAGTAAAATTAGTAGTGAGCAGGTATTGAGCTTAAACGCTTTCTTAATTGGTGGTTGCTTTTAGGCCAACTATGGTGGTTATATGGTTTACTCTCTATAAAAGGTTATTTCCTAGAGTCTAAAGAGCTGTCCCTCTTTAGACTAACAGTTAAATTTACAGAAAGATTATACGGTTCTGGGGGTAAATTTAAAGCTGAACTAAGATTCTGTCTTGGACAACCAGCTATCACCAGGCTCGGTAGGTTTGTCACCACTACCCACAGATCTTCCCACTATTTTGTGCTCTTTAGCTATCTTTCGGTAACTCGCTTGGTTTCGGGGGGCATTGTTTAAGTTCTCTTTATAAAGTTATTTCTAGTTAGTTCATTATGCAGAAGGTAGAAGGGTTTATCTTTGCTATTTTGTGCCATATTAGGTTTTTATCTTTCCCTTACAGTACTATATCTATTGCACCTGAAGTCTAATTTCTATCGCCTATACTTTCATAGTAGGTAAATGGTTTAGTTAGTGCAATTGGGTAGTATACTTTAAGGAGGTTTGGGCTAGGGTTAGCTCAAAATGATCATTTATTATGAGATCTTCTGGGTGTAAGCCAGATGCTTTAGTCTAAGTTACGTTTTGAGTTATCCAAGTGCACGTTCCAGTATGCTTACCATGTTACGACTTATCACCTCTATATCAATGTGAAGTGGTTTATTGTTAGTATATTTTTGTGTGATTTTTGAGGAGGGTAATTGGCGGTGTGTGCGTGCTTAATGGCCTTGTTTCAACCAAGCTCTCTATTCTTGGTTTACTGCTAAATCCACCTTAGGCCCTTAAATTTCATAAGGGTTATCGTGTAGTTTTCTTATTTAGAAAATGTAGCCCATTTCTTCCCACGTCATTGGCTGCACCTTGACCTAACGTTGTTATTATGATACTTCTGCTTACTTTACAATCATTAAGGAGTTTGCTGAAGATGGCGGTATACAGGCTGATGGCAAGAGGTGGTGAGGTTTATCGGGGTATATCAATTATAGAACAGGCTCCTCTAGACGGATGTAAAGCACCGCCAGGTCCTTTGAATTTCAAGTTATTGCTTGTAGTGTTCTGGCGAATAAATTTGTTGGCTAAGTTATTGAAGTTTAGGGCTAAGCATAGTGGGGTATCTAATCCCAGTTTGTACCTTAGCTATAGTGTGTTCAGAATACTAAAGCCACTTTCATAATGTATTTCTCTATAACTATGTTTTATTATTATTATTATTATTTTTACAGTTTTGGACATATGAGTTTAATTACCTGCTAGATTTTTAGATAAAAATATGTGGTAAATGGATGAAAACAAGGTGCATAAACTTAGGAGAGAGGCAGAAATTTTTAAACTTTAGACATTTACAAGATTGGACAATTTTGACATTTAAAATAAAACTTTTTGACACACAAAAAAACAAATGTATTAAAACTAGTTTCCAGAACTGCCCAAATAACTTTTTAAACATGATTTAAATGTCAATTTTTCTTTGGCAAATCTATCCAAAATACTAATTTTCCTTTTAGAACTTAGTTTAAAATTTATATATTAGATTGCCCTTAATTGATGTGCATTGGAATACCTTTCTCTGAGCCCTAATGGTTTCTATCTTCCTTTTAAAATGCATAAGTATCTTTTAATTAAGTTGTCATTATCAAAGATATTCTGGAGCAAATATGAAGAATTAAACATCTATAAATTCTTCTTCACTTCTGTTATAGTGTAGCAATTTATCCTCTAATCCATAGTGGTCTATCAATTGAGTGAGGCTTAGTTTCTTCTTCTCTTCAGACACAGCTGACTGCAACTCATAAAGCAACAGTTGGCTACAGCTTCTCCACTTCTTTATTAACAACTGTAACTGAGACAGATCATTCTTTGATCGATACATTTTGACTAGTTTTAGCCTCCGAAGAAGGTCTTATTTCTCCTGAACCTGCTTCACCAATTTGGCTTTTTCATCGCTTAATCTTTGTTTAGGAAGATTCTCATTCACAAACTCATTTTGGAGAACACTGCATGACCCAGAATTAAGCGACTGAGAGTCACAGACACTGAGATTCTTCAAAGTGTTTTCTTCAAATTTACTGTCTATGTATTTAAAACTTTCTTGAAATTCCAAACAGTTTTCCTCTTTGGAAGATGCTGGTTTCTCTGAAAAGATCTGATCATTTTCTTCATTCTCTACTTTAAGACGTTTCAACACATTGTAACAGGAATTAAATGAAGATCTTGATTTCTTTAATCTTTTTCTAAGTGTTGCACTCATAGGCTAGAACACAGAATGGATCCACTGGAAGAACAAAGATGTTCATACTTGTTTTCGTGAACTACTTGTTGTATAGGGAGATGATGGAATTGCAGAGACCTGAGGAATGTTAGGTAAAACCGCAGCTGAGTCTGATGGACTTTCCATTCTGAAAATGAAATCTTGGTTTTTCTCGATCCCGAGGGGGGCTCGCTTCTGTTCCTGGCTTCCCTTGCCTTTTTTTCAACCCCCTTCCATCCGGCTTCCTTGTTTTTGTGCGTTTGTGAAGTGCGCCTGAAAGTGCCCTGCCCACCCCCCCCCCGCCCGGCGCCTCCATTCCCTGGTTCCCCTATAACTGTGGTTTTTTACGACTTAGTTATAGGTTAGATTTATTATGATTGGGTTAAAGTCTTAAACACTCTTTACGCCGGGCTCTATTAACTTGAGTCAATCGTATGGCCACGGTGGCTGGCACGAAATTGACCAACTCTAATGGTCAGTGTTACTTAGTTAAACTTTCGTTCATTGCTAAAAGTCTGTCACTGCTGTTTCCCGTGGGGGTGTGGCTAAGCAAAGTGTTTTGAGCTGCATGTATGCGTGCTTGATACTCACTCCTCGTGTTCTGATAAAGGGCATTCTCACAGGGCTGTGGATGCTTGCATGTGTAATCTCACTGAGAGCTAATAGAAAGGCTAGGACCAAACCTATGTGTTTATGGGGTTACAACTACCCGTCCAGACATTTTCAGTGTCTTGCTTTAAAATTAATCTACATTAACTTGACATACTTGAATAATGTACAGTGGGTTATTGTGGGTAAAAATTTTTTCTTTGTAATAGTATAAGTTTGTTCTCTGAAGGGTGTGGTTTGAGGTATGCGAGGAGTAGTCATATGCGGTACTACTTATTTATCTGAGTGTGCGGAATATAAATATATACAGGGGTTATATTTTTTGTTTAAAGAATGGTAGATATCAGTAGTAGGATGTCTCTTTGTGGTACATGCCTCAGAAAATATGGAGTTTTGGGGTTGGAAAATGGGTTATTATAAACAATTTATTGCGGGGTAGTGGTTTTGGAATTAAAATTTGGGTAAAGTGCTAAATAATTATTTATTATGTCCTGTAACCATTAATTCAACTGCAACTTGGTGGTTGGGGTGGGGGCCAAGACATTCAATACCAGGCGCGATGATAGCATAAAGTCTGGCAAAACACAGTCAGGTGCTACAGGATGATGGTTGGAACCTCCTTCCAGGAGCCTCCTGGCAATGCTGATGATTACATTCCTTTCTTACCAGAGGCACCCATGCATCCAGTGATGAGATTAAGAGGGTGATAGCGCCACACCATCGTGATGTCTTATTTAAGGGGAACATATGTGTGATCTTATTTGTATGGCCCTGAGGTAGGAACCAAATGCCAGATATAGTTTCAGTATAATCAAGCCCTGTCTACATGGGCCAGGAGCGAGAATACTATCAGATGTGGGCGGGTTGCTGGTTTCACGTAGGTTGGTAGATTAAGAGACCAAATGTATTTGATGGATATCCATGGTTGGTTCGATGGTCTAATTAATATGCGCTATGTCCAATTAATCTTGTCATGTATTAATGTACTATTGGTGGACAATGCTTGCCTAGTGAATATCCATGTGTGGAATGTTAGGATGTTAATTAATGCTTTCATGCGTTATGTCCTGATATGCTGTTATAGTTCATGCTTGTAAGCATGTTTGTGAGGTTAGTATGTACATTTAGATTTAATGTACTATGTATAGTCAAGCATGTGTAGTACTGTGCATTATTCATGGGGGCAAGCAGTAATGCACTAATTACATAGTGAATTAAAATGTTGTGCATACTTGTAAAGTACTTTAATGCTGAGCCATCAATAAGACTTGGTTTAGTCATTCAGGGAGTAGTTTAATATTAGAATCCCAGCTTTGGGTGTTGATGGTGGAATTAAATATTCTTTCCCTGATTGTTCTGGGGAGAAGTGTTCTCCATTTCTGGTTTACAAGACCGGTATATTGGTTTATACTACAAGGACGTCTATCATTTGATTAGTTTGTTTTCAATTAGGGTGGAAAGGGGGATTAGACTAATAATAATAAGAAAATACATAACAGATGCTGTTTGGCCGATGGTTATGAATGGGTATTCAACTGGCTGGCCCCCAATTCATGTGAGTGTTAGTAGATCAGCTACTAGGGTTCAGAATAGTATTTGGGTGATTGGTCGGAATGCTATGCTTTGTTGTTTGGATAGGTGTGTTATGGGGATAATTATTAGGATGAGGATTGATAGTACGAGAGCCAGAACGCCTCCTAATTTGTTGGGAATGGATAGTAAAATTGCGTATGCAAATAGAAAATATCACTCTGGTTTGACATGGGGTGGGGTGTTTAGGGGGTTGGCAAGTGTATAGTTATCTGGGTCTGTTAATAGGTCAGGCGTGAATAGGGTTAAGCTTATTAGGAATAGCAGGAGAAATACCAACCCAAGGATGTCTTTAGTTGTGCAGTATGGGTGAAATGAAATTTTGTCGGGCTCTGATGTCATTCCTGATGGGTTACTTGAGCCTGTTTCATGCAGAAACAGAAGCTGAATGGCTGCTAGGGCTGCAATAATGGAAGTTAGAATGAAGTAGAAAGTAAAGAATCGTGTGAGGGTGGCTTTGTCTACTGAAAATCCACCTCAGATTCATTGAACTAGATTGAATCTGATGTAGGGGATAACTGATAAAAGGTTTGTGATTACTGTAGCCCCTCAAAATGATATTTGGCCTCATGGGAGGGCGTAGCCTATGAATGCTGTGGCCATGGTAGCAAGTAGTAGGATTGTACAGATATTTCAAGTCTTCAGAAAAAGGAAAGATCCATAGTATAGGCCTCGGCCGATGTGGAGGAATAGGCAGATGAAAAACATGGATGTGCCGTTGGCATGTAGGTAGCAGATTATTCAGCCATAGTTAATGTCTCGGGTAATGTGGGCGACTGAGGAGAAGGTGGTAAAGGTGTCTGGTGTGTAGCTATAGCTAGGAATAGGCCTGTAGTAATTTGAATAATTAGACAAGTGCTTAGAAGCGAGCCAAAGTTTCATCAAGAGGAAATGTTGGATGGTGTGGGGAGGTCAATGAATGATTCATTGATGATTTTTGCTAATGGGTGAGTTTTACGAGGGGAAGTCATTATGATTCTTATAGTTGAAGTACAACAATGGTTTTTCATATCATTAGTCATGGTTATAACCCATGTGGGAATAATGACATATGCTTTATTTTCATGAAATATTATTTTGGTAATAGGTTTTGTGGGGTTTTCTTCTAAGCCTTCACCTATTTATGCTGTGTTTGTGTTAATTTTTAGTGGTGCTGTAGGTTGTGTAATTCCATTATATTTTGGTGGGTCTTATATGGGGCTTATAGTTTTCTTGATTTATTTGGGTGGAATGATGGTTGTTTTTGGTTAAACTGCGGTGATAGCAATTGATGAGCATCCTGAAACATGGGTGTCAAGTACTGATATTTTAGGTATTTTTATGTTAGGTTTGATAATGGAGATGGGTATAGTATTCTTGCTGGACAGGGATCCTAATAAAAGGTTAGAAGTTACAGTTAGCTATAAAACTGTGGCAAGTTGAATAATTTATGAGGGTGAAGGGCCAGGACTGATTTGTGAAGATCCTATGGGTGCCGCTGCTTTATATAATTATGGTATTTGAGTTGTTTCAGTTACTTGTTGGGCATTGTTTATGGGAATGCATATTGTGATTGAGCTTACTCGGGGTGGGGGTTAAATGCTAAATAGTTAGGAGTAGCGCTAGGGTTGGTGGGATAAAGAAAGATAGAAAGTAGAGTTTGATAAGGCCTTTTTGAGTTGACGAGGTTGTGGAGATTGAAATTTGAGTTTGTGTTATTTTTGGTACATATTTTTCTAGTCACAATAGATCTAGTAGGGCTGAGGTAAGGTTTTGGCTTGTGGTTATGCTTGAGTGAGGGTTTAATCGGTGTGTAGTGGTTGAGTAAAAGCCTAGTATGTTAGAGAACTAGGAGGTTTTTAATGGGGTGCTTAATTTTATATTGTTAGTTATTAAACTGAGTTCTGTTGCTACAAGAAGTCCTAACATGGTTACACCTAAAGCTATAAGTTTAAGGTAACATGGTATGGTGACTTGGGGGTGTGAGGCAGGAGGAATGCAGTTGAAAATAAGAAACCCGGCAAAAATGCTACCCACTGCTAGGTGATTAATTGGGTTTATTAGTAAGGGGTTATTTTCATTAATTAAAATAAGTGTTGTGAAGCGAGGGTGTCCTGTTATAGTGAAGAAAATAATGCGGATGCTGTACATAGCTGTGAGGGAGGTGGCTATGAGGGTAGTTGTGAGGGCTTAGGCATTTGTATATGATGTGTTGGCGGTCTCGATGATCAGGTCTTTTGAGTAGAATCCTGTGAGAAAAGGTAAACCTATAAGTGCAAAGCTGCCAATGACGATGGAGGAGGATGTGAAAGGTAACGTTTTAAATAGGCCTCCTATTTTGCGAATATCTTGTTCATTATTTAGACTGTGAACAATAGAGCCTGCAGATAGGAACAGTATGGCTTTGAAGGAAGCGTGTGTGCAGATGTGAAGAAAGGGTAAATGTGGTTGGTTGATGCCGATTGTTACTATTATAAGGCCTAGTTGACTTGAGGTTGAAAAGGCTACAATCTTTTTTAAGTCGTTTTGTGTTAGAGCACAGATTGCTCTGAATAGAGAGATGATAGCACCTAATGATAGAATGAGTGTTTGAATAAGTAGGTTGTTTTTGATTAGGGGGTGAAAGCGGATAATTAAGAAAATCCCTGCTACAACTATTGTGCTAGAATGTAGTAGTGCTGAAACTGGAGTAGGACCTTCTATAGCAGACGGAAGTCATGGATGTAGGCCAAATTGGGCCGATTTTCCTGTTGCTGCTAAAAGAAGGCTAATTAGGGGGAAAGAGCTTGGGGAGGTGTCAAGGATAAATATTTGTTAAAAATCTCATGAGTTAGAGTATAGAAAGAATCATGCCATTGCTAAGATAAAGCCAATGTCTCCAATGCGGTTGTATAAAATTGCTTGCAAGGCTGCCGTATTTGCATCTGCTCGACCGTATCATCAGCTAATGAGTAAGAAGGACATAATGCCTATTCCTTCTCAGTCGATAAAAAGTTGGAATATATTGTTAGCAGTACTTAGAATTAATAATGTGATGAGAAAAATAAGTAGATATTTGAGAAATTGGTTGATGTTTGGGTCTGAGCTCATATATCATATTGAAAATTCTACAATTGATCAGGTAACGAAAAGTGCTATGGGGGTAAATATTATGGAGAAAATTCTATTTTAAAGTTTAATGATGATTTGATGGTCTGGATTGTTATTCAATGTCAGTTTGAGATTATTGACTCTTGACCCATAAAGATGAATATTATTATAGATAGGATGCTGATGGTAAGGGCATAGTTAATGGCTAATTTTACATAGTGGGGATATAGAACGTTTTTGTGTGGGTTAATGAAGGTAATAATGATGGGTGCTAGTAGTGGAATTATTGTTATTAAGATTATGGAAGAGTGTATTTTTACTTTTATTTGGAGTTGCACCAATGTTTTTGGTTAATAAGACCAACGGATAACTACTATCCTTTAAAAGTTGAGAAAGCCAAGTTGTTAGGCTTGGTAGCATGAATTAGCACTTCTTGCATGCTTTCTCAGTAGTTAAGAAGTTGTGAGCTTCTATTATTAGATTCACAATGCAATGTTTTTATTAAACTATAGCTACAGGGTGTTAGTCCTATGGTTGCTTTAGGGTTTAGGGTGAGTAGAAGTATTGGTGCTATGTGTATTAGTATTAGTGTATTTTCTCGTGTAAATAGGGGTTTTACATTGCTAGTGCTGTATGTTAATGGCCCTCGTTGTGTTGAGGTAAATATGTGGAGTGAGTATAGGGCTGTAATTAGTATGCTGAACCCTGTAAATATAATAGTAAAATTAGATTAGGAAAAGGAAGCTAGGATTGTTAACAGTTCACCCACAAGATTAATAGTTGCGGGTAGGGCGAGGTTAGCTAGAAGCCATCAGAGTGCTAGTAATGGGAATAGTGCTTGAAGACCCTGGGTAAATATTATAGCTCAGCTAGGGATTCGTTCATAGTTTGAGTTTGCTAGGCAAAAATAGCAGAGATAAGTCCATGAGCGATCATTAGGATTATTGCGCCAGTGAGGCTTCAAGGGGTTTGGATAAGAATTGCTAGGATAACAAGTGTCATATGACTGACAGAGGAGTAGGTGATGAGTAATTTTAGGTCAGCTTGTCATAGGCAGATGGAGCTTGTTATGACTATGCCTCATAGGGATAAGGTAAGAAAGGGGTAGCTTATTTTTTTCTGTTATAGGGTCGAGGATAGGAGTAATTCGCATTATTTGGTAACCACCTAGCTTTAGTAGAACTGCTGCAAGTACTATTGAGCCAGCAATTGGGGCCTCAACGTGGGCTTTAGGTAATCATAGATGTAGTCTGTACAGGGGTATTTTGACTATAAAAGCTATTATACATCCTAATCATATGATATTATTGGTTCAAGATAGTAAGATTTCTTTAGTATTGATTGTCATTGTAAGTATGTTTAGGGATCCAAGGATACTTAAATAATATAGGAGTGTGATTAGTAGGGGGAGAGATCCTGCTAGTGTGTAAAATAAGAAGTATGAGCCAGCGTTGAGGCTTTCTGGCTGATAGCCTCAGCGAGTAATAATAATTAAGGTAGGGATCAGAGTAGTCTCAAATAAAATATAGAATAGAACTAGTTCGGTAGCCAAGAATGTTATAATTAGGGAAATTTGTAGAAGAAGTAGTATTGAGATATATAGATTTTTTCGTGGGATAGGGTTGTTGTATAGGTGCTGCTGTGTTGCTAGAATTATTAGTGTTAGTAGTCAGGTTGTTAATATTAGTAGGGGTGATGTTAATGGGTCTAAGAAGAAAGTTAGTGATATGCTACATGAGTTGTTTGGTATGTATAATATTAGAAGCATGAAAGTACTAACTAGTAAGCTACAGGCCAATGTATTAACTCATATCATGTGATTTTTTGAAAGTCATATTGTTGGCAGTATTATGATTGTTGGTAGAATAATGTTTAGCATTGGAGTAGGTTTAATTTTTGCACATAGTCTAAACCATACATATTGGAGATTAGAACTAATAGGGCTATGCCTACTGCAGCTTAGCATGTGGAAAATACTAGGAGGATAATGGGTATCATGTATATTAATATTAAGTGCATGTTTAAAGTTGTAAGTGTAATTAAAATGAATAGTGATAGTACTATGCCTTCCAAAAATAGTAATGATGACATTAGATGAGATCAATACCAGTAGTCCTAATAATGATATAAAATATGCTAGTATTACGTTAATATAAATAAAAGGCACGTTGGTAAATATGAGTATTCATAATCTAATGAGTCAAAATCATTTGTTTTTTTATTTTATTTTTTAAAAAAAAAATTTAAATTTTTATTGCATTATAGGTTTTGGGGTACATGTGCAGAGTGTGCAAGATAGTTGCATAGGTACACACATGTCAGTGTGCTTTGCTGCCTTCCTCCCCTTCACCCACAATTGGCATTTATCCCCAGGCTATCCCTCCCCAGCCCCCCCCACTGTCCCTCCCCCTTCCCCCCAATAGACCCCAGTGTGTAGTAGACCCCCTCCCTGTGTCCATGTGTTCTCATTTTTCTCACCCGCCTATGAATGGGAATATGCGGTATTTGTTTTTCTGTTCTTGTGTCAGTTTGCTGAGAATGATGTTTTAAATAAACTATATACCAATTCAACTCAATCCAATCCCTTTTGAGTTCACTCATATATTAGCCTTAACACTAGAATAATAAGCAGGACAAAGATTATATTGATTGTTAGCATTAAGTTATTTGTTTGGGTTGCTCATGGTAGGGGTAGTAGTAGGGTGATCTCTAGGTCGAATAGACGAAACGTAATGGCGATTAAGAAAAACTTTATAGAGAAAGGTAGGTGGGCGGAGGTTGTAGGGTCAAATCCGCATTCATGGGGGTTGTGTTTTTCTGTATATGTATTTAATTGTGGGAGTCAAAATGTAATAGTGATAAGAAGGTGTAGTGTTTTAACCTGTCGTGCTGGGATGTGCCTTACTTGGATTTCCCTTGCCTTGCCTTGCCTTGCCTTGCCTGAATTTGACTTGCCTCGATTTGACTTGCCTTGCCTTGCCTTGTTTTGCCTGGATTTTTCTTTCTTAGATTTGTCTTGCCTAGTCTTGCCTTGCCTGGATTTGGCTTGCCTGAATTTTTCTTGCCTTGTCCTGCCTTTTCTGAATTTCCCTTGCCTGCATTTGACTTGCTTGGCCTGGCCTTGCCTGTGTTTTCTTGCCTGAATATGCCTTGCCTTGCCTGGCCTTGTGTTGCCTGGATTTATTTTGCCTAATTTGCCTTGCCTTGCCTTGATTTTTTTGGTCTAGGATGTTTGCCTGGATTTGCCTTGCGTTTTCTTGCCTTTATTTGCCTTGCCTGGATTTACGTTGCCTTGCCTTGCCTTACCTGGATTTCTTTACCTGGATTTGGCTTGCCTTGCCTTTGCCAGATTTGCAGTGCCTGAATTTTTCTTGGCTTGCCTTGCCGTGCCTGGATTTGACTTGCCTAAATTTGCCTTTGGTTGCCAGCCTTGCCTGGATTTGCCTTTTCTTGCCTAGCCTGCCTGGATTTGTTTTGTCTTACCTTGCCTTGCCTGGATTTGTCTTGTCTTGCCTTGCCTTGCCTTGTCTGGAGGTTTCTTGTCTTTGCTGCCTTGTCTGGATTTGTCTTGCCTTGCCTTCACTTCCCTGGATTTTCTTTTCATTGCCTTGCCTTGACTAGATTTGCCTTGCCTGAATTTGCCTTGGTTGCCTTGCCGTGTTTAGAATTGCCTTGTCTGGATTTGCTATGCCTTATTTTGCGTTGCTTTCATTTGCCTTGCCTGGATATGCCTTGCCTTGCCTTGCATTGCATTGCATTGCAACAATGCTAACAATCAATATAATCTTTGTCCTGCTTATTATTCTAGTGTTAAGGCTAATATATGAGTGAACTCAAAAGGGATTGGATTGAGTTGAATTGGTATATATTCCTGGATATACCTTGCCTAATTTGCCTTGCCTTGTCTTGCCTGGATTTGCCTAGCCTGGATTTTTCTTCTCTAGAATGCCTTGCCTGGATTTGCCTTGCCTTTTCTTAATTTGGATGGGTTTGCCATTCCTAGATTTGCCTATCCTTTTCTAGTATTGCCTTGCCAGGGTTTGCCTTACATGGATTTGCCTTGCCTTGCCTTTCCTGGATTTGTCTTGCCTTGCCTAGCCTTTTTTTGCCTGCATTTGCTTACATAAATTTCCGTTGCCTTGCATTTTTTTTTCTGGATTTGACTTCCCTGGATTTGCCTTGACTTGACTTGTTTTGCCTTGCCTGGATTTGCTTTGCTTTTTCTTGCCTTGCCTGGATTTGCCTTGCCTGGATTTGTCTTGACTTCTTTTGCCTTGCCTAGAATTTCCTTGCCTGGATTTTCCATGCCTTTTGTTTTGTAATCTCGGGATTTGCATTGTGTGGATTTGCCTTCTTGGATTTGCCTTGCCTGGATTTGACTTTTCTGGATTTGCCTTGATTTGCCTTTCCTTGCCTGGGTTTGCCTTGCCTAGATTTGCCTTGCCTTACATTGCCTTGTGTGGATTTTTCTCACCTTGATTTTGCCTGCCTTGCCTTGACTTGCCTTGATTTGACATGCCTGGATATTCCGTGTTTTGACCTGCTGTGCTGGATGTGCCTTGCTTGGATTTGCCTTGCATTGCCTTGCCTAAATTTGAATTACCTCGATTTGACTTGCCTTGCCTGGATTTGCCTTTTCTAGATTTGTCTTGCCTAAACTTGCCTGGTTTGATTTTTTTTGCCTGGATTTTTCTTGATTTCCCTTATTTTACCTGTATTTGACTTGCCTGGATTTGCCTTTCCTTGCCTTGCATTTCCTGGATTTTCCATGCCTGGATTAGCCTTGTCTGGATTTGCCTTGCCTTGCCTGGATTTGCCTTGCCTGGATTTTCCTTACATGGATTTGCCTTGCCTTGCCTGGGTTTGCCTTGCCTGGATTTGTTTTGCTTTGCCTTGCCTTGCCTAAATTTGCCTTACATGGATTTGCCTTGCCTTTTTTTCTCTTTCCTGGATTTTACTTGCCTGGATTTGCCTTGCCTTGCCTTGCCTTGCCTAAATTTGCCTTTCCTTCTTTTGTCTTGCCTGGATTTGCCTTGTTTGAATTTGCCTTGACTTCTTTCACCTTGCCTGAATTTGCCTTGCCTTGATTTACCATGTTTTGCCTTGTGTTTCCTGAATTTGCCTTGTGTGGATTTGCCTTACTTGGATTTGCCTTCTTTTTTTTTCTGCATTGCCTAGATTTTACTTGCCTGGATTTGCCGTGATTTGCCTTTCCTTGCCTGGATTTGTCTTGCTTTGATTTGCCCTGTTTTGCCTTGAATTGTCTTGATTTGTCATGCCTAGATTTTTCGTGCTTTGAACTGCCATGCTGGAATGTGCTTGCCTGAATTTCCTTTGCCTTGCCTTGCCTGAGTTTGACTTGCCACGGTTTAACTTGCCTTGCCTTGCCTTGCCTTGCCTGGATTTGCCTTTCCTAGATTTGTTTTACCTACTCTTGCCTTGCCTGGTTTTTGCCTTGCCTGGATTTGCCTTTCCTGAATTTTCATTGCCTTGTCTTGCCTTGCCTGAATTCGACTTGTCTGGATTTGCCTTGCCATGCCTGGACTTGCTTGTGTGTTTTTTTGCCTGGATATGCCTCACCTTGCCTGGACTTGTGTTGCCTGCATTTACCTTGCCTAATTTGCCTTGCATTCCCTTGCCATGCCTTGCCTGAATTTTCCTTGCATTGCCTGGCCTTGCGTTGCTTGCATTTACCTTGCTGATTTTGCCTTGCCTTGCCTAGATTTGCCTTGTCTTGATTTTTCTTGTCTAGGATGTTTGCCTTGATTTGCCTTGCATTTCCTGGCCTCTATTTGCCTTGCCTGAATTTACCTTGCCTTGCCTTGCCTAAATTTTCTTTACCTAGATTTGGCTTGCCTTCCCTTTGCCAGATTTGCTTTGGCTGGATTTTTCTTGGCTTGCCTGGCTGTTTCTGGATTTGACTTTCCTAAATTTGCCTTTTGTTGCCAGCCTTGCCTGGATTTGCCTTGCCTGGATTTGCCTTGCCTGGATTTGCCTTGCCTGGATTTGCCTTCCCTTGCCTAGCCTTGCCTGAATTTGTCTTGTCTTGTTTGCCTTTGCTAATTTTGCCTTGCCTTGCCTTGCCTTTCCTGGATGTTTCTTGTCTTAGTTACCTTGCCTGGATTTGCCTTGCCTAAATTTGTCTTGCCTTGCCTTGCCTGGATTTTTCTTGTCTTGCCTTGCCTTGCCTGGCCTGGAGGTTCCTTGTCTTTGTTGCCTTGACTGGATTTGTCATGACTATTTTTGCCTTGCCTTCGTTTGCCTTGCCTGGATATGCTTTGCCTTGCCTTGCCTTGCATTGCATTGCATTTCCTGGATTTACCTTGCCTTGCCTTGCCTGCCTTTGCCTTTAATGGTTTTGCCTTGCCTTGCCTTAATTTGTATGGATTTGCCTTTCCTGGATTTTCCTTGTTGTTTCCCTAGGCTTGCCTGGCCTGGATTTGCCTTACATGGATTTTTCTTGCCTTGCCTTGCCTGGATTTGCCTGGCCTTGCCTCGTTTTGTCCTACCTGGATTTGCCTTACATGAATTTGCCTTTTCTTGTTTTTTCCTTTTCTGAATTTCACTTGTCTGGGTTTTCTGTGTCTTGCCTTGCCTTATCTTGCCTTGCCTTTCCTGAATTTGCCTTGTTTTCCTTTGACTTCCCTTGGTTTGTTTTGCCTAGTTTTGTTTTGACCATTTTTGCCTTGCCTGAATTTGTTTTGCCTGAATTTGTCAGGCCTTGTTTTCTATATCCTGGATTTGCCTTTTGTAGATTTGCCTTGCTTGGATTTGCCTTGCCTTCTTTTGCCTTGCCTTGCCTTGATTTGACATTTTTGGATATGCCTTGATTTGCCTTTCCTTGTCTTGATTTTCTATGCCTAGATTTGCCTAGCTTTAAATTGCCTTGTGTGGATTTTTCTTGCCTTGATTTTTCCTGCCTTGCCTTACTTGCCTTGATTTGACATGCCTGGATTATTCGGGTTTTGACCTGCCATGCTGGGATGTGCCTTGCCTCGATCTTCCTTGCCTTTACTTGCCTTGCCTGAATTTGACTTGCCTCGATTTGACTTGCCTTGCCTGAATTTTTTATTTATATATTTATTTTGCCTCATCTTGCGTTGCCGGAATTTTCCTTGCCTGGATTTTCTTTGCTTTCACTTGCCTTGCTTGTATTTAACTTGCCTGGATTTGCCTTTCCTTGCCTTGCATTTCCTGGATTTTCCATGACTGGATTAGCCTTGCCTGGATATGCCTTGACTTCCCTTTTCTTGCCTGAATTTGCCTTACCTGCATTTTCTGTGCCTTGCCTTGCCATGTATAGAATTGCCTTGTCTGTATTTGCCAGCCTTACATTGCCTTGCATGAATTTTTCTTGCCTTGATTTGCCCTGCCTTGCTTTGACTTGCCTTGATTTGACATACCTGGATTTACCGTGTTTTGACCTGTCTAGCCAGGATGTGTCTTGCCTCAATTTCCCTTGCCTTGCCTTGCCTTGCCTGAATTTGACTTGCCTCTATTTGACTTGCCTTATCTTACCTTTCCTGGATGTGTCTTGCCTAGTCTTGTCTTGCCTGGATTTTCCTTGGCTGGATTTGCCTTGCCTTGCCTTTCCTGGATGTTCCTTGTCTTGGTTACCTTGCCTGAATTTGCTTTGCCTGGATTTGTTTTGCCTTGCCTTGCCTGAATTAGTCTTGTCTTGCCTTTTCTTGCCTAGATTACCTCACCTTGCCTTGCCTTGCCTGGAGGTTTCTTGTCTTTGTTGCCTTGCCTAAATTTTCCTTGTCTGGAATTGTCTTGCCTTTCTTTCACTTGTCTGGATTTTCCTAGCCTGGATTTTCCTTGCCTTGCCTGGATTTGCCTTGCTTAAATTTGCCTTGCTTTGCCTTGCTGTGTTTAAAATTGCCTTGTCTGGATTTGCCATGCCATATTTTGCCTTGCCTATGTTTACCTTGCCTGGATATGCCTTGCCTTGCCTTGCATTGAATTGCGTTTCCTGGATTTACCTTGCCTAATTTGTCTTTTTTGCATTGCCTTGCCTTGCCTTGCTTGAATTTGCCTTGCCTGGATTTTTCTTTTTTAGAATGCCTTGCCTGGATTTGCCTTGCCTGGATTTGCTTTGTCTTGCCTTAATTTGTATAGATTTTCCTTTCCTAGATTTGCCTTTTCTTCCCTAGGCTTGCCTTGCCTGGATTTGTTTTACATGGATTTGCCTTGCCTTGCCTTGCCTGGATTTGCCTTCCCTTGCTTTGCCTGAATTCGCCTTACATGGATTTGCCTTGTCTTGTATTTCCTTTTCTAAATTTGTCCTGCCTTGCTTCGATTTGCCTTACCTTCCCTTGCCTTGCCTGAATTTGTCTTGCTTGAATTTGCCTTTACTTCTTTTGCCTTGTCTGGATTTGCCATGCCTTTTTTTTGTATTCTTTAGATTTGCCTTGTGTGGATTTGCCTTGCTTGGATTTGCCTTGCCTTCTTTTGCCTGGCCTGGATTTGCCCTTCCTTGCCTGAATTTGCCTTGCCTAGATTTGCCTTGTTTTACATTGGTTTGCGTGGATTTTTTTGCCTTGATTTTCTCTGCCTTGCTTTGATTTTCCTTGATTTGACATGCCTGGATTTTTCGTGTTTTGACCTGCCATGCTGGGATGTGCCTTGCCTTGATTTCAATTGCCTTACCTTGCATTGTCTGAATTTGTCTTGTCTCGATTTGACTTGACTTGCCTTGTCTTGCCTGAATTTTCCTTTCCTAGATTTGTCTTGCCTAGTCTTGCCTTGCCTGGATTTGCCTTGCCTTGATTTGCCTTGCCTTGTCTTGCCCTGCTTGAATTCGCCTTGACTGGATTTGAGTTGCCTTGCCTGGCCTTGCCTGTGTTTTTTTTTTTTTTTTGCATGTATATGCCTTGCCTTGCCTGGTCTTGCGTTGTTTGCATTTATCTTGCCTAATTTGCCTTGCCTTTCCTGAATTTTTCTTGCCTCTCTGGGACTTGTGTTTCCTAAATTTATTTTGCCTAATTATCCTTGCCTTTCATTTTCTTGCCTGATTTGCTTTGTCTGGACTTTTTTTGTCTAGGATGTTTTGCCTGAATTTTCCTTGCCTTTCCTTGCCTCCACTTGCCTTGCCTGGATTTACCTTGCCTTGCCTGGCCTGGATTTTTTTTTACCTGGATTTGGCCTGCATTGCCTTTGCCGAATTTGCGTTGCCTGGATTTTCCTTGGCTTTTCTTGCTGTGCCTGGATTTGACTTGCCTAAATTTGTTGCCAGCCTTGCCTGGATTTGCCTTCCCTTGCCTTGCCTTTTCTTTTCTGGATGTTCCTTGTCTTGGTTACATTGCCTAGATTTCTTTGGCCTAAATTTGTCTTGCCTTGCCTGTATTTGTCTTGTTTTGCCTTGCCTTGCCTTGCATTGTTTTTCTTGGAGGTTCCTTGTCTTTGTTGCCTTGCCTGAATTTGTCTTGCCTGAATTTGCCTTGCCTTTCCGTGTTTAGAATTGCCTTGTCTGGATTTTCCATGGCTTATTTTTCTTTGGCTGCGTTTGCTTTGCCTGGATATGCCTTACCTTGCATTGCATTGCATTGCGTTTTTTGGATTTACCATGCCTAATTTGCCTTGCTTGCTGGGATTTGCTTTGTCTGGATTTCTCTTGTCTAGAAAGTTTTGCTTGGATTTGCCTTGCCCAGATTTGCCTTACATTTCCTTAATTTGTATGGATTTGCCTCTCGTAGATTTGCCTTTCTTGCCCTAGGCTTGCCTTGCCTGGATTTGCCTTATATGGATTTGTCTTGCTTTGCCTTTCCTTTCCTGGATTTGACTTGCCTGGATTTGCCTTGCCTTGCCTTGCCTGAATTTGCCTTGACTTCCTCTGTTTTGCCTGGAATTGACTTGCCTGGATTTGCCATGCATTGTCTTGTATTCCCTGGATTTGCTTTTTGTGGATTTGCCTTGCCTTCTTTGGCCCTGTCTGGATTTGACTTGCCTGAACTTTTCTTGATTTGCCTTTCCTTGCCTTGATTTGCCTTGCCTAGATTTGCCTTGCCTTACATTGCCTTGCATGGATTTTCCTTGCCTAGATTTGCTTTACCTTGCCTTGAATTGCCTTGATTTGACATCCCTGGATTTTCCATGTTTTGACCTGTCATGCTGGGATGTGCGTTTCTTGGATTTTCCTTGCCTTGCCTGAATTTGACTTGCCTCGATTTGACTTGCCTTGTCTTGCCTTGTCTGGATTTGTCTTTCCTAGATATGTTTTGCCTAGTCTGGCCATGCCTGGATTTGGCTTGCCTGAATTTTCCTTGCCTTGTTCTGCCTTGCCTGAATTCCCCTTGCCTGCATTTGACTTGCCTGGCCTGGACTTGCCTGTGTTTCCTTGCCTGGATATGCCTTGTTTTGCCTGGCCTTGCGTTGCCTGAATTTACCTTGCCTAATTAGCCTTGCCTTGCCTGTATTTGCCTTGCCTTGATTTTTCTTGTCTAGGATGTTTTGTCTGGATTTGCCTTGCGTTTCCCTGCCTCTATTGGCCTTGCCTGGATTTACATTGCCTTACCTTCACTTACCTGGATTTCTTTACCTGGATTTGGCTTGCCTTGCCTTTGCCGGATTTGCATTGCCTAGATTTTTCTTTGGCTTGACTTGCCGTGCCTGGATTTGACTTGCCTAAATTTGCCTTTCATTGCCAGCCTTGCCTGTATTTGTCTTGCCTTGCCTTGCCTTGTCTGAATTTGTCTTTTCTTGCCTTGCCTTGCCCGGATTTGCCTTTCCTTTCCTTGCCTTGCCTGGAGGTTTCTTGTCTTTGTTGCCGTGCCTGGATTTGTCTTGCCTTGCCTGGCCTTGCCTGTGTTTTCCTTGCTTGGATATGCCTTGCCTTGCCTGGCCTTGCGTTGCCTGCATTTACCTTGCCTATTTTGTTTTGTCCTGCCTTGCCTTGCCTGAATCTTCCTTGTGTTGCCTGGCCTTGCATTGCCTGCATTTACCTTCCCTATTTTACCTTGCCTTGCCTTGCCTTGCCTGGATTTGCCTTGCCTTGATTTTTCTTGTCTAGCATGTTTTGCCTGGATTTGCCTTGCCTTGCCTTGCCTGGATTTTTTTTACCTGGATTTGGCTTGCATTCTCTTTACTGAATTTTCTTTGCCTGAATTTTGCTTGGCTTTTCTTGCCGTGCCTGGATTTGACTTGCCTAAATTTGCCTTTTGTTGCCAGCCTTGCCTGGATTTGCCTTCCCTTGCCTAACCCTGTTTGTATTTGTCTTGCCTTGTTTTGCCTTGGCTGGATTTGCCTTTCCTTGCCTTGCCTTGTCCTTCCTGGATGTTCCTTGTCTATGTTACCTTGCCTGGATTTGCCTTGCCTGGATTTGTTTTGCTTTGTCTTGCCTGAATTTGTGGTGTCTTGCCTTGCCTTGCCTGGATTTGTCTTGCCTTGCCTTGCCTTGCCTGAAGGTTTCTTGTCTTGGTTGCCTTGCCTGGATTAGCCTTGCCTGGATTTTTCTTGCTTCACCTTCACTTGCCTGGATCTTCCTTGACTGTATTTTTCTCGCCTTGCCTTGACTTGCCTGGATTTGACTTGCCTGAATTTGCCTTGCCTTGCTTTGCCATGTTTACAATTGCCTTGTCTGGATTTGCCATGCGTTATTTTGCCTTTTCTCCATTTGTCTTGCTCAAATATGCCTTTCCTTGCCTTACCTTGAATTGCATTGCTGTTCCTGGATTTACCTTGCCTAATTTGCCTTGCCTTGCCTGGATTTTTCTTGTCTAGAATGCCTTGCCTGGATTTTCCTTGCCTTGCTTTAATTTGTATGGATTTGCCTTTCGTGGTTTTTTCTTTCCTTCCCTAGTCTTGCCTTGCCTGGATTTGCCTTACATAGATTTTCCTTGCCTTGCCTTGCCTTGCCTTGCCTTGCTTTGCCTGGATTCACCATTCATAAATTTTCATTGTCTTGCATTTTCTTTCTGGATTTGACTTGCCTGAATTTGCCTTGATTTCCTAGCCTTGTTTTGCCTTGGTTTGACTTGCTTTCCTTTGTCTTGCCTGGATTTGGCTTGACTTTTTTGACTTGCCTGGATTTGCCATGACTTGCCTTGACTTGCCTTGATTTGACATGCCTGGATTTTCCGTGTTTTTTTCCAGTTGTGGTGGGATGTGCCTTGCTTGGATTTCCCTTGCCTTGCCTTGCCTTGCCTTGCGTGAAGTTGACTTGCCTCAATTTGACTTGCCTTGCCTGGATTTGCCTTTCCTAGATTTGTCTTGTCTAGTCTTGCATTGCCTGAATATGCCTTGCCTGGATTTTTCTTTCCTTGTCCTGCTTTGCCTAAATTCCCCTTGCCTGCATTTTACATGTCTGGCCTGGCCTTGCCTGTGTTTTTTTTGCTTGAATATGTCTTGCCTTGCCTGGCGTTACATTGCGTTCATTTACCTTGCTTATTTTGCCTTGCCTGAATTTGCCTTGTTTTGATTTTTCTTGTCTAGGATGCTTTGCCTGGATTATCCTAGCGTTTCCTTGCCTCTATTTGCCTTGCCTTGCTTTGCCTGGATTTTCTTTACCTAGATTTGGCTTGCCTTTTCTTTGCCGAATTTGCATTGCCTTGCATGAATTTGCCTTGCCTGAATTTGCCTTGTAATCTAGGCAAGGCAAATCCAGGCAAAGAAAGGCAAATTAAGGCAAATCCAGGCAAGTCAAATCCAAAAAAAGGCAAAAGGAGGCAAGGCAAATTCAAGCAAGGCAAATCCACACAAGGAAATTCCAGGGAATACAAGGCAAGGCATGGAAAATCCAGGAAAGGCAAATCCAGGCAAGGCAAAAGAATTGAATTGCAATCAATTTTTATGGATTTGCCTTTCATGGATTTGTCTTTTCTTTCCTAGGCTTGCCATGCCTGAATTTATCTTATGTGGATTTGCCTTGCCTTGCCTTGCATTGCATTTCATTGCGTTTTCTGGATTTACCTTGCCTAATTTGCCTTGCCTTGCCTGGATTTGGCCTGCCTTGCTTTGCCTTGCTTTGCCTGGATTTACCTTACATGGATTTGTCTTGCCTTTCCTTCCTTTTTTTGGATTTGTCTTGCCTGAATTTGCCTTGCCTTGCCTTGTCTTGTCTTGCCTGGATTTGACTTGCCTTTCCTTGCCTTGCCTGGTTTTCACTTGCCTGGATTTGCCTTGACTTCTTTTGCCTTGCCTGGATTTGCCTTTCCTGGATTTTCCAAGCCTTGCCTTGTATTCCCTGGATTTTCCTTGTGTGGATTTGCCTTGTTTGAATTTGCCTTGCCTCCTTTTGCCTTTTCTGGATTTGACTTGCCTGGATTTGCCTTGATTTGCCTTTCGTTGCCTGGATTTGCCTTGCCTAGATTTGCCTTACCTTACATTGCCTTGCGTGGATTTTTTTGCCTTGATTTGTCCTGCCTTGCCTTGATTTGTCTTGATTTGACATGCCTGAATTTTCCGTGTTTTGACCAGTCGTGCCTGAATGTGCCTTGCTTGCAGTTACCTTGCCTTGCTTTGCATGAATTTAACTTTCCTCGATTTGACTTGCCTTGCCTCGCCTTGCCTGGATTTGCCTTTTCTAGATTTGTCTTGCCTAGTGTTTCCTTGTCTGGATTTTCCTTGCCTGGATTTCTCCTGCCTTGTCCTGCCTTGCCTGAATTCTTGCCTGCATTTGACTTGTCTGGCCTGGCCTTTCCTGTGTTTTTCTTGCCTAAATATGCCTTGCCTTTCCTGGCTTTGCATTTTCTGGATTTACCTTGCCTAATTTGCCTTGCCTAGATTTGCCTTGCCTTGATTTTTCTTGTCTAGGATATTTGCCTGGTTTGCCTTGCTTTTTTTTTTGCCTCTATTTGCCTTGCCTGGATTTACCTTGCCTTGCCTTGTTCTACCTGGATTTTCTTTACCTGGATTTGGCTTGACTTTCCTTTGCTGGATTTGCATTTCCTGGATTGTCCTTGGCTTACCTTGCCATGCCTGAATTTGACTTGCCTAAATTTGCCTCTCATTACCAGTCTTGCCTGGATTTGCCTTGCCTGGATTTGCCTTCCCTTGCCAAGACTTACCTGGATTTGTCTTGTCTTGCCTTGCCTTGGCTGGATTTGCCTTGTCTTGCCTTTTCTTGCCTTTCATAAATGTTCCTTGTCTTCGTTACCATGCCTGGATGTGCCTCATCTGGATTTGTCTTGCCTTGCCTTGCCTGGATTTGTCTTGTCTTATCTTGCCTTGCCTTGCCTGGATTTGCCTTGCCTTGTTTTGCCTTGACTGCAGGTTCCTTGTCTTTGTTTCCTTGCCTGGATTTGCCTTGCCTAAATTTGTCTTGCCTTGCCTTCACTTGCCGATAATTTCCTAGCCTGAATTTTCGTTGCCTTTCCCTGGCTTGTCTAAATTTGCCTTTCCTGAATTTGCCTTGCCTTGCCTTGCCGTGTTTAGAATTGCTTTGTCGGGATTTGCCATGCCTTATTTTGCATTGCCTGGATATGCCTTGCCTTGCCTTGCCTTGCATTGCATTGGGTTTTCTGGATTTACCTTGCCTAATTTGCCTTGCCTTGTTTTGCCTGGATTTGCCAAGCCTGGATTTTTCGTGTCTAGAATGCTTTGCCTGGATTTGCCTTGCCTTACCTTAATTTGCATGAATTTGCCTTTTCTGGATTTGCCTTTTATTGCCTCTTATTGCATTGCCTTTGTTTGCCTTACTTAAATTTGCCTTGCCTTGCCTTGCCTTGCCTGGATTTGCTTTGCCTTGCCTTGCCTTGCTTTGCCTGGATTTGCCTCACATGGATTCACATTGCCTTGCCTTCTATTTCCTGGATTTGACTTGCCTGGATTTGTGTTGTTTTGCCTTGCTTTGCTTTACTTTGCCTTCCCTTGCTTTGCCTGGATTTGCCTTGCCTGAATTTGTCTTGACTTCTTTTGCCTTGCCTGGATTTGCCTTGCCTAAATTTGTTTTGCCTGGATTACCCACGCCTTTTTGCATTTTCTGGATTTGCCTTGTGTGAATTTGCCTTGCTTGGATTTGCCTTTCCTTCTTTTGCCTTGCCTTTATTTGACTTGCCTGGATTTGCCTTGATTTGCCTTACCTTGCCTGGGTTTGCCTTGCCTATATTTTCCTTGCCTTAATTGCCTTGCATGAATTTTCCTTGCCTTGACTTTCCCTGCCTTGCCTTGACTTGCCTTGATTTGACATGACTTTTCTTGACCTGGATTTGTTTTGCCTGTTTTGACTATTTTTGCCTTGCCTGGATTTGCCTTCCTGGATTTTCCAGGCCTTGCCTTCTATTCCCTCGATTTGCCTTTTGTGGATTTGCCTTGCTTGGATTTTTCTTGCTTCTTTTGCCTTTCCTGAATTTGACTTTCCTGGTTTTGCCTTGATTTGCCTTTGTTTGTCTGGATTTTCTTAGCCTAGATTTTCCCAGCCTTACATTGCCTTGTGTGGATTTTTCCTGCCTTGATTTGCCCTGCCTTGACTTGACTTCCCTTGATTTGACATGCCTAAATTTTCTGTGTTTTGACCAGCCATGCTGGGATGTGTCTTGCCCCGATCTTTCTTGCTTTGACGTGCCTTGCCTCGATTTGACTTGCCTTTCCTGGATTTTTTTTATAGATTTGTCTTGCCTAGTCTTTAATTGCCTGAATTTGCCTTGCCTGGATCTTCCTTGCCTTCGCTTGCCTTGCCTGGATTTGACTTGCCTGAATTTGCCTTGGCTTGCCTTGCGTTTCCTGGATTTTCCATGACTGGATTAGCCTTGCCTGGAATTGCCTTGAGTTTCATTGCCTTGCCTGGATTTGTTTTGCCTGCATTTGCCATGCCTTGCCTTGTCATGTTTAGAATTGCCTTGCCTGGATTTGCCATGCTTTATTTTGCCTTGCCTGCGTTTGTCTTGCCTAGATCTGCCTTGCCTTGCCTTGCATTGCATTGCATTGCATTGTGTTTCCTCGATTTACCTTGCCTAATTTGCCTTGCCTTGCCTGAGTTTGCCTTGCATTGCCTTAATTTGTATGGATTTGCCTCTGCTGGATTTGCCTTTCTTTCCCTAGGCTTGCCTTGCCTGAATTTTCCTTACATTGATTTGCCTTGCCTTGCCTTGCCTTGCCTGAATTTGCCTTACATGGATTTGCCTTGTCTTGTTTGTATTTTCCTGAATTTGACTTGCCTAGATTTTCCTTGATTTGCCTTTTCTTGTCTGAATTTGTCTGGCTTTGATTTGCCCTGTTTTGCCTTGAATTGCCTTGATTTGACATGCCTGGATTTTCTGTGTTTTGATCTGCCATGCCAAAATGCACCTTGCCTGGATTTCCCTTGCCTTGTTTTACCTTGCCTTGCCTTGCCTGGATTTGCCTTTCCTAGATTTGTCTTGCCTAGTCTTGTTTTGCCTGGATTTGCCTTGCCTTGTTTTTTCTTACCCTGTCTTGCCTTGTCTGAATTCGTCTTGTCTGTATTTGTCTTGCCTTGCAGGTCCTTGCCTGTGTCTTTTTGTCTTGATATGCCTTTCTTCACTGGCCTTGCATTGCCTGCATTTACCTTGCCTAAATTTGCCTTGGTTTGCCTTGCCTTGCCTAGATATGCCTTGCCTTGGTTATTCTTGTCTAGAATATTTTGCCTGGATTTGCCTTGCGTTTCCTTGCCTCTATTGGCCATGCCTGAATTTACTTTGCGTTGCCTTCCCTAGATGTTCTTTACCGGGATTTGGCTTGCCTTGCCTTTGCCGAATTTGCTTTGCCTGGATATTCCTTGGCTTGCCTTGCCATGCCTGGATTTGACTTGCCTAAATTTACTTTCATTGCCAGCCTTGCCTGGATTTGCCTTGCCTGGATTTGCCTTCCCTTGCCTAGGCTTGCCTGGATTTGTCTTTTTGCTTTGTCTTGACTGGATTTGCCTTGCCTTGTATTGCCTTGCCTTGTCTTTTTTGGATGTTCCTTGTTTTGGTTACCTTGCCTGGATTTACCTCTCCTGGATTTGTCTTGCCTAGCCTTGCCTGAATTTTTCTTGCCTTGCCTTGCCTTGCCTGGATTTGCCTTGCCTTGCCCTACCGTGTTTAGAATTGCTTTCTCTGGATTTGCCATGCCTTATTTTGCCTTGCCTGCGTTTGCCTTGCCTTGCCTTGCATTGCATTGCGTTTCTTGAATTTATTTTGCCTAATTTTTCTTGCCTTTCCTTGCCTTGCCTGGATTAGCCTTGCCTGAATTTTTTTGTCTAGAATGCCTACCCTGGATTTACCTTGCCAGAATTTGCTTTGACTTGACTTAATTTTTATGGATTTTTTTTTATTTGCCTTTCCTTCCCTAGGCTTGCCTTGCCTGGATTTGCCTCAGCTGGATTTGCCTCAGCTGGATTTGCCTTGCCTTGTTTTGCCATGTATATAATTGCCTTGTCTGGATTTGCCATTCCTTATTTTGCCTTTCCTGTGTTTGCCTAGCCTGGATATGCCTTGCTTTGCCTTAACTTGCATTGCATTGCGTTTTTTGGATTTACCTTGCCTAATTTGCTTTGCCTTGCCTGGGTTTGCTTTTGGTGGATTTGCCTTTCCTTGCCTTGCCTTACCTGGATTTCCCTTGCCTTGTTTTTTATTTTTATTTTTTGGAATTGACTTGCCTGGATTTATCTTGACTTGCTTTGTTTTGCCTTACATGAATTTGCCTTGCCTTACTTTCCTTGTCTGAATTTGCCTTGCCTATTCTTGCCTTGCCTGGATTTGACTTACATGGGTTGTTCTTGCCTTGCCTTCTCTTTCCTGGATTTGACTTGCCTGAATTTTCCTTGCCTTGCCTTGCCTTGCCTGGGTTTACCTTTGCTGGATTTGCCTTGCATTAATTTGTATAGATTTTCCTTTCCTGGATTTGCCTTTCCTTCCCTAGGCTTGCCTTGTCTGGATTTGACTTACATGAATTTGCCTTGCATTGTTTTCCCTTTCCTGGATTTGACTTGCCTGAATTTGCCTTGACTTGCCTTGCCTTGCCTGGATTTGTCTTGCCTTCCCTTGGCTTGCCTGGATTTGTTTTGCCTGGTTTTGGTTTGACATTTTTTGCCTTGCCTGGATTTTCTTTGCCTGGATTTGCCAGGCCTTGCCTTGTAGTTCCTAGATTTGCCTTTTGTGGATTTGCCTTGAGTTATTTTGCCTTGCCTGGTTTTGTTTTGACTTTTTCTGCCTTGCCTGAATTTGCCTTACCTGGATTTGCCAGGCCATGCCTTGTATTTTCTGGATTTGTCTAGGTGGATTTGCCTTGCCTTCTTTTGCCTTGCCTGGATTTGACGTTCCTGGATTTGCCTTGATTTGCCTTTCCTTGTCTGGATTTTCTTGGCCTAGATTTGGGTCGTCTTACATTGCATTGTGAGGATTTTTCTTGCCTTTATTTGCCCTGTCTTGCCTTGACTTGCCTTGATTTGACATGCCTGTATTTTCCGTGTTTTGACCTGCCATGCTGGGATGTGCCTTGCCTCGATTTCCCTTGCCTTGACTTGCCTTGCCTGAATTTGACTTGCCTCAATTTGACTTGCCTTGCCTGGATTTTCCTTTTATAGATTTGTCTTGCCTAGTCTTGCGTTGCCTAAATTTGCATTGCCTGGGTTTTCCTTGCCTTCGCTTGCCTTGCCTAGATTTGCCTTGCCTTGCCTTGCGTTTCCTGGATTTTTCATGACTTAATTAGTCTTGCCTGAATTTGCCTTGACTTTTCTTGCCTTGCCTGGATTTGCCTTACATCGGTTTTTTTTTTTTGCCATGCCTTCTTTTTCCTAAATTTAACTTGTCTGAATTTGCCTTGCCTTGCCTGGATTTGGATTGCCTTCACTTACCTTGCCTGAATTTGCCTTGCCTGGATTTCCCTTGCCTTGTCTTGCCTTGCGTAAATTTGACATGCCTTTTTCTGACTTGTCTTGCCTTGCCGCACCTGGATTTGCCTTGCCTGGATTTGCCATGCCTTGCCTTGTATTCCCTAGATTTGCCTTGCTTGGATTTGCCTTGCCTCATTTTGCCTTGTCTGGATTTGACTTGCCAGAATTTGCCTTGATTTTCCTTTCCTTGTCTAGATTTGCCTTGCCTAGATTTGCCTAGCCTTTCATTGTTCTGCGTGGATTTTGTTTTTGCCTTGATTTGCCCTGCCTTGCTTTTACTTGCCTTGATTTGACATACCTAGATTCTCCGTGATTTGACCTGTCATGCCGAGATGAGCCTTGCCTGGATTTTTCTTGCCTTGATTTTTCTTGCCTTTTCTTGCCTTGCCTGAATTTGACTTGCCTCGATTTGACTTGACTAGCCTTGCCTTGCCTGAATTTGCCATTCCTAGATTTGTCTTGCCTAGTCTTGCCTTGCCTGGATTTGCCTTGGCTGGATTTGCCTTGCCTTGCCTTGCCTGTATTTGCCTTGCCTCGTTTGCCATGTTTAGAATTGCCTTGTCTGGATTTGCCATGCCTTATGTTGTTTTGCATGCGTTTGCCTTTTCTGGATATGCCTTGCCTTATCTTGCCTTGCCTTGCATTGCATTGTGTTTTCTGGATTTATCTTGCCTAATTTGCCTTGTTTTGCCTGGGTTTGCTTTTGCTGGATTTGCCTTGCCTCGCCTTAACTTTGTATGGATTTGCCTTTCCTGAATTTGCCTTTTATTCCCTAGGCGTGCCTTGCCTGCATTCGCCTTACCTGGATTTGCCTTGCCTAGCCTGGATTTGCCTTGCCTTGCTTTTCCTTACCTGGATTTTCCCTACATGGATTTGCCTTGCCTTGCTTTTTTTTCTGGATTTAACTTGCCTGGATTTGCCTTTCCTTCTCTTTCCTTTCCTTTCCTTTCCTTCTTTCCTTTCCTTTCCTTTCCTTTCCTTTCCTTTCCTTTCCTTTCCTTTCCTTTCCTTTCCTTTCCTTTCCTTGTTTTGCCTTGCCTTGCCTGGATTTGCCTTGCCTTCCATTGGCTTGCCTGGATTTTCTTTGCCTGGTTTGGTTTTGACATTTTTTGTCTTGCCTGGATTTTTCTTGCCTGGATTTGCCAGGCTTTGCCTTGTATTCCCTGGATTTGCCATTTGTGGATTTGTCTTGCTTGGATTTGCCATGTTTAAAATTGCCTTTTCTGGATTTGCCATGCCTAATGTTGCCTTGCGTGCATTTGCCTTGCCTTGCATTGAGTTGTGTTTCCTGAATTTACCTTGCCTAATTTGCCTTGCCTTGCCTTGCCTGGGTTTGTCTTTGCTGAATTTGCCTTGTCTTGCCTTAATTTGTATGGATTTGCCTTTCCTGGATTTGCCTTTCCTTTCCTAGGCTTGCCTTCCCTGAATTTGCCTTGCCATTTTATTTTCTTTCCTGGATTTGACTTGCCTGAATTTTCCTTACCTTGCCTTGCCTTGCCTTGCCTTGCCTTGCCTTGCTTTGCCTTGCCTTTACTTGGCTTGCCTGGATTTATTTTGCCTGGTTTTATTTTGACGTTTTTTGCCTTGCCTGGATTTGCCTTGCCTGATTTGCCAGGCCTTGCCTTGTATTCTCTGAATTTGCCTTGGCTTCTTTTGCCTTGCTTGAATTTGACTTTCCTGGATTTGCCTTGATTTGCCTTTCCTTGTTTGGATTTTCTTTGCCTAGAATTGCCTAGCTTTACATTGCATTGCATGGATTTTTCTTGTGTTGATTTGCCCTGCCTTGCCTTGTCTTGCCTTGATTTGACATGCCTAAATTTTCCGTGTTTTGACCTGCCATGCTATAATGTGCCTTGCCTCGATTTTCCTTGCCTTGACTTGCCTTGCCTGAAGTTGGCTTGCCTCGATTTGACTTGCCTTGCCTGGATTTTCCTTTTATAGATTTGTCTTGCCTAGCCTTGTGTTGCCTGAATATGCCTTGCCTGAATTTGCCTTCCCTCGATTTTCCTTGCCTTGCTGTGCTTTGCCTGTTTGTCTTCCCTGGATTTGCCTTGCCTTGATTTCTTTTGCCTGAATTTGCCTTGTTTGGATTTGCATTGCCTTACCTTGCCTGAATTTGCTATGCCTTGCGTTTTTGGGTTTGACTTTCCTGGATTTCTCTTTTTTGGATTTCCCTTTCCTGGATTTACCATGCCTAAATATGCCTTGCCTTGATTTTTCTGGCCTTGATTTGCCTTGCCTGTATTTGCCATAATTGAAACTGCCTTGCCTGGTGTCTCCTGCAATTGTCTTGCCTTAATTTTCCTTGCCTTGCCTTGCCTTGCTTTGCTTTACCTTGCCTAGCTTGGATTTGCTTTGCATGGATTTTCTTTGCATTGCATTGCTTGGATTTGCCTTGCCTTGCCTGGCCTGGATTTGCCTTTCCTGGATTTTCTTTGCCTCGATTTACCTTCCCTAGAAATTTTTTGCTTTGCCTTGCCTTGCCTGGGTTTTCCTTGGAAGGATGTGCTTTGCCTTCTTTTGCCAGAATTTGCCTTGCCTGGATTTGAATTGCCTTTTTTTGCCTTGATTTGCCTTGCCAGGATTTGCCTTGCCTTGCCTTCCCTTGATTTACCTTGCCTGGACTTGCCAGACTGAATTTGCTTAGACTATATTTGCTTTCTCTGTCTCTGCCTTGCTTTGCCTTGCCATGCCTGAATTTGACTTGCCTCGATTTGCCTTGCTGGATTTTTCTTACCTGGATTTGACTAGAATGGATTTGTTTTGCCTGGATTATCCTGGATTTTCTTTGACTCTATTTGCCTTGCCTCACCTTGCCTGGATTTGTCTTGCCTTGCCTTGGCTGGATTTTTCTTTCCTGAATTTGCCTTGCTTTGCAGTGCCTGGATTCGCCTTGCTTGGATTTGCCTTGCCTTGCCTTGCCTTGCTTTACATTGCCTTGATTTGCCGTGACTGGATTTACCTTGCCTTTCCTTGCTTTGTATTGCTTTGCCTTGCGTGAATTTGCCTTGCTCTGCCTTGATTTGCCTTTATTATTTTTCCTTGAGTTCCTTGGAATTGTCATGCCTGGATTTGCCCTGCCTTACCTTTCCTGGTTTTGCCTTGCCTGGATTTGCCCTGCCTGGATTTGTCTTGCCTTTCCTTGCGTGGATATGTTTTTCTTGGATTTGCCTTGTTTTGCCTTGTGTGGATTTTTCTTGCCTTCCATTTCTTTGCCTGGATTTGCCTTGCCTTGCCTTAGCTTGGCATGCCTGGATTTGCCTTCCCTGGATTTCCCTTGCCTTTCTTTGCCTAAGTTTGTCTTCCCTCGATTTGCCTTGCCTTGCTTTCCCTTGCCTGAATTCGCCTTGGCTTGATTTACATTGCCTTGCCTTGCCTTGCCTGGATTTTCTTAGCCTGCTTTGCCTTGGTTTGACTTGCCAGGATTTCCCTTTCCTGTTTTTTCCCTTCCTGGATTTACCATGTCTGAATATGCCTTGCCTTGATTTTTCTGGCCTTGATTTGTTTTGCCTGTATTTGCCATGACTGGATTTGCCCTGCCCTGCGTTGCCTGCAATTGCCTTGCCTTGCCTTGATTTGCCTTGCCTTGCCTTGATTTGCCGTGACTGCATTTGCCTTGCCTTGACTTGCTTTGCCTTACATGAATTTGCCTTGCCCTGCCTTGATTTGCCTTTTTTTCTTTTCTTGAATTTCTTGGAATTGCCGTGCCTGGGTTTTCCCTGCCCTACCTTTACTGATTTTGGCTTGCCTTGCCTTGCCTGGATTTGCCCTGCCTGGATTTGTCTTACCTTGCCTTGCATCTATGTTTTTTTTGTGGGGGAGATTTGCCTTGTTTTGCCATGTCTGGGTTTCTCTTGCCTTCCCTTACCTTGCCTGGATTTGCCTTGCCTTGACTTGCCTTGCCTTGCTTTGCCTGTATTTGCCTTGCCTATATTTTCTTTGACTGTATTTGCCTTGTCTAAATTTACCTTGACTGGATTTTTCTTGTCTGGATTTGCCTTGCCTGGATTCGCCTAGACTGGAATTGGTTTCTTTGGATTTTTCTTGCTTTGCCTTGCCTTGCCTAGATTTGACTTGACTAAATTTGTTTTGCCTCGAATTTCCTTGACTGGATTTTTCTTGCCTGGATTTTTTGCCTGGATTTGCCTTGCCTTGCTCTTCCTGAATTTTCCTTGCCTGGATTTCCCTTTCCTGAATTTGCCAACCTGGATTTTCCTAGACTAGATTTGCTTTTTCTGGATTTGCCTTGCCTTGCCTTTTCTGGATTTTTCTTTTGAAAATTTGCCTTGCCTAAATTTGCCAGCCTAGATTTGCCTAGACTAAATTTTCTTTTTCTGGATTTGAGTTGCTTTGCCTTGCTGTTCCCAGATTTGACTTGCCTCCATTTACCTTGCTGGATTTTTTTTGGCTGGATCTGCCTAAAATGGATTTGCTTTACCTGGATTATCCTGTATTTCCTTTGCCTCTGTTTGTCTTGCCTTGCCTTGCCTGAATTTGCCTTGCCTTGGCTGGATTTGTCTTGCCTGGATTTGCCTTGCCTTGCCTTGGCTGGATTTGTCTTGCCTGGATTTGCCTTGCCTTGCAGTGCCTGGATTTGCCATGTCTTGCCTTGATTTGCCATCCCTGGATTTGCCTTGAATTGCCTTGCTTTGCCTTCCCTTGTATTGCGTGGATTTGCCTTGCCTTGATTTGACTTGCCTTGCATTTCCTTAATTTCCTTTGATTTACCTTGCCTTGACTTGCCTGACTGGATTTGCCTAGACTATATTTGCTCTTCCTGTCTCTACCTTGCTTTGCCTTGTGGTGCCTGGATTTGACTTACCTCGATTTTCCTTGCTGTAGTTTCCTTGCCCGGATTTGACTAGAATGGATTTGCTTTGCCAGGATTATCCTGGATTTGCTTTGCCTTTATTTGCCTTGCCTCGCCTTGCCTGGATTTGCCTTGCCTTGCCTTGGCTGGATTTGTCTTGCCTGGATTTGCCTTGCTTTGCAGTGCCTGAATTTGCCTTGTCTTGCCTTGCCTTACCTTGCCTTGATTTGCCATGTCTGGATTTGCCTTGCCTTGCCTTGCTTTGTATTGCCTCACCTTGCATGGATTTGCCTTGCCATACCTTGACTTACCTTTTTTTTCTTTCCTGGAGTTTCTTGGAATTGCCAAGCCTGGGTTTGCTCTGACTTACTTTCTCTGGTTTTGCTTTGTATTGCCTCACCTTGCATGGATTTGCCTTGCCATACCTTGACTTACCTTTTTTTTCTTTCCTGGAGTTTCTTGGAATTGCCAAGCCTGGGTTTGCTCTGACTTACTTTCTCTGGTTTTACCTTGCCTTGCCTTGCCTGGATTTGCCCTGCCTAAATTTTTCTTGCCTTGCCTTGCATGGATATGTATTCTTGGATTTGCATTGTTTTGCCTTGTCTGAATTTTTCTTGCCTTTCCTTAACTTGCCTGGATTTGCCTTGCCTTGCCTTAACTTGGTTTGAATGAATTTGCCTTTTCTGGATTTCCCTTGCCTTGTTTTGCCTTGCCTAAGTTTGTCTTTTCTGGATTTGCCTTGCCTTGCTTTCCCTTGCCTGGATTTGCCTTGCCTTGTTTTTTATGGATTTTTCTTTCCTTGCCTTGCGTGGATATGTCTTCTTTGAATTTGCTTTGCCTTGCTTGGATTTTTCTTGCCTTCCCTTGCTTTGCCTGGATTTGTTTTGCCTTGCCTTGGCTTGGCTTGCCTGAATTTGCCTTCCCTCAATTTTCCTTTTCTTGCCTTGCCTTGACTTGCCTAAGTTTGTCTTCCCTGGTTTTGCCTTGCCTTGCTTTCTTTTGCCTGGATTTTCCTTGTCTGGATTTGCATTGCCTTGCCTTGTCTGGATTTGCTTTGCTTTGCCATTTCTTGATTTGACTTGCCTTGATTTCTTTCCTGGATTTTTCCTTTCCTGGATTTAACATGCCTATATATGACTTGTCTTAATTTTTCTGGCCTTGATTTGCCTTGCCTCTATTTGCCATGACTGAAATTGCCTTGCCTTGCATTGTCTGCAATTGTCTTGTTTTGATTTGCTTGCCTTGCCTTCACTAAATTTGCCATGCCTGGATTTTCTTTGTTTTGTGTTGCTTGGATTTGCCTTGCCTTGCCTGGCTTGGATTTGCCTTGCCTGAATTTGTCTTGCCTTTCCTTTCCTGAATTTGGATTGCCTGGATTTGCCTTCCCTAGACTTTCCTTGCTTTGCCTTCTCTTGCCTGGATTTACCGTGCAAGGATGTGCTTTGCCTTCTTTTGCCAGGATTTGCCTTGCCTGTATTTGCCTTTCCTTTCCTTGCCTTGCCTGGACTTCCCTTGCATGGATTTGATTTGCCTGAGTTTGTCTTGCCTGCATTCGCCTTCCCAAAATTTGCCTTACCTGAATTTGACTTGCCTGGATTTTTTTCCCTGGATATTTCTTTTTTTTATTTGCCTTGACTTGCCTTGCCTTTTTAGAATTTGTCTTGCCTAAATGTGCTTTGCCTGGATATGTCTTCTCTGGATTTGCTTTGCCTGTATTTGCCTTCCCTAGACTTGCCTTGCCTTTTCTTGAATTGCCTGGTTTTACCTTGCCAGGATGTGTTTTGCCTTCCCTTGCCAAGATTTGTCTTGCCTGGATTTGGATTGCCTTGTTTTGCCTTGATTTTCCGTACCTAAATTTGCCTTGCCAGAATTTGTCTTGCCTGAATTTTCCTTGCCTTGCCTTTACTTGATTTACCTTGCCTGGACTTGCCATCCTGGATTTGCCTAGACTAGTTTAGCTATCCCTGTATTTTCCTTGCTTTACCTTTCCATGCCTGAATTTGACTTGCCTCGATTTGCCTTGCTGGGTTTTTCTTGCCTGAATTTGACTAGAATGGATTTCCTTTGCCTGGATTATCCTGGATTTGCTTTGCCTCTATTTGTCTTGCCTTGCCTTGCCTAAATTTGCCTTGTCAGGATTTGCCTTCCCTTGCCTTGGCTGGAATTGTGTTGCCTGGATTTGCCTTGCCTTGCAGTGCCTGGATTTACCATGCTTGTATTTGTTTTGGCTGGGTTTGCCTTGCCCAAATTTGCCTGAACGGCCTTGTGTAGATTTGCCTTGCCTGGATATGCCTTGCCCTGCCTTACCTTTCCTGAATTTGCCTTGCCTTGCCTGGATTTGCCTTGCCTCGATTTGTCTTGCCTTGCCTTGCGTGGATTTTTTTTTGGGGGATTTGTTTTGTTTTCCCTTTTCTGGATATTTTTTTTGCATTTTCTTACCTTGCCTGGATTTGCCGTGCCTTGCCTTGGCTTGGCTTGCCTGGATTTGCCTTTTCTTGATTTTCCTTGCTTTACCTTGCCTTGTCTTGCCTATGTTTCTCTTCCCTGGATTTGCCTTGCCTAGCTTTTTCTTGCCTTGATTTGTCTTGCCTGGATTTGCATTGCCTTGCCTTGTCTGGATTTGCATTGCCTTTTCTTGCCTTGGTTTGACTCGCCAGAATTTCTAGTTTCTGGTTTTCCCTCTTCTGGATGTACCGTGCCTGAATATGCCTTGCCTTGATTTTTCTGGCCTTACTTTATTTTGCCTGTATTTGCCGTGACTGGATTTGCCCTGCCTTGCCTTGCCTAGATTTGCCTTGCTTAGGTTTTCCTTGACTGGATTTTTCTTGCCTAAATTTACCTTGACTAAATTTCCCTTGGATGGATTTGCCTTGCATGGATTCGCCTAGACTGGAATTTCATTCTCTGGATTTTTCTTACTTTGTCTTTTCTTGCCTGGATTTGCCTTGCCTTGATTTGCCTTCACTGGATTTGCTTTGCCTGGATTTTCCTTCCTGGATTTGCCTTGCCTTGCTTTTATGAAATTTATTTTTCTGGATTTGCCTTGTTTAAATTTTTCAGCCTGGATTTGCCTAGACTAGATTTGATTTTCTGGATTTGCCTTGCCTTGCCTTTTCTGGATTTTTCTTGCCTGGATTTGGTTTGCCTGAATTTGCTAGCCTAGATTTGCCTAGATTAAATTTGCTTTTTCTGGATTTGCCTTGCTTTGCCTTGCCATGCCTGGATTTGACTTGCCTTGATTTGCCTTGCTGGATTTTCCTTGCCTGGATATGCCTAGAATGGATTTGCTTTGCCTGGATTATCATGGATTTATTTTGCCTCTATTTGTCTTGCTTGCCTTGCCTGGATTTCCCTTGCATGAATTTGCCTTGTCTATCCTTGGCTAAAATTTTCTTGCCCGGATTTGCCTGGCCTGGCCTTGGATTGATTTGTCTTGCCTGGATTTGCCTTGCCTTGCAGTGCCTGGATTTGTTTCGGTTACATTTGCATTGCCTTGCCTTGCCTTGATTTGTCATGACTGAATTTGCCTTTCCTTGCCTTGCTTTGCCTTGCCTTGCCTTACGTGGATTTTTTTTGCCCTACTTTGATTTGCCTTTTCTTCTTTTTCCTTGAGTTCCTTGGATTTTTCTTGCCTGGGTTTGCCTTGCCTTGCCATGCCATGCCTGGGTCTGCTCTGCCTTACCTTGCCTGGATTAGCCTTGCCTTGCCTTGCCTGGATTTGTCTTCTCTTTCCTTTCCTTGGGCGAATATGTATTTTTTTGATTTGCTTTTTCTCTTTGCTATCCCTCGATTATCCTTGCCTTCCCTTGCCTTGCCTGTATTTGCCTTGCCTGCATTTTCCTTGTCTGGATTTGCCTTGCCTGGATTTACCTTGACTGAATTTTTCTTGCCTGGATTTGCCTTGCCTGGATTCGCCTAGACTGGAATTCTGTTCTCTGGATTTTTCTTGCGTTGCCTTGCCTTGCCTAAATTTGCCTTGCCTGTATTTGCCTTTCCAGGATTTGCCTTGACTGTATTTGCCTTGCCTGGATTTTCCTTGCCTGCATTTGCCATCCCTTGCTTCTTCTGTATTTCCCTTGCCTGGATTTGCCTTGTGTGGATTTTCCAGCCTAAATTTTTCTAGATTAGATTTGCTTTCTCTGGATTTGTTCTGCTTTTCCTTGCCATGCTTAAATTTGACTTGCCTTGATTTGCGTTGCTGGATTTTTCCTGCCTGGATTTACCTAGAATGGATTTGCTTTGCCTAGATTATTTCGAATTTGCTTTGCCTCTATTTGTCTTGCCTTGCTTGGATTTGCCTTGCCTTGCCTTGGCTGTATTTGTCTTGCCTGAATTTGCCTTGCTTTTCAGTGCGTGAATTTGCTTTGCGTGGATTTGCCTTGTCTTGCCTTGATATGCCATGCCGAAATTTGCCTTGCTTGGATTTTCCTTGCCTGAATTTGCCTTGCCTAAATTCGCCTAGACTGGAATAGGTTTATCTGAAATTTTCTTGCTTTGCCTTGCCTTGCCTGGATTTGACTTGTTTTGATTTGTTTTGCCTCGATTTTCCATGACTGGATTTGCCTTGCCTGGATCTTTTTTTTTTGGCCTGGATTTGCCTTGCCTGAATTTGCCAGCCTAGGTTTGCCTAGAGTAAATTTGCTTTCTCTGGATTTGCCTTGCGTTGCCTTGCCCTGCCTAAATTTGACTTGCCTCGATTTGCTTTGCTGAATTTTTTTTTGCCTGGATTTGCCTAGAATGGATTTGCTTTTCCTGGATTATCCTGGATTTGCTTTGCCTCTATTTGTCTTGCCTTGCCTTGCCTGGATTTGCCTTTCCGGAATTTGCCTTGCCTTGCTTTGGCAGGATTTGTCTTTCCTGAATTTGCCTTGCCTTGCAGTCCCTAGATTTGCTTTACGTAGATTTGCCTTGTCATGCCTTTCCTGGATTTGCCTTGTCTTGCCTTGATTTGCCATGCCTGGATTTTCCTTGCCTTGCCTTGCTTTGCCTTGCTTTGAATTGCGTGGATTTGCTTTTCCTTGCCTTGATTTGTCTTGCCTTGCATTTTCTTTATTTACTTGTATTTGCCTTGCCTGGGATTGCGTTGCTTAGATTTGCCTTGCCTTTCCTTGCCATGCCTGGGTTTGGCGTGTCTTACCATGCCTGGATTTGCCTTGTCTTGCCTTGACTGGATTTGTCTTGCCTTGCCTTGCGTGGATATGACTTCTTTGAATTTTCCTTGGCTTGCCTGGATTTTTGTTGCTTTCCCTTGCCTTGCCTGGATTTGCCTTGCCTTGCCTTGGTTTGGCTTGTCTGAATTTGCCTTCCCTCGATTTTCCTTGATTTGCGTAAGTTTGTCTTCCCTGGATTTGCCTTGCCTTGCTTTCTGTTGCCTGTATTTGCCTTGTCTATATTTGCATTACCTTGCTTTGCTGGGATTTGCTTTGCCTTGTCTTTCCATGGTTTGACTTGCCTGAATTTATGTTTCCTGGATTTCCCTTTTCTGGATTTACCGTGCCTAAATATGCCTTGCCTTGACTTTTGTGGCCTTGATTTGCCTTGCCTCTATTTGCCATGACTGAAATTCTCTTGCCTTGATTGGTTTTGCCTTGCTTTGCCTGGGTTTGCCTTGCCTTGCCTTGCCGTGCCTGGGTTTGCCCTGTCTTACCATGCCTAAATTTGTTTTGCCTTGTTTTGCCTGGATTTGTCTTGCCTTGTTTTGCGGAGATATGCCTTCTTTGAATTTGCCTTTCCTTGCCTGGATTTTCGTTGCCTTTCCTTGCCTTCCCTGGATTTGCCTTGCCTTGCCTTGCCTTGGATTGCCAGAATTTTCCTTCTCTCGGTTTTTCTTGTCTTGTCTTGCCTTGCCGTGCCTAAATTTGTCTTCTCTGGATTTGTCTTACCTTGCTTTCTTTTGCCTGGATTTGCCTTGTCTAAATTTGCATTGCATTGCCTTGCCTTGCCGAGATTTGCTTTGCCTTGTCTTTCCTTGGTTTGACTTGCCTGGATTTTTCTTTTTTGGATTTTCCTTTCCTGGATTTACCATGCCTAAATATGCCTTGCCTTGATTTCTCTGGCCTTGATTTGCCTTGCATCTATTTGCCATGACTAAAATTACCTTGCTTTTCATTGCCTGCAATTGTCTTGCCTTGACTTGCCTTGCCTTGCCTTGCCTGTATTTGCCTTGCCTGGATATTTTTGCCTTTCTTTGCTTGGATTTGCCTTGCCTGTCCTGTCCTGGATTTGTCTTGCCTAAATTTGTCTTGCCTTGCCTTGCCTGGATTTACCTTGCCTGGATTGCCCTTGCCTGGATTTGTTTTGCCTGGATTTGTTTTTTCTTGCCTTGACTCAATTTTCCTTGCCTGAATTTGCCTTGATTTGCCTTGCCTGGATTTACCTTTAATGAATTTTCCTTGCCTGGATTAACATTGCCTTGCCTTGTCTTGATTTGCCTTGCATGGATTTGTTTTGCTTGAATTTTCCTTTCTTTCTTTGCCTTGCCTGGATTTGCCTTGCCTTGCCTTGCCTAAATATGCCTTGCCTGGATTTGCCTTACCTGGATTTTATTTGCCTGGATTTGCCTTGTCTTACCTTGCTTGGGTTTCTTTTGCAAGAATTTGTTTTGCCTTGTCTTTCCTGGATTTGTCTTACCTTGCCTTGCTTGTAATTTTTTTCCTGAATTTGCTTTGCGTTGCCTTGCCTTTATTTGTGTTACCTTGATTTGCCTTGCCTTGTCTGGATTTCCTTGCCAGACTTTGCATTGTCTTGCTTTCCTGTATTTGCCTTCTTTGTATTTGCCTTGCCTTGCCTTTCCTTGCCTTGCCGTGCCATGTCTGGATTTGCCTTTTTTGGCTTTGCCTTGCTTGGATTTGCCTTTCCTAAATTTGCCTTGATTTGCTTTAGCTGAATTTACCTTGCTTGGATTTGCCTTGCATGAATTTGCCTTGTTTTTCCTGGCGTGGATTTTCCTTGCCTGGATTTGCCTTGCCTTGCCTTGCTACTCCTTGCCTTGCTACTCCTTGCCTTGCATTGATTTGCCTTTTCTGTATTTGTCTTGCTTTGCCTTGCCTAGATTTTGCCTTACCTGGATTTGCCTTGCCTGGTTTTGCCTTGTCTGCATTTGCCTTGCCTTGTTTTTTTTTTGTTGATTTGCCTTGCTTTGCCTTGCATGGATTTGCCTTGCCTTGCCTTGTCTTGTCTTGCCTAAATCTTTTTAGCCTTGATTTCCCTTTATTGGGTTTGTCTTGTCTGGATGTGCCTTGCCTGAATTTGTATTGGCTTGACTTGCTTTACCTGGTTTTGCCTGGCTCTGATTTGCTGGTGTATTTGCCTTGCCTGGATTTGTCTTTTCGTGCCTGACCTGGATTTTTCCTTGCCTGGATTTGCCTTTCCTATATTTGCCTTGTCTATCTTTGCCTGGACTTGTTTTGCCTGGGTTTCCTTTGCCTGGATTTGCCTTTCCTAGATTTGCATTTTTTTCCTTGCCTTGCCTGGTTTTGCGTTTTCTGAATATGCCTTGCCTTGTTTTGTTTTGCCTTGCCTGGATTTGCCTTGCCTTGTCTTTCCTGGATTTGCATTGATTTCATTTGTTCTGACTTTTCTTGCTTGTATTTGCCTTGTCTTGCCTTTCCTGGGTCTGCCTTGCCTCAATTTGTCTTGCCGTGGCTTGCCTGAATTTGTTTCTTTTGTATTTTCCTCACCTTGCCTTTCCTTGTTTGGATTTGCCTTGCCTCCATTTGCCTTGCCTGGGTATGCCTTTCTTGGATTTCTCTTGCCTTGCGTTGCCTCAATTTGCCTTGCCTTGCTTTGCCTGGATTTGTCTTGCCTGGATTTCCCTTGCCAGGATTTGCTGTGGCTAGATGTGCCTTGCCTGAATTTGCCTTGCCTGAATTTGCCTTGCCTAAATTTGCCTAGCCTTGCCTTGCCTGCATTTGCCTTGCCTTGATTTGCATTACATTTATTTGCCTTATCTTGCCTGGGTTTTCTTTGCCTTGCCATGCCTGGGTTCGCCTTGCCTGGATTTGTCTTGCCTTGCCTTGCCTGCATTTGCCTTGTTTTTCCTGGCATGAATTTTTCTTTTCAGGATATGCCTTGCCTTGCTTTTCCTTGCCTTGCTTTAAATTGCCTTGCCTGAATTTGTCTTATTTTGCCTTGCCTATATTTTGCCTTATCCGGATTTGTCTTGCCTGGATTTGCCTTGCCTGGATTAGCAATGGCTGGTTTTGCCTTCCCTGGATTTACATTGCCTGAATTTATTTTCCCTGGATTTGCTTTGTCTTGTGGTTTCTGGGTTTTCCTTGCCTGCATTTGTCTTGCCATGCCTTACCTGTATTTTCTTTCTCTGTATTTGCCTTGCTTGTATTTGCTTTGTGTTGCCTTGTCTTTATTTGCCTTATGTGGATTTGCCTTGGCTTGTTTTGCCTGGATTTGCCTTCCCTGGATTTTCCTTGTGTTGCCTTGCCTTGCCTGGAATTGCCTTGTCTGCATTTGCCTTGCCTTGTTTTTCCTGGATTTGCCTTGCTTTGCCTTGCATGGATTTGCCTTGCCTTGCTTTGCCGTGATTTGCCTTGCCTCGATTTGCCTTTTCTGGATATTCCTTGCCTGGAATTTTTTTCCAGGGTTTGCCTTGCCTCTGTTTGCCTTGTCTGGATTTCTTTTCACTGGGTTGGCCTTGATTGGATTTGCCTGGATTTTTTTTGCCTGGATTTGCCTTGCATTGCCTTGCCTTGATTTACCTTGCCTGAATTTGCCTTGCCTTGTCTTGCCTGGATTTGCTTGCCTAGATTTGCTTGCTTTACCTTGCTTGGATTTGACTTCCCTTAATTTGCCTTACCTTGGCTTGCCTCGCCTGAGTTTCCCTTGCCTGCATTTGGCTTCCATTTCCTTGCCTGGCTTTGTCTATTCTGGATTTTTCTCACCTTGCCTGCCCTGGATTGTGTTCCCTGTGTACACCGTACACAGTGTACACACATCACACAATCACACCCCAAATAACACACACACTACACAGTGCACACACCACCAACCAACACACACTCCAAATTGCACATAACACACAAAGACAGACCACTCATCACACACACAATTCACAATGCGTATGCCACACAGACACTCATGACTCACAACACACATTTCACACACCGATTCCACACACACTTCACATGACTCAAACCTTACACAGATGCAAACCAAACCACACACAATCCACAATGCACACATTTCACACAGACATACCACCCACCACACACACAATCTAAAGTGAACACACCTCACACAGACACATAACACTCAATGAAAAAATACACTTCACAGTGCTCACACCTCACACACATACTACTCACTTCACAACCAATGCACACTATGCACAACTCACAGAGACACACCACCACTCACCACATACACTTTATGCACACAGTGTGCACACCTCACACAGACACACACCACTTATCACACACAAAATCTACAGTGCACACACCTCACACAAGTACACACCACTCACCACAAACACACTAAAAAGTGCACACACTACATACAAAGGCACACCACTCACCACATCCACTCTACACAGTGCACACACCTCAGACACACACTGCAGAGAACACATACTCTTCAGACTGCACACACCTCACTCAGACATACAGCATTCACAGCACACACACTCTTTACAGTGCACCCACCTCACACACACCACTTTTTGCACACAGAATTCACAGTGTACACACCTCAAATTGACATGAACCACTCACAATACACAATACACACACACACTCCATATTGCACACAACTCACACAGGCACAAAACTACCACACACCCATCACCGTGCACACATTTCTGACAAACACACACCACTCATTACACACACATTTCAGAGTGCACACACCTCACACAGGAACACTCCAGTCACCACTCACACACACTCCACAGTTCAAACATTTTACATAGAGCCACACGACTCACCACAAACACACACTCCACAGTATACACCACTCACACAAATACACACCATGCACTCCACAAACTCCACACACACAATACACAGCAACCACTCCACACACACACACTACAGGGCATGCACCTGACACAGACACAGAGCATGCACCACACACACCAGAAACACACACTTCACAGTACACTCACCTCAAACAAACACACACTGCTCACCACACACAAACTCCCTAGTGCACACACCTCAAACACACACGCACCACTTAACACACACTACACACTCACACACCTCACACAAACACACCACTCAAAACACACACACTCCACAGTGAAGACACCACAGTCAGACTACTCACCAAAAACACACTACACAGTGAACACACCTCACACAGACACAAACCACTCACCACACACACACTCTGCACAGTGCACACACCTCACACATTCACACAACACTCACGACACACACTTCACTATGCTCACACCTCACACTGACACACACCACTCACTGCACACACACTTTAGAGTGCAGACACCTCACACAAACACCAGTCACCATACACACTCCACACACACACTCAACATTGTACACACCTCAGACACACCACTTACCACACACATGCACTCGACAGTGCACACACCTCACACAGACACATAACACTCAACAGAAACACACACTCTACAGTGCACACACCTTACGAAGATACACACCACTAAACACACACACTTTACAGTTCACTCACCTCACAGAGACACACCACCCACCACACACACAATTTACTGTGCACACATCTTACACAGACACCCACAACTCACCACACACACTCTGCAGTGAAGACACCACACACAAACTACTCAACACAAACACATTACACAGTTAACATACCTCACAAGGGCACACACCAATCACCACACACATACTTTCTACAGTGCACACACCTCAAAAAGACACACAACACTTATTGCACACACTCTTCACTGTGAACAGACCTCACGACACACACCACTCACCACACAAACACTTCACAGTGCACACAACTCACACTGAGACACACCAGTCACCATACACTCTACACACACACACTAGACAGGGTAAACACGTCAGACACGCACCACTGAAGACACCCACTAAACACACACACTCCATATAGCAGAGAACTCACACAGACACAAAATTCAACACACACAGTCCACAGTGAACAAACCTCACAAAGACCCACCACTCACTGCACACACACACCACAGTTCACACACCTCACACAGACACATTCCACTCAGCAGTAACACACAGTCCACAGTGCACACACCTCACAAAGATGCACATGAATGACCACACACACTCCATTGTAAACTCTCACAGACACACACCACTCTCCACTCACATAATCCACAGTGCACACATTACACACAGACACACATCACTCATTACACACACACTACACCATGCATGCACCTCTCACAGACACACACCATTCACCACACAAACTTCAGAGTGGAGACACCTCAGACACACCACTCACCACACACACACTCCAAAATGCATACACCTCACACAGACACACAACACAGAACACACACACACTCTGCCATGCACACACCTCACACAGACACACATCACTCACCACACACACTCCATTGTAAAGACACCTCACCCAATCAAACTACTCAATACACACACTACACAGTGACACACCTTACACAGACACACACCACACAGCACACATGCACTCCACAGTGCAGACACCTAACACAGATGCACAATACTCACTGCACACACACTCCACTGGGCACACACCTGACAGACACAAGCCTCTCATCACACGGACACCCCACATTGCACACACCTCACACAGACACACACCACTCAACACACACACACTCCACACAGTGCACACGCTTAAAACAGACACAAATCACTCACCATACATTCTTCAGAGTACACACACCTCACTCAGACATACAGTACTCATTGCACACACATACTCCACAGTGCACACACCTCAAACCGACACACCACTTAAAATACACAGACTCGACAGTGCACACACCTCTCAAATACACATAAAACTCACCAGAAACAAACCTTCCACATTGCACACATCTCACACAGACATACACCACTCACTGCACACACACACACTCCACAGTACACACACCTTTCTCAGACACACACCACTCACCTTACACACACACTCAACAGGAAAAACACCTCACACAAACACACACCATGCACACCCACTCCACCATGCACACACCTCACAGACACACACCACTCTTCACACTCTCTCCACAGTGCACACACATCACACAGAGACACCCCACTTACCAAAGACACAGACTCCACAGTGCACACATAACATAGACACACAGCACTCACAACACACACACTCCACAGTGCACACACCTCACAAAGACACACCACTCACCACACACACATTACCAAGTGTGCATAGGTCACAGACACACCACTCACCACACACACAATCCACAGTGCAGACACCCTACACAGACATGCACCACTGACAATGCACACTTTACATACAGTCTTTACGTAGCACACACCTCACACAGACACATATCACTCAACAGAAACACACACTCCACAGTGTGCAAACCTCACAAAGACACACACCACTCAATACACACACTACACATGCACACACCTCACACAAACACACACCAGTCACCACAAACACACTACAAAGTGCTCACACCTCACACAGCACTCACCAAAATCACACTCCACACAGTGCACACACCTCACACAGAAACACACAAACTACTCAAAAGAAACACACTACACAGTGAACACACCTCACAGACACACATCACTCACAACACACACTCTCCACAGTGCACACAGCTCACACAGACTCACACCACTCACCATGCACACACTCCACAGTGCAGACATTTCACACAAGCACACACCAGTCACTACACACACTCCAGACACAAACTCCACAGTGCACAGTCTACAAACACATAAGCACCACTCACCACACACACACTTCACACACACTCCATATAGCACACACCTGACAGAAAAATTCTTACCACACACTCACTCTCCAGAATGCACACACCTCACTCATACACACACCACTAATCACACACATTCCACAGTGTGCACACCTCACACAAACCACTCACCACACACCCACTTTTCAGTGCACACACCTCACGCAGACACACACCATTCAGGACACAAACTCCACTGTGCAGACACCTCACACTGACACACCACTCACCACACACACACGCTCCATGGTTCACAAACCTGACACAGACACACAGCAGTCACCACACACACACTCCATAGTGCATGCACCTCACAGAGACACACATCATTCACCACACACACTCCACCATGCAGACAACTCACAGACACACCACTCACCACACACACTACACAGTGCACACACTTAGACACACACCACTCACCTCACACACAATGCACTGCACAGACACTTCAAACACACACCACTCACTAAACAAACTCCAGACACACTCAATGCACCCACCTGACACAGACACACTACTCTTCACACTCACACACTCCACAGTGCACAGACCTCAAACAGAAACACAACACTCACTGCACAAACATTTCACTGTGAAGACGCCTTGGACACACTACTCACCACACACACTGCACAGTGCACACACCTCATGCAGACACAGACCACTCTCCAGACACACACACTACACAGTGCATACACTTCACACAGACACACTCCAGTTACCAAGCACACACACTCCACAGTGCACAAACATCACACAGACACACACCACTCACCACACAGACACACCACAGTGAACACACCTCACACACAGAAACCACTCATCGCACATACAATCTACAGTGCAGAAAAACCATACAGACATGCACTACTTAAAAGACACACTACCCATATGTACTCCACATAGCACACAACTCACACCAAAACAAAATTTACCACACACACTCCACAGTAGACACACCTCACACAGACACACACTGCTCACCACACACCCACCTCACAGTGCATACACCTCACACAGACACACATCACTCTCCACACACACTTCACAATGAACACACTTCCCACAGACTCACAATTTACCACACACACGTTATAGTGAACACACCTGACACAAACACACCACACACATTAAACAGTGCAGACACCTCACAGAGACACCTGATGCTCACAACACACACACTGCACAGTGAAGGCACTTCATAAAACACACTACTGACCACACACTACACAATGAACACACCTTACACAAATGACACTCACCACGTACACATTCCACGGTGCAATAACTGCACATAGGCACACCACTCACCACAAACACGCACTCCACAGTGCTCACACCTCACACAGAGAATCACCACTGACCACACACACATGCCACAGTGCACACACCTCACACAGACACACACCACTCACCACACAAACACACAAACTGCATAGGGCACACGCCCCACACAAACACACCACTCACCATACATACACACCACACAGTACACAAACCTCACACAGACACCAATCACCACACACACTCCACAGTACAGACACAAAATAGACACACTACTCACCACACATACACACTACACAGTGCACACACCTCACGTAGACACATACCACTCACCTCACACACATTCTATAGTGCACAAACTTCACAAAGACGCACACCACTTACCACACACACACTGCACAGTGCCCACACAGGAAACAGAAACACACCACTTACCACACACACTCTACACACACACTTAGTGCACACACCTCACACAGCCACACACAACTAACCACATGTGCACATACCTCTCTCAAACACACACCACAGAACACACACACATTACTCGGTGCAAACACCTCACATACACACACCACTCACCACACACACACTCCACAGTGAAGACACTTCACAATAATCCACTACTCATGACACACACACTACAAAATTAACACACCTCACACAGACACACACAACTCACTACAGTCAACAGTCCAGACACTTCACAGCGACACACAAGACTCACCACACACATACACTCCAAGGTGAATACACCTCACACAGACACACTACTCACCAAGCACTCATGAAACAGTGCACACACCTCACACAGACACACACCACTAACCACACACACTTCACAGTGCAGAGACATCACACAGACACACACCAGTCACCACACATGCTCCTCACATAAACACAGTGCACACACCTGAAACACACCACTCAAAACACACACACTCCACAGTGCACACACCTCTTAAAGACAAATAAGACTCACCAGAAACACACACTGCACAGTGTGCACAGCTGACACAGACACACCACTCATCACACACACTCCACCGTGCACTCACCTCAAACAGACAGACATAACTCACCACATTCACACTCCAGGATGCACACACCATGCATTGACACTCACTACTTACCACAAACACACACTGCACAGTGCACACAGTTAACACAAACGCCCACTCATTATACACCCTCTCTACACAGTACACACACCTCAGACACACATCATTCACCACACACACAGTGAATTGCAGACACATCACACAGACACACCACACACCACACACACTACACTGTGAACACACCTCACACAAAAACACACCACAGAACACACACACTCCACAGTACACACACCTCACACAAGCACACCCCGCTCACGACACACACACTCCACAGTGAACACACCTCACAGAGCCACACACCACTCATCACACTCACAATCCACAGTGCAGACACTGCACACATACACCACTCACCACACACACTTCACACACACACTCCACATGGCACAAACCTCACAGAGACAGAAAACTCACCACACCCACAGCAGAGTGCACACACCTCACACAGACAGACCACTCACCACCCTACACACTCCACATTGCAAACACATTACACAGACACACATCACTCACCACACACACTTAGGGTGCACACACCTCACATAGACACCACTCACCACAAACACTCCACAATGCAGACATCTCACACAGAAACACCACTCACCAAACACACACTTCACCATGCACGCACCTCACACAGACACACACCACTCTACACACTCTTCACAGTGCACACACCTCACACAGGCACAAACCACCCAACAGAAACGCACAGTCCACAGCGCACACACATCACACAGACATGCACAACTAACCACTCACACTCTACAGTATACACACCTCACATAAACACATCAAAACACACACTACACAGTGAACACACCCCACAGAGACACACACCACTCACCACACCCACATTCCACAGTGAAGTAACCTCACACAGAGACACTACTCACCTCAAACACACTATGCACTGAACACACCTCACACAGACACACACCGCTCACCACACACACAGTAAACAGTGCAGATTTTTCACACAAACACACAAGACTCACCACACACACAGACTCCACAGTGCACACACCTCACACAGACACGTACCACTCACTACAAACACTCCACACACACACTCCAAATAGCACACACCTCACACAGACACAAAAACTCAACACAAACAGTCCACAATGCCCACACCTCACACAGACACAAAACTCAACACACACACAGTCCACAGTGCACACACCTCACGCAGACACACCACTCACCAAACACACTCTAAACTGTGCACACACCTCACACAGACACACACTACTCACCACACACACTCCATAGTGCACAAATCTCACACAGACACACACCACTTACAATGCACACACACTCCACAGTGCACACACCTGACACAGAAAGACACCACTCACCACACCTATTCCACACACTCATTATGCACACTTCATACAGACACACACCACTCACCAAACACACACTTCACATTGCAGACACCTGTCACAGACATACCACTCACCACAGACAGTACACAGTGCACTCACCACACACAGACACACACCACTTGTTATGCACACAAACTCAACAGTGCACACACTTCATGCAGACACACACCACTCACCAGACAAACACACACAATACAGAGTGCACACACCTCACACAAACACACACCACTCACCTTATACACAATCCACAGTGCACACACCTTACACAGGCACACTCTAGTCACCACACACACTACACAGGCACACATCACACAAACACACACCACTCACCACACACTCTCCACGGTGCACACACCTCACACAGACACACTCCACTCACCACATACACTCTTCACGGTGCACAGACATCACAGACACACACTGCTCACCACACACCCACTCCACAGTGCACACACCTCTCACAGACACTCCACTCACCACAAACACACTTCACAGTGCACACACCTCACACATACACATACCACTCAATAGAAATACACACTCAACAGTGCTCACACCTCACACAGACACACACCAATTACCTCACACACAGTCCACAGTATAGACACCTCACACAGACACACACCACTCACCACACACTCCACATACACAATCAGTGCACACACATCACAGACACACATGCACAACACAAACTCCACACACACACTCCACATTGCACACACCTCACACAGACACACAGCAGTCACCACACACACTCAACAGTGCACACACCTCAAACAAATGCCACTCATTACACACATATTTTACAGTGAAGACACCTCATACAGACACACCACTGACCACACACACTACCCAGTGAACACGCCTCAGAGAGACATAAAACACTCACCACACACACATTAAACAGTGCAGGCACCTCACACAGACACACACTGTTCACCACACCCACACTCCAGGGTGCAGAAAACTCACACAGACACACCACTCACCACACACACACTCCACAGTGCACCCACCTGACAGAGACACTCCACTGACCACACACACACTGCACAGTGCATACACTTCACACAGACACACACCACTCACAGCACACAAAATCCACAGCGCAGACACTCCACACAGAAACACATCACTCACTACACTCCAAACACACTCCACTGAGTACACACCTCACACAGTAACACACCACTCACCACACACACTCCACACACACCCTACACATAGCACACACCTAAAACTAACACAAAACTCACCACACACACTCTTCACAGGTCACACATTTCACACAGAGACACACCACTAATCACAAACACACACTCCACAGTACACACACTTCACAAAGACACCACCAAAAACACAAACTCCAGAGTGTGCACAGTTTACACAGACACACATCACTTATCACAGACATGCACTACATGGTACACACATGTGACACACACACACCATTTACCTCACACCACACTTTGCAGTGCACACACCTCACACTGTCACACACCACTCACCCCACAAACACTGCACAGTGCACACACCTCACACAAATACACACCACTCACTGCACACACACTACACAACACAATATTCACCACACACACTCCACATTGCAGACACCTCACACAGACAGCCCAGTCACCACACTGACACACGACACAGTGCACACATCTTACACAATCACACACCACAAAACACACACACTATTTAGTAAACACACCTCACACAGACACACAAGGCTCACCACACACACTCCACATTGTGGACACCTCACACAGACACCCCACTCACCACACTGACACACTACACAGTGCACAGAGCTCACACACACACCAGTCACCACACACTCCACACACAAGTTCCACAGTGCACACATTTCAAACAGATATGCACCATTCACCACACACCCTCCAAGCATACTCCATATAGCACACACCTCACACAGACACAAAACTTACCATGCACTCACTCTCCACAGTGCACACACTTCACACAGACACACAACATTCATTAGACACACACTCCACAGTGCACAATTCTGAGACACACCACTCACAACACACAAACCACAGTGCACATACAACACACAGAAACACCACTCACAAGACAAACACACTACACAGTGCACACACTGCACACAGACACACACCACTCACCACACACACGCCAGTGCACATATTTCACACAGTCACATTCTACACAACAGAAACACACACTCTAAAATGTACACACCTCACACAGACACACACCACTCACCACACACACTCCACAGATCACACACTTCACATATAAACACACAGCAATCAACAAAGACACACACTCCACAGTGCACACACCTCACACAAACACACACCAATCATGACACACACAGCACAGTGAGGACACCTGATACACACTACTGACCACACACATGACACAGTCAATTCACCTTACACAGACACACAACACTCACCACACACACATTCCACAGTGCAGGAACCTCACACAGGCACACCACTCACTACAAACACACACTTCATAGTGCACACATCTCACACACCATTCACAATACACACACACTACACAGTGCATACACCTCACACAGACACACACCATTCGCCATACACACAATCCACAGTGCAGACACTCCACAAAGACAAACACCACTCACCTAACACACTCCACACATACTCAACATAGCACACAACTCACACAGACACAAAACTCACCACACACACTCTCCACAGTTCACACATTTTACACAGACACACACCACTTATGCACACTCCATAGTGCTCACACCTCACACAGACACACCACTTACCACACACACTCCAAAGTGCACACACCTCACAAAGGCACATACCACTCACCAGAAAATCACACCTCACTGCACACACCTCACAAAATCACAAAACTTACTACACGCACAAAGTCCACAGTGCACACACCTCACAAAGACACACATCACTCTTCACACACACACTTCACAATTTACACACTTCACACAGACACACAGACGTCAACACACATGCACTCCACAGTGCACACACCTCACACAGACACACCAAACAACACACAAACTCCCCAGTGCACACAACTCATGCAGACACGTCACTTATGACACACACACACTGTACAGTGAGGACACCTCATACAAACACACCACTGACCACACACACGACACAGTAAATACATTTTGCACAGACACCCAACACTAACATGCACACATTCCAAAGAGCAGACACCTCACACAGGCACACCACTCACAATAAACACACACTCCACAGTGCACACACCTCACACAGACACACACCACTCACCACACACACTCCACACTGCAGACACCTAACACAAACACACCACTCACCACACACACACTACACCATGCACACACCTCATAGTGAAACACACCACTCACTGTACACACAATCCACAGTGCAGACACTCCACAAATGCACACACCACTCACCTAACACACTCTGCACACACTCCACATAGCACACACCTCACACAGACATAAAACTCACCACACACTCCACTTTGCACACATCTTACACAGACACACACCACTCATCACACACACACTCCACAGTGCACACACCTCACACAGACACACCACTCACCACACACATACTCCAGAGTGCACACACCTCACAAAGAAACATACCACTAACCAGAAACACACACTCCACAGTGTGCACACCTTACAAAGACACAAAACTCACCACACAAAGTCCACAGTGCACACAACTGAAACAGACACACCATTCATCACGCAAACACTCCACTGTGCCCACACCTCACACAGACATATACCACTAAACAAAATAACATATTCCCCAGTGCACACACCTCACACAGACACACACCACTCACCATGCACACACACTCCACAGTGCACACACCACAGACACATGCCACTCACCACACACAGAAACTCATGGTGCCCACACCTCACACAGACACACACCACTTACTATGCATGCACACTTCACAGTGCACACTTTTCACAAACACACACCATTCACCACACACACCCTCAACAGTGCACACACCTCACACAGACACACACCACAGTCCATGGACTACACAGATAATTCACAGTGCACATACCTCAGACACACACCACTCATCACACACAACTTTTATAGTGCACACACCTCACAGACACACACCACTCACCACACACACACTCTCCATGGTACACACACCTCACACAGACACAAACCGCTCACCACATACACTCTTCACAGTGCCCTCACCTCACACAGACACACACCACTCACCACACACCAAACTCTGCAGTGAACACACATCACAATGACACACACCACTCTCCAAACACACACTGCACAGTGCACACACCTCACACAAATACACGCCACTCACCACACACACTACACAGTGCATGCACCTCACACATACACACACCTTTCATCACACACACTCCACATTGCAGACACCTTACAGACACCTCACTCACCACACTGACACACTACACAGTGCACACACCTCACACAAACACACACCACAAAACAGACACACACTACACAGTGAACACACCTCACAGAGACAAACAGCAATTAACACACACACTCCAAGGTGAAGAAACCTCACACAGACACACTACTCACCACACACAGTCAACACAGTGCACACACCTCACACAAACACACACCACAGAACACAAACTCTTCACAGTGCACATACAGCACACAGACACACACCAGTCACAACACACACTACACACACACACTCCACAGTGCACACATTCAAACAGACACACAACTCAAAACACATACACTCCACAGTGCACACACATCTTAAGACACAAGACTTACCAGAAACAATCCACAGTGCTCACACCTCACACAGACACACACCACTAATCACACACACACTCCACAGTGCACTCATTTCACACAGACACCACTCACAACACACAATCCACAGAGCACACACTTTACACTGACACTACTCATCACAGACACACACTGCACAGTGCACACACGTCACACAGACACACACCATTACCACACACACTGCACATTGCAGACACCTCACACAAACACACCAGTCACCACAGACACAGACTACACAGTGCACATACCTCACACAAACACACACCACAGAACACGCACATATTACACAGTGCACACACTTCACATGATCACACACCACTCACCAGACACATGCTTGACAATGCACACACCTCACACACACACCACTGATTGCATGCACAATCCACAGTGCACATACTGCACACAGACATGCACCACTCACCACACACTCCACACACACTTCACATGGCAAAAACTCCACAGGCACAAAACTCACCACACACACTCCACAGTGCACACACCTCACACAGACACATAACTCACCACACACACTCCACAGAGCAAACACCTAACACAAACACACACCACTCACCACACACACACTCATGGTGCACACACCTCACACTGACACACACCACTCACCACACACACACTCATGGTGCACACACCTCACACTGACACACACCACTCACCACACACACACTCATGGTGCACACACCTCACACTGACACACACCACTCACCACACACACTGCACAGTGCACTCACTTCACAGATACACACCACTCACCACAAGCACTTTACAGTTACACATGTTGTACAGACACACCACTCATCACAAACACACTACACAGTGCATACACCTCATACAGACACCCACCACTCACCATACATACTCTCCAGTACACACAATTCACACAAACACACTGCAAAAGACACACACTACACAGTCCACGCACCTCACTCAGACACACATTAACCACAAGCACACTCCACAGTGAAGACACCTCACACAGGGACACTACTCACCTCAAACACACTACACAGTGAACACACCTCACAGAGAAACACACAACTCACCACATACATTCAACAGTCCAGACACCTCACAGTGACACACGACTCACCATGCACATACACTTTATAGTGCAGATACCTCGCACACACACTGATCATCACACATACACTCCACAGTGCACACAGCTTTCACAGACACTCACCACTCACCACACACAAACTCCACAGTGCAGACACCTCACAGAAACACACAAGTCATCACACACTTCACACACATGCTTCACAGTGCATACACTTCAAACAGACACACACCACTCACCAAACACACTCAACACACACTCCATACAGAACACACCTCACACAGACTCAAAACTTACTACACACTCACTCTTCACAGTGCACACACCTCAAAAATATAGACACCACACACTACACTACACCATGCACACACCTCACACAGACACACACCACTCACTGGAAACACTCCACATTTAGACACCTCATAAAGACACATCACTCATCACACACACACTACACAGTGCATACACCTCAAACAGACACACACCACTCACCGCACACACACTCTACAGTACACACAATTCGCACAGACACACCACAAAAGACACACTACCCAGTCCACAGACCTCACATAGACACACAACATTCACCACAAACACACTCCACTGTGAAGACACCTCACACATGGACACTACTCACCTCAAACACACTACACAGTGAACACACCTCACACAGACACACACCACTCACCACACACACTACACAGTGCAGATCCATCACAGAGACACACAAGACTTACTACACACATACTCCACTGTGCACTCACCTCACACAGGTTCACACCACTTATCACACACAAAATCTACAGTGCAGACATTACCCACAGTCAGGAAACACTCACCACACACATTTCACACACACACTCATCTTAGCACACACCTCACACAGACACAAAACTCACCACACACTCACTCCACAGTGCACACACCTTAAACAGCCACATCACTCACCACACACACTCCACAGTGCATTGCACACACCTCACACAGACACACACCTGTCACAAACACACACTCTACAATGCACTCACCTCACACAGACCCCCACACCTCATGGCACACCCACTCCAGTGTGAAGACACCTCACACAGACACACAGCAGTCACCACACACACTTCACAAACACACTCCACAGTTCACACATCTCAGACACACCACTCAAAACACACACACCCAACAGTGCACATACCTCTCAAAGACACAAAAGACTCACCAGAAACACAAACTCCACAGTGCAGACACCTCACACTGACACCCACCACTCATCACACACACACTCCACAGTGCACTCACCTCACACAGACACCCACAACTCACCACACACACTCCACAGTGCACGCACCTTCCAGTGACACTCATCACAAACACACAGTGCATAGTTCACACAGCTAACACAAACACACCACTCATCATACAAACACTCCACAGTGAACTCACCTCACACAGACACACACCATTCACCACACACACTGCACATTGCAGACACCTCACAAAGACACACCACTCACCACACACACTACACAGTGCACACACTTCACACAGTCACATAACACTGATCACACACACAGTCCACACTGCAGACACCACACACAGACATGCAAGACTCACCACACACACTCTACACACACACTTCACAGGGCACACACCTCACACAGACACACACCACTCACCACACACACTACAGTGCACACACCTCACACAAACACACACCACAGAACACACACAGTACACAGTGCACACACCTCACACAGACACACACCGCTCACCACACACACAATTCCCAGTGAAGACACCTCACACAGAGACACTACTTACCACACACTCTATGCAATAAACAAACCTCACACATACACACACAACTCAACACACACACTCCACAGTGCAGACACCTCACACAAACAAGACTCACCACACAAACACACTCTACAGTGCACACACCTCACACAGACATGCACCACTCACTTCACACACAATCCACAGTATAGACACCTCACACAGACACACTCCACTCACCACACACACTCCACTCACACACTCAGTGCACACAGGTTACACTGACACACACCACTCACTCCACACACTCAACAGTACACACAGCTCACACAAACACACACTGCAGAACATACACACACTGCACAGTGCACAGACCTCACAAAGACACACACCACTCACCACACACACACTCCACAGTAAAGACACCTGACACAGAGACACTACTCACCTCAAACACACTGTGCACTGAACACACCTCACACACACACCACTCACCACATGCACACTACACAGTGCAGTCCCCTCACACAGACACACGACTTACCACAGACGCACTCCACTGTGCACACACATTACACAGACACACACCACTCATCACATACACAATCCACAGTGCCGACACCTCACACAAACATGTACCACTCACTACAATCACTCCATATAGCATACACCACACACAGACACAAAGCTCAACACACATGCAAAGCCCACAGTGCACACCTCACATAGACACACCACTCAGCAGAGGCACACACTCCACAGGTCACACACTTCACACAGACACATACCACTCAACAAAAACACACACTCCACAGTGCACACACCTGGCACAGAAACACACCACTCACCACACACACTCCACACATGCACTCAGTGCACACACCTTACACAGACACAAAACACTCACCACACAGACTCTACAGTGCACATACCTCACACAAACACACACCACAAAATACACACACTACATAGTGCAAACACCTCACACAGACACACACCACTCACCACACACACATTCCATGGTGAAGACACCTCACACAGACCCACTACTAACGACACAGACACTCCACAGTAAACACATCTCACACAGACACACACAACTCACCACACACACTTCACAGTCCAAACACCTCACAGAGACACACAAAACTCACGACAAACACACACTCCACAGTGCAGACACCTCACACAGAGACACACCACTTATCACACGTACACTCCACAGTGAACACACCTCCCAGACACACACCACTCACCAAACACACACTCTGCAGTGCACACACCTCACACAGACACACATCACTCACCACACATACATTTTACACTGCAGACACCTCACACAGACACGCACCAGTCACCACACACACTCCACACATGCTCCACAGTGAACACATTTCAAACAGACACACACCACTCATTACACTAACTCCACACACACGTCGTATAGCACACATCTTACACAGACACACACCACTCACCACACACATTAACTCCACAGTGCAGACACCTCACACAGACACATTTTACTCAACAGAAACACACACTCCACAGTGCACACACCTCACACAGACACACATCACTCACCACATATGGACACTCCACAGTTCACACACTTCACACAGACACACTGCAGTCAACATACACAAACACCCCACAGTACACACACCTCACACAGACACACACCACTCAACACACACACTGCACAGTGTGGACACCTCATACAGACCCACTACTGACCACACACAATCACAGTGAATATACCTTACACAGACACACAACACTCACTGCACACACATTCCACAGTGTAGACACCTCACACAGGCACACCACTCACAACAAACACAGACCCCACAGTGCACACACCTCACACAGGCACACAACACACATCACACAATCACACCAACTGCACAGTCAACAAACGTCACACAAACACACACTACTCACCCCACACACACTACACAGTGCACACACCTCACACAGACACCACTCACCACAAGCACACTTCACTGTGTAGACACCTTACACAGACACACCACTCACCACACACGCTACACAGTGCAAACAACTCACACACACACACAGCACTCACCACACACACTACACTGTGCACTCACCACATACATACTCACACTATTCACTGCACACACAGTTTATAGTGCAGGCACTCCACACACACACACACCAATCACCACCACACACTCCACACACACTCCACTGTGCACACACTTTACACAGACACACATCACTCACCACAAACACACTTTACAGTGCAGACACCTCACACAGACACACACCAGTCACCATGCACACTCCACACACATTCACAGTGCACACACCTAAGACACGCACCACTCAAGACACACAATAAACACAGTCCATAAAGCACACACATCACACAAACACAGAACTTACTACACACTCTTCACAGTGCAAACACCTCGTGCAGACACAATGCTCACCACACACAAACTACAGAGTTTAAACAACTCACACAGAAACACACCACTCACCATACACACACTCCAAGGTGAAGACACCTCACACAGACACACCACTCACCAAACACACAAACCACAGTTCACAAGCCTCACACAGACACACACCTCACACACCACACACCAGAGAAACACATGACACAGTGCACACACCTCACACAGACACACGCCACTCATAACCCACACACTCCACAGTGCACACACCTCACACAGACACGTACAACTCAACAGAAACACACACTCCACAGTCCACACACAGACACACAACATTTAACACACTCAAACACTACACATGCACACACTTCACACAAATACACAGCTTTCACAACAAACACACTACAAAGTGCACACACCTCACACAGACACACAGCACTCACCACATGCACACTATCCACAGTGCACACACCTAACACAAACACACACCACAAAAGACACATACACCACACAGTGCACACACCTCACACAGAAACACACCACTCACCACACACAATACACTGTGAACACACCTCACACAGACACACTACTCAAAATACACACACTTTCATCAGCACACATCACACGGAGATACACACCACTCAACACACACACACTCCACAGTGTAGACACCTCACACGGACACACAAGACACATCACACACACTCAATAGTGCACACACCTCAAACAGACACACACCACTCACCACACACAACAGCACTGTTCACACACTTCACACAGAAAAAACCACTGACCTCACATACACTCTTCAGAGTGCACACACCTCATACAGACACACATTATTCCCTGCACACACACACTCCACATTGCACACACCTTATTCAGACACACACCATTCACCACACATACTCCACAGTGCACACAACTTACTCAGACACACACCACTTACCACACACACACTCCACAGTATTCACACCTCCCACAGACACACACTAATCATTACACACACACTACACAGTGCACAAACCTCACACAGACACACACGACTTATCACACACACAATCCACAGTGTAGACACCACACACACATGCATGACTAACCACACACACTCTACACACACTCCACATAGCACACACCTCACACAGACACATAAATCACCACACACACTCCTCAGGGCACACACCTCACACAGGAACACCATTTACCAAACACACACCCTCCACAGTGCACACACCTCAAACAGACACATGCCACTCAACCGAAACACACACTCCACAGTGCTCACACATCACATAGACCCATACCACTTACCACACACATGCTCCACAGGACACTCACCTCACACAGACACAAGCACTCACCACACACAATTCCACAGTGCAGACACCAATCACGGACATACCACTCACCAAAAACACACTACACTGTGCACTCAGGTAACACAGACACACACCACTCAATGCACACACAATCCACAGTGTAGACACTCATCACAGACACACACCATGTTTTGTATTATTCACTGATTTTCTGAATGTGTGGCAAAAGCAAACAGACACCTGGCCACTCCACAGGTGTGCATTCTTTACTGATGCTCTGAATGAATGGCCATATAAAAGAGACTCCAATTTTTTTTCCTGGTATACGTTATTCAATGAGGCTCTGAAAGAGGGGCCATACGAAATTCACTCCTTACAGTTCAACATGTGTTAATTTCTCTGTTAGACTCAGAAAAGAGGTCAATAGGAAATACATTCCTCAGAATTCCAAAGCATACATAATTCAGCGAGGCTTATATTGGGTGTTTATATTAAATAGAATCCTGACTATTCCCCATGTGTGTATCATTCAGTGAGGTGCTGAAAGAGTGGCCATACGAAAAAGACTCCTGAGTATGCAACAGGTGTGCATTCTTCAGAGGCTTTGAATGAGAGGGCCTATGTAATAGACTTCTGAGTATTCCCTAGTTGTGTTTTATTCACTGAGGCTCTGAAGGAGATTCCATAGGCCATAGCCTTCTGATTAATGTCCAGGTGTGCATTATTCAATGAGGCTTTCAATCAGTGGTCATATGAAATAGAATCCTGACTATTTCCCAGGTGTGCATTATTCAGTAATGCTCTGATTGAGTGGCCATATGGCATGGACTCTGACTATTCCCCAGGTGTGTATCATTCAGTGAGTTTCTGAACGAGGGAACATATAAAATAGACTCCTGACTATAGCCTGCTAACTATTCCTCAGGTATGCATTTTCCACTGAGGCACTGAATGAACCGTAATGTCAAATAGATTCCAGAGTATTCCCCAGGTGTGCATTATTCCGTGAGTCTCTAAATGAGAGGATATATAAAATACACTCCTGAGTATTTACCAGGTATATATGATTCCTCACTGAGGCTCTGAATGAGTGGCCATGTGAAATACACTCCTGACTTTTTCATAGATGTGTATTATCCACTGAGGCTCTGAATAAGTGGCCATTGGAAAGAGACTACTGAATACTCCCTAGGTGTGCATTATTACGTTGGGCTCTGAATAAGTGGTCATACAAAATAGAATCCTGACATTCCATTAGGTGTATATTATTCAGTGAGGCTCTGAATGTGTGGCTATATGAAATAGACTTCTGACTACTCTACAGGTGTTCGTTATTCGGTGAGTCTCTGAATGAAAGGCCATATTTAATAGTGTTCTGAGTATTCCTCAGGTATGCATTATTCACTGATGCTCTGAATGTTTGGCCATATGAAATAGCCTCCTGACTATTCCACAGGTGTGTATTATTGACTGAGACTCTGATTAAGTGAGCATATGGAATAGACTCCTCACTATTTAAAAGTTGTGCATTACTCACACAGGCTTTGATTTTGTAGCCATATAAAATAGACTACTGTCTATTCCCCAGGCATGCATTATTCACTGAAGCTCTAAATAAGTGGCTATATGAAGTAGACTCTTATCTTTTCCCCAGGTGTGTATTATGAAATGAGACTCTGAATAAGTGGGCATAAGAAAGAGACTCCTGACTATTCCCCAGGTGTGCATTATTTACAGAGACTCTGAATGTGTAGCCATTTAAAGTAGACTCTTGACTATTTCCCAGGGGTGTATTATTCACCGAGGCCCTGAATGAGTGGCCATATGAAAAATATTCCTGACTATTCCACACATATATATTATTCACTGAAACACTGAAAGAGTCGTCATATAAAATAGACTCCTGACTATTCCACAGGTGCACATTATCCACTGAGGCTATGAATGAGTGTCCAAATGAAATAGATTCCTGGCTACTCCACAGGTGTGCATTATTCACTGAAGCTCTGAATGAGTGTCCATCAGAAATAGACTCCAAATTATTCTCCAGGTGTGTATTATTCATAGAGGCTCAGAATAAGTGGCCATATTAATTAGATACCTTACTAACACACAGGTGTGTATTATTCGCTGAGGCTCTGAATATGTGACTACATGAAATAGACTCCTGATTACCCCACATTATTCAGTGACACTCCGAATGAAAGACCACATGAAAGATTCCTGATTATTCCACAGGTGTGCATTATTCAGTGAGACTCTGAATGAGAGGATAAAACAGAATCCTGACTATTTCCACAGGTGTGTACATCTATTGAGGCTCTCAATGAGTGGCCATATGAAAGAGACTTCTTACTATTCTGCAGGTGTGCATTATTTCGTGAGGCTGTAAAAGGGTGGCCATATGAAAAAGATTTCTGACAATTCCCTAGTTATGTAATAGTCAGTGAAGTTCTGAATGAATTTTTATATGAAATAGTCTCTTTATAGCTGGTGTGCCCCTGGTGTGCATTATTTATTGAGGCTCTGAATGAGTGGCCATATGAAACAGATACCTTATTACTCCACATGTGTGCATTATTCACTGATTGTCTGAATGAGTACCCATATGACATAGACTCCTAATTATTCTCCATGTGTGCATTATTCAAAAAGTTTGTGTATAAATATTCATACCAAATAGACTCCAGACACTGCCCCAGGTGTGCATTATTCTGTGAGGTCCAGAATCAGAGGTCATATGAAATAGACTCCTGACTATTACCCAGGTGTGTATCATTCAGGGAGGCACTTAATTCGTGGCTTTCATAAACAGCATCCTGACTAGTCCACAGGGGTTTATTATTCACTGAAGCACTGAATGAGAGACCATATAAAATAGACTCCTGACTATTGCCCCATTGTGAATTATTCAATAAGGCTCTGAATGAGTGATAGTATGGAATAGAATCCTGACAATTTTCCAGGTGTGTTTCATTCAGTGAGGCACTGTATGAGTGACCATACGAAAGAGGCTCCTGACTATTACCCTTGTTTGCATTATTCACTGTGGCTCTGAATTATTGGCCATGTAAAATAAACTCCTGAGTATTCCCCAAGTCTGCATTATTCACTTATTCTCTGAATGTCCATATAAAATAGACTTCTGACTATTCCCCAGTTGTGTTTTATTTCATGGGGTTTCTACTGAGTGTCCATATAAAATAGACTTATGACTGTTCCTCCATGTGTGCCTTATTCAGAGAGTCTCAGAATTGGAGTTGATATGTATTAGTCTCCTCAGTATTCCACATACATGCATTATTCACTGAGGCTCATAATGACTTCTTATGTTAAACAGACTCCTGTCTATTCCCCAGGTGTGCATTATTTACTGAGGCTCTAAAACAGTGTCCTTATGAAAGAGACCCCTGACTATTCCCATGGTGTGCACTATTCAGCTTGGCTCTCAATGACTGGTTATATGACATACAATCCTGACTATTCCCCAGGTATGTATAACTCAGTGAGGCTCTGAATGAGTGACCATATAAAATAGACCATTGACTACTTCCCAAGTGTCTATTATTTCCAATAGAATGCTCGGTACTCCCCAGGTGTGCATTATTCACTGACGCTCTGAATGAGTGGCAATATGAAATAGACTCTTGACAATTCCACAGGTGTGTATCATTCAGTGAGGCTCCGAATGAGGAGCCATATGAAAGAAAATCCTCACTTATACACTGGTGTGCATTACTCCATGAGATTCTGAATTAGTTGCCATATGACTATTCCACAGGTGTGTACCATTCATGAGGCTCTGAGTGGCCATATTAAAAATAGTCCTGAATATCTGCAAGGAGCTTATTACTCAGAGATGCTCTGAATGAATGGTTACATCAATTAGGCTGCTGACTACTCCACGGGAGTGCATTATTCATTGAAGCTCTGCATGCGAGGCCAGATAAAATTGTCTCCTGACAATTCCCTAGGTGTGAATTATTCACTGAGCTTCTGAATATGTGGCCAATTGAAATACACTCCTGACTATTCCTTAGTTGTGTGTTATTCACTGAAGTTCTGTATGAGTTGCCATACCAAATAGACTCCTGACAATTCCCCAGGTGTGCACTACTCCCTGAGGCTCTCACTGAGTGGCCGTATGAAATAGACTCCTGATTCTACCCCATGTGTGTATTATTCAGATAGGTTCTGAAAGAGTGTCCTTATGAAATACACTCCTTTCTATTTCCCAGGTGTGCATTATTCACTGAGACTCTGAATGAGTTTCAATATAAAATACACTCTTAACTATTCTCCAGGTGTGTTTTATGCACAAAGGCTCTGAATGAGGGGCCATATGAAATAGACTCCTGACTATTCCACAGGTGTGTATTATTCACTGATGTTCTGGATGTGTCAACAAAGAAAATAGACACATGGCTAATCCACAAGTGTGCATTCTTCACTGATGCTCTAAATGAATGGCCATGTAAAAGAGACTCCAAGATTTTTCCAGGCATGCATTATTCAACGAGGCTCTGAATGAGAGGATAGTGTAAATAAACTCCTAACAATTCCCCAAACTTGCAGTACTCAGAGGACTCTGAATGAGTGGCAATATGAAATAACCTAATCAATATTCCCGTGGTGTGTATTATTCACTGAGACTCTAAAAGAGCGTCGATATAATAGAGAAACCTGTCTATTCCCAAGGGGTGCATTATTCAGTTTGGCTCTGAATCACAGGTCATATGGAATCAGATACTGATTATTCCCCAGGCGTGTATCATTCACTGAGTCTCTGAATGAGTGGCCATATGACATAGAGCCTTGAATATTTTCTATGTGTGTATTTTTCACTGAGGCTCTGAATGAGGGGTCATTTGTAATTGAATCCTCAGTACTCTCCAGGCATGACTTATTCACTGAAGCTCTGAATAAGTGGAAATATAAAATAGACTCCTGACTATTCCACAGGTGTATACCATTCAGTGAGTCTCTGAATGAGTGGCCATATGAAAAAGAATTCTGACTATTCCAAACGTGTGCATTATTCAGTGAAGGTCTAAATGAGTGACCATAAGAAATAGAATCCTATTTCCCAGGTGTGCATTATTTACAGTGCTCCTTAATGAGGAGCCATATAAAATAGATTGCTGAGTACTCCCCAGGTATTCATTATTCACAGAGGCTGTGAATCAGTGGCCATGTGAAATAGACTTCCCAATATCCCCCATGTGTGCACTATTAAGCGAGGTTCTGAAAGTTTCCCTATGAAATAGATTGCTGACTATTTTCCAGGTGTGGATTATTCACTGAGGCTATGAATGAGAGGCAATGGGAAATAGACTCCTGATTATTTTCCAGGTGGGTTTTATTCCAGGCTCTTAATGAGGGGCCATATGAAATAGACTCCTGTCTATTCCACAGGTGTGTATGATTCGCTGAGGTTCTCAATGTGTGACCAAAGAAAATAGACACCCAGCTACTCCATATGTGTACATTATTCACTGATGCTCTGAAAGAATGGTCATATGAAACACACTCCAAATTTTTCCCCAGGTATGCATTATTTAAAGGGGCTCTGAATGCAGGCCATACGAAATAGACTCCTGAAAATTCCCCAGGTGTGTATTACTCAGTGAGACTCAGAAGGAGGGGAAATATGAAATAGACTCCTCACTATTATACAGGTGTAGGTTATTCAGTGAGTCTCAAAATGGGTGTTCATATTAAATAGAATCCCGACTATTCCCCACGTGTGTATAATTCAGTGAGGTGCCAAATGGGTGGCCATATGATATACATTCCTGAGGACTCAAGAGGTGTTCATTGTTCACTTAAGCTTTAAATGGGGAGCAATATGAAGCAGACTCCTTAATATTTCCCAGTTGTGAATACTTCACTGAGCCTCTGAATGACTGGCCTGAAGAAATAAACTCCTGGCTATTACCCAGGTGTCTATTATTCAGTGAGGCTCAAAATGAGTGGCCATATGAAATAGATCTCTCAGTACTTTACAGGGGTGAGTTATTCAGTGAGACTCTGAAAGAGTGGGCATATGAAATAAACTCCTGACTATGCCTCGGGTGTGCATTATTCACTGAGGCTCTGAATGTGTGGCCATTGGAAATAGAATCCTCACTATTCCTTAGGTGTGCATTTTTCACTGAGTCTCTGAATGAGTGGCCATTCTAAATAAACTCCTGACAATTTCCCAAGCTTGCACTACTTCGAGAGGCTGTGAATGAGGGGCAATATTAAAAAGACCCCTCCGTATTCCCCTGATGAGTATTATTTACTGAGGCACTAAAAGAGTGTTCCTATCGGACTCCTCACTATTCCCAAGGTGTGAATTATTCAGTTTGGCTCTCAATACTGGTCGTATTAAATAGAATCCTGATTATTCCTTAAGTGTGTGACATTCACTGAGGCTCTAAATGAGTGGCCATATGAATTAGACCCTTGACTAGACCCGAGGGGTGTATTCTTCATGAAGGCTTTGAATAAAGGGTCATATGATATAAAATCCTCAGTACTCTTCAGGCGTGCATGAATCACTGAGGCTCTGAATGAGTGGCTATATACAATAGTCTCCTGTCTACTCTACAGTTGTGCATCATACAGTGAGGCTGGGCATGAGTGGCCATAGGAAACAAAATCCTCACTATTCCAAATGTCTGCATTATTCAATGAAGGACTGAATTAGTGTCCATAAGAAATAGAATCCTGATATTTTAAAGTAGAAATAGGGAGGACTCACAAGACGGTGTTGTAGAAGCCACTCAGGATTGCAGCTCTCAGTGAAGGCGCAGAGGGTGCATCCTAGCTGCATTCTCAGATGGAACTTTTTTGCCCACAGAGCGTTGAAAGTCCCAGGTGTGGAAGAGACACGGGACGCTAGTACAGCAGGCTAGCGCAGCCAGCTCGCGTGGCCGCTTCGCCTGGCGCCACAGCGGGACCCGGCACGGAACTCACTGGTCTGGGTGCCCTGTTAAACCGCCAATCTGAGATTTGGAAGAGCAGATTGGCATGTTCATCTGATGGAATGGGACTTGGACAATGAGCCAGATCAGGAGTTCCCTGGGAAGCGTGATCTGAGCCAGTGCAGTGGGCAGCAGCAAGGGAGATCACACGGATCCCAGTGCCCTTTCAGCAGGCTACTGGGGCACCAGTGAGAGAGTCGAACTTTCAGCTTGGGGAGAAGAAGAGAGAGAGAGAGGATGGACTCTGAGGCAGGGAACTGGGTGATCGGGCTCGGCAGGTTGCACCCTCATGGGGACAAGCAAGGTGGCGATTGGAGGCATTTGGAGCTGAGAGTTTTCCTGCTGGCATCTAGGACAGTGCAGCCTGGGGAGGGAGGGACGTCCGCCACTAATGACGCAATCCACCCCTACTGAAGTACCACCCAGGGCTGATGCAGCCTGCCATAGCTGAGGCAACGTGCCATAACAGAGAGACTCCACCAGGAGAGGGGAGCACTCCACAGCAGAACGGAGCCCAGCAGCAAAAGGGAACACCCGCGCTATCAGGACAGAGCCCCGGCAGACAAATAGTGAATAGACTGCCTCCTAGTGGGGCAGGACAGTGCAACAGATACTCATAAAGAAAGTCCCAATTCCCTGAGACAGATCATCTAAGGGGGAAAAAAGGGTGGTGTTTTATGAGTTCTGTTGCAGTAGACATAAACAACCTCCCAACAACCCTGAATGAATAACGGAACTCACAGCTCATCACTGGAGCTCCTATAGAGCACAGACCGTCTCCTCAAGCAGTTCCCTGACCCCTGTATATCCAAAGAGTCACCCCAAAAAAGGACAAATCAAACTGACATTTGGTGGGCATCATTCTAGAAAAAAGACAGCAGAAGAAGAAACTGGTATCATCCCTCACTGTGCTACAGCTGCTACAGGTATACCCCAGACAAGCAGGGCCTGGAGTGGACCTCAGGACTCATACATCAGAGGAGCTAGACCATTAGAAGGAAAACAAAGTAACAGAAATACTTCCTCATCAACAATCTCAGCGTCCACACAGAGACCCAATTGAAAAATCGGCAACTACTAAGACGACAGGCGGATAAATCCATAAAGATGGGAAGAAACCAGCGCAAAAAGGAGGAAAGACACCCGAAACCAAAACACCTCACCTCCAAAAAAGGACCAAAACTCCTCACCAGCAAGGGAACAAAGCTGGACGGAGAATGAGTGTGATGAAATGATGGAATCAGACTTCAGAAAGTGGATAATGAGAAACTTCAGTGAGCTAAAAGAACATGTTCTAAATCAGTGCAAAGAAACTAAGAACCTTGAAAAAAGATTTGAAAAAAGATTCGAGGATAACTAGAATGGACAACTTAGAGAGAAATATGAGTGAATTGAAGGAGCTGAAAAACACAAAACGAGAACTTCACGAAGCATGCACAAGTTTCAACAGCCGAATTGACCAAGCAGAAGAAAGAATATCAGAAGTCGAAGATCAACTCAATGCAATAAAACAAGAAACTAAAATCAAAGGAAAAAGTGCAAAAAGGAATGAACAAAATCTCCAAGAAATGTGGGACTATGTGAAGAGACCCAACCTACGTTTGATAGGTTTATCAGAATGTGACGAAGAGAATGAATCCAAGCTGGAAAACACTCTTCAGGATATTATCCAGGGCAATTTCCCCAACCTAGCAAGACAGGTCAATACTCAACTCCAGGAAATACAGAGAACGCCACAAAGACACTAAGCAAGAAGAGCAACCCCAAGGCACATAATCGTCAGATTCACCAGGGTTGAAATGAAGGAGAAAATACTAAGGGCAGCCAGAGAGAAAGGTCAGGTCACCCACAAAGAAAAGCCCATCAGACTCATAGCAGATCTCTTGGCAGAGACTCTACAAGTCAGAAGAGAGTGGGGGCCAATATTCAACACCTTAAAGAAAAGAACTTTCAACCCAGAATTTTATATCCAGCCAAACTGAGTTTCATATGTGAAAGAAAAATAAAATCCTTCATGAACAAGGAAGTACTCAGAGATTTTGTCACCACTAGGCCTGCTTTACAAGAGCTCCTGTTAGAGGCAATACACATAGAAAGAAACAACCAGTACCAGCCATCCTAAACCATACCAAATGCTAAAGAGCATCAACAAAATGAAGAATGTACATGAACCAATGGGCAAAACGGCCAGCTAGCATCAAAATGGCAGTATCAAATTCACATATAACAATATTAACCCTAAATGTAAATGGGCTAAATGCACCAATCAAAAGACACAGACTAGCAAATTGGATAAAAAACCAAAACCCATAGGTGTGCTGTATCCAGAAAACCCACCTCACACGCAAGGATACACAAAGACTCAAAATAAAGGGATGGAGGAAGATTTACCAAGCAAATGGAGAGCAAAAAAAAAACGAGTTGCAATTCTCGTCACTGATAAAATAGACTTTAAAGCAACAAAGATCAAAAGGGACAAAGAAGGTCATTATATAATCGTAAAAGGATCAATACAACAAGAAGAGCTAGCGATTCTAAATATATATGGAGCCAATGCAGGAGCACCCAGATATATAAGGCAAGTTCTTAATGACTTACAAAGAGACTTAGACTCCCGCACAATAATAGTGGGAGACATTAACACTCCACTGTCAATATCAGACAGATCAACCACACAGAAAATTAACAAGGATATCCAGGACTTGAATTCAGACCTGGAACAAGCAAACCTGATACACATTTACAAAACTCTCCACCCCAAATCCACAGAATATACATTCTTCTCAGCACCACATCACACCTACTCCAAAATTGACCACATAATTGGAAGTAAAGCACTCCTCAGCAAATGCAAAACAACTGAAATCATAACAAACTGTCTCTCAGACCATAGTGCAATCAAGTTGGAACTCAGAATTCAGAAAATAACCCAAAACCGCACAGCTTCATGGAAACTGAACAACTGGCTCTTGAATGTTGACTGGATAAACAATGAAATGAAGGCAGAAATAAAGAAGTTCTTTGAAACCAACGAGAACGAAGACACAATGTACCAGAATATCTGGGAAACATTTAAAGCAGTCTGTAGAGGAAAATATATAGCAATAAGTGCCCACATGTGAAGAGTGGAGAGACCCAAATTTGACACCCTATCGTCAAAATTAAAAGAGCTAGAGGAGAAAGATCAAAAAATCTCAATACCTAGCCAAAGACAAGAGATAACTAAGATCAGAGCAGAATTGAAGGAGATAGAGACAAAAAAACACTTCAAAAAACCAATAAATTCAAGAGCTGGTTTTTCGAAAAGATCAACCAAATAGACAGACCACTAGCGAGACTGATAAAAAGGAAAAGAAAGAAAAACCAAATAAATGCAATAAAAAAAATAATGGGGAAATAACCACAGATTCCACAGAAATTCAAAGCACCATCAGAGAATACTAAAAACAACTCTATGCACATAAACTAGTAAACCAGGAAGAAATAGATAAATTCCTGGACGCCTGTGACCTCCCAAACCTAAACCAGGAGGAAGCCTAAACTATGAATACACCAATAACTAAGTCTGAAGTTGAGGCAGCAATTAAGAGCTTACCACACACAAAAAGCCCAGGTCCAGATGGGTTCACAGCCGAATTCTACCAGACACACAAAGAGGAGCTGGTACCATTCCTTCTGAAACTATTCCAAATAATTCAAAAAGAGGGAACGCTTCCCAAATCATTTTATGAGACCAACATCATCCTGATACCAAAACCCGGCAGAGACTCAACAAGAAAAGAAAACTTCAGGCCAATATCCATGATGAACATAGATGCAAAAATCTTCAATAAAATACTGGCAAAACGATTGCAACAGCACATTAAAAAACTTGTCCATCATGATCAAGTAGGATTCATCCCGGGGATGCAAGGCTGGTTCAACATATGCAAGTCTATAAATGTAATTCACCACATAAACAAAAGCAAAAACAAAAACCACATGATTCTCTCAATTCACGCAGAGAAAGCATTTGACAAAATTCAACAGCTCTTTATGCTAAAAACCCTCAATAAACTTGGTATTGATGGAACATATCTCAAAGTAATAAAAGCTATTTATGACAATCCAACACCCAATATCATACTTAATGGGCAAAAACTGGAAGCATTCCCTTTGAAATCCAGCACTAGACAAGGAGGCCCTCTCTCACCACTCCTATTCAACATAGTACTGGAAGTTTTAGCCAGAGCAATCAGGCAAGAAAAAGAAATAATGGGTATTCAAATAGGAAAGGTGGAAGCCAAATTGTCTCTATTTGCAGACGACAGGATAGTATACCTAGAAGAGCCCATCACCTCAGCCCAAAAACTCCTGAAACTGATAAGCAACATCAGCAAAGTCTCAGGATATAAAATCAATGTGCAAAAATCACAAGCATTCCTATACACCAATAAAAGACCAAAAGAGAACCAAATCAAGAAAGAACTGCCATTCACAATTGCTAAAAAGAAAACAAAATACCTAGGAACACAACTTACAAGAAACGTAGGGGACCTCTTTAAGGAAAACTACAAACCACTGCTCAGCGAAATAAGAGAAGACACAAACAGTTGGAGAAATATTACATGTTCGTGGTTAGGAAGACCAAATATCGTGAAAATGGCTATACTGCCCAAAGTAATTTACACAATCAATGCTATCCCCATCAAACTACCATTGAATTTCTTCACAGAACTGGAAAAAACCACCATGAATTTTATGTGGAACCAAAAGAGAGCCCGCATAGCCAAGTCAATTCTAAGCAAAAAGAACACAGCGGAAGGCATCACACTACCAGACTTCAAACTATACTACAAGGTTACAGTAATCAAAACAGCATGGTACTGGTACCAAAACAGAGATATAGACCAATGGAACAGAACAGAAGCATGGGAGGCAACACAACATATCTACAACCATATTATCTTTGATAAACCAGACAAAAACAAGCAATGGGGAAAGGATTCCCTATTTAATAAATGGTGTTGGGAAAACTGGCTAGCCATGTGCAGAAAGCAGAAACTGGACCCCTTCCTGACACCTTACACTAAAATTAACTCCAGATGGATTAAAGACTTAAACATAAGACCTGACGCCATAAAAACCCTAGAAGAAAATCTAGGCAAAACCATTCAGGACATAGGAGTAGGCAAGGACTTCATGAACAAAACACCAAACACATTGGGAACAAAAGCCAAAATAGACAAATGGGACCTAATTAAACTCCGCAGACTTCTGCACGGCAAAAGGAACTGTCACTAGAGTGAATTGGCAACCATCAGAATCAGAAAAATTCTTTGCAGTTTACTCATCTTACAAAGGGCTGATATCCAGAATTTACAAAGAACTCAAACAGATTTACAGGAAAAAGAAAAACAAACAAACAAGCCCATTCAAAAATGGGCAAAGGATATGAACAGACACTTTACAAAAGAAGACATACATGAGGCCAACAAACCTATGAAAAAGTGCCCGTCATCACTGGTCATTAGAGGGACGCAAATCAAAACCACATTGAGATACCATCTCACGGCAGTTAGAATGGCGATCATTAAAAATTCTGGAGACAGCAGATGCTGGAGAGGATGTGGAGAAATAGGAACACTCTTACACTGTTGGTGGGAGTGTAAGTTAGTTCAACCATTGTGGAAGACAGTGTGGCAATTCCTCAAGGACCTAGAAATAGAAATTCCATTTGACCCGTCAATCCCATTACTGGGTATATATCCAAAGGACTATAAATCGTTCTACTATAAGGACACATGCACATGAATGTTCATTACAGCACTGTTTACAATAGGAAAGAACTGGAACCAACCCAAATGCCCAACGATGATAGACTGGACTGGGAAAATGTGGCATATATACACCATGGAATATTATGCAGCAATCAAAAATAATGAGTTTTTGTTTTTTGTTAGGACATGGATGAATCTGGAGAACATCATTCTCAGCAAACTGACACAAGAACAGAAAAAGAAATACCGCATATACTCACACATAGGTGGGTGAGAAAAATGAGAACACATGGACACAGAGAGGGGGTCTACTACACACTGGGGTCTATTGGGGGGAATGGGGGAGAAACACCGGGGGGGCTGGGGAGGGATAGCCTGGGGATGAATGCCAAGTGTGGGTGAATGGGAGGAAGGCAGCAAAACACACTGCCATGTGTGTACCTATGGAACTATCTTGCATGTTCTGCACATGTACCCCAAAACCTATAATGCAATAAAAATCAAATAAATAAATAAATAAATAAATAAATAAATAAAATAGAAATAAAAAAAAGAAAGAAATAGAATCCTGACTATTTCCCTGCTGCACATTATTCACTGAGGCGACAAATAAGTGGCCATATGAAATAGATTGCTGAGTACTCCCCAGGTATGCATTATTTACTAAGGCATTGAATCAGTGGTAATATGAAATAGACATATAAATTTCCCTGAGGTGCACATTATTCAGAGAGGCTCTGAATGAGTAGCTATATCAACTAGGCTCCTGAATATTCCATAGGAGTGCATTATTCATTAAAGCTCTGAGTGAGAGGCCAGATGAAATTGACTCCTGATACTTCCCCAGTTGTGTATAATTCACTGAGCCTCTTAGTGTGTGCTTAATTTAAATACACTCCTATTCCCCAGGTGTGTCTTATTCACTGAGGTTCTGTATGAGTTGCCATATGAAATAGAATTTTGACAATTCCCCAAGTGTGCACTATTCCCTGGGAGTCTCAGTGAGTGGCCATAGGAAACAGATTCCTGACTGCCCAATATGTGTATTATTAAGGGAGGCTCTGAAAGAGTGTCCATATGAAATAGACTCCTGACATTTTCCCAGGTGTGCATTATTCACTGAGGCTCTAAATAAGTGGAAATACATAATAGTTTCCTGCCCATTCCCCAGGTGTGCATTATTCAGTCAGCCTCTGAATGAGGGGACTTATCAAAAAGACTTCTGACTATACCACAAGTGTGTATTATTCACTATGTTCTGAATGTGTGGCCAAAGCAAATAGACACCTAGCCACTCCACAGGTGTGCATTCTTTACTGATGTTCTGAATGAATGACCATATGAAAGAGACTTCAAATTTTTCTCCACGTATACATTATTCAATGAGGCTCTGAAGGAGGGGCCATACGAAATTTACTCCTTACAATTCCGCATGTGTTAATTTTTCTGTTACTCTCGGAAAGGGGGTTGATAGGAAATAGACTCCTCAGGATTCCAAGACATACATACTTCACCGAGGCTCATAATGGGTGTTCATATTAAATAGAATCCTGACTATTCCCCACGTGTGTATCATTCAGTGAGGTGCTGAATGGTTGACCATATAAAATAGACTCCTGAGTTCCCAATAGTTGTGCATTGTTAAGTGAGGCTTTGAATGAGAGGGCCTACATTATAGACTCCTGAGTATTTCCTAGGTGTGTATTATTCACTGAGGCTCTGAAGGAGTGTTCATATGACATAGCCTCCTGATTAATGTCTGGGTGTGCATTATTCAATGAGGCTCTCAATCCGTCACATAAAATAGAATCCTATTTCCAGGTGTACATCATTCAGTAATGCTCTGATTGAGTGGCCATATGATATGGACTCTGAGTATTCCCCAGGTGTTTATTATTCAGTGAGTTCCTGAACGAGTGACCATATGAAACAGACTCCTGACTATAGCCTCTTGACTATTCCTCAGGTGTGCATTTTCCACTGAGGCACTGGGTGAACGGTCATGTCAAATAGACTCCAGACTATTCCCAGGTGTGCATTATTCAGTGAGTCCCTGAATAAGTGACTATATGAAATAGACTCCTGAGTATTCCCCAGGTATATATAATTTTTCATTGAGGCTTTGAATGAGTGGCCATGTAAAATACACTTCTGACTTGTCCATAGGTGTGTATTGTTTAGTTAGGCTCTGAATGAGTGGACATAGGAAAGAGACCCCTGAATACTCCCCAGGCGTGCATTTTAAGGTTGGGCTCTGATTGAGTGGCCATACAAAATAGAATCCTGACTTTCCCCCAGGTGTATATTATTCAGTGAGGCTCTAAATGTGTGGCTATATGAAATAGACTTACGACTACTCTACAGGTGTTCCTTATTCAGGGAAGATCTGAATGATAGGCCATATGTAATAGCGTCCTGAGTATTTCCCTGGTATGCATTATTCACTGAGGCTCTGAAAGTTTGGCCATATGAAATAGACTCCTGACTATTCCACAGGTGTGTCTTATTTAATGAGGCTTTGAGTTAGTGACCATATGAAATAGACTTCTGACTATTACCCAGGTGTGTATTATTGACTGAGAAGTTGAATTAGTGGGCATATGAAATAGACTACAGACTATTCCAAAGTTGTGAATTACTCGCTCAGGCTTTGATTTTGTGGCCATATAAAATAGGCTAGTGTCTATTCCCGAGGTGTGCATTATTCACTGAGGCTGTAAATGAGTGGCTATATAAAGTAGTCTCCTAACTCTTCCCCAGGTGTGTATTACTGAGTGAGGCTCTGCTTCAGTGGTCATATGAAATAGGATGCTGACTATTTCCCATGTTTGTATCATTTAGTGAATCTCTGATTGAGTGGATATATGAAATAGACTGCTGAGTACTGTACATTTGTGCCTTATACACTGAGGCTATGAGTGAGTGGCCATATGAAACGGAATCCTGACTATTCCACAGGTGTGTCTTATTCACCAAAGCTCTGAATGAGTGGCGGTATGAAATAAAATCCTGGCTACTAAACAGGTGGGCATTATTCACTGAGGCTCTGAGTGAGTGTTCATATGACATAGCCTTCGGATTATTGCCTAGGTGTGCATTACTCAATGAGGCTCTTAATCAATGGTCACATGAAATAGAATCATGACTATTTTCCAGGTGTGCAGTATTCAATAATGTTCTGATTGAGTGGCCATATGACATAGACTGTGACTTGTGACTGTTCCACAGGTGTGTATCATTCAGTGATTTTCTGAATATGTGGCCACATGAAATAGACTCCTGATTATTCCTCAGGTGTGCATTTTCCACTGAGGCACTGAATGAACCACCATCTCAAATAGACTCCAGACTATTTCACAGGTGTGCATTATTCCATGAGTCTCTGAATGAGTGGCTATATGAAATAGACTCCTGAGTCTTCCCCAGGTATGTATGATTCACTGAGGCTCTGAGTGAGTGGACATGTGAAATGCACTACTGAATTTTCCATAGATGTGTATTATTCAATGAAGCTCTGAATGAGTGGCCATAGGAAAGAGAATCCTGAATACTCCCAGGAGTGCATTTTTAGGTTGGGTTCTGAAAAAGAGGCTTTGTGAAATAGAACCCTGACTTTCCCCCAGGTGTGTATAATTTAGTGATGCTTCAAATGTGTAGCTATATGAAATAGATTTCTGACTACTATACAGGTGTTCATTATTCAGTGAAGCTCTGAATGAGAGGCCATATGTAATAGTGTCCTGAGTATTCCCCAAAATGCATTATTCACTGAGGCTCTGAAAATCTGGCAATATAAAATAGCCTCCTGACCATTCCACAGTTATGTATTATTTAATGAGGCTTTCAGTTAGTGACCATATGAAATAGACTCCTATTACTCAGGTGTGTATTACTGACTGAGACTCTAATTAGGTGGGCATATGGAATAGACTCCTCACTATTCCAAAGTTTTGCATTACTCACACAGGCTATAATTTTGTGGCCATATAAAATAGACTAGCATCTATTCCCCAGCTGTGCATTATTCACTGATGCTCTAAATGAGTGGCTATGTGAAGTAGACTCTTAACTCTTCCCCAGTTGTGTATTATGGAATGAGACTCTAAATAAGTGGGCATAAGAAAGAGACTCCTGACTATTCCCCAGGTGTGCATTATTCACTGAGGCTCTGAATAAGTGGCAATATATGATTCCTAACTATTCCCCAGGTGTGTATTATTCACTCAGCCTCTGAATGAAGGGCCTTATAGACTCCTGATTATATCACAGGTGTGTAATATTCACTGATGTTCTGAATGTGTGGCCAAAAAAGACACCTGGCCACTCCACAAGTGTGCAATCTTTACTGATGCTCTGAATAAATGGCCATATGAAAGAGACTCCATATTTTTCTCCCCATATACATTATTCAATGAGGCTTTGAAGGAGAGGCCATACAAAATTTACTCCTTACAATTCCACATGTGCTATTTTTTTCTGTTAGATCCAGAAAGGGGGTTGATAGAAAATAGACTCCTCAGGATTCCAAGGAATACATAATGCACCAAGGCTCATAATGGGTGTTCATATTAAATAGAATCCTGACTATTCCCCAGGTGTACATTATTCACTGAGGCTCTGAATGAGTTTCAATATGCAATACACTCCTGACTATTCTCCAGGTGTGTTTTATTAACATGGACTCTGAATTAGAGACCATATGAAATAGACTCCTGACTATTTTACAGGTGTGTATTATTCACTGATGTTAAGAATGTGTCGCCAAAGAAATTAGACACGTACATACTGAACAAGTGTGCATTTTTCACTGATGCTCTGAATGAATGGCTATGTGAAAGAGACTCCAAGATTTTTCCAGGCATGTGTTATTCAATGAGGCTCTGAATGAGAGGACACTGTAAGTAAACTCCTAACAATTCCCCAAACTTGCACTATTCAGAGGGCTCTGAATGAGTGGCAATATGAAATAATCTAATCAATATTCCCCTGGTGTGTATTATTCACCGAGGCTCTAAAAAACTGTCCATATTAAATGGAAACACGTCTATTCACAAGATGTGTATTATTCAGTTTGGCTCTGAATCACAGCTCATGGAATAAGATACTGATTATTTCCCAGGCGTGTATCATTCACTGTGTCTCTGAATGAGTAGCCATATGACATAGAGCCTTGAATATTTCCCATGTGTGTATTATTCACTGAGGCTCTAAATGAGGGGTCATTTGAAATAGAATCCTCAGTACTCCCCAGGCATGCATTATTCACTGCAGCTCTGAATCAGTGGAAATGTGAAATAGACTGCTGAGTATTCCACAGGTGTGTACCATTCAGTGAGGCTCTGAATGGGTGGCCATGTGAAAGAGAATCCTGACTATTCCATATCTGTGCATTATTCATTGAAGGTCTAAATGAGTGACCATAAGAAATAAAATCCTGACTATTCCCCAGGCGTGGATTATTCACTGAGGCTATGAATGGGAGGCAATGTGAAATAGACTCCTGATTATTTTCCAGGTAAGTTTTATTCACACGGGCAGTGAATGAGGTGCCCTGTGAAATAGGCTCCTGTCTATTTCAAAGGTGTGTATCATTCGTTGAGTTTCTCAATGTGCGGCCAAAGGAAATAGACATCTGGCTATTCGGTATGTGTACATTATTCACCAACGCTCTGAATAAATGGCCATATGGAAAAGACTCCAAATTTTTCTCCAGGTATGCATTATTCAATGAGGCTGTGAATGCAGGCCATACAAAATAGACTCCTGACAATTCCCCAGGTGTATATTACACAGTGAGACTCGGAAGGAGAGGTGATATGAAATAGACTCATTATTCTACAGGTATAGGTTATTCAGTGAGTCTCAAAATGGGTTTTCATATTAAATAGAATCCCAATTATTCCCCACGTGTGTATCATTCAGTGAGGTGCTGAATGAGTGGCCATATGACATACATTTCTGAGGACTCAACAGGTGTTCATTGTTCACTTTGGCTTTGAATGAGGAGCAATATGAATTAGACTCCTATCTCCCAGGTGTGTATAATTTACTGACCCTCTGAATAATTGGTCTGAAGAAATAAACTCCTGGCTATTACTCAGGTGTCTATTATTCAGTAAGGGTCAAAATGAGTGGCCATATGAAATAGACCTCTCAGTACTCCACAGGGGTGAGTTGTACAGTGATACTCTGAAAGAGTGAGCATCTGAAATAGACTCCTGACTATTCCTCAGGCATGCATTATTCACTGAGTCTCTGAATGTGTGGCCATTGAAAATAGAATCCTCACTATTCCCTAGGTGTGTATTTTTCACTGAGTCTCTGAATGAGTGGCCATTCTAAATAAACTCCTGACAATTCCCCACACTTGCACTACTTAGAGAGGCTGTGAATGAGGTGCCATATTAAAAAGACCTCTCCGTATTCCCCTGATGTGTATTATTCACTGAGACACTGAAAGAGTGTTGCCATCAGACTCCTCACTATTCCCCATGTGTGCATTATTCAGTTTGACTCTCAATACTGGTCGTATGAAATAGAATCTTAATTATTCCCCAAGTGTGTGGCATTCACTGAGGCTCTGAATGAGTTGCCATATGAACTGGACCCTTGACTATAACCCAGGTGTGTATTATTCACTGAGGCTTTTAATAAAGGGCCAATTGAAATAAAATTCTCAGTACTCTTCAGCCATGCATAAATCACTGAGGCTCTGAATGATTGGCTATGTAAAAGTCTCCTGACTACTCCACAGGTGTGTACCATTCAGCGAGGCTCTGAATGAGTGGCCATATGAAACAGAATCCTCACTATTCCAAATGTGTGCATTATTCAGGGAAGGACTGAATGACTGTCCATAAGAAATAGAATCCAGGCTATTCCCCTGGTGTGCATTATTCACTGAGATAAGAAATGAGTGGCCATATGAAGTAGATTGCTGAGTACTCCCCATGTATGGTATGCATTATTTACTAAGGCGTTGAATCAGTGGTAATACAAAATAGACACCTAAATATCCCTGAGGTGCATATTATTCAGAGAGGCTCTGAATGAGCAGCTATATCAATTAGGCTCCTGAATATTCCACAGGAGTGTATTATTCAATGAAGCTCTGAGTGAGAGGCCAGATGAGATTGACTCCTGATCTTTTCCAAGTTGTGTATAATTCACTGAGCCTCTTAGTGTGTGCTTAATTGAAATACACTCCCAACTATTCCCCAGGTGTGTTTTATTCACTGAGGCTCTGTATGAGATGCCATATGAAATAGACTCCTGACAATTCCCCAAGTGTACACTATTTTCTGGGAGTCTCAGTGAGTGGCCATAGGAAACAGATTCCTGACTCTGCCCAATATGTGTATTATTCAGAAAGGCTCTGAAAGAGTGTCCATATGAAATAGACTCCTGACTATTTCCCAGGTGTGCATTATTCACTGAGGCTCTGAATAAGTGGCAATATATAATATATTCCTAACTATTCCCCAGGTGTGTATTATTCACTCAGCCTCTGAATGATGGGCCTTATGAAATAGACTCCTGACTATACCACAGGTGTGTATTATTCTCTGATGTTTGGAATGTGTGACCGAAGAAAATTTACACCTGGTCACTCCACAGGTGTGCATTCTCTACTTATGATCTGAATGAATGACCATATGAAAGAGACTACAATTTTTTCTCCAGGTATACATTATTCAATGAGGCTCTGAATGAGGGGCCATACGAAATTTACTCCTTACAATTCCGCATGTGTTAATTTTTCTGTTAGACTTGGGAAGGGGGTCGATAGGAAATAGACTCCTCAGGATTCCAAGGCATACATAATTAACCGAGGCTCATAATGGGTGTTCATATTAAATAAAATTCTGACTATTCCCCACGTGTGTATCATTCAGTGAGGTGCTGAATGATTGACCATATAAAATAGACTCATGAGTACCCAACAGGTGTGCATTATTCAGTGAGGCTTTGAATGAGAGGGCCTATGTAATAGACTCCTGAGTATTCCCTAGGTGTGCATTATTCACTGAGACTCTAAAAGAGCATTCATATGACATAGCCTCCTGATTAATGTCCGGGTGTGCATTATTCAATGAGGCTCTCAATCAGTGGTAATATGTAATAGAATCCTGGCTATTTTCCAGGTGTGCATCATTCAGTAATGCTCTGAGTGTCCATATGGCATGGACTCTGACTATTCCCCAGGTGTGTATTATTCAGTGAGTTTCTGAATTAGTGACCATGTGAAATAGACCCTGAACTATAGCCTCTTGACTATTACTGAGCTGTACGTTTTCCACTGAGGCACTGTGTGAATGATCATGTCAAATAGACTCCATTCTATTCCCCAGGTGTGCATTATTCAGTGAGTCTCTGAATATGTGGCTATATGAAATAGACGCCTGAGTATTTCCAAAGTATATATAACTCTTCACTGAGGCTCTGAATGAGTAGCCATGTGAAATACACTCCTGAATTTTCCATGGGTGTGTATTATTCAGTGAGGCTTTAAATAAGTGAACATAGGAAAGAGACCCCTGAATACTCCCCAGGCGTGCATTTTCAGGTTGGGCTCTGAATGAGTGGCCATACAAAATAGAATCCTGACTTTCCCCCAGGTGTATATTATTCAGGGAGGTTCTGAATGTGTGGCTATATAAAATAGACTCCTGATTACTCTACAGGTAATGAGAGGCCATATGTAATAGCGTCCCAAGCATTCCCCAGGTATACAATATTCACTGAGGCTCTGAAAGTTTGGCCATATGAAATAGTCTCCTGACTAGTCCACAGGTGTGTATTATTTAATGAGGCTTTGATTTAATGACCATATGAAATAGACTTTTGACTATTCCCCAGGTGTGTATTACTGACTGAGACTCTGAATAAGTGGGCATATGGAATAGACTTCTGACTATTCTAAAGTTGGCTTTGATTTTGTGGCCATATAAAATAGACTAGTGTCCATTCCCCAGGTGTGCATTATTCACTGAGGCTGTAAGTGAGTGGCTATATAATTTAGACTCCTAACTCTTCCCCAGGTGTGTATTACTCAGTGAGGCTCTGCATAAGTTGTCATATGAAAAAGGATGCTGACTATCTCTCATGTTTGTATTATTCAGTGAATCTCTGAATGACTGTCTATATGAAATAAACTGCTGTGCACTGTAAATTTGGGCATTATTTACTGAGGCTGTGAGTGAGTGGCTATATGAAATGGAATCCTGACTATTCCAGAGGTGCATATTATTCATTGAGGCTCTGAATGAATGGCTGTATGAAATAAACTCTTGGCTACTCCACAGGTGTGCACTATTCAATAAGGCTCTGAATGAGTGTTCATATGACATAGCCTCCCGATTATTGCCCAGGTGTGCATTATTCAGTGATGCTCATAATGTTCATATGAAAGAGAATCCTGACTGTTTTCCAGGTGTGCATCATTCAGTAATGCTCTGATAGTGTGGCCATATGATATAGACTCTGACTATTCCCCAGGTGTGTATCATTCAGTGATTATTTGAATAAATGGCCACATGAAATAGACTCCTGAGTATTCCCAGGTGTGTATTACTTACTAAGGGTATGGATGAGTAGCTACATAAAATAGCCTTCTGACTATTTCTCAGGTGTGCATTTTCCACTGAGGCAGTGAATAAACCATCATCTCATATACACTCCAGACTATTTCGCATGTGTGCATTATTTCATGAGTCTCTGAAGGAGTGACTATATGAAATAGACTCCTGAGTATTTCCCATTTACGTATGATTCACTGAGGCCCTAAATAAGTGGCCATGTGAAATACATTCCTGACTTTTTCATAGATGTGTATTATTCAATGAGGCTCTGAATGAGTGGCCATAGAAAAGAGACTCCTGAACACTCTCAGGAATGCATTTTTTGGTTGGGTTCTAAAAGAGTGGCTTTATAAAACAGAATTCTGGCTTTTCCCTAGGTGTGTATTATTCAGTGTGTCTCTGAATGTGTAGCTATGTGAAATAGACTTTTGACTACTCTACAGGTGTTCATTATTCAGTGAAGCTCTGAATGAGAGTCCATATGTAATAGTGTCCTGAGTATTCCCTGGTATGCATTATTCACTGAGATTCTGAAAGTTTGGCCATATGAAATAGCCTCCTGACTATTCCACAGGTGTGTATTATTTAATGAGGCTTTGATTTAGTGATCATATGAAATAGACTCCTGACTATTTCTCAGGTGTGTATTATTGACTGAGACTCTGATTAAGTGGGCATATGGAATAGACTTCTCACTATTCCAAAGTTGTACATTACTCACTCAGGCTTTGACTTTGTGACCATGTAAAAAAGACTAATGTCTATTCCCCAGGTGTGCCTTTTTGACCGAGGCTCTAAATGAGTGGCTATATAAAGTAGACTCTTAACTCTTTTCCAGGTGTGTATTACTGAATGAGACAATGAATAAGTGGGTATAATAAAGAGACTCCTGACTATTTCACAGGTGTGCATTATTTACAGAGACTCTGAATGTGTAGCCATTCGAACTAGACTCCTATTTTCCAGGGGTATATTATTCACTGAGGCCCTGGACGAGTGGCCATATGAAAGAAATCTCTGAATATTCCAGATATATATATTATTCACTGAAACACTGAAAGAGGGCCCATATGAAATATACCCCATTTTACTCCTCAGGTGTGCGTTATTCATTGGTTCTCTAAATGAATCACCATATAAAATAAACTAGTGATTATTTCCCGCATGTGCATTATTCAAACAGGTTCTGTATGAGTGTCCATATCAAAAAGAGTTCTGACTATCACACAGCTGTGTATCATTCAGGGAGGGGCTTAATTTTTGGCTATCTTAAATAGGGTCCTGACCACTCCACAGATGTTCATTATTCACTGAAGCTCTGTATTAGAGGCCATATGACATAGATTCCAGACTATTGCCCCATTGTGCATTATTCAGTAAGGCTCCAAATGAGTGGTCATATGGAATAGAATCTTGACGATTCCCCAGGTGTATATCATTCAGTGAGATACTGAATTAGTGATCATATGAAAGAGGCTCCTGACTATTACCATGGTGTGCATTATTCGCTGAGGCTCTGAGTGGCCATATGAAATAGACTCCTGACTATTCCCTAGTTGCGTATTATTTCTTGGGGGTCCTAATGAGAGGCCATATTAAATAGACTTATGATTATTTCACAGCTTTGCATTATTCAGAGAATTTCAGAATGAAGGGCAATATGAATTAGTCTTCTCTGTACTCCACAGACATGCGTTATTCACTGAGGCTCATAATGAGTGGTCATACTAAACAGAATTCTGACTATTCCCAAGGTGTATATAACTTAGTGATGCTCTGAATGATTCACCATATAAAAAAGAATCCTGAGTATTCAAGAGGTGTGAATTATTAGTTGATCCTCTGAATGAGTGGTCATGTAAGATACACTCCTGATATTTTTGACAGGTGCGCACTATTCAGTGAGGTTAGGAATGAGTGGCCATATAAAATAGACCCCCGGCACTCAACAGACGTGCATTATTCACTGAGGAACTAAATGAGTGGGCATAAGCAATATACTCCTGTTCATTTCCTACGTTTGAGTTATTCACTGAGGCTCTGACTAGGTGGCCATTTGGAATAGATTTCTCGCTATTTCCTAGGTGTGTGTTATTCACTGAGTGTCTGAATGCATTGCCATTCCAAATACACGCTTCAAAATTCTCCAGGTGGGCCCTATGCAGTGAAGCTCCGAATGAGTGGCCACATAAAATAGACTCCTCACTGTTCCCCAGGTGTGTATTCTTCACGGAGGCTCTGAAAGAGTGACCACATGAACTATTTCACACGTGTGCATTATTCAGTGAGGCTCTCAATGAGTGTTCATATGAAACTGTCCTGACTATTCCCCAGGTGTGTATCACTCACTGAGGCGCTGAAAAAATGGCCATTTAAAATAGAATCTTGACCATTCCCCATGTGTGTATTATTCCCTGAGGCTCTGCATGAGTGGCCATATGAAATAGACACTGGACTATTCCACAGGTGCATATTATCCACTGAGGCTATGAGTGAGTGTCCAAATAAAATAGACTCCTGGATACTCCACAGATGTGCATTATTCAATGAGGCTCTGACAAAACATCCATTGGAAATAGACTCCAAATTATTCTTCATGTGTGTTTATTTTACTGAGGCTCAAAATAACTAGACATTTTAATTAGATTCCTTACTATACCACAGGTGTGTATTATTCACTGAAGCTCTGAATACGTGGCTACATGAAATAGACTCCTGACTACTCCACATTATTCAGTGACACTCTGAATGAAAGGCCACATGAAAAAAACTCCTGACTATTCCACAGGTGCATATTATTCAGTGAGAGTGTGAATGAGGAGATAAAACAGAATCCTGACTATCTCCACAGGTGTGTACCTTTAGTGAGGCTCTCAGTGAGTGGCCATATGAAAGAGACTTCTGACTATTCCACAGGTGTGTAATATTCAGTGAGGTTCTGAATGAGTTTTCATATAAAATGGTCTCCTTTTACCTGGTGTGCACTATTCAGTGAGGCTGTGAATGAGGGGCCATAAGGAATTGACTCTGGACTATATCACAAGTGTTTAATATTCAGTGAGGCTGTGAAAGAGTGGCCATATGAAACAGACTCCTTATTATTCCACACGTGTGCCTTATTCACTGATTGTCTCAATGAGTGGCCATATGACATAGACTCCTAATTATTCTCCATGTGTACATTATTCAAAAAGGTACTGTATAAATATTCATACCAAATAGACTCCTGACACTCCCCCTGGTGTGCATCATACAGTGAGGCCCAGAATGAGAGTTCATATGAAATAGACTTTTGACTATCACCCAGGTGTGTATCATTCAGGGAGGCACTTAATTCACAGCTATCTTAAACAGCGTCCCGACTACTCCATAGGGGTTCCTTATTCATTGAAGCTCTAAATGAGGGGCCATATATAATAGACTCCTGACTATGGCCCCATTGTAAATTATTGAATATAGCTCTGAATGAATGTTAGTATAGAATATTATCCTGACAATTTTTCAGGTGTGTATCATAAAGTGAGGCACTGAATGAGTGGCCATATGAAAGAGGCCACTGACTATTACCCTGGTGTGCATTATTCACAGTATCTCTGAATTATTGGGCATGTGAAATAGACGTTTGAGGTTTCCCCAGGTCTACATTATTCACTGATTCTCTGAGTAGCCATATAAGAGAGACTCCTTAGTATTCCCCAGTTGTGTATTTTTGCGTGGGGGTCCTACTGAGTGACCATATAAAATAGACTTCTGACAGTTCTCCATGTGTGCACTATTCAGAATCTCAGAATCGAGGGCGATATGAATTAGTCTCCTCAATACTCCACAGACATGCATTATTTACTGAGACTCATAATGAGTGGTCATGTTAAACAGATTCCTGACTATTCCCCATGTGTGAATTATTCACAGTAGCTCTGAAACAGTTTCCCCTTGAAGGAGACACCTGACTATTCCCAAGGTGTGCATTATTCAGCTTGGCTCTCAATGTCTGATCATATGAAATAGAATCCTGACTATTCCCTAAGTGTGTATCATTCAGTGAGGCTCTGAATGAGTGACCATATAAAATAGACCATTGACAATTCCCCAAGTGTCTATTGTTTACAATAGAATTCTCAGTACTCTAAAAGTGTGCATTATTCACTGAGCCTCTGAATGAGTGGCAATATGGAATAGTCTCTTGACAATTCCACAGGTGTGTATCATTCAGTGAAGCTCTAAATGAGTGGCCATATAAAAGATAATCCTCACTTATACACTGGTGTGCATTACTCCATGAGATTCTGAATTAGTGGCCATATGACTATTCCACAGTTGTGTACCATTCAGTGAGGCTCTGAGTGGCCATATTAAAGATATTCCTGAATATCTGCAATGAGCTTATTACTCAGAGAGGCTCTGAATGAATAGATATACCAATTAGGCTGCTGACTACTCCACAGGAGTGCATTATTTAGTGAAGCTCTGCATGAGAGGCCAGATGAAATTGTCTCCTGACCATTCCCTAGGTGTACATTATTCACTGAGCTTCTGAATGTGTGTCCAATTCAAATACACTCTAGACTATTTCCCAGGTGTGTGCTATTCACTGAGGTTTTGTATGAGTTGTCGTACAAAATAGATTTCTGACAATTCTCCAGGTGTGCGCTACTCCCTGAGGCTCTCATTGAGTGGCCATATAAAATAGACTCCTGACTCTACTTCATGTGTGTATTGTTCAGAGAGGCTCTGAAAGAGTGTCCATATGAAATACAATTCTGTCTATTTCCCAGGTGTGCATTATTCACTGAGGCTCTGAATAGTGTTTATATAACATAGCTGTCCTGATTATTGCCCAAGTGTGCATTTTTCAATGAGGCTCTTAATCAATGATTATATGAAAAAATTGTTTTACTATTTTCCAGGGGTGTATCATTCAGTAATGCTCTGATTGAGTGGCCATATCACATAGACACTGACTATTCTCCAGGTGTGTATCATTCAGTGAGTTTCTGAATAAGTGGCCCCATGAAATAGACTCCTGACTATTCCCCAGGTGTCTGTTACTTACTAAGGATATGGATGAGTGGCTACATAAAATAGCTTTGTGACTATTGCTCATGTGTGCATTTTCTACTGAGGAACTGAATGAACCATCATCTCAAATAAACTCCAGCTTATTCTTCAGGTGTTCATTATTCCATGTGTCTCTGAATGAATGGCTATATGAAATAGACTCCTGAGTATTTTCCAGGTATGTGTGATGCACCTAGGCTCTGAATGAGTGTACATGTGAAATACACTCCTGACTATTCCATCGATGTGTATTATTCAATGAGGCTCTGAAAGAGTGGCCATAGAATAGAGAGTCAGGAATACTCCCAGGAGGGCATTTTTAGTTAAGCTCTGAAAGAGTGGCTTTATGAAATAGAATCCTGACTTTCTCCCAGGTGTGTATTATTCTGTGAGTCTCTGAATGTGAAGATATATGAAATAGACTTCTGACTTTTCTACAGGTGTTCATTATTCAGTGAAGCTCTGAATGAGAAGCCATATGTAACAGTGTCCTGTGTTTTCCTTGGTATGCATTATTCACTGAGGCTCTAAAATGTTGGCCACATGAGATAGTATTCTGACTATTCCACAGGTGTGTATTATATAGTAAGGCTTTGAGTTAGTTACCATATGAAATAAATTCCCCACTATTCCTCAGGTGTGTATTATTGACTGAGACTCTGATTAAATGGGCATATGAAATAGACTCCTCAGTATGCCAAAGTTGTGCATTACTCAATTAGGCTTTGATTTTATGGCCATAAAATACAGGTTAGTGTCTATTCCTCAGGTGTGCATTATTCACTGAGGCACTAAATGAGCGGCTATATGAAATATAGTCTTAACTCTTTCCCAGGTGTGTATTATTGAATGAGACGCTGAATAAGTGGGCATAAGAAAGACATTCCTGCATTGCCATTCTAAATACATTGCCATTCTAAATACAGAATTCTCCAGGTGTGCCCTATTCAGTGAGGCTCCGAATGAGTGGCCACATGACATAGACTCCTCACTGTTCTCCAGGTGTGTATTCTTCACGGAGGGTCTGAAAGAGTGACCACATGAAAGAGATTCCTGACTATTGCACAGGTGTACATTATTCAGTGAAGCTCTCAATAAGTGTTCATATGAAACTGTCCTGACTGTTCCCCAGGTGCATATCACTCAGTGAGGTGCTGAAAGAGTGGCCATTTAATATAGAATCTTGACTATTCCCCAAGTGTGTATTATTGGGCATACTGGGCATACTCAAGAAACTATTACATATGACCTCTCCTTCGGAGTTTCACTGAATAATAAACACCTGAAGGAAAGTAAGAATTCTATTTCATAAAGACACTCTTTCAGTGCCCAACCTAAAAATGTACTTCAGTGAGTATTCAGGAGTCTCTTTACTGTGGCCACTCATTCAGAGCCTCATTGAATAATACACATCTATTAAAATGTCAGGAGTGTATTTTACATGGTCACTCATTCAGAGCCTCTTTAAATTATAAATATCTGGGGAATACTCAGGAGTTTATTTCATATGGCCACTCATCCGGAGACTCATAGAATAATACACACCTGCGAAATAGTCTGGAGTTTATTTGATATGATGGTTCATTCAGTGCCTCAGTGGAAACGGCACACCTGATGAATAGTCAAGAGGCTCTTTAGGTAGCCACTCGTCCATACCCTTAGTAAGTAACACACACCTGGGTAATAGTCAGGAGTCTATATCATGTGGCCATTTATTCAGAAACTCAGTGAGTGATACACACCTGTGGACTAGGTAGAGTCTATCACATATGGCCACTTCATCAGAGCATTACCGAATGGTGCACACCTGGGAAATAGTCAGGATTCTATTTTATATGACCGTTGTTTATGAGCCTCATTGAGTAATGCACATCTGGTCAGTAATCAGGAGGCTATGTCATATGAACACTCATTCAGAACCTCAGTGAATAATGCACACCTGTGAAGTAGCCAGGAGTGTATTTCACACAGCCACACATTTAGAGCCTCAGTGAATAATACACACATGTAGAATACTCAATATTCCATTTCATATGGCCACTGGCTCACAGCCTCAGTGAATAATGCACAAATGTACAGTACTCAGAAGTCTATTTTATATAGTCACTCATTCAGATATTCACTGAATAATACAAATATTTGGAATAGACACCATCCTCTTTCATATGATCACACAAGGAGAGCCTAACTGAGTAATACATTCCCGGGAAAGAGGTAGGAGTCTACTTTATACAGCCACTCATTTACAGCCTCAGTGAATAATGCACACGTGTGGAATAGACAATAGTCTATTTTATATGGCCACCAAATTAAAGCCTGAGTGAGTAATGCACAACTATGTAATAGTCAGTAGTCTATTCCCTATTCCCACATATTCAGAGTTTGAGTCAATAATACACCCTTAGGGAATAGTCAGAAGTCTATTTCACATTGTCACTATCTCCAAGCCTCATTAAATAATACACACTTTTGGACTAGTCAGGAGACAATTTCATGTGGCCAAAGTTTCAAATCCTCAGTGAATAATGCATACCTGGTAAATACTCAGGACGCTATTACATGTGGCCTCTCCTTCAGAGCTTCACTGAATAAGGAACACCTTTATGGTAGTCAGAATTCTATTTCATATAGCCAAATATTCAGAGCCTCATTGAATAACATATGCCTTGGAAAAAGTCAGGATTCTATTTCGTATAGCCACTCATTTAGGGCTGAACCTGAAAATGCACACCTCTGGAGTATGAAGGAGTCTCTTTCCTATGGCCACTCATTCAGAGCCTCACTGAATAATACAGACCTATGGAAAAGTCAGGAGTGTATTTCACAGGGCCACTCATTCAGAACCTCAGTGATGAATAACGTATACATGAAGAGTACTCAGGATTCTATTTCATATAGCCATTTATTCAGAGACTCACTGAGTAATGCACACTTGAAGAATAGTCTGGAGTCTATTTAATATGACTGTTTTCCCGGTGCCTAAGTGGACAATGCACAGCAGAAAAGTAGTCAAAAGGATATAGTCAGGCGTCTATTTTATATGGTCACATGTTCAGAAACTCACTGAATGATACACACTGTGGGAATAGTCAGAATCGATGCCATATGACCACTCTATCACAGCGTTACCGAATAATGCACAATGGGGCAATAGTCAGGAGTCTATTTTATATGGCCTCTCATTCAGAGCTTCAGTGCATAATAAACAGCTGTGGAGTAGTCAGGACCCTATTCAAGGTAGCCCCAAATTAAGCATTTCCGTGATTGATTCACACATGGGTGATAGTCAGGAGACAATTTGATATGAATACTCGTACAGAAACTCTTCAAATACTTCAGGTGTGGGGAATAATCACTAGTCTATTTCATACAGTGATTCGTTTGGAAAATCAAAGAATAATGCACACCTGTGGAGTAACATGGGGTCTATTTCATGTGGCCACTTTTTCAGTGTTTCACTGAATAATATGTATATCTGAATTGTCAGAAATCTCTTTCATATGGCCACTCGTTCAGGGCTCAGTGAATAATACACCCCTTGGAAATAGTCAAGAGTCTACTTCAAATGACTACACATTCAGAGTCTCTGTAAATAATGCACACCTGAGAAATAGAGAGGAGTCTCTTTTTTATTCCCACTTATTCAGAGTATCATTCAATAATAAACACCTGAGAAAGAGTTAAGAGTCTACTGCATAAGCCACTCATTTAGAGCCTCAGTGAATAATGCATACCAGGGTATGCAAATGAAAGGCTGGAGCCGCTTTCATTTGGCCACTCATTCGGTGCCTCACTTAAGGATACACACCTGGGGAATCATCAGGATTTTCTTCCTAGCTACCACATATTCAGAACCTTATTGAATAATTCACAACGTGGCAATAGTCAGGAGTCTATTTCGTATGGCCTTTCATTCAGAGCTTCAGTGAATAATGAACACCTGTGGAGTATTCAGGACCCTATTTAATATGGCCACAAATTAAGCACCTCCCTGAATGATACACACATGGGTGACAGTCAGAAGTCTATTTGATATGGACACTCATACAGATCCTCTTTGAATAATGCACATGTAAAGAATAATCACTAGTCTATTTTATATCGTGATTCATTTAGAGAATCAATGAATAACAGACACCTGTGGAGTAAAATTGAGTCTATTTCATATGGCCACCCTTTCAGTGTTTCCGTGAATAATATATGTATCTGGAGTAGCCAGGAATCTCTTTCATATGGCCACTCGTTCAGAACCTCTGTGAATAATAAACCCCTCAGAAATAGTTATGGGTCTACTTCAAATGGCTACACATTTAGAGTTTCTGTAAATAATGCACACATGGGCAATAGACAGGAGTCTCTTCTTTATGCTCACTTATTCAGAGTCTCATTCAATAATAAACACCTGAGAAAAAGTTGAGTCTACTTCATATAGCCACTCATTTAGAGTCTCAGAGAATAATGCACACATGCGGAAGAGACATTGGCGTATTTTTTATGGCCACAAAATCCAAAATCAAAGCCTGTGTGGGTAACGCACAATTTTGGAATAGTGAGGAGTCTATTCCATATGCCCACTTAATACACACCTTAGGAATAGTAAGAAATCCATTTCATCTAATCACTAACTCAAACCCTCATTAAATAATACACACCTGTTGAATAGTCAGGAGGCTATTTCATATGGCCAAACAGTCAGAGCCTCAGTGACTAATGCATACCGGGGCATACTCAGGACACTATTACATATAGCCTATCATTCAGAGCTGCACTGAATAATGAACATCTAGGGGAAAGTCAGGTTTCAATTCCATAAAGACACTCTTTCAGATCCCAAACTAAAAATGCACTTCTGCGAGTATTCAGGAGTCTCTTTCTTATGGCCACTCATTCAGAGCCTCATTGAATAATACACATCTATGAAAATGTCAGGAGTGTATTGCACATGGCCACTCATTCAGAGCCTCATTGAATCATACATAACTGAGGAATACTCAGGAGCATATTTCATATGGCCACTCATTCAGACACTCATGGAATAATGCACACCTGCGAAATAGTCTGGAGTCTATTTGATATGATGGTTCATTTAGTGCCTCAGTGAAAAATGCACACAAGAGAAAGTCAAGAGGCTCTTTGATGTAGCAACTCATTCAAAACATAGTAAGTAATACACACCTGAAGAATAGTCAAGAGTCTATTTCATGTGGCCACTTACTCAGAAAGTCAGTAAATGATACACACCAGTGGACTAGTAAGAGTCTATGATGTACGGCCACTCAATCAGAGCATTACTGAATGATACACACATGGGAAATAGTCGGGATTCCATTTCATATGACCATTGTTTAAGCGCCTCATTGAGTAATGCACATATAGTCCGTAATCAGGAGGCTATGTCATATGAACACTCATTCAGAGCCTCAGTGAATAATGCACACCTGTGAAGTAGCCAGGAGTGTATTTTACACAGCCACTCATTCAAAGCCTCAGTGAATAATGCACACCTGTGGAATAGTCAGATTTAAATTTTATATGGCCACTGACTCATAACATTAGTGAATAATGCACAAATGTACAGTACTCAACAGTCTATTTCATATAGGCACTCATTCAGAGATTCACTGAATAATACAAATATTTGAAATAAACAGCATCCTGTTTGATATGATCACACAAGGAGAGCCTCACTGAGTAATACAAACCTGGGGAAGAGTAAGGAGTCTACTTTACATAGCCATTCATTTACAGCCTCAGTGAATAATGCACAGGTGTGAAATAGACATAGTTAATTTTATATGACCACAAAATCAAAGCCTGAGTGAGTAATTCAAAACTATGGAATAGTCAGTAGTCTATTCCATATGCCCACATATTCAGAGTCTGAGTCAATAATACGCACCTGGGGAATAGTCAAAAGTCTATTTCATATGGTCATTAACTCAAAGCCTCATTAAATAATACACACCTGTGGGCTAGTCATGAGACAATTTCATATGGCCAAAGTTTCAGAGTCTCAGTGAATAATGCATCCCTGGGGAATGTACAGGACGCTATTACATGTGACCTCTCTTTCAGAGCTTCACTGAATAAGAACCACGTGTATTGAAGGCAGAATTCTATTTCCTATAGCCACATATTCAGAGCCTCACTGAATATCATACACCTTTGGGAACCTCAGAATTCTATTTTGTATAGCCGCTCATTTAGAGCTGAACTTATAAATGCATGCCTGAAGAGTATTCAGTAATCTTTTTCCTATGGCCACTCATTCAGAGCCTCACTGAATAATACAGACCTAAGCAAAAGTCAGGAGTGTTTTTCACATGGCCACTCATTCAGAACTTCAGTGAAAAATCATATATATCTGGGGAATACTCAGGATTCTATTTTATGAACCGCTTATTCAGAGACTCCATGAATAATGCACACCTGGGGAATAGTCTGGATTCTATTTAATATGACTGTTCACCCAGTGCCACAGTGAAAAATGCACAGCTGAGAAATAGTCAAGAGGATATAGTCAGGGGTCTATTTTATATGTTCAGTCGTTCAGAAACTCACTGAATAATACACACATGGGGAATAGTCAGAGTCTATTCCATATGGCCACTCAAGCACAGAATTACCGAATAAAGCACAATGGAGCTATAGTCAGGAGTCTATTTCATATGGCCTGTCATTCAGAGCTTCAGTGCATAATAAACAGCTGTGGAGTAGTCAGGACCCTATTTCAAATAGCCCCAAATTAAGCAACTCCCTGAATAATACACATATGAATGATAGTCAGGAGACTCTTTGATATGAACACTCATAAAGAACCTCTTCAAATACTGCACATGTGGGAAATAATTACTAGTTCATTTTATTTGGTGATTTGTTTAAAGAATCAAGAAATAATGCACACCTGTGGAGTAAAATGGGGTTTATTTCTTATGGCCAATCTTTCAGTGAGTAATATGTATATATAAATAGTCAAGAATCTCTTTCATATGGCCACTCATTCAGGGTCTCGGTGAATAAAACACCCCTGGGAAATAGTCAAGAGTCTACTTCAAATGGCTACACATTCAGAGTCTCTGTAAATAATGCACACCTGGGCAATAGACAGGATTCTTCTTTTTATGCCCACTTATTCAGATTATTATTCAGTAATACACACCTTGGGAAGAGTTGAGTCTACTTCATATAGCCGCTTATTGAGAGCCTCAGTGAATAATGCACACCAGAGTAATATGTCCACTCATTCGGTGTGTCACTAAACGATACACACCTGAGGATCATCAGAATTCTATTCCATAATACCACGCATTCGGAGCCTTATTGAATAATTTACAACGGGAATGTAGTCAGGTGTTACTTTTTATATGGCCTCTCATTCAGAGCTTCAGTGAATAATGAACTTCTATGGAGCAATCAGGACGCTGTTTAAGATAGCCACGAATTCAGATCCTTGCTGAATGATACACACCTGGGTGATAGTCAGGAGCCTATTTTATATGACCTCTCATTTTGGAAATCACTGAATAATACTCACCAGGGAAAGTGTCAGGAGTCTATTTGGTATGGACACTCACACAGAACCTGTTTGAATAATGCACACATGGAAAATAATTAAGAGTCTATGTCATATGGCTACTCATTCAGACAATTAGTGAATAACGAACACATGTGGAGTAATAAGAAGTCTGTTCTATATGGCCACTCTTTCACAGCCTCACTCAATATTACACACTTGTAATATAGTCTGGAGTCTATTTCTCTGAGTGAGCCACTCACTCAGAGAATCACTGAGTAATGCACACCTGCTAAATACTCAGAAGTCACTCTCCTAGGGAAACTCATTGAGAACCTCACTAAATGTACACACCTGGGGAAATAGTCAGGATTCTGTTTTATCCCCTCATTCAGAGTATTACTGAATAATGCACACCTGTGGAATAGTCAAAAGTCTTTTTTATGTGAGCTCTCATTTGGAGTGTCACTGAATAATGTGGAGTAGTCAGGAGTCTATTTCATGTAGACACATATTCAGAGCCTCAGTGAATAATACACACCCGTGAAATAGTAAGGAATCTAATTAATATGGCGACATATTCTGAGCCTCACTGAATAATACACACCTGGAATAATGCACACATGTGGAGTAATAAGAAGTTACTCCACTGAATAATACACACCTGGAGAATAATTTGGAGTCTATTTCCGATGTACATTAATTCTGAGCCTTGGTGAATAATGCACACCTGCGGAGTAGCATGGAGTCTATTTCATTTGGACACTCATTAATAGCCTCAGTGAATAAAATGCACATATGGAAGAGTCAGGATTCTATTTCATATGGCCACCCATTCAGAGCCTCAGTGAATAACACACAGTTGGAGAATAATCAGGAGTCTATTTTATATGGCCCCTCTCTCAGCACCTCACTGAGTGATAAACACTTAGGTAATAGTCAGGACAGTTTCATATGGACACTCAATGAGTGCCTCACTGAACTATGCACACCTGTGGAGTAGTCAGGAATCTATTTTATTTGGTCACTGTTTTAGAGCCTCGGAGAATAATACACACCTAGAAAACAGTGAGAGTCTATTTCATGTGGCCACTCATTCAGAGCCTCACGGAATACTGCACAGCTCAGAATTCTCAAGAGTCTATTTGGAATAGCAATTCATTCAGAGACTCTGTGAAGAACACACATCTGGGAATAGTGAGGAATCTATTCCAAATGGCCACATATTAGGGGACTTAGTAAGTAATGCCCAATGGGAAAATAATCAGGAGTTTGCTGCTTATGCCCTGTCATTCAGCCCCTCAGTGAATAATGCACTTCTGTCGTGTACTGAAGGGACTTTTTTTTATGGCAACACATTTCGAGCCTCACTGAATAGTACACAATTGGGAATAAGTCATGGGTGTATTTCACATGGCCACTCATTTAGAGGCTCAGTGAATAATTCACAGCTCTTGAGTACTCAGGAGCCTTTCTCATATGGTGAATCATTCAGAACCTTACTGAATGATACACAGCTTGCGAATAGTCAGGATTCTGTTTAATATGAACACTCATTGTAAGCCTCAGTGAATAACACATGTCTGTGGAGTACTGAGGATACTAATTCATGTTGCCCCCCAATTTTGAGATTCCCTGAATATTACACACCTGTGAAATAATCAGAAGTCTATTTCATATGGCGACTCATTAGGAACTCCGAGAAATAATACACTACTGAGGAATAGTGAGGAATCTATATCATGTGGCCACTCAGAGAATCAGTGAATAATGCACACATGAGGAATACTCAGTGAATATTAAAAGTTTATTTTATATGGCCACTCAGAGCCTCAGTGAATAATGCAATTCATTGTAATAGTAAGAATCATGTTTTATATGACCACTGATTCAGTATCTCACTGAATGATACACACCGGGGAATCGTCAAGATTCTATTCCATAGGACCACTCATTCAGAGCCTTACTGAATAATGCACAATGGGGCAACAGTCAGGAGTCTATTTCATAAGGCCTTTTATTCAGAGCTTCAGTGACTAATGAACACCTGCAGAATAGTTAGGACCCTATTTAAGATAGCCACAAAATAAGCACCTCCCTGAATGATACACACCTGGGTGACAGTCAGGAGTCTATTTGATACGGACACTACTCATACTGAACCTCTTTGAATAATGCACATGTGAAGAATAATCACGAGTCTATTTAATATGATGATTCCTTTAAAGAATCAATGAGTAACGCACACCTGTGTAGTAAAATCGATTCTATTTCATATGGCCACCCCTTCAATGTTTCAGTGAATAATATATTTATTTGTAATAGCAAGGAATTTCTTTCATATTGCCACTCGTTTAGGACCTCAGTGAATAATACATCTTTGGGAAACAGTCAAAAGTCTACTTCAAATGGCCACACACTGAGATTCTCTGTATATAATGCACACCTGGGGAAAGGTCAGGAGTCTCTTTTTTCTGCCCACTTATTCAGTCTCATTTAATAAAACACACCTGGAAAAGAGTTCAGGGTCTATTTTATATAGCCAATCATATAGAGCCTCAGTAAATAATGCACACCTGTGGAAACGACACTGGTCTATTTCGTATGGCCACAAAATCAAAGCCTGAGTAATGCACAACTTTGGAGTAGTGCGAATTCTATTCCATATGCCGACTTAATCAATGTCTCAGTCAATAATACACACCTTAGGAATAATTAGGAATCTATTTCATCTAATTGCTAACTCAAAGCCTCATTAAATAATACACACCTGTGGAATAGTCAGGAGGCTATTTCATATGGCTAGACATTCAGATCCTCAGTGACTACTGCATACCGTGGCATACTCAGGATACTATTACATATGTTCTCTCACTCAGAAATTCACTGAATAATAAACACCTGGGGGAAATTCGGGATTCTATTTCATAAAGACACTCTTTCAGAGCCCAACCTAAAAATGCACTACTGCAAGTATTCAGGAGTCTCTTTCCTATGGCCATTCATTCAGAGCCTCATTGAATAATACACATCTATGGAAATGTCAAAAGTGCATTTCTCATTTTCACTCATTCAGAGCCTCATTGAATCATACATCCCTGGGGAATACTCAGGAGTCTATTTCATATGGCCACTTATTCAGAGACTCATGGAATAATGCACACCTGTGGAATAGTCTGGAGTCTACTTGATATGATGGTGCCTCAGTGGAAAATTCACACGTGAGGGTCAAGAAACTCTTTTATGTAGCCACTTGTCCATACCCTTAGTAAGTAATACACACGTGGAGAATATTCAAGAATCTATTTCATGTGGCCACATATTCAGAATCTCAGTGAATATTACACACCTGTGAAATAGAGTCTATGGTATATTGCCACTCAATCAGAGCATTACTGAAAGTTGTACACCTGGGAAATAGTCGGGATCTTATTTCATATGACCATTTTTTGTTTTAATTTTTATTGCATTATAGGTTTGGGGGTACATGTGCAGAACGTGCAAGATAGTTGCATAGGTACACACATGGCAGTGTGCTTTGCTGCTTTCCTCCCCTTCACCCACACTTGGTATTCATCCCCAGGCTATCCCCCCCAGCCCCCCTCTGCTGTCCCTCCCCCTTTTCCCCCAACAGTCCCCAGTGTATAGTAGACCGCCTCTCTGTGTCCACGTGTTCTCATTTTTCTCACCCACCTATGAGTGAGAATATGCGGTATTTATTTTTCTGTTCTTGTGTCAGTTTGCTGAGAATGTTGTTCTCCAGATTCATCCATGTCCCTACAAAGGACACAAACTCATCATTTTTGATTGCTGCATAATATTCCATGGTGTATATGTGCCACATTTTCCCAGTCCAGTCTATCATCGATGGGCATTTGGGTTGGTTCCAGGTCTTTGCTATTGTAAACAGTGCTGCAATGAACATTCGTGTGCATGTGTCCTTATAGTAGAACGATTTATAGTCCTTTGGATAGATACCCAGTAATGGGATTGCTGGGTCAAATGGAATTTCTATTTCTAGGTCCCTGAGGAATCGCCACACTGTCTTCCACAATGGTTGAACTTTGTTTAAGAGCCTCATTGAGTAATGCATATCTGGTCAGTAATCAGAAGGCTATGTCATATGAACACTCATTCAGAGCCTCAGTGAATAATACACACCTGTGGATTAGCCAGGAGTATATTTCACACAGCCACTCATTCAGAGCCTCAGTGAATAATACACACTTGTGAAATTGTCAGAATTACATTTCATATGGCCACTGACTCAAAGCCTCAGCGAATAATGCACAAATGTATGGCACTCAGCAGTCTATTTCATATAGGCACTAATTCAGAGATTCACTGAATAATACAAATATTTGGGGTAGACAGCATCCTGTTTCATATGATCAAACAAGGAGAACCTCACTGAGTAATACACAACTGGGGAAGAATTAGAAGTCCACTTTATATAGCCACTCATTTACAGACTTAGTGAATAATGCACAGGTGTGGGATAGACACTAGTCTATTTTATATGGCCACAATTCAAACCCTGAGTGAGTAATCCATAATTTAGGAATAGTCAGTAGTCTACTTCATATGCCCACATATTCAGAGTCTGAGTCAATAATACACACCTAGGGAATAGTCAAAAGTCTATTCCATATGGTCACTAACTCAAAGCCTCATTGAATAATACACACATGTGAACTCCTCAGGAGACTTTTATATGGCCAAAGTTTCAGAGCCTCAGTGAATGCATACCTGGGAAATACTCAGGACGCTATTACATATGGCATTTCCTTCAGAGCTTCACTGAATAAGGAACACGTGTATTGTAGTCAGAATTCTATTTCCTAAAGCTACATATTGAGAGCCTCACTGAATAACATACACCTTGGAAAAAGTCAAAATTCTGTTTTGTATAGCCACTCATTTAGAGCTGAACCTAAAAATGCATGCCTGAGTAGTATTCAATAGTCTCTTTTTCATGGCCACTCATTCAGAGCCTCACTGAATAATACAGACCTATTTAAATGTCAGGAGTGTATTTTACACGGCCACTCATTCACAACCTCAGTGAAGAATCATATATACCTGGGGAATACTCAGGATTCTATTTCATATAGCCACTTATTCAGAAACTCACTAAATAATGCACACCTGGGGAATAGTCTGGAGTCTATTTGATATGACTGTTCACCCAGTGCCTCAGTGGAAAATGCACAGCTGAGAAATAGTCAAAATAATATAGTCAGGTGTCTATTTTATATGGTCGCTTGTTCAGAAACACACTAAATGATACACACCTGGGGAATAGTCAGAGTCCATGCCATATGGTCACTCAATCACAGCATTAAGGAAAATTGCACAATGGGGCAATAGTCAGGAGTCTATTTCATATGGTCTCTCTTTCAAAGATTCAGTGCATAATAAACTACTGTGGAGTAGTTAGGACCCTATTTAAGGTAGCCCCAAATTAAGCACCTCCCTGAATAATACACACATGAGTGGTAGTCAGAAAACTATTTAATATGGACACTCATACAGAACCTCTTCGAATACTGCACATATGGGGAATAATCACTAGTCTCTTTCATATGGTGATTAGTTTGGATAATCAAAAAGTAATGCACACCTGTGGAGAAAAATGGGGTCTATTTCATATGGCTACTCTTTCAGTGTTTCAGTGAATAATATGTATATCTGAATAGTCAGGAATCTTTTTCATATGGTCACTCATTCATTGCCTCAGTGAATAATACACCCCTGGGAAATAGTCAATAGTCTACTTCAGATGGCTACACATTCAGAATCTCTGTAAATAATGCACACCTGGGCAATAGACAGGAGTCTCTTTCCTATGCCCACTTATTCAGAGTCTCATTCAATAATACACACCTTGGGAAGGGTTAAGAGTCTACTTCATGAAGCCACTCATTTAGAGCCTCAGTGAATGATAAACACTAGGGTAATAGTCTGGAGCCTCTTTCATATGGCCACTCATTCAGTTCCTCACTGAATGATAAACACCTGAGAAAATCATCAGGATTCTATTCTATACTAACACTCATTTCGAGTCTTATTAAATAATTCACAATGGGGCAATAGTCAGGTGTCTATATTATATGGCCTCTCATTCAGAGATTCAGTGAATAATGAAATTCTATGTGGTAGTCAGAACGCTGTTTATGATAGCCACGAATTAAGTCCCTCCCTATATGATACACACCTGAGTGATAGTCAGAAGTCTATTGCATATGATTCCTCATTATGGAAATCACTGAATAATACACACCTGGGGAAGTGTCAAGAGTCTATTTGGTATGCACACTCATACAAATCCTGTTTGAATAATGCACACATTGAGAATAAATATGAGTCTATGTCATATAGCTACTCATTCAGACAATCAGTGAATAAAGCAAACATGTGAAGTAATAAGAAGTCTGTTTCATATGGCCACACTTTCACAGCCTCGCTGAATTTTGCACACTTGTGATATAGTTTGGAGTCTATTTCTTATGGCAACTCATTCAGAGAATCACTGAATAATGCACCCCTGCTTAATAGTCAGAAGTCTCTTTCCTATAGCCACTCATTGAGAGTCTCACTAAATGTACACACCTGGGAAAATAGTCAGGATTCTGTTTTATTTCCTCATTTAGAGTCTCACTGAATAATGCACACCTTTGGAATACTCAATAGTTTTTTCCATGTGGCCTCTCATTCAGAGTGTCTCTTAATAACGTGGAGTAGTCAGGAGTCTATTTCATGTAGACACATTGAGAGCCTCAGTGAATAATACACACCTGTGAAATAGTAAGCAATCTAATTAATATGGACACATATTTTGGCCTCAATTGATGATACACACCTGAAGAATTATTTGGAGTTCATTTCTGATGGATTTTCATTAAGAGCCTCAGTGAATTATGCACACCTGTTGAGTATATAGGAGTCTATTTCATTTGAACACTCATTCATAGCCTCAGTGTAAAATATGCAACTGTGGAACAGTCAGGAGTCTATTTCATATGGCCACACATTCAGAGCCTCATTGAATAATACACACTTGGGGAATAGTCAAGAGTCTATTTTATATGGCCACTCTCTCAGCGCCTCCCTGAGTGATACACACCTGTGGAATAGTCAGGGAAGTTTCATATGTACACTCAATAAGTGCCTCACTGAATAATGCACACCTGTTGAATAGTCAGGAATATATTTCATTTGGTCATTTTTTCAGAGCCTCAGTGAATAATACACACCTGCAAAACAGTAAAGAGTTTATTTTATGTTGTCACTCATTCAGAGACTCATGGAAAAGTGCGCACCTGGAGAATTCTCAGATGTCTATTTGGAATGGCAATGCATTCAGAGACTCTGTGAAGAACACAAACCTATAAAATAGTGAGGAATCTATTCCAAATGGCCACATATTCAGAACCTCAATGAATAATGCACACCAGGGAAATAATCAAGACTCTATTACTTATACATTCTCATTCGGCCCCTCAGTGAATAATGCACGTCTGTCAAGTACTGAAGGGTCTGTTTTATATGGCCACTCATTTTGAGCCTCACTGAATAGTACACAACTGGGAAAAAGTCAGGGGTGTATTTCACATGGCCACTCATTCAGAGGCTCAGTGAATAATTCACAGCTGTTTAGTACTCAGAAGACTTTCTCATATGGCAAATCATCCAGAGCCTCACTGAAGAATACACAGCTTGCGAATAGTCAGAATTCTGTGTAATATGAACACTCATTATAAACCTCAGTGAATAACGCATGTCTGTGTAGTACTGAGGATACTAATTCATATCACCCCCCAATTCTGAGATTTCCTGAATATTACACACCTGTGGAATAATCAGAAGTCTATTTCATACGGCGACTCATTAGAAACTCCAAGAAATAATACACTACCGGAGAACAGTCAGGAGTCTATTTCATATGGCCACACAGAGAATCAGTGAATAATGCACACATGAGGAATACTCAGTGAATATTAGGAGTCTATTTCATATGGCCACTCAGAGCCTCAGTGAATAAGGCACACCACAGTAATAGTCAGGATTCTGATTTATATGACCACTTATTCAGTATCTCACTGAATGATACACACCAGGGAACTATCAGAATTCTATTCCATAGGACCACTCATTCAGAGCCTTACTGAATGATGCACAATGGGGCCACAGTCAGGAGTCTATTTCATATGGCATCTCATTCAGAGCTTCAGTGACTAATGAACACCTGTGGAGTAGTCAGAACCCTACATAAGATAGACACAAGTTAAGCAACTCCCTGAATAATACACACCTGGGTGACAGTCAGGAGTCTATTTGATAGGGACACACATAAAGAATCTCTTTAAATAATGCACATGTGAAGAATAATCACTAGTATATTTTATATGGAGATTTCTTTAGAGAATGAATTAATAATGCACACCTGTGGAGTAAAATCGAGTCTATTTCATATGGTCACGCTTTCTGTGTTTCAGTGAATAATATATATATATATATATATATATATATATATATATATATATATATATATATATAAAATAGCCAGAAATCTCTTTCATGTGGCCACTCGTTCAGGACTTCAGTGAATAACACACCCCTGGAAAATAGTCAAGTGTCTAATTCAAATAACCGCACATTGGGAATCTCTGTATATAATGCACAACTAGGGAATAGTCAGGAGTCTCCTTCTTATGCCCACTTATTCAGTCTCATTCAACAATACATGCCTGGAAAAAAGTTAAGTGTTTACTTCATATAGCCACTAATTGAGAGCCTCAGTGAATAATGCACCGCTGTGGAACAAACACTGGTCTATTTAGTATGGCCACAAAATCAAAGCCTGAGTGAGTAATGCACAACTTTCGAATACTGAGGATTCTATTCGGTATGACCATTAATCAGTGTCTCAGTGAGTAAGACACACCTTACAAATAGTAAGAAATCTATTTCATCTAACCACTAACTCAAAGCCTCATTAAATAATACACACCTGTAGAATAGTCAGAAGACTAATTCATATGGCCAAAGGTTTAGAGCCTCAGTGACTAATGCATACCAGGGCATACTCAGGACACTATTACATATGGCCTCTCATTTAGAACTTTACTGAATAATGAACACCTATGGGAAAGTCGAGATTCTATTTCATATAGACACTCTTTCAGAGCCCAAACTAAAAATGCACTCCTGCAATTATTCAGGAGTCTCTTTCCTATAGACACTCATTCAGAGCCTCATTGAATAATACACATCTGTGAAAATGTCAGGAGTGTATTTCACATGGCCACTCATTCAGAGACTCATTGAATTATACATGCCTGGGGAATACTCAGGAGTCTATTTTTTATGGCCACTCATTGGAGACTCATGGAATAATGCACACATGCGAAATAGTCTAGAGTCTATTAGATATGATGGTTCATTTCGTGCCTCAGTGAAAAATTCACACGTGAGAAATAGTCAACAGGCTATTTAATGTAGCCACTCATCCCTACCTTACTAAGTAACACAAACCTAGGGAATAGTCAGGAGTCGATTTCATGTAGCCACTTTATTAGAAACTCAGTGAATGATAAACACCTGTGGACTAGTTAGAGTCTATGACATATGGCCACTCAATCAGCACATAACTGAATGATGCACACCTTGGAAATAGGATTCTGTTTCATATGACCATTGTTTAAGAGCCTCATTGAGTAATGCACATCTTGTCAGTAATCAGGAGGCTATGCCATATGAACAGTCATTCAGAGCCTCAGTGAATAATGCACACCTGTGGAGTAGCCAGGAGTGTATTTCACATAGCCACTCATTCAGAGCCTCAGTGAATAATACACACTTGTGGAATAGTCAGGATTCCATTTCATATGGCCACTGACTAATAGCCTTAGTGAGTAATGCACAAATGTACAGTACTCAGCATTCTATTTTATTTAGCCACTCATTCAGAGATTCACTAAATTATGCAAATATTTGGGATAGACAGCATACTGTTTTATATAATCACACAAGGAGAGCCTCACTTAGTAACACAATCATGGAGAAGAGTTAAGAGTCTACTTTATATAGCCACTGATTTACAACCTCAGTGAATAATGCACACGTGTGAGATAGATATTAGCCTATTTTATATGGCCACAAAATCAAAGCCCGAGTGAGTAATGCACAACTTTGGAATAGTCAGTAGTCTATTCCATATGCCCACATATTAAGAATCTGAGTCAATAATACACACCTAAGGAATAGTCAGATGTCTGTTTTCTATGGTTACTAACTCAAAGCCTCATTAAATAATACACACTTGTGGACTAGTCAGGAGACAATTTCATATGGCCAAATTTTCAGAGCCTCAGTGAATAATGCATACCTGGAGAATATTCAGGACGCTGTTACATATGGCCTCTCCATCGGAGTTGCACTGAATAAGGAACACCTGTATTGTAGTCAGAATTCTATTTTATATAGCCACATATTCAGAGCTTCACTGAATAACATACACCTTGAGGAAAGTCAGGATTCTATTTCGTATAGCCCCTCATTTAGTGCTGAACCTAAAAGTGCACGCCTGAGAAGTATTCAGAAGTCTCTTTCCTATGGCCACTCATTCAGAGCCTGACAGAATAATACAGACCTATGGAAAAGTCAGGAGTGCATTTTGCATGGCCACTCATTCAGAACCTCAGTGAAGAATCATATATACCTGGGGAATTCTCAAAATTCTATTGTACATAGCCACTCATTCAGAGACTCACTGAATAATGCACACCTGGGGAATAGTCTGGAGTCTATTTGATATTACCGTTCAACCAGTGCCTCAGTGAAAAATGCACAGCTGAGAAATAGTCAGTAGAATATAGTCAGGAGTCTAGTTTATATTGTCACTTGTTCAGAAACTCACTGAATGATACACACCTGGTCAATAGTCAGAGTCCATGCCATATGGCCACACAATCACAGCATTACAGAATAATGCACAACTGGGCAATAGTAAGGAGTCTATTTTTTATGGCCTTTTATTCAGAGCTTCAGTGCATAAGAAACTGTTGTGGAGTAGTGAGAACCCTAGTTAAGATAGCCCCAAATTAAGCACCTCCCTGAATGATACACACAAGGGTGATAGTCAGGAGACTATTTAATATGGACACTCATACAGAACCTTTTCAAATACTACATATGTGGGGAATAATCACTAGTCTATTTCATATGGTGATTCATTTGGAGAATCAAAAAATAACGCATAACCATTGAGTAAAATGTGGTCTATTCCATATGGCCACTCTTTCAGTGTTTCAGTGAATAATATGTATATCTGAATAGTCAGGAATCTCTTACATATGGCCACTCGTTCAGGGACTTGGTGAATAATTCACCCCTGGAAAACAGTCAAGAGTCTATTTCAAATGGCTACATGTTCAGAGTCTCCATAAGTAATGCATACCTGGGCAATAAACTGGAGTCTTTTTTTAATTTTAAATTTTTATTGCATTTTAGGTTTTGAGGTACATGTGCAGAACGTGCAAGGGGAGAAATGCCAAGTTTGGGTGAAGGAGTCTTTTTTTTATGCCCACTTAGTCAGTCTCATTCAATAATACACAGCTTGGAAAGAGTTAAAAGTCTACTTCATATAGCCACTGATTTAGAGCCTCAGTGAATAATGCACACCAGGGTAATAGGCTGCAGCCTTTTTCATATGGCCACTAATTCAGTGCCTCACTGAATGATACACACCTGGGGAATTATCAGGATTCTATTCCATACTACCACTCATTCAGAGCCTTATTGAAAAATTCACAACTTGGCAATAGTCAGGTGTCTATTTTATATAGCCTCTCATTCAGAGATTCAGTGAATAATAAACTTCTATAAAGTAGTCATGACACTGTTTAAGTTAGCCACTAATTAAGTACCTCCCTGAATGATACACACCAAGATGATACTCAGGAGTCTATTTTATATGACCTCTCATTCTTGGAATCACTGAATAATACACACCTGCCAAAGTGTCAGGAGTCTATTTTTATTGACGCTCATACAGAACCTGTTTGAATAATGCACACATGGAAAATAATGAGGAGTTTATGTCATATGGCTACTCATTCAGAATAATGCACACATGTGGAGTAATAAGAAGTCTGTTTAATAGGGCTACTTTTTCACAGCCTCACTGAATATTTCACACTTGTGATATAGTCTTGAGTTTATTTCTTGTGGCCACTCATTCAGAGAATCACTGAATAATGCACACCTGTGGAATAGTCAGAAGTCATTTTTTCTATTACCACTCATTGAGAGCCTCACTAAATGTACACAACTGGGGAAATAGGATTTTGCTTTATCCTCTCAAGCAGAATATCACTGAATATTGCACACCTGTGGAAGTCAGGAGTCTTTTTCATGTGGCATCTCATTCGGAGTTTCACTGAATTATGTAGAGTACTCAGGAATCTATTTAATGTAGACACACATTCAGATGCTCAGTGAATAATACACACCCGTGAGATAGTAAGGAATATAATTAATATGGCCACAAGGGTTTAAAAGATGGCGCAGTAGGAACAACTCAGGACTGCAGCTTCAGTGAAGGTGCAGAGTTTGAGTCTTAGCCACATTTTCTTTTTTTTTTTTTTAATTTTTTATTGCATTATAGGTTTGGGGTACATGTGCAGAACGTGCAAGTTAGTTGCATAGGTACATACATGGCGGTGTGTTTTGCTACCTTCCTCCCCTTCACCCACACTTGGCATTTATCCTCAGGCTATTTCTCCCCAGCCTCCCCCCACTGTCCCTCCCCAATTCCCCTCAATAGACCCCAGTGTGTAGTAGACCCCCTCTCTGTGTCCATGTGTTCTCATTTTTCTCACCCACCTATGAGTGAGTATATGCAGTATTTCTTTTTCTGTTCTTGTGTCAGTATGCTGAGAATAATGTTCTCCAGATTCATCTATGTCCTTACAAAAAAAACAAACTCATCATTTTTGATTGCTGCATAATATTCCATGGTGTATATGTGCCACATTTCCCCAGTCCAGTCTATCATCGATGGGCATTTGGGTTGGTTTCAGTTCTTTACTATTGTAAACAGTGCTGCAATGAACATTCGTGTGCATGTGTCCCTATAGTAGAACGATTTATAGTCCTTTGGATAGATACCCGGTAATGGGATTGCTGGCTCAAATGGAATTTCTATTTCTAGGTCCTTGAGGAATCGCCACACTGTCTTCCACAATGCTTGAACTAATTTACACTCCCACCAACAGTGTAAGAGTGTTCCTATTTCTCCACATCCTCTCCAGCGTCTGCTGTCTCCAGATTTTTTAATGATCGCCATTCTACCTGGCGTGAGATGGTATCTCAATGTGGTTTTGATTTGCATCTCTCTAATGGCCAATGATAATGAGTATTTTTTTATGTGTTTGCTGGCGTCATGTATGTCTTCTTTTGTAAAGTGTCTGTTCATATCCTTTGCCCATTTTTAAATGGGCTTTTTTTTTTTTTTCCTGCAAATCTGTTTGAGCTCTTTGTAAATTCTGGATATCAGCCCATTGTCAGATGCGTAAACTGCAAAGATTTTTTCCCATTCTGATGGTTGCCGATTCACTCTAGTGACTGTTTGTTTTGCCGTGCAGAAGCTGTGGAGTTTGATTAGGTCCCATTTGTCTAGTTTGGCTTTTGTTGCCAATGCTTTTGGTGTTTTGTTCATGAAGTCCTTGCCTACTCCTATGTCCTGAATGGTTTTGCCTAGATTTTCTTCTAAGGTTTCTATGGTGTCAGGTCTTATGTTTAAGTCTTTAATCCATCTGGAGTTAATTTTAGTGTAAGGTGTCAGGAAGGGGTCCAGTTTCTGCTTTCTGCACATGGCTAGCCAGTTTTACCAACACCATTTATTAAATAAAAAATGCTTTCCCCGTTGCTTGTTTTTCTCTGGTTTATCAAAGATAATATGGTTTTAGATATCTTGTGTTGCCTCCGATGCTTCTGTTATGCTTCATTGGTCTATATCTCTGTTTTGGTACCAGTACCATGCTGTTTTGATTACTGTAGCCTTGTAGTATAGTTTGAAGTCTGGTAGTGTGATGCCTCCCGCTGTGTTCCTTTTGCTTATAATTGACTTGGCTACGTGGGCTCTCTTTTGGTTCCATATGAAATTCATGGTGGTTTTTTTCAGTTCTGTGAAAAAATTCAATGGTAGTTTGATGGGGATAGCATTGATTGTGTAAATTACTTTGGGCAGTATAGCCATTTTCACGATATTGATTATTTCTAACCACGAACATGGAATGTTTCTCCATCTGTTTGTGTCCTCTCTTATTTCGGTGAGTAGTGGTTTGTAGTTTTCCTTAAAGAGGTCCCTTACGTTCCTTGTGAGTTGTATTCCTAGGTATTTTATTTTCTTTGTAGCATTTGTGAATGGTAGTTAGTTCTTGATTTGGTTCTCTTTTAGTCTTTTATTGGTGTATTGGAATACTTGTGATTTTTGCACATTGATTTTATATCCTGAGACTTTGCTGAAGTTGCTTATCAGTTTCAGGAGCTTTTGGGCTGAGGTGATGGGGTCTTCTAGGTATACTATCATGTCGTCTGCAAATAGAGACAATTTGGCTTCCACCTTTCCTATTTGAATACCCTTTATTTCTTTTTCTTGCCTGATTGCTCTGGCTAGAACTTTCAGTATTATGATGAATAGGAGTGGTGAGAGAGGGCCTCCTTGTCTAGTGCTGGATTTCAAAGGGAATGCTTCCAGTTTTTGCCAATTAAGTATGATATTGGCTGCTGGTTTGTTGTAGTTTTTATTACTTTGAGATATGTTCCATCAATACCAAGTTTATTGAGGGTTTTTAGCATAAAGGGCGGTTGAATTTTGTCAAATGCCTTCTCTGCATCAATTGAGAGAATCATGTGGTTTTTGTTTTTGCTTCTGTTTATGTGGTGAATTACATTTATAGACATGTGTACGTTGAACCAGCCTTGCATCCCCGGGATGAATCCTACTTGATCATGATGGATAAGTTTTTTAATGTGCTGTTGCAATCGGTTTGCCAGTATTTTATTGAAGATATTTGCATCTATGTTCATCATGGATATTGGCCTGAACTTTTTTTTTCTTTTTCAGTCTCTGCCAGGTTTTGGTATCAGGATGATGTTGGTCTCATAAAATGATTTGGGAAGGATTCCCTCTTTTTGGATTATTTGAAATAGTTTCAGAAGAAATGGTACCAGATCCTCCTTGTGTGTCTGGTAGAATTCGGCTGTGAACCCATCTGGACCTGGGCTTTTTTTGTGTGGTAGGCTCTTAATTGCTGCCTCAACTTCAGACTTTGTTATTGGTCTATTCATAGTTTCGGCTTCCTCCTGGATTAGGCTTGGGAGGACACAGGTGTCCAGGAATTTATCTATTTCTTCCAGGTTTACTAGTTTATGTGCATAGAGTTGTTTGTAGTATTCTCTGATGATGGTTTGAATTTCTGTGGAATCTGTGGTGATTTCCCCATCATTGTTTTTTATTGCATCTATTTGGTTGTTCTCTCTTTTCTTTTTTATCAGTCTGGCTAGTGGTCTGTCTATTTTGTTGATCTTTCCGAAAAAACAGCTCTTAGATTTATTGATTTTTTGAAGGGTTTTCTTGTCTATATCTCCTTCAGTTCTGCTCTGATCTTAATTATTTCTTGTCTTCAGCTAGGTTTTGAGGTTTTTTGATCCTGCTCCTCTAGCTCTTTTAATTTTGACGGTAGGATGTCAATTTTTGAAATCGCCACTCTTCTCATGTGGTCACTTATTGCTATATATTTTCCTCTACAGACTGCTTTAAATGTGTCCCAGAGATTCTGGTACGTTGTGTCTTCATTCTCGTTGGTTTCAAATCACTTCTTTATTTCTGCCTTCATTTCTATGTTGATCCAATCAACATTCAAGAGACAGTTGTTCAGTTTCCATGAAGCTGTGTGGTTCTGAGTTATTTTCTGAATTCTGAGTTCCAACTTGATTGCACTATGGTCTGAGAGACTGTTTGTTATGATTTCAGTTGTTTTGCATTTCCTGAGGAGTGCTTTACTTTCAATTATGTGGTCAATTTTGGAGTAGGTGTGATGTGGTGCTGAGAAGAATGTATATTCTGTGGATTTAGGGTGGAGAATTCTGTAAATGTCAATCAGGTTTGCTTGTTCCAGGTCTGACTGCAAGTCTTGGATATCCTTGTTAATTTTCTGTCTGTTTGATCTCTCTGATACTGACAGTGGAGTGTTAAAGTCTCCCACTATTATTGTGTGGGAGTCTAAGTCTCTTTGTAAGTCATTAAGAACTTGCCTTATATATCTGGGTGCTCCTGCTTTGGGTCCACATATATTTAGAATCATTAGCCCTTCTTGTTGTATTGATCCTTTTACCATTATGTAATGACCTTCTTTGTCCCTTTTCATCTTTGCTGCTTTAAATTCTATTTTATCAGAGAAGAGAATTGCAACTGCTGCTGTTTTTTGCTCTCCATTTCCTTGGTAAATCTTCCTCCATCCATTTATTTTGAGCTTTTGTGTATCCTTGCGTGTGAGGTGGGTTTCCTGGATACAACACACCCATGGGTTTTGGCTTTTTATCCAATTTGCCACTCTGTGTCTTTTGAATGGTGCATTTATCCCTTTTATATTTAGGGTTAATATTGTTATATGTGAATTTGATACTGCCATTTTGATGCTAGCTGGCTGTTTTGCCGGTTGGTTCATGTACATTCTTCATTTTGTTGATGCTCCTTAGCATTTCGTATGCTTTTAGGATGGCTGGTACTGGTTGTTTCTTTCTATGTGTAGTGCCTCTTTCAGGAGCTCTTGTAATGCAGGCCTAGTGATGACAAAATCTCTGAATACTTGCCTGTTTATGAAGGATTTTATTTTTCCTTCACTTATGAAGCTCAATTTGGCTGGATATAAAATTCTGGGTTGAAAATTCTTTTCTTTAAGGATGTTGAATATTGGCCCCCACTCTCTTCTGGCTTGTATAGTCTCTGCCAAGAGATCTGCTGTGAGTCTGATGGGCTTCCCTTTGTGGGTGACCCGACCTTTCTCTCTGGCTGCCCTTAGTATTTTCTCCTTCATTTCAACCCTGGTGAATCTGATGATTATGTGCCTTGGTGTTGCTCTTCTTGCGGAGTAACTTTATGGTGTTCTCTGTATTTCCTGGAGTTGAGTATTGACCTGTCTTGCTAGGTTGGGGAAATTTTTCTGGATAATATCATGAAGAGTGTTTTCCAGCTTGGATTCATTCTATTCATCACATTCTGGTACACCTATCAAATGTAGGTTGGGTCTCTTCACATAGTCCCACATTTCTTGGAGATTTTGTTCATTCCTTCTTGTGCTTTTTTCTTTAATCTTGGTTTCTCGTTTTATTTCATTGAGTTGATCTTCAACTTCTGATATTCTTTCTTCTGCTTGGTCAATTCGGCTGTTGAAACTTGTGCATGCTTCGCGAAGTTCTCATGTGTTTTTCACCTCCTTCATTTCATTCATATTCCTCTCTAAGTTGTCAGTTCTTGTTATCAATTCCTCAAATCTTTTTTCAAGGTTCTTATTTTCTTTGCAGTGATTTAGAACATGTTATTTTAGCTCACTGAAGTTTCTCATTATCCAGTTTCTGAAGTGTGATTCCGTCATTTTGTCACAGTCATTCTCCATCCAGCTTTGTTCCCTTGCTGGTGAGGAGTTTTGGTCCTTTGTAGGAGCTGAGGTGTTTTGGTTTCGGGTGTTTTCCTCCTTATTGAGCTGGTTACTTCCCATCTTTATGGATTTATCCACCTGTCATCTTAATAGTTGCTGATTTTTCAATTGTGTCTCTGTCTGGACGCTGAGATTGTTGATAAGGAAGTATTTCTGTTACTTAGTTTTCCTTCTAATGGTCTAGCCCCTCTGCTGTATGAGTGCTGAGGTCCACTCCAGGCCCTGCTTGTCTGGGGTATACCTGTAGCAGCTGCGGAACAGTGAGGGATGATACCAGTTTCTTCTTCTGCTGTCTTTGTTCCAGAATGATGCCCGCCAAATGTCAGTCTGATTAGTTTTTTTGGGGGTGACTCTTAGGATATACAGTGGTGAGGGAGCTGCTTGAGGAGACAGTCTGTGCTTTATAGGAGCTCCAGTGCTGAGCTGTGAGCTCCGTTGTTCATTCAGAGTTTTTGGGAGGTTGTTTATGTCTGCTGCAACAGAACTCATAAAACACCACTCTTTTTTTTCCCCTTAGATGCTCTGTCTCAGGGAGTTGAGGCTTTTTTTATGAGTATCTGTTGCACAGTCCTGCCCCACTAGGAGGCGGTCTATTCACTGTTTGCCTGCCGGGGCTCTGCCCTGCTAGCGTGGGGCTGCCCTGTTACTGCTGGGCTCTGTTTGCTGTCGAACGCTCCCCCCTCCTGGTGGAGTCTCTCTGTTATGGCAGGTTGCCTCAGCAATGGCAGGCTGCGTCAGCCCTGGGCAGTACTTCAGTAGGGGCAGTTTGTGTCAATAGTGGTGGACGCCCCTCCCTCACCGGGCTGCACCGTCCTAGATGCAGGCAGCAAAACTCTCAGCCCTGAGCACTTTCAATCGCCACCCTGCTTGTCCCCGTGAGGGTGGGACCCACCAATCCCAATCACCCAGCTCCCTGCCTCAGAGTCCATCCTCTCTCTCTCTCTCTTCCTCTCCCCAAGCTGACATGTCGACTCTCTCACTGGCGCCCCAGTAGCCTGCTGATAGGGCACTTGGATCCATGCAATCTCCTGTGCCACTGCCCACTGCACTGGCTCAGATCATGCTTGCCAGGAACCTTCTGGTCTGGCTCATTGTCCAAGTCCCGTTCAATCAAATGTACATGCCATTCTGTCCTTCCAAATCTCAGATTGCCAGTTTAACAGGACACCCAGACCAGTGATTTCTGTGCCGGGTCCCGCTGTGGCGTCGGGCGAGCCAGCTGTGCTAGCTGGTTGTACGAGCATCCCATGTCTCTCCCACACCTGGGACTTTCAACGCTCTATGGGTAAAAAAGGTCCATCTGAGAATGCGACTAGGACTCACCCTCTGCACCTTCACTGAGAGCTGCAATCCTGAGTCACTTCTACGAGGCCATCTTGCGAGTCCCTCTCTCCAGCCACATTTTCATAAGGACCTTTCTTGCCCACAGAGAGGGGGAATTCCCAGGTGTAGGAGGGACAAAGGAAACCAGTGCAGCTTTTCTGCCTTGAGCAGCCATTTTTGCCAGCAGTGCAGCGCAGCGCAGCAGAACCCCGCAAAAAACTCACTTGTCTGGGTGCCCTGTTAAACATTCAATCTGAGATTTGGGTGGGCAGATTAACATATCCGTCTGATTAAACGGGACTTGGACAGTGATCCGTACCAGGAAATTTCTGGGAAGTGTCATTTGAGCTGGTGCAGTAGGTCGCTGAATGAGAAATCACACAGATCCTGATGGCCTATCAGCAGGCGACTTAAACAGCTGTGAGAGAGTAAAGGGTTCAATTTAAAAAATCGAGGCAGGGAGCCTGGTGATGAGGCTCAGTGAGTTCCACCCCCACAGGTACAAAGAATACGGCAACTCAAAAATCTCAGTGTTGAGAGTTTCACTGTGGGCTCAGCTGAATCCAGGAAATTGAAGCTCAGTGCGGGAGTGGTGTCCACCACTACTGATGGATTCTGCTCCTACTGAGAAACACTCCCATTGCCGAAGCAGCCTGTTTTTGCTGAGGCAACCCGCCAGAACAGAAAGACTCCTTTAACAGGGCAGACCCAACGACAGAAGTGTGGAGCACACAACAATAGGGCAAAGCCCCAGGCAACAGGGCAGAGCCCACGATAGTAGGGTAGAGCCCATGGCAACAGGTTGGAGCCCATATCAGCAGGGCAGATTCCATGGCAGCAGGGAAGAACCGACAGCAGCAGGGCAGGGCCCATGGCAACAGGGCAGACATTGTGATAGCAGGACAGAGCCTTGGCAGGCAAATCCTGACTAGACTGCCTCCTACCTTGGCAGGACAGTGCAATGGATAAACACAAAAAAAGCCCTAACTCCCTGAGACAGTGCATTAGAGGGAAAAAAACAGGGTTTTATAAGTTCTGCTGCAGCAGATCTAAACGCACCTGCCTAACAACCCTGAATGAAAAACGAAGCTCATAGCTCAGAACTTGAGCTCCTATAAAGTACAGACATTTTCCTCAAGCAGCTCCCTGTCCCCGTACATCCAAAGAGGCACCTCAAAATAGAAGTAATCAGACTGACTTTCGGCAGACATTAATCTGGATCAAAGATAACAGAAGAAGAGACTGGTAGCATCCCTCACTGTTTTGCAGCTGCTCCAGGTGTACCCCAGACAAGCAGGGCCTGGAGTGGACATCAGTAGTCATAGAGAAGAGGGGCTAGACTGTTAGAAAGAAAACTAAGTAACAAAAATACTTCATCATCAACAATCTGGGCGTCCACTCAGAAACCCAATCAAAAAGTCAGCAACTGGAATTTCTATTTCTAGGTCCCTGAGGAATTGCCACACTGTCTTCCACAATGGTTGAACTAATTTACACCCCCACCAACAGTGTAAGAGTGTTCCTATTTCTCCACATCCTCTCCAGCATCTGCTGTCTCCAGATTTTTTAATGATCGCCATTCTAACTGGCAGAGAACATCATTCTCAGCAAACTGACACAAGAACAGAAAAAGAAATACCACATATACTCACTCATAGGTGGGTGAGAAAAATGAGAACACATGGACACAGAGAGGCGGTCTACTATACACTGGGGTCTATTGGAGGGAATGGGGGAGGGACAGCGGGGAGGGCTGGGGAGGGAAAGCCTGGGGATAAATGTCAAGTGTGGGTGAAGGGGAGGAAGGCAGCAAAACACTATGCAACTATCTTGCACGTTCTACACATGTACCCCAAAACCTATAATGCAATAAAATATTTTTTAAAAAGGCAAAAAATAATCAGCAACTACTCAGACGACAGGTGGATAAATCCAAAAAGATGGGAAGAAACCAGCACTAAACGGATGAAAACACCCAAAACCAAAACACCTCGCCTCCTACAAAGGATTGAAACTCCTCACTAGCAAGGAAACAAAGCTGGACAGAGAAAGAGTGTGATAAAATAATAGAATCAGACTTCAGAAGGTAGATAATGAGAAACTTCTGTGAGCTAAAAGAACATGTTCTAAATCAATGCAAAGAAACTAAGAACCTTGAAAAAAGATTTGAAAAAAGATTTGAGGAAATGATGAAAAGAATGTACAACTGAGAGAGAAATATGAATGAGTTGAAGGAGCTGAAAAACACAACACAAATCTTTGCCAAGAATGCACAAGCAGAAAAATTGACCAAGCAGAAGAAAAAATATCAGGAGTCGAAGATTAACTCAATGAAATAAAACGAGACACCAAGATTAGAGAAAAAGCACAAAGAAGAATGAACAAAGTTTCCAAGAAATGTGGGACTATGTGAAGAGACCTAACCTAAGTTTGATAGGTGTACCAGAATGTGATGAAAAGAATGAATCCAAGCTGGAAAATACTCTTCAGGTTATTATCCAGAAAAATTTCACCAACCTAGCAAGGCAGGTCAATACTCAAGTCCAGGAAATACAGAAAACCCCGTAAAGAAATTTTGCAAGAAGAGCAACCTCAAGGCACATAGTCGTCAGATTCACCAGGGTTGAAATGTAGGAGAAAATACTAAGGGCAGCCAGAGAGAAAGGTCGGGTAAACCACAAAAGGGAAGCACATCACACTCACAGCAGATCTCTCGGCAGAAACTCCACAAGCCAGAAGAGAGTGGGGGCCAATATTCAACATTTTTAAAGGAAAGAACTTTCAACCCAGAATTTCATATCCAGCCAAACTGAGCTTCATAAGTAAAAAAAATAGAAATATCTTGCGAAAAAGCAAGTACCAAGAGATTTTGTCACCACCAGGCCTGCTTTACAAGAGCTCCTGAAAAAGGCACTAAACATAGAAAGGAACAACCAGTACCAGCCATTCTAAAAGCATACCAAATGCTAGACAGCATCAACAAAATGAAGAATCTGCAAAAACTAACAGGCAAAACAGACAGCTAGCATCAAAATGGCAGTATTAAATTTACACATAACAATATTAATCCTAAATGTAAATGGGCTAAATACACCAATCAAAAGACGCAGATTGGCAAATTGGATAAAACACCAAAACCCATCGGTGTGATGTATCCAGGAAACCCATCTCACATGCAATGATACACAAAGGCTCAAAATCAAGGAATGGAGAATGATTTACCAAGCAAATGAAGAGAAAAAAAGCAGGAGTTGCAATTCTCGTCTCTGATAAAATAAACTTTAAAGCAACAAAGATCAAAAGACACAAAGAAGGTCAATACAAAAAGAAAAGAGCTAACGATCCTAAATATGTATGGACCCAATGCAGGAGCACCCAGATATATAAGGCAAGTGCTTAATGACTTACAAATAGACTAAGACACCTACAAAAATTAGTGGGAGACTTTAACACTCCACTGTCAATATTAGACAGATCAACCAGACAGAAAATTAACAAGGATATCCAAAGCTTGAACTGAGACCTGAAAGAAGCAAACCTGATAGACATTTATAGGACCCTCCACCCAAAATCCACAGAATATACATTCTTCTCAGCACCACATCACACCTACTCCAAAATTGACCACATAATTGGAAGTAAAGCACGCCTCAGTAAATGCAAAAGAACTGAAATCATAACAAACTCTCCCAGACCATAGTGCAATCAAGTTAGAACTTAGAATTCAGAAATTAACTTGGAATTGCACAGCTTCATGGAAACTGAACAACTGACACTTGAATGTTGATTGGATAAACAATGAAATGAAGGCAGAAATAAAGAAGTTCTTCGAAACCAACGAGAATAAAGACACAACATACCAGAATTTCTGGGACACATTTAAGCAGTCTGTAGAGGAAAATATATAGCAATAAGTGCCCACATGAGAAGAGTGGAGAGATCCAAAATTGACACCCTATCATCAAAATTGAAAGAGCTAGAGGAGCAAGATCAAAAAAACTGAAAACCTAGCCAAAGACAAGAAATAACTAAGATCAGAGCAGAACTGAAGGAGATAGAGACACGAAAAACCCTTCAAAAACTCAATACATCCAAGAGATGGCTTTTAGAACAAATCAATAAAATAGACAGAGCACTAACCAGACTGATAAAAGATAAAAGAGGGAACAACCAAATACATGCAATAAAAAATGATAAAGGGGAAATCACTACAGATTCCACAGAAATTCAAACCATCATCAGAGAATACTACAAACAACTCTATGCACATAAACTAGTAAACCTGGAAGAAATGAATAAATTCCTTGGCACCTGTGTACTCCCAAACCAGGAGGAACCCAAAACTATGAATAGACCAATAACAAGGTCTGAAGTTGAGGCAGCAATTAAAAGCCTACCACAATAAAAGCCCAGGTCCATATTTGTTCACAGCCGAATTCTACCAGACACAAAGAGGAGCTGGTACCATTACTTCTGAAAATATTCCAAAGAATCCAAAAAGAGGGAACCCTTCCCAAATCATTTTATGAGACCAACATCATCCTGATACCAAAACCCGGCAGAAACTCAACATGAAAAGAAAACTTCAAGCCAATATCCAAAATGAACATAGATGCAAAAATCTTCAATAAAATACTGGCAAACCGATTGCAACAGCACATTAAAAAACTTATCCATCATGATCAAGTAGGATTCATCCTTGGGATGCAAGGCTGGTTCAACATACACAAATCTGTAAATATAATTCGCCACATAAACAGAAGCAAAAACAAAAACCACATGATTATCTCAATTGACGTAGAGAAGCCATTTGACAAAATTCAACAGCCATTTATGCTAAAACCCATCATTAAACTTGGTATTGATGGAACATATCTCAAAGTAATAAAAGCTATTTGCGACAAACCAACAGCCAATATCATACCTAATGGGCAAAAGCTGGAAGCATTCCCTTTGAAATCTGGCACAAGACAAGGATGCCCTCTCTCACCACTCCTATTCAACATAGTGCTGGAAGTTCTAGCCAGAGCATTCAGACAAGAAAAAGAAATAATGTGTATTCAAATAGAAAAGATGGAAGCCAAATTGTCTCTATTTGCAGATGACATGATACTATACATACAAGACCCCATCAACTCAACCCCAAAACTCCTGAAACTTATAAGCAACTTCAGCAAAGTCTCAGGATATAAAATCAATATGCAAAAATCACAAGCATTCCTATACACCAATAACAGACTAAAAGAGAACAAAATGAAGAACGAACTGCCATTTACAATTGCTACAAAGAAATTAAAATACCTAGGAATACAACTCACAAGGAACGTAAGGGACCTCGTTAAGGAAAACTACAAACCACTGCTCAACGAAATAAGAGAGAACACAAACAAATGGAGAAACATTCCATGTTCGTGGTTAGGAAGAATCAATATTGTGAAAATGGCTATACTGCCCAAAGTAATTTACACAATCAATGCTATCCCCATCAAACTACCATTGAATTTTTTCACAGAACTGGAAAAAATCCACCATGAACTTCATATGGAACCAAAAGGGAGCCCGCATAGCCAAGTGAATTCTAAACAAAAAGAACACAGTGGGGTGGCATCACACTACCAGTCTTTAAACTATACTACAAGGCTACAGTAATCAAAACAGCATGGTACAGGTACCAAAACAGCATGGTACTGTTACCAAAACTGAGATATAGACCAATGGAACAGAACAGAGGCATCGGAGGCAACACAACATATCTACAACCATATAACCTTTGATAAACCAGACAAAAACATGTAATGGGGAAATGATTCCCTGTTTAATAAATGGTGTTGGGAAAACTGGCTAGCCATGTAAAGAAAGCAGAAACTGGACTCCTTCCTGACACCCTACACTAAAATTAACTCCATGTGGATTAAAGACTTAAACATAAGACCTGACACCATAAAAACCCCAGAAGAAAATCTAGGCAAAAGCATTGAGGACATAGGAGTAGGCAAGGACTTCATGACCAAAACACCAAAAGCATTGGCAACAAAAGACAAAATAGACAAATGGGACCTAATCAAACTCCACAGCTTCTGCAGGGCAAAAGAAACAGTCACTAGAGTGAATAGGCAACCATCAGAATGGGAAAAAATCTTTGCAGTTAATGCATCAGACAAAGGGCTGATATCCAGAATTTACAAAGAACTAAAACAGACTTACAGGACAAAAACAAGCAAGCCCATTCAGAAATGGGCAAAGGATATGAACAGACACTTTATGAAAGAAGACTTACATGAGGCCAACAAACACATGAAAAAATGCTCATCATCACTGGTCATTAGAGAGACGCAAATCAAAACCACATTGAGATACCATCTCACGCCAGTTAGGATGACAATCATTAAAAAATCTGGAGACAGCAGATGCTGGAGAGGATGTGGAGAAATAGGAACACTCTTACACTGTTGGTGGGAGTATAAATTAGTTCAAGCATTGTGGAAGACAGTGTGGTGATTCCTCAAGGACCTAGAAATAGAAATTCCATTTGACCCAGCAATCCCATTACTGGGTATATATCCAAAGGACTATAAATCGTTCTACTATAAGGACACATGCACACGAATGTTCATTGCAGCACTGTTTACAATAGTAAAGACCTGGAACCAACCCAAATGCCCATTGTTGATAGACTGGACTGGGAAAATGTGGCACATATACACCATGGAATATTATGCAGCAATCAAAAATGATGAGGTTATGTCCTTTGTAAGGATATGGATGAATCTGGAGACCATCATTCTCAGCAAACTGACACAAGAACAGAAAAAGTAATACGGCATATTCTCACTTATAGGTGGGTGAGAACAATGAGAACACATGGACCCAGGGAGTGGGTCTACTACACACTGGGGCCTATTGGGAGGAATGGGGGAGGGACAGTGAGGGGGGCTGGGGAGGGATAGCCTGGGGATGAATACCAAGTGTGGGTGAAGGGGAGGAAGGCAGCAAAATACAGTGCCATGTGTGTACCTATGCAACTATCTTGCACGTTCTGCACATGTACCCCAAAACCTATAATGCAATAAAATTTTTTAAAAAAAGAAATAGTAAGGAATCTATTTCATCTAATGACTAACTCAAAGCCTCATTAAATAATACACACCTGTGGAGTAGTCAGGAGGCTATTTCTTATGGCCAAACATTCAGAGCCTCAGTGACTAATGCATACCGAGTTATACTCATGACACTGTTACATGTGGCCTCTTATTCAGAGCTTCACTGAATAATGAACACATGGTAGAAATTTTGGATTCTATCTCATAAAGACAGTCTTTCTGAGCCCAACCTAAAAATGCACTCCTTCGAGTATTCAGGAGTCTCTTTTCTGCTTCCACTCATTCAGAGACTCATTGAATAATACACATCTATAAAATTTTCAGGGGTGTATCTGACATGGACACTCATTCAGAGCCTCATTGAATCATACATCCCTGGGGAATACTCAGGAGTCTATTTTATATGGCCACTCGTCCAGAGACTCATGGAATAATGTACATTTGTGAAATAGTCTGCAGTCTATTTGACATGATCATTTATTCAGTGCCTCAGTGGAAGAGACACACCTGAGGAATAGTTAAGTGGCTGTTTTATGTAGCCCCTCGTCCATACCATTACTAAGTAATTCACGGCTGGGGAATAGTCAGGAGTTTATTTCATGTGGCCACTTATTTAGAAACTCAGTGAATGATACACAAATGTGGACTTCTTAAAGTCTATGACATATGGCCACTCCATCAGAGCATTACTCAATGATACACACATGTGAAATAGTCAGGATTCTACTTCATATTACCATTGTTTAAAAGCCTCATTAAGTAATGCACATCTAGTCAGTAATCAGAAGGCTACATCATATGAACACTCATTCAGAGCCTCAGTGAATAATGCGCACCTGTGGAATAGTCAGGAGTGTATTTCACACAGCCACTCATTCAGAACCTCAGTGAATAATGCACGCCTTTGGAATACTCAGGATTCAATTTCACATGGCCACTGACTCGTAGCCTCAGTTAATAATGTGCAAATGTACAGTACTCCGCAGTCTATTTCATATAATCACTCATTCAGAGATTTACTGTGTAATACCAATATTTGGGATAGACAGCATCGTGTTTCCTATGATCACACAAGGAGAGCCTCACTGATTAATACGAACCTGGGGAAGAGTTAGCAGTCTACTTTATATAGCCAATCATTTACAGCTTCAGTGAATAATGCACACATGTGGAATAGACACTAGTCTATTTTATATGGCCATAATATCAAAGCCTGAGTTAGTAATGAAAAACCTTGCAATAGTCAGTAGTCTATTCCATATGCCCACATATTCAGAGTCTGAATCAACAATGCACACCTGGGGAATAGTCAGAAGTCTATCTCATATGGTCACTAATTCAAAGCCTCATTAATACACACCTGTGGACTAGTCAGGAAACAATTTCATATGGCCAAAGCTTCAGAGCCTCAGTGAATAACACATACTTGGGGAATACTCAGGATGCTATTACATATGGCATCTCCTTCAGAGCTTGACTGAATAAGGAACACATGTATTGTAGTCAGAATTCTATTTCCTATAGCCACGTATTCAGAGCTTCACTGAATAACATACACCTTTGGGAAAGTCAAGATTCGATTTCGTATAGCCACTCATTAAAGCAGAACGTAAAAATGCATGCCTGAGGAGTATTCAGGAGTCTCTTTTTTTATGGCCACTCATTCAGAGCCTCACTGAATAATACAGACCTATGGAAAAGTCAGGAGTGTATTTCACATGGGCACTCATTCAGAACCTCAGTGAATAATTATACATATCTGGGGAATACTCAGGATTCTATTATATATAACCACTTATTCAGAGACTCGCTGAATAATGCACTCCTGTGGAATACTCTGGAGACTATTTGATATGACTGTTCACCCAGTGCCTCAGTGGAAAATGCACAGATTAGAAATAATCAAGAGGATAGAGTCAGGAGTCTGTTATATGTGGTCACTCGTTCAGAAACACACTGAATGATACACAACTGGGGAATAGTCAGAGTCCATGCCATATGGCCACTCAATCACAGCATTACCGAATAATGCAACATGGGGGAATAGCCAGGAGCCTATTTCACATGGCCTATCATTCAGAGCTTCAGTGAATAATAAAGAGCTGAGGAGTAGTCAGGACCCTATTTCAGGTAGCCCCAAATTAAGCATTCCCCTAAATGATACACACAAGAGTGATAGGAGACTATTTCATATGGACACTCATACAGAACCTCTTGGAATACTGCACATGTGGGGAATAATCACTAGTGTATTTCACATGGTGATTCATTTGGAGAGTCAAGAAATAACCCACGCCTGTGGAGTACAATGGGATCTATTTCATAAATCCACTCTTTCAGTGTTTCAGTGAATAATATGTATATGTGAATAGCCAGGAATCTCTTTCATATGGCCACTCGTTCAGGACCTTCGTAATAATACACCACTCGTAAATAGTCAAGGGTCTACTCCAAATGGCTACATATTCAGAGTCTCTGTAAATAATGCACACCTGGGCAATAGACAGGAGTCTCTTTTTTATGCAGACTTAGTCAGAGTCTCATTCAATAATACACACCTGGGAAAGAGTTAAGAGTCTACTTCATGTAGCCACTCATTTAGAGCATCAGTGAATAATGCACACCAGGGTAATAGTCTGGAGCCTTTTTCATATGGCCACTCATTCTGTGCCTCACTGAATAATACACACTTTGGGAATCATCAGGATTCTATTCCATACTACAACTCATTTAGAACCGTATTGAATAATGCGCAATGGAGCAATAGTCAGGGGTCTATTTTATATGGCCTCTTATTCAGAGCTTCAATGAATAATAAACATCTATAAAGTAATCAGGACGCTGTTTAAGATAGCCATGAAATAAGTGCCTTTCTGAATGATACACACGAGGGTGATAGTCATGATTCTATTTTGTATTACCTATCATTCTAGGAATCACTGAGTAATTCACACCTGCGGGAGTGTCAGGAGTCTATTTGGTATGGACACTCATACAGAACCTGTTTGAATAATGCACACATGGGGAATAATTAGGAGTCTATGTCATTTGGCTACTCATTCAGACAAACAATGAATAACGCACTTGTAGAGTAATAAGAAGTCTGTTTCATATGGCCCCTCTTTCACAGCCTCACTGAATATTACACACTTGTGATATAGTCTGGAGTCTATTTCTTATGGCCACGCATTCAGAGAATCACTGAATAATGCACACCTGTGGAATAGTCATAAGTCTCTTTCTATGGCCACTCATTGAGGACCTCACTAAATGTACACACCTGGGATATTAGTCAGGATTCCGTTTTATCCCCTCATTCAGAGTCTCAGTAAATAATACACACCTGTGAAATAGTCAGAAGAATTTTATGTCGCGTTTTATTCGGAGTGTCACTGAACAATGTGGAGTAGTCAGGAGTCTATTTCTTTTTGTTTGTTTGTTTGTTTGTTTGTTTGTTTTCTTATTGCATTTTAGGTTTTGTGGTGTATGTCCAGAACGTGTAAGATTGCATAGGTACACACATGGCATGTGTTTTGCTGCCTTCTTCCCCTTTACTCACATTTGGCATTTCTCCCCAGGCTATCCCTTTCCATCTTTCCTCCCGCTGTCTGTCCCACATTTTCCCCAATAGACCCCAGTGCGTAGTACCCCCTTCTCTGTTTCTATGTGTTCTAATTTTTCCTCACCCACATATGAGTGAGAATATGTGGTATTTCATTTTCTGTTCTTGTGTCAGTTTGCTGAGAATGATGTTCTGCAGATTCATCCATGTCTGTACAAAGGACACAAACTCATCATTTTTGATTGCTGCATAATATTCCATGGTGTATATGTGCCACATTTTTCCAGTCTAGTCTATCATCGATGGGCATTTGGGTTGGTTCCAGGTCTTTGCTATTGTAAACAGTGCTGCAATGAACATTTGTGCGCATATGTTTTTATAGTAGAACGATTTATAGACCTTTGGATATATACCTAGTAATGGGATTACTGGGTCAAATGGAATTTATATTTCTAGGTCTCTGAGGAATCACCACACTGTCTTCCACAATGGTTGGACTAATTTACACTCCCACAAACAGTGTAAGAGTGTTCCTATTTCTCCACATCCTCTTTAGCATATGCTGTCTCCAGAATTTTTAATGATCGCCATTCTATCTGGCGTGAGATGGTATCTCAATGTGGTTTTGATTTGCATCTCTCTAATGACCAGTAATAATGAGCATTTTTTCATGTGTTTGTTGGCCTCAGGTATGTTTTCTTTTGTAAAGTTTCCATATCCCTTGCCCATTTTTAAATGGGCTTGTTTGTTTTCTTTCCTGTAAATCTGTTTGAGTTCTTTGTAAATTCTGGATATCAGCCCTTTGTCAGATGGGTTAACTGCAAAATTTTTTTCCCATTCTGTTGGTTGCCAATTCACTCTAGTGACTGTTTCTTTTGCTGTGCAGAAGCTGTGGAGGTTGATTACGTCCCATTTGTCTATTTTGGCTTTTGTTGCCAATGCTTTTGGTGTTTTGGTCATGAAATTCTTGCCTACTCCTATGTCCTGAATAGTTTTGCCTAGATTTTCTTCTAGGGTTTTTATGGTGTCAGGTTTTATGTTTAAGTCTTTAATCCATCTGGAGTTAATTTTAGTGTAAGGTGTCAGAAAGGGTTCCAGTTTCTGCTTTCTGCACATGGCTAACTAGTTTTCTGAACACCATTTGTAAAAAAATATTTTTTCCCCATTGCTTGTTTTTGTCAGGTTTATCAAATATTATATGGTTGTAGATATGTTGTGTTGAATCCGATGCCTCTGTTCTGTTCCATTGGTCTATGTTTCTGTTTTGGTACCAGTACCATGATGTTTTGATTACAGTATCCTTGTAGTATAGTTTGAAGTCTGGTAGTGTGATGCCTCCTGCTGTGTTCTTTTTGCTTAGAATTGACGTTGCTGTACGGGCTCTCTTTTGGTTCCATATGAAGTTGAAGGTGGTTTTTCCAGTTCTGTGAAGAAATTCAATAGTAGCCTTATGGGTATAGCGTTGATTTTATAAATTACTTTGGGCAGTATAGCCATTTTCAAAATATTTACTCTCCTAGCCATGAACAAGGAATGTTTCTCCATCTGTTTGTGTCCTCCCTTATTTTGCTGAGAAGTGGTTTGTAGTTTTTCTTGAAGAGGTCCCTTACGTTCCTTGTCAGTTGTATTTCTAGGTATTTTATTCTCTTTGTAGCAATTGTGAATGGCAGTTCATTCTTGATTTGGATCTCCTTAAGTCTGTCATTGGTGTATAGAAATGCTTGTAATTTTGGCACATTGATTTTATATCCTGAGACTTTGCTGAAGTTGCTTATCAGTTTAAGGAGTTTTTTGGCTGAGATAATGGGGTCTTATAGGTATACTATCCTGTCGTCTGCAAATAAAGACAATTTGGCTTTCATCTTTTCTATTTGAATAGACATTATTTCTTTTTCTTGCTTGATTGCTCTGGCTAGAACTTCCAGTACTATGTTGAATAGGAGTGGTGAGAGAGGGCATTCTTGTCTAGTGCAGGATTTCTTAAAGAATGCTTCCAGTTTTTTTTTCCCATTAAGTATGATATTGACTGTTGGTTTGTTGTAAATAACTTTTATCACTTTGAGATATGTTCCATCAATACCGAGTATCTTGAGGGTTTTAGCATAAAGCACTGTTGAATTTTGTCAAATGCCTTCTCTGCATCAATTGAGATAATCATGTGGTTTTTGTTTTTGGTTCTGTTTATGTGGTGAATTACATTTATAGGCTTGCATATGTTAAACCAGCCTTGCATCACCGGGATGAATCCTACTTGATCATGATGGATAAGTTTTTTAATGTGCTGTTGCAATCGGTTTGCCAGTATTTTATTGAAGATTTTTGCGTCTATGTTCATCATGGATATTGGCCTGAAGTATTTTTTTCTTGCTGAATCTCTACCTGGTATTGGTATCAGGATGATGTTGGTCTCATAAAATGATTTGGGAAGGGTTCCCTCTTTTTGAATTATTTGGAATAGTTTCAGAAGGAATGGTGCCAGATCCTCTTTGTGTGTCTGGTAGAATTCGGCTGTGAACCCATCTGGACCAGGGCTTATTTTTTGTGATAGGCTCTTAATTGCTGCCTCGACTTCAGACATTGTTATTGGTCTATTTATAGTTTCAGCTTCCTCGTGGTTTAGGCTTAAGAGGACACAGGTGTCCAGGAATTTATCCATTTCTTCCTGGTTTACTAGTTTATTTGCATAGAGTTGTTTGTAGTATTCTCTGATGATGGTTTGAATTTCTGTGGAATATATGGTGATTTCCCCCTTATCGTTTTTTAATGCATCTATTTGGTTGTTCTCTCTTTTCTTTTTTATCAGTCTGGATAATGGTCTGTCTATTTTGTTGATCTTTTCGAATAACCAGCTCTTGGATTTATTGATTTTTTTGAAGGAATTTTCGTGTCTCTATCTCCTTCAGTTCTGCTCTGATCTTAGTTATTTCTTGTCTTCTGCTAGGTTTTTAGTTTTTTTTTGATCTTTCTCTTCTAGCTCTTTCAATTTTGACGATAGGGTGTCAATTCTGGATCTCTCTACTCTTCTCATGTGGGCACTTATTGCTATATATTGTCCTGTGAAGACTGAAGTAAATGTGTCCCAGAAATTCTGGTATGTTGTGACTTTGTTCTCGTTGATTTCAAAGAATTTCTTTATTCCTGCCTTCATTTTATTGTGTATCCCATCAACATTAAAGAGCCAGTTGTTTGGTTTCCATGAAGCTGTGTGGTTCTAAATTAATTTCTAAGTTCTGAGTTCTAACTTGATTGCACTATGGTCTGAAAGACTGTTTGTTATGATTTCAGTTGTTTTGCATTTGCTGAGGAGTGCTTTACTTCTAATTATGTGGTCAATTTTGGAGTAGGTGTGATGTGGTGCTGAGAAGAATGTATATTCTGTGGATTTGGGGTGGAGAGTTCTTTAAATGTCTATCAGGTTCGCTTGTTCCAGGTCTCAGTTCAAGCCCTAAATATCTTTGTTAATTTTCTGTCTGGTTGATCTGTCTAATATTGACAGTGCAGTGTTAAAGTCTCCCTGTATTATTGTGTGGGAGTCTGAGTCTTTTTGTAAGTTGTTAAGAACTTGCTTTATATATTTGAGTGCTCCTGTATAAAATCCATATATATTTAGGATGGTTAGCTCTTTTTGTTGTTTCAATTGTTTTACCATTATGTAATTACCTTATTTGTCTCTTTTGACCTTGTTGCTTTAAAGACTATTTTATCAGAGACGAGAATTGCAACTGCTGCTTTTTTTTTGCTCTCCATTTGCTTGGTAAATATTCCTCCATCCCTTGATTTTGCGCCTTTGTGTATCCTTGCATGTGAGATGGGTTTTCTGGATACAGCACACCGATAGGTTTTTGTTTCTTATCCAATTTTTCAGTCTGTGTCTTTTGATTCGTGCATTTAGCTCATTTATATTTAGGGTTAATATTGTTATGTGTGAATTTGATACCACCATTTTGATACTAGCTGGTTGTTTTGCCCATTAGTTGATGCAGATTTTTCATTTTGTTGATGCTTTTTAGAAGTTGGTATGTTTTTAGAATGGCTAGTACTGGTTGTTCCTTGGTATGTGTAGTGCCTCTTTCAAGAGATCTTGTAAAGCAGGCCTGGTGGTGACAAAATCTTTGAGTACTTGCTTGTTGGCAAAAGATTTTATTCTTCCTTCACTTATGAAACTCAGTTTGGCTGGATATATAATTCTGGGTAGAAAGTTGTTTTCTTAAGGATGTTGAATATTGGCCCCCACACTCCTCTGGCTTGTAGAGTTTCTGCTGAGAGATCTGCTGTGAGTCTGATGGGCTTCCCTTTGTGAGTGACCCAACCTTTCTCTCTGGCTGTCCTTAGTATTTTCTTTCTTTTTTATTTTAAATTTTTATTGCATTATAGGTTTTGGGGTACATGTGCAGAACGTGCAAGATAGTTTCATAGGTACACACATGGCAGTGTGTTTTGTATTTTCTCCTTCATTTCAACCCTGGTGAATCTGATGACTATGTGCCTTGGGGTTGCTCTTGTTCCAGAATATCTTTGTGGGGTTCTCTGTATTTCCTGGACTTGAGTATTGGCCTGCCTTGCTAGGTTGGGAAAATTTTCCTGGATAATATTCTGAAGAGTAATTTCCAGCTTGGATTGATTCTTTTCATCACATTCTGGTACACCTATCAAACATAGGTTAGGTCTCTTCACATAGTCCCACATTTCCTGGAGATTTTATTCATTCCTTTTTGCAATTTTTTCTCTAATCTTGGTTTCTCGTTTTATTTCATTGAATTGATCTTCGACATCTGACATTCTTTCTTCTGCTTGGTCAAGTCGGCTGTTGAAACTTGTGCATGCTTTGCAAAGTTCTCCTGTTGTGTTTTTCAACTCCTTCAATTCATTCATATTCCTCTCTAAGTTTTCCATTCTTGTTATCATTTCCTCGAATCTTTTTTTCAAATCTTTTTTCCAGGTTCTTAGTTTCTTTGCATTGACTTAGAAGATGTTCTTTTAGCTCACTGAAGTTTCTCATTATCCACCTTCTGAAGTCGGATTCCATCATTTCGTCACACTCATTCTCCGTCCAGGTTTGTTCCCTTACTGGTGAGGAGTTTTGGTTCCTTTTAGGAGGTGAGGTGTTTTGGTTTCGGGTATTTTTCTCCTTTTTGCGCTGGTTTCTTTTAATCTTTGTGGATTTATCTACCTGTCATCTGAGTATTTGCTGACTTTTCGATTGGGTCTCTGAGTGGATGCCCAGATAGTTGATGATGAAGTATTTCTGTTACTTATTTTTCCTTCTAACTTTCTAGCCCCTCTGCTGTACTAATGCTGAGGTCCATTCCAGGCCCTGCTTGTCTGGGGTACACCTGTAGCAGCTGTGGAACAGTGAGGGATGCTACCAGTTTCTTCTTCTGCTATTTTTGTCCCAGAATAATGCCTGCCAAATGTCAGTCTGATTAGTCCTTTTTTGAGGTGAATCTTTGGATATACAGGGGTCAGGGAGCTGCTTGAGAACACGGTCTGTACTTTATGGGAGCTCGAGTGCTGAGCTGTGAGCTCCGTTGTTCATTTAGGGCTGTTGGGTGGGTGTGTTTAGGTCTGCTGCAGCAGAACTTATAAATTCCCCTTTTTTTCCTTTAGATGCTCTGTGTCAGGGATTTTGGGCTTTCTTTCTGAGTATCTGTTGCACTATTCTGCCCAGCTAGGAGGCAGTCTAGTCACTATTTTCCTGCCGAGGCTCCACCCTCCTATCACAAGGTCTGCCCTGCTGCTATGGGGCTTTGCCCTACTGTGGTGGGCTTCACCCTTTTGGCTGAATCTCTCTGTTATGGTGGGTTGACTCGGCAATGGCAGGCTGCTTCCACAATGGGCGTGTTCCTCAGTAGGGGTGGAATGCATCCATCGTGACACACCCCTCCTTCACCCAGATGCCCCGTCTTGGATTTTTTTGAGTCCACAGTAAAACTCTCAAACTCCAGCATTCTGAATCTCCATTTTATTTGTCCTTGTTTGGGTGGGACCCGCTGATTCTTATCACCTGGGTCTCTGCTTCAGAGTCCTTTCTCTTTCTCTCTCTTTTTTAAGTTGAATGGTTGACTCTCTCACAGGTGTTTCGGTCACCTGCAAAAATGGCACCAGGGTCTGTGTGATTTTCCGTGCCACTACCCACTGCAACGGCTCAAATTATGCTTCCCAAAAATCTCCTGGCCTGGCTCACTGTCCAAGTCCGTTTAATCAAATGGATATGTTAATCTTCCCTCCCAAATCTCAGATTGCAGCTTTAACAGGGCATGCAGACCAGAGAGTTTTGTGCCACTGCACCACGGTGCCAGCCGAAAAGGCAACGCAAGCAGAAAAGGCTGCAATCATGTCCCGTGTCTCTCCTACACCTGAAAATTTCCCCTTTCTGTGGGCAACAAAGGTACGTCTGAAAATGTGGCTAGGACTCACCCTCCACGCCGTCACTGAGAGCTGCAATCCCAAGTTGTTCCTACCGTGCCATCTTGCGACATTCTTTGTTAGGAGTCTATTTCATGTAAACACGCACTCAGAGCTTCAGTGAATAAGACAGACTCATAAGATAGCAAGGAATCGAATTAATATAGCCACATCGTCTGAGCCTCACTGAATAATACACACCTGGAGAATAATTTGGAGTCTATTTCCGATGGACATTCATTCAAGCCTCGGTGAATAATGCACACCTGCGAAGTAGCCAGAAGTCCATTTCATTTGAACACTCATTCATAGCCTCAGTGGATAATATGCACCTGTGGAATAGTCAGGATTCCTTTCATAGGGCCAATGACTCCTAACCTCAGTGAATAATGCACAAATGTAAAGTACTCAGCAGTCTATTTCATATAGCCACTCATTCAGAGATCCACTGAATAATACAAATATTTAGGATACACAGCCTCCTTTTTTATATGATTACACAAGAAGAGCCTCAATGAGTAATACACACCTCGGGAAGAGTTAGAACTCTACTTTATATAGCCACTCATTTACATGCTCAGGAAATAATGTACACGTGTGAAATAGACACAATCTATTTTATATGGCCACAAAATCAAAGCCTCAGTGAGTAATACAGAACTTTGGAATAGTCGCTAGTCTAATTCATATGCCCACATATTCAGAGTCAGAGTCAATAACACACACCTAGGGAATAGTCAGTAGTCTATTTCATATGCCCACATATTCAGAATCAGAGTCAATAATACACACCTGTGGAGTAGTCAGGAAACAATTTCATATGGCCCAAGGTTTCAGAGCCTCAGTGAATAAAACATACCTGGGGAATACTCAGGACGCTATAACATTGGCATTTTTTTTCAGAGCTTCACTGAATAAGAAACACCTGTATTGTAGTCAGAATTCTATTTCATATAGCCACATATTCAGAGCCTCACAGAATAACATACACTTTGGGGAAAGTCAGGATTCTATTTCGTATCGCCACTCATTTAAAGCCAAAACTAAAAATGCACACCTGAGGGGTATTCAGAAATCTCTATTTTATGGCCACACATTCAGATCCTCACTGAATAATACAGACCTAGGGAAAATTCAGGAGTGTATTTCACATGGCCACTCATTCAGAACCTCAGCAAAGAATTATATATATCTGGGGAATACTCAGGATGCTATCATATAAAGCCACTTATTCAGAGACTCACTGAATAATGCACACCTGGGGAATAGTCTGGAGTCTATTTTATATGACCATTCACCCAGTGCCTCAGTGTAAAATGCACAGCTGAAAAATAGTCAAGAGGATAGAGTCAGAAGTCTATTTTACATGGTCACTCGTTTAGAAACTCACTGAATAATACACACCTGAAGAATAGTTAGAGTCCATGCCATATGGTCACTAAATCCCAGCATTACCGAATAATGCACAATGGGGCAATAATATGGAGTCTATTTCATATGGCCTCTCATTCAGAGATTCAGTGTGTAATAAACAGCTGTGCAGTAGTCAGGACCCTATTTTAGGTAGCCCCAAATTAAGCAGCTCAGTGAATGATACACACATGAGTAATAGGAGAATATTTGATATGGACACTCATACAGAACCTCTTCGAATACCGCACATGTGGAAAATAATTACTAGTCTCTTTTATATGGTGACTCGTTTGGAGTGTCAAGAAATAAGTCAAACCTGTGGAGTTAAATGGGGTCTATTTCATAAGGCCACTGTTTCAATGTTTCAGTGAATAATATGTATATCTGAATAGTCAGAAATATTTTTCATATGGCCAGTCATTCAGCGCCCCCATGAATAATAAATAATACATCCCTCGGAAATAGTCAAGGGTCTACTTCAAATGGCGACACATTCAGAGTCTCTGTAAACAGTGCAAAGCTGGGCAATAGACAGGAGTCTCTTTTTTATGCCCATTTAGTCAGTGTCTCATTCAATAATACACATCTAGAGAAGAGTTAAGAGCCTACTTTATGTAGTCACTCATTTAGAGCCTCAGTGAATAATGCACACCAGGGTAATAGTGTGTAGCGTTTTTCATATGTCCACTCATTCTGAGCCTCACTGTATGATACACACCTGGAGAATCATCAGGATTCTATTCCATACTACCACTCATTTAGAACCGTATTGAATACTGCACAATGGAGCAATAGTCAGGAGTCTATTTTATATGGCCTCTCATTCAGAGCTTCAGTGAATAATGAACTTCTATGGCATAATCAGGACGCTGTTTAAGATAGCCACATATTAAGTGCCTCTCAGAATAATACACCCAAGTGTGATAGTCAGGAGTCCATTTTATATTACCTCTCATTCTGGGAATCACTGAGTAATACAAACATGGGAATGTGTCAGGAGTCTATTTGGTATGGAAACTTATAGAGAACATGTGTGAATAATGCACACATGGAGAATAATTAGGAGTCTATATCATATGGCTCCTCATTCAAAGAGTGAATAATGCACATGTGGAGTAATAAGAAGTCTGTTTTATATGAACCCACTTTCACAGCCTTACTAAATATTACACACTTTTGATATAGTATGGAGTCTATTTCTTATGACCACTCATTCAGAGATTCACTGAATAATGCACACCTGCAGAATAGTCAGAAGTCTCCTTTATATGGCCACTCATTGAGAGCCTTACTAAATATACACACCTAAAGAAATAGTCAAGATTTCATTTATTCCCTCATTCAGAGTCTCATTAATAATGCACACCAGTGGAATAGTCAGGAGACTTTTTCATGTGGCCTCTAATTTGGAGTGTCACTGAATAATTTGGAGTAGTCTGGAGTCTATCTCATGTAGACACACATTCCAAGCCTCAGTGAATAATACAGACCCTTGGGATATTAAGGAATCTAATTAATATGGCCACATATTCTGAGCCTCAATGACCAATACACACCTGGAGAATAATTTGGAGTCTATTACCGATGAACATTCATTCAGAGCCTCGGTGAATAATGCACACCTGTGGAGTAGCCAGGAGTCTACTTCATTTGAACACTCATTCATAGCCTCAGTGGATAATAGGCACCATTGGAATAGTCAGAATTCCTTTTCATATAACCACTGACTTTTAACCTCAGTGAATAATGCACAAATGTAAAGTACTCAGCAGTTTATTTCATATAGTCACTCATCCAGAGATTCACCGAATAATACAAATGTTTAGGATAGACATCCTCCTGTTTTATATGCTCACACAAGAAGAGCCTTACTGAGCAATACACACCTGTGGAAGAGTTAAAGTCTACTTTATATAGCTACTCATTTACAGCCTCAGGGAATAATTCACACGTGTGGAATACACACTATTCTATTTTATATGGCCACAAAATCAAAGACTGAGTGAGTAATACACAACTTTGGAATAGTCACTTGTCTATTCCATATACCCACATATTCAGAGACAGAGTCAATAATGTACAACTGTGGAGTAGTCAGGAAACAATTTCATATGGCCAAGGTTTCAGAGCCTCAGTGAATAATACATACATGGGGAATACTCAGGACGCTATAACATTGGCATTTCCTTCAGAGATTCACTGAATAAGGAACACCTGTATTGTAGTCAGAATTCTATTTCATATAGCCACATATTCAGAACCTCACAGAATAACATATACCTTGGGGAAAGTCAGGATTCTATTTCGTATCACAACTCATTTAAAGCCAAAACTAAAAATGCACGACTGAGAAGTATTCAGGAATCTCTATTTTATGGACACACATTCAGAGCCTTACTGAAAAATAGAGACCTATGGAAAATTCAGGAGTGTATTTCACACGGCCACTTATTCAGAACCTCAGTGAAGAATTATATATATCTGGGGAATACTCAGGATTCTATTATATAAAGCCACTTATTCAGAGACTCACTGAGTAATGCACACCTGGAAAATAGTCTGGACTCTATTTCATATGACCCTTTACTCAGTAACTCAGTGCAAAATGGACAGCTAAGAAATAGTCAAGCGGATACAGTCAGGAGTCTATTTTATATGGTCACACTTTTAGAAACTCACTGAATGATACACACCTGGGGAATAGTCAGAGTCCATGCTATATGGCTATTCAATCACAGCATTACCGAATAGTGCACACTGGGGCAATCGTAAGGTGTCTATTTCATGTGACTTCTCATTCAGAGCTTCAGTGCATAATAAACAACTGTGGAGTAGTCAGGACCCTATTTAAAATAGCCCCAAATTAAGTGGCTCCGTGAGTGAAACACACATGGGTGAATGTCAGAAATCTATTTGATATGGACACTCATACAAAACCTTTTCGAATACTGCACATGTGGGGAATAATCACTATTCTATTCCATATGGTGATTCGCACAAAAAAATAACGTACACCTGTAGAGTTAAATGGGGTCTATATCATAAGGCTATCATTTCAGGGTTTCAGTGAACAATATGTATATGTGAGTAGTCAAGAATCTCTTTCATGTGGCCACTCCTTTATGGCCTCAGTGAATAATACACCTCCGGGGAATTAGCCAAGAGTCTTCTTCAAATGGCTACACATTCAGAGTCTCTGTAAATAATGCACACCTGTGCAATAGACAGGAGTCTCTTTTTTATGCCCACTTAGTCAGAGTCTCATTCAATAATATACACCTGGGAAAGAGTTTAGAGTTCACTTCATGTAGCCACTCATTTAGAGTCTCAGTTAATAATGCACACTAGGGTAATAATCTAGATTCTTTTTCATATGGCCACGTATTTTGTGTCTCACTGAATGATATTCACCTGGGGAGTCATCAGGATTCTATTTCATACTACCACTCATTTAGAACCATATTGAATAATGCACAATGGAGCAATAGTCTGGTGTCTATTTTATATGGCCTCTCATTCAGAGCTTCAGTGAATAATGAACTTCTATAAAGAAATCGGGACGCTGTTTAAGATAGCCACGTATTAAGTGCCTCCCTGAATGATACACACCTGGGTGATAATCAGGAGTCTATTTAATATGACCTCTCATTCTGGAAATCACTGAGTAATACAAGCCTGGGGGAGTATCAGGAGTCTATTTGGTATGAACACTCATACAAAATTTTGAATAATGCACACATGGAGAATAATTAGGAGTCTATGTCATATGGCTACTTATTCAGACATTTAGTGAATAATGCACATATGGAGTAATAAGAAGTCTGTTTCATATGGCCCCTCTTTTACAGCCTCACTGAATATTACACACTTGTGATATAGTCTGGAGTCTATTTCTTATGGCCGCTCATTTAGAGAATCACTGAATAATGCACACCTCCGAAATAGTCAGAAGTCTCTTTTCTATTGCCACTGATTGATGGTCTCACTAAATATACACACCTGGGGAAATAGTCAGAATTTACTTTTCTCCCCTCATTCAGAGTCTCACTAAATAATGCACACCTGTGGAATAGTCAGGAGATTTTTTATGTGGCCTCTTTTTCGGACTGTCACTGAATAATGTAAAGTATTCAGGAGTCTATTTTATGTAGACATGTATTCAGAGCCTCAGTGAATAAGGCAGACCAGTGGGATAGTAAAGAATCAAATTAATATGGCCAAATATTCTGAGCCTCAATGTATAACACACACCTGAAGAATAATTTGGAGTCTATTTTCAATCGACATTCATTCAGTGCCTCGAGGAATAATGCACACCTATGGAGTAGCCAAGTGTGTATTTCATTTGGACACTCATGCATACCCTCAGTGAATAACATGCACTGTGGAATAGTCAGGATTTTATTTCATATGGCCCCTGACTCCTAACCTCACTGAATAATGCACAAATATATAGTAATCAGCATTCTATTTCATATGGACACTTATTCAGAGATTCACTGAAAAATACAAATATTTAGGATAGACAGCATCCTGTTTTATATGATCACACAAGAAGAGCCTCACTGAGTAATACACACCTGGGGAAGAGTTAGGAGTCTACTTCATATAGTCACTCTTTTGCAGCCTCAGGAAATAATGCACACATTTGGAATAGACACTAGTCTATTTTATATGGCCACAAAATCAAAGCCTGAGAGAATAACACACAACTTTGGAATAGTCACTAGTGTATTCCATATGCCCACATATGCAGAGTCTGAGTCAATAATACACACCTAGGGAATAGTCAGTAGTCTATTTTATATGCCCACATATTCAGAGTCAGAGTCAATAATACACACCTGTGGACTACTCAGAAAATAATTTTATGTGGCCAAAGTTTCAGAGCCTCAGTGAATAAAACATACCTGGGAAATACTCAGGACCCTATTACATATGACATTCTATTCGGAGCTTCACTGAATAAGGAACACCTGTATTGTCGTCAGAATTCTATTTCATACAGCCACTCATATAGAGCTCTCCATTTTAAATACACAAAATATATATTCCCCACCTTAAATACACACAAAAAAATAAAAATAAATAAATAAATAAAATGCATGCCAGAGGAGTATTCAGGAGTCTCTTTGCCATGGCCACTAATTCAGAATCTCACTAAATTATACAGACCTATGGAAAAGTCAGGAGTTTATTTTACATGGCCATTCATTCAGAACCTCAGTGAATAATTATATATATCTGGGGAATATTCAGGATTCTACTATATATGGCCACTTATTCAAAGACTGACTGAATAATGCACACCTGGGAAATAATCTGGAATCTATTTGATATGACCGTTCACCCAGTGCCTCAGTGGAGAATGCACAGCTGAGAAATAGTCAAGGGGATAAAGTCAGAAGTCTATTCTATATGGTCACTCATTCAGAAACTCACTGAATAATACACACCTGGAGAATAGTCAGAGTCCATGCCATATGGCCACTCAATCACAGCTTTACTGAATAATGCACAATGGGGCAGTAGTAAAGAGTCTATTTCATATGGCCTCTCATTTAGAGCTTCAATGCATAACAAACAGCTGTGGAGTAGTCAGGACCCTATTTAAGGTAGCCCCAAATTAAGCAGCTTTGTGAATGATACACACATGAGTGAGTCAGGAGACTATTTAATATGGACACTTATACAGAACCTCTTTGTTTACTGTACATGTGGGGAATAATCACTAGTCTATTTCATATGGTGATTCATTTGGAGAGTCAAGAAATAACACACACCTGTGGAGTAAAATGGGGTCTATATCTAAGACCGCTCTTTCAGTGTTTCTTTGAATAATATGTATATCTGAATAGTCAGGAATCTCTTTCATACGGCCACTCATTCAGGGACTCTGTGAATAATACACCCCTCAGAAATAGTCAAGGGGATACTTCAAATGGCTACACATTCAGAGTCTCTGTAAATGATAAACTCCTGGGCAATAGACAGGAGTCTTTTTCTTATGCCCACTTAGTCAGAGTCTCATTCAATAATACACACCTGGGGAAGAGTTAAGAGTCTACTTCATGTATCCACTCATTTAGAGCCTCAGTGAATAATGCACACCAGAGTAATTGTCTGGAGCCTTTTTCATATGGCCACTCATTCTGTTCCTCACTGAATGATACACACCTGGGAAATCATCAGGATTTTATTCAATACTACCACTCATATAGAACCTTATTGAATAATTCACGATGAAGAAATTGTCAGGTGTCTATTTTATATGGCCTCTCATTCAGAGCTTCAGTGAATAATAAACTTATATGGAGCAATCAGGACGCTGTTTAAGATAGCCATGAATTAAGATCCTTGCTGAATGATACACACCTGGGTGATAGTCAGGAGTCTATTTTATATGACCTCTTATACTGAGAATCACTGAATAATACACACCTAGGGCAGTGTCAGGAGTTTATTTGGTATGGTCACTCAAACAGAACCTGTTTGCACAATGCACACGTCTGTCGAGTACTGAGGAGTCTGTTTCATATGGCCACTCATTTCGAGCCTCACTGAATAGTACACAACTGGGAATAAGTCAAAGGTGTATTTCACATGGCCTTTCATTCAGAGGCTCAGTGAATAATTCACAGCTGTTGAGTACTCAGGAGCCTTTCTCATATGGCAAATTATTTAGAGCCTCACTGAATGATACACAGCTTGGGAATAGTCAGGATTCTGTTTAATATAAACACTCATTATGAGCCTCAGTGAATAACGCATGTCTGTGGAGTACTGAGGATACTAATTCATGTCGCCCCCCAATTCTGAGATTCCCTGAATATTACACACCTTTGGAATAATCAGAAGTCTATTTCATATGGTGAGTCATTAGAAACCCTAAAGAATAACACACTACAGGGAAAAAGTCAGGAGTCTATTTCATATGGCCACTCAGAGAATCAGTGAATAATGCACACATGAGGAATATTCAGTGAATATTCGAAGTCTATTTCAAATGGCCACTCAGAGCCTCAGTGAATAATGCACACCACTGTAATAGTTAGGATTCTGTTTTGTATAACCACTGATTCAGTACCTTACTGAATGATACACACCATGAAATCATCAGGATTCTATTCCATAGGACGACTCATTCAGAGCCTTACTCAATAAGGCACAATGGGGCAATAGTCAGGAGTCTATTTAATATGGCCCCTCATTCAGAGATTCAGTTAATAATGAACACCTGTGGAGTAGTCAGGACCCTATTTAAAATAGCCACAAATTAAGCACCTTTCTGAACGATACAAACCTAGGTGAAAGTCAGGAGTCTATTTGATATGGACATTCATACAGAACCTCTTTGAATAATGTACATGGAAAAAATAATCACTAGTATAATTCATATGGTGATTTTTTTAGAGAATCAATGAATAATGCACACCTGTGGAGTAAAATAGATTCTATTTCATATGACCACCCTTTCAGTGTTTCAGTGAATAATATATACATCTGGAATAGCCAGGAATCTCTTTCAAATTGCCACTCGTTCAGGGCCTCAGTGAATAATACACCCCTGGGAAATAGTCAAGAATCGACTTCAAATGGCCACACATTGAGAGTCTCTGTATATAATGCACACCGGGGAAATAGTCAGGAGTCTCTTTCTTATGCCCACTTATTCAGTCTCATTCAATAATACACACCTGGAAGAGAGTTAATAGTCTACTTCATATAGCCACTGATTTAGAGTCTCAGTTAATAATGCAAACCTGTAGAACAGACACTGGTTTATTTTGTATGGCCACAAAATCAAAGCCTGAGTGAGTAATGCACAACATTGGAATAGTGAGAATTCTATTCCATATGCCCACTTAATCAAAGTCTTAGTCAATAATACACACCTTATAAATAGTAAGGAATATATTTCATCTAATGACTAACTCAAATCCTTATTAAATAATGCACACCTGTGTAATAGTCAGGAGACTATTTCATATGGTCAAACATTCAGAGCCTCAGTGACTAATGCATACTGGGGCATACCCAGGACACTATTACATGTGGCCTCTTATTCAGAGATTCACTTAATAATGAAAATCTGATGGAAAGACAGAATTCTATTTCATAAAGACACTTTTTCAGACCCCAACTTTAAAATGCACTCCTGTAAGTATTCAGGAGACTCTTTTCTATGGCCACTCATTAAGAGACCCATTGAATAATACATATCTATGGAAATGTCAGTAGTGTATTTCACATAGCCAATCATTCAGAGCTTCATTGAATCATACATACCTGGGGAATACTCAGGAGTTTATTTCATATGGCCACTCATTCAGAATAGAATAATGCACACCTGTGAAATAGCCTGTAATCTATTTGATAAAATCGTTCATTCAGTGCCTCAGTGGAAAATGGACACCTGAGGAATAGTCAAGAGGCTATTTTATGTAGCCACTCATCCATACACTTACTAAGTAATACACACCTGGGAAATAGTCAGGAGTCTATTTCATATGGCCACTTATTCAGAAACTCAGTGAGTGATATACACATGCGGACTAGTTAGAGTCTATGACATATGGCCACTAAATCAGAGCATTACTGAATGATGCCCACCTGGGAAATAGTCAGGATTCTATTTCTTATGTCCATTGTTTAAGAGCCTCATTGAGTAATGCACATCTGGTCAGTAATCAGGAGGCTATGTAATATGAACACTAATTCAGAGCCTAAGTGAATAATGCACATCTGAGAAGTATCCAGGAGTGTATTTCACAGAGCCATTCATTCAGAGCCTCATTGAATACTACACACCTGTGGAATAGTCAGTATGCCATTTCATATGGCCACTGACTCCTAACCTCAGTGAATAATGCACAAATGTAAAGTACTCAGCATTCTATTTCATATAGCCACTCATTCAGAGATACACTGAATAATACAAACGTTTAGGATAGAGAGCCTTCTGTTTCATATGATCACTCAAGAAGAGCCTCACTGAGTAATACACACCTGGGAAAGAGTTAGGAGTCTACTCTATATAGCCACTCATTTACAGCCTCAGGGAATAATGCACACGTGTGGAATAGAAACTAGTCTATTTTATATGGCCACAAAATCAAAGCCTGAGTAAGTAATACACAACTTTGAAATAGTCACTGGTCTATTCCATATGCCCAAATATTCAGAGTCTGAGTCAATAATACACACCTGTGGACTAGTGAGGAAACAATTTCATATGGCCTAAGTTTCAGAGCCTCAGTGAATATTACATACCTGGAAAATATTCAGGACGCTATTACATATGGCATCTCCTTCAGAGCTTCACTGAATAAAGAATACCTGTATTGTAGTCAGAATTCTATTTTATATTGCCACATATTCAAAGCCTCACTGAATAACATACACCTTGGAGAAAGTCAGGATTCTATTTCGTACAGCCACTCATTTAGAGCCGATCCTGAAAATGCACGCCTGAGGAGTATTCACGAGTCTCTTTCCTTTGGCCACTCATTCAGAGCCTCACTGAATAATACAGACCTATGGAAAAGTCAGGAGTATATTTCACATGGTCACTCATTCAGAACCTCAGTGAAGAATCATATACAGCTGGGAAATAATCACGATTCTATTATGTGTAGCCACTTATTCAGAGACTCACTGAATAATGCACACCTTGGGAATAGTCTGGAATCCATTTGATATGACTGTTCACCCAGTGCCTCAGCGAAAAATGCAAAGCTAAGAAAAAGTCAAGAAGATAGAGTCAGGAGTCTATTTTATATGGTCACTCGTTCATAAAGTCACTGAATTATGCACACCTGGGGAACAGTCTGAGTCCAAGCCATATGGCCATTCAATCACAGCATTACCGAATAATGCACAATGGGGCAATAGTAAAGAGTCTATTTTATATGGCCTCTCATTCAGAGCTTCAGTGCATAATAAACAGTTGTGGAGTAGTCAGGACTCTATTTAAGATAGCCTTAAATTAAGCAGCTCCTTGAATGATACATTCATGAGTGATAGTCAAGAGACTATTTGATATAAATACTCATACAGAACTTCTTTGAATACTGCACAAGTGGGGAATAATCACTTGTCTATTTCATATGGTGATTCATTTGGAAAGTAAAGAAATAATGCACACGTTTGGAGTAAAATTGGGTCTATTTCATAAGGCCACTCTTTCAGTGTTTCAGTGAATGATATGTATATCTGAATAGTCAGGAAATTCTTTTATATGGCCAATCGTTCAGGGCCTCTGTGAAAAGAATGCACCCCTCAAACATAGTCAAGGGTCTACTTCAAATGGCTACACATTCAGAGTCTCTGTAAATAATGCACAACTGGGCAATAGACAGGAGTCTCTTTAGTATGCCTACTTAGTCAGAGTCTCATTTAATAATACACACCTGTGGAAGAGTTAAGAGCCTACTTCATGAAGCGACTCATTTAGAGCCTCAGTGAATAATGCACACCAGGGTAATGCTCTGGAGCCTTTTTCGTATGGCCACTCATTCTGTGCCTCCCTGAATAATACACACCTGAGGAATCATCAGGATTCTCTTTCATACTACCACTCATTTAGAACCTTATTAAATAATTCACAATGGAACAATAGTCATGTGTCTATTTTATATGGCCTATCATTCAGAGCTTCAGTGAATAATGAACACCTGTGAACTTCTATGGAGTAATCAGGATGCTGTTTAAGATAGCCACGAATTAAGTGCCACCCTGAATGATACACACCAGGGTGATAATCAGGAGTCTATTTAATATGACCTCTCATTTTTGAAATCACTGAGTTATACACACTTGTTGTAGTTTCAGGAGTCTATTTGGTATGGACACTCATACAGTACCTGTGTGAATAATGCACACATGGAGAATAAATATGAGTCTATGTCATGGCTACTCATTCAGACAATCAGTGAATAACGCACACATATGAAGTAGTAAGAATTCTGTTTTGAAAAAGAAATACCGCATATACTCACTCATAGGTGGGTGAGAAAAATGAGAACACGTGGACACAGAGAGGCGGTCTACTATACACTGGGGACTGTTGGGGGGAATGGGGGAGGGACAGCAGGGGGGGGCTGGGGGGGATAGCCTGGGGATGAATACCAAGTGTGGGTGAAGGGGAGGAAAGCAGCAAAGCACACTGCCATGTGTGTACCTATGCAACTATCTTGCTTGTTCTGCACATGTACCCCCAAACCTATAATGCAATAAAAATTAAAAAAAAAAAAAAAAAAAAAGAATTCTGTTTTATATGGCCACTCTTTCACAGCCTCGCTGAGTATTGCACACTTGTGATATAGTCTGGAGTCTATTTTTTATGGCAACTCATTCAGAGAATCACTGAATAATGAACCTCTGCTTAATAGTCAGAAGTCTCTTTCCTATATCCACTCGTTGAGAGCCTAACTAAATGTACGCACCTGGAAAAAGAGTCAGGTTTCTGTTTTATTTCCTCATTCAGAGTCTCACTAAATAATGCACACCTGTGGAATACTCAGGAGTCTTTTTCATGTGGCCTCTCATTCGGAGTGTCACTGAATAACGTGGAGTAGTCAGCAGTCTATTTCACATAAACACATTGAGAGTTTCAGTGAATAATACACACCTGTGAAATAGTAAGGAATCTAATTAATATGGCCATATATTCTGGCCTCACTAGATAATACACACCAGGAGAATTATTTGGAGTCTATTTCCAATGAACATTCATTCAGAGCCTCGGTGAATAATGCACATCTGTGCAGTATCCAGGAGACTATTTCATTTGGACACTTATTTATATCCTCAGTGGAAAATATGCAACTGTGGAACAGTCAGGAATCTATTTTATATGGCCACGCATATTTCATATGACCACGCATTCAGAGCCTCATTGAATAATACACACTTGGGGAATAGTCAATAGTTTATTTTATAAGGCTACTCTTTCAGCGCCTCCCTGAGTCATATATACCTGGGGAATAGTTAGGGTAGTTTCACGTAGACACTCACTGAGTGCCTCACTGAACAATGCACACCTGTTGAATAGTCAGGAATCTATTTTATTTGGTCACTCTTTCAGAGCCTCAGTGAATAATACACACCTACGAAACAGTGAGGAGTTTATTTCATGTTGCCACTCATTCAGAGACTCACGGAATGGTGCACACCTGGAGAATTCTCAAGAGTCTATTTGGAATGGCAATACATTCAGAGACTCTGTGAAGAACACAAACCTAAGAAATAGTGAGGAATCTATTCCAAATGGCCACATACTCGGAGCCTCAGTGAACAATGCACACTGGGGAAATAATCAGGACTCTATTGCTTATGTTTTCTTATTCAGCCCCTCAGTGAATAATGCATGTCTGTCGAGTACTGAGGGGTCTGTTTTATATGGCCACTCATTTCGAGCCTCACTGAATAGTACACAACTGGGAAAAACTCAGGGGTGTATTCCACATGGCCACTCATTCAGAGGCTCAGTGAATAATTCATAGCTCTTGAGTACTCAGGAGACTTTCTCATATGGCAAATCATTCAGAGCCTCACTGAATAATACACAGCTTGGGAATTGTCAGGATTCTGTGTAATATGAACACTCATTATGAGCCTCAGTGAATAACGCACGTCTGTGGAGTACTAAGGATACTAATTTATATTGCCCCCCAATTCTGTTATTCCCAGAATATTACACACCTTTGGAATAAACAGAAGTCTATTTCATATGGTGACTCATTAGAAACCCGAAGAAATAATACACTACTGGAGAACAGTCAGGAGTCTATTTCACATGGCCACTCAGAGAATCAGTGAATAATGCACACATGAGGAATACTCAGTGAATATTAGGAGTCTATTTCATATGACCACTAAGAGCCTTAGTGAATAATGCACACCATGGTAATAGTCAGGATTCTGTTTCATATGACCACTGATTCAGTATCTAACTGAATGATACACACCAGGGAATTGTCAGGATTCTATTCCATAGGACCACTCATTCAGAGCCTTACTGAATGATGCACAATGGGGCCATAGTCAAGAGTCTATTTCATATGGCCTCTTATTCAGAGCTTCAGTGAATAATGAACACCTGTGGAGTAGTCAGAACCCTATTTAAGATAGACACAAATTAAGCTCCTCCCTGAATAATACACACCTGGGTGACAGTCAGGAGTCTATTTGATAGGGACACTTATACAGAATCTCTTTAAATAATGTACATGTGAAGAATAATCACTAGTCTATTTCATATGGAGATTTCTTTAGAGAATCAATGAATAACGCACAACTGTGGAGTAAAATCGAGTCTATTTCATATGGCCACCCTTTCTGTGTTTCAGTGAATAATATATATATCTGGAATAGCCAGGAATATGCTTCATGTAGCCACTCGTTCAGGACTTCAGTGAATAATACACGCGTGGGAAATAGTCAAGTGTCTAATTTATATGACCAAACATTGAGAGTCTCTGTATATAATGCACAACTGGAGAATAGTCAGGAGTCTCTTTCTTATGCCCACTTATTCAGTCTTATTTAATAATACACTCCTGGAAAAGGGTTAAGTGTTTACTTCATATAGCCACTGATTTAGAGCCACAGTGAATAATGCACACCTGTGGAACAGACACTGGTCTATTTAGTATGGCCACAAAATCAAAGCCTGAGTGAGTAATGCACAACTTTCGAATACTGAGGATTCTATTCGGTATGACCATTAATCAGTGTCTCAGTGAGTAAGACACACCTTACAAATAGTAAGAAATCTATTTCATCTAACCACTAACTCAAAGCCTCATTAAATAATACACACTTGTAGAATAGTCAGAAGACTAATTCATATGGCCAAAGGTTTAGAGCCTCAGTGAGTAATGCATACCAGGGCATACTCAGGACACTATTACATATGGCCTCTCATTTAGAACCTTACTGAATAATGAACACCTATGGGAAAGTCGAGATTCTATTTCATATAGACACTCTTTCAGAGCCCAAACTAAAAATATACTTTTGTGATTATTCAGGAGTCTCTTTCCTATGGACACTCATTCAGAGCCTCATTGAATAATACACATCTATGGAAATGTCAGGAGTGTATTTCACATGGCCACTCATTAAAAGCATCATTGAATCATACATACCCGGGGAATACTCAGGAGTCTATTTCATATGGCCACTCATTCAGAGGCTCAAGAAATAGTGTACACATGAGAAATAGTCTAGAGTCTATTTGATATGATGGTCCATTTTGTTCCACAGTGGAAAATGCACACGTAAGAAATAGTCAACAGACTATTTTATGTAACCACTCATCCATAACTTAGTAAGTAACTAACACCTAGGGAATAGTCAGGGGTCTATTTCATGTAGCCACTTATTAAGAAACTCAGTGAATGATACACACCTGTGGACTAGTTAGAGTCTATGAAATATGGCCACTCAATCAGTGCATTACTGAATAATGCACACCTGGAAAATAGTCAGGATTCTGATTCATATGACCATTGTTTAAGAGCCTCATTGAGTAATGTACATCTGGTCAGTAATCAGGAGGCTATGTCATATAAACAGTCATTTAGAGCCTTGGTAAATAATGTACACCTGTGAAATAGTCAGGATTCCATTTCATATGGCCACTGACTAATAGCCTCAGTGAGTAATGCACATATGTACAGTACTCAGCATTCTACTTTATATAGCCACTCATTCAGAGATTCACTAAATAATACAAATATTTGGGATAGACAGCATCCTGTTTTATATGATCACACAAGGAGAGCCTCACTGAGTAATACAAACTTGAAGTGTTAAGAGTCTACTTTATATAGCCACTCATTTACAGCCTCAGTAAATAATGCACAAGTGTGAGATAGGCATTAGCCTATTTTATATGGCCACAAAATTAAAGTCCGAGTGAGCAATGTACAACTTTGGAATAGTCAGTAGTCTATTCCATATGCCCACATATTTAGAACCTGAGTCAATAATACACACCTGGGGAATAGTCAGATGTCTATTTCCTATGGTTACTGACTCAAAGCCTCGTTAAATAATACACACTTGTGGACTAGTCAGGAGACTATTTCATATGGCCAAATTTTCAGAGCCTCTGTGAATAATGCATACTTAGAGAATACTCAGGATGCTGTTACATATGGCCACACCTTCGGAACTTAACTGAATAAGGAACACCTGTATTTTAGTCAGAATTATATTATATATAGCCACATATTGAGAGCCTCACTGAATAACATACACCTTGGGGAAAGTCAGGATTCTACTTCGTATAGCCACTCATTTGGAGCTGAACCTAAAAATGCACGCCTGAGAATTATTCAGGAGTCTCTTTTCTATGGCCACTTATTCAGAGCCTCACAGAGTAATACAGACCTATGGAAAAGTCTGGAGTGCATTTCACATGGCCGCTCATTCAGAACCTCAGTGAAGAATCATATATACCTGGAGAATACTCAAAATTCTATTGTATATAGCCACTTATTCAGAGACTCACTAAATAATGTACACCTGGGGAATAGTCTGTGGTCTATTTGATATGACCGTTCACCCAGTGCCTCAGTGAAAAATTCACAGCTGAGAAATAGGAGAATATAGTCAGGAGTCTAGTTTATATTGTCTCTCATTCAGAAACTCACTGAATAATACACACCTGGGGAATAGTCACAGTCCATGCTATATGGCCACTCAATCACAGCACTACAGAATAATGCACAACTGGGCAATAGTAAGGAGTCTATTTCCTATGGCCTCTTATTCAGAGCTTCAGTGTATCAGAAACAGTTGTGGAGTAGTGAGGACCCTATTTAAGATAGCCACAAATTAAGCACCTTCATGAATGACAGACACACGCGTGATAGTCAGGAGACTATTTGATATGGACACTCATACAGAACCTTCTTGAATACTGCATATGCGGGGAATAATCACTAGTCTGTTTCATACGGTGATTTGTTTGGAGAATCAAGGAATAATGCACACCCGTGGAGTAAAATGTGGTCTATTTCATATGGCCACTCGTTCAGTACTTCAGTGAATAATATGTATATCTGAATAGTCAGGAATCTTTTATATATGGCCACTCGTTCAGGGCCTTGGTGAATAATTCACCCCTGGGAAATAGTCAAGAGTCTACTTCAAATGGCTACACATTGAGAGTCTCTATAAGTAATGCAAACCTGGGCAATAAACATGAGTCTCTTTTTTATGCCCACTTATTCAGAGTCTCATTCAATAATACACAGCTGGGGAAGAGTTAAGAGTCTACTTCATACAGCCACTGATTTAGAGCCTCAGTGAATATTGCACACCATGGTAATAGTCTGCAGCCTCTTTCATATGGCCACTAGTTCAGTGCCTCACTGAATGATACACATCTGGGGAATTATCAGTATTCTATTCCATACTACCACTTATTCAGAGCCTTACTGAAAAATACACAACTTCGCAATAGTCAGGTGTCTATTTTATATAGCCTCTCATTTCGAGCTTCAGTGAGTAATGAACTTCTATAGATTAGTCAGGACGCTGTTTAAGTTAGCCAGGAATTAAGTGCCTCCCTGAATGATACACAACAAGGTGATTCACAGGAGTCTATTTCATATGACCTCTCATTCTGGGAATCACTGAATAATACACACCTGAAAAAGTGTCAGGAGTCTATTTTGTATGGACGCTCATTCAGAACCTGTTTGAATAATGCCCACATGGAGAATAATGAGGAGTTTATGTCATATGTCTACTCATTCAGACAATCAGTGAGTAACGCACACATGCCGAGTAATAAGAAGTCTGTTTCACCTAGATTTTCTTCTAGGGTTTTTATGGTGTCAGGTCTTAAGTTTAAGTCTTTAATCCATCTGGAGTTAATTTTAGTGTAAGGTGTCAGAAAGGGGTCCAGTTTCTGCTTTCTGCACATGGCTAGCCAGTTTTCCCAACACCATTTATTAAATAGGGAATCCTTTCCCCATTGCCTGTTTTTGTCTGGTTTATCAAAGATACTATGGTTGTAGATATGTTGTGTTGCCTCCGATGCTTCTATTCTGTTCCATTGGTCTATGTCTCTGTTTTGGTACCAGTACCATGCTGTTTTGATTAGTGTAGCCTTGTAGTATAGTTTGAAGTTTGGTAGCGTGATGCCTCCCGCTGTGTTCTTTTTGCTTAGAATTGACTTGGCTATGCGGGCTCTGGCAAAACCGTTCAGGACATAGGAGTAGGCAAGGACTTCATGAACAAAACACCAAAAGCATTGGCAACAAAAGCCAATATAGACAAATGGGACCTAATCAAACTCCACAGCTTCTGCACAGCAAAAGAAACAGTCACTAGAGTGAATGGGCAACCATCAGGATGGAAAAAAATCTTTGCAGCTTACACATCTGACAAAGGGCTGATATCCAGAATTTACAAAGAACTCAAACAGATTTACAGAAAAAAACAAACAAGCCCATTCAAAAATGGGCAAAGGATATGGATAGAAACTTTACAAAAGAAGACATACATGAGGCCAACAAACATATGAAAAAGTGCTCATCATCATTGGTCATTAGAGAGATGCAAATCAAAACCACATTGAGATATCATCTCACACTAGTTAGAATGGCGATCATTAAAAAATCTGGAGACAGCAGATGCTGGAGAGGATGTGGAGAAATAGGAACACTCTTACACTGTTGGTGGGAGTGTAAATTAGTTCAACCATTGTGGAAGACAGTGTGGCGATTCCTCAGGGACCTAGAAATAGAAATTCCATTTGACCCAGCAATCCCATTACTGGGTATCTATCCAAAAGACTATAAATCGTTCTACTCTAAGGACACATGCACACGAATGTTCATTGCAGCACTGTTTACAATAGCAAAGACCTGGAACCAACCCAAATGCCCATCGATGATAGACTGGACTGGGAAAATGTGGCACATATACACCATGGAATATTATGCAGCAATCAAAAATGATGGGTTTGTGTCCTTTGTAAGGACATGGATGAATCTGGAGAACATCATTCTCAGAAAACTGACACAAGAACAGAAAAAGTAATACCGCATATACTCACTCATAGGTGGGTGAGAAAAATGAGAACACATGGACACAGAGAAGCGGTCTACTATACACTGGGGACTGTTGGGGGAAATGGGGGAGGGACAGCGGGGGGGGCCGGGGGATATAGCCTGGGGATGAATACCAAGTGTGGGTGAAGGAGAGGAAGGCAGCAAAACACACTGCCATGTGTGTACCTATGCAACTATCTTGCACGTTCTGCACATGTACCCTAAAACCTATAATGCAATAAAAATTAAAAAATTAAAAAAAAAGTCTGTTTTATAGGGCCACTTTTTTACAGCCTCACTGAATATTTCACACTTGTGATATAGTCTGGAGTGTATTTCTTATGGCCACTTATTCAGAGAATCACTGAATAATGCACACCTGCGGAATAGTCAGAAGTTTCTTTCCTGTTGCCACTCATTAAGAGCCTCACTAAATGTACACACCTGAAGAAATAGTAAGGATTCTGTTTTATTCTCTCAATTAGAATATCACTGAATAATGCACACATGTGAAATAGTCAGGAGTCTTTTTCACGTGGCCTCTCATTCAGAGTGTTACTGAATAATGTGGATTAGTCAGGAATATATTTAATGTAGACACTCATTCACAGCCTTAGTGAATAATACACACCCTGGGATAGTAAGGAATCTAATTAATATAGCCACGCGGATTTTCAAGGTGGCATGTTAGAAACAACTCAGGATCGCAGCTCTCAGTGAAGGCACAGAGGGTGAGTCTTAGCCGCATTTTCATATGTATCTTTCTTGCCCACAGAACGGGGAAATTGCCAGGTGTAGAAGGGACAGGGGACACCAGCGCAGCTTTTTTGGCTTGAGTGGGCATTTTTGCCAGTGCTGCAGTGCAGCAGAACCACGCAGAAAACGCACTGGTCTGGGTGCCTTGTTAAATCTTCAATTTGAGATATGGGAGGGCAGATTAACGTGTCCGTCTGATTAAATGGGACTTGGACAGTGAGCCATACCAGGAGATTCCCGGGAAGTGTCATTTGAGTTGTCACAGTGGGGTGCTGCATGGGAAATTACACAGATCCCAGTGCCCTATTAGCAGGTGACTTAAACACCTGTGAGAGAGTCAAGGGTTCAACTTAAAAAATTAAAGGCAGGGAACCAGGTGATCAGGCTCAGCGTGTTCCACCCTGATAGAGAAAAAGAAAATGGCAATTCAAAACGCTCAGTGTTGAGAATTTCACTGTGAGCTCAGCTGAATTCAGGACGGTGCAGCTCAGTGGGGGAGCAGCATCCACCACTAATGACACACTCCACTTCTACTGAGGTACACTCCCATTGCTGAAGCAGCCTGCTGTTTCCAAGGCAACCCGCTATAACAGAGAGACTCCCCCAACAGGGCAGAGCTCACGACAGAGGGGTGGAACACAAAACAATAGGTCAAAGCCCAGGGCAACAGGGCAGAGCTCAGGACAGTATGGCAGAGCCCATGGCAACAGGGTGGAGCCCATGTCAGCAGGTCAGAGCCCATGGCAGCAGGACAGAACTGACAGCAGCAGGGCAAGGCCCATGGCAACAGAACGGACCCCGTGATAGCAGGGTCAAGCCTCAGCAAAAAAATAGACTGCCTCCTAGCTTGGCAGGACAGTGCAATGGATACTCAAAAAGAAAACCCTAACTCCCTGAGATAGAGCATTGGAGGGAAAAAAAGGGGGGTTTTATAAGTTCTGCTGAAGCAGATTTAAACGCACCTTCCTAACAGCCCTGAATGAACAACGGAGCTCAAAGCTCCGCACTTGAGCTTCTATAAAGTACAGACATTCTCCTCAAGAAGCTCCCTGACATTTAAAGAGGCACCTCAAAAAAGGACTAATCAGACTGACATTCGGTGGGCATTAATCTGGATCAAAGATAGCAGAAGAAAAAACTGGTAGCATCCCTCACTGTTCTGCAGCTGCAAAGGTGTACCCCAGACAAGCAGGGCCTGGAGTGGGCCTCAGTAATCATACAGCAGAGGGGCAAGACTGTTAGAAAGAAAACTAAGTAACAGAAATACTTCATCATCAACAATCTGGATGTCCACTCAGAAACCCAATCAAAAAGTCAGCAACTACTCAGACGACAGGTGGATAAATCCACAAAGATGGAAAGAAACCAGCGCAAATTGGAGGAAAACACCCAAACCAAAACACCTCGCCTCCTACAAAAGACCAAAACTCCTCACCAGCAAAAAGACAGAGATGGACAGAGAAAGTGTGTGATGAAATGATGGAATCAGACTTTAGAAGGTATATAATGAGAAAATTTCGTGAGCTAAAAGAACATGTTCTAAATCATTGCAAAGAAACTAAGAACTTTGAAAAAAGATTTGAGGAAATGATAAAAAGAATGGACAACTTAGAGAGATATATGAATAAATTGAAGGAGCTGAAAATCACAACACGAGAACTTCTCGAAGGATGCACAAGTTTCAACAGCCGAATTGACCAAGCAGAAGAAAGAATATCAGGAGTCGACGATCAACTCAATGAAATAAAACGAGAAACAAAGATTAGAGAAAAAGCACAAAAATGAATGAAGAAAGTCTCCAAGAAATGTGGGACTATGTGAAGAGACCTAACCTACGTTTGATAGGTGTACCAGAATGTGATGAAAAGAAAGAATCCAAGCTGGAAAATACTCTTCAGGATATTATACAGGAAAATTTTCCCAACCTAGTAAGGCAGGCCAATACTTAAGTCCAGGAAGTACAGAGAACCCCACAAAGATATTCTGCAAGAAGAGCAACTCCCAGGCGCATAGGCATCATATTAACCAGGGTTGAAATGAAGGAGAAAATACTAAGAGCAGCCAGAGAGAAAGGTTGGGTCACTCACAAATGGAAGCTCATTAGACTCACAGCAGATCTCTCAGCAGAAACTCTACAAGCCAGAAGCGAGTGGGGGCCAATATTCAACATTTTTAAAGAAAACAACTTTCAACCCAGAATTTTATATCCAGCCAAACTGGATATAAGTGAAGGAAGAATAAAATCTTTTGCTAACAAGCAAGCACTCAGAGAGATTGTCACCACCAGGCCTGCTTTACAAGAACTTCTGAAAGAGGCACTACACATAGAATCAGCCATTTTAAAAACATACCAAATGATAAAGAGCATCAAAAAAATGAAGATTCTGCATCAACTAACGGGCAAAACAGCCAGCTAGAATCAAAACGGCAGTATCAAATTTACACATATCAATATTAATCCTAAACGTAAATGGGCTAAATGCACCAATCAAAAGACACAGACTTGCAAATTGGATAAAAAAACAAAACCCATCGGTGTGCTGTATCCAGGAAACCCACCTCACATGCAATGATACACAAAGGCTCAAAATCAAGAAATGAAGGAAGATTTACCAAGCAAATGGAGAGAAAAAAAAGCAGGAGTTGTAATTCTTGTCTCTGATAAAACAGACTTTAAAGCAACAAAGATCAAAAGAGACAAAGAAGGTCATTACATAACAGTAAAAGGATCAATACAACAATAAAAGCTAATGATTCCAAATATATATGGATCCAATACAGGAGCACCCAGATATATAAGGCAAGTTCTTAACGACTTACAAAGAGACTTAGACTTCCACACAATAATAGTGGAAGACTTTAACAATCCACTGTTGATATTAGACAGATCAACCAGACAGAAGATTAACAAGGATATGCAGGGCTTGAACTCAGACCTGGAACAAGCAAACCTGATAGACATTTAAAGAACTCTCCAGCGCAAATCCACAGAATATACATACTTCTCAGCACCACATCACGCCTACTCCAAAATTAACTACATAATTGGAAGTAAAGGACTCCTCAGCAAATGCAAAACAACTGAAATCATAACAAACAGTCTCCCAGACCATAGTGCAATCAAGTTAGAACTCAGAATTCAGAAACTAACTCAGAACTGCACAGCTTAATGAAAACTGAACAACTGGCTCTTGAATGTTGATTGGATAAACAATGAAATGAAGGCAGAAATAGAGCAGTCTTTTAAAGGAAACAAGAACGAAGACAAAACATACCAGAATCTCCGGGACACATTTAAAGCAGTCTCCAGAGTAAAATATATAGCAATAAGTGCCCACATGAGAAGAGTGGAGAGATTCAAAATTGACACTCTATCATCAAAGTTTAAAGAGCCAGAGGAGCAAGATTAAAAACGCTTAAAACCTAGCCAAAGACAATAAATAACTAAGATCAGAGCAGAACTGAAGGAGATAGAGACACGAAAAACCCTTCAAAAAATCAATAAATCCAAGAGCTGGTTTTTCGAAAAGATCAACAAAATAGACAAACCACTAGCCAGATTGATAAAAAAGAAAAGAGAGAACAACCAAATAGATGCAATAAAAAATAATAAAGGGGAAATCACCACAGATTCCACAGAAATTCAAACCATCATCAGAGAATACTACAAACAACTCTATGTACATAAACTAGTAAACCTGGAAAAAATGAATAAATTTCTGGACACCTGTGTCCTCCCAAGCCTAATCCAGGAGAAAGCCGAAACTATGAATAGACCAATAACAAAGTCTGAAGTCGAGAGAGCAAGTAAGACCCTACCACACACAAAAAAGCCGAGGTCCAGATGAAATCACAGCTGAATTCTACCAGACACACAAAGAGGATCTGGTACAATTTTTTCTGAAACTATTCCAAATAATCCAAAAAAAGGGAATCCTTTCCAAATCATTTTATGAGACCAACATCATCCTGATACCAAAATCCGGCAGTGACAAAACAAGAAAAGAAAACTTCAGGCCAATATCCATGATGAACATAGATGCAAAAATCTTCAATAAAGTACTGGCAAACTGATTTCAACAGCACATTAAAAAATTTATGCATCATGGTCAAGTAGGATTCATCTTGGGGATGCAAGGCTGGTTCAACATACACAAGTCTATAAATGTAATTCACCACATAAAGAGAACCATAAACAAAAACCACATGATTATCTCAATTGATGCAGAGAAGGCATTTGACAAAATTCAACAGCTCTTTATGCTAAAAAACCTTCAATAAACTCGGTATTGTTGGAACGTATCTCAAAGTCATAAGAGCTATTTATGGCAAACCAACAGCCAATATAATATTGAATGGGCAAAAACTGGAAGCATTCCCTTTGAAATCCGGCACTAGACAAGAATGCCCTCTCTTACCACTCCTAATCAATATATTACTTGAAGATCTAGCCAGAGCAATCAGGCAAGAAAAAGAAATAATGTGTATTCAAATAGAAAAAGTGGAAGCCAAATTGCCTCTATTTGCAGATGACATGATAGTATACTTAGAAGATCGCATCACCTTAGCCCAAAAACTCCTGAAACTGATAAGAAACTTCAGCAAAGTCTCAGGATATAAAATCAATGTGCAAAAATCACAAGCATTCCTATACACCAATAACAGACGTAAGGAGTACCAAAACAAGAACGAACTACCATTCACAATTACTAAAAAAAGAATAAAATACCTAGGAATACAACTTACAAGGAACGTAAGGGACATCTTAAAGGAAAACTACAAACCACTGCTCATCGAAATAAGAGAGGACACAAACAGAAGGAGAAACATTCCTTCCGTGTTCATGGTTAGGAAGAATCAATATCGTGAAAATGGCTATACTACCCAAAGTAATTTACAAAATCAACGCTATCCCCATCAAACTATCACTAAATTTATTCACAGAACTGAAAAAAAAAACACCATGAACTTCATATGGAACCAAATGAGAGCCCGAATAGTCAAGTGAATTCTAAGCAAAAAGAACACAGCGGGAGGCATCACACTACCAGACTTCAAACTATACTACAAGTCTACAGAAATTGAAAGAGCATGTTAGTGGTACCAAAACAGAGATATCAAGCAATGGAACAGAGCAGAAGCATCAGGCGAAACACAACATATCTCCAACCATACTTTCTTTGATAAACCAGACAAAAACAAGCAATAGGGAAAGGATTTTCTGTTTAATAAATGGTGTTGGGAACACTGGCTAGCCTTGTGCTGAAAACGGAAACTGAACTCTTTTCTGACACCTTACACTAAAATTAACTCCAGTTGGATTAAAGACTTAAACATAAGACTTGGCACCGTAAAAATCCTAAAAGATAATCTAGACAAAACCATTCAGGACATAGAAGTAGGCAAGGACTTCATGACCAAAACACCAAAAGCATTGGCAGCAAAAGCCAAAATACACAAATGGGACCTAATCAAACTCCACAGCTTCTGCACGGGAAAAGAAACAGTCACTAGTATTCTGTATTGTAGTCAGAATTCTGTTTCCTATAGCTACATATACAGAGCCTCACTGAATAACATACATCTTTGGGAAAGTCAAAATTCTATTTTGTATAGCCACTCATTTAGAGCCAAACGTAAAAATGCACACCTGAGGAGTATTCAGGAGTCTCTATTTTATGGCCACTCATTCAGAGCCTCACTGAAAAATACAGACCTATGGAAAATTCAGGAGTGTATTTCACATGGCCACTCATTCAGCACCTCAGTGAAGAATTATATATATCTGGGGAATACTCAGGATTCTATTATATATAGCCACCTATTCAGAGACTCACTGAACAGTGTATACCTGGGGAATAGTCTGGAATCTATTTAATATTACGGTTCAACCAGTGCCTCAGTGGAAAATGCACAGCTGAGAAATAGTCAAGATGATATAGTCAGGAGTCTATTTTATATGGTCACTCGTTCAGAAACTCACTGAATAATACACACCTGGGGAATAATCAGATTCCATGCCATATGGCCACTCAATCACAGCATTACCGAATAATGCACAATGGGGCAATAGTCAGGAGCCTATTTCACATGACCTCTCATTCAGAGTTTCAGTGCATAATAAACAGCTGAGAAGTAGTCAGGACTCTATTTAATGTAGCCCAAAATTAAGCAGATTCCTGAATGATACACACATGAGTGATAGGAGACTATTTGATATGGACACTCATACAGAACCTCTTTGAATACTGCACATGTGGGGAATAATCACTAGTGTATTTCACATGGTGATTCATTTGGAGAGTCAGAAAATAATACACACCTGTGGAGTATTATGGGGTCTATTTCATAAGTCCACTCTTTCAGTGTTTCAGTGAATAATATGTATATCTGAATAGTCAGGAATCTCTTTTATATGGCTACTCATTCAGGGCCTCTGTGAATAATACACCCCTCGGAAATTGTCAAGGGTCTACTTCAAAGGGCTACACATTCAGAGTCTCTGTAAATAATGCACACCTGGGCAATAGATAGGAGTCTTTTTTTCCTGCCCACTTAGTCAGAGTCTCATTCAGTAATACACACCTGGGGAAGAGTTAAGAGTCTACTTCATGTAGCCACTTATTTAGAGCCTCAGAGAATAATGCACACCAGGGTAATAGTCTGGAGCCTTTTTCATATGGCCACCCATTTTGTGCCTCACTGAATGATACACACCTGGGAAATCATCAGGATTCTATTCCATACTACCACTCATTTAAAACCTTACTGAATAATTCACAATGGAGCAATAGTCAGGTGTCTATTTTTTATGGCCCCTTATTCAGAGCTTCAGTGAATAATTAACTTCTATGGAGTAATCAGGACGCTGTTTAAGATAGCCACAAATTAAGTGCCTCCCTGAATGACACACACCTGGGTGATAATCAGGAGTCTATTCCATATAACCTCTCATTCTGGGAATTACTTTGTAATAAACACCTGAGTAGTGTCAAAAGTCTATTTGGTATGGACACTTATACAGAACCTGTTTGAAAAATGCACACATGGAGAATAATTAGAAGTCTATGTCATATGGCTACTCATTTAGAAAAACAGTGAATAACGCACATCTGGAGTAATAAGAAGTCTGTTTCATATCGCCCCTTATTCACAGCCTCACTGAATATTATACTGTTGTGATACAGTTTGCCATCTGTTTCTTATGGCCACTCATTCAGAGAATCACTGAATAATGCACACCTGCGGAATTGTCAGAAGTTTCTTTTTTTATGGCCACATATTGAGAGCCTCACTAAATGTACACACCTGGGGAAATAGTCAGGATTTTGTTTTATCCCCTCATTAAGAGTTTCACTGAATAATGCACACCTGTGGAATAGTCAGGAGACTTTTTCATTTTGCCTCTCATTCGGAGTTTCACTGAATAATGTGGCATAGCCAGGAGTCTATTTCATTTGGACACTCATTCATAGGCTCAGTAGATAATATGCACCTGTATTAGTCAGGAGTTTAGTTCATATGGCCACTCATTCAGAGCCTCATTGAATAAAACACACTTGGGGAATAGTCAAGAGTATTTTATATGGCCACTCTCTCAGCGCCTCACTGTGTGATACACATCTGTGAATTCTCAGGACAGTTTTATATGGACACTCGGTGACTGCCTCACTGAATAATGCACAACTGTGGAATAGTAAGGAATCTATTTTATTTGGTCATTCTTTCAGAGCCTCCGTGAATAATACACACCTACAAAACAGTGAGGAGTCTTTTTCATGTGGCCACTCATTCAGAGCCTCACGGAATAGTGCACACCTGGAGAATTCTCAAGAGTCTATTTGGAATGGCAGTGCATTTAGAGACTATGTGAAGAACACACACCTAGGGTATAGTGATGAATCTATTCAAAATAGTCACATATTCGGAGCCTCAGTATATAACGCACACCGGTTTAGTAATCAGGATTCCATTGCTTATGTCCTCTCATTCAGCTCCTTAGTGAATAATGCATGTCTTTCAATTACTGATGAGTCTATTTCATATGACCACTCATTTCGATCCTCACTGAATAGTACACAACTGGAGAGAAGTCAGGGGTGTATTTTCCATGGCCACTCATTCAGAGGCTTAGTGAATAATTCACAGCTGTTGACTGCTCAGGAGTCTTTCTCATATGGCGAATCATTCAGAGCCTCACTGAATGATACACAGCTTTGGAATTGTCAGGATTCTATTTAATATGAACACTCATTATGAGCCTCAGTGAATAATGCATGTCTGTGGAGTACTGAGGATACTAATTCATATCACCCCCAATTCTGAGATTCTCTGAATATTACACACCTGCGGAATAATCAGAAGTCTATTTCATATGGCGAGTCATTAGGAACCTTCAAAAACAATACACTACTGGAAAATAGTCAAGAGCGTATTTCATATGGTCACTCAGATTATCAGTGAATAATGCACACATGAGGAATACTCAGTGAATATTAGGAGTCTTTATCATATGGCCACTCAGAGCCTCAGTGAATAATGCACACATGAGGAATACTCAGTGAATATTGGGAGTCTTTATCATATGGCCACTCAGAGCCTCAGTGAATAATGGACACCAACGTAGTAGTCAGGATCCTGTTTCATATGACCACTGATTCAGTATCTCACTGAATGATACACACAAGGGAATCATCAGGATTCTATTCCATAAGATGATTTATACAGGGCCTTACTGAATAATGCACAATAGGGCAATAATCAGGAGTCTATTTGGTATGGCCTCTCATTCAGACCTTCAGTGAAGAATGAACACCTGTGGAGTAGTCAGGACCCTAAATAAGGTAGCCACAAATTAAGCACCTCCCTGAATGATACCCACCTGAGTGGCAGTCAGAAGTCTAATTGATTTGGACACTGATAGAGAACCTCTTTGAATAATGCACATGTAAAGAGTAATCACTAGTCTATTTTATATGGTGATTCCTTCAGAGAATCAGTGAATAACTCACACCTGTAGAGTAAAATCGAGTCTATTTTTTATGGCCACACTTTCAGTGTTTCAGTGAATGATATATATATATCTGGAATAACCAGGAATCTCTTTCTTATGGCCACTCGTTCAGGGCCTCAGTGAATAATACACCCCTGGAAAATAGGCAAGAGTCTACTTCAAATGGCCACACATTGAGAGTCTCTGTATATAATGCACACCTGGGGAATAGTCAGGAGTCTCTTTCTTATGCCCACTTATTAAGAATCATTCAGTAATACACACCTGCAAAAGAGTTAAGTGTCTACTTAATATAGCCAATAATTTAGAGCCTCAGTGAATAATGCACACCTGTGGAACAGACACTGGTGTATTTTGTACAACCACAAAATCAAAGCCTGAGTGAGTAATGCACAACTTTGGAATAGTCAGTAGTCTATTCCATATGCCCAAATATTCAGAGTCTGAGTCAATAATACACACCTGGTGAATAGTCAGAAGTCTATTTCATATAGGCAGTAACTCAAAGCCTCATTAAATAATACACACCTGTGGATTGGTCATAAGACTATTTTACGTGGTGAAAGTTTCTGAGCCTTCGTGAATAGTGCATACCTGGGCAATACTCAGGACGCTCATGTGGCCTCTCCTTCAGAACTTCCCTGAATAAAAAACACCTGTATTTTAGTCAGAATTCTGTTTCATACAGCAACATATTCAGAGCCTCACTGAATAACATACACCTTGTGGAAAGTCAATATTCTATTTCGTATAGTCACTCATTTGGAGCCAAACCTAAAAATGCCCACCTGAGGAGTAATCAGGAGTCTTTTCCCTATGGCCACTCATTCAGATCCTCACTGAATAATAGAGACCTACGGAAAAGTTAGCAATGTATTTCATATGGCCACTCATTTGTAGCATTAGTTAAGAATCAGGGAGGGGGTCTACTACACACTGGGGTCTATTGGGGAGAATGGGGGAGGTACAGTGGGGGGAACTGGGGAGGGATAGCCTGGGGAGAAATGCCAAATGTGGGTGAAGGGGAGGAAGGCAGCAAAACACACTGCCATGTGTGTACCTATGCAACTATCTTGCACGTTCTGCACATGTACCCCAAAACCTATAATGCAATAAAAATTTAAATTTTTTTTAAAAAAGAATCATATATACCTGGGGAATACATAGGATTCTATTTCTTATAGCCACTTATTCAGAGACTCAGTGAATAATGCACACCTGGGAATTAGTCTGGAGTCTATTTGATATGACCGTTCACCAGTGCCTCAGTGGAAAATGCACAACTGAGAAATAGCCAAGATGATAAAGTTAGGAGTCTATTTTATATGGTCCCTCATTAGGAAACTCACTAAATGATACACAACTGGGAAATAGTCAGAGTTCATGCCATATGGCCACTCAATCACAGCATTACCGAATAATGCACAATGGAGCAATTGTCAAAATTCTATTTCATATGGCCTCTCATTCAGAGCTTCGGTGCTTAATAAACACCTGTGGAGTAGTCAGTTTTCTATTTAAGGTAGCCCAAAATTAAGCATCTCCCTCAGTGATACACACATGGGTGATAATCAGGAGATTATTTAATGTGGACACTCATACAGAACCTCTTCGAATATTGCACACACAGGAAATAATCCCTAGTCTATTTCATATACTGATTCGTTTGGAGAATCAAGGGATAACGCACACCTGTGGAGTAAAATGAAGTCTATTTCATATGGTCACTCCTTCAGTGTTTCAGTGAATAATATGTATATCTGAATAGTCAGGAATCTCTTTCATATGGGCCACTTGTTAAGGTCCTTAGTGAATAATACACCCATAGAAAATAGTCAAGAGTCTACTTTAAATGGCTACACATTCAGAGTTTCTGTAAATAATGCACACCTGGACGATAGACAGGAGTCATTTTTTATGCCCACTTACTCAAACTCTCATTTATTAATATGCACCTGGGGAAGAGTTAAGAGTCTACTTCATGTAGCCACTCATTTAGAGCCTCAGTGAATATTACACACCAGGGTAATAGTGTGGAGCATTTTTCACATGGCCACTCATTCTGTCCCTTACTGAATGATGCACACCGGGGAAATAATCAGGATTCTATTATATACTACAACTAATTAAGAGCCTTATGAAATAATTCACAACGGGGCCATAGTCAGGAATCTATTATATATGGCCTCTCATTCAGAGCCTCAGTGAATGATAAACTTTTCTGGAGTAGACAGGACGCTGTTTAGGACAGTAACAAATTAAGTGCCTCCCTGAATGATACACACCTGGGTGATAGTCAAGAGTCTATTTCATATGACCTCTCATTCTGGGAATCACTGAGTAATACACATCTGGGGGAGTGTCAGGAGTCTATTTGGTATGAACACGCATAAAGAACCTGTTTGAATAATGCATACATGGTTAATAATTAGGAGTCTTTGTTATATGGCTACACATTCAGACAATCAGTGAATAAGGCAAACATGTGGAGTAATCAGAAATCTGTTTCATATGGCCACTCTTTAACAGACTAATTGAATATTACACACTTGTGATATAGTCTGGAGTTTATTTCTTACGGCCACTCATTCAAAGAATCACTGAATAATGCACACCTGCGGAATAATCAGAAGTCTTTTTTCTATGGCCACTCATTGAGAGCCTCACTAAATGTACACACCTGGAGAAATGGGATTCTGTTTTATTCCCTCATTCACAGTCTCACTGAATTATGCCACCTGTGAAATAGTCAGGAGTCTTTTTTTATGTGGCCTCTCATTCGGAGTGTCACTGAATAATGCAGAGTAGTCAGGAGTCTATTTCATGTAGACACATATTCAAAGCCTTGGTGAATAATACACACCCGTGGGATAGTAAGTAATCTAATTAATATGGCCTTAAATTCTGAGCCTCACTGAATAATACACACCTGGAGAATAATTTGGAGTCTATTTCCAATGGACATTCATTCAGAGCCTTGGTGAATAATGCACACCTGTGGAGTATCCAGGAGTCTCTTTTATTTGGACACTCATTCATAGACTCAGTGGACAATATGCACCTGTGGAATGGTCAGGAGTCTATTTCATATGGCCACTCATTCAGAACCTCAGTGAATAATGCACACTTGGGGAATAGTTAAGAGTCTATATTATATGGCCACTCTCTCAGTGTCTCCTGGTTAATAATCAGAAAAGTTTCATATGGACACTCAATGATTGCCTCACTGAATAATGCACACCTGTGGAACAGTCACAAATATAATTCATTTGGTGACTTTTTAGAGCCTCAGTGAATAATACACACCTAGAAAACAGGGAGGAGTCTATTTTATGTGGCAACTCATTCAGCGCCTCACAGAATAGTGCGCACCTGGAGAATTCTCAAGAGTCTAATTGGAATGGCAATGCATTCACAGACTGTATGAATAACACACACCTAGGGAAGATTGAGAAAACTATTCTAAATGGCCACATATTCGAGGCTTCAGTGTTTAATGCACACCGGGGAGATAATCGAGAGTCTATTGCTTATGCCATCTCATTCAGCTCATCAGTGTATATTGCACATCTGTCGAGTACCGAGGGGTCTGTTTCATATGAAAACTCATTTAGAGCCTCACTGAATAGTACACAACTGGGTTTTTCCCAGGGGTGTATTTCACATGGCCACTCAATCAGAGGCTCAGTGAATAATTCACAGTTCTTGAGTACTCAGGAGTCTTTCTCATATGGCGAATCACTCAGAGCCTCACTGAATAATACACAGCTTGGGAACGGTCAGGATTCTGTTTAATATGAACACTCATTATGAGCCTCAGTGAATAATGCATGTCTGTGGAATACTGAGAATATTAATTCTTATTGCCCCCCAATTCTGAGATTCCCTGAATAGTACACACCTGTGGAATAATCAGAAGACTATTTCATATGGTGAGTCATTAGAAATCCCAATAAATAATACACGACTGTGGAACAGTCAGGAGTCTATTTCACATAGCCACTCAGAGGATCAGTGAATAATGCACACATGAGGAATACTCAGTGAATATTAAAGGTCTACTTCATATGGCCACTGGGGCCTCAGTGAATAAAGAACACCACTGTAATAGTCAGGATCCTGTTTCATATGACCACTGATTCAGTATCTCACTGAATGATACACACCAAATAATTGCAAGAATTCTATTCCATAGGATCACTCATTAAGAGCCTCAGTGAATAATGCACAATGGGGCAATAGTCAGGAATCTATTTTGTATGGCCTCCCATTCAGAGTTTCAGTGAATAATGAACACCTATGGAGTAGTCAGGAACCTATTTAAGATAGCCACAAATTAAACACCTTTCTGAATGCTACACACCTGGTGACAGTCAGGAGTCTATTTGATATGGACACTGATACAGAACCACTTTGAATAATGCACATGTGAAAAATAATTACTAGTCTATTTCATATGGTGATTTATTGAGAATCAATGAATAATGCACACCTGTGGATTAAAATCGAGTCTATTTTATATGGCCACCCTTTCAGTGCTTCAGTGAATATATGCATCTCGAATAGGCTTTAATCTCTTTCATATGGCCACTGGTTCGGGGCCTCAGTGAATAATACACCGCTGGAAAATAGTCGAGTGTCTACTTCAAATGGCCACACATTGAGAGTCTCTGTATATAATGCACACCTAGGTAATAGGAGTCTCTTTCTTATGCCGACTTATTCAGTCTCATTTAGTAATACACACCTGGGAAAAAGTTAAGGGTCTACTTCATATAGCCACTCATTTGGAGCCTCAGTGAATAATGCACACCTGTGGAAAGACACTGGTCTATTTTTTTAGACCAGTGTCTAAAAAAATTTTTTATTTGGCAAAAAAATCAAATCCTGAGTGAGCAATGCACAACTTTGGAATAGGGAGGAGTCTATTCCATTTGCCCACTTAATCAGTGTCTCAGTCAATACTACCCAGTTTAGGAATAGTAAGAAATCTATTTCATCTAATCAGTAACTCAAAGCCTTATTAAATAATACACACCTGTGTAATAGTTGGGAGGCTGTTTCATATGGCCAAACATTTGGAGCCTCAGTGTCTAACGCATAACGGGACATACTCAGGACACTATTACATATGGCCTCTCATTTGGAGCTTCACTGAATAATGAACACCTTGTAAAAAGTCAGGATTCCATTTCATAAAGACACTCTTTCAGAGCCCAACCTAAAAATGCACTCCTGTGAGTATTCAGGAGTCTCTTTCCTATAACCACTCATTCAGAGCCTCATTAAATAATACACATCTATGAAAATGTCAAGAGTGTATTTCACATGGCCACTCATTCAGAGCCTTATTGAATCATGCATACCTGGGGAATACTCAGGCGTTTATTTTATATGGCCACTCATTCAGAGACTAAAGAAATAATGCACACTTGAGAAATAGTATGGAGTTTATTTGATATCATGGTACATTCAGTGCCTCAGTGGAAAATGCACACGTGAGAAATATTCAACAGGCTATTTTATGTAGCCCCTCATTCATACCTTTAGTAAGTAATACACACCTGGGGAATAGTCAGGAGTCTATTTCATGTGGCCACTTATTCAGAAACTTAGTGAATAATACACACCTGTGGACTAGTTAGAGTCTATGACATATGGCCACTCAATCAGAGCATTACTAAATGATGCACACCTGGGAAATAGTCAGGATTCTGTTTCATATGGCCTTTGTTTAAGAGCCTCATTGAGTTATAAACATCTGGTCAGTAATCATGAGGCTATGTCTAATGAACAGTCTTTCAAAGCCTCAGTGAATAATGCACACCTGTGGAGTAGCCAGGAGTGTATTTTACACAGCCACTCATTCAGAGCCTCAGTGAATAATGCAAAACTCTGGAATTGTAAGGATTCAATTTCTTATCACCACTGACTCATAGCCTAAGTGAACAATACACAAATGTGAAATACTCAGCAGTCTATTTCATATAGCCACTCATTCAGAGATTCACTGAATAATACAAATATTTGGGATTCACAGCATCCTGTTTTATATGATCACACAAGGAGACTTTCACTGAGTAATACAAACCTGGTTAAGAGTTAGGAGTCTACTTTATATAGCCACTCATTTACAGCCTCAGTGAATAATGCACACATGTGGAATAGACCCTAGTCTTTTTTATGTGGCCACAAAATCAGCCCCTGTGTGAGTAATGCACAACTTTGGAATAGTCAGTAGTCTATTCCATATGCCCACATATTCAGAGTCAAAGACAGTAATAATACACACCTGGGAAATAGTCTGAATTATATTTCATAACGTCATTAACTCAAAGCCTTATTAAATAATACACACCTGTGGACTAGTCTGGAGACTATTTCTTATGGCCAAAGTTTCAGAGCCTCAGTGAATAATGCATAGCTGGGTAATACTCAGGACGCAATTACATATGGCTTCTTCTTCAGAGCTTCACTGAATAAGAAATACCTGGATTGTAGTCAGAATTTTATTTCCTATAGCCACATACTCAGAGCCTCACTGAATAACATACACCTTGGGGAAAGTCAGAATTCTATTTCATATAGCCATTCATTTAGAGCCAAACCTAAAAATGCATGCCTGAGGAGTATTCAGGAGTCTCTTTTTTTATGGCCACTCATTAAGAGCCTCACTGAATAATACAGACCTATGGAAAAGTCAGTAGTGTATTTTTCATTGCCACTCATGTAGAACCTCAGTGAAGAATTATATTTACCTAGGGAAATACCACGATTCTGTTTTATATAGCCACTTATTCGAGACTCACTGAATAATGCACACCTGGGGAATAGTCTAAAGTCTATTTGATATGACCATTCACCCAGTGCCTAAGTGGAAAATGCACAGCTGAGAAATCGTCAAGAGGACACAGCCAGGAGTCTATTTTATATGGTCACTCTTTCAGAAACTCACTGAATAATCCACACCTGGGGAATAGTCAGAGTCCATGTTATATGGCCACTCAATCACAGCATTATGGAATAATGCACAATGAGGCAATAGTCAGGAGTCTTTTTCATATGGCGTCTCATTCAGGGCTTCAGTGCATAATAAACAGCTGTAAAGTAGTCAAATCTCTATTTAAGGTAGCCCCAAATTAAGCAGCTTCCTGAATGATAGACTCCTGGGTGACATTCAGGAGTGTATTTGATATGGACACTCCTACAGAAGCTCTTTAAATAATGCACATGTAAAGAATAATTACTAGTCTATTTTATATGGTGATTCCTTGAGAATCAATGAATAACGCACACCTGTGGAGCAAAATCGAGTCTATTTTATATGACCACTCTTTCAGTGTTTCAGTGCATAATTTATATATATCTAGAAGAGCCGGGAAACTCTTTCATATGGCCAGTCGTTTGGGGCCTCAGTGAATAATACACCCCTGGAAAATAGTCAAGGGTCTACTTCAAATAGCCACACATTGAGAGTCTCTGTATATAATGCACACCTGGGGAATAGTCAGGAGTATCTTTCTTATGCCCACTTATTTAGTCTTATTCAATAATATACACTTGGAAAAGAGTTAAGAATCTACTTCATATAGCCACTCATTTAGAGCCTCAGTGAATTATGCACACCTGTGGAACAGACACGGGTTTATTTTTTATAACCACAAAATCAAAGCCTGAGTGAGTAAGCACAACTTTGGAATAGAGAGTAGTCTATTCCATATGCCCACTTAATCAGTGTCTCAGTCAGTTCTACACACCTTAGAAATAGTAAGTAATCTACTTCATATAATCAGTAAGTCAAAGCCTCAGTAAATAATACACACCTGTGGAATAGTCAGTGGGCTATTTCATATGGCCAAACTTTCAGAGCCTCAGTGACTAATGCATACTGGGGCATACTCAGGACACTGTTACATATGGCCTCTCATTTGGAGTTTCACTGAATAATGAACACCTGAAAAAAAATCAAAATTATATTTCATAAAGACACTCTTTCAGTGCCCAACCTAAAAATGTACTTCTGCACATATTCAGGAGTCTCTTTCCTATAGCCACTCATTCAGAGCCTCATTGAATAATACACATCTATGGAAATGTCCGGAGTGTATTTTACATGGCCACTCATTCAGAGCCTCATTAAATTATACATACCTGGAAAATACTCAGGAGTTTATTTCATATGGCCACTCACCCAGAGACTCATAAAATAATGCACACCTGTGAAATAGTCTGGAGTTTATTTGATACCATGGTTCATTCAGTGCCTCAGTAAAAACAGAACACGTGAGGAATAGTCAAGAGGCTCTTTAGGTAGCCACTTGTCCATACCCTTATTAAGTAACACACACCTAGGTAATAGGAGTCTATTACATTTGGCCATTTATTCAGAAACCCAGTGAGTGATACACACCTGTGGACTAGTTAGAGTCTATCACATATGGCCACTTAATCAGAGCATTACTGAATGGTGCACACCTGGGAAATAGGATTCTGTTTCATACAACCGTTGTTTAAGAGCCTCATTGAGTAATGCACATCTGGTCAGTAATCAGGAGGCTATGTAATATGAACACTCATTCAGAGCCTCAGTGAATAATGCACACCTGTGGAGTAGCCAGGAGTGTATTTCACAGAGCCACACATTTAGAGCCTCAGTGAATAAGACACACATGTAGAATACTCAGGATTCTATTTCATATGGCCACTAACTCATTGCCTCAGTGAATAATGCACAAATGTACAGTACTAACAGTCTATTTTATATATCTTAATCCATGACAGTGCTGCTATGTGGGGGAAGGGCGTCCACCACTACCAATGCATTCCACTCCTACTGAGGTACTTCCATTGCTGAAGCAACCTGCAATTGCCGAGGCAACCCGCCATAACAGAGAGACTCCTCCAACAATGCAGAGACCACGACAGAAGGGCAGAGCAAACAAGAATAGGGCGAAGCCCAGGGCAACAAGGCGGAGCCCATGACAGTAGGGCAAAGCCCATGGCAGCAGGGCAGAACCGACGGCAGCAGGGCAGAATTGATGGCAGCAGGACAGGGCCCACGGCAACAGGGGGGACTCTGCAATAGTAGGTCACAACCTCGGCAGGCAAAGAGTGAGTAGACTGGCTTTTAGCTGGTTAGGACAGTGCAATGGATACTCAAAAAGAAAGCCCTAACTCCCCAAGACAGAACATTGTAGGAAAAAAATAGTGGGTTTTATAAGTTCTGCTGCAGCAGATCTAAACGCCCCTGCCTAAGAGCCCTGAATAAACAAGGGAACTCACAGCTCAGCACTGGAGCTCCTATAAAGTAGAGACATTCTCCTCAAGCAGCTCCTTGACCCTGTACATCCAAAGAGGCACCTCAATAAAGAACTAATTAGACTGACATTGGACAGGCATTAATCTGGATCAAAGATAGCAGAAGAAGAAACTGGTAGCATCCCTCACTGTTCTGCAGCTGCTACAGGTATACCCCAGACAAGCACAGCCTGAAGTGGGCCTCAGTAGTCGTACAGAAGAGGGGCTAGACTGTTAGAAAGAAAACTAAGTAACAGAAATACTTCATCATCAACAATCTGGGCGTCCACTCAAAAACCCAATCAAAAATTCAACAACCACTCAGATGACAGGTGGATAAATCCACAAAGATGGAAAAAAACCAGCGCAAAAAAAAAAAGAGAAAAACACCCAAAACCAAAACTCCTCACCAGTAAGGGAACAAAACTGGACAGGAAAAGAGTGTGATGAAATGATGGAATCAGACTTCAGAAAGTAAATAGTGAGAAACTTTCATGAGCTAAAAGAACATATTCTAAATCAATGCAAAAAAAACTAAGAACCTTAAAAAAAGATTTGAAAAAAGATTTGAGGAAGTGATAACAAGAATGGACAACTTAGAGAGAAATATGAATGCATTAAAGGAGCTGAAAAACACAACACGAGAACTTCTTGAAGGATGCACAAGTTTCAACAGCCAAAATGACCAAGCAGAAGAAAAAATATCAGAAGTCGAAGATCAACTCAGTGAAATAAAACGAGGAACCAATATTAGAAAATAGCGCAAAAAGGAATGAACAAAGTCTCCAAGAAATGTGGGACTATGTGAAGAGACCAAACCTATGTTTGATAGGTGTACTAGAATGTGAAGAAGAGAATGAATCCAAGATGGAAAATACTCTTCAGGATATTATCCAGGAAAATTGTTTTAACCTAGTAAGGCAGGCCAATACTTAAGTCCAGGAAATACAGAGAACCCCAAAAAGACATTCTGCAAGAAAAGCAACCCCAAGGCACATAATCGTCAGATTCACCAGGGTTGAAATGAAGGAGCAAATACTAAGGGCAGCCAGAGAGAAAGGTTGGGTCACCAACAAAGGGAAGCCCATCAGACTCACAGCAGATCACTCGGCAGAAACTCTACAAGCCAGAAGAGAGTGGGGACCAATATTCAACATCCTTAAAGAAAACAACTTTTGGTGGGGATTTCCAAGATGGCGCCATAGAAAAAACTCAGGATTGCAGCTCTCAGTGAAGGCACAGAGGGTAAATCCTAGCAGCATTCTCAGAAGGAACTTTGTTGCCCACAGAACGGGGAAATTCCCAGCTGTAGGAGAGACACGGGACACCATCGCAGCCGGTGTTTTGACTTGCATGACTGGTTCAACCGGCGCTGCAGCGCAGCAGCACCCAGCACAAAACTCACTGGCCTGGTTGCCCTGTTAAACTGGCAATCTGAAATTTGGAAGGGCAGATTGACATGTTCATCTGATTAAACGGGACTTGGACAGTGAGCCAGACCAGAAGATTCCTGGGAAGCATGATTTGAGCCAGTGCAGTGGGCAGGGGCATGGGAGATTGCACGGATTCCAGTATCCTATCATTAGGCTACTGGGGCACCAGTGAGAGAGTCAACCATTCAAATTGGGGAGAAAAAGAGAGAGAGAGAACGGACAGAGGCAGAGAATGAGGTGATCGGGCTTGGTGGGTCCCACCCTCACAGGGACAAGCAGGGTGGCGATTGGAGGTGCTCCGGGTTGAGAGTTTTGCTGCAAACTCAGCTGAATCCAAGACGGTGCAGCCCAATGGGGGAGGGGCATCCACCACTATGGATGCAATCCACCCCTACTAAGGTACACGACCAGTGCTGATGCAGCCTCCCATTGCCAAGGCAACCTGCCATAACAGAGAGACTCTGAGAGCAGGGCGGAGAGAACCACAGTAAAACTGAGCCCCACGGCAGCAGGACAGACCCATGCTAGCAGGGTGTAGCCTCCGCAGGCAAATAGTGAATAGACTACCTCCTAGCTGGGCAGGATAGTGCAACAGATACTCATAAAGAAAGCACCAGCTCCCTGAGACAGAGCATCTGAGAAGAAAAAAAGGGGGGTTTATAAGTTCTGCTGCAGCAGTCAGAAACACAGGTGCCCAACAACCCTGAATGAACAACAGAGCACACACCTCAGCACTGGAGCTCCTATAAAGTACAGGACATCTCCTCAAGCAGCTTACTGACCCCTGTATATCCAAAAAGTCACCTCAAAAAAGGACTAATCAGACTGATATTTGGTGGGCATCATTCTGGTACAAAGATAGCAGAAGAAGAAACTGGTAGCATTCCTTACTGTTCCACAGCTGCTACAGGTGTACCCCAGACAAGCAGGGCCTGGAGTGAACCTAAGCACTCATACAGCAGAGGGGCTAGACCAGTAGAAAAAAAACTAAGTAACAGAAATACTTCATCATCAACAATCTGGGCGTCCACTCAGAGACCCAATTGAAAAATCAGCAACTGCTAAGACAACAGGTAGATAAATCCACAAAGATGGGAAGGAACCAGCGCAAAAAGGAGAAAAACACCCAAAACCAAAACACCTCACCTCCTACAAAGGACCAAAACTCCTCACCAGCAAGGGAACAAAGCTGGATGGAGAATGAGTGTGACAAAATGACGGAATCAGACTTCAGAAAGTGGATAAGAAACTTCAGTGAGCTAAAAGAACATGTTCTAAATCAATGCAAAGAAACTAAGAACCTTGAAAAAAGATTCGAGGAAATGATAACAAGAATGGACAACTTAGAGAGGAATATGGATGAATTGAAGGAGCTGAAAAACACAACACGAGAATTTTGTGAAGCATGCACAAGTCTCAAAAGCCGAATTGACCAAGCAGAAGAAAGAATATCAGAAGTCGAAGATCAACTTAATGAAACAAAACGAGAAACCAAGATTAGAGAAAAAAGCACAATAAGGAGTGAACAAAATCTTCAAGAAATGTGGGACTATGTGAAGAGACCTAACCTACGTTTGATAGGTGTAGCAGAATGTGATGAAGAGAATGAATCCAAGCTCGAAAATACTCTTCAGGATAATATCCAGAAATATTTCCCCAACCTAGCAAGGCAGTAAAATACTCAACTCCAGGAAATACAGAGAACACCACAAAGATACTCTGCAAGAAGAGCAACCCCAAGGCAAATAATCATCAGATTCACAAGGGTTGAAATGAAAGAGAAAATACTAAGGGCAGCCAGAGAGAAAGGTCGGGTCACCCACAAAGGGAAGCCCATCAGACTCACAGCAGATCTCTTGGCAGAGACTCTACAAGCCAGAAGAGAGTGGGGGCAAATATTCAACATCCTTAAAGAAATGAACTTTCAAACCACAATTTCATATCCAGCCAAACTGAGCTTCAGAAGTGAAGCAAAACTAAAATCCTTCGTGAACAAGCAAGTACTCAGAGATTTTGTCACCACCAGGCCTCTTTTACAAGAGCTCCTGAAAGAGGCACTACACATAGAAAGAAACAACCAGTACCAGCCATCCTAAAAGCATACCAAATGCTAAAAGCATCAACAAAATGAAGAATCTACATGAACAAATGGGCAAAACTGCCAGCCAGCATCAAAATGGCTGTATCAAATTCACACATAACAATATTAACCCTACATGTAAATGGGCTAAATGCACCAATCAAAAGACACAGACTGGCAATTTGGATAAAAAGCCAAAACCCATCGGTGTGGGGTATCCAGGAAACCCATCTCACATGCAAGAATACACAATGGCTCAAAATAAGGGGATGGAGGAAGATTTACCAGACAAATGGAGAGCAAAAAAAAGGAGGAGTTTCAATTCTCATCTCTGATAAAATAGACTTTAAAGCAACAACGATGAAAAGAGACAAAGAAGATCATTACATAATGAAAAAAATCGATACAACAAGAAGAGCTAAGGATCCTAAATATATATGGACCCAATGCAGGAGCACCCAGGTATATAAGGCAAGTTCTTAATGACTTACAAAGAAACTTAGACTCCCACACAATAATAGTGGGAGACTTTAACACTCCACTGTCAATATCAGACAGATCAACCAGACACAAAATTAACAAGGATATCCAGGACTTGAAATCAGACATGGAACAAGCAAACCTGATAGACATTTACAGAACTCTTCACCACAATTCTACAAAATACACATTCTTCTCAGCACCACATCACACATACTCCAAAATTGACCAGATAATTGGAAGTAAAGCACTCCTCAGCAAATGCAAAACAACTGAAATCATAACAAACAGTCTCTCAGACCATAGTGCAATCAAGTTAGAACTCAGAATTCGGAAACTAATTCAGAACCACACAGCTCCATGGAAACTGAACAACTGGCTCTTGAATGTTGATTGGATAAACTACAAAATGAAGGCAGAAATAAAGAAGTTCTTTGAAACCAATGAGAATTAAGACAAAACATACCAGAATCTCTGGGACACATATAAAGCAGTCTCCAGAGGAAAATATATAGCAATAAGTGCCAACATAAGAAGAGTGGAGAGATCTAAAATTGACAACCTATCGTAAAAATTGAAAGAGCTGGAGGAGCAAGATCAAAAATACTCAAATCCTAGCAGAAGACAAGAAATAACTAAGATCAGAGCAGAAGTGAAGGAGATAGAGATACGAAAAACCATTAAAAAATCAATAAATCTAAGGGCTGGTTTTTTGAAAAGATCAACAAAATAGACAGACCACTAGCCAGACTGATAAAAAAGAAAAGAGAGAACAACCAAATAGATGCAATAAAAAATGATAAAGGGGAAATTACCACAGATTCCAAAGAAATTTAACCCTTCATCAGAGAATACTACAAACAACTCTATGCATATAAACTGGTAAACCTGGACGAAATGAATAAATTTCTGGACACCTGTGTCCTCCCAAGCCTAAACCAGGAGAAAGCCAAAACTATGAATAGACCAATAACAACATCCGAAGTCGAGACAGCTATTAAGAGCCTACCACACAAAAAAAGCCCAGGTCCAGATGGGTTCCCAGACGAATTCTTCCAGAGAAGCAAAGAGGATCTGGTACCATTTCTTCTGAAACTATTCCAAATAATTCAAAAACAGTGAATCCTTCCCAAATCACTTTATGAGACCAATGTCATCCTGATACCAAAACCCGGCAGAGACTCAGCAATAAAAGAAAACTTCAGGCCAACATCCATGATGAACATAAATGCAAAAATCTTCAATAAAGTACTGGCAAACCGATTACAACAGCACATTAAAAAACTTATCCATCATGATCAAGTAGGATTCATCCCGGGGATGCAAGGCTGGTTCAACATATTCAAGTCTATAAATGTAATTCACCACATAAAAAGAACCAAATACAAAACCACATGATTATCTCAATTGACGCAGAGAAGGCATTTGACAAAATTCAACAGCCCTTTATGCTAAAAACCCTCAATAAACTCGGTATTGATAGAACGTATCTCAAAGTAATAAAAGCTATTTATGACAAACCAACAGCCAATATCATACTGAATGGGCAAAAACTGGAAGCATTCCCTTTGAAATCTGGCACTAGACAAGGAGGCCCTCTCCCACCACTCCTATTCAATATAGTACTGGAAATTCTAGCCAGTGCAATCAGGCAAGAAGAGGAAATAATGGGTATTCAAATAGAAAAGTCAAAAGCTAATATTTCTCTATTTGCAGACGACATGATAGTGTACCTAGAAGACCCCATCACCTCAGCCCAAAAAATCCTGAAACTGATAAGCAACTTCAGCAAAGTCTCAGGATATAAAATCAATGTGTAAAAATCACAAGCATTTCTATACACCAGTAACGGACGTAAAAAGATCCAAATCAAGAAAGAACTTCAATTCACAATTGCTACAAATAAAATAAAATACCTAGGAATACAACTTACAAGGAACGTAAGGGACTTCTTCAAGGAAAACTACAAACTACTGCTCAACAAAATAAGAGAGAACACAAACAGATGGAGAAACATTTTGTGTTCATGGTTAGGAAGAATCAATATAGTGAAAATGGCTATACTGCTTAAAGTTATTTACAAAATCAACACTATCCTTGTCAAGCTACCATTGAGTTTTTCACAGAACTGAAGAAAACCACCATGAAGTTTATATGGAACTAAAAGAGAGCCTGCATACCCAAGTGAATTCTAATCAAAAAGAACACAGCAGAAGGCATCACACTACTAGACTTCAAACTATATCACAAGGCTACAGAAATCAAAAGAGCATGGTACTGGTACCAAAACAGAGATATAGACCAATGGAACAGAGCAGAGGCATCAGATGCAACACAACATATCTACAACCACACAATCTTTGATAAACCAGACAAAAACTAGCAATGGGGAAAAGACTCCCTGTTTAATAAATATTGTTGGGAAAATTGGCTAGCCTTGTGCAGAAATAAAAAACTGGACCCCTTCCTGACACCTTACACTCAAATTAACTCCAGAAGTATTAACTACTTAAACATAAGACTTGGCACCATAAAAACCCTAGAAGAAAATCTAGACAAAACCATTCAGGGCATAGGAGTAGGCAAGGACTTCATAAACAAAACACCAAAAGCATTGGCAGTAAAAGCCAAAATACACAAATGGAACCTAATCAAACTTCACAGCTTCTGCAGGGAAAAAGAAACAGTCACTAGAGTGAGTTGGCAACCAACAGAATGGGAAAAAAATTTTGCAGTTTATACATCTGACAAAGGGCCAATATCCAGAATTTACAAAAAAATTCAAACAGATTTACAGAAAAAAAATCAAACAAGCCCATTCAAAAATGGGTAAAGAATATGAACAGGCACTTTACAAAAGAAGACATACATGAGGTTAACAAACATATGAAAAACTGCTCATCATCACTGGTCATTAGAGAGATGCAAATTAAAACCACATTGAGATACCTTCTCACACCAGTTAGAATAACAATCATTAAAAAATCTGGAGACAACAGATGCCGGAGAGGATTTGGAGAAGTAGATACACTCTTACACTGTTGGTGGGAGTGTAAATTAGTTCAACCATTGTGAAATACAGTGTGGCAACTCCTCAAAGCCTTACAAATAGAAATTTCATTTGACCCAGCAATCCCATTACTGGATATATATCCAAAAAACTATAAATCATTCTACTATAAGGACACATGCACACAAATGTTCATTGCAGCACTGTTTACAATAGCAAAGACCTGGAACCAACACAAATGCCCATTGATGATAGACTGGAGTGGGAAAATGTGGCACATGTACACTATGGAATATTATGCAGCAATCAAAAATTATGAGTTCGTGTCATTTGTAAGGACATGGATAAATCTGGAGAACATCATTCTCAGCACACTGACACAAGAACAGAAAATAAAATACCACATATTCTCACTCATAGGCGGGTGAGAAAAAATGAGAAAACATGAACATAGGGAAGGGGGTATTATACACTGGGGTTTATTGGGGAAAACAGGGGAGGGAACTCAAAAGGGGGAGCTGGGGAAGGATAGCATAGGGAGAAATGCCAAATGTGGGTGAAATGGAGGATGGCAGCAAAACACACTGCCAAGTGTGTACCTATGCAACTATCTTGCACCTTCTGTACATGTACCCCAAAACCTAAAATGCAATAAAAATTAATAAAAACAAACACGGCCAAATATTCTGAGCCTCACTGAATAATACACACCTGGAGAATAATTTGGAGTCTATTTCTGATGGACATACATTCAGAGCCTCGGTGAATAATGCACACCTCTGGAGTAGCCAGGAGTCTATTTTATTTGGACACTCATTCATAGCCTCAGTGGATAATATGCACCTGTGGAATAGTCAGGAGTCAATTTAATATGGCCAGTCATTCAGAGCATCAGTGAAGAATATACACTTGGAAAATAGTCAAGAGTCTATGTTATATGGCCACTCTCTCAGCGCCGCACTAAGTAATACACACTTGGGAAATAATCAGGACAGTTTTCTATGGACTCTCAATGAGTGCCTCACTTAATAATGCACACCAGTGGAATAGTCAGGAATCTATTTCATTTGGTCACTCTTTCAGAGACTCAGTGAATAATACACACCTAGAAAACAATGAGGAGTCTATTTTATGTTGCCACTCATTCAGAGACTCACGGAATAGTGCACACCTGGAGAATTCTCGAGTATATTTAGAATGGCAAAGCATTCAGCGACTCTGTGTAGAACACACCTAGGTAATAGTGAGAATTTTATTCCAAATAGCCACATATTTGGAGCCTCGGTGAATAATTCACACCAAGAAATTATTCAGGAGTCTATTTCTTATGCCCTCTCACTCAGCCCCTCAGTGAATAATGCACGTCTGTCGATTACAGAGGGGTCTGTTTCATGTGGCCACTCATTTCAAGCCTCATTAAATAATCCACAACTGAGAAAAAGTCAGAAGTGTATTTCACATGGCCACTCATTTAGAGGCTCAGTGAATAATTCACAGCTGTTGAGTATGAAGGAGACTTTCTTATATGGCAAATTATTCAGAGCCTCACTGAATGATTCACAGCGTGGGAATAGTCAGTATTCTGTTTAATATGAACACTCATTATGAGCCTCAGTGAATAACGCATGTCTGTGGAGTACTGAGGATATTAATTCATATGACACCCCTATTCTGCAATTCCCTGAATATTACACACCTGTGGAATAGTCAGAAGTCTATTTCATATGGTGTGTCATTAGAAACCCAAGAAATAATACACTACTAAAGAATAGTCAGGAGTCTTTTTCATATGGCCACTCAGAAAATCAGTGAATAATGCACACATGAAGAATACTCAGTGAATATTAGGAGTCTATTTCATATGGCCACTCACAGCCTCAATGAATAATGCACACCACGGTAATAGTCAGGATCCTGATTCTTATGACCACTGATTCTGTATCTCACTAAATTATACACACCGGAAAATCATCAGTATTTTATTCCATAGAAAGACTCATTCAGAGCCTTACTGAATAGTGCACAACGTGGCAATAGTCAGGAGTGTATTTCATATGGCCTCTCATTCAGAGCTTCAGTGAATAATGAACACCTGTGGAGTAGTCAGGACCCTATTTAAGATAGCCACAAATTAAGCACCTCCCTGAATGATAGACACCTGTGTGACAGTCAGGATTCTATTTGATATGGACACTCATACAGAACCTCTTTGAATACTGCACATGTGAATTATAATCACTAGTCTATTTTGTATGGTGATTCCTTTGGAGAATCAATGAATAACACACACCTTTGGAGTATGTATCTGGAATGGCCAGGAATCTTTTTCATATTGCCACTCGTTCAGGGCCTCAGTGAATAATGCACCCCTGGGAAATAGTCAAGAGTCGACTTCAAATTGCCACCCATTGAGAGTCTCTGTATATAATGCACACCTGGGAAATAGTCAGGAGTCTCTTTCTTATGCCCACTTATTCAGTCTCATTCAATAATACACACCTGGAAGAGAGTTAATAGTCTACTTCATATAGCCACTCATTTAGAGTCTCAATGAATAATGCACACCTGTGGAACAAACACTGGTTTATTTTACATGGCCACAAAATCAAAGCCTGATTGAGTAATGCACAACATTGGAATAGTGAGGAGTCTATTTCATATGCCCACTTAATCAGTGTCTTAGTCAATAATACACACCTTAGAAAGAGTAAGGAATCTATTTCATCTAATGACTAACTCAAAGCCTCATTAAATAATACACACCTGTGTAATAATCAGGAGGCTATTTCATATTGCCAAACATTCAGAGCCTCAGTGACTAATGCATAACGGGGCATACTCAGGACACTATTACATATGGCCTCTCATTCAGAGATTCACTGAATGATAAACACCTCAGGGAAATACAGAATTCTATTTCATAAAAGCACTTTTTCAGACACCAACCATAAAATGCACTCCGGCAAGTATTCAGGAGTCTCTTTTCTATGGCCACTCATTAAGAGCCTCATTGAATAATACACATCTATGGAAATGTCAAAAGTTTATTCCACATAGCCACTTATTTAGAGCCTCATTGAATCATACATACCTAAAAAACACTCAGGAGTCTATTTCATATGGCCACTCATTCAGAGATGAATGGAATAATGCACACCTGCAAAATAGTCTGGAGTCTCTTTGATAAGATGGTTCATTCAGTGCCTCAGTAGAAAATGCACACCTGAGGAATAGTCAAGAGACCATTTTATGTAGCCACTCGTCCATACCCTTAGTAAGTAATACACAAATGGGGAATAGGCAGGAGTCTATTTCATATGGCTACTTATTTAGAAACTCAGTGAATGATACACACCTGTGGACTAGTTAGAGTCTATGACATATGGCCACTCAATCAGAGCATTACTGAATGATGCACAGCTGAGAAATAGTCAGGATTCTATTTTTTTGTGACCATCTTTTAAAAGCCTCATTGAGTAATGCACATCTGGTCAGTAATCAGGAGGCTATGTCATATGAACACTCATTCAGAGCCTAAGTGAATAATGCACACCTGTGAAGTAGCCATGAGTGTATTTCACACAGCTACTCAAAAAGAGCTGCATTGAATAAAAAACACCTGTGGAATAGTCAGAATATTATTTCATATGGCCACTGACTTTTAACATCAGTGAATAAGGCACAAATGTAAAGTACTCAGCAGTCTATTTCATATAGCCACTCATTCAGAGATTCACTGAATAATACAAATATTTGTGATAGACAGCATCCTGTTTCATATGATCACACAAGAAGAGCCTCACTAAGTAATACACACTTGGGGAAGAGTTAGGAGTCTACTTTATATAGCCACTCATTTACAGCCTCAGGGCATAACGCAAACATGTGGAATAGACACTAGTGTGTTTTATATGGCCACAAAATTAAAGCCTGAGTGAGTAATACACGACTTTGGAATAGTAACTAGTCTATTACATATGCCCACATATTCAGAGTCTGAGTCAATAATACACACCTAGGGAATAGTCAGTAGACTACTCCATATGCCCACATATTCAGAGTGAGTCAGAGTCAATAATACACACCTGTGGACTAGAAAGGAAACAATTTCATATGGCCAAAGTTTCAGAGCCTCAGTGAATAATACATAGCTGTGGAATACTCAGGACGCTATTACATATGGAATCTTCTTCAGAGCTTCACTGAATAAGAAACGCCTGTATTGCAGTTAGAATTCTTTTTTTTTTTTTTGAGGCGGAGTTTCGCTCTTGTTTCTCAGGCTGGAGTGCAATGGTGCGATCTGGGCTCACGGCAACCTCCGCCTCCTGGGTTCAGGCAATTCTCCTCCTTCAGCATCCTGAGTAGCTGGGATTACAGGCACATGCCACCGTGTCCAGCTAAGTTTTTTATTTTTAGTAGAGATGGGGTTTCACGTTGTTGACCATGATAATCTCTACCTCTTGACCTTGTGATCCACCCACCTCAGCTTCCCAGAGTGCTGGGATTACAGGTGTGAGCCACTGCGCCCAGCCTGTAGTTAGAATTCTATTTTATATAGCCACATATTCAGAGCATCACTGAATAACATACACCTTGGGGAAAGTCAGGATTCTATTTTGTATAGCCACTCATTTAGAGCCGAACCTAAAAATGCACAACTGAGGAGTATTCAGGAGTCTTTTTCCCGTGGCCACTCGTTCAGAGCCTCACTGAATACTACAGACCTATAAAAAAGTCAGGAGTGTATTTCACATGGCCACTCATTCAGAAACTCAGTGAAGAATCATATATATCTGGAGAATACTCTGAATTCTATTATATATAATCACTTATTCAGAGACTCACTAAATAATGCACACCTGGGGAATAGTCTGGAGACTCTTTGATATGACCTTTCACCCAGTACCTCAGTGGAAAATGCAAAGCTGAGAAATAGTCAGGAGGATAGATTCGGGAGTCCATTTTATATGGTCACTCTTTCAGAAACTCACTGAATAATACAGACCTTAAGAATAGTCAGAGTCCATGTCATATGGCCACTCAATCACAGCATAACTGAATAATGAACAGTGGGGCAATAGTAAGGAGTCTATTTCATATGGCCTCTAATTCAGAACTTCAGTGCATAATAAACAGCTGTGGAGTAGTCAGGACCCTATTTAAGGTAGCCCCAAATTAAGCAGCTCCATGAATGATACACAGATTTGTGATAGTCAGGAGACTATTTGATATGGACACTCATACAGAACCTCTTCGAATACCGCACATGAGTGAAATAATCACTAGTCTCTTTCATATGGTGATTCATTTGGAGAGTCAAGAAATAATGCACACCTTAAAGTAAAATGGCGTCTATTTCATAAGGCCACTCTTTCAGAGTTTCAGTGAATAATATGTATATTTGAATAGTCAGGAATCTCTTTCATATGGCCACTCGTTCAGGGCCTCTGTAAATAATACACCCCTCGGTAATAGTCAACGGTCTACTTCAAATGGATACACATTCAGAGTCTCTGTAAATAATGCACACTTGGGCAATAGACAGGAGTCTCATTTTTCTGCTCATGTTGTCAGAGTCTCATACAATAATACAACCTGGGGAAGAGTTAAGGGTCTACTTCATGTAGTCACTCATTTGGAGCCTTAGTGAATATTGCAAACCAGGGTAATAGTCTGAAGTCTTTTTCATATGGCCACTCATTCTGTGCCTCACTGAATGATACACGTCTAAGGAATCATCAGGATTCTATTCCATACTACCACTCACTTAGAACTTTATGGAATAATTCACAATGGAGCAATAGTCAGTTGTCTATTTTATATGGACTCTCATTCAGAGCTTCAGTGAATAATAAAATTTTATGGAGTAATCAGGACGCTGTTTAAGGTAGCCACAAATTAAGTGCCTCCCTGAATGATACAAACCTAGGTGATAGTCAGAATTCTATTTCATATGAACTCTCATTTTGGAAATCACTGAGTAGTATGCACCTGAGAGGGTCTCCGGATTGTATTTGGTGTAGACACTCATATGAAACCTGTTTGAATAATTCACACACGGAAAATAATTAGGAGTCTATGTCATATGGCTACTCATTCAGACAAGAAGTAAATAAAAAAATGTTGAGTAATAAGAAGTCTGTTTCACATGGCCCCTCTTTCACAGCTTCACTAAATATTACACACCTGTGATATAGTCTGGAGTCTATTTCTTATGGCCACTCATTCAGAGAACCTCTGAATAATGCACACCTGCGGAACAATCAGAAGTCTTTTTCCTGTGGCCACTAATTGAGGGCCTTCCTAAATGTACACACCTGGAGAAATAGTCAGAATTTCATTTTATCCCCTTATTAAGAGTGTCACTAAAAAATTCACAGCTGTGTTATAATCAGGAGACTTTCTCATGTGGCCTCTCATTCGAAGTGTCACTGAATAATGTGGAGTAGTCAGGAGTCTATTTTATGGAGAAATATATTCAGAGCCTCAGTGAATAAGACGGACCCTTGCTATAGAAAGGAATCTAATTAATATATACACATCTTCTGAGCCTCACTGTATAATACACACCTGGAGAATAATTTGGAGTCCATTTCCGATGGACATTCACTCAGATCCTCGGTGTATAATGCACACCTGTGCAGTAGCCAAAAGTCTGTTTTATTCGGACACTCATTCATACCATCAGTGGATAATATGCACGTGTGGAATAGTCAGGATTTCATTTCATATGGCCACTGACTCCTAACCAAAATGAATAATGCACAAATGTAAAGTACTCAGCAGTCTATTTTATATAGCCACTCATTCAGAGATTCACTGAATAAAACAAATATTTAAGATAGACAGCATACTGTTTCATATGATCACAAAAGAAGAGACTCACTGACTATTACACACCTGAAAAAGAGTTAGGAGTCTACTTTATATAGCCACTCATTTATAGCCTCAAGAAATAATGCACACGTGTGAAATAGACACTAGTCTATTTTATATGGCCACAAAATCAATGCCTGAGTGAGTAATACACATCTTTGGAAGAATCACTAGTCTATTTCATATTCCCACATATTTAGAATATGAGTCTATAATACACACCTAGGGAATAGTCAGCAGTATCCTCCGTATTTCCACATATATAGAGTCAGAGGCAATAATACACATCTGTGGACTAGTCAGGAAACAATTTCATATGGCAAAAGTTTCAGCACCTCAGTGAATAATACATACCTGGGGAATACTCAGGATGCTAATACATATGTCATCACCTTCAGAGCATCACTGAATAAAGAACACCTGAATTGTAGTCAAAATTCTAATTTATAGAGCCACATATTCAGAGGCTCACTGAATAACATACACCCTGGGGAAAGAGGATTCTATTTCGTACAGCCACTCATTTATGTCCAAACCTTAAAATGCATGCCTGAGGAGTATTTAGTAGTCTCTTTTCTTTGGCCACTCATTCAGAGCCTCACTGAATAATACAGACCTATGGAAAAGTCAGGAGTGTATTTCACATGGGCAGTTATTCAGAACCTCAGTGAAGAATTATATATATCTGGGGAATACTCAGGATTCTCTTATACATAGCCACTTATTCAGAGACTAACTGAATAATGCACACCTGGGAAATAGTCTGGAGTCTATTTGATATGACCATTCACCCAGTGCCTCAGTGGAAAATGCACAGCTGAAAACTAGTCAAGAGGATAGAGCCAGGAGTCTATTTTATGTGGTCACTCATTCAGAACCTCACTGAATGATACACACCTGGGGAATAGTCAGAGTCCATGCCATATGGTCACTTAATCACAGCATTACCAAATAATGCACAATGAGTCAACAGTAAGTAGTCTATTTCATATGGCCTCTCATTCAGAGCTTCAGTGCATAAAAAACAGCTGTGGAGTAGTCAGGAGCCTATTTAAGGTAGCCCCAAATTAAGTACCTCCGTGAATAATACATACGTGATTGATAGGATAGTATTTGATATGAACACTCATACAGAACCTTTTTGAATACTGCACATCTGGGGAAAAATCACTAGTCTATTTTATATGGGGATTTTTTTGGAGAGGCAAGAAATAACACACACCTGTAGAGTAAAATGTGGTCTATTTCATAAGACCACTCTTTCAGTGTTTCAGTGGATAATATGTATATTTGAATAGTAAGAAATATTTTTTATATGGACATTCAATCAGGGCCTCTGTGAATAATAAACACTACACCCCTCAGAATAGTCAAGGGTCTACTTCAAATGGCCACACATTCAGAGTCTCTGTAAATAATGCACACCTGGTCAATAGACAGGAGTCTCTGTTTTATTACCACTTAGTCAGAGTCTTATTCAATAATACACACCTGGGGAAGAGTTAAGAGTCTACTTCATGTAGCCAATAATTTAGAGCCTCAGTGAATAATGCACACCAGGGTACTAGTCTGGAGCCTTTTTTATATGGCCACTCATTCTGTGCCTCACGGAATGATACACACCTGGGGAATCATCAAAATACTATTCCACACTACTACTCATTTAGAACCGTATTGAATAATGCACAATGGAGCCATAGTCAGGTGTCCATTTTATATGGCCTCTCATTCAGAGATTAAGTGAATAATAAACTTCTATGGAGTAATCAGGACGCTGTTTAAGATACCCACAAATTAAGTTCCTTCCTGAATAATACACACCTGGGTGATAGTCAGGAGTCTATTTCATATGAACTCTAATTCTGGGTATCGCTGGGTAATACACACCTGGGAGAGTGTTAGGAGTCTATTTAGTATGGACACTCATACAGAACCTCTTAGGATAATGCACACATGGATAATAATGAGGAGTCTATGTCATACGGCTACTCATTCAAACAGTGAATAACGCACATGGGGAGTAATTAGAAGTCTGTTTCATCTGGCCCCTCTTTTACAGCCTCCCTGAATATTACACACTTGTGATATAGTCTAAAGTCTATTTTTTATGGCCACTAATCCAGAGAATCACTGAATAATGCACACCTGAAAAATAGTCAGAAGCCTCTTTCTTATGGGCACTCATTGAGAGCCTCACTAAATGTACACACCTGGAGGAATAGTCAAAATTTACTATTATCCCCTCATTAAGAATCTCACTAAATAATGCACACCTGTGGAATAGTTAGGAGACTTTTTCATGTGGCCTCTCATTCGGAGTGTCACTAAATAATATGGTGTAGTCAGGAGTCTATTTTATTCAGAAACATATTCAGAGCCTCAGTAAATAAGACGGACCCTTGCTATAGAAAGAAATCTAATTAATATATACACATCTTCTGAGCCTCACTGAATAATACGCACCTGGAGAATAATTTGGAGTCCATTTCCGACGGATATTCATTCAGAGCCTCGGTGTATAATGCATACCTGTGCAGTAGCCAAAAATCGATTTCATTTGGACACTTATTCATGCCGTCAGTGGATAATATGCACGTGTGGAACAGTCAGGATTTCAGTTCATATGGCCACTGACTCCTAACCAAAGTGAATAATGCACAAATGTAAAGTACTCAGCAGTCTATTTTATATAGCCACTCATTCAGAGATTCACTGAATAAAACAAATATTTAAGATAGACAACATCCTGTTTCATATAATCACAAAAGAAGAGATTCACTGACTATTACACACCTGAAAAAGTGTTAGGAGTCTACTTTATATAGCCACTCATTTATAGCCTCAAGAAATAATGCACATGTGTGGAATAGACACTAGTCTATTTTATATGGCCACAAAATCAAAGCCTGAGTGAGTAATATACAACTTTGGAATAGTCACTAGTCTATTCCATATGCCCAAATATTCAGAGTCAGAGTCAATAATACACATCTGTGAACTAGTGAGGAAACAATTTTATATGGCCAAAGTTTCAGAGCCTCAGTGAATATTACATACCTGTGAAATACTCAAAACGCTATTACATATAGCATATATTTCAGAGATTCATTGAATAAGGAACACCTGTATTGTAGTCAGAATTCTATTTCCTATAGCCACATATTCAGAGACTAACTGAATAACATACTCCTTGGGGAACGTCAGGATTCAATTTCGTCTAGCCACTCATTTAGACCCAAACGTAAAAACACACGCCTGAAAAGTATTCAGGAGTCTTTATTTTATGGCCACTCATTCAGAGCCTCACAGAATAATACAGACCTATGGAAAAATCAGGAGTGTATTTCACATGGCCACTTATTCAGAACCTCAGTGAAGAATCATATATATCTGGAAAATACTCAGGTGTTCTATTATATATAGCCACTTATACAGAGACTCACTGAATAATGCACACCTGGAGAATAATCTGGAGAGCATTTGATATGCCGGTACACCCAGCGACTCAGTGGAAAATGCACAGCTGAGAAATAGTCAAGAGGATAAAGTCAGGAGTCTATTTTATGTGCGCACTCGTTCATAAACTCACTGAAGAATACACACCTTGGGAATAGTCAGAGTCTGGGTCATATGGCTGCTCAATCACAGCATTATCGAATAATGCACAATGGGACAATAGTAAGAATTCTATTTCATATGGCCTCTAATTCAGAGCTTCAGTTCATAATAAACAACTGTGGAGAAGTCAGGGCATATTTAAAGTGGCAACAAATTAAGCAGCTCTGTGAATTATATACACATATGTGATAGTCAGGAGACTCCTTGATATGGACACTCATACAGAACCTTTTCGAATACTGCACATGTCGGGAATAATAACTAGTCTATTTCATATGGTGATAAGTTTGGAGAGTCGAAAATAACCCACACCTGTGAAGTAAACTTAGGTCTATTTCATAATGCCACTATTTTAGTGTTTCTGTGAATAACATGTATGTCTGATAAGTCAGGAATCTCTTTCACATGGCCACTCATTCAGAGCCTCTGTGAATACTCCCCTCTGAAATAGGCAAGGGTCTACTTCAAATGGCTACACATTCAGAGTCTCTGTAAATAATGCACACCTGGGCAATACACTAGTCTCTTCTTTATAACCACTTAGTCAGAGTCTCATTCAATAATACAGACCTGGGGAAGAATTAAGGGTCTACTTCATATAAGTACTCATTTATAGCCTCAGTGAATAATGCACACCAGGGTAATAGTGCAGCATTTTTTATATGGCCACTCATTTTGTGCCTCCCTAAATGATACATACCTTGGGAATCATCAGGATTCTATTTCTTTATTTTATTATTATTTTCTATTTTTAAAATTTTTATTGCATTATAGGTTTTGGGGTACATGTGCAGAGCGTGCAAGATAGTTGCATAGGTACACATATGTCAGTGTGCTTTGCTGCCTTCCTCCCCTTCACTCACACTTGGCATTTATCCCCAGGCTATCCCTTCCCAGCCCCTCCCCACTGTCCCTCCCCCCTTCCCCCAATAGACCCCAGTGTGTAGTAGACCCCCTCCCTGTGTCCATGTGTTCTCATTTTTCTCACCCGCCTATGATTGAGAATATGCAGTATTTCTTTTTCTGTTCTTGTGTCAGTTTGCTGAGAATGATGTTCTCCAGATTCATCCATGTCCTTACAAAGGACACAAACTCATCATTATTGATTGCTGCATAATATTCCATGGTGTATATGTGCCACATTTTCCCAGTCCAGTCTATCATCGATGGGCATTTGTGTTGGTTCCAGGTCTTTGCTATTATAAACAGTGCTGCAATGAACATTCGTGTGCATGTGTCCTTATAGTAGAAAGATTTATAGTCTTTTGGATATATACCCAGTAATGGGATTCTGGATTCTATTTCATACTACCATTCATTTAGAACCTTATTCAATAATTTACAATGGAGCAATAGTCAGGTGTATATTTTATATGGCCTCTCATTCAAAATTTCAGTGAATAGTGAACTTCTATTGAGTAATCAGGATGCTGTTTAAGATAGCCACGAATTAAGTGCCTTCCTGAATGATACACGCCTGGGTGACAGTCAGGAGTCTATTTCATATGAACTCTAATTCTGGGTATTGCTGAGTAATACACACCTGAGGGAGTGTCAGGAGTCTATTTAATATGCACACTCATACAGAACCTGTTTGAACAAAGCACACATAAAGAATAATGAGGAGTCTATATTATACAGCTACTCATTCAGGCAAACAGTGAATAACACTCATGTGGAGTAATTAGAAGTCTGTCTCATATGGCCCCACTTTCACAGCCTCACTGAATATTACACACTTGTGATATAGACTGGAGTCTATTTTTTATGGCCACTCATTCAGAGAATCACTGAATAATGCACACCTGTGGAATAGTTAGAAATCAATGTGGCCTCTAATTCGGAGTGTCACTGAATTATGTGGTGCGGTAAGGAGTCTATTTTATGTACACACATATGCAGAGCCTCAGTGAATCAGACAGACCCTTGCTATAATAAGGAATCTAATTAATATGGCCACATCTTCTGAGCCTCACTGAATAACACACACCTGGAGAATAATCTGGAGTCTATTTTCGATGGACATTCATTCACAGCCTCAGTGAATAATGCACACCTGTATAATAGCCAGGAATCTATTTAATATGGACACTCATTCATAGCCTCAGTGGATAATATGTACGTGTGGATTAGTCACGATTCCATTTTATATGGCCACTAAGTCGTAACCTCAGTCAATAATGCACAAATGTAAAGTACTCAGTAGTCTATTTCATATAGCCATTCATTCAGAGATTCACTGAATAATAGGAATATTTAAAATAGACAGCATCCTGTTTAATATGGTCACACAAGAAGAGCCTCACTGAGTAATACACACCAAGGAAAGTGTTAGGAGTCTACTTTATATAGCCTCGTATTTACAGCCTCAGCGAATAATGCACACGTGTGGAATACATATTAGTCTATTTTATATGGCCACAAAAAAAAGGCTGAGTGAGTAATACACAACTTTGGAATAGTCACTAGTCTATTCCATATGCCCACATATTCAGAGTCACAGTAAATAATACACACCTGTGGACTAGTCAGGAAACAGTTTCATTTGGCCAAAGTTTTAGAGCCTCCGTGAATAATACATACCTGGGAAATACTCAGGATGCTATTACATATGGCATCTATTTCAGAGCTTCATTGAATAAGGAACACCTGTATTGTAGCCAAAATTCTATTTCATATAGCCACATATTCAGAGCCTAACTGAATAACATACACCTTGGGGAAAGCCAAGATTCTATTTCTTATAGCCACTCATTTAGAGCCAAATGTAAAAAGGCATGCCTGATGAGTATTCAGGAGTCTCTATTTTATGGCCACTCATTCAGAGCCTCACAAAAAAATACATACCTATGAAAAATCAGGAGTGTATTTCACATGGCCACTTATTCAGAACCTCACTGAAGAATCATATATATCTGGAAAATACTCAGGATTCTATTATGTATAGCCACTTATTCAGAGACTAACTGAATAGGGCACACCTGGGGAATCATCTGGAGATTATTTGATATGACCGTTCACCCAGTGACTCAGTGGAAAATGCAGAGCTGAGAATTAATTAAGACTATAGAGCCAGGAGTGTATTATATGTGGTCATTCGTTCAGAAACTCACTGAAGAATACACACCTTGAGAATAGTCCGAGTCCAGGTTATATGGCCACTCAATCACAGCATTACTGAATAATGCACAATGGGGCAATAGTAAGGAGTCTATTTCATATGGCCTCTCATTCAGAGCTTCAGTGCATAATAAACTTCTGTGGAGTAGTAAGGACCCTATTTAAATTTGCCCCAAATTAAGCAGCTTTGTGAAAGATACACACATGTGTGATAGTTAGGAGGCTATTTAATATGGACACTCATACAGAACCCCTTCGAATACTGCACATGTTAGGAATAATCACTAGTCTATTTCATGTGGTGATTCGTTTGGAGGGTCAAAAGATAACGCACACCTGTGGAGTAAAATTCTGTCTATTTCATAAGGCCACTCTTTCAGTGCCTCAGTGAATAATATGTATATCTGATAAGCTAGGAATCTCCTTAACATGGCCACTCGTTCAGGGCCTCTGTGAATAATACTCCCCTCATAAATAGTCAAGGGTCTACTTCAAATGGCTACACATTGAGAGTCTCTGTAAGTAATGCACACGTGGGCAATACAAAAGAGTCTCTTATTTATGTCCACTTAGTCAGAGTCTCATTCAATAATATACACCTGGGGAAGAGTTAAGAGTCTACTTCATGTAGCCACTCATTTAGAGCCTCAGTGAATAATGCACACCACGGCAATAGTCGATCATTTTCTTTATGACCACTCAGTCTGGGCCTCCCTGAATGATACAAACCTGGAAAATCCTCAGAATTTTATTTTATACTACCACTCATTTAGAATCTTATTGAATAATTCGCATTGGAGCAATAGTCAGGTGTCTATTTTATATAACCTCTCATTCAAAGTTTCAGTAAATAATAAACTTCTATGGAGTAATCTGGACACTGTTTAAGATAATCACGAATTAAGTGCCTTCCTGAATGATACACACCTGGGTGATATTCTGGAGTATATTTCATATGAATACTAATTCTGGGTATCGCTGTGTATTACACACCTGGGGTAGTGTCAGGAGTCTATTTGGTATGGACACTCATGCAGAAAATGCTTGAATAATGCACACATGGAGAATAATCAAGAGGCTATGTCATTGGGCTACTTATTCAGACAAACAGTGAATAATGCATATGTTGAGTACTTAGAAGTCTGTTTCATATGGCTCCTCTTTTACAGCCTCACTAAATATTACACACTTTCGATGTAGTCTGAAGTCTATTTTTCTGGCCACTCATTCAGAGAATGACTGAATAATGCAAACCTGTAGAATAGTCAGAAGACTCTTTTCTATGGCCACTCATTGAGAGCCTCACTAAATGTACAAACTTGATAAAAGTGTCCAGAATTACTTTTATCCCCTCATTCAGAGTCTCACTAAATAATGCACACCTGTGAAATAGTCAGGAGACTTTTTCATGTGGCCTCTCATTCGGAGTGTCACTGAATAATGTGTCGACAGGAGACTATTTTACGTAGAAACATATTCAGAGCCTCACTAAATAAGACAGACCCTTGCCATAGTAAGGATTCTAATTACTATGTCCACATATTCTGAGACACACTGTAATACACACGTGGAAAATAACTTGGAGTCTATTTTCGATGGACATTCATTCAGAGCCTCGATGAATAATGCACACTTTTGGAGTATCTAGGAGTCTATTTAATTTGGACAATCATTCTTAGCCTCAGTGAATAATATGCACCTTTGGATTAGTCAAGATTCCATTTCATATGGCCACTGACTCGTAACCTCAGTGAATAATGCACAAATGTAAATTATTCGGCAGTCTATTTTATATAGCCACTCATTCAGAGAATCACTGAATAATACAAATATTTAAGATAGACAGCATCCTGTTTCATATGGTCACATAAAATAGCCTCACTGAGTAACACACACCTGGAAAAGTATTAGGAGTCTACTTTATATAGCCTCTCATTTATACCCTAAGCGAATAATGCACGCGTATGGAATAGACACTAGTTTATTTTATATGGCTACAAAATCAAAGCCTGAGTGAGTAATAAACAACTTTGAAATAGTTAATAGTCTATTCCATATGCCCAAATATTCAAAGTCAGAGTCAATAATACACACCTGTGGATTAGTCGGGAAAAATTTTATATGGCCTAAGCTTCATGGCCTCAGTGAGTAAGACATACCTTGGGAATACTCAGAATGCTATAACATATGGCATCTACTTCACAGCTTCATTGAATAAGAAACACCTGTATTGTAGTCAGAATTCTATTTCGTATAGCCACGTATACAAAACATAACTGAATAACATACACCTTGGGGAAAGTCAGAATTCTATTTCATATACCCACTCATTTAGAGCTGAATGAAAAAACGCACGCCTGAGGTGTATTCAGAAGTCTCTCTTTTATGGCCACTTATTCAGAGCCTCACAGAATAATACGGACCTATGGAAAAGTGAGGAGTGTATTTCACATGGCCACTTATTCAGAATCTAAGTGAATAATCACATATATATAGAAAATACTCAGGATTCTATTATATATAGCCAAGTGGCTTATTCAGAGACTCACTGAATAATGCACACATACTGAATAGTCTGGAGACTATTTGATATGACAATTCACCCAGTGAATTACTGGAAAAAACAAAATTGATCTCCCAGGATTTCCAGGCATCAGTCTAAACGGCTGCCCAGACTTGTGTGTTTCTGTGTACAGACAGGGCACCAGCTGCAACTGACATGCTGAAAACTCGAGGCAGTTTTAGGCCTGGGAATCTTGTGGTCTGTGGACAGAGAAAACTTATTTGGAAACATGGTGAGCACTCACCGTCTGTGCTGTTCTCGCTGGGAACTGCAATCTGGAGCCGTTCTTATTAGGCCATCTTGGATCATCCTCCTCAGAAATTGTGGAACTTTCATAAGAATTACTTTCAGAGATCTTCCAAGATGGCGATGTAAAAGCAACTCAGGATTGCAGCTCTCGGTGAAGGCGCAAAGGCTGCTACAGGTGTACCCCAGACAAGCAGGGCCTGGAGTGGACCTCAGAACTCATACAGCAGAGGGGATAGACCACTAGAAAGAAAACTAAGTAACAGAAATACTTCATCATCAACAATCTGGGCATCCACTCAGAGACCGAATTGAAAAATCAGCAACTATTAAGACGACAGGTGGATAAATCCATAAAAATGAGAAGAAACCAGCCCAAAGAGGAGGAAAACACCCGAAACCAAAACACCTCACCTCCTAAAAAGGACCAAAACTCCTCACCAGCAAGGGAACAAAGCTGGATGGAGAATGAGTGTGATGAAATGACGGAATCAGACTTCAGAAGGTAAATAATGAGAAACTTCAGTGAGCTAAAAGAACATGTTCTAAATCAGTGCAAAGAAACTTAGAACCTTGAAAACAAATTTGAAAAAAGATTCGAGGAATTGATAAAAAGAATGGACAACTTGGAGAGGAATATGAATGAATTGAAGGAGCTGAAAAACACAACACGAGAACTTCGTGAAGCATGCACAAGTTTCAACAGTCGAATTGACCAAGCAGAAGAAAGAATATCAGAAGCCGAAGATCAACTCAATGAAATAAAATGAGAAAGCAAGATTAGAGAAAAAAGCACAAAAAGGAATGAACAAAATCTCCAAGAAATGTGGAACTATGTGAAGAGACCTAACCTACCTTTGATAGGTGTACCAGAATGTGATGAAGAGAATGAATCCAAGCTGGAAAACACTCTTCAGGATATTATCCAGGGCAATTTCCCCAAACTAGTAAGACAGGTCAATACTCAACTTCAGAAAATACAGAGAACACCACAAAGATACTCCGCAAGAAGAGCAACCCCAAGGCACATAATCGTCAGATTCACCAGGGTTGAAACGAAGGAGAAAATACTAAGGGCAGCCAGAGAGAAAGGTCGGGTCACCCACAAAGGGAAGCCCATCAGACTCAGAGCAGATCTCTTGGCAGAAACTCTACAAGCCAGAAGAGAGAGGAAGCCAATATTCAACATCCTTAACGAAAAGAACTTTCAACCCAGAATTTCATATCCAGCCAAACCGAGCTTTATAAGTGAAGAAAAAATAAAATCCTTCATGAACAAGCAAGTACTCAGAGATTTTGTTACCACTAGGCCTGCTTTAAAAGAGCTCCTGAAAGAGGCACTACACATAGAAAGAAACAACCAGTACCAGCCATCCTAAAAGCATACCAAATGCTAAAGACCATCAATAAAATGAAGAATGTACATGAACCAATGGGCAAAACAGCCAGCTAGCATCAAAATGGCAGTATCAAACTCACACATAACAATACTAACCCTAAATGTAAATGGGCTAAATGCACCAATCAAAAGACACAGACTGGCAAATTGGATAAAAAAACAAAACCCATCAGTGTGCTGTATCCAGGAAACCCACCTCACATGCACGGATAAACAAAGGCTCAAAGTAAATGGATGGAGGAAGATTTACCAAGAAATTGGAGAGCAAAAAAAAAGCGGGAGTTCCAATTCTCATCTCTGATAAAATAGACTTTAAAGCAACAGAGATCAAAAGGGACAAAGAAGGTCATCACATAATGGTAAAAGGATCGATACAACAAAAAGAGCTAATGATTCTAAATATATATGGACCCAATGCAGGAACACTCAGATATATAAGGCAAGTTTTTAATAACTTACAAAGAGACTTACACTCCCACACAATAATAATGGGAGACTTTAACACTCCACTGTCAATATCAGACAGATCAACCAGACAGAAAATTAACAAGGATATCCAGGACATGAACTCAGACCTGGAACAAGAACACCTGATAGACATTTACAGAACTCTCCAACCCAAATCCACAGAATATTCATTATTCTCAGCACCACATCACACCTACTCCAAAATTGATGACATAATTGGAAGTAATGCAGTCCTCAGCAAATGCAAAACAACTGAAATTATAACAAACAGTCTCTCAGACCATAGTGCAATCAAGTTAGAACTCAGTATTCAGAAAATAACTTAGAACCGCACAGCTTCATGGAATCTGAGCAACTGGCTCTTGAATGTTGATTGGATAAACAATGAAATAAAGGCAAAAATAAAGAAGTTTTTTGAAACCAACGGGAATGAAGACACAACGTAAAAGAATCTCTGGGACACATTTAAAGCAGTCTGTAGAGAAAAATATATAGCAATAAGTGCCCAGATGAGAGGATTGGAGAGATGCAAAACTGCCACCGTATCATCAAAATTGATAGAGCCAGAGGAGCAAGATCAAAAAAGCTCAAAACCTAGCCAAAGACAAGAAATAACTAAGATCAGAGAAGAACTGAAGGAGATAGAGACACGAAAAACCCTTCAAAAAATCAATAAATCCAAGAGCTTGTTTTATGAAAAGATCAACAAAATAGACAGACCACTAGCCAGACTGATATAAAAGAAGAGAGAGAACAACCAAATAGATGCAATAAAAAACGATAATGGGGAAATCACCACAGATTCCACAAAAATTCAAACCATCATCAGAGAATACAACAAACAACTCTATGCACATAAACTAGTAAACCAGAAAGAAATAGATAAATTCCTGGACACCTGTGTTCTTCCAAGCCTAAACCAGGAGGAAGCCAAAAGTATGAATAGACCAATAACAAGGTCTGAAGTTGAGGCAGCAATTAAGAGTCTACCACACAAAAATGCCTATGTCCAGATGGGTTCACTGCCGAATACTACCAGACACACAAAGAGGATCTGGTACCATTCCTTCAGAAACTATTCCAAATAATTCAAAAAGAGGGAACCCTTCCCAAATCATTTTATGAGACAAACACGATTCTGATACCAAAACCGGACAGAGACTCAACAAGAAAAGAAAACTTCAGGCCAATATCCATGATGAACATAGATGCAAATATCTTCAATAAAATACTGGCAAACCGATTGCAACCGTACATTAAAAAACTTATCCATTATGACCAAGTAGGATTCATCCTAGGAATGCAAGGGTGGTTCAACATACACAAGTCTATAAATGTAATTCACCACATAAACAGAAGCAAAAACAAAAATCACATGATTATCTCAATTGACGCAGAGAAGGCATTTGACAAAATTCAACAGCCCTTTATGCTAAAAACCCTCAATAAACTTGGTAATAATGGAACATATATCAAAGTAATAAAAGTTATTTATGACAAACCAACAGCCAATATCATACTTAATGGGCAAAATCTGGAAACATTCCCTTTGAAATCTGGCACCAGACAAGGATGCCCTCTCTCACCACTCCTAGTCAATATAGTACTGGATGTTCTAGCCAGAGCAATCAGGCAAGAAAAAGAAATAAAGGGTATTCAAACAGGAAATGTGGAAGCCAAATTGTCTCTATTTGCAGACGACATGATAGTATATCTAGAAGAACCCATCCCCTCAGCCCAGAAACTCCTGAAACTTATAAGCAACTTCAGCAAAGTCTCAGGATATAAAATCAATGTGCAAAAATCACAAGCATTCCTATACACCAATAACAGACTTAAAGAGAACCAAATCAAGAATGAACTGCCATTCACAATTGCTACAAAGAAAATAAAATACCCAGGAATACAACTCACAAGGAACGTAAGGGACCTCTTTAAGGAAAACTACAAACAACTGCTCAACGAAACAAGAGAGGACACAAACAGATGGAGAAACATTCCATGTTCAGTGTTAGGAGGAATCAATATCATGAAAATGGCTATACTGCCCAAAGTAATTTACACAATCAATGCTATCCGCATCAAACTACCATTGAATTTCTTCACAGAACTGGGAAAAACCACCATGAATTTCATATGAAACCAAAAGAGAACCCGCATAGCCAAGTCAATTCTAAGCAAAAAGAACACAGCGGGAGGCATCACACTACCAGTCTTCAAACTATACTACAAGGCTACTGTAATCAAAACAGCATGGTACTGGTACCAAAACAGAGATATAGACCAATGGAACAGAACAGAGGCATCGGAGGCAACACAACATATCTACAATCATATAATCTTTGATAAACTAGACAAAAAGAAGCAATGGGGAAAGAATTCCCTGTTTAATAAATGGTGTTGGAAAAACTGGTTAGCCATGTGCAGAAAGCAGAAACTGGACCCCTTTCTGACACCTTACACTTAAATTAACTCCAGATGTATTAAAGACTTAAACATAAGACCTGGCACCATAAAATCCCTAGAAGCAAATCTAGGCAAAACCATTCAGGACATAGGAGTAGGCAAGGACCTCATGACCAAAACACCAAAAGCAATGGCAACAAAAGGGAAATAGACAAATGGGACCTAATTAAACTCCACAGTTTCTGCACGGCGAAAGAAACAGTCACTAGAGTGAATCGGCAACCATCAGAATGGGAAAAAGTCTGCGGTTTACGCATCTGACAAAGGGCTGATATCCAAAATTTACAAATAACTCAAACAGATTTACAGGAAAAAGTACTAACAAGCCCATTCAAAAATGAGAAAAGAATATGAATAGACACTTTACTAACGAAGGTATGCATGAGGCCAACAAACACATGAAAAAATGGTCATCCTCACTGGTCATTAGAGAGATGCAAATCAAAACCACATTGAGATACCATCTCACGCCATTTAGAATGGCGATTATTAAAAAGTCTGGAGACAGCAGATGCTGGAGAGGATGTGGAGAAATGGGAACACTCTTACACTGTTGGTGGGAGTGTAAATTAGTTCAACCATTGTGGAAGACAGTGGGGCCATTCCTCAAGGACCTAGAAATACAAATTCCATTTGACCCAGCAATCCCATTACTTCATATATATCCAAAAGACTATAAATCGTTCTACTATAAAAACACATGCACACGAATGTTTATTGCAGGACTGTTTGCAATAGCAAAGACCTGGAACCAACCCAAATGCTTATCGATGATAGACTGGACTGGGAAAATGTGGCAAATATACACCATGGAATATTATGCAGCAATTAAAATTGATGAGTTTGTGTCCTTCGTATGGACATGGATGAATCTGGAGAACATCATTCTCAGCAAACTGACACAAGAGCAGAAAAAGAAATACCGCATATTCTCACTCATAGGCAGATGAGAAAAATGAGAACACATGGACACAGGGAGGGGATCTACTGCACACTGGTGTCTATTGGTGGAAATGGGGGAGGGACATCCGGGGGGAACTGGGGAGGGATATCATTGGGAGAAATGCCAAATGTGGGTGAAGGGGTGGAAGGCAGCAAAACACACTGCCATGAGTGTACCTATGCAACTATCTTGCACGTTCTGCACATGTACCCCCAAACCTATAATGCAATATAAATTAAAAAAAAAGAAAAGAAAAAACACAGTTGAGAAATTTTCAAGAGGATAGTCAGGAGTCTGTTTTATGTGGTCACTCGTTTACAAACTCAGTGAATAATACACACCTTGGGAATAGTCAGAGTCCATGTCATATGGATACTCAATCACAGCATTACCAAATAATGCAAAATGAGGCAATTGTAAGGATTCTATTTTATATGGCCTCTCATTCAGAGTTTCAGTGCATAATAAACAGCTGTGGAGTAGTCAGGACCCTCTTTAAGGTAGCCCCAAATTAAGCAGCTCCTTGAATATTATACACATGTGAGATAGGAGAATACTTGCTATAAACCTCATAGAGAATTTTTTCGAATACTGCGCATGTGGGGAATAATCAGTAGTCTATTTCTTATGGTAGTTCCTTTGGAGAGTCAAAAAATGACGCACACCTGTAAAGTAAAATGGGGTCTATTTCATAAGGCCACTCTTTCAGTGTTTTAGTGAATAATATGCATATCTGATAAGTCAAAAATCTCTTTCACATGGCCACTCGTTAGGGGTCTCTTTGGATAATACTCCCCTCAGAATTTGTCAAGCATCTACTTCAAATGGCTACACATTCAGAGTCTTTGAAAGTAATGCACACCTGGGCAATACACAAGAGTCTCTTTTTTTATGCCCACTTAGAGTATCATTCAATACTACACACCTGTGGAAGACTATAGGGTCTACTTCATGTAGCCATTCATTTAGAGCCTCAGTGAGTAATTCACACCGGGGTAATAGTCGATCATTTTTTATATGGCCACTCATTCTGTGCCTCCCTGAATGATAGACACCTGGGGATTCCTGAGGATTCTATTTCATAGTACCACTCATTTAGATCCTTATTGAATAATTCACAATGAAGCAATAGTCAGGTGTCTATTTTATATGGCCTCTCATTCAAAGTTTTAGTGAATAAGGAACTTGTATGGAGTAATGAGGATGCTCTTTAAGATAGCCTCGAATTAAGTGCCTTCCTAAATAATACACACCTGGGTGATAGTCAGGAGTCTATTTTCTATGAACTCTTATTCTGGGTATCGCTGAGTAATACACACCTGTGGGAGTGTCAGGAGTTTATTTAGGATGGACACTCATACAGAACTTGTTTGAATAATGCACACATAGATAATAATCAGTACTCTATGTCATATGGCTACTCAATCAGAAAAACAGTGAATAACGCACACGTGGAGTAATTAGAAGTCTGTTTCATATGGCTCCTCTTTCACAGCCTCATTGAATATTACAGACTTGTGATATAGTCTGGAGTCTATTTTTTATAGCCACTCATTCAAATACTCACTGAATAATGCACACCTGCGGAATAGTCAGAAGTCTCTTTCATATGGCCACTCATTAAGAGCCTCTCTAAATGTACACACCTGGGGAAATAGTCAGGATTTACTTTTATCCATTTCCTCAGAGTCTCAATAAATAATGCACACCTGTGGAATAGTCAGGAGACTTTTTCATGTGGCCTCTCATTCGGAGTGTCACTGAATATTGTGCTGTAGCCAGAAGTCTATTTTAGAGATACAGATATTCAGAGACTCAGTGAATAAGACAGACCCTTGCTATAGTAAGGAATCTAATTAATATGGACACATCTTCTGAGCTCATTGAATAAGATAAACCTGTAGAATAATTTGGAGTATATTTTTGATGGAATTCATTCAGAAGCTCTGTGAATAATACACACCTGTGGAGTAGCCAGGAGTGTATTTCATTTTCACAATCATTCATAGCCTCAGTGGATAATATGCACATGTGGATTAGTCAGGATTCCATTTCATATGGCCACTGACTCGTAACCTCAGTGAATAATGCACAAACGTAAAGTAGTCCGGAGTATATTTCATATATACACTTATTCAGAGAATCACTGAATAATACAAATATTTAAGTTAGACAGCATCCGGTTTCATATGGTCACACAAGAAGAGCCTCACTGAGTAATACACAAATGGGGAAGTGTTAGGAGTCTACTTTATGTAGCCTCTCATTTACAGCCTCAGGGAATATTGTACAGATGTGGAATAGACACTAGTCTATTTTATATGGCCACAAAGTCAAAGACTGGGTGAGTAATACACAACATTGGAATAGTCACTAGTCTATTCCATATGCCCAAATGTACAGAGTCAGAGTCAACAATACACACCTGTGGACTAGTCAGGAAACAATTTTATATGGCCAAAGTTTCAGAGCCTCAGTGAATAATACATACCTAGGGAATAATCAGGACGCTATTACATATGACATCTATTTCAGAGCTTTATTGAATAAGGAACACCTGTATTGTAGTCAGAATTCTATTTTGTATAGCCACATATTCAGAGCTTAACTGAATAACATACACATTGGAGAAATTCAGGTTTCTATTTCGTACAGCCACTCATTTAGAGCCCAATGTAAAAACACATGCCTGAGGAGTGTTCAGGAGTCTCTATTTTATAGCCACTCATTTAGAGTCTCACAGAATAATACAGAACTACGTAAATGTCAGAATTGTATTTCACATGGCCACTTATTCAGAACCTCAGTGAAGAATCATATATATATCTAAAAAGTACTCAAGATTCCATTATATGTAGCCAATTATTCAGAGACTCACTGAATAATGCACACCTGGGGAATAATCTGGAGTCTGTTTGATATGACCATTCACCCAGGTACTCAGTGGAAAATGCAGAGCCGAGAAATAGTCAAGAGGATAGTGACAGGAGTCTATTTTATGTAATCACCCGTTCAGAAAGTCACTGATGAATACACATCGTGGGAATAGTCAGAGTCCAGGTCATATGGCCACTAATTCACAGCATTACTGAATAATGCACAATGGGGCAATAGTAAGGAGTCTATTTCATATGGCCTCTCATTCAGAGTTTCAGTGCATAATATACAGCTGTGGTTTAGTCAGGACCCTATTTAAGGTAGCCCCAAATTAAGCAGCTCCGTGAATGATACCCACATGTGTGATAGTCAAAAAACTATTTGATATGGACACTCATCCAGAACCTCTTTGAATACTGCACATGTGGGGAATAATCACTAGTCTATTTCATAAGGTGATTTGTTTGAAGAGTCAAAAAATAACGCACACCAGTGGAGCAAAATGGGGATTATTTCATATGGCCACGCTTTCAGTGTTTCAGTGAATAATATGTATATCTGATAAGTCAGGAATCCCTTTCACATGGCCACTATTTCAGGGCCTCTGTGAATAATACTCCCCTCAGAAATTGTCAAGGGTCTACTTCAAAGGGCTACACATTCAGAGTCTCTGTAAGTAATGCACACCTGGGAAATACACAAGTCTCTCTTTTTTATGTTCTCTTAGTCAGAGTCTCATTCAACCATACCCACCTGGGGAAGAGTTAAGAGCCTATTTCATGTAGCCCCTCATTTAGAGCCTCTGTGAATAATGTACACCAGTGTAATAGTAGAGCATTTTTCATATAGTCACTCATTCTGTGCCTCCCTGAATGATAAACACCTGGGGAATCATCACAATTCCATTTCATAGTACCACTCATTTAGAACCTTATTGAATAATTCACAATGGAGCAATAGTCAGGTGTCTATTTTATCTGGACTCTCATTCAAAGTTTCAGTGAATAATGAACTTCTATGGAGTAATCAGGATGGTGTTTAAGATGGCCACGAATTAAGTGCTTTCCTGAATGACACACACCTGGTTTATAGTCAGGAGTGTATTTCATATGAACTCTAATTCTGGGTATCACTGAGTAATACACACCTGGGAGAGTCTCAGGAGTCTATTTGGTATGGACACTCATATAGAACCTGTTTGAATAGTGCACACATAAAGAATACTTAGGAGTCTATGTAATATGTCTATTCATTCAGATAAACATTGAATAACGCACATGTGGAATAATTAGGAGTCCGTTTCATCTGGCCCCTCTTTCACAGTCTCATTGAATATTATACACTTGTGATATAGTCTGGAGTCTATTTTTTTATGGCCACTCATTGAGAGAATCACTGAATAATGCACAGCTTCAGAATAGTCAGAAGTCTTTTTTCTATGGCCACACATTGAGAACCTCACTAAATGTACACATTTGGGAAAATAGTCAGGATTTACTTTTATCTACTCATTCATATTCTTACTAAATATTGCACACCTGTGGAATAGTAAGGAGACATTATTATGTGGCCTCTCATTCAGAGTGTCACTGAATAATGTGCTGTAGTCAGGAGTCCATTTTATGTAGACACATATTCAGAGCCTCAGTGAATTAGACAGACCACTGCTATAGTAGGGAGTATAATTTATATGGCCACAACTTCTGAGCCTCACTGAATAATACACTCGTGGAGAATAATTTGGAGTCTATTTTCGATGGACATTTATTCAGAGCCTCGGTGAATAATGCACACCTGTGGAGTAGCCAGCAGTCTATTTCCTTTGGACACTCATTCATACCCTCAGTGGATTATATCCACGTGTGTATTAGTCAGGATTCCATTTCATATGGCCATTGACTGGTAATCTCAGTTAAAAATGAAAAAATATAAAGTACTCAGCAGTCTATTTCATATAGCCACTCATTAAAATATTCAATGCATAATAAAAATATTTAGGATAGACAGCATCCTGTTTTATATGGTCACACAAGAAGAGCCTCACTGAGTAATACACACTGGGGAAGTGTTAGGAATCTACTTTATATAGACTCTCATTTACAGCCTCAGCGAATAATGCACACGTGTTGAATAGACACTAGTCTATTTTATATGGCCACAAAATCAAAGCCCGAGTTTGTAATACAAAAATTTGGAATAGTCACTAGTCTATTCCATATGCCCAAATATTCAGAGTCACAGTCAATAATACACACCTGTGGACTAGTCAGGAAACAATTTCATTTGGCCAAAGATTCAGAGCCGCAGTGAATAATACGTACCTGGGGAATACTCAGCTCGCTATTTTATATGGCATCTATTTCAGAGCTTCATTGAATAAGGAACACCTGTATTGTAGTCAGAATTCTTTTTCGTATAGCCACATATTCAGAGCCTAACTGAATAACATATACCTTGGAGAAAGTCAGGATTCTATGTCATATAGCCACTGATTTATAGCCGAATGTTTAAACGCACGCCTGAGGAGAATTCAGGAGTCTCTATTTTATGGCCACACATTCAGAGCCTCACAGAATAATACAGACCTATGGAAAAATCAGGAGTGTATGTCACATGACCACTTATTCAAAACTTCAGTGAAGAATTATACATATCTGGAAAATACTCAGGATTTATTACATATAGCCACTTATTCAGAGACTCACTGAATAATGCACACCCGAGGAATAATCTGGAGACTAATTGATATGACCGTTCACCCAGCGACTAAGTGGAAGATGCACAGCTAAGAAATAGTCAAGAGGATAGAGTCAGTAGTTCATTTTATGTGGTCACTCGTTCAGAAACTCACTGAAAAATGCACACCTTGGGAATAGTCAGAGTCCAGGTAATATGGCCACTCATTCACAGCATTACCGAATAATGCACAATGAGGAAATAGTACGGAGTCTATTTCATATGGCCTCTCATTCACAGCTTCAGTGCATAATAAACAGCTGTGGAGTAGTCAGGACCCTATTTAACGTAGCCCCAAAATAAGCATCTCTGTGAATGATACACACATGTGTGATAGTCAGGAGACAAGTTGATATGGACACTCAAACAGAACCTGTTCGAATACTGCACTTGTGGGGAATAGTCACTAGTCTATTTCATATGATGATTCGTTTGGGGAGTCAAAAAATAACGCACACCTGTGGAGTAAAATGGGGTCTATTTCATATGGACACTCTTTCAGTGTTTCAGTGAACAATATGTATATCTGATAAGACAGGAATCTCTTTCACATGGCCACTCGTTCAGGGCCTCTGTGAATAAAATTCCCCTCAGAAAGAGTCAAGGGTCTACTTTAAATGGCTAGGCATTCAGAGTCTCTGTAAGTAATGCACACCTGGGCAATACACAAGAGTCTCTTTTTTATGTTCACTTAGTCAGAGTCTCATTCAATAATACAACCTGGGGAAGAGTTAAGGGTCTAATTCATGTAGCCACTCATTTAGAGCCACAGTGAATAATGCATACCAGGGTAATAGTCGAGCATTTTTTATATGGCCACTCATTCTGTTTCTTCCTCAATGATACACACCTGAGGAATCCTCAGTATTCTAATTCATACTACCCCTCATTTAGCACCTTATTGAATAATTTGCAATAGAGCAATAGTCAGGAGTCTATTTTATATGGCCTCTCATTCAAAGTTTCAGTGAATAATGAACTTCTATTCAGTAATCAGGACGCTGTTAAGATAGCCACGAATTAAGTGCCTTCCTTAATGATACACACTGGGGTGATAGTCAGGAGTCTATTTCATATGAACTCCAATGCTGGGTATCGCTGGGTAATACACACCTGGGGAAGTGTCAGGAGTCTATTTGATATGGACACTCATACAGAACCTGTTTGAATAATGCACACATGGAGAATAATGAGGAGTCTATATTATACGGCTACTCATTCAGACAAACAGTGAATAACGCACATGTGGAGTAATTAGAAGTCTGTTTTATATGGCCCTCCTTGACAGCCTCACTGAATATTACACACTTGTGATATAGTCTGGAGTCTATTTTTATGGCCACTCATTCAGAATCTCACTAAATAATGCACACCTGTGGAATAGTCAGGAGAATTTTTAATGTGGCCTCTCATTCGAAGTGTCACTGAATAATGTGGTGTAGTCAGAAGTCTATTTCATGTAGACACATATTCAGAGCCTCAGTGAATAAGGCAGACCCTTGCTATAGTAAGGAATCTAATTAATATGGCCACATCTTCTGAGCCTCACTGAATAATACACAACTGGAGAATAATTTGGAGTCTATTTTCGATGGTAATTTATCCAGAGCCTTGGTAAATAATGCACACCTGTGTGGTAGCCAGAAGTCTATTTCATTTGGACACTCATTCATAGCCTCAATGGATAATATGCACGTGTGGATTAGTCAGGATTCCATTTTGTATGGCCGCTGACTCGTAACGTCAGTGAATAATGCACAAATGTAAAGTACTCAGCAGTCTATTTCATATAGATATTCATTCAGAGATTCACTGAATACTACAAATATTTAAGATAGACAGCATCCTGTTTAATATGGTCACACTAGAAGAAACTCACTGAGTAATAAACACCTGTGGAAGATTTAGGAGTCTACTTTATATAGCCTCTCATTTACAGCTTCAGCGAATAATGCACAAGTGTGGAATAGACACTAGTCTATTTTATATGGCCACAAAATCATAGCCTGAGTGAGTGATACACAACTTTGGAATATTCACTAGTCTATTCCATATGCCCAAATATTCAGAATCAGAGTCAATAATACACATTTGTGGACTAGTCGGGAAACAATTTCATATGGCCAAAGATTCAGAGCCTCAGTGAATAATACATACCTGAGGAATTCTCAGGATGCTATTACATATTGCTTCTATTTCAGAGCTTCATTGAATAAGGAACACCTGTACTGTAGTCAGAATTCTATTTCGTATAACCACATATTCAGAGCCTAATTGAATAACATACACCTTGGGGAAAGTCAGGGTTCTTTTTCCTGTAACAACTCATTTAGAGCCGAATGCAAAAACGCACGCCTGAGGAGAATTCAGGAGTCTCTATTTTATGGCCACACATTCAGAACCTCACAGGATAATACAGACCTATGGAAAAGTCAGGAGTGTATTTCACATGGCCACTTATTCGGAACCTCAGTGAAGAATCATATATATCTGGAAAATACTCAGGATTCTTTTATATATATATCCACTTATTCAAGAGACTCACTGAATAATGCACACCCGAGGAATAATCTGGAGACTATTTGATATGACCATTCACCCAGTGACTCAGTGTAGAATGCACAGCTAAGAAATAGTCAAAAGGATAGAGTCAGTAGTTCATTTTATGTGGTCACTCGTTCAGAAGCTCACAGAATAATGCACACCTTGGGAGTAGTCAGAGTCCAGGTCATATGGCCACTCATTCACAGCATTACAGAATAATGCACAATGAGGAAATAGTACGAAGTCTATTTTATATGGCCTCTCATTCACAGCTTCAGTGTGTAATAAACAGCTGTGGAGTAGTCAGGACCCTATTGAAGGGTAGCCCCAAATGAAGCAGCTCCGTGAATGATACACGCATGTGTGAGACTCAGGAGACTATTTGGTATGGACACTCATACAGAACCTCTTCGAATACTGCACATGTGGTGAATAATCACTAGTCTATTTCATATGGTGATTCGTTTGGAGAGTCAAAAAATAACACACATTTGTGGAGTAAAATGGGGTCTATTTCATAAGGCCACACTTTCTGTGTTTTAGTGAATAATATGTATATATGATAAGTTAGAAATCTCTTTCACATGGCCACTCGTTCAGGGCCTCTGTGTATAATACTCCCCTCAGAAATAGTAAAGGGTCTACTTCAAATGGTTACATATTCAGAGTCTTTGTAAATAATGAACACCTGGGCAGTACACCTGAGTCTCCTTTTTATGCCCACTTAGTCAGAGTCTCATTCAGTAATACACACCTGGAAAAGAGTTCAGAGTCTACTTCATGCAGCCCCTCATTTAGAGCCTCAGTGAATAATGTATATCAGGATAATAGTTGAGCATTTTTTATGTGGCCATTCATTCTGTGCCTCCCTGAATGATATACACCTGAAGAATTCTCAGGATTCTATTTCATATTACCACTCATTTAGAACTTTATCGAATAACTCACAATGGAGCAATAGTCAGGGGTCTCTGTTATATGGCCTCTCATTCAAAGTTTCAGTGAATCAGGAACTTCTATGGAGTAATCAGGATGCTGTTTAAGATAGCCACAAATTAAGAGACTTCCTGAATGATACACACCTGGGTGATAGTCAGGAGTCTATTTCATATGAACTCTAATTCTGAGCATCACTGAGTAATACACACCTGGGGGCATTTCAGGAGTCTATTTGGTATGGACACTCATACAGAACCTGTTGGAATAATGCACACATGGAGAATAATGAGGAGTCTATATTATACGGCTACTCATTCAGACAAACAGTAAATAACACAGATGTGGAATAATTAGAAGTCTGTTTCCTATGGCCCCACTTTCACAGCCTCATTGAATATTACAAACTTGTGATATAGTATGGAGCCTATGTTTTGTGGCCACTCATTCAGGGAATCACTGAATAATACACACCTGCTGAATAGTCAGAAGTCTCTTTCTTACAGCCACTCGTTGAGAGCCTCACTAAATGTACACACCTGGGGAAATAGTAAGGATTTACTTTTATCCCCTCATTCATAGTCTCACTAAATAATGCACACCTGTGGAATAGTCAGGAGACTTTTTCATATGTCTTCTCATTTGGAGTGTCACTGAATTATGTGGTGTAGTCAGGAGTCTATTACATGTAGACACATACTCAGAGCCTAAGTGAATAAGACAGACCCTTGCTATAGTAAGTAATCTAATTAATATGGCCACATCTTCTGAGCCTCACTGAATAATACACAACTCGAGAATAATTTGGAGTCTATTTTCCATGGATATTCATTCATATCCTCGGTAAATAATGCACACCTGTGGAGTAGCCAGGAATCTATTTAATTTGGACACTCATTCATAGCCTCAGTGGACAATATGCACGTGTGCATTAGCCAGGATTCCATTTTATATGGCCACTGACTCGTAACCTCAGTGAATAATGCAAAAATGTAAAGTACTCAGCAGTCTGATTTATATGGCCACTCATTCAGAGATTCACTGAATACTAAAAATATTTAAAATAGACAGCATCCTGTTTAATATGGTCACACAAGAAGAGCCTCACTGAGTTATACACACCAGGGGAAGTGTTAGGAGTCTACTTTTTATAGCCTCTCGTTTACAGCCTCAGCGAATAATGCACACGTGTGGAATAGACACTAGTCTATTTTATATGGCCACAACATCGAAGCCTGAGTGAGTAATACACATCTTTGGAATACTCAATAGTCTATTACATATGCCCAAATCTTTAGAGTCAGAATCAATAATAAATGCCTGTGGACTAGTCAGAAAACAATTTCATATTGCCAAAGTTTCAGAGCGTCAGTGAATAATACATACCTGAGAAATACTTAGGACACAATTACACGTGGCCACTATTTTGAGCTTTATTGAATAAAGAACATTTTTATAGTAGTAAGAATTCTATTTCGTATAGCCACATATTCAGAGCCTAACTGAATAACATACACGTTGGGGAAAGTCAGGGTTCTATTTTGTATAGCCACTCATTTAGAGCCGAATGTAAAAATGCACACCTGAGGAGTATTCAGGAGTCTCTATTTTATGGCCACTTATTCAGAGCCTCACCGAAGAATACAGACCTATGGAAATTTCAGGAGTGTATTTCACATGGCCACTTATTCAGAACCTCAGTGGGTAATCATATATATTTAAAAATATTCTCAGAAATCTATTATACATAGCCACTTATTCCGAGACTCACTGAATAATGGAAACATGGGGAATAGTCTGAGAACTATTCGATATGACCAGTCACCCAGCGACTCAATGATAAATGCAGAGCTGAGAAATAATCAAGTGGATAGAGTCAGGAGTCTGTTTTATGTTGTCACTCGTTCAGAAACTCACTGAAGAATACACACTTTGGGAATACTCAGAGTCCAGGTCATATGGCCACTTAATAAGAGCATAACCGAGTAATGTTCAATGGGGAAATAGTAAGGAATCTATTTCACAGGGCCTCTCATTCAGAGATTCAGTGCATAATCAACAGCTGTGGAAAAGTCAGGACCCTATTTAAGGTAGCCCCAAATTAAGCAGCCCCATGAATGATACACACATGTGTGAGAGTCAATAGACTATTTGACATGGACACTCATACAGAAGCTCTTCAAATACTGCATATGTGGGGAATAATCACTAGTCTATTTCATATGGTGATTTGCTTAGAGAGTCAAAAAATAACGCACAAATGTGGAGTAAAATGGGGTCTATTTCATAAGGCCACAGTTTCAGTGTTTAAGTGAATAATATGTATATCTGATAAGTCAGGAATCTCTTTCACATGGCCACTCGTTCAGAGCCTCTGTGAATAATACTCCCCTCAGAAATAGTCAAGGGTCTACTTCAAATGGCTACACATTCAGAGTCCTGTAAGTAATGAATACCTGAGCAATACACCTGAGTCTCTTTGTTACACCCACTTAGTCAGAGTCTCATTCAATAATACACACGTGGGGAAGAGTTAAGGGTCTACTTCAAATGGCTACACATTCAGAGTCCTGTAAGTAATGAATAACTGAGCAATACACCTGAGTCTCTTTGTTACGCCCACTTAGTCAGAGTCTCATTCAATAATACACACCTGGGGAAGAGTTAAGGGTCTACTTCATGTAGCCACTCATTTAGAGCCTCAGTGAATAATGCAAGCCAGGTTAATAGTTGAGCATTTTTTATATGGCTACTCATTCTGTGCCTTCCTGAATAATATACACCGGAAGAATCCTCAGGATTCTATTTCTTTCTACCACTCATTTAGAACCTTATTGAATACTTCACAATTGAGCAATAGTCATGTGTCTATTTTATATTGTCTCTCATTAAAAATTTCAGTGAATAATGAACTTCTATGGAGTAATCAGAACGCTGTTTAAGATAGCCCCGAATTAAGTGACTTCCTGAATGTTACACACCTGGGTGATAGGAGTCTATTTCTTATGAATTCTAATTCTGTGTATCACTGAGTAATACACACCTGGGGGCGTTTCAGGAGTCTATTTGGTATGGACACTCATACAGAACCTGTTTGAATAATATACACATGGGAAATAATAAGAAGTTTATGTCATACAGCTACTCATTCAGAAAAACAATGAATAACGCACATGTGGAGTAATTAGAAGTCTGTTTAATATGGCCACTCTTTCACAGGCTCACAGAATATTGCACACTTGCGATATAGTCTGGAGTCTATTTTTTATGGCCACTTATTCAGTGAATCACTGAATATTGCACAGCTGCGGAATAGTCAGAAGTCACTTTCCTATGGCCAATCATTGAGAGCCTCATTAAATGTACACACCTATTGTGAGATCTTCCAAGGCAGCGTCATAGACGCGACTCAGGATTAGAGCTCTCTGTGAAGGCACAGAGGGTGACTCCTAGCCGCCTCCTTGGACGGACCGTTTTTGCCCACAGAACCTTGAAAGTTTCAGGTTTTGGAGAGATATGGGACGCCAGCGCAGCCGGCTTGCGTGGCCCATTCGGCTGGCACCACAGCCAAGTGGAACCCTGCACAAAACTCACTGGTCTGGGTGCCCAGTTAAACCAGCAATCTGAGATTTGGAAGGGCAGATTCGCATGTCCATCTGATTGAACAAGATTTGGACAATGAGCCAGACCAATAGATTCCTGGGAAGTGTGATCTGAGCTGGTGCAGTGGGCAGTGACACAGGAGATTGCACGGATCCCAGTGCACTATCGGCTGGCTACTGGGTCGCCAGTGAAAGAGTCGACTGTTCAGCTTGCAGAGAGGAAGAGAGAGAGAGAGAGGATGGACTTTGAGGCAGGGAGCTGGGTGATCGGGCTCGGCAGGTCCCACCCTCATGGGGACAAGCAGGGTGGCGATTGGAGGCGCTCAGGGCTGAGAGTTTTCTGCTGGCAGAATTGAATCTAGGATGGTGCAGCCCCATGGGGGAGGGGCGTCCGCCACTACGGATGCAATCCACCCCTACAGAAGTACCGCCCAGTGCTGATGCAGGCTGCTGTTGCCAAGGCAACCCGGGATAACAGAGACTCCATCAGCAGAGCAGCAGAACGGAGCCCCAAAGTAGGAGGGCGAACCTGAGCTAGCAGGGTGGAGCCTCGGCAGGCAAATAGAGACTAGACTACCTCTAGATGGGCAGGACAGTGCAACAGATACTCATAAAGAAAACCCCAACTCCCTGAGACAGAGCATCTAACAGGGAAAAAAAGGGGGGGTTTATGTGCTCTGTTGCAGCAGACATAAACACATCCTCCCAACAACCCTGAATGAACAATGGAGCTCACAGCTCAGCACTGGAGCTCCTGTAAAGCACAGACCATCCCCTCAAGAAGCTCCCTGACCCCTGTATATCCAAAGAGTCACCCCAAAAAAGGACTAATCAGACTGACATTTGGCGGGCATCATTCTGGAACAAAGATAACAGAAGAAGAAACTGGTAGCATCCCTCACTGTTCTGCAGCTGCTACAGGTGTACCCCAGACAAGCAGGGCCTGGAGTGGAACTCAGCACTCGTACAGCAGAGGGTCTAGACCATTATAAAGAAAACTAAGTAACAGAAGTAATTTATCATCAACAATCTGGGCGTCTACTCAGAGACCCAATGGAAAAGTCAGCAACTACTAAGACGACAGGTGGAAAAATCAACAAAGATGGGAAGAAACCAGCACACACACACACACAAAAACAACCGAAACCAAAACACCTCACCTCCTACATAGGATCAAAACTCCTTACCAGCAAGGGAACAAAGCAGGAGACAGAATGAGAGTGATGAAATGATGGAATCAGATTTCAGAAGGTGAATAATGAGAAACCTAGAAGACCCAATCACCTCAGCCCACAAACTCGTAAAACTGATAAGCAACTTCAGCAAAGTCCCAGGATACAAAATCAATGTGAAAAAATCACAAGCATTACTATACACCAATAACAGACTTAAAGAGAACCAAATCAAGAACGAACTGCCATTCATAATTGCTACAAAGAAAATAAAATACCTAGGAATACAACTCACAAGGAATGTAAAGGACCTCTTCAAAGAAAACTACAAACCACTGCTCAACGAAATAAGAAAGGACACAAACAGATGGAGAAACATTCCATGTTCGTGGTTAGGAAGAATCAATATTGTGAAAATGGCTATACTGCCCAAAGAGATTTACACAAACAATGCTATCCCCATCAAACTATCATTGAATTTCTTCACAGAACTGGAAACAACCGCCATGAACTTCATATGGAACCCAAAGAGTGCCAGCATAGCCAAGTAAATTCTAAGCAAAAAGGACACAGCGGGAGGCATCACACTACCAGACTTCAAACTATAGTACAAGGCTACAGTAATCAAAACAGCATGGTACTGGTACCAAAACAGAGATATAGACCAATGGAACAGGACAGAGTTATTGGAGGCAACACAACATATCTACAACCATATAATCTTTGATGAAAAAGACAAAAACAAGCAATGGGGAAAGGATTCCCTGTTTAATAAATGGTGTTGGGAAAACTGGCTAGCCATGTGCAGAAAGCAGAAACTGGACCCCTTCCTGACACCTTACACTAAAATTAACTCCAGATGAATTAAACACTTAAACGGAAGACCTGACACCATAAAAACCCTAGAAGAAAATCTAGGCAAAATCATTCAGGACATAGGAGTAGGCAAGGACTTCATGACCAAAACACCAAAAGCATTGGCAACAAAAGACAAAATAGACAAATGGGACCTAATCAAACTCCACAGCTTCTGCATGGCAAAAGAAACAGTCACTAGAGTGAATAGGCAACCATCAGAATGGAAAAAAATCTTTGAAGTTTACGCATCTGACAAAGGGCTGATATCCAGAATTTACTAAGAACTCAAACAGATTTACAGGAAAAAGACAAAGAAGCCCATTCAAAAATGGGCAAATGATATGAACAGACACTTTACAAAAGAAGACATACATGAGACCAACAAACACATGAAAAAATGCTCATCATCATTGGTCATTAGAGAGATGTAAATCAAAACCACATTGAGATACCATCTCACGCCACTTAGAATGGCGATCATTAAAAAATCTTGAGACAGCAGATGCTGGAGAGGATGTGGAGAAATAGGAACACTCTTACACTGTTGGTGGGAGTGTAAATTAGTTCAATCATTGTGGAAGACAGTGTGGCAATTCCTCAAGGACTTAGAAAGAGAAATGGCATTTGACCCAGCAATCCCATTACTGGGTATATATCCAAAGGACTATAAATCGTTCTACTATAAGGACACATGCACACGAATGTTCATTGCAGCACTGTTTACAATAGCAAGGACCTGGAACCAACCCAGATGCCAATCGATGATAGACTTGACTGGGAAAATGTGGCATATATACACCATGGAATATTATGCAGCAATAAAAAATGATGAGTTTGTGTCCTTTGTAAGGACATGGGTGAATCTGGAGAACATCATTCTCAGCAAACTGACACAAGAACAGAAAAAGAAATACCGCATATTCTCACTCATAGATGGGTGAGTAAAATGAGAACACATGGACACAGGGAGGTGGTCTATGACACACTGGGGTCTATTGGTGGGAATCAGGGAGGGACAGCGTTGGGGAACTGGGGAGGGATAGCTTGGGGAGAAATGCCAAATGCGGGTGAAGGGGAGGAAGGCAGCAAAACACAATGCTATGTGTGTACTTATGCAACTATCGTAGACGTTCTGCACATGAACCCAAAAACCAATAATGTAATAAAAATTTCAAAAAATTAAAAAATAAAAATAAATAAATGTACACGCCTGGTGAAATAGTCAGAAATTTTGTTTATCTCCTCATTCAGAATCTCACTATATATTGCACACATGTGGAATAATCAGGAGACATTTTCATGTGGCCTCTCATTCGGAGTGTCACTGAATAATGTGGTGTAGTCAGGAGTTTGTTTTATGTAGACACATATTCAGAGGCTGAGTGAATAAGACAGACCTTTGCTATAATAAGGAATCTAATTAATGTTGCCACATCTTCTGAGTCTCACCGAATAATACACACCTGGAAAATAATTCGGAGTCTCTTTTTGATAGACATTCATTCAGAGCCTGAGTAAATAATGCACACCTGGGGAGTTTTCAGGAGTCCATTTTAATTGGAAACACATTCTTACCCTCAGTGGACAATATGTACTTGTGTATTCGTCAGAATTTAATTTTATATGGCCACTGACTCATAACCTCAGTGAATAATGCCCAAATGTAAAGTACTCAGCAGTCTATTTCACATAGTCACTCATTTAGAGTTTCACTGAATAATACAAATATTTAAGATAGACAGCATTCTGTTTTATATGATCACACAAGAAAAGCCTCACTGTGTAACAATCACCGAGGGAAGTATTAGGAGTCTACTTTATATAGCCTCTCATTTACAGCCTCAGTGAATAATGCACACGTGTGGAATAGACACTAGTCCATTTTATATGGCTGCAAAATCAAAGCCTGTGTGAGTAATACACAACTTTGGAATAGTCACTAGTCTATTCCATATGCTCAAATATTTAGAGTCAGAGTCAATAATACACGCCTTTGGACTAGTCAGGAAACAATTTCATATGGCCAAAGTTTCAGAGCCTCACTGAATAATACATACCTGAGAAATACTCAGGACGCTATTACATGTGTCATCTATTTCAGAGATTCATTGAATAAGGAACACCTCTCTTGTAGTCAGAATTCTATTTTGTATAGCCACATATTCAGAGCCTAACTGAATAACATACACCTTGGGGAAATTCAAGATTCTATTTCGTATAGCCACTCATTTAGAGCCGAATGTAGAAACGCACGCCTGAGGAGTATTAAGGAGTTTTTATTTTATAGCCACTCATTCAGAGACTTACAGAAGGAAAAAGAACTATGGAAAATTCAGGAGTGTATTTCACATGGCCACTTATTCAAAACCTCAGTGAAGTATCATATATATCTGGAAAACACTTAGAACTCTATTATCCATAGGCACTTGTTCAAAGACTCACTGAAGAATGCAAACATTGGGAATAGCCTGCAGATTTTTGATATAACCATTCACCCAGCGACTCAGTGGAAAATGCAGAGCTGAGAAATAGTTAAGAGGATAGAGTCAAGAGTCTATTTTATGTGGTCACTCCTTCAGAAACTCATTGAAGGATACACACTTTGGGAATACTCAGAGTCCAGGTCATATGGCCACTCAATCACAGCATTACCAAATAATGCTCAATGGGGCAATAGTAAGGATTTTCTTTCATATGGACTCTCATTCAGAGCTTCCCTTTGTAAGAAACAGCTGTGGAGTAGTCAGGACCCTATTTAAAGTAGCCACAAGTTAAGCAGCTCTGTGAATGATACAAACATGCGTGAGAGTCAGGAGACAATTTTATATGGACACTCATAGAGAACCTCTTCGAATGCAGCACATGTGGGGAATAATTACTAGTTTATTTCATATGGTGATTCGTTTGGAGACTCAAAAAATAACGCACAACTGTGGTGTTAAATGGGGTCTATTTCACAAGCCCACACGTTCAGTGTTTTAGTGAATAATATGTATATCTGATAGCCAGGAATCTCTGTCACATGGCCACTCGTTCAGGGCCTCTGTGAATAATACTCCCCTCAGAAATAGTCAAGGGTCTACTTCAAATGGCTACATATTCAGAGTCTCTGTAAGTAATGAACACCTGGGCAATACACCTGAGTCTTCTTTTTATGCCCACTTAGTCAGAGTCTCATTCAATATTACAAGCCTGGGAAAGAGTTAAGAGTCTACTTCATGTAGCCACTCATTTAGAGCCTCAGGGAATAGTGCACACCAGGGTAATAGTCGAGCATTTTTTATATGGCCACTCATTCTGTGCCTCCCTGTATGATATACACCTGAACAATTCTCAGGATTCTATTTCATACTACAACTCATATAGAAATTTATTGAATAATTCACAATGGGGCAATAATCAGGTGTATATTTTATATGGAGTCTCATTCAAAGTTTCAGTGAACAATAAACTTCCCTGGAGTAATCTGGGCAGTGTTTAATATAGGCACGAATTAAGTGCCTTCATGAATGACACACAACTGTGTGATAGTCGGGAGTCTATTTCATATGAACTCTAATTCTGGGTATCGCTGAGTGATACACACCTGGGGGAGTGTCAGGAGTCTATTTGGTAAGGACACTCATACAGAACCTGTTTTAATAATGCACAAAAGGAGAATAATGAGGTGTCGATGTCATATGTCTACTCATTCAGACAAACAGTGAGTAACGCACATGTGGAGTAATTAGAAGTATGTTCCATATTGCACTCTTTCACAGCCTCACTGAATATTACACACTTGTGATATCATCTGGAGTCTATTTTTTATGGCCACTCATTCAGAGAATCAGTGAATGATGCACACCTGTGGAATAGGTAGAAGTCTCTTTCCTATGGCCACTCATTGAGAGCCTCACTAAAGGTCCTCGCCTGGGGAAATAATCAGAATTACCTTTTATCCCCTCATTCAGAATCTCACTAAATAATGCACACCTGTGGAATAGTCAGGAGAATTTGTCATGTAGCCTCTCATTCGGAGTGTTACTGAATCTAATTAATATGGCCACATCTTCTGAGCCTCACTGAATAATACACCCCTGAAGAATAATTTGGAGTCTATTTTTGATGGACATTCATTCAGAGCCTCGGTAAATAATACACACCTGTGGAGTAGCCAGGAGTCTATTTGATTTGGACACATATTTATAGCCTCAGTGGACAATATGCACGTGAGGATTAGTCAGGAATCCATTTTTTATGGCCACTGACTCATAACCTCAGTGAATAATACGCAAATGTAAAGTCCTCAGCAGTCCATTTTATGTAGGCACTCATTCAGAGATTCATTGAATAATACAAATATTTAAGTTAGACAGGATCCTGTTTCATATGGTCTCACAAGAAGAGCTTCACTGAGTAACATACCTGTGGAAGTGTTAGGAGTCTACTTTATATAGCCTCTCATTTACTACCTCAGGGATTAATTCACACGTGTGGAATAGACACGAGTCTACTTTATATGGCCACAAAATCAAAGCCTGAGTGAGTAATACACAACTTTGGAATAGTCACTAGTCTATTCCATATGCCCAAATATTCAGAGTCAGAGTCAATAATACACACCTGTGGATTAGTCAGGAAACAATTTCATATGGCCAAAGTTTCAGAGTCTCAGTGAATAATACATACCAGAAGAATACTCACGACGCTATTACATATGGCATCTATTTCAGAGTCTCATTGAATAAGGAACACCTGTATTGTAGTCAGAATTGTATTTCGTATAGACACATATTCAGAGCCTAACTGAATAACATACAACTTGGGGAAAGTCAGGATTCTGTTTCGTATAGCCACTCAATTAGAGCTGAATGTAAAAATGGTCGCCTGAGGAGTATTCAGGATTCTCTATTTTATGGCCACTCATTCAGAGCCTCGCAGAATAATACAGACCTGTGAAAAATCAGGAGTGTATTTTACATGGCCACATATTCAGAACCTCATTGAAAAATCATATATATCTGGAAAATACTCAGGATTCTATTATATATTGCTACTTATTCAGAGACTCACTGAATAATGCACACCTGGGGAATGGTCTGGAGACTATTTGATATGACTGTTCACTCAGTGACTCAGTGGAAAACGCACAGCTGAGAAATAGTCAAGAGGATAGAGTCAGGAGTCTATTTTATGTGGTCACACATTCAGAAACACACTGAAGAATATTCACGTTGGGAAGAGACAGAGTCCAAGTCATATGGCCACTCATTCACAGAATTACTGAATAATGCACAATGGGGCAATAATAAAATTCTATTTCACATAACCTCTCATTAAGAGATTCAGTGTAAAATAAACAGCTGTGGAGTAGTCAGGACCCTATTTCAGGTAGACCCAAATAAAACAGTTACGTGAATAATACACACATGTTTGATAATCAGGAGACTATTTGATACGGACACTCATACAGAACTTCTTCGAATACTGCACATGTGGGGAATAATCAGTAGTATTTCATATGGTGATTTGTTTGGAGAGTCAAAAAATAATGTATACTTGTGGAGTAAAATGGGGTCTATTTCATAAGGCCACTCTTTCAGTGTTTCAGTGAATAATATGTATATCTGATAAGTCAGGAATCCCTTTCACATGGCCACTAGTTCAGGGCCTCTGTGAATAATACTCCCCTCAGAAAGAGTCAAGGGTACACTTCAAATGGCTACACATTCAGAGTCTCTGTAAGTAATGCACACCTGGGAAATACACAAAAGTCTCTTATTTATGTTCACGTAGTCAGAGTCTCATTCAGTATTACACACCTAGGAAGAGTTAAGAGTCTACTTCATGTAGCCACACAGTTAGAGCCTCAGTGAGTAATGCACACCAGGTTAATAGTTGAGTATTTTTTTATATGTCCACTCATTTTGCACCTCTCTGAATAATACACACCTGAAGAAACCTCAGGATTCTATTTCATATTACTCCTCATTTAAAACCATATTGAATAATTCACAATTCAGCAATAGCCAGGTGTCTATTTTATATGGCCTCTCATCCAAAGTTTCAGTGAATAATGAACTTCTATGGAGTAATCAGCACGCTGTTTAAGATAGCCACGAATTAAGTGCCTTCCGGAATAATACACACCTTTGTGATAGTCAGGATTCTATTTCATATAAACTCTAATTCTGGGTATCACTGGGAAACACACACCTGGGGGAGTGTCAGGAGTCTATTTGGTATGGACACTCATACAGAACCTGTTTGAATAATGCACACATGGAGAAGAACGAGAAATCTATATCATACGGTTAGTAATTCAGAAAACAGTGACTAACGCACATGTGGAGTAATTAGAAGACAGTTTCATATGGCCCCTCTCTCAGCCTCAGTGAATATTACACACTTGTGATATAGTATGGAGTCTGTTTTTTATGGCCACTCATTCAGAGAATCACTGAATAATGCACACCTGCGGAATAGTCAGAAGTCTCCTTCTTATGGCCACTCTTTGAGAGCCTCACTAAATGTACACACCTGAAGAAATAGTCAAAATTTTCTTGTATCTCCTCATTCATAGTCTCACTTAATAATGCTCACCTGTGGAATAATCTGGAGACTTTTTATGTGGCCTCTTATTTAGAATGTCACTGAATAATGTGCTCTAGACAGGAGTCTATTTCATGTAGACACATATTCAGAGCCTCAGTGAATAAGGCAGATCCTTGCTATAGTAAGGAATCTAATTAATATGGCCACATCTTCTGAGCCTCACTGAATAATACACACCTGGAGAATAACTTGGAACCTATTTTTGATGGACCTTTATTCAGAGCCTCGGTTTATAATGCACACCTGTGCAGTAGTCAGGAGTCTATTTCTTTTTCTTTTTTTGGGGGGACTGGATCTTTTATTTATTTATTTATTTATTTTATAAAAACAAATGTTTATTTTTTTTTAAAAAAAGTTTATTGCATTATAGGTTTTGGGGTACATGTGCAGAACGTGCAAGGTAGTTGCATAGGTACACACATGGCAGTGTGTTTTGCTGCCTTCTCCCCTTCACCAAACTTGGCATTCATCCCCAGGCTATCCCTCTCCAGCCCCCACCACTGTCCATTCCCCATTCCCCCCAGTAGACACCAGTGTGTAGTAGACCCCCTCCCTGTGTCCATGTGTTCTCATTTTTCTCACCCGCCTATGAGTGAGAACATGCGGTATTTCTTTTGCTGTTCTTGTGTCAGTTTGCTGAGAATGATGTTCTCCAGATTCATCCATGCCCTTACAAAGAACAAAAACTCATCATTTTTGACTGCTGCATAATATTCCTTCTTATATATGGGCCACATTTTCCCAGTCCAGTCTATCATCAATGGGCATTTGGGTTGGTTCCAGGTCTTTGCTATTGCAAACAGTGCTGCAATGAACATTCGTGTGCGTGTGTCCTTATAGTAGAACAATTTATAGTCCTTTGGATATATACCCAATAATGGGATTGATGGGTCAAATGGAATTTCCATTTCTAGGTCCTTGAGGAATCGCCACACTGTCTTCCACAATGGCTGAACTAATTTACACTCCCACCAACAGTGTAAGAGTGTTCCTCTTTCTCCACAGCCTCTCCAGCATCTGCTGTCTCCAGATTTTTTAATAATCTCCATTCTAAGTGGCGTGAGATGGTATCTCAATGTGGTTTTGATTTGCATCTCTCTAATGACCAATGATGATGACCTTTTTTTTATGTGTTTGTTGGCCTCATGCATGTCTTTTTTTGTAAAATGTCTGTTCATATCCTTTTCCCATTTTTGAATGGACTTGTTTGTTTTTTTCCTGTAAATCTGTTTGAGTTCTTTGTAAATTCTGGATATCAGCCCTTTGTCAGATGTGTAAACTGCAAAGATTTTTTCCCATTCTGATGGTTGCCGATTCACGCTAGTGACTGCTTCCCTTGTGATGCAAAATCTGTGGAGTTTAATTAGGTCCCATTTGTCTATTTTATCTTTTTTTGCCAATGCTTTTGGTGTTTTGGTCATTAAGTCCTTGCCTACTTCTATGTCCTGAATGGTTTTCCCTAGATTTGCTTCTAGGGTTTTTATGGTGTCAGGTCTTATGTTTAAGTCTTTAATCCATCTGGAGTTAATTTTAATGTAAAGTGTCAGGAAGGGGTTCAGTTTCTGCTTTCTGCACATGGCTAGGCAGTTTTCCCAACACCACTTATTAAACAGTGAATCCTTTCCCCATTGCTTCTTTTTATCAGGTTGATCAAAGATTATATGTTTGTAGATACACTGTGTTGCCTCCGATGCTTCTGTTCCATTGGTGTATATCTATGTTTTGGTACCAGTACCATGCTGTTTTGATTACTGTAGCCTTGTACTATAGTTTGAAGTCTGGTAGTGTGATGCATCCCGCTGTGTTCTTTTTGCTTAGAATTGACTTGGCTATGCGGGCTCTCTTTTGGTTCCATATGAAGTTCATGGTGTTTTTTCTCAATTCTGTGAAGAAATTCAATGATAGTTTGATGGGGATAGCATTGGTTGTGTTAACTACTTTGAGCAGTATAGTCATTTTCATGATATTGATTCTTTCTAACCACGAACATGGAATGTTTCTCCATCTGTTTGTGTCCTCTCTTATTTCGTTGAGCAGTGGTGTGCAGTTTTCCTTAAAGAGGTCCCTTACATTCCTTGTGAGTTGTATTCCTAGGTATTTTATTTTCTTTGTAGCAACTGTGAATGGCAGTTCGTTCTTGATTTGGTTCTCTTTAAGTCTGTTATTGGTGTATAGGAATGCTTGTGATTTTTGCACATTGATTTTATATCGTGAGACTTTACTGAAGTTGCTTATCAGTTGCAGGAGCTTTTGGGCTGAGGTGATGAGGTCCTCTAGGTATACTATCATGTCGTCTGCAAATAGAGACAATTTGACTTCCACCTTTTTTATTTGAATACGCTTTATTTCTATTTCTTGCCTGATTGCTCTGGCTAGAACATCCAGTACTAAGTTGAATAGGAGTGGTGAGAGAGGGCATCCTTGTCTAGTGCCAGATTTCAAAGGGAATGCTTCCAGGTTTTGCCCATTCAGTATGATATTGGCTGTTGGTTTGTCGTAAATAGCTTTTATTACTTTGAGATATGTTCCATCAATACCAAGTTTATTGAGGGTTTTTAGCATAAAGAGCTGTTGAATTTTGTCAAATGCCTTCTCTGCGTCAATTGAGAGATTCATGTGGTTTTTGTTTTTGCTTCTGTTTATGTGGTGAATTACATTTATAGACTTGCATATGTTGAACAAGCCTTGCATCCCCGGGATGAATCCTACTTGATCATTATGAATAAGTTTTTCAATGTGCTGTTGCAATCGGTTTGCGACCTGACACCATAAAAACCCTAGAAGAAAATCTAGGCAAAACCGTTCAGGACATAGGAGTAGGCAAGGACTTCAAGAACAAAACACCAAAAGCATTGGCAACAAAAAACCAAAATAGACAAATGGGACCTAATCAAACTCCACAGCTTCTGCCTGGCAAAAGAAGCAGTCAGTAGAGTGAATTGGCAACCATCAGAATAGGAAAAAATCTTTGCAATTCACACATCTGACAAAGGGCTGATATCCAGAACTTACAAAGAACTCAAACAGATTTACAGAAAAAAAAAACAAACAAGCCCATTCAAAAATGGGCAAAGGATATGAACAGAAACTTTACAAAAGAAGACATACATGAGGCCAACAAACATATGAAAAAGTGCTCATCATCATTGGTCATTAGAGAGATGCAAATCAAAACCACATTGAGATATCATCTCACACCAGTTAGAATGGCGATCATTAAAAAATCTGGAGACAGCAGATGCTGGAGAGGATGTGGAGAAATAGGAACACTCTTACCCTGTTGGTGGGAGTGTAAATTAGTTCAACCATTGTGGAAGACAGTGTGGCGATTCCTCAGGGACCTAGAAATAGAAATTCCATTTGACCCAGCAATCCCATTACTGGGTATCTATCCAAAAGACTATAAATCGTTCTACTATAAGGACACATGCACACGAATGTTCATTGCAGCACTGTTTACAATAGCAAAGACCTGGAACCAACCCAATTGCCCATCGATGATAGACTGGACTGGGAAAATGTGGCACATATACACCATGGAATATTATGCAGCAATCAAAATGATGAGTTTGTGTAGTTTGTAAGACATGGATGAATCTGGAGAACATCATTCTCAGCAAACTGACACAAGAACAGAAAAAGAAACACCACATATACTCACTCATAGGTGGGTGACAAAAAATGAGAACACATGGACACAAAGAAGTGGTCTACTATACACTGGGGACTGTTGGGGGAAATGGGGGAGGGACAGCGTGGGGGGGTGTGGGGGATAGCCTGGGGATGAATACTTAGTGTGTGTGAAGGGGAGGAAGGCAGCAAAACACACTGCCATGTGTGTACCTATGCAACTATCTTGCACGTTCTGCACATGTACCCCAAAACCTAAAATGCAATAAAAATTTAAAAAAATAAAAAAATAAAAAATAAATAAAAAAACAACGTACACCTGTGGGGTAAATTGGGGTCTATTTCATAAGGACACTCTTTCAGTGTTTCAGTGAATAATATGTATATCTGATAAGACAGGAATATCTTTCACATGGCCACTTGTTCTGGGCCTCTGTGAATAATACTTCCCTCAGAAATAGTCAAGGGTTTACTTGAAAGGGCTACACATTCCGTCTCTATAAGTGATGCACACCTGGACAATGCACTAGAGTCTAATATTTATGCACACGTAATCAGTGTCTCGTTCAATAATACACACCTGGAGAAGAGTTAAGAGTCTACTTTATGTAGCCACTCATTTAGAGCCTCAGTGAATAATGCACACCAGGGTAATAGTCGAGCATTTTTTATATGACCACTCATTCTGTGCCTCCGTGAATGATACACACCTGGGGAATTTTCAGGATTCTATTTCCTACTACCACTCATTTAGAACCTTATTGAATAATTCACAATGGAGCAATAGTCATGTGTCTATTTTATATGGCCTCTCATTCAAAGTCTCAGTGAATAATGACATTTTATGGAGTAATCAGGTCGCTGTTTAAGATATCCACGAATTAATTGCCTTTCTGAATGATACACACTCTGGTGATAGTCAAGAGTCTATTTAATATGAACTCTAATTCTGGGTTTCGCTGAGTAATACACACCTGGGGGAGTGTCCGGAGTCTGTTTGTTATGGACACTAATACAGAACCTGTTTGAATAATGCACACATGGAGAATAATAAGGAGTTTTTGTCATAGGGCTACTCATTCAGACCAACAGAGAATAACGCGAATGTGGAGTAATTAGAAGTCTGTTTCCTATGGCCTCTCTTTCAGAGCCTCACTGAATATTACACACTTCTGATATAGTCTGGAGTCTATTTTTATGTCCACTCATTCAGAGAATCACTGAATAATGCACACCTGCGGAATGGTCAGAAGTCTCTTTCCTATGGCCACTCATTGAGAGCCTCACTAAATGTACACACCTGAGAAAATAGTCAGGATTTACTTTTATCTCCTCATTCCGAGTTTCACTAAATAATGCACACATGTGGAATAGTCAGGAGAATTTTTTATTTAGCCTCTCATTTGGAGTGTCACTGAATAAGGTGGTGTAGTCAGGAGTCTATTTCATGTAAACACATATTAAGAGCCTCAGTGAATAAGACAGACACTTGCTATAATAAGGAATCTAATTTATATTTTCACATCTTCTGAGCCTCACTGAATACTCCAGACCCGGAGAATAATTTGGAGTCTATTTTTTGATGGACATTCATTCACAGCCTCAGTGAATAACGCACACCTGACAAGTATCCAGGTATCTATTTCATTTGAACACTCATTCATAGCCTCTGTGGATAATATGCACGTGTGGATTAGTCAGGATTCTATTTCATATAGCCACTGACTCATAACCTCAGTGAATAATGCACAAATATGAAGTACTCCGCAGTGTATTTTATATAGCCACTTATTCAGAAATTCACTAAATAATACAATTTTTTAATCTTTTAAATTTTTATTGCATTATAGGTTTTGGGGTACATGTGCAGAACGTGCAAGATAGTTGCATAGGTACACACATGGCAGTGTGTTTTGCTGCCTTCCTCCCCTTCACCCACACCTGGCATTTATCCCCAGGCTATCCCTCCCCATCCCCCCCTGCTGTCCCTCCCCCATTCCCCCAATGGACCCCAGTGTGTAGTAGAACCCCTCCCTGTTTCCATGTGTTCTCATTTTAGAATAATACATTTATTAAAGATACACAGCATCCTGTTTCATATGGTCACACAAGAAGCGCCTCACTGAGTAATACACACCTGGGGAAGTGTTAGGAGTCTATGTTATATAGCCTCTCATTTACAGCCTCAGGGAATAATGCACACTTGTGGAATAGACAATAGTTTATTTTATATGGCCACCAAATCAAAACTTGTGTGAGTAATTCAAAACTTTGGAATAGTCACTAGTCTATTTCATAGGCCCAAATATTCAGAATAATAGTCAGTAATAGACACCTGTGGACTAGTAAGGAAACAATTTGATGTGGCCAAAGTTTTAGAGCCTCAGTGAGTAATACATACCTGGTAAATACTCAGGACATGATTACATATGGCATCTATTTCAGAGCTTCATTGAATAAGGAACACCTGTATTGTAGTCATAATTCTATTTTGTATAGCCACATATTCAGAACCTAACTGAATAAGATTCACCTGGGGCAAAGTCAGGATTCTATCTTGTATAGCCACTCATTTAAAGCCAAATATAAAAATGCATGCCTGAGGAGAATTTCCAAGTTGGCGCCATAGAAGCAACTCAGCATTGCAGCTCTCAGTGACGGCGCAGAGGGTGAGTCCTAGCTGCATCTTCAGACAGAACTTTGTTACCCACAGAACGGGGAAATTCCCAGGTGTGGGAAAGATACAGGAAAGCAGCACAGCTCTTTCAGCTTGCGCAGCCATTTTGGCTGGCATCGCAGCACAGCAGCACTGGGAAAAAAACTCACTGGTCTGGGTGCCTTGACAAACTGTCAATCTGAGATTTGGGTGTGGAGATTGACATGTCCATCTGATTGAACGGGACTTGGATGGTGAGCCAGACCAGGAAATTTCTGGGAAGAGAGATTTGAGCCAGTGCAGTGGGCTGCAGAATGGGAGATCGCACGAATCCCAGTGCCCAATCAGCAGGCGACTGGGGCACCTGTGAGAGTGTCAACCATTCAACTTGGAGAGAAAGAGAGAGAGAGAGAGGAGGGAATTTGAGGCAGGGAGCCAGGTGATCGAGCTTGGCGGGTCTCAACCTCACGGGGATGAGCAGGGCTGCGATTCAAGGCGCCCGGTGTTGAGAGTTTTGCTGTGGGCTCAGCTGAATTCAGGACGATTAAGCTCGATGGGGGAGGGGTGTCAGCCATTATGGACGGAATCTGCCCCTACTGAGGTACATGTGCATTTGTGATGCAGCCTGCTGTTGCCGAGGCAACCAGCCATAACAGAGAAACTCTGCAAACAGGGCAAAACACACCAAAGTAGAACAGAGCCCCATGGCAGCAGGGCAGACCAGCTCTATCAGGGCAGAGCCCCAGGAGTCAAATAGTGAACAGACTGCCTCCTCGCTGGGCAGGACAATGCAACAGATACTCATAAAGAAAGCCCTAACTCCCTGAAACAGAACATCTAATGGGGAAATAAAAGAGGAGGGGTTTATGTGTTCTGCTGCAGAAGACAGAAGCACATCCTTCCAATAAACCTGAATGAACAACGGAGCTCACAGCTCAGCACTGGAGCTCATACAAAGTAAGGCCATCTCCTCAAGAAGCTCCCTGACGCCTGTATATTGAAAGAGTCACCGTAAAAAAGGACTAATCAGACTGACATTTGGCAAGCATCATTCTGGGACAAAAATAGTAGAATAAAAAACCGGTAGCATCCTTCACTGTTCTGCAGCTGCTACAGGTGTACCCCAGACAAGCAGGGCCTGAAGTAGACGTCAGTACTCGTACAGCAGAAAGGCTAGACCATTAGAAGGAAAACTAAGTAACAGAAATACTTCATCATCAACAATCTGGACGTCCACTCAGAGACCCAATCAAAAGGCAGAAACTACTAAGATGACAGGTGGATAAATCCACAAAGATGGAAAGAAATCAGTGCAAAAGTGAGGAAGACACCCGAAACCAAAACACCTTACCTTCTACAAAAGACAAAATCTCACCAGCCAGGGAATAAAGCTGGACAGAGAATGAGAGTGATGAAATAATGGAATCAGACTTCAGAATGTGAATAATGAGAAACTTCAGTGAGCTAAAAAAAATGTTTGAAATCAATGCAAAGAAACTAAAAACCTTGAAAAAAAATTGAAAAAAGATTCGAGGAAATGATAACAAGAATGGACAACTTAGAGAGGAACATGAATGAATTGAAGGAGCTGAAAAACACAACACGAGAACTTTGCGAAGCAGGCACAAGTTTCAACAGCCAAATTGACCAAGCAGAAGAAAGAATATTAGAAGTCGAAGATCAACTCAATGAAATAAAATGAGAAACCAAGATTAGAGAAAAAAGCACAAAAATGAACAAACAAAATCTCCAAGAAATAAGGGACTATGTGAAGAGGCCTAACCTAAGTTTGATAGGTGTACCAGAATGTGATGAAGAGAATGAATCCAAGCTGGAAAACACTCTTCAAGATATTATCCAGGAAAATTTCCCCAACCTAGAGAGACAGGCAAATATTCAACTCCAGAAATACAGAGAACACCACAACTATATTCCACAAGAAGAGCAACTCCAAGGCACATAATAGTTAGATTCACAGGTTTGAAATGAAGGAGAAAATACTAAAGGCAGCCAGAGAGAAAGGTCGGGTCACCCACAAAGGGAAGCCCATCAGTTTAACAGCAGATCTCTTGGCAGAAACTCTACAAGCTAGAAGAAAGTGGGAGCCAATATTCAACATCTTTAAAATAAAAAACTTTCAACCCATAATTTTATATCCAGCCAAACTGAGCTTCATAAGTGAGGGAAGAACAAAATCTTTTGCAAACAAGCAAGTACTCAGAGATTTTATCACCACCAGACCTGCTTTACAAGAGCTCCTGAAAGAGGCACTACACATAGAAAGGAACAACCAGTACCAGCCAGTCGAAAAACATACCAAATGCTAAAGAGCATCAAAAAAATGAAGAAACTGCATCAACCAATGGACAGAACACTCAGCTAGAATCAAAATGGCAGTATCAAACTCAAACATAACTATATTAACCCTAAATGTAAATGGGCTGAATGCACCAATCAAAAGACACAGACTGGCAAATTGTATAACAAACCAAAATCATCAGTGTGCTGTATCCACAAAACCCATCTCACATGCAAGGATTCACAAATGCTCAAAATAAAGAGATGGAGGAAGATATACCAAGCAAATGGAGAGCAAAAAAGAGCAAGAGTTGCAATTCTCATCTCTGATAAAATAGACTTTAAAGCAACAAAGATCAAAAAAAGACAAAGAAGGTCATTACATAATGGTAAAAGGATCGATACAACAACAAGAGCTAATGATTTTTAATATATATGGACCCAATGCAGGAGCAACCATATATATAAGGCAAGTTCTTAATGACTTACAAAGAGACTTAGACTCCCACACAACAATAGTGAGAGACTTTAACACTCCACTATCAATATCAGACAGATCAACCAGACAGAAATTTAACAAGGATATCCAGGACTTAAACTCAGACCTGGAACAAGCAAACCTGATAGACATTTACAGAACTATCCACTCCAAACCCACAAAATATACATTCTTCTCAGCACCACATCACATCTACTCCAAAATTGACCACATAATTGGAAGTAAACTACTCCTCAGCAAATGCAAAACAACTAAAATCATAACAAACAGTCTCTCAGACCACAGTGCAATCAAGTTAGAACTCAGAATTCAGAAACTAATTCAGAAACGCACAGTTTCTTGGAAACTGAACAACTGGCTCTTGAATGTTGATTGGATAAACAATGAAATGAAGGCAGAAATAAAGTTCTTTGAAACCAACGAGAATGAAGACAAAATGTACCAGAATCTCTGGGACACATTTAAAACAGTCTTTAGAGAAAACTATATAGCAATAAGTGCCCACGTGAGGAGAGTGGAGAGATCCAAAATGGACACCCTATCCTCAAAATTGAACGAGCTGGAGGAGCAAGATCAAAAAGATCAAAACCTAGCCGAAGACAAGAAATAACTAAGATCAGAGCAGAATTGTAGGAGATAGAGCCAAGAAAACCCCTTCAAAAAGTCAATAAATCCAAGAGCTGGTTTTTCGAAAAGATCAACAAAATAGACAGACCACTAGCCAGACTGATAGAAAAGAAAAGAGAGAACAACCAAATAGATGCAATAAAAAACGATAATGGGAAAATCACCACAAATTCCACAGAAATACAAACCGTTATCAGAGAATACTTCAAACAACTCTATGCACATAAACTAGTAAACCAGGAAGAAACGGATAAATTCCGGGACACATGTGTCCTCCCAAGCCTAAACCAGGAAGAAGCTGAAACTATGAATAGACCAATAACAAGGTCTGAAGTTGAGGCAGCAATTAAGAGCCTACCACACAAAAAAAATCCCAGGTCCAGATGGGTTAACAGCCGAATTCTACCAGACACACAAAGAGGATCTGGTACCATTCCTTCTGAAACTATTCCAAATAATTCAAAAAGAGGGAACCCTTCCCAAATCATTTTATGAGACCAACATCATCCTGATAGCAAAGCTCGGCAGAGACTCAACAAGAAAAGAAACCGTCAGGCCAATATCCATGATGAACATAGATGCAAAAATCTTCAATAAAATACTGGGAAACCGATTGCAACAGCATATTAAAAAACTTATCCATCATGATCAAGTAGGATTCATCCCGGGGATGCAAGGCTGGTTCAACATATGCAAGTCTATAAATGTAATTTACCACATAAACAGAAGCAAAAACAAAAAACACGTGATTATCTCTATTGATGAACAGAAGGCATTTGACAAAATTCAACAGTCTTTTATGCTAAAAACCCTCAATAAACTTGGTATTGATGGAACATATTTCAATGTATTAAAAGCTATTTACGACAAACTAACAGCCAATATCACACTGAATGGGCAAAAACTGGAAGCATTCCCTTTGAAATCTTGCACTAGAAAAGGATACCCTCTCTCACCACTCCTATTCAACATAGTACTGGAAGTTCTAGCCAGAGCAATCAGGCAAGAAAAAGAAATAAAGGGTATTCAAATAGGAAAGTTGGAAGCCAAATTGTCTCTATTTGCAGACAACATGATAGTATACCTAGAAGACCCCATCACCTCAGCCCAAAAGCTCCTGAAACAGATAAGCAACTTCAGCAAAGTCTCAGGATATAAAATAAATGTGCAAAAATCACAGGCATTCCAATACACCAATAACAGACTTAAAGAGAACCAAATCAAGAACTAACTGCCATTCACAATTGCTACAAAAAAAAATACCTAGGAATACAACTCACAAGGAATATAAGGAACCTCTTTAAGGAAAACTACAAATCACTGCTTAACAAAGTAACAGAGGACACAAACAGATGGAGAAACATTCCATGTTCGTGGTTAGGAAGAACAAATATCGTGAAAATGGCTATACTGCCCAAAGTAATTTACACAATCAATTCTATCCCCATCAAACTGCCATTGAATTTCTTCACAGAACTGGAAAAAACCAACATGAACTTCATATGGAACCAAAAGAGAGCCCGCATAGCCAAGTCAATTCTAAGCAAAAAGGACACAGCGAAAGGCATCACACTACCAGACCTCAAACTATGCTACAAGGCTATAGCAATCAAAACAGCATGGTACTGGTACAAAAACAGAGATATAGACCAATGTCACCGAACAGAAGCATCGGAGACAACACAACATATCTACAACCATATAATCTTTGATAAACCAGACAAAAACAGGCAATGGGGAAAGAATTCCCTGTTTAATAAATGGTGTTGGGAAAACTGGCTAGCCATTTGCAGAAAGCAGAAACTGGACCCCTTCCTTACACCTTACACTAAAATTAACTCCAGATGGATTAAAGACTTAAACATAAAACCTGACACCATAAAAATCCTAGAAGAAAATCTAGGCAAAACCATTCAGGACATAGGAGTAGGCAAGGACTTCATGACCAAAACAACAAAGCATTGGCAACAAAAGCCAAAATAGACAAATGGGACCTAATCAAACTCCACAGCTTCTGCACGGCAAAAGAAACAGTCACTAGAGTGAATCGCCAACCATCAGAATGGGAAAAAATCTTTGCAGTTTATGCATCTGACAAAGGGCTGATATCCAGAATTTACAAAGAACTCAGATTTACAGGAAGAAAACAAGCAAGCCCATTCAAAAATGGGCAAAGAATATAAACAGACACTTTACAAAAAAAGACATTCATGAGGCCAACAAACACATGAAAAAATGCTCATCATCACTGGTCATTAGAGAGATGCAAATCAAAATCATATTGAGATACCATCTCACGCCAATTAGAATGGTGATCATTAAAAAATCTGGAGACAGCAGATGCTGGAGAGGCTGTGGAGAAATAGGAACACTCTTACACTGTTGGTGGGTGTGTAAATTAGTTCAAGCATTGCGGAAGACAGTGTGGCGATTCCTCAAGGACCTAGAAATACAAATTCCATTTGACCGAGCAATCCCATTACTCGGTATATATCCAAAAGACTATAAATTGTTCTACTATAAGGACACATGCACACGAATGTTCATTACATCACTGTTTACAATAGCAAAGACCTTGAACCAACTAAAATGCCCATCGATGATAGACTGGACTGGGAAAATGTGGCACATATACACCATGGAATATTAAGCAGCAATAAAAAATGATGAGTTTGTGTCCTTTATAAGGAAATGGATGAATATGGAGAACATCATTCTCAGCAAACTGACACAAGAGCAGAAAAGGTAATACTGCATACTCTCCCTCATAGGCCGGTGAGAAAAATGAGAACACATGGACACATGGAGGGGGTCTACTACACACTGGGGTCTACTGGAGAAATGGGGGAGGGACAGTGGGGGGTCTGGGGAGGGATAATCTGGGGATGATTTCCAAGTGTGGTGAAGGGGAGGAAGGCAACAAAACACAGTGCCATGTGTGTACCTATGCAACTACCTTGCACGTTCCGAACATGTACCCCAAAACATATAATGCAATAAAATTTTTTTTAAAAAAAAAGAAGAAAAAGAAAAAATAAATAGCTGTGGAGAAATGAAGACCCTATTTAAATTAGACCCAAATTAAGCGGCTTCATGAATGACATACACATATGTGAGGGTCAGGAGACTATTTGATATAAACACTCATACAGAACCTCTTCGAATACTGCACATGTGTGGAATAATCACTTGTATATTTCACATGGTGATTCGTTTGGAAAATAAAAGAATAATGAACACCTGTGGAGTAAAATGGGGTCTATTTTATAAGGCCACTCTTTCAGTATTTTAGGGAATAATATGTATATCTGATAAGTCAGGATTCTCTTACACATGGGCACTCGTTCAGAGCCACTGTGAATAATACTTTCCTCAGAAACAGTCAAGGGTCTACTCCAAATGGCTACACATTCAGAGTCTCTGTATGTAATGAACACCTGGGCAATACACCTGAGACTCTTTTTTGTGCCCACTTACTCAGAGACTCATTCAATAATAACCACCTAGGGAAGATTTATGTGTACACTTCATGTAGCCACTCATTTAGAACTTCAGTGAGTAATCTACACCAGAGTAATAGTCGAGCATTTTTTATATGACCACCCATTCTGTGCCTCCCTGAATGATACACACCTGGGAAATCCTTATGATTCTATTTCATACTACCACTCATTTAGAACCTTATTGAATAATTCACAATGGAGAAATAGTCAGGTGTCCATTTAATAGTCAGGGCTCTCATTCAAAGTTTCAGTGAATAATAAACTTGTATGGAGGAATCAGGAGGCTGTTTAAGATATCCACAAATTAAGTGCCTTTGTGAATGATACGCAACTGGGTTATAGTCAGGAGTCTATTTTATATGAACTCTACTTCCGTGTATCACTGAGAAATACACCCCGGGGGAGTGTCAGGTGTTTATTTGGTATGGACACTCTTACATAATCTATTTGTAAAATGCACACAGGGAGAATAATGAGGAGTCTATGTCATATGGCTTCTCATTCAAACAAACATGAATTAGGCATATGTAGAGTAATTAGAAATCTGTTTCATATGGCCCTTCTTTCACAGTCTCAATGAATATTACACACTTTTCAGATCGCCTGGAGTCTAAATTTTATGGCCAGTAATCCATAGAGTCACTGAATTATGCACACATGTGGCATAGTCAGAAGTCTCTTTCCTATGGCCTCTCATTGAGAGCCTCACTAAATGTAAACACCTGGAAAAATATTCAGGATTTACTTTTATCCCCTCATTCAGAGTCTCACTGAGTAATGCACATCTATGGAATAGTCAGGAGAATTTTTCATGTGGCCTCTCATTCGGAGTGTCACTGAATAATGTGGTGTAGTCAGGAGTCTATGTCATCTAGACACAGATTCAGAGCCTCAGCGAATAAGAGAGACCCTTCATATATTAAAGAGTCTAATTTATATGGCCAACTCTGCTGAGCCTCACTGAATAATACATACCTGAAGAATACTTTGAAGTCTATTTCCGATGGACGTTCATTCAGAGCCTCGTTAAGTAATGTGGAATAGCCAGGAGTCTATTTCATTTGGACACTCATTCATAGCCTCAGTGGATAATATGCACGTGCGGATTACTCAGGATTCCATTTCATATGGCCACTGACTCATAACCTCAGTAAATCATGGAAAAATGTAAAGAACTCAGCAGTCTCTTTTAGGTAGCAACTCATTCAGAGATTCACTGAACAATACAAATATTAAAGATAGACAGCATCCTGTTTCATATGGTCTGACAAAAAGAGCCTCACTGAGTAACAGAATCCTGGGGAAGAGTTAGGAGTCTAATTTATATAGCCTCTCATTTACTACGTCAGGGAATAGTGCACATGTGTGAAATACACATCAGTCTATTTTATATACCAAAAAATCAAAGCCTGTGTGAGTAATACAAAACTTTGGAATAGTCACTAGTCTATTCCATATGCTCAAATATTTAGAGTCAGACTCAAAAATACATGCCTGTGGTCTAGACAGGAAACAGATTTATATAGCCAAAGGTTCAGAGCCTCAGTGAATAATACATACCTGAGAAATATTTAGTATGCTTTTACATGTGGCATCTATTTCAGTGCTTCATTAAATAAGGAACTCCTGTATTGTAGTCAGAATTCGATTTTGTATAGCCACATATTCAGAGCCTAACTGAATAAAATACAACTTGGGGAAAGTCAGGATTCTATTTCGTATAGCCACTCATTTAGAGCCGAATGTAAAAACGCAAGCCTAAGGAGTATTCAGAAATCTCTATATTATGGTCACCCATTTAGAGCCTCAGAGAATAATACAGACCTATGGAAACGTCAGGGGTGTATTTCACATGGCCACTTATTCAAATCCTCAGTGAAGAATCTTATATATCTGGAAAATACTCAGGAATCTCTAAATATAGACACTTATTCAGAGTCTCACTGCACATGTCACACCTGGGGAACAGACTAGAGACTATTTGATCTGACCGTCCACCTACCGTCTCAGTGAAAAAGGCAGAGCTGAGAAATAGTCAAGAGAATAGAGTCAGGAGTCTATTTTATGTGGTCACTCATTCAGAAACTCACGAAAGAATACACAGCTTGGGAATAGTCAGGGTCCTGGTCATTTGGCCACTCAGTCACAGCATTACAGAAAAATGCACAAGGGGCAATAGTAAGGAATCTATTTCATTTAGCCTATCATTCAGAGCTTAAGTGCGTAATAAACATCTGTGGAGAAATGAAGACCCTATTCAAAGTAGACCCAAATTAAGCAGCTTCGTGAATGACATACACATATGTGAGGGTCCTGAGAATATTTGATGTAAACACTCATACAGAACCTCTTAAAATACTGCACATGTGTGGAGTAATCATTTGTATATTTCACATGGTGATTCATTTGGGGGGTAAAAGAATAACGCACACATGTGGAGTAAAATGGGGTCTATTTTATAAGGCCACTCTTTCAGTGTTTTAGTGAGTAATATGTATATCTGATAAGTCAGGAATCTCTTTAACATGGGCACTCGTTCAGATCCTCAGTGAATAATACTTTCCTCAGAAACAGTCACGGGTCTTCTTCAATTGGCTACACATTCAGAATCTCCGTAAGTAATGAAAACCTGGGCAATACACATGAGACTTTTTTTGTGCCAACTTACTCAGAGATTCATTCAATAATAAACACCTTGGAAAGAGTTAAGTGTCTACTTCATGTAGCCACTCATTTAAGCCTCAGTGAGTAATCCGCACCAGGGTAATAGTCGAGCATTTTTAATATGGCCACTCATTCTGTGCCTCCCTGAATGATACACACCTTTGGAATCCTCATGATTCTATTTATACTACCACTCATTTAAAACCTTATTGAATAATTCAGAATGGAGCAATAGTCAGGTGTCTATTTAATAGTCAAGCCCCACATTCAACGTTTCAGTGAATAGTAAACTTCTATGTAGGAATCAGGAGGCTGTTTATGATATCCACGAATTAAATGCCTTTCTGAATGATAGACACCTGATTGATAGTCAGGAGTTTGTTTTATATGAACTCTAATTCTGGGTATCCCTGAGTAATACACACTTGCGGGAGTGTCAGGAGTTTATTTGGTATGGACATTCATACATAATCCCTTTGAATAATGCACACATGGATAATAATGAGGAGTCTATGTCATACAGCTCCTCATTCCGACAGTGAATAATGCACACGTGAAATAATTAGAAGTCCGTTTCATATGGCCCCTCTTTCACAGCCTCACTGAATATTACACACCTGTGATATTCTCTGGAGTCTATTTTTTATGGCCACTAACCCAGAGAGAAACTGAATAATGCACAACTGTGGAATAGTCAGAATTCTCTTTCCTATGGCCACTCGTTGAGAGCCACACTAAATGTACACACCTGGAAAAATATTCAGAATTTACTTTTATCCCCTCATTCAGAGTCTTACTAAGTAATGCACACCTGTGGAATAGTCATGAGACTTTTTCATGTGGCCTCTCATTCGGGGTGTCAATGAATAATGTTTTGTATTCAGGAGTCTATGTCATGTAGACACAGATTCAGAGCATCACTGAATAAGAGAGACCCTTGATATAGTAAAGAATCTAATTAATATGGCCAACTCTGCTGAGCCTCACTGAATAATACATACCTGGAGAATAATTTGGAGTCTATTTTTGATGGACGTTCATTCAGAGCCTCGGTAAATAATGTGGAGTAGCCAGGAGTCTATTTCATTTCGACACTAATACATAGTCTCAGTGGATAATATGCACGTGTGGATTAGTTAGGATTTTATTTCATATGGACAATGACTCGGAACCTCAGTAAATAATGCACACATGTAAAGTACTCAGCAGTCTATTTTAGATAGCACCTCATTCAGAGATTCAATGAATAGTACAAATATTAAAGATAGACAGCATCCTGTTTCATATGTTTTCACCAGAAAAGCCTCGCCGAGTAAAAGAAACCTGGGGAAGTGTTAGGAGTCTACTTTATATAGCCTCTCATTTACTAACTCAGGGAATATGGCACACGTGAGGAATAGACACCAGTCTATTTTATATGGCCACAAAGTCAAAGCCTGTGTGAGTAATACACAACGTTGGAATAGTTACTAGTCTATTCCACAGGCCCAAATATTTAAAGTCAGACTCAGAAATACACGCCAGATTTCTAGACGGGAAAGAATTTTATATGGCCAAAGTTTCAGAGCCTCAGTGAATAATACATACCTGAGGAATATTTAGTATGCTATTACATGTTGCATGTATTTCAGTGCTTCACTAACTAAGGGACACCTGTATTGTAGTCAGAATTCGATTTTGTATAGCCACATATTCAGAGCCTAACTGAATAACATACACCTTGGGGAAAATCAGCATTCTATTTCATATAGCCACTCATTTAGAGCCGAATGTAAAAACGCAAGCCTAAGGAGTATTCAGGAGTCTCTATATTATCGCCACGCATTCTGAGCATCACAGAATAATACAGACCTATGAAAACGTCAGGGGTGTATTTAACATGGCCACTTATTCAAATCATCTGCGAAGAATCTTATATATCGGGAAAATACTCAGGAATCTCTTATATATAGCCACTTATTCAGAGTCTCACTGTACAAGTCACACCTGGGGAACAGACTACAGAGTATTTGATATGACCGTACACCCACCGTCTCAGTGAAAAATGCAGACTGAGAAATAGTCAAGAGGATAGAGTTAGGAGTCTATTTCATGCGGTCACTCATTGAAAACCTCTCGTAGAAATTCCATTTGACCCAGCAATCCCATTACTGGGTATCTATCCAAAGGACTATAAATCGTTCTACTATAAGGACACATGCACACCAATGTTCATTGCAGCACTGTTTACAATAGCAAAGACCTGGAACCAACCCAAATGCCCAACGATGATAGACTGGACTGGGAAAATGTGGCACATATACACCATGGAATATTATGCAGCAATCAAAAATGATGAGTTTGTGTCCTTTGTAGGGACATGGATGAATCTGGAGACCATCATTCTCAGCAAACTGACACAAGAACAGAAAAAGAAATACCGCATATACTCACTCATAGGTGGGTGAGAAAAATGAGAACACGTGGACACAGAGAGGCGGTCTACTATACACTGGGGACTGTTGGGGGGAATGGGGGAGGGACAGCGGGGGGGTCTGGGGGGGATAGCCTGGGGATGAATACCAAGTGTGGGTGAAGGGGAGGAAAGCAGCAAAGCACACTGCCATGTGTGTACCTATGCAACTATCTTGTTCGTTCTGCACATGTACCCCCAAACCTATAATGCAATAAAAATTAAAAAAAAAAAGAATACACACCTTGGGAATAGTCAGGGTCCAAGTCATATGGTCACTCAATCACAGCATTACCGAATTATGCACAATGGGGCAATAGTAAGGAGTCTATTTCATTTAGCCTACCATTCAGAACTTAAGTGCATAATAAACAGCTGTGGAGAAATGAAGACCCTATTCAAAGTAGACCCAAATAAAGCAGCTTCGTGAATGACACACACATATGTGAGGGTCAGGAGACGATTTCATATAAACACTCATACAGATCCTCTTCGAATACTGCACATGTGTGGAATAATCATTTGTATATTTCACATGGTGATTCGTTTGGAGGGGAAAAGAATAACGCACACCTTTGGAGTAAAATGGGGTCTATTGTATAAGGCCACTCTTTCAGTATTATAGAGAATAATATGTATATCTGATAAGTCAGAAATCTCTTTCACATGGGCACTCGTTCAGAGCCTCTGCGAATAATACTTTCCTCAGAAACAGTCAAGGGTCTACTGTAAATGGCTACACATTCAGAGTCTCTGTAAGTAATGAACACCTGGGCAATACACCTGAGACTCTTTTTTGTGCCCACTTACTCAGAGACTCATTCAATAATAAACACCTGGTGAAGAGTTAAGTGTCTACTTCATCTAGCCTCTCATTTAGAGCCTCAGTGAGTAATCCCCACCAGGGTAATAACCAAGCATTTTTTATATGGCCACTCATTCTTTGCCTCCCTGAATGATACACACCTGGGAATCCTCATATTTCTAATTCTTACTACCACTCATTTAAAACCTTATTGAATAATTCACAATGGAGCAATAGTCAGGTGTCTATATAATAGTCAGTCCTCTCTTTCAAAATTTCAGTGAATAATAAACTTCTATGGAGGAATCAGGAGGCTGTTTAAGATATCCACGAATTAAATGCCTTTCTGAATGACAGATATATGGGTGATAGTCAGGAGTCTGTTTTATATGAACTCTCATTCCGGATATCACTGTGTAATACACACCTGGGGGAGTGTCAGGAGTTTCTTTGGTATGGACACTCATACAAAACCTTTTTGAATAATGCACACATGGAGAATAATGAGAAGTTTATGTCGTATGGCTCCTCATTCAGTCAAACAGTGAATGAAACACATGTGGAGTTATTAGAAGTCCGTTTTATATGGCCCCTCTTTCACAGCCTCACTGAACATTACACACTTGTGATATCGTCTGGGGTCTATTTTTTATGGCCACTAATCCAGAGAGTCACTGAATAATGCACACCTGTGGAATAGTTAGAAGTCTCTTTCCTATGGACACTCATTGAGAGCCTCACTAAATGTACACACCTGAAAAAATATTCAGGATTTACTTTTATCCCCTCATTCAGAGTCTCACTAAGTAATGCACACCTGTGGAATAGTCTGGAGATATTTTCATGTGGCCTCTCATTCAGAGTGTCACTGAATAGTGTGGGGTAGTCAGGAGTCTATGTCATGTAGACACATATTCAGAGCCTCAGTGAATAAGAGAGACCCTTGATGTAGTAAAGAGTGTAATTAATATGGCCAACTCTGCTGAGCCTCAATAAATAATACATACCTGGAGAATAATTTGGAGCCTATTTTCCATGGACGTTCATTCAGAGCCTCGGTAAATAATGTGCATTAGCCAGAAGTCTATTTCATTTGGACACTCACTTATTGCCTCTGTGAATAATATCCACGTGTGGATTAGTCAGGATTCCATTTCATATGGCCACTGACTCGTAACCTACTTAAATAATGCACAAGTGTAAAGTACTCAGCAGTCTATTTTATATAGCAACTCATTCAGAGATTCACTCAAGAATACAAATATTAATGATAGACAGCATTGTTTCATATGGTCTCAGAAGAAGAGCCTCACTGAGTAACAGAAACCTGGGGAAGTGTTAGGAGTCTTCTTTATATAGCCTCTCATTTACTACCTCAGGGAATAATGCACACGTGTGAAATAGACACCAGTCTATTTTATATGGCTACAAAATCAAAGCCTGTGTGAGTAATACACAACTTTGGAATAGTCCCTAGTCTATTCCATATGCCCAAATATTTAGACTCAGACTCAAAAATACATGCCTATGGTCTAATGAGAAAACAATTTTATATGGCCAAAGTTTCGAAGCCTCAGTGAATATCACATACCTGAGGAATATTTAGTATGCTATTACACGTGGCATCTATTTCAGTGCTTCATTAAATAAGGAACACCTGTATTGTAGTCAGAATTCTATTTTGTATAGCCACATATTCAGAGCCTAACTGAATAACATACATCTTGGGGAAAGTCAGGATTCCCTTTTGTATAGCCTCTCATTTAGAGCCGAATGTATAAACGCAAGCCTAAGGAGTATTCAGGATTCTATATATTATGGCAACTCATTCAGAGCCTCACAGAATAATACAGACCTATGGAAACATCAGGGGTGTATTTCACATGGCTAGTTATTAATATCCTCAGTGAAGAATCTTATATTTCTGGAAAATACCCAGGAATCTATTATATATAGCCAGTTTTTCAGAGTCTCATTCAATAATACACACCTGGGAAAGAGTTAAGAGTCTACTTCATGTAGCCACTCATTTAGAGCCTCAGGGAATAATGCACACCAGGGCAATAGTCGAGTATTTTTTATATGGCCACTCATTCTGTGCCTCCCTGAATGAAATACACCTGAACAATTCTCAGGATTCTATTTCATACTACAACTCATTTAGAACTTTATTGAATAATTCACAACGGGGCAATAATCAGGTGTATATTTTATTTGGAGCCTCATTCAAAATTTCAGTGAACAATAAACTTCTCTGGAGTAATCTGGGCACTGTTTAAGATAGCCACGAATTAAGTGCCTTCATGAATATTACACAACTGTGTGATAGTCGGGAGTCTATTTCTTATAAACTCTACTTCTGGGTATCGTTGAGTGATGCACACCTGGGGGAGTATCAGGAGTCGATTTGGTATGGACACTCATACAGAACCTGTTTAAATAATGCACACAAGGAGAATAATGTGGAGTCTATGTCATATGTCTACTCATTCAGAGAAACAGTGAGTAACTCACATGTGGAGTAATTAGAAGTATGTTTCATATGGCCCTCTTTCTCACCCTCACTGAATATTACACACTTGTGATATAATCTGGAGTCTATTTTTTATGGCCACTCATTCAGAGAATCAGTGAATGATGCACACCTGTGGCATAGGTAGAAGTCTCTTTCCTATGGCCACTCATTGAGAGCCTCACTAAAGGTCCTCACCTGGGGAAATAGTCAGGATTACCTTTTATCCCCTCATTCAGAGTCTCACTAAATAATGCACACCTGTGGAATCGTCAGGAGAATTTTTCATGTGGCCTTCTCTTTCGGAGAGTCACTGAATCTAATTAATATGGCCACATCTTCTGAGACTCACTGAATAATACACACCTGGAGAATAATTTGGAGTCTATTTTCGATGGACATTCATTCAGAGCCTCGGTAAATAATGCACACCTGTGGAGTAGCCAGGAGTATATATAATTTGGACACACATTCATTGCCTCAGTGGACAATATGCACGTGAGGATTAGTCAGGAATCCATTTTATATGGCCACTGACTCTAACCTCAGTGAATAATGCACAAATGTAAAGTACTCAGCAGTCTATTTTATGTAGTCACTCATTCAGAGATTCACTGAATAATACAAATATTTAAGTTAGACAGCATTCTTTTTTATATGGTCACAGAAGAAGAGCCTCATGTGTAACTCACACCTGGGGAAGTGTTAGGAGTCTACTTTATAAAGCCTCTCATTTACAGCCTCAGGGAATAATGCACACGTGTGTAATAGACACTAGTCTATTTTATATGGCCACAAAATCAAACCCTGTGTGAGTAATACATAACTTTTAAATAGTCACTAGTCTATTCAATATGCCCAAATATTTACAATCCGAGTCAATAATACACACCTGTGGACTAGGCAGAAAACAATTTCATATGGCCAAGTTTCAGATCCTCAGTGAATAAGACATACCTGAGAAATACTCAGGACGCTATTACATGTGGCATCTATTTCAGAGCTTCATTGAATAAGGAACACCTGTATTGTAGTTGGAATTCTATTTTCTATAGCCACATATTTAGATCCTAAATGAATAACATACACCTTGGGAGAAATCATGATTCTATTTTGTATAGCCACTCATTTAGAGCTGAATGTAAAAACGCTCATCTGAGGATTATTCAGAAGACTCTAATTTATGCCCAATCATTCAGAGCCTCACAGCGAAATAGTGACATATGGACATGTCAGTAGTGTATTTTACATGGCCAGTTATTCAGAATCTCCGTAAAGAATCATATATGTCTGGAAAATAATCAGAATTCATATATATATATATATATATATATATATATATACACGTATATGTGTATATATATATATACATATATATATATATATATACACATATACGTATATATATATATATATATATATATATATATATATATGTATTTAGAGACTGACTGAATAATGCACAAATTGGCAATTGTCTGGACAGTATTTGATATGATTGTTCAACCAGCGACTCAGTGAAAATTGCAGAGCTCAGAAATAGTAAAGAGGATAGAGTCAGGAGTATATTTTATGTGGTCACTCGTTCAGAAACTCACTGAAGAATACACACCTTAAGAGTAGGCAGAGTCCAAGTCATATGGCCACTCAATCACAGCATTACCGAATAATGCACAAATTGTCAATAGTAAAATGTCTATTTCATATGGCCTCTCTTTCAGAGTTTCAGTGCATAATAAACAGCTGTGAAGTATTCAGGAACCTATTAACGATATCCCCAAATTAAGCAGCTCTGTAAATGATACAAACATGTGTGAGAGTCAGGAGACTATTTGATGTGGACACTCATACAGAACCTCTTCGAATACTGCACATGTGGAAAAAAATCACTAGTCTATTTCTTATGGTGATTCATTTGGAGTGTCGAAAAATAACGTACACCTGTGGAGTAAAATCGGGTCTATTTCATAAGGCCACCCTTTCAGTGTTTTAGTGAATAATATGTATATCTAGTAAGTCAGGAATCTCTTTCACATGACCACTCATTCAAGGCCTCTGTGAATAATAATCCCCTCAGAAATAGTCAAGGGTCTACTTCAAATGGCTGCACATTCAGAGTCTCTGTAAGAAATGAACACCTTAGCAATACACCTGAGCCTCTTCTTTATGCCCACTTAGTCAGAGTCTCATTAAATAATACACACGTTGGGAAGAGTTAAGAGTCTACTTCATGTAGCCACTCATTTAAAGTCTTAGTAAATAATGCACACCAGGGTAATAGTCGAGCATTTTTTATATGTCCACTCATTGTGGGCCTCCCTAAATGACACAAACCTGGGGAATTCTCGTAATTCTATTTCATACTACCACTCATTTAGAACCTTATTGAATAATTCACAATGGATTAATAGTCAGGTGTCTATTTTGTATGGCCTCTCATTCAAAGGTTTTGTGAATAATGTACTTCTATGGAGTAATCAGCACACTGTTTAAGATAGCCATGAATTAAGTGCTTTTCTGAAAGATAAAAATCTGGGTGGTAGTCAGGAGTCTATTTCATATGAACTCTAATTCTTTGTAACGCTGAGGAAAACACACCTGTGGGAGTGTCAGGAGTCTATTTGATATGGAACCTCATACGGAAGCTGTTGGAATATTGCACACATAAAGAATAATGAGGAGTCTATATCATATGGCTACTCATTCAGACAAACTGTGAATAATCCACATATGGAGTAATTAGAAGTCTGTTTCATATGGCCCCTGTTTCACAGCCTCGCTGAATATTACACACTTGTGATATAGTCTGGAGTCTCTTTTTTATGGCCACTCATTCAGAGAATCACTGAATAATGCACCCCTGCGAAATAGTCAGAAGTCTCTCTCCTATGCCCACTCATTGAGAGCCTCACTAAATGTACACACCTGGGGAAATAGTCAGGATTTACTTTTATCTTCTCATTCAAAATCACACTAAATAATGCATAGCTGTGAAATAGTCAGGAGATTTTTTCATGTGGCCTCTCTTTCAGAGTGTCACTGAATAGTTTGCTCTAGTCAGGAGTCTATTTCATTTAGACACATATTCAGAGCCTCACTGAATAAGACAGACCCTTGATATACTAAATAATCTAATTAACTTCAGGAAAGCCTCAGGATAAAATTAATGTGCAAAAATCACAAGCATTCTTATACACCATTAACAGACTTTAAGAGAATCAAATCAAGAACGAACTTCCATTCACAACTGCAACAAAGAAATTAAAATACCAAGCAATAAAACTCACAAGGAACGTAAGGGACCATTTTAAGGAAAACTACAAACCACTGCTCAACGAAATAAGAGAGGACACAAACAGATGGAAAAACTTTCCTTGTTCATGGTTAGAAAGAATCAGTGTCGTGCAAATGGCTATACTGCCCAAAGTAACTTACACAATCAATGTTATCCCCATCAAACTACCATTGAATTTCTTCACAGAACTGGAAAAAACCACCATGAATTTCATATGGAACCAAAAAAGAGCCCGCATAGCCAAGTCAATTCTAAGCAAAAAGAACACAGCGGGAGGCATCACTCTACCAGACTTCGAACTATACTACAAAACCACAGTAATCAAAACAGCATGGTACTCATACCAAAACAGAGATATAGACCAATGGAACAGAACAGAGGCATCCGAGGCAACACAACGTATCTACACCCATATAATCTTTGATAAACCAGACAAAACCAAGCAATGGGGAAAGGATTTCTTGTTTAATAAATAGTGTTGGAGAAAATGGCTAGCCATGTGCAGAAAGGAGAAACTGGATCCCTTCCTGACACCTTTCACTAAAATGAACTCCAGATGAATTAAAGACTTAAACATAAGATCTGACACCGTAAAAACCCTAGAAGAAAATCTACACAAAACCACTCAGGACACAGGAATAGGTAAGGACTTCATGACCAAGACACCAAAAGCATTGGCAACAAAAGCCAAAATAGACAACTGGAGCCTAATCAAACTCCACAGCTTTCTCATGGCAAAAGAAACAGTCACTAGAGTGAATATTCAACCATCAGAATGGGAAAAAGTCTTTGCAGTTTACCCATCTGACAAAAAACTGATATCCAGAATTTACAAAGAACTCAAACAGATTTACAGGATAAAAACAAATAAGTCTATTTAAAAATGGGCAAAAGATATGAACAGACTCTTTACAAAAGAAGACATACATGAGGCCAACAAACACATAAAAAATGCTCATCATCACTGGTCATTAGAGAGATGCAAATCAAAACCACATTGAGATACCATCTCACGCCATTTTGAATGGTGATCATTAAAATATCTGGAGACAACAGATGCCCGAGAGGATGTGGAGAAATAGGAACACTCTTACACTGTTGATGGGAGTGTAAATTAGTTCAACGATTGTAAATGATAGTGTGGTGATACCTCAAGGACCTAGAAATAGAAATTCCATTTGACCCAGCAATCCCTTTACTGGGTATATATCCAAAGGGCTATAAATCGTTCTACTATAAGGACACATGCACGCGAATGTTCATTGCAGCACTGTTTAAAATACCAAAGACCTGGAACCAACCCAAATGCTCATTGATGATAGACCGTACTGGGATAATGTGGCACTTATACACCATGGAATCCTATGCAGCAATCAAAAATGATGAGTTCGTGTCCTTTGTAAGGACATGGATGAATCTGGAGAACAACAGTCTCAGCAAACTGACACAAAAACAGAAAAGGAAATACCGCATATTCTCACTCATAGGTGGGTGAGGAAAATGAGATTACACGGACACAGGGAGGGCGTCTACTACACACTGGGGTCCATTGGGGGGAATGGGGAAGAAAGAGCGGTGGGGGAAGATGAGGAGGTATAGCCTAGGGAGAAATGCCAAGTATGGGTGAAGGGGAGAAAGGTAGCAAAATACATTGCCATGTGTGAACCTATGCAACTATCTTGCACGTTCTGCACATGTACCCCAAAACCTAAAAAGCAATAAAAATTTAAAATTAAAAAAATACAATCTAATTAATATGGCCACATCTTCTGAGCCTCACTGAATAATACACACCTGGAGAATAATTTGGAGTGTATTTTCGATGAATATTCATTCAGAGCCTCTGTTAATAACGCACACCTGTGGGGTTTCCAGTAGTTTATTTCATTTGGAAACTCATTCATAGCCTCAGTGGATAGTATGCACCTGTCGATTAGTAAAGATTCCATTTCATATGGCCACTAACTCATAACATCAGTGAATAATGCACAAATGTAAAATACTCAGCAGTCTGTTTCATATAGCCACTCATTCAGAGATTCATTGAATAATAAAAATATTTACGATAGACAGCAACTTGTTTTATATTGTCACAGAAGAAGAAACTCAATGAGTAATACACACCTGGGGAAGTGTTAGGAGTCTACTTTATATAGCCTCTCATTTACAGCCTCAGGAAATAATGCACACGTGTGGATTAGACACTAGTCTATTTTATATGGCCACAAAATCAAAGCCTGAGTGAGTAATACACAACTTTGGAATAGTCACTAGTCTATTCCATATGCCCAAATATTCAGAGTCAGAGTCAATAATACACACCTGTGGATTAGTCAGGAAACAATTTCATATGGCCAACGTTTCAGAGCCTCAGTGAATAATACATACCAGAAGAATACTCAGGACGCTATTACATATGGCATCTATTTCAGAATTTTATTGAATAAGGAACACCTGTATTGTAGTCAGAATTCTATTTCGTATAGACACATATTCAGAGCCTAACAGAATAACATACAACTTGGGGAAAGTCAGGATTCTATTTCCTATAGCCACTCAATTAGAGACGAATGTAAAAATGGTCGCCTGAGGAGTATTCAGGATTCTCTATCTTATGGCCACTCATTCAGAGCCTCGAAGAATAAGACAGACCTATGGAAAAGTCAGGAGTGTATTTCACATGGCCACATATTCAGAACCTCATTGAAAAATCATATATATCTGGAAAATACTCAGGATTCTATTATATATAGCCACTTATTCAGAGACTCACTGAATAATGCACACCTGGGGAATAGTCTGGAGACTATTTGATATGACCGTTCACCCAGTGACTCAGTGGAAAATGCACAGCTGAGAAATGGTCAAGAGGATAGAGTCAGGAGTCTATTTTATGTGGTCACACATTCAGAAACACACTGAAGAATATTCACGTTGGGAAGAGTCAGAGTCCAAGTCATATGGCCACTCATTCACAGCATTACCGAATAATGCACAATGGAGCAATAATAAAAATCTATTTCATACAACCTCTTATTCAGAGATTCAGTGTGAAATAAACAGCTGTGGAGTAGTCAGAACCCTATTTCAGGTAGACCCAAATAAAACAGCTTCGTGAATAATACACACATATGTAATAATCAGGAGACTATTTGATACGGACACTCATACAGAACCTCTTCGAATACTGCACATGTGGGGAATAATCAGTAGTCTATTTCATATGGTGATTCGTTTGGAGAGTCAAAAAATAACACACACCTGTGGAGGAAAATGGGATCTATTTCATAAGGCCACTCTTTTAGAGTTTCAGTGAATAATATGTATATCTGATAAGTCAGGAATCCCTTTCACATGGCCACTAGTTCAGGGCCTCTGTGAATAATACTCCCCTCAGAAATAGTCAAGGGTACACTTCAAATGGCTACACATTCAGAGTCTCTGTAAGTAATGCACACCTGGGCAATACACAAGAGTCTCTTATTTATGTTCACGTAGTCAGAGTCTCATTCAATATTACACAACTGGGAAGAGTTAAGAGTCTACTTCATGGAGCCACTCATTTAGAGCCTCAGTGAATAATGCACACTAGGGTAATAGTCGAGCATTTTTTATATGGCCACTCATTTTGTGCCTCTCTGAATGATACACACCTGGGTAATCCTCAGGAATTTATTTCATATTACTTCTCATTTAAAACCCTATTTATTAATTCATAACACAGCAATAGTCAGGTGTCTATTTTATATGGCCTCTTATTCAAAGTTTCAGTGAATAATGAACTTCTATGGAGTAATCAGGATGCTGTTTAAGATAGCCATGAATTAAGTGTCTTCCTGAATGATACACACCTTTGTGATAGTCAGGATTCTATTTCATATGAACTCTAATTCTGGGAATCACTGAGTAACACACACCTGGGGGAGTGTCAGGAGTCTATTTGGTATGGACACTCATACAGAACCTGTTTGAATAATGCACACATGGAGAAAAATGAGAAGTTTATGTCATACGGCTGGTAATTCAGAAAAACACTGAATAACGCACATGTGGAGTAATTAGAAGGCTTTTTTATATGGCCCCTCTCTCTCAGCCTCACTGAATATTACACACTTGTGATATAGTATGGAGTCTATTTTTTATGGCCACTCATTCAGAGAATCACTGAATAATGCACACCTGCGGAATTGTCAGAAGTCTCTTTCTTATGGCCACTCATTGAGAGCCTCACTAAATGTACACACCTGAGGAAATAGTCAAAATTTTCTTGTATCCCCTCATTCATAGTCTCACTTAATAATGCTCACCTGTGGAATAATCTGGAGACTTTTTATGTGGCCTCTAATTCAGAGTGTCACTGAATAATGTGCTCTGGTCAGGAGTCTATTTTATGTAGACACATATTCAGAGCCTCAGTGAATAAGGCAGATCCTTGCTATAGTAAGGAATCTAATTAATTGGGCCACATCTTCTGAGCCTCACTGAATAATACACACCTGGAGAATAACTTGGAGTCTATTTTTGATGGACCTTTATTCAGAGCCTCGGTTTATAATGCACACCTCAGGAGTCTATTTCATTTGGACACTCATTCATAGCCTCAGTGGATAATATGCACGTGTGTATTTGTCAAGATTCCGTTTTATATGGCCACTGACTCATAACCTCAGTGAATAATGCGAAAATTTAAAGTACTCAGCAGTCTATTTTATATAGCCACTCATTCAGAGATTCCCTGAATAATAAAATTATTAAAGAGAGACATCATCCTGTTTCATATGGTCACACAAGAAGAGCCTCACTTAGTAATACACACCTGCGGATGTGTTAGGAGTCTACTTTATATAGCCTCTCATTTACAGACTCAGGGAATAATGCACACGTGGGAAATAGACACTAGTCTCTTTTATATGGCCACCAAATCAAAGCCTGAGTGAGTAATACACAACTTTGGAATAGTCACTAGTCTATTCCATATGCCCTAATATTCAGTGTCAGAGTAAATAATACACACCTGTGGACTAATCAGGAAAAAATTTTATATGGCAAAATTTTCAGAGCCTCAGTGAATAATAAATACCCGGGGAATACTCAGAACGCTATTACATATGGCATATATGTCAGAGCTTCATTGAATACGGAAATTCCTTATTGTAGTCAGAATTCTATTTTGTATAGCCACATATTCAGAGCCTCACTGAATAACATTCACCTTGGAAAAAGACAGGATTCTGTTGCGTATACCCACCTATTTAGAGCCGAATGTAAAAAGGCAGGTCTGAGAAGTATTTCAGAGTCTCTATTTTATGGCCACTCATACAGATACTCACAAAATAAGACAGACCTATGGAGAAGTTAGGAGTGTATTTCACATGGCCAGTTATTCAAAACCTCAGTGAAGAATCATATGTATCTGAACAATACTCAGGATTCTATTACATATAACCACTTATTCAGAGACTCACTGAATAATGCACACCTGGAGAATGGTCTGGAGACTATTTGATATGACCATTTACCCAGCGAATCAGTGGAAAATGCACAGCTGAGAAATAGTCAAGAGGATAGAGTCAGGAGTCTATTTTATGTGGTCACTCGTTCAGAAACTCACTGAATAATACACAACTTGGAAATAGTCAGAGTCCAGGTCATATAGCCACTCAATCAGAGCATTATTGAATAATAAAGAATGGGTCAATAGTAAGGAGTCTAGTTCATATGGCCTCTTATTCAGAGCTTCAGTGTTTAATAAACAGCTGTGGAGTAGTCAAGACGCTATTTAAGGTAGCCCCAAATTAAGCACCTCTGTGAATGATACACACTGATGTGATAGTCAGGAGACTATTTGATATGGATTCTCACACAGAACCATTTCGAATATTGCACATGTGGGGAATAATCACTAGTCTATTTTATATGGTGATACGTTTGGACATTCAAAAAACAATGTACGCCTGTGGAGTAAATTGGGGTCTATTTTATAAGGACAATCTTTCAGTGTTTCAGTGAATAATATGTATATCTGGTAAGACAGAAATATCTTTCACATGGCCACTTGTTCAGGGCCTCTGTGAATAATAATCCTCTCAGAAACAGTCAAGTGTTTACTTGAAAGGACTACACATTCAGAGTCTCTATAAGTAATGCACACCTGGGCAATACCCAAGACTCTCTTTTTTTAAAAAAAAATTTTTTTTATTGCATTATAGGTTTTGGGGTACATGTGCAGAACGTGCAAGATAGTTACATAGGTACACACATGGCAGTGTGTTTTGCTGCCTTCTTCCCCTTCACCCACACTTGGCATTCATCCCCAGGCTATCCCCCACAGTCCTCCCCACTGTCCCTCCTCCACTTCCCCCAACAGTCCCCAGTGTATAGTAGACCGCCTCTCTGTGTCAAGACTCTCTTTTTTATGCACACGTATCAACGTCTCATTCAATAATACACACCTGAAAAAGAGTTAAGAGTCTACTTCATGTAGCCACTCATTTGGAGCCTCAGTGAATAATGCACACCAGGGTAATAGTCAAGCATTTTTTATATGGCCACTCATTCTGTTCCTCAGTGAATGATACACACCTGGGGAATTTTCAGGATTCTATTTCCTACTACCAGTCATTTAGAACCTTATTGAATAATTCACAATGGAGCAATAGTCAGGTGTCTATTTTATATGGCCTCTCATTCAAAGTCTCAGTGAATAATAAACTTTTATGGAGTAATCAGGACGCTGTTTAAGATATCCACGAATTAATTGCCTTTCTGAATGATACATTCCTGTGTGATAGTCAGGAGTCTATTGAATATGAACTCTAATTCTGGGTTTTGCTGAGTACTACACACCTGGGGGAGTGTCAGAAGTTTATTTGGTATGGACACTAATACAGAACCTGTTTCAATAATGCACACATGGAGAATAATGAGGAGTCTTTGTCATAGGGCTACTCATTCAGACCAACAGTGAATAACGCACATGTGGAATAATTAGAAGTCTGTTTCCTATGGCCCCTCTTTCACAGCCTCACTGAATATTACACAATTCTGATATAGGCTGGAGTCTACTTTTATGTCCACTCATTCAGAGAATCACTGAATAATGCACATCTGCGGAATAGTCAGAAGTCTCTTTCCTATGGGCACACATTGAGAGCCTCATTAAATGTACACACCTGGGAAAATAGTCAGAATTTACTTTTATCTCCTCATTCAGAGTCTCACTAAATAATGCACACATGTGCAATAGTCAGGAGACTTTTTATTTGGCCTCTCATTCGGAGTGTCACTGAATAATGTTGTGTAGTCAGGAGTCCATTTCATGTAAACACATATTAAGAGCCTCAGTGAATAAGACAGACACTTGCTATAATAAGGAATCTAATTTATATTTTCACATCTTCTGAGCCTCACTGAATAATACACACCCGGAGAATAATTTGGAGTTTATTTTTGATGGACATTCATTCACAGCCTCAGTGAATAATGCACAGCTGTCGAGTAGCCAGGTGTCCATTTCATTTGAACACTCATTCATAGCCTTGGTGGATAATATGCACGTGTGGATTAGTCAGGATTCTATTTCATATAGCCACTGACTCATAACCTCAGTGAATAATGCACAAATATAAAGTACTCCACGGTGTATTTTATATAGCCACTCATTCAGAAATTCACTGAATAATACAATTATTTTTTTTAATCTTTTAAATTATTATTGCATTATAAGTTTTGGGGTACATGTGCAGAACGTGCAAGATAGTTGCATAGGTACACACATGGCAGTGCATTTTGCTGCGTTCCTCCCCTTCACCCACACTTGGCATTTATCCCCAGGATATCTTTCCCCAGCCCCCCGCTGTCCCATCCCCATTTCACCCAATAGACACCAGTGTGTAGTAGAACCCTTCCCTGTTTCCATGTGTTTTCATTTTAGAATAATACAAATATTTAAGATAGACAGCATCCTGTTTCATATGGTCACACAAGAAGAGCCTCACTGAGTAATACACACCTGGGGAAGTGTTAGGAGTTTATGTTATATAGCCTCTCATTTACAGCCTCAGGGAATAATGAACAGGTGTGGAATAGACACTAGTTTATTTTATATGGCCACAAAATCAAAATTTGTGTGAGTAGTACACAACTTTGGAATAGTCACTATTGTATTTCATATGCCCAAATATTCAGAGTCATAGTCAATCATAGACACCTGTGGACTAGTAAGGAAACAATTTCATGTGGCCAAAGTTTAGGGCCTCAGTGAATAATACATACCTGGTAAATACTCAGGACGCTGTTGCATATGGCATCTATTTCAGAGATTCATTGAATACAGAACACCTGTATTGTAGTCATAATTCTATTTTGTATAGCCACATGTTCAGAACCTAACTGAGTAAAATTCAGCTGGGGGCAAGTCAGGATTCTATTTTGTATAGCCACTCATTTAAAGCTGAATATAAAAATGCATGCCTGAGGAGAATTTCCAAGTTTGCACCATAGAAGCAACTCAGCATTGCAGCTCTCAGTGAAGGCGCAGAGAGTGAGTCCTAGTCGAATCTTCAGACAGTCCTTTCTTGCCCACAGAACGGGGAAATTCCCAGGTGTAGGAGATTCACAGGACAGCAGCACAGCTCTTTTGGCTTGCACAGCCATTTTGGCTGGCGCCGCAGCACAGCAGCACTGGAAACAAGACTCACTGGTCTGGGTGCCTTGTTAAACCAGCAATCTGAGATTTGGCTGTAAAGATTGACATGTCAATCTGATTGAACGGGACTTGGATGGTGAGCCAGACCAGAAAATTCCTGGCAAGAGAGATTTGAGCTGGTGCAGTGGGCCACAGAATGGGAGATCGCATGGAACCCAGTGCCCAATCAGCAGGCAACTTGGGCACCTGTGAGAGTGTCAACCATTCAACTTGGAGAGAAAAAGAGAGAGAAAGAGAGAAGAGGGACTTTGAGTCAGGGATCCAGGTGGTCAGGCTCGGCGGGTCCCAACCTCATGGGGACGAGCAGGGCTGCAATTCGAGGTGCTTGGTGTTGAGAGTTTTGCTGCGGGCTCAGCTGAATCAAGGATGATGCAGTTCGATGTGGAAGGGGGTGTCCACCACTCCAGATGCAATCCACCCTTACTGAGGTACACGCCCATTTCTGATGCAGCCTGCCATTGCCGAGGCAACCAGCCATAACAGAGAAACTCCACAAACAGGGCAAGGCACACGACAGTAGAACAGAGCCCCACAGTAGCAGGGCGGACCAGCTCTAGCAGGGCAAAGCCCCAGGAGTCAAATAGTGAATAGCCTGCCATCTAGCTGGGCAGGACAATGCAACAGATACACATAAAGAAAGCCCCAACTTCCTGACACAGAGCATCTAAGGGGGAAAAAAGGGAGGGTTTATGAGTTCTGCTGCAGAAGACATAAACACATTTTTCCAAAAACCCTGGATGAATAACGGAGCTCACAGCTCAGCACTGGAGCTCCTATAAAGTACAGACCATATACTCAAGCAGATCTCTGACCCCTGTATATCAAAAGAGTCACCTTAAAAAAGGACTAATCAGACTGACATTTGGCAAGCATCATTCTGGGACAAAGATAGTAGAAGAAGAAACCGGTAGCATCCCTAACTGTTCTGCAGCTGCTACAGGTGTACCCCCGACAAGCAGGGCCTGGAGTAGACATCAGTACTCATACAGCAAAAAGGCTAGACCATTAGAAAGAAAACTAAGTAACAGAAATACTTCATCATCAACAATCTGGACGTCCACTCAGAGACCCAATCCAAAAGTCAGCAACTACTAAGGTGACAGGTGGATAAATCAACAAAGATGGTAAGAAATCAGTGCAAAAGTGAGGAAGACACCCGAAACCAAAACACCTTACCTCCAACAAAAAAACAAATCTCCTCACCAGCAAGGAAATAAAGCTGGACAGAGAATGAGAGTGATGAAATGATGGAATCAGACTTCAGAATTTGGATAACGAGAAACTTCAGTGAGCTAAAAAAAAAACGTTCTAAATCAATGCAAACAAACTAAGAAACTTGATAAAAGATTTGAAAAAGGATTCGAGGAATGATAACAAGAATGGACAACTTAGAGAGGAATATGAATGAATTGAAGGAGCTAAAAAACACCACATGAGAACTTCATGAAGCAGGCACGAGTTTCAACAGCCGAATTGACCAAGCAGAAGAAAGAATATCAGAAGTCGAAGATCAACTCAATGAAATAAAACGAGAAACCAAGATTAGAGAAAAAAGCGCAAAAACGAACAAACAAAATCTCCAAGAAATGTGGGACTATGTGAAGAGACCTAACCTACATTTGATAGGTGTACCAGAATGTGATGAAGAGAATAAATCCAAGCTGGAAAACACTCTTCAGTATATTATCCAGGAAAATTTTCCCAGCCTAGCAAGGCAGGCCAATATTCAACTCCAGGAAATACAGAGAACACCACAATGATATTCCGCAAGGCAACCCCAAGGCACATAATCGTCAGATTCACCAGGGTTGAAATGAAGAAGAAAATACTAAAGGTAGCCAGAGAGAAAGGTCGGGTCACCCACAAAGGGAAGCCCATCAGTCTCACAGCAGATCTCTTGGCAGAAACTCTACAAGCCAGAAGAAAGTGGGGGCCAATATTCAACATCCTTAAAATAAAAAACTTTCAACCCAGAATTTTATGTCCAGCCAAACTGAGCTTCATAATTGAGGGAAGAACAAAATATTTTGCCAACAAGCAAGTACTCAGAGATTTTGTCACCAGTAGACATGCTTTACAAGAGCTCCTGAAAGAGGCACTACACATAGAAAGAAACAACCAGTACCAGCCAGTCGAAAAACATACCAAATGCTAAAGAGCATCAACAAAATGAAGAATCTGCATCAACCAATGGACAAAACACCCAGCTAGCATGAAAATGACAGTATCAAACTCACACATAACAATATTAACCCTAAGGGTAAATGGGCTGAAGGAACCCATCAAAAGACACAGACTGGCACATTGGATAACAAACCAAAACCCATCAGTGTGCTGTATCCACAAAACCCATCTCACATGCAAGGATTCGCAAAGGTTCAAAAAAAAAGAAATGGAGGAAGATTTACCAAGCAAATGGAGAGCAAAAAAGAGCAAGAGTTGCAATTCTCATCTCTGATAAAATAGATTTGAAAGCAACAAAGATCAAAAAAAGACAATGAAGGTCATTACATAATGGTAAAAGGATCGATACAACAAGAAGAGCTAAGGATCCCAAATATATATGGACCTAATGCAGGAGCACCCAGATATATAAGGCACGTTCTTAACGACTTACAAAGAGACTTAAAACCCCACACAATAATAGTGGGAGACTTTCACACTCTAATATCAATATCAGACAGATCAACCAGAGGGAAAATTAACAAGGATATCCAATACTTAAACTCAGACCTGGAACAAGCAAACCTGATAAACATTTACAGAACTATCCACCCCAAACCCACAGAGTATACATTCTTCTCAGCACCACATCACACATACTGCAAAACTGACCACATACTTGGAAGTAAAGCACTCCTCAGCAAATGCAAAACAACTGAAAACATAACAAACAGTCTCTCAGGCCACAGTGCAATCAAGTTAGAACTCAGAATTCAGAAATTAACTCAGAAACGTATAGCTTCATGGAAACTGAACAACTGACTCTTGAAAGTTGATTGGATAAACAATGAAATGAAGGCAGAAATAAAGAAGATCTTTGAAAGAAACGAGGGTGAAGACACAACATACCAGAGTCTCTGTGACACATTTAAAGCAGTCTGTATAATTGCCCACATGAGAAGAGTAGAGAGATCCAAAATTGACACCCTATCGTCAGAATTGAAAGAGCTAGAACGGCAAGATAAAAAACACTCAAAACCTCGCCGAAGACAAGAAATAACTAAGATCAGAGCAGAAGTGAAGGAGATAGAGACACGAAATACCCTTCAAAAAATCAATAAATCCGGGAAATGGGGGAGGGATAGCGGGGGGGCTGGGGCGGATAGCCTGGGAATGAATACCAAGTGTGGGTGAAGGGGAGGAAGGCAGCAAAACACACTGCCATGTGTGTACCTATGCAACTATCTTGCACGTTCTGCACATGTACCCCAAAAACTATAATGCAATAAAAATAAAAAAAAAATCAATAAATCCAAGATCTGGTTTTTCAAAAAGATCAACAAAATAGACAGACCACTAGCCAGACTAATAAAAAAGAAGAGAGAGAACAACCAAATTGATGAAATGAAAAACGATAAAGGAGAAATCACCACAGATTCACCAGAAATTTAAACCATCATAAGAGAATACTGCAAACAACTCTATGCACATAATCTAGTAAACCAGGAAGAAATGCATAAATTCCTGGACACCTGTGTTCTCACAAGCCTTAATCAGGAGGAAGCCAAAACTAAGAATAGACAAACAAAAAGGTCTGAAGTAGAGGCAGCAATTAAGAGCCTACCACACAAGAAAAAGCCCATGTACAGATGGGTTCACAGCCGAATTCTACTAGGCACACAAAGAGAAGCTGGTACTATTTTTCCTGAAACTATTCCAAATAAATCAAAAAGAGGGAACTTTTCCCAAATCGTTTTATAAGACCAACATCATCCTCATACCAAAACCCGGCAGAGACTCAACAAGAGAAGAAAATTTCAGGCCAATATCTATGATGAACAGAGATGCAAAAATTTTCAATAAAATACTGGCAAACCGATTGCAACAGCACATTAAAAACCTTATCCATCATGATCAAGTAGGATTCATCCCGGGGATGCAAGGCTGGTTCAATATAGGCAAGTATATAAACGTCATTCATTACATTAACAAAACCAAAAACAAAAACCACATGATTATCTCAATTGACACAGAGAAGGCATTTGACAAAATTCAACAGCCCTTTATGCTAAAAACCATCAATAAACTCAGTAATGATGGAACATATCTCAAAGTAATAAAAGCTACTTACGACAAACCAACAGCCAATGTCATACTTACTGGGCAAAAACTGGAAGCATTCCCTTAGAAATTTGGCACTAGAGAACGATGCCCTCCCTCACCACACCTATTCAACGCAGTACTGAATGTTCTAGCCAGAACACTCAGGAAAGAAAAAGACATAAAGTGTATTCAAATAGGAAAAGTGGAAGAAAATTGTCTCTATTTGCAGACGACATAATAGTATACCTAGAAGACCCCATCACCTCAGCCTGAAAACTACTGAAACTGTTAAGCAAATTCAGCAAAGTCTTAAGATATAAAATCAATGTGCAAAAATCACAAGCATTCCTATACACCAATAACAGACTTAAGGAGAACCAAATCAAGAACAAACTGCCATTCACAATTGCTACAAAGAGAATAAAATACCTAGGAATACAACTTACAAGGAATGTTAGGGACCTCTTCAAAAAAAACTACAAACCACTGTTCAACAAAACACTTTTACACTGTTGGTGGGAGTGTAAATTAGTTCAACCATTGGGGAAGAGAGTGTGGTGATTCCTCCAGGACCTAGAAATAGAAATTTCATTTGACCCAACAATCCCATTACTGGGTATACATCCAAAGGACTATAAATCGTTCTACTATAAAGACACATGCACACGAATGTTCATTGCAACACTGATTGCAATACCAAAGACCTGGAACCAACCCAAATGCCCATCGATGATAAACTGGACTGGGAAAATGTGGCACATGTACACCATGGAATATTACGCAGCAATAAAAAATGATGAGTTTCTGTCTTTTGTAAGGACATGGATGAATCTGGAGAACATAATTCTCAGCAAACTGACACAAGAATAAAAAAAGAAAATACCGCATATTGTCACTCAAGGGCAGGTGAGAAAAATGAGAACACATGGACAGAGGGAGGGGACTTAACACATGGACTTAAACATAAGTCCGGGCACCATAAAAACCCTAGGCTACACACAGGGTTCTATTGGGGGAAATGGGGGAGGGACAGCGAGGGGGGAGCTGGGGAGGGATATCCTGGGGAGAAATGTCAAGTGTGGGTGAGGGGGAGGAAGGCAGCAAAACACACTGCCATGTGTGTACCTATGCAACTACCTTGCACGTTCTGCACATGTACCCCAAAACCTAAAATGCAATAAAAATTTAAAATTAAAAAAAATAAAAAAAAGGAAAAGGATTTTAAGAAAAAGAAATTGCAGAGCTGAGAAATCGTCAAGAGGATGCAATCAGGAGTCTATTTTATGTGGTCACTCACTGAAGAATACATACCTTTGAAATAGTTAGAGTCCAGGACATATGGCCACTCAATCAGAGCATTACTGAATAATGCACAATGGGTCAATAGTAAGGAGTCTATTTTATATGTCCCCTCATTCAGAGCTTCAGTGTGTAATAAAGAACTGTGGAGGAGTGAGGACCCTATTTAAGGTAGCACCAAATGAAGAAGCTCCGTGAATGATACACACAGGTGTGAGAGTCAGGAGACTATTTGATATGGACACTCATACAAAACCTCTTTGAATACTGCACATGTAAGGAATAATCACTAGTCTATTTCATATGGTGATTCGTTTGGAGAATCAAAAATTAACACACACCTGTGGAGTAAAATGGTGTCTGTTTTATAAGGCCCCTCTTTCAGTGTTTTAGTGAATAATATGTATGTCTGATAAGTCAGTAATCTCTTTCACATGGCCACTCGTTCAGGGACTCTGTGAATAATACTCCCCTCAGAAATAGTAAAGGGTCTACTTCAAATGACTACACATTCAGAGTATCTGTAAGTATTGAACACCTGGGCAATACACCTGAGTCTTTTTATTATGCCCTCTGTGTCAAAGTCTCATTCAATAATACAAACATGGGAAAGCTTTAAGAGTCTACTTCATGTAACCACTCATTTAGAGCCTCAGTGAGTAATCCACACTAGGGTAATCATTGAGAATTTTTTATATGGCCACTTATTCTGTGCCTCCCTGAATGATAAACACCTGGGGAATTCTCAGGATTCTATTTCATACCACCACTCATTTAGAAGCTTATTGAATAATTTACAATGGATCAATAGTCAGGTTTCTATATGATATGGCCTCTAATTCAACATTTCAGTAAATAATGAACTTCTATGGAGTAACCATGAAACTGTTTAAGATATGCATGAATTAAGTTCCTTCTAGAATGATACACACCTCGGTGATACTCAGGAGTCTATTTTATATGAATTATAATTCTGTGTAACGCTGAGTAATACACACCTGGGGAAGAGTCAGGAGTCTATTTGGTATGAAAACTCATGCAGAATTTGTTGGAATAATGCACACAGGAAGAATAATGAGAAGTTTATGTCATACAGCTTCTCTTTCAGACAAACAGTGAATAATGCACATGTGGAATAATTAGAAGTCTGTTTCATATGGCCCCTCTGCCAAAGCCTCCCTGAATATTACATATTTATGATATAGCCTGGAGTTTACTTTTTATGACCACTCATTCAGAGCGTCCCTTAATAATGCAAACCTGCGGAAGAGTCAGAAGTCTCTTTCCTATGGCCACACGTTGAGAGCCTCAATAAATGTACACATCTGTGAACATAGTCTGGATTTATTGTATCCCCTCATTCAGAGTCACACTAAATAATGCACACCTGTGGAATAGTCAGGAGGCTTTTCATGTGGCCTCACATTCGGAGTGTTCCTGAATAATGTGGTGTAGTCAGAAGACTATTTCATGTAGACATATATTCAGAGCCTCGGTGAATAAGACAGACCCTTGATATAGTAAAGAACCTAATTAATATGGCCACATCTTCTGAGCCTCACTGAATAATACACACGTGGAGAACAATTTACCGTCTATTTTCATCGGATATTCATTCACAGCCTCGGTAAATAATGCACACCTGTGGAGTAGCCAGGAGTCTATTCTATTAGGACAGTCATTCATAGCTTCATTGGATAATATGCACGTGTGGATTAGTCAGGATTCCATTTTATATGGTCACTGACTCGTAACCTCAGTGAACAATGCACAAATGTAAAGTAATTAGCAGTCTATTTCATATAGCCACTCATTCAGAGATTTACTGAATAATACAAATATTTAAGATAGACAGCAACCGGTTTCATATGGTCTCACAAGAAGAGCCTCACTGAGAAACACACACCTAGGGAAGTGATAGGCATCTACTTTATGTAGTTTCTCATTTACAGCCTCAGGGAATAATGCACACGTGTGGAATGGACACTAGTCTATCTTATACGGCCAAGAATGAAAGCCTGAGTGAGTAATACACAACTTTGGAATAGTCACTAGTGTATTCCATATGCCCAAACATTTAGAGTCAGAGTCAATAATACATGCCTCTGGACTACTCAGGAAACAATTTCATATGGCCAAAGCTTCAGAGTCTCAGTGAATAATACATACCTGAGGAATATTCAGGACACTATTACATGTGGCATCTATTTCAGAGCTTCATTGAATAAGGAACACCTCCATTGTAGTAAGAATCCTATTTTGTATAGCCACATATTCAGAGCCTAACTGAATAACATACACCTTGGGGAAAGTCAGGATTCTATTTTGTATAGCCACTCATTTAGAGCCGAATGTAAAAACGCCCGCCTGAGAAGTATTCAGAAGTCGTTATTATATGGCCACACATTCAGAGACTAATAGAAGAATGCAGACCTATGGAAACATCAGAATTGTATTTCACATGGCCACTTATACAGAACCTCAGTGAGTAATAATATATATCTAAAAAATACTCAGGATTCTATTACATATAGCAACTTATTCAGAGACACACTGAATAATGAACACATGGGGAATAGTCTGAATACCATTTGATATGACCATTCACCCAGCGACTCAGGGGATAATGCAGAGCTGAGAAATAGTCAAGAGGATAGAGTCAGGAGTCTATTTTATGTAGACACTCGTTCAGAAAATCAATAAGAAATACACACATTGGGAATAGTCAGAGTCCAGGTCATATGGCCACTCAATCACAGCATTACCTAATAATGCACATTGGGGAAATAGTAAAGAATCTATTCCTTATTGCCTCTCATTCAGAGCTTCAGTGCATAATCAACAGCTGTGGAGTAGTCAGGACCCTATTTAAGGTAGCCCAAATGAAGCAGCTCCGTGAATAATACACACATGTGTGAGATTCAGGAGACTATTTGGTATGGACACTCATACAGAAACTCTTCGAATACTGCACATGTGGTGAATAATCACTAGTCTATTTCATATGGTGATTCATTTGAAGAGTCAAAAAATAACACACATTTTTGGAGTAAAATTGGGTTTATTTCATAAGGCCACACTTTCCGTGTTTTATTGAATAATATGTATATTTGATAAGTTGGGAATCTCTTTCACATGGCCACTAGTTCAGGGCTTCTGTGTATAATACTCCCCTCAGGAATAGTCAAGGGTCTACTTCAAATGGTTACATATTCAGAGTCTCTGTAAGTAATGAACACCTGGGCAATACACCTGAGTCTCTTTATTATGCCCACTTTGTCAGAGTCTCATTCAATAATACACACCTGGGAAAGAGTTAAGAGTCTACTTCATGTAGCTTCTCATTTAGAGCCTAATGCATACCAGGGTAATAATGGAGCATATTTTATATGGCCACTCATTCTGTGCCTCCCTGAATAATATACACCTGAAGAATCCTCAGGATTTTATTTCATACTACCACTCATTTGAACTTTATTGAATAACTCACAATGGAGCAATAGTCAGGTGTCTCTTTTATATGGCCTCTCATTCAAAGTTTCAGTGAATTATGAACTTCTATGGAGTAATCAGGATGCTGTTTAAGATAGCCACAAATTAAGAGCCTTTCTGAATGATACACACCTGGGTGATAGTCAGGAGTCTATTTCATATGAACTCTAATTTTGTGTATCGCTGAGAAATACACACCTGGGGGCGTTTCAGGAGTCTATTTGGTATGGACACTCATACAGAACCTGTTGGAATAATGCACACATGGAGAATAATAAGGAGTCTATGTCATACGGCTACTCATTCAGACAATCAGTAAGTAACACACATGTGGAATAATTAGAAGTCTGTTTCCTATGGCCCCACTTTCACAGCCTCATTGAATATTACAAACTTGTGATATAGTATGGAGTCTGTGTTTTATGGCCACTCATTCAGGGAATCACTGAATAATGCACACCTGCTGAATAGTCAGAAGTCTCTTTCCTACAGCCACTCGTTGAGAGCCTCACTAAATGTACACACCTGAGGAAATAGTCAGGATTTACTTTTATCCCCTCATTCATAGTCTCACTAAATAATGCACACCTGTGGAATAGTCAGGAGACTTTTTCATGTGTCCTCTCATTTGGAGTGCCACTGAATTATGTGGTGTAGTCAGGAGTCTATTACATGTAGACACATATTCAGAGCCTACGTGAATGACAGACCCTTCCTATAGTAAGGAATCAAATTAATATGGCCACATCTTCTGAACCTCACGAGTAATACACACCTCGAGCATAATTTGGAGTCTATTTTCGATGGATATTCATTTAGATCCTCGGTAAATAATGCACAGCTGTGGAGTAGCCAGGAGTCTATTTAATTTGGACACTCATTCGTAGCCTCAGTGGACAATATGCACGTGTGCATTAGTCACGATTCCATTTTATAGGGCCACTGACTCGTAACGTCAGTGAATAATGCAAAAATACAAAGTACTCAGCAGTGTATTTCATATAGCCACTCATTCAGAGATTCACTGAATAATACCAATATTTAAGATAGACTGCATCCTGTTTTATATGGTCGCACAAGAAGAGCCTCACTGAATTATACACACCAGGGGAAGTTTTAGGAGTCTACTTGATACAACCTCTCATTTACAGCCTCAGCGAATAATGCACACGTGTGGAATAGACACTAGTCTATTTTATATGACCACAAAATCGGAGCCTGAGTGAGTAATACACGTCTTTGGAATACTCAATAGTCTATTACATATGCCCAAATTTTTAGAGTCAGAATCAATAATAAATGCCTGTGGACTAGTCAGAAAACAATTTCATATGGACAAAGTTTTAGAGCGTCAGTGAATAATACATACCTGAGAAATACTCAGGACGCTATTACACGTGGCATCTATTTCGAGCTTTATTGAATAAGAAACATTTTTACTGTAGTAAAAATTCTATTTCATATAGCCACATATTCAGAGCCTAACTGAATAACATACACCTTGGGGAAAGTCAGGATTCTATTTTGTGTAGCCACTCATTTAGAGCCCAATGTAAAAACGCACACCTGAGGAGTATTGAGGAGTTTCTATATTATGGCCACTTATTCAGAGCCTCACAGAAGAATACAAACCTATGGAAATTTCAAGAGTGTATTTCACATGGCCACTTATTCAGATCCTCAGTGGGGAATCATATATATCTGGAAAGTTCTCAGGAATCTATTATACATAGCCACTTATTTAGAGACTCACTGAATAATGCAAACATGGGGAATAGTCTGGGAACTATTTGATATGACCATTCACCCAGCGACTCAGTGATAAATGCAGAGCTGAGAAATAATCAAGCGGATAGAGTCAGGAGTCTATTTTATGTGGTCACTCATTCAGAAACTGACTGAAGAATACACACTTTGGGAATACTCAGAATCCAGGTCATATGGCCACTCAAAAAGAGCATAGCTGAATAATGCTCAATGAGGAAATAGTAAAAAGTCTATTTCATATGGCCTCTCATTCAGAGCTTCAGTGCATAATCAACAGCTGTGGAGGTCAGTACCCTATTTAAGGTAGCCCCAAATTAAACAGCCCCATGAATGATACACACATGTGTGAGAGTCAGGAGACTATTTGACATGGACACTCATACAGAACCTCATCAAATACTGCATATGTGGGAAATTATCACTAGTCTATTTCATATGGCGATTTGTTTAGAGAGTCAAAAAATAACTCACACCTGTGGAGTAAAATGGGGTCTATTTCATAAGGCCACAGTTTCAGTGTTTAAGTGAATAATATGTATATCTGATAAGTCAGGAATCTCTTTCACATGGCCATTCGTTCAGAGCCTCTGTGAATAATACTCCCCTCAGAAATAGTCAAGGGTCTACTTCAAATGGCTACACATTCAGAGTTTCTGTAAGTAATGAATACCTGAGCAATACACCTGAGTCTCTTTGTTATGACCACTTAGTCAGAGTCTCATTCAATAATACACACCTGGGGAAAAGTTAAGGGTCTACTTCATGTAGCCACTCATTTAGAGCCACAGTGAATAATGTACACCAGGTTAATTGTCCTGCATTTTTTATATGGCCACTCATTCTGTGCTTTTCTGAATGATATATACCTGAAGAAGCCTCAGGATTCTATTTCTTCCTACCACTCATTTAGAACCTTATTGAATACTTCACAACTGAGCAATAGTCATGTGTCTATTTTATATGGTCTCTCATTCAAAATTTCAGTGAATAATAAACTTCTATGGAGTAATCAGAATGCTGTTTAAGATAGCCACGAATTAAGTGCCTTCCTGAGTGATACACACCTGTGTGATAGTCAGGAGTCTATTTCACATGAACTCTAATTCTGTGTATCGCTGAGTAATACACACCATGGGGGCGTGTCAGGAGTCTATTTGGTATGGACACTCATACAGAACCTGTTTGAATAATATACACATGGGACATAATGAGAAGTTTATGTCATACAGCTACTCATTCTGAAAAACAGTGAATAACGCACATGTGGAGTAATTAGAAGTCTGCTTAATATGGCCACTCTTTCACAGTCTCACAGAATATTACACACTTGTGATATAGTCTGGAGTCTATTTTTTATGGCCACTTATTAAGTGAATCACTAAATATTGCACACCTGTGGAAGAGTCAGAAGTCACTTTCCTATGGACACTCGTTGAGAGCCTCATTAAATGTACACACCTATTGTGAGACCTTCCAAGATGGCGTCGTAGAGGCGACTCTGGATTGCATCTCTCAGTGAAGGTGCAGAGGGTGATTCCTAGCCGCATTCTCGGATGGACCATTTTTGCCCACAGAACGTTGAACGTCTCAGGTGTGGGAAATACACAGGACAACAGCGCAACCGGCTCATGCAGCCGGTTCATTTGGTGCCACAGCACAGCGGTACATGGAAAAAGACTCACTGATCTGGGTGCCCTGTTAAACTGGCAATCTGACATTTGGAAGGGCAGATTGGCATGTCCATCTGATTGAATTGGACTTGGACAATGAGCCAGACCAGGAGATTCCTGGGAAGCGTGATCTGAGACGATGCAGGGGGCAGTGTCACAAGAGATTGCACAGATCCCAGTGCCCTATTGGCAGGCTACTGGGGCGCCAGTGAGGCAGGGAGCTGGGTGATTGGGCTCGGCGGGTACCACCCTCACAGGGACAAGTAGGGTGGCGATTGAAGGCACTCAGGGCTGAGAGATTTATGCCGGCACAGTTGAATCTAGGATGGTGCATCCCTGGGGGAGGGGCGTCCACCACTACAGACGCAATCCACCTCTACTGAAGTACCACCCAGTGCTGACGCAGGCTGCCATTGCTGAGGCAACCCGCCATAACAGAGAGACTCCATCAGCAGGGCAGAAGAACGGAGCCCCAAAGCAGCAGGGCTGACCTGCACTAGCAGGGTGGAGCCTCGGAAGGCAAATAGTAAATAGACTACCTCAAGCTGGGCTGGACAGTGAAACAGATACTCATAAAGAAAACCCCAACTCCCTGAGACAGAGCATCTAAGGGGGAAAAAAATAGGGGGGATTTATGTGTTCTGTTGCAGCAGACATAAACACATTCTCCCAACAATCCTGAATGAACAACGGAGCTCACAGCTCAGCACTGGTGCTCCTATAAAGCACAGACCATCCCCTCAAGCAGCTCCCTGACCCCTGTATATCCAAAGAGTCACCCCAAAAAGGACTAATCAGACTGACATTTGGTGGGCATCATTCTGGAACAAAGATAACAGAAGAAGAAACTGGTAGCATTCCTCACTGTTCCACAGCTGCTACAGGTGTACCCCAGACAAGCAGGGCCTGGAGTGGAACTCAGCACTCGTACAGCAAAGGGGCTAGACCATTAGAAGAAAAACTAAGTAACAGAAATACTTAATCATCAACAAACTGGGCATCCACTCAGAGACCCAATAGAAAAGTCAGCAACTACTAAGACGACAGGTGGATAAATCCACAAAGATGGGAAGAAACCAGCAAAAAAAGGGGGAAAAACCCAAAATCAAAACACCTCACCTCCTACAAAGAACCAAAACTACTCACCAGCAAGAGAAAAAATCTAGACAGAGAATGAGAGTGATGAAATGATGGAATTAGATTTCAAAAGGTGGATAATGAGAAACCTAGGAGACCCAATGACCTCAGCCCAGAAACTCGTAAAACAGATAAGCAACTTCAGCAAAGTCCAAGGATATAATATAACTGTGCTAAAATCACAAGCATTTCTATACAACAATAACAGAATTAAAGAGAACCAAATCAACAAACTGCCATTCATTAATTGCTACAAAGAAAATAAAATACGTAGGAATAAAACTCACAAGGAATTTATGTGACCTCTTCAAAAAAAAACTACAAACAACTGCTCAACGAAATAAGAGAGGACACAAACAGATGGAAAAACATTCCATGTTTGTGGTTAGGAAGAATCAGTGTCGTGAAAATGACTATATTGCCCAAAGTAATTTACAAAATCAATGCTATCCCCATCAAGCTACCATTGAGTTTCTTCACAAAACTAGAAAAAACCACCATGAACTTCATATGGAACCAAAAGAGAGCACACATAGCCAAGTCAATTCTAAGCAAAAAGAACACAGCGGGAGGCATCACACTACCAGACTTCAAACTATACTACAAGGCTACAGTAATCAACACAGCATGGTACTGGTACCAAAACAGAGATATAGACAAATAGAACAGAACAGAGGCATTGGAGGCAAGACAACATATCTACAACCATATAACCTTTGATAAACAAGACAAAAAAAAGCAATGGGGAAAGGATTTCCTGTTTAATAAATGGTGTTGGAAAAACTGGCTAGCCATGTGTAGAAAGCAGAAACTGGACCCCTTCCTGACACCTTACACTAAAATTAACTCCAGATGGATTAAAGACTTAAATGTAAGGCCTGACACCATAAAAACCCTAGAAGAAAATCTAGGCAAAACCGTTCAGGACATAGGAGTAGGCAAGGACTTCATGAACAAAACACCAAAAGCATTGGCAACAAAAGCCAAAATAGACAAATGGGACCTAATCAAACTCCACAGCTTCTGCACGGCAAAAGAAACAGTCACTAGAGTGAATCGGCAACCATCAGAATGGGAAAAAATCTTTGCAGTTTACACATCTGACAAAGGGCTGATATCCAGAATTTACAAAGAACTCAAACAGATTTACAGAAAAAAAAACAAACAAGCCCATTCAAAAATGGGCAAAGGATATGAACAGACACTTTACAAAAGAATACATACATGAGGCCAACAAACATATGAAAAAGTGCTCATCATCATTGGTCATTAGAGAGATGCAAATCAAAACCACATTGAGATATCATCTCACACCAGTTAGAATGGCGATCATTAAAAAATCTGGAGACAGCAGATGCTGGACAGGATGTGGAGAAATAGGAACACTCTCACACTGTTGGTGGGAGTGTAAATTAGTTCAACCATTGTGGAAGACAGTGTGGCGATTCCTCAGGGACCTAGAAATAGAAATTCCATTTGACCCAGCAATCCCATTACTGGGTATCTGTCCAAAAGACTATAAATCGTTCTACTATAAGGACACATGCACACGAATGTTCATTGCAGCACTGTTTACAATAGCAAAGACCTGGAACCAACCCAAATGCCCATCGATGATAGACTGGACTGGGAAAATGTGGCACATATACACAATGGAATATTATGCAGCAATCAAAAATGATGAGTTTGTGTCCTTTGTAAGGACATGGATGAATCTGGAGAACATCATTCTCAGCAAACTGACACAAGAACAGAAAAAGAAATACTGCATATACTCACTCATAGGTGGGTGAGAAAAATGAGAACACATGGACACAGGCATGGGGTCAACTACACTCTGGGGTTTATTGGGGGAATGGGAGAGGGAGAGCAGGGGGAAACTGGGGAGGGATACCCTGGGGAGAAATGCCAAGTGTGGGTGAAGAGGAGGAAGGCAGCAAAACACACTGCTATGTGTGTACCTATGCAACTATCTTGCACGTTCTGCACATGTATCCCAAAACCTATAACGCAATAAAAATTTAAAAAATTAAAATAAATAAATGTACACAGCTGTTGAAATAGTCAGGAATTTCTTTTATTCCCTCATTCAGAGTCTCACTATATATTGCACACATGTGGAATAGTCAGGAGACATTTTCATGTGGCCTCCCATTCAGAGTGTCACTGAATAATGTGGTGTAGCCAGGAGTTTGTTTCATGTAGACACATATTCAGAGCCTAAGTGAATAAGACAGACCCTTGCTATAGTAAGGAATCTAATTAACAGGGCCACATCTTTTGAGTCTCACCGAATAATACACACATGGAAAATAATTTGGAGTCTATTTTTGATAGATATTCATTCAGAGCCTGTGTAAATAATGCACACCTGTGGAGTTTCCAGGAGTCCATTTTATTTGGACACGCATTCTTAGCCTCAGTGGACAATATATACGTGTGTATTCATCAGGATTTCATTTTATATGGCCACTGACTCATAACCTCAGTGAATAATGCCCAAATGTAAAGTACTCAGCAGTCTATTTCATATAGCCACACATTCAGAGATTCACTGAATAAAACAAATATTTAAGATAGACAGCATCCTGTTTTCTATGGTCACACAAAAAGAACCTCACGGAGTAACATACACCTGGGGAAGTGTTAGAAGTCTACTTTATATAGCCTCTCATTTACAGCCTCAGGGATTAATGCACACGTGTGAAAAAACACTAATATATTTTATATGGCCCGAAAATCAAAGCCTTTGTGAGTAATACACAACTTTGAAATAGTCACTAGTCTATTCCATATGCCCAAATATTTAGAGTCAGAGTCAATAATACATGCGTTTGGACTAGTCAGGAAACAATTTAATATGGCCAAAGTTTCAGAGCCTCAGTGAATAATAAATACCTGAGAAATACTCAGGACGCTGCTACATGTGGCATCTATTTCAGAACTTCAGTGAATAAGGAACACCTGTATTGTATTCAGAATTCTATTTTATATAGCCACATATTCAGAGCCTAACTGAATAACATACACCTTGGGGAAAGTCAGGATCCTATTTCCTATAGCCACTAATTTAGAGCCAAGTGTAGAAACACATGCCTGAGGAGTATTCAGGAGTCTATTTTACGGTCACTCATTCAGAGCCTCGCAGAATAATACAAACCTATGAAAACTTCAGGAGTGTATTTAACATGGCCACTTATTCAGAACCTCAGTGAATTATTATATATATCTACAAAATACTCAGGAATCTATTATACATTGCCACTTATTCAGAGACTCACTGAATAATGCAAACATTGGGAATAGTCTGGAGAATATTTGATATGACCGTTCATTCAGCGAATCAGTGGAAAATGCAGAGCTGAGAAATCGTCAGGAGGATAGAGTCTATTTTATGTGGTCACTCGTTCAGAACCTTACTGAAGAATACACACTTTGGGAATACTCAGAGTCCAACTCATATGGGCCCTCAATCACAGCATTACTGAATAATGCTCAATGGGGCAATAGTATGGATTCTATTTCATATGGCGTCTCATTCAAAGCTTCAGTGCATAATAAACAGCTGTGGAGTAGTCAGAACCCTATTTAAGGTAGCTTCAAATGAAGCAGCTCCATGAATGACACACACATGTGTGAGAGTCAGGACACTATTTGATATGGACACTCATAGAGAACCTCCTCAAATACTGCACATGTGGGAAATAATCACTAGTGTATTTCATATGGTGATTCGTTTGGAGAGTCAAAAAATAACGCACACCTTTGGAGTAAAATGGGGTCTATTTTATAAGGCCATTCTTTCAGTGTTTTAGTGAATAATATGGACATCTGATAAGTCGGGAATCTCTTTCACAGGGCCTCTCTTTCAGGGCCTCTGAATAATACTCTCCTCAAAAATAAACAAGGGTCTACTTCAAATGGCTACAAATTCAGAGTCTCTGTAAGTAATCAAAACCAGGGTAATAGACCTGAGTCTCTTTTTTATGCCCACTTAGTCAGAGTATCATTCAATAATACACACCTGGGAAAAACTTAAGAGTCTATGTCATGTAGCCACTCTTTTAGAGACTCAGTGAATAATGCACACCAGGTTAATAGTCGAGCATTTTTCATATGTGCAATCATTCAGGGCCTCCCTGAATGATACACACCTGGGGAATCCTCAGGATTCTATTTCATATTACCACTCATTTAGAATCTTATTGAATAATTCACAATGCAGGAATAGTCAGGTGTCTCTTTTATATGGCCTCTCATTCAAAATTTCTGTGAATAATAAAATTCTATGGAGTAATCAGGACGCTGTTTAAGATAGCAACAAATTAAGTGCCTTCCTGAATGATACACAGGTAGGTGATAGGAGTCTATTTCGTATGTACTCTAATTCTGTGTATCGCTGAGTAATACACACCTGGGGTAGTGTCAGGAGTTTATTTGGTATGGACACTCATACATAACCTTTTGAATAATGCACACATAGAGAATAATGAGGAGTCAATGTCTCGTGGCTACTCACTCATGCAAACAGTGAATAATGAACATGTGGAGTAATTAGAATTCTGTTTAATATTGCCCCTCTTTCACAGCCTCACTGAATATTACACACTTGTGATATAGTCTAGAGTCTATTTCTTACAGCCACTCATTTAGAGAATCACTGAATAATGCACACCTTCACGATAGTCAGATGTCTCTTTTCTACAGCCCCTCATGGAGGGCATCACTCAATGTACACACCTGGGAAAATAGTCAGGATTTACTTTTATCCACTCATTCAGAGTTTCACTAAATAATGCAAACCTGTGGAATAGTCGGGTGATATTTTCATGTGGCCTCTCATTTGGAGTATCACTGAATAATGTGGTGTAGTCAGGAGTCTATTTCATGTAGACACATATTCAGATACTCTGTAAATAAGACAGACTCTTGTTATAGTAAGGAATCTAATTAATATGGCCATATCTTTTGAGCCTCACTGAATAATACACACCTGGAGAATAATATGGAGTCTATTATTGATGGACATTCATTCAGCGCCTCGGTAAATAATGCACACCTGTAGAGTAGCCAAGAGTCTATTCAATTTGGACACTCATTCATTGCCTCAGTGGACAATATGAACATGTGTATTAGTCAGAAATTCATTTTATATGGCCAATGACTCGCAACCTAAACGAATATTGCACAAACGTAAAGTACTCAGCAGTCTATTTTATATAGACACTCATTCAGAGATTCACTGAATAATAAAAATATTTAAGATAGGCAGCATCCTGTTTTATATGATCATACAAGAAGAGCTCACTGAGTAATACGCACCTGAAGAAGTGTTAGGAGTCTACTTTATATAGCCTCTCATTTACTACCTCATGAAATAATGCACACGTGTGGAATAGACACTAGTCTATTTTATATGGCCACAAAATCAAAGCCTGTGTGAGTAATACACAACATTGGAATAGTCACTAGTCTATTCCATATGCCCAAATATTTAGAGGCACACTCAAAAATACACACCTGTAGTCTAGACAGGAATCAATTTTATATGGCCAAAATTACAAAGCCTCAGTAAATAATACATACCTGAGGAATATTTAGTATGCTATTACATGTGGCAGCTATTTCAGTGCTTCATTAAATAAGGAACTCCTGTATTGTAGTCAGAATTCTATTTTGTATAGCCACATATTCAGATCCTAACTGAATAACAAACACCTTGTGGAAAGTCAGGATTCTTTTTTCGTATAGCCACTCATTTAGAGCCGAATGTAAAAACGGAAGTCTAAGGAGTATTCAGGAGTCTCTATATTATGGGCACTCATTCAGAGCCTCACAGAATAATACAGACCTATGGAAACGTGAGGGGTGTATTTCTCATGGCCACTTATTCAAATCCTCAGAGAAGAATCTTATATATCTGGAAAATATTCAGGAATCTATTATATATATAGCCACATATTCAGAGTCTCACTGCAAAAGTCACACTTGGGGAAGAGACTAGAGACTATTTGATATGACCATACACCCACCGTCTCAGTGAAAAATGCAGAGCTGAGAAATAGTCAAGAGGATAGAGTCAGGAGTCTATTATATGTGGTCACTCATTCAGAAACTCCCGAAAGAATACACACTTTGGTAATAGTCAGGGTACAGGTCATATGGCCACTCGATCACAGCATTATCGAATAATGCACAATGGGGCAATAGTAAAGAGTCTATTTCATTTAGCCTATCATTCAGAGCTTAAGTGCATAATAAACAGCTGTGGAGAAATGAAGACCCTATTTAAAGTAGACCCAAATAAAGCAGCTTCCTGAATGACATACACATATGTGAGTGTCAGGAGACTATTTGATATAAACTCTCATACACAACCTATTCAAATACTGCACATGTGTGGAATAATCATTTGTATATTTCACATGGTGATTCATTTGCAGGGTAAAAGAATAACGCAGACATGTGGAGTAAAGTGGGTTCTATTTCATAAGGCCACCCATTCAGTGTTTTAGTGAATAATATGTATATCTGATAAGTGAGGATTCTTATTCACATGGGCACTCGTTCAGAGTCTCTGTGAATAATACTTTCTTCAGAAACAGTCAAGGCTCTACTTCAAATGGCTACACATTCAGAGGCTCTGTAAGTAATGAACACCTGGGCAATACACCTGACACTCTATTTTGTACCCACTTACTCAGAGACTCATTCAATAATAAACAGCTGGAGAAGAGTTAAGTGTCTACTTCATGTCGCCACTCATTTAGAACCTCACTGAGTAATCCACACTAGGGTAATAGTCGAGTATTTTTTATTTGGCCACTCATTCTGTACCTCCCTGAATGATACACACCTTGGGAATCCTCATGATTCTATTTCATACTACCACTCATTTAGAACCTTATTGAATAATTCACAATGGAGCAATAGTCAGGTGTCTATTTAATAGTCAGGCTTCTCATTCAAAGTTTCAGTGAATAATAAACTTCTATGGAGGAATCCAAAGGCTGTTTAAGATATTCACGAATTAAGTGCTTTCCTGAATGATACATCCCTGGGTGACAGTCAGGAGTCTATTTTATATGAACTCTTATTCCGGGTATCGCTGAGTAATACACACCTGGGGGAGTGTCAGGAATTTATTTGATATGGACACTCATACATAACCTGTTAGAATAATGCACACATGGAGAATAATGGGGAGTCTATGTCATAGGGCTCCACATTCAGAAAAATCAGGGAATAACGCACACGTGGAGTAATTAGAAGTCCGTTTCATATGGCCCCTTTTTCACAGCCTCACTGAATATTACATAATTGGGATATGGTCTGGAGCCTATTTATTATGGCCACTAATCCAGAGAGTCACTCAATCATGCACACCTGTGGAATAGTCAGAAGTCTCTTTCCTATGGCCACTCATTGAGAGCCTCACTAAATGTACACACCTGGAAAAATATTCAGGATTTACTTTTATCCCTTCATTCAGAGTCTCACTAAGTAATGCACACCTGTGGAATAGTCAGGAGACTTTTTCATGTGGTCTCTCATTTGGAGTATCACTGAATAATGTGATGTAGTCAGGAGTCAAGGTCTTGTAGACACAGATTCAGAGCCTCAGTGAATAAGAGAGACCCTTGATACAGTAAAGAGTCTAATTAATATGACCTCTTCTGCTGAGACTCACTGAATAATACATACCTGTGGAATACTTTGGAATTTCTTTTGGGTGGACGTTCATTCAGAGCCTCAGTAAATAATGTGGAGTAGCCAGGAGTCTATTTTAATTGAACATTCATTCATAGACAGTGGATAATATGCATGCGTGGATTAATCAGGATTCCATTTTATATGGCCAATGACTCGTAACCTCAGTAAATAATGCACAAGTTAAAGTACTCAGCAGTTTTTTATATAGCAACTCATTCAGAGATTCACTGAATAATACAAATATTAAAGATAGACAGCATCCTGTTTTATATGGTCTCACAAGAAGAGCCTCACTGAGTAACAGAAACCTGGGGAAGTGTTAGGAGTCTACTTTATATAGCTTCTCATTTACCACCTCAAGGAATAATGCACACATGTGGAGTAGACACAAGTCTATTTTATATCACCACAAAATCAAAGCCTGTGTGAGTAATACACAACTTTGCAATCGTCACTAGTCTATTCCATATGCCCAAATATTTAGAGTCAGACACAAAAATACACACCTGCGGTCTAGACAGGAAAAAATTTTATATGGCCAAAGTTTCAGAGCCTCAGTGAATAATACATACTTAAGGAATATTTAATATGCTATTACATGTGGCATTTTTTCAGTGCTTTAATAAATAAGATAAACCTGTATTGTAGTCAGAATTCTATTTTGTATAGCCACATACTCAGAGCCTAACTGAATAACATATACCTTGAAAAAAGTCAGGATTCTATTTCGTATAGCCACTCATTTAAAGCCAAATGTAGAAACGCGAGCCAAATGAGTATTCAGGATTCTCTATATTATGGCCACTCATTCAGGCCTCACAGAATAATACCAACCTATGGAAACCTCAGGGGTGTATTCCACATGGCCGCTTATTGAAATCCTCAGTGAAGCATCTTACATATCTGAAAAATACTCAGAAATCTATTATATATAGCCACTTATTCAGAGTCTCACTGAAAAAGTCACACCTGCGGAACAGACTAGAGACTATTAGATAGGACCGTACACCCACCGTCTCAGTGAAAAATGGAGAGATTAGAAATAGTCAAGAGGATAGAGTCAGTAGTCTATTTTATGTGGTCACTCATTCAGAAACTCCCAAAAGAATGCACACCTTGGAATAGTCAGAGTACAGGTCATATGGCCACTCAATCACAGCATTACCAAATAATGCACAATGGGGCAATAGTAAGGAGTCTCGTTCATTTAGCCTAACATTCAGAGTTACAGTGCATAATAAACAGCTGTGGAGAAATGAAGATCCTATTTAAAGTATACCCAAATTAAGCAGCTTCGTGAATTTCATACACATATGTGAGAGTCAGGAGACTATTTGATGTAAACACTCATAGAGGACCTCTTCGAATACAGCACAAGTGTGGAACAATCACTTGTATATTTCACATGGTGATTATTTTGGAGTGTAAAAGAATACCGCCCACCTGTGGAGTAAAATGGGGTCTATTTTATAAGGCCACTCTTTCAGTGTTTTAGAGAATTATATTTATATCTGATAAGTCAGGAATCTCTTTCACATGGGCACTCATTCAGAGCCTCTGTGAATAATACTTTTCTCAGAAACAGTCAAGGGTCTACTACAAATGGATACACATTCAGAGTCTCTGTAAGGAATTAACACCTGGGCCATACACCTGAGACTCTTTTTTGTGCCCACTTACTCAGAGATTTATTCAATAATAAACACCTGGGGAAAAGTTAAATGTCTAGTTCATGTAGCCACTCATTTAGAGCCTCAGTGAGTAATACACACGAGGGTAATAGTCAAGTGGTTTTTATATGGCCACTTATTCTGTCCCTCCCTTAATGTTACACACATGGGAAATCCTCATGATTCTATTTTATACTAACACTAATTTAAACCTTATTGAATAATTCACAATGGAGCAATAGTCAGGTGTCTTTTTAATAGTCAGGCCTCTCATTCAAAGTTTCAGTGAATAATAAACTTCTATGGAGGAATCAGGAGGCTGTTTAAGATATCCATGTATTAAGTGCCTTCCTGAATGATACACACCTGGGTGATAGTCAGGAGTCTATTGCATATGAACTCTAATTCTGGGTATCGCTGAGTAATACACACTTGGGGGAGGGTCTGGAGTTTATTTGGTATGGACACTCATACATAACCTGTTGGAATAATGCATTCATGGAGAATAATGAGAAATCTACCTCATCCGGATCCAGACAAACAGTGAATAAAGCACATGTAGAGTAATTAGAAGTCCGTTTCATATGGCCCCTCTTTCACAGCCTCACTGAATATTACACACTTGTGATATCATCAAGAGTCTATTTTTTATGGCCACTGATCTAGAGAGTCACTGAATAATGCACACCTGTGGAATAGTCAGACGTCTCTTTCCTATGGCCACTCGTTGAGAGCCTCACTAAATGTACACACCTGAAAAATTATTTAGGATTTACTTTTATCCCCTCATTCAGAGTCTCACTAAGTAATGCACACCGGTGGAAGAGTCAGGAGACTTTTTCAGGTGGCCCCTCATTCGGAGTGTCACTGAATAATGTGGTTTAGTCAGGAGTCTATGTCATGTAGACACAGATTTGGAGCCTCAGTCTATAAGAGAGACCCTTGATATAGTAAACAATCAAATTAATATGGCCAACTTTGCTGAGCCTTACTGAATATTACATACCTGGAGAATAATCTGGAGTGTAATTTCGATGGACATTCATTCAAAGCCTCGGTAAATAATGTGGAGTAGCCAGGAGTCTATTTCATTTGGACAGTCATTTATTGCCTTAGTGGATAATATGCACATGTGGATTAGTCAGGATTACATTTCATATGGCCGCTGACTCGTAACCTCAGTAAATAATGAAAAAATGTAATGTACTCAGCACTCTATTTTATATAGCAACTCATTCAGAGATTCACTGAATAATACAAATATTAAAGATAGACAGCATCCTGTTTCATATGGTCTCACAAGAAGAGCTTCACTGAGTAACAGAAACCTGGGGAAGTGTTAGGAGTCTACTTTATATAGCCTCTCATATACTACATGAGGGAATAATGCACACGTGTAAAGTAGACACCAGCCTGTTTTATATGACCACAAAATCAAATATTGTGTGAGTAAAACACAACTTTGGCATAGTCACTAGTCTATTCCATATGCCCAAATATTTACAGTCAGACTCAAAAATACCTGCCTGTGGTATAGACAGGAAAAAGTTTTATATGGCCAACGTTTCAGAGCCTCAGTGAATAATACATACCTGAAGAATAATTAGTATGCTATTACATGTGGCATCTATTTCAGTGCTTCAATAAATAAGGAACCCCTGTATTGTAGTCAGAATTCTATTTTGTATAGCCACATATTAAGAGCCTAACTGAATATTATACACTTTGGGGAAAGTCAAGATTCTATTTCGTATAGCCACTCATTTAGAGCCGAACATAACAACGCAAGCCTTAGGAGTATTCAGGAGTTTCTATATTATGGCCACACATTCAGAGCCTCACAGAATAATACAGACCTATGGAAACGTCAGGGATGTATTTCACATGGCCACTTATTCCAATCCTCAGTGATGAATTTTATATATCTAAAAAATACTCAGGAATCTATTATGTATAGCCACTTATTCAGAGTCTCACTGCATAAGTTACACCTGGTTAACAGGCTAGAGAGTATTTGATATGACCATACACCCACCGTCTCAGTGTAAAATGCAGAGCTGAGAAATAGTCAAGGAGATAGAGTAAGGAGTCTATCTTATGTGGTCATTCATTCAGAAACTCATGAAAGAATACACACAATGGGAATAGTCAGAGTCCAGGTCATATGGCCACTCAATCACAGCATTACCGAATAATGCACAATGGGGCAATAGTAATGAGTCTATTTAATTTAGCCTATAATTCAGAGATTAAGTGCATAATAAACAGTTGTGGAGAAATTAAGACCCTATTTAATTCAGACCCAAAGTAAGCAGCTTCGTGAATGACATACACATATGTGAGGGTCAGGAGGCATGTTGATATAAACACTCATACAGAATCTCTTTGAATTATATACATGTGTGGAATAATGACTTGTATATTTCTCATGGTGATTCGTTTGGAGGGTAAAAGAATAACGCACACCTGTGGAGTAAAATTGGGACTATTTTATAAGGCCACTCTTTCAGTGTTTTGGTGAGTAATATGTGTATCTGATAAGTCAGGAATCTCTTTCACATGGGCACTAGTTCAGAGCCTCTGTGAATAATACTTTTCTCAGAAACAGTCAATGGTTTACTTCAAATGGCTACACATTCAGAGTCTCTGTAAGTAATGAACACCTGGGCAATACACCTGACACTCTTTTTTGTGCCCACATTCTCAGAGATTCATTCAATAATAAACACCTGGGGAAGAGTTAACTGTCTACTTTATGTAGCCACACATTTAGAGCCTCAGTGAATAATCCACACCAGGGTAATAGTCGAGAATTTTTTATATGGCCACTCATTCTGTTCCTCCCTGAATGATACACACCTGGGGAATCCACATGATTCTATTTTATACTAACATTCATTTAAAACTTTATTGAATAATTCACAATGGTGCAATAGTCAGGTGTCTATTTAATAGTCAGGCCTCTCATTCAAAGTTTCAGTGAATAATAAACTTCTGTGGAGGAATCAGGAGGCTGTTTAAGATATCCACGAATTAAGTCCTTTTTGAAGGATACGCAACTGGGTGATAGGAGTCTGTTTATATGAACTCTAATTCCGGGTATGGCTGAGTAATACACACCTGGGGGAGTGTCAGAAATTTATTTGGTATGGACACTCATACATAACCTGATTGAATAATGCACACATGGAGAAAAATGAGGAGTCTATGTCATATGGCTCCTCATTCAGACAAAAAATGAATAACCCACACGTGGAGTAATTAGAAGTCCGTTTTATATGGCCCATCTTTCACAGCCTCACTGAATAATACACACTTGTTATATCGTCTGGGGTCTATTTTTTATTTCCACTAATCCAGAGTCACTAAATAGTGCACAGCTATGGAATAGACAGAAGTCTCTTTCCTGTGGCAACTCGTTGAGAGCCTCACTAAATGTACACACCTGAAAAAATAGTCAGGATTTACTTTTATCCCCACATTCAGAGTCTCACTACATAACGCAAACCTGTGGAATAGTCAGGAGACTTTTTAATGTCGCCTCTCATTCGGAGTGTCACTGAATAATCTGGTGTAGTCAGGAGTCTATGTCATGGAGACACAGATTCAGAGCCTCCGTGAGTAAGAAAGACCCTTGATATAGTAAAGAGTCTATTTAATATGGCCAACTCTGTTGAGCCTCACTGAATAACACATACCTGGAGAATAATTTGGAGTCTATTTTCGATGGACGTTCATTCAGACCCTCGGTAAATAATGTGGAGTAGCCAAAAGTCTATTTCATTTGGACATGCATTCATAGCCTCAATGGATAATACGCACTTGTGGATTAGTCAGGATTCCATTCCATATGGCCACTGACTCGTAACTTCAGTAAAAAAATGAACAAATGTAAAGTACTCAGCAGTCTCTTTTATATAGCAACTCATTCAGAGATTCACTGAATAATACAAATATTAAAGATAGACAGAATCCTGTTTCATATGGTCTCACAAGAAGAGCCTCACTGAGTAACAGAAACCTGGGGAAGTGTTAGGAGTCTACTTTATATAGCCTCTCATTTACTACCTCAGTGAATAATGCAAACGTGTGGAATAGACACCAGTCTATTTTATATGGCCACAGAATCATAGCCTGTGTGAGTAATATACAATTTTGGAATAGTCACTAGTCTATTCCATATGCCCAAATATTTAGAGTCAGACTCAAAAATACATGCCTGTGGTCTATACCCAAAACAATTTTATATGGCAAAATTACAGAGCCTTAATGAGTAGTACATACCTGAGGAATATTTAGTATGCTATTACATGTGGCATATATTTCAGTGCTTCATTAAATAAGGAACACCTTTTTTGTTGTCAGAATTCTATTTTGTATAGCCACATATTCAGAGCCTCACTGAATAACATACATCTTGTGGAAAGTCAGGATTCTATTTCTTATAGCCACTCATTTGGAGCTGAATGAAAAAACACAAGCCTAAGGAGTATTCAGGAATCTCTATAATATGGCCACCCATTCAGAGCCTCACAGAATAATACAGACCTATGGAAATGTCAGGGGTGTGTTTCACATGGCCACTTATTCAAATCTTCAGTGAAGAATTGTATATATCTGGAAAATACTCAGGAATCTATTACATATAGCCACTTGTTCAGAGTCTCACAGAATAAATCACTCCTGGGGAACAGACTAGAGACTATTTGATGTGACCGTACACCCACAGTCTCAGTGATAAATGCAGAGCTAAGAAATAGTCAAGAGGATGGTCTGAGGAGTCTATTTTATGTGGTCACTCATTCAGAACCCCCCAAAAGAATACACAGCTTGGCAATAATCAGAGTCAAGGTCATAAGGCCACTCAATTACAGCATTACAATGGGGCAATAGTAAGAAGTCTATTTCGTTTAGCCTATCATTCAGAGTTTAAGTGCATAATAAACAGCTGTGGAAAAATGAATACCCTATTTAAAGTAGACCCAAATTAAGCAGATTTGTGAATGGCATACACATATGTGAGGGTCAGGAGACTATTTGATATAAACACTCATACAGAACCTCTTCAAATACTGCACATGTGTGGAATAATCACTTGTATATTTCACATGGTGATTAGTATGGATGGTAAGAGAATAACGCACACCTGTGGAGTAAAATGGGGTCTATTTTATAAGGCCACTCTTTCAGTGTTTTAGTGAATAATATGTATATCTGATAAGTCAGCAATCTCTTTCACATGGGCACTCATTCAGAGCCTCTGTGAATAATAATTTCCTCAGAAATAGTCAAGGGTCTACTTCAAATGGCTACACATTCAGAGTTTCTGTAAATAATGAACACCTGGGCAATACACCTGAGACTCTTTTTGTGCCCACATACACAGAGACTCATTCAATAATAACCACCTGGAAAAGATTTAAGTGTCTACTTCATGTAGCTACTCATTTAGAGCCTCAGTGAGTAATCCACACCAGGGTAATAGTCGAGCATTTTTTATATGGCCACTTATCCTGTGACTCCCTGAATGATACACACCTGGGGAATCCTCATGATTTTATTTCTTACTAGCACTCATTTAACACCTTATTGAATAATTCACAATGGAGCAATAGTTAGGTGTCTATTTAATAGTCAGGCCTCTCATTCAAAGTTTCAGTGAATAATAAACTTCTATTGAGAAATCAGGAGGCTGTTTAAGATATCCACGTATTAATTGCCTTCCTGACTGATACACACCTATGTTATAGTCAGGAGTCTCTTTTATATGAACTCTAATTCCGGGTATCCCTAAGTAATAAAAAACTTGCAGGAGTGTCAGAAGTTTATTTGGTATAGACACTCATAGATAACCTGTTTGAATAATGCAAATATGGAGAACAGTGAGGAGTCTATGTCATATGGCTCCTCATTCAGACAAACAGTGAATGACACACATGTGGAGCAATAAGAAGTCCGTTTTATATGGCCCCTTTTTCATAGCCTCACTGATTATTGCACACTTGCGATATCGTTTGGAGTCTATTTTTCATGATCACTAATCCAGAGAGTCACTGAAAAATGCACACCAGTGGAATAGTCAGAATTCTCTTTCCTATGGCCACTCATTGAGAGCCTCACTAAATGTACACCTGCAAAAATACTCATTATTTAATTTTATCCCCTCATTCAGAGTCTCACTAGGTAATGCACACCTATGGAATAGTCAGGAGACTTTTTCATTGGCCTCTCATTTGGAGTGTCACTGAATAATGTGGTGTAGTCAGGAGTCTATGTCATGTAGACACAGATTCAGAGCCTCAGTGAATAAGAGAGACCCTTGATATAGTAAAGGGTCTAATTAATAAGGCCAACTCTGCTGAGCTTTACTGAATAATACATACCTGGAGAGTAATTTGGTGTCTATTTTCAATGGGCCTTTATTGAGGTACTCGGTTTATAATGTGGAGTAGAAAGGAGTCTATTTCATTTGGACACACATTAATAGCCTCAGTGAATAATATGCACGTGTGGATTATTCAGAATTCCATTTCATATGGCCACTGACTCGTAACCTTAGAAAATAATGCACAAATGTAAAGTACTCAGCAGTCTATTTTACTTTTTTATTTATATATTTTTAAAGTTTTTAAATTGTTATTGCATTATAGGTTTTGGGGTACATGTGCAGAGTGTGCAAGATAGTTGCATAGGTACACACTTGGCAGTGTGCTTTGCTACATTCCTCCCCTTCACCTACACTTGGCATTCATCCCCAGGCTATCCGTCCCCAGCCCCCCAACTGTCCCTCCCCCATCCCCCAATAGACCCCAGTGTGTAGTAGACCCCCTCCTTGTGTCCATGTGTTCTCATTTTTCTCACCCGCCTATGCGTGAGAATATGCGGTATTTGTTTTTCTGTTCTTGTGTCAGTTTGCTGAGAATGATGTTCTCCAAATTCCTCCATGTCCTTACAAAAAACACAAACTCATCATTTTTGATTGCTGTATAATATTCCATGGTGTATATGTGCCACATTTTCCCAGTCCAGTCTATCATCGATGGGCATTTGGGTTGGTTCCAGGTCTTTGCTATTGTAAACAGTGCTGCAATGAACATTCGTGTGCATGTGTCCTTATAGTAGAACGATTTATAGTCCTTTGGATATATACCCAGTAATGAGATTGCTGGGTCAAATGGAATTTCTATTTCTAGGTCCTTGAGAAATCGCCACACTGTCCTCCACAATGGTTGAACTAATTTACACTCCCACCAAGAGTGTAAGAGTATTCCGTTTTCTCCACATACTCTCAATCATCTGCTGTCTCCAGATATTTTAATGATCGCCATTCTAACTGGCGTGAGATGGTATCTCAATGTGGTTTTGATTTGCATCTCTCTAATGACCAATGATGATGAGCATGTTTTCATGTGTTTGTTGGCCTCATGTATGTATTCTTTTGTAAAGTGTCTGTTCATATTCTTTGCCCATTTTTGAATGGGCTTGTTTGTTTGTTTTTCTTTATCCTGTAAATCTGTTTGAGTTCTTTGTAAATTCTGGATATCAGCCCTTTGTCAGATGTGTAAACTGCAAAGATTGTTTCCCATTCTGATGGTTGCCGATTCACTCTAGTGACTGTTTCTTTTGCTGTGCAGAAGCTGTGGAGTTTGATTAGGTCCCATTTGTCTATTTTGGCTTTTGTTGCCAATGCTTTTAGTGTTTTGGTCATGAAGTCCTTGCCTACTCCTCTGTCCTGAATGGTTTTGCCTAGATTATCTTCTAGGGTTTTAATGGTGTCAGGTCTTATGTTTAAGTCTTTAATGCATCTGGAGTTAATTTTAGTGTAAGGTGTGAGGAAGGGGTCCAGTTTCTGCTTTCTGCACATGGCTAGCCAGTTTTCCCAACACCATTTATTAAACAGGGAATCCTTTCCCCATTGCTTGTTTTTGTCTGGTTTACCAAAGATTATATGGTTGTAGATATATTGTGTTGCCTCCGATGCCTCTGTTAAGTTCCATTGGTCTGTATCTCTCTTTTGGTACCAGTACCATGCTGTTTTGATTACTGTAGCCTTGTAGTGTAGTTTGAAGACTGGTAGTATGATGCCTCCCGCTGCGTTCTTTTTGCTAAAAATTGACTTGACTATGCGGGCTCTCTTTTGGTTCCATATGAAGTTCATGGTGTTTTTTTCCAGTTCTGTGAAGAAACTCAGTAGTAGTTTGATGGGAATAGCATTGATTGTGTAAATTACTTTGGGCAGTATAGCCATTTTCACGATATCGATTCTTCCTAACCACGAACATGGAATGTTTCTCCATCTCCTTGTGTTCTCTTATTTTTTTGAGCAGTGGTTTGTAGTTTTCCTTGAAGAGTTTCCTTACATTCCTTGTGAGTTGTACTCCTAGGTATTTTGTTTTCTTTGTAGCAATTGTGAATGGCAGTTTGTTCTTGATTTGTTTGCCTTTTAGTCTGTTATTGGTGTATAGGAATGCTTGTGATTTTTGCACATTGATTTTATATCCTGAGAATTTACTGAAGTTCCTTATCAGTTTCAGGAGCTTTTGGGCTGAGGTGATGGGGTCTTCTAGGTATACTATCATGTCGTCTGCAAATAGAGACAATTTGGCTTCCACCTTTCCTATTTGAATACCCCTAATTTCTTTTTCTTGCCCGATTGCTGTGGCTCGAAATTCCAGTACTATGTTGAATAGGAGTGGTGAGAGAGGGCATCCATGTCTAGTGCCAGATTTCAAAGGGAATGCTTCCAGTTTTTGCCCATTAAGTATGATATTGGCTGTTGGTTTGTCATAAATAGCTTTTATTACTTTGAGATATGTTCCATCAATACCAAGTTTATTGAGGGTTTTTAGCATAAAGCGCTGTTGAATTTTGTCAAATGCCTTCTCTGCATCGATTGAGATAATAATGTGGTTTTTGTTTTTGCTTCTGTTTATGTGGTGAATTACATTTATAGACTTGCGTATGTTAAACCAGCCTTGGGACCCTGGGAAGAATCCCACTTGATCATGATGGATAAGTTTTTTAATGTGCTGTTGCAATTGGTTTGCCAGTATTTTATTGAAGACTTTTGTATCTATGTTCACCATGGATATTGGCCTGAAGTTTTCTTTTCTTGTTTAGTCTCTGCCAGGTTTTGGTATCAGGATGATGTTGGTCTCATAAAATGATTTGGGAAGGGTTCCCTCTTTTTGAAATATTTGGAATAGTTTCAGAAGGAATGGTACTAGATGCTCTTTGTGTGTCTGTTAGAATTTGGCTGTGAACCCATCTGGACCTGGGCTTTTTTTGTGTGGTAGGCTCTTGATTGCTGCCTCAACTTCAGACCTTGTTATTGGTCTATTCATAGTTTTGGCTTCCTCCTGGTGTAGGCTTGGGAGGACAGAGGCGTCCAGGAATTTATCCATTTCTTTCTGATTTACTAGTTTATGTGCATAGAGTTGTTTGTAGTATTCTCTGATGATGGTTTGAATTTCTGTGGAATCTGTGGTGATTTCACCTTTTTCGTTTTTTATTGCATCTATTTGATTGTTCTCTGTATTCTTTTTTATCAGTCTGGCTAGTGGTCTATTTTGTTGATCTTTTCTAAAAACCAGCTTTTGAATTTATTGATTTTTTGAAGGGCTTTTCTTGTCTCTATCTCCTTCAGTTCTGCTCTGATCTTAGTTAATTCTTGTCTTTGACTATGTTTTTAGCTTTTTTGATCTTCCTCCTCTAGCTCTTTCAATTTTGACAATAGAGTGTTCATTTTGAATCTTTCCACTCTTCTCATGTGGGGAATTATTGCTATATATTTTTTTCTACAGACTGCTTTAAATGTATCCCAGAGATACTGGTACATTTTGTCTTCGTTCTCGTTGGTTTCAAAGAACTTCTTTGTTTCTGCCTTTATTTCATTGTTTATCCAATCAACATTCAAGTGCCCGTTGTTCAGTTTCCATGAAGCTGTGCCGTTCTGAGTTATTTTCTGAATTCTGAGTTCCAACTTGATTGCACTATGGTCTGAGAGACTGTTATGATTTCAGTTGTTTTGCATTTGTTGAGGAGTGCTTTACTTCCAGTTACGTGGTCAATTTTGGAGTAGGTGTGATGCGGTGCTGAGAAGAATGTATATTCTGTGGATTTTAGATAGAGAGTTCTGTCAATATCTATCAGGTTTGCTTGTTTCAGGTCTGTGTTCAAGTCCTGGATATCCTTGTTAATTTTCTGTCTGGTTGACCTGTCTTATATTGACAGTCTAGTGTTGAAGTCTCCCACTATTATTGTGTGGGAGTCTAAGTCTCTTTGTAAGTCATTAAGAACTTGCCTTATATATCTGGGTGCTCCTGCATTGCGTCCATATATATTTAGAAACATTAGCTCCTCTTGGTGTATCGATCTTTTTACCATTATGTAATTACCTTCTTTGTCCCTTTTGATCTTTGTTGCTTTAAAGTCTATTTTGTCAGAGAGGAGAATTGCAACTCCTGATTATTTTTGCTCTCCATTTGCTTGGTAAGTCTCCCTCCATCCCTTTATTTTTATCCTTTGTGTATCCTTGCATGTGAGGTGGGTTTTCTGGATACAACACACTGACGGGTTTTGACTTTTTATCCAATTTGCCAGTCTGTGTCTTTTTATTGGTGCATTTAGCCCATTTATATTTAGGGTTAATATTGTTATGTGTGAATTTGATACTGCCATTTTGATGCTAGCTGGCTGTTTTGCCCATTGGTTCATGTAGATTCTTTATTTTGTTGATGCTTTTTAGCCTTTGGTATGCTTTTAGAATGGCTGGTCCTGGTTGTTTCTTTCTATGTGTAGTGCCTCTTTCAGGAGCTCTTGTGAAGCAGGCCTAGTGGTGACAAAATCTCTGAGTACTTGCTTGTTCATTTAGGATTTTATTTTTCCTTCCCTTATGAATCTCAGTTTGGCTGGATATGAAATTCTGGATTGAACGTTCTTTTCTTTAAGGATGTTGAATATTGGCCCCCACTCTCTTCTGGCTTGTAAAGTCTCTGCCGAGAGACCTGCTGTATGCCTGATGGGCTTCCCTTTGTGGGTGACCCGACCTTTCTCTCTGGCTGTTCTTAGTATTTTCTCCTTCATTTTAACCCTGGTGAATCTGACGATTATATTCCTTGGGGTGGCTCTTCTTGCAGAATATCCTTGTGGTGTTCTCTGTATTTCCTGGAGTTGAGTATTGACCTGTCTTGCTAGGTTGGGAAAATTTTCCTGTATAATATTCTGAAGAGTGTTTTCCAGCTTGGATTCATTCTCTTCATCACATTCTTGTACACCTATCAAACGTAGGTTGGGTCTCTCCACATAGTCCCACATTTTTGGAAATTTTGCTCATTCCTTTTTTTGCGCTTTTTTCTTTGATCTTGGTTTCTCATTTTATTTCATTGAGTTGATCTTCGACTTCTGATATTCTTTCTTCTGCTTGGTCCATTCGGTTGTTGAAACTTCTGCATGCTTCACGAAGTTCTTGTGTTGTGTTTTTCAGCTCCTTCAATTCATTCATATTCCTCTCTAAGTTGTCCATTCTTGTTATCATTTCCTCGAATTTTTTTTCAAATATTTTTTCAAGGTTCTTAGTTTCTTTGCACTGATTTAGAACATGTTCTTTTAGCTCACTGAAATTTCTCATTATCCACTTTTTGAAGTGTGATTCCGTCATTTTGTCACACTCATTCTCCGTCCAGCTTTGTTCCCTTGCTGATGCGGAGTTTTGGTTCTTTGTAGGAGGTGAAGTGTTTTGGTTTCGGGTATTTTCCTCCTTTTTGCGCTGGTTTCTTTCCATCTGTATGGATTTATCCACCTGTCATCTTAATAGTTGCTGATTTTTCAGTTGGGTCTCTGTGTGGACACCCAGATTGTTGATGATGAATTATTTCTGTTACTTAGTTTTCCTTCTAATGGTCTAGCCCCTCTGCTGTACGAGTGCTGAGGTCCACTCCAGGCTCTGCTTTTCTGGAGTACACCTGTAGCAGCTGCGGAACAGTGAGGGATGCTGCCAGTGTCTTCTTTTGCTAACTTTGTTTCAGAATGATGCCTGCCAAATGTCACTCTGATTGGGGTGATGACTCTTTGGATATACAGGGGTCAGAGAGCTGTTTCAGAAGACAGTCTTTGTTTATGCGCTCCAGTGCTGAGCTGTGAGCTCTGTTGTTCATTCAGCATTGTTGGGAGGATGTGTTTATGTCTGCTGCACCAGAACTTATAAACCCCCCCCTTTTTTTTCTCCTTACATGCTCTGTCTCAGGGAGTTGGGGCTCTTTATGAGTATCTGTTACACTGTCCTGCTTAGCTAGGAGGCAGTCTATTCACTATTTTTCTGCCAGCGCTCTGCCCTGCTAGCACGGGTCTGCCCTGTTTCTGAGGGGCTCCGTTCTGCTGTGGCTTGCTCCACCCTGCTGTGGCTTTCTCCACCCTGCTGGTGGAGTCTCTATGTTATGGCAGGTTGCCTGGTAACAGCAGGCTGTGTCAGCCCTGGGCGGTACTTCAGTAGTGGGGGATTGTATCAGTAGTGGTGGATGCCCCTCCCACACTGGGCTGAACTGTCCTAGATGCCGGCAGCAAAACTCTAAGTCCCAAGCGCCTCCAATCGCTGCCCTGCTTGTCCCCATCAGTGTGGGACCCGCCAAGTCCGATCACCCAGCTCCCTGCCTTAGAGTCCATCCTCTCTCTCTCTCTCTCTCTCTTCCTCTCCCCAAGGTGAACGGTTGACTCTCTCACTGGTGCCCCAGTAGCCTGCTGATAGGGCACTGGGATCCATGCAATCTCCCTTGCGGCTGCCCACTGTACCATCTCAGATCACGTTTCCTAGGAATCTCCTGGCCTGTCTCATTGTCCAAGTCCCATTCAATCCGAAGGACATTCCAATCTGCCCTTCCAAATCTCAGATTTCCAGTTTAACAGGGCACCCAGACAAGTGAGTTTTGTGCCTGGGGCTGCTGCAATGCAGAACCATCTGCAGCAGCCACGTGAGCTGGCTGGGCTAGCGTCCCATATCTCTCCAACAAGTGGGACTTTCAACGTTCTGTGGGCAAAAAAGATCCGTCCGAGAATGCGCCTATTACTCACCCTCTGCACCTTCACTGAGAGCTGCAATCTGGAGTCATCTCTACGATGCCATCTTGGAAGTCCTTTCCCGCAGTCTATTTTATGTAGCAACTCATTCAGAGATTCACCAAATAATACAAACATGAAAGATAGACAGCATCCTGTTTCATATGGTTTCACAAGAAGAGCGTCACTGAGTAACAGAAACCTGGGGAAGAGTTAAGAGTCTACTTTATATAGCCTCTCATTTACTACCTCAGGGAATAATGCACACATGTGGAATAGACACCAGTCTATTTTATATGGCCAAAAAATCAAAGCCTGTGTGAGTAATACACAACTATAGAATGGTCACTAGTCTATTCCATATGCCCAAATATTTATGGTCAGAATCAAAAATACACTCCTGTGGTCTAGACAGGAAACATTTTTATATGGCCAAAGTTTCAGAGCCTCAGTGAATAATACATACCTGATGAATATTTAGTATGCTTTTACATGTGGCATCTATTTCAGTGGTTCATTAAATAAGGAACACCTGTATTGTAGTCAGAATTCTATTTGGTGTAGCCACATATTCAGAGCCTAACTGAATAACATACACCTTGGAAAAAATCAGGATTCTATTTTGTATAGCCTCTCATTTAGAGCCGAATTTAGAAACGCAAGTCTAAGAAGTATTCAGGAGTCTCTATATTACCCAGAGCCTCACAGAATAATACAGACCAATGGAAACATCAGGGGTGTATTTCACATGGCCACTTATTCAAATCCTCAGTGAAGAATCTTAAATATCTGGAAAATACTCAGGAAATGATGATATATAGCCATTTATTCAGAGTCTCACAGCAAAAGTCACACCAGGGGAGGAGACTAGAGACAATTTGATATGACCATATACCCACCATCTTAGTGAAAAATGCAGAGGTGAGAAATGGTCAAGAGGATAGAGTCAGGAGTCTATTTTATGAGGTCACTCATTCAGAAACTCCCAAAAGAATACACACCTTGGGAATAGTCAGAGTCCAGGTCATATGGCCTATCAATCACAGCATTACTGATTATTGCACAACAGGGAAATAGTAAGGAGTTTGTTTCTTTTAGTCTATCATTCAGATCTTAAGTGCATAATAAAAAGCTGTGGAGAAATGAAGACCCTATTCAAAGTAGACCCAAATTAAGCAGCTTCGTGAATGACATACACATATGTGAGGGTCAGGAGACTATTTGATATAAACACTCATACAGAACCTCTTCGAATACTGCACATGTGTGGAATAATCACTTGTATATATCACAGGGTGGTTCGTTTGGATGGTACAAAAATAACGCACACCTGTGGAGTAATATGGGGTCTATTTTATACGGAAACTCTTTCAGTGTTTTAGTGAATCATATGTATATCTGATGAGTCAGAAATCTCTTACACATGGCCACTCGTTCTGAGAATCTGTGAATAACACTTTCCTCATAAACAGTCAAGGGTCTACTTCAAATAGCTAATCATTCAGAGTCTCTGTAAGTAATGAACACCTGGGTAATAAACATGAGACTCTTTTTTGTGTCCACTTACTCAGAGACACACTCAATAATAAACACCTGGGGAAGTGTTAAATGTCTACTTCATGTAGCCACCCATTTATAGCCTCAGTGAGTAATCCACACCAAGGTAATAGTCGAACATTTTTTATATGGCCTCCCATTCTGTGCCTCTCTGAATGACACACACTCAGAAATTTTCATGATTCTATTTCATACTACCACTCATTTAGAACATTATTGAATAATTCACAATGGAGCAATAGTCACATGTCTGCTTAATAGTCAGGGCTCTCATTCAAAGTTTCAGTGAATAATAAACTTCTATGGAGGGGTCGGGAGGCTGTTTAAGATATCCACAAATTAAGTGCATTCCTGAATGATACTCACATGCGTGATAGTCAGGAATCTGTTTTATATGAACTCATATTCCGGGTATTGCTGAGTAATACACACCTGAAGGAGGGTCAGGAGTTTATTTGGTATGGACACTCATACATAACCTTTTTGAATAATGCACACATGGAGAATAATAAGGAGTCTATGTCATATGTCTCCTCATTCAGACAAACAGTGAATAACGCACATGTGGAATAATTACAAGTACGTTTCATATGGACCCTCTTTCACAGCCTCACTGAATATTACACACCTGTGATATTGTCTGGGGTCTATTTCTTATGGCCACTAATCAAGAGAGTCACTGAATAATGCACACCTCTGGAATAGTCAGAAGTCTCTTTCCTGTAGCCAATCTTTGAGAGCCTCACTAAATGTACACACCTGGAAAATATTCAGAATTTACTTTTATCCCTCATTCAGACTCACTAAGTAATGCAAACCTGTGGAATAGTCAGGAGAGTTTTTTATGTGGCCTCTCATTCGGAGTGTCACTGAATAATGTGGTATAGTCAGGAGTCTATGTCATGTAGACACAGATTCAGAGCCTCAGTGAATAAGAGAAATCCTTGATATAGAAAAGAGTTTAATTAATATGGCCAACTCTGCTGAGCCTCAATGAATAATGCATACCTTGAGAATAATTTGGAGTCTGTTTTCGATGGACGTTCATTCAGAGCCTCGGTAAATAATGTGGAGTAGCCAGGAGTTTATTTCATTTGGACACTCATTCATAGCATCAGTGGATAATATGCACGTGTGGATTAGTCTAGATTCCATTTCTTATGGCCACTGACTCTTAAGATCAGAAAATAATGCACAAATGTAAAGTACTCAGCAGTCTATTTTATATAGCAACTCATTCAGAGATTCACTGATTAATAAAAATATTAAAGATAAACAGCATTCTGTTTTATATGGTCTCACAAGAAGAGTCTCAATGAGTAACAGAAACCTGGGGAAGTGTTAAGAGTCTACTTTATATAGCCTCTCATTTACTATGTCAGGGAATAATGCACACGTTTGGAATAGACACCAGTCTATTTTATGTGGCCACAAAATTAAAGCCCGAGTGAGTACTACACAACTTTGGAAGAGTCACTAGTCTATTCCATATGCCCAAATATTTAGAGTCAGCCTCAAAAATACACACCTGTGGTCTAGACAGGAAACAATTTTATATGGCCAAAGTTTCAGATCCTCAGTGTATAATACATACTTGAATATTTAGTATGCTATTACATGTGGCATTTATTTCAGTGCTTCATTAAATAAGGAACACCAATATTGTAGTCAGAATTCTATTTCATATCACCACATTTTCAGAGCCTAACTGAATAACATACACCTTGGGGAAAGTCAGGATTCTATTTCGCATACCCACTCATTTAGAACCGAATGTAATAACGCAATCCTAAGGAGTATTCAGGAGTCTCTATGTTATGGCCACTCATTCAGAGCCTCACAAAATAATACAGACTGATGGAAACGTCAGGCGTGAATTTCACATGGCCACTTATTCAAATTTTCAGAGAATCTTATATATCTGAAAAATACTCAGCAATCTATTACATAAAGCCACTTATTCAGAGTCTCATTGCATAAGTCACACCTGGGGAACTGAATAAAGACTATTTTATATGAGCGTACAGCCACCGTCTCAGTGAAAAATGCAGAGCTGAGAAATAGTCAAGAGGATAGAGTCAGGAGTCCATTTTATGTGGTCAGAAACTCCCGAAAGAATACACACCTTGGGAATAGTCAGAGATCAGGTCTTATGGCCACTCAATCACAGCATTACTGAATAATGCACAATGGGGCAATAATAAGGAGTCTATTTCATTTAGTCTATCATTCAGAGCTTAAGTGCATAATAAACAGCTGTGGAGAAATGAAGACCCTATTTAAAGTAGACTCAAATTAACAGCTTCGTGAATGACATACACATATGTGAGGGTCAGGACACTATTTGATATAAACACTCATACAGACCCTCGTCGAATACTGCATATGTGTGGAATAATGTCTTGTATATTTCACATGGTGATTCACTTGGAGAATAAAAGAATAATGCAAACCTGTGGAGTAAAATGGGGTCTATTTTTTAAGGCCACTCTTTCAGTGTTTTAGTGAATAATATGTATATCTGATAAGACAGGAATCTCTTTAACATAGGCACTCGTTCAGAGCCTCTGTGAATAATAATTTCCTCAGAAACAGTCAAGGGTCTACTTCAAATGTCTACACATTCAGAGTCTCTGTAAGTAATGAACACCTGGGCAATACACCTGAGACTCTTTTTTGTGCTCACTTACTAGGAGACTCATTCAATAATAAACACCTGGGGAAAATGTAAGTGTCTACTTTATGTAGCCAGTCAATAAGAACCTCAGTGAGTAATCCACACCAGGGTAATAGTCGAACATTTTTTTTAAAAAATTTTTATTGCATTATAGGTTTTGGGGTACATGTGCAGAACGTGCAAGATAGTTGCATAGGTACACACATGGTAGTGTGTTTTGCTGCCTTCCTCCCCTTCACCCACACTTGGCATTTATCCCAAGACTATCCCTCCCCAGCCCCCCCAATAGACTTCAGTGTGTAGTAGACCCCCCTCCCTGTGTCCATGTGTCCTCATTTTTCTCACCCACCTATGAGTGAGAATATGTGGTATTTCTTTTTCTGTTCTTGTGTCAGTTTGCTGAAAATGATGTTATCCAGATTCATCCATGTCCTCACAAAGGACACAAACTCATCGAACATTTTTTATATGGCCACTCATTCTGTGCCTCCCTGAATGATACACATCAGGGGAATCCTCATTATTCTATTTCATACTACCACTCATTTAAAACCTTATTGAATAATTCACAATGAAGCAATAGTCAGGTGTCTATTTAATAGTCAGGCCTCTCATTCAAAGTTTCAGTGAATAATAAACTTCTATGGAGTAATCAGGAGGCTGTTTAAGATATCCACAAATTAAGTGCCTTCCTGAATGATACACACCTGGGTGATAGTCAAGACTCTGTTTCATATGAACTCTAATTCCGGGTATCGCTGACTAATACACACCTGAGGGAGTGTCAGGAGTTTATCTGGTATGAACACTCATAAATAAACTGTTTGAATAATGCACACATGGAGAATAATGAGGAGTAAATTTCATACATCTCCTCATTCATACAAACAGTGAATAACGCACATGTGGAGTAAATAGAAGTTTTTTTAATATGGCCCCTCTTCCACAGCCTCACTGAATATTACACCCTTCTGATATCGTCTGGAGTCTATTTTTTATGTTCACTAATCCAGACAGTCACTGAATAATGAACACCTGTGAAATAGTCAGAAGTCTCTTTCCTATTGTCACTTGCTGAGAGCCTCACTAAATGTACACACCTGAAAAAATATTGAGGATTGACTATTTTCCCATCATTCAGAATCTCACTAAGTAATGCACACCTGTGGAATAGACAGGAGAATTTTTCATGGGGCCTCTCATTCGGAGTGTCACTGAATAATGTGGTGTAGTCAGGAGTCTATGTCATGTAGACACAGATTCAGAGCCTCAGTGAATAAGAGAGAACCTTGATATAGTAAAGGGTCTAATTAATATGGCCAACTCTGCTGATCCTTACTGAATAATATATTCCTGGATAATAATTTGGAGTCTATTTTCGATGGACGTTCATTCAGAGCCTCAGTAAATTATGTGGAGTAGCCAGGAGTCTATTTCATTTGGACACTCATTCATAGCCTCAGTGGATAATATGCACGTGTGGATTAGTCAGGAATCCATTTCATATGGCCACTAACTGGAAACCTCAGTAAATAATGCACTCAGTAATCTACACAGCAGTCTATTTTATATAGCAACTCATTTAGAGATTCACTGAATAATACAAATATTAAAGATAGACAGCTTCCTGTTTCATATGGTCTCAAAAGAACAGCCTCACTGAGTAACAGAAACCTGGAAAAGTGTTTGAATTCTACTTTATATAGCCTCTCATTTACTACCTTAGCGAATAATGCACATGTGTGGAATAAATAGCAGTCTATTTTATATGGCCCCAAAATTAAAGCCTGTGTGAGTAATACAGAAATTTGGAATAGTCACTAGTCTATTTTATATGCCCAAATATTTAGAGTCAGACTCAAAAATACATGCCTGTGGTCTAGATGGGAATCAATTTTATATCGCCAAAGTTTCAGAGCCATAGTGAATAACACATACGTGAAAAATACTTATTATGCTGTTACATGTGGCATCTATTTCAGTGCTTCATTAAACAAGGAACACTTGTCTTGTAGTCAGAATTCTATTTTGTATATCAACATATTCAGAACCTAACTGAATAACATACACATTCGGGAAAGTCAGGATTCTATATCGTATAGCCCGTTATTTAGAGCAGAATGTAAAAGCGCAAGTCTACGGAGTATTCAGGAGTCTATATATTATGGCCACACATTCAGAGCCTCACAGAAAAATACAGACCTATGGAAATGTCAGGGGTGTATTTCTCGTGGCCACTTATTCAAATCCTCAGTGAAGAATCTTATATATCTAAAAAATACTCAGGAATCTATTATGTATAGCCACTTATTCAGAGTCTCACCGAAAAAGTCACACCTGCAGAACAGACTAGAGACTATTTGATAGGAACGTACACACACCATCTCAGTGAAAACGCAGAGCTGAGAAATAGTCAAGAGGATAGTGTCAGGAGACTATTTTATGCGGTCACTCATTCAGATACTCCCAAAAGAATAAACACCTTGGAAATAGTTAGATTCCAGATCATACGGTCACTCAATCATAGCATTACAGAATAATACACAATGGGGCAATAGTAAGGAGTCTATGTCATTTAGCCTATCATTCAGAGCTTAAGTGCATAATAAGCAGCTGTGAAGAAATGAAGACCCTATTGAAAGTAGACCCAAATGAAGCAGCTTCGTGAATGACATACACATATGTGAGGATCAGGAGACTATTTGATATAAACACTCATAAAGAACCTCTTTGAATACGGCACATGTGTCGAATAATCACTTGTATATTTCACATGGTGATTCGTTTGGAGGGTAAAAGAATAATGCACACATGTACAGTAAAATGGGATCTATTTTATAAGGCCACTCTTACAGTGTTTTAGTGAATAATATGTATATCTGATAAGTCAGGAATCTCTTTTGGATGAGCACTTGTTCAGAGCCTCTGTGAATAACACTTTCCTCAGAAACAGCCAAGGGTCTACTGCAAATGGCTACACATTCAGAATCTCTGTACGTAATGAACACATGGGCAATATACCTGAGACTCTATTTTGTGCCCACTTACTCAGAGAATCATTCAATAATAAACACCTGGGGAAGAGTTAAGTGTCTACTTCATGTACCCAGTCATGTAGAACTTCAGTGAGTCATCCACACAAAAGTAATAGTCGAGCATTTTTTATATGGCCATTCATTCATTCTGTGCCTCCCTTAATGATACACACCTGGGGAATCCTCATGATTATGTTTCATACTAGCACTCATATAGAACCTTATTTAATAATTCACAAGGAAGCAATAGTCAGGTGTCTATTCAATAGTCAGTCCACTCATTCAAAGTTTCAGTGAATAATAAACTTCTCTGGAGGAGTCAGGAGGCTGTTTAAGATATCCACGAATTAAGTGCCTTCCTGAATGATACACACCTGGGTGATAGTCAGGTGTCTGTTTTACATAAACTCTAATTCAGGGTATCGCGGTATAATACACACCTGGGGGAGTGTCAGGAGTTTATTTGGTATGGACACTCATACATAACCTGTTTGAATAATGCACACATGGGGAACAATGAGGAGTCTATGTAATACAGCTCCTCTTTCAGACAAACTGAATAACGCATATGTGGAATAATTAAAATTCCGTTTCATATGGACCGTCTTTCACAGCCTCACTGAATATTACACACTTGTGATACCGTCTGGAATCTATTTTTTATGGCCATTAATCCAGAGAGTCACTGAAAAATGCACATTAATGGAATATTCAGAAGTCTCTTTCCTATGGCGTCTCATTGAGAGCCTCACTAAATGTACACACCTGGAAAAATATTCAGGATATACTTTTATCCCCTCATTCAGAGTCTCACTATGTAACGCACACCTCTGGAATAGTCAGGAGACTTTTTCATGTGACCTCTCATTCAGAGTGTCACTGAATAATTTGGTGTAGTCAGGAGTCTATGTCATGTAGACAAAGAATCAGAGTCTCAGTAAATAAGAGAGACCCTTGATACAGTAAAGAGTCTAATTAATATGGCCAACTCTGCTGAGCCTCACTGAATAATACATATCCAGATAAGAACGTGGAGTCTATTTTGGATGGACGTTAATTCAGGGCCTCGGTAAATAATGTGGAGTAGCCAGGAGTCTATTTTATTTAAACACTCATTCAAAGCCTCAGTGGATAATATGCACGTGTGGATTAGTCAGGATTTTATTTCATATGGCCACTGACTCATAACCTCAGTAAATAATGCACAGATATAAAGTACTCAGCCGTCCATTTTATATAGCAACTCATTCAGAGATTCATTGAATAATACAAATACTAAAGGTAGACAACATCCTGTTTCATATGGTCTCACAAGAAGAGCCTCATTGCGTAACAGAAACCAGGAGAAGTGTTAGGAGACTACCTTATATAGCCTCTCATTTACTACCTCAGGGAATAATGCACACGTGTTTAATAGACAACAGTCTATTTTCATGGCCACAAAATCAAAGCCTGTGTGAGTAATACACAACTTTGGAATAGTCACTATTCTATTCCACATGCCCAAATATTGAGAGTCAGACTCAAAAATACACACCTGTGGTCTAGACAGAAAACAAGTTTACATGGCCAAAGTTTCAGAGCCACAGCGAATAATACATACCTGAGGAAAATTTAGTATGCTATTGCATGTGGCATCTATTTGAGTGCTTCATTAAATAAGGAACACCTGTATTGTAGTCAGAATTCTATTTTGTATAGACAAATATTTAGAGCCTAACTGAATAACATACACCTTGGGGAAAGTGAAAATTGTATTTTGTATAGCCACTCCTTTAGAGCCGAATGTAGAAACACAAGCCTAAGGAGTATTCAGGAGTCTCTAATTATGAACACTCATTCCAAGACTCACAGAAAAATACAAAACTATGGATATGTCAGGGGTGTATTTCCCATGACCGCTTATTCAAATCCTCAGTGAAAAATCTTATATATTTGGAAAATACTCAGGAATCTATTATATATAGCCACTTATTCAGAGTCTCACTGCACAAGTCATACCTGGGGAAGAGCCTAGAGACTATTTGATATAACCATACAACCACGATCTCAGTGAAAAATGCGGAGCTTGGAAATAGTCAAGAGGATAGAATCAGGAGTCTATTTTATGTGGTCACTCATTCAGATACTCCCAAAAGAATACACACCTTGGGAATAGTCAGAGTCCAGGTCATATGGCCACTTAATGACAGCATTAATGAATAATGCACAATGGGGCAATAGTAAAAAGTCTATTTTATTTAGCCTATCATTCAGAGCTCAAGTGCATAATAAGCATCTGTGGAGAAATGAAGGCCCTATTCAAAGTAGACCCAAATTAAGCAGCTTTTTGAATGACATACACATATGTGAGGGTCAGGAGACTATTTGATATAAACACTCATACAGAACCTTTTTGAATACTGCACATGGGTGGAGTAATCACTTTTACATTTCACATGTTGATTCGTTTGGTGGGTAAAAGAATAATGCACACCTGTGCAGTAAAATTGGGTCTACTTTATAAGGCCACTCTTTCAGTGTTTTAGTGAATAATATGTATATCTGATAAGACAGGAATCTCTTTCACATGGGCACTCGTTCAGAGCCTCTGGGAATAATCCTTTCCTCAGAAACAGTCAAGGGTCTACTACAAATTGCTACACATTCAGAGTCTCTGTAATTAATGAACACCTGGGCAATACACCTGAGACTCTTTTTTGTGCCCACTTACTCAAAGACTCATTCAATAATAAACACCTGGGGAAGACTTAAGTGTCTACTTTATGTAGCCACTCAATTAGAGCCTAAGTGAGTAATCCACTCCAGGGTAATAGTAGAGCATTTGTTTTGGCCACTCATTCTGTGCCTCCCTGAATGATACACACCTGGGGAATCCTCATGATTCTATTTCATACTACCACTCATTTAGAACCTTATTGAATAATTCACAATGAAGCAATAGTCAGGTGTCTATTTAATAGTCAGGCCTCTCATTCAAAGTTTCAGTGAATAATAAACTTCTATGGAGTAATCAGGAGGCCATTTAAGATATCCGTGAATTAAGTGCCTTCCTTAATGATACACACTTGGGTGATAGTCAAGGGTCTGTTTTATATGAACTCTAATTCTGGGTATCCGTGAGTAATACACACCTGAGGGAGTGTCAGGAGTTTATCTAGTATGGACACTCATACATAAACTCTTTGAATAATGCACACATGGAGAATAATTAGGAGTCTATGTCATAGGGCTCCTCATTCAGACAAGCAGTGAATAACGCACACGTGGAGTAATTAGAAGTTCGTTTCATATGGCTCCTTTTTCACAGCCTCACGAAATATTACACACTTTTGATGTCGTCAGGAGTTTATTTTTTATGGCCACTAATCCAGAGAGTCACTGGATCACGCACACCTGTGGAATAGTAAGAAGTCTCTTTCCTATAGCCACTCATTGAGAGCCTCACTAAATGTACACACCTGGAAACATATACAGGATTTAATTTTATCCCCTCATTCAGAGTCTCACTACGTAATGCACACCTGTTGAATAGACAGGAGACTTTTTCATGTGGCCTCTCATTCAGAGTGTCACTGAATAATGTGGTGTAGTCAGGAGTCTATGTCACATAGACACAGATTCAGAGCCTCAGTGTATAAGAGAGATCCTTGATGTAGTAAAGAATCTAATTAATATGGCCGACTATGATGAGCCTCACTGAATAATACATATCCAGAGAATAACTTGGAATCTATTTTGGATGGACGTTCATTCAGAGACTCAGAAAATAATTTGGAGTACCCAGGAGTCGATTTCATGTGGACACTCATTCATAGCCTCAGTGGATAATATGCAGGTGTGGATTAGTCAGGATTTCATTTTATATAGCCACTGACTCATAACCTCAGTAAATAATGCACAAATGTAAAGTCCTCAGCAGCCTATTTTATATAGCAACTCATTCAGAGATTCACTGAATAATACAAATATTAAAGATAGACAGCATTCTGTTTCATACGGTCTCACAAGAAGAGCCTCACTGAGTAACAGAAACCTGGTAAAGCCTTAGGAGTCTACTTTATATAGCCTCTCATTTGCTACCTCAGGGAATAATGCATACGTGTGGAATAGTCACCAGTCTATTTATACGGCCACAAATCCAAAGCCTGTGTGAATAATACACAACTTTGGAATAGTCACTAGTCTATTCCGTAAGCTCAAATATTTAGAGTCAGACTCAAAAATACACGTCTGTGGTCTAGACAGGAAAAAAATTTACATGGCCAACGTTTCAGAGCTTCAGTGAATAATCCATAACTGAGTAATATATAGTATGCTATTACATGTGGCATCAATTTTAGTGCTTCATTAAATAAGGAACCCCCGTATTGTATTCAGAATTCTATTTCTTATAGCCACATATTTAGAAACTAACTGAGTAACATACACCTTGGGGAAAGTCAGTATTCTATTTCTCATAGCCATTCATTTATAGCCAAATGTAAAAACGCAAGCCTAAGTAGTATTCAGAAGTGTCTATATTATGGCCACTCATTCAGAGCCTTACATAATAATACAGACCTCTGGAAACATCAGAGGTGTATTTCACATGGCCACTTATTGAAATATTCAGAGAAAAATCTTATATATCTGGAAAATACTCAGGAATCTATTATATATACTCACTTCTTTAGAGTCTCACTGCATAAATCACACCTGAGGAACAGACTAGAGACTATTTGATATGACCATAAACCCAGCGACTCAGTGAAAAATGCAGAGCTAAGAAATAGTCAAGAGAATAAAGTCAGGATTCTATTTTATGTGATCACTCATTCAGATACTCCGGAAAGAATACACAACTTGGGAATAGTCAGAATCCAGGTTATATGGCCACTTGATCAAAGCATTACCGAATAATGCACAATGGGGCAATAGTAAGGAGTGTATTTCATTTCGCCTATCATTCAGAGATTAAGTGCATAATAAACACCTGTGGAGAAATGAAGACCCTCCTTAAAGTAGACCCAAATTAAGCAGGATTGAGAATGACATACACATATGTGAGGGTCAGGAGACTATTTGATATAAACACACATACAGAAACTTTTTGAATGTACATGTGTGGAATCATTACTTTTATATTTCACATGGTGATTCGTTTGGAGGGTAAAAGAATAAGGCACACCTATGGAGTAAAATTGGGTCTATTTTATAAGGCCACTCTTTCAGTGTTTTAGTGAATAATACGTATACCTGATAAGACAGGTATCTCTTTCACATGGGCACTCGTTCAGAGTCTCTGTGAACAATCCTTTCCTCAGAAACAGTCAAGGGTCTACTACAAATGGCTACACATTCAGAGTCTCTGTAAGTAATGAACACCTGGTCAATACACCTGAGACTCTTTTTTGTGCCCACTTACTCGGAGACTCATTCAATAATAAACACCTGGGGAAGACTTAAGTGTCTACTTCATGTAGCCACTCAATTAGAGCCTCAGTGAGTAATCCATACCAGGGTAATAATCGAGCATTTTTTTTGGCCGCTCATTTTGTGCCTCCCTGAATGATACATGCCTGGGGAATCCTCATGATTCTATTTCATACTACCACTCATTTAGAACCTTATTGAATAATTCACAATGGAGCAATAGTCAGGTGTCTATTTAATAGTCAGGCCTCTCATTAAAAATTTCAGTGAATAATAAACTTCTATGGAGGAATCAGGAGGCTGTTTTAGATATCAACGAATGAAGTGGCTTCCTGAATGATACACACCTGGGTGATAGTCAGGAATCTGTTTTATATGAACTCTAATTCCTGGTATTGCTGAATAATACACACCTGGGGGAGTGTCAGGGGTTATTTGGTATGGACACTCAGACATTACCTGTTTGAATAATGCACACATGGAAAATAATGAGTAGACCATGTCATACGACTCCTCGTTCAGAAAAACAGTGAATAACGCACATGTGGATTAATTAGAAGTCCGTTTTATATGGCCCCTCTTTCACAGCCTCACTGCGTATTACAAACATTTGATACCTTCTGGAGTCTATTTTTTATGGCCACTAATCCAAAGAGTCACTTAATAATGCACACCTGTTGAATAGTCAGAAGTCTCTTTCCTTTGGCCACTCACTGATATCCTCACTAAATGAATACACCTGGAAAAATACTCAGGATTTACTTTTATCACCTCATTCAGAGTCTCACTAAGTAATGCACACCTGTGGAATAGTCAGGAGACTTTTTCATGTGGCCTCTCATTCAGAATGTCACTGAATAATGTGGTGTAGTCAGGTGTCTATGTCATGTAGACACACATTCAGAGCCTCAGTGAAAAAGAAAGACCTTGATATAGTAAAGAATCTAATTAGTATGGCCAACTCTGCTTTGCCTCAGTAAATAATACATACCTGAAAAATTATTTGGAGTCTATTTTCAATGGACGTTCATTCAGAGCCTTGGTAAAAAATGTTGAGTAGCCAGGAGTCTATTTCATTTGGACACTTATTCATAGCCTCAGTGGATAATATGCACTTGTGGATTACTCAGGATTTCATTTCATATGGCCACTGACTCGTACCCTCTGTAAATAATGCACAAATATAAAGTACTCAGCAGTCTATTTTATATAGCAACTCATTCAGAGATTAACTGAATAACACACATATTAAAGATAGACAGCATCCCGTTTTATATGGTCTCACAAGAATAACCTCACTGAGTAACAGAAACCTGGGGAAGTGTTAGGAGTCTACTTTATATAGCCTCTCATTTACTACCTCAGGGAATAATGCACACGTGTGGAATAGACACCAGTCTATTTTATATGGCCACAAAATCAAAGCCTGTGTGAGTAATACACAACTATGGAATAGTCACTAGTCTATTTTATATGCCCAAATATTTAGACTCAGACTCAAAAATACACACCTGTGGTCTAGACAGGAAACAATTTTATATGGCCAAAGTTTCGAAAGCTCAGTGAATCATACATTCCTGAGGAATATTTTTTATGCTAATACATGTGGCATCTATTTCATTGCTTCATTAAATAAGGAACACCTGTATTGTAGTCAGAATTCTATTTTGTATAGCCACATATTCAGAGCCTAACTGAATAACATGCGCCTTGGGGAAAGTCAGGATTCTCTTTTGTATAGCCACTCATTTAGAACCGAATGTAAAAACGCAAGCCTAAGGATAATTCAGTATTCTGCATATTATGGCCACTCATTCAGAGCTTCACAGAATAATACAGACCTATGGAAACTTCAGAGCTGTATTTCACATGGCCACTTATTCCAATCATCAGTGAAGAATCTTATATATCTGAAAAATACTCAGGAATCTATTATATATAGCCAGGTTTTCAGAGTCTCACTACACAAGTCACACCTGGAGAACAGACTAGAGACTATCTGATATGACCATACACCCACGATCTCAGTGAAAAATGCAGAGCTGAGAAATAGTCAAGAGGATAGAGTCAGGAGTCTATTTTATGTCGTCGCTCATTCAGAAACTCACTGAAGAATACACACTTGGGAATAGTCAGAGTCCATGTCACATGGTCACTCAATCAAAGCATTACTGAATAATGCACAATAAGGCAATAGCAAGGAGTCTATTCCATATGGCCTCTCATTCAGAGCTTCAGTGAGTAATAAACAGCTGTGGAGTAGTCAAGAACCTATTTAAGGTAGCCATAATTTAAGCAGCTCCGTGAAAGATACACACATGCGTGATAATCAGGAGACTATTTGATATGGTCACTCATACAGAACCTCTTTGAATATTAAACATGGGGGAATAATCACTATTCTATTTCATATCGTGATTCATTTGATGTGTCAAAAGATAACACACACCTGTGGTGTAAAATAAGGACTTAGGCCACTCTTTCTGTTTTTCAGTGAAAATATGTATAATTGCAAAGGCAGGATTCTTTTTCACATGGCCACTCGTTCAGGGCCTCTGTGAATAAAACTCCCCTCAGAAATAGTCAAAGGTCTATGTCAAATGGCTACACATTCAGAGTCTCTGAAACTAATGCACACCTGGGCATTACACAAGAGTCTCTTTTTTAAGACCTACTTAGTCAGAGTCTCATTCAATAATACACAGCTGGGTAAGAGTTAAGAGTCTACTTCATGTAGCCAGTCATTTAGAGCCTCAGTGAATAATGCACACCAGGGTAATAATCGAGCATTTTCACTATGCAGAATCATTCTGTGCCTCCCTGAAGGATACACACCTGGGAAATCCTCAGGATTCTATTTCATACTACCACTCATTTAGAACCTTATTGAATAATATACAATGGAGCAATAGTCAGGTGTCTATTTAATAGTCAGGACTCTCATTCAACGTTTCAGTGAATAATGAACTTCTATGGAGTAATCAGGATGCTGTTTAAGATAGCAATGTATTAAGTGCCTTTCTGAATGATACACACCTTGGTGATAGTCAGGAATCTATTTTATATGAACTCTTGTCTGTGTATCACTGAGTAATACACACCTTGGAAAGTGTCAGGTATCAATTTGGTATGGAAACTCATACAGAACCTGTTTGTATAATGCACACATGCAGAGTAGTGAGGAGTCTTTGTCATATGGCTACTCATTCAGACAAACAGTTAATAAGGCACATGTGGAGTAATTAGAGGTCTGTTTTATATGGCCACTCTTTCACAGCCTCACTGAATATTACACACTTGTGATATAGTCTGGAGTCTGCTTTTTATGGCCACTCATTCAGAGAATCACTCAATAATGCACACCTGCAGAATAGTCATAAGTCTCTCTGTGGAATATTCAGGAGACATTTTCATGTGGCCTCTCACTCGGAGGGTCACTGAATAATGTGTTGTTGTCACGAGTCTATTTTATGTAGACACATATTCAGAGCCTCAGTGAATAAGGCATACCCTTGCTATAGTAAAAATCTAGTTAATATGGCCACATCTTCTGAGCCTCACTGAAGAATACACACCTGGAGAATAATTTGGAGTCTATTTTCAATGGATATTCATTCAGAGCCTCAGTAAATAATGCACACCTATGGTGTAGCCAGGAGTTTATTTCATTTGGATGCAGATTTATAGCCTCAGTGGGCAATATGCACGTGAGGATTAGTCAGGATTCCATTTTATATGGCCACTGACTCATAACCTTAGTGAATAATTGCCAAATGTAAAGTACTCAGCAGTCTATTTTACATAGGCACTCATTCAGTGATTCACTGAATAATACAAATATTTAAGATAGAGAGCATCCTGTTTTATATGGTCACACAAGAAAAGCCTCACTGAGTAACTCACACCTGGGGAAGTGTTAGGAATCTACTTTATATAGCCTCTCATTTACAGCCTCAGGGAATAATGCACACGTGTGGAATAGTCCCTAGTCTATTTCATATGCCCAAATATTTAGAATCAGAGTCAATAATACACGCCTGTGGACTAGTCAGAAAACAATTTAATATGGCCAAACTTTCAGAGCCTCAGAAAATAATGCATACCTGAGGAATAATCAGAACACTATTACATGTGGCATCTATTTTAGAGCTTCATTCAATAAGAAACACGTGTATTGTAGTCAGAATTCTCTTTCATATAGTCGCATATTCAGAGGCTAACTGAGTAACATACACCTTGGGGAAAATCAAGATTGTATTTCGTATAGCCACTCATTTAGAGCCAAATGTAAAAACGCATGCCTGAAGAGTATTCAGGAGTCTCTCTTTTATGGTCACTCATTCAGAGCCTCACAGAATAATACAGACCTATGGAAACGTCAGGGCTGTATTTCACATCGTGACTTATTCAAAACCTCACTGAAGAATCATATGTATCTGAGAAATAGTCAGAATTCTGTTATATATAGCCACGTATTCAGAGACTCACTGAATAATGCACACCTGGGGAATAGTCTGGAGACTATTTGACATGACAGTTCACCCAGCGACTCAGTGGAAAATGCAGAGCTGAGAAATAGTCAAGAGGATAGAGTCAGGAGTCTATTTTTTTGTGGTCACTCGTTCAGAAACTCACTGAAGAATACACATTTTAGGAATAGGAAGGGTCCAGGTCATATGGACACTTAATCAGAGCATTACCTAATAATGCACAATGGGGCAATAGTAAGAAGTCTATTTTGTAGGGCCTCTCATTAAGAGCTTCAGTGCATAATAAACAGCATTTTAGGAGTGAAGACCCTATTTAATGTAGCCCAAAATAAATCAGCTCTGTGAATAATACACACACGTGTGAGAGTCAGGAGACTATTTGATATGGACACTCATAATCTTTTTGAATACTTCACACGTGGGAAATAATCACTAATCTATTTCATATGGTGATTCGATTGGAGAGTCAAAAATAACACACACCTGTGGAGGAAAATGAGGTCTATTTCATAAGACCACACTTTTAGTATTTTGGTGAATAATATTTATATCTGATAGGTCTGGAATCTCTTTCAAATGGCCACTCGTTCGGGGCCTCTGTGAATAATACTCCTCCCAGAAATAGTCTAGAGTCTACTTCAAATGGCTGCACATTCAGAGTCTGTGTAAGTAATGAACACCTGGGCAATACACCTGAGTCTCTTTTTTATGCCCACTTAGTCAGAGTCTCATTTAATAATAAACACCTGTGCAGGAGTTTAGGGTCTACTTCATGTAGACACTCATTTAGAGCCTCAGTGAATAATGCACACCAGGGTAATAGTCGAGCATTTTTTATATGGCCACTCATTCAGAGAATGAGTGAATCCGTGAGTGATACACACCTGGGAAATTTTCAGGATTCTATTTCCTACTACCACTCATTTAGAACCTTATTGAATCATTCACAATGGAGCAATAGTCAGGTTTCTATTTTATATGGCCTCCTAAACAAAGTTTCAGTGAATAATGTACTTATATGGAGTAACCAGGATGCTGTTTAAGAGAGCCACGAATTAATTGCCTTTCTGAATGCTACACTCCAGGGTGATAGTCAGGAGTCTATTTAATATGAATTCTAATTCTGGGTTTCGCTGAGTAATACACACCTGGGGGAGTGTCAGAAGTCTATTTGGCATGGACACTAATACAGAACTTGTTTGAATAATGCACACATGGAGAATAATGAGGAGTCTTTGTCATAGGGCTACTCATTCAGACCAACAGTGAATAATGCCCATGTGGAGTAATCAGAAGTCTGTTTCCTATGGCCCCTCTTTCACAGCCTCACTGAATATTACACAGTTCTGATATAGTCTGGAGTCTATTTTTATGTCCACTCATTCAGAGAATCACTGAATAATGCACACCTGCAGAATAGTCAGAAGTCTCTTTCCTATGGCCACTCATTGAGAGCCTCACTAAATGTACACACCTGGAGAAATAGTCAGGATTTACTTTTATCCCCTCATTCAGAGTCTCACTAAATAATGCACACATGTGGAATAGTCAGGAGACTTTTTTATTTGGCCTCTCACTCGGAGTGTCACTGAATAATGTGGTTTAGTCAGGAGTCTATTTCATGTAGACACATATTAAGAGCCTCAGTGAATAAGACAGACACTTGCTATAATAATGAGTATAATTTATATTTTCACATCTTCTGAGCCTCACTGAATACTACACACCCACGGAATAATTTGGAGTCTATTTTCGATGGACATTCATTCACAGCCTCAGTGAATAATGCACAGCTGTCAAGTAACCAGATGTCTATTACATTTGAACACTCATTCATAGCCTCTGTGGATAATATGCACGTGTGGATTAGTCAGGATTCTATTTCATATAGCCACTGACTCATAACCTCAGTGAATAATGCACAAACATAAAGTACTCCACAGTGTATTTTATATAGCCACTCATTCAGAAATTCACTGAATAATACAATTATTTATTTTTTATTTTTTTCAATTTTTATTGCATTATAGGTTTTGGGGTACATGTGCAGAACGTGCAAGATAGTTGCCTATGTACACACATGGCAGTGTGTTTTGCTGCCTTTCTCCCCTTCACCCACACTTGGCATTTATCCCCAGGCAATCCCTCCCCAGCCCCCCCCCACTGTCCCTCGCCCATTCCCCCCAATAGACACCAGTGTGTAGTAGAACCTCTTCCTGTGTCCATGTGTTCTCATTTTAGAATAATACAATTATTTAAGATAGACAGCATCCTGTTTCATAAGGTCACACAAGAAGAGCCTCACTGAGTAATACACACCTGGGGAAGTGTTAGGAGTCTTTGTTATATAGCCTCTCATTTACAACCTCAGGGAATAATGCACACGTGTGGAGTAGACACTAGTTTATTTTCTATGGCCACAAAATCAAAACTTGTGTGAGTAATACACAACTTTGGAATAGTCACTAGTCTATTTCATATGCCCAAATATTTAGAGTCATAGTCAATAATAGACAGCTGTGGACTAGTAAGGAAACAATTTCATGTGGCCAAAGTTTTAGAGCCTCAGTGAATAATCCATACCTGGTAAATACTCAGGACGCTATTACATATTGCATCTATTTCAGAGCTTCATTGAATAAGGAACACCTGTATTGTAGTCATAATTCTATTTTGTATAGCCACATGTTCAGAAATTAACTGAATAACGGTCACCTGGAGGAAAGACAAGATTGTATTTGGTATAGCCACTCATTTAAAGCCAAATATAAAAATGCATGCCTGAGGAGAATTTCCAAGTTGGCACTGTAGAAGCAACTCAGCATTGCAGCTCTCAGTGAAGGCACAGAGGGTGAGCCCTAGCCGCATCTTCAGACAGATTTCTGTTGCCCAAAAAACGGGGAAATTCCCAGGTGTAGGAGATTCACAAGACAGCAGCACAGCTCTTTTGCCTTGCGTGGCCATTTTGGCCAGCACCGCAGCACAACGGCACCGGGAACAAAACTCACTGGTTTGGGTGCCTTGTTAAACCGGCAATCTGAGATTTGGGTGTGGAGATTGACATGTCCATCTGATTGAATGGGACTTGGATGGTGAGCCAGACCAGGAAATTCCTGGGAAGAGAGATTTGAGCCAGTGCAGTGGGCCGCAGAATGGGAGATCACATGGATCCCAGTGCCCAATAAGCAGGCGACTCGGGCACCTGTTAGAGGTACAACCATTCAACTTGGAGAGAAAAAGAGAGAGAGAGAAGCGGGACTTTGAGGCAGGGAGCCAGGTGATCGGGCTCGGCGGGTCCCAACCTCATGGGGACGAGCAGAGCTGTGATTGGAGGCTCTTGGTGTTAAGAGTTTTGCTGTGGGCTCAGCTGAATTCAGGATGATGCAGCTTAATGGTCGAGGGGTGTCCGCCACTATGGACACAATCCACCCCTACTGAGGTACACACCCATTGCTGTTGCAGCCTGCCATTGCCGAGGCAACCAGCCATAACAGAGAAACTCAACCAACAGGGTAAAGCACACCACAGTAGAACAGAGCCCCATGGCAGCAGGGCGGAGCAGCTCTAGCAGGGCAAAGCCCCAGGAGTCAAATAGTGAATAGACTGCCATCTAGCTGGGCAGGACAATGCAACAGATACTCATAAAGAAAGCCCAAACTCCCTGAGACAGAGCATCTAAGGGGGAAAAAAAGGGAGGGTTTATGAGTTCTGCTGCAGAAGACATAAATACATCCGTCCTACAACCCTGAATGAACAACGGAGCTCACAGCTCAGCACTGGATCTCCTATAAAGTACAGACCATCTCCTCAAGCAGCTACCTGACCCCTGTATATCGAAAGGGTCACCTTAAATAAGCACTAATCAGACTGACATTTGGCGGGCGTCATTCTGGGACAAAGATAGTAGAAGAAGAAACTGGTAGCATCTCTCACTGTTCTGCAGCTGCCACAGGTGTAACCCAGACAAGCAGGGCCTGGAGTAGACATCCGCATTCATAAAGCAGAAAGGCTAGACCGATAGAAGGAAAACTAAGTAACAGAAATACCTCATCATCAACAATCTGGAGGTCCACTCAGAGACCCAATCCAAAAGGCAGCAACTACTAAGATGACAGGTGGATAAATCCACAAAGATGGGAAGAAATCAGTGCAAAAGTGAGGAAGACAGCTGAAACCAAAACACCTTACCTCCTACAAAGGACCAAATCTCCTCACCAGCAAGTGAAAAAAGCTGGACAGAGAGAGAGTGATGAAATGATGGAATCAGACTTCAGAATGTGGATAATGAGAAACTTCAGTGAGCTAAAATAACATGTTCTAAATCAATGCAAAGAAACTAAGAACCTTGGAAAAAGATTTGAAAAGGTTTCAAGGAAATGATAACAAGAATGCACAACTTAGAGAGGAATATGAATGAATTGAAGGAGCTGGAAAACACAACATGAGAACTTCGCGAAGCAGGCACAAGTTTCAACAGCCGAATTGAACAAGCTGAAGAAAGAATATCAGAAGTCGAAGATCAACACAATGAAATAAAATGCGAAACCAAGATTAGAGAAAAAAGCGCAAAAATGAACAAACAAAATCTTCAAGAAATGTGGGACTATGTGAAGAGACCTAACCTACGTTTGAGAGGTGTACCAGAATGTGATGAAGAGAATGAATCCAAGCTGGAAAACACTCTTCAGGATGTTATCCAGGAAAATTTTCGCAACCTAGCAAGTCAGGCCAATATTCAACTCCAGGAAATACAGAGAACACCACAAAGATATTCTGCAAGAAGAGAAACTCCAAGGCACATAAGCATTAGATTCACCAGGTTTGAAATGAAGGAGAAAATACTAAAGTCAGCCAGAGAGAAACGTCGGGTCACCTAAAAAGGGAAGCCCATCAGTCTCACAGCAGATCTCTTGGCAGAAACTCTATAAGCCAGAAGAAAGTGGGGGCCAATATTCAACGTCCTTAAAATAAAAAAAATTTCAACTCAGAATTTTATATCTAGCCAAACTGAGCTTCATAAGTGAGGAAGAACAAAATCTTTTGCCAACAAGCAAGTACTCAGAGATTTTGTCACCACTAGGCCTGCTTTACAAGAGCTCCTCAAAGAAGCACTACACATAGAAAGGAACAACCAGTACCAGCCAGTCGAAAAACATAACAAATGCTAAAAAGAATCAACAAAATGAAGAATCTGCATCAACCAATGGACAAAACACCCAGGTAGCATCAAAATGGCAGTATCAAACTCACACATAAAAATATTAACCCTAAATGTAAATAGGCTGAATGCACCAATCAAAAGACACAGACAGGCAAATTGGATAACAAACCAAAACCCATCAGGGTGCTGTATCCACAAAACCCATCTCACATGCAAGGATTCACAAAGGCTCAAAATAAAGGGATGGAGGAAGATTTACCGAGCAAATGGAGAGCAAAAAAGAGCAAGAGTTGCAATTCTCATCTCTGATAAAATAGACTTTAAAGCAACAATGATCAAAAAAAGACAAAGAAGGTCATTACATAATGGTAAAAGGATCGATACAACAAGAAGAGCTAATGATCCTAAATACATATGGACCTAAAGCAGGAGCACCCAGACATATAAGGCAAGTTCCAAACGACTTACAAACAGACTTTGACTCCCACACAATAACAGTGGGAGACTTTAACACTCCACTATCAATATCAGACAGATCAACCAGACAGAAAATTAACAAGGATATCCAGGACTTAAACTCAGACCTGGAACAAGCAAACCTGATAGACATTTACAGAACTATCCACCCCAAAGCCACAGAATATACACTCTTCTCAGCACCACATCACACCTACTGCAAAACTGACCACATACTTGGAAGTAAAGCACTCCTCAGCAAATGCAAAACAACTGAAAACATAACAAACAGTCTCTCAGACCACAGTGCAATCAAGTTAGAACTCAGAATTCAGAAACTAACTCAGAAAGGCACAGCTTCATGGAAACTGAACAACTGACAGTTGAATGTTGATTGGATAAACAATGAAATGAAGGCAGAAATAAAAAAGTTCTATGAAACAAACGAGGACGAAGACACAACATACCAGAATCTCTGGGACACATTTAAAGCAGTCTGTGTAATTGCCCACATGAGAAGAGCGGAGAGATCCAAAATTGACACCCTATCATCAACATTGAAAGAGCTAGAAGAGCAAGATCAAAAACACTCAAAACCCAGCCAAAGACAAGAAATAACTAAGATGAGAGCAGAAGTGAAGGAGATAGAGACACAAAAAATCCTTCAAAAATCAATAAATCCAAGATCTGGTTTTTCGAAAAGATCAACAAAATAGACCACTAGCCAGACTAATAAAAAAGAAGAGAGAGAACAACCAAATAGATGAAATAAAAAAAGAAAAATGGGAAATCATCACAGATTCCACAGAAATTCAAACCATCATCAGAGAATACTACAAACAACTCTATGCACATAATCTAGTAAACCAGGAAGAAATGGATAAATTCCTGGACACCTGTGTTCTCACAAGCCTTAACCAGGAGAAAGCTGAAACTACGAATAGACCAATGAAAAGGTCTGAAGTTAAGGCAGCAATAAAGAGCTTACCACACAAAAAAAGCCGAGGTCCAGATGGGTTCAAAGTGGAATTCTACCAGGCACACAAAGAGGAGCTGGTACTATTTTTCCTGAAACTATTCCAAATAATTCTAAAAGAGGGAACTTTTTCCAAATCGTTTTATGAGACCAACATCATCCTGATACCAAAACCCGGCAGAGACTCAAAAGGAAAAGAAAATTTCAGGCCAATATCCATGATGAACATAGATGGAAAAATCTTCAATAAAATACTGGCACACTGATTGCAACAGCACATTAAAAAACTTATCCATAATGATCATGTAGGATTCATCCCGGGTATACAAGGCTGGTTCAATATAGGCAAGTATATAAACGTCATTCATTACATTAACAAAACAAAAAACAAAAACCACATGATTATCTCAATTGATGCAGAGAAGGCATTTGACAAAACTCAACAGCCCTTTATGCTAAAAACCATCAATAAACTCGGTAATGATGGAACATATCTCAAAGTAATAAAAGCTATTTACGACAAACCAACAGCCAATGTCATACTTAATAAGCAAAAACTGGAAGCATTCCCTTTGAAATTTGGCACTAGACAATGATGCCCTCTCTCACCACTCCTATTCAACACATTCCTGAATGTTCTAGCCAGAATAATCAGGCAAGAAAAAGAAATAAAAAGTATTCAAATAAAAAAGGTGGAAGCCAAATTGTCTCTATTTGCAGATGACATGATACTATACCTAGAAGACCCCATCACCTCAGCCCAAAAATTCTGAAACTGATAAGCAAATTCAGCAAAGTCTTAAGATATAAAATCAATGTGCAAAAAACACAAGCATTCCTATACACCAATAACAGACTTAAAGAGAACCAAATCAAGAAGGAACTGCCATTCACAATTGCTACAAAGAGAATAAAATACCTAGGAATACATCTTACAAGGAACGAAACAAGAGAGGACACAAACAGATGGAAAAACATTCCATGTTCATGGTTAGGAAGAATCAATATCGTGAAAATGGCTATACCGCCAAAAGTAATTTACACAATCAATGCTATCCCCATCAAGCTACAATTGAATTTCTTCACAGAACTGGTAAAAACCACCATGAACTTCATATGGAACCAAAAGAGAGCCCACATAGCCGATTCAATTCTAAGCAAAAAGAACACAGCGGGAGGCATCACACTACCAGACTTCAAACTATACTACAAGGCTACAGTAATCAAAACAGCACGGTACTGGTACCAAAACAGAGATATCGACCAATGGAACAAAACAGAGGCATCAGAGGCAAAACAACATATCTACAATCATATAATCTTTGATAAACCAGAAAAAAAACAAGCGTTGGGGAAAGGATTCTCTGTTTAATAAATGGTGTTGGGAAAACTGGTTAGCCATGTGCAGAAAGCAGAAACTGGACCCGTTCCTGACACCTTACACTAAAATTAACTCCAGATGAATTAAAAACTTAAACATAAGACCCGGCAGCATACGAACCCTAGAAGAAAATCTAGGCAAAACCATTTAGTACATAGGAGTAGGCAAGGACTTCATGACCAAAACACCAAAAGCATTGGCAACAAAAGCCAAAATAGACAAATGGGACCTAATCAAGCACCACAGATTTGCACAGCAAAGGAAACAGTCACTAGAGTGAATCGACAACCAACAGACTGGGAAAAAATATTTGCAGTTTACCCAACTGACAAAGGGCTGATATCCGGAATTTACAAAGAATTTAAACAGATTTACAGGAAAAAAACAAACAAGCCCATTCAAAAATGGGCAAAATATATGAACAGACACTTTACAAAAAAAGACATACATTAGGCCAACAAACACACGGAAAAAATGCTCATCATCACTGGTCATTAGAGAGATGCAAATCAAAACCACATTGAGATATCATCTCACACCAGTTAGAATGGCAATCATTAAAAAATCTGGAGACAGCAGATGCTGGAGAGGATGTGGAGAAATAGGAACACTCTTACACTGTTGGTGGGAGTGTAAATTAGTTCAACCATTGTGGAAGACAGTGTGGCAATTCCTCAGGGACCTAGAAATAGAAATTCCATTTGACCCAGCAATCCCATTACTGGGTATCTATCCAAAAGACTATAAATCATTCTACTATAAGGACACAAGCACACGAATGTTCATTGCAGCACTGTTTACAATAGCAAAGACCTGGAACCAACCCAAATGCCCATCGATGATAGACTGGACTGGGAAAATGTGGCACATATACACCATGGAATATCATGCAGCAATAAAAAATGATGAGTTTGTGTCCTTTGTAAGGACATGGATGAATCTGGAGAACATCATTCTCAGCAAACTGACACAAGAACAGGAAAAGAAATACTGCATATACTCACTCATAGGTGGGTTAGAAAAATGAGAACACATGGACAGAGAAAGGTGGTCTACTATACACTGGGGACTGTTGGGGGAAATGGCGGAGGACAGCGGGGAGGCTAGGGGGAATAGCCTGGGGATGAATACCAAGTGTGGGTGAAAGGGAGGAAGGCAGCAAAACACACTGCCATGTGTGTACCTATGCAACTATCTTGCACGTTCTGCACATGTACCCCAAAACCTATAATGCAATAAAAATATAAAAAAATAAAAATAAAATAAAATAAATAATAACCACGTAAAAAATCTGGAGACAACAGATCCTGGAGAGGATGTGGAGAAAGAGGAACACTCTTACACTGTTGGTGGGAGTGTAAATTAGTTCAACCATTGTGGAAGACAGTGTGGCGATTCCTCAGGGACCTAGAAATAGAAATTCCATTTGACCCAGCAAACCCATTACTGGGTATATATTCAAAGAATTATAAATCGTTCTACTATAAGGGCACATGCACACGAATGTTCATTGCAGCACTGTTTACAATAGCAAAGACCTGGAACCAACCCAAATGCCTATCGACGATAGACTGGACTGGGAAAATGTGGCACATATACACCATGGAATATTACACAGCAATCAAAAATGATGAGTTTCTGGCTTTTGTAAGGACATGGATGAATCTGGAGAACATCATTCTCAGCAAACTGACACAAGAACAAAAAAGGAAATACCGCATATTCTCACCCATAGGTGGGTGAGAAAAATGAGAACACATGGACAGAGGGAGGGGACTTAACACATGGACTTAAACATAAAACCAGGCACCATTAAAACCGTAGACTACACACAGGGGTCTATTGAGGGAAATGGGGGAGGGACAGCGAGGGGGGAGCTGGGGAGGGATAGCCTGGGGAGAAATGCCAAGTGTGGGTGAGGGTGAGGAAGTCAGCAAAACACACTGCCATGTGTGTACCTATGCAACTACCTTGCACGTTCTGCACATGTACCCCAAAACCTAAAATGCAATAAAAATTTAAAATTAAAAAAAAAATAAAAAAATTAAAAGAATTAAAATAAAGGAATTGCAGAGCTGAGAAATCGTCAAGAGGATGCAATCAGGAGTCTATTTTAAGTGGTCACTCACTGAAGAATACATACTTTGGAAATAGGCAGAGTCCAGGTCATATGGCCACTCAATCAGAGCATTACTGAATAATGAACAATGGGGCAATAGTAAGGAGTCTATTTTATATGTCCCCTCATTCAGAGCTTCAGTGGGTAATAAAGAACTGTGGAGGAGTGAGAACCCTATTTAAGGTAGCACCAAATAAAGAAGCTCCGTGAATGATACACACATGGGTGAGAGTCAGGAGACTATTTGATATGGACACTCATACAAAACCTCTTTGAATACTGCACATGTAAGGAATAATCACTAGTCTATTTCATATGGTGATTCGTTTGGAGAATCAAAAATTAACGCACACCTGTGGAGTAAAATGGTGTCTGTTTTATAAGGCCCCTCTTTCGGTGTTTTAGTGAATAATATGTATATCTGCTCAGTCAGGAATCTCTTTCACATGGCCAGTCGTTCAGGGTTTCTGTGAGTAATATTCCCCTCAGAAATAGTCAAGGGTCTACTTCAAATTACCACACATTCAGAGTCTCTGTAAGTAATGAACACCTGGGCAATATACCCGAGTCATTTTATTATGCCCTCTGTGTCAAAGTCTCATTCAATAATACCAACATGGAAAAGCTTTAAGAGTCTGCTTCATGTAGCCACTCATTTAGAGCCTCAGTGAGTCATCCACACTAGGGTAATCATCGAGAATTTTTTATATGGCCACTTATTCTGTGCCTCCCTGAATGATACACATCTGGGGAATTCTCAAAATTCTATTTCATACCACCACTCATTTAGAAGCTTATTGAATAATTCACAATGGGTCAATAGTCAGGTTTCTATATTATATGGCCTCTAATTTAACATTTCAGTGAATAATAAACGTTAAGATATCCATGAATTAAGTGCCTTCAAGAATGAGACACACCTCGGTGATACTCAGGAGTCTATTTTATATGAACTCTATTTCTGTGTAACGCTGAGTAATACACACCTGGGGGAGAGTCAAGAGTCTATTTGGTATGAAAACTCATGCAGAATTTGTTGGAATAATGCACACAGGAAGAATAATGAGGTGTCTATGTCATATGGCTACTCTTTCAGACAAACAGTGAATAATGCACATGTGGAATAATTAGAAGTCTGTTTCATATGGCCCCTCTGCCACAGCCTCCCTGAATATTACACATTTATGATATAGCCTGGAGTTTACTTTTCATGGCCACTCATTCAGAGAGTCACTTAATAATGCAAACCTATGGAAGAGTCAGAAGTCTCTTTCCTATGGCCACTCGTTCAGAGCCTCAATAAATGAACACAACTTGGGAAATAGTCTGGACTTATTTTATCCCCTCATTCAGAGTCTCATTAAATAATGCACACCTGTGGAATAGTCAGGAGGCTTTTCATGTGGCCTCACATTCGGAGTGTTACTGAATAATGTGGTGTAGTCAGAAGACTATTTTATGTAGACACATATTCAGAGCATCAGTGAATAAGACAGACCCTTGATATAGTAAAGAATCTAATTAATATGGCCACATCTTCTGAGCCTCACTGAATAATACACACTTGGAGAACAATTTAATGTCTATTTTCATCGGATATTCATTCACAGCCTCGGTAAATAATGCACACCTGTGGAGTAGCCAGGAGTCTATTCTATTAGAACAGTCATTCATAGCTTCACTGGATAATATGCACGTGGGGATTAGTCAGGATTCCATTTTATATGGTCACTGACTCGTAACCTCAGTGAATAATGCACAAATGAAAAGTACTTAGCAGGCTATTTCATATAGCCACTCATTCAGAGATTCACTGAATAATACAAATATTTAAGATAGACAGAAACCGGTTTCATATGGTCACACAAGGAGAGCCTCACTGAGTAACACACACCTAGGGAAGTGTTAGGCATCTCCTTTATGTAGCCTCTCATTTACAGCCTCAGGGAATAATGCACACATGTGGAATGGACACTAGTCTATTTTATATGGTCAAGAATGAAAGCCTGAGGGAGTAATACACAACTTTGGAATAGTCACTAGTGTATTCCATATGCCCAAACATTTACAGTAAGAGTCAATAATACACGCCTGTGAACTACTCAGGAAACAATTTCATATGGCCAAAGTTTCAGTGCCTCAGTGAATAATACATACCTGAGGAATATTCAGGACACTATTACATGTGGCATCTATTTCAGAGCTTCATTGAATAAGGAACACCTGTATTGTAGTCAGAATTCTATTTTGTATCACCACATATTCAGAGCCTAACTGAACAATATACACCTTGGGGAAAGTCAGGATTCTATTTCGTATAGCCACTCATTTAGAGCCGAATGTAAAAACGCCTGCCTGAGAAGTATTCAGAAGTCGTTATTATATGGCCACACATTCAGAGACTAACAAAAGAATAAAGACCTCTGGAAATGTCAGAGTTGTATTTCACATGGCCACTTATACAGAACCTCAGTGAATAATAATATATATCTAAAAAAATACTCAGAATTCTATTATATATAGCAACTTATTCAGAGACACAATAAATAATGAACACATGGGGAATAGTCTGAAGATTATTTGATATGACCATTTACCCAGCGACTCAGTGGATAATGCAGAGCTGAGAAATCATCAAGAGGATAGAGTCAGGAGTCTTTTTTATGTGGTCACTCATTCAGAAACTCACGAAAGAATACACACCTTGGGAATAGTCAGGGTCCAGGTCATATGGCCACTCAATCACAGCATTACCGAATAATGCACAATGGGGCAATAGTAAGGAGTCTATTTCATTTAGCCTATCATTCAGAGATTAAGTGCATAATAAACAGCTGTGGAGAAATGAAGACCCTATTCAAAGTAGACCCAAATTAAGCAGATTCGTGAATGAAATACACATATGTGAAGGTCAGGAGACTATTTGGTATGGACACTCATACAGAACCTCTTCGAATACTGCACATGTGGTGAATAATCACTAGTCTATTTCATATGGTGATTCGTCAGGAGAGTCAAAAAATAACTCACATTTGTGGATAAAAATGGGGTCTATTTCATAAGGCCACACTTTCCGTGTTTTAGTGTATAATACATATATATGATAAGTTAGGAATTTCTTTCATATGGACACTCGTTCAGGGCCTCTGTGTATAATACTCCCCTCAGAAATAGTCAATGGTCTACTTCAAATTGTTACATATTCAGAGTCTCTGTAAGTAATGAACACCTGGGCAATACACCTGAGTCTCTTTCTTATGCCAACTTTGTCAGAGTCTCATTCAATAATACACACCTGGGAAAGAGTTAAGAGTCTACTTCATGTAACCCCTCATTTAGAGCCTCAGTGAATAATGCATACCAGGGTAATAGTCGAGCATTTTTTATATGGCCACTCATTCTGTGCCTCCCTGAATGATACACACCTGGGGAATCCTCATGATTCTATTTCATACTACCACTCATTCAGAACTTTCTTGAATAACTCACAATGGAGCAATAGTCAGGTGTCTATTTAATAGTCAGGAATCTCATTCAAAATTTCATGAATAATAAACTTTTATGGAGGAATCAGGAGGCTGTTTAAGATAGCTACAAATTAAGAGCCTTCCTGAATGATACACACCTGGGTGATAGTCAGGAGTCTATTTCATATGAACTCTAATTCTGTGCATCGCTGAGTAATACACACCTGGGAGCGTTTCAGAGGTATATTTGGTATGGACACTCATACAGAACCTGTTTGAATAATGCACACATGGAGAATAATGGGGAGTCTATGTTATATGGCTACTCATTCAGACAAACAGTAAATAACACACATGTGGAATAATTAGAAGTCTGTTTCCTATGGCCTCACTTTCAAAGCCTCATTGAATATTACAAACTTGTGATATAGTTTGGAGTCTATGTTTTATGGCCACTCATTCAGGGAATCACTGAATAATGCACAACTGCTGAGTAGTCAGAAGTCTCTTTCCTACAGTCACTCGTTTAGAGCCTCACTAAATGTACACACCTGGGAAAATAGTCAGGATTTACTTTTATCCCCTCATTCAGAGTCTCACTAAATAATGCACACCTGTGGAATAGTCAGGAGACATTTTCATGTGTCCTCTCATTTGGAGTGTCACTGAATTATGTGATGTAGTCAGGAGTCTATTACATGTAGACACATATTCAGAGCCTAAGTGAATAAAACAGACCCTTGCTATAGTAAGGAATCTAATTAATATGGCCACAGCTTCTGAGACTCACTGAATAATACACACCTCGAGAATAATTAGGAGTCTATTTTCGATGGATATTCATTCAGATCCTCGGTAAATAGTGCACACCTGTTGAGTAGCCAGGAGTCTATTTAACTTGGACACTCATTCTTAGCCTCAGTGGACAATATGCACGTGTGCATTAGTCAGGATTCCATTTTATATGGCCACTGACTCGTAACGTCAGTGAATAATGCAAAAATGTAAAGTAATCAGCAGTCTATTCCATATAGCCACTCATTCAGAGATTCACAGAATAATACAAATATTTAAGATAGACAGCATCCTGTTTTATATGGTCACACAAGAAGAGCCTCACTGAGTTATACACACCTGGGGAAGTGTTAGGAGTCTACTTTATATAGCCTCTCATTTACAGCCTCAGCGAATAATGCACACGTGTGTAATAGACACTAGTCTATTTTATATGACCACAAAATCGAAGCCTGAGTGAGTAATACACATCTTTGGAATACTCAATAGTCTATTACATATGCCCAAATTTTTAGAGTCAGAATCAATAATAAACGCCTGTGGACTAGTCAGAAAACAATTTCATATGGCCAAAGTTTCAGAGCGTCAGTGAATAATACATACCTAAGAAATACTCAGGACGCTATTACACGTGGCATCTATTTCAAGCTTTATTGAATAAGGAACAATTTTATTGTAGTAAGAATTCTATTTTATATAGCCACATATTCAGGGCCTAACTGAATAACATACACCTTGGGGAAAGTCAGGATTCTATTTTGTATAGCCACTCATTTAAAGCCAAATGTAAAAACGCATTTCTGATGAGTATTCAGGAGTCTTTATTTTATGGCCAGTTATTCAGAGCCTCACAGAAGAATACAGACCTATGGAAATTTCAGGAGTATACTTCACATAGCCACTTATTCAGAACCTCAGTGGGGAATCATATATATCTGGAAAATTCTCAGGAATCTATTATACATAGCCACTTATTCAGAGACTCACTGAATAATGCAAACATGGGGAATAGTCTGGGAACTATTTGATATGACTGCTAATTCAGTGAATCAGTGGGAAATGCGGAGCTGAGAAATCATCAGGAGGATAGAGTCAGGAGTCTATTTTATGTGGTCACTCGCTCAGAAACTGAATGAAGAATACACACTTTGGGAATACTCAGAGTTCAACTCATATACCCCCTCAATCACAGCATTACCGAATAATGCTCAATGGGGCAATAGCATGGATTCTATTTCATATGGCATCTCATTCAAAGCTTCAGTACATAATAAACAGTTGTGGAGTAGTCAGGACCCTATTTAAGGTAGCTTTAAATGAAGCAGCTCCATGAATAACACACACATGTTTGAGAGTCAGGAGACTGTTTGATATGGACACTCATAGAGAACCTCTTTGAATACTGCACATGTGGGAAATAATCACTAGTCTATTTCATATGGTGATTCATTTGGAGAGTCAAAAAATAACGCACAACTGTGGAGTAAAATGGGGTCTATTTTATAAGGCCACTCTTTCCGTGTTTTAGTTAATAATATGTATATCTGATAAGTCAGGAATCTCTTTCACATGGCCACTCATTCAGGGCCTTTGTGAATAATACTCCCCTCAAAAATAATCAAGGGTCTTCTTCAAATGGCTACAAATTCAGAGTCTCTGTAAGTAATCAACACCAGGGCAATAGACCTGAGTCTCTTTTTTATGCCCACGTAGTCAGAGTATCATTCAATAATACACACCTGGGAAAAAAGTAAGAGTCTATGTCATGTAGCCACTCTTTTAGAGACTCAGTGAATAATGCACACCAGGTTAATAGTCGAGCATTTTTTATATGTGCACTCATTCAGGGCCTCCCTGAATAATACACACCTGGGGAATCCTCAGGATTCTATTTTATATTACCACTCATTTAGAATCTTATTGACTAATCCACAATGCATGAATAGTCAGGTGTCTCTTTTATATGGCCTCTCATTCAAAATTTCTGTAAATAATAAACTTCTATGGAGTAATCAGGACGCTGTTTAAGATAGCCACAAATTAAGTGCCTTCCTGAATGATACACAGCTGGGTGATAGTCAGGAGTCTATTTCGTATGTACTCTAATTCTGTGTATCACTGAGTAATACACACCTGGGGTAGTGTCAGGAGTTTATTTGGTATGGACACTCATACATAACCTGTTTGAATAATGCACACATAAAGAATAATGAAGAGTCAATGTCACATGGCTACTCATTCATACAAATAGTGAATAATGCACATGTGGAGTAATTAGAAGTCTGTTTAATATTTCCCCTCTTTCACAGCCTCACTGAATATTACACACTTGTGATATAGTCTAGAGTCTATTTTTTATGGCCACTCATTCAGAGAATCACTGAATAATGCACAGCTTTGCAATAGTCAGATGTCTCTTTTCTATGGCCACTCATTAAGGGCCTCACTAAATGTACATACCTGGGAAAATTGTCAGAATTTACTTTTATTTGCTCATTCAGAGTTTCGTTAAATAATGCACACCTGTGGAATAGTCAGGAGACATTTTCATGTGACCTCTCATTTGGAGTGTCACTGAATAATGTGGTGCAGTCAGGAGTCTATTTCATGTAGACACATATTCAGATACTCTGTAAATAAGACAGAATTTTGCTATAGTAAGGAATCTAATTAATATGGCCACATCTTTTGAGCCTCACTGAATAATACACACCTGGATAATAATATAGAGTCTATTTTTGATGGACATTCATTCAGAGCCTCCGTAAATAATCCACACCTGTAGAGTAGCCAGGAGTCAATTCCATATGGACACCCATTCATAGCCTCAGTGGACAATATGCACATGTAAATTAGTCAGAATTTCATTTTATGTGGCCACTGACTCATAACCTCAATGAATATTGCACAAATGTAAAGTACTCAACAGTCTATTTTATATAGCCACTCATTCAGAGATTCACTGAATAATATAAATATTTAAGATAGGCAGCATCCTGTTTTATATGGTCATACAAGAAGAACTCACCAAGTAGTACACACCTGAGAAAGTGTTAGGAGTCTACTTTATATAGCCTCTCATTTACAGTCTCAGGGAATAATGCACACGTGTGGAATAGACACTAATCTTTTTTATATGGCCACAAATTCAAAGCCTGTGTGAGTAACAAACTACTTTGGAATAGTCACTAGTCTATTCCATATGCCCAAATATTTAGGGTCAGAGTAAATGATACACACCTGTGGACTCATCAGGAAACAATTTTATATGGCCAAAGTTTCAGAGCCTCAGTGAATAATACATACTTGAGAAATACTCAGGACGCTATCAAATGTGGCATACATTTCTGAGCTTCATTGAATAAAGAACACCTGTATTATAGCTCAAAAGATATGGCCATATCTTTTGAGCCTCACTGAATAATACAAACCTGGAGAATAATTTAGAGATTCTTTTCGATGGACATTCATTCAGACCCTCGGTAAATACTGCATGCCTGTGGATTAGCCAGGAGTCAATTTTATTAGGACAGTCATTCATAGCTTCAGTGAATTATATGCACGTGTGGATTAGTCAGAATTTCATTTCATATGGTCACTGACTCATAACCTCAGTGAGTAATGCACAAATATAAAGTACTCAGCAGTCTATTTCATATAGCTACTCATTCAGAGATTCACTGAATAATAAAAGTATTTAAGATAGACAGCATCCTGTTTCATATGATCACACAGAAAGAGCCTCACTGAGTAATACACACCTGGGGAAGTGTAAGGAGTCTACTTTTTATAGCCTCTCATTTGCAGCCTCAATGAATAATGCACACGTGTGGAATAGACACTAGTCTATTTTATATGGACACAAAATCAAAGCATGAGTGAGTAATACACAACTTTGTAATAGTCACTAGTCTATTTCACATGCTAAAATATTTAGAGTCAGAGTCAATAAAACACACCTGTGGACTAGTAAGTAAACAATTTCATATGGCCAAAGTTTCAGAGCCTTAGATAATAATACATACCTGGGGAATACTCAGGACGCTATTATATGTGGCATCTATTTAAAATATTCATTAAATAAAGAACACCTGTATTGTAGTCAGAATTCTATTTTGTATAGCCACATATTCAGAGCCTAACTGAATAGAATACACCTTGGGGAAAGTCAGGATTCTATTTCGTATACTCACTTAGAGCCAAATGTAAAAACGCACGCCTGAAGAGTATTCAAGAGTCTCTATATTATGGGCACACATTCAGAGCCTCACAGAATAATACAGACCTATGGAAACATCAGGGGTGTACTTCACATGGCCACTTATTGAGAACCTCAGTGAAGAATCATATATATCTGGAAAATTCTCAGTATTCTATTATATATAGCCACTTATCCAGAAACTCACTGAATAATGCACAACTGGGGAATAGGCTGGAATTTATTTGATATGACCATTCACCCAGTGACTCAGTGAAAAATGCAGAGCTGAGAAATAATCAAGAGGATAGAGTCAGGGGTTTATTTTATGTGGCCACTAGTTCAGAAACTCACTAAAGAATGCACACCTTGGAAATAGTCAGAGTCAAGGTCATATGGCCACTCAATCAGAGCATTACCGAATAATTCACAATGGGGCCATAGTAAGGAGTCTATTTCATATGGCCTCTCATTCAAAGCTTCAGTGCCTAATAAACAGCTGTGGAGAAGTGAGGACCCTATTTAAGGTAGTCCCAAATTAAGTAGCTCTGTGAATGATACACACATGTGTGAGAGTAAAGAAACTATTTCATATAAACACTCACACAGAACCTCTTCGAATACTGCACATGTGGGGAATAATCACTAGTCTATTTTACATGGTGATTCTTTAGGAGAGTCAAAAATTAATGCAAACCTGTGGAGTAAAATGGGGTCGATTTCATAACACCATTCTTTCTGTGTTTTAGTGAGTAACATGTATATCTGATAAGTCAGGAATCTCTTTCACAGAATCACTCATTCAGGGCCTCTGTGAATAATACTCCCCTCAGAAATAGTCAAGGGTCTATTTCAAATGGCTACACATTCAGAGCCTCCGTAAGTAATGAACACCTGGGCAATACACATGAGTCTCTTTTTTATGCTTACTTAGTCAGAGTCTCATTCAGTAATACGCACCTGGAAAAGAATTAAGAGTCTACTTTACGTAGCCACTCATTTAGAGCCTCAGTGAATAATGCACACCAGGGAAATAACCCAGCATTATTTATATGGCCACTCATTCTGTACCTCCCTGAATGATCTACACCTGAAGAATCCTTAGGATTCTATTTTATACTACCACTCATTTAGAACCTTATTGAATAACTCATAATAGAGCAATAGCAAGGTGTCTATTTTATATTGCCTCTCATTCAAAGTTTCAGTGAATAATATACTTCTATAAAGTAACCAGGATGCTGTTTAAGATAGCCACGAAAATAGTGCCTCCCTGAATGATACACACATGGGTGAGAGTCTGGAATCTATTTTATATGAACTCTAATTCTGGTATCGCTGAGTAATACACACCTGGGAGAGTGTCATGAGTTTATTTGCTATGGACACTCATACAGAACCTGTTTCAATAATGAACACAAGAAGAATAATTAGGAGTGTATGTCTTATGGCTACTCATTCAGACAAACGGTGAATAATGTACATGTGGCATAATTAGAAGTCTGTTTCATATGGCCCCTAATTCACAACCTCACAATATATTACACACATGTGATATAGTCTAGAGTCTATTTTTATGGCCATTCATTCAGAGAATCAATGAATAATGCACATGTGCAGAATAGTCAGAAGTCACATTCCTATGGCCACCCATCGAGAGCCTCAGGAAATTTACACACCTGGGTAAATAGTCAGGATTTACTTTTATCCCCTCATTCAGTGTCTCACTAAGTAATGCACACCTTTGGAATAGTCAGGAGATTTTTCATGTGGCCTCTCATTTGGAGTGTCACTGAATATTGTGGTGCAGTCACCAGTCTATGTCATGGAGACACAGATTCAGACCCTCAGTGAATAAGAGAGACCATTGATATAGTAAAGAGTCTAATTAATATGGCCAACTCTGCTGAGCCTCACTGAATAACACATACATCGAGAATAATTTGGAGTCTATTTTCGATGGAGGTTTATTCAGAGCCTCGATAAATAATGTGGTGTAGCCAGGAGTCTTTCATTTGGACAGTCATTCATAGCCTCAGTGGATAATATGCACGTGTGGATTAGTCAGGATTTTATTTTATATGGCCACTGACTCGTAACCTCAGTAAATAATGCACAAATATAAATTACTCAGCAGTCTATATCATATAGCAACTCATTCAGAGATCCACTGAATAATACAAATATTAAAGATAGGCAGCATCCTGTTTCATATGTTCTCACTAGAGGAGCCTCACTGAGTAAGAGAAACCTGGGGAAGTGTTAGGAGTCTACATTATATAGCCTCTCATTTACTACCTCAGGAAATAATGCGCACGTGTGGAATAGACACCAGTCTATTTTATATGTCCACAAAATCAAAGCCTGTGTGAGTAATACACAACTTTGGAATAGTCACTAGTCTATTCCATATGCCCAAATATTTAGAGTCAGACTCAAAAATACATGCCTGTGGACTAGACAGGAAACAATTCTATATGGCCAAAGTTTCATAGCCTTAGTGAATAATACATACCTGAGAAATATTTAGTATGCTATTTCATGTGGCATCTATTTCAGTGATTCATTAAATAAGGAACACCTGTATTGTAGTCAGAATTCTATTTTGTATAGCCACATATTCAGAGCCTAACTGAATAACATACATCTTGAAGAAAGACAGGATTCTATTTCGTATAGCCACTCATTTTGAGCCAAATGTAAAAACGCAAGGCTAAAGAGTATTCAGGAGTCTCTATATTGTTGCCACTCATTCAGAGTCTCACAGAATAATACAGACCTATGGAAAGGTCAGGGATGTATTTCACATGGCCACTTATTCAAATCCTCAGGGAACAATCTTATATATCTGCAATATACTCAGGAATCTATTATATATAGCCATTATTCAGAGTCTCACTGCACAAGTCCCACCTGGGGACAGACAAGAGACTATTTGATATGACTATATACACACCGTCTCAATGAGAAACGCAGAGCTGAGAAATAGTCAAGAGGATAGAGTCAGGAGTCTATTTCATGTGGCCACTCATTCAAAATCTCACGAAAGAATACACACCTTGGGAATAGTCAAGGTCCAGGTCATATGGACACTCAATCACAGCATTACCGAATAATGCTCAATGGGGCAATAGTAAGGAGTCTATTTCATTTAGCCTATCATTCAGAGCTTAAGTGCATAATAAACAGCTGTGGAGAATTGAAGACCCCATTGAAAGTAGACCCAAATTAAGAAGCTTCGTGTATGACATACACATATTTAAGGGAGGGGAGACTATTTGATATAAACACTCATACAAAACCTCTTTGAATACTGCACATGTGTGGAATAATCACTTGTATATTTCACATGGTGATTTGTTTGGGGTGTAAAAGAATAACGCAAACCTGTGGAATAAATTGGGGTCTATTTTGTAAGGCCACTCTTTCAGTGTTTCAGTGAGTAACATGTATATTTGATATGTCAGGTATCTCTTTCACATGGGCACTCGTTCAGAGCCTCTGTGAATAACACTTTCCTCAGAAAAAATCTATCATCTACTTCAAATGGCTACACATTCAGAGTCTCTGTAAGTAATGAACACATGGGCAATACATCTGAGTCTCTTTTTGAGCCCACTTACTCAGAGACTCATTCAATAATAAACACCTGGGGAAGAGTTAAGTGTCTACTTCATGTAGCCACTCACTTAGAGCCTCACTGAGTAATCCACACCAGGGTAGTATTCCAGCATTTTTTATATGGCCACTCATTCTGTGCCTCCCTGAATGATACACACCTGGGGAGTTCTCATTATTCTATTTCATACTACCACTCATTTAGGACCTTATTGAATAATTGACAATTGAGCAATTGTGAGGTGTCTATATAATAGTCAGGCCTCTCATTCAAAGTTTCAGTGAATAATAAACTTCTATGGAGGAATCAGGAGGCTGTGTAAGATATACTCGAATTAAGTGCCTTCCTGTATGATACACCCCTGGGTGATAGACAGGATTCTATTTTTTATGAATTATAATTCCGTGTATCGCTGAGTAATACACACCTGGGGAAGTGTCAGGAGTTTAGTTGGTATGGACACTCATACATAACATTTTTGAATAATGCACACATGGGGAATAATGAGGAGTCTATGTCACAGTGCTCCTCATTCAAAAAAACAGTGAATCAAGCACATGTGGAGTAATTAGAAGTTCGTTTTATGTGGCACCTCTTTCAAAGCCTCACTGAATATTACACACTTGTGATATCATCTGGAGTCTAATTTTTATGGCCACTAATTCAGAGAGTCACTGAATAATGCACACCTGTGGAATAGGCAGAAGTCTCTTTCCTATGGCCACTCATTGAGACCCTCACTAAACGTACACAACTGGAAAAATATTCAGGATTTACTTTTATATTCTCATTCAGAGTCTCACTAAGTAATGCCCACCTGTGAAATAGTCAGGAGACTTTTTCATGTGGCATCTCATTCGGAGTGTCACTGAATAATGTGGTGTAGTCAGGCGTCTACGTCATGTTAACACAGCTTCAGAGCCTCAGTGAATAAGAAAGACCCCTGATAAAGACTCATTAATATGGCCAACTCTGCTGAGCCTCACTGAATAATACATACCTGGAGAATAACTTGGAGTCTATTTTCGATTGACGTTCATTCAGAGCCTTGGTAAATAATGTGGAGTACTTAGGAGTCTATTTCATTTGGAAACTCATTCATAGCCTAAGTGGATAATATGCACGTGTGGATTAGTCAGGATTCCATTTCATAGGCCACTGACTCATTACCTCAGTAAATAATGCACAAATGTAAAGTACTCAGCAGTCTATTTTACATAGCAACTCATTCAGAGATTCACTGAATAATACAAATATTTAAGATAGACAGCATCCTGTTTCATATGATTTCACAAGAATAGCCTCACTGAGTAACAGAAACCTGATGAAGTGTTAGGAGTCTACTTTATAGCCTCTCATTGACTACCTCAGGAAATAATGCACACGTGTGGAATAGACAGCAGGCTATTTTATATGGCCACAAAATCAAACCTGTGTGAGTAATACACAACTTTGGAATAGTCACTATTCTATTCCATATGCACAAATATTTAGAGTCAAACTCAAAAATACATGCCTGTGGTCTAGACAGGAAACAATTGTATATTGCCAATGTTTCTGAGCCACAGTGAATAATAAATACCCGAGGAATATTTACTATGCTATTCCATGTGGCATCTATTTCAGTGCTTCATTAAATAAAAAACACCTGTATTGTAGTCAGAATTATATTTTGTATTGCCACATATTCCGAGCCTAACTGAATAACATACACTTTGGGGAAAGTCAGGATTCTATTTCGTATAGCCAATCATTTGGAGACGAATGTAAAAACTCAAGCGTAAAAAGTATTCAGGAGTCTCTATATTATGGCCACTCATTCAGAGCCTCACAGAATAATACAGACCTATGGAAACGTCAGGGGTGTATTTCACATGGCCAATTTTTCAAATCCTCAGTGAAGAATCATATATATCTGGAATTTACTCAGGAATCTATTATATATAGCCACTTCAGAGTCTTAACAAAAAAGTTACACATGCAGAACAGACTAGAGACAATTTGATAAGACTGTACACCCACCGTCTCAGTGAAAAATGCAGAGATTAGAAATAGTCATGAGGATGGTGTCAGGAGTCTATTTTATGTGGTCACTAATTCAGAAACTCCTGATAGAATACAAACCTTGGGAATAGTCAGAGTCCAGGTCATATGGCCACTCAATCACAGAATTACGGAATAATGCACAATGGGGCAATAGTAGGGAGTCTCGTTCATTTAGCCTAACATTCAGAGCTTAAGTGCATCATAAACAGCTGTGGAGAATCGTAGATTCTATTTAAAGTAGACCCAAATTAAGCAGCTTCGTGAATTTCATAAACATATGTGAGATTCAGGAGAGTATTTGATGCAGACACTCTTAGAGGACCTCTTCGAATACAGCACAAGTGTGGAATAATCACTTGTATATTTTACATGGTGATTCATTTGGAGTGTAAAAGAATAATGCACACCTGTGGAGTAAAATGGGGTCTATTTTATTTATTTATTTATTTATTTATTTATTTATTTATTTATTTATTTTTAGTGTTTCAATGCAGCTTCTTTTTTTTAAGTACATAACTTGGTTACATAGTGACATAGTTAAGTTAGGGGCAAGGTACCCAGAAATTGACTACAGACTTGATGAGGTGTTTTTTTGTTTTTGTTTTTGTTTTGTGAGGCTGAGTTTTGCTCTTGTTGCCCAGGTTGGAGTGCAATAGCTGATCTCCGCAAACCACAACCTCCGCTCCCCAGGTTCAAGCGATTTTCCTGCCTCAGCCTCCCAAATAGCCTGGATCACAGGCATGCACCAACAGGCCTGGCTAATTTTTTGTACTTTTAGTAGAGATGGGGCTTCTTCATGTTGGTCAGGCTGGTTGGTCTTGAACTCCTGACCTCAGGTGATCTGCCCACCTCAGCCTCCCAAGGTGCTGAGATTTCAGGGGTGAGCCACTGCGCCCAGCTGACGAGATTTTAGACTATGCTGCTGTTTAGAGAACTGCAGCAGGAACACCTTTCCCTCCTTGCTCTACACAGATGAAACCAACTTGACTACTGGAAGCGTGGCAGAGTGTATTTCCAAGTCAGATACCAAGGGGCATTGAGAAAAACATTTTTTAAAAAAATTTGTCTAACTTTTAAAAAAATTTATTTATTATACTTTAAGTTCTGGGGTACATGTGCGGATCGTGCGTCTTCGTTACATAGGTACACACGTGTCATGGTGGTGGTTTGCTGCATCCCTTTGCCCAGCCATCAGCATTAGGTATTTCTCTTAATGCTGTCTCTTCCCAATCCCCCCACCCGCTGCCATTCCTCCTCTAGCCCCCACCCCCCAGGTCCCGGTGTGTGATGTTCCCCTTCCTGTGTCTGAAAACACATGATATTTGTCTTTCTGTGCCTGGCTTATTTCACTTAATGAACTTCAGTTCTATCCATGTTATTACAAATGACAGGAGCTCATTCGTTTTTATGGCTGAATAATATTCAATTGTATACATATACCACATTGTCTTTTTCTTTTCTTTTTTTTTTTTTTTTTTTGAGATGAAGTCTAACTCTTTACTCAGGCTGGAGTGTGCAATGGCACAGTATTATCTCACGGCAACCCCTGCCTCCTGAGTTCAAGCAATTCTCCTGCCTCAGCCTCTTAAGTAGCTGGGATTACAGGTGCCTGCAACCATGCCTGGTTAATTTTAGTATTTTTAGTAGAGACAGGGTTTCACCATTTTGGCCAGGCTGGTCTCGAACTCGTGACCTCAGGCCATCCGCATGCCTTGGCCTCCCAAAGTGCTGGAATTACAGGTGTGAGCCACCACGACTGGCCAGCATGTTTTCTTTATTCTTTAATTCATTGATGGACACAGGCTGGTTTTATTTCTTAGCTATTTTGATTAGTTCTGCAATAAACATAGAAGGACAGATCATTTCCAAATCTTGATCTCCTTTCTTTTGGATAGATACCTGGCAGTGGGATGGCTGGATCATATGGCAGATCTATTTTTTTTTAATTTTTATTGCATTATAGGATTTGGGGTACATGTGCAGAACCTGCAAGATAGTTGCATAGGCACACATATGGCAGCGTGTTTTGCTGCCTTCCTCCCCTTCAACCACACTTGGCATTCATCCCCAGGCTATCCCTCCCCAGACCCCCTGCTCTCCCTCCACCATTCCCCCCAATAGACCCCAGTGTATAGTAGACCACTTCTCTGTGTCCATGTGTTCTCATCCTTCTCACCCCCCTTTGAGTGAGTATATGCGGTATTTCTTTTTCTGTTCTTGTGTCAGTTTGCTGAGAATGATGTTCTCCAGATTCATCCATGTCCTCACAAAGGACACAAACTCATCATTTTTGATTGCTGCATAATATTCCATGGTGTATATGTGCCACATTTTCCCAGTCCAGTCTATCATCGTTGGACATTTGGGTTGGTTCCAGTTCTTTGCTATTGTAAACAGTGCTGCAATGAACATTGGTGTGCATGTGTCTTTATAGTAGAATGATTTATAGTCCTTTGGATATATACCCAGGAATGGGATTGCTAGGTCAAATGGAATTTCTATTTCTAGGTCCCTGAGGAATCGCCACACTGTCTTCCACAATGGTTGAACTAATTTACACTCCCACCAACAGTGTAAGAGTGTTCCTATTTCTCCACATCCTCTCCAGCATCTGCTGTCTCCAGATTTCTTAATGATTGCCATTCTAACTGGAGAGAGATGGTATCTCAATGTGGTTTTGATTTGCATCTCTCTAATGACCAGTGAGGATGAGCACTTTTTCATGTTTGTTGGCCTCATGTATGTCTTCTTTTGTAAAGTGTCTGTTCATATCCTTTGCCCATTTTTAAATGGGCATGTTTGTTTTTTTTCTGTAAATCTGTTTGAGTTCTTTGTAAATTCTGGATATCAGCCCTTTGTCTGTTGTGTAAACTGCAAAGACTTTTTCCCATTCTGATGGTTGCTGATTCACTCTAGTGACTGTTTCTTTTGCTGTGCAGAAGCTGTGGGGTTTGATTAGGTCCCATTTGTCTCTTTTGGCTTTTGTTGCCAATGCTTTTGGTGTTTTGGTCATGAAGTCCGTGACTACACCTATGTCCTGAATAATTTTTTTTTAGAATGGAAAAGAGATGAAGAAAAAGAGGGAGAGAGAACAGAAATATTGCTTTATTCTATAAATGGCTATTAATAATGGCCGATCATTATTTTATGTATTTAAAATGGAGAATGTATATTTTATTTATCTAAAGTGAATAGTTTGCTTATTAAGTTAACTTGTTACTTATCTGAGTTCAGATTCTGGACATCCTTATTAATTTTCTGTTTCGTTGAGTCTGAATCTCTTTATGGGTCTTGTGTATCTGGGTTTTAGGATGCATTGATCCTTATAGCACTCTATCTTTTTTGGTTTGAAATCTGTTTGATCAAATGCATGAAGTGCAACTCCTTTTTGTTTATTTATTTGTTTTTTTTTTCTCTATTTGATTGGTAAATCTTTCTCCAACCCTTTGTTTTTAGTCTATGTATATCTTTGGATATGGAATAGGTCTGGATATAGTATACCGTTAGATTTTGGCTGTATCTTTTAATTAGAAAATTTAGTCGATTTCAATTTAAGATTACTGCCATTTGATGTTAACTAGCTATTTTATCCATTTGTTGATGTAAATTCTTCTTTCTGTTGATGTTCTTTACTTTTTGGTATATTTTTAGAAAGGCTAATACTGGTTGTTCCTTTCTGTGTGTAATGCTTCTTTCAGAAGTTTTTGTAAAGCAGGCCTGGTGGTAATAAAATCTCTGAGTACTTGCTTGTTCATAAAAGATTTTATTTTTCCTTCAATTGTGAAGCTTAGTTTGGCAGGATATAAAATTCTGGGCTGAAATTTCTGTTTTTTGAGGATGTTAAATATCGGCCCCCACTCTCTTCTGGCTTGTAGGGTTTCTACTGAGAGATCTGCTGTAAGTCTAATAAGCTTCCCTTTGTGGGTAACCTGACCTTTCTCTCTGGCTGCCCTTAGTATTTTATCCTTTGTTTCAACCCTGGTGAATCTAATGATTATGTGTCTTGGAGTTGCTCTTCTTAAGGAATATCTTTGTGGTGTTCTCTGTATTACCTGAGGTTGAATGGTATCCTGCTTTGCTAGATTGGGAAAATTCTCCTGGATAATATCCTGAAGAATATTTTCCAGCTGGGATTCATTCTCTCCATCACATTCAGGTACACCTATCAAACATAGATTAGGTCTTTTCACATAGTCCCATAATTCTTGGAGACTTTGCTCATTCCTTTTTATCCTTTTTTCTCTATTCTTGTCTTCTCATTCCATTTCATTAAGTCGGTCTCCGACCTCTGATATCCTTTCTTCTGCTTGATCAATTCGGCAATTCAAACTTGTGCATATTTCACTAAGTTCTCGTGTTGTATTTTTCAACTCCTTTAGTTCATTTATATTCCTTTCTATATTGTCCATTCTTTTTTACATTTCGTCTAACATTTTTTCAAAGTTCTTAGTTGCTTTACATTGGTTTAGAACAATTTGTTTCAATTCCCAGAGGTTTTTTACCATCCACCTTCTAAAACCTCCTTCAGATACTGGAACACAGTCCTCTTCCATTAGGGCTTGTTCCGTTGCTGATGAGGAATTACTATCCCCTGTAGAGGGAGAGGGGTTCGGACTTTCAGTTTTCTCGGCCTTTTTAGGCTGTTTTTTTCCCTTTATTGTGAATTTACCCATCTGATGTCTTTACAGTTAGTGCCTTTCTGATTAAGTTCCTGAGAGGATGTCCAATTTATTGATTCCCAGTGCTGGAATCCGAGCAACCCACTGCACCAGCCAAAACAGCAGCGATAAGACTGATGGTGCTCTTCTGCCTGGGAATCTCCGGTCTGGCTTTCTTCTTGAGTCCGCAAGCGGCTCTGCCTTCCCGGAGCTCCAAACACCAGTCAGTAGGGGAACCAGTCCCGCTCACTGTGCACGAAGAGCTGCCACGCCGAGGCGACAACAAAACCGCTGCGCCGGCCACAGAAGTCGCACTGGCGACCCGCGGGGCTCCTCAACTGGAAATCTTCTGGTCCGTGGGCGATGGAAATTCCTCTAAAAATGTGGTATCCTCATGTTTTCCGAGCTTTCACTGGGAGCTACAATCCCGAGCTGTTAGCGATCAGCCTTCTTGGATCTCTCTCCTGTCCTGAATGGTTTTGCCTAGATTTTCTTCTAGGGTTTTTATGGTGTCAGGTCTTACGTTTAAATCTTTAATCCATGTGGAGTTAATTTTAGTGTAAGGTGTCAGGAACGGGTCCAGTTTCTGCTTTCTGCACATGGCTAGCCAGTTTTCCCAACACCATTTACTAAATAGGGAATCCTTTCCCCATTGTTTGTTGTTGTCCAGTTTATCAAAGATTATATGGTTGTAGATATGTTGTGCTGCCTCCGATGCTTCTGTTCTGTTCCATTGGTCTATATTTCTGTTTTGGTACCAGTACCACGTTGTTTTGATTCCTGTAGCCTTGTAGTATAGTTCAAAGTCTGGTAGTGTGATGCCTCCCGCTGTGTTCTTTCTGCTTAGAATTGACTTGGCTATGCGGGCTCACTTTTGCTTCCATATGAAATTCATGGTGGTTTTTTCCAGTTCTGTGAAGAAATTCAATGGAAGTTTGATGGGGATAGCACTGATTGTGTAAATTACTTTGGGCAGTATAGCCATTTTCATGATATTGATTCTTCCTAACCATGAACATGGAATGTTTCTCCATCTGTTTGTGTCCTCTCTTACTTTGTTGAGCAGTGGTTGTAGTTTTCCTTAAAGAGGTCTCTTTCATTCCTTGTGAGTTGTATTCCTAGGTATTTTATTTTCTTTGTAGCAATTGTGAATGGCAGTTCATTCTTGATTTGGTTCTCTTTAAGGCTGTTATTGGTGTATAGGTATGCTTGTGATTTTTACACATTGATTTTATATCCTGAGACTTTGCTGAAGTTGATTATCAGTTTCAGGAGTTTTGGGACTGAGGTGATGGGGTCTTCTAGGTATACTATCATGTCGTCTGTAAATAGAAACAATATGGCTTCCACCTTTCCTATTTGAATATCCTTTATTTCTTTTTCTTGCCTGATTGCTCTGGTTAGAAATTCCAGTACTATGTTGAATCAGAGTGGCGAGAGGGCATCCTTGTCTAGTGCCGGATTTCAAAGGGAATGCTTCCAGTTTTTGCCCATTAAGTATGATATTGGCTGTTGGTTTGTTGTAGATAGCTTTTATTACTTTGAGATATGTTCCATCAATACAAAGTTTATTGAGGGTTTTTAGCATAAAGGGCTGTAGAATTTTGTAAAATGCCTTCTCTGCATCAATTGAGATAATCATGTGGTTTTTGTTTTTGCTTCTGTTTATGTGGTGAATTACGTTTATAGACTTGCCTATGTTGAACCAGACTTGCATCTCCGGGATGAATTCTACTTTATCATGATGGATAAGTTTTTTACTGTGCTGTTGCAATCGGTTTGCCAGTATTTTATTGAAGATTTTTGCATCTATGTTCATCATGGATATTGGCTTGAAGTTTTCTTTTCTTGTTGAGTCTCTGTCAGGTTGTGGTATCAGGATGATGTTGGTCTCATAAAATTATTTGGGAAGGGTTCCTTCTTTTTGGATTATTTGGAATAGTTTCAGAAGGAATGGTACCAGATCATCTCTGTGAGTCTGGTAGAATTCAGCTGTGAACCCATCTGGGCCTGGGCTTTTTTTTGTATGGTAGGCTCTTAATTGCTGCCTCAACTTCAGACCTTGTTATTGGTCTATTTATAGTTTTGGCTTCCTCCTGATTTAGGCTTGTGAGGACACAGGCGTCCAGGCGTTTATCCATTTCCTCGTGATTTACTAGTTTATGTGCATAGAGTTGTTTCTAGTATTCTCTGATGATGGTTTGAATTTCTGTGGAATCTGAGGTGATTTTTCCATTATCGTTTTTTATTGCATCTATTTGGTTGTACTCTCTTTTCTTTTTTATCAGTCTGGCTAGTGGTCTATTTTGTTGATCTTTTCGAAAAACCAGCTGTTAGATTTATTGATTTTTTGAAGGGTTTTTCTTGTCTCTATCTCCTTCAGTTCTGCTCTGATCTTAGTTATTTCTTGTCTTTGGCTAGGTTTTGAGCTTTTTTGATCTTTCTCCTCTACCTCTTTTAATTTTGACGATAGGGTGTCAATTTTGGATCTCTCCACTCTTCTCATGTGGGCACTTATTGCTATATATTTTCCTCTGCAGACTGCTTTAAATGTGTCCCAGAGATTCTGGTACATTGTGTCTTTATTCTCATTGGTTTCAAAGAACTTCTTTATTTCTACCTTCATTTCATTGTTTATCCAATCAACATTTTGGAGCCAGTTGCTCAGTTTCCATGAAGCTGTGCGGTTCTGAGTTATTTTCTGAATTCTGAGTTCCAACTTGATTGCACTATGGTCTGAGAGACTGTTTGTTATGATTTCTGTTGTTTTGCATTTGCTGAGGAATGCTTTACTTCCAATTCTGTGGCCAATTTTGGAGTAGGTGTTATGTGGTACTGAGAAGAATGTATATTCTGTGGATTTGGGGTGGAGAGTTCTGTAAATATCTATCAGGTTCGCTTGTTCCAGGTCTGAGTTCAAGTCCTGGATATCCTTGTTAATTTTCTGTCTGGTTGATCTGTCTGATATTGACAGTGGAGTGTTAAATTCTCCCACTATTATTGTGTGGGAGTCTAAGTCTTTTTGTAAGTCATTAAGAACTTGCCTTATATATCTGAGTGCTCTTACACTGGGTCCATATATATTTAGAATCGTTAGCTCTTCTTGTTGTATCGATCCTTTTACCATTATGTAATGACCTTCTTTGTCCCTTTTGATCTTTGTTGCTTTAAAGTCTATTTTATCAGAGACGAGAATTGCAACTCCTGCTTTTTTTTGCTCTCCATTTGCTTGGTAAATCTTCCTCCATCTTTTTATTTTGAGCCTTTGTGTATCCTTGCATGTGAGGTGGGTTTCCTGGATACAGCACACTGATGGGTTTTGGTTTTATATCCAATTTGCCAGTCTGTGTCTTTTGATTGGTGCATTTAGCCCATTTACATTTAGGGTTAATATTGTTATGTGTGAATTTGATACTGCCATTTTGATGCTAGCTGGGTGTTTTGCCCGTTGGTTCATGTAGATTCTTCATTTTGTTGATGGTCTTTAGCATTTGGTATGCATTTATGATGGCTGGTACTGGTTGTTTCTTTCTATGTGTAGTGCCTCTTTCAGGAGCTCTTGTAAAGCAGCCATAGTGGTGACAAAATCTCTGAGTATTTGCTTGTTCATGAAGGATTTTATTTTTCCTTCACTTATGAAGCTGAGTTTGGCTGGATATGAAATTCTGGGTTTAAACTTCTTTTCTTTAAGGTTGTTGAATATTGGCCCCCACTCTCGTCTGGCTTGTAGGGTCTCTGCCGAGAGATCTGCTGTGAGTCTGATGGGCTTCCCTTTGTGGGTGACCCGACCTTTCTCTCTGGCTGCCCTTAGTATTTTCTCCTTGATTTCAACCCTAGTGAATCTGACGATTATGTGCCTTGGGGTTGCTCTTCTTCCAGAGTATCTTTGTGGTATTCTCTGTATTTCCTGTAGTTGAGTATTGACCTGTCTTGCTAGGTTGGGGAAATTTTCCTGGATAATATCCTGAAGAGTGTTTTCCAGCTTGGATTCATTCTCTTCATCACATTCTGGTACACCTAGCAAACAGGTTGTGTCTCTTCACATAGTCCCTCATTTCTTGGAGATTTTGCTCATTCCTTTTTGTGCTTTTTTTCTTTAATCTTGGTTTCTCGTTTTATTTCATTGAGTTGATCTTCAACTTCTAATATTCTTTATTCTGCTTGGTCAATTCGGCTGTTGAAACTTGTGCATGCTTCATGAAGTTCTTGTGTTGTGTTTTCAGCTTCTTAAATTCATTCATATTTCTCTCTACGTTGTCCATTCTTGTTATAAATTCCTCAAATCTTTTTTCAAATCTTTTTTCAAGGTTCTTAGTTTCTTTGCACTGGTTTAGAACATGTTCTTTTAGCTCACAGAAGTTTCTCATTATCCACTTTCTGAAGTCTGATTCCGTCATTTCGTCACACTTATTCTCCGTCCAGCTTTGTTCCCTTGCTGGTGAGGAGTTTTGTTCCTTTTTTGGAGGTGAGGTGCTTTGGTTTCGGGTGTTTTCCTCCTTTTTGCGCTGGTTTCTTCCCATCTTTATGAATTTATCTGCCTGTCGTCTTATTAGTTGCTGATTTTTCAATTGGGTCTCTGTGTGGATTTTTGATGATGAAGTATTTCTGTTACTTAGTTTTCTTTCTAATGGTCTAGCCCCTCTGCTATATGAATTCTGAGGTCCACTCCAGGCTCTGCTTGTCTGGGGTATACCTGTAGCAGCTGCGGAACAGTGAGGGATGATACCAGTTTCTTCTTCTTCTGTCTTTGTTCCAGAATAATGCCCGCCAAATGTCAGTCTGATTTGTCCTTTTTTGGGGTGACTCTTTGGATAAACAGGGGTCAGGGAGGTGCTTGAGGAGACGGTCTGTGCTTTATAGGAGCTCCAGTGCTGAGCTTTGAGCTCCGTTGTTTATTCAGGGTTGTTGAAAGGTTGTTTATGTCTGCTGCAACAGAACTCATAAAGCACCACCCTTTTTTTTCCCCCTTAGATGCTCTGTCTCAGGGAGTTGGGGCTTTCTTTATGACTATCTGTTGCACTGTCCTGCCCCACTAAGTGGCAGTCTATTCAGTATTTGCCTGCCAGGGCTCTGATCTGCTAGCGCGGGTCCGCCCTGTTGCTGCAGGGCTCCCTTCTGCTGTGGAGCGATCCCCACTTCTGGTGGAGTCTTTCTCTTATGGCAGGTTGCCTCGGTAACGGCAGGCTGCATCAGCCCTGGGTGGTACTTCACTAGGGGCGGATTGTGTCAGTAATGGCTGACGCCTCTCCCTCACTGGGCTGCACCATCCTAGATGCCATCAGCAAAACTCTCAGCCCCACGCACCACCAGTTGCCGCCCTGCTTGTCCTTGTGAGGGTGGGACCCGCCGAGCCCCATCACCCTGCTCTCTGCCTCAGAGTCCGTCCTCTCTCTCTCTCTCTTCCTCTCCGCAAGCTGAAAGGTCGACTCTCTCACTGACGCCCCAGTAGCCTGCCGATAGTTCACTGGCATCCGTGCAATCTCCTGTGCCACTGCCCACTGCACCGGCTCAGATCATGCTTCCCAGGAAACTCCTGGTCTGGCTCATTGTCCAAGTCCTGTTCAATCAGATGGACATGCCAATCTGCCCTTCCAAATCTCAGATTGCCGGTTTAACAGGGCAACCAGACCAGTGAGTTTCGTGCCGGGTCCCGCTGTGGTGCTGGCCAAAGCAGCTGCGTGAGCTAGCTACACTAGCCCGGTGTACTAGGGTCCCGTGTCTCTCCCACACCTGGGACTTTCAATGCTCTGTGGGCAAAAAAGGTCCATCCGAGAATTCGTCTAGGACTCACCCTCTGAGCCTTCACTGAGAGCTGCAATCCTGAATCGCTTCTAGGACACCATCTTGCTTCATTTTCATGTGGTCTATTTTATAAGGCCACTCTTTCAGTGTTTTAGAGAATTATATGTATATCTAATATGACAGGAATCTCTTTCACATGGGCACTTGTTCAGAGCCTCTGTGAATAATATTTTCCTCAGAAACAGTCAAGGGTCTACTTCAAATGTCTACACATTCAGAGTCTCTGTAAGTAATGAACACCTGGTCCATACACCTGAGACTCTTTTTTGTGCCCAAATACTCAGAGACACATTCAATAATAAACACCTGGGGAAGAGTTAAATGTCTACTACATGTAGCCACTCATTTAGAGCCTCAGTGAGTAATCCACACCAGGGTAATAGTGGAGCGTTTTTTTATATGGCCACTTATTCTGTCCCTCCCTTAATGTTACACACATGGGCAATCCTCATTATTCTATTTCATACTACCACTTATTTAGAACCTTATTGAATAATTCACAATGGGGAAATAGTCAGATGGGTATTTAATAGTCAGGCCTCTCATTCAAAGTTTCAGTGAACAAAAACTTCTATGAAGGAATCAGAAGGCTGTTTAAGATATCCACGAATTAAGTGCCTTCCTGAATAATACACACCTGGGTGATAGTCAGGATTCTATTTTATATGAACTCTAATTCCGGGTATTGCTGAGTAATACACACTTGGGGGAGGGACAGGAGTTTATTTGGTATGGACATTCATACATAACCTGTTTGAATAATGCACACATCGAAAATAATGAGGAGTCTATGTCATACAGATCCTCATTCAGACCAACAGTGAATAACGCACATGTGGAGTAATTAGAAGTCCGTTTCATATGGCTCCTCTTTCACAGACTCACTGAATATTACACACTTGGGATATCATCCGGAGTATATTTTTTATGGCCACTAATCCAGAGAGTCACTGAATAATGCACACCTGTGGAATAGTCAGAAGTCTCTTTACTATGGCCACTCATTGAGAGCCTCACTAAATGTACACACCTGGAAAATTATTCAGGATTTACTTTTATCCCTTCATTCAGAGTCTCACTAAGTAATGCACACTGGTGGAATACTCAGGAGACTTTTTCATGTGGCCTCTCATTCGGTGTGTCACTGAATAATGTGGTGTAGTCAGGAGTCTATGTCATGTACACACAGATTCAGAACCTCAGTCTATAAGAGAGACCCTCTATATAGTAAACAGTCTATTTAATATGGCCAACTCTGCCAATTCTCACTGAATATTACATACCTGAATAATAATCTGGAGTGTAATTACGATGGACCTTCATTCATAGCCTCGGTAAATAATGTGGAGTAGCCAGGAGTCAATTCCATTTGGGCAGTCATTCATAGCCTCACTGGATAATATGCACCTGTGGATTAGTCAGGATTCCATTTCATATGGCCACTGACTCGTAACCTCAGTAAATAATGCACAAATGTAAAGTACTCAGCAGTCTATTTTATATAGCATCTCATTCAGAGATTCACTGAATAATAAAAATATTAAATATAGACAGCATCCTGTTTCATATGGTCGCACAAGAAGAGGCTCACTGAGTAACAGAAACCTGGGGAAGTGTTACAAGTTTACTTTATATAGCCTTTCATTTACTACATCAGGGAATAATGCACACGTGTAAAATAGACAACAGTCTGTTTTATATGACCGCAAAATTAAAGACTATGTGAGTAAAACACAAATTTGGAATAGTCATTAGTCTATTCCATATACCCAAATATTTACAGTCAGACTCAAAAATGCATGCCTATTGTCTAGACAGAAAACAGTTTTATATGTTCAACATTTCCGAGCCTCAGTGAATAATACATACTTGAAGAATAATTAGTATACTATTACATGTGGCATCTAGTTCAGTGCTTCATTAAATAAGGAACATCTGTATTGTAGTCAGAATTCTATTTTGTATAGCCACATATTTGGAGACTCACTGAATAACATACACCTTGGGGAAAGTCAGGATTCTATTTCCTATAGCCACTCATTTATAGCCGAATGTAAAAACGCAAGCCTAAGGAGTATTCAAGAGTCTCTATATTATGGCCACACATTCAGAGCCTCACAGAAGAATACAGACCTATGGAAACATCAGGGGCGTATTTCACATGGCCACTTATTCAAATCCTCAGTAAAGAATCATATATATTTGGAGAATACTCAGGAATCTATTATATACAGCGACTTATTCAGAGTCTCACTGCCTTTGTCAAACCTGGGAAACAGACTAGAGATTCTTTGATATGACCATACACCCGCTGTCTCAGAGAAAAATGCAGAGCTGTGAAATAGTAAAGAGGATAGAGTCAGGAGTCTATTTTATGTGGTCACTAATTCAGAAACTCCCGAAAGAATACACACCTTGGGAATAGTCAGAGTCCAGGTCATATGGTCACTTAATCACAGCATTACAAAATAATGCACAATAGAACGATAGTAAGGACTCTATTTAGCCTATCATTCAAAGTTTAAGTGCATAATAAACAGCTGTGGAGAAACCAAGACCCTATTCGAAGTAGACCCAAATTAAGCAACTTCGTGAATGACATACACATATATAACGGTCAAGAGTTTATTTGATATAAACACTCATAGAGAACCTCTTCAAATACTGCACATGTGTGGAATATTCACTTTTATATTTCACATGGTGATTCGTTCGTAGGATAAAATAATAACGCACACCTGTGGCGTAAAATGGGGTCTATTTTATAAATCCACTCTTTCAGTGTTTTAATAAATAATATGTATATCTGATAAGTCAGGCATCTATTTCACATGGGCACTTGTTCAGAGCCTCTGTGAATAACACTTTCCTCAGAAACAGTCAAGGGTCTACTTCCAATGGCTATATATTCAGAGTCTCTGTAAGTAATGAACACAAGGGCAATACCCCTGAGACTCTTTTTTTTTTGTCAACTTACTAAGAGACTCATTCAAAAATAAACACCTGAGGAAGAGTTAAGTGTCTACTTTATGTAGCCACACATTTAGAGCCTCAGTGAGCAATCCACACCAGGGTAATAGTTGAGCATTTTTTATATGGCCACTCATTCTGTACCTCCGTTAATAATACACACCTGGGGAATCCTCATGATTCTATTTCATACTAACACTTATTTAGAACCTTATTGAATAATTCACAATGGTGCAATAGTCAGGTGTCTATTTAATAGTCAGGCCCAAATATAGAGAGTCAGACTCAAAAATACACGCCTGTGGTCTCAACATGAAACATTTTTATATGGCCAAAATTTCAGAGCCTCCGTGAATAATACATACCTGAGGAATATTTAGTATGCTTTTACATGTGGCATCTATTTCAGTGCTTCATTAAATAAGGAACACCTGTATTGTTGTCAGAATTCTATTTTGTATAGCCACATATTCCGAGTTTAACTAAATAACATACACCTTGGTGAAAGTGAGGATTTCATTTCGTATAGCCAATCATTTGGAGACGAATGTAAAAACGCAAGACTAAGAAGTAATCAGGAGTCTCTATATTATGATCACACATTCAGAGCCTCACAGAATAATACAGACATAAGGAAAAGTCAGTGGTGTATTTCACATGGCCACTTATTCAAATCATCTGTGAAGAATCTTATATATCTAATAAACACTCAGGAATCTATTATGTATAGCAATTTATTCAGAGTCTCACTGCATAAGTTACACCTGGTTAACAGGCTAAAGAATATTTGATATGACTGTACATCCACCGTCTCAGTGAAAAATGCAGAGCTCAGAAATAGTCAAGGGGATAGAGTCAGGAGTCTATATTTTGTGGTCACTCATTTAGAAACTCACGAAAGAATACACATATTGGGAATAGTCAGATTCCATGTCATATGGCCACTCAATCACAGCATTACCGAATAATGCACAATGGGGCAATAGTAAGGAGTCTATTTCATTTAGCCTATCATTCAGAGCTTAAGTGCATAATAAGTAGCTGTGGAGAAATGAAGACCATATTTAAAGTAGACCCAAATTAAGCCGCTTCGTGAATGAAATACACATATGTGAGGGTCAGGAGACTATTTGATATAAACACTCATACAGCACCTCTTCGAATACTTCACATGTGTGGAATAATCACTTGTATATTTCTAATGGTGATTCATTTGGAGGGAAAAACAATAACGCACACCTGTGGATAAAATTGGGCCTATTTTATAAGGCCACTCTTTCAGTGTTTTAGTGAATAATACGTATATCTGATAAGTCAGGAATCTCTTTCACATGGGCACTAGTTCAGAGCGTCTGGGAATAACACTTTCCTCAGAAACGGTCAATGATTTTCTTCAAATGGCTACACATTCAGGGTCTCTGTAAGTAATGAACACCTGGGCAATACACCTGAGACTCCTTTTTGTGCCCACTTACTCAGAGACTCATTCAATAATAAACACCTGGGGAAGGGTTAAGTGACTACTTCATGTAGCCACCCATTAGGAGCTTAAGTAAGTAAGCCACACCAGGGTAGTAGTCGAGCATTTTTTATATGGCCACTCATTCTGTACCTCCCTGAATGATACACACCTGGGGAATCCTCATGATTCTACTTCATACTAACACTCATTTAGAACCTTATTGAATAATTCAAAATGGAGCATTAGTCAGGTGTCTATTTAATAGTCAGGCCACTCATTCAAAATGTCAGTGAATAATAAACTTATATGGAGGAATCAGTAGGCTGTTCAGATATCCACGAATTAAGTGCCTTCCTGAATGATACACACCTGTGTAATAGTCAGGAATCTATTTTATATGAACTCTAATTCCGGGTATCGCTGAGTAATGCACACCTGCGGGAGTGTCAGGTGTTTATTTGGTATGGACACTCATACATAACCTGTTTGAATAATGCACAAATGGAGAATAATGAGGAGTCTATGTCATATGGCTCCTCATTCAGACAAACAGTGAATGATGCACATGGGGAGTAATAAGAAGTCCGTTTCATATGGCCCCTCTTTCACAGCCTCACTGAATGTTACAAAATTGTGATATCATCTGAAGTCTATTTTTTCCTGGCCACTAGTCCAGAGAGTCATTGAATCAGGCACACCTGTGGAATAGTCAGAAGTCTCTTTCCTATGGACACTCATTGAGAGCCTCACTAAATGTACACACCTGGAAAAATATTCTGGATTTACTTTTATCCCCTAACTCAGAGTCTCACTTAGTAATGCACACCTGTGGAATAGTCAGGAGACTTTTTCTTGTGGCCTCTCATTCGGAGTGTCACTGAATAATGTGGTGTAGTCAGGAGTCTATGTCATGTAGACACAGATTCAGAGCCTCAGTGAATAAAAGAGACCCTTGATATAGTAAAGAGTCTAATTAATATGGCCAACACTGATGAGCCTCACTGAATAATGCATACCTGGAGAATAGTTTGGAGTCTATTTTTGATGGACATTCATTCAGAGCCTCGGTGAATAATATGGAGTAACCAGGAGTTTATTTCATTTGGACACTCATTCATAGCCTCAGTGGATAATATGCACTTGTGGATTAGTAAGGATTCCATTTCATAAGGCCACTGACTCGTAACCTCAGTAAAAAATGCACAAATATAAAGTACTCAGCAGTCTATTTAATATAGCAACTCATTCAGAGATTCACTGAATAATAAAATATTAAAGATAGACAGCATCCTGTTTCATATGGTCTCACAAGAAGAGCTTCACTGAGTAACAGAAACCTGGGGAAGTTTTAAGAGTCTACTTTATATACTCTGTCATTTACTACCTCAGGGAATAATGCACACCTGTTGAATAGACACCAGTCTATTTTATAGGGCAACAAAATCAAAGCCTGTATGAGTAATAGACAGCTTTGTAATAGTCACTAGTCTATTTCATATGCCCAAATATTTAGAATCAGACTCAAAAATACATGCCTGTGGTCTAAACGGGGAACAATTTTATATGGCCAAAGGTACAGAGCCTCAGTGAATAATACATACCTGAGGAATATTTAGTATGCTATTACATGTGACACCTATTTCAGTGCTTCTTTAAATAAGGAACACCTGTATTGCAGTCAGAATTCTATTTTGTATAGCCAATTATTCAGAGCATAACTGAATAACATACACCTTGGGGAAAGTCAGGATTCTATTTTGTATAGCCACTCATTTAGAGCCGAATGTAAAAACGCAAGCCTATGGAGTATTCTATATTATGGCCACTCAGGAGTCTCTATATTGTGGCCACTCATTCAGAGACTCACAGAATAATACAGACCTATGGAAACATCAGGGGTGTATTTCACATGGCCCCTTATTCAAATCCTCAGTGAAGAATCTGATATACCTTGAGAATACTTAGGAATCTATTATATATAGCCACTTAGAGCTGAGAAATAGTCAAGAGGATAGTGTCAGGAGTCTATTTTATGTGGTCCCACATTCAGAAACTCCCGAAAGAATACACACCTTGGGAATAGTCAGAATCCAGGACATATGGCCACTCAATCACAGGATTACTGAATAATGCATAATGGGGCAATAGTAAGGAGTCTCTTTCATTTAGCCTATCATTCAGAGCTTAAGTGCATAATAAACAGCTGTGGAGAAATGAAGACCCTATTCAATGTAGACCCAAATTAAGCAGCTTTGTGAATGACATACACCTATGTGAGGATCAGGAGACTATTTGATATAAACACTCATACGAAACTTCTTCGAATACTGCACATGTGTGGAATAATCACTTGTATATTTCACATGGTGATTCGTTTGGAGGGTAAAAGAATAACGCACAACTGTGGAGTAAAATGGGGTCTATTTTATAAGGCCACTCTTTCAGTGTTTTAGTGAATAAAATGTATATCTAAGAAGTCAGGAATCTCTTTCACATGGGCACTCGTTCAGGGCCTTTGTGAATAATACTTCCCTCAGAAACTGTCTATGGTATACCTCAAATGGATAGACATTCAGAGTCTCTGTAAGTAATGAACACCTGGGCAATAAACCTGAGACTCTTTTTTTTGCCCACTTACTCAGAGACTCATTCAATAATACACACCTTTGGAAGAGTTAAGTGTCTACTTCATGTAGCCACTCATTTAGAGCCTCAGTGAGTAATCCACACCAGGTAATTGTTGAGCATTTTTTATATGGCCACTCATTCTGTGCCTCCCTGAATGATACACACATGGAGAATCTTCATGATTCGATTTCATACTACCACTCATTTAGAACCTTATTGAATAATTCACAATGGAGAAATAGTCAGATGTCTATTTAATAGGCCTCTCATTCTAAGTTTCAGTGAATAATAAACTTCTATGGAGGAATCAGGAGGCTGTTTATGATATCCACGAATTAAGTCCCTTCCTGAGTGAACACACCTGGAAGATAGTCAGGAATCTATTTTATATGAACTCTAATTCCGTGTATCTCTGAGTAATACACACCTGGGGGAGTGTCAGGAGTTTATTTGGTATGGACACTCATACATAGCCTGTTTGAATAATGCACACATGGAGAATAATGGGTAGTCTATGTCATATGGCTCCTCATTGAGACAAACAGTGAATAACGCACATGTGGACTAATTAGTAGTTTGTTTCATATGGCCCCTCTCTCGGAGCATCACTGAATATTACACACTTGTGATATCATCTGGAGTCTATTTTATATGGCCACTAATCCAGAGAGTCACTGAATAATGCACACCTATGGAATAGTCAGAAGTCTCTTTCCTATGGCCACTCATGGAGAGCCTCACTAAATGTACACACCTGGAAAAATATTCAGGATTTTCTTTTATCTCCAAACTCAGAGTCTCAATACATAATGCAAAACTGTGGAATAGTCAGGAGACTTTTTCATGTGGCCTCTCATTCGGAGTGTCATTGAATAATGTGGTGTAGTCAGGAGTCTAGGTCATGTAGACAGAGATTCAGAGCCTCAGTGAATAAGAGAGACCCTTGATATAGTAGAGTCTAATTAAAATGGCCAACTCTGCTGAGCCTCAATGAGTAATACATACCTGAAGAATAATTTGGAGTCTATATCGATGGACGTTCATTCAGAACCTTGGTAAATAATTTGGAGTAGACAGGAGTCTATTTTATTTGGACACTCATTTATATCCTCAGTAAATAATTTGGAGTAGCCAGGAGTCTATTTCATTTGGACATCCATTCATAGCACGTGTGGATTAGTCAGGATTCCATTTCATATGGCCATTGACTCATAACCTCAGTAAATAATGCACAAATGTAAAGTCCTCAGCAGTCTATGTTATATAGCAACTAGTTCAGAGATTCACTGAATAATACAAATATTAAAGATAGACAGCATCTTGTTTCATATGGTCTCACAAGAAGAGCCTCACTGAGTAACAGAAACCTGGGGAAGTGTTAGGAGTCTTCTTTACATAGTCTCTCATTTACTACCTCAGGGAATAATGCACACGTGTGGAATAGACACTAGTCTATTTTATATGGCCACAATATCAAAGCCTGTGTGAGGGAAACACAACTTTGGAATAGTCACTAATCTATTCCATATACCCAAATATTTAGAGTCAGACTCAAAAATACATGCCTGTGGTTTAGACAGGAAACAATTTTATATGGCCAAAGTTTCTGAGCCTCCGTAAATAATACATTCCTGAATAATATTTAGTATGCTATTACTTGTGGCATCAATTTCATGCTTCATTATATAAGGAACACCTGTATTGTCGTCAGAATTCTATTTTGTATAGCCACATATTAAAAGCCTAAATGAATAAAATACACCTTGTGAAAATACAGGATTCTATTTCTCATAGCTATTCATTTAGAGCCAAATGTAAAAACGCAAGCCTATGGAGTATTCAGGAGTCTCTATATTATGGCCACTCATTCAGAGCCTCACAGAATAATACAGACTTATGGAAACGTCAGTGGTGTATTTCACACGGCCACTTATTCAAATCCTCAGATAAGAATATTATATATGTGGAAAACACTCAGGAATTTATTATATATGGCCACTTATTCAGAGTCTGACTGCATAAGTCACACCTGGGGAACAGACTAGAGAATATTTTACATGACCGTACACCCACCATCTCAGTGAAAAATGCAAAGCTGAGAAATAGTAAAGAGGATGGAGTCAGGAGTCTATTTTATGTGGTCACTCATTCAGAAACTTTTGAAAGAATACAGACCTTTGGAATAGTCAGGGTTCACGTCATATGGCCACTCTATCACAGCATTACTGAATAATACACAATGGGTCAATAGTAAGGAGTCTATTTCATTTAGCCTATCATTCAGAGCTTAAGTGCATAATAAACAGCTGTGGAGAAATGAAGACCCTATTTAAAGTAGACCCAATTTAAGCAGCTTCCTGTATGACATACTCATATGTGAGGGTAAGGAGACTATTTGATATAAACACTAACACAAAACCTCTTCGAATACAGCAAATGTGTGGAATAATCACTTGTATATTTCACGTGGTGATTTATTTGGAGGGCAAAAGAATAACGCACACCTGTAAAGTAAAATGGGGTTTATTTTATGAGGCTACTCTTTTAGTGTTTTAGTGAATACTATATATATCTGATAAGTCAGGAATCTCTTTCACATAGGCACTCAGTTAGGGCCTCTGTGAATAATACTTTCTCAGAAACAGTCAATGGTCTACTTCAAATGAATACACATTCAGAGTCTCTTTAAGTAATGAATACCTGGGCAATACACTTGAAACTCTGTTTTGTGCCCACTTACTCAGAGACTCATACCGTAACAAACACCTGGGGAAGAGTTAAGTGTCTACTTCATGTAGCCACTCATTTAGAGCCTCAGTGAGATACCCACACCAGAGTAAGAGTCGAGCATTTTTTATATGGCCACTCAGTCTGTGCCTCCCTGAATGATAAACACCTGGGGAATCCGCATGATTCTATTTCATACTAACACTCATTTAGAACCTTATTGAATAATTCTCAATGGAGCAATAGTCAGGTGTCTACTTAATAGCCAGGCCTCTCATTCAAAGTTTCAGTGAATAATAAAATTCTATGGAGGAAACTGGAGGCTGTTTATGATATCCACGAATTAATACCCTTCCTGAATGATACACACCTGGGTGATAGTCAGGAGTTTATTTTATATGAACTCTTATTCTGGGTATCGCTCACTAATACAAACCTGGGGGAGTGTCAGGATTTTATTTGGTATGGAAACTCATACATAACCTGTTTGAATAATGCACACATGTAGAATAACGAGGAGTCTATGTCATACAGCTCCTCATTCAGATGAACAGTGAATGAGGCACCTGTGGAGTAATTAGAAGACCGTTTCATATTGCCCCTCTTTCACAGCATCACTGAATATTACACACTTGTGATATAATCTGTAGTATATTTTTAAGGCCACTAATTCAGAGAGTCACTGAATAATGCACACCTGTGGAATAGTCAGAAGTCTCTTTGCTATGGCCACTTGCTGAGAGCCTCACTAAATGTACACACCTGGAAAAATATTCAGGAGTTATTTTTATTCCCACATTCAGAGTCTCACTAAGTAATGCACACTTGTGGAAGAGTCAGGAGACTTTTTCATGTGGCCTCTCATTCGGAGTGTCACTGAATAATGTGGTGTAGTCAGGAGTCTATGTCATGTAGACACAGATTCAGAGCCTCAGTGAATAAGAGAAACACATGATATTGTAAAGAGTCTAAATAATATGGCCAACTCTGCTGAGCCTCACTGAATAATACATATCTGGAGAATAATTTGGAGTCTATTTTCAATGGACGTTCATTCAGAAACTTGGTAAAAAATGTGGAGTAGCCAGCAGTCTCTTTAATTTGAACACACATTCACAGCCTCAGTGGATAATATGTAGGTGTGTATTAGTCAGGATTGCAATTTATTTGGCTACTGACTCATAACCTCAGTAAATAATACACAAATGTAAAGTACTCAGCAGTCTATTTTATATAGCAACTCATTCAGAGATTTACTGACTAATACAAATATTAAAGATACACAACATCCTGATTCATATGGTCTCACAAGAAGAGCCTCACTGAGTAACAGAAACCTGGGGAGGTGTTAGGTGTCTACTTTGTATAGCCTCTCATGTACTACCTCAGGGAATGATGCACAACTGTGGAATAGACACCAGTCTATTTATATGGTCACAAAATCAAAGCCTGTGTGAGTAATAAAAAACTTTGGAATAGTCACTAGTCTATTCCATATGCCCAAATATTTAGAGTCAGACTCAAAAATACACATCTGTGGTCTAGACAGAAAAAAAAATTTATATGGCCAACCTTTCAGAGCCTTAGTGAATAATACATACCTGAGAAATATTTAGTATGCTGTTACCTGTGGCATCTATTTCAGTGCTTCATTAAATAAGGAACACCTGTATTGTAGTCAGAAATCTATTTTGTATAGCCACATATTCAGAGCCTAACTTAATAACAAACACCTTGGGAAAAGTCAGGATTCTATTTTGTATGGCACTCATTTAGTGCAGAATGTAATAACGCAAGACTTGGAGAATTCAGGTGTCTCTTTATTATGGCAATTCATTCAGAGCCTCACAGAATAATACAGACCTATGGAAAGGTCAGGTGTGAATTTCACATGTCCACTTATTCAAATCCTCAGTGAAGAATCTTATATATCTGGAAAATACTCAGGAATCTATTATATATAGCCACTTATTCTGAGTCTCAATGCATAAGTCACACCTGGGGAACAGACTAGAGACTATTTTATATGACCATACACCCACCATCTCAGTGAAATATGCAGAGGTGAGAAATAGTCAATAGGAAAGGCTCAGGAGTCTATTTTATGTGGTCACTCATTTAGAAACTCCCAAAAGAATACACATCTTGGGAATAGAGTCCAGGTCATATGGCCACTCATTCACAGCATTAAGGAACAATGCACAATGGGGCAATAGTAATGAGTCTATTTTATTTAGTCTACCATTCAGATCTTAAGTGCATAATAAACAGCTGTGGAGAAATGAAGACCCTATTCAAAGTAGACCCAAATGAATCAGCTTCGTGAATGACATACATATATGTGAGGGTCAGGATACTATTTGATAAAAACACTCATAGAGAACCTCTTTGAATACTGCACATGCATGGAATAATCACTTGTATGTTTCACATGGTGATTCATTTGTAGGGTAAAAGAACAACGCACACCTGTGGACAAAAAAAGGGGTCTATTTTATAAGGCCACTCTTTAAGTGTTTTAGTGAATAATATGTATATCTGATAAGTCAGGAATCTCTTTCACATGGGCACTCATTCAGAGACACTGTGAATAAAATTTCCTCAGAAACAGCCAAGGGTCTACTTCAAATAGCTACACATTCAGAGTCTCTGTAAGAAATGAACACCTGGGCAATAAAACTGAGGGTCTTTTTTGTGCCCAATTCTCAGAGACTCAGTTAATAAAAAACACCTGGGGAAGCATTAAGTGTCTACTTCATGAAGCCACTCATTTAGAGACTCAATGCATAATCCACACCAGGGTAATAGTCGAGCATTTTTTATATGGCCACTCATTCTGTTCCTTTCCTAATGATACACACCTGGGGAATCGTCATGATTCTATTTCATACTAACACTCATTTAGAAACTTATTGAATAATTCACAATGAAGCAATAGTCAGGTGTCTATTTAAAAGTCAGGCCTCTCATTCAAAGTTTCAGTGAATAATAAACTTCTATGGAGGAATCACGAGGCTGTATAAGATATCCACGAATTAAGTGCCTTCCTGAATGATACACAGCTGTGTGATAGTCAGGAGTCTATTTTATATGAACTCTAATTCCGGGAATCTCTGAGTAATACACAGCTGGTGGAGGGTCAGGAGTTTATTTGGTATGGACACTCATACATAACATGTTTGAATAATGCACACATGGAGAATAATGAGAAGTCTATGTCATGCGGCTCCTCATTCTGACAAACAGTGAATAACGCACACGTGGAGTAATTTGAGTTCAGTTTCATATTGCCCCTCTTTCACAGCCTCACTGAATATTACACAGTTGGAATAATATATGGAGTGTATTTTTTATGTCCACTAATTCAGATAGTCACTGAATAATGCACACCTGTGGAATAGTCAGAAGTCTCTTTCCTATGGCCACTCATTGAGAGCCTCACTAAATGTACACACCTGAAAAAATATTCAGGATTTACTTTTGTCTCCTCATTCAGAGTCTCACTAAGTAACGCACACCTGTGGAATAGTCAGGAGACTTTTTCATGTGGCCTCTCATTCGGAGTGTCACTGAATATTGTGGTGTAGTCAGAAGTGTATGTCATGTAGACACAGATTGAGAACCTCAGTGAATAAGAGAGACCCTTCACATAGTAAAGAGTCTAATTTATATGGCCAACGCTGCTGAGCCTCCATGGAAAATAATTTGGAGTCTATTTTTAATGGACGTTCATTTAGAGCCTCGGTAAATAATGTGGAGTAGCCAGGAGTCTATTTCATTTGGACACTCATTCATAGCTTCAGTGGATCATATGCACGGGTGGATTAGTCAGGATTCCATTTCATATGGCCACTGACTCATAACCTCAGTAAATAATTCACAAATGAAAAGTACTCAGCAGTGTATATTATATAGCAACTCATTAAGAGATTCACTGAATAATACAAATGTTAAAGATAGACAGCATCCTGTTTCATATGGACTCACAAGAAGAGCCTCACTGAGTAACTGAAACCTGGGGAAGTGTTAGGAGTCTACTTTATATAGCCTCTCATTTACTCCCTCAAAAAATAATGCACATGTGTGGAATAAACACCAGTCTATTTTATATTGCCACAAAATCAAACCCTGTGTGAGTAATACACAACTTCAGAATAGTCACTAGTCTATTCCATATGCCCAAATATTGAGAGTCAGACTCAAACATACATGCCTGTGTTCTAGACAGGAATCAATTTTATATAGCCAAAGTTCCAGAGCCTCAGTGAATAATACATACCTGAGGAATATTTAGTATGCTATTACATGTGGCCTTTATTTCAGTGCTTCATTAAATAAGTAACACCTTTATTGTAGTCAGAATTCTATTTTGTATAGCCGCAAATTCAGAGCATAACTGAATAACATACACCTTGGGGAAAGTCAGGATTGTATTTCGTATAGCCCCTCATTTAGAACCGAATGTAAAAATGCAAGCCTAAGGAGTATTCAGAAGTCTCTATATTATGGCCACTCTTTCAGAGCCTCACAGAATAATACACACCTATGGAAATGTCAGGGGTGTATTTCAATGGCCACTTATTCATATCTTCAGTGAAGAATCTTATATATCTAAAAAATACTCAGAAACTATTATGTATATCCCCATATTATGAGTCTCACTGCAAAAGGGACACCTGGTTAACATTCTAGAGACTATTTGATATGACAGTACACCCACCGTCTCTGTGAAAAATGCAGAGCTTGGAAATAATCAAGGGGATAGAGTCAGGAGTCTATCCTATGTGGTCACTCATTCAGAAACTCACAAAAGAATACACACCTTTGGAATAGTCAGATTTCAGGTCATATGTCCACTCAATCACAGCATTACCGAATAATGCACAATGGGGCAATAGTAAGGAGTCTATTTCATTTCACCTATCATTCAGAGCTTAAGTGCATAATAAACAGCTGTGGAGAAATAAAGACCCTATTTAAAGTAGATCCAAATTAAGCAGGTTCCTGAATGACATACACATATGTGAAGATCAGGAGACTATTTGATATAAGCACTCATACAGAACCTTTTCGAATACTGTACATGTGTGGAATAATCACTTTTGTATTTCACATGGAGATTCGTTTCAAGGGTAAATGAATAATGCACACCTGTGGAGTAAAATGGGGTCTATTTAATAAGGCCACTCAGTGTTTTACTGAATAATATCTATATCTGATAAGACAGAAATCTCTTTAACAAGGGCACTTTTTCAGAGCCTCTGTGAATAATACTTCCTTCAGAAACAGTCAAGGGTCTACTTCAAATGCCTACACATTCAGAGTCTCTGTAAGTAATGAACACCTGGGCAAGACACCCGAGACTCTTTTTTCTGCCCACTTATTCAGAGACCCATTCAATAATAAACACCTGGGGAAGAGTTAAATGTCTACTTTATGTAGCCACTCAATTAGATCCTCAGTGAGTAATCCACACCAGGGTAATATTCGAGCATTTTTTATATGTCCACTCATTCTGTGCCTCCCTGAATGATACACACCTGGGAAATCCTCATGATTCTATTTCATACTACCACTCATTTAGAACCTTATTGAATAATTCACAATGGAGCAATAGTCAGGTGTCTATTTAATAGTCAGGCCTCTCTTTCAAAGTTTCAGTGAATGGTACACTTCTATGGAGGAATCAGGAGGCTGCTTACAATTTCTATGAAATAAGTGCCTTCCTGAATGATACACAACTGGGTGATAGTCAAGAGTCTGTTTCATATTAACTCTAATTCCGGGTATCACTGAGTAATAGAAACCTGAGGGAGTGTCAGGAGTTTATCTGGTATGAACACTCATACATAACCTGGTTGAATAATGCACACATGGAGAATAATAAGGAGTCTCTGTCTTATGGCTCCTCATTCAGAAAAACCGTGAATAATGCACACGTTGAGTAATTAGAACTCCGTTTCATATGGCCCCTCTTTTACAACCTAACTAAATATTACACACTTGTGATATCATCTGGAGTATATTATTTATGGCCACTAATCCAGAGAGTCACTGAATAATGCACAACTATGGAATAGTCAAAAGTCCCTTTTCTATGGCCACTCGTTGAGAGCCTCTCTAAATGTACACACCTGGAAAAATATTCAGGATTTACTTTTATTCCCTCATTTAGAGTCTCACTAAGTAATGCACACCTCTGGAATAATTGGGAGACTTTTTCATGTGGCCTCTCATTCGGAGTGTCACCGAATAATGTGGTGTAGTCAGGAGACTATGTCACGTAGGCACAGATTCAGAGCCTCACTTAATAAGAGAGACCCTTGATAGAGTAAAGAGTCTAATAAATATGACCTACTCTGCTGAGCCTCACTGAATAATACATACCTGGAGAATAATTTGGAGTCTATTTTCGATGGACGTCCATTCAGAGCCTCGGTAAATAATGTGGAGTAGCCAGAAGTATATTTCATTTGGACACTCATTCATAGCCTCAGTGGATAATATGCATGTGTGCATTAGTCAGGATTCCATTTCATATGGCCACTGACTCATAACCTCAGTAAATAATGCACAAATGTAAAGTACTCAGCAGTCTATTTTAGATAGCATGTTGTTCAGAGATTCACTGAATAATACATATATTAAAGATAGACAGCATCCTGTTTCATATGGTCTCACAAGAAGAGCCTCACTGAGTAACAGAAACCTGGGGAAGTGTTAGGAGTCTACTTCATATAGCCTCTCATTTACTACTTCAGGGAATACTGCACACGTGTGGAATAGAGGCAAGTCTGTTGTATATGGCCACAAAATAAAAGCCTGTTTGAGTAAGACACAACTTTGGAATAGTCACTTGTCTATTCCATATGCTCAAATACTGAGAGTCAGACTCAAAGATACACCCTTGTGATCCAGATGGGAAACAATTTTATATGGCCAAGTTTCAGAGCCTCAGTGAATAATACATACCTGTGAAATATTTATTATGCTATTAAATGTGGCATTTATTTCAGTGCTTCATTAAATAAGGAACACCTGTATTGTAGTCAGAATTCTATTTTGTATATCCACATATTCAGAGCCTAACTGAATAACAAACACCTTTGGGAAAGTCAGGATTCTTTTTCATATAGCCACTCATTTAGAGCCGAATGTGAAAATGCAAGCCTAGAGAAGTATTCAGGAGTCTCTACATTATGACCACTCATTCAGAGCCTCACAGTATAATACAGACAGTTGGAAATATCAGGGGTGTATTTCACATTGCCACTTATTCAAATCTTCAGTGAAGAATCTTGTATATCTAGAAAATACTCTGGAATCTGTTACATATAGCCACTTATTCAGAGTCTCATTGCAACAGTTACATCTGGGGAACAGACTAGAGAATATTTGATATGACCATACACCCACCGTCTCCATGAAAAATGGAGAGCTGAGAAATAGTCAAGAAAATAGAGTCAGGAGTGTATTTTATGTGGTTACTCATTCAGAATCTCCCAAAAAATTACACACCTTGGGAATAGTCAGAGTCCAGGTCATATGTCCACTCAATCACAGCATTATCGAATAATGCACAATGGGGCAATAGTAAGGAGTCCATTTCATTTAGCCTATCATTCAGAGATTAAGTGCATAATAAACAGCTGTGGAGAAATGAAGACCCTATTCAAAGTAGACCCAAATGAAGCAGCTTTGTGAGTGACATACACATATGTGAGGGTCAGGAGACTATTTGATATAAACACTCATAAAGAACCTCTTCAAATACTGCACATGCATGGAATGATCACTTGTATATTCCACATGGTGATTCGTTTCGAGAGTAAAAGTATAACGCACACCTGTGGAGTAAAATGGGGTATATTTTACAAGGCCACACTTTCAGTGTTTTAGTGAATAATATGTATATCTGATAAGTCAGGAATCTCTTTCACATGGGCACTCATTCAGAGCCTCTGTGAATAATACTTTCCTCAGAAACAGTCAAGGGTCTACTTCAAAGGGCAACACATTCAGAGTCTTTGTAAGTAATGAACACCTGGGCAATACACCTGAGTGTCTTTTTTGTGCCCACTTCCTCAGAGACTCATTCAGTAATAAACAACTGGGGAAGAGTTAAGTGTCTACTTCATGTAGCCACTCATTTAGAGCCTCAGTGAGTAATCCATACCAGGGTAATAGTTGAGCATTTTTTATATGGCCACTTATTCTGTGCCTCCCTGAGTGATACACACCTGGGGAATTCTCATGATTTTATTTCATACTACCACTCTTTTAGAACCTTATTGTATAATTCAAAATGGAGAAATAGTCAGGTGTCTATTTAATAGACAGGCATCTCATTCAAGTTTCAGTGAATAATAAACTTCTATGGAGGAATCAGGAGACTGTTTAAGATATCCATGAATTAAGTGCCTTTCTGAAAGATACACACATGGGTGTTAGTCAGGAGTCTATTTTATATGAACTCTACTTCCGGTTGTCACTGAGTAATACACACGTGGGAGAGGGTCAGGAGTTTGTTTGGTATCGACACTCATATAAAACCTGTTTGAATAATGCACAGAGAATAATGAGGAGTCTATGTCATATGGCTCCTCCTTCAAACAGTGAATAAGTCACATGTGCAGTAGTTAGAAGTCCGTTTTATATGGCCCCTCTTTCACAGTCTCACTGAACATTACACACATGTGATATCATCTGGAGTCTATTTTTTATGGCCACTAATCCACAGAGTCACTGAATAATGCACACCTGTGGTATAGTCAGAAGTCTCTTTGCTATGGCCGCTTGTTGAGAGCCTCACAAAATGGACACACCTGAAAAAAATATTCAGGATTTAATTTTATATCCTGATTCAGAGTCTCACTAAGTAATGCACACCTGTGGAATAATCAGGAGATATTTTCATGTGGCCTCTCATTCGGAGTGTCACCGAATAATGTGGTGTAGTCAGGAGACTATGTCATGTAGACACAGATTCAGAGCCTCACTTAATAAGAGAGATCCTAGATAGAGTAAAGAGTCTAATTAATATGACCTACTCTGCTGAGCCTCACTGAATAATACATACCTGGAGAATAATTTGGAGTCTATTTTCGATGGACATTCATTCAGAACCTCGGTAAATAATGTGGAGTAGCCAGAAGTATATTTCATTTGGACACTCATTCATAGCCTCAGTGGATAATATGCATGTGTGCATTAGTCAGGATTCCATTTCATATGGCCACTGACTCGTAACCTCAGTAAATAATGCACAAATGTAAAGTACTCAGCAGTCTATTTTAGATAGCATGTTGTTCAGAGATTCACTAAATAATACATATATTAAAGATAGACAGCATCCTGTTTCATATGGTCTCACAAGAAGAGCCTCACTGAGTAACAGAAACCTGGGGAAGTGTTAGGAGTCTACTTCATATAGCCTCTCATTTACTACCTCAGGGAGTAATGCACACGTGTGGAATAGAAAACAGTCTGTTGTATATGGCCACAAAATAAAAGCCTGTGTGAGTAAGACACAACTTGTAATAGTCACTAGTCTATTCCATATGTCCACATATTGAGAGTCAGACTCAAAGATACACCCCCATGATATAGATGGGAAACAATTTTATATGGCCATGTTTCAGAGCCTCAGTGAATAATACATACCTGAGAAATATTTAGTATGCTATTACATGTGGCATTTATTTCAGTGCTTCTTGAAATAAGGAACACCTGTATTGTAGTCAGAATTATATTTTGTATAGCCACATATTCAGAGCCTAACTGAATAACATACACCTTGGGAAAAGTCAGGATTCTATTTCATATAGTCACTCATTTAGAGGGGAATGTAAAAACGCATGCATAAGTATTCAGGAATCTCTATATTAGGGCCACTCATTCAGACCCTCACAGAATAATACAGACCTATTGAAACATCAGGGGTGTATTTTGCAAGGCCACTTATTCAAATTCTCAGTGAAGAATCTTATATATCTGGAATATAGTGCAGAATCTATTAAATATAGCCACTTATTCAGAGTCTCACTGCATAAGTCACACCTGGGGAACAGACTAGAGACTATTTGATATGATCGTACACCCACTGTCTCAGTGAAAAATGCAGAGCTGAGAAATAGTTAAGGGGATAGCGCCAGGAGTTTATTTTATGTGGTCACTCATTCAGAATCTCCGGAAAAAATACACACCTTAGGAATAGTCAGAGTCCAGGTTATATGGCAACTCAATCACCGCATTACCGAATAATGCACAATGGGGTAATGATAAGTAGTCTATTTCATTCAGCCTATTATTCAGAGCTTAAGTGCATAATAAACAGCTGCGGAGAAACGAAGACCATATTTAACATACACCCAAATTAAGCAGCTTCGTGAATGACGTACACATATGTGAGGGTCAGGAGACTATTTGACATAAACACTTATACAGAACCTCTTCGAATACTTCACATGTGTGGAATAATCCGTTGTATATTTAAAATGGTGATTCGGTTGGAAGGTGAATGAAGCTATTTATGACAAACCAACAGCCAATATCATACTTAATGGGCAAAAACTGGAAGCATTCCTTTTGAAATCTGGCACTAGACAAGGATGCCCACTCTCACCACTCCTATTCAGCATAGTACTGGAAGTTCTAGCCAGAGCAATCAGGCAAACAAAAGAAATAAAGGGTATTCAAATAAGAAAGGTGGAAGCCAAATTGTCTCTATTTGCAGACGACATGATAGTATACCTAGAAGACCCCATCACCTCAGCCCAAAAGCTCCTGCAACTGATAAGCAACTTCAGCAAAGTCTCAGGATATAAAATCAATGTGCAAAAATCACAAGCATTCCTATACACCAATAACAGACTTAAAGAGAAACAAATCGAGAACCAACTGCCATTCACAATTGCTACAAAGAAAATAAAATACCTAGGAATACAACTCACAAGGAATGTAAGGGACCTCTTTAAGGAAAACTACAAACCACTGCTCAACGAAATAAGAGAGGACACAAACAGATGGAGAAACATTCCATGTTCGTGGTTAGGAAGAATCAATATTGTGAAAATGGCTATACTGCCCAAAGTAATTTACACAGTCAATGCTATGCCCATCAAAATACCATTGAATTTTTTCACAGAACTGGAAAATGAACACCATGAATTTCATATGGATCCAAAAAGGAGCCCGCATAGCCAAGTCAATTCTAAGCAAAAAGAACACAGCGGGAGGCATCACACTACCAGACTTCAAACTATACTACAAGGCTACAGTAATCAAAACAGCATGGTACTGGTACCAAAACAGAGATATAGACCAATGGAACAGAACAGAAGCATCAGAGGCAACACAACATATCTACAACCATACAATCTTTAATAAACCAGACAAAAACAAGCGATGAGGAAAGGATTCCATATTTAATAAATGGTGTTGGGAAAACTGGCTAGCCATGTGCAGAAAGCAGAAACTGGACCCCTTCCTGACACCTTACACTAAAATTAACTCCAGATGGATTAAAGACTTAAACGTAAGACCTGACACCATAAAATCCCTAGAACAAAATCTAGGCAAAAGCATTCAGGACATAGGAGTAGGCAAGGACGTCATGAATAAAACACCAAAAGCATTGGCAACAAAAGCAAAAATAGACAAATGGGAACTAATCAAACTCCACAGCTTTTGCACGGCAAAAGAAACAGTCACTATAGTGAATCGGCAACCATCAGAATGAGAAAAGAATCTTTGCAGTTTACACATCTGACAAAGGGCTGATATCCAGAATTTACAAATAACTCAAACAGATTTACAGGAAAAAAACAAACAAGCCCATTCAAAAATGGGCAAAGGATATGAACAGACACTTTACAAAAGAAGACATACATGAGGCCAACAAACATATAAAAAAATGCTCATCATCACTGGTCATTAGAGAGATGCAAATCAAAACCACATTGAGATACCATTTCACGCCTGTTAGAATGGCGATCATTAAAAAATCTGGAGACAGCAGATGCTGGAGAGGATGTGGAGAAATAGGAACACTCTTACACTGTTGGTGGGAGTGTAAATTAGTTCAACCATTGTGGAGGACAGTGTGGCGATTACTCAGGGACCTAGAAATAGAAATTACATTTGACCCAGCAATCCCATTACTGGGTATATATCCAAAGGACGATAAATCGTTCTACTATAAGGACACATGCACACAAATGTTCATTGCAGCACTGTTTACAATAGCAATACCTGGAACCAACCCAAATGCCCAATGATGATAGACTGGACTGGGAAAATGTGGCACATATTCACCATGGAATATTATGCAGCAATCAAAAATGATGAGTTTGTGTCCTTTGTAAGGACATGGATGAATCTGGAGAACATCATTCTCAGCAAACTGACGCAAGAACAGAAAAAGAAATACCGCATATACTCACTCATAGGTGGGTGAGAAAAATGAGAATACATGGACACAGAGAGGCGGTCTACTATACACTGGGGTCTATTGGGGGAAATGGGGGAGGGACAGTGGGGGGGCTGCGGAGGGATAGCCTGGGGATGAATGCCAAGTGTGGGTGAAGGGGAGGAAGGCAGCAAAACACACTGCCATGTGTGTACCTATGTAACTATCTTGCACGTTCTGCACATGTACCCCAAAACCTATAATGCAATAAAAATTAAAAAAAAATAAAAATGCACACCTGTAGAGTAAAATGGGGTGTATTTTACAAGGCCACCCTTTCTGTGTTTTAGTGATAATATGTATATCTGATAAGTCAGGAATCTCTTTCATATGGGCACTCATTCAGGGCCTGTGAGAATAATACTTTCCTCAGAAACATTCAAGGGTTTACTTCAAATGGCTACACATTCAGAGTCTCTGAAAGTAATGAACAAGTGGGCAATACAACTGAGACTTTTTTGTGCCCACTTACTCAGAGACTCAGTCAATAATAAACACCTGAGGAAGAGTTAATTTTCTACTTCATGTAGCCACTCATTTAGAGCCTCAGTGAATAATCCACATCAGAGTAATAGTCGACCATTTTTTATATGGCCACTCATTCTGTGCCTTTCTGAATGATACACACCTGGGGAATCCTCATGATTCTATTTTATACTAACACTCATTTAGAACTCTATTGAATAATTCACAATGGAGAAATTGTCAGGTGTCTTTTTAATAGTCAGGCCTCTCATTCAAATTTCAGTGAATAATAAACTTCTGTGAAGGAATCAGGAGGTTGTTTAAGATATCCACGAATTAAGTGCCTTCCTGAATGATAGACACCTGGGTGATAGTCAGGAGTCTATTATGTATGAACTCTAATTCTAGTTATCGCTGAATAATACACGTTTGGGGGAGGGTCAGGAGTTTGTTTGGTATGGACACTCAAACATAATCTGTTTGAATAATGCACAAATGGAGAATAATGAGGAGTCTATGTCATATGGCTCCTCATTCAGACAATCATTAAATAATGCACATATGGAGTAATTAGAAGTCCATTTCATATGGCCCCTCTTTCACAGCCTCACTGAATATTACACACTTATGATGTCGTCTGGAGTCTATTTTTTATGGCCACGAATCCAGAGAGTCACTGAATAATGAACACCTGTGGAAGAGTCAGAAGTCACTTTCTTATTACCACTCATTGAGAGCCTCATTAAATGTACAGACCAGGAAAAATATTCAGGATTTATTTTATCCCCTCATTCAGAGTCTCACTAAGTAATGCAAACATGTGGAATTCATTCTATGTGTCACTGAATAATGTGGTGTAGTCAGGAGTCTATGTCATGTAAACACAGATTCAGAGCCTCAGTGAAAAAGAGAGACCCTTGATATAGTAAAGAGTCTAATTAACATGGCCAACTCTGCTGAGCCTCACTGAATAATACATACCTGGAGAATAATTTGGAGTCTATTTTTGAAGGACGTTCATTCAGAGCATCGGTAAATAATGTTTAGTAGCCAGAAGTCTATTTAATTTGGACACTCATTCATAGCCTCAGTGGGTAATATGCACGTGTGCATTAGTCAGGATTCCATTTCTCATGGCAAAGGACTCTTAACCTCAGTAAATAATGCACAAATGTAAAGTACTCAGCAGTCTATTTTAGATAGCAACTCGTACAGAGATTCACTGAATAATACAAATATTAAAGATAGACAGCATCCTCTTTCATATGGTCTCACAAAGAGAGCCTCACTGAGTATCAGAAACCTGGGGAAGCTTTAGGAATCTACTTTATAAACCCTCTCATTTAGTACCTCAGGTAATAATGCACACGTGTGGAATAGACACCAGTTTTTTTATATGGCCACAAAATCAAAGCCTGTGAGAGTAATACACAACTTTGGAATAGTCACTAGTCTATTCCATATGCCCAAATATTTAGAGTCAGACTCAAAAATACATGCCTGTGGTCTAGACAGGAAACAATTTTATATGGCCAAAGTTTCCAAGTCTCAGGGAACAATACATACCTGAAGAATATTTAGTATTCTATTACATGTGGCATCTATTTCAGTGCTTCATAAAATAAGGAACACCTGTATTGTAGTCAGAAATCTATTTTGTATAGCCACATACTGAGAGCCTAACTGAATTACAAACACCTTGGGGAAAGTCAGGATTCAGTTTCGTATAGGCACCCATTTAGAGCCACATGTAAAAACGCAAGCCTAGATGAGTATTCAGGAGACTCTATATTATGGCCACTCATTCAGAGCCTCACAGAATAATTCAGAACTATGGAAATGTCAGGGGTGTATTTCACATGGCCACTTATTCAAATCCTCAGTGAAGAATTTTATATATCTGGAAAATACTCAGGAATCTATTATACATAGGCTCTTATTAAGAGTCTCATTGCATAAGTCAAACCTGGGGAACAGACTAGAGACTATTTGATATGACTGTACACCCTTCGACTCAGTGACAAATGCAGTGCTGAGAAATAGTCAATAAAATGGGGTCAGGAGTCTATTTTATGTGGTCACTCATTCAGAAACTACCAAAAGAATACACACCTTGGGAATAATCAGAGTCCAGGACATATGGCCACTCAATCACAGCATTACCCAAAAATGCACAATGTGCAATAGTAAGGAGCCTATTTCATTTAGCCTATCATTCAGAGCTTCAGTGCATAATAAACAGCTGTGGAGAAATGACGACCCTATTCAAAGTAGACCCAAATGAAGCAGCTTGGTGAATGACATACACATATGTGAGGGTCAGGAGATCATTTGATATAAACACTCATACAGAACCTCTTCTAATACTGCACATGTGTGGAATAATCACTTGTATATTTCACATGGTGATTCGTTTGGTGGGTAAAAGAATAATGCCCAACTGTGGAGTAAATTGGGTTCTAATTTTTAGGCCACTCTTTCGGTGTTTTAGTGAATAATGCATATATTTGATAAGTCAGGGATCTCTTTCACATGGGCACTCCTTCAGAGCCTCTGTGAATAACACTTTCCTCAGAAACAGTCAACTGTCTACTTCAAATGGATACACATTCAGAGTCTCTGTATGTAATGAACACCTGGGCAGTACACCTGAGAGTCTTTTTTGTGCCCACATACTCAGAGACTCATAAAATAATATAAACCTGGAGAAGATTATATGTCTACTTCATGTAGCCACTCATTTAGATCCTCAGTGAGTAATCCACACCTGGGTAGTAGTCGAGCATGTTTTATATGGCCACTCATTCTTTGCCTCCCTGAAAGATACACACCTGAGGAATCATCATAATTCAAATTCATACTACCACTCATTTAGAAACTTATTGAATAATTCACAATGGAGCAAAAGTCAGGTGTCTGCTTAATGGTCAGGCATCTCTTTCAAAGTTTCAGTGAATAATAAATTTATATGGAGGAATCAATAGGCTGTTTAACATATCCATGTATTAAGTGCCTTCCTGAATGATACACACCTGGGTGATAGTCAGGAGTCTGTTTTATATGAACTCTGATTATGGGTATCACTGAGTATTACACACCTGGGGCAGGGTCAGGAGTTGATTTGGTATGGACACTTATACATAACCTGTTTGAATAATGCACACATGGAATATAATGAGGAGTCTAGGTCATAAGGCCCCTCATTCACACAGACAGTGAATAATGCACATATGGAGTAATTAGAATTCTGTTTCCTAAGGCCCTTCTTTCACAGCGTCACTGGATATTACACACTTGTGATATCAACTGGAGTCTATTTTTTATGGCCACTACTCCAGAGACTCACTGAATAATGCACAACTGTTTAATAGTAAGAAGTCTCTTTCTTATGGCCACTCATTGAGAGCCTCAATAAATGGACACACCTGGAAAAATATTCAGGATTTTCTTTTCTCCCCTCATTCAGAGTCTCACTAAGTAATGCACACCTGTGGAATAGTCAGGAGACTTTTTCATGTGAAATCTCATTCGAAGTGTCACTGAATAATGTGGTGTAGTCAGGAGTCTATGACATGTAAACACAGAATGAGAGCCTCAGTGAATAAGAGAGACCCTTGATATAGTAAAATATCTAATTAATATGGCCAACTTTGCTGAGCCTCACGGAATAATACATACCTGGAGAATAATTTGGAGTCTATTTTTGATGGACGTTCATTCAGAGCCTCGGTAAATAATGTGGAGTAGCCAGAAGTCTATTTCTTTCTTTTTTTTTTTTCAATTTTTTTTTAATTTTTATTGCATTATAGGTTTTGGGGTACATGTGCAGAACGTGCAAGATAGTTGCTTAGGTACACACATGGCAGTGTGTTTTGCTGCCTTCCTCCCCTTCACCCACACTTGGTATTAATCCCCAGGCTATCCCCCCCAAGCCCCACTCGCTGTCCCTCCCCCATTTCCCCCAACAGTCCACACTCATTCATAGCCTCAGTGGATAATATGCATGCGTGCATCAGTCAGGATTTCACTTCGTATGGCCACTGACTCATAACCTCAGTAAACAGTGCACAAATGTAAAGTACTCAGCAGTCTATTTTAGAGAGCAACTCATTCAGAGATTCAGTGAATAATAAAAATTTAAAAGATACCAAGCATCCTGTTTCATATGGTATCACCAGTAGAGCCTCACTGAGTAACAGAATCCTGGGGAAGTGTTAGGAGTCTACTTTATATAGCCTCTCATTTACTACTTCAGGGAATAATGCACACGTGTGAAATAGACACCAGTCTATTTTATATGGCCACAAAAGCAAAGCCTGTGTGAGTAATACACAACTTTGGAATAGTCACTAGTGCATTCCAAATGCCCAAATATTGAGATTCAGACTCAAAAATACACGCCTATGGTCTAGAAAGGAAACAATTTTATGTCGCCAAATTTTCAGAGCCTCAGTGACTAATACATACCTGAGGAATATTTAGTAGGCTATTATATGTGGCATCTGCTTCAGTGCTTCATTAAATAAGGAACACCTGTATTGTTTTCAGAAATCTATTTTCTATAGCCACATATTAAGAGCCTAACTGAATTACAATCACCTTGGGGAAAGTCAGGATTCTATTTCGTTTAGCCACTCATTTAGAGCCGAATGTAAAAACACAAACCTAGAGGAGTATTCAGGAGTCTCTATATTATGGCCACTCATTCAGTAACTCACAGAACATTACAGAACTATGGAAATGGCAGTGGTGTATTTCACATGGACACGTATTCAAATCCTCAGTGAGGAATCTTATATATCTGGAAAATACTCAGGAATATATTATATATTGCCACTTATTCAGAGTCTCACTGAAAAAGTCACAAATGGGGAATAGACTAGAGACTACTTGATATGACCGTACACCCAATGTCTCAGTGAAAAACGCAAAGCTGAGAAATAGTGAAGAGGATAGATTCAGGAGTCTATTTTATGTGGTCACTCAATCAGGAACTCCCAAAAGAATACACACATTGAGAATAATCAGAGTCCGGGTCATATGGCCACTCAATCACAGCATTACCGAATAATGGACATTGGGGCAATAGTAAACAGTCGATTTCATTTAGTCTATCAATCAGAGCTTAAGTGCATAATAAACAGCTGTGGAGAAATGAAGATCCTATTTAAAGTAGACCCAAATTAAGCAGCTTTGTGAATGACATACAAATATGTGAGGGTCAGGAGACTATTTGATATAAACATCTGTGAATAACACTTTCCTCAGAAACAGTCAATGGTCTACTTCAAATGGATACACATTCAGAGGCTCTGTAAGTAATGAACACCTGGGAAATACACCTGAGACTCTTTTTGTGCCCACTTCCTGAGAGACTCATTCAATAATAAACACCTGGGAAAGAGTTAAGTGTTTACTTCATGTAGCCACACTTTTGGAGCCTCATGGAGTAATCCACAACAGAGTAATAGTCCAGCATTTTTTTTTTGTGGCCACTCATTCTGTGCCTCCCTGAATGATACACACCTGGGGAATCCTCATGATTCTATTTCATACTACCACTCATTTAGAACCTTATTGAATAATTCACAATGGAGCAATAGTTAGGTGTCTATTTAATAGTCAGGCCTCTCAAAATTTCATTACATATTAAACTTCTATGGAGAAATCAGGAGGCTGCTTACGATTTTTATGAATTAAGTGCCTTCCTGAATGATACACACCTGGGTGATAGACAGGAGTCTTTTTATATGAACTCTAATTTCGGGTATTGCTGATTAATAAACACCTGGGGAAGGGTCAGGAGTTGATTTGGTATGGACACTCATACATAACCTGTTTGAATAATGCACACATGGAGAATAATGAGAAGTATATGTCATAAGGCTCCTCATTCACACAAACAGTGAATAACGCACATATGGAGTAATTAGAATTACGTTTCCTATGGCCCCTCTTTCACAGCATCACTGGATATTACACACTTGTGATATCATTTGGAGTCTATTGTTTATGGCCACTACTCCAGAGACTCACTGAATAATGCACACCTGCGGAAGAGTCAGAAGTCTCTTTCCTATGGCCACTCGTTGAGAGCCTCACTAAATGGACACACCTGGAAAAATATTCAGGATTTTCTTTTCTCCCCTCATTCAGAGTCTCACTAAGTAATGCACACCTGTGGAATAGTCAGGAGACTTTTTCATGTGAAATCTCATTCGAAGTGTCACTGAATAATGTGGTGTAGTCAGGAGTCTATGACATGTAAACACAGATTGAGAGCCTCAGTGAATAAGAGAGACCCTTGATATAGTAAAGAATCTAATTAATATGGCCAACTCTGCTGAGCCTCACTGAATAGTACATACCTGGAGAATAATTTGGAGTCTATTTTTGATGGACGTTCATTTAGAGCCTCAGTAAATAATGTTTAGTAGCCAGGATTCTATTTCATTTGGACACTCATTCATAGCCTCAGTGGAAAATACGCACGTGTGGTTTAGTCAGGATTCCGTTTCATGTGGCCACTGACTCATAACCTCAGTAAATAATGCACAAATATAAAGTACTCAGCAGTCTATTTTAGACAGTATCTCGTTCAGATATTCACTGAATAATACATATATTAAAGATAGACAGCATCCTGTTTCATATGGTCTCACAAGGAGAGCCTCACTGAGTAAAAGAAACCTAAGGAAGTTTTAGGAGTCTACTTTATAAAGCCTCTCATTTGCTACCTCAGGGAATAATGCACCAGTGGAATACATGTGTGGAATAGACACCAGTCTATTTTATATGGCCACAAAAACAAAGCCTGTGTGAATAATACACAACTTTGGAAGTCACTAGTCTATTCCATATGCCCAAATATTGAGACTCAGACTCAAAAATATATGCCTGTGGTCTAGAAAGAAAACAATTTTATGTCGCCAAAGTTTCAGACCTCAGTGACTAATACATACCTGAGTAATATTTAGTAGACTATTACATGTGGCATCTGTTTCAGTGCTTCATTAAATAAGTAACACCTGTATTGTTTTCATAAATGTATTTTCTATAGCCACATATTAAGAGCCTAAGTGAATTACAAACACCTTGGGGAAAGTCGGGATTTTATTTCGTATAGCCACTCATTTAGAGCCGAATGTAAAAACACAAGCCTAGAGGAGTATTCAGGAGTCTCTATATTATGGCCACTCATTCAGATACTCACAGAATATTACAGACCCATGGAAACATCAGGGGTGTATTTCACATGGACACTTATTCAAATCCTCAGTGAGGAATCTTATATATCTGGAAAATACTCAGGAATCTATTATATATAGCCACTTATTCAGAGTCGCACTGAATAAGTCACAACTGGGGAACAGACTAGAGAATATTTCATATGACCGTACACCCAACGTCTCAGTGAAAAATACAAAGCTGAGAAATAGTCAAGAGGATAGAGTCAGGAGTCTATTTAATGTGGTCACTCAATCAGGAACTTCCAAATGAATATACACCTTGGGAATAGTCAGAGTCCTGGTCATATGGCCACTCAATCACATCATTACCGAATAATGCACAAGGGGGCAATAGTAAGGAGTCTATTTCATTGAGCCTATTATTCAGAGCTTCAGTGCATAATAAACAGCTGTGGAGAATTGAAGATCTTATATAAAGTAGACCCAAATTAAGCAGCTTCGTGAATGACATTCAAATATGTGAGGGTCAGGAGACTATTTGATATAAACACTCATACAGAACCTCTTGGAATACTGCACATGTGTGGAATAATCACTTGTATATTTCACATGGAGATTCAATTGGATGGTAAAGAATATCACACACCTATGGAGTAAAATGTTGTCTATTTTATAAGGCCACCCTTTCGGTGTTTTAGTGAATAATAGGTATATTTCATAAGTCAGGAATCTCTTTCACATGGGCACTTGTTCAGAGCCTCTGTGAATAACACTTTCCTCAGAACCAGTCAAAGGTCTACTTCAAATGGATACACATTCAGAGTCTCTGTAAGTAATGAACACATGGGCAATACACCTGAGAGTCTTTTTTGTGCCCATGTACTCAGAGACTCATTCAATAATATACACCTGGGGAAGATTTAAGTGTCTACTTCCTGCAGCCACTCCTTTAGAGCCTCAGTGAGTAATCCACACCAGGGAAATAGTTGAGCATTTTTTATGTGGCTACTCATTCTGTGCCTCCCTGAATGATACACACCTGGGGAATCCTCATGATTCTATTTCATACTACCACTCATTTAGAACCTTATTGAATAATTCACAATAGAGCAATAGTCAGGGGTCTATTTAATAGTCAGGCCACTCAAAGTTTCAGTGAAAAATAAACTTCTATGGAGGAATCAGAAGGCTGTTTAAGATATCCATGAATTAAGTGCCTTCCTGAATGATACACACCTGGGTGATAGACAGGAGTCTATTTTATATGAACTCTAATTCCGGGTATCACTGAGTAATACACACCTGGGGAAGGGTCAGGAGTTTATTTGGTATGGACACTCATACATAACCTGTTTGAATAATGCACACATGGAGAATAATGAGGAATCTATACCATACAGCTCCTCATTCAAACAAACAGTGAATATTGCACATGTGGAGTAATTAGAAGTCTGTTTCATATTGCCCCTCTTTCTCAGCCTCACTGAATATTGCACAGTTCTGTTATTGTCTGGAGTCTATTTTTGATGGCGTCACATGCATAGAGTCACTGAATAATGCACAATTGTGGAATAGTCAGAATTCTATTTCCTATGGCCACTCGTTGAGAGCCTCACTAAATGGACACACCTGGAAAAATATTCAGGATTTTCTTTTCTCCCCTCATTCAGAGTCTCACTAAGTAATGCACACCTGTGGAATAGTCAGGAGACTTATTCATGTGGCCTCTCATTTGGAGTGTCACTGAATAATGTGGTGTAGTCAGGAGACTATGTCTTGTAGACACAGATTCAGAGCCTCAGTGAACAGGAGAGACCCTTGATATAGTAAAGAGTCTAATTAATATGGCCACCTCTGCTGAGGCTCACTGAATAATACATACCTGGAGAATATTTTGGAGTCTATTTTTGATGGACGTTCATTCAGAGCCTCGGTAAATAATGTGGAGTAGCCAGAAGTCTATTTCATTTGGACACTCATTCATAGCCTAGTGGATAATATGCATGCGTGCATCAGTCAGGATTACACTTCGTATGGCCACTGACTCATAACCTCAGTAAACAGTGCACAAATGTAAAGTACTCAGCAGTCTATTTTAGAGAGCAACTCATTCAGAGATTCAGTGAATAATAAAAATTTAAAAGATACCAAGCATCCTGTTTCATATGGTATCACCAGTAGAGCCTCACTGAGTAACAGAATCCTGGGGAAGTGTTAGGAGTCTACTTTATATAGCCTCTCATTTACTACTTCAGGGAATAATGCACACGTGTGAAATAGACACCAGTCTATTTTATATGGCCACAAAAGCAAAGCCTGTGTGAGTAATACGCAACTTTGGAATAGTCACTAGTCCATTCCAAATGCCCAAATATTGAGATTCAGACTCAAAAATACACACCTGTGGCCTAGAAAGGAAACAATTTTACGTCGCCAAATTTTCAGAGCCCCAGTGACTAATACATACCTGAGGAATATTTAGTAGGCTATTACATGTGGCATCTGCTTCAGTGCTTCATTAAATAAGGAACAACTGTATTGTTTTCAGAAATCTATTTTCTATAGCCACATATTAAGAGCCTAACTGAATTACAATCACCTTGGGGAAAGTCAGGATTCTATTTCGTTTAGCCACTCATTTAGAGCCGGATGTAAAAACACAAGCCTAGAGTAGTATTCAGGAGTCTCTATATTATGGCCACTCATTCAGTAACTCACAGAATATTACAGAACTATGGAAATGGCAGTGGTGTATTTCACATGGACACGTATTCAAATCCTCAGTGAGGAATCTTATATATCTGGAAAATACTCAGGAATATATTATATATTGCCACTTATTCAGAGTCTCACTGAATAAGTCACAAATGGGGAATAGACTAGAGACTATTTGATATGACCGTACACCCAATGTCTCAGTGAAAAGTGCAAAGCTGAGAAATAGTGAAGAGGATAGATTCAGGAGTCTATTTTATGTGGTCACTCAATCAGGAACTCCCAAAAGAATACACACATTGAGAATAATCAGAGTCCGGGTCATATGGCCACTCAATCACAGCTTTACCGAATAATGGACATTGGGGCAATAGTAAAGAGTCGATTTCATTTAACCTATCAATCAGAGCTTAAGTGCATAATAAACAGCTGTGGAGAAATGAAGATCCTATTTAAAGTAGACCCAAATTAAGCAGCTTCGTGAATGACATACAAATATGTGAGGGTCAGGAGACTATTTGACATAAACACTCATACAGAACCTCTTGGAATACTGCACGTGTAAAATATCACTTGTATATTTCACATGGTGATTCGTTTGGATGTTAAAAGAATATCGCACACCTGTGGAGTAAAATGTTGTCTATTTTATAAGGCCACTCTTTTGGTGTTTTAGTGAATAGTATGTATATTTCATAAGTCAGGAATCTCTTTCACATGGGCACTCGTTCAGAGCCTCTGTGAATAACACTTTCCTCAGAAACAGTCAATTGGGTACTTCAAATGGATACACATTCAGTGTCTCTGTAAGTAATGAACACCTGGGCAATACACCTGAAACTCTTTTTGTGCCCACTTCCTCAGAGACTCATTCAATAATAAACAGCTGGGGAAGAGTTAAGTGTCTATTTCAGGTAGCCACACTTTTGGAGCCTCATGGAGTAATCCACAACAGAGTAATAGTCCAGCATTTTTTATATGGCCACTCATTCTGTGCCTCCCTGAATGATACACACCTGGGGAATTCTCATGATTCTATTTCATGCTACCACGCATTTAGAACTTTATTGAATAATTCACAATGGAGCAATAGTTAGCTGTCTTTTTAATAGTCAGGATTCTCAAAATTTCAGTGAATAGTAAAATTCTATGGAGAAATCAGGAGGCTGCTTACGATTTTTATGAATTAAGTGCCTTCCTGAATGATACACACCTGGGTGATAGACAGGAGTCTTTTTTATATGAACTCTAATTTCGGGTATTGCTGAGTAATACACACCTGGGGAAGGGTCAGGAGTTGATTTGGTATGGACACTCATACATAACCTGTTTGAATAATGCACACATGGAGAATAATGAGGAATCTATGTCCTACGGCTCCTCATTTAGACAAACAGTGAATAACGCACATATGGAGTAATTAGAAGTCCATTTCCTATGGCCCCTCTTTCACAGCGTTACTGAATATTACACACTTGTGATATCATTTGGAGTCTATCTTTTATGGCCACTCCTCCAGAGACTCACTGAGTAATGCACACCTGCATAAGAGTCAGAAGTCTCTTTCCTATGGCCACTCATTGAGAGCCTCACTAAATGGACACACCTGGAAAAATATTCAGGATTTTCTTTTCTCCCCTAATTCAGAGTCTCACTAAGTAATGCACACCTGTGGAATAGTCAGGAGACATTTTCATGTGGAATCTCATTCGAAGTGTCACTGAATAATGTGATGTAGTCTGGAGTCTATGTCATGTAAACGCAGATTTAGAGCCTCAGTGAATAAGAGAGACCCTTGATATAGTAAAGAATCTAATTAATATCACCAACTCTGCTGAGCCTCACTGAATAATACATACCTGGAGAATAATTTGGAGTCTATATATGATGGATGTTCATTCAGTGCCTCGGTAAATAATGTGGAGTAGCCAGGGGTCTATTTTATGTGGACCCTCATTCATAGCCTCAGTGGTTGATATGCACGTGTGGATTAGTCAGGATTCCACTTCATATGGCCACTGATTCATAACCTCAGTAAATTATGCACAAATGTAAAGTACTCAGCAGTCTATTTTATATAGCAACTCATTCAGATGTTCACTGAATAATAAAAATTTAAAAGATAGACAGCATCCTGTTTCATATGGTCTCACATGAAGAGCCTCACTGAGTAACAGTATCCTGGGGAAGTGTTAGGAGTCTACTTCATATAGCCTCTCATTTACTACCTCAGGAAATAATGCACACGTGTGGAATAGACACCAGTCTATTTTATATGGCCACAAAAACAAAGCCTGTGTGAGTCATGCATAACTTTGGAATAGTCACTAGCCTATTCCATAAGCCCAAATATTGAGATTCAGACTCAAAAATACAGGCCTGTGGTCTAGAGAAAAAAAACAATTTTATGTGGCCCAAATTTTAGAGCCTCAGTGACTGATACATACCTGGGGAATATTTAGTAGGCTATTACATGTGGCATCTGTTTCAGTGCTTCATTAAATAAGGAACACCTGTATTGTTATTATAAATCTATTTTGTATAGGCACATATTGAGAGCCTAACTGAATTACAAACACCATGGGGAAAGTTAGAATTATATTTTGTATAGCCACTCATTTAGAGCCAAATATAAAAACAAAAGCCTAGATGAGTATTCAGGATTCTCTATATCATGGCCACTCATTCAGAGTCTCACAGAACTATGGAAATGTCAGTGGTGTATTTCACATGGACACTTATTCAAATCCTCAGTGAGGAATCTTATATATCTGGAAAATACTCAGGAATTTATTATAGATAACCACTTATTCAGAGTCTCCCTGAATAAGTCAGAACTGGGGAACAGACTAGAGAATATTTGATATGACCTTACACCCACCGTCTCAGTGAAAAATGCAAAGTTGAGAAATAGTCAAGAGGAAAGGGTCAGGATTCTATTTTATGTGGTCACTCATTCCGGAACACCCAAAAGAATACACACCTTGGGAATAGTCAGAGTCCAGGTCATATGGCCACTCAATCACAGCATTACCAAATAATGCACAATGGGTCAATATCAAGGAGTATATTTCATTTAGCCTATCATTCAGAGCTTAAGTGCATAATAAACATCTGTGGAAAAATGAAGACCCTATTTAAAGTAGACCCAAATTAAGCAGCTTCATGAATGACATACAACTATGTGAGGGTCTCGAGACTGTTTGATATAAACACTCATACAGAACCTCTTGGAATACTGCACATGTGTGGAATAATCACTTGTATATTTCACATGATGATTCGTTTGGATGGTAAAAGAATAACGCACATCTGTGGAGTAAAATAAGGTATATTTTATATAGCCACTCTTTCAGTGATTTAGTGAATAATATGTATATCTGATAAGTCAGGAATCTCTTTAACATGAGCAGTCATTCAGACCCTCTGTGAATAATACTTTCCTTAGAAATAGTCAGGGGTCTACTTCAAATGGATACACATTCAGAGTCTCTGTAAGTAATGAACACCTGAAAAACACACCTGAGACTCTTTTTTGTGCCCACTTACTCAGAGACTCATTCAATAATAAACACCTGGGGAAGAGATAAGTGTCTACTTCAAATATCCACTCATTTAGAGCCTAAGTGAGTAATCCACACCAGGGTAAGAGTCAGCATTTTTTATATGGTCACTCATTCTGTGCCTCCCTGAATGATACACACCTGAAGAAATCTCATGAATCTATTTCATACTACCACTCATTTAGAACCTTATTGAATAATTCACAATGGAGCAATAGTCAGGTGTCTATTTTATGGTCAGGCCTCTCATTCAAAGTTTCAGTGAATAATAAACTTCTATGGAGGAATCTGGAGGCTGTTTAAGATATCCACGAATTAATTGCCTTCTTGAATGATACACACCTGGATGATAGTCAGGGTTCTATTTAATATGAACTCTAATTTCGGGTATCGCTGTGTAATGCACACCTTGGGAAAGGTCAGGAGGTTATTTGGTATGGATACTTATACATAAACTCTTTGAATAATGCACACATGGAGAATAAAGAGGAGTCTGTGTCATACGGCTCCTCATTCAGACAAATAGTGAATAACGCACACGTGGAGTAATGGGAAGTCCGTTTCATATGGCCCCTGTTTCACAGCCTCACTGAATACTACACACTTGTGATATTGTCTGGAGTCTATTTTTTTGTGGCCACTAATCCAGAGAGTCACGGAATAATGCACACCTGTGGAATAGTCTTTCCTATGGCCACTCGTTGAGAGCCTCACTAAATATACACACCTGGAAAAATATTCAGGATTTACATTTTTTAAAAAAAATTGTATTGCGTTATAAGTTTGTGGGTACTTGTGCAGAACGTGCAAGATAGTTGCATAGGTACACACATGGCAGTGTGTTTTGCTGCCTTCATCCTTTTCACCCACACTTGGCATTCATCTCCATGCTATCCCTCCCCAGCACCCCCCACTGTCCCTCCTCCATTCTTCCCAATATACTCCAGTGTGTAGTAGACCACCTCTCTTTGTCCATGTGTTCTCATTTTTCTTACCCGCATATGAGTGTAAATATGCAGTATTTCTTTTTCTGTTCTTGTGTCAGTTTGCTGAGGATGATTTTCTCCAGATTCATCCATTTTTTAAAAAAGGACACAAACTCATCATTTTTGATTGCTGCTTGATATTCCATGGTGTATATGTGCCACATTTTCCTAGTCCAGTCTATCATCGATGGGCATTTGGGTTGGTTTCAGGTCTTTTTATTAATTTTTATTTTATTATAGGTTTTGGAGTACATGTGCAGAGCGTGCTAGATAGTTGCATATGTACACACATGGCCTTGTGTTTTGCTGCCTTCCTCCCCTTCACCCACACTTGGCTTTTATCTCCAGGCTATCCCTCTGCAGTTCCCCCCAGATTTCCCTTCCCCACTCCCCCAATAGACCTTAGTGTGTAGTAGACCCCCTCCCTCTGTCCATGTGTTCTCATTTTTCTCACCCGCCTAGGAGTGAGAATATGCGGTATTTCTTTTTCTGTTATTTTGTCAGTTTGCTGAGAATGATGTTATCCAGATTCATCCATGTCCTTACAAAAAACACAAACTCATCATTTTTGATTACTGCATAATATTCCATGGTGTATATGTGCCACATTTTCCCAGTCTAGTCTATCATCATTGGGCATTTGGGTTGGTTCCAGGTTTTTGCTGTTGTAAACAGGGCTGCAATGAACATTCGTGTGCATGTGTCTATATAGTAGAAAGATTTATAGTCTTTGGATATATACCAAGTAATGGGAATGCTGGGTCAAACGGAATTTTTATTTCTAGGTCCTTGAGGAATCGCCAAACTGTCTTCCACAATGGTTGAACCAATTTACACTCCCACCAACAGTGTAAGAGTGTTCCTATTTCTCCACATCCTTTCCAGCATCTGTTGTCTCCAGATTTTTTAATGATCGCCATTCTAACTGGCATGAGATGGTGTCTCAATGTGGTTTTGATTTGCATCTCTCTAATGACCAGTGATGATGAGCATTTTTTCATGTGTTTGTTGGCCTCATGTATGTCTTCTTTTATAAAGTGTCTGTTTACATCCTTTGCCCATTTTTGAATGTACTTGTTTGTTTTTTGTCTGTAAATCTGTTTGAGTTCTTTGTAAATTCTGGATATCAGCCCTTTGTCACATGTGTAAACTGCAAAGGTTTTTTCCCATTCTGATGGTTGCCGATTCATTCTAGTGACTGTTTCTTTTGCTGTGCAGAAGCTGTGCAGTTTGATTAGGTCACATTTCTCTATTTTGTCTTTAGATGCCAATGCTTTTGGTGTTTTGGTCATGAAGTCCTTGCCTACTCCTATGTGCTGAATGGTTTTGCCTAGATTTTCTTGTAGGGTTTTTATGGTGTCAGGTCTTATGCTTAAGTCTTTAATCCAGCTGGAGTTAATTTTAGAATAAGGTGTCAGGAAGGGGTCCAGTTTCTGCTTTCTGCACATGGCTAGCCAGTTTCCCCCACACCATTTATTAAACAGGGAATCTTTTCCCAACTGCTTGTTTTTGTTTGGTTTATCAAAGATTATATGGTTGTAGAAATGTTGTGTTGCCTCCAATGCCTCTGTTCTGTTCCATTGGTCTATATCTCTGTTATGGTACCAGTACCATGCTGTTTTGATTACTGTAGCCTTGTAGTATAGTTTGAAGTCTGGTAGTGTGATGCCTCCCGCTGTGTTCTTTTTGCTTAGAATTGACTTGGCTATGCGGGCTCTTTTTTGGTTTCATATGAAATTCATGGTGTTTTTTTTCCAGTTCTGTGAAGAAATTTAATGGTAGTTTGATGGGGATAGCATTGACTGTGTAAATTACTTTGGGCAGTATAGCCATTTTCATGATATTGATTCTTTCTAACCACGAACATGGAATGTTTCTCCATCTGTTTGTGTCCTCTCTTTTTTCGTTGAGCCGATTCACTCTAGTGACCTTATAGAGGTCCCTTATTTTCCTTGTGAGTTGTATTTCTAGGTATTTTATTTTCTTTGTAGCAATTGTGAATGGCAGTTGGTTCTCGATTTGGTTCTCTTTAAGTCTGTTATTGGTGTATAGGAATGCTTGTGATTTTTGAACATTGATTTTATATCCTGAGACTTTGCTGAAGTTGCTTATCAGTTTCAGGAGCTTTTGGGCTGAGGTGATGGGGTCTTTTAGGTATACTATCATGTCTTCTGCAAATAGAGACAGTTTGGCTTCCACGTTTCCTATTTGAATACCATTTATTTCTTTTCCTTGCCTGATTGCTCTGGCTAGAACTTCCAGTACTATGTTGAATAGGAGTGGTGAGAGAGGGCATCCTTTTCTAGTGCCGGAGTTCAAAGGGAATGCTTCCAGTTTTTGCCCATTAAGTATGATATTGGCTGTTTGTTTGTCGTAAATAGCTTATTACTTTGAGATATGTTCCACCAATACCAAGTTTATTGAGGGTTTTTAGCATAAAGGGCTGTTGAATTTTGTCAAATGCCTTCTCTGCGTCAATTGAGATAATCATGTGGTTTTTGTTTTTGCTTATGTTTATGTGGTGAATTACATTTATAGACTTGCGTATGTTGAACCAGCCTTGCATCCCCGAGATGAATCCTACTTGATCATGATGGATAAGTTTTTAATGTGCTGTTGCAATCGATTTGCCTGGATTTTATTGAAGATTTTTGCATCTATGTTCATCATGGATATTGGCCTGAAGTTTTCTTTTCTTGTTGAGTCTCTGCCAGGTTTTGGTATAAGGATGATGTTGGTCTCATAAAATGATTTGGGACGGGTTCCCTCTTTTTGGATTATTTGGAATAGTTTCAGAAGGAATGGTACCAGATCCTCTTTGTGTGTCTGGTAGAATTCAGCTGTGAACCCATCTGGACCTGGGCTTTTTTTGTGTGGTAGGCTCTTAATTGCTGCCTCAACTTCTGTCTTTGTTATTGGTCTATTCATAGTTTCGGCTTCCTCATGCTTTAGGCTTGGGAGGACTCAGGCGTCCAGGAATTTATCAATTTCTTCCTGATTTACTAGTTTGTGTGCATAGAGTTGTTTGTAGTATTCTCTGATGATGGTTTGAATTTCTCTGGAATCTGTGGGGATTTCCCCTTTATCTTTTTTTATTGCATCTATTTGGTTGTTCTCTCTTTTCTTTTTCATCATTCTGGCTAGTGGTTTGTCTATTTTGTTGATCTTTTCAAAAAACCAGCTCTTAGATTTATTGATTTTTTGAAGGGTTTTTCTTGTCTCTATCTCCTTCAGTTCTGCTCTGATCTTAGTTATTTCTTGTCTTCTGCTAGGTTTTGAGCTTTTTTGATCTTGCTCTTCTAGCTCTTTCAATTTTGACGATAGGGTGTCAATTTTGGATCTCTCCACTCTTCTCATGTGGGCACTTATTGCTATATATGTTCCTCTACAGACTGCTTTAAATGTGTCCCAGAGATTCTTGTACGTTGTGTCTTCATTCTCGTTGGTTTCAAAGAACTTCTTTATTTCTGCCTTCATTTCATTGTTTATCCAATCAACATTAAAGAGCCAGTTGTTCAGTTTCCATGAAGCTGTGCAGTTCTGAGTTATTTTCTGAATTCTGAGTTCCAACTTGATTGCACTATGGTCTGAGAGACTGTTTGTTATGATTTCCGTTGCTTTGCATTTGCTGAGGAGTGCTTTACTTCAATTATGTAGTCAATTTTGGAGTAGGTGTGACGTGGTGCTGAGAAGAATGTATATCCTGTGGATTTGGTGTGGAGAGTTTGGTAAATGTCTATCAGGTTTGCTTGTTCCAGGTCTGCGTTGAAGTCCTGGATATCCTTGTTAATTTTCTGTCTGGTTGATCTGTCTACTATTGACAGTGGAGTGTTAAAGTCTCCCACTATTATTGTGTGGGAGTCTAAGTCTCTTTGTAAGTCATTAAGAACTTACCTTATATATCTGGATGCTCCTGCATTGGGTCCATATATATTTAGAATCGTTAGCTCTTGTTGTATCGATCCTTTTTTCATTATGTAATAACCTTCTTTGTCCCTTTTGATCTTTGTTGCTTTAAAGTCTATTTTATCAGAGATGAGAATTGCAACTCCTGCTGTTTTTTTGCTCTCCATTTGCCTGGTAAATCTTCCTCCATCCTTTTATTTTGAGCCTTTGTGTATCTTTGCGTGTGAGGTGGGTTTCGTGGATACAGCACACTGATGGGTTTTGGTTTTCTATCCAATTTGCCAGTCTGTGTCTTTTGATTGGTGCATTTAGCCCATTTACATTCAGGGTTATTATTGTTATGTGTGAATTTGATACTGCCATTTTGATGCTAGCTGGCTGTTTTGCCCGTTGGTTCATGTACATTCTTCATTTTGTTGATGGTCTTTAGCATTTGGTATGCTTTTAGGATGGCTGGAACTGGTTGTTTCTTTCTATGTGTAGTGCCTCTTTCAGGAGCTCTTGTAAAGCAGGCCTAGTGGTGACAAAATCTCTGAGTACTTTCTTGTTCGTGAAGGATTTTATTTTTCCTTCACTTATGAAGCTCAGTTTGGCTGGATATGAAATTCTGGGTTGAAAGTTCTTTTCTTTAATGATGTCAAATATTGGGCCCCACTCTCTTCTGGCTTGTAGAGTCTCTGACGAGGGATCTGTTGTCAGTCTGATGGGCTTCCCTTTGTGGGTGACCCGACCTTTCTCTCTGGCAGCCCTTAGTATTTTCTCCTTTGTTTCAACCCTGGTGAATCTGACGATTATGTGCCTTGGGGTTGCTCTTCATGCGGAGCATCTTTGTGGTGTTCTCTGTATTTCCTGGAGTTGAGTATTGACCTGTCTTGCTAGGTTGGGGAAATTTTCCTGGATAATATCCTGAAGAGTGTTTTCCAGCTTGGATTCATTCTCTTCGTCACATTCTGGTACACCTATCAAACGTAGGTTGGGTCTCTTCACATAGTCCCACATTTCTTGGAGATTTTGTTCCTTCCTTTTTGTACTGTTTTTTTTTAAATCTTGGTTTCTCGTTTTATTTCACTGAGTTGATCTTCAACTTCTGATATTCTTTCTTCTGCTTGGTCAATTCGGCTGTTGAAACTTGTGCATGCTTCGTGAAGTTCTCGTGTTGTGTTTTTCAGCTCCTTCAATTCATTCATATTCCTCTCTAAGTTGTCCATTCTTGTTATCAATTCCTCAAATCTTTTTTCAAATCTTTTTTCAAGGTTCTTAGTTTCTTTGCACTGGTTTAGTACATGTTCCTTTAGCTCACTGATGTTTCTCATTATCCACTTTCTGAAGTCTGATTCCGTCATTTCATCACATTCATTCTCTGTCCAGCTTTGTTCCCTTGCTGGTGAGGAGTTCTGGTCCTTTTTTGGAGGTGAGGTGTTTTGGTTTCGGGTGCTTTCCTCCTTTTTGCGCTGGTTTCCTCCCATCTGTATGGATTTATCCGCCTGTCGTCTTAGTAGTTGCTGATTTTTCAATTGGGTCTCTGTGTGGATGCTGAGATTGTTGATGATGAAGTATTTATGTTACTTAGTTTTCCCTCTAATGGTCTATCTTCTCTGCTGTATGAGTGCTGAGGTCCACTCCAGGCCCTGCTTGTCTGGGGTATACCTGCAGCGGCTGCAGAACAGTGAGGGATGATACCAGTTTCTTCTTCTGCTGTCCTTTTTCCAGAATAATGGCAGCCAAATGTCAGTCTGATTAGTCATTTTCTGGGGTGACTCCTTGGATATACAGGGGTCAGGGAGCTGCTTGAGGAGACAGTCTGTGCTTCATAGGAGCTCCAGTGCTGAGCTGTGTGCTCCGTTGTTCATTCAGTGTTGTTGGGAGGTTTTTTATGTCTGCTGCTATAGAACACATAAAACACCACCCTTTTTTCTTTCCCACCCTTAGATGCTCTGTCTCAGGGATTTGGGGCTTTCTTTATGAGTATCTGTTGTACTGTCCTGCCCCACTAGGCAGCAGTCTATTCACTATTTGCCTGCCGGGGCTCTGACCTACTAGCGCGGGTCCGCCCTGTTGCTGCTGTGCTCCCTTCTGCTGTGGAGTGTGGAGTCTCTCTGTTATGGCAGGTTGCCTCGGCAACAGCAGGCTGTGTCAGTCCTGGGCGGTACTTTAGTGGGGGTGGACTGTGTCAGCAATGGTGGACGCCCCCCTCACTGGGCTGCACCGTCCTAGATGCCGGCAGCAAATCTCTCAGCCCCAAGCATCTCCAGTCGCCACCCTGCTTGTCCCCGTGAGCATCGGACCCGCTGAGCCCGATCACCCAGCTCCCTGCCTCAGAGTCCGTCCTCTCTCTCTCTCTCTTCCTCTCCCCAAGCTGCAAGGTCGACTCTCTCACTGGCGCCCCAGTTGCCTGCCGATAGGGCACTGGGATCCATGCAATCCCCCGTGCTGCTGCCCACTACCCCGGCTCAGATCACGCTTTCAAGGAAACTCCTGGTCTGGCTCATTGTCCAAGTCCCGTTCAATCAGATGAACATGCCAATCTGCCCTTCCAAATCTCAGATTGCCGGTTTAACAGGGAACCCAGACCAGTGAGTTCCACGCCGGGTCCCACTGCGGTGCCGGCCGAAGAGGCGGCGGGAGCCTGCTGCGTAAGCCGGCTGCGCTAGCGTCCCGTGTCTCTCCCACACCTGGGACTTTCAACGCTCTGTGGGCATAAAAGGAACATCCGAGAATGTGGCTAGGACTCACCCTCTGCGCCTTCACTGAGAGCTGCAATCCTGAGTCGCCTATATGACGCCATCTTGCCTCCTCAGTTTTGAGCGTTTTTGATCTTGCTCCTCTAGCTCTTTGAAATATGATGATACAGTGTCCATTTTGAATCTCTCTACTCTTCTCATGTGGGTACTTATTGCTATATATTTTCCTCTAGAGACTGCTTTACATGTGTCCCAGGGATTCTGATAGGTTGTGTCTTCATTCTCATTAATTTCAAAAAACTTCTTTTTTTTTAATTTTATTTCATTTTTTAAAATTTTTATTGCATTATAGGTTTTGGGGTACATGTGCAGAAAGTGCAAGATAGTTGCATAGGTACACACATGGCAGTGTGTTTTTCTGCCTTCCTCCCCTGCACCCACACTTGGCAGTCATCCCCAGGCTATCCCTCCACAGCTCCCCCCACTCTGCCTCCCCATTTCCCCCAATAGACCCCAGTTTATCGTAGACCACTTCTCTGTGTCCATGTGTTCTCATTTTCCTCAAACACCTATGAGTGAGTATATGCGGTATTACTTTTTCTGTTCTTGTGTCAGTTTGCTGAGAATGATGTTCTCCAGATTCATCCAGGTCCTTACAAAGGACACAAACTCATCATTTTTGATTGCTGCATAATATTCCATGGTGTATATGTGCCACATTTTCCCAGTCCAGTCTATCATCGATGGGCATTTGGGTTGGTTCCAGGTCTTTGCTATTGTAAACAGTGCTGCAATGAACATTCGTGTGCATGTGTCCTTATATTAGAAAGATTTAAAGTCCTTTGTATAGGTACCCAGTAATGGGATTGCTGGGTCAAATGGAATTTCTATTTCTAGGTCCTTGAGGAATCGCCACACTGTCTTCCACAATGGTTGAACTAATTTACACTCCCACCAACAGTGTAAGAGTGTTCCTATTTCTCCACATCCTCTCCAGCATCTGCTGTCTCCAGATTTTTTAATGATCGCCATTCTAACTGGCATGAGATGGTATCTCAGTGTGGTTTTGATTTGCATCTCTCTAATGACCAGTGATTATGAGCATTTTTTCATATGTTTGTTGACCTCATGTATGTCTTCTTTTGTAAAGTGTCTGTTCATATCTTTTGCCCATTTTTGAATGGGCTTGTTTGTTTTTTTCCTGTAAATCTGTTTGAGTTCTTTGTAAATTTCTGGATATCAGCCCTTTTTCAGATGTGTAAACTGCAAAGATTTTTTCCCATTCTGATGGTTGGTGATTCAGTCTAGTGCCTGTTTCTTTTGCCGTGCAAAAGCTGTGGAGTTTGATTAGGTCCCATTTGTCTATTTTTGCTTTTGTTGCCAATGCTTTTGGTGTTTTGTTCTTGAAGTCTTTGCCTACTCCCATGTCCTGAATGGTTTTGCCTAGATTTTGTTCTAGGGATTTTATGGTGTCAGGTCTTACGTTTAAGTCTTTAATCCATCTGGAGTTAATTTTAGTGTAAGGTGTCAGGAAGGGGTCCAGTTTCTGCTTTCTGCACATGGCTAGGTAGTTTTCCCAACACCATTTATTAAATAGGGAATCCTTTTCCCATTGCCTGTTTTTGTCTGGTTTATCAAAGATAATATGGTTGTAGATACGTTGTGTTGCCTCCGATGCTTCTGTTCTGTTCCATTGGTCTATATCTCTCTTTTGGTACCAGTACCATTCTGTTTTGATTACTGTATCCTTGTAGTATAATTTGAAGTCTGGTAGTGTGATGCCTCCCGCTGTGTTCTTTTTGCTTAGAATTGACTTGGCTATGCGGGCTCTCTTTTGGATCCATATAATATTCATGGTGGTTTTTTTCCGGGTCTTTGAAGAAATTTAATGGTAGTTTGATGGGGATAGCATTGATTGTGTAAATTACTTTGGGCAGTATAGCCATTTTCTTGATATTGATTCTTCCTAACCACGAACATGGAATGTTTCTCCATCTGTTTGTGTCCTCTCTTATTTTGTTGAGCAGTGGTTTGTAGTTTTCCTTAAAGAGGTCTCTTACATTCCTTGTGAGTTGTATTTCTAGGTATTTTATTTTCTTTGTAGCAATTGTGAATGGTAGTTCGTTCTTGATTTGGTTCTCTTTAAGTCCGTTATTGTTGTATAGGAATGCTTGCGATTTTTGAACATTGATTTTATATCCTGAGACTTTGCTGAAGTTGCTTATCAGTTTCAGGAGCTTTTGGGCTGAGGTGATGGGGTCTTCTAGGTATACTCTCATGTCTTCTGTAGTTAGAGACATTTTGGCTTCCACCTTTTTTATTTGAATACCATTTATTTTTTTTTCTTGCCTGATTTCTCTGGCTAGAACTTCTAGTACTATGTTCAATAGGAGTGGTGGGAGAGGGCATCCTTGTCTAGTGCCGGATTTCAAAGGGAATTCTTCCAGTTTTTGCCCATTAAGTGTGATATTGCCTGTTGGTTTGTCGTAAATAGCTTTTGTTACTTTGAGATATGTTCCATCAATACCAAGTTTATTGAGGGTTTTTAGCATAAAGGGCTGTTGTATTTTGTCAAATGCCTTCTCTGCATCAATTGAGATAATAATGTGGTTTTTGTTTTTGCTTCTCTTTATGTGGTGAATTACATTTATAGACTTGCGTAGGTTGAACCAGCCTTGCATCCCCGGGATGAATCCTACTTGATCATGATGGATAAGTTTTTCAATGGTCTGTTGCAATCGTTTTGCCAGTATTTTATTGAAGATATTGGCATCTATGTTCCTCCTGGATATTGGCCTGAAGTTTTCTTTTCTTGTTGAGTCTCTGTCAGGTTTTGGTATCAGAATGATGTAGGTCTCAGCAAATCATTTGGGAAGGGTTCCATCTTTTTGTATTATTTGGAATAGTTTCAGAAGGAATGGTACCAGATCCTCGTTTTGTATCTGGTAAAATTCAACTGTGAACCCATCTGGACTTGCGCTTTTTTTGTGGGGTAGGCTCGTAATTGCTGCCTCAACTTCAGACTTTTTTACTGGTCTATTCATAGTTTCAGCTTCCTCCTGGTTTAGACTTTGGAGGACACAGGCATCCAGGAATTTATCCATTTCTTCCTGATTTACTAGTCTATGTTCATAGAGTTTTTTTAGTATTCTCTGATGATGGTTTGAATTTCTGTGGAATCTGTGGTGATTTCCCCTTTATCGTTTTTGATTGCAGGTATTTTGTTGTTCTCTCTTTTCTTTTTTATCAGTCTGGCTAGTGTTTTGTCTATTTTCTTGATCTTTTTGAAAAGCCAGCTCTTAGATTTATTGATTTTTTGAAGGGTTTTTCTTGTCTCTATCTCCTTCAGTTCTGCTCTGTTCTTAGTTATTTCTTGTCTTCTGCTAGGTTTTGAGCTTTTTTGATTTTCCTCCTCTACCTCTTTCAATTTTGATGATAGGGTGTCCATTTTGGATCTCTCCACTCTTCTCATGTGGGCACTTATTACTATATATTTTCCTCTACAGACTGCTTTAAATGTGTCCCAGAGATTCTGGTAAGTTCTGTCTTCATTCTTTTTGGTTTCAAAGAACTTCTTTATTTCTGCCTTCATTTCATTGTTTATCCAATCATCATTCAAGAGCCATTTGTTCAATTTCCATGAAGCTGTGCGGTTCTGAGTTATTTTCTGAATTCTGAGTTCCAACTTGATTGCACTATGGTCTGAGAGACTGTTTGTTATGATTTCAGTTGTTTTGCATTTGCTGAGGAGTGCTTTACTTTTAATTATGTAGTCAATTTTGGAGTAGGTGTGATGTGGTGCTGAGAAGAATGTATATTCTGTAGATTTGGGGTGGACAGTTCTGTAAATGTTTATCAGGTTTGCGTGTTCCAGGTATGAGTTCAAGTCCTGGATATCGTTTTTAATTTTCTGTCTTGTTGATGTGTCTGCTATTGACAGTGGAGTGTTAAAGTCTCCCACTATTATTGTGTGGGAGTCTAAGTTTCTTTGTAAGTCATTAAGAACTTGCCTTATATATCTGGGTGCTCCTGCATTGCGTCCATATATATTTAGCATCGTTAGCTCTTCTTGTTGTATCGATCCTTTTACCATTAGGTAATGACCTTCTTTGTCCCTTATCATCTTTGTTGCTTTTAAGTCTATTTTTATCAGAGACGAGAATTGCAACTCCTGCTTTTTTTTACACTCCATTTGCTTGGTAAATCTTCCTCCATCCCTTTATTTTGAGCCTTTGTGTATCCTTACATATGAGGTGAGTTTCCTGGATACAGCACACCGACAGGTTTTGGCTTTTTATCCAATTCGCCAGTCTGTGTCTTTTGATTGGTTCATTTAGCCCATTTACATTTAGGGTTAATATTGTTATGTGTGAATTTGATACTGCCATTTTGATGTTAGCTGGCTGTTTTGCCCATTGGTTCATGTAGATTCTTTATTTTCTTGATGCTCTTTAGCATTTGGTATGCTTTTAGGATGGCTGGTACTGGTTGTTTCTTTCTATGTGTAGTGCCTCTTTCAGGAGCTATTGTACAGCAGGTCTAGTGGTGACAAAATCTCTGAGTACTCGCTTGTTCGTGAAGGATTTTATTTTTCCTTAGCTTATGAAGCTCAGTTTGGCTGGATATGAAATTCTGGTTTGAAAGTTATTTTCTTTAAGGATGTTGAATATTGGCCCCCACTCTCTTCTGGCTTGTAGAGTCTCTGGTGAGAGATCTGCTGTGAGTCTGATGGGCTTCCCTTTGTGGGTGACCTGATCTTTCTCTCTGGCTGCCCTTAGTATTTTCTTCTTCATTTCAACCCTGGTGAATCTGACGATTATGTGCCTTGGGGTTAAACTTCTTGCAGTTTATTTTTGTGGTGTTCTCTGTATTTCCTGAAATTGAGTATTGACCTGTCTTGCTAGGTTGGGGAAATTTTCCTGGATAATATTCTGAAGAGTGTTTTCCAGCATGGATTCATTCTCTTCATCACATTCTGGTACACTTATCAAACGTATCTTGGGTCTCTTCACATAGTCCCACATTTCTTGGAGATTTTGTTCATTCCTTTTTGCACTTTTTTCTTTAATCTTGGTTTCTTGTTTCATTTCATTGAGTTGATCTTCGACTTCTGATATTCTTTCTTCTGCTTGGTCAATTCAGCTGTTGGAACTTGTGCATGCTTCACGAAGTTCTCATGTTGTGTTTTTTTGATCCTTCAATTTATTCATATTCCTCTCTAAGTTGTACATTCTTGTTATCATTTCCTCGAATCTTTTTTCTAATCTTTTTTCAGGGTTCTTAGTTTCTTTTCACTGATTTAGGACATGTTCTTTTAGCTCACTGAAATTTCTCTTTATCCACTTTCTGAAGTCTGGTTCCCTAATTTTGTCACACTCGTTCTCCGTCCTGATTTGTTCCCCTGCTGGTGAGTAGTTTTGGTCCTTCGTAGAAGGTGAGGTGTTTTGGTTTCGGGTGTGTTCCTCCTTTTTGCGCTGGTTTCTTCCCATCTTTATGGATTTATCCACCTGTCATCTTAGTATTTCCTGATTCTTCAATTGGGTCTCCGTGTGGATGCGCAGGTTATTGTTGATGAAGTATTTCTGTTACTTAGTTTTTCTCCTAATGGTCTAGCCCCTCTTATGTACGAGTGCTAAGGTTCATTCCAGGCCCTGCTTGTCTGGGGTACACCTGTAGCATCTGTGGAACAGTGAGGGATGCTACCAGTTTCTTCTGCTGCTATCTTTGTTCCAGAATGAGGCCCGCCAAATGTCAGTCTGATTAGTCCTTTTTTTGGGTGACTCCTTGGATATACAGAGGTCAGGGAGCTGCTTGAGTAGACGGTCTGTGCTGTGTAGGAGCTCCAGTGCTGAGCTGTGAGCTCCATTGTTCATTCAGTGTTTTTGGGAGGATGTCTTTATGTCTGCTGCAAGAGAACTCATAACCCCCCCCTTTTTTTCCCCTTAGATGCTCTGTCTCAGGGAGATGGGCCTTTCTTTATGAGTATCTGTTGCACTGTCCTGCCCTGCTAGGAGGCATTGTATTCACTATTTGCCTGCCCTGGCTCTGCCATGCTAGTGTGTGTCTGCCCTTCTGGGGCGGGGCTCCGTTCTGCTCTGGAGCACTCATCCCTGCTGGCAGAGTCTCTCTGATATGGCAGATTGCCTCAGCAATGGCAGACTGTGTCAGCTCTCAGCAGAACTTCTGTAGGGGCAAATTGCATCTGTAGTGGTGGACGACCCCTCCCTCACTAAGCTGCACCATCCTAGATGCTGGCAACAAAACTCTCAGCCCCCAGCACCTCCAATCGCCACCTGGCTTGTCCCCGTGAGGGTCGGACCCCTGGAGCCTGATCACTTAGCTCCCTGCCTCAGAGTCCTTCCTCTCTCTCTCTTCCTCTCCCCAAGCTGAATGGTCGACTCTCTCACTGGCGCCCCAGTAGCCTGCTGATAGGGCAGTGGGATCCATGCAATCTACCATGCTGCTGCCCACTGTACCGGCTCAGATCACGCTTCCCAGGAATTTCATGGTCTGGCTCACTGTCTAAGACCCGTTCAATCAGATGGACATGCCAGTCTGCCCTTCCAAACCTCACATTGCCTGTTTAACAGGGCAAACAGATCAGTGAGTTCTGTGCCGGGTCCCACTGCTCTACAGTGCCGGCCAAACCAGCCACACAAGCCAGCTGGTCTAGCATCCCGTGTCTCTCCCACAAATGGGACTTTCAACGCTCTGTGTGCAAAAAAGGTCCATCCGAGAATGCGGCTAGGACTCACCATCTGTGCCTTCACTGAGAGCTGTAATAATAATTCACCTCTATGATGCCATCTTGGAAGCCTCACCCCCAGGATTTACTCTTATACCCCCATTCAGAGTCTCACTAAGTAATGCACACCTCTGGAATAGTCAGGAGACTTTGTCATGTGGAATCTCATTCAGAGTGTCACTGAATAATGTGGTGTAGTCAGGAGTCTATGTCATGTAGACACAGATTCAGAGCCTCAGTGAATAAGAGAGACCCTTGATATAGTAAAGAGTCTAATTAATATGGCCAACTCTCCTGAGCCTCACTGAATAATACATACCTGGAGAATAATTTGGAGTCTATTTTTGCTGGACGTTCATTCAGAGCCTCGGTAAATAATGTGGAGCAGCAAGGAGTCTATTTAATTTGGACAGGCATTCATAGCCTCATTGAATATGCACGTGTGGATTAGTCAGGATTTCATTTCATATGGCTACTGACTCACAACCTCAGTAAATAATGCACAGATGTAAAGTACTCAGCAGTCTTTTCTATAAGGAACTCATTCAAGGATTCACTGAATAATACAAATATTAAAGATAGACAGCATCCTGTTTCATATGGTCTCACATGAAGAGCCTCACTAACAGAAACCTGGGGAAGTGTTAGGAGTCTACTTTATATAGCCTCTCATTTACTACCTCAGGGAATAATGCACACATGTGGAATAGACACCAGTCTATTTTATATGGCCACAAAATCAAAGCCTGTCTGAGTAATACACAACTTTGGAATAGTCACTAGTCTATTCCATATGACCAAACATTTACAGTAAGACTCAGAAATGCATGCCTCTGGTCTAGGCGGAAAATAATTTTATATGGCCAACTTTTCAGAGCCTCAGTGAATAATACATACCTAAGGAATATTTAGTATGCTATTACATGTGGTATCTATTTCAGTTCTTTATTAAACAAGGAACACCTGTATTGTAGTCAGAAATCTATTTTGTATAGCCACATATTCAGAGCCTACACCTTGGGAAAAGTCAGGATTCTATTTCGTATAGCCACTCATTTAGAGATGAATATGTGAACGCAAGCCTAAGGAGTATTCAGGAGTCTCTATATTATGGCCACTCATTCAGAGCCTCACAGAATAATACAGACCTATGGAAACATCAGGGGTGTATTTCACATGGCCACTTATTCTAATCCTCAGTGATGAATCTTATATATCTGGAAAATACTCAGGAATCTATTATATATAGCCACTTATTCAGAGTCTCAATGCACAAGTCACACCTGGGGAACAGACTGGAGACTATTTGATATGACCGTACACCCACCGTCTCAGTGAAAAATGCAAAGCTGAGAAAAAGTCAAGAGGATAGAGTCAGGAGTCTATTTTATGTGGACACTCATTCAGAAACTCCTGAAAAGATACACACCTTGGGAATACTCAGCGTCCAGGTCATATGGCCTCTCAATCACAGCTTTACGAAAAATGCACAATGGGGATATACTAAGGAGTCTATTTCATTTAGCCTGTCATTCAGAGCTTAAGTGCATCATAAACAGCTGTGGAGAAATGAAGACACTATTTACAAAAGACCCAAATGAAGCAGCTTCGTGAATGACATACACATATGTGAAAGTCCGGAGACTATTTGATATTAACACTCATACAGAACCTCTTCAAATACTGCACATGTGTGGAATAATCACTTGTATATTTTGCATGGTGATTCGTTTGGATGGTAATAGAATAATGCACACATGTGGAGTAAAATGGGTTCTATTTTATAAGACCACTGTTTCAGTGTTTTAGTGAATAATATGTATATCTGATAAGTCAGGAATCTCTTTCACATGGGTACTCGTTCAGAGCTTCTGTGAATTATAATTTCCTCAGAAACAGTCAAGGGTCTACTTCAAATGGCTGCATATTCAGAGTCTCTGTAAGTAATGAACACATGGGCAGTACACCTGAGACTTTTTGTTTGCCCACTTACTCAGAGACTCATTCAATAATAAACACTTGGGGAAGAGTTAAATGTTTGCTACACGTAGCCTCTCATTTAGTGTCTCAGTGAGTAATCCACACCAGTGTAAGAGTCGAGCATTTTTTATATGGCCACTCATTCTGGGCCTCCCTGAATGATACACACCTGGGGAATCCTCATGATTGTACTTCATACTACCACTCATTTAGAACCTTATTGAATAATTCACAATGGAGCAATAGTAAGGTGTCTATTTAATAGTCAGGACTCTCATTCAAAATTTCATTGAATAATAAACTTCTATGGAGTAATCAGGAGGCTGTTTAATATATCCACGAATAAAGTGCCTTCCTGAATGATACACACCTGGGTGATAGTCAGGAGTTTGTTTTAAATGAACTCTAATTCTGGGTATTGCTGAGTAATACACACATGTGCGAGTGTCAGGAGTTCATTTGGTATGGACACTCATACATAACATGTTTGAATAATGCACACATGGAGAATAATGAGGAGTCTATGTCATAAGGATCCTACTTCAGAAAAACAGTGAATAATGCACATGTTTAGTAATTAGAAGTCTGTATCATATGGCCCCTTTTCACAGCCTCACTGAATATTACACACTTGTGATATCATTTGGAGTCTATCTTTTATGGCCACTAATCCAGAGAGTCACTGAATAATGCACACCTGTGGAATCATCAGAAGTCTCTTTCCTATGGCCACTCACTGAGAGCCTCACGAAATATACACACCTGGAAAAATATTCAACATTTACTTTTATCCCCTAATTCAGAGTCTCACTAAGTAATGCACACTTGTGGCATAGTCAGAAGACGTTTTTATGTGGCCTCTCATTCGGAGTGTCACTGAATAAAGTGGTGTAGTCAGGAGTCTATGTCATGTAGACACAGCTTCAGAGCCTCAGTGAATAAGAGAGACCCTTGATATACTAAAGAGTCTAATTAATGTGGCCAACTCTGCTGAGCCTGACTGAAAAATACATACCTGGAGAAAAATTTGGACTCTATATCCGATGGACGTTCATTCAGAGCCTTGTAAAATAATGTGGAGTAGCCAGAAGTCTAATTCATTTGGACAATCATTCATAGACTCAGTGGATAATATGCACATGTGAATTAGTCAGGATTCCATTTCATATGGCCACTGTCTCATAACATCAGTAAATAATGCACAAATGTAAAGTACTCAGCAGTCTATTTTATATTACAACTCATTCAGAGATTCACTGAATAATACAAGTATTAAAGATAGACAGCATCCTGTTTCATTTGGTCTCACAAGAAGAGCCTCACTGAGTAACAGAAACCTGGGGAAGTGTTATTAGTCTACTTTATATAGCCTCTCATTTACTACCTCAGGAAATAATGCACAGGTGTGGAAGAGACACCAGTCTATTTTATATGGCCAGAAAATCAAAGCCTGTGTGAGTAATACACAACTTTGGAATAGTCACTAGTCTATTCCATAAGCCCAAATCTTTAGAGGCAGACAAAAAATACACGACTGTGGTCTAGACAAGAAACAATTTTATATGGCCAACGTTTCAGAGCCTAAGTGCATAATACATATGTGAGGAATATTTAGGATGCTATTACATGTGGCATCTATTTCAGTGCTTCATTAAATAAGGAACACCTGTATTGTAGTCAGAATTCTATTTTGTATAGCCACATATTCAGAGCATAACTGAATAACAAAAACCTTGGGGAAAGTCAGGATTCTATTTCCTATAGCCACTCATTTAGAGCCGAATGTAAAACACAAGCCTAGAGGAGTATCAGGAGTCTCTATATTATGGCCACTCATTCAGACACTCACAGAATAATACATTCTTATGGAAATGTCAGGGGTATATTTCACATGGCATCTTATTCAAATCCTCAGTGAAAAATCTTATATATCTGAAAAATACTCAGAAATGTATTATATATAGACACTTATTCAGAGTCTCACTGCATATATCACACCTGGGGAACAGACTAGAGACTATTTGATATGACTGTACACCCACCATCTCAGTGAAAAATGCAGAACTGAGAAATAGTAAAGAGGATAGAGTCAGGAGTATATTTTATGTGGTCACTCATTCAGAAACTTCTGAAAGAATACACACCTTGGGAATAGTCAGAGTCCAGGTCATATGGCCACTCAATCACAGCATTGCTGAATAATGCACAATGGGTCAATAGTAAGGAGTCTATTTCACTTAGCCTATCATTCAGAGCTTAAGTGCATAATAAAGAGCTGTGGAGAAATGAAGACGCTATTCAAAGTAGAGCCAAATGAAGCAGTTTCGTGAATGACATACACATATATGAGGGTCAGGAGACTATTTGATATAAACACTCATACAGAACCTCTTCGAATACTGAACATGTGTGGAATGATGACTTGTATATTACACATCGTGATTTGTTTGGAGGGTAAAAGAATAACTCACACCTGTGGAGTAAAATGGGGTCTATTTTTTAAGGCCAGTCTTTCAGTGTTTTAGTGAATAATATATATATCTGATAATTCAGGAATGTCTTTCACATGGGCACACGTTCAGAGTCTCTGTGAATAACACTTTCCTCAGAAACAGCCAAGGGTGTACTTCAAAGGGCTAAACATTCAGAGTCTCTGTAAGTAATGAACACCTGGGCAATACACCTGAGAGTCTTTTTTTGTGCCCACTTACTTAGAGACTCAGACCATAATAAACACCTGGGCAAGAGTTAAGTGTCTACTTTATGGAGCCACACTTTTAGAGCATCAGTTAGATATCCACACCAGAGTAAGTGTCGAGCATTTTTTATATGGCCACTCATTCTGTGTCTTCCTGAATGATACAGACCTGGGGAATCCTCATGATTCTATTTCATACTACCACTCATTTAGAATCATATTGAATAATTCACAATGGTGCAATAGTCAGGTGTCTATTTAATAGTCAGGCCTCGCATTCAAAGTTTCAGTGAATAATAAACTTCTATGGAAAAACCAGGAGGCTGTTTAAGATATCCAGGAATTAAGTGCCTTCCTGAATGATACACACATGTGTGATAGTCAGGAGTCTATATTATATGAACTCTAATTCCGGGTATTGCTGAGTAATACACACCTGGGGGAGTGTCAGAAGTTTTTTTGGTATAGACACTCATACATAAACTCTTTGAATAATGCACACATGGAGAATAATGAGGAGTCTATGTCATATGGCTCCTCCTTCAGACAAACAGTGAATAACTCACACGTGGAGTAATTAGAAGTCCATTTCATATGGCCCCTCTTTCACAGTTTCACTGAATATTACACACTTGTGATATCATCTGGAGTCTATTTTTTATGGCCTCTAATTCAGAGAGTCACTGAATAATGCACATTTGTGGAATAGTCAGAATTCTCTTTCCTATGGACACTCGTTGAGAGCCTCACTGAATGTACACACCTGGAAAAATATTCAAGATTTACTTTTATCCCCTCATTCAAGTCTCACTAAATAATGCACACCAGTGGAATAGTCAGGAGACTTTTTCATGTGGCCTCTCATTCGGAGTGTCACTGAATAATGTGATGTAGTCAGGAGTCTATGTCAGGTAGACACAGATTCAGATCCTCAGTGAATAAGAGAGACCCTTGATATAGTAAAGAGTCTAATTAATATGGCCAACTCTGCTGAGCCTCACTGAAAACTACATACCTGGGCAATAATTTGGAGTCTATTTCGATTTATGTTCACTCAGAGCCTTGGTTAATAATGTGGAGTAGCCAGGAGTCTATTTCATTTGGACACTCATTCATTGCCTCAGTGGATAATAGACACGTGTGGATTAGTCAGGATTCCATTTCATATTGCCTCTGACTCGAAACCTCAGTAAATAATTCACTAATATAAAGTATTCTGCAGTCTATTTTATATAGCAACTCATTCAGAGATTCATTGAATAATAAAAGTGTTAAAGATAGACAGCATCCTGTTTTATATGGTTTCACAAGAAGGCCCTCACTGAGTAACAGAAACCTGGGAAAGTGTTTGCAGTCTACTTTATATAGTCTCTCATTTACTGCCTCTGGGAATCGTTCACACGTTTGGAATAGACACCAGTCTAATTTATGTGACCTCAAAATCAAAGCCTGTGTGAGTAATACACAACTTTGTAATAGTCACTATATTATTCCATATGCCCAAATATTTAGAGTCATACTCAAAAATACAGGCCTGTGGTCTAGACAGGAAACTATTTTATATGTCCAAAGGTACAGAGCCTCAGTGAATAATACATACCTGAGAAATATTTAGTATGCTATTACATGTGGAATCTCTTTTAGTGCTTCATTAAATAAGGAACACCTGTATTGTAGTAAGAATTCTATTGTGGATAGCCACATATTCAGAGCCCAACTGAATAATATACACCTTGGGGAAACTCAGGATTCTATTTTGCATACCCACTTATTTGGAGCCGAATGTAAAAATGCAATCCGAGAGGAGAATTCAGGAGTCGCTATATTATGCCCACACATTTAGAGCCTCACAGAATAATACACACCTATGGAAACGTCAAGGGTGTGCTTCTCATGGCCACTTATTCAGAGCCTCAGTGAAGAATCTTATATATCTGGAAAATACTCAGGAATCTATTATATGTAGCCACTTATTCAGAGTCTCACTGCATGAATAACACCTGGGAAACAGACTAGAATCTATTTGATATGACCGTACACCCACTGTCTCAATCAAAAATGCAGAATTGAGAAACAGTCAATAGGATAGAGTCAGGAGTCTATTTTATGTGGTCACTCATTCGGAAACTCCTGAAAGAATACACAACTTGGGAATAATCAGAATTGAGGTCATATGGCCACTCAATCATAGCATTACGGAATAATGCACAATGGGGCAATAGTAAGGAGTCTATTTCATGTAGCTTATCATTCAGAGCTCAAGTGCATAGTAAACAGCTGTAGAGAAATGAAGACCCAATTCAAAGTAGACCCAAGTGAAGCAGCTTCATGAATGACATACACATATGTGAGGGTCAGGAGACTATTTGATATAAACACTCATACAGAACCTCTTTTAGTACTGTACATGTGTGGAGTGATCACTTGTATATTTCACCTGGTGATTCGTTTGGATGGTAAAAGAATAATGCACACCTGTAGAGTAAAATGGGTTCTATTTTGTAAGGCCACTCTTTCAGTGTTTTAGTGAAAAATATGTATATCTGATAAGTCAGGAATCTCTTTCACATGGGCACTTGTTCAGAGCCTCTGCGTATAAAACTTTCCTCAGAAAAAGTAAAGGGTCTACTTCAAATGGCTACACATTCAGAGTCTCTGTAAGTAATGAACACCTGGGCAATACAACTGAGAGTCTTTTTTTTTCACACGTACTCAGAAACTCATTCAATAATAAACACCTGGGTAAGATTTAAGTGTCTACTTCATGTAGCCACTCAATTAGAGCCTCAGTGAGTAATTCACACCAGGGTAATAGTTGAGCATTTTTTATGTAGCCACTCATTCTGAGCCTCCCTGAATGATACACACCTGGGGAATCCTCATGATTCTATTTCATACTATCACTCATTTAGAACCTTATTGAATAATTCATAATGAAGCAATTTTCAGGTTTCTATTTAATCCTCAGGCCCTTCATTCAAAATTTCAGTAAATAATAAACTTCTATGGAGGAATCTGGAGGCTGGTTAAGATATCCACGAATTAAGTGCCTTCCTGAGTGATACACTACTGGGTTATAGGCAGGAATCTGTTTTATATAAACTCTAATTCCAGGTATCGCTGAGTAATACACACCTGGGGGAGTGACAGGAATTTATCTGGTATGGACACTCATACATAACAGGATTGAATAATGCACACATGGAGAATAATGAGGAGTCTATGTCATAGGGCTCCTCATTCAGACAGTGAATAACGCACACGAGGAGTCATTAGAAGTCCTTTTCATATGGCCCCTCTTTCAAAGCCTCACTGAATATTACACACTTGTTATATCGTCTGGAGTCTATTTTTTTATGGCCACTAATCCAGAGAGTCACTGAATAATGCACACCTGTGGAATAGTCAGAAGTCTCTTTCCTATGGCCACTCATTGAGAGCCTCAGTAAATGTACACACCTGAAAAAATATTCAGAATTTACTTTTATCCCCACATTCAAAGTCTCACTATGTAACGCACACCTGTGGAATAGTCAGGAGACTTTTTCATGTGACCTCTCATTCGGAGTGTCACTGAATAATGTGGTGTAGTCAGAAGTCTATGTCATGCAGACACAGATTCAGAGCCTCATTGAATAAGAGAGACCCTTGATAAAGTAAAGAGTCTAATGAATATGGCCAACTCTGCTGTGCCTTACTGAATAATACAAACCTGAAGAATATTTTGGAGTCTATTTTCGATGGACGTTTGTTACGAGCCTTGATATATAATGTGTAGTAGAAAGGAGTCCATTTCATTTGGACATTCATTCATAGACTCAGTGGATAATATGCACGTGTGGATTAGTCAGAATTCCATTTCATATGGCCACTGACTTGTAACCTCAGAAAATAATGCACAAATGTAAAGTACTCAGCAGTCAATTTTAGATAGCAACTCATTCAGAGATTCACTGAATAATACATATATTAAAGATAGACAGCATCCTGTTTCATATGGTCTTACAAGTAGAGCCTCACTGAGTAACAGAAACCTGGGGAAGTCTTAGGAGTCTACATTATATAGCCACTTATTTACTCCCTCAGGGAATAATGCACACGTGTGGAATTGACACCAGTCTATTTTATATGGCCACAAAATCAAAGCTTGTGTGAGTAATGTACAAGTATGGAATAGTCAATAGTCTATTCCATATGCCTAAATATTGAGAGTCAGACTCAAAGATACACCCTTGTGGTCTAGATGGGAAACAATTTTATATGGCCAAAGATTCAGAGTATCAGTGAATATTACATCCATGAGGAATATTTAGTATGTTATTACATGTGGCATCTATTTCAGTGATTCATTAAATAAGGGACACCAGTACTGTAGTCAGAATTCTATTTTGTATAGCCACATATTCAGAGCCTAACTGAATAACATACACCTTGGGGAAAGTCAGGATTCTATTAGGTATACCCAGTTATTTAGAGCCGAATGTGAAAACGCACGCCTAAGGAGTATTCAGGAGTCTCTATATTATGGCCACTCATTCAGAGCCTCACAGAATAACAAAGAACTATGGAAAGGTCTGGGGTGTATTTCACATGGCCATTAATTCAAATCCTCAGTGAAGAATCTTATATATCTGGAAAATACTCAGGAATCTATTATATATAGGAACATATTCAGAGTCTCACTGCACAATTCACACCTTGGGAACAGACTAGAGACTATTTGATATGACTGAACAGCCACTGTCTCAGTGAAAAATGCAGAGTTGAGAAATAGTAAAGAGGATAGAGTCAGGATTCTACTTTATATTGTCACCCTTTCAGAAACGACTGAAAGAATACACACCTTGGGAATAGTCAGAGTCCATGTCATATGGCCACTCAATCACAGCATTACCGAATAATGCACAATGAAGCAATAGTAAGGAGTCAATTTCATTTAGCCTATCATTCATAGCTTAAGTTCATAATAAACAGCTGTGGAGATATGAAGACCCTTTTTAAAGTAGACCCAAATGAAGCAGCTTCATGAATGACATAAACATATGTGAGGGTCAGGAGACTATTTAATATAAACACTCATACAGAACCTCTTTGAAAACTGCACATGTGTGGAATAATCACTTGTATATTTCACATGGTGATTCGTTTGGAGGGGAAAAGAATAAGGCACACCTGTGGGGTAAAATGGGTTCTATTTTACAAGGTCATGCTTTCAGTGTCTTATTGAATAATATGTGTATCTGATTAGTCCAGAATCTCTTTCAGGTGGGTACTCGTTCAGAGCCTCTGTGAATAATACTTTCCTCAGAAACAGTCAAGGGTCTACTTCAAATGGCTACACATTCAGAGTCTCTGTAAGCAAAGAACACCCGGGCAATACACCTGAGACTCCGTTTTGTGCCAACTTATGCAGAGACTCAGACCGTAATAAACACCTGGGGAAGAGTTAAGTGTTTACTTCATGTAGCCTCTCATTTGGAGCCTCAGTGAGATATCCACACCAGAGTAAGAGTGGAGCATTTTTATATGGCCACTCATTCTGTGCCTCCCTGAATGATACACACCTGGGGATTCCTCATGATTCTATTTCATACTAACACTCATTTAGAACCTTATGGAATAATTCACAATGGAGCAATAGTCAGGTGTCTATTTAATAATCAAGCCTCTCATTCAAAGTTTCAGTGAATAATAAACTTCTATGGAGAAATCGGGACGCTGTTTAAGATATCCACGAATTAAGTGCCTTCCTGAATGATACACACCTGGGTGATAGTCAGGAGTCTATTTTATATGAACTCTAATTCTGGGTACCGCTAATACACCCCTGGGGGAGTGTCATAATTTTCTTTGGCATGGACACTCATACATAACATGATTGAATAATGCACACATGGAGAATAATTAGGAGTCTATGTCATATGGCTCCTCCTTCAGACAAACCGTGAATAACGCACATGTGGTGTAATTAGAAGTCGGTTTCATATGGCCCCTCTTTCACAGCCTCACTAAATATTACACACTTGTGATATCATCTGGAGTCTATTTTTTATGGCCACCAATATAGAGAGTTACTGAAAAATTCACATCTGTGGAATAGTCAGAAGTCTCTTTCCTGTGGCCACTCCTTGAGAATCTCACTAATTGTACACACCTGAAAAAATATTCAGGATTTAATTTTATTTCCTCATTCGGAGTCTCACACTACATAATGCACACCTGTAGAATTGTCAGGAGACTTTTTCATGTGGCCTCTAATTCAGATTTCCACTGAATAATGTGGTGTAGTCAGGATTCTATCTCATGTAGACATATTCAGAGCCACAGTGAATAAGAGAGACCCTTCATATAGTAAAGAGTCAAATTAATATGGCCAACTCTGCTGAGCCTCACTGAATAATACATACCTGGAGAATAATTTGGAGTCTATTTTGATGGACGTTCATTCAGAACCTCGGTAAATAATGTGTAGAAGCCAGGAGTCTATTTCATTTAGACACTCATTCATAACCTCATTAGATAATATGTACGTGTGGATTAGTCAGGATTCCATTTCATATGGCCACTGACTCGTAACCTCAGTAAATAATGCACAAATGTAAAGTACTCAGCAGTCTATTTTAGATAGGAACTCATTCACACATTCACTGAATAATACAAATATTAAGGATAGACAGCATCCTGTTTCATATGGTCTCACAAGAATAGCCTCACTGAGTAACAGAAACCTGGGGAAGTGTTAGGAGTCTACTTTATATAGCCTCTCATTTAATAACTCAGGGATTAATGCACACATGTGGAATAGACACTAGTCAATTTTATATGGCCACAAAATCAAAGCCTGGGTGAGTAATACACAACTTTGGAATAGTCACTAGTATATTCCATATGATCAAATATTTAGAGTCAGACTCAAAAATACACACCTGTTGTCTAGACAGGAAACAATTTTGTATGGCCAAAGTTTCAGAGCCTCAATGAATAATACATACATGAGGAATATCTAGTATGCTATTACATGTGGCATTTATTTCAGTGCTTCATTAAACAAGGAACACCTGTATTTTAGACAGAATTCTATTTTGTATTGCCACATATTCAGAGCCTAACTGAATAACATACACATTGGGTAAAATCTGGATTCTGTTTCATATAGCAACACATTAAAAGCCGAATGTAAAAACTCAAGCCTAAGGAGTATTCAGGAGTGTCTATATTATGGCCACTCATTCAGAGCCGCACAGAATAATACAGACCTATGGAAATGCCAGGGGTGTATTTTACATGGCAACTTATTCAAATCCTCAGTGAGGAATCTTATATATCTGGAAAATATGCAGGAATCTATTATATATAGCCACTTATTCAGAGTCTCCCTTCATAAGTCACACCGGGGAAAAAGACTATAGTGCATTTGATATGACCGTATACCCACCGTCTCAGTGAAAAATGCAGAGCAAAGAAATAATCAAGAGGATAAAGTCAGGAGTCTATTTCATGTGGTCACTCATTCAGAAACTCCTGAAAAAATACACACCTTGGTAATAGTCAGAGTCCATGTCCTATGGCCACTCAAACACAGCATTACTGAATAATGCACAAAAGGGTAATAGTAAGGAGTATATTTCATTTAGTCTATCATTCAGAGCTTAAGTTCATAATAAACAGCTGTGGAGAAATGAAGTACCTATTTAAATTAGACCCAAATTAAGAAGCTTTGTGAATGACATACACATATGTGAGGGTCAGGAGACTATTTGATATAAACACTCATACAGAACCTCTTGGAATACTGCACATGTGTGGAATAATCACCTGTATATTTCACATGGGGATTCATTTGTGTGGTGAAAGAATAATGCACCCCTGTGTAGTAAAATGGGGTCTATTTTATAAGGCCACTCTTTCAGTGTTTTAGTGAATAATATGTATGTCTGATAAGTCAGGAATCTCTTTCACATGGGCACTCGTTCAGAGCCTCTGTGAATAATACTTTCCTCAGAAACAGTCAAGGGTCTACTTCAAATGGCTACACATTTAGAGCCTCTGTAAGTAATGAACACCTGGGAAATACACCTGAGACTTTTTTTCTGTGCCCACTTACTCAGAGACTCATTCAATAATAAACATCTGGGGAAGAGTTAAGTGTCTACTTCATGTAGCCACTCATTTAGAGCCTCAGGGAGTAATCCAAACCAGGGTAATAGTCGAGCATTATTTATATGGCCGCTCATTCTGTGCCTCCCTGAATGATACACACCTGGGGAATCCTCATGATTCTATTTCATACTACCACTCTTTTAGAACCTTATTGAATAATTCACAATGGAGCAACAGTCAGGTGTCTTTTTAATAGGCAGGCCTCTCATTCAAAGTTTCAGTGAATAGTAAAAGTCTATGGAGTAAGTAGGAGGCCATTTAAGATATACACGAATTAAGTGTCTTGCGGAGTCATAAACACCTGGGTGATAGTCAGGAGTCTGTTTTATATGAACTGTAATTCTGGGTATTGCTTAGTAATACACACATGGGGGTGGGTCAGGAGTTTATTTGGTATGGAAACTCATATATAACATGTTTGAAAAATGCACAGAAGGAGAATAATGTGGAACCTGTCATATGGCTCCTCATTCAGACAAACAGTGAATAACTTACATGTTTAGTAATTAGCAGTGCGTTTCATATGGCCCCTCTTTCACAGCCTCACTGGACATTACACACTTTTGTTATTGTCTGGAGTCTATTTTTGATGTCCACTAATACAGAGAGTCCCTGAATATTGCACACCTCTGGAATAGTCAGAAGTCTCTTTCCTATGGCCATGCCTTTAGAGCCTCACTAAATGTACACACCTGGAAAAATATTCAGGATTTACTTTTATACCCTCATTCAGAGTCTCACTAAGTAATGCACACCTGTGGAATAGTGAGGAGACTTTATCATGTGGCCTCTCATTTGGAGTGTCACTGAATAACTTGGTGTAGTCAGGAGTCCATGTCATGTAGACACAGATGCAGAACCACAGTGAATAAGAGAGGCCCTTCATATAAAAAAGTGTCTTATTAATACGGCCAACTCTGCTGATTCTAACTGAATAATACATACCTGGAGAATAAACTGGAGTCTATATTTGATGAACATTCATTCAGTGCCTCAGTAAATAATGTGGAGTAGCCAGTTGTTTATTTCATTGGGACACCAATTCATAGCCTCAGTAAATAATATGCACGTGTGGATTAGTCAGTATTCCATTTCATATGGCCACTGACTGGTAACCTCAGTGAATAATGCACAGATGTAAAGTACTCAGCAGTCTATTTTATATGGAAACTCATTCAGAGATTCACTGAATAATACAAATATTAAAGATAGACTGCATTCTGTTTCATATGGTCTCCCAAGAAGAGCCTCACTGAGTAACAGAAACCTGGGGAAGTGTTAGGAGTCTACTTTATATAGCCTCTCATTTACTACCTCAGGGAATAATGCACACCCGTGGAATAGACACCAGTCTATTTTGAATGGCCACAAAATTAAATCCTGTGTGAGTAATACACAACTTTGGAATAGTCACTAGTCTTCTCCATATGCCCAAATATTTAGAGTCAGACTCAAAAGTACACACCTGTGGTCTAGACAGGAAACAATTTTATATGGCCAAAGTTTCAGAGCCTCAGTGTATAATACATACCTGAGGAATATATAGTATGCTATTACATGTGGCATCAATTTCAGTTCTTCATTAAATAAGGAACACCTGTATTGTAGTCAGAATTCTATTTAGAATAGTCACATATTAAGAGCCAAACTGTGGAGTAATTAGAAGTCTGTTTCCCATGGCCCCTCTTTTACAGCCTCACTAAATATTATACACTTGTGCTGTAGTCTGGAGTCTACTTTTTATATACATTCTTTCACAAAATCACTGAATAATGCACACCTGCAGAATAGTCAGAAGTCTCTTTTCTATGGCCACTCGTTGACAGCCTTACTAAATGTACACACCAGGGCAAATATTCAGGATTTACCTTTATCTCCTTATTCAGAGTATCACTAAATAATGCACACCTGTGGAATAATCAGGAGACTTTTTTATGTGGCCTCTTATTCGGAATTTCACGGAATAATCTGGTGTAGTCAGGAGTCTATTTCATGTTGACACATATTCAGAGATTCAGTGAATAAGACAGACCCTTGCTATTCTAAAAAATTTAATTAATATGGCCATATCTTCTGAGCCTCACTGAAAAAAATACAGACCTGGAGAATTATTTGTAGTCTATTTTTGATGGACATTTATTAAGAGCCTCGGTGAATAATGCACACCTGTGGAGTAGCCAGGAGTCTATTTCATTTGGACACTCATTCATAGCCTCAGTGGATAATATCCACGTGTGAATTAGAATTCCATTTCATATGGCCACTGACTCATAACCTCAGTGAATAATGCACATATATTAAGTACATAGCTGTCTATTTTTCAAAGCCACTCATTCAGAGATTCACAGAATAATAGAAATATTTAAGATAAACAGCATCCTGTTTCATATGGTCACACAAGAATAGCCTCACTGTGAAATACACATCTGGGGAAGTGTTTGGAGTCTACTTCATATAGCCTCTCATTTACAGCCTCATCGAATAATGCACATGTGTAAAATAAACACTAGTCTATTTTATATGGCCACAAAATTAAAGCCTGAGTGAGTAATACACTACTTTGGAACAGTCACTAGTCTATTCCATATGCCCAAATATTCAGAGTCCGAGTCAAAAGTACACACCTGTGAAATAGTCAGAAAACACTTTTATATGGCCAAAGTTTCAGAGCCTCTGTGAATAATACATACCTGTGGAATACTCAGGACGCTATGACATATGGCATCTATTTCAGAGCTTCATTGAATAAGGAACACCTGTATTGTAGTCAGAATTCTATTTTGTATAACCACATATTCAGAGCCTAACTGAAAAACATACACATTGGAAAAAGTCAGGATTCTATTTTCTATAGCCACTCATTTAGACCCGATTGTAAAAACGCAGGCCTGAGGAGTATTCAGGAGTCTCTATTTTATGGCCACTCATTCAGAGCCTCACAGAAAATACAGACCTATGGAAATGACGGAGTGTTTTTCACATATCCACTTATTTAGAACCTAAGTGAAGAATCATATATATCTGGAAAACACTCAGGATTCTATTATGTATAGCCACTTACTCAGAGACTCACTGAATAATGCACACCTGTGGAATAGTCTGGAGACTATTTGATATGATTGTTCACCAAAGCGACTCAGTGGAAAATGCACAGGTGAGGAATAGTCAAGAGGATAGAGTCAGGAGTCTGTTTTATGTGGTCACTCATTCAGAATGTCACTGCAGAAAACACACCTTGGGAATAGTCAGAGTTTAGGTAATATGGCCACTCAATCACAGCATTACCGAATAATGCACATTGGGGCAATAGTAAAGAATCTACTTTATATGTCCGGTCAATCAGAGCTTCAGTGCATAATAAACAGCTGTGCAGTAGTCACGACCCTATTTAAAGTAGCCCCAAATTAAGCAGCTTTTTAAATGATACACACATGTGTGATAGTCAGAAGGCCATTTGATATGGACACTCAAATAGAACCTGTTTGAATACTGCTCATGTGGGGAATAATCACTAGTCTATTTCATATGGTGTTTCGTTTGGAGAGTCAAAAAATAAAACGCACACCTTTGGAGTAAAATGGGGCCTATTTCATAAGGCCATTTTTCAATGTTTTAGTGAATAATATATATATCTGATAAGTCAGGAATCTCCTTCACATGGCCACTCATTCAGGGTCTCTGTTAATAATACTCCCCTCAGAAATAGTCAAGGGTCTACTTCAAATGGCTACACATTCAGAGTCTTTGTAAGTAATACACACTTGGGCAATACACAAGAGTCTCCTTTTTATGCCCACTTACTCAGAGTCTCATTCAATAATACACATCTGAAAAAATTTAAGAGTCTGCTTTATGCAGCCACTCATTGAGAGCCTCAGTGAATAATGCACACCAGGGTAATACTTGAGCATATTGTATATGGCCACTCATTCTGTACCTCCCTGAATGATATACACCTGGGGAATCCTCAGGATTCTATTTCATACTACCACTCATTTAGAACATTATTGAATAATGCACAATGGAGCAATAGTCAGATTTCTATTTTATATGGCCTCTCATTCAAAGTTTCAGTGTATAATGACTTCTATAAAATAATCAGAACGCTGTTTAAGATATCCACGAATTAGGTGCCTTCCTGAATGATACACACCTGGGTGATTGTCAGGAGTCTATTTTTTATGAACTCTAATTCTGGGTATCGCTGAGTAATACACAATGGGTGGAGTGTCAGGAATGTATTTGGTATGGACATTCATACAGAACCTGTTTGAATAATGCACACATAGAAAATAAAAAAAAGTCTGTCATATGGCTACACATTCAGACAAACAGTGAATAACGCAAATGTGGAGTAACTAGAAATATGTTTCTTATGGCCTTTCTTTCACAGCCTCACTGAATATTACACACTTGTGATATAGTCTGGAGTCTATCTTTTATGGCCACACATTCAGAGAATCACTGAATAATGCACACCTGCGGAATATTCAGAAATCTCTTTTCTATGGCTACTCATTGAGAGCCTCAGTAAATATACACACCTGGGGAAATAGTCAGGATTTACCTTTATCCTGTCATTCAGAGTCTCACTAAATAATGCACACCTCTGAAATAGTCAGGAGACTTTTTCATGTGTCCTCACATTCGGAGTGTCATTGAATAATGTGCTGTATTCAGGAGTCTATTTCATGTAGGCACATATTGAGAGCCTCAGTGAATAAGACAGACCATTGCTATAGTAAGGAATTAATTAATATATGTATATGGAAAATACTCAGGATTCTATTATATATAGCCACTTATTCAGAAACTCACTGAATAATGCACACTTAGGGAATAATCTGGAGACTATTTGATATGAGCGTTCACCCAGCGACTCAGTGGGAAATGCAGAGCTGAGAAATAGTCAAGATGATAGAGTCAGGAGCCTATTTTATGTGGTCACTCATTCAGAAACTCACGGAAGAATACTCACCTTGGTAATATTTAGAGTCCAGGTCATATGGCCACTCAATCACAGCATTACCAAATAATGCACAATGGGGCAATAGTAAGAAGTCTATTTCATATGGCCTGCCATTCAGAGCTTCAGTGCCTAATAAACAGCTGTGGAGGAGTGAGGACCCCATATAAGGAAGCCCCAAATTAAGCAGCTCTGTGAATGATACACACATGTGTGATAGGAGACTATTTGATATGGACACTCATACAGATCCTCTTTAAATACTGCACATGTGGGAATAATCACTAGTCTATTTCATATGGTGATTTGTTTAGAGAGTCAAAAAATAATGCACACCTGTGGAGTAAAATGAGGTCTATTTCATAAGGTCACTATTTCAGTGTTTAAGTGAATAATACGTATATCTGATAAGTCAGGAATCTCTTTTACATGGCCACTCGTTCAGGGCCTCTGTGAATAATACTCCTCTCAGAAATAGTCAAGGGTATATTTCAAATGGCTACACATTCAAAGTCTCTGTAAGAACACCTAGGCAATACACCTGAGTCTTTTTTTTTATGCCCACTTAGTCAGAGTCTCATTCAATAATACACACCTGGGAAAGACTTAATACACACCTGGGTAGCGACTCATTTAGTGCCTCATTGTATAGTCCACACCAGAATAATTGTCGAGAATTTTTTATAGCCACTTATTCTGTGCCTTCCTGAATGATACACACCTAATGAATCCTCAGGATTCTATTTTATACTACCACTTATTTTTCACCTTATATATCCAAAGGACTATAAATCGTTCTACTATGAGTACACATGCACACGAATGTTCATTGCAGCTCTGTTTACAATAGCAAAGACCTGGAACCAACACAAATGCCCATCAATGATAGACTGGACTGGGAAAATGTGGCACATATACGCCATGGAATATTATGCTGCAATCAAAAATGATGAGTTTGTGTCCTTTGTAAGGACATGAATGAATCTGGAGAACATCATTCTCAGCAAACTGACACAAGAACAGAAAATGAAATATTGCATATTCTCACTCATAGGTGGGTGAGATAAATGAGAACACATGAACACAGGGAGGGGGTCTACTACACACTGGGGTCTATTGGGGGAAATGGGGGACAGACATTGTGGGGGAACTGGGGAGGGATAGCCTGGGGAGAAATGCCAAATGTGGGTGAAGGGGAGGAAGGCAGCAAAACACACTGCCATGTGTGTAACTATGCAACTATCTTGCACATTCTGCACATGTACCCCAAAACCTATAATGCAATAAAAATTTAAAAAATTAAGAAAAAACAATGGAGCAATAATCAGGTTTCTATTTTGTATGGCCTCTCATTCAAAGTTTCAGTGAATAATGAACTTCTATGGAGTAATCAGTATGCTGTTTAAGATAGCCATGAATTAAGTGCTTTCCTGAATGATACACACCTGGCTGAAGGCAGGAGTTCATTTTATATAAACTCTAATTCTGTGTAACGCTAAGTAATACACACCTGGAGGAGTGTCAGGAGTCTATTTGGTATGGACACTCATACAGAGACTGTTGGAATAATGCACACAAGGAGAATAATGAGGAGTCTATGTCATACGACTACTCATTCAGAGAAACAATGAATAACGCACGTGTGGAGTAATTAGAAGTCTGTTTCTTATGGGCCCTCTTTCACAGCCTCACTAAATATTACACACTTGTGATACAGTCTGGAGTCTATTTTTTATGGCCACTTATTCAGAGAGTAACTGAATAATGCACACCTCCGGAATAGTCAGAAGTCTCTTTCCTATGGCCACTTGTTGAGAGCCTCACTAAAAGTCCTCACCTGGGGAAGTAGTCAGGATTAACTTTTATCTCCTCAATAAGAGTCTCACTAAATAATTCACACCTGTGGAATAGTCAGGAGATGTTTTCATGTGGCCTCTCATTCCGAGTGTCACTGAATGATGTTATGTAGTCAGGAGACTATTTCATGTAGACACATATTCAGAGCCTCAGTGAATAAGACAGACCCTTGATATAGTGAGAAATCTAATTAACATGGCAACGTCTTCTGAGCCTCACTGAAAAATACACACCTGGAGAATAATTTGGAGTCTATTTTTGATGGACATTCATTCAGAGCCTCAGCAAATAATGCACAGCTGCTGAGTAGCCAGGAGTCTATTTCATTTGGACACTCATTCATAGCCTAAGTGGATAATACATTCCTGGGGAATACTCAGGACGCTATTACATATGGCGTCTATTTTAGACATTTATTGGATAAGGAACACCTGTATTGTTGTCAGAATTTTTTTCATATAGCCACATATTTAGAGCCTATCTGAATAACTTACATTTTAGGGACAGTCAAGATTCTATTTCGTATAGCTACTTATTTAGAGATGAATATAAAACGCATGCCTGAAGAGTATTCAGGAGTCTTTATTTTGTGGCCACACATTCACAGCCTCACAGAATAATACAGACCTGTGGAAAAGTCAGGAGTGTATTCCACATGGCCACTATTTAAGGACTTCAGTGAAGAATCATATATATCTGGAAAATATGCAAGATTCTAATACATGGAGTCATTTATTCACAGAATCACTGAATAATGCACACCTAGGGAATAGTATAAAGACTATTTGATATGACCGTTCACCCAGTGACTCAGTGGAAAATTCAGAGCTGAGGAACAGTCAAGAGGATAAAGTCAGGAGTCTATTATATGTGGTCACATGTTTAGAAATTCTGTGAGGAATACACACCTTGGGAATAGTCAAAGTCCATGTCATATGGCCACTCAATCACAGCATTACCGAATAATGCACAATACAGCAATAGTAAGGAATCTATTTCATATGGCCTCTCATTCAGAGCTTCAGTGGATAAGAAAAAGCTGTGGAGTAGTCAGGACCCTATTTAAGGTAGCCCCAAGTTAAGGAGTACCGTGAATGAAACACACATATATGATAGTCTAAAGACTATTTGATATGGACACCCATACAGAATCTCTTCGACTACTCCACATGTGGCGATTAATCACTGGTCTATTACATATGATGATTCGTTTGGAGTGTCAAAAAATAAAGCACACCTGTGAAGTAAAATGGGGTCTATTTCATAAGGCCACTCCTTCAGTGTTTCAGTGAATAATATGTATGTCTGATGTCAAAATTTTTTTCACATGGCCACTCGTTCAGGGCCTCTGTGAATAATACTCCCCTCAAAAATACTCAAGGATCTACTTCAAATGGCTGCAAATTCAGAGTCTTTGTAAGTAATGAACATCTGGGAAATACACAAGAGTCTCTCTTTATGCCAACTTTGTCAGAGTCTCATTCAATAATACACACCCGGGGAAGAGTTAAGAGTCAACTTCATGTAGCCATTCATTTAGAGCCTCAGTGAATAATGCACATCAGAGTAATAGTCGAGCATTTTTTATATGGCCACTCATTCTGTGCCTCCCTGAATGATTCACACCTGGGGGAACCTAATAATTCTGTTTCATACGACCACTCATTTAGAACCTTATTTACTAATTCACAATAGAGCAATAGTCAGGTGTCTATTTTATATAGACTGTCATTCAAAATTTCAGTGAATAATGAAATTCTATGGAGTAATCAGGACACTGTATAAGGCAGCCATGAATTAAGAGCCTTCCTGAATTATACACACATGGGTTTTAGTCAGAATTCTATTTCATATGAAGTCTAATTATCGGTATCACTGAGAAATACACACCTGGAAGAGTGTCAAAAGTGTATTTGGTATGGCCACTCATACAGAACCTGTTTGAATAATGAAAACATGGAGAATAATGAGGAGTTTATGTCATAGGGCTACTCATTTAAACAAACAGTGAATAACGCACATGTGGAGTAATTACAAGTCTGTTTCATATGGCCCCTCTTTCACAGCCTCACTGAATATTACACACTTGTGATATAGTCTGGAGTCTATTTTTTATGGCTACTCATTCAGAGAATCACTGAATAATGCACACCTGCAGAGTAGTCAGAAATCTCTTTTCTATGGCCACTCATAGAGAACCTCAATAAATGTAGATACCTGGGGAAATAGTCAGGATTTAATTTTATCCCCTCATTCAGAGTCTCACTAAATAATGCACACCTGTGGAATAGTCAGGAGACTTTTTCATATGGCCTCTCATTCGGACTGTCACTGAATAATGTGGTGTAGTCAGGAGACTATTTTATGTAGACACATATTCAAAGCCTCAGTAAATAAGAGAGACCCTTGCTATAGTGAAAAATAAAATTAATATGGCCATATCTTCTAAACCTCACTGAATAATACAAACCTGGAGAATAACATGGAGTCTATTTTCGATGGACATTCATTCAGAGCCTCGATAAATAATACACACCTGTGGAGTAGCCAATAGTCTATTTCATTCGGACACTCATTCATAGCCTCAGTGGAAAATATGCACGTGTGGATTAGTCAGGATTCCATTTTCTATGGCCACTGACTCATAACCTCAGTGAACATTGCACAAATGCAAAGTACTTAGCGGTCTATTTTATATTGCCACTCATTCAGAGATTCACTGAATAATACACATATTTAAAATAGACAGCATCCTGTATTATATGGTCACACAAGAAGAGCCTCACTAAGTAATACACACCTGAAAAAGTGTTATGAGTCTACTTCATATAGCCTCACATTTACAGCTTCAGCAAATAATGCACACATGTGGAATAGATGCTGGTCTATTTCACATGGCCAGAAAATTAATGCCTGAGTGAGTAATACACAACTTTGGAATATTCACTAGTATATTCCACATGCTTAAATATTTAGAGTTGGAGTCAATAATACACACCTGTGGACTAGTGAGGAAACAATTTTATATGGCCAAAGTTTCAGAGCCTCAGTGAATAATATATACCTGGAAAATACTCAGTATACTATTACATATGGCATCTATTTCAGAGCTTGATTGAATAAGGAACACCTGTACTGTAGTCACAATTCTATTTTATATAGCCACATATTCAGAACCTAGCTGAATAACATACACCTTGGAAAAATTCAGTATTTTATTTTGTATAGCCAGTCAGTTAGAGCCGAATATAAAAACGCATGCCTGAGGAGTATTCAGGAGTCTCTATTTTGTGGCCACTCATTCACAGCCTCACAGAATAATACAGACATGTGGAAAATTCACAGAGTATTTTACATGGCCACTTATTCAGAACCTCAGTGAAGAATCATATATATCTGGAAAATACTCAGGATTCTATTATATATAGCCAATTTTTCAGAGAATCACTGAAAAATGCACACCTGGGAAATAGTCTGGAGACTATTTAATATGACCGAACACACAGTGACTCAGTGGAAAATGCAAAATGGAGAAACAGTAGGAGGATAGAGTCAGGAGTCTATTATATGTGGTCACTCGTTCAGAAACTCAATGAAGAATACACACCATGGGAATAGTCAGAGTCCATGTCATATGGCCACTCAATTACAGCATTACTGAATAATGCACAATGATCAATAGTAAGGAATATATTTCATATCGCCTCTCATTCAGAGCTTTAATGCATAATAAACAGCTGTGGAGTAGTCAGGGCCCTATTTATGGTAGCCCCAAATTAAGCAGCTCCTTGAATGATACACACATGTGTGATAGGAGACTACTTGATACGGACACTCATCCAGAATCACTTTGAATATTGCACATGGGGGCGGAAATCACTAGTATATTACATATGATTATTCATTTGGAGAGTCAAAAAAAAAAAAACGCACAACTGTGGAGTAAAATGGGATCTATTCCATAAGGTCACTCTTTCAGTGTTTTAGTGAATAATATGTATATCTGATAAGTCAGGAATCTCTTTCACATGGGCACTCGTTCAGAGCCACTGTGACTAATACTTTCCTCAGAAACAGTCAAGGGTCTACTTCAAATGGCTACACATTCAGAGTCTCTGTAAGTAATGAACACCTGGGCAATACAAAAGAGTCTCTTTTTTATGTCCACTTAGTCTGAGTCTCATTCAATAATACACACACGGGGAAGAGTTAAGAGTCTACTTCATGTAGCCACTCATTTAGAGCCTCAGTGAATAATGCACAACAGAGTAATTGTCGAGCATTTTTAATATGGCCACTCATTCTGTGCCTCCCTGAATGATTCACACCTGGGGAATCCTAAGGATTCTATTTCATACTACCACTCATTTAGAACCTTATAGAATAATTCACAATGGAGCAATAGTCATGTGTCTATTTCATATGGCCTCTCATTCAAAATTTCAGTGAATAATAAACTTCTATGGAGTAATCAGGACTCTGTATAAGATAGCCATGAATTAAGTGCCTTCCTGAATAATACACACCTGGGTGATTTTCAGGAGTCTCTTTCACATGAACTCTAATTCTGGGTATCTCTGAGTCATACACACCTGGGGGAGTGTCAGGAGTCTATTTGATATGGACACTAATACAGAACCTGTTTGAATAATGCACACATGAAGAATAATGAGGAGTCTATGTCATACTCTTACTCATTCAGACAAACAGTGAATAACGGACATGTTGAGTAATTAGAAGTCTGTTTCATATTGACGCACTTTCACAGCCTCACTGAATATTACACACTTGTGATATAGTCTGGGGTCTATTTTTATGGCCACTCTTTCAGAGAATCACTGAATAATGCACACCTGCGGATTAGTCAGAAGTCTCTTTTCTATGGACATTCATTGAGAACCTCACTAAATGCAGACTCCTGGGAAAATAGTCAGAATTTACTTTTATCTCCTCATTCAGTCTCACTAAATAATGCAAACCTGTGGAAAAGTCAGTAGACTTTTTCATGTGCCCTCTCATTCGGAGTGTCCCTGAATAATGTGGTGTAGTGGGAGTCTATTTCATGTAGACACATATTCAGAGCCTTAGTCAATAAGAGAGACCCTTCCTGTAGTAAGGAATCTAATTTATATGGTCACATCTTCTAAGCCTCACTGAATAATTCAAACCTAGACAATAACTTGGAGTCAATTCTCGATGGACATTCATTCAGATCCTCGGTAAATAATTCACACCTGTGGAGTAGCCAGGAGTCTATTTCAATTGGACACTCATCCATAGCCTCAGTGAATAATATGCACACGTGAGTAGTCAGAATTCCATTTTATATGGCCACTGACTCCTAACCTCAGTGAATATTGTGAAAATGTAAAGTACTCAGCAGTCTATTTCATTAAGCCACTCATTCAGAGATTCACTGAATAATACAAATATTTAAGAGAGAGAGCCCCCTGTTTTATGTGGACACAAGAAGAGCCTCACTGAGTAACAGACACCTCGGGAAGTGTTAGGAGTCTACTTTATATAGCCTCTTACTTACAGACTCAGGGAATAATGCACACGTGTAGAATAGACACTGTTCTATTTTATATGGCCATAAAATCAAAGCCTGAGTGAGTAATACACAACTTTGGAATAGTCACTAGTCCATTACATATGCCCAAATATTTAGAGTTAGAGTCAATAATACACACCTGTGGACTAGTCAAGAAACAATTTCATATGGCCAAAGTTTCATAGCCTTAGTGAATAATACATACATGAGGAATACTCAGGACGCTATTACATGTGGCATATATTTAAGAGCTTCATTGAATAAGGAACACCTGTATTGTAGTCAGAATTCTATTTGTATAGCCACATATTCAGAGCCTAACTGAATAACATACACCTTGGGGAAAGTCAGGATTTTACTTTGTATAGCCATTTATTTAGAGCTGAATGCAAAAACGAACGCCTGAGGAGTATTCAGGAGTCTCTATTTTATGGCCACTCATTCAGAGCCTCGCAGAATAATACAGACATATGGAAACGTCAAAAGTGTACTTCACATGGCCACTTATTCAGAACCTCAGTGAAGAATCATATGTATCTGGAAAATACTCAGGATTTTATTTTATATAGCCACTTATTCAGAGACTCACTGAATAATGCACACCTGGGGAATAGTCTGTAGACCATTTGATATGACCGTTCACCCAGCGACTCAGTGGAAAATGCAGAGCTGAGAAATAGTCAAAAGGATAGATTCAGGAGTCTGTCCTATGTGGTTACTCGTTCAGAAACTTACTAAAGAATACACACCTTGGGAATAGTCAGAGTCCAGGTCATATGGCCACTCGATCACAGAATTACCGAATAATGCACAATGGGGCAATAGTAAGGAGTCTATTTCCAATGGCCTCTCTTTCAGAGCTTCAGTGCATAATAAAGAGCTGTGGAGGTGTGAGGACCCTATTTAATGTAGCCCCAAATGAAGCAGCTCGGTGAATGATACACACATGTGTGAGAGTCAGGAGACTATTTGATATGGTCACTCATACAGAACCTCTTTGAATACTGCACATCTGGGGAATAATCACTAGTTTATTTCATATGGTGATTCATTTGGAGAGTCAAAAATTAATGTTCACCAGTGAAGTAAAATGGTTTCAAATTCATAAAGCCACTCTTTCTGTGTTTTAGTGAATAATATGTATATCTGATAAGTCAGGAATCCCTTTCACAGGGCCACTCGTTAAGGGTCTCTGTGAATAAGACTCCTCTCAGAAATAGTCAAGGATCTACTTTTAATGGATACAGATTCAGAGTCTCTGTAAGTAATGAACACCTGGGCAATACACCTGAGTCTTTTTTTTTATGCCCACTTAGTCAGAGTCTCATTCAATAATATACACCTGAGAAAGAGTTAAGAGTCTACTTTATGTAGACATTTACTTAGAGCCTCAGTGAATAATCCACACCAGTGTAATAGTCGAGCATTTTTATATGGACACTCATTCTGTGACTCCCTGAATGTTCCACACCTGAGGAATCTTCAAGATTCTATTTCATACCACCACTTATTTAGAACCTTATTGAATAATTCACAATGGAGCAATAGTCAGGTATTTATTTTGTATGGGCTCTTATTCAAAGTTTCAGTGAATAATGAATTTCTATGGAGTAATCAGGACGCTGCTTAAGATAACCATGAATTAAGTGCTTTTTGAATGTTAAACACCTCGGTGGTAGTAAGGTGTCTATTTCATATGAACTCTAATTCTGGGTAACGCTGTGTAATACACACCTGGGGGAGTGTTATGAGTCTGTTGTGTATGGAAACTCATACAGAACCTGTTTGAATAATGCTCCCATGGAGAATAATGAAGGGTCTATATCATACAGCTACTCATTCAGACAAACAGTGAATAAGGCACATGTGGAGTAATTAGAAGTCTGACTCATATGGCCCCTCTCTCACAGCCTCACTAATATTACTCACTTGTGATATAGTCTGGAGACTATTTTTTTTTGTCACTCATTCAGAGAATCTCTGAATAATTCACACCTGCCATATAGTCAGAAGTCTCTTTCCTATGGCCACTCATTGAGAGCCTCACACTGGGGAAATAGTCAAAATTTATTTTCATTCCCTCAACCAGAGTCTCACTAAAGAATGCACACCTTTGGAATAGTCAGGAGACTTTTTCATGTGGCCTCTCATTCGGAGTGTCACTGAATAATGTGGTGTAGTCAAGAGTCTATTTCATGTAGACACATATTAAGAGCCCCAGTGAATAAGAGAGACCCTTGATATAGTAAGGAATCTAATTAATATGGCCATATCTTCTGAGCCTCACTGAATAATACAAACCTGGAAAATAATTTGGAGTCTATTTTCGATAGACATTCATTCAGAGTCTGGGTAAATAATGAAATAGCCAGGAGTTTATTTCATTTGGACACTCATTCATAGCATCAGTAAATAATATGCAAGTGTAGATTAGACAGGATTCCATTTTATATGGCCACTCACTCGTAACCTAAGTGAATAATGCACAAATGTAAAGTACTCAGCAGTCTATTTTATATAGCCACTCATTTAGAGATTCACTGAATAATAAAATTATTTAAGATAGACAGCATCCTGTTTCATATGGTCACACACGAAGAGCCTCATTGAGTAATACACACCTGGAAAAGTGTTAGGAGTCTACTTTACATAGCCTATCATTTACAGCCTCAGCAAGTAATGCACACGTGTGGAATACACACTAGCCTAATTTATATAGCCAGAAAATCAATTGACTAATACACAAGTTTGGAATAGACACTAGTCTATTCCATATGCCCAAATATTCAGAGTCAGAGTCAATAATGCACACCTGTGGGCTAGTAAGAAAACAATTCCATATGGCCAAAGTTTCAGAGCCTCAGTAAATAATATGTACCTGAGGAATAATAAGGAGGCTATTACATATGGCAAGTATTTCAGAGCTTCATTGAATAAGAAACAGCTGTATTGTAGTCAGAATTCTATTTCGTATAGCCACATATTCAGAGCCTAACTGAATAACATACTGCTTGGGGAAGTCAGGATTTTATGTCGTATAGTCACTCATTTAGAGCCGGATGTAAAAACGCACATGTGAGGAGTATTCAGAAGTTTCTATTCTATGGCCAGTTATTCAGAGACTCACAAAATAATACAGATGTGTGGAAAAGTCAGGAATTTATTTCACATGGCCACTTATTCAGAGCCTCGGTTAAGTATCATATATATCTGGAAAATTCTCAGGATTCTATTATCTATAGCCACTTATTCAGACATTCACAGAACAGAGCACACCTGGATGATAGTCTGGAGATTATTTGATATGACTGTTCACCCAGTGACTCAGTAGAAAATGCACAGCTGAGAAATAGTCAAGAGGACAGAGTCAGGAGTCTATTTTATGTGCTCACTCATTCATAAATTCACTCAAGAATACACACCTTGGGAAGAGTCAGAGTCCAGGTCATATGGCCACTCAATCACAGCATTACCGAATAATGCACAATGGGCAATAGCAAGAAGTCTATTTCACATGACCTCTCATTCAGAGCTTCAGTGTTTAATAAACAGCTGTGGAGTAGTCAGGACCCTATTTAAGGTAGCCCCCAATTAAGCAGCTTTTTGAATAATACACATATGTGTGATAGTCAGGAGACTATTTGATATGGACACTCATACAGAGACTCTTTGAATACTTCACATGTGGGGAATTATCACTAATCTATTTCATATGGTGATTCGTTTGGAGAATAAAAAAATAATGCACACCTGTGGAGTAAAATGGGGTCTATTTTATAAGGCAACTCTTTCAATGTTTTAGTGATTAATATGTATATCTGATAAGTCAGGAATATCTTTCACATGGCTACTCGTTCAGGGCCTCTGTGAATAATACTGCCTTCAAAAATAGTCAAGGGTATACTTCAAATGGCTACACATTTAGAACCTCTGTTTGGAATGCACACCTGGGCAATACACAAGAATCTTTTTTTGTGCCCACTTAGTCAGAGCCTCATTCAATAATACACACCTGGGAAAGAGTTAAGAGCCCACTTCATATAGCCACTCATTTAGAGCCTCAGTGAATAATGCACACCTGTGTAAGAGTCGAGCATTTTTTTATATGGCCACTCATTCTGTGCCTCCCTGAATGATACACACCTGTGGAATCCTCAGGATTTTATTTCATACTACCACTCATTAAAAATCTTAATGAATAATTCACAATAGAGCAATAGACAGGTGTTTATTTTATATGGCCTCTCCTTCAAGGTTTTAGTGAATAATAAACTTTTATGGAGTAATCAGGACGCTGTTTAAGATAGCCACGTATTAAGGGCCTTCCTGAATGATGCAAACCTGGGTGATAGTAAGGAGTCTATTTCATATAAACTCTAATTCTGGGTATTCCTGAGTAATACACACCTGGGGGAGTGTCAGGAGTCTATTTGGTATGGAAACTCATAAAGAACCTGTTTGAAGAATGCACACATGCAGATTAATGAGGAGTCTATGTCATACAGTTACTCATTCAGACAAACAGTGAATAACGCACATGTGGAGTAATTACAAGTCTGTTTCATATGGCTCCTTTTTCTCAGCCTCACTAAATATTACACAGTTGTGATATAGTCTGAAGTTTAATTTTTATGGCCACTCATTCAGAGAATCACTGAATAATGCACACCTGTGGAATAGTGAGAAGTCTCTTTCCTATGGCCAGTCATTGAGAGCCACACTAAATGTACACACCTGGGGAAATAGTCAGGATTTACTTTTATCCCCTTATTTAGTCTCACTAAATAATTCACACCTGTAGAATAGTCAGGAGACGTTTTCATGTGGCCTCTCATTTGTAGTGTCCCTCAATAAAATTGGTGTAGACAGAAGTCTATTTCATTTAGACACATATCCAGAGCCCCAGTGAATAAGAGAGACCCTTGCTATTGTAAGAAATCTAATTAATATGGCCACATCATCTGAGCCTCACTGAATAATACACACCTGGAGGATAATTTGGAGTGTATTTTTATAAACATTTATTCAGAGCCTCCGTGAATAATGCACACCTGTGGAGTAGCCAGGGGTCTATTTCATCTGGACACTCATTCATAGCCTCAGTGAATAATATGCACGTGTGGATTAGTCAGGATTTCATTTCATATAGCCACTGACACGTTACCTCAGTTAATTATGCACAAATGTAAAGTACTCAGCAGTCTATTTTATATAGACACTCATTCAGAGATATACTGAATAATAAAATTATTTAAGATAGACAGCATCCTGTTTCATATGGTCACACAAGAAGAGCCTCATTGAGTAACACACACCTGGAAAAGTGTTAGGAGTCTACTTTATATAGCCTCTCATTTACAGCCTCAGCAAATAATGCACACGTGTGGAATACACACTTGTCTATTTTATGTGGCCAAAAAAATCAAAGCCTGATTGACTAATACACAACTTTGGAATAGTCACTAGTCTATGCAATATGCTGAAATATTCAGGGTCAGGGTCAATAATACACACCTGTGAACTAGTCAGGAAACAATTTCATATGGCTAAAGTTTAAGAGCCTCAGTGAATAATATGTACCTGAGGAATAATTAGGATGCTATTACATATGGCATTTATTTCAGAGCTTCATTGGATAATAAACACCTGTATTGTAGTCAGAATTCTATTTCGCATAGCCACATATTCAGAGCCTAACTGAATAACATACATCTTGGGAAAAGTCAGGATTTTATGTCGTATAGCCACTCATTTAAAGCCGAATGGAAAAAAGCACGTCTGAGGAGTATTCAGAAGTCTCTATTTTTTGGCCACTCATTCAGAGACTCACAAACGTATGGAAAAGTCAGGAGTTTATTTCACATGGCCACTTATTCAGAACCTCAGTTAAGAATTATATATGTCTGGAAAATTCTCAGGATTCTATTATATATAGCCGCTCTTTCAGACATTCACTGAACAAAGCACACCTGGAGAATAATCTGGAGACTATTTGATATGACCGTTCACCCAGTGACTCAGTAGAAAATGCAAAACTAAGAAATCGTCAAGAGGATAGAGGTAGGAGTCTATTTTGTGTGCTCATTCATTCAGAAACTCACTGAAGAATACACACCTTGGGAAGAGTCAGAGTCCAGGTCATACGGCCACTCAATCAGCATTACCGAATAATGCACAATGGGCAATAGTAAGAAGTCTATTTCATATGACCTCTCATCCAGAGCTTCAGTGCATAATAAACAGCTGTGCAGTAGTCAGGACCCATTTAAGGTAGCCCCAAATTAAGCAGCTCTTTAAATAATACATATAAGTATGATATTCAGGACAGCATTTGATATGGACACTCATACAGAGACTCTTTGAATACTGCACATGTGGGGAATAATCACTAGTCTATTTCATATGGAGATTTGTTTGGAGAATCAAAAAATAACACACAGCTGTGGAGTAAAATGGGTTCTCTTTCATAACACCACTCTTTCAGTGTTTCAGTGAATTATATGTATACCCAATAAGTCAGAAATCTCTTTCACATGTCCACTCATTCAGGGCCTCTGTGAATAATACTCCCCTCTGAAATAGTCAAGGGCATACTTCAAATGGCTGCACATTTAGAGTCTATGTAAGTAATGTACACCTGGGCAATACACAAGAGTCTTTTTTATGCTCACTTATTCAGAATCTCATTCCATAATACACCCCTGGAAAGAATTAAGAGCCTACTTTATATAGCCACTCATTTAGAGCCAAGGTGAATCATGCACACCAGCGTAATAGTCGAGCATTTTTTTATATGGCCACACATTCTGTGCCTCCCTGAATGATACACACCAGGTGAATTCTCAGGATTCGATTTCATAATACCACTCATTTAGAACCTTATTGAATAACTCACAATGGAGCAATAGTCAGGTGTCTATTTTATATGGCCTCTCCTTCAAAGTTTCAGTGAATAATGAACTAATATGGAGTAATCAGGACGCTGTTTAAGATAGCCATGAATTAAGTACCTTTCTCAATGATAGACACCTGGTGATAGTTAGGAGTCTATTTCATATGATCTCTAATTCTGAGTATCCCTGAGTAACACACACCTGGGGGAGTGTCAGGAGTTTATTTGGTATGGACACTCATACAGAACCTGTTTGAATAATGCACACATGGAAAATAATTAGGAATCTATGTCATATGTCTTCTCATTCAGACAAACAGTAAATAACGCACATGTGGAGTAATTAGAAGTCTGTTTCATATGGCCCCTCTTTCACAGCCTCATTGAATAATACACACTTGTGATATAGTCTGGAGTCTATTTTTTATGGCCACTCATTCAGAGAATCACTGAATATTGCACACCTGTGGAATAGTCAGAAGTCTCTTTCCTATGGCCACTCATTGAGAGCCTCACTAAATGTACACACCTGGGGAAATATTCAGAATTTACTTTTATCCCCTCATTCAGAGTCACACTAAATAATGCACACCTGTGGAATAGTCAGGAAACGTTTTCATGTGGTCTCTCATTTGGAGTTTCACTGAATAATGTTGTGAAGACAGGAGTCTATTTTATGGAGACACATATTCAGAGCCTCCGTGAATAAGAGAGACACTTGCTATAGTATGAAATCTAATTAATATGTCCACATCTTCTGAGCCTCACTGAATAATACACACCTGGTGAATAATTTTGGGTCTATTTTCCATGGACATTCATTCATAGCCTCTGTGAATAATGCACACCTGTGGGGTAGCCAGGTGTCTATTTCATTTGTTCACTCATTTATAGCCTTAGTGGATAATATGCACGTGTGAATTATTCAAAATTCCATTTCATATGGCCACAGACTCCTAACCTCAGTGAATAATGCACAAATGTAAAGAAATAAGATGGCGTCGTAGAGGAGACTCCGGATTGCAGCTCTCAGTGAAGGCGCAGAGGGTGAGTCCTAGCCGCATTCTCGGACAGATCTTTTTTGCCCACAGAACGTTGAAAGTCCCAGGTGTGGGATAGCACAGCCGGTTTGCACAGCCACTTTGGCTGGTTCCGCAGCACAGCAGCACCGGGCACAAAACTCACTGGTCCGGGTGCCCTGTTAAACTGGCAATCTGAGATTTGGAAGGGTAGATTGGCATGTCCATCTAATTGAATGGGACTTGGACAATGAGCCAGACCAGGAGATTCCTGGGAAACGTGATCTGAGCCTGTGCAGTGGGCAGCGGCATGGGAGATCGCATGGATCCAAGTGCCCTATCGGAAGGCTACTGGTGCACTAGTGAGAGAGTCAACCGTTCAGCTTGTGGAGAAGAAGAGTGAGAGAGAGAGAGAGGACGGACTCTGAGGCAGGGAGCTGGGTGATCGGGCTTGGCGGGTCCCAACCTGATGGGGACAAGCAGGGCAGCGATTGGAGGTGCATGGGGCTGAGACTTTTGCTGCTGGCATCTAGAATGGTGCAGCCCAGTGTGGAAGGGGCGTCTGCCACTACTGACACAATCCCCCACTACTGAAGTACCGCCCAGGGCTGACACAGAATGCTGTTGCCGAGGCAACCTGCCATAACAGAGACTCTGCCAGCAGGGCGGAGAAAGCCACAGCAGAACGGAGCCCCACAGCAACAGGGCAGAGCCACGCTAGCAGGGTGGAGCCACGGCAGGAAAATAGTGAATAGACTGCCTCCTAGCTGGGCAGCACAGTGCAGCAGATACTCATATAGAAAGCCCAAACTCCCTGAGACAGAGCACCGAAGGGGGAAAAAAGGGGGGGGTATGAGTTCTGATGCAGCAGACATAAACACATCCTCCCAACAATGCTGAATGAACAACGGAGCTCACAGCTCAGCACTGGAGCGCCTATAAAGCACAGACCATCTCCTCAAGCAGCTCCCTGACCCCTGTATATCCAAAGAGTCATCACCCCAAAAAAGGACTAATCAGACTGACATTTGGTGGGCATCATTCTGAAACAAAGGGAGTAGAAGAAGACACTGGTAGCATCCCTCACTGTTCCGCAGCTACTACAGGTGTACTCCAGACAAGCAAGGCCTGGAGTGGACCTTAGCACTCGTACAACAGAGGGGCTAGACCATTAGGAAGAAAATTAAGTAACAGAAATACCTCATCATCAACAATCTGGGTGTCCACACAGAGACCCAATTGAAAAATCAGCAACTACTAAGACGACAGGTGGATAAATCCATAAAGATGAAAAGAAACCAGCGCAAAAAGGAGGAAAAAACCCGAAAACAAAACACCTCACCTACTAAAAAGAACCAAAACTCCTCATCAGCAAGGGAACAAAGCTGAACGGAGAAAGAGTGTGACAAAATCACGGAATCAGACTTCAGAAAGTGGATAATGAGAAACTTCAGTGAGCTAAAAGAACATGTTCTAAATCAATGCAAAGAAACTAAGAACCTTGAAAAATGATTTGAAAACAGATTCGAGTAAATGATAACAAGAATGGACAACTTAGAGAGGAATATGAATGAATTGAAGGAGCTGAAAAACACAACACGAGAACTTCGCAAAGCATGCACAAGTTTCAACAGCCGAATTGACCAAGCAGAAAAAAGAATATCAGAGGTCAAAGATCAACTCAATGAAATAAAATGAGAAACCAAGATCAAAGAAAAAAGCACAGAAAGGAATGAACAAAATCTCCAAGAAATGTGGGACTATGTGAAGAAACCCAACCTACGTTTGATAGGTGTACCAGAATGTGATGAAGAGAATGAATCCAAGCTGGAAAACACTCTTCAGGATATTAGCCAGGAAAATTTCCCCAACTTAGCAAGACAGGTCAATACTCAACTCCAGGAATTACAGAGAACACCACAAAGATATTCTGTAAAAAGAGCAACCCCAAGGCACATAACCGTCAAATTCACCAGGGTTGAAATGAAGGAGAAAATACTAAGGGCATACAGAGAGAAAGGATGGGTCACCCACAAAAAGAAGCCGATCAGGCTCACAGCATATCTCTCGGCAGAGACTCTACAAGCCAGAAGAGAGTGGAGGCCAATATTCAACATCTGTAAAGAAAAGAACTTGGGGGAAATGGGGGAGGGAGAGCGGGGGGGTCTAGGAGGATACCCTGGGGATGAATACCAAGTGTGGGTGAAGGGGTGGAAGGCAGCAAAACACACTGCCATGTGTGTACCTATGCAACTATCTTGCACGTTCTGCACGTGTACCCCAAAACCTATAATGCAATAAAATTTTAAAAAAGAAAAGAAGTTTCAACCCAGAATTACATATCCAGCCAAACTGAGCTTCATAAGAAAAGAAAAAATAAAATCCTTCTTTAACAAGCAAGTACTCAGAGATTTTGTCACCACTAGGTCTGCTTTACAATAGCTCCTGAAAAAGGCACTACACATAGAAAGAAACAACCAGTACCAACCATCCTAAAACCATACCAAATGCTAAAGAGCATCAACAAAATGAAGAATCTACATGAACCAATGGGCAAAACAGCCAGCTAGCATCAAAATGGCAGTATGAAATTCACACATATCAATATAAACCCTAAATGTACATGGGCTAAATGCACCAATCAAAAGACACAGACTGGCAAATTGGATAGAAAACAAAAACCCATCGGTGTGCTGTATCCAGGAAACCCACCTCACACGCAAGGATACACAAAGGCTCAAAATAAAGGGATGGAGAAAGATTTACCAAGCAAATGGAGAGCAAAAAGAAGCAGGAGTTGCAAATCTAGTCTCTGATAAAATAGACGTTAAAGGAACAAAGATCAAAAGGGACAAAGAAGGTCATTACATAATGGTAAAATGATCGATACAAGACGAGCTAACGATCCTAAATATATACGGACCCAATGCAGGAGAACCCAGATATATAAGGCAGTTCTTAATGACTTACAAAGAGACTTAGACTCCCACACAGTAACAGTGGGAGACTTTAACACTCCACTGTCAATATCAGACAGATCAACCAGATAGAAAATTAACAAGGACATCCAGGACTTGAACTCAGACCTGGAACAAGCAAACCTGATAGATATTTACAAAACTCTCCACCACAAATCCACAGAATATACATTCTTCTCAGCACCACATCACACCTACTCCAAAATTGACCACATAATTGGAAGTAAAGCACTCCTCAGAAAATGCAAAACAACTGAAATCATAACGAACAGTCTCTCAGACGATAGTGCAATCAAGTTGGAACTCAGAATTCAGAAAATAACTCAGAAACACACAGCTTCATGGAAACTGAACAACTGGCTCTTGAATGGGGATTGGATAAAAAAACGAAATGAAGGCAGAAATAAAGAAGTTCTTCGAAACCAACGAGAACAAAGACACAGAGTAATAGAATTTCTGGGACACATTTAAAGCAGTCTGTAGAGGAAAATATATAGCAATAAGTGCCCACATGAGAAGAGTGCAGAGATTCAAAATGGACACCCTATCGTCAAAATTGAAAGAGCTAGAGGAGGAAGACCAAAAAAGCTCAAAACCTAGCCGAAGACAAGAAATAACTAAGATCAGAGCAGAACTGAAGGAGATAGAGACACAAAAAATCCTTTAAAAAATCAATAAATCCAAGAGCTGGATTTTTGAAAAGATCAACAAAATAGACAGACCACTATCCAGACTGATAAAAAAGAAAAGAGAGAACAACCAAATAGATGCAATAAAAAAACGATAAAGGGGAAATCACCACAGATTCCACAGAAATTCAAACCATCATCAGAGAATACTACAAACAACTCTATGCACATAAACTAGTGAACCATGAAGAAATGGATAAATTCCTGGACGCCTCTGTCCTCCCAAGCCTAAACCAGGAGGGAGCCAAAAATATGAATAGACCAATAAAGAGGTCTGAAGTTGAGGCAGCAATTAAGAGCCTACCACACAAAAAAGCCCAGATCCAGATGGGTTCACAGCTGAATTCTACAAGACACACAAAGAGCATTTGGTACCATTCCCCTGAAACTATTCCAAATAATTCAAAAAGAGGGAACTCTTCCCAAATCATTTTATGAGACCAACATCATCCTGATACCAAAACCCAGCAGAGACTCAACAAGAAGAGAAAAGTTCAGGCCAATATCCATGATGAAGATAGATGCAAAAATCTTCAATAAAATACTGGCAAACCGATTGCAACAGCACATTAAAAAACTTATCCATCATGATCAAGTAGGATTCATCCCGGGGATACAAGGCTGGTTCAACATAAGCAAGTCAAGAAATGTAATTCACCACATAAACAAAAGCAAAAACAAAAACCAAATGATTATCTCAATCGATGCAGAGAAGGCATTTGACAAAATTCATGAGCCCTTTATGCTAAAAACCCTCAATAAACTTGGTATTGATGGAAAATATCTTAAAGTCATAAAAGCTATTTATGATAAACCAACAGCCAATATCATACTGAATGGGCAAAAACTGGAAGCATTCCCTTTGAAATCTGGCACTAGACAAGGATGCCCTCTCTCATCACTCCTATTCAACATAGTACTGTAAGTTCTAACCAGAGCAATCAGGCAAGAAAAAGAAATAAAGCGTATTCAAATAGGAAACTTGGAAGCCAAGTTGTCTTTATTTGCAGACGACATAATAGTATACCTAGAAGACCCCATCACCTCAGCTCAAAAGCTCCTGAAACTGATAAGCAACTTCAGGAAAGTCTCAGGATATAAGATCAATGTGCAAAAATCACAAGCATTCCTATACATCGATAACAGACTAAAAGAGAATCAAATCAAGAACAAACTGCCATTCACAATCGCTACAAAGAAAATAAAATACCTAGGAATACAACTCACAAGGAACGTAAGGGACCTCTTTAAGGAAAACTACAAACCACTGCTCAATGAAATAAGAGAGGACAAAAACAGATGGAGAAACATTCCATGTTCGTGGTTAGGAAGAATCAATATCGTAGAAATGGCTGTACTGCGCAAAGTAATTTACACAATCAATGCTATCCCCATCAAACTACCATTGAATTTCTTCACAGAACTGGAAAAAACCACCATGAACTTCATATGGAACCAAATAAAAGCCCGCATAGCCAAGTCAATTCTAAGCAAAAAACACAGCAGGAGTCATCACTCTACCAAACTTCAAACTATACTTCAAGGCTACAGTATTCAAAACAGCATGGTACTGGTACCAAAAGAGAGGTATAGACCAATGGAACAGAACAGAGGCATCGGAGGCAACACAACATATCGAAAACCATATAATCTTTGATAAACCTGACAAAAACAAGCAATGGGGAAAGGATTTCCTGTCTAATAAATGGTGTTGGAAAAACTGGCTAGACATGTGCAGAAAGCAGAAACTGGAACCTTTCCTGACACCTTACACTAAAATTAACTCCAGATGGATTAAAGAATTAAACATAAGACCTGACACCATAAAAACCCCAGAAGAAAATCTAGGCAAAACCATTCAGGACATAGGAGTAGGCAAGGACTTCATGACCAAAACACCAAAAGCATTGGCAACAAAAGCCAAAATACAAAAATGAGACCTAATCAAACTCCACAGCTTCTGCATGGCAAAAGAAACAGTCACTAGAATGAATCGTCAACCATCAGAATGGGAAAAATCTTTGCAGTTTACGCATCTGACAAAGGGCTGATATCCAGAATTTACAAATAACTCAAACAGATTTACAGGAAAAAATCAAACAAGCCCATTCCAAAATGGGCAAAGGATATGAACAGACACTAATTTACACTCCCACCAACAGTGTAAGAGTGTTCCTATTTCTCCACATCCTCTCCAGCATCTGCTGTCTCCAGATTTTTTAATGATCACCATCCTAACTGGTGTGAGATGGTATCTCAATGTGGTTTTGATTTGCATCTCTCTAATGACCAATGATAATGAGCATTTTTTCATGTTTTTGTTGGCCTCATGTATGTCTTCTTTTGTAAAGTGTCTGTTTGTATCCTTTGCCCATTTTTGAATGGGCTTGTTTGTTTTTGTCATGTACACCCGTTTGAGTTCTTTGTAAATTGTGGATATCAGCTTTTTGTCAGATGCGTAAACTGCAAAGATTTTTTTCCCATTCTGATGGTTGCCAATTCACTCTAACGACTGTTTTCTTTGCCGTGCAGAAGCTGTGGAGTTTGATTAGGTCCCATTTGTCTATTTTGGCTTTTGTTGCCAATGCTTTTGGTGTTTTGTTAATGAAGTCCTTGCCTACTCCTATGTCCTGAATGCTTTTGCCTAGGTTTTCTTCTAGGTTTTTTATGGTGCCAGGTCTTACGTTTAAGTCTTTAATCCATCTGGAGATAATTTTAGTGTAATGTGTCAGGAAGAGGTCCAGTTTCTTCTTTCTGCACATGTCTAACCAGTTTTCCCAACAACATTTATTAAACAGGGAATTCTTTCTTCATTGCTTGTTTTTGTCTGGTTTGTCAAAGATTATATGGTTGTAGATATGTTGTGTTGCCTCTGATGCCTCTGTTCTGTTCCATTGGTCTGTATCTCTGTTCTGTTACCAGTACCATGCTGTTTTGATTATGGTAGCCTTGTAGTATAGTTTGAAGCCTGTAGTGCGATGCCTCCCACTGTGTTCTTTTTGTAGAATTGACTTGGCTATGCGGGCTCGCTTTTGGTTCCATATGAAATTCATGGTGGTTTTTTCCAGTTCTGTGAAGAAATTCAATGGTAATTTGATGGGGATAGCATTGATTGTGTAAATTACTTTGGGCAGTATAGCCATTTTCACGATATTGATTCTTCCTAACCACGAACATGGAATGTTTTTCATCTGTTTGTGTCCTCTCTTATTTCGCTGAGCAGTGGTTTGTAGGTTTCCTTAAAGAGGTCCCTTACATTCCTTGTGAATTGTATTCCTAGCTATTTTATTTCTTTGTAGCAATTGTGACTCCTTAAGTCTGTTTTTGGTGTATAGAAATGCTTGTGATTTTGGCACATTGATTTTATATCCTGAGACTTTGTTGAAGTTGCTTTTCAGTTTCAGGAGCTGTTGCGCTGAGGTGATGTGGTCTTCTAGGTATACTATTCTGTCATCTGCAAATAGAGACAATTTGGCTTCCACCTTTTCTATTTGAATACTTTTTATTTCTTTCTCTTGCCTGATTTCTCTGGCTAGAACTTCCAGTACTTTGTTGAATAGGAGTGGTGAGAGAGGGCATCCTTGTCTAGTGCCAGATTTCAAAGGGAATGCTTCCAGTTTTTGCCCATTCAGTATGATATTGGCTGTTGGTTTGTCGTAAATAGCTTTTATTACTTTGAGATATGTTCCATCAATCCCAAGTTTATTGAGGGTTTTTATCATAAAAGACTGTTGAATTTTGTCAAATGCCTTCTTAGCATCAATTGAGATAATCACGTGGTTTTTGTTTTTGCTTCTTTTTATGCGGTGAATTACATTTCTAGACTTGTGTATGTTGAACCAGCCTTGCATCACTGGAATGAATCCTACTTGTTCATGATGGATAAGTCTTTTAACGTGCTGCTGCAATGGCTTGCCAGTATTTTATTGAAGATTTTTGCATCTATGTTCATCATTGATATTGGCCTGAAGTTTTGTTTTCTTGTTGAGTCTCTGCTGGGTTTCGGTATCAGGATGATGTTGGTCTCATAAAATGATTTGTGAAGGTTTCCCTGGTTTTGAATTATTTGGAATAGTTTCAGAAGGAATGGTACCAGCTCCTCTTTGTGTGTGGTAGAATTCGGCTGTGAACCCATCTGGATCTGGGCTTTTGTTGTGTGGTAGGCTCTTAATTGCTGCCTCAACTTCAGACCTTGTTATTGGTCTATTCATAGTTTTGGCTTCCTCCTGGTTTAGGCTTGGGAGGACACAGGTGTCCAGGAACTTATCCACTTCTTCCTGGTTTACTAGTTTTTGTGCACAGAGTTGTTTCTAGTATACTCTGTTGATGGTTTAAATTTCTGTGGAATCTGTGGTAATTTTCCCATTATCTTTTTTTATTGCATCTATTTGGTTGTTCTCTCTTTTTTTTATGAGTCTTGCTAGTGATATGTCTATTTTGTTGATCTTTTCGAAAAATCAGCTCTTGGATTTATTGATTTTTTGAAGGGTTTTTCTTGCCTCTGTCTCCTTCAGTTCTGCTCTGATCTTGGTTATTTCTTGTCTTCATCTAGGTTTTGAGCTTTTTTGATCTTGATCCTCTAGCTCTTTTAATTTTGACGATAGGGTGTCAATTTTGGATCACTCCACTCTTCTCATGTGGGCACTTATTGCTATATAATTTTCCTCTGCAGATTGCTTTAAATGTGTCCCAAAGGTTCTGGTACGTTGTGTCTTCATTCTCGTAGGTTTCAAAGAACTTCTTTATTTCTGCCTTCATTTCATTGTTTATCCAATCAACATTCAAGAGCCAGGTGTTCAGTTTCCATGAAGCTGTGCGGTTCTGAGTTATTTTCTGAAATAACTAAGATCAGAGCAGAAATGAAGGAGATAGAGACACAAAAAGCCCTTCAAAACCTCAATAAATCCAAGAGCTGGTTTTTCGAAATGATCAACAAAATAGACCACTAGCCAGACTGATAAAAAAAGAGAGAGAACAACCAAATAGATGCAATAAAAAATGATAAAGGGGAAATAACCACAGATTCCACAGAAATTTAAACGATCATCAGAGAGTACTACAAACAACTCTATGTACCTAAACTAGTAAACCAGGAAGAAATGGATAAGTTCCAGAATGCCTGTGTCCTCCCAAGCCTAAACCAGGAGGAAGCTGAAACGATGAATAGACCAATAACAACGTCTGAAGTGGAGGCAGCAATTAAGAGCCTACCACACAAATAAAGCCCAGGTCCAGATGGGTTCACAGCTGAATTCTACCAGACAATAAAGGAGGAGCTGGTACCATTTTTTCTGAAATTTTTCTAAATAATTCAAAAATAGGGAACCCTTCCCAATTTATTTTATGGGACCAAAATCATCCTGATACCAAAACCCGGCAGAGACTCAACAAGAAAAGAAAACTTCAGGCCAATATCCATGATGAACATAGATGCAAAAATCTTCAATAAAATACGTGCAAACCGATTGCAACAGCACATTAAAAAACTTGTCCATCAAGATCAAGTAGGATTCATCCCGGACATGCAAGGCTGGTTCAACATTCACAAGTCTATAAATGTCATTCATTACTTTAACAGAACCAAAAACAGAAACCACATGATTAGCTCAATTGATGCAGAAAAGGCATTTGACAAAATTAAACAGTCCATTATGCTAAAAACCCTCTATAAACTCGGTAATGATGGAACATATCTCAAAGCAATAAAAGCTATTTACGACAAACCAACAGACAATATTATACTTAATGGGCAAAAACTGGAAGCATTCCCTTTGAAATCTGGCACTAGACAAGAATCCCCTCTTTCACCACTCCTATTCAACATAGCACTGAAAGTTCTAGCCAGAACAAGAAAAAGAAAAAAGCGTATTCAAATAAGAAAGTTGGAAGCCAAATTTTCTCTTTTTGCAGACGACATGATACTATACCTGGAAGACCCCATCACCTCTGCCCAAAAACTTCTGAAACTGATAAGCAATTTTAGTAAAATATCAAGATATAAAATCAATGTGCAAAAATCACAAGCATTCCTATACACCAATAACATACTTAAAGAGAACCAAATCAATGTCGAACTGCCATTCACAATTGCTGTAAAGAAAACAAAATACCTAGGAATACAGCTCACAAGGAATGTAAGAGACCTCTTTAAGGAAAACTACAAACCACTGCTCAACGAAATAAGAGAGGACACAAACAGATGGAGAAACATTCCATGTTTGTGGTTAGGAAGAATCAATATCGTGAAAATGACTATTCTGCCCAAAGTAATTTACAGAATCTATGCTATCCCCATCAAGCTACCATTGAATTTCTTCACAGAACTGGAAAAATCCACCATGAACTTCATATGGAACCAAAAGAGAGCTCACATTGCCAAGTCAATTCTAAGCAAAAAGAATGCAGCGGGAGGCATCACACTATTAAACTTCAAATTATACTACAAGGCTACAGTAATGAAAACAGCATGGTACTGGTACCAAAACAGAGATATAGATCAACGGAGCAGAACATAGGCATCGGAGGCAAATCAACATATCTACAACCATATAATCTTTGATGAACCAGAAAAAAAAAACAAGCAATGGGGTAATGATTTTCTGTTTAATAAATGGTGGTGTGAAAACTGGTTAGCCATGTGCAGAAAGAAGAAACTGGACGCCTTCCTGGCACCATACACTAAAATTAACTCCAGATGGATTAAAAACTTAAGCATAAGACCTGGCACGATAAAAACCCTAGAAGAAAATCTAGGCAAAACCATCAGGACATAGGAGTAGGCAAAGACTTCATGACCAAAACACCAAAAGCGTTGGCAAGAAAAGCCAAAATAGACAACTGGGACCTAATCAAACCCCACAGGTTTTGCACAGCAAAAGATACAGTCACTAGAGTGAATCAGCAACCAACAGATTAGGAAAAAATCTTTGCAGTTTACCAAACTGACAAAGGGCTGATATCCAGAATTAGAAATAACTCAAACAGATTTACAGGAGAAAAACAAACAAGTCCATTCAAAAATGGGCAAAGAATATGAACAGACACTTTACAAAAGAAGACATACATGAGGCCAACAAACACATGAAAAAATGCTCATCATCACTGGCCATTAGAGAGATGCAAATCAAAACCACATTGAAATACCATTTAATGCCAGTTAGAATGGCGATTATTAAAAAATCTGCAGACAACAGATGCTAGAGAGGATGAGGAGAAAGAGGAACACTCTTAGACTGTTGGTGAAAGTGTAAATTAGTTCATCCACTGTGGAAGACTCTGCGGTGATTCCTCAAGGACCTAGAAATAGAAATTCAATTTGACCCAGCAATCCCATTACTCGGTATATGTCCAAAGGACTATAAATCATTCTACTATAAGAACACATGCACACGAATGTTCATTGCAGCACTGTTTATATTAGCAAAGACATGGAACCCACCCAAATGCCATCGATGATAGACTAGACTAGGAATATGTGGCACATATATACCATGGAATATTATGCAGCAATCAAAAAATGACGAGTTAATGTCCTTTGAAAAGACATTGATGAATCTGGAGAACATTATCCTCAGCAAACTGACACAAGAACAGAAAAAGAAATACCACATATTCTCACTCATAGGCGGGTGAGAAAAATGAGAACACATGGACACAGGGAGGTGGTCTACGACACACTGGGGTCTATTGGCGGGAATCGGGGAGGGACAGCGGTGGGGAACTGGGGAGGGATAGCCTGGGGAGAAATGCCAAATGTGGGTTAAGGGCAGAAAGGCAGCAAAGCACATTGCCATGTGTACTTATGCAACTATCTTGCACGTTCTGCACATGTATCCCAAACTTAAAATGCAAGAAAAATTTTAAAAAGTGCATGCCTGATGAGTATTCAGGACTATCTATGTAATGGCCACTCATTCAGAGCCTCAGAGTAATACAGATCTATGGAAAAGTCAAGAGTGTATTTCAAATGGCCACTTATTCAGAACCTCACTGAAAAATCATATATATCTGAAAAATACTCAGGATTCTATTATATACAGACACTTATTCAGAGACTCACTGAATAATGAACACCTGGGGAATAATCTGGAGACTATTTGATATGACCGTTCACAGAGTGACTCAGTGGAAAATGCACAGCTGACAAATAGTCAAGAGAATAGAGTCAGGAGTCTATTTTATGTGGTCACTCTTTCAGAAACTCACTGAAGAATACACACCTTGGCAATACTCAGAGTCTAGGTCATATGGTCACTCAATCACAGCATTACCGAATAACACACAATGGGGCAATAGTAAGGAGACTATTTAATATGGCCTCTCATTCAGAGATTCCGTGCATAATAAACAACTGTGGAATAGTCAGGACCCTATTTAAGATAGCCCCAAATTAAGCAACTCCGTGAATGCTACACACATTTGTGATAGTCATGAGACTATTTGATATGGACACACATACAGAATACTGCACATGTGGGGATTAATCACTCGTCTATTTCCTATGGTGTTTCGTTTGGAGAGTCAAAAAATAACGCACACCTGTAAAGTAAAATGGGGTCTATTTCATAAGGCGACACTTACAGTGTTTCAGTGAATAATATGTATATCTGATAAGTCATGAACCTCTTTGACATGGACACTCGTTCAGGGCCTGTGAATAGTACTTCCCTCAGAAACAGTCAAGGGTCTACTTCAGAGGGCTACACATTCAGAGTCTCTGTAAGTAATGCACACCTAGGCAATACACAAGAGTCTCTTTTTTATGCTACGTAGTCATAGTCTCATTCAATAATACACACCTGGGGAAGATTTAAGAGTCTATTTTATTAGCCACTCACTTAGAGCCTCAGTGAATAATGCACACCAGGGTAATAGTCGAGAATTTTTTATATGGCCACTCATTCTATGCCTCCATAAATAATAAACACGTGGGGAATCCTCAGGATTCTATTTCATACTACTTCTCATTTAGAACCTTATTGAATAATTAATAATGGAGCAATAGTCACGTGTCTATTTTACATTGCCTCTCATTTAAACTTTCAGTAAATAATGAACTTCCATGGAGTAATCAGTACAGGGTTTAAGATAGCCACGAATTAAGTGCATTCCTGAATGATAAACACCTGGGTGATAGTCAGGAGTCTATTTCATATGAACTCTCATTCTGGGTATCACTGAGTAATTTGCACATCGGGAAGCATCAGGTGTCTATTTCATATGGACAGTGATACAGAACCTGTTTGAAAATTGCACACATGGAGAATAATGAGAAGTCTATATCATGCGGTTACTCATTCAGACAAACAGTTGATAACGCACATGTGGAGTAATTAGAAGTCTGTTTCATATGGCCCCCTTTCACAGACTCACTGAATATTACACACTTGTGATATAGTCTGGAGTCAATTTTTTATGGCCACTCATTCAGAGAATAACTCAATAATTCACACCTGTGGAATAGTCAGAAGTCTCTTTCCTATGGCCACTAATTGAGAGCCTCACTAAATGTACATACCTGGGGAAATAGGATTTAATTTATCCCCTCATTCAGAGTCTCACTAAGTAATGCACACCTGTGAAATAGTCAGAAGACTTTTTCAAGTGCCCTTTCAATCGGAGTGTCACTGAATAATGTGGTGTAGTCAGGAGTCTATTTTATGTAGACACATATTCAGCGCCTCAGTGAAAAAAACAGACCCTTGATATAGTAAGGAATCTAATTAATATGGCCACATCTTCTGAGCCTCACTGAATAATACACACCTGGAAAATAACTTGGAGTCTATTTTCGATGGACATTCATTCAGAGCCTCCGCAAATAATGCACACCTTTGAAGTAATCAGGAGTCCATTTCATTTGGAAACTCATTCATAGCCTCAATGGATAATGATCACGTGTGGATTAGTCAGGATTTCATATGGCCACTGACTCGTAACCTCAGTGAATAATGCACAAATGTAAAGAACTCAGCAGTCTATTTTATATAACCACTCATTCAGATGCTCACTGAATAATACAAAAATTTAAGATAGACAGCATTCTGTTTCATATGGTCACACAAGAAGAGCCTCACTGAGTAATACACACCTAGTTACTAGGAGTCTACTTTATATAGCCTCTCATTGACTGCCTCAGCTAATAATGCACACGTGTGGAATAGACTCTATTCTATTTTATATGGCCACAAAATCAAAGCCTGAGTGTGTAATACACAACGTTTGAATAGTTACCAATTGATTTCACATGCCCAAATATTCAGAGTCAGATTCAATAGTACACACCTGTGGGCTAGTCAGGAAACAATTTCATATGGCCAAAGTTTCAGAGCCTCAGTGAATAATACATACCTGGGGTACACTCAGAACACTCTTACATGTGGCATCTATTTCAGAGCTTCTTTGAATGAGGAACACCAGTATAGTATTCAGAATTCTATTTCATATAGTCACATATTCAGAGCCTAACTAAATAATACACACCTTGGGGAAAGTCTGGATTCTCTTTCGCATAGCCACTCATTTAGAGCCTAATGTGTAAATGCATGCCTGAGGAGTATTCAGGAGTCTCTATTTTATGGCCACCCTTTCAGAGCCTCACAGAATAATACAGACCTATGGAAACGAAAGGAGTGTATTTCACGTGGCCACTTATTCAGAACCTCACTGAAGAATCATATATATCTGAAAAATACTCAGGATTTTATTATATATTGCCTCTTATACAGAGACTGACTGAATAATGCACACCTTGGGAATATTCTTGAGACTATTTGATATGACCGTCCACCCAGCGATTCAGTGAAAAATGCAGAGCTGAGAAATAGTCAGGAGGATAGAGTCAGGAGTCTAATTTATGTGGTCACTCGTTCAAAAACTCACTGAAGAATACACACCTTGGGAATAGTCAGCGTCCAAGTCATATGGCCATTCAATCACAGCATTACCGAATAATGCACAATGGGGCAATAGTAATGAGTCTATTTCATATTGCCTCTCATTCAGAGCTTCAGTTCATAATAAACAGCTTTGGAGTAGTCAGGACCCTATTTAATGTAGCCCCAAATGAAGCAGCTCCGTGAATGATACACACATGTGTGAGAGTCAGGAGATTATTTGATATAAACACTCATACAGAACCTCTTCGAATACTGTACATGTGGGGAGTAATCACTAGTCTATTTCATATGGTGACTCGATTGAAGAGTCAAAAAAATAACCCACAACTTTGGAGTAAAATGGGGTCTATTTCATAAGGCCACTCTTTCAGTGTTCTATTGAATAATATGTATATCTGATAAGTTAAGAATCTCTTTCACGTGGCAACTCATTCAGGGCTTCTGTGTATAATACTCCCATCAGAAATAGTCAAGGGTCTTCTTCAAATGGCTACACATTAAGAGTCTCTGTAAGTAATGAACACCTGGGCAATACTCCTGAGTCTGTTTCTAATGCCCACTTAGTCAGAGTCTTATTCAATAATACACACCTAAGGAAGAGGTAAGAGTCTATTTCATGTAGCCACTCATTTAGAGCCTCAGTGAATAATCCACACCAGGGTAATAGTCGTGCATTTTTTATATGGCCACTCATTCTGTGCCTCACTGAATGATACACACCTGAAGAATTTTCAGGATTCTATTTCATATTAACACCCATTTAGAAATTTATTGAATAATTCACAATGGAACAATAGTCAGGTGTCTGTTTTACATGGCCCCTCATTCAAAGTTTCAGTGAATAATGAACTTCTATAGAGTGATCAGGATGCTGTTTAAGATAGCCATGAATTAAGTGTCTTCCTGAATGATAAAGACATGGGTGATAGTCAGGATTCTATTTCATATCAACTCTTATTCTGTGTATCGCTGAGCAATACACACCTTGGGGAGTGTCAGGAGTTTATTTGATATGGACACTCATACAGAACTTGTTTGAATAATGCACACATGGATAATAATGAGGAGTCTATGTCATATGGCTACTCATTCAGACAAACAGTGAATAATGCACATGTGGAGTAATTAAAAGTCTGTTTAATATGGTCCCTCTTTCACAGCCTCATTGAATATTACACACTTCTGATATAGTCTGGAGTCTAATTTTTATGGCCACTCATTCAGTGTATCACTGAATAATGCACACCTGCGGAATAGTCTAAAGTCTCTTTCCTATGGACACTAGTTGAGAGCCTCACTAAATGTACACACCTGGGGAAATAGTCAGGATTTACTTTTATCTCCTCATTCAGCGTCTCACTAAATAATGCACACCTGTGGAATAGTCAGGAGACTTTTCTATGTGACCTCTCATTTGGAGAGTCACTGAATAATGCAGTGTAGTCAGGAGTCTATTTCATGTAGACACATATTCAGAGCCTCCTTGAGTAAGACGGTCAGTCTTACTATAGTAAAGAATCTAGTGACTACAGCCACATCTTGAGAGCCTCACTGAGCAATACACACCTGGAGAATAATTTGGAGTCTATTTTCGATGGACATTCATTCAGAGACTCGTGAATAATGAACACTTGTAGAATAACCAGGAGTCTATTTCATTTGGACACTCATTCATAGACTTATTGGATAATATGCACATTTGGATTAGTCAGTATTCGATTGTCTATGGACACTGACTCGTAACCTATGTGAATAATGCACTAATGTAATGTACTCAGCAGTCTATTTCATATAGCCACTAATTCAGAGATTCACTGAATAATACAAATATTTAAAATAGACAACATTCTGTATTATTTGGTCACATAACAAGAGCCTCACTGAGTAATACACACCTGAAGAAGTGTTAGGAGTCTGCTTTTTATAGCCTCTCATTTACAGTCACAGTGAATAATGCGCACATGTAGAATAAACATTAGTCTATTTTATATGGCCAGAAAATTAAACCCTGTATGAGTAATACACAACATTGGGATAGTTACTAGGCTATTTCATATGCCCAAATATTCAGAGTCAGAGTCATTAATAACCACCTGTGGACTAGTCAGGAAACAATTTCATATGGCCAAAATTTCAGAGCCTCAGTGAATAACAGTTACCTGGGGAATACTCAGGACGCTATTACATATGTCATCTCTTTCAGAGTTTCATTAAATAAGGAACACCTGTATTGTAGTAAAAATTCTATTTCATATAGTCACATATTCAGAGCCTAACTGAATAACATACACCTTGTGGAAAGTCAGGATTCTATTTTCTAAAGCCACTCATTAAAAGCCGAATGTAAAAATGCACGCCTGAGGAGTATTCAGGAATCTCTATTTTATGGCCACTCACTCAGCCTCACAGAATAATACAGACATCTGGAAAAGTCAGGAGTGTATTTCTCATGGCCACCTATTCAGAACCTCAGTGAAGAACCATATATATCTTGGAAATACTCAGAATTGTATTATAGATAGCCACATATTCAGAGACTCACTGAAAATGCACACCTGGGAAATAGTCTGGGGACTCTTTGATATGACTGTTCACCCAGAGACACAGTAGAAAATGCACAGCTGAAAATAGTCAAGAGGATAGAGTCAAGAGTTTATTTTATGTGGTCACTCATTCAGAATCTCACTGAAGAATACACACATTGGGAAGTGTCAGACTCCAGGTCATATGGCCACTCAGTCACTTCTGTACCAAATAATGCACAATGGGGCAATAGTAAAACGTCTATTTCCTATGGCCTTTCATTCAGAGTTTCAGTGCATAATAAACAGTTCTGGAGTAGTCAGGACCCTATTTAAGATAGACCCAAATTAAGCTGCTTCTTGAATGATACACACATGTGTGATAGTAATTAGACTATTTGATGTGGACACTCATACAGAACCTCTTCGAATACTGCACATGTGAAAAATAATCACTTGTCTCTTTCATATGGTGATTCGTTTGGAGAGTCAAAAAATAACACACACCTTTGGAGCAAACTGGGGTCTATTTCATATGGCCACCCTTTCAGTGTTTTAGTGAATAATATGTATATCTGAGGAGACACGAATCCCTTTCACATGGCCCCTCATTCAGGGCCTCTCTGAATAATACTACCCTCAGAAACAGTCAAGGGTCTACTTGAAATGGTTGCACATTCACAGTATCTGTAAGTAATGAACACCTGGGCAATACATAAGAGAATCTTTTTTATGCCCACTTAGTCAGAGTCTCATTCAATAATAAACACATGGGGAAGAGTTAAGAGTCTACTTTATGGAGCCACTAATTCAGAGCCTCAGTGAATAATGCACACCAGGGTAATAGTCGAGCATTTTTTATATGGCCACTCATTCTGTGCCTCCCTGAATGATACACACCCGGGGAATCCTCAGGATTCTTTTTCACACTACCACTCATTTAGAACCTTATTAACTAATTCACAATGAAGCAATAGTCAGGTGTCTATTTTATATGGCCTCTCATTCAAAGTTTCAGTGAATAATAAACTTCTATGGAGTAATCAGGACGCTGTTTAAGATAGCCATGAATTAAGTGCCTTCCTGCATAATACACACCTGAGTGATAGTCAGGAGTCTATTTCATATGAACTCTAATATTGGGTAATGCTGAGTAATACACACCTGGAGAGTGTCAGGAGTTTATTTGGTGTGGACACTATACAGAACCTGTTTGAATAATGCACACATAGGGAATAATTAGGAGGCTATGTCATACAGCTACTCATTTAGACAAACAGTGAATAATGCACATGTAAAGTAATGAGAAGTCTGTTTCATATGACCCCTCTTTCACAGCCTCAGTGAATATTACACACTTGTGATATAGTCTGGAGTCTATTTTTTTATGGCCACTCATTCAGAGAATGACTAAAAAATGCACTCTTTTGAAATATTCATAAGTCTCTTTCCTATTTCGACTCATTGAGAGCCTCCCTAAATGTACACACCTGGAGAAATAGTCAGGAATTAATTTTATCCCATCATTCAGAGTCTCACTAAATAATGCGCACCTGTGGAGTAGTCAGGAGACTTTTCTGTGGCCTCTCATTTGGACGGTCACTAAATAATGTCGTGTAGTTAGGAGTCTATTTCATGTAAACTCATATTCAGAGCCTCAGTGAATAAGACAGATACTTGCTGTAGAAAGGCATCTAATTTATATGGCCACAACTTCTGAGCCTCACTGAATAATACACACCTGGAGAATAATTTGGAGTCTATTTTCGATGGTCATTCATTTAAAGCCTCAGTGAGTAATGCACACCTGGGGAGTATCCAGGAGTCTATTTCATTTGGACACTGATTCATAACCTTAGTGCATAATATGCACGTGTGGATTAGTCAGAATTCCATTTCATATGGCCACTGACTCGTAACCTCAGTCAATAATGCACAGATGTAAAGTACTCAGCAGTCTATATCATATAGCCACTCATACAGAGATTCACTGAATAATACAAATATTTAAGATAGACAGAATTCTGTTTCTTATGGTCACAAAAGAAGAGACTCACTGAGTAATACACACCTTGTGAAGTGTTAGGAGTCTACTTTATATAGCCTCTCATTTACAGAGTCAGCGAATAATGCACACGTGTGAAATAGACACTAGTCTACTATATATGGCCACAAAACCAAAGCACGAGTGAGTAATACACAACTTTGAAATAGACAGTAGTTTATTTCATATGCCCAAATATTCAAAGTCAGAGTCAATAGTACACTCCTGTGGACTAGTCAGAAAAACATTTCATATGGCCAAAGTTTCAGAGCCTCAGTGAATAATACATACCTGGGAATACTCAGGTCTCTGTTGCATATGGGATTTATTTCAGAGCTTCATTGAATTAGGAACACTTGTACTGTACTCAGAATTCTATTTTGTATAGCCACATATTTAGAGCCTAACTGAATAACATACACCTTGGGGAAAGTAAAGATTCTATTTTGTATAGCCACTCATTTAGAGCTGAATGTAAAAAGGCATGCCTGAGGTGTATTCAGAAGTCTCTATACTATGGTCATTCATTCAGAGCCTCACAGACTAATAGAGAACTATGAAAATGTCAAAAGTGAATTTCACATGGCCAGTTATTCAGAGCCTCAGTGAAGAATCATATATATATGAAAATACTCAGTATTCTATTATATATAGCCACTTATTCAGAGACTCACTGAATAATGCACACTTGACAAATAATCTGGAGACTATTTGATATGACAGTTCACAAAGCAACTCAGTGGAAAATGCAGAGCTGAGAAATACTCAAGAGGATAGAGTCAGCAGTCTATTTTATGTGGTCATTCATTAAGAAACTAACTGAAGAATACACACCTTGGGAATAGACAGAGTCCAGGTACTAAGGCCACTCAATCAAAGCATTACCAAATAATGCATAATAGGCCAATAGTAAGACATCTATTACATATGACCTCTCATTCAGAGCTTCAGTGCATAATAAAAAGCTGTGGAGTAGTCAGGAACCTATTTAAGATGGCCCCAAATTAAGAAGCTCAGAGAATGATACACACATGTGTGATAGTCAGGAGACAATTTGATATGGACACTCTTACAGAAGTTTTTCGAATACTGCACATATCCTGAATAATCACTAGTCTATTTCAGACGGTGATTCGTTTGGAGAATGAAAAAGTAACGCACTCCTGTGGAGTAAAATGGGGTCTATTTCATAATGCCACTCTTTCAGTGTTTCAGGGAATAATATGTATATATGATAAGTCAGGAATCTCTTTCACATGGCCACTCCTTCATGTAATCTGTGAATAATACTCCCCTCAGAAATAGTCTAGGGTCTACTTCAAATGGCTACAAATTCAGAGTCTCTGTTAGTAATGCACACCTGGGCAATACACAAGAGTTTCTTTTTTATGCCCACTTAGTCAGAGTCTCATTCAATAATAAACACCTTTGGAAGAGTTAAGAGTCTACTTTATGTAGCCACTCATTTAGTGCCTCAGTGAATAATGCACACCAGGATAATAGTCTAGAATTTTTTATATAGCCACACATTCTGTGAATCCCTGAATGATACACACCTGGGGAATCCACAGAATTCCATTTTATACTACCACTAATTTAGAACCTTATTGAATAATTCACAATGAAGCAATAGTAAGGTGTCTATTCTATATGGCCTCTCATTCAAAGTTTCAGTGAATAATGAACATCTATGGAGTAATCCGGATGCTGTTTATGATAGCCACGAATGAAGTGACTTCCTGAATAATACACACCTTGGTAACAGAAAGCTGTCTATTTCATATGAACTCTAATTCTGGGTATCGCTGAGTAACACAAACCTGGGGAAGTGTCAGGAGTCCATTTGGTATGGATACTCATACAAAACCTGTTTTAATAATGCACACATACAGAATAATGAGGAGTCTATGTCATATGGCTACTCATTCAGAGAAACAGTGAAAAACGCACATGTGGAGTAATGAGAAATCTGTTGCATATGGCCCCTTTTTCTCAGCCTCAGTAAATATTACACACATGTGATATAATCTGCCGTCTATATTTTATGGCCACTCATTCAGAGAATCACTAAATAATGCACTCCTTCAGAACAGTCAGAAGTCTCTTTGCTATTGCTTCTCATTGAGAGCCTCACTAAGTGTACAAACCTGGGAAAATAGTCAGGATTAACTTTTATCTTCTCATTCAGAGTCTCACTAAATAATGCACAGCTGTGGAACAGTCAGGAGACTTTTTCATGTGGCCTCTCATTCGGAGTGTCACTGAATAACGTTGTGTAGTCAGGTGTCTATTTTACATAGACACATATTCAGAGCCTCAGTGAATAAGAGAGATCCTTGCTGTAGTAAGGAATCTAATTTATATGGCCACATCTTCTGAGCCTCACTGCATAATACACACCTGGAAAATAATTTGGAGTCTATTTTCGATGGTCCTTCATTCAGCTCCTCAGTGAATAATGCACACCTGTGTAGTAGCCAGGAGTCTATTTCATTTGGATACACATTCCTAACCTTAGTTGATAATATGCACATGTGAATTAGTCAAAATTCCAATTCATATAGCCACTGACTCGAAACCTCAGTGAATAATGCACAAATGTAAGGCACTCAGTAGTCTGTTTATATAGACACTCATTCAGAGATTTATTGAATAATACAAATAATTAAGATAGACAACATCCTGTTTTATATGGTCACACAAGAATAGCTTCACTGAGTAATACACACCTTGGGAAGTGTTAGGAGTCTACTTTATATAGCCTATCATTTACAGACTCAGCGAATAATGCACACATGTGAAATAGACACTAGTCTATATTATATGGCCACAAAATTTAAGGTTGAGTGAGTAATACACAACTTTGGAATAGTCACTAGTGTATTCCATATGCCCAAATATTCACAGTCAGAGTAAATTATACACTCCTGTGGACTACTCAGAAAACAATTTCATATGGCCAAAGTTTCAGAGCCTCAGTGAATAATACACACATGGGGAATACTCAGGACGGTATTACATATGGCAACTATTTCAGAGCTTCATTGAATAAGAAATACCTGTATTGTCATCAGAATTTTATTTTGTATAGCCACATATTCAGAGCCTAACTAAATAATATATACCATGGAGAAAGTAAGGATTCTATTTCATAAAACCACTCAATTAGTTCTGAATGTAAAAATGCATGCCTGAAGATTTTTCAGGAGTCCCCATATTATGGCAACTCATTCAGAGCTTCACAGTTTTATAGAGACCTATGAAAAAGTCAGGAGTGTATTTCACATGGCCACTTATTCAGAGCTTCACTGAAGAATCATACGTATCTGGAAAATACTCAGCATTTGATTATATCTTGCCACTTAGTCAAAGACTCACTGAACAATGCACACCTGGGGAATAGTCTGGAGACTATTTGATATGACCGTTCACCAAGAGACTCAGTGGAAAAGGCAGAGCTGAGAAAGCATCAAAAGGATAGAGTCAGGAGTCTATTTTATCTGGTCACTGGTTCAGAATCTCACTGAAAATTACACACCTTGGGAATAGTCAATGTCCACGTCCTATTTGCCAATAAGTCACAGCATTACTGAATAATGCACAATGGGGAAATAGTAAGATGTCTATTTTATATGGCCTCTAATTCAGAATTTCAGTGTTTAATAAACAGCTGTGGAGTAGTCAAGACCGTATTTAAGGTAGCCTCAAATTAAGCACCTCTGTGAATGATATACACATGTGTGATATTCAGGAGACTATTTGATATGGACACTTATACAGAACCTCTTCGAGTACTGCACATGGGTGAATAATCACTAGTCTATCTCAAAATGTGATTCGTTTTGCAAATCAAAAAGTAATGCACTCCTGTGGAGTAAAATGGGGTCTATATCATAAGGCCAGTCTTTCAATGTTTCATTGAATAATATGTATATCTTAGAAGTCAGGAATCTCTTTCACATGGCCACTCCTTCATGTAATCAGTGAATAATAATTCTCACAGAAATCGTCAAGGGTCTTCTTCAAATGGCTACACATTCAGAGTCTCTGTAAGTAATGCACACCTGGGCAATACACAAGAGTTGCTTTTTTATGCCCACTTAGTCAGAGTCTCATTCAATAATAAACACCTGGATAAGAGTTAAGAGTCTACTTTATGTAGCCACTCATTTAGTGCCTCAGTGAATAATGCACACCAGGGTAATAGTCTAGCATTTTTTAATATGGCCACTCATTCTGTGAATCCCTGAATGATACACACCTGGGGAATCCTCAGAATTTTATTTCAAACTACCGCTCATTGAGAACCTTATTGAATATTTCACAATGAAGCCATACTCAGGTGTCTATTCTATATGGCCTCTCATTCAAAGATTCAGTGAATAATGAACATCTATGGATTAATCAGGACACTGTTTAAGATAGCCACGAATTAAGTGACCTCCTGAATGATACACACCTTGGTAACAGAAAGGAGTCTATTTCATGAACATCTATGGAGTAATCAGGATGCTGATTAAGATAGCCACGAATTAAGTGACCCCCTAAATGATACACACCTTCGTAACAGAAAGGAGTCTATTTCATATGAACACTAATTCTGGGTATCACTTTGTAATACACACCTGGGGAAGTGGCAGGAGTCTATTTGGTATGGATACTCATACGGAACCTGTTTGAATAATGCACACATACAGAATAATGAGGAGTCTATGTCATATGGCTACTCATTCAGAGAAACAGTGAATAAAACACATGTGGAGTAATGAGAAGTCTGTTGCATATGGCAACTCTTTCTCGGCCTCAGATAATAGTACACATTTGTGATATAATCTTCTGTCTACTTTTTTATGGCCACTCATTCAGAGAATCACTGAATAACGCACTCCTTCGGAAGAGCCAGAAGTCTCTTTCCTATTGCTTGTCATTGAGAGACTTACTAAATGTACAAACCTGGGAAAATAGTCAGAGTTTACTTGTATTTTCTCATTCAGAGTCTCACTAAGTAATGCACACCTGTGGAACAGTCAGAAGACGTTTTCTTGTGGCCTCTCATTCAAAGTGTCACTGAATAATGTGGTGTAGTCAGGTGTCTATTTTATGTAGACACATATTCAGAGCCTCAGTGAATAAGACAGACCCTTGCTGTAGTAAGGCATATAATTTATATGGCCACATCTTCTGAGCCTCACTGCATAATACACACCTGGAAAATAATTTGGAGTCTATTTTCGATGGTCATTCATTCAGAGCCTCAGTGAACAATGAAGACCTGTGGAGTAGCAAGGGGTATATTTCATTTCGATACTCATTCATAACCTCAGTGGTAATATGCACATGTGAATTAGTCAGGATTCCATTTCATATGGCCACTGACTCGAAACCTCAGTGAATAATGCACAAATGTAAGGTACTCAGCAGTCTGTTTTCTATAGAAATTCATTCAGAGATTTACTGAATAACACAAATAATTAAGATAGACAACATCCTGTTTTATATGGTCACACAAGAATAGCTTCACTGAGTAATACACACCTGGGGAAGTGATAGGACTCTACTTTATATAGCCTTTAATTTACAGACTCAGCGAATAATGCACATGTGTGAAATAGATACTAGTCTATATTAAATGGCCACATAATCTAAGTCTGAGTGAGTAATACACAACTTTGGAATAGTCACTAGTGTATTCCATATGCCCAAATATTCAGAGTCAGAGTCAATAATACACTCCTGTGGACTATTCAGAAAACAGTTTCATATGGCCAAAGTTTCAGAGCCTCGGTGAATAATACATACCTGGGGAATAATCAGGACGCTATTACATATGGCATCTATTTCAGAGCTTCATTGAATAAGGAACACCTGTATTGTTGTCAGAAATTTATTTCCTATAACCACATATTCAGAGCCTATCTAAATAACATGTACCTTGGGGAAAGTAAGGATTCTATTTCCTCAAACCACTCAATTAGTTCTGAATGTAAAATGGCACTCCTGAAGAGTTTTCAAGAGTCTTTTATTATGGCCACTCATTCAGAGCCTCACAGATTAATAGAGACCTATGAAAAATCAGGAGTGTATTTCACATGGCCACTTATTCAGAGCCTCACTGAAAAATCATACGTATCTGGAAAATACTCAGCATTTGATAATATCTTGCCACTTAGTCAAAGACTCACTGAATAATGCACACCTGGGGAATAGTCTGGAGACTTTTTGATATGACTGTTCACCAAGAGACTCAGTGGAAAAGGCAGAGCTGAGAAAGAGTCAAGAGGATAAAGTCAGGAGTCTATTTTATCTGGTAACTCGTTCAGAATCTCACTAAAAATTACACACCTTGGGAATAGTCAGAGTCCACGTCCTATTTGCCAATAAGTCACAGCATTACTGAATAATGCACAATGGGGAAATAGTAAGATGTCTATTTCATATGGCCTCTAATTCAGAGATTCAGTGTTTAATAAACAGCTGTGGAGTAGTCAGGACCCTATTTAAGGTAGCCTCAAATTATGCAGCTCCGTGAATGATACACACATGTGTGATAGTCAGGAGACTATTTGATATTATCACTCATACAGATCCTCTTCGAATACTGTACATGGGTGAGTAATCACTAGTCTATTTCAGAAGGTGATTTGTTTGGAGAATCAAAATTAACGCAGTCCTGTGGAGTAAAATGGGGTCTATTTCAGAAGGCCACTCTTTCAGTGTTTCAGTGAATAATATGTATATCTGATAAGTCAGGAATCTCTTTCACATGGCCACTCCTTCATGTAATCAGTGGATAATACTTCCCACAGAAATCGTCAAGGGTCTACTTCAAATGGCTACACATTCAGAGTCTCTGTAAGTAATGCACACCTGGGCAATATACAAGAGTTTCTTTTTTATGCCCACTTAGTCAGAGTCTCATTCAATAATAAACACCAGGATAAGTGTTAAGAGTCTACTTTATGTAGCCACTCATTTAGTGCCTCAGTGAATAATGCACACCAGAGTAATAGTCTAGCATTTTTTATATGGCCACTCATTCTGTGAATCCCTGAATCAAACACACCTGGGGAATCCTTTAGAATTCCATTTCATACAACCACTCATTAAGAATTTTATTGAATAATACGCAGTGAAGCAATAGTCAGGTGTCTATTCTCTATGGCTTCTCATTCAACGTTTCAGTTAATAATGAACATCTATGGAGTAATCAGGACGCTGTTTAAGATAGCCATGAATTAAGTGACTTCCTGAATGATACACACCTTGGTAACAGAAAGGAGTCTATTTCATATGAACTCTAATTCTGGGTATCACTGAGTAATACACACCTGGGGAAAATTCAGTAGTCTATTTGGTATGGATACTCATATGGAACCTGTTTTAATAATGCACACATACAGAATAATGAGGAGTCTATGTCATATGGCTACTCATTCAGAGAAACAGTGAATAACACACATGTGGAGTAATGAGAAGTCCGTTGCATATGGATCCTCTTTCTCAGCCTCAGTTAATATTATACACTTGGGATATAATCTGCCATTTATTTTTTATGGCCACTCATTCAGAGAATCACTGAATAATTGACTCCTTCGGAACAGTCAGAAGTCTCTTTCCTATTGCTTCTCATTGAGAGCCTCACTTAATGTACAAACCTGGGAAAATTGTCAGGATTTACTTTTGTCTTCTCATTCAGAGTCTCACTAAATTATGCACAGCTGTGGAATAGTCAGGAGACTTTTTCATGTGGCCTCTCATTCGGAGTATCACTGAATAATGTGGTGTAGTCAGGTGTCTATTTTATGTAGACACATATTTAGAGCCTCAGTGAATAAGACAGACCCTTGCTGTAGTAAGGCATCTAATATATTTGGCCACAGCTTCTGAGCCTCACTGCATAATACACACCTGAAGAATAATTTGGAGTGTATTTTCTATGGTCATTCATTCAGTTCTTCAGAGAATAATGCACACCTGTGGAGTAGCCAGGAGTCTATTTCATTTGGATACTCTTTTATAAACTTAGTGGATAATATGCTCATGTGAATTAGTCAGGATTCCATTTCATATGGCCACTGACTCGAAACCTCAGTAAATAATGCACAAATGTAAGAACTCAGCAGTCTGTTTTATATAGAAACTCATTCAGAGATTTACTGAATAATACAAATATTTAAGATAGACATCATCCTGTTTTATATGGTAACACAAGGATAGTCTCACTGAGTAATACACACCTGGAGAAGTGGTAGGATTCTACCTTATATAGCCTATCATTTACAGATTCAACAAATAATGCACACGTGTGAAGTAGACACTAGTCTATAATATATGGCCAGAAAATCTAAGGCTGAGTGAGTAATACACAACTTTGGAATAGTCACTAGTATATTCCATATGCTCAAATATTCAGAGTCAGAGTCAATAATACCCACCTGTGGACTAGTCAGGTAACAATTTCATATGGCCAAAGTTTCAGAGCCTCAGTGAATAATACATACCTGGGGAAAACTCAGGACTCTATTACATATGGCACCAATTTCAGAGCTTCATTGAATAATGAACACCTGTATTTTCATCAGAATTTTATTTCATATAGCCACATATTCAGAGCCCAACTAAATAACATGTACCTTGTGGTAAGTAAGGATTCTGTTTTATATAACCACTCAATTAGTTCTGAATGTAAAAATGCATGCCTGAAGAGTTTTCAGGAGTCTCTATATTATGGCCACTCATTCAGAGCCTTGCAGATTAATAGAGACCTATAAAAAAGTCAGGAGTGTATTTCACATGGCCACTTATTTAAAGCCTCACTGAAGAATTATACGTATCTGAAAAATGCTCAGCATTTTATTATATAAAGCCACTTATTCAAAGACTCACTTAATAATGCACACCTGGGAAATAGTCTGGAGACTTTTTGATATGACCGTTCACCAAGAGGCTCAGTGGAAATGGCAGAGCTGAGAAAGAGTCAACAAGATAGAGTCAGGAGTCTATTTTATCTGGTCACTTGTTCAGATTCTCACTGAAAATTACACACCTTGGGAATAGTCAGCGTCTACATCCTATGGCCACTAAACACAGCATTACTAAATAATGCACAATGTGGAAATAGTAAGATGTCTATTTCATATGGCCTCTAATTCAGAGCTTCAGTGTTTAATAAACTGCTGTGGAGTAGTCAGGACCCTATTTAAGGTAGCCCCAAATTAAGCAGCTCCGTGAATGATACACACATGTGTAATAGTCAGGAGACTATTTGATATGGACACTCATACAGAACCTCTTCTAATACTGCACATGGGTAAATAATCACTAGTCTATTTCAGAAGGTGATTTGTTTGGAGAATCAAAAAGTAACGCTCTCCTGTGGAGTAAAATGGGGTCTATTTTATAGGGCCACTCTTTCAGTGTTTCATTGAATAATATGTATATCTGATAAGTCAGAAATCTCTTTCACATGGCCACTCTTTCATGTATTCAGTGAATAATACTTCCCACAGAAATCGTCAAGGGTCTACTTCAAACTGCTACACATTCAGAGTCTCTGTAAGTAATGCATACATGGGCAATACACAAAAGTTTTCTTTTTATGCCCACTTAGTCAGAGTCTCATTCAATAATAAACACCTTGGGTAGAGTTAAGAGTCTACATTTTGTAGAAACTCATTTAGTGTCTCAGTGAATAATGCACACCAGGGTAATAGTGGAGCATTATTTTTTAGTTTTGATTGCATTTTAGGATTTGGGGTACATGTGCAGAACGTGCAAGATAGTTGCATAGGTACACATATGGCAGTGTGGTTTGCTGACTTCCTCCCCTTTACCCACATTTGGCATTTTCCCCCAGGCTATGCCTCCCCAGCTTTCCCCCAGCTGTCACTCCCCCATTCCCCTAATAGAACCCAGTGTGTATTAGACCCCCTCTCTGTGTCTATGTGTTCTCATTTTTTCACCGGCCTATGAGTAAGAATATGCGGTTTTTTCTTTTTTCTTTTGTCAGTTTGCTGAGAATAATGTTCTCCAGACTCATCCATGTTTTTACAAAGGACACAAACTCATCATTTTTGATTGCTCCATAATATTCCATGGTGTATATATGCCACATTTTCTCAGTCCAGTCTATCATTGATGGGCATTTGGGTTGGTTCCAGGTCTTTGCTATTGTAAACAGTGCTGCAATGAACATTCTTGTGCATGTGTCCTTATAGTAGAACAATTTATAGTCTTTTGGCTATATACCCAGTAATGGGATTGCTGGGTCAAATGGAATTTCTATTTCTAGGTCCTTGAGGAATCGCCACACTGTCTTCCACAATGGTTGAACTAATTTACACTCCCATCAACCGTGTAAGAGTGTTCCTATTTCTCCACATCCACTCCAGTATCTGCTGTCTCCAGATATTTTAATGATCACCATTCTAACTGGCGTGAAATGGTATCTCAATGTGGTTTTGATTTGCATCTCTCTAATGTCCAGTGATGATGAGCATTTTTTCATGTGTTTGTTGGACACATGTTCATTCTTTTTAACATTTCATCAAACCTTTTTTCAAAGTTCTTAGTTTCTTTACATTGGGTTAGAACAAGTTCTTTCAACTCCCAAAATTTTTTATCATCCACCTTCTGAAGCCTACTTCAGATAATGGAACACAGTCGTTTTTCATCAGGGCTTGTTTTGATGCTGATGAGGAATTGCAATCCCCTGTAGAGAGAGAGGGTTTCTGATTTTCGATATTCTCGGCTTTTATACGCTGTTTTTTCCCCCTTTATTGTGAATTTATCCATCTGTTGTCTTTACAATTACCGCCTTTCGAAATAGGTTTCTAAGTGCAGTTCAATTTATTGATTCCCAGTGCTGGAATCCGAGCAACCCACTGTGCTGGCCAAAACAGCAGCGATAAGACTGATGGTGCTCTTCTGCCTGGGAATCTTTGGTCTTGCTTCCTTCTTGAGTCCGCAACAAGCAGCTATGCCTTCCCAGAACTCCAAACACCAGTCAGTAGGGGAACCTGTCCCATTTACTGTGCACGAAGGGCTGACGCATTAAGGCGACGGCAAAACTGCTGCACTGGCCACAAGAGTCACGTTGGCGACCAGCGGAGCTTCTCCACTGGAAATCTTCTGGTCCATAAGTGATGAAAATTTATCTGAAAGTGTGGCATCCTCACGTTTTCTGAGCTTTCACTGGGAGCTAAAATCTTCTTATCTTATTTTTTTATTTTGTTATATATATTTGAGTTTATTAAAAATTTTTTTGAATTGATACATGCACAAGGTAAAAAATTAAATTGTATGGAAGGACTTAAAATGAAAAACAAAGTTTTTCATTCCACCCTTTTTAAATATAGTCCCACTCCCTAGAGGAAATATATTTAATGACATTTATTTTAGATGATATGGTAACTACCTTTCTATCTTTAAATAATATATTTGAACAATAATTTCCTGACTTACTGACATTACATAATATTTAATAATTCCTCATTACAAAAGATAAGTATTTAACTGACACTGTCATCACATTCCTTTTTCAATCTCTCTCCAAATGTTTGAAGAGAGTTACGTCACTTTTTAATACATCTACTGATTTATAGCTTTGAACGATATACGAATCCTCTAGTTCTTGTTCCATTAACTGAATATCTTTTCATCCCAACTTTGAATATGTAAGTATTTCTACCTTTCAGTCCCCCACTCTTCCTCTAATACTCAGTCTCTTTCTGCTATCTTTTTCTTTTTCAGCATTACTTTCAACTTCAGTTCTGAATATAAAAAATGAAGCTTTTCATAACATTGTCAATAGGCTGATCTGAACACTAAATGCTAACAAATGAAATCAACATTATTTTGGCAATTTAAATGCTTCTTACTGAGAGCCTAGTATAAGCTAGAATATTTTCCTCCATACACATCCAATGTTTTCATGCCTGTGCCATAGAAAAGAAAATGTACCTATCAAGCCTTTTCTTATTCTTCATGAATAACTCAAAATCATGTCTCATGTTCTTTTGCTCTACAATTGGACCTAAATTATTTGACATATTGTTGATTTGTCTTTATTTTTTCTTGACGAAATCATCTTCTCAAGCATACCAGCTCTTCAGTGATACCATCTATGGCACTGAATGGGCATTCTTCCCAGAAAGCCCAAGACATTGTGCTCTCATGTGAAATTAGTCTGATGGATAGTTGTCACTCTAGAGTAAGACATCCTTTTGGAAAATTATCACTCTAGAATGAGACATCCTAAGTAAGGTCCACTGTTTTATGGATCCCATTTATTCTTTCCTTGTTTTCATTCTCATTTTGCTGAGAAACTTCCTGAAGATACTTCCACAGTAAGGTGCAAAAGAGGTAGACTATCTGAAAATTTGTCTGTCAGAAAATGCCTTCTCTTAGATATTCTTCTTGACAGTTTGCCTTAGTGTAAAATTCAGGATTCTATTTTCAGGGAAAGTCAGGATTCAATTTTATATAGCCACTCATTTAGAGCCAAATGTAAAAACGCATGCCTGGAGAAAGATTTCCAAGATTGTGCAGTAGGAACAACTCGGGATTGCAGCTCTCAGTGAAGACACAGAGGTGAGTCCCAGCCACATTTTCAGACGGACCTTTTTGCCCACAGAAAGGGGAAGTTTTCAGGTGCAGGGGAGACGCGGGACACCAGCGTGGCTTGCGTGGCCGGCCGGCACCATGGCGCAGAGGCATCCTGCACAAAGCTCACTGGTCTGGGTGCCCTGTTAAACCAGCAGTCTGAGATTTGGGAGGGCAGATTAACATATCCGTCTGATTGAGTGGGACTTGGACAATGAGCCAGACTGGGAGATTACTGGGAAGCTTGATTTGAGCCAGTGCAGTGGGCCACAGCATGGGAAATTATGCAAATCCCGGTGCCCTGTAAGCAGGCGACTGAGGCACCTGTGAGAGAGTCAACAGTTCAACTTTAAAAAAGGAAAAGAGAAAGAGAGAGAGAGGCAGAGAGAAAAGAGACTCAGAGGCAGGGAGCTAGGAGATCAGGCTCAGCGGGTCCCACCCCCAAAGTGACAAACAAAATGGTGATTCAAAACCCTCAGGGTTGAGAGTTCTACTTCAGGATCAGCTGAATCCAGGATGGTGCAGCTCGGTGGGGGAGGGGCGTCTGCCACTAGGGACGCTTACCGCCCCTACTGAGGTTTATACCCACTGTGGAAGCAGTCTGCCATTGTGGAGGCAACCCGCCATAACAGAGAGACTCCGTCAACAGGGTGGAGCCAAACACAGTAGGGTGGAAAACCACGGCGGTAAGGCAGAGCCCCACAGCAGCAGAGCAGAGCCTTGGCAGGCATATAGTGACTACACTGACTCCTAGCTGGGCAGGACAGTGCAACTGATACTCATAAAGAAAGCCCCAACTCCCTGAGACAGAGAATCTGAGGGAAAAAATAGGGGGTTTTATAAGTTCTGCTGCAGAGACCTAAACACAACAGCCCAACAATGCTGAATGAACAACAGTGCTCACAACTCAGCACTGGAGCTCCTATAAAGTACAGACCTGTCTCCTCAAGCAGCTCCCCGACCCCTGTATACCCAAGGAGTCACCTCAAAAAAGGACTAATCAGACTGACATTGGGCGGGCATCATTCTGGGACAAAGATAGCAGAAGAAAAAACTGGTAGCATCCCTCAAAGTTCTGCAGCAGCTTCAGGTGTACCCCAGACAAGCAGGGCCTGGAGTGGACCTCAGCAGTTGTACAACAGAGAGGCTAGACTGTTAGAAGGAAAACTAACTAACAGAAATACTTCATCATCAACAATCTGGGCGTCCACTCAGAGACCCAATCGAAAAGTCAGCAACTACTAAGATGAAAGGTGGATACGTTCACAAAGATGAGAAGAAATCAGCGCAAAAAGGAGGAAAACACCAAAAATCAAAACACCTCACCTCCTACAAAATAACCAAACTCCTCACTAGCAAGGGAACAAAGCTGGACAGAGAATGAGTGTGAGAAAATGACAGAATCAGACTTCAGAAGGCAGATAATGAGAAACGTCAATGAGTTAAAACAACACGTTCTAAATCAATGCAAAAAAACTAAGAACCTTGAAAAAAGATTTGAAAAAATTTCGAGAAAATGATAATAAGAATGGACAACTTAGAGAGAAATATGAATGAATTGAAGGAGCTGAAAAACAAAACACGAGAACTTCACGAAGCATGCACAAGTTTCAACAGCCAAATTGATCAAGCAGAAAAAGAATATCAGAAGTCAAAGATCAACTCAATGAAATAAAATAAGAAGCCAAGATTAGAGAAAAAAGCACCAAAAAAAGGAAGAAAGTCTCCAAAAAATGGGGCACTATGTGAAGAGACCTAACCTACGTTTGATAGGTGTACCTGAATGTTACGAAGAGAATGAATCCAAGCTGGTAAACACTCTTCAGGATATTATCCAGAAAAATTTCCCCAACCTAGTAAGGCAGGTCAATACTAAACTACAGGAAATACAGAGAACAGCTCAAAGATAATCCGCAAGAAGAGCAAAACCAAGACACATAATCATCAGATTCACCAGGGTTGAAATGGAGAAGAAAATACTAAGGGCAGCCAGAGAGAAAGGTCGGGTCACCCACAAAGGGAAACCAATCAGACTCACAGAAGATCTCTTAGCATAAACTCTACAAGCCAGAAGAGAGTGGGGGCCGATATTCAACATCCTTAAAGAAAATAACTTTCAACCCAGAATTTCATATCCAGCCAAACTGAGCTTCATAAGTGAAGGAAGATAAAATCGTTTGCCAACAAGCAAGTACTCAGATATTTTGTCACCACCAGGCCTGCTTTACAAGAGCTTCTGGAAGGCACTACACATAGAAAGGAACAACCAGTACCAGCCATTATAAAAACATACCAAATGCTTAACAGCATCAACAAAATTAAGAATCTGCATCAACCAATGGGCAAAACAGCCAGCTAACATCAAAATGGCAGTATCAAATTCACACATAACAATATTAAATCTAAATGTAAATGGGCTAAATGCACCAAGCAAAAGACACAGACTGGCAAATTGGATAAAAAACGAAAATCCATCGGTGTGCTGTATCCAGGAAACACATCTTACATGCAAGGATACACAAAGGCTCAAAATAAAGGGATGGGGAAAGATTAAAAAGCAAACGGGGAGCAAAAAAACAGCAGGAGTTGCAATCCTCATCTCGGATAAAATAGACTTTAAAGCAACAAAGATCAAAAGAGACAAAGAAGATCATTACATAATGGTAAAATGATCGATACAACAAGAAGAGCTAACAATCCTAAATATATATGGACCCAATACAGAAGCACCTAGATATATAAGGCAAGTTCTCAAACACTTACAAAGAGACTTAGACTCCCACACAATAATAGTGGGAGACCTTAACACTCCACTTTCAATATAAGACAGATCAACCAAACAGAAAATTAACAAGATATCCAGGGCTTGAACTCAGACCTGGAACAAGCAAACCTAATAGATATTTACAGAACTTTCCACACGAAATCCACAGAATATACACTTTTCTCAGCACCACATCACACCTACTCCAAAATTGACCACATAATTGGAAGTAAAGCACTCCTCAGCAAATGCAAAACAACTGAAATCGTTGCAAACAGTCTGTCATACCATAGTGCAATCAAGTTAGAACTCAGAATTCAGAAACTAACTCAGAACTGCACAGCTTCATAGAAACTGAAAAACTGGTTCTTGAATGCTGGTTGAATAAACAATGAAATGAAGGCAGAAATAAAGAAGTTCTTTGAAATCAACGAGAAAGAAGAAGCAACCTACCAGAATCTCTGGGACACATTTAAGGCAGTATGTAGAGGAAAATATATAGCAATAAGTGCCCACATGAGAAGAGTGGAGAGATCCAAAATTGACAACGTATTGTTAAAATTGAGAGAGCTAGAGGAGCAAGATAAAAAAAACTCAAAACCCAGCCGAAGACAACAAATATCTAAGATCAGAGCAGAACTGAAAGAGATAGAGACACAAAACACCCTTCAAAAAATTAATAAATCCAAGAGCTGGATTTTTGGAAAGAACAACAAAATAGACCACTAGCCAGACTGATAAGAAAGAACAGAGATAAAAATCAAATAGATGCAATGAAAAACAATAAAGGGGAAATCACCACAGATTCCACAGAAATTCAAACCATCATCAGAGAATACTACAAACAACTCTATGCACATAAAATGGTAAACCAGAAAGAAATGATAAATTCCTGGACACCTGTGTCCTCCCAAGCATAATCCAGGAGGAAGCCAAAACTATGAATAGATCAATAACAAGGTCTGAAGTTGAGGCAGCAATTAAGAGCCTACCACACAAAAAAAGCCCTGGTCCAGATGGGTTCACAGACAAATTCTACCAGACACACAAAGAGGAGCTGATATCATTCCTTTTGAAACTATTCCAAATAATTCAAAAAGAGGGAACCCATCCCAAATTGTTTTGTGAGACCAACATCATCCTGACACCAAAACCCGGCAGAGATTCAACAAGAAAAGAAAACTTCAGGCCAATATCCATGATAAACATAGATGCAAAAATATTCAATAAAATATGGGCAAATCGATTGCAACAGCACATTAAAAAACTTATCCATTATGATCAAGTAGGATTTATCCCAGGGATGCAAGAATGATTCAACATATGCAAATATATATATATATATATATATATATATATATATATATATGTAAATCACCACATAAACAGAAGCAAAAAAAAAAAACCATGATTATCTCAATTGATGCAGAGAAGGCATTTGACAAAATTCAACAGCCCTTTATGCTAAAAACCATCAATAAACTTGGTATTGATGGAACATATCTCAAAGTAATAAAAGCTATTTACGACAAACCAACAGCCAACATCATACTTAATGGGCAAAAACTGGAAGCATTCCCTTGGAAACCAGGCACTAGACAAGGATGCCCTCTCTCAACACTTCTATTCAACTTAGTACTGGAAGTTCAAGCCAAAGCAATCAGGCAAGAAAAGAAAATAAAGGCATTCGAATAGGAAAGTTGGAAGCCAAATTGTCTCTATTAGCAGACGACATGATAGTATACCTAGAAGACCCCATCACCTCTGCCCAAAAGCTCCTGAAACTGATAAGCATCTTCAGCAAAGTCTCAGGAAATAAAATCAATGTGCAAAAATTATAAGCATTTCTATACACCAATAACAGATTTAAAGAGAGCCAAATCAAGAATGAACTGCCATTCGCAATTGCTACAAAGAGAGTAAAATACCTAGAAATACAACTTACAAGGAACGTAAGGGACCTCTTCTAGGAAAACCGCAAACCACTGCTCAATGAAATAAGAGAGCACACAAACAGATGGAGAAACATTCCATGTTCATGGTTAGGAAGAATCAATATCGTGAGAATGGCTATACTACTCAAAGTAATCTACAAAATCAATGCTATCCACATCTAGCTACCATTGAATTTCTTCACAGAACTGGAGAAAACCACCATGAACTTCATAAAAAAGCAAAATCGAGCGCACATAGCCAAGTCAATTCTAAGCAAAAAGAACACAGCGGGAGGCTACACACTACTGGACTTCAAACTATACTACAAGGCTACAGCAATAAAAACAGCATGGTACTGGTACCAAAACAGAGATATAAACCAATGGAACAGAACAAAGGCATCGGAGGCAACACAACTTATCTACAACCATATAATTTTTGATAAACCAGACAAAAACAAGAAATGGAGAAATGATTCCCTGTTTAATAAATGGTGTTGGGAAAACTGATTAGCCATGTGCAGAAAGCAGAAACTGCACCCCTTCCTGACACCTTAAACTAAAATTAACTCCAGATGGATTAAGGACTTAAACATAAGACCTCGCACCACAAAAACCCAAGAAGAAAATCTAGGCAAAATCATTCAGGACATAGGAATAGGCAAAAGCTTCATGACCAAAACACCAAAAGAATTGGCAACAAAAGCCAAAATAGACAAATGGGACCTAATCAATCTCCACAGCTTCTGCATGGCAAAAGAAACAGTCACTAAAGTGAATCGGCAACCAATAGAATGGGAAAAAATCTTTGCAGTTTACCCATCACACAAAGGGCTGATATCCAAAATTTACAAAGAACTCAAAGAGATTTACAGGAAAAAATTCAAACAAGCCCATTCAAAAATGGGCAAAGAATATGAACAGACACTGTACAAAAGAAGACATACATGAGGCCAACAAACACATGAAAAAATGCTCATCATCACTGGTCATTAGAGAGATGCAAATCAAAACCACATTGAGATACCATCTCACACCGGTTAGAATGGTGATCATTAGTGTAAGGTGTCAGGAAGGGGTCCAGTTTCTGCTTTCTGCACATGGCTAGCCAGTTTTTCCAACACCATTTGGAAAACAGGGAATCTTTTCCCCATTGCTTGTTTTTGTCTGGTTTATCAAAGATTATATGGTTGTAGATATGTTGATTTCCCTCCGATGCCTCTGTTCTGTTCCACTGGTCTATGTCTCTGTTTTGGTACCAGTACCATGCTGTTTTGATTACGGTAGCCTTGTAGTGTAGTTTGAAGTCTGGTAGTGTGATGCCTCCCGCTGTGTTTTTTTTTTTTTTTTTTTTTTTTTTTGCTTAGAATTGACTTGGCTATGCGGGCTCTCTTTTGGTTCCATATGAAGTTCATGGTGGTTTTTTCTATTTCTGTGAGGAAATTCAATGGTAGCTTGATGGGGATAGCGTTGATTGTGTAAATTACTTTGGGTAGTATAGCCATTTTCACAATATTGATGCTTCCTATCCTTGAACATGGAATTTTTCTCCATCTGTTTGTGTCCTCTCTTATTTCATTGGGCAGTGGTTTGTAGTTTTCCTTGAAAAGGTGTCTTACGTTCCTTGTAGGTTCTTTTCCTAGGTATTTTATTCTCTTTGTAGCAATTGTGAATAGTAGTTGATTCTTGATTTGGTTCTCTTTAAGTCTGTCATCGGTTTATTAGAATGCTTGTGATTTTTTCACATTGATTTTGTATCCTTAGACTTTGCTGAAGTTGCTTGTCAGTTTCACGAGTTTTTGGGCTGAGATTGTAGGGTCTTGTAGGTACATTATCATGTCTTCTGCAAATAGAGACAATTAGGCTTCCTCCTTTTCTATTCGAATACCCTTTATTTCTTTTTCTTGCCTGATTGCTCTGGCTAGAATTTCCAGTACTATGTTGAATAGGAGTGGTGAGAAAGGGCATCCTTGTCTCGTGCCGGATTTCAAAGGGAATGCTTCCAGTTTTTCCCATTAAGTATGATATTGGCTGTTGGTTTGTTGTAGATAGCTTTCATTACTTTGAAATATGTTCCATCAATACCAAGTTTATTGAGGGTTTTTAGCATAAGGGGCTGTTAAATTTTGTCAAATGCCTTCTCTGCATCAATTGAGATAATTATGTGGTTTTTGTTTTTGGTTCTGTTAATGTGCTGAATGATGTTTATAGACTTGTGTATGTTGAAACAGCCTTGCATGCCCGGGATGAATCCTACTTGATCATGATGGATATGTTTTTTTAATGTGCTGTTGCAATTGGTTTGCCAGTATTTTATTGAAGATTTTTGCATCTATGTTCATCATGGATATTGTCATGAAGTTTTCTTTTCTTGTTGAGTCTCTGACTGGGTTTGGTATCAGGATGATGTTGGTCTTAAAAAATGATTTGGGAAGGGTTCCCTCTTTTTGGATTATTTGGAATAGTTTCAGAAGGAATGGTACCAGTTCCTCTTCGTGTTTTTGGTAGAATTCGGCTGTGAACCCATCTGGACCGGGGCTTTTTTTTCTGTGATAGGGTCTTAATGGCTCCCTCGACTTCAGACCTTGATATTGGTCTATTCATAGTTTCGGCTTCCTCGTGGTTTAGGCTTGGGAGGACACAGGTGTCCAGCAATTTATCCATTTCTTCCTAATTTACTAGTTTATGTGCATAGAGTTGTTTGCAGTATTCTCTGATGATGGTTTGAATTTCTGTGGAATCAAACTCCACAGCTTTTGCACAGCAAAAGAACCAGTCACTAGAGTGAATCGGCAACCAACAGATTGGGAAAAATCTTTGCAGTTTACACAACTGACAAAGGGCTGATATCCAGAATTTATAAAGAACTGAAACACATTTACAGGAAAAAAACAAACAAGCCCATTCAAAAATGGGCAAAAGACATAAACAGACACTTTACAAAAGAAGACATACATGAGGCCAACAAACACATGAAAAAATGCTCATCACTGGTCATTAGAGAGATGCAAATCAAAACCACATTGAGATACCATCTCATGCCAGTTAGAATGGCGATCATTAAAAAATCTGGAGACAACAGATGCTGGAGAGGATGTGGAGAAATAGGAACACTCTTACACTGTTGGTGGGAGTGTAAATTAGTTCAAGCATTGTGGAAGACTGTGTGGAGATTCCTCAAGGACGTAGAAATAGAAATTCCATTTGACCCAGAAATACCATTACTGGGTATATATCCAAAGGACTATAAATCGTTCTATTATAAGGACACATGCACACGAATGTTCATTGCAGCACTGTTTACAATAGCAAAGAACTGTAACCAACCCAAATGCCCATTGACGATAGACTGGACTGAGAAAACGTGGCACATATACACGATTGAATATTATGCAGCAATCAAAAATGACGAGTTTATGTTCTTTGTAAGGACATGGATGAATCTGGAGAACATCATTTTTAACAAACTGACACAAGAACAGAAAAGGAAATACCACATATTCTCAGTCATAGGCGGTGAGGAAAGTGAGAACACATGGACACAGGGAGGGGGTTACTACACACTGTGGTCTATTTGGGGGAATAGATGAGGAACTGGGTGGGGGGAGCTGGGGAGCGATAGCCTGGGGAGAAATGCCAAATGTGGGTGAAGGGGAGGAAGGCAGCAAAACACATTGCCATATGTGTACCTATGAAAGTATCTTGCACATTCTGCACATGTACACCAAAACCTAAAATGCAATAAAATTTTTTTAAAAAAGTATGGCGATCATTCAAAAATCTGGAGACAACAGATGCTGGAGAGGATGTGGAGAAATAGGAACACTCTTACACCTTTGTTGGAAGTGTAAATTAGTTCAACCATTGTGGAAGACAGTGTGGCTATTCCTCAGGGACCTAGAAATAGAAATTCCATTTGACCCAGCAATCCCATTACTGGGTATATATCCAAAGTAATATAAATCGTTTTACTAATAAAGACACATGCACACGAATGTTCATTGCAGCACTGTTTACAATAGCAAAGATCTGAAACCAACCCAAATGCCCATCGATGATAGACTTGACTGGAAAAATGTGGCACACATACACAATGAAATATTATGCAGCAATTAAAAATGACGAGTTTATGTCCTTTGTAAGGACATGGATGAATCTGGAGAACATAATTCTCAGCAAACTGACACAAAAATTAACGCACACCTGTAGAGTAAAATGGGTTCTATTTCATAAAACCACTGTTTTAGTGTTTCAGTGAATAATATGTATATCTGATAATTCAGGAATCTCTTTCACATGGCCACTCCTTCAGGGCCTCTGTAAATAATACTCCCCTCAGAAATAGTCAAGGGTGTACTTCAAATGGCTACACATTCAGAGACTCCATAAGTAATGCACGGCTGGACAAAACACAAGTGTCTGTTTTTTATTCCTACTTAGTCAGAGTCTCATTCAATAATACACACCTGGGGAAGAGTTAAAAGTCTACTTCATGTAGTCACTCATTTAGAGCCTCAGTGACTAATGCACACCAGAGTAAAAGTCGAGCATTTTTTATGTGGCCATTCATTCTGTGCCTCCCTAAATGATACACACCTGGGGAAACCTCAGGATTCTATTTCATACTATCACCCATTTAGAATCTTACTGAATAATTCGCAAAGGAGCAATAGTCAGGTGCTATTATATATGGCCTCTCATTCAAAGTTTCACTTAATAATAAAATTTTACAGAGTAATCAGGATGCTGTTTAAGATAGCCATGAATTTAGTGACTTCCTGTATGATACAAACCTTGGTGATAGACAGGAATCTATTTTATATGAACTCTAATTCTGGGTATCGCTGAGTATTCACACCTGAACAAGTGTCAGGAGTCTATTTGGTTTGGACACTCATACAGAATCTGTGTAAATAATGCACACATGGGGAATAATGAGCAGTCTATGTCACACCGCTACTAATTCAGATAAACAGTGAATAAGGCACATGTGTAGTAATTAGAAGTCTGTTTCATATGGCCCCTCTTTCTCAGCCTCACTGAATATTACCCACGTGTGATATAGTCTTGAGTCTATTTCTTAGAATCACCAAATAATTTACACCTGTGGAATAGTCAGAAGTCTCTTTCCTATGGCCACTCATTGAGAGCCTCACTAAATGTAAACACCTGGAAAAATAGGCAGGATGTACTTTGATCTCCTCATTTAGAGTCTCACTAAATAATGAACACCTGTAGAATAGTCACAAGAATTTTTCATGTGGCCTTTCCTTTCGAGTGGCACTAAATAATGTGGTGTACTCAAAAGTCTATTTTGTTTAGACACATATTCAGAGCCTCAGTGAATAAGAGAGACTCTAGCTATAGAAAGGAATCTAATTAATATGGACCCATCTTCTGAGCCTCACTGAATGATACACACCTGGAGAATCATTTGGAGTCTATTTTCTATGGACATTCATTCAGAGCTTTGGAGAATAATGCACACCTGTGAAGTTGCCAGGAGTCTATTTCATTTGAACACTCATTCATAGCCTCAGTGGATAATATGCACGTGTGGATTTTTCAGGATTTTATTTCATATTGCCACTGACTCGTAACCTTTGTGAATAATGCAGAAATGTAAAGTACTCAGCAGTCTATTTCATATAGCCACTCATTGAGAGATTCACTGAATAATGAAAATATTTAAGATACACAGCATTCTGTTTCATATAGTCACACAAGAAAAGCGTCATTGAGTAATACACACGTGGGGAAGTGTTAGGAGTCTACTTCATATAGCCTCTCATTTACGGCCTCAGGGAATAGTGCACACGTGTGGAATAGACACTAGTTTATTTCATATGGCCACCAAATCAAAGCCTGAGTGAGTAATACACAACTTTGGAATAGCCACTAGTCTATTTCATATGCCCACATATTCAGAGTCAGAGTCAATAATACACACCTGTGGACTAGTAAGAAAACAATTTCATATGGCTGAAGATTCAGAGCCACAGTGAATAATACACACTTGGAAAATACTCAGGACGCTATTACATATGGTATCTATTTCAGAACTTCATTAAATAAGGAACAAGGATATTGTGGTCAGAATTCTATTTTGTATAGCCACATACTCAGAGTCTAACTGAATAACATACACCTTGGGGAAAGTCAAAATTCTATTTTGTATAGCCACTCATTTAGAGCTGAATGCAGAAACGCACGTCTAACAAGTATTCAGGAGTCTCTATTTTATGGCCACTTATTCAGAGCCTCACAGAATAATACAGATGTATGGAAAAGTCAGGAGTGTATTTCACATGGCCACTTATTCAGAAACTCAGTGAAGAATCATATATATCTGAAAAATTCTCAGGATTCTATTATATATAGCCACTAATTCAAAGACTCACTCAATAATGCACAACTGGGGAATAGTTAGGAGACTATTTGATATGACCGTTCACCCAGTGACTCAGTGGAAAACGCACAGCTGAGAAATAGTCAAGAGGATAGAATCAGGAGATGATTTTATGTGGTCACCCGTTAAGAAACCCACTGAAGAATACACACCGTGGGAATACTCACATTCCAGGTTATATGGCCACTCAATCACAGCATTACCGAATAATGCACAATGGGGCAATAGTAAGGAGTTTATTTCATATGGCCTCTCATTCTGAGCTTCAGTGCATAATAAATATCTGTGGAGTAGGCAGAACCCTATTAAAGGTAGTCCCAAATTAATCAGATCCTTGAACGATACACACATATGTGATAGTCAGGAGACTATTTGATATGGACACTCATACAGAATCTTTTCGAATATGTATATCTGATAAGTCAGGTATCTCTTTCACATGCCACTAGTTCAGGGCCTCTGTGAATAATACTCCCCTCAGAAATAGTCAAGTGTCAACTCCAAACGGCTACACATTCAGAGTCTCGGTAATATATGCACACCTGGGCAACACACAAGAGTCTCTTTTTTATGTCCACATAGTCATAGTCTCATTCAATAATAAACACGTGGGGAAGAATTAAGAGTCTACGTTATGCAGCCACTCATTTAGAGCCTCAGTGAACAATGCACACCAGGGTAATAGTCGAGCTTTTTTTATATGGCCACTCATTCTGTGCCTCCATGAATGATACAAATCTGGGGAATCCTCAGGATTCTATTTCTTACTACCACTCATTCAGAACCTTATTGAATAATTCACAATGCAGCAGTAGTCAGGGGTCTATTTTATATGGCCTCTCATTCAAAGTTTCAGTAATTAATAAAATTCTATAGAGTAATCAGAATGCCATTTAAGATAGCAACGAATTAAGAGTCTTCCTGAATGATACACACCTGGGTGATATGCAGGAGTCTATTTCATATGAACTCTAATTCTGGGTATTGCTGTGTAATACACACCTGGGGGAGTGTCAGGAGTCTATTTGGTATGGAAACTAATAGAAAACCTGTTTGAATAATGCACAAATAGATAATAATTAGGAGTCTATGTAATATGGCTACTCATTCAGACAAACAGTGAATAAGGCACATGTGGAGTAATGAGAAGTCTGTTTCATATGACCCCCCCTTTCACAACCTCAGTGAATATTGCACACTTTTGATATAGTCTGGAGTCTATTTTTTATGGCCACTCATTTAGAGAAACATTGAATAATGCACTCCTTTGGAATAGTCAGAAGTCTCTTTCCTATTGCCACTCATTGAGAGCCTCACTAAATGTACAAACCTGGGAAAATTGTCAGGATTTACTTTTATCCCCTTATTCAGAGTCTCACTAAATAATGCACACCTGTGGAATAGTCAGGAGTCTTTTTCATGTGGCCTCTCATTCGGAGTGTCACTGAATAATGTGGTGTAGTCAGGGGTCTATTTCATGTAGACACATATTCAGAGCCTTAGTGAATAAGAGAGTCCTTTGCTGTAGTAAGGCCTCTAATTTATATGGTCACATCTTCTTAGCCTCACTGAATAATACACATCTGAAGAATAATTGGGAGTCTATTTTCAATGGTCATTCATTCAGAGCCTCGTTAAATAATGCACACCTGTAGAGTAGCCAGGAGTCTATTACTTTTGACACTCATTCATAACCTTAGTAGATAATATGCACGTGTGGATTAGTCAGGATTCCATTTCATATGGCCACTGACCCATAACCTCAGTGAATAATGCACAAATGTACTCAGCTGTCTATTTCAAATAGCCACTCATTCAGAGATTCACTTAATAATACAAATGTTTAAGATAGACAGCATCCTGTTTCATATGGTCACACAAGAAGAGCCTCACTGATCAATACACACCTGGAAAAGTGTTAGAATTCTACTTTACATAGCCTCTCATTTACAGACTCAGTGAATAATGCACACGTGTGAAATAGACACTAGTCTATTTTATATGGTCAGAGAATCAAAGCTTGAGTGAGTAATACACAACTTTTGAATAGTCACTAGTGTATTCCATGTGCCCAAATATTTAGAGTCAGAGTCAATAATACACTCCTGTAAGCTAGTCAGGAAACAATTTCATATGGCCAAAGTTTCAGAGCTTCAGTGAATAATACATACCTGGGAAATACTCAGGACGCTATTACATATGGCATCCATTTCAGAACTTCATTGAATAAGGAACACCTGTATTGTAGTCACAATTCTATTTCATATAGCCACATATTCAGAGCCTAACTGAATATCATACACCTTGGGGAGAGAAACGATTCTATTTTGTATAGCCACTCATTTAGAGACGAATGTAAAATCACACGCCTGAGAAGTATTCAAGAGTCTCTATATTATGGCCACTCATTCAGAGTTTCACATAATAGTACAAACCTATGAAAATGTAAGGAGTGTATTTTACATGGCCACTTATTCAGAACCTCAGTGAAGAATCATATATATCTGGAAAATACTCAGCATTCTATTATATATAGCCACTTATTCAGAGACTTACTGAATAACGCACACCTGGGGAATAGTCTGGAGATTATTTGATATGAACGTTCACCAAGAGACTCAGTGGAAAAGGCAGAGCTGAGAAATAGTCAAGAGGATAGAGTCAGGAGTCCATTTTATGTGGTCACTCGTTCAGAAACTCACTGAAGAATACACATCTTGGGAATAATCAGAGTCCAGGTCCTATGGCCACTAAATCACAGCATTATGGAATAATGCACAATGAGGCAATAGTAAATAGTCTATTTCATATGGCCTCTCATTCAGAGCTTCAGTGCGTAATAAACAGTTTTTGAGTGGTCAGGACCCTCTATAAAATAGCCTCAAATGAAGCAGCTCGGTGAGTGATCCAAACATGTGTGATAGTCAGATTATTTTATATGGACACGCATACAGAAACACTTTGAATACTGCCCATGTGGAAAATAATCACTAGTCTATGTCATAGGGTGATTTGTTTGGAGAGTAAAAATGTAACTCACACCTGCGGAGTAAAATGGGGTCTATATCATAAGGCCACGCTTTCAGTGTTTCAGTGAATAATATGTATATCTGATAAGTCAGGAATCACTTTCACATGGCCACTTGTTCAGGGAATCAGTGAATAATACTCCCATAAGAAACGGTCAAGGGTCTACTTCAAATGGCTACACATTCAGAGTCTCTGTAAGTAATGCACACCTGGGCAATACACAAGAGTCTCTTTTTTATGCCCAAGTAGTCAGAATCTCATTCAATAGTAAACACCTGGGGAAAAGTTAAGAGTCTACTTTATGTAACCAATGATTTACAGCCTCAGTGAATAATTCACACCAGGGTAATAGTCGAGCATTTTTTATATGGCCACTCATTCTGTGCCTCCCTGAATGATACACATCTGGGGAATTCTCAGGATTCTATTTCATAACACCACTCATTTAGAACCTTATTGAATAATTCACAATGCAGCAATAGTCAGATGTCTATTTTTTTATGGCATCTCATTCAACGTTTCAGTGAATAATGAACTTCTATGGAGTAATCAGGACGCTGTATAAGATAGCCATGAAGTAAGTGTCTTCCTGAATGAAACACAACTGGGTGGCAGTCAGGTGTCTATTTCATATGAACTCTAATTCTTGGTAACGCTGAGTAATACACACCTGGGGGAGTTTCAGGAGTCTCGTTGGTATGGACACTCATACAGAACTTCATGGAAAAATGCACACATAGACAATAATGAGGAGCCTATGTCATACAGCTACTCATTCAAACAGTGCAGAACGCAAAAGTGGAGTAATTAGAAGTCTGTTTCATATGGCCCCTCTTTCACAGCCTCACTGAATATTACACACTTGTGATATAATCTGGAGTCTATTTTTTATGACCACTCATTCAGAGAGTCACTGAATAATGCACAAGTGTGGAATAGTCAGAAGTCTCTTTCCTATGGCCACCCATTCAGAGCCTCACTAAATGTACACACCTGGGGAAATAGTCAGAATTTACTTTTATCTTCTCATTCAGAGTCTCACTAAATAATGCACACCTGTGGAATAGTCAGGAGACTTTTTCATGTGGCCTCTCATTTGTAGTGTCACTGAATAATGTGGTGTAGTCAGGAGACTATATTATGTAGACACATATTCAGAGCCTCAGTGAATAAGACAGACCCTTGTTATAATAAGGAATCTAATTACTATGGCCACATCTTCTGAGCTTCACTGAATAATACACACCTGGAGAAAAATTTGGAGCGTATTTTCGTTGGATATTCATCCAGAGCCTCGGTAAATAATGCACACCTGTGGAGTAGTCAGGAGTCTATTTCATTTGGACACTCATCCATAGCCTCAGTAAATAATATGCACATGTGGATTAGTCAGGATTCCATTTTATATGGCCACTGACTCACAACCTCAGTGAACAATACACAAATGTAAAGTACTCAGCAGTCTATTTCATATAGCCACTCATTCAGTGATTCACTAAATAATACAAATGTTTAAAATAGACAGCCTCCTTTTTTATATGGTCACAAAAAATGAGCCTCACTGAGTAACACACACCTGGGGAAGTATTAAGCATCTACTTTATATTGCATCACATTTATACCCACAGGGAATAATGCACTGGTGTGGAATAGACACTAGTCTATATTATATGGCCACAAAATCAAAGCCTGAGTGAGTAATACACAACTTTGGAATAGTCACTAGTCTATTCCATATTCCGAAATATTAAGAGTGAGAGTCAATAATATGCGCCTGTGGACCAGTCAGGAAACAATTTCATATGGCCAAATTTTCAGAGCCTCAGTGAATAATACATATCTGAGGAATACTCAGGACGCTATTACATGTGGCATTTATTTCAGAGCTTCATTGAATAAGAAACACCTGTATTGTAGTCAGAATTCTATTTCATATAGCGACATACTCAGAGTTTAACTGAATAAACATGCACCTTGGGGAATGTCAGTATTCTATTTTCTAAAGCCACTCATTAAAAGCCGAATGTAAAAAGGCACGCCTGAGTAGTATATAGGAGTCTCTATTTTATGGCCACACATTCAGAGCCTCACAGAATAATACAGACATATGGAAACGTCAGAAGTGTACTTCACATGGTAACTTATTCAGAACCTCAGTGAAGAATCCTATATATCTGGAAAATACTCAGGATTCTGTTATAGATAGCCACTTATTCAGAGACTCACTGAATAATGCCACCTGCAGAAGAGTCTAAAGACTATTTGATATGACCGTTCACCCAGCGACTCAGTGGAAAATGCAGAGCTGTGAAATAGTCAGAGGATAGAGTCAAAAGTCTCCAAAAGCATTGGCAACAAAAGCCAAAATAGACAAATGGGACCTAATCAAACTCCACAGCTTCTGCACGGCAAAAGAAACAGTCAATAGAGTGAATCGGCAACCATCAGAATGAGAAAAAATCTTTGCAGTTTACGCATCTGACAAAGGGTTGATATCCAGAATTTACAAAGAACTCAAACAGATTTACAGAACAAAAAGCAAACAAGCCCATTCAAAAATGGGCAAAGGATATGAACAGACACTTTACAAAAGAAGACATACATGAGGCCAACAAACACATAAAAAAATGCTCATCATCACCGGTCATTAGAGAGATGCAAATCAAAACCACATTGAGATACCATCTCATGCCAGTTAGAATGGCGATCATTAAAAAAGTCTGGAAACAACAGATGCTGGAGAGGATGTGGAGAAATAGGAACACTCTTACATGGTTGGTGGGAGTGTAAATTAGTTCAACCATTGTGGAAGACAGTGTGGCGATTCCTCGAGGACCTAGAAATAGAAATTCCATTTGACCCAGCAATCCCATTACTGGGTATATATCCAACGGACTATAAATCATTCTACTATAAGGACACATGCACATGAATGTTCATTTCAGCACTGTTTACAATAGCAAAGACCTGGAACCAACCCAAATGCCCATCGATGATAGACTTGACTGGGAAAATGTGGCACATATACACCATGGAATATTATGCAGCAATCAAAAATGATGAGTTTGTGTTCTTTGTAAGGACATGGATGAATCTGGAGAACATCATTCTTAACAAACTGACACAAGAACAGAAAAAGAAATACCGCATATTCTCACTCATAGGTGGGTGAGAAAAATGAAAACACATGGACACAGGGAGGGGGTCTACTTCACACTGGGGTTTATTTGGGAGAAGGGGGGAGGGACAGCAGGGGGGGCTGGGGAGGAATAGCCTGGGGATAAATGCCAAGTGTGGGTGAAGGAGAGGAAGGCAGAAAAACACACTGCCATGTGTGTACCTATGCAACTACCTTCCACATTCTGCACATGTGCCCCAAAACCTATAATGCAATAAAAATTTAAAAAATTATTTAAAAAAGTCTATTTTATGTGGTAACTCATTCAGACACTCTCTGAAGAGTACACAACATTGGAATAGTCAGTGTCCAGGTCATATGGCCACTCAATCACAGCATTACAGAATAATGCACAAAGGAGCAATAGTAAGATGTCTTTATCATATGGCCTCTAATTCAGAGCTTCAGTGCGTTATAAATAGCTGTGGAGTAGCCAGGACCCTATTTAAGGTAGCCCCAAATGGAGAATCTCTGTGAATATTACACACATGTGTGAGAGTCAGGAGACTATTTGATATGGACACTCATACAGAACCTCTTCGAATACTGCACATGTGGGGAATTATCAATAGTCTATTTCATATTATGATTCATTTAGAGAGCCAAAAAATAACGCACAGATATGGAATAAATTGGTGTCTATTTCATAAAGCCACTCTTTCAGTGCTTTAGTGAATAATATGTATATCTGATAAGTCAGAAATCTCTTTCACATGGCCACTCGTTCAGGACCTCTGTGAATAATACTCTCCTCAGAAAGAGTCAAGGGTCTACTTCCAATGGCTACAACTTCAGAGTCGTTGTAAGTAATAAACACCTGGGCAATACACCTGAGTCTCTTTTATATGCCCATTTAGTCAGAGTCTCATTCAATAGTACACACCTGGGAAAGAGTTAAGGGTCTGCTTCATGTAGTTACTCATTTAGAGCCTCAGTGAATAATCCACAACAGAATAATAGAGGAAAATTTTTTATATGGCCACTTATTCTGTGCCTCCCTGAATGATACACAGCTGGGGAATCCTCATGATTCTATTTTATACTACCACTCATTTAGAACCTTATTTAATAATTCACAATGGAGCAATAGTCAGGTGTCTATTTTATATGGCCTCTCATTCAAAGTTTCAGTGAATAATAAACTTCTATGAAGTAATCAGGATGCTATTTATGACAGCCACAAATTAAGTTCTTTCTGAATGATACACACCTGGGTGATAGTCAGCAGTCTATTTTATATGAACTCTAATGTTGGGTAACGCTGAGTAATACACACCTAAGAAAGTGTCAGGAGTCTATTTGGTATGGACACTTATACAGAACGTTTTTGAATAATGAAAACATGGAGAATAATGAGGAGTCTATGTCGTATGGCTATTCATTCAGACAAACAGTGAATAAGGCATATGTGGATTAATTAGAAGTCTGTTTCATAATGCCCCTCTTTCACAGCCTCACTGAATATAACACACTTGGGATACAGTCTGAAGTCAATATTTTATGGCCACTCATTCAGAGAATCACTGAATAATGCACACCTGCGAAATAGTCAGAAGTCTTTTTTCTATGGCCACTCGTTGAGAGCCTCACTAAATGTATACACCTGGTGAAATAGTCAAGATTTTCTCTTATTTCCTCATTCAGAGTCTCACTAAACAATGCACACCTGTGGAATAGTCAGGAGACGTTTTCATGTGACCTCTCATTCAGAGTTTCACTGAATAATGTGGTGTAGTCAAGAGTCTATGTCATGTAGACACACATTCATAGCCTAAGTGAATAATAGAGACCCTTGATATAGAAAGAAATCTAATTAATATTACCACATCTTTGAGCCTCTCTGATTAATACACACCTGGAGAATAATTTGGAGTCTATTTTCGATAGACATTCATTCAGAGCCTCAATAAATAATGCACACCTGTTGAGTAGCCAGGAGTCTATTTCATTTGGACACTCATTCATAGATAGGCTCAGTGGATAATGTGCACGTTTGGATTAGTCAGCATTCGATTTCATATGGCCACTGACTCATAACCTCAGTGAATAATGCACAAATGTAAAGTACTCAGCAGTCTGTTTTATATAGCCACTCATGCAGAGATTCGCTGAATAATACAAATACTTAAGATAGACAGCCTCCTGTTTCATGTGTTCACACAAGAAGAGTCTCACTGAGTAACACACACCTGAGGAAGTTTTAGGAATCTACTTATATAGCCTCTCATTCACACTTAGGGAATAATGCACACGTGTGGAATAGACACTAGTCTATTTTATATGGCCACAAAATCACAGCCTGAGTGAATAATACACAACTCTGAAATAGTCACAAGTCTATTCCATATGCTCAAATATTTAGAGTCAGAGTCAATAATACACACCTGTGGACTAGGCAGAAATTAATTTCATATGGCCAAAGTTTCAGAGCCTCAGCGAATAATACATACCTGAGGAATACTCAGGACGCTATTACATGTGGCATCTATTTCAGAGCTTCATTGAATAAGGAACACCTGTATTGCAGTCAGAATTCTATTTTGTATAGTCACATACTCATAGCCTAACTGAATAACATACACCTTGGGGAAAGTCAGGATTCTTTTTTTTTTCTTTTTTTTTTAATAGAAGGATTGCAAAAGTACAGTGATTTGGGGTGTGGAGGAGGGAAAGTGATGGAAGGTGCTGGAGGGCTGGTGTGTAAGTTGGGGACAGATTATGAGATGACCACACAGGTTTTTCTTTTGAATAAAAGGAAATAAGGAGAGAAAAAGAAAGGAAGAAAAATACGGAGAGAGAACAGGAATATTGCTTTATTCTATGAATGGGTATTAATAATGGCCGATCAATATTTTGTGTATTTAAAGTGGAGAATGTATATTTTGTGTATTTAAAGTGAAGAGCTCTATAAGTACTGATTAAGTTTACTTGTTCCAGATATGAGTTTAAGTTCTGGATATCCTTGTTAATTTTCTGTCTCACTGAGTCTAAATCTCTTTATGGGTCTTATGTATCCGGGTGTTAGGATGCATTGATCCTTTTATCACTCTATCTTTGTTGCTTTGAAATCTGTTTTATCAAATGCATGAATTGCAACTCCTGCTTTTTGTTTTATTTATTTTTGCTCTCCATTTGGTTGGTAAATTTTTCTCCAATCCTTTGTTTTGAGTCTTTGTGTATCTTTGGAGATAAGATGGGTCTGGATGTAGTATACCGTTAGGTTTTGAATGTATCTTTTGATTGGGAGATTTAGTCAATTTAAATTTAGGATTACTGCCATTTGATTTTAACTGGCTATTTTATCCATTCTTTGATGTAAATTCTTCTTTATGTTGATGCTCTTTACTTTTTGGTATATTTTTAGAAAGGCTATTACTGGTTTTTCCTTTCTGTGTGTGATGCTTCTTTCAGAAGTTTTTGTAAAGCAGGCCTGGTGGTAATAAAATCTCCGAGTACTTGCTTGTTCATAAAAGATTTTATTTTTCCTTCAATTGTGAAGCTTAGTTTGGCAGGATATGAAATTCTGGGCTGAAATTTCTGTTCTTTAAGGATGTTAAATATCGGCCCCCTCTCTCTTCTGGCTTGTAGGGTTTCTGCTGAGAGATCTGCTGTAGTATGATAGGCTTCCATTTGTGGGTAACCTGACCTTTTCTCTGGTTGCCCTTAGTATTTTCTCCTTCGTTTCAACCCTGGTGAATCTAACGATTATGTGCCTTGGGGTTGCTCTTCTTGAGGAATGTCTTTGTGGTGTTCTCTGTATTACCTGGGGTTAAATAGTGTCCTGCTTTGCTAGATTGGGAAAATTCTCCTGGATAATATCCTGAAGAGTATTTTCCAGCTTGGATTCATTCTCTCCGTCACATTCAGGTACACCTATCAAACGTAGATTAGGTCTTTTCACATAGTCCCATATGTCCTGGAGACTTTGCTCATTTTTTTAATCATTTTTTCTCTATTCTTGTCTTCTCGTTTTATTTCATTAAGTTGGTCTTCGACCTCTGATATCTTTTCTTCCGTTTGATCAATTCAGCTATTCATACTTGTGCATATTTCACTAATTTCTCGTCTTGTATTTTTCAACTCCGTTAGTTCATTTATATTCCTCTCTATATTGCCCATTCTTTTTAACATTTCGTCAAACCTTTTCTCAAAGTTCTTAGTTTCTTTACATTGGGAACAAGGTCTTTCAACTCCCAAAAATTTTTTATCATCCACCTTCTGAAGCCTACTTCAGATAATGGAACACAGTCCTTTTCCATCAGGGCTTGTTTCATTGCTGATGAGAAATTGCCATCCCCTATAGAGGGAGAGGGGTTCTGATTTTTGGTATTCTTGTACTTTTTAGGCTTTTTTTTAATTGTGAATTTATCCATCTGTTGTCTTTGCAATTACTGCCTTTCTAATTAGGTTTCTAAGTGGACGACCAATTTATTGATTCCCAGTGCTGGAATCCGAGCAACCCACTGCGCTGGCCAAAACAGCAGCGATAAGACTGATGGTGCTCTTCTGCCTGGGAATCTCCAGTCTGGCTTCCTTCTTGAGTCTGCAACAAGCAGTTCTGCCTTCCCAGAGCTCCAAACACCAGTCAGTAGGGAAACCAGTCTCGTTTACTGTGCACAAAGAGCTGCCTTGCTGAGGCGATGGCAAAACCGCTGTGCTGGCCACAAGAGTCGCGCTGGCGACCCGAGGAGCTTCTCCACTGAAAATCTTCTGGTCCGTGAGTGACGAAAATTTATCTGAAAGTGTTATGTCCTCACGTTTTCTGAGCTTTCACTGGGAGCTACAGTCCCCTTTTTTATTTTTATTTGAGTTTATTAAAAGTTTTTTGAATTCATACATGCACAAGGTAAAAAATTAAATAGTACAGAAGGACTTAAAATAAAAAACAGTTTCCCATTCCACCCTTTGGAAATCTAATCCCATTCCTTAGAGGAAATGTATTTAATGACATTTATTTTAGATCATCTTGGAACTACATGTTATCTTTAAATAATATGTTTGAACAATAATTTCTTGACTTACTGAATTTACACAATCTTTAATAATTTTCTATTACAAAAGATAAGTATTTAACTTACACTATCGACACTTTCCGTTGTCAATCTCTGTCCAAATGTTTGCTCATTACGTCACTTTTTAATACATCTATTGGTTTATAGCTTTGAACGATATACTAATCCTCTAGTTCTTGTTCCATTAACTGAATATCTTTTCATCCCCACATTTTTTATTGTATTTTAGGTTTTGGGGTACATGTGCAGAACGTGCAAGATAGTTGCACAGGTACACATATGGCAGTGTGTTTTGCTGCCTTTCTCCCCTTCACCCACACTTGGCATTTCTCCCCAGGCTATCCCTCCCCAGCTCCCCCCCACTGTCCCTCCCCTATTCCATCCAATAGACCCCAGTGTGTAGTAGAGCACCTCCCTGTGTCCATGTGTTCTCATTTTTCTCACCCACCTATGAGTGACAATATGCAGTATTTTATTTTGGGTTCTGTGTCAGTTTGCTGAGAATGGTGTTCTCCAGGTTAAAATATGTCCTTCCAAAGGACACAAACTCATCGTTTTTGATTGCTGCATAATATTCCATGGTGTATATGTGCCACATTTTCCCAGTTCAGTCATTTGGATTGGTTCCAGGTCTTTGCTATTGTAAACAGCGCTGCAATGAACATTCGTGTGCATGTGTCCTTATACTATAACGATTTACAGTCTTTTGGATATATACCCACTAAAGGGATTGCTGAATCAAATGGAATTTCTTCTTTTTTTAAATTTTTATTGCATTTTAGGTTTGGGGGTACATGTGCAGAACGTGCAAGATAGTTGCATAGGTACACACATGGCAGTATGTTTTACTGCCTTCCTCCCCTATACCCACACTGGCATTTATCCCCAGATTATCCCTCCCCAGCCCGCTGCGCTGTTCCTCCCCCATTCTCCCCAATAGACCACAGTGTGTAGTAGACCCCTCCCTGTGTCCATGTGTTCTCATTTTTCTCACGCACCTATGCGTGAGAATATGTGGTATTTCTTTGTCTGTTCTTGTATCAGTTTGCTGAGAATGATGTTCTCCAGATTCATCCATGTCCTTACAAAGGACACAAACTCATCATTTTTTATTGCTGCAAAATATTCCTTGGTGTATATGTGCCAAATTTTCCCAGTCCAGTCTATCATCGATGGGCATTTGTGTTGGTTCCACGTCTTTGCTATTGTAAACAGAGCTGGAATGAACATTCGTGTGCATGTGTCCTTATAGTAGAAAGATTTATAGTCCTTTGGATATATACCCAGTAACGGGATTGCTGGGTCAAATGGAATTTCTATTTCTAGATCCTTGAGGAATCACCACACTGTCTTCCACAGTAGTTGAACTAATTTACACTCCCACCAACAGTGTAAAAATGTTCATATTTCTCCACATCCTCTCCAACATCTGTTGTTTCCAGATTTTTTAATGATCGCCATTTTTACTGGCGTCCCAATGTGGTTTTGATTTGCATCTCTCTAATGACCAGTGTTGGTGAGCATTTTTTCATGTGTTTGTTGGCATCATGTATGTCTTTTTTTTGCAAAAATGTCTGTTCATATTCTTTGCCCATTTTTTGAATGGGCTTGTTTGTTTTTTTTTTTTTTTTCTGTAAATCTGTTTGAGTTCTTTGTAAATTCTGGATACCAGCCCTTTGTCAGATGGGTAAACTGCAAAGATTTTTTCCCATTCTGATAGTTGCCAATTCACTCTAGTGACTGTTTCCTTTGCTGTGCAAAAGCTGTGAAGTTTGATTAGGTCCCAGTTGTCTATTTTGGCCTTTGTTGCCAATGCTTTTGGTGTTTTGGTTATGAAGTCCTTGCCTACTCCTATGTCCTGAATGGTTTTGCCTAGATTTTCTTCTAAGGTTTTTATGGTGCCAGGTCTTATGTTTAAGTGTTTAATCCATCTGGAGTTAATTTTAGTGTAAGGTGTCAGGAAGGGGTCCAGTTTCTGCTTTCTGCACATGGCTAGCCAATTTTCCCAACACCATATATTAAACAGGAAATCCTTTCCCCATTTTTTGTTTTTGTCTGGTTTATCAAAGATTATATGGTTGTAGATATGTTGTGTTGCCTTCGATGCCTTTGTTCTGTTCCATTGGTCTATATCTCTGTTTTGTTACCTGTACCATGCTGTTTTGATTACTTTAGCTTTGTAGTATAATTTGAAGTCTGGTATTGTGATGCCTCCCGCTGTGCTCTTTTTGCTTAGAATTGACATGGCTATGCAGGCTCTCTTTTGGTTCCATATGATGTTCATGGTGGACTTTTCCAGTTCTGTGAAAAAATTCAATTGTAATTTGATGGGGATAGCATTGATTGTGTAAATTACATTGGGCAGTATAGCCATTTTCACAATATTGATTCTTCCTAAGCACAAACATGGAATACTCTTCCATCTGTTTGTGTCCTCTCTTCTTTCATTGAGCAGTGGTTTGTAACTTTATTTGAAGAGGTCCCCTACCTTCCTTGTGAGGTGTATTTCTTGGTATTTTATTCTCTTTGTAGCAATTGTGAATGGCAGTTCGTTTTTTATTTGGTTCTCTTTAAGTCTGTTATTCGTGTACAGGAATGCCTGTACTTTTTGCATATTGATTTTATATTCTGAGACTTTGCTGAAGTTACTTATCAGTTTCAGGAGTTTTGGGGCTGATGTGATTGGTTCTTCTATGTATACTCTCATGTATTCTGTAGTTAGAGTCATTTTGGCTTCCACCTTTTTTATTTGAATACCATTTATTTTTTTTTCCTGCCTGATTTCTCTGGCTAGAACTTCTAGTACTATGTTGAATAGGAGTGGTGAGAGAGGGCATCCTTGTCTAGTGCTGGATTTCAAAGGGAATGCTTCCAGTTTTTGCCCATTAAGTACGATATTGGCTGTTGATTTGTTGTAGATAGCTTTTATTACTTTGAGATATGTTCTATCAATACCAAGTTTATTGAGAATTTTTAGCATAAAGGGCTGTTGAATTTTGTCAAATGCCTTCTCTGCATTAATTGAGATAATCATGTGGTTTTTTTTTTGGTTCCGTTAATGTGGTGAATGACGTTTATAGACTTCCTTATGTTGAACTAGACTTGCATCCCTGGGATGAATCCTACTTGATCATGATGGATAAGTTTTTTATTCTGCTGTTGCAATCGGTTTGCCAGTATTTTATTGAAGATTTTTGCATCTAAGTTCATCACGGATCTTGACCTGAAGCTTTCTTTTCTTCTTGAGTCTCTGCCGGGTTTTGGTATCAGGGTAATGTTGGTCTCATAAAGCAATCTGGGAAGGATTTTCTCTTTTTGAAGTATTTGGAATAGTTTCAGAAGGAATGGTACCAGATCCTCTTTGTGTGTCTGGTAGAATTCGGCTGTGAACTCCTCTGGACCTGGGCTTTTTTTGTGTGATAGGCTCTTAATTGCTGCCTCAACTTCAGACCTTTTTATTGGTCTATTCAGAGTTTCTGCTTCATCCTGGTTTATGCTTGGGAGGACGCAGGTGTCCAGGAATTTATCCATTTCTTCCTGGTTTAATTGTTTTTGTGCATAGAGTTGTTTGCAGTATTCTCTTATGATGGTTTGAATTTCTGTGGAATCTGTAGTGATTTCCCCTTTATTTTTTCTTATTGCATCTATTTGGTTGTTCTCCCCTTTTTTTTATCAGTCTGGCTAGTGGCCTATTTTGTTGATCTTTTCGAAAAACCAGTTCTTGGATTTATTGATTTTTTTGAAGGGTTTTTCGTGTCTCTAGCTCCTTCAGTTCTGCCCTGATCTTAGTTATTTGTTGTCTTCAGCTAGGTTTTGAGTTCTTCTGATCTTGCTTCTCTAGCTCTTTCAATTTTGACTTTAGGGTTTCAATTTTGGATCGCTCCACACTTCTCATGTGAGCACTTATTGCTATATATTTTCCACTACAGACTGCTTTAAATGTGTCTCAGAGATTGTGGTATGTTGTGTTTTCATTATCGTTGGTTTCAAAGAACCTTTTTATTTCTGCCTTCATTTCATTGTTTATCCAATCAACATTCAAGAGCCAGTTTTTTAGTTTCCATGAAGCTGTGCGGTTCTGAGTTAGTTTCTGTATTCTAAGTTCTCAGTTGATTGCACTCTGGTCTGAGAGACTGTTTGTTATTGTTTCAGTTGTTTTGCATTTGCTGAGGAGTGCTTTACTTCCAATTATGTGGTCAATTTTGGAGTAGGTGTGATGTGGTGCTGAGAAATATGTCTGTTCTGTGGATTTGGGGTGGAGAGTTCTGTAAATATCTATCAGGTTTGCTTGTTCCAGGTCTAAGATAAAGTCCTGGATATCCTTGTTAATTTTCAGTCTAGTTGATCTGTCTGATATTGACAGTGGAGTGTTAAAGTCTCCCACTATTATTGTGTGGGAGTCTAAGTCTCTGTAAGTCATTAAGAACTTGCCTTATATATCTGGGTGCTTCTGCATTGTGTTCATATTTATTTGGAATCCTTAGCTCTTCTTGTTGTATTGATCCTTATACCATTATGTAATGACCTTCTTTGTCCCTTTTGATCTTTCTTGCTTTAAAGTCTATTTTATCATAGACGAGAATTGCAACTCCTGCATTTTTTTGCTCTCCATTTGCTTGTTAAATCTTTCTCCATCCCTCTATTTTCAGCCTTTCTGTATCCTTGCATGTGAGATGGGTTTCCTGAATACAGAACACTGATAGGTTTTGTTTTTTTTATCCAATTTGCCAGTCTATGTCTTTTGATTGGTAGCCCATTTACATTTAGGGTTAATATTGTTATGTATAAATTTGATACTGCCATTTTGATGCTAGCTGGCTGTTTTGCCCATTGTTTCATGTAGATTCTTCATTTTGGTGATGCACTTTAGCATTTGGTATGCTTCTAGGATTGCTGGTACTGGTTGTTTCTTTCTATGTGTAGTGCCTCTTTCAGGAGCTCTTGTAAAGCAGGCCTAGTGGTGACAAAATCTCTGAGTACTTGCTGGTCCGCAAAGGGTTTTATTTTTCCTTCACTTATAAATCTCAGTTTGGCTGGATATGAAATTATGGGTTGAAGGTTCTTTTCTTTAAGGATGTTGAATATTGGCCTCCACTCTCTTCTGGCTTGTAGGGTCTCTGCCGAGAGATCTGCAGTGAGTCTGATGGGCTTCCATCTGTGGGCGACCCGACCTTTCTCTCTGGCTGCCCTTAGTATTTTCTCATTCATTTCAACCCTGGTGAATCTGTCGATTATGTGCCTTGGGGTTGCTCTTCTTGCAGAGTATCTTTGCGGTGTCCTCAGTATTTCCTGGAGTTGAGTATTGACCTGCCTTGCTATGTTGGGGAAATTTTCCTGGATAATATCCTGAAGAGTTTTCCAGCTTGGATTCATTCTCCTCATCACATTCTTGTACACCTATCATACGTAGGTTGGGTCTCTTCACATAGTCCCACATTTCTTGGAGATTTTGTTCCTTCCTTTTTGCCTTTTTGTCTCTAATCTTGGTTTCTCATTTTATTTCATTGAGTTGATTTTTGACTTCTGATATACTTTCTTCTGCTTGGTCAATTCGGCTGTTTAAGCTTGTGCATGCTTCCTGAAGTTTTTGTGTTGTGTTTTTCAACTTCTTCAATTCATTCATATTTCTCTCTAAGTTGTCCATTCTTATTATCATTTCCTCGAATCTTTTTTTCAAATCTTTTTTCAACGTTCTTAGTTTCTTTGCATTGATTTAGAACATGTTCTTTTAGCTAACTGAAGTTTCTCATTATCCACCTTCTGAAGTCTGATTCAGTCATTTCATCACACTCATTCTCCGTCCAGCTTTGTTCTCTTGCTGGTGAGGAGGTTTGGTTCTTTGTAGGAGGTGAGGTATTATGGTTGTGGGTGTTTTCCTCCTTTTTCCGCTGGTTTCTTCCCATCTTTGTGGAGTTATCCACCTGTCGTCTTAGAAGTTACTGACTTTTCAATTTGGTCTCTGAGTTGATGCCCAGATTGTTGGTGATGAAGTATTTCTGTTACTTAGTTTTCCTTCTAACGGTCTAGCCCCTCTGCACCCCTTTTGTTTTTTCCTTCAGATGCTTTATCTCAGTGAGTTGGGGCTTTATTTATGAGTATCTGTTGCACTGTCCTGCCCACCTAGGTAGCAGTCTATTCACTATTTGCCTGCCGAGCCTTTGTCCTGCTAGCGTGGGTCCACCCTGCTGCTGCGGGGTTCCGTTCTACTGTGGTGGGCTCCGTCCTGTTGGTGGAGTCTCCTTGTTTTGGCGGGTTGTCTCGGCAACGGGATGCTTCATCAGCAATGGGCGTGTACCTCAGTAGGGGAGGATTGCGTCCGTAGTTGTGGACGCCCATCCCCCACCGAGCTGCACTGTCCTTGATTCAGCTGAGCCTGAAGCAAAACTCTCAACCCTGAACACCTCCAATTACTGCCCTGCTTGAACCCATGAGGGTGGGACTCGCCAAGCCCAATCACCTGGCTCCTGGCTTTAGAGTTTGTCCTCTCTCTCTCTTTTTCTCCCCAAGTTGAAAGGTTCACTCTCTCACAGGCGCCCCAGTAGCCTGCTAATAGAATGCTGAGATCCGTGAGATCTCCGGTGCTGCTGCCCTCTACACCAGCTCATATCATGCTTCCCAGGAATCTCATGCTCTGTCTCACTTTCCAAGTCCCGTTTAGTCAGATGGACATGTCAATCTGCCCTTCCAAATCTCAGATGGCTGGTTTAACAGGGCACCCAGACTAGTGAGTTTTGTGTCAGGTGCCACTGTGCTGCGGCGCTGGCCAAACTGTCTGTGCAAGCCAAAACCCCGGCTGGTCTGGTGTCCCATGTCTCTCCTACACCTGGGAATTTCCCCTTTCTGTGGGCAACAAAGTTCTGTCTGAGAATGCAGCTAGGACTCACCCTCTGCGCCTTCACAGAGAGCTTCAATCCTGAGTTGTTTGTACGGTGCCATCTTGGAAATCCTCTTTCATCCCCACTTTGAATATGTAAGTATTTCTACCTTTCATTCCCTTACTCTTTCTCTAATTCTCAGTCTCTTTCTGCTATCTTTTTCTTTGTAAGCATTACTTTCAACTTCAGTTCTGAATATAAAAATGAAGCCTTTCATAACGTCGTCAATAGGCTGATCTGAACACTAAATACTAACAAATGATATTGACATTATTTTGGCAATTTAAATACTTCTCACTGAGAGCCTAGTACAAGCTAGGATATTTTCTTCTGTACACACCCAATGTTATCATGCCTGTGCCATAGAAAAGATAATGTACCTATCAAGCCTATTCTTATTCTTTATAAATAACTCAAAATCATGTCTCATTTTCTTTTGCTCTACAATTGGACCTAAATTATTTGACATATTATTGATTTGTCTTTCTTTTTTCTTGACTAAATTATCTTCTCAAGAATTCCAGCTCTTCAGTGATACCATCTATGGCACTGAATGGACATTCTTCTCAGAAAACCCAAGACAATGTGCTCCCATGTGAAGCTAGTCTGATGGATAGTTTTCACTCTAGAGTAAGACACCCTTTTGGATAATTATCACTCTAGAATAAGACATCCTAAGTAAGGTCCACTGTTTTATGGACCTCATTTCTTCTTTCCTGGTTTTCATCGTCATTTTGCTGAGAAACATCCTCAAGATACTTTCCCAGTAAAGGCGGAAAAGAGGTAGACTATCTGAAAATATGTCTGTCAGAAAATGCCTTCACATAGATATTCTTCTTGACAGTTTGCCTTACTATAAAATTCAGGATTCTATTTTCAGGGAAAGTCAGGATTCTATTTCGTATAGCCACTCATTTAGAGCCAAATGTAAAAACGCACGCCTGAGGAGTATTCAGGAGTTTCTATTTTATGGCCACTCATTCAGAGATTCACAGAACAATAAAGACCTATGGAAAAGTTAGAAGTGTATTTCACATGGCCACTTATTCAGAACCTCAGTGAAAAATCATATATATCTGGAATATACTGAGGATTCTATTATATATAGCAACTTATTCAGAGACTCACTGAATAATGCACACCTGGGGAATAGTCTGGAGACTATTTGATATGACCGTTCACCCAGCAACTCACTGGACAATGCAGAGCTGAGAAATAGTCAAGAGAATAAAGTCACGAGTCCATTTTATGTGGTCACTCATTCAGAAACTCACTGAAGTATATAAACTTTGGAAATAAAGTCCACGTAATATGGCCACTCAATCACAGCATTACCGAATAATGCACAATGGGGTAACAGTAAGGAGTCTATTTCATATGGCCTCTCATTCAGAGCTTCAGTGCATAATAAACAGCTGTGGAGTAGTCAGAACTCTATTTAAGGTAGTCCCAAATTAAGCAGCTCCATGAATGATACACACATGTGTGATAGTCAGGAGACTATTTGATATTGACACGCATACAGAAACTCTTCAAATACTGCACATGTAGGGAATAATCACTAGTCCATTTTATAAGGTGATTAGTTTGGGGAGTCAAGAAATAACGCACACCTGTGTAGTAAAATGGAGTATATTTCATAATGCCACTCTTTCAGGGATTTATTGAATAATATTTTTATCTGATAAGTCAGGAATCTCTTTCACATAGTCATTCGTTCAGGGCCTCTGTGAATAATACTCCTCTCAGTAATAGTCAAGTGTCTACTTCAAATGGCTACACATTCAGAGTCTCTGTAAGTAATGAACACCTGGGCAATACACAAGAGTTTCTGTTTTTTGCCCGAATAGTCAGAGTCTCATTCAATAATGCACACCTGGGAAATATTTAAGAGTCTACTTCAAGTAGCCACTCATTTAAAGCCTCAGTGAATAATGCACACCAGGGTAATAGCCGAGCATTTTTTATATTGCCACTCATTCTGTTACTTTCTGAATGATACACACTTGGGGAATCCTCGGGATTCTATTTTATACTACCACTCATTTAGAACCTTATTGAATAATTCACAATGGAGCAATAGTCAGGAGTCTATTTTTTTATTTTATACGTTTCTGTCTTTCTGTTTTTTTAAATTTTTTATTGCATTATAGGTTTGAGGGTACATGTGCAGAACGTGCAAGATACTTGCATAGGTACACACATGGCAGCGTGCTTTGCTGCCTTCCTCCCCTTCACCCACACTTGGCATTTATCCCCAGGCTATCCCTCCCCAGCCCCCTCCACTGTCCCTCCCCCCTTTTCCCAAATAGACCCCAGTGTGTAGTAGACCCCTCCCTGTGTCCATGTGTCTCATTTTTCTCACCCACTTATGAATGAGATTATGCGGTATTTATTTTTCTGTTCTTGTGTCAGTTTGCTAAGAATGATTTTCTCCAGATTCATCCATGTCTTTACAAAGGACACAAACTCATCATTTTTGATTACTGCATAATATTCCATGGTGTATGTGTGCCACATTTTCCCAGTCCAGTCTATCATCGATGGGCATTTGGGTTGTTTCCAGGTCTTTGCTATTGTAAACAGTGCTGCAATGAACATTCGTGTGCATGTGTCCTTATAGTAGAACGATTTATAGTTCTTTGGATATATACCCAGTAATGGGATTGCTGGGTCAAATGGAATTTCTATTTCTAGGTCTTTGAGGAATCGCCACACTGTCTTCCACAATGGTTGAACTAACTTACACTCCCACCAACAGTGTAAGAGTGTTCCTATTTCTCCACATTCTCTCCAGCATCTGCTGTCTCCAGATTTTTTAATGATCGCCATTCTAACTGGCATGAGACGGTATCTCAATGTGGTTTTGATTTGCATTTCTCCAATGACCGGTGATGATGAGCATTTTTTCATGTGTTTGTTGGCCTCATGTATGTCTTCTTTTGTAAAGCGTCTGTTCATATCCTTTGCCCATTTTTGAATGGGCTTGTTTGTTTTTTTTCCTGTAAATGTGTTTCAGTTCTTTGAAAATTCTGGATATCAGCCCTTTGTCCGATGCATAATCTCCAAAGATTTTTTTCCGTTCTGATGGTTGCCGATTCACTCTAATGACAGTTTCTTTTGCCGTGCAGAAGCTGTGGAGTTTGATTATGTCCTATTTGTCTATTTTGGCTTTTGCTGCCAATGCTTTTGGTGTTTTGGTCATGAAGTCCTTGCGTACTCCTATGTCCTGAATGCTTTTACCTAGATTTTCTTCTAGGGTTTTTATGATGTCAGGTCTTATGTTTAAGTCTTTAATCCATCTGGAGTTAATTTTAGTGTAAGGTGTCAGGAAGGGGTCCAGTTTCTGCTTTCTGCACATGTCTAGCCAGTTTTTCCAACACCATTTATTAAACAGGGAATCCTTTCCCCATTGCTTGTTTTTGTCAGGTTTATCAAAGATTATATGGTTGTAGATATGTTGTGTTGCCTCTGATGCCTCTCTTCTGTTCCATTGGTCTATATCTCTTTTTTGGTACCAGTACCATGCTGTTTTTATTTCTGTAGCCTTGTAGTATAGTTTGAAGTCTGGTATTGTGATGCCTCCCGCTGTGTTCTTTTTGCTTAGAATTGACTTGGCTATGCAGGGTCTCTTTTGGTTCCATATGTTATGGCCTCTCATTCAACGTTTCAGTGAATAATGAACTTCTATGGAGTATTCAGGACGCTGTTTAAGATTGCCACGGATTAATTGCCTTTCTGATTGATACACACCTGTGTGATAGTCAGGAGTGTATTTCATATAAACTCTAATTTTGGGTATTGCTGAGTAATACACACCTGGTGGAATGTCAGGATTCTATTTGGTATGGACACTTATACAGAGCCTGTTTGAATAATGCACAAATGGGATATAATGAGAAGTGAATGTCATATGGCTACGAATTCAGACAAACAGTGAATAACACACATGTGGAGTAATTAGAAGTCTGTTTCATATGGCCCCTTTTTCTCTGCCTCACTGAATAATACACACTTGTGATATAGTCTGGAGTCTATTTTTTATGGCCACTCATTCAGAGTATCACTGAATAATGCACACCCACGGAGTAGTCAGAAGTCTCTTTCCTATGGCCACTAATTGAGAGCCTCACTAAATGTACACACCAGAGGAAATAGTCAGGATTTACTTATATCCCCTCATTCAGACTCTCACTAAATAATGCACATCTTTGGAATACTCTGAAGACTTATTTATGTGGACTCTCATTCTGAGTGTCACTGAATTATGTCCTGTAGTCAGGAGTCTATTTCATGTAGACACACATTCAGAGCCTCAGTGAATAAGACAGACCCTTACTCTAGTAAGGAATCTAATTAATATGGCCCCATCTTCTGAGCCTCATTGAATAATACACATCTGGAGAATAAATTGGAGTCCATTATTGATGAACATTCATTCAGACCTTTGGTTAATAATGCACTCCTGTGGAGTAGTCAGGAGTCTGTTTTATTTGGACAATCATTAATAGCCTCAGTGGATAATATGCACGTGTGGATTAGTTAGAATTTTATTTCATATGGCCACTGACTAGTAACATCTGTAAATAACGCACAAACCTACATTACTCAGCAGTCTATTTCATATAGACACTCATTCAGAGATTTACTGCATAATACAAATGTTTAACGTAGACAGCATGCTGTTTCATTTGGTCACACAATAAGAACTTCACTATGTAATACACATCTCGGGAAGCTTAAAAAGTCTACTTTATATAGCCTCTCATTTACAGCCTCAGCGAATAATATAAACGTGTAAAATAGAAACTAGTGTATTTAATATGGCAACAAAATCAACGCCTGAGTGAGTAATACACAACTTTTGAATAGTCACTAGTCTATTCCCTATGCCCAAAAATCCAGAGTCAGAGTCAATAATACACACCTGTGGACTAGTCAGGAAAAAATTTTATATGGCCAAAGTTTCAGAGCCTCAGTAAATAATACATACCTGGGGAATACTCAGGACGCTATTACATATGGCATCTATTTCAGAGCTTCCTTGAATAAGGAACACCTGTATTGTAGTCAGAATTCTATTTCGTATAGCCACATATTCAGAGTCTAACTGAATAACATACACCTTGTGGAAAGTCACGATTCTATTTTGTATAGCCACTCATTTAGAGCCAAATGTAAAATCGCAAGCCTGAGGAGTATTCAGGAATCTCTATTTTATGGCCACACATTAAGAGCCTCATAGATTAACACAAACTTATGAAAAATTTAGGAGTGGATTTTACATGGCTACTTAATCAGAACCTCAGTGAAAAACAATATATATCTGGAAAATACTCAGGATTCTATTATATATAGCAACTTATTCAGAGACTCACTGAGTAATGCACACCTGGGGAATAATCTGGAGAATATTTGATATGACTGTTCACCCAGAGACTCAGTGGAAAACGCACAGCTGAGAAATAGTCAAGAGGATAGAATAAGGAGTCCATTTTATGTGGTCCATCGTTCAGAAACTCACATAAGTATACACACCTTGGGAATAGTCAGAGTCCAGGCAATATGGCCACTCAATCAGAGCATTACCGAATAATGCACAATGGGGCAATAGTAAGAAGTCTACTTGATATGGCCTCTCATTCAGAGGTTCAGTGCTTAACAAACAGCTGTGGAGAAGTCAGGACTCTATTTTAGGTAGTCCCAAATTAAGCAGCTCCGTGAGTGATATACACATGTGTGATAGGACACTATTTGATACGGACACTCCTACAGAAACTCTTCAAATACTGCACATGTGGGGAGTAATCACTAGTGTATTTCATACGGTGATTAGTTTGGAGAGTCAAAAAATAATGCACACCTGTGGAGTAAAATTGGGTCTATTTCATCAAGCCACTCTTTCAGTGTTTCAGTGAATAATATGTATATTTGATAAGTCAGGAATCTCTTTCACATGGCCACTCATTCAGGGCCTCTGTGAACAATACTGTCCTGAGAAATATTCAACGGTCTACTTCAAATGGCTACACATTCAGAGTCTCTGTAATTAATGCACACCTGGGTAATACACAAGAGTCTTTTTTTATGCCCACTTAGAGTCTCATTCAATAATACACACCTGGGGAAGTGTTATGAGTCTACTTCATGTAGCCACACATTTAGAGCTTCAGTGAATAATGCACAATAGGTTAATAATCAAGCATTTTTTATATGGCCACTCATTCTGTGCCTCCCTAAATGATACACACCTGGGGAATCCTCAGGATTCTATTTTATACTACCACTCATTTAGAACCTTATTGAATAATTCCCAGTGGAGTAATAGCCAGGTGTCTATTTTATATGGCCTCTCATATAAAATAAAAGTTTCAGTGAATAATGAACTTCTACGGAGTAATCAAAACGCTATTTAAGATTGCCACGAATTAACTGGCTTCCTGAATGATACACAATTTTGTGATAGGCAGGATTCTATATCATATAAACTCTAATTATTGGTATCACTAAGTAATACACACCTGAAAAAGTGTCAGGAGGGAATTTGGTATGGATACTCATACAGAGCTTGTTTGAATAATGCACACGTGGAGAATCATGAGTAGTCTATGTCATATGAGTAGTCATTCAGACAAACAGTGAATAACGCACATGTAGAGTAATTAGAATTCTGTTTCATATGGCCGCTCTTTCACATCCTCACTGCATATTACACACTTGTGATATAGTCTGGAGTCTATTTTTTTAGGGCCACTCTTTCAGAGAATCACTGAATAATGCACACCTGGGGAATAGGCAGAAGTCTCTTTCCTATGGCCACTCGTTGAAAGCCTCACTAAATGTACACACCTGGGAAAATAGTCAGGATTTACTTTTATCTTCTCATTCAGGGTCTCAGTAAGCAATGCAAACCTGTGGAATAGTCAGGAGTCTTTTTCATGTGGCCTCTTACTCAGAGTGTCACTGAATAATGTGGTGTAGTCAGGAGTCTATTTCAAGTAGACACATATTCAGAGCCTCAGTGAATAAGTCAGACCAATGCTTTAGTAAGGAATCTAATTAATATGGCCACGTCTTCTGAGCCTCACTGAATAATACACATCTGGTGAAAAATTTGGTGTCTATTTTTGATGGATATTCATTCAGAGACACGGTGAATAATGCACACCTTTGAATTAGCTATGAGGCTATTTAATTTGGACACTCATTCATGAACCTCAGTGGAGAATATGCAGGTGTGGATTAGTCAGGATTCCATTTTATATGGCCACTGACTCGTAACCTCAGTGAATAATGCACAAATGAAAAATACTCAGCAGTTTATTTTGTATATCCAACCTTTTAGAGATTCAATGAATAATACAAATATTTAAGATTGACAGCATCCTGTTTCATATGGTCACAGATAAACAGCCTCCCTTAGTGATACACACCTTGGGACGTGTTAGGAGTCTACTTTATATAACCTCTCATTTGCCGCCTCAGCGAATAATGCACACATATGGAATACACACTAGTCTATTTCATATGGCCCCAAAATCAAAGCCTGAGTGAGTAATACACTATTTAAAATAGTCACTAGTCTATTCCATATGCCAAAATATTTAGAGTCAGAGTCAATAATACACACCTGTGGACTAGTGATTAAAGAATTTTGTATAGATAAAGTTTCAAAACTTCAGTGAATAATACATACATGAAAAATACTCAGGATTCTATTACATATGGCATCTTTTTCAGAGCTTCATTGAATAAGGAACACCTGTATTGTAGTCAGAATTCTATTTTGTATAGCCATATATTCGGTGCCTAACTGAATAACATACACCTTGGGGAAAGTCAGAATTGTATTTTGTATAGCCACTCATTTAGAGCCAAATATTGGAAAAACGTGGCACATATACACCATGGAATATTATGCAACAATCAAAAATGATGAGTTTGTGTCCTTTGTAAGGACATGGATGAATTTTGAGAACATCATTCTCAGCAAACTGACACAAGAACAAAAAAACAAATACCGCATATTCTCACTCATAGGCAGGTGAGAAAAATGAGAACACATGGACACAGGTAGGGGGTCTACTATACACTGGGGTCTGTTGGGTGGAAGGGGGGAAGGGACAGTGGGAGGGGCTGGTGAGGAATAGCCTGGGGATAAATGCAAGTGTGGGTGAAGGGGAGGAAGACAGCAAAGCACACTGCCATGTGTGTACCTATGCAACTATCTTGCACGCTCTGAACATGTACCCCAAAACCTATAATGCAATAAAAATTTTAAAAATTAAAAAAAAGAAAAAGAAAAAAGAAAATCTATTTAAGATGGTAATATGTTAAAATATTATAAATTTAGGAAAACTAAGAATAATAAAATGTATAAAATTAAAAAAAAACGCACGCCTGAGGAGTATTCAGGAGTCTCTATTTTATGGCCACACATTCAGAGCCTCACAGAATGATACAGACCTATGGAAAAGGCAGGAGTGTATTTCACATGGCCACTTATTCAGATCCTCAGAAAAGCATCATATATATCTGGAAAATACTCAGAATTCTAGAAATTGCAACCATTTATTCAGAGACTCACTTCATAATGCACACCTGGGGAATAGTCTGGAGAATATTTGATATGACAGTTCACCCAGCGACTCAGTAAAAATTGCAGAGCTGAGATATAGTAAAGAGGATAAAGGAAGGAGTCTATTATATGTGGTCCCTCTTTTAGAAACGCACTGAATAATAAACACCTTGGTAATAGTCAGAGTCCAGGTCATATGGCCATTCAATCATAGCATTACTGAATAATGCACAATGGGGCAAGAGTAAAGAGTCTACTTTATACGGCCTCTCATTGAGAGCTTCAGTGCATAATAAACAGCTGTGGAGTAGTCAGGACCCTATTTAAGGTAGCCGCAAATGAAGCAGCTCTGTGAATGATACACACATGTGTGAGAATCAGGAGAGTATTTGATATGGACACTCATACAGAACCTCTTCAAATACTGAACATGTGGGGAAAAATCACTAGTCTATTTCATATGGTGAATCGTTTGGAGAGTCAAAGATTAATGCACACCTGTGGGGTAAAATGGGGTCTATTTTATACGGCCACCCTTTCAGTGTTTTAGTGAATAATATGTTTATATGATAAGTCAGGAATCACTTTCACATGGCCACACGTTCACTGCCTCTGTGAATAATACTCCCCTCAGAAATAGTCCAGGGTCTACTTCAAATAGCTTCACATTCACAGTCTCTGTAAGTAATGCACACCTGAGCAATACACAAGGTCTGTCTTTTATGCCTACTTAGTCAGAATTTCATTCAGTAATAAAAACCTGAAGAGGAGCTAAGAGAATACTTCATGGAGACACTCATTTAAAGCCTCAGTGAATAATGCACACCAGTGTAATAGTCTATCATTTTCTATATGGCCACTTATTCTGTGCCTCCCTGAATGATACACACCTGGGGAATCCTCAGGATTCTATTTCATACTAATACTCATTTAGAACTTTATTTAATAATTCACAATGGAGCAATAGTCAGGTGTCTATTTTATATGGCCCCTCATTCAAAGTTTCAGTGAATTGTAAACTTCTTTGGATTAATCAGGACGTTAAGATAGCCACAAATTAAGTGCCTTCCTTAATGATACACACCTGGGTGATAGAAGTCTATTTCATATGAACTCTAATTATTGGTATGGCTGAGTAATATGCACCTGGGAAAGTGTCAGGAGTCTATTTTTATGGACACTCATACAGAACCTATTTGAATAATTCACCAATGTAGAATAAGTAGGAGTTTATGTCATACGGCTACTCATTCAGACGAACAGTGGATAACGCACATGTGGAGTAATTAGAAGTCTGTTACATGTGGCCCCTTATTCACAGCCTCACTGAATATTACATACTTGTGATATAGTCTGGAGTCTATTTTTTTATGGCCACTCATTCAGAGAGTCACTGAATAATGCACACCCGCAGAATAGCCAGAAGTCTCTTTCCTATGGCCACTAATTGAGAGCCTCACTAAATGTACACACCTGGCGAAATAGTAAGGATTTACTTTCATCCTTTCATTCAGAGTCTAACTAAATAATGCACACCTGTGGAATAGTCAGGAGACTTTTTTATGTAGCCTCTCATTCGGAGTGTAACTGAATTATGTACTGTAGTAAAAAGTCTATTTTATGTAGACATATATTCAGACCTTCAGTGAATAAGACAGAAGCTTGCTGTAGTAAGGAATCTAACTAATATGGCTACATCTTCTGAGCCTCACTGAATAATACACACCTAGAGAATAACTTGAAGTCTATTTTCGATGAATATTCATTCAGAGCTTAGGTGAATAATGCACACCTGTGGTTTAGCCAGAAGTGTATTTCATTTGGACACTTATACATAGCCTAAGTGGATAATATGCACTTGTAGATTAGTCAGGATTCCATTTCATATGGCCACTGACTCGTAACCTCAGTGAATAATGCACAAATGTAAATTACTCAGCAGTCTATTTCATATAGCCACTCATTCAGAGATTTTCTAAATAATACAAATATTTAAGATAGACAGCATCATGTTTCATATGGTCACACAAAAAGAGCCTCACGGAGTAGTACACACCTGAAAAAGTGTTAGGAGTCTACTTTATGTAGCCTCTCATTTACAGCTTCAGTGAATAATGCACACGTGTGGAATAGACTCTATTCTATTTTATATGGCCACAAAATCAAAGCCTCTGTGAGTAATACACAACTTTGGAATAGTCACTAGTCTATTCCATATGCCCAAATATTCAGAGTCAGAGTCAATAATACACACATGTGAACTAGTGAGAAAACATTTTTTTTGTGTGTGTGTGGTATGAGAGGAGACTTCTTTTTGCCTCCAACTCTTTTTTTCTTTATTTTTATTGCATTATAGGTTTTGGGGTACATATGCAGAACGTGCAAGGTAGTTGCATAGGTACACACATGGCAGTGTGTTTTGCTGCCTTCCTCCTCTTCACCCACACTTGGCGTTTATCCCAGGCTATCCCTCCCCAGCTCCCCCCACTGTCCCTCCCCCATTACCCCCAATAGACCCCAGTATGTAGTAGACCCCCTCCCTGTGTCCATGTGTTCTCATTTTTCTCACCCGCCTATGAGTGAGAATATGTGGTATTTCTTTTTCTGTTCTTGTGTTAGTTTGCTGAGAATGACGTTCTCTAGATTCATCCATGTTTTTACAAAGGATACAAACTCATCATTTTTTATTGCTGAATAATATTCCATGTTGTATATGTGCCACATTTTCTGAGTCCACTCTATCATCAATGGGCATTTGGGTTGGTTCCAGTTCTTTGCTATTGTAAACAGTGCTGCAATGAACATTCGTGTGCATGTGTCCTTATACTAGAACGATTTATAGTCCGTTGGATATATACCCAGTAATGGGATTGCTGGGTCAAATGGAATTTCTATTTCTAGGTCCTTGAGGAATCGCCACACTGTCTTCCTCAATAGTTGAACTAATTTACACTCCCACCAACAGTGTAAGAGTGTTCCTTTTTCTCCACATCCTCTCCAGCATCTGCTCTCTCCAGAATTTTTAATGATCACCACTCTAACTGGCATGAGATGGTATCTCAATGTGGTTTTGATTTGCATCTCTGTAATGACCAGTGATGATGAGCATTTTTTCATGTGTTTGTTGGCCTCATGTATGTCTTCTTTTGTAAAGTGTCTGTTCATATCCTTTGCCCATTTTTAAATGGGCTTGTTTGTTTTTTTTCCTGTAAATCTGTTTGAGTTCTTTGTAAATTCTGGATATCAGCCCTTTGTCAGATGCATAAACTGCAGAGATTTTTTTCCCATTCTGATGGTTGCTGATTCACTCTAGTGACTGTTTCTTTTGCCGTTCAGAAGCTGTGGAGTTTGATTAGGTTCCATTTGTCTATTTTGGCTTTTGTTGCCAATGCTTTTAATGTTTTGGTCATGAAGTCCTTGCCTACTCCTATGTCCTGAATAGTTTTGCCTAAATTTTATTCTAGGGTTTTTATGGTGTCAGGTCTTATGTTTAAGTCTTTAATCCATCTGGAGTTAATTTCAGTGTAAGGTGTCAGGAAGGGGTCCAGTTTCTGCTTTCTGCACATGGCTAGCCAGTTTTCCCAACACCATTTATTAAACAGGGAATTCTTTCCCCATTTCTTGTTTTTGTCTGGTTTATTAAACATTATATGGTTGTAGAATGTTGTGTTACCTCCAATGCCTCTGTTCTGTTCCATTGGTCTATATCTCTTTTTTGGTACCAGTACCATGCTGTTTTGATTACTGTAGCCTTGTAGTATAGTTTGAAGTGTGGTAGTGTGATGCCTCCCGCTGTGTTCCTTTTGCTTAGAATTGACTTGGCTATGATCGCTCAAGTTTCACAGTCTCAGTGAATAATACATACCTGTGGAATACTCAGACGCTATTATAGATGGCATCTATTTCTGAGCTTCATTGAATAAGGAACACCTGTATTTTAATCAGAATTCTATTTTGTACAGCCACATATTCAGAGTCTAACGAAATAACATGCACCTTGGGGAATGTCAGGATTCTATTTCGTATAGCCACTCATTAATAGCCGAAAGTTAAAACTCACCTTTGAGGAGTATTCAGGAGTCTCCATTTTATGGCCTCTCTTTTACAGCCTCACAAAATAATACAGACCTATGATTAAGTCAGGAATGTATTTCACATGGCCACTTATTCAGGACCTCAGTGAAGGATCATATATATATGGATAATACTCAGGATTCTATTATATGTAGACACTTTTTCAGAGACTCACTGTATAATGTACACATGGGGAATAGTCTGCAGACTATTTGAAATGACCCTTCATTCCACGACTCTGTGGAAAATCCAGAGCTGAGATATAGTCATAAAGATAGAGTCAGGAGGCTATTTTATGTGTTCACTTGTTCAGAAACTCACTGAAGAATACACACCTTGGGAATAGTCAGATTTCAGGTAATATGGCCACTCCATCACAGCATTACAGAAAAATACACAATGGGGCAATAGTAAAAAGTCCCTTTTATATGGCATCTCATTCAGAGCTTCAGTGCATAATAAACAGCTGTGGAGTAGTCACGACCCTATTTAAGGTAGCCCCAAATAAAGCACCTCTGTGAATAATACACATATGTGTGATAGTCAGTAGACTATTTGATATGGACACTCATACAGAACCTCTTCGAATACTGAACATGTGGGAAATAATCACTAGTCTATTTTATATTGTGATTCATTTGGAGAGTCAAAAAATAATGCACACCTGTGGAGTAAAATGGGGTCTATTTCATAAGGCCACTCTTTCAGTGTTTCAGTGAATATGTATATCTGATAAGTTAAAAATCTCTTGCACATGGCCACTCGTTCAGGGAATCAGTGAATAATACTCCCCTCAGAAATACTCAAGGGTCTACTTCAAATGGAGACACATTCAAAGACTTTGTAAGCAATGCACAACTCAACAATACACAAGAGTCTCTTTTCTATGCCAACTTAGTCAGAGGCTCATTCAATAATAAAAACCGGGGGAAGAGTTAAGAGTCTACTTTAGGTAGCCACTTATTTAGAGCCTCAGTGAATAAGGCACACCAGGGTAATAGTCGAACATTTTTTATCTGACCACTCATTCTGTTCCTCCCTGAGTGAAACACACCTGGGGAATCCTCATGATTCTATTTCATACTACCACACATTGAGAACCTTATTGAATGATTCACTATGGAGCAAGAGTCAGGTGTCTATTTTATATGGTCTCTCATTCAAAGATTCAGTGAATAATAAACTTATATGGAGTAATCAGGACGCTGTTTAAGATAGCAACGAAATAAGTGCCATACTGAATGATACACACCTAGGTGATAGTTAGGAGTCTATTTCATATGAACTCTAATTCTGGATAACGCTGGGTAATACACACCTGCAGGAGTGTCAGAAGTCTATTTGGTATGGACACTCATTCAGAAACTGTTTAAATAATGCACATATAGATAATAATGAGGAGGCTAAGTCATACAGCTACTCATTTAGGCAAACAGTGAATAACGCACATGTAAAGTAATGAGAAGTCTGCTTCATATGGTCCCTCTTTCTGAGCCTCAGCGAATATTACACACTTGTTATATAGTCTGGAGTCTTTTTTATGGGCACTCATTCAGAAAATCACTGAATAATGCACATTTTCAGAATAGTCTGTAGTCTCTTTTCTATTACCACTCATTGAGAGCCTCACTAAATGTACACAACTGGGAAAATAGTCAGGATTTACTTTTATCCTCTCATTCAGAGTCTCACTAAATAATGCACACCTGTGCAATAGTCAGCAGACTTTTTCATTTGGCCTCACATTTGGAGTGTCACTGAATAAAGTGGTGTAATCAAAAGTCAATTTGATGGAGACACATATTCAGAACCTCAATGAATAAGACAGACCCTTGTTGCAGTAAGGCATCTAATATATATGGCCACATCTTCTGTGCCTCACTGAATAAGACACACCTGGAGAATAATTTGGAGTCTATTTTCGATGGTCATTCATTCAGAGCCTCGGTGAAAAATGCATACCTGTGGAGTAGCCAGGAGCCTATTTCATTTGGACACTCATTTGTAACCTCAGTGGATAATATGCATCTGTGAATTAGTCATGATTTCATTTCATATGGCCACTGACTCAAAACCTCAGTGAATAATGCACAAATGTAAAGTACGAAGCATTCTATTTCATATAGATACTCATTCAGAGATTTACTGAATAATTAAATATTTAAGAGAGACAGCATCCTGTTTTATATGGTCACACAAGAAGAGCCTCACTGAGTAATACACACCTGGGGAAGTGTTAGGAGTCTACTTTATATAGCCTCTCATTTACAGTCTCAGCGAATAATGCACAAGTGTGAAATAGACACTAGTCTATTTTATATGGCCACAAAATCAATGCATGAGTGAGTAATAAAAAACTTTGAAATAGACACTAGTGTATTCCGTATGCCCAAATATTCAGAGTCAGTGTCAATAATACACTCCTGTGGACTAGTCAGGAAACAATTTTATATGGCCAAAGTTTCAGAGCCTCAGTGAATAATACATACCTGGGGAACACTCAGGACGATATTACATATGGCATTTATTTCAGAGATTCATTGAATAAGAAACACCCGTATTGTAGTCAGAATTCTATTTTGTATTGCCACATATTCAGAGCCTAACTGAGTAACATATGCCATTGGGGAAATTAAGTATTTTATTTTGTATAGCCACTCATTTAGAGCTGAATATAAAAACGCACACCTGAGAAGTATTTGAGTGTCTCTATATTATGGCCACTCATTCAGAGCCTCACATATTAATACAGACCTATGAAAAAGTCAGGAGTGTATATCACATGGCCACTTATTCAGATCCTCAGTGACGAATTATATATATCTGAAAAATACTCAACATTCTATTACATATAGCCACTTATTCAGAGACTCACTGAAAAACGCACACTTCTGAAATAGTCTGAAGACAATTTGATATGACCATACACCAAGCGACTCAGTGGAAAAGGCAGAGCTGAGAAATATTCAAGAGGTTAGAGTCAGGAGTGTGTTCTATGTGTTCACTCATTCAGAAACTCACTGAAGAATACACAACTTGGGAATAGTCAGAGTCCAGGTCCTATGGCCACTACATCACGTCATTACCAAATAATGCATAATGGGGCAATAATAAGAAGTCTATTTCATATGGCCTCTCATTCAGAGCTTCAGTGCATAATAAACAGCTGTGGAGTAGTCAGGATCCTATTTAAGGTAGCCCTGAATGAAGCAGTTTTATGAATGATACACATATGTGTGATAGTCGGAGACTATTTGATATGGACACTCATAAAGAACCTCTTTGAATACAGCACAGGTGGAAAATCATCACTAGTCTATTTCATATAGTGATTCATTTGGAGAGTCAAAAATTAACGCACACCTGTGGAGTAAAATGTGGTCTATTTAATAAGGCCACTCTTTCAGTGTTTCAGGGAATAATATGTATATTTGATAAGTCAGGAATAACTTTCTTTTTTTTTTAATTTTTATTGCATTATAGGTTTTGGGGTACATGTGCAGAACGTGCAAGATAGTTGCCCAGGTACACACATGGCAGTGTGTTTTGCTGCCTTCCTCCCCTTCACCCACACTTGGTATTCATCACCAGGCTATCCCCCACAGCCCCCCCGCTGTCCCTCCCCCATTTCCCCCAACAGTCCCCAGTGTATAATAGACCGCCTCTCTGTGTCCATGTGTTCTCATTTTTCTCACCCACCTATGAGTGAGTATATGCAGTATTTCTTTTTCTGTTCTTGTGTCAGTTTGCTGATAATGATGTTCTCCAGATTCATCCATGTCCTTACAAAGGACACAAGCTCATCATTTTTGATTGCTGCATAATATTCCATGGTGTATATGTGCCACATTTTCCCAGTTCATTCTATCATTGATGGGCATTTGGGTTGGTTCCAGGTCTTTGCTATTGTAAACAGTGCTGCAATGAACATTCGTGTGCATGTGTCCTTATAGTAGAACGATTTATAGTCTTTTGGATAGATACCCAGTAATGGGATTGCTGGGTCAAATGGAATTTCTATTTCTAGGTCCCTGAGGAATCGCCACACTGTCTTTCACAACCGTTGAACTAATTTACATTCCCACAAACAGTGTAAGAGTGTTCCTATTTCTCCACATCCTCTCCAGCATCTGCTGTCTCCAGATTTTTTAATGATCGCCATTCTAACTGGTGTGAGATGATATCTCAATGTGGTTTTGATTTGCATCTCTCTAATGACCAATGATGATGAGCACTTTTTCAAATGTTTGTTGGCCTCATGGATGTCTTCTTTTGTAAAGTTTCTGTTCATATCCTTTGCCCATTTTTGAACGGGCTTGTTTGTTTTTTTCCTGTAAATCTGTTTGAGTTCTTTGTAAATTCTGGATATCAGCCCTTTGTCAGATGTGTAAACTGCAAAGATTTTTTCCGATTCTGATGGTTGCCGATTCACTCTAGTGACTGTTTCTTTTGCAGTGCAGAAGCTGTGGAGTTTGATTAGGTCCCATTTGTCTATTGTGGCTTTTGTTGCCAATGTTTTTGGTGTTTTGTTCATGGAGTCCTTGCCTACCCCTATGTCCTGAACGGTTTTGCCTAGATCTTCTTCTAGGGTTTTTATGATGTCAGGTCTTACGTTTAAGTCTTTAATTCATCTGGAGTTAATTTTAGTGTAAGGTGTAAGAAAGGGGTCCAGTTTCTGCTTTCTGCAATTGGCTAGCCAGTTTTCCCAACACCATTAATTAAATAGGGAACCCTTTCCCCGTTGCCTGTTTTTGTCTGGTTTATCAAAGATAATATGGTTGTCGATATGTTGTGTTGCCTCCGATACTTCTGTTCTGTTCCATTGGTGTATATCTCTGTTTTGGTACCAGTACCAAGCTGTTTTGATTACTGTAGCCTTGTAGTATAGTTTGAAGTCTGGTAGCGTGATGCCTCCCGCTCTGTTCTTTTTGCTTACAATTTACTTGGCTATGCGGGCTCTTCTTTGGTTTCATATGAAATTCATGGTGGCTTTTTCCAGTTCTGTGAAGAAATTAAATGGTAGTTTGATGGGGATAGCATTGAATGTGTAAATTACTGTGAGCAGTATAGCCATTTTCACAATATTGATTCTTCCTAACCACGAACATGGAATGTTTCTTCATCTGTTTGTGTCCTCTCTTATTTCGTTGAGCAATTGTTTGTAATTTTCCTTAAAGAGGTCCCTTACATTCCTAGTGAGTTGTATTCCTAGGTATTTTATTTTCTTTGTAGCAATTGTGAATGGCAGTTCATTCTTAATTTGGTTCTCTTTAAGTCTGTTATTGATGTATAGGAATGCTTGTGATTTTTGAACATTGATTTTATATCCTGAGACTTTGCTGAAGTTGCTTATCAGTTTCAGGAGCTTTTGGGCTGAGGTGATGGGGTCTTCTAGGTATACTATCATGTCGTCTGCAAATAGAGACAATTTGGTTTCCACCTTCACTATTTGAATACCCTTTATTACTTTTTCTTGCCTGATTGCTCTGGCTAGAACTTCCAGTGCTATGTTGAATAGAAGTGGTGAGAGAGGGCATCCTTGTCTAGTGCCGGATTTCAAAGGAAATGCTTCCAGCTTTTGCCCATTAAGTATGATATTGGCTGTTGGTTTGTCGTAAATAACTTTTATTGCTTTGAGATATGTTCCATCAATACCAAGTTTATTGAGGGTTTTTAGCATAAAGGGCTGTTGAATTTTGTCAAATGCCTTCTCTGCGTCAATTGAGATAATCATGCGTTTTTTTTGTTTTTACTTCTGTTTATGTGGTGAATTACAATTATAGACTTGCATATGTTGAACCAGCCTTCCATCCCCGAGATGAATCCTACTTGATCATGAAGGATAAGTTTTTTAATGTGCTGTTGCAATCGATTTGCCTGGATTTTATTGAAGATTTTTGCATCTATGTTCATCATGGATATTGGCCTGAAGTTTTGTTTTCTTGTTGAGTCTCTGCCAGGTTTTGGTATCAGGATGATGTTGGTCTCATAAAATGATTTGGGAAGGGTTCCCTCTTTTTTGATTGTTTGGAATACTATCAGAAGGAATGGTACCAGATGCTCTTATTGTGTCTGGTAGAATTCATCTGTGAACCCATCTGGACCTGGGCTTTTTTTGGGTGGTAGGCTCTTAATTGCTGCCTCAAATTCTGACCTTGTTATTGGTCTATTCATAGTTTCGGCTTCCTCCTGTTTTAGGCTTGGGAGGACACAGGCGTCCAGGAATTTATCCATTTCTTCCTGATTTACTAGTTTGTGTGCATAGAGTTGTTTATAGTATTCTCTGATGATGATATGAATTTTTGTGGAATCTGTGGTGATTTCCCCTTTATCGTTTTTTATTGCATCTATTTGGTTGTTCTCTCTTTTCTTTTTTATCAGTCTGGCTAGTGGTCTGTCTATTTTGTTGATCTTTTCAAAAAACCAGCTCTTAGCTTTATTGATTTTTTGAAGGGTTTCTCTTGTATCTATCTCCTTCAGTTCTGCTCTGATCTTAGTTATTTCTTGTCTTCGGCTAGGTTTTGAACTTTTTTGATCTTGCTCCTCTAGCTCTTTCAATTTTGCCGATAGGGTGTCCATTTTGGATCTCTCCACTCTTCTCATGTGGGCACTTATTGCTGTATATTTTTCTCTACAGACTGCTTTAAATGTGTCCCAGAGATTCAGGTACGTTGTGTCTTCATTCTCGTTGGTTTCAAATAACTTCTTTATTTCTGCCTTCATTTCATTGTTTATCCAATCAACATTCAAGAGCCAGTTGTTCAGTTTCCATGAAGCTGTGCAGTTCTGAGTTATTTTCTGATTTCTGAGTTCCAACTTGATTGCACTATGGTCTGAGAGACTGTTTGTTATGATTTCCGTTGTTTTGCATTTGCTGAGGAGTGCCTTACTTCCAATTATGTGGTCAATTTTGGCGTAGGTGTGATGTGGTGCTGAGAAGAATGTATATTTTGTGGATTTGAGGTGGAGAGTTCTGTAAATGTCTTTCAGGTTTGCTTGTTCCAGGTCTGAGTTCAAGTCCTGGATATCCTTGGTAATTTTCTGTCTGGTTGATCTGTCTGCTATTGACAGTGGAGTGTTAAAGTCTCCCACTATTATTGTGTGGGAGTCTAAGTCTCTTTGTAAGTCATTAATAACTTGCCTTATATATCTGGATTCTCCTACATTGGGTCCATACATATTTAGAATCGTTAGCTCTTCTTGTTGTATCGATCCTTTTACCATTATGTAATGATCTTTTTATCCCTTTTGATCTTTGTTGCTTTAAAGTCTATTTTATCAGAGATGAGAATTGCAACTCCTGCCTTTCTTTGCTCTCCATTTGCTTAGTAAATATTCCTCCATCCTTTTATTTTGAGCCTTTGTGTATCTTTGCATGTGAGGTGGGTTTCCTGGATACAGCATACTGATGGGTTTTGGTTTTTTATTCAATTTGCCAGTCTGTGTCTTTTTATTGGTGCATTTAGCCCATTTACATTCAGGGATAATATTGTTATGTGTAAATTTGATACTGTCATTTTGATGCTAGCTGGCTGTTTTGCCCATTGGTTCATGTACATTCTTCATTTTGTTGATGGTCTTTACCATTTGGTATGCTTTTAGGATGGCTGGAACTGGTTGTTTCTTTCTATGTGTAGTGCCTCTTTCAGGAGCTCTTGTAAAGCAGGCCTAGTGGTGACAAAATCTCTGAGTACTTGCTTTTTTGTGAAGGATTTTATTTTTCCTTCACTTATGAAGCTCAGTTTGGCTGGGTATTAAATTCTGGGTTGAAAGCTCTTTTCTTTAAGGATGTTAAGTATTGGCCCCCACTCTCTTCTGGCTTGCAGAGTCTCTGCCGAGAGATCTGCTGTGAGTCTGATGGGCTTCCCTTTGTGGGTGACCTGACCTTTCTCTCTGGCTGCCCTTAGTATTTTCTCCTGCGTTTCAACCCTGGTGAATCTGATGATTATGTTCCTTGGGGTTGCTCTTCTTGCGGAGTATCTTTGTGGTGTTCTCTGTATTTCCCGGAGTTGAGTATTGACCTGTCTTGCTAGGTTGGGGAAATTTTCCTGGATAATATCCTGAAGAGTGTTTTCCAGCTTGGATTCATTCTCTTCGTCACATTCTGGTACACCTATCAAATGTAGGTTGGGTCTCTTCACATAGTCCCACATTTCTCGGAGATTTTGTTCATTCCTTTTTGTAATTTTTTCTTTAATCTTGGTTTCTCGTTTTATTTCATTGAGTTGATCTTCAACTTCTGATATTCTTTCTTCTGCTTGGTCAATTCGGCTGTTGAAACTTGTGCATGCTTCACGAAGTTCTCGTGTTGTGTTTTTCAGCTCCTTCAATTCATTCATATTCCTCTCTAAGTTGTCCATTTTTGTTATCAGTTCCTCGAATCTTTTTTCAAAGTTCTTAGTTTCTTTGCACTGGTTTAGTACATGTTTCTTTAGCTCACTGAAGTTTCTCATTATCCACTTTTTGAAGTCGGTCATTTCATCACATTCATTCTCCGTCCAGCTTTGTTCCCTTGATGGTGAGAAGTTTTGGTCCTGTTTTGGAGGTGAGGTGTTTTGGTTTCGGGTGCTTTCATCCTTTTTGCTCTTGTTTCTTCCCATCTTTATGGATTTATCCGCCTGTCATCTTAGTAGTTGCTGATTTTTCAATTGGGTCTCTGTGTGGATGCTGAGGTTGTTGATGATGAAGTATTTCTGTTACTTAGTTTTCCCTCTAATGGTCTATCCCCTCTGCTGTATGAGTGCTGAGGTCCACTCCAGGCCCTGCTTGTCTGGGGTTTATCTGCAGAAGCTGCAGAACAGTGAGGGATGATACCAGTTTTTTCTGCTGCTGTCCTTGTTCCAGAATGGTGCCAGCCAAATGTCAGTCTGATTAGTCCTTTTCTGGGGTGACTCCTTGGATATACAGGGGTCAGGGAGCTGCTTGAGGAGACAGTCTGTGCTTTATAGGAGCTCCAGTGCTGAGTTGTGAGCTCCGTTGTTCATTCAGCGTTGTTGGGAGGTTGTTTATGTCTGCTCCTATAGAACTCATAAAACAACACCCTTTTTTTCCCCCTTAGATGCTCTGACTCAAGGAGTTGGGGCTTTCTTTATTAGTATCTGTTGCACTGTCCTGCCCCACTAGGCGGCAGTCTATTCACTATTTGCCTGCCGGGGCTCTGACCTGCTAGCACGGGTCGGCCCTGTTGCTGCTGGGCTCCCTTCTGCTGTGGAGTGCAGAGTCTCTCTCTTATGGCAGATTGCCTCGGCAATGGCAGGCTGCCTCAGTCCTGGGCGGTACTTCAGTGGGGGTGGACTGCGTCAGCAATGGTGGACGCCCCTCCCTCACCAGGCTGCACCATCCTAGATGCCGGCAGCAAATCTCTCAGCCCCAAGCATCTCCAGTCGCCACCCTGCTTGTCCCCGTGAGCATGGGACCCGCCAAGCCCGATCACCCAGCTCCCTGCCTGAGTCCGTCCTCTCTCTCTCTCTCTTCCTCTTCCCAAGCTGCAAGTTCGACTCTCTCACTGGCGCCCCAGTAGCCTGCTGATAGGGCACTGGAATCCGTGTAATCTCCCATGCCGCTGCCCACTATCCCGGCTCAGATCACGCTTCTAAGGAAACTCCTGGTCTGGCTTATTGTTTAAGTCCCGTTCAATCAGATGAACATGCCAATGTGCCCTTCCAAATCTCAGATTGCCGGTTTAACAGGGCACCCATACCAGTGAGTTCCATGCCGGGTCCTGCTGCGGTGCTGGACGAAGAGGTGGCAGGAGCCGGCTGCTTTAGCCGGCTGCTAGCTTCCCGTGTCTCTCCCACACCTGGGACTTTCAACGCTCTGTGGGCATAAAAGGAACATCCAGGAATGTGGCTAGGACTCACCCTCTGTGCCTTCACTGAGAGCTGCAATCCTGAGTCGCCTCTATGATGCCATCTTGCCTCTCACTGAATCAGGACTCACTTTCACATGGGCACTCGTTCAGGGAATTAGTGAATACAACTCTTCTCAGAAATAGTCAAGGGTCTACTTCAAATGGCTACACATTCAGAGTCTCTGCAAGTAATGCACACCTGAATACTACACAAGAGTCTTCTTTTTATGCCCACTTAGTCAGAGTCTTATTCAATATTAAACACCTGAGGAACAGTTAAGAGTCTCCTTTATGGAGCCACTTATTTACAGCCTCAGGGAATAATGCACACCAAGGTAATAGTCGAGCATTTTTTATATGGCCACTCATTCTCTGCCTCCCTGAATGATACACATCTGGGGAATACTCAGGATTCTATTTCATAACACCAGTCATTTAGAACCGTATTGAATAATTCACAATGGAGCAATAGTCAGATGTTTATTTTTTATGACATCTCATTCAACGTTTCAGTGAATAGTGAACTTCTATGGAGTAATCAGGACTCTGTTTAAGATAGCAACGAATTAAGTGCCTTCCTAAACGATAAAAACCTGGTTAATAGTCAGGATTCTATTTCATATGAACTCTGATTCTGGGTAATGCTGAGTAATACACACCTGGAAAAGTGTCAGGAGTCTATTTGGTATGGACACTCATAAAGAACCTGTTTGAATAATGCACACATTAAGAATAATTAGGAGGCTAAGTCATATGGCTACTCATTCAGACAAACAGTGAATAACGCACATGTGGAGTAATGAGAAGTCTGTTGCATATGACCCCTCTTTTACAGCCTCAGTGAACATTACACACTTGTTTGATAGTTTGGGGTTTATTTTTTCCGGCCACTCATTCTGAGAATCACTGAAGAGTGCACTCCTTTGGAACAGTCAGCAGTCTCTTTCCTATTGCTTCTCATTGAGAGCCTCACTAAATGTACACACCTGGGGAAATAGTCAGGATTTACTTTTATCCCCTCATTCAGAGTCTCACTAAATAATGCACACCTGTGCAATAGTCAGGAGACATTTTCTTGTGGCCCATCATTTGGAGTGTCACTGAATTATGTGGTGTAGTCAGGGGTCTATTTCATGTAGACACATATTCAGAGCCTCAGTGAATGAGAGAGTCCCTTGCTGTAGTAAGGCATCTAAATTACATGGCCACATCTTCTGAGCCTCACTGAATAATACACACCAGAAGAATAATTTTGAGTGTATTTTCAATGGTCATTCATTCAGAGCATCGTGGAATAATGCATACCTGTGGAGGAGCCAGGAGTCTATTTCATTTGGACACTTATTCATAACCTCAGTGGACAATATGCACGCGTGGTTTAGTCAGGATTTCATTTCATATGGCCACTGACTCATAACCTCAGTGAATAATGTACAAATTTGAAGTATGCAGCAGTCTATTTCAAATAGCCACTCATGGCAGCTCTCAGTGAAGGCGCAGAGGGTGAGTCCTAGCCGCATTCTCGGATGGACCTTTTTTGTCCACAGAGCGTTGAAAGTCCCAGGTGTGGGAGAGAAACGGGATGCTAGTAAAGCCGGCTTGCACAGCCGGTTCTCGCTGCCACTTTGACCAGCGCCACAGCAGGACCAGGCAGGGAACTCACTGGTCTGGGTGCCCTGTTAAATCAGCAATCTGAGATTTGGAAGGGCAGATTGGCATGTCCATCTGATTGAACCGGACTTGGACAATGAGCCAGACAAGGAGATTCCTGGGAATTGTGATCTGAGCCGGTGCAGTGGGTAACATCATGGGAGATCGCACGGATCCCAATGCCATACCGGCAGGCTACTGGGGTGCTAGTGAGAGAGTTGACCGTTCAGCTTGGGGAGAGGAAGAGAGAGAGAGAGGATGGACTCTGAGGCAGGGAGCTGGGTGATCAGGATCGGCCGGTCCCACCCTCACAGGGACAAGCAGGGCAGCAATTGAAGGTGCTCAGGCCTGACAGTTTTGCTGCTGGCATCCAAAACGGTGCAGCCTGGTGGGGGAGGGGCGTCCACCACTACGGACACAATCTGCCCCTACTGAAGTACCGCCCTGGGCTGACGCAGCCTGCCATTGCCGAGGCAACCTGCCATAACAGAGAGACTCCTCCAGGAGTGGGGAGCACTCCACAGCAGAACAGAGCCCAGCAGCAACAGGGCAGACCCGCACTACCAGGGTGGAGCTTCCACAGACAAATAGTGAATAGACTGCCTCCAAGTGGGGCAGGACAGTGCAACAGATACTCATAAAGGAAGCCCCAACTCCCTGTGACAGAGCATCCAAGGGGAAAAAAAAGGGTGGTGTTTTATGAGTTCTGTTGCAGCAGACATAAACAATCTCCCAACAATCCTGAATAAACAACGGAGCTCACGACTCAGCACTGGAGCTCCTATAAAGCACAGACCGTCTCCTCAAGCAGTTCCCTGACCCCTGTATATCCAAAGAGTCACCCCAAAAAAGGACTAATAAGACTGACATTTGGCGGGCATTATTTTGGAACAAAGACAGCAGAAGAAGAAACTGGTATCATCCCTCACTGTTCCGCAGCTGCTACAGGTATACCCCAGACAAGCAGGCCCTGAAGTGGACCTCAGCACTCATACAACAGAGAAGCTAGACCATTAGAAAGAAAACTAAGTAACAGGAATACTTCATCTTCAACAACCTCAGCGTCCACACAGAGACCCAATTTAAAAATCAGCAACTACTAAGACGAAAGGTGGATAAATCAATAAAGATGGGAAGAAACCAGCACAAAAAGGAGGAAAACACCCGAAAGCAAAACACCTCACCTCCTACAAAGGACCAAAACTTCTCACCAGCAAAGCAACAAAGATGGACAGAGAATGAGTGTGACGAAATGACGGAATCAGATTTCAGAAAGTGGATAATGAGAAACTTCAGTGAGCTAAAAGAACATGTTCTAAATCAGAGCAAAGAAACTAAGAACGTTGAAAAAAAGATTTGAAAAAAGATTCTAGGAATTGATAATAAGAATGGACAACTTAGAGAGGAATATGAATGAATTGAAGGAGCTGAAAAACACAACACGAGAATGTCACGAAGCATGCACAAGATTCAACAGCCTAATTGACCAAGCAGAAGAAAGAATATCAGAAGTTGAAGATCAACTCAATGAAATAAAATGAGAAACCAAGATTAAAGAAAAAAGCACAAAAAGGAATGAACAAAATCTCCATGAAATGTGGGACTATGTGAAGAGACCCAACATATGTTTGATAGGTGTACCAGGATGTGATGAAGAGAATGAATCCAAGCTGGAAATCACTCCTCAGGATATTGTCCAAAATAATTTTCCCAACATAACAAAACAGGTCAATATTCAACTCCAGGAAATACAGAGAACACCACAAAGATACTCTACAAGAAGAGCAACCCCAAGGCACATAATCGTCAGATTCACCAGGGTTGAAACGCAGGAGAAAATACTAAGGACAGACAGAGAGAAAGGTCGGGTCACCCACAAAGGGAAGCCAATCAGACTCACAGCAGATCTAAAAACAGAGACTCTACAAGCCAGAAAAGAGTGGGGTCCAATATTCAACATCCTTAAAGAAAAAAACTTTCAACCCAGAATTTCAAATCCAGCTAAACTGAGCTTCATATGTGAAGAAAAAATAAAATCCGTCTTGAACAAGCAAGTACTCAGAGATTCGGTCACCACTAAGCCTGCTTTACAAGAGCTCCTAAAAGAGGCACTACACATAGAAAGAAACAACCAGTACCAGCCATCCTAAAAGCATACCAAATGCTAAAGAACATCAACAAAATAAAGAATCTACACGAACCAATGGGCAAAACAACCAGCTAGCATCAAAATGGCAGTATCAAATTCACACATAACAATATTAACCCTAAATGTAAATGGGCTGAATGCACCAATCAAAAGACACAGACTGGCAAATTGGATAAAAGACCAAAACCCATCAGTGTGCTGTATCCAGGAAACCCACCTCACATGCAAGGATACACAAAGGCTCAAAATAAAGGTATGGAGGAAAATTTACCAAGCAAATGGAGAGCAAAAAAAGCAGGAGTTGCAATTCTCGACTTTGATAAAATAGACTTTAAAGCAACAAAGATCAAAAGGGACAAAGAAGGTCATTACATAATGGTAAAAGGATCGATACGACAAGAAGAGCTAACAATTCTAAATATATATGGACTCAATGCAGGAGCACCCAGATATATAAAGCAAGTTTGTAAAGACTTACAGAGAGACTTAGACCCCCACACAATAATAGTGGGAGACTTTAACACTCCACTGTCAATAGCAGACAGATCAACCAGACAAAAAATTAACAAGGATATCCAGGGCTTGAACTCAGACCTGGAACAGGCAAACCTGATAGACATTTACAGAACTCTCCACTCCAAATCCACAGAACATACATTCTTCTCAGCACCACATCACACCGACTCCAAAATTGACCACATAATTGGAAGTAAAGCACTCCTCAGCAAATGCAAAACAACTGAAATCATAACAAACAGCCTCTCAGACCACAGTACAATCAAGTTGGAACTCAGAATTCAGAAAGTAACTCAGAACCTCACAACTTCATGGAACCTGAACAACTGGCTCTTGAATGTTGATTGGATAAAACAAGAAATGAAGGCAGAAAAAAGGAAATTCTTTGAAACCAACGAGAATGAAGACACATCGTACCAGAATCCCTGGGAAACATTTAAAGCAGTCTGTAGAGGAAAATATATAGCAATAAGTGCCCACATGAGAAGAGTGGAGAGATCCAAAATTGACACCCTATCATCAAAATTGAAAGAGCTAGAGGAGCAAGATCAAAAAAGCTCAAAACTTAGCCGAAGACAAGAAAAAACTAAGATCAGAGCAGAACTGAAGGAGATAGAGACAAGAAAAACCCTTCAATAAATCAATAAATCCAAGAGCTGGTTTTTCGAAAAGATCGACAAAATAGACCACTAGCCAGACTGATAAAAAAGAAAAGAGAGAACAACCAAATAGATGCAATAAAAAACGATAATGGGGAAATCACCACAGATTCCACAGAAATTCAAACCATCATCAGAGAATACTACAAAGGACTCTATGCACATAAGGTAGTAAACCAGGAAGAAATGGATAAATTCCTGGATGCCTGTGTCCTCCCAAGGCTAAAGCAGGAGGAAGCCAAAACTATGAATAGACCAATAACAGGGTCTGAAGTTGAGGCAGCAATTAAGAGCCTACCAAACAAAAAGCCCAGGTGCAGATGGGTTCACAGCTGAATTCTACCAGACACAGAAAGAGGATCTGGTACCATTTTTTTCTGAAATTATTCCAAATAATTCCAAAAGAGGGAACCCTTCCCAAATCATTTCATGAGATCAACATTATCCTGATACCAAAACCTGGCAGAGACTCAACAAGAAAAGAAATTTTCAGGCCAATATTCATGATGAATATAGATGCAAAAATCCTCAATAAAATACTTGCAAACAGATTGCAACAGCACATTAAAAGACTTATCCATTATGATCAAGTAGGATTCATCCCGGGGATGGAAGGTTGGTTCAACATACGGAAGTCTATAAATGTGACTAACCACATAAATAGAAGCAAAAACAAACACAACATGAGTATCTCAATTGACACAGAGAAGGCATTTGACAAAATTCAACAGCACTTTATGCTAAAAACCCTAAATAAACTTGGTATTGATGGAACATATGTCAAAGTAATAAAAGCTATTTACGACAAACCAACAGCCAATATCATACTGAATGGGCAAAAACTGGAAGCATTCCCTTTGAAATCCGGCACTAGACAAGGATGCCCTCTCTCACCACTCCTATTCAACATAGTACTGGAAGTTCTACCCAGAGCAATCAGGCAAGGAAAAGAAACAAAATGTATTCAAATAGGAAAGTTGGAATCCAAATTGTCTCTATGTGCAAACGACATGATAGTATACCTAGAAGACCCCATGACCTCAGCCCAAAAGCTCCTGAAACTGATGACCAACTTCAGCAAAGTCTCAGGATATAAAATCAATGTTCAAAAATCACAAGCATTCCTATACACCAATAACAGACTTAAAGAGAACCATATAAGGAGCAAACTGCCATTCAAAATTGCTACAAAAAAAAATAAAATACCTAGAAACACAACTCACAAGGAACGTAAGGGACCTATTTAATTAAAACTACAAACAACTGCTCAACGAAATAAGAGAGGACACAAACAGATGGAGAAACATTCCATGTTTGTGGTTAGGAAGAATCAATATCGTGAAAATGGCAATACTGCCCAAAGTAATTTACACAATCAATAATATCCCGATCAAACTACCATTGAATTTCTTCACAGAAGTGGAAAATACCACCTGAATTTCATATGGAACCAAAAAAGAGCTCTCATAACCAAGTCAATTATAAGCAAAAAGAACACAGCGGGAGGCATCACACTACCAGACTTCAAACTATACTACAAGGCTACAGGAATCAAAACAGCATAGTAATTGTACCAAAACAGAGATATAAACCTATGGAACAGAACAGAAGCATGGGAGGCAACACAACATATCTACAACCATATTATCTTTGATAAACCAGACAAAAACAAGCAATGGGGAAAGGATTCCCTGTTTAATAAATGGTGTTGTGAAAACTGGCTAGCCATGTGCAGAAAGCAGAAACTGGACCCCTTTCTGACACCTTACACTAAAATTAACTCCAGATGGATTAAAGACTTAAACGTAAGACCTGACACCATAAAAACCCTAGAAGAACATCTAGGCAAAACCATTCAGGACATAGGAGTAGGCAAGGACTTCATGAATAAAACAGCAAAAGCATCGGCAACAAAGGCCAAAATAGACAAATGGGACCTAATGAAACTCCACAGCTTCTGCATGGCAAAAGAAACAGTCACAAGAGTGATACGGCAACCATCAGAATGGGAAAAAATTTTTGCAGTTTACACATCTGACAAAGGGCTGATATCCAGAATTTACAAAGAACTCAAACAGCTTTACAAGAAAAAAACAAACAAGCCCATTCAAAAATGGGCAAAGGATATGAACAAACACTTTTCAAAAAGAGAGATGTGAATCAAAACCCCATTGAGATAGCATCTCACGCCAGTTAGAATGGCGATCATTAAAAAATCTGGAGACAGCAGATGCTGGAGAGGATGTGGAGAAATAGGAACACTCTTACACTGTTGTTGGGAGTGTAAATTACTTCAACCATTGTGGAAGACAGTGTGGCGATTCCTCAGGGACCTAGAAATAGAAATTTCATTTGACCCAGCAATCCCATTACTGGATATATATCCAAAGGATTATAAATCGTTCTACTATAATGACACATGCACACGAATGTTCATTGCAGCCCTGTTTACAATAGCAAAGAACTGGAACGAACCCAAATGCCCAACAATGATAGACTGGACTGGAAAAATGTGGCACATATACACCATGGAATATTATGCAGCAATCAAAAATGATGAGTTTGTGTCCTTTGTAATGACATGGATGAATCTGGGGAACATCATTCTCAGCAACCTGACACAAGAACAGTAAAAGAATGCGGCATGTACTCACTCATAAGTGGGTGAGAAAAATGAGAACCCATGGACACAGAGAGGGGGTCTACTACACACTGGGGTCTATTGGGGAAAATGGGAGAGGGACAGCGTGGGGAGGGACTGTGGGAGGATACCCTAGGGATGAATGCCAAGTGTGGGTGAAGGGGAGGAAGATAGCAAAACACACTGCCATTTGTGTACCTATGCAACTATCTTGTATGTTCTGCACATGTACCCCAAAACCTATAATGCAATAAAAATTTAAAATAATAATAATAATAATGGTGTTCCAGTAATAAGAATACACGAAGCCAGGTGTTTATACCTGACTGTAATTATATCAGTATCACCAGAGGAAAGGAAAGCTGATTAATGAGAAATAGATGCTAACTTTGAAGCCTGCAAATTCAGCTATATTTTATAATGTGAAGATGTGGTATACAAATGAAGAATAATATGCATTATATGACATGGATGTTATTCTTTTCATCATGTAAGAAAATAATAAAACTAAAATATTTTAAAGAATTGCTATAACATGATAGAAAAATGGATCAAAATTAACGTAAGTCAAAATGTAGGCAGTTTTAATTTTTAGCTATTTGAAATCTGTTTAATCAAGATAATCAAAACTAGTAATTTTATAGCTACAAGAAATGTTAATATAGTTTCTTTTGTTATGCCAGTTATATTAACTACATATTTGTTCACAAAACTTGTCTGAATCTTAGCCTACAAGAAAAGGTTGAAATAAAATATGAAATTACCCTTTGAAAAAAAAATAGCCACTCATTCAGAGATTTACTGAATAATAGAAATATTTAAGATAGACAGCATCCTGTTTCATATGGTCACACAAGAAGAGCCTCACTGAGTAATACACACCTTGGAAAGTGTTAGGAGTCTACTTTATATAGCCTCTCATTTACAGTCTCAGCGAATAATGCACAAGTGTGAAATAGACACTAGTCAATTTTATATAGCCACAAAATCAAAGCATGAGGAGTAGTAATAAACTTTGGAATAGTCACTAGTGTATTCCATATGCCCAAATATTCATAGTCAGAGTCAATATTACACTCCTGTGGACTAGTGAGGAAACAATTTCATATCGCCAAAGTTTTAGAGCCTCAGTGAATAATACATACCTGAGGAATACTCAGGATGATATTAAATATGGAATTTATTTTAGAGATTCATTGAATAAGGAACACCTCTATTGTAGTCAGAATTCTATTTTGTATAGCCACATATTCAGAGCCTAACTGAATAACATACAACGTGGTGAAATTAAGTATTCTATTTCGTACAGCCACTCATTTAGAGCCGAATGTAAAAACGCACGCCTGAGGAGTATTCAGGAGTCTCTATAATGGCCATTCATTCAGAGCCTCACAGATTAATACAGACCTATGAAAAAGTCAGGAGTGTATTTCACATGGCCACTTATTCAGAAAATCAGTGAAGAATTATATATATCTAGTAAATACTCAGCATTCTATTATATATAGCCACTTATTCAGAGACTCACTGAAGAATGCAAACTTGGGGAATAGTCTGGAGACTATTTGATATGACCGTTCACCAAGTGACTCAGTGGAAAAGGCAGAGTTGAGAAATATTCAAGAGGTTAGAGTCAGGAGTGTATTTTATGTGGTCATTTGTTAAGAAACTCACTGAAGAATACACACATTGGGAATAGTCAGAGTCCAGGTCCTATGGCCACTCAATCACAGCATTACCGAATGATGCACAATGGAGCAATAATAAGAATTCTATTTCATATGGCCTCTCATTCAGAGCTTCAGTGCATAATAAACAGCTGTGGAGTAGTCGGGACCCTATTTAAAGTCACCACAAATGAAGCAGTTCCGTGAATGATACACACATATGTGATAGTCAGGAGACTATTTGATATGGACACTCATACAGAACCTCTTTGAATACAGCACATGTGAGGAATAATCACTAGTCTATTTCATATAGTAATTCGTTTGGAGTGTAAAAAACTAATGCGCACCTGCCGAGTAAAATGGGTTCTATTTCATAAGGGCACGCTTTCAGTGTTTCAGTGAATAATATGTATATCTGATAAGTCAGGAATTTCTTTCACATGGCAGCTCGTTCAGGGAATCAGTGAATAAAACTCCCCTCAGAAATTGTAAATGTTCTACTTAAAATGCCTACACATTCAGAGTCTCTGTAAGTAATGCACACCTGGGCAATACACAAGAGTCTCTTTTTTATGCCCACTTAGTCAGAGTCTCATTCAATAATAAACACCTGGGGAAGAGTTAAGAGTCTACTTTATGTAGCCACTCATTTAGTGCCTCAGTGAATAATGCACACCAGGGTAATAGTCGAGCATTTTTTTATATGGCCACTCATTCTGTGCCTCCATGTATGATACACACCTGGGGAATCCTCAGGACTCTATTTCCTACTTCCACTCATTTAGAACATTATTGAATAATTCACAATAAAGCAAGAGTCAAGTGTCTGTGCTTTATGGTCTCTCATTCAAAGTTTCAGTGAATAATGAACATCTATGGAGTAATCAGGATGCTGTTTAAGATAGCCACGAATTAAGTGCCTATCTGAATGATACACACCTGGGCAATAGAAAGGAGTCTCTTTTTTATGAACTCTAATTCTGGGTATCTCTGAGTAATACACACCTGGGGAAGTGCCAGGAGTCAATTTGGTATGGACACTCATACAGAACCTGTTTTAATAATGCACACATACAGAATAATGAGGAGTCTATGTCATATGGCTACACATTCAGACAAACAGTGAATAACGCACATGTGAAGTAATGAAAAGTCTGTTGCATATGGCCCCTCTTTCTCAGCCTCAGTGAATATTACACACTTGTGATATAGTCTGCAGTCTATTTTTTATGGCCACTCATTCAGAAAATCACTGAATAATGCATTTTTCCAGAATAGTCAGTAGTCTCTTTCCTATTGACACTCATTGAGAGCCTCAGTAAATGTACACAACTGGGAAAATAGAATTCAATTTTATCTTCTCATTCAGAGTCTCACTAAATAATGCTCACCTGTGGAATAGTCAGCAGACTTTTTCATGTGGCCTCACATTTGGAGTATCACTGAATAATGTGGTGTAATCAAAAGTCAATTTCATGTAGACACATATTCAGAGCCTCAATGAATAAGACAGACCCTTGCTGTAGTAAGTTATCTAATATATATGGCCACATCTTCTGAGCCTCACTGAATAAGACACACCTGGAGAATAATTTGGAGTCTATTTTCGATGGTCATTCATTCAGAGCCTCAGTGAATAATGCATACCTGTGAAGTAGCCAGGAGCCTATTTCATTTGGACACTCATTTGTAACCTCAGTGGATAATATGCATGTGTGAATTAGTCATGATTTCATTTCATATGGCCACTGACTCAAAACCTCAGTGAATAATGCACAAATGTAAAGTACAAAGCATTCTATTTTGTATAGACACTCATTCAGAGATTTACTAAATAATAGTTATTTAAGAGAGACTGCATCCTGTTTTATATGGTCACACAAGAAGAGCCTCACTGAGTAATACACACCTGGGGAAGTGTTAGGAGTCTACTTTACATAGCGTCTCATTTACAGACTCAGTGAATAATGCACAAGTGTGAAATAGACACTAGTCTATTTTATATGGCCACAAAATCAAAGCATGAGTGAGTAATAAAAAACTTTGGAATGGACACTAGTATGTTCCGTATGCCCAAATATTCAGAGTCAGTGTCAATAATACACTCCTGTGGACTAGTCAGGAAACAATTTTATATGGCCAAAGTTTCAGAGCCTCATTGAATAATACATACCTGGGGAATACTCAGGACAATATTACATATAGCATTTATTTCAGAGATTCATTGAATAAGAAATACCTGTATTGTAGTAAGACTTCTATTTCATATAGCCACATACTCAGAGCCTAACTGAATAACATACACCATGGGGAAATTAAGTATTCTATTTCCTATAGCCACTCATTTAGAGCCGAATGTAAAAACGCATGCCTGAGGAGTATTTGAGTGTCTCTATATTATGGCCACTCATTCAGAGCCTCACAGATTAATACAGACCTATGAAAAAGTCAGGAGTGTATTTCACATGGCCACTTAGCAGAACTTCAGTGAAGAGTTATATATATCCGGAAAATACTCAGCATTCTATTATATATAGCCACTTATTCAGAGACTCACTGAAAAATGCACACTTCTGAAATAGTCTGGAGACAATTTGATATGACCGTACACCAAACGACTCAGTGGAAAAGGCAGAGCTGAGAAATATTCAAGAGGTTAGAGTCAGGAGTGTATTTTATGTGTTCACTCGTTCAGAAACTCACTGAAGAATACACACCTTGGGAATAGTCAGAGTCCAGGTCCTATGGCCACTACATCACATCATTACCAAATAATGCACAATGGGGCAATAGTAAGAAGTCTATTTCATATGGCCTCTCATTCAGAGCTTCAGTGCATAATAAACAGCTGTGGAGTAGTAAGGATCCTATTTAAGGTAGCCCTGAATGAAGCAGTTTCATGAATGATACACATATGTGTGATAGTCAGGAGACTATTTGATATGGACACTCATAAAGAACCTCTTCGAATACAGCACATGTGGGGAATAATCACTAGTCTATTTCATATAGTGATTCATTTGGAGAGTCAAAAGTAACGCACTCCTGTGGAGTAAAATGTGGCCTATTTAATAAGGCCACTCTTTCAGTGTTTCAGTGAATAATATGTATATCTGATAAGTCAGGAATCACTTTCACATGGGCACTCTTCAGGGAATCAGTGAATAAAACTTTTCTCAGAAATAGTCAAGGGTCTACTTCAAATGGTTACACATTCAGAGTCTCTGTAAGTAATGCACACCTGTGCAATACAAAAGAGTCTCTTTTTTATGCCCACTTAATCAGAGTCTCATTCAATAATAAACAACTGAGGAAGAGTTAAGAGTCTCCTTTAAGGGGCCACTCATTTACAGCCTCAGGGAATAATGCACATGTGTGGAATAGACACTAGTCTATTTTATATGGCCACAAAGTCCAAGCCTGAGTGAGCAATAAACAACTTTGAAATAGTAACTTATCTATTCCATTTTTCCAAATATTTAGAGTCAGAGTCAATAATACATGCCTCTGGACTAGTCAGGAAATTATTTCATACTGCCAAAGTTTCAGAGCCTCAATGAATAATACATACCTGAGTAATACTCACGACGTTATTACATGTGGCATCTATTTCAGAGCTTCACTGAATAAGGAACACCTGTAGTGTAGTCAGAATTCTATTTCATATAGCCACATATTCAGAGCTGAACTGAATAACATAAACCTTGGGGAAAGTCAAGATTCTATTTTGTATAGCCACTCATTTAGAGCCAAATGTAAAAACGCATGCCTGAGGAGTATTCAGGAGTCTCTATTTTATGGTCACACATTCAGAGCCTCGCAGAATAATACAGACATATGGAAACGTCAGGGTTGTATTTGTCATGGCCACTTATTCAGATCCTCAGTGAAGAATCATATATATCTGGGCAATTGTCAGGATTCTATTATATATAAACACTTATTCAGAGACTCACTGAATAATGCAAAATTTGGGAATAGTCTGGACAATATTTGATATGACCATTAATCCAGCAACTCATTGGAAAATGCAGAGCTGAGAAATAGTCAAGAGGATAAAGTGAGAAGTCTATTTTATGTGGTCACTCATATAGAAACTCACTGAAGAATACATACCTTGGGAATTGTCAGAGTCCTGCTCGTATGTCCAATCAATAACAGCTTTAACGAATAATGCACAATGGGGCAATAGTAAGGAGCCTATTTCATATGGTCTCTCATTCAGAGATTCAGTGCCTAATAAAGAGATGTGGAGTAGTCAGGACCCTATTTAAGGTAGCCCCAAATGAACAGCTCCCTGAATAATAAACACATATGTGAGAGTCAAAACACAATTTGATATGGACATTCATACAAAACCTCTTCGAGTACTGCACATGTGGGGAATAATCACTAGTCTATTTCAAATGGTGATTCGTTTGTAGAATCGAAAAATAACGCACACCTGTGGAGTAAAATGGGGTCTTTTTCATAAGGCCACACTTTCAGTGTTTTAGTGAATAATATGGATATCTGATAAGTCAGTAATCTTTTTTCACATGGCCACTCGTTCAGGGCCTCTGTGAATAATACTTCCCTCAGAAATTCTCAAGGGTCTACTTCAAATGGCTACACATTCAGAGTCTCTGTAAGTAATGAACACCTGGGCAATAGACTTGAGTCTCTTTTTTATGCCCACTTAGTCCGAGTCTCATTCAATAATAAACACCTGGGGAAGAGTAACGAGTCTACTTCATGTAGCCAGTCAATTAGAGCCTCAGTAAAAAAGGCACACCAGGGTAATAGTCGAGCATTTTTTTTAGGCATATAAATAACATCTTTAATAATCAAGAAGCATTAATCCAAGCAATGAGATACTTTATTTTGCCTCTTAAATTGACAAAGATGAAAACCAGAAAATAAAATACTTGGTATTTCAGGATTTGGGGAATATTGGTGTCTTATATACTATTGGCAGAAGGTCAACAGAAGAAAGACTTGTAGAGGTAAATTTGAGACTATATTGAAAAGACTTAAAAATGTGTATATTCTTTGAAATCTTGAAAACATTGTTTCATAGTCTTCTTATGAAACAATGTTTTCACAAGATGAATGAAAAGTTGATGTCAGTTGCTGATGAAAAGTTGACGTTAGTCTCACTCATAATTTTCTTCCCCCTCTTTTGAAGCTGTTCTTGATGTCACTAATGTTCTGAAACTTCACGAAGGTCTTAGGTTGGGCTTCTCTTTTTCTTTTTTTTTTTTTTAAATTTTTATTGCATTATAGGTTTGGGGTACATGTGCAGAACGTGCAAGATAGTTGCATAGGTACACACATGGCAGTGTGCTTTGCTGCTTTCCTCCCCTTCACCCGCACTTGGTATTCATCCCCAGGCTATCCCCCCAGCCCCCCCTGCTGTCCCTCCCCCATTCCCCCCAACAGTCCCCAGTGTATAGTAGACCACCTCTCTGTGTCCATGTGTTCTCATTTTTCTCACCCACCTATGAGTGAGTATATGCGGTATTTCTTTTTCTGTTCTTGTGTCAGTTTGCTGAGAATGATGTTCTCAAAATTCATCCATGTCCTTACAAAGGACACAAACTCATCATTTTTGATTGCTGCATAATATTCCATGGTGTAGTCAAGCATTTTTATATGGCCATTCATTCTGTGCCTCCCTGAATGATACACACCTGGGGAATCCTTATGATTCTATTTCATACTACCACTCATTTAGAACCTTATTGAATAATTCACAATGGAGCAATAATCAGGTGTTTATTTTATATGGCCTCTCATTCAGAGTTTTGGTGAATAATGAAACTTTATTGAGTAATCATGATGCTGTTTAAGATAGCCAAGAAGTATGTGCCTTCCTGAATAATACACACCTGGGTGATAGTCAGGAGTCTATTTTATATGAACTCTAATTCTGTGTAATGCTGAGCAATACACACCTAATGGAGTGTCAGGGCTCTATTTGGTATGGACACTCATACAGTACCTCCTTGAATAATGGACACATGTAGAATAATGAGGAGTCTATATCATAGGGCTACTCATTCAGACAAACAGTGAATAAGGCACATGTGGAGTAAATAGAAGTCTGTTTCATATCTACCCTCTTTCACAGCTTCACTGAATATTACACACTTGTCATATAGTCTGGAGTATACTTTTTATGGCCACTTGTTCAGAGACTCACTGAATAATGCACACCTACAGGATAGTCAGAATTCTATTTCCTATTGCCACTCATTGAGAGCCTCACTAAATGTACACACCTGGGGAAATAGTCAGAATTTACTCTTGTACCCTCATACAGAGTCTCAATAAATAATGCACACCTGTGGAATAGTCAGGAGACTTTTTCATGTGGCCTCTCATTCGGAGTGTCACTGAATAATGTGGTGTAGTCAGGAGTCTATTTCATGTAGACACATGTTCACAACCTCAGTGAATAAGACAGACCTTTGCTATAGTAAGGAATCTAATTAATATGACCACATCTTCTGAGCCTCACTGTATAATACACAGCTGGAGAATAATTTGGTGTCTATTTTTCATGGACATTCATTCACTTAGAGCCTTGGTAAATAATGCACACCTGTGGAGTAGCAAGGAGTCTATTTCATTTGGAAACTCATTCATAGCTTCAGTAGCTAATATTAACATGTGGATTAGCCAGGATTCGATTTTATATGGCCACTGACTCGTAACCTCAGTGAATAATGCAGAAATTTAATGTATTCAGCCATCTATTTTATATAGCCATTCATGCTGATATTCACTGAATAATACAAATATTTAAGATAGACATCATCCTGTTTCATATGGTCATACAAAAAGAGCCTCACTGAGTAACAAACACCTGGGGACGTGTTAGAAGTCTACTTTATATAACCTCTCATTTACAGCCTCAGGGAATAATGCACACGTGTGGAATTGACACTAGTCTATTTTATATGGTCAAAAAATCAAAGCCTGAGTGAGTAATACACAACTTTGGAATAGTCACTTGTCTATTCCATATGCCCAAATATTTAAAGTCAGAGTAAATAATACATGCCTCTGGACTAGTAAGGAAACAATTTCATTAGGCCAAAGATTCAGAGCCTCAGTGAATTATCCATACCTGAGGAAAACTCAGGACTCTATTACATGTGGCACCTATTTCAGAGCTTCATTGAATATGGAACACCTGTATTGTAATCAGAATTCTATTTTGCATGGCCACATATTCAGAGCCTAACTGAATAACATACACCTTGGGGAAAGTCATGATTCTATATTGTATAGCCACTCATCTAGAGCTGAATGTAAAAACGCACACCTGAAGAGTATTCAGTAGTCTCTATTTTATGGCCACTCTTTCAGTGCCTCACAGAATAATACAGACCTATGGAAACTTTAGAGGTGTATTTCACATGACCACTTATTCAGAACCTCAGTGAAGAATCACATATGTCTGGCAAATGCTAAGGATTCTATTATCTGTAGCCACTTACTCAGAGTCTCAATGCACAAGTCACCTGGGGAACAGACTAGAGACTATTTGATATGACGGTACACCCACCGTCTCAGTGAAAAATGCGGAGCTGAGAAATAGTCAAGAGGAAAGAGACAAGAGTCTATCTTATGTGGTCACTCGTTCAGAAACTGCCAAAAAAATACACACCTTGGGAATAGTCCTAGTCCAGGTCATATGTACACTTAATCAAAGTATTACTGAACAATGCACAATGGGGCAATAATAAGGAGTCTATTTTATTTAGCCTATCATTCAGAGCTTAAGTGCATAATAAACAAATGTGGAGAAATGAAGACTCAATTCAAAGTAGACCCAAATTAAGCAGCTTAGAGGATGACATACACATATGTGAGGGTCAGGAGACTGATATAAACACTCATACAGAACCTCTTCAAATACTGCACATGTGTCGAATAATCACTTGTATCTTTCACATGGGGATGCGTTTGGAGGGATAAAGAATAATGCACACCTGTGGAGTAAAATGGGATCTCTTTTATAAGGCCACTCTTTCAGTGTTTTAGTGAATAATACGTATATCTGATAAGTCAGGAATCTCTTTCACATGGGCACTCGTTCAGAGCCTCTGTGAATAATACTTTCCTCGGAAACAGTCAAGGGTCTACTTCAAATTCCTACACATTCAGAGTCACTGTAAGTAGTGAACACCTGGGAAATACACCTAAGACTCTTTTTTGTGCCACCATACTCAGAGACTCATTCAAAGATAATCACCTGGGAAGATTTAAGTGTCTACTTCATGTAGCCATTCATTTAGAGACTCAGTGAGTAATCCACACCAGGGTAATACTGGAGCATTTTTTATATGGCCACTAATTCTGTGCCTCTGTGAATGACACACACCTGGGGAAGCCTTATGATTCTATTTCATACTACCACTCCTTTAGAACCTTATTGAATAATTCACAATGGAGCAATAGTCAGGTGTCTATTTAATAGTAAGGCCTCTCATTCAAAGTTCCAGTAAATAATAAACTTCTATGGAAGAATCAGGAGGCTGCTTAAGATATCCATGAATTAAGTGCCTTCCTGAATGATACACACCTGGGTGATAGACAGAAGTCTGTTTTATATGAACTCTAATTCTGGGTATCACTGTGTAATACACACCTTGGGGAGGGTCAGGAGTTTATTTGGTATGGACTCTCATGCATTACTTGTTGGAATAATGCACACATGGGGAATAAAGAGGAGTCTATGTCATATGACTCCTCATTCAGACAAACAGTGAATAACGCACTCATGGAGTAATTAGAAGTCCGTTTCCTATGGCCCCTCTTTCACAGCCTCACTGAATATTACACACTTCTGATATAGTCTGGAGTCTAATTTTTATGGCCACTACTCCAGAGAGTCACTGAATAATGCACAACTGTGGAATAGTCAGAAGTCTTTTTCCTATGCCCACTCATTGAGAGCCTCACTAAATGTACACACCTGGAAAAATATTCAGGATTTAGTTTTATCCCCTTATTCAGAGTCTCACTAAGTAAAGCACACCTGTGGAATAGTGAGGAGACTTTTTCATGTGGCCTCTCATTTGGAGTGTCACTGAATAACGTGGTGTAGTCAGGAGTCTATGTCATGTAGACACAGATTCAGAGCCTCAGTGAATAAGAGAGACCCTTGATATTGTAAAGAGTCTAATTAATATGGCCAACTTTGCTGAGCCTCACTGAATAATACATACCTGGAGAGTAATTTGGAGTCTATTTTTGATGGACGTTCATTCAGAGCCTCGGTAAATAATGTGGAGTAGCTAGGAATCTATTTTATTTGGACACTCATTCATAGCCTCAGTGGATAATATGCACCTGTGGATTAGTCAGGATTCCATTTCATATGGCCACGGACTCGTAACCTCAGTAAATAATGCACAAATGTAAAGTATTCAGCAGTCTATTTTAGATAGCCACACGTTCAGTGATTCACTGAATACAAATATTAAAGATAGGGAGCATCCTGTTTCATATGGTCTCAAAAAGAGAGCCTCACTGAGTAACAGAATCCTGGGGAAGTGTTAGGAGTCTTCTTTATATAACCTCTCATTCACTACCTCAGGGAATAATGCACACGTGTGGAATAGACACCAGTCTATTTTAAATGGCCACAAAATCAAAGCCTGTGTGAGTAATACACAACTTTGGAATAGTCACTAGTCTATTCCATATGCCCAAATATGTAGAGTCAGACTCAGAAATACACGCCTATGGTCTAGACAGGAAACAATTTTATATGTCCAAAGATTCAGAGCCTCAGTTAATAATACATACCTGAGGAATATTTAGTATTCTATTACATGTGGCATCTATTTCAGTGCTTCATTAAATAAGGAACAGCCATATAGTTGTCAGAAATCTATTTTGCATAGCCACATACTTAGAGCCAAACTGAATTACAAACACCTTGTGGAACGTCAGGATTCAATTTTGTATAGCCACCCATTTAGAGCCGAATGTAAAAATGCAAGCATAGAGGAGTATTCAGGAGTCTCTATACTAGGGCAACTTATTCAGAACCTCACATAATAAAGACCTATGGAAATATCAGAGGTGTATTTCACAAGGCCACTTGTTCAAATCCTCATTGAGAAATTTTATATACCTTGAAAATAATCAGGAATCTATTATATATAGCCACTTCTTCAGAGTCTCACTGCATAAGTCACACCTGGGAAGCCGACTACAGATTATTTGATATGACCGTACACCCACCGTCTAAGTGAAAAATGCAGAGCTGAGAAATAGTCAAGAGGATAGTGTCAGGGGTCTATTTTATGTGGTCACTAATTCAGACACTCCCAAAAGTATACTCACCTTGGGAATAGTCAGAGTCCATGTCATATGGCCACTCAATCACAGCATTACCAAATAATGCACAATGGGGCAATAGTAAGGAGTCAATTTCACTTAGCCTATCATTTAGAGCTTAAGTGCATAATAAACAGCTGTGGAGAAATAAAGACCCAATTCAAAGTAGACCCAAATTAAGAAGCTTCCTGAATGACATACACAAATGTGAGCGTCAGGATACTATTTCATATAAACACTCACGCAGAACCTCTTTGAATGCTGCACATGTGTAGAATAATCACCTGTATATTTCACATGGTGATTTGTTTGGAGGGTAAAATAATAACGCACACCTGTGGAGTAAAATGGGGTCTATTTTATAAGTCCACTCTTTCAGTGTTTTAGTAAATAATATGTATATCTGATAAGTCAGGAATTTCTTTCACATGGGCACTCGTTCAGAGCTTCTGTGAATAATACTTTCCTCAGAAACAGTCAAGGGTCTACTTCACATGACTACACATTCAGAGTCTCTGTAAGTAATGAACACCTGGACATTACACATGAGACTCTTTTTTGTGCCCACTTACTCAGAGACTCATTCAATAATAAACACCTGGTGAAGAGTTAAGTGTCTACTTTATGTAGCCACTCATTTAGAGCCTCAGTAAATAATCCACACCAGGGTAATAATCGAGCATTTTTTATATGGCCACTCATTCTGTGCCTCCCTGAATAATACACACCTGGGGAATTTTCATGATTCTATTTCATACTCCTTTAGAACCTTATTGAATAATTCAGAATGGAGCAACAGTCAGGTGTCTATTTAATAGTCAGGCCTCTAATTCAAAGTTTCAGTGAATAATAAACTTCTATGGAGAAATCAGGAGGCTGTTTACGATATACATGAATTAAGTGCCTTCCTGAATGATACACATCTGGGTGACAGACAGGAGTCTGTTTTATATGAACTCTTATTACGGGTAGCGCTGAGGAATACACACCTGGGGAAGGTTCAGGAGTTTATTTAGTATGGACACTGATACATAACCTGTTTGAATAATGCACACATGGAGAATAATTAGCAGTCTATGTTATATGGCTCCTCATTCAGACAAACAGTGAATAACGCACATATGGAGTAATTAGAAGTTCGTTTCCTATGGCCCCTCTTTCACAGCCTCACTGAATATTACACACTTCTGATATAGTCCGGAGTCTATTTTTTATGGCCACTACTTCAGAGTCACTGAATAATGCACACCTGTGGAATAGTCAGAAGTTTCTTTCCTATGGCCACTCGTTGAGAGGCTCACTCACACCTGGAAAAATATTAAGGGTTTACATTTTTTTAAAAAAACTTTTTATTGCATTATAGGTTTGTGGGTACTTGTGCAGAACGTGCAAGGTAGTTGCATAGGTACACACATGGCAGTGTGTTTTGCTGCCTTCCTCCCCTTCACCCACACTTGGCATTCATACCCAGGCTATCCCTTCCCAGCGACCAATCCCCCCGCTGTTCCTCCCCCATTCTCCCCAGTAAACACCAGTGTGTAGCAGACCCCCTGCCTTTGTCCATGTGTTCTCATTTTTCTCACCCCCCTAGGATTGAGAATATGTGGTATTTCTTTTTTTGTTCTTGTGTCAGTTTGCTGAGAATGATGTTCCCCGATTCATCCATGTACTTACAAAGGACACAAAACTCATCATTTTTGATTGCTGCATAATATTCCATGGTGTATATGTGCCACATTTTCCCAGTCCAGTCTAACATCGTTGGGCATTTGGGTTGGTTCCTGGTTTTTGCTATTGTAAACAGTGTTGCAGTGAACATTCATGTTCATGTGTTCTTATAGTAGAACAATTTATAGTCCTTTGGATATATATGCAGAAATGGGATTGCTGCGTCAAATGGAATATCTATTTCTAAGTTCTTGAGGAATTGCCACACTGTCTTCCACAACGGTTGAACTAGCTTACACTCCCACAAAGAGTGTAAGAGTGTTCCTATTTCTCCACATCCTCTCCAGCATCTGCTGTCTCCATATATTTTAATGATCACCATTCTAACTGGCATGAGATGGTATCTCAATGTGGTTTTGATTTCCATCTCTCTAATGACCAGTGATGATGAGCATTTTTTTCATGTGTTTGTTGGCCTCATGTATGTCTACTTTTGTAAAGTGTCTGTTCATATCCTTTGCCCATTTTTGAATGGGCTTGTTTGTTTTTTTTTCCTGTAAATCTGCTTGAGTTCTTTGTAAATTCTGGATATCAGCCCTTTGTCAGATGCGTAAACTGCAAAGATTTTTTCCCATTCTGATGGTTGCCCATTCACTCTAGTGACTGTTTCTTTTGCCGTGCAGAAGCTGTGGAGTTTGATTAGGTCAAATTTGTCTATTTTGGCTTTTGTTGCCAATGCTTTTGGTATTTTGGTCATGAAGACCTTGCCTACTCCTATGTCCTGAATGCTTTTGCCTAGATTTTCTTCTAGGGTTCTTATGATGCCAGGTCTTATGTTTAAGTCTTTAATCCATCTGGAGTTAATTTTAGTGTAATGTGTCAGGAAGGGGTCCAGTTTCTGTTTTCTGCACATGGCTAGCCAGTTTTCCCAACACCATTTATTAAATAGAAAATCCTTTCCCCATTGCTTGTTTTTGTCTGGTTTATCAAAGGTAATATGGTTGTAGATATGTTGTGTGGCCTCCGATGCTTCTGTTCTGTTCCATTGGTCTATATCTCTGTTTTGCTACCAGTACCATGCTGTTTTGATTACTGTAGCCTTGTAGTATAGTTTGAAGTTTGGTAGTATGATGCATCCCGCTGTGTTCTCTTTGGTTAGAATTGACTTGGCTATGCGGGTTCTCTTCTGGTTCCATATGAAGTTCATGGTGGTTTTTCCAGTTGTGTAAAGAAATTCCATGGTAGTTTGATGGGGATAGCATTGATTGTGTAAATTACTTTGGGCAGTATAGCCATTTTCACGATATTGATTCTTCCTAAACACGAACATGGAAGGTTTCTCCATCTGTTTGTGTCCTCTCTTTTTTCGTTGAGCAGTGGTTTGTAGTTTTCCTTAAAGAGGTCCCTTACGTTCCTTGTGAGTTGAATTTCTAGTTATTTTATTTTCTTTGTAGCAATTTTGAATGGCAGTTCGTTCTTCCTTTGGTTCTCTTTAAGTCTGTTATTGGTGTATAGGAAAGCTTGTGATTTTTGCACATTGATTCTATATCCTGAGACTTTGCTGAAGTTGCTTATCATCTTCAGGAGCTTTTGGGTTGAGGTGATGGGGTCTTCTAGGTATACTATCATGTCGTCTGCAAAGATAGACAATTTGGCTTCCATCTTTCCTATTTGAATACCCTTTATTTCTTTTCCTTGCCTGATTGCTCTGACTAGAACTTCCAGTACTATGTTAAATAGGAGTGGTGAGAGAGGGCATCCTTGTCTAGTGCCGGATTTCAAAGGGAATGCTTCCAGTTTTTGCCTGTTAAGTATGATATTGGCTGTTGGTTTGTCAGAAATAGCTTTTATTACTTTGAGATATGTTCCATCAATACCAAGATTATTGAGGGATTTTAGCATAAAGGGCTGTTGAATTTTGTCAAATGCCTTCTCTGCATCAATTGAGATATTCATGTGGTTTTTCTATTTGCTTCTGTTTATGTGGTGAATTACATTTATTCACTTGCGTATGTTGAACCAGCCTTGCATCCCAGGGATGAATCCTACTTGATCATGATGGATAAGTTTTTTAATGTGCTGTTGCAATCGGGTTGCCAGTATTTTATTGAAGATTTTTGCATCTATTTTCATCATGGATATTGGCCTGAAGTTTTCTTTTCTTGTTTGGTCTCTGCCGGGTTTTGGTATCAGGATGATGTTGGTCTCATACAATGATTTGGGAAGGGATCCCTCTTTTTGAATTATTTGGAATAGTTTTTGAAGAAATGGTACGAGATCCTCTTTGTTTGTCTGCTAGAATTCAGCTGTGAACCCATCTGGACATTGGCTTTTGTTGTGTGGTAGGCTCTTAATTGCTGCCTCAACTTCAGACCTTGTTATTGGTGTATTCACAGTTTTGGCTTCCTCCTGCTTTAGGCTTGGGAGGACACAGGTGTCCAAAAATTTATCCTTTTCTTCCTGGTTTACTAGTTTATGTGCATAGAGTTGTTTGTAGTATTCTCTGATGATGGTTTGAATTTCTGTGGAATCTGTGGTGATTTACCCTTTATCTTTTTTTATTGCCTCTACTTGTTTGTTATCTCTTTTCTTTTTTATCAGTCTGGCTAGTGGAGGGTCTATTTTGTTGAACTTTTCGAAAAACCAGCTCTTGGATTTATTTATTTTTTCGAAGGGTTTTTCCTGTCTCTATCTCCTTCAGTTCTGCTCTGCTCTTAGTTAGTTTTTGTCTTCAGCTAGGTTTTGAGCTTTTTTGATCTTGCTCCTCTAGCTCTTTCAATTTTGATGTTAGGGTGTCAGTTTTGGATCTCTCTACTCTTCTCATGTGTGCACTTATTGCTATCTATTTTCCTCTACAGACTGCTTTAAATGTGTCCCAGAGATTCTGGTACGTTGTGTCTTCATTCTCTTTGGTTTCAAAAAACTTCTTTATTTCTGCCTTCATTTCTTTGTTTATCCAGTCAACATTCAAGAACAAGTTGTTCAGTTTCCATGAAGCTGTGCGGTTCTGAGTTACTTACTGAATTCTGAGTTTCAAGTTGATTTCGCTGTGTTCTGAGAGACTGTTTGTTATTATTTCAGTTGTTTTGCATTTGTTGAGGAATGCTTTACTTCCAATTATGTGGTCAATTTTGGAGTAGGTGTGATGTGGTGCTGAGAAGAATATATATTCTTTGGATTTGGGGTGGAGAGTTCTGTAAATGTCTATCAGGTTTGCTTGTTCCAGGTCTGAGTTCAAGCCCTGGATATCCTTGTTAATTTTCTGTTTGGTTGATCTGTCTGATATTGACAGTGGAGTGGTAAAGTCTCCCACTATTATTGTGTGGGTGTGTAAGACTCTTTGTAAGTCATTAAGAACATGCCTTATATATCTGGGTGCTCCTGCATTGGGTCCATATATATTTAGAATTGTTAGCTCTTTTTGTTGTATCGATCCTTTTATCATTCTGTAATGACCTTCTTTGTTCCTTTTGATCTTTGTTGCTTTAAAGTCTATTTTTATCAGAGATGAGAATTGGAACTCCTGCTTTTTTTGGCTCTCCATTTGCTTGGTAAATCTTCCTCCATCCTTTTATTTTGAGCCTTTGTGTATCCTTGCATGTGCGGTGGGTTCCTGGATACAGCACACCAATGGGTTTTGGTTTTTTATCCCATTTGCCAGTCTGTGTCTTTTGATTGGTGCATTTAGCCCATTTACATTTAGGGTTATTTTTGTTATGTTTGAATTTGGTACTGCCATTTTGATGCCAGCTGGCTGTTTTGTCCATTGGTTCCTGTAGATTCTTCATTTTGTTGATGCTCTTTAGCATTTGGTATGCTTTTAGAATGGCTGGTACTGGTTGTTTCTTTCTACATTTAGTGCCTCTTTCAGGAGCTCTTGTAAAGCAGGCCTAGTGGTGACAAAATCTCTGAGTACTTGTTTGTTCGTGAAGGATTTTACTTATCCTTCACTTATAAAGCTCAATTTGGCTGGATATGACATTCTGGGTTGAAAGTTCTTTTCTTTAAGGATGCTGAATATTGGCCCACACTCTCTTTTGGCTTGTAGAGTCTCTGCAGAAAGAACTGCTGTGAGTCTGATGGGCTTCCCTTTGTGGGTGACATGAGCTTTCTCTCTGACTGCCCTTAGTATTTTCTCCTTCATTTCAACCCTGGTGAATCTGACGATTATGTGCCTTGGGATTTCTCTTTTTGCGGAGTACCTTTGTGGTGTTCTCTGTATTTCCTGGAGTTGAGTATTGACCTGTCTTGCTAGGTTGGGAAAATTTTCCTGGATAATATTATGAAGACTGTTTTCCAGCTTGGATTCACTCTCTTCATCACATTCTGGTAAACCTATCAAACGTAGGTTGGGTCTCTTCACATAGTCCCACATTTCTTGGAGATGTTGTTCATTCCTTTTTGCGATTTTTTCTTTACTCTTGGTTTCTCGTTTTATTTCATTGAGTTGATGTTCGACTTCTGATATTCTTTCTTCTGCTTGGTCAATTCGGCTGTTGAAACTTGTGCATGCTTCGTGAATTTCTTGTGTTGTGTTTTTCAGATCCTTCAATTCATTCATATTCCTCTCTAAGTTGTCCATTCTTGTTATCATTTCCTCGAATCTTTCTTCAAGTCTTTTTTCAAGGTTCTTAGTTTCTTTGCACTGATTAAAACATGTTCTTTTAGCTCACTGAAGTTTCTCATTATCCACTTTCTGAAGTCTGATTCCATTATTTTGTCACACTCATTCTCCGTCCTGATTTGCTCCCTTGCTGGTGAGGAGTTTTGGTCCTTTGTAGGAGGTGAGGTGTTTTGCTTTTGGATGTTTTCCTACTTTTCCCACTGGTTTCTTTCCATCTTTATTGAGTTATTCACCTGTCGTCTTAGTAGTTGCTGATTTTTAAATTGTGTCTCTGTGTGGACGCCCAGATTGGTGATGATGAAGTATTTTTGTTACTTAGTTTTCCTTCTAATGGTCTAGCCCCTCTGCTGTGCGAGTGCTGAGGTCCACTTTAGGCCCTGCTTGTCTGGGGTACACCTGTAGCAGCTGTGGAACAGTGAGTGATGCTACCAGTTTATTCTTCTGCTATCTTTGTTCCAGAATGATGCCCGCCAAATGTCAGTCTGATTAGTCCTTTCTTGGGGTGACTCTTTAAATATACAGGGGTCAGGGAGCTGCTAGAGAAGACGGTCTGTGCTTTATAGGAGCTCCAGTGCTGAGCTGTGAGTTCCGTTGTTCATTCAGGGTTGTTGGGCGAATGTGTTTCTGTCTGCTTCAAACAGAACTCATAAAACCCCCACTTTTTTTCCCCCTTGGATGCTCTGTCTCAGGGAGTTGGGGCTTTCTTTATAAGTATCTGTTGCACTGTCCTGCCCCACTAGGAGGCAGTCTATTCACTATTTTCCTGCCGGGGCTCTGCCATGCAAGCGCCGGTCTGCCCTGCTGGGGCGGGGCTCCATTCTGCTGTGGAGCGCTCTGTCCTGCTGGCAGAGTCTCTCTGTTATGGAAGTTTGCCTCAGCAATGGCAGGCTGCATCAGCCCTGGGTGGTACTTCAGTAGGGGCGGATTGCCTCTGTAGTGGCAGACGTTCCTTCCCCTCCAGGCTGCACCGTCCTAGATGCCGGCAGCAAAACTCTCAGCCCTGTGTGCAAAAAATCACCACCCTGCTTCTCCCCGTGAAAGTGGGACCTGCCAAGCCTGATCACCTTGCTCCCTGCCTCAGAGTCCATCCTCTCTCTCTCTCTCTTCCTTTCCCCAAGCTGAACGGTTGACTCTCTCCCTGGCGCCCCAGTTGCCTGCCAATAGGGCACTGGGATCCATGCAATCTACCGTGCCGCTGCCCACTGCATCAGCTCAGATCACGCTTCCCAATAATCTCATGGTCTGGCTCATTGTCTAAGTCCCGCTCAATCAGATGGACATGACAATCTGCCCTTCCAAACCTGATGTTGCCTGTTTAACAGGGCACCCAGATCAGTGAGTTTTGCTCTGGGTCCCAATGTCCTACAGTGCCAGCTGAACTGGCAGCGTGAGAAGGCTGGGCTCGCATCCCATGTCTCTCCCACAAATGGGACTTTCAACGCTCTGTGGGCAAAGAAGGTTCGTCTGAGAATGCGGCTAAGACTCACCATCTGTGCCTTCACTGAGTGCTGCAATAATGAGTTGCCTCTAAGACGCCATCTTGGAAGCCTCACCCACAGGATTTACTTTTATCCCCTCATTCAAAGTCTCACTAAGTAATGCACACCTGTGGAATAGTCAGGAGACTTTTTCATGTGGAATGTCATTCGGAGTGTCACTGAATAATGTGGTGTAGTCAGGAGTCTTTGTCATGTAAACACAGATTCAGAGCCTCAATGAATAAGGGAGACCCTTGATATAGTAAAGAGTCTAATTAATATGGCCAACTCTGCTGAGCCTCACTGAGTAATACATACCTGGAGAATAATTTGGAGTCTATTTTTGACGGAGGTTCATTCAGAGCCTCGTTAAATAATGTGGAGTAGCATGGAGTCTATTTCATTTGGACACTCATTCATAGCCTCAGTGAATAATATGCACATGTAAATTAGTCAGAATTTCATTTCATATGGCCACTGACTCGTAACCTCAGTAAATAATGCACAAATGTAAAGTACTCAGCAGTCTATTTTATATAGCAACTCATTCAGAGATTCACTGAATAATACAAATATTAAAGATAGACTGTATCCTATTTCATATGGTCTCACAAGAAAAGCCTCACTGAGTAACAGAAAACGGGGGAAGTGTTAGGAGTGTACTTTATATTGCCTCTCATTTAATACGTCAGCAAATAATGCACAGGTGTGGAATAGACACCAGTCTATTTTATATGGACACAAAATCAAAGCCTGTGTGAGTAATACACAACTCTGGAATAGTCACTAGTCTCTTCCATATGCCCAAATATTTAGAGTAAGACTCAGAAATGCATGCCTGTGGTCTAGACGGGAAACAATTTTATATGGCCAAAGTTTCAGAGCCTCAGTGAATAATACATACCTAAGAAATATTTAGTATGCTATTACATGTGGTATCTATTTCAGTGCTTCATTAAATAAGGAATACCTGTATTGTAGTCAGAATTCTATTTTCTATAGCCAAATATCCAGAGCCAAATTGAATAACATACACCTTGTGGAAAGTCAGGATTCTATTTCGTATAGCCACTCATTTAGTGCCGAATGTGAAAACGCAAGTCTAAGAAGTATTCAGGAGTCTCTATATTACGACCACTCATTCAGAGCCTCACAGAATAATACAGACCTATGGAAACGTCAGGGGTGTATTTCACATGGCCACTTATTCATATTCTCAGTGAAGAATCTTATGTATCTGAAAAATACTCAGGAATATATTATATATAGCCACTTATTCAGAGTCTCAATGCACAAGTCACACCTGGGGAACAGACAAGAGACTGTTTGATATGACCGTATACCCACCGTCTCAGTGAAAATTGCAGAGCTGAGAAATAGTCAAGAGGATAGAGACAGAAGTCTAGAGGATAGAGACAGTAGTCTATTTTATGTGGTCACTCATTCAGAAATTCCCAAAAAAATACACACCTTGGGAATGGTCATAGTCCAGATCATATATCCACTTAATCACAAAATTACCAAATAATGCATATGGGGCAATAGTAAGGAGTCTATTTCATTTAGCCTATCATTCAGAGCTTAAGTGCATAATAAAAAGCTGTGGAGAAATGAAGACCCTATTCAAAGTAGACCCAAATTAAGAAGCTTTGAGAATGACGTACACATATGTTAGGATCAGGAGACTGATATAAACACTGAAATAGAACCTCTTCAAATACTGCACATGTGTGGAATAATCACTTGTACATTTCACATGGGGATTCGTTTGAAGGGAAAAAGAAAAATGCACACCTGTGGAGTAAAATGGGGTCTATTTTATAAGGCCACTCTTTCAGTGTTTTAGTGAAAAATATATATATCTGACAAATCAGAACTCTCTTTCCCATGGGCACTCGTTCAGAGCTTCTGTGAATAATACTTTCCTCAGAAACAGTCAAGGGTATACTTCAAATTGCTCCACATTCAGAGTCTCTGTAAGTAATGAACACCTGGGCTATAATCCTGAGGGTCTTCTCTGCCCACTTACTCAGAGACTCATTCAATAATAAACACCTGGGGAAGAATTACGTTTCTACATCATGTAGCCACACATTTGGAGCCTCAGTGAGTAATCCACACCTGGGTAATAGTCGAGCATTTTTTATAGGGCCACTCACTCTGTGCCTCCCTGAATAATACACAACTGGGGAATCCTCTTAAGTCTATTTCATACTACCACTCATTTAGAATCTTATTGAATAATTCACAATGGAGAAATAATCAGGTGTCTCTTTAATAGTCAGGCCACTCGCTCAAAGTTTCAGTGAATAAGAAACTTCTATGGAGGAATCAGAAGGATGTTTAAGATATCCACGAATTAAGTGCCTTCCTGAATGATATACTCCTGGGTGATAGTCAGGAGTCTATTTTATATGAAATCTAATTCCGAATATTGCTGAGTAATACATACCTGGGGGAGTGTCAAGAGTATTTGATATGGATACTCATACAAAACCTGGTTGAGTAATGCTCACATGGAGAATAATGAGGAGTCTATGTCATAGGGCTCCTCATTCAAACAGTGAATAAGGCATATCTGGACTAATTAGAAGTCCGTTTCTTATGGCCCCTCTTTCACAGCCTCACTGAATATTACACACTTGTGATATCGTCTGGAGTCTATTCTTTATGGCCACTAATCTACAGAGTCACTGAATAATGCACACCTGTGGAACAGTCAGAAGTCTCTCTGCTATGGCCACTTGTTGAGAGCCTCATTAAATGTACACAACTGAAAAAATATTCAGGATTTACTTTTATCCCCTCATTCAGAGTTTCACTAAGTAATGCACACCTGTGGAATAATCAGGACACTTTTTCATGTGGCCTCGCATTAGTAGTGTCACTCAATAATGTGGTGTAGTCAGGAGTGTATGTCGTGTAGACACAGACTCAGAGCCTCAGTGAATAAGAGAGACGCTTGATATAGTAGAGAGTCTAATTAATATGGCCAACTCTGCTTAGCCTCACTGAATAATATATACCTGGACAATAATTTGGAGTCTATTTTCGATGGAGGTTCATTCAGAGCCTTGGTAAATAATGTGGAGTAGCCAGGAGTCTATTTTATTTGGAAACTCATTCATAGCCTCAGTGGATAACATGCACCTGTGGATTAGTCAGGATTCCATTTTATATGGACACTGACTCGTAAACTCAGTAAATAATGCACAAGTGTAAAGTACACAGCATTCTATTTATATAGAAACTCATTCAGAGATTCACTGAATAATACAAATATTAAAGATAGACAGCATCCTGTATCATGTGGTCTCACTAGAAGAGCCTCACTGAGTAACAGAAACCTGGGGAGGTGTTAGGAGTCTATTTTATACAGCCTCTCATTTACTACCTCCGTGCATAATGCACATGTGAGGAATAAACACCAGTCTATTTTATAAGGCCACAAAATCAAAGCCTGTGTGAGTAATACACAACTTTGGAATAGTCACTAGTCTATTCCATATGCCCAATTATGTAGAGTCAGACTAAAAAATACCTGTCTGTGATCTACACAGGAAACAATTTTATATGGCCAAAGTTTCAGAGCTTCAGTGAATAATACATACCTGAAAAATATTTAGTATGCTATTACGTGTGGCAGCTATTTCAGTGCTTCATTAAATAAGGAACACCTGTATTGTAGTCAAAATTCTATTTTGTTTAGCCACATATTCAGAGCCTAACTGAATAACAAACACCTTGGGGAAAGTCAGGATTCTTTTTTGTATAGCCACTCATTTAGACTCGAACGAAAAAAGGCTAGCCTAAGGAGTATTCAGGAGTCTCTATATTATGGCCACTCATTCAGAGACCCACAGAATAATACAGACCTATGGAAGCATCAGGGGTGTATTTCACATGGCCACATATTCAAATACTCAGTGAAGAATCTTATATATCTGGAAATTTCTCAGGAATCTATTATGTATAGCCACTTATTCAGAGTCTCACTGCATAAGTTACACCTGGGGAACAGACTAGAGACTATTTCATATGACCGTACACCCACCGTCTCAGTGGAAAATGCAGATCTGAGAAATAGTCAAGAGGATAGAGTCAGGAGTCTATTTTATGTGGTCACTCCTTCAGAAACCCCTGAAAGAATACACACCTTCGGAATAGTCAGAGTCCAGGTCATATGGCCACTCGATCACAGCATTACCGAATAATGCACAATGAGGCAATAGTAAGGAGTCTATGTCATTTAGCCCACCATTCAGAGCTTAAGTACATAATAAACAGCTGTGGAGAAATGAAGACCCTATTCAAATTAGACCCAAATTAAGCAGCTTCGTGAATGACATACAGATATGTGAGGGTCAGGAGACTATTTGATATAAACACTCATACAGAACCTCTTGGAATACTGCACATGTGTGGAATAATCACTTGTATATTTCACATGTTGATTCATTTCGAGGGTAAAATAATAACGCACACCTGTGAAGTAAAAAGAAGTCTATTTTATAAGGCCACTTTTTCAGTGTTTTAGTGAATAATATGTATATCTGATAAGTCAGGAATCTCTTTCACATGGGCACTCATTCAGAGCCTCTGTGAATTTCACTTTCCTCACAGTCAAAGGTCTACTTCAAATGGCTACACATTCATAGTCTCTGTAAGGAATGAACACCTGAGCAGCACACCTGAGGGTCTTTTTTGTGCCCAAGTACTCAGACACTCATTCAATAATAAACACCTGGGTAAGCGTTAAGTGTCTGCTTCATGTAGCCACTCATGTAGAGCCTCAGTGAATAATCCACACTAGAGTAATAGTCAAGCATTCTTTATATGGCCACTCATTCTGTGCCTCCCTGAATAAACACACCTGGGTAATCCTCATTATTCTATTTCATACTACCACTCCTTTAGAACCTTATTGAATAATTCACAATGGAGCAATAGTCAGCTGTCTATTTAGCAGCAAGGCTTCTCATTCAAAGTTACAGTGAATAATAAACTTCTATGGAGGAATCAGGAGGCTGTTTAAGATATCCACGAATTAAGTGTCTTTCTTAATGATACACACTTGGGTGATAGCAGTCTATTTTATATGAACTCTAATTCTGGGTATCGCTGAGTAATTCACACCTGTGGGAGGGTCAGGATTTTATTTGGTATGGACACTCATACATAACCTGTTGAAATAATTCACACATGGAGAATAATGAGGAGTCTTTGTCATACAGCTCCTCATTTAGAAAAACAGTGAATAATGCACGTGTGGTGAAATTAGAAGTCCGTTTCCGATGGCCTCCGTTTCACAGCCTCACTGGATATTACACAGTTGTGATATCGTCTGGAGTCTAATTTTTATGGCCACTAAAAAAGAAAGTCACTGAATAATGCACACCTGTGGAATAGTCAGAAGTCTCTTTCATGTGAACACTCGTTGAGGGCCTCACTAAATGCACACACCAGGAAAAGTATTCAGGAATTTTTTTTATACCTGAATTTGGAGTCTCATTTTGTAATGCAAACCTGTGGATTAGTCAGGAGACTTTTTCATGTGGTCTCTCATTCAGAGTGTCACTGAATAATGTGGTGTAGTGAGGAGTCTATGTCATGTAGACACAGATTCAGAACCTCAGTGAATAAGAGAGACACTTGATACAGCAAAGAGTCTAATTAATATGGCCAACTCTGCTGAGCCTCACTGAATAATACATACCTGGAGAATAATTTGGAGTCTATTTTTGATGGACCTTCATTCAGAACCTTGGTAAATAATGTGGAGTATCCAGGAGACAATTTCATTTGGACACTCATTCATAGCCTCAGTGGATAATATGCACGTGTGGATTAGTCAGGATTCCTTTTCATATGGCCACTGACTCGTAACCTCAGTAAAGAATGCACAAATGTAAAGTACTTAGCAGTCCATTTAATATAGCAACTCATTCACAGATTCACTGAATAATACAAATATTAAAGATAGACAGCATCCTGTTTCATATGGTCTCAGAAAAAGAGCCTCACTGAGTAACAGAAACCTGGGGAAGTGTTAGGGGTCTACTTTATATAGCCTCTCATTTACTACCTCAGGGAATAATGCACACGTGTGGAGTAGACACCAGTCTATTTAATATGGCCACAAACTCAAAGCTTGTGTGAGTAATACACAACTTTGGAATAGTCACTAGTCTATTCCATATGCCCAAGTATTGAGAGTCAGACTCAAAAATACATGCCTGTGGTCTAGACAGGGAACAATTTTATATGGCCAAAGTTTCAGAGCCTCAGTGAATAATGCATACCTGAGGAATATTTAGTATACTGTTACATGTGGCATCTACTTCATTGCTTCATTATATAAGAAACACCTGTATTGAAGCCAGAATTTTATTTTGTATAGCCCCATATTCTGAGCCTAAGTGAATAACATACACCTGGGGGAAAATCAGGATTCTATTTGGTATAGCCAGTTATGTAGAGTGGAATGTAAAAGTGCAAGCCTATAAAGTATTCAGGAGTCTATATATTATGGCCACACATTTAGAGCCTCACAGAATAATGCAGACCTATGGAAATGTCAGGGATGTATTTCTCATGGCCACTTATTCAAATCCTCAGTTAAGAATTTTATATATCTGGAAAATACTCAGGAATCTATTATATATAGCCACTTATTCAGAGTCTTACTGCCAAGTGACATCTGGGGAACACACTAGATACCATTTGATATGACCATACACCCACCATCTCAGTGAAAAATGCAGAGCTGAGAAATAGTCAAGAGGATAGAGTCAGGAGTCTATTTTATGCAGTCACTCATTCAGAAACACCTGAAAGAATACACACCTTGTGAATTGTCAGAGTCCAAGTATATGGCCACTCAATCACAGCATTACCAAATAATGCACAATGGGCCAATAGTAAAAAGTCTATTTCATTTAGCCTATCATTCAGAGATTAAGTGCATTATAAACAGCTGTGGAGAAATGAAGACCCTATTTAAAGTAGACCCAAATTAAGCAGCTTTGTGAATGACATACACATATGTGAGGGTAAGAAGAGTATTTGATATAAACACCCATACAGAACCTCTTCAAATACTGCACATGTGTGGAATAATCACTTGTACATTTCACATGGTGATTCGGTTGGTGAGTAAAAAATTAACACACACCTGTGGAGTAAAATGGGGTCTATTTTTTAAAACCACTCTTTCAGTGTTTAAGTGAATAATATGTATATCTGATAACTCAGGAATCTCTTTCACATGGGCACTAGTTCAGAGCCTCTGAGAATAATACTTTCCACAGAAACATTCAAGGGTCTCTGTAAGTAATGAACACCTGGTCAATACACCTGAGACTCTTTATTGTGACCACTTAAACAGAGACTCATTGAATTATCAACACCTGAAGAAGATTAAAGTGTCTACTTAATGTAGCCACTTATTTAGATCCTCAGTGAGTAATCCACGCAATGGAAATAGTTGAGCATTTTTTATATGGCCACTCATTCTGTGCCTCCCTGAATGATACACCCCTTGAAAATCCTCATGATTCTATTTCGTACTACCACTCATTTAGAACCTTATTGAATAATTCACAATGGAGCAATAGTCAGGTGTCTATTTAATAGTCAGGCCTCTCATACAAAGTTTCAGTGAATAATAAACTTCTATAGAGGAATCAGGAGGCTGTTTAAGATATCCACGAATTAAGTGCCTTCGTGAATGATTCACACCTTGTTGATAGTCAGGAGTCTATTTTATATGAACTCTAATTCCAGGTATCGCTTAGCAAAACACACCTGGGGGAGGGTCAGGTGTTTATTTGGTATGGACACTCATACATAGCCTGTTTGAATAATGCACACATGGAGAATAATGAGGAGTCTTTGTCATATGGCTCCTCATTCAGACAAACAGTGAATAATGCACATTTGGAGTAAATAGAAGTCCGTTTCTTATGGCCCCCCTTTCACAGCCTCACTGAATATTACACACTTGTGATATTGTCTGTAGTCTATTTTTTATGGCCACTAGAACATAGAGTCACTGAGTAATGCACACCTGTGTAATAGTCAGAAGTCTCTTTCCTATTACCATTCATTGAGAACCTCACTAAATGTAACACACCTGGGAAAATATTCAGGATTTAATTTTATACCCGCATCTGGAGTCTCACAAAAAAATGCACACCTGTCGAATAGTCAGGAGACTTTTACATGTGGTCTCTCATTCGAAGTGTCACTGAATAATGTGGTGTAGTGAGCAGTCTATGTCATGAAGACACAGATTTAGAGCATCAGTCAATAAGAGAGACACTTGATACCACAAAGAGTCTAATTAATATGGCCAACTCTGCTGAGCCTCACTGAATAATATATACCTGAAGAATAATTTGGAGTCTATTTTTGGTGGACGATCATTCAGAGCCTCAGTAAATAATGTGGAATAACCAGGAGCCTATTTCATTTGGACACTCATTCAGAGCCTCAGTGGAAAATATGCACGTGTGCATTAGTCAGGATTCCATTTCATGTGGCCACTGACTCATAACGTCACTAAATAATGCACAAATGTAAACTACTCAGCAGTCTATTTTAGATAGAAACTCATTTATAGATTCACTGAATAATACAAATATTAAATATAGACAGCATCCTGTTTCATATGGTCTCACAAGAAGAGCCTCACTGAGTAACAGAAACCTGGGGAAGTGTTAGGAGTCTACTTTATATAGCCTCTCATTTACTAAGGGAATAATGCACACGTGTGGAATAGACACCAATCTATTTTATATGACCAGAAACTCAAATCATGCATGAGTAATACACAATTTTGGAATAGTCACTAGTCAATTCCATATGCCCAAATATTGAGTCAGGCTCAAAAATACACGCCTGTGGTCTAGACGGGAAACAATTTTATATGGCCAAAGTTTCAGAGCCTCAGTGAATAATACATACCTGAGGAATATTTAGTATTCTATTACATGTGGCATCTATTTCAGTTCTTCATTAAATAAGGAACACCTGTATTGTAGTCAAAATTCTATTTTGTATAGCCACATATTCAGAGCCTAACTGAATAATATAAACCTTCGGGAAAGTCAGGTTTCTATTTCATATAGCCACTCATTTAGAGCCAAACGTAAAAAACGCAAGCCTAAGGAGTATTCAGGAGTCTCTATATTATGGCCACTCATTCAGAGCCTCTCAGAATAATACAGAACTATGAAAACGTCAGGGGTGTATTTCACATGGCCACTTATTCAAATCCTCAGTGAAGAATCTTATATATCTGGAAAATACTCAGGAATCTATTATATATAGCCACTTATTCAAAGTCTCACTGAGTAAGTCACACCTGGGGAACAGACTAGAGACTATTTGTCATGACCGTAAACCCACCGTCTCAGTGACAAATGCAGAGCTGAGAAATAGTCAAGAGGATAGATTCAAAAGTCTATTTTTTGTGGTCACTCATTCAGAAACTCCTGAAAGAATACACACCTTGGGAATAGTCAGAGTCCAGGTCATCACAGCATTACCGAATAATGCACAATGGGGCACTATTAAGGAGTCTGGTTTATTTAGCATATCATTCAGAGCTTAAGTGCATAAGGAACAGCTGTGCAGAAATGAAGAGCCTATTTATAGTAGACCCAAATTAAGCAGCTTTGTGATTGACATACACATATGTGAGGGTCAGGAGACAATTTGATATAAACACTCATACAGAACCTCTTCAAATACTGCACATGTGTGGAATAATCACTTGTATATTTTACATAGTGATTCGTTTGGAGGGTAAAAGAATAACGTACACCTGTGGAGTAAAATGGGGTCTATTTTATAAGGCCACTCTTTCAGTGTTTTAGTGAATAATATGTATATCTGATAAGTCACGAATCTCTTTCACATGGGCACTCGTCCAGAGCCTTTGTGAATTATACTTTCCTCAGAAACAGTCAAAGTTCTACTTTAAATGGCTACACATTCAGAGTCTCTGTAAGTAATTAACACCTGGGCATTACACCTGAGACTCTTTTTTGTGCCCACTTCCTATAAGACTCATTCAGTAATAAACACCTGGGGAAGGGTTAAGTGTCTACTTCATGTAGCCACTCATTTAGAGCCTCAGTGAGTAATCCACACCAGGGTTATAGTCGAGCATTTTTTATATTGCCACTCATTCTCTGCCTCCCTGAATGATACACACCTGCGGAATCCTCATGATTCTGTTTCATACTACCACTCATTTAGAACCTTATTGTATAATTCACAATGGAGCAATAGTCAGGTGTCTATATAATAGTCAGGCCTCTCATTCAAAGTTTCAGTGAATAATAAAATTCTATGTAGGAATCAGGAGGCTGTTTAAGATATCCAAGTATTAAGTGCCTTCCTCAATGATACACACCTGGGTGATAGACAAGAATCTGTTTTATATGAACTCAAATTTTGGGTATCGCTATGTAATACATGCCTGGGGGTGGGTCAGGAGTTTATTTGTTATGGACACTCATAGATAACCTGTTTGAATAATACACACATGCAGAAATATGAGGAGTCTATGTCATACGGCTCCTCCTTCAGACAAACAGTGAATAACGCACACGTGGAGTAATTAGAAGTCAATTTTATATGGCTCCTGTTTCACAGCCCAACTGAATATTACACACTTTTGATATGGTCTGGAGTCTATTTTTTATGGCCACTAATCCAGAGAGTCACTGAATAATGCACACCTGTTTAATCATCAGAAGTCTCTTTCCTATGGCCACTGGTTGAGAGCCTCACTAAATGTACACACCTGAAAAAATATTCAGGATTTTCTTTTATCACTTCATTCAGAATCTCACTAAGTAATGCACCCCTGTAAAATAGTCAGGAGACTTTTTCATATGGCCTCTCATTCGGAGTGTCACTGAATAATGTGTTGTAGTCAGGAGTCTATGTCATGAAGACACAGATTCAGAGCCTCAGTGAATAAAAGAGACCCTTGATATTGTAAAGGGTCTAGTTAATTTGGCCAACTCTGCTGAGTCTCACTAAATAATACATAGCTCAAGAATTGTTTGGAGTCTATTTTCGATGGATGTACACTCAGAGCCTCGGTATCTAATGTGGAGTAGCCAGGGGTCTATTTAATTTGGACACTCATTCATAGCCTCCATGGATAATATGCACGTGTAGATTAGTCAGGATTCCATTTCATATGGCCACTGGCTCATAACCTCAGTAAATAATGCACAAATGTAAAGTACTCAGCAGTCTAATTTATACAGCAACTCATTCAGAGATTCACTGAATAATACAAATATTAAAGATAGACAGAATCCTGTTTCGTATGGTCACACAAGAAGAGCCTCACTGAGTAACAGAAACCTGGGGAAGTGCTAGGAGTCTACTTTATATAGCCTGTCATTTATATCCTCAGGGAATAATGCACACGTGTGGAATAGACACCAGTCTATTTTATATTGCAACAAAATCAAAGCTTGTGTGAGTGATGCACAACTATGGAATAGTCAATAGTCTATTCAATATGCCCAAATATTGAGAGTCAGACTCAAAGATACACCCCTGTGGTCTAGAAGCAAAACAATTTTATATGGCCAACGATTCAGAACGTCAGTGAATATTGCATACCTGAGGAATATTTTGTATGCTATTACATGTGCCATTTATTTCAGTGCTTCATTAAATAAGGAACACCTGTATTGTAGTCAGAATTCTATTTTGTATAGCCACATATTCAGAGCCTAACTGAATAACATAAACCGTGGGGAAAGTCAGGATTCTATTTCCTATAGCCACTCATTTAGAGCCAAATGTAAAAATGCAAGTCTAAGGAGTATTCAGGAGTCTCTATATTATGGCCACTCATTCAGAGACTCACAGAATATTACAAACCTATGGAAATGTCAGGGGTGTATTTCACATGGCCACTTATTCAAATCCTCAGTGAAGAATCTTATATATCTGGAAATTACTCAGGAATCTATTATATATAGCCACTTATTCAGAGTGTCACTGCATAAGTCACACCTGGGGAACAGACTAGAGACTATTTGATATGACCGTACACCCACCGCCTCACTGAAAAATGCAGATCTGAGAAATAGTCAAGAGGATAGAGTCAGGAGTCTATTTTATGTGGTCACTCCTTCAGAAACTCCTGAAAGAATACACACCTTCGGAATAGTCAGAGTCCAGGTCATATGGACATTCAATCACAGCATTACAGAATAATGCACAATGGGGCAATAGTAAAAAGTCTATGTCATTTAGCCTATCATTCAGAGCTTAAGTGCATACAGAACAACTGTGGAGAAATGAACACCCTATTCAAAGTAGCACCAAATTAAGCAGCTTCGTGAGTGACGTACAGATATGTGAGGGTCAGGAGACGATTTTATATAAACATTCATACAGAACCTCTTCGAATACTGCACATGGGTGGAATAATCACTTGTATATTTCACATGGTGATTCGTTTGGAGGGTGAAATAATAACGCACACCTGTGGAGTAAAATAGGGTTTATTTTATAAGGCTACTCTTTCAGTGTTTTAGTGGATAATATGTATATCTGATAAGTCAGGAATCTATTTCACATGGGCACTCGTTCAGAGCCTCTGTGAATAATACTTTCCTCAGAAACAGTCAAGGGTCTACTTCAAATGGCTACACATTCAGTGTCTATGTAAGTAATGAACACCTGGGCAATAAACGTGAGGGTCTTTTTTGTGCCCAAGCACTCAGAGACTCATTCAATAATAAACACCTTGGGAAGATTTAAGTGTCTACTTCATGTAGCCACTCATCGAGAGTCTCAGTGAGTAATCCACACCAGGGTAATAGTCGAGCATTTTTTATATGGCCACTCATTTTGTGCCTCCCTGAATGATACACACTAGGGGAATCCTCATGATTCTATTTCATACTAGCACTCATTTAGAACCTTATTGAATAATTCACAATGGAGCAATAGTCAGGTGTCTATTTAATAGTCAGGCTTCTCATTCAAAGGTTCAGTGAATAATAAACTACTATGGAGGAATCAGGAGGCTGTTTGAGATACCCACGAATTAAGTGGCATTCTGAATGATACACACCTGGGTGATAGTCAGGAGTCTATTTTATATGAACTCTAATTCCGGGTATTGCTGAGTAATACACACCTGGGGGAGGGTCAGAAGTTTATTTGGTATGGACTCTCATACATAACCTGTTAGAATAATGCACACAGGGAGAATAATGAGGAATCATTGTCATATGGCTCCTCATTCAGACAAACAGTGAATAATGCACATGAGGAGTAATTAGAAGTCCGTTTCATATGGCTCCCCTTTCACAACCTCACTGAATATTACACACTTGTGATATCGACTGAAGTCTATTGTTTATGGCCACTAAAGCAGAAAGTCACTGAGTAATGCACACCTGTGGAATAATCAGAAGTTTCTTTTCTGTGACCACTCATTGAGAGCCTCAATAAATGTACACACCTGGGAAAATATTCAGGATTTAATTTTATACCCGCACTTGGAGTCTCACTAAGAAATGCACACCTGTGGAATAGTCTGAAGTCTCTTCCCTATGGCCACTCGTTAAGAGCCTCACTAAATGTACACTCCTGGACAAATATTCAGGATTTATTTTTATCCCCTCATTCAGAGCCTCACTAAGGAACGGACATCTGTGGAATAGTCAGGAGATTTTTTCATGTGGCCTCTCATTCGGAGTGTCACTGAATCATGTGGTGTAGTTAGGAGTCTATGTCATGTAGTCATGAATTCAGAGCCTCAGTGAATGAGAGACCGTTGATATAGTAAACAGTTTAATTAATATGGACAACTCTGCGGAGCCTCAATAAATAAGGCATACCTGGAGAATAATTTGGAGTCTATTTTCGATGGACGTTCATTCAGTGCCTCGGTAAATAATGTGGAGTAGCCAGGAGTCTATTTAAATTGGACACTCATTCATAGTCTCAGTGGATAACATGCATGTGTGGATTAGTCAGAATTCCATTTCTTATGGACACTGACTCATAACCTCATTAAATAATGCACAAATATAAAGTCCTCAGCAGTCTATTTTATATAGCAACTCATTCAGAGATTCACTGAATAATACAATTATTAAAGATAGACAGCATGCTGTTTCATATGGTCTCACCAGAAGAGGCTCACTGAGTAACAGAAACCTGGGGAAGTGTTAGGAGTCTACTTTATATAGCCTCTCATTTAATACCTAAAGAAATAATGCACACCTGTGGAATAGACACCAGTCTATTTTATATGGCCAGAAAATCAAAGCCTGTGTGACTAATACACAACTTTGGAATAGTCACTAGTCTATTCCATATGCCCAATTATTTAGAGTCAGACTAAAAAGTACATGCCTGTGGTCTAGACAGAAAACAAATTTATATGGCCAAAGTTTCAGAGCCTCAAGTAATACTACATACCTGAGGAATATTTAGTATGCTATTACATGTGGCATCTATTTCAGTGCTTCATTAAATAAGAAACACCTACATTGTAGTCAGAATTCTATTTTGTATAGCCACATATTCAGAGCCTAACTGAATAACAAACACCTTGGGGAAAGTCATAATTCTTTTTTGTACAGCCACTCATTTAGAGCCGAATGTAAACACGCAAGCCTAAGGAGTATTCAGGAGTCTCTATATTATAGCCACTCATTCAGAGACGCACAGAATAATACAGACCTATGAAAACATCAGGGGTGTATTTCACATGGCCACTTATTCAAATCCTCAGTGAAGAATCTTATGTATCTGGAAATTATTCAGCAATCTATTATATATACCACTTACTCAGAGTCTCATTGCATAAGTCACACCTGGGGAACAGACTAGAGACCATTTGATATGACCGTACACCCACCGCATCAGTGGAAAATTCAGAGCTGATAAATAGTCAAGACGGTAGAGTCAGGAGTCTATTTTATATGGTCACTCCTTCAGAAAGTCCTGACAGAATACACACCTTCGGAATAGTCAGAGTCCTGGTCATATGGACACTCAATTACAGCATTATCAAATAATGCACAATGGGGCAATAGTAAGGAGTCTATGTCATTTAGCCTATCATTCAGAGCTCAAGTGCATAATTAACAGCTGTGGAGAAGTGAAGACCCTGTTCAAAGTAGACCCAAATTAAGCAGCTTCATCAATGACATACACATATGTGAGGGTCAGGTGACTATTTGATATAAACACTCATACAGAACCTCTCTGAATACTGAACATGGGTGGAATAATCACTTGTATATTTCACATGGTGATTCATTTGGTGGGTAAAAGAATAACGCACACCTCTGGAGTAAAATGTGGTCTATTTTATAAGTCCACACTTTCAGTGTTTTAGTGAATAATATGTATATCTGATAAGTCAGGTATCTCTTTCACATGAGCACTCGTTCAGAGCCTCTGTGAATAACACTTTCCTCAGAAACAGTCAAGGGTCTACTTCAAATGGCTACACATTCAGAGTCTCTGTAAGTAATGAACATCTGGGCAATACAATTGAGACTCTATTTTGTGCCCGCTTACTCAGAGACTCATTCACTAATAAACACCTGGGGAAGACTTAAGTGTCTACTTCATGTAGCCACTCATTTTTAGCCTCAGTGAGTAATTCACACCAGGGAAATAGTCGAGCATTTTTTATTTGGCCACTCATTCTGTGCCTTCCTGAATGATACACACCTGGGGTATCCTCATAATTCTACATCATAATACCACTCATTTAGAACCTTATTGAATAATTCACAATGGAGCAATAGTCAGGTGTCTATATAATAGTCAGACCTCTCATTCAAAGTTTCAGTGAATAATAAATTTCTATGGAGGAATCAGGAGGCCATTTAAGTTATCCACGAATTAAGTGCTTCCTGAATGATACAGACATTGAATATAGTCAGGAGTCTGTTTTTTATGAACTCTTATTCCAGGTATCGCTGATTAATACACACGTGGGTGAGTGTCAGAAATTTATTTGGTATGGACACTCATACATAACCTGTTTGAATAACGCACACATGGAGAATAGTGAGGAGTCCTTGTCATACGGCTCCTCATTCAGACAAAGAGTGAATCATGCTCATGTGGAGTAATTAGAAGTACCTTTCATATGGTCCCCCTTTCACAGCTTTGCTGAATATTACACACTTGTGATATCCTCTCCAGTCTATTTTTTATGGCCACTAATTCAGAGAATCACAGAATAATGCACATTTAAGGAATAGTCAGAAGTCTCTTTCCAATGGCCACTGATTGAGAGCCTCACTAAAGGTACACACCTGAAAAAAGTATTCAGGATATTCCTTTATCCCCACATTCAGAGTCTCACTAAGTAATTTACACCTATGGAATAGTCAGGAGACTTATTCATGTGGCCTCTCATTCGGAGTGTCACTGAATAATGTCTAGTCAGGAGTCTATGTCTTGTAGACACAGATTCAGAGCCTCAGTGAATAAGAGAGACCCTTGATATAGTAAAGTGTCTAATTAATATTGCCAAATCTGCTGAGCCTCGCTGAAGAATACATACCTGGAGAATAATTTGGAGTCTATTTTCAATGGACGTTCTTTCAGAGACTCGGTAAATAATATGGAGTAGCCAAGAGTCTATTTCATTTGGACACTCATTCATAGACTGAGTGGATAATATGTACGTGTGGATTAGTCAGGATTCTATTTCATATGGCCACTGACTCGTTACCTCAGTAAATAATGCACAAATGTAAAGTACTCAGCAGTACATTTTATATAGCAACTCATTCAGAGATTCACTGAATAATACAAATATTAAAGGTAGACAACATCCTGTTTCATATGGTCTCACAAGAAGAGCCTCACTGAGTAACAGAAATCTGGGGAAGTTTTAGGAGTCTACTTGATATAGCCTCTCATTTACTACCTAATGGAATAAAGCACACATGTGGAATAGACACCAGTCTATTTTATATGACCACAAAATCAAAGCCTGTGTGAGTAATACACAACTTTGGAATAGTCACTAGTCTATTCCATATGCCCAGATAATTAGAGTCAGACTCAAAAATTCACGCTTGTGGCCTAGACAGGAAACAATTTTATATGGCCATAGTTTCAGAGCCACAGTGAATAATATTTACCTGAGTAATATTTAGTATGCTATCACATGTGACATCTATTTCAGTGCTTCATTAAATACGGAACACCTTTACTCTAGTCAGAATTCTATTTAGTACAGCGACATATTCAGAGCCTAACTGAATAACATACACCTTGGGGAATATCAGGATTCTATTTTGTATAGGCACTTATTTAGAGCGGAATGTTAAAGCGCAAGCGGACGGAGTATTCAGGAGTCTCTATATTATGGCCACTCATTCACAGCCTCAGAGAATAATACAGACCTATGCAATGTCATGGGTGTATTTCACATGGACACTTATTCAAATCCTCAGTGAAATATCTTATATATCCGGAAATTACTCAGGAATCTATTACATATATCCACTTACTCAGAGTTTCACTGCATATGTCACACCTGGGGAACAGACTAGAGAGCATTTGATATGACTGTACACCCACCGTCTCAGTGAAAAATGCAGCGCTGATAAATAGTCAGGCAGATAGAGTCAGGAGTCTATTTTATGTGGTCACTCTTTCAGAAACTCCCAAAAGAATACACACCTTGAGAATAGTCAGAGTCCAGGTCATATGGCCACTCAATAAGAGCATTACCGAATCATGCACAATGGGGCAATAGTAAGGAATCTATTTCATTTAGCCTATCATTCAGAGCTAAAGTGCATAATAAACAGCTGTGGAAAAATGAAGACCCTATTTAAAGCAGAACAAAATTAAGCAGCCATGTGAATGACATACACATATGTGAGGGTCAGGAGACTATTTGATATAAACACTCATACAGAACCTCTTGGAATACTGCACATGTGTGGAATAATCACTTGTATATTTCACATTGTGATTCGTTTGGAGAGTAAATGAATAATGCACACCTGTGGAGTAAAATGGGGTCTATTTTAAAAGGTCACACTTTCAGTGTTTTAGTGAATAATATGTATGTCTGATAAGTAAGGAATCTCGTTCATATGGGCACTCGTTAGGAGCCTCTGTAAATAATACTTTCCTCAGAAACAGTCAAAGGTCTACTTCAAATTGCTACACATTGACAGTCACTGTAAGTAATGAACACCTGGGCAATACACCTGAGATTCTTTTTTGTTCCCACTTACTCAGATGCTCATTCAATAATAAACACCAGGGAAAGAATTAAGTGTCTACTTCATGTAGATATTCATTTAGAGCCTCAGTGAGTAATCCACACCAGTGTAATAGTCGAACATTTTTTATATGGCCACTCATTCTGTGCCTCCCTGAGTGATACAACCCTGGGGAATCCTCATGATTCTATTTCATACTACTACTCATTTAGATCCGTATTGATTAATTCACAATGGTGCAACAGTCAGGTGTCTATTTAATAGTCAGGCATCTCATTCAAAGTTTCAGTGAATAATAAATTTCTATGGAGGAATCAGGAGGCTGTTTAAGATATCCACACATTAAGTGCCTTTTTGAATAATACACATCTGTGTGATAGTCAGGAGCCTGTTTTATATGAACTCTTATTCCAGGTATCGCTGAGTAATACACACCTGGGTGAGTGTCAGGAATTTATTTGGTATGGACACTCATACATAACCTGTTGAATAATGCACACATGGAGAATAGTGAGGAGTCTATGTCCTACGGCTCCTCATTCAGACAAAGAGTGAATAACGCACATGTGGAGTAATTAGAAGTACGTTTCATATGGTCCCTCTTTCACAGCTTTGCTGAATATTACACACTTGTGATATCGTCTGGAGTCTATTTTTTATGGCCACTAAAACAGAAAGTCACTGAATAATGCACGTTTATGGAATAGTCAGAAGTCTCTTTACAATGGCCACTCATTGAGAGCCTCACTAAGTGTACACAGCTGAAAAAATATTCAGGATATTCCTTTATCCCCACATTCAGAGACTCACTAAGTAATGCACACCTGTGGAATAGACAGGAGACTTTCTCATGTGGTCTCTCATTCGGAGTGTCACTGAATAATGTGGTGTAGTGAGGAGTCTATGTCATGTAGACACAGATTTAGAGCCTCAGTGAATAACAGAGACACTTGATACAGCAGACTCTAAATAATATGGCCAACTCTGCTAAGCCTCACTGAATAATACATACCTGCAGAATAATTTGGAGTCTATTCTCGATGGACGTTCATTCACAGCCTCGGCAAATAATGTGGAGTTGCCAGGGGTCTATTTTCATTTGGACACTCATTCATAGCCTCAGTGGATAATATGCACGTGTGGATTAGTCAGGGTTCCATTTCATATGTCCACTGACTCGTAAATTCGGTAAATAATGCACAAATGTAAAGTACACTGCAGTCCACTTTGTATAGCAACTCATTCAGATATTCACTGAATAATACAAATATTAAAGATAGACAGCATCCTGTTTCATATGGTCTCACAAGAAGTGCCTAACTGAGTAACAGAAACCTGGGGAAGTGTTAGGAGTCTACTTTATATAGCCTCTCATTTACTACCTCAGGGAGTAATGCACACGTGTGGAATAGACACGAGTCTATTTGATATGGCCACAAAACAAAGCCTGTGTGAGTAATACACAACTTTGGAATAGTCACTAGTCTATTCCATATGCCCAAGTATTAAGAGCCAGAATCAAAAATACACACCTGTTGTCTAGACAGGAATCAAGTTTATATGGACGAAGTATCAGAGCCTCATTTAATAATACATACCTGAGAAATATTTAGTATGCTATTACATCTGTTATCTGTTTCATTGCTTCATTAAATAAGAAACAGCTGTATTGCAGTCAGAATTCTATTTTGTATAGCCACATACTCAGAGCCTAATTGAATAACATACACCTTGGGAAAAGTCAGAATTCTATTTCGTATCGCCACTCATTTGGAGCCAAATGTAGAAACACAAGCCTTAGGAGTATTCAGGAGTCTCTATATTATGGACACTCATTCAGAGACTCACAGAATAATTCAGACCTATGGAAACGTCAGAGGTGTATTTCACATGGCTATTTATTCAAATCCTCAGTGAAGAATCTTACATATCTGGAAAATACTCAGGAATCTATTATATATAGCCATTATTCAGATTCTCACTGCACAAGTCATTTCTGAGGAACAGACTAGAGAACATTTGATATAACCGTACACCCACCGTCTCAGTGAAAAATGCAGAGCTCAGAAACAGTCAATATTATAGGGTAAGAAGTCCCTTTTATGTGGTCACTCATTCAGAAACTCCCAAAAGAATACACACCTAGGGAATAGTCAGAGTCCAGGTCATATGGACACTTAATCACAGCATTACCGAATAATGCACAATGGGGAAATAGTAAGGAGTCTCTTTCATTTAGCCTATCATTCAGATATTAAGTGCACAATGAATAGCTGTGGAGAAATGAGACCCTATTCAAAATAGACCCAAATTAAGCAGCTTCGTGAATGACATACACATATGTGAGGGTCAGGAGACGATTTGATATAAACACACATACACAGCCTTTTCGATTACTGCACATGTGTGGAATAATCACTTGTATATTTCACATGGTGATTCGTGTGGAGTGTAAAAGAATAACACACACCTGTGCCATAAAATGGTGTCTATTTTATAAGGCCACACTTTCAGTGTTTTAGTGAATAATATGTATATCTGATAAGTCAGGAATCTCTTTCATATGGGCACTCGTTCAGAGACTCTGTGAATAATAATTTCCTAAGAAACAGTCAAGGGTCTACTTCAAATGGCTACATATTCAGAGTCTCTGTAAGTAATGAACACCTGGGAAATACACGTGAGACTTTTTTGTGCCCACTTACACAGAGATTCATTCCATAATAAACATCTGGGGAAGAGTTAAGTGTCTAATTCATGTAGAAACTCATTTAGAGCCTCAGTGAATAATCTACACCAGGGTAAGAGTCGAGCATTTTTTCTCTGGCCACTCATTCTGTGCCTCCCTGAAAGATACACACCAGGGGAATTCTCATGATACTTCTTCATACTACCATTCATTTAGAACCTTATTGAATAATTCAAAATGTAACAATAGTCAGGTGTCTATTTATTAGTGAGGCCTTTCATTCAAACTTTCAGTGAATAATAAACTTCTACAAAGGAATCAAAAGGCTGTTTACGATATCCATGAGTTGGTTCCAAGATGGCGTCGTAGAGGTGACTCGGAATTGCAGCTCCCAGAGAAGGCACAGAAGGTGAGTTTTAGCCTCATTCTCTGATGGAACATTTTTGCCCACAGAGCGTTGAAAGTCCCAGGTGCAGGAGAGAAACAGGATGCTAGCGCAGCCAGCTTGCTTGGTCCGTTCGGCTGGTGCCTTAGTGCAGCAGGACCAGGCATAGAACTCACTGGTCAGGGTGCCCTTTTAAAACGGAAATCTGAGATTTGGAAGGGCAGATTGGCATGTTCATCTGATTGAACGGGACTTTGACAATGAGCCAGACCAGGAGATTCCTGGGAAACATGATCTGAGCCAGTGCAGTGGGCAGTGGCACAGGAGAATCCAGGGATCCCAGTGCCCTATCAGCAGGCTACTAGGGCGCCAGTGAGAGAGTCAACCGTTCAGTTTGGGGAGAGAAAGAGAGAGAGAGAGAGGACGGACTCTGAGGCAGGGAGCTGGGTAATCGGGCTCAGCAGGTCCCGCCCTCACCTGGACAGGCAAGGTGGAGATTGGAGGCGCTCAGGGCTGAGAGTTTTGTTGCCGGCATCTAGGACATTGCAGACCGGTGTGGGAGGGGCGTCTGCCACAATGGACGCAATCCACCCCTACTGAAGTACTGCCCAGGGCTGACGGAGCCTGCAGTTGCCAAGGCAACCTGCCATGACAGAGAGTGCTCCACAGCAGAATGAAGACTTGCCGCAGCAGGGTGGACCCGCGCTAGCAGGGTTGAGCCCCAGCAGGCAAATAGGTAATAGACTGCCTCCTAGTGGGCAGGACAGTGCAACAGATACTCATAAAGAAAGCCCCAACTCCCTGAGATTGAGCATCTAAGTGGGGTAAAGAAAAGGGGGGGTTATGAGTTCTGTTGCAGCAGACATAAACACATCCTCCAAACAACCTTGAATAAACAACGGAGCTCACAGCTCAGCACTGGAGCTCCTATAAAGCACAGAACGTCTACTCAAGCAGCTCCCTGACCCCTGTATATCCAAAGAGACACCCCAAAAAAGGACTAATCAGAATGACATTTGGCGGGCATCATTCTGGAACAAAGATGGAAGAAAAAGAAACTGATAGCATCCCTCACTGTTCTGCAGCTGCTACAGGGGTACCCCAGAAAAGCAGGGCCTGCAGTGGACCTCACCACGCGTACAGCAGAGGGGCTAGACAATTAGAAGGAAAACTGAGTAACAGAAATACTTCATCAACAACAATCTGGGCGTCCACACAGAGACCCAATTGAAAACTCAGCAACTACTAAGACAACAGGTGGATAAATCCATAAAGATGGAAAGAATCCAGCGCTAAAAAAAAAAACACCTGAAACCAAAACACCTCACCTCCTCAAAAGAAGCAAAACATTTCAACAGCAAGAAAACAAAGCTGGATGGAGAAAGAGTGTGATGAAAAGACGGAATCAGACTTCAGAACCTGGATAATGAGAAACTTCAGTGAGCTAAAGGAACATGTTCTAAATCAGGGCAAAGAAACTAAGAACCTTGAAAAAAGATTTGAAAAAAGATTCGAGGAATTGATAACAAGAATGGACAACTTAGAGAGGAATATGAATGAATTGAAGGAGCTGAAAAACACAACACGAGAACTTCGCAAAGCATGCACAATTTTCAACAGCCGAATTGACCAAGCAGAAGAAAGAATATCAGAAGTCGAAGATCAACTCAATGAAATAAAACGAGAAACCAAGATTAAAGAAAAAAAGCACAAAAAGGAATGAACAAAATCTCCAAGAAATGTGGGACTAAGTGAAGAGACCCAACCTACGTTTGATAGGTGTACCAGAATGTGATGAAGACAATGAATCCAAGCTGGAAAATACTCTTTAAAATATTATCCAGGAAAATTTCCCCAACCAGCAAGACAGGTCAATACTCAACTCAAGGAAATACAGAGAACACCACAAAGATACTCCACAAGAAGAGCAACCACAAGGCACATAATCCTCAGATTCACCAGGGTTGAAATGAAAGAGAAAATACTAAGGGCAGCCAGAGAGAAAGTTCGGGTCACCGACAAAAACAAGCCCATCACACTCACAGAAGACCTCTTGGCAGAGACTCTAAAAGCCAGAAGAGAGTGGGGGCCAATATTCAACATCCTTAAAGAAAAAAACTTTCAACCCAGAATTTCATATACAGCCAAAGTGAGCTTCATAAGTGAAGGAAAAATAAAATCCTTCACGAACAAGCAAGTACTCAGAGATTTTGTCACCACTAGGCCTGCTTTACAAGAGCTACAGGAAAAGGCACTACACATAGAAAGGAACAACAAGTACCAGCCATCCTAAAAGCATATCAAATGTTAAAAAGCATCAACAAAATGAAGAATGTACATGAACCAATGGGCAAAAGAGCCAGCTAGCATCAATATGGCAGTAGCAAATTCACACATAACAATATTAACTCTAAATGTAAATGGGCTAAATGCACCAATCAAAAGACACAGACTGGCAAATTGGATAAAAAACCAAAACCCATCGGTGTGCTGTATCCAGGAAACCCACCTCACAAGCAAGGATACACAAAGGCTCAAAATAAAGGGATGGAGGAAGATTTACCAAGCAAATGGAGAGCAAAAAAAAACAGGAGTGGCAATTCTCATCTCTGATAAAATAGAATTTAAAGCCACAAAGATCAAAAGGAATGGAAAGGTCATTACAAAATGGTAAAAGGATCAATACAAGAAGAGCTAACAATTCTAAATATATATGGACCCAATGCAGGAGCACCCAGATATATAAGGCAAGTTCTTAATGACTTGCAAAGAGACTTAGACTCCCACAAAATAATAGTGGGAGACTTTAACACTAGACTGTCAATATCACACAGATCAACCAGACAGAAAATTAACAAGGATATCCAGGACTTAGACACAGACCTGGAACAAGCAAACCTGATAGACATTTACAGAATTCTTCACCCCAAATCCACAGAATATATACTCTTCTCAGCACCACATCACATCTACTCCAAAATTGACCATATAATTGGAAGTAAAGCACTCCTCAGCAAATGCAAAACAACTGAAATCATAACGAACAGTCTCTCAGACCATACTGCAATCAAGTTGGAACTCAGAATTCAGAAAATGACTCAGAACCGCACAGCTTCATGGAAACTGAACAACTGGCTCTTGAATGTTGATTGGATAAACAATGAAATGAAGGCAGAAATAAAGAAGTTCTTTGGAACCAAATAGAATGAAGAAACAATGTATCAGAATCTCGGAGACACATTTAAAGCAGTCTGTAGAGGAAAATATATAGCAATAAGTGCCCACATGAGAAGAGTGGAGAGATCCAAAATTGACACCCTATTATCAAAATTGAAAGAGCTAGGGGAGCAAGATCAGAAAAGCTCAAAACCTAGCCGAAGACAAGAAATAAGTAAGATCAGAGCAGAAATGAAGCAGATAGAGACACGAAAAACCCTTCAAAAAAATAAATAAATTCAAGAGCTGGTTTCTCAAAAAGATAAACAAATTCACAGACCACTAGCCAGACTGATAAAAAAGAACAGAGAGGAAAAACAAATAGATGCAAAATAAACGATAATGGGGAAGTCACCACAGATTCCACAGAAATTAAAACCATCATCAGAGAATACTACAAACAACTCTTTGCACATAAACAAGTAAACCAAAAAGAAATGGATAAATTCCTGGACGCCTGTGTCCTCCCAAGCCTAAACCAGGAGGAAGCCAAAACTGTGAATACACCAATAACAAGGTCTGAATTTGAGGCAGCAATTAAGAGCCTACCACACAAAAAAAGCCCAGGTGCAGATGGATTCACAGCTGAATTCTACGAGACACACAAAGAGAATCTGGTACTATACCTTCTGAAACTTTTCCAAATAATTCAAAAGGAGGGAACCCTTCCCAAATCATTTTATGAGACCAACATCATCCTGATACCAAAATCCGGCAGAGACTCAACAAGAAAAGAAAACTTCAGGCCAATATCCATGATGAACATAGATGCAAAAATATTCAATAAAATACTGGCAAACTGATTGCAACAGCACATTAAAAACTTATCCATCATGATCAAGTAGGATTCATCCCGGGGATGCAAGGCTGGTTCAACATATGCAAGTCTATAAATATAAATCACCACAAATCAGAAGCAAAAACGAAAACCACATGATTTTCTCAATTGACGCAGAGAAAGCATTTGAAGAAATTCAACAGGTCTTTATGCTAAAAACCCTCAATAATCTTGGTATTGATGGAACATATACCAAAGTAATAAAAGCTATTTATGACAAACCAACAGCCAATATCATACATAATGGGCAAAAACTGGAAGCACTCCCTTTGAAATCCGGCATGAGACAAGGATGCCCTCTCTCACCACTCCTATTCAACATAGTACAGGAAGTTCTAGCCAGAGCAATCAGGCAAGAAAAAGAAATAAAGGGTATTCAAATAGGAAAGTTGGAAGCCAAATTGTCTCTATTTGCAGACGACATGATAGTATACATAGAAGACCCCATCACCTCAGCCCAAAAGCTCCTGCAACTGATAAGCAACTTCAGCAAAGTCTCAGGATATAAAATCAATGTTCAAAAATCACAAGCATTCCTATACACCAATAACAGACTTAAAGAGAACCAAATCAAGAACGAACTGCCATTCACAATTGCTACAAAGAAAATAAAATACCTAGGAATACAACTCACTAGGAATGTAAGGGACCTCTTTAAGGAAAACTACAAACAACTGCTCAACGAAATAAGAGAGGACACAAACAGATGGAGAAACATTCCATGTTCGTGGTTAGGAAGAATCAATATCGTGAAAATGGCTATACTGCCCAAAGTAATTTACACAATCAATGCTATCCCCATCAAACTACCATTGAATTTCTTCACAGAACTGGAGAAAACCACCATGAATTTCATATGGAACCAAAAAAGAGCCCGCATAGCCAAGTCAATTCTAAGCAAAAAGAACACAGCGGGAGGCATCACGCTACCAGACTTCAAACTATACTACAAGGCTACCGTAATCAAAACAGAATGGTACTGGTACTAAAACAGAGATATAGACCAACGGAACAGAACAGAGGCATCGGAGGCAACACAACACATCTACAACCATATTATCTTTGATAAACCAGACAAAAACAGGCAATGGGGAAAGGATTCCCTATTTAATAAATGGTGTTGGGAAAACTGGCTAGCCATGTGCAGAAAGCAGAAACTGGACCCCTTCCGGACACCTTACACTAAAGTTAACTCCAGATGGATTAAAGACTTAAATGTAAGACCTGACACCATAAAAACCCTAGAAGAAAATCTAGGCAAAACCATTCAGGACATAGGAGTAGGCAAGGACTTCATGAACAAAACACCAAAAGCATTGGCAACAAAAGCCAAAAAGACAAATGGGACCTAATCAAACTCCACAGCTTCTGCACGGCAAAAGAAACAGTCACTAGAGTGAATCGGCAACCATCAGAATGGGAAAAAATCTCTGCAGTTTATGCATCTGACAAAGGGCTGATATCCAGAATTTACAAAGAACACAAACAGATTTACAGGAAAAAAACAAACAAGCCCATTCAAAAATGGGCAAAGGATATGAACAGAAACTTTACAAAAGCAGACATACATGAGGCCAACAAACATATGAAAAAGTGCTCATCGTCATTGGTCCTTAGAGAGATGCAAATCAAAACCACATTGAGATACCATCTCACACCAGTTAGAATGGCGATCATTAAAAAATCTGGAGACAGCAGATGCTGGAGAGGATGCGGAGAAATAGGAACACTCTTACACTGTTGGTGGGAGTGTAAATTAGTTCAACCATTGTGGAAGACAGTGTGGCGATTCCTCAGGGACCTAGAAATAGAAATTCCATTTGACCCAGCAATCCCATTACTGGGTATCTATCCAATGGACTATAAATTGTTCTACTCTAAGGACACATGCACACGAGTGTTCATTGCAGCACTGTTTACAATAGCAAAGACCTGGAACCAACCCAAATGCCCAAAGATGATAGACTGGACTGTGAAAATGTGGCACATATACACCATGGAATATTATGCAGCAATCAACATTGATGAGTTTGTGTCCTTTGTAGGGACATGGATGAATCTGGAGAACATCATTCTCAGCAAACTGACACAAGAACAGAAAAAGAAATACCGCATATACTCACTCATAGGTGGGTGAGAAAAATGAGAACACATGGACACAGAGAGGCGGTCTACTATACACTGGGGACTGTTGGGGGGAATGGGGGAGGTACAGCAGGGGGGGGGCTGGGGGAGATAGCCTGGGGATGAATACCAAGTGTGGGTGAAGGGGAGGAAAGCAGCAAAGCACACTGCCATATGTGTACCTATACAACTATCTTGCTCGTTCTGCACATGTACCCCCAAACCTATAATGCAATAAAGTATATATATCCACGAGTTAATTGCCTTTATGAATAATACACTCTTGGGTGATAGGAGTCTGTTTTATATGAACTCAAATTCCGGGTATCGCTGAGTAATACACACCTGGGAGAGTGTCAGGAGTTTACTTGGTAGGGACACTCATACATAACCTGTTTGAATAATGCACACATGGAGAATATTGAGGAGTCTATGTCATATGGATCCTCCTTCAGACAAGCAGTGAATAACGCACATGTGGAGTAATTAGAAGACCATTTCATATGGCCCCTCTTTCACAGCATCACTGAATATTACACACTTGTGATATCGTCTAGTGTCTTTTTTAATGTGTGTTTCTGTTTATTTATTTATTTATTTTTAATTTTTATTGCATTATAGATTTTGGGGTACATGTGCAGAACGTGCAAGATAGTTGCATAGGTACACACATGTCAGTGTGTTTTGCTGCCTTTCTCCCCTTCACCCACACTTGGCATTCATCCCCAGGCTATCCCTCCCCAGCCCCCCTTGCTATCCCTCCGAGAGTCACTGAATATTTCACAACTGTGGAATAGTCAGAAGTCTCTTTGCTATGGCTACTTGCTGAGAGCCTCACTATATGTACACACCTGGACAAATATTCAGGATTTACTTTCATCTTCTCATTCAGAGTCTCACTAAGTAATGCATACCTGTGGAATAATCAGGACATTTTTCATGTGGCCTCTCATTCCGTGTGTCACTGAATAATGTGGTGTAGTCAGGAGACTATGTCACATAGACACAGATTCATAGCCTCAGTGAATAAGAGAGACCCATGATATAGTAAACAGTCTAATTAATATGGCCAACTCTGCTGAGCCTCACTAAATAATACATACCTGGAGAATAATTTGGAGTCTATTTTCAATGGACGTTCATTTAGAGACTCGGTAAATAATGTGGAATAGCCAGGAGTCTATTCCATTTGGACACTCATTCATAGCCTCAGTTGATAATATGCAAGTGTTGATTAATCAGGATTCCATTTTATATGGCCACTTACTCATAACCTCAATAAATAATGCACACATGTAAAGTACTCAGAAGTATATTTTATATTGCAACTCATTCAGAGATTCACCGAATAATACCAATATTAAAGATAGACAGCATCCTGTTTCATATGGTCTAACAAGAAAAGCCTCACTAAGTAACAGAAACCTGGGGAAGTGTTAGGAGTCTACTTTATATAGCCTCTCACTTACTACCTCAGGGAATAATGCACACATGTGGAATAGACAGCAGTCTATTTTATATGGCCACAAAATCAAAGCCTGTGTGAGTAATACACAACTTTGGAATAGTCACTAGTCTATTTCATATGACCAAACACTTACAGTCAGACTCAAAAATACATGCCTGTGTTCTTGACAGAAAACAATTTATATGGGCAAATTTCAGAGCCTCAGTGAGTAGCACATACCTGATGATTATTTAGTATGCTATTACATGTGGCATCTATTTCAGTGCTTCATCAAATAAGAAACACCTGTATTGTAGTCAGAATTCTATTTTGTATAGCCACATATAAAGAATATGAATAACATACATACACCTTGGGGCAAGTCAGGATGCTGTTTCCTATAGCCACTCATTTAGGGCCGAATGTAAAAACGCAAGCCTAAGGAGTATTCAGGAGTCTCTATGTTATGGCCACTCATTCAGGGCCTCACAGAATAATATAGACCTATGGAAACGTCAGAGGTGTATTTCACATGGCCACTGATTCATGTCCTCAGTGAAGAATCTTATATATCTGGAAAATAATCAGGAATCTATTATATATAGCCATTTATTCAGAGTCTCACTGCATATGTCACACCTGCGGAACAGACTAGAGAGTATTTAATATGACCATACACCCACCGTTTCAGTGAATAATGCAGAGCTGAGATATAGTCAGAAGGATAGAGGCCGGAGTCTATTTTATGTGGTCACTCATTCAGAAACTCCTGAAAGAATACACAACTTGGGAATAGTCAGAGTCCAGGTCATACGGCCAATGAATCACAGCATTACTGAATAATGCACAATGGGGAAATAGTAAAGAGTCTATTTCATTGAACCTATCATTCAGAGCTTAAGTGCATAATAAACAGCTGTGGAGAAATGAAGACCCTATTTAAAGTAGACCCAAATTAAGCAGCTTCGTGAATTACATACACATATGTGAGGGTCAGGAGATTATTTGATATAAACACTCATACAGAAACTCTTCGAATACTGCACATGTGTGGAATAATTACTTGTATATTTCAGATGGTGATTCATTTGGAGGGGAAAAGAATATCCCAGGCCAGTGAAGGAAAATGGGGTCTATCTTATAAAGCCATTTCTTCAGTGTTTTAGTGAATAATATGTATATCTGATAAGTCAGGAATCTCTTTCATATGGGCACTCGTTCAGAGCCTCTGTGAATAATACGTTCCTCAGAAACAGCCGGGGGACTACTTCAAATGGCTACACATTCAGAGTCTCTGTAAGTAATGAACACCTGGGAAATACACCTGAGTCTCTTTTTTTATGCCCACTTACTCAGAGACTCGTTCAATAATAAACACCTGGAGAAGAGATAAGTGTCTACTTCATATAGCCACTCATTTAGAACCTCTGTGAGTAATCCACACCAGGGTAATAGTCGAGCATTTATTATATAGCTACTCATTCTGTGCCTCCATGAACGATACACACCTCGGAATCCTCTGGATTCAATTTCATACTACCACTAATTTAGAACCTTGTTGAATAATTCACAATGGAGCAATAGTCGGCTGTCTATTAAATAGTCATGCTGCTCATTAAAAGTTTCACTGAATAATAAACTTCTATGGAGGAATAAGGAGGCTGTTTAAGATATCTACGAATTAAGTGCCTTCCTGAGTGATACAGAGCTTGGTGATAGTCAGGAGTCTATTTTATATGAACTTTAATTTCGGGTATCACTGAGTAATACACACCTTTGGGAGGGTCAGGAGTTTATTTGGTATGGACACTCATACATAACCTGTTAGAATAATGCACACGTGGAGAATAATGAGGAGTCTATGTCATAGAGCTACTCATTCAGAGTAATTAGGAATCTGTTTCAAATGGCCCCTCTTTCACAGCCTCACTGAATATTACACACTTGTGATACCATCTGGAGTCTATTTTTTCTGTCCACTAATCCGGAGAGTCACTGAATAATGTACACCTGTGGAATAGTCAGAAGTCTCTTTCCTATGGCCACTCGTTGAGAGCCTCACTAAATGTACACACCTGGAAAAGCATTCAGGATTTATTTTTATCCCCTCATTCAGAGTCTCACTAAGTAATGCACACCTGTGGAATAGTCAGAAGACTTTTTCATGTGGCCTCTCATTTGGAGTGTCACTGAATAACGTGGTGTAGTCAGGAGTCTATGTCATGTAGACACAGATTCAGAGCCTCAGTGAATAAGAGAGATCCTTGATATAGTAAATATTCTAATTAATATGGAAAACTCTGCGGAGCCTCAATGAATAATACATACCTGGAGAATAATTTGGAGTCTATTTTCGATGGACATTCATTCAGAGCCTCGGTAAATAATGTGGAGTAGCCAGGAGTCTATTTCATTTTGTCACTCATTCAGAGCCTCAGTTGATATTATGCCCGTTTGGATTAGTCAGGATTCCATTTCATATAGCCACTGACTGGTTACCTCAGTAAATAATGCACAAATGAAAAGTACAGAGCAGTCTATTTTATAGAGCAACTCATTAAAACATTCAATGAATAATACAAATATTAAAGATAGACAGCATCCTATTTCATATGGTTTCACAAGAGGAGCCTCACTGAGTAACAGAAACCTGGGGAAGTGTTAGGAGTCTACCTCATATAGCCTCTCATTTACTACCTCAGGAAATAATGCACACGTGTGGAATAGACACCAGTCTATTTTATACGGCCACAAAATCTAAGCCTTTGTAAGTAATATACAACTTTGGAATAGTCACTAGTCTATTCCATATGCCCAAATATCGAACGTTGTACTCAAAAATGCACGCCTGTGGTCTAGACAGAAAACAATTTTATATGGCCAAAGTTTCAGAGCCTCAGTGAATAATACATACCTGAGGAATATTTAGAATGCTATTATATGTGGCATCTATTTCAGTGCATCATTAAATAAGGAACACCTGTATTGTGGTTAAAAATCTATTTTGTATAGCCACATATTCAGAGGCTAACTGAATTACAAACACCTTGAGGAAAGTCTGGATTCTATTTCGTATAGCTACTCATATAGAGACGAAGGTAAAAATGCAAACCTATAGGAGTATTCAGGAGATTTTTCTTTATGGCCACTCATTCAGAGCCTCACAGAATAATACAGACCTAAGGAAACGTCAGGGGTGTATTTCACATGGCCACATATTCAAATCCTCAGTGAAGAATCTTATGTATCTGAAAAATTCTCAGGAATCTATTATATAGAGCCACTTATTCGGAGTCTCACTGCATAAGTCACACCTGGGGAACAGACTAGAGAATATTTGATATGACCATACACCCACCGTCTCAATGCAAAATGTAGAGCTGAGAAATAGTCAAGAAGATGGCGTCAGGAGTCTAATTCATGTGCTCACTCATTCAGAAACTCCAAAAAAAAATTACACACCTTGGGAATTGTCAGAGTCCAGGTCATATGGCCACTCAATCACAGCATTACCGAATAATGCACAGTGGGGCAATAGTAAGGAGTCTATTTCATTTAGCCTATCATTCAGAGATTAAGTGCATAATAAACAGCTGTGGAGAAATGAAGACCCTATTCAAAGTAGACCCAAATGAAGCAACTTCGTGAATGACATACACTTATGTGAGGGTCAGGAGACTATTTGATATAAACACTCATACAGAACCTTTTCTAATACTGCATATGTATGGAATAATCACCTGTATATTTCACATGGTGATTCATTTGGAGGGCAAAAGAATAACACACACCTGTGGAGTAAAATGGGGTCTATTTTATAAGGCCACTATTTCAGTGTTTTAGTGAATAATATGTACATCTGATAAGTCAGGAATCTCTTTCACATGGGCCCTCGTTCAGAGACTCTGTGAATAACACTTTCCTCAGAAACAGTCAAGGGTATACTTCAAATGGCTACACATTCAGAGACTCTGTAACTAAAGACCACCTGGGAAAGACAACTGAGACTCTTTTTTTGTGCCCACTTACTCAGAAACTCATTCAATAATAAACACCTGGGGAAGAGTTAAGTGTCTACTTCATGTAGCCACCCATTTAGAGCCTCAGTGAGTCATCCACACAAGGGTAATATTCGAGTATTTTTTATATAGCCACTCATTCTGTGCCTCCCTGAATGATACACACCTTGAGAATCCTTATGGTTCTATTCCATAATACCACTCATTTAGAACCTTACTGAATAATTCACAATGCAGCAATAGTCAGGTGTCCATTTAATAGTCAGGCCACTCATACAAAGTTTCAGTGAATAATAAAGTTTTATGGAGGAATCAGGAGGCTGTTTAAGATATCCACGAATTAAGTTCCTTCCTGAATGATATGCAATTGGGTGATAGTCAGGAGTCTATTTTATATGAACGCTAATTCCGGGTATTGCTGAGTAATACTCACCTGTGCGAGGGTCAGGAGTTTATTTAGTATGGACACTCATACATAACATGATTGAATAATGCACACATGGAGACTAATAAGAAGACTATGTCATATGGCTCCTCATTCAGACAACAGTGAATAAGACAAATGTGCAGTAATTAGAAGTCCCTTTCATATGGCCCCTGTTTCTCAGCCTCACTGAATATTACACACTTGTGATATCGCCTGGAGTCTATCTTTTATAGCAACTAATCCAGAGAGTCACTGAATAATGCACACCTGTGGAATAGTCATAAGTCTCTTTTCTATGGCCACTAGTTGAGAGCCTCACTGAAGGTACACACCAGAAAACATATTCAGGATTTACTTTTATCCCCTCATTCAGAGTCTCACTAAGTAATGCACACCTTTGGAATAGTCAGGAGACTTTTTGATGTGGCCTCTCATTCGGAGTGTCACTGAATAATGTGGTGTAGTCAGAAATCTATGTCATGTAGACACAGATTCAGAGTCTCAGTGCTTAAGAGAGACCCCTGATATAGTAAAGAGTCTAGTTAATATGGCCAACTCTGCTGAGTCTCACTGAAAAATACATTGCTGGAGAATAATTTGGAGTCTACTTTCGATGGACGTTCATTCACAGCCTCGGTAAATAATGTGGAGTAGCCAGGAGTCTATTTCATTTGGACACTCATTCATAGCCTCAGTGAATAATATGAACGTGTGGATTTGTAAGGATTCCATTTCATATGGCCACTGACTCGTAACCTCATTAAATAATGCACAAATATAAAATACTCCACAGAATATTTTATATAGCAACTCATTCAGAGATTCACTGAACAATACAAATATTAAAGATAGACAGCATCCTGTTTCATGTGGTCTAACAAGAGGAGCTTCACTGAGTAACAGAAACCTGGGGGAAGTGTTAGGAGTCTACTTTATACAGCCTCTCATTTACTACTTCAGGGAATAATGCACACATGTGGAATAGACACCAGTCTATTTTGTATGGCCACAAAATCAAAGCCAGTGTGAGGAATATACAACTTTGGAATAGTCACTAGTCTATTCCATATGCCCAAATATCAAACGCTGTACTCAAAAATGCATGCCTGTGGTCTAGACAGAAAACAATTTTATATGGCCAAAGTTTCAGAGCCTCAGTGAATAATACATACCTGAGGAATATTTAGAATGCTATTACATGTGGCATCTATTTCAGTGCTTCATTAACTAAGGAACACCTGTATTGTAGTCAGAAATCTATTTTGTATAGCCACATATTCAGAGCCTAACTAAAATACAAACACCTTGAGGAAACTCTGGATTCTATTTCGTATAGCCACTCATATAGAGCTGAATGTAAAAACGCAAACCTATAGGAGTATTCAGGAGTCTCTTCTTTATGGCCACTCATTTAGAGCCTCACAGAATAATACAGACCTATGGAAACGTCAGGGGTGTATTTCACATGGCAACATATTCAAATCCTCAGTGAAGAATCTTATATATCTGGAAAATTCTCAGGAATCTATTATATAGAGCCACTTATTCGGAGTCTCACTGCATAAGTCACACCTGGGAAACAGACTAGAGACTATTTGACATGACTGTACACCCACCGTCTCAGTGCAAAATGCAGAGCTGAGAAATAGTCAAGAAAATGGCGTCAGGAATCTAATTCATGTGGTAACTCATTCAGAAACTCCCCAAAAAAATACACACCTTGGGAATTGTCAGAGTCCATGTCATGTGGCCACTCAATCACAGCATTACCGAATAATGCACAGTGGGGCAATAGTAAGGAGTCTATTTCATTTAGCCTATCATTCAGAGATTAAGTGCATAATAAACAGCTGTGGAGAAATGAAGATCCTATTCAAAGTAGACCCAAATGAAGCAGCTTCGTGAATGACATACACTTATGTGAGGGTCAGGAAACTATTAGTATAAACACTCATATAGGACCTCTTCTAATACTGCACGTGTGTGGTATGATCACCTGTATATTTCACATGGTGATTCATTTGGAGGGCAAAAAAATAACGCACACCTGTGGAGTAAAATGGGGTCTATTTTATGAGGCCACTATTTCAGTGTTTTAGTGAATAATATGTATATCTGATAAGTCAGGAATCTCTTTCACATGGGCCCTCGTTCAGAGACTCTGTGGATAACACTTTCCTCAGAAACAGTCAAAGGTCTACTTCAAATGGCTACACATTCAGAGTATCTGTAAGTAAAGACCACCTGGGAAAGACACCTGAGACTCTTTTTTTGTGCCCACTTACTCAGAAACTCATTCAATAATAAACACCTGGGGAAGAGTTAAGAGTCTACTTCATGTAGCCACTCATTTAGAGCCTCAGTGAGTCATCCACACAAGGGTAATAGTCGAGCATGTTTTATATGGCCACTCATTCTGTGCCTCCCTGAATGATACACACCTTGAGAATCCTCATGGTTCTATTCCATAATACCACTCATTTAGAACCTTATTGAATAATTCACAATGCAGCAATAGTCAGGTGTCCATTTAATAGTCAGGCCACTCATACAAAGTTTCAGTGAATAATAAAGTTCTATGGAGGAATCAGGAGGCTGCTTAAGATATCCACGAATTAAGTTGCTTCCTGAATGATTCACACCTGGGTGACAGTCAGGAGTCTATTTTATATGAACTCTAATTCCGGGTATTGCTGAGTAATACTCACCTGTGCGAGGGTCAGGAGTTTATTTAGTATGGACACTCATACATAACATGTTTAAATAATGCACACATGGAGAATAATAAGGAGTCTATGTCATACAGCTCCTCATTCAGACAAACAGTGAACAAGGCAAATGTGGAGTAATTAGAAGTCCCTTTCATATGGCCCCTGTTTCTCAGCCTCACTAAATATTACACACTTGTGATATCGCCTGGAGTCTATCTTTTATAGCAACTAATCCAGAGAGTCACTGAATAATGCACACCTGTGGAATAGTCATAAGTCATTTTTCTATGGCCACTAGTTGAGAGCCTCACTAAAGGTACACACTAGGAAACATATTCAGGATTTACTTTTATCCCCTCATTCAGAGTCTCACTATGTAATGCACACCTGTGGAATAGTCAGGAGACTTTTTGATGTGGCCTCTCATTCGGAGTGTCACTGAATAATGTGGTGTAGTCAGAAATCTATGTCATGTAGACACAGATTCAGAGCCTCAGTGCATAAGAGAGACCCTTGATATAGTAACGAGTCTAATTAATATGGCCAACTCTGTTGAGCCTCACTGAATAATACATTGCTGGAGAATAATTTGGAGTCTACTTTCGATGGACGTTCATTCACAGCCTCGGTAAATAATGTGGAGTAGCCAGGAGTCTATTTCATTTGGACACTCATTCATAGCCTCAGTGAATAATATGAATGTGTGGTTTTGTCAGGATCCCATTTCATATGGCCACTGACTCGGAACCTCAGTAAATAATGCACAAATATAAAATACTCCACAGAATATTTTATATAGCAACTCATTCAGAGATTCACTGAACAATACAAATATTAAAGATAGACAGCATCCTGTTTCATATGGTCTAACAAGAAGAGCCTCACTGAGTAACAGAAACCTGGTGAAGTGTTAGGAGTCTACTTTATATAGCCTCTCATTTACTACTTCAGGGAATAATGCACACGTGTGGTATAGACACCTGTCTATTTTATATGGCCACAAAATCAAAGCTTGTGTGTGTAATACACAAGTTTGGAATAGTCACTAGTTTATTCCATATTCCCAAATATTGAAAGTCAGACTCAAAAATACACACCTGTGGTCTAGACAGGAAAAAATTTTATATGGCCAAAGTTTCAGAGCCTCAGTGAATAATACATACCTGAAGAATATTTAGTATGCTATTACATGCGGCATCTATTTCAGTGCTTCATTGAATAAGGAACACCTGTATTGTAGTTAGAAATCTATTTTGTATAGCCACATATTCAGAGCCTAACTGAATTACAAACACTTTGAGGAAGGTCTGGATTCTATTTCGTATAGCCACTCATATAGAGCTGAAAGTAAATACGCAAACCTATAGGAGTATTCTGGAGTCTCTTCTTTATGGCCACTCATTCAGAGCCACACAGAATACTACAAACCTATGGAAACGTCAGGGGTGTATTTCACATGGCCACATATTCAAATCCTTAGTGAAGAATCTTATATATCTGAAAAATTCTCTGGAATCTATTATATAAATCCATTTATTCGGAGTCTCACTGCATAAGTCACACCTGTGGAACAGACTAGAGACTATTTGATATGACCATACGCCCACCATCTCAGTGCAAAATGCAGAGCTGAAAAATAGTCAAGAAGATTGAGTTAGGAGTCTAATTTTTCTGGTCACTCATTCAGAATCTCCTGAAAGAATACACACCTTGGGAATTGTCAAAGTCCAGGTCATATGGCCACTCAGTCACATCATTACCGAATAATACACAGTGGTTCAATAGTAAGGATTCTATTTCATTTAGCCTATTATTCAGAGCTTAAGTGCATAATAAACAGCTGTGGAGAAATGAAGACCCTATTCAAAGTAGACCCAAATGAAGCAGCTTCGTGAATGACATACACTTATGTGAGGTTCAGGAGACTATTTGATATAAACACTCATAAAGGACCTCTTCTAATCCTGCACATTTGTGGAATGATCACCTGTATATTTCACATGGTGATTCGTTTGTAGGGTAAAAGAATAATGCACACCTGTGGAGTAAAATGGGGTCTATTTTATAAGGCCACTCTTTCAGTATATTAGTGAATAATATGTTTATCTGATAATTCTGGAATCTCTTTCACTTGGGCACTGGTTCAGAGACTCTGTGGATAACACATTCCTCAGAAACAGTCAAGGGTCTACTTCAAATGGCTACACATTCAGAGTCTCTGTAAGTAAAGACCACCTGGGAAAGGCTCCTGAGACTCTTTTTTTTGTGCCCATTTACTCAGAAACTCATTCAATAATAAACACCTGGGGAAAAGTTAAGTGTCTACTTCATGTAGCCACTCATTTAGAGCCTCAGTGAGTCATCCACACAAGGGTAATAGTTGAGCATTTTTTATATGGCCACTCATTCTGTGCCTCCCTTAATTATACACACCTGGGGAATCCTCATGATTCTAATTCATACTACCACTCATTTAGAATCCTATTCGATATTTCACCACTGAGCATTTGTCTGGTGTCTATTTAATAGGCCTCTCATTATAAGTTTAAGTGAATAATAAACTTCTATGGAGTAATCAGCAGGCTGTTTAAGATATCCACAAATTAAGTGCCTTCCTGAGTTATACACACCTGGGTGATAGTCAAGAATCTATTTTATATGAACTCTAATTCCGGGTATCACTGAGTAATACACACCTGACAAAGTGTCTGGAGTTTATTTTCTATGGACACTCATACATAACCTGTTTGAATAATGCACACATGGAGAATAAGGTGGAGTCTATCTCATAGGGCTCCTCATTCACACAATCAGTGAATTACACACACGTGGAGTAATGTGAAGTCCCTTTTATATGGCCCCTCTCTCACAGCCTCACGGAATTTTACACACTTGTGATGTCCTCTGGAGTCTATTTTTTATGGCCAGGAATCCAGAGACTCACTGAATAATGCACACCTGTGGAGTAGTCAGAAGTCTCTTTCCTATGGCCACTCATTGAGAGCCTCACTAAATGTACACACCTTCAAAAATATTCAGGATTTACTTTTATCCGCTCATTCAGAGTCTCACTAAGTAATGCACACCTGTGGAATAGTCAGGAGACTTTTTTATGTGGCCTTTCATTCAGAGTGTCACTGAATAATGTGGTGTAGTCAGGAGTCAATGTCATATAGACACAATTTCAGAGCCTCAGTGTATAAGAGAGACCCTTGATATTGTAAAGGGTCTAATTAATATGGCCAACTCTGATGAACTTCACTGAATAATACAAACCTGGAGAATAACTTGCACTCTATTGGGATGGACGTTCACTCAGAGCCTCGGTAAATAATGTGGAGTAGCCAGGAATCTATTTCATTTGGACACTCATTTGTAGCCTCAGTGGATAATAGGCACGTGTGGATTATTCAGGATTTTATTCCATATGGCCACTGACTCCTAAACTCAGTAAATAATGCACAAATGTAAAGTACTCAGCAGTCCATTTTATGTAGCAACTCATTCAGAGATTCATTGACTAATACAAATATTAAATATAGACAGCATCCTGTTTCATATGGTCTCACAAGAAGAGCCTCACTGAGTAACAGAAACCTGGGGAAGTGTTAGGAGTCTACTTTATATAGCCTCTAATTTACTACCTCAGAGAATAATGCACACGTGTGGAATAGACACCAGTCTATTTTATATGGCCACAAAATTAAAGGCTGTGTGAGCAATACACAACTTTGGAATAGTCACTAGTCTATTTCGTATGCCCAAATATTGAGAGTCAGACTCAAAAATATATGCCTGTGGTGTAGACAGAAAACCAAGTTTTATGTGGCCAAAATTGTAGACCCTCAGTGAAAAATACATACCTGAAAAATATTTAGTATGCTATTACATGTGGCATCCATTTCAGTTCTTCATTAAAAAAGAACACCTGTATTGTAGTCATAATTCTATTTTGTATCGCCACTTATTTAGAGCATAACTAAATAACATACACCTTGGGGAAAGTCAGAATTCTATTCGTATAGCCCCTCATTTAGAGCAGAATGTAAAAACGCAAGCCTAAAGAGTATTCAGGAGTCTCTATATTATGTCAACTCATTCAGAGCAAAACAGAATAATACAGACCTATGGAAACTTCAGGGGTGTATTTCACATGGCCACCTATTCAAATCCTCGGTGAAGAATCTTATATATCTGAAAAATACTCAGGAATCTATTATATATAGCCACTTATTCAGAGTCTCACTGCATAAGTCACACCTGGGGAACAGACTAGAGACTATTTGATATGACCGTACATGCACCGTCCCACTGAAAAATGCAGAGCTGAGAAATAGTCAAGAGGATAGTGTCAGGAGTCTATTTTATGTGGTCACTTATTCATAAACTCCCGAAAGAATACGCACCTTCGAAATAGTCAGAGTCCACGTCTTATGGCCACTCAATCACATCATTACCGATTAATGTACAATGGGGCAATAGTAAGGAGTCTATTTCATTTAGCCTCTCATTCGGAGCTTAAATGCATAATAAACAGCTGTGGGGAAATGAATATCCTATTCAAAGTAGAACCAAATGAAGCAGCCTTGGGAATAACATACACATATGTGAGGGTCAGGAGACTATTTGATATAAACACTCATTCAGAACCGCTTCTAATACTGCACATGTGTGGAATGATGGCTTGTATATTTAACATGGTGATTCTTTTGGTGAATAAAAGAATAATGCACACCTGTGGAGTAAAATGGGGTCTATATTATAAGGCCACTCTTTCAGTGTTTTAGTGAATAATATGTATATCTGATTAGTCAGGAATGTCTTTCACATGGGCACTTGTTCAGAGCCTCTGTGAATAACACTTTCCTCAGAAGCAGTCAAAGGTCTACTTCAAATGGCTACACATTAAGAGTCTCTGTAAGTAATGAACACCTGGGCAATACACCTGAGACTCTTTTTTTGTGCCCACTTACTCGAAGACTCATTCAATAATAAACACCTGGGGAAGAGTTAAGTGTCTACTTCATGTAGCCACTCATTTAGAGCCTCAATGAGTAATCCACACCAGGATAATAGTCGAGCATTTTGTATTATGGCCACTCATTCTGTGCCTTTCTGAATGATACACACCTTGGGAATCCTCATGGTTCCATTTCATAATACCACTCATTTAGAACCTCATTGAATAGTTCACAATGAAGCAATAGTCGGGTGTCTATTTAATAGTCAGGCCACTCCTTCAAAGTTTCAGTGAATAATAAACTTTTATGGCGGAAGCAGGAGGCTGTTTAAGATATCCATGAATTAAGTGTCTTCCTGAATGATACACTCCTGCGTGATAGTCAGGAGTCTATTTTATATGAACTCTGATTTCGGGTATCGATGAGTAATACACACCTGTGGGAGTGTCAGAAATTTATTTGCTATGGACACTCATACATAACCTGTTTGAATAATGCACACATGGAGATAATGAGGAGTCTATGTCATATGGCTCCTTGTTAAGACAAACAGAGAATAACGCACATGTGGAGTAAGTAGAAGTCCGTTGTATATGGCCCCTCCTTCTCAGCCTCACTGAACATTACACACTTGTGATATCGTCTGGAGTCTATTTTTTTGAGTCATTTGGTTTTTATTTATATGTTCTTGATATATCCTTGTGTACCATTGTCAGTTGTAATCTAAATTGTACAATTTATGTCTATAAATGGATTCAGTACAGTGATTAACAATATATCAGAAAGAAAATTATATATAGTTAGGTTGATTTGGTCATTATACTGTAAAATTTAATTTGCATGTGAAAAATAGTACATTTTCTTCAGTCTATACAACTATTTTGTTATCTATTTTTTTTCGAAAAATTTTACAACAAATTGGTCATTTTTTTCTCTAACATTTCCTGAGTTCACATTAGTTTTAGAAGTCTTTAGATCTTGCATTTGATTTAACTGAATACTATTATATTCAGTTAATATTATTTTATGCAGTTAATGCTATTATATTCAGTTAAATCAGTAGTATTTAAAAAGAATTAAGCTTTCTAAATATCTTCGCAAATATATTATTATATTTTTCTTCCCTAAATATGTGTATGTTTGTATGTGTGTACACATATATGTATACATACACATACATACACACACTTTCTAATGTGCTGCTCTCTGTCTCCATTTATGTTAATATATTATACACATGTAATATATTTGTATTTTCAGTATATTTATAGATACATATAATATATGTATATTTACATTAAATTTTCTCAAATATTAAGACTGCTTTCCCAGATTTCTTTTGGTTCATATATTCTTGGTGTATTTTTCCATCTTCTTATTTTAAACCTTCTGTAATATTTTTAATTTTTTTTTTTAATTTTTATTGCATTATAGGTTTCCGGGTACATGTGCAGAACGTGCAAGATAGTTGCATAGGAACACACATGGCAGTGTGTTTTGCTGCCTTCCTCCCCTTTACTCACACTTGGCATTCATCCCAGGCTATCCCTCCCCAGTCCCCCCCGCTGTCCCTCCCCCATTCCCCTCAATAGACCCCAGTTTGTAGTAGACCCCTCTCTGTGTCCATGTGTAATCATTTTTCTCACCCATCTATGAGAGAGTATATGCGGTATTTCTTTTTCTTTCTTTCTTTCTTTTTAAACTTTTATTGCATTATAGGTTTTGGGGTACATGTGCAGAACGTGCAAGATAGTTGCATAGGTACACAGATGGCAGTGTGTTTTGCTGCCTTCCTCCCCTTCACCCACACTTGGTATTCATCCCCAGGCTATCACCCCCAGCCCCCCCACCATCCCTCCCCCATTTCCCCCAACAGTCCCCAGTGTATAGTAGACCGCCTCTCTGTGTCCATGTGTTCTCATTTTTCTCACCCACCTATGAGTGAGTATATGCAGTATTTCTTTTTCTGTTTTTGTGTCAGTTTGCTGAGAATGATGTTCTCCAGATTCATCCATGTCCTTACAAAGGACACAAACTCATCATTTTTGATTGCTGCATAATACTCCATGGTGTATATGTGCCACTTCTTCCCAGTCCAGTCTATCATCGTTGGGCATTTGGGTTGGTTCCAGGTCTTTGCTATTGTAAACAGTGCTGCAATGAACATTCGTGTGCATGTGTCCTTATAGTAGAACGATTTATAGTCCTTTGGATATATACCCAGTAATGGAATTGCTGGGTAAAATGGAATTTCTATTTCTAGGTCCTTGAGGAATCGGCACACTGTCTTCCACAATGGTTTCACTAATTTACACTCTCACCAACAGTGTAAGAGTGTTCCTATTTCTCCACATCCTCTCCAGAATCTGCTGTCTCCAGATTTTCTAATGATCGCTATTCTAACTGGCGTTCGGTGGTATCTCAATGTGATTTTGATTTGAGTCTCTCTAATGACCAGTAATAATGAGCATTTTTTCATGTGATTGATGGCCTCATGTATGTCTTCTTTTGTAAAGTGTCTGTACATATCCTTTGCCCATTTTTGAATGGGCTTGTTTGTTCTTTTCCTGTAAATCTGTTTGAGTTTTGTGTAAATTCTGGATATCAGCCCTTTGTCAGATGCGTAAACTGCAAAGATTTTTTCCCATTCTGTTGGTTGCCAATTCACGATAGTGACTGTTTTTTTGCCGTGCAGAAGCTGTGGAGTTTGATTAGGTCCCATTGTCTATTTTGGCTTTTGTTGCCAATGCTTTTGGTGTTTTGTTCATGAAGTCCTTGCCTACTCCTATGTCCTGAATGGTTTTGCCTAGATTTTCTTCTAGGGTTTTTATGGTGTCAGGTCTTATGTTTAAGTCTTTAATCCACATGGAGTTAATGTTAGTGTAAGGTGTCAGGAAGGGGTCCAGTTTCTGCTTTCTGCACATGACTAGCCAGTTTTCCCAACACCATTTATTAAATAGGGAATTCTTTCCCCATTGCTTGTTTTTGTCTAGTTTATCAAAGATAGTATGGTTGTAGATATGTTGTGTTGCCTCCGATGCTTCTGTTCTGTTCCATTGGGTTATACCTCTGTTTTGGTACCAGTACCATGCTGTTTTGATTAGTGTAGCCTTATAGTATAGTTTGAAGTCTGGTAGTGTGATGCCTCCCTCTGTGTTCTTTTTGCTTAGAATTGACTTGGCTATGCGGGCTCTTTTTTGGTTTCATATAAAATTCATGGCCGTTATTTCCAGTTCTGTGAAGAAATACACTGGTAGTTTGATGGGGATGGAATTGATTGTTTAAATTACTTTGGGAAGTATAGCCCTTTTCACGATATTGATTATTCCTAATCAGGAACATGGAATGTTTCTCCATCTGTTTGTGTCCTTTCTTATTTTGTTGAGCAGTGGTTTGTAGTTTTTCTTAAAGAGGTCCCTTACGTTCCTTGGGAGTTGTATTCCTAGCTATTTTATTTTATTTGTAGCAACTGTGAATGGCAGTTTGTTCTTGATTTGGTTCTCTTTAAGTCTGTTATTGGTGTATAGGAATGCTTGTGATTTTTGCACATTGATTTTATATCCTGAGACTTTGCTGAAGTTGCTTATCAGTTTCAGGAGCTTTTGGGCTGAGGTGATGGGGTCTTATAGGTACACTATCATGTCGTCTACAAATAGAGACAATTTGGCTTCCACCTTTTCTATTTGAATACCCTTTATTTCTTTTCCTTGCCCGATTGCTCTGGCTAGAACTTCCAGTACTATGTTGTATAGGAGTGGTGAGGGAGGGCATCCTTGTGTAGTTCCGGATTTCAAAGGGAATGCTTCCAGTTTTTGCCCATTCACTAAGATATTGGCTGTTGGTTTGTCATAAATAGCTTTTATTACTTTGGTATATGTTCCATTAATACCAAGTTTATTGAGGATTTTTAGCATAAAAGGCTGTTGAATTTTGTCAAATGCCTTCTCTGCATCAATTGAGATAATCATGTGGTTTTTTTCTTTCTTCTGTTTATGTGGTGAATTACATTTATAAACTTGCGTATGTTGAACCAGCCTTGCATCCCTGGGATGAATCCTACTTGATCATGATGGATAAGTTTTTTAATATGCTGATGCAATCAGTTTGCCCGTATTTTCTTGAAGATTTTTGTATCTATGTTCATCATGGATATTGGCCTTAAGTTTTCTTTTCTTGTTGAGACTCTGCCGGGTATTGGTATCCGGATGATGTTGGTCTCATAGAATGTTTTGGGAAGGGTTCCCTCTTTTTGAATTATTTGGAATACTTTCAGAGGGAATGGTTCCAGATCCTCTTTGTGTGTCTAGTAGAATTTCAGCTGTGAACCCATCTGGACATGGCCTTTTTTTTTTTTTGTGGTAGGCTCTAAGTTTCCGCCTCAACTTCAGACCTCGTTATTGGTCTATTCATAGTTTTGGCTTCCTTCTGGTTTAGGCTTGGGAGGACACAGGGGACCAGGAATTTATTCTTTTCTTCCTAGTTTACTAGTTTATGTGCATAGAGTTGTTTTTAGTATTCTCTGATGATGATTTGAATTTCTTTGGAGTCTGTGGTGATTTCCCCATTATCGTTTTTTAATGCATCTATTTGGTTGTTCTCTCTTTCTCTTTTTATCAGTCTGGCTAGTGGTCTGTCTATTTTGTTGATCTTTTCGAAAAACCAGCTCTTGGGTTTATTGATGTTTTTTAATGGTGTTTCTTGTCTCTATCTCCTTCAGTTCTGCTCTGATCTTAGTTATTTCTTGTCTTTGACTAGGTTTTGATCTTTTCTGATCTTGCTCCTCGAGCTCTTTCAATTTTGATGATATGGTGTTAATTTTGGATTCCTCCACTCTTCTCATGTGGGCACTTATTGCTATATATTTTCCTCTAGAGACTGCTTTAAATGTGTCCCAGAGATTCTGGTACGTTGTGTCTTCATTCTCGTTGGTTTCAAAGAGCTTCTTTATTTCTGCCTTCATTTCATTGTTTATCCAATCAACATTCAAGAGCCAGTTGTTCAGTTTTCATGAAGCTGTGTGGTTGTGAGTTATTTTCTGAATTCTGAGTTCCAACTTGATTGCACTATGGTCTGAGAGACTGTTTGTTATGATTTCAGTTGTTTTGCATTTGCTGAGGAGTGCTTTACTTTCAATTATGTGGTCAATTTTGGAGTAGGTGTGATGTGGTGCTGGGTAGAATGTATATTCTGTGGATTTGGGGTAAAGAGTTCTGTAAATGTCTATCAGGTTTGCTTGTTCCAGGTCTGAGTTCAAGTCCTGGATATCCTTGTTAATTTTCTGTCTGGTTGATCTGTCTGCTATTGACAGTGGAGTGTTAAAGTCTCCCACTTTTATTGTGTGGGAGTCTATGTCTCTTTGTAAGTCATTAAGAACTTGCCTTATATATCTGGGTGCTCCTTCATTGGTTCCATATATATTTAGAATCGTTATCTCTTCTTGTTGTATCGATCCTTTTACCATTATGTAATGACCTTCTTTGTCTCTTTTGATCTTTGTTGCTTTAAAGTCTATTTTATCAGAGACAAGAATTGCAACTCCTGCTTTTTTTTTTGCTCTGCATTTTCTTGGTAAATCTTCCTCCATCCCTTTATTTTGAGCTTTTGTGTATCCCTGCGTTTGAGGTGGGTTTTCTGGATACAGCACACTGATGGGTTTTGGTTTTTTATCCAATTTGCCAGTCTGTGTCTTTTGATTGGGGCATTTAGCTCATTTCCATTTAGGGTTTATATTGTTATATGTGAATTCGATACTGCCATTTTGATGCCAGCTGTCTGTTTTGAACATTGGTTCATGTCGATTCTTCATTTTGTTGATGGTCTTTAGCATTTGTTATACTTTTAGGATGGCTGATACTGGTTGTTTTTTTCTATGTGTAGTGCGTCTTTCACGAGCTCTTGTAAAGCAGGCCTAGTGGTGACAAATTCTCTGAGTACTTGCTTGTTCATGAAGGATTTTATTTTTCCTTCACTTATGAAGCTCAGTTTGGCTGGATATGAAATTCTGGGTTGAAAGTTCTTTTCTTTAAGGATGTTGAATATTGGCCCCCACTCTCTTCTGGCTTGGTGATTCTCTGCCAAGAGATCTGCTGTGAGTCTGATAGTCTTTCCTTTGTGGGTGACCCGATCTTTTTCTCTGGCTGCTCTTAGTTTTTTCTTTTTTATTTCAACCCTGATGAATCTGACGATTATGTGCCTTGGGGTTGCTCTTCTTGTGGAGTATCTTTGCGGTGTTCTCTGTATTTCCTGGAGTTAAGTATTGACCTGTCTTGCTGGTTTGGGGAAATTTTCCTGGATAATATCCTGAAGAGTGTTTTCCAGCTTGGATTCATTCTCTTCATCACATTCTGGTACAACTTTCAAACGTAGTTTGGGTCTCTTCACATAGTACCAAATTTCTTGGAGATTTTGTTTATTCCTTTTTGTGCTTTTTTCTTTATCCATGGTTTCTCATTTTGTTTCATTGAGTTGGTCTTCAACTTTTGATATCCTTTCTTCTTCTTGGTCAATTCAGCTGTTGAATTTTGTGCATGCTTCACGAAGTTCTCGTGTTGTGTTTTTCAGCTCTTTCAATCCATTCATATTCTTTTCTAAGTTGTCCATTCTTGTTATCATTTCCTCGAATCTTTTTTCAAATCTTTTTTCAATGTTCTTAGTTTCTTTGCACTGACTTAGAACATGTTCTTTTAGCTCCCTGTAGTTTCCCATTATTTACTTTCTGAAGTCTGATTCCATCATTTCATCACACTCATTCTTCATCCAGCTTTGTTTCTTTGCTTGTGAGGGGTTTTGGTCCTATGTAGTAGGTGAGGTGTTTTGGTTCTGGGTGTTTTCCTCCTTTTGCACTGGTTTCTTCCCATCTTTATGGATTTTTTTTACCTGTAGTCTTAGTAGTTTCTGATTTTTCAATTGGGTCTCTGAGTGGACGCCCAGATTGTTGATGAAGTATTTCTGTTTCTTAGTTTTCCTTCTAATGGCCTAGCCCCTCTGCTGTACGAGTGCTGAGGTCCACTCCAGGCCCTGCTTTTCTGGGGTACACCTGTAGCAGCTGTGGAACAGTGAGGGATGCTACCAGTTTCTCCTTCTGCTATCTTTTTTCCAGAAAGATGACCACCAAATGTCAGTCTGATTGGTCCTTTTTTGGTGTGACTTTTTGAATATCCAGGGGTCATGGAGCTGCTTGCGGAGATGGTCTGTGCTCTATAGGATCTCCAGTGCTGAGTTGTGAGCTCTGTTGTTCATTCAGTGATGTTGGGAGGATATTTTTATGTCTGCTGCAATAGAAGTCATAAAACACCCCCTTTTCTTTCCCTTAGATGCTCTGTCTCTGGGAGTTGGAGTTTTCTTTATGAGTATCTGTTGCACTTCTCTGCCCCACTATGTGGCAATCTATTCATTATTTGCCTGCCTGGGTTCCACACTTCTAGCGCGGGTCTGCCCTGCTTCTGAGGGCTCTGTTTTGCTGTGGTTCTCTCCGCCCTCTTGGTGGAGTCTCTCTGTCATGGCAGGTTGCCTCAGCAACGGCATTCTGCGTCAGCCCTGGGTGGTACTTCAGTAGGGGCGGATTGCATCCATAGTGGTGGACACCCCTCCCCAACCGGGCTGCACCATCCTAGATGCCAGCAGCAAAATTCTCAGCCATGAGCACCTCCAGTCACCACCCTGCTTGTTCCCGTGAGGGTGGGACCCATGAAGCTCAATCACTCAGCTCCCTGCCTCAGAGTCCATCCTCTCTCTTTCTCTCTTCCTCTCCCCAAGCTGAAAGGTCGATTCTCTCACTGGCACGCCAGTAGCCTGACGATAGAAAATTGGGATCCATGCGATCTCCCGTGACACTGCCCCCTGCACTGGCTCAGATCACGTTTCCCAGGAATATTCTGATCTGGCTCATTGTCTAAGTCCCATTCAATCAGATCGACATGCCAATCTGCCCTTCCAAATCTCAGGTTGCCAGTTTAACAGGGCACCCAGACCAGTGAGTTTTGTGCCATGTGCCCCTGCGCTGTGGCACCTGCCTGGCCTAACCGGCCGCGTGAGCTGGCTGCACGAGCGTCCTGTGTCTCTCCCACACCTGGGACATTCAACATTCCGTGGGCAAAAAAAGGACCATCTGAGAATGCGGCTAAAACTCACCCTCTGCCCCTTCACTGAGAGCTGCAATCCTGAGTCGCCACTATGACGCCATCTTGAGAAAATCCCATGTAGTCTATTTTTTATGGCCACAAAAACAGAGAGCCACTGAATAATGCACACCTGTGAAATAGTCAGAAGCTTCTTTCCTGTGACCACTCGTTGAAAGCCTCACTAAATGTACACACCTGGAAAAATATTCAGAATTTACTTTTATACCCGCATTTGGAGTCTCACTAAGTAATGCACAACTGTGAATTAGTAAGGAGACTTTTTCATGTGATCTCTCATTCGGAGTGTCACTGAATAATGTGGTGTAGTGAGGAGTCTACGTCATGTAGACACAGATTCAGAGCCTCAGTGAATAAGAGAGACACTTGAAAAAGCAAAGCGTATAATTAATATGGCCAACTCTGCTCAGCCTCACTAAATAATACATACCTGGAGAATAATTTGGAGTCTATTTTCGATGGACGTTCATTCAGAGCCTCGGTAAATAATGTAGAGTAGCCAGGAGTCTATTTCATTTGGACACTCATTTACAGCCTCAGTTGATAATATGCACGTGTGGATTAGTCAGGATTCCATTTCATATGGCCACTGACTTGTAACCTCAGTAAATAATGCACAAATGTAAAGTACTCAGCAGTCTATTTTATATAGCAACTCATTCAGAGATTCACTAAATAATACAAATATTAAAGATAGACAGCATCCTGTTTCATATGGTCTCACAAGAAGAGCCTCACTGAGTAACAGAAACCTGGGGAAGTGTTCAGAGTCTACTTTATATAGCCTCTCATTTACTACCTCAGGGAATAATGCACACGTGTGGAATAGACACCAGTCTATTTTATACGGCCACAAACTCAAAGCTTGTGTGAGTAATACACAACTTTGGAATACTAACTACTCTATTGCATATGCCCAAATATTGAGAGTCAGACTAAAAAAATACACGCCTGTTTTCTAGATGGGAAACAATTTTATATGGCCAAAGATTCAGCTCCTCAGTGAATAATACATACCTGAAAAATATTTAGTATGCCATTACATGTGGTATCTACTTCAGTGCTTCATTAAATAAGGAACACCTGTATTGTTGTCAGAATTTTATTTTGTATAGCCCTATATTCAGAGCCTAACTGAATAACATACACCTTGGGAAAAGTCAGGATTCTATTTCGTATAGCCACTCCTTTAGAGCCGAACATAGAAAGGCAAGACTAAGGAGTATTCAGGAGTCTCTATATAATGGCCACTCATTCAGAGCCTCACAGAACAACACAGACCTATGCAAACGTTAGAGGTGTATTTCACAATGCCACTTATTGAAATCCTCAGTGAAGAATCTTATATATCTGGAAAATATGGAGGAATCTATTTTATTTTGCCACTTAATCACAGTCTCACTGCGTAAGTCACACCTGGGGAACAGACTAGAGAGTATTTGATATGACCATACACCTACTGTCTCACTGAAAAATGCAGCTCTGATAAAACTTCAAGAGGATAGAGTCAGAAGTCTATTTTATGGGGTCACTCATTCAAAAACTCCCCAAAAAATACACACAGTGGAAATAGTCAGTGTTCAGTTCATATGGCCACTCAATCACAGCATTGCCGAATAATGCACAATGGGGCAATAGTAAGAAGTTTATTTCATTTAGCATATCATTCAGATCTTAAGTGCATAATAAACAGCTGTGAAGAAATGAAGACCCTATTCAAAGTAGACCCAAATTAAGCAACTTCGCGAATGACATACACATATGTGAGAGTCAGGAGACTATTTGATATAAACACTCATACAGAACCTCGTCGAATGCTGTACATGTGTGGAGTAATCACTTGTATATTTCACATGGTGATTCATTTCCAGGGTAAAAGAATAATGCACACCTGTGGAGTAAATTGGGGTCTATTTTATAGGGCAATTCTTTCAGCTTTTAAGTGAATAATATTTATATCTGATAAGTCAGGAATCTCTTTCACATGGGCACTCTTTCAGAGCCTCTGGGAATAATACCTTCCTCAGAAACAGTCAACAGTCTACTTCAAATACCTACACATTCAGAGTCTCTGTAAGTAATGGACACCTGGGCAATACACCTGAGACTCGCTATTGTGCCCACTATCTCAGAGACTCATTCAATAATAAACACCTGCAGAAGATTTGAGTGTCTGCTTCATGTGGCCACACATTTAGAGCCTCAGGGAGTAATCCACACCAGGGTAATAGTTGAGCATTTTTTATATGGCCACTCATTCTGTGCCTCCCTGAATGATACACATCTGGGGAATCCTCATGATTCTACATCATACTAACACTCATTTAGAACCTTATTGAATTATTCACAATGGAGCAATAGTTAGGTGTCTATTTAATAGTCATGCCTCTCATTCAAAGTTTAAGGGAATAAGAAACTTCTATGGAGGAATCAGGAGGATGTTTAAGATATCCACGAATTAAGTTCCTCCCTGAATGATACACACCTTGGTGATAATCAGGAGTCTATTTTATATAAACTCTAATTCTGGATATCACTGAGTAATAAACACCTGGGGGAGTATCAGGAGTTTATTTGGTATGAATACTCATACATAACCTGTTTAAATAATGCACACATGGAGAATAATGAGGAGTCTATGTCATACGGCTTCTCCTTCAGACAAACAGTGAATATCGCACACGTGGAGTAATTAGAAGTCCGTTTCATATAGCCCCTCTTTTACAGGCTCACTGAATATTACACACTTTTGATATCGTCTGGAGTCTGTTTTTTATTGCCAGTAATCCAGAGAGTCACTGAATAATGCACACCTGTGGAATAGTCAGAAGTCTCTTTCCTATGGCCACTCATTGAGAGCCTCACTAAATCTATGCACCTGGAAAAATATTCAGGATTTACTCTTATCCCCTCATTCAGAGTCTCACTATGTATCACACACCTGTGGAATAGTCAGGAGACTTTTTCATGTGGCCTCTCATTCGGAGTATCACTGAATAATGTGGTGTAGTCAGGAGTTTATGTCATGTAGACACAGATTCAGAGCCTCAGTGAATAAGAGAGATCCTTGATATAGTAAAGAGTCTAATTAATATGGCCAACTGTGCTGAGCCTCACTGAATAATGCATACCTGGAGAATAATTTGGAGTCTATTTTCGATGGACGTTCATTCAGGGCCTTGGTAAATAATGTGGAGTAGCCAGTAGTCTATTTCATTTGGACACTAATTCATAGCCTCAGTGGATAATATGCACTTGTGAATTAGTCAGGATTCCATTTCATATAACCAGTGACTCTTAAGCTCAGTAAATAATGCACAAATGTGAAGTGCTCCGCAGTCTATTGTATATAGCAACTCATTCAGAGATTCACTGAATAATACAAATATTAAAGATAGACAGCATCTCGTTTCATATCTTCTCAAAAGCGAGCCTCACTGAGTAACAGAAACCTGGGGAAGTGTTAGGAGTCTACTTTATATAGCCTCTCATTTACTACCTCAGGGAATAATGCATATGTGTGGAATAGACACCAGTCTATTTTATATGGCCACAAAATCCAAGCCTGTGTGAGTAATACACAACTTTGGAATATTCACTAGTCTATTCCATATGCCAAATATTTAGAGTCAGACTCAAAAGTACACGACTGTGGTCTAGACAGGAAACAATTTTATATGACCAAAGTTTCAGAGCTGCAGTGAATAATACATACCTGAGGAATACTTAGTATGCTGCTACATGAGGCATCCACTTCAGTGCTTCATTTAATAAAGAACACCTGTATTGTAGTCAGAATTTTATTTTGTATAACCACATATTCAGAACCTAACTGAATATCATACACTTTGGGGAAAGTCAGGATTCTATTTCGTATAGCCACTCACTTAGAGCTGAATGTAAAAACGCAAGCCTAAGGAGTATTCAGTAGTCTATATATTATGGTGACGCATTCAGATCCTCACAGAATAATACAGTCCTATGGAAACTTCTTGGGTGTACTTCACATGGCCACTTATTCCAATGCTCAGTGAAGAATCTTTTATATCTGGAAAATACCCAGGACTCTGTTATACATAGCCACTTATTCACATTCTCCCTGCACATTTCACACCTGGGGAACAGACTAGAGACCATTTGATATGACCGAACAGCCACTGTCTCAGTGAAAAATGCAGAGCTGAGGAATAGTTAAGAAAATATAGTCAGGAGTCTATTTTATTTTGTCACTCATTCAGAAACTCACAAAGAATGCACACCTTGGAAATAGTCATGGTCCAAGTCATATGGCCACTCAATCACAGCATTACTGAGTAATGCACAATGGGGCAATAGTAAGGAGTCTATTTCATTTAGCCTATCATTTAGAGCTTAAGTGCATAATAAACTGCTGTGGAGAAAGGAAGATCCTATTCAAAGTAGATCCAAATTAAAGAGCTTAGTTAATGACATACACATATGTGAGGGTCAGAAGACTATTTGATATAAACACTCATACAGAAACTTTTTGAATACGGCACATGTGTGGAATAATCACTTGTATATTTCACATGGTGATTTGTTTGGAGCGAAAAGAATAACGCACACCTGTGGAGAAAAATAGGGTCTATTTTATAAGGCCGCTCTTTCAGTGTTTTAGTGAATGATATGTATATCTGATAACTCAGGAATCTGTTTTACATGGTCACTCGTTCAGAGCCTCTGTGAATAATGCTTTCCTCAGAAACGGTCAAGGGTCTACTTCAAATGGCTACATATTCAGATTCTCTGTAAGTAATAAAAACCTGGGCAATACACCTGAGACTCCTTTTTATGCCCACTTACTCAGAGACTCATTCAATAATAAACAACTGGGTAAGTGTTAAGTGTCTACTTCATGTAGCCACTCATTTAGAGCCTCATTGAGTAATACACACAGGGGTAATAGTCGAGCATTTTTTATATGGCCACTCATTCTGTGCCTCCCTGAATGATACATACCAGGGGAATCCTCATGATTCTATTTCATACTACCACTCATTTAGATCCTTATTTAATAATGCACAATGCAGCAATAGTCAGGTGTCTACTTAATAGTCAGGCCTCTCATTCAAAGTTTCAGTGAATAATAAACTTCTATGGAGGAATCAGGAGGCTGATTAAGATATTCATGAATGAAAAGTCTTCCTGAATGATACACACCTGGGTGATAGTCAGGAGTCTGTTATATATGAACTCTAATTCCTGTTATTGCTGAATAATACACACCTGGGGGAGGGTCAGGAGTTCATTTGGTATGGACACTCATACATAACCTGTTTGAATAATGCACACATGGAGAATAATGAGGAGTCTATGTTGTATGGCTCCTCATTCAGACAACAGTGAATAATGCACAGGGGGAGTAATTAGAAGTCTGTTTCATATGGCCCCTCTTTCACAGCCTCACTGAATATTACACACTTGTGATATCATCTGTATTCTATTTTTTATGGCCACTAATTCAGAGATTCACTGAATAATGCACACCTGTGGAACAGTCAGAAATCTCTTTTCTATGGCCACTCATTGAGAGCCTCAATAAATGTACACAGCTGGAAAAATATTCATGATTTATTTTATCCTCTCATTTAGAGTCTCACTAAGTAATGCACACCTGTGGGATATTCAGAAGACTTTTTCATGTAGCCTTTCATTCGGAGTGTCACTGAATAATGTGGTGTAGTCAGGAGTCTATGTCCTGTAGACACAGATTTAGAGCCTCAGTGAAGAAGAGAGACACTTCATATAGTAAAGAGTCTAATAAATATGGCCAAATCTGCTGAGCCACACTGAATAATACATACCTGGAGAATAATTTGGAGCCTATTCTCGATGGACGTTCATTCAGAGCCTCGGTAAATAATGTGGAGTAGCCAAAATCTATTTCATTTGGACACTCATTCATAGCCTCAGTGGATAATATGCATGTGTGGATTAGACAGGATTTCATTTCATATGGCCACTGACTCGGAACCTCAGTAAATAATGCACAAATGTAATGTATTCAGCAGTCTATTTTAGATAGGAACTCGTTCAGGGAATCACTGAATAATACAAATATTAAAGATAGACAGAATCCTGTTTCATATGGTCTCACAAGAAGAGCCTCACTGAGTAACAGAAACCTGGGGAAGTGTTAGGAGTCTACATTATGTAGCCTCTCGTTTACTACCTCAGCAAGTAATGCACACGTGTGGAATAGACACCAGACTATTTTATATGGCCACCAATTCAAAGCTTGTGTGAGTAATACACATCTTTCGAGTAGTCACTAGTCTATTTCATATGCCCAAATATTGAGAGTCAGACTCAAAGATACACCCGTGTGATCTAGATAGGAAACAAATTTATATGGCCAAAAACCAGAGCCTCAGTGAATAATACATACCTGAGGAATATTTATTATGTTAATATATGTGGTATCTATTTTAGTACTTTATTAAATAAGGACCACCTGTATTGTAGTCAGAATTCTCTTTTGTATAGCCACATATTCAGAGCCTAACTGAGTAAAATACACCTTGTGGAAAGTCAGGATTCTATTTCGTATAGCCACTCATTTAGAGCCGAGTGTAAAATCGCAAGCCTAAGGAGTATTCAGGAGTCTCTTTATTACGGCCACACATTCAGAGCTTTACAGAAGTTTGCAGACCTATGGAAACGTCAGGGTTGTATTTCACATGGCCACTTATTCAAATTCTCAGTGAAGAATCTTATATATCTGGAAAATACCCAGGAGTCTATTAAATATAGCATCTTATTCAGATTCTCACTGCACAATTCACACCTGGGGAACAGACTAGAGACTATTTGATATGACCGTATACCCACCGTCTCAGTAAAAAATGCAGAGCTGAGAAATAGTTAAGAGGATATAGTCAGGAGTCTATTTAATGTGGTCACTCATTCAGAAACTCACAAAAAAATACACACCTTGAAAATAGGGTCCAAGTCATATGGCCACTCAATCACAGCATTACTAATTAATGCACAATGGTGCAATAGCAAGGAGTGTATTTTATTTAGCCTACCATTCAGAGCTTATGTGCATAATAAACAGCTGGGGAGAAGCAAAGACCCTATTCAAAGTAGACCCAAATTAAGCAGCTTCGTGAATGACATACACATATGTGAGGGTCAGGAGACTATTTGATAGAAACACTCTTACATAGCCTTTTTGAATACTGCACATGTGTGGAATAATCACTTGCATATTTCACATGGTGATTCATTTGGAGGGTAAAAGAATAATGCTAACCTCTGGAGTAAAATGTGGTCTACTTTATAAGGCCACTCTTTCAGTGTTTTAGTGAATAATATGTATATCTGATAAGTCAGGAATCTCTTTCACATGTGCACTCATTCCGACCCTCTGTGAATAATACTTTCCTCAGAAACATTCAAGGGTCTACCTCAAATGTCTACACATTCAGAGTCTCTGTAAGTAATGAAAACCTGGGCAATACACCTGAGAATCCTTTTATGGATACTTACTCAGAGACTCATTCAATAATAAAATCCTGGGGGAGAGATAAGTGTCTACTTCATGTAGCCATTCATTTAGAGTCTCAGTGAGTAATACACACCAGGGAAATAGTGGAGCACTTTTTATATGGCCACTCATTCTTTGCCTCCCTGAATGATACACACCTGAGGAATCCTCAGGATTCTATTTTATACTACCACTCATTTAGAACCTTATTGAATAATTCACAATGCAGCAATAGTCAGGTGTCTATTTAACAGTCAGGCCTCTCATTCAAACTTTCAGTGAATAATAAATTTCTATGGAGGAATCAGTAGGCTGTTTAAGATATCCACGAATGAAGTGACTTCCTGAATGACACACACCTGTGTGATAGGAGTCTGTTTTATATGAACTTTAATTCTGGGTATAGCTGAGTAATACACACCTGGGGGAGGGTCAGGAGTTTATTTGGCATGGACACTCATACATAACCTCTTTGAATAATGCACACATGGAGAATAATGAGGAGTCTATATCATATGGCTCCTCATTTAGACAAACAGTGAATAATGCACAGGGGTAGTAATTAAAAGTCTGTTTTATATGGCTCCTCTTTCACAGCCTCACTGAATATTACACACTTGTGATATCATCTGGAGTCTATTTTTTATGGCCACTAATCCAGAGAGTCACTGAATAATGCACACCTCTGTAATAGTCAGAAGTCTCTTTCCTATGGCCACTCATTGAGAGCCTCACTTAATCTACACACCTTGAAAAACATTCAGGATTTACCTTTATTCCCTCATTCAGAGTCTCACTAAGTAATGCACACCTGTGGGATAGTCAGGAGACTTTTTCATGTGGTGTCTCACTCGGAGTGTCCCTGAATAATGTGGTTTAGTCAGGAGTCTATGTCATGTAGACACAGATTCAGGGCCTCAGTGAAGAAGAGAGACCCTTGATATAGTAAAGAGTTTAAACAATATGGCCAACTCTGCTGAGCCTCACTGAATAATACAAATATGGAGAATAGTTTGGAGTCTATTTTCAATGGACGTTCATTCAGTGCCTTGGTAATTAATGTGGAGTAGCCAGGAGTCTATTTCATTTGGACACTCATTCATAGTCTCAGTGGATAATATGCAGGTGAGGATTAGTCAGGAATCCATTTCATAGGGCTGATGACTCATAACCTCAGTAAATAATGCACAAAGATAAAGTACTCAGCAGTCTATTTTATATAGCAACTCATTCAGAGATTCACTGAATAATACAAATATTAAGGATAGACAGCATCCTGTTTTATATGGTCCCACAAGAAGAGCCTCACTGAGTAACAGAAAGCTGGGGAAGTGTTAGGGGACTACTTTATATAGCCTCTCATTTGCTACCTCAGGGAATAATGCACATGTGAAGAATAGACACCAGTGTATTTTATAGGGCCATAAAATCAAAGCCTGTGTGAGTAATTTATAACTTTGGAATTGTCACTAGTCTATTTCATATGCCCAAATATTTAGAGTCAGATGCAAAAATGCACGCACGATGTCTAGACAAGAAACAATTTTATATGGCCACAGTTTCAGTTTCTCGGTGAATAATACATATATGTGGAATGTATATTATGCTATGTTTTTATTTTTTAATTTTTTTATTTATTTATTTTTAATTTTTATTGCATTATAGGTTTGGGGGTACATGTGCAGAACGTGCAAGATAGTTGCGTAGGTACACACATGGCAGTGTGTTTTGCTGCCTTCCTCCCCTTCACCCACACTTGGCATTCATCCCCAGGCTATCCCTCCCCAGCTCCCCCGCCGTCCCTCCCCCATTCCCGCCAATAGACCCCAGTTTATAGTAGACCACCTCTCTGTGTGCTTCATTAAATAAGGAAGACCAATATTGGAGTCAGAATTCTATTTTGTATAGCCACATTTTCAGAGCCTAACTGAATAACATACACCTTGGGGAAAGTCAGGATTCTATTTCATATAGCCACTCATTTAGAGCCATATGTAAACACACAAGCCTTAGGAGTATTCTGGAGTCTCTATATTATGGCCAGTAATTCAGAGCCGCACAGAAAAATACAGACCTATTGAAACGTCAGGGTTATATTTCATATGGTCACTTATTTAAATGCTCAGTGAAGAATCTTATATATCTGAAAAATACTCAGGAATCTGTTATATATATCCACTTATTCAGAGTCTCACTGCATAAGTCACACATGGGGAACAGACTAGAGACAATTTGATGTGACTGTACACCCACCATCTCAGTGAAAAATGCAGAGATGAGAAATAATCAAGAGGATAGAGTCAGGAGTCTATTTTATGTGGTCACTCATTCAGAAACTCCCAAAAGAACACACAACTTGGGAATAGTCACAGTCCAGGTAATATGGCCACTTAATCAGAGCATTAACGAATAATGCACAATGGGGCAATAGAAAGGAGTCTATTTTATTTAGACTATCATTCACAGCTTAAGAGCATAATAAACAGCTGTGAGAAAATGAAGACCCTATTCAAAGTAGACCCAAATTAAGCAGCTTCGTGAATGACATACACATATGTGAGGGTCAGGAGACTATTTGATATAAACACTCATACAGAACCTCTTTGAATACTGCACATGTGTGGAATAATCACTTGTATATTTCACATGGTGATTCGTTTGCAGGGTAAAAGAATAACGCACACCTGTGGAGTAAAAAGGGGTCTATTTTATAAGGCCACGCTTTCCGTGTTTTAGTAAATAATATGTATATCTGATAAGTCAGGAATCTCTTTCACATGGACACTCGTTCAGAGCCTCTGTGAATAATACTTTCCTCAGAAACAGTCAAGGGTCTACTTCAAATGGATACACATTCAGAGTCTCTGTAAGTAATGTACACATGGGCAATACACCTAAGACTGTTTTTTGTGCCCACTTTCTAAGAGACTCATTCAATAATAAAGACCTGAAGAAGAGTTAAGTGTCTACATCATGCAGCCACTCATTCAGAGCTTCAGTGTGTAATCTACACAAGGGCAATAGTCGAGCATTTTTTATATGGCCACTCATTCTGTGACTCCCTAAATAATACACACCTGGGGAATCCTCATGATTCTATTTCATACCACCACTCATTTAGAACCTTATTGAATAATTCACAATGGAGCAATAGTCAGGTGTCTATTTAATATTCAGGTTTCTCATTCAAAGTTTCAGTGAATAATAAACTTCTATGGAGTAATCAGGAGGCTGTTTTAGATATCCACGAATTAAGTGCCTTCCTAAATGATACACACCTGCGTGATAGTCAGGAATCTATTTTATATGAACTCTAATTCCGGGTATCGCTGAGTAATACACACCTGGGGGAGTGTCAGGAGTTATTTGGTATGCACACTCATACATTACTTGTTTGAATAATGCACACATGGAGAATAATGAGTAAACTATGTCATGTGGGTCCTTGTTCAGAAAAACAGTGAATAACGCACATGTGGATTAATAAGAAGTCCGTTTTATATGGCCCGTCTTTCACAGCCTCACTGAATATTACACACATTTGATATCTTCTGGAGTCTATTTTTTATGGCCACTAATCCAAAGAGTCACTTAATAATGCACACTTCTTGAATAGTCAGAAGTCTCTTTCCTTTGACCACACATTGATATCCTCACTAAATGGATACACCTGGAAAAATATTCAGGATTTACTTTTATGCCCTGATTCAGAGTCTCACTAAGTATTGCACACCTGTGGAGCCTCTTCACATAGTCCCACATTTCTTGGAGATTTTGTTCATTTCTCTTTGTGCTTTTTCTTCTAATTTTGGTTTCTCTTTTTATTTAATTGAGTTGATCTTCGACTTCTGATATTCTTTCTTCTGCCTGATCAATTCGGCTGTTGAAACTTGTGCATGCTTTGCGAAGTTCTTGTGTTGTGTTTTTCAGCTCCTTCAATTCATTCATATTCCTCTCTAAGTTGTCCATTCTTGTTATCATTTCCTCGAATGTTTTTTCAAGGTTCTTAGTTTCTTTGCATTGATTTAGAACATGTTCTTTCAGCTCCCTGAAGTTTCTCATTATCCACCTTCTGAAGTCTGATAGCATCATATCGTCATTCTCATTCTCTGTCCAGCTTTGTTCCCTTGCTGGTGAGGAGTTTTGGTCCTTTGTAGAAGGTGAGGTGTTTTGGTTTGGGGTGTTTTCCTCCTTTTTGCGCTGGTTTCTTCCCATCTTTGTGGATTTATCCACTGTCTTCTTAGTAGTTACTGACTTTTTGATTGGGTTTCTGAGTGGACGCCCAGATTGTTGATGATGAAGTATTTCTGTTATTTAGTTTTTCTTCTAACGGTTTATCCCCTCTGCTGTATGAGTGCTGAGGTCCTCTCCAGGCCCTGCTTGTCTGGGGTACACCTGTAGCAGCTGCATAACAGTGAGTGATTCTACCAGTTTCTTCTTCTGCTATCTTTGTCCCAGAATTATGCCCACCAAATGTCAGTCTGATTAGTTTTCCTTTGAGGTGGCTCTTTGAATATACAGAGGTCAGGGAGCTGCTTGAGGAGATGGTCTGTACTTTATAGGAGCTCCAGTGCTGAGCTGTGAGCTCCGTTGTTCATTCAGGTTTGCTGGGCAAATATTTCTGCTGCAACAGAACTTATAAAAGCCCCCCCACTTTTTTTCCCCTCAGATGCTCTGTCTCAGGGAGTTGGGGCTTTCTTTATGAGTATCTGTTGCACTGTCCTGCCAGGCTAAGAGCCAGTCTATTCACTATTTGCCTTTTGGGGCTCCGCCCTGCTAGCACGGGTCTGGCCTGCTGCTGTGGCGCTCCGTTCTACTGTTGTGCACTCCGCCCTGTTGGCAGCGTCTCTCTGATATGGCTGGTTGCCTCAGCAATGGCAGGCTGCATCAGCAGTGGGCGGTACCTCAGTAGGGGTGGATTCCATCCCTGGTGGTGGACGCCCCTCCCCCATTGAGCTGAACCATTTGAATTCAGCTAACCCAGCAGCAAACGGGGCTTATCTCAGAGCCCTGAAGCCCCAAGGCTTTCAACCCTGAGCACCTCGAAACACTGTGCTGCTTGTCCCTGTGAGGGTGGGACCCGCTGAGCCCAATCACCTGGCTCCCTGCCTCAGAGTCCCTCCTCTCTTTCTTTTTTTTCCAAATTGAAGTGTTGACTCTCACAGGCGCCCCAGTCGCCTGCTGATTGGGCACCTGGGTCTGTGCAATCTCCCCTGCGGCAGCCTACTGCATGGCACCAATCGCTATTCCCAGTAATCTGCTCTGGCTCACCATCCAAGTCCCGTTCAATCAAATGGACATGTCAATCTGCCCTCCCAAAACTCAGATTGCTGGTTTAACTGGGCACCTAGACCAGTGAGCTTTGTGCAGGCTGCCGCTGTGCCACAGCATGGCGCTGGCCAAAACGGCCAAGGAAGCGGGCTACACTGCTCTCCTGTGTCTCTCCTACACCTGGGAATTTGCCAGTTTTGTGGTCTACAAAAGTCCGTCTGAAAATGTAGCTAGGACTCACCCTCTGTGCCTCCACTGAGAGCTGCTATCCTGAGTTGCTTCTATGAAGCCATCTTGGACCCCTAAGAACAGTCAGAGTTTTCAAATTAGGTTCCAAATTTGAGGCTTTAGGAAACTAGCTTTTAAGTTCTAATTGCCAAGATCCTCAGAAGGATGAGGCAAGGGCAAAGCAACATGTGAGAAATACTTAGCTGATGTATGTAGACATTTACATTAATGCTTTCTAACATAAAAGCTAAGTCTGTTACATGAAGTATCTGAAATAGTCATATTCACATAAACAAAGTGGAATGGTGGTTAACAAAGACTAGGGAATAGAGAGCTGTTATTTAATGGGTACAGAATTTCAGTTTTATGACATGAAAAAGTTGTGGAGATTTGTCACAATAATGTGAATGTTCTTAAAACTTCTAAATTTAAAAATTTCAAGGGTGGGGCACAGTGGTTCATGCCTATAATTCCAACACGGCGGTAGGCCAAGGGAGGACTGCTTAAGCCCAGGAGTTTCAGACTTGTCTGGCCAATATAGTGAGACCCTGTCTTTTTTTTATTTTTATTGCATTATAGGTTTTGGGGTACTTGTTCAGAACGTGCAAGATAGTTGCATAGGTACACACATGGCAGTCTGTTTTGCTGCCTTCCTCCCCTTCGCCCACACTTGGCATTCATCCCCAGCCTATCCCTCCCCAGAACCCACCGCTGACCCTCCCCCATGCCCCCAATAGACCCCAGTGTATAGTAGACCGCCTCACTGTGTCCATGTGTTCTCATTTTTCTCACCCACCTATGAGTGAGTATATGCGGTATTTCTTTTTCTGTTCTTGTGTCAGTTTGCTGAGAATGGTGTTCTCCAGATTCATCCATGACCTTACAAAGGACACAAACTAATAATTTTTGATTGTTGCATAATATTCCATGGCGTATATGTGCCACATTTTCCCAGTCCAGTCTATCATCGTTGGGCATTTGGGTTGGTTCCAGTTCTTTGCTATTGTAAACAGGGCTGCAATGAACATTCGTGTGCATGTGTCCTTATAGTAGAACAATTTATAGTCCTTTGGATGTATACCCAGTAATGGGATTGCTGGGTCAAATGAAATTTCTATTTCTAGGTCCCTGAGGAATCGCCACACTGTCTTCCAAAATGGTTGAACTAATGTGAACTCCCACCAACAGTGTAAGAGTGTTCCTATTTCTCCACATCCTCTCCAGCATCTGCTGTCTCCAGATTTTTTAATGATTGCCATTCTAACCGGCGTGAGATAGTATCTCAATGTGGTTTTGCTTTGCATCTCTCTAATGACCAGTGATGATGACCATTTTTTCATGTGGTTGTTGGCCTCATGTATGTCTTCTTTTGCAAAGTGTCTGTTCATATCATTTCCCATTTTTGAATGGGCTTGTTTGTTTTTTTTTCTGTAATCTGTTTGAGTTCTTTGTAGATTCTGGATATCAGCCCTTTGTCAGTTGGGTAAACTGCAAAGATTATTTCCCAATCTATTGGTTTCCAATTCACACTAGTGACGGTTTCTTTTGCTGTGAAAAAGCTGTGGAGTTTGACTAGGTCCCATTTCTACTTTTTGGCTTTTGTTGCCAATGCTTTTGGTGTTTTGGCCATGAAGTCCTTGCCTACACCTATGTCCTGAATGGTTTTGCCTAGATTTTCTTTTAGGATTTTTATGGTGTCAGGTCTTACGTTTATGTCTTTAATCCATCTGGAGTTAATTTTAGTGTAAGGTGTGAGGAAGGGGTCCAGTTTCTGCTTTCTGCACATGGCTAGCCAGTTTTCCCAACACCATTTATTCAATAAGGAATCCTTTCCCCATTGCTTGTTTTTGTCTGGTTTATCAAAGATAATATGGTTGTAGATACGTTGTGTTGCCTCCGATGCTTCTGTTCTGTTCCATTGGTCTATATCTCTATTTTGGTACCAGTACTATGCTCTTTTGATTACTGTAGCCATGTAGTATAGTTTGAAGTCTGGTAGTGTGATGCCTCCCCCTGTGTTATTTTTGCTTATAACTGACTTGGCTATGCGGGCTCTTTTTGGTTCCATATAAAGTTCATGGTGGTTTTTCCAGTTCTGTGAAGAAATTCAATAGTAGTTTGATGGGGATAGCATTGATTGTGCAAATTACTTTGGGAAGTGTAGCCATTTTCACGATATTGATTCTTCCTAACCACGAACATGGAATGTTTTTCCATTTGTTTGTCTCCTCTCTTATTTTGTTGCACAGTGGTTTGTAGTTTTCCTAAAAGAGGTCCCTTACATTCCTTGTGAGTTGTATTACTAGGTATTTTATTTTCTTTGTAGCAGTTGTGAATGGCAGTTTGTTCTTGATTTGGTTCTCTTTAAGTCTGTTATTGGTGTAGAGGAATGCTTGTGATTTTTGCACATTAATTTTATATCCTGAGACTTTGCTGAAGTTGCTTATCAGTTGCAGTAGCTTTTGGACTGAGGTGATGGGGTCTTCTAGGTATACTATCATGTCGTCTGAAAATAGAGAAAATTTGGCTTCCAACTTTCCTATTTGAATACGGTTTATTTCTATTTCTTGCCTAATTGCTCTGGCTATAACTTCCAGTACTACGTTGAATAGGAGTGCTGAGAGAGGGCATTCGTGTCAAGTGCCGAATTTCAAAGGGAATGCTTTCAGTTTTTGCCCATTAAGTATGATATTGGCTGTTGGTTTGTCATAAATAGCTTTTATTACTTTGAGATATGTTCCATCAATACCAAGTTTATTGAGTGTTTTTAGCATAAAGGGCGGTTGAATTTTGTCAAATGCCTTCTCTGCATCAATTGAGATAATCATGTGGTTTTTGTTTTTGCTTCTATTTATGTGGTGAATTACATTTATAGACTTGCGTCTGTTGAACCAGACTTGCATCCCCGGGATGAATCCTATTTGATCATGATGGATAAGTTTTTTATATGCTATTGTAATCGGTTTGCCAATATTTTATTGAAGATTCTTGCATCTATGTTCATCATGGATATTGGCCTGAAGTTTTCTTGTTGAGTCTCTGTCAGGTTTTGGTATCAGGATGATGTTGGTCTCATAAAATGATTTGGGAAGGGTTTCCTCTTTTTGAATTATTTGGAATAGTTTCAGAAGGAATGGTACCAGATTCTCTTTGTGTATCTGGTAGAATTCAGCTGTGATCCCATCCGGACCTGGGCTTTTTTAGTGTGGTAGGCTCTTAGTTGCTGCCTCCACTTCAGACCTTGATATTGGTCTATTCATAGTTTCGGCTTCCTCCTGGTTTAGGCTTGCAAGGACACAGGCCTCCAGGAATTTATCCATTTCTTTCTGATTTACTAGTTTATGTGCATAGAGTTGTTGGTAGTATTCTCTGATGATTGTTTCAATTTCTGTGGAATCTGTGGTGATTTCCCCATTATCGTTTTTTATTGCGTCTATTTGGTTGTTCTCTCTTTTCTTTTTTATCAGTCTGGCTAATGGTCTGTCTATTTTGTTGATCTTTTCGGAAAACCAGCTCTTAGATTTATTGATTTTTTTTGTAGGGTTTTTCTTGTCTCTAACACCTTCAGTTCTGCTCTGATCTTAGTTATTTCTTGTCTTTGGCTAGGTTTTGAGCTTTTTTGATCTTGCTTCTCTAGCTCTTTCAATTTTGACGATAGGGTGTCAATTTTGGATCTCTCCACTTTTCTCATGTGGGCACTTATTGCTATGTATTTTCCTCTACAGACTGCTTTAAATGTGTTGCAGAGATTCTGGTACGTTGTGTCTGCATTCTCCTTGGTTGCAAAGAACTTCTTTATTTCTGCCTTCATTTCTTTGTTTATCCAATCAACATTAAAGAGCCAGTTGTTCGGTTTCCATGAAGCTGTGCGGTTCTGAGTTATTTTTGGAATTCTGAGTTCCAACTTGATTGCACTATGGTCTGAGAGACTGTTTCTTATGATTTCAGTTGTTTTGCATTTGCTGAGAAGTGCTTTACTTTCAATTATGTGGTCAATTTTGGAGTAGGTGTGATGTGGTGCTGAGTAGAATGTATATTCTGTGGATTTGGGGTGGAGAGTTCTGTAAATGTCTATCAGGTTTGCTTGTTCCAGTCTGAGTTCAAGTCCTTGATATCCTTGTTAATTTTCTGTCTGGTTGATCTGTCTGCTATTGAGAGTGGAGTGTTAAAGTCTCCCACTATTATTGTGTGGGAGTCTAAGTCTCTTTGTAAGTCATTAAGAACTTGCCTTATATATCTGGGTGCTCCTACATTGGGTCCATATATATTTAGAATCGTTAGCTCTTCCTTATGTATCGATCCTTTTACCATTATGTGAGGACTTTCTTTGTCCCTTTTGATCTTTGTTGCTTTAAAGTCTATTTTATCAGAGACGAGAATTGCAACTCCTGCTTTTTTTTTGCTCTCCGTTTGCTTTGTAAATCTTCCTCCATCCTTTTATTTTGATCTTTTGTGTTTCTTTGCGTGTGCAGTGGGTCTCCTGGATACAGCACACCAATGGGTTTTGGTTTTTTATCCAATTTGCCAGTCTGTGTTTTTTGATTGGTGCATTTAGCCCATTTACATTTAGGGCTAATATTGTTATGTGTGAATTTGATACTGCCATTTTGATGCTAGCTGGCTGTTTTGCCCGTTGGTTCATTTAGATTCTTCATTTTGTTAATGGTCTTAACATTTGGTATGCTTTTAGGATGGCTGGTACTGGTTGTTTCTTTTTATGTGTAGTGCCTCTTTCAAGAGCTCTTGTAAAGCAGGCCTAGTGGTGACAAATTCTGAGTACTTGCTTGTTCGTGAAGGATTTTACTTTTCCTTCACTTATGAAGCTCAGTTTGGCTGGTTATGAAATTCTGAATTTAAGGTTTTTTTCTTTAAGGATGTTGAATATTGGCCCCCACTCTCTTCTGGCTTGTAGAGTCTCTGCCAAGATATCTGCTGTGAGTCTGATGGGCTTCCCTTTGTGGATGACCTGACCTTTCTCTCTGGCTGCCCTTAGTATTTTCTCCTTTATTTCAACCCTGGTGAATCTGACGATTATGTGCCTTGGGGTGGCTCTTCTTGCGGAGTATCTTTGTGGTGTTCTCTGTATTTCCTGGAGTTGAGTATTGACCTGTCTTGCTAGGTTGGGGAAATTTTCCTGGATTATATCCTGAAGAGTGTTTTCCAGCTTGGATTCATTTTCTTCATCACATTCTGGTACACCTATCAAGCGTAGGTTCGGTCTCTTCACATAGTCCCACATATCTTGGAGATGTTGTTCATTCCTTTTTGCTCTTTTTTCTTTATTGTTTGTTTCTCGTTTTATTTCATTGAGTTGATCTTCAACTTCTGATATTCTTTCTTCTGCTTGGTCAATTCGGCTGTTTAAACTTGTGCATGCTTCACAAAGTTCTCGTGTTGTGTTTTTCAGCTTCTTCAATTCATTCATATTTCTCTCTAAGTTTTCCATTCTTGTTATCAATTCCTCAAATCTTTTTTCAAATCTTCTTTCAAGGTTCTTGGCTTCTTTGCACTGGTTTAGAACATGTTTTTTAAGCTCACTGAACTTTCTCATTATCCACTTTCTGAATTCTGATTCCGTCATTTCATCACACTCATTCTCCGTCCAGCTTTGTTCCCTTGCTGGTGAGGAGTTTTACTCCTTTTTTGGAGGTGAGGTGTTTTGTTTTCAGGTGTTTTCCTCGTTCTTGCTCTGTTTTCTTCCCATCTTTATGGATTTATCCGCTTGTCGTCTTAGTAGTTGCTAATTTTTCAATTGGGTCTCTGTGTGGACGCCCTGATTGTTGATGATGAAGTAATTCTATTACTTAGCTTTCTTTCTAATGGTCTAGCTTCTCTGCTGTATGAGTGCTGAGGTTCACTCCAGGCCCTGCTTTTCTGGGGTATACCTGTAACAGCTGCAGAACAGTGAGGGATGATACCAGTTTCTTCTTCTTCTGTCTTTGTTCCAGAATGATGCCCGCCAAATGTCAGTCTGATTAGTCCTTTTTTGGGGTGACTCTTTGGATATACAGGGGTCAGGGATCTGCTTGAGGAGATGGCCTGTGCTTTGTAGGAGCTCCAGTGCTGATCTGTGAGCTTCGTTGTTCATTCAGGGTTGTTGGGAGGTTGTTTATGTCTGCTGCAATAGAACTCATAAAACACCACCCTTTTTTTCCCCTTAGATGCTCGGTCTCAGGGAGTTGGGGCTTTCTTTATGAGTATCTGTTGCACTGTCCTGCCCCACTAGGAGGCAGTCTATTCATTATTTGCCTGCCGGGGCTATGACCTTCTAGCTCGGGTTCGTCCTGTTGCTGCTGGGCTCTGTTCTGCTGTGGAGTGCTCCCCTCTCCTCTCGGAGTTTCTCTCTTATGGCAGGTTGCCTCGGCAACAGCAGGCTGTGTCAGGGTGGTACTTCAGTAGGGGCGGATTGTGTCAGTAATGGCAGACGCCCCTCCATCACCGGGCTGCACCATCCTAGATGCCGGCATCAAAACTCTCAGCCCCAAGTGCCTCCAGTCTCCACCCTGCTTGTCTCCGTGAGAGTGGTACCCGCCGAGCCTGATCACCCAGCACCCTGCCTCAGAGTCCATCCTCTCTCTCTCTCTCTTCCTCTCAGCAAGCCAAATGGTTGACTCTCTCACTGGCGCCCCAGTAGCCTGCTGATAGGGCACTGGGATTGGTTTGATCTCCCATGCTGCTGCCGACTGCACCGGTTCAGATCACACTTCCCAGGAAACTCCTGGTCTGGTTCATTTTCCAAGTCCCGTTCAATCAAATGGACTTGCCAATCTGCCCTTCCAAATCTCTGATTGCCAGTTTAACAGGGCACTCAGACCAGTGAGTTCCGTGCCGAGTCCCGCTGCGGCGCCGGCTGAAGCGGCATGCGAGCTGGCTGCGCTAGCCAGCTGTACTAGCGTCCTGTGTCTCTCCCACACCTTGGACTTTCAATACTCTTTGGGCAAAAAAGGTCCATCTGAGAATGCGGCTAGGACTCACCCTCTGTGCCTTCACTGAGAGCTGCAATCCCGAGTCACTTCTACGACGCCATCTTGCTGAGACCCTGTCTTTTAAAAATAAGTTAAATTAAAATTTGAAAATGTAATCAATAGGTAAGATGATAAACTTTATGTTATTTATTTTACATTGTATTTAAAAAATACAAATCTAGGCCAGGCATAGTGGCTAACACCTATAGTTCCAGCTACTTAGAAGTCTGAAGTGAGAGGATCACTTGAGCCCAGGAATTTCAGACCAGCCTGGGCAGCATACTAAGTCCCTGTCTCTACGTAAAATTTTAAAAGTAACCAGGTGTGCTGATGCCAGGAATTTGAGATCAGCCTGGCCAACATGGTGAAACCCCATCTCTACTAAAAACACAAAAATTAGCCAAGTATGATGGTGAAAACCTATAGTCCCAGCTACTCAGGAGGCTGAGACAAGAGAATCACTTGAACCTAGGAGGTTGCAGTGAGCCGAGATCATGCCACTACACTCCAGCCTGGGTGACAGAGTGACACTGTCTCAAAAGAAAAGTAGCAAGCTGTGGAGTAGTAGCCATGCCTGTGATCCCAGGTACTTGAGAGGCTGAGGCAGGAAGATTGCTTGAGTGTAAAATGTCAAGGCTCCAGTGAGCCATGTTTGCACCACTGCACTTCAGCTTGGGTGACAGAGCAAGACCCTGTCTCAAACAATATATAGATTAAAAAATCTATCTAGAGGCTTTAATTTAGAGTGCTACAGTTTTATTTGGGTATGCATATTAGGTGTATTTTCTAGTTTGTTTGTATAACTTTTTTCTCAAAAATTTAATATTGCATTTCAATATAAAAGTGATTAATTTTATCTCAGCACTGCCATTTATTGTCCTCTGAGAGCTACTGAAGTTAAGTAATTTCCTCACTCTTAATAGACACCTTGCTAGTAGTATAATTTAAATAGGAAAACCTTGCTCACCTGCCAGGGCTTTCTCAGGTCACACCTGCCTCTGTGTCATTTTCACTCTCAAGTTTCCCAGTCTGAACTGCAAACAATATGATCCTTCCATACTTAGATGAGTTTTTCATAAGAATTTTATAGCATATGTTTTTGGATTTTTTATTTTCAAGGCATTTTAGAAATGTTTAAACCTCCTTTTTTTCTAGTGGCCAGGGAGCCCTGAGAGCGGACTATGCATACTCTCTGCCTCAGGTCTTCCTCTCATTCTCTCCCTGGGTGAAAACGTTGTGGCCTTACCTGCAGACAGTGGATGAGTGGATCATGTATGGGCACCTGTGGGACGATGCCAGGGAGTTCATCATCCAGATGTGAGCTGCAGCAGAGCACAAGGTCGCTGGGGGCTGTCATCACCAGTTTTCTCTCCGTGAAAATCAAATCTTTCATTAGTTTCAAACAGTACTGAGAAAGTACAGTCCACATCACAGAACTTGTTGTCATCATAGGCTAGTTCTATTTCATTTATATGGAAGACTTCAGTAATACCAGCTGATTATTAATATCTTTGTCCAGGTTTTGTCAGTTCACAACTTCTAAGCAAATTATATTTTTGGATGATAGTGTATTTATGGCTAGCTAGTATACACTGCTTCCTGTAAAATGAGTTTAGGTGATATCAGATAGTTTCCGCTATTTCCAGTGTAAAATATCACTAAAGAGATACAGAAATACTACCTAGTATGCCTCTAATAAATTTATTTCTCAGAATTAGCTGCTCATTTCTTTTACCTTACTATATTTTTTAACAGAATACTATAATTCTGAAGTGAATGAATTCAACCAACCTTAGTATAATATTTAATAAAACAATTAAGAAAAATATTAATTCATTTATGACAATTTCCCTTCAGTTATTTGATTTTTGTGAACAGAATCATATAAACTATAATGTTGAGCTATTTGTACTCTTTTAACCCAATTTTAAATGATGTGATATATTTAGATGTGTGGGTTCTATTGACAGCTATCCATTGAATGCATCAGGATGGGTAACTTTCCATACTGTTCTGGAAACATAGCAATATGTATGTGATGCTCACGTAAGTGAACAGATCTCCATCCAACGTAGTCTCTTGTCTATCACTATGTCCTGATTCATCAGTCTCACATGAGAATTTCTGTGAAAAACGGGACTCTGACTGTTCGTGTAGGGTGATGATTGACCATCATTTTATTATTAAAAGTAATACAGTTAAGAATCTTGGTAGGAAAAATGGTAGATAAGTGTTCAAATTAGTTTCACAGAAGATGGTAAATGGGAAAAGCTTTTATTCTACTTCTACATAGGACCAAATTAGTCATATTTTAAATAATACCAACTCAGGAAACTGTTTCTACTTACTAAATTTTACCTATACTGTTGAAAGTATTCATTCACTTTTCTCTTTAAACTGAGATCAGATTAAAACTGCCCCATTTGCCTAAAGATTGTTTCAATTTACTAATAATTAATATTGTGTTTTATAATGTCTGGACAACAAACTAGAACAAGTATACTACTTTTAAGAAAGAGAAGTTAAATTCTAAAATTATTTTGAATCTCTTCAGAAACAAAAATGTTCCAGTTAATCACAGACTTCTGGTATGCAACTTACATGTTATACAGCGTGTCAGAAAGGACAGAAAGTGAAAAAAAAATGAGTGATAATGCGAGTGCTAGTTCCAGCAATGACCAGGGGCCCTCCAGCAGGCAGCACACCATGGTGTCCTTCCTCAAACCTGTCCTGAAGCAGATCATAATTGCTGACAAGTCCATGCAGCTGCTGAAGAACCTGCAGTGTGCAGAAAACACCACCTGTAGGCTGCAGTCAGAGGTACCTGTTCCGTGTTCTGTGTCTTCCTTGGTATTGGGACAACTGACCCTACTCCCTCTTGTCATCCAGATACCTGAATACTTTTTAGTTTGCAAGTCATCACACCCTCTTACTTCAGTGATAATTATCAATGCTGCTATGTATTTTTTAAAATATTGTTTTATTGAAAACTTTCACTGCTGTGTTTAAAAAGGCAGTCACAATAAGTTTCACATTTCTTTTCCTCACTCTGGATTCCTTAGGACTGGAACTTTAAAAAATAATTCCCAGCTATTTGTTTTCTTTTATTGTTTTTATAAACTGACATAATAATTGTACATATTTATGGAGTATATAGTGGTTTTTGATACAGTTACAGTAATCAGATTAGGATAATTAGCATTTCCAGCACCTCAAACATTTACTGCTTCTTTATGTTGGGAACATTCAGTATCCTACTCTTAACTATGTGCAACTCTATATTATTAACTGTAGGCATCCCATAGTGATGCAGAACATTAGATTTTATTCCTTCCAGTTAGCCTTTTGTATCCTTTAACAAATATCTTCCTCCCTTCCCCCTGAAAAACTCAGCATCTAGTATTCTGTTCTACTTTTTAATAAAAAGAAATAAACAATTTTTAGCTACCACAGATGAGGGAAAACATGTAGTGTTTAACTTTCTATTCTTGGCTTATTTCACTTCAAATAATGTTCACCATTTTCATCAGTGTTGCTGCAATTGACAGTATTCTTTTTTTATCTCTGAGTGTGTGTGTGTGTACCACAATTTCTTTACCCATTCATCTTCTGTTGGACACCTAGGTTGATTCTATGTCTTGGCTGTGTGAATAGTGCTGCAGTAAACATGGGGGTGCAGATGTCTCTTTGATATCCTGATTTTTTTCTTTGGATAAATGCCCACCAGTGAGATTCCTATATCAGATAGTAGTTCTATTTCTGGTTTTTTGAGGAACCTTCAAACTGTTCTCCATAGTTTCTGCACTAATTTATGTTCCCATCAACATGTTCCCTTTTCTCCACATTCTCACCAGCATTTGTTATTTTTTGTCTTTGTGATAAATAGCCATCCTGATTGGACTGAAGTGATACCTCATTGTTGTTTGACTTGCATTTTCCTTAGTAATTAGTGATGCTGAACATTTATTATCTGTTTATTGGCCATTTGTATGACTTCTTTGGAGAAATGTCTGTTCGGATCATTTTTTTTCTTGTTTGTTTGTTTTGAGACAGGATTTCACTCACATCACCCAGGCTGGAGTGCAGTGGTGTGATCTTGCCTTACTGCAAGCTCTGCCTCTCTGGCTCAAGTGATTCTCCTGCTTCAGCCTTCTGAGTATCTGAGATTACAGACACCTGCCACCACGCCCAGCTAATTTTCTGTTTTTAGTAGAGATGGGGTTTCACCATGTTAGCCAGGCTGATCTGAACTCCTGACCTCAGGTGATATGCCCATTTTGGCCTCCCAAAGTGCTTGGATTACAAGCATGAGCCACCACGCCTGGCCTCATTCATTGAATTCTTTCACTGTAAAATTTGCTTATTTTTTAAATACCTATTTTTGTTCAATTTATTTCAAAACATTTTTTTTTCCTGATTTTGTTGAATGTTTATTTGTACTCTCTTTTGTATACTGGCATTTCCTTAAGATTTTAATTCTGGAGGGAGATTTTCCAAGATGGCACCATAGAAACAACTCAGGATTGCAGCTCTCAGTGAAGGCGCAAAGGGTGAGTCCTAGCCGCATTCTCAGACAGACCTTTGTTGCCCACAGAACAGGGAAAGTCCCAGGTGTACGAGAGACACGAGATGACTGCACAGCCGGTGTTTTGTCTCTAGTGGCCAGTTCAGCCAGTGCAGCGGTGCAGTGGCACCTGACACAAAACTCACTGGTCTGGGTGCCCTGTTAAACTGGCAATCTGAGATTTGAAAGGGCAGATTGACATGTCCATCTGATTAAACAAGACTTGCACAATGAGCCACACCAGGAGATTCCCGGGAAGTGCGATTTGAGCTGGTGCAGTGGGCAATGGCACGGGAGATCACATGGATCCCAGTGCCCTATTTACAGGCTAATAAGGCACCAGTGAGAGAGTCAACAGTTCAAATTGGGGAAAAAAGAGAGAGAGGACGGAATCTAAGGCAGAAAACCAGGTAATTGGGCTCAGTGGGTCCCACCCTCACTGGGACAAGCAGGGTGGCAATTGGAGGCTCTCGGGTTTGAGAGTTTTGCTGTGGGCACAGCTGAATCTAAAATGGTGCAGCCCGGGTGGGGAAGGGGCGTCTGCCACTATGGATGCAATCCACTCCTACTGAAATACCACCAAATGATGATGCAGCCTGCCATTGCCGAGGCAACCCGCCATAACAGAGAGACTCTGCCAGCAGAATGGAGCACACCACAGCAGAACGGAGCCCCAAGCAGCAGGGCAGACTCACGCTAGCAGGGCGGAAACTTGGCAGGCAAATAGTGAATAGACAACCTCCTAGCTGGGCAGGACAGTGCAACAGATACTCATAAAGAAAGCCACAACTCCCTGAGGCACAGCATCTGAGAAAAAAATTAAAAACGGGGGGTTTATAAGTTATGACTCAGAAGACTGAAACGCAGGTGCCCAACAAACTGGAATAAACAACGGAGTTCACAGCTCAGCACTGGAGCTCCTAAAAAGTACAGATCATCTCCTCAAGCAGTTCCCTGACCCCTATATATCCAAAGAGTCACTTCAAATAAAAACTAATCATACTGACACTTGGAAGGCATCATTCCAGGACAAAAACAGCAGCAGAAGAAACTGGTAGCATCCTTGACTGTTCTGCAGCTGCTACAGGTGTACCCCAGACAATCAGGGCCTGGAGTGTACCTAAGCACTCATACAGCAGAGGGACTAGAACATTAGAGAAAAAACTAAGTAACAGAAATATTTCATTATCAACAATCTGGGCGTCCACTCAGAGACCCATTTGAAAAATCAGCAACTGCAAAGACGACAGGTGGATAAATCCAGAAAGAAAGGAAGAAACCAGCGCAAAAAGGAGGAAAACAGCTGAAACCAAAACACCTCACCTCTTACAAAAGACCAAAACTCCTCAACAGCAAGGGAACAAAGCTGGAAGAAGAATGAGAGTGATCAAATGACAAAATCAGACTTCAGAAAGTGAATAATCAGAAACTTCAGTGAGCTAAAAGAACGTGTTCTAAATCAATGCAAAGACACTAAGAACCTTGAAAAAATATTTGAAATAATATTCGACGAAATGATAACAAGAATGGACAACATAGAGAGGAATATGAATGAATTGAAGAAGCTGAAAAACACAACACGAGAATTTCACGAAGCATGCACAAGTTTCAACAGCCAAATTGACAAAGCAGAAGAAAAAATATCAGAAGTAGATCAACTCAATAAAATAAAATATTAAACCAAGATTAGAGAAAAAAGCACAAAAAGGAATAAAAAAAATCTCCAAGAAATGTGGGACTATGTGAAGAGACCCAACCTATGAGAAAATAAATCCAAGCTGGAAAATACTCTTCAGAATATTATCCAGAAAAATTTTCCAAACCTAGCAAAACAGGTCAATACTAAACTCCAGAAAATACAGACAACACCACAAAAATACTCCGCAAGAAGAGCAACCCCAAGGAACATAATCGTCAGATTCACCAGGGTTGAAATGAAGGAGAAAATACTAAGGGCAGCCAGAGAGAAAGGTCGGGTCACCCACAAAGGGAGGCCAATCAGACTCACCGCAGATCTCTCAGCAGAGACTCTACAAGCCAGAAAAGAGTGGGGGCCAATATTCAACATCCTTAAAGAAAAGAACTTTCAACCCAGAATTTCATAACCAGCCAAACTGAGCTCATAAATGAAGGAAAAATAAAATCCTTCACGAACAAGCAAGTACTCAGAGATTTTGTCACCACTAGGCCTGCTTTACAAGAGCTCCAGAAAGAGGCACTACACATAGAAAGAAACAACCAGTACCAGCTTTCCTAAAAGCATACCAAATGCTAAAGAGCATCAACAAAATAAAGAAACTACATGAACCAATGGGCAAAACAGCCAGCTAGCATCAAAATGGCAGTATCAAATTCACACATAACAATATTAACGCTAAACATATATGGGCTAAATGCATCAAGTAAAATACACAGAATGGCAAATTGGATAAAACACCAAAACCCATTGGTGTGCTGTATCCAGGAAACCCATCTCACATGCAAGGATACAAAAGGCTCAAAATAAAGAAATGGAGGAAGATTTCCCAAGAAAATGGAGAGCAAAGAAAAGCAGGAGTTGCAATTCTCATCTCTGATAAAATAGACGTTAAAGCAACAAAGATCAAGAGAGACAAAGAACGTCATTACATAATAGAAAAAGGATGGATACAACAAGAAGAGCTAAAGATTCTAAACATATATGGACCCAAAGCAGGAGCACCCAGATATATAAGACAAGTTCTTAATGACTTACAAAGAGACTTAGACTTCCACACAATAATAGTGGGAGACTTTAACACTCCACTGTCAATATCAGACAGATCAACCAGACAGAAAGTTAACAAGGATATCCAGAGCTTGAACTCGCCTGAAACAAGCAAACCTGATAGACATTTACAGAACTCTCCACCCGAAATCCACAAAAAATACATTCTTTTCAGCACCACATCACACCTAATCCAAAATTGACCACATAATTGGAAGTAAATAACTCCTTATCAAATGCTAAACAGCTGAAATTATAAAAAACGGTCTCTCGGTCCCTAGTGCAATCAAGTTAGAACTCAGAATTCAGAAACTAACTCAGAACCTCACAGCTTCATGGAAACTAAACCACTGGCTCTTGAATGTCGATTGGATAAACAATGAAATAAAGGCAGAAATAAAGAAGATCTTTGAAACAAATGAGAATGAAGACACAACATACCAGAATTTCTGGGACAAATTTAAAGCAGTCTGTAGAGGAAAATATATAGTAATAAGTTCCCACATGAGAAGAGTGGAGAGATCCAAAACTGACACCCTATCATCGAAATTGAAAGAGCTAGAGAGCAAGATCAGAAAAGCTAAAAACCTAGCCAAAGACAAGAAATAACTAAGATCTGAGCTGAACTGAAGGAGATAGAGACAAGAAAAACCCTTCAAAAAATCAATAAATTTAAGAGTTGGTTTTTCAAAAAGATCAACAAAATGAACAGACCACTAGTCAGACTGATAAAAAAGAAGAGAGAGAACAACCAAATAGATGCAATAAAAATTGATAAAGGGGAAATCACCACAGATTCCACAGAAATTCAAACAATCATCAGGGAATACTACAGACAACTCTATTCACAAAAACTAGTAAACCAGGAAGAAATTGATAAATTCCTGGACAGCCGTGTCCTCCCAAGCCTAAACCAGAAGGAAGCTGGAAGTATAAATAGACCAATAACAAGGTCTGATGTTGAGGCCGCAATTAAGTGTCTACCACACAAAAGAAGCCCAGGTCCAGATAGGTTCACAGCGTAATTCTCCCAGACACATAAAGAGGAGCTGGAACCATTCCTTCTGAAATTATTCCAAAGAATTCAAAACGAGGGAACCCTTTCCAAATCATTTTATGAGACCAACATCATCCTGATACCAAAACCTGGCAGAGACTCAACAAGACAAGAAAACTTCAGGCCAATATGCATGATGAACATAGATGCAAAAATCTTCAATAAAATACTGGCAAACCGATTGCAACAGCACATTAAAAAAACGTATCCATCATGATCAAGTAGGATTCATCTCGGGGATGCAAGGCTGGTTCAACATACGCAAGTCTATAAATGTAATTCATCCCATAAACAGAACGAAAAATAAAAAACACATGATTATCTCAATTGACACAGAGAAGGCATTTGACAAAATTCAACAGGTTTTTATTCTAAAATTCCTCAATAAACTTGGTATTGATGTAACATATCTCAAAGTAATAAAAGCTATTTATGTCAAACCAACAGCCAATATCATACTTAATGGGCAAAAACGGAAAGCATTTCCTTTGAAATCTGGCACTAGACAAGGATTCTCTCTCTCACCACTCCTATTCAACATAGTACTGGAAGTTCTAGCCAGAGCAATCAGGCAAGAAAAAGAAATAAAAAGTATTCAAATAGAAAAGTTGGAAGCCAAATTGTCTCTATTTGCAGACGACATGATAGTATACCTAGAAGACCCCAACGTCTCAGTCCAAAAACTCCTGAAACTGATAAGCAACATCCGGAAAGTCCCAGGATATAAAATCAATGTGCAAAAATCACAAGCATTCCTATACACCGACAATAGATTTAAAGAGAACCAAATGAAAAATGAACTGCCGTTCATAATTGCTACAAAGACAATAAAATACCTAGGAATACAACTCACAAGAAACGTAAGGGACCTCTTTAAGGAAAACCACAAACCACTGCTCAACAAAATAAGAGAGGACACAAACAGATGGAGAACCATTCAATGCTCTTAGTTAGGAAGAATCAATATCATGAATATAACTATACTGCCCAAAGTAATTTACACAATCAATGCTATCCCCGTCAAACTACAATTTAATTTCTTCAAAGAATTGAAAAAAATCACCATGAACTTCATATGGAACCAAAAGAGAGCCCGCATAGCCAAGTCAATTCTAAGCAAAAAGAACACAGCGGTAGGCATCACACTACCAGACTTCACACTATTCTACAATGCTACAGTAATCGAAACAGCATGGTACTGGTAGCAAAACAGAGATATAGACCAATGGAACAGAACAGAGGCCTCTGAGGCAAATCAACATATCTACAACAATATAATCTTTGATAAACCAGACAAAAACTAGCAATGGGGAAAGGATTCCCTGTTTAATAAATGCTGTTTGGAAAACTGGCTAGCCATGTGCAGAAAACAGAAACTGACTCCTTCCTGACAACTTACACTAAAATTAACTCCAGATGGATTAAAGACTTAAACATAAGACCTGGCACCAGAAAAACCCTAGAAGAGGGGGACTCACAAGATGGCGTTGTAGAGGTGACTTAGGATTGCAGCTCTCGGTGAAGGCACAGAGGGTGAGTCCTAGCCGCATTCTCGGATGGACCTTTTTTGCCTACACAGCGATGAAAATCCCAGGTGTGGGAGAGACACGGGACGCTAGTACAGCCAGCTAACACAACCTGTTCACGCAGCCGCTACAGCCAGTGCAGCGGGAACCGGCATGGAACTCACTGGTCTGGGTGCCCTGTTAAACCGGCAATCTGAGATTTTGAAGGGCAGATTGGCATGTCCATCTGATTGAACGGGATTTGGACAATGAGCCAGACCAGGAGTTTCCTGGGAAGTGTGATCTGAGCTGGTGCAGTGGACAGTGGCACGGGAGATCACATGGATCTCAGTGCCCTATCGGCAGGCTACTGAGGCGCCAGTGAGAGAGTCGACCTTTCAGCTTGCTGAGAGGAAGAGAGAGAGAGAGAGAGAGGACGGACTCTGAGGCAGTGAGCTGGGTGATCGGGCTCGGCGGGTCCCACCCTCATGGGGACAATTAGGGAGGCGACTGGAGGTGCTTGGGGCTGAGAGTTTTGCTGCCAGCATCTAGGACGGTGCGGCCTGGTGAGGGAGGGGCGTCCACCATTGCTGACGCAATGCAACCCTACTGAAGTACCGCCCAGGGCTGACGCAGCCTGCCATTGCCGAGGCAACCTGCCATAACAGAAAGACTCTGCCAGGAGGGGAGAGCGCTCCACAGCAGAAGGGAGCCCAGCAGCAACAGGGCGGACCCGCGCTACAAGGTCACAGCCCTCGCAGGCAAATAGTAAATAGACTGCCTCCTAGTGGGGCAGGACAGCGCAACAGATACTCATAAAGAAAGCCCCAACTCCCTGAGACGGAGAATCTAAGGGGGGGGAAAAAGGTGGTGTTTTATGAGTTCTATTGCAGCAGACATAAACAACCTCCCAACAACCCTGAATGAACAACGGAGCTCACAGCTCAGCACTGGAGCTCCTATAAAGCACAGACCGTCTCCTCAAGCAGCTCCCTGACCCCTGTATATCCAAGAAGTCACCCCAAAAAAGGACTAATCAGACTGACATTTGGCGGGCATCATTCTGGAAGAAAGACAGAAGAAGAAGAAACTGGTATCATCCCTCACTGTTCTGCAGTTGCTACAGGTATACCCCAGACAAGCAGGTCCTGGAGTGGACCTCAGCACTCATACAGCAGAGGGTTTAGACCATTAGAAGGAAAACTAAATTACAGAAATACTTCATCATCAAAAATCTCAGTGTCCACACAGAGACCCAATTGAAAAATTAGCAACTACTAAGACGACAGGCGGATAAATCCATAAAGATGGAAAGAAACCAGCGCAAAAAGGAGAAAAACACCCGAAACCAAAACACCTCACCTCCAAAAAAGGAACAAAACTCCTCCCCAGCAAGGGAACAAAGCTGGAGGGAGAATGAGTGTAAAGAAATGATGGAATCAGACTTCAGGAAATGGATAATGAGAAACTTCAGTGAGCTAAAAGAACATGTTCTAAACCAGTGGAAACAAACCAAGAACCATGAAAAAAGATTCGAGAAAGTGATAACAAGAATGGACAACTTAAAGAGGAATATGAATGAGTTGAAGGAGCTGAAAAACACAACACGAGAGCTTCACGAAGCATGCACAAGTTTCAACAGCCAAATTGACCAAGCAGAAGAAAGAATATCAGAAGTTGAAGTTCAACTCAATGAAATAAAATGAGAAACCAAGATTAAAGAAAAAAACACAAAAAGAAATGAACAAAATCTCAAAGAAATGTGAAGAGACTCAACCTAGGTTTGATAAGTGTACCAGAATGTGATGAAGAGAATGAATCCAAGCTGAAAAACACTCTTCAGGATATTATCCAGGAAAATTACCCCAACCTAGCAAGACAGGTCAATACTCAACTCCAGGAAATAGAGAGAACACCACAAAGATACACTGCAAGAAGAGCAACTCCAAGGCAAATAATCGTCAGATTCACCAAGGTTGAAGTGAAGGAGAAAATACTAAGGGCAGCCAGAGAGAAAGGTCGGGTCACCCACAAAGGGAAGCCCATCAGACTCACAGCAGATCTCTCGGCAGAGACTCTACAAGCCAGAAGAGAGTGGGGGCCAATATTCAACATCCTTAAAAAAATGGAATTTCAACCCAGAATTTCATATACAAACAAACTGAGCTTCATAAGTGAAGGAAAAATAAAATCCTTCATGAACAAGCAAGTACTCAGAGATTTTGTCACCACTAGGCCTGCTTTACAGGAGCTCCTGAAAGAGGCACTACACATACAAAGAAACAACAAGTACCAGCAATCCTAAAAGCATACCAAATGCTAAAGACCATCAACAGAATGAAGAATGTACATGAATCAATGGGCAAAACAGCCAGCTAGCATCAAAATGGCAGTATCACATTCACACATAAGAATATTAACCCTAAATGTAAATGGGCTAAATGTACCAATCAAACAACACAGACTGGCAGATTGGATAAAAAAACCAAAACCCATCGGTGTGCTGTATCCAGAAAACCGACCTCACACGCAAAGATACACAAAGGCTCAAAATAAAAGGATGGAGGAAGATTTACCAAGCAAATGAAGAGCAAAAAAAAAGCAGGAGTTGCAATTCTCGTCCCTGAAAAAATAGACTTTAAACAACAAAGACCAAAGAGAGAAAGAAGGTCAATATATAATGGTAAAATGATCGGCAGAAGAAGAAGAGCTAACGATACTAAATATATATGGATCCAACGTAGGAGCACCCAGATATATAAGGCAAATTCTTAATGACTTAAAAAGAGACTTAGACTCCCACACAATAATAGTGGGAGACGTTAACACCCCACTATCAATAGCAGACAGACGAACCAGACAGAAAATTAACAAGGATATCCAGGACTTGAACTCAGACCTGGAACAAGCAAACCTGATAGACATTTACAGAACTCTCCACCCCAAATCTACAGAATATACATTCTTCTCAGCACCACATCACACCTACTCCAAAATTGACCACATAATTCGAAGTAAAGCACTACTCAGCAAATGCAATACAACTGAAATCATAACAAACAGTCTCTCAGATCATAGTGCACTCAAGTTGGACTTCAGAATTTAGAAAATAACTCAGAACCACACAGCTTCATGGAAACTGAACAACTGGCTCTTGAATGTTGATTGGATAAACATGAAATGAAGGCAGAAATAAAGAAGTTCTTTGAAAACAACGAGATCGAAGACACAACGTACCAGAATCTCTGGGACACATTTACAGCAGTCTGTAGAAGAAAATATATAGCAATAAGTGCCCACACGATAAGAGTGGAGAGATCCAAAATTGACACCCTATCGTCAAAATTGAAAGAGCTAGAGGAGGAAGATCAAGAAAGCTCAAAACCTAACCGAAGACAAGAAATAACTAAGATCAGAGCAGAACTGAAGGAGATAGAGACAAGAAAAACCCGTCAAAAATCAATAAATCGAAGAGCTGGTTTTTTGAAAAGATCAACAAAATAGACAGACCAGTAGCCAGACTGATAAAAAAGAAAAGAGAGAACAACCAAATAGATGCAATAAAAAACGATAATGGGAAAATCACCACAGATTCCACAGAAATTCAAACCATCATCAGAGAATACTACAAAAAACTCTATGCACATAAACTAGTAAATCAGGGAAAAATGGAAAAATTCCTGGACGCCTGTGTCCTCCCAAGCCTAAACCAGGAGGAAGCCGAAACTATGATTAGACCAATAACAAGGTCAGAAGTTGAGGCAGCAATTAAGAGCCTACCACACAAAAAAAAGTCTAGGTCCAGATGGGTTCAAAGCTGAATTCTACCAGACACACAAAGAGGATCTGGTACCATTCCTTCTGAAACTCTTCCAAATAATCCAAAAAGAGGGAACCCTTCCCAAATCATTTTGTGAGACCAAAATCATCCTGATACCAAAACCTGGCAGAGACTCAACAAGAAAACAAAATTTCAGGCCAATATCCATGATGAACATAGATGCAAAAATCTTCAATAAAATCCTGGCAAACCGATTGCAACAGCACATTACAAAACTTATCCATCATGGTCAAGTAGGATTCATCCCGGGGATGCAAGGCTGGTTCAATATACGCAAGTCTATAAATGTAATTCACCACATAAACAGAAGCAAAAACATAAACAACATGATTATCTCAATTGACACAGAGAAGGCATTTGACAAAATCAACAGCCCTTTATGCTAAAAACCTTCAATAAACTTGGTATTGATGGAACATATCTCAAAGTAATAAAAGCTATTTACGACAAACCAACAGCCAATATCATACTTAATGGGCAAAAACTGGAAGCATTCCCTTTGAAATCCGGCACTAGACAAGGATTCCCTCTCTCACCACTTCTATTCAACATAGTACTGGAAGTTCTAGCCAGAGCAATCAGGCAAGAAAAAGAAATAAAGAGTATTCGAATAGGAAATGTGGAAGCCAAATTGTCTCTATTTGCAGATGACATGATAGTATACCTAGAAGACCCCATCACCTCAGCCCAAAAGCTCCTGAAACTGATAAGCAACTTCAGCAAAGTCTCAGGATATAAAATCAATGTTCAAAAATCACAAGCATTCCTAAACACCAATAACAGACTTAAAGAGAACCAAATCAAGAACGAACTGCCATTCACAATTGCTACAAAGAGAATAAAATAGCTAGGAATAAAACTCACAAAGAATGTAAGGGACCTCTTTAAGGAAAACTACAAACAACTGCTTAACGAAATAAGAGAGGACACAACCAGATGGAAAAACATTCCATGTTCGTGGTTAGGAAGAATCAATATCGTGAACATCGCTATAGTACCCAAAGTAATTTACACAATCAATGCTATCCCCGTCAAACTACAATTTAATTTCTTCAAATAATTGAAAAAAATCACCATGAACTTCATATGGAACCAAAAGAGAGCCCGCATAGCCAAGTCAATTCTAAGCAAAAAGAACACAGCGAGAGGCATCACACTACCAGACTTTAAACTAGACTACAAGGCTACAGTAATCAAAACAGCATGGTAATGGTACAAAAACAGAGATATAGACCAATAGAACAGAACAGAGGCATCGGAGGCAACACAACATATCTACAACCATATAATTTTTGATAAACCAGACAAAAACAAGCAATGGGGAAAGGATTCCCTGTTTAATAAATGGTGTTGGGAAAACTGGCTAGCCATGTGCAGAAAGCAGAAACTGGACCCCTTCCTGACACCTTACACTAAAATTAACTCCAGATAGATTAAAGACTTAAACATGAGTCCTGACACCATAAAAACCCTAAAAGAAAATCTAGGCAAAACCATTCAGGACATAGGACTAGGCAAGGACTTCATGACCAAAACACCAAAAGCATTGGCAACAAAATCCAAAATGGACAAATGGGACCTAATCAAACTCCACAGCTTCTGCGTGGCAAAAGAAACAGTCACTAGAGTGAATCAGCAACCATCAGAATGGGAAAAAATCTTTGCAGTTTACACATCTGACAAAGGGCTGATATCCAGAATTTACAAAGAACTCAAACAGATTTACAGAATAAAAGCAAACAAGCCCATTTAAAAATGGGCAAAGGATATGAACAGACACTTTACAAAAGAAGACATACATGAGGCCAACAAACATATAAAAAGGTGGTCATCATCACGGGTCATTAGAGAGATGCAAATCAGAACCACATTGAGATACCATCTCACAGCAGTTAGAATGGCGATGATTAAAAAATCTGGAGACAGCAGATGCTGGAGAGGATGTGGAGAAATAGGAACACTCTTACACTGTTGGTGGGAGTGTAAATTAGTTCAACCATTGTGGAAGACAGTGTGGCAATTCCTCAGGGACCTAGAAATAAAAGTTCCGTTTGACCCAGCAATACCGTTACTGGGTATATATCCAAAGGACTATAAATCGTTCTACTATAAGGACACATGCACACGAATGTTCATTGCAGAACTGTTTATAACAGCAGAGACCTGGAACCAACCCAAATGCCCATCGATGATAGACTGGACTAGGAAAATGTGGCACATATACACCATGGAATATTATGCAGCAATATAAAATGATGAGTTTGTGTCCTTTGTAAGGACATGGATGAATCTGGAGAACATCATTCTCAGCAAACTGACACAAGAACAGAAAAAGAAATACTGCATATACTCACTCATAGGTGGGTGAGAAAAATGAGAACACATGGACAAGATGATGCCACTATGCTCCAGCCAGGCAGCAGAGTAAGACTCTCCCAAAACATAAAAACAGTAGCCTGGCTTTGCTGCGATGGGTGGTGATGGCACAGCGGTGGTGGCGGCAGCAGACCACCCAGGGGTAAGCCCCGCAGGTGGATGCAGTGGCAGAGGCCTGGGCAGGGCAGGGCTGGACCACGACAGGGAGGGAGGAGTGCTGGGAGGAAGAGGCCAGGCTGGGAAAGCCCCCACCTCAGGAAAAAGGAGAGGAGGCCGAGTGTTTCCTGGTGCATTCTCTGCTCTGCCTGACTGACTCACTTGGTCAAGGAAACTCCTGGGCCCCGCCTAGACCCCAAGCCACTGTGGACGCAGGTGAGGAACCTGGCGCACCCACATCTGCCCTGCAGCCATCATGGGTTTCAGGTAGCCCTCAGAACCTGTTCCAGCCAAAATGGCAGGGCCAGGACTGAGCCCAGTGGCAGTGCAGTGTCCAGGATCACCCGGGCTTTAGTGTCCCCAGCTCCCAGACCCAGGTTTTAGGTCCCCCCATTCTTAAACCATGCCCCCTGGGCTCCAGTACCCTGCACCCCCTAAACTTCTCCCCCCAAGCCCTGCACTCCCAGCCTGTAGGCCTCAGTTCTGAGCTCCCTTCCCATGCACTCTTGGCCCAGCACCTGGATCCACGATTTCACTCCTGGCATATGGTGTGGCTCCTGGGGGAAGGGACACCTCCGTGTTTCATGATTTTTTGTTGAAAATTAAGAGGCAGGCATATTGCTAGGATTGCTTTAAGTTTGTGCAGTGAGATCTGAACCCATTTTTCTTTCGTTGTCTGTGAGGACCTGAGGGAGCCTGGTCTGCGGGGCTTTTCCGTGCATTCTTGGAGAGAGGAGTTCTGGGTTTTGTTGAGGAGGCATGATCATTTCAAGGGCAGGGCTGTTTCACATGAGCCTTCTGAATTGTGTATTTTCAGCCTGAAATACGTGAGCTTCATTTGCAGCGCACTGTTGGTGTGACTAGAAGGGGGCAAGAATTATCGGGAAATGGGGTTGAAGGAGCGTTTTTTTTAAGCTGAGAGGGGCGTTGGGACGGTGCCCACTCTGCCGTGAAGTCCACTCATGGAGTGGCTGTAGATGGAGCCGAGCGCCACGTGGACCCCCTGAGGACTGAGGCTTGGAGCATTTGTTTTCTGGTAGCGGAGGGCACCATGGCCACGTTGGGAGCAGCAGCGTTTCCTGGAGTCATCGAGTGGACTCTGGGATGAGGCGTGGATGGAACCACAGGGTTGCCTGTGCGGGAGAGTGTTGCTATGCCTGACAGCTTGGTGGCTGCAACAGAGCCCCGGCCAGGCCAGTACCTGCAGGGCCTCAAGCGTGCTGCCCTTTGCCTGCATTCGCCAGTGCTTTCTATATGAAGTCGAGACCCACAGGCATGGAGCCTGGAATAATGAGTCATGTTGTGGGTAGGTGTGGGCCGTGGCAGGTGTGCACTTGTAGGGTCCCTGTGATGAATGATCCCTGGAGTCCTGTGTTAAGACAACTGTCTATGTGCTCTGCTGAAAGAAAATGTATACCCTAAGTTTGTGTGTGTGTTTAAATTCACTTTAAAATTTACATACAGTAAGGTTCACTTTTTGGTGTGCAGTTAATTTAGTGAGCTTTAACAGAGGCATGGACTGCAGTGACTACCACTGAAGTCATGATACTCAGGAAGGCAGCCTCTCTCCTCCTCCCTGATCCTGCAGTCACCTGTCTGTTCCTTAGTCCTGCTTTTTTGCCTTTTCCAGAAAGTCACGTGTGGGCTTGGAGTCTGGCTTGCTTCACTTAGCATAAGGAGTTGGAGATTCAGCCATGCTCTGGTTTGCCCCTGAAGCATAAAGATACAAAGGTTTTAAAAGGGTGGCTATCAGGTACAACCTGAGAGAGACTAAAATGATAAAGTGATGAGAAAAATTATAAAATTATATTTTATTAAAATAATTAAATAGTGTAGAACCAACGTGTATGCTGAAAGTGAAATTTCCTTGGTACTTTTAAGTAGTATATGGTCTTTACTGTGCATACATAATTTTTTTACAACATAGTGAGAGCAAATTGCATATGTTACCATCATACATTTTTCAATTAATGATGTTTGGTTATTTAAACATCTTAGCAATCGTTACAAGTTGATATATACAGTGTATACACCCAGATTTTCCTTAGTCTTTTAAGTGACTGTATAGTGGTTTTTTTTTTTTTGAGGCAGAGTCTTGACTTGTGGCCCAGACAAGAGCACAGTGGTGCAAACTCGGCCCACTGCAACCTGTTCCTCCTGGTTCAAGCAATTCTCCCATGTCACCCTCCCAAGTAGCTGAGATTATAGACATGCACCACCATGCCTGGTTAGTTTTTGTGCTTTTAGTATAGACAGAGTTTCATCATGTTGCCCAGGCTTGTCTTGAATTCCTGACCTCAAGTGATCCTCCCGCCTCAGCCTCCCAAAGTGCTGGGATTACAGGAACGAGCCACTGTGCCCAGCCAGATGACTATAGTATTCTGTAGTGTGTATGTTTCCTAATTTTATTAGCCTCCTCTTAATTGATGTTGTAGTTATTTACTGTTTTACACCAGTACAATCAGTGCTTGTGTGTGTATCTTTGTGCACATACTCACATTTATCATGCTAAAAGTGACTTTGGTTTTAAATAATAGCTAACATTTCATGAGCACTTCTCATGCTTCAGGCATTGTTATAAGCCAGGGTTACCTGTCAAGATCCATGTAGTGACTGCTGACAGCTGTGTAGGCTGTGTCATCTCTGGGCTGTAGCACTCATGCAGTGTGAACAATATGTATGAAAAATGAGTCTGGCTGTGTCCCATTGAAACCTCTGTATAGAAAAAGGCAGTGGTCTGTAGTTTCTTGACCACTGTCCTAAGTCTTCTACATCCTAATTATTCTCATAGTCCTCCAAGGGAAGTGCAGTTAATATCCCCACATTGTGGATGAGGAAACTGACATAGAGAAAGGAGGAGTCCAAGGTGACATGGTTGATCAATTGCTGAGCCAGGCTTTGACCCATCCATCTGACTTGAATGCTTCAAGTTTAAAGATTAGAAAGAAGCTGTCAAATGCCTTCTCCTAAATGTTAGACCTGGTGGCCAGACCCTGAGGCACCTGCTGAACCAGTGGCCTCTGGTTCTTTGAAAGCCATGTGCTTGCTAGGTACCACTCTTGACAGCTTTTGGGTGCTGTATAGGCCAGTGCCCTCTCAGCACCTCTCATTGTGTGCCTGTTTATACTCCTGCTTTTGATAAATGTTTCCCCCAGAACCAACTTACAGAGAAGTCTGCTCAGCCAGTGCCTGGGGCCAACCATCTGGCAGGCAGGAAGAAAGACAGACATTTTCAGCAGGGAAGATCAAGTTGGGTGCTAGCAAGATTAGCTTCCTTTGATGTCTGCTCCAGCAGAAATCACCTGAGTCCAGGTCGGCACGTTGCTTGGCCTACCATGGCCCATTTTCCTTCAGTAATGTGTAGCAGGCCTGGTGCAGTGGCTCATGCTTGTAATCCTAGCACTTTTGGAGTTCAAGGCATGGTGAATCATTGATGCCAGGAGTTCAAGGCCAGCCTGGCCAACATGGTGAAACCTTGTCTTTACTATAACTACAAAATTAGCTGGGCATGGTGGTACATGCCTGTAATCCCAGATAGTTGAAAGACTGAGGCAGGAGAATCACTTGAACCCAGGAGGTGAGCTCATACCACTCCACTCCAGCCTGGGCAACACAGCGAGACTCTGTCTCAACTAAAAATTGTGAAGACCAAATGAGATAATGTATAGAAAAAATACTGGAAGCTGGCTCAGTGGCTCACACCTGTAATCCCAGCATTTTGAGAGGCTGAGATGGGTGGATCATCAGGTCAGGAGTTCCAAGACCAGCTTGGCCAAGATGCTGAAACCCCATCTTTAATAAAAATACAAAAATTAGCCAGGCATGGTAGCATGTGCCTGTAATCCCAGGTACTCAGGAGGCTGAAGCAGGAGAATCGCTTGAACCTGGGTGGCACAGGTTGCAGTGAGCTGAGATCACACCACTGTACTCCAGCCTGGACAACAGAGCAAGACTCTGTCTTAAAAAAATGTATAATAGACAGTGTTTATGCTATGTTTTCTAAAGGTTTTATCTTTGTAAAACATATTTTATAGTGTGAAGTTTTAACTAACATGTCCAGGCTATTTTCATTATATTCCCTATTAAAATTTAGCCAACTTTTTTGTTATTTCTAGGTATCATTTGTTGGTGGTAGCAGTAATGAAATAGCTTTCTTGAATTTTTATTATGAAGGAATGTTGAATTTTGTGGTTTTCAGCATATACTAAAATGATTATATGTTTTTTTCTTAATTTACTGAATGTGATGTAGCACATTTATATATTTGTTTTTATTGAATTATCTTTATATTCCTCAGATGAATCCTACTTTATCATGGCAGATGATCCATTTATTGTCTTGTCAAATGAAGTTTTCATGTATTTCGTTGAGAATTTTTTGTATCTGTGTTCATCAGGAATATTTGCCTGACTTTTTATTTTTTTGTGTTGTGTTTTGTTCTGGTTTTTGTACCAGGGTAGTGCCGGCCTTATATAACAAGTTTGGAAGTATTCCTTCCTCTTCATTTTTGGGCAAATATTTTGAGTATAATCTATATTACCTCATTTAAAAATGTTTCATTGAATTCATCAGTAAAACTATGATTCTTGTGTTTTTCTTTGACAGGAGACTTTTTATTACCACTTTAATTTTTTGTTACCCATAATTGGTCTTTTCAGTTTTCTTATCTTTCTATCATTCTATCCACACAAGTCCAGTGATGTAGGGAAGGCCCCAGCGAGTGGCCACATTAGCTGCTGCCTTTCTCCATGGCCGCTGACACATCTGGTTCATTTCAGCATCTCCAAGTGTTCTAAGGGGAGCAGAGTGTAGCCTGCACTGGCCTGGAAATGTACACACACGGGGCCCCTGAGTGAGCCCAGAGCTGGGGCTGTAGCTAGAACTTCAGGGCAAGAGAGGCCCCTGACCTCTCACTTCCTGGTCCTGGTCCTGAGGTTTCAGGAGTGTGGCCAGAGTGAGTTCACTCAATGTTGTGTAATGACAGGACAGAGAAAGCAGCAGCCTTTGTCACTTCACATAAAAATATGGCATGAGAAGAACCACTATTCAATCTCGTCTTGGCCAGAAAGTTATTGCTGTTGGTGAAAGAGCCAGTGTCTGAGTGCTTGTAGCTATGTATGTATGAACTATGTACATATATATGTAATGCTTGTTGGCTTACAGTGTCTAAATATTTACCATCTAATGAGGCAAAAGAAATGTTGCCTTTCCCCGTACTAACTGATTATGGCTGTGCATGGCCCTATAAAAATTTAACCACTTTTGATAACAATACAAAATAATATTAGCTGCCATTTCTGAGGCTCAGAAACATTAAGTAACTTGCCTAAGGTTACACAGCTAATAAGTGGCAGAGCAGGATCTTACAGTTACAGCTTGGAGAGAAGAGGAGAATAAGTGGTGGACTTGATTCTGGCCATGCAGATGCAGGTGACCCCCTGGACGTCAGCTTCTCTGGGGCTGGGCTTAACTCCAAAATTGCCAGGCAGCTCCTTGACCCCATCTCTCATCATAAGCTTGCTCTGGGATGGCTGCCAAAGCTACTTTTTAATTACAATCCCCGTGAGAACACTGTGGCCAGAAGCTTCTATCTTCCTGGCATTTTCCTTCCTGTGGGGCCTCCCAACTCAGCAGTTCCTCTATAACATGGCTAACTCCCCTCTTGTTTCCTCCTAGACTTTACATTGTTGGTTCAGAGGGGAGACTGCTGTTGCTAAGCCCTGCTGAGCATCATTTCTGGTGTGGCAGAGTTGACAAGCCTCCTGCTTCTTGACTTCTCCTGACTCATCTATGCAGAGCAGACACTCCTCACTTCTTGAACATCACTGAAGAATATTCTGGTAAGTAAATTTTTCAGGAATGCAAGCTTACTGCTAAGAACACTCAACTTTAGAAACCTGGAACAATTTTGCCCATTAATCTTTTCTGTTTTTGAGATGGAGTCTTGCTCTTGTCACCCAGGCTGGAGTCCAGTGGCAATCTCAGCTCACTGCAACCTCCACCTCCTGGATTCAAGCAATTCTCCTGTTCTAGCCTCCTGAGTAGCTGGGATTACAGGTGCCTGCCACCATACCCAGCTATATTTTATGTTTTCAGTAAAGATAGAGTTTCACCATGTTGGTCAGGTTGGTTTTAAATTTCTGACCTCAGGTGATTCGCCTGCCTTGGCCTCCCAAAATGCTGGGTCTGTGCTATGGTCAGGTCCAAGACAGGGCCCAGCCAAGTCTAGAGTGCTGGCCAGCATAGGGTGAAACCTAGGGCAGGACCAATGCAGGGGACAGGCCAGGGTGGTACCAAGATGAAGGCAAGGACAGGGAATGGCCAGAGTAGGGACAGAGCAAGGGTAAGGATAGTGCATGTTCACGGCACGGTGAGGATACAGGGACAGGGTCAGAGCCATAGCATCACCAGAAACTGGACTGTGACTAGGACAGTGACAAGGCCAGAGTCAGGGCCATAGTAGTGCAAGGCCAGGGTAATGCCAGGCATTTCAGGGTCAGACAAGATCAGGACCAGGGAAGAACCAGAATAAGGCCTCAGTGGGGCAGGGCCAGGATGAGGATATAGGTTAGTGCCAGGGCTGAGCCATAACAAAGAGGAAAAACCAAGGAAGGACCTGAGTAGGGTAAGGATCAGGACCAGTACCAGGGTTGGGGGCAGTACTGGACTGTGACAAGATAGGGTCATGGCAGGGCATGGCCAGAGCTCCTTCATAGAGAAGGCAGCGCCAATGCTAGGGTAGGGTCAGTGATGAGGCAGAGTCAGTGAATCTCGAGGGTGGGATTAGGACCAGAGCACAGCCAAGTCAGGGTAGGTCAGGGCATTGGTATGACTGGGATGTTGCCATGTCATTTTAGTGCCAAGACAGGGCAGAACAGGAAAAGACAATGTTAGGGCCAGAGCAAGGACAAGGCGAGGCTGGGCAAGGTCAATTCAGGGCCAGGATACCTCCAAGTCCAGTTCAGGACTGTGGCAGGTCCAGGGCTATTGCAGATCAAAGTGTAGCACCAGGGCTAGGTCTGGGATAGGGCCAGGTTCAGCTCAGGGTCTAGTCAAAGCTAGATTAAGGGCCAAGGTAGGGCCAGGTCAGGGTCTAAGCCAGAGTAGGCCAAGGGCAGGTCCAGAGCAGGGTGAAGATACAGCCAGTGCATGGCAGGGAAGGGTGGTTCAAGACAAAGGCTATACCAGGACAGAGCAGGACCAGGGTCATGGCAAAATTAGGGAAGGTCTTTGTCATGTCCAGCGACCAGGAAAAGGTCAGGGTCAGGCCTGAATAAGAGCAGGGTTATAATCAGGGATATAGCAGAAACAGCACATGACATGGTAGGGCAGGTCCAGAGCCAAACCATACAGAGGGTAGAGAAAAAGTCAAGGTAGGGTTAAGAGAGGTCCAGGGAGGGACCAGGACCAGGACACAGCCAGGGTAGGATAGGCCAGGACAGTTACCATACTGGGCTGTGGCAGGGCCCAGTCAGTCCTGGGAGAGAGCAGAACAGGCAAGGCCATGGTGAAGAGAGGGCTGGAAAGGGTCAAGGAAAGTATAGAACAAATCAGGCCCATGACATGTCCAAGTACAGGTCACAGAACAGGACCAGGACCATGACCATTGGCAAGCCTGAGATCATGTCAGGACCAAGGTCAGGACAAAAGGCAGGCTCATAGTGAAGGCATTGCCAGCCCAGTTCCAGGGAAGGGGTAGGGCATGATAGGGCCAGTGTAGTACAGGGACAAGGAAAGGGCAGGGCAGATAGGGGTGAGGGTAAGACCAGGGACATGGCAGAGCAGGGACAGGGAAGACCAAGGAAAGGTTAGGGCAGATAGGTGTGAGGGCAAGACCAGGGACATGGCAGAGCAGGGACAGGGAAAGACAAGGAAAAGGGTAAAGCCAGGGGAAAGGGCAAGGCCAGAAATGGGCCAGAGAAAAAGCAAGCCAAGGAGGGTACAAGGTAAGAATGGCCAGTTCAGAACCTGAGCCAAGGGAGGCCAAAGGCAGGGACCGGACAGAGCAAGACCAGGGTAAGAAGGGACATAGCAAGCCAGGGTAGCGCCAAAGCAAGGTTAGGGACAAGGTAGGACTAAAATAACACAAGACCAAGACAGGGCAAGTGCCAGGACAGAACCAGAGAATGGTAGGGTCAGGTCAGGGTCACTTCAATGGCATGGGCAGCATCAGCACCATGCTATGGGCAGGGCAAGTAAATACAGAGTCAAGGAGGGGCCAGGGTCAAAGCAGACATAGGGTGGGTCCAGTGCCAACTCACAGCAATTTCAGGGCGAGTAGTTTGCCAGGGCCAGTTTATGGCCAGGTCAATGTTGGATCAGAGATAAGGCCAGAGCAGGCAAGGCCAATCATGCTCCAGGGCAAGGGCAGAGCCAGGGCAGAACCAGGAAAAGGAGAAAGCAAAGGTAGGGTCAGGGTAGGGTAGGGCTAGGGTAGAGTAGGATTAAGGTAGCACAGGGCCTGGCCAAAAGCAGGGCAGGGCCATAGCAGGGGAAGAACTAGAATCAGGGAAAGGGCAAACACTGGGCCAGGGTATGGTGTGGCCAGTACAGGGTGAGGTTAGAGGATGACAGGAGGATGGCTGGAGGAGTGGATAGAATCAGTACCATGGCCAAGTGAGGGCCATGACAGAACCAGAGCTGGGTTAGAACCCTCACATTGGCAATGCAGGGCAACGAAAATGGCAGTGTCCACCAGGACTGTGCCAGGGCAGGACCAGCACTGGGACAGGGCCAGAGCCAGGGCAGGAAGAGGGCTGGGTCATGGCCAGGAAAAAATTCAGGGGCAGGGTAACAGCCAGGGATATGACAGGACCAAGATGAGGGCCAGGACTGAACAGAAACAGGGCAGGATCAGAGACAGACAGGAACATGGCAGGGCCAGGGCTTGGGACAGGGCAAGTCCAGGACCAGCATGAGGCAGGACAGGGATAGGGTAATGCAGAGCAAAGGCAGAATAGGGCCAGTGTAGGGCAAGGGTGCAGCCAGAGGATGGCAGCGTAGGATCACAGAAGGCCATACTGAGGACATGGACCAGACAAGGCCCACAACAAGGCAGGGCCAGAAAGGGGTCAGGACAAGGGCAAGTCAAGGGGCCACTGAAGGGCCAAGGAAAAGGCAGAGCCATGGAGGAGCCAAGGAAAGAAAAGGGCTGTTTGAGAACCAGAGTTAGGGCCAGGGCAAGACAAAGGGCTGGGAGGGCCACATCAGGCCAGAGTAGGGCCAGGGCAAGGTCAAATCTAAGGCAGGACTAGGATAACACATGGTTAAGGCAGGTCCAGTGAAGAGCAAAACCACAGCATTGACTGGGAAGAACCAAGGCATTGTCAGGTCCTTGGCTTGAACAGTGCCAGGTCAGTGTCATCCCATAGCCAAGACATATCCAGGGACCAGGCAGGCATACAGTGGATCCAGTGACAAGGTATGGCTGCATCAAATACAGGGCCAGTCTAAGTCCAAGTCCAGGGAAGGTCCAGAGCAAGGAGAGAGCCAGGGAAGAACCAGGAAAAGACAAAGGCAGGTCCAGGGAAGGGTATGGTAGGGGTAGGAACAGAGCAAAGCAGGACTAAGATAGCTCAGGGTGTGGACCATAGCAGGGGAGGACTAGGAATAGGGTCAGGGAAAACACTGGGCTCAGGAAATGGCAGGGCCAGGGCAGAGTAGGGCAGTGCAGGGTCAGGACTATATCCTGGACAGAGTAGGCCTGGGGTTTTCATCCCAGGGACTGGCCAGTGCAAGTCTGATAAGAAGGCAGGTCCAGGGCCAAGATAGAGCCAGGGAAGAGCAGGACTATTGCAGGGTGAGGGAAAGACCAGAGTTTGCAGGGTCAGGGCCATGGCAGATCAGGGTCAGGATAAGAGTTGGGACAGGTCTAGGAATATCATAGGACCAGGGTCAGCTTGGGCAAGGCAGGAAAGTACCAGAACCAGGCCATAGGGAAGGGCAAGTCCCAAGGAAGGACCAGGTAGTACCAGGGCTGAATGACAGCTCTGATTTCAAGGGCTGAAGAAGAATCACGGAAGGTCCAGTGCTGAGTCAGAGTCAGATTCAAGACATGAATAGGGAGGGGTCAGGATCAGGACAGGTCCAGGGCACAACCAGCACAGGAATAGGCAGGAAAATGTGAGGACCAGGCCATGGCAGGACCAATTCATCACTGGGGCAGGGCAGGACAAGACCAGGGTCACACAGGGTAAAGACAGGACAAGTACATTGCAGGGCCAGGGTTCAGTCCAGACCCAGAGAAGTACTGGGGCAGTGCCAGTGCTGGGACCAGGACCAGTAAAGGGCAATGTCAGGAATAAGGCAAAGAAAGATCCTCAGGGCCAGAGCCAGAGCCATGGCAAAACCAGCAACTGGGTTAGACCAGACAGTGATAGGGCCAGAGTCAGGGAAAGGGTCAGAACAGCGTGTACTCAGTTAAGGCACAGGCAAATCAGGGCCAGTGCCAGGCCAGTACCATGATAAGGTCTTAAGGAGGTCAGGGTCATGGCAAGGTTATTGCCATGGCCAGGTCTAGGACAAGGCTTGTGCAGGACTATGACAGGACCAGGACCATAGCAGGACCAGGATTAAAAGCAGGGGCCAGTGGTCAAGATCAGGGCTGTGGCCAAGTCTGTGCTAAGGTCAGGATAAAGACCAAAGTAGGGCAGGGCCAGGTCAAAGGGGCAAAACCAGGACCAGGATGAGGTCACAGCCAGGGTAGAACTAGGATTGTGCAGGGTAAGAACCAGGCTGGAAGCAATGCATGGTCAGGGACCAAGACATTGTGGCCAAGTCTAGACCAGGGACAGGGTCAAAGCAAATGCAGAGCCAAAAAGAAGACAGAAACATGGAGGGTCCAGAGGAGGGCAAAACCAAGGCAGAACCAGAACCAGCAAGAAGCAAAAGCAGGGACAGGGCAGAGCAAGGCCAGATTAGGGCCAGGTCCAAAAGAGGGCATAGCAAAAAGCAGGGCAGAGGTCATAGCTGGGTTATGACCAGGAACATGGTCAGGGTATTTTGGGGTCATTAAAGTCCCATAACTGATGACAGTGAAAGACCAGGACAAGGAAGAAGGTAGGGCCAGGCCCAAGGCTGTGCCATGTCAGAGAGTGCCAGTGCAGGGTCATTTCAGGGTGAGGGCAAGACCAGAGAATGGAAGGGCAGGTAATGTCCAGGACAGGGCCATGGTCCAGGGCAAGGCAAGGTCAGGGTCAGGGCCTGGAAAAGGAAAGGACTAGGGTCAGGGATATGACAGGACCAGATCAGTCCAGGGTAAAAGTCAAGGCTTGATCATGGCAAGTCTAGAAAGGGGTTACAGAGGGGCAGGGCCAGGGCATAAACCGTGCAGGGTAAGATAGGGCAATGGCATGACTGGTCCATGGCAAGAAGAAGTGCAGCATTACAGAGGGCCAAGGAAAGGCCATGGCAGGAAAGGGTAGGAAAACGTCAGGGCCATGGCAGTGCCAGTGACAGAAGCAGGGCAATGCTAGGGAAGGTCCAGGACCAAGAGAGAGTCAGGAACATGTCAAGAAAAGTGGCAGGGTGAGTGCTATGGACAAGTCGGCCAGGGTGCTGGGTAATGCAGTGTGCATCATTGGTTGGCACGGGCAGAACCAGCACTGTGGTTGGGCTGGAGCCTGGTCAGGACCTGAGCTGTGTCTTGGTCAGGGAAAAATGAGAGGCAGTGTCACAGCCAGTGATATGACAGGACCAGGACAAAGTAAGAAGCAGAGCAGAACGAGGGCCAGAACAGGGACAATGCACTCCCAGGACTTGGCACAGGTCAAGGTCAGAACTAGCACAAGCCAGGGCAGACAAGGGCAGGGCTAGGATAGCACAGAGCCGAGACAGTGTAGGGCCAGTGCCAGAACAGGACAAGGAAAGGGGCAGGCTATGGCAGGACAGGCACATGGAAGCCCAGAGTTGTGATATGGACAGTGCAGGACCCACAAAAAGACAATGCCAGAAAGGGGCCACGAGAAGAACAACGCTGGAGAAGGGTCAGGGACCAAGGCAAGATGAGGGCTAGGTCAGAACCATAGCCTGCACAGGCTAAAGGCAGGGCTAGAGCCGGGCAATACCAGGGTAAGGAAGACCAGGGTAAAGTCACAGCAAGGTCAGTGCCAAGGCAGGACTAGAGTACATATGGCTAAGGCAGGCCAGAGAAGGGTAAGGCCAGGATATTGCCAGGGCAGAACCAGGGAAGTGCAGATTCAAATAAAAAAAATGGACAGGGTATGTTCAGCACCATGTCATATACAGGGCAGGTTGAAGGACAATACTAGGCCAAGAGGGTCCAGGACCAAGCAAGCATAGGATGGGTTCAGTTCCAAGGCACAGCCAGTGGGGGCCAGGGCATTGCCAGGGCCACCATCAGCCATGCCAAGTCTGGGTCAGTGATATAGCCAAAGGGTAGCACCAGAAATGTTCCAGGGTAAGGACAGGCCCAGGGACGGACCAGGACAAGGTAAAGGTAGGGCCAAGAGAGAAAACGGCGTGTATAGGGCCAGGACAGAGCAGGACTAATTAGCACATGGCATGGCTAAAAGCAGGGGTGGGACTTAGCAGTGGCAAAAGTAGGAACAGGGTTAGGCCAAGCAGAGGGCAGAGTATGTGGCAGGGACAGGGCAGAAAACGTCAGGACCAGAACAAGTTCATGGACAGATTAGTCCTAAGGTCAGCCCAGGGCAAGACTAGGGCAAGTTCAAGGAGAAGGTAGGGCCAGGCTAGAACAGGACCAGTGCAAGACCAATGCAGTGTGAAAGAGAGGCCAGAGCACTGAAGGGGGCATGGCCATGATGGGTCAGGGCCTGTACAAGGTTAGGGCCAAGCCCAGGAATATTACAGGACCATGGCCAGGGCAGAACCAGAGCCAGGCTATAGAGGGCAGAGCAAGTGCCAAGGCTGGGCCAGGTAGTTCCAGGGTTGAGTGACAGTGAATCCTAAGTGCTAGGGATGAGGCAGGATCAGGAAAAATCTAGGGCTGAGTCAGGGTTATAGCAAAGACAAGACCAAGGAAGGACCAAGGATATTCAGGGCCAGGGAACAACTAGGGCAGGTTCAGGCAGGGCAGTAAAAGAGCCAGCCCATGGCAGCGCCACATTGGTGCTGTGATAAGCAGAGCCAGGCCTGGATTGTGCAGGACAAAGGCAGGGCTGGTCCAATGAAGGGACAAGGTCAAGGCAAAGAAAGAGCAGCACCAGGGTCATGTCAGGCCAAGCAACAGGGCTAGGGCCTGGAAAGTGACAGGACCAGGTTGGAGGTTTGGGCCAGAACAGCACATCAGAGTAGGGCCTGGCAAATAAGAGCCAGGACAGGTTCAGGGTCCATGATAGGGCCAGGACTTGGGAAAGGCCATGACCAGGTCTAGGACAAGGAAGGCTGAATGAGGGCTATGACAGGGCCAGCGCCATGGAAGTACCAGGATCAGGAGCAGGGGTCAGGCCTGGTTCAGGGGCAGGGTGACGTTCAAGGTAGGGCACAACAAAAGGGCAAGACCATGACCAGAGCAAGATCAGGGACAGGGCAGGACTAGAATAGGACAGGGCCAGGGCCATGCCAGTATCAACATAGTGCTAGGGAACAGGTCAGGGCCAAGGCTGGGCCAGGAACAGGGCCAGAGCAAGGGCAGGGCAAGAGAAAGGGTAGGGCCACAGAGAAGGCAGAATTAGGGAGAGTCCAGATCAAGGGCAGGGCTATAGCATTCCAGAACCAGGACAAAGCAAAGGCAGGTACAGGGCAGGCAAAGACTAGGTTAGTGACAGGGCAAGGCTATGGTAGGACAGAGCACAGCCAAAATCAGGAAAGGGCCATAGCAGATGCAGGACTAGAAACAGGGCCAGGAAAAGCAGTGTGTCATGGTGTGGTGGCGCCTGGACATTGGATGACAGGGTAGGACCATGTCATTGATAGGGAAATTCCAGCATCCGCCTGGGGAAGGTCCAGGACGAGGCCAGGGAGAGGGCATGAGTAAGGCCATGCCAAGACATAGACCTCCAGTACAGGGTCAATTCAGGGTAAGGCCAAATCCAGAGCATCAAAGTGCACCGAAGAGCGAGGGAAGGTCCAGGACAGGGCTAAGGATATGGGCAGGGAAAGGCGGGGTCAGGGCCTGGATCAAGGATGGTCTAGGGCCAAAGCTATGGAAGGGCCTGGGCAGAGCTCTGGCTAAACAAAGGTAGATCAGAGTCAGGTCATAGTGAAGGCAGGGCAAAAGCTGAGGCAGGGTTAGAGAACATCCAGGGAGCAGCTAGGCCTGGGCAGGGTAAAAGCACAACCAGTGCAGGGTAAGGCTAGGCAATGGCACCCATGGGTCATGTCAGGGCCCCAAAAGGGCAGTATAAGCATGGCCTTGAGGGATGAGGGCAGAGACATGTCAAGGCATGGCTGGAAGAAATCAGGCTCAGGATGTAGCAACGTCCAGGTCATGACCAGAATATGACCAGGACAGTGACCACTTGCAGGCCTGGTGCCATGACCAGAGTCAACAGAAACAGCAGGGCCAGAATCAAACCATGGCCAGCACAGGTCCAGAGAAGGTACAGGGTAGCACATGGCAATGACAGAGCTGTGTAGGGCCAGGGAAGTGGGTAGTGTATTGCCCAGTCAGTGCTGGACCAGGTCAGGACTGGGATGGGTCATGGCTAGGGAAAAACTAAGGGCAGCTCAGAGTCAAGGACATAACATGACCATGACTAGGGCCAGGAGGGGGCTGGAAGAGGGCCAAGAACGGCAAAAAGTCGACTAGGGCAGGTATATCATAGGGCCAGAAAGGGGCCAGGAAAAGGTTATGGCCAGAGAAGGCATAGGGAATAGGCAGAACCAGGAAGGGACCAAGGCAAGGGTATGGCCATGTCATAAATAGAGCCAGGGTAGACCAAAGGGAGGACCTGGGTAGGGTAAGGGCAGGGTAGGGAGGACCATGGCAGACCAGGATAGTGTAAGTCCAAGACACAATTATAGCATGGCAGAGGACGGGCAGGGCAGTGTCAGGACAATCGCATTGACAGGACAGAATCAGCATTGTGCCACAGGCAGGACAGGTCCAGGGACAGTGCTGGGCTAAGGAGAGGTCAGAGGAAAGGTAGGCAAAGAATGGGTCAAGTGCCAATGTATGCCTGGTGCAAGGCCAGGGCATTTTCAGGGCCAATATGTGCTAGGCCAAGGTTGGGGCAGGGACAAAGCCAGAGCAAGGGCAGGACCTGGAAGGGCCCAGAGCAAGGGCGGTGCCAGAGAAATACCAGCCCCAGGATAATTCAAATTTTGGATGAGGGCAGGGTATAGCCAGGGTAGTGCCAGGACAGAGGAGATTTAAGGTATCACAGGGCATGGCCAAAAGCAGGGCAGGTTCATAGCAGGGGCAGTACTAGGACCAGGGTCAGGGTAAGCACTGGGCCCAGTACATGACAGGGCTAGGGTGGAGGAGAGCAGGGTAGGACCAAAATTTATTACAGACAGAATAGACTTGGGGTCATTCTAGGGCAGGACCAGGGCAAGTCCAGGGAGAAAGCAGAGCCAGGGTCATGGCAGAACCAGGGTAAAGCAGAACCAGTGCAAGGCAAGTGAGGGTGAGGGCAAGATCAGGGAATGGAAGGGAAAGTCCATGGAGGGTCCGGGTCAGAACAAGGGTAGGTGTATAACCAGGAATGTCCAGACCACAGGCTGGACCAGAGCTGTGCCAGAGCAGGGAAGGGCAGGGTAGGGCAGGACTAGCATCAGGTAATAGCGAGGACAGAATAAGTGCCAAGACAGGGCCAGATAGTGCCAGGGTTGAGTTACAATAATCTCTGAGTGTAAGGGCTGAGGCTGGGTAAGAGAAGGTCTAGGGCTCAGTCAGGGTAGATCCGAGACAGGACCAGGGCAGAACCAGGGAGGGATCAGGATTAGGGCACAACCAGGACAGGGTCAGGCAGGGTAATGGGAGGACCAGAACATGGCAGAATCAATTCAGTGCCAAGACAGAGCAGGGCCAGTGGAGGATAGCACAGGGAAAAGGAGGGCAGGTCCAATGCATGGCAAAGGTCCAGATCAGGGCCAGAGAAGTACAAGATAGGCACCTAGAAAGGGCAATATCAGTACAAAGGCAAAGGCTAAGCAAAAGCAGGGTCAGGACCATGACAGGACCAGCAAAAAGAGTAGGGACAAGACAGTGCAAGAGCCAGGGTGGGAAATAGTGCCAGAACAATGTACCAAGGTAGATTGCAGGCAAAGCAGACCCAGCACATAGTCAGAGCCATGCTCACACCAGGGTTAAGTTAAGGCACAGGATACAGGCCAGAGCAATGTCAGCATACGGGCAGAGCTAGGGCCAGGATTATGACAGGGCCAGCTCCAGGGCCAGGGACAAGGATAGGGGCCTGGCACGACCAGGGCAGATTAGGCAAGAGCCAGGACATAAGAGAACAGGGCAAAAGCCAAGTCACAGTCAGTACAGGTCAAAAGAGGGTTTGGGGCTAATCTGTGTCAGGGCACTACTAGTGCCTGGTGAGACAGGACAATGAAATGATGGGGCCATGGAAATGCCAGGATAAGACAGAATAGGAAGAGTCTTGGTGAGGCAGGACACAGACATGCCGAGGCAGGACTGGGAGAAATCAGGCCCAGGATGTGTCCAAATCCATGTCAGTTCAGAAGAGGACCAGGACCACTGGTAGACCTGGGGCCATATCAGGAGCAGAGTCAGGTTGAGGGGCCAAGCCAGAGCCAAGACAGACAGTGCAGATCCAGGACAGGGGCAGGATAGGACATGGCCAAGTCAGGGTCAGAGTGGGGCCAGGACAGAGCAAGCACAGGGGGAGGATAGGACACAGCTAAGACAGGGTCAGGTTGGGGTCCAGACAGCCCAGGTAATGGCAAGGTTGTACCAGGGAAGAGCACTGCAAGACCAGCTACAGGAAAGAGCAGGTTTAGGGTAGGACCAGGCTGAATGCCAAGGCCACACTTAGAGCAGATCTGTGGCAGAAACAGGACCAGGACATTTCAGACCTAGCATCTCAGCGGGCCAAGGAAAGGCCTCGGCAGGTAGGAGCTAGGGCAGGAACAGGGCCAAGACTGTGCCAGGCATGATTGGGGCCAGCCAATAGAAGAGAGAGGCCAGAGGCAGGGCAGGACCAGGGACAAGTTAGCGTCAGGACTACGGCAGGATGAGTGGCAGTGTAAGGGCCATGGCAAAGTTGGGGCCAGGACACGGCTGTGGCATAGGCAATGTAGGGCAGGGCCTAGTCAGGGCTGGCCTATAGCAGGACCAGAAGCAGGGAAAGGCAAGGTGCAGAGTGGGACCAGGGCTGGTTCATGGCCAGTTATATACCAGGGGTAGAGTCACTGCCATGAACATGATAATATGAAGACCAGAGCCAGAAATAGGGCAGGGCCAGGGATAAGGACATGGAAAAGTCAGGGTCAGCACATGGCCAGGGAAGGGCTGGCATAGGGTAGTGTGGAGCAAAGACATGGCAGGGTCAGTGTAGAGAAAGTAAAGACCAGGCGATGGCAGGGTAGGTGAAGGATAGGCCTGGGTGGGAAAACGGACCAGGCAGAGCCCACAAGGCAGGTCTAGAAAAGGGCCAAGGCAAGGAAAAGGGCAAGAGTGGAGAAGTACAAGGTAAAAGGCAGTGCCAGGGAGGAGCCAACACAAGGGCTGGGCCAGGTCAGAATCAGAACCAGGGCAGACCAAAGATTGTGCCAGGTCATGGCAAAGTCAGGGTAGGGAGGGCTGTGGCAGACTAGGTTAGGACCAGGGAAATGTGAGGGCCGAGACAGAACTAGGGTAGCTCAGGGCCAGGGAATGAGTGAGGGAAAGGCAGAGCCAGGGCAGAACCAGTGCATGATAGGAATAGGACAGGGTAGGGAAAGTGCTGTGCCATAGCTGGTGTAGGTCTAGGGACAATACAGAGCCAAGGAGGGGCCAAGGAAAGACTGGCATGATTCCACTGCTAAGACATGGCCAGTGTGAGGCCAGGGAATTTCCAGGGCCTGTGTAGGACCATGTAAAAGTTAGGGCAGGGACAAAGACAGAGCAAGGGAAGGTCTAAGGTCAAGGCCACAGCAAGTTCATGCCTATGGAGGGTCCAGGGTAAGGTCAAGACCAGACCATTACCAGTACCACAACAAGACAAAGGTAATGCCAGGGCAGATTATGGCCAGGGCCAGGGAAGAGTAAAACTAAGTTAGCACCGGCTGTAGATAAAAGCAGGGAGGGTCAGGGCATGAGCAGGACTAGGAACAGGGCCAAGAAAACACTGGGCCCAGTGTATGTTAGGGTCAGGGCAGAGGAGGGCAGGGCATGGGCAATGTTATAGACAGAATAAGCCTTGGATCAGCCCACTGCAGGGCCAGGGCAAGGCTGAGGATAAGAAGACAGAGCCAGAGTAGAGAAGGATCAGTGATAAGCCAATGTAGGGTGAGGATAAGGCTGGGGCAAAAATTGCAGGGTAATGGTGGGTTAGGACCAGGTCAAGGGTAGGGCAAGCTGCAGCTCAAATTGTGAGAGGACTAGAGCCAGGAAAGTTCAAGAGTAGGGCAGGACCAGAGACAAGCCATAGAGTGGTTAGAGAAAGTTTCAAGACAGAGCTAGGTAGTGCCAGGGCTGAGTGACACTGTGCCCTGTATATGAAGGCTGAGGCAGGATCAGGGAAGGCTTAAGGCTGAATCAGAGTTAGATCCAAGACAGGGACAGGAAAGGACCAGGGAGGGGTCAGAGCCTGGACTGGACCAAGAAACAACCAAGGTAGAGTTGGGTAGGGCAATGGGAGGATCAAGACATGGCAAAGCCAGGTAAGCACCACCACAGGGCAGGGCCAGGTCAGGTTAGCAAAGGTTAAAGGCAGAGCAGTTCCAATGCAGGAACAGGGTCCAGATCAGGACCAGAGAAGCTCCAAGGCAGGGCTGAGACCAGCACCAGAAAAGAGAAATGTCAGGACCAAGGCAAAGATAGAGCAGAGACAGGGCCAGAATTGTGGTAGGACCAGCCACAGATTTAGGGCCAGGACAGTGATTTGGCCAGGGTCAGGGCTTGGACCAGAACAGCATACTAGGGTAGGGTCCAGGAAATCAGAGCCAGGATGAGGCCAGAGCTAGGGCCAGGGAGGGTCAGGGTAAGGTTTTAATCAAGGGAAACATCAGCACCAGGGTCCATGCCAGGGCCAGAAGAACATCAGGGTCATGGCAGGATGAGGGTCAGGAGCAGGGACAGTGGTAGGCCAAGGAGGGGGTTGGGGCCAGGTCTGGGCTAGGGAAAGGGTAATGGCTGGGCAGGGCCATGGCAAAGGGTCAAGTCTAAGTTCAGGGCAAGGTCAGTGCCATGGAAGGACTAGGATAGCACATGTTCAGGGCCAGTTGAGGACAAATGAAGTGCCAGATACAGAGAGAGTAAGGGCCGTGACAAGGCAGAATGAGAACCAGGAGAAAGCAAAGGGAGGGCAATGGCAGATTAGGACCAGGGCAGGGTCCTATATAGCATAGGGTATGGTCAATATCAGGACAGGGCCATAGCCGGGGTAGGACTAGGAACAGGGCCAGGGCAAAAACTGGGTGAGGGTCTGGTGGGGCTAGTTCAGGGCCAGGACAGAGAAAGACAAGTCAGGGCAAGGGGAATGTTATGTACATGGTAAGTCCAGGTCAGGGCCAAGGCCTGCTGAAGTCTAGGAGGAAGGCAGGGCTAGCACAAAGGCTGTGCCAAGGCAGAGAGGGCCAGTGCAGGGTCAATGCAGGGTGATGGCAAGGCCAGTGCAATGAAGATCAATGGAAAGGCCAGACTGGACCAGGGCAGTTAGATGGAGGGCAGGAAAGGCTTAGGGCACATCCAGGCCAGGAAAGAACAGTGTTAGGGCCTGGATAAGGGCAGTTAGAGCCAGGGACATGCCAGAAACAATACCAGGGAAGAATCAGAAATAGGGTAGAACCAGGGCAAGGGAAGGGACATGGCCGGGCCATGGGCTCAGGCCAGGGCAAGGTCGGGGTCATGACAGAGAACAGTCAGTGTAGAGCAAGGACAGGACCAGGTGATGGCAGGGCATGGACAGGGAAGGGCAGGGCCATAACATGAACAGAAGATTGCTTACAACAAGGCAGGGCCAGATAAGGACCAGGGAAAGGGCAAGGCCAGATAAAGTCCAATAAAAAGACAAGGCCACATAGGGTCCATGGCAAGGATTAGCACCAGAGCAGACTAAAAGGCAGGGCAAGACCAGAGTAGGGAAGTTCATGGAAGTCCAGTGTAGGGCCAGGGTAATTTCAGGGCCGATGCAGGACAGTGATGACACAGAGACACAGGATTGCTGGAGAAGAGCACAGTCAAGGCAGAACCAGGATATGACAGAGCAGGGTTAGGTCTTTGGCATGGACAGGGCAGGGTCAGCACCATACTATAGCCGTGACAGATCCTGGGACAATGCAGGGCCAAGGAGTGGTCAGAGAAATGGCAGGTATAGGTTTGATCAAGTGCCATTGCATGCCTGGTGCATGGTCAGGACGTTTCCATGGCCAGTGTAGGGCCAGGCCATGTTGGTTCAGGGATAGGGCCAGATCAAGGGCAGTGTTAAGGAGGGTCCAGGGAACAGGCAGGTCTAGGGCAAAATCAGGATTGGTATAGTGTAAGGGCTGGCCCAGGGCAAGGTACAGCCAGAGTAGGGTCAGAGCAGAGCAGGACTAAGGGAGCATAGGGTTTAGTAATGCAGGACCATAGCAGGGGCAGGACTAGGAGAAGGGTTTGGGCAAACACTGGGCCCAGGGTATGGTAGCTCCAGGGCAGATGATGGCACAGCAATGACAGGGTCATAAGATGGACAGAGTAGTCCCAGGGCAGGGCCGGCGCAAGGACAGACATTTCCAGGCCCAGAGAAGGCAGGGCCTGAATGAAGGTAGCGCCAGGGTAGAGCTGGAACAGTGCAAGGACAATGCAGGCTGAGGGCAAGTCTAAGGTACAGAAGGGCAGCGCCATGTCAGGTCAGTACCAGTACAAGGGTAGGGACAGGGTCTCGAATATGGCAGGATGAGGGCAAGGTCCAGGGCTGTGCTAGGCATGGGCAAAGGCATGGCGGGGACCAGAGCCAGGTCATAGAGAGGGTATGGTGGGGCCAGTACAGGGCCAATTCATGGTCAGTGGTATGGCAGGATGAGTGGGGCAAGTGCCACGATTGTTCCACATTGTGCTAGGGCTGAGTGACATGGAGCCCTGATTGCAAAGGCTGAGGAAGGGCCAGGGAATGTTCAGGGGTAAGTGAGGGTTAGAAACAGGAAAGGGTTAGGGCAGGATCAGGGAGGGGTCAGGGACATGGAAAGACTATGACAAACCCAGGACACGGTTGGGCAATGCGATGGAAGAACCAGGTTATGTCAGGGCCAGGTTGGCACCAAAAAAGAGCAGAGACAGGCCAGGATAGTACAGGGCAAAGACAGGGCAGTTCCAGTGTAGGGCTAGGGTCCAGACCAGGGTGAGAGAAGCACTGGGGCAGGACCAGGGCCATGGCATGGACCAGGAACAGGACCAGGACCAGGATCTGGAAAGGGCAATGTCGGGACAAAATGAACCCACAGTAGGGCTATTGCTAAGGCAAGGGCAGTGACAGTGCCAGTGTCACGGCTAAGGCCAGATCAGTGTACCAGGTTAGGGCCCAGTAAAATCCGAACCAGGACAGTGTCAGGGCCAGGCTAGGGTTAGGTAAGGACTTACGCAAGAAAGGGTCAGTGTCAGGGCTTTTGCCCAGACCAGGACAGGGGAAGATCCATGGCCAGGTCTAGGACACACCTGGGGCAGGGAAGTGGCAGGACCAGAACCATGGAGGGTGAATGGTGAGAAGCAAGGGCAGCAGCAGCCAAAGGTCAGGGCTGGGGCCAGCTCTTGGCTAAAGACAGAGTGAGGGCCAAGGCTGGCAGGGTCAGGGAAAAAGGGCAAGACCAGAAACAGGGCAAGACCAAGACCAACAAAGGACTAGGATAGCACAGAGCCAGGCCAGGATCAATGTATGGCCAAGGGCCATGCCCTTGTCATGGACAGAGCAGGTCCCACAACAAGGTGGGGCCAAGACTGGTCCAGGGAAAGGCCAATGTAGGGACAGGGCTAATTCAAGGGCAGAACCATGGAGAGGGCAGGACTTGGGAAGGTCCAGAGCAAGAGCAAGGCCCAGCAGAACCAAAACCAGGACAAAGAAAAGGTAGGAACAGGGCAGGAGAAGGCTTGGTTAGGGCCAGGGACAGTACAATACCTGGCTAGTATAGCTGAGGTCATGGCAAAAAGAAGTGCAGTGCCATAATGAGCAGGCCTAGAAATGGGGCCAGGGTAAGCAGTGTGCCAGGTTATGGTGGGGACAGTATGGTGCCAAGATACAGAATGATAGAATAGGGCCAGCGCTAGGGCAAGGTCATTGAGAAGACAGGGCCAAGGCTGTGTGAAGGCAGAGAGGGCCAGTGCATAAATTTAGGGTGAAGGCAAGGCCAGGACATGGAAGAGCAAGGGCAGGGCAAGAGCAGGTTCTGGGTCAAAGCTTTTATAAGGGCAAGGCTAGTGTGGGGTCAAGACAGGGCTGAGATAGAGTAGGTAACAATAGGCTGGGCCAGGGAAGGACACGGCAGGGTCAGGCTGAATGCCAAGGGCATGCCGAGAGCAAGACCAGGTCAGAGGCAGGGACAGCAAGCAGAGGGCCACGGAAAGGCAAGCGTAGCTAGCGGCCTGGGCAGGACGAGGGCCAAGACACTGCAAGGGCCAGAGCTAGGGCAGAACCAGGGCCAAATAAGAGTAAGGGCTATGGCAAGAGGAGTGGCAGTGTAAGGACCATTAACAAGATAGGACCAGGTCCATGGCAGAACCCTGACATGGGGAGTGAAGGGCAGGGAAGGGCCACAGTAATGGGTAGTGCTGGGCTGGGCTGGGGAAGAGTAGGACCAGAACTGGGCAGGGCCAGAGAAAGGACAGGACTGGAGCTGGGTCACAGCCAGGGAAAAACCATAGGTAAGGTCACAGTCCAGGAATGTTACAAGACCAATTCTAGTATCAGACCCAGGATCAAGGAAGACTCAGGTCAGGGACATGGCATGACCAGTACAGGGCCAGGAAAGGGGAGGGGTAGGGTAGCTGAGAGCAAATGCAGTACAGGGCCAGTGTAGAGTAAGGACAGGGCCAGAGAATGGCATTGCAGGAACATTAAAAGTTACACAATAAGGCAGGGCCAGAAAGTGGCTAGGGCAATGGCAAGGGCAAGGGTAAGTCCAGAGAAGGGCCAGGGAAATGGCAGGGCTATGGAGTGACCAAGTCAAGGGCAAGATTAGGTCAGAACTAGAGCCAGGGCAGATGAAAGGGAGTGCTCGGGCAGGGCAAGACCAGGGTAGGCTCTGGGCAAGGTAAGGGGTGAGGAGGACTAGGATAACACAGGTCCAGGGCAGAATCAGTGCATGGTAGTGCCAGGGCAGAGCATGGTCAGGTCTATGACATTGGCAGGGCAGAGTGAGTGCTGTGCCATAGCCAAGTCAGGTCCAGGATCAATGCAGGGCCTAGGACGGACCACAGTAAAGGCAGGCCTAGGGTGGGTCCTATGTCAGTGGATACCCAGCATAGGGTCAGGACATTGCCAGGGCCAGTGTAGCACCAGGCCAAAGTGGGGCTAGTAAGAGTTCACAGCAATGGCACAGACAGCACACAACCAGGATTAGGAAAAGTCAAAGGCTGGGCTAGGGTGGGTTAAAACTAGGGCAGAGCATAACTACTGTATCACAGGGCATAGCCAACAGCAGGGCAGATGCACAGCAGGGCCAGGACTAGAAACAGGGCCAGGGAAGTTCTGGGCCCAGCGCATGGCAGGACCAGGGCAGAGGAGGGAAGGGCAGGACCACAGTTATGTCATAGACAGTGTAGGTCAGATGTCAGTCCAGGGCAGCACCAGGGCAAGGTAGAGCCAGGGTAGTTCAGGACCAGTTCAAGGCCAATGCAGGGTGACATCAAGACCAGGACATGGAGGGAAGAGCCATGGCAGGTCTGGGTCAGGAGTAGAGCCAGGGCCAGGAATATGGCAGAATCAGGACCAGGGCTGTGCAAGGGTAGGGCAGGACCAGAGCCAGACCACAGAGATGGCAGGGCAAATGCCAAGGCATGGCCAGGTAGTGTCAGGACTGAATGAAACAGCCGAGTGAAAGGGCTGAGGCAGGTTTAGGGAATGTCCTGGGCTGCGTCAGATTTCATCCAATACAGTACTTGGGCCTGGCCAGGGAGGGTTCAGGACCAGGATAAGGTTGGGGAGGGCAATGGGAGGACCAGTACAAGGCAGGAACAGGTTAGCACTGGCACAGGGCAGAGCCAGTCCAGAATAGCACAGAGCAAAGGCAGGACAAAGACAGTACTGGTCCAATGCAGGGCCCGGGTCCAGACCAGTGCCAGAGAAATGCAGGGTCAGGGACAAGGCTGGGACCAGGACCAGGGAAGGGCAGTGTCAGGACCAAGATAAAGCAAGAGCAGGGTAAGGGCCATGGCAGAACAAGCAACAGAGCTAGGGCCAGGCTAGTGACAGGGCCATGTAAGGGGTTAGGAACCATGTACCAGGGCAGGTAGTGCACAAACTGAAAACGATTTGTTTTTCTATAATAGGGCATGTGGCATTTTGGAGTCGTAGCTGGGCTGGGTGGGCCATTAGGATATATAGAGTTTGCTCTATAATTTAACTTGGACAATGTTATGTAATTATTTTACTAATATATTTTTGAAAGAGTTGTAGGGTTTATTGGATTAGCTTGAAACCAGTTTCTGGGGATTTGAATTCCTCCTTTTTTGTTTAAGATTTTACATAGGCTGATTCTTTGAATGTGTAATAAAAATTGGGACAGCTATAAAGTCATTCTAAGTTATTATTTAATTGTTCAAAGGGAAAATCTTTCATTTTGAGAAAGAGGCTTCTCAGACTATGAAGGCTGTCAGTACCTCTGCAGTTAGTGAGACAAATGAGCCTGCAGATGAAATAATATCTCATGCAGTGATGTATTGGGGTAGTTGAAGTATCATCCAGGTATTCCAGATAAGCCCAGAAAATGTTGTGGGAAGAAAGTTATACACCTACAAATATAACTGAAGTGATTTTTAGCATAGGGTTGGTTAAGTGTGTAGCCAGTGGATAAAGCCTGCTATAATGGCAAACACTGCCCCTATTGATAGGACATAGTGGAAATGGGCTAATATATAATGTGTGTCATGTAAAATAATGTCTAATGATGAATTGGCTAATACAATTCCTGTTAAGCTACCTACTGTGAAGAGAAAGATAAAGCCTAGAGCTCAGATTATTGCGAGAGATCATTTAATGTTGCTGCCGTGTGATGTGGCCAGTCAGCTAAAGACTTTTACTCTGGTAGGGATAATGATACTTATAGTGGTGGAGAAAGATTATGCTCATGTATCTATATCTATTCCTACTATAAATATGTGGTGACTGCATACAATAAAGCCTAGGAAACCCACTGATATTACGGCTGATACTATACCTATACCCAAATGGTTGTTTTTTTGCTGGTGTAGTATGTTACAATAGGAGAAATAATTCAAAAACCTGGTAGGATAAGGATTTAGACTTTGGGGTGCCCAGAGAATCAAAATAAATGTTGGCATAGAATAGGGTCACCTCCACCAGCAGGATCAAAAAAGGTAGTGTTAAGGTTACAGTCATTTAGTAATATAGTAATATCAGTGGTTGGGACAGGGAGAGAAAGAAGTGGAAGAACTGCTGTAATAAGGATGAATCAGACAGAAAGGGGTGTTTGGTACTGGTTTATGGCTGAAGGTTTTATATTAATAATTGTGGTATTAAAATTTATGGTTTCTAGGATAGAACAAATACCTGCTAGGTGGAGTGAGAAGATAGTTAAATCTACAGAGGCTCCTGAGTGTCCCAGGCTTCCTGAGAGGGGAGAATAGATTGTTCAGTTGGTTCCAGCACCAGCTTCTAGTATTGAGGACACAAGTAGGAGTAGAAGGGACATGGGGAAAAGTCAGAAGTTTCTGTTATTTATTGGAGGGAATGCTATATCAGGGGCACCAATTATAAGGGTGACAAATCAGTTGCCAAAGCCTCTTAATATGATTGGTATTACTATGAAGAAAATTATAATAAATGTGTGAGTGGTGACAATAACGTTATAGACATGGTTGTCTCCTAGTAGGGTTGCTGGCTGGCCTAATTCTGCTGGAATCAGGAGGCTTAGGGCTGTGCCTACTATTCCTGTTCATGCACTGAATAATATATGTAATGTTCTGATATCTTTATGATTAGTTAAAAACAATAAGCAGTTGACGAACATAGGTAGAAAAAGGTAAAATGGCTGAGGAAGGGTTAGACTGTAAATCTAAAGACAGGGGAATAGGCCTCTTTTTACCAATCCTGAGAAGATGCTATCATATTGAATTGCAAATTAAAAGGAGAAGCTTCAATCCTGCTGGGGCTTCTCCTGCCTTTTTTTTTTCTTATGGCAGGAGAAGTAGATTGAAGCCAGTTAAGTTATTTAGCTGCTAATTAATTTTTTTGTGGGTTAAAGTCCCATTAATTTAGTAAGGGCTTGGTTTAATGAAAGTAGGTAATTTGCATTCAACTGATGCAGAGTAAGGTTTTACAGTCTATAGAATTGATACAGAAATTAAGCATAATTTACTTTCTGAGGGCTTTGAAGGCTCTCAGGTGATTAACATTTACAGAGTTATATGTAGAAGAAGAGTGGAAAAAATACTAAATGAAGAAAGGAACAGTATGCATTTTATGTTTTCAAATTGTCATTCTATTTTTATGTTGTTAGATGTAGGAAATACTGTTATTGAAATAGAGTAAATTAAGCATATGTAAAAGTATAGATTTAGTAGAGTTATTATTGCTATAGTAATTGGAATATTTGGGTATTGTTTTTATAAACTCTTGCTAGATTGCTCATTTAGGAGAGAATCTTATTAATGGTGGTAGGCCTCCTGGGGTAATAGAATTAGTGGAATAATAGGTATTAATCATATTAGTTTATTTCAGGTGTGGGATAGTGATAGGATTTTAGTATTCAAGTTTAAGTTAACTGTTATAAATATAGAAGTTGTTAGAATATAGTAGATAAATAAATTTAGGATGGTGATGTTTGGGTCATAGGTTAATACTGCTATAATTCAACTTATATGGGTACTTGAAGCATAGGTTAGGATTTTACCTAGTTGTGTTTGATTAAGTTCTCCTCAGGTGCCAATTATAATGGTTAAAATTGAAATTAATAGGGAATTATTTGTGTTGATTGATAAAAAGATTTAAAGTTATATGAGATGGGAGGTAGTTTTTATCATGTGGGAAGAAGTATGGCAGGTTTTACGGGGATTCCTGGCTTACCTCTGGAAGTCAAAAGTGAAAGGGGCCTATTTCTTGTTTTATTGCCAGAGCTATTATTGTTATTATAAATGAAAGGTGGTTAATGTGGGGAGTAATTGTTCATTGTCCAGAGAGCAGGTTGTTAGAAAGAGTAGCTATTATAAAAATTATGGAGGGAAGATCCAAGATGGCCATTTAGGAAAAGCTCAGGAGTGCACCTCCCAGTGAAAGTGCAGAGGTTGAGTGGATGCCGCATTTCCAGATGGATTTTCATTGCCCACAGACCATGAGATTCCCAGGTGGAGGAGCCCCACAGGTAGCCAGCATGGCTGTTTTGGCCAGTGCAGCTGTTTTGGCCAGTGTGGCTTCTTTGCCCCGAGTGGCTGCTTTGTCTGTGCCCTGGCACAGCAGTTCTCTGTACTAAATACACTCGTCTGTGTGCCCTTTTAGCTGGCAATTCGAGCCCTGAGAAGTCACCCATTTCATCTCATTAAAAAGGGGACTGAACAGGGAGCAAGGCCAGGAGATTCCTAGGCAAAGAAAGCGCCACAAATCTCAGTGCCATTGTTTAAAGCAGCGCAGTAAGTCACCGCACAGAAAATCACAGAGATCCTGGCACATTTTCAACAGGCAATGGATCATCTGGAAGAGAGTTTACTGTTCAAATAAAAAAAGTCTCTGAGGCAGGGAGTGAGGTGATCAGGCTCAGCTGGTCCCACCGGTACAAAAGAACAGCAATAAGAAACTCTCTGGACTGAGAGTTTTACAGCAAGCACAGCTGAACCTCGGAAGGTCCAGCTCTGTGGGGGAGGGGCATCTGCCATTACCGAGGCACTCCACCACTATGGAGGTAGCTCACAACTGCTGCAGCAGCCTGCCGTTGCCAAGGCAACCCACCATTACAGAGAGAGTCCTCCAATACAGTGATGGGCCACCATTGCTGAGGCAGTTCTAACAACCCCCATATAAACAGGACTGCAGGGAAGTTCACATGGAAGCTGTGCAGAGCCCACAGCAGCTCAGCAAAGCCTCTGCAGGCAGACAGTGACTACACTGCCTCATTGCTGTGCAGGGCAGCCCTAAAAAAAGGCAGCAGCACAATGGATACTCATAAATAAAGCCCTAACTCCCTAAGACAGAGCACCTGGGAACAAAAAGCAGTTTATGAGTTCTGCTGCAGCAGATCTAAATGTAACTTTCCAGCAGCTCTGAATGAACAACGGAGCTCACAGCTTAGCACTTGAGCTCCTATAAAGGACAGACTGTCTCCTCAAGCAGCTCCCTGACCCCCGTATATCCAAAGAGTCACCTTATAAAGGAGAGATCAGACTGACATTTGGCAGGTATTTTCTGGGACAAAGATAGCAGAAGAAGAAACTGGTAGCAATCCTCACTGTTCTGGAGCTGCTGCAGGTGATCCCCAGGCAAGCAGGTTTTGGAGTGAACCTCAGAAGTCCTACAGCAGAGGGGCCAGACTGTTAGAAGAAAAAATAAGAAACAGAAATAACTTTATCATCAACTGGATGTCCACTCAGAGACCCAATCTGAAAATCAGCAAATACAAAGACAACAGGTGGATAAATCCACAAAGACAGGAAGAAACCAGTGCAAAAAAGGGGAAAACATCCAAAACTAGAACACCTCTCCTCCTACAAGTGATCACAACTTCTCACCAGCAAGGGAACGAGGAAGGATGGAGAACAAGTGTGTTGAAATGACATACTTAGACTTCAAAAGGTGGGTAATGAGAAACTTCTGTGAGTTAAAAGAACATGTGCTAACCCAATGCAAAGAAACTAAGAACATTGAAAAAAGATTTGACAAAATGCTAATGAGAATGGAAAACTTAGAAAGGAATGTAAGTGAATTGATGGAGCTGAAAAAACACAACATGAGAACTTAGTGAAGCATGCAGAAGTTTCAACAGCCAAATTAACCAAGAAGAAGAAAAGATATCAGAGATCAAGTATCAACTCAATAAAATAAAATGAGAAACAAAGATTAGACAAAAAAGCATAAAAAGTAAAGAACAAAGTCTACAAGATATATGAGACTATGTGAAAATACCTAATATACATTTGATAAGTGTACCTAAATGTGATAAAGAGAATGAATCCAAGCTGGAAAATACTCTTTAGTATATTATCCAGAAAAACTTCCCCAACCTATCAAGGTAGGCCAAAGTTCAAGTCCAGGAAATACAGAGAACACCACAAAGACATTCTTCAAGAAGAGCAACAACAAGGAACATAATCACAGATTCGCCAGGGTTGAAATGAAGAAGAAAATGCTAAGGACAGCCAGAGAGAAAGGTCGGGTTACACAAAAAGGGAAGCTCACAAGCCTCACAACAGATCTCTCAGCAGAAACCCTACAAAACAGAAAAGAGAGTGGGGGCCAGTATTCAACATCCTTAAAGAAAAGACCTTTCAATCCAGAATTTTATATGCAGCCAAACTAAGCTTCATAAGTGAAGGAAAAATAAAATTTTTGGCGAACAAGCAATTACTCAGAAATTTTGTCACCAACAGGCCTTCTTTACAAGAGCTCCTGAAAGAGGCACAACACATAGAAAAGAACAACCAGTACCAGCCACTCAAAAAGCATACCAAATGGTGAAAAGCATAAACAAAATAAAGAATATACATCAACTAATCGACAAAACAGCCAGCTTGCATCAAATGGCAGTATCAAATTCACACATAACAATATTAACCATAAATGTAAATAGACTAAATGCCCCAATCAAAAGACACAGAATGGCAAATAGGATAAAAGCCAAAAGCCATCTATGTGCTGTATCCAGGAAACCCATCTCACATGAAAGAATACACAAAGGCTCAAAATAAAGAGATTGGGGAAGATTTAGCAAGCAAATGGAGAGCAAAAAAAAAAGCAGGAGTTATAATTCTCGTCTCTGATAAAAGTAGACGTTAAAGCAACAAAGATCAAAAGAGACAAAGAAGGACATTACATAATGGTAAAAGGATCAACGCAACAGGAAGAGCTAACGATGCTAAATATATATGCACCCAATGCCAGAGCACCCAGATACATAAGGCAAGTTCTTAATGACTTACAAGGAGACTTAGACTCCCACACAATAATAGTGGGAGATTTTAACACCCCATTGTCAATATCAGACAGATCAACAGACAGAAAATTAACAGGGATAACTAAGACTTGAACTCAGACTTAGAACAAGCAAACCTAATAGACATTTACAAAACTCTCCACCTAAATATATATGCACCCAATACCGGAGCACCCAGATGCATAAGGCAAGTTTTTAATGACTTACAAAGAGACTTAGACTCCCACACAATAATAGTGGGAGACTTTAACACCCCATCAATATTAGACAGATCAACCAGACAGAAAATTAACAGGGATAACTAAGACTTGAACTCAGACTTGGAACAAGCAAACCTAATAGACGTTTACAAAACTCTCCACCCCAGATCTACAGAATATACATTATTCTCAGCACCACATCACACCTACTCTAAAATCGACCACATATTTGGAAGTAAATCACTTCTCAGCAAATGCAAAAAAAAATGAAAATTATAACAAACTGTCTCTCAGACCACAGTGCAATCAAGTTAGAACTCAGAATTCAAAACTAACTCAGAACTACACAGATTCATGGAAACTGAACAACTGGCTTTTGAATATTTACTGGAGAAACAATAAAATGAAGGCAGAAATAAAGATGTTCTTCAAAACCAACAAGAATAAAGACAAAACATACCAGAATCTGTGGGACATGTTTAAAGCAGTCTCCAGAGAAAAATGTATAGCCATAAGTATCCACATGAGAAGGAAAGAGAGATCTAAAACTGACACCCTGTCACCGAAATTGAAAGAGCTAGAGGAGCAAGATCAAAAAAAGACTCAAAACCTAGCAGAAGACAGGAAATAACTAAGATCAGAGCAGAACTGATGGAGATAGAGATATAAAATACCCTTCAAATAAATCAATAAATTCAGAAGTTGGTTTTTCAAAAAGATCAAAAAAATAGACCACCAGACAGATTATTAAAAAAGAAAAGAGAGAATAAACAAATAGATGCAATAAAAAACGATAAAGGGGATATCACCACAGATTCCACAGAAATTCAAACCATCATCAGAGATTAGTACAAACAAATCTATGCACATAAATTAGTAAGCCTGGAAGAAATGGATAAATTCCTGGACACTTGCCTCCTCCCAAGCCTAAACCAGGAAGAAGTTGAAACCCTGAGTAGACCAATAACAAGGTCTGAATTTGAGGCAGCAATTAAGAGCCTACCACACAAAAAAAGCCCAGGTCCAGATGCATTCACAGCTGAATGCTACAAAACATACAAAGAGGAGCTGATACCTTTCCTTCTGAAACTATTCTAAATAATCCAAAAAGAGGGAATCCTTCCCAAATCGTTTAATGAGACCAACATCATTCTGATACCAAAACCCGGCAGAGACTCAACAAGAAAAGAAAACTTCAGGCCAATATCCATGATGAACATAGATGCAAAAATATTCAATAAAATACTGAGAAGTCGATTGCAACAGTACATCAAAAAGCTTATCCATCATGATCAATTAGGATTCATCCCGGGGATGCAAGGCTGTCTCAACATATGCAAGTCTATAAACGTAATACACCACATAAACAGAACCAAAGACAAAAACCACATGATTATCTCAATTGATGCAGAGAAGGCCTTTGTCAAAATTCAATAGCCTTTATGTTAAAAACAGTCAATATACTAGGTATTGAAGGAACACATCTCAAAATAATAAAAGCTATTTATGACAAACCAACAACCAATATCATACTGAATTGGCAAAAACTGGAAGCATTCCCTTCGAAATCTGGCACTAGACAAGGATGACCTCTCTCACCTCTCCTATTCAATATAGTACTGAAAGTTCTATCCAGAGCAACCAGGCAAGAAAAAGAAATAAAGGGTATTCAAATAGGAAAGGAGGAAATCAAATTGTTTCTATTTGCAGATGACATGATTGCATATACAAAAGACCCCATCATCTCAGCTTAAAATCTGAAACTGATAAGCAACTTTAGCAAAGTCTCAGGATACAAGATCAATGTGCAAAAATCACAAGCATTTTTATACAACAATAACAGACTTACAGAGAGCCAAATCAAGAATGAACTGCCATTCACAATTGCTACAAAGATAATAAAGTATCTAGAAATACTACTAACACGGAACATTAAGGACCTCTTCAAGGAGTACTACAAACCACTGCTCAATGAAATAAGAAAGGGAACAAACAGATGGAGAAACATTCCATGTTCATGGTTAGGTAGAATCAATATCGTAAAAATGGCCATACTGCCCAAAGTAATTTACATATTCAATGCTATTCCCATCAAGCTACCAATGACCTTCTTCACAGAACTGGAAAAAAAACACCTTGACCTTCATATGGAATCAAAAGTGAGCCCACATAGCCAAGTCAATTCTAAGCAAAAAAAAAAACAAAACAAAACAAAAAAACAAAGTCTGAGGCATCACACAACCGGACTTTAAACTATACTACAAGGCTACAGTAATCAAAACAGCATGGTACTGGTACCAAAACAGATATAGATCAATGGAACAGAACAGAGGCATATGAGGCAACACAACATACCTGCAGCCATCTGATCTTTTACAAACCTGACAAAAGCAAGCAATGGGGAAAGATTCCCTGTTTAATAAATATTGTTGAAAAAACTGGCCAGCCATTTGTGGAAAGCAGAAACTGAACCCCTTTTTGACACCTTATACTAAAATTGACTCCAGATGGATTAAAAACTTAAACATAAGAACTAACATCATAAAAACCCTAGAAGAAAATCTAGGCAAAACCATTCAGGACATAGGCATAGGCAAACACTTCGTGACCAAAACACCAAAAGCATTGGCAACAAAAGCCAAAATAGACAAATGGGACCTAATCAAACCCCACAGCTTCTGCATGGGAAAAGAAACAGTCATTAGAGTGAATCAGCTACCAACAGAATGGGAAAAATTTTTGCGGTTTACCCATCCGACAAAGGGCTGATATTCAGAATTTACAAAGAGCTAAAACAGATTTACAAGAACAAAACAAGCAAGCCCATTCAAAAGGGGGCAAAGTACATGAACAGACACTTTAGAAAAGAAGACATACATAAGGCCAGCAAACATTTGAAAAAATGCTCATCATCACTGTCATTAGAGAAATGCAAATGAAAAGTACATTGAGAAACCATCTCATGCAAGTGAGAATGGTGATCATTAAAACATCTGGAGACAACAGATGCTGGAGAGGATGTGGAGAAATAGGAACACTTTTACACTGTTAGTGGGAGTGTAAATTAGTTCAACCATTGTGGAAGACTGCATGGCAATTCCTCAAGGAACTGGAAATAGAAATTCCATTTGACCCAGTAATCGCATTACTGGGTATATATCCAAAGAATTACAAATCGTCCTGCTATAAGGACACAGGCACATGAATGTTAATTGCAGCAGAGTTTACATTAGCAAAGACCATGAACCAATGAAAATGCCCATCAATGATAGACTGGAAAGGGAAAATGTGGCACATACATACCATAGAATATTATGCAGCCATCAAAAATGATGGGTTCTTGTCCTTTGTAGGGACATGGATGAACCTGGATACCATTATTCTCAGCAAACTGACACAAGAGCAGAAAATCATACACTGTATGTTCTCACTCACAGGCGCATGTTGAACAATGAGAACACATGGACACAGGGAGGGGAGCACTACACATTGGGGTCTGTTGGGGGGAAATAGGAGAGAAATAGCGGGGTGTAGGCAGTTGGGGGTAGATACCATGGGGAGAAATGCCAGATATAGGTGATGGGGAGGAAGGCAGCAAATCACACTGCCACGTGTGTACCTATGCAACAATCTTGCATGTTCTTCACATGTACTCCAAAACCTAAAATGCAATAAAAAATAGAAAAAAAAAGAATCATGGATGTGGTTGCTTGTGTTAGGAAGTATTTTGTGGCTGCTTCTGTGGAGCCGTGGCTTATGTTTTTCATTAGGATAGGCATGATGGCTAATAAATGTATTTCTAAACCTCTTCAGATGAGGAATCAGTGTAAGCATAATATTGTAATGAAAGTTCCTGTAAAGGTACTAAGGTAGATGGTGATTTGAGCTAGTGGGTTAATTAGTACAGGAAGGATTAAACCAACATTTTTGGGGTATAGCTTGTTTAGCTGACCTTACTATAGTGCATGGTGTAATACATAGCATGGAATGTTTGGAATTCCCAGGTGTAGGTTCAATTTTTCTAGCCTTAAAAGTAAGAGGATTTGAAACTCTATAATTCACTCTATCTAAGCAACTCTTTTTTGGACATATTTCTTGTGTTTTGGGTGGGATGCTGGACATTTGAATAGTTATTGAGATATATATCATATGCATAGTGGTAGTGTAAGTGACAAAAATTTTTTCATATTAAATGTATTAGTTGGTTATATGAGAATTGAGGATTCATTAGAATGAGAGTGGTTAAGAGAAGGGTTTTGGTGATAAAATGTACTGTGTAAAGTTCTGGTGCAATTATGGTGTGGGGTGCTCCTAGAAAAATAGTGGTAGTCAATGCATTTATTATAAAAATATTTATGTATTCTGCTATAAAGGAGAGTGAATGAACCTGCAGCATATTCAATGTTGAAACCTGAGACTAGTTCTGATTCTTATTCTGTCAAGTCAAAAGGAACTTGGTTGGTTTCTGCTAATGTGGTGATACATGATATTATGGCTAGGAGTCATGATGGTAGAAGTCAGAAATGTTCTTGTGTTGTAATGAGTGTATGTAAATTAAATGAGCTGCTGATTAGTAGGACTGGTAATTAAATGATGGCTAGGGCGACTTCATGTGAAATTGTCTGGGCTACAGTTAGTAATGTACAAATTGGTGCAGAGTTTGAATTGGGTGCTCATCTCGATCATAGAATGGAATAAATGGCCAAGCTTGATGTGGCTAATATAAATAGAAGACCTAAGTTGAAATTGATTGGGGAATCTGGTATGGGGAGAGGAGCTCATAGGAGAAGGGAAATGGAAAGGGCTAAGGTTGGAGCGGTTATGTAAAGGGTTACAGTGAATGTGGAGGTCGTAAGAATTCTTTTATAAAAAGTTTTATTTTGTTGGTGAATGGTTGAAATATTGAGTAGGGACCTATGATGTTGGGCCCTTTACATAGTTGTATATAGCCTAGAATTTTTTGTTCAATGAGTGTTAGAAATGCCAATTATGGCAGGAATAATTAATAGGAGGAGGTTAATCATGAACATGTTGTTAAGAAGAATCTAACCTCTGATTATAAAACTTTGAGTCTTATGTGGATACCAGGCTCTGCCATCTTAATAAGCCCTGTTCTCAGGCAGGGAAAATTGTTGTTAGATTGAGATAATATCATCTGTTGGATTAGGGCACTTTGTAAAGTAGGCTCTGTTTCTCTTGTTCATTCATACTGGGAGAAATATTAGATAAAAACTGACCTGAATGCATTTAGTCTGAGCTCAGATCATGTAGTACTTAAATGGTTGAAAAAAATGAACCTTTAATAGTGGCTGCACCATTGGGATATCCTGATCCAACATTGAGGTGGTAAACCCCACTGTCTATATGAACTCTAGAACAGGATTTTACTCTTATCCATAGGGTAACTTGGTCCGTTGATTAAGTTATTGGGCCAATGTGTGTTCATTTAGTTAGACTAGTGCGGTCTTAGTTTATATTGTTTGGAGGTTATATTGTACACTGAGGTCACCCCAACCAAAATTTTTAATGCATGGATTATTAGTTAATGCCTGTAAGTTTTTTGAGTGTCATTTGTATTAGAAAATTGAAGCTCCATAGAATCTGCTCATCTTATTTGGTCATATCCACCTCTTCAGGGATAGATCAGTTTCACTGATGAAGAGTAAGAGACAGTTAGACCCTCGTGTGGCCATTTATACAAGTCCCTATTTGGGGAACAAGTGATTATACCACTTTTAAACATTCAGGGTACCACAGCCATTGCACATGTGTCACTGGGCAGGCAGTGACTTTAATACTGGTAATGGTTGAGGTGATGTATTTGGTAGACAGGTGGGGGGTAAAGTTTGCCGAGTTCCTTTTACTTTTTAAAATCTTTCCTTAAGGATACAACTGAGTTGGTTTAACAGTTTAATTCTAAGGTGTTTAGAATATAAGTTATTATAATTGGGCTGTTAACTGGCAGTAGTTATTCCAGTCTGATATAAGCTTATGCAGGAGAGAATACTTTTGTTACTTATGCTAATCTTATTGCTTCTATTAATAGATTAGTCCAATGTGATGTTAGGGGTTCAGTAAAGTGAGTAGAATTGAAACACATAAATATTGAGTTTGAACACTTTCTTAATTGGTGGTGCTTTTAGGTCAACTATGGTAATGAAGTTTTTTATTCTCTTTGAAAGTTTATTTCCTAGGGAGAGAAGAGCTGTTTCTCTTGAACAGTTAAACTTAACCATTACTCATACCTCCTATAACTGGTGCAGATATACCAAGAGGCAATATTCCTGTGCTTGAATCATTACAGAGCCATAAGCCAGGCAACTAGGAATGACTGCTATAGCCCAATGCCTACTAAAATTGTTCAAGCTAGGCAATCCCAATCTTGCCCTTCCTGTCTTTTTCTATAGAACCCCCAATAAAGGCAGTGGCCTAAACGTTCTTTCTCATGTCTTCTCTCTCCTGACCACCTTAGTGTCTTTCCCATGAGGCACTGTGTGGCATGCTGTTCATCTTGTTTCTTCAGCAACTCTGAATATTAAATATCTCTTAATGGCATCAGACTCTCCATGTTATCCCTCAGTGACCTTTGTAAATTAAGACCTGGGCACAATGCCATTGGAGATTTAACCACTATTGAATTAATTAGAAAAGAATTACACAAAACATGAGTATTCCTATGTTTCCCTTTAAAATTGCATTTAATATAGTTGCTTTTGGAATAACTATACCTATGTTTAATAAAAAATGAAACAGTCTATGTGTACTAATGTACAAGCTTAATGAAACTTAATATGTATGTTCTAATTGTAAAGTTTGTGACTCTTACTCAGAAGTAGGCACAGAAATAATTTCGAGAATTTTTCCTCTCTTATGTGTGTCTGAAATTTAATTTTTCTAAGGAAAAGCTAGAAGTAGAATAATCAGTCAGCTGATTATAAGAGCTGATTGGAGTGGTTCCAAGATGGCGTCATAGAAACAGTTTGGGATTGCAGCTCTCAGCGAAGGCACAGAGGGTGAGTCCTAGCTGAATTTTCAGACGGACTTTTGTATCCCACAGAACTGGCAAATTCCCAGGTGTGGGAGAGACACAGGAGAGCAGCACAGCCCGCTTGCATGGCCATCTTGGCCGGTGCTGTGGCATGGTGCAGCAGCAGCCCACACAGAGCTCACTGGTCTGGGTGCCCTGTTAAACCGGCAATCTGAGTTGTGGGAGGGCATATTGACATTTGATTGAATGAGTCTTGGATGGTGAGCCAGAACAGGAGATTTCTGGGAAGAGCGATTTGTGCCAATGCAGTGGGCCACCACAGGGGAGATCGCACGGATCCCAGTGCCCAATCAGCAGGCGACTGGGGCGCCTGTGAGAGAGTCAACAATTCAATTTGGAAGGAAAAAGAGAGAGAGAGAGAGAGAGAGGAGGGACTCTGAGGCAGGGAGCCAGGTGATCGGAAATGGCGGGTCCCACCCTCATGGAAACAAATAGCACAGCTATTCGAGGCACTCAGGGTTGAGAGTTTTGCTGCGGGGTAAGCTGAATTCAAACGGTGCAGCTCGGTGCAAAAGAAGCGTCCACCACTATGGACGCAATTCGTCCCTACTGAGGTACCTCCCACTGCTGATGCAGCCTGCCGTTGCTGAGGCAACCAGCCATAACAGAGAGATGCCGCCAACAGGGCAGAGTGCACCAGAGTAGAATGGAGACCCTCGGCAGCAGGGCGGACCCACGTGAGCAGGGTGGAGCTCCAGAAGGCAAACAGTGAATAGACTGCCTCCTAGCTGGGCAGAACAGTACAAAAGATACTCATAAAAAAGCCCCAACTCCCTGAGACAGAGCATCTGAGGGAATAAAAAGGAGGGGGGCTTTTATAAGTTCCCCTGCAGCAGACACATTCGCCCAGCAAACCTGAATGAACAATGGAGCTCACAGCTTAGCACTGGAGCTCCTATAAAGTACAGAAGATCTCAAACAGCTCTGTGACCCCTGTACATACAAAGAGCCACCTCAAAAAAGGATAATCAGACTGACATAAAAAGGGCATCATTCTGGACAAAGGTAGGAGAAGAAGAAACTGGTAGCATCCCTCACTGTTCCGCAGCTGCTACAGGTGTACTCCAGACCAGCACAGCATGGAGTGGAACTCAGCACTCGTACAGAAGAGGGGCTAAACAGTTAGGAGGAAAACTAAATAACAGAAATACTTCATCATCAACAATCTGGGCATCAACTCAGAGACCCAATCGAAAAGTCAGCAACTACTGAGACGACAGGTGGATAAATCCACAAAGATGGGAAAAACCAGCGCAAAAAGGAGAAAAACACCTGAAACCAAAACACCTCACCTTCTACAAAGGACCGAAACTCCTCAAAAGCAAGGGAACAAAGCTGGACGGAGAATGAGAGTGACAAAATGATGGAATCAGACTTCAGAAGGTGGATAATGAGAAACTTCAGTGAGCTAAAAGAACATGTTCTAAATCAATGCAAAGAAACTAAGAAACTTGAAAAAAGATTAGAAAAAAGATTCGAGGAAATGATAACAAGAATGGACAACTTAGAGAGGAATATGAATGAATTGAAAGAGCTGAGAAACACAATATGAAAACTTCGTGAAGCATGCACAAGTTTCAACAGCCGAATTGACCAGGCAGAAGAAAGAATATCAGAAGTTGAAGATCAACTCAATGAAATGATAAGAGAAACCAAGATTAGAAAAAAAAGCACAAAGAGGAATGAACAAAATCTCCAAGAAATGTGAGACTATGTAAAGAGACATAACCTATGTTTGATAGGTGTACCAGAATGTGATGAAGAGAATGAATCCAAGCTGGAAAACACTCTTCAGGATATTATCCACGAAAATTTCCCCAATCTAGCAAGGCAGGCCAATACTCAACTCCAGGAAATACAGAGAACACCACAAAGATATTCTGCAAGAAGAGCAAGCCCAAGACACATAATCGTCAGATTCAACAGAACGGAAATGAAGGAGAAAATACTAAGGGCAGCCAGAGAGAAGGGTCGGGTCACCCACAAAGGGAAGCCCATCAGACTCACATCAGATCTCTCGGCAGAAACTCTACAAGCCAAAACAGAGTGGGGGCCAACATTCAACATCCTTAAAGAAAAGAACTTTCAACCCAGAATTTCATATCCAGTCAAACTGAGATTCATAAGTGAAGGAAGAATAAAATATTTTGCCAACAAGCAAGAACTCAGAGATTTTGTCCCCACCAGGCCTGCTTTAAAAGAGCTTCTGAAAGAGGCACTACACATAGAAAGGAACAACCAGTACCAGCCATTCTAAAAACATATCAAATTCTAAAGAGCATCAACAAAATGAAGAACCGTCATCAACCAAGGGACAAAACAGCCAGATAGTATCAAAATGGCAGTATCAAATTCACACATAACAATATTAACCCTAAATGTAAATGGGCTAAATGCACCAATCAAAAGACACAAACTGGCACATTGGATAAAAAAACAAAACCCATCGGCGTGCTGTATCCAGGAAAGCAATCTCACATGCAAAGATTCAAAAGGCTCTAAATAAAGGGATGCAGAAAGACTTACCAAGCAAATGGAGAGCAAAAAAAAAAGCAGGAGTTGCAAATCTCATCTCTGATATAATAGACTTTAAAGCAACAATAATCAAAAAAGGCAAAGAAGGTCATTACATAATGGTAAAAGAATCGATACAACAAGAAGAGCTAATGATCCTAAATATATATGGACTCAAAACAGGAGCCCCCAGATATATAAGGCATGTTCTTAACGACTTACAAAGAGACGTAGACTCCCACACAATAACAGTGGGAGACTTTAACACTCCACTGTCAATATCAGACAGATCAACCAGACAGAAAATTAACAAGGATATCCAGGGCTTGAACTCAGACCTGGAACAAGGAAACATGATAGACATTTACAGAAATCTCCATCCCAAATCCACAGAATATACATTCTTCTCAGCACATCACACCTACTCCAAAATTGACCACATAATTGGAAGTAAAGCACTTCTCAGCAAATGCAAAAAAAATCAAAACCAACAGTCTCTCAGACCATAGTGCAATCAAGTTAGAACTCAGAATTCAGAAACCAACTCAGAACCGCACAGCTTTATGGAAACTGAAGAAGTGGCTCTTGAATGTTGATTGAATAAACAATGAAATTAAGGCAGAAATAAGGAAGTTCTTTGAAACCAATGAGAATGAAGACACAACATACCAGAATCTCTGCAGTCTGTAGAAAAAAAATATATAACAATAAGGGCCCACATGAGAAGAGTGGAGAGATCCAAAATTGACACCCTATCATCAAAATTGAAAGAGCTAGAGGAGCAAGATCAAAAATCTCAAAAGCTAGCTGAAGACAAAAAATAACTAAGATCAGAGTAGAACTGAAGGAGATAGAGACACGAAAAATTTTTCAAAAAATCAATAAATTCAAGAGCTGCTTTTTCGAAAAGATCAACAAAATAGACAGACCACTAGCCAGACTGATAAAAAAGAAGAGAGAGAACAACCAAATAGATGCAATGAGAAACGATAAAGGGGAAATCACCACAGATTCCACAGAAATTCAAACCATCATCAGAGAATACTACAAACAACTCTATGCACATTAACTAGTAAACCAGAAAGAAATGGATAAATTCCTGGACACCTGTCTCCTCCCAAGCCTAAACCAGGAGGAAGCCGGAACTATGAATAGAGCAATAACAAGGTCTGAAGTCGAGGGAGCAATTAAGAGCCTACGACACAAAAAATGCCCAGGTCCAAATGGGTTCACAGCAGAATTCTACCAGACACACAAAGAGAAGCTGGTACCATTCCTTCTGAAACTATTTCAAATAATCCAAAAAGAGGGAACCCTTCCCAAATCGTTTTATGAGACCAACATTATCCTGATACCAAAACCCGGCAGAGACTCAACAAGCAAAGAAAACTTCAGGCCAATATCCATGATGAACATAGATGCAAGAATCTTCAATAAAATACTGGCAATCCGATATCAGCAGCACATTAAAAAACTTATCCATAATAATCAAGTAGGATTCATCCCGGTCATGCAAGGCTTATTCAAGATATGCAAGTCCATAAACGTCATTCACCACATAAGCAGAACCAAAAACAAAAACCACATGATTATCTCAATTGATGCAGAGAAGGCATTTGACAAAATTCCACAGTCTTTATGCTAAAAACTCTCAATAAACTCGGTATTGATGGAAGATATCTCAAAGTAATAGAAGCTACTTATGACAAACCAACAGCCAGTAACATACTTAATGGGCAAAAACTGGAAGCATTCCCTTTGAAATCCGGCATGAAACAAGGATGCCCTCTCTCACCACTCCTATTCAACATAGTACTGGAAGTTCTAGCCAGAGCAATCAGGAAAGAAAAAGAAATAAAGGGTATTTAAATAGGAAAGGTGGAAGCCAAATTGTCTCTATTTGCAGACAACATGATAGTATACCTAGAAGATGCCATCATCTCAGCCCAAAAGTTCCTGAAACTGATAAGCAACTTCAGCAAAGTCTCAGGATACAAAATCAATGTGCAAAAATCACAAGCATTCCTATACACCAATAACAGACTTAAAGAGAACCAAATCAAGAATGAACTGCCATTCACAATTGCTACAAAGCAATTAAAATACCTAAAAATACAACTTAAAAGGAACGTAAGGGAACTCTTCAAGAAAAACTACAAACCACTGCTCAGCGAAATAAGAGAGGACACAAACAGATGGAGAAACAGTCCATGTTCATGGTTAGGAAGAATCAATATCATGAAAATGGCTATACTACCCAATGTAATTATCACCGTCAATGCTATCCACATCAAGCACTTATTGAATTTCCTCACAGAACTGGAAAAAAACACCATGAACTTTATATGGAACCAAAAGAGAGCCCGCATAGCCAAGTCAATTCTAAGCAAAAAGAACACAGTGGGAAGCATCACACTAACAGACTTTAAACTATACTACAAGGCTACAGTAATCAAAACAGCATGGTACTGGTACCAAAACAGAGATATAGACCAATGGAACAGAACAGAGGCATCGGAGGCAAATCAAAATATCTACAATCATATAATCTTTGATAAAACAGACAAAATCAAGCAATGGTGAAAGGATTCCCTGTTTAACAAATGGTGTTGGGAAAACTGGTTAGCCATGTGCAGAAAGCAGAAACTGGACCCCTCCCTGACACCTTACACTAAAATTAACTCCAGATGGATTAAAGGCTTAAACATAACACCTGGCACCATAAAAACCCTAGAAGAAATTCTAGGCAAAACCATTCAGAACATAGGATTAGGCAAAAACTTCATGACGAAACACCAAAAGCATTGGGAACAAATGACAAAATAGACAAATGGCACCTAATCAAACTCCACAGCTTTTTCACAGCAAAAGAAACAGTCGCTAGAGTGAATGAGCAACCAATAGATTGGGAAAAAATCTTTGCAGTTTACCCATCTGACAAAGGGCTGATATCCAGAATTTACAAAGAACTCAAACAGATTTACAGGAAAAAAAAAAAAACAAACAAGCCTATTTAAAAATGGGCAAAGGTTATGAACAGACACTTTACAAAAGAAGACATACATGAGGCCATCAAACACATGAAAAAATGCTCATCATCACTGGTCATTAGAGAGATGCAAATGAAAACCACATTGAGATACCATCTCGCGTCAGTTAGAATGGCGATCATTAAAATTTCTGGAGACAGAAGCGGAGAGGTTGTGGAGAAAGAGGATCACTCTTACACTGTTGTTGGGAGTGTAAATTATTTCAACCATTCTGGAAGACATAGGCAGGTGAGAAAAATGAGAACACATGGACACAGGGAGGGGGGTACTACACACTGGGGTTTATTGGGGGGAATAGGGGAGGGTCTGCAAGGTGGAGCTGGGGAGGGATAGCCTGGGGAGAAATGTCAAATGTGGGTTAAGTGGAGGAATGCAGCAAAACACACTGCCATGTGTGTACTTATGTAACTATCTTGCACGTTCTGCACATGTACCCGAATATTTAAAAGGCAATAAAAATTTATAAAAAATTGAAATATAGTGTGCAATAATTTGCTTCTGCACAGGAAGTTGTAAAAATTTATGTAATAAAAAACCTGCATGAATTTGGAAGGCCATGTGTTATTTTGATGCCAGTTTCTGATTCTGCAGAAGTGGCCAGATTAGAAAGTAATGCTTCAATCACAGAACTCAAATGATCAGATACATGAGCCAGTGGGTAGAAATCTAGAGCACAAATGTCAAGGCTAAGAATTACCTTAAGAATTGGGAGGGCTCTAAAAAGTCTTCTTGATTTATCAAATGTCAGAAAAATTATGGTGTAAAATTGTTTATTTTCTTCAAAACATATAAGTTAAATGGTTTCTAATTACTTGTTTTTGTTAATAACAAAGAAAAGCATGCCTCTTGATGGCAACCATACAAAAAAAGGTAACAATAATGAACTTCAGTGTGAAGTTAACTGTAAGGAAAGTGAAGGTTGAGGGCTACAAAATTACTGATGAAGTTCTGATTCAGACCCAGTGAAAATTAGGAAAGAAGTCTCAAAGAATGAAGTGGGGTACCACCTGATGGGAAACCTATACCAGGTTGAAATAGGAGGCTAATAGGAGAGAACAAGTAGTGCCGAAGTAACAGTCATAAATTATTCAATGCATTAGTAGAAGATAACTAAGAATGAGTATGGTCCTAGCAAGTGGGTACAGATGAAAGAAGAGAAAATGAAAATCAATTTAATGGAAAGATTGAGAAATCCAAAACCAAATATAGTAGATATATGCAATGAATGTCTTTTATGGAAAACAAATATTATACAAATTTTTCAACAGTTTCTTAAATATAAATAAAGTAATTATAATATAAACTTTAGAAATTTTCTAGGAAAGCAGGGTGAAAAGATTACATAAAATAACTTAGAAAATATGATGAGAAAACTTCAGGTCAAATTAAAGAGGATTATAACTCCTATTTTTTCAAACAACAGGAGTTTAAGAAAGAGAAAATAAAAAATAAGAGAATATACATGAGATAATTAACTCAAGAAAATATGGCAAGGCATAAGTTTCCAGTTGTAAACAGTTCACTTAGTACCTAGGTCAATGGTTGAAATTAGATTCACATCAAAGAACATCATGAGAACATTTCAGAATACCAGAGACAAAGAGAGATCTTTTGAAGAATGCAAAATTTAAAAAAATCAAATTACTCATAGGGATTGGTAAACATAGTCATGTGCTTAGACTTTTCACAGCAGTATTGGAAGTTAGATGTCATACCTTCAAACTTCGGGGAGAAAATGAAAATAAGTCTAAACTTCAGTGCCATGTCAAGCTGTTAATTAAATGTGTCTGAAACTGATATATTTTCAGATAGCCTGGGTATAATGATAATTACTTCTTGGCTGTGTGAGGTTACTCAGGCCTCTAATCCTAGCACATTGGGAGGCTGAGATGGGCAGATCATGAGGCTAAGAGCCCGAGACCATCCTGGTTATCAAAGTAAAACCCCATCACTAGTAAAAATGCAACAACTAGCTGAACGTTTTGGCACACACCTGTAGTCTCAGCAACTCAGGAGGATGAGGCAAAAGAATCACTTGAACCCAGGAGGTGGAGGTTGCAGTGAGCCAAGATTACACTGCATCCTTAGCTAACTTCTTAGCTTTTCTAGTGGGATATCAATAAACATTGTTTAAAATTAAAAGAAAAATATAGAAGTAGCAAAATAATCCTTATTTGGGTTTATGAAGTTGTTTACCTAAAAGGAAAAAGCTGAGGCACAATTAAAGTGAATAACAGTTTATTTTGGTCAAGCTTGAGGATTGCTACCCAAGAGAATAGATTCAAGTTCTCCTGAATACACACTGATTAGAAGCAGTTGCAAGACGATTTTTAAAGGCATTAACAGGGGCAGGGTGTGGATTGATACAAAGTTATTTGTCAGAAAGTCCCATTAGTTTACAAAAATAACATTGATGATTGGCTGTACAGGCAGTTTCAGAAAAGAACTACATAGCTCCAAGAAAGCAGTAGGGCATGATTGCTGTCTCATTTTAATGTCTCTCTGGGCCTGGTAATTAAAAGCACTTTACATTCTTCAGATAAGTTTTTTTCTCTTTTTGTTCTCAGTTTATTTAAGAGAAGGCTACAATTGTTGAGAGTGCTTTTCTATAAGACTTGTGACATGTAGTTGGAGGAGAGGACTACTGTTTCTTTAAAATATAATAGTATAAACCTTTGGATCCTTTAAACTATGTGATGATAAGCAGCCTCAGTAAATATAAGGATAATGTAAATGAAATATAAGGTATATTATAACATATATAAAAAAGATAATTTTTTTTTGTATTCATTGTTTTGAACTTTTTTTTCTTTAATTTTTATTGCATTAGAGGTTTTGGGGTACATGTGCAGAACGTGCAAGATAGTTGCATAGGTACACACATGGCAGTGTGTTTTGCTGCCTTCCTCCCCTTCACCCACACTTGGCATTCATCCCCAGGCTATCCCTACCCAGCCCCCCCCACTGTACCACCCCATTCCCTCAAGTAGTCCCCATTGTATAGTAGACCGCCTCTCTGTGTCCATGTGTTCTCATTTTTCTCACCCACCTATGAGTGAGTATATGCGGTATTTATGTTTCTGTTCTTGTGTCAGTTTGCTGAGAATGATGTTCTCCAGATTCATCCATGTCCTTACAAAGGATACAGACTCATCATTTTTGATTGCTGCATAATATTCCATGGTGTATATGTGCCACATTTTTCCAGTCCAGTCTATCATCGTTGGGCATTTGGGTTGGTTCCAGTTCTTTGCTATTGTAAACAGTGCTGCAATGAACATTCGTGTGCATGTGTCCTTATAGTAGAACGATTTATAGTTTTTTGGATATATACCCAGTAATGGGATTGCTGGGTCAAATGAAATTTCTATTTCTAGGTCCCTGAGGAATCGCCACACTGTCTTCCACAATGGTTGAACTAACTAACACTTTCACCAACAGTGTAAGAGTGTTCCTATTTCTCCACATCCTCTCCAGCATCTGCTGTCTCCAGATTTTTTAATGATCGCCATTCTAACTGGCAGGAGATGGTATCTCAATGTGGTTTTCATTTGCATCTCTCTAATGACCAGTGATGATGAGCACTTTTTCATGTGTTTGTTGGCCTCATGTATGTCTTCTTTTGTAAAGTATCTGTTCATATCCTTTGCCCATTTTTGAATGGGCTTGTTTGTTTTTTTCCCGTAAATCTGTTTGAGTTCTTTGTAAATTCTGGATATCAGCCTTTTGTCAGATGGGTAAACTGCAAAGATTTTTTCCCATTCTGATGGTTGCCGATTCACTCTAGTGACTGTTTGTTTTGCCGTGCAGAAGCTGTGGAGTTTGATTAGGTCCCATTTGTCTATTTTGGCTTTTGTTGCCAATGCTTTTGGTGTTTTGTTAATGAAGTCCTTGCCTACTCCTATGTCCTGAATGGTTTTGCCTATATTTTCTTCTAGGGTTTTTATGGTGTCAGGTCTTATGTTCAAGTCTTTAATCCATCTAGAGTTAATTTTAGTGTAAGGTGTCAGGAATGGGTCCAGTTTCTGTTTTCTGCACATGGCTAGCCAGTTTTCCCAGCACCATTTATTAAAAGACCATCAACAAAATGAAGAATGTACATGTACCAATGGGCAAAACAGCCAGCTAGCATCAAAATGGCAGTATCAAATTCACACATAACAATATTAACTCTAAATGTAAATGGGCTAAATGCACCAATAAAAAGACACAGACTGGCAAATTGGATAAAAAAACAAAACCCATCGTTGTGCTGTATCCAGGAAACCCACCTCACACGCAAAGATACACAAAGGCTCAAAAGAAAAGGATGGAGGAAGATTTACCAAGCAAATGGAGAGCAAAAAAAGCGGGAGTTGCAATTCTCATTTCTGATAAAATAGACTTTAAAGCAACAAAGATCAAAAGGGACAAAGAAGGTCATTACATAATGGTAAAAGGATCGATACAACAAGAAGAGCTAACGATTCTAAATACATATGGACCCAATGTAGGAGCACTAAAATTTTGTTTTTGTTATTACAAATTTATAATCTGAAAATCTGAAATCCATAGTGCTCCAAAATCTGAAACTTTCTGTGAACCAACATGACACCACATGTAGAAAATTCCACTTGTGAGTACTTAACAGAAACTTTAGTTTATGTGCAAAATTAGTTAAAATAGTTTGTAGAATTAATTTCAGGCTATATGTATAAGGTATATATGAAACATAACTGAAGTTTACGTTTAGTTTGGGGTTCCAATCCCAAGATATCTTATGTATATGTAAATATTCCCAAATCTGAAAAAAAATAAGAAATCTAAAACACTTCTCGGTCAAAGCATTTTGGATAAGGATACTCAACCTGTCATTTGAAAATAAAATATTTTTATTTGATAGTTCTATGTGCCACAAATTTTTCTGACTCCAAAGAAGCCCCTGTCACTGTTGCCTCAGAAATGTGTGATTTGAAGCTTAGCAGAAAACCTGACTCCCACTTTTTCTAGATTGTTTTCTAGGTATAATGCAGATAAAATGCAGAAATTCTAAACTCTTAAATCTTGTTTCTGGTTCTATCTAAACGTAAGTCAAGGGCAATCTTAGACAACTTTTATCAGTCTTTAGCTTTCCTTTTTTCCTTTTTAATGGTCACCTACTTTAAAACTACTGAACTGTTTTAAAATCAACACTAAAAACATAATTGGGAGGCCTAGTGGGTGGCAAATATTTCAAAAAATGTTGAGAATGAAGGTAGAAATGTAAGTAGCTATGTTTATAGAAACCATTTTCCCATCAATTAATTATATTTTATATAAAGCAATGTATAAGGCCTGTTTTTCAAGTAGCTAGAAGTGTACTCATTGAAGAAATAGGTAGGTTCTGATGATTGTACCAATTTTAGGTTTTTGACTGAAAGGATACTGCAAGTATCCCTGGTGCAATTGACTATAGAAAAGTATCGTAATTAGCACTAAATTGTGACTTGAATTGTTTTCTTTAGATTTTTCAAGATTTATATGAGTTTATTTTGTATCCCTTGTCTTGCTGAATTTAAGATGAAGCTGACACACACTCCTTGTTTTAAAATGTGTTATTAAAATATATATCTCATGCTGGTCTGAGTTACATTTTCAATAGCTTTCAGTAAGTTATGGAAGGTACTATTATTTAGTTATAAGTTAAATTTTATGGTGATATTTTGAAGACATTTTTGACTACATTTATTCTGAATTCAGTTTTTTTCTCCAAGTAAATTTCATGATGCCATAAAACATAGATGATTTTTCTTGCCTAGATATTCCTTGTAATAGGCCATTTGGGGTTGATATTGCATGTGCATATTTAACTTCACCCTGATCTCTTAATATTGCTGCAATGATAAATCTGTAATTAGAATCACTTTTCTGTTTGTTAATTTAAGAGGTTAACGTGACATTTTGTTTTTAATATTTGCACTCCATTTACTTGATGTAGTTTAGAAATCAGAACACCATGAAAGATAGAACACAGAAGGTTAAAACAGAATCTAACCAAAGAAAGCAGGAGACATAAATAATATGCAACAGAAATGAGTTGATTATCATATGTGAAAAGTATGTTTCTAAATTTCTGAAATTGAAGGCTCCAAACGAAATAATTATTTGATAGTTTTTTATCTGGCAGCCCAGTGCCCACTTATAAATCTACAGAGATGAAATTTTTTCTAAGCAAAATTAACTCTCTTTTAAAACAGGACATAAAAGACATGCAGAAATCTAATGTGTAGAAATGACATTAAGTCAACCTATAACCAATATCTTGAATTATTATTTTATAGGACTGAGGCAGAAATTCTATTTAATGAGATTATTTTTATGTGTCCTTTCTGTAAAAGGTGGAAGAAAGACTCATTTAATGAAAGTATTCTTTGAGGAGTTGGAAGAGGATTTAATAAATACAGTACAAGTATGTTTACTAAGAAAGAAATAATCAGGTTTTTAATAATAATGGGTTATTAATATGGAGTTAGGTCTGGGTATTCTTTTTCTGAGCAAGACTACAAAATTTCAAAAAGATCAACAAAATAGACCACTAGCCAGATCAATAAAAAAGAAAAGAGAATAATCAAATAGATTCAATAAAAAGTGATAAAGGCGATAGCACCACAGATACATTATCAATTTTATTGTACCACTTTCCTGCTCACAAGATTTCACTGGTTTTGTATCTAGCTCTCAAATATTGTCCCCAGCTATTCCCATATACAACCCCTGGACTTTGGGCCAACCAGTCCATTTCTCATTGTATTCTTGTAGTCATGCTTTAGTCACAACTCTGCTGCCTGAAATAATTTCTCCCTCCCCTTTGTAATTATTCAAGCTCTAGCAGCTGGCACTTAATACATACTAAACCTATTGTTGTTCTTTTTTTTACATACAGACACCATCTCATAACTATAGATCTATAGTATTGGTCCTCATTATACTCAGAGATTGCTTAAGAATATAAACTCCAGGAGTGCAGAAATCTTGCCTTCCTTGACCACTGACTTATATCTAGCACAGAGAAAATATGTATTATTTGGGGAATAAATTAATAGTGTGCTCCTGGAAATTTTCACTTTCTTTTTACATTTTGCATTGTGATATTTTCCACATATGCTCATACGATACTTTCCCCTCAATATAAGGAAGAAATATTTTCTAATATCCACAATTGTCAGAAAAGAGTATCAAACAGAATACATGTTTGAGATATGAGAGATAACTGAAGATCCTCCCCTAAAAAAGCAAACTCTTAGGGAACAAAGCCAAAATGCAGACATATATGTAGACAGATAGTAAGTTAATACATATGGATAAAGTCCAATTGTTAGTACCTTAAAGACAAGGTCCAGGGGGACCTTGTAATAACTGTTTATGAGTATGACAATGAACCCTATCTTTCCTCACCTTTACCCCTATATCTCACCTTCATCACTGAGACTCTCAAAAGCTATCTGCCTCAGTTCAGACACGCCTTGACTTTTTTTATTAATCTGGTGAGTGGTCTGTCTATTTTGTTGATCTTTTCGAAATACCAGCTCCTGGATTTATTGATTTTTTGAAGGGATTTTTGTGTCTCTGTCTCCTTCAATTCTGCTCTGATCTTAGTTATTTTTGTCTTCTGCTAGGCTTTGAGTTTTCTTTTTAATTTGCTCCTCTAGCTCTTTCAATCTTTTTTATTTGTATATCCCTATTTAGGTCCATTGCTCCTTTGCTTTTATTTTTAGGCTCATCATAAATTTTGACTCTTGGACCCATTCCATCACAGAGAACTAGGCACACGAGAATTTCTACTTGAAGACTTCACTGATCCAGAATCAAGATATTTTCAGTATGGGTCCCACTCTTACTCTTTTACTCACTTCCCAGAAAAGTTGTTTCTGTCTGTTCTCCAAGATCACCTAGATTCTCTTTATATATCTTGATTTCAGATGTTAAAATGGTCAAAAGAAAGCTCACTCTAATAGAAAAATGTTAAGATAAAGTTTGACAACCCATCCCAGTGCCTGAAAGTCCTGGACACAAATAATGAAATTCTAGTGGCCTTGTTTGGTGGACCAAACAGTGTTACTCATGTGTGTCTGTTCTCTCCTGCCTTTCTTATTCTCTATTATTGTATTTGTATGCACATGCACGTGTGTGTGTGCATGAGCACATGCAGATAAATGTACACACACAAAAAACTTTCACACCTCATATTCTGACCTAGCCTGAGGCTTATGTCAACTCAGTGATTGCAGAGATACGAAGTGGCCTCCAGAGAGAATAATTAATGGTTTGGCTTCTTGGGCACAAGATGGGATGTGGGAATATTATACTCACATCTAAATGATTAATTTTATTATCAGATTACAAGCAGTTTTAGAAATTATAACTAATGAAACATCTAAAGCTTTAGATTTGATAGCTGTACAATCTACACAAGTAAAAAATGCAGTCTATTAAAAGAGACTAGCATTAGATTATCTGTTGGCCTCAGAAGGAAGAGTCTGTGATAAATTTAACTGTTGTTTAGAAGCTAACAGAAATGGACAGATAGTTGTGGAAGTCACTGCCAAGATGAGAAAGTTATGCCCATGTTCCAGTCTGAACCTAGAAAAGGTTGAACTTCAGACTCTCTTTTTGGTTGACTGTTGTCATTTTTTTGGACAAATTCAAGACTCTCATAGGGAGCATAGTACTTATATTAAGTGCTGTCTCATATTCTCTTGTTTATTGCCACTCCTGTTTAGGAGTATACAGTTGACCATAGAGGCAGTGGTGACAAAACACCACATATAATGGTACTCAGTAAGTATCAGCCATTACCCATAGTAAAAATGCTTATCTCATGAAAAGACAGAAGGCTATTAAATTGACAGAAATATTTTATAGGGTATTTTTCTTTCCCATCTCTCCCGTTCCTCACCTTCTATGTGGCTTACAAAACACAGATGTGTGAGGATGAAGTAAAGAGGCTAAGCCTTAAATATTACTTGTAAAATAATGTGCTAGGGTGTAATATATAAATCCTAACTAGGCAAAAGCAAAATGCACATAAAAGAACCCTTGGTTTAACTCCTAACTGTCTTACTCTTGCTTCTCTCCAAGAGAAAAGCCAAAAATGTGCCCTTGAGGTGGATGGCTGGTTAGTCAATGATGGGTAAGACTCTGAAAGATGAGAGCAATCTAAGACAGGCACAGCCACGGGGAGGCCAGAAAAGCCTGAAATTATAGCAAAAGCCTTGAAGTACATGAGCAGTGCTAGAAGCAAATACACAGGCAAGGTAATTCCCAGGCATTCAAGTTGCCAGTGAGAAGATTTGGACTCTTCATTCTGTGCATAAAAAAGGATATAAAAGCTTTCTGATAATCGTATCTAGATTTTAAAAGAAAGCTTTTAAAGGGGAAAATTGTGGAAGGAAACTAAACTAAAATAGAATAGAATATAGTTTAAGTAATGAGCATATAAGTGGTAGTTAAATAAAAGTAAAGCAGACTGGGAACCCCCCTCTTTACATAGATAAACGCACCAGAGCACATCTTCAGGTCTGCGACCAGAACATTCCTGAATTTCCTGTTCTTATGGTCTCCCTGGATCACCTCCTTTCACCTTTTTACCCATTACCTCAACTGGAAGGTTATAGAGTCAAATAATCAGGAAGCTGAATTTTGTAAAACCTGATTGACTGTCTTTGTCTAAAACTGATTTCCTGCCTCAATTTCCGGCCTCAAACAGCATGTAAGCTGAACAACCTCTTTTGATAGGCTCCCCAGTTGTTTTAGGCATGAGTCTGCTGCCATTCTGGGTGCCCAGGCATCCAAAATGAAGTTATATTCTGTCTCAAAAAAAAAGAAAAAGCACTAGTAAATTTTATATACCCAATACATCTAGATTCAACAGATTTCTTTTGTCATATTAGTTTTATCTATATCTGCCTCTCTATCCATCTTTTTGACTGAACCATTTATTTAATGTTTTTATTGCATTTTAGGTTTTGGGGTACATGTGCAAAACGTGCAAGTTAGTTACATAGGTACACAAATGGCAGTGTGTTTTGCTGCCTTCCTCACCTTCACCTACATTTGGTCTCTTTCCCCAGGCTATTTCTCCCTTTCTCCCCCACTCTGTCCCTCCCCTATTCCCTCCAATAGACCCCAGTGTGTAGTACTCCACTTCCTGTGTCCATGTGTTCTCATTTTTCTCACCCGCCTATGAGTGAGAATATGTGGTATTTTGTTTTCTGTTCTTGTGTCAGTTTGCTGAGAATGATGTTCTCCAGATTTATCCATGTTCTTACAAAAAAACAAAAACTCATCTTTTATGATTGCTGCATAATATTCCATGGTGTATAAGTGCCACAATTTCCCAGTCCAGTCTATCATCGATGGGCATTTGGGTTGGTTCCAGTTCTTTGCTATTGTAAACAGTGCTGCAATGAACCTTCGTGTGCATGTGTTCTTAGAGTAGAAAGATTTATAGTCCTTTGGATATATACCCAGTAATGGGATTGCTGGGTCAAATGGAATTTCTATTTCTAGGTACTTGAGGAATCACCACACTGTCTTCCAGAATGGTTGAACTAATATACAATCCCACCAACAGTGTAAGAGCGTTCCTATTTCTCCACATCCTCTCCAGCATCTGGTGTCTCCAGATTTTTTAATGATCGCCATTCTAACTGGTGTGAGATGGTATCTCAATGTGGTTTTGATTTGCATCTCTATAATGACCAGTGATGATGAGCATTTTTTCATGTGTTTGTTGGCCTCATGTATGTCTTCTTTTGTAAAGTGTCTCTTCATATCCTTTACCCATTGTAATGAGCTTGTTTGAATTTTTTCCTGTAAATCTGTTTGAGTTCTTTGTAAATTCTGGATATCAGCTATTTGTCAGTTGGGTAAACTGCAAAGATTTTTTTCCAATTTGTTGGTTGCCGATTCACTCTAATGACTGTTTCTTTTGCCGTGTGAAATCTGTGGAGTTTGATTAGGTCCCATTTGTCTATTTTGGCTTTTGTTGCCAATGCTTTTGGTGTTTTGGTCATGAAGTTCTTGCCTACACCTATGTCCTGAATGGCTTTGCCTAGATTTTCTTCTAGGGTTTTTATGGTGCCAGGTGTTATGTTTAAGCCTTTAATCCATCTGGAGTCAATTTTAGTGTAATGTGTCAGGAAGAGGTCCAGTTTCTGCTTTCTGCACATGGCTAACCAGTTTTGCCAATATCATTTATTAAACAGGGAATCCTTTCCCCATTGCTTGTTTTTGTCTGGTTTACCAAAGATTATATGGTTGTAGATATGTTGATTTTCCTCCGATGCCTCTGTTCTGTTCCACTGGTCTAAATCTCTGTTTTTTTTTACCAGTACCATGCTGCTTTGATTACTGTAGGCTTGTAGTACAGTTTGAAGTCTGGGAGTGTGATGCCTCCCGCTGTGTTCTTTTTGCTTAGAATTGACTTGGCTATGCGGGCTCTCTTTTGGTTCCATATGAAGTTCCTGGTGTTTTTTTCCAGGTCTGTGAGAAAATTCAATGGTAGCTTGATGGAGATAGCATTGATTGTGTAAATTACTTTGGGCAGTATAGCCATTTTCACGATATTGATTCTTCCTAACAATGAACATGGAATGTTTCTCCATCTGTTTGTGTCCTCTCTTATTTCGTTGAGCAGTGGTTTGTAGTTTTCCTTGAAGAGGTCCCTTACATTTCTTGTAAGTTGTATTCCTAGGTATTTTATTCCCTTGTAGCAATTGTGAATGGCAGTTCATTGTTGATTTGATTCTCTTTAAGTCTGTTATTGGCGTATAGGAATGCTTGTGATTTTTGCACATTGATTTTATATCCTGAGACTTTACTGAAGTTGCTTATCCGTTTCAGTAGGTTTTGGGCTGAAGTGATGGGGTCCTGTAGGGATACTATTATGCTGTCTGCAAATAGAGACAATTTGGCTTCCTCCGTTGCTATTTGAATACATTTTCTTTCTTTTTCTTGCCTGATTGCTCTGGCTAGAAATTTTAGTACTATGTTTAATAGGAATGGTGAGAGAGGGCATCCTTGTCTCGTGCCTGATTTCAAAGGGAATGCTTCCAGTTTTTGCCCATTAAGTATGATATTGGCTGTTGGTTTGTCGTAAATAGCTTTTATTACTTTGAGATATGTTCCATCAATACCGAGTTTATTGAGAGCATTTAGCATAAAGTGCTGTTGAATGTTGTCAAATGCCATCTCTGCATCAATTGAGATAATCCTGTGGTTTTCTTTTGTTCTGTTAATGTGGTGAATGTCATTTATAGACTTGCTTATGTTGAAACAGCCATGCATCCTCGGGATGAATTCTACTTCATCATGATGGATAAGCTTTTTAATGTGCTGTTGCAATCGGTTTGCCAGTATTTTATTGAAGATTTTTGCATCGATGTTTGTCATGGATATTGGTCTGAAAATTTTTTTTCTTGTTGAATCTCTGCCGGATTTTGGTATCAGGATGATGTTGGTCTCATAAAATGATTTTGGAAGGTTCCCTCTTTTTCGATTATTTGGAATAGTTGCAGAGGAAATGGTACCAGCTACTCTTTGTGTTTCTGGTAGAATTCTGCTGTGAACCAATCTGGACCAGGGCTTCTTTCGTGTGGTAGGCTCTTAATTGCTGCCTCAACTCAGACCTTGTTATTGCTCTATTCAGAGTTTCAGCTTCATCCTGGTTTAGGATTCAGGGGACACAGGAGTCCAGGATTTTATCCATTTATTCCTGGTTTACTAGTTTATGTGCATAGAGTTGTTTGTAGTATTCTCTGATGACGGTTTGAATTTCTGTGGAATCTGAGGTGATTTCCCCTTTATCGTTTTTTATTGCATCTATTTGATTGTTCTGTCTTTTCTTTTTTATCAGTCTGGCTAGTGGTCTGTCTATTTTGTTGATCTTTTCAAAAAACCAGCTCTTGGATTTATTGATTATTTATTTATTTGTTTCTTTGTTTGTTTATTTATTTATTTCTTAAATTTTTATTGCAGTATAGGTTTTGGGGAACATGTGCAGAACGTGCGAGATAGTTGCATAGGTACACACATGGCAGTGTGTTTTGCTGCCTTCCTCCCCTTTCCCCACACTTGGCATTTATCCCCAGGCTATCCCGTCCCAGACCCCACACTGTCAATCCCGCATTCCTCCCAACAGACCCCAGTGTGTAGTAGACACCCTCTCTGTCTCCATGTGTTCTCATTTTTTCTCACCGACCTATGAGTGGGTATATGCGATATTGCTTTTTCTCTTCTTGTGTCAGTTTGCTGATAAGGATGTTCTCCAGATTCATCCATGTCCTTACAAAGAACACAAACATCATTTTTGATTGCTGCATAATATTCCATGGTGTATATGTGCCACATTTTCCCAGTCCAGTCTATCATCGTTGGGCATTCGGGTTGGTTACAGGTCTTTGCTATTGTAAACAGTGCTGCAATGAACATTCGTGTGCATGTGTCCTTATAGTAGAAAGATTTATAGTCCTTTGGATAGATACCCAGTAATGACATTGCTGGGTCAAATGGAATTTTTATTTCTAGGTCCTTGAGGAATCGCCACACTGTCTTCCACAATGGTTTCACTAATTTACACTCCCACCAACAGTGTAAGAGTGTTCCTATATCTCCACATCCTCTCCAGCATCTGCTGCCTCCATATTTTTTAATAATCGCCATTCTAACTGGCGTGAGATGGTATCTCAAAGTGGTTTTGATTTTCAACTTTCTAATGACCAGTGGTGATGAGCATTTTTTCATGTTTTTGTTGGCCTCATGTGTGTCTTCTTGTGTAAAGTGTCTGTTCTTATACTTTGCCCATTTTTGAATGGGCTTGTTTGTTTTTTTTTCCTGTAAATCTGTTTGAGTTCCTTGTAAATTATGGATATCTTCCCTTTGTCAGATGTGTAAACTTCAAAGATTTTCTCCCATTCTGATGGTTGCCGATTCACTCTAGCGACTGTTTCTTTTGCCATGCAGAACCTGTGGAGGTTGATTAATTCCCATTTCTCTATTTTGGCTTTTGTTGCCAATGCTTTTGGTGTTTTGGTCATGAAGTTCTTGCCTACTCCTTTGTCCTGAATGGTTTTGCCTAGATTTTCTTCTAGGGTTTTTATGGTGTCAGGTCTTATGTTTAAGTCTTTAATTTATCTGGAGTAAATTTTAGTGTAAGGTGTCAGGAAGGGGTCCAGTTTCTGCTTTCTGCACATGGCTAGCCAGTTTGCCCAACACAATTTATTAAACAGGGAATCCTTTCCCCATTGCTTGTTTTTGTCTGGTTTATCAAAGATTATATGGTTGTAGATACGTTGTGTTGTGTCCGATGCTTCTTTTCCGTTAAATTGGTCTATATATCTGTTTTGGTACCAGTACCATGCTGTTTTGATTACTGTAGCCTTGTAGTATACTATGAAGTCTGGTAGTGTGATGCCTCCCGCTGTGTTCTTTTTGCTTAGAATTGAATTGGCTATGCGGGCTCCCTTTTGGTTCCATATGATGTTCATGGTGGTCTTTTTTCCAGTTCTGTGAAGAAATTCAATGGTAGTTTGATGGGGATAGCATTGATTGTGTAAATTACTTTGGGTAGTATAGCCATTTTCACGATATTGATTCTTCCTACCCACGAACATGGAATGTTTCTCCATCTGTTAGTGTCCTTTCTTATTTCATTGAGCAGTGGTTTGTAGTTTTCCTTAAAAAGGTCACTTACATTCCTTGTGAGTTGAATTCCAAGGTATTTTATTTTCTTTGTAGAAATTGTGAATTGTTCGTTATTGATTTTGTTCCCTTTAAGTCTGTTATTGGTGTATAGGAATGGTTGTTATTTTTGCATATTGATTTTATACCCTGAGACTTTGCTGAAGTTGCTTATCAGTTTCTGGTGCTTTTTTATTGAGGTGATGGGGTCTTCTAGGTATACTATCATGTCATCTGCAAATAGAGTCAATTTGGATTCCACCTTTTCTATTTGAATACACTTAATTTCTTTTTCTTGCCTGATTGCTCTGGCAAGAACTTCCAGTACTATGTTGAATAGGAGTGGTGAGAGAGGACATCCTTGTCTACTGCCGGATTTAAAAAGAATGCTTCCAGTTTTTGCCCATTAAGTATGATATTGACTGTTGGTTTGTTCTACATAGCTTTTATCACTTTGAGATATTTTCCATCAATACCAAGTTTATTGAGGTTTCTTAGAAAAAAAGCGCTGTTGAATTTTGTCAAATGACTTCTCTGCGTCAATTGGGATAATCATGTGTTTTTTGTTTTTCCTTCTGTTTATGTGGTGAATTACATTTATAGACTTGTGTATGTTGAACCATCCTTGCATCCCCGAGATGAATCCTACTTGATCATGATGGATAAGTTTATTAATGGCTGTTGCAATCGGTTTGCCAGTATTTTATTGAAGATTTTTGCATCTATGTTCATCATGGATATTGGCCTGAAGTTTTCTTTTCTTGTTGAGTCTCTGCCGGGTTTTGGTATTAGGATGATGTTGGTCTCATAAAATGATTTGGGAAGGGTTCCCTCTTTTTGTATTATTTGGAATAGTTTCAAAAGGAATGGTACCAGATCCTCTTTGTGTGTCTGGTAGAATTCGGCTGTGAACCCATCTGAACCTGGGCTTTTTTTGTGTGTGGTAGGCTCTTAATTGCTGCCTCAACTTCAGACCTTGTTATTGCTCTATTCATAGTTCCGGATTCCTCCTGGTTTAGGCTTGGGAGGACACAGGCCTCCAGGAATTTATCCCTCTCTTCCTGGTTTACTAGTTTATGTACATAGAGTTGTTTGTAGTATTCTCTGATGATGGTTTGAATTTCTGTGGAATCTGTAGTGATTTCCCCATTGTCGTTTTTTATTGCATCTATTTGGTTGTTCTCTCTTTTCTTTTTTATCAGTCTGGATAGTGTTCTGTCTATTTTGTTGATCTTTTCGAAAAACCAGCTCTTTGATTTATTGATTTTTTGAAGGGATTTTCTTGTGTCTATCTCCTTCAGTTCTGCTCTGATCTTAGTTATTTCTTGTCTTCGGCTAGGTTTTGAGTTTTTTTGATCTTGCTCCTCTAGCTCTTTCAATTTTGACGATAGGGTATCAATTTTCGATCTCTCCACTCTTGTCATGTGGGCACTTATTGCTATATATTTTCCTCTACAGACTGCTTTAAATGTGTCCCAGAGATTCTAGTACGTTGTGTCATTATTGTGGTTGGTTTCAAAGAACTTCTTTATTTCTGCCTTCATTTCATTATTTATCCAATCAACATTCAAGAGTCAGTTGTTCAGTTTCCATGAAGCTGTGCGGTTCTGTTTTATTTTCTGAATTATGTGTTCTAACTTGATTGCACTATGGTCTGAGAGACTCTTTGTTATGATTTCAGTTGTTTTGCATTTGCTGAGGAGTGCTTTACTTCCAATTATGTGGTCAATTTAGGAGTAGGTATGATGTGGTGCTGAGAAGAATGTATATTCTGTGTATTTGGGGTGGAGAGTTCTGTAAATGTCTATCAGGTTTGCTTGTTCCAGGTCTGAGTTCAAGCCCTGGATATCCTTGTTAATTTTCTGTCTCCTTGATCTCTTTGATATTGACAGTGGAGTGTTAAAGTCTCCCACTATTATTGTGTGGGAGTCTAAGTCTCTTTGTAAGTCATTAAGAACTTGCCTTATATATCTAGGTGCTTCTGCATTGGGTCCATATATATTTAGAATCATTAGCTCTTCTTGTTGTATCGATCCTTTGACCATTATGTAATGACCTTCTTTTTCCCTTTTGATCTTTGTTGCTCTAAAATCTGTTTTATCAGAGACGAGAACAGCAAATTCTGCTCTTTTTGCTCTCCACTTGCTTGGTAAGTCTTCCTCCATCCCTTTATTTTGAGCCTTTGTGTATCCTTGCATGTGAGGTGAGTTTTCTGAATACAGAACACCGATTGGTTTTGGTTTTTCATCCAATTTGCCAGTCTATGTCTTTTGATTGGTGCGTTTAGCCCATTTATATTAAGGTTAATATTGTTATGTATGAATTTGATACTGCCATTTTGATGCTAGCTGGCTGTTTTCCCCATTGGTTCATGTAGATTCTTCATTTTGTTGATGCTCTTTAGCATTTGGTATGCTTTTAAGATGGCTGGTACTGGTTGTTTCTTTATTTGTGTAGTGCCTCTTTCAGGAGCTCTTGTAAAGCAGGCGTAGTGGTGACAAAATCTCTGAGTATTTGCTTGTTCATGAAGGATTTTATTTTTCCTTCACTTATGAAGCTCAGTTTGGCTTGAAATGAAATTCTGGGTTGAAAGTTCTTTTCTTTAAGAATGTTGAATATTGGCCCCCTCTCTTTTCTGGCTTGTAGAGTTTCTGCCAAGAGATCTGCTGTTAGTCTGATAGGCTTCCCTTTGTTGGTGACCCTACCTTTCTCTTTGGCTGTCCTTAGTATTTTCTCCTTCATTTCAACCCTGGTGAATCTGACGATGATATACCTTTTCGTTGCTCTTCTTGCAAAGTATCTTTGTGGTGTTCTCTGTGTTTTCTGAAGTTGAGTATTGACCTTTCTTGCTAGGTTGGGGAAATTTTCTTGGATAATATCGTGAAGAGTGTTTTCCATCTTGGATTCATTCTCTTCATCACATTCCAGTACACCTATCAAACATAGGTTTGTTCTCTTCACATACTCCCACATTTCTTGGAGAATTTGTTTATTTTTTGGGGGCGCTGTTTTCTTTAATCTTGCTTTCTCGTTTTATTTCATTGAATTTATCTTTGACTTCTGATATTCTTTCTTCTGCTTGGTCAATTTGGCTGTTGAAACTTCTTCATGCTTCGCAAAGTTCTCATGTTGTGTTTTTCAGCTCTTTCAATTCATTCTTATTCCTCTCTAAGTTGTCCATTCTTGTTATCTTTTCCTCGAATCTTTTTTCAAAACTTTTTTCAAGGTTTTTAGTTTCTTTGCACTGATTTAGAACATGTTCTTTTAGCTCACTGACGTTTCTCATTATCCACTTTCTGAAGTGTGATTTTGTAATTTTGTCACACTTTTTCTCCATCCAGCTTTGTTTCCTTGCTGGTGAGAAGTTTTGGTTCTTTGTAGGAGGTGAGGTGTTTTAGTTTTGCGTGTTTTCCTTTTTTTGCACTGGTTTATTTCCATCTTTATGGATTTATCACCTGTCTTCTTAGTAGTTGATGATTTTTCAATTGGGTCTCTGTGTGGACGCTGAGATTGTTGATAATGAAGTATTTCTTGTACTTAGTTTTACTTCTAATCATCTAGGCCCTCTGCTGTAAGAGTGGTGAGGTCCACTCCAATCCCTGCTTGTCTGAGGTACACCTGTAGCAACTGCAGAACAGTGAGGGATGCTACCAGTTTCTTCATCTGCTATTTTTGTTTCAGAATGATGCCCACCAAATGTTTGTCTGATTAGTCCTTTTTTGGAGTGACTTTGGATATACAGGGGTCAGGGAGCTGCTTGAGGAGATGGTCTGTTCTTTATAGGAGCTCCAGTGCTGAGCTGTGAGCTCCATTGTTCATTCAGCGTTGTTGGGAGCATGTGTTTATGTCTGCTGCCACAGAGCTCATAAAACTTCTCCTTTTTTTCCCCCTTAGATGCTCTGTCTCAGGGAGTTGGGGCTTTCTTTATGAGTATCTGTTGCACCTTTCTACCCTGGTAGGAGGCATTCTATTCACTATTTTCCTGCCAGGGCTCCACCCTGCTAGTCCCGCACTGCTGCTGTGGGACTCCATTCTGCTGTGGAGTGCTCCACTCCGCTGGTGGAGTCTCTCTGTCATGGCAGGTTGCCTTGGAAATGGCAGGCTGCATCAGCCCTGAGGGGTACTTCAGTAGGGGTGGATTGCATTCATAGTGGTGGATGCACCTCCCCCACCATGCTGCACTGTCCTAGATGCTGGCAGGAAAACTCTCAGCCCTGAGTGCCTCCAATCGCCACCCTGCTTGTCCCCGTGAGGGTGAGACCCGCCGAGCCTTATCACCCTGCTCCCTGCCTCAGAGTCTATCCTCTTTCTTCCTCTCCCCAAGCTGATCGGTCGACTCTCTCACTGGTGCTCCAGTAGCCTGCTAATAGGGCACTGGGATCTGTGCATTCTCTCATGCCGCTGCCCACTGCACCGGCTCAGATCATGCTTCCCAGGAATCTTCTGGTCTGGCTCATTGTCCAAGTCCCGTTCAATCAGATAGACCTGCCAATCTGCCCTTCCAAATCTCAGGTTGCTGGTTTAACAGGGCACCCAGACCAGTGAGTTCAGTGCCGAGTCCCACTGCAGCAACTGCTGAACCAGCCACACGAGGTGGCTGTGCTAGCGTCCCATGTCTCTCCCACACCTGGGACTTTGAATGCTCTGTGGGCAAAACAGGTTCTTCTGAGAATGCGGCTAGGACTCACCATCTGCACATTCACTGAGAGCTGCAATCCTGAGTCACCTCTACGATGCCATCTTGGAAGCCTCTCCCAATTACCGACTTTCTAATTAGGTCTCTGAGTGGACGTCCAACTTGTTGATTCCCAGTGCCAGAATCTGAGCAACCCACTGTGCTTGCTAAAATAGTGGCATTAAGATTGATGGTGCTTTTCTGCCTGGAAAACTCTGGTCTGGCTTTCTTCTTGAGTCTATCTTTCAATTAGCTGAATAGATGACTCTGCCTTCCTGGAACTCCAAACTTCGACCAAAAGGGGACCCAGTCACAATTACTCTGCACCAAGAACTGCCATGCTGAATAGCCAGCAAAACTGCCACAATGGCCACAAGAGTTATGCTGGAGACCCGTGGGACTCCTCCACTGGGAATCTCCTGGTCCGTGAGCAACAAAAATTAATCTGAAAGTGTGGCATCTTCTTGTGCTCTGTGCTTTCCCTGAAAGCTACAATCCTGAGCTGCTACTAATCAACCATCTTGTATCTCTCTCGAGATCCAACAAAATTGATTAAACAAAATCTGATAAACAAAACTGATACACTATTCACAAAAAAAGAAATACCCAAATAAACAAAATAATAAATAAAAAAGAAGACATTACTACAGATACCATACAAATACAAAAGATTTTCAGAGACTATGACAAACAATTATATGCTAACAAACTAAAGAAACTAAAAAAAAAAGATATATTCTCGCATACATAAAACCTACAAATATTGAATCAGGAAGAAATAGAAACCTGAAGGGAGCAATAACGTGGATCAAGACTTAATCAGTAATAAAATTTTCTTAACATAGAACAGCCTAGGACCTCATGGGTTCACAGCCAAATTCTACCAAATGCACATAAAACTTGTGCCAATCCACCTGAAACTATAATAAAAAATTGAGTAGGAGGGAATCACTAACTCATTCTACAAGGCTAGCATCACTTTGATACCAAAACCAGATAGACACAAAAAATAATAAAACTACAGGGGAATATCCCTAATAATCATAGATGCAAAACTCCTCGGCAAAAACTAGCAAGCCAAATCAGCACAGCAAAAATACACCATAATAAAGTGAGATGTAAAACAGGGATTCAAGGATAATTCAAGATATGCAAATTAATCAACAGGATACACCACATAAAAAAATAAAGGACAAAAGCCATATAATTATCTTAATAAATGCCGAAAATTATATGACAAAATTCAACATCGCATCATTATAAAAACTCTCAACATATCAGGTACAAAAAAATTTCTCAAAATAAGAAAGGCCATATATGACAAACCCACAACTAACATTATACTGAATGGGTAAAAGTTGAAAACCTTTTCTCCAAGAACTGGAATGAGACAAAGATACCCTCTGTCACCATCTATTCCACATAGTAATGGAAGTCTCAGCCAGAGCAAACAGTCAAGAGGAAAAAGAAAAAGCCTCCAAATTGGAAAAGAGAAAGTCAAATTGATAATGATATCTTATACCTACAAAAATCTAAAGAATCCAAAAAATAACTTTTATATTTGACAAACGAATTTAGTAAAGTGGCAGGATACAGAATTAACATAAAGAAATTCATGGAGAGCAGTACAAAAATTTCTCAAAAATGTAAAAATAAAATTACAATTTGATCTAGCAATGCCACTGAGTATCTAACCCAAAGTAAATTAATATATGTATAAGAAAAGTCTATACTCGCATGTTTACTACAGCATTATTCAAAATAGTAAAGATAATAGAATCAACCTAAGTTTCCACCAATAAATAAATAAATAAAAAGTTGTGTATATACACAATGGAATACTATTTGACCATAAAAAGTAAAAAGGTCTTGTCATTTAGAGCAAAATGGGTGAAACTGAAGATGCTATCTTAAGCAAAATAAGCTAGGCACAAAAATACAACTATTGGCTGGGCGTGGGGGTTTGTGCCTGTAATGCCAGCACTTTTGGAGGCCAAGGCGGTTGGATCACGAGGTCAAGAGATTGAGACCATCTTGGCTAACATGGTGAAGGCCCTTCTTTACTAAAAATACAAAAATTAGCCGGGTGTTTGGCATGCACCTGCAGTCCCAGCTACTCAGGAGGCTAAGGTGGAAGAATTGCTTGCTTCAACCAGGGAGGGAGAAATTGTAGTGAGCCCAGACTGAGCCACTGTGCTGCAGACTGGCAACAGAGCAATACTCCATCTCAAAAAAAAAAGAAAAAATACAAGTATCACAGGTTCTCACAAGTCGAGCTAAAATATTTTATCATGTAAGGGAAGGTAGAGAATGGAAAGAGATGACAGATATTGGGACAGGTACATGAGAGAAAGGGGGAAGATGAGAAGTGGGTTAACGTGTACAAACATATATTTAAATAGAAGAAATAAATTTATGCTTGATAGCAGAATAGGGTGACTACAGTTAACAAAAAAGTATTGTCCTTGGGGGATGGACAGCCTAAACATCCTTGAATGACTTATACATTATATACATGTAATAAAATTTTACATGTTCATCACAAATTTGTACAATTTTTAAAAAATTCCGCTAAATAAAAAATATGTATGATCACAAAGTAGGTAACTTAAAACAATAAAAATTTATTCTCTCAAAATTCTAGAGCCTAAAATCCCAGAATCAAAGTGTTAGCAGGTTTGTTTTCTCTAGAGGTTCTGAGGGAGAATCTGTTCCATACCCCCCTCTCTCTCTCTCTCTCTCTCTCTCTCTCTCTCTCTATATATATATATATATATATATATATATATATATATATATATACTGTCAATATATATATTGACAGTAATCCTTGGCGTTTCCTTGTTTATAAGCATATCACTCCAATCCCTGCCAATGTCTTCACATGGCATTCTCTTTATACCTCCATAAATCTGTATGACCTATTTTCTTCCTGTAGGAGCCCATCCTAATATAGTATGACAATCTTAACCTAACTAGTTATATCTATAAGGACCCTCTTTCCAAATAAAGTCACATTCTGATATTCTTAGTGTGGTGGACATAAAAATGTTTTTGAGGTGGGTGGGGGACATAATTCAATTCATCATGGAGTCCAAATCCTGAACTCTATGGTTAAGGTGATTCACATTTTTATTACCCAAACACCTAGACTATATGGAATAAACACCAAATAAAAGACACAGCCAGGTGTCTGGCCCATGACTCTCATCCCCGCCACGCTGGAAGCTGAGGTGAGAGAATTGTTTGAATACAAGATTTTGAGACCAGCATGGGTAATATAGTGATGGACCTATCTCTATAATGAACTTTTAATTAGCCAGGTGCAGTGGCTCATGCATGTAGTCTCAGCTACTCAAGAGGATGAGGTGAGAGGATTGCTTGAGTCCAGGAGTTCAAGGATGTAGAGAGCTATGATTACACCACTGCACTCCAGCCTGGGCAATAGAATGAGAACCCATCTCTAACAAAAAACATAAAACAAATTCCAAACATGAGTGCACTAAAAATATTAAAACTAAAACAGTCTGTCCTGCAACTTTGAATATTTCATGGATTTCTTTCCCCCTATTTCAAACATACACATTATACATTGGTCCCTGGAAGCCCATTCCCAAAAGGTCATGCTCTCCACTCTCACAACATTAACAACTGTGAACTGCAATCATCTCTCATAACAAGCTTTATTCTCTCAATAGCTCTTTCAAGTTGCAAAGCACTTTAACAACACAATTGTATCCCAGTAAGAGCACACAGGGCAATTTTGAAATCCCTTCTACTTTGACACAGACCTTTTCGTATGTTCACCCAACTCCCATATCAACCATGATCTCATAATTATATTTCTGTGTTTACTAGGTTATTAGTAAAATAATATCACAATCATGTCATGTATATACAACATGAAATACTGCTTTCTTCAGTGGGAGATGTGGATGTTAAAAGAAACAAAGGAAGTCATCCATAAAGTTATTCTCAGAACATAATCTTGGCCTACTTCCCAATTTCCAGGGCCATATGATCAGTTATGGTCAGACATACTAAGGACTACTTGATACAATCATTAAATTTTTCCTATGCAAATACAATCTCTGCTCCACTGTTCTGTTTCATTCATTCTCTTTCTTAGCTCTCTTCCTATCCATAAAACCTCAGTAGGCCTCTTTTATACTCAGAGTGTTTTTATTTGCATGAATCTTGTTTATACGTTGGAATGCTCCAAGCAATAAATATCAAATATGAACATGGAAGGTATTATATGGTCGAAGGAAAAATAAGTGCATTTGACCATCAGGCAACCTAAGGGTCTAATACAGCCTACCTATATCACTAAGTAAAACACATTTGGTCTTAATTTTTTTCCAAACTGAAGTTGACATTCTTAGAATATACATTCTGAAGTGTTTAAAAATAAAATTTTATTGCAAATGCAAGTTATTTTTAAATGGTTTAGTTGGTGTGGGAGATTTCCGAGATGGCACAGTAGGAACAACTCGGAATTGCAGCTCTCAGTGAAGGCACAGAGGGTGAGTCCTAGCCGCATTTTCAGACGGACCTTTGTTGCCCACAGAATGGGAAAATTCCCAGGTGCAGGAGAGATGCGGCACACCAGTGCAGCATTTTTGGCTCATGCGGCTGGTTCAGCCAGCCCCACGGCACAGCAGCCAGCCCCACAGCACAGCAGGAGAGCGCACAAAACTCACAGGTCTGGGTGCTCTGTGAAACCAGTAGTCTGGAGGATTTCCAAAATAGCGCCATAGAAACAACTCAGGATTGCAGCTCTCAGTGAAGGTGCAGAGGGTGAGTCCTAGCCGCATTTTCAGACGGACCTTTGTTTTCCACAGAACGAGGAAATTCGCAGGTGTAGGAGAGACACGAAACACCAGTGCAGCCAGTTCTTTGGCTCATGCGGCCGGTTTGGCCGACACCACAGTGCAGTGGCACCCGGCACAAAACTCACTGGTCTGGGTGCCCTGTTAAACTGGCAATCTGAGATCTGGAAGGGCAGATTGACATGTCCATCTGATAAAACGGGACATGGACAATGAGCCAGACCAGGAGATTCCAGGGAAGCGTGATTTGATTCTATGCAATGGGCAGCAGCACGGGAGATCGCACAAATACCACTGTCCTATCAGGAGGCTACTGGGGCACCAGTGAGAGAGTCAACCGTTCAGATTGGTGAGAAGAGAGAGAGAGAGAGAGAGAGAGAGAGAGAGAGAGGATGGACTCTGTGGCAGGGAGCCAGGTGATCAGACTCGGTGGGTCCCACCTCCACAGAAACAAGCAGGGCAGCGATTGGAGATGCTCCTGGCTGAGAGTTTTGCTGCGAGCTCAGCTGAATCCAGGGTGGTGCAGCCCAGCGAAGGAGGGGCGTCCACCACTATGGACACAATCCACCCCTACTAAGATACATGCCTAGTGCTGAAACAGCCTCCATTTGCCGAGGCAACCCGCCATAACAGAGAGACTCCACCGAAAATGCAGAGCACACGACAGTTAAATGGAGCCAGACAGCAGCAGAGCAGACCCACACTAGCAGGGCAGAGCCTTGGCAGGCAAATAGTGAATAGACTACCTCTTAGTGGGAAGGACAGTGCAACAGATACTCATAAAGAAAGCCCCAACTCCCTGAGACAGAGCATCTAAGGGGGTACAAAAGGGCGGTTTTATGAGTTCTGTTGCAGCAGACATAAACACATTCTCCCAACAACGCTGAATGAACAACACAGCTCACAGCTAAGTACTGGAGCTGCTATAAATCACAGACCATCTCCTCAAGCAAGTACTCGGAGATTTTGTCACCACTAGGCCTGTTTTACAAGAGCTCCTGAAAGAGGCACTACACATAGAAAGAAACAACCAGTACTAGCCATCCTAAAAGCATACCAAATGCTAAAGAGCATCAACAAATGAAGAATCTAAATAAACCAATGGGCAAAACAGCCAGCTAGCATCAAAATGGCAGTATCAAATTCACACATAACAATATTAACCCTAAATGTAAAAGGGCTAAATGCACCAATAAAAAGACACAGACTGGCCAATTGGATAAAAAGCCAAAACGCGTTGGTGTGCTGTATTCAGGAAACGCACCTCACATGCAAGGATACACAAAGGCTCAAAATAAAGGGATGGAGAAATTTATCAAGCAAATGGAGAGCAAAAATAAGCAGGAGTTGCAATTCTCATTTCTGATAAAATATACTGTAAAGCATCAAAGATCAAAAGGGACAAAGAAGGTCGTTACATAATGGTAAAAGGATCGATACAAGAAGAGCTAATGATTCCAAATATATATCGACCCAATGCAGGAGCACCCAGATATATAAGGCAAGTTCTTAAAGACTTAAAAAGACACATATACTCCCACACAATAACAGTGGGAAACTTTAACACTCCACTGTCAATAGCAGACAGATCAACCAGACAGAAAATTAAGAAGGGTATCCATGACTTCAACTCAGACCTGGAACAAGCAAACCTGATAGACATTTACAGAACTCACCACCCCAAATCCACAGAATATACATTCTTCTCAGCACCAGATCACACCTACTCCAAAATTGACCACATGATTGGAAGTAAAGCACTCCTCAGCAATTGTAGAATAACTGAAATCATAACAAACAGTCTCTCAGACCATAGTGCAATCAAGTTGGAACTCAGAGTTCAGAAAATAACACAGAACCACACAGCTTCATGGAAACTGAAAAACTGGCTCTTGAATGTTGGTTGGATAAACAATGAAATGAAGGTAGAAATAAAGAAGTTCTTCAAAACCAATGAGAATGAAGACACAACGTACCAGAATCTCTGGGACACATATAAAGCAGTCTGTAGAGAAAAATATATAGCAATAAGTACCTACATGAGAAGAGTGGAGAGATCCAAAATTGACACCCTATCATCAAAATTGAAAAAGTTAGAAGAGCAAGATCAAAAAAGCTCAAAACCTAGCCGAAGACAAGAAATAACTAAGATCAGAGCAGAACTGAAGGAGAAAGAGACAAGAAAAACCCATCAAAAAATCAATAAATCCAAGAGCTGGTTTTTCGAAAAGATCAACAAAACAGACAGACCACTAGCCAGACTGATAAAAAAGAAATGAGAGAAAAACCAAATAGATGCAATAAAAAACGATAAGGGGGAAATCACCACAGTTTCCACAGAAATAAAAACCTTCATCAGAGAATACAACAAACAACTCTATGCACATAAACTAGTAAACCAGGAAGAAATAGATACATTCCTTGACGCCTGAGTGCTCCCAAGCCTAAACCAGGAGGAAGCCAAAACTATGAATAGACCAATAACAAGATCTGAAGTTGAGGCAGCAATTAAGAGCCTACCACACAAAAAAAGCCAAGGTCCAGATGGGTTCACAGACGAATTCTACCAGACACACAAAGAGGATCTAATACCATTTCTGTTGAAACTCTTCCAAATAATTCAAAAAGAGGGAACCCTCCCCAAATCATTTTATGAGACCAACATCATCCTGATATCAAAACCCCGAAGAGACTCAACAAGAAAAGAAAACTTCAGGCCAATATCCATGATGAACATAGATGCAAAAATCTTCAATAATATACTGGCAAACCGATTGCAACAGCACATTAATAAACTTAACCATCATGATCAAGTAGGATTCATCCCAGGGATGCAAGGCTGGTTCAACATATGCAAGTCTAAAAATGTAATTCACCACATAAACAGAAGCAAAAACAAAAACCACATGATTATCTTAATTGACATAGAGAAGGCATCTGACAAAATTCAACAGCCCTTTATGCTAAAAACCCTCAATAAACTTGGTATTGATGGAACATATCTCAAAGTAATAAAAGCTATTTATGACAAACCAACAGCCAATATCATACTCAACGGGCAAAAACTGGAAGCATTCCCTTTGAAATCCGGCATTAGACAAGGATGACCTCTCTCACCACTCCTATTCAACATAGAACTGGAAGTTCTAGCCAGAGCAATCAGGCAAGAAAAAGAAATAAACAATATTCGAAAAGAAAAGGTGGAAGCCAAATTGTCTCTATTTGCAGACGACATGATAGTATACTTAGAAGACCTCATCACTTCAGCCGAAAAGCTCCTGAAACTGATAAGCAACTTCAGCAAAGTATCAGGATATAAAATCAATGTGCAAAAATCACAAGCATTCCTATACCCTAATAACAGACTTAAGGAGAACCAAATCAGGAACGAACTGCCATTCACAACTGCTACAAAGAAAATAAAATACCTTGGAATTCAACTCACAAGGAATGTATGGGACCTTTTTAAGGAAAACTACAAACCACTGCTCAACCAAATAAGAGAGGACACAAACACATGGAGAAACATTCCATGTTCCTTGTTAGGAACAATCAATATCGTGAAAATGGCTATTCTGCCCAAAGTAATTTACACAATCAACGCTATACCCATCAAACTACCATTGAATTTCTTCACAGAACTGGAATAAAACACCATGAACTTTATATGGTACCAAAAGAGAGCCCGCATAGCCAAGTCAATTCTAAGCAAAAAGAACACAGCGAGAGGCATCACACTACCAGACTTCAAACTATACTACAAGGCTACAGTAATCAAAACAGCATGGTACTGGTACCAAAACAGAGATATAGACCAATGGAACAGAACAGAGGCATCGGAGGCAACAAAACATATCTACAACCATATAATCTTTGATAAACCAGACAAAAACAAGCAATGGGGAAAGGATTCCCTGTTTAATAAATGGTGTTGTGTAAACTGGCTAGCCATGTGCAGAAAGCAGAAACTGGACCCCTTCCTGACACCTTACACTAAAATTAACTCCAGATGGGTTAAAGACTTAAACATTAGACCTGACAACATAAAAACCCTAGAAGAATATCTAGGTAAAACCATTTAGGACCTAGGAGTAGGCAAGGACTTCATGACCAAAACATCAAAAGCATTGGCAACAAACCCCAAAATAGACAAATGCGACCTAATCAAACTACACAGCTTCCCCAAGGCAAAAAGAACAGTTACTAGAGTGAATCGGCAACCATCAGAATGGGAAAAAATCTTTGCAGTTTATGCATCTGACAAAAGGCTGATATCCAGAATTTACAAAGAACTCAAACAGATTTACGGGAAAAAAACAAACAAGCCCATTCAAAAATGGGCAAAGGATATGAATAGACACTTTACAAAAGAAGACATACATGAGGCCAACAAACATATGAAAAAATGCTCATCATCACTGAGAGATGCAAATCAAAACCACATCGGGATATCATCTCACGCCAGTTAGGATGGCAATCACTAAAAAATCTGGAGACAGCGGATGCTGGAGAGGATGTGGATAAATAGGAACACTCTTACACTGTTGGTGGGAGTGTAAATTAGTTCAACCATTGTGGAAGACAGTGTGGCGATTCCTCAAGGACCTAGGAATAGAAATACCATTTGACCCAGCAATCCCATTACTGGGTATATATCCGAGGGACTATAAATCGTTCTAGTATAAGGACACATGCACACGAATGTTCATTGCAGCACTGTTAACAATAGCAAAGACCTGAAACCAACCCAAATGCCCATCGATTGTAGACTGGAATGGGAAAATGTGGCACATATACACCATGGAATATTATGCAGCAATCAAAAATGATGAGTTTGTGTCCTTTGTAAGGACATGGATGAATCTGGAGAACATCATTCTCAGCAAACTGACACAAGAACAGAAAAAGAAATATCGCATATTCTCCCTCACAGGCGGGTGAGAAATATAAGAACACATGAACACAGGGAAATGGTCTACTACACACTGGGGTCTATTGGGGGAATGGGGGAGGGATATCGTGGGGATAAATGCCAAGTGTGGGTGAAGGGGAGGAAGGCAACAAAACACACTGCCATGTGTGTACCTATGCAACTATCTTGCACGTTCTGCACATGTACCCCAGAACCTATAATGCAATAAAAATTTTTTAAGAAAAATAAAATTTTTTGCCAACAAGCAAGACCTCAGAGATTTTGTCACCACCAGGCCTGCTTTACAAGAGCTCCTGAAAGAGGTACTACACATAGAAAGGAACCGCCAGTAACAGCCATCCTGAAAGCACACCAAATGCTAAAGAGCATCAACAAAATGAAGAATCTACATGAACCAATGGGCAAAACCTCCAGCTAGCGTCAGAATGGCAGTATCAAATTCACACGTAACGATCCTAACCCTAAATGTAAATGGGCTAAATGCACCAATCAAAAGACACAGACTGGCAAATTGGATAAAAAAACAAAACTTATCGGTGTGCTGTATCCGGGAAACCTATCTCACATGCAAAGACTCACAAAAGCTCAAAATAAAGGAATGGAGGAAGATTTGCCAAGCAAATGGAGGGCAAAGAAACACAGGACTTGCTATTTTCATCTCTGAGGAAATAGACTTTAAATCTACAAAGATCAAAAGAGACAAAGACGGTCATTACATAATGGTAAGAGGATCGATACAACCAGAAGAGCTAACCATCCGAAATATATATGGACCCAATGCAGGAGCACCCAGATGTATAAGGCAAGTTCTTAACGAGTTACAGAGACTTAGACTGCCACACAATAATAGTGGGAGACTTTAACACTCCACTGTCAATATCAGACAGATCAACCAGACAGAAAATTAACAAGGATATCCAGGGCTTGAACTCAGACCTGGAACAAGCAAACCTGATAGACATTTACAGAACTCTCTAGCCCAAATCCATACAATATACATTATTCTCAGCACCACATCACACCTACTCCAAAATTGACCACATAATTGGAAGTAAAGCACTCCTCAGCAAAGGCAAAATAACTGAAATCATAACAAACAGTCTCTCAGACCATAGTGCAATCAAGTTAGAACTCAGAATTCAGAAACTAACTCAGAACTGCACAGCTTCATGGAAACTGAACAACTGGCTCTTGAATGTTGATTGGATATACAATAAAATGAAGGTAGAAATAAAGAAGTCCTTCAAAACCAATGAGAATGAAGACCCGACATACCAGAATCTCTGGGCCACATTTAAAGCAGTCTGTAGAGGAAAATATATAGCAATACGTGCCCATATCAGAAGAGTGAAGAGATCCAAAAATTGACACCCTATTGTCAAAATTGAAAGAGCTAGAGGAGCAAGATCAAAAAATCTCAAAACCTAGCTGAAGACAAGAAATAACTAAGATCAGTGCAGAACTGAAAGAGATAGAGACGCAAAAACCCTTCAAAAAATCAATACCTCCAAGAGCTGGGTTTTCTAAATCATCAACAAAATAGACCGACCATTAGCCAGACTGATAAAAAAGAAGAGAGAGAACAACCAAATAAATGCATTAAAAAACGATAATTGGGAAATCACCACAGATTTCACAGAAATTCAAAGCATCATCAGAGAATACTACAAACAACTTTATGCACATAAACTAGTAAACCAGGAAGAAATTGATAAATTTCTGGACACCTTTGTCCTCCCAAGCCTAAATCAGGAGGAAGCCGAAACTATGAATAGACCAATAACAAGGTCTGAAGTCGAGGGAGCAATTAAGTACCTACAACACAAAAAAAAGCCCTGGTCCAGATGTGTTCAAAGCCGAATTCTACCAGACACACAAAGAGGAGCTGGTACCATTCCTTCTGAAACTATTCCAAATAATTCAAAAAGAGGGAAGTCTTCCTGGGGTCTATTGGTGGGAATAGGTGAGGGACAGCGGCGGGGAGCTGGGGAGGGATAGCCTGGGGAGAAATGCCAAATATCGGTTAAGGGGAGGAAGGCAGCAAAACACACTGCCATGTGTGTACCTATGCAACTATCTTGCACGTTCTGCACATGTACCCCAAAACCTAAAATGCAATAAAAATTTAAAAAAGGTATATTTAGATTGAAAGTAAAAGAATGGAAAAGATATATTATGTAAATACCAATCAAAATAAAACTAGACAGAGTGGTATATTAACACCACAGATAATAAAATTAAGGACAAATATAATTACCAAGGAGAAACAAGAATTGTATGAAAAAAGGGGTAATTCTCCAACAAGTTTAACTAATTCAAAACATGTAGACACAAACAACAGTTCTGAAATTCAGGAAGCAAAAACTGACAAACTGAACTGAAAAGTAAGTTCACTATTACAGTTGGACGCTTCAACATTTCTTCTTTTTGGTCATCAGTAGAGCTATCAGGCAGAATATCTGAGAATTTAGGGTAACTGAATAGTACCATACACCAGTGAAATATAATAAATATTTATACAACAGTAACAAGGAAAGAACACACTTCTTTGTGGAAAAGAACCTTGATTTATCACTTAGGCTGAAGTTTAGTGGCCTGATCATAGCTCACTGCAGCCTCAAAATCCTGTGCTCAAATAATCTTCTTGCTTCAGCCTTCCAAGTATCTATGACTTCAGATGCATGCCACCATGACTGTCTAACTTAAAATTTATTACTACTATTATTACTATTATCATTATTATTATTATTATTTTAGAGATGGAGTCTTGTTTTATTCCCAGCCTGCTCTCAAACTTCCTGGGCTCAAGAAATCTTCCAACTTTGTCATCCCAAAACACTGGGATTACAAGCATAAGTCATTGTGCTTTGCCAGAACACAAAATTCTTTTACATGTATATGGAATATTCAACAAAATATATCATGTGTTGTAAAATAAATGTTAACACAGTAAAAGAATTTAAATCATGCAAAGTATGTTCTCTGACTTAATAGAATTAAATTAGAAATTAATGGAAGAAAGAGAAAAGGAACATCTTCAAACACTGGGAGATGAGTCAAAGACAAGCTCTCAAGGCAAATACGGAAATATTTTAGCCCTAATTAAAATGAAAATACCGCATATCAAAATTTGAACTCTGTAGCAAAAGCAGTGCTTAAAGGTACTGTTATATAATTAAGTGCTAATAATAGAATAATATACGTGTCTCAAATTAACATTAAAGATTTCCATCTAAAGAAATTAGAAAAAAAGTTAACCCAAATTAAGAATAAGGAAAGGTTAATAACAAAGATAAGAGGAGAAACAGGCTTGAGAACATAAAACAATGGAGGAAATTAATGACATTCTAAGCTTATTTTTTAAAAATAGTAATAAAAGTAACAAACCATTCACCAAACTGATAAAATAAAACTCAATATGACAAAACTTGTGATTATTAGAAATGAAAAGTTGGCTATCACTGCAAAGATTGTATTACTGTATCAATAATAACAATTCTATTATTATATTAAAAACATAAGAAAATAAACAGCTTTCTGTATATAAGTTAGCTAATCTAAATTAAGTGAATCAATTGCTTGCAAAGCATTTCTCTTATGGTTGGAGCATATTTGTATATTCAAAATTTACTCAAGCCAACATAAGTGTTCACATAGCTACTTTTAAAAAATTGAATTCATGTTTAAATTTTACCGAAAGAAAGTTTCTAGATTCTAGGCCCAGATGGTTTTACTGGTAAAATACAGGAAACATTTAAAAGCCAATTTTATGAAATTATTTTCTAAAGAATAAAAGAAAAAATATACCCAAACTGATTTTATGGTGGGAAAATTACACCAGTAACAAAAATACCTACAGAAAAAAAACAAAGGAAGCAAAAGTACAGATAAACACTTTTTGTGAACAAAGAAATAAAAATTCTCTACAAATGTGAATAAATTACATACATCACGGCCAAATTGGGTTTATTGTGAGAATGCAAGTTTAATTCATCCCTCAAAAATTAACATAATCCATGATTTAACAGTCTAAAGAAGAAAAACCACAAGATGTTATCAATTGATGAGAAAAAAAACCAATTTGACAAAATTTATCTTCATTCATAATAAAACCAACTAAACAACCAGTGAACCAATCAACTAACCAACCAACCCTCTGGGCAAACTAGAAATAGCCGAAAATTTTCTTAACCTAATAAGTAACATTAACATGAATTCTAAAGATGACATCATACTTAATAATGAAAGATTTAACACCTTCTTCCTAAGTTTGAAAATAAGAAAGGTTGTTCATATTTATTACCTCTCTTTAACATTATATGAAGAATTCAGCTCAAGGCAATAAAGCCAGTAACAGAAATAAAAGATACAAAGAACAAAGAAGGAGAAATAACTGTTTCTGTTCATGGATTATGTGATGGTTGACACGAAAAAATTTAAGAAATATGTAAAAGACCTTTTAGAAATAGTGCATGAGTTTCAAGGGTACAAATACAAGGTCAACACATGAGAATTTATTTCATATCTATATACAATTAGACAACTGGAAAAATAACTTTTGCCATTTATAATAATTAATTTAATGTTATATACATACTTAGGTATAGATGTAAAAAACATGTACAAGATGTGCATGTTAAAATCTATACGTGCTGATGAAAGTGACTGACCAAAGAAAATCTAAAGAAATGCAAATTCCATGTCCACGGATTAGAAGCCTCAAAAGAAGAAAATGTCTATGCTATACTGCAATTTTTATATATAGTATAATTAATCCTCAGCAGAAGTTTTGTAGATACAGAGAAAATAATTTTAAAATTTATAATAAATTCATCAGAATCAGGTGACTTAAGGCAATTAAAGAAGAACATCATAGGGATTACTACTTAATTTTAAGGCACCAAAAAACTTCAATGAAGACTATAATCATTGTGAAGGGATGTACACATTAAGCAAAGAACAAAATAGTTTAGAAATAGAAATACACATATAAGGATAATTGATTATTTTTAGTTTTTAACAACTTTATTGAGACATAATTTACATATCTTAATATTTACTCATATAAAGTGTACAGTTTAATAGTTTCAATGTATTCACAAAGTTGTGTAACCATCACTTAAATCTAATTTTAGAAAATGTTTACCACCTCAGAAAGAACCCATAACCCCTTTTGTGATCGTTCCCCATTTCTCTCTTTGCCCAGCCCTCACAACTACTGCTCTACTTTTTGTATCTATAGTTGTAAATACTCTGGACACTTCATATAAATAGAATCATATAATAAATAGTCTTGAATTCGGAAGGAAGCAGGTGTGGCTATAAAAGCAATATGAAGGGTCTTAATTGTGATTACAATGTTTTATATGCTAATTATGTCAATGTCAATAGCATATAATGGTTGTGGTTTTGTACTATAATTTTGCAAAATATTATCATTATGGGTCACTGTGTAAAGGGTAGCTCACTGTATTCTTTCTTTCATATGAATGTACAGTTATCTCAAAATTTAAAATTTAATGTTATAAAAAAGAAAAGTACATGGCCAAAAATGCGAACTGGATTTTCCAATCTTAATGCTGACCTTTTAGGTTGAATAATTCTTTTTACTGGGATTGTCCTGTGCTTCACTGGATGTGCAGTGGTATCCCTGGCTTCTAGTCACTAGATGCTGGTGGTAGTCCCATCAGGTATGACAACCAAAAATACTTCTAGATATTTACTGTGAGGGGCAAAATCATCCTTGTAGACAATCACTGTCATAGTATTGCTATTGATCTTTTACTTAATTATTAATATTATGGAGTACTTTCCTTAACACATTTTCTTCATAACACAATTTAAGGATACAGTAAACTCATATACACAAAATAAATCATTTGTACATTTGTCCTTTTGAGCATATCTTTATATTACTTTTCACATCTTAGCATATTAGCAAATTTATTTTTATGTTCTTTCAGACATTTTCTTATATAATAAAGGTTGAACATCATAAATTGTTTACAGTACCTGTGTTGAGATTCACAGTATTTATTAGCCATAACAAATATTATTGCTAATTCTTTAATAATGATGATATAGTAGCAAATCTTTCTTTAAAAATGACTATGCCATAAAAGATTCATGGCCAGTATATTATTCATTAAGTGTCATCAAGAGTTTTCACAACTGAATAAGCTAGCAGATAAATATTATATAGATAAATAATCATTATGTAAATAAATAATAATTGAATGTAGCAAGTAATTAGTATTATAAATTATCACGAAAAAAAGACAAGTATACTAAAGATATTTTATCTAATGAAAACATTGTAAAGGTGATCAATTGAGTAATAGAACATGAATTGATAGAAAGGAGGCAAGACTCTTTGGCTCTCATATCTCTTTATTTACATCTCTCTTACAATATTACTCATATTCTTAAATATTTATTTAAACTAGAGGTTGCCAAACATGTTCCACTGGTCAAATTAGCCTCACAGTCATGCTAATTTATTTGATTTTTTTTTATATTCATGCTTTTGTGCTACAGTGGTAGAGTTGGGTAATTGAAACAGAGATTGTCTGGCCCAGAAAGCCTGAAATATTTGTTATTTGGCTTTTTATAGAATAGGGTTTGTAATGCTAATTTAAACTATGAATAAATTCCAACTGGAATATTATTAGACAAAAATTCCTGGAAAGAAAAAAACGTATTGTTTATCTGTTCTTCATATGTAATGCATTAATTTGCAGTACAAAGCTGTAGTTGAAATTCATTAAATAGAAAAAGAAAAAGAAAGAAGACAGTAAGAGAAAGAAAAGCTGAAACGTATAAAGAATTCAGGAAAATAATCTAAAGCTCATGAAAAGAAAACTCATTACCTCGCTGGCTAGAACAAGAAGCAACACATATGCTAGTAAAGGATAAAAAAAAATTAAACAAAGTGAAGAAAATTGTCATGATTAATTAGTATTAACTCTTTTGATAGAAATTTTAGTTGTCTTAAGAAGCAATTTAGTCTCCCTGCCAGAACTTGACTCAAAAACTGGATTGCAGAAGGGAAGGTGACTGTGACTCAGAAATGAAATCATGATGCTTGACAGAATTGATCTAGGGACAAAATACATCTCATTACTTACCTCCACTCCCACGTGTTAAAAATAAAGGAGAATTTCTCTGGGCCTCTGTCATTCTGCTTATAGTATGGATAAGAAACTATCAATCTAAATGCAAGATACTAAATCAAATAATATTAAAAATTCTTTGCATCCTTCATTTTTAAATTTATTTTTTAATTGCATTTTAGGTTTCGGGTATATGTGCAGAACGTGCAAGATAGTTGCATAGGTACACACATGGCAGTGTGTTTAGCTGCCTTCCTCCCCTTTACCCACATTTGGAATTTCTCCCCAGAATATTTCTCCCCAGCTCCCCCACCGCTGTCCCTCCACTATTCCCCACAACAGACCCCAGTGTGTAGTACCCCCTTCCCTGTGTCCATGTGTTCTCATTTATTCTCACCCACTTATGAGTGAGAATATGCGATATTTCTTTTTCTGTTCTTGTGCCAGTTTGCTGAGAATGATGTTCTCCAGATTCTTCCATGTCCTTACAAATGACAAGAACTCATCATTTTTGATTACTGCATAATAATCCATGGTGTATATGTGCCACATTTTCCCAGTCCAGTCTATCATCGATGGGCATTTGGGTTGGTTCCAGGTCTTTGCTATTGTAAACAGTGCTGCAATGAACATTCGTGTGCATGTGTCCTTATAGTAGAACAATTTATAGTCCTTTGGATATATACACAGTAATGGGATTGCTGGGTCAAATGGAACTTCTATTTCTAAGGCCTTGAGAAACCGCCACACTGTCCTCCACAATGGTCGGACTAATTTACACTCCCACCAACAGTGTAAGAGTGTTCCTATTTGTCTGCATTCTGTTCTTTCTCTCTTTTTTTTTACCGTGCCCAGCAATTTCTTTATTTTTTCCTGCTTTAACTTTTTATCATGGAAAATGTGAATACATGCAATGGTAGAATATGCATCCATCACTCAGTTTCAAATTTCAAATCATGGCTAATTTTGGTTCATCTACATTCCACCAGTTTTACTTATTTTCATTTTGTGAAGCAAGAGGTTTCACAGGCTATCCTTTAACCTGTGATACCTCACTTCTATTTAAGCCTCTTCATTTATTACTAAAATGAGTATCTTTTAATATACTTATTGGGTATAAAGTGGTTATAAACTTTTCTTTATTTATTTTTATTTTTTTGTAAATTTTTATTGCATTATAGGTTTTGAGGTACATGAGCAGAACGTGCAAGATAGTTACATAGGTACACACATGACACTGTGTTTTGCTGCCTCCCTCCCCTTCACCCCCACTTGGCATTTATCCCCAGGCTATCCCTCCCCAGCCTCCCCTCGCTGTCCCTCCCACATTACCCAAATAAACCCCAGTGTGTAGTAGACCCCTCCCTGTGTCCATGTGTTCTCATTTTTCTCACCCACCTATGAGTGAGAATATGCGGTATTACTTTTTCTGTTCTTGTGTCAGTTTGCTGAGAATGATGTTCTACAGATTCATCCATGTCGTTACAAAGGACAAAAGCTCATCATTTTTGATTGATGCATAGTATTCCACGGTGTATATATGCCACATTTTCCCAGTCCAGTCTATCATCGATGGGCATTTGGGTTGGTTCCAGGTCTTTGCTATTGTAAACAGTGCTGCAATGAACATTCGTGTGCATGTGTCCTTATAGTAGAAGGATTTATAGTCCTTTGGATATATACCCAGTAATGGGATTGCTGGGTCAAATGGAATTTCTATTTCTAGGTCCTTGAGGAATCGCCACACTGTCTTCCACAATGGTTGAACTAATTTACACTCCCACCAACAGTGTAAGAGTGTTCCTATTTCTCCACATCCTCTCCAGAAGCTGCTGTCTCCAGATATTTTAATAATCGCCATTCTAACTGGCATGAGATGGTATCTCAATGTGGTTTTGTTTTGCATCTCTCTAATGACCAGTGATGATGAGCATTTTTTCATGTGTTTGTTGGCCTCATGTATGTCTTCTTTTGTAAAGTGTCTGTTCATATCCTTTGCCCATTTTTGAATGGGCTTGTGTGTTGTTTTTTTATAAATATCTTTGACTTCTTTGTAAATTTTAGATATTAGCCCTTTGACAGATGCGTAAACTGAAAATACTTTTTCCCATTCTGATGGTTGCTGATTCAATCTCGTGACTGTTTCTTTTGCTGTGCAGAAGCTGTGGAGTTTGATTAGGTCCCATTTGTCTATTTTGGCTTTTGTTGCCAATGCTTTTGATGTTTTGTTCATGAATTTCTTGCCTACTCCTATGTCCTGAATGGTTTTGCCTAGATTTTCTTCTAGGGTTTTTTATGGTGTCAGGTCTTATGTTTAAATCTTTAATTCATCTGGAGTTAATTTTAGTGTAAGGTGTCAGAAAGGGGTCCAGCTTCTGCGTTCTGAACATGGCTAACCAGTTTTCCCAACACCATTTATTAAACAGGGAATCCTTTCCCCATTGCTTGTTTTTGTTTGGTTTTTCAAAGATTATATGGTTGTAGATAGGTTGTGTTTCCTCTGATGCCTCTGTTCTGCTCCATTGCTCTATATCTCTGTTTTGGTACCAGTACCATGCTGTTTTGATTTATGTAGCCTTGTAGTATAATTTGAAGTCTGGTAGTGTGATGACTCCTGCTGTGTTCTTTTTGCTTAGAATTGACTTGGTTATGCGGGATCTCTTTTGGTTCCATATGAAGTTCATGGTGGTTTTTTCCAGTTCTTTGAAGGAATTCAATGGTAGTTTGATGGGGATAGCATTGATTGTGTAAATTACTTTGGGCAGTATAGCCATTTTCACGATATTGATTGTTCCTAACAATTAACATGGAATGTTTCTCCATCTGTTTGTGTCCTCTCTTATTTCGTTGAGCAGTGGTTTGTAGTTTTCCTTGAAGAATTCCCTCACGTTCCTTGTGAGTTGCATTCCTAGATATTTTATTTTCTTTGTAGAAATTGTGAATGGCAGTTCCTTCTTGATTTGGTTCTCTTTAAGTCTGTTATTGGTGTATAGGAATGCTTGTGATTTTTGCACATTAATTTTATATCCGGAGACTTAGCTGAAGTTGCTTATCAGTTTCAGAAGTTTTTGGGGTGAGGTGATGGGGTCTTCTAGGTATACTATCATCTCTTCTGCAAATAGAGATAATTTGGCTTCCACCTTTTTTATTTGAATACCCTTTATTGCTTTTTCTTGCCTGATTGCTCTGGCTAGAACTTCCAGTACTATGCTGAATAGAAGTGGTGAGAGAGGCTATCCTTGTCTAGTGCTGGAATTCAAAGGGAATGCTTCCAGTTTTTGCCCATTACGTGTGATATTGGCTGTTGATTTGTCGTAAGTAGCTTTTATTACTTTGAGATATGTTCCATCAATACCAAGTTTATTGAGGTTTTTAGCATAAAGTGCTGTTGAATTTTGTCAAATGCATTCTCTGCGTCGATTGAGATAATCATGTGGTTTTTGTTTTTGCTTCTGTTTATGTGGTGAATTACATTTCTAGACTTGCGTATGTTTAACCAGCCTTGCATGACTGGGAAGAATCCCACTTCATCCTGATAGATAAGTTTTTTAATGTGCTATTGCAATCGGTTTGCCAGTGTTTTATTGAAGACCTTTGCATCTATGTTTATCAAGGATATTGGCCTGACGTTTTCTTTTTTTTTTTTTTTGAGTCTCTGCCGGTATTTGGTATCAGGATGATGTTGGTCTCATAAAATGATTTGGAAAGGGTTCCCTCTTTTTGAATTATTTGGAATAGTTTTAGAAGGAATGATACCAGCTTCTCTTTGTGGTTCTTGTAGAATTCGGCTGTGAACCCATCTGGACCTGGGCGTTTTTTGTGTGGTAGGCTCTTAACTGCATCCTGAACTTCAGACCTTGTTATTGGTCTATTCATAGTTTCAGCTTCCTCCTGGTTTAGGGTTGGAAGGACACAGGCGTCCAGGAATTTATGCATTTCTTCCTGGTTTACTAGTTTATGTGCATAAAGTTGTTTGTAGTATTCTCTGATGATGGTTTGAATTTCTGTGGAATCTGTGGTGATTTCCCCATTATCGTTTTTATTGCATCTATTTGGTTGTTCTCTCTTTCCTTTTTTATCAGTCTGGCTAGTGGTTTGTCTATTTTGTTGATCTTTTCAAAAAACCAGCTCTTGGATGTATTGATTTTTTGAAGGGCTTTTCTTGTCTCTATCTCCTTCATTTCTGCTCTGATCTTAGTTATTTCTTGTCTTCGGTTAGGTTTTGAGCTTTTTTGATCTTGCCTTTCTAGCTCTTTCAAATTTGACAATAGGGTGTCAATTTTGGATCTCTCCACTCTTCCCATGTGGGCACTTACTGCTATATATTTTCCTCTAGAGACTGCTTTAAATGTGTCCCAGAGATTCTGGTACGTTGTTTCTTCGTTCTCGTTGGTTTCAAAGACCTTTTTTTCTGCCTTCATTTCTTTGTTTATTCAATCAACATTCAAGAGCCAGTTGTTCAGTTTCCATGAAGCTGTGCGGTTCTGAGTTATTTTCTGAATTCTGAGTTCTAAGTTTATTGCTCTATGGTCTGAGAGACTGTTTGTTATGATTTCCATTGTTTTGCATTTGCTGAGGAGTGCTTTACTTCTAATTATGTGGTAAGTTTTGGAATAGTTGTGATGTGGTGCTGAGAAGAATGTATATTCTGTGGATTTGGGGTGGAGTGTTCTGCAAATGTCTATCAGGTTTTCTTGTTCCGGGTCTGAATTGAAGTCCTGGATATCCTTGTTAATTTTTTGTCTGGTTGATCTGTCTGATATGGACAGTGGAGTGTTAAAATCTCCCACTTTTATTGTGTGGGAGTCTAAGTGTCTTTGTAAGTCTTTAAGAACTTGTTTTATATATCTGGGTGCTCTTTCATTGGGTTCATATATATTTAGAATCATTCGGTCTTCTTGTTGTATCGATCCTTTTACCATTATGTAATGACCTTCTTTATCCCTTTTGATCTTTGTTGCTTTAAAGTCTATTTTATCAGACATGAGAATGCAGCTCCTGCTTTTTTGCTCTCCATTTGCTTCGTAAATCTTCCTCCATCCCTTTATTTTGAGCCTTTGTGTATCCTTGCGTGTGAGCTGGGTTTTCTTCATACAGCACACTGATGGGTTTTGGTTTTGTATCCAATTTGCCAGTCTGTGTCTTTTGATTGGTGCATTTAGTTCACTTACATTTTGGGTTAATATTTTTATGTTTGAATTTGATACTGCCATTTTGATTCTAGCTGGCTGTTTTTCCCATTAGTTTATGTAGATTCTTCATTTTGTTGATGCTCTTTAGCATTGGGTATGCTTTTAGGATGACTGGTACTGGTTGTTTCTATGTGTAGTGCCTCTTTCAGGAGCTCTTGTAAAGCAGGCCTAGTGGTGACAAAATCTCTGAGTACTTGCTTGTTTGTGAATGATTTTATTTTTCCTTCACTTATGAAGCGCATTTTGGGTGAATATGAAATTCTGGGTTGAAAATTCTTTTCTTTAAGGATGTTGAATATTGGCCCCCACTCTCTTCTGGCTTGTAGTCTCTGCCGAGAGATCTGCTGTCAGTCTGATGGGCTTCCCTTTGTGCGTGACCCGACCTCTCTCTCTGGCTGCGCTTAGTATTTTCTCGTTTATTTCAACTCTGGTGAATCTGACGATTATGTGCCTTGGGGTTGCTCTTCTTGTGGAGTTTTTTTTGTGATGTTCTCTGTATTTCCTGGAGTTGAGTATTGACCTGTCTTGCTAGGTTGGGGAAATTATCCTGGATAATAAACTGAAGAGTATTTTGCAGCTTGGATTCATTCTCTTCATCACATTTTGGTACACCTATCAAAGGTAGGTTGGGTCTTTTCACATAGTTTCACAATTCTTGGAGATTTTGTTCATTCCTTTTTGCGCTTTTTTCTTTGATCTTGATTTCTCATTTTATTTCATTGAGTTGATCTTCGACTTCTGATATTCTTTCTTCTGCTTAGTCAATTCGGCTGTTGAAACTTGTGCATGCTTCGCGAGGTTCTCGTGTTGTGTTTTTCAGCTCCTTCAATTCATTCATATTCCTCTCTAAGTTGTCCATTCTTGTTATCATTTCCTCGAATCTTTTTTTAAGGTTCTTAGTTTCTTTGCGCTGATTTAGAACATGTTTTTTAGCTCACTGAAGTTTCTCATTATCCACTTTCTGAAGTCTGATTTCGTCATTTCATCACACTGATTCTCTGTCCAGCCTTGTTCCTTACTGGTGAGGAGTTTTGGTCCTTTGTAGGAGCTAAGGTGTTTTGGTTTCGTGTGTTTTCCTCCTTTTTGTGCTGGTTTCTTCCCATCTTTATGGATTTATCTACCTGTCATCTTAGTAGTTGCTGATTTTTCAATTGGGTCTTTGAGTGGACCCCCAGATTGTTGATGATGCAGTATTTCTGTTTCTTAATTTTCCTTCTTTTGGTCTAGCCCCTCTGCTGTACGAGTGCTGAGGTCCACTCCAGGCCCTTCTTGTCTGGGGTACACCTGTAGCAGCTGCGGAACAGTGAGGGATGCTACCAGTTTCTTCTTTTCCTATCTTTTTTTCAGAATGATGCCCACCAAATGCCAGTCTGATTAGTCCTCTTTTGGGGTGGCTCTTTGGATATATAGGGGTCAGGGAGCTGCTTGAGGAGATGGTCTGTGCTTTATAGCAGCTCCAGTGCTGAGCTGTAAGCTCCGTTGTTCATTCAGGGTTGTTGGCAGGATGTGTTTATGTCTGCTGCAACAGAACTCATAAAAACCCCGGTTTTTTTCTGTCTTAGGTGCTCAGTCTCAGGGAGTTGTGGCTTTCTTTATGAGTATCGGTTGCACTGTCCTGCCTGGCTAGGAGGTAGTCTATTGACTATTTGCCTGCCGAGGCTTTGCCCTGCTAGTTCGGGTCTGCCCTGCTGCTGCTGGACTCTGTTCTGCCGTGGTGTGCTCCGCCGTTCTGGCTGAGTCTCTCTTTTATGGCAGGTTGCCTCTGCAATGGCAGGCTGCGTCAGCACTGGGCGGTACTTTAGCAGGAGTTGATTGCATTCGTGGTGGCAGACACCCCTTCCCTGCCGGGCTGCACCATCCTAGATTCAAGATTCAACTTTGCCAGAAGCAAAACTCTCAGCCCCGAGCGCCTCCAGTCACTGCCCTGCTTGCCCACATGAGGTGGGACCCGCTGAGCCCGATCACCCAGCTTCCTGCCTCAGAGTCAGTCCTCTAGCTCTCTCTCTTTCTCTTCCCAAGCTGAACAGTTGACTCTCTCACTGGCGCCCCAGTGGCCTGCTGACAGGTTACTGGGATCCATGCAATCTCCCGTGATGCTGCCCACTGCACCAGCTCAGATCACGTTTCCCAGGAATCTCCTTGTCTGGCTCATTGTCCAAGTCCCGTTCAATCAGATGGACATGCCCATCTGCCCTTCCAAATCTTAGATTGCCGGTTTAACAGGGCACCCAGACCAGTGAGTTTTGTGTCAGGTGCCACTGCGCTGTGGCACTGGCCAAACCGGCCATGTGAGCCGGCTGTGGTGGTGTCCTGTGTCTCTCCCACACCTGGAACTTTCAACGTTCTGTGGGCAAAAAAGGTCCGTCTGAGAATGAGGCTAGGACTCACCCTCTGCGCCTTCACTGAGAACTGCAATCCTGTGTCACCTCTATGATGGCATCTTGGAAGATCTCCCTGTCTGCATTCTTTCCAGCATCTGTTGTCTCCATATGTTTTAATGATCACCATTCTAACTGGTGTGAGTTGGTATCTCAATGTGGTTTTGGTCTCTAATGACCAGTGATGATAAGCTTTTTTTTCATGTTTGTTGGCCTCATGTAGGTCTTGTTTTGAAAAGTGTCTGTTCATATTCTTTGCCCATTTTTTAATGGGCTTTTTTTTTTTCTTGTAAATCTGTTTGAGTTCTTGTAAATTCTGGGTATCAGCCCTTTGTCAGATGGGTAAACTGCAAAAATTTTTTCCCATTTTGTTTGGTTGCCGATTCACTCTAGAGACTGTTTTTTTTTTGTCGTGCAGAAGCTGTGGAGTCTGATTAGGTCCCATTTGTCTATTTTGGCTTTTGTTGCCAGTGCTTTTGGTGTTTTGATCATGAAGTTTTTGCCTATTCCTATGTCCTGAATGGTTTTACCTAGATTCTCTTCTAAGGGTTTTACGGTGCCAGGTCTTATGTTTAAGTCTTTAATCCATCTGGAATTAATTTTAGTGTAATGTGTCAGGAAGGGGTCCAGTTTCTGCTTTCTTCACAAGGCTAGCCAGTTTTTCCAGCACCATTTTTTAAACAGGGAATCCTTTCCCCATTGCTTGTTTTTGCCAGGTTTATCAAAGATTGTCTGGTGTTATGTTGTGTTGACTCCGATGCCTTTGTTCTGTTCCATTGGTCTATATCTCTGTTTTGGTACCAGTACCATGTGGTTTTTATTTCTGTAGCCTTGTAGTATAGTGTGAAATCTGGTACTGTGATGCCTCCCGCTGTGATATTTTTGCTTAGAATTAACTTGGCTATGCTGGCTCCCTTTTGGTTCCATATGAAGTTCATGGTGTTTTTTTTCAGTTCTATGAAGAAATTCAATGTTAGCTTGATGAGGATAGCATTGATTCTGTAAATCATTTGGGCAGTATAGCAATTTTCACGATATTGATTCTTTCTAACCGTGAACACGGAATGTTTCTCCATCTGTTTGTGTCCTCTCTTATTTCATTGAGCAGTGGTTTGTAGTTTTCCTTGAACAGATCTCTTATGTTCCCCCTAAGTTGTATTCCTAGTTATTTTATTATCTTTGTAGCAATTGTGAATATCAGTTCATTGTTGATTTTGTTCTCTTTAAGTCTGTTGTTGGTCTATAGGAATGCTTGTGATTTTTGCACATTGATTTTATATCCTGAGACTTAGCTGAAGTTGCTTATCAGTTTCAGGAGTTGTTGGGCTGAGGTGATGGTGTCTTCTAGGTATACTATCATGTCGTCTGCAAATAACGACAATTTTCCACCTTTCCTATTTGAATACATTCTATTTCTTTTTCTTGTCTCATTGCTCTGGCTATGCCTTCCAGTACTATATTGAATAAGTATGGTGAGAGAGGGCATCCTTGTCTAGTGCCAGATTTCAAAGGGAGTGCTTCCAGTTTTTGCCCATTAAGTATGATATTGGCTTTTGATTTGTCATAAATAGATTTTATTACTTTCAGATATTTTTCATGAATACCGAGTTTATTGAGGGATTTTAGCATAAAGGGCTGTTGAATTTTGTCAAATGCCTTCTCTGCCTTAATTGAAATAATCATGTGGTTTTTGTTTTTGGTTCTGTTTATGTGGTGAATTACATTTATGGACTTGTGTATGTTGGACCAGTCTTGCATCCCCGGGATGAATCCTACTTGATCATGATGGATAAGTTTTTAAATGTGCTGTTGCAATCGGTTTGCCAGTATTTTATTGAAGATTTTTGCGTCTATGTTCATCATGGATATTGGCCTGAAGTTTTCTTTTCTTGTTAAGTCTCTGCCCAGTTTTGGTATCAGGATGATTTTGATCTCAAAAACTATTTTGGAAGGGTTCCCTCTTTTTGAATTATTTGGAGTCGTTTCAGAAGGAATGGTACTAGCTCCTCTGTGTGTCTGGTAGAATTTGGCTGTGAACCCATCTGGACCTGGGCTTTTTTTGTGTGGTAGACTCTTAATTGCTGCCTGGACTTCAAACCTTGTTATTGGTTTATTCATAATTTCGGCTTCCTCTTGGTTTAGGTTTGGGAGGACACAGGTGACAAGGAATTTATCCATTTCTTCCAGGTTTACTAGTTTATTTGCATAGAGTTGTTTTTAGTATTCTCTGAGGATTGATTGAATTTCTGTGAAATCTGTGGTGATTTTCCCTTAATTGATTTTTTTGCATCTATTTGGTTGTTCTCTTTTTTTTTATCAGCCTGGCTAGTGGTCTGTCTATTTTGTCGATCTTTTCGAAAAAGCACCTCTTGTATTTATTGATTTTTTTGAACAGTTTTTTTGTGTCTCTATCTCCTTCAGTTCTGCTCTAATCTTAGTTTTTTCTTTTCTTCTGCTAGGTTTTGAGCTTTTTTGATCTTGCTCCTCTAGCTCTTTCAATTTTGACAATAGGTTGTCAATTTTGGATCTCTCCACTCTTCTCACATGGGCACTTATTGCTGTATATTTTTCTCTAGAGACTGCTTTAAATGTATCCCAGTGATTCTGGTTTGTTGTGTCTTCATTCTCGTTATTTCTGCCTTCATTTCATTGTTTATCCAATCAACATTGAAGAGACAGTTGTTCAGTTTTCATGAAGCTGTGTGGTTCTGAGTTAGTTTCTGAATTCTGAGTTCTAAGTTTATTGCCTTATGGTCTGAGAGACTGTTTTTTATGATTTCAGTTATTTTGCATTTGCTGAGGAGTGCTTTACTTCCAATTATGTGGTCAATTTTGGAGTAGGTGTGATGTGGTGCTGAGAAGAATGTTTATTGTGTGGATTTGGGGTGGAGAGTTGTGTAAAGGTTTATCAAGTTTGCTTGTTCCAGGTCTGAGTTCAAGCCCTGGATATTCTTGTTAATTTTCTGTCTGGTTGATCTGTCTGATATTGACAGTGGAGTGTTAAAGTCTCCCACTATTATTGTGTGGAAGTCTAAGTCTCTTTTTAAGTCATTAAGAACTTGCCTTATATATCTGGGTGCTCCTGTATTGGGTCCATATATGTTTAGTATCATTAGCTCTTCTTGTTGTATCGTTTTTTTACCATTATGTAATGACCTTCATTATCTCTTTTGATCTTTGTTGCTTTAAAGTCTATTTTATCAGAGACAAGAATTACAACTCCTGCTTTTTTTAGCTCTCCATTTTCTTGGTAAATCTTTCTCCATTTCTTTATTTTGAGCCTTTGTGTATCCTTGCATGTGAGATGGGTTTCCTGGATACAGCACACCGATGCGTTTTGTTTTTTTTATCCAATTTGCCAGTCTGTGTCTTTGGATTGGTGCATTTAGTCCATTTACGTTTAGGGTTAATATTGTTCTGTGTAAATTTGATACTGCCATTTTGATGCTAGCTGGCTGTTTTTTCCATCAGTTCATGCATATTCTTCAATTTATTGATGCTCTTTAGGTTTTGGTATGTTTTTAGAAAGTCTGGTACTGATTTTTTATTTTTATGTGCAGTGACTCTTTCAGGAGCTCTTGTAAAGCATTCCTGGTTGTGCCAAAATCTATGAGTACTTGCTTGTTGGCAAAAGATATTATTTTTCCTTCTCTGATGAAGCTCGGTTTGGCTGGATATGAAATTCTGGGTTGAAAGTTCTTTTCTTTAGGGGTTGTTGAATATTGGCCCCCACTCTTCTCGCTTGTAGAGTTTCTGCCAAGAGATCTGCCGTGAGTCTGATGGGCTTCCCTTTGTGGGTGACCCGAACTTTCTGGCTGCTTTTTGTATTTTTTTTTTCATTTCAACCATGGTGAATCTGACCATTATGTGCCTTGGGGTTTCTCTTCTTGTCGAATATCTTTGTTGTGTTTTCGGTATTTTCTAAACTTGAGTATTGGCCTGTCTTGCTAGGTTGGGATAATTTTCCTAGATAGTATCCTGAAGAGTATTTTTCAGCTGGTTTCATTCTCTTCTTCACATTCTGGTACATGTATCAAATGTAGGTTAAGTCTCTTCACATAGTTCCACAATTTTTGGTAATTTTGTTTATTCTTTTTTGTTCTTTTTTTCTAATCTTGGTTTCTTGTTTTATTTCATTGAGTTGATCTTCGACCTCTTATCTTCTTTCTTCTGCTTGGTCAATTCAGTTGTTGAAACTTGTGCATTCTTCATGAAGTTCTCGTGTTGTTTTTCAGCTCCTTCAAATCACTCATATTCCTCTCTAGGTTGTCCACTTTTATTATCATTTTCTCAAGCATTTTTTTCAAATCTTTTTTCAAGGTTCTTAGTTTCTTTGCCTTGATTTAGTACGTGTTCTTTTAGCTCACCGAGGTTTCTCATTATCCACCTTCTGAAGTCTGATTCCATCATTTTGTCACATTCATTCTTCGTTTAGCTTTCTTCCCTTGTTGGTGAGTAATTTTTTTCCTTTGTAAGAGGCAAGGTGTTTTGGATTTGGGTGTTTTCCTTCTTTTTGCTCTGGTTTCTTCTTATCTTTGTGGATTTATCCACCTGTCATCTGAGTAGTTCCTCGCTTTTCGATTGAGTCTCTGAGTCGACGCCCAGATTGTTGATGATGAAGTATTTCTGTTAGTTTGTTTTCCTTGTAACAGTCTAGCACCTCTGCTGTACGACTGCTAAGATCCACTCCAGGCCCTGCCTCTCTGGTGTACACCTGTAGCAGCTGCAAAACAGTGTGGGATGCTACCGTTTTCTTTTTCTGCTATCTTTGTCCCAGATTGATGCCCGCCCAATATCAGTCTGATTATTCCCTTTTTGAGGTGCCTCTTTGTGTATATTTGGGTCAGGGAACTCCTTGAGGAGACGATCTGTACTTTATAGGAAATCATGTGCTGAGCTGTGAGCTTTGTTATTAATTCAGGGCTGTTATGCAGGTGCGTTTAGGTCTGCTGCAGCAGAACTTATTAACCCCCTTTGTTTCCCTCAGATGCTCTGTCTTGGGGCATTAGGGCTTTCTTTTTGAGTATCCGTTGCCCTGTTTTTCCCTGCCTGGAAACAGTCTAGTCACTATTTGCCTGCTGAGGCTCTGCCTTGCTATCGTGGTGTTCACCCTGTTGCCATGAGCTCTGCCATGCTGCTGTGGTTTCTACCCTGCTGCCCTGGGCTCTGCCCTGCTGCCGTGGGCTCCACCCTGCTGTCGTGTGCTTTTCTCATTGGTGGAGTCTCTCTTTTATGGCGTGTTGCCTCAGCAATGGCAGGCTGCTTCAGCAATGGAAGTGTACCTCAGTAGGTGCAAAACACGTTAGTATTTGCAGACGCCCCTCCCCCACCGAGCTGCACCATCCTAGAATCAGCTGAGCCCGCAGTGAAACTCTCAACCCCAAGCGTTTCAAATCACTGTTTTATTTGTCCCTGTTGGGGTGGAATCCGCCAAGCCTGATCACCTGGCTCCCTGCCTCTGAGCCCTTTCTCTCTCTCTTTTTTTTAGTTGAACAGTTGACTCTCTCACAGGTGTTTCAGTTGCTTGCTGATAGGGCACCAGGATCTGTGTGATTTCCCATGCAGTGTCCCACTGCACCGGCTCAAATGACACTTCCCAGGAATCTCCTGGTCTGGCTTACTGTCCAAGTCCCATTACATCAGACAGATATGTTAATTTTCCCTCCCAAATCTCAGATTTCCGGTTTAACAGGGCACCCAGACCAGTGTGTTTTGTGCGGGGTGCCGCTGCACTGTGGCGCCAGTCAGAATGGCTGCGCAAAACAAAAGGGCTGCGCTGGTGTCCCATGTTTCTCCTACACCTGGGAATTTCCCCGTTCTGTGGGCGACAAAGATCCGTATGAAAATGTGGCTAGGACTCACCCTCTGTGCCTTCACTGAAAGATGCAATTCTGAGTTGTTTCTACCACGCCATCCTGGAAATCCCCCCAATGTTTCTCGTTGTTATCTGTCATGCTGATCTGCTTTTTCTACTCTTATTTTTATGTTTATAGATAATTTTAAAAGACATTAAATTTTTTGAGTTTTATATTTATAGAAAAGTAAGTGGAAAGTACAGAAAGTTCTTAATCCCCTCCTGCACTAAGTTTTCTCTATTATTTACATTTTGAATAAGTGTGGTACTTTTAAAAATAATCGATGAGTTAATATTTATACCTTATTATTAAATAATGTAAATAGATTACAGTAGAGTTTACTCTGTTGTTATTTATTCTATAGGCTTTGGCAAATATACAGTGACATGTATATATCATTGCAGTATCATATAGAATAGTTTTATTTCCCTATAAATACACTGTGCTTCACTTTTTATGTATCTCACACTCTCTCATTTATATCTTCTACTCTCTCTTAAACATCCAGCAACCACTGATTTTTTTTGTAACTGTCCTCATGGTTTCTCCTTCTTTTAGATATCATATAGTTGGAATGATACAGTGCATTGCCTTTCCACATGAACTTTTTTACTTCACAATATAGTTTTATGTTTTTTCTCTCTCTCTCCATAAATAAAGTCTCTCTCTCTCTCTCTCTCTCTCTATATATATATATATATATATATATATATATATATATAGACTTTATTTTTTTGAGCTAATTAGGTTCACAGTAAAATTGAGCAAAAGATAGAGATTTCACATTTATCTGTCTCCACATATTTATATCAATGTTCCACTAAAAACATCATGCACGCCCATGGTATATTTGTTACTATGGGTTAATGTACAATGAGTGACACATCATTATCAACTGAAATCCATAGTTTATGTTAGAGTTCACTGTTGGTATTGTATTTTTGTGTTTTGACACATGTATAACTACGAGTACTTACTATTTGGAGGAAGAGTGGTTCCACTGCCTTAAAAATCTCCTGTGCTCTGCAGATTCATCCCTCTTTCCCCCCAACCCCAGAAAGTATTGATCTTTTTATAATCTCTATAGTTTTGCCTTTTCCAGAATGTTATACAGTGAAAATCATACAGCATGTAGCCTTTTTAAACTGGATTGTTTTATTTATTAATATGTATTTGAGTGTGTGCAATGTATTTTTATTGCTTGGTAGCTTATTCATTTTTAGTACTGTATAATATTCCATTGTCTAGATATTCCAGAGGTTATTTATCTATTCAGGTTATCTATCTATTTATCTATTGGAAGATACCTTGGTTTCTTCCAAGTTTTGCTATAAAGCTGCCATATACATTTGTGTGCAGGTTTTTGTGTTGATGTAAATTTTTAGATCATTTGGTAAAATATCAAGGAGCATCGTTGTTAAATTTTATGTTATGTATGTGTATAGTTTTGTAAAACCTGCCAAACTGTCTTTCAAAATGACCATAATATTTTCCATTTACATCAGCAATGAGTATTCTTGTTGCACAACCTCATTAGCAATTGCTGTCTCTATTCTGGATTTTAACTATTTTAATATTTGTATAGTGGTATCTCATTGTTGTTTTAATTTGCATTTTCACAATGACTTATGATGTGATGTATCTTTTCATACACTTATGTACCATCACAATCTTTTTTTTGTCAAGTGTCTATTAAGGTATTTGGCACATTTGAAACCTGGCTTGTTATATATTTACAGGCTATATTTGTGATTGAATTATTATACATTATGATGTGTATAGTTAATAAAATTATATATTTTTTAAAAATGGAGAGAGATTCAAGATGGCTGACTAACAGCAGCTCCTAGGGAAGGCACAGGGAGTGAGTGGATTCCAGACTTTCAGATGAATTTCAGTTGCCCACAGATCAGGAGATTCCCAGCAGAGGAGCCCCATGGATCACCAGCATGACTCTTTTGGCCAGTGCAGCTGTTTTGCTGGTGTCTCAGCACGGCAGTTCTCAGTGTAAAATATGCGAGACTGGGTGCCCTTTCAGTTGGTGTTTAGAGCTCCAGGAAGGAAGAGTCACCCATTCAGCTGATTGAGAGGGCAGCTGAAGCCAGGAGCCAGACTGGGAGATTCCCACACAGAAAAGCACCACAAATCTTAGCACCACTGTTTCAGCCAGTGTGTTCACCACATGGAAAATTGTGTACATCCCTGTGCCTTTTCAGTGGGTGACTGGTGCACCTGGGAGAGAATCAACCATTCAATTAGAAAAAGAAAAAAAGGGTCTCTGTGGTGGAGAGCCAGGTGATCGGGCTTGGCTGGTCCCACACCCACAAAAAACAGCAATTGAAAACACTGATCATTGAGAGTTTCATAGCAAGCACAGCTGAATCTGGGAAGGTTCAGCTCTGTGGGGGAGGGACATTCACCAAAGGAAAACAAAGAAACAGAAATAACATCACTACCAAAAAGCTGGACATCCACTCAGAGACCCGATCTGAAAGTAAGCAATTACAAAGACGACAGGTGGATAAATTCACAAAGATGGAAAGAAACCAGAGCAAAAAGACTGAAAACATCTGATATCAGAATGCCTCTCCTCCTGCAGGAGATTGCAGCTCCTCATCAGCAAGGGAACAAGGCCTGATGGAGAATAAGTGTGATGAATTGTCAGAATCAGGCTTCAGAAGGTGGATAATAAGAAAATTCTGTGAGTTAAACGAACATTTTCTAACCCAATGCAAAGAAACTAAGAATCTTGAAAAAAGGTTTGATGAAATGCTAACGAGAATAGACAATTTAGAGAGGAATATGAGGAAATTAATGGAGCTGAAAAACACAACACAAGAATTTCGTGAAATATGCACAAGTTTTAACAGTCGAATTGATCAAGCAAAAGAAAGGATATCAGAGATTGAAGACCAACTCAATGAAATAAAATGAGAAGAAAAGGTTAGAGAAAAACAGGTAAAAAGGAAGAAGCAAAATTTCCAAGAAATATGGGACTATGTGAAAATACATAATCTACATTTGACAGGTGTACCTGAATGTGATGAAGAGAATGGATCTAAGCTGGAAAATATTTTTCAGGATATTATGCAGGAAAACTTTTCCAACCTAGAAAGGCAGGACAATATTCAACTCCAGGTAATACAGAGTACATCACAAAGATATTTCTCAAAAAGAGCAACCCCAAGCACATAATCATTAGATTCACCAGGGTTGAAATGAAAGAGAAAATGCTAAGAGCAGCCAGAGATAAAGGTCAGGTTACCCACAATGGGAAGACTCACAGCAGATCTCTCAGCAGAAACCTTACAAGCCAGAAGAGAGCGGGGGCCAATATTCAACATCCTTAGAAAAAGGAACTTAAAACCCAGAATTTTATATCTAGTAAAACTAAGCTTCAAAAGCAAAGAAAAAATAAAATCTTTTGTGAACAAGCAAGTACTCATAGATTTTGTCACCAACAGACCTTCTTTGTAAGAGCTTCTGAAAGAAGCACTACACATAGAAAGGAACAACCAGTACCAGCCATTCCAAAAACATACCAAAAGCTAAGGAGCATTAACACAGTGATGAATATACATCAACTAATCGGCAAAACAGTCAGCTAGCATCAAATGAAAGTATTAAATACATATATTATTAATAATCCTAAATTTATTTTTATTTTATTTTATTTTATTTTACTTTTTTAAATTTTTATTGCATTATAGGTTTTGGGGTACATGTGCAGAACGTCAAGATAGTTGCATAGGTACACACATGGCAGTGTGTTTGGTTGCCTTTCTCCCCTTCACCCACACTTGGCATTCATCCCTAGGCTATCACTCCCCACCACCCCCGCAGTCACTCCCCCATTCCCCCCAATAGACCCCAGTGTGTAGTAGACCCCCTACCTGTGTCCATGTGTTCTCATTTTTGTCACCCGCCTATGAGTGAGAATATGCGGTATTACTTTTTCTGTTCTTGTGTCAGTTTGCTGAGAATGATGTTCTCCAGATTCGTCCATGTCCTTAAAAGGACACAAACTCATCATTTTTCATTGCTGCATAGTATTTCACGGTGTATATGTGCCACATTTTCCCAGTCCAGTCTATCATCGATGGGCATTTGGGTTGTTTCCAGGTCTTTGCTATTGTAAACAGTGCTGCAATGAACATTCGTATGCACGAATCCTTACAGTACAACAATTTATAGTCCTTTGGATATATACCCCGTAATGGGATTGCTGGGTCAAATGGAATTTCTATTTCTAGGTCCTTGAGGAATCGCCACACTGTATTCCACAATGGTTGAACTAATTTACACTCCCACCAACAGTGTATGAGTGTTCCTATTTTTCCACATCCTCTCCAGCATCTGCTGTATCCAGATATTTTAATGATCGCCATTCTAACTGGTGTGAGATGGTATCTCAATGTGGTTTTGATTTGCATTTCTCTAGGGACCAGTGATGATGAGCATTTTTTCATGTGTTTCTTGGACTCATGTATGTCTTCTTTTGTAAAGTGTCTGTTCATATCCTTTGCCCATTTTTGAATGGGCTTGTTTGCTTGTTTTTTATTTCTGTAAATCTGTTTGAGTTCTTTGTAAATTCTGGATATCAGCTTTTTGTCAGATGCATAAACTGCAAAGATTTTTTCCCATTCTGATGGTTGCCGATTCCCTCTAGTGACTGTTTCTTTTGCCCTGCAGAAGCTGTGGAGTTTGATTAGGTCCCATTTGTCTATTTTGGCTTTTGTTGCCAATGCTTTTGGTGTTTTGGTCATGAAGTCCTTGCCTACTCCTTTGTCCTGAATGGTTTTGCTAGATTTTCTTTTAGGGTTTTTATGGTGTCAGGTCTTATGTTTAAGTCTTTAATCCATATGGAGTAAATTTTAGTGTAAGGTGTCAGGAAGGTGTCAAGTTTCTGCTTTCTGCACATGGCTAGCCAGTTTTTCCAATACCATTTATTAAATAGGGAATCCTTTCACCATTGCTTGTTTTTGTCTGGTTTATCAAAGATTATATGGTTGTAGATATCTTGACTTGCGTCCGATGCTTCTGTTCTGTTCCATTGGTTTATATCTTTGTTTTGGTACCAGTACCATGCTGTATTGATTACTGTAGACTTGTAGTATAGTTTGAAGACTGGTAGGGTGATGCCTCCCACTGTGTTCTTTTTGCTTAGAATTGACTTGGCTATGTGGGCTCTGTTTTGGTTCCATATGAAGTTCATGGTGGTTTTTTCCAATTCTGTGTAGAAATTCAATGGTAGTTTGATGGGGGTAACATTGATTGTGTAAATTACTTTGGGCAGTATAGCCATTTTCACGATATTGATTCTTCCTAACCACGAACATGGAATGTTTCTCCATCTGTTTGTGTCCTCTCTTATATCATTGAGCAGTGGTTTGTAGTTCTCCTTGAAGAAGTCCCTTACATTCCTTGTGAGTTGTATTCCTAGGTATTTTATTTTCTTTGTAGCAATTGTGAATGACACTTCGTTCCTGATTTGGTTCTCTTTTAGTCTGTTATTGGTGTATAGGAATGCTTGTGATTTTTGAACAATGATTTTATATCCTGAGACTTTGCTGAAGTTGCTTATCAGTTTCAGGAGCTTTTGGGCTGAAGTGATGAGGTCTTCAAGGTATACTATCATATCGTCTGCAAATAGAGACAATTTGGCTTCCACCTTTTCTATTTAAATACCCTTTATTTCTTTTTCTTTCCTGTTGCTCTGGCTAGAACTTCCAGTACTATGTTAAATAGGAGTGGTGAGAGAGGGCATCCTTGTCTAGTGCCAGATTTCAAAGGGAATGCTTCCAGGTTTTGCCCATTCAGTATGATATTGGCTGTTGGTTTGTCGTAAATAGCTTTTATTACTTTGAGATATGTTCCATCAATACGATGTTTATTGAGGGTTTTTAGCATAAAGGGCTGTTGAATTTTATCAAATGCCTTCTCTGTGTCAATTGAGATAATCATGTGGTTTTTTTCTTTTGCTTCTGTTTATATGGTGAATTACATTTATAGACTTTCATATGTTGAACCAGCCTTGCATCCCCGGGATGAATCCTACTTGATCATGATGGATAAGGTTTTTAATGTGCTGTTGCAATCGGTTTGCCAGTATTTTATTGAAGATTTTTGCATCTATGTTCATTATGGCTATTGGCCTGAAGTTTTCTTTTCTTGTTGAGCCTCTGCGGGGTTTTGGTATCAGGATGATATTGGTCTCATAAAATGATTTGGAAAGGGTTCCCTCTTTTTGATTTATTTGAAATAGTTTCAAAAGGAATGGTACCAGATTTTTTTTGTGTGTCTAGTAGAATTCAGCTGTGAACCCATCTGGAACTGGGCTCTTTTTTTGTGTGGTAGGCTCTTAATTAGTGCCTCAACTTCAGACCTTGTTATTGGTCTATTCATAGTTTTGGCTTACTCATGGTTTAGGATTGGGAGGACACAGGCGTCCAGGAATTCATCCATTTTTTTCTGGTTTACTAGTTTATGTGCATAGAGTTGTTTGTAGTATTCTCTGATGATGGTTTGAATTTCTGTGGAATCTGTGGTGATTTCCCCATTCTTGTTTTTTATTGCATCTATTTCGTTGTTCTGTCTTTTCTTTTTTATCAGTCTGGCTAGTGCTCTTTCTATTTTGTTAATATTTTCTTATTGGTTTTTTGAAGGGTTTTTCTTGTCTCTATGTCCTTCATTTCTGCTCTGATCTTAGTTATTTCTTGTCTACGGCTAGGTGTTGAGTTTTTTTTATCTTTCTCCTCTATCTCTTTCAATTTTGAAGATAGGGTGTCAATCTTGGATCTCTCCACTCTTCTCATGTGGGCACTTATTGCTATATATTTTTCTCTACAGACTGCTTTAAATCTGTCCCAGAGATTCTGGTATGTTGTGCCTTCATTCTCGTTGGTTTCAAAGAACTTCTTTATTTCTGCCTTTGTTTAATTTTTTATCCAATCAGCATTCAAAGATAGTTGTTCAGTTTCCATGAAGCTGTGTGGTTCTGAGTTAGTTTCTGAATTCTGAGTTTCAACTTGATTGCACTATGGTCTGACAGACTGTTTGTTATGATTTCAGTTGTTTTGCATTTGCTGAGGAGTGCTTTACTTCTAATTATATGGTCAATTTTGGAGTAGGTGTGATGTGGTGCTGAGAAGAATGTATATTCTGTGGATTTGGGGTGGAGAGTTCTGTAAATGTCTATCAGGTTTGCTTGTTCCAGGTCTGAGTTCAAGTCTTGGATATCCTTGTGAATTTTCTGTCTGTTTGATCTGTCTGTTATTGACAGTGGAGTGTTAAAGTCTTCCACTATTATTGTGTGGGAGTCTAAGTGTCTTTGTAAGTCATTAAGAACTTGCCTTATATATCTGGGTGCTCCTGCATTGGGTCCATATATTTTTAGAATCGTTAGCTCTTCTTGTTGTATCGATCCTTTTACCATTATGTAATGACCTTCTTTGTCCCTTTTGATCTTTGTTGCTTTAAAGTCTATTTTATCAGATAAGAGAATTGCTACTCCGGCTTTTTTTTTTGCTCTCCATTTGCTTGCTAAATCTTCCTCCATCCCTTTATTTTGAGCCTTTATATATTCTTCCATGTGACGTGGGATTCCTGAATACAGCACACTGATGGGTTTGGGTTTTTTATTTAATTTGCCAGTCTGTGTCCGTTGATTGATGCATTTAGCCCATTTACATTTAGGGTTAATATTGTTTTGTGTGAATTTGATACTGCCATTTTGATGCTAGCTGGCTGTTTTGCCCATTGGTTCATGTAGATTCTTCATTTTGTTGATGCTTTTTAGCATTTTGTACTCTTTAAGATGGCTGGTACTGGTTGTTGCTTTCTATGTGTGGTGCCATTTTCAGGAGCTCTTGGAAAGCAGGCCTAGTGGTGACAAAATCTCTGAGTACTTGCTTGTTCATGAAGGATTTTATTTTTCCTTCACTTATGAAGCTCAGTTTGGCTGGATATGAAATTCTGGGTTGAAAGTCCTTTTCTTTAAGGATGTTGAATATTGGCCCCCACTCTCTTCTGGCTTGTAGAGTGTCTGCCAAGAGATCTGCTGTGAGTCTGATGGGCTTCCCTTTGTGAGTGTTTTGATCTTTCTCTCTGGCTGTCCTTAGTATTTTCTCCTTCATTTCAACCCTGGTGAATCTGACGATTATGTTCCTTGGGGTTGTTCTTCTTGTGGAGTATCTTTGAGGTTTTCTCTGTATTTCCTGGAGTTGAGTTTTGAACTGTCTTGCTAGGTTGGGAAAATTTTCCTGGATAATATCCTGAAGAATATTTTCCAGCTTGGATTCATCATCTTCATTACATCCTGGTACACCTATCAAACGTAGGTTAGGTCTCTTCACATAGTCCCACATTTCTTGGATATTTTGTTCATTTCTTTTTTACGCTTTTTTCTTTAATCTTGGTTTCTCATTTTATTTCATTGAGTTGATCTTCAACTTCTGATATTCTTTCTTCTGTTTGGTTAATTCGGCTGTTGAAACTTGTGCTTCCTTCATGAAGTTCTCGTGTTGTGTTTTTCAGCTCTTTCAATTCATTCATATTCCTCTGTATGTTGTCCATTCTTGTTATAAATTCCTTGAATCTTTTTTCAAATATTTTCTCAAGGTTCTTAGTTTCTTTGCACTGATTTAGAACATGTTCTTTTAGCTCACTGAAGTTTCTTATTATCCACTTTTTGAAGTCTGATTCACACTCATTCTGCTTCCAACTTTGTTCCTTTGCTTGTGAGGAGTTTTGGTCCTTTGTAGTAGGTGAGGTGTTTTGGTTTCGGGTGTTTTCCTCCTTTTTGTGCTGGTTTCTTCCCATCTTTATGGATTTATTCACCTGCCGCCTTTGTAGTTGCTGATTTTTCAATTGGGTCTCTGTGTGGACGCCCAGCTTGTTGTTGATGAAGTATTTCTGTTACTTGTTTTTCCTTTTAATTGTCTAGCCCCTCTGCTGTACGAGTGCTGAGTTCCATTCCATGCCCTGCTTGTCTGGAGTACACCTGTAGCAGCTGCGGAACAGTGAAGGGTGCTACCAGATTCTTCTTCTACTATCTTTTTCCCAGAATGATGCCCGCCAAATGTAAGTCTAATTAGTCCTTTTTTGGGGTGAGTCTTTGGATATACAGGGGTCATAGGGCTGCTTGAGGAGACGGTCTGTGCTTTATAGGAGCTCCAGTGCTGAGTTGTGAGCTCCGTTGTTTCTTCAGGGTTGTTGGGAGGATGTGTTTATGTCTGCTGCAACAGATCTCATAAAATCCACCCCTTTTATCTCCCCCTAGATGTTCTGTCTCAGGGAGTTGGGGCTTCCTTTATGAGTATCTTTTACACTGTCCTACCCCGCTAGGAGGCAGTCTATTCACTATTTGCCTGCCAGGGTTCTGCCCTGCTAGCGTGGTTCCACCCTACTGTGGCAGGGCTCCATTCTGCTGTGGAGTGCTCCGCCCTGCTGGTGGAGTCTCTCTGCTATGGCAGGTTGCCTCAGCAACTGCAGGCTGCGTCAGCCCTGGGTGGTTCTTCAGTAGGTGCAGATTGCATCTTTAGTAGTGGATGCCCCTCCCCTACTAGGCTGCACCGTCCTAGATGCTGGCAGCAAAACTCTAAGCCCCGAGTGCCTCTAATCGCCACCCTGCTTATCCCCATGAGGGTGGAGCCCGCCAAGCCCGATCGCCCAGCTTTCTGCCTCAGAGTCCGTCCTCTCTCTCTTTTCCTCTCCCCATGCTGAATGGTCGACTCTCACTGGCGCCCCAGTAGCCTGCCGATAGGGCACTGGGATCCATGTGATCTCCCATGCCACTGCCCACTGCAGCAGCTCAGATCACGTTTCCCAGGAATCTCCTGGTCTTGCTCATTGTCCTCATTCCGTTCAATCAGATGAACATGCCAATCTGCCCTGCCAAATCTCAGATTACCGGTTTAACAGGGCACCCAGACCAGTGAGTTCCGTGCTGGGTCCCACTGCACTATGGCGCCTGCCAAACCTGCTGCACCAGCCGGCTGCTCTAGCGTCCCGTGTCTCTCCCACACCTGGGACTTTCAAGGCTCTGTGAGCAAAAAAGTTCCATCCGAGAATATGGCTAGGACTCACCCTCTGCGCCTTCACTGAGAGCTGCAATCCTGAGTCGCCTCTACGATGCCATCTTGGAAGCCCCCTAATCCTAAATTTAAATTGACTAAATCTTCCAATCAAAAGACACAGACAGACAAATTTCATAAAAAGCCAAAACTCATCAGCATGCTGCATCCAGACCCACCTCACATGCAAGGATACACAAAGACTCAAAGCAAAGAGATAAAGAAAGATTTACCAACCAAATGGAGAGCAAAAATAAAGAAATAAATAAAAAGCAAGAGTTGCAATTCTTGCCTCTGTTAAAATAGACTTTAAAGAAACAAAGATCAAAAGAGGCAAGAAAGACATTACATAATGGTAAAAGGATCAATGCACAATGAGAGCTAACCTCCCTAAGTATATATGTACCCAATACAGGAGAACCCAGATACATAAAACAAGTTCTTAATAACTTATAAAGAGACTTAGACTCCCACACAATAATTGTGGGAGACTTTAACATTTTATTGTCAATATTAGACAGATCAACGAGACAGCCAATTAACAAGAATATTCAGGACCTGAACTCAGACACAGAACAAGTAAAATTAGTAAACATTTATAGAACTCTCCACCCCAAATTTACAAAACATACATTCTTATCAGTGCCACATCACTCCTACTCTAAAAGTGACTACATAATTGAAAGTAAATTACTCCTCAGTAATTGCATAGAATTTTACAGTTTTAAATGAAATATTGGTTGGGTGCTTATTTGTTATTTTCCTCCCTTATTCCTACCTGTCTCCATTGTTAAAAACAATTATTGCCATAAAAGAGGTTTTTAATACCCATTTTTAGACTGTATTCTAAACTGGGCAATAAAGCAAGACTCCTGACCTCTCTCCCTTTTTCTCTTCCTCTTTTTTCTCTCCTTTATTTCTTTTATCTCTTTGTCTCTTTCTTTTTCCTTTTTCTTTTTTTTCTCTCATTTGAAAAAAATGGTTATGAGAGTAATTTTAAATGTTGTCACCACAAAAGGAAAAGATAAATGTATGAGCCAATATATGTTAATGAACTTGATTTAGCCATTTCACAATGTATACATATATCAAGACATCATGTTGTATGCAATAAATATATAAAACCTTTGTTTATTTAAAAATAAATTTCAAAAAAGCATTCAGCCTTTTATTATCTGAGAGTTTATGAATTATGTAATTGAATTGATTTCCAAGGCAGTACAATAATGGATTCTTCTTTCTCCAAAGGAATTTGTTAGCAGGTGGTAGGCAAGGAAGTCAATGAGGCTGACTTTAAAACATGGTAGTCTACAAAGTAGTAAGGGAATAAGTGAGGACAGTTGCATTGCAGTTTCAAGCTCTAAATCTCATTCTCATTTTTGTAACAAAAATACAGATGCACACCCACAGACATTTAAGTATGATTAATAAAAGTGCACTCTTTACCCAAGGTTCTAGCATCATCTCACAAAGAAAGATAATTGCCTGTCTCATTGTCTTTATTTCTTCTAGGTTTGGTCCTTGCTGCTCTTTTTTCTTTCTCTTTTTTTGTTCTTCTTTCTTTCTCTCTCTCTCTTTTTCTTTTCTTTCTTTCTTTCTTTCTTTTGTTTTTGAGATGGAGTTTTACTCTTGTTGCCCAAGCTGGAGTGCAATGGTGTGATCTCACTTCACTGCAACTTCCACCTTCGGGGTTCACTTGACTCGCCTGCCTCAGCCTCCCGAGTAACTGGGGTTACAGGGATGCTCCATCACACGCAGCTGATTTTGTACTTTTAGTAGGTACAGAGTTTCTCCATGTAGGTCAGGCTTCTCATAAACTCCTGACCTCAGGTGATCTGCCTGCTCAGCTTCCTGCCAAGTGCTGGAATTACAGGTGTGAGCCACTGCACCTGCCCCGTGCTGTTCTTATAAATGAGGGATGAACTGCACTACACTAGAGATACTGATTTTGGGTTGAAATATAGAAAATGTCTATGAAGAATCCACAGCTTTTATAATTCACGGAAAACTATTAGGATACACCTGCCCATCCTGTCTCAGAATGTGTGCACCCCTGTGGTGGAGACAGAAGAACATTGGAGGTGGAGGCGTGTTTTCATCACACTGGCTAACCCAGAGCCTTTCATTGGAAAATACTAAGTTAGGCAGAGCTGAGATTAAGGTGATCATCACTATCATCCCTTACTGAAATTTAAGTTAATGAATATTCCATATATGGAATATGTACATATCACACATATACATACATGCACACACAATCCATATTACAATAATACAACGGACCCTTAGTCTATTTATATAGATCACCTTCCAAATGCCAGCAATAATTAAAGTTTGGGCATATAAAGTAAAATGAGACATTGTTTTCTCCTTTAGGGAGCTCTCAAGTTAATAAGGGGAGACTGAGAGACTGAGTTATAAATAGTTAAAATAAGAGTGATGACTGCTAAACAGTAATACAAGTAATAGTGTCTTTGGACTCTGACCCATTTTCTGCATGTTAACCCACTTATTTTTCATAACTACCTAAAAAAGTAGTGGATCTTCATTTTTGTCTCTGTTTACAAATGAATATATTGAGGCACAGAGAAGTTAATTTGGCCAAGATTGTTCAGCTAGTAAGTAGGAAAGACAGGCACTGGAATGAAGGAATGTTTAACCACAACTGAGCTGCTACGTTCCCATGTGGGCAGCTCACAGTCTTCTGGCTAAACCCTTACAGCCTGTCTCCAGTCTTGCCAGTTGCTTCTTCCTTCATGGATCTCTGGTGGGCATGGGAGAAAGTCATGCACTTACTCCCACTGCACAAAGCATGGCGTGCACTCTGGCTCTGTCTGCAGTCTTGATGTGAGTCGTGAGACACCTGGAGCATCATTGCTTTACAGATGTTTCCTCCGTCATGGCTTCCCGCATTGGCTGCAGAAAGGGTGTCAGACATATGAAAGCTTCCTGCACCCCATCAGTAGCACCCTGTACACACAAACACATACCACCATGCACATACACTCACCACACAACACACATGCACAAACCACATACACATATACTGCACATACCATACACAAATCACACCATGCATATATACACACCACACATAGCATACCACCCCTCCACACCACACATACATGCCACACACACACCATACACAAACACATACCACACCACACACACACCACACAACACACTTGCACAGAGCAAACACATATAGACCACATACAAAAACCACACACACATACATACTACATACAACAAAACACGTACATCACACAATGCACATGCACAGACCACACACATCAGACACATAGGTAAACACACCACATGCATACTACACACAAAACACCACATACAATACATACACAATAAACACACATATACTACACACACCACACATGTATAAAAACACCCCAAACTATACACACAACACCCACACCACAACATAACGCATATATCACAAACACAAGTACCACACACACCACACCATACCTAGACACCACACATACACATCATACACACAGAAATACCACAACACATACATAAAGAAACAGCACATATAAACCGCATACACCACACAGAGACACCACACACAGACATACATATATATACCAAACACACACCACACCTGTGTTTCTCATGCACAACACACACAGACACACATCACACACACACCACAAACTCAGACATGCACTACACACACAGAGATGTGCCACATTTGCAGGCATCCTACATACAGAGACACACCACACACACATATGCTACACACACCACATATCACACACACACACACAAGCATGCCATCAACCTACCACGCCACACATACATAAACACACTCATTATATACTGTCTCCCTACTTCCCTGACCCAGCAACCAAGAGAAAGAATTTGAAACCTGCCCTCAGCAGCCAAGGCTACACCCCACCAAATACTTCACTCCCATTCACCCACAATATTTTTTATTTGATTGATCCTTCTTCAGCGAGACCAATGGCTAGATAATCAGCCATCTTTATGAAAATAAATGGAAGGAAGGAAGGAAGGAGACAGGGAAGAAGGGAGGGAGGAAAGGAAGGAAGACAGGAGAGAAGAAAGGGAACTCATTCTTAACCCAGTGGTGAGTTCCTCACCTTGTCTCCTTCCCCAACTTTTGATTCAGAATAAGCCAACCCAATCTAAAAAGAACTGTTCTTGAAGAATCATAGTGTTTTATTATTATATGTAGTATTAATGTGGATGGCATTGAAAGCCAAAAAGTGAGCGAGGCCTCCTAGGGAGATTAAAAGAAGCTGGAAAGAACCTTAATATTTCATCAACCTTGATGGAAGGGGCAGAATGAGTAGTGAGTCCATTAGTGTTAGTTGAGCCTTTACTCTGTCACTTCTATATGCAGGAAACTCAAACAATTTATGCTTACTGTATGAAGGCAGTTTCTGTTTCTGTCCAATTTTACTAGTATTTAAAAAATGCTTGAATTTTGCATAATAGCATTGAGCTTTATCGGATGTTGGGTTCCATGAATTTTGCACATTGCACAGTATCAGGTACCCACAAACACAATCGGGATCAAAAACAGGACCACCTCCAGAATCGCTTGTACAATCCCTTTCTTTTTTTCATATTTTTTATTGCATTTTAGGTTTTGGGGTACATGTGCAGAACGTGCAAGATAGTTGCATAGGTACACACATGGCAGTGTGTTTTGCTGCCTTCCTCTCCTTCAACCACATTTGTCATTTCTCCGCAGGCTATCGCTCCCCAGATCCACCCCGGCTTTCCCTACCCTATTCCCCCAAATAGACCCCAATGTGTAGTACTCACCTCCCTATGTCCATGTGTTCTCATTTTTCTCACCCGCCTATGAATAAGAATATGGGGTATTTCATTTTCTGTTCTTGTGTCAGTTTGCCAAAAATGATGTCCTCCAGATTGAACCATGTCTTCACAAAGGACAAAAACTCATCATTTTTTGATTGCTGCATAATATTCCATGGTGTATATGTGCCACATTTTCCCAGTACAGTCTATCATCGATGGGCATTTGGGTTGGCTCCAGGTATTTGCTATTGTAAACAGTGCTGCAATGAACATACATGTGCATGTGTCCTTATAGTAGAACAACACATAGTCCTTTGGATATATACCCAGTAATGGGATTGCTGGGTCAAATAAAATGTTTATTTCTATGTCCTTGAGGAATCACCACACTATCTTCCACCATGGTTGAAGTAATTTACATTCCCACCAACTGTGTAAGGGTGTTCCTATTTCTCCACATCCTCTCCAGCATCTGATGTCTTCAGATTTTTTAATGATCGCCATTCTAACCGGTGTGAGATGCTATCTCAATGTGGTTTTGATTTGCATCTCTCTAATGACAAGTGGTGATGAGCATTTTTTCATGTGTTTGTTGGCCTCATGTATGTCTTCTTTTGTAAAGTGTCTGTTCATAACCTTTTCCCATCTTCGAATGGGCTTGTTTTTGTTTTTGTTTGTTTGTTTTTTTGTTTTTTCCTGTAAATCTGTTTGAGTTCTTTGTAAATTCTGGATATCAGCCCTTTGTCAGATGGGTAAACTGCAAAGATTTTCTCCCATTCTGTTGGTTGCCGATTTACTCTAGTGACTATTTATTTTGCCATGCAAAAGCTGTGGAGTTTGATTAGGTCCCATTTGTCTATTTTGGCTTTTGTTGCCAATGCTTTTGGTGTTTTGGTCATGAAGTCCTTGCCTACTCCTATGTCCTGAATGGTTTTGCCTAGATTTTCTTCTAGGGTTTTTATGGTGCCAGATCTTATGTTTAAGTCTTTAATCCATCTGGAGTTAATTTTAGTGTAAGGTGTCAGGAAGGGGTTTAACTTCTGCTTTCTGCACATGGCTAGCCAGTTTTCCCAACACCATTTATTAAACAGGGAATCCTTTTTCCATTGCTTGTTTTTGTCTGGTTTATCAAAGATTATATGGTTGTAGATATGGTGTGTTGCCTCCAATGCTTCTTTTCTGTTCCATTGGTCTATATCTCTGTTTTGGTACCAGTACCATGCTGTTTTGATTTCTGTAGCCTTGTAGTATAGTTTGAAGTTTGGTAGTGTGATGCCTCCAGCTGTGTTCTTTTTGCTTAGAATTGACTTGGCTATGCGGGATCCTTTTTGGTTTCATATGAAGTTCATGGTGATTTTTTTCAGTTTTGTGAAGAAATTCAATGGTAGCTTCATGAGGATAGCGTTGATTCTGTAAATTACTTAGGGCACTATAGACACTTTCACGATATTGATTCTTTCTAACCTTGAACATGGCATGTTTCTCCATCTGTTTGTGTATTCTCCTATCTCGTTGAACAGTTGTTTATAGTTTTTCTCGTAAAGGTCCCTTATGTTCCTTGTAAATTGTATTCCTAGGTATTTTGTTCTCTTTGTGGCAATTGTGAATGGCAGTTCGCTCTTGATTTGGTTCTCTTTAAGTCTTTTATTGGTGTATAGAAATGCTTGTGATTTTTGCACATTGATTTTATATCCTGAGACTTTGCTGAAGTTGCTTAACAGTTTCAGAAGTTTTTGGGCTGAGGTGATGGGGTCTTCTCGGTATACTATCATATCATCTGCAAATAGACACAATTTGGCTTTCTCCTTTCCTATTCGAATACTCTTTGTTTCTTTTTCTTGCCTGATTGCTCTGGCTAGAACTTCCAGTACTATGTTGAATAGGAATGGTGAGAGAGGGCATCCTTGTCTTGTGCCGGATTTCAAAGAAAATGCTTCCTGTTTAGGCCCATTCAGTATGATATTGGCTGTTGTTTGGTCATAAATAGCTTTTATTACTTTGAGATATGTTCCATCAATATCAAGTTTATTGAGGATTTTTAGCATAAAGGGGTGTTGAATTTTGTCAAATGCCTTCTCTGTATCAATTGAGATAATCATGTTTTTTTGTTGTTGTTGTTGTTTTCTGCTTCTGTTTATGTGATGAATTACGTTTATAGACTTGTGTATGTTGTACCAGCCTTGCATCCCTGAAATGAATCCTACTTGATTATGATGGATAAGTTTTTTAATGTGCTGTTGCAATCGGTTTGCCAGTATTTTATTGAAAATTTTTGCATCTATGTTCTTCATGTATATTGGCCTGAAGTATTCTTTTCTACTTGAAGCTCTGCCGGGTTTTGTTATCAGGATGATGTTGGTCTCATAAAATGATTTGGGTCGGGTTCCCTGTTTTTGAATTATTTGGAATAGTTTCAGAAGAAATGGTACCAGCTTCTCTTCCTGTGTCTCGTAGAATTCGGCTATGAACCCATCTGGACCAGGGCTTTTTTTGAGTGGTAGGCTCTTAGTTGCTGCCTCAACTTCAGACGTTTTTATTGGTCTATTCATAGTTTCGACTTCCTCCTGGTTTAGGCTTGGGAGGACACAGGTGTCTAGGAATTTATCTATTTCTTCCTGGTTTACTAGTTTATGTGCATAAAGTTGTTTGAAGTATTCTCTGATGATGGTTTGAATTTCTGTGGAATCTGTGGTGATTTCCCCTTTATCGTTTTTTATTACATCTATTTGGTTGTTCTCTCTTTTCTTTTTTATCATTATGGCTAGTGGTCTGTCTATTTTGATGATCTTTTCGAAAACCAGCTCTTGAATTTATTGATTTTTTTGAAGGGATTTTCGTGTCTTTATCTCCCTCAGTTCTGCTCTGATCTTAGTTATTTCTTGTCTTTCGCTAGTTTATGAGGTCTTTTGATCTTGCTCCTCTAGCTCTTTCAATTTTGACGATAGAGTGTCAATTTTGGATCCCTCCACTCTTCTCATGTGGAAATTATTGCTATACATTTTCCTCTACAGACTGCTTTAAATGTGTCCCAGATATTCTGGTATGTTTTGTCTTCATTCTCATTGGTTTCTAAGAACTTCTTTATTTCTGCCTTCATTTCATTGTTTATCCAATCAACATTCAAGAGCCAGTTGTTCAGTCTCTATGAATCTGTGCAGTTCTGAGCTAGTTTCTGAATTCTGAGTTCTAACTTGATTGCACTATGATCCGAGAGACTGTTTGTTTTTATTTTAATTGATTTTCATTTGCTGAGGATTGCTTTACTTCCAATTATGTGGTCAATTTTCAAGTAGGTGTGATATGGTGCTGAGAAGAATGTATATTCTGTGGATTTGGGGTGGAGAGTTCTGTAAATGTCTATCAGGTTTGCTTGTTCCAGGTCTGAGTTTAAGCCCTGGATATTCTTGTTAATTTTCTGTCTGGTTGATCTGTCTGATATTGACAGTGGAGTGTTAAAGCCTCCCACTATTATTGTGTGGGAATCTAAGTCCCTTTGTAAGTCATTAGGAACTTGCCTTATATATCTGGGTGCTCCTGTATTGGGTCCATATATATTTAGAATGGTTAGCTCTTCTTGTATAGATCATTTTACCATTATGTAATGACCTTCTTTGTCTCTTTTGATCTCTCTTGCTTTAACGTCTATTTTATCAGAGATGAGAATTGCAACTCCTACTTTTATTTTTTTGTTCTTCATTTGCTTGGTATATCTTCCTCCTTCCCTTTATTTTGAGCCTGTTTTCATCCTTGCATGTGAGATGGGTTTCCTGGATACAGCACACTGATGGGTTTTGGTTTTTTATCCAATTTGCCAGTCTGTGTCTTTTGATTGGTGTATTTAGCCCATTTACATTTAGGATTAGTATTGTTATATGTGAATTTGATTCTGCCATTTTGGTGCTACCTGGTTGTTTTGCACATTGGTTGATACAGATTCTTCATTTTATTGATGCTCTTTAGCATTTGGTATGTTTTTAGAATGGCTGGTACTTGTTGTTTCTTTCTATGTGTAGTGCATCTTTCAGGAGCTCTTGTAAAGCAGGCTTGGTGCTGACAAAATCTCTGAGTTCTTGCTTGTTGGCAAACGATTTTATTCTTCCTTCATTTATGAAGCTTGGTTTGGCTGGATATGAAATTCTGGGTTGAAAGTTGTTTTCTTTAAAGATGTTGAATATTGTCCCCCACTCTTTTCTGGCTTGTAGAGTTTCTGCTGAGACATCTGCTGTGCGTCTGGTGGGCTTCCCTTTGTGGGTGACCCGACCTTTTTCTCTGGCTGCTCTTAGTATTTTCTTCTTCATTTCAACCCTGGAGAATCTGTTGATTATGTACCTTGGGGTTGCTCTTCTTGCAGAATATCTTTGTGGTGTTCTCTGTATTTCCTGGAGTTGAGTATTGACCTGCCTTGCTAGGTTGGGAAAATTTTCCTGGATAATATTCTGAAGAGTGTTTTCCAGCTTGGATTCATTCTCTTCGTCACTTTCTGGTACACCTATCAAACGTAGGTTTGGTCTCTTCACATAGTCCCACTTTTTTTGGAAATTTTGTTCATTCCTTTTTGCGCTTTTTCCTCTAATCTTGGTTTCTTGTTTTATTTCATTGAGTTGATCTTTGACTTCTAAAATTCATTCTTCTGCTTGCTCAATTGGGCTGTTGCAACTTGTGCATTCTTCGCAAAGTTCTCGTGTTGTGTTTTTCAGCTCCTTCAATTCATTCATATTCCACTGTAAGTTGTCCATTCTTGTTATTATTTCCTCGAATCTTTTTTCAAATCTTTTTTCAAGATTCTTAGTTTCTTTGAATTGATTTAGAACATGTTGTTTTAGCTCATTGAAGTTTCTCATTATCCACCTTCTGAATTCTGATTCTGTCATTTTGTCACACTCATTCTCCATCCAGGTTTTTTCCCTTGCTGATGAGGAGTTTTGGTCTTTTGTAAAGGTGAGTTGTTTTGGTTTTGGGTTTTTTCTTCCTTTTTGCACTGGTTTCTTTCCATCTTTGTGGATTTATCCTCTGTCATCTGAGTAGTTCCTGGCTTTTTGATTGGGTCTGTGAGTGGACGTCCAGATTGTTGATGATAAAGTATTTTTGTTAGTTTGTTGTTTTTGTAACAGTCTAGCCCCTCTGCTGTACGACTGCAGGCCCTCCTTGTCTGGGGTACACCTGTAGCAGCTGCAGAACAGTGAGGAATGCTACCAGCTTTTTCTTCTGCTATCTTTGTCCCAGCATGATGCCTGCCAAATGTCAGCCTGATTAGTCCTTTTTTGAGGTGTCTCTTTGGATATACAGGGGTCAGGAAGCTGCTTAAGACGACAGTCTGTACTTTATAAGAGCTCCAGTGCTTAGCTGTAAGCTCCGTTGTTCATTCAGGGTTGCTGGGCGGATATGTTTAGGTCGCTGCAGCAGAACTTATAAAACCCCCTTTTTTTCCTAAGATTCTCTGTCTCAGGGAGTTCGGGCTTTCTTTATGAGTATCCGTTGCACTGCCCTTCCCAGCTAGGAGGCAGTCTAGTTACTTTTTGCCTGCCAAGGCTCCACTCTGCTGCTGCAGGGCTCTGCCCTTCTGCCACGGGGCTCCATCCTACTTTGTTGGGTTCCACCCTGTTGGCAGAGTTTCTCTCTTATCGCGGGTTGTCTCGGCAACAGCTGGCTGCTTCTGCAGTGGGCCTTTACCTCAGTAGAGGTGTTATGCATCCATAGTGGTGGGTGCACCTCCCCCACCGAGCTGCACCATCCTGGATTCAGCTGAGCCCACAGTCAAACTTTCATCCCTGAGAGAGAGAGAGAGAGAGAGATACACATATGTCATTTTATTTGTTTTATTTTGTGACAGAGTTTCATTCTTGTTGCCCAGTCTGGTGCAGTGGTGTGATCTCAGCTTACTGCAACCTCTGCCTACCAGGTTCCAGCAATTCTGCTTTCTCAGCCTCTTATGTAGCTGGGATTACATGTGCATGCCACCTTGTCCAACTGATTTCTTTTGTATTTTTAGTAGAGATGGGTTTCACCATGTTGGCCAGGCTAGTCTCACACTCCTGACCTCAGGTGATCCACCCACTTTGGCCTACCAAAATGCTGGCATTACAGACATGAGCCACTATGTCTGACCCATATAGATTTATTTATTTGCTCATTTATTTATGTACTTTTTGAGATGGAGTTTCACTCTTGTTACCCAGGCTGGAGTGCAATCGCACGATCTCAGCTCACCACAACCTCTGCCTCCTGAATTCAAGCAATCCTCCTGCCTCTGCCTCCTGAGTAGATGGGACTATAGGCACACGCCACCATGCCCTGCTAATTTTTGTATTTTTAGTAGAGACAGGGTTTCACCACGTTGACCAGGATGGTCTTGATCTTTTGACCTCGTGATCCACCTGCCTCAGCCCCACAAAGTGCTAGAATTATAGACATCAGCCACAGCACCTGACCCTGCTTATTTATTTTTTGAGTAAGAGTCTTTCTCTGTCACCCAGACTGGAGTGCAGTGGTGTGATCTCAGCTCACTGCAACCTCTGCCTTTTCAAGTTATTCTCTTGCCTCAGACTCCCGAATAACTGAGATTACAGGCATGTGCCACCACACTGGCTATTTTTTGTATTTTTTGTACAGACAGTGTTTCATTATGTTGGCCAAGATGGTCTCCATCTCTTCACCTCGTGATCTGCCTGCTTCAGCCTTTCAAAGTGCTGGGATTACAAGCATCCCCACTTGCCCACTTTTAAAAAATAAGTTTTACTTTGGAGACATTTTAGATTTACAGAAAAATTGCTAATAGACAGTTTCTTTCATAACCCTCAAACACAGTTTTTCTTATTATTAAAGTCATACATTAATATGATAGATTTGTTACACTTTATAAGCCCATATGATATGTAATTATTAATAGCTATAACTTACTCAGATTTCCTTTGTTTTAACTTCTGTCTTTCTGTGTTTCTGTCACAGGATTGAATCCAGGATACATTGTATTCAGTTACAATGTCTCCCCAGTCTCTTTTTTGACAGACTCTTGGATCGTTATTGTACTTCAAAAGTTTTTACATTTTAAAATTAAAGTTTTACTGATTATTGTAGATTAAAATTAAGTTGGATGAAGCAGTATAGAGAAATATTTTGCATATTTTGCCCAGTTTCCTCCACTGTAATATTTTACTGACTTTCTGCCCATCAGTCTCACTGAAGAAGGACCAATCTAATGGAAAATAACATGAGTGAATGTGAGTGAAGGATTTGGAGGGGTTCAGCTGTAACTGCTGAGGGCAGGGTTCAAAGTCTTTTGGTTGCTGAAACAGGGAACTGAGGAAACAGTATATAATGTGTGTGTGGGGGGGCATGTGGTAGGTATGTGGTGTTCTTGACAATGATGCTAGCCACTCATCTCCATCAGATTTTCCATTTACTCATACGCATCAGTGTGACTGTGTGTATATGTGAGTGTGTAAGTTACAATTTTACTGTCTTTCTAGGTTTATGCATGCACAGAGTCAAAATACATAACAATGTCACAGCATAAGGGTTTCCTATGTTCCCCTTTTATAATCCTACCCACTTTCTCCCCTGGAATTTCTAACCTTTGTCATTATTGTTTCTACAGCAGGATCCTGGCAATACATTTAGGTAATTTTTCTTCATCTGAGAGTGTCTACAATTCAGTCTCATTTCTGAAGAATACTTATACTAAATATAGGTTCTGAGTTGGCAGTATCGACCCTTCATCATTTTTAACAAAAACTGTTCCTCTTCCCTCTGAACTTCCTGGTTTTTGGTGTGAAAACCAAGGTCATACAAACTAAATAATAATGCATGATTTTTGTCTGGCTGCTTTTAGGACAATTTCCTCTGTGTTTATTTTTCAACAGTTTTATTATGATGTGTCTAGATGTGGAATTCTTTTAGATCAGCCAGTTTGGTGTTTGATAAGCTTTCACATCTGTAGTTTTCAAGTCTTTTGCTCAACTTGGGATATTTTTAATCATTATCTCTGTAAATATTATTTTCTGCATTACACTTTCTTTTCTTGTAGGACTCCAATGATTCCATTTTTAGATTGTTTGTTATTGACCCATAAGTTTTTGAAGCTGTATTTTTTTTCATCTTTTTTCTTGGTGTTAAGATTTGTAATTTTATTGCTCTATCTTCAAGTTCATCAACTTCTTTCTGACTTCCGTGTGGTTTCACACACAATATATTTTAAAAATTTGGTTATCACATGTTTCAGTTTTAAAATTTACATTTGGTTCTTTTTTATATGTTTTAGCCCTTTGCTGGATAATTTTCATTTTTCATTTGTTTAAAATGCATTCACTCTTTCTTATAGAAATATTTGTATTAACAGTTTTAAAGTAATAGCCTGATAATTTCAACATTTGTGTTATCTTGACATGAATATCTGTTGATTTTTTTTTCTCATGCAAGTTGTGATTTTCTGGAATCTTTTAAGGCAATGTAAGGTTTTCTTGTATCCTGGACATTTTGGATATTATGTTAGGAAACTCTGGATTCTGTTTGTATCTTATTAGGGTTGTGCATATATGCATTCTAGTAGATATTTTACTCCTTTGGGTTAAGGCTGCGGGTTTCTACTGGCCTCCTCTGGGTTTTGATTTCTATGCCAGTCTAGGTATCAGAGACATTGAATTATATGCAGACATTTCCTGTGTGTGTTTTACTTGGAAACCAGACTGGGACCTGTGTGTCCTTTAATTCCATAATTTAGTTTTCAAAGGCTTTATTCTGCCAGTTAGGATCGATCCACATTTGTGCAATTCCTGAGGATGGGGCCAAGAGTTCATAAACGAGTTTATGGAGTCTTTTCTCATGCTACTTTTTCTCCACAATCTCCCTGGTAATTTCTAATTTTGCAACAGTCCTCTTGCACCCTAGCCAAAAACTGGAGTGTCAATTATACCACTCTGCTGTGTACTTCCTCAAGCTCATTATTTCCATTCTCTAACTCCCACTTCTGAGCTTAGGAATCCCTGGAATTCAGTCTGGGGAATATTAACAAAGAAAGGGAAACTCTCCATCAGCTTTCTGATGTTTGGAATTTTGGTCTATTTTCTCAATCTGCCAGCTATTTATTTATGTACTTTTCTTTAAAACACATTACATTGGAAAGATGGCATCGTAGAAGTGACTCAGGATTGCAGCACTCAGTGAAGGCACAGAGGGTGAGTCCTAGCCACATTCTCGGATGGACCTTTTTTGCCCACAGAGCGTTGAAAGTCCCAGGTGTGGGAGAGACACGGGACGCTAGTACAGCCAGCTCACGCAGCTGGCTCATGTGGCCACTTCGGCCGGCACCGCAGCAAGACCCGGCACAGAACTCACTGGTCTAGGTGCCCTGTTAAACCAGCAATCTGAGATTTGGAAAGGCAGATTGGCATGTCCATCTGATTGAATGGGAATTGGACAATGAGCCAGACGAGGAGTTTCCTGGGAAGTGTGATCTGAGCCGGTGCAGTGGGCAGTGGCACTGGAGATTGCATGGATCCCAGTGGGCAGTGGCAGAGGAGATCACACGGATCCCAGTGCCCTATCGGCAGGCTACTGGGGCACCAGTGAGACAGTCGACCTTTCAGCTTGCTGAGAGGAAGAGAGAGAGAGAGAGGACGGACTCTGAGGCAGGGAGCTGGGTGATCAGGCTTGGCGGGTCCCACACTCACAGGGACAAGCAGGGCGGCGACTGGAGGTGCTTGGGGCTGAGAGATTTGCTGCCACCATCTAGGATGGTGCAGCCCAGTGACAGAGGGGCGTCCGCCATTGCTGATGCAATCCACCCCTACTGAAGTCCTGCCCAGAACTGATGCAGCCTGCTGTTGCTGAGTCAACCTGCCATAACAGAGAGACTCCACCAGGAGTGGGGAGTGCTCCACAGCAGAAGGGAGCCCAGCAAAAACAAGGCGGACCCGCACTAGCAGGTCATAGCCCCGCCAGGCAAATAGTGAATAGACTGCCTCCTAGTAGGGCAGGACAGTGCAACAGATACTCATAAAGAAAGCCCCAACTACTTGAGACAGAGCATCTAAGGGGAAAAAAAGGTGATGTTTTATGAGTTCTATTGCAGCAGACATAAACAACCTCCCAACAACCCTGAATGAACAACGGAGCCCACTGTTCAGCACTGGAGCTCCTATAAAGCACAGACCGTCTCCTCAAGGGGCTCCCTGACCACTGTATATCCAAAGAGTCACCCCAAAAAAGGACTAATCAGACTGACATTTGGCAAGCATCATTCTGGAACAAAGACAGAAGAAGAAGAAGCTGGTATCATCCCTCACTGTACTGCAGCTGCTACAGGTATAACCCAGACAAGCAGGGCCTGGATTGGACCTCAGCACTCATACAGCAGAGGGGTGAGACCATTAGAAGGAAAACTAAGTAACAGAAATACTTCATCATCAACAATCTGGGCGTCCACACAGAGACCCAATTGAAAAATCAGCAACTACTAAGAGGACAGGCGGATAAATCCATAAAATGGGAAGAAACCAGGGCAAGAAGGAGGAAAACACCCGAAACCAAAACATCTCACCTCCTACAAAGGACCAAAACTCCTCACCAGCAATGGAACAAAGCTGGACGGAGAATGAGTGTGACAAAATGATGGAATTAGACTTCAGAAAGTGGATAATGAGAAACTTCAGTGAGCTAAAAGAACATGTTCTAAATCAGTGCAAAGAAACTAAGAACCTTGAAAAAAGATTTGAAAAAAGATTTGAGGAATTGATGACAAGAATGGACAATTTAGAGAGGAATATGAGTGAATTGAAGGAGCTGAAAAACACAACACGAGAACTTCATGAAGCATGCACAAGTTTCAACAGCCGAATTGACCAAGCAGAAGAAAGAATATGAGAAGTTGAAGATCAACTCAATGAAATAAATTGAGAAACCAAGATTAAAGGAAAAAGCACAAAAAAATGAACAAAATCTCCAAGAATTGTGGGACTATGTAAAGAGACCCAACATACGTTTGATAGGGGTACCAGAATGTGATGAAGAGAATGAATCCAAGCTGTAAAACACTCTTCAGGATATTATCCAGGAAAATTTCCCCAACCTAGCAAGACAGGTCAATACTCAACTTCAGGAAATACAGAGAACACCACAAAGATATTCCGCAAGAAGGGCAACCCCAAGGCACATAATCGTCAGATTCACCAGGGTTGAAATGAAGGAGAAAATACTAAGAGCAGCCAGAGAGAAAGGTCGGGTCACCCACAAAGGGAAGCCAATCAGACTCACAGCAGATCTCTCGGCAGAGACTCTACAAGCCAGAAGAGAGTGGGGGCCAATATTCAACATCCTTAAAGAAAAGAACTTTCAAACCAGAATTTTATATCCAGCCAAACTGAGCTTCATAAGTGAAGGAAAAACAAAATCCTTCATGAACAAACAACTACTCAGAGATTTTGTCACCACTAGGCCTGCTTTACATGAGCTCCTGAAACAGGCACTTCACAAAGAAAAAAACAACCAGTACCAGCCATCCTAAAAGCATACCAAATGCTAAAGACCATCAACAAAATGAAGAAAGTACATGAACCAACGGGCAAAACAGCCAGCTAGCATCAAAATGGCAGTATCAAATTCACACATAATAATATTATCGCTAAATGTAAATGGGCTAAATGCACCAATCAAAAGACACAGACTGGCAAATTGGATAAAAAACCAAAACCCATTGGTGTCCTGTATCCAGGAAACCCACCTCACACGCAAAGATACACAATGGCTCAAAATAAAAGGATGGAGGAAGATTTACCAAGCAAATGGAGAGCAAAAAAAAGCAGGAGTTGCAATTCTCGTCTCTGATAAAATAGACTTTAAAGCAACAAAGATCAAAAGGGACAAAGAATGTCATTACTTAATGGTAAAAGGATTGATACAACAAGAAGAGCTAACGATTCTATATATATATGGACCCAACGTAGGAGCACCCGGATATAAAAGGCAAGTTCTTAATGACTGACAAAGAGACTTAAACTCCCACACTATAATAGTGGGAGACTTTAACACTCCACTGTCAATATCAGACAGGTCAACCAGACAGACAATTAACAAGGATATCCAGAACTTGAACTCAGACCTGGAACAAGCAAACCTGATAGACAATTACAGAACTCTCCACCCAAAACCCACAGAATGTATATTCTTCTCAGCACCACATCACACCTACTCCAGAATTGACCACATAATTGGAAGTAAAGCACTTCTCAGCAAATGCAAAATAACAGAAATCATAACAAACACTCTCTCAGACCACAGTGCGATCAAGTTGGAACTCAGAATTCAAAAAATAACTCAGAACCGCACAGCTTCATGGAAACTGAACAATTGGCTCTTGAATGTAGATAGAATAAACAATAAAATGAAGGCAGAAATAAAGAAGTTCTTTGAAACCAACCAGAATGAAGACACAACATACCAGAATCTCTGAGACACATTTAAAGCAGTCTGTAGAGGAAAATATATAGCAATAAGTGCCCACATGAGAAGAGTGGAGGGATCCAAAATTGACACCCCATCGTCAAAATTGAAGGAGCTAGAGGAGTAAGATCAAAAAAGCTCAAAACCTAGCCGAAGACAAGAAATAACTAAGATTAGAGAATAACTGAAGGAGATAGAGACAACAAAAACCCTTCAAAAAATCAATAAATCTAAGAGCTGGTTTTTGAAAAGATAAACAAAATAGACAGACCACTAGCCAGACTGATAAAAAAGAAAAGAGAGAAAAACGAAATAGATGCAATAAAAAACGATAAAGGGGAAATCACCACAGATTCCACAGAAATTCAAACCATCATCAGAGAATACTACAAACAACTCTATGCACCTTAACTAGTAAATCAGAAAGAAATGGATAAATTCCTGGACGCCTTTGTCCTCCCAAGGCTAAACCAGGAGGAAGCCGAAACTATGAATACACCCACAACCAGGTTTAAAGTTGAGGCAGCAATTAAGAGCCTACCACACAAAAAAAGCCCAGGTCCAGATGGGTTCACAGCTGAATTCTACCAGACACACAAAGAGGATCTGGTACCATTCCTTCTGAAACTATTCCAACTAATTCAAAAAGAGGGAACCCTTCCCAAATTATTTTATGAGACCAACACCATCCTGATACAAAAACCTGGCAGAGACTCAACAAGATAAGAAAACTTTAGGCCAATATCCATGATGAACATAGATACAAAAATCTTCAATAAAATACTGGCAAACCGATTGCAACAGCACATTAAAAACTTATGCATCATGATCAAGTAGGATTCATCCCAGGGATGCAAGGCTGGTTCAACATACGCAAGTCTATAAATATAATTCACCACATAAACAGAAGCAAAAGCAATAACCACATGATTATCTCAATTGACGCAGAGAAGTCATTTGACAAAATTCAACAGGACTTTATGCTAAAAACCTTCAGTAAACTTGGTATTGATGGAAAATATCTCAAAGCAATAAAAGCTATTTACGACAAACAACAGCCAATATCATACTTAATGGGCAAAAACTGGAAGCATTCCCTTTGAAATCCGGCACTAGACAAGGATGCCCTCTCTCACCACTCCTATTCAACATAGTACTGGAAGTTCTAGCCAGAGCAATCAGGCAAGAAAAAGAAATAAAGGGTATTCAAATAGGAAAGGTGAAAGCCAAATTGTCTCTATTTGCAAACGACATGATAGTATACCTAGAAGACCCCATCACCTCAGCCCAAAAGCTCCTGAAACTGATAAGCAACTTCATTGAAGTCTCAGGATATAAAATCATTGTTCAAAAATCACAAGCATTCCTATACACCAATAACAGAATTAAAGAGAACCAAATCAAGGACGAACTGCCATTCACAATTGCTACAAAGAAAATAAAATACCTAGGAATACAACTCACAAGGAACGTAAGGGACCTCTTTAAGGAAAACTACAAACCACTGCTCAACGAAATAAGAGAGGACACAAACAGATGGAGAAACATTCCATGTTCGTGGTTAGGAAGAATCAATATTGTGAAAATGGCTATACTGCCCAAAGTAATTTACACAATCAATGCTATCCCCATCAAACTACCATTGAATTTCTTCACAGAACTGGAATAAAAACCATGAATTTCATATGTAACCAAAAAAGAGCCCGCATAGCCAAGGAAATTCTAAGCAGAAAGAACACAGCTGGAGGCATCACACTACCAGACTTCAAACTATACTACAAGGCTACAGTAATCAAAACAGCATGGTACTAGTACCAAAACAGAGATATAGACCAATGGAACAGAACAGAGGCATCGGAGGCCAAACAACATATTTACAACCATATTATCTTTGATAAACCAGACAAAAACTGGCAATGGGGAAAGGATTCCCTATTTAATAAATTGTGTTGGGAAAACTGGCTAGCCATGTGCAGAAAGCAGAAACTGGACCGCTTCCTGACTTTTTACACTAAAATTAACTCCAGATGGATTAAAGTCTTAAACATAAGACATGACACCATAAAAACCCTTGAAGGAAATCCAGGCAAAACCGTTCAGGACATAGGAGTAGGCAAGGACTTCATGACCAAAACACTAAAAGCATTGGCAACAAAAGCCAAAATAGATAAATTGGACCTAATCAAACTCCACAGCTCAGCTTCTGCACGGCAAAAGAAACAGTCACTAGAGTGAATCGGCAACCATCAGAATGGGAAAAAGTCTTTGCAGTTTACACATCTGACAAAGGGCTGATATCCAGAATTTACAAAGAACTCAAACAGATTTACAGGAAAAAAGGAAACAAGCCCATTCAAAAATGGGCAAAGGATAAGAACAAACACTTTACAAAAGAAGACATTCATGAGGCCAACAAACATATGAAAAAATGCTCATCACCAGTGGTCATTAGAGAGATGCAAATCAAAACCACATTGTGATACCATCTCACGCCAGTTATAATGGCAATCATTAAAAAATCTGGAGACAGCAGATGCTGGAGAGGATGTGGAGAAATAGGAACACTCTTACACTGTTGGTGGGAGTGTAAATTAGTTCACCCATTGTGGAAGACAGTGTGTCGATTCCTCAAGGACCTAGAAATAGAAATTCCATTTGACCCAGCAATCCCATTACTGGGTATACATCCAAAGGACTATAAATCGTTCTACTACAAGGACACATGCACACCAATGTTCATTGCTGCCCTGTTTACAATAGGAAAGACCTGGAACCAACCCAAATGCCCATAGATGATAGACTGGACTGGGAAAATGTGGCACATATACACCATGGAATATTATGCAGCAATCAAAAATGATGAGTTTGTGTCCTTTGTAAGGACATTGATGAATCTGGAAACATCATTCTCAGCAAACTGATACAAGAACGCAAAAAGTAATACCGCCTATACTCACTCATAGGGGGGTGAGAAAAATGAGAACACATGGACACAGAAAGGGGTTATACTACACACTGGAGTCTATTGGGGGAAAGGGGGAGGGAAAGCGTGGGGGGCTGGGGAGGGATAGCCTGAGGATGAATGCCAATTGTGGGTGAAGGGGAGGAAGGCAGCAAAACACACTGCCATGTGTGTACCTATGCAACTATCTTGCACGTTCTGCACATGTACCCCAATACCTATAATGCAATAAAAATTTAAATATATATATATATAAAACATATTACATTAAATTTTCTATCATAGCCACACATAATTAATTGCATAACTCTTCAGTGTTAAGTATATTTACTTTAGTATGCAACAATCTCTAGGCTTTTCATCTTTCAAATCTAAAGCTCTGTACCTATTAAACACCAACTCCCTTTTTATTCCTCAGAAATAACCATTCTACTTTCTGTCTCTAGCAATGTGACTCTCTTAGATACTTTGTATAAGTAGAATCACATAGTATTTGCCTTTTTGTAATTGGTACATTTTCCTTAGTATAATGTCCTCCCGGTTCATTCATGTTGCAGAATGTTAACAGAATTTCTTCTTTTGGAATATTATTCCATTGGATGTATATAACACATTTACAATGCATTCATCTCTGGATGGATATTTGAGTTACTTCCACCTGTAGGCTACTGTCAATAGTGTATTCAATGGGAGAGACAGACTGGAATGTGTTTGTCCCATTTTAATCAGGGGAAGAGCAGTAGTAAAAATTATTAATCAAGGTTTGTGAAAAAAAAGAGTAGAATTTTCCTTTATTAATCAAAACCACATAGCTCTTGTAATTAAAAATTTCACAGGTTTACACATAGATTATACACATTCTCAATCCAGGCATATATATCTTATTTTAGTACCATTTGTTTATATGTCTTCCTGGAAATATTTTCTTTTAACAATAAGATTAAATAGTAATAGACTATTATAAAATGTATATATTTGGATGCTATATTTTGTTTGAATCCTTTCTATTTCTTGTAGAGACATGTTTTGTGACTCTGTGAAGTGAAAGATTTCAGTTTTACTTAGTTATTAATAAAGTGTAACTTGTGATTGACAATCTTCTTCCAAGATAATAGACTTTTATGAGGTAAACCAACTCTAGACAGAATGTGCTCTTCTGCACTGTGACACTTAGAAACATTGTTGGTAATAAAACTCTCCAAAATTCTTTCAGTATATATCACCAAGCCATGCAAATGTTGTAAAATCCAACTAGATTAAAGTAAACTTCCATTTTATTTAGTGTATTTACTATACATTGGGTATTGACTTATGGCATACAACTGATCACAATAATTGGTGTCTTCTTCAGAAAGTTTATGAAGATTTATTTTTTTCTCAGTAAAATGCATGTATCCACTATTACTATCATTTAAAAAAGAAAATTTAACTTAAAATTCATGAGTAAATGCATCTTATCTGACCATGAAGGATTTATTTTATTTCTAAGTGCTGCCTATTGCTCTTATGAATTGTGTACTGTGTTCTTACACTTGCTTATTTCTGTGAATTATTATATATCTACCAAGGTGTATCCTCCAGAGAGTAAAAGTCATTGTTCTAGAGCAGGCCCTTTAAGTAGCATCCAAGTACTTACTTAAAAGTAAATAGTGAGAGATAATAAAATCAAAAGTTTAAATTAGCCCTTTCTGGATTATCCAGGTCATTTGATTTTCCTAGAGATAAACTATAGAAACCAGGATTACTTATCTTACTATTCAAATGATTTAGTTTTAACTTTCACTATTTTTATAAAAGTAATACATGAAAATGGTTTAAAAACTTACAGGACCACAAATTTTGGAACAAGAAACAGTAATCAGTAATCTCTTACCATACTACTGTTCTCTCTTTTTGAGAGAAAGCAATTCTCAACTATTTTAGCTGCTGACCTTCTTTTTTTAACTTATATAACATACCTCATAGATATTTCTTGATTCTCCTCTCCTCTTCATATCTTAATTTCTTTTGGAAGATTTTAAAACCCTTACAAATATTCAAACAGATTAATTTAAACACATTAATATTTTACTTGATTTTAGATAAGTTGCTATTTATAGCATGAAATATGCGTGATATAAAATTGATCATTTTAACCATTTTCAAGTATACAGCCTATTGCCATTAAGTACATTTCCATGTTGTAAAACCATCACCACCCTCCATCTCCAGGACTTTTTCATCTTCTAAAAGTGAAACTCTGTACTCATATTCCTTAATTTTTAAACTTAATTATGGCTTACTAATTTCTTACTTGGAAGATGAAAATCAGAAATAAACTCTTTTCCTGCTTCTTAGGCAGGGACTAGTATAGGACAGGTATGCTGTCGAGGGAGCAGAAGGGAAAGAGGGGTCACTCGGTGCTGGTTCTGCCCCTCTGTGAACCTGAGAATGAACCTCCTAATTTCTAGGCCCTGCTGGTCTCCCTAGCATCATCTTTTCTCCGTGCTGCATACTGCCACCCTTTCCTCACATGTGCCATTCCTAACCCCATTTCGTCAGTATGGCCATAGAATTTTTAAAAGTTAAATCAATATTTAGTGTTTACTTTGTTCCTGTAAAAATTGTTCTCATCTGTGAAATCATCTGTGTATACTTGTTCACATTAACATTACATTTTTGGGGGTAAATGTATTATTTGATTATTCAATTAATATTTGAGGTTGTTTATAAAAATGTCCCCCAATGGACTACGCCTTTCAGTTTTCTTGCCTTTGTGTAGTCCTCCTCTTGAATCAGGGCTAGACTTTGACCAAAGAGTGTAGAGGCAGTGACCTGCCACGCCTTCTGAGACTACATCACAAGAAACTTTGTGCCTTTCACTCAGGTGCCTTGAATACTATGGAGTAAGCTGCTGTGATGGGGCATTATGACTGCCTTAAGACTATCTTTCCACTCATAGCTGTAGTGGGAAGTAGCTTAAGCAACCACATGCAGAGACTGTGTGCACAGAAAGAGATACTTAGTAGCCATGCTGTGAGGAAGCCCAATTCAGCATATGGAGAGGTTGTGTGAATAGAAGCAGAAGACTGGTAATTCTCTTGCTGGTCCAGAAAGCACTCCAGCACAGACATGTGAGTTAATCATGTAGTACCTTCATCCACTGACCCTGGGGATGACACCAGCCTCAGCCAATATCTGCCTGTAATCACAGGAGAGGCCCTCAAGTGAGCCCTGCTGATCCCTGTCAACCCACAGAGGCTTGAGAGGTAAAAATAAGTTATAATTTTAAATCACTTAGTTTTAGGATTGGTTACACAACTGTAGATAATAGAAACACTTATAGTCTATGAATCCCAATGTGTCTATCATTCCTAAACCCTCTGATTAAACTGAAAATCTTCTTCAAATAAATTCAAACATATTAATTAAACTGTCAGATTATCCCCCCCCCCCACCTTGGAGACATACATTTCTTCAAAAACCTCTGTTCCCTTCTTGATGTCATAGGCCTACTGCATTGAATCAGTTCTGGACTTCATTCCACTTTCATCTTCAGAATTCCCTTTTCCTCTTGCCTACACTGGATCCTGGTTCCCAAAACCCATGTCTATATCTTTCTTTTTCTGAGGACACATTATCTTATTTTTTCTTCATTAGGAGTAGAATTATTGTTAATTTGAAAGTTTCTTTGGCTCTCTACAGTATCTCTCTTCTGAGTTTTCTATTTTTTTGTCTTTGTCTTCATTTACACGTTTTTTGTTAGAGATTTTGATAAAGGTTCTCCTCAAGTTTCAGTGACTCTTATTTGTTGGTTTTTATTTAAGGGTAACGCACTAAAACATCAATTCTTAATTCTGTGGGGACAAGTGAGTTTGTCACTGCTGAACTTTTGTGCATGGCAGTAATGAGACAAGCCAGATTTTTAATCTGCAGAAATTTCTTTCAGTTGTTTCATCACTTTTTCTTGGAGTGTGTTTTTGTAGGTAGTGGTAAAATTGGTAATACATATGGCTGTCCACATTTTGGAAGACACTCTGGCAGAGTAGAAGGCTGTCTTTGGTTAGGGCAATGTATTTCTAAATCTTTTGGAGGGCAGAAGAAAGAATGGAGTCTAAGCTGACATGGTGATAATTCCTTATATTTTGAAATAGAATGAACCATGAATCCTGAAAGAGGTAAGAGAGGTATGACCTCAGCAAATACCTGGGAAGGTCCTATTTTAGTGCAGTTACAAAAATTGAAGCTACTCTTCAAATACAAGACTAACATTAAAAAATTGTGGTTAGCTCTTAAATGAAAATCGAAGACAAAAATAACAAACATACTTGGACAGAACTACCTTGATAAATCAGTAAAATATAACAACTTATCCATACTGTTAGTAAACAATCATGTTTATTCAAAGACAGGATGGGTAGCTGGGTCCTGGTAGCCTTTCTACTGAGCTAGGCTTATGGAGCCATTAAGTCAAATCTGGCAAAGAGGAGTGAAATTCTGGCTCCAGAGCTTGCATTTTATTACCTGGCAGCAAGCTTCAGGATGGCACTTAGGACCCTCAGAATCTTATGTAGCTTTATCAATTAGCCAACAAATGCTTTCTGAGCCCCATCTGTGTTTTGCCTGGGGTTAGGCATTCATCTGAATGATACTGATAAATATAACTATAGATCACTGCTTTTAGCCTGACCTTCAATTTTACAAAAAGAACACATAATGACATAATTAATATATATCTACTTGAATGACCTAGTTATGTTATCCTCAGATCATGAATATTTTTTAAAAATAAAAATATTTTAATGTTTTTCTGTCTTTGAATGAAAAGGGCATTTGTTTCACTAAGAATACACATTTATTTCTAATTTCTTGCCCAATATTATGCATTCACATATTGGACTGAGTTTTTGTAAAGAGGATGCATCCTTGACAAGAGCCATCTAGGCTTCAAAGTACCCCGTTTTGCCTAGATAGATGCAGCCTTTAGGAGCACATATCAGGCTTGAAATTTTCAATAGATTATTCTCTGCAGGACTTAATTAGTTCTTCCATATGACTGATCAATCACCCAGGTTTTTATTAATTTAATATGTTTAATTTTGGCCAATTGCCTTTAAGACTTTCACAGAGACATACTTTCAAAAGGGAAAAGAAACATCTAAAATCTGATTATAGAAAGCAAACATCAAATTCAAAGAAATATGTAGGGGAGTGCGACTTCTTTTTCAGAGAAATCTCAAAACCACATAGAGACTACTTATAAAACTTTAGGTATTGGATAGAGGAGAAAATATGTTGAATCCTCTTGCAGTATAAATGGTTTTCTTTGCCCCTTTACTGTTCAGTTCATTCATGGATGTGAAAATTTTTTAGAAACTTGTTCTAGTCAGAACTTTAGAGAATAATGGCTATATGTGATGTAGAATATGGTATGAAGAGAAGCCAGCGTATTCTTATTGCAATGTAGAAGATTCATCATGGCCATGAGGCTGGATTGTAAAGTTCTTGCAGAGTTCTTTGCTTTGCAGGCAGTGGAGTGGGCAGAGAGGTATCCTGGCTGTATTCAGATGTCTGTCCTCCACCAGTTTCCGATGCACACACTTTTAAGTGAGGTTTTCAGAGATGATCATTTAATTCCTGGAAGAAATCCGATAGTATATGCATGTCCCTTGTCATTTCTACAGACTAGAGCTTCTGTCCAGGGGTATGTTTAGCCCCTATGCGTAGAGTGACTGGATCTGATGCCTGTCAAAATACAGGCACTTTCATACAGTTGCCAGTACCACCCCTTACTTCTTTCTGAAGGTTCTCACCAACCAAAAAGAAACTAGGCAGAGCCTGTACTCATTTGTTAGCCTGATGGCATGAGGTGTAACATTTACGGCTCTCGGTTTTAGAAGCTCTGATAGCCCACACTGGGTGAATGTATCAGGACTATATGGATGGATAAAAAGTCAGGAAACTGAAATATGCTATAGATGTAAAAATCACTTAATCAGGTACATAACTTCCTTTGAATATATTTTTCTATTATCCACCCATGCTAGACAGCTGCTAAACTTAATGCAATTTTTATTAAAGCAGACTGTATTAGATTTTCTCCTCTTGAATTATCAATATAGGATGGGCCACTGATCCCACATTGGGAAACTCCTTTCCTCTCCCTGCTGCTCTCTCTCTGCTGACCCTGGAAGTGTCCACCAACTCAACTCCAGCTACTTCCATATGCCCTGTTCTTTCTAATCACAAGTAAGAGAATAGGCCAGCAAACCTTTCATAACTCTACATTGCTTATTCAATGATAATCACATGAATCATCCCTCAATCTTAATTCAATCATTTGCCCTTGGATTGGGAGATGAGGTTGCTGTGCCTGAAGTTTGGGGTTGGATGAGCTTTGGAGGGTAAGAATTGGGTGTACCAGGAGGGTGTGAGTTGGGAGTGCCTTAATTATGGGGGGGATTGGTGAGACTGGTGGGTATGGGTGAATGAGTCTGGGTAGGTAAACAGTACAGAGACTCTGGTCTCAGAATCCCAGGCTGGGGAAGGAAAAAAACCTTGCCTTGAGTGGGGGAAATGCTCCTCAAGACCAGTCAAGCTTGTGGCTGAAGGTGTTCTGCAATGTGAGACCTCATTGGCAGGAGATTAAGACTGTGTTATCTCGCTCTTAACAATTTTTCTGCTTGTATTCTACCTCCACCTTCCCTCTCTATTCTCTTTCCAGGATTTAAAGGACAAATGCAGAAGTATGTATAAGATTAATTCCCCATTTAGTTATTATAATACTATTAATAAATTGGGTACAATCAATAGTTTGCTCTCTTGGAGATGTTTTCATGAAAAATAAATAGAATTTTAAACCATCTGTATGGCTTGGTTTATTTTTCTTAGACAAATGTAACTCAAATTCCAGATTATTTAGCTGGGGGCAGATTCTTCTCTTAGTCTCCTAAGGTTGGCTTGGGGGTTTTCTAATCATGTGGTGGGTGGTGAAGGTGGATGTCCATTGCAAGTAAGGAGGGTGTGAAAAGCTCTTCTCTCTGGAGGTTTCAGTGGTCTCAAGAACAGTTATGAGCTCTAACCTGCTTTGCCATGGCTACCTTCTCATTCTCTGTCACAGTTTTATATGATGTGTACTAAGTGTATGTTCTGTTTTTGATAGGGTTGAGGCCAGTGTGGGCTGGCTCAAAGAAATAACTCAGGAATGGAACTAAACTCCTGCATTTGGCTTACTGCAATCTTGCCAGTCTTGTGTAGAATCCAAGCACAGGTATCTTATTTGAAGTTCTGTTCACATAGAAAGAATCTGCAATGTTCTCTGTTTATGTCTTATTTGACTTATTTTGTTTTGATTTTATAAACTAAGCTATAATTAAATGTAAAACATTTACAAATTGTAAAATATGTGATATGCTCATTTTTCTTCAAGGGAAGACTATTCAAAAAACCAAATTCTTATTTTTTATGTGTAGAAAAATAATTTTATCTGCATTAGTTCATTTGTGTTACCATAAAGGAATATCTGAGGCTAAGTAATTTACAAGGAAAAGAGGTTTATTTGGCTCCCAGATCTGTAAGCTGTACGAGGAGCATGACACTGGCATTTGCTTCTATTGAGAGCTTCAGGAAGTTTCCACTCACTGTGAAAGGTGAAGAGGAGCCAGAGTGCATATCACATAATGAGAGAAGAAGCAAGAGGGTGTGGGGGGACATGTCAGGCTCTTTTTAACCACTAGGATTTTCAGGAATTAATAGAGCAAGAATCATTACCACAAGGTTGGTACCAAGCCATTCATGAGGGATCCAGCCTATGACCCAAACACTTCTCATTAGGTCCCACTTGCAACATTGGGAATTACATGTCAATTTGAGACATGGCTAAATAAAACAAACCATATTCAAACCATATCATCATCTTACCAGCCATCCTGCCCTTTATACACCTGTGGCATTGGACCCTATGGATAATTGGAACATACATCTGCCTCTTTCCATTAGCAAGCCCTTATGTACACCATCCCAGAAGGCCTTTTTTTTTTCTCCTCTACTCTGCATGTTTGAACACCATGATAGACACAGCCCATCCTTGTCTCTTTTGTGGAGCCTTCCTGACTTTCTTTGTCACAGAGGTTCTCTTTGTCTTGTATTGTTCAAAGCCCATGTTCTGTTCATAAACACATCCTACCTGTAATTATATGGTATGATTTAAGAGGTCTCAGATGCACATTACTGGAGAAATGCATTTTGCTCACATGTTGATCCTGCATAGTGAATAACACAGTGCCCTTATACAATAGTCTGTAATTTGTGGTAGTAGTGATGGTAGTGGAAAGAATGAACCCAAAACATTTTGAAGTCATTTTTTGACATATCTATTACACATTGAAGAAAACGGATGTTGATGACATTCTTAGCTGGAGGCCAGAAAAGAGCTTACATTGGTTCAGTAAAAAATAGAATAATAATCTCTGGGTAGGACTTTCAAATTTTAAAAGGAATTTTCTGTTATTTTAACCAGTAGCAGGAATATTGATTATCATTCATGTTTGACTGGAGAAGCAACTGCAACACAATGTCAAATAGTGGGTTAGATAGAAAGCTGAAGACAGCATCCACATGGAGCTCAGCAGTTTGCAAACTTGGATGCAACTGACAATCACCCCAAGCACAGCTCTGGAGACTCTGATTAAGTGAGTCAAGGATGAGATATTAGGAGTTCTCATCTACACTGAGTTTCTCAGTTCATTATGATGCCAATTATAGCTTAAGTGCACTTAGAGACACTCAGCAGTGGGGATCTTTCTGTTATTCTGTCAGGGGACCTCCTCCCAGGATGACATAAGTTCTTTGTGGTAAGTAATACAAAATAGGTCTCCAGAGCAAACTCCTTCCCTCAGTCGAGTGCTTATCCTTCCTGGACAAAAGAATACCTACAATCCATCAGTCCAGCCTGGCTGTCTGGGAGAAATAGGGTTGAACATTGCTGTGCATGTTTGGAAGTCTTCTTTAGGGTTTCCCTGTGCATGTGCCTTTCCCATTAGGTCTTCAGTCTCCTAATATGCAGCCCCTGCTTCTCCCACCTGGGTTCAGATACTTCCTGACTCATAACACCACAGCATTTTTTTTGACTTAGTTATCTTATCTACCTAGATCTCTGATATCTGATGCTCATAACACACATACTAGAAACCCAGAATTAGGATTCATACACTTGCCCCCATAAAGACATGGCTGTGGCCATTTGAACAAATTCCCTCTCACCTCAGACACACTCAGCCCTCTAACAACTCATGCATCTCACAGGCCTTGCCTCATTCAGCACCCCGTCCAAATTTACCAAACACAAACGTGCTTCCACATTGAGTTTTCATGACTAAGTCATTGGAAATTTATGATCGCAAAACAGATATGCAAATAAATGCAAATTGAGCCGCATACACTTTATTCCTAGGGTACTCATTATTACATAAATTACCAAGATATTTTTTATTTCCAAAAAGAAAAGATGCCTGTCGCAGTCTCCTGGAATGCTCCTTAGCAGAAACTTTTGCTATCAAGAAGATCTAAAAAAAAATCATGCCCCAAGGGAAAGTATAACTATAGATACATAAGAAAGCATCAGAAAATCTCATTACTTAAATGTTGATTTTTACCTAATGATGCAAGTTAACAGTAGCAGGATTTCAAGGGGAGGCAGAATAAGCAGGAAGACTGAGAGTTTTGTTGATTCTTGCATAATACCTTTTTATATATAACCAACTGTGTGTTTATTTTTTAGTACTTATATACATACTCTCAAAGCTACTGACAAACAGCACAACTGTATTGCAGGCAAAACGACACAATCTCTGTGAGTCTCTATATTGGGTTTGTTGACAGGTAGTGGATAACATTTTAACTATTGACCATCTCCAAAGAGCAGGTGCCAAGTATTCAGTGGCATGTGCTTTGTAGCTACTAGGGTTGGTAACAGCCCAGCACACCTATAAGCCATTCTGAGAAGCTCCTTCCCTGTGCATGCAGCCTCCTTCCCTGGGTGCCCCTTGTAACCGCCTCCACCAGGTACCTGTGTCGCTGCAGCTGGATAGCACCAACGTTGTGGCTCCCAGCCAGGCACACTGTCACAAGTACCCGCACTGAGCTAGGGATCACATCACAGCGACAGCCACCATTACCTGGTAAACAGTCTCAGCGGCTTGGCTAAGCAGGAGCTCTCTGTTTCAGTGCCTCCGTGGTGGGCAATGGTTTCCCAACATTGTATTTTCATTTTCTTGGTTCTGTGATTTTGGGAATTGGACAGGCAGAAGCAGGCTGAGAAAAGATCCCGTGGGGAATCAAGAATGCCCAGGGTGATCCCCAAGTATCCTTATGACACTACATTCCTGCCCAGAGAGTGTGAAGGTGCCTCTCGTTGAAAGTGGTCCTGTGTGGGATTCCTAGGTAAGGCCTCCATGAATACAGCTGGGCTGCTCTCTTCCCATGAGGCTTTCCAGTAGAGAGCAGAACCCCGCAGCCTCAGGAGCTGCCAGGCAGGATATGTTTCCCTGAGAGTGTTGGATGTCTCCGTGTGTCTTTCTGTGTGTGTGTGTGTGTGTGTGTGTGTGTGTGTTTGTGGGTGACATGTTGACATGAGTGTGTCCAGTGCACTCCTAGATGATGCTTCAATATGAAAACAGGTGCCTACAGTTTAACGAGGTTGTAGCAGCCACTTATGGAGCCCAAAGCTGGAAGGCATCATTTGCAAGAGTAGAGTAGCCCAACTTTAAAGGTGAAAATCATTATGGAATTTGGGCTTCAAATATTTCTCCAGAGACTTTTTTTTCTGTTCCAGTAGAAACGTTCTTCCAAATGAGTTTTTCTATTTTAAAAGTATCTAAAAGAAACTACAAAGTCCAGCGCTGTACTCCTCTGCAAAGGGAAGACTATGAAAATACGTTGTTAATTGTGCAATTACATGCAATCCACTGGTAAGACAACAGGGGACATGAACTTCATGATCTTTTAAAGAAAATTTGACATGAGTTTTTTTGCTATATCAGCAAAGGACACATTTCTTTAAGGCAGCAAAAAGTTTTATCAGTCAAGTCCAAATGAAGAAACCTATCTCGCCCCATTGAAAACAAAAGGAAGTGTCAGCTCTTTGAATGTGGTTAGACAGGAAAGCAGAGCCTCTCTTCAGAGATGTGGGGAGAAGAACTTTGTTGTTGTTGTTTGTTTCCTGACGGTTATTGGTTTGTGTTTAATTTTACTTTCAGTTCTGGGATACATGTGCTGAATGCGCAGGTTTGTTACAGAGGCATACATGTGCCATGTTGGTTTGCTGGATGTCAACAAATGCATTAACCTGGAATACAGCTCCCCATTCTCAGTGGTTCCTCCTGTGTAATTCCTGGGATCCAGAGCAAAGTCCCTTCTGTTATTCTTGATGGGAAATTTTTGTCTACTCCATTTTTTTTCTATGAGGAGGTAGCATTCACTTAAGGAACATGGTTATTAATACTCATGTGGAACCAAACATTTCCAGGCTACTTTCACAATTAAAGACTCCAGGGTCCCTGGGATATAAAACACCTTTAAGGCAGCACACACACTAGCATCCTTTTGCTGGACTTGTACAAAAAAGGCTTTTCTGTACTTTTGTTTAAACTCCATGATGCTCTTAAAGTGTAAATTTAAAATTTAGTATAGCGTATTAAACTTACAAAGTAGGAGGATTTTCCAGCGTGAGTAACCCGCCATATGCCAAAAATGAAAGTTCATCCTTTTGATTTCAGGGGCGTCTTGGCCATGGTTTTATCCACATCTGTTTATCCTCTATGTTGTCAGCAACTCACATACAGAGACCACAGCCTTTCTAGCTCTGAGTCTTTTGCACCCATCCCATGGCCCTCTCAGGGTGCTTATCTTAAAATATCAGCAGTTACCCATCTATCACTTCTTCACACCTCAGCTGCTCACCATACAAGGTGTAGCAGATGACACTCTATTTTATCATGTGGGAATCCTGAGACTTGGAGATATTTAAGTGACTTACTTATGATCACATAGCTCATAACTGTCTTGGTGACTTCTTGCATTTTTTTATAAGACCCTGATAGCTTTATGCATGCTCTGCCTTCATGTACAAAGTTTTGTCTGTATCCAGGCAATGTGGTCTATTTATTTTACTACCTAACATGGGTACACAATAAGTTGCAGACATTAGGTTTACAGCCAGAGGAGAAGTTTACATCTCAGCACTTTTAAAGCAAAGCTGCTACTGCATTTTCCTTCAGACATAAAGTATTTGAAACTTCTTGAGAGGTTTTTGCAGGATTTTATGGAAAAATTAAATTTGATGAGTAGTGCAGAGGATTAAAAATGGACCATTGGAAGAGAGATCCAAGATGGCCAACTAGCAGCAACTCACGATTGTAGCTCCCAGTGAAAGCACAGAGAGTGAGAGAATGCCACACCTCCAGACAAATTTTTATTGCCCACAGACCAGGAAATTCCCAGTGGAGGAGCACCGTGGGTCACCATCTTGAGTCTTTCAGCTGGCACAGCTGTTTGGCTGACACCCCATCATGGAAGTTCTTGGTGTGAAGTATATGGGACTGGGGGCCCTTTTGGTCGGCATTTGGAGCTCTGGGAAGGCAGAGTCACCCATTGAGCTGATTGGAAAGGGGACTGAAATGGGGAGCCAGATTGAGAGATTCCCAGGCAGAAAAGTGCCACGAATATCAATGCTGCTGTTTCAGTCAGTGCAGTGGGTCATCACAGGGAAAATTTTCCCACAAAAAAACATCAATTTGAGCGCTGAGGATTGAGGGTTTCACAGCAAGCATGGATGAACTTGGGAAGGTCCAGTGCTGTGGGGTGGGGCATCCGCCAAATTAAAACTAAGAAACAGAAAAACATCATCACTAAGCTGGAGGTGAACTCAGAAACTCAATCTGAAAGTCAGCAATTACAAATATGACAGGTGGATAAATCCACAAAGATTGAAAGAAACCAGTGCAAAAAGGCTGAAAACACCGGAAATTAGAATGTCTCTCCTCCTAAAGTTAAATGCAAGTCCTCATCAACAATGGAACAAGGCCTGATGGAGAATGAGTGTGATGAATTGACAGAATCAGGCTTCAAAAGGTGGATAATAAGAAACTTCTATGAGCTAAAAGAACATGTTCTAACCCAATTCAAATAAACTATAAATCTTGAGAAAAGTCTTGACAAAATGATAATGAGGATAGACAATTCAGAGAAGAATATAAGTGAATTAATGGAGCTGAAAAACACAATATGAGAACTTCATGAAGTATGCACGTTTTAACAGTCGAATGGATCAAGCAGAAGAAAGGATATTAGAGGTCGAAGACCAACTTAATGAAATAAAATGAGAAGACAAGGTTAGAGAAAGAGGGGTAAAAAGGAATGAGAAAAGTCTCCAAGAAATGTGGGACTATGTGAAAAGACCTAATCTACGTTTGATAGGTGTACCTGAATATGATGAAGAGAATGAATCCAAATTGAAAAATATTCTTCAGAATATTATCCAGAAAACTTTTCCAACCTAGCAAGTGTTAGATTATGATGTAGAAGTCCTGTTTTGTAGAAGTCCTGTTTTATAAAAAAAGCTTGCTTGTAAAGGGTGTTTAGGGTGGGGAGGTGAGCAGGGAAGAATCTGTGAGCCCATGAACTGTCCGTGAACTGTTCTGAGGTGCTAAGAGCTCTTGGCGTTTCAGAACGATATCTTGGAGGCTGGGAGTCTGGCCAACTCCTGGCGCCCAAGAAACAGTCAAGGACAGGGCACTTATGAAACAAATCTTCCCTGTTTACCGACGCACCAAAGGTGAGTACATAAATTAGTCATGTAAGCTGATACAATAAAGGAGCAAAAGAACACAGAGACATTGAATCAGAGAGACTTCCAGATGTGACTTGCAAATAGCCCGTGCTGCTGTCTTGCCAGTGCTGAGGTAGAGTGGTTTCTGTGTATACATGTATATATATATATATATATATATATATAGTCTTTCCATCCTCCAACTTCTCTCATTAAAATTTTCTATCACTTTATTATTGTTCTTGGTCTGGTGTTTTCTTCCCATGAACCTACCTGTTAAAGAAAAGAAAACCAAGCTTGGTATGCACAGTTAGTGCAACAAATTGGCATAGTTGGCAGGATTCGGGGAGAAGAAGGCATCATGCCTTTGTTTAAGAAATCTGTAGATTCTAAATATGTGGTTTGTAATATGCCGGGTTGGGAAGATCCGGTGTTTGCACCTTTGGCTAGGGTATGGGCTAATGGAACAGGATTGAGTGAATATTGGAATGGTAAATTGCAATCTGCTGACCCTATGCAGGTCCTAGAAGTCCTGGAAACAGTCCCTTTAGACAAAGGGAAAGAATTGTTAGATATCAGTCAGCGTGGCTGTATTTTTCTTATAGAAAGTAATACCAGGCACACCAAGCCTTAATTCAAGAGAAATTGCAGCTGGAGAAAGAATTGGCAGATTTTCAGGGGAAATTAGCAATGTTACAGTGCCAAAATTTCATCCTTGGAGATCAAGCTAGGACTTAACAGGAAGTGGCTGAAAAAGCCACAGTCCATTGTGCTCATTACAAGTACAGAAATAGGAAGGGGAAAGTGAATGCAAAGAAGGTCCATGCAGTTATTGCCTCTGTGCCCCGAGATTGGAAAATTCAAGGGGATGACAGTTACAATTACTGGATTAGGTGGAAAGGAAATCATGGCTAAACAAACCGAATTGGTCATGAAAATAGGACATTCTCCTAAGAAATTATATACTGTTATGATAGTGCCCATACCAGAATATATACTAGAGATGGATATTTTAAAAGGAATGTCCTTGCAATTAGAGGATGGAAGATATAATTTTGCTATGGCTAAACTAACATATAAAATATATCCATCATTAATTATTGGAAAATTAGATATGGAACTTTTAACCTTGCCAAATCCTACCAAAGTAATTTATTGCAAGCAATACAAAATACCTGGTGGACATCAAGAAATTACCGAAACTATAAAATACTATGTAGCAGCATTGGTTATTGTCCCCCACCACTTCTGAATGGAATAATTCTATATGGCTAGTTAAAAAATCAGATGGAACTTGGTGAATAACAGTAGATTATCGAGCATTAAATGCAGTAACTCCTCCATTACATGCTGCTGTTCCAAATACTATTTTGATAATAGAGAATATTCAAAAACATCTTGGTCAATGGTATGTGGTGTTGGATCTAGCTAATGCCTTCTTTACAATTCCAATTAACTCAGATCAATGGAAATATTTTGCCTTCTCTTGGCAGGGAGGCGATATACTTTTACAAGATTGCCACAAGGCTATAAGCATAGCCCAACTTTGTGCCATAAAATAGTGGCTAAACATTTAGATGAATGGCACTTTTCCAATATAAAAATATACCATTATATTGATGACATCATGCTATAGGGACATGATTCCCACAGTGTGCAACAAGCTGTGGAAACTTTAATTACTCATTTACAAGGTAAAGGATGAAAAATAAACCCTGAAAAAATACAGGGGCCAGCCCAGCATGTAAGATTTCTAGGTATAATGTGGGATTGTGGTAATTGTAGCATCACCCCTAAAGCAAAGCAACAAACTTTGGAATTTCCAACACCAACTACAAAAAAGGAAGCCCAAAAATATATTGGCCTATCTGGATATTGGAGAAACCACATTCCTCATTTATGTCTGTTGCTACAACCGTTATATAAAGTCACTAGGAAGAAATACACCTTTGATTGGGGACCAGATCACCAGCAGGCATTTGACAAAGGAAAAGAAGCTGTACAACAGGCCTTGGATCTGTGGCCCGTGAAGGAGGAGCCAATAGAATTAATGGCTAGTACAGAAAACCAATATGCTAACTGGAGTCTTTGAAAAAAACAGGAAGGAAAACGAGTGTCCTTAGGATTTTGGTCTCGTAAATTGCCTAGTACTAAACAACGATATACTCAATTCAAAAAACAATTGTTAGCTGCTTATTGGGCTTTAACTGAAACTGAATTTCTGACCTTAGGGCATGAGGTTATTATTCTACCTCAAATGCCAATTATGCAATGGGTGCTTTCTGACCCCATGTCACATAAAAGAGGTCATGCCCAGGAAGCAAATATTATTAAATGGAAATGGTATCTTCAGAATAGAGCCAAAGCAGGCCCACAGGTACATTGCAATTACATGAAAAGGTATTTTCTTGTCCAATTAATACTGATGATTCTACACCTCTGACCATTAAGCACATTGCAAGTAAAGTTATTGTTAATAATGGATATGACTCTCTTACACCATCTCAGAAGACACATGCCTGGTTTACTGATGGCTCTGCTAAATATATAGGAGCTAAAAGATACTGGAAATCAATTGCATATAGTCCTTCAACTGACATTGTTTTGGAGCATCATGGAGAAGGAGGGAGTTGCCAATACGCTGAACTATACACTGTTTGGTTGTTTAAAAAATAAACAAGGACAAGAATGCAATATTTTTACTGACTTTTGGTCGAAAATATATATGAGTTTGGTAACTTGGATTGAGCAATGGCATGCCAATGATTGGAAAATATGGGATAAAACTTTGTGGGGGGCTACTTTATGGCAAGACATTTGGGTATTCTTGCAATGCACTGTTTCTGTTTTCCATGTAGATGTCCATACTGCAGTAGATTCAGCTGAAAAATTATATAATAAAAAGGCTGATGAGTTGACAAAAATTAATGTTGCAGCAACCAGTTCAGAAGACTTAAAGTGTGCACAACAGATACACGAACAAACAGGTCATACGGGAGCTCAGTCCATGTACAGGTGGGCACAAAAGAGAGGTATCTATGTGTCTTTAGATGCTTGTAAAACTGTGGTTCGCCAATGCCCTATTTGTAATCAAGATAGATTGCAATTAATTCCCCAAATAGTGACAGGGGAATTATCATGAGGAAAACAACCAGCTCAAATCTGGCACATCGATTATATAGGGCCTTTACCTATTTCTAAAAGTTGTCCATATATTTGCACCATAGTAGATACCTACTCAGGAGTGTTAATTGGCTGCCCATTCAAACGTGCTACTCAGATTAATACCATTAAAACATTATATTTTATTATTTTATACTATGGAACCCCTTTGCAAATACAAAGTGATAATGGATTACATTTTAAAGGTAAGTTAATAATTGATTATTGCACAACTAATAATATTGAATGGATATATCATATACCCTATTATCCCCAGGCAGCAGAATTAATAGAACAAATGAATGGGCTGCTTAAAGAGAAATTAAGAAAACTAGGGAATAATTCCTATCGTGGATGGAAAGATCATTTACTTACCCCTTTGCAGCAATTAAATAACAGAGTATTATCCAATCATCAAACGCCCTTATAGCGAATGATGACTCCCACTATGGAAGTATGACAACAAGCAACCACTTCCAATGAATTAACTATATCTTGGTGGAAATTCCATCCTGCTGCAATTAGACCATGGAATGCCACTAATTCGGCTCCAGAATATGATTTATTTTCTTATTTGGATAGTAAATTACCTAGTTCTACACAACGAGTGATTACCACAGGGATAGATATGCAGATACATCATGGATATTATGGTCAAATAGCTGCTAGATCTAGTTTAGCTCTGAAGGGAATGGTAATTCTTGGAGAAATTATTGATTCTGATTATTATGGAGAGATAAAAGTCTTGTGTCATAATATTAGTGATTCTGATATTATACTCCCAAAAGGAAGTCGAATTGCACAAATACTTTTCCTTCCTTGCTTACATACTTCAAATTGGGCTTTGCTAAAGAAACCCCCTGATCCAACACCTGATATGAGATTTGGAAGCACCAATGGGCATGTCTGGGTTCAGACTGCCCCACATCAACCTTTACAATCTGGGGAAATTATAGCTAAAGGCAAAGATAATTGTATATATGTCATGATACCCCTTAATGACACCCCAAAGTTAATTTCTACTAATTATTTATTTGAACGACCATAGTGTCTTTATGTAGGTATCAGCCTATGGATATGGAATACTGTTTCCACATATGGATGGACATTAACAGCCAAGACTTCCCTGAGCCCAACTTCTGAATCCAACTCTTCTGAAATATTATTACGTTGGGGCTGGAAAAACTCATCATGTCAACGACAACAAGATAATTATACCTGTCTTTCCAATAAAATTTGTTATTTCATGAATTTCACAGTACAAGGTGAAAATATGACAACCTGACAAGGTACTGGTTGCGCTAGACGCATTTTATATAGCATAGGACCAGTAAATGTTACTATAGCTACTATTGTTACTGTTTCTTGTTGTCAAGTAGATCTGCAGCATATTATGTACATGACTGATGAAGATTATAAGCAGATTCTACAAACTCAAATTAGTATATGTAAGAATTCTATGTCTAATTTTCTTTTTAATGTTAGTACATATCTTTTATGCCATAACATAAGTGAAATTTCTAATATATCTGATAGGGCAGACTATATGCATGTCATTATTAAATCAAATTATTAATTATACACCCGACTTTAGTACGTCTTCAACATGCTTGTACTAATGTATTTATGTTAGCCCAGCCATCAACCATAAGCTTTCTAGGAGTGGAGTCCCCCTTTTTGGGGTGTTTGTATAATATTAGCTTATTGCCATGGTTTAATGACACTTTGTATTTAACCCCAATATATAAAACACAAAATTATACTTGGTTGCCTTTACAATTACCAGTACCCAAGATTGAAATATATTTGAATTTATCTATGATTTTGGCACAAAGTACACAACTACATTATTACCTCCAAAAAACAGAACGCCAGTTCGTGGAACATCGTTTATCCACCACTATTATAGCTAATAAATTACAAGAATATTCCCATTTTATTGCTACAGATGCCAATCATAATTGGCATGATTGGCTATTCTCCCACCCTCGGATGACTTATCGTTTTGTCCCCTTGTACATTATTGTATTTTGTTGCATCTCTGTATTAACAATTATTTGTTGTTGTAATATTTGTATGTATATGCGTATCAGGTATATGTACAATGTATATTTGAGAAATCAATTTTCTTATTTACAAAACCAGGCCTGTGGGCTGAAATGTAAGATTATGATGTAGAAGTCCTGCTTTGTAAAAAAAAAAAAGCTTGCTTGTAAAGGGTGTTTAGGGTGGGGAAGTGGGCAGGGAAGAATCTGTGAGCCCATGAACTGTCCATGAACTGTTCTGAGGTGCTAAGAGCTCTTGGCGTTTCAGAATGACATCTTGGAGGCTGGGAGTCTGGCCAACTCCCAGCGCCCAAGAAACAGTCAAGGACAGGGCACTTATAAAGCAGATCTTCCCTGTTTACCTACTGACCTAAAGGTGAATACGTAAATTAGTCATGTAAGCTGATACAATAAAGGAGCAAAAGAACACAGAGACATTGAATCAGAGCGACTTCCAGAGGTGACTTGTGAATAGCCCATGCTGCTGTCTTGCCAGTGCTGAGGTAGAGTGGTTTCTGTGTATATATGTGTGTATGTATGTGTGTGTGTGTATATATATATATATATATATATATATATATATATATATATATAACTATCATCTTTCCATCCTCTTACTTCTCTCATTAAAATTTTCTATCACTTTATTATTGTTCTCGGTCTGGTGTTTTCTTCCCACGAACCTGCCTGTTAAAGAAAAAAAAAAAACCAAGCTTGGTACGTGCAGTTAGCACGACAGCAAGGCTAGACAATACTCAACTCCAGGTAATACACAGAACACCACAAAAATATTCTTCAAGAAGGGCAACACCAAGGCACATAATTATTAGATTCACCAGGGTTAAAATGAAGGAGAAAATACTAAGGGCAGCCAGAGAGAAAGGTCACGTTACTCACAAAGGGAAGCCTATCAGACTCACAGTAGATCTCTCAGCAGAAACTCTACAAGCCAGAAGAGAGTGGGGGCCAATATTCAACACCCTTAAAGAAAAGAACTTTAAGCCCATAATTTCATATTTGGACAAACCGAGCTTCACAACTAAAGAAAAATAAAATATTTTATGAACAAGAAAGTACTTAGAGATTTCATCACCACCAGGCCTGCTTTACAAGAACTTCTGAAAGAATCATTACATATAGAAAGAAACAACCAGTATCAGCCATTCCAAAAATATATCAAAAGGTTAAGAGCATCACCATAATGAAGAATCTACATCAATTAATGGGCAAAACAGCCAGCTAGCATTAAATGGTAGTATCAAACTCACATATATTAATATTAATCCTAAATTTAAATGGACTAAATACTCCAATAAAAAGACATAGACAGGCAAATTGGATAAAAAGCCAAAATCCATTGGTACGTTGTTTCCAGACCCATCTCACATGGAAGAATACACACAGACTTAAAAAAAGGGATGGAGAAAGATTTACCAACGAAATGGAGAGAAAAAGAAAACGGACAAGTAGGAGTTGCAATTCTTGTCTCTGATAGAATAAACTTTAAAGCAACAAAGACCAAAGGAGACAAAGGAAGACATTACATAGTAAAAGAATCATTTCAACAAGAAGACCTAACAATCCTAAATATATATGTGCCCAATACAGGAAAACCCAGATACATAAGACAAGTTCTTTTTTTAAATTTTTTTAATTTTTATTGCATTATAGGTTTTGGGGTACATGTGCAGAACGTGCAAGATAGTTGCATAGGTACACACATGGCAGTGTGTTTTGCTGCCTTCCTCCCCTTCACCCACACTTGGCATTTATCCCCAGGCTATCCCTCCCCAGCTCCCTCCTTCTGTCCCTCCCCCATTCCCCCTAATAGACCCCAGTGTGTAGTAGACCCCCCTCCCTGTGTTCATGTGTTCTCATTTTTCTCAACCGCCTATGAGTGAGAATATGCGGTATTTCTTTTTCTGTTCTTGTGTCAGTTTGCTGAGAATGATGTTCTCCAGATTCATCCATGTCCTTACAAAGGACAAAAACTCATCATTTTTGATTGCTGCATAATATTCCATGGTGTATATGTGCCACATTTTCCCAGTCCAGTATATCATCGATGGGCATTTGGGTTGGTTCCAGGTCTTTGCTATTGTAAACAGTGCTGCAATGAAAATTCGTGTGCATGTGTCCTTATACTAGAACGATTTATAGTCCTTTGGATATATACCCAGTAATGGGATTGCTGGGTCAAATGGAATTTCTATTTCTAGGTTTTTGAGGAATTGCCACACTGTCTTTCACAATGGCTGAACTAATTTACACTTCCACCAACAGTGTAAGAGTGTTCCTATTTCTCTGCGTCCTCTCCAGCATCTGTTGTCTGCGGATTTTTTAATAATCGCAATTCTAACTGGCGTGAGATGGTATCTCAATGAGGTTTTCATTTGCATCTCCATAATGATCAGTGATGATGAGCATTTTTTTTCATGTGTTTGTTGGCCTCATGTATGTCTTCTTCTGTAAAGTGTCAGTTCATATCCTTTGCCCATTTTTGAATGGGCTTGTGTGTTGTTTTCCTGTACATCTGTTTGATTTCTTTGTAAATTCTGGATATCAGCCCTTTGTCAGTTGGGTAAACTGCAAAGATTTTTCCCCAATATGTTGGTTGCCGTTTCACTCTTGTGACTGTTTCTTTTGCTGTGCAAAAGCTGTGGAGTTTGATTAGGTCCCATTTGTCTATTTTGGCTTTTGTTTCCAATGCTTTTGGTGTTTTGGTCATGAAGTCCTTGCCTACTCCTATGTCCTGAATGGTTTTGCCCAGGTTTTCTTCAAGGGTTTCTATGGTGTCAGGTCTTATGTTTAAGTCTTTAATCCATCTGTAGTTAATTTTAGTGTAAGGTGTCAGGAAGGGGTCCAGTTTCTGCTTTCTGCACATTGTTAACCAGTTTTCCCAACACCATTTGTTAAACAGGGAATCCTTTTCCCATTGCTTGTTTTTGTCTGGTTTATCAAAGATTATATGGTTGTAGATATGTTGTGTTGTCTATGATACCTCTGTTCTGTTTTATTGGTCTGTATCTCTGTTTTGGTACCAGAACCATGCTGTTTTGATTACTGTAGCCTTGTAGTATTGTTTGAAGTCTGGTAGTGTGATGCCTCCCGCTGTGTTCTTTTTGCTTAGAATTGACTTGGCTATGCGGGCTTTCTTTTGGTTCCATACAAAATTCATGGTAGGTTTTTCTAGTTCTGTGAAGAAATTCAATGGTAGCTTGATGGGGATAGCGTTGATTCTATAAATTATTTTGGGCAGTATTGCAATTTTCATGATATTGATTCTTCCTAACCATGAATATGGAATGTTTCTTCATCTGTTTGTGTCCTCCCTTATTTTGTTGGGAAGTGATTTGTAGTTTTCCTTGAACAGGTCCCTTGCATTTCTTATAAGTTGTATTCTTAGGTATTTTATTCTCTTTGTAGCAATTGTGAATGGTAGTTCGTTTTTGATTTGGTTCTTTTTAAGTCTGTTATTTGTGGATAGGAATGCCTGTGATTTTTGCACATTGATTTTATATCCTGAGACTTTGCTGAAGTTGCTTATCAGTTTCAGGAATTTTTGGGCTGAGGTGATGGGGTTTTCTAGGTATACTATTATGTCGTCTGAAAACAGAGATAAGTTGGCTTCCATGTTTTCTATTCGAATACCATTTATTTCTTTTTCTTGCCTGATTGCTCTGGCTAGAATTTCCAGTACTATGTTGAATAGGAGTGGTGAGAGAGGGCATCCTTGTCTAGTGCCAGATCTCAAAGAAAACACTTCCATTTTTTGCCCATTAAGTATTATATTGGCTGTTGGTTTGTCATAAATAGCTTTTATTACTTTAAGATATGTTTCATCAATACCGAGTTTATTGAGCGATTTTAGCATAAAGGGCTGTTAAATTTTGTCAAATGCCTACTCTGTATCAATTGAGATAATCATGTGGCTTTTGTTTTTGGTTCTTTTTATGTGGTGAGTTACATTTATACACTTGTGTATGTTGAACCAGCCTTTCATCCCCGGGATGAACCCTACTTGATCATGATGGATAAATTTTTTAATGTGCTGTTGCAATCTGATTGCCAGTATTTTATTGAAGATTTTTGCATCTATGTTCATCATGGATATTGGACTGAAGTATTCTTTGCTTGTTGAATCTCTGCCAGGTTTTGGTATCAGATGATGTTGTTCTCATAAAATAATTTGGGAAGGGTTCCCTCTTTTTGAATTATTTGATATAGTTTCAGAAGAGATGGTACCAGCTTCTTTTTGTGTATCTGGTAGAATTTGGTTGTGAACCCATCTGGACCTGGGCTTTTTTGTGTGGTAGGCTCTTAATTGCTGCCTCAACTTCAGACCTTGTTATTGGTTTATTCATAGTTTCGACTTTCTCCTGGCTTAGGCTTGGGAGGACACAGGTGTCCAGGAATTTATTTATTTCTTCGTGGTTTACTAGTTTATGCACATAGAGTTGTTTGTAGTATTCTCTGATGTTGGTTTGAATTTCTGTGGAATCTGTGGTGATTCTTTATCGTTTTTTATTGCATGTATTTGGTTGTTCTCTCTTTTCTTTTTTATCAATCTGGCTAGTGGTCTGTCTATTTTGTTGATCTTTTCAAAAAACCAGCTCTTGCATTTATTGATTTTTTGAAGGCATTTTCATGTCTCTATCTCCTTCAATGCTGCTCTAATATTAGTTATTTCTTGTCTTCTGCTAGGATTTGAGTTGTTTTTTTTTTCTTTCTTCTCTAGCTCATTCAACTTTGACAATAGGGTGTCAATTTTGGATCTCTCCACTCTTCTCATGTGGCCACTTATTGCTATATATTTTGCTCTACAGACTGCTTTAAATGTGTCCCAGAAATTATGGTATGTTGTGTCTTCATTCTCGTTGGTTTCAAAGAACTTCTTTATTTCTGCCTTTATTTCATTGTTTTTCCAATCAACGTTCAAGAGCCAGTTTTTCAGTTTCCATGAAGCTGTGCAGGTCTGAGTTATTTTCTGAATTCTGAGTGCTAACTTGATTGCACTATGTTCTGAGAGACTGTTTGTTGTGGTTTCAGTTATTTTGCATTTTCAGAGGAGTGCTTTACTTCTAATTATGTGCTCAATTTTAGAGTAGGTGTGATGTGGTGCTGAGAAGAATGTATATTCTGTGGATTTTGGTTGGAGAGTTCTGTAAATGTTTATCAGGTTTGCTTGTTCCAGGTCTGAGTTCAAGCCCTGGATATCCTTGTTAATTTTCTGTCTGGTTGATCTGTCTGAAACTGACAGTAAAGTGTTAAAGTCTTCCACTATTATTGTGTTGGAGTCTAGGAATCTGTGTAAGTCATTAAGAACTTGCCTTATATATCTGGGTTCTCCTGTATTGGGTCCATATATATTTAGGATCGTTAGCTCTTCTTGTTGTATAGATCCTTTTACCATTTTGTAATGACCTTCTTTGTCTCTTTTGATCTTTATTTCTTTAAATTCTATTTTATCAGAGATGAAAATTGCAACTCCTGCTCTATTTTGCTCTCCATTTACTTGGTAAATCTTCCTCCATCTCTTTATTTTGAGCCTTTGTGTGTTCTTTCATGTGAGATGGGTTTTCTTGATACTGCACATCGATGGGTTTTATTTTTTTATCCAATTTGCCAGTCTGTGTCTTTTGATTGGTGCATTTAGCCCATTTACATTTAGGGTTAATATTGTTATGTGTGAATTTGATCCTGACATTTTGATGCTAGCTGGCTGTTTTGTCCGTTAGTTCATGTAGATTCTTCATTTTGTTGATGCTCTTTAGCATTTGGTATGCTTTTTGGATGGCTGGTACTGGTTGTTTCTTTCTATGTGTAGTGCCTCTTTCAGGAGCTCTTGTAACGCAGGCCTGGTGGTGACAAAATCTCTGAGTACTTGGTTTTTGGCAAAAGATTTTATTCTTCCTTCATTTGTGAAGCTCAGTTTGGCTGGATATAAAATTCTGGGTTGAAAGTTGTTTTCTTTAAGGATGGTGAATATTGGCCCCCACTCTCTTCTGGCTTGTAAAGTTTCTGCCAGGAGATCTGCTGTGAGTCTGATGGGCTTCCCCTTGTGGGTGACCCAACCTTTCTCTTTTGCTGCCCTTAGTATTTTCTCCTTTATTTCAACCCTGGTGAATCTGACGATTATGTGCCTTGGCGTTGCTCTTCTTGTGGAGTATTTTTGTGGTGTTCTCTGTATTTCCTGGAGTTGAGTATTGACCTGTCTTGCTAGGTTTGGAAAATTTTCCTGGATAATATCCTGAAGAGTGTTTTCCAGCTTGAATTCATTCTCTTCATCACATTCTGGTACACCTATCAAACGTTGGTTAGGTCTCTTCACATGGTCCCACATTTCTTGGTGATTTTTTTCATTCTTTTTTGCCCTTTTTTCTCTAACCTTGTTTCTCATTTTATTTCATTGAGTTGATCTTCGACTTCTGAAATTCTTTCTTTTGCTTGGTCAATTTGGCTGTTAAACTTGTGCATGCTTTACGAAGTTCTCATGTTGTGTTTTTCAGCTCCTTCAATTCATTTATATTCCTCTCTAAGTTGTCCATACTTTCTATCGTTTCCTCGAATCTTTTATCAAATCTTTTTTTATGGTTCTTATTTTTTTTTGCAATGATTTAGAACGTGTTCTTTTAGCTCACTGAAGTTTCTCCTTATCCACTTTCTGAAGTCTGTTTCTGTCATTTTGCCACAATCATTTTCCGTCCAGCTTTATTCCCTTGCTGGTGAGGAGTTTTGGTCCTTTGTAGGAGGTGCGGTGTTTTGGTTTCGTGTGTTTTCCCTTTTTTTTTTTGCTGGTTTCTTTGCATCTTTTTGGATTTATCCACCTGTCGTCTTAGTAGTTGCTGACTTTTTAATTGGGTCTCTGAGTGAACGCCCAGATTGTTGATGATGAAGTATTTCTGTTAGTTAGTTTTTCTTTTAACAGTCTAGCTTCTCTGTTGTACTATTGCTGAGGTCCACTCCAGGCCCTGCTTTTCTGGGGTACACCTGTCGCAGCTGTGAAACAGTAAGGGATGCTACCAGCTTCTTCTTCTGCTGTCTTTGTCTCAGAATGATGCCCACCAAATGTTAGTCTGACTAGTTCTTTTTTGAGGTGACTCTTTGAATATACTGGGGTCAAGGAGCTGCTTGAGGAGATGGTCTGTACTTTATAAGAGCTCCAGTGCTGAGCTGTGAGCTCTGTTGTTCATTCAGGATTGTTGGGCAGGTGTGTTTAGGTCTGCTGCAACAAACTTATAAAACCCCTCTTTTTTTTTTTCTCAGATGCTCTGTGTCAGAAAGTTAGGGCTTTCTTTATGACTATCCATTGCACTGTCCTGCCCAGCTAGGAGGCAGTCTAGTCACTATTTGCCTGCTGAGGCTTTATTCTTCTACCATGGGGTCTTCCCTGCTGCCATGGGGATCTGCCCTACTGTGGTGGACTCTGCCCTGTTGACTGAGTCTCTCTGTTATGGTGGGTTGCCTTGGCAATGGCAGGCAGCTTCAGCAATGGGCGTGTACCTCAGTAGGGGCAGAATTCATCTGTTGTAACATACGCCCCTCCCCCACCAATTGCATCGTCCTGGATTCAGGTGAGCTCGCAGTAAAACTGTCAACCCTGAGCGTTTTGAATCGCCATTTTGTTTGTTTCTCTTGGGGTGGGACCCTTTGAGTCTGATGACCTGGCTCCCTGCCTCAGTGTCCTTTTTCTCTCTCTCTTTATCATATTTTTTAAGTTGAATGATTGACTCTCTCACAGGTGTTTCAGTCGCCTGCTGATAGGGCACCGGGATCTGTATGATTTCCTGTGCCATGATCAACTTCACCAGCTCTAATCACGCTTCCCACGAATCTCCTGGTCTGGCTCACTGTCCAAGTTCTATTTAATCAGATGGATATATTGATCTGCCCTCCCAAGTCTCAGATTGCCAGTTTAACAGGGCACCCAGACCAGTGAGTTTTGTGTGGGGTGCCACTGCACCACGGCACCATCCGACACAGCCGTGCAAGCTGAAAGGGTTGCGCTGGTGTCCCGTGTCTCTCCTACACCTGGGAATTTCCCCATTCTGTGGGCAACAAAGGTCCATCTGAAAATGCGGCTAGGACTCACGCTCTGCACCTTCACTGAAAGCTGCAATCCCGAGTTGTTCCTACCTTGCCATCTTGGAAATCCCCCAGACAATGGTTGTTAATGCATGTATTCAACTTACAGAGTTGCACTGCTCTGTGTACAGCAGTTTGTAAACGCTTTTGTAAGGAATCTCAAAACTGATATTTCCAGCAAAATTCAGTGTTTCACGAAAAAGCAGTAAGACTGACTGCAAAACACCGTAGAAATCTGTGGAATTGCTGTGATGTGTGTGTGTTCAACTAAAAAAGTTGCATCTATGTTTTCATCCAGCAGGTTAGAAACACTTTTCTTACAGAAGTTAGATTTGTTTATTCCATTCAGAAATTGGGCATATGTTGTAATGAGAAATCTCTTATGTTAAAAACTTAATGGAAGCTATATGGGAGAAAGGTTGTTAATGTGTGTATTCAACTTACAGAGTTACACTGCTGTTTGTATGCAGCAGTTTCCCAAAGCTTTCTGTGGAGAATCTAAAAACTGATATTTTTAGCCAAATCACCTTTTATACAAACTAAAGTTGAAACATATCTCTGAAAGTCCTCTGGTGTGCGTGTGTTTACCTAAAAGCGTTGCATCTATATTTCAATTAAGCAAATTAGAAACACTTTTCTTACAGAAGCTAGATTTGTTCTTTCCAGATAGAAAGTGGGCATATGCTGTAATAAAAATTTCTCTCCTAAAAAACTTGAAGGAAGCTGTCCGGGAGAAAAGTTGCCAATGTGTGCATTTAACATACAGAGTTACACAGCTGTGCATGTGCAGCAGTTTTAAAACGCTTTCTGTGGAGAATCTCAAAATTGACATTTCCAGCAAAATCTCATGTTGTACAAAATAGCAGTAAGCCTGCCTGTAAAGCACAAAGGAAGCATATCTGTGAAACTGCTGTGGTGATTGTGCCTTCAACTAAGTGTCTTACATCTATATTTCAATACAGCAGGTTAGATACACTTTTCATTCAGCAGCTAGATTTGCTCATGCCACACGGAAAGTGAGAATATGCTGTAATGAGAAATCTCTCACTTAAAAATTCAAAGAAAGCTATCCAGGAGAAATGTTTTCAATGTGTGCATTCAACTTACAGTGTTACACTCTTTTGTGTGTGCAACTGTTTGCAAACGCATTCTTTGGAGAATCTCAAAAGGGACATTTTCAGCAAAATCGCGTGTTATACAAAATAGCAGTGAGACTGCCTGTTTAAAAAAAAAAAAACAACAGAAAACGTATCTGTGAAACTTCTCCAGTGAGTGCACATTGAACTAAGAAACTTGCATCTATGTTTCAATGCAGCAAGTTACAAAATTTACTTTTCTATTTTTTATAATTTTTTTTTGCATTTTAGGTTTTGGGGTACATGTGCAGAACGTGCAAGAGAGCTGTATAGGTACCCACGTGGCAGTGAGATTTCCTGCCTTCTTCCAATTCACCCGCATCTGTCATTTCTCTTCATGCTATCCCTCCCCAGCTCCCCCCATGCTGTCCCACCCCTATTCTCCCCAATAGACCCCAGTGTGAAGTGCTCCCATCCTTGTGGCCATGTGTTCTTATTTGTCATCACCCGCCTATGAGAGAGAACATGCAGTATTTCATTTTCTGTTCTTGTGTTAGTTTGCTGAGAATGTTCTCCAGATTCATCCATATCCCTGCAAAGGACACGAACTCATTGTTTTTGATTGCTGCATAATATTCTATGGCGTATATGTGACACATTTTCCCAAACCAGTCTATCATCGATGGGCATTTGGGTTGACTCCAGGTCTTTGCTATTGTAAACAGTGCTGCAATAAACATTCATGTGCATGTGTCCTTATAGTAGAAAGATTTATAAACCTTTGGATATAAACCCAGTAATAGGATTGCTGGGTCAAATAGAATTTCTATTTCTAGGTCCTTGAGGAATCGCCACACTATCTTCCACGATGGTTGAACTAATTTACACTCTCACCAACAGTGTAAAAGTGTTTCTATTTCTCCACATCCTCTCCAGCATCTGCTGTCTTCAGATTTTTTAATGATCGCCATTCTAACTGGCGTGAGATGGTATCTCAATGTATTTTTGATTTGCATTTTTCTAATGACCAGTGATGATGAGCATGTTTTTTATATGTTTGTTGGCATCATGTATGTCTTCTTTTGTAAAGTGTCTGTTCATATCCTATGCTCATTTTTGAATTGGATTGTTTGTTTTGTTCTTGAAAATCTGTTTGAGTTCTTTGTAAATTCTGGATATCAGCCCTCTGTCAGCTGGATAAACTGCAAAATTTTTTTCCCATTCTGTTGGTTGCTGATTTACTCTGATGACTGTTTCTTTTGCTGTGCAGAAGCCATAGAGTTTAATTAGGTCCCGTTGTCTATTTTGGCTTTTGTTGCCAATGCTTTTGGTGTTTTGGTGTTGCCTACTCCTATGTCCTGAATGGTTTTGCCTAATTTTCTTCTAGGGTTTTTATGGTGTCAGGTCTTATGTTTAAGTCTTTAATCCACCTGGAGTTAATTTTAGTGTAAGGTGTCAGGAAGGGGGTCCAGTATCTGCTTTCTGCACATGGCTACCCAGTTTTCCCAAAACCATTTATTAAACAGGAAGTCCTTTCCCCATTGCTTGTTTTTGTCAGGTTTATCAAAGATTGTATGGTAGTAGATATGTTGTGTTTGCTACGATGCCTCTGTTTTGTTCCATTGGTCTATATCTCTGTTTTGGTACCAGAACCATGCTGTTTTTATTACTGTGGCCTTGTAGTATAGTTTGAAGTCCGGTAGTGTGATGCCTGCTGCTGTGTTCTTTTTGCTTAGAATCAACTTGGCTATGTGAGCTCTCTTTTGGTTTCACATGAAGTTTAAGGTAGATTTTTTCAGTTCTGTGAAGGCCATTTGTAGCTTGATGGGGATAGCATTGAGTCTGTAAATTACTTTAGACAGTATGGCCATTTTCACGACATTGATTCTTCCTAACCATGAACACGGAATGTTTCTGCATCTGTTTGTGTCCTCTCTTATTTCATTGAGCAGTGGTTTGTAGTTCTCCTTGAAGAGGTTCTTTACATTCCTTGTTAGTTGTATTCTTAGGTATTTTATTCTCTTAGTAGAAATTGTGAATGGCAGTTTGTTTTTAATTTGGCTCTCTTTCAGTCTGTTATTGGTGTATATAAATGCTTTTGAGTTTTTCACATTGATTTTGTATCCTGAGACTTTGCTGAAATTGCTTACCAGTTTCAGGAATTTTTGCACTGAGACAATGGTTTCTTCTAGATATACAATCATGTCTTCTGCAAAATAGAGAAAATTTGGCTCCCTCGTTTCCTATTTGAATACTCTTTATTTCTTTTTCTTGCCTAATTTCTCTGGCTAGAACTTCAAGTAGTATATTGAATAGGAGTGCTGAGAGAGGACATCCTTGTCTAGTGCCAGATTTCAAATGAAATGCTTCCAGATTTTTCCTATTCAGTATGATATTGGCTGTTGGTTTGTTGTAAATAGCTTTTATTATTTTGAGATACGTTTGAGCAATACACAGTTTATTGAGTGTTTTTTAGCATTAAGGCTGTTAAATTTTGTCAAAGGCCTTCTCTGCGTCAATTAAGATAATCATGTGGTTTTGGGTTTTGGTTTTATATATGTGGTAAATTACGTTTATAGACTTGCATATGTTGAAGCAGCCTTGCATTCCTGGGATGAATCCTAAATTATCATGGTGGATACGCTTTTTGATATGCTGTTGCAATTGGTTTGTCAGTATTTTATTGAAGGTTTTTGCGTCTATGTTCATCATGGATATTGGCCTGAAGTTTTCTTTTCTTGTTGAATCTCTGCCGGGTTTTGATATCAGGATGATGCTGGTCTCATAAAGTGATTTGGGAAGGATTCCCTTTTTTTGGATTAATTGGAATAGTTTCAGAAGGAATGGTAACAGTTCCTCTTTGTGTGTTTGGTAGAATTTGGCCTTGAACCCGTGTGGACCTGGGCTTTTTGGTGTGCTAGGCTCTTAATTGCTACCTCAACTTCAGACCTTGTTATTGGCTTCCTCCTTGTTAAGGCTTGGGAGAACACATGTGTTTAGGAATTTATCAATTTCTTCCAGGTTTACTAGTTAATGTGCATAGAGTTGTTTGTAATATTCTCTAATGATGGTTTGAATTTCTGTGGAATCTGTAGTGATTTTTTATTTATCATTTTTTATTGCATCTACGTGGCTATTCTCTCTTTTTTTTCAATCTGGCTAATGGTCTATTTTTTAATGATTTTAAAAGACCAGCTATTGAATTTATTGATTTATTGGAGGATTTTTATGTCTCTATCTCCTTCAGTTCTGCTGTGATTTAGTTATTTTTTGTCTTCTGCTAGGTTTTGAGATTTTTAATCTAGCTCCTTGAGCTCTTTCAATTTTGATGATAGGGTGTCAATTTTGGATCTCTCCACTCTTTTCATGTGAGCTCTAATTGCTATATATTTTCCTCTAGGGACTGCTTTAAATGTGTCCCAGAGATTCTGGTATATTTTGTCTTCATTCTCATTGGTTTTGAAAAACTTCTTTATTTCTGCCTTCATTTCATTCTTTATACAGTCAACATTCAAGATCCAGTTGTTCAGTTTTCAGGAAGCATGCAGTTCTGAGTTAGTTTCTGAATTCTGAGTTCTAACTTAATTGCACTATGGTCTGAGAGACTGTTTGTTACGATTTCAGTTGTTTTGCAATTGTTGAGGAGTGCTTTCCTTCCAATTATGTGGTCAATTTTAGAGTAGGTGTGATGTGGTGCTGAGAAGAATGTATATTCTGTGGATTTGGGGTGAAGAGTTCTGTAAATATCTATCAGATTTACTTGTTTCAGGTCTGAATTCAAGTCCTGGATATCCTTGTTAATTTTCTGTCTGGTTGATCTGGCTAATATTTACAGTGGATTATTAAAGTCTCCCACTATTATTGTGTGGGAATCTAAGTCTCTTTGTAAGTCATCAAGAACTTGCCTTATGTATCTTGGTGCTCCTGTATTGGGTTCATATATATTTAGAATCATTATCTCTTCTTGTTGTATCAATTCTTTTACCATAATATAATGTCCTTCTTTGTCTCTTTTGATCTTTGTTGCTTTAAAATCTATTTTATCAGAGACGAAAATTGAAACTCCTCCCTTTTTTGCTCTCCATTTGCTTGGTAAATCTTCCTCCATCTCTTTTTTTTTGAGCCTTTGTATATCCTTGCATGTGAGATGGGTTTCCTGGATACAGAACGCTGATGGGTTTTTTTTTAATCTAATTTGCCAGTCTGTGTCTTTTGATTGGTGCATTTAGCCCATTTACATTTAGTGTTAATATAGTTATGTGTAAATTTGATACTGCCATTTTGATTCTATCTTTCTGTTTTGCCCCTTAGTTGAGGCAGATTCTTCATTTTGTTGATGCTCTTTACCATTTGGTAAGTTTTTGGAATGGCTGGTAATTGTTGTTTCTTTCTATGTGTAGTGCTGCTTCAGGAGCTCTTGTAAAGCAGGCCTGGTGGTGACAAAAATCTCTGAGTACTTACTTGTTCCCAAAGGATTTTATTTTTTCTTCACTTATGAAGGGTAGCTTACCTGGATATGAAATTCTTGGTTGAAAGTTGTTTTCTTTCAGGATGTTGAATATTTGTTCCCACTCTCTTCTGGCTTGTGGAGTTTCTGCTGAGAAATCTGCTGTGAGTCGTATGGGCTTCTCTTTGTCGGTGACCCGACCTTTCTCTCTGGCTTCCCTTAGCATTTTCTTCTTAATTTCAACCCTGGTGAATCTGACGATTATGTGCCTTGGGGTCGCTCTTCTTGAGGAATATCTTTGTGGTGTTCTCTGTATTTCCTGGACTTGACTATTGGCCTGCCTTGCTATAATTGGGAAATTTTTCTGGATAGTATCTTGAGGAGTATTTTCCAGCTTGGATTCATTCTCTTTGTCACATTCAGGTACACCTGTCAAACGTAGATTAGGTCTCTTCACATATTCCCACATTTCTTGGAGACTTTGTTTATTTCTTTTTGAGGTTTTATCTCTAATCTTGGTTTCTCATTTTATTTAATTCAGTTGATCTTCCACTTCTGATATCTTTTATTCTGCTTGGTCAGTTCGGTTGTTGAGACTTCTGCATGCTTTGTGAAGTTCTCATGTTGTGTTTTTCAGTTCCAGCAGTTCATGTATATTCCTCTCTAAGTTGTCCATTTTTTTATTATTTCCTCAAATCTTTTTTCAAGGTTCTTAGTTTCTTTTTTTTTTTTTTTGCATTGAATTAGAACGTGTTCTTTTGGCTCACGGAAGTTTCTCATTATCCACCTTCTGAAGTCTGATTCTGTCATTTCATCACACTCATCATTTGTCCAGCTTTGTTTCTTTGCTGGTGAGGGGTTGTAGTCCTTTGTAGCAGGTGATGTGTTTCAGTTTCGGGTGTTTTTCTCCTTTTTGCGCTGGTTTCTTCCCATCTTTGTGGATTTTTCCACCTGTCGTCTTAATAGTTGCTGCCTTTCCGATTGCGTTTCTGAGTGGACGTCCAAATTGTTGATGATTAAGTATTTCTCTTTCTTAGTTTTTCTTCTAACAGTCTGGAACCTCTGCTTTAGGACTGATGATATTCATTCCAGTCCCTGCTTGCCTGGGGAACACCTGTAGCAACTGTGGAACACTGAGTGTTGCTACCAGTTTCTTCTTCTGCTATCTTTGTCCCAGAATGATACCCGCCAAATGTCAGTCTGATCTGTCCTTTGTGAGGTGACTCTTTGGATATACAGGGTCAGGGATCTGCTTGAGGAGTCAGTTTGTACTTTATAAGAGCTCAAGTGCAGAGCTGTGAGCTCTGTTGTTTATTCAGGGATGGTAGGCATGTACATTTAAGTCTGCTGCAGCAGAACTCATAAAGCTTCTTTTTGTCCTCAGGTGCACTGTTCCAAGGAGTTAGGGCTTTATTTATGAGTATCTGTTACACAGTCCTGCCCAGCAAGGAGGCAGTCTAGTCACTGCCTGATTGCAGAGGTTATGCTGAGCTGCTCTGGGCTCTTCCCTGCTGCTGTGAGTTTCACCCTGTTACTGTGGGATCCACCCTGCTGTCATGGAATCCGCCCTGCTACTGTGGGCTTTGCCCTGCTGCTGTGTATAATTCCCTGTAGTCTTGTTTATGTGGGTGTTGTTAGAACTGCCGTGGCAATGGTGGCCTCCTCTGTAATGGCAGACTCTCTCTGTTATGGCGGGTTGCATTGGCAATGGTGGGTTGCTTTGGCAATGGCAGGCTGTGTCAGCAATGGCAACGTACCTCTCTAGGGATGGAGAGCCTCGGTAATGGCAGACACCTCTATTCCACTGAGCTGCACCATCCTGGGTTCAACTGTGCTTGCCATGAAACTCTCAACCCCAAGCTTTTCCAAATGCTGTTTTGTTTGTTTTTGTGGGGGTGATACCCACAAAGCCTGATCCCCTGGCTCCCTGCCTCAGAGCCCTTTTTTTAAGTTGAAGGGTTGACTCTCTCCCTGGTGTTCCAGTCACCTTCTGAAAGGGCACTGGGATCTGTGTGATTTTCCGTGTGGTGACCCACTGCACCGGCTGCTACAACATTGCTGCCTGGGACTCTCCTTGCCTGGCTTACTGTTTAAGTCCCGTTTTATTAGATGAATGTGCTAATCTGCCTTCCCAAATATCAAATTGCTGGTTTAATATGGCAATCAGACTGGTGTATTTTGTATGGAGTGCCTTCTGTGCTGCATCACTGTCTGAAACAGCTGTGCTGGCCCAAACAGCTGCGCTGGCAGCCTGTGGCGTTTCTACACCTGGGAATCTCCTGGTCTGTGGGCAATAAAAATCCATCTGAAAATGCGGTGTCCACTCACTCTCTGTGCTTTCACTCGGAGCTGCAGTCCTGAATTGCTCCTATAGCGCCATGTTCTCCAACCATGCTGAGACTCGGAGAAGAATCTTTGGCAAAGAGTCAGCATGGACTTAGAGTACAACAATACTTTGTACACCAGGAAGTCAACACTGGTCTTCCCCTCCCTCCTTGGATATGCACTCCAGATCCTGGGACATGGTGGAATTATATTTCTAAAGCCTACCAACAAACAGGCTGAGAGCCACAAAATTTTCTCACAGAATCAAGATTTGTTCATTCCAGACGGAATGTGAACATTAGCTGCAGTGAAAAATCTCTCACCTTATAAACTCAAAAAGAGTTATTTGGGAGAAAGCTTGTCAATATGTGCATTCCACTTACAGAGTTACACTGCAGTGTGTAGGTAGCCATTTTCAAATGCTTTCTGTGGAGAAAGTCAAAACAGAAATTACCAGCAAAATCCCGTGTTATACAATATAGCAGTAAGACTTTCTGCAAAACACAGAAAAAAAAATATCTGTGAAACTGCTCTGGTATGTGTGTGTTCAAGAGAGTGTTGCAAATATGTTTTGATTCAGCAGGTTAGAAATACTTTTCTGAAAAAAAAGTTTTCCAGACGGAAAGTGGGCATATGTTGTAATGAGAAATGTATAATGTTAAACAATCAAAAGAAACTTTCAGGAAAAAGGTTGTCAATGTGTGCATTCAACATGCAGATATACAGTGCTGTGTGCATGCAGCAGATTGCAAACACTGTCTGTGAAAAATCTCAAATCTGAAATTTCTAACAAAATCCTGGGTTATACAAAATACAGTGAGATTGCCTGTGAAACACAGAAGAAATGTATCTGTTAAACTACTCTGGTGGGTGTACGTTCAACTAAGAGAGTTGCATCTCTGTTTCAATTTAGCAGGTTAGAAACACTTTTCTTACAGAAGCTAGAATTTTTCATTCCAGAAGAAAAGTGGGCTTATGCTGTAGTTAAAAATCTCTCACCTTAAAAACTCAAAGGAGGCTATCTGGGAGAAAGTTTCTCAATGTGTGTATTCAGCTTATAGCGTTACACTACTGTGTTATGCAGCAGTTTGCAAATGCTTTCTATGGAGAATCTCAAGACGGACATTTTAAGCAAAATACCAGGTTATATGAAATAGTAGTAAGACTGCCTGTAAAACAAAAACAAAAAACGTATCTGTGAAACTGTTCTGGTGGATGCACATTCAACGCAGAAAGCTGCATCTATGTTTCAATTCATCAGGTAAGAATCACTTTTCTGACAGAAGCTAAATTTGTTCATTCCAGATGGCAAGTGGTCACATGCTGTAGTGGGAAATTTTTCACCTTAAATACTCAAAGGAAACTATATGAGAGAAAGGTTGTCAATGTGTGCATTCAGCTTACAAAGTTACACTGCTGTGTGTATGCAGCAGTTTTCAAACGCTTTCTGTGCAGAATCTCAAAACTGACATTACAAGCAAATCCGGTGTTATATGAAATAGCACTTAGACTGCCTGCAAAACAAAAAAGAAACGTATCTGTGAAATTACTCTGGTTGGTGGTGTTCAACTAAGAGAGTTGCATCTATGTTTCAATTTAGCAAGTTAGAGACACTTTTATTACAAAGGATATGCTTGTCCATTCCAGACAGAATGTAGGTATATGCTGTAATAAAAATTCTCTCACCTTAAACACTGAAATAAAAGTATCCGGGAGAAAGGCTGTTAATATGTGCATTCAACTTACAGAGTTACACTGCTGTATGTATGCAGCAGTTTGCAATTCCTTTCTGTGGAGAATCTCAAAACCGACATTTCCAGCAAAATCCTCTGTTATATGAAATAGCAGTAATAGTGCCTGTAAAGCACTGAAGTAATGTATCTGAGAACCTGCCCTGGTGTGTGTGCATTCAACTAAAAGTGTTGCATCTGTGTTTTGATTCAGCAGATTAGAAACACTATTCTTACAGAAGCTAGGCTTGTTTATTGTAGATGAAAACTGATCATATGCTGTAATGAGAAATCTCTCCTCTTAAACACTCAGAAAATGCTCTTTGGGAAAACGTTTGTCAATATGTGCATTCAACTTATAGATTTACACTGTTGTGTGTATGTAGCAGTTTGCAAACGCTTTCTGTGAAGATTCTCAAAAGTGATATTTTCAGAGAAAATTTTGTGTTATACGAAATAGTAGTAAGACTGCCTGTAAAACACAGAAGAAAGGTATATGTGAAACTGCTGTTGTGGGTGTGTGTTCAACTTAGAAAGTTTCATCTAAGTTTCAATTCAGCAGTATAGAAACACTTTTCTTACAGAAGCTAGACTTGTTCATTCCAGATGGAATGTTGGCATAAGTTGAAATGAGAAATCTTTCACGTTAAACACTCAGAAGAGGCTATTTAGGAAAAGGTTGTCGATGTTTGCATTCAACTTACAGATTTACACTACTGTGTGTATGCAGTAGGTTTCAAACACTTTCTCTAAAAAATCTCAAAACTGACATTTCCAGTAAAATTTCATGTTATATAAAACAGAATTAAGACTGCCTATAAATCACAGAAGAAAAGTATCTGTGGAATTGCTCTGCTGTGCATGCATTAAACTAAGAGAGTTACATCTATGATTCAATTCTGCTGGTTAGAAACACTTTTCTTACAGAAGCTATATTTGTTCATTCCAGATGGAAAGTGGGCATATGGTGTAATGAGAAACCTTTCAACTTAAACACTCAAAGAAAGCTATACTGAAGAAATGTCAATGTGTGGATTCAACTTACAGAGTTACAACGCGGTGTGTATGCAGCAGTTTTCAAATGCTTTCTTTGGAGAATCTCAAAACTGACATTTTCAGAAAAATTTCATGTTACATGAAATATCAGTAAAACTGCCTGTGAAACCCGGAAGAAAAGTGTCTGTGAAACTGGTATTTTTTATGTGGGTTCAGCTAAGATTGTTGCATCTGTGTTTTGATTAAGTAGGTTAGAAATACTTTTCTTACAGAAGATAGACTTGTTCATTCCAGAAGAAATTTGGGCATATGCTGTAATAAAAAATCTCTTGCATTAACAATTAAATAAAGCGATCTAGAAGACAAGTTGTCAATGTGTGCATTCAACTTACAGATTTACACTCCTGTGTGTATGCAACAGTTTCAAAACGCTTTCTTTGGAGAATCTCAGAATGGACATTTCTGGCATAATCCTGTGTTATATGAAATAGTAGTAAGACTGGCTGTAAAATACAGAAGAAATGTATCTGTGAAACTGCTTCGGTGTGTGTGCATTCAACTATGAGAGTTGTACCTATGTTTTGATTCAGCAGGATAGAAAAACTTTTCTAATAAAATCTAGACTTGTTCATTCCAGATGGAAAGTTGGCATATGTTGTAATAAAAAAAATCTCACCTTAAACACTCAAAGGAAGCTACCAGTAGATAGGTTGTTCATGTGTGCATTCAACTTATAGGCTTTCACTGCTTTGTGTATGCAGCAGTTTGCAAACGCTTTCTGTAAATAATCTCAAAACAGACATTTCAAGCAAAATCCCATGTTATACAAAATAGCACTAAGACTGCCTGTAAACCACAGAAGACACGTATCTGTGAAATGGCTCTAGTGTGTGTGCATTCAACTAAGAAAGTTGCATCTAGGTTTTGATTCAGAAGGTTAGAAACACTTTTCTTACAGAAGCTAGATTTGTACATTCCACATATAAAGTAGGCATATGCTGTAACGTGAAATCGTGAAATCTCACTTTCATAAATCAAGGGCAGATATTCGGGAAAAAAGTTTTCAATGTGGGCCTTCAACTTATGGCGTTGCAAAGCTGTGTGTATGCAGTAGTTTGAAAAACCTTTCTGTGAAGAATCTCAAAACTGGCCTTTCCAGCAAAATCCCATGTGATATGAAATAGCACTAAGACTGCCTGTAAAACACAAAAGAAGGGTATCTGTGAAATTTCTCTGATGTGTGTGCATTCAGCTAAGAGAGTTGTATCTATCTTTTGATTCAACCACTTAGAAAGACTTTTCATAAAGAAGCTAGATTTTTTCATTTCAAACACAAGGTGGGCATATGTTGTAACAAGAAATCTCTCACTTTAACAACTAAAATGAAGCTATTCAGAAGAAAGGTTGTGAATGTGTGCATTCAACTGACAGAATCACACTGCTATGTGTGAAGCAGTTTGCAAACGCTTTTGTACAGAGTCTCAAAACTGACATTTTTAGCAAAATCCCGTGTTATATGAAATAGCAGTAAATCTACCTGTAATACAAATCTCTTTTTTAAAAAACTCAAAAAAAATTCTGTTTGGGAGAAATATTGCCAATGTGTAAATTCAACTTACAGAGTTACACAGCTGTGTGTATGCAACAGTTTGCAAATGCTTTCTGTGGAGAATCTCAAAAGTGACATTTCCAGCAAAATTCCGTGTTATACAAAATAGCAGTAAATCTACCTGTAAAACACTGAAGAAACGTATCTGTGAAACTGCCCTGGTGTGTGTACAATCAACTAAAAAAGTTGCATCTATCTTTTGATTTAGAAACTTAGATACACTTTTCTTACAGAAGCTAGATTTGTTCATTCCAGGCAGAAAGTGGGCATAGGATGTAATAAGCAATCTCTGACCTTAAAGACTCAAAATCATCTATTCAAGAGAAAGGTTGTAGATATGTGCATTCCACGTACAGAATTACACTTCTCTGTGTGCAGCAGTTAGCAATATATTTCTCTGGAGAATCTCAAAACTAATATTTTCAGCAAAATTCCATGTTATATAAAATAGCAGTAAGACTACCTGTGAAACACAGGAGAAACATATCTGTAGACATGCTCTGGTGTGTGTGCATTCAACAAAGAGAGTTGAATCTGTTTCGATTCAGCAGGTTAGAAACGATTTTCTTACAGATGCTATATTTGTTCATTTCAGATGGAATATAAGAATATGTTGTAATGAAAAATCTCTCAGATTAAAAACTCAAGGGGAGCTATCCGGGAGAATGGTTGTCAATTTGTGCATTCAAGAAACAGAGTTACAAATCTGTGTGTATGCAGCAGTTTGAAAACGTTTTCTGTGGAGAAGCTCAAAACTGACATTTCCAGCGAAATTCTGTGTTATATAAAACAGCAGTAAGGCTACCTATAAAACCCAAAAGAAGCGTATCTGTTAAACTGCTCTGGTTTGTGTCCGTTCAAATCAGAGAGTTACATCTATGTTTCAACTCAGCAGGTTAGAAAGACTTTTTAAACAGAAGCTAAATTTGTTCATTAAACACGACAGTGATCGCATGCTGTAATGACAGATCTCTCACCTTAAAAACTTAAAAAAAAAGCTCTTCAGAAAAAAGGTCATAAATGTGTGCATTACACTTACGCCTGTAAAAAGCAAGAGAGGCGAATCTGTGAAACTGGTTTGTTGTGTGTGCGTTCAATTAAGAGAGTTGCATCTGTTTTCATTCAGAAGAATAAAATGCTTTTCTTACAGAAGCTAGATTTGTTCATTGCAGATGAAAAGTGGGCATATGCTGTAATGAGAATTATCTCCCCTTAACAACTCAAAGGAAGCTATCCAGGAGAAAAGTTTCCATGTGTGCATTCAACTTACCGAGTTACACTGCTGTGTGTATGCGGCAGTTTGAAAATGGTTTCTGTGAAGAATTTCAAAACTGACATTTCTAGTAAAATTTTGTGTTAAACAAAATAGCAGTAAGATTGCCTGATAAACAAAGATGAAATGTATCTTTTAAGCTGCTCTTCTGTATGTGCATTCAACTAAAAGAGTTGCATCTATGTTTCAATTCAGCAGGTAAAAAACGCTTTTCTTCACTGGGGACTGTTGGGGGGAATGGGGGAGGGACAGCAGGGGGGGGCTGGGGGGGATAGCCTGGGGATGAATACCAAGTGTGGGTGAAGGGGAGGAAAGCAGCAAAGCACACTGCCATGTGTGTACCTATGCAACTATCTTGCTTGTTCTGCACATGTACCCCCAAACCTATAATGCAATAAAAATTAAAAAAAAAAAAAAAAAAAAAAAAAAAAAAAAAAAAAAACGCTTTTCTTATAGAAGCTAAGTTGGTTAATTCCAGACGGATAGTTGGCGTATGATGTAATAAGAAATCTCTCACCTTATAAACTCTAAGGAAGCTCTCCAGAGAAAAAGGTGTTAATTTATGCCTTCACCTTACAGAGTTACATTTCTGTGTGTTTGCAGCACTTTGCAGTGGCTTTCTGTGGAGAATCTCAAAACTGACATTTTTGGCAAAATCACGTGTTATACAAAATAGCAGTATGACTGCTTGTGAGATACAGTAAAAACGTATTTGTGGAACTGCTCCACTGTTCATGCGTTTAACTAAGAGAGTTGCATCTATGTTGTGATTCAGCATTTTAGAAACAATATATTTACCGAAGCTAGAATTGTTCATTCCAGACAGAAAATGGGCACATGTTGTAATGAGTAGTCTCTCATATTAACAAATAAAAGGAAGCTATCCAGGAGAAAGTTTTTCAATGTGTGTATTCAACTTACAGAGTTACACTGTTTTGTGTGCAGCAGTTTGTAAATGCTTCTGTAAAGAATCTCAAAATTGATGTTTCCAGCAAAAATCCCGTGTTTCACGAAAAAGCAGTAAGACTGCATTTAAAAAAACGTAGAAACACATCTGTGGAATTGCTCTGGTGTGCAGGCATTCAACTAAGAAAATTTTATCTAGGTTTTGATTCAGCAGGCTAGAAACATTTTTCTTACAGAAGGTTTATTTGTTCTTTTTGTTCAAAAAGTGGGCATATGATGTAATGAGAAATCTCTCACATTAAAAACTTAAAGGAAGCAATTCGGGAGAAAGTTGTTAATGTGTGTATTCAACTTACAGAGTTACACTGATTTGCATATGCAGAAGTTTGAAAAAGATTTCTGTGGAGAATCTCAAAACTGATATTTCCAGCAAAACCCCCTATTTTATGAAATAAAATAATATCTTACAGGCAGTAAGACTGCCTGTAAAACAGAGTAGAAACGAATCTCTGGAAGTGCGCTGGTGTGTGTGCATTCAACTAGGAGACTTGAATCTATGTTTTGATTCTGCAAATTAGAAATACTTTTCTTACAATAGCTATATATGTTCATTTTAGATAAAATGTGGACATATGGTGTAATGAAAATGTCTTTTGTAAGAAAACTCAAAGAAAACTGTCCTGGAAAAAGGTTGACAAAGTGTGCATTTAACTGATAGAGTTACACAGCTGTGTGTATGCAGCAGTTTGAAAACACTTTCTGTGGAGAATCTCAAAATTGACATTCCTGGCAAAATTTTGTGTTGTAAAAAATAGCAGTAAAACTGCTTGTAAAACAAAGAAGAAGTGTATTTGTGAAACTGCTCTGGTGATTTTGAATTCAACTAAGTGCATTGCATCTATATTTTGCTTAAGCACGTTAGAAACACTTTCCTTTCATAAGCTAAATTTTCTCATTTCACACTTAAAGTGGGCCTATACTGTAATGAGAATTCTCTCACCTTAAAAACGCAAAGAAAGTTATCAGGGAGAAATGTTTTTAATGTGTTCATTCAACTTATAAAGTTACACTGCTGTATTTATGAAGCGGTTTGCTAATGTTTTGGAGAATCTCAAGACTAAAATTTTCAGGAAAATCGCGTGTTATACAAAACAGCAGTAAGACTGCCTGTAAAACACAGAAGAAACGTATTTCTGAAACTGATCTTTGGTGTTTACATTCAACGATGAGAGTGGCATCTAAGTTTTGATTCAGCAGGTTTGAAACACTTTTCTTACAGAAGCTAGATTTGTTCATTCTAGATGAAAGTTGGCATATGCTGTCATGAGAAATCTCGAATTTTAAACACCAAAGAAAGCTATCCAGAAGAAAGGGGTTCCATGTGTGCATTCAATGTACAGACTTACACTGCTGTGTGTATGCAGCCGTTTGCTAACATTCTCTGTGGAAAATCTCATATTAAAACTGATATTTCATAAACACAATGTGTTATATGAAAAGGCAGTTAGACTGCCTGTAAAACAGAAGAAACGTATCTGTGGAGCTTCTCTGCTGTGCAGGCTTTCAACTAAAAGAGTTTTATTTATGTTTTGATTCAGTAGGTTAGAAACCTTTCTTACAGAAGCTGGATTTGTTCATTCTAGACAGATTGTCAGCATATGCTGCAATGAGAAATCTCTCACCTTAAACACTCAAAGGAAGCTATCTGAAAAAGTGGTTGTTTATTTGTGCATTCAACTTACAAAGTTACACTGTTGTGTGTATGCAGCAGTTTTCATACACTTTCTCTGGAGAATCTCAAAACCAACATTTCCAGCAAAATCCAGTGTTATATGCAATAGTAATAACACTGCCTGTAAAACACAGAAGAAACCTATCTGTGAAACTGCTCTGGTGTGTGTGCATTCAACTAAGAGAGTTGCATCTATGTTTCGATTCAGCAGGTTAGAAGCACTTTTATTATTGAAGCTACAGTTGTTCATTTTAGACTGAAAGTCGGCCTATGTTGTAATGAGAAATCGCCCATCTTAAAAACTTAGAGGAAGCTAACCAGAAGAAAGGTTGCCCCTGTGTCCTTTCAACTTACAGATTTACAATGCTGTGTGTAAGCCACAGTTTCCAATCGCTTTCTGTGAAGAAAATTAAAACTGACATTTTTAGCAAAATCCCGTGTTATACGAAAGAGCAGTAAGACTGCTTGTAAAACCCAGAAAAAAACGTATCTGCGGAACTGCTCTTTTGTGAGTGTGTTCGACTAAAAAAGTTGCATCTATATTTCTCTTCAGCAAATTACAGACACTTTTTAAATATAAGTTAAATTTGGTCATTCCAGACAGAATGTTGGCATATACTGTAATCAAAAATTTCTCATCTTAAAAAGTCAAAGGAAGCTACTTGGAAGAAAGGTTGTCAATGTGTGCATTGAACATACAGAGTTACACTGCTGTGTGTATAAGCACTTTGTAAACGCTTTCTGTGGAGAATCTCAAAACAGAAATTTTCTGCAAAATTATGTGTTATACAAAAGGGCCATAAGACTGCCTGTAAAACACAGAACAAAAGTATCTCTGAAACTGCTCTTGTGTGTTTGCGTTCAACTTAGATACTTACATCTATGTTTTGATTCAGCAGATTAGAAGCACTTTTCTTACAGTAGCTAGATTTTTTTATTCCATACAGAACGTGAGCATGTGCTGTAATAAGAAATCTCCCACCTTAAAAACTCAAATAAAGCTATCCAGGAGAAGGGTTTTCAATGTGTACCTTCAATGTACAGAGTTACACAGCTGTGTGTATGCAGCAGTTTGCAAACACTTTCTGTGGAGAAACTCAGAACTGACATTTTCAGAAAAATCCCATGTTATGCAAAATAGCACTAAGACTTCCTGTAAGACACAGAAGAAACGTATCTGTACAACTGCTCTAATGTTTGTGCATTCAAGTAAGAGGTTTGCATCTATGTTTCAATTCAGCAGGTTAGAAACAATTTTCTTTTAGAATCGAGATTAGCTCATTCCAGACAGAAAGTGATCACATGCTGTAATTAAATATCTCTCACTTTAAACACTCAAAGAGAGCTATTCAGCAGCAGGGTTTTCAATATGTGCATACAGAGTTACACTGCTGTGTGTATTCAGTAGTTTGCAAACAAATTCTGTGGAGAAAGTTAAAACTGACATTTCCAGCAAAAATCTCCTGTTATACAAAATAGCAGTAAGACCACCTGTAAAACACAGAAGACACGTATCTGTGAAAGAGCTATGGTGTGTTTGCATTCAAGTAAGAGCGTTGCAAACATATTTTGATTAAGTAGGTTAGAAACACTTTTCTTACATAAGCTAAATTTGTTTATTTAAGACAGAAAGTAGGCATATGCTGTAATGCAAAATCTCTCACCTTAAAATCTCAGAGAATGCTATCCAGGAGAAAAGTTGTCCATCTGTGCTTTGAAATTACAGACTTACAGTGCTGTGTGTGCAGGAGTTGGCAAACGCTGACTGTGGAGAATCTGAAAACTGAAATTTCTATCAAAATGTTGTATTATGTGTAATATAGTTTAGACTGCCTGTAAAAGAAAAAAGAAACGTATCTGTGAAACTGCTCTTGTGGGGTTGCATTCAAATAAGTGAGTTATATCTATGTTTCAATTTATCAGTTTAGAAAAAGATATCTTAAAAAACCTATATTTTTTTCATTCCAGACAGAAAGTAAGCATATGCTTTAATTAGATATCTCTCACCTTAAAAACCTAAAGGAAGCTGTTCAAGAGAAAGGTTGTCAATGTATGTATTCAACTTACAGAGTTACACTACTGTGTGTATACAGCAGTGTGAAAACTCTTTCTGTGCAGAATCTCAAAACTGCCATTTCCAGAGAAATCCCATGTTATACAAAATAGCAGTAAGACTGCCTGTAAGACATAGAAGAAACATATTTGTAAAACTGCTCTGGTGTTTGTGCATTCAACTAAGAGGTTTGCTTCTATGTTTTGATTCAGCAGGTCAGAAACACTATTTTTACTGAAGCTAGATTTTCTCTTTCCAGACAAATAGTGGGCACACGCTGTCATGAGAATTCTCACAGTTTACACACTCAAAGGAAGCTATCTGGGAGAAAGGTTGTCAATGTGTGCATTTAACATGCAGAGTTATACTGCGGAGTGTATGCAGAAGTTTGCAAATGCTTTCTTTAGAGAATCTCAAAACTGACATTTTCAGCAAAATCCAGTTATATGATACAGCAGTAACACTGCCTATAAAACACTGAAGAAGCATATCTCTGCTCCTTGTGTGTGTTTTCAACTACGGAATTTGCATCTGTGTTTCAATTCAGTAAGTGAAGAATTATTTTCTTAAAGAAGCTAGACTTGTTAATTCCAGACTTAATGTGGGCCTATGCTGTCATGAGAAATCTCTCACCTTAAAAACTAAAAGGAAGCTATCCGGAAAATAGGTTGTCATTATGTGTATTCGATGTACAGTTTCACTGCTGTGTGTATGCAGCAGGTTGCAAACGTTTCCTTTGGAGAATCCCAAAATTCACATTTCCAGGAAAATATTGTGTTACAAGATTGTCCTTTCTACAGAAGAAACATATCTGTGAAACTGCTCTTTTTGTGTGCATTTAACTAAGAGTGTTGCATGTATTTGTTGATTCAGCATGAAAGCAACACTTTTCTTACAGAAGCTAGATTTGTTCATTTCAGACAAAAAGGGTTCATATGCTGTAATGAGTAATCTCCCACCTTAAATATTCAAATGATGTTATCTGGTAGAAATATTGTCAATGTGTCCATTCAACATACAGTGTTACACTGCTGTGTGTATGCAGCAGTTTACAAATGCATTCTGTGGAGAACCTCAAAACTGATATTTCCAGCAAAATCCTGTGTGATACAAAATAGCAGTATGACTGCCTGTAGAACACAGAAGAAACATATCTGCGAAACTGCTATGGTGTGTGTGTGTTCAACTAAGAGAATTACATCTACGTTTCAATTCAGCAGCTTAGAAATAGGTTTCTTTTTCTTTTTTTAGTATTTCTATTTTTAAAAAAATTTTAAAGTTTTATTGCATTTTAGGCTTTGGGGTACATGTGCAGAACGTGCAAGATAGTTGCATAGGTACACACATGGCAGTGTGTTTGCTGCCTTCCTCCCCTTCACCCACACTTTGCATTTCTCCCCAGGCTATCCCTCCCCAGCTCCCTCCCACTCTCTCTCCCCCATTCCCCCCACTAGACCCCAATGTGTAGTAGAACCCCTCCCTGTTTCCATGTGTTCTCATTTTTCTCACCCGCCTATGAGTGAGAATAGTTTTCTTAAAGAAGCTAGACTTGTTCATTTGAGAGAAAAAGTCAACGTATGTTTTAATGAGAAATCTCTCACCTTAAACACTCAAAGGGAACTATCTTGGAGAAACTTTGTCAATGTGTTCATTTAACTTAGAGAGTTACACTGCTGTGTGTATGCAGCAGTTTGGAAATGCTTTCTCTGAAAGAGAAAGAAATTTGAAAACTGAAAACTGGAGAATCTGAAAACTGACATTTCCAGCAAAATCCCGTGGTATAAAAAATAGCAGAAAGTCTCCCTGTAAAACGCAGATGAAACGTTTCTGTGAAACTTCTCTTTTTTGCATGCATTCAACTAAGAGAGTTGCATCTATGTTTTGATTCAGCAGTTTAGAAACACTTATTTGAAGAACTTATCTTTGTTCATCCCAGACATAAAGTGGACATGTGCTGTAACCAGAAATTTCTTACCCTAAAACCTGAAAGGCTGCTATTCGGGGGATAGCATTAAACTTACAGAGTTGGAGAGAGGATCCAAGATGGCAGTTTAGGAGCAGCTCAGGATATCATGTCACAGTGGGCATCCAGAGGTTTAGTAAATGCCACATTTACAGACAGATGTTTATTGCCCTCAGACCAGGAGATCTTCAGGCACAGGAGCCCCATGGGTTGCTAGCATGGCTATTTTGGCCAGCACATCTATTTTTCCAGCACCACAGTGTGGCAGTTCTCCATACAAAATACACTGGTCTCATTGCCCTTCTAAGCTGGGGATTGGAGCTCTGAGAAGGATTTCACCCACTCATCTGATTAAACAGGGGAAGAAACAGAAAGTTAGGCCCAGAGTTTCCCAGGCAGCACCTCCGTTTCAGCTAGCACAGTTGGTCACAGCATGGGAAATCACACAGAACCTGGCGCCTTTTCAACAGGCGACTAGAACACATGGAAGAAAGTCAACTGTTCAAACTAAAAAAGAAAAAAAGTCTCTGAGGCAGAAAGACAGGTGATAGGGCTCAGTGGTTCCCATCCCCTCCAAAAAAAAAAAACAGCAATTGGAAACACCCTTGGTTGAGAGGTTCATGGCAAGAAAAGTTGAACCTGGCATGAACCAGCTCTGAATGAGAGGGGCGTTTGTGATTTCAGAGGCATTCCACCCCTACAGAGGTAGTCCGCCATTGCTGAGGCAGCCCACTGTTGCTGAGGCAACCTCCCTTTGCCAACTCAACTGGGCACTACAAAGAGAGTCTGCTGTTACAGAGATGGCCCACCATGGCCGAGGCAGTTGTAACCACACCCACATAAACAGGACTGCAGGGAAGTTCGTGTGGCAGTGGTGTGGAGCCCACAGCAGCTCAGCAAAGCCTCTGCAGGCAGACAGTGACTAGACTGCCTCCTTGCTGGGCAGGGCAGCCCTGAAAAACAAGGCAGCAGCACAATGGAAACTCATAAATGAAGCTCTAAATCCCAGGGCTAAAACACCTGGGGAAACAAAAAGGGGTTTATGAGTTCTGCTGAAGCAGACTTAAATGTACCTGCCAAGCAGCTCTGAACAATGGAGCTCACAGCTTAGCCCTTGAGCTCCTATAAAGGACAGACTGTCTCCTTAAGCAGCTCCCTGACCCCCATATATTCAGAGTCACCTCACAAAGGACTGATCAGACTGATATTTGGCAGGCATCATTCTGGGACAAAGATAGCAGCAGAAGAAACTGGTAGCAACCTTCACTGTTCTGCAGCTGCTGCAGGTGATCCCGAGGCAAGCAGAGCCTGGACTGGACATCAGGAGTTCTACAGCAGAGGGGCCAGACTGTTAAAAGAAAAAATAAGAAAGAGAAATAACTTTATCTTCAACTGCACATCTACTCAGAGACCCAATCTGAAAATCAGCTACTACAAAGACGACAGGTGGATAAATTCACAAAGTGGTAAGAAGCCAGTGCAAAAAAAAAAAGAAAAACACCTGAAACTAGAACACCTTTTCTCATACAAAAGATCACAACGTCTCACCAGAATGGGAACAAAACTGGATGGAGAATGAATGTGATAAAATGATAGAATCAGACTTCAGAAGGTGGGTAATGAGAAGCTTCTGTGAGTTAAAAGAACATGTTCTAACACAATGCAAATAAACTAAGAAATTTGAAATAAGATTTGACGAAATGATAACGAGAATGAAGAACTTAGAGAGGAGTATGAGCGAATTGATGGAGCTGAAAAACACAACAAGAGAACATTGTGAAGCATGCACAAGTTTCAACAATCGAATTGACCAAGCAGTAGAAAGAATATCAGAGGTCGAGGATCAACTCAATAAAATAAAACAAGAAGGCAAGAGTAGAGAAAAAAGCATTAAAAAGAATGAACAAAGTCTCCAAGGTATATGAGACTATGTGTAAAGATCTAACCTATGATTGATAGGAATGAGCAAAACAGCCAGCTAGTATAAAAATGGCAGTATCAAATTCACACATAACAATATTAACCATAAATGTAAATGGACTAAAAGCCCAATCAAAAGACACAGAATGGCAAATTGACTAAAAAGCCAAAACCCACTGGTGTACTGTATTTGGAAAACTCATCTCACATACAAGCATACACAAAGGCTCAAAATAAAGGGATGGAGGAAGATTTACCAAGCAAGTGGAGGGCAAAAAAAGCAGAAGCTGCAATTCTCATCTCTGATAAAATAGACTTTAAAGGAACAAAGATCAACAAAGACAAAGAAGAACTTTACATAATGGTGAAAGGATCGATGCAACAAGAAAAGCTAACAGTCCTAAATATATATGCACTCAATACAGGAACAACCAGATACATAAGGCAAGTTCTAATGACTTACAAAGAGACTTTGGCTCCCACACAATAATAATAGGAGACTTTAACACCCCATTGTCAATATTAGACAGATCAAAGAGACAGAAAATTAACAAGGATATCCAGGACTTGAATTCAGACCTGCAACAAGCAACCTAATAGACCTTTACAGAACTCTCCACCCCAAATCCACAGAATATACACTCTTCTCAGAACCACATCAAACCTACTCAAAAACTGACCACATAATTGGAAGTGAATTACTCCTCAGCAAATGGAAAAAAACCGGAAATCATTAGAAACAGTCTTTCAGACTACAGTGCAATCAAGTTAGAACTCAGAATTCAGAAACTAACTCAGAAGCGCAGAGCTCTATAGAACTGAACAACTGGCTCTTGAATGTTGATTGGATAAACGATGAAATGAAGGCAAAAATAAAGATGGTCTTTGAAACCACGAGAATTAAGACACAACATACCAGAATCTCTGGGACACGTTTAAAGTAGTCTCTAGAGGAAAATATATAGCAACCTAAGTGCCCACATGAGAAGCAAGGAGAGATCCAAAATTGATACTTTATTGTCAAAATTGAAAGAGCTAGAGAAGCAAGATAAAAAAACTCAAAACCTAGCAGAAGACAAGAAATAACTAAGATCAGAGCAGAACTGAAAGAGATAGAGACACAGAAAACACTTCAAAAATTAATAAATCCAGGAGCTGGTTTTTTGAAAAGATCAACTAAATAGACAGACTACTAACCAGAGTAATAAATAAACAATGAGAGAATAACCAAATAGATGCAATAAAAAACAATAAAGAGGACATCACCAGAGATTCCACAGAAATTCAAACCATCATCAGAGATTATTGCAAACAACTCTATGCACATAGACTAGTAAACCTGGAAGAAATGGATAAATTCCCAGACACTTGTGTCCTCCTGAGCCTAAACCAGGAAGAAGCCAAAACCCTGAACAGAACAATAACAAGATCTGAAGTTGAGGCAGCAATTAAAAGCCTACCACACGAAAAAAGGCCAGGTCCAGATGGGTTTACAGCCAAATTCTACCAGACACACAGAGAGGACCTGGTACCTTTTCTTCTGAAACTATTCTAAATAATGCCAAAACAGGAAATCCTTCCCAAATTATTTTATGAGACCAACATCAACGTTATATCAAAACCTGTCAGATACTCAACAAGAAAATAAAACTTCAGGCCAATATCCATGATGAACATAGAAGCAAAAATATTCAATAAAATACTGGCAAGCGGATTGCAACAGCATATCAAAAAGCTTATCCACCATAATCAATTAGGATTCATCCTGGGTATGCAAGGCTGGTTCAACATACACAAATCTATAAACGTAATTCATTATATAAACAGAACCAAATACAAAAACCACATTATTATCTCTGTTGATGCAGGAAAAGCCTTTGACAAAATTCAACAGCCCTTTATGTTAAAAGTCCCCAATAAACAAGGTATTGATGAAGCGTATCTCAAAATAATAAAAGCTATTAATGACATAGCAACGGCCAATATTATGCTGAATGAACGAAACTAGAAGCATTCCCTTTGAAATCTGGCACTAGACAAGGATGTCCTCTCTCACCACTCCTATTCAATATAGTACTGGAAGTTCTAGCCAGAGCAATCAGGCAAAAAAAAAAAAAAAAAAAAGAAAGAAATAAAAGTATTCAAAGAGGAAAGGAGAAAGCCAACTCGTCTCTATTTTTAGACAACATGATTGTATATCTAGAAGATTCCATCGTTGTAGCCCAAAATCTTCTGAAACTAATAAGCAACTTAAGCAAAGTCTTAGGATACAAAATCGATGCAAAATCACAAGCATTTCTATATGCCAATAACAGACTTAAAGAGAACCAGATCAAAATGAACTACCATTCACAATTGCCATAAAAAGAATAAAATACCTAGGAATACAACTAACAAGGAACGTAAAGGACATCTTCAAGGAGAACTACAAACCACTGCTTAACAAAATAAGAGAGAACACAAACAGATGGAGAAACATTCCATGTTCATGGTTAGAAAGAACCAATATTGTGAAAATGGCCATAGAGACCAAAGTAATTTATAAAGTCAATGCTATCCCCATCAAACTACCAATGACCTTCTTCACAGAACTGGAAAAATCCACCTTAACTTTATATGGAACCAAAAGTGACCCACATATATAAGTAAATTCTAAGCAAAAAGAACAAAGCTGGATGCATCACCATACCAGATTTCAAACTATAGTACAAGGCGACAGTAATCAAAACAGCATGGTACTGGTACCAAAACAGATATATAGACTAATAAAACAGAACAGAGGCCTCGGAGGCATCACCACGTATCTACAACAATCTGATCTTTGAGAAACCTGAAAAAAAACAAGCAATGGGGAAAGGATTCCATGTTTAATAAATGGGAATTATTTATTCCCATTTATTAACACATAGCTAGCCAGTTGGGAAAACTGGCTAGCTATGGTCAGAAAGAAAAGACTGGATTCCTTCCTGACACCTTATACCAAAATTAACTCAAGATGAATTAAATACTTAAACAAAAGACCTAACACCATAAAAACCCTAGAAGAAAATCTAGGGAAAAACATTCAGGATATAGGGGGAGGCAAAACTTCATGATAAAAACACCAAAAACATAGGCAACAAAAACCAAAATAGACAAATGGGACCTAATCAAACTCCACAGTTTCTGCATAGCAAAAGAAACAGTCATTAGAGTGAATTGGCAACCAACAGAATGGGAAAAGTATTTTGCAGTTTACCCATCTGACAAAGGGCTGATATCCAGAATTTACAAAGAACTAAAACAGATTTACAAGAACAAAACAAACACCCATTCAAAAATGGGCAAAGGATATAAACAGACACTTTACAAAAGAAGACATACATGAGGCCAACAAACATATGAAAATATGCTCATCATCACTGGTCATTAGAGAAATGCAAATCAAAACTACATTGAGATACAATCTCATGCCAGTTAGAATGGCATTAATTAAAAAATCTGGAGACAGCTGATGCTGGAGAGAATGTGAAGAAATATAAACATTTTTACACTGCTGGTGGGAGTGTAAACTAGTTCAACCATTGTGGAAGACAGTGTGGCGATTCCTCAAAGAACTAGAAATAGAAATTCCATTATACCCAGCAATCCCATTTCTGGGTATATATCCAAAGGACTATAAATAATTCTACTATAAGGACACATGCACACGAATGTTTATTGCAGCACTGTTTACAATAGCAAAGACGTGGAGTCAACCCAAATGCCCATTGATGATAGACTGGACAGGGAGAATGTGTCACATATACACCATGAAATATTATGTAACAATAAAAAATGATGGGTTTGTGTTCATTGCAGGGACATGGATGAACTTGGAGATCTTCATTCTCACCAAACTGACACAAGAACAGAAAATGAATTACCGTATGTTCTCACTCATAGGCGGGTGTTGAACAATGAGAACTCATGTAGATGGGGGGGAGCACTACAATCTTGGGTCTCTTGGTGGGCAAAGAGGAGGGACAGCGGGGTGTGGGGAGTTGGGGAATGATAGCGGAGAGTGGGGAAATGGGGAGAGATAGCATGGGAAGAAATGCCAAATATAGGTGAATGGGAGGAAGGCAGCAAATCACTCTACCACGTGTGTATTTACGCAAATATCTTGCATGTTCTACACATGTACTCCAAAACCTAAAATACAACGAAAGAAACGAAAACAAACATAAAATATTAAAACAAAAACAAAGATTATCTAACGTAATGGTGGTCAATCTGTGCATTCAATTTACACAGTTAAACAAATCTGTGTATGCTGCAATTAGTAAACACTTTCTGTGGAGAATCTAAAAACAAATATTTCAGCAAAATTGAGCACATAAGAAATAGCAGTCAGACTGCACCAAAAGCAGCAAACAAACTTATCTTTCAAACTGCTCTGCTGTGTGATCGATCAACAAAGAGAGTTAAATCTATGTTTAGATTGACAGAGATAGAAACACGTTTCTTCTAGGAGCTGCATTTAAAAACTCAAGAGTGAATGGGAGTATATGCTATAATGAGAAATATCTGGTTCTAAAACGAAAACAGAGCTATCTAACAAAATGGTGGTCAATGTGTGCATTCAACTTACAGAGTTAAACTGAGGTGTGAATGCAGCAGTTTAGAAACAGTTGTTGTGGAGAATCTTTTTTTTCTGTTATGTATTTATTTATTTATTTAATTTTTATTGCATTAAAGGTTTTTGGGTACATGTGCAGAACGTGCAAGATAGTTGCATAGGTACACTCATGGCAGTGTGTTTTGCTGCCTTCCTCCCCTTCACCCACACTTGGCATTCATCCCTAGGCTATCCCTCCCCAGCCCCCCCGCTGTCCCTCCCCATTCCCTCCAATAGACCCCAGTGTATAGTAGACCACCTCTCTGTGTCCATGTGTTCTCATTTTTCTCACCCGCCTATGAGTGAGTATATGCGGTATTTCTTTTTCTGTTCTTGTGTCAGTTTGCTGAGAATGATGTTTTCCAGATTCATCCATGTCCTTACAAAGGACACAAACTCATCATTTTTGGTTGCTGCATAATATTCCATGGTGTATATGTGCCATATTTTCCCAGTCCAGTCTATCATTGTTGGGCATTTGGGTTGGTTCCAGTTTTTTGCTATTGTAAACAGTGCTGCAATGAACATTCGTGTGCATGTGTCCTTATAGTAGAACGATTTATAGTCCTTTGGATATATACCCAGTAATGGGATTGCTGGGTCAAATGGAATTTCTATTTCTAGGTCCCTGAGGAATCGCCACACTGTCTTCCACAATGGTTGACCTAATTTACACTCCCACCAACAATGTAAGAGTGTTCCTATTTCTCCACATCCTCTCCAGCATCTGCTGTCTCCAGATTTTTTAATGATTGCCATTCTAACTGGCGTGAGATGGTATCTCAATGTGGTTTTGATTTGCATCTCTCTAATGACCAATGATGATGAGCATTTTTTCATATGTTTGTTGGCCTCATGTATGTCTTCTTTTGTAAAGTGTCTGTTCATATCCTTTGCCCATTTTTGAATGGGCTTGTTTGTTTTTTTCCTGTAAATCTGTTTGAGTTCTTTGTAAATTCTGGATATCAGCCCTTTGTTAGATGTGTAAACTGCAAAGATTTTTTCCCATTCTGATGGTTGCCGATTCACTCTAGTGACTGTTTCTTTTGCCGTGCAGAAGCTGTGGAGTTTGATTAGGTCCCATTTGTCTATTTTGGCTTTTGTTGCCAATGCTTTTGGTGTTTTATTCATGAAGTCCTTGCCTACTCCTATGTCCTGAATGCTTTTGCCTAGATTTTCTTCTAGGGTTTTTATGTTGTGAGGTCTTATGTTTAAGTCTTTAATCCATCTGGAGTTAATTCTTAAAACACACATGTCCCGCCAAATCACAGCATATAAGAAAAAGCAGAAAGACTGCCTCTAATACACAAAACACACGTATTTTTCAAACTGCTTTTCTATGTCGTCATTCAACTAAGAATGTTGAATCTATCTTTAGATTCAAAGAGTCAGAAACACGTTTCTTCTAGGAGCTGCATTTTGATATTCCTGGGTGAATGAAAGTATACTATGTAATGAGAAAAATTTGGTTCTAAAACTTAAGCGGAGCTATCTAACAGCATGATTTTCAATGTGTGCATGAAACTTCCAGAGTAAAACTAACATGTGTATGCAGCAATTTGAAACCATATCTGTAGAGAATCTAAAAACTGAAATGTGGAGCCAAATAACGGTATATAAGAAATAGCAGTAAGACTGCGTCTGAAACACGGAAGAAACGTGTCTTCCAAACTGCTATGCTGTATGTTTATTCAACAAAGAGAGTTGAATCTATGTTTAGATTCGTCGAGTTGGAAATATGTTTATTCTAGGAGCTGCGTTTGGACATTCCAGGATGAATGGAAGTGTATGCTGTAATAAAGAATATCTGGTTCTAAAACAAAAACGGAGCTATCTAACAGAATGGCTGAAAATATGTGCATTCAACTTATAGAATTAAACTGATTTGTGAATGCAGCAGTTTAGAAACACTTTTTGTGAAGAATATAAAAAAGGATATTTCCAAGCAAATCCCAGCATATGATAAATAGTAGGGAGACAGCGTCTAAAACACAAAACAAAAGTATCTTTCAAACTGCCCTGCTGTGCATTCATTCAACTAAGAGAGTTGAATCTATGTTTAGATTCAGCAAGTTAGAGACACGTTTCTTCCAGAAGCTGCGTTTGGATATTCCAGAGTGAATGGGAGTATATGCTGTAATGAGAAATATCTGGTTCTAAAATGAAAACGGAGCTATCTATCAGAATGCAGGTCAATGTGTGCATTCAACTTACAAAGATAAACTGATGTGTGAATGCAGCAGTTTAGAAACCCTTCTTGTGGAGAATTTTGAAACAGACATTTCCAGCTCGGCTGTGTGTTCATTCAACTAAAATAGTTGAATCTATGTTTAGATTCAGCAAGTTAGAAGCATGTTTTTTCTAGGAGCTGCGCTTGGATATTCCAGAGTGAATGTGAGTATATGCTGTAATGAGAAATATCTGGTTCTAAAACAAAAACGGAGATATCTAACAGAATGGATGACAATGTGTACATTCAACTAACAGAGTTAAACTGATGTGTGAAACCTGCAGTTTAGAAATTCTCATTTTGTAAAATCTCAAAACAGATATTTCCAACCAAATCACAGCACATATAAAATAGCAGTAAGTCTGCGTCTAAAACACAAAACAAACGTATCTTTTAGTCTACTCTGCTGTGCATTCATTCAACTAAAAGAGGTGAGTCTATGTTTAGATTCAGCGAGTTAGAAATGATTCTTCTAGGAACTGTGTATGGATATTCCAGAGTGAGTGGGAGTATACGTTGTAATGGGAAATATCTAGTTCTAAAACAAAAACGGAGATATTGAAAACAATGGTTGTGAATTTGTGCATTCAACTTACACAGTTAAACTAATGTGTGTATGCAGCAGTCTATAAACCCTTTCTGTGGGAAATCTAAAATTGGACATTTCCAAAAAAAAAAAATCAAATAAAAAATAGCAGTAACACTGCGTCTAAATCAGAAAACAAACGTCCTTTCAAATTGCTCTGCTGTGTCATCTATCAACTGAGAGTTGAAATTATGTTTAGATTTATCGAGTGAGAAACATGTTTCTTCTAGGAGCTGCGTTTGAATATTTCAGAGTGAATGAGAGTATATGCTGTAATGAGAAATATCGGTTCTAAAACGAAAATGGACCTATCTAACAGAATGGTTTTCAATGTGAACATTCAACTTACAGAGTTAAAATGATGTGTGAATGCAGCAGTTTAGAAACCCTTTTTGTGGAGAATCTCAAAACAGACATTTCTATGCAAATCACAGCATATAAGAAACAGCAATAAGACTGAGTGTAAAACACAAAAATAACATATCTTTCAAAATGCTCTCCTGTGTGTTGGTTCAACTAAGAGAGTTGAATCTATGTTTAGATTCAGCGAGTTAGAAACACGTTTCTTCCAGGAACTCCGTTTTGATATTCCAGAGTGAATGGGAGTATATGCTGTAATGGAAAATATTTGGTTCTAAAACAAAAAACGGAGCTATCTAACAGAATGGTTGTCAAGGTGTGCATTGAACTTACAGAGTTAAACTGATGTGTGTATGTAGCAGTTTGAAAACACTTTCTGTGGAAAATCTCAAAACAGACATTTTCAGCCAAATCCCAGCATATAAGAAACTGCAGTAAGGTTGCGTCTAAAACAGAAAACACAGGTATCTTTCAAATTGCTGTGCTGTGTGGTCGATAAAGTAAGAGAGTTGAATCTATGTTTAAATACAGAGAGTTAAGAACATGTTTCTTGGAGGGGCCGCATTTGGGTATTTCAGAGTGAATGTGATTATATACTGTAATGAGACATATCTGGTTATCAAATGAAAACGGAGCTATGTAACCGAATGGTTGTCAAGGTGTGCATTCAACTTACAGATTTAAAATAACATGTAAATGCAACAGTTTGGAAACACTTTCTCTGGAAAATCTAAAGATGCACAATTCCAGGAACATCCCAGCATACAATAAACAGCTGTAAGACTGTGACTAGATTTTCTTCTAGGGTCTTTATGGTGTCAGGTCTTACGTTTAAGTCTTTAATCCATCTGGAGTTAATTTTAGTGTAAGGTGTCAGAAAGGGGTCCAGTTTCTGCTTTCTGCACATGGCTAGCCAGTTTTCCCAACACCATTTATTAAATAGGAATCTTTTCCCCATTGCCTGTTTTTGTCTGGTTTATCAAAGATAATATGGTTGTAGATATGTTGTGTTGCCTCCGATGCTTCTGTTCTGTTCCATTGGTCTATATCTCTGTTTTGGTACCAGTACCATGCTGTTTTGATTACTGTACCCTTGTAGTATAGTTTGAAGTTCTCACACCAGTTAGAATGGTGATCATTAAAAAATCTGGAGACAGCAGATACTGGAGAGGATGTGGAGAAATAGGAACACTCTTACACTGTTGGTGGGAGTGTAAATTAGTTCAACCATTGTGGAAGACAGTGTGGCGATTCCTCAGGGACCTAGAAATAGAAATTTCATTTGACCCAGCAATCCCATTACTGGGTATCTATCCAAAAGACTATAAATTGTTCTACTATAAGGACACATGCACACGAATGTTCATTGCAGCACTGTTTACAATAGCAAAGACCTGGAACCAACCCAAATGCCCATCGATGATAGACTGGACTGGGAAAATGTGGCACATATACACCATGGAATATTATGCAGCAATCAAAAATGATGAGTTTGTGTCCTTTGTAAGGACATGGATGAATCTGGAGAATATCATTCTCAGCAAACTGACACAAGAACAGAAAAAGAAATGCCGCATATACTCACTCATAGGTGGGTGAGAAAAATGAGAACACATGGACACAGAGAGGCAGTCTACTATACACTGGGGACTGTTGGGGGAAATGGGGGAGGGACAGCTGGGGGGGTTGGGGGGATAGCCTGGGGATGAATACCAAGTGTGGGTGAAGGGGAGGAAGGCAGCAAAACACACTGCCATGTGTGTACCTATGCAACTACCTTGCACGTTCTGCACATGTACCCCAAAACCTATAATGCAATAAAAATTAAAAAAAAAAACTGTGATTAAAACACAAAACAAATGTATCTTTCAAACCGATCTTCTGTGAGTTCATTAAACTAACAAAAATGAATCTATGTTTAGATTCAGCGAGTTAGAAACATGTTTCTTCTAGGAGCTGCATTTGGATATTCCAGAGCGAAAGGGAGTATATGCTGTAATGAGAAATACCAGGTTCTAAAACAAAAACAGTCAAATTCACACATAACAGTATTAACCCTAAATGTAAATGGGCTGAATGCACCAATCAAAAGACACAGACTGGCAAATAGGATAAAAAACCAAAACCCATTGGTGTACTGTATCCAGGAAACTCATCTCACATGCAACGATACAAAAGGCTCAAAATAAAGGGATGGAGAAAGATTTACCAAGCAAATGGGGAGCAAAAAAAAAAGCAGGAGATGCAATTCTCATCTCTGATAAAATGGACTTTAAAGCAACAAAGATCAAAAGAGACAAAGAAGGTCATTACATAATGGTAAAAGGAACGATACAACAAGAAGAGCTAATGATCCTAAATATATATGGACCCAATACAGGAGCACCCAGATATATAAGGAAAGTTCTTAACGACTTACAAAGAGACTTAGACTCCGACACAGTAATAGTGGGAGACTTTAACCCTCCACTTTCAATATCAGACAGATCAACCAGACAGAAAATTAACAAGGATATCCAGGGCTTGAACTCAGACTTGGAACAAGCAAACCTGATAGACATTTACAGAACTCTCCACCCCAAATTTACAGAATATAAATTCTTCTCAGCACCACATCACACCTACTCCAAAATTGACCACATAATTAGAAGTAAAGCACTCCTCAGCAAATGCAGAACAACTGAAATCATAAAAAACAGTCTCTCAGACAATAGTACAATCAAGTTAGAACTCAGAATTCAGAAAGTAACTCAGAAGCACACAGCTACATGGAAACTGAACAACTGGCTCTGGAATGTTGATTGGATAAACAATGAAATGAAGGCAGAATAAAGAAGTTCTTTGAAACCAATGAGAACAAAGACAAAACATACCAGAATTCCTGAGACACATTTAAGGCAGCCTCCAGAGAAAAATATATAGCAATAAGTGCCCACATGAGAAGAGTGGAGAGATCCAACATTGACACGTTAACGTCAAAATTGAAAGAGCTAGAGGAACAAGATCCAAAAAATCAAAACCAAGCAGAAGACAAGAAATAACTAAGATCATAGCAGAACTGAAAAAGATAGAGACAAGAAAAACCCTTCAAACAATTAAATTTAAGAGCTGAATTTTTTAAAAGATCAACAAACTAGACCACTAGCCAGACTGATAAAAAAGAAAAGAGAGAACAACCAAATATATGCAATAAAAAATGATAAAGGGGAAATAACCACAGAGCCCACATAAATTCAAACCATCTTCAGAGAATACTACAAACAACTCTATGCACATAAACTAGTAAACCAGAAAAAAAATAAATAATTTCCTGGACACCTGTGTTTTCCCAATCCTAAACCAGGAGGAAGTCGAAACTATGAATAAACCAATAACAAGGTCTGAAGTTGAGGCAGCAATTAAGAGCCTACAACACAGAAAAAGCCCAGGTCCAGATGGGTTCACAACCAAATTCTACCAGACAAACAAAAAGAAGCTGGTACCATTCCTTCTGAAACGATTCCAAATAATCCAATAAAAAGGGAACCCTTTTCAAATTATTGTATAAGACCAACATCATCCTGATACCAAACCCGGCAGAGACTCAACAAGAAAAGAAATCTTTAGGCCAATATTCATGATGAACATAGATGCAAAAATCTTCAATAAAATACTGGCAAGCCGATTGCAACAGCACTCCAAAAAGCTTATCCACCATGTTCAAGTAGGATTCATCCTTGGGATGCTAGGCTGGTTTAACATATGCAAGTCTATAAACGTAATTCACCACATAAACAGAAACAACAACAATAAGCACTTGATTATCTCAATTGATGCAGAGAAGGCCTTTGACAAAGTTCAACAGCCACTTATGCTAAAAACCCTCAATAAACTCGGAACTGATGGAACGTATCTCAAAATAATAAAAGCTAATTATAAAAAATACAACATCCAGTTTCATACTGAATGGGAGAAATGGGGAACATTTCCTTTGAATTCTGGCACTAGAAAAGGATGCCCTTTATCACCACTCCTATTCAATATAGAACATGAAGTTCTAGCCAGAGAAATCAGGCAAGAGAAAGAAATAGAGTGTATTCAAACAGAAAAGGAGGAAGCCTAATTGTCTCTATTTGGAGATGACATGATAGTATATCTAGAAGACTCCATCATCTCAGCCCAAAATCTCTGGAAACTGATGAGCAAATTCAGCAAAGTATCAGGATGCAAAATCAATGTGCAAAAATCACAAGCATTCCTATACACCAATAACAGACTTAAAGAGAGCCAAATCAAGAACGAACTGCCATTCATAATTGCTACAAAGAGAATAAAATACCTATGAATACAACTAACAAGAAACGTAAAAGTCCTCTTCAAGAAGAACTACACACTACTGCTCGATGAAATAAGAGAGAATGCAAACAGATGGAGAAACATTCCATGTTCATGGTTAGGAAGAATCAATATTGTGAAAATGGCCATACTGCCCAAAGTAATTTATAGATTCAATGCTATCCCCATCAAGCTACCAATGAGCTTCTTCACAGAACTGAAATAAGCAACCTTAAACTTCATATGGAACCACAAGAGAGCCTGCATAGCCAAGTTAGTTCTAAGTAAAAAGAACACAGTGGGAGGCATCGCACTACTGGACTTCAAACTATACTACAAGGCTACAGTAATCAAAACAGCATGGTACTGGTACCAAAACAGAGATATAGACTAATGGAACAGAACAGAGGCATCGGAGTCAACACAACATTTCTACAACCATACAATCTTTGATAAACCTGACAATAACAAGCAATGGGGGAAAGATTCCCTGTTTAATAAATGGTGTTGGGAAAACTGGCTAGCCTTGTGCAGAAAGCAGAAACTGGACCCCTTCCTGACATCCTACACTATAATTAACTCCAGATGGATTAACGACTTAAACATAAGACCTAGCACCGTAAAAGCCCTAGAAGAAAATCTAGGCAATAACATTCAGGACACAGGAGTAGGCAAGGACTTCATGACCAAACACCAAAAGCATTGGCCACAATAGCCAAAATAGACAAATGGAACCTAATCAAACTCCAAAGCTTCTGCATGTCCAAAGAAACAGTCATTAGAGTGAATCGGCAACCAACAGAATGGTAAAAAAAATTTTCAGCATACCCATCTGACAAAGGGCTGATATCCAGAATTTAAAAAGAACTAAAACAGATCTACAAGAAAAAAACAAACAAGCCCATTCAAAAATGGGCAAAGGATATGAACAGACACTTTACAAAAGAAGACATACATGAGGCCAACAAATATATGAAAAAATGCTCATCATCACTGATCATCAGAGAAATGCAAATCAAAACTACATTGAGATATCATCTCATGCTAGTTAGAATGGCAATCATTAGAAATCTGGAGACAGTAGATGCTAGAGAAAATGTGGAGAAATAGGAACACTTTTACACTGTTTGTGGGAGTGTAAATTAGTTCAACCATTGTGGAAGACAGTTTGGCGATTTCTCATGGACCTAAAAATAGAAATTCCATTTGACCCAACAATTCCATTACTGGGTATATATCCAAAAGGACTATAAATCATTCTACTATAAATACACATGCACACGCATGTTCATTGCAGCACTGTTTACAATAGCAAAGACCTGGAACCAACCCAAATGCCCATCAATGATAGATTGGCCTGGGAAAATGTGGCACATATACACCATGGAATATTATTCAGCAATCAATAATGATGAGTTCATGTCCTTCTTAGAGACATGGATGAATCTAGAGAACATCATTCTCAGCAAACTGACACAAGAACAGTAAATGAAATACCACTTGTTCTCACTCATAGACCAGTGATGAACAATGAGAACATATGGACTCAGGGATTGGAGCACTACACACTGGGGTCTATTGGGGGGAACGAGGGAGGGACAGCGGCAAAGGGGCATTGGGTAGAGATAGCATGGGGAGAAATGCCAGATATGGGTGAAGGGGAGGAAGACAGCAAATCACACTGCCACGTGTGTACCTATGCAACTATCCTGCATGTTCTACACATGTACCTCAAAACCTAAAATGCAATAAAAAATGTGTTTCCAACATGCTGTATCTAAATATAGATGCAGCTCTCTTAGGTGAACGCACACACAGCAGAGCAGTTTCACAGATACGGTTCTTCTGTGTTTTACAGAAAGTCTTATTGCTATTTTGAATAACACGAGATTTTGCTGGAAATGTCAATTTTGATATTCTCCACAGAAAAGCGTTTGCAAACTGCTTCTTACACACAACAGTGTAACTGTGTAAGTCCAATGCACACATTGACAACCTTTCTAATGGATAGCTTCCTGTGAGGTTTTAAGGTGACAGATTACTCATTACAACATATGCCCACTTTCCTTCTGGAATGAACTAGTGTAGCTTCTGTCAGAAAAGTGTTTCTAACCTGCTGAATTGATGCATAGGTGCAACTCTCTTTGTTGAATGTACACACACCAGAGCAGTTTCACAGATACGTTTTTTCTCTGTTGTACAGGCAGTGTTAGTGCTATCTCGTTTAACACGGGATTTTGCTGGAAATGTCAGTTTTAAGATTCTTCACAGAGAGGTTTTGCAACCTGCTGAATACACACAGCTGTGTAACCCTATAAGTTCAATGCACACATTGACAACATTTCTCTCGGACAGCTTTCTTTAAGTGTTTATGTTGAGAGATTTTCTCATTACAACATATCCTTACTTTCCCTCTCGAATTAACAAATTTAGCTTCTGTAAAAAAGTGTTTTCAACCTGCTGAATCAAAACATAGATGCAACTTATATAGTTGCACACACACACACCAGAAAAGTTTTACTGAAACGTTTCTTCACTGTTTTATAGGTAGTCTTACTGCTATTTTTATAACATGGAATTTTGCTGTAAATGTCCATTTAGAGATTTTCTACAGAAAGTGTTTGTAATCTGCTGCATACACAAAGCAGTGTAACACTGTAATTTAAATTCAAAAAGTGGCAACCTTTTTTAAGATAGTTTCCTTTGATTGTTTAAGGTGAGAGATTTCTCACTACATCTTATGCCCACTATGTTTCTGATGGGATCAAATCTAGCTTCTGTAAGTAAAGTATTTCGAACCTGCTGAATTAAAACATACGTGCAATTCTTTTAGTTGAACGCACAAACCCCAGAGCACTTTCACAGATACTTTTTTTCTGTGCTTCACAGGCAGTCTTACCGCTATTTCTTAAAACACAGAATTTTGCTCAAATTGTCAGTTGTGAGATTCTCCACAGAAAGTGTTTGCAAAAGGCTGCATACACACAGCACTGTAACTATGCAATTTAAATGCATTCATTGACAACTTTATTCCAGATAGCTTCCATAGACTGTTTAAGATGAGAGATTTCTCATTACAGAATATGCCAACTTTCCATCCAAAATTAACAAATGTAGCTTATGTGAGAAAAGTGTTTCTAACCTGTTCAATTGAAAAATAGATGCAACTCTCATAGTTAAATGCAAACACACAAGAGCAGTTTCACAGATACATTTCTTCTGTATTTTACAGTCTTACTGCTATATTGTATAATATGGGATTTTACTGGTAATGTCAGTTTTGAGTTTCTCCACAGAGAGCTTTGAAAAAGTGGTGAATACAAACAGCAGTGTAACTTTGTAAGTTGAATGCACACTTTGACAACCTTCTTTCTGTATATCTTTCTTTTTTCTTTGAGACGGATTTTCTCTCTTGTTACCCAGGCTGGAGTGCAATGGTGCGATCTTGGCTCACCACAACTTCCGCCTCCTAGGTTCAGGCAATTCTCCTTCCTCAGCCTCTTGAGTAGCTGGGATTACAGGCACGCACTACCGTGCCCAGCTATTTTTTTTGGTATTTTTAGTAGAGATGGGGCTTCACCGTGTTGACCAGGATGGTCTCGATCTCTTGACCTCGTGATCCACCTGCCTCAGCCTCCCAAAGTGCTAGGATTACAGGCTTGAGCCACCATGCCCTGCCCTTTCTTTAAGTTTTTAAGGTGAGAGATACTCATTACAGCATATGCTCACTTTCTTTCTGGAATGAACAAATCTGGCTTCTGTAAGACAAGTGTTTCTAACCTGCTGAATTGAAACCTAGATGTAATTTTCTTAGTTGAACGTACACACACAAGTGCCATTTCACATATACATTTCTTTGTGTTTCAAATGCAGTCTTACTGTTATTTTATCTAACATGAAATTTTTCTGAAAATGCCAGTTTTGATATTCTCCACAGAAAGTGTTTGCATACTGCTGCATACACATAGCAGTGTAACTCTATAAGTTGAATTCACACAATGGCAACCTTTCTTTCGGATAACTTTTTTTGAGGTTTTAAGGTGAGAGGTTTCTCATGACAGCGTATACCTGCTTTAAGTCTGTAATGAACGGGTTTAGCTTTAGAAAAGTGTTTCTAACCTGCTGAATTGAAATATTGGTGCAACTCTCTTAGTTGAATGCACACACACCAGAACAGTTTCACTGAAACATTTCTTCTGTGTTTTACAGAAAGACTTAGTGCCATTTCATGTAATGTAAATTTTTTCTGGAATTGTAAGCTTTGAGATTCTCCACAGAATTTATTTGCAAACTACTGCATACACAAAGCAGTGTAACTCTTTAAGTTGAATGCAAATGTCAATACCCTTTCTCCTGTATAGCTTCCTTTGAGTTTTTAAAATGAGAGATGTCTCATTACATCATATGCCCACTTTACATCTGGAATGAACAAACCTAGCTTCTGTAAGAAAAGTGTGTCTAACTTGCTGAATCGAAACATAGATGCATCTCTCTTAGTTGAACGCAAATACACTAGAGCAGTTTCACAGATATGTTTCTTCTGTGTTTTACAGGTAGTCTTACTGCTATTTCTTATAACACGGGATTTTGCTGGAATTGTCTGTTTTGAGATTCTCCACAGAAAGCGTTTGCAAATTGCTGCATCCACACAGCAGTGTAACTCTGCAAATTGAATGCACACATTGACAACCTTTCTCCTGGATAGCTTTTTTGGAGTGTTTAAGGTGAGAGATTTCTCATTACAGCATATGCGCACTTTCTGTCGGGAATGAACACCTGTAGCTTCTGTAAAAAAATATTGTTTCTAACGTGCTGAATTAAAACATTAACGTAACTCTCTTAGGTGAACACAGGCACACCAGAGCAGTTTCACAGATTTATTTTCTTTCTGTGTTTGGCAGGCAGTCTTGCAGCTATTTTGTATAAAATGGGATTTTGCTGGAAATGTCAGTTTTGAGGTTTTTCACAGAAAGCATTTGCAAAGTGCTGCATACACACAGTAGTGTAACTCTGCATGTTAAATGCACACATTGACAATCTTTCTCCCGGATAGCTTTCTTTGAGTTTTTAAGGTGAGTGATTTCTTATTAAAGCATATGCCCAATTTTTACCTGGAATGAACAAGTCTATCTTCTGTAACAAAAGTGTTTCTAATCTGCTGAATTTAAACATAGATGCAACTCTCTTTGTTGAATGCACACATACCAGGGCAGTTTCACAAATACATTTTCTCTGTGTTCTACAGTTAGTTTTACTGCTATTTTCTATAAGACAGGATTGTTCTGGAAATGTTTATTTTGAGTTTCTCAGCAGAAATTGATTGCGAACTGCTGCAAACACACAGCAGTGTAACTCTGTATGTTTAATACACACATTGAAAACCTTTCTCCCAGATAGCTTCCTTTGAGTTTTTAAAGTGAGAGATTTCTCATTAGAGCATATGCCTACGTTCTCTCTTTAACGAACAAGTCTAACTTCTGTTAGAAAAGTGTTTTTAAGCTACTGAATTGAAACATAGTTGGAACTCTCTTAGTTGTATGCACACACACCAAAGCAGTTTCACAGATACGTTTCTTCTGTGTTTTATAGGCAGTCTTACTGCTATTTCTTATAACATGGAATTGTGCTGGGAAGGTCTATTTTCAGATTCTCCACAGAAAGCGTTTGAAAACTGCTGCATACACAAAGCAGTATAAATTTGTGAGTTAAATTTACACAGTGGCAAACTTTCTTTCAAATAGCTTCATTTGAGTATTTAAAGTGACTTCCGTTGAGTGTTTAAAGTGACTTCCTTTGAGTATTAAAGATTTCTTATTTCAGCATATGCTCACTTTCTGTCTGGAATTTTCAAGTCTAGCTTCTGGAAGAAAAGTGTTTCTATCCTGATGAATTGAAACATAGATTCCACTGTTTTAGCTTAACCCAAATCCACCAGAGCAGTTTCACAGATACGCTTCTTTTGTGTTTCACAGGCTGTCTTACTGCTATTTTACATAACACGTGATTCTGCTGAAAATGTCACATTTGAGATTCTCTAAAGAAAGGGTTGGCAAACTGCTGCATACACAAAGCAGTGTAACTCTGTAAGTTCAATTCACACATTGACACCCTTTCTCCTAGATAGCTTCCTTTGTGTTTTTAAGGTGAGCGATTTCTGACTGCAGCTATGTCCACTTTCCATCTGGAATGAGCAAATCTAGCTTCAGTAAGAAAACTGTTTCTAACTTGCTGAATCAAAACATAGATGCAACTCTCTCAGTTGAACATACACACACCAGAGCAGTTTCATAGATAAGTTTTTTTCTGTGTTTCTTAGGCAGTCTTACTGCTATTGCATGTAACACAGGATTTTGCTCTAAATGTCAGTTTTGATATTCTTCACAGAAAGCATTTGCAAACTGCTGCATACAAACAGCAGTGTTACTCTGTAAGTTGAATAAACACATTGACAACCTTTCTCCCAGATAGCTTCCTTTGAGTGTTTAAGGTAAGAGATTTCTCATTGCAGCATATGTTCACTTTTCATCTGAAATGAACAAATTTGGCTTCTGTCAGAAAAGTGTTTCTAAACTGCTGAAAAAAACATAGGTGCAACTCTCTTAATTTGCTGCACACACACCAGTCTGTTTCACAGATACATTTATTCTGTGTTTTATAGCAGTCTTACTGCTATTTTGTATAACATGGGCTTTTGCTGGCAATGTCAGTTTTGAGATTCTCCACAGAAAAGGTTTGCATACTGCTGCATACACATAGCAGCATAACTCTGTTAGTTGAATGCACACATTGACCACTTTTTCCCGAATAGTTTTCTTTGAGTTTTTAAGGTGAGAGATTTCTCATTATAGCATACGCCCACTTTTTGTCTGGAATTAACAAGTCTAACTTCTTTAGAAAAAGTATTCCTAACCTGGTAAATAAAAACATAAACGCAACTCTCTTAGTTGAACGCACACCCATCAGAGCAGTTTCACAGATATGCTTCTTCTGTGTTTTATATGCAATTGTACTGCTATTTTGTATATCATGAAATTTTGCCTAAAATGTCAGTTTTGAAATTCTCCACAAAAAGCGTTTGCAAACTGATACATACTCACAGCAGTGTAACTTCATAAGTTCAATGCACAGATTGACAACTTTTCTCCTGGACAGCTTTCTTTGAGTTTTTAAGGTGAGAAATTTCTCCTTACAGCATATCCCCCCTTTCCATCTGGAATGAGCAAGTATAGCATCTGTAAAAAAAAAGTGTTTCTAAACTGCTAAATGGAAATATAATTGCAAATCACTTAGTTGAACGCACACACACCAGAGCAGTTTCAAGGTACGTTTCCTCTATGTTTTACAGGCAGTCTTATTGCTGTTTTGCATAAAACGGGATTTTGCTGGAAATGTCAGCTTTGTGATTATCCACAGAAAACGTTTGCAAACTACTCCATAGACACAGCACTGTAACTCTGTAAGTTGAATGCACACATTGACTACTTTTCTCCCAGATAACTTCCTTAGAGTGATCAAGGTGAGAGATTTCTCAATACAGCATATGCCCACATTCTCTCTGGAATTAACAAGTGTACCTTCTGTATGAAAAGTGTTTCTAGCATTCTGAGTTGAAATTTAGATGCAACTCACTTAGTTGAACACACACTCACCAAAGCTGTTTCACAGATAGATTATTTCCGTGTTTTACAGGCGGGCTGAGGGCTATTTTGTATAACACGGGATTTTGCTGGGAACGTCAGTTTTTACATTCTCCACAGAAAGCATTTGCAAATTGCTGAATACACACAGCAGTGTATCTCTGTAAGTTGAAAGCACACATTGACAACCTTTCTCCTGGATAGCTTCCTTTGACTGTTTAAGATGAGAGTTTTTCTATGACAACATATGCCCACTTTCTGTCTGGAATGAATTAATCTAGCTTCTGTAAGAAAAGTGTTTCTAACTTGCTTAATCAAAACATAGATGCAACTCTTTTAGTTGAACACAAACCCACCAGAGTAGTTTCACAGATACCTTTTTGTGTGTTTTACAGGCAGTCTTACTGTCATTTCGTATAACATGGCATTTTGCTGGAAATGTCAGTTTTGAGATTACCCACAGAAAGCGCTTGCAAACTGCTGCATATACACAGCAGTGTAACTCTGTAGGTTGAATGCACACATTGACAACCTTTCTCCCTAATAGCTTCCTTTGAGTGTAAAAAGTGAGAGATTTCTCATTACAGCATAGGTTCACTTTCCTTCTGGAATAAACAATTCTACCTTCTGACAGAAAAGTGTTTCTATATCTGCTGAATCAAAATAGAGGTGCAACTCTTTCAGTTGAATGCACACACACCAGAGCAGTTTAAGAGATACGATTCTTCTCTTTTGTACAAGCAGTCCTAGTGCTCTTTTGTATAACACAGAATTTTGCTGGAAATGTCAGTTTTGAGACACTCCACAGAAAGCATTTGCAAACTGCTGCACACACACAGCAGTGTAACTCCATTAGTTGAATGTACACATTGACAACCTTTCTTTCGGGTAGCTTCCTTTGAGTTTTTAATGTGAGAGATTTCTTTTTGCAGCATATGATGACTTTTCGTCTGGAATGAAAAAATCTGACTTCTGTAAGAAAAGTGTTTCTAACCTGCTAAATAGAAACATAGATGCAACTCTCTTAGTTGAACACAGTCACAGCAGAGCAGTTTCACAGATATGTTTCTTATGTATGTTAGAGGCAGTCTTACTTCTGTTTCTTGTAACACGGAATTTTGCTGAAAATGTCAGTTGTGAGATTCTCCACATAAAGCGTTTGTAAACTGCTGCACACACACAGCAGTGTAACTGTGTAAGTTGAATGCATACACTGAGAACCTTTCTACTGGATTGCTTCTTTTGAGTTTTTAAGTTGAGAGATTTCTCATTACAGCAAATGCCCACTTTCCATCTGGAATAAACAAATTTAGCTTCTGTAAAAAAAAAGTGTTTCTAACCTGCTTAATCAAAACATAGATGCAACCCTCTTAGTTGAACGCACACACAACATAGCAGATTCACAAATGCATTTCTTCTGTGTTTCACAGGCAGTCTTGCTGCTATTTCATATAACACAGGATTATGCTGGAAATGTCAGTTTTGAGATCCTCCACAGAAAGCAGTTGTAAATTGCTGCATACACACAGCCGTGTAACTCTGTATGTTGAATGCACAAATTGAAAACCTTTTCTTTAAGTTTTAAAGGTGAGAGATTTCTCATTACAGCATATGTTCACTTTCTGTCTGTTATGAGCAAGTTTAGCTTCTTTCAGAAAAGTACTTTTATCCTGCTGAATCAAAACATAGGTACAACTCTTTAGTTGAACACACACACATACACACCAGATCAGTTTAACAGATACGTTTCTTCTCTTTTTTTACAGGAAGTCTTAGTGCTCTTTTGTATAACAGAAAATTTGGCTGGAAATGTCAGTTTTGACATTCCCCACAGGAAGCATTTGCAAACTGCTGCATATACACAGCAGTGTAGCTGCAAGTTGAATGCGCTCATTGACGAACTTTCTCTTAGATAGCTTCCGCTGAGTTTTATGTGAGAGACTTTTCATTACAGCATATGCCCACTTTCCATCTGGAGTGAAAAAAGCTAGCTTTTGTAAAATAAAAAAAAGTGTTTCTAACCTGCTTAAACAAAACATAGATGCAACTCTCTTAGTTTAACACCCACACACAAGAGCAGTTTCACAGATAGGTTTCTTCTGTGTTTTTCAGGCAGTCTTAATGCTATTTCTTATAACAATGAATTTTCCTGGAAATGTCTGTTGTGAGATTATCCACAGAAAGCATTTGCAAACTGCTGCATACACACAGCAGTGTAACTCTGTAAGTGAATGCACAAACTGACAACTTTTCTCCTGGATAGCTTCCTTTGTACTTTTAAGGTGAGAGATTTGTTATTACAGCACATGCATGCATTCCATTGGAAATAAACAAATTTAACTTCTAAAAGAAAAGTGTTTCTAACCTGCTGAGTTGAAACATCAATGCAACTCTATTAGTTGAATGGACACACACCAGAGCAGTTACACAGATACATTTCTTCTATGTTTTAAAGGCAGTCTTACTACTCTTTAGTATAACACTTGATTTTGCTGGAAATGTCAGTTTGGAGATTCCCGACAGAAAGCGTCTGCAAACTGCTGAATACACACAGCAGTGTAGCTCTCTTAGTTGAATGCACACAATGACAACCTTTTCCTGGAGAGCTTCTTTGTGTTTTTAATATGAGAGATTTATCATTACAACAAAGGGCCACTATTGACTAGAATAAAGAAGTCTAGTTTCCATGGAAAAAGTCTTTCTAACCTGCTTAATTGAAACATAGATGCAACTCTTTTATTGCACTCCAACCACAACAGTTTCACATAGATGATTCTTTTCTGTTTTACAGAGAGTCTTACTGCTATTTCGTATAACATGGAATTTTTCTGAAAATATCAGTCATAATATTCTCATTGGAAATCATTTGCAAACTGCAACATACACACAGCACTGTAACTTTGTAAGTTGAATGTACACAGTGACAACATTTTCATGGCGGGCTTTCTTTGAGGTTTTGAAGATAGAGATGTCTCATTACAACATCTGATCACATTTCATATTGAAAGAACAGGTCTAACTTCTTTAAGAGAAGTGTTTCTAACCTGCTGAATGGAAACATAGATGCAACTCTCTTACTAGAAAGGAAAACCAGCAGAGGAGACTCACAATTTCGTTTCTCCTGTGCCTTAAGTCAGTCTTACTGCAATTCCATAAAACATGAAATTTCACCAGAAATGTCAGTTTTGTGATTCTTCACAGAAAACATTTGCCAACGACTGCATGGACACAGCAGTGTACCTCTGTAAGTTGAAAGCACACGTTGACAAACTTTCTCTCGGATAGCTTCCTTTGAGTTTTAGGTAAAAAATTACTCATTACAGCATAGGTCTACTTTCCATCTGAAATGAACAAATCTAGCTTCTGTAAGAAAAGTGTTTCTGAGGGGACTTCCAAGATGGCATTCTAGAGGCGACTCCAGATCACAGCTCTCAGTGAAGGTGCAGAGGGTGAGTCCTAGCTGCATTCTCGGACAGATCTTTTATGGCCACAGAACGTTGAAAGTCCCAGGTTTGGGAGAGAAACGGGACGCTAGCACAGTGGCACCGGGCACAAAACTCACTGGTCCGGGTGCCCTGTTAAACCGGCAATCTGAGATTTGGAAGGGCAGATTGGCATGTCCATCTGATTGAATGGGACTTGGACAATGAGCCAGACCAGGAGATTCCTGGGAAACGTGATCTGAGCTGGTGAAGTGGGCAGTGGCATGGGAGCTTGCACAGATCCCAGTGCCCTATCAGCAGGCTACTGGGGCGCCAGTGAGAGAGTCAACCATTCAGCTTGGGGAGAGGAAGAGAGAGAGAGAGAGAGGACAGACTCTGAGGCAGGGAGCTGGGTGATCGGCCTCGGTGGGTCCCACCCTGATGGAAACAAGCAAGGCACCGATTGGAGGCACTTGGGGCTGAAAATTTTGCTGCCGGCATCTAGGACGATGCAGCATAGTGTGGGAGGGGCATCCGCCACTAATGATGGAATCCCCCCTACTGAAGTACCGCCCAGGGCTGAGGCAGCCTGCTGTTGCCGAGGCAACCTGCAATAACAGAGAGACTCTGCCAGCAGGGCAGAGCAAGCCACAGCAAGGTGGAGCAAGCCACAGCAGAACAAAGCCCAGAAGCAAAAGGGTGGACCTGCACTAGCAGGGCAGAGGCATGGCAGGAAAATAGTGAATAGACTGCCACCTAGCTGGGCAGGACAGTGCAACAAATACTCATAAAGAAAGCCCCAACTCCCTGAGACAGAGCATCTAAGGGGGAAAAAATGGGGGGGTTTTATGAGTTCTGTTGCAGCAGATATAAACACATCCTCCCAACAATCCTGAATGAACAATGGAGCTCACAGCTCAGCACTGGAGCTCCTATAAAGCACAGACTGTCTCCTCAAACAACTCCCTGACACCTGTATATACAAAGAGTCATCACCCCCAAAAAGGACTAATCAGACTGACATTTGGCAGGCATTATTCTGAAACAAATATAGCAGAAGAAGAAACTGGTAGCATCCCTCACTGTTCTGCTGCTGCTACAGGTGTACCCCAGACAAGCAGGGCCTGGAGTGGACCTCAGCACTCATACAGCAGAGGGGCTAGACCATCAGAAGGAAAACTAAGTAACAGAAATACCTCATCATCAACAATCTGTGTGTCCACACAGAGACCCAATTGAAAAATCAGCAACTACTAAGATGACAGGTGAATAAATCCATAAAGATGGGAAGAAACCAGCGCAAAAAAAAGGAAAACACGTGAAACCAAAATACTTCAACCCCTACAAAGGACCAAAACTCATCACAAGCAAGGGAACAAAGCTGGACGGAGAATGAGTGTGATGAAATGACAGAATCAAACTTCAGAAAGTGGATAATGAGAAATTTCAGTGAGCTAAAAGAACAGTTCTAAATCAGTGCAAAGAAACTAAGAACCTTGAAGAAAGATTTGAAGAAATGATAACAAGAATGGACAACTTAGAGAGGAATATGAATAAATTGAAGGATCTGAAAAACACAACACGAGAACTTCATGAAGCAGGCACAAGTTTCAACAGCCGAATTGACCAAGCAGAAGAAAGAATATCAGAAGTCGATGAGCAACTCAATGAGATAAAACGAGAAACCAAGATTAGACAAAAAAGCACAAAAAGGAATGAAGAAAATCTCCAAGAAATGTGGAACTATGTGAAGAGACCCAACCTACATCTGATAGGTGTACCAGAATGTGATGAAGAGAATGAATCCAAGCTGGAAAACACTCTTCAGAATATTATCCAGGAAAATTTCCCCAACCTAGCAAGACAGGTCAGTACTCAAGTCCAGGAAATACAGAGAACACCAAAAAGATATTCTGCAAGAAGAGCAACCCCAAGGCACATAATAGTTAGATTCGCCAGGGTTGAAATGAAGGAGAAAATATTAAGCACAGCCAGAGAGAAAGGTCGGGTCACCCAAAAAGGGAAGCCCATCAGACTCACAGCAGATCTCTCAGCAGAGATTATACAAGCCAGAAGAGAGTGGGGGCCAATATACAACATCCTTAAAGAAAAGAACTTTCAACCCAGAATTTCATATCCAGCCAAACTGAGCTTCATAAGTGAAAAAATAAAATAAAATCCTTCATGAACAAGCAAGTACTCAGAGATTTTGTCACCACTAGGCCTGCTTTATGAGAGCTCCTGAAAGAGGCACTACACATAGAAAGAAACAACCAGTACCAGCCATCATAAAAGCATACCAAATGCTAAAGATTATCAATAAAATGAAGAATCTACATGAACCAGTGGGCAAAACAGCCAGCTAGCCTATAAATGGCAGTATCAAATTCACATATAACAATATTAACCCTAAATGTAAACGAGCTAAATGCACCAATCAAAAGACACAGACTGGCACATTGGATAAAAAGCCAAAACCCATCGGTGTGCTGTATCCAGGAAACCCACCTCACATGGAAGGATACACAAAGGCTCAAAATAAAGGGATAGAGGAAGATTTACCAAGCAAATGGAAAGCAAAAAAGAGCAGGAGTTGCAATTCTCGTCTTTGATAAAATAGACTTTAAAGCCACAAAGATCAAAAGGGACAAAGAAGGTCATTATATAATGGTAAAAGGATCGATACAACAAGCAGAGCTAATGATTCTAAATATATATGGACCAAATGCAGGAGCAACCAGATATATAAGGCAAGATTTAATGACTTACAGAGAGACATAGACTCCCATACAATAATAGTGGGAGACTTCAACACTCCACTGTCAATATCAGACAGATCAACCAGACAGAAAATTAACAAGGACATCCAGAACTTAAACTCAGACCTGGAACAAGCAAACATGATAGATATTTACAGAACTCTCCACCCCAAATCCACAGAATATACATTCTTCTCAGCACCACATCACACCTACTATAAAATTGACCACAGAATTGGAAGTAAAGCACTCCTCAGCAAATGCAAAACAACTGAAATCATAATAAACAGTCCCTCAGACCGTAGTGCAATCAAGTTGGAACTCAGAATTCAGAATAACTCAGAACCACACAGCTTCATGGAAACTGAACAACTGGCTCTTGTATGTTGATTGGATAAACAATGAAATGAAGGCAGAAATAAAGAAGTTTTTAGAAACCAACGAGAACAAAGACACAGCATACCAGAATCTCTGGGACACATTTAAAGCAGTCTGTAGAAGAAAATATATAGCAATAAGTGCCCACATGAGAAGAGTGGAGAGATTCAAAATGGACACCCTATCGTCAAAATTGAAAGAGCTAGAGGAGCAAGATCAAAAAAGCTCAAAACCTAGAAGAAGACAAGAAATAACTAAAATCACAGCAGAACTGAAGGAGATAGAGACAAGAAAAACCCTTCAAATATCAATAAATCCAAGGCCTTTTTTTGAAAAGATCAATAAAATAGACAGACCACTAGCCAGACTGATAAAAAAAAAGAAAGAAAAACAAAATAGATGCAATAAAAAACGATAAAGGGGAAATCACCAGAGATTCCACAGAAATTGAAACCATCATCAGAGAATACTACAAACAACTCTATGCACATAAACTAGTAAACCAGGAAGAAATGGATAAATTCCTGGACGCCTCTGTCCTCCAAAGCCTAAACCAAGAGGAAACCAAAACTATGAATAGACCAATAACATGGTCTACAGTTGAGACAGCAATTAAGAGCCTAACATACAAAAAAAAAGCCCAGGTCCAGATAGGTTCACAGCCGAATTCTACCAGACACACAAAGATAATCTAGTACCATTTCTTCTGAAACTATTCCAAATAATTCAAAAAGAGGGACCCCTTCCCACATCATTTTATGAGACCAACATCATCCTGATACCAAAACCCGGCAGAAACTCAACAAGAAAAGAAAAGTTCAGGCCAGTATCCATGATGAACATAGATGCAAAAATCTTCAATAAAATAATCGCAAACCGACTGCAAAAGCACATTAAAAAACTTATCTATCATGACAAAGTAGGATTCATCCCGAGGATGCAAGGCTGGTTCAACATATGCAAGTCTATACATGTAATTCACCACATAAACAGAAGCAAAATCAAAAACTACATGATTATCTCAATCGATGCAGAGAAGGCATTTGAGAAAATTCAGCAGCCCTTTATGCTAAAAACCCTCAATAAACGTGGTATTGATGGATCACATCTCAAAGTAATAAAAGCTATTTACCACAAACCAACAGCCAATATCATACTTAATGGGCAAAAACTGGAAGCATTCCCTTTGAAATCTGGCACTAGACAAGGATGCCCTCTCTCACCACTTCTATTCAACATAGTACTGGAAGTTCTAGCCAGAGCAATCAGGCAAGAAAAAGAAATAAAGGGTATTCAAATAGGAAAAGTGGAAGCCAAATTTTCATTATTTGCAGACGACATGATAGTATACCTAGAATACCCCATCACCTCAACCCAAAAGCTACTGAAACTGATAAGCAACTTCAGTAAAGTCTCAGGATATAAAATCAATGTGCAAAATCACAAGCATTCCTATACATCAATAACAGACTAAAAGAGAACCAAATCAAGAACGAACTGCCATTCACAATTGCTACAAAGAAAATAAAATACCTAGGAAGACAACTCACAAGGAACGTAAGGGGCCTCTTTAAGGAAAACTACAAACCACTGCTCAACGAAATAAGAGAGGACACAAACAGATGGAGAAACATTCCATGTTCGTGGTTAGGAATAATCAGTATCATGAAAATGGCTATACAGCCCAAAGTAATTTACACAATCAATGCTATCCCCATCAAACTGCCATTGAATTTCTTCACAGAACTGGAAAAAACCACCATGAACTTCATATGGAACCAAAAGAGAGCCCGCAAAGCCAAGTCAATTCTAAGCAAAAAGAACACAGCGGGAGGCATCACACTACCAGAATTCAAACCATACTACAAGACTACAGTAATCAAAACAGCATGGTACTGGTAACAAAACAGAGATATAGACCAATGGAACAGAACAGAGGCATCAGAGGCAACAGAACATATCTACAACCATATAATCTTTGATAAACCAGACAAAAACAACCAATGGGGAAAGGATTCTCTGTTTAATAAATGGTGTTTGGCAAACTGGTTAGCCATGTGCAGAAAGCAGAAACTGGACCCCTTCCTGACACCTTACACTAAAATTACCTCCAAATACATTAAAGACTTAAACATAAGACCTGACGCCATAAAAACCCTAGAAGAAAGTCTAGGCAAAACCATTCAGGACATAGGAATAGGCAAGGACTTCATGACCAAAACACCAAAAGCATTGGCAACAAAAGCCAAAATAGACAAATGGGACCTAATCAAACTCCACAGCTTCTGCATGGCAAAAGAAACAGTCACTAGAGTGAATCGGCAACCATCAGAATGAGAAAAAGTCTTTGCAGTTTACGCATCAGACAAAGGGCTGATATCCAGAATTTACAAAGAACTCAAACAGATTTACAGGAAAAAAACAAACAAGCCCATTTAAAAATGGGCAAAGGACATGAACAGACACTTTACAAAAGAAGACATACATGAGGCCAACAAACACATGAAAAAATGCTCATCATCACTGGTCATTAGAGAGATGCAAATCAAAACCACATTGAGATACCATCTCACGGCAGTTAGAATGGCGATCATTAAAAAATCTGGAGACAACAGATACTGGAGAGGATGTGGAGAAAGAGTACCACTCTTACACTGTTGGTGGGAGTGTAAATTAGTTCAACCATTGTGGAAGACAGTGTGGCGATTTTTCAAATACCTAGAAATAGAAATTCCATTTGACCCAGCAATCCCATTACTGGGTATATATCCAAAGGACTATAAATCGTTCTACTATAAGGACACATGCACACCAATGTTCATTGCAGCACTGTTTACAATAGCAAACACCTGAAACCAACCCAAATGCCCATCGATGATAGATTGGCCTGGGAAAATGTGGGACATATACACCATGGAATATTATGCAGCAATCAAAAATGATGAGTTTGTGTCCTTTGTAAGGACATGGATGAATTTGGAGAACATCAATCTCAGCAAACTGACTCAAGAACAGAAAAACAAATACCGCATATTCTCATTCATAGGCGGGTGAGAAAAATGAGAACACATGGACACAGGGATGGGGTCTACTACACACTGGGGTCTATTTGGGTGAAGAGGGGAGCGACAGTGGGTGGGGGTGGGGAGATATAGCCTGGGGATAAATGCCAAGTGTGGGGAAAGGGGTGGAAAGCAGCAAAGCACACTGCCATGTGTGTACCTATGCAACTATCTTGCACACTCTGCACATGTACCCCAAAACCTATAAGGCAATAAAAATTTAAAAAATTTTAAAAAAAGTGTTTCTAACCTGCTGAATCGAAACATACATGCAATCCTCTTTGTTGAATGCACACAATCCAGAGAATTTTGACAGACATGCTTCTTCTCTGGTTTACCGGAATTCTTATTGCTATTATGTATAAGATGTGAGTTTGCTGAAAATGTCAACTTTAGATTATACACAGATTGTGTTTTCCAACTGCTGCATAGACCCAGCGGTGTTGTTCTGTATGTCGAATGTACACATTGACAAACATTCTTCAAGATATCATCATTTGTGTGCAAGGTGAGATATTTATCATTACAGCATGTGCCTGCTTTCCATCTGGAGTGAACAAATATAGCTTCTGTAAAATAAGTGTTTATAACCTGCTGAATCTAAATATAGATGTATCTTTCTTAGTTGAATGCATGCACACCAGAGCAGTTTCACAGATAGGTTTCTTCTTTGTTTTCAAAACAGTCTTCCTGCTATTTTGTACAAGACAGAATTTTGCTGGAATTGTCAGTTTTGAGATTCTCCACAGAAAGCCCTTGCAATCTACTGCATACACACAACAGTGTAACTCTGTAAATTGAATGTACACATTGACATTTTTTCTTCAGGAGAGGTTCTATTAAGTATGTAAGGTGAGAGATTTCTCATTAGAGCATATGCTCACTTTCCATCTGGAATGAACAAATCTAGCTTCTGTAAGAAAAGTTTTTCTAACCTACTGAATTGAAACATAGATGCAACTCTCTTAGTTGAATGCACACACACCAGAGCAGTTTAGCAGATATGATTCTTCTGTGTTTTACAGGCAGTCATGCTCTCATTCCATATAACAAGCAATTTTGTTGGAAATGTCAGTATTGAGATTCTCCACAGAAAGCATTTGCAAGGTACTGCATACACATAGCAGTGTAACTGTGTAGGTTGAATGCACTCATGGATAACCTTTCTCCCAGAGAGCTTTCTTTGAATTTTTAAGGGGCAGACTTCTCATGACAGCATATGTCAACTTTCTGCCTGAAATGAACAAGTCTAGCTTCTGTAAAAAATGTGTTTCTAACATGCTGATTTGAAACATAGGTGCAAATCCCTTAGTTGAATGCATGCACAATTGAGCAGTTTAGGATATACGTTTCTTCTGTGTTTTACAGGCAATCTTACAGCTATTTTGTATAACACAAAATTTTTTCAAAACTTTCTTCTTTGAGATTCTCCACAGAAAGCGTTTGCAAACTGCTGCATACACACAGCAGTGTAACTTTCTAAGTTGAATGCACACATTAATCAAATTTCCCCTGGATAGCTTCCATTGAGTGTTTTAGGTGAGAGATTTCTCATTACAGCATATGAACACTTTCTGTCTGGAATGAACAAACCTAGCTTCTGTAAAAAAAAAGTTTCTTTCCTAATAAATCAAAACATAGATGCAACTATTTTAGTTGAACTCACAAACACCAGAGCAGTTTCACTGATATGCTTCTGTGTTTAAGAAGCAGTCTTACTGCTATATCGTATAACAAGCATTTTGCTGGAAACGTCAGTTTTGAGATTCTAAACAGAAAGCGTTTGCAAACTGCTGCCTACACACAGCAGTGTATCTCTGGAAGTTGAATGCACAAGTTAAAAACCTTTCTTCAGATAGCTTTTTGGAGTGTTTAAGGTGAAAATATTCTCATTACAGCATATGCCCACTTTCCATCTTTAAAGAATACATCTAACTTTTTAAAAAGGCTTTTCTGCCCCACTGAATCGAGACATAGGTACAAGTATGTTAGTACAACGCACACACACCAGAGAAGTTTCAGAGATACACTTCTCCTGCTTTTACAGGCAGTCTTACTGCTATTTCATATAACACGGGATTTTCCTGGAAATTTCTGTTTTAATATTCTCCACTGAAAGCGTTGGCAAACTGCTGCATACACACGGCAGTGTAACTCTGTAAGCTGAATGCACACGTTGAAATTATTTCTCCCAGATAGCTTCCTTTGAGTGTAAAAGATGAGAGATTTCTCATTACAGTATTTGCCCACTTTCCTTCTGGAATGAACAAATCGAGATTCTGTAAGAGAAGTGTTTCTAACCTGCTGTATCTATACGTAGACGCAACTCTTTTAGTTGAATGCACACATACCGAGCAGTTTCACAGATAGGTTTCTTCTCTGTTTTACTGGCAGTCTTACTGATATTTCTTATAACACAAGATTTTGCTGGAGATGTCAGCTTGGAGATTCTCCACAGAAAGCGTTTGCAAACTGCTACATACACACAGCAGTGTAACTAAGTATGTTGAATGTAGACGTTGATATTCCGTCTCCTGGATAGCTTCCTTTGAGTGTGTAAGCTGAGAGAATTCTCATTACAGAATTTGCCCCCTTTCCGACAGGAATGAACAAATGTACTCTCTGTAACAAAAGAAATTTTAACCTGCTGAATTGAAACATAAATGCAACTCTCTTCCTAAAATACACACACACCGGAGCACTTTCACAGATACGCTTTTTGTGTGTGTGTGTGTGTGTTTTTTATTGCATTTTAGGTTTTGGGGTACATGTGCAGAACGTGCAAGATAGTTGCATAGGTACACACATGGCAGTGTGTTTCTCTGCCTTCTTCCCCTTAACCGATATTTGGCATTTATCCACAGGCTATTTCTCCCCAGAATCCCCCGCTGTCCCTCCCCTATTCCCCCCAATAGACCCAAGTGTGTAGTACCCCCCTCACTGTGTCCACGTGTTCTCATTTTTCTCACCCGCCTATGAGTGGGAATATGTGGTATTTCCTTTTCTGTTCTTGTGTCAGTTGCTGAGAATGATGTTCTCCAGATACATCCATGTCCTTACAAAGAACATAAACTCGTCATTTTTGATTGCTGCATAATATTCCATGGTGTATATGTGCCACATTTTCCCAGTCCAGTCTATCATCGATGGGCATTTGGGTTGGTTCCAGGTCTTTGCTATTGTAAACAGTGCTGCAGTGAACATTCGTGTGCATGTGTCCTTATAGTAGAACGATTTATAGTCCTTTGGATATATACCCTGTAATGGGATCGCTGGGTCAAATGGAATTTCTATTTCTAGGTCCCTGAGGAATCTCCACACTGTCTTCCACAATGGTTGAACTAATTTACACTCCCACAAACAGTATAAGAGTGTTCCTCTTTCTCCACATCCTCTCCAGCATCTGTTGTCTCCAGATTTTTCAATGATCGCCATTCTAACCGGCATCAGTTGGTATCTCAATGTGGTTTTGATTTGCATCTCTCTAATGACCAGTGATAATGAGCGTTTTTTCATGTGTTTGTTGGCCTCATGTATGTCTTCTTTTGTAAAGTGTCTGTTTATATCCTTTGCCCATTTTTGAATGGGCTTGTTTGTTATTTTCTTGCAAATCTGTTTGAGTTCTTTCTAGATTCTGCATATCAGCCCTTTGTCAGTTGGGTAAACTGCAAAGATTTTTTCCCAATCTGTTGGTTGCCGATTCACTCTAGTGACAGTTTCTTTTGCCGTGCAGAAGCTGTGGAGTTTGATTAGGTCCCATTTGTCTATTTTGGCTTTTGTTTCCAATGCTTTTGGTGTTTGGGTCATGAAGTCCTTGCCTACTCCTATGTCCTGAATGGTTTTGCCTAGATTTTCTTCTAGGATTTCTATGGTGCCAGGTCTTATGTTTAAGTCTTTAATCCATCTGGAGTTAGTTTTAGAGTAAGGTGTCAGGAAGGGGTCCAGTTTCTGCTTTCTGCACATGGCTAACCAGTTTTCCTAACACCATTTATTAAACAGGGAATCCTTTCCCCATTGCTTGTTTTTGTCTGGTTTATCAAAGATTATATGGTTGTAGATACGTTGATTTGCCTCCGATGCCTCTGTTCTGTTCCATTGGTCTATGTCTCTGTTTTGGTACCAGTACCATGCTGTTTTGATTATTGTAGCCTTGTAGTATAGTTTGAAGTCTGGTAGTGTGATGCCTCTCGCTGTGTTCTTTTTGCTTAGAATTGACTTGGCTATGTGGGCTCTCCTTTGGTTCCATGTGAAGTTCATGGTAATATTTTCCGGTTCTGTGAGGAAATTCAATGGTAGATTGATAGGGATAGTGTTGATTCTCTGAATTACTTTGGGCAGTATAGCCATTTTCATAATATTAATTCTTCCTAACCATGAACCTGGAATGTTTCTCCATCTGTTTCTGTCCTCTCTTATTTCGTTGAGCAGTGGTTTGTAGATTTCCTTGAAGAGGTCCCTTACGTTCCTTTTAAGTTGTATTCCTAGGTATTTTATTCTCTTTGTAGCAATTGTGAATGGCAGTTCATTCTTGGTTTGGTTCTCTTTAAGTCTGTTATTGGTGTATAGGAATGCTTGTAATTTTTGCACATTGATTTCATATCCTGAGACTTTGCTGAAGTTTCTTATCAGTTTCAGGAGTTTTTGGACTGAGGTGATGGGGTCTTCTACATATACTATTATGTCGTGTGCGAATAGAGACAATTTGGCTTCCTCCTTTCGTATTCGAATACCCTTTATTTCTTTTTTTTTGCCTGATTGCTCTGGCTAGAACTTCTAGTACTATGTTGAATAGGAGTGGTGAGAGAGGGCATCCTTGTCTCATGCCAGAATTCAAGGGGAATGCTTCCAGTTTTTGCCCATTAAGTATTATATTGGCTGTTGTCATCAAAAGCTTTTATTACTTTGAGATATGTTCCGTCATTACCGAGTTTATTGAGACTTTTTAGCATAAAGGGCTGTTGGATTTTGTCAAATGCCTTCTGTGCGTCAATTGAGATAATCAGGTCGTTTTTGTTTTTGGTTCTGTTAATGTGGTGAGTGACGTTTATAGACTTGCGTATGTTGAAACAGCCTTGCATGCCCAGGATGAGTCCTACTTCATCATGAAGGATAAGTTTTTTAATCTGCTGTTGCAATCAGTTTGCCAGTATTTCATTGAAGATTTTTGCTTCTATGTTCATCATGGATATTGGCCTGAAGTTGTTATTTCTTGTTGAGTCTCTGCCGGGTTTTAGTATCAGGATGATGCTGGTCTCATAAAATGATTTGGAAAGGGTTTCTTCTTTTTGGATTGTTTGGAATACTTTCAGAAAAAATGGTACCAGCTCCTCTTTCTGTGTCTGGTAGATTTCGGCTGTGAACCGATCTGGAAAAAAAGTTTTTTTGTGTGGTAGGCTTTTAATTGTTGCCTCGACTTCAGACCTTGTTATTGGTCTATTCATAGTTTTGGCTTCCTCGTGGTTTAGTCTTGGGAGGACACAGGTGTTCAGGAATTCATTCATTTCTTCCTGGTTTACTAGTTTATATGCATAGAGTTGTTTGTAGTATTCTCTGATGATGGTTTAAATTTCTGTGGAATCTGTGGTGACTTGCACTTTATCTTTTTTATTGCATCTATTTGGTTGTTCTCTCTCTTCCTTTTTATGAGTCTGGCTAGTGGTCTGTCTATTTTGTTGATCTTTTCGAAAAACCAGCTCTTGGATTATTTGATTTTTTGAAGGGTTTTTCATGTCTCTATCTTTTTCAGTTCTGCTCTGATCTTAGCTATTTCTTGTCTTTGGCTAGGTTTTGAGTTTTTTTTATCTTGCTCCTCTAGCTATTTCAATTTTGATGATAGGGTGTCAATTTTGGGTCTCTCCACTCTTCTCATGTGGGCAATTATTGCCATATATTTTCCTCTACAGACTGCTTTAAATATGTCCCAGAGATTCTGGTATGTTGTGTCTTCTTTCTTGTTGGTTTCGAAGAACCTCATTATTTCTGCCTTCATTTTATTGTTTATCCAATCAACATTCAAAAGCCAGTTTTTCAGTTTCCATGAAGCTGTCTGGTTCTGAGTTAGTTTCTGAATTCTGAGTTCCAACTTGATTGCACTATGGTCTGAGAGACTGTTTGTTATGATTTCCGTTGTTTTGCATTTGTTGAGGAGTGCTTTACTTCCAATTATGTGGTCAATTTTGGAGTAGGTGTGATGTGGTGCTGAGAAGAATGTATATTCTGTGGATTTGGGATGGAGAGCTCTGTAAATGTCTAACAGGTTTGCTTGTTCCAGGTCTGAGTTCAAGCCCTGGATATCCTTGTTAATTTTCTGTCTGGTTGATCTGTCTGATATTGACAGTGGAGTGTTAAAGTCTCCCACTATTATTGTGTGGGAGTCTCAGTCTCCTTGCAGGTCATTAAGAACTTGCCTTATATATCTGTGTGCTCCTGTATTGGATCCATATATATTTAGAATCGTTAGCTCTTCTTGTTGTATCGATCTTTTTACCATTATGTAATGACCTTCTTTGTCTCTTTTGATATTTGTTTCTTTAAAGTCTATTTTATCAGAGATGAGAATTGAAACTTCTGCTTTTTCTTTGCTCTCCTTTTGCTTGGTAAATCTTCTTCCGTCTTTTTATTTTAAGCCTTTGTGAATCTTTGCATGTGAAATGGGTTTCTTGGTACAGCACACTGATGGGTTTTGGTTTTTTATCCAATTTACCACTATGTGTCTTTTGATTGGTGCATTTAGCCCATTTACATTTAGGGTTAATATTGTTATGTGTGCGTTAGATACTGCCATTTTGATGCTAGCTGGCTGTTTTGTCCCTTGGTTGATGCAGATTCTTCATTTTGTTGATGCTCTTTAGCATTTGGTATGCTTTTGGAATCGCTGGTACTGATTGTTTCTTTCTATGTGTAGTGCCTCTTTCAGGAGCTCTTTTAAAGTAGGCCTGGTGGTGACAAAATCTCTGTGTTCTTTGTTGTTGGCAAAAGATTTTATTTTTCCTTTGCTTATGAAGCTCAGTTTGGCTGGATATTGAATTCTGGGTTGAAAGTTCTTTTCTTTAAGTATGTTGACTATTGGCCCCCACTCTCTTCTGGCTTGTAGAGTTTTTGCTCAGAAATCTGCTGTGAGTGTGATGGGCTTCCCTTTGTGGGTTACCCTACCCTTGTCTGGCTGCCCATAGTATTTTCTCCTTCATTTCAACCCTGTCGAATCTGAAGTTTATGTGCCTTGGGGTTGCTCTTCTTGCAGAATATCTTTGTGGTGTTCTCTGTATTTTCTGGAGTTGAGTATTGACCTGCCTTTCTAGGTTGGGGAAATCTTCGTGGATAATATCCTGAAGAGTGTTTTCCAGCTTGGATTCATTCTCTTCGTCACATTCTGTTACACCTATCAAACGTAGGTTGGGTCTTTCACATAGTCCCACATTTCTTGGAGATTTTGTTCATTCCTCTTTGCTCTTTTCTCTCTAATCTTGGTTTCTCTTTTTATTTCATTGAGTTGATCTTTGACTTCTGATATTCTTTCTTCTGCCTGGTTAATTCAGCTGTTGAAACTTGCGCGTGCTTCACGCAGTTCTTGTGTTGTGTTTTTCAGCTCCTTCAATTTATTCATATTCCTCTCTAAGTTGCCCATTCTTGTTATCATTTCCTCGAATCCTTTTTCAAATCTTTTTTCAAGGTTCTTAGTTTCTTTGCATTGATTTAGTACACGTTCTTTTAGCTCACTGAGGTTTTGCATTATCCACCTTCTGAAGTCTGATTTCATCATTTTGTCCCTCTCATACTCCATCCAGCTTTGTTCCCTTGCTGCTGAGAAGTTTTGGTCCTTTGTAGGAGGTAAGGTGTTTTGGTTTCGGGTGTTTTTCTTCTTTTTGCGCTGGTTTCTTCCCATCTTTGTGGATTTATCCACCTGTCTTCTTAGTAGTTGCTGACTTTTCAACAGGGTCTCTGAGTGGACGCCCAGATTGTTGATAATGAAGTATTTCTGTTAGTTAGTTTTTCTTCTAACCGTTTAGTTTTTCTTCTGTACAAGTGCTGAGGTCCACTCCAGCCCCTGCTTGTCTGGGGTACACCTGTAGCAGCTGCAGAACAGTGAGAGATGCTACCAGTTTTTTCTTCTGCTATCTTTGTCCCAGAATGGTGCCCACAAAATGTCAGTTTGATTAGGTTTTTTTTCTTTTTGAGGTGGCTCTTTGAATATAAAGAAGTCAGGGAGCTGCTTGAGGAGATGGTCTGTACTTTATAGGAGCTACAATGCTGAGCTGTGAGCTCCGTTGTTCACTCAGGGTTGCTGGGCTTATATGTTTACATCTGCTGCAGCAGAACTTATAAAACCCCCTTTTTTCCCTCAGATGCTCTGTCTCAGGGAGTTGGTGCTTTCTTTTGAGTATCTGTTGCACTGTCCTGCCCATCTAGGAGGCAGTCTATTCACTATTTGTCTGCCGGGGCTCCACCCTGGTAGCACAGGTTCACCCTGCTGCCATGGGGCTTTGTTCTACTGTGGTGTGCTCTGCCCTGTTGGTGGCATTTTTCTGTTGTGGCTAGTTGTCTCAGCAACGGCAGGCTGCATCAGCAGTGGGAGGTACTTCAGTAGGGGCGGATTGCATCCATAGTGATGGACGCCCCTCCCCCACCAAGCTGCATCATCCTGGATTCAGCTGACGCCACAGCAAACTCTCAATCCTGAGCACCTCAAATCACCATGCTGCTTGTCCCTGTGAGGGTGGGACCCTCTGAGCCTGATCACCTGGCTCCCTGCCTCCGAGTCCCTCCTCTCTTTCTCTCTCTCTTTTTTTCCAAATTGAATGGTTGACTCTCTCACAGGCGCCCCAGTCGCCTGCTGATTGGCCACTGGGATCCATGTGATCTTCCGTGTGGTGGCCCACTGCACTGGCACAAATCGCTGTTTTAGGGAATCTCCTGGTCTGGCTCACCATCTAAGTCCCATTTAATCAAATAGACATGTCAATTTGCCCTCCCAAAACTCAGATTGCCGGTCTAACAGGGCACCCTGACCAGTGAGCTTTGTGTGGGCTGCTGCTGTGCTGCAGCAACTGCTGAAATGGCCACGCAAGCTGTAAGGGCTGCTCTTCTCTCCTGTGTCTCTCCTACACCTGGGAATTTTCCAGTTCTGTTGGTTACAAAAGTCCATCTGAAAATGCAGCTAGGACTCAACCTCTGTGCCTGCACTGAGAGCTGCAATCCTGAGTTGTTTCTATGGCGCCATCTTAAATGCTTCTCCAATGAAAGCTTAAGCAAACAGATGCATACATACAGCAGTGTAACTCTATAAGTTGAATGCATACATTGACAACCTTTCTCCCGGATAGTTACCTTTTAGTGTTTAAGGTGAGAGACTTCTCATTACAGCATGTGCCCACTTTCTGTATGTAATGAACAAATGTAGGTTCTGTAAGAAAAGTGTTTCTAGCCTTTAGAATCAAAAGGTAGATGAAAATTTCTTAGTTGAATGCATGCACATCAGAGCAGCCTCCTATATATGTTTCTTCTGTGTTTTTAAGGCATTCTTTTTGCTATTTTGTATAACACAGGATTTTGCTGGAATTGTCAGTTTTGAGATTCTCCACAGAAAGTGTTTGTAAACTACTGCATACACACAACAGTGTAACTCTGTAAATTGAATGTACACATTGACAATTTTTCTCTCAGAGAGCTTCTATTAAGTACCTAAGGTGAGAGATTTCTCATTAGAGCATATGCTCATTTTTCGTCTGCAATAAACAAATCTAGCTTCTGTAAGAAAAGATTTTCTTTCATTTTTTTTAAGATGGAGTTTTGCTTTTGTTACCCAAGTTGGAGTGCAATGGTGTGATATCAGTGCAATGCAACCTCCACTTCCTGGGTTCAGGCAATTCTCCTGCCTCAGCCTCCTGAGTAGCTGGGATTACAGGCACGTGCCCAAATGCCCAGCTAACTTTTTGTATTTTTAGTAGAGACGGGCTTTCACCATGTTGACCAGGATAGAATGGCCTCAATCTCTTGACCTCATGATCCACCCACCTTGGCCTCTCAAAGTGCTGGGATTACAGGCTTGAGACTCTGCGCCTGGCCAGAAAAAGTTTTTCTAACCTACTGAATCAAAACATAGATGCAACTTTCTTAGTTGAATGCACACACACCAGAGAAGTTTAGCTGATATGATTCTTCTGTGTTTTACAGGCAGTCTTATTTCCATTTCTTATAGCACAGAATTTTGTTGGAAATGTCAGTATTGATATTCTCCACAGAAAGAATTTGCAAGGTGCTGCATACACACAGCAGTGTAACTGTGTAGGTTGGATGCACTCATAGATAACCTTTATCGTGGATAGCTTCCTTTGAGTTTTTAAGGTGAGAGCTTTCTCATGACAGCATATGCTCACTTTTCACCTGAAATGAACAAGTCTAGCTTTTGTAAGAAATGTGTTTCTAACCTGCTGAATTAAAACATAGGTGCAACTCCCTTAGTTGAACGCATGCACAATAGAGCAGTTTCAGAGATATGTTTCTTCTGTGCTTTACAGGCAGTCTTACAGCTATTTCGTATAACACAAGATTTTTCCAGAAATGTCTGCTGTATAATTCTCCACATAAAGTGTATGCAAACTGATGCATGCACACAGGAGTGTAACTTTCAAGTTAAATGCACACATTAACAAACTTTCTCCTGGATAGCTTCCATTGAGTGTTTTAGGTGAGAGATTTCTCATCATTGCATATGAAGACTTTCCATCTGGAATGAACAAACTAGCTTCTGTAAGAAAAGTGTTTATTTCCTGATGAATTGAAACCTAGATGCAACTCTTCTGGTTGAACACACAGACAGCAGAGCAGTTTCACAAATACGCTTCTGTGTTTAACAGGCAGTCTTACTGCTATATCATATAACACGGGATTTTGCTGAAAATTTCTGTTTGGAGATTCTCCATAGAAAGCGTTTGAAAACTGCTGCATACACACAGAAGTGCAACAGCACATTAAAAAACTTATCTATCATGATGAAGTAGGATTCATCCCAGGGATGCAAGGCTGGTTCCACATATGCAAGTCTATAAACGTAATTCACCACATAAACAGAAGTAAAATCAAAAACCATATAATTATCTTAATTGCCGTAGAGAAGGCATTTGACAAAATTCAACAGCTCTTTATGCTAAAAACCCTCAATAAACCTGGTATTGATTGAACATATATCAAAGTAATGAAAGCTATTTACAACAAACCAACAGCCAATATCATACTTAATGGGCAAAAACTGGAAGCATTCCCTTTGAAACTCGGCACTAGACAAGGATGCCCTCTCTCACCATTTCTATGCAACATAGCACTGGAGGTTTTATCCTGAGCAATTAGGCATAAAAAAGTCATACATGTTATTTGAATAGGAAAGGTGGAAGCCAAATTGTCTTTATGCACAGACAACATGATAGTATACCCAGAAGACCCCATCACCTCATCCTAAAAACTCCTGAAGCTGATAAGCAATTTCAGCAAAGTCTCAGGATATAAAATCAATGTGCAATAATCACAAGCATACCTATACTCTAATAACAGACTTAAAGACAATCAAATCGAAACAAACTTCCATTCACAATTGCTGCAAAGGGAATAAAATACCCAGTAATACTACTTACAAGGAACGTAAAAGACCTCTTTAAGGAAAGCTGCAATCCACCGCTCAATGAAATAAGAGATACACAAACAGATGGAAAAATATTCCATGTTCATGGTTAGAAAGAATCAATATCGTGAAAATGGCTATAATGCCCAAAGTAATTTACACAATCAATGCTATCCCCATCAAGCTACAATTGAATTTCCTCACAAAACTGGAGAAAACCACCATGAACTTCATATGGAACCAAAAGGGACCCAGCAGAGCCAAGTCAATTCTCAGCAAATAGAACACAGAACAGAGGCATCGGAGGCAAATCAACATATCTACAACCATATAATCTTTGATAAACCAGACAAAAACAAGCAATGGGGAAAGGATTCCCTGTTTAACAAATGGTGTTGGGAAAACTGGTTAGCCATGTGCAGAAAGCAGAAACTGCACCCCTTCCTGACACCTTACTCTAAAATTAACTCCAGATGGATTAAAGACTTAAACATAAGACCTGGCACCATAAAAATCCTAGAAGAAAATCTAGGCAAAATCATTCAGGACATAGGCATAGGCAAGGAATTCATGACCAAAACACCAAAAGCATTGGCAACAAAAGCCAAAATACACAAATGGGACCTAATCAAACTCCACAGATTTTGCACAGCAAAGGAAACAGGCACTAGAGTGAATCGGCAAGCAACAGATTGGGAAAAAATCTTTGCAGTTTACCCAACTGACAAAGGGCTGATATCCAGAATTTACAAAGAACTCAAACAGATTTACAGGAAAAAAACAAACAAGCCCATTCAAAAATGTGCAAAGGATATGAATAGACACTTTACAAAAGAAGACATACATGAGGGCAACAAACACATGAAAAAATGCTCATCATCACTGGTCCTTGGAGAGATGCAAATCAAAACCACATTGAGATACCATCTCACACCGGTTAGAATGGTGATCATTAAAAAATCTGGAGAAAACAGATGCTGGAGAGGATGTGGAGAAAGAGGAACACTCTTACACTGTTGGTGGGAGTGTAGATTAGTTCAACCATTGTGGAAGACAGCGTGGCGATTCCTCAAGGACCTAGAAATAGAAATTCCATTTGACCCAGCAATCCCATTACTGGGTATATATCCAAAGGACTATAAATCGTTCTACTATAAGGACACATGCACACGAATGTTCATTGAAGCACTGTTTACAAGAGCAAAGACCTGGAACCAACCCAAATTCATATCGATGATAGACTGGACTGGGAAAATGTGGCACATATACACCATGGAATATTATGCAGCAATCAAAAATGACGAGTTTATGTCCTTTGTAAGGACATGGATGTATCTGGAGAACATGATTCTCAGCAAGCTGACACAAGAACAGAAAAGAAAATACAACATATTATCACTCATAGGCGGGTGAGAAAAAAGAGAACACATGGACATGGGGGGGTACTACACACTGGGGTCTATTGGGAGGAATAGGGGAGGGAGAGCAGGTGGGAGCTAGGAAGGGATAGCCTGCGGAGAAATTCCAAATGTGGGTTAAGGGGAGGAAAGCAGCAAAACATACTGCCATGTGTGTACGTATGCAACTATCTTGCACGTTCTGCACATGTACCTCAAAACCTAAAATGCAATATAAAAAAAAATCTGGAGACAACAGGTGTTGGAGAGGATGCAGAGAAATAGGAACACTCTTACACTGTTGGTGGAAGTGTGAATTAGTTCAACCATTGTGGAAGACAGTGTGGCGATTTCTGAAGGACCTAGAAATACAAATTCCATTTGACCCAGCAATCCCATTACTGGGGATATATCCAAAGGACTATAAATCGTTCTAATATAAGGACTCATGCACACAAATGTTCATTGCAGCACTGTTTACAATAGCAAAGACCTGGAACCAACCCAAATTTCCACCAATGATATACTGGACTGGGAACCTGTGGCACATATACACGATGGAATATTATGCAGCCATCAAAAGTGATGAGTTTTTGTCTGTTGTAAGGACATGGATGAATCTGGAGAACATCATTCTCAGCAAACTGACACAAGAACAGAAAAGAAAATACCATATATTCTCACTCATAGGTGGGTGAGAAAAATGAGAACACATGGACACAGGGAGGGGGGTACTACACACTGGGTTCTGTTTAGGGGAATAGGAGAGGGTCAGCGTGGGGGGGATCTCGGGAGTGATAGCCTGGGGAGAAAAGACAAATGTGGGTGAAGTGTAGGAGGGAAACAAAACACACTGCCATGTGTGCACCTATGCAACTCTCTTGCACGTTCTGCACATGTACCCCAAAACCTAAAATGCACTAAAAATTAAAAGAAAAAAAAGAAAAGTGATTCTAACCTGCTGAATGAGAACATAGATGCAACTCTGTTAGTTGAACAGAATCACACCAGAGCAGTTTCACAGATATGCTTTTTCTATGTTTTACAGCTAGTATTAATGCTATTTTGTATAACACAGCATTTTGCTGGAAATGTCAGTTTTCAGATCCTTCACAGTAAGCTTTTGTAATCTGCTGCATACACACAGCTGCGTAACTTGGTAATTTGAAGGCACATATTGAAAACCTTTCTCCTAGGTAGCTTTATTTGAGTGTTTAAGGTGAGAGATATCTCAAGACAGCATGTGCCCATTTACGTCTGGAATGAACTCATCTAGCTTCTGTAAAAAAAAAGTGTTTCTAACATGCTGAATCATAACATAAACGCAGCTTTCATAGTTGAATGCACCCACGCCAGAGCAGTTTCACAGATACGTTTCTTCTCTATATTACATTTAGTCTTACTGCTATTTCATAAAATGAGAGATTTTGCTGGTAACGTCAGTTTTAATATTCTTCAGATAAAGCGTTTGCTAACTGCTGCATGCACACAGCAGTGCAACTCTGTAAGTTGAAGACATACATTGACAACCTTTCTCCCTGATAGGTTTCTTTCAGTTTGTAAGGTGAGAAATTTCGGATTATGACATATGCCCACTTTCTATCTGGAAGGAACAAATCTATCTTCTGTAAGAAATGTGTTTTTAACCTGCTGAATATCAGCATAGATGCAAATCTCTTAGTTGAATGCACACACACCAGAGCAGTTCCAAAGATACGTTTCTTCTGTGTTTAACAGGCAGTCTTATTGCTATTTTTTATAACATGGAATTTTACTGGCAATGTCAGTTTTAAGATTCTCCACAGAAAGCCTTTGCAAACTGCTGCATGCACCCAGCAGTGTAACTCTGTATGTTGAATTACTCATTGACAATCTTTCTCCCAGATAGCTTTCTTTGACTGTGTAAGGTGAGATATTTCTCATTACAGCATATGACCACTTTCCATCTGGAATGAACAAATCTAGCTTCTCTAAGATAAATGTTTATAACCTGCTGAATCAAAAGATAGATGCATCTTTCTTAATTGAATGCATGCACACCATAGAAGTTCCACAGATACTTCTCTGTTTTACAGGCAGTCTTACTGCTATTTCATACAACACTAGATTTTGATTAAAATGTCTGTTTTGAGATTCTCCACAGATAGCGTATCCAAAGTGCTGCATACAGACAGCAGTGTAACTCTGTAAGTTGAATACACACATTGACACCTTTTACCTGGAGACCTTCCTTTGAGTTTTAAGGTAAAATATTTCTGATTCCAGCATATGCCCACGTTTTCTCTGGGACGAGGAAAGCTAACTTCTTTAAATAAGTTGTTCTAACCTGCTGAATTGAAACACAGATGCAACCCTCTATGTTGAACGCACGTACACCAGAGCAGTTCCACAGGTACTTTACTTCTGTGTTTTCCAGACAGTCTTACTGCTATTTGTATAACATGGGATTTTGCTGGAGATGTCAGTTTTGAGATTCTCTAAAAAGGTGTTTCTAAACTGCTGCATACTCACAGCAGTGTAATTCTCTAAGTTGAAGGCTTATGTGGAGAACCTTTCTCCCAGAGAACTTCCTTTGAGATTTAAGGTGAGAGATTTCTAATTATAGCATATGCCGATTTTCCATGTAGAATAAACAAATATATCTTCTGTAAAAAATGTGTTTCTAAATTGCTGAATCAAAACATAGAAGAAACTGTCTTAGTAGAAGGCAAACACACCAGAGAAGTTTCACAGATATGTTTCTCCTGTGTTTTACAGGCAGTCTTACTGCTATTTCGATAACAAGGGATTTTGCTGGAATTGCCTTTTTTGTGATTCTAAACAGAAAGGGTTTGCAAACTGCTGCATGCACACAACACTGAAACATTGCTACTGGATAGCTTCCTTAGGGTGAGAGATTTCTCATTGCAGCACATGCCGGCTTTCCGTCTAGAATGAACAAATCTAATTTTTATAAAACAAGTGTTTCTAAACTGCTGTATCAAAACATAGATACAATTTTATTAGCTGAATGCACACACACCAGAGGAGTTTCACAGTTGTGTTTCTCCTGTGTTTTACAGGCAGTCTTACTGGTATTTCATGTAACCTGGTATTTTCCTTAAAATGTTCGTTTTGACATTCTCCAAAGAAAGCGTTAGCAAACTGCTGCATACACCCAGCAGTGTACATCTCTGTAAGCTAAATGCACAAATTGAAAACTTTTCTTCTGGATAGCCTTTGAGTTTTTAGGTGAGATTTCTTATTAAGTCACGTGTCCACTTTCCATATGGAATAAAAAAAATCTATCTTCTTTTTTTTATTGCATTTTAGGTTTTCGGGTACGTGTGCAGAACGTGCAAGATAGCTGCATAGGTACACACAAGACAGTGTGTTTTGTTGCCTTCCTCCACTTAACCCACATTTGGCATTTCTCCCCAGGCTATCCCTCCCAAGCTCCCCACCCCGCTGTCCCTCCCCTATTCCACCCAATAGAACCCAGTGCATAGTACCCCCTCCCTGTGTCCATTTGTTCTCATTTTTCTCACCCGCCTATGAGTGAGAATACGTGGTATTTCCTTTTCTGTTCTTGTGTCAGTTTGCTGAGAATGATGTTATCCAGATTCATCCATGTACTTACACTGGACATAAACTCGTCATTTTTGATTACTGCATAATATTCCATGGTGTATATGTGCCAAATGTTCTCAGTCCAGGCTATCATCGATGGGCACTTGGGTTGGTTCCAGGTCTTTGCTATTGTAAACAGTGCTGCAATGAACATTCGTGTGCATGTGTTCTTATACTAGAACAATTTATATTCCTTTGGATATATACCCAGTAATGGGATTGCTGGGTCAAATGAAATTTCTATACCTAGGTCCCTGAGGAATGGCCACACTGTCTTCCACAATGGTTGAACTAATTTACATCCCTATCAACAGTGTAAGAGTGTTCCTTTCTCCACATTCTCTCCAGCATCTGTTGTCTCCAGCTTTTTTAATGATCGCCATTCTAACTGGCGTGAGATGGTATCTCAACGAGGTTTTGATTTGCATCTCTCTAATGACTAGTGATGATGAACATTTTTTCATGTGTTTGTTGGCCTCATGCATGTCTTCTTTTGTAAAGTGTCTGTTTATATCCTTTGCCCATTTTTGAATGGGCTTGTTTGTTTTTCTGTAAATCTGTTTGAGTTCTTTATTAATTCTGGATATCAGCCCTTTGTCAGTTGGGTAAACTGCAAAGATTGTTCCCCAATCTGTTGGTTGCCATTTCACTCTTGTGACTGTTTCTTTTGCTGTGCAAAAGCTGTGGAGTTTGATTAGGTCCCATTTGTCTATTTTGGCTTTTGTTTCCAATGCTTTTGGTGTTTTGGTCATGAAGTCCTTGCCTACTCCTATGTCCTGAATGGTTTTGCCCAGATTTTCTTCAAGGGTTTCTATGGTGTCAGGTCTTATGTTTAAGTCTTTAATCCATCTGGAGTTAATTTTAGTGTAAGGTGTCAGGAAGGGGTCCAGTTTCTGCTTTCTGCACATGGCTAACCAGTTTTCCCAACACCATTTGTTAAACAAGGAATCCTTTCCCCATTGCTTGTTTTTGTCTGGTTTATCAAAGATTATATGGTTGTAGATATGTTGTGTTGCCTCTGATACCTTTGTTCTGTTTTATTGGTCTGTATCTCTCTTTTGGTACCAGTACCATGCTGTTTTGATTACTGTAGCCTTGTAGTATTGTTTGAAGTCAAAAAGTGTGATACCTCTTGCTGTGTTCTGTCTGCTTAGAAGTGAGTTGGCTATGCGGGTTCTCTTTCGGTTCCATATGAAGTTCATGGTGGTTTTATTCTAGTTCTGTGAAAAAATTCAGTGGTAGCTTCATGGGGATAGCGTTGATTCTCTAAATTACTTTGGGCAGTATAGCCATTTTTACAATATTGATTCTTCCTAACCATGCACATGGAATAATTCTCCATCTGTTTGTGTCCTCTCTTATTTTGTTGAGCAGTAGTTTGTAGTTTTCATTGAAGAGGTCCCTTATGTTCATTGTAAGTTGCATTCCTAGGTATTTTATTGTCTTTGTAGCAATTGTGAATGGCAGTTCATTCCTGATTTGGTTCTCTTTAAGTCTGTTATTGGAGTATAGGAATACTTGTGATTTTTGCACATTAATTTTATATCCTGAGACTTTGCTGAAGTTGCTTATCAGTCTCAGGAGTTTTTGGGCTGAGGTGATGGGGTCTTCTAGATATAGTATCATGTCGTCTGCAAATAGAGACAATTTGGCTTCCAACTTTTCTTTTCAAATACCATTTATTACTTTTATTTTGCCTGATTGCTCTGGCTAGAAATTCCAGTACTATGTTGAATAGGAGTGTTGAGAGAGGGCATCCTTGTCTAGTGCCGGAATTCAAAGGGAGTGCTTCCAGTTTTTGCCCATTCAGTATGATATTGGCTGTTGGTTTGTCGAATATAGCTTTTATTACTTTGAGATATGTTCCATCAATACCGAGTTTATTGAGGGTTTTTAGCATGAAGGGCTGTTGAATTATCGTAAATGCCTTCTCTGCATCAATTGAGATAATCATGTGGTTTTTGTTTTTACTTCTGTTTATGTGGTGAATGACGTTTATAGACTTGCATATGTTGAACCAGCCTTGCAACCCTGGTATGAATTCTACATGATCATGCTGAATAACCTTTTTAATGTGCTGTTGCTATAGGTTTTCCAGTATTTTATTAAAGATTTTTGCATCTATGTTCATCATGCATATTGGCCTGAAGTTTTCTTTTCTTGTTGAGTCTCTGCCGTGTTTTGGTATCAGAATGATTTTGGTCTCACAAAATTATTTGGAAAGGGGGGCACTCTCAAGATGGCGTCGTAGAAGCGACTCAGTATTGCAGCTCTCAGTGAAGGCGCAGAGGGTGAGTCCCAGCCGCATTCTCAGATGGACCATTTTTGCCCACAGACCGTTGAAAGTCCCAGGTGTGGGAGAGACACAGGACGGTAGTACAGCCGGCTCACACAGCTGCTTTGGCCAGCGCCACAGCGGGACCCGGCACAGAACTCACGGATTTGGGTGCCCTGTTAAACTGGCAATCTGAGATTTGAAAGGGCAGATTGGCATGTCCATCTGATTGAATGGGACTTGGACAATCAGTCAGACCAGGAGTTTCCTGGGAAGCGTGATCTGAGCCCGTGCAGTGGGCAGCAGCATGGGAGATCGCATGGATCCCAGTGCACTATCAGCAGGCTACTGGGGCACCAGTGAGAGAGTCAATCTTTCAGCTTGGGGAGAGGAAGAGAGAGAGAGAGAGGACAGACTATGAGGCAGGGAGCTTGGTGATCGGGCTCGGCAGGTCCCAACTTCATGGGAACAAGCAGGGCGGCAACTGGAGGTGCTTGGGGCTGAGAGTTTTGCTGCTGGCATCTAGGACACTGCAGCCCACTGAGGGCGGGGTGTCTGCAATGACTGATGCAATCCGCCCCCACTGAAGTACTGCCCAGGGCTGACACAGCCTGCCGTTGCTGAGGCAACCTGCCATAACAGAAAGACTCCACCAGAAGCGGGGAGCGCTTCACAGCAGAAGGAAGCCAAGCAGCAACAGGGCTGACCAGCGCTAGAAGGTCAGAGGCACGGCAGGCAAATAGTAAATAGACTGCCTCCGAGTGGGGCAGGACAGTGCAACAGATACTCATAAAGAAAGCCCCAACTCCCTAAGACAGAGCATCTAAGGGAGGCAAAAAGGGTGGTGTTTTATGAGTTCTATTGCAGTAGACATAAACAACCTCCCAACAACCCTGAATGAATAATGGAGCTCACAGCTCAGCACTGGAGCTCCTATAAAGCACAGACCATCTACTCAAGCAGATCCCTGACCCCTATATATCCAAAGAGTCACCACAAAAAAGAACTAATCAGACTGACATTTGGTGGGAATCATTCTGAAACAAAGACAGAAGAAGAAACTGGTATCATCCCTCACTGTTCTGCAGCTGCTACAGGTATACCCCAGACAAGCAGGGCCTGGAGTGGACATCAGCACTCATACAACAGAGGGGCTAGACCATTAGAAGAAAAAATAAGTAACAGAAATACTTCATCATCACCAATCTAAGCGTCCACACAGAGACCCAATTGAAACATCAGAAACTACTAATACGACAGGCGGATAAATCCATAAAGATTGGAAGAAATCAGCGCAAAAATGTGAAAAACACCCGAAACCAAAACACCTCACCTCCAAAACAGGACCAAAACTCCTCACCAGCAAGGGAACAAAGCTGGACGAAGAATGAGGGTGACGAAATGATGGAATCAGACTTCAGAAAGTGGATAATGAGAAACTTCAGTGAGCTAAAAGAACATGTTCTAAACAAGTGCAAAGAAACAAAGAACCTTGAAAAAAGATTTGAAAAAGATTCGAGGAATTGATAACAAGGATGGACAACTTAAAGAGGAATATGAATGAATTGAAGAAGCTAGAAAACACAACACGAGAACTTCGGGAAGCATGCACAAGTGTCAACAGCTGAATTGACCAAGCAGAAGAAAGAATATCAGGAGTTGAAGATCAACTCAATGAAATAAAACGAGAAACCAAGATTAAAGGAAAAGCACAAAAAGGAATGAATAAAATCTCCAAGAAATGTGGGACTATGTGAAGAGACCCAACCTACGTTTGATAAATGTACAAGAATGCGATGAAGTGAATGAATCCAAGCTGGAAAACACTCTTCAGGATATTATCCAGGAGAATTCTCCCAACCTAGCAAGACAGGTCAATACTCAACTCCAGGAAATACAGAGAACACCACAATAATATTCCACAACAAGAGCAACCCCAAGGCATATAATCCTCAGATTCACCATGGTTGAAATGAAGGAGAAAATACTAAGGGCAGCCAGAGAGAAAGGTCGGGTCACCCACAAAGGGAAGCCCATCAGACTCACAGCAGATCTCTCAACAGACACTCTACAAGCCAGAAGAGAGTGGAGGCCAATATTCAACATTCTTAAAGAAAAGAACTTTCAACCCAGAATTTCATATTAAGCCAAAGTGAGCTTCATAAGAAAAGGAAAAATAAAATCCTTCACGAACAAGCAAGTACTCAGAGATTTTGTCACCACTAGGCCTGCGTTAAAAGAGCTCCTGAAAGAGGCACTACACATAGAAAGAAACAACCACTACCAGCCATCCTAAAAGCATACCAAATACTAAAGACCATCAACACAATGAAGAATGTACATGAACCAACGGGCAAAACAGCCAGCTAGCATCAAAATGGCAGTATCAAATTCACAGATAACAATATTAACCCTAAATGTAAATCGGCTAAATGCACCAATCAAAAAACACAGACTGGCAAATTGGATAAAAAAACAAAACCCATCAGTGTGCTGTATCCAGGAAACCCACCTCACACGCAAAGATACACAAAGGCTCAAAAGGAAAGGATCGAGGAAAATTTACCAAGCAAATGGAGAGCAAAAAAAAAGCAGGAGTTGCAATTCTAGTCTCTGATAAAATAGACTTTAAAGCAACAAAGATCAAAAGGGACAAAGAAGGTCATTATATAATGGTCAAAGTATCGATACAACAAGAAGAGCTAACGATGCTAAATATATATGGACCAAATGTAGGAGCACCCAGATATATAAGGCAAGTTCTTAATGACTTACAAAGAGACATAGACTCCCACACAATAATAGTGGGAGACGTTAACACTCCCCTGTCAATAGCAGACAGATCAACCAGACAGAAAATTAACAAGGATATCCAGGACTTGAACTCAGACCTAGAACAAGCAAACCTGATAGACATTTACAGAACTCTCCACCCCAAATCCACAGAATATACATTCTTCTCAGCACCACATCACATCTACTCCAAAGTTGACCACATAATTGGAAGTAAAGCACTCCTCAGCAAATGCAAAACAACTGAAATCATAACAAACAGTCTCTCAGACAATAGTGCAATTAAGTTGGAACTCACAATTCAGAAAATACCTAAGAACCACACAGCATCATGGAAACTGAACAACTGACTCTTGAATGTTAAATGGATAAAAAAATAAATGAAGGCAGAAATAAAGAAGTTCTTTGAAACCAACAAGAATGAAGACACAATGTACCAGAATCTCTGGAACACATTTGAAGCAGTCTGTAGAGAAAAATATATAGCAATAAGTGCCCACATGAGAAGAGTGGAGAGATCCAAACTTGACACCCTATCGTCGAAACTGAAAGAGCTAGAGGAGCAAGATCAAAAAAGCTCAAAACCTAGCCAAAGACAAGAAATAACTAAGATCAGAGCAGAACTGAAGGAGATAGAGACAAGAAAAACCCTTCAAAAATCAATAAATCTACGAGCTGGTTTTTCAAAAAGATCAACAAATTAGAGAGACCACTAGCCAGACTGATAAAAAAGAAAAGAGAGAGCAACCAAATAGATGCAAAAAAAACGATAATGGGGAAATCACCAGAGATTCCACAGAAATTCAAACCATCATCAGAGAATACTACAAACAACGCTATGCACATAAACTAGTAAACCAGGAAGAAATGGATCAATTCCTGGATGCCTGTTTCCTTTCAAGCCTAAACCAGGAGAAAGCTGAAACTATGAATAGACCAATAACAAGGTCTGAAGTTGAGGCGCAATTAAGAGCATACCACACAAAAAAAGCCCAAATCCCGATGGGTTCACAGCTGAATTATACCAGACACACAAAGAGGATCTGGTACCATTTCTTCTGAAACTATTTCAAATAATTCAAAAAGAGGAAACCCTTCCCAAATCATTTTATGAGACCAACATCATCCTGATACCAAAAGCTGACAGAGACTCAACAAGAAAAGAAAACTTCAGGCCAATATCCATGATGAACATAGATGCAAAAATCTTCAATAAAATACTGGCAAACCGATTGAAACAGCACATTGAAAAACTTATCCATCATGATCAAGTAGGATTCATGCCGGGCATGCAAGGCTGGTTCAACATACGCAAGTCTATAAATGTAATTCACCACATAAAAAGAAGCAAAAACAAAAACCACATGATTATCTCCATTGATGCAGAGAAGGCATTTGACAAAATTCAACAGCCCTTTATGCTAAAACCCCTCAATAAACTTGGTATTGATGGAACATCTCTCAAAGTAATAAAAGTTATTTACGACAAACCAACAGCGAATATCATACTGAATGGGCAAAAACTGGAAGCATTCCCTTTGAAATCCGGCACTAGACTAGGATGCCCTCTCCCACCACTCTTATTCAACATAGTACTGGAAGTTCTAGCCAGAGCAATCAGGCAAGAAAAAGAAATAAAGTGTATTCAAATAGGAAAGGTGGAAACCAAATTGTCTCTATTTGCAGACGACATGATAGTATACCTAGAAGACCCCATCACCACAGCCCAAATCCTCCTGAAACAGATAAGCAACTTCAGCAAAGTCTCAGGATATAAAATTAATGTGTAAAAATCACAAGTATTCCTATACACCAATAACATACTTAAAGTGAACCAAATCAAGAACGAATTGCCATTCACAATTGCTACAAAGAAAATAAAATACCTAGGGATACAACTCACAAGGAATGTAAGGGACCTCTTTAAGGAAAACTACAAACCACTGCTCAACGAAATAAGAGAGGACACAAACAGATGGAGAAACATTCCATGTTCGTGGTTAGGAAGAATCAATATCGTGAAAATGGCTATACAGCCCAAAGTAATTTACACAATCAATGCTATCCTCATCAAAAAGCCATTGATTTTTTCTCACAGAACTGGAAAAAACCACCATAAATTTTATATGGAACTAAAAAAGAGCCCGCATAGCCAAGTCAATTGTAAGCATAAAGAACACAGCGGGAGGCATCACACTACCAGACTTCAAAAAATACTACAAGGCTACAATAATAAAAACCGCATGGTACTTGTACCAAAACAGAGATATAGACCAATGGAACAGAACAGAAGCATCAGATGCAACACAACATATCTACAACCATATTATTTTTTATAAACCAGACAAAAACAAGCAATGGGGAAAGGATTCCCTATTTAATAAATGGTGTGGGGAAAACTGGCTAGCCATGTGCAGAAAGCAGAAACTGGACCCCTTCCTTACACTTTACACTAAAATTAACTCCAGATGAATTAAAGACTTAAACGTAACACCTGACAACTTAAAAACCCTTGAAGAAAATCTATGCATAACCATTCAGGACATAGGAGTAGGCAAGGACTTCATGACCAAAACACCAAAAGCATTGGCAACAAAAGCCAAAATAGACAAATGGGACCTAATCAAACTCCAAAGCTTCTGCACAGCAAAAGAAAAATTTACTAGAGTGAATCGGCAACCATCATAATGGGAAAAAATCTTTGCAGTTTACACATCTGACAAAGGGCTGATATCCAGAATTTACAAAGAACTCAAACAGATTTACAGGAAAAAAACAAACAAGCCCATTCAAAAATGGGCAAAGAGTATGAACAGACACTTTACAAAAGAAGACATACATGAGGTCAACAAACATATGAAAAACTGCTCATAATCACTGGTCATTAGAGAGATGCAAATCAAAACCACATTGTGATACCATCTCACACCAGTTAGAATGGCGATCATTAAAAAATCTGGAGACAGTAGATGCTGGAGAGAATGTGGAGAAATAGGAACACTCTTTCACTGTTGGTGGGTGTGTAAATTAGTTCAACCATTGTGGAAGACAGTGTTGAGATTCCTCAGGGACCTAGAAATAGAAATTCCATTTGACCCAACAATCCCATTACTGGGTATATATCCAAAGGACTATAAATCGTTCTACTATAAGAACACACGCACACGAATATTCATTGCAGCACTGTTTACAATAGCAAAGAACTGGAACCAACCCAAATGCCCAACGATGATAGACTGGACTGGGAAAATGTGGCACATATACACCATGGAATATTATGCAGCAATCAAAAATGATGAGTTTGTGTCCTTTGTAAGGACATGGATGAATCTGGAGAACATCATTCTCAGCAAACTGACACAAGAACAGATAAAGAAATACTGCATATACTCACTCATAGGTGGGTGAGATAAATGAGAACACATGGACACAGAGAGGCGGTCTACTATACACTGGGGTCTATTGGGGGAATGGGAGAGAGTCAGCGGGGGTGGCTGGGGAGGGATAGCCTGGGGATGAATGCCAAGTGTGGGTGAAGGGGAGGAAGGCAGCAAAACACACTGCCATGTGTGTACCTATGCAACTATTTTGCACGTTCTGCACATGTACCCCAAAACCTATAATGCAATAAAAATTAAATAAAATTATTTGTAAAGGATTCCCTGTTTTTTTATTACTTGGAATAGTTTCAGGAGGAATGGTACCAGCTCCTCTTTGTGTGTCTGGTAGAATTTTGCTGTGAACCCATCTGGACCAGGGCTTTGTTTGTGTGGTAGGCTCTTAATTGCTGCCTCAACATCAGACCTTGTTATTGGTCTATTCATAGTTTCGGCTTCCTTCTGGTTTAGGCTTGGGAGAACACAGGTGTCCAGGAATTTATCCATTTTTTCCTGTTTTACTAGTTTATGTGCATTGAGTTGTTTGTAGTATTTTCTGATGATGGTTTAAATTTCTGTGGAATATGTGGTGATTTCCGCTTTATCATTTTTTATTGCATCTAGTTTGTTGTTCTCTCTTTTTTGTCAGTCTTCCTAGCGGTCTGTATATTTTGTGATCTTTTTGAGGAACGAGCTCTTGGATTTATTGGTTTTTTAAAGAGATTTTTTTTGTGTCTCTATCTCTTTCAGTTCTGCTCTGATCTTAGTTATTCCTTGTCCTCTGGTAGGTTTTGAGTTTTTTTGATTTTCGTTCTCTAGTTGTTTCAATTTTGATGATATGGTGTCAATTTTGGATCTCTCCACTATTCTCATGTGGGCACTTATTGTTATATATTTTCCTCTCGAAGCTGCTTTAAATGTGTCCCAGAGACTGTGGCATATTGTGTCTTCATTCTCGTTGGTTTTGAAGATTTTTATTTCTGCCTTAATTTTATTGTTTATCCAATCAACATGCAAGAGCCAGTTGTTCAGTTTCCATGAAGCTGTGTGGTTCTGAGTTAGTTTCTGAATCTGAGTTCTAACTTAATTGCACTATGGTCTGAGAAACAATTTGTTATGATTTCAGTTGTTTTGCATTCGCTGAGGAGAGCTTTTCTTCCAATTATGTGGTCAATTTTTCAGTATGTGAGATGTGTTTCTGGGAAGAATGTATATTCTGTGGATTTGGGGTGGAGAGTTCTGTAAATATCTATCAGGTTTGCTTGTTGCAGGTCTGAGTTCAAACCCTGGATATCCGTGTTAATTTTCTGTCTGGTTGATCTGTCTAATATTGACAGTAGAGTGTTAAAGTCTCCCACTATTATTGTGTGGGAGTCTAAGTCTCCTTCTAGGTCGTTAAGAACTTGCCTTATATATCTGGGTTCTCCTGTATTGGGTCCATATATATTTAGAATCGTTAGCTCTCCTTTTACCATTATGTAATGACCGTCTTTGTCTCTTTTGATCTTTGTTTCTTTAAATTCTATTTTATCAGAGATGAGAATTGCAACTACTGTTTTTTTTGCTTTCCATTTGCTTGGTAAGTCTTTCTCCATCCCTTTATTTTGATCCTTTGTGAATCCTTGCAAGTGAGATGGGATTCCTCGATAAAGCACATCAATGGGTTTTGGTTTTTTAGCCAATTTGCCAGTCTGTGTCTTTTGATTGGTGCATTTAACCCATTTAAATTTAGGGTTAATATTATTATGTGTGAATTTGATACTGCCATTTTGATGGTAGCTGGCTGTTTTGTCACTTGGTTGATGTAAATTCTTCATTTTGTTGATGCTCTTTAGCATTTGGTATGTTTTTGGAATGGCTGGTACTGGTTGTTAATTTCTATTTGTAGTGCATCTTTCAGGAGCTCTTGTAAAGCAGGCCTGGTGGTGATAAAATTTCTGAGTACTTGCTTGTTGGCAAAAGATTTTTTTTTCCTTCACTTATAAAGCTCATTTTGGCTGGATATGAAATTCTGGGTTAAAAGTTCTTTTGTTTAAGGATGTTTAATATTGGCCCCCACTCTCTTCTGGCTTGTAGAGTTTCTGGCAAGATATATGCTGTGTGTCTCATGGGCTTTCCTTTGTGGGTTATCCTACCTTTCTTTCTGGCTGCCCTTAGTATTTTCTCCTTCATGTCAACCCTGGCGAATCTGACGATTATGTGCCTTGGGGTTGTTCTTCTTGCAGAATATCTTTGTGGTGTTTTCTGTATTTCCTAGAGTTGAGCATTGGCCTGCCTTGCTAGGTTGGGGAAATTTTCCTGGATAATATCCTGAAGAGTGTTTTCCAGCTTGGATTAATTCTCTTCATCACATTCTGGTACACCTGTCAAACGTAGGTTGGGTCTCTTCACATAGTCCCACATTTCTTGGAGATTTTGTTCATTCCTTTTTGTGCTTTTTTCTTTAATCTTGGTTTCTCTTTTATTTCATTGAGTTGATCTTCAACTTCTGGTATTCTTTCTTCTGCTTGGTCAATTTGGCTGTTGAAACTTGTGCATGCTTCGTGAAGTACTCGTGTTGTGTTTTTCAGCTCCTTCAATTCATTCATATTCCTCTCTAAGTTGTCCTTTCCTAGAATCTTTTTTCAAGGTTCTTAGTTTCTTTTCATTGATTTGGAACATGTTCTTTTAGCTCATTGAAGTTTCTCATTATCCACCTTCTGAAGTCTGATTCCATCATCTCTTCACACTCATTCTCTGTCCGGCTTTGTTCCCTTGCTGGTGAGGAGTTTTGGTCTTTTGTAGGAGGTGAGGTGTTTTGGTTTCGGGTGTTTTCCTCCTTTTTGCATTGGTTTAATCCCATTTTTGTGGATTTATCCACCTGTTGTCTTAGTAGTTGCTAATTTTTCAATTGAGTCTCTGAGTGGATGCCCAGATTGTTGATGATGAAGTATTTTTGTTACTTAGTTTTTCTTCTAATGGTCTAGACCCTCTGCTGTACCAGTGCTGAAGTACACTGCAGGCCCTGCTTATGTTGGGTACACCTGTAGCAGCTGTGGACCAGTGAGGGATGCTTCCAGTTTCTTCTTCTTCTATCTTTGTCCCAGAATGATGCCCGCCAAATGTCAGTCTGATTTTTTTTTTGAGGTGAATCTTTGGACATACAGCGGTCAGGGAGCTGCTTGAGCAGAAGGTCTGTACTTTATAGCAGCTCCAGTGCTGAGCAGTGAGCTCTGTTGTTCATTCAGGGCTGTTAGGCAGGTATGTTTAAGTCTTCTGCAGCAGAACTTATAAAACCCCTCCCTTTTTTTCTCAGATGCTCTGTCTCAGGGAGTTGGGGCTTTCTTTATGAATATCTTTTGCACTGTCTTGCCCACTAGGAGGTAGTCTATTCACTATTTGCCTACTGAGGCTCCACCCTGCTAGCGCGGGTCTGCCCTGCTGCAGCAGGGCTCCATTCTACAGTGGTGCTCTCCACCTTGCTGCCGGAGTCTCTCTGTTATGGCGGGTTGCCTCGGCAATGGGAGGCTGCGTCAGCACTAGGCGTGTACCTCAGTAGGGGCAGATTGCATCCATAGTGGCAGATGTCCCTCCTCCACCGGACTGCACTGCCCTGAATTCAGCTGAGCTCTCAGCAAATCTCTCAACCCTAAGCGCCTCCAATCGCTGCCCTGCTTGTCCCTGTGAGGGTGGGAGCTGCTGAGCCCAATCAGCTGGCTCCCTGCCTCAGAGTCCATCCTCTTTCTCTCTCTCTTTTTCTCTTCAATTTGAACGGTTGAGTCTCTCACTGGCGCCCCAGTAGCCTGCTGATAAGACACTGGGATTTGTGTGATCTCTATTGCTGCTGCCCACTGCACTGGCTCAAATCACGCTTCCCAGGAATCTCCTGGTCTGGCTCATTGTCCAAGTCCCGTTTAATCAGATGGACGTGTCAATGTGCCCTTCCAGATCTCTGATTGCCAGTTGAACAGGGCACCCAGACCAGTGAGTTTTGTGCTGGGTGCTGCTGCGCTGTGGCACCAGCCAGACCGGCCACGTGAGCCAAAGCACTGGCTGTGCTGGCGTCCGGTGTCTCTTTTACACCTGCAAATTTCCTCATTCTGTGGGCAACAAAGTTCTGTCTGAAAATGCAGCTAGGACTCATCCTCTGCGCCTTCACTGAGATATGCAATCCTGAGTTGTTTCAATGGCACCATCTTGGAAATCTCCTTACTGCTGTTTCTTAAAGGCTGGGATTTGGCTGGAAATGTCCGATTTTACATTTCTTACAGAAAGGGTTTACAAACTGCTGCAAACACACATCAGTTGAACTCTGTAAGATGACTGGACACACTGACGACCCATTCCATTAGAAAGCACCATTCTCCTTTTAGAACGAGATGCTTCTCAGTACATCCTGTACTCCAATTTACCCTGCAATGTCATAACTCAGCTCCAAAAAAAAAAAAAACGGGTTGTTTCTAACTCGCTGAATCTAAACATAGAGTCCGCTCTGTTACTTCAATGAAAACACAGCAGAGCAGTTAAAAAGATACGTTTGTTTTGTGTTTTACACGCTGTCTTACTGCTATTTCTCAGATGCTCGTATTTGGCTGGAAATGTCCACTTTTAAATTTTTTACAGAAACGGTTTGCAAACTGCTGCAAACACACATCAGTTAAACTCCATAAGTTGAATGTATATATTGAAGACTATTCTGTTATGTAGCTCCGTTTTTGTTTTAGAATCAGATATTTCTCAAGACAGCATGTACTCCCATTCACGCTGGATTATAAAAACAGTTCCCAGAAGAAACGTGTTTCTAACTCGCTGAATCTAAACATAGATTCAACTCTCTTAGTTGAACAAACACACAGCATAGATGTTTGAAAGATACATTTGTTTTGGGTTTCATACTCTGTCTTACTGTTATTTTTAGATGCTGGGATATACCTGAAATGTCCGTTTCTAGATTATTTAAAGAAAGGATTTACAAACCGCTGTAAACCCACATCAGTTTAAATTCATAAGATGAATGCACACATTGACGACCATTTAGTTAGAAAGCTCCGTTTCTGTTTTAGAACCAGATATTTCTTAGTAGAGAATGTACTTCTATTTACTCGGGAATATCAAAATGCAGCGACAAAAAGAAACGTGTTTCTAACTCGATGAATTTAAACACAGATTCAACTCCCTTAGTTGAACGAACACACAGCAGAGCAGTTTGAAAGATACATTTGCGCTGTGTTTTACAGGCTGTCTTACTGCTATTTCTTAGAGGATGGGATTTGGCTGGAAATGTCTGCTTTTAGATTCATTACAGAAAGTGTTTACAAACTGCTGAAAAGATACATCAGTTTAAATCTGTAATAAGACTGCACACACTGACGACCATTCTGTCAGGAAGCTCCGTTCTTTTTTTAGAACGAGGTGCTTCTCAGTACAGCCTGTACTCCCATTCACCCTGGAATATCAAAACGCAGCTCCAAAAAAGAAACGTGTTTCTAACTCGCTGAATCTAAACATAGAGTCCACTATGTTAGTTCAACGAAAACACAGCAGAGCAGTTTAAAAAATACGTTTGTTTTGTGTTTTACATGCTGTGTTACTGCTATTTCTCAGATGCTGGGATTTGGCTGGGAGTGTCCGCTTTTAAATTCTTTACAGAAAGGGGTTACAAACTGCTGCAAACACACATCAGCTTAACTCTGTATGTGAAATGCACACATTGAGGACCGTTCTGTAAGATAGTTCCGTTTTTGTTTTTGGACCAGATGTTTCTCAGTACAGCGTGGACTTCCATTCACTCTGGAATATAAAGAGGCAGCTTCTAGAAGAAACGTGTTTCTAACTCTCTGAATCTTAACATAGATTCAACTCTCTTAGTTGAATCAACGCACAGCAGAGAAGTTTGAAAAATACATTTGATATGTGTTTTATAGGCTGTCTTACAGCTATTTCTTAGCTGCTGGGATTTGGCTGATAATGTCTGATTTTTGTTTCTTTACAGAAATGATTTACAAGCTGCTGCAAACACACATCTGTTTAACTCTGTACATTAAATGCACACATTGAAGACTGTTCTGTTAGATAGCTACGTTTTTATTTTTAGGAACAGATATTCTTCAGTACAACATGTACTCCCATTCACTCTGGAATATCAAAATGCCGCTTGTAGAAGAAACATGATTCTAACTCGCTGAATCTAAACATAGATTCAAGTCTCTTAGTTGAATGAACACACAGAAGAGCAGTGTGAAAGATACGTTTGTTTTGTGTTTTATATACTGTCTTACTGCTATTTCTTAGATGCTGGGATTTGGCTTGAAATGTTTGTTTATACATCCTTTACAGAAAGCGTTTACAAACTGCTGCAAACACACCTGAATTTAACTCTGTATCTTAAATGCACACATTGAAGACTGTTCTGTTGGTAGCTCCGTTTTTGTTTTCGGACCAGATATTTTTCGGTACAGCATGTACTCCCATTCACTCTGGAATATCAAAAGGCAGCTCCTAGGAAAAACGTGTTTCTAACTCGCTGAATCTAAACATAGTTTCAACTCTCTTACTTGAAAAAACACACAGCAGTGCAGTTTGAAAGATACATTAATTGTTTGTTTGTTTTACACGCTGTCCTACTGCTGTTTCTTAGATGCTGGGGTTTGGCTATAAATGCCCCTTTTTGGATTCTTTGCAGGAATGTTTCACAATCTTCTGCAAACACACATCATTTTAACTCTGTAAGTTAAATACACACATTGAAGATAGTTTCGTTAGATTGCTCCGTTTTGGTTTCAGGACTAGATATTTCCCAGTACAACATGTGCACAAATTCACTCAGGACTGTGAAAACACAGCTCCTGGAAGAAACCAGTTTCTAACTCGCTGAATCTAAACATAGATTAAACTCTACTAGTTCAATGGCCACACAGCAGAGCAGTTTGAAAGATACATTTGTTTTCTGTTTTTCACCCTGTCTTACTGCTATTTCTCAGATGCTGTGATTTGGCTGACAATGTCCGCTTTTAGATCCTTTACAGAAAGAGGTTTGTTTACAAACTGCTGCAAACATACATCAGTTCATCCCTGTAAGTTAAACGCACATATTAAAGAACATAATGTTAATTAGCCCCATTTTTGTTTTATGAAAAGATATTTTTCAGTACAGCATGTTCTCCCATTCACTCTGGAATATCAAAATGCAGCTGCAAACATTCCATGTTCGTGGTTAGGAAGAATCAATATCATGAAAATGGCTATACTGCCCAAAGTAATTTACACAATCAATGCTATCCCCATCAAACTACCATTGAATTTCTTCACAGAACTGGAAAAAACCACCATGAACTTCATATGGAACCAAAAGAGAGCCCGCATAGCCAAGTCAATTCTAAGCAAAAAGAACACAGCGAGAGGCATCACACTTCCAGACTTCAAACTATACTACAAGGCTACAGTAATCAAGACAGCATGGTACTGGTACCAAAACAGAGATATAGACCAATGGAACAGAACAGAAGCATCAGAGGCAACACAAAATATCTACAACCATATTATCTTTGATAAACCAGACAAAAACAAGCAATGGGGAAAGGATTCCCTATTTAATAAATGGTGTTGGGAAAACTCGCTAGCCATGTGCAGAAAGCAGAAACTGGACCCCTTCCTGACACCTTGCACTAAAATTAACTCAAGGTGGATTAAAGACTTAAACGTAAGACCTGACACCATAAAAACCCTAGAAGAAAATCTAGGCAAAATCATTCAGGATATAGGAGTAGGCAAGGACTTTATGAAAAAAACTCCAAAAGCATTGGCAACAAAAACCAAAATACACAAATGGGACATAATCAAACTCCACACCTTCTGCATGGCAAAAGAAACAGTCACTAGAGTGAATCAGCAACCATCAGAATGGGAAAAAATCTTTGCAGTTTACGCATCTGACAAAGGGCTGATATCCAGAATTTACAAAGAACACAAACAGATTTACAGGAAAAAAACCACACAAGCCTATTCAAAAATGGGCAAACGATATGAACAGACACTTTACAAAAGAAGACACACATGTGGCCAACAGACACATGAAAAAATGCTCATCATCACTGGTCATTAGAGAGATGCAAATCAAAACCACATTGAGATACCACCTCACTCCAGTTAGAATGCGGTCATTAAAAAATCTGGAGACAGCAGATGCTGGAGAGGATGTGGAAAAATAGAAACACTCTTACACTGTTGGTGGGACTGTAAATTAGTTTAACCATTGTGGAAGACAGTGTGGTGATTCCTCAAGGACCTGGAAATAGAAATTCCATTTGACCCAGCAATCCCATTACTGGGTATATATCCAAAGGACTATAAATCGTTCTAGTATAAGGACACATGCACACGAATGTTCATTGCAGCACTGTTTATAATAGCAAAGACCTGGAACCAACCCAAATGCCCATCGATGTTAGACTGGACTGGGAAAATGTGGCACATATACACCATGGAATATTATGCAGCAATCAAAAATGACGAGTTTATGTCCTTTGTAAGGACATGGATGAATCTGGAGAACATCATTCTCAGCAAACTGACAGAAGAACAGAAAAACAAATACCGCATATTCTCACTCATACGCGGGTGAGAACAATGAGAACACATGGACACAGAGAGGGGGTCTACTGCACACTGCGGTCTATTGGGGGAAATGGGGGAGGGACAGTGGCGGGGCTGGGGAGGGATAGCCTGGGGATGAATGCCATGTGTGGTGAAGGGGAGGAAGGCAGCAAAGACACTGCCATGTGTGTACCTATGCAACTATCTTGCACGTTCCACACATGTACGCCAAAACCTATAATGCAATAAAAATTTAAAAAAAATAACAAACAAAAAAAAAATGCAGCTGCAAAAAGAAATGTCTTTTTAACTCGCTGAATCTAAACATAGATTCAACTTTCTAAGTTTAATGAACAAACAGCAGAGCAGTTGGAAAGATCATTTGTTTTGTGTTTTACACGCTGCCTTACAGTGTTTTCTTAGATGCTTGGAATTGGCTGTTAATGCCGGTTTTCAGATCCTTTACCGACAGGGTTTAGAAACTGCTGCAAACACACATCTGTTAAACTCCATAAGTTGAATGTATATATTGAAGATCACTCTGTTATGTAGCTCCGTTTTTGTTTTAGAACCAGATATTTCTCAAGACAGCATGTACTCCCACTCACGCTGGATTATAAAAAGAGTTCCCAGAAGAAACTTGTTTCTAACTCGCTAAATCTAAACATAGATTCAACTCTCTTAGTTGAACAAACATACAGCATAGATGTTTGAAATATACATTTGTTTTTGGTTTCATATTCTGTCTTACTGTTATTTTTAGATGCTGGGATATACCTGAAAATGTCCGTTTCTAGATTATTTAAAGAAAGGATTTACAAACCTCTGTAAACCCACATCAGTTTAACTTCGTAAGATGAATGCACACATTGACGACCATTTAGTTAGGAAGCTCCGTTTTTATTTTAGAACCAGATATTTCTTAGTAGAGAATGTACTTCTTCTATTCACTCCGGAATATCAAAATGCAGCTCCATCCTGAGACTTTGCTGAATCTGCTTATCAGTTTCAGGAGGTTTTGGGCTGAGGTGATGGGGTCTTCTAGGTATACTATCATGTCGTCTGCGAATAGAGACAATTTGGCTTTCTCCTTTCCTATTCGAATACACTTTATTTCTTTTTCTTGCCTGATTGCTCTGGCTAGAACTTCCAGTACTATGTTGAATAGGAGTGGCGAGAGAGGGCATCCTTGTCTTCTGCCTGATTTCAAAGGGAATGATTCCAGTTTTTGCCCATTAAGTATGATATTGGCTGTTGGTTTGTCGTAAATAGCTTTTATGACATTGACATATATTCCATCAATACCGAGTTTATTGAGAGTTTTTAGCATAAAGGGCTGTTGAATTTTGTCAAATGCCTTCTCTGCGTCAATTGAGATAATCATGTGGTTTTTGTTTTTGGTTCTGTTAATGTGGTGAATGACGTTTATAGACCTGCCTATGTTGAACCAGTTTGCATGCCCAGGATGAATCCTACTTGATAATTATGGATTCGTTTTTTAATGTGATGTTGCAATCGGTTTGCCAGTATTTTATTGAAGATTTTTGCATCTATGTTCATCATGGATATTGCCCTGAAGTTTTCTTTTCTTGTTGAGTCTCTGCCGGGTTTTGGTATCAGGATGATGTTAGTCTCATAAGATGATTTGGGAAGGATTCCCTCTTTTAGGATTATTTGAAATAGTTTCAGAAGGAATGGTACCAGCTCTTTTTTGTGTGTCTGGTAGAATTCGGCGATGAACCCATTTGGACCAGGGCTTTTTTTGTGTGGTAGGCTCTTAATTGCTCCCTCGACTTCAGACCTTGTTATTGGTATATTCATAATTTTGGCTTCCTCCTGGTTTAGGCTTGGGAGGACACAGGTGTCCAGGAATTTATCCATTTCTTCCTGGTTTACTGGTTTATGTGCATAGAGTTTTTTGTAGTATTCTCTGATGATGGTTTGAATTTCTGTGGAATCTGTGGTGATTTCGCCTTTATCCTTTTTTATTACATCTATTTGGTTGTTCTCTCTCTTTTTTTTCAGTCTGGCTAGTGGTCTGTCTATTTTGTTGATCTTTTCGAAAACCCAGCTCTTGGATTTATTGATTTTTTGAAGGGTTTTTATGTCTCTATCTCCTTCAGTTCTGCTCTGATCTTAGTTATTTCTTGTCTTCTGCTAGGTGTTGAGTTTTTTTGATCTTGCTCCTTTAGCTCTTTCAATTTTGACGATAGGGTGTCAATTTTAGATCTCTGCACTCTTCTCATGTGGGCACTTATTGCTATATATTTTTCTCTACAGACTGCTTTAAATGTATCCCAGAGTTTCTGGCATGTTGTGTCTTAGTTCTCATTGGTTTCAAAGAACTTCTTTATTTCTGCCTTCATTTCATTGTTTATCCAATCATCACTCAAGAGCCAGTTGTTCAGTTTCCATGAAGCTGTGTGGTTCTGAGTTATTTTCTGAATTCTGAGTTCCAACTTGGTTGCACTATGGTCTGAGAGACTGTTTGTTATGATTTCAGTTGTTTTGCATTTGTTGAAGAGTGCTTTACTTCCAATTCTGTGGTCAATTTTGGAGTAGGTGTGATGTGATGCTGAGAATGTATATTCTGTGGATTTCGGATGGAGGGTTCTGTAAATGTCTAACAGGTTTGCTTGTTCCAGGTCTGAATTCAAGTTCTGGATATCCTTGTTAATTTTCTGTCTGGTTGATCTGTCTGATATTGACAGTGGAGTGTGAAAGTCTCCCACTATTATTGTGTGGGAGTCTAAGTCTCTTTGTAAGTCTTTAAGAACTTGCCTTATATGTCTGGAGCTCCTGTATTGGGTCCATATATATTTAGAATCATTAGCTCTTCTTTTTGTATTGATCCTTTTACCATTATGTAATGACCTTCTTTGTCTCTTTTGATCTTTGTTGTCTTAAATTCTATTTTATCAGAGATGAGAATTGCAACTTCGTCTTATTTTTCTCTCCATTTGCTTGGTAAATCTTTCTCCATCCCTTTATTTTGAGCCTTTGTGAATCTTTGCATGTGAGATGGGTTTCCTGGATACAGCACATTGATGGGTTTTGGTTTTTTATCTAATTTGCCAGTATGTGTCTTTTGATTGGTGCATTTAGCCCATTTACATTTAGGGTTAATATTGTTATGTGTGATTTTGATACTATCATTTTGATGCTTCCTGGTTGTTTGGTCCCTTCGTTGATGCATATTCTTCATTCTGTTTATGCTCTGTAGCAGTTTGTATGTTTTTAGAATGGCTGGTACTGGTTGTTCCTTTCTATGTGTAGTGCCTCTTTCATGAGCTCTTGTAAAGCATGCCTGGTGGTGACAAAATCTCTGAGTTCTTTGTTTTGGGCAAAAGATTTTATTCTTCCTTCACTTATGAAGCTCAGTTTGGCTGGATATGAAATTCTGAGTTGAAAGTTCTTTTCTTTAAGGATGTTGAATATTGGCCCCCACTCTCTTCTGGCTTGTAGAGTTTCTGCTGAGAGATCTGCTGTGAGTCTGATGGGCTTCTCTTTGTTGGTGACCCTACCCTTCTCTCTGACTGCCCTTAGTATTTCCTTCTTCATTTCAACCCTGGCTATTCTGACGATTATGTGCCTTGGGGTTGCTCTTATTGCAGAATATTTTTGTGGTGTTCTCTGTATTTCCTGGAGTTGAGTATTGGCCTGCCTTGCTAGGTTGGGGAAATTTTCCTGGATAATATCCTGAAGAGTGATTTCCAGCTTGGATTCATTCTCTTCATCACATTCTGGTACACCTATCAAACTTAGGTTAGGTCTCTTCACATAGTCCCACATGTCTTCTCTCTGGCTGCCCTTAGTGGGGATTTCTTTATGAGTATCTGTTGCACTGTCCTGCCCGGCTAGGAGGTAGTCTATTCACTATTTGCCTGCCGAGGCTCCGCCCTGCTTGCGTGGGTCCGCTCTGCTGCTGCAGGGCTTTGTTCTGCTGTGGTGTGCTCCGCACTGCTGTTGGAGTCCCTCTGTTATGGCTGGTTTCCTCGGCAATGGCAGGCTGCTTCAGCACTGGGCGGTATTTTAGTAAGAGTGGATTGCGTCACTAGTGGCAGACACCCCTCCCCCGCTGGGCTGCACCGTCCTAGAATCAGCTGTGCTCACAGCAACTCTCAACCCCAAGTGCCTCCAATCACCGCCCTGCTTGTCCCCGTGATGGTGGGACCCACAGAGCCCGATCACCTGGCTCCCTGAATCAGAGTCCATACTCTCTCTCTCTTTTTCCCAATATGAATGGTTGACTCTCTCATTGGCTCCCCAGTAGCCTGCTGATAGGGCACTGGGATCCGTGCGATCTCCCGTGCCACTGCCCACTGCACCAGCTCAAATCACGCTTCCCGAGAATCTCCTGGTCTGGCTCATTGTGCAAATCCCGTTTAATTAGATGGACATGTCAATCTGCCCTTCCAAATTTCAGTTTGCTGGTTCAACAGGGCACCCAGACCAGTGAGTTTTGTGCCAGGTGCCACTGTGCTGCAGCACCGGCTGTACCTGCCACGTGAGCCAAAACACCAGCTGTGCTGGTGTCCAATGTCTCTCCTACACCTGGGACTTTCCCTGTTCTGTGGGCAACAAAGGTCCGTCTGAGAATGTGGCTAGGACTCATCCTCTGTGCCTTCACTGAGAGCTGCAATCTTGAGTGGTTTCTATGGCGCCATCTTGGAAAATCCTCCAGGATTCAATTTCATAGGGCCACTGATTCATAACCTCAGTGAATAATGCACAAATGTAAAGTACTCAGCAGTCTATTTCATATAGCCACTAATTCAGAGATTCACTAAATAATACAAATATTTAAGATGGACAGCATCCTGTTTCATATGGTCACACAAGAAGAGCCTCACTGAGTAATACGCACCTGGGGAAGTGTTAGGAGTCTACTTTATATAGCCTCTCATTTACAGCCTTAGGGAATAATGCATACGTGTGGAATAGACACTAGTCTATTTTATATGGCCACAAATTCAAAGCCTGAGTGAGTAATACATGACTTTGGAATAGTCACTAGTCTATTCCATATGACCAAATATTCAGAGTATGAGTCAATAATACACACCTGTGGACTACTCAGGAGACAATTTCATATGGCCAAAGTTTCAGAGCCTTAGTGAATAATACATACCTGGAAAATACGCCCAACGCTATTACATATGGCATCTATTTCAGAGCTTCATTGAAAAAGGAACAATTGTATTGTAGTCAGAATTCTATTTGGTATAGCCACATATTAAGAGCCTAACTAAATACCATAGACTTTTGGAAAAGTCAGGACTCTATTTTGTATAGCCACTCATTTAGGGCCAAATGTAAAAACTCACACCTGAGGAGTATTCAGGAGTCCATATTTTATGACCACTCATTCACAGCTTCACAGAATAATACAGACCTATGGAAAAGTCAGGAGTGTATTTCACATGGCCACTTATTCACAAACTCAGTGAAGAATCATATATATCTCAAATATACTCAGGATTCTATTATATATAGCCATTTATTCAGAGACTTACTGAATAATGCACACCTGGGAAATAGTCTGGAGATTATTTGATATGAGGGTTCACCCAGTGACTCAGTGAAAAATGCAGAGCTGAGAAATAGTCAAGAGGATAGAGTCAGAAGTCTACTTTATGTGGTCACACGCTCATAAACTCATTGAAGAATACAAACCTTGGGAATAGTCAGAGTCCATGTAATATGACTACTCAATCACAGCATTATTGTATAAAGCACAATAGGGCAATAGCAAAGAGTCAGTTTCACGTGGCCTTACATTCAAAGCTTCAGTGCATAATGAACAGCTGTGGAGTAGTCAGGATCCTATTTAAGTTAGCCAAAATTCAGCAGCTCCGTGAATGTTACACACATGTGTAATAGTCAGGAGACTATTTTATATGGACACTCATAAAGAACCTCTTTGAATACTGCTCATGTGGGGAATAATCACTAGTCTATTTCATATGATGATTCGTTTGGAAAGTCAAAAAATAACGCACACCTGTGGAGTAAAATGGGGTCTATTTCAGAAGGCCACTCCTTATGTGTTTCAGTGAATAATATGTACATCTGATAAGTCAGAAATCTCTTTCTTATGGCCACTCGTTCAAGGCCTCTGTGAATAATACTCCCCTCAGAAATAGTCAAGGGCCTACTTCAAAGGGCTACACATTCAGAGTCTCTGTGAGTAATGCACACCTGGGCAATACACAAGAGTCTTTTTTTATGCCCACGTAGTCAGAGTCTAATTCAATAATACACACCAGGGGAAGATTTAAGAGTCAACTTCATGTAGCCAGTCATTTAGAGCTTCAGTGAATAATGCACACCAGAGTAATAACCGAGCATATTTTATATGGCCACTCATTCTGTGCCTCCCTGAATGATACACACCTGGAAAATCCTCAAAATTCTATTTCATACTACCACTCATTTAGAACCTTATTTAATTATTCACAATGAAGCAATAGTCAGGTGTCTATTTTATATGGTCCCTCATTCAAAGATTCAGTGAATAATGAACTTCTATGTAGTAATCAGGATGCTGTTTATGATAGTCACGAATTAAGTACCTTCCTGAATGATAAACACCTGGGTGATAGTCAGGAGTCCATTTTATGTGAACTCTAATTTTGGGTACCACTGAGTAATAAACACCTATGGAAGTGTCAAGAGTCTATTCGGTATGAACACTTATACAGAACCTGTTTGAATAATGCACACACGGAGAATAATGAGGAGTCTATTTCATACTGCTACTCATTCAGACAAACAGTGAATAACGCACATGTGGAGTATTTAGAACTCTGTTTCATATTGCCCCTTTTTCCCAGCCTCACTAAATATTACACACTTTTGATATAGTCTGGAGTCTATTTTTAATGGCCACCAATTTAGAGAATCACTGAATAATGCACACCTGGGGAATAGTCTGGAGACTCTTTGATATGACAGTTCACCCAGTGACTCAGTGGGAAATGCACAGCTGAGAAATAGTCAAGAGAATAGAGGCAGAAGCCTATTTTATTTGGTCACCCATTCAGAAACTCACTGAAGAATACACACCTTGGGAATAGTCAGAGTCCATTTCATATGGCCAACAATCACAGCATTACCGAATAATGCATAATGGGGCAAAAGTAAAAAGTCTATTTCATATGGCCTCTCATTAAGAGCTTCAGTGTGTAATAAACAGCTTTGGAGTAGTCAGGACCCTATTTAAGGTAGCCCCAAATAAAGCAGCTCCGTGAATGATACACACATGTGTGATAGTCAGAAGATTATTTGATATGGACACTCATATAGAACCTCTTCGAATACTGCATATGTGGGGAATAATCACTAGTCCATCTCATATGGTGATTTGTTTGGAGAGTCAAAAAATAACGCACATCTGTGGAGTAAAATGGGGCCTATTTCATAAGGCCACTCTTTCAGCGTTTCGGTGAATAATATGTATATCTGATAAGACAGGTATCTCTTTCACATGACCACATGTTCAAGTCCTCTGTGAATAATACTCCCCTCAGAAATAGTCAAGGATCTACTTCAAATGGCTACACATTCAGAGTCTCTGTAAGTAATGCACACCTGGGCAATAAGAGTCTCCAATAAGAGTCCCTTTTTTATGTTCTCTTAGTCAGAATCTCATTCAATAATACACACCTGGGAAAGAGTTAAGAGTCTACTTCATGTTGCCACACATTTAGAGCCTCAGTGAGTAATGCACAACAGGGTAATAGTCGAGAATTTCTTATATGGCCACTCATTCTGTGCCTCCCTGAATGATACAGAACTGGAGAATCCTCAGAATTCTATTTCATACTACCACTCATTTAGAACCTTATTGAATAATTCACAATGAAGCAATAGTCAGGTGTCTATTTTATATGGCCTCTCATTCAAAGTTTCATTGAATAATAAACTTCTATGATAGCCACAAATTAAGTGCCTTCCTGAATGATACACACCTGGGTGATAGGAGTGTATTTTATGTGAACTCTAATTTTGGGTACCGTTGAGTAATACACACCTGGAGAAGTGTCAAGAGTCTATTCAGTATGGACACTCATACAGAACCTGTTTGAATAATGAACACATGGAGAAAAATGAGGTGTCTGTTTCATACGTCTACTCATTCAAACAAAAAGTGAATAACGCACATTAGAAGTCTGTTTAATATGACCCCTCTTTCACAGCCTCACTGAATATTACACACTTGTGGTATAGTGTTGAGTCTATTTCTTATGGCCACTCAATTAGAGAATCACTGAATAATGCACACAGAAAGAATAGTCAGAAGTCTCTTTCTTATAGCCGCTCATTGAGAGCCTCACTAAATGTACACACCTGGGGAAATAGTCAGAATTTAGTTTTATCCCCTCATTCAGAGTCTCACCAAATAATGCACACCTGTGGAATAGTCAGGAGACTTTTTTATGTGGTCTCTCTTTCGGCGTGTCACTGAATAATGTGGTGTAGTCAGGAGTCCATTTTATGTAGACACATATTCAGAGCCTCAGTGAAAAAGACAGACCCTTGCTATAGGGAAGAAATCTAATTAATATGGCCACATCTTCTGAACCTCAGTGAATAATACACACCGGGAAAATAATTTGGAGTCTATTTTCGATGGACATTTATTCAGAGCCTCGGTGAATAATGCACACCTGTGGAAGATTCAGGAGTTTATTTCATTTGGACACTCATTCATAGCCTCAGTGGATAATATGCACGTGTGGATTAGTCCAGATTCCATTTCATATGGCCACTGACTCGTAACCTCAGTGAATAATGCAAAACTGTAAAGAACTCTGCAGTCTATTTCATGTAGCCACTCATTCAGAGATTCACTGAATAATACAATTATTTAAGATAGACAGCATCCTGTTTCACATGGTCACACAAGAAGAGCCTCACTGAGTAATAAACACCTGGGGAAGTGTGAGGAGTCTACCTTATATAGCCTCTCATTTATAGGCTCAGGGAATAATGGACACATGAAAAGTAAACACTAGTCTATTTTCTATGGCCACAAAATCAAAGCCTGAGTAAGTAATACACAACTTTGGAATAGTCACTAGTTTTTCCATATTTCTAAATATTCAGAGTCAGAGTCAATAATACACACCTGTGGACTTCTCAGAAAACAATTTCATATGGCCAAGTTTTTTATTTTTATTTTTATTGCATTATAGGTTTTGGGGTACATGTGCAGAACGTGCAAAATAGTTGCATAGGTACCCACATGGCAGTGTGTTTTACTGCCTTCCTCCCCTTCACCCACACTTGGCATTCGTCCCCAGGCTATCCCTCCCCAGCCCCCACCGTTGTTCCTCCCCCATTCCCCCCAATAGACCCCAGTGTATAGTAGACAGCCTCTCTGTGTCCATGTGTTCTCATTTTTCTCACCCACCTATGAGTGAGTATATGCGGTATTTCATTTTCTGTTCTTGTGTCAGTTTGCTGAGAATGATGTTCTCCAGATTCATCCATGTCCTTACAAAGGACACAAGCTCATCATTTTTGATTGCTGCATAATATTCCATGGTATATATGTGCCACATTTTCCCAGTCCAGTCTATCATCGATGGGCATTTGGGTTTTTTTCAGGTCTTTGCTATTGTAAACAGAGTTGCAATGAACATTCGTGTTCATGTGTCCTTATAGTAGAACGATTTATAGTCCTTTGGATATATACCCAGTAATGTAATTGCTGGGTCAAATGGAATTTCTATTTCTAGGTCCCTGAGGAATCTCCACACTGTCTTTCACAATGGTTGAACTAATTTACACTCCCACCAACAGTGTAAGAGTGTTACTATTTCTCCACATCCACTCCAGCATCTGCTGTCTCCAGATTGTTTAATGATCGCCATTCTACCCGGCGTGAGATGGTATCTCAATGTGGTTTTGATTTGCATCTCTCTAATGACCAGTGATGATAAGCATTTTTTCATATGTTTGTTGGCCTCATGTATGTCTTCTTTTGTAAAGTGTCTGTTCATATCCTTTGCCCATTTTTGAAGGGGCTTGTTTCTTTTATTCCCGTAAAACTGTTTGAGTCCTTTGTAAATTCTGGATATCAGCCCATTGTCAGATGTGTAAACTGCAAAGATTTTTTTTCCATTCTGATGGTTGCCAATTCACTCTAGTGACTATTTCTATTGCCATGCAGAAGCTGTGGAGTTTGATTAGGTCCCATTTGTCTATTTTGGCTTTTGTTGCCAATGCTTTTGGTGTATTGGTCATGAAGTCCTTGCCTGCTCCTATGTCCTGAATGGTTTTTCCTAGATTTTCTTCTAGGGTTTTTATGGTGTCAAAACTTACGTTTCAGTCTTGAATCCATCTGAAGTTAATTTTAGTGCACGGTTTCAGGAAGGGGTCCAGTTACTGCTTTCTGCACATGGCTAGCCAGTTTTCCCAACACCATTTATTAAATAAAAAATCCTTTCCACATTTCTGGTTTTTGTCTGGTTTATCAAAGATAATATGGTTGTAGATATGTTGTGTTGCCTCCGATGCTTCTGTTCTGTTCCATTGGTCTATATCTCTGTTTTGGTAGCAGTACCATGCTGTTTTGATTATGGTAGCCATGTAGTATAATTTGAAGTCTAGTAGTGTGATGCCTCCCACTGTGTTCTTTTGCTTACAATTGACTTGGCTATGTGGGCTCTGTTTTGGTTCCACATGAAATTCATGTTGGATTTTTCCAGTTCTGTAAAGAAATTCAATGGTAGTTTGATGGGGATACCATTGATTGTGTAAATTACTTTGGGGAGTATAGCCATTTTCACGATATTGATTCTTCCTAACCACGAACATGGAATGTTTCCCCATCTGTTTGTGTTCTCTCTTATTTCGTTGAGCAGTGGTTTGTAGTTTTCCTTAAAGAGGTCTCTCACATTCCTTGTGAGTTGTATTCCTAGGTATTTTATTTTCTTTGTAGCAATTGTGAATGGCAGTTCGTTCTTGATTTGGTTCTCTTTAAGTCTGTTATTGGTGTATAGGAATGCTTGTGATTTTTGCACATTGATTTTATATCCTGAGACTTTGCTGAAGTTGCTTATCAGTTTCAGAAGCTTTTGGGCTGAGGTGATTGGGCCTTCTAGGTATACTATCATGTCGTCTGCAAATAGAGACAATTTGGCTTCCACCTTTCCTATTTGAATACCCTTTATTTCTTTTTCTTGCCTGATTGCTCTGGCTAGAACTTCCAGTACGATGTTGAATAGGAGTGCTGAGAGAGGGCATCCTTGTCTAGTGCCAGATTTCAAAGGGAATGTTTCCAGCTTTTGCCCACTCAGTATGATATTGGCTGTTGGTTTGTCGTAAATAGCTTTTATTACTTTGGGATATGTTCCATCAGTACCAAGTTTATTGAGGGATTTAAGCAAAAAAGAGCTGTTGAATTTTGTCAAATGCCTTCTCTGCGTCAATTGAGATATTCATGTGGTTTTTGTTTTTGCTTCTGTTCATGTGGTGAATTACATTTATAGACTTGCATAAGTTGAAGCAGCCTTGCATCCCCGGAATGAGTCCTACTTGCTCATGATGGATAAATTTTTTAATGTGCTGTTGCAGTCGGTTTGCCAGTATTTTATTGAAGATTTTTGCATGTATGTTCATCATGGATATTGGCCTGAAGATTTCTTTACTTGTAGAGTCTCTGTCAGGTTTTGGTATCAGGATGATGTTGGTCTCATAAAATGGTTTGGGAAGGGTTCTCTCTTTTTGGATTATTTGGAATAGTTTCAGAAGGAATGGTACCAGATCTTATTTGTGTGTCTGGTAGAATTCAGTTGTGAACCCATCTGGACCTGGGCTTCTTTTGTGTGGTAGGCGCTTAATTGCTGCCTCAACTTCAGACCTTGTTATTGGTCTATTCATAGTTTCGGCTTCCTCCTGGTTTAGGCTTGGTAGGACACAGGCATTCAGGAATTTATCCATTTCTTCCTAATTTACTAGTTTATGTGCATAGAGTTGTTTGTAGTATTCTCTGATGATGGTTTGAATTTCTGTGGAATCTGTGGTGATGTCCCCATTATCGTTTTTAATTGCATCTATTTGGTTGTTCTCTCTTTTCTTTTTTATCAGTCTGGCTAGTGGTCTCTCTATTTTGTTGATCTTTTCGAAAAACTAGCTCGTAGATTTATTGATTTTTTGAAGGGTTTTTCTTGTCTCTATCTCCTTCAGTTCTGCTCTGATCTTAGTTATTTCTTGTCTTCGGCTAGGTTTTGAGCTTCTTTGATCTTGCTCCTCTTGCTCTTTCAATTTTGACGATAGGGTGTCAATTTTGGATCTCTCCACTCTTCTAATGTGGGCACTTATTGCTATATATTTTCCTCTAAAACTACTTTAAATGTGTCTCGGAGATTCTGGTACATTGTGTCATCGTTCTCGTTTGTTTTGAAGAACTTCTTTATTTCTGCCTTCTTTTTATTGCTTATTCAATCAACATTCAAAAGCCAGTTGTTCAGTTTCCATGAAGCTGTGTGGTTCTGAGTTATTTTCTGAATTCTGAGTTCCAACTTGGTTGCACTATGGTCTGAGAGACTGTTTGTTTTGATTTCAATTGTTTTGCATTTACTGAGGAGTGCTTTACTTCCAATTATGTAGTCAATTTTGGAGTAGGTGTGATGTGATGCTGAGAATGTATATTCTGTGGATTTCGGATGGAGAGTTCTGTAAATGTCTAACAGGTTTGCTTGTTCCAGGTCTGAATTCCAGTCCTGGATATCCTTGTTAATTTTCTGTTTGGTTGATATGTCTGATATTGACAGTGGAATGTTAAAGTCTCCCATTATTAGTGTGTGGGAGTCTAAGTCTCTTTGTAAGTCATTAACAACTTTCCTTATATATCTGGGTGCTCCTGTACTGGGTCCATGCATAGTTAGAATCGTTAGCTCTTCTTGTTGTATTGATCCTTTTACCATTATGTAATGACCTTCTTTGTCCCTTTTGGTCTTTGTTGCTTTAAAGTCTATTTTATCAGATACGACAATTACAACTCCTGCTTTTTTTTTTTGCCCTCCATTTGCTTGGTATATCTTTCTCCAACCTTTTATTTTGAGCCTTTGTGTATCTTTGCGTGTGAAGTGGGTTTCCTGGAAACAGCACACCGATGGGTTTTGGTATTTTATCCAATTTTCCAGTCTGTGTCTTTTGATTGGTGCATTTAGACCATCTACATTTAGGGTTAATATTGTTATGTGTGAATTTGATACTGCCATTTTGATGCTAGCTGGCTCTTTTGCCCATTGGTTCATGTACATTCTTCATTGTGTTTATGCTTTTTACTATTTGATATTTTTTTCAGATGGCTGGTACTGGTTGTTTCTTTCTAAGTGTAGTGCCTCTTTCAGGATCTCTTGTAAAGCAGGCCTAGTTGTGACAAAATCTCTGAGTACTTGCTTGTTCATGAAGGATTTTATTTTTCCTTCACTTATGAAACTCAGTTTGGCTGGATATGAAATTCTGGGTTGAAAGTTCTTTTTTTTAAGGATGGTGAATATTGCCCCCCACTCTCTTCTGGCTTGTAGAGTCTCTGCCGAGAGATCTGCTGTGAGTCTGATGGGCTTCCCTTTGTGGGTGACCCGATCTTTCTCTCTGGCTGCCCTTAGTATTTTCTCCTTCATTTCAACCCTGGTGAATCTGATGATTATATGCCTTGTCGTTGCTCTTGTTGTGGAGTATTTTTGTGGTATTCTCTGTATTTCCTGGAGTGGAGTATTGACCTGTCTTGCTAGGTTTGGAAAATTTTTCTGGATAATACCCTGAAGAGTGTTTTCCAGCTTAGATTCATTCTCTTCATCACATTCTGGTACACCTATCAAACGTAGGTTTGGTCTCTTCACATAGTCCCACATTTCTTGGAGATTTTGTTCATTTTTGTGTGTGTGTTTTTCTTTAATCTTGGTTTCTTGTTTTATTTCATTGAGTTGATCTTCGACTTCTGATATTCTTTCTTCTGCTTGTTCAATTTGGCTGTTGAAACTTGTGCATGCTTTGTGAAGTTCTCACGTTGTGTTTTTCAGCTCCTTCAATTTATTCATATTCCTCTCTAAGTTGTCCATTCTTGTTATCAATTCCTGGAATTTTTTTTTCAAATCTTTTTTCAAGGTTCTTAGTTTCTTTGCACTGATTTAGAACATGTTCTTTTAGCTCACTGAAGTTTCTCATTATCCACTTTCTGAAGTCTGATTCCGTCATTTTGCCACACTCATTCTTCGTCCAGCTTTGTTCCCTTGCTGGTGAGGAGTTTGGTTTTTTTTTGGAGGTGAAGTGTTTTGCTTTCAGGTGTTTTCCTCCTTTTTTGCGCTGGTTTCTTCCCATCCTTATGCATTTATCCGCCTGTCATCTTAATAGTTGCTGATTTTTCAATTGGGTCTCTGTGTGGACACTGAGATTGTTGATGATGAAGTATTTCTGTTTCTTTGTTTTCCTTCTTATGGTCTAGCTCCTCTGCTGTATGAATGCTGAGGTCCACTCCAGGCCCTGTTTTTTTTTGTGTATACCTGTATCAGCTGCAGAACAGTGAGGGATGATACCAGTTTCTTCTTCTGCTGTCTTTGTTCCAGAATGATGCCCGCCAAATGTCAGACTGATTAGTCCTTTTTTTGGGGTGACTCTTTGGATATACAGGCATCAGGGAGCTCCTTGAGGAGATGGTCTGTGCTTCATTGGAGCTTCAGTGCTGAGCTGTGAGCTTTGTTATTCATTCAGGGTTGTTGCGAGGTTGTTTATGTCTGCTGCAATAGAACTCATAAAACACCACCCTTTTTTCCCCTTAGATGCTCTGTCTCAGGGAGTTGGGGCTTTCTTTATGAGTATCTGTTGTAATTTTCTGCCCCACTAGGAGGCAGTCTATTCACTATTTGCCTCTTGGGGCTCTGACCTGCTAGTTCGGGTCCACCCTGTTGCTGCTGGGCTCCCTTCTGCTGTGGAGCACTCCCCCCTTCTGGCGGAGTCTCTCTGTTATGGCATGTTGCCTCAGCAATGGCAGGCTGCATCATCCCTGGGCAGTAATTCAGTAGGGGTGGATTGCGTCAGTAATGGCGGATGTTCCTCCCTCACTGGGCTGCACCGTCCTAGATGCTGGCAGCAAAACTTGCAGCCCCAAGCCCCAAGGGCCTCCAATCGCCGCCCCGCTTATCCCTGTGTGGGTGGGACCTGCGAGCTTGATCACACAGCTCCCTTCCTCAGAGTCCGTTCTCTCTCTCTCTGTCTCTCTTCCTGTCTGCAAGCTGAAAGGGCGACTCTTTCACTGGCACCCCAGTAGCCTGCCAATAGGCACTGGGATCCGTGTGATCTCCTGTGCTGCTGCCCACTGCATGGGCTCAGATCACGCTTCCCAGGAAACTCCTGGTCTGGCTCATTGTCCAAGTTTCGTTCAATCAGATGGACATGCCATTCTGCCCTTTCAAATCTCAGATTGCCGGTTTAACAGGGCACCCAGACCAATGAGTTCCGTGCCAGATCCCGCTGTGGTGCCAGCCGAAGTGGCCGTGCAAGCAGGCTGCACTAGCCGGCTGTACTAGCGTCCCGTGTCTCTCCCACACCTGGGACTTTCAAGGCTCTGTGGGCAAAAAAGGTCCATCTGAGAATGCGGCTAGGACTCACCCTCTGCACCTTCACTGAGAGCTGCAATCCTGAGTCGCTTGTACCACGCCATCTTATAAGTCCCCCCCATGGCCAAATTTTAGGAACCTTAGTGAATAATACAAACCAGGGGAAAACTCAGGACCGTATTACACATGGCATCTGTTTCAGAGCTCCATTGGATAAGGAAACCTGTATTGTAGTCAGAATTCTATTTTGTATAGCCACATATTCAAAGCCTAACTGAAGAACATACACCTACAGGTAAGTCAAGATTCTATTTTGTATAGTCACTCATTTAGAACCAAGTATAAAAACGCATACCTGTGTAGGATTCAGGAGTTTCTATTTTATGGCCACTTATTTAGGCCTCACAGAATAATACAGACCTATGGAAAATTCAGGAGTGTATTTCACATGGCCTCTTTTTCAGAAACTCAGTGAAGAATCATATATATCTGAAAAATACTCAGGATTCCATTGTATATACCCACTTATTCAGAGACTCACTGAATAATGCACACCTGTGGAATAGTCTGGAGACTAATTGATATCACCATTCACCCAGTGACTCAGTGGGAAATGTACAGCTGAGAAATAGTCAAGAGGATAGAGTCAGGAGTCTATTTTATTTGGTCACTTGTTCAGAAACTCACTGAAGAATACACACCTTGGGAATAGTCAGAGTCCATGTCATATGGCCACTAAATCACAGCATTACCCAATAATGCACAATGGGGCAATAGTATGGAGTCTATTTAATATGGCCCCTGATTCAGAGCTTCAGTGCATAATAAACAACTCTGGAGTAGTCAGAGTAGTCACCCGATTTAAGGTACCTCCAAATTAAGCAGCTCCATTAATGATACACCCATGTGTGATAGTAAGAAGTTTGTTTGATATGGACACTCATACAGAACCTCTTCGAATACTGCACATGTGGGGAATAATCACTAGTGTATTTCATATGGTGATTCGTTTGGAGAGTCAAAAAATAACACACCGTTGGAGTAACCTGGGGTCTATTTTATAAAACCATGCTTTCAGGGTTTCTGTGAATAATATTTATATCTGATAAGTCAGGAATCTCTTTCACATGGCCACTCGTTCAGGGCCTCTGTGAATGATACTTCCCTCAGAAATAGCCAGGGATCTACTTAAAATAGCTTCACATTCAGAGTCTCTGTAAGTAATGAAAACCTGAGCAATACACAAGAGTCTCTTTTTTACGTTCTGTTAGTCAGAGTCTCATTCAATAATACATACCAGGGAAAGAGTTAAGAGTGTACTTCAGAGGGAGGTTCCAAGATGGTGCCATAGAAACAACTCAGGATTGCAGCTCTCAGTTAAGGCACAGAGGGTGAGTCCTAACCACATTTTCAGACGGACCTTTGTTGCCCACAGAATGGGAAAATTCCCAGGGGTAGGAGAGACAGAGGACAGCAGCGCAGCTTTTTAGGCTTGCGTGGCCATTTCGGCCAGTGCTACGGTGCAGCAGCAGCCCACACACAGATCACTGGTCTGGGTGCCCTGTTAAACCAGCAATCTGAGTTTTTGGAGGGCAGATTGACATGTCCATGTGATTGAAAGGGACTTGGACGGTGAGCCAGACCAGGAGATTCCTGGGAAGAGCGATTTGAGCTGGTGCAGTGGGCTGCTGCAGGGGAGATCGCACGGATACCAGTGGCCAATCAACACGTGACTGGGGCGCCTGTGAGAGAGTCAACCATTCAATTTGGAAAAAAAAAGAGAGAGAGGAGGGACTCAGAGGCAGGGAGCCAGGTGATCGGGCATGGTGGGTTCCACCATCACGGGGACAAGCAGTGTGGTGATTCCAGGCACTCGGAATTGAGAGATTTGTTGCCGGGTCAGCTGAATCCAGGACGGTGCAGCTCGGTGGGGGAGGGACGTCTGCCACTACGGATGCAATTCACCTTTACTGAGGTACCACTCACTGCTGATGCAGCCTCCTTTGCCAAGGCAACCAGCCATAACAGAGAGATGCTGCCAACAGGGTGGAGCACACCACAGAAGAATGAAACCCCACAGCAGCAGGGCAGACCCGCCATAGCAGAGCTGAGCCCAGGCAGGCAAATAGTGAATAGACTGCCTCATAGCTGGGCTGGAAAGTGCAGCAGATACTCATAAAGAAAGCCCCAACTCCCTGAGACAGAGCATCTGAGGGGAAAAAAATATGTAGGGTTTTATACCTTCTGCTGCAGCAGACCAAAACACCCTGAATGAACCCACCCAGCAATGCTGAATGAGAAACGGAGCCTACAGCTCAGCACTGGAGCTCCTATAAAGTACAGACCATCTCCTCAAGCAGCCCCCTGACCCCTGTATATCCAAAGAGCCACCTCAGAAAATGACCAATTAGACTGACATGTGGTGGGCATCATTCTGAGACAAAGATAGCAGCAGAGAAAACTGGCAGCATCCCTCACTGATCTGAAGCTGCTACAGGTGTACCCCAGACAAGCAGGGCCTGGAGTGGATCTCAGCACTCATTCAGCAGAGGGGCTAAACCGTTAGAAGAAAAACTAAGTAACAGAAATACTTCACCATTAACAATCTGGGCATTCACTCAGAGACCAAATCAAAAAGTCAGCAACTACTAAGACGACAGGTGGATAAATCCAGAAAAACGGGAAGAAACCAGCACAAAAAAGAAGAAAACACCGAAAACAAAAACACCTCACCTCCTACAAAAAACCAAATTCTTCACCAGCAAAAGAACAAAGCTGGACAGAGAAAAGGAGTGACGAAATGATGGAATCAGACTTTAGAAGGTGGATAATGAGAAACTTCAGTGAGCTAAAAGAGCATGTTCTAAATCAATGCAAAGAAACAAAGAACGTTGAAAAAAGATTTGAGAAAATATTCGAGGAAATGATAACAAGAATGGACAACTTAGAAAGGAATATGAATGAATTGAAGGAGCTGAAAAACACAACACGAGAACTTCATGAAGCATACACAAGGTGCAACAGCCGAATTGACCAAGGAAGAGAAAAAATATCAGAAGTCGAAGATCAACTCAATGAAATAAAAAGAGAAACCAAGATTAGAGAAAAAAGCGCAAAGAGGAATAAATAAAATATCCAAGAAATGTGGGACTATGTGAAGAGACCTAACCTACGTTTGATAGGTGTACCAGAATGTGATGAAGAGAATGAATCCAAGCTGGGAAACACTCTTCAGGATATTATTCAGGAAAATTTCCCCAACCTAGCAAGGCAGGCCAATACTCAACTCCAGGTAATAAAGAGAACACCACAAAGATATTTTCCAAAAAGAGCAACCCCAAAACACATATTGGTCAGATTATACAGGGTGGAAATGAAGGTGAAAATACTAAGGGAAGCCAAAGAGAAGGGTCGGGTCACCCACAAAAGAAAGCCCATCAGACTCACAGCAGATCTCTTGCCAGAAACTACAAGCCAGAAGAGAGTGGGGGCCAATATTCAACATCCTTAAAGAAAAGAACTTTCAACCCAGAATTTCATATCCAGCCAAACTGAGCTTCATAAGTGAAGGAAGAACAAAATTTTTTGTCAACAACAAAGAACTCAGAGATTTTGTCACCACTAGGCCTGCTTTACAAGAGCTCCTGAAAGAGGCACTAAACATAGAAAGGAACAACAAGTACCAGCCATTCTAAAAACATACCAAATGCTAAAGAGCATCAACAAAATGAAGAATCTGCATCAACCAAGGGACAAAACAGCCAGATAGTATCAAAATGGCAGTATCAAACTCACACATAACAATATTAACCCTAAATGTAAATGGGATAAATGAACCAATTAAAAGACACAGACTGGCAAATTGGATAAAAAATCAAAACCCATCGGTGTGCTGTATCCAGAAAACCCATCTCACATGCAAAGACTCACAAAGGCTCAAAATAAAGGGATGGAGAAAGATTTACCAAGCAAATGGAGAGCAAGAAAAAGAAGAAGTTGCAATTCTCATCTCTGATAAAATAGACTTTAAAGCAAGAAAGATCAAAAGGGACAAAGAAGGTCATTACATAATCGTAAAAGGATTGATATAACAAGAAGAGCTAAGGATTATAAGTATATATGGACCCAATACAGGAGCACCCAGATATATAAGGCAAGTTCTTAATGACCTACAATGAGACTTAGACTCCCACAAAATAATAGTGGGAGACTTTAACACTCCACTGTCAGTATCAGACAGACCAACCAGACAGAAAATTGACAAGGATATCCAGGACGTGAACTCATACCTAGAACAAGTAAAACCTGATAGGCATTTACAGAACTCTCCATCCCAAATCCACAGAATATACATTCTTCTCAGCACCACATCACACCTACTCCAAAATTGACCACGTAATTGGAAGTAAAGCACTCCTCACCAAATGCGAAACAACTGAAATCATAACAAACAGTCTCTCAGACAATAGTGCAATTATGTTAGAACTCAGAATTCAGGAAACAACTCAGAACCGCACAGCTTCATGGAAACTGAACAACTGGCTCTTAAATGTTGATTGGATAAACAATGAAATGAAGGCAGAAATAAAGAAGTAATTCAAAACCAATGAGTATGAAGACACAACTTACCAGAATCTCTGTGACACAATTAAAGCAGTCTGTAGAAAAAAATATATAGCAATAAGTGCCCAAATGTGAAGAGTGTAGAGATCCAAAATTGACACTCTATCGTCAAAATTGAAAGAGCTAGAAGAGCAAGATCAAAAAACTCAAAACCTAGCCGAAGACAAGAAATAACTAAGATCAGAGCTGAACTGAAGGAGATAGAGACATGAAAAACCCTTCAAAAAATCAAATAATCCAAGAGCTGGTTTTTCTAAAAGATCAACAAAATAGACAGACCACTAGCCAGACTGATAAAAAAGAAGAGATAGAACAACCAAATAGATGCAATAAAAAACAATAAAGGGGAAATCACCACAGATTCCACAGAAATTCAAACCATCATCAGAGCATACTACAAACAACTCTTTGCACATAAACTAGTAAACCAGGAAGAAATGGATATATTTCTGGACACCTGTGTCTTCCCAAATCTAAACCAGGAGGAAGCTGAAACTATGAATAGACCAATAACAAGGTCTGAAGTCGAGGGAGCAATTAAGAGCCTAACACACAAAAAAAGCCCTGGTCCAAATGGGTTCACAGCCTAGTTCTATCAGACACACAAAGAGGAGCTGGTAGCATTTTTCTGAAACTATTCCAAATAATTCAAAAAGAGGGAACCCTTCCAAAATCATTTTATGAGACCAACATCGTCCTGATACCAACACCTAGCAGAAACTCAACAAGAAAAGAAAACTTCAAGGCAATATCCATCATGAACATAGATGCAAAAATCTTTAATAAAATAATGGCAAAACGATTGCAACAGCACATTAACAAACGAATCCATAATGTTCAAGTAGGATTCATTCCAGGCATGTGAGGCTGGTTCAACATACGCAAGTCTATAAACGTCATTCACCACATTAACAGAACCTAAAACAAAAATCACATGATTATCTCAATTGATGCAGAGAAGGCATTTTACAAAATTAAACAGCACTTTATGCTAAAAAAACTCAATAAACTCGGTATAGATGGAACATATCTCAAAGTAATAAAAGCTATTTATGACAAACCAACAGCCAATATCATACTTAATGGGCAAAACCTGGAAGCATTCCCTTTGAAATCCGGTACAAGACAAGGATGCCCTCTCTCACCACTCCTATTCAACATAGTACTGGAAGTTCTAGCCAGAACAATCAGGCAAGAAAAATAAATAAAGGGTATTTGAATAGGAAAGGAGGAAGCCAAATTGTGTCTATTTGCAGACTACATGATAGTGTACTTAGAAGACCCCATCACCTCAGCCCAAAAACTCCTGAAACTGATAAGCAACTTCAGGAATGTCTCAGGATATAAAATCAATGTGCAAAAATCACAAGCATTCGTATACACAAATAACAGAATTAAAAGGAAGCAAATCAAGAATGAACTGTCATTCACAATTGCTACAAAGAGAGTAAAATACCTAGGAATACAACTTACAAGAAACGTAAGGGACCTCTTCAAGAAAAACTACACACCTCTGCTCAATGAAATAAGAGAGCATGCAAACAGATGGAGAAACATTCCATGTTCATAGTTAGAAAGAATCAATATCGTGAAAATGGCTGCACTACCCAAAGTAATTTACAGAATCAACGCTATTCCCATCAAGCTACCATTGAATTTTCTCACAGCACTAAAAGAAACCACCATGAACATCATATGGAACCAAAAGAGAGCCCGCAAAGCCAAGTGAATTCTAAGCAAAAAGAACACAACGGGAGGCATCACATTACCAGACTTCAAACTATACTACAAGGCTACAGTAATCAAAAGAGCATGGTACTGGTACCAAAACAGAGATATAGACCAATGGAACAGAACGGAGGCATCAGAGGTAAATCAGCATATCTACAACCATATAATCTTTGATAAAGCAGACCAAAACAAGCAATGGGGAAAGGATTCCTTGTTTAAAAAATGGTGTTGTGAAAACAGGTTAGCCATGGCCAGAAGGCAGAAACTAGACCCCTTCCTGACACCTAACACTAAAATTAACTCCAGAAAAATTAAAGACTTAAACATAAGACCCGGCACTATAAAAACCCTAGAAGAAAATCTAGGCAAAACCATTCAGGACATAGGAGTAGGCAAGGACTTCATGACCAAAAGACCAAAAGCATTGGCAACAAAAGCCAAAATAGACAAATGGGACCTAATCAAACTCCACAGTTTTGGCACGACAAAACAAACAGTCCCTAGAGTGAATTGGCAACCAGCAGATTGGGAAAAATTTTTGCAGTTTGCCCAACTGACAAAGGGCTGATATCCAGAATTCACAAAGGACTCAAACAGATTTACAGGAAGAAAACAAACAAGCCCATTCAAAAATGGGCAAAGGATATGAACAGACACTTTACAAAAGAAGACATACATGAGGCCAACAAACACATAAAGAAATGTTCATCATCACTGGTTATTACAGAGATGCAAACCAAAACCACATTGAGATACCATCTCAGGCCGGTTAGAATGGCGATCATTAAAAAGTCTGGAGACAACAGATGCTGGAGAGGATGTAGAGAAATAGGAACACTCTTACACTGTTGGTGAGAGTGTAAATTAGTTCAACCATTGTGGAAGACAGTGTGGCGATTCCTCAAGGACGTAGAAATAGAAATTCCATTTGACCCAGCAATACCATTACTGGGTATATATGCAAAGAATATAAATCGTTCTGCAATAAGTACACATGAATGTTCATTGCAGCACTGTTTAAAATAGCAAAGACCTGGAACAAACCCAAATGCCCATCGATGACAGACTGGACTGGGAAAATGTGGCACATATACACCATGGAATATTATTATTATTTTTTTAAATTTTTATTGCATTATAGGTTTTGGAGTACATGTGCAGAACGTGCAAGATAGTTGCATAGGTACACATATGGCAGTGTGTTTTGCTGCCTTCCTCCCCTTCACCCACACTTGGCATTCATCCCCAGGCTATCCCTCCCCAGCCCCCCCGCTGTTCCTCCCCCATTCCCCCCAATAGACCCCAGTGTATAGTAGACCACCTCTCTGCGTCCATGTGTTCTCATTTTTCTCACCCACCTATGAGTGAGTATATGCGGTATTTCTTTTTCTGTTCTTGTGTCAGTTTGCTGAGAATGATGTTCTCCAGATTCATCCATGTCCTTACAAAGGACACAACTCATCATTTTTGATTGCTGCCTAATATTCCATGGTGTCTATGTGCCACATTTTCCCAGTCCAGTCTATCATCGTTGGGCATTTGGGTTGGTTCCAGTTCTTTGCTATTGTAAACAGTGCTGCAATGAACATTCGTGTGCGTGTGTCCTTATAGTAGAACGATTTATAGTCCTTTGGATATATACCCAGTAATGGGATATTATGAAGCAATAAAAAATGATGAGGTTATGTTCTTTATAAGGACATGGATGAACCTGGAGGACATCATCCTCAGCAAACTGACACAAGAACAGAAAAGGAAATACCACATATTCTCACTCATAGGCAAGTGAGAAAAATGAGAACACATGGACACAGGGAGTGGGGTACTACACACTGGGTTATTGGGGCATATGGGGGAGGGATAGTGGGGGAGAGTTGGGGAGGGATAGCCTGGGGAGAAATGCCAAATGTGGGTTAAGGGGAGGAAGGCAACAAAACACACTGCCATGAGTATACCTATGCAACTATCTTGCACATTAGGCAAATGTACTCCAAAACATAAAATGCAATAAAAATTAAAATAACCTAATATAAAAAAAGAGTATACTTCATGTTGCCACTCATTTAGAGCCTCAGAGAATAATGCACACAAGGGTAATAGTGGAGCATTTTTTATGTGGCCACTCATTCTGTGCCTCCGTGAATGATACCCTCCTGCAGAATACTCAGGATTCTATTTCATACTACGACTCATTTAGAACCTTATTGAATAATTCACAATGGAGCAATAGACAGTTGTCTATTTTATTTGTTCTCTCCTTCAAAGTTTCAGTGAATAATGAACTTCTATGGAGTAATCAGGATGCTGTTTAAGATAGCCATGAATTAAGTGTCTTCCTGAATGATACATACCTGGGTCATAGTCAGGAGTCTATTTCATATGAACTCTATTTTTGGGTATCGCTGAGTATTACACACATGGGGGAGTGTCAGGAGTCTATTCTGTATGGACACTCATACAGAACCTGTTTCAATAACGCACACATGGACAATAATGAAAAGTCAATTTCATCCTTCTGTTCATTAAGACAAACTTTGAATACCGCACATGTGGAGTAATTACAAGTCTGTTTTATATGGCCCCTCTTTCACAGCCTCACTGAATATTACACACTTGTGATATAGTCTGGAGTCTATTTTTTATGGCCATTCAGAGAATCACTGAATAATACACATTTGAGAAATAGTCAGAAGTCCCTTTTCTATGGCCACTCATTGAGAGCCTCACTAAATGTACACACCTGGGGAAATAGCCAGGATTTATTTTTATCCCATATTTCAGAGTCTCACTAAATAATGCACACCTGTGAAATTGTCAGGAGACTTGTTCATGTGGTGTCTCATTTGAAGTGTCACTGAGAAGCGTGTTGTAGACAAGAGTCTATTTCATGTAGACACATATTCAGAGCATCAGTTAATATGTCAGACCCTTGCTATAGTAAGAAATCTAATTATTATGGCCACATCTTCGGAGTCTCACTGAATAATACACACGGAAATAATAATTTGGAGTCTATCTTCGATGGACATTCATTCAAAGCCTCAGTGAATGATGCACGTCTGTGTAGTAGCCAGGAGTCTATTTCATTTGGACACTCATTCATAGCCTCAGTGAGTAATATGCACGCGTGGATTAGTAAGGGTTTCATTTCATATGGCCACTGACTCATAACCTCAGTGAATAATGAACAAATGTAAAGTACTGAGTTGTCTATTTCCTATAGCTGCTCATTCAGAGATTCACTGAATAGTAAAAATATTTAAGGTAGACAGCATCCTTTTACATATGGCAACACAAGAAGAGGCTCACTGAGTAATACACACCTGGGGAAGTGTTAGGAGTCTACTTTATATAGCCTCTCATTTACAGCCTCAGCGAATAATGCACACGTGTGGAATAGACACCGGTCTATTTTATATGGCCACAAAATCAAAGCCTGAGTGTGTAATACACAAGTTTAGAATAGTCAGTGGTCAATTCCATATGCCCAAATATTCAGAGTCAGAGTCAATAATACACACCATGGACTAGACAGGAAACAATTTCATATGGCCAAAGTTTCATAGCCTCAGTGGATAATACATAACTGGGGAGTATTAAGAATGCTATTATATATGGCATCTCTTTAAGAGCTTGGTTGAATAAGAAACACCTGTATTGTAGTCAAAATTTTATTTCATATAGCCAAATATTTGGAGCTTAACTGAATATCATACACCTTGGGGAAAGTCAAGATTCTATTTCGTATAGCCACTTATTTAGAGCCGAATGTAAAAACGCACACCTGAGGAGTATTAAGGAGTCTCTATTTTATGGCAACTCATTCAGAGTCTTACAGAATAATACAGACCCATGGAACAGTCAGGAGTGTATTTCACATGGCCACTTATTCAGAACCTCACTGAAGAATCATATATATCTGGAAAATACTCAGGATTCTATTATATATAGTCACTTATTCAAAGACTCACTGAATAATGCACACCTGGGGAATAGTCTGAAGACCATTTGATATGACCGTTCACCCAGTGACTCAGTGGGAAATGCACAGCTGAGAAATAGTCAAGAGGATAGAGTCAGGAGTCTATTTTATGTGGTCACTCATTCAGAAACTCACTGAAAGATACACACCTTGGGAATAGTCAGAGTCCAGGTCATACGGCCACTCAATCACAGTATTACCGATTAATGCACGATGCTGCAATAGTAGGGAGTCTATTTTATATGGCCTCTCATTCAGAGCTTTAGTGAGTAATAAACAGCTGTGGAGTAGTCACGACCCGATTTAAGGTACACCTAAATTAAGCAGCTCTGTGAATGATACACACATGTGTGATATTCAGGAGACTATTTGATATGGACACTGATAAAGAACCTCTTCGAATCCTGCATATGTGGTGAATAATCACTAGTCTATTTCATATAGTGATTCGTTTGGAGAGTCAAAAAATAATGCACACCTGTGGAGTAAAAAGGGGTATATTTCATAAGGCCACTCTTTCAGGGTTTCGGTTAATAATATATATAGCTGATAAATCAGGAATCTCTTTCACATGGCCACTTGTTCAGAGTCTCTGTGAGTAATACTCTCCTCAGAAATAGTCAAGGGTCTACTTCAAATGACTACACATACAGAGTCTCTGTGAGAAAGGCACACCTGGGCAATACACAAGAGTCTTATTTTTATGCCCACTTAGTCAGAATCTCATTCAATAATACACACCTGGGGAAGAGTTAAGAGTCTACTTCATGTAGCCAGTCAATTAGTGCCTCAGTAGATAATGCACACCAGGGTAATAGTCTAGCCTTTTTTATATGTCCACTGATTCTGTGCCTCTCAGAATAATACACACCTGTGAAATCCTCAGCATTCTATTTTATACTACCACTCATTTCGAACCTTATTGAATAATTCACAATGGAGCAATAGTCAGGTGTCTATTTTATATGGCCTCTAATTCAAAGTTTCAGTGAATAATGAACTTCTATGGAATAATCAGGACGCTCTTTAAGATAGCCACGAATTAAGTGCCTTCCTGAATGATACACACCTGGGTGATAGTCAGGAGTCTATTTGATATGAACTCTAATACTGGGTATCGCTGAGTAATAAACACCTGGGGAACAGTCAGGAGTCTATTTGTTATATGCACTCATACAGAACCTGTTTGAATAATGCACACATGGAATATAATGAGGACTCTATTTCATATGGCTACACATTCAGACAAACAGTGAATAACGCACATGTGGAGTACTTAGAAGTCTGATTCATATGGCCCCTCTTTCACAACCTCACTGAATATTACACACTTGTGATATGGTCTGGAGTCTGTATTTTATTGCCACTCATTCAGAGAGTCATTGAATAATGCACAACTGTGGAATAGTCAGAAGTCTCTTTTTTATGTCTACTCATTGAGAGCCTCACTAAATATACACACCTGAAGAAATAGTAAGGATTTATTTTATCTCCTAATTTAGAGTCTCACTAAAAAATGCACACCTGTGGAATAGTCAGGAGATTATTTCATGTGGAATTTCATTCCGAGTGTCACTAAATAATATGCTGAAGTCAGGAGTCCAGTTCATGTAGGCACATATTCAGAGCACCAGTGAATAAGACAGACCTTTGGTATAGTAAGGAATGTAACTAATATGGCCACATCTTCTGAGCCTCAGTGAATAATATATACCTGGAGAATAATTTGGAGTCTCTCTTCGATGGATAGTCATTCAGAAACTCGGTGAATAATGCACAACTGTGGAGTAGCCAGAAGTATATTTAATTTAGACATTCATTCATAGCCTAGGTGGATAAGGGGAACATGTGAATTCATCAGGATTCCATTTCATACGGCAGCTGATTCATACCCTAAGTGAATAATGAACAAATGTAAAGTACTCAGCAGTATATTTCACATAGAAACTCCTTCTGAGATTCACTGAATTATACAAATATTTAAGATAGAAAGCATCCTGTTTCATATGATTGCACAAGAAGACACTTACTGAGTAAAACACAGCTGTGGAAGTTTTAGAAGACTACTTTATATAACCTTTCAATTACAGCCTCGGGGAATAATGCACACGTGATGAATAGACAATAGTCTATTTTATATGGCCACAAAATCAAAGCCTGAGTGAGTAATAGACAACTTTGAAGTAGTCACTAGTCTATTCAATATGCCCAAATATTCAGAGTCAGAGTCAATAATACACACCTGTGGACTAGTCAGTAAACAATTTCATATGGCCAAAGTTTCAGAGCCTAAGCGAATAATTCATATCTGGGGAACAAACAGGACGCTATTATATATGGCACCTATTTCAGAGCTACATTGAATAAAAACACCTGTATTATAGTCATAATTCTATTTTGTGTAGCCATATATTCAGAGCCAAACTGCATAACACACACCTAAAGAAAAGTCAGGGTTCTATTTCGTATAGACACTAATTTAGAGCCAAATGTAAAAACACATGCCTGAGGAGTATTCAGGATTCTCTATTTTATGGACAATCATTCAGAGCCTCAAGGAATAATACAGACCTACGGAAAATTCAGGAGTGTATTTGACATGGCCACTTATTCAGAACCTCAGTGAAGAATTATATATATCTGGAAAATATTGAGGATTCTATTCTATATAGCCACTGATTCAGAGACTCACTGAATAATGCACACCTGGGGAAGAGTCTGCAGACTATTTGATATGACCATTCACCCAGCGACACAGTGAAAAATGCACAGCAGAGAAATAGTTAAGAGCATACCGTCAGGAGTCTATTTTATATGGTCACTCGTTTAGAAACTCAATGAAAAATACACACCTTGGGAAGAGTCAGAGTCCGGGTCATAAGGCCACTCAATCAGAGCATTCCCAAATAATGCACAATGGGGCAATAGTAAAGATTCTATCTCATATAGCCTCTCATTCAAAGCTTCAGTGCATAATAAACAGCTGTGGAGTATTCAGAACCCTATTTAAAGTAGCCCCAAATTAAGCAGCTTCGTAAATGATACACACATGTGTGATAGTCAGGAGACTCTTTGATATGGACACTCTTACAGAACCTCTTCGAATACTGCACATGTGAGGAATAATCACTAGTGTATTTCATACGGTTATTCGTTTGGAGAGTCAAAAAATAACGCACACCATTGGAGTAAAATGGGGTCTATTTCATAAAACCATGCTTTCAGTGTTTCTGTGAATAATATATATAACTGATAAGTCAGGAATCTCTTTCACATGGCCACTCTTTCAGGGCCTCTGTGAATGATACTCCCCTCAGAAATAGTCAAGGGTGTACTTCAAATGGCTACACATTCAGAGTCTCTGTAAGTAATGCACACATGGGCAATACACGAGAGTCTTTTTATATGCCCACTTAGTCAGAGTTTCATTCCATTATACACACCTGGGGAAAAGTTAAGGGTCTACCTAATGCAGCCACTCATTTAGGGCCTCAGTGAATAATGCACACAAGGGTAATAGTCGACCATTTTTATATGGCCACTCATTCTGTGCCTCCCAGTATGATACACACCTGGGGAATCCTCAGGATTCTATTTCATACTACCACTGATTAAGAAACTTATTGAATAATTCACAATGGAGCAATAGCCAGGCATCTATTTCATATGGCCTCTCATTCAAAGATGCAGTGAATAATGAACTTCTATGGATTAATCAGGACACTGTGTAAGATAGCCACAAATTAAGTGCCTTTCTGAATAATATACACCTGGGTGATAGTCAGGAGTCTATTTCATATGAACTCTAATTCTGGGTATTGCTGTGTAATACACATTTGGGGAGAGTTTTAGGAGTCTATTTGCTATGGACACTCATAAAGAAACAGTTTGAATAATGTACACATGGAGAATAATGGGGAGTCTATGTCATAAAGCTACTCATTCAGACAAACAGTGAATAATGCACATGTGAAGAATTAGAAGTATTTTTCATATGAACCCTCTGACACAGCCTCACTGAATATTGCACACATGTGATATAGTCTGGAGTCTATTTGTTATGGCCACCCATTCAGAAAATCACTGAATAATGCACACTTGTGAAATAGTCAGAAGTCTCTTTTCTATGACCACTCATTGAGAGACTCACTAAAAGTACACACCTGGGGAAATAGTCAGGATTTACTGTTATCCCCTCATTTAGAGTCTCACTAAATAATGCACACGTGTGGAAGAGTCAGGAGACTTTCCTATGTGGCCGCTCATTTGGAGTGTAAACTGACTAATTTGGTATAGTCAGGAGTCTATTTCATGTTTACACATATTTGCAGCCTCGGTGAATAAGACAGAACTTTGTTATAGTAAGGAATCTCATTAATATGGCCATGCATTCTTAGCCTCACTGAAGAATACACACCTGGAAAATGATTTGGAGTCTATTTTCGATGGAAATTCATTCAGAGCCTCGGTGAATAACGCACACCTGTTGTGTAGCCAGGAGTTTATATTATTTGGACACTCATTCATAGCCTCAGTGGACAATATGCACGTGTGGACTAGTCAGAATTCCATTTCATATGGTCACTGACTCGTAACATCAGTGAATAATGCAAAAATTTAGAGTGCTCAGCAGTCTATTTTATATAGCCCCTAATTCAGAGATTCGCTGAATAGTATGAAAATTTAAGATAGAGAGCATTGTGTTTCATAATGTCACACAGGAAGAGCCTCACTACGTAATACACACCTGGGGAAGTGTTATGAGTCTAATTTATATATCCTCTCATTTCCAGCCTCAGGGAATAATGCACACCTGTGGAATAGACACGATTCTTTTTTATATGGCCACAAAATCAAAGGCTGAGTGAGTCATAAAGAACTTTTGAAGAGTCACTAGTCTATTCCATGTGCCCAAATATTCAGAGTCAGAGTCAATTATACACACCTGTGGACTAGTAAGGAAACAATATCATATGGTGAAAGTTTCAGATCTTCAGTGAATAATACATACCTGGAAAATACTCAGGACAATATTTCCTATGGCATCGATTTCATAGCTTCATTGAATAAGGAACACCTGTATTATAGTCAGAATTCTATTTCATATAGCAACATCTTCAGAGACTAACTGAATAACATACACCTTAGAAAAAGTCAGAATTCTATTTCTTATAGCCACTCATTTAGAGCCAAATGTAAAAACGCACGCCTGAGGAGTATTCAGGAGTCTCTATTTTATGGCCACTCATTCAGAGCCTCAGAGAATAATACAGACCTATGGAAAACTCAGGAGTGTATTTCACATGGCAACTTATTCAGATTTTCAGTGAAGAATCATATGTATCTGGAAAATACTCAGGATTCTATTATATATAGCCACTGATTCAGACACTTACTGAATAATGCACACTTGGTGAGTAGTTTGGAGAATATCTGATATGATCTTTCAACCAGCGACTCAGTGGAAACTATACAGCTGAGAAATAGTCAAGAAGATAGAGTCAGGAGTCTGTTCTATGTGGTCACTCGCTCAGAATCTCACTGAATAATACACACCTTGGGATTAGTCAGAGTCCATGTCACATGGCCACTCAATCACAACATTACCGAATAATGCACAATGGGGCAATAGTAAGGAGTCAATTTTTATGGCCTCTCATTCAGCGCTTCAGTGCATAATATACAGCTGTGGAGTAGTCAGGACCCTATATAAGGTAGCCCAAAATTAAGCAGCTCCGTGAATGATGCACACATGTGTGATTGTCAGGAGACTATTTGATATGGACACTCATACATAACCTCATCGAATACTGCACATGTAAGGAATAATCACTAGTCTATTCCATATGGTGATTCATTTGGAAAGCCAAAAATTAACGAACACCTGTGGAGAACAATGAGGTCTATTTCATAAAGCCATTCTTTCAGTGTTTCAGTGAACAATATGTATATCTGATAAGTCAGGAATGTCTTACACATGGCCACTCGTTTAGGGACTCTGTGAATAATATTCCCCTCGGAAATACACAAGGGTCTTCTTCAAATGGCTACACATTCAGCGCCTTTGTAAGTAATTTACACCTGGGCAATACACAAGAGTCTCTTTTTCATGCCCGCTTAGTCAGAGTCTCATTCAATAATACACACGTGGGGAAGAGATAAGAGTCTACTTCATGTAGCCCAACATTTAGAGCCTAACTATATAATGCACACCAGGGTAAGAGTAGAGCATTTTTTATATGGCCACTCATTCTGTGCCTACCTGAATGATACACACCTGTGGAATTCTCAAAATTCTGTTTTATACTTCCACTCATTTAGAATCTTATTGAATAATTCACAATGGGGCAATAGTCAGGAGTCTATTTTTTATGGAGTCTCATTTAATGTTTCAGTGAAAAATGAACTTCTATGGAGTAATCACGTCACATTTTTAGATAGCCATGAATTAACTGCCTTCCTGAATAATACACACCTGTTTGATAGGCAGGAGTCGCTTTCATATGTAATTCTGCGTATCGCTGTGTAATACACACCTGTGGTAGTGTCAGGAATCTCCTTGGTATAGACATTCATACAGAACCTTTTTGAATAATGCACACATGGGGAATAATGATGAATTTATATCATAGGGCTACTCATTCAGACACACAGTGAATAACGCATATGTGGAGTAATTAGAAGTCAATTTCATATGGCTCCTCTTTCACAGCCTCACTGAATATTACAAACTTTTGATAAAATTTGGAGCCTATTGTTTATGGTCACTCTTTCAGAGAATCACTGAATAATGCACACCTGAGGAAGAGTCAGAAGTCTCTTTCCTATAGCTACTCATTGAGAGCCTTATTAAATGTTAACATCTGGGGAAATAATCAGGATTTACTTTTATCCCCTCATTCAGAGTCTCACTAAATAATGCACACCTGTGAAATAGTCAGGAGAATTTTACAAGTGGCCCTTCATTCGAGGTGTCACTGAATAACGTGGTGCAGTCAGGAGTCTATTAAACGTTGACACATATTGAGAGACTCAGTGAAAGAGAGAGACCCCTGATATAGTAAGAAATCTAATTAACATGGCCACATCTTCTAAGCCACACTGAATAATATCCACCTGGAGAATAATTTGGAGTCTATTTTCGATGGACATTCATTCAGAGCCTCGATGAATAATGCACACCTGTGGAGTACCGAGGAGTATATTTCATTTAGACACTCATTCATAGCCTCACTGGATAATGGGAACATGTGGATTCGTCAGGATTCCATTTCATATGGCCATTGATTCGTAACCTCAGTGAATAATGCACAAATGTGAAGTACTCAGCAGTCTATTCCATATAGCCACTCATTCTGAGATTCACTGAATAATACAAATATTTTAAATGGAGAGCATCCTGTTTCATATGGTCACACAAGAAGAGCGTTTCTGAGTAATACACACCTGGGGAAGTGTTAGAAATCTACTATATATAACCTCTCATTTACAGGCTCCGGGAATAATGCACACGTGACTAATAGACACTAGTCTATTTTATATGGCCACAAAGTCAAAGCCTGAGTGAGTAATAGACAACTTTGGAGTAGTCACTAGTCTACTCCATATGCCCAAATATTTAGAGTCAGAGTCAATAATACACACCTGTGGACTAGTCAGTAAACAATTTCATATGGCCAAAGTTTCAGAGACTCAGCGAATAATACATATCTGGGGAATACTCAGGACGCTATTACATATGGCACCTATTTCAGAGCAACATTGAATAAAAAACACCTGTATTGTAGTCATAATTCTATTTTTGTAGGCACATATTCAGAGCCAAACTGCAAAACACACACCTAAAGAAAAGTCAGGATTCTATTTCGTATAGCCACTAATTTAGAGCCGAATGTAGAAACACATGCCTGAATAGTATTCTGGAGTCTCTATTTTATGGCCAATCATTCAGAGCCTCAAGAAATAATACAGACCCATGGAAAATTCAGGAGTGTATTTAACATGGCCACTTATTCAGAACCTCAGTGAAAAATTATATATATCTGGAAAATACTCAGGATTCTATTATATATAGCCACTGATTCAGAGACTCACTGAATAATGTGCACCTGGGGAATAGTCTGCAGATTATTTGATATGACCGTTCACCCAGCGACAGAGTGAAAAATGCACAGCAGAGAAATAGTCAAGAGCATACAGTCAGGAGTCTATTTTATGTGGTCAATCGTTTACAAACTCACTGAAAAATGCACACCTTGGGAATAGTCAGAGTCCCGTTGATAAGGCCACTCTATCAGAGCATTACCGAATAACGCACAATGAGGCAATAGTAAAAATTCTATCTCATGTAGCCTCTTATTCAGAGCTTCAGGGCATAATAAACAGCTGTGGAGTAGTCAGGACCCTATTTAAGGTAGCCCCATATTAATCAGCTACGTAAATGATACCCACATGTGTGATAGTCAGGAGACTATTTGATATGGACACTCATACAGAACCTCTTCGAATAATGCACATGTGGGGAATAATCACTAGTGTATTTCGTATGGTGATTCGTTTGGAGACTCAAAAAATAACGCACACTGTTGGAGTAAAATGGGGTCTATTTCATAAAACCATGCTTTCAGTGTTTCTGTGAATAATATATATATATCTGATAAGTCAGTATTCTCTTTCACATGGCCACTCGTTCAGGGCTTCTGTGACTAATACTCCCGTCAGAAATAGTCAAGGGTGTACTACAAATGGCTACACATTCAGAGTCTCTGTAAGTAATGCACACCTGGGCAATACACGAGAGTCTTTTTTTATGCCCACTTAGTCAAAGTCTCATTCCATTATACACACCGGGGGAAGAGTTAAGTGTCTACCTCATGCAGCCACTCATTTAGGGCCTCACTGAATAATGCACACAAGGATAATAGTCTACAATTTTTATATGGCCACCCATTCTGTGCCTCCCATTATGATACACACCCGGAAAATCATTAGGATTCTATTTCATACTACCACTGATTAAGGAAATTATTGAATAATTCACAATGGAGCAATAGTCAGGAATCTATTTTATATGGCCTCTCATTCAAAGTTGCAGTGAATAATGAACTTCTATGGAGTAATCAGGTCACTGTGTAAGAAAGCCACAAACTAAGTGCCTTCCTGAATGATACACACCTGGATGATAGTCAGGAGTCTATTTCATATGAACTCTAATTCTGGGTATTGCTGTGTAATACACATTTGTGGGGAGTGTCAGGAGTCTATTTTCTTTGGACACTCATACAGAAACGGTTTGAATAATGCACACATGGGGAATAATGGGGAGTCTATGTCATAAAGCTACTCCTTCAGTCAAACAGTGAATAACGCACATTTGGAGTAGTTAGAACTCTTTTTCATATGAACCCTCTGTCACAGCCTCACTGAATATTGCACACTTGTGATATAGTCTGGAGTCTATTTGTTATGGCCACTCATTCTGAAAATCACTGAATAATGCACACTTGCGGAACAGTCAGAAGTCTCTTTTCTATGACCACTCATTGAGAGCCTCACTAAATGTACACACCTGGGGAAATAGTCAGGATTTACTGTTTTTCCCTTATTTCAAGTCTCACTAAATATTGCACACCTGTGGAAAAGTCAGGAGCCTCTCCTATTTGTTTTCACATTCGGAGTGTAAACTCAGTAATTTGTTGTAGTCAGGAGTCTATTTCATGTTTACACATATTAAGAGCCTCTGTGAATAAGACAGAACTGTGCTATAGTAAGAAATCTCATTAATTTGGCCACACCTTCTTAGCCTCACTGAAGAATACACACCTGGAAAATGATTTGGAGTCTATTTTCGATGGAAATTTATTCAGAGCCTTGGTGAATATTTCAAACTGTGGAGTAGCCAGGAGGTTAATTTATTTAGACACTCATTCATAGCTTTAGTGGATAATATGGACTTGTGGACTAGTCAGGATTCCATTCATATGGCCACTGACTCATAACCTCAGTGAATAATGCAAAAATGTAGAGTGCTCAGCAGTCTATTTCATATAGCCACTAACTCAGAGATTCACTGAATAACATGAAAATTTAAGATAGAGAGCACTGCATTTTATATGGTCACACAAGAACAGCCTCACTAAGAAATACACACCTGGGGAAGTGTTAGGAGTTTAATTTTTTTTTTAATTTTTATTGCATTATAGATTTTGGGGTACATGTGCAGAAGGTGCAAGATAGTTGCATAGGTACACACATGGCAGTGTGTTTTGCTGCCTTCCTCCCCTTCACCCACACTTGGCATTCATCCCCAGGCTATCCACCCCCAGCCCCACCCGCTGTCCCTCCCCCATTTCCCCCAACAGTCCCCAGTGTATAGTAGACCGCCTCTCTGTGTCCATGTGTTCTCATTTATCTCACCCAACTATGAGTGAGTATATGCGGTATTACTTTTTCTGTTCTTGTGTCAGTTTGCTGAGAATGATGTTCTCCAGATTCATCCATGTCCTTACAAAGGACACAAACTCATCATTTTTGATTGTTGCATAATATTCCATGGTGTATATGTGCCATATTTTCCCAGTACAGTCTATCATCGATGGGCATTTGGGTTGGTTCCAGGTCTTTGCTATTGTAAACAGTGCTGCAATTAACATTCGTGTGCATGTGTCCTTATAGTAGAACGATTTATAGTCTTTTGGATAGATACCCAGTAATGGGATTGCTGGGTCAAATGGAATTTCTATTTCTAGGTCCCTGAGGAATCGCCACACTGTCTTCCACAATGGTTGAACTAATTTACACTGCCACCAACAGTGTAAGAGTGTTCCTATTTCTCCACATCCTCTCCAGCATCTGCTGTCTCCAGATTTTTTAATGATCCCCATTCTAACTGGTGTGAGATGATATCTCAATGTGGTTTTGATTTGCATCTCTCTAATGACCAATGATGATGAGTACTTTTTCATATGTTTGTTGGCCTCATGTATGTCTTCTTTTGTAAGGTTTCTGTTCATATCCTTTGCCCATTTTTAAATGGGCTTGTTTGTTTTTTTTTCTGTAAATCTGTTTGAGTTCTTTGTAAATTCTGGATATCAGCCCTTTGTCAGATGTGTAAACTGCAAAGATTTTTTCCCATTTTGATGGTTGCCAATTCACTCTATTGACTGTTTCTTTTGCCATGCAGAAGCTGTGGAGTTTGATTAGGTCCCATTTGTCTATTTTTGCTTTTATTGCCAATGCTTTTGGTGTTTTGTTCATGAAGTCCTTGCCTACTCCTATGTCCTGAATGGTTTTGCCTAGATTTTCTTCTAGGGTTTTTATGGTGTCGGGTCTTACGTTTAAGTGTTTAATCCATCTGGAGTTAATTTTAGTGTAAGGTGTCAGAAAGGGGTCCAGTTTCTGCTTTCTGCACATGGCTAGCCAGTTTTCATAACATCATTTATTAAATAGGGAATCCTTTCCCCGTTGCCTGTTTTTGTCTGGTTTATCAAAGATAATATGGTTGTAGATATGTTGTGTTGCCTCCGATGCTTCTGTTCTGTTCCATTGGTCTATATCTCTATTTTGGTACCAGTACCATACTGTATTGATTACTGTAGCCTTGTAGTATAGTTTGAAGTCTGGTAGCGTGATGCCTCCCGCTGTGTTCTTTTTGCTTAGAATTGACTTGGCTATGCGGGCTCTTTTTTGGTTCCATATGAAATTCATGGTGGTTTTTTCCTGTTCTGTGAAGAAATTCAATGGTAGTTTGATGGGATAGCATTGATTGTGTAAATTAATTTGGGCAGTATAGCCATTTTCACAATACTGATTCTTCCTAACCATGAATATGGAATGTTTCTCCATCTGTTTGTGTCCTCTCTTATTTCGTTGAGCAGTTGTTTGTAGTTTTCCTTAAAGAGGTTCCTTACATTCCTTGTGAGTTGTATTCCTAGGTATTTTATTTTCTTTGTAGCAATTGTGAATGGCAGTTCATTCTTAATTTGGTTCTCTTTAAGTCTGTTATTGGTGTATAGGAATGCTTGTGATTTTTGAACATTGATTTTATATCCGGAGACTTTGCTGAAGTTGCTTATCAGTTGCAGGAGCTTTTGGGCTAAGGTGATCGGGTCTTCTAGGTATACTATCATGTCATTTGCAAATAGAGACAATTTGGCTTCCACCTTTCCTATTTGAATACCCTTTATTTCTTTTTCTTGCCTGATTGCTCTGGCTAGAACTTCCAGTACTATGTGGAATAGCAGTGGTGAGAGAGGGCATAATTGTCTAGTGCCGGATTTCAAAGGGAATGCTTCCATGTTTTGCCCATTCAGTATGATATTGGCTGTTTGTTTGTCGTAAATAGCTTTTATTACTTTGAGATATGTTCCATCAATACCAAGTTTATGGAGGGTTTTTAGTATAAAGGGCTGTTGAATTTTGTCAAAAGCCTTCTCTGCGTCAATTGAGATAATCATGTGGTTTTTGTTTTTGCTTCTGTTTATGTGGTGAATTACATTTATAGACTTGCACATGATGAACCAGCCTTGCATCCCCGGGATGAATCCTACTTGATCATGATGGATAAGTTTTTTAATGTGTTGTTACAATCGATTTGCCAGTATTTTATTGAAGATTTTTGCATCTATGTTCATCATGTATATTGGCCTGAAGTTTTTTTTTCTTGTTGAGTCTCTGCCAGGTTTTGGTATCAGGATGATGTTGGTCTCATAAAATGATTTGGGAAGGGTTCCCTCTTTTTGGATTATTTGGAATAGTTTCAGAAGGAATGGTACCAGATCCTCTTTGTGTGTCTGGTATAATTCAGCTGTGAACCCATCTGGACCTGGGCTTTTTTTGTGTGGTAGGCTCTTAATTGCTGCCTCAACTTCTGACCTTGTTATTGGTCTATTCATAGTTTCGGCTTCCTCCTGGTTTATCCTTGGGAGGACACAGGCGTCCAGGAATTTATCCATTTCTTCCTGATTTACTAGTTTGTGTGCATAGGGTTGTTTGTAGTATTTTCTGATGATGGTTTGAATTTCTGTGGAATCTGTGGTGATTTCCCCTTTATCGTTTTTTATTGCATCTATTTGGTTGTTCTCCCTTTTCTTTTTTATCAGTCTGGCTAGTGGTCTGTCTATTTTTTTGATCTTTTCGAAAAACCAGCTCTTGGATTTATTGATTTTTTGAAGGGTTTTTCTTGTCTCTATCTCCTTCAGTTCTGCTCTGATCTTAGTTATTTCTTGTCTTCGGCTAGGTTTTGAGCTTTTTTGATCTTGCTCCTGTAGCTCTTTCAATTTTGACGATAGGGTGTCAATTTTGGATCTCTCCACTCTTCTCATGTGGGCATTTATTGCTATATATTTTCCTTTGCAGACTGCTTTAAATGTGTCCCAGAGATTCTGGTACGTTGTGTCTTCATTCTCGTTGGTTTCCAAGAACTTCTTTATTTCTGCCTTCATTTCATTGTTTATCCAATCAACATTCAAGAGACAGTTGTTCAGTTTCCATGAAGCTGTGCAGTTCTGAGTTATCTTCTGAATTCTGAGTTCCAACTTGATTGCACTATGGTCTGAGAGACTGTTTGTTATGATTTCCGTTGTTTTGCATTTGCTGAGGAGTGCTTTACTTCCAATTATGTGGTCTATTTCTGAGTAGGTGTGATGTGGTTCTGAGAATAATGTTTATTCTGTGGATTTGGGGTGGAGATTTTTGTAAATGTCTATCAGGTTTGCTTGTTCCAGGTCTGAGTTCAAGTCCTGGATATCCTTGTTAATTTTCAGTCTGGTTGATCTGTCTGCTATTGACAGTGGAGTGTTAAAGTCTCCCACTATTATTGTGTGGGAGTCTATGTCTCTTTGTAAGTCATCAAGAACTTGCCTTATATATCTGGGTGCTCCTACATTGGGTCCATTTATATTTAGAATCATTAGCTCTTCTTGTTGTATCGATCCTTTTACCATTATGTAATGACCTTTTTTGTCCCTTCTGATCTTTGTTGCTTTAACGTCTATTTTATCAGAGATGAGAATTGCAACTCCTGCTTTTTTTTGCTCTCCATTTGCTTGGTAAATCTTCCTCCATCCTTTTATTTTGAGGCTTTGTGTATCTTTGCGTGTGAGGTGGGTTTCCTGGATACAGCACACTGTTGGGTTTTGGTTTTTTATCCAATTTGCCAGTCTGTGTCTTTTGATTGGTGCATTTAGCCCATTTACATTCAGGGTTATTATTGTTATGTCTGAATTTGATACTGCCATTTTGATGTTAGCTGGCTGTTTTGCCCATTGGTTCAGGTACATTCTTCATTTTGTTGATGGTCTTTAGCATTTGGTATGCTTTTAGGATGGCTGGAACTGGTTGTTTTTTTCTATGTGTAGTGCCTCTTTCAGGAGCTCTTGTAAAGCAGGCCTAGTGGTGACAAAATCTCTGAGTACTTGCTTGTTCGTGAAGGATTTTATTTTTCCTTCACTTATTAAGCTCAGTTTGGCTGGATATGAAATTCTGGGTTGAAAGCACTTTTCTTTAAGGATGTTGAATATTGTCCCCCACTCTCTTCTGGCTTGTAGAGTCTCTGCTGAGAGATCTGCTGTAAGTCTGATGGGCTTCCCTTTGTGGGTGACCCGACCTTTCTCTCTGGCTGCCCTTAGTATTTTCTCCTTCGTTTCAACCCTGGTGAATCTGACGATTATGTGCCTTGGGGTTGCTCTTCTTGCGGATTATCTTTGTGGTGTTCTCTGTATTTCCTGGATTTGAGTATTGACCTGTCTTGCTAGGTTGGGGAAATTTTCCTGGATAATATACTGAAGAGTGTTTTCCAGTTTGGATTCATTCTTTTCATCACATTCTGGTACACCTATCAAACGTAGGTTGGGTCCCTTCACATAGTCCCACATTTCTTGGAGATTTTGTTCATTCCTTTTTGTACTTTTTTCTTTAATCTTGGTTTCTCGTTTAATTTCATTGAGTTGATCTTCCACTTCTGATATTCTTTCTTCTGCTTGGTCAATTCGGCTGTTGAAACTTGTGCATGCTTCGCGAAGTTTTTCTGTTGTGTTTTTCAGCTCCTTCAATACATTCATATTCCGCTCTAAGTTGTCCATTCTTGTTATCAATTCCTCGAATCTTTTTTCAAATATTTTTTCAAGGTTCTTAGTTTCTTTGCACTGGTTTAGTACATGTTCCTTTATCTCACTGAAGTTTCTCATTATCCACTTTCTGAAGTCTGATTCCATCATTTCGTCACATTCATTCTCCGTCCAGCTTTGTTCCCTTGCTGGTGAGGAGTTTTGGTCCTCTTTTGGAGGTGAGTTGTTTTGGTTTTGGGTGCTTTCCTCCTTTTTGCGCTGGTTTCTTCCCATCTTTATTGATTTATCCGCCTGTCGTCTTAGTAGTAGCTGATTTTTCAATTGGGTCTCTGTGTGGACGCTGAGATTGTTGATGATGAAGTATTTCTGTTACTTAGTTTTCCCTCTAATGGTCTATCCCCTCTGCTGTATGAGTGCTGAGCTCCACTCCAGGCCCTGCTTGTCTGGGGTATACCTGCAGCAGCTGCGGAACAGTGAGGGATGATACCAGTTTCTTCTTCTGCTGTCCTTGTTCCAGAATAATGTTAGCCAAATGTCAGTCTGATTAGTCCTTTTCTGGGGTGACTCCTTGGATATACAGGGGTCAGGGAGCTGCTTGAGGAGACTGTCTGTGCTTTATAGGAGCTCCAGTGCTGAGCTGTGAGGTCCGTTGTTCATTCAGGATTGTTGGGAGTTTGTTTATGTCTGCTGCAATAGAACTCATAAAACACCACCCTTTTTTTTCCCCCTTAGATGCTCTGTCTCAGGGAGTTGGGGCTTTCTTTATGAGTATCTGTTGCACTGTCCTGCCCCACTAGGCGGCAGTCTATTCACTATTTGCCTTCCGGGGCTCTGACCTGCTAGTGCGGGTCCGCCCTTTGCTGCTGGGCTCCCTTCTGCTGGGGAGTGTTCCTGGCTCCTGGCAGAGACTCTCTGTTATGGCAGGTTGCCTTGCAACGGCAGGCTGAATCAGTCCTGTGTGGTACGTCAGTGGGGGTGGACTGCGTCAGCAATGGTGGACGCCCCTCCCTCACTGGGCTGCACCATCCTAGATGCCGGCAGCAAAACTCTCAGCCCCAAGCACCTCCAGTCACCGCCCTGCTTGTCCCCGTGAGCATGGGACCCGCCAAACTCGATCACCCAGCTCCCTGCCTCAGAGTCCGTCCTCTCTCTCTCTCTCTCTTCCTCTCCCCAAGCTGAAAGGTCCACTCTCTCACTGGCGCCCCAGTAGCCTGCTGATAGGGCACTGGGAACCGTGTGATCTCCCATGCCGCTGCCCACTACTTTGGCTCAGATCACGCTTCCCAGGGAACTCCTGGTCTGGCTCATTGTCCAAATCCCGTTCAATCAGATGAACATGACAATCTGCCCTTCCGGATCTCAGATTGCCGGTTTAACAGGGCTCCCAGACCAGTGAGTTCCACACCGGGTCCCGCCGCGGCACCGGCCGAAGAGGCGGTGGGAGCCGGCTGTGTTAGCTGAGTGCGCTAGCGTCCCGTGTCTCTCCCACACCTGGGACTTTCAACGCTCTGTGGGCGTAAAAGGAACATCCGAGAATGCGGCTAGGACTCACCCTCCGCACCTTCACTGAGAGCTGCAATCCTGAGTCACCTCTACGACGCCATCTTGCCTCTCCCCGATCTGAGTCACATCTATAGTCAGCACATCTCAGAGTCCAAGGACCACAGCATACTACTTGGGTATCTCTGATGGTTATTCAGGCACCAAGGACTCTTTGGTCATTAGGTCATGTATGCTGCCAAGACTGGGTCCTTCCTTCAAGTCAGTGGGTTCCCTTTTGGCTCAACATGTTTCTAGAAATGCCATAACAAGAGATAGGACTTGAAAGGGGGACACTGAGACCCTGACTGCTGCCATATCCTAATGTAGCTAAGCTGGTTACCAAGATGTAATACCCAGTTCGTCTTTACTCTTTACTTTCCTCCCTTTAAGCAGAAGAAGATGACACTTTTGTTGCTGCAAGCTGCTTTGCCTGGGGTTGGAGTTGAATTGTTTCAAGCACTTCTTCAGCTACCCCAGCTGACCTAGGTGTCTCCCTAGGTCATGTGCCTCCTAGTCCTCTGCTCTGAGCCCAGCCAAGTGCTAGGATTTGCCTAGTAGTTGCAGTTCTTGTGTCCTGTATTGCCTTTCAAGTTTATCTATGATGCCAGAGTACTTTGGCTCATGGTGGCAAGGCTTTCTAAGTAGCTGAATATCTGACAGATGGGATGAGTGATTCTCCTTTGGCTAAGTCTGGTCCAAATGCTTCATCCATGTGCTGGCACTGGGTGAATCTAACCTGGCTTTTCTCTCTGCTATGACAGAGCAGCACTGAGTTCAGTGTATGTCTCCCAGTCACTGTGCTCTCCCACCTGCAAATGCACAGTCTCTCTGCACTGCAGAGCCACTGTCAGGAAATTGGGAAGGGGTGATGTCTATGATTCCTGTTTCTTCAACCCTTCTCTATGCCTCTTTCAATGATAGAAAGTTAAAGCCAAGTACTATCACTGATCACTTTATTTTTGGTTCTTGTGAGGGTGCTTTTCTCTATGCAGTTGTTAAAATTTGGTGTTTCTGCAGGGAATATAAATGGTACAGGATTCTATTTTGCCATCTTGCTCCATCCCTCCTCTTCTTCCTTTTGGTATAGAACCCTCTGTTTGATAGTCAAATAGAGCTATATTTCTTTGGCTTCCTAGGGTTTCTAATTGATTTATTTGCAATTCTGTTTGGTAGACCAGATTCCCCTTTTCTACCATTCACCACTTACTTCGGTCCTATACTCAGCCAGATGCCAACATTCATGACTCTTTTTTTATATCTATGGGCTCCTCTGTGTATGATCACTAAACCAGATGATCTCTAAGGAATCTTCCAGCATTCAGTGGTTCTGGGAAAACACATGCAATGATGTTTATTCCCCTATTAGTCAATATTGCAATTACTAAGTGGGTTTTCTGATTTTCTCAAAACTTAAGAGGAAATTTGAAATTATCTTGGCTTTAAAATTCCGAGATGTCTTTTGCATGTTAAACCTATCAAATATTATTTAGGAGATGGATGGCATATTGTGGCTTCTGTAACAAAATACCATAAAACTGATGGCTTAAAACAATAGATTTTTCAGCCTTTCGCAGTTCTGGAGGCCAGAGGTCCAAAATCCAGGTGTCAGCAGGACCACATTCCCTCCAAAGAATCTCGGGGAGAATCATTCCTTCCCTCCACCTGTTTCTGGTAGCTTCAGAAATTTTTGGGTTGGTGGTTGTATCATTTCAATATATGTTTACATCTTCATATGACCTTATCTGTATTTTTGTCTGCTGTCTCTTACCAGGACAATTGTCATTAGATGTTGGGTCTCATCTCAAGGTCGTTATTCCCACCTTCAAATATTTTATTTGTTAATGAAATCACATTCACAAGTTCTGGGGATGAGGACTTGGATATAAGTTTAAAGGAGTCACCATTGAACTCATTTACTACAGGTGGCTACATAAACAATCATTTACTTACAAAACACATGCAGTAGAGATATCTCATATTCTAAAAAAAAATCATATTGCATTTTAACTACAAAAATTAAAAATTTAAGGTGTTTTAATATGAAATGTACAACTAAAATAGCAATCTTTTCAGTCTATCAATATCTTCTACATTATCATATCATTTTTATTATTGTGAACTGTGTTCTAATTTTGGAATCTGCTCCTTCATAAATAAATAACAATTATTTGGAAAAAGTCTTAGAAATAACCCATTTTTTATTCTGTTTAAATAAACAAGTAATACATAAATACAATCATAAAATTGAACACAAAAGTATAGAGAAAAAATATTATCGTCCTTCAACGCTCTGTTTCAATTGACACTAGTCTATTTTATATGGCCACAAAATCAAAGACTGAGTGAGTAAGAGACAACTTTGGAGTAGTCACTAGTCTATTCCATATGCCCAAATATTCAGAGTCAGAGTCAATAATACACACCTGTGGACTAGTCAGTAAACAATTTCATATGGCCAAAGTTTCGGAGCCTCAGCGAATAATACATATCTGGGGAATACTCAGGACGTTATTACATATGGCATCTATTTCAGAGCTACATTGAATAAAAAACTCCTGTATTGTAGTCATAATTCTGTTTTGTGTAGCCACATATTCAGAGCCAAACTTCATAACACACATAAAGAAAAGTCAGGATTCTATTTTGTATAGACACTAATTTAGAGTCGAATGTAAAAACACAGGCCTGAGAAGTATTTCGGAGTCTCTATTTTATGGCCAATCATTCAGAGACTCAAGGAATAGTACAGACCTACGGAAAATTTAGGAGTGTATTTGACATGGCTACTTACTCAGAACCTCAGTGAAGAATCATATATATCTGGAAAATACTCAGGATTCTATTATATATAGCCACTGATTCAGAGACTCACGGAAAAATGCACACCTGGGGAAGAGTCTGCAGACTCTTTGATATGACTGTTCACCCAGCGACACAGTGAAAAATGCACAGCAGAGAAATAGTCAAGAGCATACAGTCAGGAGTCTATTTTATGTGGTCACTCGTGTAGAAACTCACTGAAAAATACACACCTTGGAAATAGTCAGAGTCCGGGTCATAAGGCCACTCAATCACAGCATTACTGAAAAATGCACCATGAGGCAATAGTAAAGATTCTATTTTATATAGCCTCTCATTCAGAGCTTCAGTGCATAATATACATCTGTGGAATAGTCAGAACCCTATTTAAGGTAGCCCCAAATTAAGCAGCTTTGTAAATTATAGGCACATGTGTGATAGGAGACTATTTGATATGGACACTCATACAGAACCTCTTCGAATACTGCACATGTGGGGAATAATCACTAGTGTATTTCATATGGAGATTTGTTTGAAGACTCAAAAAATAACGCACACTATTGGAGTAAAATGGGGTCTATTTTATAAAACCATACTTTTAATGTTTCAGTGAATAAAATGTGTATCTAATAAGTCAGGAATCTCTTTCACATGGCCACTCGTTCAGGGAGTCTGTGAATAATACTCCCCTCAGAAATAGTCAAGAGTGTACTTCAAGTGGCTACACATTCAGAGTCTCTGTAAGTAATGCACACCTGGGCAATACACAAGAGTCTTTTGTTTATGCCCACTTAGTCAGAGTCTCATTCCAATATACACACCGTGGGAAGAGTTAAGGGTCTACCTCATGTAGCCACTCATTTAGGGCCTCAGTGAATAATGCACACAAAAGTAATTGTCGACTTTTTTTATATGGCCACTCATTCTGTGCCTCCCAGTATGATACACACCTGGGGAATCCTCAGGATTCTATTTCATCCTACCACTAATTAAGAAACTTATTGAATAATTCACAATGGAGCAATAGTCAGGCGTCTATTTTTTATGGCCTCTCATTCAAAATTGCAGTGAATAATGAACTTCTATGGAGTAATCAGGACACTGTGTAAGATAGCCAAAAATTAAGTGCCTTCCTGAATGATACACACCTGTGTGATAGTCACGAGTCTATTTCATATGAACTCTAATTCTGGGTATCGCTGTGTAATACACATTTGGGGGCAGTGTCAGGAATCTATTTGGTATGGACACTCATACAGAACCGATGTGAATAATGCACACATGGAGAATAATGGGGAGTCTATGTCATAAAGCTACTCCTTCAGATAAACAGTAAATAACGCACATGTGAAGTAATTAGAAGTCTTTTTCATATGAACCCTCTGTCGTCTGTAGTCTATTTGTTATGGCCACTCATTCAGAAAATCTCTGAGTAATGCACACCTGCAGAATAGTCAGAAGTCTTTTTTCTATGACCACTCATTGAGAGCCTCACTAAATGTACACACCTGGGGAAATAGTCAGGATTTATTGTTATACCCTAATTAAGAGTCTCACTAAATAGTGCACACCTGTGGAAGAGTCAGGAGACTTTCCTACGTGGCCGCTCGTTCAGAGTGTAAACTGAGTAATTTGGTGTAATCAGGAGTCTATTTCATGTTTACACATATTCAGAGTCTCAGTAAATAAGACAGAACTTTTTCATAGTAAGGAATCTCATTAATATGCCCACACCTTCTTAGCCTTACTAAAGAATGCACACCTGAAAAAATGATTTGGAGTCTATATTCGATGGAAATTCATTTAGAGCCTTGGTGAATAATGAACACCTGTGGAGTAGCCAGGAGTTTATTTTATTTGGACACTCATTCATAGCCTCACTGGATAATATGCACGTGTGGAATAGTCAGGATTCCATTTCATATGGCCACTGACTCGTAACCTCAATGAATAATGCAAAAATGTAGAGTGCTCAGCAGTCTATTTCATATAGCCACTAATTCAGAGATTCACTGAATAATACGAAAATTTAAGATAGAGAGCACTGTGTTTCATATGGTCACACAAGAAGAGCCTCACTATGAAATACACACCTGGGGAAGTGTTAGGAGTTTAATTTATGTATCCTCTCATTTTCAGCCTCAGGGAATAATGCACATGTGTGGAATAGACAATATTCTTTTTTATGTGGCCACAAAATCAAAGCCCCAGTGAGTAATACAGAACTTTTGAAGAGTCACTAGTCGATTCCATGGGGCCAAATATGCACAGTCAGAGTCAATTATACACATATGGGGACTAGTGAGGAAACAATTTGATATGGCCAAAGGTTCAGAACCTCAGTGAATAATATACACCTGGAAAATACTCAGGACGATATTTCCTATGGCATCGATTTCAGAGTTTCATTGAACAAGGAACACCTGTATTATAGTCAGAATTCTATTTCATATAGCAACATCTTCACAGCCTAACTGAACAATATCCATCCTCAGAAAAGTCGGGATTCTATTTCGTATAGCCACTAATTTAGAACCGAATGTATAAACGCATGCCTGAGGAGTATTCAAGAGTCTCTATTTTATGGCCACTCATTCAGAGCCTCAGAGAATAATACAGAACTATGGAAAACTCAGGAGTGTATTTCACATGGCCACGTATTCAGATCCTCAGTGAAGAATCATATGTATCTGGAAAATACTCAGGATTATTTTATATATAGCCACTGATTCAGAGACTCACTGCATAATTCACAATTGGGAAATAGTTTGGAGAATATTTGATATGTCCTTTCAACCAGCGACTCAGTGGAAATTACACAGCTGAGAAATAGTCAAGAGAACAAAGTCAGGAGTCTATTTTGTGTGATCACTCACTCAGAATTTCATAGAGGAATACACACGTTGGGAATAGTCAGAGTCCATGTCACATGGCCAGTCAATCCCAACATTACCGAATAATGCCCAATGGGGCAATAGTAAGGAGCCAATTTTATATGGCCTCTCATTCAGTGCTTCAGTGCATAATATACAGCTGTGGAGTAGTCAGGACCCTATTTAAGGTAGCCCAAAATTAAGCAGCTCCCTGAATGATACACACGTATGTGATAGTCAGGAGACTATTTGCTATGGACACTCATACAGAACCTCATATAATACTGCACATGTGTGGAATAATCACTAGGCTATTCCATGTGGTGATTCGTTTGGAGAGCAAAAAATTAACGCACACTTGTGGAAAACAATGCGGTCTAATTCATAAGGCCAGTCTTTCAGTGTTTCAGTGAACAATATGTATATCTGATAAGTCAGGAATGTCTTACACATGGCCACTCGTTCAGGGACTCTGTGAATAATACTTCCCTTAGAAATAGTCAAGGGTCTACTTCAAATGGCTACACATTCAGCGTCTTTGTAAGTAATTCACACCTGGGCAATACACAAGAGTCTTTTTTATGCCCACTTAGTCAGAGTCTCATTCAATAATACACACTGGGGAAGAGTTAAGAGTCTACTTCATGTAGCCCAACATTTAGAGCCTCACTATATAATGCACACCAGGGTAATAATAGAGCATTTTTTTATATGGCCACTCATTCTGTACCTACCTGAATGATGCACACCTGTGGAATCCTCAGGATTATATTTTATATTACCTCTCATTTAGAATCTTATTTAATAATTCACAATAGAGCAATAGTCAGGAGTTCAGTTTATAGGGTCTCTCATCTAGTGTTTCAGTGAATAATAAACTTCTATATAGTAATCAGGTCGCATTTTTAGATAGCCCCGAATTAAGTGCCTTCCTGAATGATACACACCTGGGTGATAGTCAGGAGTGTCTTTCATACAAACTCTAATTCTGGGTATCGCTGTGTAATACACACCTGTGGTAGTGTCAGGAGTCTACTTGGTATGGACACTCAAACAGAACCTTTTTGAATAATGCACACATGGGGAATAATGACGAGTTTATTTTATATGGCCTACTCATTCAGACACACAGTGAATAAGGCACATGTGGAGTTATTAGAAGTCAATTTCATATGGCTCCACTTTCACTGCCTCACTGAATATTACACACTTTTGATATCATCTGGAGCCTATTATTTATGGCCACTCATTCAGATAATCACTGAATAATGCACACCTGAGGAAGAGTTAGAAGTCTCTTTCTTAGAGCCACTCATTGAGAGCCTCACTAAATGTACATATCTGGGGAAATAATCAGGATTTACTTTTCTCCCCTCATTCAGAGTCTCACTAAATATTTCACACCTGTGAAATAGTCAGGAGAATTTTACAAGTGGCTTCTCATTCGGAGTGTCACTGAATAGCGTGGTGCAGTCAGGAGACTATTTAATGTAGACACATATTGAGAGACTCAGTGAATGAGAGAAACCCCTGATATAGTAAGGAATCTAATTAACATGGCCACATCTTCTAAGCCTCACTGAATAATACCCACCTGGAAAACAATTTGGAGTATATTTTCGATGGACATTCATTCAGAGCCTGATTAATAAGGCACACCTGTGGAGTAGCCAGGAGTATGTTTTATTTAGACACTCATTCATAGCCTCAGTGGATAATGGGAACATTTGGATTCATCAGGATTCCATTTCATATGGCCATTGATTCATAACCTCAGTGAATAATGCACAAATGTGAAGTAATCAGCAGTCTATTCCATATAGCCACTCATTCTGAGATTCACTGAATAATAAAAATATTTAAGATGGACAGCATCCTGTTTCATATGGTCACACAAGAAGAGCCTCACTGAGTAATACACACCTGGGGAAGTGTTGGAAGTCTACTTTATATAACCTCTCATTTACAGCCTTGGGGAATTATGCACACGTGACGAATAGACACTAGTCCATTTTATACGGCATCAAAATCAAAGCCTGAGTGAGTAATAGACAACTTTGAAGTAGTCACTAGTCTATTCAATATGCCCAAATATTCAGAGTCAGAGTCAGTAATACACACCTGTGGATAGTCAGTAAATAATTTCATATGGCCAAAGTTTCAGAGCCTCAGCGAATAATACATATCTGGGAAATACTCAGGACGCTATTACATATGGCACCTATTTCAGAGGTACATTGAATAAAACACTCCTGTTTTGTCATAATTCTGTTTTGTGTAGCCACATATTCAGAGCCAAACTTCATAACATACATAAAGAAAAGTCAGGATTCTATTTTGTATAGCCACTAATTTAGAGTCGAATGTATAAACACATGCCTGACAAGTATTCTGGAGTCTCTATTTTATGGCCAATCATTCAGAGACTCAAGGAATAATACAGACCTATGGAAAATTCAGGAGTGTATTTGACATGGCCACTTATTCAGAACCTCAGTGAAGAATCATATATATCTGGAAAATACTCAGGATTCTATTATATATAGCCACTGATTCAGAGACTCACTGAATAATGCACACCTGGGGAAGAGTCTGTAGACTCTTTGATATGATTGTTCACCCAGCGACACAGTGAAAAATGCACAGCAGAGAAATAGCAAAGAGAATACAGTCAGGAGTCTATTTTATGTGGTCACTCATGTAGAAACTCACTGAAAAATACACACCTTGGAAATAGTCAGAGTCTGGGTCTTAAGGCCACTCAATCAAAGCATTACCGACAAATGCACAATGAGGCAATAATAAAGATTCTATTTCATATAGCCTCTCATTCAGAGCTTCAGTGAGTAATGTACAGCTGTGGAGTAGTCAGGACCCTATTTAAGGTAGCCCCAAATTAAGCAGCTTCGTAAATTATACGCACATGTGTGATAGTTAGGAGACTATTTGATATGGACACTCATACAGAACCTCTTCGAATAATGCACATGTGGGGAATAATCACTAGTGTATTTCGTATGGTGATTCGTTAGGAGACTCAAAAAATAACGCACACCGTTGGAGTAAAATGGGGTCTATTTCATAAAACCATGCTTTCAGTGTTTCTGTGAATAAAATGTATAATTGATAAATCAGGAATCTCTTTCACATGGCCACTCGTTCAGGGCCTCTGTTAATAATACTCCCCTCAGAAAGAGTCAAGGGTGTACTTCAAATGGCTACACATTCAGAGTCTCTGTAAGTAATGCACACCTGGGCAATACACAAGAGTCTTTTTTTTATGCCCACTAAGTCAGAGTCTCATTCCAATATACACACCGGGGGAAGTGTTAAGGGTCTACCTCATGTAGCCACTCATTTAGGGCCTCAGTGAATAATGCACACAATAGTAATAATCGACTATTTTTATATGGCCACTCATTCTGTGCCTCCCATTATAATACAAACCTGGGGAATCCTCAGAATTCTATTTTATTCTACCACTGATTAAGAAACTTATTGAATAATTCACAATTTAGCAATAGTCAGGCGTCTATTTTATATGACCTCTCATTGAAAGTTGCAGTGAATAATGAACTTCTATGGAGTAATCAGGACACTGTGTAAGATAGCCACAAATTAAGTGCCTTCCTGAATGATACACACCTGTGTGATAGTCAGGAGTCTATTTCATATGAACTCTAATTCTGGGTATTGCTGAGTAATACATATTTGGGGGGAGTTTCAGGAGTTTATTTGGTATGGACACTCATACAGAACCGGTTTGAATAATGCACACATGGAGAATAATGGGGAGTCTATGTCATAAAGCTACTCCTTTAGACAAACAGTGAATAACGCACATGTGGAGTAATTAAAAGTTTTTTTCATATGAACACTCTGTCATAGCCTCACTGAATATTGCACACTTGTGGTATAGTCTGGAGTCTATTTGTTATGGTCACTTATTCAGAAAAATCACTGAATAATGCACATCTGCAGATTAGTCAAAATCACTTTTTTATGACCACTCATTGAGAGCCTCACAAAATGTACACACCTGGGGAAATAGTCAGGATTTACTGTTATCCCCTCATTTAGAGTCTCAGCAAAAAATGCACATCTGTGGAAGAGTCAGGAGACTTTCCTATGTGGCCATTCATTCGGAGTGTAAACTGAGTAATTTGGTGTACTCAGGAGTCTATTTCATGTTTACACATATTCGGAGCCTCAGTCAATAAGACAGAACTTTGCTATAGTAAGGAATCTCAATAATATGGCCACACCTTCGTAGGCTCACTGAAGAATACACAGCTGGAAAATAATTTGGAGTCTATTTTCGATGGAAATTCATTCATAGCCTCGGTGAATAATGCACACCTGTTGAGTAGCCAGGATTTTATTTTATTTGGACACTCATTCATAGCCTGAGTGGATAATATGCACATGTGGACTGGTCAGGATTTCATTTCATATGGCCACTGACTCGTATCCTCAGTGAGTAATGCAAAAATGTAGACTGCTCAGCAGTCTATTTCATATAGCCACAAATTCAGAGATTCACTGAATAATACAAAAATTTAAAATAGAGAACATTGTGTTTCATATGGTCACACAAGAAGAGCTTCACTAAGAAATGCACACTCGGGGAAGTTTTAGGAGTTTAATCTATATATCCTCTCATTTGCAGCCTCAGGGAATAATGCACACGTGTGGAATAGACACTACTTTTTTATATGGCCACAAAATCAAAGCCCGAGTGAGTAATACAGAACTTTTGAAGAGTCACTAGTCTATTCCATGTGGCCAAATATACAGAGTCAGAGTCAATTATACACACCTGTGGACTAGTGAGAAAACAATTTCATATGGCCAAAGTTTCAGAGTCTCAGTGAATAATACATACCTGGAAAATACTCAGGACGATATTTCCTATGGCATCGATTTCAGAGCTTCATTGAATAAGAAAAAATTGAATTATAGTCAGAATTCTATTTCGTATACCAACATCTTCAGAGCCTAACTGAATAACATACACCTTGGGAAAAGTCGGGATTCTATTCCGTTAGCCACTCATTTAGAGCCGAATGTAAAAACGCACGCCTGAGGAGTATTCAGGAGTCTCTATTTTATGGCCACTCATTCAGAGCCTCAGAGAATAATACAGAACTATGGAAAAGTCAGGAGTGTATTTCACATGGCCACTTATTTAGATCCTCAGTGAGGAATCATATGTATCTAAAAAATACTCAGAATTATATTGTATATAGCCACTGATTCAGAGACTCACTGAATAATACACACTTGGGGAATAGTTTGGAGAATATTTGATATGACCTTTCAACCAGCGACTCAGTGGAAATCACACAGCTAAGAAATAGTCAAGAGGATAGAGTCAGGAGTCTATTTTATGTGATTACTTGCTTAGAATCTCTCTGAAGAATACACACCTTGGGAATAGTCGGAGTCCAGGTCACATGGCCACTAAATCACATCATTACAGAATAATGCACAATGGGGCAATAGTAAAAAGTCAATTTTGTATGGCCTCTCATTCAGAGCTTCAGTGCTTAATATACAGCTGTGGAGTTGTCAGGACGCTATTTATGATAGCCCCGAAATTAAGCAGCTTCTTTTTTTTTTGTTTATTTGTTACTAGAATACAAGGCTGTTTGTCTCCTTTTTTTTTTAATTTTATTGCATTATAGGTTTTGGGGTACATATGCAGAACGTCCAAGGGACTTGCATAGGTACACACATGTCAGTGTGTTTTGCTGGCTTGTCCCCTCCACCCACACTTGGCATTTATCCCCAGGCTATCCCTCCCCAGCCCCTCCCAACTGTCCCTTCCCCATTCCCTTCAATAGACCCCAGCATGTATTAGATTCCTCCCTGTGTCCATGTGTTCTCATTTTTCTCACCCGACTATAAATGAGAATATGCGGTATTTCTTTTCCTGTTCTTGTTTCAGTTTGCTGAGAATGATTTTCTCCAGATTCATCCATGTATTTACAAAGGACACAAATCCATCATTTTTGATTGCTGCATAATATTCCATGGTGTATATGTGCCACATTTTCCCAGTCCAGTCTATCATCGATGGGCATTTGGGTTTTTTCCAGGTCTTTGCTATTGTAAACAGTGCTGCAATGAACATTCGTATGCATGTGTCCTTATAGAAGAACGATTTACAGTCCTTTGGATATATACCCAGTAATGGGATTGCTGTGTCAAACGGAATTTCTATTTCTATGTCTTTGAGGAATCGCCACACTGTCTTCAACCATGGTGGAACTAATTTACACTCCCACCAACAGTGTAAGAGTCTTCCTGTTTCTTCACATCCTCTCCAGCATCTGTTGTCTCCAGATTTTTTAATGATCACCATTCTAACTGTCGTGAGATGGTATCTCAATGTGGTTTTGATTTGCATCTCTCTAATGACCAGTGATGATGAGCATTTTTTCATGTGTTTGTTGGCCTCATGTTTGTCTTCTTTAGTAAAGTGTCTGTTCATACCCTTTGCCCATTTTTGAATGGGCTTGTTTGTTTTTTTTTTCTGTAAATCTGTTTGAGTTCTTTGTAAATTCTGGATATCAGCCCTTTGTCAGATGTGTAAACTTCAAAGATTTTTTCCCATTCTGATGGTTGCTGATTCACTCTAGTGACTGTTTCATTTGCCGTGCAGAAGCTGTGGAGTTTGATTAGGTCCCATTTGCCTATTTTGGCTTTTGTTGCCAATGCTTTTGAAGTTTTTTTCATACAGTCCTTGCCTAATCCTATGTCCTGAATGGTTTTGGCTAGGCTTTCTTTTAGGGTTTTTATGGTGTCAGGTCTTATGTTTAAGTCTTTAATCCATCTGGCATTAATTTTGGTGTAAGGTGTCAGGAAGGGGACCAGTTTCTGCGGTCTGCATATGGCTAGCCAGTTTTCGCAACACCATTTATTAAACAAGAAATCCTTTCCCCATTGCTTGTTTGTGTGTGGTTTATCAAAGATTATATTTTTGTCGATATGTTCTGTAGCCTTTGATGCCTCTGTTCTGATCCATTGGTCTATATCTCTGTTTCAGTACAAGTACCATGCTGTTTTGATTTCTTTAGCCTTGTAGTATAGTTTGAAGTCTGGTAGTGTGATGCCTCTTGCTCTGTTCCTTTGCTTAGAATTGACTGGCTATGCAGGCTCTCTTTTTGTTCCATATAAAGTTCACGGTGGTTTTTTACAGTTCTGTGAAGAAATTCAATGGTATTTTGATGGGGATAGCATTGATTGTGTAAATTACTTTGGGCAGTATAGCCACTTTCACGATATTAATTCTTCCTAACCACGAACATGGAATGTTTCTCCATCTGTTTGTGTCCTCTTTTATTTCATTGAGCAGTGGTTTGTAGTTTTCCTTGAAGAAGTCTTCTATGTTCCTTGAGAGTTGTATTCCTAGTATTTTATTTTATTTGCTGTAATTGTGAATGGCATTTCGTTCTTGATTTGGTTCTCTTTTAGTCTGTTATTGGTGAATAAAAATGCTTGTAATTTTTTGCACATTGATTTTATATCCTGAGACTTTGCTTAAGTTGCTTATCAGTTGCAGGAGCTTTTGGGCTGAGGTGATGGGGTCTTCTAGGTATACTATCATGTCGTCTGCAAATAGAGACAATTTGGCTTCCACCTTTCCTATTTGAATACCCTTTATTTCTTTTTCTTGCCTGATTGCTCTGGCTAGAACTTCCAGTACTATGTTGAATAGAAGTGGTGAGAGAGGGCATCCTTGTCTAGTGCCGGATTTCAAAGGGAATGCTTCCAGGTTTTGCCAATTCAGTATGATATTGACTGTTGGTTTGTCATAAATAGCTTTTATTACTTTGAGATTTGTTCAATCAATACCAGATTATTGAGAGCCTTTAGCATAAAATGCTGTTGAATTTTGTCAAATACCTTCTCTGCATCGATTGCGATAATCATGTGGTTTTTGTTTTTGCTTCTGGTTATGTGTTGAATTACATTTATAGACTTGTGTATGTTGAAGCAGCCTCGCATCCCCGGGATGAATCCTACTTAATCATGATAGATAAGTTTTTTAATGTGCTGCTGCAATCGATTTGCAAGTATTTTATTGAAGATTTTTGCATCTATGTTCATCATGGATATTGGCCTGAAGTTTTCTTTTCTTGTTGAGTCTCTGCCGGGTTTTGGTATAAGAATGATGTTGGTCTGATAAAATGATTTGGGAAGGGTTTCCACTTTTTGAATTATTTGGAATAGTTTGAGAAGGAATGGTACTAGATCCTCTTTGTGTGTCTGGTAGAATTCGGCTGTGAACCCATCTGAACCTTGGCTATTCTTGTGTGGTAGGCTCTTAATTCCTGCCTCAACTTCAGACCTTGTTATTGGTCTACTCACAGTTTCGGCTTCCTCCTGGTTTAGGCTTCGGAGGACACAGGCGTCCAGGAATCTATCCATTTCTTCCTGGTTTACTAGATTATGTGCATAGAGTTGTTTGTAGTATTCTCTGATGATGGTTTGAATTTCTGTGGAATCTGTGGTGATTTTCCCATTATCATTTTTTGTTAATTTTTATTGCATTATAGGTTTTGGGGTACATGTGCAGAACGTGCAAGGTAGTTGCATAGGTACACACATGGCAGTGTGTTTTGCTGTGTTCCTCCCCTTCGCCCACACTTGGCATTCATCCCCAGGCTATACCTCCCCAGCACCCCCCGCTGTGCCTCCCCCATTCCCCCCAGTAGACCCCAGTGTATATTAGACCGCCTCTCTGTGTCCATGTGTTCTCATTTTTCTCACCCACCTATGAGTGAGTATATGCCATATTTCACTTTCTGTTCTTGTGTCAGTTTGCTGAGAATGATGGTCTCCAGATTCATTCATGTTTTTACAAAAAACAAAAACTCATCATTTTTGATTTCTTCATAATATTCCATGGTGTATATGTGCCACATTTTCCCAGTCCAGTCTATCATCGTTGGGCATTTGTTTTGGTTCCAGGTCTTTGCTATTGTAAACAGGGCTGTAATGAAAATTCGTGTGCATGTGTCCTTAGAGTAGAATGATTTATACTCCTTTGTATATATACCCAGTAATGGGATTGCTGGGTCAAATGGAATTTCTACTTCTAGGTCCATGAGAAATCGCCACACTGTCTTCCACAATGGTTAAACTAATTTAGACACCACCAACAGTGTAAGAGTGTTCCTATTTCTCCACATCCTCTCCAGCATCTGCTGTCTCCAGATTTTTTAAAAATCGCCATTCTAACTGGCGTGAGATGGTATCTCAATGTGGTTTTGATTTGTATCTCTCAAATCACCAGTGATGATGAGTACTTTTTCATATGTTTGTTGGCCTCATGTATGTCTTCTTTAGTAAAGTGTCTGTTCATACTCTTTGCTCATTTTTGAATGGGCTTGTTTTTTTTTTCCTGTAAATCTGTTTGAGTTCTTTGTAAATTCTGGATATCAGCCCTTTGAGAGATGCGAAAACTGAAAAGATTTTTTTCCTTTCTGATGGTTGCCAATTCACTCTAGAGACTGTTTCTTTTGCCGTGCAGTAGCTCTGAAGTTTGATTAGGTACCATTTGTATATTTTGGCTTTTGTTGCCAATGCTTTTGGTGTTTTGGTCATGAAGACCTTGCCTACTCCTATGTCCTGAATGGTTTTGCCTCGATTTTCTTCTAGGGTTTTTATGGTGTCAGGTCTTACGTTTAAGTCTTTAATCCATCTGGAGTTAATTTTAGTGTAAGGTGTCAGGAAGGGGTCCAGTTTCTACTTTCTGCACATGGCTAGCCAGTTTTTCCAACACCATTTATTAAATAGGGAATCGTTTCCCCATTTCTTGTTTTTGTCTGGTTTATCAAAGATAATATGGATGTAGATATGTTGTGTTGCCTCCGATGCCTCTGTTCTGTTCCATTTGTCTATATCTCTGTTTTGTTACCAGTACCATGCTGTTTTGATTACTGTAGCCTTGTAGTATAGTTTGAAGTCTGGTAGTGTGATGCCTCCCGCTGTGTTCTTTTTGCTTAGAATTGATTGGGCTAACTGGGCTCTCTTTTGGTTCCATATGAAATTCATGGTTGGTTTTTCCAGATCTGTGAAAAATACAATGGTAGTTTGATGGGGATAGCATTGATTGTGTAAATTACTTTGGGCAGTATAGCCATTTTCACGATATTGTTTCTTCCTATCCACAAACATGGAATGTTTCTCCATCTGTTTGTGTCCTCTCTTATTTCGTTGAGCAGTGGTTTGTAGTTTTCCTTAAAGAGGTCCCTCACATTCCTTGTGAGTTATATTCCTAGGTATTTTATTTTCTTTGTAGCAATTGTGAATGGCAGTTCGTTCTTGATTGGGTTCTCTTTAAGTGTGTTATTGGTGTGTAGGAATGCTTGTAATTTTTGCACACTGATTTTATCTCCTGTGTCTTCGCTTAAGTTGCTTATCAGTTTCAGGAGATTTTGGTCTGAGGTGATGGGGTCTTCTAGGTATACTATCATGTCGTCTGGAAATAGAGATAATTTGGCTTCCACCTTTCCTATTTGAACACACTTTATTTCTTTTTCTTGCCCGATTGCTCTGGCTAGAACTTCCAGTACTATGTTGAATAGGAGTGGTGAGAGAGGGCATCCTTGTCTAGTGCCGGATTTCAAAGGGAATGCTTCCAGGTTTTGCCCATTCAGTATGATATTGGCTGTTGGTTTGTCGTAAATAGCTTTTATTACTTTGAGATATGTTCCATCAATACCAAGTTTTTTGAGGGTTTTTAGCATAAAGGGCTGTTGAATTTTGTCAAATGCTTTCTCTGCATCAATTGAGATAATCATGTGGTTTTTGTTTTTGCTTCTTTTTATGTGATGAATTACATTTATGGACTTGCGTATGTTGAACCAGCCTTGTATACCCGGGATGAATCATACTTGATCATAATGGATAAGTTTTTTAATGTGCTGTTGCAATCGATTTGCCAGTATTTTATTGAAGATTTTTGCATCTATGTTCATCATGGATATTGGCCTGAAGTTTTCTTTTCTTCTTGAGTCTCTGTCGGGTTTTGTTATCACGATGATGTTGGTCTCATGAAATGATTTGGGAAGGGTTCCCTCTTTTTGGATTATTTGGAATAGTTTCAGAAGAAATGGTACCAGATCCTCTTTGTGTGTCTGGTAGAATTCAGCTGTGAACCCTTCTGGACCTGGGCTTTTTTGTGTGGTAGGCTCTTAATTGCTGCCTCAACTTCTGACCTTGTTATTGGTCTATTCTTAGTTTCGGCTTTCTCCTGGTTTAGGCTTGGGAGGACATAGGCGTCCAGGAATTTATCCATTTCTTCCTGGTTTACTAGTTTATGTGCATAGAGTTGTTTGTAGTATTCTCTGATGATGGTTTGAATTTCTGTGGAATCTGTGGTGATTTCCCCTTTATCGTTTTTTATTGCATCTATTTGGTTGTTCTCTCTTTTCCTTTTTAACCGTCTGGCTTGTTATCTGTCTATTTTGTTGATCTTTACAAAAAACCAGCTTTTGTATTTATTGATTTTTTGAAGGGTTTTTCTTGTCTCTATCTCCTTCAGTTCTGCTCTGGTCTTAGTTATTTCCTGTCTTCAGCTAGGTTTTGAGCTTTTTTGATCTTGCTCCTGTATCTCTTTCAATTTTGACGATGGGGTGTTCATTTTGAATCTCTCCACTCTTCTCTTGTCGGCACTTATTTCTATATATTTTTCTCTACCAACTGCTTTAAATGTGTCCCTGAGATTCTGGTACGTTGTGTCTTCATTCTCATTGGTTTCGAAGAACTTCTTTATTTCTGCCTTCATTTCGTTGTTTATCCAATCAACATTCAAGATCCAGTTGTTCATTTCCATTTAGCTGTTCGGTTCTGAGTTAGTTTCTGAATTCTGCGTTTCAACTTGATTGCACTATGGTCGGAGAGACTGTTTTATATGAATTCAGTTGTTTTGCGTTTGCTGAGGAGTGCTTTACTTGCTATTATGTGGTCAATTTTGGAGTAGGTGTGATGTGGTGCTGAGAAGAATGTATATTCTGTGGATTTGGGGTGGAGAGTTCTGTAAATGTCTATGAGGTTTGCTTGTTCCAGGTCTGAGTTCAAGTCCTGGATATCCTTGTTAATTTTCTGTCTGGATGCTCTGTCTTTTATTGATAGTGGAGTGGTAACGTCTCCCACTATTATTGTGTGGGAGTCTATGTCTCTTTGTAAGTCATTAAGAACTTGCCTTATATATCTGGCTGCTCCTGCATTGGGCTCATATATATTTAGAATTTCTAGATCTTCTTGTTGTATCGATCCTTTTACCATTATGTAATGACCTTTTTGTCCCTTTTGATCTTTGTTGCTTTAAAGTCTATTTTATCAGAGACGAGAATTGCAACTCCTGTTTTTTTTTCTCTCCATTTGCTTGGTAAATCTTCCTCTATCCCCTTTATTTTAACCTTTGTGTATTCTTGCATGTGAGGTGGGTTTTCTGGATACAGCACACTGAAGGGTTTTGGCTTTTCATCCAATTTGCCAGTCTGTGTCTTTTTATTGGTGCATTTAGCCCATTTACATTTAGGGTTAATATTGTTATGTGTGAATTTGATACTGCCATTTTGATGCTAGGTGGCCGTTTTTCCCATTGGTTCATGTAGATTCTTCATTTTGTTGATGCTCTTTAGCATTTGGTATGCTTTTATGATGGCTGGTACTGGTTGTTTCTTTCTATGTGTAGTGCCTCTTTCAGGAGCTCTTGTAAAGCAGGCCTGGGGTGACAAGATCTCTGAGTACTTTCTTGATCATGAAGCATTTTATTTTTCCTTCACTAATGAAGCTCAGTTTGGCTGCATATAAAATTCTGGGTTGAAAGTTTTTTTTTAATGGATGTTGAATTTTGGCCCTCAGTCTCTTATGGCTTGTAGAGTCTCTGCCAAGAGGTCTTCTGTGAGTCTGATGGGCTTCCCTTTGTGGGTGACCCGACCTTTCTCTCTGGCTGCTCTTAGTATTTTCTCCTTCATTTCAACCCTGGTGAATTTGACGATTATGTGCCTTGGGGTTGCTCTTCTTGTGGAGTATCTTTGTGGTGTTCTCTGTATTTCCTGGGCATTGATTATTGACCTGTCTTGCTAGGTTGGGAAAATTTTCCTGGATAATATCTTGAAGAGTTTTTTCCAGCTTGGATTCATTCTCTTCATCACATTTTGGTACACCTATCAAACGTAGATTTGGTCTCTTCCCATAGTCCCACATTTCTTGGAGATTTTGTTCATTTCTTTTTGCGCTTTTTTCTTTGATCTTGGTTTCTCGTTTTATTTCATTGAGTTGATCTTTGACTTCTCATATTCTTTCTTCTGCTTGGTCAATTCGGCTGTTGAAACTTGTGCATGTTTTGTGACGTTCTCATGCTGTGTTTTTAAGCTCCTTCAATTCATTCATATTCCTCTCTAAATTGTCCATTCTTGTTATCCTTTCCTCGAATCTTTTTTCAAATCTTTTTTCAAGGTTCTTAGTTTCTTTGCACTGATTTAGAACATGTTCTTTTACCTCACTGAAATTTATCATTATCCGCTTTCTGAAGTCTGATTCCGTCATTTCATCACACTCATTCTCTGTCCAGCTTTGTTTCCTTGCTGGTGAGGAGTTTTGGTGCTATGTAGGGAGTGAAGTGTTTTGGTTTCGGGTGGTTTTTTTTTTTTGCGCTGGTTTCTTCCCATCTTTATGGATTTATCCACCTGTCGTCTTAGTAGTTGCTGATTTTTCAATTGGGTCTCTGAGTGGACACCCAGATTGTTGATGATGAGGTATTTCTGTTACATAGTTTTTCTTCTAATTGTCTAGTCCCTCTGCTGTACGAGAGCTGAGGTCCACTCTAGGCCCTGCTTGTCTGGGATATACCTGTAGCTACTCCAGAACAGTGAGGGGTGATACCAGTTTTTTTTCTGCTCTCTTTTCTCCAGAATGATGCCCGCCAAATATCAGTCTGATTATTCTTTATGTGGGATGACTCTTTGGATATACAGGGGTAAGGGAGCTGCTTGAGGAGACGGTCTGTGCTTTACAGGAGCTCCAGTGCTGGGCTGTGAGCTCTGTTGTTCATTCAGGGTTGTTGGGAGGTTGTTTATGTCTGCTGCAACAGAACTCATAAAACGCCACCCTTTTTCTCCCCCCTTAGATGCTCTTTCTCAGGGAGTAGGGGCTTTATGAGTATTTGTTGCACTGTCCTGCCCCACTAAGAGGCAGTCTATTCACTATTTGCCTGTGGGGGCTCTGCCCTGCCTGGACGGGTCTGCCCTGTTGCTGCTGAGCTCCATTCTGCTGTGGAGCACGCCCCCCTCCTGGTGGAGTCTCTCTTTTATTGCAGGTTGCCTCAGTAATGGCAGGCTGCATCAGCCCTGGTTGGTACTTCAGTAGGGGTGGATTGCGTCAGTAGTGGTGGACGCCCCTCCTTCACTGGACTGCACCGTTCTAGATGCCAGCATGAAAACTCTCAGCCCCAAGCACCTCCAATCGCCGCCCGGCTTGTCCCCATGAGGGTGGGACGCACGGAGCATGATCACCCAGCTCCCTGCCTCAGAGTTCATCCTCTCTCTCTCTTTCTCTCCCCAAGCTGAAAGGTTGACTCTTTCACTGGTGCCCCAGTAGCCTTCTGATAGGGCACTGGAATCTGTGTGATCTCCCATGCTGCTGCCCACTGCACCGGCTCAGATCACGCTTACCAGGAATCTCCTGGTCTGGCTCATTGTCCAAGTCCCGTTCAATCAGATGGACATGCCAATCTCCCCTGCCAAATCCCAGATTGCCTGTTTAACAGGGCACCCAGACCAGTGAGTTCCGTGTCGGGTCCCGCTGCAGTGCTGGCCAAAGCAGCTGCACCAGCCAGCTGCGCTAGCCAGCTGTACTAGCATCACGTGTCTCTGCCACACCTGGGACTTTCAACGCTCTGTGGGCAAAAAAGGTCCATCTGAGAATGTGGCTGGGACTCACTCTCTGCGTGTTCACAGAGAGCTCCAATACTGAGTTGCTCCTATGACGCCATCGTGCCCACACTTATGATATAATCTGGAGCCTACTATTTATGGCAACTCATTCAGAGAATCACTGAATAATGCACACCTGAGGAAGAGTCAGAAGTCTCTTTCCTATAGCCTCTCATTGAGAGCCTCACTAAATGTACACATCTGGGGAAATGATCAGGATTTACTTTTTTCCCCTCATTCAGAGTCTCACTAAATAATGCACACCTGTGAAATAATCAGGAGAATTTTACAAGTGGCCTCTCATTCGGAGTGTCACTGAATAACATGGTGAAGTCAGGAGTCTATTTAATGTAGACACATATTGAGAGACTCAGTGAATGAGAGATACCCATGATATAGTAATAAATCTAATTAACATGGCCACATCATCTAAGCCTCACTGAATAATACACACCTGGAGAATAATTTGGAGTCTATTTTCGATGGATATTCATATAGAGCCTCCATGAATAATGCACACCTGTGGCTAGCCAGGAGTATATTTCATTTAGACACTCATTCATAGCCTCACTGGATAATGTGTATGTGTGGGTTAGTCAGGATTCCATTTCATATGGCCACTGACTCCTAACTTCAGTGAATAATGCACAAATGTAAAGAAATCAGCAACCTATTCCATATAGCCACTCATTCTGAGATTCACTGAAAAATAAAATTATTTAAGATGGACAGCATCCTGTTTCATATGGTTACACAAGAAGAGCCTCACTGAGTAATACACACCTGGGGAAGTGTTAGGAATCTGCTTAATATAACCTCTCATTTACAGCCTCGGAGAATAATGCACACGTGAAGAATAGACACTAGTCTATTTTATATGGCCACAAAATCAAAGCCTGAGTGAGTAATAGACTACTTTGGAGTAGTCACTAGTCTATTCCATATGCCCAATTATTCAGAGTCAGAGTCAATAATACACACCTGTGGACTAGTCAGTAAACAATTTCATATGGACAAAGATTCAGAGCCTCAGCGAATAATACATATCTGGGGAATACTCAGGACGCTATTACATATGGAACCTATTACAGAGCTACATTGAATAAAAAACACCTGTATTGTAGTCATAATTCTATTTTGTGTACCCACATATTCAGAGCCAAACTGCGTAACACACACCTAAAGAAAAGTCTGGATTCTGTTTCGTATAGCCACTAATTTAGAGCCGAATATAAAAACACATGCCTGAGGAGAATTCCGGAGTCTCTATTTTATGGCCAATCATTCAGAGCCTCAAGGGATAATGCAGACCTATGAAAAATTCAGGAGTGTATTTATCATGGCCACTTATTCAGAACCTCAGTGAAGAAGAATATATATCTGAAAAATACTCAGGATTTTATTTATATAGCCACTGATTCAGAGACTAACTGAATAATGTACATCTGGGGAATAGTCTGCAGATTATTTGATATGACCGTTCACCCAGTGACACAGTGAAAAATGCACAGCAGAGAAATAGTCAAGAGCATACTGTCAGGAGTCTATTTTATGTGGTCACTCATTTAGAAACTCACTGAAAAATACACATCTTGGGAATAGTCAGAGTTGGGGTCATAAGGCCACTCAATCAGAGCATTACCGAATAATGCACAATGAGGCAATAGTAACGATTATATTTTATATAGCCTCACATTCAGAGATTCAGTGCATAATAAAGAGCTGTGTAGTAGTAAGGACCCTTTTTAAGCTAGCCCCAAATTAAGCAGCTTCGTAAATGATACGCACATGTGTGATAGTCAGGAGACTATTTGATATGGACACTCATACAGAACCTTTTCGAATACTGCACAGTGTGGAATAATCACTAGTGTATTTTATATGGTGATTCGTTTGGTGAGTCAAAAAATAACGCACACCATTGGAGTAAAATGGGGTCTATTTCATAAAACCATGCTTTCAGTGCTTCTGTGAATAATATGTATATCTTATAAGTCAGGAATCTCTTTTACATGGCCACTCGTTCAGGGTCTCTGTGAATAATACTCCCCTCTGAAATAGTCAAGGGTCTACTTCAAAGGGCTACACATTCAGAGACTCTGTAATTAATGCACACCTTGGCAATACACGAGAGTTTTTTTATGCCCACTTGGTCAGAGTCTAATTCCATTATACACACCGGGGGAAGGGTTAAGGGTCTACCTCATGTAGCCACTCATTTAGGGCCTCAGTGAATAAGGCACCCAAGTGTAATAGTCGACCATTTTTATATGACCACTCATTCTGTGCCTTCCAGTATGATACACACCTGGGGAATCCTCAGGACTCTATTTCATACTACCACTGATTAAGAAACTTATTGAATAATTCACAATGGAGAAATAGTCAGGCGTCTATTTTATATGGCTTCTCATTCAAAGTTGCAGTGAATAATAAAATTCTATTGAGTAATCAGGACACTGTGTTAGATAGCCACAAATTAAGTGCCTTCCCGTATGATACACACCAGGGTAATAGTCAGGAGTCTATTTCATATGAACTCTAATTCTGGGTATTACTGTGTAATACACATTTGTGGGGAGTGTCAGGAGTCTATTTGGCATGGACACTCATACAGAAACGGTTTGAATAATGCACACATGGAGGATAATGGGGAGTCTGTGTCATAAAGCTACTCATTCAGACAAACAGTGAATAACGCACATGAGGAGTAATTAGAAGTCTTTTATATATGAAACCTCTGTCATAGCCTCACTGAATATTGCACACTTGTGATATGGTCTGGAGTCTATTTCTTATGGCCACTTATTTTAAAAATCACTGAATAATGCACACCTCCGTAATAATCAGAAGTCTCTTTTCTATGACCACTCATTGAGAGCCTCACTAGCTGTACACACCTGGGGAAATAGTCAGGATTTACTGTTATTCCCTCATTTAGATTCTCACTAAATAATGCACACCTTTGGAAGAGTCAGGAGACTTTCCTATGGGGCCACTCATTCGGAGTGTAAACTGAGTAATTTGGTGTATTCAGGAGTCTAGTTCAGGTTTGCACATATTCAGAGCCTCAGTGAATAAGACAGAACTTTGCAATTGTAAAGAATCTCATTAATATGGCCACACTTTCTTAGAGTTACTGAAGAATACACACCTGGAAAATGATTTGGAGTTTATTTTCGATGGAAATTCATTCAGAACTTCGGTGAGAAATGCACAACTGTGGAGTAGCCAGGAGTTTACTTTTTTTTTTGATTGTATTCAAATTTTTATTTTTTGAACAAAAAATTTAAGACAATGATTTTAAATAATAAAACATGGTATATCCTAGACACTGGATTTTTTTTCAAGATTATTTATTAAATTTAGATTCCTATAGTTCTGTTGTGATGCTGTCTTCAACATTTATTTCTTCCCATTTTATCATCACTCCAAGCTTGCTAAACAAAGAATCACACTGTTTAAGTGAAGGTTTACATTAAGAAAATACTCCATTACCACACGGAACACACCTACAGAACAGTCCTATTTTATATTTACAAAACACAAGAAGTCTGTCCAGCCATTTTGGTTTTGTTGTTACACTGTCCATACTGAGATCAGCAGAAAGCTAAGTAATACACAAGATTACACGTTGGCAGTGCAAAGGATGGCATCAACCAAACTTCATTAAACAGACCAACAAGTAAGAACACGGTGAGCAAAGTTAAACTCAGGTAATAGTGATTACAAACAATAAAGCATGTAGTGGGTCACAACCAGACTGATTTTCACTGTGCAACTTCCCTCAGGGAACAATACCCATTCACAGAAAGAAAGGAATATGCATCCAAGCCTTTGTTGATAAAGAAAATGCCCTTCAAACAAATTCATCATAAGGCTAAAAAAAAATAAAGAAAGAAAAGAAAAAGGATGAAGCAGTTTGGCCCAGAGAAAAGCTTAAACATAATGTGTACACATACTTATATATATGTTGCCATTTAAACCATGGATATAGACATTAGACAATTAAATGAATTGGCTCAGTAAAGTGAAAAAGTGTTTTCAATAAATATGTAGTTATTGCTAATATGCTGCACATTATGCTTTGACATGGAGACTGTTGTAACTTAGAATTTAAAGCTGCCATATTGCCAGTGTTAGCCCTGCAGTAGGCATTCCTATGGACAGCATGCCATCCAATCTTGAAGAAAAAGCAAAACCACTACAAAAAAAAGGAAAGGCTTATGCACTGTCCCTTATATTTTTGTTGTTTTTTTTTTGAGTTTACTTTTTTTATGACACTCATTCATAGCCTCAGTGGATAATATGCATGTGTAAACTAGTAAGGATTCCATTTCATATGGCCACTGACTCGTAACCTCAGTGAATAATGGAAAAATGTAGTGTGCTCAGCATTCTATCTCATATAGCCACTAATTCAGAGATTCACTAAATAATATGAAAATTTAAGACAGATAGCATTGTGTTTCATATGGTCACACAAGAAGAGCCTCACTAAGAAATACACACATGGGGAAGTGTTAGGAGTTTAATTTATATATCCTCTCATTTCCAGCCTCAGGAAATAATGCACACGTGTTGAACAGACACTTCTTTTTTTTAATATGGCCACAAAATCAAAGCCCAAGTGAGTAATACAAAACTTTTGAAGAGTCACTATTCTATTCCATGTGCCCAAATATTCAGAGTCAGAGTCAATTATACACACCTGTGGACTAGTGAGGAAACAATTTCATATGGCCAATGTTTCAGAGCCTCAGTGAGTAATACATACCTGAAAAATACTCAGGACGATATTTCCTATGGAATCGATTTCAGAGCTTCATTGAATAAGGAACACCTGTATGATAGTCAGAATTCTGTTTCATATAGTAACATCTTCAGAGCCTAACTGAATAACATACACCTTGGGAAAAGTCAGGATTCAATTTTGGATAGGCACTCATTTAGAGCCGAATGTAAAAACGAGCGCCTGAGGAGTATTCAGGAGTCTCTATTTTATGGCCACTCATTCAGAGCCTCAGAGAATAATACAGACCTATGTAAAAGTCAGGAGTGTATTTCACATGGCCACTTATTCAGATCCTCAGTGAAGAATCATATGTATCTGGAAAATATTCAGGATTCTAATACATAACCACTGATTCATAGACTCACTGAATAATGCCCACTTGGGGAATATTTTGGAGAATATGGGATATGACCTTTCAACCAGCGACTCAGTGGAAATTACACAGCTGTGAAATAGTCAAGAGGATAGAGTCAGGAGTCTATTGTATGTGGTCACTTTCTCAGAATCTCACTAAAGAATTCACACCTTGTGAATAGTCAGAGTCCATGTCACATGGCCACTCAATCACAACATTACTGCATAATGCACAATGGGCCAATAGTAAGGAGTCAATTTTATATGGCCTCTCATTCAGAGCTTCAGTGCGTAATATACACCTGTGGAGTAGTCAGGACCTTATTTAAGGTAGACCAAAATTAAGCAGCTCCGTGAATGATACACACAGGTGTGATAGTCAGGAGTCTATATTATATGGACACTCATACAGAACCTCATCGAATACTGCACATGCGGGGAATAATCCCTTGTCTATTCCATGTGGTGATTCGTTTGGAGAGCGAAAAACTAAAGCACACCCGTGGAGAACAATGAGGTCTATTTTATAAGTCTAGGCTTTCAGTGTTTCAGGGAACAATATGTATATTTGATAAGTAAGAAATGTCTTACACATGGCCAATCATTCAGGGTCTCTGTGAATAATACTCCCCTCAGAAATAGTCAAGGGTCTCCTTCAAATGGCTACACATTCGGCGTCTCTGTAAGTAATTCAAACCTGGGCACTACAGAAGAGTCTCTTTTTATGCCCAATTAGTCAGAGTCTCATCAATAATACACACCTGGGGAAGAGTTAAGGGTCTACTTCATGTAGCCGAACATTTAGAGCCTCACTGTATAATTCACACCAGAGTAATAGTAGAGCATTTTTTTATGTGGCCACTCATTCTGTGCCTACCTGAATGATACACACCTGTGGAATCCTCAGGATTCTATTTTATACTACCACTCATTTAGAATCTTATTGAATAATTCTCAATGGACCAATAGTCAGGAGTCTATTTTATATGGTCTCTCTTTTAATGTTTCAGTGAATAATATGCTTCTATGGAGTAGTCAGGTCACATTTTTAGATAGCCACGAATTAAGTGACTTCCTGAATGATACACACCTGGGTGATAGGAGTCCCTTTCATACGAACTCTAATTTTGGGTATCACTGTGTAATACACACCTGTCATAGTGTCAGGAGTGTACTTGGTATGGACACTCATACAGAACCTTTTTGAATAATGCACACATGGGGAATAATGATGAGTATATTTCATATGGCTACACATTCAGACACACAGTGAATAAGGCACATGTGGAGTAATTAGAAGTCAATTTTATATGGTTCCTTTTTCACAGCCTCACTGAATATTACCCACATTTCAAATAACCTGGAGCCTATTATTTATGGCCACTTATTCAGAGAATCACTGAATAATGCACACCTGAGGAAGAGTCCAAAGTCTCTTTCCTATAGCCACTCATTGAGAGCCTCACTAAATGTACACATCTGGGAAAATAATCAGGATTTACTTTTTTAATTTTATTATATTTTATTTTTTTTAGGAAAGGAAAAGAGAGGAAAAAAGAGGGAGAGAGAACAGGAATATTGCTTTATTCTATAAATGGATATTAATAAAGATCAATCATTATTTTGTGTATTTAAAATGGAGAATGTATATTTAATTTATCTAAAGTGGAGAGTTCTACAAGTGCTTATTACGTTTACTTGTTACGGATCTGAGTTCAGATTCTGGATATCCTTATTAATTTTCTGTTCCGTTGAGTCTGAATCACTTTATGGGTCTTATGTATCTGGGTGTTAGGATGCATTGATCCTTATGCCACTCTATCTTTGTTGGTTTGAAATCTGTTTTATCAAATGCATGAATTGCAACTTATTTTTGTTTATTTATTTGTTTGTGTTTTCTATTTGGTTGGTAAATCTTTCTCCAACCCTTTGTTTTTAGTCTTTGTGTATCTTTGGATATGAAATGGGTCTGGATATAGTATACCGTTAGGTTTTGGCTGTATCTTTTAACTAGAAAATTTAGTGGATTTCAATTTAAGATTACTGCCATTTGATGTTAACTGGCTATTTTATCCATTTGTTGATGTAAATTCTTCTTTATGTTGATGCTCTTTACTTTTTCGTATATTTTTAGAAAGGCTAATACTGGTTGTTCCTTTCTGTGTATAATGCTTCTTTCAGAAGGTTTTGTAAAGCAGGCCTGGTGGTAATAAAATCTCTGAGTACTTGCTTTTTCATAAAAGATTTTATTTTTCCTTCAATTGTGAAGCTTAGTTTGGCAGGATATGAAATTCTTTGCTGAAAGTTCTGTTCTTTAAGGATGTTAAATATTGGCCCCCACTCTCTTCTGGCTTGTAGGGTTTCTACTGAGAGATCTGCTGTAAGTCTAACAGGCTTCCCTTTGTGGGTAACCTGACCTTTCTCTCTGGCTGCCCTTAGTATTTTCTCCTTTGTTTCAACCCTGGTGAATCTAATGATTATGTGTCTTGGGGTTGCTCTTCTTAAGGAATATCTTTGTGGTGTTCTCTGTATTACCTGAGGTTGAATGGTATCCTGCCTTGCTAGATTGGGAAAATTCTCCTGTATAATATCCTGAAGAGTATTTTCCAGCTGGGATTCATTCTCTCCATCACATTCAGGTACACCTATCAAACGCAGATTAGGTCTTTTCACATAGTCCCATAATTCTTGCAGACTTTGCTCATTCCTTTTTATCCTTTTCTCTCTATTCTTGTCTTCTCCTTCCATTTTATTAAGTCGGTCTTCGACCTCTGATATCCTTTCTTCTGCTTGATCAATTCAGCTATTCAAACTTGTGCATATTTCACTAAGTTCTCGTGTTGTATTTTTCAACCCATTAGTTCATTTATTTCCTTTCTATATTGTTCATTCTTTTTAACATTTCATTTAACCCTTTTTCAAAGTTCTTAGTTTCCTTACATTGGGTTAGAACAAGTTGTTTCAATTCCCAGAAGTTTTTTACCATCCACCTTCTAAAGACTCCTTCAGATACTGGAACACAGCCCTCTTCCATTAGGGCTTGTTCCGTTGCTGATGAGGAATTACTATCCTCTGTAGAGGAAGAGGGGTTCTGACTTTCGGTTTTCTCGGCTTTTTTAGGCTGTTTTTTCCCTTTATTGTAAATTTATCCATCTGATGTCTTTACAATTAGTGCCTTTCTGATTAAGTTCCTGAGAGGATGTCCAATTTATTGATTCCCAGTGCTGGAATCCGAGCAACCCACTGCACTGGCCAAAACAACAGCGATAAGACTGATGGTGCTCTTCTGCCTGGGAATCTCCGGTCTGGCTTCCTTCTTGAGTCCGCAACAAGCGGCGCTGCCTTCCCGGAGCTCCAAACACCAGTCAGTAGGGAAACCAGTCCCGCTCACTGTGCACGAAGAGCTGCCACGCCGAGGCAATGACAAAATCGCTGCGCCAGCCACCAAAGTCGCGCTGGCGACCCGCAGGGCTCCTCCACTGGAAATCTTCTGGTCTGTGGGCGACGAAAATTCTTCTGAAAATGTGGTGTCCTCACGTTTTCAGAGCTTTCACTGGGAGCTACAATCCCGAGCTATTAGCGATCAGCCATCTTGGATCTCTCTCAGGATTTATTTTATCCCCTCATTCAGAGTCTCACTAAATAATGCACACCTGTGAAATAGCCAGGAGGATTTTACAAGTGGCCTCTCATTCGGAGTGTCACTGAATAACGTGGTGCAGTCAGGAGACTATTGGGTGTAGACATATTGAGAGACTCAGTGAATGAGAGAGACCGCAATATAGTAAGGAATCTAATTAACATGGACACATCTTCTAAGCCTCACTGAATAATACCCACCTGGAGGATAATTTGGAGTCTGTTTTCGATGGACATTCATTCAGAGCCTCGATGAATAATGCACACCTGTGAAGTAGCCAGGAGTATATTTCATTTAGACACTCATTCATAGCCTCAGTGGATAATGGAAACATGTGGATTCATCAGGATTCCATTTCATATGGCCATTGATTCGTAACCTCAGTGAATAATGCACAAATGTGAAGTACTCAGCAGTCTATTCCATATAGCCACTCATTCTGGGATTCACTGAATAATACAAATATTTAAGATGGACAGCATCCTGTTTCATATGGTCACACAAGAAGAGCTTCACTGGGTAATACACACATGGGGAAGTGTTAGGAATCTACTTTATATAACCTTTCATTTACTGCCTTGGGAAATAATGCACACGTGACGAATTGACACTAGTCTATTTTAAACGGCCACAAAATCAAAGTCTGAGTGAGTAATAGACAACTTTGGAGTAGGCACTAGTCTATTCCATATTCTCAAATATTCAGAGTCAGAGTCAATAATACACACCTGTGGACTAGTCAGTAAACAATTTCATATGGCCAAAGTTTCAGAGACTCAGCGAATAATACATATCTGGGGAATACTCAAGATGCTATTACATATGGCACCTATTTCAGAGCTACATTGAATAAAAAACACCTGTATTGTAGTCATAATTCTATTTTGTGTAGCCACATATTCATCCAAACTGCATAACACACACCTAAAGAAAAGTCAGGATTCTATTTTGTATAGCCACTAATTTAGAGCCAAGTGTAAAAATACATGCCTGAGGAGTATTCTGGAGTCTCTATTATATGGCCAAACATTGAGAGCCTCAAGGAATAATACAGACATATGGAAAATTCAGGAGTGTATTTAACATGGCCACTTATTCTGAACCTCAGTGAAGAATTATATGTATCTGGAAAATACTCAGGATTTTCTATATATAACCACTGATTCAGAGACTCACTGAGTAATGAACACTTGGGGAATAGTCTGAGGACTATTTGATATGACTGTTCACTCAGCAACACAGTGAAAAATGCACAAAAGAGGAACAGTAAAGAGCATACAGTCAGGAGTCTATTTTAGGTGGTCACTCATTTAGAAACTCACTGAAAAATAAACACCTTGAGAATTGTCAGAGTCCAGGTCATAAGGCCACTCAATCAGAGCATTACCGAATAATGCACAATGGGGCAATAGTAAAGATTCTATTTCATATAGCCTCTCATTCATAGATTCAATGTGTAATAAACAGCTGTGGAGTAGTCAGGACCCTATTTAAGGTAGCGCCAAATTAAGCAGCTTCGTAAATGATACAAATATGTGTGATAGTCAGGAGACAATTAGATATGGGCACTCATAAAGAACCTCTTCGAATACTGCACATGTGGGGAATAATCACTAGTGTATTTCTTATGGTGATTCGTTTGGAGAGTCAAATATAACGCACACCGTTGGAGTAAAATGGGGTCTATTTCATAAAACCATGCTTTCAGTGTTTCTGTGAATAATATGTATATCTGATAAGTCAGGAATCTCTTTCACATGGCCACTTGTTCAGGGCCTCTGTGAATAATACTCCCCTCAGAAATAGTCAAGGGTGTACTTCAAATGGCTACACATTCAGAGCCTTTGTAAGTAATGCACATCTGGGCAATACACAAGAGTCCTTTTTTATGCCCACTTAGTCAGAGTCTCATTCCATTATACACACCGGGAAAAGAGTTAAGGGTCTACGTTATGTAGCCACTCATTTAGGGCTTCAGTGAATAATGTACACAAGGTTAATAGTCGACCATTTTTATATGGCCACTCATTCTGTGCCTCCCAGTATGATGCACACCTGTGGAACCTCAGGATTCTTTTTCATACTACCACTGATTAAAAAACTTATTGAATAATTCACAATGGAGCAATAGGCAGACGTCTATTTTATATGGCCTCTCATTCAAAGTTGCAGTGAATAAGGAACTTCTATGGAGTAATCAGGAAACTGTGTAAGATAACCGCAAATTAGTTGCCTTCCAGAATGATACAAACCTGGTTGATAGTCAGAAGTCTATTTCATATGAACTCTAATTCTGGGTATTGTTGTGTAATACACATTTAGAGGGAGTGTCGGGAGTCTATTTGGTATGGACACTCATACAGAACCGGTTTGAATAATTCACACATGGAGAATAATGGGGAGTCTAGGTCATAAAGCTACTCATTCAGACAAACAGTGAATAACGCACATGTGGAGTAATTAGAAGTCTTTTTCATATGAACCCTCTGTCACAGCCTCACTGAATATTGCACATTTGTGATATAGTCTGGAGGCTATTTCTTATGGCCACTCATTAAGAAAATCACTGAATAACGCACACCTGCGGAATAGTCAGAAATCTCTTTTTTATGACCACTCATTGAGAGCCTCACTAAATGTACACACCTGGGGAAATAGTCAGGATTTACTGTTATCTCCTCATTTAAAGTCTCACTAAAGAAAGCAAACCTGTGGAAGAGTCAGGAGACTTTCCTATGTGGCCGCTCATTCGGAGTCTAAGCTGAGTAATTTGGTGTAGTCAGGAGTCAACTTCATGTTTACTCATATTCAGAGCCTCAGTGAATAAGACGGAACTTTGCTATAGTAGGGAATCTCATTCATATGGCCACACTTTCATAGCCTCACTGAAGAATACACAACTGGAAAATGATTTGGAGTCTACTTTCGATGGAAATTCATTAAGAGCCTCGGTGAGTAATGCACACCTGTGCAGTATCCAAAAGTTTATTATATTTTGACCCTCATTCATAGCCTCAGTGGATAATATGCACGTGTGTACTAGTCAGGATTCCATTTCATATGGCCACTGACTCGTAATGACAGTGAATAATGAAAAAATGTAGAGTGCTCAGCAGTTTATTTTATATAGCCACTAATTCAGAGATTCACTGAATAATACAAAAATTAAAGATAGAGAGCATTGTGTTTCAGATGGTCACACAAGAAGAGCCTCACTAAGAAATACACACCTGGGGAAGTGTTAGGCGTCTCATTTATGTAACCTCTCATTTGCAGCCTCAGAAAATAATGCACACGTGTGGAATAGACACTATTCTTTTTTATATGGATAAAAATTTAAATCTTTTTTATACGGATAAAAAGAGTCACTAGCCTATTCCTTGTGCCCAAATATTCAGAATCAGAGTCAATTATACACAGCTGTGGACTAGTGAGAAAACAATTTCATATGGCCAACGTTTCAGAGCCTCAGTGAATAATACATGCCTGGAGAATACTCAGGACGATATTTCCTATGGCATCGATTTCAGAGCTTCATTAAATAAGGAACAACTGTATTATAATCAGAATTCTATTTCGTATAGCAACATCTTCAGAGCCTAACTGAATAACATACACGTTGGGAAAAGTCAAAATTCTATTTCGTATAGCCAATCATTTAGAGCTGAATGTAAAAACGCATGTCTGAGGAGTATTCAGGAGTCTCTATTTTATGGCCACTCATTCAGAGCCTCAGAGAATAATACAGACCTATAGAAAAGTCAGGAGTGTATTTCACATGGCCACTTATTCAGATCCTCAGTGAAGAATCATAGGTATCTGGAAAATACTCAGTAGTCTATTATATATAGCCACTGATTCACAGACTCACTGAATAATGCACACTTGGGGAATAGTTTGGAGAATATTTGATATGACTTTACAGCCAGCAACTCAGTGGAAATTTCACAGCCAAAAAATAGTCAAGAGGATAGAGTCAGGCGTCTATTTTATGTTGTCACTCGCTCAGAATCTCACTGAAGAATACACACCTTGGTAATAATCAGAGTCCATGTCACATGGCCACTCAATCACAACATTACCGAATAATGCACAATGGGGCAATAGTAAGGAGTCAATTTAATATGGCCTCTCATTCAGAGATTCAGTGCATAATATAGAGCTGTGGAGCAGCCAGGACCCTATTTAAGGTATCCCAAATTTAAGCAGCTCCGTGAATGTTACACATATGTGTGATAGTCAGGAGACTATTTGATATGGACACTCATACAGAACCTCATCGAATACTGCACATGTGAGAAATAATTACTAGTCTATTCCATACGTTGCTTCATTTGGAGAGCCAAAAATTAACTCACAGCTGCGGAGAACAATGAGGTCTACTTCATAAGTCCACTCTTTCTGTGTTTCACTGAACAATATGTATATCTGATGTCAGGAATCTCTTACACATGGCCACTCGTTCAGGGCCTCTGTGAATAATAGTCCCCTCAGAAATAGTCAAGGGTCTACTTCAAATGGCTACACATTCAGCATCTCTGTAAGTAATTCACACCTGGGCTATAAACAAGAGTCTCTTTTTTATGCCCACTTAGTCAGAGTCTCATTCAGTAATACACACCTGGGGAAGAGTTAAGAGTCTACTTTATGAAGCCCAACATTTAGAGCCTCACTATATAATACACACCAGAGTAATAGTAGAGCATTTTTTTATATGGCCACTCATTCTGTGCCTACCTGAATGATACACAGCTGTGGAATCCTCAGGATTCTATTTTATACTACCACTCATTTAGAATCTTATTGAATAATTCACAATGGGGTAATAGTGAGGAGTCTATTTTATATGGTCTCTCATTTAATGTTTCAGTAAGTAATGAACTTCTATGGAGTAATCAGGTCGCATTTGTAGAGAGCCTCGAATTAAGTGCCTTCCTGGATGATACAAACCTGGGTGATAGTCAGGAGTCTCTTTCATACGAACTCTAATTCTGGGTATCGCTGTGTAATACACACCTGTCATAGTGTCAGGAGTGTACTTGGTATGGACACTCATACAAAATCTTTTTGAATAATGCACACATGGGGAATAATGACGAGTTTCTTTCATATGGCTACTTATTCAGAAACACAGTGAATAACGCACATGTGGAGTAATTAGAAGTCAATTTCATATGGCTCCTCTTTCACAGCCTCACTGAATATGACACATTTTTTATATAATCGTGAGTCTATTGTTTATGGCGACTCATTCAGAGAATCACTGAATAATGCACACCTGAGAAAGAGTCAGAAGTCTCTTTCCTATAGCCACTCACTGAGAGCCTCACTAAATGTACAGATCTGGGGACTTAATCAGGATTTACTTCTATCCCCTCATTCAGAGTCTCACTGAATAATGCACACCTGTGACATAGTCAGGAGAATTTTACAAGTGGCCTCTCATTCGGAGTGTCACTGAATAACATGGTTCAGTCAGGAGTGTTTTTAATGTAGACACATATTGAGAGACAGTGAATTGGAGAGACCCCTGATATAGTGAGAAATCTAATTAACATGGCCACATCTTCAAAGCCTCACTGAATAATACCCACCTGGAAAATAATTTGGAGTCTATTTTTGATAAACATTCATTCAGAGCCTAGATAAATAATGCACACCTGTGGAGTAGCCAAGACTATATGTAATTTTCACACACATTCATAGCCTCAGTGGATAATGGGAACATGTGCATTCATCAGAATTCCATTTCATATGGCCATTGATTCGTAACCTCAGTAAATAATGCAAAAATGTGAAGTACTCAGCAGTCTTTTTCATAAAGCCACTCATTCTGGGATTCACTGAATAACTGAATAACGGAAATATTTACGATGGACAGCATTCTGTTTCATATGGTCACACAAGAAGAGCCTCACTCAGTAATACACACCTGGGGAAGTGTTAGGAATCTACTTTATATAACCTCTAATTTCCAGCCTCGGGGAATAATGCACAGGTGACAAATAGACACTAGTCTATTTTATATGGCCACAAAATCAAAGCCTGAGTGAGTAATAGACAACTTTGGAGTAGTCACTAGTCTATTCCATATGCCCAAATATTCAGAGTCAGAGTCAATAATACACACCTGTGGACTACTCAGTAAACAATTTCAAGGCCAGGCGCCGTGGCTCAAGCCTGTAGTCCCAGCACTTTGGGAGGCCGAGGCGGGTGGATCAAACCCCGTCTCTACTAAAAATACAAAAATTAGCTGGGCATGGTGGCACGTGCCTGTAATCCCAGCTACTCAGGAAGCTGAGGCAGGAGAATTGCCTGAACCCAGGAGGCGGAGGTTGCAGTGAGCCAAGATGAGGCCATTGCACTCCAGCCTGGGTAACAAGAGCGAAACTCCATCTCAAAAAAAAAAAAAAAAAAAAAAAAACAATTTCATATGGCCAAAGTTTCAGAGCCTCAGCGAATAATACATATCTGAGGAATACTCAGGACGCTATTACATATGGCACCTATTTCAGAGCTACATTGAATAAAAATCACCTGTATTGTAGTCATAATTCTATTTTGTGTAGCCACATATTCAGAGCCAAACTGCATAACACACACATAAAGAAAAGTCAGGATTCTATTTCATATAGTTACTAATTTAGAGCCGAATGTAAAAACACATGCCTGAGAAGTATTCCGGAGTCTCTATTTTATGGCCAATCATTCAGAGCCTCAAGGAATAATACAGACCTATGGAAAATTCCGGAGTGTATTTCACATGCCCACTTACTCAGAACCTCGGTGAAGAATCATATATATCTTGAAAATACTCAGGATTCTATTATATATTGCCACTGATTCACAGACTCACTGAATAATGCACACCTTTTGAATATTCTGCAGGCTATTTGATATGACCGTTCACTCAGCGACACAGTGAAAATGCACAGCAGAGAAATAGTCAAGAGCATACAGTAAGGAGTCTATTTTATGTGGTCACTCGTTTAAAATCTCACTGAAAAATACACACCTTGGGAATAGTCAGGGTTCGGTCATAAGGCCACTCAGTCAGAGCATTACTGAATAATGCCCAATGGGGCAAGAGTAAAGATTCTCTCTTATGTAGCCTCTCATTCAGAGCTTCAGTGCGTAATACACAGCGGTGGAGTAGGCAGGACCCTATTTTAGGTAGCCACAAATTATGCAGCTTCGTAAATGATACACACATGTGAGATAGTCATGAGACTATTTGATATGGACACTCATATAGAACCTCTTTGAATACTGCACATGTGGGGAATAATCACTAGCGTATTTAATATGGTGACTCGTTTGGAGAGTCAAAAAATAAAGCACACCTTTGGAGTAAAATGGGGTCTATTTCATAAAACCATGCTTTCAGTGTTTCTGTGAATAATATGTATATTTGATAAGTCAGGAATCTTTTTCACATGGCCACTCGTTCAGGGCCTCTGTGAATAATACTCCCCTCAGAAATAGTCAAGCATGTACTTCAAATGTCTACACATTCAGAGTTTCTGTAAGTAATGCACACCTGGGCAATATATGAGTCTTTTTATTTATGCCCACTTAGTCAGAGTCTCATTCCATTATACACACCAGGGGAAGAGTTAAGTGTCTACCTCATGTAGCCACTCATTTAGGGCCTCAGTGAATAATGCACACAAAGGTAATAGTCGACCATTTTTATATGGCCACTCATTCTGTGCATCCCAGTATGATACACACCTAGGGAATCCTCAGGATTCTATTTCATACTACCACTGATTAATACACTTATTGAATAATTCACACAGGAGCAATAGTCAGGCGTTTATTTTATATGGCCTCTCATTCAAAGTTGCAGTGAATAATGAACTTCAATAGAGTAATCAGGACACTGTGTAAGATAGCCACAAATTAAGTGCCTTCCTGAATGATACACACTTGTGTGCTAGTCAAAAGTTTATTTCATATGAACTCTATTTCTGGGTATCACTGTGTAATACACTTTTGGGGGGAGTGTCAGGAGTCTATTTGGTATGGACACTCATAAAGAACCGGTTTGAATAATGCACACATGGAGAATAATGGGGAGTCTATGTCATAAAGCTAGTCCTTCAGACAAACAGTGAATAACGCAAATGTGGAGTAATTAGAAGTCTTTTTCATAAAAATCCTCTGTCACAGCCTCACTGAATATTGCACACTTGTGATATAGTCTGTAGTCTATTTGTTATGGCCACTCATTCAGAAATTTACCGAGTAATGCACACCTGCAGAATAGTCAGAGGTCTTTTTTCTATGACCACTCATTGAGAACCTCAATAAACGTACACAACTGGGGAAATAGTCAGGATTTACTGTTATACCCTCATTTAGAGTCTCAGTAAATAATGCACAACTGTGGAAGAGTCAGGAGACTTTCCTATGTGGCCACACATTCGGAATGTAAACTGAGTAATTTGGTGTAGTACGGGGTCTATTTTATGTTTACACATATTCAGAGCCTCAGTGAATAAGACAGAACTTTGCTATAGTAAGGAATCTCATTAATATGGCCACATCTTCTTAGCCTCACTGAAGAATACACATCTGGAAAATTATCTGGAGTCTATTTTCGATGAAAATTCATTCAGAGCCTTGGTGAATAATGCACAGCTGTGGAGTAGCCAGAAGTTTATTTTATTAGGACACTCATTCATAGCCTCAGTGGATAATATGCATGTGTGGACTAATCAGGATTACATTTCATATCGCCACTGACTCATAACCTCAGTTAATAATGAAAAATGTAGGGTGCTCAGCAGCCTATTTCATATAGCCACTAATTCAGAGATTCACTGAATAATATGAAAATTTAAGATAGAGAGCATTGTGTTTCATATGATCACAGAAGAAGAGCCTCACTAAGCAATACACACCTGGGGAAGTGTTAGGAGTCTAATTTATATATCCTCTCATTTCCAGCCTCAGGGAATAATGCACACGTGTGGAATAGACACTATTCTTTTTTATATGGCCACAAAATCAAATCCCGAGTGAGTAATAAAGAACTTTTAAGGAGTCGCTAGTCTATTCCATGTGACCAAATATTCCGAGTCAGTGTCAATTATACACACCTGTTGACTAGCGAGAAAAAAAATTCATATGGCCAATGTTTCAGAACCTCAGTGAATAACACATACCTGGAAAATACTCAGGACAATATTTCCTATGTCATCGATTTCAGAGCTTCATTGAATAAAGAACACCTGTATTATAGTCAGAATTCTATTTCGTAAAGCAACATCTTCAGAGCCTAACTGAATAACAGACACCTTGTTAAAATTCATGATTCTATTTTATATAGCCACTCATTGAGAGCCGAATGTAAAAACACATGCCTGAGGAGTATTCAGGAGTCTCTATTTTATGGACACTCATTCAGAGCCTCAGAGAATTATACAGACCTATGGAAAAGTCAGGAGTGTATTTCACATGGCCACTTATTCATATCCTCAGTGAAGAATCATATGTATCTGGAAAATACTCAGCATTCTATTATATATAGCCACAGATTCAGACACTCACTGAATAATGCACACTTGGAAAATAGTTTGGAGAATATTTGATATGACCTTTCAACCAGCGACTCAGTGGAAATTACAAAGCTGAGAAAGAGTCAATAGGATAGTGTTAGGACTCTATTTTTTGTGGTCACTAGCTCAAAATCTCACTGAAGAATACACACCTTGGGAATAGTCAGAGTCCATGTCACATGGCCACTCAATCACCACATTACCGAATAATGCACAGTGGGGCAATAGTAAGGAGTCAATTTTATATGGCCTCTCATTCAGCGCTTCAGTGCGTAATATACAGCTGTGAAGTAGTCAGGACCCTATTTAAGTTAGATCATACTTAAGCAGCTCTGTGAATGATACACACATGTGTGATAGTCAGGAGTCTATTGATATGGACACTCATACTGAACCCCATCGAATAATGCACATGCACAGAATAATCACTAGTCTATTCCATATGGTGATTGGTTTGGAGAGCCAAAAATTAAAGCACACCTGTGGAGAACAATGAGGTGTATTTCATAAGGCCACTCTTTCAGTGTTTCATTGAACAATATGTATATCTGATAAGTCAGGAATCTCTTTCACATGGCTACTCATTCAGGGCCTCTGTGAATAATACTCCCTTCAGAAATAGTCAAGGGTGCACTTCAAATGGATACACATTTAGAGTCTCTGTAAGTAAAGCACACCTGGGCAATACACGAGAGTCTTTTTTTATGCCCACTTAGAGTCTCATTCAATAATTAAAACCTGGGAAAGAGTTAAGAGGTTACTTCATATAGCCCAACATTCTGAGCCTCACTATGTAATGCACACCAGAGTAATTGTAGAGCATTTTTTTATATGGCCACTCATTCTGTGCCTACCTGAATGATACACACCTGTGGAATACTCAGGATTCTATTTTATACTACCACTCATTTAGAATGTTATTGAATAATTCTCAATGAAGCAATAGTCAGAAGTCTATTTTATATGGTCTCTCATTTAATATTTCAGTGAATAATAAACTTCTATGGAGTAGTCAGGTCGCATTTTTAGATAGCGACGAATTATGTGCCTTCCTGAATGATACACACCTGGGTGATAGTCAAGAGTGTTTTTCATATGAACTCTAATTCTGGGTATCCCTGTGTAATACACACCTGTGGTGTGTCAGGAATCTACTTGGTATGGACACTCATACAGAACCTTCTTGAAAAATGCACACATTTGGAATAATGAGGAGTTTATTTCATACAGCTACTCATTGAGACACACAGTGAATAATGCACATGTGGAGTAATTAGAAGTCAATTTCGAAGAGGGATGCCTAAAGATGGCATTGTAGAAGTGACTCAGGATTGCAGCTCTCAGTGAAGGCACAGAGGGTGAGTCCTAGCCGCATTCTCGGATGGACCTTTTTGGCCCACAGTGTGTTGAAAGTCCCAGGTGTGGGAGAGACACGAGAAGCTAGTACAGCCAGCTAGCGCAGCTAACTCACGCGGCCGCTTCGGCATGCCCACAGAGGGATCGGGCACGAAACTCACTGGTCTGGGTGCCCTGTTTAACTGGCAATCTGCGATTTGGAAGGGCGGATTGGCATGTCCATCTGATTGAACGGGACCTAGAAAATGAGCCAGACCAGGAGATTCCTGGGAAGTGTGATATGAGCCGGTGCAGTGGGCAGAGGCATGGGAGATATCACGGATCCCACGCCCTATCGGCAGGCTACTGGGGCGCCAGTGAGAGAGTCAAATTTTCAGCTTGGTGAGAAAAAGAGAGAGAAAGAGAGGACAAACTCTGAGGCAGGAAGCTGGGTGATTGGTCTCGGCAGGTCCCACCCTCACAGGGACAAGCAGGGCAGCGACTGGAGGTGTTTGGGGCTGAGAGTTTTGCTACCGGCATCTAGGACAGTGCAGCCCGAAGAGGGAGGAGCATCTGCCATTACTGAGGCACTCCACCCCTACTGAAGTACCGCCCAGGGCTGACACAGCCTGCCATTGCCGAGGCAACCTGCCATAACAGAGAGACTCTGCCAGGAGGGGGGAGCACTCCACAGCAGAAGGGAGCCCAGCAGCAACAGGGCAGACCCGCGCTAGCAGGTCAGAGCCACGGCAGGCAAACAGTAAATAGACTGCCACCTAGTGAGGCAGGACAGTGCAACAGATACTCATAAAGAAAGCCCCATCTCCCTGAGACAGAGCATCTAAGGGGGGGGAAAGGGTGGTGTTTTATGAGTTCTATTGCAGCAGACATAAACAACCTCCCAACAACCCTGAATGAACAACGGAGCTCACAGCTCAGCACTGGAGCTCCTATAAAGCACAGACCGTCTCCTCAAGCAGGACCCTGACCACTGTATATCCAAAGAGTCACCCCAAAAAAGGACTAATCAAACTGACATTTGGCAAGCATCATTCTGGAACAAAGACAGAAGAAGAAGAAACTGGTATCATCCCTCACTGTTCCGCAGCTGCTACAGGTATAACCCAGACAAGAAGGGCCTGGAGTGGACCTCAGTACTCATACAGCAGAGGGGCTAGACAACGAGAAGAAAAACTAAGTAACAGAAATACTTCATCATCAACAATCTCAGCGTCCACACAGAGACCCAACTGAAAAATCAGCAACTACCAAGACGACAGGCAGATAAATCCATAAAGATGGAAAGAAAACAGCGCAAAAAGGTGGAAAACACCCGAAACCAAAACACCTCACCTCAAAAAAAGGACCAAAACTCCTCACCAGCAAGGGAACAAAGCTGGACGAAGAGTGAGTGTGACAAAATGATGGAATCAGACTTCAAAAAGTGGATAATGAGAAATTTCAGTGAGCTAAAAGAACATGTTCTAAACCAGTGCAAAGAAACCAATAACCTTGCAAAAAGATTTGAAAAAAGATTCGAGGAATTGATAACAAGAATGGACAACTTAGAGAGGAATATGGATGTATTGAAGGAGCTGAAAAACACAACACGAGAACTTCGTGAAGCATGCACAAGTTTCCACAGCCGAATTGACCAAGTAGAAGAAAGAATATCAGAAGATGAAGATCAACTCAATGAAATAAAACGAGAAACCAAGATTAAAGAAAAAAACAAAAAGGAATGAACAAAATCTCCAAGAAACGTGGGACTATGTGAAGAGACCCAATCTATATTTGATAGGTGTACCATCATGTGATGAAGAGAATGAATCCAAACTGGAAAACACTCTTCAGGATATTATACAGGAAAGTTTTCCCAACCTACCAAGACAGGTCAATACTCAACTCCAGGAAATACAGAGAACACCACAAAGATGCTCCGCAAAAAGAGCAACCCCAAGGCACATAATCGTCAGATTCACCAGGGTTGAAATGAAGGAGAAAATACTAAGGGCAGCCAGAGAAAAAGGTCGGGTCACCCACAAAGGGAAGCCCATCAGACTCACAGCAGATCTCTCAACAGAGACTCTACAAGCCAGAAGAGAGTGGGGGCCAATATTCAACATTCTTAAAGAAAAAAACTTTTAACCCAGAATTTTATATCCAGCCAAACTGAGCTTCATAAGTGAAGAAAGAATAAAATCTTTTGCCAAAAAGCAAGTACTCAGAGATTTTGTCACCACCAGGTCTGCTTTACAAGAGCTCCTGAAAGAGGCACTACACATAGAAAGAAACAACCAGTACCAGCCATCCTAAAAGCATACCAACTGCTAAAGAGCATCAACAAAATGAAGAATGTACATGAACCAACAGGCAAAACAGCCGGCTAGCATCAAAATAGCAGTATCCAATCACACATAACAATATTAACCCTGAATGTAAATGGGCTAAATGCACCAATCAAAAGACACAAACTGGCAAATTGGATAAAAAACCAAAACCCATCAGTGTGCTGTACCAGGAAACACACCTGACACGCAAAGATACAAAAAGGCTCAAAATAAAAGGATGGAGAAAGATTTACCAAGCAAATGGATAGCAAAAAAACGCAGGAGTTGCAATTCTCATCTCTGATAAAATAGACTTTAAAGCAACAAAGATCAAAAGGGACAAAGAAGGTCATTTTATAATGGTAAAAGGATCAGTACACCAAGAAGAGATAACAATTCTAAATATATATGGACCCAATGTAGGAGCACCCAGATATATAAGGCAAGTTCTTAATGACTTACAAAGAGACTTAGATTCCCACACAATAATAGTGGGAGACTTTGCCACTCCACTGTCAATATCAGACAGATCTACCAGACAGAAAAGTAACAAGGATATCCAGGACGAGAACTCAGACCTGGAACAAGCAAACCTGATAGACATTTACAGAACTCTCCACCCCAAATCCACAGAAAATACATTCTTCTCAGTACCACATCACACCTACCCCAAAATTGACCACAGAATTGGAAGTAAAGCACTCCTCAGCAAATGCAAAACAACTGCAATCATAACAAACAGTCTCTCAGACCATAGTGCAATCAAGTTGGAACTCAGAATTCAGAAAATAACTCAGAACCGCACAGCTTCATGGAAACTGAACAACTGGCTCTTGAATGTTGATTGGATAAACAATGAAATGAAGGCAGAAATAAAGAAGTTCTTTGAAACCAACGAGAATGAACACACAACATACCAGAATCTCTGGGACACATTTAAAGCAGTCTCCAGAGGAAAATATATAGCAATAAGTGCCCACATGAGAAGAGTGGAGAGATCCAAAATTGACACCCTATCGTCAAAATTGAAAGAGCTAGAGGAGCAAGATCAAAAAAGCTCAAACCCTAGCCAAAGACAAGAAATAACTAAGATCAGAGCAGAACTGAAGGAGATAGAGACAAGAAAAACCCTTCAAAAAATCAATAAATCTAACAGCTGGTTTTTCGAAAAGATCAACAAAATAGACAGACCACTAGCCAGACTGATAAAAAAGAAAAGAGAGAACAACCAAATAGATGCAATAAAAAACGATAATGGGGAAATCACCACAGATTCCACAGAAATTCAAACCATCATCAGAGAATACTACAAACAACTCTATGCACATAAACTAGTAAATCAGGAAGAAATGGATAAATTATTGGACGCCTGTGTCCTCCCAAGGATAAACCAGGAGGAAGCCGAAACTATGAATATACCAATAACAAGGTCTGAAGTCGAGGCAGCAATTAAGAGCCTACCACACAAAAAAAGCCCAGGTCCAGATGAGTTCACAGCCGAATTCTACCAGACACACAAAGAGGATCTGGTACCATTCCTTCTGAAACTATTCCAAATAATCCAAGAAGAGGAAACCCTTTCGAAATCATTTTATGAGACTAACATCATCCTGATACCAAAACCTGGCAGAGACTCAACGAGAAAAGAAAACGTCAGGTCAATATCCATGATAAACATAGATGCAAAAATTTTCAATAAAATCCTGGCAAACCGAATGCAACAGCACATTAAAAAACTTATCCATCATGATCAAGTAGGATTCTTCCCGGGGATGCAAGGCTGGTTCAACATACACAAGTGTATAAATGTAATTCACCACATGAAGAGAAGCAAAAACAAAAACCACATGATTATATCGATTGACTCAGAGAAGGCAAGTGACAAAATTCAACAGAGCTTTATGCTAAAAATCCTCAATAAACTTGGTATTGATGGAACATATCTCAAATTAATAAAAGCTATTTATGACAAACCAACACCCAATATCATAGTTAATGGGCAAAATCTGGAAGCATTCACTTTTAAATCCGGCACTAGACAAGGATGTCTTCACTCAACACTCCTATTCAACATAGTACTGGAAGTTCTAGCCAGAGCAATCAGGCAAGAAAAAGAAATAAAGTGTATTCAAATAGGAAAGTTGGAAGCCAAATTGTCTCTATTTGCAGACGACATGACAGTATAACTAGAAGACACCATCACCTCAGCCCAAAAGCTTCTGAAACTGATAAGCAACTTCAGCAAAGTCTCAGGATATAAAATCAACGTGCAAAAACTACAAGCATTCCTATACACCAATAACAGACTTAAAAAGAACCAAATCAAGAATGAACTGCCATTCACAATTGCTACAAAGAAAATAAAATACCTAGGAATACAACTCACAAGGAATGTATGGGACCTCTTTAAGAAAAACTACAAATCACTGCTCAGCAAAATAAGAAAGTACACAAACAGATGGAGAAACATTCCATATTCGTGGATAGAAAGAATCAATATCGTGAAAATGGCTATACTGCCCAAAGTAATTTACAAAGTCAATGCTATCCCCATCAAACTACCACTGAATTTCTTCACAGAACTGGAAAAAGCCACCATGAATTTCATATGGAATCAAAAAAGAGCCCGCATAGCCGAGTCAATTCTAAGCAAAAAGAACACAGCAGGAGGCATCACACTAACAGACGTCAAACTATACTATGAGGCTACAGTAATCAAAACAGCATGGTACCGGTACGAAAACAGAGATATAGACCAATGGAACAGAACAGAAGCATCGGAGGCAACACAACATATCTACAACCATATTATATTTGATAAACCAGACAAAAACAGGCAATGGGGAAAGGATTCCCTATTTAATAAATGGTGTTGGAAAAACTGACTAGCCATGTGCAGAAAGCAGAAACTGGACCCCTTCCTGACACCTTACACTAAAATTAACTCCAGATGGATTAAAGACTTAAACGTACGACCTGACACCATAAAAACCCTAGAAGAAAATCTAGGCAAAACCATTCAGGACATAGGAGTAGGCAAAGACTTCATGAACAAAACACCAAAAGCATTGGCAACAAAAGCCAAAATAGACAAATGGAACCTAATCAAACTCCACAGTTTCTGCACAGTAAAAGAAACAGTCACTGGAGTGAATAGGCAACCATCACAATGGGAAAAAATCTTTGCAGTTTACCCAACTGACAAAGGGCTGATATCCAGAATTTACAAAGAACTCAAACAGATTTACAGGACAAAAAACAAACAAGCCTATTCAAAAATGGGCAAAGGATATGAACAGACACTTTACAAAAGAAGACTTACATGAGGCCAACAAACATGAAAAAATCCTCATCATCACTGGTCATTAGAGAGATGCAAATCAAAACCACATTGAGATACCATCTCACGCCAGTTAGAGTGGTGATCATTAAAAAATCTGGAGACAGCAGATGCTGGAGAGGATGTGGAGAAATAGGAACACTCTTACAGTTTTGGTGAGAGTGTAAATTAGTGAAACCATTGTGGAAGACAGTGTGGCGATTCCTCAGGGACCTAGAAATAGAAATTCCATTTGACCCAGCAATCCCATTACTGGGTATATATCCAAAGGATTATAAATCGTTCTACTATAAGGACACATGCACACGAATGTACATTGCAGCACTGTTTACAATAGCAAAGACCTGGAACCAACCCAAATGCCCAACGATGATAGACTTGACTTGAAAGATATGGCACATATACACCATGGAATATTATGCAACAATCAAAAATGATGAGTTTGTGTCCTTTGTAAGGACATGGATGAAACTGGAGAACATCATTCTCAGCAAACTGACACAAGAACAGAAAAAGAAATACCGCATATACTCACTCATAGGTGGGTGAGAAAAATGAGAACACATGGACACAGAGAGGCGGTCTACTGTAGACTGAGGTCTATTGGGCCGAATGGGGGAGGGACAGCGGGGGGAACTTAGGAGGGATAGCCTGGGGATGAATGCCAAGTGTGGGTGAAGGGGAGGAAGGCAGCAAAACACACTGCCATGTGTGTACCTATGCAACTATCTTCCACGTTCTGCACATGTACCCCAAAACCTATAATGCAATAAAAATTAAAACAAAAAGAAGCAGTCAGTTTCATATGGCTCCTCTTTCACTGACTCACTGAATATTACACACTTTTGATATAATCTGGAGCCTACACTTTATGGCCACTCATTCAGAGAATCACTGAATAATGCACACCTGAGGGAGAGTTAGAAGTCTCTTTTCTATAGCCACTCATTGAGAGCCTCACTAAATGTAAACATCTGGGAAAATAATCAGGATTTACTTTTATCCCTTCATTCAGAGTCTCACTAAATAATGCACACCTTTGATATAGACAGGAGAATTTTACACGTGGCCTCTCATTCAGAGTGTTACTGAATAACGTGGTGCAGTCAGGATTCTATTTCATGTAGACACATATTGAGAGACTCAGTTAATGAGAGAGACCCCTGATATAGTAAGAAATCTTATCAACATGGCCACATCTTCTAAATCTCACTGAATAATACCCACCTGGAGAATAATTTGGAGTCTATTTTCGATGGACGTTCAGTCAGCGCCTCGATGAATAATGCACACCTGTGAAGTAGCCAGGAATATATTTCATTTAGACACTCATTCATAGCCGCAGTTGATAATGGGAACATGTTGACTTGTCCGGATTCTATTTTATATGGCCGTTGATTCGTAACCTCAGTGAATAATGCACAAATGTGAAGTACTCAGCAGTCTATTCCATATAGCCACTCATTCTGAGATTCATGAATAATACAAATATTAATGATGGACAGCATCCTGTTTCATATGGTCACACAAAAAGAACCTCACTGAGTAATATCCACCTGGGGAAGTGTTAGGAATCTACTTTATATAACCTCTCATTTGCAGCCTCGGGGAATAATGCACACGTGATGAATAGACACTAGACTATTTCATCTGGCCACAAAATCAAAGCCTGAGTGAGTAATAGACAACTTTAGAGTAGTCACTAGTCTATCCTATATGCCCAATTATTCAGAGTCAGAGTCAATAATACACACCTGCGGAATAGTCAGTAAACAATTTCATGTGGCTAAAGTTTCAGAGCCTCAGCAAAAATACATATCTGGGGAATACTCATGATGCTATAACATAGGGCACCTATTTCAGAGCTACATTGAATAATAAAAAACTGTTTTGAAGTCATAATTCTATTTTGTGTAGCCACATATACAGAGCCAAACTGCATAACACACACCTAAAGAGAAGTCAGGATTCAATTTCGTATAGCCACTAATTTAGAGCCGAATGTAAAAACACATGCCTGAGCAGTATTGTGGAGTCTCTATTTTATGGCCAATCATTCAGAGCCTAAAGGAATAATACAGACCTGTGGAAAATTCCGGAGTGTGTTTGACATGGCCACTTATTCAGAACCTCAGTGAAGAATCATATATATCTGGAAAATACTCAGGATTCTATTATATATAGGCACTGATTCAGAGACTCACTGAATAATGCACACCTGGGGAATAGTCTGCAGACTATTTGATATGACCGTTCACCCAGCGACACAGTGAAAAATGCACAGCAGAGAAATACTCAAGAGCATACAGTCAAGAGTCTAATTTATGTGGTCACTCATTTAGAAACTCACTGAAAAATACACACCTTGGGAATAGTCAGAGTCCGGGTCATAACACCACTCAATCAGAGCATTACCTAATAATGCACAATGAGGCCATAGTAAAGATTCTATTTCATATAGCCTCTCATTCAGAGCTTCAGTGCATAATAAACAGCTGTGGAGTAGTCAGAACCCTATTTAAGGTAGCCCCAAATTAAGCAGCTTCGTAAATGATACGCACATGTGTGATAGTCAGGAGACTATTTCATATGGACACTCATACAGAACCTCTTCAAATACTGCACATGTGGGGAATACTCACTAGTGTATTTCATATGGTGATTCGTTTGGCGAGTCAAAAAATAACGCACGCCATTTTAGTAAAATGCAGTCTATTTCATAAAACCATGCTTTCAGTGTTTCTGTGAATAATATGTATATCTGATAAGTCAGGAATCTCTTTTATATGGCCACTCCTTCAGGGCCTCTGTGAATAATACTCCCCTCTGAAATAGTCAAGGTTGTACTTCAAATGGCTACACGTTCAGAGTCTCTGTACGTAGTGCACCACTGGGCAATACACGAGAGTCTTTTTTTATGTCCACTTAGTCAGAGTCTCATTCCATTATACCCACCGCGGGAAGAGTTAAGTGTCTACCTCATGTAGCCACTCATTTAGGGCCTCAGTGAGTAATGCACACAAGGGTAATAGTCGACCATTTTTATATGGCCACTCATTCTGTGCCTCCCAGTATGATACACACCTGGGGAATCCTCAGGATTCTATTTCATACTACCACTGATTAAGACACTTATTGAATAATTCACAATGGAGCAATAGACAGGTGTCTATTTTATATGGCCTCTCATTCAAGGTTGTAATGAATAATGAACTTCTATGGAGTAATCACTACACTGTATAAGATAGCCACAAATTAAGTGCCTTCCTGAATGATACACACCTGGGTGACAATCAGGAGTCTATTTCATATGAACTCTATTTCTGGGTATCACTGTGTAATACACTTTTGGGGGGAGTGTCAGGAGTCTATTTGGTATGGACACTCATACAGAACCGGTTTGAATAATGCACACATGGAGAATAATGGGGAGTCTATGTCATAAAGCTACTCATTCAGACAAACAGTGAATAACGCACATGTGGAGTAATTAGAAGTCTTTTTTATTTGAACCCTCTGTCACAGCCTCACTGAATATTGCACACTTGTGATATAGTGTGGAGTCTATTTGTTATGGCCACTCATTCAGAAAATCACTGAATAATGCACAACTGCGGAATAGCCAGAAGTCTGTTTTCTATGACCACTCATTGAGAGCCTCACTAAATGTACACCCCTAAAGAAATAGTCAGGATTTACTGTAATCCCCTCATATAGAGTCTCACTAAATAATGCACACCTGTGGAAGAGTCAGGAGACGTTCCTATGTGGCCGCTCATTCGAAGTGTAAACTGAGTAATTTGATGTAGTCAGGAGTCTACTACATGTTTACACATATTGAGAGCCTCAGTGAATAAGAAAGAACTTTGCTATAGTAAGGAATCTCATTAATATGGCCACACCTTCTTAGCCCTACTGAAGAATACACACCTGGAAAATGATTTGGAGTCTATTTTCAATGGAAATTCATTCAGAACCTTGGTGAATAATGCACACCTGTGGAGTAGCCAGGAGTTTATTTTATTTGGACACTCATTCATAGCCTCAGTGGATAATATGAATGTGTGGACTAGTCAGGATTCCATTTCCTATGGCCACTGACGTGTAACCTCAGTGAATAATGGAAAAATGTAGAGTTCTCGGCATTCTATTTCATATAGCCACTAATTCAGAGAATCACTGAATAATATGAAAATTTTAGATAGAGAGCATTGTGTTTCATTTGGTCACACAAGAAGAGCCTCACTAAGAAATACACACATGGGGAAGTTTTAGGAGTCTAATTTATATATCCTCTCATTTCCAGCGTCAGGGAATAATGCACACGTGTTGAATAGATACTATTCTTTTTTATATGGCTACAAAATCAAAGCCCGAGTGAGTAATACAGAACTTTTGAAGAGTCACTAGTCTATTCCATGTGCCCAAATATTCAGAGTCAGAGTCAATTATACACACCTGTGGACTAGTGAGAAAACAATTTCATATGGCCAAAGTTTCAGAGCCTCAGTGAATAATACATACCTGGAAAATACTCAGGACTATATTTCCTATGGCATCGATTTCAGAGCTTCATTGAATAAGGAACACCTGTATTATAGTCAGAATTCTATTTTGTATAGCAACATCTTCAGAGCCTAACTGAATAACATACACCTTGGGAAAAGTCGGGATTCTATTTCATATAGACACTCATTTAGAGCCAAATGTAAAAACACATGCCTGAGAAGTATTCAGGAGTCTCTCTTTTATGGCCACTCATACAGAGCCTCACAGAAAAATACAGACCGATGGAAAATCAGGAGTGTATTTCACATGGCCACCTATTCAGATCCTCAGTGAAGAATCATATGTATCTGGAAAATACTCAGGATTCTATTGTATATAGCCACAGATTCAGACACTCACTGAATAATGCACACTTGGAAAATAGTTTGGAGAATATTTTATATTACCTTTCAACCAGCGACTCAGTGGAAATTACACAGCTGAGATATAGTCAAGAGGATAGGGTTAGGAGTCTATTTTATGTGGTCACTCGCTCAGAATCTCACTGAAGAATACACACATTGGGAATAGTCAGAGTCCATGTCACATGGCTACTCAATCACCACATTACCAAATAATGCACAGTGGGGCAATAGAAAGGAGTCAATTTTATATGGCCTCTCATTCAGCGCTTCAGTGCGTAATATACAGCTGTGAAGTAGTCAGGACCCTATTTAAGTTAGATCATACTTAAGCAGCTCTGTGAATGATACACACATGTGTGATAGTCAGGAGTCTATTGATATGGACACTCATACTGAACTCCATCGAATAATGCACATGCACAGAATAATCACTAGTCTATTCCATATGGTGATTGGTTTGGAGAGCCAAAAATTAAAGCACACCTGTGGAGAACAATGAGGTGTATTTCATAAGGCCACTCTTTCAGTGTTTCAGTGAACAATATATATCTCTGATAAGTCAGGAATCCTTTACACATAGCCACTCATTCAGGGCCTCTGTGAATAATACTCACCTCAGAAATAGTGAAGGGTCTACTTCAAATGGCTACACATTCAGGATCTCTGTAAGTAACTCACATCTGGGCAATACACAAGAGTCTCTTTTTTATACCCACTTAGTCAGTGTCTCATTCAATAATACACACCTGGGGAAGAGTTAAGAGTCTACTTCTTGTAGCCCACCACTTAGAGCCTCACTATGTAATGCACACCAGAGTAATAGTAGAGCATTTTTTTAAATAGCCCCTCACTCTGTGCCTACATGAATAATACATACCTGTGGAATCCTCAGGATTCTACTTTATATTACCACTCATTTAGAATCTTATTGAATAATTCACAATGCAGCAGTAGTCTGGAGTCTATTTTATATGGTCTCTCATTTAATGTTTCAGTAATAATAAACTTCTATGGAGTAATCAGGTGGCATTTTTAGATAGCCACGAATTAAGTGTCTTTCTGAATGATACAAACCAGGGTGATAGTCAGGAGTATTTTTAATATGAACTCTACTTCTGGGTATCTCTGTGTAATACACACTTATGGTAGTGTCAGGAGTCTACTTGGTATGGACACTCATACAGAACCTTTTTGAATAATGCACACATGGGGAACAATGACGAGTTTATTTCATATGGCTACTCATTCAGACACACAGTGAATAACGCACATGTGGATTAATTACAACTCAATTTCATATGGCTCCTCTTTCACAGCCTCACTGAATATTACACACTTTTGATATAATCTGGAGCCTATTATTTATGGCCACTCATTCAGAGAATCACTGAAAAATGCACACCTGAGGAAGAGTCAGAAGTCTCTTTCCTATAGCAACTCATTGAGAGACTCATTAAATGTACACATATGGAAAAATAATCAGGATTTACTTTTATGCCCTCATTCAGAGACTCACTATATATTGCACACCTGTGAAATAGTCAGGATAATTTTACCAGTGGCCTCTCATTCGGAGTGTCACTGAATAACGTGGTGCAGTCAGGAGTCTATTTAATGTAGACACATATTGAGATACTCAGTGAATGAGAGAAACCCCTGATATAGTAAGGAATCTAATTAACATGGCCCCATCGTCTAAGCATCACTGAATAATACCCACCTGGAGAATAATTTGGAGTCTATTTTCGATGGACATTCATTCAGAGCCTCAATGAATAATGCACACCTGTGAAGCAGCCAGGAGTATATTTCATTTTGACACTGATTCCTAGTCTCAGTGGATAATATGCACGTGTGGACAAGTCAGGATTCCATTTTGTAAAATTTTTATTGCATTGTAGGTTTTGGGGGACATGTGCAGAACGTGCAAGATAGTTGTATAGGTACACACATGGCAGTGTGTTTTGCTGCCTTCCTCCTCTTCACCCACACTTAGTATTCATCCCCAGGCTATCCCTCCCCAGCCCCCACTCCGCTGTCCTTCCCGCATTCCCCCCAATAAACCCCAGTGTGTAATAGACCCCTCTCTGTGTCCATTTGTTCTCATTTTTCTCACCCGCCTTTGAGTGAGCATATGCCGTATTTCTTTTTCTGTTTTTGTGTCAGTTTGCTGAGAATGATGCTCTCCAGATTCATCCATATCCTTACAAAGAACACAAACTCATCATTTTGATTGCTGCATAATATCCCATGGTGTATTTGTGCCACATTTTTCGAGTCCAGTCTATCATCATTGGGCGTTTGGGTTGGTTCCAGTTCTTTGCTACTGTAAACAGTGCTGCAATGAACATTTGTGTGCATGTGTCCTTATACAAGAACGATTTATAGACTTTTGGATATATTCCCAGTAATGGGATTACTGGGTCAAGTGGAATTTCTATTTCTAGGTCCCTGAGGAATCGCCACACTGTCTTCTACAATGGTTGAACTAATTTACACTCCCAAGAACAGTGTAAGAGTGTTCCTATTTCTCCACATACTCTCCAGCACCTACTGTCTCCAGATTTTTTAATGATAGCCATTCTAACTGGCATGAGATAGTATCTCAATGTGGTTTTGATTTGCATCTCTCTAATGACCAGTGATGATGAGCACTTTTTCATATGTTTGGTGGCCTCATATATGTCTTCTTTTGTAAAGTGTCTGTTCATATCCTTTGCCCATTTTTGAATGGGCTTGTTTATATATATATATATATTTGTAAATCTGTTTGAGTTCTTTGTAAATTCTGGATATCAGCCCTTTGTCAGATGTGTAAACTGCAAAGATTTTTTCCCATTCTGATGGTTGCCGATTTACTCTAGTGACTGTTTTTTTTTTTTTTATTTTGCCGTGTGGAATCTGTGGAGTTTGATTAGGTCCCATTTGTCTCTTTTGGCTTTTGTTGCCAATGCTTTTTATGTTTTGTTCATGAAATCCTTACCGACTCCTATGTCCTGAATGGTTTTGCCAAGATTTTTTCTATGGTTTTTATGGTGTGACGTCTTATGTTTAAGTCTTTAATTCATCTTTAGTTAATTTTAGTGTAAGGTGTCAGGGAAGGGTCCAGTTTCTGCTTTCTGCACATGCCTAGCCAGTTTTCCCAACACCATTTATTATATAGGAAATTGTTCCCCATTCCTTGTTTTTGTCTTGTTCATCAAATATACTATGGTTGTAGATATGTTGTGTTGCCTCCGATGCTTCTGTTCTGTACCATTGGTCTATATCTCTGTTTTGGTACCAGTACCATGCTGTTTTGATTACTGTAGCCTTGTAGTATAGTTTGAAGTCTGGTAGTGTGATGCCTCCCGCTGTGTTCTTTTTGCTTAGAATTGACTTGGCTATGCGGGCTCTTTTTGGTTCCATATGAAATTCATGGTGGCTTTTTCCAGTTCTGTGAAGAAATTCAATGGTAGTTTGATGGGGATAGCATTGACTGTGTAAATTACTTTGGGAAGTATAGCCATTTTCACGATATTGATTACTCCTAACCACGAACATGGAATGTTTCTCCATCTGTTTGTGTCCTCTCTTATTTCGTTGAGCAGTGGTTTGTAGTTTTCCTTAAAGAGGTCCCTTAAGTTCGTTGTGAGTTGTATTCCTATTTTATTTTCTTTGTAGCAATTGTGAATGGCTGTTCGTTCTTGATTTGGTTCTCTTTAAGTCTGTTATTGGTGTATAGAAATGTTTGTGATTTTTGCACATTGATTTTATATCCTGTGACTTTGCTGAAGTTGCTTCTCAGTTTCAGGAGCTTTTGGGTTGAGGTGAAGAGTCTTCTAGGTATACTATCATGTCGTCTGCAAATAGAGACAATTTGGCGTCCAACTTTTCTATTTGAATACGCTTTATTTCTTTTTCTTGCCCGATTGCTCTGGCTAGAACTTCCAGTACTATGTTGAACAGGAGTGGTGAGAGAGGGCATCCCTATCATGTGCCAAATTTCAAAAGGAATGCTTCCAATTTTTGCCCATTAAATATGATAATGGCTGCTTTTTTTTTCATGTGTAGTTCCTTTTTCAGGAGCTCTTGTAAAGCAGGTCTAGTGGTGACAAAATCCCTGAGTACTTTCTTATTCATGAAGGATTTTATTTTTTCTTCGCTTATGAAGCTCAGTTTGGCTAGATATGAAATTCTGGGTTGAAATCTCATTTCTTTAAGGATGTTGAATATTGGCCCTCACTCTCTTCTGGCTTGTAGAGTCTCTGCTGAGAGATCTGCTGTGAGTCTGATGGGCTTCCCTTTGTGGGTGACCCGACCTTTCTCTCTGGCTGCTCTTAGTATTTTCTCCTTCATTTCAACCTTGGTGAATCCGACGATTATGTGCCTTGGGGTTGCTCTTCTTGTGGAGTATCTTTGTGGTGTTCTCTGTATTTCCTAGAGTTGAGTATTGAACTGTCTTGCTAGGTTGGAGAAATTTTCCTGGATAATATCCTGAAGAGTGTTTTCCAGCTTGGATTCATTGTCTTCATCACATTCTGGTACACCTACCAAACGTAGGTTGGGTCTCTTCACATAGTCTGAAATTTCTTGGAGATTTTGTCCATTCCTTTTTACGCTTTTTTCTTTGATCTTGGTTTTTCGTTTTATTTCATGGAGTTGATCTTAGACTTCTGATATTCTTTCTTCTGCTTGGTCATTTCGGCTGTTGAAACTTGTGCATGATTCGTGAAGTTCTCGTGTTGTGTTTTTCAGCTCCTTCAAATCATTCATATTCCTCTCTAAGTTGTCCATTCTTGTTTTCAATTCCTCGAATCTTTTTTCAAATATTATTTATTTATTTATTTATTTATTTTATATTTATTGCATTACATGTTTTGGGGTTCATGTGCAGAACGTGCAAGTTAGTTGCATAAGTACACACATGGAAGTGTGTTTTCCTGCCTTCCACCCCTTCACCCACACTTGGCATTCATCTCCAGGCTATCCCTTCCCAGCCCCGCCTCCGCTGTGCCTCCTGCATTCCCCCCAATATACCCCAGTCTGTAGTAGACACCCTCTCTGTGTCCATGTGTTCTCATTTTTCTCACCCAACTATGAATGAATATGTGCCGTATTTCTTTTTCTGTTCTTGTTTCAGCTTGCTGAGAATGATGTTCTCCAGATTCATCCATGTCCTTACAAAGGACACAAACTCATCACTTTTGATTGCTGCATAATATTCCATGGTGTATATGTGCCACATTTCCCAGTCCAGTCTATCATCGTTGGGCATTTGGGTTGGTTCCAGATCTTTGCTATTGTAAACAGCGCTGCAATGAACATTCGTGTGCATGTGTCCTTATAGTAGAACGACTTATAGTCCTTTGGATAGATACCCAGTAATGGGATTGCTGGGTCAAATGGAGTGGGATTGCTGTGTCAAATGGAGTTTCTATTTCTAGGTCCTTGAGGTATCGCCACACTGTCTTCTACAATGGTTGAACTAATTTACACTCCCACCACCAGTGTAAGAGTGTTCCTATTTCTCCACATCCTCTCCAGCATCTGCTGTCTCCAGATTTTTTAATGATCGCCATTCTAACTGGCGTGAGATGGTATCTCAATGTGGTTTTGATTTGCATCTCTCTAATGACCAGTGATGATGAGCACTTTTTCATATGTTTGTTGGCCTCATGTACGTCTTCTTTTGTAAAGTGTCTGTTCATATCCTTTGCCCATTTTTGAATGGGCTTGTTTGTTTTTTTCCAGTAAATCTGTTTGAGTTCTTTGTAAATCCTGGATATCACCCCTTTGTCAGATGTGTAAACTGCAAAGATTTTTTTCCATTCGGATGGCTGCCGATTTACTCTAGTGAATGTTTCTTTTGCTGTGCATAAGCTTTGGAGTTTGATTAGGTCTCATTTGTCTATTTTGGCTTTTATTGCCAATGCTTTTTGTGTTTTGGTCATGAAGTCCCTGCCTACTCCTATGTCCCGAATGGTTTTGCCTAGATTGTCTGTTAGGAATTTTATGGTGTCAGGTCTTACGTTTAAGTCTTTAATCCATCTGGAGTTAATTTTAGTGTAAAGTTTCAGGAAGGTGTCCAGTTTCTGCTTTCTGCACATGGCTAGCCAGTTTTTCCACCACCATTTATTAAATATGGAATCCTTTGCCCATTGCTTGTTTTTGTCTGGTTTATCAAAGTTTATATGGTTGTAGATATGTTGTGTTGCATCCGATGATTCTGTTCTGTGTCATTGGTCTATATCTCTGCTTTGGTATCAGTACCCTGCTGTTTTGATTACAGTAGCCTTGTAGTATAGTTTGAAGTCTGGTAGTGTGATACCTCCCACTGTTTTCTTTTTGCTTAGAATTGACTTGGCTATGCGGGCTCTTTTTTGGTTCCATATGAAATTCACGGTGGTTTTTTCCAGTTCTGTGAAGAAATTCAATGGTAGTTTGATGGGGATAGCATTGATTGTGTAAATTACTTTGGTCAGTATAGCCATTTTCACGATATTGATTATTCCTAACCACGAACATGGAATGTTTCTCCATCTGTTTGTGTCCTCTCTTACTTAGTTGAGCAGTGGTTTGTAGTTTTCCTTGAAGAGGTCCCTTACGTTCCTTGTGAGTTGTATTCGTAGGTATTTTATTTTCTTTGTAGCAATTGTGAATGGCAGTTCGTTCTTGATTTGGTTCTCTTTAAGTCTGTTATTGGTGTATAGGAATTCTTGTGATTTTTGCACATTGATTTTATATCCTGAGACTTTGCTGAAGTTGCTTATCAGTTTGAGGAGCTTTTGGGCTGAGATGATGGGGTCTTCTAGGTATACTCTCATGTCGTCTGCAAATAGAGACAATTTGGCTTCCACCTTTCCTATTTGAATACGCTTTATTTCTTTTTCTTGCCTGATATCTTTGGCTAGAACTTCCAGTACTATATTGAATAGGAGTGGTTAGAGAAGGCATCCTTGTCTTGTGCCGGATTTCAAATGGATTGCTTCCAGTTTTTGCCCATTAAGTATGATATTGGGTGTTGGATTGTCGTAAATATCTTTGATTACTATGAGATATGTTCCATCAATACCAAGTTTATTGATGGTTTTTAGCATAAACGGCTGTTGAATTTCGTCAAATTCCTTCTCTTCATCAATTGAGACAGTCATGTGTTTTTGTTATTGATTCTGTTTATGTGGTGAATTACATTTATAGACTTGCATATGTTGAACCACCCTTGCATCCCCGGGATGAAACCTACTTGATCATGATGGATAAGTTTATTAATGTGCCGTTGCAATCGGTTTGCCAGTATTTTATTGAAGATTTTTGCATCTATGTTCATCATGGATATTGGCCTAAAGTTTTTTTTTTTCTTGTTGAGTTAATGCCAGGTTTTGGTATCAGGATGATGTTGGTCTCATAAAATGATTTGTGAAGGGTTCCCTCTTTTTTGATTATTTGGAATAGTTTCAGAAGGAATGGTACCAGATCCTCTTTGTATGTCTGGTAGAATTCAGCTGTGAACCCATCTGAACCGGGGCTTTTCTTGTGTGGTAGACTCTTAATTGCTGCCTCAACTTCAGACCCTGTTATTGGTCTATTCATATTTTCGGCTTCCTCCTGGTTTAGGCTTGGGAGAACACAGGCGTCCAGGAATTTATCCATTTCTTCCTGGTTTACTAGTTTATGTGCGTAGAGTTGTTTGTAGTATTCCCTGATGATGGTTAGAATTTCTGTGCAATCAGTGGCGATTTCCCCATTATCGTTTTTTATTGCATTTATTTGATTGTTCTCTCTTTTCTTTTTTATCAGTTTGGCTAGTGGTCTGTCTATTTTGTTGATCTTTTCGAAAAACCAACTCTTGGAATTATTGATTTTTTGAAGGGTTTTTCTTGTCTCTATCTCCTTCAGTTCTGCTCTGATCTTAGTTATTTCCTGTCTTCGGCTAGGTTTTGAGCTTTTTTGATCTTGCTCCTCTACCTCTTTCAATTTTGATGATAGGGTGTCAATTTTGGATCTCTACACTCTTCTCATGTGGGCACTTATTGCTATATATTTTCCTCTGCAGACTGCTTTTTATGTGTCCCATAGATTCTGGTACATTGTGCCTTTCTTCTCATTGGTTTCAAAGAACTTCTTTATTTCTGCCTTTATTTGTTTTTTTTTTTTTTTTTTTTTTTTTTTTTTTTTGTATTTTTTTTTTTTTTTATTGCATTATAGGTTTGGGGGTACATGTGCAGAACGAGCAAGATAGTTGCATAGGTACACACATGGCAGTGTGCTTTGCTGCTTTCCTCCCCTTCACCCACACTTGGTATTCATCCCCAGGCTATCCCCCCCAGCCCCCCCCTGCTGTCCCTCCCCCATTCCCCCCAACAGTCCCCAGTGTATAGTAGACCGCCTCTCTGTGTCCACATGTTCTCATTTTTCTCACCCACCTATGAGCGAGTATATGCGGTATTTCTTTTTCTGTTCTTGTGTCAGTTTGCTGAGAATGATGTTCTCCAGATTCATCCATGTCCCTACAAAGGACACAAACTCATCATTTTTGATTGCTGCATAATATTCCATGGTGTATATGTGCCACATTTTCCCAGTCCAGTCTATCATCGTTGGGCATTTGGGTTGGTTCCAGGTCTTTGCTATTGTAAACAGTGCTGCAATGAACATTCGTGTGCATGTGTCCTTATAGTAGAACGATTTATAATCCTTTGGATAGATACCCAGTAATGGGATTGCTGGGTCAAATGGAATTTCTATTTCTAGGTCCCTGAGGAATCGCCACACTGTCTTCCACAATGGTTGAACTAATTTACACTCCCACCAACAGTGTAAGAGTGTTCCTATTTCTCCACATCCTCTCCAGCATCTGCTGTCTCCAGATTTTTTAATGATCGCCATTCTAACTGGTGTGAGATGGTATCTCAATGTGGTTTTGATTTGCATCTCTCTAATGACCAATGACGATGAGCACTTTTTCATATGTTTGCTGGCCTCATGTATGTCTGCTTTCGTAAAGTTTCTGTTCATATCCTTTGCCCATTTTTGAATGGGCTTGTTTGTTTTTTTCCTGTAAATCTGTTTGAGTTCTTTGTAAATTCTGGATATCAGCCCTTTGTCGGATGCGTAAACTGCAAAGATTTTTTCCCATTCTGATGGTTGCCGATTCACTCTAGTGACTGTTTGTTTTGCTGTGCAGAAGCTGTGGAGTTTGATTAGGTCCCATTTGTCTATTTTGGCTTTTGTTGCCAATGCTTTGGGAGTTTTGTTCATGAAGTCCTTGCCTACTCCTATGTCCTGAATGGTTTTGCCTAGATTTTCTTCTAGTGTTTTTATGGTGTCGGGTCTTACGTTTAAGTCTTTAATCCATCTGGAGTTAATTTTAGTGTAAGGTGTCAGGAAGGGGTCCAATTTCTGCTTTCTGCACATGGCTAGCCAGTTTTCCCAACACCATTTATTAAATAGGGAATCCTTTCCCCATTGCCTGTTTTTGTCTGGTTTATCAAAGATAATATGGTTGTAGATGTGTTGTGTTGCCTCCGATGCCTCTGTTCTGTTCCATTGGTCTATATCTCTGTTTTGGTACCAGTACCATGCTGTTTTGATTACTGTAGCCTTGTAGTATAGTTTGAAGTCTGGTAGCGTGATGCCTCCCGCTGTGTTCTTTTTGCTTAGAATTGACTTGGCTATGCGGGCTCTTTTTTGGTTCCATATGAAATTCATGGTGGTTTTTTCCAGTTCTGTGAAGAAATTCAATGGTAGTTTGATGGGGATAGCATTGATTGTGTAAATTACTTTGGGCAGTATAGCCATTTTCACGATATTGATTCTTCCTAACCACGAACATGGAATGTTTCTCCATCTGTTTGTGTCCTCTCTTATTTCATTGAGCAGTTGTTTGTAGTTTTCCTTAAAGAGGTCCCTTACATTCCTAGTGAGTTGTATTCCTAGGTATTTTATTTTCTTTGTAGCAATTGTGAATGGCAGTTCGTTCTTAATTTGGTTCTCTTTAAGTCTGTTATTGGTGTATAGGAATGCTTGTGATTTTTGCACATTGATTTTATATCCTGAGACTTTGCTGAAGTTGCTTATCAGTTGCAGGAGCTTTTGGGCTGAGGTGATGGGGTCTTCTAGGTATACTATCATGTCGTCTGCAAATAGAGACAATTTGGCTTCCACCTTTCCTATTTGAATACCCTTTATTTCTTTTTCTTGCCTGATTGCTCTGGCTAGAACTTCCAGTACTATGTTGAATAGAAGTGGTGAGAGAGGGCATCCTTGTCTAGAGCCAGATTTCAAAGGGAATGCTTCCAGTTTTTGCCCATTAAGTATGATATTGGCTGTTGGTTTGTCATAAATAGCTTTTATTACTTTGAGATATGTTCCATCAATACCAAGTTTATTGAGGGTTTTTAGCATAAAGGGCTGTTGAATTTTGTCAAATGCCTTCTCTGCATCAATTGAGATAATCATGTGGTTTTTGTTTTTGCTTCTGTTTATGTGGTGAATTACATTTATAGACTTGCGTATGTTGAACCAGCCTTGCATCCCCGGGATAAATCCTACTTGATCATGATGGATAAGTTTTTTAATGTGCTGTTGCAATCGGTTTGCCAGTATTTTATTGAAGATTTTTGCATCTATGTTCATCATGGATATTGGCCTGAAGTTTTCTTTTCTTGTTGAGTCTCTGCCAGGTTTTGGTATCAGGATGATGTTGGTCTCATAAAATGATTTGGGAAGGGTTCCCTCTTTTTGGATTATTTGGAATAGTTTCAGAAGGAATGGTACCAGATCCTCTTTGTGTGTCTGGTAGAATTCGGCTGTGAACCCATCTGGACCTGGGCTTTTTTTGTGTGGTAGGCTCTTAATTGCTGCCTCAACTTCAGACCTTGTTATTGGTCTATTCATAGTTTCGGCTTCCTCCTGGTTTAGGCTTGGGAGGACACAGGCATCCAGGAATTTATCCATTTCTTCCTGATTTACTGGTTTATGTGCATAGAGTTGTTTGTAGTATTCTCTGATGATGGTTTGAATTTCTGTGGAATCTGTGGTGATTTCCCCTTTATCGTTTTTTATTGCATCTATTTGGTTGTTCTCTCTCTTCTTTTTTATCAGTCTGGCTAGTGGTCTGTCTATTTTGTTGATCTTTTCGAAAAACCAGCTCTTAGATTTATTGATTTTTTGAAGGGTTTTTCTTGTCTCTATCTCCTTCAGTTCTGCTCTGATCTTAGTTATTTCTTGTCTTCGGCTAGGTTTTGAGCTTTTTTGATCTTGCTCCTCTAGCTCTTTCAATTTTGACGATAGGGTGTCAATTTTGGATCTCTCCACTCTTCTCATGTGGGCACTTATTGCTATATATTTTCCTCTACAGACTGCTTTAAATGTGTCCCAGAGATTCTGGTACGTTGTGTCTTCATTCTCATTGGTTTCAAAGAACTTCTTTATTTCTGCCTTCATTTCATTGTTTATCCAATCAACATTCAAGAGCCAATTGTTCAGTTTCCATGAAGCTGTGTGGTTCTGAGTTATTTTCTGAATTCTGAGTTCCAACTTGATTGCACTATGGTCTGAGAGACTGTTTGTTATGATTTCCCTTGTTTGCATTTGCTGAGGAGTGCTTTGCTTCCAATTATGTGGTCAATTTTGGAGTAGGTGTGATGTGGTGATGAGAAGAATGTATATTCTGTGGAATTGGGGTAGAGAGTTCTATAAATGTCTATCAGGTTTGCTTGTTCCAGGTCTGAGTTCAAGTCCTGGATATCCTTGTTAAGTTTCTGTCTGGTTGATCTCTCTGATATTGACAGTGGCGGGTTAAAATCTCCCACTATTATTGTGTGGGAGTCTAAGTCTCTTTGTAAGTTATTAAGAACTTGCCGTATATATCTGGGTGCTCCTGCATTGGGTCCATATATATTTAGAATCATTAGCTCTTCTCGTTGTATTGATCCTTTTACCATTATGTAATGACCTTCTTTGTTCCTTTTGATCTTTGTTGCTTTAAAGTCTATATTATCAGAGATGAGAATTGCAACTGCTTTTTTTTGCTCTCCATTTGCTGGGTAAATCTTTCTCCATCCCTTTTTTTGAGCCTTTGTGTATCCTTGTGTGTGAGGTGGGTTTCCTGGATACAGCATACCGACGGGTTTTTTTTTTTTTCATCCAATTTGCCAGTCTGTGTCTTTTGATTGATGCATTTAGCCCATTTATATTTAGGGTTAATATTGTTATGTGTGCATTTGATCCTGCGATTTTGATGCCAGCTGGCTGTTTTGCCCCTTGGTTCATGTGCATTCTTCATTTTGTTGATGGTCTTTAGCATTTGGTATGCTTTTTGGATGGCTGGTACTGGTTGTTTCTTTCCATGTGTAGTGCCTCTTTCAGGAGCTGTTGTAAAGCAGGCCTAGTTTTGACAAAATCTCTGAGTACTTGATTGTTCATGAAGGATTTTATTTTTCCTTGGGTTATGAAGCTCATTTTGGCTAGATATGAAATTCTGTGTTGAAAGTTCTTTTCTTCAAGGATTTTGAATATTGGCCCCCACTCTCTTCTGGCTTGTAGAGTCTCTGCCGAGAGATCTGCTGTGAGTCTGATGGGCTTCCCTTTGTGGGTGACCCGACCTTTCTATCTGGCCCCCCTTTGTATTTTCTCTCTCATTTCAACCCTGGTGAATCTGACGATTATGTGCCTTGGGGTTTCTCTTCCTGCGGAGTATCTTTGTGGTGTTCTCTGTATTTCCTGGACTTGAGTATTGACCTGTCTTGCTAGGTTGGGGAAATTTTCCTGGATAATATGCTGAGGAGTGTTTTCCAGCTTGGATTTATTCTCTTCATCACATTCTGGTACACCTATCAAACGTAGGTTGGGTGTCTTCAAATAGTCCAACATTTCTTGTTGATTTTGTTCATTCCTTTTTGTGCTTTTTTTTTTAATCTTGGTTTTCCGTTTTATTTCATTGAGTTCATCTTCAACTTCTGAAATCCTTTCTTCTGCATGCTCAATTTGGCTCTTGAAACTTGTGCATGATTCGTGAAATTCTCATGTTGTGTTTTCAGCTCCTTCAGTTCATTCATATTCCTCTCTAAGTTGTCCATTCTTATTATCAATTCCTCAAATATTTTTTCAAATCTTTTTTCAAGGTTCTCAGTTTCTTTGCACTGATTTAGAACTTGTTGTTTTAGCTCAGTGAAGTTTCTCATTATCCACTTTCTGAAGTCTGATTCTGTCATTTCGTCACACTCATTCTCTGTCCAGCTTTTTTCCTTGCTGGTGAGGAGTTTTGGTCCTTTGTAGGAGGTGAGGTGTTTTGGTTTCGAGTGTTTTCCTTTTTTTTTGCGCTGGTTTCTTCTCATTTTTATGGATTTATCTGCCTGTCGTCTTAGTAGTTGCTGATTTTTCAATTGGGTCTCTGTGTGGACGCTGAGATTGTTGATGATGAAGTATTTATGTTACTTAGTTTTCCTTCTAGTGGTCTAGCTCCTCTGCTGTATGAGTGCTGAGGTCCAATCCAGGCCCTGCTTGTCTGGGGTATACCTGTAGCAGCTGCAGAACAATGAGGGATGATACCAGTTTCTTCTTCTGCATTCTTTGTTCTAGAATGATGATCGCCAAATGTCAGTCTGATTAGTCCTTTTTTGGGGTGACTCTTTGGATATACAGGGGTCAGGGAGCTGCTTGAGGAGACGGTCTGTGCTTTATAGGAGCTCCAGTGCTGAGCTGTGAGCTCCGTCGTTCATTCAGGGTTGTTGGGAGGTTGTTTATGTCTGCTGCAACAGAACTCATAAAACACCACCCTTTTTTCCCCCTTAGATGCTCTGTCTCAGGGAGTTGGGGCTTTCTTTATGAGTATCTGTTGCACTGTCCTGCCCCACTAGCAGGCAGTCTATTCACTATTTGTCTGCCAGGGCTCTGCCCTGCTAGCGCGGGTTTGCCCTATTGCTGCTGGGCTCCTTTCTGCTGTGGAGTGCTCCCCCCTCCTAGCGGATTCTCTTTGTTATGGCAGGTTGCCTCAGCAATGGCAGGCTGCCTCAGCCCTGGGCTGTACTTCAGTAGGGGCAGATTGCATAGGTAGTAGCCGACGCCCCTCCCTCACCGGGCTGCACTGTCCTAGATGCCGGCAGCAAAACTCTCAGCCCTGAGCATCTCCAATCGCCACCCTGCTTGTCCCCAGGAACGTGGGACTTGCGGAGCCCGATCACCCAACTCCCTGCTTCAGAGTCCTTCCTCTCTCTCTCTCTCTTTCTCTCCCCAAGCTGAGAGGTCGACTCTGTCACTGGTGCCCCAGTAGCCTGCTGATAGGGCACTGGGATCCATGCATCCTCCTGTGCCACTGCCCACTGCAGCAGCTCAGATCACGATTACCAGGAATCTCCTTGTCTGGCTCATTGTCCATGTCCTGTTCAATCAGATGGACATGCCAATCTGCCCTTCCAAATCTCAGATTGCCGGTTTAACAGGGTACCCAGACCAGTGAGTTCTGTGCCAGGTCCCACTTCGGCACCTGCTGAAGCAGCTGCGTGAGCCGGCTCTGCTAGCTGGCTATACTAGCGTCCCCTGTCTCTCCCACACCTGGGACTTTCAACGCTCTGTGGGCAAAAAAGGTCCATCCGAGAATGCAGATAGGACTCACCCTCTGTGCCTTCACTGAGAGCTGCAATCCTGAGTCACTTCTATGACGCCATCTCGCGAGTCCCTCCAAGGTTCCATTTCATATGGCCACTGACTCGTAACCTCAGTGAATATTGCACAAATGTGAAGTACCCAGCAGTCTATTCCATATAGCCACTCATTGTAAGATTCACTGAATAATACAAATATTTAAGATGGACAGCATCCTGTTTCATATGGTCACACAAGAAGAACCTCACTGAGTAATACACACCTGGGGAAGCGTTAGGAATCTACTTTATATAACCTCTCATTTACAGCCTCGGGGAATAATGCACACGTGACGAATAGACAATAGTCTATTTTATATGGCCACAAATTCAAAGCCTGAGTGAGTAATAGACAACTTTGGAGTAGTCACTAGTCTATTGCATATGTCCAAATATTCAGAGTCAGAGTCAATAATACACACCTGTGGACTAGTCAGTAAACAATTTCATATGGCCAAAGTTTCAGAGCCTCAGCAAATAATACATATCTGGAAAATGGTCATAATACTATTACATATGTATCCTATTTCAGAGCTACATTGAATAAAAAACAACTGTTTTGTAGTCATAATTCTATTTTGTGTAGCCACATATTCAGAGCCAAACTGCATGACACACACCTCAAGAAAATTCAGGATTCTATTTCGTATAGCCACTAATTTAGAGCCCAATGTAAAAACACATGCCTGAGGAGTATTCCGGAGTCTCTATTTTATGGCCAATCATTCAGAGTCTCAAGGAATAATACAGACCTATGGAAAAGTCAGGAGTGTATTTCACATGGCCACTTATTCAGAACCTCAGTGAAGAATCATATATATCTGGAAAATACTCGGGATCCTATGATATATAGCCACTGATTCAGAGACTCACTGAATAATGCACACCTGGGGAAGAGTCTGCAGACTATTTGATAGGACCATTCACCGAGAGACACAGTGAAAAATGCACAGCAGAGAAATAGTCAAGAGCGTACACTCAGGAGTCTATTTTATGTGGTCACTCATTTAGAACCTCACTGAAAAATACAGACTTTGGGAATAGTCAGAGTCCGGGTCATAAGGCCACTCAATCAGAGCATTACCGAATAATGCACAATGAGGCAATAGTAAATATTCTATTTCATATAGCCTCTCATTAAGAGCTTCAGTGCATAATAAACAGCTGTGGAGTAGTCAGGACCCTATTTAAGGTAGCCCCAAATTAAGCAGCTTCGTAAATCATATGCACATGTGTGATAGTCAGCAGACTATTTGATATGGACACTCATACAGAACCTCTTCGAATACTGCACATGTGGGGAATAATCACTAGTGCATTTCACATGGTGACTCATTTGGAGAGTCAAATATAACACACACCGTTGGAGTAAAATGGGGTCTATTTCATAAATCCATGCTTTCAGTGTTTCTGTGAATTATATGTATATGTGATAAGTCAGGAATCTCTTTCACATGGCCACTCGTTCATGGCCTCTGTGAATAATAATCCCCTCTGAAATAGTCAAGGGTGTACTTCAAATTGATACACATTCAGAGTCTCTGTAAGTAATGCACACCTGGGCAATATAGGAAAGTCTTTTATTATGCCCACTTACTCAGAGTCTCATTTCATTATACACACTGGGGGAAGAGTTAAGTGTCTACCTCATGTAGCCCCTCATTTAGGGCCTCAGTGAATAATGCACACAAGGGTAATAGTCGGCCATTTTTATATGGCCACTCATTCTGTGCCTCCCAGTATGATACACACCTGGGGAATCCTCAGGATTCTATTTCATACTAACACCGATTAAGAAACTTATTGAATAATTCACAATGGAGCAATAGTCAGGCGTCTATTTTATATGGCCTCTCATTCAAAGTTGCAGTGAATAATAAACTTCTATGGAGTAATCAGGACACTGTGTAAGATAGGCACAAATTAAGTGCCTTCCTGAATGATACACACCTGGGTGATAGTCAGGAATCTATTTTATATGAACTCTAATTCTGGGTATCACTGTGTAATGCACATTTGTGGAGAGCGTCAGGAGTCTATTTGGTATGGACACTCATACAGAACCGGTTTGAATAATGCACATATGGAGAATAATTTGGAGTCTATGTCATAAAGCTACTCATTCAGACAATCAGTGAATAAAGCACATGTGGAGTAATTAGAAGTCTTTTTTATATGAACCCTCTGTCATAGCCTCACTGAGTATTGCACACCTGTGATATATTCTGGAGTCTATTTGTTAGGACCACTCATTCAGAGAATCACCGAATAATGCACACCTGCAGAATAGTCAGAAATCTCTTTTCTATGACCACTCATTGAGAGCCTCACTAAATGTACACACCTGGGCAAATAGTCAGAATTTACTGTTATCCCCTAATTTAGAGTCTCACTAAATAATGCACACCTGTGGAAAAGTCAGGAGACTTTCATATGTGGCCACTCATTCGGAGTGTAAACTGAGTAATTTGGTATAGTCAGGAGTCAATTTCATGTTTACACATATTCAGAGCCTCAGTGAATAAGACAGATATTTTCTATAGTAAGGAATCTCATTAATTTGGCCACACTTTCGTAGCCTTACTGAAGAATACACACCTGGAAAATGATTTGGAGTCTAATTTCGATGGAAATTCATTCAGAACCTCGGTGAATAATGCACACCTGTGGAGTAACCAGGAGTTTATTTTATTTGTACACACATTCATAGCCTCAGTGGATAATATGCACGTGTTGACTAGTCAGGATTCAATTTAATATGGCCACTGGCTCGTTACCTCAGTGAATATTGCAAAAGTGTATAGTGCTCAGCAGTCTATTTCATATAGGCACTTATTTGGAGATTCACTGAATAATACGAAAATTTAAGATAGAGAGCATTGTGTTTCTTATGGTCACACAAGAAGAGCCTCACCAAGATATACACACCTGGGGAAGAGTTAGGAGTCTATTTATATATCCTCTTATTTCCAGCCTCAGGGAATAATGCACACGTTTGTAATAGACACTATTCTTTTTTAAATGGCCACAAAATTAAAGCCCGAGTGAGTCATAAAGAATTTTGAAGAGTCACTAGTCTACTTTATGTGCCCAAATCTTCAGAGTCAGAGGCAATTTTACACACCTGTGGTCTAGTTAGGAAACAATTTTATATGGCCAAAGTTTCAGAGCCTCAGTGAATAATACCTACCTGGAAAATATTCAGGACGATATTTCCTATGGCATCGATTTCAGAGCTTCATTGAATAAGGAACACCTGTATTATAGTCAGAATTCTATATCGTATAGCAACATCTTCAGAGCCTAACTCAATAACATTCTCCTTTGGAAAAGTCAGGAATCTATTTCATATAGCCACTCATTTAGAACCGAATGTAAAAACGCACACGTGAGGAGTATTCAGGAGTCTCTATTTTATGGCCACTCATTCAGAGCCTCTGAGAGTAATACAGACCTATGGAAAAGTCATCAGTGTATTTCACATGGCCACTTATTCAGATCCACAGTGAAGAATCATATATATCTGGAAAATACTCAGGATTCTATTATATATAGCCACTGATTCAGAGACTCACTGAATAATGCAGACTTGAAGAATAGTTTGGAGAATATTTGATATGACCTTTCAACCAGCGACTCAGTTGAAATTACATAGCTGAGAAATAGTCAAGAGGATAGAGTCAGAAGTCTATTTTATGTGATGACTCGCTCAGAATCTCACTGAAGAATACACACCTTGGGAATAGTCAGAGTCCGTATCACAAGGTCACTCAATCACAACATTACCGAATAATGCACAGTGGGGCAATAGTAAGGAGTCAATTTTACATGGCCTCTCATTCAGGGCTTTAGTGCATAATATACAGCTGAGGAGAAGTCAAGACCCAATTTAAGGTAGCCCAAAATTAAGTAGCTCCTTGAATGATACACACATGTGTGATAGTCAGGAGTCTATTTGATATGGACACTCATACAGACCCTCATCGTATACTGCACATGTGGGGAATAATCACTAATCTCTTCCATATGGTGATTCATTTGGAGTGTCAAAAATTAAAGCAAACCTGTGGAGAATAATTAGGTCTATTTTATAAAACCACTCTTTCAGTGTATCAGTGAACAATATGTATATCTGATAAGTCAGGAATGTCTTACAAATGGCCACTCGTTCAGGGCCTCTGTGAATAATACTCCCCTCAGAAATGTTCAAGGGCCTATTTCAAATGGCTACACATTCAGAGTCTCTGTCAGTAATTCACACCTGGGCAATACACAAGTGTCTCTTTTTTATGCACACTAAGTCAGAGTCTCATTCAACAATACACACCTGGAAAAGAGTTAAGAGTCTACTTCGTGTAGCCCAACATTTAGAGCCTCACTTTATAATGCACACCAGAGAAATTGTAGAGCATTTTTTTTATATAGCCACTCATTCTGTGCCTACCTGAAAGATATACACCTGTGGAATCCTCAGGATTCTATTTTATACCACCAATCATTTAGAATCTTATTGAATAATTCACAATGGAGCAATAGTCAGGAGTCTATATTATATGGTATCTCATTTAATGTTTCAGTGAATAATGAACTTCTATGGAGTAATCAGTTCGCATTTTTAGGTAGCCACGAATTAAGTGCCTTCCTGAATGATACACACCTGGGTGATTGTCAGGAGTCTCTTTCATACGAAACCTAATTTTGGGTATCGCTGTGTAATACACACCTGTGGTAGTGTCAGGAGTCTACCTGGTATGGACACTCATAAAGAACCTTTTTGAATAATGAACACATGGGGAATAATGACAAGTTTATTTCATACAGCTACTCATTCAGACACACAGTGAATAATGCACATGTGGAGTAATTAGAAGTCAATTTCATATGGTTCCTCTTTCACAGCCTCACTGAATATTACACACTCTTGATATAATCTAGAGCCTGTTATTTATGGCCACTCATTCAGAGAATCACTGAATAATACACACCTTAAAAAAGTCAGAACTGTCTTTCCTATAGCCACTCATTGAGAGCCTCACTAAGTGTACACATCTGAAGAAATAATCAGGATTTACTTTTATACCCTTATTCAGAATCTCACTAAATAATGCACACCTGTGAAATAGTCAGGAGAATTTTACATGTGGCCTCTCATTCGGAGTGTCACTCAATAACGTGGTTCAGTCAGGAGTTTATTTAATGTAGACACATATTGAGGGACTCAGTGAATGAGAGAGACTCCTGATATAGTAAAAAGTCTAATTAACATAGCCACGTCTTTTAAGCCTCAATGAATAATACACACCTGGAGAATAATTGGAGTCTATTTTTGATGGACATTCATTCAGAGCCCCGATGAATAATGCACATCTGTGGAGTAGCCAGGATTATATTTCATTTAGACACTCATTTATAGCCTCAGTGGATAATGGGAACATGTGGATTTGTCAGGATTCCATTTCATATATCCATTGTTTCGTAACCTCAGTGAATAAAGCACAAATGTGAAGTACACAGCAGCCAATTCTATATAGCCACTCATTCTGACATTCACTGAATAATACAAATATTTAATCTGGATAGCATCCTGTTTTATATGGTCACACAAGAAGAGTCTCACTGAGTAATACACACCTGAGAAAGAGTTAGGAATCTACTTTATATAACCTCTCATTTACAGCCTCGGGGAATAATGCACACGTGACGAATAGACACTAGTCTATTTTATATGGCCAAAAAATCAAACCCTGAGTGAGTAATAGACAACTTTGGAGTAGTCACTATTGTATTCCATATGCCCAAATATTCAGAGTCTGAGTAAATAATACACACCTGTGGACTAGTCAATAAACAATTTCATATGGCCAAAGTTTCAGAGCCTAAGTGAATAATACATATCTGGGGAATACTCAGGAAGCTATTACATATGGCACCTAATTCAGAGCTACATTAAATAAAAAACACCTTTATTGTAGTCATAATTTTGTTTTGCGTAGCCACATATTCAGAGCCAAACTGCCTAAGATATACCTGAAGAAAAGTCAGGATTCTATTTCGTATAGCTACTAATTTAGAGCCTAGTGTAAAAACACATGCTGGAGGAGTATTCCGGATTCTCTATTTTATGGCCAATCATTCAGAGCCTCAAGGAATAATACAGACCTATGGAAAATTCAGGAGTGTATTTCACATGGCCACTTATTCAGAACCTCAGTGAAGAATTATATATATCTGGAAAATACTCAGGATTCTCTTTTATATTGCCGCAGATTCAGAGAATCACTGAATAATGCACACCTAGCTAATAGTCTGCAGATTATTTGATATGACCGTTCACCCAGCGACACAGTGAAAAATGAACAGCAGAGCAATAGTCAAGAGCATAGAGTCAGGAGTCTTTTTTATGTGGTCAATCATTTAGAAACTCACTGAAAAATACACACATTGGGAATAGTCAGAGTTCGGGTCATAAAGCCACTCAATCAGAGGTTTACCGAAAAATCAACAATGGGGCAATAGTAAAGATTCTATCTCATATGGCCTCTCATTCAGACATTCAGTGCAAAATAAAAAGCTGTGGAATAGTCAGGACCCTACTTAAGGAAGCCCCAAATTAAACAGCTTCGTAAATGATACACACATGTGTGATAGTCAGGAGACTATTTGATATGAAGACTCATACAGAACCTCTTTGAATACTGCACGTGTGGGGAATAATCGCTAGTGTATTTCATATGGTGATTCGTTTGGAGAGTATAAAAAAAACCGCACACCGTTGGAGTAAAATGGGGTCTATTTCATAAAACCATGCTTTCAGTGTTTCTGTGAATAATATGTATATCTTATAAGTCAGGAATCTCTTTCACATGGCTGCTTGTTCAGGGCCTCTATGAATAATACTCCCCTCAGAAATAGTCAAGGGTGTACTTCAAATGGCTACACATTCAGAGTCTCTGTAAGCAATGCGCCCCTGGGCAATACACGAGAGTCTTTTTTTATGCCCACTTAGTCAGAGTCTCATTTCATTATACACACTGGGGGAAGACTTAAGGGTCTACCTCATGTAGCCACTTATTTAGAGCCTCATTGAGTAATGCATGCAAGGATAATAGTCGACCATTTTTACATGGCCACTCATTCTGTGCCTCCCAGTATGATACACACCTGGGGAATCCTCAGGATTCTATTTCATACTAACACGTATTAAGAAACTTATTGAATAATTCACAATGGAGCAATAGTCAGGAATCTATTTTATATGGCCCCTCATACAAAGTTGCAGTGAATAATAAAATTCTATGAAGTAATCAGGACACTGTGTAAGATAGCCACAAATTAAGTGCCTTCCTGAATGATACACACCTGGGTGATAGTCAGGAGTCTATTTCATATGAACTCTAATTCTGGGTATCACTGTGTAATACACATTTGTGGGGAGTGTCAGGAGTCTATTTGGTATGGACACTCATACAGAACCGGTTTGAATAATGCACACATGGAGAATAATGGGGAGTCTATGTCATAAAGCTACTCATTCAGACAAACAGTGAATAACGCACATGTGGAGTAATTAGAACTCTTTTTCATATGAACCCTCTGTCACAGCCTCACTGAGCATTGCACACTTGTGATATAGTCTGGAGTCTATTTGTTATGACCACTCATTCAGAAAATGACTGAATAATGCACACCTGTGGAATGGTCAGATGTCTCTTCTCTATGACCACTCATTGAGAGCCTCACTAAATGTACACACCCGGGGAAATATTCAGGATTTACTGTTATCCCCTCAATTAGTGTCTCACTACATAATGCACACTTGTGGAAGAGTCAGGAGACTTTCCTATGTGGCCACTCAATCGGAGTGTAAACTGAGTAATTTGGTGTAGTCAGGAGTCTCTTTAGTGTTTTCACATATTCAGAGCCTCAGTGAATAAGACAGAACTCTGCTATAGTAAGGAATCTCATTAATATGGCCTAACCTTCGTAGCCTCACTGAAGAATACACACCTGGAAAATGAATTGGAGTCTATTTTCGAAGGAAATTCATTCAGAGCCTCGGTGAATAATGCACACATGTGCAGTAGCCAGTAGTTTATTATATTTGGACACTCATTCATAGCCTCAGTGGATAATATGCACGTGTGGACTAGTCAGGATTCCATTTCATATGGCCACTGACTCATAACCTTAGTAAATAATGCAAACATATAGAGTCCTCAGCAGTCTATTTCATATAGCCACTAATTCAGAGATTCACTGAATAATACGAAAATTTAAGATAGAGAGCATTGTGTTTCATATGGTCACACAAGAAGAGCCTCACTAAAAAATACACACCTGGGGAAGTCTTAGGAGTCTACTTTATGTATCGTCTCATTTCCAGCCTCAGGGAATAATGCACACGTTTGGAATAGACACTATTCTTTTTCATATGGCCACAAAAACAAATCCTGAGTGAGTCATACAGAACTTTTGAAGAGTCACTAGTCTATTCCATGTGCCCAAATATTCAGAGTCAGAGTCAATTATACACACCTGTGGACTAGTGAGGAAACAATTTCATATGGCCGATGTTTCAGAGCCTCAGTGAATAATACATACATAGAAAATACTCATTACGATATTACCTATGGCATCGATTTCAGAGCATCATTGAATAAGGAACACCTGTATTATAGTCAGAATTCTATTTTGTATAGCAACAACTTCAAAGCCTAACTGAATAACATACACCTTGAGAAAAGTCAGGATTCTATTTCGTATAGCCACTCATTTAGAGCCGAATGTAAAAATGCATGCCTGAGGAAGATTCAGGAGTCTCTATTTTATGGCCACTCGTTCAGAGCCTCTGAGAATAATTCAGACATATGGAAAAGTCAGGAGTGTATTTCACATAGCTACTAATTCATATCCTCAGTGAAGAATCATATGTATCTGCAAAATACTCAGGATTCTATTATACATATAGCCACTGATTCTGAGACTCACTGAAAAATGCACACGTGGGGAATAGTTAGGGGAATATTTGATATGGCCTTTCAACCAGCGACTCAGTGGAAATTACACAGCTGAGAAATAATCAAGAGGAGAGAGTCAGGAGTCTATTTTATGTGGTCCCTCGCTCAGAATCTCACTGAAGAATACACAACTTGGGAATAGTCAGAGTCCATGTCACATGGCCACTCAATCACAACATTACTGAATAATGCACAATGGGGCAGTAGTAAGGAGTCAATTTTATATGGCCTCTCATTCAGAGCTTCAGTGCATAATATACAGATTTGGAGTAGTTGATTTAAGGTAGCCCAAATTTAAGCAGCTCCGTGAGTGATACACACATGTGTGATTGTCAGAAGACTATTTCATATGGACACTCATACAGAACCTCATCGAATACGGCACATGTGGAGAATAATCACTAGTGTATTCCACATGGTAATTCTTTTGGAGAGCCAAAAAGTAAGGCACACCTGTGGAGAACAATGAGGTCTATTTCATAAGGACACTCCTTCAGTGTTTCAGAGAACAATATGTATATCTGATAAGTCAGGAATCTCTTACACATGGACACTCGTTCAGGGCATTGTGAATTATATTCCCCTCAGAAATAGTCAAGGGTCTTCTTCAAATGGCTACACATTAAGCGTCCCTGTAAGAAATTCACACTTGGGCAATACACAAGAGTCTCTATTTTATGCCCACGTAGTCATAGTCTTATTCAATAATACACACCTGAGGAAGAGTTTAGAGTCTACTTCATGTAGCCCAACATTTAGAGCCTCACTATATAATGCACACCAGCGTAATTGTAGAGCATTTTTTTATATGGCCACTCATTCTGTTCCTACATGAATGATACACACCTGTGGAATACTCAAAATTCAATTTTATACTACCACTCATTTAGAATCTTATTGAATAATTCACAATGGAGCAATAGTCAGGAGTCTATTTTATATGGTCTCTCCTTTAATGTTTCCGTGAATAATATACTTCTATGGAGTAATCAGGTCACATTTTTAGATAGCCACGAAGTAAGTACCTTCCTGAATGATACACACCTGGGTGATAGTCAGAAGTCTCTTTCATACGAACTCTAATTCTGGGTATTGCTGTTTAATACACACTTGTGGTAGAGTCAGGAGTCTACTTGGCATGGACACTCATACAGAACCTTTTTGAATAATGCACACATGGGGAATAATGATGAGTTTATTTCATACGGCTACTCATTCAGACACACAGTGAATAATGCACATGTGGAGCAAACAGAGGTCAATTTCATATGGCTCCTCTTTCAGAGCCTCACTGAATATACACACTTTTGATATAATCTGGAGCCTATTATTTATGGCCACTCATTCAGAGAATCACTGAATAATGCACACCTGAGGAAGAGTCAGAAGTCTCTTTCCTATAGCCACTCGTTGAGAGACTCACTAAATGTACACATCTGGGGAAATAATCAGGATATATTTTATCCCCTCATTCAGAGTCTCAATAATAATGGACACCAGTGAAATAGTCAGGAGAATCTTACAAGTGGCCTCTCATTCGGAGTGTCACTGAATAACGTGCTGCAGTCAGGAGTCTATTTAATGTAGAAACATATTGAGAGACTTAGTGAATGAGGGAGACCTCGATATAGGAAGGAATCTAATTAATATGGCCACATCTTCTAAGCCTCACTGAACACTACCCCCCTGGAGAATAATTTGGAGTCTACATTCGATGGACATAAATTCAGAGTCTCGAAGAATAATGCACACCTGTGGAGTAGCCAGGAGTATATTTCATTTAGACACATATTCATAGCCTCAGTTGATAATGAAAACATGTGGATTCATCAGGATTCCATTTTTTATGGCCATTGATTAGTAACCTCAGTGAATAATGCACAAATGTGAAGTACTCAGCAGTCTATTCCCTATAGCCACTCATTCTGTGATTCAATGAATAATAAAAATATTTAAGATGGACAGCATCCTGTTTCATATGGTCACATAAGAAGAGCCTCACTGAGTAATACACACCTGGGGAAGTGTTAGGAATCTACTTTATATAATCTCTCATTTACAGCCTCGGGGAATAATGCACTCGTGATGAATAGACACGAGTCTATTTTATATGGCCACAAAATCAAAGCCTGAGTGAGTAATAGACTACTTTGGAGTAGTCACTAGTCAATTCCAATTGCCCAAATATTCAGAGTCAGAGTCAATAATACACACCTGTGGACTAGTCAGTAAACAATTTCATATGGCCAAAGTTTCAGAGCCTCAGCGAATAATACATATCTGGGGAATACTCAGGACGCTATTACACATGGCAACTATTTCAGAGCTACATGGATTAAAAAACACCTGTATTGTAGTCATAATTCTATTTTGTGTAGCCACATATTCAGAGCCAAACTGCATAACACAAACCTAAAGAAAATTCAGAATTGTATTTCGTATAGCCACTAATTTAGAGCCGAATGTAAAAACACATGCCTGAGGAGTACTCCGGAGTCTATTTTATGGCCAATCATTCAGAGCTCAAGGAATAATACAAACTTATGGAAAATTCCGGAGTGTATTTCACATCACAACTTATTCAGTACCTCAGTGAAAAATCATATATATCTGGAAAATACTCAGGATTCTATTATATATAGCCACTCATTCAGAGACTCACTGAATAATGCACACCTGGGGAATAGTCTGCACACTATTTGATATGACCGTTCACCCAGTGACAAAGTGAAAAATGCACAGCAGAGAAATAGTCAAGAGCATACCGTCAGGAGTCTATTTTATGTGGTCACTCGTTTACAAACTCAATGAAAAATACACACCTTGGGTATAGTCAGAGTCTGGGTAATAAGGCCACTCAATCAAAGCATTACAGAATAATGCACAATGGGATAATAGTAAAGTTTCTATCTCATACAGCCTCTCATTTAGAGCTTCAGTGCATAATAAATAGCTGTGGAGTAGTCAGGACCCTATTTAAGGTAGCCCCAAATTAAGCAGCTTCGTAAATGATACACACATGTGTGATAGTCAGGAGACTATTTTATATGGACACTCATACAGAACCTTTTCGAATACTGCACATGTGGGGAAAAATCACTAGTGTATTTCATATGGTGGTTCATTTGGAGAGTCAAAAAATAACTCACAGCGTTGGAGTAAAATGGGGTGTATTTCATAAAACCATGCTTTCAGTGTTTCTGTGAATAATATGTATATCTGATAAGTCAGGAATCTCTTTCACATGGCCGCTCATTCAGGGCCTCTGTGAATAATACTCCCCTCAGAAATAGTCAATGGTGTAGTTCAACTGGCTACACATTCAGAGTCTCTGTAAGTAATGCACACCTGGGCAATACACGAGTCTTTTTTTTATGCCCAGTTTGTCAGAGTCTCATTCCATTATACACACTGGGGGAAGAGTTAAGGGTCTACCTCACGTAGCCACTCATTTAGGGCCTCAGTGAATAATGCACACAAGGGTAATAGTCGACCATTTTTATATGGCCACTCACTTTGTGTCTCCAAGTAAGATACACACGTGGGGAATCCTCAGGAATCTATTTCATATTACCCCTCATTAAGAAACTTACTGAATAATTCAAAATGAAGCAATAGTCAGGCATCTATTTTATATGGCCTCTCATTCAAAGTTGCAGTGAATAATGAACTTCTATAAAGTAATCAGGACACTGTGTATGATAGCCACAAATTAAGTGCCTTCCTGAATGATACACACCTGTGGGACAATCAGGAGTTTATTTCATATGAACTCTAATTCTCCGTATAGCTGTGTAATACACATTTGAGGGGAGTGTCAGGAGTCTATTTGGCATGGACCCTCATACAGAACCGATTTGAATAATGCACACATGGGGAATAATGGGGAGTGTATGTCATAAAGCTAATCATTCAGACAAACTGTGAATAACGCAAATGTGGAGCAATTAGAATTCTTTTTTATATGAACCCTCTGTCACAACCTCACTGAATATTGCACACTTGTGATATAGTCTAACTGCTATTTGTTATGGCCACTCATTCAGAAAATCACTGAATAATGCACACCTGCGGAATAGTCAGAAGTCTCTTTTCTATGACCACTCATTGAGAACCTCACTAAATGTACACACCTGGGGAAGTAGTCAGGATTTACTGTTATCCCCTTATTTAGAGTCTCACTTAATATTGCACACCTGTGAAAGAGTCAGGAGACTTCTATGTGGCCGCACATTTGGAGTGTAAACTGAGTAATTTGGTGTAGTCAGGAGTCTATTTCATGTTTACTCATATTCAGAGCCTCAGTGAAATGAGAGAACTTTGCTGTAGTAAGGAATATCATTAATATGGCCACACCTTCTTAGACTCACTGAAGAATACACACCTGGAAAATGATTTGGAGTCTATTTTCGATGGAAATTCATTCAGAACCTCGGTGAATAATGCACACATGTGCAGTAGCCAGTAGTTTATTATATTTGGACATTCATTCATAGCCTCAGTGGATAATATGCACGTGTGGACTAGTCAGGATTCCATTTCATATGGCCACTGACTTGTAACCTTAGTAAATAATGCAAACATATAGAGTCCTCAGCAGTCTATTTCATATAGCCACTAATTCAGAGATTCACTGAATAATACGAAAATTTAAGATAGAGAGCATTGTGTTTCATATGGTCACACAAGAAGAGCCTCACTAAGAATTACACACCTGGGGAAGTGTTAGGAGTCTAATTTTTATAACCTCTCATTTCCAGCCTCAGGAAATAATGCATACATGTGGAATAGACACTATTCTTTTATATATGGCCACAAAATCAAAGACAGCGTGTGTAATACACAACTTTTGAAGAGCCATTAGTCTATTCCATGTGCGCAAATATTCAGAGTCAGAGTCGATTATACACACCTGTGGAAAAGTGAGGAAACAATTTCATATGGCCTCAGTTTCAAAGCCTCAGTGAATAACACATACCTGGAAAATACTCAGGACGGTATTTCCTATGGCATCGATTTCAGAGCTTCATTGAATAAAAAACACCTCTCTTATAGTCAGAATTCTATTTTGTATAGCAACATCTTCAGAGCCTAACTGAATAACATACACCTTGGGAAAAGTCAGAAATCTATTTGTATAGCCACTCATTTAGAGCCAAATGTAAAAACGCACGCCTGATGAGTATTCAGGAGTCTCTATTTTATTGCCACTCATTCAGAACCTCAGAGAATAATACCGATATAAGGAAAGTCAGGATAGTATTTCACATGGCCACACTCAGTGAAGAATCATATGTATCTGGGAAATACTCAGGATTCTCTTATATATAGTTACTGATTCAGAGACTCACTGAATAATGCACACTTGGGAAATAATTTGGAGAATATTTGATATGACCTTTTATCCAGCGACTCAGTGGAAATTACACAGCTGACAAATAGTCAAGAGAATAGAGTCAGGAGTCTATTTTATGTGGTCACTCGCTCAGAATCTCACTCAAAACTACACACCTTGTGAATAGTCAGAGTCCATGTAACATGGCCACTCAATCACAACATTATCGAATAATGCACAATAGGGCAATAGTAAAAGGTAAATTTTATATGACCTCTCATTCAGAGCTTCAGTGTGTACTAAACAGCTGTGGAGTAGTTAGGACCCTATTTAAGGTAGCCCCAAATTAAGCAGCTTCGTGAATGATAAACACATGTGTGATAGTCAGGAGACTATTTGATATGGACACTCATAAAGAACCTCTATGAATACCGCACATGTGGGGAATAATCACTAGTGTATTTCATATGGTGATTCGTTTGGAGACTCAAAAAATAACACACACCGTTGGAGTAAAATGGGGTCTATTTCTTAAAACCATGCTTTCAGTGTTTCTGTGAATAATATGTATATCTGATAAGTCAGGAATCTCTTTTACATGGCCACTCGTTCAGGGCCTCTGTGAATAATACTCCCCTCAGAAATAGTCAAGGGTGTACTTCAAATGGATACACATTCAGAGACTCTGTAAGTAATGCACACCTGGGCAATACACGAGAGTCCTTTTTTATGCCCACTTAGTCAGAGTCTCATTCCATTATACACAATGGCGGAAGAGTTAAGGGTCTACCTCATGTAGCCACTCATTTAGGGCCTCAGTGAATAATGCACACAAGGGTAATCGTCGACCATTTTTATATGGCCACTCATTCTGTGCCTCCCAGTATGATACACACGTGGGGAATCCTCAGGATTCTATTTTATACTACCACTGATTAAGAAACTAATTGAATAATTCACAATGGAGCAATAGTCAGGAATCTATTTTATATGGCCTCTCATTCAAAGTTGCAGTGAATAATGAACTTCAATGGAGTAATCAGGACACTGTGTAAGGTAGCCACAAATTAAGTGCCTTCCTGAATGATACACACCTGGGTGATTGTCAGCAGTCTATTTCATATGAACTTTATTTCTGGGTATCGCTGTGTAATACACATTTGGGGGTAGTGTCAGGAGTCTATTTGGTATGGACACTCATACAGAACCGGTTTGAATAATGCACACATAGAGAATAATGGGGAGTCTATGTCATAAATCTACTCATTCAGACAAACAGTGAATAACGCACAAGTGGAGTAATTAGAAGTCTTTTTCATTTGAACCCTCTGTCACAGCCTCACTGAATATTGCACACTTGTGATATAGTCTGGAGTCTATTTGTTATGGCCACTCATTCAGAAAATCACTGAATATTGCACACCTGTGGAATAGTCAGAAGGCTCTTTTCTATAACCACACACTGAGAGCCTCACTAAATGTACACACCTGGGGAAATAGGATTTACTGTTATCCCCTCATTTAAAGTCTCACTAAATAATGCACACCTGTGGATGAATCAGGAGACTTTCCTATGTGGCTGCTCATTTCGATTGTAAACTGAGTAATTTGATGTAGTCAGGAGTCTATTTTATGTTTACACATATTCAGAGCCTCAGTGAATAAGACAGAACTTTGCTTTAGTAAGAAATCTTATTAATATGGCCACACCTTCTTAGCCTCACTGAAGAATACACACCTGGAAAATGATTTGAAGTCTATTTTCGGTGGAAATTCATTCAGAAACTCGTTGAATATTGCACACCTGTGGAGTAGCCAGAAGTTTATTTTATTTGGAGACTCATTCATAGCCTCAGTGGATAATATGCAGGTGTGAATTAGTCAGGATTCCATTTCATATGGCCACTGACTCGTAACCTCAGTGAATAATGGAAAAATGTAGAGTGCTCAGCAGTCTATTTCATATAGCCACTAATTCAGAGATTCACTGAATAGTAGGAAAATTTATGATAGAGAGCATTGTTTTTCATATTTTCACACAGGAAGAGCCTCACTAACAATTACACACCTGGGGAAGTGTTAGGGGTCCACTTTATGTATCCTCTCATTTCCAGCCTCCGGGAATAATGCACACGTGTGGAAGAGGCACTATTCTTTTTTATATGGCCACAAAATCAAAGTCCGAGTGAGTAATGTAGAACTTTTAAAGAGTCACTACTCTATACAATGTGCCCAAATATTCAGTCACAGTCAATTATACACACCTGTGGACTAGTGCGATAACAATTTCATATGGCGAAAGTTTCAGAGCCTCAGTGAATAATACATACCTGGAAACTACTCAGGATGATATTTCCTATGGCATCGATTTCAGAGCTTCATTGAATAAGGAACACCTGTATTATAGTCAGAATTCTATTTCATGTATCAAAATCTTCAGAGCCTAACTGAATAACATACACCTTGGGAAAAGTCAGGATTCTATTTCGTATAGAAATTCATTTAGAGCCGAATGTAAAAATGCATGCCTGAGAAGTATTCAGGAATCGCCATTTTATGCCCACTGCTTCAGAGCCTCAGAGAATAATTCAGACCTATGGAAAACTCAGGAGTGTATTTCACATGGCCACTTATTCAGATGCTCAGTGAAGAATCATATGTATCTGGAAAATACTCAGGATTCTATTATATATAGCCACTGATTCAGAGACTCACTGAATAATGCACACTTGGGGAATAGTTTGGAGAATATTTGATATGACCATTCAACCAGCGACAGAGTGGAAATTGCACAGCTGACAAATAGTCAAGAGGATAGAGTCCGGAGTCTATTTTATGTGGTCACCCGCTCAGAATCTCACTGAGGAATACACACCTTGGGAATAGTCAGAGTCCATGTCACATGGCCACTCAATCACAACATTACCGAATAATGCACAATGGGCAAATAGTAAGGAGTCAATTTTATATGGCCTCTCATTCAGAGCTTCAGTTCATAATATACAGCTGTGGATTAGTCAGGACCCTATTTAAGGTAGCCCAAAATTAAATAGCTCCCTGAATGATACACACATGTGTGATAGTCATGATTCTATTTGATATGGAAACTCATACAGAACGTCATTGAATACTGCACATGCAGGGAATGATCACTATTCTATTCCATCTGGTGATTTATTTGGAGAGCCAAAAATTAAAGCACACCTATGGAGAGCAATGAGGTCTATTTCATAAGGCCATGCTTTCAGTGTTTTAGGGAACAATATGTATATCTGATAAGTCAGGAATGACTTACAAATGGCCACTCTTTCAGGGCCTCTATAAATAATACTCCCCTCAGAAATAGTCAAGGATCTACTTCAAATGGCTACACATTCAGCATCTCTGTAACCAATTCACACCTGAGCAATACACAACAGTCTCTTTTTTATGCCTACTTAGTAAGAGTCTCATTCCATAATACACACCTGGGGAAGAGTTAAGAGTCTATTTCATGTAGCTCAACATTTAGAGCCTCACTATATAATGCACACCAGACTAATAGTAGAGCAGTTTTTTATATAAACACTCATTCTCTGCCTACCTGAATGATACACACCTGTGGAATCCTCAGGATTCTATTTTATACTACCACCCATTTAGAATCTGATTGAATAACTCACAATGGTGCAATAGTCAGGAGTCTTTTTTTATATGGTCTCTCATTTAATGTTTCAGTGAATAATAAACATCTATGGAGTAATCAGGTCGCATTTTTAGATAGCCACGAATTAAGTGCCTTCCTCAATAATACACACCTGGGTTATAGTCAGGAGTCTCTTTCATACGAACTCTATTTATTTGTATCGCTGTGTAATACACACCTGTGGTAGTGTCAGGAGTCTACTTTGGTATGGACACTCATACAGAACCTTTTTGAATAATGCACACATGGGGAATAATGATGAGTTTATTTCATACGGCTACTCATTCAGACACACAGTGAATAACGCACATGTGGAGTAATTCGAAGTCAATTTCATATGGCTCCTCTTTCACAGCCTCACTGAATATTACACACTTTTGATATAATCTGGAGCTTATTATTTATGGCCACTCATTCAGAGAATCACTGAATAATGCACACCTGAAGAATCGTCAGAAGTCTCTTTCCTATAGCCACTCATTGAGAGACTCACTAAAAGTACACATCTAGGGAAATAATCAAGATTTACTTTTATCCCCTCATTCAGAGTCTCACTAAATAATGCACACCTGTGAAATGGTCAGGAGAATTTCACAAGTGGCCTCTCTCATTCGGAGTGTCACTGAATAACGTGGTGCAGTCAGGCATCTATTTAATGTAGACACATATTGAGAGACTCAGTGAATGAGAGAGACCCCTGATTTAGGAAGGAATCTAATAAACATGACCACATTTTCTAAGCCTCACTGAAAAATACCCACCTGGAAAATACTTTGGAGTCTATTTTCAATGGACATTCATTCAGAGCCTCGAATAATAATGCACACCTGTGGAGTAGCCAGGAGTATATTTCATTTAGACACTCATTCATAACCTCAGTGGATAATGGGAACATGTGGATTAATCAGGATTCCATTTTCACATGGCCATAGATTCGTAACCTCAGTGAATTATGCACAAATGTGAAGTACTCAGCAGTCTATTCCATATAACCACTCATTCTGAGATACACTGAGTAATACAAATATTTAAGATGGACAGCATCCTGTTTCATATGGTCACACAAGAAGAGCCTCACTGTATAATACACACCTGGGGAAGTGTTAGGAATCTACTTTATATAATCTCTAATTTACAGCCTCGGGGAATAATGCATACGTGGCGTATAGACACTAGTCTATCTTTTATGGCCACAAAATCAAAGCCTGAGTGAGTAATAGACAACTTTGGAGTAGTCACTAGTCTATTTCATATGCCCAAATATTCAGAGTCAGAGTCAATAATACACACATGTGGACTAGTCAGTAAACAATTTCATATGGCCAAAGTTTCAGATCCGCAGTGAATAATACCTATCTGGGGAATACTCAGGACGGTATTACATATGGCATCTATTTCAGAGCTACATTGAATAATAAACACCTGTATTGTAGTCATAATTCTATGTTTTGTAGCCACATATTCAGAGCCAAACTGCGTAACACACACCTAAAGAAAATTTAGGGTTCTATTTCGTATAGCCACTAATTTAGAGCCGAATGTAAAAACACATTCCTGAGGAGTATTCCGGAGTCTCTCTTTTATGGCCAATCATTCAGAGCCTCAAGAAATAATAAAGACCTATGGAAAATTTAGGAGTGTATTTTACATGGCCACTTATTTAGAACCTCAGTGAAGAATCACATATATCTTGAAAGTACTCAAAATTCTATGATATATAGCCACTGATTCAGAGACTCACTGAATAATGCACACCTGGGGAAGAGTCTGCAGATGATTTGATATGACCGTTCACCCAGCGACACAGTGAGCAGCGAAATAGTCAAGAGCATAGAGTCAGGAGTCTTTTTTATGTGGTCACTCATTTAGAAACTCACTGAAAAATACACACTTTGGGAATAGTCAGAGTCTGGGTCATAAGGCCACTCAATCAGAGCATTACCGAATAATGCACAATGGGGCAATAGTAAAGATTCTATCTCATATAGCCTCTCATTCAGAGCTTCAGTTTGTTATAGAATGCTGTAGAGTAGTCAGGACCCTATTTAAGGTACCCCCAAATTAAGCAGTTTTGTAAATGATATACACATATGTGATAGTCAGGAGACTCTGATTTGGAAACTCATACAGAACCTCTTCGAATACTGCACATGTGGGGAATAATCACTAGTGTATTTCATATGGTGATTCGTTTGGAGACAAAAAATAACGCACACCGTTGGAGTAAAATGGGGTCTATTTCATAAAACCATGCTTTCAGTGTTTCTGTGTATAATATGTATATCTGATTAGTCAGGAATCTCTTTCACATGGCCACTCGTTCAGGGCCTCTGTGAATAATACTCCCCTCAGAAATAGTCAAGGGTGTACTTCAAATTGCTGCACATTCAGAGTCTCTGTAAGTAATGCACACCTGGGCAATACACGAGAGTCTTTTTTTATGCGCACTTAGTCAGAGTCTCATCTCATTATACACAGTGGGAGAAGAGATAAGGGTCTACCTCATGTAGCCACTCATTTAGGGCTTCAGTGAATAATTCACACAAGGGTAATAGTCGACCATTTTTATATGGCCACTCATTCTGTGTCTCCCAGTATGATACACACCTGGGAGATCCTCAGAATTCTATTTCGTACTATCACTGATTAAGAAACTTACTAAATTATTCACAATGGAGCAATAGTCAAGCGTCTATTTTATATGGCCTCTCATTCAAATTTGCAATGTATAATAAACTTCTATGGAGTAATCCGCACACTGTGTAAGATAGCCACAAATTTAGTGCCTGCCTGAATAATACACACCTGGGTGATAATCAGGAGCCTAATTCATATGAACTCTAATTCTTGGTATCGCTGTGTAATACACATTTCTGGGGAGTGTCAGGAGTCTATATGGTATGGACACTCATACAGAAACGGTTTGAATAATCCACATATGAAGAATAATTGGGAGTCTATCTCATAAAGCTGCTACTTCAGACAAACAGTGAATAATGCACATGTCGAGTAATTAGAAGTCTTTTTCATATGAACCCTCTGTCACAGCCTCTCTGAATATTGCACACTTGTGATATAGTGTGGAGTCTATTTGTTATGGCCACTCATTCAGAATATCACTGAATAATGCACACCTGTGGAATAGTAAATAGTCTCTTTTCTATGACCACTCATTGAGAGACTCACTAAATATACACACCTGGTGAAATAGGATTTACTGTTATCCCTCATTTAGAGTCTCACTAAGTAATGCACACCTGTGGAAGGATCAGGAGACTTTCCTATGTGGCCGCTCATTCAGAGTGTAAACTGAGTAATTTAGTGTATTCAGGAGTCTATTTCATGTTTATACATATTCAGAGCCTCAGTTAATAAGACAGAACTCTGCCATAGTAAGGAATCTCATTAATATGGCCACGGCTCCTTAGGCTCACTGAAAAATAAACACCTGGAAAATGATTTGGAGTATATTTTTGATGGAAATTCATTCAGAACCTCGGTGAATAATTCACACCTGAGGAATAGCCAGAAGTCTATTATATTTGGACACTCATTCATAGCCTCAGTGGATAATATGCACGTGTGGACTAGTCAGGATTCCATTTCATATGGCCACTGACTCGTAGCCCCATAGAATAATGCAAAAATGTTGAGTGCTCAGCAGTCTATTTTATATGGCCACTAATTCAGAGATTCACTGAATAATACAAAAATTTAAGATAGAGAGCATTGTGTTTCATATGGTCACACAAAAAGAGCCTAACTAAGACATACAAACCTGGGGAAGTGTTAGGAGTCTAATTTATATATCCTCTCATTTCCAGCCTCAGGGAATTATGCACACATGTGGAATAGACACTATTCTTTTTTATATGGCAACAAAATCAAAGCCCGAGTGAGTAATACAGAACTTTTGAAGAGTCACTAGTCTATTCCATGTGCCAGAATATTTAGAGTCAGAGTCAATTATATACACATGTGGACTAGTGAGGAAACAATTTCATATGGCCAAAATTTCAGAGCCTCAGTGAATAATACATACCTCGACAATAGTTAGGACGATATTTCCTATGACATCGATTTCAGAGCTTAATTGAATAAGGAACACCTGTATTATAATCAGAATTCTATTTCACATAGCAACAACTTCAGAGCCTAACTGAATAACACACACGTTGGGAAAAGTCAGAATTTTATTTCGTATAGCCACTCATTTAGAGCTGAATGTAAAAACGCAAACCTGAGGAGTATGCAGGAATCTCTATTTTATGGCCACACATTCAGAGCCTCAGAGAATAATACAGACCTATGGCAATTCAGGACTGTATTTCCCATGGCCACTTATTCAAACCCTCAGTGAAGAATCATATGTATCTGGAAAATACTCAGGATTCTATTATATATAGCCACTGATTCAGAGACTAACTGAATAATGCACACTTGTGGAATAGTTTGGAGAATATTTGATATGATCTTTCAATCAGCGACTCAGTGGAAATTACACAGCTGATAGTCAAGAGGAGAGGGTCAGAAGACTATTTTATGTGGTCACTCGCTCAGAATCTCACTGAAGAATACATACCTAGGGAATAGTCAGAGTCCATGTCACATGGCCAGTCAATCACAACATTACCGAATAATGCACAATTAGGCAATAGTAAGGAGCCAATTTTATATGGCCTCTCATTCAGAGCATCAGTGCATAATATACAGCTGTGGAGTAATCAGGACCCTATTTAAGGTAGCCCAAAATTAAGCAGCTCCGTGAATGATACACACATGTGTGATATCCATGAGAATATTTGATATGGACACTCATACAGAACCTCATCGAATACTGCATATGTGGGGAATAATCACTAGTCTATTTCATATGTTGATTCGTTTGGAGATCCAAAAATTAACGCACACCTCTGAAGAAAAATGCAGTCTATTTCATAAGGCCACTCGTTCAGTGTTTCAGTGAACAATATGTATATCTGATAAGTCAGGAATCCCTTTCACATGGCCACTCGTTCAGGGCCTCTGTGAAAAATACTCCCCTCAGAAATAGTCAAGGGTCTACTTCAAATGGTTACACATTCAGCATCTCTGTAAGTAATTCACACCTGGGCAATACACAAGACTCTCTTTTTTTGCCGACTTAGTCAGAGTCTCACTCAATAATACACACCTGTGAAAGAGTTTACAGTCTCCTTTATGTAGCCCAACATTTAGAGCCTCACTATATAATGCAAACCAGAGTAATAGTAGAGCATTTTTTATATGGCCACACATTCTGTGCCTACATGAATGATACACACCTGTGGAATCCTCAGGATTCTATTTTATACTACCACTCATTTAGAATCTTATTGAATAATTCACAATGGAGCAATAGTCTGGAGTCTATTTTATATGGTCTCTCATTTAATGTTTCAGTGAATAATGAACTTCTATGGAGTAAACTGGTCGCATTTTTAGATAGCCACGAATTGAGTGCCTTCCTGAATGATACACACCTGGGAGATAGGAGTCTCTTTCATAAGAACTCTAATTCTGGGTATCAATATGTAATACACATTTTTGGTAGTGTCAGGAGTCTACTTGGTATGGACACTCATACAGAAACTTTTTGAATAATGCACACATGGGAAATAATGACCAGTTTATTTCATATGGCTACACATTCAGACACACAGTGAATAATGCACATGTGGAGTAATTAAAAGTCAATTTCATATGGCTCCTCTTTCACAGCCTCACGGAATATTATACATTTTTGATATAATCTGAAGCCTATTATTTATTGCAACTCATTCAGAGAATCACTGAATAATGCGCACCTGAAGAACAGTCAGAAGTCTCTTTCCTATAGCCATTCATTGAGAGCCTCATTAAATGTACACATCTGGGGAAATAATCAGAATTTAATTTTATCCTTTCATTCAGAGTCTCACTAAATAATACACACCTGTGAAATAGTCAGGAGATTTTTACAAGTGGCCTCTCATTCGAAGTGTCACTGAATAGCGTGGTGCAGTCAGGAGTCTTTTTAATGTAGACACATATTGAGAGACTCAGTGAATGAGAGAGACCCCTGATATAGTAAGGAATCTAAGTAACATGGCCACATCTTTTAAGCCTTACTGAATAATACCCACCTGGAGAATAATTTGGAGTCTATTTTCGATGGACATTCATTCAGAGCCTCGATGAATAATTCACAGCTGTGGAGTAGCCAGGAGTATATTTCATTTAGACACTCATTTATAGCCTCAGTGGATAATGGGAACATGTGTATTCATCTGAATTCCATTTCATATGGCCATTGATTCGTAACCTCAGTAAATAATGCACAAATGTGAAGTACTCAGCAGTCTATTCCATATAGCAACTCATTCTGAGATTCACTGAATAATACAAATATTTAAGATGGACAGCATCCTGTTTCATATGGTCACACAAGAAGAGCCTCACTGAGTAGTACACACCTGGGGAAGTGTTAGAAATTTTACTTTATATAACCTCTCATTTACAGCCTCGGGGAATAATGCACACGTGACGAATAGATGCTAGTATATTTTATATGGCCACAAAATCAAAGCCTGAGTTAATAATAGACAACTTTGGAGTAGTCACTAGTCTATTCCATATGCCCAAATATTCAAAGTCAGAGTCACTAATACACACCTCTGGAGTAGTCGGTAAACAATTTCGTATGGCCAAAGTTTCAGAGAATCAGCGAATAATACATATCTGGAGAATACTCAGGACGGTATAACATATGGCACCTATTTCAGAGCTACGTTGAATAAAAAACACCTGTATTGTAGTCATAATTCTATTTTGTGTAGCCACATATTCAGAGCCAAACTGCATAACACATACCTAAAGAAAAGTCAGGATTCTATTTCGTATAACCACTAATTTAGAGCTGAATGTAAAAACACATGCCTGAAGGTGGCAAGATGGCTTTGTAGAAGCAACTCAGGATTGCATCTCAGTGAAGGTGCAAAGAGTGAGTCTTAGCCACATTCTCGGATGGACTTTTTTTGCCCACAGAGCGATGAAAGTCCCAGTTGTGAGAGAGACACGGGATGATAGTACAGCCAGCTAACGCAGCAGGCTTGCGTGGCTGCTTTGGCCGGCGCCGCAGCGGGATCCGCCAGGGAACTCACTGGTCTGGGTGCCCTGTTAAACCAGCAATCTGAGTTTGGAAGGGCAGATTGGAATTTCCATCTGACTGAACGGGACTTGGACAATGAGCCAGAGCAGGAGACTCCTGGGAAGCCTGATCTGAGCCGGTGCAGTGGGCAGTGGCACAGGAGATTGCATGGATCCGAGTACCCTATCGGCAGGCTGCTGGGTCTCCAGTGAATGAGTCGACCTTTCACTTGGGGAGAGGAAGAGAGAGACAGAGGATGGACTCTGAGGCAGGGAGCTGGGTTATTGGGCTCGGCAGGTCCCACCTTCACAAAAAAAGCAGGGTGGCGATTGGAGGCACTCAGGGCTGAGAGTTTTGCTGCTGGCATCTAGGATGGTGCAGCCTGGTGGGGGAGTGGTGTCTGCCACTATGACGCATTCCACCCCTACTGAAGTACCACACAGGGCTGACGTAGCCTACCATTGCAGAGGCAACCTGCCATAACAGAGAGTCTCCACTAGGAGGGGGGAGTGCTCCACAGCAGAACAGAGCCCAGCAGCCACGGAGCTGACCCGCGCTAGCAGGGGAGAGCCCGGGCAGAAAAATAGTGAATAGACTGCCCTCTAGTGGGGCAGGACAGTACAACAGATACTCATAAAGAAAGCCCCAACTACCTGAGACATAGAATCAAAGGGGGGGGGAAAAGGGTGGTGTTTTATGAGTTCTATTGCAGCAGACATAAACAACTTCCCGACAACCCTGAATGAACAATGAAGCTCACAGGTTAAGCACTGGAGCTCCTATAAAGCAAAGACTGTCTCCTCAAGCAATTCCCTGACCCCTGTATATCCAAAGATTCATCCAAAAAAAGGACTAATCAGACTGACATTTGGCGGGCATCATTCTGGAATAAAGACAGCAGAAGAGGAAACTGGTATCATCCCTCACTGTTCCACAGCTGCTACAGGTATACCGCAGACAAGCAGGGCCTTGATTGGACCTCAGCACTCATACAGCAGAGGGGCTGGACCATTAGAAGGAAAAATAAGTAACAGAAATACTTCATCATGAACAATCTCAGCCTCCACACAGAGACCCAATTGAAAAATCAGCAACTACTAAGATGACAGGTGGATAAATCCATAAAAATGGGAAGAAACCAGCGCAAAAAGGAGAAAAACACCTGAAACCAAAACACCTCACCTCCTACAAAGGACCAAAACTCCTCACCAGCAAGGGAACAAAGCTGGACGGAGAATGAGTGTGGTGAAGTGACGGAATCAGACTTCAGAAAGTGGATAATGAGAAACTTCAGTGAGCTAAAGGAACATGTTCTAAATCAGTGCAAAGAAACTAAGAACCTTGAAAAAAGATTTGAAAAAAAAAATTCCAGGAATTGATAACAAGAATGGACAACTTAGAGAGGAATATGAATGAATTGAAGGAGCTGAAAAACACAAGAGAACCTCGTGAAGCATGCACAAGTTTCAACAGCCGAATTGACCAAGCAGAAGAAAGAATATCAGAAGTGGAAGATCAACTCAATGAAATAAAATTAGAAATCAAGATTAAAAAAAAAAGCACAAGAAGGAATGAACAATATCTTTAAGAAATGTCGGACTATGAGAAGAGACCCAACCTACGTTTGATAGGTGTACCAGAATGTGATGAAGAGAATGAATCCAAGCTTGAAAACACTCATCAGGTATTATCCAGAAAAACTTCTTCAACCTAGCAAAACAGGTCAATACTCAACTCCAGGAAATACAGAGAACACCACAAAGATACTCCGCAAAAAGAGCGACCCCAAGGCACATAATCATCAGATTCACCAGTGTTGAAATCAAGGAGAAAATACTAAGGGCAGCCAGAGAGACAGGTCGGGTCACCCACAAAGAAAAGCCCATCAGACTCACAGCAGATATCTCAGCAGAGACTCTACAAGCCAGAAGAAAGTGGGGGCCAATATTCAACATCCTTAAGAAAAAGAACTTTCAACTCAGAATTTCATATCCAGCCAAACTGAGCTTCATAAGTGAAGGAAAAATAAAATCCTTCATGAACAAGCAAGGACTGAGAGATTTTGTCACCACTAAGCCTGCTTTACAAGAGCTCCTAGAAAAGGCACTACACATAGAAAGAAACAACCAGTACCAGCCATTTTAAAAGCATACAAAATGCTAAAGAGCAACAACAAAATAAAGAATGTACATGAACCAATGGGCAAAAGAGCCAGCTAGCATCAAAATGGCAGTATCAAATTCACACATAACAATACTAACACTAAATGTAAATGGGCTAAATGCACCAATCAAAAGACACAAACTGGCAAATTGGATAAAAAACCAAAACCCATTGGTGTGCTGAATCCAGGAAACCCACCTCACATGCGGGGATACATAAAGGCTCCAAATAAAGAGATGGAAAAAGATTTACCAAGCAAACAGAGAGCAAAAACAAGCAGGATTTGCAATTCTTGTCTCTGATAAAATAGACTTTAAAGCAACAAAGATCAAAAGAGACAAAAAAGGTCATTACATAATGGTAAATGGATCAATATTACAAGAAGAGCTAACGATTCTAAATATATATGGACCCAATGTAGGAGCACCCAGATATATAAGGCAAGTTCTTAATGACTTAAAAAGAGACTTAGACTCCCACACAATAGTAGTGGGAGACTTAATCACTCCACTGTCAATATCAGACAGATCAACCAGACTGAAAATTAACAAGGATATCCAGGACTTGAACTCAGACCTGGAACAAGCAAACCTGATGGACATTTACAGAACTCTCCACCCCAAATCCACAGACTATATATTCTTCTTAGCACCATAGTACACCTACTCCAAAATTGACCACAGAATTGGAAGTAAAGCACTCCTCAGCAAATGCAAAACAACTGAAATCATAAGAAACAGACTCTGAGACCACAGTGCAATCAAGTTGGAACTCAGAATTCAGAAAAAAAAACTCAGAACCGCACAGCCTCATGAAAACTGAATAACAGGCTCCTGAATGTTGTTTGGATAAACAATGAAATGAAAGCAGAAATAAAGAAGTTCTTTGAAACCAATGAGAAAGAAGACCCAATGTACCAGAATCTATGGGACACATTCAAAGCAGGCCGTAGAGAAAAATATATAGCAATAAGTGCCCACATGAGAAGAGTGGAGAGATCCAAAATTGATACCCTATCATCGAAATTGAAAGAGCTAGAGGAGCAAGATCAAAAAAGCTCAAAACGTAGCCGAAGACAAGAAATAACTAAGATCAGAGCAGAACTGATGGAGATAGAGACAAGAAAAATTCTTCAAAAAAATAAATAAATCTAAGAGCTGGTTTTTCAAAAAGATCAACAAAATAGACAGACCACTAGCAAGAATGATAAAAAAGAAAAAAGAGAACAACCAAATAGATGCAATAAAAAACGATAATGGAGAAATCACCACAGATTCCACAGAAATTCAAACCATTATCATAGAATACTACAAACAACTCTATGCACATAAACTAGTAAACCAGGAAGAAATGGATAAATTCCTGGACGCCTGTGACCTCCCAAGCCTAAACCAGGAGGAAGCCGGCACTATGAATAGAACCATAACAAGGTCTGAAGTTGAGGCAGCAATGAAGAGCCTACCACACAAAAAAAAGCCCAGGTCCAGATGGGTTCACAGCTGAATTCTACCAGACACACAAAGAGGATCTGGTACCATTCCTTCTGAAACTATTCCAAATAATTTAAAAAAAGGGAACCCTTTCCAAATCATTTTATGAGACCAACATCATCCTGATACCAAAACCTGACAGAGACTCAACAAGAAAAGAAAACTTCAGGCCAATATCCATGATGAACATAGATGCAAAAATCTTCAATAAAATACTGGCAAACCGATTGCAACAGCACATTAAAAAACTTATCGATCATGATCATGTAGGATTCATCCCGGGGATGCAAGGCTGGTTCAACATACACAAGTCTATAAATATAATTCACTACATAAACAGAAGCAAAAACAAAAACCACATGATTATCTCAATTGACGCAGAGAAGGCGTTTGACAAAATTCAACAGCCCTTTATGCTAAAATCCCTCAATAAACTTGGTATTGATGGAACATATATCAAAGTAATAAAAGCTATTTAAAACAAATCAACATAGAATATCATACTGAATGGGCAAAAAACTGGAAGCATTCCCTTTGAAATCCGGCACTAGACAAGGATGCCCTCTCTCATGACTCCTATTCAACATAGTACTGGATGTTCTAGCCAGAGCAATCAGGCAAGAAAAAGAAATAAAGGGCATTCAAATAGGAAAGGTGAAAGCCAAATTGTCTCTATTTGCAGATGACATGATAGTATACCTAGAAGGCCCCATCACCTCAGCCCAAAAGCTCCTGAAACTGATAAGCAACTTCAGCAAAGTCTCAGGATATAAAATCAATGTTCAAAAATCACAAGCATTCCTATACACCCATAATAGACTTAAAGAGAACCAAATCAAGAACGACCAGCCATTCACAACTGCTTCAAAGTGAATTAAATACCTTGGAATACAACTCACAAGGAACATAAGGGACCTCTTTAAGGAAAACTACAAACCACTGCTCAACGAAATAAGAGAGGACACAAACAGATGGAGAAACATTCCATGTTTGTGTTTAGGAATAATCAATATCGTGAAAATGACTATACAGCCCAAAATATATTACACAATCAATGCTATCTTCATCAAACTACCATTGAATTTCTTCACAGAACTGGAAAAAGCACCATGAATTTCATATGGAACCAAAAAAGAGCCCGCATAGCCAAGTGAATTCTAAGCAAAAAGAACACAGCGGGAGGCATCACACTACCAGACTTCAAATTATACCACAAGGATATAGTAATCAAAACAGCGTGGTACTGGTACCAAAACAGAGATATAGACCAATGGGACAGAACAAAAGCGTCGGAGGCAACACAACATATCTACAACAATATTATATTTGATAAACCAGACAAAAACAAGCAACGGAAAAAGATTCCCTGTTTAATAAATGGTGTTGGGAAGACTGGCTAGCCATGTGCAGAAAGCAGAAACTGGACCCCTTCCTGACACCTTACACTAAAATTAACTCCAGAAGATTTAAAGACTTAAACATAATACCTGAAACCATAAAATCCCTGGAAAAAATCTAGGCAAAACCATTCAGGAGTAGGCAGGGACTCCATGAACAAAACACCAAAAGCATTGTCAACAAAAGCCACAATAGACAAATGGGACCTAATCAAACTCCACAGCTTCTTCATGGCAAAAGAAACAATCACTAAAGTGAATCAGCAACCATCAGAATGGGAAAACATCTTTGCAGTTTACATATCTGACAAGGGGCTGATATCCAGAATTTACAAAGAACTCAAACAGATTTACGGGGAAGAAAAAACAAACAAGCCCATTCAAAAATGGGCAAAGGATATGAATAGACACTTTATAAAAGAAGACATGCATGAGGCCAACAAACATATGAAAAAATTATCATCATCACTGGTAATTATAGAGATGCAAATCAAAACCACATTGAGATACCATCTCACGCCAGTTAGAATGGCGATCATTAAAAAATCTGGAGACAGCAGATTCTGGAGAGGATGTGGAGAAACAGGAACACTCTTACACTGTTGGTGGGAGTGTAAATTAGTTCAACCATTGTGGAAGACAGTGTGGCGATTTTTCAAGGACCTAGAAATAGAAATTCCATTTGATCCAGCAATCCCATTACTGGGAATATTCAAAGAACCATGAATTGTTCTACTATAAGGACACATGCACACGAATGTTCATTGCAGCACTGTTTACAATAGCAAATAACTGAAACCAACCCAAATGCCCAATGATGATAGACTGGACTGGGAAGAAGTGGTACATATACACCATGGAATATTATGCAGCAATCAAAAATGATGAGTTTGTGTCCTTTGTAAAAACATGGATGAATCAGGAGAACAACATCCTCAGCAAACTGATACAAGAACTGAATAAAATACCGCATATACACACTCATAGGAGGGTGAGAAAAATGAGAACCCATGGACACAGAGAGGGGGTCTACTAAACACTGGGGTCCATTGCGGGAAATTTGGGAAGGATAGCTGGGAGGGGGGCTGGGGAGGGATAGCCTGGGGATGAATTCTTAGTGTGGGTAAAGGCGAGGAAGGCAGCAAAACACACTGACATTTGTGTACCTATGCAACTATCTTGCACGTTCTGCACATGTACCCCAAAACCTATAATGCAATAAAAATTCAAAAAAAGACATGCCTGAGGAGTATTCTGGAGTCTCTATTTTATGGCCAAACATTCAGAGCCTCAAGGAATAATACAGACCTCCTGAAAATTCAGGAGTGTATTTCACATGGCCACTTATTCAGAACCTCAGTGAAGAATCATATATATTTGGAAAATACTCAGGATTCCATTATATACAGCCACTGATTCAGAGACTCACTGAATAATGCACAGCTGGGGAATATTCTTCACGCTATTTGATATGACCATACACCCAGCGACACAGTGAAAAACGCACAGCAGAGAAATAGTCAAGAGCATACAGTCAGGAGTCTATTTTATGTGGTCACTCGTTTAGAAACTCACTAAAAAATACACACCTTGGGAATAGTCAGAGTCCAGGTCATAAGGCCACTCAATCAGAGCATTACAGAATAATGCACAATGGGGCAATAGAAAATATTTTATTTCATATAGCCTCTCGTTCAGAGCTTCAGTGCGTAATAAACAGCTGCGGAGTAGTCAGGATGCTATTTAAGGTAGCCCCAAATTAAGCAGCTTCGTAAATGATGCACACATGTGTGATATTCAGAAGATTATTTGATATGGACACTCATACAGAACCTCTTCGAATACTGCACATGTGGGGAATAATCACTAGTGTATTTCATATGGTGATTCGTTTGGAGACTCAAAAAATAACGCACCCCGATGGAATAAAATGGGGTGTATTTCATAAAACCATGCTTTCATGGTTCTGTGAATAATATGTATATTTGAAAAGTCAGGAATCTCTTTCACATGGCCACTCGTTCATGGCCTCTGTAAATAATTCTGCCCTCAGCAATAGTCAAGTGTGTACTTCAAATGCCTTCACGTTCAGAGTCTCTTTAAGTAATGTACACCTTGGCAATACACGAGAGTCTTTTTTATGCCCACCTAGTCAGAGTCTCATTCCATTATACACACTGGGGGAAGAGTTAAGGGTCTACCTTTTGTATCCACTCATTTAGGGCCTCTGTGAATAATGCACACAAGGGTTATAGCAGACCATTTTTAAATGGCCACACATTCTGTGCCTCCCAGTACGATACAGACCTGGGGGATCCTCAGGATTCTATTTCATACTACCACTGAATAATAAACTTATTGAATAATTCACAATGTAGAAATAGTCAGGCGTCTATTTTATATGGCCTCTCATTCAAAGTTGCAGTGAATAATGAACTTCTATGGAGTAATCAGGACACTATGTAAGATAGTCACAAATTAAGTGCTTTCCTGAATGATACACACCTGTGTGATAGTCAGGAGTCTATTTCATATGAACTCTAATTCTGGGTATCGCTGCATAATACACATTTGAGGGGAGTGTCAGGAGTCTATTTGGAATGGACACTCATACAGAACCGGTTTGAATAATGCTCTCAGGGAGTCTAATGGGGAGTCTATGTCATAAATCTACTCATTTAGACAGACAGTGAATAAGGCACATGTGGAGTTATTAGAAGTCTCTTTCATATGAACCCTCTGTCACAACCTCACTGAATATTGCACACTTATGTTATACTCTGGAGTCTATTTGCTATGGAAACGCTTTCAGAAAATCACTGAATAATGCACACCTGCGGAAAAGTCAGAAGTCTCTTTTCTATGACCACTCATTGAGAGCCTCACTAAATGTACACACCTGGAAAAATAGTCAGGATTTACAGTTATTGCCTCATTTAGAGTCTTACTAAATAATGCACACCTGTGGAAGAGTCAGGAGACATTCCTATGTAGCCGCACTTTCAAAGTGTAAACTGAGAAATTTGGTGTAGTCAGGAGTCTATTTCATGTTTACACATATTCAGAGCCTCAGTGAATAAGACAGAACTTTGCTATAGTAAGGAATATCATTAATATGGCCACACCTTCTTAGCCTCACTGAAGAATACACACCTGGTAAATTATTTGGAGTCTGTTTTCAATGGAAATTCATTCAGAGCCTTGATGAATAATGGACACCTGTGGAGTAGCCAGGAGATTAGTATAATTGGACACTCATTCATAGCCTCAGTGGATAATATGCACATGAGAACTAGTCAGGATTACATTTTATATGGCCACTGACTCGTAACCTCAGTGAATAATGCAAAAATGTAGAGTGCTCAGCAGTCTATTTCAAATTGCCACTAATTCAGAGATTCACTGAATAATAGGAAAATTTAAGATAGACAGCATTGTGTTTCATATGGTCACACAAGAAGAATCTCACTAATAAATACACACCTGGGGAAGTGTTAGGAGTCTAATTTATATATCCTCTCATTTTCAGCCTTAGGGAATAATGCACACGTGTGGAGTAGACACTATTCTTTTTTATATGGCAACAAAATCAAAGCCAGAGTGAGTAATACAGAACTTTTGAAGAGTCACTAGTCTATTCCATGTGCCCAAATATTCAGAGTCAGAGTCAATTATACACACCTGTAGACTAGTGAGGAAACAATTTCATATGGCCAAAGTTTCAGAGCCTCAGTGAATAACACATACCTGGAAAACACTCAGGACGATATTTTCTATAGCATCGATTTCAGAGCTTTATTGAATAAGGAACACCTGTATTATAGTCAGAATTCTATTTCGTATAGCAACATATTAAGAGCCTAACTGATTAACATACACATTGGGAAAAGTAAGGATTCTATTTCGTATAGCCACTCAATTACCGCCGAATGTAGTCTCTATTTTATGGCCACTCATTCAGAGCCTCAGAGAATAATACAGACCTATGGAAATTCAGGACTGTATTTCCCATAGCAACTTATTCAGATCCTCAGTGAAGAATCATATATATCTGAAAAATACTCAGGATTCTCTTATATATATAGCCACTGATTCAGAGACTAACTGAATATTGCACACTTGGGGAACACTTTGGAGAATATTTGATATGACCTTTCAACCAGCAACTCAGTGGAAATTACACAGCTGTTAGTCAAAAGTATAGAGTCAGGAGACTATTTTATGTGGTCACTCGCTCAGAATCTCACTAAAGAATACACACCTTGTGAATAGTCAGAATCCATTTCACATGGCCAGTCAATCACAACATTACCGAATAATGCACAATTAGGCAATAGTAAGGAGTCAATTTTATATGGCCTCTCATTCAGAGCTTCAGTTCTTAATATACAGTTGTTGAGTAATCAGGACACTATTTAAGGTAGGCTAAAATTAAGCAGCTCCGTGAATGATACACAATGTGTGATATTCAGGAGACTATTTGATATGGACACTCATACAGAACCTCATCGAATAGTGCACATGTGGGGAATAATCACTAGTCTATTCCGTATGTTGATTCGTTTGGAGATATAAAAATTAACGCACACCTCTGAAGAAAAATGAGGTCTATTTCATAAGGCCACTCGTTCAGTGTTTCAGTGAACAATATGTATATCTGATAAGTCAGGAATATCTTTCACATGGCCACTCGTTCAGGGCATCTGTGAATAATACTCCCCTCAGAAATAGTCAAGGGTCTACTTCAAATTGCTACACATTCAGCATCTCTGTAAGAAATTTACACCTGGGCAATACACAAGAATCTCTTTTTTATGCCCACATAGTCAGAGTCTCATTCAATAATACACACCTGGGGAAGATTTTAGAGTCTACTTCATGTAGCCAAACATTTAGAGCCACACTATTTAATGCAAATCAGAGTAGTAGTAGAGCATTTTTTATATGGCCACACATTCTGTGCCTACCTGAATGATACACATCTGTGGAATCCTCAGGATTCTATTTTATACTACCACTCATTTAGAATCTTACTGAATAATTCACAATGGAGCAATAGTCTGGAGTCTATTTTATATTGTCTCTCATTTAATATTTCAGTGAATAATGAACTTCTCTGGAGTAAACTGGTCGCATTTTTAGATAGCCACGAATTGAGTGCCTTCCTAAATGATACACACCTGGGTGATAGTCAGGAGTCTCTTTTATACAAACTCTAATTCTTGGTATATCTGTGTAATACACACCTGTGGTAGTGTCAGGTGTCTACTTGGTATGCACACTCATAAAGAACCTTTTTGAATAATGCACACATGGGGAATAATGACGAGTTTATTTCATATGGCTACACATTCAGACAGACAGTGAATAACGCACATGTGGAGTAATTTGAAGTCAATTTCATATGGCTCCTCTTTCACAGCCTCACTGAATATTTTACACTTTTGATATAATCTAAAGCCTCTTATTTATGGCCACTCATTCAGAGAATCACTGAATAATGCACACCTGAGGAAGAGTCAGAAGTCTCTTTGCTATAGCCACTCATTGAGAGCCTCACTAAATGTACACATCTGGGGAAATAATCAGGATTTACTTTTACCCCTCATTCAGAGTCTCACTAAATAATGCACACCTGTGAAATAGTCAGGAGAATTTTACAAGTGGCCTCTCATTCGGAGTGTCACTGAATAACATGGTGCAGTCGGGAGTCTATTTAATGTAGGCACATATTGAGAGACTCAGTGAATGAGACAGACCCCTGATATGATAAGGAATCTAATTAACATGGCCACATCTTCTAAACCTCACTGCATAATACCCACCTAAAGAATAATTTGGAGTCTATTTTCGATGAACATTCATTTAGAGCCTCGATGAATAATGCATACCTGGGGATTAGCCAGAAGTATATTTCATTTAGACACTCATTCATACCCTCAGTGGATAATGGGAACATTTGGATTCATCAGGATTCCATTTCATATGACCATTGATTCTTAACCTCAGTGAATAATGCAAAAATGTGAAGTACTCAGCAGTCTATTTCATATAGCCACTCATTCTGAGATTCACTGAATACTACAAATATTTTAGATGGACAGCATCCTGTTTCATATGGTCACACATTAGTTCAACCATTGTGGAAGACAGTGTGGCGATTCCTCAAGGACCTAGCAATAAAAATTACATTTGACCCAGCAATCCCATTACTGTGTATATATCCAAAGGACTATAAATCGTTCTACTATAAGGTCACATGCACACGAATATTCATTGCAGCACTGTTTACAATAGCAAAGTCCTGGAACCAACCCAAATGCCCATCGATGATAGAGTTGACTGGGAAAATGTGGCACATATACACCATGGAATATTATGCAGCAATCAAAAATGATGAGTTTGTGTTCTTTGTAAGGACATGGATGAATTTGGAGAACATCATTCTCAGCAAGCTGACACAAGAACAGAAAAACAAATACCACATATTCTCACTCATAGGCGGGTGAGAAAAATGAGAATACATGGTCACAGGGAGGGGGTCTACAATGCACTGTTGTCTATTGGGGGAACGGGGGAGAAACAGTGAGAGGGGGCTGGAGAGGGTTAGCCTGTGGATAAATTCCACGTGTGGGTGTAGAAGAGGAAGGCAGCAAAGCACACCAACATGTGTGTACCTATGCAACTATCTTGCACACTCTGCACTTGTACCCCAAAACCTATAATGCAATAAAAATTAAAAAGATGTAAAAAAATAAAAAGAAGTAAAAAAGAAGAGCCTCACTGAGTAAATCACACCTGGGAAAGTGTTAGGAATCTACTTTATATAACCTCTCATTTACAGCCTCGGGGAAAAATGCACACGTGTCGAATAGACATTAGTATATTTTATATGGCCACAAAATCAAAGCCTGTGTGTGTAATAGACAACTTTGGAGTAGTCACAATTGTATTCCATATGCCACAATATTCAGTCAGAGTCAAGAATGCACACCTGTTAACTAGTCAGTAAACAATTTCATATGGCCAAAGTTTCAGATCCTCAGCGAATAATACACATCTGGGGAATACACAAGACGCTATTACATATGGCACCTATTTCAGAACTACATTGAAGAAAAAAACACCTGTATTGTAGTCATAATTCTATTTTGTGTAGTCACATATTCAGAGCCAAACTGCATAACACACACCTAAAAAAAAGTCAGGATTCTATATCGTATAGCCACTAATTTAGGGCTGAATGTAAAAACACATGACTGAGTAGTATTGCGGAGTCTCTATTTTACGGCCAATCACTCAGAGCCTCAAGGAATAATACAGACTTATGGCAAATTCTGGAGTGTATTTCACATTGCCACTTATTCAGAACCTCAGTGAAGAATCATATATATCCGGAAAATACTCAGGTTTCTATTATATATACCCACTGATTCAGAGACTCACTGAATAATGCACACCTGGGGAATAGTCTGCAGACTCTTTGATATGACCGTTTACCCAGCGACACAGTGAAAAATGCACAGCAGAGAAATAGTCAAGAGCGTACAGTCAGGAGTCTATTTTATGTGGTCACTCGTTTAGAAACTCACTGAAAATTACACACCTTGGGAATAGTCAGAGTCCGTGTCATAAGGACACTCAATCAGAGCATTACCGAATAATGCACAATGGGGTAATAGTAAAGATTCTACTTCATATAGCCTCTCATTTAGAGCTTCATCACGTAATAAACAGCTGTGGAGTAGTCAGGATCCTATTTAAGGGAGCCCCAAATTAAGCAGCTTCGTAAATAATACACACATGTGTGATAGTCAGGAGACTATATGATATGGACACTCATACAGAACCTCTTCAAATAATACACATGAGGGGAATAATCACTAGTGTATTTCATATGGTGATTCGTTTGGAGAGTCAAAAAATAACACACCGTTGGAGTAACCTGGGGTCTATTTTATAAAACCATGCTTTCAGGGTTTCTGTGAATAATACTTATATCTGATAAGTCAGGAATCTCTTTCACATGGCCACTCGTTCAGGGCCTCTGTGAATAATACTCCCCTCAGAAATAGTCAAGGGTGTACTTCAAATGGCTACACATTCAGAGTCTCTGTAAGAAATTCACACCTGGGAAATACACGAGAGTCTTTTTTTATGCCCACCTTGTCAGAGTCTCATTCCATTATACACACTGGGGGAAGATTGAAGGGTCTACCTCATGTAGCCACTCATTTATGGCCTCAGTCAATAATGCCCACCAAGGGTAATAGTCGACCATTTTTATATGGCCACTCATTCTGTGCCTCCCAGTATGATACACACCTGGTGAATCCTCAGGATTCTATGTCATACTACCACTGATTAAGACACTTTTTGAATAATCCACAATGGAGCAATAGTCAGGTGTCTATTTTATATGGCCTCTCATTCAAAGTTGCAGTGAATAATTAACATCTATGGAGTAATCGGGACACTATGTAAGATAGCCACAAATTAAGTGCCTTCCTGAATGATAAACACCTGGGTGATAGTCAGGAATCTATTTCATATGAACTCTAATTCTGGGTATCGCTGTGTAATACACATTTGTGGGGAGTGTCAGTAGTCTATTTGGTATGGACACTCATAAAGAACGGGTTTGAGTAATGCACACATGGAAAATAATGGGGAGTCTGTATCATAAAGCTACTCATTCAGACAAACAGGGAATAACGCACATGTGGAGTAATTAGAAGTCTTTTTCATATGAACCCTCTGTCACAGCCTCACTGAATATTGCACACTTATGATATAGTCTGGAGGCTATTTGTTATGGCCATTCATTAAGAAAAACACTGAATATTGCACACCTGCAGAATAGTCAGAAATCTCTTTTCTATGACCACTCATTGAGAGCCTCACTAAATGTACACACCTGGGGAAATATTCAGGATTTACTGTTATCCCCTCATTTAGAGTGTCACTAAATAATGCACACCTGTGGCAGAGTCAGGAGACTTTCCTATATGGCTGCTCATTCGGAGTGTAAACTGAGTAATTTGGTGTAGTCAGGAGTCTATTTCATGTTTACACATATTCAGAGCCTCAGTGAATAAGACAGAACATTGCTATAGTAAAAAATCTCATTAATATGGCCATACCTTCATAGCGTCACTGAAGAATACACACCTGGAAAATGATTTGGAGTCTACTTTCAATCGAAATTCATTCAGAGCCTCGGTGATTAATGCACACTTGTGAAGTAGCCAGGAGTATATTATATTTGGACACTCATTCATAGCCTCAATGGATAATATGCACATGTGGATTAGTCAGGATTCCATTGCATATGGCCACTGACTCGAAACCTCAGTGAATAATGCAATAATGTAAAGTGCTCAGCAGTCTATTTAATATAGCCACTAATTTAGAGATTCACTTAATAATATGAAACTTTATGATAGAGAGCATTGTGTTTCATATGGTAACACAAGAAGAGCCTCAATAAGAAATACACACCTGGGGAAGTGTTAGGAGTCTAATTTATATATCCTCTCATTTCCAGCCTCAGGGAATAATGCACACGTGTGGAATAGACACTATTCTTTTTTATATGGCCAAAAAATCAAAGCCCGAGTGAGTAATACAGAACTTTTGAAGAGTCACTAGTCTATTCCATGTGCCCAAATATTTCTAGTCAGAGTCAATTTTACACACATGTGGACTAGTGAGGAAACAATTTTATATAGCCAAAGTTTCAGAGCATCAGTGAATAATACATGCCTGGAGAATACTCAGGACGATATTTCCTATGGCACCAATTTCAGATCTTCATTGAATAAGGAACACCTGTATTATAGTCAGAATTCTATTTCGTATAGCAACATCTTCAGAGCCTAACTGAATAACAGACACCTTGGGAAAAGTCAGGATTCTATTTCGTATAGCCACTCGTTTAGGGCCAAATGTGAAAACGCACGCATGAGGAGTACTCAGAAGTCTCTATTTTATGGCAACTCATTCAGAGCCTCAGAGAATAATACAGACCTATGGAAATGTCAGGAGTGTATTTAACATGGCCACTTATTCAGATCCTCAGTGAAGAGTCATATGTATCTGGAAAATACTCAGGATTCTATTATATATAGCCACTGATTCAGAGGCTCACTAAATAATGCACACTTGGGGAATATTTTGGAGAATATTTGATATGACCTTTCAGCCAGCGACTCAGTGAAAATTACACAGCTGAGAAATAGTCAAGAGGATAGAGTCAGGAGACTATTTTATGTGGTCACTCGCTCGGAATCTCAGTGAAGAATACACACCTTGGGAATAGTCAGAGTCCATGTCACATGGCCACTCAATCACAACATTAAAGAATAATGCACAATGGTGCAATAGTAAGGAGTCAATTTTATATGGCCTCTCACTCAGAGCTTCAGTGCCTAATATACAGCTGTGGAGTAGTCAGGACCCTATCTAAAGTAGCCCAAATTTAAGCAGCTCCTTTAATAATACACACGTGTGATAGTCAGGAGACTATTTGATATGGACACTCATACCAGAACCTCATCGAATATGGCACATGTGGGGAATAATCACTAGTCTATTCCATATGGTGATTCCTTTGGAGAGCCAAAAGTTAATGCACACCTGTGGAGAAAAATGAGGTCTGGTTCAAAAGGCCACTATTTCAGTGTTTTAGAGAACAATATGTATACCTGATAAATCAGGAATCTCTTACACATGGCCACTCGTTCAGGGCCTCTGTGAATAATACTCTTCTCAGAAATAGTCAAGGGTCTATTTCAAATGGCTACATATTCAGCATCTCTGTAAGTAATTCACACCAGGGCAATACACAAGAGTCACTTTTTTATGCCCACTTAGTCAGAGTCTCATTCAGTAATACACACCTGGGGAAGAGTTAAGAGTCTACTTCATGTAGCCCAATATTTAGAGCCTCACTATATAATTCACACCAGAGTAATAGTAGAGCATTTTTTTATATGGCCAGTCATTCTGTGTCTACCTGAATGATATGTACCTGTGGAATCCTCATAATTCTATTTTATACTACCACTCATTTAGAATCTTATTGAATAATTCACAATTGAGGAATAGTCAGGAGTCTATATTATATGGTCTCTCATTAAATGTTTCAATGAATAATGAACTTCTATGGAGTAATCATGTCGCATTTTTAGATAGCCACAAACTGAGTGCCTTCCTTAATGATACACACCTGGGAGATAGTCAGGAGTCTCTTTCATAAGAAATCTAATTCTGGGTATCGCTGTGTAATACACACCTGTGGTAGTGTCAGGAGTCTACCTGGTATGGACACTCATACAGAATCTTTTTGAATAATGCACACATGGGGAATAATGACAAGTTTATTTCATACAGCTACTCATTCAGACACACAGTGAATAATGCACATGTGGAGTAATTAGAAGTCAAATTCATATGGCTCCTCTTTTACAGCCTCACTGAATATTACACATATTTGATATAATCTGGAGCCTATTATTTATGGCCACTCATTCAGAGAATCACTGAATAATGCACACTTGAGGGAGAGTCAGAAGTATCTTTCCTATAGCCACTCATTGAGAGCCTCACTAAATGTACACATCTGGGGAAATAATCAGGATTTACTTTTATCCCCTCATTCAGAGTCTCACTAAATAATGCACACTTGTGAAATAGGAGAATTTTACCAGTGGCCTCTCATTCGGAGTTTCACTTTATAACGTAGTGCAGTCAGGAGTCTATTTAATGTAGACACATATTGAGAGACTCAGTGAATGAGGGAGACCCCTGATATAGGAAGGAATCTAATTAAAATGGCCATATCTTCTAAGCGTCACTGAATATCACCCACATGGAGAATAATTTGGAGTCTATTTTCAATGGACATTCATTCAGAGCCTCGATGAATAATGCACACCTGTGGAGTAGCCAGGAGAATATTTCATTTAGACTCTCATTTATAGCCTCAGTGGATAATGGTAACATGTGGATTCATCAGGATTACATTTCATATGGACATTGATTTGTAACCTCAGTGAATAATGCACAAATGTGAAGTACTCAGCAGTCTACTCCATATAGCCACTCATTCTGAGATTCACTGAATAATACAAATATTTAAGATGGACAGCATCCTGTTTCATATGGTCACACAAGAAGAGCCTCACTGAGTAGTACACACCTGGGGAAGTGTTAGGAATCTACTTTATATAACCTCTCTTTTACAGCCTTGGGGAATAATGCACACGTGACGAATAAACACTTGTCATTTTATATGGCCACAAAATCAAAGCCTGAGTGAGTCATAGACAACTTTGGAGTAGTCACTAGTCTATTCCATATGCCCAAATATTCAGAGTCAGAGTCAATAATACACACCTGTGGACTAGTCAGTAAACAATTTCATATGGCCAAAGTTTCAGAGCCTCAGCGAATAATACATATCTGGGGAATACTCAGGAAGCTATTACATATGGCACCTATTTCAGAGCTACATTGAATAAAAAACACCTGTATTTTAGTCCTAATTGTATTTTGTGTAGCCACATATTCAGAGCCAAACTGCATAACACACACCTAAAGAAACGTCAGGATTCTATTTTGTATAGCCACTAATTTAGAGCAGAATGTAAAAACACAAGCCTGAGGAGTATTCCGGAGTCTCTATTTTATGGCCAATCATTCAGAGCCTCACAGAATAATCCAGACCTATGGCAAATTCCGGAGTGTATATTACATGGCCACTTATTCAGAACCTCAGTGAAGAATTATATATATCTGGAAAATACTCAGGATTCTATTATATATAGCCACTGCTTCAGAGACTCACTGAATAATGCACACCTGGGGAATAGTCTGCAGACAATTTGATATGACCATTCACCCAGAGACACAGTGAAAAATGCACAGCAGAGAAATAGTCAAGAGCATACAGTCACGAGTCTATTTTATGTGGTCACTCGTTTAGAAACTCACTGAAAAATACACACCTTGGGAATAGTCAGAGTCCGGGTCATAATGCCAATCAATCAGAGCATTACAGAATAATGCACAATGGGGCAATAGTAAAGATTCTATTTCATATCGCCTCTCATTCAGAGCTTCAGTTCATAATTAACAGCTGTGGAGTAGTCAGGATCCTATTTAAGGTAGCCCAAAATTAATCAGCATTGTAAATGATACACACATTTGTGATAGTCAGGAGACTATTTGATATGGACACTCATACAGAACCTCGTCGAATACTGCACATGTGGGGAATAATCACTAGTGTGTTTCAGATGGTGATTCATTTGGAGAGTCAAAAAATAATGCACACTGTTGGAGTAATATGGGGTCTATTTCATAAAATCATGCTTTCAGTGTTTCTGTGAATAATATGTATATCTGATAAGTCAGGAATCTCTTTCACATGGCCACACATTCAGGGCCTCTGTGAATAATACTCCCCTCAGAAATACTCAAGTGTGTACTTCAAATGGCTACACGTTCAGAGTCTCTGTAAAGAATTCACACCTGGGCAATACTTGAGAGTCTTTTTTTATTCCCACTTAGTCAGAGTCTCATTCCATTATACACATTGGAAGAAGAGTTAAGGGTCTACCTCATGTAGCCGCTCATTTCAGGCCTCAGTGAATAATGCACGCAAGTGTAATAGTCAACCATTTCTATATGGCCACTCATTCTTTGCCTCCCCGTGTGATACACACCTAGGGAATCCTCAGGATTCTATTTCATACTACCACTAATTAAGAAACTTATTGAATAATTCGCAATGGAGCAATAGTCAGGTGTCTATTTTATATGGCCTCTCATTCAAAGTTGCAGTGAATAATGAACTTCTATGGAGTAATCAGTACACTGTGTAAGATAGCCACAAATTATGTGCCTTCCTGAATGATACACACCTGGGTGATAGTCAGGAGTCTATTTCACATGAGCTCCAATTCTGGGTATCGCTGTGTAATACACATTTGTGGGGAGTCTCAGAAGTGTATTTGGTATGGACACTCATACAGAACCGGTTTGAATAATGCACACATGAAGAATAATGGGGAGTCTATGTCATAAAGCTACTCATTCGGACAAACAGTGAATAACACACATGTAGAGTAATTAGAAGTCTTTTTTATATGAACCCTCTGTCATAGCCTCACTGAAAATTGCACACTTGTGATATAGTCTGGAGTCTATGTGTTATGGCCACTCATTCAGAAAATCACTGAATAATGCACAACTGCAGAATAGTCAGAAGTCTCTTTTCTATGACCACTCATTGAGAGCCTCACTAAATGTTCACACCTGGAGAAATAGTCAGGATTTACTGTTATCCCCTCATTTAGAGTCTCACTAAATATTGCACACCTGTGGAAGAGTCAGGAGAGTTTCTTATGTGGCCGCTCATTCGGAGTGTTAACTGAGTAATTTGGTGTAGTCGGGAGTCTATTACATGTTTACACATATTGAGAGCCTCAGTGAATAAGAAAGAACTATGCTATATTAGGAATCTCATTAATATGGCCACACCTTCCTAGCCCTACTGAAGAATACACACCTGGAAAATGATTTGGAGTCTATTTTCGATGGAAATTCATTCAGAACCTCGGTGAATAATGCACACCTTTGGAGTAGCCAGGAGTTTATTTTATTTGGACACTCATTCATAGCCTCAGTGGATAATATGCATGTGTGGACTAGTAAGATTTCCATTTCATATGGCTACTGACTCGTAACGTCAGTGAATAATGCAAAAATGTAGAGTGCTCAGCATTCTATCTCATATAGCCACTAAATCAGAGAATCACTGAATAATATGAAAATTTTAGATAGACAGTATTGTGTTTCATATGGTCACACAAGAAGAGCCTTACTAAGAAATATACATCTGGGGAAGTGTTAGGAGTCTAATTTATATATCCTCTCATTTCCAGCCTCAGGGAAAAATGCACACTTGTGGAATAGACACTATTTTTTTCTATATGGCCACAAAATCAAAGCCCGAGTGAGTAATACAGAACCTTTGAAGAGTCACTAGTCTATTCCATGTGCCCAAATATTCAGAGTCAGAGTCAATTATACACACCTTTGGACTAGTGAGGAAACAATTTTATATGGCCAAAGTTTCAGAGCCTTGGTGAATAATACATACAGGGAAAATACTCAGGACGATATTTTCTATGGCATTGATTTCAGAGCTTCATTAAATAAGGAAAACCTGTATGATAGTTGAATTCTATTTTGTATAGCAACATCTTCAGAGCCTAACAGAATAACATACACCTTGGAAAAAGTCAGTATTCTATTGCGTATAGCCTCTCATTTAGAGCCGAATGTAAAAACACACGCTGAAGGGTATTCAGGAGTCTCTATTTTATGGCAACTCATTCAGAGCCTCAGAGAATAATACAGACCTATGGAAAATTCAGGAGTTTATTTAACATGGCCACTTATTCAGATCCTCAGTGAAGAATCATATGTATCTGGAAAATACTCAGGATTCTATTATATATAGCAACTGATTCAGAGACTCACTGAATAATGCACACGTGGGGAATAGTTTGGAGAATATTTGGTATGACCTTTCAGCCAGCGACTCAGTGAAAATTACACAGCTGAGAAATAGTCAAGAGGATAGAGTCAGGAGTCTATTTTATGTGGTCACTCGCTCAGAATCTCACTGAAGAATACACACCTTGGGATTAGTCAGAGTCCATGTCACATGGCCACTCAATCACAACATTACCGAATAATGCACAATGGGCTAATAGTAAGAAGTCAATTTTATATGACCTCTCATTCAGAGCTTCAGTGAGTAATATACAGCTGTGGAGTAGTCAGGATCCTATTTAAGGTAGCCCAAAATTAAGCAGCTCCTTGAATGATACACACATGTGTGATAGTCAGGAATCTATTTAATATGGATACTCATAAAGAACCTCATCGAATACTGCACATGCGGGGAATAATCACTAGTCTATTCCATATGGTGATTCGTTTGGAGAGCCACAGATTAAAGCACACCTGTGGAGAAGAATGAGGTCTATTTCATAAGGCCACTCTTTCAGTGTTTCAGTGAACAATATGTATATCTTATAAGTCAGGAATGTCTTACACATGGCCACTCGTTCAGGGCCTCTGTGAATAATACTCCTCTCAGAAATAGTCAAGGGTCTACTTCAAATGGCTACACATTCAGCGTCTCTGTAAGTAATTCACACCTGGGCAATACACAAGAGTCTCTTTTTTATGCCCACTTAGTCAGAGTCTCATTCAATAATACTCACCTGGGGAGGAGTTAAGAGTCTACATCATGTAGCCCAACATTTAGAGCCTCACTATATAATGCTCACAAGAGTAATAGTAGAGCATTTTTTTTATATGGCCACTCATTCTTTGCCTACCTGAATGATACACATCTGTGGAATTCTCAGGATTCTATTTTATACTACCACTCATTTAGAATTTTAGTGAATAATTCACAATGGAGCAATAATCAGGTGTCTATTTTACATGGTCTCTCATTTAATGTTTCAGTGAATAATGAACTTCTATGGAGTAATTAGGTCGCATTTTTAGATAGCCACGAACTGAGTGCCTTTCTGAATGATACACACCTAGGTGATAGTCAGGAGACTCTTTCATACAAACTCTTATTCTGGGTATATCTATGTAATACACACCTTTGGCATTGTCAGGAGTCTACTTGGTATGGTCACTCATACAGAACCTCTTTGAATAATGCACACATGGAGATTAATGACGAGTTTATTTCATGTGGGTATTCATTCAGACACAGTGAATAACACACATGTGGAGTAATTAGAAGTCAATTTCATATGGCTGCTCTTTTACAGCCTCACTGAATATTACACACTTTTGATATAATATGGAGCCTATTTTTTATGGCCACTCATTCAGAGAATCACTGAATAATGCACACCTTAGGAAGAGTCAGTAGTCTCTTTCCTATAGCCACTCGTTGAGAGCCTTACTAAATGTACACATCTGGGGAAATAATCAGGATTTACTTTTATCCCCTCATTCGGAGTCTCAATAAATAATGCACACCTGTGAAATAGTCAGGAGAATTTTACAAGTGGCTTCTCTTTTGGAGTGTCACGGAATTACTTGTTGCCGTCAGTAGTCTTTTTAATGTAGACACATATTGAGAGACTCAGTGAATGAGAGAGACCCCTGATTTAGGAAGGAATCTAATTAACATGGCGACGTCTTTTAAGCCTCACTGAATAATACCCACCTGGAGAATAATTTGGAGTCTATTTTCGATGGACATTCCTTCAGAACCTGGATGAATAATGCACACCTGTGGAGTAGCCAGGAGTATATTTCTTTTAGACACTCATTCATAGCCTCAGTGGATAATGGGAACATGTGGATTCATCAGGATTCCATTTCATATGGCCATTGATTCGTATCCTCAGTGAATAATGCACAAATGTGAAGTACTCAACAGTCTATTCCATATAGCCACTCATTCTGAGATTCACTGAATAATACAAATATTTAAGATGGACAGCATCCTGTTTCATATGGTCACACAAGAAGAGCCTCACTTGTGTGAGCCTCTGTAATACACACCTGGGGAAGTGTTAGGAATCTACTTTATATAACCTCTCATTTACAGCCTCGGGGAATAATGCACACGTGACAAATAGACACTAGTCTATTTTATGTGGCCACAAAATCAAAGCCTGAGTGAGTAATAGACAACTTTGGAGTAGTCACTAGTCTATTCCATATGCCCAAATATTCAGAGTTAGAGTCAATAATACACACCTGTGGACTAGTCAGTAAACAATTTAATATGGCCAAAGTTTCAGAGCCTCAGCGAATAATTCATATCTGGGGAATACTCAGGACGCTATTACATATGGCACCTATTTCAAAGCTACATTGAATATAAAACACTTGTATTGTAGTCATAATTATATTTTGTGTAGCCACATATTTAGAGCCAAACTGCTTAACACACATCTAAAGAAAAGTCAGGATTCTATTTCGTATAGCCACTAATTTAGAGCCGAATGTAAAAACACATGCCTGAATGCGGCAAGATGGCGTCGTAGGAGTGACTCAGGATTGCAGCTCTCAGTGAAGGTGCAGAGGGTGAGTCTTAGCCGCATTCTCGGATGGACGTTTTTTGCCCACAGAGCTTTGAAAGTCCCAGGCATGGGAGAGACTCAGGACGCTAGTACAGCCAGCTAGCGCAGCCAGCTCACGGGGCTGCTTTGGCCAGTGCCGCAGCCTGACCTGGCACGGAACTCACTGGTCTGGGTGCCCTGTTAAACCAGCAATCTGAGATTTGGAAGGGCAGATTGGCATGTCCATCTGACTGAACAGGACTTGGACAACGAGCCAGATCAGGAGATTTCTGGGAAGCCTGCTCTGAGTCGGTGCAGTGGGTGTTGGCACAGGAGATCACACGGATCCGAGTGCCCTATCGGCAGGCTACTGGGTCTCCAGTGAATGAGTCAACCTTTCAGCTTGGAGAGAGGAAAAGAGAGAGAGAGAGAGAGAGGACGGACTATGAGGCAGGGAGATGGGTGATCAGGCTCGGCGGGTCCCACCCTCACAAAGAAAAGCAGGGCGGTGATTGGAGGTGCTCAGAGCTGAGAGTTTTGCTGCTGTCATCTAGGTCAGTGCAGCCCGGTGGGGGAGGGGTGTCCGTTACTACAGACACATTCCACCACTACTGAAATACCACCCAGGGCTGACGGAGCCTGCTGTTGCCAAGGCAAACTGCCATAATAAAGAGACTCCACCAGGAGGGGGAGTGCTCCACAGCAGAACAGAGCCCAGCAGCATCAGGGCGGACCTGCACTAGCAGGGCAGAGCCCCGGCATGAAAACAGTGAATAGACTGCCTTCTAGTGGGGCAGCATAATGCAACAGATACTCATAAGGAATGCACCACCTCCCTGAGACAGAGAATCTAAGGGGAAAAAAATCGTGGTGTTTTATGAGTTCTGTTGCAGCAGACATAAACAACTTCCTGACAATGGTGAAAGAACAACGGAGCTCACAGCTCAGCACTGGAGCTCGTATAAAGCACAGACCGTCTCCTCAAGCAACTCCCTGACCTCCGTATATCCAAAAATTCATTCCAAAAAATGACTAATCAGACTGACATTTGGCGGGCATCATTCTGGAACAAAGACAGCAGAAGAAGAAACTGGTATCATCCCTCACTGTTCCACAGCTGCTACAGGTATATCCCAGACAAGCAGAACCTTGATTGGACCTCAGCACTCATCCAGCAGAGGGGCTAGACCATTAGAAGAAAACTAAGTAACAGAAATACTTCATCATCAACAATCTAAGCGTCCACACAAAGATTTCATTGAAAAATCAGCAACTACTAAGACGACAGGTGAATAAATCCATAAAGATGGGAAGAAACCAGCGCAAAAAGGAGGAAAACACCCAAACCCAAAACATCTCACCTTTAACAAAGAACCAAAACTTCTCACAAGCAAGGCAACAAAGCTAGATGGAGAATGAGAGTGATGAAATGACGGAATCAGACTTCAGAAAGTGGATAATGAGAAACTTCAGTGAGTTAAAACAACATGTTCTAAATCAGTGCAAAGAAACTAAGAACCTTGAAAAAACATTTGAAAAAAGATTCGAGGAACTGATAACAAGAATGGACAACTTAGATAGGAATATGAATGAATTGAAGGAGCTGAAAAACACAACACGAGAACTTCGCGAAGGATGCACAAGTTTCAACAGCCGAATAGACAAAGCAGAAGAAAGAATATCAGAAGTTGAAGATAACTCAATGAAATAAAACGAGAAACCAAGATTAAAGAAAAAAGCACAAATAGGAATGAACAAAATCTCCAAGAAATGTGGGACTATGTAAAGAGACCCAACCTATGTTTGACAGGTGTACCAGAATGTGATGAAGAGAATGAATCCAAGCTGGAAAACACTCTTCAGGATATTATCCAGGAAAATTACTCCAACCTAGCAAGACAGGGCAATACTCAACAACAGGAAATACAGAGAACACCACAAAGATACTCCGCAAGAAGAACAACCCCAAGGCACATAATCGTCAGATTCACCAGGGTTGAAATGAAGGAGAAAATACTAAGGGCAGCCAGAGAGAAAGGTCCGTTCACCCACAAAGGGAAGCTTATCAGTCTCACAGCAGATCTCTCAGCAGAGACTCTACAAGCCAGAAGAGAGTGGGGGCCAATATTCAACATCCTTAAAGAAAAGAACTTTCAACCCAGAATTTCATATCCAGCCAAACTGAGCTTCATAAGTGAAGGAAAAATAAAATCCTTCATGAACAAGCAAGTACTCAGAGATTTTGTCACCAGTAGGCCTGCTTTACAAGAGCTCCTGAAAGAGGCACTACACATAGAAAGAAACAACCAGTACCAGCCATCCTAAAAGCATACCAAATGCTAAAGAGCAACAACAAAATGAAGAATGTACATGAACCAACGGGCAAAACAGCCAGCTAGCATCAAAATGGCAGGATCAAATTCACACATAACAATACTAACCCTAAATGTAAATGGACTGAATGCACCAATCAAAAGACACAGACTGGCAAATTGGATAAATAACCAAAACCCATCAGTGTGCTGTATCCAGGAAACCCACCTCACACACAAGGATACACAAAGTCTCAAAATATAAGGATGGAGGAAGATTTACCAAGCAAATGGAGAGCAGAAACAAGCAGGAGTTGCAATTTTTCTCTCTGATAAAATAGACTTTAAAGCAACAAAGGTCAAAAGGGACAAATAATGTCATTACATAATGGTAAAAAGATCGATACAACAAGAAGAGCTAATGATTCTAAATATAAATGGACCCAAGGCAGTAGCACCCAGATATATACGGCAAGTTCTTAATGACTTACAAAGAGACTTAGGCTCCAACACAATAATAGTGGGAGATTTTAACACTCCACTGTCAATATCAGACAGAACAACAAGACAGAAAATTAACAAGGATATCCAGGGCTTGAACTCACACCTGGAACAAGCAAACCTGATAGACATTTACAGAACTCTCCACCCAAGATCCACAGAATATACATTGTTCTGAGCACCACTTCACACCTACTCCAACATTGACCACAGAATTGGAAGTAAAGCACTCCTCAGCAAATGCAAAACAACGGAAATCATGGCAATCAGTCTCTCAGAGCATAGTGCAATCAAGTTGGTACTCAGAATTCAGAGAATAACTCAGAACCGCACAGCTTCATGAAAACTGAACAACTGGCTCTTGAATGTTGATTGGATAAACAATGAAATGAAGGCAGAAATAAAGAAGTTTTTTGAAACCAACGAGAACGGAGACACAACGTACCAGAATCTCTGGGACACATTTAAAGCAGACTGTAGAGGAAAATATATAGCAATAAGTGCCCACATGAGAAGAGTGGAGAGATCCAAAATTGAAACCCTATCGTCAAAATTGAAAGAGCTAGAGGAGCAAGATCAAAAAAGCTCAAAACCTAGCCAAAGACAAGAAATATCTAAGATCAGAGCAGAACTAAAGAAGATAGAGACAAGAAAAACCCTTCAAAAAATCAATAACTCCAAGAGCTGGTTTTTTGAAAAGATCAACGAAATAGACAGACCACTAGCCAGACTGGTAAAAAAGAAGAGAGAGAACAACCAAATAGATGCAATAAAAACGATAATGGGGAAATCACCACAGATTCCAAGAAATTCAAACCATCATCAGAGAATACTACAAACAATTCTATGCACATAAACTAGTAAACCAGGAAGAAATGGATAAATTCCTGGACGCCTGTGTCCTCTGAAGCCTAAACCAGAAGGAAGCTGAAAGTATGAATAGACGAATAAAATGGTCTGAAGTTGAGGCAGCAATTAAGAGCCTACCAAACAAAAAAAACCCAGGTCCAGATGGGTTCACAGCTAAATTCTACCAGACACACAAAGAGGATCTGGTACCATTCCTTCTGAAACTATTCCAAATAATTCAAAAAGAGGGAGCCCTTCCCAAATAATTTTATGAGACCAACATCATCCTGATACCAAAACCTGGCAGAGTCTCAACAAGAAAGGAAAACTTCAGGCCAATATCCATGATGAGCATAGATGCAAAAATCTTCAATAAAATACTGGCAAACCAATTGCAGCAGCACATTATAAAACTTATTCATCATGATCAAGTAGGATTCATCCCGGGGATGTAAGCCTGGTTCAACATATGCAAGTCTATAAAAGTAATTCACCACATAAAGAGAAGAAAAAAAAAAACCACATGATTATCTCAATTGATGCAGAGAAGGCATTTGACAAAATTCAACATCCTTTTATGATAAAAACCCTCAATAAACTTGGTATTGATGGAACATATCTCAAAGTAATAAAAGCTATTTACGACAAACGAACAGCCAATATCATACTGAATGGGCAAAAACTGGAAGCATTTTCTTTGAAATCCGGCACTAGACAAGAATGCCCTCTCTCACCACTCCTATTCAACATAGTACTGGAAGTTCTAGCCAGAGCAATCTGGCAAGAAAAAGAAATAAAGGGTATTCAAATAGGAAAGGTGGAAGCCAAATTGTCTTTACTTGCAGATAACATGATAGTACACCTAGAAGACCACATCACCTCAGCCGAAAAGCTCCTGCAACTGATAAGCAACTTCAGCAAAGTCTCAGGATATAAAATCAATGTGCAAAAATTACAGGAATTCTTATACACCAATACCAGACTTAAAGAGAACCAAATCAAGAACGAACTGCCATTCACAATTGCTACCAAGAAAATAAAATACCTAGGAATACAATTCACAAGGAACGTAAGGAACCTCTTTAAGGAAAACTACAAACCACTGCTCAACGAAATAAGAGAGGACACAAACAGATGGAGAAACATTCCATGTTCATGGTTAGGAATAATCAATATCTTGAAAATGGCTATACTGCCCAAAGTAATTTACACAATCAATGCTATCCCCATCAATCTACCATTGAATTTCTTCACAGAACTGGAAAAGCCACCATGAATTTCATATGGAACCAAAAAAGAGCCCGCATAGCCAAGTCAATTCTATGCAAAAAGATCACAGCGGGAGGCATCACACTACCAGATTTCAAACTATACTAAAAGGCTACAGTAATCAAAACAGCATGGTACTGGTACTAAAACAGAGATATAGACCAATGGAACAGAACAGAAGCATCAGAGGCAACACAACATATCTACAACCATATAGTCTTTGATAAACCAGACAAAAACAAGCAATGGGGAAAGGATTCCCTGTTTAATAAATGGTGTTGGGAAAACTGGCTAGCCATGTGCAGAAAGCAGAAACTGGACCCCTTGCTCTGAACGAGTTCCCATGTGACAGAGATTTCTGACTTATCAAATATCCATATTATTCACTAAAACACTGAAAGAGTAGCCTTATAAAATAGACCCTTTTTTACTCCACAGGTGTGCTTTATTATTTCACCCTCCAAACGAATCACCACATGAAATATACAAGTGATTATTCCACCCATGTGAATTATTTGAAGAGGTTCTGTATGAGTGTTTATATCAAACCGTCTCCTCACCCTCACATATCTGTACGTCATTCACAAAGCTGCTTAATTTGGGTCTACTTTGAATAGGGTCTTCATTTCTCCACAGCTGTTTCTTATGCACTTAAACTCTGAATGATAGTCTAAATAACATAGACTCCTTACTATTGCCCCATTGTTCATTATTCGGTAATGCTGTGATTGAATTGCCATATGACCTGCACTCTGACTATTCCCATGGTGTGTATTCTTTCGTGAGTTTCTGAAGGAGTGACCACATAAAATAGACTCCTGACTCTATCATCTTGACTATTTCTCTGGACTGCATTTTTCACTGAGGAGGTGGGTGTAGGGTCATATCAAATAGTCTCTAGTCTGTTTCCCAGGTGTGACTTATGCAGTGAGACTCTGAATAAGTGGCTATGTGTAATAGATTCCTCAGTATTTTCCAGATATATAAGATTCTTCACTGAGGATTTGAATAAGTGGCCATGTTAAATAAACTCCTGACATTTCCATAGTTCTGTATTATTCTGTGAGGCTCTGAATGTGTGGCCATAATATAGATACTCCTGAACACTCCTTAGGCTTGCGTTTTTACAATCGGCTCTAAATGTGTGGCTATACAAAATATAATTCTGACTTTCCTCAAGGTGTATGCTATTTAGATAGGCTCTGAATATGTGGCTATACAAAATAGAATTCTGACTACAATATAAGTGTTCCATATTTAATGAATCTCTGAAACACATGCCACATGTAATAACATACTAATTTTTCCTCAGGTACTTATTATTCACTGAGTCTCTGTACCTTTGGACATATAAACTTGCTTCCTGTCTAGACCATATGCATGTATTTTTGAGTCTGACTCTCAATATTTGGGCATATGAAATTGACTAGTGACTATTCCAAAATTGTGTATTACTCACAAAGGGTTTGATTTTTTGGCCATATAAAATAGACTGGTGTCTATTCCACACGTGAGCCTTATTCACTGAGGTAGTAAAAGAGAGGCTATATAAAATAGACTCCTAACACTTCCCCAGGTTTCTGTTACTCAGTGATGTTCTTCTGGTGAGACCATATGAAAGAGGATGCTGTCTATCTTTAATATTTGTATTATTCAGTGAATATCTGAATGAGTTGCTATATAAAATAGACAGCTGAGTACTTTATATTTGTGCATTATTTACTGAGGTTACGAGTCAGTGGCCATATGAAATGGAATCCTGACTAATCCACACGTGCATATTATCCACTGAGGCTATGAATGAGTGTCCAAGTGAAATAGACTCCTGGCTGCTCCACATTATTTACTGAGGCTGTGAATAAACGGCCATCGAAAAGAGACTCCAAATTATTCTCCAGGTATGTATAATTCAGTGAGGCTCAGCAGAGTCAGCCATATTAATTAGACTCTTTACTATATCACTGGTCTATCTTATTCACTGAGGCTCTGAATCTGTGTCTACATGACATAGACACTTGATTACACCACATCATTCAGTGACACTCCGAATGAGAGGACACATGAAAAAGTCTCCTGACTCTTCCACAGGTGTGCATTACTTAGTGAGAGTCTGAATGAGGAGATAAAACAAAATCCTGAATATTTTTCCAGGTGTGTACATTTAGTGTGGCTCTCAACGAGTGAACATAGGAAAGAGACTACTGACTATTCCACAGGTGTGCATTCAGTGACTCTCTGGATTTGAGGCCATAAAAAATAGACTCCAGGCAATATCAGAATTGTGTAATATTCAGTGAGGCTGAGAAAGAGGGGCCATATGAAACGGACTTCTAATTACTAGACATGGGCAATATTCACGGTTTGTCTGAATGAGGAGCCGTATGATATAGATTCCTCATTATTCTCCATGTGTGCATTATTCAAGCAGGTTGTGTATGAGTGTCCATACCAAATAAACTCCAGACCCTCCCCCACGTGTTTATTACTCAACGATACCCGGAATTAGAGTTCAAATAAAATAGAATCCTGGCTAACACCCAGGTGTGTATCATTCCGGAAGTCACTTAATTCGTGGATATCTTTTTCTTTATAAGAATGAAATCATGTCTTTTCAGCAACTTGGATGGGTGGATGAGTGGTGGGTCTCTTCTTGCCCCCTAATATGCTAGGGAAAAGCCACAGTACAGTTCTTTGCAAGGAATCGTCCCCCAAAAACCTCTCCCTTTACTCACCCAGAGATCCATCTTTTTATAGTCTGATTGTAAGTGGAGTTTTAAAGGCCCGGATCCACTTCCCTTTGAAAATCTGTATCGGCATCTCGTTCCGGAAACTTTGCTTAAGAGGGCAGAACCTGCTAGACCTTGATGCTTCTGTTGGAACTTCCAACCTCACAGCCTATCACAGCATCTTTCCTGTTGGGTGCGTTTCTTCTCAAAACCTGCTCTCTCCTCCAGCCGAGTGTTGGAGTGTGAGAAGTGAGGCTTGGTTAGCAGTGTGCCAGGAATATAACAGAAGGTGGGTAGTTACCCTGGAGCTGTGTCTCCTACCTGCTTGGTCTCCCCCTTGACCTCCACGGATGTGGGCCAATCCTGGACTGTGGTGTGGAGACGCCACACGTGGGCAGCCTGGGAAGCATCCTGGAGCCCTGTTTTGTGCATTGTCGTAAACTACAGCATCTTCCACAAAATGTCCAAATGTTACCGAGGGTAGAATTGGACCTCGGGGCCCTATTTCCTGCCACATTGCAAGGTGGTAATTAACTCAGCTCAGAGGTCCTCTTCCTCTCTTTTTTTTATTATTTTTTAACTGTTTATTTATCAAGAGAAACTATTTCTTAGCCCACATATTCATGTGTCATAGTTCAGGAACCTGAGTCAGTGACAAACTCCTAGGTAATTCAACCTGAAGAAATTCTTTCTATTCCAAGATCACTTTATACTACGAAAAATATCAGCCAAATTCATCTCCTCAAAATCTTTCTCAGGACTGTAATTTTTGTAGAAATCTGCATATGCCTTCTTTCTTGGTTCAGCCACAGCAAACTTATAGAGAGTTTCAACCCTCAGGGATACCAGGAATGCTTCAACCATATGAATCTGCAGCTGCCTGGCCAGAACAGCTTCCTGCTTCCTCCATAGAAGTTTATTATTCACTGAAACTTTGAATGAGTGGCCTGACTATTAAATAGACACCAGACTATTGGTCAATTGTGAATTATTCAATAAGTTTTTAAATGAATGGTACTATGAAATAGAACCATGAGGATTCCCAAGGTGTGTATCATTCAGGGAGGCACAGAATGAGTGTCCATATAAAAAATGTTCGACAATTACCCTGGTGTGGATTTCTCTCTGAGGCTCTAAATGAGTGGCTACATGAAGTAGACACTTAACTCTTTCCCAGGTGTTTATTATTGAATGAGTCACTAAGTGGGCACAAAAAAGAGTCTCAGGTGTATTGCCCAGGTGTTCATTACTTACAGACTCTGAATGTGTAGCCATTTGAAGTAGACCCTTGACTGTTTCTGAGGAAAGTGTTATTCACAGAGGCTCTGAACGAGGATGCATGTGAAGGAGATTCCTGACTTATCAGATACACATATTATTCACTAAAACACTGAAAGAGTGGCCTCATAAAATAGACCCCATTTTCCTCCACAGGTGTGCAATATTCCTTTCCCCTCCAAATGAATCACCATGTGAAATATACAAGTGATTATTCCAAACATGTTCAGTATTCGAAGAGGTTCTGTATGAGTGTTTATATCAAATAGTCTCCTGACTCTCACATATGTGTATGTCATTCACGAAGCTGCTTAATTTGGGTCTACTTTGAATAGGGTCTTCATTTCTCCACAGCTGTTTATTATTCACTGAATCTCTGAATAAGAGGCTCAATTAAATAGACTCCTTACTATTGCCCCATTGTGCATTATTCGGTAATGCTGTGATTGAGTGGCCATATGACCTGGACTCTGACTATTCCCAAGGTGTGTACTCTTTCGGGAGATTCTGAATGAGTGACCACATAAAATAGTCTCTTGACACTATCCTATTGACTATTTCTCAGCTCTGCATTTTTCACTGAGTCGGTGGGTTTATGGACATACCAAATAGTCTCTAGTCTGTTCCACTGGTGTGACTTATGCAGTGAGACTCTGAATATGTGGCTATATATAATAGATTCCTGAGTATTTTCCAGATATATAAGATTCTTCACTGAGGATTTGAGTAAGTGGCCATGTGAAGTACACCTCTGACGTTTCCATAGCTCTGTATTATTCTGTGAGACTCTGAATGAGTGGCCATAATATAGAGACTCCTGAATCCTCCTTAGGCTTGCGTTTTTACATTCGGCTCTAAATGAATGGCTATACATAGTAGGATTCTGACTTTCTCCAAGGTGTATGTTATTCATTTAGGCTCTGAATATGTGGCTATACAACATAGAATTCTGACTACAATGCAGGTGTTCCTTATTGAACGAATCACTGAAATAGATGCCACATGTAATGGCATACTAAATATTCCTCAGTTATGTACTATTCACTGAGGCTCTGAAACTTTGGCCATATAAAATTCATTCCTGTCTTGATATCAGGGGTGTATTTTTGAGTCTGACTCTCAATATTTGGGCATATGGAATAGACTCGTAACTATTCCAAAGTTGTGTATTACTCACACAGGCTTTGATTTTGTGGCCATATAAAATTGACTGGTGTCTATTCCACAAGTGTGCATTATTCCCTGAGGTAATAAATGAGAGGCTGTATAAAGTAGACTCCTAACACTTCCCCAGGTTTCTGTTACTCAGTGAGGCTTTTCCTGTGAGGCCATATAAAACAGGATGCTGCCTATCTTTAATATTTGTATTATTCAGTGAATATCTGAATGAGTTGCTATATAAAATAGACAGCTGAGTACTTTACATTTGTGCATTATGTACTGAGGTTACGAGTCAGTGGCCATATGAAATGGAATCCTGACTAATCCACACGTGCATATTATCCACTGAGGCTATGAATGAGTTTCCAAATCAAATAAACTCCTGGCTACTTCACATTATTTACCGAGGTTCTGAATGAACGTCGATTGAAAATAGACTCTAAATTATTCTCCAGGTATGCGTTATTCAATGAGGTTCAGCAGAGTTGGCCATATTAATTAGACTCTTTACAATATCAATGGTCTCCCTTATTCACTGAGGCTCTGAGTCTTTGTCTACATGACATAGACTTCTGACTACACAACAATATTCAGTGACACTCCGAATGAGAGGCCACATGAAAAAGTCTCCTGACTACTCCACAGGTTTGCATTACTTAGTGGGACTCTGAATGAGGGGATAAAATTAAATCCTGGATATTTTTCCAGGTGTGTACATTTAGTGAGGCTCTCAACAAGTGGCCATAGGAAAGAGAATTCTGACTATTCCACAGATGTGCATTATTCAGTGACTCTCTGGATTAGTGGCCATAATAAATAAACTCCAGACGATATCACAAGCGTGTAACACTCAGTGAGGCTGTGAAAGAGGAGCCATATGAAACGGATTTTTAATTACTCCACATATGCGTTATTCATGGTTAGGCTGAACGAGGAGCTGTATGACATAGACTCCTCATTATTCTCCATGTGTTCATTATTCAAACAGGTTATGTATGAGTGTCCATACCAAATAAACTCCTGACTCTCCCCCACGTGTTTATTACTCAGCGATACCCGGAATTAGAGTTCAAATGAAATAGACTCCTGGCTAACACCCAGGTGTGTATCATTCAAGGAGGCATTTAATTCGTGGATAGCTTGTTTTTTAAGAATGAAATCATGTCTTTTTCAGCAACTTGGATGGGTGGAGGAGTGGGGGGGTCTCTTCATTCCCCTAATATGCTAGGGAAAAGCCACAGTACAGTTGTTTGCAAGGAATCATCCCCCAAAAACCTCTCGCTTTACTCACCGAGAGATATATCTTTTTTATAGTCTGATTGTGAGTGGGGTTTTAAAGGCCCGGGTCAACTTCCCTTTAAAAATCTGTATCGACATCTTGTCCCAGAAATTTTGCTTAAGAGGGCAGAACCTGCTAGACCTTGATGCTTCTGTTGGAACTTCCAACCTCACAGCCTATCACAGCATCTTTCCTGTTGGGTGCGTTTTTTCTCAAAACCTGCTCTCTCCTCCAGCCGAGTGTTGGTCTGTGAGAAGTGAGGCTTGGTTAGCACTGTTCCAGAAATATAAAAGAAGGTGGGTAGTTACCCTGGAGCTGTGTCTCCAACCTGCTGGGTCTCCCCCTTGACCTCCACGGATGTGGGCCAATCCTGGACTGTGGTGTGGAGACGCCACACGTGGGCAGCCTGGGAAGCATCCTGGAGCCCTGTTTTGTGCATTGTCGTAAACTACAGCATCTTCCACAAAATGTCCAAATGTTACCGAGGGTAGAATTGGACCTCGGGGCCCTATTCCCTGCCACATTGCAAGGTGGTAATTAACTCAGCTCAGAGGTCCTCTTCCTCTCTTTTTTTAATTATTTTTTAACTGTTTATTAAGAGAAACTATTTCTTAGCCCACATATTCATGTGTCATAGTTCAGGAACCCGAGTCAGTGACAAACTCCTAGGTAATTCAACCTGAAGAAATTCTTTCTATTCCAAGATCACTTTATACTACGAAAGATACCAGCCAACTTCATCTCAAAATCTTTCTCAGGACTGTAATTTTTGTAGAAATCTGCATATGCCTTCTTTCTTGGTTCAGCCACAGCAAACTTATAGAGAGCTGCAACCCCCAGGGATACCAGGAATGCTCCAACCATATGAATCCGCAGCTGCCTGGCCACAACAGCTTCCTGCTTCCTCCATAGAAGTTTATTATTCACTGAAACTTTGAATGAGTGGCCTGACTATTAAATAGACACCGGACTATTGGTCAATTGTGAATTATTTAATAAGGTTTTAAATGAGTGGTAATATGAAATAGAACCATGAGGATTCCCAAGGTGTGTATCATTCAGGGAGGCACAGAATAAGTGCTTGGCCATATAAAAAATTCTCGACAATTACCCTGGTGTGGATTACTCTCTGAGGCTCTAAATGAGTGGCTACATGAAGTAGACACTTAACTGTTCCCCAGGTGTTTATTATTGAATGAGTCTCCGAGTTAGTCAGCACAAAAAAGAGTCTCAGTGTATTGCCCAGGTGTTCATTAGTTACAGAGACTCTGAATGTGTAGCCATTTGAAGTATACCCTTGACTGTTTCTGAGGAAAGTGTTATTCACAGAGGCTCTGAACGAGGACGCATGTGAAGGAGATTCCTGACTTATCAGATACACATTCACTAAAACACTGAAAGAGTGGCCTTATAAAATAGACCCCATTTTCCTCCACAGGTGTGCAATATTCCTTTCCCCTCCAAACGAATCACCATGTGAAATATACAAGTGATTATTCCAAACATGTTCAGTATTCGAAGAGGTTCTGTATGAGTGTTTATATCAAATAGTCTCCTGACTCTCACATATGTGTATGTCATTCACGAAGCTGCTTAATTTGGGTCTACTTTGAATAGGGTCTTCATTTCTCCACAGCTGTTTATTATTCACTGAAGCTCTGAATAAGAGGCTCAATGAAATAGACTCCTTACTATTGCCCCATTGTGCATTTCTCGGTAATGCTGTGATTGAGTGGCCATATGACCTGGACTCTGACTATTCCCAAGATGTGTATTCTTTTGGGAGATTCTGAATGAGTGACCACATAAAATAGACGCTTGACACTATTCTATTTACTATTTCTCAGCTCTGCATTTTTCACTGAGTCGGTGGGTGTATGGACATACCAAATAGTCACTAGTTTGTTCCCCAGGTGTGACTTCTTCAGTGAGACTCTGAATATGTGTCTATATATAATAGATTCCTGAGTATTTTCCAGATATATAAGATTCTTCACTGAGGATTTGAGTAAGTGGCCATGTAAAACACACCTCTGACCTTTCCATAGTTGTGTATTATTCTGTGAGGCTCTGAATGAGTGGCCATAATATAGAGACTCCTGAATCCTTCTTATGCTTGCGTTTTTACATTTGGCCCTAAATGAGTGGCTATACGAAATAGAATCCTGACTTTTTCCAAGGAGTATGTTATTCAGTTAGGCTCGGAATATGTGGCTATACAAAATAGAATTCAGATTACAATACAGGTTTTCCTTATTTAATGAAGCACTGAAATAGATGCCACATGTAATAGCATACTAAATATTCCTCAGGTATGTACTACTCACTGAGGCTCTGAAATTTGGCCATACAAAATTGTTTCCTGCCTAGACAACAGGCATGTATTTTTGAGTCTGACTCTAAATATTTGGGCATATGGAATAGACTAGTGACTATTCCAAAGTTGTGTATTACTCACACAGGCTTTGATTTTGTGGCCATATAAAATAGACTGGTGTGTATTCCACACGTATGCATTATTCCCTGAGTTAGTAAGTGAGAGGCTATATAAAGTAGACTCCTAACACTTCCCCAGGTTTCTGTTACTCAGTGAGGCTCTTCTTGTGAGATCATATGAAACAGGATGCTCTCTATCATCAATATTGTATTATTCAGTGAATCTCTGAACGAGTTGATATCTAAAATAGACAGCTGATTACCTTACATTTGTGCATTATATACTGAGGTTACGAGTCAGTGGTGATATTAAATGAAATCCTGACTAATCCACACGTGCATATTATCCACTGAGACTATGAATGAGTTTCCAAATGAAATAGACTCCTGGCTACTCCACAATATTTACCGAGGCACTGAATGAACGTCCATCGAAAGTATACTCCAAATTATTCTCCAGGTATGTATTATTCAGTGAGGCTCAGCAGGTTTGGCCATATTAATTAGACTCTTTACTATATCAATGGTCTCCATTATTCAATGAGGCTCTGAATCTGTGTCTACATCATATAGACTCCTGACTACACCAAATTATTCAGTGACACTCCGAATCGGAGGCCACATGAAAAGTCTCCTGACTATTCCACAGGTGTGCGTTATGTAATGAGACTCTGAATGTGGGAATAAATGTAAATCCTGAATATTTTTTTATGTGTGTACATTTAGTGAGGCTCTCAACGAGTGGCCACAGGAAAGAGACTTCTGAATATTCCACAGGTGTGCATTATTCAGTGACTCTCTGAATCAGTGGCCATAAAAATTAGACTCCAGACGAAAGCACAAGCTTGTAATGTTCAGTGAGGCTCCGAAAGAGGGGACATATGAATCAGACTACTAATTAGTCCACATGTGCGTTATTCACTGTTTGTCTGAATGAGGAGCCGTATGACATAGACTACCAATTATTCTCCATGTGTGCATTATTCAAACAGGTTATGTATGAGTGTCCATACCAAATAAACTCCTGACAGTCTTCCAGGTGTGTATTACTCAGAGATACCTGGAATTAGAGTTCATATAAAATAGACTCCTGAGAGAGAGATCCAAGATGGCTGATCGCTAACAGCTCGGGATTGTAGCTCCCAGTGAAAGCTCAGAAAACGTGAGGATGCCACATTTTCAGAGGAATTTTCATCACCTGCGGACCAGAAGATTTCCAGTGTAGGAGCCCCGCGGGTCACCAGCGCGACTTCTGTGGCCGGTGCAGCGGTTTTGTCGTTGCCTCGGCATGGCAGCTCTTCGTGCACAGTGAGTGGGACTGGTTCCCCTACTGACTGGTGTTTGGAGCTCCGGGAAGGCAGAGCCGCTTGTTGCAGACTCAAGAAGGAAGCCAGACTGGAGATTCCCAGGCAGAAGAGTACCATCAGTCTTATCACTGCTGTTTTTGCCAGCGCAGTGGGTTGCTCAGATTCCAGCACTGGGAATCAATAAATTGGACATACTCTCAGGAACTTAATCACAAAGGTGCTAATTGTAAAGATATCAGTTGGATAAAATCACAATAAAGAGAAAAAGCAGCCTAAACATGCTGAAAAGGCAGAGAGTCAGAACACCTCTTCCTCTACAGGGGATAGCAATTTCTCATCAGCAACGGAACAAGCCCTTATGGAAGAGAACTGTGTTCCAGTATCTGAAGTAGGCTTTAAAAGGTGGATGATAAAAAATTTTTGCGAGTTGAAACAACTCATTTTAACCCAATGTAAAGAAATTAAGAACTTTTAACAAAGGTTTAATTAAATGTTAAAAGAATGGACAATATAGAGAGGAATATAAATGAACTAATGGAGTTCAAAAAAACAACAAGAGAACTCAGTGAAATATGCACAAGTTTGAATAGCCGAATTGATCAAGCAGATGAAAGGATATCAGAGGTCGAAGACCAAATTAATGAAATGGAATGAGTAGACAAGAATAGAGAAAAAGGGATAAAATGGAATGAGCAAAGTCTCCACGAATCTTGGGACTATTTGAAAAGACCTAATCTACGTTTGATAGGTGTACCTAAATGTGATGGAGAAAATAAATCTCAGCTAAAAAACATTCTTCAGGATATTATCCAGGAAAATTTTCTCAATCTACCAAAGCAGGATACTATTCAACCTCAGGTAATACAGAGAACACCACAAAGATATTCCTTAAGAAGAGCAACCCCAAGACACATAATCATTAGATTCACCAAAGTTGAAACAAAGGAGAAAATACTAAGGGCAGCCAGAGAGAAAGGTCAGGTTACCCACAAAGGGAAACCTATTAGACTTACAGCAGATCTCTCAGCAGAAACCCTACAAGCCAAAAGAGAGTGGAGGCCGATATTTAATATCCTTAAAGAACAGAACTTTCAGCCCAGAATTTCATATCCTGCCAAACTAAGCTTCAAAATTGAAGGCAAAATAAAATTCTTTATGAATGAGCAAGCACTCAGAGATTTTATTACCACCAGACCTGCTTTAAAAAAGCTTCTGAAAGAAGCATTACACACAGAAAGGAACAACCAGTATTAGCCTTTCTAAAAATATGCCAAAAATTAAAGAGCATCAACATAAAGAAGAATTTACATCAAGGAATAGATAAAATAGAGAGTTAACATCAAATGGCACTAATCTTAAAATGAAATTGACTAAAATCCCCAACCAAAAGACACAGCCAAAACCTAAGGGTATACTATATCCAGACAAATTTCATATCCAAAGATACACAAAAACTCAAAACAAAGGGTTGGAGACAGATTTACCAACAAAATGGAGAATAAAAACAAATAAATAAATAAAAAGGGGTTGCAATTCATGCATTTGATAAAACAGATTTCCAACCAACAAAGATAGAGTGGTATAAGGATCAATGCAACCTAACACCCAGATACAAAAGACCCATAAAGAGATTTAGACTCAACGAGACAGAAAATTAATAAGTATATCCAGAATCTGAACTCAGATCAGTAACAAGTAAACTTAATAAGCACTTGAAGAGCTCTCCACTTTAAATACATACAATATACATTCTCCACTTTAAATACACAAATTAATGATTGGCAATTATTAATACCCATTCATAGAATAAAGTAATATTCCTGTTCTTTCTCCCTCTTTTTCTTCACCTCTTTTCCTTTCCTTCATAAAAAAATAAAATTAAATTAAATTAAAATTAAAAAAATAAAATAAAATAGACTTCTGACTATCACCCAAGTGTGTATCATTCAGGAAGGTACTTAATTCGTGGATATTATAAACAACCTCCTGATTCCTCCATTGAAGTTTATTATTCACTGAAACTTTGAATGAGAGGCCTGACTATTAAATAGACACCTTACTATTGTTCCATTGTGAATTATTCAATAAGGTACTAAATGAGCGGTAGTATGAAATAGAATCATGAGGATTCCCCAGGTGTGTATCATTCAGGGAGGCACAGAATGAGTGGCCATATAAAAAATGCTCGACTATTACACTGGTGTGGATTACTCACTGAGGCTCTAAATGAGTGGCTAAATGAAGTAGACACTTAATTCCTCCCCAGGTGTTTATTATTGAATGAGTCTCTGAGTAAGTGGGCACAAAAAAGAGTCTTAGTTGATTGCCCAGGTGATCATTACTTACAGAGCCTCTGAATGTGTATCCATTTGAAGTAGACACTTGACTGTTTCTGAGGTAAGTATTATTCACAGATGGCCTGAACGAGTGTCCATGTGAAAGAGATTCCTGGCCTACCAGATATACATATTATTCACTAAAACACTGAAAGATTGGCCTTATAAAATAGAACCCATTTTACTCCACAGGTTGTGCGTTATTCTTTTATTCTCCAAACGAATCACCATGTGAAACATACAAGTGATTATTCCACACATGTGTTGTATTCGAAGAGGTTCTGCATGAGTGTTAATATCAAATAGTCTTCTGACAATCACATATGTGTATGTCATTCACGAATCTTCTTAATTTGGGGCTACCTTAAATAGGGTCTTCATTTCTCCACAGCTGTTTATTATGCACTTAAGCTCTGAATGATAGGCTAAATGAAATAGACTCCTTACTATTGCCCCATTGTGCATTATTCTATAATGTTGAGATTGAGTGGCCATATTACCTGGACTCTGACTATTCCCAAGGTGTGTATTCTTTTGGGAGCTTCTGAATGAGTGACCACATAAAATAGACTCCTGACCCAATCCTCTAAACTATTTTTCAGCTCTCCATTTTTCAGAGACGGTGGGTGTACAGTCATATCAAATACTTTCAAGTCTGTTCCCCAAGTATGACTTGTGCATTGAGATTCTGAATAAGTGGCTGTATATAATAGATTCCTGAGTATTTTCCAGATAAATAAGATTCTTCACTGAGGATTTAAATTAGTGGCCATGTGAAATACACCCCTGACATTTCCATAGTTCTGTATTATTCTGTGAGGCTCTGAATGAGTGGCCATAATATAGCAACTCCTGAATACTTCTTAGGCTTGCGGTTTTACATTCGGCTCTAAATGAGTGTCTATACGAAATAGAATCCTGACTTTCCCCAAGATAAATGTTATTCATTTAACCTCTGAATATGTGGCTATACAAAATAGAATTCTGACTACAATACATGTGTTCCTTATTTAATGAAGCACTGAAATAGATGCCACATGTAATAGCATACAAAATATTCCTCAGGGAGATAGCCTGGGGATGAATACCAAGTGTGGGTGAAGGGGAGGAAAGCAGCAAAGCACACTGCCATGTGTGTACCTATGCAACTATCTTGCTTGTTCTGCACATGTACCCCCAAACCTATAATGCAATAAAAATTTAAAAAAAAAAAAAATATTCCTCAGGTATGTATTACTCACTGAGGCTCTGAAACTTTGGCCATATAAAATTGTTTCCTGTGTAGACCACAGGTGTGTATTTTTGAGTCTGACTCTAAATATTTGGGCATATGGAATAGACTAGTGACTATTCCAAAGTTATATATTACTCACACAGGCTTTGATTTGGTGGCCATATACAATAGACTGGTGTCTATTCCACACGTGTGCATTATTCCCTGAGGTAGTAAATGAGAGGCTATATAAAGAAGACTCCTAACACTTCCCCAGGTTTCTGTTACTCAGTGAGGCTCTTCTTGTGAGACCAGATGAAACAGGATGCTGTTTATCTTTAATATTTGCATTAATCAGTGAATCTCTGAATGAGTTGCTATATAAAATAGACTGCTGATTACTTTACATTTGTGATTATTTACTGAGGTTACGAGTCACTGGCCATATGAAATGGAATCCTAATTAATCCACACGTGCATATTATCCACTGAGACTATGAATGAGTGTCCAAATGAAATAGAAACCTGGCTACTCCACATTATTTACCGAGGCTCTGAATAAACGTCCATCGAAAATAGACTCCAAATTATTCTCCATATATGTATTATTCAGTGAGGCTCAGCAGAGTTGGCCATATTAATTAGACTCTTTACTATATCAAGGGTCTCTCTTATTCACTGAGGCTCTGAATCTGTGTCTACATGTCATAGACTCCTGACTACACCACATTATTCAGTGACACTCCAAATGAGAGGCCACATGAAAACGTCTCCTGACTATTCCACATGTGTGCATTATGTAGGGAAGCTCTGAATGTGCTGATAAAAGTAAATTCTGAATATTTTTTCAGGTATGTACATTTAGTGAGGTTCCCAATGAGTGGCCACAGGAAAGAGACTTCTGACAATTCCACAGGTGTGCATTATTCAGTGACTCTCTGGATTAGTGGCCATAAAAAGTAGACTCCATACGATGTCTGAAGTCTGTAATATTCAGTGAGGCTGTGAAATTGGGGCCATAGGAAACAGACTTCTAATTACTCCACGTGTGCGTTATTCACTGTTTGTCTGAAGGAGGAGCCATTTGACATAGACTCCTCATTATTCTCCATGTGTGCATTAATCAAAAAGGTTATGTATGAATGTCCATACCAAATAAACTTCTGACACTCCACCAGGTGTATATTACTCAGCAATACCCGGAATTAGAGTTCATATAAAACAGACTATTGACTATCACCCAGGTGTGTATCATTCAGGAAGGGACTTAATTTGTGGATATCATAAACATCTCCTGATTCCTCCATAGAAGTTTATTACTCACTGAAACTTTGAATGAGAGGCCTGACTATTAAATAGACACCTGAGTATTGCTCCATTGTGAATTATTCAATAAGGTTCTAAATGAGAGGTAGTATGAAATAGAATCATGAGGATTCCCAAGGTGTGTATCATTCAGGGAGGCACAGAATGAGTGGCCATATAAAAAATGCTCAACTATTTCCATGGTGTGGATTACTCACTTAGGCCCTAAATGAGTGGCTTCATAAGGTAGACACTTAAATCTTCCCCTGGTGTTTATTATTAAATGAGTCTCTGAGTAAGGGGGCACAAAAAAAGTGTCTCAGGTGTATTCACAGATGTACATTACTTACAGAGTCTCTGAATGTGTATCCATTTGAAGTAGACAATTGACTGTTTCTGACAAAGTATTATTCACAGAGGCCCTGAACGAGTGCCCATGTGAAAGAGATTCCTGACTTATCAGATATACACATTATTCACTAAAACACTGAAAGAGTGTCCTTATACAATAGATCCCATTTTACTCCACAGGGGTGCGTTATTTTTTGCCCCTCCAAACGAATCACCATGTGAAATATACAAGTGATTATTCCACACAAGTGCTGTATTCGAAGAGGTTCTGCATGAGTGTTTATATCAAATAGTCTCCTGACCCTCACATATGTGTATGTCATGCACGAAGCTGCTTAATTTTGGTCTACTTTGAATAGGGTCTTCATTTCTCCACAGCTGTTTATTATGCACTTAAGCGCTGAATGATAGGCTAAATGAAATAGACTCCTTACTATTGCCCCTTTGTGCCTTATTCGGTAATGCTGTGATTGAATGGCCATATGAACTTGACCCTGACAATTCCAAAGGTGTGTATTATATCGGGAGATTCTGAATGAGTGACCACAAAAACAAAAAGACTCCTGACTTTATCCTCTTGACTATTTCTCAGCTCTGCAATTTTCACTGAGTCAGTGGGTGTACAGTTATATCAAATATTCTCTAGTCTGTTCCCCAGGTGTGACTTGTGCAGTGAGACTCTGAATAAGTGGCTATATATAATAGATTCATGAGTATTTTCAAGATATATATGATTCTTCACTGAGGATATGAATAAGTGGCCATGTGAAATATGGCCCTGACGTTTTTATAGGTCTGTATTATTCTGTGAGCCTCTGAATGTGTGTCCATAATATAGAGACTCCTGAATACTCCCTAGGCTTGCATTTTTACAGTCGGCTCTAAATGAGTCCTATACAAAATAGAATCCTGACTTTCCCCAAGGTGTATGTTATTCAGGTAGGCTGTTAATAAATGGCTATACAAAATAGAATTCTGACTACAATACAGGTGTTTCTTATTTAATGAAGCAGTGAAATAGATGCCACATGTAATAGCATACTAAATATTCCTCTGGTATGTATTATTCACTGAGGCTCTGAATCTTTGGCCATATAAAATTGTTTCCTGTCTAGACCATAGGCGTGTATTTCTGAGTCTGACTCTAAATATTTGGGCATATGGAATAGACTAGTGACTATTCCAAAGTTGTGTATTACTCACGCAGGCTTTGATTTTGTGGCCATATAAAATAAACTGGTGTCTATTCCAAACGTGTGCATTATTCCCTGATGTAGTAAATAAGAGGCTATATTAAGTAGACTCCTAACACTTCCGCAGGTTTCTGTTACTCAGTGAGGCTCTTCTTGTGAGACCATATGAAACAGGATGCTGTCTATATTTAATATTTGTATTATAAAGTGAATCTCTAAATGAGTTGCTATATAAAATGGACTGCAAAGTACCTTACATTTGTGCATTATTTACTGAGGTTACGAGGCAGTGGTCATATGAAATGGAATTCTGACTAATCCACATGTGCGTATTATCCACTGAGTCTATGAATGAGTGTCCAAATGAAATAGAAACCTGGCTACTTCACATTATTTACCGAGGCTCTGAATGAACGTCCAACGAAAATAAACTCCAAATTATTCTCCAGATATGCATTATTCAGTGAGGCTCAGCAGAGTTGGCCATATAAATAAGACTCTTTACTATATCAAGGGTCTCTCTTATTCACTGAGGCTCTGAATCTGTGTCTACATGACATAGACTCCTGACTACACCACATTATTCAGTGACACTCCGAATGAGAGGCCACATGAAAAAGTCTCCTGACTATTCCACAGGTGGGTATTACATAGTGAGACTCTGAATGAGGGGATTAAATAAATCCTGAATATTTTTCCATGTATGTACATTTAATGATGCTCTCATCGACTGGCCATAGGGACGAGACTTCTGATTATTCCACAGGTGTGCATTATTCAGTGACTCTCTGGATTAGTGGCCATAAAACAGACTCCAGACGATATCACAGGTTTGTAATATTCAGTAGGCTGTGAAAGATGGGATATATGAAATGGACTTCTAATTACGCCATGTGTGCATTATTCACTGTTTGTCTGAAGGAGGAGCCATATGACATAGACTCCTTATTATTTTCCATGTGTGCATTATTCAAACAGGTTATGTATGAGTGTCCATACCAAATGAACTTCTGACACTCCCCCAGGTGTGAATTACTCAGAAATACCCGGAATTAGAGTTCATATAAAATAGACTCCTGACTATCACCCAGGTATGTATCATTCAGGAAGACACTGAATTCATGGATATTTTAAACAGCCTCCTGATTCCTCCATAGAATTTCATTATTCACTGAAACGTTGAATGAGAGGCCTGACTATTAAATAGACACCTGACTACTGCTACATCGTGAATTATTCAATGAGGTTCTAAATGAGTTGTACTATGAAATAGAATCGTGAGAATTACCCAGGTGTGTTTTATTCAGGGAGGCACAGAATGAGTGGCCATATAAAAAATGCTCGACTATTACCCTGGTGTGGATTACTCACTGAGGCTCTAAATAAGTGGCTCCATGAAGTAGACACTTAAGTCTTTCCCAGGTGTTTACTATTGAATGAATCTCTGAGTTCGTGGTCACAAAAAAGAGTCACAGGTGTATTGCCCAGGTGTTCATTACTTACAGGGACTCTGAATGTGTAGCCATTTGAAGTAGACCCTTGATTTTTCTGAGGAAAGTATCATTCACAGAGGCTCTGAATGAGTGCCATTGTGAAAGAGATTTCTGACTTACCATATATACATATTATTCAATAAAACCCTGAAGGAGTGGATTCATAAAATGGACCCCATTTTACTCCACAGGTGTGCGTTATTCCTTTACCCTCCAAATCAATCCCCATGTGAAATATACAAGTGATTATTCCACACATGTGCAGTATTCGAAGAGGTTCTGTATGAGTGTTTATATCAAATAGTCTCCAGACCCTCACATATGTATGTGTCATTCACGAAGCTGCTTTATTTGGGTCTACTTTAAATAGGGTCTTCATTTATCCACAGATGTTTATTATACACTTAAGCTCTGAATGATAGGCTAAATGAAATAAACTCCTTACTATTGCCCCATTGTGTATTATTCGGTAATGCTGTGATTGAGTGGCCATATGACCTGCACCCTGACTATTCCCAAGGTGTGTATTCTTTCGGGAGATTCTGAATGTGTGACCACATAAAATAGACTCTTGACACTATCCTATTGACTATTTCTCAGCTCTGCATTTTTCACTGAGTCGGTGGGTGTAAGGTCATAACAAATAGTCTCTAGTCTGTTCCCAAGGTGTGAATTGTGCAGTGAGGCTCTTAATAAGTGTCTATATATAAGAGATTCTGGAGTATTTTTCAGATATATAAGATTCTTCACTGAGGATTTGAATAAGTGGCCATGTGAAATACACCCCTGACGTTTCCATAGGTCTGTATTATTCTGTGAGGCTCTGAATGAGTGGCCATAATATAGACACTCCTGAATACTCCTTAGGCTTGCGTTCTTACATTCGGCTCTAAATGACTGGCTATACAAAATAGAATCCTGACTTTCCCCAAGGTGTATGTTTTTCAGTTAGTTTCTGAATATGTGGCTATAAAAATTTATTTCTGAATAAATACAGGTATTTCTTATTTAATGAAGCACTGAAATAGCTGCCACATAAAATAGCATGCTAAATATTACTCAGGTATGTTTTATTCACCGAGGCTCTGAAACTTTCCCATATAAAATTGTTTCCCGTCTAGACCACAGCTGTGTATATTTGAGTCTGACTCTAAATATTTTGGCACATGGAATAGACTAGTGACTATTACAAAGTCGTGTATTACTCACACAGGCTTTGATTTTGTGGCCATAAAAAATAGACTGGTATCTATTCCACACCTGTGCATTATTCCCTGAAGTAGTAAATGAGAGGCTGTATAAAGTATACTCCTAATACTTTCGCAGGGTTCTGTTACTCAGTGAGGCTCTTCTTGTGAGACCATATGAAACAAGATGCTGTCTATCTTTAATATTTGTATTATTCACTGAATCTCTGAATGAGTTGCTATATAAAATAGACTGCTGTGTACTTTACTGAGTGCTTTATTTACTGAGGTTACGAGTCAGTGGCATTATAAAATGGAATCCTGACTAATCCACACGTGCATATTATCCACTGAGGCTATGAATGAGTGTCCAAATAAAATAGACTCCTGGCTACTCCACATTATTTGTCGAGGCTCTGAATGAACGTCCATCGAAAATAGACTCCAAATTATTCTACACGTACGTATTATTCAGTGAGACTCGACAGAGTTGACCATATTGATTAGACTCATTACTATATCAAGGATCTCTATTATTCACTGATGGTCTGAATCTGTGTCTACATGACATAGACTCCTGACTACACCACATTATTCAGTGACACTCCGAATGACAGGCCACATGAAAAAGTCTCCTGACTATTCCACAGGTGTGCATTATTTAGTGAGACTCTGAATGTGGGGATAAAAGTAAATCCTGAATATTTTTCCAGGGGTGTAAATTTAGTGAGGCTCTCAAGGCGTGGCCATGGGAATGAGACTTCTGACTATTCCACAGGTGTGCATTATTCAGTGACTCTCTGGATTAGTGGCCACAAAAAATAGACTCCAGACGATATCACAAGTGTGTAATATACAGTGAGGCTGCGAAAGAGGGGCCATATCAAACGAACTTCTAATTACTCCTCATGTGTGTTATTCACTGTTCGTCTGAACGAGGAGCTGTATGAGATAGAGTCCTCATTATTCTACATATGTGTATTATTCAAGCAGGTTATGTATGACTGTCCATAGCAAATAACCCCCTGACACTTGCCCAGGTGTGTATTACTCAGTGATACCCAGAATTAGAGTTCATATAAAACAGACTCCTGACTATCACCCGGGTGTGTATCATTCGAGAAGGCACTTAATTCACGGATATCTTAAACAGCCTCCTGATTCCTCCATAGAAGTTTATTATTCAGTGAAACTTGGATTGAGAGGCCTGACACTTAAATAGACACCTCACTTTGGCTCCATTTTGAATTATTCAATAAGGTTCTAAATGAGTGGTACAATGAAATAGAATCCTGAGAATTTCCCAGATGTGTATCCTTCAGGGAGGCACATAATGAGTGGCCATATAAAAAATGCTCGACTATCACCCTGGTGTGGATTACACACTGAGGCTCGAAATGAGTGGCTACATGAAGTAGACAATTAACTCTTCCCCAGGTGTTTACTATTTAATGAGTCTCTGAGTAAGTGGGCATAAAAAAGAGTCTCAGTTGTATTGCCCAGGTGTTCATTACTTACAGAGACTCTGAATGTGTAGCCGTGTGAAGTAGACCCTTGACTGTTTCTGAGGAAAGTATTATTCACAGAGGCTCTGAACAAGTGCCCATGTGAAAGAAATTCCTGACTTATTAGATATACATATTATTCACTAAAACACTGAAAGTGTGGCCTTATAAAATAGACCCCATTTTACTCCACAGTTGTGCGTTATTCCTTGAGCCTCCAAACGAATCACCATGTGAAATATACAAGAGATTGTTCTACACATGTGCAGTATTCGAAGAGGTTCTGTATGAGTATTTATATCAAATAGTCTCCTGACCCTCACTTATGTGTATGTGATACATGAAGCTGCTTAATTTGAGTCTGTTTTAAATAGGTTCTTCATTTCTCCACAGCTGTTTATTATGCACTTAAGCTCTGAATGTTAGGCTAAATAAAATACACCCCTTACTATTGCCCTATTGTGCCTTATTTGGTAATGCTGTGATTGAGTGTCCATATGACCTGGACCCTGACTATTCTTAAAGTGTGTATTATTTCGCGAGGTTCTGAATGAGTGACCACATAAAGTAGACTCCTGACCCTATCCTCTTTACTATTTCTCAGCTCTGCAATTTTACGGAGATGGTGGGTGTACAATCACATCAAATAGTCTCTAGTCTTTTCTTCAAGTGTGACATATGCAGTGAGACACTGAATAAGTGGCTATATATAATATATTCCTGAGTATTTTCCAGATATATAAGATTCTTCACTGAGGATTTGAATAAGTGGCCATGTGAAATACACCACTGATGTCTCCATAGGTCTGTATTATTCTGTGAGGCTCTGAATGAGTGGCCATCATATCAAGACTCCTGAATAATTCTTAGGCTTGCGTTTTTACATTAGGCTCTGAATGAGTGGCTATACGAAATAGAATCCTGACTTTCCCCAACATGTATGTTATTCAGTTAGGCTCTGAATATGTGGCTATACAAAAGAGAATTCTGACTACAATACAGGTATTCCATATTTAATGAAGCACTGAAATAGATGCTACATGTAATAGCGTACTAAATACTCCTCAGGTATGTATTATTCACTGAGGCTCTGAACCTTTGGCCATATAAAATTTTTTTCTGTCTAGACCACAGGCGTGTATTTTTGAGTCTCACTCTAAATATTTGGGCTTATGAAATAGACTAGTGACTATTCCAAAGTTGTGTATTACTCACACATGCTTTGATTTTGTGACCATATAAAATTGACTGGTGTCTATTCCACACGTGTGCATTATTCGCTGAGGTAGTAAATGAGAGGCTCTATAAAGTAGACTCCTAACACTTCCCCAGGTTTCTGTTTCTCAGTGAGGCTCTTCTCGTGAGGCCATATGAAACAGGTTGCTGTCTATGTTTTATATTTGTATTATTCAGTGAATATCTGAATGAGTTGCTATAAAAAATAGACTGCTGACTACTTTACGTTTGTGATTATTTGCTGAGGTTATGAGTCAGTGGCCATATGAAATGGAATCTTGACTAATCCACACGTGCATATTATCTGCTGAGGCTATGAATGAGTGTCCAAATGAAATAGACTCCTGACTACTCCACATTATTTACCGAGGCTCTGAATGAACGTCCATCGAATATAGACTAGAAATTATTCTCCAGGTAGGTATTATTCAGTGAGGCTCAGCAGAGTTGGCCAAATTAGTTAGACTCTTTACTATTTCAAGGGTCTCTCTTATTCACTGAGGCTCTGAATCTGTGTCTACATGACATAGACTCCTGACTACACCACATTATTCAGTGACACTCCGAATGAGAGGCCACATTAACATGTCTCCTGACTATTACACAGGTGTGCATTTCTTGGTGTGACTCTGAATGAGGAGATAAAAGTAAATCCTGAATATATTTCCAGGTGTGTACATTTAATGAGTCTCTCAATGAGTAACCATAGGTGAGACTTCTGACTATTTCACAGGTGTGCATTATTCAGTGACTCTGGATTAGTGGCCATAATAAATAGACTCCAGATGATATTACAAGTGTGTAATATTCAGTGAGGCTGTGAACGTGGGCCAATATAAAACGGACTTCTATTTACTTCACGTGTGCATTATTCACTATTTTTCTGAAGGAGGAGCCGTATGACATAGACTCCTCATTATTCTCCATGTGTGCATTATTGAAACAGGTTATATATGAGTGTCGATATCAATTAAACTCCTGACACTCTCCCAGGTATGTATTTCTCAGCGATACCTGGAATTAGAGTTCATATAAAACAGACTTCTGACTATCACCCAGGTGTGTATCATTCAGGAAGGCACTTAATTCGTGGATATCTTAAACAGTTGCCTGATTCCTCCATAGAAGTTTATTATTCAATGTAACTTCGAATGAGAGGCCTGACTATTAAATAGACACCTGACTATTGCTCCATTGTGAAATATACAGTAAGGTTCTAAATGAGTGGTAGTATGAATTAGAATCATGAGAATTTCCCAGGTGTGTATCTTTCACAGAGCCAAAGAATGAGTAGCCATATAAAAAATGCTCAACTATTACCCTGGTGTGGATTACTCACTGAGGCTCTAAATGAGTGGCTACATGAAGTAGACACTTAAATCTTCCCTGGTGTTTATTTTTCAATGAGTCTCTGATTAAGGTGGCACAAAAAGAGTCTTAGGTGTATTGCCCAGGTGTTCATTACTTACAGTGACTCTGAATGTGAAGCAATTTGAAGTAAACCCTTGACTGTTTCTGAGGAAAGTATTATTCACAGAAGCTCTGAACGAGTGCCCATGTGAAAGAGATTTCTGACTTCTCAGATATATATATTTTTCACTAAAACACTGAAAGAGTGGCCTTATAAAATAGACCCCATTTTACTCCACAGGTGTGCATTATTCTTTTACCCTCCAAACGAATCCCCATGTGAAATGTACAAGTGATTATTCCACACATGTGCAGTATTTGAAGAGGTTCTGTTTCAGTGTTTATATCAGTCTCCTGATCCTAACATATGTGTATGTCATTCTCGAACCTTCTTAATTTGGGTCTACTTTGAATAGGGTCTTCATTTCTCCACAGCTGTTTATTATGCACTTAAGCTCTGAATTATAGGCTAAGTAAAATAGACTCCTTACTATTGCCCCGTTTGCATTATTCGGTAATTTTGTGATTAAGTGGACATATGATCTGGACTATGACTACTCCCAAGGTGTGTATTTTTTCGGGAAATTTTGAATGAGTGACCACATAAAATAGACTCCTGTCTCTATCCTCTAGACACCTGTCTCTATCCTCTTGACTATTTCTCAGCTCTGCATGTTTTACTGAGACGGTGGGTGTACAGTCATATCAAATAGTCTCTTGTCTGTTCCCCAGGTGTGACTTGTGCATTGAGACTCTGAATAAGTGGCTATATATAATATATTCCCGAGTATTTTCCAGATATATAAGATTCTTCACTGAGGATATGAATAAGTGGCCATGAGAAATACACCCCTGACGTTTCCATAGGTCTGTATTATTCTGTGAGGCTCTGAATGAGTGGCCATAATATAGAGACTCCTGAATACTTCTTAGACTTGCGTTTTCACATTCGGCTCTAAATGAGTGGCTATACGAAATAGAATCCTGACTTTCCCCAAGGTGTATGTTATTCAATTAGGCTCTGCATATGTGGCTATAGAAAATAGAATTCTGACTACAATATAGGTGTTCCTTATTTAATGAAGCACTGAAATAGATACCACATGTAATAGCATACTAAGTATTTCTTAGATATATATTATTCACTGAGGCTCTGAAAGGGTGGCCATATAAAATTGTTTCCCGTCTAGACCACAGGCGTGCATTTCTGAGTCTTACTCTAAATATTTGGGCATATGGAAGAGACTAGTGACTATTCCAAAGTTGTGTGTTACTCACAAAGGCTTTGATTTTGTGGCCATATGAAATAGACTGGTGTCTATTCCACACCTGTGCATTATTTCCTAAGGTAGTAAATGAGAGGCTATATAAAGTACACTCCTAACACTTCCCCAGGTTTCTGTTACTCAGTGAGGCTCTTCTTGTGAGACCACATGAAATAGGATACCGTCTATCTTTAATATTTGTATTATTCAGTGAATCTCTGAATGAGTTGTTATATAAAATAGACTGCTAAGAAGGAGGAGGCAAGATGGCGTCGTAGAGGTGACTCAGGATTGCAGCTCTCAGAGAAGGTGCAGAGGGTGAGTCCTAGCCGCATTCTCCGATGTTCCTTTTATACCCACAGAGCGTTGAAAGTCCCAGGTGTGGGAGAGACACGGGACGCTAGCGCACCCGGCTAACGCAGCTGGCTCCCGCCGCCTCTTCGGCCGCCGCTGCAGTGGGACCTGGTGCGAAACTCACTGGTCTGGGTGCCCTGTTAAACTGGAAATCTGAGATTTGGAAGGGCAGATTGGCATGTTCATCTGATTGAACGGGACTTGGACAATGAGGCAGACCAGGAGTTTCCTTGGAAGCGTGATCTGAGCCAGGGTAGTGGGCAGCAGCACGAGAGATCGCACAGATCCCAGTGCCCTATCAGCAGGCTACTGGGGCGCCAGTGAGAGAGTCGACCTTTCAGCGTGGGGAGAGGAAGAGAGAGAGAGAGAGGACGGACTCTGAGGCAGGGAGATGGGTGATTGTGCTCCGCGGGCCCCACGCTCACGGGGACAAGCAGGGCAGCGACTGGAGATGCTTGGGGCTGAGAGTTTTGCTGCCGGCATCTAGGACAGTGCAGCCCAGTGAGGGAGGGGCGTCCACCATTGCTGACGCAGTCCACCCCCACTGAAGTACCGCCCAGGACTGTCGCAGCCCGCCATTGCCGAGGCAACCTGCCATAAGAGAGAGACTCCGCACTCCACAGCAGAAGGGAGCCCAGCAGCAACAGGGCAGACGCGGGCTAGCAGGTCAGAGCCCCGGCAGGCAAATAGTGAATAGACTGCCGCCTAATGGGGCAGGACAGTACAACAGATACTCATAAAGAAAGCCCCAACTTCCTGAGACAGAGCACCTAAGGGGGGGGAAAGGGTGGTGTTTTATGAGTTCTATAGCAGCAGACATAAACAACCTCCCAACAATGCTGAATAAACAACGGAGCTCACAGCTCAGCACTGGAGATCCTATAAATCACAGACTGACTCCTCAAGCAGCTCCCTGACCCCTGTATATCCAAGGAGTCACCCCAGAAAAGGATAATCAGACTGACATTAGGCTGGCATTATTCTGGAACAAGGACAGCAGATGAAGAAACTGGTATGATCCCTCACTGTTCCGCAGCTGCTGCAGGTATATCACAGAAAAGCAGGGCCTGGAGTGGACCTCAGCACTCATAAAGCAGAGGGGATAGACCATTAGAGGGAAAATTAAGTAACAGAAATACTTCATCATCAACAATCTCAGCGTCCACACAGAGACCCAATTGAAATATCAGAAACTACTAAGACGACAGGCGGATAAATCCATAAAGATGGGAAGAAACCAGCGCAAAAAGGAGGAAAGCACCAGAAACCAAAACACCTCACCTCCAAAAAAGGATCAAAACTCCTCACCAGCAAGGGAACAAAGCTGGATGGAGAATGAATGTGATGAAATGACGGAATCAAACTTCAGAAAGTGGATAATGAGAAACTTCAGTGAGATAAAGGAACATGTACTAAACCAGTGCAAAGAAACTAAGAACCTTGAAAAAAGATTTGAAAAAAGATTCGAGGAATTGATAAAAAGAATGGACAACTTAGAGAGGAATATGAATGAATTGAAGGAGCTGAAAAACACAACACGAGAACTTCGTGAAGCATGCACAAGTTTCAACAGCCGAATTGGCCAAGCAGAAGAAAGAATATCAGAAACTGAAGAACAACTCAATGAAATAAAACGAGAAACCAAGATTAAATTAAAAAGTACAAAAAGGAATGAACAAAATCTCCAAGAAATGTGGGACTACGTGAAGAGACCCAACCTACGTTTGATAGGTGTACCAGAATGTGATGAAGAGAATGAATCCAAGCTGGAAAACACTCTTCAGAATATTATCCAGGAAAATTTCCCCAATTAAGCAAGACAGAACAATACTCAACTCCAGGAAATACAGAGAACACCACAAAGATACTCTGCAAGAAGAGCAACCCCAAGGCACATAATCGTCAGATTCACCAGGGTTGAAACAAAGGAGAAAATACTAAGGGCAGCCAGAGAGAAAGGTCGTGTCACCCACAAAGGGAATCCCATCAGACTCACAGCAGATCTCTCGGCAGAGACTCTACAAGCCAGAAGAGAGTGGGGGCCAATATTGAACATCCTTAAAGAAAATAGCTTTCAACCCAGAATTTCATATCCAGCCAAACTGAGCTTCATAAGTGAAGGAAAAATAAAATCCTTCACGAACAAACAAGTACCCAGAGATTTTGTCACTACTAGGCCTCCTTTATAAGAGCTCCTGAAAGAGGCACTACACTAGAAAGAAACAACTAGTTCCAGCCATCCTAAAAGCATACCAAATGCTGAAGACCATCAAAAAAATGAGAAATGTACATGAACCAATGGGCAAAACAGCCAGCTAGCATCAAAATGGCAGTATCAAATTCACACATAACAATATTAACCCTGAATGTAAATGGGCTAAATGCACCAATCAAAAGACACAGACTGGCAAATTGGATAAAAAACCAAAACCCATCAGTGTGCTGTATCCAGGAAACCCACCTCACACGCAAAGATACACAAAGGCTCAAAATAAAAGGATGGAGGAAGATTTACCAAGCAAATGGAGAGCAAAAAAAAGCAGGAGTTGCAATTCTCATCTCTGATAAAATAGACTTTAAAGCAACAAAGATCAAAAGGGACAAAGAAGGTCATTACATAATGGTAAAGGGATCGATACTACAAGAAGAGCTAACGATTCTAAATATATATGGACCCAATGTAGGAGCACCCAGATATATAAGGCAAGTTCATAATGACTTACAAAGAGACTTAGACTCCCACACAATAATATTGGGAGACTTTAACACTCCACTGTCAATAGCAGACAGATCAACCAGACAGAAAATTAACAAGGATATCCAGGACTTGAACTCAGACCTGGAACAAGCAAACCTGATAGACATTTACAGAACTCTCCACCACAAATCCACAGAATATACATTCTTCTCAGCACCACATCACACCTATTCCAAAATTGACCACATAATTGGAAGTAAAGCACTCCTCAGCAAATACAAAACAACGGAAATCATAACAAACAGTGTCTCAGAACACAGTGCAATCAACTTGGAACTCAGAATTCAGAAAATAACTCAGAACCACACAGCGTCATGGAAACTGAACGTTGATTGGATAAACAAAGAAATAAAGGCAGAAATAAAGAAGTTCTTTGAAACCAACGAGAATAAAGACACAACGTACTAGAATTTGTGGGACACAATTAAAGCAGTCTGTAGAGGAAAATATATAGCAATAAGTGTTCACATGAGAAGAGTGGAGAGATCCAAAATTGACACCCTATCGTCAAAATTGAAAGAGCTAGAGGAGCAAGATCAAAAAAGCTCAAAACCTAGGTGAAGAAAAGAAATAACTAAGATCACAGCAGAACTGAAGGAGATAGAGACAAAAAAAACCCTTCAAAAAATCAATAAATCTAAGAGCTGGTTTTTCGAAAAGATCAACAAAATAGAGAGACCACTAGCCAAACAGATAAAAAAGAAAAGAGATAACAAATAAGTAGATGCAATAAAAAACGATAAATGGTAAATCACCGCAGATTTCACAGAAATTGAAACCATCATCAGAGAATACCACAAACAACTCTATGCACATAAACTAGTAAACCAGGAAGAAATTGATAATTTCCTGGACACCTGTGTCCTCCCAAGCCTAAACCAGGAGGAAACGGAAACTATGAATAGACCAATAACAAGGTCTGAAGTCGAGGCAGCAACTAAAAGCCTACCACACAACAAAAGCCCAGGTCCAGATGGGTTCACAGCTGCATTCTACCAGACACACAAAGAGGATCTGGTAGCATTCTTTTAGAAACTATTCCAAATAAATCAAAAAGAGGAACCCCTTCCCAAATCATTTTATGAGACCAACATCATCCTGATACCAAAACCCGGCAGAGACAAAACAAAACAAAAAAACTTCAGGCCAATATCCATGATGAACATAGATGCAAAAACTTTCAATAAAATACTGGCAAACCGATTGCAACAGCACATTAAATAACTTATCCATCATGATCAAGTAGGATTCATCCCTGGGTTGCAAGGCTGTTTCAACATACGCAAGTCTATAAATGTAAGTCACCACATAAACAGAAGCAGAAACAAAAACCACATGATTATCTCAATTGATGCAGAGAAGGCATTTGAAAAAATTCAACAGCCCTTTATGCTAAAAACCCTCAATAATCTTGGTATTGATGGAACATATCTCAAAGTAATTAAAGCTATTTATGACAAACCAACAGCCAATATCATACTTAACAGGCAAAAACTGGAAGCATTCCCTTTGAAATCCGGCACTAGACAAGGATGCCCTCTCTCACCATTCCTATTCTACGTAGTACTGGAAGTTCCAGCCAGAGCAATCAGGCAAGGAAAAGAAATAAAGCGTATTCAAATAGGAAAAGTGGAAGCCAAATTCTCTATCTTTGCTGATGACATAATAGTATACCTAGAAGACCTAATCCCCTCAGCCCAAATGTGCTGAAGATGATAAGCAACTTCAGAAAGTCTTAGGATATAAAATCAACGTGCAGAAATCACAAGCATTCCTATACACAAATAACAAACTTAAAGCGAACCAAATCAAGAATGAACTGCCATTCACAATTGCTACAAAGAAAATAAAATACCTAGGAATACAACTCACAAGGAAAGTAAGGGATCTCTTTCAGAGAAACTACGAACCACTGCTCAGTGAAATAAGAGAGGACACAAACAGATGGAGAAACATTCCATGTTCGTGGTTAGGAATCATTAATATCGTGAAAATGGCTGTACTGCCCAAAGTAATTTACACAATCAATGCTATCCCCATCAAACTGCCATGGAATTTTTTTACAGAACTGAAAAAAAACACCATGAACTTCATATGGAACCAGAAGAGAACCCGCATAGCCAAGTGAATTCTAAGAAAAAAGAACACAGCGGGATGCATCACAATACCAGACTTCAAACTATACTACAAGGCTACAGTAATCAAAAGAGCATGGTACTGGTACCAAAATAGAGATATAGGCCAATGGAACAGAACAGAGGCATCGGAGGCAACACAACATATCTACAACCATATTATCTTTTATAAACCAGACAAAAACAAGCAATGGGGAAAGGATTCCCTGTTTAATAAATGGTGCTGGGAAAACTGCCTAGCCATGTGCAGAAAGCAGAAACTGGAACCCTTCCTGAAACCTTACAATAAAATTAACTCCAGATGGATTAAAGACTTAAACATAAGACCTGGCACCATAATAACCCTAGAAGACAATCTAGGCAAAACCATTCCGGACATAGGAGTAGGCAAGCATTTCATGAACAGAACACCAAAATCATTGGCAACAAAAGACAAAATAGAAAAATGGGACCTAATCAAACTCCACAGCTTCTTCATGGCAAAAGAAACAGTCGCTAGAGTGTATCGGCAACCATCAGAATGAGAAAAAAATCTTTGCAGTTTACGCATCTGACAAAGACCTGATATCCAGAGTTTACAAAGAACTCAAGAAGATTTACAGAAAAAAAAAAAAAAAAAAAGCCAATTCCAAAATGGGCAAAGGATATGAACAGACACTTTACAAAAGAAGACATACATGAGGCCAACAAACACATGAAAAAATGCTCATCATCACTGGTCATTAGAGAGATGCAAATCAAAACCACATTGAGATACCATCTCACGCCAGTTAGCATGATGATCATTAAAATATCTGGAGATAGCAGATGCTGGAGAGGATGTGGAGAAATAGGGACACTCTTACACTGTTTGTGGGAGTGTAAGTTAGTGAAACCATTGTGAAAGACAGTGTGGCGATTCCTCAAGGACCTAGAAAAAGAAATTGCATTTGACCCAGCAATCTCATTACTGGGTATATATCCAAAGGACTATAAATCGTTCTACTATAAGAACACATGCACATGAATGTTCACTGCAGCACTGTTTACAATAGCAAAAACCAGGAACCAACCCAAATGCCCAATGATGATAGACTGGACTGGGAAAATGTGGCACATATACACCATGGAATATTATGCAGCAATCAAAAATGATGAGTTTGTGTCCTTTGTAAGGACATGGATTAATCAGGAGAATATCACTCTCAGCAAACTGACAGAAGAACAGAAAAAGAAATACCGCATATTCTCACTCCTAGGCGGGTGAGAAAAATGAGAACACATGGACAAAGGCAGGTGGTCTACTACACACTGGTGTTTATTGGGGAGAATGGGAGAGGGACAGCGGGGGGAGGGCGCTGGGGAGGGATAGCCTGGGGATAAATGCCAAGTGTGGGTGAAGGGGTGGAAGGCAGAAAAACACACTCCCATGTGTGTACCTATGCAACTATCTTGCACATTCTGCACAAGTACCCACAAACCTATAATGCAATAAAAATTTTTTTAAAAAAGTAAACCCTGAATATTTTTCCAGGTGTGTACATTTAGTGAAGTTTTTAACGAGTGGCCATAGGAAAGAAAGTTTTGACTATTCCACAGGTGTGCATTATTTAGTGACTCTCTTGAGTAGTGGCCATAAAACATAGACTCCGGACGATATCAGAAGTGTGTAATATTCAGTGAGGCTGTGAAAGAGGGGCCATAGGAAACGGACTTCTAATTACTCCATATGTGCGTTACTCACTGTTTGTCTGAATGAGGAGCCATATAACATAGAGTCCTAATTATTCTAGATGTGTGCATTATTCAAAAAGGCTATGTATGAGTGTCCATACCAAATAAACTCCTGAATTTTCCCCAGGTGTGTATTACTCAGTGATACCCGGAATTAGAGTTCATATAAAATAGACTCCTGTCTGTCACCCAGGTGTGTATCATTCAGGAAGGCACTTAATTCATGGATATCATAAACAGCCTCCTGATTCCTCCATAGAAGTTTATTATTTACTGAAACTTTGAATGAGAGTCCTGACTATTAAATAGACACCTGACTATTGCTCCATTGTGAATTATTCAGTAAGTTTCTAAAGGAGTGGTAGTATGAATTTGAATCATGAAAATTCCCCAGGTGTGTATCATTCAGGGAGGCACAGAATGAGTGGCCATATCAAAAATCCTCGAATACTACCCTGGTTTGGATTATTCACTGAGGCTCTAAATGAGTGGCTAGATAAAGTATACACTTAACTCTTCCCCAGGTGTTTATTATTGAATGAGTCTCTGAGTAAGTGGGCACAAAAAAGAGTCTCATGTGTATTTCCCAGGTGTTCATTACTTACAGAGACTCTGAATATGTAGTCATGTGAAGTGGACCCTTGACTGTTTCTGAGGAAACTATTATTCACAGAAGCTCTGAACGAGTGCCCATGTGAAAGAGATTCCTGACTTATCAGATATACATATTATTCACTAAAACACTGAAAGAGTGGCCTTATAAAATAGACCCCGTTTTACTCCACAGGTGTGCGTTATTATTTTACCCTCCAAACGAATCACCGTGTGAAATATAGAGGTGATTATTCCACACATGTGTAGGATTCGAAGAGGTTCTGCATGAGTTTTTATATCAAATAGTTTCCTGACGCTCATATATGTGTATGTCATTCATGAAGCTTCTTAATTTGGGTCTACTTTGAATAGGGTCTTCATTTCTCCACAGCTCTTTATTATGCACTTAAGGTCTAAATGATAGGCTAAGTGAAATTGACTCCTTACTATTGCCCCATTGTGCATTATTCGGTAATGCTGTGATTGAGTGGACATATGACCTGGACTCTGACTATTCCCAAGGTGAGTATACTTTCGGGAGTTTCTGAATTAGTGACCATATAAAATAGACTCCTGACACTATCCTCTTGACTATTTCTCAGCTCTGCATTTTTCACTTTGACAGTGGGTGTACGGTCATATCAAATAATCTGTAGTTGGTTCACCAGGTGTGACTTATGCAGTGAGACTCTGAATAAGTGGCTATGTATAATAGATTCCTGATTATTTTCAAGATATATAAGATTCTTCCATGAGGAATTGAATAAGAGGCCTTGTGAAATACACCTCTGATGTCTCCATAGGTCTTTATAATTATGTGAGGCTCTGAATGAGTTGCCCTAGTATAGAGACTCTTGAATACTCCTCTAGGCTTCCATTTTTACATTCGGCTCTAAATGGGTGGCTATACAAAATTGAATCCTGACTTTCCACAAGGTGTTTGTAATTCAGGTACGCTCTGAGTATGTAGCTATACAAAATAGATTTCTGACTACTATATGGGTGCTCCTTATTTAATGAAGCACTGAAATAGATCCCACATGTAATAGAATACTAAATATTCCTCTGGTATGTATTATTCACTGAGGCTCTGAATCTTTGGCCATATAAAATTGTTTCCTGTTTAGACCATAGGCGTGTATTTCTGAGTCTGACTCTAAATATTTGGGCATATATAATAGACTAGTGACTATTCCAAAGTTGTGTATTACTCACACAGGCTTTGATTTTGTGGCCATATAAAATAGACTGGTGTCTATTCCACACGAGTGCATTATTCCCTGAGGTAGTAAATGAGAGGTTATATAAAGAAGACTCCTAACACTTCCCCAGGTTTCTGTTACTCAGTGAGGCTCTCTTTTTGAGACCATATGAAAAGGATGCTCTCTATCTTTAATATTTTTATTATTCAGTGTATCTCTGAACGAGTTGCTATCTAAAATAGACTGCTGAATACTTTACATTTGTGCATTATTTACTGAGATTACGAGTCAGTGGCCATATGAAATGGAATCCTGACTAATCCACACCTGCATATTATCCACTGAGGCTATGAATGAGTGTCCAAATGAAATAGATTTCTGGCTATTCCACATTATTTACCAAGGCTCTGAATGAACGTCCATCAAAAATAGACTCCAAATTATTCTCCAGGTATGTATTATTCAGTGAGGCTCAGCAGATTTGGCCATATTAATTAGACTCTTTGCAATATCAAGGGTCTCTCTTATTCACTGAGGCTCTGAATTTGTGTCTACATGACATAGACTCCTGACTACACCACATTATTCACTGACCCTCCAAATGAGAGGCCATATGAAAAAGTCTCCTCACTATTTCACAGGTGTGCATTACTTAGTGAGACTCTGAATGAGGGGATAAAAGTAACTCCTGAATATTTTCCCAGGTGTGTACATTTAGTAAGGCTCTCAATGAGTGGCCATAGGAAAGAGACTTCTGACTATTCCACAGGTGTGCATTATTCACTGACTCTCTGGAGTAGTGGCCATAAAAAGTAGACTCCAGATGATATCAGAAGTGTGTAATATTCAGTGAGGCTGTGAAAGAGGGGCCATAGAAAATGGACTTCTAATTACTCCATGTTTGCATTATTCACTGTTTGTCTGAGTGAGGAGTCATATGACATAGACTCCTCTTTATTCCACATGTGTGCATTATTCCAACAGGTTATGTATGAGTGTCCATACCAAATAAACTCCCGACCCTCCCCCAGGTGTGTATTACACAGTGATACCCGGAATTAGAGTTCATATAAAACAGACTCCTATCTATCACCCAGGTGTGTATTATTCAGGAAGGCACTTAATTCGTGGATATCTTAAACAGCCTCCTGATTCCTCCATAGAAGTTTATTATTCACTGAAACTTTGAATGAGAGGCCTGACTATTAAATAGACACCTGACTATTGCTCCATTGTGAATTAATCAATAAGGTTCTAAATGAGTGGTAGTATGAAATAGAATCATGAGGATTCCCCAGGTGTGTATCATTCATAGAGGGACAGAATGAGTGGCCATATAATAAATGCTCGACTATTACCCTGGTGTGGATTAATCACCGAGTCTCTAAATGAATGGCTACATGAAGTAGACACTTAAATCTTCCCAGCTGTTTATTTTTTAATGAGTCTCTGAGTCAGGTGGCCCAAAATAAGTCTTAGGTGTATTGCCCACGTGTTCATTACTTACAGTGACTCTGAATGTGTAGGAATTTGAAGTAGACCCTTGACTGTTTCTGAGGAAAGTATTATTCACAGAGGCTCTGAACTAGTGCCCACGTGAAAGAGATTTCTGACTTATCAGATATATATATTATTCACTAAAACACTGAAAGAGTGGCCTTATAAAAACGACCCCATTTTACTCCACAGGTGTGCCTTATTCTTTTACCCTTCAAACGAATCCCCATGTGAAATATACAAGTGATTATTCGACACATGTGCAGTATTTGAAGAGGTTCTATCTGAGTGTTTATATCAGTCTCCTGACCCTCACATATGTGTATGTCATACTCTAAGCTGCTTAATTTTGGTCTACTTTGAATTGGGTCTTCATTTATCCACATCTGTTTATTATGCACTTAAGCTCTGAATGATAGGCTAAATAAAATAGCCTCCTTACTATTGCCCCATATTGCATTGTTCGGTAATACTGTGATTAAGTGGACATATGACCTGGATTATGACTATTCCCAAGGTGTGTATTTTTTCGGGAGTTTCTGAATGAGTGACCACATAAAATAGACTCCTGTCTCTATCTTCTTGACTATTGCTCAGCTCCGCATTTTTCACTGAGACGGTGGGTGTAGGGTCATATCAAATAGTCTCTAGTCTGTTTCCCAGGTGTGACTTGTGCATTGAGACTCTGAGTAAGTGGTTATAGATAATAGAATCCTTAGCATTTGTCAGACATATGTGATTCTTCACTGAGGTTTTGAATAAGAGGTCATGTGAAATACACCTCTGACGTTTCCATAGGTCTGTATTATTCTGTGAGGCACTGAAAGTGTGGCCATAAAATAGAGACTACTGAATACTCTTCAGGCTTGCGTTTTTATACATTTGGCTTTAGATGAGTGGCTATACAATATAGAATCATGACTTTCCCCAAGGCGTATGTTATTCAGTTAGGCTCTGAATATGTGGCTATGCAAAATAGAATTCTGATTACAATACAGGTATTCCGTATTCAATGAAGCTCTGAAATAGGTGCCACATGTAATAGAGTCCTGAGTGTTCCTCAGGTATGGATAATTCACTGAGGCTCTGAATCTTTGGCCTAATGAAATTGTTTCCTGACTAGTCCAAAGGCATGTATTATTGATTCTGACTCTAAATATTTGGGCATATGGAATAGACAAGTGACTATTCCAAAGTTTTTTATTACTCACTCAGGCTTTGATTTTGTGACCATATAAAATAGACTAGTGTCAATTCCACAAGTGTGCATTATTCCCTGAGGCTGTAAATGAGAGGTTATATAAAGTAGACTTCTAACACGTCCCCAGGTGTGTGTTACTCAGTGAGGCTCTTCTTGTGTGACCATATGAAACGGGATGATGTCTATCTTAAATATTTGTATTATTCAGTAAATATCAGCATGAATGGCTATATAAAATAGACGGTTGAATACATTACATTTCTGCATTATTCACTGAGGTTATGAGTCAGTGGCCATATAAAATCGAATCCTGGCTAATCCACATGTGAATATTATCTACTGAAGCTATGAATGAGTTTCCAAATGAAATAGACTCCTTGCTACTCCACAGGTGTGCATTATTTACCGAGGCTCTAAGTGAATGATTGTCCATGAAAAATAGACACCAAATTATTCTCCAGCTGTGTATTATACAGTGAGGCTCAGAAGATGTGGTCATATTAATTAGATTCCTTACTATGGCAAAGGTCTGTCTTATTCACTGAGGCTGTGAACATGTGTCTACATGAAATAGACTCCTGACTACACCACATTATTCAGTGACACTCCGAATGAGAGGCCACATGAAAAAGTCTCCTGACTATTCCACAGGTGTGCATTATTCATTGAGACTCTGTATGAGGGTACAAAAGTAAATCCTGACTATTTTCCCAGGTGTGTACATTTAGTCAGGCTCTCAACGAGTGGCAATAGGAAAGAGAATTCTGACTATTCCGTAGGTGTGCATTATTCAGTGAGTCTCTGAACAAGTGGCCATAAAAAGTGTACTCCAGACTAAATGACAAGTGTGTAATATTCAGTGAGGCTGTGAAAGAGGGTAGATATGAAACAGACTTCTATTTACTCCACATGTGCCTATTCACTGTTTGTCTAAATGAGTAGCCCTATGATATAGACTCCTCATTATTCTCCATGTGTCCATTATTCAAAGAGGTACTGTATGAGTGTCCATAACAAATAGAGCCCTGACACTCCATTAGGTGTGTATTGCTCAGCATTACACAGAATTAGAGTTCATATAAAATAGACTCCTCACTATCACCCAGGTGTGTATCATTCAGGAAGAAACATACATCATGGCTATGTTAAACAGCGTCCTGATTACTCAATAAAATTTTATTAATCGCCAAAACTCTGAATGAGCGGCCATATAAAATAAACACCTGACTATTTCTCCATTGTGAATTATTCAATAAGGTTCTAAATGAGTGGTAGTATGAAATAGAATCATGAGGATTCCCCTGGTGTGTATCATTCAGGGAGGCACAGAATGAATGGCCATATAAAAAATGCTCGACTATTACCCTGGTGTGCCTTTTTTACTGAGGCTCTAATTGACTGGCTACATGAAGTAGACTCTTAACTCTTCCCAAGTTGTTTATTATTGAATGAGACTCTGACTAAGTGGGCATAAAAAAGAAACTCAAGTCTATTGCCCAGGTGGTCATTACTTACAGAGACTCTGAATGTGTAGCCATTTGAAGTAGACCCTTGACAATTTCTGAGGGAAGTATTATTCACAGAGGCCCTGAATGAGTGGCCATGTGAAAAAGATTCCTGACTTATCAGATACACATATTATTCACTAAAACACTGAAAGTGTGGCCTTATGAAAAAGACCCCATTTTACTCCACAGGTGTGCGTTATTTTTCGATTCTACAAACGAATCACCATTTGAAATAGACTAGTGATTATTCCCCACATGTGCAGTACTCGAAGAGGTTTTGTATGAATGTCTATATCAAATTGTCTTTTGACTCTCACATATGTGTTTATTATTCAGGGAGCTGTTCATTTGGGGCTACCTTAAAAAGGGTCCTGACTACTACACATCTCTTTACTAGGCACTGAATCTCTGAATGAGAGACCGTATGAAATAGACTCCTTACTATTGCCCAATTGTGCATTATTCGGTAAAGCTGTTATTGATTGGCCATACAAGCAGGACTCTGACAATTCCCAAGCTGTGTATTCTTCAGTGAGTTTCTATATGAGTGACCACATAAAATAGACTTCTCACTTTATCCTCTTGACTATTTCTCAGCTCTGAATATTACAATGAGTCGCTGGATTAATGGTCATATCAAATATTCTCCAGACTATTCCCAAATTTTGCATTATTCAGTGAGTCTCTGAATAAGTGTTTATATATAATAGAATCCTGACAATTGCCCAGATATATATAATTCTTCACTGAGGTTCTGAATAAGTGGCCATGAGAAATACAACCCTGACGTTTCCATATGTCTGTATTATTCTGCGAGGCTCTGAATGTGTGACCATAAAATAGAGACTCCTGAATACTCCTCAGGCGTGCGTTTTTACATTCGGCTCTAAATGAGTGGCTATACGAAATAGAATCTTGACTTTCCCCAAGGTTTATGTTATTTAGTTTGGCTCTGAATATGTGGCTATATAAAATAGAATTCTGACTACAATACAGGTGTTCCTTATTCAATGAAGCTCTGAAATATATGCCACATGTAATAACGTCCTGAGTATTCCTCAGGTATGTATTATTCACTGAGGCTCTGAAACTTTGGCAGTATGAAATAATTTCCTGACTAGTCCAGAGGCATGTATTATTGACTCTGACTCTAAATATTTGGACACATGGAATAGATAAGTTAGTATTCCAAAGTTGTTTAGTGCTCACTCAGGCTTGGATTTTGTGGCCGTATAAAATAGACTAGTGTCTATTCCACACGTGTGCATTATTCCCTGAGGCTGTAAATGAGTGGCTCCTTAAAGGAGACTCTTAACTCTTCCCCAGGTGTTTATTATTGAATGAGACTCTGACAAAGTGGGCATAAAAAGGAGACTCTTGTGTATTGCCCAGGTGTGCATTACTTACAGAGACTCTGAATGTGTAGCCATTTGAAGTAGACACTTGACTATTTCTGAGAAAAGTTTTATTCACTGATTCCCTGAACGAGTGCCCATGTGAAAGTGGTTCCTGACTTATCAGATATACATATTATTCACTGAAACACTGAAAGAGTGGCCTTATTAAATAGGCCACATTTTACTCCACAGGTGTGCGTTACTTTTGACTCTCCAAATGAATCAGTATATGAAATAGACTAGTAATTATTCCCCACATGTGCTGTATTCGAAGATGTTCTTTATGAGTGTCCATATCAAATACTCTCCTGACTATCACACATATGTGTATCATTCATGGAACTGCTTCATTCATGGCTACCTTAAATAGGATCCTGACTACTCCACAGCTGTTTATTATGCACTGAAGCTCTGAATGAGAGGCCATATGAAATAGACTTCTTACTATTACCCCATTGTGCATTATTTGGTAATGATGTGATGTAGTGGCCATAGGACCTGGACTCTGACTATTTCCAAGGTGTGTATTCTTCAGTGAGTTTCTGAACGAGTGACCACACAAAATACACTCCTGACTCTAACCTCTTGAATATTTCTCAGCTCTGCCTTTTCCACTGAGTCGCTTGGTGTACGGTCATATCCAATTATCTCCAGACTATTTCAGAAGTGTGCGTTTTTCAGTGAGTCTCTGAATAAGTGGCTATATATAATAGAATACTGAGTATTTTCCAGATATATATAACTCTTCACTGAGGTACTGAATAAGTGGCCATGTGAAATACACTCCTGACTTTTTCATAGGTCTGTATTAATCTGTGAGGCTCTGAATGAGTGGCCATAATATAGAGACACTCAAATACTCCTCAGGCATGCGTTTTTACATTAGGCTATAAATGAGTGGCTATACGAAATAGAATACTTAATTTCCCCATGGTGTATGTTATTCAGTTAGGCTCTGAATATTTGGCTATATGAAATAGAATTCTTACTACAATATGGGTGTTTATTATTCAATGAATCTCTGAAATAAATGCCATATGTAATATCGTCCTGAGTATTCCCCAAGTATGTATTATTCACTGAGGCTCTGAAACTTTGGCCATATAAAATTGTTTCCTGACTAGTCCACTGGAGTGTATTATTGACACTGACTCTGAATATTTGGGCATACGAAATATACTAGTGTCTATTCCAAAGTTTTTTATTACTCACTCATGCTTTGATTTTGTGGCCATATAAAATAGACTAGTGTCTATTTCATATTTGTGCATTATTCGCTGAGTCTGTAAATGAGACGCTATATAAAGTAGACTCCTAACACTTCCCCAGGTGTGTATTACTCAGTGAGGCTCTTCTTGTGTGACCATATAAAACAGGATGCAGTCTCTCTTACATAACTATTATTTAGTAAATCTCTGAATGAGTGTCTATATGAAATAGAATGCTTTGTACTTTACATTTGTGCATTATTCACTGAGGTTATGAGTCAGTGGCCATATGAAATGAAATCCTGACTAATTCACACATGCATATTATCCACTGAGGTTACAAATGAGTGTCCAAATTAAATAGACTCCTGGCTACTCCACAGGTGTGCATTATTCACCGAGGATCTGAATGAATGACCATCGAAAATAGACTCCAAATTATTCTCCAGGTGTGTCTTATTCAGTGAGGCTCAGAAGATACGGCCATATATATTAGATGCCTTACTACAGCAAGGGTCTGTCTTATTCATTGAGGCTCTGAATATGTGTCTACATGAAATTGACTTTCGATTACACCACATTATTCAGTGATACTCCAAATGTGAGGCCACATGAAAAAGTCTGCTGACTATTCCACAGGTGAGCATTATTTAGTGAGACTCTGAATGATAAGATAAAATTAAATTTTATTTTCCCAGTTGTGTACATTTACTGAGGCTCTCAATGAGTGGCAATAGGAAAGAGACTACTAACTATTCTGAAAAAATGCATTATTCAGTGATTTTCTGAATGAGTGGCCATAATAAATAGACTGCAGAGTATATCACAAGTGTGTAATATTCACTGAGGCTGAGAAAGAGGGGCCATATGCAACAGACTTTTCATTACTTCACATGTGCATTATTCACTGTTTGTCTGAATGTGTAGCCATATGACATAGACTCCTCATTATTCTGTATGTGTGCATTATTAAAACAGGTTCCGTATGAGTGTCCATCCCAAATTGACTCCTGGCACTTCCCAGGTGTGCATTCCTCAGAGATACCCAGGATTACAGTTCATAAAAAAGAGACTCCTTTCTATTACCCAGGTGTGTATCACTCAGATAGGCACTTAATTCGTGCCTATCTTAAACAGCATCCTGATTACTCCATAGATGTTCATTATTCACTGAAACGTGGAATGAGAGACCATATAGCACAGAAACTTGACTATTGCTTTATTGTAAATTATTCAATAATGTTCTAAATGAGTGGAAGTATGAAATAGAATCCTGAGGATTCCCCAGGTGTGTATCATTCATGGAGGCACAGAATGAGTGGCCATATAAAAAAATACTCGACTATTACCCTGGTGTGCATTATTCACTGAGGCACTAAATGAGTGGCTCCATAAAGTAGACTCTTAACTCTTCCCCAGGTGTTTATTATTGAATGAGACTCTGACTAAGTGGGCATAAAAAGAGACTCTTGTGTATTGCCCAGGTGTGCATTACTTACAGAGACTCTGGATGTGTAGCCATTTGAAGTAGAACATTTACTATTTCTGAGGGGAGTTTTATTCACTGATTCCCTGAACGAGCTGCCATGTGAAAGAAATTCCTGACTTATCAGATACACATATTATTCACTGAAACACTAAAAGTGTGGCCTTATGAAATAAAACCCATTTTACTCCGCAGGTGTGTGTTAGTTTTTGACTCTCCAAACGAATTACTATATGAAATAGACTAGTGATTATTCCTCACATGTGCTGTATTCAAAGAGGTTCTGTATGAGTGTCCATATCAAATAGTCTCCCGACTATCACACATGTGTGTATCATTCACGGAACTGCTTCATTTGTGGTGACTTTAAATAGGGTCCCGACTACTCCACAGCTGTTTATTATGCACTGAAGCTCTGAATGAGAGGCCATATGAAGGAGACTTCTTACTATTGCCCCATTGTGCATCATTCGGTAATGCTGTGATTGAGTGGCCATAGGACCTGGACTCTGACTATTCCCAATGTGTGTATTCCTCAGTGAGTTTCTTAACAAATGACCACATAAAATACACTCCTGACTCTAACCTCTTGAATATTCCTAAACTCTGCCTTTTCCACTGAGTCGCTTGGTGAATGGTCATATCAAATAGACTCCAGACTATGCCCCAACTTTGCATTCTTCAGTGAGTCTCTGAATAAGTGGCTATATATAGTAGAGTGCTGAGTATTTACTAGATATATATGATTCTTCACTGATTTTCTGAATAAGTGGCCATGTGAAATACACTCCTGACTTTTTCATAGGTCTGTATTAATCTGTGAGGCTCTGAATGGATGGCCATAATATAGAGACTCCTGAATACTCCTCAGGCGTGCGTTTTTACATTCGGCTCTAAATGAGTGGCTGTACGAAATAGAATACTTAATTTCCCCACGGTGTATGTTATTCAGTTAGGCTCTGAATATGTGGCTATTCAAAATAGAATTCTGACTACAATAGAGGTGTTCCTTATTCAATGAATCTCTAAAATAAATTCCATATTTAATATCATCCTGAGTATTCTTCAGGTATGTATTATTCACTGAGGCTCTAAAACTTTGGCGATATGAAATTGTTTCCTCACTAGTCCACAGGAGTGTAATATTGACTCTGACTATGAATATTTGGGCATATGGAATACACTAGTGACTATTTCAAAGTTTATTACTACTCCTCATGCTTTGATTTTGTGGTCAAATAAAATTGACTAGTGTCTATTTCACACTTGTGCATTATTCGCTGAGTCTGTAAATGAGAGGCTATATAAAGTAGACTCCTAACATGTTCCAAGGTGTGTATTACTCAGTGAAGCTCTTCTCGTGTGACCATATGAAACAGGATGCTATCTTAAATATTTGTATTATTCAGTAAATCTCTGAATGAGTGGCTCTTTGTTTTTTTTTTTCCCAAAGGGTAATTTTATATTTTATTTCAACCTTTTCTTGTAGGCTAAGATGCAGACAAGTTTTGTGAACAAATATGTAGATAATATAACTGGCATAACAAAAGAAACTATATAAACATTTCTTGTAGCTAAAAAATTACTAGTTTTGATTATCTTGATTAAACAGATTTTAAATAGCTAAAAATTAAAACTGCCTACACTTTGACTTACGTTAATTTTGATCCATTTTTTATCATGTTATAGCAATTCTTTAAAATATTTTAGTTTTATTATTTTCTTACATGATGAAAAGAATAACATCCATGGCATATAATGCATATTATTCTTCATTTGTATACCACATCTTCACATTATAAAATATAGCTGAATTTGCAGGCTTCAAAGTTAGCATCTGTTTCTCATTAATCATCTTTCCTTTCCTCTGGTGATAGTGATATAATTACAGTCAGGTATAAACACCTGGCTTCATGTATTCTTATTACTGCAACACCATTATTATTATTATTATTATTATTATAAATTTTTATTGCATTATAGGTTTTGGGGTACATGTGCAGAACGTGCAAGATAGTTGCATAGGTAAACAAATGGCAGTGTGATTTGCTGCCTTTCTCCCCTATACCCACACTTGGCATTCATCCACAGGCTATCCCTACCCAGACACCCACTGTCCCTCCCCAATTCCCCCCAATAGACCCCAGTGTGTAGTAGACTCCCTCTCTGAGTCCATGTGTAATCATTTTTCACACCCACCTATGAGTGAGTATATGCGGCATTTCTTTTTCTGTTCTTGTGTCAGTTTGCTGAGAATGATATTCTCCAGACTCATCCATGTCCTTACAAAGGACACAAACTCATTATTTTTGACTGCTGCATAATATTCCATGGTGTATATGTGCTACATTTTCCCAGTCCAGTCTATCATCGATGGGCATTTGGGTTGGTTCCAGGTCTTTGCTATTGTAAACAGTGCTGCAATGCACATTCGTGTGCATGTGTCCTTATAGTAGAATGATTTATAGTCCTTTGGATATATACCCAGTAATGGGAATGCTGGGTCAAATGAAATTTCCTTTTCTAGGCACTTGAGGAATCTCAACACTGTCTTCCACAATGGTTGAACTAATTTACACTCCCATCAACAGTGTAAGACTGTTCCTATTTCTCCACATCCTCTCCAGCATCTGCTGTTTCCATATTTTATTTTATTTTATTTTATTTTATTTTATTTTATTTATTTTTTATTTTATTTATTTATTTTTTTATTGCATTATAGGTTTGCGGGTACATGTGCAGAACGTGCAAGATAGTTGCATAAGTACACACATGGCAGTGTGCTTTGCTGCCTTCCTCCCCCTCACCCACACTTGGCATTCATCCCCAGGCTATCCCCCCCAGCCCCCCCTGCTGTCCCTCCCCCATTCCCCCCAACAGTCCCCAGTGTATAGTAGACCGCCTCTCTGTGTCCATGTGTTCTCATTTTTCTGCAGCAATCAAAAATGATGAGTTTGTGTCCTTTGTAAGGACATGGATGAATCTGGAGAACATCATTCTCAGCAAACTGACACAGGAACAGAAAAAGAAATACCGCATATACTCACTCATAGGTGGGTGAGAAAAATGTCTCCATATTTTTTAATGATCGCCATTCTAACTGGCATGAGATGGTATCTCAATGTGGTTTTGATTTGCATCTCCCTTTTTGTAAAGTGTCTGTTCATATCCTTTGCCCATTTTTGAATGGGCTTGTTTGATTTTTTCCTGTAAATCTGTTAGAGTTCTTTGTAAATTCTGGATATCAGTCCTTTGTCAGATGTGTAAACTGCAAAAACTTTTTCCCATTCTGATGGTTGCTGATTCACTCTAGTGACTGTTTCTTTTTCCGTGCAGAAGCTGTGGAGTTTGATTAGGTCCCATTTGTCTATTATAGCTTTTGTTGCCAATGCTTTTGGCGTTTTGGTCATGAAGTTCTTGCCTACCCTGTCCTGAATGGTTTTGCCTAGATTTTCTTCTAGAGTTTTTATGGTGTTAGGTCTTATGATTAAGTCTTTAATCCATGTAGAGTTAATCCATCTAGGGTCCAGTTTCTGCTTTCTGCACATGGCTAGCCAGTTTATTCAACACCATTTATTAAACAGAAAATCCTTTCCCCTTTGCTGGTTTTTGTCTGGTTTATCAAAGATAATATGGTTGTAGATATGGTGTGTTGCTTCCGATGCTTCTGTTCTGTTCCATTGGTCTATATCTGTTTTGGTACCAGTACCATGCTGTTTTGATTACTGTAGCCTCGTAGCATACTTTGAAATCTGGTAGTGTGATGCCTCCTGCTGTGTTCTTTTTGCTGAGAATTGACTTGGCTATGCAGGTTTTTTTGGTTCTATATGAAATTCATGGTGGTTTTGTGCAGTTCTGAGAAGACATTCAATGGTAGTTTGATGGGGATAGCATTGATTGTGTAAATTACTTTGGGCAGTATTGCCATTTTCTCGATATTGATTCTTCCTAACCACGAACATGGGATGTTTCTCCATCTGTTTGTGTCCTCTCTTATTTCGTTAAGCAGTGGTTTGTAGTTTTCCTTAAAGAGGTCCCCTATGTTTCTTGTGAGTTGTATTCCTAGGCATTTTATTTTCTTTGTAGCAATTGTGAATGGCAGTTCTTTCTTGATTTGGTTCGCTTTAAGTCTGTTATTGTTGTATAGGAATGCTGGTGATTTTTGCACATTGATTTTATATCCTGAGACTTTACTAAATTTGTTTAACAGTTTCAGGAACTTTTGGGCTGAGGTGATGGGGTCTTCTAGGTATACTATCATGTCGTCTGCACATAGAGACAATTTGGCTTCCACATTTTCTATTTGAATACCCTTTATTTCTTTTCCTTGCATGATTGCTCTGGCTACAACTTCTAGTACTATGTTGAAAAGGAGTGGTGAGAGAGGGCATCCTTGTCTAGTGCCGGATTTCAAAGGGAATGCTTCCAGTTTTTTCCCACTCATTATGGTATTGGATGTTGGTTTGTCGTAAATAGTATTTATTACTTTGAGATATGTTCCATCAATACCAAGTTTATTGAGGGTTTTTAGCATAAAGAGCTGTTGAATTTTGTCAAATGCCTTCTCCGCGTCAATTGAGATAATCATGTGGTTTTTGTTTTTGCTTCTGTTTATGTGGTGAATCACATTTATACACTTGCGTCTGTTGAAACAGCCTTGCATCCCCATGAGGAATCCTACTTGATCATGGTGGATAAGTCTTTTAATGTGCTGTTGCAATCTGTTTGCCAGTATTTTATTGAAGATTATTGCATCTATGTTCATCATGGATATTGGCTGAAGTTTTATTTTTTTGTTGAGTCTCTGCCAGGTTTTGGTATCAGGATAATGTTGGTCTCATAAAATTATTTGGGAAGGGTTTCCTCTTTTTGAATTATTTGGAATAGTTTCAGAAGGAATGGTACCAGATCCTCTTTTTTTGTTTGGTAGAACTCAGCTGTGAACCCATCTGGACCTGGGCTTTTTTTGTGTGGTAGGCTCTTAATTGCTGCCTCAACTTCAGACCTTGTTATTGGTGTATTCATAGTTTTGGCTTCCTTCTGATTTAGGCTTGGGAGGACACAGGCGTCAAGGAATTTACCCATTTGTTCCTGGTTTGCTAGTTTATGTGCATAGAGTTTTTTGTAGTATTCTCTGATGATGGTTTGAATTTCTGTGGAATCTGTGGTGATTTCCCCATTATCGTTTTTTATTGCATCTATTTGGTTGTTCTTTCTTTTTTTTTAATCAGTCTGGCTAGGGGTTTGTCTATTTTGTTGATCTTTTTGAAAAACCACCTCTTGGATTTATTAATTTTTTGAAGAATTTTTCTTGTCTCTATCTCCTTCAGTTCTGCTCTGATCTTAGTTATTTCTTGTCTTTGGCTAGGTTTTGAGCCTTTTTGATCTTGCTCCTCTAGCTCTTTCAATGTTGACGATAGGGTGTCCATTTTCGATATCTCCACTCTTCTCATGTGGGCACTTATTGCCATATGTTTTCTTCTACAGACTGTTTTATATGTGTTGCAGCGATTCTGGTATGTTGTGTCTTCATTCTCGTTGGTTTCAAAGAATTTCTTTATTTCTGCCTTCATTTCTTTGTTTATCCAATCAACATTCAAGAGCCAGTTGTTCAGTTTCCATGAAGCTCTGAGGTTCTGAGTTATTTTCTGAATTCTGAGTTCCAACTTGATTGCACTATGGTCTGAGAGAATGTTTGTTATGATTTCAGTTGTTTTGCATTTGCGGAGGAGTGCTTTACTTCCAATTATGTGGTCAATTTTGGAGTAGGTGTGATGTGGTGCTGAGAAGAATGTATGTTCTGTCGATTTGGGGTGGAGAGTTCTGTAAATGTCTATCAGGTTTGCTTGTTCCAGGTCTGACTTCAAGTCCTAGATATCCTTGTTAATTTTCTGTCTGGTTGATCTGCCTGATATTGACAGTGGAGTGTTAAAGTCTCCCACTATTATTGTGTGGGAGTCTAAGTCTCTTTGTAAGTCATTAAGAACTTGCCTTATATATTTGGGTGCTCCTGCATTGGGTCCATATATATTTAGAATCATTATCTCTTCTTGTTGTGTCGGTCCTTTTACCATTATGTAATGACCTTCTTTGTCCCTTTTGATCTTTGTTGCTTTAAAGACTATTTTATCAGAGACGAGAATTGCAACTCCTGCTTTCTTTGCTCTCCATTGGCTTGGTAAATCTTCCTCCATCCCTATATTTTGAGCCGTTGTGTATCCTTGCATGTGAGGTGGGTTACCTGGATACAGCACACTGATGGGTTTTGTTTTTTTATCCAATATGCCAGTCTGTGTCTTTTGATTGGTGCATTTAGCTTATTTATATTTAGGGTTAATATTGTTATTTGTGAATTTGATACTGCCATTTTGATGCTAGCTGGCCGTTTTGCCCATTGTTTTATGTAGATTCTTCATTTTGTTGATGCTTTTTAGCATTTAGTATGCTTTTGGGATGGCTGGTACTGGTTGTTTTTTTCTATGTGTAGTGCCTCTTTTAGGAGCTCTTGTAAAGAAGACCTAGTGTTGACAAAATTTCTGGGTACTTACTTGTTAATGAAGGATTATTTTTTCCTTCACTTATGAAGCTCAGTTTGGCTGGATATGAAATTCTAGGTTGCAAGTTTTTTCTTTAAGGATATTGAATATTGGCCCCCACTCTCTTCTGGCTTGTAGAGTCTCTGTTGAGAGATCTGCTGTGAGTCTAATGGGCTTCCCTTTGTGGGTGATCCGATCTTTCTGTCTTGCTGCCCTTAGTATTTTCTTCTTCATTTCAACCCTGGTGAATTTGACGATTATGTGCCTTGGTGTTGCTCTTCTTGCAGAGTATCTTTGTGGTGTTCTCTGTATTTCCTGGAGTTGCATATTGACCTGTCTTGCTCCGTTGGGGAAATTTTCCTGGATAATATCCTGAGAAGTATTTTTCAGCTTGGATTCATTCTCTTCATCACTTTCTGGTACACCTATCAAACATTGGTTCGGTTTCTTCACATAGTCCCACATTTCTTGGTGATTTTTTTCACTCCTTTTTGTGCTTTTTTCTTTAATCTTCGTTTCTCATTTTATTTCATCGAGTTGATCTTCGACTTCTGAAATTCTTTCTTCTGCTTGGTCAATTCGGCTGTTGAAACCTGTGCAAGCTTCTTGAAGTTCTCGTGTTGTGTTTTTCAGCTCCTTCAATTCATTCATATTCCTCTCTAAGTTGTCCATTCTTGTTATCAATTCCTCGAATCTTTTTTCAAATCTTTTTTCAAGGTTCTTAGTTTCTTTGCACTGATTTAGAAGATGTTCTTTTAGCTCACTGAAGTTTCTCATTATCCACTTTCTGAAGTCTGATTCTGTCATTTCGTCTCACTCATTCTCTGTCCAGCTTTGTTGCCTTGCTGGTGAGAAGTTTTGGTTCTTTGTAGGAGGTGAGTTGTTTTGGTTTCGGGTGTTTTCCTCTTTTTTGCGCTGGTTTCTTTCCATCTTTATGGGTTTATCCACCTGTCATCTTAGTAGTTCCTGATTTTTCAGTTGGGTCTTTGTGTGTATGCTGAGATTATTGATGATGAAGTATTTCTGTTATTTCGTTTTCCTTCCAATGGTCTAGCCCCTCTGCTGTATGAGTGCTGAGGTCCACTCCAGGCCCTGCTTGTCTGGGGTATACCTGTAGCAGCTGTGGAACAGTGAGGGATGATACCAGTTTCTTCTTCTGCTGTCTTTGTTCCAGAATGATGCCAGCCAAATGTCAGTCTGATTAGTCCTTTTTTGGGGTGACTATTTGGCTATACAGGGGTCAGGGAACTGCTTGAGGAGACGGTCTGTGCTTTATAGGAGCTCAAGTGCTGGGTTGTGAGCTCCGTTGTTCATTCAGGGTTGTTGGGAGATTGTTTATTCCTGCTGCAACAGAAATCATAAAACACCACCCATTTTTCCCCCCCTTTGATGCTCTGTCTCAGGGAGTTGGGGCTTTCTTTATGAGTATCTGTTGCACTGTCCTGCCCCACTAGGAGGCAGTCTATTTACTATTTGCCTGCTGGGGCTTTACCCTGCTAGTGTGGGTCCGCCCTGTTTCAGCTGGGCTCCGTTCTGCTGTGGAGCACTCCCCCCTCCTGGCGGTGTCTCTCTGTTATGGCAGGTTTCCTGGGCAATGGCAGGCTGCGTCAGCCCTGGGCAGTACTTCACTAGGGGCGGATTGCATCCTTAGTGGTGGACGCCCCTCCCCCACCATGCTGCACCGTCCTGGATGTCATCAGGAAAACTCTCAGCCCCGAGCACCTCCAATCGCCACGCTGCTTGTTCCCTTGAGGGTAAGACCGGCCAATCACTTTCACCCAGCTCCCTGCCTCAGAGTCCATCCTCTCTCTCTCTCTCTCTCTCTCTCTCTCTCTCTTTTCTCTCTCCAAGTTGAACAGTAGACTCTCTCACTGGCGCCACAGTATCCTGCTGATAGGGCACTGGGATTTGTGTGATCTCCTGTTCTGCTACCCACTGCACCAGCTCAGATCACGCTTCTCAGAAATCTCCTTTCTGGCTCATTGTCCAAGTCTCATTCAGTCAGATGGACATGCCAGTCTGCCCTTCCAAATCTCAGATTGCTGATTTAACAGGGCACCCAAACCAGTGAGTTCTGTGCTGGGTCCTGCTGCGGCACTGGTCAAAGTGGCCGTGAGAGCCGGCTGCCCAAGTTGGCTTTACTAGTGTCCCGTGTCTCTCCCACACCTGAGACTTTCAATACTCTGTGGGCAAAAAGGATCCATCCGAGAATGGGGCTAGGACTCACCCTCTGCACCTTCACTGAGAGCTGCCATGAGTGGGTATTTGAAATAGACTGCTGCATACTTTAAATTTGTGCATTATTCACTGAGGGTACGAGTCAGTGGCCATATGAAATGGAATCCTGACTAAACCACAAGTGCATATTGTCCACTGAGGTTATGAATGAGTGTCCAAATAAAATAGACTACTGGCTACTCCACAGGTGTGCATTATTCCACGATGTTCTGAAGGAATGACCATCGAAAATACACTCAAAATTATTCTTCAGGTGTGTATTATTCAGTGAGGCTCAGAAGATGTCACCATGTAAATTAGATGCCTTACTTCAGCAAGGGTCTCTCTTATTCACTGAGGCTCTGAATGTGTCTACATGAAATAGACCCCTGACTACACCACATAATTCAGTGACGCTCCAAATTACAGGCCACATGAAAATGTCTCCTGACTATTGCACACGTGTGCATTCTTTAGTGAGACTCTGAATGAGGGGATAAAAGTAAATCCTGACTATTTCTTCAGGTGTGTACATTTAGTGAGGCTCTCAATGAGTAGCAATAGGAATGAGACTGCTGACTGTTCCAAAGGAGTGCACTCTTCAGTGATTCTCAGAATGAGTGGCCAGAAAAAATAAACCCCAAACTGTAAAACAAATGTGTAATATTCACTGAGGCTGTGAAAGAGGGGTCATATTCAACAGAGTTCTCGTTACTCCACATGCGCGTTATTCACTGTTTGTCTGAATGAGTAGCCATATGACTTAGCCTCCTAATTATTCTTAATGTGTACATTATTCAAACAGGTTCTGTATGAGTGTCCATACCAAATAGACTCCGGACACTTTCCCAGGTGTGTATTACTCAGCATTACCCAGAATGAGAGTTCATATGAAATAGAATCCTGACTATTAACCAGGTTTTTATCGTTCAGGAAGGCACTTAATTCGTCGCTATCTTAAACAGCGTCCTGATTACTCCATAGAAGTTCACTATTCACTGAAACTTTGAATGAGAGGCAGTATAAAATAGACACCTGATTATTGCTCCATTGTGAATTATTCAATAAGGTTCTATGAGTGGTAATATGAAAAAGAATTCTGAGGATTCCCCAGGTGTGTGTCATTCAGGGAGGCACAGAATGAGTGGCCGTATTAAAAAATGCTCGACTATTACCTTGGTGTGCATTATTCCCTGAGGCTGTAAATGAGTGGCTCCTTAAAGGAGACTCTTAACTCTTCCCCAGGTGTTTATTATTGAATGAGACTCTGACTAAGTGGGCATAAAAAGGAGACTCTTGTGTATTGCCCAGGTGTGCATTAATTACAGAGACTCTGAATGTGTAGCCATTTGAAGTAGACCCTTGAATATTTCTGAGGGGAGTATTATTTACAGAGGCCCTGAACGAGTGGCCATGTGAAAGAGATTCCTGACTTATCAAATATACATATTATTCACAAACACTGAAAGAGTGGCCTTATGAAATAGACCCCATTTTACTCCACAGGTGTGCATTATTTTTTGACTCTCCAAACTAATCACTGTATGAAATAAACTAGTGATTACTCCCCACATGTGCAGTATTCGAAGAGTTACTGTAGGAGTGTCCATATCAAAGTGTCCTGACTATCACACATGTGTGTATCATTCACGGAGCTGCTTAATTTGGGACTACCTTAAATAGGGTCCTGACTTCTCCACAGCTGTTTATTAAGCACTGAACCTCTGAATGAGAGGCCATATGAAGTAGACTCCTTAATATTGCCCCATTGTGCATTATTCGGTAATGCTGTGATTGAGTGGCCATATGGTCTGGACTCTGACTATTCCCAAGGTTTGTATACTTATGTGAGTTTCTGAACGACGGACCACACAAAATAGACTCCTTATTCTATCCTCTTGACTATTTATTATCTGTGCAATTTCCACTGAGTCTCTGGGTGAACAGTCATATCAAATATTCTCCAGATTATTCCCCAGGTGTGCATTACTCAGTGAGTCTCTGAATAAGTTGCTATATATAATAGAATCCTGAGTATTTTCCATATATATATATTGTTTTTCACTGAGGTTCTGATTAAGTAGCCATGTGAAATACACTCCTGAATTTTTCAAAGGTTTGTGTTATTCTATGAGGCTCTTAATGTGTGGCCATAAAATAGAGATTCCTGAATACTCCTCAGGCGTGCGTTTTTACATTTGGCTCTAAATGAGTGGCTATACAAAATAGAATCGTGACTTTCCACAAGGTGTATGTTATTCAGTTAGACTCTGAATATGTGGCTATACAAAATAGAATTCTGTCTACAATACAGGTGTTCCTTATTCAAGGAAGCTCTGAAATAGATGCCATATGTAATAGCGTCCTGAGTATTCCCCAGGTATGTATTATTTACTGAGGCTCTGAAACTTTGGCCATATAAAATTTTTTCCTGATTAGTCCACAGGTGTGTATTATTGACTCTGACTCTGGATTTTTGGGCATATGGAATAGACTAGTGACTATTCAAAAGTTGTGCATTACTCACTCAGGCATTGATTTTGTTGCCATATTAAATACACTAGTTTCTATTTCACACGTTTATATTATTCACTGAGGCTGTAAATGAGAGGCTATATAAAGTGAGTTTTTACGCTTCCCGAGATGTGTACTACATCTTGAGGTTCTTATTGTGTGACCTAATGAAACAGCATGCTGTCTACGTTAAACATTTGAATTATTCAGTAAATCTCTGAAGGAGTGTCTATATGAAATAAACTGTTGAGTAATTTAGTTTTGTGCATTATTTACAGATGTTACTAGTCAGTGCCCACATGAAATAAAATTCTGACTAATCCACACGTGCATATTATCCACTGAGGCTATTAATGGTTGTCCAAATAAAACAGTCTCCTGGCTACTCCACAGGAGTGCATTATTAACCAAAGGTCTGAATGAATGTTCATCAATAATGGACTCCAATTTATTCTCCAGGTGTGTATTATTTAATGAAGCTCAGAAGATGTGGCCATATTAATTAGATTCCTTACTAGAGTAAGGGTCTGTCTTATTCACTGAGGCTCTAAATATGTGTCTACATGAAATAGACTCCTGACTACAGGACATAATTCAGTGACACTCAGAATGAGAGTCCACGTGAATAAGTCTTCAGAGTATTCCAAAGATGTGCATTATTTAGTGAGAGTCTAAATGAGGGGGTCAAACTAAATCCTGACTATTTCCTCTGGTGGGTACATTTAGTGAGGCTCTCAATTAGTGGCCATAGGAAAGAGACTTCTGACTACTCCGTGGGTGTGCATTATTCAGTGATACTCTGAATGAGTGGCCGTAAAAAAAATAGACTCCAGACTATATCACAAGTGTGTATTATTCAGTGAGGCTGAGAAAGAGAGGCCATATGAAACAGACTTCTAATTACTCCACATGTGCGTTATTCACTGTTTGTCTGAATTAGTAGCCATATGACATTCACTTCTCATTATATCCCATGTTTGCATTATTCAAACAGGTTCTGTATAAGTGTCCATACAAAATAGAATCCTGACACTCCACCAGGTGTGTATTAACCTGCAATACCCAAAATTAGAGTTTATATGAAATACACTCCTGACTTTCACCCAGGTGTGTATCAATCAAAAAGGCAATTAATCTGTGGCAATCTTAAACAGCGTCCTGATTACTCCATAGAAGTTCATTATTCACTGAAACTTTGAATGTGAGGCCATATCATATGGAACCAAAACAGACCCCGCATAGCCAAGTCAATTCTAAGCAAAAAGAACACAGCGGGAAGCATCACAATACCAGACTTCAAGCTATACTACAAGGCTACAGTAATCAAAACAGCATGGTACTGGTACCAAAAAAGAAATATAGACCAATGGAACAGAACAGAGGCAACGGAGGCAGCACAACATATCTACAACCATATAATCTTTGATAAACCTGACAAAAACAAGCAATGGGGAAAGGATTCCCTGTTGAATAAATGGTGTTGGGAAAGCTGGCTAGCCATGTGCAGAAAGCAGAAACTGGACCCCTTCCTGACACCTTACACTTAAATTAACTCCAGATGGATTAAAGACTTAAACATAAGACCTCACACCATAAAAACCCTAGAAGAAAATCTAGGCAAAACCATTTAGGACATAGGAGTATGCAAGGACTTCATGAACAAAACACCAAAAGCATTGGCAACAAAAGCCAAAATAGACAAATGGGACCTAATTAAACTCCACAGCTTCTGCACAGCAAAAAAAACTGTCACTAGAGTGAATCGGCAACCATCAGAATGGGAAAAAGTCTTTGCAGTTTATGCATCGGACAAAGGGCTGATATCCAGAATTAACAAATAACTGAAACACATTTACAGAAAAAACCAAACAAGCCCATTCAAAAATGAGCAAAATATATGAACAGACACTTTCCAAAAGAAGACATACATGAGGCCAACAAACACATGAAAAAATGCTCATCATCACTGGTCATTACAGAAATGCAAATCAAAACCACCTTGAGATATCATCTCACGCCAGTTAGAATGGCGATCATTAAAAAAACCGGAGATAGCAGATGCTGGAGAGGATGTGGAGAAATAGGAACACTCTTACACTGTTGGTGAGAATGTAAATTAGTTCAACCATTGTGGAATACAGTGTGGCAATACCTCAAGTACCTAGAAATAGAAATTCCATTTGACCCAGCAATCCCATTACTGGCTGTATATCCAAAGGAGTATAAATCGTTCTACTATAAGGACACATGCACACGAATATTCATTGCAGCACTGTTTACAATAGCAAAGACCTGGAACCAACCCAAATGCCCATCGATGATAGACTGGACTGGGAAAATGTGGCACATATACACCATGGAATATTATGCAGCAATCAAAAATGATGAGTTTGTGTCCTTTGTCAGGACATGGATGAATCTGGAGAACATCATTCTTAGCAAACTGACACAAGAACAGAAAAAGAAATATCGCATATTCTCACTCATAGGTGGGTGAGAAAAATGAGACACATGGACACAGGGAGGGGGTCTACTACACACTGGGGTCTATTTGGGAGAAGGGGGAAGGGACAGTGGAGCGGGCTGGGGAGAAATAGTCTGGGGAATAAATGCCAGTGTGGGTGAAGAAAAAAAGGCAGCAAAGCACACTGCCATGTGTGTACCTATGCAACTATCTTGCACGTTCTGCACATGTACCCCCAAACCTATAATGCAATAAAAAATTTTAGAAAAAGAAAAAGAAAAAAAAGTATAAAATCGAAAAAATAATAGACTCCTGACTATTGCTCCATTGTGAATTATTCAATAAAGTTCTAAATGAGTAGTAGCATAAAATAGAATCCCGAGGATTCCCCAAGTGTGTATCATTCAGAAAGTAAAAGAATGAGTGGCAATATAAAAAATGCTCGGCTATTACCCTTGTGTGCATTATTCACTGAGGCTCTAAATGAGTGGCTACTTGAAGTAGACTCTTAAATACTCATCAGTTGTGCATTATTGAATGAGACTCTGACTATGTGGGCAAAAACCACAAACTCTTGTGTATTGCTCAGGTGTTCATTACTTACAGAGACTGAATGTGTAGCCATCTGAAGTATATGCTTGACTATTACTGAAAGGGGGATTATTCACAGAGGCCCTGAATGAATGACTATGTGAAAGAGATTCCTGACTTATCAGATAAAAATATTATTCAATAAATCCCTGAAAGAGTGGCATTATGAAATAGACTACATTTTACTACACAAGTGTGCGTTATTTCTTGACCATCCAAACTAATCACCTTATGAAATGGACTAGTGATTATTCCCTACATGTGCAGTATTCGAAGAGTTTTTGTATGAGTGTCAATATCAAATATTCTCCTGACTATCACACATGTGTGTATCATTCATGGAGCTGCTTAATTTGGGACTACCTTAAATAGGGTTCTGACTACTCCACAGCTGTTTATTATGCACTGAAGCTCTGAATGAGAGGCCATATGAAATAGACTCCTTACTGTTACCCCATTGTGCATTATTCGGTAATGCTGTGATTGAGTGGCCATATTACGTGGACTCTTTTTCCAAAGTTTATATACTTCAGTAAGTTTCTGAACGAGTAACTGCATAAAATGGACTCCTGACTTTATCCTCTTGACTATTTCTCAGCTCTGCATTGTCCAGTGAGTTGCTGGGTGAACGGTCATATCAAATAGTCTCCAGATTATTCCCCAAGTGTGCATTATTCAGTGAGTCTCTGAATAAGTAGCTATGTATAATAGAATCCTCAGTATATTTCAGATATATATAATTTTTCACTGAGGTTCTGAATAAGTGGCCATGTGAAATACACTTCTAACGTTTCCATAGGTCTTTATTATTCTGTGAGTCTCTGAATGTGTGGCTATAAAATAGAGACTCCTGAATACTCCTCAGGCGTGCGTTTTTACATTTGGCTCTAAATGAGTGGCTATACGAAATAGAATCCTGACTTTCCCTGAAAATAGAATCCTGAATTTTATAGTAAGGCAAACTGTCAAGAAGAATATCTATGTGAAGGCACTTTCTGACAGACAAATTTTCGGATAGTCTACCTTTTTTCCACCCTTACTGGGAAAGTATCTTGAGGAAGTTTCTCAGCAAAATGACGATGAAAACCAGGAAAGAAGCAATGAGATCCATAAAACAATGGACCTTACTTAGGATGTCTCATTCTAGAGTGATAATTATCCAAAAGGGTGTCTTACTCTAGAGTGACAACTATCCATCAGACTAGTTTCACATGAGAGCACATTATCTTGGGTTTTCTGAGAAGAATGTCTATTCAGTGCCATAGATTGTATCACTGAAGAGCTGGAATGCTTGAGAAGATAATTTAGTAAAGAAATAAGAAAGACAAATTAATAATATGTCAAATAATTTAGGTCCAATTGTAGAGCAAAAGAAAATGAGACATGATTTTGAGTTATTCATGAAGAATAAGAAGAGGCTTGATAGGTACATTATCTTTTCTATGGCACAGGCATGATAACATTGGGTGTGTATGGAAGAAAATATCCTAGCTTGTACTAGGCTCTCAGTAAGAAGTATATAAATTGCCAAAATAATGTTGATATCATTTGTTAGTATTTAGTGTTCATATCAGCCTATTGACGATGTTATGAAAGGCTTCATTTTTATATTCAGAACTGAAGTTGAAAGTAATGCTTACAAAGAAAAAGATAGCAGAAAGAGATTGAGAATTAGAGAAAGAGTAAGGGAATGAAAGGTAGAAATACTTACATATTCAAAGTGGGGATGAAAGAGGATTTCCAAGATGGCGCCGTAGAAACAACTCAGGATTAAAGCTCTCTGTGATGGCGCAGAGGGTGAGTCCTAGCTGCATTCTCAGACAGACCTTTGTTGCCCACAGAAAGGGGAAATTCCCAGGTGTAGGAGAGACATGGAACAACAGACCAGCCGAGGTTTTGGCTTACATGCACAGTTTGGCTGGTGCCACAGCACAGCGGCACCCAGCACAAAACTCACTAGTCTGAGTGCCCTGTTAAACCAGCCATCTGAGATTTGGAAGGGCAGATTGACATGTCCATCTGACTAAACGGGACTTGGAAAGTGAGACAGAGCAGGAGATTCCTGGGAAGCATGATATGAGCCAGTGTAGAGGGCAGCAGCATGGGAGATCTCACGGATCCCAGCATCCTATCAGCAGGCAACTGGGGCATCTGTGAGAGAGTGAACCTTTCAACTTGAAGAGAAAAGGAGTGAGAGAGGACGAACTCTAAGGCTGGGAGCCAGGTGATCAAGCTTGGCGAGTACCACCCTCACGGGTTCAAGCAGGGCAGTGATTGGAGGTGTTCCGGGTTGAGAGTTTTGCTTCAGGCTCAGCTGAATCCAGGACAGTGCAGCTCGGTGGGGGATGGGCGTCCGCAACTATGGACACAATCCTCCCCTACTGAGGTACACGCCAATTGCTGATGAAGCATCCCATTGCCGAGACAACCCGCCAAAACAAAGAGACTCTGCCAACAGGGTGGAGCCCACCACAGTAGAACGGAGCCCCACAGCAGCAGGGCGGACCCCGCTAGCAGAACATAGGCTCGGCAGGCAAATAGTGAATAGACTGCTACCTAGCAGGGCAGGACAGTGCAACAGATACTCATAAATAAAGCCCCAACTCACTGAAAAGAGCATGTGAAGGAAAAACAAAAGGGGTGCAGAGGGGCTAGACCGTTAGAAGGAAAACTAAGTAACAGAAATACTTCATCATCAACAATCTGGGCATCCACTCAGAGACCAAATTGAAAAGTCAGTAACTACTGAGATGACAGGTGGATAAATCCACAAAGATGGGAAGAAACCAGCGCAAAAAGGAGGAAAACACCCAAAACCAAAACACCTCACCTCCTACAAAGGACCAAACCTCCTCACCAGCAAGGGAACAAAGCTGGACGGAGAATGAGTGTGATGAAATGACTGAATCAGACTTCAGAAGGTGGATAATGAGAAACTTCAGTTAGCTAAAACAACATGTTCTAAATCAATGCAAAGAAACTAAGAACGTTGAAAAAAGATTTGAAGAAAAGATTCGAGGAAATGATAACAAGAATGGACAACTTAGAGAGGAATATGAATGAATTGAAGAAGCTGAAAAACACAACACAAAAACTTCACGAAGCATGCACAAGCTTAAACAGCCGAATTGACCAAGCAGAAGAAAGAATATCAGAAGTCAAAAAGCAACTCAATGGAATAAAATGAGAAACCAAGATTAGAGAAAAAAAGGCAAAAAGGTAGAAACAAAATCTCCAAGAAATGTGGGAATATGTGAAGAGACCCAACCTATGTTTGATAGGTGTTCCAGAATTTGATGAGGAGAATGAATCCAAGCTAGAAAACACTCTTCAGGATATTATCCAGGAAAATTTCCCCAACATAGCAAGACAGGCCAATACTCAACTCCAGGAAATACAGAGAACACCACAAAGATACTCTGCAAGAAGAGCAACCCCAAGGCCCATAATCGACATATTCACCAGGGTTGAAATGAAGGAGAAAATACTAAGGGCAGCAAGAGAGAAAGGTCGGGTCACCCACAAAGGGAAGACCATCAGACTCACAGCAGATCTCTTCGCAGAGACACTACAAGCCAGAAGAGAGTGGGGGCCAATATTCAACATCCTTACAAAAAAGAACCTTCGACCCATAATTTCATATCCAGCCAAACTGAGCTTTATAAGTGAAGGAAAAATAATATTCTTTGCAGACCAGCAAGTACTCAGAGATTTTGTCACCAGTAGGCCTGCTTTACAAGAGCTCTTGAAAAAGGCACTACACATAGAAAGAAACAACCAGTACCAGCAATCCTAGAAGCATACCAAATGCTAAAAATCATCAACAAAATGAAGAATCTACATGAAACAATGGGCAAAACACCCAGCTAGCATCAAAATGGCAGTATCAAATTCATACAAAACAATATTAACCCTAAATGTAAATGGGCTACCAATCAAAAGACACAGACTGACAAATTTGATAAAAAAAACAAAACCTATCAGTGTTCTGTATCCAGGAAACCCATCTCACACGCAAGGACACAGAAAGGCTGAAAATAGAGGGATGGAGAAAGATTTACCAAGCAAATGGAGAGCAAAAAAAAGCAGGAGTTGCAATTCTCGTCTCTGATAAAATAGACTTTAAAGCAACAAAGATCAAAAGGGACAAAGAAGGTCATTACATAATGGTAAAAGGATCAATACAACAAGAAGAGCTAATGATTCCAAATAAATATGAACCCAATGCAGAAGCAGCCAGATATATAAGGCAAGTTCTTAATGACTTACCAAAAGACTTAGACTCCCACACAATAAAAGTGGGAGACTTTAACACTCCACTGTCAATATCAGACAGATCAACTAGAGTGAAAATTAACAAGGATATCCAGGACTTTAACGTATACCTGGAACAAGCAAACCTGATAGATATTTGCAGAACTCTCCACCCCAAATCCACAGAACATACATTTTTGTCAGCACCCCATCACACTTACTCCAAAATTGACCACATAATTGGAAGTAAAGTACTCCTCAGCAAAAGCAAAACAACTGAAATCATAACAAACAGTCTTTCAGACCAGAGTGCAATCAACTTAGAACTCAGAATACAGAAACTAACTCAGACCCGCACAGCATAATGGAAATTAAAAAACTGGCTCTTGAATGTTGATTAGATAAACAATGAAATGAAGGCAGAAATAACAAGGTTCTTTAAAACCAACAAGAATGAACACACAACATACCAGAATCTCTGAGACACATTTAAAGCAGCCTGTAGTGGAAAATATATAGCAATAAGTGCTCACATGAAAAGAGTGGAGCAATCCAAATTTGAAACCCTAACGTCAAAATTGAAAGAGCTAGAGAAGAAGATCAGAAAAACTCAAAACCTAGCCGAAGACAAGAAATAACTAAGATCAGAGCAGAACTGAAGGAGCTAGAGGCACGAAAATCCCTTCAAAAATCAATAAATTCAAGAGCCGATTTTTCGAAAAGATCTACAAAATAGACCACTAGCCAGACTGATAAAAAAAGAAAAGGGAGAACAACGAAATAGATGCAATAAAAAACAATAAAGGGGAAATCACCACAGATTCCACAGAAATTAAAACCATCATAGGAGAATACTACAAACAACTCTATGCACAAAAACTATTAAACCAGGAGAAATGGATAAATTCCTGGACACCTGTGTCCTCCCAAGCCTAAACCAGGAGGAAGCCGAAACTCTGAATAGACTAATAACAAGGTCTGAGGTTGAGGCAGCAATTAAGAGCCTATCACACAAAAAAAGCCCAGGTACAGAGGAGTCCACAGCCGAATTCTACCAGACACACAAAGACGATCTGTTACCATTCCTTCTGAAACTATTCCGAATAATTCAAAAAGAGAAAATCCTTCCCAGATTATTTTATGAGACCAACATTATCCTGATACCAAAACCCGGCAGAGGCTCAAGAAGAAAAGAAAGCTTCAGGCCAATATCCATGATGAACTTAGATGCAAAAATCTTCAATAAAATAGTAGCAAACCGATTGCAACAGCAGAATAAAAAACTTTTTCATCATGATCAATTAGGATTCATCCCAGGGATGCAAGTCTAGTTCAACATAAGCAAGTCTATAAACGTCATTCACCACATTAACAGAACCAAAAACAAAAACCACATGATTATCTCAATTGACACAGAGAAGGCATTTGACAAATTCAACATCCCTTTATGCTAAAAACTCTCAATAAACTCGGTATTGATAGAACATATCTCAAAGTAATAAAAGCTATCTACAACAAATCAACAGCCAATATCATACTTAACGGGCAAAAACTGGAAGCATTCCCTTTGAAATCCGGCACTAGAAAAGGATGCCCTCTCTCACCACTCCTATTCAACATAGTACCAGAAGTTCTAGCCAGAGAAATCTGGCAAGAAAAAGAAATAAAGGGTATTCAAATAAAAAAGGTGGAAGACAAAATGTCTCTAACTACAGAAGACATGAGAGTATACATAGAAGACCCAATCACATCAGCCCAAAAACTCCTGAAACTGATAAGTAACTTCAGCAAAGTCTCAGAATATAAAATCAATGTGCAAAAACCACAGGCATTCCTGTACACCAATAACAGACTTAGAGAGAACCAAATCAAAGCGAACTGCCATTCACAATTGCTACAAAGAGAATAAAATACCTAGGAATACAACTCATAAGGAATGTAAGGGACCTCTTCAAGAAAAATTACAAACCACTGCTCAACGAAATAAGAGATGACACTAACAGATGGAAAAATATTCCATGTTCGTGGTTAGGAAGAATCAATATTGTGAAAATGGATATACTGCCTAATGTAATTTACACAATCAATGATATCCACATCAAATTGCAATTGAATTTTTTCACAGAACTGGAAAAACCCACCATGAACATCATATGGAACCAAAAGAGAGCCCGCATAGTCATGTCAATTCTAAGCAAAAAGAACACAGCGGGAGGCATCACACTACCAAACTTAAAATTATACTACAAGGCTAAAGTAATCAAAACAGCATGGTACCGGTACCAAAACAGAGATATAGACCAATGGAACAGAACAGAGGCAACGGAGGCAGCACAACATATCTACAACCATATTATCTTTGATAAACCAGGCAAAAACAAACAATGGGGAAAGGATTCCCTGTTTAATAAATGGTGTTGGGAAAACTGGCTAGCCATGTGCAGAAAGCAGAAACTGGACCCCTTCCTGAGACCTTACACTAAAATTAACTTCAGATGGATTAAAGACTTAAACATAAGACCTGGCACCATAAAAACCCAAGAAGAAAATCTAGGCAAAACCATTCAGGATATAGGAGTAGGCCAGGACTTCATAAGAAAATCACCAAAATCATTGGCAACAAAGGCCAAAATAGACAACCGGGACCTAATCAAACTTCACAGCTTTTGCACAGCAAAGGAAATAGTCACTAGAGTGAATTGGCAACCATCAGAATGGAAAAAAATCTTTGCAGTTTACCCATCTGACAAAGGGCTGGTATCCAGAATTTACAAAGAACTCAAACAAATTTACAGGAAAAAAACAAGCCCATTCAAAAAATGGGCAAAGAATATGAACAGACGCTTTACAAAAAAAGACATACATGAGGCCAACAAACCCATGAAAAAATGCTCATCATCACTGGTCATTAGAGAGATGCAAATCAAAACCACATTGAGATACCAACTCATGCCAGTTAGAAAGGCGATTATTAAAAAATCTAAAGCAACAGATGTTGGAGAGGATGTGGAGAAATATGAACATTTTTACACTTTTGGTGGGAGTGTAAATTAGTTCAACTACTGTGGAAGACAGTGTGGTGATTGTTCAAGGATCTAGAAATAGAAATTCCATTTGACCCAGCAATCCCATTACTGGGTATATATCCAAAGGACTATAAATCTTTCTACTATAAGGACACATGCACACGAATGTTCATTGCAGCACTGTTTACAATAGCAAAGACATGGAACCAACCCAAATGCCCATCGATGATAGACTGGACTGGGAAAATGTGGCACATATACACCAAGAAATATTTTGCAGCAATAAAAAATGATGAGGTTTCGTCCTTTCTAAGGACATGGATGAGTCTGGAGAACATCATTCTCAGCAAACTGACACAAGAATAGAAAAAGAAATACCTGATATTCTCACTCATAAGCGGGTGAGAATAATGAGAACACATGGACACAGGGAGGGGGTCTACTACACACTGGGGTCTATTGGGGAGAATGGGGGAGGGACAGCACAGGGGGCTGGGGAGGAATAGTCTGGGGATAAATGCCAGTGTTGGTGAAGGAAAGGAAGGCAGCAAAACACACTGCCATGTGTGTACCTATGCAGCTATCTTGCACGTTCTGCACATGTACCCCAAAACCTCAAATGCAATAAACATTAAAAAAAAAGAAATTCCATTTGACCCAGCAATCCCTTTATTGGGTATGTATCCAAAAGATTATAAATCGTTATACTATAAGGACACACGCACACGAATGTTTACTGCAGCACTGTTTACAATAGCAAAGACCTGGAACCAACCCAAATGACTGGACTGGGAAAATGTGGCACATATACATCATGGAATATTATGCAGCAATCAAAATCGATGAGTTTTTGTCCTTTGGAAGGACATATTTTAACCTGGAGCACACCATTCTCAGCAAACTGACACAAGAACCGAAAATAAAATACTGCATATTGTCACTCATAGGGGGTGAGAATAATGAGAACACATGGACACAGGGAGGTGGTCTACTACACACTGGGGTCTATTGGGTGGAATAGGGGAGGGACAGTGGGGGGGCGAGCTGGGGAGGGATAGCCTGGGGAGAAATGCCAAGTGTGGGTGAAGGGGAGAAAGGCAGCAAAACACACTGCCATATGTGTACCTATGCAACTATCTTGCACGTTCTGCACATGTACCCCACAACCTAAAATACAATAAAAAAAGTGGGGATGAAAAGATATTCAGTTAATGAAACAAGAACTAGAGGATTAGTATATCGTTCAAAGCTATAAATCAATAGATGTATTAAAAAGTGACATAATGAGCAAACATTTGGAGAGAGATTGACAAAGGAAAGTGACGATAGTTTAAGTTAAATACTTATCTTTTGTAATAGGGAATTATTAAAGATTGTGTAAATTCAGTAAGTCAAGAAATTATTGTTCAAACATATTAATTAAAGTTAGAAATGTAGTTACAGGATGATCTAAAATAAATGTCATTAAATACATTTCCTCTAAGGAATGGGATTAGATTTCCAAAGGGTGGAATGGAAAACTGTTTTTCATTTTAAGTCCTTCTGTATTATTTAATTTTTTACCTTGTGCATGTATGAATTCAAAATATTTTTAATAAATTCAAATAAAAATAAAAAAATAAAAAAGGGGACTGTAGCTCCCAGTGAAAGCTCAGAAAACGTGAGGACATAACACTTTCAGATAAATTTTCATTACTCACGGACCAGAAGATTTTCAGTGGAGGAGCTCCACTGGTCGCCAGCGCGACTCTTGTGGCCGGCGCAGCGGTTTTGCCATTGCCTCAGCAAGGCAGCTCTTTGTGCCCAGGAAACGAGACTGGTTCCCGTACTGACTGGTGTTTGGAGCTCTGGGCAGGCAGAGTTGCTGGTTGCGGACTCAAGAAGGAAGCCAGACTGGAGATTCCCAGGCAGAAGAGCACCATCAGTCTTATCGCTGCTGTTTTGGCCAGCGCAGTGGGTTGCTCGGATTCCAGCACTGGGAATCAATAAATTGGTCGTCCACTTAGAAACCTAATTAGAAAGGCAGTAATTGTAAAGACAACAGATGGATAAATTCACAATTAAAAAAAAAAGCCTAAAAAGGCCAAGAATACAAAAAATCAGAACCCCTCTCTCTCTACAGGGGATTGCAATTTCTCGTCAGCAATGAAACAAACCCTGATGGAAAAGGACTGTGTTCCATTATCTGAAGTAGGCTTCAGAAGGTGGATGATAAGAAATTTTTGGGAGTTGAAAGAACTTGTTCCCAATGTAAAGAAACTAAGAACTTTGAAAAAAGGTTGTACAAAATGTTAAAAAGAATGGACAATATAGAGAGGAATATAAATGAACTAACGGAGTTGAAAAATACAACACGAGAAATTAGTGAAATATGCACAAGTATGAATAGCCGAATTGATCAAACAGAAGAAAAGATATCAGAGGACGAAGACCAACTTAATGAAATAAAATGAGAAGACAAGAATAGAGAAAAAAGGATAAAAATATTAGCAAAGTCTCCAGGTCATATGGGACTATGTGAAAAGACCTAATCTACGTTTGATAGGTGTACCTGAATGTGATGGAGAGAATGAATCCAAGCTGGAGAATACTCTTCAGGATATTATCCAGGAGAATTTTCCCAATCTAGCAAAGCAGGACACTATTTAACCCCAGGTAATACAGAGAACACCACAAAGACATTCCTCAAGAAGAGCAACCCCAAGGCACATAATCGTTAGATTCGCCAGGGTTGAAACGAAGGAGAAAATACTAAGGGCAGCCAGAGAGAAAGGTCAGGTTACCCACAAAGGGAAGCCTATCAGACTTACAGCAGATCTCTCAGCAGAAACCCTACAAGCCAGAAGTGAGTGGGGGCTAGTATCGATATTCAACATCCTTAAAGAACAGAACTTTCAGCCCTGAATTTCATATCCTGCCAAACTAAGCTTCACAATTGAAGGAAAAATAAAATCTTTTATGAACAAGCAAGTACTCAGAGATTTTATTACCATCAGTCCTGCTTTACAAAAACTTCTGAAAGAAGCATTACACACAGAAAGGAAAAACCAGTAATAGCCTTTCTAAAAAATATACCAAAAAGTAAAGAAGAATTTACATCAACGAATGGAAAAAAATAGTCAGTTAACATCAAATGGCAGTAATCCTAAATTTAAATTAAATAAATCCCCCAATCAAAAGATACAGACAAAACCTAACGGTATACTACATCCAGACCCATCTTATCTCCAAAGATACACAAAGACTCAAAACAAAGGATTGGAGAAAGATTTACCAACCAAATGGAGAGCAAAAATAAATAAAACAAAAAGCAGGAGTTGCAATTCATGCATTTGATAAAACAGATTTCAAAGCAACAAAGATAGAGTGGTAAAAGGATCAATGCATCCTAACACCCGGATACATAAGACCCATAAAGAAATTTAGACTCAACGAGACAGAAAATTAACAAGGATATCCAGAACTTAAACTCAGATCCAGAACAAGTCAACTTAATCAGTACTTATAGAGCTCTCCACTTTAAATACACAAAATACACATTCTCCACTTTAAATACAAAAAGCATTGATTGGCCATTATTAATACCCATTCATAGAATAAAGCAATATTTCTGTTCTCTTTCCGTATTTTTCTTCCTCTCTTTTTCTCTCCTTATTTCCTTTTATTCAAAAGAAAAACTTGTGTGGTCATCTCATAATCTGTCCCCAACTTACACACCAGCCCTCCAGCACCTTCCATCACTTTCCCTCCTCCACACACCAAATCACTGTACTTTTGCAATCCTTCTATAAAAAAAAGAAAAAAAAAGAATCCTGACTTTCCCCAAGGTGTATGTTATTCAGTTAGGCTATGAGTATGTGACTATACAAAATAGAATTCTGACTGCAATACAGGTGTTCCTTATTCAATGAAGCTCTGAAATAGATGCCACATGTAATAGCGTCCTGAGTATTCCTCAGGTATGTATTATTCGCTGAGGCTCTGAAACTTTGGCCATATGAAATTAATTTTTGCCTAGTCCACAGGTGTTTATTATTGACTCTGACTCTAAATATTTGAGCATATGGAATAGACTTGTGACTATTTCAGAGTTCTGTATTATTCACTCAGGCTCTGATTTTGTGGCTATATAAAATAGACTAGTGTCTATTCCACACGTGTGCATTATTCCCTAAGGCTGTAAATGAGAGGCTATATAAAGTAGATTCCTAAAACTTCCCCAGGTGTGTGTTACTCAGTGAGACTCTTCTTGTGTGAACATATGAAACAGGAGGCTGTCTATCTTAAATATTTGTATTATTCAGTGAATCTCTGCATGAGTGGCTATATAAAATAGACTGCTGAGTACTTTACATTTGTGCATTATTCACTGAGGTTACGAGTCAGTGGCCATATGAAATCGAATCCTGACTAATCCAAACGTGCACATTATCCACTGAGGCTATGAATGATTGTCCACATGAAATAGACTCCTGGCTACTCAAGAGATGTGCATTATTTATTGAGGCTCTGAATGAATGTCTATCGAAAATAGATTCCAAATTATTCTCCAAGTGTGTATTATTCAGAGATGCTCAAAGATGTGGTTATATTAATTAGATTTCTTTCTATATCAAGGGTCTCTATTATTCACTTAGGCTATGAATATGTGTCTACATGACATAGACTCCTGACTACACCACATTATTCAGTGACACCCTGAATGAGAGGTCACATGAAAATGTCTCCTGACTATTCCACAGGTGTGCATTGTTTAGTGAGACTCTGAATGAGGAAATAAGAGAAAAGCTTGACTATTTACCCAGGTGTATACATTTAGTGAGGCTCTCAACGAGTGGCCATAGAAAAAAGACTTCTGACTATTCCGCAGGTGTGCATTATCTAGTGATTCTCTGAATGAGTGGCCACAAAATATAGACTTCAGACTGTATCACAAGTGTGTTATATTCAGTGAGGCTGTGAAATAGGGGCCATATGAAACAGACTTCTAATTAATCCACATGTGCCTTTTTCACTGTCTGAATGAGTAGCCATATGACATAGACTCCTCATTATTCTCCATGTGTTCATTATTCAAAAACCTTCTGTATAAGTGTCCATACCAAATAGACTCCTGACACTTTCTTAGGTGTGTATTACTCAGCGTTGCCCAACATTAGAGTTCATATAATATAGACTGCTGACTATCACCCAGGTGTGTATCATTCAGAAAGAACTTAATTTGTGGCTGTCATAAACAGCATCCTGATTACTCCATAGAAGTTTATCATTCACTGAAACTTTGAATGAGAGGCCATATAAAATAGACACCTGACTATTGCTCCATTGTGAATTATTAAATAAGGTTCTAAATGAGTGTTAGTATAAAATAGAATCCTGAGGATTCCCCAGCTGTGTATCATTCAGGGAGGCACAGAATAAGTGGCCATATAAAAAATTCTCCTTTATTATTCTGTTGTGGATTATTCACTGAGGCTCTAAATGAGTAACTACATGAAACAGACTCTTAACTCTTTCCCAGGTGTGTATTATTGAATGAGACTCTGAGTAAATGGGCATATAAAAGAGACTCAGGTGTATTGCCCAGGTATTCATTACTTACAACAACTCTGAAGTTGTAGCCATTGGAAGTAGACCCTTGACTCTTTCTGAGGAGAGTATTATTCACAGAGGTCCTGAACGAGTGGCCATGTGAAAGAGATTTCTGACTTATCAGATAAACATATTATTCACTAAAGCACTGAAAGAGTGGCTTTATGAAATAGAACCCAATTTATTCCATATCTGTGCGTTATTTTTTGAATCTCCAAATGAATCACAATATGAATTAGACTATTGATAATTCCCCACATGTGCAGTATTCGAAGAGGTTCTGTATGAGTGTCCATATAAAATAGTCTCCTGACTCTCACACTTGTGTGTAATATTCAGGGAGATTCTCCATTTGGGGCTACCTTAAATAGGGTCCTGGCTACTCCACAGCTATTTATGACGCACTGAAGCTCTGAATTAGAGGCCATATGATAAAGACACCTTACTATTGCTCCGTTGTGCATTATTCTGTAATGCTGTGATTGAGTGGCCATATGACCTGGACACTGACTATTCCCAAGTTGTGTATTCTTCAGAGAGTGTCTGAATGAGTTACCACATAAAATAAACTTTTTAAAATAATTTTTTAAATTTTTATTGCATTATAGGTTTTGGGGTACATGTGCAGAATGTGCAAGGTAGTTGCATAGGTACACACATGGCAGTGTGTTTTGCTGCCTTCCTCCCCTTCACCACACTTGGCATTTATCCCCAGGCTATTTCTCCCCAGCCCCCCGCTGTCCCTCCACCATTCCCCCAATAGACCCCAGTGTTTAGTAGACCCCCTCCCTGTGTCAATGTGTTTTCCTTTTTCTCACCCACCTATGAGTGAGAATATGCGGTATTTCGAATGATGTTCTCCAGATTCATCCATGTCCATACAAAGGACACAAACTCATCATTTTTGATTGCTGCATAATATTCCATGGTGTATATGTGCCACATTTTCCCAGTCCGGTCTATCATCGATGGGCATTTGGGTTAGTTCCAGGTCTTTGCTATTGTAAACAGTGCTGCAATGAACATTCGTGTGCATGTGTCCTTATAGTAGAACGATTTATAGTCCTTTGGATATATACCCAGTAATGGGATTGCTGGGTCAAATGGAATTTCTATTTCTAGGTTCTTGAGGAATCGCCACACTGTTTTCCACAATGGTTGAACTAATTAACACTCCCACCAACAGTGTAAGAGTGTTCCTATTTCTCCACATCCTCTCCAGCATCTGTTGTCTCCAGATTTTTTTAATGATCGCCATTCTAACTGGCGTGAGATGGTATCTCAATGTGGTTTTGATTTGCATCTCTCTAATGACCAGTGATGATGAGCATTTTTTTCATGTGTTTGTTGGCCTCATGTATGTCTTCTTTTGTAAAGTGTCTGTTCATATCCTTTGCCCATTTTTGAATGGGCTTGTTTGCCTTTTTTCCTGTAAATCTGTTTGAGTTCTTTGTAAATTCTGAATATCAGCCCTTTGTCAGATGCATAAACTGCAAAGATTTTTTTCCCATTCTGATGGTTGCTGATTCACTCTAGTGACTGTTTCTTTTGCTGTGCAGAAGCTCTGGAGTTTGATTAGGTCCCATTTGTTTATATTGCCTTTTGTTGCCAATGCTTTTGGAGACTTTTGACTCTATCCTCTGACTATTTTACAGCTCTTCATTTTACACTGAGTCCCTGGGTGAACGGTCATATCAAATAGTCTTCAGACTATTCCCCAGGTGACATTATTCAGTTAGTCTCTGAATAAGTGGCTATCTATAACAGAATCCTGAGTATTTTCCAGATATAAAGGATTCTTCACTGAGGTTCTGAATAAGTGACCATGCGAAGTACACTTCTGATGTTTCCATATGTCTGTATTATTCTGTGAGGCTCTTAATGTGTGGCCATAAAATAGAGACTCCTATATACTCCTCAGGCGTGCCTTTTAACATTCGGCTTTAAATGAGTGGCTATAGAAAATAGAATACGAACATTACCCAAGGTATATGTTATTCAGTTAAGCTCTGAGTATGTCGCTATATGAAATAGAATTCTGACTACAATACAGGTGTTCCTTATTCAATGAAACTCTGAAATAAATGCCACATGTAATAGCGTCCTGAGTATTCCTCGGGTATGTATTATTCACTGAGGCTCTGAAAATTTGGCCATATGAAATTGTTTCCTGACTGGTCCACAGGCGCATATTATTGACTCTCACTCTTAATATTTTGGAATGTGGAATAGACTAGTGACTATTCCAAAGCTGTGTATTACTCACTCAGGCTTTTATTTTGTGGCCATATAATATAGACTAGTGTCTATTCCACACGAGTGCATTATTCTCTGTGGGTATAAATGTGAGGCAATATAAAGTAGACGCCTAATACTTCCCCAGGTGTGTGTTACTCAGTGAGGCTCTGTTTTGTGACCCTATAAAAAAGGAGGCTGTCTATTTTAATCATTTGTATTTTTCAGTGAATCACTGAATGAGTGGCTATATGAAATATATTGCTGAGTACTTTACATTTGTGCATTATTCACTGAGGTTGCGAGTCAGTGGCCATATAAAATGGAATCCTGACTAATTCACATGTGCATATTATTTACTGAGGGTATGAATGAGTGTCCAAATGAAATAGACTCCTGACTACTCCACAGGTGTGCATTATTTACCGAGGCTCTGGATGAATATCAAGCAAAAATAGACTCCAAATTTTTCTCCAGGTGTGTATTATTCAGTGAAGCTCAGAAGATGTGGCCATAGTAATTAGATTCCTTATTATAACAAGGGTCTGTCTTATTCACTGAGGCTCTGAATATGTGTCTACATAATATAGTCTCCTGACTACACCACATTATTCAGTGACACTACAAACGAGAGCCCACATGAAAAAGTCTCCTGACTATTCCACAGGTGTGCATTATTTAGTGAGACTCTGAATGAGAAGATAAAAGTAAATTCTGACTATTTCCCCAGGTGTGTACATTTAGTGAGGCTCTCAACGGGTGGCCATAGGAAAGAGACTTCTGACTATTCTGCATTTGTGCATTATTCAGTGACTCTCTGAATGAGTGGTCATAAAAATAGACTCCAGATTATATCACAAGTGTGTAATATTCAGTGAGGTTGTGAAAGTGGGGCCATATGAAACAGACTTCTAATTACTCCACTTGTGCGTTGTGCACTGTTTGTCTGAATGAGTAGCCGTATGATATAGGCTCCTCATTATTCTGTATGTGTGCATTATTCCATGATGTTCTGTATGAGTGTTCATACCAAAGAGACTCCTGAAACGCCCCCAGGTGTGTATTACTCAGCGTTACCAAGAATTAGAGTTTATACAAAATAGACTCCTGACTACCACCCAGTTGTGTATCATTCACGAAGACACTTACTTCATGGCTATCATATACAGCGTCCTGATTACTCCATAGAAGTTCATTATTCACTGAAACTTTGAATGAGATGCCATTAAAAATAGACATCTGACTATTGCTCCACTGTGAATTATTCAATAAGGTTCTAAATGATTGATGTTATGAAATAGAATCCTAAGTATTCTCCAGATGTCTATCATTCAGGGAGGCACAGAATGAGTGGCCATATTAAAAAAATGCTTGACTATTACCCTGGTGTGAATTTTTCACTGAGGCTGTAAATCAGTGGTTACATAAAGTAGACTCTTAACTTTTCCCCAGGTGTTTACTATTGAATGAGACTCTGACTACGTGGGCATAAAAAAGAGACTCTTTTGTATTGCCCAGGTGTGCATTACTTACAGAGACTCTGAATGTGTAGCCATTTGAAGTATACTCTTGACTATTTCTGATGGGAGTATTATTCACTGATTCCCTGAACGAGTGGCCATGTGAAAGTGATTCCTGACTTATCAGATATACATATTATTCACTGAAACACTGAAAGAGTGGCCTTATGATATAGACCCCATTTTACTCCGCAGGTGTGCATTACTTCTTACTCTCCAAACAAATCACCCTATGACATAGACTACTGATTATTTTCCACATAGGCAGTATTCAAAGTGTTTCTGTATGAGTTTCCATATAAAATAATCTCCTGATTATCACACATGTGTGGATCACTCACAGAGCTGCTTCATTTGAAGCTATTTTATATAGGGTCCTGACTACTCAAAAGCTGTTTATTATGCTCTGAAACTCTGAACGAGAGGCCATATGAAATAGACTATTTACTATTGCCCCATTGTGCATTATTCCATAATGCTGTGATTTAGTGGCCATAAAACCTGGACTCTGATTATTCCCAAGGTGTGTATTCTTCAGTGAGTTTCTGAATGAGTGACCACATAAAATGGACTCCTGACTCTATCCTCTTGACTATTTCTCAGCTCTGCCTTTTCCACTGAGTCTCTTGGTGAACGTTCATATCAAATAATCTCCAGACTATTCCCCAGGTGTGCGTTATTCAGTGAGTCTCTGAATAAGTGTCTATATATAAAAGAATACTGAGCATTTTCCAGATATATATGATTCTTTACTGAGGTTCTGAATAAGTGGCCATGTAAAATACACTCATTACTTTATCATAGGTTTGTACTATTCGGAGAAACTCTGAATGAGTGGCCATAATATAGAGACTCTTGAATACTTCTCAGGCGTGTGTTTTTATATTCCTCTCTAAATGAGTGGCTATATGAAATAGAATCGTTTCTCTCCCCAAGGTGTATGATATTCAGTTAGGCTCTGAATATGTGGCTATATGAAATAGAATTGTGACTACAATACAGGTGTTTCTTATTCAATGAAGTTCTGAAATGGATGCCATATGTAATAGCGTCCTGAGTATTTCCCAGGTATGTATTATTCACTGAAGCTCTGAAACTTTGGCCATATAAAATTGTTTCCTTACTAGCTTAGAGGAGTGTATTATCGACTCTGACTCTAAATATTTGGGCATATGGAATACACTAGTGACTATTCAAAAGTTGTGTATTACTCACTCAAGCTTTGATTCTCTGGCCATATAAAATAGACTAGTGTCTATTTCACATGTGCGCATTATTCGCTGAGTCTGTAAATGAGAGGCTATATAAAGTAGAATTCTAACACTTTCCCAGGTGTGTATTAATCAGTGAGGCTCTTCTTGTGTGACCATATGAAACAGGATGTTGCCTATCTTAAACATTTGTATTATTAAGTGAATCTCTGAATGAGTGGCTATTTGAAATAGACTGCTGAGTACATTTGTGCATTATTCACTGAGGTTACGGGTCAGTGGCCATATGAAATGGAATCCTGACTAATCCACACGTGCATATTTTCTACTAAGGTTATGAATGAGTGTCAAAAGTAATAGACTCCTGGCTACTCTACAGGTGTGCATTATTCAACGAGGCTCTGAATGAATGACCATTGAAAATAGACTCCCAATTATTCTTCAGGTGTGTATTATTCAGAGAGGCTAAGAAGATGTGACCATATAAATTAGAGGCCTTACTACAGCAAAGGTCTCTCTTATTCACTAAGTCTATGAATATGTGTCTACATGAAATAGACCCCTGACTACACCACATTATTCAGTGACACTCCGAATGAGAGGCCACATGAAAAAGTCTCCTGACTATTCCACAGGTGTGCATTATTTAGTGAGACTCTGAATAAGGGGATAAAAGTAAATCTTGACTATTTTCCCAGGTGTGTACATTTAGTGAGGCTCTCAATGAGTGGCAATAGGAAAGAGACTTCTGACTATTCCAAAGGAGTGCATTCAGTGATTCTCTAAATGAGTGGCCATGAAAAATAGACTCCAGACTATATCAAAAGTGTGCAATATTCACTGAGGTTGTGAAAGGGGGGTCATATGAAACAGACATCTCATTACTCCACATGTGCGTTATTCACTGTTTGTCTGAATGAGTAGCCATATTACATAGACTCCTCATTATTATCTATTTGTGCATTATTCAAACAGGTTCTCTATTAGTGTCCATACCAAATAGACTCCTGACACACCCCCAGGTGTGTATTACTCAGCAATACCCAGAATTAGAGTTCATATGAAATAGACTCCTGCCTATCACCCAGGTGTGTATCATTCAGGAACACACTTAATTCGTTGCTATCTTAAATGGCGTTCTGATTACTCCATGGAATTTTATTAGTCACTGAAACTTTGAATGAGAGGCCATATAAAATAGACCCCTGACTACTGCTGCATTGTGAATTATTTAATAAGGTTCTAAATGAGTGGTAGTAAGAAATAGAATCCTGAGGATTCCCCAGATGTGTAACATTCAGGGAGGCACAGAATGAGTGGCCATATGAAAAATGCTCTACTATCACCCTGGTGTGCATTATTCACTGAGGCTCTAAATGAGTGGCTGCATAAAGTAGACTCTTAATTCTTCCCCACGTGTTTATTATTGAATGAGACTATGACTATGTGGACATAAAAAAGAGACTCTTGTGTGATGCCCGGGTGTGCATATATTACCGAGACTCTGAATGTGTAGCCATTTGAAGTTCACACTTGACTATTTCTGAGGGGAATATTATTCACAGAGGCCCTGAACTAGTGGCATGTGAAAGAGATCCCTGACTTATCAGATATACATATTATTCACTGAAACACAGAAAGAGGGACCTTATGAAATAGACCCCAATTTACTTCACAGGTGTGCGATTTTTTTGACTCTTTAAACGAATCACTATGTGAAATGGACTAGTGAATATTCCCCACATGTGCAGTATTCGAAGAGGTTATGTATGAGTGTCCATATCAAATAGTCTTCTATCACACATGTGTGTATCATTCAAGGAGCTGCTTAATTTGGGACTACCTTTAATAGGGTTCTGCCTACTCCACAGATGTTTATTACGCACTGAAGCTCAGAATGAGAGGCCATATGAAATAAACTACTTACTATTGCCCCATTGTGCATTATTCGGTAATGCTGTGATTGAGTGGCCATATCACAATGTGAGTATTCCCAAGGTGTGTATTCTTCAGTGGGTTTCTTAACGGGTGACCACATAAAATCATCTCCTGATTCTATCCTCTTGACTATTTCTCAGCTGTGCATTTTCCACTGAGTCACTGGGTGAACAGTCATATCAAATATTCTTCTAACTATTCCCCAGTTGTGCATTATTGAGTGAGTCTTTGAATAAGTGGTTATATATAATAGAATCCTGAGAATTTTCCAGATATATATGATTATTCACTGAGTTTCTGAATAAGTGGCCATGTGAAATACACTCCTGACTTTTCCATACATCTGTATTATTCTGTGAGGCTCTGAATAAGTGGCCATAAAATAGAGACTCCTGAATACTCGTTAGACCTGCGTTTTTGCATTCAGCTCTAAATGAGTGGCTATACAAAATAGAATTTTGACGTTCGCCAAGGTGTATGTTATTCAGTTAGACTCTAAGTATGTGGCTATACAAAATAGAATTCTGACCACAATATCCTTGTTCCTTATTTAATGAAGTTCTGAAATAGATGCCATATGTAATAGAGTCCTGAGTATTTTCTAAGTGTGTATTATGCACTGTGGCTCTGAATCTTTGGCCATATTAAATTGTTTTCTTACTAGTCCACAGGTGTGTATTATTGACTCTGACTCTGAATATTTGGGCATATGAAATAGACTAGTGGCTATTCAAAAGTTGTGTATTACTCAGGCTTTGATTTGGTGGCCATATGAAATAAACTAGTGTCTATTCTACACGTGTGCATTATTCCCTGAGGCCGTAAATGAGAGGCTATATGAAGTAGACTCCTAACACTTCCCCACGTGTGTATTACTCAATGACGCTTTTCTTGTGTGACTATATGAAACAGGAGGCTGTGTATCCTCAATATTTTTATTATTCAGTGAATCTCTCAATGAGTGGCTATATGAAATAGACTGCTGAGTACTTTACATTTCTGCATTATTCACAAAGGTTACGAGTCAGTGGCAATATGAAATAAAATCCTGAAAAATCCACACGTGCATATTATCCACTGAGGCTATGAATGCGTGTTCAAATGAAATAGACTCCTGGCAACTTCACAGGTGTGCATTATTCTCCGAAGCTCTGAATGAATATCCATAGGAAATAGACTCCAAATGATTCTCCAGGTGTGTATTATTCAGTGAGGCTCAGAAGATGGGTCCATATTAATTAGATTTCTTTCTATAGCTAGAGTCTGTCTTATTCACTGAGGCTCTGAATATGTGTCTACATAAAATAGACTTTTGAGTACACCACATTATTTAGTGACACTCCAAAGGAAAAGCCACATGAAAAATTCTCGTGACTATTCTACAGGTGTGCATTATTTAGTGAGACTCTAAATGAAGAGATCAAAGTACATCCTGCCTATTTTTCCAGGTGTGTACATTTAGTGAGGCTCTCAATGAGTGGCCATAGGAAAGAGACTTCTGACTATTCCACAGGTGTAAATTATTCGGTGATTCTCAGAATGAGTGGTCATAAAAAATAGACTCAAGACTATATCACACGTGGGTAATATTCAGTGAGGCTGAGAAAGAGGGGCCATATGAAACAGACTTCTAATTACTACACATGTGCCTTATTCACTGTCTTAATTAGTAGCGGTGTGACATAGACTGCCCATTATTCCCCATGTGTCCATTATACAAACAGATTCTGTATGAGTGTCCAAACCAAATAGACTCCTGACACTTGTTCAGGTGTGAATACTCAGCGATACCCAGAATTAGAGTTCATATAAAATAGACTCCTGTCTATCACCAAGGTTTGTATCATACAGGAAGGCACTAAATTCATGGCTATCTTAAACAGCATCCTGATTACTCTGTACAATTTTATTATTAAGTGAAACTTTGAATGAGAGGCCATATATAATATCACCTGACTATTGCTCCATTGCGAATTATTCAATAAGATTCTAAATGGGTGGTAGTATGAAATAGAATCCTGAGGTTTCCCCAGGTGTGTATCATGTAGGGAGGCACAGAATGAATGGCCATATAAAAAATGCTCGACTTTTACTCTGGTGTGCATTATTTACTGAGGCTCTAAATGAGTGGATACATGAAGCAGACTTTTAACTCTTCCCCAGGTGTGTATTATTGTATGAGACTCTGACTAAGTAGGAATAAAAAAGAGACACTTGTGTTTTGTCCAGGCGTGCATTACTTATGGAGTCTCTGAATGTGTAGCCATTTGAAGTACACCCTTGACTATTTCTGAGGGGAGTATTATTTACAGAGGCCCTGAAGAAGTGGCCATGTGAAAGAGATTCCTGACTTATCAGATATACATATTATTCACTGAAACACTAAAACAGTGGTTTTATGAAATAGAACCCATTTTACTCCACAGGTGTGTGTTAATTTTTGACTTCCCAAATGAATCACCATATGAAATAGACTAGTGATTATTCCTGACATGTGCAGTATTTGAAGAGGTTCTGTATGAGTGTATATATCAAATAATCTCCTGACTATCACACATGTGTGTTTCATTCCCAGAGCTGCTTAATTTGGGGATACTTTTTTATTTAATAAATGTTGTATTTTTTATTTTATTCCACTGAATAATACAAATGTTTATTTATTTATTTATTTATTTAAGTTTTTATTGCATTTTATATTTTGGGATACATGTGCAGAACGTGCAAGATAGTTGCATAGGTACAGACATGGCAGTGTGTTTTTCTGCCTTCTACCACTTAACCCACATTTGGCATTTCTCCCCAGGCTATCCCTCCTTAGCTCCCACCCCCGCTGTCCCTTCTCTATTCCTCCCAATTGTCCCCAGTTTCTAGTACCCAACAATCTGTGTCCGTGTGTTCTCATTTTTCTTATCTTCCTATGTGTGTGAACATGTGGTATTTCCTTTTCAGTTATTCTGTCAGTTTGCTGAGAATGATAATCTCCAGATTCATCCATGTCCTTACAAAGGACATAAACTCGTCATTTTTTATTGCTGCATAATATTTCATTGTGTATGTGTGCCACATTTTCCCAATCCAGTCTATCATCGATGGGCATTTGGGTTGTTTTCAGATCTTTGCTATTGTAAACAGTGCTGCAATGAACATTCGGATGCATGTGTCTTTATAGTAAAACGATTTATATTCCTTTGGATATATACCCAGTAATGGGATTGCTGGGTCAAATGAAATTTTTATTTCTAGGTCCTTGAGGAATAGCCACACTGTCTTCCACAATGGTTGAACTAATTTACACTTCCAACAAAGGTGTAAGAGTGTTCCTATTTCTCCACATCCTCTCCAGCATTTGTTGTCTCCAGATTTTTTTAATGATCGCCATTCTTTTATTTAATTTTTATTGCATTTTAGGTTTTGGAGTGCATGTGCAGAACGTGCAAGATACTTTCATAGTACACATATGGCAGTGTGTCTTGCTGCCTTCCTCTCCTTCACCCACACTTGGCATTTCTCCCCAGGCTGTCCCTCCCCAGCTCCCCCCACCCAGTCCCTCATCTATTCTTCCAAATAGACAACAGTGTGTACTACCCCCCTCCCTGTGTCCATGTGTTCTCACTTTCCTCACCCACCTATGAGTGAGAATATGTGGTATTTCCTTTTCTGTTCTTGTGTCAGTTTGCTAAGAATGATGTTCTCCAGATACATCTATGTCCTTACAAAGGACATAAACTCATCATTTTTGGTTGCTGCATAATATTCAATGGTGTATATGTGCCACATTTTCCCAGTCCAGTCTATCATCGATGGGCATTTGTGTTGGTTTCAGTTCTTTGCTATTGTAAACAGTGCTGTAATGAACATTGGTGTGCATGTGTCCTTTTAGTAGAACGATTTATAGTCCTTTGGATATATACCCAGTAATGGGATTGCTGGGTCAAATGGAATTTCTATTTTTAGGTCCTTGAGGAATCGCCACACTGTCTTCCATAATGCTTGAACTAATTTGCACTCCCACCAACAGTGTAAGAGTGTTCCTATTTCTCCACATCCTCTCCAGCATCTGTTGTCTCCAGATTTTTTAATGATCGCCATTCTAACTGGCGTGAGATGGTATCTCAATGTGGTTTTGATTTACATCTCTGTAATGACCAGTGATGATGAGCATTTTTTCATGTGTTTGTTGGCCTCATGTATGTCTTCTTTTGTAAAGTGTCTGTTCATATATTTTGTCCATTTTTGAATAGGCGTGTTTGTTTTTTTTTTTCCTGTAAATGTGTTTCAGTTCTTTGTAAATTCTGGATATTAGCCCTTTGTCAGTTGGGTAAACTGCAAATATTTTTTCCTAATCTGTTGCTTGCTGATTCACTCTAGTGACTGGTTCTTTTGCCATGCAAAAGCTGTGGAGTTTAATTTCACAGAAATTCAAACCATCATAAGAGAATACTACAAACAACTCTATGCATATAAACTAGTAAATCAGGAAGAAATGGATAAATTCCTGGACACCTGCTTCCTCCCAAGCCTAAATCACGAGGAAGCCAAAACCATGAATAGACCAATATCAAGGTATGAAATCGAGGGAGCCATTAAGAGCCTATCACAGAAAAAAAGCCCCGGTCCAGATGGGTTCACAGCCGAATTCTACCAGACACACGAGGAGGAGCTGGTACCATTCCTTCTGAAACTATTCCACATAATCCAAAAAGAGGAAACCCTTCCCAAATCATTTTATAAGACCAACATCATACTGATACCAAACCCAGTCAGAGACTCAACAAGAAAAGAAAACTTCAGGCCAATATCCGTGATGAACATAGATGCAATAATCTTCAATAAAATGCTGGCAAACCGATTGCAACAGCATATTAAAAAACGTATCCATCATAATCAAGTAGGATTCATCCCGGGGATGCAAGGCTGGTTCAACGTACACAAGTCTATAAACGTCATTCACCTCATTAACATAACCAAAAACAAAAACCACATGATTATCTCAATTGATGCAGAGAAGGCATTTGACAAACTTCAACAGCCCTTAATGCTAAAAACCCTCAATAAACATGGTATTGATGGAACAAATCTCAAAGTAATAAAAGCTATCTACAACAAACCAACAGCCAATATCATACTTAATGGGAAAAAACTGGAAGCATTCTTTTTGAAATCTGGCACGAGACAAGAATGCCATCTCCCACTGCTCCTATTCAAAATAGTACTGGAAGTTCTAGCCAGATCAATCAGGCAAGAAAAAGAAATAAAGTGTATTCGAATAGGAAAGGAGGAAGCCTAATTGTCTCTATTGGCAGAAGACATGATAGTATACCTACAAGACCCCATCACCTTAGTCCAAAAGCTCCTGAAACTGATAAGCAACTTCAGCAAAGTCTAAGGATGCAAAATCAATGAGAAAAAATCACAAGCATTCCTATAAACCAATAAAAGACTTAAAGAGAACCAAATCAACAATCAACTGCTATTCACAATTGCTACAAAGAGGATAAAATACCTAGGAATAGAACCTACAAGGAATATAAGAGACCTCTTCAAGGAAAACTACAAACCACTTCTCAATAAATAAAAGAGGACACAAACAGATGGAGAAACATTCCATGTTCTCTGTTTTGGTACCAGTACCGTGCTGTTTTGATTACTGTAGCCTTGTAGTATAGTTTGAAGTTCGGTAGTGTGTAGCCTCCCGCTGTGTTCTCCCATTTCATGGTTAGGAAGCATCAATATTGTGAAAATGGCTATACTACCCAAAGTAATTTATACAATCAATGCTATCTCCATCAAGCTACCATTGAATTTCCTCACAGAAATGAAAAAAACCACCATGAACTTCATATGGAACAAAAAGAAAGCCCGCATAGCCAAGTCAATTATAAGCAAAAAGAACAGTGGGAGGTATCACACTATCAGACTTCAAACTATACTACAAGGCTACAGTAATCAAAACAGCATGGTACTGGTTACCAAAACAGAGATATAGACCAATGGAACAGAACAGAGTCATTGGAGGGAAATCAACATATCTACAGAAAAATAATCTTTGATAAACTAGACAAAAACAAGCAATGGGGAAAGGATTCCCTGTTTAACAAATGGTGTTGGACAAACTGGCTAGCCATGTGCAGAAAGCAGAAACTGGACCCCTTCCTGACACCTTACACTAATGATCGCCATTCTAACAGGTGTGAGATGGTATCTCAATGTGGTTTTGATTTGCATCTCTCTAATGACCAGTGATGATGAGCATTTTTTCATGTATTTGTTGGCCTCATGTATGTCTTCTTTTGTAGTGTCTGTTCATATTTTTTGCCCATTTTTGAATGGGCTTGTTTGAATTTTTTCCTGCAAATCTGTTTGAGTTCTTTGTAAATTTTGGATATCAGCCCTTTGTCTGATGGGTAAACTGCAAAGATTTTTTCCCAATTTGTTGGTTGCCGATTCACTCTAATGACGGTTTCTTTTGCTGTGAAAAAGCTGTGGAGTTTGATTAGGTCCAATTTGTCTATTTTGGCTTTTGTTGCCAATGCTTTTGGTGTTTTGGTTATGAAGCTTTTGCCTACTCCTATGTCCTGAATAGTTTTGCCTAGATTTTCTTCTAGGGTTTTTATGGTTCCAGGTCTTATGTTTAAGTCCTTAATCCATCTGGAGTTAATTTTAGTGTAAGGTGTCAGGAAGGGGTTCAGTTTCTGCTTTCTGCACATGGCTAACCAGTTTTCCCAACACCATTCATTAAACAGGGAATCCTTTCTCCATTGTTTGTTTTTGTCTGGTTTATCAAAGATTATATGGTTGTAGATATGTTGTGTTGCCCCCGATGCCTTTGTTCTGTTCCATTGGTTTATATCTCTGTTTTGGTACCAGTACCATGCTGTTTTGATTACTGTAGCCTTGTAGTATAGTTTGAAGTCCGGTAGTGTGTAGCCTCCCGCTGTGTTCTTTTTGCTTAGAATGGACTTGGCTATGAGCATTCTATTTTGCTTCCTCATGAAGATCATGATGGTTTTCTTCAGTTCTGTGAAGAAATTCAATGGTAGCTTGCCATGGATAGCATTTATTTTGTAGATTATATTGAGTAGTATCGCCATTCTCATGATATTGATTCTTCCTAACCATGAAAATGGAATGTTTCTCCATCTGTTTGTGTGCTCTCTTATTTCATTGAGCAGTGGTTTGTGGTTTTCCTTGAAGAGGTTCCTTACATTCCTTGTAAGTTGTATTCCTAGGTATTTTACTCTCTTTGTAGCAATTGTGAATGGCAGTTCATTCTTGATTTGGCTCTCTTTAAATCTGTTATTGGTGTATAAAAATCCTTGTGATTTTTACACATTGATTTTATATCCCGAGACTTTGCTGAAGTTGCTTATCAGTTTCAGGAGCTTTTGGGCTGTGGTGATGGGGTCTTCTAGGTATACTATCATGTCGTCTGCAAATAGAGACAATTTGGCTTCCAACTTTCCTATTCGAAAACCCTTTATTTTCTTTTCTTGCCTGATTGCTTTGGCTTGAACTTCCAGTACTATGTTGAGTAGGAGTGGTGAGAGAGGGCATCCTTCTCTAGTGCCTGGTTTCCAAGGGAATGCTTCCAGTTTTTGCCCATTAAGTATGATGTTGACTGTTGGTTTGTCATAAATAGCTTTTATTACTTTGAGATATGTTCCATCAATACCCAGTTTATTGAGGGATTTTAGCATAAAGGACTGTTGAATTTTGTCAAGTGCCTTCTCTGCATCGATTGAGATAATCATGTGGTTTTTGTTATTGCTTCTCTTTATGTGGTGAATTACATTTATAGACTTGCGTATGTTGAACCAGCCTTGCATCCCTGGGATGAATTTTACTTGATCATGATGGATAAGTTTTTTAATGTGCTGTTGCAATCGATTTGCCAGTATTTTATTGAATATTTTTGCATCTATGTTTATCATGGATATTGGCCTGAAGTTTTCTTTTCTTGTTGAATCTCTGCCGGGTTTTTGTGTCAGGATGATATTGGTCTCATAAAATGATTTGGGAAGGGTTCCCTCTTTTTGAATTATTTGGAATAGTTTTGGAAGGAATAATACCGGCTCCTCTTTGTGTGTCTGGTAGAATTTGGCAGTGAACTCATCTGGACCGGGGCTTTTCTTGTGTGGTAGGTGTTTAATTGCTGCCTCAACTTTAGTCCTTGTTATTGGTCTATTCATAGTTTTGGCCTCCTTCTGGTTTATGCTTGGGAAGACACAGGTGTCCAGGAATTTATCCTTTCATTCTGGTTTACCATTTTATGTGCATAGAGTTGTTTGTTGTATTCTCTGATGATGGTTTGAATTTCTGTGGAATTTGTGGTGATTTACCCTTAATCATTTTTATTGCATCTATTTGATTGTTCTCTCTGTTCTTTCTTATCAGTCTGGCTAGTGGTCTGTCTATTTTATTGTTCTTTCCAAAGAACCAGCTCTTGGATTTATTGATTTTTGAAGGGTTTTTCTTGTCTCTATCTCCTTCAGTTCTTCTCTGATCTTAGTTATTTGTTGTCTTCGGCTGGGTTTTGAGTTTTTTTGATCTTGCTCCTTTAGCTCTCTCAGTTTTATTGATAGGGTGTCAATTTTGGATCTCTCCACTCTTCTCATGTGGGCACTTATTGCTATATATTTTCCTCTACATACTGCCTTAATTGTGTCTCAGAGATTCTGGTAGGTTGTGTCTTCTTTCTCGTCGGTTTTGAAAAACTTCTTTATTTCTGCCTTCATTTCATTGTTTATCCAATCAGCATTCAAGCGCCAGTTTTTCAGTTTCCATGAAGCTGTGCGGTTCTGAGTTATTTTCTAAATTCTGAGTTCTAACTTGATTGCACTATGGTATGACGGACTTTTGTAATGATTTCAGTTGTTTTGCATTTGCTGAGGAGTGCTTTACTTCCAATTATGTGGTCAGTTTTGGAGTAGGTTTGATGTGGTGATGAGAAGAGTGTATATTCCGTGGATTTGGTGTGGAAAGTTCTGTAAATATCTATCAGGTTTGCTTGTTCCAGGTCTGAGTTCAAGCCCTGGATATCCTTGTTAATTTTCTGTTTAGTTGATCTGTCTTATATTGAGAGTGGAGTGTTAAAGTCTCCCAATATTATTGTGTGGGAGTCTAAGTCTCTTTGTAAGTCTTTGGGAACTTGCCTTAGATATCTAGGTGTTTCTTTATTGGGTCCATATATATTTAGGATTGTTAGCTCTTCTTGTTGTATCGGTCCTTTTACCATTATGTAATGACCTTCTTTGTCTCTTTTGATCTTTGTTGCTTTAAAGTCTATTTTATCAGAGATGAGGATTGCAACTCCTGCTTTTTTTTTGCTCCCCGTTTGCTTTTTAAATCTTTCCCCATCCCTTTATTTTGAGCCTTTTTGTATCCTTGCATGTTAAATGTGTTTCCTGGATACAGCACACCAGTGCGTTTTCGGTTTTTTTATCCAAATTACCAGTCTGTGTCTTTTGCTTTGTGCATTTAGCCCATTTATATTTAGGTTTAATATTGTTATGTGTGAATTCGATACTGACATTTTAATGTTAGCTGGCTGTTTTGCCCATTTGTTGATGCAGATTCTTTATTTTGTTGATGCTGTGAAGCGTTTGGTATGTTTTTATAATGGCTGGTACTGGTTGTTCCTTTCTATCTGTAGTGCCTTTCAGAAGCTCTTCTGAAGCAGGCCTGGTGGTGACAAAATATCTGAGTACTTGCTTGTTGGCAAACGATTTTATCTTCCTTCACTTATGAAGCTCAGTTTGGCTGGATATGAAATTCTGGGTTGAAAGTTATTTTCTTTAAAAATGTTGAATATTGGCCCCCACTCTCTTCTGGCTTGTGGAGTTTCTGCTGAGAGATATGCTGTGAGTCTGATTGGCTTCCCCTTGTGGGTGACCCGACCTTTCTCTCTGGCTGCCCTTAGTATTTTCTTCTTCATTTCAACCCTGGTGAATCTGACGATTATGTGTCTTTGTTTTGTTCTTCTTGCGGAATATCTTTGAGGAGTTCTCTGTATTTCCTGTAGTTTAGTATTGACCTGCCTTACTAGGTTGGGAAAATTTTTCTGGATAATATCCTGAAGAGTGTTTTCCAGCTTGGATTCATTCTCTTCGTCACATTCAGGTACACCTAATAAACGTAGGTTGGGTCTCTTCACATAGTCCCACATTTCTTGGATACTTTGTTCCTTTTCTTGGTGCTTTTTTCTCTAATCTTGGTTTCTCATTTTATTTCATTGAGTTGATCTTCGACTTCTGATATTTTTGTCTGCTTGATCAATTTGGCTGTTGAAACTTGTGCATGCTTCGTAAAATTCTCGTGTTGTGTTTTTCAGCTCCTTCAATTCATTCATATTTCTCTCTAAGTTGTCCATTCTTGTTATCATTTTCTCGAATCTTTTTTCAAGGTTCTTAGTTTTTTTGTATTGATTTAGAACGTGTTGTTTTAGCTCATTGACGTTTCTCATTATCTGCCTTCTGAAGTCTGATTCCGTCATTTCATCACACTCATTCTCCAGCCAGCTTTGTTCCCTTTCTAGTGAGGAGTTTTGGTCTTTTGTAGGAGGTGAAGTGTTTTGGTTTTGGGTGTTTTCCTCCTTTTTGCGCTGATTTCTTCTCATCTTTGTGAACTTATCCACCTTTTGTCTTAGTAGTTGCTGACTTTTCGATTGGGTCTCTGAGTGGACGCCCAGAATGTTGATGATGAAGCATTTCTCTTAGTTAGTTTTTCTTCTAACAGTCTAGCCCCTCTGTTGTACAACTTCTGAGGTCCACTCCAGGCCCTGCTTGTCTGGGGTACACCTGAACCTGCTGCAGAACTGTGAGGGATGCTACCAGTTTTTTCTTCTGCTATCTTTGTCCCAGAATGATGACCACCCAATATCACTCTGATTAGTCCTTTTCTGAGGTGACTCCTTGGGCATACAGGAGTCAGGGAGCTGCTTGAGGAGACAGGTCTGTACTTTATAGGAGCTCCAGTGCTGAATTGTGAGCTCTGTTGTTCATTCAGTGTAGTTGGGCGGTTGTGTTTAGGTCTCTGCAGCAGAACTTATAAAACCCCCTCTTTTTTCCCTCAGAGCTCTGTCTCAGGGAGTTGGGGCTTTTTTTATGAGTATCCGTTGCACTGTCCCGCCCAGCTAGGAGGCAGTGTAGTCACTGTTTGCCTGCCAAGGCTCTGCTCTGCTGCTGTGGGGCTCTGCCTTACCGCTGCGGTTTTCCGCCCTACTGTGTTGGGCTCCGCCCTGTTGACGGAGTCTCTCTGTTATGGTGGGTTGCCTCTGCAATGGCAGACTGCTTCTACAGTGGGCATAAACCTCAGTAGGTGCAATAAGTGTCCCTAGTGTAGGACGCCCCTCCCCCACCGAGCTGCACCATCCTCGATTCAGCTGATCCCAAAGTAGAACTCTCAACCCTGAGGGTTTTGAATCACCGTTTTGTCACTGTGGGGGGTGGGACCCGCCAAACCTGATCTCCTGGCTCCATGCCTCAGAGTCTCTTCTCTCTCTCCCTCTCTCTCTCTCTCTTTCTCTTTTTCTTTTTTAAAGTTGAACGGTTGACTCTCTCACAGGTGCCTCAGTCGCCTGCTAACAGGGCACTGGGATTTGCGTGATTTCCCATTCTGTGGCCCACTGCACTGGCTCAAATCAAGCTTCCCAGGAATCTCCCAGTCTGGCTCATTGTCTAAGTCCCGCTCAATCAGACGGATATGTTAATATGCCCTCCCAAATCTCAGACTGCTTGTTTAACAGGGCACCCAGACCAGTGAGCTTTGTGCAGGATGCCTCTGCGCCATGGTGCCGGCTGGACACGCAAGCTGCGCTGGTGTCCCGTGTCTCCCCTGAACCTGGAAACTTCCCCTTTCTGTGGGCAAAAAGGTCCGTCTGAAAATGTGGCTGGGACTCACCCTCTGCTTCTTCACCGAGAGCTGCAATCCCGAGTTGTTCCTACTGCACCATCTTGGAAGTCTTTCTCCAGGTGTGCGTTTTTACATTTGGCTCTAAATGAGTGGCTATATAAAATAGAATCCTGACTTTCCCCGAAAATAGAATCCTGAATTTTATACTAAGGCAAACTGTCAGAAGAATATCTAAGTGAAGGCATTTTCTGACAGACAAATTTTCAGATAGTCTACCTCTTTTGCACCTTACTGGGGAAGTATCTTGAGGAAGTTTCTCAGCAAAATGAGAATGAAAACAAGGAAAGAACAAATGGGATCCATAAAACAGTGTACCTTACTTAGGATGTCTCATTCTAGAGTGATAATTATTCAATAGAATGTCTTACTCTAGTGTGACAACTATCTATCAGACTAATTTCACATGAGAGCACAATGTCTTGGACTTTCTGGGAAGAATGTCCATTCAGTGCCATAGATGGTATCACTGAAGAGCTGGAATGCTTGAGAAGATGATTTCATCAAGAAAAAAAGAAAGACAAATCAACAATTTGTCAAATAATTTAGGTCCAATTGTAGAGCAAAAGAACATGAGACATGATTTTGAGTTATTCATGAAGAATAAGAAAAGGCTTGATAGGTACATTTTCTTTTCTATGGCACAGGCATGAAAACATTGGGTGTGTATGGAAGAAAATATCCTAGCTTATACTAGGCTCTCAGTAAGAAGCATTTAAATTGCCAAAATAATGTCGATATCATTTGTTAGTATTTAGTGTTCAGATCAGCCTATTGACAATGATATGAAAAGCTTCATTTTTTATATTCAGAACTGAAGTTGAAAGTAGTGCTGAAAAAGAAAAAGATAGCAGAAAGAGACTGAGTATTAGAGGAAGAGTTGGGGAATAAAAGGTAGAAATACTTAAATATTCAAAGTTGGGATGAAAAAATATTCAGTTAATGGAACAAGAACTAGAGGATTCGTATATTGTTCAAAGCTATAAATCAATAGATGTATTAAAAAGTGACATAACTAGCAAACATTTGGAGAGAGATGGACAAAGGAACGTGACGACTGTGTAAGTTAAATACTTATCTTTTGTAATGAGGAATTATTAAATATTGTGTAAAGTCAGTAAGTCAAGAAATTATTGTTCAAACATATTATTTAAAGATAGAAAGGTAGTTACCAGATGATCTAAAATAAATGTTATTAAATATATTTCCTCTAGGGAATGGGACTATATTTAAAAGGGTGGGATGAAAAACTTTGTTTTTCATTTTAAGTCCTTCCATACAATTTAATCTTTTACCTTGTGCATGCATCAATTCAAAAAAAATTAATACACTCAAATATATATAAGAAAATAAAAAAATAAAAAAGGAGATTTTAGCTCCCAGTGAAAGCTCAGAAAATGTGAGGACGCCACACGTTCAGATAAATTTTCATCACTCATGGACCAGAAGATTTCCAGTGGAGGAGCTCCGCCTGTCGCCAACGTGACTCTTGTGGCCAGTGTAGCAGTTTTGCCGTCGCCTTGGTGCGGCAGCCCTTCGTGCACAGTAAACGGGACTGGTTCCCCTACTGACTGGTGTTTGGAGCTCTGGGAAGGCATAGCTGTTTGTTGTGGACTCAAGAAGGAAGCAATACCAAAGATTCCCAGGCAGAAGAGCACCATCAGTCTTATCGCTGCTGTTTTGCCCGGCGCAGTGGGTTGCTCGGATTCCAGCACTGGGAATCAATAAACTGGACATCCACTTAGAAACCTAATTCGAAAGGTGGTAATTGTAAAGACAACAGATGGATAAATTCACAATAAAGAAGAAAAAACAGGCTAAAAAAGCCGAGAATATCGAAAATCAGAACCTCTCTCTCTCTACAGGGGATTGCAATTCCTCCTCAGGATCAAAACAAGCCCTGAAGAAAAAGGACTGTGTTCCATTATCTGAAGTAGGCTTCAGAAGGTGGATGATAAAAAATTTTTAGGAGTTGAAAGAACTTGTTCTAACCCAATGTAAAGAAACTAAGAACTTTGAAAAAAGGTTTGATGAAATGTTAAAAAAAATGAACATGAGGCCAACAAACACATGAAAAAATGCTCATCATCACTGGACATTAGAGAGATGCAAATCAAAACCACATTGAGATACCATCTCACGCCAATTAGAATGTCTCCATATTAAAATATCTGGAGACAGCAGATGCTGGAGAGGATGTGGAGAAATAGCAACACTCTTACACTGTTGGTGGGAGTGTAAATTAGTTCAACCATTGTGGAAGACAGTGTGGCGATTCCTCAAGGACCTAGAAATAGAAATTCCAATTGACCCAGAAATCCCATTACTGGGTATATATCCAAAAGACTATAAATTGTTCTACTATAAGGACACATGCACACGAATGTTCATTGCAGCACTGTTTACAATAGCAAAGGCCTGGAACCAACCCAAATGCCCATCGATGATAGACTGGACTGGGAAAATGTGGCACATATACACCATGGAATATTATGGAGCAATCAAAAATGATGAGTTTGTGTCCTTTGTAAAAACATGGATGAATCTGGAGAACATCATTCTCAGCAAACTGACACAAAAAAAGAAAAGGAAAAACCGCATATTCTTACTCATAGGCCGGTGAGGAAAATGAGAAAACATGGACACAGAGAGGGGTTCTAATACACTCTGTGTTCTATTAGGGAAATGAGGGAGTGACAGCTGGGGAAAAGCTGGGGAGGGATAGCCTGGGGATAAATGCCAACTGTGGGTAAAGGGAAGGAAGTCAGCAAACCACACTGCCATACGTGTACCTACGCAGCTATCTTGCACGTTCTGCACATGTACCCCAAAACCTAAAATGCAATAAAAATAAAAAAAAAAAAAGCTCGACTATTACTCTGGTGTGCAATATTCACTGAGGCTCTGAATGAGTGGCTCCACAAAGTAGACTCTTAACTCTTCCCCAGGTGTTTATTATTGAATGAGACTCTGACTAAGTGGGCATAAGAAAGACACTCTTGTGTATTGCCCAGGTGTTCATTACTTACAGATACTATGAATGTGTAACCATTTCAAGTAGACCCTTGACTGTTTCTGAGGGGAGTATTATTCAGAGAGACCCTGAATGAGGGGCCATGTGAAAGGGATTCATGTCTCCTCAGATATACATATTATTCACTGAAACACTGAAAGGGTGGCCGTATGAAATAGAGCCCAGTTTACTCCAAAGGTGTGTGTTATTTTTTTGACTCTCCAAATGAATCACCATATGAAAGAGACAAGTGATTATTTTCCACATGTGCAGTATTCGAAGAGGTTCTGTATGAGTGTCCATATCAAATAGTCTAATTACTACCACACATGTGTGTATCATTCAAGAAGCAGCTTAATTTGGGTCTATCTTAAATAGGTTCCTGACTACTCCAGAACTGTTTATTATGCACTGAAACTCTGAATGAGAGGCCATAGGAAATAGACTTTTTACTATTGCCCCATTGTGCATTATTCGGTACAGCTGTGACTGAGTGGCCATATGACCTGGAGTCTGACTCTTCCCAATGTGTGTATTCTTCAGTGAGTTTCTTAATGAGTAATCACATAAAATAGACTCTTGACTCTATCCTCTTGACTATTTCTCAGCTGTGCATTTTCTACTGTGTCTCTAGGTGAACAGTCATATCAAAGAGTCCCCAGACTATTTCCCAGGTGTGCATTTTTCAGTGAGTCTCTGAAGATGTGGCTATCTATAATACAATTCTGAGTATTTCCCAGATATATATGTTTCTTCACCGAGGTTATGAATAGGTGGCCATGTGAAATACACTCCTGACTTTTCCAGAGGTCTGTATTGTTCGGCGAGGCTGAGTGAGTGGCCATAAAATAGAGATTCCTGAATACTCCTCAGGTGTGCATTTTTACATTCGGCTCTAAATGAGTGGCTATTCGAAATAGAATCCTGACTTTCCCCAAGGTGTATGTTATTCAGTTAGGCTCTGAATATGTGGCTATATGAGATAGAATTTTTACTACGATACAGGTGTTTCTTATTCAATAAAACTCTGAAAGAGATTACATATGTAATAGCGTCCTGAGTATTCCCCAGGTAAGTGTTATTCACTGAGGCTCTGAAATTTTGGCCATATGAAATTGTTTCCTGACTAGTCCACAGGTGGTTAGTATTGGCTCTGACTCTGAATATTTGGGCATATGAAATAGCCTAGTAACTATCCCAATGTTGTGTATTACTCATGCAGGGTTTAATTTTCTGGCCATATAAAATAGACTAATGTCTATTCTATATGTGTGCATTATTCACTGTGACTGTAAATGAGAGGCTATATAAAGTAGACTCCTAAAGCTTCTTCAGGTGTGTGTTACTCAGTGAGGCTCTTGTTATGTGACCAAATAATACAGAATGTTTTCTATTTTAAATATTTGTATTATTCAGTGAATCTCTGAATTACTGGCTATATAAAATAGACTGCTGAGTACGTTACATTAGTGCATTATTCACATAGGTTACGAGTCAGTGTCCATAGGAAATGGAATACTGACTAATCCAAACATGGATATTATCCAATAAGTCTATGAATGAGTGTTCAAATGAAATAGACTTCTGGTTATTCGACAGGTGTTTATTATTCACTGAGTCTCTGAATGAATGTCCATCGAAAATAGACTCCAAATTATTCTACAGGTGTGTATTGCTCAGTGAGGCTCACAAGATGTGGCTGTAGTCACTAGATTCTTTACTATAGCAAGGGTCCGTCTTACTCAAGGAGGCTCTGAATATGTGTCTACATGAAATAGACTCCTGACTACACTGCATTATTCAGTGACTCTCCGAATGAGAGGTCACATAGAAAAGTCTCCTGACTATTCCAAGGTGTGCATTATTTAGTAAGACACTGAATGAGTAGATAAAAGTAAATCCTGACTATTTCCCCAGGTGTGTACATTTAGTGAGGCTCTCAACGAGTGGCCATAGGAAAGAGACTGCAGACAATTCCTTAGGTGTGCATTATTCAGTGATACACTGAATGAGTGGCCATAAAAAATAGACTCCAGACTATATCAGAAGTGTGTAATATTCAGTGAGGTTGTGAAAGAGGGACCATATGAAACAGACTTTTAATTACTCCACATGTGCATTATTCACTGTTTGTCTGAATGAGTAGCCATATGACATAGACTCCTCATTATTATCCATGTGTGCATTATTCAAACAAGTTCCGTATGAGTGTCCATATCAAATAAACTCCTGACACTCCCCAAGGTGTGTATTACTCAGCGATACACAGAATTAGAGTTGATATGAAATAGAATCCTGACTATCACCCATGTCTTTATCATTCAGGAAGACACTTAACTCATGGCTATCTTAAACAGCATCCTGATTACTCCATAGAAATTCATTATTCACTGAAACTTTGAATGAGCTGCCATGTAAAATAGACACCTGACTATTGCTCCATTGTGAATTATTCAATAAATTTCTAAATGGGTGTTAATATGAAATAGAATCCTGAAAATTCTTCAGGTGTGTATCATTCAGTGAGGCACAGAATGAGTGGCCATATAAAAATGCACGACTATTACCCTGGTGTGGATTACTCACTGAGGCTCTAAATGAGTGGCTACATGAAGTAGACTCTTACCTCTTCCTGAGGTGTGTATTATTGAATGAGACTCTGACTAAGTGGGCATTAGAAACAGACTCAGGAGTATTGCCCAGGTGTTCATTACTTACAGAGACTCAATGTGTAGCCATTTGAAGAAGACCCTTGACTATTTCCGAGGGGAGTATTATACACAGAAGCCCTGAATGAGTGGCCACGTGAAAGAGATTCCTAACTTATCAGATATACATATTATTCAATAGAACACTGAAAGAGTGGCCTTATGAAATAGACCCCATTTTACTCCAAAGTTGTGGGTTGTTTTTTGACACTTCAATTGAGTCACCATATGAAATAGACTAGTGATTACTCCCCACATGTACAGTATTCGAAGAGGTTCTGTATGAGTGTTTATATCAAATAATCTCCTGACTCTCACACATGTGTGTATCATTCACGGAGCTGCTTTATTTGGGGCTACATTAAAGAGGGTCCTGACTACTCCAAAGCTGTTTATTATAAACTGAAGCTCTGAATGAGCGGCAATATGAAATAGACTCATTACTATTGCCCCATTGTGCATTATTCGGTAATGCTGTGATTGAGTGGCCATATGACTTGGACGCTGACTATTCCCAAGGTGTGTATTCTTCAGTGAGTTTCTGAATGAGTGACCACATAAATTAGACTCTGACTCTATTCTCCTTACTATTTCTCAGCTCTGCATTTTTCACTGAATAGCTTGGTGGACTGTCATATCAAATAGTCTCAAGAATATTCCCAAGGTATGCATCATTCAGTCAGTCTCTGTATAAGTGGCAATATATAATAGAATCATGAGTATTTTTCAGATATATATGATTCTTCAGTGAGGTTCTGAATAAGTGGCCACATGAAATACACTCCTTTTGTTTCCATAGGTTTGTATTATTCTGTGAGGTTCTGAATGAGTGGCCATAAAATAGAGACTCCTGAATACTCCTCAGGCGTGCATTTATATATTAGGCTCTAAATGAGTGGCTATGCGAAATAGAATCCAGACTTTCCCAAGGTGTGTGTTATTTAGTTAGGCTCTAAATATGTGACTATATGAAATAGAATTCTGAATACAATACTGGTGTTCCTCATTCAAAGAAGCTCTGAAATAGATGCCACATGTAAGAGTGTTCTGAGTGTTCCCCAGGTATGTATTATTCACTGAGGCTCTGAAACTTTGGCCATATGAAATTGTTTCCTGACTAGCCCACAGGTGTGTATTATTGAATCTGACTCTGAATATTTGGGCATATGGAATAAATTAGTGACTTTTCAAACGTTGTGTATTACTCACTCAGGCTTTGATTTTGTGGCCATATAAAATAGAATAGAGTCTATTCCACACGTGTGCATTTTTAGCTGAGTCTGTCAATGAGAGGCTTTATAAAGTAGACTCCTAGTAACTAGGTGTGTATTAGTGAGGCTCTTCTTGTGTGATCATATGAAACAGAATGCTGTCTATCTTAAATTTTTGTATTATTCAGTGAGCATCTGAATGAGTGGTTATATAAAATAGACTGCTGAGTTCTTTACGTTTGTGCATTATTCACTGAGGTTACGAGTCAGTGGCCATATGAAATGGAATCCTGACTAATCCACACATGATCACTATCCACTGAGGCTATGAATGAGTTTCCAAATAAAATAGACTCCTGATTATTTCAAAGGTGTGCATTATTCACGGAGGCTCTGAATGAATGAATGTCCATCGAAAATAGACTCCAAGTTATTTTCCAGGTGTGTATTATTCAGTGAGGCTCAGAAGATGTGGCCATATTAATTAGATTCCTTACTATATCAAGGGTCTGTCTTTTTCACTGAGGCGCTGAATATGTGTCTACATGAAATAGACTCCTGACTACACCACATTATTCAGTGACACTCCGATTGAAAGGGCACTTGAAAAAGTCTTCTGACTATTTCACAGGTGTGCATTATTTAGTGAGACTCTGAATGAGGGGATAAATTAAATTTTGACTATTTCCCCAGGTATGTACATTTAGTGAGGCTCTCAATTAGAGGCCATAGGAAAGAGACTTCTGACTATTCCACAGGTGTGAATTACTGAGTTATTCTCTGAATGAGTGGCCATAAAAAATTGACTCCAGACTATATCACAAGTGTGTAATATTCAGTGAGTCTGTGAAAGGGGGCCATATGAAACAGAATTCTAATTACTCCACATGTGCGTTATTCACTGTCTGAATGAGTAGCAGTATGACATAGACTTCTCATTATTCTCCATGTGTGCAATTTTCAAACAGGTTCTGTATCACTGTCCACATGAAATAGACACATGACGCTTCCCGATGTGCAAATTACTCAGCGATACCCAGAATAAGAGTTCATATGAAATAGACTCCTGACTATCACCCAGGTGTTTATCATTCAGGAGTGCACTTAATTCGTGGCTATCTTAAACCGTGTACTGATTACTCCATGGAAGTTCATTATTTAATGAAAGTTTAAATGAGAGGCCAAGTAAAATAGACACGTGACTATTGCTCCATTATGAATTATTCAGTAAGGTTCTAAATGAGAGGTAGTCTAAAATAGAATCCTGAGGATTCCCCAGGTGTTTATTATTCATGAAGGCATAGAATAAGTGGCCATATAAAAAATTCTCAACTATTACCCTGTTGTGCATTATTCACTGAGGCTCTAAGTGAGTGGCTACATGAAGTAGACTCTTAAATCTTCCCCAGATGTGTATTATTGAATGAGACTATGACTACGTGGGCATAAAAAACAGACTCTTGTGTATTGCCTAGGTGTACATTACTTACAGAGACTCTGAAGGTGTAGCCCTTTGAAGTAGACCCTTGACTGTTTCTGAGGGAAGTACTATTCACAGGCCCTGAACGAGTGTCCATGTGAAAGAGGTTCATGACTTATCAGATATACATATTATTCACTGAAACACTGTAAGTGTCGCCTTATGAAATAGACCCCAGTTTACTTTACAGGTGTGCGTTATTTTTTGACTCTCCAAACGAAACACCATATGAAATAGACAAGTTATTAATCCCCACATGTGAAGTATTCGAAGAGGTTCTCTATGAGTGTCCATATCAAAAAGTCTCATGACTATCACAAATGCGTGTACATTCACAGAGTTGCTTAATTTGGGGCTACCTTAAATAGGGTCCTGACTATTCCACAGTTGTTCATTATGCACTGAAGCTCTGAATGAGAGGCCATATTAAATAGTCTCCTTACTATTGCCCCATTGTGCATTATTCGGTAATGCTGTGATTGAGTGACCATATGACCTAGACTCTGAGTATTGCCAAGGTGTGTATTCTTCAGTGAGTTTCTGAAAGAGTGACCACATAAAATAGACTCCTGATTATTCTCTTGACTATTTGTCAGCTGTGCATTTTCCACTGAGTCACTCGGTGAATGGTCATATCAAATAGTCTCCAGATTATTCCCCAGGTGTTCATTATTCAGTGAGTCTCTGAATAAATGTCTATATATAATAGAATCCTGAGTATTTTTCAGATATATATGATTTTTCAGTGAGGTTCTGAATAAGTGGCCATTTGAAATACACTCCTGACGTTTCCATAGATCTGTATTACTCTGAGGCTCTGAATGAGTGGCCATTACATAGATAGTCCTGAATACTCATCAGGCATGCACTATTTTTAATTTTATTGCATTTTAAGTTTGGGATACATGTGCAGAACGTGCAAGATTGTTGCATAAGTACACACATGGCAATGTGCTTTGCTGCTTTCCTCCCCTTAACCCACATTTGGCATTTTTCTCCAGGCTATCCCTCCTCAGCTCCCCCCTTCGCTGTCCCTCCCCTATTCCCCCAATAGACACCAGTGTGTAGTACCCCCTCCGTGTGTCCATGTGTTCTCATTTTTATCACCTTCTTATGAGTGAGAATATGTCGTATTTATTTTTCTGTTCTTGTGTCAGTTTACTGAGAATAATGTTTTCCAGATCCATCAATGTCTTTTCAAAGGACATTAACTCGTCATTTTTGATTGCTGCATAATATTCCATGGTGTATATGTGCCACATATTCACAGTCTAGTCTAACATCGATGGCATTTGGGTTGGTTCCATGTCTTTCCTATTATAAACAGAGCTGCAATGAACATTCGTGTGCATGTGTTCTTATAGTAGAATGATTTATAATCCTTTGGATATATACCCAGTAATGGGATTGCTGGTTCAAATTGAATTTCTATTTCTGGGTCCTTGAGGAATCACCACACAGTCTTCCACAGTGGTTGAACTAATTTACACTCCCACCAACTGTCTAAGAGTGTTCCTCTTTCTCCACATCCTCTTCAGCATCTGTTGTCTCCAGTTTTTTTACTAATCGCCATTCTAACTGGCATGAAATGGTATTTCAATGAGGTTTTGATTTGCATCTCTCTAATGACCAGTGATGATGAGCATTTTTTCATGTGTTTGTTGGCCTCATGTATGTCTTCTTTTGTAAAGTGTCTGTTCATATCCTTTGCCCATTTTTGAATGGACTTGTTTGTTTTTCTCCTGTAAACCTGTTTGAGATCTTTGTAAATTCTGGATATCAGCCCTTTGTCAGTTTGGTAAACTGCAAAGATTTTTTCTTAATGTGTTGGTTGCCAATTCACTCCAGTGACTGTATCTTTTGCTGTGCAAAAGCTGTGGAGTTTGTTTAGGTCCCATTTGTCTATTTTGGCTTTTGTTGCCAATGCATTTGGTGTTTTGGTCATGAAGTCCTTGCCTACTCCTATGTACTGATGGTTTTGTCTAGATTTTCTTCTAGGGTTTTTATGGTGTCAGGACTTATGCTTAAGTTTTTAATCCATCTGCAGTTAATTTTAGTGTATGGTGTTAGGAAGCCGTCCAGTTTCTGCTTTCTGCACATGGCTAACCAGTTTTCACACCACCATTTATTAAACAGAAAATCATTTCCTCATTGCTTGTTTTTTTTTTTTGTAGTTTATCAAACATTATATGGTTGTAGATATGTTGATTTGCCTCCGATGCTTATGTTCTGTTCTGTTGATCTATATCTCTGTTTTGGTACCAGTACCATGCTGTTTTCATTACTGTAGCTTTGTAGTATAATTTGAAGTTTAATAGTGTGATGCCTCACGCTGCGTCTTTTTTTTTTTTTTTTTTTTTTTTTGCTTACAATTGACTTGGCTATGTGGGCTCTATTTGGTTCCATATGAAGTTCATGGTGGTTTTTTTCATTTCTGTGAAGAAATTTAATGGTAGCTTGATGGGGATAGCGTTGATTCTGTAAATTACTTTGGGGAGAATAGTCATTTTCACGATATTGATTCTTCCTAACCACGAACATGGAATGTTTCTCCATCTGTTTGTGTCCTCTCTTATTTCGTTGAGCAGTGGTTTGTAGTTTTCCTTAAAGAGGTCCCTTACATTCCTTGTGAGTTGTATTCCTAGGTACTTTATTTTCTTTGTAGCAATTGTGAATGGCAGTTCGATCTTGTTTTGGTTCTCTTTAAGTATGTTATTGTTGTATAGGAATACTTGTGATTTTTGCACATTGATTTTATATCCTGAGACTTTGCTGAAGTTGCTTATCAGTTTCAGAAGTTTTTGGGATGAGGTGATGGGGTTTTCTAGGTATAGTATCATGTCGTCTGCAAAAAGAGAATATTTGGCTTCCAACTTTCTTATTTGAATACACTTTATTTCTTTCTCTTGCCTGATTGTTCTGCCTAGAACTTTCAGTGCTATGTTGAATAGGAGTGGTGAGAGAGGGCATGCTTGTCTAGTGTCATATTTCAAAGGGAATGCTTCCAGTTTTTGCCCATTTATTATGATATTGGCTGTTGGTTTGTTGTAAATAGCTTTTATTACTTTGAGATATGTTCCATCAATACCGAGTTTATTGAGGGTTTTTAGCATAATGCACTGTTGAATTTTGTCAAATGCCTTTTATGCGTCATTTGAGCTAATCGTGTGGTTTTTGTTTTTTTTTCTGTTAATGTAATAAATGACGTTTATAGACTTGCGTATATTGAACCAGCCTTGCATGTCCAGTATGAATCCTACCTGATCTTGATGGATAAGTTTTTTAATGTGCTGCTGCAATCGGTTTGCCAGTATTTTATTGAAGATTTTTGCATCCATGTTCATCATGGATATTGGCCTGAAGTTTTCTTTTCTTGTTGAGTCTCTGCCGGGATTTGGTTTCACAATGATTTTGGTCCCATAAAATAAATTGGGAAGGGTTCCCTATTTTTGAATTATTTGGAAGAGTTTCAGAAAAAATGGTACCAGCTTCTCTTTCTTTGTTTGGTAGAATTCAGCTGTGAACCCATCTAGACCTGGGCTTCTTTTTGTGGTGTAGGCTCTTAATTGCTGCCTCAAATTCAGACCTTGTTATTGGTCTATTCATCATTTCAGCTTCCTCCTGGTTAAGGCTTGGAAGGACACAGACATTCTGGAATTTATCCATTTCTTCCTGGTTTACTAGTTTATGTAAATAGAGTTGTTTGTAGTATTCTCTGATGATGCTTTGAATTTCTGTGGAATCTGTGGTGATTTCCACTTTATCATTTTTTATTGCATCTATTTGGTTGCTCTCTCTTTTCTTTTTTATCAGTCTGGCTAGTGGTCTGTTTTGTTGATCATTTCGAAACACCAGCTCTTGGATTTATTGATCTTTAAATGGTTTATTGTGTCTCTATCTCCTTCAGTTCTGCTCTGATCTTAGTTATTTCAGAAAATAACTCAGAAACGCACAGCTTCATGGAAACTCAGCACCTGGCTCTTGAATGTTGATTGGATAAACAATGAAATGAAGGCAGAAATAAAGACGTTCCTTGAAACCAATGAGAAAGAAGACACAACGTACCAGAATATTTAGGACACATTTAAAGCAGTCTGTAGAGGAAAATATGTATCAATAAGTGCCCACATGAGAAGACTGGAGAGATTCAAAACTGACACCCTATCGTCACAATTGAAAGACCTAGAGGAGCAAGATCAAAAAAGCTCAAAACGTAGCTGAAGACAAGAAATAACCAAGATTAGAGCAGAACTGAAGGAGATAGAGACAAGAAAAACCCTTCAAAATTTCAATAAAACCAAGAGCTGATTTTTCAAAAAGATCAAAAAAATAGACATATCACAAGCCAGACTCATATAAAAGCAAAGACAGAACAACCAAATAGATGCAATAAAAAAAGGATAATGGGGAAATTACCACATATTCGACAGAAATTCAAACCCTCATCAGAGAATACTACAAACAACTCTGTGCACATAAACTAGTAAACCAGGAAGAAATGAATAAGTTCCTGGACAGCTGTGTCCTCCCAAGCCTAAACCAGGAGGAAGCCAAAACTATGAATAGACCAATAACAAGGTCTGAAATTGAGGCAGCAACTAACAGCTTTCCATACAAACAAAAGCCCAGGTCAAGATGGGTTCACAGCCGAATTCTACCAGGCACACAAAGAGGATCTGGTACCATTTCTTCTGAAACTATTTCAAATAATTCAAAACCAGGGAACCCTTCCCAAATCATTTTATGAGACCAACATCATCCTGGTACCAAAACCTGGCAGAGACTCAACAAGAAAAGAAAACTTCAGGCCAATATCCATGATGAACCTAGATGCAAAAATCTTCAATAAAATACTGGCAAACCGACTGCAGCAGCACACTAAAAAACTTATCCATCATGATCAAGTAGGATTCATTCCAGTGATGCAAGACTGGTTCAACAGAGGCAAGTCTATAAATGTAATTCACCACATAAAAAGAAGCAAAAACAAAAACCACATGATTATCTCAATTGACGCAGAGAAGGCATTTGACAAAATTCAACAGCCATTTATGATAAAAACCCTCAATAAACTTGGTATTGATGGAACATATCTCAAAGTAATAAAAGGTATTTACGACAAACCAACAGCCAATATCATACTGAATGGGCAAAAATTGGAAGCATTCCCTTTGAAATATGGCACTAGACAAGGATGCCGTCTCTCACCACTCCTATTCAGCATAGTACTGGAAGTTCTAGCCAGAGCAATTAGACAAGAAAAAGAAATCAACGGTATTCAAAAAGAAAAGGTGGAAGCCAAATTGTCTCTATTTGCAGATGACAGGATAGTATACCTAGAAGACCACATCACCTCAGCCCAAAAGCTCCTGAAACTGATAAGCAACTTCAACAATGTCTCAGGATATAAAATCAATGTGCAAAAATTACAAGCATTCCTATACACCAACAACAGACTTAAAGAGTCACAATTGCTACAAAGAAAATAAAGTAGCTAGGAATACAATTCAGAAGAAATGTAAGGGACCTCTTTAAGAAAACCTACAAACCACTGCTCAGTGAAATAAGAGAGGACACAAACAGATGGAGAAAAATTTCATGTTCGTGGTTAGGAAGAATCAATATCGTGAAAATGGCTATACTGCCAAAAGTAATTTACACAATCAATGCTATCCCCATCAATCTACCATTGAATTTCTTCACAGAACTGGAAAAAACCACCATGAACTTCATATGGAACCAAAAGAGAACCCGCATAGCCAAGTCAATTCTAAGCAATAAAAAACACAGCGGGAAGCATCGTCCTACAGGCTTCAAACTATACTACAAGGCTAAAGTAATCAAAACAGCATGGTACTGGTACCAAAACAAAGAAACAGACCAATGGAACAGAACAGAAGCATTGGAGGCAACACAACATATCTACAACCATATAATCGTTGATAAACCAGACAAAAACAAGCAATGGGGAAAGAATTCCCTGTTTAATAAATGGTGTGGAGGAAACTGGCTAGACATGTGCAGAAAGCATAAACTGGACCCCTTTCTGACACCTTACACTAAAATTAATTCCAGATGGAAAAAAGACTTAAACCTAAGACCTGGCACTATAAAAACCTTAGAAGAAAATCTACGCAAAACCATTCAGGAAATAGGAGTAGGCAAGGACTTCATGACCAAAACACAAAAAGCAGTGGCAACAAAAGCCAAAATAGACAAATGGGACCTAATCAAACTCCACAGCTTCTGCACGGAAAAACAAACAGTCACTAGAGTGAATCGGCAACCATCAGAATGGGAAAAAATCTTTACAGTTTACACATCTGACAAAGGAGTGATATCCAGAATTTACAAAGAACTAAAACAGATTTACAGAAAAAAAAAAAAAGCCCATTCAAAAATGGGCAAAGGATATGAACAGACACTTTAAAAAAGAAGACATGCATGAGGCAAACACACATATGAAAAAGTGTTCATCATCACTGGTCATTAGAGAGATGCAAATCAAAACCACATTGAGATACCATCTCACACCAGTTAGAATGGCGATCATTAAAAAATCTGGAGACAGCAGATGCTGGAGAGGATGTGGAGAAATAGGAACACTTACACTGTTGGTGGGAGTGTAAATTAGTTCAACCATTGTGGAAGACAGTGTGGAGATTACTCAGGGACCTAGAAATAGAAATTCCATTTGACCCAGCAATCCCATTACTGGGTATATATCCAAAAGACTATATATCGTTCTACTATAAGGACACATGCACACGAATGTTCATTGCAACACTGTTTACAATAGGAAAGAACTGGAACCAACCCAAATGCCCAACGATGAAAGACTGGACTGGGAAATGTGGCACATATACACCATGGAGTATTATGCAGCAATCAAAATAATGAGTTTGTGTCCTTTGTAAGGACATGGAAGAATCTGGAGACCATCATTCTCAGCAAACTGACACAAGAACTGAAAAGGAAATACCGCATATACTCACTCATAGGTGGGTGAGAAAAATGAGAACACATGGACACAGAGAGGCGGTCTACTATACACTGGGGTCTATTGGGTGGAATGGGAGAGGAACAGCGGGGGGGGCTGGAAAGCGATAGCCTGGGGATGAATGCCAAGTGTGGGTGAAGGGGAGGAAGGCAGCAAACACACTGCCAAGTGTGTACATATGCAACTATCTTGCACGTTCTGAACATGTACCCCAAAACCTATAATGCAATAAAAAATTTTAAAAAAAGAGTGTTCCTATTTCTCCACATACTCTCCAGCATCTGCTGTCTCCAGATTTTTTAATGATCGCCATTCTAACTGGCGTGAGGTGGTGTTTCAATGTGGTTTTGATTTGCATCTCTTTAATGACCAAAGATGATGAGCATTTTTTCATGTGTTTGTTGACCTCATGTATGTCTTCTTTTGTAAAGTGTCTGTTCATATCCTTTGCCAATTTTGGAATGGCCTTGTTTGATTTTTTCCTGTAAATCTGGTTGTGTATTTGTAAATTCTGGATATCAGCCATTTGTCAGATGCGTCAACTGCAAAGTTATTTTTTCATTCTGATGTTTGCCAATTCACTCTAGTGACAGTTTGTTTTGCCATGCAGAAGCTGTGGAGTTTGACCAGGTCCCATTTGTCTATTTTGGCTTTTCTTGCCAATGCTTTTGGTATTTTGGTCATTAAGTCCTTGCCTACTCCTATGTCCTGAATGGTTTTGCCTACATTTTTTCTAGGGTTTTAATGGTGTCAGGTCTTATGTTTAAGTCTTTAATCCATCTGGAGTTACTCTTAGTGTAAGGTGTCAGGAAGGGGTCCAGTTTCTGCTTTCTGCACATGGCTAGCCAGTTTTCCAAACACCATTTATTAAACAGGGAATTCTTTCCCCATTGCTTGTTTTTGTCTGGTTTATCAAAGATTATATGGTTGTAGATATGTTGTGCTGCCTCCGATGCCTGTGTTCTGTTTCATTGGTCTATACCTCTGCTTTGGTACCACTACCATGCTGTTTTGAGTAGTGTAGCCTTGTAGTATACTTTGAAGTCCGGTAGTGTGATGCCTCCCGCTGTGTTCTTTTTGCTTAGAATTGACTTGGCTCTTCGGGCTCTCTTTTGGTTCCATACGAAGTTCATGGTGGTTTTCTCCAGTTCTGTGAAGAAATTCAATGACAGTTTGATGGGGATAGCATTGACTGTGTAAATTACTTTGGGCAGTATAGCCATTTTCACGATATTGATTCTTTCTAACCACGAACATGGAAATTTCTCCATCTGTTTGTGTCCTCTCTGATTTCATTGAGCAGTGGTGTGTAGTTTTTCTTGAAGAGGTTCCTTACTTTCCTTGTGAGTTGTTTTCCTAGGTATTTTATTTTCTTTGTAGCAATTGTGAATGGCAGTTCGTTTTGATTTGTTTCTCTTTTAGTCTGTATTTGATGTATAGGAATGCATTTGAATTTTGTGTATTGATTTTATATCCTGAGACTTTGCTGAAGTTGCATATCAGTTTCAGGAGCTTTTGGGCTGAGGTGATGGGCTCATCTATGTATACTATCATGTCGTATGCAAATAGAGACAATTTGGCTTCCACCTTTCCTATTTGAATACCTTTTATTTCTTTTTCTTGCCTGATTGCTCTGGCTAGAACTTCCAGTACTATGTTGAATAGGAGTGTTGAGAGAGGGCATCCTTGTCTAGTGCCATATTTCAAAGGGAATGCTTCCAGTTTTTGCCCATTCAGTATGATATTGGCTGTTGGTTTGTCGTAAATAGCTTTTATTACTTTGAGATATGTTCCATCAATACCAAGTTTATTGAGGGTTTTTAGCATAAAGGGCTGCTGAATTTTGTCAAATGCCTTCTCTGCATCGATTGAGATAATCATGTGATTTTTGTTTTTGCTTCTGTTTATGTGGTGAATTACTTTTATAGACTTGCATATGTTGAACCAGGCTTGCAACCCCGGAATGAATTCTACTTGATCATGATGGATAAGTTTATTAATGTGCTGTTGCAATCCGTTTGCCAGTATTTTATTGAAGATTTTTGCATCTAGGTTCATCATGGATATTGGCCTGAAGTTTTCTTTTCTTGTTGAGTCTCTGCTGGGTTTCGGTATGAGGATGATGTTGGTCTCATAAAATGATTTGGGAAGGGTTCCCTGTTTTTGAATTATTTGGAATAGTTTCAGAGGGAATGGTACCAGATGCTCTTTGTGTGTCCGGTAGAAGTCAGCTGTGAACCCATCTGGACCTGGGCTTCTTTTTGTGTGGTATGCTCTTAATTGCTGCCTCAACTTCAGACCTTGTTATTGGTCTATTCATAGTTTCGGCTTCCTCCTGGTTTAGGATTGGGAGGACAGAAGTGTCCAGGTATTTATCCATTTCTTCACGGTTTACTAGTTTATGTGCATAGAGTTGTTTGTAGTATTATCTGATGATGGTTTGAATTTCTGTGGAATATGTGGTGATTTCCCCTTTATCGTTTTTTATTGCATCTCTTTGGTTGTTCTCCCTTTTCTTTTTTATCAGTCTGGCTAGTGGTCTGTCTATTTTGGTGATCTTTTCGAAAAACCAGCTCATAGAATTATTGATTTTTTGAAGGGTTTTCGTGTCTCTATCTCCTTCAGTTCTGCTCTGATCTTAGTTATTTCCTGTCTTCGGCCAGATTTTGAGTTTTTTTGATCTTGCTCCTCTAGCTCTTTCAATTTTGACGATAGGGTGTCAATTTTTAATCTCTCCACTCTTCTCATGTGGGCACTTATTGCTATATATTTTCCTCTACAGACTGCTTTAAATGTGTCCCAGAGATTCTGGTACTTTTTGTCTTCGTTCTCGTTGGTTTTGAAGAACTTCTTTTTTTCTGCCTTCATTTCATTGTTTATTCAATCAACATTCAAGAGCCAGTTGTTCAGTTTCCATGAAGCTGTGCGGTTCTGAGTTATTTTCTGAATTCTGAGTTTCAACTTGATTGCACTATGGTCTGAGAGACTGTTTGTTATGATTTCTGTTGTGTTGCATTTGCGGAGGAGTGCTTTTCTTCCAATTATGTGTTCAGTTTTGGAGTAGGTGTGATGTGGTGCTGAGAGGAATGTATATTCTGTGGATTTGGGGTGGAGAGTTTTGTAAATGTCTATCAGGTTTGCTTGTTCCAGGTCTGAGTTCAAGTCCTGGATATTCTTGTTAATTTTCTGTCTGGTTGATCTGTCTGATATTGACAGTGGAGTGTTAAAGTCTCCCACTATTATTGTGTGGGAGTCTAAGTCTCATTGTAAGTCATTAAGAACTTGCCTTATATATCTGGGTGCTCCTGCATTTGGGTCCATATATATTTAGAATCATTAGCTCTTCTTGTTGTTTCGATTCTTTTACCATTATGTAATGACCTTTTTTGTCCCTTTTGATCTTTGTTGATTTAAAGTCTATTTTATCAGAGACGAGAATTGCAACTCCTGCTTTTTTTTTGCTCTCCATTTCCTTGGTAAATCTTCCTCCATCACTTGATTTTGAGCCTTTGTGTATCCTTGCGTGTGATTTGGGTTTCCTGGATACAGCACAGCGACGAGTTTTTTGGCTTTTTATCCAATTTGCCAGTCTGTGTCTTTTGATTGGTGCATTAAACCCATTTACATTTAGGGTTAATATTGTTATGTGTGAATTTGATACTGCCATTTTGATGCTAGCTGGTTGTTTTGCCCATTGGTTCTTGTAGATTCTTCATCTTGTTGATGCTCTTTAGCATTTGGTATGCTTTTAGGATGGCTGGTACTGGTTGTTCCTTTCTATGTGTAGTGCATCTTTCAGAGCTCTTGTAAAGCAAGCCTAGTGGTGACAAAATCTCTGAGTACTTGCTTGTTCGTGAAGGATTTTGTTTTTCCTTCACTTATGAAGCTCAGTTTGGCTGGATATAAAATTCTGGGTTTAAAGTTCTTTTCTTTAAAGATGTTGAATATTGGCCCCCACTCTCTTCTGTCTTGTAGAGTCTCTGCCGAGATATATGCTGTGAATTTGAAGGTCTTCACTTTCTGTGTGACCCGACCTTTCTATCTGGCTGCTCTTAGTATTTTCTCCTTCATTTCAACCCCGGTGAATCTGACGATTATGTGCCTTGGGGTTGCTCTACTTGCAGAATATCGTTGTGGTGTTCTCTGTATTTCCTGGAGTTGAGTATTGACCTGTCTTGCTAGGTTGGGGAAATTTTTCTAGATAATATCCTGAAGAGTGTTTTCCAGCTTGGATTCATTCTCTTCATCACATTCTGGTACACCTATCTAACGTAAGTTGGGTCTCTTCACATAGTCTCACATTTTTTGGAGATTTTGTTCATTCCTTTTTGCGCTTTTTCTTTGATCTTTGTTTCTCATTTTATTTCATTGAGTTGATCTTTGACTTCTGATATTCTTTCTTCTGCTTGGTAAATTCGTCTGTTGAAACTTGTGCATGCTTTACGAAGTTCTCCTGTTGTGTTTTTCAGTTCCTTCAATTCATTCATATTCCTCTCTAAGTTGTCCATTCTTGTTATCATTTCCTCGAATCTTTTTTCAAATCTTTTTTCAAGGTTCTTAGTTTCTTTGCACTGATTTAGAACATGTTGTTTTAGCTCACTGAAATTTCTCATTATCCACTTTCTGAAGTCTGATTTTGTCATTTCATCACACTCTTTCTCTGTCCAGCTTTGTTCCCTTGTTGATGAGGAGTTTTGTTTTTTTGTAGGAGGTGACGTGTTTTTGTTTCGGGTGTTTTCCTCTTTTTTGTGCTGGTTTCTTTCCATTTTTATGGATTTATCCTCCTGTCGTCTTAGTAGTTGCTGATTTTTCAATTGTGTCTCTGTGTGGACACCCAAATTGTTGATGATGAGGTATTTATGTCACTTAGTTTTCCTTCTAATGGTCTAGCCCCTCTGCTGTATGAGTGCTGAGGTCCACTCCAGGCCCTGCTTGTCTGGGGTACACCTGTAGCAGCTACGGAACAGTGAGGGATTCTACCAGTGTCTTCTTCTTCTCTCTTTATTTCAGAATGATGCCTGCCAAATGTCAGTCTGATTAGTCCTTTTTTGGGGTGATGACTCTTTGGATATACAGGGATCAGGGACCTGCTTGAGGAGACGGTCTGTGCTTTATAGGAGCTCCAGTGCTGAGCTCTGAGCTCCGTTGTTGTTCATTCAGCATTGTTGGGAGGATGTGCTTATGTCTGCTGCATCAGAACTCATAAACCCCCCCTTTTTTACCCCTTCGGTGCTCTGTCTCAGGAAGTTGGGGCTTTTCTATGAGTATCTGTTGCACTGTGCTGCCCAGCTAGGAAACAGTCTATTCACCATTTTTCTGCCAGGGCTTCACCCTGCTAGTGCGGTTCCGCCCTGTTGCTGCGGGGCTCCGTTCTGCTGTTGCTTGCTTCGCCCTGCTGGCAGAGTCTTTCTGTTATGGCAGGTTGCCTCGGCAACAGCAGGCTGTGTCAGCCCTGGGTGGTACTTCAGTAGTGGGGAATTGCGTCAGTAGTGGCGGACACCCCTTCTGCAGCAGGCTGCACCATCCTAGATGCTGGCAGCAAAACTCTCAGCCCCGGGCACCTCCAATTGCTGTCCTGCTTGTCCCCGTCAGGGTGGGACCCGCCAAGCCCAGTTACCCAGCTCCCTGCCTCAGAGTCCGTCCTCTCTCTCTCTCTCTCACTCTTCTTCTTTCCAAGCTGAACTGTTGACTCTCTCACTGGCGTCCCAGTAGCCTGCCGATAGGGCACTTGGATACATGCAATCTCCCATTCTGCTACCCACTGCACTGGCTCAGATCACGTTTCCCAGGACTCTCCTCGTCTGGCTCATTGCCCAAGTCCCATTCAATCAGATGGACATGCCAATCTCCCCTTCCAAATCTCAGTTTGCTGGTTTAACAGGGCACCCGGACCAGTGAGTTTTGTGCCCGGTGCTACTGTGCTGCGGAACCAGCCAAAGCAGCTGCGCAAGCCAGCTGTGCAAGTGTCCCGTGTCTGTTTCACACCTGGGACTTTCAACATTCTGTGGGCAAAAAAGATATGTCTGAGAATTCGGCTAGGACTCACCCTCTGCGCCTTCACTGAGAGCTGCAATCTGGAGTCACCTCTAAAACGCCATCTTAATTCTTTACATTTGTGCATTATTCACTGAGGTGACGAGTTTGTGACCATATGAAATGGAATTTTGAATAATCCACACGTGCATATTATCCACTAAGTCTATGAATGAGTGAACAAATGAAATACACACCTGGCCACCCCACAGGTGTGCATTATTCACAGAGGCTATTAATGAATGTCCATGGAAAATAGACCCAAAATTATTCACCAGGTGTGTATTATTCAGTGAGGCTCAGAAGATGTGGACATATTAATTAGATTTTTTACTATAGCAAGTGTCTCTCTTATTCACTGAGGCTCCGAATATGTGTCTCCATGAAATAGACTCCTGTCTACACAACATTATTCAGTGAAACTCCAAATGAGAGACCACATGAAAACGTTTCCTGACTATTCCACAGGTGTGCATTATTTAGTGTGACTCTGAATGAGGGGATAAAAGTAAATCCTGAATATTTCCCCAGGTATGTACACATAGTGAGGCTCTCAATGAGTGGCCATAGGAAAGAGACTTCTGACTATTCCACAGGTGTGCAATATTCAGTGATTCTCTGAATGAGTGGCCATAAAAAATAGACTCCAGACTATATCACAGGTGTGTAATATTCAGTGAGGCTGTGAAAGAGGGGCCATATAAAACAGACTTCTAATTACTCCACATGTGCGTTATTTACTGTTTGTCTGAATGAGGAGACGCATGACATAGATTCCTAATTATTTTCCATGTGTGCATTATTCAAACAGGTTCTGTATAAGTGTCCATACCAAATAAACTCCTGACACTCCCCCAGGTGTGTGTTACTCAGGGATACACAGAATTAGAGATCATATAAAATAGACTGCTAACTATCACCCAGGTGTGTATCATTGAGAAAGGCACTTAATTCGTGGCTATCTTAAACAGCATCCTGATTACTCCATATTAGTTCATTATTCACTGAAACTTTGAAGGAGAGGCCATATAAAATAGACACCTGACTATTGCTCCGTTGTGAATTATTCAGTAAGGTTCTAAATGAGTGGTATTATGAAATTGAATCCTGAGAATTCGCCTGGTGTGTATCATTCAGGGAGGCACAGAATGTGTGGCCATATAAAAAATGCTCGACTATTACACTGGTGTGCATGATTCACTGTGGCTCTAAATGAGTGGCTATATAAAGTAGGCCCTTAATTCTTTCCAGGTGTGTATTATTGAATGAGATTCTGAATAAGTTGGCATAAAAAAGACTCTTGTGTATTGTTCAGGTGTACATTACTTACATAGACTCTAAATGTGTAGCCATTTGAAGTATACCCTTGACTATTTCAGAGGTGTGTATTATTCACAGAGGCCCTGAACGAGTGGACATGTGAAAGATATTTCTGACTTATCAGATATACATATAATTCACTGAAACACTGAAAGTGTGGCCTTATGAAATAGAACCCATTTTACTCCACAGCTGTGTGTTATTTTTGATTCTCCAAACAAATCTCCATATGAAATAGACTAGTGATTATTCCCCACATGTGCAGTATTTAAAGAGTCTCTGTATAAGTGTCCATATCAAATGCTGTCCTGAATATCACACTTATGTGTATTATTCAGGGAGCTGCTTAATTTGGGGCTACCTTAAATAGGGTCGTGACTACTCCACAGCTGTTTATTATGCACTGAAGCTCTGGATGAGAGGCCATATGAAATAGACTTCTTACTATTGCCCATTGTGAATTATTCGGTAATGCTGTAATTGAGTGGCCATATGACCTGGACTCTGACTCTTCCCAAGGTGTGTATTCTTCAGTGAGTTTCTGAACGAATAAGCACATAAAATAGACTCCTACCTCTATTCTCTTGATGATTTATTAGTTTTGCATTTTCTACTGAGTCACTCGGTGAACAGTCATATCAAATAGTCTCCAGATTATTCTCCAGGTGTGCTTTGTTCAGTGAGTGCCTGAAAGATCTGCTATATATAATAGAATCCTGAGAATTTTCCAGATATTTATATGTATAATTCTTAACTGAGGTTCTGAATAAGTGGCCATGTGAAATACACTCCGGACTTTTCCATACGTTTGTGAGCCTCTGAATGAGTGGCCAAAAAATAAAGACTTCTGAATACTCCTCAGACGTGCGTTTTTACATTCGGCTTTATATGAGTGGCTATACGACATAAAATCCTGACTTTTCCCAAGATGTATGTTATTCAGCTAGGCTCTGTATATGTGGCTATGCAAAATAGAATTCTGACTACAATACAGGTGTTTATTATTCAATGAAGCTCTGAAATAAATGCCATATGAAATTGTTTCCTGACTAGTTCACAGGTCTGTATTATTGACCCTGACTCTGAATATTTCAGCATATTGATATACTAGTGACTATTCCAAAGTTGTGTATTAGTAAATCAGGCTTTAATTTTTTGGCCACATAAAATAGACAAGTGTGTATTCCACACGTGTGCATTATTTGCTGAGGCTGTAAATGAGAGGCTATATAAAGTAGACTCCTAACAATTTTCCAGGTGTGTGTTATTAAATGAGGCTCTTCTTGTGTGACCATATGAAACAGGATGCTGTCTATCTTAAATAATTTTATTATTCAGTATATCTCTGAATAAGTGTCTATATAAAATAGACTGCTGAGTACTTTACATTTGTGCATAATTAACTGAGGTTACGAGTCAGTGGCCATATGGAATGGAATCCTGACTAATCCACACATGCATATTATTCACTGAGGCTATGAGTGTCCAAATGAAATAGACTCCTGGCTACTCCACTGGTGTGCATTATTCACGGAGGTTCTGAATAAATGTCCATAAAAAATACACTCCAAATTATCCTCCAGGTGTGTATTATTCAGTGAGGCTCAGATGATGTGGCCATATTAATTAGATTTCTTACTATAGCAAGGGTCTCTCTTATTCACTGGGGCTCTGAATATGTGTCTAAATGAAATAGACTTCTGTCTACACCAAATTTATTCAGGGACACTAAAAATGAGAGGCCACATGAAAACGTCTCCTAACTATTCCACAGGTGTGCATTATTTAGTGAGACTCTGAATAAGGGGATAAAAGTAAATCCTGACTATTTCCCCAGGTGTGTACATTTAGTGTGGCTCTCAATGACTGGCCATAGGAAAGAGACTTCTCACTATTCCACAGGTGTGCATTATTCAGTGATTCTCTGAATGAGTGGTTAAAAAAATTAAACTTCAGACTATATCACAACTGTGTAATATTTAGTGAGGCTGAGAAAAAGGAGCCATATGAAACAGACTTGTAATTACTCCACATGCGCATTATTCACTGTTTGTCTGAATGAGTACCTGTATGACATAGACTCCTCATTAATCTGCATGTGTGCATTTTTCAAACAGGTTCTTTATGAGTTTCCATACCAAATAGACTCCTGACACTCCCCTAGGTGTGTATTACTCAGGAATACCCAGAATTAGAGTTTATATGAAATAGACTCCTTACTATCACCCAGGTTTGCATCATTCAGGAAGGCCCTTAATACGTGGCTATCTTAAACAGCGTCCTGATTACTCCATAAAAGTTTATTATTCACTGAAACCTTGAAGGAGAGGCCATATAAAATAAAAACCTGACTATTGCTCCATTGTGAATTATTCATTAAGATTTTTAATGAGTGGTAGTATGAAATAAAATCCTGAGGATTCCACAGGGGTGTATCATTCAGGGAGGCACAGAATGAGTGTCCATATAAAAAAATTCTCGACTCTTACACAGGTGTGCATTTTTCACTGATGCTCTAAATGAGAGGCTACATGAAGTGGGCTCTTAACTCTTTCCCAGTTGTTTGTTATTGAATGAGGCTCTGACTAAGTGGGCACAAAAAAAGACTCTTGTGTATTGCCCAGGTGTGCATTCCAAACAGAGTTTTTAAATGTGTAGCCATTTGAAGTATACCCTTGACTATTTTCGAGGGGAGTATTATTCACAGAGGCCCTGAACGAGTGGCCATAGGAACGAGATTTCTGACTTATCGGATATACATATTAATCACTAAAACATTGAAAGAGTGGTCTTATAAAATAGACCCCATTTTACTCCACAGGTGTGCGTTATTTTTTGATTCTCCAAACGAATCACCATATGAAATAGACTAGTGATTATTCCCCACATGTGAAGTATTTGAAGAGTCTCTGTATGAGTTTCCATATCAAATAGTCTCCTGACTATCACACATACGTGTATTATTCAAAAAGTTGCTTAATTTGGAGCTACCTTAAATAGGGTCCTGACTAATCCACAGCTGTTTATTACACACTGAAGCTCTGAATGAGAGGCCATATGAAATAGTCTTCTTACTATTGCCCATTGTGCATTATTCTGTAATGCTGTGATTGAGTGGCCATATGACCTGGACTCTGACTCTTCCCAAGGTGTGTATTCTTCAGTGAATTTATGAACGAGTGAGCACATAATAGACTACTGACTCTGTCCTTTTGACTATTTCTCAGCTGAGCATTTTCTACTGAGTCACTGGGTGAACAGTCATATCAAATAGTCTCCAGACTATTACTCAGGTGTGCTTTGTTCTGTGAATGTCTGAATATGTGGATGTAGTTAATAGAATCCTGAGAATTTTCCAGATATATATGATACTTAACCAAGGCTCTGAATAAGAGGCCATGTGAAATAAACTCCTGACTTTTCCATACATCTGTATTATTCTGTGAGTCTCTGAATAACTGGCCATAGAATAGAAACTTCTGAATACTCCTCAGGTGTGCATTTTTACATTCAGCTCTAAATGAGTGACTATACGACATAAAATCCTGACTTTCCCCAAGCAGTATGTTATTCAGTTAGGCTCTGAATATGTGGCTATACGAAATAGAATTCTGACTACAATACAGGTGTTTCTTATTCATTGAAGCTCTGAAATACTTGCCATATGTAATAGCCTCCTTATTATTCCTCAAGTACATATTATTTACTGAGGCTCTGAAACTTTGGCCATGTGAAATTGTTCCCTTACTAGTCCACAGGTGTGCATTATTGACTCTGACTCTGAATATTTGGGCATATGGAATAGACTAGTGTCGATTCCAAACTTGTGTATTAGTCAATTGATTTTCTGGCTATATAAAATAGACTAGTGTGTATTCCACACGTGTGCATTACTTGCTGAGGCTGTAAATGATAGGCTATGTAAAGTAGACTCCTAACACTTTTTCAGGTGTGTATTACTCAATGAGGCTCTTCGTGTGTGACCATATGAAACAGGATGCTGTCTATCTTAAATAATTTTATTATTCAGTGAATCTCTGAATGAGTGGCTATATAAAATAGACTGCTGAGTACTTTACATTTGTGCATTATTCACTTAGGTTACGAGTGAGTGGACATATAAAATGGAATCCTGTCTAATCTACACGTGCATATTATTTACTGATGCTATAAATGAGTGTCCAAATGAAATAGACTCCTGGCTATTTCATTATTTACCCAGGCTCTGAATGAATGTCCATCAAAAATAGACTCCAAATTATTCTCCAGGTTTGTATTGTTCAGTGAGGCTCAGAAGATATGGCCATATTAATTAGATTCCTTACTATATCAAGAGTCTCTCTTATTCACTGAGGCTCTTAATATGTGTCTACATGAAATAGACTCTTGACTACACCACATTATTCAGTGACACTCCGAATGAGAGGCCACATGAAAAAGTCTCCTGACTATTCCAAAGGTGTGCATTCTTTAGTGAGACTCTGAATGAGGGAATAAAAATAACTTTTGACTATTTCCCCTGTGTGAGGCTCTCAATGAGTGGCCATAGAAAAGAGACTTCTGACTATATGGCAGGTGTGAATTATTCAGAGATTCTCTGAATGAGTGGCCAAAAAAAATAGTCTCCAGACTATATCACAAGTGAGTAATATTAGTGAGGCTGTGAAAGAGGGGCCATATGAGTCAGACTTCTAATTACTCCACTTGTGCCTTATTCATTGTTTGTCTGAATGAGTAGCCGTATGATATACACTCTTCATTATTCTCCATGGGTGCATTATTCAAACAGGTTCTGTATGAGTTTCCATACAAAACAGACTCATGTCACTCCCCCAGGTGTGTATTGCACAGTGTTATCCGGAATTAAAGTTCATATGAAATAGACATCTGACTACCACCCAGGTGTTTATCATTCAAAAAGCTCTTAATTCATGGCTATCTTAAGCAGTGTCCTGATTACTCCATAGAAGTTCATTATTCACTGAAACTTTGAATAAGAGCCCATACAAAATAGACACCTGACTATTGCTCCATTGTGAATTATTCAATAAGGTTCTTAATAAGTGGTGGTATGAAATGGAATCCTGAAGATTCCCCAGGCGTGTAACATTCAGGGAGTCACAGAATGAGTGTCCATATAAAAATGCTCGACTATTACACTGGTGTGGATTATTCACTGAGGCTCTAAATAAATGTCTACATAAAGTAGACTCTTAACCCTTTCTCAGGTGTATATTATTGAATGAGACTCTAAGTGGGCATAAATAAAAGACTCAGGTGTATTGCCCAGGTGTTCATTACTTGCAGAGACTCTGAATGTGTATCCATTTAAAGCAGACCCTTGACTATTTCTGAGGGGAGTCTTATTCACAGAGGCCCTTAAGGAGTGGCCATGTTAAAGGGATTACTGACTTATCAGATATACATATTATTCACTAAAACACAGAAAGAGTGGCTTTATGATTTTGAAACCATTTTACTTCACTGGTGTACATTAATTTTTGACTCTCCAAATTAATCACCATATGAAATAAACTAGCGATTATTCCCAAAAGGGGAATATTCGAAGAGGTTCTGTATGAGTGACCATATCAAATAGTCTCCTAACTCTCACACATGTGTGTATCATTCACTGAGCTGCTTCATTTGGGGCTACATTAAATAGGGTCCTCAGACCTCCACAGCTGTTTATTATGCACTGAAGCTCTGAAAGAGAGGCCATAGGAAATAGACTCCTTACTATTGCCCCATTGTGCATTATTCGGTAATTCTGTGATTGAGTGGCCATATGACCTGGACTCTGACTATTCCCAAGATGTGTATTCTTTAGTGAGTTTCTGAAGGAGTAACCACATAAGACAGACTCCTGACTCTATTCTTTTGACTATTTCTCAGCTCTGCATTTTCCACTGAGTCGCTGGGTGAAAGGTCATATCAAATGGTCTACAGACTATTCCCCAGGTGTGCATTATTCGGTGAGTCTCTGAATAAGTGGCTATATGTAATAGAATCCTGAGTATTTTCCAGATATATATGATTCTTCACTGAGGTTCTGAATAAGTGGCCATGTGAAGTACACTTTTGACGTTTCCTTATGTCTGTATTATTCTGCGAGGCTCTGAATGCGTGGCCATAAAATAGAGACTCCTGAATACTCCTCAGGCGTTCGTTTTTGCATTCAGCTATAAATAAATGGCTATACAAAGTAAAATTCTGACTTTCCCCAAGGTGTATGTTATTCAGTTAGGCTCTGAGTATGTGGCTATAGGAAATAGAATTCTGACTACAATACAGGTGTTCCTTATTCAATGAAGCTCTTAAATATATGCCACATGTAATAGCGTCCTGAGTATTCCTCACGTATGTATTATTCACTGTGGCTCTGAAACTTTGGCCATATGAAATTGTTTCTTGACTAGTCCACAGGTGTGTATTATTGACTCAAACACTAAATATTTGGGCATATGGAATAGACTAGTGACTATTCCAAAGTTGTGTATTACTCACTCAGGCTTTGATTTTATGGCCATATAAAATAGAATAGTGTTTATTCTACACGTGTGCATTATTCGCTGAAGCTGTAAATATGAGGCTATATAAAGTAGACTCATAACACTTTTTCAGGTGTGTATTACTTAGTGAGGCTCTTATTGTGTGACCATATAATACAGGATGCTGTCTATTTAAAATATTTGTATTATTCAGTGAATCTGTGAATGAGTGGCAATATGAAATAGACCGCTAAGTACTTTGCATTTGTGCATTGTTCACTGAGGTCATGAGTCAGTGGCCATGGAAAACGGAATCCTGACTAATCCACACGTGCATATTTTCCACTGAGGCTATGAATGAGAGTCCGAATGAATTAGACTATTGGCTCCTCCACAGGTGTGCATTATTTACCGAGGCTCTGAATGAATGTCCATCAAAAATAGACTCCATGTTATTCTCCAGGTTTGTATTATTCAGTGAGTTTTAGAAGATATGGCCATATTAATTTGATTTTTCACTATAGCAAGGGTCTCTCTTATTTACTGAGGCTTTGAATATGTGTCTACATAAAATAGTCTCCTGACTACACCACATTATTCAGTGACATTCCGAATGAGAGGTCATATGAAAAAGTCTCCTGACTATTCCACAGGTTTGCATTATTTAGTGAGACTCTGAATGAGGGGATAAAATTAAATCCTGACTATTTCCCCAGGTGTCTACATTTAGTGAGGTTCTCTACGAGTGGCCATAGGAAAGAGATTTCTAACTACTCCGCAGGTGTGCATTATTTAGTGATTCTCTGAATGAGTAGCCATAAAAAATAGACTCCAGACTTTATCACAAGCGTGTAATATTCAGTGAGGCTGTGAAAGAGAGGCCATATGAAACAGACTTGTAATTACTCCACATGTGCGTTATTCACTGTTTGTTTAAATGAGTAGCCCTATGACATAGACTCCTCATTATTGTCCATGTGTGCATTATTCAAACAGGTTCTGTATGAGTGGTCATACCAAATACACTTTTGACACTCTTCCAGGTGTGTATTTCTCAGTGATACCGAGAATTAGACTTCATATGAAATAGAATTCTGACTATAACCCATGTGTGTATAATTCAGGAAGGCTCTTAATTCATGGCTGCCTTATACAACATCCTGATTATTCCATAGAATTTTATTATTCACTGAAATTTTGAATGAGAGTATATATAAAATAGACATCTGACTATTGCTCTATTGTGAATTATTAAATAAGGTTCTAAATGAGTGGTCGTATGAAACAGAATTCTTAGGATCCCCCAAGTGTGAATCATTCAGGGAGGCACAGAATGAGTGGCCATATAAAAAACGCTCGACTATTACTCTGGTGTGCATTATTCACTGAGGCTCTAAATGAATGGCTACATGAAGTTGACTCTTAACTCTTACCCAGCTGTGTATTATTGAATGAGACTCTGACTAAGTAGGCCTTAAAAAAGAGACTCTTGTGTAATGTCCATGTATACATTAGTTTCAGAGACTCTGAATGTGTACCCATTTGAAGTAGACCCTTGACAATATCTGAGGCGAGTTTTATTCACAGAGGCCCTGAACGAGTGGCCATGTGAAAGAGAATCCTGCCTTTGCAGATATACATATTATTCATTGAAAAACAGAAAGAGTGGCCTTATGAAATAGACCTTACTTTACACCACAGGTGTGTGTTATATTTTGACTCATCAAATGAATCACAATATGAAATAGACTAGTGATAATTCCCCCCAATGTTCAATATTTAAAGAGGTTCTGTATGAGTGTCCATATCAAAAAGCCTCCTGACTATCACGAATGTGTGTATCTTTCACGAAGCTGCTTAATTTATGGCTACCTTAAATAGGGTCCTGACTACTCCACAGCTCTTTATTACTCACTGAAGCTGTGAATGATAGGCTAAATAAAATAGACTCGTTACTATTGTCCATTGTGCATTATTCGGTAATGCTGTGATTGAGTGGCCATATGACCTGGACTCTGACTAATCCCAAGTTGTGTATTCTTTTGGAAGTTTCTGAATGAGTGACCACATAAAATAGACTTCTGACTCTATCCTCTTGACTATTTCTCAGCTCTGCATTTCTCACTGAGACAGTGGGTGTACGGTCATATCAAATAATCTCTAGTCTGTTCCCCAGGTGTGACTTATGCAATGAGACTCTGAATAAGTGGCTATATATAATAGATTCCTGAGTACTTTTCAGATATATAAGATTCTTCACTGAGGATTAGAAAGAGTGGCCATGAAAAATACACCACTGGGATTGACTCACAAGAAGGCGTCATAGAAGCGACTCAGGATTGCAGCTCTCAGTGAAGGTGCAGAGGGTGAGTTCTATCCGCATACTCGGATAAACCTTTTTTGCCCACAGAGCGTTGAAAGTCCCAGGTGTAAGAGAGACATGGGACGCTAGGACAGCCGACTTGCACAGCCTGCTCGTGGGGTGGCTTCGGCCAGTGCCGCAGCAGGACCCAACAGAGAACTCACTGGTCTGGGTGCCCTGTTAAACCGGCAATATGAGATTTGTAAGAGCAGATTGGCATGTCCATCTGATTGAACGGGACTTGGACAATGAGCCAGACCAGGAGATTCCTGGAAAGCATGATCTCAGCTGGTGCAGTGGGCAGCGACACGGGAGATCACACAGATCCCAGTGCCCTATTGGCAGGCTACTGGGGTGCCAGTGAGAGAGTCGACTTTTCAGCTTGGGGAGAGGAAGAGAGAGAGAGGACAAACTCTGAGGCAGAGAGCTGGGTGATCAGGCTTGGCCAGTCCCACACACACGGGGACAAGCAGGGTGGTGATTGGAGGTGCTTGGGGCTGACAGTTTTGCTGCTGGCATCTAGGACGGTGCAGCCAGGTGGGGGAAAGGCATCCACCACCACAGACGCAATCTGCCCCTACTGAAGAACCGCCCAGGGCTGACAGAGCCTGCCGTTGCCAAGGCAACCTGCCATAACAGAGAGACTCCGCCAGGAGGAAGGAGTGCTCCAAAGCAGAATGGAGCCCAGCAGCAACAGGGTGGACCCGGGCTAGCAGGGTGGAGCCCCAGCAGGAAAATAGTAAATAGACTGCCTCCTAGTGGGGCAGGACAGTGCAAAAGATACTCATAAAGAAAGACCAAACTCCCTGAGACAGAGCATCTAAGGGGAAAAAAAGGGTGGTGTTTTATGAGTTCTGTTGCAGCAGACATAAACAACTTCCTAACAACCCTGAATGAACAACGGAGCCCACAGCTCAGCACTGAAGCTCCTATAAAGCACAGACCATCTCCTCAAGCATCCATCTGACCCCTGTAGATCCAAAGAGTCACCCCAAAAAAAGAACTAATCAGACTGATATTTGGCAGGCATCATTCTGGAACAAAGACAGCAGAAGAAGAAACTGGTATCATCCCTCACTGTTCTGCAGCTGCTACAGGTATACCCCAGACAAGCAGGGCCTGGAGTGGACCTCAGCAATCATACAGCAGAGGGGCTAAACCATTAGAACAAAAACTAAGTAACAGAAATACTTCATCATCAACAATCTCAGCGTCCACACAGAGATCCATTTGAATAATCAGCAACTACTAAGACGACAGGCGGATAAATCCATAAAGATGGGATGAAAAAAGCGCAAAAAGAAGAAAAACGCCCGAAACCAAAACAATTCACCTCCAAAAAAGGACCAAAACTACTCACCAGCAAGGGAACAAAGCTGGACAAAAATGAGTGTGACGAAATGAAGGAATCAGACTTCAGAAAGCGGATGAGAAACTTCAGTGAGCTAAAAGAACATGTTCTAAATCAGTGCAAAGAAACTAAGAACATTGAAAACAGATTTGAAAAAAGATTTAAGGAATTGATAACAAGAATGGACAACTTAGAGAGGAATATGAATGAATTGAAGGAGCTGAAAAACACAACACGAGAACTTCACGAAGCATGCACAGGTTTCAACAGCCCAATTGACCAAGCAGAAGAAAGAATATCAGAAGTCGAAGGTCAAATCAATGAAATAAAATGAGAAACCAAGATTAAAGAAGAAAGCACAAAAAGGAATGAACAAAATCTCCAAGAAATGTGGGACTATGTGAAGAGACCCAACCTACGTTTGATAGGTGTACCACAATGTGATGAAGATAATGAATCTAAGCTGGAAAACACTCTTCAGGATATTATCCAGAAAAATTTCCCCAATCTAGCAAGACAGGTCAATACTCAACTTCAGGAAATACAGAGAACACCACAAAGATACTCAGCAAGCAGAGCAACCCCAGGTACATAATCGTCAGATTCACCAGGGTTGAAATGAAGGAGAAAATAATAAGGGCAGCCAGAGAGAAAGGTCGGGTCACCCACAAAGGGAAGCCCATCAGACTCACAGCAGATCTCTCGGCAGAGACCCTACAAGCCAGAAGAGAGTGGGGACCAATATTCAACATCCTTAAAGAAAAGAACTTTCAACACAGAATTTCATATTCAGCCAAACTAAACTTCATAAGTGAAGGAAAAGTAAAATCCTTCATGAACAAGCAAGTACTCAGAGATTTTGTCACCACTAGGCCTGCTTTACAAGAGCTCCTGAAAGAGGCACTACACATAGAAAAAAAGAACCAGTACCAGCCATCCTAAAAGCATACCAATTGCTAAAGAGCATCAACAAAATGAAGAATGTACATGAACCAACGCGCAAAACAGCCAGCTAGCATCAAAATGGCAGTATCAAATTCACACATAACAACATTAACCCTAAATGTACATGGCCTAAATGCACCAATCAAAAGACACAGACTGGCAAATTGGCAAAAAAAAAAAAAACCGTCGGTGTGCTGTATCCAGGAAACCCATCTCACATGAACAGATACACAAAGGCTTAAAATAAAGAAATAGAGGAAGATTTACCAAGCAAATGGAGAGCAAAAAATAGGAGGAGTTGCAATTCTTGCCTCTGATAAAATAGACTTTAAAGCAACAAAGATTAAAAGGGACAAAGAAGGTCATCACATAATGGTAAAAGGATCAATACAAGAAGAGCTAACGATTCTAAATATATATGGACCCAATGCAGGAGCACCCAGATATATAAGGCAAGTTCTTAATGACTTACAAAGAGACTTAGATTCCCACACAATAATAGTGGGAGACTTAACACTCCACTGTCAATATAAGACAGGTCAACCAAACAAAAAATTAACAAGGATATCCAGGACTTGAACTCAGGCCTGGAACACGCAAACCTGATAGACATTTACAGAACTGTCCACCCCAAATCCACATAAAAAACATTCTTCTCAGCACCACATCACACTACTCCAAAATTGACCACATAATTGGAAGTAAAGCACTCCTCAGCAAATGCAAAACAACTGAAATCATAACAAATAGTCTCTCAGACCACAGGGTAATCAAGTTGGAACTCAGAATTCAGAAAATAACTCAGAATCGCACAGCTTCATGGAAACTGAAGAACTGGCTCTTGAATGTTGATTGGATAAAGAGAAAAATGAAGACAGAAATAAAGAAGTTCTTTTTATTTATTTACTTATTTATTTATTTTTAATTTTTATTGCATTATAGGTTTTGGGGTACATGTGCAGAATGTGCAAGATAGTTGCATAGGTACACACATGGCAGTGTGTTTTGCTGCCTGCCTCCCCTTCACCCACACTTGGCATTCATTCCCAGGCTATTCCTCCCCAGCCCCCAACGCTGTCCCTCCCCCATTCCCCCCAATACACCCCAGTGTGTAGTAGACCCCCTCTCTGTGTCCATGTTTGAAACCAACGGGAATGAAGACAGAACATATGAGAATCTCTGGAACACATTTAAAGCAGTCTGCAGAGCAAAATATGTAGCAATAAGGGCCCACATGAGAAGAGTGGAGAGATGAAAAATTGACACCCTATCGTCAAAATTGAAAGAGCTAGAAGAGCAAGATTAAAAAACCTCAAAACCTAGCCGAAGACAAGAAATAACTGAGATCAGAGCAGAACTGAAGGAGATTGAGACAAGAAAAACCCTTCAAAACATCAATAAATTCAAGAGCTGGCTTTTCGAGAAGATCGACAAAATAGACAGACCACTAGTCAGACTCATAAAAAAGAAAAGGGAGAAAAACCAAGTAGATGCAATAAAAAACGATAATGGGGAAATCACCACAGATCCCACAGAAATTCAAACCATCATCAGAGAATACTACAAACAACTCTATGCTCATAAACTAGTCAACCAGGAAGAAATGGATAAATTCCTGGACGGCTGTGTCCTCCCAAGCCTAAACCAGGAGGAAGCCGAAACTATGAATAGAAAAATACCAAGGTCTGAAGTTGAGGCAGGAATTAAGAACCTATCACACAAAAAAATCCCAGGTCGAGATGGCTTCACAGCTGAGTTCTACCGGACACACAAAGAGGATCTGGTACCATTCCTTTGGAAACTATTTCAAATAATTCAAAAAGAGGGAACCCTTCCCAAAACATTTTATGAGACCAACATCATCCTGATACCAAAACCTGGTAGAGACCCAACAAAAAAAGAAAATTTCAGGCCAATATTCATGATGAACATAGATGTAAATATCTTCAATAAAATACTGGCAAACCAATTACAACAGCACATTAAAAAACTTATCCATCATGAACAAGGAGGATTCATCCCGGTGATGCAAGGCTGGTTGAACACACCCAAGTCTATAAATGTAATTCACTACATAAACAGAACGAAAAAAAAAACCACATGAATAATGTGCGAAAATCAGAAGCATTCCTATACACCAATAACAGACTAAAAGAGAACCAAATCGAGAACGAACAGCCATTCACAATTGCTGCAAAGGAAATAAAATAGCTAGGAATACAACTCACAAGGAACGTAAGGGACCTCTCCAAGGAAAACAACAAACCACTGCTCAATGAAATAAGAGAGGACACAAACAGATGGAGAAACATTCCATGTTCGTGGTTAGGAAGAATCAAAATCGTGAAAATGGCTATACTGCCCAAAATAATTTACACAATCAATGCTATCTCCATCAAACTACAATTTAATTTCTTCACAGAACTGAAAAAATCCACCATGAATTTCATATGGAACCAAAAAAAGAACCCGCATAACCAAGTCAATTCTATGCAAAAATAACACAGCGGGAGGCATCACACTGCCAGACTTCAAACTATACTACAAAGCTACACTAATCAAAACAACATGGTACTGGTACCAAAACAGAGATATAGACCAATGGTACAGAACCGAAGCATCGCAGGCAACACAACATATCAACAACCATATTATCTTTGACAAATCAGACAAAAACAAGCAATGGGGAAAGGATTCCCTATTTAATAAATGGTGTTGGGAAAACTGGCTAGCCATCTGCAGAAAGCAGAAACTGGATCCCTTCCTGACACCTTACACTGAAATTAACTTCAGATGGATTAAAGACTTAAACATAAGACCTGACACCATAAAAACCCTAGAAGGAAATCTACGCAAAACCATTCAGAACATAGGAGTAGGCAAGGACTTCATGAACAAAACACCAAATGCATTGGCAACAAAAGCCAAAATAGACAAATGGGACCTAATCAAACTCCACAGCTTCTGCACAGCAAAAGAAACAGTCACTAGAGTGAATCGGCAACCATCAGAATAGGAAAAAATCTTTGCAGTTTACACATCTGACAAAGGGCTAATATCCAGAATTTACAAAGAACTCAAACAGATTTACAGGAAAAAACAAACAAGCCCATTCAAAAACGGGCAAAGGATATGAACAGACACTTTACAAAAGAAGACATACATGAGGCAAACAGACATATGAAAAAATGCTCATCATCACTGTTCATTAGAGAGATGCAAATCAAAACCACATTGAGATACCATCTCACGCCAGTTAGAATGGCGATCATTAAAAAATCTGGAGACAGCAGATGCTGGAGAGGATGTGGAGAAATAGGAACACTCTTACACTGTTGGTGGAAGTGTAAATTAGTTCAACCATTGTGGAAGACAGTGTGGCAATTCCTCAAGGACCTAAAAATAGAAATTTCATTTGACCCAGCAACCCCATTAATTGGTATCTATCCTAAGGACTATAAATCGTTCTAATATAATATTATGCAGCAATCAAAAATGATGAGTTTTTGTCCTTTGTAAGGACATGGATGAATCTGGAGAACATCATTCTCAGCAAACTGACACAAGAACAGAAAAGGAAATGCCGCATATACTCACTCATAGGTGGGTGACAAAAATGAGAACACATGGACACAGAGAGTGGGTCTACTACACACTGGGGTCTATTGGGGAGAATGGGGGAGGGACAGCGGTGGGGCTGGGGAGGGATAGCCTGGAGATGAATGCCCAGTGTGGGTGAAGGGGAGGAAGGCAGCAAAACACACTGCCATGTGTACCTATGCAACTATCTTGTACGTTCTGCAAATGTACCTGAAAATCTATAATGCAATACAAAATATTTATAAAATAATAATTGTGTTTCACTAATAAGAATACCTGAAGCCAGGTGTGTATACCTGACTGTAATTATATCACTATCACCAGAAAAAAGGAAAGCTGATTAATGAGAAACAGATGCTAACTTTGAAGCCTGCAAATTCAGCTATATTTTATAATGTGAAGATGTGGTATACAAATGAAGAATAATATGCATTATATGCCATGGATGTTATTCTTTTCATCATGTAAGAAAATAATAAAACTAAAATGTTTTAAAGAATTGCTATAACATGATAAAAAATGGATCAAAATTAACGTACGTCAAAGTGTAGGCAGTTGTAATTTTTAGCTATTTGAAATCTGTTTAGTCAAGATAATCAAAACTAGTAATTTTATAGCTACAAGAAATGTTAATATAGTTTCTTTTTTTATGCCAGTTATATTAACTACATATTTGTTCATAAAACTTGTCTGAATCTTAGCCTACAAGTAAAGGTTGAAATAAACTATGAAATTACCCTTTGGAAAAAAAATACAAATAGCCACTCATTCAGAGATTTACTGAATAATACAAATATTTAAGATAGACAGCATCCTGTTTCATATGGTCACACAAGAAGAGCCTTACTGAGTAACACACACCTTGGAAAGTGTTAGGAGTCTACTTTATATAGCCTCTCATTTACAGACTCAGCGAATAATGCACAAGTGAGAAATAGACACTAGTCAATTTTATATGGCCACAAAATCAAAGCATGAGGTGTAATAATAAACTTTGTAATAGTAACAAATCTATTCCATGTGTCCAAATATTTAGAGTCAGAGTCAATAATACACGTCTCTGGACTAGTCAGGAAATTATTTCATACTGCCAAAGTTTCAGAGCCTCAGTGAATAATACATACCTGAGGAATACTCAGGACGTTATTACATGTGGCATATATTTCAGAGCTTCATTGAATAAGGAACACCTGTATTGTAGTCAGAATTCTATTTTATATAGCCACATATTCAGAGCCCAACTGAATAACATACACCTTGGGGAAAGTCAAGATTCTATTTCGTATAGCCACTCATTTAGAGCCGAATGTAAAAACGCACGCCTGAGGAGTATTCAGGAGTCTCTATTTTATTGTCACAAATTCAGAGCCTCGCAGAATAATACAGACATATGGAAAAGTCAGGGCTGTATTTCTCACTTATTCAGAACCTCAGGGAAGAATCATATATATCTGGGCAATTGTCAGGATTCTATTATATATAAACACTTATTCAGAGACTCACTGAATAATGCAAAAGTTGGGAATAGTCTGGAGAATATTTGATATGACCATTAATCCAGTGACTCATTGGAAAATGCAGAGCTGAGAAATAGTCAAGAGGATAAAGTGAGAAGTCTATTTTATGTGGTCACTGAAACTCACTGAAGAATACACAGCTTGGGAATTGTCAGAGTCCTGCTCGTATGGCCAATCAATAACAGCTTTACCGAATAATGCACAATGGAGCAATAGTAAGGAGTCTATTTCATATGGTCTCTCATTCAGAGACTCAGTGCCTAATAAAGAGATGTGGAGTAGTCAGGACCCTATTTAAGGTAGCCCCAAATGAACAGCTCCCTGAATAATAAACATATATGTGAGAGTCAAAAGACAATTTGATATGGACATTCATACAAAACCTCTTTGAGTAGTGCACATATGGGGAATAATCACTAGTCTATTTCAAATGGTGATTTGTTTGTAGAATCGAAAAATAACGCAACCTGTGGAGTAAAATGTGGTCTTTTTTGTAAGGCCATACTTTCAGTGTTTTAGTGAATAATATGTATATCTGATAAGTCAGGAATTTTTTTCACATGGCCACTCGTTCAAGGCCTCTGTGAATAATACTTCCCTCAGAAATTGTCAAGGGTCTACTTCAAATGGCTACACATTCAGAGTCTCTGTAAGTAATGAACAGCTGGGCAATAGACTTGAGCCTCTTTTTCATACCCACTTAGTCAGAGTCTCATTCAATAATACACACCTGGGGAAGAGTTAAGAGTCTACTTCATGTAGCCAGTCAATTAGAGCCTCAGTGAAAAAGGCACACCAGGGTAATAGTCAAGCATTTTTTATATGGTCACTCATTCTGTGCCTCCCTAAATGATACACACCTGGGGAATCCTCATGATTCTATTTCATACTACCACTCATTTAGAACCTTATTGAATAATTTACAATGGAGCAATAGTCCGGTGTTTATTTTATATGGCCTCTCATTCAGAGTTTTGGTGAATAATAAAATTTTATTGAGTAATCAGGATGCTGTTTAAGATAGCCATGAAGTATGTGCCTTCCTGAATGATACACACCTGGGTGATAGTCAGGAGTCTATTTTATATGAACTCTAATTCTTTGTAATGCTAAGCAATACACACCTAATGGAGTGTCAGGGCTCTATTTGGTATGGACACTCATACAGTACCTCTTTGAATAATGGACACATGAAGAATAATGAGGAGTCTATATCATACAGCTACTCATTCAGACAAACAATGAATAAGGCACATGTGGAGGAAATAGAAGTCTGTTTCATATCTACCCTCTTTCACAGCCTCACTGAATATTACACACTTGTCATATAGTCGGAGTATACTTTTTATGGCCACTTGTTCAGAGACTCACTGAATAATGCACACCTACGGAATAGTCAGAATTCTCTTCCCTATTGCCACTCGTTGAGAGCCTCACTAAATGTACACACCTGGGGAAATAGTCAGGATTTAGTTTGTACCCTCATACAGTCTCAATAAATAATGCACACCTGTGGAATAGTCAGGAGACTTTTTCTTGTGGCCTCTCATTCCGACTGTCACTGAATAATGTGGTGTAGTCAGGAGTCTATTTCATGTAGACACATGTTCACAGCCTCAGTGAATAAGACAGACCTTTGCCATAGTAAGGAATCTAATTAATATGACCACATCTTCTGAGCCTCACTGCATAATACACAGCTGGAGAATAATTTGGTGTCTATTTTTCATGGATATTCATTCACTTAGAGCCTCGGTAAATAATGCACACCTGTGGAGTAGCAAGGAGTCTATTTCATTTGGAAACTCATTCATAGCTTCAGTAGATAATATTCACATGTGGATTAGCCAGGATTCAATTTCATATGGCCACTGACTCGTAACCTCAGTGAATAATGCAGAAATGTAATGTATTCAGCCATCTATTTTATATAGCCACTCATGCTGATATTCACTGAATAATAGAAATATTTAAGATAGACATCATCCTGTTTCATATGGTCACACAAGAAGAGCCTCACTGAGTAACACACACCTGGGGACATGTTAGAAGTCTACTTTATATAGCCTCTCATTTACAGACTCAGGGAATAATGCACACGTGTGGAATTGACACTAGTCTATTTTATATGGTCACAAAATCCAAGCCTGAGTGAGTAATACACAACTTTGGAATAGTCACTTGTCTATTCCATATGCCCAAATATTTAGAGTCAGAGTCAGTAATACACACCTCTGGACTAGTCAGGAAACAATTTCATTAGGCCAACGATTCAGAGCCTCAGTGAATTATACATACCTGAGGAACACTCAGGACTCTATTACATGTGGCACCTATTTCAGAGCTTCATTGAATACGGAACACCTGTATTGTAATCAGAATTCTATTTTGCATAGCCACATATTCACAGCCTAACTGAATAACATACACCTTGGAGAAAGTCATGATTCTATATTGTATAGCCACTCATCTAGAGCCGAATGTAAAAATGCACACCTGATGAGTATTGAGTAGTCTCTATTTCATGGCCACTCTTTCAGTGCCTCACAGAATAATACAGACCTCTGGAAATGTCAGAGGTATATTTCACATGACAACTTATTCCGAACCTCAGTGAAGAATCACATATGTCTGGCAAATGCTAAGGTTTCTATTCTATATAGCCACTTATTTTGAGACTCTCTGAATAATGCACACCTTGGGAATAGTCTGGAGACGATTTGATATGACCGTTTACCCAGCGACTCAGTGGAAAATGCAGAGCTGAGAAGTTGTCAAGATGATAGAGTCAGGAGTCTATTTTATGTGGTCCCTTGTTCAGAAAGTCACTGAAACATACACACCTTGGGAATACTCAGAGTCTAGGTAATATGGCCGCTCAATCACAGCATTACCGAATAATGAACAATGGGGCAATAGTAAGGAGTCTATTTCATATGGACTCTCATTCAGAGCTTCAGTGAGTAATAAACATCTGTGGAGTAGGCATGACCCTATTAAAGGTATTCCCAAATGAAGCAGCTTCGTGAATGATACACCAGTGTGTGAGAGACAGGAGACTATTTGATATGGACACTCATACAGAATCTCTTCAAATACTGCACATGTGAGGCATAATCACTAGTCTATTTTATAAGGTGATTCGTTTGGAGAGTCAAAAAATTACTCACATTGGTGGAGTAAAATTGGGTCTATTTCATAAGGCCACTCTTTCAGTGCTTAAGTGAATAATATGTATATCTGATAAGTCAGGAATCTCTTTCACATGCCCAGTTATTCAGGGTCTCTGTGAATAATACTCCCCTCAGAAATAGTCAAGGGTCTACTTCAAATGGCTACACATTCAGAGTCTCTGTAAGTAATGAACACCTGGGCAATAAAACTGAGTCTCTTTTGTATGCCCACTTATTCAGAGTCTCATTCAATAATACACATCTGAGGAAGAGTGGAGAGTCTACTTCATGTAGGCAATCATTTAGTGCCTCAGTGAATAATGCACACTAGGGTAATAGTCGTAAGTTTTTTATATGGCCACTCATCCTGTGCCTCCCTGAGTGATACACATCTGGGGAATCCTCAGGAATCTATTTTATACTATCACTCATTTAGAAACTTATTGAATAATTCACAATGGAGCAATAGTCAGGTGTCTATTTTATATGGCACCTTATTCAGAGTTTCGGTGAATAATAAAATTTTATTGAGTAATCAGGATGCTGTTTAAGATAGCCATGAAGTATGTGCCTTCCTGAATGATACACACTTGGGTGATATTCAGGAATCTATTTCATATGAACTCTGATTTTGTGTAACGCTGAGTAATACACACCTAGTGGAGTGTCAGGGATCTATTTGGTATGGACATTCATACAGTATCATTTTGAATAATGGAAACATGGAGAATAATGAGGAGTGTATATCATATGGCTACTCATTCAGACAAACAGTGAATAAGGCACATGTGGGGTAATTAGAAGTCTGTTTCATATGGACCCTGTTTCACAGCCTCACTGAATATTACACACGTGTCGTATAGTCTGGAGTATACTTTTTTGAATTTTTTAAATTTTTATTGCATTATAGGTTTTGGGGTACATGTGCAGAGTGTGCAAGATAGTTGCATAGGTATACACATGTCAGTGTGCTTTGCTGCCTTCCTCCCCTTCACCCACACTTGGCATATATCCCCAGGCTATTCCTCCCCAGCCCCCCCCAGCTGTTCCTCCCCCACTCCCCCCAATGGACCCCAGTGTGTACAAGACCCCTCCCTGTGTCCATGTGTTCTCATTTTTCTCACCCGCCTATGAGTGAGAATAGGCGGTATTTGTTTTTCTGTTCTTGTGTCAGTTTGCTGAGAATGATGTTCTCCAGCTTCATCCATGTCCTTAAAAAAGACACTAACTCATCATTTTTGATTGCTGCATAATATTCCATGGTGTATATGTGCCACATTTTCCCAGACCAGTCTATCATCGATGGGCATTTGGGTTGGTTCCAGGTCTTTGCTATTGTAAACAGTGCTGCAATGAACATTCGTATGCACGAATCCTTACAGTACAACGATTTATACTCCTTTGGATATATACCCAGTAATGGGATTGCTGGGTAAAATGAAATTTCTATTTCTAGGTCCTTGAGGAATTGCCACACTGTCTTCCACAATGGTTGAACTAATTTACACTCCCACCAACAGTGTAAGAGTGTTCCTATTTCTCCACATTCTCTCCAGCATCTGTTGTCTCCAGATTTTTTTCTGGCGTGAGATGGTATCTCAATGTGGTTTTGATTTGCATCTCTCTAATGACCAATGATGATGAGCATTTTTTCATGTGTTTGTTGGCCTCATGTATGTCTTCTTTTGTAAAGTGTCTGTTCATATCCTTTGCGCATTTTTGAACGGGCTTGTTTGTTTTTTTCCTGTAAATATGTTTGAGTTCTTTGTAAATTCTGGATATCAGCCCTTTGTCAGATGCCTAAACTGCAAAGATTTTTTCCCATTCTGATGGTTGCCGATTCACTCTAGTGACTGTTTCTTTTGCTGTACAGAAGCTGTGGAGTTCGATTAGGTCCCATTTGTCTATTTTGGCTTTTGTTGCCAATGCATTTGGTGTGTTGGTCATGAAGTCCTTCCCTACTTCTATGTCCTGAATGGTTTCGCCTAGATTTTCTTCTAGGGTTTTTATGGTGTCAGGCCTTATGTTTAAGTCTTTAATTCATCTGAAGTTAATTTCAGTGTAAGGTGCCAGGAAGGGGTCCAGTTTCTGCTTTCTGCAGATGGCTAGCCAGTTTTCCTAACACCATTTATTAAACAGGGAATCATTTCCCCATTGTTTGTTTTTGTCTGGTTTATCAATGATTATATGGTTGTAGATATGTTGTGTTACCTCCGATGCCTCAGTTCTGTTCCATTGGTCTGTATCTCTGTTTTGGTACCAGTACCATGCTTTTTTCATTACTGTAGCATTGTAGTATAGTTTGAAGTTTGGTAGTGTGATGCCTCCCGCTGTGTTCTTTTTGCTTAGAATTGACTTGGATATGCGGGCTCTCTTTTGGTTCCATATGAAGTTCATGGTGGTTTTTTCCAGTTCTTTGAAGAAATTCAATGTTAATTTGATGGGGATAGCATTGATTGTGTAAATTACTTTGGGCAGTATAACCATTTTCACGATATTGATTCTTCCTAACCACGAACATGTAATGTCTCTCCATCTGTTTGTGTCCTCTCTTATTTCGTTGAGCAGTGGTTTGTAGTTTTCCTTAAAGAGGTCTCTTACATTACTTGTGAGTTGTATTCCTAGGTATTTTATTTTCTTTGTAGGAATTGTGAATGGCAGTTCATTCTTGATTTGGTTCTCTTTTAGTCTGTTATTGGTATATAGGAATGCTTCTGATTTTTGCACATTGATTTTATACCTTGAGACTTTACTGAAGTTGCTTATCAGTTTCAGGAGCTTTTGGTCTGAGGTGATGGGGTCTTCTATGTATACTATCATGTCGTCTGCAAATAGAGACAATTTGACTTCCAACTTTCCTATATGAATAACCTTTATTTCTTTTTCTTGTCAGATTTCTCTGGCTAGAACTTCCAGTACTATGTTGAATAGGAGTGGTGAGAGAGGGCATCCTTGTCTAGTGCCAGATTTCAAATCGAATGCTTCCAGCTTTTGGCCATGAACTATGATATTGGCTGTTGGATTGTCGTAAATAGCTTTTATTACTTTAAGATATGTTCCATCAATACCAAGTTTATTGAGGGTTTTTAACGTACAGTGCTGTTGAATTTTGTCAATTGCCTTCTCTGTGTCGATTGAGATAATCATGTGGTTTTTGTTTTCGCTTCTGTTTATGTGGTGAATTACGTTTATTGACTTGCCTTCGTTGAATCAGCCTTGCATCCCCGGGATGAATCCTACTTGATCATGATGGATAAGTTTTTTAATGTGCTGTTACCATCGTTTTGCCAGTATTTTATTGAAAATTTTTGCGTCTATGTTCATCATGGATATTGGACTGAATTTTTCTTTTCTTTTTTTTTTTGTTTTAATTTTAATTGCATTATAGGTTTTGGTGTACATGTGCAGAACGTGCAAAATAGTTGCATAGGTACACACATGGCAGTGTGTTTTCCTGCTTTCCTCCCATTCACCCACACTTGGCATTCATCCCCAGGCTATCCCTTAACAGCCCACCACCCCGCTGTCCCTCCCCCATTCCCCCCAATAGACCCTGGTGTATAGTAGACCACCTCTCTGTGTCCATGTGTACTCATTTTTCTCACCCACCTATGAGTGAGTATATGCGGTAATTCTTTTACTGTTCTTGTGTAAGTTTGCTGAGAATGATGTTCTCCAGATTCATCCATGTTCTTACAAAGGACACAAACTCATCATTTTTGATTGCTGCATAATATTCCATGGTGTATATGTGCCACATTTTCACAGTCCAGTCTATTATTGTTGGGCATTTTGGTTGGTTCCAGGTCTTTCCTATTGTAAACAGTGCTGCAAAGAACATTCGTGTGCATGTGTCCTTTTAGTAGAACGATTTATAGTCCTTTGGATAGATACCCAGTAATGGGATTGCTGGGTCAAATGGAATTTTGATTTCTAGGTCCCTGAGGAATCGCCACACTGTCATCCACAATGGTTGAACTAATTTAAACTCCCACCAACAATGTAAGAGTGTTCCTATTTCTCCACATCCTCTCCAGCATCTGCTGTCTCCAGATTTTTTAATGATCGCCATTCTAACTGGCGTGAGATGGTATCTCAATGTGGTTATGATTTGCATCTCTCTAATGACCAGTGATGATGAGCATTTTTTCATATGTTTGTTGGCCTCATGTATGTCTTCTTTTGTAAAGTGTCTGTTCATATCCCTTGCCCATTTTTGAATGGGCTTGTTTGTTTTTTTCCTGTAAATCTGTTTGAGTTCTTTGTAAATTGTGGATAGCAGCCCTTTGTCAGATGTGCAAACTGCAAAGATTTTTACCCATACTGATGGTTGCCGATTCACTCTAGTGACTTTCTCTTTTGCCGTGCAGAAGCTGTGGAGTTTGATTAGGTCCCATTTGTCTATTTTGGCTTTTGTTGCCAATGCTTTTGGTGTTTTGTTCATGAAGTCCTTGCCTACTCCTATGTCCTGAATGGTTTTGCCTAGATATTTTTCTAGGGTTTTTATGGTGTCAGGTCTTACGTTTAAGTCTTTAATCCATCTGGAGTTAATTTTAGTTTAAGGTGTCAGGAAGGGGTCTAGTTTCTGCTTTCTGCACATGGCTAGCCAGTTTTCCCAACACCATTTATTAAATAGGGAATCCTTTCCCCATTGCTTGTTTTTGTTTGTTTTATCAAAGGTAATATGGATGTAGATATATTGTGTTGCCTCCGATGCCTCTGTTCTGTTCCATTGGTCTATATCTCTGTCTTGGTACCAGTACCATGCTGTTTTGATTACTGTAGCCTTGTAGTATAGTTTGAAGTCTGGTAGCGTGATGCCTCCCGCTGTGTTCTTTTTGCTTAGAATTGAGTTGGCTATGCGGGCTCTTTTTTGGTTCCATATGAAATTCATGGTGATTTTTTCCAGTTCTGTGAAAAAATTCAATGGTAATTTGATGGGGATAGCATTGATTGTGTAAATTACTTTGGGCAGTATAGCCATTTTCACGATATTGATTCTTTCTAACCAAGAACATGGAATGTTTCTCCATCTGTTTGTGTCCTCTTTTATTTCGTTGAGCAGTGGTTTGTAGTTTTTTTTAAAGAGGTCCCTTACGTTCCTTGTGAGTTGTATTCCTAGGTATTTTATTTCTTTGGAGCAATTGTAAATGGCAGTTCATTGTTGATTTGGTTCTCTTTAAGTCTGTTATTGGTGTATTGAAATGCTTGTAATTTTTGAACGTTGATTTTATATCCTGAGACGTTGCTGAATTTCCTTATCAGTTTCAGGAGCTTTTGGGCTGAAGTGATGGGGTCTTCTGGGTATACTATCATGTCGTTTGCAAATAGATACAACTTGGCTTCCACCTTTCCTATTTGAATAGCATTTATTTCTTTTTCTTGCCCGATTGCTCTGGCTAGAACTTCCAGTACTATGTTGAATAAGATTGGTGAGGGAGGGCATCCTTGTCTAGTGCTGGATTTCAAAGGGAATGCTTCCAGTTTTTGCCCATTAAGAATGATATTGGCTATTGGTTTGTCGTAAATAGCTTTTAATACTTTGAGATATGTTCCATCAATACCACGTTTTTTGAGGTTTTTAGCATAAAGGGCTGTTGAATTTTGTCAAATACCTTCTCTGCATCAATTGAGATAATCATGTGGTTTTTGTTTTTGCTTCTGTTAATGTGGTGAATTACATTTATAGACTTCCCTATGCTAAATCAGCCTTGGATCCCCGGGATGAATCCTACTTGACCATGATGGATAAGTTTTTAATGTGCTGTTGCAATTGGTTTGCCAGTATTTTATTGAAGATTTTTGCATCTATGTTCATCATGGATATTGGCCTGAAGTTTTCTTTTCTTGTTGAGTCTCTGCCAGGTTTTGGTATCAGGATGATGTTGGTCTCATAAAATGATTTGGGAAGGGTTTCCTCTTGTTGGATTATTTGGAATAGTTTCAGAAGGAGTGGTACCAGATCCTCTTTGTGTGTCTGGTAGAATTCAGCTGTGAACCCATCCAGACCTAGGCCTTTTTTGTGTGGTAGGCTCTTAATTTCTGCCTCAATTTTAGACCTTGTTATTGGTCTATTCATAGTTTCAGCTTCCTCCTGGTTTAGGCTTGGGAGGACACATGCGTCCCGGAATTTATCAATTTTTTCCTGATTTACTTGTTTATCTGCATTGAGTTGTTTGTAGTATTCTCTGATGATGGTTTGAATTTCTGTGGAATCTGTGATGATTTCCCCATAATCGTTTTTTATTGCATCTATTTGGTTGTTCTATCTTTTCTTTTTTATCAGTCTGGGTAGTGGTCTGTCTATTTTGTTGATCTTTTCGAAAAATCAACTCTTAGATTTATTGATTATTTGAAGGGTTTTTCTTGTCTCTATCTCCTTCAATTCTGCTCTGATCTTAGTTATTTCTTGTCTTCGGCTAGGTTTTGAGCTTTTTTGATCTTGCACCTCTAGCTCTTTCAATAATGACGATAGCGTGTCAATTGTGAATCTCTACACTCTTCTCTTCTCATGTGGGCACTTATTGCTATATGTTTTCTTCTACAGACTGCATTAAATTCGTGCCAGAGATTCTGGTACGTTATGCCTTCGTTCTCTTTGGTTTTGAAGAACTTCTTTATTTCTTCCTTCATTTCTTTGTTTATCCAATCAACATACAAGAGCCAGTTGTTCAGTTTCCATGAAGCTGTGCGGTTCTTAGTTATTTTCTGAATTCTGAGTTCCAACTTGATTGCACTATGGTCTGAGAGACTGTTATGATTTCAGTTGTTTTGCATTTGCTGAGGAGTGCTTTACTTCCAATTATGTTGTCAATTTTGGAGTAGGTGTGATGTGGTGCTGAGAAGAATGTATATTCTGTGGATTTGGAGTGGAGAGTTCTGTAAATGTCTATCAGGTTTTCTTGTTCCAGTTCTGTGTTCAAATCCTGGATATCCTTGTTAATTTTCTGTCTGGTTGATCTGTCTGCTATTGACAGTGGAGTGTTAAAATCTCCTACTATTATTTTGTGGGAGTCTAAGTCTCTTTGTAAGTCATTAAGAACTTGCCTTATATATCTGGGTGCTTTTACATTGGGTCCATTTATATTTAGAATCGTTAGCTCTTCTTGTTGTATTGATTCTTTTTCCATTATGTAATGACCTTCTTTGTCCCTTTTGATCTTTGTTGCTTTAAAGTCTATTTTATGAGAGACGAGAATTGCAACTTTTGCTTTTTTTGCTCCCCATTTGCTTGGCAAATCTTCCTCCATCCTTTTATTTTGAGCCATTTTGTGTCTTTGCGTGTGAGTTGGGTTTCCTGGATACAGCACACCGATGGGTTTTGGTTTTTTATTCGATTTGCCAGTCTGTGTCTTTCATTGGTGCATTTAGCCCATTTACATTTAGGGTTAATATTGTTATGTGTGAATTTGATACTGCCATTTTGATGCTATCTGGCTGTTTTCCCGTTGGTTCATGTACATTCTTCATATTGTTGATGGTCTTTAGCATTTGGTATGCTTTTAGGATGGCTGGTACTGGTTGTTTCTTTCTATGTGTAGTGCGTCTTTCAAGAGCTGTTGTACAGCAGGCCTAGTGGTGACAAAATCTCTGAGTACTTGCTTGTTCGTGAAGGATTTTATTTTTCCTTCACTTATGAAGGTCAGTTTGGCTGGACATGTAATTCTGGGTTGAAAGTTCTTTTTTTTAAGGATGTTGAATATTGGCCACACTCTTTTCTGGCTTGTAGTGTCTCTGCGAAGAGATGTGCTGTGAGTCTGATGGGCTTCCCTTTGTGGGTGACCCAACCTTTCTCTCTGGCTCCCCTTAGTATTTTCTACTTCATTTCAACCCTGGTGAATCTGACGATTATGTGCCTTCTGGTTGCTCTTCTTGTGGATTAGCTTTGTGGTGTTCTCTGTATTTCCTGGAGTTGAGTATTGACCTGTCTTGCTAGGTTGAGGAAATTTTCCTGGATAATACCCTGAAGAGTGTTTTCCAGCTTGGATTCATTCTCTTCATCACATTCTGGTACACCTTTCAAACGCAGGTTCAGTCTCTTCACATAGTCCCACATTTCTTGGAGATTTTGTTCATTCCTTTTTGTGCTTTTTTCTTTAATCTTGGTTTCACGTTTTATTTCATTGAGTTGATCTTCAATTTCTGATATTCTTTTTTCTGCTTGGTCAATTCGGCTGTTGAAACTTGTGCATGCTTCGCGAAGATCTCGTGTTGTGATTTTCAGCTCCTTCAATTCATACATATTCCTCTCTAAGTTTTCCATTCTTGTTATCAATTCCTCGAATCTTTTTTCAAATCTTTTTTCAAGGTTCTTAGTTTCTTTGCACTGATTTAGAACATGTTCTTTTAACTCACTGAAGTTTCTCATTATTCACTTTCTGAAGTATGATTCCGTCAGTTTGTCACACTCATTCTTTGTCCAGCTTTGTTCCCTTGCTGGTGAGGAGTTTTGGTCCTTTTTTGGAGGTGGGGTGTTTTGGTTTTGGGTGTTTTCCTCCTTTTTGCGCTGGTTTCTTCCCATCTTTATTGATTTATCCACCTGTCGTCTTAGTAGTTGCTGATTTTTCAATTAGGTCTCTGTGTGGACGCTGAGATTGTTGATGATGAAGTATTTCTGTTACTTAGTTTTCCTTCTAATGGTCTATCCCCTCTGCTGTATGAGTGCTGAGGTCCAGCCCAGGCCCTGCTTGTCTGGGCTATACCTGTAGCAGGTGCGGAACAGTGAGGGATGATACCAGTTTCTTCTTCTTCTGTCTTTGTTCCAGAATGATGCCAGCCAAATGTCAGTCTGATTATTCCTTTTTTGGGGTGACTCTTTGGATATTCAGGGGTCAGGAAGCTGCTTGAGGAGACAGTCTGTGCTTTTTAGGAGCTCCAGTGCTGAGCTGTGAGCTCCATTGTTCATTCAGGGTTGTTGGGAGGTTGTTTATGTCTGCTGCAATAGAACTCATAAATCACCACCCTTTCCCCCCCTTAGTTGCTCTGTCTCTGGGAGTTGGGGCTTTCTTTATGAGTATCTGTTGCACTGTCCTGCCCCACTATGAGGCAGTCTATTCACTATTTGCCTGCCGGGGCTCTGAGCTGCTAGCTTGGTCTGCCCTGTTGCTGCCTGGCTCCCTTTTGCTGTGGAGTGCTCCTCCCTCCTGGCAGAGTCTCTCTGTTATGGCAGGTTGCTTCGGCAATGGCAGGCTACGTCAGCCCTGGGTGGTACTTCAGTAGGGGCAGAGTGCGTCAGTAATGGCGGACGCCCCTCCCTCACTGGGCTGCACCATCCTAGATGCTGGCAGCAAAACTCTCAACCCCAAGCACCTCCAGTCGCCGCCCTGCTTGTCCTCTTTAGGGTGGGACCCGCCGAGCCTGATCACCTAGCTCCTTGCCTCAGAGTCTGTCCTCTCTCTCTCTCTTCCTCTCTGCAAGCTGAAAGTTCGACTCTCTCACTGGCGCCCCAGTAGCCTGCCGATAGGGCACTGGGATCCGTGCAATCTCCTGTGCCGCTGCCCACTGCAGTGGCTCAGATCATGCTTCCCAGGAAACTCCTGGTCTGGCTCATTGTCCAAGTCCCGTTCAATCACATGGACATGCCAATCTGCCCTTCCAAATCCAGATTGCCGGTTTAACAGGGAACCAAGATCAGTGAGTTTCCTGCCATGTCCTGCCCTGGCGCCGGCTGAAGTGGCCCCGCGAACCGGTCAAGCTTGCCGGCTGTACTAGCGTCCCGTGTGTCTCCCACACCTGCGGCTTTCAACGCTCTGTGGGCAAGAAAGTTCCATCCGAGAATGCTGCTAGGACTCACCCTCTGTGCCTTCACTGAGAGCTGCAATCCCGAGTCCCTTCTATGATGCCATCTTGCGAGCCATCCTCTCTGAAGTTTTCTTTTCTTGTTAGAGTCTCTGCCAGGTTTTGGTATCAGGATGATGTTGGTCTCATAAAATGATTTGGGAAGGGTTCCCTCTTTTTCAGTTATTTGGAATAGTTCCAGAAGAAATGGTACTATATCCTCTTTGTGTGTCTGAGAGAATTCAGCTGTGAACCCATCTGGACCTTGGCTTTTTTTATGTGGTAGGCTCTTAATTGCTGCCTCAACTTCAGACCTTGTTATTGGTCTATTCATAGTTCTGGCTTCCTCCTAGTTTACGTTTTGGAGGACACAGGAGTCCAGGAATTTATCCATTTCTTCCTGGTTTACTAGTTTATGTGCATAGAGTTGTTTGTAGTATTCTCTGATGATGGTTTGAATTTCTGTGGAATCTGTGTTGATTTCCCCATTATCGTTTTTATTGCATCTATTTGGTTGTTCTCTCTTTTCTTTTTTATGAGTCTGGATAGTGGCCTGTCTATTTTGTTGATCTTTTCGAAAAACCAGCTCTTGGATTTATTTATTTTTTGAAGGGTTTTTCGTGTCTCTATCTCCTTCAGTTCTGCTCTGATCTTAGTTACTTCTTGTCTTCGGCTAGGTTTTGAGGTTTTTTGATCTTGCACCTCTAGCTCTTTCAATAATGACGATAGGGTGTCCATTTTGAATCTCTCCACTCTTCTCATGTGGGCACTTATTGCTGTATATATTCCTCTACAGACTGCTTTAAATGTGCCCCAGAGATTCTGGTACCTTGTGTCTTCGTTCTCATTGGTTTTGAAGAACTTCTTTATTTCTGCCTTCATTTCATTGTTTATCCAACCAACATTCAAAGCCAGTTGTTCAGTTTCCATGAAGCTGTGCGGTTCTTAGTTATTTTCTGAATTCTGAGTCCCAACTTGATTGCACTATGGTCTGAGAGACTGTTTGTTATGATTTCAGTTGTTTTGCATTTGCTGAGGAGTGCTTTACTTTCAATTATGTGGTCAATTTTGAAGTAGGTGTGATGTGGTGCTGAGAAGAATGTTTATTCTGTGGATTTCATGTGAAGAGTTCTGTAAATATCTTTCAGGATTGCATGTTCCAGGTCTGAGTTCAAGTCCTGGATATCCTTGTTAATTTTCTGTCTGGTTGATCTGTCTGATATTGACAGTGGAGTGTTAAAGTCTCCCACTATTATTGTGTGGGAGTCTAAGTCTCTTTGTAAGTCTTTAAGAACTTGCCTTATATATCTGGGTGCTCCTGCGTTGGGTCCATATATATTTAGAGTTGTTAGCTCTTCTTGTTGTATCGATCCTTTTACCATTTTGCAATGAACTTCTTTGTCCCTTTTGATCTTTGTTGCTTTAAAGTCTATTTTATCAGAGACCAGAATTGCAACTCTTCCTTTTTTTTGCTCTCCATTTGCTTGGTAAATATTTTTCCATCCCTTTATTTTATGCCTTAATGTATCCTTGCCTGTGAGGTGGGTTTCGTGGATACAGCACACCGACGGGTTTTGGCTTTTTATCCAATTTGCCAGTCTGTATCTTTTGATTCTTGCATTTAGCCCATTTACATTTAGGGTTAATATTGTTATGTGTGAATTTGATATTGGCATTTTGATGCTAGCTGGTTGTTTTGCCCATTGGTTCTTGTAGATTCTTCATTTTGTTGATGCTTTTTAGCATTTGGTATGCTTTTAGGAAGGCTGGAACTGGTTGTTTCTTTCTATGTGTAGTGCCTCTTTCAGGAGCTCTTGTAAAGCAGGCCTAGTGGTGACAAATTCTCTGAGTACTTGCTTGGTCATGAAGGATTTTATTTTTTTTTCACTTATGAAGCTCAGTTTGGCTGGATATGAAATTCTGGGTTGAAAGTTCTTTTCTTTAAGAATGTTGAATATTGGCCCCCACTCTCTTCTGGCTTGTAGAATCTCTGCCGAGAGATCTGTTGTGAGTCTGATGGGCTTCCCTTTGTAGGTGACCCGACCTTTTTCTCTGGCTGCCCTTAGTATTTTCTCCTTCATTTCCACCCTGGTGAATCTGAGGATCATGTGCCTTGGGGTTGCTCTTCTTGCAGAATATCTTTGTGGTGTCCTCTGTATTTCCTGGAGTTGAGTATTGAACTGTCTTACTTGGTTGGGGAAATTTTCCTGCATAATATCTTGAAGAGTGTTTTTCAGCTTGGATTCATTCTCTTCATCACATTCTGGTACACCTATTCAATGTAGGTTGGGTCTCTTCACATATTCCCACATTTCTTGGAGATTTTTTTCATTCCTTTTTGCGTTTTTTTCTTTGATCTTGGGTTCTCGTTTTATTTCATTGAGTTGATCTTCGAATTCTGATATTCTTTCTTCTGCTTGGTCAATTCGGCTCTTGAAACTTGTGCATGCTTCGCGAAGTTCTTGAGTTGTTTTTTTCAGCTCTTTCAATTCATTCTTATTCCTCTCCAAGTTGTCCATTCTTGTTATTTCCTTGAATCGTTTTTCAAGGTTCTTAGTTTTTTTGCACTGATTTAGCACATTTTCTTTTAGCTCACTGAAATTTCTCATGATCCACTTTCTGAAGTCTGATTTCCTCTTTTCGTCACACTTATTCTCCGTTCAGCTTTGTTCCCTTCCTGGTGAAATGTTATGGTCGTTTGTAGGAGGTGAAGTGTTTTGATTTCGGTTGTTCTACTCCTTTTTGCGCTGGTTTCTTCCCATTTTTATGGATTTATCCACCTGTCCTCTTAGCAGTTGCTGATTTTTTAATTGGTAGGATGTGTTTATGTCTGCTGCAACAGAACTCATAAAACACCCCCCTTTTTTCCATCTTAGATGCTCTGTCTCAGTGAGTTTGGGCTTTCTTTATGAGTATCTGTTGCACTGTCCTGCCCAGCTAGGTGGCAGTCTATTCACTATTTTCCTGACGGGGCTTCTCCCTGCTAACGCGGGTCCGCCTTGTTTCTGTGGGGCTCCGTTCTGCTGTGGCTTGCTCCACCCTGCTGGTGGAGTCTCTCTGTTAATGCAGGTTGCCTCGGCAACAGCAGGCTGCGTCAGCCTGGGCGGTACTTCAGTAGGGGGGATTTCATCAGTAGTGTCAAACGCCCCTCCCACACCAGGCTGCACTGTCCTAGATGCTGGCAGCAGAACTCTCAGCCCTGAGCGCCTCCAATAGCTGCCCTGCTTGTCCCCATCTGGGTGGGACCCCCGAGCCCGATCACCCATCTACCTGCCTCAGAGTCCGTCCTCTCTCTCTCTTTCTCTCCCCAAGCTGAACGGTTGACTCTCTCACTGGTGCCCCAGTAGCCTGCTGATAGGGCACTGGGATCCGTGCGATCTCCCGTGCCGCTGCCCACTGCACCAGCTCAGATCACAATTCCCAGGAATCTCCTGGTCTGGCTCATTGTCCAAGTCCCATTCAATCAGATGGACATGCCAATCTGCCCTTCCAAGTCTCAGATTGCTGGTTTAACAGGGCCCCCGGACCAGTGAGTTTTGTGCCTGGTGCCACTGCGCTGTGGAACTGGCTGAAGCAGCCATGTGAGCCAGCTGTGCTAGCGTCCCGTGTCTCTCCCACAACTGGGACTTTCAACGTTCTGTGGGCAAAAAGATCTGTCTTAGAATGTGGCTAGGACTCACCCTCTGTGCCTTCACTGAGAGCTGCAATCCGGAGTCACCTCTATGACGCCATCTTGGAAGTCCTTCCTGTTACCTGGAATATACTTTTTATGGCCACTTGTTCAGAGATTCACTGAATAAAGCACACCTGCGTAATAGTCAGAATTCTCTTTCCTACTTCCACTCGTTTAGAGCCTCACTAAATGTACACACCTGGGGAAATAGTCAGGATTTAGTTTTGTACCCTCATAGAGAGTCTCAATTAATAATGCACACCTGTGGAATAGTCAGGAGACTTTTTCATGTGGCCTCTCATTCGTAGTGTCACTGAATAATGTGGTGTAGTCAGGAGTCTCTTTCATGTAGACACATATTCACTGCCTCAGTGAATAAGACAGACATTTGCTATAGTAAGGAATCTAAAAAATATGACCACATCTTCTGAGCCTCACTGTATAATACACAGCTGGAGAATAATTTGGTGTCTATTTTCAATGGACATTCATTCAGAGCCTCGGTAAATAATGCACACCTGTGGAGTAGCAAGGAGTCTATTTCATTTGGAAACCCATTCATAGCTTCAGTAGATAATATGCGCATGTGGATTAGTCAGGATTCCATTTCATATGGCCACTGACTTGTAACCTCAGTGAATAATGCACAAATGTAAAGCACTCAGCCGTCTATTTCATATAGCCACTCATTCAAAGATTCACTGAATAATACAAATATTTAAGATAGACATCATCCTGTTTTATATGGTCACACAAAAAGAGCCTCACTGAGTAACACACACCTGGGGACGTGTTAGAAGTCTACTTTATATAGACTCTCATTTACAGCCTCAGGGAATAATGCACACGTGTGGAATTGACACTAGTCTATTTTATATGGTCACAAAATCAGAGCCTGAGTGAGTAATACACAACTTTGGAATAGTCTCATGTCTATTCCATATGCCCAAATATTTACAGTCAGTGTCAATAATACACGCCTATGGACTTGTCAGAAAACAATTTCATATGGCCAAAGTTTCAGAGCCTCAGTGAATTATACATACCTGAGGAACACTCAGGACGCTATTACATGTGGCATCTATTTCAGAGCTTCATTGAATACAGAACACCTGTATTGTAATCAGAATTCTATTTTGCATAGCCACATATTCAGAGCCTAACTGAATAACATACACCTTGGGGAAAGTCATGATTCGATATTGTATAGCCACTCATTTAGAGCTGAATGTAAAAACTCACGCCTGAAGAGTATTCAGGAATCTCTATTTTACGGCCACTCATTCAGAGTCTCACAGAATAATACAGACCTATGGAAACATCAGAAGTGTATTTCACATGGCCATTTATTCGGAACCTCAGTGAAACATCACATATATCTGGAAAATGCTAAGGATTCTCTTATATATAGCCACTTGTCTAGAGACACTCTGAATAATGCACACCTGTGGAATAGTCTGGAGAGGATTTGATATTACCATTCACCCAGCGACTCAGTAGAACATGCAGAGCTGAGAAATTGTCAAGATGATAGAGTCAGGAGTCTATTTTATGTGGTTCCTTGTTCAGAAACTCACTGAAGCATACACACCTTGGGAATAGTCAGAGTCCTGGTATTGTGACCACTCAATCACAACATTAATGAATAATGCACAATGGGGCAATAGTAAGGAGTCTATTTCATATGGACTCTCATTCAGAGCTTCAGTTAGTAATAATCATCTGTGGAGTAGGCAGGACCATATTAAAGGTATCCCCCAAATGAAGCAGCTCCGTGAATAATACACACGTGTGTGAGAGTCAGGAGACTATTTGGTATGGACACTCATACAGAACCTCTTCAAGTACTTCACATATGGGGAATAATCAGTAGTCTATTTCATAGGGTGATTCGTTTGGAGAATCAAAAGATAACTCACACTTGTGGAGTAAAATGGGGTCCATTTCATAAGGGCACTCTTTCAGTGTTTTAGTGAATAATATGTGTATCTGATGTCAGGAATCTCTTTCACATGCCCACTCATTCAGGGAATATACTTTTTATGGCCACTTGTTCAGAGACTCACTGAATAAAGCACACCTGCGTAATAGTCAGAATTCTGTTTCCTACTTCCACTCGTTTAGAGCCTCACTAAATGTACACACCTGGGGAAATAGTCAGGATTTAGTTTTGTACCCTCATAGAGAGTCTCAATTAATAATGCACACCTGTGAATAGTCAGGAGAATTTTTCATGTGGCCTCTCATTTGAAGTGTCACTGAATAATGTGGTGTAGTTAGGAGTCTATTTTATGTAGACACATATTCAGAGCCTCAGTGAATATGAGAGATTTTTGATATAGTAAGAAATCAAATTAATTTAGCCTTCTTAGGCTCACTGAATAATACACACCTGGAGAATAATTTGGAGTCTATTTTCGGTGGACATTCATACAGAGGCTTGGTAAATTATGCACACTTGTGGAGTAGCCAGGAATGTATTTTATTAGGACACTCATTTATAGCCTCAGTGGATAATATGCACGTGTGGATTAGTAAGTATTCCATTTTATATCGCCACTGACTTGTAACCTTAGTGAATAATGCACAAATGTAAAGTACTCAGCAGTCTATTTTATATAGCCACTCATTCAGAGATTCACTGAATAATATAATTATTTAAGATAGAGTGCATTCTGTTTTATATGGTCACACGACAAGAGCCTCATTGAGTAATATACACCTGGGGAAATGTTTATAGTCTACTTTATATAGCCTCTCACTTACAGTCTCAGGTACTAATGCACACGTGTGTAATAGATACTAGTCTATTTTATATGGACATATAATCAAACCCTGAGTGAGTAATACACAACTTTGGAATAGTCACTAGTCTATTCCATATGCCCAAATATTTAGAGTCAGCGTCAATAATACACGCCTGTGTACTACTCAGGAAACAATTTCATATAACCAAAGTTTCAGAGCCTCAGTGAATAATACATACATGGAAAATACTCAGGACGCTATTACAGGTGGCATCTATTTCAGTGCTTCATTGAATAAGGAACACCTGTATTTTAGTCAGAATTCAATTCATATAGCCACATATTCAGAGCCTAATTAAATAACATACACCTTAGGGAAAGTCGGGATTCTATTTTGTATAGCCATTCATTTAGAGGCGAATGTATAAACGCACGACTGAGGAGTATTCAGGAGTCTCTATTTTATGGCCACTTATTCAGAAACTCAGTGAAGAATCATATATATCTGGATAATACTCAGGATTCTATTATATATAACCACGTATTTAGAGACTGACATAATAATGCACACCTTGGGAATAGTCTGGAGACTGTTTGATATGACAGTTCACACAGCGACTCAGTGGAAAATGCAGAGCTCAGAAATAGTCAAGAGGATAGAGTCCGAAGTCTATTTTATGTGGTCACTCGTTCAGAAACTCACTGAAAAATACACAACTTGGGAATACTCAGAGTCCAAGTCATATGGCCACTCCATCACAGCATTACCAAATAATGCACAATGGGGCCATAGTAAGAAATCTATTTTATATGGCCTCTCATTCAGAGCTTCATTGTGTAATAAACAGCTGTGGAGGAGTGAGGACCCTATTTAAGATAGCCTCAAATTAAGCTCCGTGAATGATTCACACACGTGTGAGATTCAGGAGGCTATTTGATATGGACACTCATACAAAACCTTTTTGAACACTGCACATGTGGGGAATAATCACTATTCTATTTCATATGGTGATTTGTTTGGAGAGTCAAAAAATAACTCACATCTGTGGAGTAAAATGGGATCTATTTTATAAGGCCACTCTTTCAGTGTTTTAGTGAATAATATGTATATCTGATAAGTCAGGTATCTCTTTCCCATGGCAACTCATTCAGGGCCTCTTTGAATAATACTTTCCTCATAAATAGCCAAGGGTCTATCTACTTCAAATGGCTACACCTTCAGAGTCTATTTAAGTAATGCACACCTGGGCAATACACAAGAGTCTCTTATTTATGACTACTTAGTCAGAGTCTCATTCAATAATACACACCTGGGGAAGAGTTAAGAGTTTACTTCATGTAGCCACTCATTTAGATCCTCAGTGAATAATGCACACCAGGGTAATAATTGAGCATTTTTTATATGGCCACTCATTCTGTGCCTCCATGAAAGATACACACATGGAATCCTCAGGATTCTACTTCATACTACCACTCATTTAGAACCTTATTGAATAATTCACAATGATGCCATAGCCAGGTGACTTTTTTATATGGCATCTCATTCAAAGGTTCAGTGGATAATGAACTCCTATGGAGTAATCTGGAGGCTGTTTAAGATAGACACGAATTAAGTGCCTTCCTGAATGATACACACCTAAGTGATAGTCATGAGTCTATTTCATATGAACTCTAATTATGGGTATTCCTGAGTAATACACACCTGTGGGAGTGTCAGGAGTCTATTTGGTATGAACAGTTATACAGAACCTGATTGAATAATGCACACATGGAGAATAATGAGGAGTCTGTGTCATATGGCTACTAATTCAGACAAACAGTGAATAATGCACATGTGGAGTAATTAAAAGTCTGTTTTATATTTCCCCTCTTTCTCAGGCTCACTAAATATTACACACATGTGATATAGTCTGGAGTATTTTTTTATGGTCACTCATTCAGAAAATCACGGAAAAAGGTACACCTGCAGAATACTCAGAAGTCTCTTACCTAGGGATACTCGTTGAGAGCCTCACTAAATATACACACCTGGGGAAATAGTCAGGATTTACATTTATCCCCACATTCAGAGTCTCACAAATAATGCACACCTGTGAAATAGTCAGGAGACTTTTTCATATGGCCTTTCATTCAGAGTGTCACTGAATAATGTGATGTAGTCAGGAGTCTATTTCATGTAGACACATATTCAGAGCCTCAGTGAATAAGACAGACCCTTGGTATAGTAACGAATCTAATTAATATGGCCACATCTTCTTAGCCTCACTGAATAATACACTCCTGGAAAACAATTTGGAGTGTATTTTTGATAGACATTCATTTAGAGCCTCAGTAAATTATGCATATCTGTGGAGTAGCCAGGAGTCTATTTTATTAAGACACTCATTAATAATATCAGTGGATAATATGCACGTGAGGATTAGTCAGGATTCCATTTTATATGGCCACTGGCTAAGAACCTCTGTGAATAATACCCAAATATAAAGTACTCAGCAGTCTATTTCATATAGCCACTCATTCAGAGATTTACTGAATAAGACAAATATTAAAGATAGACAGCATACTGTTTCTTATGGTCACACAAGAAGAGCCTCACTTAGTAATACACACCTGGGGAAGTTTTAAGAGTTTACTTTATATTGAGTCTCATTTACAGCCTCAGGGAATAATGCACACGTGTGAAATAGATTCTAGTCTATTTTATATGGGCACAAAATCAAATTCTGAGTGAGTGATACACAACTTTAAAAGAGTCACTAGTCTATTACATATGCCCAAATATTCAGAGTCAGAGTCAATAATACAGGCCTGTGGACTAGTCTGGAAACAATTTTATATGACCAAAGTTTCAGACCCTCAGTGAATAATACATGCCTGGGGAATAGTCAGGACGATATTACCTGTGGCATCTATTTCAGAGCTTCATTCAATAAGGAACGCCTGTATTGTAGTCAGAATTCTATTTTGTATAGCCACATATTCAGCGCCTAACTTAATAAAATACACCTTGGGGAAAGTCAGGATTCTATTTTGTATAGCCACTCATTTAAAGCCGAATGTAAAAACACACGACTGAGGAGTATTCAGGAGTCTCTATTTTATGGCCACACATTTAAAGCCTCAAAGAAGAATGCAGACCTATGAAAACATCAGGAGTGTATTTCACATGGCCACTTATTCAGAACCTCAAAGAAGAATCATATACATCTGGAAAATATTCAGGATTCTATTATATATAGCCACGTATATAGTGACTGACTGAATAATGCATATTTTGGGAATAGTCTGGAGACTCTTTGATATGACCGTTGACCCAGTGACTCAGTGGAAAATGCAGAGCTGTGAAATGGTAAAGAGGATAGAGTCAGGAGTCTATTTTATGTGGTCACTCCTTCAGAAACTCACAGAAGAATTCACACCTTGGGAATAGTCAGTGTCCAAGTCATATGTCCACTCAGTCCCATCATTACCGAATAATGCACAATGGGGCAATAGTAAGGAGTCTATTTCACATGGCCTCTCATTAAGAGCTTCAGACCATAATAAACAGCTGTGGAGTAGTCAGGACCCTATTTCAGGTAGCCCCAAATGAAGCAGCTTTGTGAATGTTACAGAAAACTGTGAAAGTCAGGAGACTATTTGATATGGACACTCATATAGAACCTCTTTGAATACTGCACATGTATGCAATAATCACTAGTCTATTTCATACGGTGATTCGTTTAGAGAGTCAGAAAATGATGCACACCTGTGGAGTAAAATGGGGTCTATTTCATAAGGCCATTCTTTCAGTGTTTTAGTGAATAATATGTATAAGTTGTAAGTCGGGAATCTCATTCACATGGCCACTCGTTCAGGGCCTCTGTGAATAACACTCCCCTCAGAAATAGTCAAGGGAAAACTTCAAATGGCTGCACATTCAGAGTCTCCGTCAGTAATGAACACCTGGGATGTACACCTGAGTCTATTTGTTCTGCCCACTTAATCAGAGTCTCATCCAATAATACACACCTGGGGATGACTTAATAGTCTACTTCATGGAGCCACTCATTTAGAGCCTCAGTGAATAATGCACACCAGGGTAATAGTCCAGCATTCTTTATATGGCCACCCATTCTGGCCTCCCTGAATGATATACACCTGAAGAATCCTCAGGATTCTATTTCATAGTACCACTCATTTAGAACCTTATTGAGTAATTCACAATGGAGCAATAGTCAGGTGTCTATTTTATATGGCATCTCATTCAAAGTTTCATTGAATAATGAACTTCCATGGAGTAATCAGAATGCTGTTTAAGATAGTCATGAATTAAGTGCCTTCCTGAATGATACACACCCGGGTGCTAGTCAGGAGTCTATTTTATATGGACTCTTATTCTGGGTATCGCTGAGTAATACACACCTGGGAGAGTGTCAGGAGTCTATTTGGTATGGACACTCATACAGAACCTGTTTCAATAAAGCACACATGGAGAATAATGAGAAGTCTATATCATATGGCTACTAATGCAGACAAAGAGTGAATAATGCATATGTGAAATAATTAGAAGTCTGTTTCATATGGCCCCTCTTTCACAGCCTCACTGAATATTACACACTTGTGATATAGTCTGTAGTCTTTTTTTATGGCCACTCATTCAGAGAATCACTGCAAAATGCAAATCTGCGGAATAGTCAGAAGTCTTTTTTCTATGGTCACTCATTGAGAGCCTCACTAAATGTACACACCTGGGGAAATAGTCAGTATTTACTTTTATCCCCTCATTTAGAGTCTCACTAAATAATGCACACCTGTGGAATAGTCAGGAGACTTTTTTATGTGGCCTCTTATTCGGAGTGTCACTGAATAATGTGGTGTATTTAGGAGTCTATTTCATGTAGACACATATTCAGAGCCTCAGTAAATGAGACAGACCCTTGCTTTGATAAGGAATCTAATTAATATGGACACATCTAATGAGCCTCACTTAATAATACACACCTGGAGAATAATTTAGATTCTATTTTCGAAGGACATTCATTAAGAGCCTCAGTGAATAATGCACTCCTGTGAAGTAGCCAGGAGACTATGTCATTTGGACCCTCATTCATAGCCTCAGTGGATAATATGCAGTTGTGGATTAGTCAGATCCCATTTCATATGGCCACTATCTAAGTGAATAATGCCCAAATGTAAAGTACTCAGCAGTCGGTTTCATATAGCCACTCATTCAGAGATTCACTTAATAATAAATATGTTTAAGATAGACAGCACTCTGTTTCATATGGTCACACAAGAAGAGCCTCATTGAGTAATACACATTTGGGGAAGTGTTAGGAGTCTACTTTATATAGCCTCTCATTTACAGCCTCAGGGAATAATGCACACGTGTGGAATAGACACTAGTCTGTTTTATATGGCCACAAAATTAAAGACTGAGTGAGTAATACACAACTTTGGAATAGTCACTAGTCAATTCCCTATGTCCAAATATTCAGAGTCAGAGTAAATAATACACACCTATGGACTAGTCAGGAAACAATTTCATACTGCCAAAGTTTCAGAGCCTCAGTGAATAATACACAACTGGGGAATACTCAGGATGATATTACATATGGCATCTCTTTCAGAGCTTCATTGAATAAGGAACACCTGTATGGTACATAGAATTATCTTTTGTATAGCCACATATTCAGAGCTTAACTGAATAACATACACCTTGAGAAAAGTCAGGATTCTAGTTCGTATAGCCACTCATTTAGAGCTGAATGTAAAAATGCACACCTGAGGAGTATTCAAAAGTCTCTATTTTATAGCCACACATTCAGAGCTTCACAGAATTGTACAGACCTATGGAAAATTCAGGAGTGTATTTCACCTTGCTACTTATTCAGAAACTCAGTGAAGATTTATATATATTTGGAAAATACTCAGGATTCTATTATATATAGCCCCTTATTCAGAGACTCACTGAATAATGCACACCTGGGGAATAATCTGGAGACTATATGATATCACTGTTCACCAAGCGACTCAGTGGAAAATGCAGAGCTGAGAAATAGTCAAGAAAATAGAGTCAGGGAGGACCCAAGACGGCATCGTAGAGGCGACTCAGAATCACAGCTCTCAGTGAAGGCGCAGAGGGTGAGTCTTAGCCATGTTCTCGGATGGACGTTTTTTGCCCACAGAACGTTGAAAGTCCCAGGTGTGGGAGAGACAGGGGACAATAGTGCAGCTCGCTTGCTGGGCCGGTTTAGCCGGCGCCACACCGCAGTGGCACCTGGCACAAAACTCACTGGTCCGGGTGCCCCGTTAAACCAGCAATCTGAGATTTGGAAGGGCAGATTGGAATGTCCATCTGATTGAACAGGACGTGGATAATAAGCCAGACCAGGAGATTCCTGGGAAATGTGATCTGAGCTGGTGCAGTGAGCAGCAGCATGAAAGATCACACGGATCCCAGTGCCCTATCTGCAGGATACTGGGGCACCAGTGAGAGAGTCAACCGTTCAGCTTGGGGAGAGGAAGAGAGAGAGAGAGGACGGACTCTGAGGCAGGGAGCTGTGTGATCAGGCTTGGCGGGTCCAACCATCACAGGGACAAGCAGGGTGGCGAACGGAGGTGCTTGGGACTGAGAGTTTTGCTGCCGGATTCTAGGATGGTGCAGCCCGGTGTGGAGGGGCATCCGCCACTACAGATGCAATCCACTCCTACTCAAATACCGCCCAGGGCTGATGAAGCCTGCTGCTGCTGAGGCAAACTGCCATAACAGAGAGACTCTGCCAACAGGGCGGAGTGTGCCACAACAGAACATAGCCCAGTAGCAACAGGATAGACCCATGCTAGCAGGGCGGAGCTTTGGCAGGAAAATAGTGAATAGACTGCCTCCTAGCTGGGCAGGCCAGTAAAACCGATCCTCATAAAGAAAGCCCCAACTCCCTGAGACAGAACATTTAAGAAGGAAAGAAGGGGGGTTTATGAGTTCTCTTGCAACAGACATAAACACATCCTCCCAACAGCCCTGAATGAACAACGGAGCTCACAGCTCAGCACTGGAGCTCCTACAAAGCACAGACTGTCTCCTCAAGCAGCTCTCTGACCCCTGTATATCCAAAGAGTCACCCCAAAAAAGAACTAATCAGACTGACATTTGGCGAGCATCATTCTGGAACAAAGATAGCAAAAGAAGAAACTGGTAGCATCCCTCACTGTTCTGCAGCTGCTACAGGTGTACTCCAGACAAGCAGGCCCTGGAGTGGACCTCAGTACTCGTACAGCAGAGGAGCTAGACTATTAGAAGAAAAACTAAGTAACAGAAATACATCATCATAAACAATCTCAGCGGCCACACAGAGACCCAATTAAATAATCAGCAACTACTAATACGACAGGTGGATGAATCTATAAAGATGGGAAGAAACCAGGGCAAAAAGGTGGAAAACACGCGAAACCAAAACACGTCACCTCCTACAAAGGACCAAAACTCCTCAACAGCAAGGGAACAAATCTTGACAAAGAACGAGGGTGAAAAAATGATGGAATCATACTTCAGGAAGTGGATAATGAGAAACTTCAGTGAGCTAAAAGAACACGTTCTAAATCAGTGCAAAGAAACAAAAAAACCTTGAATAAAGATTTGAAAAAAGATTCAAGGAAATGATAACAAGAATGGACAACTTAGAGAGGAATATAAATGAATTGAAGGAGCTGAAAAACACAACACGAGAACTACGTGAAGCATGCACAAGTTTCAAAAGCCGAATTGACCAAGCAGAAGAAAGAATTTCAGAAGTCGAAGATCAACTCAATGAAATAAAACGAGAAACCAAGATTAAAGAAAAAAGCACAAAAAGGAATGAAAAAAAAACTCCAAGAAATGTGGGACTATGTAAAGAGACCCAACCAAAGTTTGATAGGTGTACCACAATGTGATGAAGAGAATGAATCCAAGCTGGAAAACACTCTTCAGGATATTATCCAGGAAAACTTCCCCAACCTGGCAAGACAGGTCAATACTCAACTCCAGGAAATACAGAGAACACTGCAGAGACACTCCGCAAGAAGGGCAATCCAAAGGCACATAATCGTCAGATTCACTAGGGTTAACATAAAAGAGAAAATACTAAGGACAGCCAGAGAGAAAGGTCGGTTCACCCACAAAGGGAATCCCATCAGACTCACCGCAGATCTCTCAACAGAGACCCAACAAGCCAGAAGAGAGTGGGGACCAATATTCAACATCCTTAAAGAAAAGAACTTTCAACCCAGAATTTCATATCCAGCCAAACTGAGATTCATAAGTGAAGGAAAAATAAAATCCTTCATGAACACGCAAGTACTCAGAGATTTTGTCACCACTAGGCCTGCTTTACAAGAGCTCCTGAAAGAAGCACTACACATAGAAAGAAACAACCAGTACGAGCCATCCTAAAAGCACACCAAATGCTAAAGAGCATCAAAAAAATAAAAAATCTACATGAACAAATAGGTAAAACAACCAGCTGGCATCAAAATGGCAGTATCAAATTTACACAAAACAATATTAACCCTAGAAGTAAATGGGCTAAATGCACCAATAAAAAGACACAAACTGGCAAATTAGATAAAAAACCAAACCATAGGTGTGCTGTATCCAGGAAACCCACCTCACACGCAAGGATACACAAAGGCTCAAAATAAAGGAATGGAGGAAGATTTACCAAGCAAATGGAGAGCATAGAAAACAGCAGTTGCAATTCTCGTCTCTGATAAAATAGACTTTAAAGCAAAAAAGATCAAAAGAGAGACAAAGAAGGTCATTACATAATGGTAAAAGGATCAATACAACAAGAAGAGCTAACGATTCTAAATATATATGCACCCAATGCAGGAACACCCAGATATATAAGGCAAGTTCTTAATGACTTACAAAGAGACTGAGAATCCCACACAATAATAGTGTGAAACGGTAACACTCCACTGTCAATATCAGACAGGTCAACCAGTCAGAAAATTAACGAGGATATCCAGGACTTGAAGTCAGACCTGGAACAAGCAAACCTGAGAGACATTTACAGAACTTTCCACCCCAAACCCACAGAATGTACATTCTTCTCAGCACCACATCACACCTACTCCAAAATTCACCACATAATTGGAAGTAAAGCACTCCTCAGCAAATGCAAAACAACTGAAATAAAAACAGTCTCTCAGACAACAGTGCAATCAAGCTGGAACTCAGAATTCAGAAAGTAACTCAGAACTGCACAGCTTCATGGAATCTGAACAACTGGCTCTTGAATGTTGATTGGATAAACAACGAAATGAAGGCAGAAATAAAGAAGTTATTTGAAACCAATGAGAACGAAGACACAACGTACCAGAATCTCTGGCACACATTTAATGCAGTCTGTAGAGGAAAATATATAGCAATAAGTGACCACATGAGAAGAGTGGAGAGATCCAAAATTGACACCCTATCGTCAAAAATGAAACAGCTAGAGGAGCAAGATCAAAAGATCTCAAAACCTAGCCGAAGACAAGAAATAAGAAAGATCAGAGCAGAACTGAAGGAGATAGAGACAAGAAAAACCCTTCAAAAAAATCAATAAATCCAAGAGCTCGTTTTTCGAAAACATCAACAAAATAGACAGACCACTAGCCAGACTGATAAAAAAGAAAAGAGAGAACAATCAAATAGATGCAATAAAAAACGATAATGGGGAAATTATCACAGATTCCACAGAAATTCAAACCATCATCAGAGAATACTACGAACAACTCTATGCACATAAACTAGTAAACCAGGAAAAAATGAATAAATTCCAGGACGCCTGTGTCCTCCCAAGCCTAAAGCAGGAGGAAGCCAAAACTATGAACAGACCAATAACAAGGTCTGAAGTTGAGGCAGCAATTAAGAGCCTACCACACAAAAAAAGCTTACGTCCAGATGGGTTCAAACCTGAATTCTACCAGACACACAAACGGGATCTGGTACCATTCCTTCTGAAACTATTCCAAATAATTCAAAAAGAGGGAACCCTTCCCAAATCATTTTATGAGACCAAAATCATCCTGATACCAAAACCCGGAAGAGACTAAATGAAAAAAGAAAACTTCAGGCCAATATCCATGATGAACATAGATGCAAAAATATTCAATAAAATACTGGCAAACAGATTGTAACAGCATATTAAAAAACTTATCCATCATGATATTGGAGGATTCATTATGGGCATGCAAGGCTGGTTCAACATACACAAGTCTATAAACGTCATTCACCACATTAACAGAACCAAAAACAAAAACCATATAATTATCTCAATTGATGCAGAGAAGGCATTTGACAAAATTCAACAGGCTTTTATGCTAAAAACCCTCAGTAAACGTGGCATTGATGGAACATATCTCAAAGTAATAAAAGCTATTTACAACAAACCAACAGCCAATATTATACTTAATGGGCAAAAACTGGAAGCATTCCCTTTGAAATCAGACACTAGACAAGGATGCCCTCTCTCATCAATCCTATTAAACATTGTACTGTAAGTTCCAGCCAGAGCAATCAGGCAAGAAAAAGAAATAAAATGTATCCAAATAGGAAAGGTGGAAGCCAAATTGTCTCTATTTGCAGACGACATGATAGTATACCTAGAAGACCCCATCACCTCAGCCCAAAAGCTCCTGCAACTGATAAGCAACTTCAGCAAAGTCTCAGGATATAAAATCAATGTGCAAAAATCACAAGCATTCCTATACACCAATAACAGACTTAAAGAGAACCAAATCAAGAACGAACTGCCATTCACAATTGCTACAAAGAAAATAAAATACCTAGGAATACAACTCACTAGGAATGTAAGGGACCTCTTTAAGGAAAACTACAAACAACTGCTCAATGAAATAAGAGAGGACACAAACAGATGGAGAAACATTCCATGTTCGTGGTTAGGAAGAATCAATATCGTGAAAATGGCTATACTGCCCAAAGTAATTTACACAATCAATGCTATCCCCATCAAACTACCATTGAATTTCTTCACAGAACTGGAAAAAACCACCATGAATTTCATATGGAACCAAAAAAGAGCCCGCATAGCCAAGTCAATTCTAAGCAAAAAGAACACAGCGGGAGGCATCACGCTACCAGACTTCAAACTATACTACAAGGCTACAGTAATCAAAACAGCATGGTACTGGTACCAAAACAGAGATATAGACCAATGGAACAGAACAGAGGCATCGGAGGCAACACAACACATCTACAACCATATTATCTTTGATAAACCAGACAAAAACAGGCAATGGGGAAAGGATTCCCTATTTAATAAATGGTGTTGGGAAAACTGGCTAGCCATGTGCAGAAAGCAGAAATTGGACCCCTTCCTGACACCTTACACTAAAATTAACTCCAGATGGATTAAAGACTTAAACGTAAGACCCGACACCATAAAAACCCTAGAAGAAAATCTAGGCAAAACCATTCAGGACATAGGAGTAGGCAAGGACTTCATGAACAAAACTCCCAAAGCATTGGCAACAAAAGCCAAAATAGACAAATGGGACCTAATCAAACTCCACAGCTTCTGCACAGCAAAACAAACAGTCACTAGAGTGAATCGGCAACCATCAGAATGGGAAAAAATCTTTGCAGTTTACGCATCCGACAAAGGGCTGATATCCAGAATTTACAAAGAACTCAAACAGATTTACAGGAAAAAAACAAACAAGCCCATTCAAAAATGGGCAAAGGATATGAACAGAAACTTTACGAAAGCAGACATACATGAGGCCAGCAAACATATGAAAAAGTGCTCATCGTCATTGGTCATTAGAGAGATGCAAATCAAAACCACATTGAGATACCATCTCACACCAGTTAGAATGGCGATCATTAAAAAATCTGGAGACAGCAGATGCTGGAGAGGATGTGGAGAAATAGGAACACTCTTACACTGTTGGTGGGAGTGTAAATTAGTTCAACCATTGTGGAAGACAGTGTGGCGATTCCTCAGGGACCTAGAAATAGAAATTCCATTTGACCCAGCAATCCCATTACTGGGTATCTATCCAAAGGATTATAAATCGTTCTACTATAAGGACACATGCACACGAATGTTCATTGCAGCACTGTTTACAATAGCAAAGACCTGGAACCAACCCAAATGCCCAACGATGATAGACTGGACTGGGAAAATGTGGCACATATACACCATGGAATATTATGCAGCAATCAAAAATGATGAGTTTGTGTCCTTTGTAGGGACATGGATGAATCTGGAGAACATCATTCTCAGCAAACTGACACAAGAACAGAAAAAGAAATACCGCATATACTCGCTCATAGGTGGGTGAGAAAAATGAGAACATGTGGACACAGAGAGGCGGTCTACTATACACTGGGGACTGTTGGGGGGAATGGGGGAGGGACAGCAGGGGGGGCTGGGGGGGATAGCCTGGGGATGAATACCAAGTGTGGGTGAAGGGGAGGAAAGCAGCAAAGCACACTGCCATGTGTGTACCTATGCAACTATCTTGCTCGTTCTGCACATGTACCCCCAAACCTATAATGCAATAATAAAAAAAAAATAAAAAAAAAAAAAAAAAAAAAAAAATAAAATGTATCCAAATAGGAAAGCTGGAAGTCAAATTGTCTCTATTTGCAGAAGACATGATGGAATACCTAAAAGACCCCATCACCGCAGCTTAAAAACTCCTGTGACAGATAAGCAACTTCAGTAAAGTCTCAGAAAATAAAACCAATATGCAAAAATCACAAGCATTCCTATACACCAGTAACAGACTTAGAACCAAATCAAGAACAAGTTGCCATTCACAATTGCTACAAAGAAAATAAAATACCTAGGAATACAACTCACAAGGAACATAAGGGAACTCCTTAAGGAAAACTACAAACCACTGCTCAACGAAATAAGAGAGGACACAAACAGATGGAGAAATATTCCATGTTCATGGTTAGGAGGAATCAATATCGTGAAAATGGCTATACTGCAGAAAGTAATTTACACAATCAATGCTATCTCCATCAAACTACCATTGAATTTCTTCACAGGACTGGTAAAAACCACGATGAACTTCATATGGAACCAAAAGAGAGCCCGCATAGTAAAGTAAATTCTAAGCAAAAAGAACACAGCGGGAGGCATCACACTACCAAACTTCAAACTATACTACAAGGCTAAATTAATCAAAACAGCATGGTACTGGAACCAAAACTGAGATATAAACCAATGGAACAGAACAGAGGCATCAGAGGCAAATCAACATATATACAACCATTCAATCTTTGACAAACCTGACAAAAACAAGCAACGGGGAAAGGATTCCCTGCTTAATTAATGGTGTTGGGAAAACTGGCTAGCCATGTGCAGAAAGCAGAAACTGGACCCCTTCCTGACACCTTACACTAAAATTAACTCCAGATGGATTAAAGACTTAAACATCAGACCTGGCACCATAAAAACCCTAGAAGAAAATCTAGGCAAAACCATTCAGGACATAGGAGTAGGCCAGGACTTCATAACCAAAACACCAAAAGCATTGGCAACAAAGGCCAAAATAGACAACTGGGACATAGTCAAACTTCAAAACTTTTGCACGACAAAGGAAACAGTCACTAGAGTGAATTGGCAACCATCAGAATGGGAAAAAAATCTTTGCAGTTTACCCATTTGACAAAGGGCTGATATCCAGAATTTACAAATAACTCAAACAGATTTACAGGAAAAAAACAAGGAAGCCCATTCAAAAATGGGCAAATGATATGAAAAGACAATTTACAAAAGAAGACATACAAGAGGCCAACAAACACATGAAAAAATGCTAATCATCATTGGTCGTTAGAGAGATGCATATCAAAACCACATTGAGATACCATCTCACGCCGGTTAGAATGGCGATCATTAAAAAATCTCTAGACATGGAACCAACCAAAATGCCCAACGATGATAGACTGGACTGGGAAAACGTGGCACATATACAGCATGGAATATTATGCTGGAATCAAAAATGATGAGTTTGTGTCCTTTGTAAGGACATGGATGAATCTGGAGAACATCATTCTCAGCAAACTGACACAAGAACAGAAAAAGAAATGCCGCATATATTCACTCATAGGTGGGTGAGAAAAATGAGAACACATGGACACAGAGAGGGGGTCTACTAAACACTGGGGTCTATTGGGGGAAATGGGGGAGGAACAGCGGGGGGGCTGTTGAGGGATAGCCTGGATATGAATGCCAAGTGTGGGTGAAAGAGAGGAAGGCAGCAAAACAGACTGCCATGTGTGTACCTATTAAATTATCTTGCACGTTCTGCACATGTACCCCAAAACCTACAATGCAATAAAAATTTAAAAAATATATACTCAAAAAACAAATCTGGAGACAGCAGATGCTGGAGAGGATGTCGAGAAGTAAAAACACTCTTACACTGTTCATGGAAGTAAATTAGTTCAACCATTGTGGAAGACAGTGTGGCGATTCCTCAAGGACCTAGAAATAGAAATTCCATTTGACCCAGCAATCCCATTACTGGGTACATATCCAAAGGACTATAAATCGTCCTACTATAAGGACACATGCACACGAATGTTCATTGCAGCACTGTTTTCAATAGCAAAGACCTGGAACCAACCCAAATGCCCATTGATGATAGACTGGACTGGGAAAATGTGGCACATATACACCATCGAATATTATACAGCAACCATAAATGATGAGTTTGTGTCCTTTGTAAGGACATAGATGAATGTGGAGAACATCATTCTCAGCAAACTGACACAAGGCCAGAGAAACAAATACCGCATCTTCTCATTCATAGGCGGGTGAGAAAAATAAGAACACGTGGACACAGAGAGCGGGTCTACTACACACTGGGGTCTATTGGGGGGAAGGGGGGAGGGACAGTCTGGGGGGGCTGGGGAGAGAAAGTCTGGGGATAAATGCCAAGTGTGGGTGAAGGAGAGGAAGGCAGCAAAGCACTCTGACATGTGTGTAGCTATGCAACTACCTTGCACACTCTGCACATGTACCCCAAAACCTATAATGCAATAAAAATTTAAAATATTAAAAAAAAAACCCTAGAAGAAAATCTAGGCAAAACCATTCAGGACATAGGAGTAGGCAAGAATTTCATGACCAAAACACCAAAAGCATTGGCAACAAAAGCCAAAATAGATAAATGCGACCTAATCAAACTCTACAGCTTCTTCATGGCAAAAGAAACAGTCATGAGAATGAGAAAAAATCTTTGCAGTTTACGCATTGGACAAAGGGCTGATATCCAGAATTTACAAAGAACTCAAACAGATTTACAGGAATAAAACAAACTGACCCATTCAAAAATGGGCAAAGGATATGAACAGACACTTCACAAAAGAAGAAATACATGAGGTCAATAAACACATTAAAAAAAAGCTCATCATCACTGGTCATTACAGAGATGGAAATCAAAACCACTCTGAGATACCATCTCACGCCAGTTAGAATGGCGATCATTAAAAAATCTGGAGACAGCAGATGCTGGAGAGGATGTGGAGAAATAAGAACACTCTTACAGTGTTGGTGGGAATGTAAATTAGTTCATCCATTGTGGAAGATAGTGTGGCGATTCCTCAAGGACCTAGAAATAGAAATTTCATTTGGCCCAGCAATCCCATTACTGGGCATATATCCAAAGGACTATAAATCATTCTACTATAAGGACACATGCAGACGAATGTTCATTGCAGCACTGTTTACAATAGCAAAGACCTGGAACCAACCCAATTGCCCATCGATGATAGACTGAACTGGGAAAATGTGGCACAAATACACCATGGAATATTATGCAGCAATCAAAAATGATGAGTTTGTGTCCTTTGTAAGGACATGGATGAATCTGGAGAACATCATTCTCAGCAAACTGACACAAGAACAGAAAAAGTAATACCACATATTCTCACTCATAGGCGGGTGAGAAAAATGAGAACACATGGACACAGGGAGGGTGTCTACTACACACTGGGGTCTGTTGAGGGGAGTGGGGGAGGGACAGCGGGGGGAGCTGGGGATGGAGAGCCTGGGGATAAATGCCAAGTGTGGGTGAAGGGGAGAAGGCAGCAAAACACACTGCCATGTGTGTACCTATGCAACTACCTTGCACGTTCTGCACATGTACCCCAATACCTATAATGCAATAGAAATTTAAAAAATTAAAACAAATAAAAGAAAATAGAGTCAGAATTTTATTTTATGTGGTCACTCGTTCAGAAACTCACTGAAGAATGCATACCTTGGAAATAGTCAGTGTTCATATAATGTGGCCCCTCAATCGCAGCATTACCTAATAATGCACATTGGGACAATAGTAAAATATCTATTTTATATTGCCTGTCATTCAGAGCTGCAGTGAATAATAAACATCTGTGGAGTAGTCATGACCCTATTTAAGGTAGCCCCAAGTTAAACATCTCTGTGAATGATACACACATATGTGATAATCAGGAGACTATTTGATATGGACACTCATACAGAACCTTTTCGAATACTGCACATATCGGGAATTATCACTAGTCTATTTCATATGGTGATTCGTTTGGAGAGTCAAAAAATAACGCACACCTGTGGAGTAAAATGGGGTATATTTCATAAGGCCACTCTTTCAGTGTTTCAGTGAATAATATGTATACCTGAAAAGTCAGTAATCTCTTTCACATTGCCACTCGTTAAGGGCTTCTGTGAATAATACACCCCTCAGAAATAGTCAACGGTCTACTTCAAAGGGCTACACATTCAGAGTCTCTGTAAGAAATGCACAGCTGCCCAATACACAAGACTTTTTTTTATGCCCACTTAGTCAGAGTCTCATTCAATAATACATGTTTGGGAAAGAGTTATGAGTCTACTTTATGTAGCCACTCATTTAGAGCCTCAGTAAACAATGCACACCAGTGTAATAGTCGAACATTTTTTATATGGCCACTCGTTCTGTGACTCCCTGAATGATACACACCTGTGAAGTCCTCAGGATACTATTTTATACTACCACTCATTTAGAACGTTATTGAGTAATTTACAATATAGAAATAGTCACGTGTCTATTTTATATGGCCTCTCATTCAAAGTTTCAGTGGATAATGAACTTCTATGGACTAATCAGGACGCTGTTTAAGATAGCCACGAATTAAGTACCTTCCTGAATGATACACACCTGGGTGATATTAAGGAGTCTTTTTTATGTCAACTCTAATTCTGGGTATCGCTGGTTAATACACTCATGGGAGAGTGTCGGGGGTCTATTTTTATGGACACTCATGCAGAACCTGTTTGAATAATTCACACATGGAGAATAATGAGGATTCTATGTCATACGGCTAATCATTCAGACAAACAGTGAATAACGCACATCTAAAGTAATAAGAAGTCTGTTTCATATGGTCCTACTTTCACAGCCTCACTGAATATTACACGCTTGTGACATATTCTAAAGTCTATATTTTATGGCCACTCATTCAGAGAAACACTGAATAATGCACACCTGCGGAATAGTCAGAAGTCTCTTTCCTATTTCCGCTCGTTGAGAGCCTCACTAAATGTACACACCTGGGGAAATAGTCAGGATTTACTTTTATCCCCTCATTCAGTCTCACTAAATAATGCACACCTGTGGAATAGTCAGAAGCCTTTTTTTAAAATTTCTATTGCATTATAGGTTTTGGGGTACATGTGCAGAACGTGCAAGATAGTTGCATAGGTACACACATGATAGTGTGTTTTGCTGCCTTCCTCCCCTTCACCCACACTTGGCATTCATCCCCAGGCTATCCCTCCCCAGTCTCACCCCCGCTGTCCCTCCCCCATTGCCCCAATAGACCCCAGTGTGTAGTAGACCCCATCTCTGTGTCCATGTGTTCTCATATTTCTCACCCACCTATGAGTGAGTATATGCGGTGTTTCTTTTTCTGTTCCTGTGTCAGTTTGCTGAGAATGATGTTCTCCAGATTCATCCATGTCCTTACAAAGGACACAAACTCATCATTTTGATTGCTGCATAATATTCCATGGTGTGTATGTGCCACATTTTCCCAGTCCAGTCTATCGTCGTTGGGCATTTGGGTTGGTTCCAGTTCTTTGCTATTGTAAACAGTGCTGCAATAAATATTCGTGTGCATGTGTCCTTATAATAGAACGATTTATAGTCCTTTGGATAGATACCCAGTAATGGAATTGCTGGGTCAAATGGAATTTCTATTTCTAGGTTCTTGAGGAATCGCCACACTGTCTTCCAAAGTGGTTGAACTAATTTACACTCCCACCAACAGTGTAAGAGTGTTCCTATTTCTCCACATCCACTCCAGCATCTGCTGTCTCCAGATTTTTTAATGATCGCCATTCTAAGTGGCGTGAGATAGTATCTCAATGTGGTTTTGATTTGCATCTCTCTAATGACCAGTGATGATGAGCATTTTTTCATGTTTGTTTGCCTCATTTATGTCTTCTTTTGTAAAGTGTCTGTTCATATCCTTTGCCCATTTTTGAATGGGCTTGTTTGTTTTTTCCCTGTAAATCTGTTTGAGAAGACTTTTTAATGTGGCCTATCATTCGAACTGTCACTGAATAATGTTGTGTAGTCAGGAGTCTATTTCCTGTAGACACATATTCAGAGCTTCAGTAAATAAGAGAGACTCTTGCTATAGTAAGAAATCTAAATAACATGGTCACACCTTCTGAGTCTCACTGAATAATACACAGCTGGAAAATAATTTTGTGTCTATTTTCGATCGTCATTCATTCAGATCCTCGGTGAATAATGACAACATGTCGAATAGCCAGGAGCCGATTTCATTTGGACACTCATTTATAGCCTCAGTTTATAATACGCACCTGTAGATTAGTCAGGATTTCATTTCATATGACCACTGACTCGCAACCTCAGTGAATAATGCACAAATGTAAAGTACTCAGCAGTTTATTTCATATAGCCACTCATTCAGAGATTCACTGAATAATACAATTATTTAAGATAGACAGCATCCTGTTTAATATGGTCACACAAGAAGAGCCTCATGGAGTAATACACCCCTGAGGAAGTGTTAGGAGTCTACCTTATGTAGCCTCTCATTTACAGCCTCAAGGATTAATGCACACGTGAGGTTTAGACACTATTTTATATGGCCACAAAATAAAAGACTGAGTAAATAATACCCAACTTTGTAATAGTCCCTTGTCTATTCCATATGCCCAAATATTCAGACTATGCATAAGTGGGGTTTAGGCACTACTCTATTTTATATGGCCACAAAATAAAAGACTGAGTAAATAATACCCAAATGTGTGATAGTCACTTGTCTATTCCATATGCCCAAATATTCAGAGTCACAGCCAAAATACACACTTGTGGACTAGTAACAATACAATTTCATATGATGAAGGTTTTTACAATCTCAGTGAATAACACATACTTGGGGAATAGTCAGGACGCTATTTCATATGGCATATCCTTCAGAACTATATTGAATAAGAAACACCTGTATTGCAGTCAGAATTCTATTTCATATAGCCACATATTTAGAGCCTAACTGAATAACACACACCTTGGGGAAAGTCAGGATTCTCTTTTGTATAGCCACTCATTTAGAGCCGAATGTAAAAACGCATGCCTGAGGAGTATTCAGGAGTCTCTATTTTATGGCCACTCATTCAGAGCCTCCAAGAATAATACACACCTATGGAAAATCAGGAGTGTATTTCACAGGGCCACTTATTCAGGACCTCAATGAAGAATCATATATATCTGAAAAAATACTCAGGATTCTATTACATATCCACTTATTCAAAGACTCACTGAATAATGCACACCTGCTGAATAGTCTGGAGACTATTTGATATGACCGTTAACCCAGTTTCTCAGTGGAAATTGCAGAGCTGGGAAATAGTCAAGGGGATAGAGTCAGAAGTCTATTTTATGTGGTCCCTCATTCAGAAACTCACGAAAGAATACACACCTTGGAAATAGTCAGAGTCCAAATCATATGGCCACTCAATCAAAGCATTAACGAATAATGCACAATGAGGCAATAGTAAGGAATTTATTTCATATGGCCTCTCATTCAGAGATTCAGTGCATAATAAACAGCTGTGGAGTAGTCAGGACCCTATATAAAGTAGCCCCAAATTAAGCAGCTCTGTGAATGATACATACATGTGTGATAGTCAGGAGACTATTTGATATGAACACTCATACAAAACCTCTTCGAATACTGCAAAGGTCGGGAATAATCACTAGTCTATTTCATGAGGTGATTTGTTTAAGGAGTCAAAAAATAACGCACACCTGTGGAGTAAAATGGGTCTATTTCATAAGACCACTCTTTCAATGTTTCAGTGAATAATATGTATATCTGATTTGTCATGAGTCTCTTTCACATGGCCACTCGTTCAGGCCCTCTGTGAATAATACTCCCCTCAGAAATAGTCAAGGGTCTACTTCAAATGGCTACACATTCAGAGTCTGTGTAAGAAATGCACACCTGGGCAATACACAAGAGTCTCTTTTTTATGCCCACTTAGTGAGAGCCTCATTCTATAATACACACCTTTGGAATAGTTATGAGTCTACTTCATGTAGCCACTCATTTAGAAACTCAGTGAATAATGCACACCAGTGCAATAGTCGAGCATTTTTACTATGGCCACTCATTCTGTGCCTCCCTGAATGATACAAACCTGGGGAATCTTCAAAATTCTATTGCATACTACCACACATTTAGAACCTTATTGAATAATTCACAATGGAGCAATAGTCAGGTGCCATTATATATGGCCTCTCATTCAAAGTTTCAGTGAATAGTGAACTTGTACAGAGTAATCAGGAAGCTGTTTATGATAGCCACGAATTAAGTGCTTCCTGAATTACACACACCTGGGCAATAGTCAGGAGTCTATTTCCTAGGAAATCTAATTCTGGGTGTCGCTGAGTAATTCACACCTGAAGGAGTATCAGGAGTCTATTTGATATAAACACTCTTTTTTAAAAAATAATTTTTATTGCATTATAGGTTTTGGGGTACATGTGCAGAACGTGCAAGATAGTTGCATAGGTACACACATGGCAGTGCGTTTTGCTTCCTTCCTCCCCTTCACCCACACTTGGTATTCATCCCCAGGCTATCCCCCCAGCCCCCCCACCGCTGTCCGTCCCCGATTTCCCCCAACAGTCCCCAGTTTATAGTAGACTGCCTCTCTGTGTCCATGTGCTCTCATTTTTCTCACCCACCTATGAGTGAGTATACGCAGTATTTCTTTTTTCGTTCTTGTGTCAGTTTGCTGAGAATGATGTTCTCCAGATTCATCCATGTCCTTACAAAGGACACAAACTCATCATTTTTGATTGCTGCATAATATTCCATGGTGTATATGTGCCACATTTTCCCAGTCCAGTCTATCATCGATGGGCATTTGGGTTGGTTCCAGGTCTTTGCTATTGTAAACAGTGCTGCAATGAACATTCGTGTGCATGTGTCCTTATAGTAGAATGATTTATAGTCTTTTGGATAGATACCCAGTATTGGGATTGCTGGGTCAAATGGAATTTCTATTTCTAGGTCCCTGAGGAATCGCCACACTGTCTTCCACAATGGTTGAACTAATTTACACTCCCACCAACAGTGTAAGAGTGTTCCTATTTCTCCACATCCTCTGCAGCATCTGCTGTCTCCAGATTTTTTAATGATCGCCATTCTAACTGGTGTGAGATGATATCTCAATGTGGTTTTGATTTGCATCTCTCTAATGACCAATGATGATGAGCACTTTTTCATATGTTTGTTGGCCTCATGTATGTCTTCTTTTGTAAAGTTTCTGTTCATATCCTTTGCCCATTTTTGAATGGGCTTGTTTGTTTTTTTCTGTAAATCTGTTTGAGTTCTTTGTAAATTCTGGATATCAGCCCTTTGTTAGATGTGTAAACTGCAAAGATTTTTTCCCATTCTGATGGTTGCCGATTCACTCTAGTGACTGTTTCTTTTGCCGTGCAGAAGCTGTGGAGTTTGATTAGGTCCCATTTATCTATTTTGGCTTTTGTTGCCAATGCTTTTGGTGTTTTGTTCATGAAGTCCTTGCCTACTCCTATGTCCTGAATGGTTTTGCCTAGATTTTCTTCTAGGGTTTTTATGGTGTCAGGCCTTACGTTTAAGTCTTTAATCCATCTGGAGTTAGTTTTAGTGTAAGGTGTCAGAAAGGGGTCCAGTTTCTGCTTTCTGCAGATGGCTAGCCAGTTTTCCCAACAGCATTTATTAAATAGGGAATCCTTTCCCCATTGCCTGTTTTTGTCTGGTTTACAGAAACTGTTTGAATAATGCACACATGAGGAATAATGAGCAGTCTATGTGATGCCATTACTAATTCAGACAAAGTGAATAACGCACATGTGGAGTAATTAGAAGGCTGTTTCATATGGCTCCTCTTTCACAGCCTCAGTGAATGTTACACACTTATGATATAGTCTGGAGTTTGGTTTTTATGCCCACTAATTCAGAGAATCAGTGAATAGTTCACACCTGCAGAATAGTCAGAAGTCGCTTTTCTATGGCTACTCATTGAGAGCCTCACTAAATCTACACACCTTGGGAAATAGTCAGAATTTACTTTTATCCCCTCATTGAGAGTCTCACTAAATAATGCACACCTGTGTAATAGTCAGGAAACGTTTTTGTGTGGCCTCTTATTCGGAGTGTCACTGAATAATGTGGTGTAGTCAGAAGTCTATTTTATGTAGACACATATTCTGAGCCTCAGTGAAGAATACAGACCCCTGCTATAGTAAGGAATCTATTTAATATGGCCATATCTTCTGAGCCTCACTGAATAATACACACCTGGGAAATAATTTGGAGTCTATTTTTAATGGACATTTATTTAGAGCCTCAGTGAATAATGCACACCTGTGGAGAAGCCAGAAGTCCATTTCATCTGGACAATCATTCATAGCCTCATTGGATAATATGCACGTGTGGGTTAGTCAGGATTCCATTTCATATGGCCTCTGACTCGTAACCTGAGTGAATAACGCTCAAATGTAAAGTACTCAGCAGTCTATTTCATATAGCCACTCATTCAGATATTCACTGAATAATACAAATGTTTAAGATAGACAGCATCCTTTTTCATATGGTCACACAAGAAAAGCCTCACTGAGTAATACACACCTGGCAAAGTGTTAAGAGTCTACTTTATGTAGCTTCTCATTTACAGCCTCAGCATATAATGCACACGTGAGGAATGGACGCTAGTTTATTTTCTATGGCCACAAAATGAAAGCCTGTGTGAGTAATATACAGCCTTGGAATAGTCACTAGTCTATTCCATATGCCCAAATATTTAGAGTCAGAGTCAATAATACACACCTGTGGACTAGTCAGAAAACAATTTTATATGGCCAAAGTTTCAGAGCCTTAGTGAATTCATAGCTTGGGAATACTTAGGTCGCTGTTACATATGGCATCAATTTCAGAGCTTCATTTTGTAAGGAACACCTGTATTGTAGTCAGAATTCTATTTCACATAGCCACATACTCAGAGCGTAAGTGAATACCATACACCTTGGGACAAGTCAGGATTCTATATCTTATAGCCACTCATTTAGAGCCAAATGTATAAACGTATACCTGAGGAGTATTCAGGAGTCTCTATTTTATGGCCACTCATTCAGAGCTTCGCAGAATAATACTGACCGCTGGAAAATCACCAGTGTATTTCACATTGCCACTTATTCAGAACTTCAGTAAAGAATCATATATATCTGGAAAATACTCAGGATTCTATTGTATATAGCCACTTATTCAGAGACTCACTGAATAATGCACACCTGGGGAATAGTATGGACACTATTGCATATGACCATTCATCTAGCAATTCAGTGGAAATTTCAGAGCTGAGAAATAATCAAGAGGATAGAGTCAGAAGTCTATTTTATGTGGTCTCTCATTCAGAAACTCACTGAAAAATACACATCGTTGGAATTGTCAGAGTCCATGTCATATGGCCACTCAATCACAGCATTACCAAATAATGCAAAATGGGGCCATAGTAAAAAGTCTATTTCATATGGCTTCTCATTCAGAGCTTCAGTGAGTAATAAATGGCTGTGGAGTAGTCAGGACCCTATTTAAGTTAGCCCCAAATTAAGCAGCTCTGTGAATGATACACACATGTGTGATAATCAGGAGAATATTTGATATGGACACTCAAACAGAACCTCTTTGAGTACTGCATATATCAGGAATAATCACTAGTCTATTTCACATGGTGAATCGTTTGGGGACTCAAAAATTAACAAACACTTGTGAAGTAAAATGGGGTCTATTTCATAAAACCACTCATTCAGTGTTTCATTGAATAATATATACATCTGATAAGTCAGGAATTTCTTTCACATGGCCATTCGTTCAGGGCCTCTGTGAATAATACTCCCCTCAGAAATAGTCAAGGGTCTACTTGAAACGGCTACACATTCAGAGTATCTGTAAGTAATTCACAACTGGGTAATACACAAGAGTCTTTTTTTATGCCCACTTATTCGGAGTCTCATTCAATAGTACACACCTGGGGAAGAGTTAAGAGTCTACTTTATGTAGCAACCCATTTAGAGCCTCAGTGAATAATGCACATCAGTGTAATAGTGGAGCATTTTTTTATATCCCACTCATTCTGTGCCTCCCTGTGTGATACATACCTGGGGAATCCTCAGGATTTTATTTCATACTACCACACATTTAGAATATTATTGAATAATGCACAATGGAGCAATAGTCAATTGTCTATTTTATATAGCTTCGCATTCAAACTTTCAGTGAATAATGAACTTCTATGGATTAATCAGAATGCTGTTTATGGTAGCCAGAAATTAAGTAATTTCCTGAAAGATACACACCTGGGTGATAGACAGGAGTCTATTTCATATGAACTCTAATTCTGGGTATCGCTGAGTAATACACACCTGTGAAATTGTCAGGGGTCTATTTGGTATGGACACTCATACAGAACCTGTTTGAATAATGCACACATGCAGAATAATGAGGAGTGTATATTATATCATCTACTCATTCAGAAAAACAGTGAATAATGCACATATGGAGTCATTACAAGTCTGTTTTGTATGGTCCCTCTTTCACATCCTCACTGAATATTACATACTTGTGATATAGTCTGGAGTCTATTTTTTATGGCCACTCATTCAGAGAATCACTGAATAATGCACACCTGCGGAATAGTCAGAAGTCTCTTTTCTATGGCCAATCATTGAGAGCCTCACTAAATGTACACACCTGGAAAAATAGAAAAATAGTCATGATTTATTTTTATCCCCTCATTCAGAGTCTCACTAAATAATGCACACCTGTAAAATAGTCAGGAGACTTTTTCATGTGGCCTCTCATTCGTAGTGTCACAGAATAATGTGGTGTAGTCTGAAGTCTATTGTATGTAGACATACATGCAGAGCCTCAGTGAATAAGACAGACTCTTGGTATAGGAAGGAATCTAATCAATATAGCCACATCTTCTGAGCCGCACTGAATAATACACACATGGGGAATAATATGAAGTCTCTTTTCGATGGACATTAATTCAGAGCCTTGGCGAATAATGTAAACCTGTGGATTAGACAGGAGTCTATTTTTGGGACACTGAGTCATAGCCACAGTGGACAATATGCACGTGTGGATTAGTAAGGATTCCATTTCATATGGCCAATAACTCGTAACATCAGTGAATAATGCACAAAGTTAAATTACTCAGCAGTCCATTTCATATAGCCACTCATTCAGAGATTCACTGAATAATAAAAATATTTAAGATAGACATCATGCTGTTTCATAATGTCACACAAAAAGAGCCTCACTGAGGAATACACACCTGGGGTAGTGTTAGGAGTGTACGTTATATAACCTCTGATTTGCAGCCTCGGAATTATACACACGTGTGGAATAGACACTAGTATATTTTATATGGCCACAAAATCAAAGCCTGAGTGAGTAATACAAAACTTTTGAATAGTCACTAGTCCATTCCATATGCCTAAATATTCAGAGTCAGAGTCAATACTACACTCATTTCGACTAGTCAGGAAACAATTTTATATGGCCAAACGTTCAGAGCCTCAGTGCATATTACATACCTGGGGAATACTCAGGGCACTCTTACATATGGCATCTATTTCAGAGCTCCATTTAATAAGGAACACCTGTATTATAGTCAGAATTCTATTTCGTATAGCCACATACTCAGAGCATAACTGAATAACATACACCTTGGGGAACGTCAGTATTCTATTTCTTATAGCCACTCATTTATAGCCAAATGTGAAAACGCATGCCTCAGGAGTATTCAGGAGTCTCTATTTTATGGCCACTCATTCAGTGCCTCGCAGAATAATACAGACCTATGGAAAATCAACAGTGTATTTCACATGGCCACTTGTTCAGAACCTCAGTAAAGAATCATATATATCTGGTAGATCTTCAAAGATGGTGCTCTAGAAACAACTCAGGATTGCAGTTCTCAGTGAAGGCTCAGAGGGTGAGTCCAACCACATTCTCAGATGGTTCTTTTCTGCCCACAGAACGTTGAAAGCCCAGGTGTAGGAGAGACACCGTACACCAGTGCAGCCAGCTCACATGGCTGGTTCAGCCAGCACCGCAGCACAGCGGCACCTGGTACAAAACTCACTGATCTGGGTGCCCTGTTAAACCAGCAATCTAAGATTTGGAAGGGCAGATTGACATGTCCATCTGATTAAATGGGACATGGACAATGAGCCAGACCAGGAGATTTTTGGGAAGCGTGATTTGAGCCTGTGCAGTGGGCAGTGGCAGAGGAGATCGCATGGATCCCGGTGCCCTATCACAGGCTACTGGGGCGCCAGTGAGAGAGTCAACCATTCAAATTGGAAAGAAGAAGAGAGAGAGAGGACGGACTCTGAGGCAGGGAGCCAGGTGATCTGGCTGGGCGGGTCCCACCCTCATGGGGACAAGCAGGGTGGCGATTGGAGGCTCTCGGGGTTGGGAGTTTTGCTGCCAGCACAGATGAATCTGGGATGGTGCAGCCCAGTGGAGGAGGGGCGTCCGCCACTATGGACACAATCCAACACTACTGAGGTACCACCCAGTGCTAACCCAGCCTGCTGTTGCCGAGGCAACCTGCCATAACAGAGAGACTCTGCCAGCAGGGCGGAGTGCACCACAGCAGAATGGAGTCCCATAGCAGCAGGGCAGACCTGTGCTAGCAGGGCAAAGCCTCAGCAGGCAAATAGTGAATAGACAACCTCCTAGCTGGGCAGGAAAGTGCAACAGATACTCATAAAGAAAACCCCAACTACCTGAGACAGAGCATCTAAGGGGGAATAAAAAGGGGGGGTTTATGAGTTCTGCTTCAGCAGACATAAACACATCCTCCCAACAACAACAAATGAACAATGGAGGTCACAGATAAGCACTGGAGCTCCTATAAAGCACAGACCGCTTCCTCAAGCAGTTCCCTGAACCCTCTATATCCAAAGAGTCACCTCAAAAAAAGGACTAATCAGACTGACATTTGGCAGGCATCATTCTGGAACAAAGATAGCAGAAGAAGAAACTGGTAGCATCCCTCACTGTTCCACAGCTGCTACAGGTGTACCCCAGAGAAGCAGGGCCTGGAGTGGACCTCAGCACTCGTACAGCAGAGGGGCTAGGCCATTAGAAGGAAAACTAAGTAACAGAAATACTTCATCATCAACAATCTGGGCGTCCACTCAGAGATCCAATTGAAAAATCAGCAACTACTAAGACAACAGGTGGATAAATCCATAAAGATGGGAAGAAACCAGCACAAAACGAGGAAAACACCCAAAACCAAAACACCTCACCTCCTACAAAGGACCAAAACTCCTCACCAGCAAGGGAACAAACCTGGAAGGAGAATGAGTGTGAAAAAATGACAGAATAAGACTTCAGAAGGTGGATAAGGAGAAACTTCAGTGAGCTAAAAGAACATGTTCTAAATCAATGCAAAGCAACTGGGAACCTTGAAAACAGATTTGAAAAAAGATTCGAGGAAATGATAACAAGAATGGACAACTTAGAGTGGAAAATGAATGAATTGAAAGAGCTGAAAAACACAACACGAAAACTTCGCGAAGCATGCACAAGTTTCAACAGCCGAATTGACCAAGCAGAAGAAAGAATATCAGAATTTGAAGATCAACTCAATGAAATAAAATGAGAAACCAAGATTAGAGAAAAAACGCAAAAAGCAATGAACAAAATCTCCAAGAAATGTGGGACTATGTGAAGAGACCCAACCTACATTTGATAGGTGTACCAGAATGTGATGAAGAGAATGAATCCAAGCTGGAAAATAATCTTCAGGGCATTATTCAGGAAAATTTCCCCAACCTATAAAAACAGGTCAATACTCACCTCCTGGAAATACAAAGAAAACCACAAAGATAATCCGCAAGAAGAGCAACCCCAAGGCACATAATCGTCAGATTCACCAGGGTTGAAATGAAGGAGAAAATACTAAGAACAGCCAGAGAGAAAGGTCGGGTCACCCACAAAGGGAAGCCCATCAGACTCAAAGCAAATCTCTCAGCAGAGACTCTACAAGCCAGAAGAGAGTGGTGGCCAATATTCAACATCCTTAAAGAAAAAAAATTTCCACCCAGAATTTCATATCCAGCCAAACTGAGCTTCATAAATGAAGGAAAAATAAAATTCTTCATGTACAAGCAAGTACTCAGAGATTTTTTCACCACTAGGCCTGCTTTACAAGAGCTCCTAAAAGAGGCACTACACATAGAAAGAAACAACCAGTACCAGCCATCCTAAAAGCATACCAAATGCTAAAGAGCATCAACAAAATGAAGAACCTACATGAACCAATGGACAAAACCGTCAGCTAGCATCAAAATAACAGTATCAAATTCACACATAACAATATTAACCTTAAATGTAAATGGGGTAAATGTACCAATCAAAAGCCACAGATTGGCAAATTGAATAAAAAAACAAAAGCCAGAGATTTTTGCAAGATGGCGTCATGGAGGTGACTCGGGATTGCAGCTCTCAGTGAAGGTGCAGAGGGTAAATTTTAGCCACATTCTCGGACGGTTTTTTTCTGCTCACAGAACGTTGAAAGTCCCAGGTGTGAGAGAGACACAGGACGCTAGTGCAGCCGGCTCACGTGGCTGGTTAGGCCAGGCTGGCGCCACAGTGCAGCGGCACACAGCACAGAACTCACTGGTCTGGGTGCCCTTATAAACCAGCAATCTGAGATTTGGAAGGGCAGATTGGGATGTCCATCTGATTGAACGCGACTGGGACAATGAGCAAGACGATGAGATTCCTGGGAAATGTGATCTGAGCCAGTGCAGTGGGCAGTGGCATGGGAGATCGCACGGATCCCAGTGCCCTATCGGCAGGCTACTGGGGCGCCAGTGAAAGAGTCGACCATTCAGCTTGCGGAGAGAAAGAAAGAGAGAGAGAGGACGGACTCTGAGGCAGGGAGCTGGGTGATCAAGCTTGGCGGTTCCCACCCTCATGGGGACAAGCAGGGCAGCGATTGTAGGTGCTCAGGACTGAGAGTTTTGCTTCCAGCATCTAGGACGGTGCAGCCCAGTGGCAGAAAGGCATCCACCAATATGGACACAATCCGCCCCTACTAAAGTACCGCCCAGGGCTGATGCAGCCTGCCGTTGCTGAGGCAACCTGCCATAACAGAGAGACTCCACCAAGAGGGCGGAGCACACCGCAGCAGAATGGAGTCCACGGGAGCAGGGCAAATCCGCTCTAGCAGGGTGGAGCCCCAGCAGGCAAATAGTGAATAGACTTTCACCTAGCCCGGCAGGACAGTGCAACAGACACTCATAAAGAAAGCCACAACTAACTGAGACAGAGCATCTAAGGGAAAAAAAAGAGGGGAGGTTTATGAGTTCTGCTGCAGCAGACATAAACATATCCTCCCAACAACCCTGAATGAACAACGGAGCTCATAGCTCAGCACTGGAGTTCCTATAAAGCACGAGCTGTCTCCTCAAGCATCCCGCTGACCCCTGTATATCCAAAGAGACACGCCGAAAAAGGACTAATCAGACTGACATTTGGCAGGCATCATTCTGAAACAAAGATAGCAGAAGAAACTGATAGCAACCCTCACTATTTCGCTGCTGATACAGGTGTACCCCAGACAAGCAGAACCTGGAGTGGACCTCAGCACTCGTACAGCAGAGGGGCTAGACCATTAGAAGGAAAACTAAGTAACAGAAATACCTCATCATCAACAATCTGGGCGTCCATACAAAGACTAAATTGAAAAATCAGCAACTACTAAGACGAAAGGTGGATAAATCCATAAAGATGGAAAGAAACCAGCGCAAAAAGGTGAAAAACACCGGAAACCAAAACACTTCACTTACTACAAACTACCAAAACTCCTCACCAGCAAGGGAACAAAGATGGATGGAGAATGAGTGTGACGAAATGATGAAATCAGACTTTGGAAAGTGGATAACGAGAAATTTCAGTGAGCTAAAAGAACATGTTCTAAATCAGTGCAAAGAAACTAAGAGCCTTGAAAAAATATTTGAAAAAAGATTCGAGGAAATGATAACAAGAATGGACAACTTAGAGACGAATATGAATGAATTGAAGGAGCTGAAAAACACAACATGAGAACTTCGTGAAGCATTCACAAGTTTCAACAGCCGAATTCACCAAGCAGAAGAAAGGATATCAGAAGACGAAGATCAACTCAATGAAATAAAACGAGAACCATGGTTAAAGAAAAAAACGCAAATAGGAATGAACAAAATATCCAAGAAATGTGGGACTATGTGAAGAGACACAACCTACGATTGATACGTGTACCAGAATGTGATGAAGAGAATGAATCCAAGCTGGAAAACACTCTTCAGGATATTATCCAGTGAAAATTTCTCCAACCTACAAGACAGGTCAATACTCAACTCCAGAAAATACATTGAACACCACAAAGGTACTCCGCAATAACAGCAACCCCAAGGAACATAATCATCAGATTCACCAGGGTTGAAATGAAAAAGAAAATACTAAGGTCAGCCAGAGAGAAAGGTCAGGTCACCCACAAAGGGAAGCCCCTCAGACTCACAGCACATCTCTCCGCAGAGACTCTACAAGCCAGAAGAGAGTGGGGACCAATACTCAATATTCTTAAAGAAAAGAAATTTCAACCCAGAATTTCATATCCAGCCAAACTGAGTTTCATAAGTGAAGGAAAAATAATATCCTTCATAAACAAGCAAGTACTCAGAGATTTTGTCACCAGTAGGCTCGCTTTACAAGAGCTCTTGAAAGAGGCACTACACATATAAAGAAACAACCAGTACCAGCCATCCTAAAAGCATACCAAATGCTAAGGAGCATCAACAAAACAAAGAATCTACATGAACCAATGGGCAAAAGAACCAGCTAGCATCAAAATGGCAGCATCAAATTCACACATAACAATATTAAACCTAAATGTAAATGGGCTAAATGCACCAATCAAAGACACAGACTGGCAAATTGGATGAAAAACCAAAACCCATCGGTGTGCTGTATCCAGAAAAACCACCTCAAACGCAAGGATACACAAAGCCTCAAAATAAACGGATGGAGAAGGATTTACCAAGAAAATGAAGAGCAAAAAATACCAGGAATTGCAACTCTCGTCTCTGACAAAATAGACTTTAAAGCCACAAAGATCAAAAGGGATGAAGAAGGTCATTACATAATGGTAAAAGGATCGATACAACAAGAAGAGCTAACGATTCTAAATATATATGCCCCCAGTACAGGAGCACCCAGATATATAAGGCAAGTTCTTAATGACTTACAAAGAGACTTAGACTCCCACACAATAATAGTGGGAGATTTTAACACTCCACTGTCAATATCAGACAGATCAACCAGGCAGAAAATTAACAAGGATGTCCAGAAATTGAACTCAGACCTGGTAAAAGCAAACCTGATAGACATTTACAGAACTCTCCACCCTAAATCCACAGAATATACATTCTTTTCACCACCACATCATACCAACTCCAAAATTGACCACATAATTGGAAGTAAAGCACTCCTCAGCAAATGCAAAACAACTGAAATATTAACAAACAGTTTCTCAGACCATAATGCAATCAAGTTGGAACTCAGAATTCAGAAAATAACTCAGAACCACACAGCTTCAAGGAAACTGAACAACTGGCTCTTGAATGTTGATTGGGTAAACAATGAAATGAAGGCAGAAATAAAAAAGTTCATTGAAACAAAGGAGAACGAAGACACAACATACCAGAATCTCTGGGACACATTTAAAGCAGTCTTTAGAGGAAAATATATAGCAATAAGTGCCCACATGAGAAGAGTGGAGAGATCCAAAATTGACACCCTATCGTCAAAATTGAAAGTGCTAGAGGAGCAAGTTCAATAAAGGTCAAAACCTAGCCAAAGACAAGAAATAACTAAGATCAGAGCAGAACTGAATGAGATAGAGACAAGAAAAACCCTTCAAAAAATCAAAAAATCCAAGAGCTGGTTTTTTGAAAAGATCAACAAAATAGACAGACCACTAGCCAGACTGATGAAAAAGAAAAGAGAGAACAACCAAATAGATGCAATAAAAAACGAAAAAGGGGAAATCACCACAGATTAAACAGAAATTCAAACCATCATCAGAGAATACGACAAAAAAACTCTATGCACATAAACTAATAAACCAGGAAGAAATGGATAAATTCCTGGACACCTGTGTCCTCCCAAGCCTAAACCAGGAGGAGGCCAAAACTATGAAGAGACCAATAAAAAGGTCTGACGTTGAGGCAGCAATTAAGATTATACCAAACAAAAAAAGCCCAGGTCCAGATGGGTTCACAGCCGAATCTACCAGACACACAAAGAGGAGCTGGTACCATTCCTTCTGAAACTATTCCAAATAATTCAAAAAGAGGGAACCCTTTCCAAATCATTTTATGAGACCAACATCATCCTGATACCAAAACCCGGCAGAGACTCAACAACAAAAGAAAACTTCAGGCCAATATCCATGATGAACATAGATGCAAAAATCTTCAATAAATTAATGGCACACCGATTGCAACAGCACATTAAAAAAACTTATCCATCATGATAAAGTAGGATTCATCCCGGAAATGCAAGGCTGGTTCAACATATGCAAGTCTATAAATGTAATTTACCACATAAACAGAAGCAAAAAGAAAAACCACATGATTATCTCAATTGACGCAGAGAAGGCATTTGACAAAATTCAACAGCACTTTATGCTAAAAACCCTCAATAAACTTGGTATTGGTGGATCATATTTCAAAGTAATAAAAGCTATTTATAAAAAAAAAGCTATTTATGACAAACCAACAGTCAGTATCATACTTAATGGGCAAAAACTGGAAGCATTCCCTTTCAAATCTGGCAATAGACAAGAATGCCCTTTCTCACCACTCCTATTCAACATAGTACTGGAAGTTCTAGCAAGAGAAATCAGGCAAGAAGAAGAAATAAAGTGTATTCAAATAGTAAAGGTGGAAGCCAAATTGTCTCTGTTTGCAGACGACATGCTAGTATACCTAGAAGACCCCATCACCTCAGCCCAAAAGCTCCTGAAACTGATAAGCAAATTCAGCAAAGTCTCAGGATATGAAATCAATGTGCAAAAATCAAAAGCATTGCTACATACGAATAACAAACTTAACAAAACCAAATCAAGAACGAACTGCCATTCAGATTTGCTACAAAGAAAATAAAATACCAGGAATACAACTCACAAGGAACATAAGGGACCCTTCAAGAAAAACTACAATCCACTGCTCAATGAAATAAGAGAGGACACAAACAGATGGAGAAAGATTCCATGTTCATGGTTAAAAAGAATCAAACTCCTGAAAATGGCTATACTGCGCAAGGTAATTTACACTCTCAATGCTATCCCCATCAAAATACCATTGAACTTCCACACAGAACTGGAAAAACCGCCATGAACTTCATACAGAACCAAAAGAGAGCCCACATAGCCAAGTCAATTCTAAGCAAAAAGAACACAGCAGGAGGCATCACACTACCAGACTTCAAACTATACTACAAGGCTACACTAATCAAAACAGCATGGTACTGGGACCAAAACAGAGATATAGACCCATGGAACAGAACAGAGGCATCGGAGGCAACACAGCATATCTACAACCATATAATCTTTGATAAACCTGACAAAAATAAGCAATGGGGAAAGAATTCCCAGTTTAATAAATGGTGTTGGGAAAACTGGCTAGCCATGTGCAGAAAGCAGAAACTGGACCTTTTCCTGACACCTTACACTAAAATTAACTCCAGATGGATTAAAGACTTAAACATAAGACCTGACACCATAAAAACCCTAGGAGAAAATCTATGCAAAACCATTCAGGACATAGGAGTAGGCAAAGACTTCATGAACAAAACACAAAAACCATTGGCAACAAAAGCTAAATTACACAAATGGGAGCTAATCAAACTCCACAGCTTCTGCACAGCAAAAGAAACAGTCACGTGGGTGAATCGGCAACCATCAGAATGGGAAAAAATCTTTGCAGTTTACACATCTGAAAAAGGGCTCATATCAAGAATTTACAAAAAACTGAAAGAGATTTACAGGAAAAAAAACAAACAAGCACATTCAAAAATGGGATAAGGATATGAACAGACACTTTAGAAAAGGATACATACATGAGGCCAACAAACATATAAAAAAATGCTCATCATCACTGGTCATTATAGAGAAGCAAATCAAAACCACATTGAGATACCATCTCACGCCAGTTAGAATGGCGATCATTAAAAAATCTGGAGACAGCAGATGCTGGAGAGGATGTGGAGAAATAGGAACACTCTTACACTGTTGGTGGGAGTGTAAATTAGTTCAACCATTGTGGAAGACCGTGTAGTGATTCCTCAAGAACCTAGAAATAGCAATTCCATTTGACCCAGCAACCCCATTACTGGGTATATATCCGAAGGACTATAAATTGTTGTACTATAAGGACACATGCACACGAATGTGTATTGCAGCACTGATTACATTTGCAAAGACCTGGAACCAACACAAAAGCCCAACGATGATAGACTGGACTGGGAAATTGTGCCACATATACACGATGGAATATTATGCAGCAATCAGAAATGATGAGTTTGTGTCCCTTGTAAAGAAATGGATGAATCTGGAGAACATCATTCTCACCAAACTGACACAAGAACAGAAAAAGAAATACCGCATATTCTCTCTCATAAGTGGGTGAGAAAAATGAGAACACATGGACACAGAGAGGGGGTCTACTACACACTGTGGTCTATTGGGGTGAATAGGGAAGGGACAGCGTGGGGGGGTTAAGGAGGAATAACCTGGGGATGATTGCCAAGTGTGGGTGAAGGGGAGGAAGGCAGCAAAACACACTGCCATGTGTGTACGTATGCAACTATCTTGCACGTTCTGCACATGTACCCCAAATCCTATAATGCAATAAAATTTTTTTAAAAAGCCACCTGATTCCTCTATAGAAGTTTATTATTAACTATCATTTTGAATGAGAGGCCTATTAAATAGACACCTGACTATTGCTCCATTGTGAATTATTCAATACGGTTCTAAATGAGTGGAAGTCTGAAATAGAATTATGAGGAATCCCCAGGTGTGTATCATTCAGGAAGGCACAGAATTAGTGGCCATATAAAAAATGCTCGACTATTACCCTTGTGTGGGTTACTCACTGAGGCTCTAAATGAGTTGTTACATGAAGTAGACACTTAACTCTTCCCCAGGTGTTTATTATTTATTTATTTATTTATTTTTATTTTTATTGCATTATAGGTTTGAGGGTACATGTGCAGAACGTGCAAGATAGTTGCATAGGTACACACATGGCAGTGTGCTTTGCTTCTTTCCTCCCCTTCACCCACACTTGGTATTCATCCCCAGGCTATACCCCCCAGCCCCCCCTGCTGTCCCTCCCCCATTCCCCCCAACAGTCCCCAGTGTATAGTAGACTGCCTCTCTGTGTCCATGTGTTCTCATTTTTCTCACCCACCTATGAGTGAGTATATGCGGTATTTCTTTTTCTGTTCTTGTGTCAGTTTGCTGAGAATGATGTTCTCCAGATTCATCCATGTCCTTACAAAGGACACAAACTCATCATTTTTGATTGCTGCATAATATTCCATGGTGTATATGTGCCACATTTTCCCAGTCCAGTCTATCATCGTTGGGCATTTGGGTTGGTTTCAGGTCTTTGCTATTGTAAACAGTGCTGCAATGAACATTCGTGTGCATGTGTCCTTATAGTACAACGATTTATAGTCCTTTGGATAGATACCCAGTAATGGGATTGCTGGGTCAAATGGAATTTCTATTTCTAGGTCCCTGAGGAATTGCCACACTGTCTTCCACAATGGTTGAACTAATTTACACTCCCACCAACAGTGTAAGAGTGTTCCTATTTCTCCACATCCTCTCCAGCATCTGCTGTCTCCAGATTTTTTAATGATCGCCATTCTAACTGGTGTGAGATGGTATCTCAATGTGGTTTTGATTTGCATCTCTCTAATGACCAATGATGGTGAGCACTTTTTCATATGTTTGTTGGCCTCATGTATGTCTTCTTTTGTAAAGTTTCTGTTCATCCCCAGGTGTTTATTATTTAATGAGTCTCTGTGTAAGTGGGCACAAATAAAGAGACTTGGGTGTATTTCCCAGGTGTTGATTACTTACAGAGACTCTGAATGTGTAGCCATTTCAAGTAGACCCTTGACTGTTTCTGAGGATAGTATTATTCACAGAGGGTAGGAACGAGTGCCCATGTGAAAGAGATTCCTTACTTATCAGATAAATATATATTATTCACTAAAACACTGAAAATGTGGCCTTATAAAATAGAACCCAATTTTCTCCATAGGTGTGCGTTATTCTTTTATCCCCCAAACCATTCACCATTTGAAATATACAATTGGTTATTTCACACATGTGCAGTATTCGAAGAGGTTGTGTATGAGTGTTTATATCAAAGAGTCTTCTGATCCTCACATATGCGTATGTCATTCACGAACCTGCTTAATTTGGGTCTACTTTTAATAGGGTCTTCATTTCTCCACAGCTGTTTATTATGCACTTAAGCCCTGAAAGATAGGCTAAATGAAATAGACACCTTACTATTGCCCCATTGTGCATTAATCAGTAATGTTGTGATTGAGTGGCCATATGACCTGGACCCCTGCCTATTCCCAAGGTGTGTATTCTTTCGTGAGTTTCTGAATAAGTGACCCCATAAAATAGACTCCTGACTTTATCCTATTGATGATTTTTCAGCTCTACTTTTTTCACTGAGACGGTGGGTGTACGGTCATGTCAAGTAGTCTCTAGTCTGTTCCCCAGGTGGAAATTGTGGAGTGAGAATCTGTGTAAGTGGCTACATATAATAGATTTCTGAGTATTTTCCAGATATATAAGATTCTTCACTGAGGATTTGAATAAGTGGCCCCTGACGTTTCCATAGGTCTGTATTCTTCTGTGAGGCTCTGAATGAGTGGCCATAATATAGAGACTCCTGATTACTCATTAGGCTTGCATTTTTACATTCGTTTCTAAATGAGGGGCTATGCAAAATAGAATCCTGACTTTCTTCAAGGTGTATGTTATTCAGTTAGACTCTAAATATGTGGCTACACAAAATAGAATTCTGACTACAATTCAGGTGTTCCTTATTTAATGAAGCACTGAAATAGATGCCAAATGTAAGAGCATACTAAATATTCCTTAGTAATGCATTATTCACTGAGGCTCTGGAACTTTGAACATATGAAAAGTTTCCTATCTAGACCACAGGCATGTATATTTGAGTCTGTCTCTAAATAGGTGGGCACATGGAATAGAGTAGTGACTATTCAAAAGTTGTGTATTACTCATACAGGCTTTGATTTTGTGGCCATATAAAATAGACTGGTTTCTATTCCAAACGTTTGTATTATTACCTGAGGTAGTAAATGAGAGGGTATACAAAGTAGACTCAGAATACTTTCCCAGGTTTCTGTTACTCAGTGAGGATCTTCTTGTGAGACCATATGAAACAGGATGCTGTCTATCTTTGATATTTGTATTATTCAGTGAATCTTTGAATGAGTTGCTATATAAAATGGACTGCTGAGTACTTTACATTTGTGTATTATTTACTGAGGTTACGAGTCAGTGGCCATATAAAATGGAATCCTGACTAATCCACACGTTCATATTATCCACTGAGGCTATGAATGAGTGTCCAAATGAAATAGACTTCTGGCTACTCCACATTATTTAAAGAGGCTGGGAATGAATTTCCATTGAAAATAGACTCAAACTTATTTTCCGGGTATGTATTATTCACTGAGGCTCATCAGAGTTGGCCATATTATTTAGACTCTTTACTATATCAAGGGTCTCTCTTATTCACTGAGGCTCTGTATCTGTGTCTACATGACATAGACTCCTGGCTACACCACATTATTCAGTGACATTCTGAATGAGAGGCCACATGGAAAAGTCTCCTGACTATTCCTCAGCTGTGATTACATAGTGAGACTCTGAATGAGGGGATAAAAGTAAATCCTGAATATTTCTCCAGGTGTGTACATTTAGGGAGGCTCTCAACGAATGCCCATAGGAAAGAGACTTCTGACTATTTCACAAGTTTGCATTTTTCAGTGATTCTCTGGATTAGTAGCCATAAAAAAAGACTCCAGATGATATCACAAGTGTGTAATATTCAGTGAGGATGGGAAAGAGAGGACCTATAAAAGGGACTTCTTACTACTCCACATGTGCGTCATTCACTGTTTGTCTGAATGAAGAGCCCTATGACATAAACTCCTCATTATACTCCATGTGTGCATTATTCAAACAGGTTATGTAAGAGTGTCCATAACAAATAAACTCCTGACACTCCCACAGGTGTGTATTACTCAGCAATACCCGGAATTAGAGTTCATATAAAATAGACTCCTGTCTATCACTCAGGTGTGTATCATTCAGGAAGGCACTTAATTTGAGAATATCTTAAACACAGCCTCCTGATTCCTCCATAGAAGTTAATTATTCACTGAAACTTTGAATGAGAGTCCTGACTATTAAATAGACACCTGACTAATGCTCCATTGTGAATTATTCAATAAGGTTCCAAATGATTGGTAGTATAAAATAGAATCATGTGGATTTTTCAGGTGTGTATCATTCAGGGATGCACAGAATGAGTGGCCATATAAAAAATGCTCCACTATTACCCTGGTGTGGATTACTCACTGAGGCTCTAAATGAGTGGCCACATGAAGTAGACACTTAACTCTTCCCCAGGATTTTATAATTGAATGAGTGTCTGGGTAAGTGGTCAAAACACAGAGTCTCCGGTGTATTGCCCAAGTGTTCATTACTTACAGAGACTCTGAATGTGTAACAATTTGAAGTAGACCCTTGACGGTTTCTGAGGAAAGTATTATTCACAGAGGCTCTGAACCAGTGCCCATGTGAAAGAGATTCCTGACTTATCAGATTTACATATTAATCACTAAAACACTGAAAGAGTAGCCTCATAAAATAGTCCCAATTTTATTTCACAGGTGTGCGTTACTCTTTTACCATCCCAACCAATCACGATGTGAAATATACAAGTGATTATTCCACACATGTGCAGTAATCGAAGAGGTTCTGTATGAGTGTTTATATCAAACAGTCTCCTGACCCTCATATATGTGTATGTCATTCACGAAGCTGCTTAACTTGGGTCTACTTTAAATAGAGTCTTCTTTTCTCCACAGCTGTTTATTATTCACTTGAGTTCTGAATGATAGGCTACATGAAATAGACTTTTTACTATTGCCCCATTGTGCATTATTCGGTCATGCAATAATTTAGAGGCCATATGACCTGCTCTTTGACTATTCCCAAAGTGTGTATTCCTTCAGGAGTTTCTGAATGAGTGACCACATAAAATAAACTCCTGATTCTATCCTCTTGACTATTTCTCAGCTCTCCATTTTTCACTGAGATGGTGGGTGTAAGGTCAAATCAAATAGTCTCTGGTCTGTTCCCCAGGTGTGACTTATGCATTGAGACTCTGAATAAGTGGCTCTATATATTACATTCCTGAGTATTTTCCAGATATATAAGATTCTTCACTGAGGATTTGAATAAGGGTCCACGTGAAATACACCCCTGCCGTGTCCATAGGTCTGTATTATTCTGTGAGGGTCTGAATGAGTGGCCATAATATTGAGACTCCTGAATATTCCTTAGGATTGCGTTTTTATATTTGGCTGTAAGTGAGGGGCTATACGAAATAGAATCCTGACTTTCCCCAAGGTGTATTTTCATTCTGTTAGGCTCTGAATATGTGGCTATACAAAATAGAATTCTGACTACACTACAGGTGTTCCTTATTTAGTGTAGCAGTGAAATAGATGCCACATGTAATAGCATACCAAATATTCTTCAGGTATGTATTATTCACTGAGGCTATAGAAAAAATATGAAATTGTTTTCTGTCTAGATCACAGGCATGTATTTTTGAGTCTGACACTTAATATTTGGGCATAGGGAATAGACTAGTGACTATTGCAAAGTTGTGTATTACTCACACAGGCTTTGATTTTGTGGCCATATAAAATAGACTGGTGTCTATTCCAAACGTTTGCATTTTTCCCTGAGTTAGTAAATGAGAGGGTATACAAGGAAGACTCTTTACACTTTCCCAGGTTTCTGTTACTCAGTGAGGCTCTTCTTGTGAGACCATATGAAACAGGATGCTGTCTATCTTTAATATTTGTATTATTCAGTGAATCTCTGAATGAGTTGCTTTATAAATTAGACTGCTGAGTACTTTACATTTGTGCATTATTTTCTGAGGTTACGAGTCAGTGGCCATATGAAATGGAATCCTGACTAATCCACAGGTGCATATTATCCACTGAGGCTATGAATAAGTGTCCAAATGAAATAGACTTCTGGCTACTCCACATTATTTACCGAGGCTCTGAATGAATATCCATCGAAAATAGACTCAAAATTATTTTCCGGGTATGTATTATTCAGTGAGACTCAACAGAGTTGGCCATATTATTTAGACTCTTTACTATATCAAGGGTCTCTCTTATTCACTGAGGCTCTGTATCTGTGTCTAAATGACATAGACCCCTGGCTACACCACATTATTCAGTGACACTCTAAATGAGAGGCCAAATGAATAAGTCTCCTGACTATTCCTCAGGTGTGCATTACTTAGTGAGACTCTGAATGAGGGGATAAAAATGAATCCTGAATATTTTTCCAGGTGTGTACATTTAGGGAGGCTCTAAACCAGTGGCCATAGAAAAGAGACTTCTGACTATTCCACCTGTTTGCATTTGTCAGTGATTCTCCTGATTAGTGGCCATAAAAAATAGACTCCAGATGATATCACTAGTGTGTAATATTCAGTGAGGCTGTGAAAGAGCGGTAATATGAAACGGACTTCTTAGTACTCCACATATGCGTCACTCACTGTTTCTCTGAATGAGGAGCCATATGACATAGACTCCTCATTATTCTCAATGTGTGCATTATTCAAACAGGTTATGTAAGAGTGTGCATACCAAATAAACTTCTGACACTTCCCCCAGGTGTGTATTACTCAGAGAAACTCGGAATTAGAGTTCACATAAAATAGACGCCCGACTATCACCCAGGTGTGTAACATTAAGGAAGGCACTTAATTTGAGGATATCTTAAACACAGCCTCCTGATTCCTCCATAGAAGTTTATTATTCACTGAAACTTTGAATGAGAGGCCTGACTATTAAATAGACACCTGACTATTGCTCCATTGTGAACTACTCAATAAGGTTCTAAATGTTTGGTAGTATGAAATAGAATCATGAGGATTCCCCAGGTGAGTATCATTCAGGGAGGCACAGAATGAGTGGCCATATAAAAAATGCTCAACTATTACCCTGGTGTGGATTACTCACTGAGGCTCTAAATGGGGGGCTACATGAATTAGACACTTAACACTTACCCAGGTGTTTATTATTGAATGAGTCCCTGAGTAAGTGGGCACAAAAAAGAGTCTCAGGTGTATTGCCCAGGTGTTCATTACTTACAGAGACTCTGAATGTGTAACAATTTGAAGTAGACCCTTGACGGTTTCTGAGGAAAGTATTATTCACAGAGGCTCTGAACCAGTGCCCATGTGAAAGAGATTCCTGACTTATCAGATTTACATACTAATCACTAAAACACTGAAAGAGTAGCCTCATAAAATAGTCCCAATTTTACTCCACAGGTGTGCGTTATTCTTTTACCATCCAGACCAATCACGATGTGAAATATACAAGTGATTATTCCACACATGTGCAGTAATCGAAGAGGTTCTGTATGAGTGTTTATTTCAAACAGTCTCCTGACCCTCATATATGTGTATGTCATTCACGAAGCTGCTTAACTTGGGTCTACTTTAAATAGAGTCTTCTTTTCTCCACAGCTATTTATTATTCCCTTGAGCTCTGAATGATAGGCTACATGAAATAGACTTTTTACTATTGCCCCATTGTGCATTATTCGGTCATGCAATAATTTAGATGCCGTATGACCTGCTCTCTGACTATTCCCAAGGTGTGTATTCCTTCAGGAGTTTCTGAATGAGTGACCACATAAAATAAACTCCTGATTCTATCCTCTTGACTATTTCTCAGCTCTCCATTTTTCACTGAGACGGTGGGTGTAAGGTCAAATCAAATAGTCTCTAGTCTGTTCCCCAGGTGTGACTTATGCAGTGAGACTCTGAATAAGTGGCTATATATATTAGATTCCTGAGTATTTTCCAAATATATAAGATTCTTCACTGAGGATTTGAATAAGGGTCCACGGGAAATACACCCCTGACATGTCCATAGGTCTGTATTATTCTGTGAGGCTCTGAATGAGTGGCCATAATATTGAGACTCCTGAATACTCCTTAGGCTTGTGTTTTTATATTTGGCTGTAAATGAGTGGCTATACGAAATAGAATCCTGACTTTCCCCAAGGTGTATTTTCATTCTGTTAGTCTCTGAATATGTGGCTATACAAAATATAATTCTGACTACACTACCGTTGTTCTTTATTAATGTAGCAGTGAAATAGATGCCACATGTAATAGCATACCAAATATTCTTCAGGTATGTATTATTCACTGAGGCTCTGGAACTTTGACCATATAAAATTGTTTTCTGTCTAGACCACAGGCATATATTTTTGAGTCTGACACTAAATAATTGGGCATATGGAATAGACTAGTGACTATTTCAAAGTTGTGTATTACTCACACAGGCTTTGATTTTGTGGCCATATAAAAAAGACTGGTGTCTATTCCAAACGTTTGCATTGTTACCTGAGGTAGTAAATGAGAGGGTATACAAAGTAGACTCTTAAGACTTTCCCAGGTTTCTGTTACTCAGTGAGGCTCTTCTTGTGAGACCATATGAAACAGGATGCTGTCTATCTTTAATATTTTATTATTCAGTGAATCTCTGAATGAGATGCTGTATAAATTAGACTGCTGAGTACTTTACATTTGTGCATTATTTACTGAGGTTATGAGTCAGTGGCCATATGAAATGGAATCCTGACTAATCCACACGTGCATATTATCCACTGAGGCTATGAATGAGTGTCCATTCATAGCCTCAGTGAATAGAAATAGAATTCTGGCTACTCCACATTACTTACCGAGGCTCTGAATGAATATCCATCGAAAATAGACTCAAAATAATTTTCAGGGTATGGATTATTCAGTGAGACTCAACAGAGTTGGCTATATTATTTAGAATCTTTACTATATCAATGGTCTCTCTTATTCACTGAGGCTCTGCATCTGTGTCTAAATGACATAGACTTCTGACTACACCACATTATTCAGTGACACTCCGAATGAAAGGCCACATGAATAAGTCTCCTGACTATTCCTCAGGTGTGCATTACTCAGTGAGACTCTGAATGTGGGGATAAAAATGAATCCTGAGTATTTTTCTAGGTGTGTACATTTAGGGAGGCTCTCAACGAGTGACCATAGGAAAGAGACTTCTGTCTATTCCACATGTTTGCAATTGTTAGTGATTCTCCTGATGAGTGGCCATAAAAAATAGACTCCAGATGATATCAAAAGTGTGTAATATTCAGTGAGGCTGTGAAAGAGGGGTCATATGAAACGGACTTCTTATGATTTCACATGTGCGTCATTCACTGTTTGTCTGAATCAGCAGCCGTATGACATAGACTCCTCATTATTCTCCATGGGTGCATTATTTAAACAGGTTATGTATGAGTGTCCATACCAAATAAACTCCTGACTCTCCCCCAGGTGTGTATTACTCAGTGATACCCGGAATTCGAGTTCATATAAAATAGGCTCCTGACTCTCACCCAGGGGTGTATCATTCAGGAAGGCACTTAATTCGTGGATATCATAAACAGCCTCCTGAATCCTCTATAGAAGTTTATTATTCACTGAAATTTTGAATGGGAGGACTGACTATTAAATAGACACCTGACTATTGCTCCATTGTGAATTACTCAATAAGGTTCTAAATGAGTGGTAGTATGAAATAGAATCATGAGTATTCTCTCTGTGTATTATTCAGGGAGGCACAGAATGAGTGGCATTATAACAGATGCTCGACTATTACCCTGGAGTGGATTACTCACTGAGGCTCTAAATGGGTGGCTACATGAAGTATGCACTTAACTCTTCCCCAGGTGTTTATTATTGAATGAGTCTTTGAGTAAGTGGGCACAAAAAAGCGTCTCAGGTGTATTACCCAGCTGTTCTTTACTTACAGAGACTCTGAATGTGTAGCCATTTTAAGTAGACCATGACTGTTTCTGAGGAAAGTATTATTCACAGAGGCTCTGAATGAGTACCCTTGTGAAAGAGATTTCAGACTTATCAGCTATACATATTATTCACTAAACACTGAAAAAGTGGCCTCAAAAAATAGACCCCATATTACTCCACAGCTGTGCGTTATTCTTTTACCATTCAAACGAGTAATGATGTGAAATATACAAGTGATTATTCCACACATGTGCAGTATTCAAAGAGGTTCTGTATGAGTGTTTATATCAAATAGTCTCCTGATGCTCACATATGTGTATGTCATTCTCGAAGCTGCTTAATTTGGGTCTACTTTAAACAGGGTCTTCATTTCTCCACAGCTGTTTTCTATGCACTTAACCTCTGAATAATAGGCTAAATTAAATAGACTCTTTACTATTGCCCCATTGTGCATTATTCGATAATGCTCTTATTGCGTGGCCATATGACCTGGAATCTGACTATTTCCAAGGTTTGTATCTTTCGTGAGTTTCTGAATGAGTAACCACATAAGATAGACTCCTGACACTATCCCCTTGACTATTTCCCAGCTCTGCATTGTTCACTGAGATGGTGGGTGTACGATCATATAAAAGATTCTCTAGACTGTTAACCAGGTGTAACTTATGCAGTGAGACTCTAATAAGTGGCTATGCATAATAGATTCCTGAGTAATTTTTAGAAATATAAGATTCTTCACTGAGGATTTGAATAAGTGGCCATGTGAAGTACACCCCTGACCTTTCCATAGGTCTGTATTATTCAGTGAGGCTCTGAATGGGTGGCCATAATATAGAGACTCCGGATTACTCCTCAGGCTTGCATTTTTACATTCGGCTTTAAATGAGGGTCTATCCAAAATAGAATGCTGACTTTCTACAAGGTGTATGTTATTCAGTTAGGCTCTGAATATGTGGCTACACAAAATAGAATTCTGACTACAATACAGGTGTTTCTTATTTAATGAAGCACTGAAATAGATGCCAAATGTAAGAGCATACTAAATATTCCCCAGGAATGCATTATTCACTGAGGCTGTAAAATTTTGAACATATAAAAATGTTTCCTATCTAGACCACAGGCATGTATATTTGAGTCTGACTCTAAATATGTGGGCACATGGAATAGAGTAGTGACTATTCAAAAGTTGTGTATTTCTCACACAGGCTTTGATTTTGTTGCCATATAAAATAGACTGGTTTCTATTCCAAACGTTTGCATTATTACCTGAGGTAGTAAATGAGAGGGTATACAAAGTAGACTCAGAATACTTTCCCAGGTTTCTGTTACTCAGTGAGGCCCTTCTTGTGAGACCATATGAAACAGGATGCTGTCTATCTTTAATATTTCGATTATTCAGTGAATCTCTGAATGAGTTGCTATATAAAATAGACTGCTGAGTACTTTACCTTTGTGTATTATTTACTGAGGTTACGAGTCAGTGGCCATATGAAATGGAATCCTGACTAATCCACACGTTCATATTATCCACTGAGGCTACGAATGTGTGTCCAAAAGAAATAGACTTCTGGCTACTCCACATTATTTACCGAGGCACTGAATGAATGTCCATTGAAAATAGACTCAACGTTATTTTCCGGGTATGTATTATTCACTGAGGCTCATCAGAGTTGGCCATATTATTTAGACTCTTTACTATATCAAGGGTCTCTCTTATTCACTGAGGTTCTGCATCTGTATCTACATGACATAGACTCCTGGTTACACCACATTATTCAGTGACACTCCGAGTGAGAGGCCACATGGAAAAGTCTCCTGACTATTCCTCAGGTGTGCAATACTTAGTGAGACTGTCAATGAGGGGATAAATGTAAATCCTGAATATTTCTCCAGGTGTGTACATTTAGGGAGGCTCTCAATGAGTGGCCATAGGAAAGAGAATTCTGACTATTCCACAAATTTGCATTTGTCAGTGATTCTCTAAATTAGTAGCCATAAAAAATAGACTCCAGATGATATCACAAGTGTGTAATATTCAGTGAGGATGTGAAAGAGGGGACATATAAAACGGACTTTTTACTACTCCACATGTGCGTCATTCAATGTTTGTCTGAATGAGGAGCCATATGACATAGACTCCTCATAATACTCCATGTGTGCATTATTCAAACAGGTTATGAAGGAGTATCCATACCAAATAAACTCCTGACACTCCCCCAGGTGTGTATTACTCAGCTATACCCGGAATTAGAGTTCATACAAAATAGACTCCTGACTATCACTCAGGTGTGTATCATTCAGGAAGACACTTAATTCGTGGATATCTTAAACAGCCTCCTGATTCCTCCATAGAAGTTTATTATTCACTGAAACTTTGAATGAGAGGCCTGACTATTAAATAAACACCTGACTATTGCTCCATTGTGAATTATTCAATAAGGTTCTAAATGAGTGTTAGTATAAAATAGAATCATGTGGATTCCCCAGGTATGCATCATTCAGGGAGGCACAGAATGAGTGGCCATATAAAAAATGCTCGACTATTACCCTGGTGTGGATTACTCACTGGGGCTCTAAATGGGTGGCTACATGAAGTAGACACTGAACTCTTCACCAGGTGTTTATTATTGAATGAGTCTCTGAGTAAGTGGGCACAAAAAGGAGTCTCAGGTGTATTGCCCAGGTGTTCATTACTTACAGAGACTCTGAAGGTGTAGCCATTTGAAGTAGAGGCTTGACTGTTTCTGAGGAAAGTATTATTCACAGAGGCTCTGAACGAGTGAACATGTGAAAGAGATTCCTGACTTATCACATATACATATAATTCACTAAAACACTGAAAGAGTGGCCTTATAAAATAGACCCCATTTTACTCCACAGGTGTGCGTTATTCTTTTATCCTCCAAACGAATCACCATGTGAAATATACATGTATTTATTTCCCACATTTGCAATATTCGAAGAGGTTCTGTATGTGTGTTTATATTAAATAGTCTCCTGACACTCACATATGTGTATGTCATTCAGGAAGCTGCTTCATTTGGTTCTACTTTGAATAGGGTCTTCATTTCTCTACAGCTGTTTATTATGCACTTTAGCTCTGAATGATAGGCTAAATGAAATAGACTTTTTACTATTGCCCCATTGTGCATTATTCGATAATGCTGTGAGTGAGTGGCCATATGACCTCGACTCTGACTATTCTTAAGGTGTGTACTCTTTCATGAGTTTCTGAATGAGTGACCGCATAAAATAGACTCCCGACTCTATCTTCTTGACTATTTCTAAGCTCTGCATTTTTCACTGAGTTTGTGGGTGTATGGTCATATCAAATTGTCTCTATTCTGTTCCCCAGGTATAACTTGTGCAGTGAGACTCTGAATAAGTGGCTATATATAATAGATTCCTGAGTATTTTTCAGATAGATAACATATTTCACTGAGGATTTTAATAAGTGGCCATGTAAAATACACCCCAACCTTTCTATAGGTCTGTATTCTGTGAGGCTGTGAATGAGTGTCCATAATATAGACTCCTGAATACTCATTAGGCTTGCGTTTTCACATTCGGCTCTAAATGATTGGCTATACAAAATAGAATCCTGACTTTCCCCAAGATGTATGTTATTCATTTAGGCTCTGTATATGTGGCTATACAAAATAGAATTCTGACTCCAATACAGGTGTTCCTTATTTAGTGAAGCACTGAAATAGATGCCACATGTAATAGCATACTAAATATTCCTCAGGCATGTATTATTCACCGAGGCTGTGAAACGTTGGCCATATAAAATTGTTTCCTGACTAGACCACAGGTGTGCATTTTTGAGTCTGACTCTAAATATTTGGGCATATGGAATAGACTAGGGACTATTCCAAAGTTGTGTATTACTCTCTCAAGTTTTGATTTTGTGGCCATATAAAATAGACTGGTGTCTATTCCACACGTGTGCATTATTTCCTGAGGTAGTAAATGCGAGGCTATATAGACTCCTATCACTTCCCCAGGTTTCTCTTACTCAGGAAGGGTCTTCTTGTGAGATCATATGAAACAGGATACTGTCTATCTTTAATATTTGTATTATTCAGTGAATCTCTAAATGTGTTGCTAAAGAAAATACACTGCTGAGTACTTTACATTTGTGCATTATTTACTGAGGTTACAAGTCAGTGGCTATATGAAATAAAATCCTGACTAATACACACGTGCATATTATCCACTGAGGCTATGAATGAGTGTGAAATTAAATGGACTCCTGGCTACTCCACATTATTTACCGAGGCTCTGAATGAACCTCCATCATAAATAGGCTCCAAATTATTCTCCTGGTATGTATTATTCAGTGAGGCTCAGCAGAGTTGGCCATATTAATTAGACTCTTTACTATATCAATGGTCTCTCTTATTCACTGAGTCTCTGAATCTGTGTCTACATGACATAGACTCCTGACTACACCACATTATTCAGTGACACTCCGAATGAGAGGCCGCATGAAAAAGTCTCCTGAGTATTCCACAGGTGTGCATTACTTAGTGAGACTCTGAATGAGGGGATAAAAGTAAATCCTGGGGGTGAGGCTTCCAGGATGGCGTCATGGAGGCAACTCAGTATTGCAGCTCTTGTTGAAGGTGGAGATGGTGAGTCCTAGCTGCATACTCGGACGGAACTTTTTTGCCCACAGAGCGTTGAACATCCCATTTGTGGGAGAGACACAGGACGCTAGTCCAGCCGGCTCACACAGCCTTTTTGGCCTGCATCTTAGAGCAGCGGGACCCGGCACGGAACTCACTGTTCTGGATGCCCTGTTAAAGAGGCAACCTTAGATTTGGAAGGGCAGATTGTCATGTCCATGTGATAGAATGGGATTTGGACAATGAGCCAGACGAGGATATTCCTGGGAAGCATGATCTGAGCCGGTGCAGTGGGCAGTGACACGGGAGATCACATGGATCCCAGTACCCTATAGGCAGGCTAACGGGGTACAAGTGAGAAAGTGGACCGTTCAGCTTGGGGAGAGGAAGAGAGAAAGAGACAACGGACTCTGAGGCAGGGTGCTAGGTGATTGGGCTCGGCGGGTCCCACCGTCACAGGGACAAGCAGGGTGGCGATAGGAAGTGCTCAGTGCTGAGAGTTTTCTTGCCAGAATCTAGGATGGTGCAGCCTGGTGGGGGAGGTACATCCACTACTATGGATGCAATCTGCCCTACAGAATTACTGCCCAGGACTGACACAGCCTGACATTGCCAAGGCAACCTGCCATACCATAGAGACTCTGCCAGCAGGGCAGAGTGCTCCAAAGCAGAACGGAGCCCTACCCCATCAGAGCGAGCCGTGCAAGCAGGGCAAAGCCACTGCATGCAAATAGTGAATAGACTGCATCCTAGCGGGGCAGGACAGTGCAACAGATACTCATAAAGAAAGCCCCAACTCCCTGAGACAGAGCATCTAAGGGGGAAAAAAAGGGAGTGGTTTATGAGTTCTCTTGCAGCAGACATAAACACATCCTCCCAACAAACCTGAATAAACAACGGAACTCACAGCTCAGCACTGGAGCTCCTATAAAGCACACACCATCTCCTCAAGCATCCCCCTGACCCTTGTATATACAGAGTCACCCCAAAAATGGAATAATCAGACTGACACTTGGCAGGCATCATTCTGGAACAAAGATAGCAGAAGAAGAAACTGGTAGCATCCCTCACTGTTCTGCAGCTGCTACAGGTGTATCCCAGAGGAGCAAGGCCAGGAGTGGACCTCAGCACTCGTACAGCAGAAGGGAAAGACCATTAGCAGAAAAACTAAGTAACAGAAATACTTCAACATCAACAATCTGGGGGTCCACACAGAGACCCAATTGAAAAATCAGCAACTACTAAGATGAAAGGTGGATAAATCCATAAATATGGGAAGAAACCACTCCCTTTTTTTCCCCCTTAGATGCTCCTTAGATGATGACCAGAATGAATTAAATGCAAAAAGAAGGAAAACACCCAAAACCAAAACACCTCACCTCCTACAAAGGACCAAAACTCCTCACCAGCAAGGGAACAAAGCAGGATGAAGAAAGAGTGTGATGAAATGACGAAATCAGACTTCAGAAAGTGGATAATGAGAAACTTCAGTGAGCTAAAATAACATGTTCTAAATCAGTGCAAAGAAACTAAGAACCTTGAAAAAAGACTTGAAAAAAGATTCGAGAAAATGATAACAAGAATGGACATCTTAGAGAGGAATATGAATGAATTGAAGGAGCTGAAAACACAACACAAGAACTTCACGAGGCATGCACAAGTTTCAACAGCCGAATTGACCAAGCAGAAGAAAGAATATCAGAACTCGAAGATCAACTCAATGAAATAAAAGGAGAAACCAAGATTAAAGGAAAAAGCGCAAATAGGAATGAACAAAATCTCCAAGAAATGTGGGACTACGTGAAGAGACCCAACCTACGTTTGATAGGTGTACCAGAATATGATGACCAGAATGAATTAAAGCTGCAAATCACTCTTCAGGATATTATCCAGGAAAATTTCACAAACGTAGCAAGACAGGGCAATACTCAATTCTTGGAAATACAGAGAAAACCACAGAGATACTCCTCAAGAAGAGCAACCCCAGAGCACATAATCATCAGATTCACCAGGGTTGAAATGAAGGAGAAAATACAAAGGGCAGCGAGAGAGAAAGGTCGGTTCACCCACAAAGGAAAGCCCATCAGACTCACAGCAGATCTCTCAGAAGAGATGCTACGAGCCAGAAGAGAGTGGGGGCCAATATTCAACATCCTTAAAGAAAAGAACTTTCAACCCAGAATTTCATATCCAGCCGAAGTGAGCTTCATAAGTGAAGTAAAAGTAAAATCTTTGATGAACAAGCTAGAACTCAGAGATTTTGTCACCACTAGGCCTGCTTTACAAGAGCTCCTAAAGAGCCACTACACATAGAAAGAAACAACCAGTACCAGCCATCCTAAAAGCATACCAAATGCAAAAGAGCATTGACAAAATGAAAAATCTACATGAACCAATGGGAAAAACAGCCGGCTAGCACCAAATTGGCAGTATCAAATTCACACATAACAATATTAATCCTAAATGTAAATGGGCTAAATGCACCAATCAAAAGCACAGACTGGCAAATTGATAAAAAACCAAAAGCCATCGGTGTGCTGTATCCAGGAAACCCACCTCACACGCAAGGATACACAAAGGCTCAAAACAAAGGGCTAGGAGAAGATTTATCAAGCAAATGGAGAGCAAAAAAGAGCAGGAGTTGCAATTATCATCTTTGATAAAAATAGAACTTAAAGCAACAAAGATCAAAAGGTACAAAGAAGGTCATTACATAATGGTAAAAGGATCGATACAATAAAAAGAGCTAATGATTCTAAATATATATGGACCCAATGCAGGAGCACCCAGATATCTAAGGCAAGTTCTTAGCGACTTACAAAGAGACTTAGACTCCCACACAATAATAGTGGGAGACTTTAACACTCCACTATCAATATCAGACAGATTAACCAGACAGAAAATTAACGAGGATATCCAGGACTTGAACTCAGACCTGGAACAAGCAAACCTGATTGACATTTACAGAACTCTCCACCCCATATCCACAGAATATACATTGTTCTCAGCACCACATCACACCTACTCCAAAACTGATCACATAATTGGAAGTAAAGCACTCCTCAGCAAATGCAAAACAACTGAAATCTTAACAAACAGTCTCTCAGACCATAGTGCAATCAAGTTGGAACTCAGAAAACAGAAAATAACTCAGAACCGCAGAGCTTCATGGAAACTGAACAACTGGCTCTTGAATGTTGATTGGATAAACAACGAAATGAAGGCAGAAGTAAAGAAGTTCTTTGAAACCAAAGAGAATGAAGACACAATGTACCAGAATTTCTGGTACATATTTAAAGCAGTCTGTAGAGGAAAATATATAGCAATAAGTGCCCACATGAGAAGAGCGGAGAGATCCAAAATTGACACCCTATCGTCAAAACTGAAAGAGCTAGAGGAGCAAGATGAAAAAAGCTCAAAACCTAGCCAAAGACAAGAAATAACGAAGATCAGAGCAGAACTGAAGGAGATAGAGACAAGAAAATCCCTTCAAAAAATCAATAAATCCAAGAGCTGATTTTTTGAAAAGATCAACAAAATAGACCACTAGCCAGACTGATAAAAAAGAAAAGAGAGAACAACCAAATCGATGCAATAAAAAACGAAAATGGGGAAATCACCACAGATTCCACAGAAATTCAAACCATCATCAGAGAATACTACAAACAACTCTATGCACATAAACTAGTAAACCAGGAAGAAAAGAATAAACTCCTGGACGCCTGTGTCCTGCGAAGCCTAAACCAGGAGGAAGCAGAAACTATGAATAAACCAATAACAAGGTCTGATGTTGAGGCAGCAATTAAGAAACTACCACACAAAAAAATCCCAGGTCCAGATGGGTTCACAGGTGAATTCTACCAGACACACAACGACGATCTGGTACCATAGTTTCTGAAACTATTCCAAATAATTCAAAAAGAGGGAACCCTTCCAAAATCATTTTATGAGATCAACTTCATCCTGATACCAAAACCCGGCAGAGACTCAACAAGAAAAGAAAACTTCAGGTCTATATCCATGATGAACATAGAAGAAAAAATCTTCAATAAAATACTGGCAAACCGATTGCAACAGCACATTAGAAAACTTATCCATCATGATTAAGTAGGATTCATCCCGGGAATGCAAGGCTGGTTCAACATATACAAGTCTATAAATGTAATTCTCCACATAAACAGAAGCAAAAACAAAACTCACATGATTATCTCAATTGACACAGAGAAGGTATTTGACAAAATTCAACAGCCATTTATGTTAAAAACCCTCAATAAACTTGGTATTGATCGAACATATCTCAAAGTACTAGAAGCTATTTATGACAAACCAACAGCCCATATCATACTTAGTGGGCAAAAACTGGAAGAATTCCATTTGAAATCCAGCACTAGACAAGGATGCCCTCTCTCATCACTCCTATTCAGCATAGTACTGGAAGTTCTAGCCAGAGCAATCAGAAAAAAAAAAAAAATGAAAGAAAGAAAGAAAGGGTATTTAAATAGGAAAGGTGGAAGCCAAATTCTCTCTATTTGCAGATATGATAATATACCTAGAAGACCCCATCACCTCAGCCCAAAAGCTCCTGAAACTGATAAGCAACTTCAGCAAAGTCTCAGAATACAAAATTCATGTGCAAATATCACAAGTATTTCTATACACCAATAACAGACTTAAAGAGAACCAAATCGAGAATGAACTGCCATTCAAAATTGCTACAAATAAAATAAAATACCTAGGAATACAACTCAAAAGAAACGTAAGGGACCTCTTTAAGAAAAACTACAAACCACTGCTCAACGAAATAAGGGAGGACACAAACAGATCGAGAAACATTCCATGTTTGTGGTTAGGAAGAATCACTATCGTGAAAATGGCTATACTGCCCAAAGTAATTTACACAATCAGGGCTATCCCCATCAAACTACCATTGAATTTCTTCACAGAACTGGAAAAAGCCACCAGGAACTTTATATGGAACCAAAAGAGAGCCCGCACAGCCAAGTCACTTCTTAGCAGAAAGAACACAGCGGGAGGCATCACACTACCAGACTTCAAACTATACTTCAAGGCTACAGTAATCAAAACAGCATGGTACTGGTACCAAAAACAGAGATATCGATCAATGGAACAGAACAGAAGCATCGGAGGCAACACAACATATCTACAATTATATAATCTTTGATAAACCAGACAGTAACAAGCAAAGGGGAACGGATTCCCTGTTTAATAAATGATGTTGGGAAAACTGGCTAGCCATGTGCAGAAAGCAGAAACTTGACCCCTTTCTGACACATTACACTAAAATTAACTCCAGATGGATTAAAGACTTAAACATAAGACGTGACATCATAAAAACCCTAGAAGAAAATCTAGGCAAAGCCATTCAGGACATAGGAGTAGGCACGGACTTCATGAACAAAACACCAAAAGCATTGGCAACAAAAGCCAAAATAGACAAATGGGACCTAATCAATCTCCACAGCTTCTGCATGGCAAAAGAAACAGTCACTAGAGTGAATCGACAGCCATCAGAATGGGAAAAATAACTTTGCAGTTTATGCATATGACAAAGGGCTGATATCCAGAATTTACAAAGAACTCAAACAGATTTACAGAACAAAAAAAAAAAAAAAACAAAAACAAACAAACCAAAAAAAACAAAAAACAAGCCCATTCAAAAATGGGCAAAGAACATGAACAGACACTTTACAAAAGAAGACATACATGAGGCCAACAAACACATAAAAAAATGCTCATCATCACTGGTGATTAGAGAGATGGAAAACAAAACCACATTGAGACACCATCTCACGCCAGATAGAATGGCGATCATTAAAAAACTGGAGACAACAGATGCTGGAGAGGATGTGGAGAAATAAGAACACTCTTACACTGGTGGTGGGAGTGTAAATTAGTTCAACCATTGTGGAAGACAGTGTGGCGTTTCCTCAAGGACCTAGAAATAGAAATTCCATTTGACCCAGCAATCCCATTACTGGGTATATATCCAAAGGACTATAAATAGTTCTACTATAAGGACACATGCACACGAATGTTCATTGCAGCACTGTTTACAATAGCAAAGACCTGGAACCAACCCAAATTCCCATCGATGATAGACTGGACTAAGAAAATGTGGCATATATACACCATGGAATATTATGCAGCAATCAAAAATGATGAGTTTGTGTTTTTTGTATGGATATGGATGAATCTGTAGAACATCATTCTCAGCAAACTGACAAAAGAACAGAAAAATAAATACCGCATATTCTCACTCATAGGAGGGTGAGAAAAATGAGAACACATGGACAAGAAGAGGGGTTATACTACACAATGGAGTCTATTGGGGAGAATGAGGGGGGAAAGCGGGGGGGGGGCTGGGGAAGACAGTCTGTAAATGAATGCCAAGAGTGGGTGAAGGGGAGGAAGGCAGCAAAACACACTGCCATGTGTGTACCTATGCAACTATTTTGCACGTTTTGCGCAAGTACCCCCAAACCTATAATGCAATAATTTTTTTAAAAAAAAGTAAACCTTGAATATTTTTTCAGGTGTGTACATTTAGTGAGGGTCTCAACGAGTGGCCATAGGAAAGACATTTCTGACTATTTCACAGGTGTGCATTATTCAGTAACTCTCTTGATCAGTGGCCATAAAAAATAGACTACAGACGATATCACAAGTGTGTAATATTCAGTGAAGCTGTGAAAGAGGGGCCATATGAAACGGATTTCAAATTACTTTACACGTGCGTTATTCACTGTTTGTCTGAACGAGGAGAGACATGACATCAACTTCTGTTTATTCTCCATGTATGCATTATTAAAACAGGTCAGGTATAAGTATCCATACCAAATAAATTCCTGACCCTCACGCTGGTGTGTATTACTCAGCAATACCCGGAATTAGAGTTCATATAAAACACACTCCTGACTATCACCCAGGTGTGTATCATTCAGGAAGTCACTTAATTCGTGGATATCATAAACAGCCTCCTGATTCGTTCTTGGAAGTTTATTATTCACTGAAACTTTGAATGAGAGTCCTGACTATTAAATAGACACCTGACTATTACTCCATTGTGAATTATTCAAAAAGTTTCTAAATGAGTGGTAGTATGAAATAGAATCATGAGGATTCTTCAGGTGTTTATCATTCAGAGAGGCACAAAATGAGTGGCCATATAAAAAATGCTTGACTATTACCCTTGTGTGGATTACTCACTGAAGCTCTAAATGAGTAGCTACATAAAGTAGACACTTAACTCTTCCCCAGGTGTTTATTATTGAATGAGTCTCTGAGTAAGTGGGCACAAAAAAAGAGTCTCAGGAGTATTTTTCAGGTGTTCATTACTTACAGAGACTCTGAATGTGTAGCCATTTGAAGTAGACACTTGACTGTTTCTGAGGAAAGTATTATTCACAGAGGCTCTGAACAAGTGCCCATGTGAAAGACATTCCTGACTTATCAGATATAAAAATTATTCACTAAAACACTGAAAGAGTGGCCTTATAAAATAGACCCCATTTTACTCCACTGGTGTTCCTTATTCTTTTACACTCTAAACAAATCACCATGTGAAATATACAAGTGATCATTCCACATATGTGCATTATTCGAAGAGGATCTTTGAGTTTTTATATCAAATAGTCTCCTGACCCTCACATATGTGTATGTCATTCACGAAGATGCTTTATTTGGGTCTACTTTAAATATGGTCTTCATTTCTCCACAGCTGTTTATTGTGCACTTAAACTCTGAATGATAGGCTTAATGAAATAGACTCCTTATTATTGTCCCATTGTGCATTATTCGGCAATGCTGTGATTGAGTGGCAGTATGACCTGGATCCAGACTTTCCCAAGGTGTATATTCTTTCATGAGTTTCTGAATGAGTGACCAAACAAAATAGACTCCTGACTCTATCCTCCTATTTCTCAGCTCTGCCTTTTTCACTGAGGCGGTGGTTGTACGGTCATATCAAGGAGTCTCTAGTCTGTTCCCCACCTGTGACTTGTGCAGTGAGACTCTGAATAAGTTGCTATATATAATAGATTTCTGAGTATTTTTTAGATATATAAGAGTGTTCACTGAGGATTGGAATAAGTGGCCATGTGAAATACACCCCTGACGTTTCCATAGGTCTGTATTATTTTGTGAGGCTCTGAACGAGTGGCCATAATATAGAGACTCCTGAATACTCCTTAGAATTGCGTTTTTACATTCGGCTCTAAATGTGTGGCTATACGAAATAGAATCCGACTTTCCGCAAGGTGTATGTTATTTAGTTAGGCTCTGAATATGTGGCTATACAAAATAGAATTCTGACTACAATACAAATGTTCCTTATTTAATGAAGCAGTGAAATTGATGCCAAATTAATAGCATACTAAATATTCCTCAGGTATGTATTATTCACTGAGGCCCTGAAATTTTAGCCACATAAATTTTTTTCTGTCTAGACAACAGGTGTGTATTTTTGAGTCTAACTCTAAATATTTGGGCATATGGAATAGACTAGTGACTATTCCAAAGTTGTGTATTACTCAAACAGGCTTTGATTTTGTGGCCATATAAAATAAACTGGTGTCTATTCCACACGTGTGCATTATTCCATGAGGTAGTATATGAGAGGCTATACAACGTAGACTCCTAACACTTCCCGAGGTTTCTGTTACTCAGTGAGGCTCTTCTTGTGAGACCACATGAAACAGGATGCTGTCTATCTTTAATATTTGTATTATTTGGTGAATCATTGAATGAGTGGCTATATAAAATAGACTGCTGAGTACTTTACATTTGTGCATTACTTACTGATATTAAGAGTCAGTGGCCATATGACACGGAATCCTGACTAATCCACACGTGCATATTATCCACTAAGGCTGTGAATGAGTGCTCAAATGAAATAGACTCCTGGCTACTCCACATTATTTACCGAGGCTCTGAGTGAAAATCCATCGAAAATAGACTCCAAATTGTTCTTTATGTATGTATTATTTAGTGAGACTCAGCAGAGTTGGCCATATTAATTAGACTCTTTACTCTATCAAGGGTCTCCCTTATTCACTGAGGCTCTGAATCTGTGTCTACATGACATAGACTCCTGACTACACCACATTATTCAGTGACACACCGAATGAGAGGCCACATGAAAAAGTCTCCTGACTATACCACAGGTGTGCGTTACTTAGTGAGACTCTGAATGAGGAGATAAAAGTAAATCCTGACTATTTTTCCAGGTGTGTACATTTAGTGAGGCTCTCAACGAGTGGACATAGAAAAGAGACTTCTGACTATTCCACAGGTGTGCATTATTCAGTGACTCTCTGGATTAGTGGCAATAAAAATAGACTCCAGACGATATCACAAGTGTGTAATATTGTGAGGCTCTGAAAGAGCGGCCATATGAAACGGACTTCTAATTACTCCACGTGTGTGTTATTCACTGTTTCTCCTAAGGAGGAGTCGTATGTTATAGACTCCTCATTATTCTTTATGTGTGCATTATTCAAACAGGTTATGTATGATGGTCCATACCAAATAAACTCCTCACCATCCCCCATGTGTGTATTAGAAAGCAATACCCGGAATTAGAGTTAATATAAAATAGACTCCTGACTATCAACTATGTGTGTATCATTTAGGAAGGCACTTAATTTGTGGATATCTTTAACAGCCTCCTGATTTCTCCATAGAAGTTTATTATTAACTGAAATTTTGAATGAGTGGCCTGACTATTAAATAGACACCTGACTATTGTTCCATTGTGAATTATTCAATAAGGTTCTAAATGAGTGGTAGTATGAAATAGAATCATGAGGATTCCCCTGCTGTGTATCATTCACAAAGGCACAGAACGAGTGCCCATATAAAAAATGCTCGACTATTACCCTGGTGTAGATTACTCACTGAGGCTCTAAATAAGTGGCTACATGAAGTAGACACTTAACTCTTCCCCAGGTGTTTTGTTATTTAATGAGTCTCTGAGTAAGTGGGCACAAAAAAGAGTCTCATGTGTATTGCCCAGGTGTTCATTAATTACAGAGACTCTGAATTTGTAGCCATTTGAAGTAGACCCTTGACTGTGTCTGAGAAAAGTTTTATTCACAGAGGCTCTGAACGGGTGCCCACGTGAAAGAGATTCCTGGCTTATTAGATATACATATTATTCACTAAAACACTGAAAGAGTGGCCTTATAAAATAGACCCCATTTAACACCACAGGTTTGCGTTATTATTTTCCCCTCCAAACTAATCACCATGTGAAATATACAAGTGATTATTCCACTCATGTGCAGTATTTGAAAAGGTTCTTTATGATTGTTTATATCAAATAGTCTCCTGAGCCTCATATATGTGTATGTCATTCACGAAGCTGCTTAATTTGGATCTACTTTAAACAGGGTTTTCATTTCTCCACATTTGTTTATTATGCACTTAAGCTCTGAATGATAGGCTAAATGAAATAGACTCCTCACTATTGACCCATTGTGCATTATTCGGTAATGCTGTGATTGAGTGGCCATATGACCTGGACTGTGACTATTCCCGAAGTGTGTATTCTTTCAGGAGTTTCTGAATGACTGACTACATTAAATAGACTCCTGACTCTATCCTCTTAACTTTATCTCAGCTCTGCATTTTTCGCTGAGACGGTGCATGTACTGTCATATCAAATACTCTCTAGTCTGTTCACCATGTGTGACTTATGCAGTGAGACTCTGAATAAGTGGCAATATATAACAGATTCTTTTTTTTTTAGGTAGGTCATGTTTTTTTGTGTTTTTTTTTATTAATTGTTAAAATTTTTATTGCATTATTGGTTTTGGGTTACATGTGCAGAAAGTGATATGTACTTGCATAGGTACACAAATGGCAGTGTGTTTTGCTTCCTTCCTCCCCTTCACCCACACTTGGCATTCATCCCCAGGCTATCCCTCCTCAGCCCCCCCCACTGTTTCTCTCCCATTCCCCCCAATAGACCCCAGTGTGCAGTAGACCCCTTCTCTGTGTCCATGTGTTCTCATTTTTCGCACCCACCTATGTGTGAGTATATGCGGTAATACTTTTTCTGTTCTTGTGTCTATTTGCTGAGAATGATGTTCTCCACATTCATCCATGTCCTTACAAAGGACACAAACTCGTCATTTTTCATTGCTGCATAATATTCCATGGTGTATATGTGCCATATTTTCCCAGTCCAGTCTATCATCGTTGGGCCTTTGGGTTGGTTCCAGTTCTTTGCTATTGTAAACAGTGCTGCAATTAACATTTTTGTGCATGAGTCCTTGTAGTAGAACGATTTATGGTCCTTTGGATATATACCCAGTTATGGGATTGCTGGGTCAAATGGAATTTCCATTTCTAGGTCCTTGAGGAATCGCCACACTGTCTTCCACAATGGTTGAACTAATTCACGCTCCCACCAACAGTGTAAGAGTGTTTCTACTTCTTGACATCCTCTCCAACATCTGGTGTCTCCAGATTTTTTAATGATCGCCATTCCATTTTTTTGGCAGTGTTTTGCTGCCTTCCTCCCCTTCACCCCCACTTGGCATTCATGCACAGGCTATCCCTCCCCAGCCCCCACTGCTGTCCCTCCGCCATTCCCCCCAATAAACTCCAGTGTGTAGTAGAACCCCTCTCTGTGTCCATGTGTTCTCATTTTTCTCACGCATCTATGGGTGAGTATATGCGGTATTTATTTTTCTGTTCTTGTGTCAGTTTGCTGAGAATGATGTTCTCCACATTCATCCATGTCTTTACAAATGACACAAACTCATCATTTTTCATTGCTCCATAATATTCCATGGTGTATATGTGCCACATTTTCCCAGTCCAGTCTATCATCATTGAGCATTTGGGTTGGTTCCAGTTCTTTGCTATGGTAAACAGTGCTGCAATTAACATTTTTGTGCATGAGTCCTTGTAGTAGAACGATTTATGGTCCTTTGGATATATACCCAGTTATGGGATTGCTGGGTCAAATGGAATTTCCATTTCTACGTCCTTAAGGAATCGCCACAGTGTCTTCCACAATGGTTGAACTAATCTACACTCCCACCAACATTGTAAGAGTGTTCCTATTTCTCGACATCCTCTCCAAAATCTGGTGTCTCCAGATTTTTTAATGATCGCCATTCCTTTTTTTTTTTTTTTGGCAGTGTTTTTCTGCCTTCCTCCCCTTCAACCCCACTTGGCATTCATGCACAGGCTATCCCTCCCCAGCCCCCACTGCTGTCCCTCCGCCATTCCCCCCAATAAACTCCAGTGTGTAGTAGACCCCCTCTCTGTGTCCATGTGTTCTCATTTTTCTCACGCACCTATGGGTGAGTATATGCGGTATTTATTTTTCTGTTCTTGTGTCAGTTTGCTGAGAATGATGTTCTGCAGATTTATCCATGTCCTTACAAAGGACACAAACTCATCATTTTTGATTGCTGCATAATATTCCATGGTGTATATGTGCCACATTTTCCCAGTCCAGTCTATCATCATTGGACATTTCGGTTGGTTCCAGTTATGTGCTATTGTAAACAGTGCTGCAACGAACATTCGTGTGCATGTGTCCTTATAGTAGAACGACTTATAGTCCTTTGGATAGATACCCAGTAATGGGATTGCTTTGTCAAATGGAATTTCTATTTCTAGGTCCTTGAGGAATCGCCACATTGTCTTCCACAATGGTTGAACTAATTTACACTCACACCAACAGTGTAAGAGTGTTCCTATTTATCCACATCCTCTCCAGCATCTGCTGTCTCCAGATTTTTTAATGATCGCCATTCTAACTGAAATGAGATAGTATCTCAATGTGGTTTTGATTTGCATCTCTCTAATGTCCAGTGATGATGAGCGTTTTTTCATATGTTTGTTGGACTCATGTATGTCTTCTTTTGTAAAGTATCTGTTCATATCCTTAGCCCATTTTTGTGTGGGTTGTTTGTTTTTTTCCTGTAAATCTGTTTGAGTTCTTTGTAAATTCTGGATATCAGCCCTTTGTCAGATGTGTAAACTGCAAAGATTTTTTCCCATTCTGATGGTTGCTGATTCACTCTATTGACTGCTTCTTTTCCTGTGTGGAAGCTGTGGAGTTTGATTAGGTCCCATTTGTCTATTTTAGCTTTTGTTGCCAATGCTTTTGTTGTTTCGGTCATGAAGTCCTTGCCTACTCCTTTGTCCTGAATGGTTTTGCCTAGATTTTCTTCTAGTATTTTTTGTGGTGTCAGGTCTTATGTTCAAGTGTTTAATTTATCTGGAGTGAATTTTAGTGTAAGGTGTCAGGAAGGAGTCCAGTTTCTGCTTTCTGCACATGGCTAGCCAGTTTTCCCAACACCATTTGTTTAATAGGGAATCTTTCCCCATTGCTTGTTTTTGTCCAGTTTATGAAAGACAATATGGTTGTAGATATGTTGTGTTGCCTCCGATGCTTCTGTTCTGTTCCATTGGTCTATATCTCTGTTTTGGTACCAGTACCATGCTGTTTTCATTACTGTAACCTTGTAGTATAATTTGACGTCTGGTAGTGTGATGCATCCCACTGTGTTCTTTTTGCTTAGAATTGACTTGGCTATGTGGGCTCTTTTTTGAATACATATGAAATTCATGGTGCTTTTTTTCAGTTATTTGAAGAAATTCAATGGCAGTTTGATGGGGATAGCATTGATTGTGTAAATTACTTTGGGCAGTATAGCCATTTTCACGATATTGATTCTTCCTAACCACGAACATGGAATGTTTCTCCATCTGTTTGTTTTCTCTTTTATTTCGTTGAGCAATGGTTTGTAGTTTTTCTTAAAGAGGTCCCTTACGTTTTTTGTGAGTTGTATTCCTAGGTATTTTATTTTCTTTGTAGCAATTGTGAATGGCCGTTTGTTCTTGATTTGGTTCTCTTTAACTCTGTTATTGGTATGTAGGAATGCTTGTGATTTTTGCACATTGATTTTATATCCTGAGACTTTGGTGAAGTTGCTCATCAGTTTCAGCAGCTTTTGGGCTGAGGTGATGGGGTCTTCTAGGTATACTATCATGTCGTCTGCAAATAGAGACAATATGGCTTCCACGTTTCCTATTTGAATACCCTTTATTTCTTTTTCTTGCCTGATTGCTCTGGCTAGAACTTCCAGTACTATGTTGAATAGAAGTGGTGAGAAAGGGCATCCTTTTCTATTGCCGGATTTCAAAGGGTATGCTTCCAGTTTTTGCCCTTTAATTATGATATTGGCTGTTGGTTTGTCATAAATGGCTTTTATTACTTTGAGATATGTTCCATCAATACCAAGTTTTTTGAGGGTTTTTAGCATAAAGGGCTATTGAATTTTGTCAAATGCCTTATCTGCGTCAATTGAGATAATCATGTGGTTTTTGCTTTTTCTGTTTATGTGGTGAATACCGTTTATAGACTTCCATATGTTGAACCAGCCTTGCATCCCCGGGAAGAATCCTACTTGATCATGATGGATAAGTTTTCTAATGTGCTGTTGCAATCGGTTTGCCAGTATTTTATTGAAGATTTTTGCGTCTGTGTTCATCATGGATATTGGCGTAAGGATTTCTTTTCTTGTTGAGTCTCTGCCAGGTTTTGGTATCAGGATGATGTTGGTCTCATAAAATGATTTGGGAAGGGTTCCCTCTTTTTGCATTATTTGGAATAGTTTCAGAAGGAATCGTACCAGATCGTCGTTGTGTGTATGGTAGAATTCAGCTGTGAACCCATCTGGACCTGGGCTTTTTTTGTGTGGTAGGCTCTTAATTGCTGCCTCAACTTCAGACCTTTTTATTGGTCTATTCACAGTTTCGGCTTCCTCCTGGTTTAGGCTTGGGAGGACACAGGCGTCCAGTAATTTATCCATTTCTTCCTGGTTTACTGGTTTACGTGCATAGAGTTGTTTGTAGTATTCTCTGATGATTGTTTGAATTTCTGTGGAATCTGTGGTGATTTCCCCATTATCATTTTTTATTGCATCTATTTGGTTGTTCTCTCTTTTTTTTATCAGTCTGGCTAGTGGTCTATTTTTTTGATCTTTTAGAAAAACCAGCTCTTAGATTTATTGATTTTTTGAAGGGTTTTTCTTGTCTCTGTCTCCTTCTGTTCGGCTCTAATCTTAGTTATTTCTGTCTTTGGCTAGTTTTTGAGCTTTTTTGATCTTGCTCCAGTAGCTCTTTCAATTTTGTCAATAGGGTATCAATTTTGGATCTCTCCACTCTTCTCATGTGGGCACTTATGGCTATATATTTTTCTCTACAGACTGCTTTAAATGTGTCCCAGAGATTCTGGTACGTTTTGTCTTCATTCTCATTGGTTTCCAAGAACTTCTTTATTTCTCCCTTCATTCCATTGTTTATCCAATCAACATTCAAGAGTCAGTTGTTCAGTTTCCATGAAGCTGTGCGGTTCTGAGTTAGTTCCTGTTTTCTGAATTCCAACTTGATTGCACTATGGTCTGAGAGACTGTTTGTTATAATTTCAGTTGTTTTTCATTTGCTGAGGAGTTTTATACTTCCAACTATGTGGTCAGTGTTGGAGTAAGTGTGATGTGGTGCTGACAAGAATGTATATTCTGTGGATTTGGGGTGGAGTGTTCTGTAAATGTCTATCAGGTTTGCTTCTTCCAAGTCTGAGTTTAAGTCTTGGATATCCTTGTTAATTTTCTGCCTGGTTGATCTGTCTGATATTAACAGTGGAGTGTTAAAGTCTCCCACTATTATTGTGTGGGAGTCTAAGTCTCTTTGTAAGTCATTAAGAGCTTGCCTTATATATCTGTGTGCCCCTGCATTGGGTCCTTATATATTTAGAATCGTTATCTCTTCTTGTTGTATCGATCCTTTTACCATTATGTAATGACCTTCTTTGTCCCTTTTGATCTTTGTTGCTTTAAAGTCTATTTTATCAGAGACGAGAATTGCAACTCCTGCTTTTTTTGCTCTCCATTTGGTTGGTAAATATTCCCCCATCCCTTTATTTTGAGCCTTTGTGTATCCTTGCCTGTGAAGTTGGTTTCCTGGGTACAGCACAGTGATGGGTTTTGGTTTTTTATCCAATTTGCCAGTCTGTGTCTTTTGATTGGTGCATTTAGCCCATTTACATTTAGGGTTAATATTGTTATGTGTGAATTTGATACTGCCATTTTAATGCTAGCTGGGTGTTTTGCCCGTTGGTTCATGTACATTCTTCATTTTGTTGATGCTCTTTAGCATTTGGTATGCTTTTAGGATGGCTGGTACTGGTTGTTTCTTTCTATGTGTAGTGCCTCTTTCAGGAGCTCTTGTAATGCAGGCCTAATGGTGACAAAATCTCTGAGTATTTGCTTGTTCATGAAGGATTTTATTTTTTCTTCACTTATGAAGCTCAGTTTGGCTGGATATGAAATTCTGGGTTGAAAGTTCTTTTCTTTAAAGATGTTGAATATTAGCCCCCACTCTCTTCTGGCTTGTAGAGTCTTTGCTGAGAGATCTGCTGTGAGTCTGATGGGCTTCCCTTTGTGGGTGACCCGACCTTTCTCTCTGACTGCCCTTAGTATTTTCTCCTTCATTTCAACCCTGGTGAATCTGACGATTATGTGCCTTGGGGTTGCTCTTCTTGCGAAGTATCTTCCTGGTGTTCTCTGTATTTCCTGAGGTTGAGTATTGACCTGTCTTGCTAGGTTGCAAAAATTTTCCTGGATAATAACCTGAAGAGTGTTTTCCAGCTTGGATTCATTCTCTTCATCACATTCTGTTACACCTATCAAACGTATGTTGGGTCTCTTCACATAGTCCCACATTTCTTGAAGATTTTGTTCATTCCTTTTTGTGCTTTTTACTTTAATCTTGGTTTCTCGTTTTATTTCATTGAGTTGATCTTCAACTTCTGATATTCTTTCTTCTGCTTGGTCAATTCGACTTTTGAAACTTCTGCATGCTTCGCAAAGTTCTCGTGTTGTGTTTTTCGGCTCCTTCAATTCATTCATATTCCTCTCTATGTTGTCCATTCTTGTTATCAATTCCTCGAATCTTTTTTCAAGTCTTTTTTCAAGGTTCTTGGTTTCTTTGCACTGATTTAGGACATGTTCTTTTAGCTCACTGAAGTTTCTCATTATCCACTTTCTGAAGTCTGATTCTGTCATTTCGTCACACTCATTTTTGTCCAGCTTTGTTCCCTTGCTGGTGAGAAGTTTTGGTCCTTTGTAGGAGGTGAGCAGTTTTGGTTTCAGTTTTTTTCCTCCTTTTTGCGCTGTTTTTTTCCATCTTTATGGATTTATCTGCCTGTCGTCTTAGTAGTCGCTGATTTTTCAATTGGATCTCCGTGTGGACCCTGAGATTGTTGATGATGAAGTATTTCTATTACTTAGTTTTCCTTCTAATGGTCTAGCCCCTCTGCTGTATGAGTGCTGAGTTCCACTTCAGGCCCTGCTTGTCTGGGATATACCTGTAGCAGCTGCGGAACAGTGAGGGATGATACCAGTTTCTTCTTCTGCTGTCTTTGTTCCAGAATGATGCCCGCCAAATGTCAGTCTGATTAGTCATTTTTGGGGGTGACTCTTTTGGTATACAGGGGTCAGAGAGCTGATTGAGGAGACGGTCTGTGCTTTATAAGTACTCCAGTGCTGACCTGTGAGCTCCGTTGTTCATTCAGGGTTGTTGGGAGGTTGTTTATGTCTGCTGCAACAGAACTCATAAAACACCACCCATTTTTTTCCCCCTTAGATGCTCTGTCTCAGGGAGTTTGGGCTTTCTTTATGAGTATCTTTTGCACTGTCCTGCCCCACTAGGAGGCAGTCTATTCACTATTTGCCTGCCATGGCTCTGCCCTGCTAGCGGGGGTCCGCCATGTTGCTGCTGGGCTCTGTTCTGCTGTGGAGCCCTCTCCCCTCCTGGCAGAGTCTCTCTGTTTTGGCAGGTTGCCTCGGCAATGGCAGGCTGCGTCAACCCTCAGTGGTACTTCAGTAGGGGCAGATTGTGTCCCTGGTGGGGGACGCCCATACCCCATCGGGCTGCACCCTCCTAGATGCCGGCAGCAAAACTCTCAGCCCCGAGCACCTCTAATTGCCACCCTGCTTGTCCCCGTGAGGGTGGGACCCGCCGAGCCTGATCACCCAGCTCCCTTCCTCAGAGTCCTTCCTCTCTGTCTCTCTCTTCCTCTCCCCAAGCTGAAAGGTCGATTCTCTCACTGGCGCCCCAGTAGCCTGCCAATAGGGCACTGGGATCCATGAGATCTCCCATGCCACTGTCCACTGCACCAGCTCAGATCACGCTTCCCAGGAATCTCCTTGTCTGGCTCATTGTCCAAGTCACGTTGAATCAGATGGACATGCCAAACTGCCCTTCCGAATCTCAGATTGCCGGTTTAACAGGGCACCCAGACCAGTGAGTTCCATGCTGATTCCCACTGTGGCGCCAGCTGAAGCAGCAGCACAAGCCTGCTGTGCTAGCTGGCTGTACTAGCGTCCCATGTCTCTCCCAAACCTGGGATTTTCAACGCTCTGTGGGCAAAGAAAGGTCCATTGGAGAACGCAGCTAGGACTCACCCTCTGTGCCTTCACTGAGAGCTGCAATCCTGAGTTGCTTCTACGACGCCATCTTGCAAGTTCCCCCTCAGGAAGACACTTAATTCATGCATATCATAAACAGCGTCCTGAGTCCTCCATAGAAGTTTATTATCCACTGAAACGTTGAATGAGATGTCTGACTATTAAATAGACACCTGACTATTGTTCTATTGGGAATTATTCAGTACGTTTTTAAATCAGTGGTAGTATGAAATAGAATCATAAGGATTCCCCAGGGGTGTATCATTTAGGAAGGCACTGAATGAGAGGCCATATAAAAAATGCTCGACTATTACCCTCATGTATATTACTCACTGAAGCTCAAAATGAGTGGTTACATGATGTAGACACTTAACCCTTCCCCAGGTGTTTATTATTGAATGAGTCTCTAAGTGGGCAGAAAAAAGTCTCAGGTGGATTGCCCAGGTGTTCAATACTTACAGAGACTCTGAATGTGTATCCATTTGAAGTAGACCATTGACTGTTTCTGACAAAAGTAGTATTCAAAGAGGCCCTGAACGAGTGCCCATGTGAAAGAGAATCTTCACTTATCAAATATACATATTATTTACTAAAACACTGAAAGATTGGCCTTATAAAATAGTCCCCATTTTACTCCACAGGTGTGCGTTATTCGTTTCCCCTCCAAACAAATCACCATGTAAAATATACAAGTGATTATTCCACACATGTGCTGTATTCAAACAGGTTCTGCATGAGTGTTTATATCAAATAATCTCCTGACCCTCAAATATGTGTATGTCATTCATGAATCTGCTTAATATGGGTCTAATTTAAATAGGGTCTTCATTTCTCCACAGCTGTTTATTATGCAATTAAGCTCTGAATAATAGGCTAAATCAAATAGACACCTTACTATTGCCCCATTGTGCATTATTTGGTAATGCTGTGATTGAGTGGCCATATGAACTGGACCCTGACTATTCCAAAAGTGTGTATTATTTCGGGAGTTTCTGAATGAGTGACCACATAAAATAGACTCCTGAAACTATCCTCTTGACTATTTCTCAGCTCTGCATTTTTCACAGAGACGGAGGGTGCATGGTCATATCAAATAGTCTCTAGTCTGTTCCCCAGGTGTGACTTATGCAGTGAGACTCTGAATAAGTGGCTATATATAATAGATTCCTGAGTATTTTCCACATATATAAGATTATTCACTGAGGATTTGAATAAGTGGCCATGTGAAATACACCCCGGACATTTCCATAGGTCTGTATTATTGTTTAAGTTTCTGAATGAGTGGCCATAATATACAGACTCCTGAATACTCCTTAGGCTTGCGTTTTTACATGCAGCTGTAAATGAGAGACTATAAGAAATAAAATCCTGACTTTCCACAAGGTGTATGTTATTCACTTAGGCTCTGAATATGTGACTATACAAAATAGAATTCTGACTATAATACAAATGTTCCTTATTTAATGAAGCACTGAAATAGATGCCACAAGTAATAGCATACTAAATATTCCTCAGGTATGTATTATTTTCTGAGGCTCAGAAACTTTGGCCATATAAAATTGTTTCCTGTCTAGACCACAGGCATGTATTTTTGAGACAGACTCTCAATATTTGGGCATATGGAATAAACTAGTGACTATTCCAAAGTTGTGTATTACTCACACAGGATTTGATTTTGTGTCCATATAAAATAGACTGGCATCTATTCCACACGTGTGCACTATTACCTGAGATAGTAAATGAGAGGCTATATAAAGTAGACTCCTAACACTTCCCCAAGTTTCTGTTACTCAGTGAGGATCTTCTTGTGAGGCCATATGAAAGAGGATGCTGTCTATCTTTAATATTTGTGTTATTCAGTGAATCTCTGAATGAGTTGCTATATAAAATAGACTGCTGAGGACTTTACTTTCCTGAATTCTTTACTGAGGATACGAGTCATTGGTCATATAAAATGGAATCCTGACTAATCCACATGTGTGTATTATCCAGTGAGGCTAAGAATGAGTGTCCAAATAAAATAGACTCCTGGCTACTGCAGATTATTTGCCGAGGCTCAGAATGAACGTCCATCGAAAATAGACTCCAAATTATTCTCCAGGTATGTATTATTCAGTGAGACACAGCAGAGTTGGCCATATTAATTAGACTATTTACTGTATCAAAGGTCTCTCTTATTCACTGAGGCTCTGAATCTGTGTCTATATGAAATAGACTCCTGACTACACCACATTATTCAGTGACACTCCGAATAAGAGGCCACATAAAAAAGTCTCCTGACTATTCCACAGGTGTGCATTACTTAGTGAGACTCTGAATTAGGGGATAAAAGTAAATCCTGAATATTTTTCCAGATGTGTACCTTTACTGAGGCTCTCAACGAGTGGCCATAGGAAAGAGACTTCTGACTATTCCACAGGTGTCCATTATTCAGTGACTCTCTGGATTAGTGGCCATAAAAATAGACTCCAGACGATATCACCAGTGTGTAATATTCAGTGAGGCTCTGAAAAAGGGGCCATATAAAACGGACTTTTAATTACTCTTTCTGTGCGTTATTCACTGTTTGTCTGAATGAGGAGCCATAGAACATAGACTCCTTGTTATTCTCCATGTGTGCATTATTCAAACAGGTTATGTGTGAGTGTCCATACCAAATAAAGTTCTGACATTCCCTCAGGTGTGCATTACTCATCGATACCCGGAATTAGAGTTCATATAAAACAGACTCCTGACTATCACCCAGGTGTGTATTATTGAGGAAGTCACTTAATTTGTGGATATCTTAAACAACCTCCTGATTTCTCCAAAGAAGTTTATTATTCACTGAAACTTTAAATGAGAGGTCTGACTATTGAATAGACACCTGACTATTGCTCCATTGTGAATTATTCAATGAGGTTTTAAATGAGTGGTAATTTGAAATAGAATCATGCGGATTCCCCAGGTGAGTATTGTTCAGGGAGACACAGAATGAGTGGCCATATAAAAAATACTCGACTATTACCCTGGTGTGGATTACTCACTGAAGCCATAAATGAGTGGCTTCATGAAGTAGTCACTTAACTCTTCCCCAGGTGTTTATTATTGTATGAGTCTCTGAGTAAGGGGGCACAAAAAAGGGTCTCCGGTGTATTGCCCAGGTTTACATTACTTACAGTGACTCTGAATGTGTATCCATCTGAAGTAGACCATTGAATATTTCTGAGGAATGTATTATTCCCAGAGGCACTGAACGAGTGCCCATGTGAAACAGATTTCTGACTTATCAGATATACATATTACTGACTAAAACACTGAAAGTTTGGCCTTATAAATTAGACTCCATTTTACTCCACAGGTGTGTGTTATTCTTTGCCCCTCCAAACGAATCACCATGTGAAGTAGACAAGTGATTATTCCACACAAATGCTGTATTCGAAGAGTTTCTGCATGAGTGTTTATATCAAATAGTCTCCTGACCCTCACATATGTGTATGTCATTCACGAAGCTGCTTCATTTGGGTCTACTTTGAATAGGGTCTTCATTTCTCCACAGCTGTTTATTATGCACTTAAGCTCTGAATGATAGGCTAAATGAAATTGACTCTTTACTATTACCTCTGTGTGCATTATTCGGTAATGCTGTGATTGAGTGGCCAAATGACCTTGACCCTGACTATTCCAAAGGTGATTATTCTTTCGGGAGTTTTTTAATGAGTTACCACAAAATATAGACTACTGGCTATATCCTCTTGACTATTTCTCAGCTCTGCATTTGTCACTGAGATGGTGGGTGTATGGTCATATCAAATAGTCTCTAGTCTGTTACCCAGGTGTGACTTATACAGTGAGACTCTGAATAAGTGGCTATATATAATAGATTTCTGAGTATTTTACACATATATAAGATTTTTCTCTGAGGATTTAAATAAGTGGCCATGTGAAATACACCCCTGATGTTTCCATAGGTCTGTATTCTTCTGTGAGGCTCTGAATGAGTGGCCATAATAGAGAAACTCCTGAATACGCCTTAGGCTTGCGTTTTTACATTCGGCTCTAAATGAGTGGCTATAAGAAATACAATCCTGACTTTCCACAAGGTGTATGTTATTCAGTTAGGCTCTGAATATGTGGCTATACAAAATAGAATTTTGACTACAATACAGGTGTTCCTTATTTAATGAAGCACTGTAATAGATGCCACATGTAATACAATACTAAATATTCCTCAGGTATCTACTATTTACTGAGGCTCAGAAACATTGGCAATACAAAATTGTTTCCTGTCTAAACCACAGGCATGTATTTTTTAGTCTGACTTTCAATATGTGGGCATATGGAATAGACTAGTGCCTATTCCAAAGTTGTGTATTACTCACACAGGATATGATTTTTTTGCCATATAAAATTGACTGGTGTCTATCCCACACATGTGCTTTATTGCCTGAGGTAGTAAATGAGAGGCTATATAAAGTAGACTACTAACACTTCCCTAAGTTTCTGTTACTCAGTGACGCTCTTCTTATGAGACCATATGAAACAGGATGCTGTCTATCTTTAATATTTGTATTATTCAGTAAATCTCTGAATGAGTTGTTTCTAAAATAGACTGGTGAGTACTTTACATTTGTGCATTATTTACTGAGGTTACCAGTCCATGGCCATATGAAATGGAATCCTGACTAATCCACACGTGCATATTATCCACTGAGGCTATGAATGAGTGTCCAAATAAAATAGACTCCTGGCTACTCCACACTATTTACCGAGGCTCTGAATGAACGTCCATCGAAAATAGACTCCAAATTATTCTCCACGTATGTATTATTCAGTGAGGTTCAGCAGAGATGGCGATATTAATTAGACTGTTTACTATATCAAGGGTCTCTCTTATTCACTGAGGCTCTGAATCTGTGTCTACATGACCTAGACTCCTTACTCCAGCACATTATTCAGTGACACTCCGAATGACAGGCCACATGTAAGTGTTCTGACTATTCCACAGGTGTCCATTACTTAGTGATACTCTGAATGAGGGGATAAATTAAATCCTGATTATTTCTCCAGGTGTGTACATTTAGTGAGGCTCTCAATGAGTGGCCATAGTAAAGAGACTTCTGACTATTCCCCAGGTGTGCATTATTCAGTGACTCTCTGGATTAGTGGCCCTAAAAAATAAACTCCGGACGATATCACAAGTGTGTAATATTCAGTGACGCTATGAAAGAGGGGCCATATGAAACGGACTTCTAATTACTCCACGTGTGCATTATTCACTGTTTGTCCTACGAAGAAGCCCTATGATATAGAATCCTCATTATTCTCCATGTGTGCATTATTCAAAAAGTTTATGTATGAGTTTCCATACCAAATAAACTCCTGACCCTTCCCCAGCTGTGTATTTCTCAGTGATACCCGGAATTAGAGTTCAAATAATACAGACTTTTTACTATCACCCAGGTGTGTATAATTCAGGAAGGCACTTAATTCGTGGATATCTTAAACAGCCTCCTGATTCCACCAAAGATGTTTATTATTCACTGAAACTTTGAATGAGAGGTCTGACTATTAAATAGACACCTGACTATTGCTCCATTGTGAATTATTCAATGAGGTTCTAAATGAGTGGTAGTATGAAATAGAATCATGAGGATTCCCCAGGTGTGTATCATTCATGGAGGCACAGAATGAGTGGCCATATAATAAATGCTCGACTATTACCCTGGTTTGGATTACTCACTGAGGCTCTAAATGAATGGCTACATGAAGTAGACAGTTACTCTTCCCCAGTTGTTTATTATTCAATGAGTCTCTAAGTAAGTGGGCACAAAAAGGAGTCTCAGGTGTCTTTCCCAGATGTTCATTACTTACAGAGACTCTGAATTTGTAGCCATTCGAAGTAGACCCTTGACAGTTTCTGCTTTAAGTATTATTAACAGAGGCTTTGAACGAGTGCCCATGTGAAAGAGATTCCTGACTTATCAGAAATACATATTATTCACTAAAACCCTGAAAGTGTGGCCTCATAAAATAGACCCAATTTTACTCCACATGTGTGCGTTATTCTTTTCCACTCCAAACGAATCACCATGTGAAATATACAAGTGATTATTCCACACATGTGCAGTATTCAAAGAGGTTCTCTATGAGTGTTTATATCAAATAGTCTCCTGACCCTCACATATGTGTATGTCATTCACAAAACTGCTTAATTTGGTTCTTCTTTGAATAGGATCTTCATTTCTCTACAGCTGTTTATTCACTTAAGCTCTGAATGATAGGCTAAATGAAATAGACTTTTTATTATTTCCCCATTGTGCATGATTCGGTAATGCTGTGATTGAGTGGCCATATGACATGGACTCTGACTATTCGCAAGGTGTGTATACTTTTGGGAGTTTCTGAATAAGTGACCATATAAAACAGTCTCCTGACACTATCCTCTTGACTATTTCTCAGCTCTGCAATTTTCACTGAGACAGTGGGCATACATTCATATCAAGTATTCTCTAGTCTGTTCCCCAGGTGTGACTTATGCAGTGATACTGAATAATTGGGTGTATATAATAGATTCCTAAGTATTTTCCAGATATTTAAGATTCTTCACTGAGGATTTGAATAAGTGGCCATGTGAAATACACCCCTGATGTTTTCATAAGTCTGTATTATTCTGTGGGGTTCTGAATGTGTGGCCATAATATAGAGACTCCTGAATACTCCTTAGGCTTCCGTTTTTACATTTGACTCTAAATGAGTGGCTATGCGAAATACGATCCTGACTTTCCCCAAGGTGTATGTTAATCAGTTAGGCTCTGAGTATGTGGCTATACAAAATAGAATTCTGGCTACTATGCAGGTGTTTCTTATTTAATGAAGCACTGAAATAGATGCCACATGTAATAGCATACTAAATATTCCACAGGTATGGATTATTAACTGAGGCTCTGAAACATTGACCATGTAAAATTTTTTCCCGTCTAAACGACAGGCGTGTATTTTTCAGTCTGACTCTAAATATTTGCATATATGGAATAGACTAGTGACTATTCCAATGTTGTGCATTACTCACACAGGCTTTGATTTTGTGGCCATATAAAAGCGACTGGTGTCTATTCCACACGTGTGCATTATTCCCTGAGGTAATAAATGAGATACTATATAAAGTAGACTCCTAACACTTTCCCAGGTTTCTGTTACTCAGTGAGGCTCTTCTTGTGAGACCATATGAAAAAGGATTCTGTCTATCTTTAATATTTGTATTATTCAGTGAATCTCTAAACAAGTTCCTATCTAAAATGGACTGCTGAGTACTTTACATTTCTGCATTATTTTCAGAGGTTACAAGTCAGTGGCCATATGAAATGGTATCCTGACTAATCCAAACGTGCATATTATCAACTGAGGCTATGAATGAGTGTCCAAATAGACTCCTGGCTGTTTTACATTAGTTACCGAGTCTCTGCTTGAATGTCCATCGAGAATAGACTCCAAATAATTCTCCAGATATGTATTATTGAGTGAGGCTCAGCAGAGTTGGCCTAATTAATTAGACTCTTTACTATATCAAGGGGCCCTTTCATTAACTGAGTCTCTGAATCTGTGTCTACATGACATAGACTCCTGACTACACCACATTATTCAGTGACAATTCGAATGAGAGGCCACATGAAAAAGCCTCCTGACTATATCACAGGTGTGCATTATGTAGTGAGACTCTGAATGAGAGAATAAAATAAATCCTGAATATTTTTCCAGGTGTGTACATTTAGTGAGGCTTTCAACCAGTGGCCACAGTAAAGTGACTTCTGACTATTCCACAGGTGTGCATTATTCAGTGACTCTCTGGATTAGTGGCCATAATAAATAGACTCCAGATGATATCACAAGTGTGTAATATTCAGTGAGGCTGTGAAAGAGGGTTCATATGAAACCGACTTCTAATTACTCCACGTGTGCGTTACTCACTATTTGTCTGAAAGAGGTGCCATATGACATAGACTCCTCATTATTCTCTGTGTGTGCATTATTCGAACAGGTTATCTATGAGTGTCCACAACAAATAAACTCCTGACCCTCCCCCAGGGATGTATGACTTAGTGATTCTCAGAATTAGAGTTCATATGAAACAGACTCCTGACTATCACCCAGGTGTGTATCATTCAGGAAGGCACTTAATTTGTGGATATCTTAAACACCCTCCTGATTAATCCATATAATTTATTATTCACTGAAACTTTGAATGAAAGTCCTCACTATTAAATAGACACCGGACTATTGCTCCATTGTGAATTATTTAATAAGGTTCTAAATGTATGATACTATCAAATAGAATCATATGGATTCTCCAAGTGTGTATCATTAAGGGAGGCACAGAATGAGTGGCCATATAAGAAATGCTCGACAATTACCCTGGTGTGGATTACTCACTGAGGCTCTAAATGCATGGCTATGTGAAGTAGGCACTTAACACTTCTCCAGGTGTTTATTATTGAATGAATCTCTGAGTAAGTGGGCACAAAATAGAGTCTCAGGTATATTGCTCAGCTGTTCATTCCTTACAGAGATTCTGAAAGTGTAGCCATTTGAAGTAGATTGTTTCTGAGGAAAGTGTTTTTCAAAGAGGCTCTGAAGGAGTGATCAAGTGAAAAAGATTCCTGACTTCTCATATATGCATATTATTCACTAAATCACTGGAAGAGTGGCCTTATAAAATAGATCACATTTTAATCCACAGGTGTGTGTTATTCTTTTACCATCCAAATGAATCACCAGGTGAAATATACAAGTGATCATTCCACACATGTGCAGTATTAGAAGAGTTTCTGTATGAGTGTTTATATCAAATAGTCTCCTGACCCTCACATATGTGTATGTCATGCACGAAGCTGCTTAATTTGGGTCTACTTTGAATAGGGTCTTCATTTCTCCACAGCTGTTTATTATGCACTTAAGCTCTGAATGATAGGCTAAATAAAATAGACTCCTTACTCTTGCCCCATTGTGCATTATTCGGTAATGCTGTGATTGAGTGGCCAAATTACATGGACTCTGATTATTACCAAGGTGTGTATTCTTTTGGGAGTTTCTGAATGAGTGACCACATAAAATAGACTCCTGACTCTATTCTATAGACTATTTCTCAGTTCTGAAATTCTCACTGAGACGGTGGATGTACAGTCATATCAAATAGTCTCCAGTCTGTTCCCCAGGTTTGACTTATGCAGTGAGACCCTGAATAAGTGGCTATATATAATAGATTCCTGAGTATTTTCCAGATATATACGATTCTTCATTGAGGATTTGAATAAGTGGCCATGTGAAACACACCCTTGACATTTCCATAGGTCTGTATTATTCTGTGAGGCTCTTAATGGGTGGCCATAATATAGAGACTCCTGAATACTCCTTAGGCTTGCGTTTTTACATTCAGCTCCAAATGAGTGGCTATAAGAAATAGAATCCTGACTTTCCACAAGGTGTATGTTATTCAGTGAGGCTCTGAATATGTGGCTATATAAAATAGAATTCTGACTACAATAAAGGTGTTCCTTATTTAATGAAGCACTGAAATAGATGCCACATGTAATAGCATACTAAATATTCCTCAGGTATGTATTATTCGCTGAGGCTCTGAAACTTTGTCCATATAAAAATGTTACCAGTCTAGACCACAGGCGTGTATTTTTGAGTCTGACTCTCAATATGTGGGCATATGGAATAGACTAGTGACTATTCCAAAGTTGTGTATTACTCACACAGGATTTGATTTTGTGGCCATATAAAATAGACTGGTGTCAATTCCACGCATGTGCATTATTCCCTGAGGGAGTAAATGAGTGGCTATATAATGTAGACTCCTAACACTTCCCCAAGTTTCTGTTAATCAGTGAGGCTCTTCTTGTGAGACTGTATGAAACCGGATGCTGTCTATCTTTAATATTTGTATTATTCAGTGAATCTCTGAATGAGTTGCTCTTTAAAATACACTGCTGAGTACTTTTCATTTGTGCATTATTTACTGAGGTTACGAGTCAGTGGCCATGTGAAATGGAATCCTGACTAATCCACACGTGCATATTATCCACTGAGGCTATGAATGAGTATCCAAATGAAATAGACTCCTGGCTACTCCACATTATTTACCGAGGCTCTGAATGAACGTACATCAAAAATAGACTCCAAAATATTCTCCAGGTATGTATTATTGAGTGAGCCTCAGCAGAGTAGGCCATATTAATTAGACTTTTTACTATATCAAGGGTCTCTCTTATTCACTGAGGCTCTGAATCTGTGTCTACATGACATAGACTCCTGACTACACCACAGTATTTAGTGACACTCCGAATGAGAGGCCACATGAAAAAGTCTCCTGACTATTCCAAAGGTGTGCGTTACTTAGTGAGACTCCGAATGTGGGGATAAAAGTAAATCCTGAATATTTTTCCAAATGTATACATTTAGTGAGGGTCTCAACGAGTGGCCATAGGAAAGAGACTTCTGGCTATTCCACAGGTGTGTATCATTCAGTGACTATCTGGATTAGTGTCCATAAAAATACACTCCATATATTATCACAAGTGTGTAATATTCAGTGAGGCTGTGAAAGAGGGGCCATATGAAACGGACTTCAAATTACTCCACGTGTGCGTTATTCACTGTTTGTCCGAATGAGGAGCTGTGCATTATTCAGTGACAATCTGGATTAGTGGCCATAAAAAATACACTCCATATATTATCACATGTGTGTAATATTTAGTGAGGCTGTGAAAGAGGGGCCATATGAAACGGACTTCAAATTACTCCACGTGTGCGTTATTCACTGTTTGTCTGAATGAGGAGCCATATGACATAGACTCCTCATTATTCTCCATGTGTGCATTATTCAAGCATGTTATGTATGAGTTTCCATACCAAATAAACTCCTTATTATCACCAGGTGTGTATTACTCAGTGATACCCGGAATTAGAGTTCATATAAAATAGACTCCTGACTATCACCCAGCTGTGTATCATTCAAAAGGGCACTTAATTCGTGGATATCTTAAACAGCCTCCTGATTCGTCCATAAAAATTTATTATTCACTGAAACTTTGAATGAGATCCCTGACTTTTAAATAGACACCTGACTATTGTTTCATTGTGAATTCTTCAATAAGGTTCTAAATGAGTGGTAGCATGAAATAGAATCATGAGGATTCCCCAGGTATGTATCATTCAGGGAGGCACAGAATGAGTGGCCATATAAAATATGCTCAAGTATTACCCTGGTGTGGATTACACACTGAGGCTCTAAATGAGTGGCTACATGAAGTAGACTCTTAATGCTTTCCCAGGTGTTTATTATTGAATGAGTCTCTGAGTACTTGGGAACAAAAAAGACCCTCAGGTGTATTGCCCAGGTGTTCATTACATAAAGAGACTCTGAATGTGTAGCCATTTGAAGTAGACCCTTGACTGTTTCTGAGAAAATTTTATTAACAGAGTCTCTGAACCAGTGCCCATGTGGAAAAGATTTTTGACTTATCAGATATACATATTTTTCACTAAAACACTGAAAGAGTGGCCTTATAAAATAGACACCTTTTTTTCTCCACATTTGTGCGTTATTCCTTTACCCTACAAATGAATCACCATGTTAAACATACAAGTGATTATTCCACACATGTGCCGTATTCGAAGAGGTTCTCTATGAATGTTTTTATCAAATAGTCTCCTGACCCTCACATATGTGTATGTCATTCATGAAGCTGATTTATTTGTGTCTACTTTGAAAAGGGTCTTCATTTCTCCACAGCTGTTTATTATAAACTTAATCTGTGAATGGTAGACTAAATAAAATAGACTCATTACTATTGCTGAATTGTGCATTATTCCGTAATGCTGTGAATGCGTGGCCATATGAGGTGGACTCTGACTATTCCCAAGGTGTGTATTCTTTCGTGAGTTTCTGAATGAGTGACCACATAAAATAGACTCCTGACTCTATCCTATTGAGCATGTCTCAGCTCTGCGTTTTTCACTGAGACGGTGGGTGTATGGTCATATCAAATAGTCTCTAGTCTGTTCCCCAGGTGTGACTTATGCAGTGAGACTCTGAATAAGTGGCTATATATAATAGAATCCTGAGTATTTTCCAGATATATAAGATTCTTCCCTGAGGATTTGAATAAGTGGCCATGTGAAATTCACGCCTGACGTTTCCATAGGTCTGTATTATTCTGTGAGTCTATGAATGAGTGGCCATAATATAGAGACTCCTGAATTCTCCTCTAGGCTTGCGTTTTTACATTAGGCACTAAATGAGTGGCTATACGAAATAGAATCCTGACTTTCCCGAAGGTGTTTCTTATTCAGTTAGGCTCTGAATATGTGGCTATACAAAATAGAATTCTGACTACAATAAAGGCGTTCCCTATTTAATGAAGCACTGAAATAGATGCCACATGTAATAGCATACTTAATATTCCTCAGGTATTTAATATTCACTGATTATCTGTATCTTTGGTCATATAAAATTGATTCCCGTCTAGACCACAGGGGTGTATCTCTGAGTCTGACTCTCAATATCTAGGCATTTGTAATAGACTATTGACTATTCCATAATTCTGTATTACTCACACAAACGTTGATTTTGTGGCCATATAAAATAGACTGGTGTCTATTCCACAAGTGTGCATGATTCCCTGAGTTCATAAATGAGAGACTATATAAAGTAGACTCCTAAAAGTTCCCCAGGATTCTGTTAATCAGTGAGACTCTTATTAGGAGACCATATGAAACTGGATGCTGTCTATCTTTAATATTTGTATTATTCAGTGAATATCTGAATGAGATGCTATATAAAATACACTGCTGAGTACTCTACATTTGTGCATTTTTTACTGAGTATATGAGTCAGTTTCCATATGAAATGGAATCCTGACTAATCCACACATGCATATGAACCACTGAGGCTATGAATGAGTGTCCAAATGAAACAGACTCCTCGCTACTCCACATTATTTACCGAGGCTCTGAATGAACGTCCATCGAAAATAAACTCCAAATTATTCTCCAGGTATGTATTATTCAGTGAGGCTCAGCCGAGTTGGCCATATTAATTAGACTGTTTACTATATCAAGGGTCTCTCTTATTCACTGGAGCCCTGAATCTGTGTCTACATGACATAGACTCCTGACTCCATCACATTATACAGTGACACTCCGAATGAGAGGCCACATGAAAAAGTCTCCTGACTATTCCACAGGTGTGCATTACTTAATGAGACTCTGAATGTGGGGATCAATGTAAATCCTGAATATTTTTCCATGTGTGTACATTTAGTGAGGCTCTCAATGAGTGGCCATAGAAAGAGTCTTCTGACTATTCCACAGTTGTGCATTATTCAGTGACTCTCTGGATTTGAGGCCATAAAAAATAGACTCCTGACTATATCAGAACTGTGTAATATTCAGTGAGGCTGAGAACTAAGGGTCATATAAAATGGATTTCTAATTACTCCACATGTGCAATATTCACTGTTTGTCTGAATGAGGAGCCGTATGACATAGACTCCTAATTATTCTCCATGTGTGCATTATTCAAACAGGTTATGTATGAATTTCCATAGCAAATAAACTCCTGACCCTCCCCCGGGTGTGTATTACTCAGTGATACCCATAATTAGAGTTCATATAAAACAGATTCCTGACTATCACCCAGATGTGTATCATTCAGAAAAGCACTTAATTTGGGAATATCTTAAACAGCCTCCTGATTCCTCCATAGAAATTTATTATTTACTGAAACTTTGAAAGACACACCTGACCATTAAATAGACACCTGATTTTTGCTCCATTGTGAATTATTCAATAAGGTTCTAAATGAGTGATATAATAAAATTGAATTATGAGGATTCCTCAGGTGTGTATCATTCAGGGAGGCACAGAATGAGTGTCCATAGAAAAAATTCTCGACTATTACCCTGGTGAGGATTACTCACTGATGCTCTAAATGAGTGGCTACATTAAGTAGACACTTAACTCTTCCCCTGGTGTTTATTATTTTATGATTCTCTGAGTACGTAGGCTCAAAAAAGACTCTCAGGTGTATTGCCCAGGTGTTCATTATATACAGAGACTCTGAATGTGTATCCATTTGAAGTAGACCGTTGACTGTTTCTGAGGAAATTGTTATTCACAGAGGCTCTGAACTAGTGCCCATGTGAAAGGGATTCCTGACTTATCAAATATACACATTATTCACTAAAACACCGATAGAGTGGCCTGATAAAATAGACCCCATTGTACTCCACTGGTGTGCATTATTCTTTTACCCACCAAATGAATCACCATGTGAAATATACAAGTGATTATTCCACACATGTGCAGTATTAGAAGAGGTTCTTTATGAGTCTTTACATCAAATGATCTCCTGACCCTCACATATGTGTATGTCATACACGAAACTGCTTCATTTGGGTCTACTTTGAATAGGGTCTTCATTTCTCCACAGCTGTTTATTATGCACTTAAGCTCTGAATGATAGGCTAAATGAAATAGACTCCTTACTATTGCACATTGTGCATTATTCGGTAATGCTGTGATTGAGTTGCCATATGACTTGGACACTAACTATTCCCAAGGTGTGTATTCATTCGGTAGTTTCTGAATGAGTGACCACGTAAAATAGACTCCTGACCCTATCCTGTTAACTATTTCTCAGCACTACATTTTTCACTGAGTCAGTGGGTGTATGGTCATATCGAATAGTCTCTAGTCTTTTCCTCAGGTGTGACTTATGCAGTGAGACTCTTAATAAGAGGCTATAGATAACAGATTCCTGAGTATTTTCCAGATATATAAAATTCTTCACTGAGGATTTAAATAACTGTACATGTGAAATAGACCCCTGATGTTTCCATAGGTCTGAATTATTCTGTGAGGCTCTGAATGAGTGGCCAAAATATAGAGACTCCTGAGTACTCCTCTAGGCTTGCGTTTTTACATTCGACTCTAAATGGGTGCGTATACAAAATTTAATCTTGACTTTTCCCAAGTGGTTTTTAATTCAGTTAGGCTCTGAGTATGTGGCTATGCAAAATATATTTCTGACTACAATACAGGTGTTCATTATTTAATGAAGCACTGAAATAGATGCCACATGTAATAGCATATTAAATATTCTTCAGGAATGTATTATTCACTGAGACTCAGAAACTTTGGCCACAAAAAATAGTTTCCTGTCTAGACAACAGGCATGCATTTTTGAGTCTGACTATAAATATTTAGGCATATGGAATAGACTAGTGACTATTCCAAAGTTGGGTATTACTCACACAGGTTTTGATTTTGTGGCCATATAAAATAGACTGTTGTCTATTCCACACGTGTGCATTATTCCCTGAGGTAGTAAATGAGAGGCTATATAAAGTAGACTCCTAACACTTCCCCAGGTTTTTGTTACTCAGTGAGGCTCTTCTTGTGAGACCATATGAAAGAGGATGATATCTTTAATATTTGTATTATTCAGTGAATCTCTGAACGAGTTGCTATCTAAAATAGACTGCTGAGTACTTTACATTTGTGCATTATTTACTGAGGTTACGAGTCAGTGGCCACATGAAATGGAATCCTGACTAATCCACATGTGCATATTATCCACTGAGGCTATGAATGAGTGTCCAAATGAAATAGACTCCTTGCTACTCCACATTATTGACCGAGGCTCTGAATGAACGTCCATCAAAAATAGACTCCCAATTATTCTCCACGTATGCAATATTCTGTGAGGCTCAGCACAGTTGGCCATATTAATTAGACTCTTTGCTATATCAAGGGTCTCTCTTATTCACTGAGGCTCTGAATCTGTGTCTACATGAAATAGACTCCTGACTACACCACATTATTCAGTGGCACTCCGAATGAGAGGCTACATAAAAAACTCTCCTGACTATTCCACAGGTCTTCATTACTTAGTGAGACTCTGAATGAGGGGATAAAAGTAAATCCTGAATATTTTTTCAGGTGTGTACAGTTAGTGACGCTCTCATCGCGTGGCCATAGGAAAGAGATTTATGACTATTTCACAGGTGTGCATTATTCAGTGACTCTCTGGATTAGGTGCCATAAAAAAAATAGACTCCAGATGATATCATAAGTGTGTAATATTCAGTTAGGCTGTGAAAGAGGGGCCATATGAAACGGACTTCTTATAACTCCACATATGAGTTATTCACTGTTATTCTGAAGGAGGATCCTTATAACATAGACTCCTCATTATTCTCCATGTGTGAATTATTCAAACCCGTTAGGTATGAGTGTCAATACCAAATAAACTTCTGACCCACCTTCACATGTGTATTACTCAGCGATACCTGGAATCAGAGTTCATATAAAACATATTCCTCACTATCACCCATGTGTGTTTCATTCAGGAAAGCACTTAATTAATGGATATCTTAAACAGCCTCCTGATACCTCCATACGAGTTTATTATTCACTGAAAGTTTGAATGAGAGGCCTGACTATTAAATAGACACCTGACTGTTGCTCCATTGTGAAATATTGAATAAGGTTCTAAATTAGTGATAGTATGTAATAGAATCATGAAAATTCCCTAGGTGTGTATCGTTCAGGGAGGCACAGAATGAGTGGCAATATAAAAAATTCTCGATTATTACCCTGGTGTGGATTATTTGCTGAGGCTCTAATTGAGTGGCTTCTTAAAGAAGACACTTAACTCTTCCTTAGGTGTTTATTATTGAATGAGTCTATGAGTAAGTGGGCACAAAAAAAGAGTCTCAGGTGTCTTGCCCATGTATTCATCACTTACAGAGACTCTGAATGTGTAGGCATATGAAGTAGACCCTTGACTGTTTCTGAGAAAAATATTATTTACAGAGGCTCTGAACGAGTGCCCACGTGACAGAGATTCCTGTCTTATCAGATATTCACATTATTCACTAACACATTGAAAGAGTGGCCTTATAAAACAAACCCCATTTTACTCCACAGGTGTGCATTATTCTTTTACCATCCAAACGAATCACGATGTGAAATATAAAAGTGATTATTACACACATGTGCAGTATTCAAAAAGGTTCTGTATGAGGGTTTATATCAAATAGTCTCTAGACCCTCACATATGTTTATGTCATTCTCGAAGCTACTTAACTTGGGTCTACTTTAAATAGGGTCTTCATTTCTCCACAGTAGTTTATTATGCACTTAAGCTCTGAATGACAGGCTAAATGAAATAGACTCCTTACTATTGCCCCATTGTGCATTATTTGGTAATGCTGTGATTAATTGGCCATAAGACCTGGACTCTGACTATTCTGAAGGTGTGTATTCTTTCGGGAGTTTCTGAATGAGTGGTCACATAAAATACACTCCTGACACTATCCTCTTGACTATTTCTCAGCTCTGCATTTTTTTCTTCTAATAGCTGCATTTATTTTTTATTTTTATTTTTAATTTTTATTGCATTATAGGTTTTGGGGTACAAGTGCAGAGTGTCCAAGATAGTTGCATAGGTACACACATGTCAGAGTGCTTTGCTGCCTTCCTCCCCTTCACCCACACTTGGCATTTATCCCCAGGCTATCCCTCTCCAGCCCCCCACACTGTCCCTCCCCACTTCCCCCCATAGACCCCAGTGTGTAGTAGACCCCCTCCCTGTGTCCATGTGTTCTCATTTTTCTCATCCGCTTATGAGTGAAAATATGCGGTATTTGTTTTTCTCTTCTTGTGTCAGTTTGCTGAGAATGATGATCTCCAGATTCATCCATGTCCTTACAAAGGACACAAACTCATCATTTTTGATTGCTGCATAATATTCCATGGTGCATATGTACCACATTTTCCCAGTCCAGTCTATCATCGATGGGCATTTGGGTTGGTTCCAGGTCTTTGCTATTGTAAACAGTGCTGCAATGAAAGTTTGTGTGCATGTGTCCTTATAGTAGAAGGATTTATAGTCCTTTGGATATATACCCAGTAATGGGATTGCTGGGTCAAATGGAATTTCCATTTCTAGGTCCTTGAGGAATCGCCACACTGTCTTCCACAATGATTGAACTAATTTACACTCCCACAGACAGTGTAAATGTGTTCCTATTTCTCCATATCCTCTCCAGCATCTGCTGTCTCCAGATTTTTTAATGACTGCCATTCTAACTAGCGTGAGATGGTATCTCAATGTGGTTTTGATTTGCATCTCTCTAATGACCAATGATGATGAGCATTTTTTCATGTGTTTGTTGGCCTCATGTATGTCTTCTTTTGTAAAGTGTCTGTTCAAATCCTTTGCCCATTTTTGAATGGGCTTGTTTGTTTTTTTTCCTGTAAGTCTGTTTGAGTTCTTTGTAAATTCTGGATATCAGCCCTTTGTCAGATGTGTAAACTGCAAAGGTTTTTTCCCATTCTGATGGTTGCTGATTCACTCTAGTGACTGTTTCTTTTGCTGTGCAAAAGCTGTGGAGTTTGATTAGGTCCCATTTTTCTATGTTTGCTTTGTTGCCAATGCTTTTGGTGTTTTGTTCATGAAGTCCTTGCCTACTACTATGTCCTGAATGGTTTTGCCTAGAGTTTCTTTTAGAATTTTTATGGTGCCAGGTCTTATGTTTAAGTCTTTAATTCATCTGGAGTTAATTTTAGTGTAAGGTGTCAGGAAGGAGTCCAGTTTCTGCTTTCTGCACATGGCTAGCCAGTTTTCCCAACACCATTTATTAAAAAGGGAATCCTTTCCCCATTGCTTGTTTTTGTCTGGTTTATCAAAGATTATATGGTTGTAGATATGTTGTGTTGCCTCCGATGCCTCTCTTCTGTTCCATTGGTCTATATCTCTGTTTTGGTACCAGTACCATGCTGTTTTGATTACTGTAGCCTTGTAGTATAGTTTGAAGTCTGGTAGTGTGATGCCTCCCGCTGTGGGTTTTTTTTTTTTTTTTTTTTTTGCTTAGAATTGACTTGGCTATGCGGGCTCTTATTTGGTTCCATATGAAGTTTATGGTGGTTTTTTTCAGATCTGTGAAGAAATTCTATGATAGTTTGATGGCGATAGCATTGATTGTGTAAATTACTTTGGGCATTATAGCCATTTTCACGATATTGATTCTTTCTAACCACGAACATGGAATGTTTCTCCATCTGTTTTTGTCCTCTTTTATTTCATTGAGCAGTGGTTTGTAGTTGTCCTTAAGGAGGTACCTTACATTCCTTGTGAGTTGTATTTCTATGTATTTTATTTTTGTAGCAATTGTGAATGGCAGTTCGTTTTTGATTTTGTTCTTTTTTAGTCTGTTATTAGTGTATAGGAATGCTTGTGATTTTTGCACATTGATTTTATATCCTGAGACTTTACTGAAATTGCTTATCAGTTTGAGGAGCTTTTGGGCTTAGGTGATGCAGTCTTCTATATATACTACTATGTCGTCTGCAAATAGAGACAATTTGGCTTCCACATTGCCTATTTGAATACACTTTATTTCTTCTTCTTGCCTGATTGCTCTGGCTTGAACTTCCAGTACTATGTTGAATAGGAGTGGTGAGAGAGGGCATCCTTGTCTAGTGCTGGATTTCAAAGGGAATGCTTCCAGTTTTAGCCCATTAAATATAATATTGGCTGTTGGTTTGTCATAAATAATTTTACTACTTTGAGATATGTTCCATCAATACCAAGTTTATTGAGGGTTTTTAGCATAATGGGCTGTTGAATTTTGTCAAATGCCTTCTCTGCATCGATTGAGATAATCATGTGGTTTTTGTTTTTACTTCTGTTTATGTGGTGAATTACATTTATAGACTTGCATATGTTGATCCAGCCTTGCATCCCTAGGATGAATCCTACTTGATCATGATGGATAAGTTTTTTAATGTGCTGTTGCAATCGATTTGCCAGTATTTTATTGAAGATTTTTGCATCTATGTTCATCATGGATATTGGCCTGAAGTTTTCTTTTCTTGTTGAGTCTCTGCCGGTTTTCAGTATCAGGATGATGTTGGTCTCAAAAAATGATTTGGGAAGGGTTCCCTCTTTTTGTATTAGTTGGAATAGTTTCAGAAGGAACGGTACTATATCCTCTTTGTGTGTTTGTTAGAATTCGGCTGTGAACTCATCTGGACCTGTGCTTTTTTGTGTGGTAGGCTCTTAATTGCTGCCTCAACTTCAGACCTTGTTATTGGTCTATTCATAATTTCAGCTTCCTCCTGGTTTAGGCTTGGGAGGACACAGGCGTCCAGGAATTTATCCATTTCCTCCTGCTTTACTAGTTTATATGCATAGAGTTGTTTGTAGTATTCTCTGATTATGGTTTGAATTTCTGTGGAATTTGTGGTGATTTCCCCATTATCGTTTTTTATTGCATCTATTTGGTTGTTTTCTCTTTTCCTTTTTTTTCAGTCTGGCTAGTGGTCTATTTTGTTGATCTTTTCAAAAAACCAGCTCTTGGATTTATTGGTTTTTTGAAGGGTTTTTCTCGTCTCTATCTCCTTCAGTTCTGCTCTGATCTTAATTATTTCTTGTCTTCAGCTAGATTTTAAGCTTTTTTGATCTTGCTCTTTTAGGTCTTTCAATTTTGACGATAGGGTGTCCATTTTGGATCTCTCCACTCTTTCTATTTGGGCACTTATTGCTATATATTTTCCTCTACAGACTGCTTCAAATGTGTCCCAGAAATTCTGGTACGTTGTGTCTTTCTTCTCGTTGGTTTCGAAGAATTTCTTTATTTCTGCCTTCATTTCATTGTTTTTCCAATGAACGTTCAAGAGCCAGTTGTTCAGTTTCCATGAAGCTGTGCGGTTCTGAGTTATTTTCTGAATTCTGCGTTCCAACTTGATTGCACTATGGTCTGAGAGACTGTTTGTTATGATTTCAGTTGTTTTGTATTTGCTGAGGAGTGCTTTACTTCTAATTATGTGGTCAATTTTGGAGTAGGTGTGATGTGGTGCTGAGAAGAATGTGTGTTCTGTGGATTTGGATTGGAGAGTTCTTTAAATGTCTATCAGGTTTGCTTGTTTCAGGTCTGAGTTCAAGTACTGAATATCCTTGTTAATTTTCTGTCTGGTTGATCTGTCTGATATTGACAGTGGAGTGTTAAAGTCTCCCACTATTATTGTGTGGGAGTCTAAGTCTCTTTGTAAGTCATTAAGAACTTGTCTTATATATCTGGGTGCTTCTGCATTGGGTCCATATTTATTTAGAATCGTTAGCTCTTCTTGTTGTATCGATCCTTTTACCATTATGTAATGACCTTCTTTGTCCCTTTTGATCTTTGTTTCTTTAAAGTCTATTTTATCAGAGACGAGAATTGCAACTCCTGCTTTTTTTTTTTGCTCTCCATTTGCTTGGTAAATCTTCCTCCATCCCTATGTTTTTAGCCTTTGTGTATCCTTGCATGTGAGGTGGGTTTCCTGGATACAGCACACTGATGGATTTTGGCTTGTCTTTTTTGTTTAATATTTTTGTTACTTAATTTTTCTTTTAATGTTCTAGCCCTGCTGCTGTATGAGTGCTGAGCTCCACTCCAGGCCCTGCTTGTCTGGGGTACACCTGTAGCAGCTGCGGAATAGTATGGGACTCTACCAGTGTCTTCTTCTGCTATCTTTGTTTCTGAATGATGCCTGCCAAATGTCAGTCTGGTTAGTCCTTTTTTGGGGTGATGACTCTTTGGATATACAGGGGTCAGGGAGCTGCTTGAGGAAACGGTCTGTGCTTTATAGGAGCTCCAGTGCTGAGCTGTGAGCTCCGTTGTTCATTCAGCATTGTTTGGATGATGTGTTTATGTCTGCTGCAACAGAACTCAGAAACCCCCACGTTTTTTCCCCCTTAGTTGCTCTGTCTCAGGGAGTTGGGGGTTTCTTTATGAGTATCTGTTGCACTGTCCTGCCCAGCTTGGAGGCAGTCTATTCACTATTTTCCTGCCACAGCTCTGCCCTGCTAGCGTGGGTCCGCCCTGTTGCTGCGGTGCTCCGTTCTGATGTGGCTTGCTCCGCCCTGCTGTGGCTTGCTCCGCCCTGCTGGCGGAGTCTCTCTATTATGGCAGGTTGCCTCGGCAACAGCAGGCTGTATTAGCCATGGGTGGTACTTCAGTAGTGGGGGATTGTGTCAGTAGTGGCAGACGCCCCTCCTGCAACAGGCTTCACCATCCTAGATGCCAGCAGCAACACTCTCAGCCCCACGCGCCTCCAATCGCTGCCCTGCTTGTTCCTGTCAGGGTGGGACCCACTGAGCCGGATCACCCAGCTCCCTGCCTCAGAGTTCGTCCTCTCTCTCTCTCTCTCTTCCTCTCCCCAACCTGAATGGTTGACTCTCTCACTGGCACCCCAGTAGCCTGCTGATAGGGCACTGGGATCCGTGCGATCTCCCGTGCCACTGCCCACTCCACTGGCTCAGATCACATTTCCCAGGAATCTCCTGGTCTGTCTCATTTTCCAAGTCCCATTCAATCAGATGGACATGCCAATCTGCCCATTCAAATCTCAGATTGCCGGTTTAACAGGGCACCCGGACCAGTGAGTTTTGATCCCGGTGCGCTGCGGAACCGGCCAATGCGGCTGTGGGAGCCGGCTGTGCTATCATTCCCTGTCTCTTCCACACCTGGGACTTTCAATGTTCTGTGGGCAAAAAAGATCTGTCCGAGAATGTGGCTAGGACTCACCCTCTGCGCCTTCACTGAGAGCTGAAATCCGGAGTCGCCTCTATGACGCCATCTTGGAAGTCTCAACTCTGCATTTTTCACTGAGATGGTGGGTGTACAGTCATATCAAATAGTCTCTAGTCTGTTCCCCAGGTGTGACTTATGCAGTGAGACTCTGAATAAGTGGCTATATCTAATAGATTCCTGAGTATTTTCCAGATATATAAGATTCTTCACCGAAAATTTCAATATGTGGCCATGTGAAATAAAATTCTGACGTTTCCATAGGTCTGTATTATTCTGCTATGCTCTGAATGAATTGCCATAATATAGAGACTCCTGAATACTCTTTAGGCTTGCGTTTTTACATTAGGCTCTAAATGAGAGGCTATATGAATAGAATCCTGACTTTCCCCAATGTGTATATTATTCAGTTATGCTCTGAATAAGTGGCTATATAAAATAGAATTCTGACTACAATACAGGTGTTCCTTATTTAATGAAGCACTGAAACAAATGCCACATGTAATAGCATACTAAATATTTTTCAGGTATGTATTATTCACTGAGGCTCTGCAATTTTGGCCACATAAAACTGTTTTCTGTCTACACCACAGGCCTGTATTTTTGAGTCTGACTCTCAATATTTGGGCATATGGAAAAGACTAGTGACTATTCCAAAGTTGTGTATTACTCACAAAGGCTTTGATTTTGTGGCCATATAAAATAGACTGGAGTCTATTCCTCACGTGTGCATTATTCCCTGAGGGAGTAAATGAGAGGCTATAAAAAGTAAACTCCTAACTCTTCCCCAGGTTTCTGTTACTCAGTGAGGCTCTTGTGAGACCATATAAAACAGGATGCTGTCTATCTTATATATTTGTATTAGTCAGTGAATCTTTGAATGAGTTGCTACATAAAACAGACTGCTAAGAACTTTACATTTTTGCATTATTTACTTAGTTTACGAGTCTGTGGCCATATGAAATGGAATCCTGACTAATCCACACGTGCATATGATACACTGAGGCAATGAATGAGTGTCCAAATGAAATAAACTCCTGGCTACTCCACATTATTTACCGAGGCTCTGAATGAACGTCCATCCAAATAGACTCCAAATTATTCTGCGGGTATGTATTATTCAGTGATGCTCAGCAGAGTTGGCCATATTAATTAGACTCTTTACTATATCAAGGGTCTCTCTTATTCACTAAGGCTCTGAATCTGTGTCTACATGACATAGATTTCTGACTACACCACATTATTCAGTGACACTTTGAATAAGAGGCCTCTTGAAAAAGTCTACTGACTATTCCACAGTTGTACATTACTTAGGGAGACTCTGAATGAGAGGATAAAAGTAAATCCTGAATATATTTCCTGGTGTCTAAATTGAGTGAGGCTCTCAACGAGTGGCCATAGAAAAGAGACTTCTGACTATTCCACAGGTGTGCATTGTTCAGTGACTCTCCGGATTAGTTGCCATAAAAGATAGACTCCAGACGATATGACCAGTGTGTAATATTCAGTGAGGCTTAGAAAGAGGGGCCATATGAAACGGACTTCTAATTAGTCCACATTTAGCTTATTCACTGATTGTCTGAATGAGGAGCCATATAACATAGACTCCTCATTATTCTCCATGTGTGCATTATTCAAATATATTATGTATGAGTGTCCATACTAAATAAACTCCTGACCCTCCCACAGGTGAGTATTACTCAGCAATACCCGGAATTAGAGTTCATACAAAATAGACTCCTGACTATCACCCAGGTGTGTATCATTCAGGAAGGAACTTAATTCGTGGATATTATAAACAGCCTCCAGATTACTCCATAGAAGTTTATTATTCACTGAAACTTTGTATGAGGGGCCTGACTATTAAATGGACACCTGACTATTGCTGCATTGTGAATTATTCCATAAGGTTGTAAATGAGTGTTAGTATGAAATAGAACCACAAGGATTCTCAAGGTGTGTACAATTCAGGGAGGCACAGAATGAGTGGCCATATAAAAAACTGCTCGACTATTACCCTTGTGTGGGTTACACACGGAGGCTCTAAATGAGTGGCTACATGAAGTAGACACTTAACTCTTCCCCAGGTGTTTATTATTGAATGAGTTTCTGAGTAAGTGGGCACCAAAAAAGTCTCAGGTGTCTTTCCCAGGTTGTCTTTATTACAGAGACTCTGTATGTGTAGCCATTTGAAGTAGACCCTTGACTGTTTCTGAGGGAAGTGTTATTCTCAGAGGCTCTGAACGAGTGCCCATGTGAAAGAGATTCCTGACTTATCAGATATACATATTATTCACTAAAACACTGAAACAGTGGCCTTATAAATTAGACCCCATTTTACTCCACAGGTGTGCGTTATTCTTTTACCCTCCAAACGAATCACCATGTGAAATATACAGGTGATCTTTTCACACATGTGCAGTATTAGAAGAGGTTCTGTATGAGTGTTTATATCAAATAGTCTCCTGACCCTCACATAAGTGTATGTCATTCCCAAAGCTGCTTCATTTGGATATACTTTGAATAGGGTCTTTATTTCTCCACAGCTCTTTATTATGCACTTAAGCTCTGAATGACTGGCTAAATGAAATAGACTCCTTACTATTGCCAAACTGTGCATTATTCGGTAATGCTGTGATTGAGTGTCCATATGACCTGGACTCTGACTATTCCCTAGGTGTGTATTCTTTCGGTAGATTCTTAATGAATGACCACATAAAATCGACTCCTGACACTTTCCTATTGACTATTTCTCAGCTCTGCATTTTTTACTGAGACTGTGGGTGTACAGTGATATCAAATAACCTCTAGTCAGTTCCCCAGGTGTGACTTATGCAGTGAGACTCTTAATGGTGTCTATTCCACACATGTGCATTATTCCACACGTGGCTATATATAATAGATTCCTGAGTATTATCCATATATATAAGATTTTTCACTGAGGATTTGAATAAGTGGCCATGTGAAATACATCCCTGATATTTTCGTAGGTCTGTATTATTCTGGGAGGCACTGAATGAGTGGCCATAATACAGAGACTCAATAATTCTCCTCTAGGCTTGCGTTTTTACATTCGGCTCTAAATGAGTGGCTATACAAAATATAATGCTGACTTTCCCCAAGGTGTTTGTTATTCAGTAAGGCTCTGAATATGTGGCTATACAAAATAGATTTTTGACTATAATACAGGTGTTCGTTATTTAATGAATTACTGAAATAGATGGCACATGTAATAGCATACTAAATATTCCTCAGATATGTATTATTCACTGAGGCTCTGAAACTTTGGCCATATAAAATTGTTTTCTGTCTAGACCACAGGTGTATATTTTTGACTCTGACTCTCAATATTTGGGCATATGAATTAGTCTAGTGACTATTCCAAAGTTGTGTATTACTCACACAGGCTTTGATTTTGTGGCCACATAAAATAGACTGGTGTCTATTCCACACGTGTGCATTATTCCATTAGGTAGTAAATGAGAGCCTATATAAAGTAGATGCCTAACCCTTACCCAGGTTTCTGTTATTCTGTGAAGCTCTTCTTGTCGGACCATGTGAAACAGGATGCTGTCTATCTTTAATATTTGTATTATGCAGTGTAACTCTGAATGAGATGCTATGCAAAATATACTGCGGAGTATTTTATATTTGTGCATTATTTACAGAGATTACGAGTCAGTGGCCATAGGAAATGGAATCCTGACAAATCCACACGTGCATATTTTCCAATGAGGCTATGAATGAGTGTCCAAATGAAATAGACTCCTCTCTACTCCACATTATTTACCGAGGCTCTGCATGAACGTCCATCGAAAATAAACTCCAAATTATTCTCCAGGTATGTTTTACTCAGTGAGGCTCAGCAGAGTTGGCCATATTAATAAGAATCTTTACTATAACAAGGGTCTCTCTTATTCACTGAGGCTTTGAATCTGTGTCTCCATGACATAGACTCCTGATTATACCACATTATTCAGTGACATTACGAATGAGAGGCCACATGAAAAAGTCTCCTGACTATCCCACAGGTGTGCATTAATTAGTGAGACTTTGAATGAGGGGATGAAAGTAAATCCTGAATATTTTTCCAGGTGTGTACATTTAGTGAGGCACTCAACGAGTGGCCATAGAAAAGAGACTTCTAACTATTCCACAGGTGTGCATTATTCAGTGACTCTCTGGATTAGTGGCCATAAAAAATATACTCCAGGGGATATCACAAGTGTGTAATATTCAGTGAGGCTGTGAAAGAGGGGCCATATGAAACAAACTTCTAATTACTCCACGTGTGTGTTATTCCTTCTTTGTCTGAATGAGGAGCCGTATGAAATAGACGCCTAATTATTATCGATGTGTGCATTATTCAAAGAGGATATTTATGAGTGTCCATACCAAATAAACTCCTGACACTCCCCCAGGTGTGTATTACACAGCGATATGCGAAATTAGAATTCATATAAAGCAGACTCTAGACTATCACCCAGGTGTTTATCATTCAGGAAGGCACTTAATTCGTGGATATCTTAAACAGCCTCCTGGTTTCTCCATAGAAGTTTATTATGCACTGAAACTTTGAATGAGAGGCCTGTCTATTAAATAAACACCTGACTATCGCTCCACTGTGAATGATTCAATAATGTTCTAAATGAGCGGTAGTATGAAGTAGAATCATGAGGTTTCCCCAGCTGTGTATCATTCAGGGAGGCACAGAATGAGTGGCCATATAAAAAATGCTCAACTATTACCCTGGTGTGGATTATTCACTGAGGCTCGAAATAAGTGGCTACATGAGGTAGACACTTAACTCTTCCCCAGGTGTTTATTATTGAAGGAGTCTCTTAGTTAATGTTTATTATTGAAAAAGTCTCTGAGTAAGTGGGCATAAAAAAGAATCTCAGATGTATTGCCCAGGTTTTCATTGCTTACAGAGACTCTGAATGTGTAGCTATTTGAAGTAGACCCTTCACTGTTGCTGAGGAAAGTATTATTCACAAAGGCTCTGAACAAGAGCCCAAGTGAAAGAGATTCCTGACTTATCAGATATACATATTATTCACTAAAACACTGAAAGAGTTGCCTTATAAAATTGACGCGATTTTTCTCCACAGGTATGCATTATTCTTTTACCTTCCAAACGAATCACCATGTAAAATATACAAGTGATTATTCCACACACGTGCAGTATTCGAACAGCTTCTGTATGAGTGTTTATATCAAATAGTCTCCTGACCCTCACATATGTGTATGTCATTCACGAAGCTGCTTAATTTGTGTCTACTTTAAATAGGGTCTTAATTTTTTCCACAGCAGTTTATTATGCATTTAAGCTCTGAATAATAGGATAAATGAAATAGACTCCTTACTATTGCCCCACTGTGCATTATTCGGAAATGCTGTGACTGAGTGGCCATATGACCTGGACTCTGACTATTGCCAAGGTGTGTATTCATTCGGGAGTTTCTGAATGTGTGACCACATAAAATAGACTACTGACTCTATCCTCTTGACTATTTCTTAGCTCTGCATTTTTCACTGAGACGGTGGGTGGACGGTCATATCAAATAGTCTCTAGTCTGTTTCCCAGGTGTGACTTATGCAATGAGACTCTGAATAAGTGGCAGCATATAATAGATTCCTGAGTATTTTCCAAATATATTAGATTCTTCACGGAGGATTTGAATAAGTGGCCATGTGAAATAAACCCCTGACGTTTCCATAGGTCTGTATTATTTTGTGAGGCTCTGAATGAGTGGCCATAATATAGAGACTCTTGAATACTCCTTAGGCTTGCGTTTTTACATTCGACTCTAAATGAGTGGCTATACGAAATACAATCCTGACTTTACCCAAGGTGAATGTTATTCTATTAGGCTCTAAATTTGTGGCTACACAAAATAGAATTCTGACTACAATACAGGTGTTTCTTATTTAATGAAGCACTGAAATAGATGCCACAGGTAATAGCATACTAAATATTCCTCAGGTATGTATTATTCACTGAGGCTCTGAAACGTTGGCCATATAAATTTTTTTCCTGTATAGACCACAGACGTGTATTTTTGAGACTGACCCTAAATATTTGGACATATGGAATAATGAAGTGACTATTCTAAAGTTGTGTATTGCTCACACAGGCTTTGATTTTGTGTCAATATAAATAGACTCGTGTCTATTCTACACGTGTGCATTATTCCCTTCCCCAGGTTTCTGTTACTCAGTGAGGCTCTTCTTGTGAGACCATATGAAACAGGATGCTGTCTATCTTTATTATTTGTATTATTCAGTAAATCTCTGAATGAGTTGCTATATAAAATAGACTGCTGAGTATTTTACATTTGTGCATTATTTACTGAGGTTATGAGTAAGTGACCATATAAAATGGAATCTTGAATAATCCACACATGCATATTATCCACTGAGGCTATGAATAATTGTCCAAATTAAATAGACTCCTGGCTACTCCACATTATTTACCGAATCTCTGAATGAACGTCCACAGTAAATAGACTCCAAATTATTCTCCAGGTATATATTATTCAGTGAGGTTCAGCAGAGTTGGCCATATTAAATAGACTGTTTATTGTATCATGGGTCTCTATTATTCACTGAGGCTCTGAATCTGTGTCTACGTGACATAGACTCCTGACTACACCACATTATTCAGTGACACTCCGAATGAGAGGCCACATGAAAAAGTCTCCTCATTATTCCACAGGTGTTCATTACTTAGTGAGACACTGAATTACGGGATGAGAGTAAATCGTGAATATTTTTCCAGGTGTGTACATATAGTGAGGCTCTCAGCAAAAGGCCATAGCAAAGAGACTTCTGACTATTCCACAGTTGTGCATTATTCAGGGACTCTATGGATTAGTGGCCATAAAAAATAGACTCCAGACGATATCACAAGTGTGTAATACTCAGTGATGCTGTGAAAGAGAGGCCATATGAAACGGTCTTCTTATTACTCCACATGTGAGTTATTCACTGTTTGTCTGAATGAGGAGCCATATGACATAGACTCCTCAATATTCTCCATGTGTGCATTATTCAAACAGGTTATGTATGAGTGTCCATACCAAGTAACCTCTTGACACTCCCCCAGGTGTGTATTACTCAGTGATACCCGGAATTAGAGTTCATATAAAAGAGACTCCTGTCTATCACCCAATTGTGTATCATTCAGGAAGGCAGTAAATTCGTGGATATCTTAAACAGCCTTTTGATTTCTCCATAGAAGTTTATTATTCACTGAAACTTTGAATGAAAGCCCTCACTATTAAATAGACACCTGACTATTGCTCCATTTTGAATTATTCAATAAGGTTCTAAATGAGTGCTAGTATGAAAAAGAATCATGATAATTCCCCTGGTGTGTATATTTCAGGGAGGCACAGAATGAATGGCCATAGAAAAAATGGTCGACTATTACCCTGGTGTGGATTAATAACTGAGGCTCTAAATGAGTGGCTCCATGAGGTAGACACTTAACTCTTCCCCAGGTGTTTACTATTGAATGAATCTCTGAGTATGTGGGCACAAAAAAGAGTCTCAGGTGTATTGCCCAGGTGTTCATTACTTACAGAGACTCTGATTGCCTAGGCATTTGAAGTAGACCCTTAACTGTTTCTGAGGAAAGTATTATTCACAGAGGCTCTGAACTAGTGCCCATGTGAAAGAGATTTTTGACTTATCAGATATACATATATTTCACTAAAATCCTGAAAGAGTGGCCTTATAAAATAGACCCCATTTTACTCCACAGGTGTGCATTATTCTTTTGCCCTTGAGATGAATCACCATGTGAAATATACAAGAGATTTTTCCACACATCTGCAGTATTCGAAGAGGTTCTGTATGAGTGTTTATATCAAATAGTCTCCTGACCCTCACATATGTGTATGTCATTCACGAAACTGCTTAATTTGGGTCTACATTGACTAGTGTGTTCATTTCTCCACAGCTGTGTTTTATGCACTTAAGCTCTGAATGACAGGCTAAATGAAATAGACCCTTACTATTGCCCCATTGTGCATTATTCGGTAATGCTGTGATTGAGTGGCCATATGACCTGGACTTTGGCTATTCCCAAGGTGTGTATTCTTTCAGGAGTTTCTGAATGAGTGATCACAAAAAATAGACTCCTGACTCTATCCTATTGATTATTTCTCAGCTCTGCATTTGTCACTGAGACGGTAGTTGTACAGTCATATCAAATAATCTCTAGTCTGTTCCCCAGGTGTGACTTATGCAGTGAGACTAAGAATAAGTGGCTATATATAATAGATTCCTGAGTGTTTTCCAGATATATAAGATTCTTCACTGACGATTTGAATAAGTACCCATGTGAAATTCACGTCTGACGTTTCCATAGGTGTGTATTATTCTGTAAGGCTCTGAATGAGTTGTCGTAATATAGAGACTCCTGAATTCTCCTCTAGGTTTGCGTTTTTACATTCAGCACTAAATGAGTGGCTACACGAAATAGAATCCTGACTTTCCCCAAGGTTTATGATATTCAGTTAGACTCTGAAAATGTGGCTATAAAAATAGACTTCTGACTACAATACAGGTGTTCCTTATTTAATGAAGCACTGAAATAGATGCCACATGTAATAGCATACTAAATATTCCTCAGGTATGTATTATTCACTGAGGCTCTGAAACGTGGCCAATATGAATTTTTTTCCTGCCTAGACCACAGACGTGTATTTTTCAGCCTGAATAAATATTTGAGCATATGGAATAGACTAGTGACTATTCCAAAGTTGTGTATTACTCACACAGGCTTTGATTTTGTGGCCATATAAATAGACTGGTGTCTATTCCACACGTGTGCATTATTTTGTGAGGTAGTAAATGAGAGGCTATATAAAGTAGACTCCTAACACTTCCCCAGGTTTCTGTTACTGAGTGAGGCTCTCTTTGTGAGACCATATAAAACAGGATGCTGTTTATCTTTAATACTTGTATGATTCAGTGGATCTCTGAATGAGTTGCTATATAAAATAGGCTGCTGGGTACTTTACATTTGTGCATTATTTACTGAGGTTACGAGTAAGTGGCCATATAAAATGGAATCCTGACTAATCCACACCTGCATATTATCCACTGAGGCTATGAATGAGTGTCCAAATTAAATAGACTCCTGGCTACTCCACATTATTTACCGAGTCTCTGAATGAATGTCCTTCGAAAATAGACTCCAAATTATTCTCCAGGTATGTATTATTCAGTGAGGATCAGCAGAGTTGGCCATATTAATTAGACTGTTTACTATATCATGGGTCTCTCTTAATTAATGAGGCTCTGAATCTGTGTCTACGTGACATAGACTCCTGACTACACCACATTATTCAGTGACACTGCGAATGAGAGACGACATGAAAAATCTCCTGATTATTCCACTGGTGTGCATTACTTAGTGAGACTCTGAATGAGGGGATGTAAGTAAATCCTGAATATTTTTCCAGGTGTGTACATATAGTGAGGCTTTCCGCAAGTGGCCAAAGCAAAGAGACTTCTGACTATTCCACAGTTGTGCATTATTCAGGGACTCTCTGGATTAGTGGTCATATAAAATAGACTCCTGATGATCTCACAAGTGTGTTATATTCTGTGATTATATGAAAGAGGGGCCATATAAAACGGTCTTCTAATTAGACCACATGTGCTTTATTCACTGTTTGTCTGAACGAGGAGCCATATGACATAGACTCCTCAATATTCTCCATGTGTGCATTATTCAAACAGGTTATGTATGAGTGTCCATACCAAGTAAACTCCTGACACTCCCCCAGGTGTGTATTACTCAGCGATACCAGGAATTAGAGTTCATATAAAACAGACTCCTGACTATCACCTAAGTTTGTATCATTCAGGAAGGCAATTAACACGTGGATGTCTTAAAGACCCTTTTTATTCCTCCATAGAAGTTTATTATTCACTGAAACTTTGAATGAAAGGCCTTCCTATTAAATAGACACCTGAGTATTGCTCGATTTTAAATTATTCAATAAGGCTCTAAATGAGTGGTAGTATGAAATTGAATCATTAGGATTCCCAGGTGTGTATCATTCATGGAGGCACAGAATGAGAATCCATATAAAAAATGCTCGACTATTAACCTGGTGTGGATTACTCACTGAGGCTCTAAATGAGTGGCTATATGAAGTAGACACTTAACTATTCTTCAGGTGCTTATTATTGAATGCGTCTCTGAGTAAGTGGGCATAAAAAAGAGACTCAGATGTATTGCCCAGGTGTTCATTACTTACAGAGACTCTGAATATTTATCAATTTGAAGTAGACCCTCAGCTGTTTCTGAGGAAAGTATTATTCACAGAGGCTCTGAACGAGTGCCCATGTGAAAGAAATTCCTGTCTTATTAGATATACATATTATTCACTAAAACACTGAAGGAGTGGTCTTATACAATTGACCCCATTTTTCTCCACAGGCGTGCGATATTCTTTTCCCCTCCAAATGAATTATCATCTGAAATATACAAGTAATTATTCCACACATGTGCAGGATTCGAAGAGGTTCTGTATGAGTGTTTATATCAAATAGTCTCCTGACCCTCACATATGTGTATGTCATTCACGAAGCTGCTTAATTTGGATTTACTTTAAATAGGGTCTTCATTTCTTCACAGCTGTTTATTATGCACTTAAGCTCTGAATGATAGGCTAAATGACATAGACTCCTTACTATTGCCCCATTGTGCATTATTCGGTAATGGTGTGATTAAGTGGATATATGACTTGAACTCTATTTTGAAAATGTGTATTATTTCAGGTGTTTCTGAAGGAGTGACCACATAAAATAGACTCCTGACTCTATCCTCTCGACTTTTTCTCAGCTCTGCATTTTTCACTGAGACGGTGGGTGTACAGTCATATCAAATAGTCTCTAGTCTGTTCCCCAGGTGTGACTTATGCAGCGAGACTCTGAATAAGTGGCTATATGTAATAGATTCCCGAGCATTTTCCAGATATATAAGATTCTTCACTGAGGATTTCAATAAGTGGCCATGTGAAATATACCCCTGACATTTGCATACGTCTGTATTATTCTGTGAGGCTCTGAATGAGTGGCCATAATATAGAGACTCCTGAATACTCTTTAGGCCTGCTTTTCTTCATTTGGCTCTAAATGAGTGGATATACAAAATAGAATCCTGACTTTTCCAGAGGTGTGTGTTATTCAGTTAGGCTTTGAATATGGGGTTATACAAAATAAAATTCTGACTAAAATACAGGTGTTCCTTATTTAATGAAGCACTGAAATAGATGCCACATGTAATAGCATACTAAATGTTCCTCAGGTATTTATTATTCACTGAGGCTCTGAAACTTTGGCCATATAATTTTGTTTCCCGTCTCGACCACAGACGTGTATTTTTGAGTCTGACTCTAAGTATATGGGCATAAGTAATGTAGAGACTATTACAAAGCTGTGTATTACTCACACAATCTTTGATTTTCTGGCCATATAAAATAGACTGGTGTCTATTCCACACGTGTGCATTATTCCCTGAGGTAGTAAATGAGAGGCTATATAAAGTAGACTCATAAAACTTTCCCAGGTTTCTGTTACTCAGTGAGGCTATTCTTGTGAGACCATATGAAACAGGATGCTGTCTATCTTTAATAATTGTATTATTCAGTGAATCTCTGAATGAGTTGCTATATAAAATAGACTGCTGAGTACTTTACATTTCTGCATTATTTACTGAGGTTATGCATCAGTGGCCATAAGGAATGGAATAATGATGAATCCGCACATGCATATTATCCACTGAGACTATGAATGAGTGTCCAAACGAAATAGACTCCTGGCTACTCCACATTATTTACCGAGGTTCTGAATGAACTTCCATCGGAAATAGACTCCAAATTATTCTCCAGGTATGTATTATTCAGTGAGGCTCCGCAGAGTTGTCCATATTAATTAGACTCTTTACTATATCAAGGGTCTCTCTTATTCACTGAGGCTCTGAATCTGTGTCTACATGACATAGACTCCTGACTACACCACATTATTCAGTGACACTCTGAATGAGAGGCCCCATAAAAAAGTCTCCTGATTATTCCACAGGTGTGCATTACTTAGTGAGACTCTGAATGAGGGGATAAAAGTAAATCCTGAATATTTTTTTAGGAGTGTAAATTTAGTGAGACTCTCAACGAGTGGCCATAGGAAAGAGACTTCTGACTATTACAAAGATGTGCATTATTCAGTGACTCTCTGTATTAGTGGCCATAAAAAATAGAATCCAGACGATATCACAAGTGTGTAATATTCAGTAAGGTTGAGAAAGAGGGGCCAAATGAAACGGACTTCTAATTACTCCACATGGGCTTTATTCATTATTTGTCTGAACAAAGAACCATATGATATAGACTCATAATTATTCTTCATGTGTGCATTATTTAAACAGGATATGTATGAGTTTTCCTACCAAATAAACTCTTGACACTCCCCCAGATGTGTATTACTCAGCGTTACTCGGAATTAGAGTTCATATAAAATAGACTCCTGACTATATCCAATGTGTGTATCATTCAGAAAGCACTTAATTCGTGAATATCTTAAACAGTCTCCCGATTCCTCCATAGAAGTTTATTATGCACTGAAACTTTGAATGAGAGGCCTGACTATTAAATAGACACCTGACTATTGCTCCATTGTGAATTATTCAATAAGGTTCTAAATGAATGGTAGTATGACATAGAATCATGAGGATTCCCCAGGTGTGAATCATTCAGGGAGGCACAGAATGAGTGGCCATATAAAAAATGCTCAACTATTACCCTTGTGTGGATTACTCACTGAGGCTCTAAATGAGTCGCTACATGAAGTGGACACTTAACTCTTCCTCAGTTCTTTATTATTGAATGAGTCTGTGAGTAAGAGGGCACAAAATAGAGTCTCAGGTGTATTGCCCAGGTGTTCATTATTTACAGAGACTCTGAATGTGTAGCCATTTCAAGTAGAACCTTGACTGCTTCTGAGGAATGTATTATTCACAGAGGCTCTAAATGAGTCCCCATGTGAAAGAGATTCCTGACTTATCAGATATACATATTATTCCCTAAAACACTGAAAGAGTGGCCTTATAAAATAGACCCCGTTTTACTCCACAGGTGTGCCTTATTCTTTTACCCACCAAATAATTCACCATGTGAAATATACAAGTGATTATTCAACAAATGTGCAGTATTTGAAGAGGTTTTGTATGAGTGTTTATATCAAATAGTCTCCTGACCCTCACATATGTGTATTTCATTGACGATGCTGCTAAATTTCGGTTTACATTGAATTGGTACTTTATTTCTTCACAGCTCTTTATTATGCACTTAATCTCTGAATGATAGGCTAAATGAAATAGACTCCTTACTATTGCACCATTGTGCATTATTCGGTAATGCTGTGATTGAGTAGCCATATGACCTTGACTCTGACTATTCCCACTGTGTGTATTTTTTTCAGGAGTTTCTGAATGAGTGACCTCATAAAATAGACTCCTGACACTATCTGCTTGACTCTTTAACAGCGCTGCATTTTTCAATGAGACAGTGGGTGTACGGTCATATCAAATAGTCTCTAGTCTGTTCCCCAGGTGTGACTTATGCAGTGATACTCTGAATAAGTGGCTATATATAATAGATTCCTGAGTATTTACCAGATATATAAGATTCTTCACTGGGGATTTGAATAAGTGGCCATGGAAAATACACCCCTGACATTTGCATATGTCTGTATTATTCTGCGAGGCTCTGAATGAGTGGTCATAATATAGAGACTCCTGAATACTCCTTAGGCTTCTGTTTCATCATTCGGCTCTAAATGAGTGGATATACAAAATAGAATCCTGACTTTTCCCAAGGTGTTTGTTATTCAGTTAGGCTCTGAATATGTAGCTATACAAAATAAAATTCTGACTACAATACAGGTGTTCCTTATTTAATGAAGCACTGAAATAGATATCACATGTAATAGCATACTAAATATTCCTCAGATATGTATTATTCACTAAGGATCTGAAACTTAGGCCATATAAATCTGTTTCCTATCTAGACCACAGGCGTGTATTTTTGAGTCTGACTCTAAATATTTGGGCATATGGAATAGACTAGTGACTATTCCAAGGTTTTGTATGACTCACACAAGCTTTGAGTTTGTGGCCATATAAATAGACTGGTGTCTATTCCACACGTGTGCATTATTCCCTGAGGTCGTAAATGAGAGGCTATATAAAGTAGACTCCTAACACTTCCCGAGGTTTCTGTTACTCAGTGAGGCTCTCTTTGTGAGACCATATAAAACAGGATGCTGTTTATCTTTAATACTTGTATGATTCAGTGGATCTCTGAATGAGTTGCTATATAAAATAGGCTGCTGGGTACTTTACATTTGTGCATTATTTACTGAGGTTACGAGTAAGTCGCCACATAAAATGGAATCCTGACTAATCCCCACGTGCATATTATCCACTGAAGCTCTGAATGAGTGTCCAAATAAAATAGACTCCTGGCTACTCCACATTATTTACTGAGGTTCTTAATGATCATCTATTGAAAATAGACTCCAAATTATTCTCCAGGTATGTATTATTCAGTGAGGCTCAGTAGAGTTGGCCATATTAATTAGACTCTTTGCTGTATCAAGTGTCTCTCTTATTCACTGAGGCTCTAAATCTGTGTCTGTATGACATAGACTTCTCACTATACCACATTATTCAGTGACACTCCGAATGAAAGACCACATGAAAAAGTCTCCTGAATATTCCACAGGTGTGCTTTACTTAGTGAGACTCTGAATAAAGGGATGAAAGTAAATACTGAATACTTTTTTAGGTGTGTAAATTTATTGAGGCTCTCAATGACTGGCCATAGAAAAGAGACTTCTGGAACTTTGTTCCAAGATGGTATTGTAGAGGCGACTCAGGATTGCAGCTCTCAGTGAAGGCGCAGAGGGTGAGTCTTAACCGCATTCTCAGATGGACCCTTTTTGCACACAGAGCGTTGAATGTCCCAGGTGTGGGAGAGACATGGGACACTAGTGCAGCTGGCTAGCAGGATGGTTTGGCCAGAGCCATAGCCCAGCAGGACCCAGCATGGCATTCACTGGTCTGGGTGCCCTGTTAAACCGGCAATATGAGATTTGGAAGGGCAGATTGGCATGTCCATCTGATTGAACGGGACTTGGACAATGAGCCAGACCAGGAGATTCCTGGAAAACGTGATCTGAGCCATTGCAGTGGGCCTTGGCACCAGAGATTGCAGCGATTCCAGTGCCCTATCGGCAGGCTACTGGGGCGCCAGTGAGAGAGTCAACCATTCAGCTTGGAGAGAGCAAGAGAGAGAAAGAGAGGACAGACTCTGAGGGAGGGAGCTGGGTGTTCGGGCTTGGCGGGTCCCACCCTCATGGGGACAAGCAGGGCGGCGATTGGAGGTGCTCGGGGCTGAGAGATTTGCTGCCAGCATCTAGGATGGTGCAGCCCGGTGAGGGAGAGGCATCCGCCACTATGGACGCAATCAGCCCCTATTGAAGTACCGCATCCTGCTGTTGCTAGGCAACCTGCTATAACAGAGAGACTCCACCAGCAAGGCAGAGCATGCCACAGCAGAACAGAGCCCTGCCACAGTATGGTGGACCCACGCTAGCAGGGTGGAGCCCCGGCAGGCAAATAGTAAATAGACTGCCTCCTAGCGGGGCAGGACAGTGCAACAGATACTCATAAAGAAAGCCCCAACTCCCTGAGACAGATCATCTAAGCTGGGATAGAAAAGGAGGGTTTTATGAGTTCTGTTGCAGCAGACATAAAGACATCCTCCGAACAACCCTGAATGAACAACGGAGCTCATAGCTCAGCACTGGAGCTCCTATAAAGCACAGACTGTCTCCTCAAGCAGCTCCCTGTCCCCTGTATGTCCATAGAGTCACCCCAACAAAGGACTAATCAGACTGACATTTGGCGGGCATCATTCTGGAATAAAGATAGCAGAAGAAGAACCCAGTAGCATCCCTCACTGTTCTGCAGCTGCTACAAGTGTACCCCAGAAAAGCAGGGCCTGAAGAGGACCTCAGCATTTGTACAGCAGAGGGGCTAGACCATTAGAGGGAAAACTAAGTAACAGAAATACTTCATCATCAACAATCTGGGCGTCCACACAGATATCCAATTGAGAAATCAGCAACTACTAAGATGACAGGTGGATAAATCCATAAAGATGGAAAGAAACCAGCGCAAAAGGAGGAAAACACCCGAAACCAAAACACCTGCTCTCCTAAAAAGGACCAAAACTCCTCATCAACAAGGGAACAAAGCTGCATGGAGAATGATTGTGACGAAATGACAGAATCAGGCTTCAGAAAGTGGATAATGAGAAACTTCAGTGAGCTAAAAGAACATGTTATAAATCAGCGCAAAGAAACTAAGAACCTTGAAAAAAGATTTGAAAAATGATTCGAGGAATTGATAAGAAGAATGCACAACTTAGAGAGGAATATGAATGAATTGAAGGAGCTGAAAAACACAACACGAGAACTTCACGAAGCATGCACAAGTTTCAACAGCCGAATTGACCAAGCAGAAGAAAGAATATGAGAAGTTGAAGATCAACTCAATGAAATAAAACGAGAAACCAAGATTAAAGAAAAAAGCGCAAAAAGGAATAAACAAAATCTCCAAAAAATGTGGGACTATGTGAAGAGACACAACCTACGTTTGATAGGTGTACCAAAATGGGATGAATAGAATGAATCCAAGCTGGAAGATACTTATCAGGATATTATCCAGGAAAATTTTCCCAACCTAGCAAGACAGGTCAATACTCAACTCCAGGAAATACAGAGAACACCACGAAGATACTCCGCAAGAAGAGCAACCCCAAGGCACATAATCGTCAGATTCACCAGGGTTGAAATGAAGGAGAAAATACTAAGGGCAGCCAGAGAGAAAGGTCGGGTCGCACACAAAGGAAAGCCCATCAGACTCACAGCATATCTCTCAGCAGAGACTGTACAAGCCAGAAGAGAGTGGGTGCCAATATTCAACATCCTTAAAGAAAAGAACTTTTAACCTAAAATTTCATATCCAGCCAAACTCAACTTCATAAGTGAAGGAAAAATCAAATTCTTCATGAACAAGCAAGTACTCAGAGTTTTGGTCACCACTAGGCCTGCTTTACAAGAGCTCCTGAAAGAGGCACTACACATAGAAAGAAACAACCAGTACCAGCCATCCTAAAAGCATACCAAATGCTAAAGAAAATCAACAAAATGAAGTATGTAAATAAACCAACGGGCAAAACACCCGGTTAGCATCAAAATGGCAGTATCAAATTCACACATAACAATATTAACCCTAAATGTAAATGGGCTAAATGCACCAATCAAAAGACACAGACTGGAAAATTGGATAAAAAACCAAAACCCATCGGTGTGCTCTATCCAGGAAACACACCTCACACGCAAGGATACACAAAGCTCAAAATAAAGGCATGGAGAAAGATTTACCAAGCAAATGGAGAGCAAAAAAAAGCAGGAGATGCAATTCTCATCTCTGATAAAATAGACTTTAAAGCAACAAAGATCAAAAGGGACAAAGAAGGTCATTACATAATGGTAAAAGGATCGATACAACAAGGAGATAACAATTCTAAATATATATGGAAAAATGCAGGAGCACCCATATATATAAGGCAAGTTCTTAATGACTTACAAAGAGACTTAGACTCCCACACAATAATAGTGGGAGACTTTAACACTCCATTATCAATATCAGACAGATCAACCAGACAGAAAGTTTACAAGGATATCCAGGACTTGAACTCAGACCTGGAACAAGCAAACCTGATAGACATTTACAGAACTCTCCACCCCAAATCTACAGAATATTCATTCTTCTCAGCACCACATCACACCTACCCCAAAATTGACCACATAATTGGAAGTAAAGCACTCCTCAGCAAATGCAAAACAACTGAAGTTATAGCAAACAGTCTCTCAAACCATAGTGCAATCAAGATGGAACTCAGTATTCAGAAAATAACTCAGAACTGCACAGCTTCATGGAAACTGAACAACTGGCTCTTGAATGCTGATTGGATAAACAATGAAATGAAGGCAGAAATAAAGAAGTTCTTCAAAAGCAACGAGAATGAAGACACAACGTACCAGAATTTCTGGGACACATTACAACAGTCTGTAGAGGAAAATATATAGCAATAAGTGCCCACATGAGAAGAGTGGAAAGATCAAAATTGACACCCTATCATCAAAATTGAAAGAGCTACAGGAGCAAGATCAAAAAAGCTCAAACCCTAACTGAAGACAATAATTAACTAAGATCAGAGCAGAAGTGAAGGAGATAGAGACAAGAAGAACTCTTCAAAATATCAATAAATCCAAGAGCTGGTTTTTCAAAAAGATTAACAAAATAGATAGACCACTAGCCAGACTGATAAAAACAAAAAGGGAGAACAAACAGATAGATGCCATAAAAAAGATAATGGGGAAATCACCACAGATTCCACAGAAATATAAACTATCATCAGAGAATACTACAAACAACTCTATGCACATAACTAGTAAACCAGGAAGAAATGGATAAATTCCTGGACACCTGTGTCCTCCCAAGCCTAAACCAGGAGGAAGCTGAAACTATGAATAGACCAATAACAAGGTCTGAAGTTGAGGCAGCAAGTAAGAGCCTACCACACACAAAAAAGGCCTGGTCCAGATGGGCTCACAGCCGCATTCTACCAGACAAACAAAGAGGATCTGGTACCATTACTTCTGAAACTTTTCCAAATAATTCAAAAAAAGGGAACCCTTCCCGAGAGAGATCCAAGATGGCTGATTCCTAAAAGCTCGGGATTGTAGCTCCCAGTGAAAGCTCGATAAACGTGAGGATGCCACATTTTCAGAGAAATTTTCGTCGCTTACGAACCAGAAGATATCCAGTGGAGGAGCCCCGTGGGTCGCCAGAGCGACTTCTGTGGCCAGTGCAGCGGATTTGTCATCGCCTCGGCGCGGCAGCTCTTCGTGCACGGTAAATGGGACTGGTTCCCCTACTGACTGGCGTTTGGAGCTTCAGGAAGGCAGAGCCGCTTGTGGACTCAAGAAGGAAGCCAGACCGGTGATTCCCAGGCAGAAGAGCACCATCAGTCTTATCGGTGTTGTTTTGGCCGGCGCAGTTTGTTGCTGGGATTCCAGCACTGGGAATCAATAAATTGGACATCCTCTCAGGAACTTAATCAGAAAGGCGCTAATTGTAAAGACAACAGATGGATAAAATCACAATAAAGGGGAAAAACAGCCTAAAAAGGCCGAGAAAACCAAAAGTCCAAACCCCTCTTCCTCTACAGAGGATAGCAGTTCCTCATCAGCAACGGAGCAAACCCAATGGAAGAGGACTGTGTTACAGTATATGAAGTAGGCTTTAAAAGGTGGATGATAAAAAATTTTTGGGAGTTGTAACAACTTGTTCTAACCCAATGTAAAGAAACTAAGAACTTTGAATAAAGATTCGATGAAATGCTAAAAAGAATGGACAATATAGAGAGGAATATAATGAACTAATGGAGTTGAAAAATACAACATGAGAGCTTAGGGAAATATGCACAAGTTTGAATAGCCGAATTGATCAAGCAGAAGAAAGGATATCAGAGGTCGAAGATGAAATTAATGAAATGGAATGAGAAGACAAGAATAGAGAAAACACATGGACACAGAGAGGCGGTCTACTATACACTGGGTTCTATTGGGGGGAATGGGGAAGGGACAGCGGGGGGAGCTGGGGAGGGATAGCCTGGGGATGAATGCCAAGTGTGGGTGAAGGGGAGGAAGGCAGCAAAACACACTGCCATGTGTGTACCTATGCAACTATCATGCACGTTCTGCACATGTACCCCAAAACCTATAATGCAATAAAAATTTTAAAAAGAAGAATAGAGAAAAAAGAATAAAAAAAATGAGCAAAGTCTCCAAGAATCATGGGACTATGTGAAAAGACTTATTCTACGTTTGATAGGTGTACCTAAATGTGATGGAGAGAATGAATTCCAGCTAGAAAATACTCTTCAGGATATTATCCAGGAGAATTTTCCCAATCTAGCAAAGCAGGATATTATTCAACCTCAGGTAATACAGAGGATACCACAAAGATATTCCTTAAGAAGAGCAACCCCAAGACACATAATCATTAGATTCACCAGGGTTGAAACAAAGGAGAAAATACTAAGGGCAGCCAGAGAGAAAGGTCAGGTTACCCAGAAAGGGAAACCTATTAGACTAGGAATATAAAATAAAATACCAAGGAATGTAAGAGACCTCTTTAGGGAAAACTACAAACGACTGCTCAACAAAATAAGAGAGGACACAAACAGATGGAGAAACCTTCCATGTTCATGGTTAGGAAGAATGAATATCCAAAAATGGCTATACTGCAGAAAGTAATTTACACAATCAATGCTATCCCCATCAAACTACCATTGAATTTCTTTACAGAACTGGAAAAAACTACCAGGAACTTCATATGGAACCAAAAGGGTCAACTCTAAGCAAAAAGAACACAGCGGAAAGCATCACACTACCAGACTTAAAACTATACTACAAGGCTACAGTCATCAAAACAGCATGGTACTGGTACCAAAACAGAGATGTAGACCAATGGAACAGAACAGAAGCATCGAAGGTAACACAACATATCTACAACCATATCATCTTTGATAAACCAGACAAAAACAGGCAATGGGGAAAGGATTCCGTTTAATGAATGGTGTTGGGAAAACTGGCTAGCCATGTGCAGAAAGCAGAAACTGGACCCCTTCCTGGCACTTTACACTAAAATTAACTCCAGATGGATTACAGACTTAAACATAAGACCTGACACCATAAAAATCCTACAAGAAAATCTACACAAAACCATTCAGGACATAGGAGTAGGCAAGGACTTCGTAACCAAAACACCAAAAGCCAAAATAGACAAATGGGACCTAATCAAACTCCACAGCTTCGGCACAGCAAAAGAAACAGTCACTAGAGTGAATCGGCAACCATCAGAATGGGAAAAAATCTTTGCAGTTTACGCATCTGACAAAGGGTTGATATCCAGAATTTACAAAGAACTCAAACAGATTTACAGAAAGAAAACAAACAAGCCCATTCAAAAATGGGCAAAGCATATGAACAGACACTTTACAAAACAAGACATACATGAGGCCAACAAACATATGAAAAAGTGCTCATCATCACTGGTCATTAGAGAGATGCAAATCAAAACCACATTGAGATACCATCTCACGCCGGTTAGAATGGCGATCATTAAAAAATCTGGAGACAGCAGATGCTGGAGAGGATGTGGAGAAATAGGAACACTCTTACACTGTTGGTGGGAGTGTAAATTAGTTCACCCATTGTGGAAGACAGTGTGGCAATTCCTCAAGGACCTAGAAATAGAAATTCCATTGGACCCAGCAATCCCATTACTGGGTATCTATCCAAAGGACTATAAATCGTTCTACTATAAGGACACATGCACACGAATGTTCATTGCAGCACTGTTTACAATAGCAAAAACTAGAACAAATCAAAATGCCCATCGATAATAGACTGGACTGGGAAAATGTGGCACATATACACCAAGGAAACTTATGCAGCAATAAAAAATGATGAGTTATTGTCCTTTGTAAGGACATGGATGAATCTGGAGAACATTATTCTCAGCAAACTGACACAAGAACAGAAAAAGAAATACCGCATATTCTCACTCATAGGCTGGTGAGAAAAATGAGAACACATGGACACAGGGAGGGGGGTCTACTACACACTGGGGACTATTGGCGGAAATGGGAGGGGAACAGCAGGTGGGGTTCGGGAGGGATAGCCTGGAGATGAATGCCAAGTGTGGTGAAGGGGAGGAAGGCAGCAAACACATTGTTATGTGTGTTCTTACACAACTATATTGCACGTACCGCACATGCACCCCAAAACCTATAATGCAATAATTTTTTTTTTCATTTTTAATATATATATATTTTTTTTAATTTTTATTGCATTATAGGTTTTGGGGTACATGTGCAGAACGTGCAAGATAGTTGCATAGGTACACACATGGCAGTGTGTTTTGCTGCCTTCCTCCCCTTCACCCACACTTGGTATTCATCCCCAGGCTATCCCCCCAGCCCCCACCCCGCTGTCCCTCCCCCATTTCCCTCAACAGTCCCCAGTGTATAGTAGACCGCCTCTCTGTGTCCATGTGTTCTCATTTTTCTCACCCACCTATGAGTGAGTATATGCAGTATTTCTTTTTCTGTTCTTGTGTCAGTTTGCTGAGAATGATGTTCTCCAGATTCATCCATGTCCTTAAAAAGGACACAAACTCATCATTTTTGATTGCTGCATAATATTCCATGGTGTATATGTGCCACATTTTTCCAGTCCAGTCTATCATCGATGGGCATTTGGGTTGGTTCCAGGTCTTTGCTATTGTAAACAGTGCTGCAATGAACATTCCTGTGCATGTGTCCTTATAGTAGAACGATTTATAGTCCTTTGGATAGATACCCAGTAATGGGATTGCTGGGTCAAATGGAATTTCTATTTCTAGGTCCCTGAGGAATCGCCACACTGTCTTCCACAATGGTTGAACTAATTTACACTCCCACCAACAGTGTAAGATTGTTCCTATTTCTCCACATCCTCTCCAGCATCTGCTGTCTCCAGATTTTTTAATGATCGCCATTCTAACTGGTGTGAGATGATATCTCAATGTGGTTTTGATTTGCATCTCTCTAATGACCAATGATGATGAGCACTTTTTCATATGTTTGTTGGCCTCATGTATGTCTTCTTTTATAAAGTTTCTGTTCATATCCTTTGCCCATTTTTGAATGGGCTTGTTTGTTTTTTTTTCTGTAAATCTGTTTGAGTTCTTTGTAAATTCTGGATATCAGCCCATGGGAAAATTTTTTTAAAAAATAAAAAGAAAAGAAAAGAGACTTCTGACAATTCAACAGGTGTATATTATTCATTGACTCTCTGGATTAGTGGCAATAAAAAATAGACTCCAGACGATATCACAAGGGTGTAATATTCAGTGAGACTGTGAAAGAGGGGCCATTTGAAAGGCACTTCTAATTATTCCACATGTTCCTTATTCACTGTTTGTCTGAATGAGGAGCCATATGACATAGACTCCTTGTTATTCTCCATTTCTGCATTATACAAACAGGTTATGTATGAGTGTCCATACAAAAAAACTCTTGACTCTCCCCCAGGTGTGTATTACTCAGCGATACACGAAATTAGAGTTCATATAAAGTAGACTCCTGACTCTCACCCATGTGTGTATCATTCAGGAAGGCACTTAATTTGTGAATATTGTAAACAGCCTCCTGATTCCTCCATAGAAGTTTATTATTCACTGAATCTTTGAATTAGAGGCCTGACTATTAAATAGACACCTGACTCTTGCTCCATTGTAAATTATTCAATAAGGTTCTAATTAAGTATTAGTATGAATTACAATCAGGAGGGTTCCCGAGGTGGGTATCATTCAGGGAGGCACAGAATGAGTGGCCATATAAAAAATGCTCGACTATTACCCTGGTGTGGATTACTCGCTGAAGCTCTAAATGAGTGGCTACATGAAGAAGACACTTAACCCTTCCCCAGGTGTTTATTATTGAATGAGTCTCTGAGTAAGTGGGCACAGAAAAGAGTCTCAGGTGTATTGCCCAGGTGTTCATTACTTACAGAGACCCTGAATGTGTACCCATTTGAGGAAAATCCTTGACTGTTTCTGAGGAAAGTATTATTCACAGAGGCTCTGAACGAGTGCCCATGTGAAAGAGATTCCCGACTTATCAGATATACCTATGATTCACTAAAACACTGAAAGAGTGGCCTTATAAAATAGAACCAATTTTACTCCACAGGTGTGCGTTATTCTTTTAACTGCCAAACGAATCACTATGTGAAAGATATAAGTGATTTTCCCACACATGTGCAGTATTTGAAGAGGTTCTGTATGAGTGTTTATATCAAATATTCTCCTGACACGCACATATGTTTATGTCATTTACGAAGCTGCCTAACATGGGTCTACTTTGAATATGGTCTTCATTTCTCCTCAGCTGTTTATTATGCCCTTAAACTCTGAATGATACACTAAATGAAATAGACTTCTTACTATTGCCCCATTGTGCATTATTCTGTAATGCTGTGATTGAGTGGCCATATGACCTGGACTCTGACTATTCGAAAGGTGTGTATTCTTTTGTTAGTTTCTGAATAAGTGGCCACATAAAGTAGACTCCTGACCTTATCCTCTTGACTCTTTCTCAGCTCTGCATTTTTCACTGAGTCAGTCAGTGTACAGTCATATCAAATAGTCTCTAGTCTGTTCCCCAGGTGTGACTTGTGCATTGAGACTCTGAATAAGTCGCTATATATAATAGATTACTGAGTATTTTCCAGATATATAAGATATTTCACTGAAAATTTCAATAAGTGGTCATGTGAAATACACCCCTGACGTTTTCATAGGTCTGTATTATTCTGTGAGGCTCTGAATGAGTGGCCGTAAAACAGAGACTCTTGAATACTCCATCGGCTTGTGCTTTTACATTCCTCTCTAAATAAGTGGTTATGCGAAATGGAATCCTGACTTTCCCCAAGGTGTATGTTACTCAGTTAGGCTCTGAATATGTGGCTGTACTAAATAGAATTCTGACTACAATAGAGATGTACCTTATTTAATGAAGCACTGAAATAGATGCCACATGTAATAGCATGCTAAATATTACTCAGGAATATATTATTCACTGAGGCTCTGAAACTATGGCCATATAAATATGTTTTCTGTCTAGACAACAGGCGTGTATTTTTGAGTTTGACTCTAAATATCTGGGCATATGGAATAGACTAGTGACTATTCCAAAATTGTGTATTACTCACACAGGCTTTGATTTTGTGGCCATATAAAATAGACTGGTGTCTATTCCACACATGTGCATTATTCCCTGATGTAGTAAATGAGAGGTTATATAAAGTAGACTCCTAACACTTCCCCAGGTTTCTGTTACTCAGTGAGGCTCTTCCTGTGAGTTCATATGAAACAGGATGCTGTCTGTCTTTAATATTTGAATTATTCAGTGAATCTCTGAATGAGTTCCTATATAAAACAGACTGCTGAGTACTTTACATTTGTGCTTTATTTACTGAGGTTACGAGTCCGTGGCCATATGAAATGGAATCCTAACTAATCCACACGTGCATATTATCCACTGAGGCGATGAATGAGTGTCCAAATGAAATAGACTTCTGGCTAATCCACATTATTTTCTGAGGCTATGAATGGACGTTCATCAAAAATAGTCTCCAAATTGTTCACCACATATGTATTATTCTGTGAGGCTCAAGAGAGTTGGCCACATTAATTAGACTCTTTACTATATCAAGGGTCTCTCTTATTCACTGAGGCTCTGAATCTGTGTCTACATGACATAGACTCCTGACTACACCACATTATTCAGTGACACTTTGAGTGAGAGGCCACATGAAAAAGTCTCTTGACTATTCCACAGGTGTGCATTAATTAGCGAGACTCTGAATGAGGGGATGAAAGTAAATCCTGAATATTTTTCCAGGTGTGTACATTTAATGAGGCTCTAAAGGAGTGGCCATAGGAAAGAGACCTCTGACTATTCCACAGTTGTGCATTATTCAGTGACTCTCTGGATTAGTGAACATAAAAAATAGACTCCATATGATATCACAATGGTGTAATATTCAGTGAGGCTGTGAAAGAGGGGCCATATGTAAAAAACTTCTAATTACTCCATATGTGCCTTATACACTGTTTGTCTGAATGAGGAGATGTATGAAATTAACTTCTCATTATTCTCCATGTGTTCATTATTCAAAAAGGTTATGTATGAGAGTCCATACCAAATAAACTATATATAGTTTATTTGGTAAATACACTGACCCTCCGCCAGGTGTGTATTTCTCAGTGATACCCGGAATTAGAGTTCAAATAATACAGACTCCTTACTATCACCCATGTGTGTATCATTCAGGAAGACACTTAATTCGTCGATATCTTAAACGGCATTCTGATTCCTCCATAGAAGTTTATTATTCACTGAAACTTTGAATGAGAGGCCTGACTTTTAAATAGACACCTGACTAATGTTCCATTGTGAATTATTCAATAAGTTTCTAAATGAGTGATAGTATGAAGTAGAATCATAAGAATTCCCCAGGTGTGTATCATTCAGGGAGGCACAGAATGGGTGGCCATATAAAAAATGCTCGACTATGCAATGTTGCTCGTTCTGCACATGTACCCCCAAACCTATAATGCAATAAAAATTAAAATAAATAAATAAATAAATTAATTAATTAATTAAAAAAAATGCTCGACTATTACCCTCGTGTGGATTACTCACTGAGGCTCTAAATATGTGGCTAAATGATGTAGACACTTAACTCTTTCCCAGTTTTTTATTACTAATTGTGTCTGTGATTAAGTGGGCACAAAAAAGGGTCTCAGGTGTATTGCCCAGGTTTTCATTACTTTCAGAAACTCTGAATGTGTAGCCATTTGAAGTATACCCTTGAGTGTTTCTGAGGAAAGTATTTTTCACAGAGGCTCTGAACGAGTGAACATGTGCAAGAGATTTATGACTTATCAGATATACATATTATTCACTAAAACCTTGAAAGAGAGGATTTATAAAATAGACACCATTTTTCTCCACAGGTGTGCATTATTCTTTTACCCTATAAACCAATCCCCATTTGAAATATACAAGTTATTATTCTGCACATGTGCAGTTTTCAGAGAGGTTCTGTGTGACTGTTTATATCAAATAGTCTCCTGACCCTCACATATGTTTATGTCATTCACAAAGCTGCTTAATTTGGGTCTACTTTAAATACGTTCTTCATTTCTCCACAGCTTCCAGTTATGCACTAAAGCTCTGAATTATAGGCTAAATGAAATAGACTTCTTTCTATTGCCCCATTGTGCATTATTCAGTAATGCTATGATTGAGTGGCCATATGACCTGGACTTTAACTATTCCCAAGGTGTGTATTCTTTCTGGAATTACTGAATCAGTGAACACATAAAATAGACTCCTGAATCTATCCTCTTGACTATTTCTCAGCTCTGCATTTTTCACTGAGATGGTGGGTGTACAATCATATCATATAGTCTCTAGTCTGTTCCCCAGGTGTGAATTGTGCAATGAGACTCTGAATAAGTGTCTATATATAACAGATTCTTGAGTTTTTTCCAGATATACAAGATTCTTCACTGAGGATTTGAATAAGTGGCCATGTGAAATACACCCCTGACGTATCCATATGTCTGTATTATTCTGTCAGGCTCTGAATGACTGGCCATAATATACAGACTCCTGAATACTCCTTTGGCTTGCGTTTTTACATTCGGCTCTAAATGAATGGTTATATGAAATAGAATCCTGACTTTTCCCAAGGTGTGTGTTATTCAGTTAGGCTCTGATTATGTGGCTATAAAAATAGAATTCTGACTACAATACAGGTGTTTCTTATTTAATGAAGCACTGAAATAGCTGCCACATGAAATAGCATACTAAATATTCCTCAGGTATGTTTTATTCACTGAGGCTCAGCAACATTGGCCATATAAAATTGTTTACTGTCTAGACCACAGGTGTGCATTTTTGAGTCTGACTAAATATTTGGGCATATGGAATAGACTAGCGACCATTCCAAAGTTGTGTATTACTCACACAGGCTTTGATTTTGTGGCCATATAAAATAGACTGGTGTCTATTACACACGTGTGCATTATTCCTTGAGGTAGTAAATGAGAGGTTATATAAAGTAGACTCCTAACACTTCCTCAGGTTTCTGTTACTCAGTGAGGCTCTTCTTGTGAAACCATATGAAACAGGATGCTGTCTATTTTTAATATTTGCATTATTCACTGAATCTCTGAATGAATTGCTATATAAAATAAACTGCTGAGTACTTTACTGAATGCTTTATTTACAGAGGATATGAGTCAGAAGCAATATGAAATGGAATCCTGACTAATCCATACGTGCATATTATTCACTGAGGCTATGAATGTGTGTCCAAATGAAATAGACTCCTTTCTACTCCACATTATTTACCGAGGCTCTGAATGAACCTCCATCAAAAATAGACTCCAAATTTTTCTCCAGGTATGTATTATTCAGTGAGGCTCAGCAGAGTTGGCCATATTAATTAAACTCTTTCCTATATCAAGGGTCTCTGTTATTCACTGAGGCTCTGAATCTGTGTCTACATGACATAGACTCCTGACCACAATAATGTGGTAGTGTCCTACCACATTATTCAGTGACACTCTGAATGAGATTCCACATGAAAAAGTCTCCTGACTATTCCACAGGTGTGCATTACTTATTGAGACTCTGAATGAGGGGATAAAAGTAAATCCTGGAGGTGAGGCTTCCAAAATGGTGTCGTAGAGGCGACTCATTATTGCAGCTCTCAGTGAAGGTGCAAATGGTTAGTCCCAGCCGCATTCTCGAATGGACCTTTCTTTCCCACAGAGCGTTGAAAGTCCCATTTGTTGGAGAGACAAGGGACGCTAGCCCAGCCGGCTCATGCGGCTGGTTCGGTTGGCACCATAAGAGCAGTGGGACTGGCACAGAACTCACTGATCTGGGTGCCCTGTTAAAACGGCAGTCTGAGGTTTGGAAGGGCAGATTGGCATGTTTATCTGATTGAACAGGACTTAGACAATGAGCCAGACCATGAGATTCCTGGGAAGCATGATCTGAGCCAGTGCAGTGGGCTGCAGCACAGTAGATTGCACGGATCCAAGTGCCCTATTGGCAGGCTACTGAGGCGCCGGTCAGAGAGTCGACCATTCAGCTTGGGGAGCAGAAGAGACAGAGAGAGAGAGAATGGAATCTGAGGCAGGGAGCTAGGTGATCGAGCTCGCCGGGTTCCACCCTCACGGGGACAAGTAGGGTGATGATTGGGGCGCTCAGTGCTGAGAGTTTTGATGCCAGCATCTAGGATGGTGCAGCCTGGTGTGGGAGGGGCATCCACCACTAGAGATGCAATCTGCCCCTACTGAAGTACCACCCATGGCTGGTGCAGCCTGCCATTGCTGAGGCAACCTGCCATAACAGAGAGACTCCACCAGCAGAAGGAAGCACTTCACAGTGGAATGGAGCCCCACCCCAGCAGGGCAGACCGTGCTAGCATGGCAGATCCCAGGCAGGCAAATAGTGAATAGACTGCCTCACAGCGGGGACAGACAGTGCAACAGATACTCATAAAGAAAACCCCAACTCCCTGACACAGAACATCTAAGGGGACAAAAAGGGGGGGGTTATGAGTTCTGCTGCAGCAGACATAAACACATCCTCCCAACAACCATGAATGAATAATGGAACACACAGCTCAGCACTGGAGCTCCTATAAAGCAAAGATCGTCTAATCAAGCAGATCCCTGACCCCTGTATATCCAAAGAGTCAACCCAAATATAAACTAATCAGACTGACATTCGGCGGGCATCATTCTGGAACAAAGATAGCAGAAAAAGAATCTGGTAGCATCCCTCACTGTTCTGCAGCTGCTACAGGTGTACCCCAGACAAGCAGGGCCTGGAGTGGACCTCAGCACTCGTACAGCAGAGGGGCTAGACCATTAGAAGGAAAACTAAGTAACAGAAATACTTCATCATCAACAATCTGGGCGTCCACACAGAGACACAATTTAAAAATCAGCAACTACTAAGACGAGAGGTGGATAAATCCATAAAGATGGGAAGAACCCAGCGCAAAAAGGAGAAAAACACCCAAAACCAAAAGACCTCACCTCCTACAAAAGACCAAAACGCCTCACCAGCAAGAAAACAAAGCAGGACGGAGAATGAGTGTGATGAAATGACAGAATCAGACTTCAGAAAGTGGATAATGAGAAACTGCAGTGAGCTAAAAGAACATGTTCTAAATCAATGCAAAGAATCTAACAACCTTGAAAAAAGACTTGAAGAAAGATTTGAGGAAACTATAACAAGAATGGACAACTTAGAGAGGCATATGAATGAATTGAAGGAGCTGAAAAACACAACACGAGAACTTCGCGAAACATGCACAAGTTTCAACAGCCGAATTGACCAAGCAGAAGAAAGAATATCAGAAGTCGAAGATCAACTCAATGAAATAAAACGAGAAACCAAGATTAAAGAAAAAAGCACAAAAAGGAATGAACAACATCTCCAAGAAATGTGGGACTATGTGAATAGACCCAAACTAGGTTTGATAGGTGTACCAGAATGTGATGAAGAAAATGAATCCAAGCTGGAACACTCTTCAGGATATTATCCAGGAAAATGTCACCAACCTAGCAAGACAGATCAATAGTAAACTCCAGGAAATACAGAGAACACCACAAAGATACTCCACAAGAAGAGCAACCCCAAAGCACATAATCGTCAGATTCATCAGGGTTGAAATGACGGAGAAAATACTAAGGGCAGCCAGAGAGAAAGATCGGGTCACCCACAAACGGAAGCCCATCAGACTCACAGCAGATCTCTCGGCAGAGACTCTACAAGCCAGAAGAGAGTGGGGGCCATTATTCAACATCTTTAAAAAAAAGAACTTTCAACTTAGAATTTCATATTCAGCCAAACCGAGCATCACAAGTGAAGGAAAATTAAAATCCTTCAAAAACAAGCAAGTACTCAGAGATTTTGTCACCACTAGGACTGCTTTACAAGAGCTCCTGAAAGGGGCACTACACACAGAAAAACAAAACAATACCAGCCATCATAAAAGCATACCAAATGCTAAAGAACATCAACAAAATGAAGAAACTACATGAACAAATGGGCAAAACAACCAGCTAGCATCAAGATGGCAGTATCAAATTCACACATAACAACATTAACCCTAAATATAAATGGGCTAAATGCTCCAATCAAAAGACACAGACTGACAAATTGGATAAAAAACAAAAACCCATCAGTGTGCTGTATCCAGGAAACCCACCTCACATGCAAGGATACACAAAGGCTCAAAATAAAGGGATGGAGGAAGATTTACCAAGGAAATGGAGAGCAAAAAAAAAAGCAGGAGTTGGAATTCTTATCTCTGATAAAAATAGACTTTAAAGCAACAAAGATCAAAAGGGTGAAAGAAGGTGAATACATAATGGTATAAGGATTGACACAACTAGAAGAGCTAACGATTCTATATATATATGGACCCAATGCAGGAGCACCCACATATATAAGGCAAGTTGTTAATGACTTACAAAGAGACTCAGACTCCCAAACAATAACAGTGGGAGAATTTAACACTCCACTGTCAATGTCAGAGAGATCAACCAGACAGAAAATGAACAAGAATATCCAGGACTTGAACTCAGACCTGGAACAAGCAATCCTGATAGACATTTAAAGAACTCTCCACCCCAAATCCACACAATATACATTCATCGCAGCACAACATCACACCTACTCCAAAATTGACCACATAATTAGAAGTAAAGCACTCCTCAGCAAATGCAAAACAACGGAAATAATAATAAACCATCTCTCAGACCATAGTGTAATCAAGATGGAACTCAGAATTCAGAAAATAACTCACAACTGCACAGCTTCATGGAAACTGAACAACTGGCTCTTGAATGTTGATTGGATAAACAATGAAATGAAGGCAGAAATAAAGAAGTTCTTTGAAACCAACGAGAACAAAGACACAACATAGCAGAATCTCTGGGACACATTTAAAGCAGTCTATAGAGGAAAATATATAGCAATAAGTGCCCATATGAGAAGAGTGGAGAGTTCCAAAATTGACACCCTATCGTCAAAAATGAAAGAGCTAGAAGAGCAAGATCAAAAAAGCTCAAAACCTAGCCAAAGACAAGAAATAACTAAGATCAGAGCAGAAATGAAGGAGATAGAGACAAGAAAAACCCTTCAAAAAATCAATAAATCCAATAGCTGGTTTTTCAAAAAATCAACAAAATAGACAGACCACTAGCCAGAATGAGAAAAAAGAAAAGAGAGAACAACCAAATAGATGCAATAAAAAACAAAAATGGGGAAATCACCACAGATTCCACAGAAATTCAAACCATCATCAGAGAATACTACAAACAACTCTATGCAAATAAACTAGTAAACCAGGAAGAAAAGGATGAATTCCTGGATGCCTGTGTCCTCCCAAGCCTAAACCAGGAGGAAGCCAAAACTATGAATTGACCAATAACAAGGTCTGAAGTTGAGGCAGCAATTAAGAGCCTACCACACAGAAAAAGCCCAGGTCCAGATGAGTTCAGAGCTGAATTCTACCAGAGACACAAAGAGGATCTGGTACCATTCCTTCCGAAACTATTCCAAATAATTCTAGAAGAGGAAACCCTTCCCAAATCATATTATGAGACCAACATCATCCTGATACCAAAACCCGGCAGAGACAAAACAATATAAAAAAACTTCAGGCCAATATCCATGATGAACATAGATGCAAAAATCTTCAATAAAATACTAGCAAACGGATTGCAACAGCACATTAAAAAACTTATCCATCATGATCAAGTAGGATTCATCCCAGGGATGCAAGGCAGGTTGAACATACACAAGTCTATAAATGTAATTCACCACATAAACAGAACAAAAACAAAAACCACATGATAATCTCAACTGAGGCAGACAAGGCATTTGACATAACTCAACAGCCATTTATGCTAAAAACCCTCAATAAACCTGGTATTGATAGAACATATCTCAAAGTAATAAAAGCTACTTATGACAAACCAACAGCCAATATCATACTGAATGGGCAAAAACTGGAAGCATTCCCTTTGAAATCTGGCACTAGACAAGGATGCCCTCTCTCACCACTCCTATTCAACATAGTACTGGAAGTTCTAGCCAGAGCAATCAGGCAAAGAAAAGAAATAAAGTGTATTCAAATAGGAAAGGTGGAAGCCAAATTGTCTCTATTTGCAGACGACAGAATAGTATACCTAGAAGACCCCATCACCTAAGCCCCAAAGCAGCTGAAACTGATAAGGAACTTCAGCAAAATCTCAGGATATAAAATCAATGTTCAAAAATCACAAGCATTCCTATACACCAATAACAGACTTAAAGAGAACCAAATCAACAACGAACTGCCATTCACAATTGCTACAAAGAAAACAAAATACCTAGGAATACAACTCACAAGGAGCATAAGGGACCTCTTTAAGGAAAACTACAAACCACTGCTCAACGAAATAGGAGAGGACACAAACAGATGGAGAAACATTCCATGTTCGTGGTTAGGAAGAATCAATATCCTGAAAATGGCTATACTGCCCAAAGTAATTTACACAATCAATGCTATCCCCATCAAACTACCATTGAATTTCTTTACAGAACTGGAAAAAGCCACCATGAACTTCATATGGAACCAAAAGAGAGCCCGCATAGCCAAGTCAATTCTAAGCAAAAAGAACACAGCGGGATGCATCTCACTACAAGACTTCAAACTATACTACAGAGCTACAGTAATCAAAACAGCATGCTACTGGTACCAAAACAGAGATATAGACCAATGGAACAGAACAGAGGCATCGGAGGCAAAACAACATATCTACAACCATATTATCTTTGATAAACCAGACAAAAACAAGCATTGGGGAAATGAATCCGTGTTTAATAAATGGTGTTGGGGAAACCGGCTAGCCATGTGCAGAAAGCAGAAACTGGACCCCTTCCTGACACCTTACACTAAAATTAACTCCAGATGGATTAAAGACTTAAACATAAGACCTGACACCATAAAAACCCTAGAAGAACATCTAGGCAAAACCATTCAGGACATAGGTGTAGGCAAGGACTTCATGATGAAAACATCAAAAGCATTGGCCACAAAAGTCAAAATAGACAAGTGGGACGTAATCAAACTCCACAGCTTCTGCACAGCAAAAGAAACTGTCACTAGCGTGAATCGGCAACCATCAGAATGGGAAAAAATCTTTGCAGTATACGCATCTAACAAAGGGCTGATATCCAGAATTTACAAAGAACTCAAACAAATTTACAGGAAAAAATCAAACAAGCCCATTCAAAAATGGGCAAAGGATAAGAACAGACACTTTACTAAAGAAGACATACATGAGTCCAACAAACATATGAAAAAATGCTCATCATCACTGGTAATTAGAGAGATGTAAACCAAAACCACATTGAGATACCATCTCACGCCAGTTAGAATGGCGATCATTAAAAACTCTGGAGACAGCAAATGCTGGAGAGGATGTGGAGAAATAGGAACACTCTTACACTGTTGGTGGGAGTGTAAATTAATTCAACCATTTTGGAAGACAGTGTGGCAATTCCTCAGGGACCTAGAAATAGAAATTTCATTTGACCCAGCAATCCCATTACTGTGTATATATCCAAAGGACTATAAATCGTTCTACTGTAAGGACACATGCACACGAATGTTCATTGTAGCACTGTTTACCATAGCAAAGACGTGGAACCAACCCAAATGCCCATCGATAATAGACTGGACTGGGAAAATGTGGCACATATACACCATGGAATATTATGCAGCAATCTAAAATGATGAGTTCGTGTCCTTTTTAAAGACATGGATTAATCCAAAGAACATCATCCTCAGCATACTGACAGAAGAACAGAAAATGAAATACCGCATATTCTCACTCATAGGCCGGTGAGAAAAATGAGAACACATGGACAAAGGGGGGTCTACTACACACTGGAGTCTATAGGGGAGAATGGGTGAGGGGCAGCGGGGGGGGGCTGGGGAGGGATAACCTGGGGATGAATGCCAAGTGTGGGTGAAGGGGAGAAAGGCAGAAAAACACACTGCCATGTGGGTACCTATGCAACTATCTTGCACGTTCTGCACATGTACCCCGAAACCTATAATGCAATAAAAAAATAGAAATACCGCATATTCTTACTATAGGTGGGTGAGAAAAATGAGAACACATGGAGAAAGGGGGTCTATTACACACTGGAGTCTATTAGGGAGAATTGGGGAGGGAGAGCGGGGGTGACTGGGGAGGTATAACATGGGGATGAATGCCAAGTGTGGGTGAAGGGGAGGAAGGCAAAAAAAAAACACTGCCATGTGGGTACTTATGAAACTATCTTGCGCGTTCTGCACATGTACCCTCAACCCTTTAATGCAATTAAAAAAATTTTTAAAAAAAGTAAATCCTGAATATTTTTCCAGCTGTGTACATTTAGTGAGGCTCTCAATGAGTAGCCATAGGAAAGAGACTTCTGACTATTCCACAGGTGTGCATTATACAGTGACTCTCTGGATTATTGGCCACAAAAAATAGACTCCAGATGATATCACAAGTGTGTAGTATTCAGTGAGGCTGTGAAAGAGGGGCCATATGAAAAGGACTTCTAATTACTCCACGTGTGCATTATTCACAGTTTGTCTGAATGAGGAGCCGTATGACATAAACTCCTCATTATGTTCTATGTGTGCATTATTCAAACAGGTTATATATGAGTGTCCATACCATATAATCTCCTGACCCTCACCAAGGTGTGCATTACTCAGCGATACCCGGAATTAGAATTCATATAAAATAGACTCCTGACTATCACCCAGGTGTGTATCCTTCAGGAAGGCACTTAATGCATGGATATCTTAAACAGCCTCCTGATTCCTCCATAGAAGTTTATTATTCACTGAAACTTTGAATGAGAGGCTTGACTATGAAATAGACACCTGACTATTGCTTCATTGTATATTATTCAATAAGGTTCTTGATGAGTGTTAGTATGAAATAGAATCATGAGGATTCCCCAGGTGTGTATCATTCAGGGAGGCATGGAATGAGTGGCCATTTAAAAAATGCTCGACTATTACCCTGGTGTGGATTACACATTGAGGCTCTAAGTGAGTGGCTACATGAAGTAGACACTTTTTTTTTTTTTTTTTTAAATTTTTATTGCATTATAGGTTTTGGGGTACATGTGCTGAACGTGCAAGATAGTTGCATAGGTACACACATGGCAGTGTGTTTTGCTGCCTTCCTCCCCCTCACCCACACTTGGTATTCATCCCCAGGCTATCCCCCCAGCCCCCCCCCGCTGTCCCTCCCCCATTTCCCCCAACAGTCCCCAGTGTATAGTAGACCGCCTCTCTGTGTCCATGTGTTCTCATTTTTCTCACCCGCCTATGAGTGAGTATATGCGGTATTTCTTTTTCTGTTCTTGTGTCAGTTTGCTGAGAATGATGTTCTCCAGATTCATCCATGTCCCTACAAAGGACACAAACTCATCATTTCTGATTGCTGCATAATATTCCATGGTGTATATGTGCCACATTTTCCCAGTCCAGTCTATCATCGATGGGCATTTGGGTTGGTTCCAGGTCTTTGCTATTGTAAACAGTGCTGCAATGAACATTCGTGTGCATGTGTCCTTATAGTAGAACGATTCATAGTCTTTTGGATAGATACCCAGTAATGGGATTGCTGGGTCAAATGGAATTTCTATTTCTAGGTCCCTGAGGAATCGCCACACTGTCTTCCACAATGGTTGAACTAATTTACACTCCCACCAACAGTGTAAGAGTGTTCCTATTTCTCCACATCCTCTCCAGCATCTGCTGTCTCCAGATTTTTTAATGATCGCCATTCTAACTGGTGTGAGATGATATCTCAATGTGGTTTTGATTTGCATCTCTCTAATGACCAATGATGATGAGCACTTTTTCATATGTTTGTTGGCCTCATGTATGTCTTCTTTTGTAAAGTGTCTGTTCATATCCTTTGCCCATTTTTGAATGGGCTTGTTTGTTTTTTTTCTGTAAATCTGTTTGAGTTCTTTGTAAATTCTGGATATCAGCCCTTTGTCAGATGCGTAAACTGCAAAGATTTTTTCCCATTCTGATGGTTGTCGATTCACTCTAGTGACTGTTTCTTTTGCCGTGCAGAAGCTGTGGAGTTTGATTAGGTCCCATTTGTCTATTTTGGCTTTTGTTGCCAATGCTTTTGGTGTTTTGTTCATGAAGTCCTTGCCTACTCCTATGTCCTGAACGGTTTTGCCTAGATTTTCTTCTAGGGTTTTTATGGTGTCAGGTCTTACATTTAAGTCTTTAATCCATCTGGAGTTAATTTTAGTGTAAGGTGTCAGGAAGGGGTCCAGTTTCTGCTTTCTGCACATGGCTAGCCAGTTTTCCCAACACCATTTATTAAATAGGGAATCCTTTCCCCATTGCCTGTTTTTGTCTGGTTTATCAAAGATGATATGGTTGTAGATATGTTGTGTTGCCTCTGATGTTTCTGTTCTGTTCCATTGGTCTATATCTCTGTTTTGGTACCAGTACCATGCTGTTTTGATTACTGTAGCCTTGTAGTATAGTTTGAAGTCTGGTAGCGTGATGCCTCCCGCTGTGTTCTTTTTGCTTAGAATTGACTTGGCTATGCGGGCTCTTTTTTGGTTCCATATGAAATTCATGGTGGTTTTTTCCAGTTCTGTGAAGAAATTCAATGGTAGTTTGATGGGGATAGCATTGAATGTGTAAATTACTTTGGGCAGTATAGCCATTTTCACAATATTGATTCTTCCTAACCACGAACATGGAACGTTTCTCCATCTGTTTGTGTCCTCTCTTATTTCGTTGAGCAGGTGTTTGTAGTTTTCCTTAAAGAGGTCCCTTACATTCCTCGTGAGTTGTATTCCTAGGTATTTTCTTTTCTTTGTAGCGATTGTGAATGGCAGTTCGTTCTTAATTTGGTTCTCTTTAAGTCTGTTATTGGTGTATAGGAATGCTTGTGATTTTTGCACATTGATTTTATATCCTGAGACTTTGCTGAAGTTGCTTATCAGTTGCAGGAGCTTTTGGGCTGAGGTGATGGGGTCTTCTAGGTATACTATCATGTCGTCTGCAAATAGAGACAATTTGGCTTCCACCTTTCCTATTTGAATACCCTTTATTTCTTTTTCTTGCCTTATTGCTCTGGCTAGAACTTCCAGTACTATGTTGAATAGAAGTGGTGAGAGAGGGCATCCTTGTCTAGTGCCCGATTTCAAAGGGAATGCTTCCAGTTTTTGCCCATTAAGTATGATATTGGCTGTTGGTTTGTCGTAAATAGCTTTTATTACTTTGAGATATGTTCCATCAATACCAAGTTTATTGAGGGTTTTTAGCATAAAGGGCTGTTGAATTTTGTCAAATGCCTTCTCTGCGTCAATTGAGATAATCATGTGGTTTTTGTTTTTGCTTCTGTTTATGTGGTGAATTACGTTTATAGACTTGCGTATGTTGAACCAGCCTTGCATGCCCGGGATGAATCCTACTTGATCATGATGGATAAGTTTTTTAATGTGCTGTTGCAATCGATTTGCCAGTATTTTATTGAAGATTTTTGCATCTATGTTCATCATGGATATTGGCCTGAAGTTTTCTTTTCTTGTTGAGTCTCTGCCAGGTTTTGGTATCAGGATGATGTTGGTCTCATAAAATGATTTGGGAAGGGTTCCCTCTTTTTGGATTATTTGGAATAGTTTCAGAAGGAATGGTACCAGATCCTCTTTGTGTGTCTGGTAGAATTCAGCTGTGAACCCATCTGGACCTGGGCTTTTTTTGTGTGGTAGGCTCTTAATTGCTGCCTCAACTTCTGACCTTGTTATTGGTCTATTCATAGTTTCAGCTTCCTCCTGGTTTAGGCTTGGGAGGACACAGGCGTCCAGGAATTTATCCATTTCTTCCTGATTTACTAGTTTGTGTGCATAGAGTTGTTTGTAGTATTCTCTGATGATGGTTTGAATTTCTGTGGAATCTGTGGTGATTTCCCCTTTATCGTTTTTTATTGCATCTATTTGGTTGTTCTCTCTTTTCTTTTTTATCAGTCTGGCTAGTGGTCTGTCTATTTTGTTGATCTTTTCAAAAAACCAGCTCTTAGATTTGTTGATTTTTTGAAGGGTTTTTCTTGTCTCTATCTCCTTCAGTTCTGCTCTGATCTTAGTTATTTCTTGTCTTCGGCTAGGTTTTGAGCTTTTTTGATCTTGCTCCTCTAGCTCTTTCAATTTTGACGATAGGGTGTCAATTTTGGATCTCTCCACTTTTCTCATGTGGGCACTTATTGCTATATATTTTCCTCTACAGACTGCTTTAAATGTGTCCCAGAGATTCTGGTATGTTGTGTCTTCATTCTCGTTGGTTTCAAAGAACTTCTTTATTTCTGCCTTCATTTCATTGTTTATCCAATCAACATTCAAGAGCCAGTTGTTCAGTTTCCATGAAGCTGTGCGGTTCTGAGTTATTTTCTGAATTCTGAGTTCCAACTTGATTGCACTATGGTCTGAGAGACTGTTTGTTATGATTTCCGTTGTTTTGCATTTGCTGAGGAGTGATTTACTTCCAATTATGTGGTCAATTTTGGAGTAGGTGTGATGTGGTGCTGAGAAGAATGTATATTCTGTGGATTTGGGGTGGAGAGTTCTGTAAATGTCTATCAGGTTTGCTTGTTCCAGGTCTGAGTTCAAGTCCTGGATATCCTTGTTAATTTTCTGTCTGGTTGATCTGTCTGCTATTGACAGTGGAGTGTTAAAGTCTCCCACTATTATTGTGTGGGAGTCTAAGTCTCTTTGTAAGTCATTAAGAACTTGCCTTATATATCTGGGTGCTCCTACATTGGGTCCATATATATTTAGAATCGTTAGCTCTTCTTGTTGTATTGATCCTTTTACCATTATGTAGTGACCTTCTTTGTCCCTTTTGATCTTTGTTGCTTTAAAGTCTATTTTATCAGAGATGAGAATTGCAACTCCTGCTTTTTTTTGCTCTCCATTTGCTTGGTAAATCTTCCTCCATCCTTTTATTTTGAGCCTTTGTGTATCTTTGTGTGTGAGGTGGGTTTCCTGAATACAGCACACTGATGGGTTTTGGTTTTTTATCCAATTTGCCAGTCTGTGTCTTTTGATTGGTGCATTTAGCCCATTTACATTCAGGGTTAATATTGTTATGTGTGAATTTGATACTGCCATTTTGATGCTATCTGGCTGTTTTGCCCATTGGTTCATGTACATTCTTCATTTTGTTGATGGTCTTTAGCATTTGGTATGCTTTTAGGATGGCTGGAACTGGTTGTTTCTTTCTATATGTAGTGCCTCTTTCAGGAGCTCTTGTAAAGCAGGCCTAGTGGTGACAAAATCTCTGAGTACTTGCTTGTTCGTGAAGGATTTTATTTTTCCTTCACTTATGAAGCTCAGTTTGGCTGGATATGAAATTCTGGGTTGAAAGCTCTTTTCTTTAAGGATGTTGAATATTGGCCCCCACTCTCTTCTGGCTTGTAGGGTCTCTGCCGAGAGATCTGCTGTGAGTCTGATGGGCTTCCCTTTGTGGGTGACCTGACCTTTCTCTCTGGCTGCCCTAAGTATTTTCTCCTTCGTTTCAACCCTGGTGAATCTGACGATTATGTGCCTTGGGGTTGCTCTTCTTGCGGAGTATCTTTGTGGTGTTCTCTGTATTTCCTGGAGTTCAGTATTGACCTGTCTTGCTAGGTTGGGGAAATTTTCCTGGATAATATCCTGAAGAGTGTTTTCCAGCTTAGATTCATTCTCTTGATCACATTCTGGTACACCTATCAAACGTAGGTTGGGTCTCTTCACATAGTCCCACATTTCTTGGAGATTTTGTTCATTCCTTTTTGTGCTTTTTTCTTTAATCTTGGTTTCACGTTTTATTTCATTGAGTTGATCTTCAATTTCTGATATTCTTTCTTCTGCTTGGTCAATTCGGCTGTTGAAACTTGTGCATGCTTCACGAAGTTCTCGTGTTGTGTTTTTCAGCTCCTTCAATTCATTCATATTCCTCTCTAAGTTTTCCATTCTTGTTATCAATTCCTCGAATTTTTTTTCAAATCTTTTTTCAAGGTTCTTAGTTTCTTTGCACTGATTTAGAACATGTTCTTTTAGCTCAATGAAGTTTCTCATTATCCACTTTCTGAAGTCTGATTCCGTCATTTCGTCACACTCATTCTCCGTCCATCTTTGTTCCCTTGCTGGTGAGGAGTTTTGGTCCTCTGTAGGAGGTGAGGTGTTTTGGTTTCGGGTGTTTTCCTCCTTTTTGCGCTGGTTTTTTCCCATCTTTATGGATTTATCTGCCTGTCGTCTTTGTAGTTGCTGATTTTTCAGTTGGGTCTCTGTGTGGATGCTGAGATTGTTGATGATGAAGTATTTCTGTTACTTAGTTTTCCTTCTAGTGGTCTAGCCCCTCTGCTGTATGAGTTCTGAGGTCCACTCCAGGCCCTGTTTGTCTGGAGTATACCTGTAGCAGCTGTGGAAGAGTGAGGGATGATACCAGTTTCTTCTTCTGCTGTCTTTGTTCCAGAATGATGCCCGCCAAATGTCAGTCTGATTAGTCCTTTTTTTGCGGTGACTCTTTGGATATACAGGGGTCAGGGAGCTGCTTAAGGAGACGGTTTGTGCTTTATAGTAGCTCCAGTGCTGAGCTGTGAGCTCCGTTGTTCATTCAGTGTTGTTGGGAGGTTGTTTATGTCTGCTGCAATAGAACTCATAAAACACCACCCTTTTATTTCCCCCCCGTTATATGCACTGTTTCAGGGAGTTGGGGCTTTCTTTATGAGTATCTGTTGCACTGTCCTGCCCCACTAGGTGGCAGTCTATTCACTATTTGCCTGCCGGGGCTCTGACCCACTCGCGCGGTTCTGCCCTGTTGCTGCTGGGCTCCCTTCTGCTGTGGAGAGTTCCCGTCTCCTGGGAGTCTCTCTGTTATGGCAGGTTGCCTCGGCAACGGCAGGCTGCTTCGGCCCTGGGCGGTACTTCAATAGGGGCGGATTGTGTCAGCGGTGATGGACGCCCCTCCCTCACCGGGCTGCACCGTCCTAGATGCCGGCAGCAAAACTCTCAGCGCCAAGCGTCTCCAGTCATTGCCCTGCTTGTCCCTGTGAGGGTGGGACTCACTGAGCCCGATTACCCAGCTCCCTGCCTCAGAGTCCGTCCTCTCTCTCTCTCCCTCCCTCTCCGCGAGCTTAAAGTTCGACTCTCTCACTGGCGCCCCAGGAGCCTGCCGATAGGGCACTGGGATCCGTGCGATCTCCCGTGCCGCTGCCCACTTCACCGGCTCATATCACGCTTCCCAGGAAACTCCCAGGAAACTCCTGGTCTGGCTCACTGTCCAAGTCCCGTTCAATCAGATGGACGCGCCAATCTGCCCTTCAAACTCTCAGATTGCTGGTTTAACAGGGCGCCCAGACCAGTGAGTTCCGTGCCGGGTCCTGCTGCGGCGCCGGCCGAAGCGGCGCCGGCCGAAGCGGCCGCGCCAGAGGGCTGCGTTAGCCGGTTTTACTTTACTAGCGTCCTGTGGGACTTTCAACGCTCTGTGGGCTAGAAAAGTTCATCCGAGAATGCGGCTAGGACTCACCCTCTGCGCCGTCACTGAGAGCTGCAATCCTGAGTCGCTTCTACGACGCCATCTTCGAAGTAGACACTTAATTATTCCCCAGGTGTTTATTATTGAATGAGTCTCTGAGTAAGTGGGCACAAAAAAGAGTCTCAGTTGTATTGCCCAGGTGTTCATTACTTACAGAGACCCTGAATGTGTAGTCATTTGAAGTAGACCCTTGACTGTTTCTGAGGAAAGTAGTATTCACAGAGGCTCTGAACGAGTGCCCATGTGAAAGAGATTCCTGACTTATGAGATATACATATTATTCACTAAAACACTGAAAGAGTGGTCATATTAAATATACCCCATTTTACTCCACAGGTGTGCATTATTCTTTTCCCCTATAAATGAATCACCATGTGAAATATACAAGTGATTATTCCACACATGTGCAGTATTCCAAGAGGTTTTGTATGAGTGTTTATATCAAATAGTCTCCTGACCCTCAAATATGTGTATGTCATTCACGAAGCTGCATAATTCGGGTCTGCTTTAAATAGGGTCTTCATTTCTCCACAGCTGTTTATTATGTACTTAAGCTCTGAATGATAGGCTAAATGAAATAGACTCCTTACTGTTGCCCCTTTGTTCATTATTCGGTAATGCTATGATTGAGTGGCCATATGACATGGAATCTGACTATTCCCAAGGTGTGTATTCTTTTGAGAGTTTCTGAATAAGTGACCACATGAAATAGACTCCTTACTCTATCCTCTTGACGATTTGTCAGCTCTGCGTTTTTCACTGAGACGGTGGGTGTACGGTCATATCAAATAGTCTCTAGTCTGTTCCCCAGTTGTGACTTACGCAGTGAGACTCTGAATAAGTGGCTATATATAATAGATTCCTGAGTGTTTTCCAGGTATATAAGATTCTTCATGGACTATTGGAATAGGTGGCATGTGAAATACACCTGTTACATTTTCATAGGTCTGTATTATTCTGTAAGGCTCTGACTGATTGGCCATAATACAGAGTCTCCTGAATACTCCTCTAGGCTTGCATTTTTACATTCGGCTCTAAATGGGTGGCTATATGAAATAGAATCTTGACTTTCACCAAGGGGTTTGTTATTCAGTTAGGCTCTTAATATGTGGCTATAGCAAATAGAATTCTGACTACAATACAGGTATTTCTTATTTAATGCAGCACTGAAATAAATGCCATATGTAATAGCATACTAAATATTGCTCAGGTATGTATTATTCTCTGAGGCTCTGCAACATTGGCCATATAAAATTGTTTTCTGTCTAGACCACAGGTGTGTATTTTTAAGTCTGACTCTCAATATTTGGGCATATGGAATGGAATACAGACTATTCAAAAGTTGTGTATTACTCACACAGGTTTTGATTTTGTGGCCACATAAAATAGACAGGTGTCTATTCCACAAGTGTGAATTACTTTCTGAGGTAGTAAATGAGAGGCTATATGAAGTAGACTCCTATCACTTCCCCAGGTTTCTGTTACTCAGTGAGGCTCTTCTTGTGACACCATATGAAACAGGACGCTGTCTATATTTAATATTTGTATTATTCAGTGAATCTCTGAATGTGTTGTTGTATAAATTAAACTGCTGAGTACTTTACATTTGTGCATTATTTTATGAGGTTACGAGTCAGTGGCCATATGAAATGGAATTCTAACTAACCCACACGTGCATCTTATACACTGAGGCTATGAATGATTGTCCAAATGAAATAGACTCCTGGCTACTACACATTATTTACCAAGGCTCTGAATAAACGTCCATCTAAAATAGACTCCAAATCATTCTCCAGGTATGTATTATTCAGTGAGGCTCAGCAGAGCTGACCATATTAATTAGACTCTTTACTATATAAAGCACCTCTCTTATTCACTGAGGCTCTGAATCTGTGTCTACATGACATAGACTCCTGACTACACCACATTATTCAGTGACACTCCGAATGAGAGCCCACATGAAAATGTCTACTGACTATTTCACAGGTGTGCATTACTTAGTGAGACTCTGAATGAGGGGATAAAAGTAAATCCTGAATATTTTTCCAGGTGTGTACATTTAGTGAGGCTCTCAATGAGTGGCCATAGGAAAGAGACTTCTAACTATGCCACGGTTGTGCATTATTCAGTGACTCTCTAAATTAGTTGCCACAAAAAAATAGACTCCAGATGATATCACAAGTGTGTAATATTCAGTGAGACTGTGAAAGAGGGGGCCATATGAAACTGACCTCTAATTATACCACATGTGCGTCATGCACTGTTTTTCTGAATGAGGAGCTGTATGATATAGACTTCTCATTATTCTCGATGTGTGCATTATTCAAACATTTTATGTATGAGTGTCCATACAAAATAAACTCCGGACACTTCCCCAGCTGTGCATTATTCAGCGATACCCAGAATAAGAGTTTGTATAAAATAGAATCCTGGCTATTTCCAAGGTGTGTATAATTCAAGAAGGCACTTAATTCATGGATACCTGAAAAAGCCTCCTGATTCCTCCATGGAAGTTTATTATTCACTGAAACTTTGAATGAGAGGCCTGACTATTAAATAGACACCTGACTATTGCTCCATTGTGAGTTATCCAATAAGGTTTAAATGATTGGTACTATAAAATAGAGTCATGAGGATTCTCCAGTTGTGTAGCATTCAGGGAGGCACAGAATGAGTGTCCAGATAAAAAATTCTCGACTATTACCCTCGTTTGGATTACTCACTGAGGCTCTAAAGGAGTGGGTACATGCAGTAGACACTTAACACTTCCCCAGGTGTTTATTATTGAATGAGTCTCTGAGTAAGTGGGCAGAAAAATGAGTCTCAGGTTTATTGCCCAGGTGTTCATTACTTAATAAGTTTCTGAATGTGCAGCCATTAGAAGTACACCCTTGACTCTTTCTGAGGAAAGTATTATTCACAGAGGCTCTGAATGAGTGCCAATGTGAAAGAGATTCCTGACTTATCAAATATTCATATTATTCACTATAACACTGAAAGAGTGGCATTATAAAAGAGACCCCATTTTACTCCACAGGTGTGAGTTATTCTTTGCCCCTCCAAACGAATCACCATGTGAAATATACAAGTGATTATTCCACACATGTGCTGTGTTCAAAGAGGTTCTGCATGAGTGTTTATACCAAATAGTCTCCTGACCCTCACGTATGTGTATGTCATTCACGAAGCTCCATTATTTGGGTCTACTTTGAATAGGGTCTTCATTTCTCCACAGCTGTTTTTTATGCACTTAAGCTCTGAATGATGGCTAAATGAAATAGGCTCCTTACTACTGCCCCATTGTGCATTATTCGGTAATTCTGTGATTTAGTGGCCATATAACTTGGACTCTGACTATTCCCAAAGTGTGTATTCTTTCGGGAGTTTCTGAATGAGTGACCACATAAAATAAACTCCTGACTCTATCCTCTTGACTATTTCTCAGCTCTGCATTTTTGACTGAGGCGGTGGGTGTACAGTAATATCAAATAGTCTCTAGTCTTTTCCCCAGGTTTGACTTATGCAGTGAGACTCTGAATAAGTGGCTATATATAATAGATTCCTGAAAATTTTCCAGATATATAAGATTCATCACTGAGGATTTGAATAAGTGGCCATGTGAAATACACCCCTGATGTTTCCATGGGTCTGTATTATTCTGTGAGGCTCTGAATGAGAGGCGATAATATAGAGACTCCAGAATACTCCTGAGGCTTGCATTTTTACATTCAGCTCTAAATGAATGGATATACGTAATAGAATTCTGACTTTCCCCAAGGTGTATGTTATTCAGTTAGACTCTGAAAATGTGGCTATACAAAATAGAATTCTGACTACAATACAGGTGATCCTTATTTAATGAAGCACTGAAATAGATGTCACATGTAATAGCGTACTAAATATTTCTCAGGAATTTACTCTTCACTGAGGCTCTGAAACTTTGGCCATATAAAATTGTTTCCTGTCTAGATCACAGGCATGTATTTTTGAGTCTGACTCTAAATATTTGGGCATATGGAATATACTAGTGACTATTCCAAAGTTGTGTATTACTCACTCAGGATTTGATATTGTGGCCATATAAAATAGACTGGTGTCTATTCCACACATGTGCATTAATCACTGAGGTAGTAAATGAGAGGCTATATAAAGTAGAATCTGAACACTTCCCCAGGTTTCTGTTACTCAGTGAAGCTCTTCTTGTGAGACCATATGAAACAGGATGCTGTCTATCTTTAATATTTGTATTATTCAGTGAATCTCTGAATGAGTTACTATATAAAATAGACTGCTGTGTACTTTACTGAGTGCATTATTTACTGAGGTTACCAGTTAGTGGCCATATGAAATGGAATCCTGACTAATCCACACGTGCATATTATTCACTGAGGCCATGAATGAGTGTCCAAATGAAATAGACTGCTGGCTACTTTACATTATTTATTGAGGCATGAATGAATGTCCATCAAAAATAGACTTCAAATTATTCTCCAGGAATATATTATTCAGTAAGGCTCAGCAGATTTGGCCATATTAATTAGAACCTTTACTATATCAAGGTTCTCTCTATTATTCACTGAGGCTCTGAATCTGTGTCTACATGACATAGACTCCTGACTACACCACATAATTCAGTGACACTCCGAATGAGAGGCCACATGAAAAAGTCTCCTGACTATTCCACAGGTGTGAATTACTTAGTGAGACTCTGAATGATGGAATAAAAGTCAATCCTCAATATTTTTCCAGGTGTGTACATTTAGTGAGGTTCTCAGAGAGTGGCCATAGGAAAGAGACTTCTGACTACTCCACCGGTGTGCATTATTCAGTGACTGTCTGGAATAGTGAACATAAAAAATAGACTCCAGATGATATCACAAGTGTGTAATATTCAGTGAGCCTGTGAAAGAGGTGCCATAGGAAAAAAACTTCTAATTACTCCACATGTACGTTATTCACTGTTTGTCTGAATGAGGAGATGTATGAAATTAACTCCTGATTATTCTCCATGTGTGCATTATTCAAACAGGTTATGTATGAGTGTCTGTACCAAATAAACTCCTGACCATCACCCGGAGTTGTATTACTCAGCGATACTCAGAATTAGAGTTCATATAATACAGACGGCTGACTATCAACAAGGTGTGTATCATTCAGGAAGGCACTTAATTCGTGGATATCTTTACAGCCTCCTTATTCCTCCAAAGAAGTTTATTATTCACTGAAACTTTGAATGATGGGTCTGACTATTAAATAGACACCTGACTATTGCTCCATTTTGAATTATTTCATAAGGTTCTAAATGAGTGGTTTTATGAAGTAGAATCATGAGGATTCCCCAGGTGTGTATCATTCAGGGAGGCACAGAATGAGTGGCCATATAAAAACATGCTCGACTATTACCCTTGTGTGGATTACTCACTGAGGCTCTAAATAAGTGGCTACATGAAGTAGACACTTAACTCTTCCCCAGGTGTTGATTATTGAATGAGTCTCTGAGTCAGTGGGCACAAAAAATGAGTCTCTGGTATATTGCCCAGGTGTTCCTTACTTACAGAGACTCTGAATGTATAGCCATTTGCAGTAGACCCTTGACTGTTTCTGAGGATAATATTATTCTCAGAGGCTCTGAACGAGTGCCCATGTGAAAGAGATTCCTGACTTATCAGATATATATATTATTCACTAAAACACTGAAAGAGTGGTTTTATAAAATAGACTCCATTTTACTCCACAGGTGAGTGTTATTCTTTTCCCCTCCAACCGAATCACCATGTGAAATATACAAGTGATTATTCCACACATGTGCAGAATTCGAAAAGTTTCTGTATGAGTTTTTATATCAAATAGTCTCCTGACCCTCACATATGTGTATGTCATTCAGGAAGCTGCTTAATTTGGGTCTACTTTAAATAGGGTCTTCATTTCTCTACAGCTGTATATAATGCACTTAAACTCGGAATGATAGGCTAAAGGAAATATACTTTTTACTATTGCCCCATTGTGTATTATTCGGTAATGCTGTGATTGAGTGGCCATATGACTTGGACTCTGACTATTCCCAAGGTGTGTATTCTTTCGGGAGTTTCTGAATGAGTGACCACATAAAATAGACTCTTGACTCTATCCTCTTGACTATTTCTCAGCTCTGCATTTTTCACTGAGATGGTGGGTGTATGGTCACATCAAATAATATCTAGTCTGTTCTCCAGGTGTGACTTGTGCAGTGAGACTCTGAATAAGTGGCTATATATAATAGATTCCTGAGTATTTTCCAGATATATAAGATTCTTCATTGAGGATTTGAATAAGTGGCCACGAGAAATACACCCTTGACATTTCCATATGTCTGAATTATTCTGTGAGGCTCTGATTGTGTGACCATAATATATAGACTCCCGAATACTCTGGAGGCTTGCGCTTTTACATTCCGCTCTAAATAACTGGCTATATGAAATAGAATCCTAACTTTTCCCAAGGTGTATGTTATTCAGTTAGGCTCTGATTATGTGGCTATACAAAATAGAATTCTGACTACAATACAAGTGTTTCTTGTTTAATGAAGCACTGATATAGATGCCACATGTAATAGCATACTAAATATTCCTCACTTATGTATTATTCATTATGGCTCTGAAACTTTGGGGATATAAAATTGCTTTCCGTCTAGACCACAGGTGTGTATTTTTGAGTCTGACTCTGAATATTGGGGCATATGGAATAGACTAGTGACTATTCCAAAGTTGTGTATTACTCACACAGGCTTTGATTTTGTGGCCATATAGAATAGACTGGTGTCTATTCCACACGTGTGCATTATTCCTTAAGGTAGTAAATGAGAGGCTATATAAAGTAGAATCAGAACAGTTCCCCAGGTTTCTGTTACGCAGTGAGGCTCTTCTTGTGAGACCATATGAAAAAGGATGCTGTCTATCTTTAATATTTGTATTATTCAGTGAATCTCTGAATGAGTTGCTATATAAAAATAGACTGCTGTGTACTTTACTGAGTGCATTATTTACTGAGGTTACCAGTTAGTTGCCATATGAAATGAAATCCTGACTCATCCAGTTGTGCATATTATCCACTGAGGCTATGAATGAGTGTCCAAATGAAATAGACACCTGGCTACTCCACATTATTTACCGAGGCTCTGAATTAACGTCCATTGAAAATAGACTCCAAGTTATTCTCCAGGAATATATTATTCAGTAAGGCTCAGCAGAGTTGGCCATATTAATTAGACCCTTTTCTATATCAAGGTTCTCTCTATTCTTCACTGAGGCTCTGAATATGTGTCTACATGACATAGACTCCTGACTACACCGCATTCTTCAGTAACACTCCGAATGAGAGGCCACATGAAAAAGTCTCCTGACTATTCCACAGGTGCGCATTAATTAGTGAGACTCCGAATGATGGGATAAAAGTCAATCCTCAGCATTTTTCCAGGTGTGTACATTTAGTGAGGCTATCAGCAAGTGGCCATAGGAAAGAGACTTCTGACTATTCCACAGGTGTGAATTATTCAGTGACTGTCTGGAGTAGTGAACATAAAAAATAGACTCGAGACGATATCACAAGTGTGTAATATACAGTGAAGCTGTGAAAGAGGTGCCATAGGAAAAAGACTTCTAATTACTCCACATGTGCGTTATTCCCTGAATGAGGGGATGTATGAAATTAACTCCTCATTATTCTTCATGTGTGCATTATTCAAACACGTTATGTATGAGTGTCTGTACCAAATAAACTCCTGACCATCACCCAGGGTTGTATTACCCAGCGATACCCAGAATTAGAGTTCATATAATACAGACGCCTGACTATCACCAAGGTGTGTATCATTCAGGAATGAACTTAATTCCTGGATATCTTTACAGCCTCCTGATTCCTCCATAGAAGTTTATTGTTCACTGAAACTTGGAATGATGGTCCTGACTATTAAATAGACACCTGACTATTGCTCCATTGTGAATTATTCTATAAGGTTCTAAATGAGTGGTAGTATGAAATAGAATCATGAGGATTCCCCTGGTGTGTATCATTCAGAGAGGCACAGAATGAGTGACCATATAAAAAATGCTCGACTATTACCCTTTTGTGGATTACTCACTGAGGCTCTAAATAAGTGGATACATGAAGTAGACACTTAACTCTTCCCTAGGTGATTTTATTGAAGGAGTCTCTGAGTAAGTGTTTATTATTGAATGAATCTCTGTGTAAGTGGGCACAAATAAGAGTCTCATGTGTATTGCCCATGTATTCATTACTTACAGAGACTCTGAATGTGTAGCCATTTGAAGTAGACCCTTGACTGTTTCTGAGGAAAGTATTATTAACAGAGGCTCTGAAAGAGTGCCCATGTGAAATAGACTTATCAGATATACATTCCTGACTTATCAGATATACATATTATTCACTAAAACACTGAAAGGGTGGCTTTATAAAATAGACCCCTCTTTTCTCCACAGGTGTGCATTATTTCTTTCCCCCCAAACGAATCACCATGTGAAATATATAAGTGATTATTCCACACATGTGCATTATTCGAAGAGGTTCTGTATGAGCATTTATATCAAATAGTCTCCTGACCCTCACATATGTGTATATCATTCACGAAGCTGCTTAATTTGGGTCTACTTTAAATAGGGTTTTCATTTCTCCATAGCTGTTTATTATGCACTTAAGCTCTGAATGATAGGCTAAATAAAATAGACTTTTTACTATTGCCCCATTGTGCATTACTCAGTATTGCTGTGATTGAGTGGCCATATAACTTGGACTCTGACTATTCCCAAGGTGTGTATTCTTTTGGAAGATTCTGATTGAGTGACCACATAAAATAGACTCCTGACTCTATCCTCTTGATTGTTTCTCAGCTCTGCATTTTTCACTGAGATGGTGGGTGTACAGTCATATCAAATAGTCTCCATTCTGTTCCCCAGGTGTGACTTATGCAGTGAGACTCTGAATAAGTGGCTATATATAATGGATTCCTGAGTAATTTCCAGATATATAAGATTCTTCACTGAGGATTTGAATAAGTGGCCATGTGATTTCACCCTGAGGTGAAATACACCCCTGAGGTTTCCATGGGTCTGTATTATTCTGTGAGGCTCTGAATGTGAGATCATAATATAGAGACTCCTTAATACACCTGAGGTTTGCGTTTTTACATTCGTCTCTAAATGAGTGGCTATATGAAAAAGAACTCTAACTTTCCCCAAGGTGTATGTTATTCAGTTAGGCTCTGAGTATGTGGCTATACAAAATATAATTCTGACTACCATAGAGGTGTTCCCTATTTATTGAGGCACTGAAATAGATGCCACATGTAATAGCGTACAAAATATTCCTCAGGTATATATTATTAACTGAGGCTCTGAAACTTTGGCCATGTAAATTTTTTTTCTCGTCTAGACCACAGGTGTGTATTTTTGAGTCTGACTCTAAATATTTGAACATATGGAATAGACTAGTGACTACTCCAAATTAGTGTATTACTCACACAGGCTTTGATTTTGTGGCCATATAAAATAGACTGGTGTCTATTCCACACGTGTGCATTATTTTGTGAGGTAGTAAATGAGAGGCTATATAAAGTAGATTCCTAACACTTCTGCAGGTTTCTGTTTCTCAGTTTAGCTCTTCTTGTGAGACCATATGAAACAGGATGCTGTCCATCTTTAATATTTGTATCATTCAGTGAATCTCTGAATGAGTTGCTATATAAAATAGACTGCCGAGTACTTTACATTTGTGCATTATTTACTGAGGTTACGAGTCAGTGGCCATATGAAATGGAATCCTCACTAATCCACAAGTGCATAATATCCACTGGGGCTATGAATGAGTGTTCAAATGAAATAGACTCCTGGCTACTCCACATTATTTACCAAGGCTCTGAATGTACGACCATCAAAAATAGACTCCAAATTATTCTCGAGGTATGTATTATTCAGTGAGGCTCAGCAGAGTTGGCTATATTAATTAGAGTATTTAGTATATCAAGGGTCTCTCTCTTATTCACTGAGGCTTTGAATCTCTGTCAACATGACACAGACTCCTGACTACACCACATTATTCAGTGACACTCCAAATGAGAGGTCACATGAAAAAGTCTCCTGTCTATTTCACAGGTGTGCATTACTTAGTGAGACTCTGAATGAGGGGATAAAAGTAAATCCTGAATATTTTTCCAGATGTTTACATTTAGTGAGGCTCTCAACGAGTGGCCATGGAAGACTTCTGACTATTCCACAGGTGTCCATTATTAAGGGACTCTCTGGATTAGGGGCCATAAAAAATACACTCCAGATGTTATCACAAGTGTGTAATATTCAGTGAGGTTGTGAAAGAGGGGCTATATGTAATGGACTTCTAATTACTCCACGTTTGCGTTATTCACTGTTTTTCTGAAGGAGGAGCCCTATGACATAGACTCCTCATTATTCTCCGTGTGTGCATTATTCAAATAGGTTATGTATGAGTGTCCATACCAAATAAACTTCTGACCCTTTCCCAGGTGTGTATTACTCAGCGATACCCGGAATTAGAGTTCATATAAAATAGACTCCTGACTATCACCCAGGTGTGTATCATTCAGGAAGGCACTTAATTCTTGGACATATTAAACAGCCTCCTGATTCCTCCATAGAAGTTTATTTTTCACTGAAACTTTAAATGAGAGGCCTGACTATTAAATAGACACCTGACTATTGGTCCATTGTGAATTATTCAATAAGGTTCTAAATGAGTGTTTGTATGAATTAGAAACATGAGGCTTCCCCAGGTGTGTATCATTCAGGAAGGCACAGAGTCTGTGGCCATATAAAAAATGCTCGACTATTTCCCTGGTGTGGATTACCCCCCTGAGGCTCTAAATGAGTGGCTACATGAAGTAGACACTTAACTCTTCCCCAGGTGTTTATTATTGAATGAGTCTCTGAGTAAGTGGGCACAAAAAAGAGTCTCAGGTGTATTGCCCAGGTGTTCATTACTTACAAAGACTCTGAATGTGTAGTCATTTGAAGTACACCCTTGACTATTTCTGAGGAAAGTATTAATCACAGAGGCTCTGAAAGAGTGCCCATGTGAAAGAGATTCGTGACTTATCAGATATACTTATTATTCACTAAAACACTGAAAGTGCAGCCATATAAAATACACCCCATTTTACTCCTCTGGTGTGCATTATCCTTTTCCCCTCCAAACAAATCACCATGTGAAATATACATGTGATTATTCCACACATGTGCAGTATTTCAAGAGGTTCTGTATGAGTTTTTACATCAAATAGTCTCCTGACCCTCACATATGTGTATGTCATTCACGAAGCTGTTTCATTTAGGTTTACTTTGAATAGGGTCTTCATTTCTCCACAGCTGTTTATTATGCACTTAAGCTCTGAATGATAGGCTAAATGAAATAGACTCCTTACTATTGCCCCATTGTGCATTATTCGCTAATGCTGTGATTGAGTGTCCATATAACCTGGACTCTGACTATTCCCAAGGTGTGTATTCTATCCGGAGTTTCTGAATGAGTGACCACATAAAATATACTACTGTGGAGACCACCAAGATGGCGTTTTAGAGGCGACTCAGGATTGCAGCTCTCAGTGAAGGCACACAGGGTGAGTCCTAGCCTCATTCTCGGATGGACCATTTTTGCCCACAGATTGTTGAAAGTCCCATCTGTGAGAGAGACACAGGACACTAAGCCGGCTCGCGCGATAGACTGGACTGGGAAAATTTGGCACATATACATCATGGAATGTTATGCAGCAATCAAAAATGATTAGTTTGTGTCCTTTGTTAGGACATGGATGAATCTGGATAACATCATTCTCAGTAAACTGACACAAGAACAGAAAAAGTAATACTGCATTTACTCACTCATAGGCAGGTGGGAAAAATGATAACACACGGACACAGAGAGGGAGTCTACTGCACACTGGGGTCTATTGGGGGAAATGGGGGAGGGACAGCGGGGGGACTGGGAAGGGATAGCCTGGTGATGAATGCCAAGCGTGGGTGAAGGGGAGGAAGGCAGCAAAACACACTGCCATGTGTGTACCTATGCAACTATCTTGCACGTTTTTCACATGTACCACAAAACCTATAATGCAATAAAATTAAAAAAAATAGACTGCTGACTCTATCCTCTTGACTATTTCTCAGCTCTGCATTTTTCACTGAGACGGTGGGTGTTTGGTAATATCAAATTGTCTCTAGTCAGCTCCCTGTGTGTGACTTATGCCGTGAAACTCTGAATAAGTGGCTATATATAATATATTCCTGAGTGTTTTCCGGATATATAAGATTTTTCACTGAGGATTTGTATAAGTGGCCATGTGATATACACCGCTGACGTTTCCATAGGTCTGTATTATTCTGTGAGGCTCTGAATGAGTGGCCATAATATAGAGACTCCTGAATTATCCTCTAGGCTTGCATTTTTACATTCGGCTCTAAATGATTGGCTATACAAAATAGAATCCTGAATTTCCCCAAGGTGTTTGCTATTCAGTTAGTATCGGAATATGTGGCTATACAAAATAGAATTCTGACTACAATACAGGTGTTCCTTATTTAATGAATCACTAAAATAAATGCCACATGTAATAGCATACTAAATATTCTTCACGTATGTATTATTCACTAAGTCTCTGCAACTTTGGCCATATAAAATTGTTTACTGTCTAGACCACAGGCTTGTATTTTTGAGTCTGACTCTCAATATTTGGGCATATTGAATAGACTAGTGACTATTCCAAAGTTCTGTATTACTCACACAGGCTTTGATTTTGTGGCCATATAAAATAGACTGGTGTGTATTCCACATGTGTGCATTATTCCCTGAGGTAGTAAATGAGAGGCTATATAAAGTAGACTCCTAACACTTCCCCATGTTTCTGTTACTCAGTGAGGCTTCTTTGTGAGACCATATAAAACAGGATGCTGTCTATCTTTAATATTTGTATTATTCAGTGAATAACTGATGGAGTTCCTATCTAAAATAGACTGCTGAGTACTTTACATTTGTGCATTATTTACTGAGGTTACGAGTCAGTGGCCATATGAAATGGAATCCTAACTAATCCACACATGCATATTATCCACTGAGACTATGAATGAGTGTCCAAATGAAATAGACTCCTGGCTACTCCACATTATTTACCGAGGCTCTGAATGAACGTCCATCATAAATAGACTCAAAATTATTCTCCAGGTATGTATTATTCATTGAGGCCCAGCAGAGTTTGCCATATTTATTAAACTCTTTACTATGTCAACGGTCTATCTTATTCACTGAGGCTCTGAATCTGTGTCTACATGACATAGACACTTGATTACACCATATCATTCAATGACACTCCGAATGAGAGGCTGCATGAAAAAGTCTCCTGACTATTCCACAGGTGTGCATTACTTAGTGAGACTCTGAATGAGGAGATAAAAGAAAATTCTGAATATTTTTCCTGGTGTGTACATTTAGTGAGTCTCTCAATGAGTGGCCATAGGAAAGAGACTTCTGACTATTCCATAGGTGTGCATTATTCAGTGACTCTCTGGATTTGAGGCCATAAAAAATAGACTCCATACAATGTCAGAACTGTGTAATATTCAGTGAGGCTGAGAGAGAGGGGCCAAATGAAATGAACTTCTAATTACTAGACATGTGCAATATTCACTGTTTGTCTGAATGAGAAGCCATATGATATAGACTCCTCATTATTCCCCATGTGTGCATTACTCAAACAGGTAATGTATGAGTGTCCATACCAAATAAACTCCTGACTCTCCCCCAGGTGTGTATTACTCAGTGATACCTGTAATCAGAGTTCATATAAAACAGACTCTTAACTATCACCCTGGTGTGTATCATTCAGGAAGGCACTTAATTCGTGGATATCTTAAACAGCCTCCTGATTCCTCCACAGAAGTTTATTATTCACTGAAACTTTGAAAGAGATACCTGACCATAAAATAGACACCTGGCTATTGCTCCATTGTGAATTATTCAATAAGGTTCTAAATGAGTGGTAGTATGAAAGTGAATTATGAGGATTCCTCAGGTGTGTATCATTCAGGGAGGCACAGAATGAGTGGCCATATAAAAAATGCTCGACTATTATTCAGGTGTGGATTACTCACTGAGGCTGTAAATGAGTCACTATATGAAGAAGACACTTAACTCATCCCCAGGTGTTTATTATTGAAAGAGTCTCTGAGTAAGTGGGCACAAAAAAGGGTCTCAGGTGTATTGCCCAGGTGTTCATTACTTACAGAGACTCTGACTGTGTTGCCATTTGAAGTAGACCCTTGACTGTTTCTGAGGAAAGTGTTATTCACAGAGGCTCTGAATGAGTGCTCATGTGAAAGAGATTCCTGTCTTACAAGATATACATATTATTCTCTAAAACAGTGAAAGAGTGGCCTTGTAAAATAGACCCCATTTTACTCCAGAGGTGTGCATTATTCTTTTACCCTCCAAACGAATCACCATGGGAAATATACAAGTGATCATTCCACACATGTGCAGTATTCAAAGAGGTTCTGTATGAGTGTTTATATAAAATAGTCTCCTCCCCCTCACGGATGAGTATGACATTCACAAAACTGCTAAATTTGGGTCTACTTTAAATAGGGTCTTCATTTCTCCACAGCTGTTTATTATGCACTTAAGCTCTGAATGATAGGCTAAATGAAATAGACTCCTTACTATTGCCCCATTGTGCATTATTCGGTAATGCTGTGATTGAGTGTCCATATCACCTGGACTCTGACTATTCCCAAGGTGTGTAGTTTTTTCGGGAGTTTCTGAATTAGAGACCACATAAAATAGACTCCTGACTCTTTCCTATTGACTATTTCTCTGTTCTGCATTATTCACTGAGACAGTGGGTGTACGGTCATATCAAATATTCTCTAGTCTATTCCCCAGGTGTTACTCATGCAATGAGAGTCAGAATAAGTGGCTATATATAATACATTCCTGAGTATTTTCCAGATATATGAGATTTTTCACTGAAGATTTGAATAAGTGGCCATGTAAAATACACCCCTGAGATTTCCATAGGTATGTATTATTCTGTGTGGCTCTGAATGAGTGGCCATAATATAGATACTCCTGAAATCTCCTCTAGGCTTGCGTTTTTACATTTGGCTCTAAATGAGTGGCTATGGAAAATAGAATCCTGATTTTACTCAAAGTGTTTGTAATTCAGTTAGGCTCTGAATATGTGGCTATACAAAATAGAATTATGACTACAATACAGGTGTTCCATATTTAATGCAGAACTGAAATAGATGCCACATGTAATAGCATACTAAATATTCCTCACGTATGTAATATTCACTGAGGCTCTGAAACTTTGGCCATATAAAATTGTTTCAGGTCTAGATCACAGGCGTGCATTTTTGAGTCTGACTCTCAATATTTGGGCATGTGGAATAGACTATTGACTATTCCAAAGTTGTGTATTACTCACACAGGCTTTGATTTTGTGGCCATATAAAATAGACTGGTGTCTTTCCACACGTGTTTATTATTCCCTGAGGTAGTAAATGAGAGGCTATGTAAAGTACACTCCTAAAACTTCCCCAGGTTTCTGTTACTCAGTGAGGCTCTTCTTGTGAGACAATATGAAACAGGATGCTGTCTATCTTTAATATTTGTATTATTCAGTGAATCTCTGAATGAGTTGCTCTATAAAATAGACTGCGAAGTACTTTACATTTGTGCATTATTTATTGATGTTACGAGTCAGTGCCCATATGAAATGAAATCCAGACGAATCCACCCGTGCATATTATCCACTGAGGTTATGAATGTGTGTCCAAATGAAATAGACTCCTGGCTACTCCACATTACTTAACGAGGCTCTGAATGAACGTCCATCGAAAATAGACTACAAATTATTCTCCAGGTATGTATTATTCAGAAAGGCTCAGCAGAGTTGGCAATATTAATTAGACTCTTTACTATATCAAGGGTCTCTCTTATTCACTTAGGCTCTGAATCTGTGTCTACATGACATAGACTCCTGACTACAACACATTATTCAGTGACACTCCAGATGAGAGGCCACATGAAAAATTCTCCTGACTATTACACAGGTGTGCATTACTTAGTGAGACTCTGAATGAGGGGATAAAAGTAAATCCTGAATATTTTTCCAGGTGCCTACATTTAGTGAGGCTCTCAATGCGTGGCCATAGGAAAGAGAATTCTGACTATTCAACGGTTGTGCATTATTAAGTGACTCTCTGGATTTGAGGCCATAAAAAATATACTCCAGACAATATGAGAACTGTGTAACTTTCAGTGAGGGTGAGAAGGAGGGGCCATATGAAACAGACATCTAATTACTCCACATGTGCAATATTCACAATTTGTCTGAAAGAGTAGCCGTATGACATAGACTCCTCATTATTCTCCATATGTGCATTATTCAAACAGGTTATTTATGAGTTTCCATAGAAAATAAACTGCTGAACGTCCCACAGTTCTGTATTACTCAGTGGTACCCGTAATCAGAGTTCATATAAAACAGACTCCTGACTATAACCTCGGTGTGTATCATTCAGAAAGGCACTTAATTAGTGGATATCTTAAACAGCCTCCTGATTCCTCCATAGAAGTTTATTATTCACTGAAACTTTGAAAGAGATACCTGACCATTAATAAGACATCTGGCTATTGCTTCATTGTGAATTATTCAATAAGGTTCTAAATGAGTGGTAGTATGAAATTGAATTATGAGAATTACTCAGGAGTGTATCATTCAGGGAGGCACAGAATGAGTGGCCGTATAATAAATTCTCGACTATTATTCTGGTGTGGATTACTCACTGAGGCTCTAAATGAGTGGCTACATGATGTAGACACTTAACTCATCCCCAGGTGTTTATTATTGAAAGAGTCTCTGAGTAAGTAGGCAAAAAAAAGAGTCTCATTTGTATTGCCCAGGTGTTCATTACTTACAGAGACTCTGAATGTGTAGCCATTTGAAGTAGACCCTTGACTGTTTTTGAGGAAAGTGTTATTCACAGAGGCTCTGAACGAGTGCTCATGTGAAAGTGATCCCTGACTTATGAGATATACATATCATTCACTAAAACACTGAAAGAGTGACCTTATAAAATAGACCCCATTTTACTCCACAGGTGTGCATTATTTTACCTCCAAATGAATCACCATGTGAAATATACAAGTGATTATTCCACACATGTACAGTATTTCAAGAGTTTCTGTATGAGTTTTTACATCAAATAGTATCCTGACCCTCACTTATGTGTATGTCATTCACGAAGCTGCTTCATTTAGGTCTACTTTGAAAAGGGTGTTCATTTCTCCACAGCTGTTTATTATGCACTTAAGCTCTGAATGATAGGCTAAATGAAATAGACTCCCTACTATTGCCCCATTGTGCAATATTCGGTAATGCTTTGATTAAGTGTCCATATGACTTGGACTCTGACTATTACCAAGGTGTGTATTCTTTCAGGAGCTTCTGAATGAGTGACCACATTAAATAGACTCCTGACTCTATCCTCTTGACTATTTCTCAGCTCTGCATTTTTCACTGAGATGGTGAGTGTTCGTTAATATCAAATTGTCTCTTGTCTGTTTCCAAGGTGTGACTTATGCAGTGAGAATCTGAATAAGCTTCTATAAATAATATATTCCTGAGTATTTTCCAGATATATAAGATTCTTCACTAAGGATTTGAATAAGTGGCCATGTGATATACATTGCTGACATTTCCATAGGACAGTATTATTCGGTGAGGCTCTGAATGAGTGGCCATAATATAAAGACTCCTGAATACTCCGTCAGCTTGCACTTTTACATTCGGCTCTAAATGATTGGCTATACAAAATAGAATCCTGACTTTCCCCAAGGTGTTTGTTATTCAGAAAGGCACGGAATATTTGGATATACAAAATAGAATTCTGACTACAATACAGGTGTTCTTTATTTAATGGAGCACGAAATAGATGCCACATGTAATAGCATACTAAATATTCCTTAGGTATGTATTATTCACTGAGGCTCTGAAACTTTGGCCATATAAAATTATTTCCTGTCTAGAACACAGGCATGTATATTTGAGTCTGACTCTAAATATTTGGGCATATGGAATAGACAAGTGACTATTCCAAAGTTGTGTATTACTCACACAGGCTTTGATTTTGTGGCCATATAAAATAGACTGGTGTCTATTCCACACGTGTGCATTATTCCCTGAGGTAGTAAATGAGAGACTATATAAAGTAGACTCCTAACACTTCCCCAGGTTTCTGTTACTCAGTGAGACTCTTCTTGTGAGACCATATGAAACAGGATGCTGTCTATCTTTACAATTTGTATTATTCAGTGAATCTCTGAATAAGTTGCTGTATAAAATAGACTGCAGAGTACTTTACATTTGTGCATTATTTACTAAATTAATGAGTCAGAGGCAATATGAAATGGAATCCTGACTAATCCACACGTGGATATTATCCACTGAGACTATGAATGAGTTTCCAAATAAAATAGACTCTTGGCTACTCCACATTATTTAACGAGGCTCTGAATGAACGTCCATCGAAAATAGACTCCAAATTATTCCCCAGGTATGCATTATTCAGTGAGGCTCAGCAGAGTTGGCAATATTAATTAGACTTTTTACTATATCACGGGTCTCTCTTATTCACTGAGGCTCTGAATCTGTGTCTATATGACATAGACTCCTGACTACACCACAATATTCAGTGACACTCCCAATGAGAGGCCACATGAAAAATTCTCCTGACTATTCCACAGGTGTGCATTACTTAGTGAGACTCTGAATGAGGGAATAAAAGTAAATCCTGAATATTTTTCCAGTTGTGTACATTTTGTGAGGCTCTCAATAAGTGGCCATAGGAAAGAGACTTCTGACTATTCCACAGGTGGTCATTATTCAGTGACTCTCTGGATTAGTGGCCATAAGAATTACTCCAGGTGATATCACAAGTGAGTAATATTCAGTAAGGCTGTGAAAGAGGGTACATTTGTAACAGACTTTTAATTACTCCACATGTGCATTATTCACTGTTTGTCTGAACCAGGAGCCATACAACTTAGACTCCTCATTATTCGCCCTGTGTCAATTATTCAAAAAAGTTATGTATGAGTGTCCATACCAAGTAAACTTTTGACACTCCCCCAGGTGTGTATTACTCAGCATTACTCGTAATTAGAGTTCATATAAAATAGACTCCTGACTATCACCCAGGTGTCTATCATTCAGGAAGGCACTTAATTTGTGGATATCTTAAACTGCCTCCTGATTCAACCATGGAAGGTTATTATTCACTGAAACTTTGAATGAGAAGCCTGACTATTAAATAGAAACCTGACTATTGCTCCATTGTGAATTATTTAATAAGGTTCTAAATGAGTGGTAGTATGAAACAGAATCCTGAGGACTCCCCAGGTGTGTATCATTCAGAAAGACATAGAATGAATGGCCATATAAAAAAAAGCTCGACTATAACCCTGGTGTGGATTACTCACTGAGGCTATAAATGAGTGGCTACATGAAGTAGACACTTAACTCTTCCCCAGGTGTTTATTATTGAATGAGTCTCTGAGTAAGTGGGCACAAAAATGAGTCTCAGGTGTATTGCCCAGGTGGTTTTTACTTACAGAGACTCTGAATGTGTAGCCATTTGAAGTAGACCCTTGACTGTTTCTGAGGAAAGTATTATTCACAGAGGCTCTGACCGAGTGCCCATGTGAAAGAGATTCCTGACTTATCAGATATACATATTATTCACTAAAACACTGAAAGAGTGGCATTATAAAATAGTCCCCATATTACTCCACAGGTGTGCATTATACATTTCCCCTCTAAACGAATCACCATGTGAAATATACAAGTGATTATTCCACACATGTGCAGTATTTGAAGAGGTTCTGTATGAGTGTTTATATCAAATAGTCTCCTGACCCTCACATATGTGTTTGTCATTCATGAAGCTGCTTAATTTGGGTGTAATTTGAATAGGGTATTCATTTCTCCACAGCTGTTTATTATGCACTTAAGCACTGAATGATAGGCTAAATAAAATAGACTCCTTACTATTGCCCCATTGTGCATTATTCGGTAATGCTGTGATTGAGTGGCCATATAACTTGGACTCTGACTATTCCCAAGGTGTGTATTCTTTCAGGAGTTTCTGAATGAGTGACCACATAAAATAGACTCCTGACTCCATCCTCTTGACTATTTCTCAGCTCTGCATTTTTTTCTGAGACGGTGGGTGTACAGTCATATCAAACAGTCTCTAGTCTGTTCGCCAGGTGTGACTTATGCAGTGAGACTCTGAATAAGTGGCTATATATAATAGATTCCTGAGTATTTTCCAGATATATAAGATTCATCACTGAGAATTTGAATAAGTGGCCATGTGAAATACACCGCTGATATTTCCATGAGTCTGTATTAATTTGTGAGGCTCTGAATCAGAGGCCATAATATAGAGACACCTGAATACTCCTGAGGCTTGCGTTTTTACATTCGGCTCTAAATGAATGGCTATACATAATAGAATTCTGACTTTCTCCAAGGTGTATGTTATTCAGTTAGGCTCTGAATATGTGGCTATACAACATAGAATTCTGACTACAATACAAGTGTTTGTTATTTAACGAATCACTGAAATAGATGCCACATGTAATCGCATACTAAATATTTCTCAGTTATGTACTATTCACTGAGGCTCTGAAACTTTGGCCATATAAAATTGTTTCCTGTCTCTATCACAGGCGTGTATTTTTGAGTCTGACTCTCAATATTTCGGCATATGGAATAGACTAGTAACTTTTCCAAAGTTGTGCATTACTCACACAGGCTTTGATTTTAAGGCCATATAAAATAGACTGGTGTCTATTCCACACGTGTGAATTATTCCCTGAGGTAGTAAATGAGAGGCTATATAAAGTAGACTCCTAAGAATTCCCCAGGTTTCTGTTACTCAGTGAGGCTCTTCTTGTGAGACCATATGAAACAGGATGCTGTCTATCTTTAATATTTTTATTATTCAGTTAATCTCTGAGTGAGTTGCTGTATAAAATAGACAGCTGAGTACTTTATATTTGTGCATTATTTACTGAGGTTACGAGTCAGTGGCCATATGAAATGGTATCCTGACTAATCCACAGGTGCATATTATCCACTGAGGCTATGAATGAGTGTCCAAATGAAATAACCTCCTGGCTACTCCACATTATTTCCCGAGGTTCTGAATGAACGTCCACCGAAAATAGACTCCAAATTATTCTCCAGGTATGCGTTATTCAATGAGGTGCAGCAGAGTTAACCATATTAATTAGACTCTTTACTATATCAATGGTCTCCCTTATTCACTGAGGCTCTGAGTCTTTGTCTACATGACATAGACTACTGACTTCACCACATTAGTCAGTGACACTCTGAATGAGAGGCCACATGAAAAGTCTCCTGACTATTCCACCGGATTGCATTACTTAGTGAGACTCTGAATGAGGAGATAAAAGTAAATCCTGAATATTTTTTAGGTGTGTACATTTAGTGAGGCTCTCAACAAGTGGCCATAGGAAAGAGTATTCTCACTATTCCACAGGTGTGCATTATTCAGTGACTCTCGGGATTAGGGGCCATAAAAAATAGACTCCATATAATATCACAAGTGTGTAATATTCAGTGAGGCTGAGAAAGAGGGGCCATATGAAACGGACTTCTAATTACTCCACATGTGCCTTATTCACTGTTTCTCTGAATGAGGAGCCGTATGACATAGACCCCTCATTATTTGTCATGTGTGCATTATTTAAACAGGTTATGTATGAGTGTCCATATCAAATAAACTCCTGACCCTCCCCCAGGTGTTTACTACTCAGCGATACCCGGAATTAGAGTTCATATAAAATAGACTCCTGCCTATAACCCAGGTGTGTATCATTCAGGAAGACACTTAATGAATGGATATCTTAAACAGCCTCCTGATTTTTGCATAGAAGCTTATTATTCACTGAAACTTTGAATGAGAGGTCTGAATATTAAATAGACACCTGACTATTGCTCCATTGTGAATTATTCAATAAGTTTCTAAATGAGTGGTAGTATGAAATAGAATCATAAGGATTTCCCAGGTGTGTATCATTCAGGGAGGCACAGAATGAGTGGCCATATAAAAAATGCTCGACTATTACCCTTATGTGGATGACTCACTGAGGCTCTAAATGAGTGGCCACTTGAAGTAGACACTTAAATCTTTCCCAGGTGTTTATTACTGAATGAGACTGTGATTAAGTGGGCACAAAAAAGAGTCTCAGGTGTATTGCCCAGGTGTTCATTACTTACAGAGACTCTGAATGTGTAGCCGTTTAAGTAGACCCTTGACTTTTTCTGAGGAAAGTATTATTCACAGAGTCTCTGAACGAGTACCTATGTGAAAGAGATTCCTTACTTATCAGATATACATATTATTCACAAAAACGCTGAAAGAGTGGCCTTATAAAATAGACCCCATTTTACTCCACAGGTGTGCCTTACTCCAAAAGTATCACCATGTGAAATATACAAGTGATTATTCCACACAGGTGCAGTATTTGAAGAGGTTATTCATGAGTGTTTATATCAAATAGTCTCCTGACCCTAACCTATGTGTATGTCATTCACGAATGTCCTTAATTTGGGCCTCCTTTAAATAGGGTCTTCATGTCTCCACAGCTGTTTGTTATGCACTTAAGCTCTGAATGATAGGCTAAATGAAATAGACTCCTTACTATTGCCCCATTGTGCCTTATCCGTTAATTCTGTGATTGAGTGGCCATATGAAATAGACTCTGACTATTCCCAAGTTGTGTATTCTTTCAAAAGTTTCTGAATGAGTGACCACATAAAATAGACTCCTGACTCTATTGTCTTGACTATTTCTCAGCTCTGCATTTGTCACTGAGTTGGTGGGTGTACGGTTATATCAAATAGTCTCTAGTCAGTTTCCCAGGTGTTACTTTTGCAGTGAGACTCTGAAAAACTGGCTATATGTAATATATTCCTGAGTATTTTTCAGATATATAAGATTCTTCACTTAGGATTTGAATAAGTGGCCATGTGAAAGACACCCCGGACATTTCCATAAGTCCGTATTATTCTGTGAGGCCCTGAATGTGTGGCCAAAATAAAGAGACCTCTGAATACTCCTTAGGCTCGCATTTTTACATTCGGCTCTAAATGAGTCTTCATACAAAATAGAATTCTGACTTTCCCCAAGGTGTATGTTATTCAGTTAGGCTCTGAATATGTGGCTATACAAAATAGAATTCGGACTACAATACAGGCGTTCCTTATTTAAGCAAGCACTAAAATAGATGGCACATGAAATAGCATACTAATTATTCATCAGGTATGTATTATTCACTGAGGCTCTGAAACTTTGGCCATATAAAACTTTTTCCTGTCTAGACCACAGGTGTGTATTTTTGAGTCTGACCCTAAATATTTGGTCATATGGAATAAACTAGTGACTATTCCAAAGATTTGTATTACTCACACAGGCTTTAATTTTGTGGCCCCATAAAAAAGACTGGTGTCTAATCCACACGTGTGCATTATTCCCTGAGGTAGTAAATGAGTGGCTATATAAAGTAGACTCCTAACACTTCCCCAGGTTTCTGTGACTAAGTGAGGCTCTTCTTGTGAGACCATATGAAAGAGGATGCTGTCTATCTTTAATATCTTTATTATTCAGTGAATCTCTGAAGGAGTTGCTATCTAAAATAGACTGCTGAGTACTTTACATTGGTGCATTATTTACTGAGGTTACAAATCAGTGGCAATATGAAATTGAATCCTTAGTAATCCACACGTGCATATTATCCACTGAGGCTATGAATGAGTGTCCAAATGAAATAGACCCCTGGCTACTCCACATTATTTACCGAGGCTCTTAATGAACGTCCATCGAAAATATACTCCAAATTATTCTCCAGGTATGTATTATTCAGTGAGGCTCAGCAGGTTTGGCCATATTAACTAGACTCTTTACTATATCAAGGGTCTCTCTTATTCAATGAGGCTCTGAATCTGTGTCTACATGACATAGACTCCTGACTACACCACATTATTCAGTGACACTTTGAGTGAGAGGCCACATGAAAAAGTCTCTTGACTGACTATTCCACAGGTGTGCATTAATTAGAGAGACTCTGAATGAGGGGATGAAAGTAAATCCTGAATATTTTTTCATGTGTGTACATTTAGTGAGGCTCTCAACAAGTGGCCACAGGAAAGAGACTTCTGACTATTCCACAGGTGTTCATTATTCAGTGACTTTCTGGATTAGTGACCATAAAAAATAGACTCCAGATGGTATCACAAGTTTGTAATATTCAGTGAGGCTCTGAAAGAGGGGCCATATGAATCGGACTACTAATTAGTCCACATGTGCATTATTCGGTGTTTGTCTGAATGAGGAGCCGTATGAAATAGATTACCAATTATTTTCCATGTGTGCATTATTCAAACAGGTTATGTATGAGTGTCCATACCAAATAAGCTCCTGACAGTCCCCCAGGTGTGTATTACTCAGAGATACCCGGAATTAGAGTTCATATAAAATCGACTCCTGAGAGAGAGATCCATGATGGGTGATTGCTAACAGCTCGGGATTGTAGCTCCCAGTGAAAACTCGGAAAACATGAGGATGCCACATTTTCAGAGGAATTTTCATCACCCATGGACCAGATTTCCAGTGGAGGAGCCCCGCGGGTCGCCAGCGCGGCTTCTGTGGCCATCGCGGCGGTTTTGTCATCACCTCGGCATGGCAGCTCTTCTTGTACAGTGAGTGGGACTGGTTCCCCTATTGACTGGTGTTTGGAGCTCCTGGGAAGACAGAGCCACTTGTTGAGGACTCAAGAAGGAAGCCAGACCGGAGATTCCCAGGCAGAAGAGTACCATCAGTCTTATCACTGCTGTTTTGTCCATCGCAGTCTGTTGCTCGGATTCCAGCACTTGGAATCAACAAATTGGACATCCTCTCTGGAACTTAATCAGAAAGGCGCTAATTGTAAAGATATCAGATAGATAAAATCGCAATAAAGGGAAAAAAACAGCCTAAACAGGCTGAAAAGACAGAAAGTCAGAACACCTATTCCTCTACAGGGGATAGCAATTTCTCATCAGCAATGGAACAAGCCCTTATGGAAGAGGACTGTGTTCCAGTATCTGAAGTAGGCTTTAAAAGGTGGATGATAAAAAAATTTTGCGAGTTGGAAACAACTTGTTTTAACCCAATGTAAAGAAATTAAGAAATTTGAACAAAGGTTTAATGAAATGTTAAAAAGAATGGACAATATAGAGAGCAATATAAATGAACTAATGGAGTTGAAAAATATAACACGAGAACCTAGTGAAATATGCACAAGTTTGAATAGCCGAATTGATCAAGCAGAAGAAAAAATATCAGAGGTCAAAGACCAACTTAATGAAATAAAACAAGAAGACAAGAATAGAGGAAAAACAGAATAAAAAGGAATGAGCAAAGTTTCCAAGAATTATGGGACTATGTAAAAAGACCTAATCTACATTTGATAGGTGTACCTGAATGTGATGAAGAGAATAAACTCAGCTGGAAAATACTCTTCAGGATATTATCCAGGAGAATTTTTACAATGTAGCAAAGCAGGATACAATTAAACCCCAGGTAATACAGAGAACACCACAAAGATATTCCTTAAGAAGAGCAACCCCAAGACACATAATCATTAGATTCAAAAGGGTTGAAACGAAGGAGAAAATACTGAGGGCAGCCAGAGAGAAATGTCAGGTTACCCACAAAGTGAAACCTGTTAGACTTACAGCAGATATCTCAGCAGAAACCCTACAAACCAGAAGAGAGTGGGGGCCGATATATAATATCCTTAAAGAACAGAACTTTCAGCCCAGACTTTTATATCCTGACAAACTAAGCTTCAAAATTGAAGGAAAAATAAAATCTTTTATTAACAAGCAAGTACTCAGAGATTTTATTACCACGAGGTCTGCTTTACAAAAGCTTCTGAAAGAAGCATTACACACAGAAAGAAACAATCAGTATTAGCCTTTCTAAAAATATACCAAAAATTAAAGAGCATCAACATAAAGAATAATTTACATCAATGAATGAATAAAATAGACGGTTAACATCAAATGGCAGTAATCTTAAATTGAAATCGACTAAAATACCCAATCAAAAGACACAGCCAAAACCTAATGGTATACTATATCCAGACAAATTTCATATCCAAAGATACACAAAAATTTAAAACAAAGGGTTGGAGAAAGATTTACCAACAAAATGAAGAACAAAAACAAATAAATAAAGAAAAAGGAGTTGCAATTCATGCATTTGATAAAACAGATTTCAAACCAACAAAGATAGAGTGGTATAAGAATCAATGCATCCTAACACCGAGGTACATAAGACCCATAAAGAAATTTAGACTCAACGAGACAGAAAATTAATAAAGATATCAAGAATCTAAACTCAGATCAGTAACAATAAACTTAATAAGCATTTGAAGAGCTCTCCACTTTAGATACATAAAATATACATTCTCCACTTTAAATACACAAAATAATGATCGAGCATTATTAATACCCATTCATAGAATAAAGCAATATTCCTGTTCTCTCTCCCTCTTTTTCTTCATCTCTTTTCCTTTCCTTCTTAAAAAATAAAATAAAATAAAATAGACTCCTGACTATCACCCAGGTGTGTACCATTCAGGAAGGTACTTAATTCGTGGATATCATAAACAGCCTCCTGATTTCTCCATAGAAGTTTATTATTCACAGAAACTTTGAATGAGAGGCCTGACTATTAAATAGACACCTGACTATTGCTCCATTGTGAATTATTCAATAAGGTACTAAATGAGTGGTAGTATGAAATAAAATCATGAGGATTCCCCAGGTGTGTATCATTCAGGGAGGCACAGAATGAGTGGCCATATAAAAAATGCCCGACTATTACCCTGGTGTGGATTACTCACTGAGGCTCTAAATAAGTGGATACATGAAGTAGACACTTAACTCCTTTCCAGGTGTTTATTATTGAATGAGTCTCTGAGAAAGTGGGCACAAAAAAGAGTCTTAGGTGATTGCCCAGGTGATCATTACTTACAGAGCCTCTGAATGTCTATCCATTTGAAGTAGACACTTGACAGTTTCTGAAGAAAGTATTATTCACAGGGGGCCTGAACGAGTGCCCATGTGAAAGAGATTCCTGACTTATCAGATATACATATTATTCACTACAACACTGAAAGATTAGCCTTATAAAATAGACCCCATTTTACTCCACAGGTGTGTGTAATTTTTTTATTCTCCAAACGAATCACCACGTGAAACATACAAGTAATTATTTTACATATGTGCTGTATTCAAAGAGGTTCTGCATGAGTGTTAATATCAAATAGTCTTCTGTCAGTCACATATGTGTATGTGATTCATGAATCTCCTTAATTTGGGTTTACCTTAAATAGGGTCTTCATTTCTCCACAGCTGTTTATTATGCACTTAAGCTCTGAATGATAGGCTAAACAAAATAGACTCCTTACTATTGCACCATTGTGCATTATTTGATAATGATGAGATTGAGTGGCCATATGACCTGGACTCTGACTATTCCCAAGGTGTGTATTCTTTCAGGAATTTCTGAATGAGTGACAACCTAAAATAGACTCCTGACTCTATCCTCTTGAATATTTCTCAGCTCTAAGTTTTTCACTGGAACGGTGGGTGTACGGTCATATCAAATAGTCTCAAGTCTGTTCCCCAAGTGTGACTTGTGCATTGAGATTCTGAATAAGCGGCTATATATAACAGATTCCTGAATATTTTCCAGATAAATAAGACTCTTCACTAAGGATTTGAATAAATGGCCATGTGAAATACACCCCTGACGTTTCCACAGGTCTGTATTATTCTGTGAGGCTCTGAATGAGTGGCAATAATATAGCGACTCCTGAATACTCCTTAGGCTTGCGTTTTTACATTCAGCTCTAAATGAGTGGCTATAAGAAATAGAATCCTGACTTTCCCCAAGGTGTATGTTATTCATTTAAGCTCTGAATATGTGGCTATACAAAATAGAATTCTGACTACAATACAGGTGTTTTTGATTTAATGAAGCACTGAAATAGATGCCACATGTAATAGCATACTAAATATTCCTCCGGTATGTATTATTCACTGAAGCTCTGAACCTTTGGCCATATAAAATTGTTACCTGTCTAGACCACAGGTTTGTATTTTTGAGTCTGACTCTAAATATTTGGGCATATGGAATAGACAAGTAACTATTCCAAAGTTGTGTATTACTCACACAGGCTTTGATTTTGTGGCCATATACAATAGACTGGTGTCTATTCCACACGTGTGCATTATTCCCTGAGGTAGTAAATGAGAGGCTATATAAAGAAGACTCCTAACACTTCCCCAGGTTTCTGTTACTCAGTGAGACTCTTCTTGTGAGACCATATGAAACAGGATGCTGTCTATCTTTAATATTTGTATTATTCAGTGAATCTCTGAATGAGTTGCTGTATAAAATAGACTGCTGCGGACATTATATTTGTGCATTATTTACTGAGGTTACAAGTCATTGGCCATATTAAATGGAATCCTGACTAATCCACACGTGCATATTATCCACTGAGGCTATGAATGAGTTTCCAAATGTAATAGACTCCTGGCTACTCCACATTATTTACCGAGGCTATGAATGAACGTCCATCGAAATTACACTCCAGATTATTCTTCAGGTATGTAATATTCAGTGAGGCTCAGCAGAGTTGGCCATATTAATTAGACTGTTTACTATATCAAGGGTCTCTCTTATTCACTGAGGCTCTGAATCTGTGTCTACATGACATAGACTCCTGACTACACCACATTATTCAGTGACACACCGAATGAGAGGCCACATGAAAAAGTCTCCTGACTATTCCACCAGTGTGCATTATTTAGTGAGACTCTGAATGAGGGAATAAAAGTAAATCCTGAATAATTTTTCAGGTGTGTACATTTAATGAGGCTTTTAACGAGTGGCCATAGGAAAGAAACTTCTGACTATTTTACAGGTGTGCATTATTCAGTTATTCTCTGGATTCGTGGCCATAAAAAATAAACTCCAGATGATATCCCAAGTGTGTAATATTCAGAGAGGCTGTGAAAGAGGGGCCATATGAAAAGGACTTCTAATTACTCCACATGTGCATTATTCACTGTTTGTCTGAATGAGGATCCGTATGATGTAGACTCCTCATTATTGTCGATGTGTGCATTATTAAAACAGGTTATGTATGATTGTCCATACCAAATAAACTCCTGACCCTCCCCTAAATGTATATTACTCTGTGATACCTGGAATTAGAGTTCATATAAAATAGACTACTGACTATCACCCAAGTGTGTATCATTCAGGAAGGCACTTAATTCGTGGATATCTTAAACAGCCTCCTGATTCCTCCATAGAAGTTTATCATTCACTGAAACTTTGAAGGAAGGACCTGACTTTTAAATAGACACCTGACTATTGCCCCATTGTGAATTATTCAATAAGTTTCTAAATGAGTGATAGTATGAAATAGAATCATGAGGATTCCCCATGTGTGTAACATTAATGGAGGGACAGAATAAGTGGCCATATAAAAATGCTCTGCTATTACCCTGGTGTGGATTACTCACTGAGGCTCTAAATAAGTGGCTACATGAAGCAGACACTTAACTCTTTTCCAGGTGTTCATTACTGAATGAATCTCTGAGTAAGTGGGCATAAAAAAGTCTCAGGTGTATGGCCCAGGTGTTCATTACTTACAGAGACTCTGAATGTGTAGCCATTTGAAGTAGACCCTTGACTGTTTCTGAAGAAAATATTATTCACAGAGGCTCTGAACGAGTGCCCATGTGAAAGAGATTCCTGACTTATCAGATATACATATAATTCTCTAAAACACTGAAAGAGTGGCCTTCGAAAATAGACCCCATTTTACTCCACAGGTTTGCGTTATTCTTTTACACTCCAAACGAATCACCATGTGAAATATACAAGTGATTATTTCACACTTGAGCTGTATTCGAAGAGGTCCTCTATGAGTGTTTACATCAAATACTCTCCTGACTCTCAAATGTGTGTATGAAATTCACGAAGCTGCTTAATTTGGGTCTACTTTAAATAGGATACTCATTTCTCCACAGCTGTTTATTATGCACTTAAGCTCTGAATGTTAGGATAAATAAATGAGACTCCTTACTATTGCCCCATTGTGTATTATTCGGTAATTGTGTGATTGATTGTCCATATGGCCTGGACTCTGACTATTCACAAGGTGTTTATTCTTTTGGGAGTTTCTGAATAAGTGACCACATAAAATAGACTCCTGACTCTATTCTCTTGACTATTTCTAATCTCTGCGTTTTTCACTGAGATGGTGGGTGTAGGGTCCTATCAAAGAGTCTCTAGTCTGTTCTGCAGTTGTGACTTTTTCAGTGATTCTCTGAAAAAGTGCCTATATATAATAGATTCATGAGTATTTTCAAGATATATATGATTCATCACTGAGGATTTGAATAAGTGGCCATGTGAAATACACCCCTGACGTTCCCATAGGTCTTTATAATTCTTTGAGGCTCTGAATGTGTGGCCATAATATAGAGACTCCTGAATACTCCTTAGGCTTGCGTTTTTACATTCATCTCCAAATGATTGGCTATACGAAATAGAATCCTGACTTTCCCCAAGTGTATGTTATTCAGTTAGGCTCTGAATATGTGGCTATATGAAATAAAATTCTGACTACAATACAGGTGTTCCTTATTTAATGAAGCACTGAAATAGATGCCACATGGAATAGCATAGTAAATATTCCTCAGGTATGTATTATTTACTGTGGCTCAGAAAATTTGGCAATGTAAAATTGTTTCCTGTTCTGTGAAGAAATTAAATGGTAGTTTGATGGGGATAACATTGATTGTGTAAATTACTTTGGGCAGTATAGCCATTTTCACGATATTGATACTTCCTAACCAAGAATATGGAATGTTTCTCCATCTGTTTGTGTCCTCTCTTATTTTGTTGAGCAGTGGTTTGTAGTTTTCCTTAAACGGGTCCCTTACGTTTCTTGTGAGTTGTATTCCTAGGTATTTTATTTTCCTTGTAGCAATTGTGACTGGCAATTCGTTCTTGATTTGGTTCTCTTTAAGTCTGTTATTAGTGTATAGAAATGGTTGTGAACTTCATATGAAACCAAAAGAGAGCCCACATAGCCAAGTCAATTCTAAGCAAAAAGAACACAGCGGGAGGCATCACACTACCAGACTTCAAACTATACTACAAGGCTACAGTAATCAAAACAGCAAGGTACTGGTACCAAAACAGAGATATAGACCAATGGAACAGAACAGAGGCATCGGAGGCAACACAACATATCTACAACCATATAATCTTTGATAAACCAGACAAAAACCAACAATGGGGAAATCATTCCATGTTAAATAAATGGTGTTGGGAAAACTGGATAGCCATGTGCAGAAAGCAGAAACTGGACCCCTTCCTGACACTTTACACTAAAATTAACTCCAGATGGATTAAAATCTTATACATAAGACCTGACACCATAAAAAAGAAGAAAATCTAGGCAAAACCATTCAGGACATAAAAGTAGGCAAGGACTTCATGAACAAAACATCAAAAGCACTGGCAACAAAAGCCAAAATAGACAAATGGGACCTAATCAAACTCCACAGCTTCTGCACAGCAAAAGAAACAGTCACTAGAGTGAATCAGAAACCATCAGAATGGAAAAAAAATTTTACATTTTACGCATCTGACAAAGGGCTGATATCCAGAATTTACAAAGAACTTAAACAGATTTACAGGAAAGAAACAAACAAGCCCATTCAAAAATGGGCAAAGGATATGAACAGACACTTTACAAAAGAAGACATACATGAGGCCAACAAACACATGAAAAAATGCTCATCATCACTGGTCATTAGAGAGATGCAAATCAAAACCACATTGAGATACCATCTCATGCCGGTTACAATGCCAATCATTAAAAAATCTGGAGACAGCAGATGCTGGAGAGGATGTGGAGAAATAGGAACACTCTTACGCTGTTGGTGGGAGTGTAAATTAGTTCAACCATTGTGGAAGACAGTGTGGCAATTCCTCAAGGACCTAGAAATAGAAATTCCATTTGACCCAGCAATCCCATTACTGGGTATATATCCAAAGGACTATAAATCATTCCACTATAAAAACACATGCACACGAATGTTCATTGCAGCACTGTTTATAATAGCAAAGACCTGGAACCAAATGCCCATCGATGATATACTGGACTGGGAAATTCTGGCACATATACACCATGGAATATTATGCAGCAATCAAAAATGATGAGTTTGTGTCCTTTGTAAGGACATGGATGAATCTGGAGAACATCATTTTCAGCAAACTGACACAAGAACAGAAAAAGAAATACCGCATATACTCACTCATATGCGGGTGAGAAAATGGAGAACACATGAACACAGGGAAAGGGTCTACTACACACTATGGTCTATTGGGGGGAATGGGGGAGGGACAGCGGGAGGGAGGCTGAGGAGGGATAGCGTGGGGATAAATGCCAGGTGTTGGTGAAGCGGAGGAAGGCAACAAAACACACTGGCATGTTTGTACCTATGCAATTATCTTGCACGTTCTGGACATGTGCCCCAGAACCTGTAATGCAATAAAAATTTTAAAAAATAAAATAAATAAATAAATAAATAAATAAATAAATAAATAAATAAATAAATTGTTTGCTGTCTAGACCACAGGTGTGTATTTTTGAGTTTGACTCTAAATATTTGTGCATATGAAATAGAATAGTGACTATTCCAAAGTTGTGTATTACTCACACAGGCTTTGATTTTGTGGCCATATAAAATAGACTGCTGTCTATTCCACACGTGTGCATTATTTCCTGAGGTAGTAAATGAGAGGCTATATAATGTTGGCTCCTAACACTTCATCAGGTTTCTGTTACTCAGCGAGGCTATTCTTGTGAGACCATATGAAACAGGTTGCGGTCTATCATTAATATTTGTATTATTCAGTTAATCTCTGAATGAGTTGCTATGTAAAATTGACCACTGAATACTTTACATTTTTGCATTATTTACTGAGGTTATGAGTCATTGGCCTATTAAATGGTATCCTGACAAATCCACACGTGCGTATTATCCATTGAAGCTATGAATGAGTGTCCAAATGAAGTAGACTCCTAACTACTCCACATTATTTACCAAAACTCTGAATGAACGTCCATCAAAAATAGACCCCAAGTTATTCTCCATGCATGTATTAATCAGTGAGCCTCAGCAGAGTCGGTCATATTAATGACTCTTTACTCTATCAGGGGTCTCTCTTATTCACTGAGGCTTTGAAGCTGTCTTAACATGACATAGACTCCTGACTACATGACATTATTCAGTGACACTCCGAATGAGATGCCACATGAAAAAGTCTCCTGACTATTCCACAGGTGTGCATTACTTAGTGAGACTCTGAAAAAGAAGATAAAATTATATCCTGAATATTTTTTCAGGTGTGTACGTTTAGTGAGTCTCTCAAGGAGTGGCCATACAAAAGAGACTTCTGACTATTCCACAGGTGTGCATTATACAGTGACTCTCTAGATTAGTGGCCATAAAAAATAGACTCCAGATGATATCACAAGTGTGTAATATTCAGTGAGTCTTTGAAAAAGGGGCCATATGAAACAAACTTCTAATTACTCCACATGTGCTTTATTCGCTGTTTTTGTGAATGAGGAGCACTATGACATGAACTTCTAATTATTCTCCATGTGTGCATTATTAAAAAAGGTTATGTATGAGTGTCCATAACAACTAAACTCCTGACACTTCCCCAGGTGTGTATTACTTAGCGATACACGGAATTATAGTTCATAAAAAGTAGAATCTTGTCTATCACCAAGGGGTGTATCATACAGGAAGGCACTTAATTCATGGGTATCTTACACAGCCTCCTGATTCCTCCACAGAAGTTTATTATTCACTGAAACTTTTAATGAGAGACCTGACTATTAAATAGACACCTCACTATTGCTCAATTGTAAATTATTCTATAAGGTCCTAAATAAGTGGTAGTATGAAATAAAATCAGATGGATTCCACAGGTGTGTGTCATGCAGGGAGGTACAGAATTAGTGGCCACATAAAAAATGCTGGAATATTACCCTGGTGTGGATTACACACTGAGGCTCTAAATGAGTGGCTACATGAAGTAGACACTTAACTCTTCCCCAGGTGTTTATTATTGAATGAGTCACTAAGTGGGCACAAAAAAGTCTCAGGTGTATTGCACATGTGTTCATTACTTTCAGAGACTCTGAAAGTTTAGCCATTTGAAGTAAATGATAGATTTTTTCTGAGGAAAGTTTTATTCACAGAGGCTCTGAATGAGTGCCCATGTGAGATTCCTGACATATCAGATATACATATTATTCACTAAAACACTGAAAGAGTGGCCTTATAAAATAGACCCCATTTTACTCCACTGGTGTGCGTTATTCTTTTACCCTCCCAAAGAATCACCATGTGGAATACACAAGTGATTATTCCACACATGTGCAGTATTCAAAGAAGTTCTGTATGAGTGTTTATGTCAAATAATCTCCTGACCCTAATATATGTGTAACATATTCACGAAGCTGCTTCATTTGGGCCTACTTTGAATAGGGTCTTCATTTCTCCACAGTTGTTTATTATGCACTTAAGCTCTGAATGATAGGCTAAATGAAATAGACTCCTTACTATTTCCCCATTGTGCAATATTCGGTAATGCTGTGATAGAGTGGCCATATGACCTGGACCTTGACTATTCCCAAGGTGTGTATTCTATCCGGAGTTTCTGAGTGAGTGACCACATAAAATAGACTCCTGACTCCATCCTCTTGACTATTTCTCAGCTCTGCATTTTTCACCGAGGTGGTGTGTATACAGTCATATCAAATAGTCTCTATTCTGTTCCCTAGGTGTGAGTTGTGCAGTGAGACTCTGAATAAGTGGCTATATATAATAGATTCCTGAGTATATTGCAGATATATAAGATTCTTCCCTGAGGGTTTGAATAAGTAGCCATGTGAAATATACCCCTGATGTTTCCATAGGTCTGTATTATTCTGTGAGGCTCTGAATGAGTGGCCACAGTATAGAGATTCCTGCATACTCTTTAGGCTTGCGTTTTTACATTTGGCATTAAATGAGTGGCTATACAAAATAGAATCCTGACTTTCCCCAACATGTATGTTATTCACTTAGGCTCTGAATATGTGGCTATACAAAATAGAATTCTGACTACAATAAAGGGGTTCCTTATTTAATGAAGCACTGAAATAGATGCCACATGTAATAGCATACTAAATATTCCTCAGGTATGTATTATTCACTGAGGCTCTGAAACTTTGGCCATATGAAATTGTTTCCTGTCTAGTCCACAGGCGTGTATTTTTAAGTCTGACTCTCAATATTTGGCATATGGAATAGACTAGTGACTATTCCAAAGTTGTGTATTACTCACACAGTCTTTGATTTTGTGGCCATATAAAATAGACTGGTGTCTGTTCCACACGTGTGTATTATTCCCTTAGGTTAGAAATAAGAGGCTATATTATGTAGACTCCTAACACTTCCCCAGGTTTCTGTTACTCAGTGAGGCTCCTCTTTTGAGACCATATAAAACAGGATGCTGTCTATCTTTAATATTTGTATTATTCAGTGAATCTCTGAATGAGCTGCTATATGATATAGACTGCTGAGTAGTGCATATCATCCACCGAGGCTATGAATGAGTGTCCAAATGAAATAGACTTCTGGCTACTCCACATTATTTACCGAGGCTCTGAATGAACGTCCATCAAAAATAGATTCCAAATTACTCTCCACGTATGTGTTATTCAGTGAGGCTCAGCAGAGTTGGCCATATTAATTAGACTCTTTACTATATCGAGGGTCTCTCTTATTCACTGAGGCTCTGAATCTGTGTCTACATGACATAGATTCCTGACTACACCACATTATTCAGTGACACTGCGAATGAGAGGCCACATGAAAAATCTCCTGACTATTCCACAGGTGTGCATTACTTAGTGAGACACTGAATGAGGGGATAAAAGTAACTATTTACCCGGGTGTGTAAATTTCCTGAGGCTCTCAATGGGTGGCTGTAGGTATGTGACTTCTGACTATTCTGCACTTGTGCATTATTCATTGATTCTCTGAATGAGTGGCCATAAGAAATAGACTCCAGACTATATCACATTCGTTTAATATATTGTGAGGTTGTGAATGAGGGGCCATATGAAACAGACTTCTAATTACTCCACATGTTGATTATTCACTGTTTGTCTTAATGAGTAGCTATAAGACATACACTTTAATTATTCTTCATGTGTTCATTATTGAAACAGGTTCTGTATGAGTGTCCATAGCAAATAAACTCATGACACTCCCTCAGGTGTGTATTACTCAGCGATACACAGAATTAGAGTTCGTATGAAATAGATTCCAGACTCTCACACATGTGTGTATCATTCAGGGAGGCCTTTTTTTGTGGCTATCTTAAACAGCATCATGATTACTCCATAGAAGTTCATTATTCACTGAAACTTTGAATGAGAGGCAATACAAAATAGACACCTTGCTATTGCTCCATTATGAGTTATTCAATGAGGTTCTAAATGAGTGGTATTATAAAATAGAATCCTAAGGATTCTTCAGATGTACATCATTCAGGGAGGCACAGAATGAGTGGCCATATAAATAATGCTGGACTCTTTCCCTGGTGTGCATTATTCGCTGAGGCTCTAAATGAGTGGCTACATGAAGTAGACTCTTAATTCTTTTCCAGGTGTGTATTATTGAATGAGACTCTGACTAAGTAAACATAAAAAAGAGACTCAAGTGTATTGCCCATGTGTTCACTACTTCCGGAGGCTCTGAATGTGTAGCCATTTGAAATAGACCCTTGACTATTTCTGAGCGGAGTATGATTCACAGAGGCCCTGAATGAGTGATTCTGTGAAAGAGATTCCTGACTTATCAGATATACATGTTACTCACTAAAACACAGAAAGAGTGGCGTTATGAAATCGACCCCATTTTACTCCACAGGTTTGCATTAATTTTTGACTCTTCAAAAGAATCACCATGTAAAATAGACTAATGATTATTCCCCACATGTGCAGTATTTGAAGAGGTTCTGTATGAGTGTTTATATGAAATAGTTTCTTTACTCTCACACATATGTGTATCATTTACAGAGCTGCTTAATTTGGGACTATCTTAAATAGGGTCCTCACTTCTCCACGGCTGTTTATTAGGCACTGAAGCTCTGAATGAGAGGCCATATGAAATAGACTCCTTACTATGGCCCCATTGTGAATTATTCGGTAATGCTCTGATGGAGTGGCCATATGACCTTGACTCTGACTATTTCCAAGGTGTACATTCTTTAGTGAGTTTCTGAACTAGTGACCACATAAAATAAACCCCTGACTCTATCCTCTTGATTATTTCTCAGCTCTTCATTTTTCACTGAGTCACTGGATGAACGGTCATATCAAATAAATTTCAGCCTATTTCCCAGTTGGGCATTATTCAGTGAGTTTCTGAATAAGTGGCTATATATAATAGAATACTGAGAATTTTCCAAATATATATGATTCTTTACTGAGGTTCTGAATAAGTGGCCATGAGAAGTACACCCCTGACGTTTCCATAGGTCTGTATTATTCTGTGAGGCTCTGAATGAGTGCCCATAATATAGAGACTCTTGAATACTCTTCAGGCGTGCATTTTTACATTTGGCTCTAAGTGAGTGGCTATATGAAATAGAATCCTGACTTTCCCCAAGGTGTATTCTATTCAGTTAGGCTCTGAATATGTGGCTATTCAAAATAGAATTCCGACTACAATACAGGTGTTCTTTATTCAATGAATATTTTAAATAGATGCCACATATAATAGCATCCTGAGTATTCCCCAGGTGTATATTATTCACTGAGGCTCTGAAACTTTGGCCACATGAAATTGTTTCCTTACTAGTTCACAGGCGTGTTTTATTGACTCTGACTCTAAATATTTCAGCATGTGAAATAGACTAGTGACTATTACAAAGTTGTGTATTACTCACTCATGCTTTGATTTTGTGGCCATATAAAATAGACTAGTGTCTATTCCACACGTGTGCATTATTCGTTGAGGCTGCAAATGAGAGGCTATAAAAAGTAGACTCCTAACACTTCCCCAGGTGTGTATTACTCAGTGAGGCTCTTCCTATGTGACCATATGAAACAGGATGCTGTCTATCTTAAATATTTTTATTATTCAGTGAATCACTGAATGAGTAGCTATATGAAATAGACTGCTGAGTACTTTACATTTGTGCATTATTCACTGAGGTTATGAGTCAGTGACCATATAAAATGAAATTCTGACTAATCCACACGTGCATTTTATCCACTGAAACTATGAATGACTGTCCTAATAAAATTGACTCCTGTCTAATCCACAGGAATGCATTATTTACCGAGGCTCTGAATCAATGTCCATCGAAAATAGTCTCTAAATTATTCTCCAGGTTTGTATTATTCAGTGAGGCTCAAAAGATGTGACCATATCTTTTGAGCTATAATACAGGTGTTTTTTATTCAATGAAGCTCAGAAATGTATGCCACATTTGATAGCATCCTTAGTATTTCTCAAGTATGTATTATTCACTGAGGCTCTGAAACTTTGGCCATATGAAATTGTTTTCTGATGAGTCCACAGGTGTGTATCATTTACTCTGACCCTAAATATTTGGGCATATGGAATAGACTAGTGACTATTCCAAAGTAGTGCATTACTCACACAGGCTTTGATTTTGTGGCCATATAAAATAGACTAGTGTCTATTCCACACGTGTGCATTATTCCCTGAGGCTGTAAATGAGAGGCTATATAAAGTAGACTCCTAACACTTCCTCAGGTGTGTATTACTCAGTGAGTTCTTCTTGTGTGACCATATAAATCAGTATGCTGCCTATCTTAAATATTTGTATTATTCAGTGAATCTCTGAATGAGTGGCTATATAAAATAGACTGCTGAGTACTTTACATTTGTGCAATATTCATTGAGGTTATGAGTCAGTGGCCATATATAATGAAATTCTGACTAATTCACGTGTGCATATTGTCCACTGAGGCTATGAATGAGTGTCCAAATGGAATTTACTCCTGGATACTCTACAGGTTTGCATTATTTACCGAGGCTCTGAATAAATGTCCATCAAAAATAGACTCCATATTATTCTCCAGGTATATATTATTCAGTGAGGCTCAAAAGATGTGGCCATATTAATTAGATTTCTTACTATAGCAAGAGTCTGTCTTATTTACAGAGTATCTGAATATGTGCGTACATGAAATTGACTCCTGACTGCACCACATTATTCAGTGACACTCCAAATGAGAGGCCACATGAAAATTTCTCCTATTCCACAGGTGTGCGTTATTTAATGAAACTCTGAATGGGCGGGTAAATGTAAATCCTGACTATTTTCCCAGGTGTGTACATTTAGTGAGGCCCTTAACGAGTGGCCATAGAAAAGAGACATCTGATTATTGCGAAGCTGTGCATTATTTAGTGATTCTCTGAATGAGTGGCCGTAAAAAATAGACTCTAGACTATATCACAAGTGAGTAATATTCAGTGAGGCTGTGAAAGAGAGGAAATATTAAACAGACTTCTAATTACTCCACATGTGCATTATTCACTGTTTGTATGAATGAGTTGCCGTGTGACATTGACTCCTCATTATTCATTATGTGTGCATTATTTAAACAGGTTATGTATGAGTGTCCATACCAAATAAACTCCTGAAACTACCCCAGGTGTGTATTACTCAGTGATACACAGAATTAGAGTTCATACGAAATAGACTCCTATCACCCAGCTGTGTATCATTCAGGAAGGCACTTAATTTGTGGCTATCTTAAACAGCGTCCTGATTACTCCATAGAAGTTTATTATTCACAGAAATTTTGAATGAGATGCCATATAAAACAGACACCTGACTATTCCTGCATTGTGAATTATTAAATAAGGTTCTAAATGAGTGGTAATATGAAATAGAATCCTGAGGATTCCCCAGGTGTGTTTCATTCAGGGAGGCCCTGAATGAGTGCACATATGAAAAATGCTCAACTATTAACCTGGTGTGCATTATTCACTTAGTCTCTAAAAGAGTGGCTACATGACGTAGACTTTTAGGTTTTTCCCAGGTGTGTATTATTGAATGATACTCTGACTAAGTGGGCATAAAACAGAGACTTAGTTCTATTGCCCTGGTGTTTGTTACTTACAGAGACTCTGAATTTGTAGCCATTTGAAGTAGACCCTTGATTAGTTTTGACGGGAGTATTATTTACAGAGGCCCTGAACGAGTGGCCATGTGAAAGAGATTCCTGACTTATCAGATATACATATTATTTACTAAAACACTGAAAGAGTGGCCTTATAAAATAGACCCCATTTTACTCCACAGGTGTGCATTATTTTTTGACTCTCCAAACGAATCACCATATAAAATAGACTAGTGATTATTTTCCACCTGTGCAGTATTTGAAGAGGTTCTCTATGAGTTGCCATATCAAATTGTCTCCTGACTCTCAAACATGTGTGTGTCATTCATGGAGCTGCTTCATTTGAAGCTACCTTAAATAGGATCCTGACTACTCCACAACTGTTTATTATGCACTGAAGCTTTGAATGAGACGCCATATGAAATAGAATCCATACTATTGCCCCATTGAGCATTATTCGGTAATGCTGTGATTGAAGGGCCATATGAGTTGGACTCTGAGTATTCCCAAAGTGTGTATTCTTCATTCAGTTTGTGAGTGAGTGACCACATAAAATACACTCCTGACTCTCTCCTCCTGATGATTTCTCAGCTCTGCATTTTTCACTGATTCGCCGAATGAATGGTCATATCAAATAGTTCCCAGACTATTCCCCATGTTTGCATTATTTAGTGAATCTCTGAATAAGTGGCTATGTATAATAGATTCCTGAGAATTTTTCAGATATATATGATTCCCCACTGAGGTTCTAAATAAGTGGCCATGTGAAATATACTCCTGAAATTTCCATAGGTCTGTATTCTTCTGTGAGGCTCTGAATAACTGGCCATAAAATAGAGACTCCTGAATACTCCTCACGCATGCGTTTTTACATTTGGCTCTAAATGAGTGGCTATACGAAATAGAATCCTGACTTTCCCCAAGGTGTATGTTATTCAGTTAGGCTCTGAATATGTGGCTCTACAAAATAGAATTCTTACTACAATAAAAATGTTCCTTATTCAATAAAGCTCGAAATAGATGCCACGTGTAATAGCGTCCTGAGTATTTCTTAGGTATGTATTATTCACTGACGCTCTGAAACTTTGGCCATATGAAATTGTTTTCTGACTAGTTCACAGGTGTTTATTATTGATTCTGACTCTAAAAATTTGGGCATATGTAATAGACTATTGAGTATTCCAAAGATGTGTATTACTCACTCAGGCTTCGATTTTGTGGTCATATAAAATAGACTAGTGTCTATTCCACACGTGTGCATTATTCGCTGAGGCTGTAAATGAGAGGCTATATAAAGTAGACTCCTAACACTACCCCAGGTGTGTATAACTCAGTGAGGCTCTTCTTGTGTGACCATATAAAACAGGATGCTGTCTATCTTGAATATTTATATTATTCTGTGAATCTCTGAATGAGTGGCTATATGAAATAGACTGCTGATTACTTTACATTTTTGCATTATTCACTGATGTTACGAGTCAGTGGCCATATAAAATGGAATCCTGACTAATGCACACGTGCATATTGTCCACTGAGGCTACGAATGAGTGTCCAAATTAAATAGACTCCTGGCTACTCCACAGGCGTGCATTATTTACTGAGGATCTGAATGAATATCCATCGAAAATAGACTTCTAATTATTCTCGGGGTGTGTATTATTCAGTGAGTCTCAGAAGATGTGGCCATATTAATTAGATTCCTTACTATAGCAAGGGTCTGTCTTATTCACTTAGGCTCTGAATATGTGTCTACATGTAATAGACTCCTGACTACATCACATAATTCAGTGACACTCCAAATAAGAGGACAAATGAAAATGTCTCCTGACTATTTCACAATTGTGCATTATTTAGTGAGACTCTGAATGAGGGGATAAAAGTAAATCTTGACTATTTCCCCAGGTGTGTACATTTAGTGAGGCTCTCAACTAGTGGCTGTAGGAAAGAGACTTCTGACTACTCAGCAGGTGTTCATTATTCAGTGATTCCCTGAATGAATGGCCATAAAACATAGACTCCATACTATATCACAAGTTTTTAATATTCAATGAGGCTGTGAAAGTGAGGCCATAGGAAACAGACTTCTAATAATTCCACATGTCTGTTATTTACTGTTTGTCTGAATGAGTAGCCATATAACATAGACTCCTCATTATTCTCCATGTCTGCATTATTCAAACAGGTTCTGTATGAGTGTCCATACCAAATATACTCCTGAAACGCCCCCAGGTGTGTATTACTCAGCGATGCACAGAATTAGAGTTAATATGAAATAGACTCCTATCACCCAGGTGTGTATCATTCAGGAAGGCTCTTAATTTGTAGCTATCTTAAACAGCCTCCTGATTCCTCCATAGAAGTTTATTATTCACTGAAACTTTGAATGAGAGGCCTGACTATTAAATAGACACCTCACTATTGCTCCATTGTGAGTTATTCAATAAAGTTCTGAATGAGTGGTAGTATGAAAGAGAATCCTGAGGATACTTCAGGTGTATATCATTCAGGGAGGCACAGAATGAGTGGTCATATAAAAAATGCTCGACTATTACCCTGTTATGCATTATTCACTGAGGCTCTAAATGAGGGGCTACATGAAGTAGGCTCTTAACTCTTTCCCAGGTGTGTATTACTGAATGAGACTCTGACAAAGTGGGCATAATAAAGAGACTCAGGTTTATTTCCCAGGTGTTCATTACTTACATAGACTCTGAATATGTAACAATTTGAAGTAGACCCTTGATTATTTCTGAGGGGAGTATTATACACAGAGGCCCTGAACGAGTGGCCATGTGAAAGAGATTCCTAATTTATCAGATATACATATTGTACACTAAAACACGGAAAGTGTGGCCTTATGAAATAGACCCCGTTTTTCTCCACAAATGTGCGTTATTTTTTGACTCTCCAAACGAATAACCATATGAAATAGACCCCGTTTTTCTCCACAAATGTGCGTTATTTTTTGACTCTCCAAACGAATCACCATATGAAATAGACTAGTGATTATTCACCACATGTGCAGTATTCGAAGAGGTTCCATATGAGTTTCCATACCAAATAGTCTCCTGACCTTCACCTATGTGCATGTAATTCACGAAGCTGCTTAATTTGGGTCTACTTTGAATAGGGTCTTCATTTCTCCACAGCTGTTTATTATGCACTTAAGCTCTGAATGATAGGCTAAACGAAATACACTCCTTACTATTGCCCCATTGTGCATTATTCTGTAATGCTGTGATTGAGGGGCCATATGACCTGGACCCTGACTATTCCCAAGGTGTGTATTCTTTCGTGAGTTTCTGAATGAGTGACCACATAAAATGGACTCCTGAATCTATCCTCTTGACTATTTCTCAGCTCTGCATTATCCACTGAGTCGCTGGGTAAATGGTCATGTCAAATAGTCTTCAGACTATTCCCCATGTGTTCATTATTCATTTTGTCTCTGAATAAGTTGCTATATATAATAGAATCCTGAGTATTTTTTAGATATATATTATTATTCACTGAGCTTCTGTATAAGTGGCCATGTTAAATACAACTCTGACATTTCCATAGGTCTTTATCCTTCTGTTAGTCTCTGAATTTGTGGCCATATGATAACGGCTTCTGAATACTTGTCAGGTGGGCGTTTTTACATTCGGCTCTAAATGAGTGGCTATATGAAATAGAATCCTGACATTCCCCAAGGTGTATGTTATTCAGTTAGGCTCTGAATATGTGGCAATACAAAATAGAATTCTGACTACAATACAGGTGTTCCTTATTCAATGAAGCTCTGAAATAGATGCCACATGTAATAGTGTCCTGAATATTCCTCAGGTATGTATTATTCCCTGAGGCACTGAAACTTTGGCCATATGAAATTGTTTCCTGAGTAGTCCACAGGCGTGTATTATTGACTCTTACTCTAAATGTTTGGGCATATGGAATACACTAGTGACTATTCCAAAGTTGTGTATTACTCACTCAGGCTTTTATTCTTGGCCACATAAAATAGACTAGGGTCCATTCAACACGTGTGCATTATTCCCTGAGGCTGTAAATGAGAGGCTATATAAAGTAGATGCCCAACACTTCCCTAGGTGTGTGTTACTCAGTGAGGCTCTTCTTGTGTGACCATATGAAACAGGTTACTCTCTATCTTAAATATTTGTATTCTTCAGTGAATCTCTGAATGAGTGGCTATATGAAATAGACTGCTAAGTACTTTTATTTGTGCATTATTCACTGAGGTTATGAGTCAGTGACCATATAAAATGGAATCCTACCTAATCCACACGTGCATATTATCCAGTGAAGTTATGAATGACTGTCCTAATAGAAGAGACTTCTGGCTGCTCCACAGGTGTGCATTATTTACCGAGGCTGTGAATGAATATCCGATGAAAATAGACGTTAAATTGTTCTCCAAGTGTGTATTATTCAGTGAGACTCAGAAGATGTGGCCATATTAATTAGATTCTTTACTATATCAAGGGTCTGTCTTATTCACTGAGGCTCTTAATATGTGTCTACATAAAATAGTCTTCTGACTACACCACATTATTCAGTAACACTCCAAACTTGAGGCCACATGAAAAGCCTCCTGAGTATTCCACAGGTGTGCATTATTTAGTGAGACTCTGAATGAGGGGATAAAATATATCCAGACTATTTCCCCAGGTGTGTTCATTTATTGAGGCTCTGAACAAGTGGCCATAGGAAAGAGACTTCTGACTCTTCCGCAGGTTTGCATTATTAAGTGACTCTCTGAATGAGTGGCCATAAAAAGTAAACTCCAGGCTATATCGTAAATGTGTAATATTCAGGGAGGCTGTGGCAGAGGGGCCATATGAAACAGACTTCTAATTATTCCACATGTGCATTATTTACTGTTTGTCTGAAAGAGTAGCCGTATGACATAGACTCCTCATTATTCTTCCTGTGTGCATTATTCCAACAAATTCTGCATGAATTTTTATACCAAATAAACTCCTGACTCTCCCCCGGGTGTGTATTACTCAGCGTTACACAGAAATAGAGTTCATATAAAATAGACTCCTGAGTATCACCGAGGTGTGTATCATTCTAGAAGGCACTTAATTTATGGATATCTTAAACAGTCTCCTGATTGCTCCATAAGAAGTTCATTATTCACAGAAATGTTGAATTAGAGGCCATATAATATAGAAACCTGACTATGGATCCATTGTGAATTATTCAATAAGCTTCTAAATGAGTGGTGGTATGAAATAGAATCGTGAGAATTCCCCAGGTGTGTATCATTCAGGGAGGCACAGAATAAGTGGCCATATAAAAAATTCTTGATGATTACCCTAGTGTGGATTACTCACTGAGGCTCTAAATGAGTGGCTACATGAAGTAGACTCTTTAACTTTCCCATGTTTGTATTATTGAATGAGACTTTGACACAGAGGGCATAATAAAAAGACTCAGGTGTATTACCCAGATGTTCATTACTTACAGAGACTCTGAATGTGTAGTCATTTGAAGTAGACCCTTGACTATTTCTGAGGGGAGTATTACTCACAGTGGCCCTGAACGACTGGCCATGTGAAAGAGATTCCTGACTTATCAGATATACATATTATTCACTAAAACACTGAAAGAGGGGCCTTATAAAACAGACACCATTTTACTCCACAGGTGTGCGTTAATTTTTGATTCTACAAATGAATCACCATATGAAATAGACTAGTGATTATTCCTTACATGTGCAGTATTCAAAGAGATTTTGTATGAGTGTCCATATCAAATAGTCTCCTGACTCTCACACATGTGTGTATCATTCACGGAGCTTCTTCATTTGGTGCTACCTTAAATAGGGTCCTCACTCCTCCACAGTTCTTTATTACACAGTGAAGCTCTGAATGAGGGGACATATTAAATGGACTCCTTACTATTGCCCCATTGTGCATTATTCGGTAATGCTCTGATTGAGTGGCCATATGTCCTGGACTCTTACTATTTCCAAGGTATGTATTCTTCAGTGAGTGACCACATAAAATAGACTCCTGATTGCATCTTCTTGACGATTTCTCAGCTCTGCAATCTATTTTCTTTTTAATTCTTTTCATTTTTTTATTTTTTTAATTTTAAATTTTTATTGCATCTTAGGTTTTGGGGTACATGTGCAGAAGGTGCAAGGTAGTTGCAGAGGTACTCACATGGCAGTGTGTTTTGCTGCCTTCCTCCCCCTAACCCACACTTGGCATTTCTCCCCAGGCTATCCCTCCCAAGCTCCCCCCTCGCTGTCCCTCCCCCATTTTCCCCAATAAACTCCTGTGTGTAGTCTAGGGTTTTTATGGTACCCGGTCTTATGTTTAAGTCCATGTGTTAAGTCCCCTCCCGCTGTCCATGTGTTCTCAATTTTCTCACCCGCCTATGAGTGAATATATGCGGTATTTCCTTTTTGTTCTTGTGTCAGTTTGCTGAGAATGATGTTCTCCAGATTCATCCATGTTTTTACAAAAGACAGAAACTCATCATTTTTGATTGCTGTGTAATATTCCATGGTGTATATGTGCCACATTTTTCCAATCCAGTCTATCATCGATGGGCATTTGTGTTGGTTCCAGGTCTTTGCTATTGTAAACAGTGCTGCAATGAACATTCCTGTGCATGTGCCCTTATAGTAGAACGATTTATAGTCCTTTGGATATATACCCAGTAATGGGTTTGCTCGGTCAAATGGAATTTCTATTTCTAGGTCCTTGAGGAATCGCCACACTGTCTTCCACAATGGTTGAACTAATTTACACTCCCTCCAACAGTGTAAGAGTGTTCCTATTTCTCCACATCCTCTCCAGCATCTGTTGTCTCCAGATTTTTTAATGATCGCCATTCTAACTGGCGTGAGATGGTATCTCAATGTGGTTTTGATTTGCATCTCTCTAATAACCAGTGATGATGAGCATTTTTTCCATGTGTTTGTTGGCCTAATGTATGTCTTTTTTTGTAAAGTGTCTGTTCATATCTTTTGCCCATTTTTGAATGGCCTTGTTTGTTTTTTTCTGTAAATCTGTTTGAGTTCTTTGTAAATTCTGGATATCAGCCCTTTGTCAGATATGTAAACTGCAAAGATTTTTTCCCAATCTGTTGGTTGCTGATTCACTCTAGTGACTGTTTCCTTTGCTGTGCAAATCTGTGGAGTTTGATTAGGTCCCACTTGTCTCTTTTGGCTTTTGTTGCCAATGCTTTTGGTGTTTTGGTCATGAAGTCCTTGCCTACTCCTATGTCCTGAATGGTTTTGCATAGATTTTCTTCAAGGGTTCTTATGGTGCCATGTCTTATGTTTAAGTTTTTAATCCATGTGGAGTTAGTTTTAGTGTAAGGTGTCAGGAAGGGGTCCAGTTTCTGCTTTCTGCACATGGCTAACCAGTTTTCCCAACACCATTTATTAAACAGAGAATCCTTTCCCCATTGCTTGTTTTTTTTTTTCTGGTTTATCAAAGATTATATGATTGTAGATATGTTGTTTTGCCTCCGATGCCTCTGTTCTGTCCCATTGGTCTATATCTCTGTTTTGGTACCGGTAACATGCTGTTTTGATTACTGTAGCCTTGCAGTAGAGTTTGAAGTCTGGTAGTGTGATGCCTCCAGATGGGTTCTTTTTGCTTAGAATTGAATTGGCTATATGGTCTCTCTTTTGGTTCCATATGAAGTTTATGGTGTTTTTTTCCAGTTCTGTGAAGAAATTCAATGGTAGCTTGATGGGGATAGCATTGATTGTGTAAATTACTTTGGGCAGTATAGCCATTTTCACGATATTGATCCTTCCTAACCATGATCATGGAATGTTTTTCCATCTGTTTGTGTCCCCTCTTGTTTCATTGAGCAGCGGTTGGTAGTTTTTCTTGAAGAGGTCCCTTACGTTCCTTGTAAGTTGTATTCCTTAGTATTTTATTCTCTTTACAGCAATTGTGAATGGCAGTTCGTTCTTGATTTGGTTTTCTTTAAGTGTCTTATTGATGTATAGGAATGCTTGTGATTTTTGCACATTGATTTTGTATCTTAAGACTTTGCTGAATTTTCATATCAGTTTCAGGAGTTTTCGGGCTGAGATGATGGGGTCTTCTAGGTGTACTATCATGTCTTCTGCAAATAGAGACAATTTGGCTTCCACCTTTCCTATTTGAATGCCATTTATTTCTTTTTCTTGCCTGATTGTTCTGGCTAGAACATTCAGTACTGTGTTGAATAGGAGTGGTGAGAGAAGGCATTGTTGTCAAAGCATTCAAAGGGAATGCTTCCAGTTTTGGCCCATTAAGTATGACATTGGCTGTTGGTTTGTCGTAAATAACTTTTATTACTTTGAGACATGTTCCATCATTACCGAGTTCATTGATGGTTTTTAGCATAAAGGGCTGTTGAATTTTGTCAAATGCCTTCTCTGCATCAATTGAGATAATCATGTGGTTTTAGTTTTTGGTTTTGTTAATGTAATGAATGACGTTTATGCACTTGTCTATATTGAACCAGGCTTGCATCCCTGGGATGAATCCTATGTGATCATGTTGGACAAGTTTTTTAATGTGCTCTTGCAATCGGTTTGCCAGTATTTTATTGAAGATTTTTGCATCTATGTTCATCATGGATATTGGCCTGAAGTTTTCTTTTCTGTTTTGTCTCTGCCGTGTTTTGGTATCAGGATGATGTTGGTCTCATAAAACAATTTGGGATAAGTTCCCTTTTTTAGAATGATTTGGAATAGTTTCAGGAAAAATAGTACCAGCTCCTCTTTGTGTACCTGGTAGAAATCAGCTGTGAACCCACCTGGACCTCTGCTTTTTTGTGTGGTAGGCTCTTAATTGCTGCCTTAACTTCAGACCTTTTTATTGGTCTATTCGTAGTTAAGGCTTCCTCCTGGTTAAGCCTTGTGAGAACACAGGTGTCCAGGAATTTATCCATTTCTTCCTGGTTTACTAGATTCTGTGCATAGAGTTGTTTGTAGTATTCTCTGACGATGGTTTGAATTTCTGTGGAATCTGTGGTGATTTCCCTTTTATCGTTTTCTATTTCATCTATTTGGTTGTTCTCTCTCTTCTTTTTTATTAGTCTGGCTAGTGGTCTGTCTATTTTGTTGATCTTTTCGAAAAACCAGATCTTGGATTTATTGATTTTTGAAGGGTTTTTCGTGTCTCTATCTCCTTCACTTCTGCTCTGATGTTAGATATTTCTTGTCTTCGGCTAGGTTTTGAGTGTTTTTGATCTTGCTCTTCTAGCTCTTTCAGTTTTGGCGATAGGGTGTCAATTTTGGATCTCTCTGCTCTTCTCATGTGGGCAATTATACAGACTGTATTAAATGTGTCCCAGAGATTCTGGTATGTTGTATCTTCGTCCTCGTTTGTTTCGTATAACTTCTTTATTTCTGCCTTCATTTCATTGTTTATCTAATCAACATTCAAGAGCCAGTTGTTTAGTTTCCATGAAGCTGTGCCTTTCTGAGTTAGTTTCTGAATTCTGAGTTCTAACTTGATTGCACTGTGGTCTGAGAGACTGTTTGTTATGTTTTCAGTTGTTTTGCATTTACTGAGGAGTGCTTTACTTTCAAGTATGTGGTCAGTTTTGCAGTAGGTGTGATGTGGTGCTGAGAAGAATGTATATTCTGTGTTTTGGGGTGGATAGTTCTGTAAATGTCTATCAGGTTTGCTTGTTCCAGGTCTGAGTTTAAGTCCTGGATATCCTTGTTAATTTTCTGTCTGGCTGATCTGTCTGATATTGATAGTGGAGTGTTAACGTCTCCCACTGTTATTGTGTGGGAGTCTAAGTCTCTTTGTAAGTCGTTAAGAACTTGCCTTATATATGTTGGTGCTCCTGCATTAGGTCCATATATATTTAGGATCATTAGCTCTTCTTCTTGTATCAATCCTTTTACCATTATGTAATGACCTTCTTTGTCTTTTTTTTTAATCTTTGTTGCTTTAAAGTCTATTTTATCAGAGATTAGAATTGCAACTCTTGCTATTTTTTGCTCTCCATTTGCTTGGTAAATCTCCCCCATCCCTTTATTTTGAGCCTTTGTGAATCCTTGCATGTGAGATGGGTTTTTTGGATACAGCACACTGATGGGTTTTGGTTTGTTATCCAATTTGCCAGTCTGTGTCTTTTGATTAATGCATTCAGCCCATTTATATTTAGGGTTAATATTTTTATGTGTGAGTTTGATACTGCCATTTTGATGCTACCTGGGTGTTTTGTCCATTGGTTGATGCAGATTCTTCATTTTGTTGATTCTCTTTAGCATTTGTTATGTTTTTCGACTGGCTGGTACTGGTTGTTCCTTTCTATGTGTAGTGCCTCTTTTAGGAGGTCTTGTAAAGAAGCTCTAGTGGTGACAAAATCTCTGAGTACTTGCTTGTTGGCAAAAGATTTTGTTCTTTCCTCACTTATGAAGCTCAGTTTGGCTGGATATAAAATTCTGGGTTGAAAGTTTTTTATTTTAAGGACGTTGAATATTGGCCCCCAATTTTTTCTGGCTTGTAGAGTTTCTGCCAAGAGATCTGCTGTGAGTCTGATGGGCTTCCCTTTGTGGGTGACCCGACCTTTCTCTCTGGCTTCCTTTAGTATTTTCTCCTTCATTTCAACCCTGGTGAATCTGACCATTATGAGCCTTAGGGTTGCTCTTCTTGCACAATATCTTTGTGGTGTTCTCTGTATTTCCTGGAGTTGACTATTGGCCTGCCTTGCTAGGTTGGGAAAATTTTCCTGGATAATATCCTGAAGAGTGTTTTCCAGCTTGGATTCATTTTCTTCATCACATTCTGGTACACCTCTTAAACGTAGGTTAGGTCTCTTCACATAGTCCCACATTTCTTGGAGATTTTGTTTGTTCGTTTTTGTGCTTTTTTCTCTAATCTTGGTTTCTCATTTTATTTAATTGAGTTGATCTTCGACTTCTGATATTCTTTCTTCTGCTTGGTCAATTCGGCTGTTGAAACTTGTGCCTGCTTCGTGAAGTTCTCATGTTGTGTTTTTCAGCGCCATCAATTTATTCATATTCCTCTCTAAGTTGTGCATTCTTGTTATCATTTCCTCGAACCCTTTTCAAATATTTTTCCAAGGTTCTTAGTTTCTTTGCATTGATTTAGAACATGTTCTATTAGCTCACTGAAGTTTCTCATTATCCACATTCTGAAGTCTGATTCCATCATTTCATCACTCTTTTTCTCTGTCCAGCTTTTTTCCCTTGCTGGTGAGGAGATTTGGTCCTTTGTAGGAGGTAAGGTGTTTTGGTTTCAGGTGTCTTCCTCACTTTTGCACTGATTTCTTCCCATCTTTGTGGATTTATCCACCTGTCATCTTAGTAGTTGCTGCCTTTTGGATTGGGTCTCTGAGTGGATGTCCAGATTGTTGATGATGAAGTATTTCTGTTACTTAGTTTTCCTTCTAACGGTCTAGCCTTTCTGCTGTATGAGTGCTGACGTCTACTCCAGGCCCTGCTTGTCTGGGGTACACCTGTGGCAGCTGCAGAACAGTGAGGGATGCTACTGGTTTCTTCTTCTACTATCTTTGTCCCAGAATGTTGCCCACCAAATGTCAGTCTGATTAGTCCTTATTTAAGGTGACTCTTTCAATATACAGGGGTCAGGGAGCTGCTTGAGGAGATAGTGTGTACTTTATAGGAGCTCCAGTGCTGAGCTGTGAGCTCCGTTGTTCATTCAGGGTTGTTGGAATGATGTGTTTATGTCTTCTGCAGCAGAACTCATAAACCCTCCCTTTTTTTTCTCCCTTAGATGCTCTGTCTCAGGGAGTTGGGGCTTTCTATTTGAGTATCTGTTGCATTGTCCTGCCCAGCTAGATGGCAGTCTATTCACTATTTGACTCCTGGAACTTTGCCCTGCTAGAGCTGCTCCGCCCTGCTGCCATGGGGCTCTTTTCTACTGTGGTGTGCTTTGCCCTGTTGGTGAAGTTTTTCTGTTATGCCTGGTTGCCTTGGCAATGGCAGGCTGCGTCAGCAATGGGCGTGTACCTCAGTAGGGGTGGATTGTGTCCATAGTGGCAGACACCCCTCCCCCATCGAGCTGCATCATCCTGTATTCAGCTGAGCCCACAGCAAAACTCTCAACACCAAGAGCCTCGAATTGCGGCCCTGCTCATCCCTGTGAGGTTGGGACCCGCTGAGCCTGATCACCTGGCTCCCCACCTCAAAGTCCCTCTTCTCTCTCTCTCTCTCTCTCTCTCTCTCTCTCTCTCTCTCTCTCTTTTCTCTCCAAGTTGAATGGTTGACACTGTAACAGGTGCCCCAGCCGCCTGCTGATTGGGCACTGGGATCCATGTGATCTCCCGTTCAGTGTCCCACTGCACCAGCTCAAATATCTCTTCCCAGGAATTTTCTGGTCTGGCTCACCATCCAAGTCCCATTCAATCAGATGGACATGTCAATCTCCACACCCAAATCTCAGATTTCCGGTTTAACAAGGCACCCAGAGCAGTGAGTTTTGTTTCCGGTGCTGCTGTGCTGCGGCGCCAGCCAAAATGGCTGTGCAAGCCGAAAGAGCTGTGCTGCTGTCCTGTGAATCTCCTACACCTGGGAATTTCCCCGTTCTTTGGGCAACAGAGGTCTATCTGAAGATGCAGCTAGGACTCACCCTCTGCGCCTTCACTGAGAGCTGCAATGCTGAGTTGCTTCTATGGCGTCAACTTGAAAATTCTCCTCAGGCATGCATTTTTATATTTGGCTTTAAATGAGTGGCTATACAAAATAGAATCCTGACTTGCCCCCAGGTGATGGTTATTCAGTTAGGTTCTGAACATGTGGCTATACAAAATAGAATTATGACTACAATACAGGTGTTCCTTATTCAATGAAGCTCTGAAATAAATGCAATATGTAATAGTGTCCTGAGTATTTGCCAGGTATGTATTATTCCCTGAGGCTCTAAAACTTAGGCCACATGAAATTGTTTCCTTACTAGTCCACAGGTGTCTATTATTGACTATGACTCTAAGTATTTGGGCATATGAAATAGACTAGTGACTATTCCATAGTTGTGTATTACTCACACAAGTTTTGATTTTGTGGCCATATAAAATAAACTAGTGTCTATTCCACACGTGTGCATTATTCCCTGAGGCTGTAAATGAGAGGCTATATAACATAGACTCCTAACACTTCCCCAGGTGTGTATTACTCAGTGAGGCTCTTCTTGTGTGACCATATGAAACAGGATGCTGTCTATCTTAAATAATTGTATTATTCTAAAATGAGAACACATGGACACAGGGAGGGGTTCTACTACACACTGGTGTCTACTGGTGGGAATGGGGGAGGGACAGTGGAGGGGCTGGGGAGGGATAGCCTGGGGATAAATGCCAAGTGTGGGTGAAGGGGAGGAAGGCAGCAAAACACACTGCCATGTGTGTACATAGGCAACTATCTTGCACGTTCTGCACATGTATCCCCAAACCTATAATGCAATAAAAATTTAAAAAATTTAAAAAATAATAATTGTATTATTCAGTGAATTTCTGAATGAGTGGCTATATAAAATACACTGTGGAGTAGTTTATATTTGTGCATTATTCACTGAGGTTATGAGTCAGTGGCTATATGAAATAGAATCCTGACTAATCCACACATGCATATTATCCACAGAGGCTATGAATGAGTGTTCAAATGAAATAGACGCCTGGCTACTCGACAGCTGTGTATTATTCACTGAGGCTGTGAATGAATGTCCATCGAAGATAAACTCCAAATTATTCTCTGGGTGTGTAGTATTCAGTGAGGCTCAGAAGATGTGAAAATATAAATTATACTCTTTATTATAGCAAGTGTCTGTCTTATTCACTGAGGCTCTTAATATGTGTTTACATGAAATAGACTCCTGACTAAACCACATTATTCAGTGACACTCCGAATGAGAAGCCAAATAAAAAAGTCTCCTGACTATTCCACATGTGGGCATTATTTAGTGAGACTCTGAATGAGGGGATAAAAGTAAATCCTGACAATTTTCCCAGATGTGTACATTTAGTGAGGCTCTCAATGAGTGACCATAGGAAAGAGACTTCTGACTATTCTGCAGGTGTGCATTATTCAGTGATTCTCTGAATGAGTGGAGTGGACATAAAAATAGACTCCAGACTATATCAGAAGTGTGTAAGATTCAGTAAAGCTGTGAAAGAGGGGCCATAGGAAACAGACTTCTGATTATTCCACATGGGCGTTATTCACTGTTGGTCTGAATGAGTAGCCCTATGACAAAGACTCCTCATTATTCTCCATGTGTGCATTATTCAAACAGGTTCTGTATTAGTGTCCATGCCAAATAGACTTCTGACACTCCCCCAGGTGTGTATTACTCAGCAAAACCCAGAATTAGAGTTCATATTAAATAGACTCCTGACTATTACCCGGGAGTGTATCATTCAGAAAGGAAATTAATTCTTGGATATCTTAAACAGCATCCCGATTACTCCATAAAAGTTCATTATTCACTGAGACTTTGAAGGAGAGGCCATATAAAATAGACACCTGACTATTGCTCCATTGTGAATTATTCAATAAGGTTCTAAGTGAGTGGTAGTAGAAAATAGAATTCTGAAAATTCCCCAGGTGTGTATCATTCACGGAGGCACAGTATGTATGGCCATATAAAAAATGCTTGACTATTACCCTGGTGTGCATTATTCACTGAGGCTCCAAATGAGTGGCTACATGAAGTAGACTCTTAACTCTTCTCCAGGTGTGTATTATTGAATGAGACTTTGACTACGTGTGCATAAAAAAGAGACTCTTGTGTATTGCCCAGGTGTGCATTACTTATAGAGACTCTGAATGTGTAGTCCTTTCAAGTAAATCCTTGACTATTTCTGAGAGGAGTATTATTCACAGAGGTCCTGAACAAGTGGCCATGTGAAAGATATTCCTGTCTTATCAGATATACTTATTATTCACTGAAACACTGAAAGATTGTCCTTATGAAATAGACCCCAATTTACTCAACAGGTGTACGTTGATTTTTGAATGTCCAAACGAATCACCATATAAAATAGACTAGTGATTATTCTACACATGTGCAATATTCGAAGCGGTTCTGTATGAGAATCCATATCAAATAGCCTCCTATCACATCAGTGTGTATCATTCAGAGAAGTGCTTAATTTGGGGCTACCTTAAATAGCGTCTTGACTACTCCACAGCTGTTTATTACACACTGAAGCCCTGAATGAGAGGCCATATGAACTAGACGCCTTACTATTGACCCATTCTTCATTACTCAATAATGCTGTGATTGAGTGGCTATATGACCTGGACTCTGACTATTCCCAAGTTGTGTATTATTCAGTGAGTTTCTGAACGAGTGACCACATAAAATAGACTCCTGACTCTATCCTCTTGACTGTTTCTCAGCTGTGCATTTTCCACTGATTCGCTGGGTTAACGGTCATATCAAATAATCTCCAGACTATTCTCCAGGTGTGCATTATTCAGTGAGTCTCTGAATAAGTGGTTATATGTAATAGAATCCTGAGTATTTTTCAGATACATATGACTCTTCACTGAGGTTCTGAATAAGTGGCCATGTGAAATACCCTCCTAACTTCTCCATAGGTCTGTCTTATTTTGTGAGTATCTGTATGAGTGGCCATAAAATAGAGAATCTGAAATAATTTTCAGGCCTGCATTTTTACATACGGCTCTAAATATGTGGCTATACGAAATAGAATCCTGTATTTCTCCAAGGTGTATGTTATTCAGTGAGGCTCTGAATATGTGGCTATACAAAATAGAATTCTGACTACAATACGGGATGTCCTTATTTAATGAAGCTCTGACATATATGCCATATGTAATAGTGTTATGAGTATTCCCCAGGTATGTATTATTCACTGAGGCTCTGAAAATTTGGCCATATGAAATTTTTTTCTGACTAGTCCACAGGTGTGTATTATTTACTCTGACTCTGAGTATTTGGACATATGGAATAGACTAGTGACTATTCCAAAGTTGTGTATTACTCACTCAGGCTTTGATTTGGTGGCCATATAAAATAGACTAGTGTCTACTTCCCACTTGTGCATTATTCCCTGAGGCTGTAAATGAGAGGCTATATAAAGTAGACTCCTAACACATCCGCAGGTGTGTATTACTAAGTGAGGCTCTTCTTGTGTGACCATATGAAACAGGATGATGTCTCTCTTTAATAATTGTATTATTCAGGGAATCTCTGAATGAGTGGCTATATGAAATAAACTGCTGAGTACTTTACATTTTCGCATTATTCACGGAGGTTATAAGTCAGTAGCCATATAAAATGGAATCCTGACAAATTCACACGTGCATACTATCCACTGAGGCTATGAATGAGTGTCAAAATGAAATAGACTCCTGACTACTGCACAGGTGTGCATTATAAACCAAGGCTCTGAATAAAGGTCCATCGAAAATAGACACCAAATTGTTCTCCAGGTGTGTATTATTCAGTGAGGCTCAGAAGATGTGGCCATATTAATTAGATTGTATTTTTTTAATTTTAAATTTTTATTGCTTTTTAGGTTTTGGGGTACATGTGCAGAACGTGCAAGATAGTTGCATAGGTTCACAAATGGCAGTGTATTTTGCTACCTTTCTCCCCTTCACCCACACTTGGCATTTATCCCTAGGCTATCCCTCCCCATCTCCCCCCCCCCGCTGTTCCTTCCCCATTACCCCCAATGTGTAGTAGACCCCCTCCCTGTGTCCATGTGTTCCCATTTTTCTCACCCACCTATGAGTGAGAATATGCAGTATTTCCTTTTGTGTTCTTGTGTAAGTTTGCTGAGAATGATGTTCACCAGATTGATACATGTCCTGACAAAGGACATGAACTCATCATTTTTGATTGCTGCATAGGATTCCATGGTGTATATGTGCCACATTTTCCCAGTACAGTCTATCATCAATGAGCATTTGGGTTGGTTCCAGGTCTTTAGTATTTTAAACAGGGCTGCAATGAACATTCGTGTGCATGTGTCCTTATAGTAGAACGATTTATAGCCCTTTGGATATATACCCAGTAACGGGATTGCTGGATCAAATGGAATTTCTATTTCTAGGTCCTTGAGGTATCGCCACACTATCATTCACAATGGTTGAACTAATTTACACTCCCACCAACAGTGTAAGAGTTTTCCTATTTCTCCACATCCTCTCTGGCATCTGCTGTGTCCAGATTTTTTAATGATCACCATTCTAAATGGCGTGAGATGGCATCCCAATGTGGTTTTGATTTGCATCTCTCTAATGACCAGTGATGATGAGCATTTTTTTTATGTGTTTCTTGGCCTCATGTGTGTCTTCTTTTGTAAAAAGTCTGTTCATATCATTTGCCCATTTTAAAATCGACTTATTTGTTTTTTTCCTGTAAATCTGTTTGAGTTCTTTGTAAATTCTGGATATCAGCATTTTGACAGCTGGGTAAACTGCAAAGACTTTTTTCCATTCTGATGGTTGCAGATTCACTCTAGTGACTGTTTCTTTTGCCGTGTGAAAGCTGTGGAGTTTGATTAGGTTCCAGTTGTCTATTTTGGCTTTTGCTGCCAATGCTTTTGGTGTCTTTGTCATAAAGTTCTTGCCTATTCCTATGTCCTGAATGGTTTTGCATAGATTTTCTTCACAGGTCTTATGTTTAAGTCTTTAATTCATCTGGAGTTAATTTTAGTGTAAGGTGTCAGGAAGGGATCCAGTTTCTTCTTTCTGCACATGGCTAGCCAGTTTTCCCAACACCATTTATTAAACAAGAAATCCTTCCCCCATTGCTTGGTTTTGTCTGGTTTATCAAAGATTATATGGGTGTAGATATGTTGTGTTGCCTCCGATGCCTCTGTTCTGTTCCATTGGTCTATATCTCTGTTTTGGTACCAGTACCATGCTGTTTTGATTACTGTGGCCTTGTAGTATATTTCAAAGTCTGGTAGTGTGATGCCTCCCACTGTGTTCTTTTTGCTTAGAATTCACTTGGCTATGCGGGCTCTCTTTTGGTTCCATATGAAGTTCATGGTGGTTTTATTTAGTTCTGTGAAGAAATTCAATGGTAGTTTGATGGGGATAGCATTGATTGTGTAAATTACTTTGGGCGGTATAGCCATTTTCACGAAATTGATTCTTTCTAACCACAAACAAGGAAAGTTTTTTCATCTGTTTGTGTCCTCTCTTATTTCGTTGAGCAGTGGTTTGTAGTTTTTCTTAAAGAGGTCCCTTATTTTCCTTGTGCGTTGCATTCCTAGGTATTTTATTTTCTTTGTAGTAGTTGTGAATGGAGGTTCGTTCTTGATTTGATTCTCTTAAAGTCTGTTCATGGTGTATAAGAATGCTTGTAATTTTTGCACGTTAATTTTATCCTGAGACTTTCCTGAAGTTAATTAGATTATTTAGTATAGCAAGGGTGTGTCTTATTCAGTGAGGCTCTGAATATGTGTCTAAATGAGATAGACTCCTAACTAGAGCTCATTATTCAGTGGCACTCCGAATGAGAGGCCACATGAAAAAATCTCCTGACTATTTCACAGCAGTGCATTATTTAGTGAGACTTTGAATGATAATATAAAAGTAAATCCTGACTATTTCTCCAGGTGTGTACATTTAATGAGGCTCTCAACGACTGGAGATATGAGAGAGAGACTTCTGACTATTCTGCAGGGGTGCATTATTCAGTGATTCTCTGAATAAGTGGCCATAAAAAAGAGACTCCAGACTATATCACAAGTGTGTAATATTCAGTGAGGCTGTGAAAGAGGGGCCATATGAAACAATCTTCTAATTACTCCATATGTGCATTATTCACAGTTTGTCTGAATGAGTAGCAATATGATATAGACTCCTCATTATTCTTTATGTGTGAATTATTCCAACAGCTTCCGGATGAGTTTCCATACCAAATAGACTCCTGACACTCCCCCAGTTGTGTATTCCTCAGGGTTACAAAGAATTAGAGTTCATACGAAATAGACTCCTGACTACAACCCAGGTTTTTATCATTCAGAAAAGCCCTTAATTCATGGCTATCTTAAACAGTGTCATGATTACTTCATAGAAGTTCATTATTCACAAAAATTTTGAATGAGAGGCCAGACAAAATAGACACCTGAATATTGTTCCATTGTGAATTATTCAATAAGGTTCTAAATGAGTGGTAGTATAAAATAGAATTATGAGGATTCCCCAGGTGTGTATCATTTAGGGAGGCCCACAATGAATGGCCATATAAAAATTCTCAACTGTTACCCTGGTGTGCATTATTTACTGAGACTTTAAATGAGTGGCTACATGAAGTAGAGTCTTAACTCTTCCCCAGGTGTATATTATTGAATGAGACTCTGATTAAGTGGGCATAAAAAAGAGGCTCAGGTGTATTGCTAAGGTGTTCATTACTTACAGAGACTCTGAATGTGTAGCCGTTTGAAGTAGACCCTTGACTGTTTCTGAGGGGAGTATTATTCACAGAGGCCCTGAATGAGTGGCCATGTGAAAGAGATTCCTGACTTATCAGATATACATATTATTCACTAAAACACTGAAAGGATGGCCTTATGAAATAGACCCGATTTTACTCCACAGGTGTACATTATTTTTTGACTCTCCAAATGAGTCACCATAAGAAATAGACTAGTGATTTTTTTCCATATTTGCAGTATTCGAAGAGCTTCTGTAAGAGTGTCCATATCAAATAGTCTCCTGACTCTCACACATGTGTGTATCATTCACAGAGCTGCTTAATTTGGAGATAACATTAATAGGTTTCTGACTACTCAGCAGCTGTTTATTGCACACTGAAACTCTCAATGAGAGGCCATATAAAACAGACATTTTACTATTGCCCCATTGTGCATTATTCGGCAATGCTGTAATTGAGTGGCCATATGACTTTGACTCTGACTACTCTTAAGGTGTGTATTCTTCAGTGGGTTTCTGAACGAGTGACCACATAAAATATACTCCTGACTCTATCCTCTTTACTATTTCTAGCTCTGCATTTCTCACTGAGTCGCTGGGTGAACGGTCATATCAAATACTCTCCAGACAATTCCCAATTTGTGCGTTAATCACTCAGTCTCTAAATACGTGGAGATATATATATATATATATTAGAATCCTAAGTATTTTCCATATATATATGATTCTTCACTGAGTTTCTCAGTAAGTGGCCATGTGAAATACACTCCTGACGTGTCCATATGTCTCTATTTTTCTGTGAGGCTCTGAATGAGTGGGCATAAATTAGAGGCTTCTTAATACTCCTCAGACGAGCGTTTTTACATTCGGCTCTAAAGGAGTGGCTATACAAAATAGAATCCTGACTTTTACCAAGGTGCATGTTATTCATTTAGGATCTAAATATGTGGCTATAGGATATAGAATTCTGACTACAATACTGGTGTTCCTTATTCAATGAAGCTCTGAAATAGATGCCACCTGTAATAGCGTCCTGAGTATTCCCCAGGTATGTATTATTCACAGAGGATCTGAAACTTTGGCCATATGAAATTGTTTTCTGACTAGTCCACAGGTGTGTACTATTGACTCTGATTGTAAATATTTGGGCATATTGAATAGACTAGTAACTATTTAAAATTGTGTATTACTCACACAGGCTTTGATTTTGTGGCCATATAAAATAGACTAGTGTCTATTCCACACGTGTGCATTATTCCCTGAGGTTGTAAATGAGAGGCTATATAAAGTAGACTCCTAACACTTCCCCAGGTGTGAGTTACACAGTGAGGCTCTTCTTGTGTGACCATATAAAAAAGGATGCTGTCTAACTTAAATATTTGTATTACTCAGTGAATCTCTGAATGAGTGCCTACGTAAAATAGACTGCTGAGTACTTTACATTTGTGCATTATTCACGGAGGTTAAAGTCAGTGGCCATGTAAAATGTATTCCTGACTAATCCTCATGTGCATATTGTCCACTGAGGCTATGAATGTGTGTCCAAATAAAATAGACTCCTGGCTACTCCACAGGTGTGCATTATTTACCGAGGCTCTGAATGAATGACCATCTAAAATAGACTCCCAATTATTCTCCAGGTGTGTATTATTCAGTGAGTCTCAGAAGATGTGGCCATATTAATTAGATTTAGTGACACTCCGAATGAGAGGCCACATGAAAAATTCTCCTGACTATTCCACAGGTGTGCATTATTTAGTGAGACTCTGAATAAGGGGATAAAAGGTAATCCTGACTATTTCCCCAGGTGAGGACCTTTAGTGAGGCTCTCAATAAGTGGCCATAGGAAAGAGACTTCTACCTATTCCGCAGGTGTGCACCATTCACTGATTCTCTGAATGAGTGGCCATAAAAAATAGACTCCAGATTATATCACAAGTGTGTAATATTCAGTGAGGCTGTGAAAGAGGGCCATATGAAACATACTTCTAATTACTCCACATGTGCGCTACTGACTGTCTGAATGAGTAGACATATGACATAGACTCCTCATTATTCTCCATGTGTGTGTTATTCAAACAGGTTATGTGTGAGTGTCCATACCAAATAGACTCCTGACACTCCCCCTGGCGTGAATCACTCAACGATACCCAGAATTAGAGTTCATATAAAATAGACTCCCGACTATAACACAGTTGTGTATCATTCACGAAGGCACTTAATTCGTGGCTATCATAAACAGTGCCCAGATTACTCCAGAGAAGTTTATTGTTCACTGAAACTTTGAATGAGACTCCATATAAAATATACACATGATTTTTGCCCCATTGTGAATTATTCAATAAGGTTCTAAATGAGTTGTGGTATGAAATAGAATCCTGAGAATTGTTCAGGTGTATATCATTCAGGGTGGCACAGACTGAGTGGCCATATAAAAAATGCTCGACTCTTACCCTGGTGTGCATTATTTTCTGAGGCTCTAATTGAGTAGCTACATGAAGTAGACTCTTAACTCTTTCCCAGGTGTGTATTATTGAATGAGACTCTGACTACGTGAGCATAAAAAGAAGACTCAGGTATATTGCCCAGGTGTTCATTACTTACAGAGACTCTGAATGTGTAGCCATTTGAAGTAGACCCTTGACTATTTCTGAGGGGAGTATTATTCACAGAGGCCCTGAACAAGTGGCCATGTAAAAGAGATTCCTGACTTATCAGATATAAATATTTTTCACTAAAACACTTAAAGTGTGGCCTTGAGAAATAGACCCCATTTAACATCACAGTTGTGCGTTATTTTTTGAGTCTCCAAACGAATCACCATGTGATATAGACTAGTGATTATTCCCCACATGTGCCGTATTCGAAAAGGTTCTGTGTGAGTGCCCATATCAAATTGTCTCCTGACTCTCACACATGTTTGTATCATTCACAGAGCTGCTTAACTTGTGGTTACTTTAAATAGGGCCCTGACTACTCCACAGCTGTTTATTACAAACCGAAGCTCTGAATGAGAGTCCATATGAAAGAAAATTTTTACTATTTCCCCATTGAGCATTATTCAGTAATGCTCTGATTGAGTGGCCATATGACCTGGACTCTGAGTATTCCCAAAGTGTGTATCCTTCAATGAGTTTCTGAAAAAGTGACCACATTAAATAGACTCCTGACTCTATCCTCTTGACGATTTCTCAGCTCTGCATTTTCCACTGAGTCGCTGGGTGAATGGTCATATCAAAAATCTGCAGACTATTCCCAATGTTTGCATTATTCAGTGAGTCTTTGAACAAGTGGATATGTATAATTGAGTCCTGAGTTTTTCCATATATGTATGATACTTCACTGAGGTTTTGAATAAGTGGCCATGTGAAATACACTTCTGAATTTTCCATAGTTCTTTTTTATTCTGTAAGGCTCTGAATGAGTGGCTATAAAATAGAGACTCCTTAATACTCCTCAGGCGTGCCTTTCTACATATGGCTCTAAATGACTGGCTATACGAAATAGAATCTTGAATTTCCCCAAGGCGTATGTTATTCAGTTAGACTCTGAATATGTGGCTATCCAAAATAGAATTCTGACTACAATAGAGGTATTCCTTATTCAATGAAGCTCTGAAATAGATGACACATGTAATAGCGTCCTGAGTATTTCTCAGGTATGTACTATTCACTGAGGTTCTGAAATTTTGGCAATATGAAATTGTTTCCTGACAAGTCCAAAAGCGTGTATTATTGACTCTGACTCTAAATACTTGGGCATATGGAATAGACTAGTGACTATTCAAAAGTTGTGTATTACTCACACAGGCTTTAATTTTGTGGCCATGTAAAATTGACTAGTGTCTATTCCAGACGTGTGCATTATTTGCTGAGGCTGTAAATGAGGGGCTATATAAAGTATACTCCTAATACTTCCCTAAGTGATTGTTACACAGTGAGGCTGTTCTTGTGTGATCATATAAAATAGGATGCTATCATAAATATTTGCATTATTCATTGTATCCCTAAATGAGTGGCTATATGAAATAGACTTCTGCGTACTTTACATTTGTGCATTATTCACTGAGGTTACCAGTCAGTGGCCATATAAAATGAAATCCTGACTAATCCACACGTGCATATTGTCCAATGAGGCTAGGAATGAGTGTCCAAATGAAATGGACCGCTGGCTACTCCACAGGTGTGCATTATTTACCGAGGATCTGAATGAATGTACATCGTAAATAGACTCCAAATTATTCTCCAGGTGTGTATTATTCAGTGAGGCTCAGAAGAAATGGTCATATTAATTAGATTCCTTACTAGAGCAAGGGTCTGTTGTATTCACTGAGGCTCTGAATATCTGTCTACATGAAATAGACTCCTGACTACACCGCATTACTCAGTGACACTCGGAATGAGAGGCCACATGAAAAAGTCTCCTGACTATGCCACAGGTGTGCATTATTTAGTGAGATTCTGGATGAGGGGATAAAAGTAAATCCTGACTATTTCCCCAGGTGTCTACATTTAGTGAGGTTCTCTACGAATGGCCATAGAAGAGAGATTTCTGACTACTCCGTAGGTGTTCATTATTCAGTGATTCTCTGAATGAGTAGCCATAAAAAATAGACTCCAGACTATATCACAAATGTGTAATATTCAGTGAGGCTGTGAAAGACGGCCATATGAAACAGACTTCTAATTACTCCACATGTGCGTTATTCACTGTTTGTCTGAATGAGTAGCCTTATGATATAGACTCCTCATTATTATTCATGTGTGCATTATTCAAAGAGGTTCTGTATGAGCGTCCATACCAAATAGACTCCTGACACTCCCCCAGGTGTGTATCGCTCAGCAAAACCCAGAAGTAGAGTTCAAATGAAATAAACTCCCGACTATCACCCAGGTGTGTATCATTCAGGAAGGCATTTAGTTCGTGGCTCTCTTAAACAGCATCCTGATTACTCCATATAAGTTCATTATTCACTGAAACTTTGTTTAGGAGGCCATATAAAATAGAAACCTGGCTATTGCACCATTGTGAATTATTCAATAAGGTTCTAAATGAGTGCTAGTATAAAATCGAATTTTGAGGACTCTTCAGGTGTATATCATTCATGGATGCAAAGAATGTTTGGCCATACAAAAAATGCTTGACTATTACCCTGGTGTGCATTATTCACTGAGGCTCTAAATGAGTGTCTACAAGAAGTAGACCCTAAACTCCTGCGCAGGTGTTTATTATTGAATGAGACTCTGACTAAGTGGGCATAAAAAAGAGACTCAGGTGTATTGCCCAGGTGTTCATTACTTACACAGACTCTGAATGCGTAGACATTTGAAGTAGACACTTGACTATTTCTGGGAGGAGTATTTTTCACAGAGGCCCTGAACAAGTGGCCATTTGAAAAAGATTCCAGACCTATCAGATATAAATATTATTCACTAAAACACTAAAAGTGTGGTCTTATGAAATAGACCTCATATTCCTCCACAGGTGTGTGTTATTTTTTTTTTTAATTTTTATTGCATTATAGGTTATGGGGTACATGTGCAGAACGTGCAAGATAGTTGCATAGGTACACACATGGCAGTGTGTTTTGCTGCCTTCCTACCCTTCACCCACACTTGGTATTCATCCCCAGGCTATCCCCACCAGCCGCCCCCGCTGTCCCTCCCCCATTTCCCCCAACAGTCCCCAGTGTATAGTAGACTGCCTCCCTGTGTCCATGTGTTCTCATTTTTCTCACCCACCTATGAGTGAGTATATGCAGTATTTTTTTTTCTGTTCTTGTGTCAGTTTGCTGAGAATGAAGATCTCCAGATTCATCCATGTCCTTACAAAGGACACAAACTCATCATTTTTGATTGCTGTGTAATATTCCATGGTGTATATGTGCCACATTTTCCCAGTCCAGTCTATCATCGATGGGCATTTGGGTTGGTTCCAGGTCTTTGCTATTGCAAACAGTGCTGCAATGAACATTCGTGTGCATGTGTCCTTATAGTAGAACGATTTATACTCTTTTGGATAGATACCCAGTAATGGGATTGCTGGGTCAAACGGAATTTCTATTTCTAGGTCCCTGAGGAATCGCCACACTCTCTTCCACAATGGTTGAACTAATTTACACTCCCACCAGCAGTTTAAGAGTGTTTCTATTTCTCCACATCCTCTCCAGCATCTGCTGTCTCCAGATTTTTTAATGATCGCCATTCTAACTGGTGTGAGATGATATCTCAATGTGGTTTGATTTGCATCTCTCTAATGACCAATGATGATCAGCACTTTTTCATATGTTTGTTGGCCTCATGTATGTCTTCTTTTGTAAAGTTTCTGTTCCTATCCTTTGCCCATTTTAGAATGGGCTTCTTTGATTTTTTTCTGTAAATCTGTTGGAGTTCTTTGTAAATTCTGGATATCAGCCCTTTGTCTGATGTGTAAACTGCAAAGATTTTTTCCCATTCTGATGGTTGCCGATTCACTCTAGTGACTGTTTCTTTTGCCGTGCAGAAGCTGTGGAGTTTGATTAGGTCCCATTTTTCTATTTTGGCTTTTGTTGCCAATGCTTTCGGTGTTTTGTTCATGAAGTCCTTGCCTACTCCTATGTCCTGAACGGTTTTCCCTAGATTTTCTTCTAGGGTTTTTATGTTGTCAGGTCTTACGTTTAAGTCTTTAATCCATCTGGAGTTAATTTTAGTGTAAGGTGTCAGAACGGGGTCCAGTTTCTGCTTTCTGCACATGGCTAGCCAGTTTTCCCAACACCATTTATCAAATAGGGAATCCTTTCCCCATTGCCTGTTTTTGTCTGGTTTATCAAAGATAATATGGTTGTAGATATGTTGTGTTGCCTCCGATGCTTCTGTTCTGTTCCATTAGTCTATATCTCTGTTTTGATACCAGTACCATGCTGTTTTGATTACTGTAGCTTTGTAGTATAGTTTGAAGTCTGGTAGCATCATGCCTCCCGCTGTGTTATTTTTGCTTAGAATTGACTTGGCTATGCGGGCTCCTTTTTGGTTCCATATGAAATTCATGGTGGTTTTATCCAGTTCTGTGAAGAAATTCAATGGTAGTTTGATGGGGATAGCATTGAATGTGTAAATTACTTTGGGCAGTATAGCCATTTTCACAATATTGATTCTTCCTAACCACGAACATGGAAGGTTTCTCCATCTGTTTGTGTCCTCTCTTATTTCATTGAGCAGTTGTTTGTAGTTTTCCTTCAAGAGGTCCCTTACATTCCTAGTGAGTGGTATTCTTAGGTATTTTATGTTCTTTGTAGCAATTGTGAATGGCAGTTCATTCTTAATTTGGTTCTCTTTAAGTCTGTTATTGGTGTATAGGAATGCTTGTGATTTTTCACATTGATTTTATATCCTGAGACTTTGCTGAAGTTGCTTATCCGTTTCAGGAGCTTTTGGGCTGAGGTCATGGGGTCTTCTAGGTATACTATCATGTCGTCTGCAAATAGAGGAAATTTGGCTTCCAACTTTCCTATTTGAATACCCTTTATTTCTTTTTCTTGCCTAATTGCTCTGGCTAAAACTTCCAGTACTATGTTGAATAGAAGTGGTGAGAGAGGGCATCCTTGTCTAGTGCCGGATTTCAAAGGGAATGCTTCCAGTTTTTGCCCATTAAGTATGATATTGGCTGTTTGTTTGTCGTAAATAGCTTTTATTACTTTTAGATATGTTCCATCAATATCAAGTTTATTGAGGGTTTTTAGCATAAAGGGCTGTTGAATTTTGTCATACGCCTTCTCTGTGTCAATTGAGATAATCATGTGGTTTTTGTTTTTGCTTCTGTTTATGTGGTGAATTACATTTATAGCCTTGGGTATGTTGAACCAGCCTTGCATCCCCGGGATGAATCCTACTTGATCATGATGGATAAGTTTTTTAATGTGCTGTTGCAATCGATTTGCCACTATTTTATTGAAGATATTTGCATCTATGTTCATCATGGATATTGGCCTGAAGTTTTCTTTTCTTCTTGAGTCTCTGCCAGGTTTTGGTAGCAGGATGATGCTGGTCTCATAAAATGATTTGGGAAGGGTTCCCTCTTTTTGGATTATCTGGAATACTTTCAGGAGGAATGTTACCAGATCCACCTTGTGTGTCTGGTAGAAATCAGCTGTGAACCCATCTGGACCTGGGCTTTTTTTGTGTGGTAGGCTCTTAATTGCTGCCTCAGCTTCTGACCTTTTTATTGGTCTATTCATAGTTTTGGCTTCCTCCTGGTTTGTGCTTGGGAGGACACTGGCGTCCAGGAATTTATCCATTTCTTCCTGATTTACTAGTTTGTGTGCATAGAGTTGTTTCTAGTATTCTCTGATGATGGTTTGAATTTCTGTGGAATCTGTGGTGATTTCCCCTTTATCGTTTTTTATTGCATCTATTTGGTTGTTCTCTCTTTTCTTTTTTTATCAGTCTGGCTAGTGGTCTGTCTATTTTGTTGATCTTTTCAAAACCCAGCTCTTGAATTTATTGATTTTTTGAAGGGTTTTTCTTGTCTCTATCTCCTTCCGTTCTGCTCTGATCTTAGTTATTTCTTGTCTTTGGCTAGGTTTTGAGAATTTTTGATCTTGCTCCTCTAGTTCTTTCAATTTTGATGATAGGGTGTCAATTTTGGATCTCTCAACTCTTCTCATGTGGGCACTTATTGCTATATATATTCCTCTACAGACAGCTTTAAATGTGTCCCAGAGATTCTGATACGTTGTGTTTTCTTTCTCGTTGGTTTCAAAGAACTTCTTTATTTCTGGCTTCATTTCATTGTTTATCCAATCAACATTCAAGAGCCAGTTGTTCAGTTTCCATGAAGCTGTGCGGTTCTGAGTTATTTTCTGAATTCTGAGTTCCAACTTGATTGCACTATGGTCTGAGAGACTGTTTGTTATGATTTCCGTTGTTTTGCATTTGCTGAGGAGTGCTTTACTTCCAATTATGTGGTCAATTTTGGAGTAGGTGTGATGTGGTGCTGAGAAGAATGCATATTCTGTGGATTTGGGGTGCAGAATTTTTAAAATGTCTATCAGGTTTGGTTGTTCCAGGTCTGAGTTCAAGTTCTGGATATCCTTGTTAATTTTCTGTCTGGTTGATCTGTCTGCTATTGACAGTGGAGTGTTAAAGTCTCCCACTATTATTGTGTGGGAGTCTAAGTCTCTTTGTAAGTCATTAAGAACTTGCCTTATATATCTGGGTGCTCCTGCATTGGGTCCATATATATTTAGAATCGTTAGCTCTTCTTGTTGTATCGATCATTTTACCATTATGTAATGACCTTCTTTGTCCCTTTTGATCTTTGTTGCTTTAAAGTCTATTTGATCAGAGATGAGAATTGCAACTCCTGCTTTTTTTTGCTCTCCATTTGCTTGGTAAATCTTCCTCCATCCTTTTATTTTGAGCCTTTGTGTGTCTTTGCATGTGAGGTGGGTTTCCTGGATACAGCACACAGATGGGTTTTGGTTTTTTTATCCAAATTGCCAGTCTGTATCTTTTAATTTGTGCATTTAGCCCATTTACATTCAGGGTTAATATTGTTATGTGTGAATTTGATACTTCCATTTTGATGCTAGCTGGCTCTTTTTCCCGTTGGTTCATGTACATTCTTCATTTTGTTGATGGTCTTTAGCATGTGGTATGCTTTTAGGATGGCTGGAACTGGTTGTTTCTTTCTGTGTGTAGTCCCTCTTTCAGGAGCTCTTGTAAAGCAGGCCTAGTGGTGACAAAATCTCTGAGTACTTGCTTGTTCGTGAAGGATTTTATTTTTCCTTCACTTATGAAGCTCAGTTTGGCTGGATATGAAATTCTGGGTTGAAATCTCTTTTCCTCAAGGATGTTGAATATTGGCCCCCACTCTCTTCTGGCTTGTAGAGCCTCTGCCAAGAGATCTGCTGTGAGTCTGATGGGCTTCCGTTTGTGGGTGACCCGACCTTTCTCTCTGGCTGCCCTTAGTATTTTCTCCTTCGTTTCAGCCCTGGTGAATCTGACGATTATGTGCCTTGCGTTTGCTCTTCTTGCGGAGTATCTTTGTGGTGGTCTCTGTATTTTCTGGAGTTGAGTATTGACCTGTCTTGCTAGGTTGGGGAAATTTTCCTGGATAATATCCTGAAGAGTGTTTTCCAGCTTAGATTCATTCTCTTCGTCACATTCTGGTACACCTATCAAACGTAGGTTGGGTCTCTTCACGTAGTCCCACATTGTTGGAGATTTTCTTCATTCCTTTTTGTACTTTTTTCTTTAATCTTGGTTTCTCGTTTTATTTCATTGAGTTGATCTTCAACTTCTGATATTCTTTTTTCTGCTTGGTCAATTCGGCTGTTGAAACTTGTGCATGCTTCGCGAAGTTCTCGTGTTGTGTTTTTCAGCTCCTTCAATTCATTCATATTTCTCTCTAAGTTGTCCATTCTTGTTATCAATTCCTCGAATCTTTTTTCAAATCTTTTTTCAAGGTTCTTAGTTTCTTTGCACTGGTTTAGTACATGTTCCTTTAGCTCACTGAAGTTTCTCATTATCCACTTTCTGAAGTCTGATTCCGTCATTTTGTCACATTCATTCTCCGTCCAGCTTTGTTCCCTTGCTGGTGAGGAGTTTTCATCCTTTTTTGGAGGTGAGGTGTTTTGGTTTTGGGTGCTTTCCTCCTTTTTGCGCTGGTTTCTTCCCATCTTTATGGATTTATCCGCCTGTCGTCTTAGTAGTTGCTGATTTTTCAATTGGGTCTCTGTGTGGACGCTGAGATTGTTGATGATGAAGTATTTCTGTTACTTAGTTTTTCCTCTAATTGTCTATCCCCTCTGCTGTATGAGTGCTGAGATCCCCTCCAGGCCCTGCTTGTCTGGGGTATACCTGCAGCAGCTGTAGAACCGTGAGGAATGATACCAGTTTCTTCTTCTGCTTTCCTTGTTCCAGAATAATGCCAGCCAAATGTCAGTCTGATTAGTCCTTTTCTGGGGTGACTCCTTGGATATACAGGGGTCAGGGAGCTGCTTGAGGAGACAGTCTGTGCTTTATAGGAGCTCCAATGCTGAGCTGTGAACTCCGTTGTTTATTCAGCTTTGTTGGGAGGTTGTTTATGTCTGCTGCTATAGAACTCATAAAACACCACCCTTTATTTCCCCCCCTTAGATACTCTGTCTTAGGGAGTTGGGGCTTTCTTTATGAGTATCTGTTTCACTGTCCTGCCCCACTAGGCGGCAGTCTATTCACTATTTGCCTGCCGGGGCTCTGACCTGCTAGCGCGGGTCAGCCCTGTTGCTGCTGGGCTTTCTTCTGCTGTGGAGCGTGGAGTCTCTCTGTTATGGCAGGTTGCCTCGGCAATGGCAGGCCGCGTCATTCCTGGCGGTACTTCAGTGTGGGTGGACTGCGTCAGCAATGGTGGATGCCCCTCTCTCACCGGACTGCACCGTCCTAGATGCCAGCAGCATTCCTCTCAGCCCTAAGTGTCTCCAGTCATTGCCCTGCTTGTCCCTGTGAGCCTGGGACCCACCGAGCCTGATCACCCAGCTCCCTGCCTCAGAGTCCGTCCTCTCTCTCTCTCTCTTTTTCTCCCCAAGCCGAAAGGTCGACTCTCTCACTGGTGCCGCAGTAGCCTGCCGATAGGGCACTGGGATCTGTGTGATCTCCCGTGCCACTGCCCACTACCCCAGCTCAGATCACGCTTCCAAGGAAACTCCTGGTCTGGCTCATTGTCCAAGTCCCGTTCAATCAGATGAACATGCCAATCTGCCCTTCGAAATCTCAGATTGCCGGTTTTACAGGGCACCCAGACCAGTGAGTTCTGCACCGGGTCCTGCTGTGGCACCGGCCGAAGAGGCAGCAGGAGCCGGCGTTAGGCGGCGGGAGCCGGCGTTAGCCGGCTGCACTAGCGAGCCTTGTCTCTCCCTCACCTGGGACTCTCAACGCTCTGTGGGCATAAAAGGAACATCAGAGAATGTGGCTAGGACTCACCCTCTGCGCCTTCACTGAGAGCTGCAATCCTGAGTCGCCTCTACGACGCCATCTTGCCTCCTCCCCATTTTTTGACTCTTCAAACGAATCACCATATGAAATAGACTATTTAATATTCCCGACATGTGAAGTATTCAAAAAGATTCTGTATGAGTGTCCATATCAAATAGTCTCCTGACTCTCACACGTGTGTGTATCATTCACAGAGCTGATTTATTTTGGGCTACATTAAATAGGGTCCTCACTCCTAAAATGCTTTTTATTATGCACTAAATCTCTTAATGAGAGGCCCTACAAAATAGACTTCTTACTATTACCCTATTGTGCATTATTAAGTAATGCTGTGATTAAGTGTTCGTATGACCTGGACCCTTCCTATTCCTAAAATGTGTATTCTTCAGTGAGTTTCTGAACGAGTGATCACAAAAAAATAGACTTCTGACCCTATCCTCTTGACTATTTCTCAGCTCTGCATTTTCCACTGAGTCTCTGGGTGAATGGTCATGTCAAATAGTCTCCAGACTATTCCTCAGGTGTGCATTATTCAGTGAGTCTCTGAATACGTGGTTATATATAAGAAAATTCTGACTATTTTCCAGATATATATGATTCTTCAGTGAGGTTTTGAATAAGTCCCGATGCGAAATACAGCTCTGACGTTTCCATATGTCTGTATTATTCTGTGAGACTCTGAATGAGTGACCATAAAATAGAAACTCCTGAATACTCTTCAGGCATGCGTTTTTACATTCGGCTCTAAATGAGTGGCTATATGAAATACAATCTTGATTTTCCCCAAGCTGTATGTTACTCAGTTAGCCTCTGAATATGCGACTATATGAAAGAGAATTCTGACTACAATACACGTGTTCCTTATTCAATGAAGCTCTAAAATAGATGCTGCATATAATAGTGTTCTGATTATTCCTCAGGTATGCATTATTTTCTGAGGCTCTGAAAGTTTGGCCATATTAAATTGTTTTCTGACTAGTCCACAGGCATTTATACTTGACTCTTATTCTAAATATTTGGGCATATGGAATAGACTAGTGACTATTCCAAAGTTTTGTATTACTGACTCAGGCTTTGATTTTGTGGCCATATAAAACAGACTAGTGACTATTCCACACGTGTGCATTATTCCCTGAGGCTGTAAATGAGAGGCTATATAAAGTAGACTCCTAACACTTCCCCAGGTGTGAGTTACTCAGTGAGGCTTTTCTTGTGTGACCGTATAAAACAGGACGCTCTCTATCTTAAATATTTGTATTATTCAGTGAATCTCTGAATGAGTGCCTACGTGAAATAGATTGCTGAGTACTTTACATCTGGCAATTATTCACTAAGGTTACGAGTCAGTGGCCATATAAAATGGAATCCTGACTAATCCTCACGTGCATATTGGCCACTGAGGCTATAAATGTGCGTCCAAATGAAATAAACTCCTGGCTACACCATAGGTGTGCTTTATTTACTGAGGCTCTGAATGAATATCCATTGATAATAGACTCCAAATTATTCTCCAGGTGTGTATTCTTCAGTGAGGCTCGGAAGATGTGGCCATATTAACTAGATTTTCACTATAGCAAGGGTATGCCTTATTCACCTGAGGCTCTTAATATGTGTCTACATAAAATAGACTCGTGACAACACCACATTATTCAGTGACCCTCCAAATGAGAGGCAACATGAAAATGTCTCCTGAATATTCCACAGAGAGACTTATGACTATTCTGCAGGTGTGCATTATTGAGTGATTCTCTGAATGAGTGGTCATAAAAAGCAGATTCCAGACTATATCACAAGTGTGTAATATTCAGTGAGGCTGTGAAAGAGGGACCACATAAAACAGATCTCTAATTACTCCACAAGTGCCTTATTCAATGTTTGTCTGAATGAGTAGCCATATGACAAAGACTTCTCACTATTCTGCATGTGTGCATTATACAAACAGGTTCTATATGAGTTTCCATAACAAATTGATACCAGACACTTTCCAAGGTGTCTATTACTCAGCCATATGCAGATTAGAGTTCATATAAAATAGATTCCTGACTATCACCAAGGTGCGTATCATTCAGGAAGGCACTTAATTCATGGCTATCTTAAACAGCATTCTGATTACTCCATAGAAGTTCGTTATTCACTGAAACGTTGAATGAGAGGCCTGACTATTAAATAGACACCTGACTATTGCTCCATTGTATATTATTCAATAAGGTTCTAAATGAGTGGTAGTATGAAATAGAATCCTGAGGATTCCCCAGGTGTGCATCATTCAGGGAGGCACAGAATGATTGTGCATACTGAAAATGCTCGATTATTACCCTGGTGTGAATTATTCAATGAGGCTCTAAATGACTGGCTACATGAAGTAGACTCTTAACTCTTCCCCAGGTGTGTATTATTGAATGAGACTCTGACTAAGTAGGCCTTAAAAAAGAGACTCTTCTGTAATGCCCAGGTGTGCATTAGTTTCAGGGACTCTGAATGTGTAGCCATTTGAAGTAGACCTTTGACTATTTCTGAGGAGAGTTTTATTCACAGAGGCCCTGAACGAGTGGCCATGTTAAAGAGAATTCTGCCTTTGCAGATATACATAGTAGTCACTGAAACACAGAAAGAGTGGCCTTATGAAAAAGACCTTACTTTACACCACAGGTGTGTGTTATCTTTTGACACATCAAATGAATCACGATATGAAATAGAATAGTGATTATTCCCCCTACGTTCAGTATTCAAAGAGGTTCTCTATGAGTGAGCATATCAAATAGTCTCCTGACTATCATGCATGTATCTTTCACGGAGCTGCTTAAATTATGGCTACCTTAAATAGGTTCCTGACTACTCCACAGCCGTTTATTACTCAGTGAAGCTCTAAATGAGAGTCCATATGGAATACACTCCTTACTATTGCGCCATTGTGCATTATTCAGTAATGCTTTGATTGAGGGGCCATGTGAAATGGACTCTGACTACTCCCAAGTGTGTATTTTTCAGTGAGTTTCTGAATGAGTGACGACATAAAATAGACTCCTGACTCTATCCTCTTGACTATTTCTCAGTGATGCATTTTTTACTGAGACGGTGGGTGTATGGTCATATCAAATATTCTCTAGTCTGTTCCCCAGGTGTGACTTGTGTAGTGAGACTCTAAAAAACTGGCTATATATAATAGATTCCTCAGTATTTTCTAGATATATAAGATTCTTCACTGAGGATTTGAATAACTGGCCATGTGAAATACACCCCTGAAGTTTCCATAGGTCTGTATTATTCTGAGAGGCTCTGAATGAGTGGCCATAATATACAGAATCCTGAAAACTCCTTAGGCTTGCGTTTTTACATTCGGCTCTAAATGAGTGGCTATGCGAAAGAGAATCCTGACTTTCCCCAAGGTGTATGTTATTCAACTAGGCTCTGAATATGTGGGTATACAAAATAGAATTCTAACTACAATACAGGTGTTCCTTATTTAATGAAGCACTGAAATAGATGCCACATGTAATAGCATACTAAATATTCCTCAGGTATGTATTATTCACTGAGGCTCTGAAACTTTGGCCATATAAAATTGTTCCCTGTCTAGACCACAGGCGTGTATTTTTGAGTCTGACTCTAAATATTTGGGCATATAAAATAGACTAGTGACTATTCCAAAGTTGTGTATTACTCACACAGGGTTTGATTTTGTGGCCATATAAAATAGACTGGTGTCTATTCCACACATGTGCATTATTGCCTGAGGTAGTAAATGAGAGGCTATATAAAGTAGACTCCTAACACTTCCCCAGGTTTCTGTTACTCAGTGAGGCTATTCTTGTGAGACCATATAAAACAGGATGCGGTCTATCTTTAGTATTTGTGTTATTCAGTTAATCTCTAAATGAGTTGCTATATAAAATAGACTGCTGAGTACTTTATATTTGCACATTATTTACAGATGTTACGAGTCAGTGGCCATATGAAATGATATCCTGAGTAATCCACATGTGCATATTTTCCACTGAGGCTATAAATAAGTGTCCAAATTAAATAGACTCCTGGCTACTCCACATTATTTACCAAGGCTCTGAATGAACGTCCATCGAAAATAGACTCCAAATAATTCTTCACATATGTATTATTCAGTGAAGCTCATCAGAATTGGCCATACTAATTAGATTCTTTACTATATCAAGTGTCTCTCTTTTTCACTGAGGCTCTGAATCTGTGTCTACATGACATAGACACCTGACCACACCACATTATTCAGTGAAATTCCGAATGAGAGGCCACATGAAAAAGTCTCCTGACTATTCCATAGGTGTGCAATACTTAGTGAGACTCTGAATGAGGGCATAAAAGTAAATCCTGAATATTTTTCCAGGTGTATCCATTTAGTGAGGATATCAATGAGTGGCCAAAGGAAAGAGACTTCTGACTATTTAACAAGTGTGCATTATTAAGTGACTCTTTGGACTAGTGGCCATAAAAAATAGACTTCAGAAGATATCAAATGTGTGTAATATTCATGAGGCTGTGAAAGTGGGGCCATATGAAATGGACTTCTAATTAATCCACATGTGCGTTATTCACTGTTTTTCTGAACGAAGTGCCATATGACATAACTTACTCATTATTATCCATGTGTGCATTATTCAAAAAAGTAATGTATGAGTGTCCATACCAAATAACTCCTGACACTCCCCAGGTGTGTATTACTCAGTGATACCCGGAATTAGAGTTCATATAAAATAGATTCCTGACTATCACGCAGGTGTGTATCAGTCAGAAAGGCACTTAATTCATGGATATCTAAAACAGCCTCCTGATTACTCCATAGAAGTTTTTTATTCACTGAAACTTTGAATGAGAAACCTGACTATTAAATAGACACCTGACTATTGCTCCATTGTGAATTATTTAATAAGGTTCTAAATGAGTGGTAGTATTCCACCATCTTCCTCTCCTCAGTAATCTTGCCGGCTCTTATGTGGAAGCATTTCACTAAAAGGTTCGGGTTGCTGTGGTTTTTCAAGGTGACAGAAGTGGAAGCGGGAGGGTTGGAAGGAGGCGCTGTTCACCCTGCAGAGTGGCTCGCCAGCGAAGACTCCGCCTCCACCCCCAGGGCCGGGTCATCGCGGCCTACGAACATAATGGCGGCAACCGCTGTGATGGGCCTGGCGCAGATCCTCTGTGGTTTCTGGACTGTAACAAGAGAGTGAACTCCAGGTGCCTAACTCAAGAGGGCATGACTCTAGTCACAGCAGGAGGGGCTTGGGCAGGCCCTGGTTGTTGGCAAGGAGTGAAGGATGAAGAGGCGTCTTCTGAACAGAGCCATACTAATATGTCACATATTAATACTTCCAAGGCAGGTTCACCCACACAGACGGCTCACTTTTGTGACATATGTTACCCCATCTTGAAAGGTATTTTGCACCTGGATGAACACCAGGGTACACACCATGGACTGAAACTTCACACATGTGAGGCTTGTGGGAGACATTTTGGGTTCAGTACAAACCTTCACCAGAACCAGAAGCGTTACAGTATAGAGAAACCCTTAAGAAGGAATGAAGGTGAGGCCTCATTTGTGAAGAGCTGCACAGTTAGCAAAGAACCTCACCCGTCAGAAAAGCCGTTTGCCTGTAAGGAGGAGCAGAAAAACTTCCAGGCTACTTTGGGTGCTTGCCAACAAAAGGCCACCTGAAGCAAGAGGAAGACACACAAGAGCACTGAGAATAAGGATGCATTTCATGGTGAACAAATGCATTACAAGTGCAGTGAATGTGGGAAGGCTTTCCACTGCAAAGACACACTGGTCCAGCACCAGAGAATCCACAGTGGAGAGAAGCCTTATGAGTGCAGTGAATGTCGAAAAGCCTTCTGCCGCAAAGCTACAATTGTCCAGCACCAGACAATCCATACTGGAGAAAGGCCTTATGAGTGCAGTGAATGTGGAAAAACCTTCAGCCGCAAAGCTACACGTGTCCAGCACCAGAGAATCCATAGTGGAGAAAGGCCTTATGAATGCAGCGAATGTGGAAAAACCTTCAGTCAAAAAGACAACCTTACTCAGCACAAGAGAATCCACACTGGAGAAATGCCTTATAAGTGCAATGAATGTGGGAAATATTTTAGCCATCACTCCAATCTTATTGTACACCAGAGAGTTCACACTGGAGCCAGGCCTTATAAGTGTAATAATTGTGGGAAAGTCTTCAGACACCAATCTACATTTGTTCAACATGAGAGTATTCACACTGAGTCAAAGCGTTTTGAGTGCATTGAATGTGGGAAATTCTTTAGTCGAAGTTTCGAGTTTATTGCACACCAGAGGGTTCACACTGGTGAAAGGCCTTTTGTATGCAGTACATGTGGGAAAAATTTTATCCGAACCTCCTATCTTGTTCGGCACCAAAGACTTCACACTGGAGAAAGGCAGTGAATGTGGGAAGGCCTACCGCTTAAGTCTTCACCTCAATCAGCACCAGAAAGTTCACACTGCAGGCAGGCTCTAGGAGTGCTTTGAATACAACAGAACTCATCAGTCAGATGTTGAACTTCATATATCTGAACATTGACTCAAGGGAGATACATTATGGTGCCAGGTATGTAGGAAGCTTCTAGGGATATGTTGCACTTTCTGAACTGCTCAGGTTTTTTGCCCGAGCTACGTCACCGTCAATGCCTGTGGCCCAAACCAGGCTAACTCTACCAGCTTTCACACCCCACTATCAGGGAAGGCAAGGTTTTATATTCTCTGGTCCCTGGAGAAAATCATGAAATGCCTGAGTTCATTGGGGGTCCTCACTCCCTTCTGTGTGACAGGTATAGATAGGGACATGACCCATCCTTAGCCAAGAAGGTCTGAGCTGTATCTGCTCATAGCTTATACAAAAGGTTTGCTTTCTTCATGGATAGTCTTGGACTCAGATACTTGTAATGAATTTTTCCAGCCTGTAAGTCACCTGGCCTGTGAAAGTACTTGCCTCATGTTGCTCTGGTTTGTGATAATAAAGGCCTTACATTTAAAAAAAAAAGAAATAGAATCATGAGGATTCCCCAGGTGTGTATCATTCAGGGAGGCACAGAATGAGTGGCCATATAAAAAATGCTCGACTATTACCCTTGTGTAGATTACACACTGAAGCTCTAAATGAGTGGCTACAATGATGTAGACACTTAATTCTTCTTCAGGTCTTTATTATTGAATGAGTCTCTGAGAAAGTGGGCACAAAAAAGAGTCTTAGGTGTATTGCCCAGGTGTACATTACTTAAAGAGACTCTGAATGTGTAGCCATTTGACAGAGACCCTTGACTCTTTCTGAGAAAAGTACTATTCACAGAGGCCCTGAATGAGTGCCCATGTGAAAGAGATTCCTGACTTATCAGATATACATATTATTCACTAAAACATGGAAAGTGTGGCCTTATAAAATAGACCCCTTTTTACTTCACAGGTGTGTGTTATTCTTTTACCCTCCAAACGAATTACCATGTGAAATATACAAGTGATTATTGCACACATGTGCAGTATTTGAATAGGTTCGGTATGAGTGTTTATATCAAATAGTCTCCTGAACTTCACATATGTGTATGTCATTCACGAAGCTGCTTAATTTGGGTCTACTTTGAATAGGGTCTTCATTTTTTCACAGCTGTTTATTATGCACTTAAGCTCTGAATGGTAGGCTAAATAAAATAGACTCCTTTCTATTGCCCCATTGTGCATTATTCGGTAATGCTCTGATTAAGTGGCCATATGACCTGGACTCTGACTATTTCCAAGGTGTGTGTTCTTTTGGGAGTTTCTGAATGAGTGACTGCATAAAATAGACTCCTGACTCTATCCTCTTGACTATTTCTCAGCTCTGCATTTTTCACTGAGACGGTGGGTGTAAGGTCACATCAAATTGTCTCTAGTCTGTTCCCCAGGTGTGACTTATGCAGTGAGACTCTTAATAAGTGGGTATATATAATCAATTCCTGAGTATTTTCCAGATATATAAGATTCTTCACTGAGGATTTGAATAAGTGGCCATGTGAAATACACCCCTGACGTTTCCATCGGTCTGTATTTTTCTGTGCGGCTCTGAATTACTGGCCATAATATAGAGACTCCAGAATACTCCTAAGGCTTGCGTTTTTACATACGGCTCTAAATGAGTGGCTATACGAAATAGAATCCTGACTTTCCCCAAGGTGTATATTATTAAGTTAGGCTCTGAAAATGTGGCTATACAAAATAGAATTCTGACTACACTATTGGTGTTCCTTATTTAATGAAGCACTGAAATAGATGCCACATGTAATAGCATAATATACATTCCTCATGTATGTATTATTCACCGAGAAACTGAAACTGTGGCCATATAAAATTGTTTCTTGTCTAGACCACATGCATGCATTTTTGCGTGTCACTCTAAATATTTGGGCATATGAAATAGACTAGTGACAATTCCAAAGTTGTGAATTACTCACACAGGCTTGGATTTTATGGCCATATAAAATAGACTGGTGTCTATTCTACACGTGTGCATTATTCCCTGAGGTAGTAAATGAGAGGCTATATAAAGTAGACTCCTAACCCTTCCCCAGCTTTCTGTTACTCAGTGAGGCTCTTCTTTTTGGGACCATATAAAACAGGATGCTGTCTATCTTTAATATTTGCATTATTCAGTGAATCTCTGAATGAGTTGCTTATATAAAATAGACTGCTGAGTACTTTATCTTTGTGCATTATTTACTGAGGTTATGAGTCATTGGCCATATGAAATGGATTCCCGACTAATACTCACGTGCACATTATCTACTGAGACTATGAATGAGTGTCCAAATGAAATAGAATCTTGGCTACTCCACATTAATTACCAAGGCACTTAATGAACCTCCATTGAAAATAGACTCCAAATTATTCTCCATATTTGTATTATTCAGTGAGGCTCAGCAGAGTTGGCCATATTATTTAAGCTCTTTACTATATCAAGGGTCTCTCTTCTTCACTGAAGACCTGAATCTGTGTCTATATGACATAGACTCCTGACTAAACCACATTAGTCAGGGACACTCCGAATGAGAGGCCGCATAAAAAAGTCTCCTGACTATCCCACCGGTGTGCATTACTTAGTGAGACTCTGAAAGAGGGAATAAAGGTAAATCCTGAATATTTTTCAAGGTGTGTACATTTAGTGAGGCTCTCAATGAGTAGCCATAGGAAAGAGACTTCTGACTATTCCACAGGTGTGCATTATTCAGTGACTCTCTGGATTAGTGGCCATAAAAAATAGACTCCAGATGATATCACAAGTGTGTAATATTCAGTGAGGCTGAAAAAAAGGAGCCATATGAAACAGACTTTTAATTACTTCCCCTGTGCATTATTCACTGTTTGTCTGAATAAGGAGCCATGTGACATAGACTCCTCGTTATTCTCCATGTGTGCATTATTCAAACAGGATATGTATGAGTGTCCATACCAAATAAACTCCTGACCCTCCACCAGGTGTGTATTAATCAGCTATACCCGGAATTATAGTTCATAGAAAACAGACTCCTGACTATCACACAGGTGTGTATCATTCAGGAAGTCACTTCATTCGTGGATATCTTAAACAGCCTACTGATTCCTCCATAGAAGTTTACTATTCACTGAAAGTTTGAATGAGAGGCCTGACTGTTAAATAGACACCTGACTATTGCTGCATTGTGAATTATTTAATAAGGTTCTAAATGAGTGGTAGTATAATATAGAAACCTGAGGATTCCCCAGGTGTGTATTATTCAGGGAGGCACAGAATGAGTGGCCATATAAAAAATGCTCGACTATATCCCTGGTGTGTTTTACTCACTGAGGCTCTAAATGAATGGCTACATGAAGTAGACACTTATTTCTTCCCCAGGTTTTTATTATTGAATGAGTCTCTGAGTAAGTGGCCATAAAAATGATTCTCAGGTGTATTGCCCAGGTTTTCATTACTTACAGAGACTCTGAATGTGTAGACATTTGAGGTAGACCCTTGAATGTTTCTGAGAAAAGTATTATTCACAGAGGGTTGGAACGAGTGCTCATGTGAAAGAGATTCCTGACTTATCAGATATACATATTATTCACTAAAACACTGAAAGAGTGGCCTTATAAAATAGACCACATTTTACTCCAGAGGTGTGCATTATTCTTTTACCCTCCAAACAAATCACCATGTCAAATATGCAAGTGATTATTCCACACATGTGCAGTATTCGAAAAGGTTCTGTAAGAGTGTTTCTATCAAATAGTCTCCTGACCTTCACATATGTGTATGTCATTCACGAAGCTGCTTAATTTGGGTCTACTTTGAATAGGGTCTTTGCTTCTCCCCAGCTGTTTATTATGCACTTAAGCTCTGAATGATAGGCTAAATAAAATACACTCCTTACTATTGCACCATTGTGCATTAATTAGTAATGCTGTGATTGAGTGGCCATATGACTTGGACCCTGAATATTTCCAAGGTGTGTATTTTTTCGTGAGTTTCTGAATGAGTGACCACATTAAATAGACTCCTGACTATATCCTCTTAACCATTTCTCAGCTCTGCATTTTTTCAATGAGACGGGGGTTGTACGGTCGTATTAAATAGTCTCCAGTCTGTTCCCCAGGTGTGAATTGTGCAGTGAGAATCTTAATAAGATGCTATATTTAATAGATTCCTGGGTATTTTCCATATATATAAGATTCGTCACTGAGGATTTGAATAAGTGGTCATGTGAAATACAACCCTGACGTTTCCATAGGTCTGCAAACTTTTGTAAAGCTCTGAATGTGTGGCCATAATAAAGAGACTCCTGAATACTCCTTAGGCTTGCGATTTTACATTCGGCTCTAAATGAGTGGCTATAAGAAATAGAATCCTGACTTTCCACAAGGTGTATTTTATTCAGTTCGGCTCTGAATATGTGGCTATACAAAATAGAATTCTGACTACAATACAGGTGTTACTTATTTAATGATGTACTAAAATAGATACCACATGTATTAGCATAAGAAATATACCTCAGGTACTTATTATTCACTGAGGCTCTGATTTTTGGCCATATAAAATTGTTTCCCGTCTAGATCACATGGGTGTATCTTTGAGACTGACTCTCAATATTTGGGCATATGGAATAGACTAGTGACTACTCCAAAGATGTGTATTACTCACACAAGCTTTGAATTGGTGGCCATATAAAATTGTCTGGTGTATATTCCACACGTGTGCATTCCTTGCTGATGTAGTAAATGAGAGGCAACATAATGTAGACTCCTAACACTTTCCCAGGTTTCTGTTACTCAGTGAGGCTCTTCTTGTGAGATCATATGAAACAGGATGCTCTCTATCTTTAATATTTGTATTATTCAGTGAATCTCTGAACGAGTTCCTATCTAAAGTAGACTGCTGAATACATTACATTTGTGCATTATTTACTGAGGTTACCAGTCAGTGGCCATATGAAATGGAATCCTGTCTAATCTACACATGCATATTATCCACTGAGGCTATGAATGAGTGTCCAAATGAAATAGACTCCTGGCTACTCCACATTATTTACCGAGGCTCTGAATGAACGTCCATCGAGAATAGACTCCAAATTATTCTTTAGGTATGTATTATTCAGTGCAGCTCAGCAGATTTGGCCATATTAATTAGACTCTTTACTATATGAAGGGTCTCTCTTCTTCACTGAGGTTCTAAATCAGTGTCTACATGACATAGACTCCTGACTACACCACATTATTCAGTGACACTTCGAATGAGAGGCTACATGAAAAAGTCTCCTAAATATCCCACAGGTGTGCATTACTTAGTGAGACTCTGAATGAGAGGATAAAATAAATAATGAATATTTTTCCAGGTGTGTACATTTAGTGAGGCTCTCAATGAGTGGAAATAGAAAAGAGACTTCTGACTATTCCACAGGTGTGCATTATTCAGTGAATCTCTGGATTATTGGCCATATAAAATAGACTCCAGATGATATCACAAGTGTGTAATATTCAGTGAGGCTGTGAAAGACGAGCCATATGAAACAGACTTCTAATTACTCCCCCTGTGCATTATTCACTGTTGTCTGAACGAGGAGCCATACGACATAGACTCCTCATTATTCTACATGTGTGCATTATTCAAACAGGTTATGTATGAGTGTTCATGCCAAATAAACTCCTGACCCTCCCACAGGTGTGTATTACTCAGTGATACCAGGAATTAGAGTTCATATAAAACAGACTCCTGACTATCACCCAGGTGTGTATCATTCAGGAAGGCTCCTCATTCGTGGATATCTTAATCAGCCTCCTGATTCCTCCTTAAAATTTATTATTCACTGAAACTTTGAATGAGAGGCCTGACTATTAAATAGACACCTGACTATTGCTGCATTGTGCATTATTCAATAAGGATCTAAATGAGTGGTAGTATGAAATAGAATCATGAGGATTCGCCAGGTTTGTATCATTCAAGGAGGCACAGAATGAGTGGCCATATAAAAAATGCTCAACTATTACCCTTGTGTGTATTACTCAATGAGGCTCTAAATGAGTGGCTACATGAAGTAGACACTTAACACTTCCCCAGTTGTTTATTATTGAATAAGTCTCTGAGTAAGTGGGCATAAAAAAAAGTCTTAGGTGTATTTCCCAGGTTTTTATTACTTACAGAGACTCTGAATGTGTAGCTATTTGAAGTAGACCCTTGACTGCTTCTGAGGAAAGTATTATTCACAGAGGTTCTGAACGAGTGCCCATGTGAAAGAGATTCCTGAGTTATCAGATATACATATCATTCACTAAAACACTGAAAGAGTGGCCTTATAAGATAGACCCTATTTTTTCTCCACAGGTGTACGTTATTCTTTTCACTCCAAACGAATCGCCATGTGAAATATACATGTGATTATTCCACACATGTGCCGTATTCGAAAACGTTCTGTATGAGTGTTTATATCAAATGGTCTCCTGATCCTCACATATGTGTATGTCACTCACTAAGCTGTTTAATTTGGGTCTACTTTGAATAGGGTCTTCCTGTCTCCACAGCAGTTTATTATGCACTTAAGCTCTGAACGATAGGCTAAATGAAATAGACTCCTTACTATTGCCCCATTGTGCATTAATCAGTAATGCTGTGATTGAGAGGCCATATGAATTGGACCCTGACTATTTCCAAGGTTGTGCATTCTTCGTGAGTTTCTGAATGAGTGACCAAATAAAATAGACTCCTGACTATATTTTCTTAACGATTTTTCAGCTCTGCATTTTTCACTGAGACAGTGGGTATACGGTCATATCAAATAGGCTCTAGTCTGTTCCCCAGGTGTGAAATGTGCAGGGAGAATGTGAATAAGTGGCTATATATAACAGAGTCCTGGGTATTTTCCAGATATAAAAGATTCTTCACTGAGCATTGGAATAAGTGGCCATGTGAAATACACCTAAGAAGTTTCCATAGGACTGTATTATTCTGTGAGGATCTGAATGCATCACCATAATATATAGACTACTGAATACTCCTCAGGCTTGCGTTTTTACATTTGGCTATAAATGAGTGGCTATACGAAAGAGAATCCTGACTTTCCCCAAAGTGTATGTTATTCAGTTAGGCTCTGAATATGTGGCTTTACAAAATAAAATTCTGACTACAATACAGGTGTTCCTTATTAAATGAAGCACTGAAATGGATGCCACAGGTGGCAGCGTACTAAATATTCCTCAGGTATGTATTATTCACTGCAGCTCTGAAGCTTTGGCCATATAAAATTGTTTCCTGTCTAGACCACAGCCATGTACTTTTGAGTCTGACTCTAAATATTTGGCATATGGAATAGACTAGTGACTATTCCAAAGTTGTGTATTACTCACACAGGCTTTGATTTTGTGGCCATATAAAATAGACTGTTGTCTATTCTACACATATGCATTATTCCCTGAGGTAGTAAATGAGAGGCTATATAAAGTAGACTTCTAATAGTTCCCCAGGTTTCTGTTACTCAGTGAGGCTCTTCTTTTGAGAAGATATGAAACGAGATGCTGTCTATCTTTAATATTTGTATTATTCAGTGAATCTCTCAATGAATTGCTATGTAAAATAGATTGCTGAGTACTTCACATTTGTGCGTTATTTACTGAGCTTAAGAGTCACTGGTTATATGAAATGGAATCCTGACTAATCCACAAGTGCATATTATCCACTGAGGCTATGAATGAGTATCCAAATAAAATAGACTCCTGGCTACTCCACAGTATTTACCGAGGCTCTGCATGAACGTCCATCGAAAATAGACTCCAAATTATTCTCCAGGTATGTATTATTCAGTGAGGCTCAGCACAGTTGGCCATATTAATTAAACTCTTTACTATATCAAGGGTCTCTCTTATACACTGAGGCTCTGAATCTGTGTCTACATGACATAAACTCCTGACTATACCACATTATTCAGTGATATTCCGAATGAGAGGCCACATGAAAAAGTCTCCTGACTATTCCACAGGCGTGCGATACTTAGTGAGACTCTGAATAAGGGGATAAAATTATATCCTGAATTTTTTTTAGGTGTGTAGATTTAGTGAGGTTCTAAATGAGTGGCCATAGAAAAGAGATTTCTGACTATTCCACAGGTGTGCATTATTCAGGGACTCTCTGGATTAGTGGAAATAATAAATAGACTCCAGATGGTATCAATAGTGTGTAATATTCTGTGAGCCTGTGAAAGAGGGGCCATATGAAATGGTATTCTAATTACTCCACGTGTGCGTTGTTCACTGTTTGTCTGAAGGAGGAGCCATATGACATAGACTCCTAATTATTCCTCACACACTCCCGTGTGCATTATTCAAACAGGTTATGTATGAGTATCCATACCAAATAAACTCCTGACACTCCCTCAGGTGTTTATTACTCAGTGATACCCGGAATTAGATTTCATATAAAATAGACTACTGATTATCACCCAGGTGTGTATCATTCAGGAAGGCACTTAATTCGTGGATATCTTAAACATCCTCCTGATTCCTCCATAGAAGTTTCTTATTCACTGAAATTTTGAATGAGAGGCATAACTATTAAATAGACACCTGACTATTGCTCCTTTGTGAATTATTCCATAAGGTTCTAAATGAGTGTTAGTATGATGTAGAATCATGAGGATTCCCCAGGTGTGTATCATTCAGGGAGGCACAGAATGAGTGCCCATATAAAAAATGCTCAACTATTATCCTGGTGTGGATTACTCACTGAGGCGCTTAGTGTGTGGCTACATGAAGTAGACACTTAACTCTTCTGCAGGTGTTTATTATTGAATGAGTCTCTGAGATAGTGGGCACAATAAAGAGTCTGAGGTGTATTGCCCAGGTGTTCATTACTTACAGAGACTATGAATGTGTAGGTATTTGAAGTAGACTGTTGACTGTTTCTGAGGAAAGTATTATTCCCAGAGGCTCTGAACGAGTGCCCATGTGAAAGAGATTCCTGACTTATCAGATATACATATTATTCACTAAAAAACTGAAAGAATGGCTGTAAAAAATAGACCCTAATTTGCTCCACAGGTGTGCCTTATTCTTTTACACTGCAAATGAATCACCATGTGAAATATACAAGTGATTATTCCACACATGTGCAGTATTCGATGAGGTTCTGTATGAGTGTTTATATCAAATAGTCTCCTGACCCTCACATATGTGTATGTCATTCACGAAGCTGCTTAATTTGGGTCTACTTTGCATAGGGTCTTCACTTCTCCACAGCTGTTTATTATGCACTTAAGATCTGAATGATAGGCTAAATGAAATAAACTTCTTACTATTGCCCCATTGTGCATTATTCGGTAATGCTGTGATTGAGTGGCTGTATGAACTGGACTCTGATTATTTCCACTGTGTGTATTTTTTTGGGAGTTTCTGAATTAGTGACCACATAAAATAGACTTCTGGCTCTATTCGCTTGAAGTTTTATCACAGCTGCATTTTTTTTGTGAGACGGTAGGTGTATGGTCATATTAAATACTCTCTAGTCTGTTCCCCAGGTGTGACTTATGCAGTGAGACTGTGATTAAGTGGCAAAATACAATATATTCCTGAGTATTTTCCAGATATATAAGATTCTTCACTGAGGATTTCAATAAGTGGCCTTGTGAAATACACCTCTAACGTTTGCATAGGTCTGTATTGTTCTGTGAGGCTCTGAATGAATGGCCATAATATAGAGACTCCTGAATACTCCTTAGGCTTGCGTTTCTACATTTGGCTCTAAAGGAGTGTCTATATGAAATAGAATAATGACTTTTCCCAAGGTGTATGTTATTTAGTTAGGCTATGAATATGGGGCTATACAAAATAAAATTCTGACAACAATACAGGGGTTTCTTATTTAATGAAGAACTGAAGTAGATGCCACATGTAATAGCATACTAAATATTTTTCAGGTATGTATTATTCACTGAGGAGCTGAATCTTTGACCATATATAATTGTTTCCCATCTAGAAAACAGGCGTGTATTTTTGAGTCTGACTCTCAATATTTGAGCATATGGAATAGACTAGTTAGTATTCCAAAGTTGTGTATTACTCACACAAGCTTTGAGTTTGTGGCCGTATAAAATAGACTGGTGTTTATTCCACACGTGTGCATTATTCCCTGAGGTAGTAAATGAGAAGCTATATAAAGTAGACTCTGAACACTTCCCCTGGTTTCTGTTACGCAATGAGGCTCTTTTTGTGAGACCATATGAAACAGGATGCTGTCTATCTTTAATATTTGTATTATTTAGTGAATCTCTGTATGAGTTGCTATATAAAATAGACTGCTGAGTACTTTACATTTGTGCATTATTTACTGAGGTTACAAGTCAGTGGCCATATGAAATGGAATCCTGACTAATCCACACGTGCATATTATCAACTGAGGCTGTGAATGTGTGTCCAAATGAAATAGACTCCTGGCTAATCTACATTATTTACCGAGGCTCTGAATGAACGTCCATCGAAAATAGACTCCAAATTATTCTCCAGGTATGTATTATTTAGTGAGGCTGAGCAGAGTTGGCCATATTAATTATACACTTTGCTTTTTCAAGTGTCTCTCTGAATCTGTGTCTACATGACATAGACTCCTGACTACACCACATTATTCAGTGACACTCCGAATGAGAGATCACATGAAAACGTCTCCTTACTAATTCACAGGTGTGCATTACTTAGTGAGACTCCAAATGTGGGTATAAAAGTAAATTCTGAATATTTTTCCAGGTGTGTACATTTATTGAGGCTTTCAACGAGTGGTCACAAGAAAGAAACTCCGGACTATTTCACAGGTGTGCATTATTCAGTGACTCTCTGTTTTAGTTGCCATAACAAATAGACTCCATGGGATTTTCGCAAGATGGCGTCGTAGTGACGACTCAGGTTTGCAGCCCTCAGTGAAGGAGTAGAGGGTGATTTTTAGCCACATTCTCAGATGGTCCTTTTTTGCCCACAGAATGTTGAATGTCCCACGTGTGGGAGAGATACAGGATGCTCACGCATCCGGCTCACGCGGCCGGTTAGGCCAGGCCGGTGCCACAGCACAGCGGCACACGACACAAAACTCACTGGTCTGGGTGCCCTGTTAAACCGGCAACCTGAGATTTGGAAGGGCAGATTGGCATGTTTATCCGATTGAACGGGACTTGGACAATGAGCCAGACCAGAATATTCCTGGGAAACGTAATCTGAACCAGTGCAGGGGGCAGCATCACTGAAAATAGCACAGATCCCAATTCCCTATTGGCAGGATACTGGGGAGCCAGTGAGAGAGTCGACCTTTCAGCTTGGGGAGAGAAAGAGAGAGAGAGAGAGGACAGACTCTGAGGCAGGGAGCTGAGTGATCGAGCTCCACGGGTCCCACCCTCACAGGGACAAGCAGGGCAGTGACTGGAGGCTCTCATGGCAAAGAATTTTGCTGCCAGCATCTAGGAAGGTGAAGCCCAGTGGGGGAGGGGTGTCTGCCACTATGGATGCAATCCGCCCCTACTGAAGTACCGCCTAGGGATGACGCAGAATGCCATTGCCGAGGCAACCTACCATAACAGAGAGACTCCACCAAGAGGGCGGAGAGAAACACAGCAAAACAGAGCCCGCAGAAGCAGGGTGGACCTGCGCTAGAAGGGTGGAACCCTGGCAGGCAAATAGTGAATAGATTGCCACATAGTGGGGCAGGGAAGTGCAACAGATACTCATAAAGAAAACCCCAACTCCCTGAGACAGAGCATCTAAGGGTGAACAAAAGGGTATGTTTTATGAGTTCTGTCGCATCAGACAAAAACATATACTCCCAACATCCCAGAATGGACAACAGAGCTCACAGCTCAGCACTGGAGCTCCTATAAGCACAGACCATCTCCACAAGCAGCTCCATGAACCCTGTATATCCAAAAAGTCACCCTAAAAAAGGACTAACCAGACTGACATTTGGGGGTCATCATTCTGGAACAAAGATAGCAGAAGGAGAAACTGGTAGCATCCCTCACTGTTCCTCAGCGGCTACAGGTGTACCCCAGAAAAGCAGGGCCTGGAGTGGACCTCAGCACTCATACAGCAGAGGGGCTAGACCATTAGAAGAAAAACTAAGTAACAGAAATACTTCATCATCAAAAATCTGGGGGTCCACTCAGAGACCCAATTGAAAAATCAAAAACTACAAAGACGAAAGGTGGAAAAATCTATAAAGTTGGGAAGAAACCAGCACAAAAGGAGGAAAACACCCAGAACCGAAACACCTCACCTCCTACAAAGGACCAAAACCCCTCACCAGCAAAGGAACAAAGCTGGATGGAGAATGAGTATGATGAAATGACGAAATCAGACTTCAGAAAATAAATAATGGGAAATTTCAGGGAGCAAAAAGAACATGTCCTAAATCAGTGCAGAGAAACTAAGAACCTTGAAAAAAGATTTGAAAAAAGATTCGAGGAAATGATAAACAGAATGGACAATTTAGAAAGGAATATGAATGAATTGAAGGAGGTGAAAAACACAACACGAGAACTTCATGAAGCATGCACAAGTTTCAACACCCGAATTGACCAAGCAGAAAAAAAGGATATCAAAAGTTGAAGACCAACTCACTGAAACAAAACGAGAAACCAAGATTAAAGAAAAAAGCACAAAAAGGAATGAACAAAATCTCCAAGAAATGTGGGACTATGTGAAGAGACCCAACCTACGTTTGATAGGTGTACCAGCATGTGATAAAGAGAATGAATCCAAGCTGGAATACAATCTTCAGGATATTATCCAGGAAAATTTCGCCAACCTAGCAAGACAGGTCAATACTCAACTCCAGCAAATACAGAGAACATCACAAAGATACTCCGCAAGAAGAGCAACCCCAAGGCACATAATCGTCATATTCATCAGGGTTGAAATGAAAAAGAAAAAACTAAGAGCAGCCAGAGAGAGGTCGGGTCACCCACAAAGGGAAGCCCATCAGACTCACAGCAGATCTCTTGGCAGAGACCCTAAAAGCCAGAAAAGAGTGGGGGGCAATATTCAACATCCTTAAAGAAAAGAACTTTCAACCCAGAATTTCATATCCAGCCAAACTGAGCTTCATAAGTGAAGAAAAAATAAAATCCTTCATGAACAAGCAAGTACTCAGAGATTTTGTCACCAGTAGGCCTGCTTTACAAGAGCTCCTGAAAGAGCCACTACACATAGAAAGAAACAACCAGTACCAGCCATCCTAAAAACATACCAAATTCAACAGAGCATCAACAAACTGAAGAATCGCCATGAAACAATGGGCAAAACAGCCAGCTAGCATCAAAATGGCAGTAACAAATTCACACATAACAACATAAACCCTAAATGTAACTGGGCTAAATGCACCAATCAAAAGACACAGACTGGCAAATTGGTTAAAATCCAAAACCCATCTGTGTGTTGTATCCAGGAAACCCACCTCACATGCAAGGATACACAAAGGCTCAAAATAAAGGGATGGAGGAAGATTTACCAAGCAAATGGAGAGCAAAAAGGAAAAAAAAAGCAGGATTGCAATTCTCGTCTCTAATAAAATAGACTTTAAAGCAACAAAGATCAAAAGGGACAAAGAAGGTCATTGCATAATGGTCAAAGTATCGATACAACAAGAAGAGCTAACGATTCTAAATATATATGGACAAAATGCAGGAGCACCCAGATATATAAGGTAAGTTCTTAATGACTTACAAAGAGACTTAGACTCCCACACAATAATAGTGGGAGACTTTAACACTCCACTATCAATATCAGACAGATCAACCTGACAGAAAATTAATAAGGATATCCAGGACTTGAACACAGACCTGGACCAAGCACACCTGATAGACATTTACAGAACTCTCCACCCCAAATTCACAGAATATACATTCTTCTCAGCACCACATCACACCTACTTCAAAATTGACCACATAATTGGAAGTAAAGCACTCCTCAGCAAATTCAAAACAACTGAAATCATAACAAACAATCTCTCAGATTATAGTGCAATCAAGTTGGTACTCAGAATTCAGAATAACTCAGGACCGCACAGCTTCATGGAAACTGAATAACTGGCTCCTGGATGTTGATTGGATAAACAATGAAATAAAGGCATAAATAAAGAAGTTTTTTTGAAACCAATGAGAATGAAGACACAACGTACCAGAATCTCTAGGACACATTCAAAGCTGTCTGTAGAGGAAAATATATAGCAATAAGTGCCCACATGAGAAGAGTGGAGAGATCCAAAATTGACACCCTATCGTCAAAATTGAAAGAGCTAGAGGAGCAAGATCAGAAAAGCTCAAAACCTAGCCGAAGACAAGAAATAACTAAGAACAGAGCAGAACTGAAGGAGATAGAGACAAGAAAAACCCTTCAAAAAGTCAATAAATCCAAGAGCTGGTCTTTCGAAAAGATCAACAAAATAGACAGACCAATAGCCAGACTGATAAAAAAGAAAAGAGAGAATAACCAAATAGATGCAATAAAAAACGATAATGGGGAAAGCACCACAGAATGCACAGAAATTCAAACCATCATCAGAGAATACTACAAACAACTCTATGCACATAAACTAGTAAACCAGGAAGAAATGGATAAATTTCTGGACGCCTGTGTCCTCCCAAGCCTAAACCAGGAGGAAGCTGAAACTGTGAAAAGACTAATAAGGTCTCAAGTTGAGGAAGCAACTAAGAGCCTACCGCACAAAAAAAGCCCTAGTCCAGATGGGTTTACAGCCGAGTTCTACCAGACACAGAAATAGGATCTGGAAGCATTCCTTCTGAAACTATTTCAAATAATTCAAAAAGAGGGAACCCTTCCCAAAACATTTTATGAGACCAACATCATCCTGATACCAACACCCGGCAGAGACTCAACAAGAAAAGAAAACTTCACGCCAATATCCATGATGAACATAGATGTAAAAATATTCAATAAAATACTGGCAAACCGATTGCAACAGCACATTAAAAAACTTATCCATCATGATAGGGTAGAATTCATCCCGGGGATGCAAGGCTGGTTCAACATAGGCAAGTCTATAAATGTAATTCACCACATAAACAGAAGCAAAAACAAAAGCCACATGATTATCTCAATTGAGGCAGAGAAGGCATTTGACAAAATTCAACAACCCTTTATGCTAAAAACCCTTAATAAACATGGCATTTTTGGATCATATCTCAAAGTAATAAAAGCTATTTACGACAAACAAACAGCCAATGTCATACTTAACAGGCCAAAACTGGAAGCATTCCCTTTGAAATCCGGCACTAGACAAGGATGCCCTCTCTCACCACTCCTATTCAACATAGTACTGGAAGATTTAGCCAGAGCAATCAGGCAAGAAAAAGAAATAAAGTGTATTCAAATAGGAAAGTTGGAAGCCAAATTGTCTCTATTTGCAGACGACATGATAGTATACTTAGAAGAACCCATCACCTCAGCCCAAAAACTCCTGAAACTGATAAGCAACTTCAGCAAAGTCTCAGAATATAAAGTCAATGTGCAAAGATCACAAGCATTCCTATACACCAATAACAGACTTAAAGAGAACCAAATCAAGAACGAACTGTCATTCACAATTGCTACAAAGAAAATAAAATACCTAGGAATACAACTCACAAGGAATGTAAGGGACCTCTTCAAAGAAAACTACAAACCACTGCTCAACGAAATAAGAGAGGACACAAACAGATGGAGAAACATTCAATGTTTGTCTTTAGGAAGAATCAATATCATCACTCTGGCTATACTGCCCAAAGTAATTTACACAATAAATGCTATTCCCATCAAATTACCATTGAATTTCTTCACAGACCTGGTAAAAAGCACCACGAACTTCATATGCAACCAAAAGAGAGCCCACATAGCCAAGTCAATTCTAAGCAAAAAGAACACAGCAGGAGGCACCACACTACCAGACTTCAAATTATACTACAAGGCTACAGTAATCAAAACAGCATGGTACTGGTACCAAAACAGAGATATATACCAATGGAACACAACAGAGGCATCGGAGGTAACACAACATATCTACAACCATATAATCTTTAATAAACCAGACCAAAACAAGCAATGGGGAAAGGATTCCCCTGTTTAATAAATGGTGTTGGGAAAACCGGCTAGCCATGTGCAGAAAGCAGAAACTGGACCCCATCCTGACACCTTACACTAAAAATAACTCCAGATGGATTAAATACTTAAACATAAGACCTGACACCAAATAAACCCTAGAAGAAAATCTAGGCAAAACCATTCAGGACATAGGAGTATGCAAATCTTCATGACCAAATCACTAAAAGCATTGGCAACAAAAGTCAAAATAGACAAATGGGACCTCATCAAACTCCACAGCTTCTGCACGGCAAAAGAAACAGTCACTAGAGTGAATCGGCAACCGTCAGAATGGGAAAAATGTCTTTGCAGTTTACGCATCTGACAAAGGGCTGATATCCAGAATTTACAAAGAACTCAAACAGATTTACAGGAAAAAAACTAACAAGCCCATTCAAAAATGGGCAAAGGATATGAAGAGACACTTTACAAAAGAAGACATACATGAGGCCAACAAACACATGAAAAAATGCTTATCATCACTGGTTATTAGAGAGATGCAAATCAAAACCACATTGAGATACCATCTCACGCCAGTTAGAATGGTGAAAATTAAAAAATGTGGAGACAGCAGTTGCTGGAGAGAATGTGGAGAAATAGAAACACTCTTACACTGTTGGTGGGAGTGTAAATTAGTTCAACCATTGTGGAAGACAGTGTGGCGATTCCTCAAGGACATAGAAATAGAAATTCCATTTAACCTAGCAATCCCATTACTGGGTATATATACAAAGGACTATAAATTGTTCTACTATAAGGACACATGCACACGAATGTTCATTGCAGCACTGTTTACAATAGCGAAGACCTGGAACCAATCCAAATGCCCATCGATGATAGACTGGACAGGGAAAATGTGGCACATATACACCATGGAATGTTATGCAGCAATCAAAAATGATGAGTTTGTGTCCTTTGTAAGGACATGGATGAATCTGGAGGACATCATTCTCAGCAAACTGACACAAGATCAGAATTAGAAATACCGCATATTCCCACTCATAGGCGGGTGAGAAAAATGAGAACACATGGACACAGCGAGGGGCTCTACTACAATCTGGGGTTTATTGGGGGACATGGGGGAGGGACAGTGTGGGGGACTGGTGAGGAATAGCCTGGGGATAAATGCCAAGTGTGGGTGAAGGGGAGGAAGGCAGCAAAACACCCTGCCATGTGTGTACCTATGCAACTACCTTGCACGTTTTTCATATGTACCCCAAAACCTATAATGCAAAAAAATTAAAAAAAATAGACTCCGTACGATATCATAAGTGTGTAATATTCAGTGAGGCTGTAAAAGGGGGGCCATATGAAATGGACCAATTGCAAGTCCAATTCTCATGACTCATGTCCATGAGGGAGGTGGATGAGCAAATGTTCCACATTCAGATTAAGAACAGCAGCTACTTTGCTGAATGGCTCCCTCACAACGTGAAAACAGCCGTCTGTGACATCCCACCCCGGCGGCTAAAAATGTCGGCCACCTTCATTGGTAACAACACAGCGATCCAAGAACTCTTCAAACGTGTCTCCGAACAGTTTACAGCTATGTTCAGGCGCAAGGCCTTCCTGCACTGGTACACGGGCGAGGGCATGGATGAGATGGAGTTCACCGAGGCCGAGAGCAACGTTAATGGCCTGGTGTCAGAATACCAGCAATACCAAGATGCCACAGCTGAGGAGGAGGAGTTTGAGGAGTGTGCTGAGGAGGAGGAGGTAGCCTAGAAGATTCCTTTTCTACATCAAGGGGGAAGCAGTGTGGATTCTTTAGTGTGTTCTGATAGCCACTGTCACTATGCTCTTCTTCGAGTCTTTACATCTCCTCCTGCTGCATTTTAAAGCATTTTCATAGTAAGTATTTTGGCCTAATAAAGCACTTTCATAGCAGGAAAATGATCCACATGTGCATCATTCACTGTTTGTCTGAATGAGGAGCCGTATGACAAAGACTCCTCATTATTCTTCATGTGTGCATTATTCCAAAAGGCTATGTATGAGTGTCCATACCAAATAAACTCCTGAGCCTCGCCCAGGTGTGCATTACTCAGCGATACCCAGATGTAGAGTTTATATAAAATTGACTCCTGACTATGACCAAGGTGTGTATCATTCAGAAAAACACTTAATTTGTGGATAGCATAAACAGCCTCCTGATTCCTCCATAGAAATTTATTATTCACTGAAACTTTGAATGATAAACCTGAATATTAAATAGAAATCTGACTATTGCTCCATTGTAAATTTTTCAGTAAGATTCTAAAGGAGTGGTAGTATAAAATAGAATTATGATGATTCCCCTGGTGTGTATCATTCAGGAAGGCACAGAATGAGTGTCCATATCAAAAATGCTCGACTATTACCCTGGTGTGGATTACACACTGAGGCTCTAAATGAGTGGCTACATAAAGTAGACACTTAACGCTTCCCCAGTTGTTTATTGTTGACTGAGTCTCTGAGTACTTGGGCACAAAAAAACACCCTCAGATGTATTGCCCAGGTGTTCATTACTTACAGAAACTCTGAATGTGTAGCCATTTGAAGTAGACCCTTGACTGTTTCTGAAGGAAAGTGTTATTCACAGAGGCTCTGAACGAGTGCCCATTTGAAAGATATTCCTGACTTATCAGATATACATACATATATATATATATATATATATATATATATATATATATATATATATATTATTCAATAAAACACTGAAAGAGTGACCTTATAAAATAGACCCCTTTTTACTGCACAGGTGTGCGTTATTATTTTACCCTCCAAAGTAATCACCATGTGAATTATGCAAGTGATTATTCCACACATGTGCATGTGCAGTATTCAGAGAGATTCTGCATGAGTGTTTATATCAAGTAGTCTCCTGACCCTCACATATCTATATGTCATTCACGAAGCTGTTTAATTTGGGTATACTTTGAATAGGGTCTTCATTTCTCCACAGCTGTTTATTATGCACTTAAGCTCTGAATGATAGGCTAAATGACAGAGACTCCTTACTATTGCCTCATTGTGCATTATTTGCTAATGCTGTAATTGAGTGGCCATATGACCTGGACTCTGACTATTCCAAATGTGTGTATTTTTTTGGGAGTTTCTTAATGAGTGAAAACATAAAATTGACTTCTGACACTATCCGCTTGAAGATTTATCAGCGCTGCATTTTTCAGTGAGACATTAGGTGTACAGTCATACAAAATAGTGTCTAGTCTGTTCCCCAAGTGTGACTTATGCAGTGAGACTGTGATTAAGTGGCAAAATATAATAGATTCCTGAGTATTTTCCAGATATATCATTCTTCACTGAGGATTTCAATAAGTGGCCATGCGAAATACACCTCTAACGTTTCCATAGGTCTGTATTATTCTGTGAGGCTCTGAATGAGTGGCCATAGTATAGAGACTCCTGAATACTCCTCCAGGCTTGCGTTTCTACATTCGGGTCTAAATGAAGTGTCTATACGAAATAGAATCCTGACTTTTCCCAAGGTGTATGTTATTCAGTTAGGCTCTGAATATGGGGCTATACAAAATAAAATTCTGACTACAATACTGATGTTCCTTATTTGATGAAGCACTGAAGTAGATGCCACATGTAATAGCATACTAAATATTCCTCAGGTATGTATTATTCACTAAGGATCTGAAACTTTGGCCATATAAAATTGTTTCCCGTCTAGAAAACAGGCATGTATTTTTGAGTCTGACTCTCAATAGTTGGGCATATGGAATAGACATGTAACTATTCCAAAGTTGTGTATTACTCACACAAGCTTTGGGTTTGTGGCCGTATAAAGTAGACTGGTGTCTATTCCACACCTGTGCATTTTTCCCTGAGGCAGTAAATGAGAGGCTACATAAAGTAGACTCCGAACACTTCCCCAGGTTTCTGTTACTCAGTGAGGCTCTTCTTGTGAGACCATATGAAACAGGATGCTGTCTATCTTTAATATTTGTATTATTCAGTGAATCTCTGAATGAGTTGCTATATAAAAGAGACTTCTGAGTACTTTACATTTGTGCATTGTTTACTGAGGTTATGAGTCATTGGCCATATGAAACGGAATCCTGACTAATCCACACGTGCACATTATCAACTGAGGCTGTGAGTGAGTGTCCAAATGAAATAGACTCCTGGCTAATCTACATTATTTACCGAGGCTCTGAATGAATGTCCATCGAAAATAGACTCCAAATTATTCTCCAGGTATGTATTATTTAGTGAGGCTCAGCAGAGTTGGTTATATTAATTAGGCTCTTTGCTGTATCAAGTGTCTCTCTTATTCACTGAGGCTCTAAATCTGTGTCTACATGACATAGGCTCCTCACTACACCACGTTATTCAGTGACACTTCGAATGAGAGGACACATGAAAAAAATCTCCTGACTATTCCACAGGTGTGCATTACTTAGTGAGTCCCTGAATGAAGGGATAAAAGTACATCCTGAATTTTTTTTAGGTGTGTACATTTAGTGAGGCTCTCAATGACTGGACATAGAAAAGAGACATCTGGAACTCCGTTCCAAGATGGCATCATAGTGGTGACTCTGGATTGCAGCTCTCAGTGAATGTGCAGTGGGTGAGTCTTAGCCGCATTCTCGGATGGACCTTTTTTGCCCACAGAGTGTTGAAAGTCCCATTGTGGGAGAGACACGGGATGCTAGCACAGCTGGCTCACAGGGGTGGTTTGGCCAGCGCCATAGCACAGCGGGTCCTGGCACGAATCTCACTAGTCTGGGTGCCTTGTTAAACTGGCAATCTGAGATTTGGAAGGGCAGATTGGCATGTCCATCTGATTGAAGGGGACTTGGACAATGAGCCAGACCAGGAGATTCCTGGGAAACGTGATCTGAGCCAGTGCAGTGGGCAGCTGCACGGGAGATCACACGGATCCCAGTGCCCTATCGGCAGGCTACTGGGTCACCAGTTGGAGAGTCGACCATTCAGTTTGGAGAGAGCAAGAGAGAGAGAGGACGGACTCTGAGGCAGAGAGCTGGGTGGTCGGGCTTGGCGGGTCCCACCCTTATGGGGACAAGCAGGGAAGTGATTAAAGATGCTCGGGGCTGAGAGTTTTGCTGTCAGCATCTAGGACGGTGCAGCCCGGTGGAGGAGGGGTGTCCACAACTATGGATGCAATCCGCCCCTAATGAAGTACCTCAGTCTGCTGTTGCTGTGGCAACCTTCCATAACAGAGAGACTCCGCCAGCAAGGCAGAGAACCCCACAGCAGAACGCAGCCCTGCCTCAGTAGGGTGAACCCGTGCTGGAAGGGTGGAGCCCCGGCAGGCAAATAGTGAATAGACTGCCTCCTAGTGGGGCAGGACAGTGCAACAGATACTCATAAAGAAAGCCCCAACTCCCTGAGACAGATCATCTAAGAGGGGAAAAGAAGGGGGCTTTTATGAGTTCTTTTGCAGCAGACATAAACACATCCTCCCAACAACACTGAATGAACAACGGAGGTCACAGCTCAGCACCCGAGCTCCTATAAAGCACAGACTGTCCCCTCAAGCAGCCCCCTGTCCCCTGTATATCTAAAGAGTCACCCCCAAAAAGGACTAATCAGACTGACATTTGATGGGCATCATTCTGGAACAAAGACAGCAGCAGAAGAAACTGGTAGCATCCCTCACTGTTCAGCAGCTGCTACAGGTGTACCCCAGGAAAGCAGGGCATGGAGTGGACCTCAGCACTCGTACAGCAGATGGGGTAGACCATTAGAAGGAAAACCATGTAACAGAAATATTTCATGATCAACAATCTGGGGGTACACAAAGAGACGCAATTGAGAAATCAGCAACTACTAAGGTGACAGGTGGATAAATTTATAAAGATGGGAAGAAAACAGCGCAAACAGGAGGAAAACACCCGAAACCAAAATGCCTCACCTCCTACAAAGGACCAAAATTCCTCACAAGCAAGGGAACAAAGCTGGACGGAGAATGATTGTGACAAAATGACGGAATCAGACTTCAGAAAGTGGATAATGAGAAACTTCAGTGAGCTAAAAGAACATGTTCTAAATCAGTGCAAAGAAACGAATAACCTTGAAAAAGGATTTGAAAAAAGTTTCGAGGAATTGTTAACAAAAATGGACAACTTAGAGAGGAATATGAATGAATGGAAGGAGCTGAAAAACACAACACGAAAACTTCGTGAATCATGCACAAGTTTCAACAGCCGAAATGACAAGCAGAAGAAAGAATATCAGAAGTTGAAGATCAACTCAATGAAATAAAACCAGAAACCAGGATTAAAGAAAAAAGCGCAAAAAGGAATGAACAAAATATCCAAGGAATGTGGAACTATGTGAAGAGACCTAACCAAAGTTTAATAGGTGTACCAGAATGTGATGAAGAGAATGAATACAAGCTGGAAGATACTCTTCAGGATAATATCGAGGAAAATGTCCCCAACCTAGCAAGACAGGTCAATAATCAACTCCAGGAAAAACAGAGACCACCACAAAGATACTCCGCAAGAAGAGCAACCCCAAAGCACATAATTGTCAGATTCACCATGGTTGAAAGGAAGGAGAAAATACTAAGGGCAGCCAGAGAGAAAGGGCGGGTCACCCACAAAGGGAAGCCCATCAGACTCACAGCATATCCCTCTGCAGAGACTCTACAAGCCAGAAGAAATTGGGGGCCAATATTCAACATTTTTAAAGAAAAGAACTTTCAACCCAGAATTTCATATCCAGCCAAACTGACCTTCATAAGTGAAGAAAAAAATAAAATCCTTCACGAACAAGCAAGTACTCGGAGATTTTGTCACCACTAGGCCTGCTGTACAAGAGCTCCTGAAAGAGGCACTAAACATAGAAAGAAACAACCAGTACCAGCCATCCTAAAAGCATACCAAATGCTAAAGAGCATCAACAAAATGAAGAATCGACATGAACCAATGTTCAAAACAGTCAGCTGGCATCAAAATGGCAGTATCAAATTCACACATAACAATATAAACCCTAAATGTAAATGGGCTAAATGCACCAAAAAAAAAAAAAAAAAGAAACAGACTGGCAAATTGGATAAAACAGGAAAACCCATCGGTGGCCTGTATCCAGGAAACCCACCTCACAAGCAAGGATACACAAAGGCTCAAAATAAAGGGATGACGGAAGATTTACCAAGGAAATGGAGAGCAAAAAAAAAAGCAGGAGTAGCAATTCTCATCTCTGATAAAATAGACTTTAAAGCAACAAAGATCAAAATGGACAAAGAAGGTCATTACATAATGGTAAAAAAATCGATACAACAAGAAGAGATAACGATTATAAATATATATGGACAGAATGAAGGAGCACCCAGATATATAAGGCAAGATCTTAATGACTTACAAAGAGACTTAGACTCCCACACAATAATAGTGGGAGACTTTAACACTCCACTGTCAATAACAGACAGATCAAACAGACAGAAAAATAACAAGGATATCTAGGACGTGAACTCAGACTAGGAACAAGCAAACCTGATAGACATTTTAAAAATCCTGCACCCAAAATCCACAGAATATGCATTCTTCTCAGCACCACATCACACCTACTCCAAAATTGACCACATAATTGGAAGTAAAGCACTCCTCAGTAAATGCAAAACAACTGAAATCATGACAAACAGTCTCTCAGACCATAGTGCAATCAAGTTGGAACTCAGAATTCAGAAAATAACTCAGAACCGCACAGCTTCATGAAAACTGAACAACTGGGTCTTGAATGTTGATTGGATAAACAATGAAATGAAGGCAGAAATAAAGAAGTTCTTTGAAACCAACGAGACTGAAGACGCAACGTACCAGAATCTCTGGGACACATTCAAAGCAGTGTGTAGAGGAAAATATATAGCAATAAGTGCCCACATGAGAAGAGTAGAGAGATTCAAAATTGACACCCTATCATCAAAGTTGAAAGAACTAGAGGAGCAAGATCAAAAAAGCTCAAAATCTAGCCGAAGACAATAAATAACTAAAATCAGAGCAGAACAGAAGGAGATAGAGACAAGAAAAACCTTTCAAAAAATAAATAAATCCAAGAGCTAGTTTTTCGAACAGATCAACAAAATAGACAGACCCCTAGCCAGACAGATAAAAAACAAAAGAGAGAACAACCAAATAGATGCAATAACAAACGATAATGGGGAAAGCAACACAGATACCACAGAAATTCAAACCATCATCAGAGAATACTACAAACAACTCTGTGCACATAAACTAGTAAATCAAGAAGAAAAGGATAAATTTCTGGACGCCAGTGTCCTCCCAATCGTAAACCAGGAGGAAGCCGAAACTACAAATAAACCAATAACAAGGTCTGAAGTTGAGGCAGCAATTAAGAGCCTACCACACAAAAAAAGCCCAGGTCCAGATGGGTTCACAGCCGAGTTCTACCAGACACACAAAGAGGATCTGGTACCATTCCTTCTGAAACTATTCAAAATAATTCAAAAAGAGGAAACCCTTCACAAAACATTTTATGAGACCAACATCATCCTGATACCAATACCCGGCAGAGACTCAACAAGAAAAGAAAACTTCAGGCCAATATCCATGATGAACATAGATGCAAAAATCTTCAATAAAATACTGGCAAACCGATTCCATCAGCATATTAAAAAACTTATCCATCATGATCAAGTAGGATTCATCCCGGGGATGCAAGGCTGGTTCAACATACGCAAGTCTATAAATGTAATTCACCACATAAACAGAAGCAAAAACAAAAACCACATGATTATCTCAATTGAGGCAGAGAATGCATTTGACAAAATTCAACAGCCCTTTATGCTAAAAACCCTCAATAAACTTGGTATTAATGGAACATATATCCAAGTAATAAAAGCTATTTATGACAAACCAACAGCCAATATCATACTTAATGGGCAAAAACTGGAAGCATTCCCTTTGAAATCCAGCACTAGTCAAGGATGCCCTCTCTCACCACTCTTATTCAACATAGCAGTGGAAGTTCTAGCCAGAGCAAGCAGGAAAGGAAAAAAAAAATAAAGTGTATTCAAGAAGGAAAGTTGGAAGCCAAATTGTCTCTCTTTGCAGACGACATGCTAGTATACCTAAAAGACCCTCTCACCTCAGCCCAAAAGCTCCTTAAACTGATATGCAACTTCAGCAAAGTCTCAGGATATAAAATCAATGTGCAAAAATTACAAGCATTCCTATACACGAATAACAGACTTAAAGAGAACCAAATCAAGAACGAACTGCCATTCACAATTGCTACAAAGAAAATAAAATACCTAGGAATAAAACTCACAAGGAACGTAAGGGACCTCTTGAAGGAAAACTACAAACCACTGCTCAATGAAATAAGAGAGGAAACAAACAGATGGAGAAACATTCCATATTTGTGATTAGGAAGAATCAGTATCGTGAAAATGGCTATACTGCTCAAAGTAATTTACACAATCAATGCAATCCCCATCAAACTACCATTGAATTTCTTCATAGAACTGGACAAAACGGACATGAATTTCATATGGAACCAAAAAAGAGACCGCATAGCCAAGTCAATTCTAAGAAAAAAGAACACGTCGGAAGGCATCACACTACCAGACTTCAAACTATACTACAAGGCTACAGTAATCGAAACAGCATGTTACTGGTACCAAAACAGAGATATAGACCAATGGAACAGAACAGAAGCATCGGAGGCAACACAACATATCTACAACAATATAATATTTGATAAACCAGACAAAAACAAGCAATGGGGAAATGATTCCCTATTTATTAAACGGTGAAGGGAAAACTGGCCAGCCATGTGCAGAAAGCAGAAACTGGACCCCTTCCTGACACTTTACACTAACATTAACATCAGATGGATTAAAGACTTAAACATATGACCAGACACCATAAAAACCCTAGAAGAAAATCTAGGCAAAACCATTCAGGACATAGGACTAGGCAAGGACTTCATGAACAAAACACCAAAAGTATTGGCAACGAAAGCCAAAATAGACAAAGGGGACCTAATCAAACTCCACAGCTTCTGCACGGCAAAAGCAACAGTCACTAGAGTGAATCGGCAACCATTAGAATGGGAAAAAATGTTTGCAGTTTACACATCTGACAAAGGGCTGATATCCAGAATTTACAAAGAACTCAAACAGATTTACAGGAAAAAAACAAACAAGCCCATTCAAAATTGGGCAAAAAATATGAAGAGACACTTTACAAAAGAAGACATAAATGAGGCCAACAAACACATGAAAAAATGCTCATCATCACTGGTCATTAGAGAGATGCAAATCAAAACCACATTGAGATACCACCTCACGCCCGTTAGAATGCCTATCATTAAAAAATATGGAGATAGCAGATGCTGGACAGGATGTGGAGAAATAGGAACACTCTTACACTGTTGGGGGGAGTGTAAATTAGCTCAACCATTGTGGAAGAGAGTGTGGCGATTCCTCAAGGACCTAGAAATAGAAATTCCATTTGACCCAGCAATCCCATTACTGGGTATCTATCCAAAGGACTATAAATCGTTCTACTATAAGGACACATGCACACGAATGTTCATTGCAGCACTGTTTACAATAGCAAAGAACTGGAACCAACCCAAATGCCCAACGATGATAGACTGGACTGGGAAAATGTGGCACATATACACCATGGAATATTATGCAGCAATCAAAAATGATGAGCTTGTGTCCTTTGTAAGGACATGGATGAATCTGGAGAACATCATTCTCAGCAAACTGACACAAGAACAGAAAAAGAAATACCGCATATACTCACTCATAGGTGGGTGAGAAAAATGATTACACATGTACACAGAGAGGGGGTCTACTACACATTGGGGTCTACTGGGGGGAATGGGGGAGGGACAGCGGAGGGGACTGGGGAGGGATAGCCTGGGGATGAATGCCAAGTGTGGGTGTAGGGGAGGAAGGCAGGAAACCCACTGCCATGTGTGTACCTATGCAACTATCTTTCACATTCTGCACATGTACCCCGAAACCTATAATGCAATAAAAATTAAAAAAAAATTACAGAAAGTTAAAAATAAGAAGATGGAAAAACCCACCAAGAAAATATGAACCAAAAGAAATCTGGGAAAGCAATCTTAATATTTGAGAAAATTTAATGTAAATATACGTATATTGTATGTTTCTATATATATACTGAAAATACATATATATAACATGTATATAATATATTAACATAAATAGAGACAGAGAGCAGCACATGAGAAAGTGTGTGTATGTGTGTGTATGTATACACATATGTGTACACACATACAAACATACACATATTTAGGAAAGAAAAAATGAAATAATACATTTACCAAGATATTTAGAAAGCTTAATACTTTTTAAATACTACTGATTTAACTGAATATAATAGCATTAACTGCATAAAATAATATTAACTGAATATAATAGTATTCAGTTAAATCAAATGCAAGATCTAAAGACTTCTGAAACTAATGTGAACTCAGGATAAGTTATAGAAAAAAATGATCATTTTATTGTAAAGTTTTCAAAAGAAAAAGAAAAGATAACAAAATAGTTGTATAGACTGAAGAAAATGTACTGTTTTTCACAAGCAAATTAAATTTTACAATATAATGACCAAATCAACCTAACTATATATAATTTTCTTTCTGATATATTGTTGATCACTGTACTGAATCCATTAATAGACATAAATTGTACAATTTAGATTAAAACAGACAATGGTACACAAGGATATATCAAGAACATATGAATAAAAACCAAAGGACTCAAAAAAAATAGACTCCAGACGATATCACTAGTGTGTAATGTTCAGTGAGGCTGAGAAGGAGGGGCCATATACAACGGACTTCTAATTACTCCACATGTGCGTTATTCACTGTTTGTTTTAAGGAGGAGCCATATGACATAGACTCCTCATTATCTCCATTTGTGCATTATTCAAACAGGTTATGTATAAGTGTCCATAGCAAATGAATTCCTCACACTCCCACAGGTGTGTATTACTCAGCGATACCCGGAATCACAGTTCATATAAAATAGACTCCTGACTATTACACAGGAGTGTATCATTCAGGAAGACACTTAATTCATGGATATTTTGAACAGCCTCCTGCTTCCTCCATAAAAGTTTATTATTCACTTAAACTTTGAATGAGTAGCCTGACTTTTAAATAGACACCTGACTATTGCTCCATTGTGAACTATTCAATAAGGTTCTAAATGAGTGGTATTATGAAATGGAACCCTGAGAATTCCCAAGGTGTGTATCATTCAGAAAGACACAGAATGAGTGGCCATATACAAAATGCTCGACTATTATCCTGGTGTGGATTACTCATTGAGGCTCTAAATGAGTGGCTACGTGAAGTAGACACTTAACTCTTCCCCAGGTGTTCATTAGTGAATGAGTCTCCGAGTAAGTGGGCACAAAGAAAGAGTCTCAGGTGTATTGCCCAGGTGTTCATTACTTACAGAGACTCTTAATGTGTAGCCATTTGAAGTAGACCCTTGACTGTTTCTGAGGAAAGTGTTATTCACAGAGGCTCTGAACTAGTGCCCATGTGAAAGACATTCCTGACTAATCAGATATACATATTATTCACTGAAACAGTGAAAGAGTGGCCTTATGAAATAGACCCCATTTTACTCCACAGGTGTGCATTATTCTTTTACCCACCAAACGAATCACGATGTTAAATATACAAGCGATCATTCCACACATGTGCAGTATTAGAAGAGGTCCTGAATGAGTGTTTATATCAAATAATCTCCTGACCCTCACATATGTGTATGTCATTCCCGAGGCTGCTTCATTTGGTTCTACTTTGAATAGGATATTCATTTCCCCACAACTGTTTATTATGCATTTAAGCTCCGAATGATAGGCTAAATGAAATAGACTCCTTACTATTGCCCCATTGTGCATTATTTGGTAATGATGTGATTGAGTGGCCATAAGATGTAGACTCTGACTATTCCCAAGGTGTGTATTCTTTCAGGAGTTTATGAATAAGTGACCACATAAAATAGACTCCTGACCCTATCCTCCTGACTATTTCTCAGCTCTGCATTTTTCACTGGGACGGTGAGTGTACGGCCATATCAAACAGTCTCTAGTCTGTTCCCCAGGTGTGACTTATGCAGTGAGACTCTGAATAAGTGGCTATATATAATAGATTCCTGAGTATTTTTTAGATATATAAGATTCTTCACCGAGGATTTGAATAAGTGGCCATGTGAAATACAACCCTGATGTTTCCATTGGTCTGTATTATTCTGTTATGCTCTGAATGAGTTGACATAAAATAGAGACTCCTGAATACTCTTTAGGCTTGCGTTTTTGCATTTGGCTCTAAATGCAGGGCTATACGAATAGAATCCTAACTTTCCCCAAGGTGTATGTTATTTAGTTATGCTCTGAATAAGTGGCTATACAAAATAGAATTCTGACAACAATACAGGTGTTCTTTTTCAATGAAGAACTGAAATGGATGCCACATGTAATAGCATACTAAATATTTTTCAGGTATGTATTATTCACTGAGGCTCTACAATTTTGGCCATATAAAATTTGGTTTTCTGTCTACACCACAGGTGCATATTTTTTAGTCTGACTCTCAATATTTGGGCATACAGAATTGACTAGTGACTATTCCAAAGTTGTGTATTGCTCACACAGGCTTTGATTTTGTGGCCATATAAAATAGGCTGGTGTCTATTCCACACGTGTGCATTATTCCCTGAGGTAGTAAATGAGAGGCTACATAAAGTAGACTCCTAACACTTCCCCAGGATTCTGTTACTCACTGAGGCTCTTCTTGTGAGACCATATGAAACAGGATGCTACCTTTAATATTTGTATTAGTCAATGAATCTCTGAATGAGTTGCTACATAAAATAGACTGCTGAGTACTTTACATTTGTGCATTATTTACTGAGTTTACGAGTCAGTGGCCATATGAAATGGAATCCTTACTAATCCACACGTGCCTATAATCCACTGAGGCTATGAATGAGTGTCCAAATGAAATAGACTCCTGGCTACTTCAGATTATTTACCGAGGCTCCGAATGAACGTCCATCCAAATAGACTGCAAGTTATTCTCTGGGTTTGTATTATTCAGTGAAGTTCATTAGAGTTGGCCATATTAATTAGACCCTTTACTATATCAAGGGTCCCTCTTATACACTGAGGCTCTAAAACTGTGTCTATACGACATTGACTCCTGACTACACCACATTATTCAGTGACACTCCTAATGAAAGGCCACATGAAAATGTCTCCTGACTATTCCACAGGTGTGCATTACATAGTGAGACTCTGAATGAGGGGATGAAAGTAAATCCTGAACATTTTTTCAGGTGTGTACATTTAGTGAGGCTCTCAATAAGTGGCCATAGGAAAGAGACTTCTGACTACCCCACATGTGTTTATTATTCAGTGACTCTCTGGATTTGTGTCCATAAAAAATATACTCCAGAGGACATCACAAGTGTGTAATATTACGTGAGTCTGAGGGAGAGGGGCCATATAAAAGGGACTTCACATTACTTCATGTGTGTGTAATTCACTGATTGTGTGAATGAGGAGCCATATGACATAGACTCCTCATTATTCTCCATGTGTGCATTATTCAAACAGGTTATGTATGAGTGTCCATACGAAGAAACTCCAGACACTTTGTCAGGTGTGTATTACTCAGTGATACCCGGAATTAGAGTTCATAGAAAATAGACTCTTGACTATCACCCAGGTGTGTATAACTCAGGAAAACACATAATTTGTGGATATCTTTTTTTTTAAATTTTTATTGCATTATAGGTTTTGGGGTACATGTGCAGAACGTGCAAGATAGTTGCATAGGTACACACATGGCAGTGGGTTTTGCTGCCTTCCTCCCCTTCACCCACACTTGGTATTCATCCCCAGGCTATCCACCCCAGCCTCCCCCGCTGTCCCTCCCCCATTTCCCCCAACAGTTCCCAGTGTATAGTAGACCGCCTCTCTGTGTCCATGTGTTCAAATTTTTCTCACCCACCTATGAGTGAGTATATGCAGTATTTCTTTTTCTGTTCTTGTGTCAGTTTGCTGAGAATGATGTTCTCCAGATTCATCCATGTCCCTACAAAGGACACAAACTCATCATTTTTGATTGCTGAATAATATTCCATGGTGTATATGTGCCACATTTTCCCAGTCCAGTCTATCATCGATGGGCATTTGGGTTGGTTCCAGGTCTTTGCTATTGTATACAGTGCTACAATGAACATTCGTGTGCATGTGTCCTTATAGTAGAACAATTTATAGTCTTTTGGATAGATACCCAGTAATGGGATTGCTGGGTCAAATGGAATTTCTATTTCTAGGTCCCTGAGGAATCGCCACACTGTCTTCCACAATGGTTGAACTAATTTACACTCCCACCAACAATGTAAGAGTGTTCCTATTTCTCCACATCCTCTCCAGCATCTGCTGTCTCCAGATATTTTAATGATCGCCATTCTAACTGGTGTGAGATGATATCTCAATGTGGTTTTGATTTGCATCTCTCTAATGACCAGTGATGATGAGCATTTTTTCATATGTTTGTTGGAATCATGTATGTCTTCTTTTGTAAAGTCTCTGTTCATATCCTTTGCCCATTTTTGAATGGGCTTGTTTGTTTTTTTTTCTGTAAATCTGTTTGAGTTCTTTGTAAATTCTGGATATCAGCCCTTTGCCATTCACAATTGCTACAAGGAAAATAAAATACCTAGGAATACAACTCACTAGGAATGTAAGGGACCTCTTTAAGGAAAACTACAAAGAACTGCTCAACGAAATAAGAGAGGACACAAACAGATGGAGAAACAGTCCATGTTCGTGGTTAGGAAGAATCAATATCGTGAAAATGGCTATACTGCCCAAAGCAATGTACACATTCAATGCTATCCCCATCAGACTACCATTGAATTTCTTCACAGAACTGGAAAAAAACACCAGGAATTTCATATGGAACCAAAAAAGAGCTCGCATAGCCAAGTCAATTGTAAGCAAAAAGAACACAGCGGGAGGCATCACGCTACCAGACTTCAAACTATACTACAAGGCTACAGTAACCAAAACAGCATGGTACTGGTACCAAAACAGAGATATAGACCAGTGGAACAGAACAGAAGCATAGGAGGCAACACAACATATTTACAACCATATTATCTTTGATAAACCAGACAAAAACAGGCAATGGGGAAAGGATTCCCTATTTAATAAATGGTGTTGGGAAAACTGGCTAGCCATGTGCAGAAAGCAGAAACTGGACCCCTTTCTGACACCTTACACTAAAATTAACTCCAGACGGATTAAAGACTTAAACGTAAGACCTGACACCATAAAAACCCTAGAAGAAAATCTAGGCAAAACCGTTCAGGACATAGGAGTAGGCAAGGACTTCATGAACAAAACACCAGAAGCATTGGCAACAAAAGCCAAAATAGACAAAGGGGACCTAATCAAACTCCACAGCTTCTGCACGGCAAAAGAAACAATCACTAGAGTGAATCGGCAACCGTCAGAATGGGAAAAAATCTTTGCAGTTTACAAATTTGTGGATATCTTAAACAGCCTTCTGATTACTCCATAGAAGTTTATTATTCACTTAAACTTTTAATAAGAGGCCTGACTATTAAATAGACACCAGACAATTGCTCCATGGTGAAATATTGAATAGGATTCTAAATGAGTGGTAGTATGAATTAGAATCATGAGGATTCCCCAGGTGTGTATAATTAAGGGAGGCACAGAATTAGTTGCCATATAAAAAATGCTCGACTATTACCCTTGTGTGGATGCCTCACTGAGGCTCTAAATGAGTAGCTACATAAAGTAGACACTTAACTCTTCCCCAGGTGTTTATTATAGAATGAGTTTCTGAGTAAGTGGGCACAAAAAAAGAGTCTCAGGTGTCTTTCCCAGGTGGTCTTTAATTACAGAGACTCTGAATGTGTAGCCACTTGAAGCAGACCCTTGACTGTTTCTGAGGGAAGTGTTATCCACAGAGTCTCTGAACCAGTGCCCATGTGAAAGAGATTCCCGACTTATCAGATAGACATATGATTCACTAAAACACTGAACGAGTGGCCTTATAAAATAGACCCCATTATACTCCACAGGTGTCCCTTATTCTTTTACCCTACAAATGAATCACCATGTGAAATATAGAGGTGATCATACCAAACATGTGCAGTATTGGATAAGGTTCTGTATGAGTGTTTATACCAACAGTTTCCTGACCCTAACATAAGTGTATGTCATTCATGAAGCTGCTTCATTTGGGACAACTTTATTTATTTATTTATTTATTAAGTTTTATTGCATTATAGGTTTTGGGGTACATGTGCAGAACGTGCAAGATAGTTGCATAGGTACACACATGGCAGTTTGTTTTGCTGCCTTCCTCCAATTCACCCACACTTGGTATTCATCCCCAGGCTATCCCCCCCAGCCCCCCCGTCCCTCCCCCATTCCCCCCAACAGTCCCCAGTATATAGTATACTGCCTCTCTGTGTCCATGTGTTCTCATTTTCTCACCCACCTATAAGTGAGTATATGCAGTATTTCTTTTTCTGTTCTTGTGTCAGTTTGCTGACACAGATTCATCCATGTCCTTACAAAGGACACAAACTCATCATTTTTGATTGCTGCATAAAATTCCATGGTGTATATGTGACACATTTTCCCAGTCCAGTCTATCATCGTTGGGCATTTGGGTTGGTTCCAGGTCTTCGATATTGTAAACAGTGCTGCAATGAACATTCGTGTTCATGTGTCCTTATAGTAGAACGATTTATAGTCCTTTGGATAGATACCCAGTAATGGGATTGCTGGGTCAAATGGAATTTCTATTTCTAGGTCCCTGAGGAATCGCCACACTGTCTTCCACAATGGTTGAATTAATTTACACTCCCACCAACAGTGTAAGATTGTTCCTATTTCTCCACATCCTCTCCAGCATCTGCTGTCTCCAGATTTTTTAATGATCACCATTCTAACTGGTGTGAGATGCTATCTCAATGTGGTTTTGATTTGCATCTCTCTAATGGCCAACGATGATGAGCACTTTTTCATATGTTTGTTGGCCTCATGTACGTCTTCTTTTGTAAAGTTTCTGTTCATATTTTTTGCCCATTTTTGAATGGGCTTGTTTGTTTTTTTCTGTAAATCTGTTTGAGTTCTTTGTAAATTCTGGATATCAGCACTTTGTCAGATGTGTAAACTGCAAAGATTTTTTCCCATTCTGATGGTTGCCGATTCACTCTAGTGACTGTTTCTTTTGCCATGCAGAAGCTGTGGAGTTTGATTAGGTCCCATTTGTCTATTTTGGCTTTTGTTACCAATGCTTTGGTTTTTTTGTTCATGAAGTCCTTGCATACTTTTATGTCCTGAATGGTTTTGCCTAGAGTTTCTTCTAGGGTTTTTATGGTGTCAGGTCTCATGTTTAAGTCTGTAATCCATCTGGAGGTAATTTTAGTGTAATGGGTCAGGAAGGGGTACAGTTTCCATTTTCTGCAAATGGCTAGCCAGTTTTCCAAACACCATTTATTAAACAGGGAATCCTTTCCCCATTGCTTGTTTTTGTCTGGTTTATAAAAGATACTATGGTTGTAAATATGTTGTGTTGCCTCTAAGGCTTCTGTTCTGTTCCATTGGTCTATATATCTGTTTTGGTACCAGTACCATACTGTTTTTGATTACTGTAGCCTTGTAGTATAGTTTGAAGTCTGGTAGTGTGATGCCTCCCGCTGTGTACTTTTTGCTTAGAATTGACTTGGCTATGCGGGCTCTTTTTGGTTCCATATGAAATTCATGCTGTTTTTTTCTAGTTCTCTTAAGAAATTCAATGGTAGTTTGATGGAGATAGCATTGAATGTGTAAATTGCTTTGGGCAGTATAGCCATTTTCACGATATTGATTCTTCCTAACCACGAACATGGAATGTTTCTCCATCTGTTTGTGTCCTCTCTTATTTCGTTGAACAATGGTTTGTAGTTTTCCTTAAAGAGGTCCCTTACATTCCTTGTGAGTTGTATTCCTAGGTATTTTATTTTCTTTGTAGCAATTGTGAATGGCAGTTCGTTCTTGATTTGGTTCTCTTTAAGTCTGTTATTGGTGAATAGGAATGCTTGTGATATTTGCACATTGATTTTTTATCCTGAGACTTTGCTGAAGTTGCATATCAGTTTCAGGAGGTTTTGTGCTGAGGTGATGGGGTCTTCTAGGTATACTATTATGTCGTCTGCAAATAGAGACAATTTGGCTTCCACCTTTCCTATTTGAATACACTTTATTTCTTTTTCTTGCCTGCTTGCTCTGGCTAGAACTTCCATTACTATGTTGAATAAGAGTGGTGAGAGAGGGCATCCTTGTCTAGTGCCGGATTTCAAAGGGAATGTTTCCAGTTTTTGCCAATTAAGTATGATATAGGCTGTTGGCTTGACATAAATAGCTTTTATTACTTTGAGATATGTTCCATCAATACCAAGATTATTGAGGGTTTTTAGCATAAAGGGCTGTTGACTTTTGTCAAATGCCTTCTGTGCGTAAAGTGAGATCATCATGTGGTTTTTGTTTTTGCTTCTGTTTTTGTGGTGAATTATATTTATAGACTTGCATATGTTGAACCAGACTTGCATCCCCGGGATGAATCCTACTTGATCATGATAAGTTTTTTAAGGTGCTGTTGCAATCGGTTTGGCAGTATTTTATGGAAGAGTTTTGCATCTATTGTTCATCATGGATATTGGCCTGAAGTTTTCTTTTTTTGTTGAGTCTCTGCCGAGTTTTGGTGTCAGGATGATGTTGGTCTCATAAAATGATTTGGGAAGCGTTCCCTCTTTTTGAATTATTTGGAATAGTTTCAGAAGGAATGGTACCAGATCCTCTTTGTGTGTCTGGTAGAATTCAGCTGTGAACCCATCTGGACCTGGGCTTTTTTTGTGTGGTAGGCTCTTAATTGCTGCCTCAACTTCAGACCTTTTTATTGGTCTATTCATATTTTCGGGTTCCTCCTGGTTTAGGCTTTGGAGGACACAGGCGTCCAGAAATTTATCCATTTCTTTCTGGTTTACTTGTTTATATGCATAGAGTTGTTTGTAGTGTTCTGTGATGACGGTTTTAATTTCTGTGGAATCTGTGGTGACTTCCCCATTATTGTTTTTTATTGCATCTATTTGGTTGTTCTCTCTTTTCTTTTTTATCAGTCTGGTTAGTGGTCTGTCTATTTTGTTGATATTTTTGAATAACCAGCTCTTGGATTTATTGATTTTTTGAAGGGTTTTTCTTGTCTCTATCTCCATCTGTTCTGCTCTGATCTTAGTTATTTCTTGTCTTTGGCTAGGTTTTGAGCTTTTTTGATCTTGCTCCTCTAGCTCTTTCAATTTTGATGATAGGGTGTCAATTTTGGATCTCTCCACTCTTCCTATGTGTGCACTTATTTCTATATATTTCGCTGTACAGACTGCTTTAAATGAGTCCCAGCGATACTCGTACGTTGTGTCTTCATTCTTGTTGGTTTCAAAGAACTTCTTTGTTTCTGCTTTCATTTCATTTTTATCCAATCATCATTCAGGAGCCAGTTGTTCAGTTTTCATGAAGCTGTGTGGTTCTGAGTTATTTTCTGAATTCTGATTTCCACCTTGATTGCACTATGGTCTGAGAGACGGTTTGTTATAATTTCATTTTTTTTGCATTTGCTGAGGAGTGCTTTGCTTCCAATTATGTGGTCAATTTTGAAGTAGGTGTGATATGGTGCTGAGGAGAATATATATTCTGTGGATTTGGGGTGAAGAGTTTTATAAATGTGTATCAGGTTTGCTTCTTCCTGGTCCGAGTTCAAGTCCTGAATATCCTTGTTAATTTTCCGTCTGGTTGATCTGTCTGATATTGACAGTGGAGTGTTAAAGTCTCCCACTATTATTGTGTGGGAGTCTACGTCACTTTGTTAGTCATTAGTACTTGCCTTATATATCTGGGTGCTCCTGCATTGGGTCCATATATATTTAGAATTGTTAGCTCTTCTTGTTGTATCGATGCTTTTACCATTATGTATTGACCTTCTTTGTCCCTTTTGATCTTTGTTGCTTTAAAGTCTATTTTATCAGAGACGAGAATTGCAACTCCTGCTTTTTTTTTTGCTCTCCATTTGCTTGGTAAATCTTCCTTCATTGCTTTATTTTGAGCCATTTGTATCCTTGCATGTGAGGTGGGTTTCCTGAATACAGCACACCGAAGGGTTTTGGTTTTTTATCCAATTTGCCAGTCTCTGTCTTTTGATTGGTGCATTTAGCCCATTTACATTTAGGGTAAATATTGTTATGTGTGAATTTGCTACTGCCATATTGATGCTAGCTGGCTGTTTTGCCCATTGGTTCATGTAGTTTCTTCATTTTGTTGATGCTCTTTAGCATTTAGTATGCTTTTCGGATGGCTGGTAGTGGTTGTTCCTTTCTATGTGTCGTGCCTCTTCCAGGAGCTCTTGTAAAGTAGGCCTAGTGGTGACAAAATCTCTGAGTACTTGCTTGTTCGTGAAGAATTTTATTTTTTCTTCACTTATGAAGCTCAATTTGGCTGGATATGAAATTCTGGGTTGAAAGTTCTTTTCTTTAAGGATGTTGAATATTGGCCTCCACTCTCTCCTGGCTTTTAGAGTCTCTGCCAAGAGATCTGCTGTGAGTCTTATGGGCTTCACTTTTTGGGTAACCCGACCTTTCTCTCTGGCTGCCCTTAGTATTTTATCCTTGATTTTAACCCTGGTGAATATGACGATTATGTGCCTTGGGATTGTTCTTCTTGCGGAGTATCTCTGTGGTGTTCTCTGTATTTCCTGGAGTTCAGTATTTACCTGTCTTGCTAGGTTGGGGAAATTTTCTTGGATAATATCCTGAAGAGTATTTTCCAACTTGGATTCATTGTCTTCATTACATTCTGGTACACCTATCAAACGTAGGTTAGGTCTCTTCACATAGTCCCACTATTCTTGGAGATTTTGTTCATTCCTTTTTTTGCTTTTTTCTTTAATCTTGGTGTCTAGTTTTATTTCATTGAGTTGATCTTCAACTTCTGATATTCTTTCTTCTGCTTGGTCAATTCAACTTTTGAAAATTTTGCATGCTTCGCGAAGTTCTCATGTTGTGTTTTTCAGATCCTTCAATTCATTCATATTCCTCTCTATATTGTCCATTCTTGTTAGCAATTCCTCGAATCTTTTTTTCAAATCTTTTTTCAATGTTCTTAGTTTCTTTGCACTGATTTAGAACATGTTCCTTTAGCTCACTGAAGTTTCTCATTATCTACTTTCTGAAGTGTGATTCCGTCACTTCGTCACACTCATTCTGCGTCCAGCTTTGTTCCCTTGCTTGTGAAAAGTTTTGGTCCTTGTTAGGAGGTGAGGTGTTTTGGTTTCGGGTGTTTTTTTCCTTTATGCGCTGGTTTCTTCCCATCTTTGTGGATTTATCCACCTGTCGTCTTAGTAGTTGCTGATTTTTCAATTGGTTCTCTGTGTGGACGCCCAGATTGTTGTTGATGAAGTATTTCTGTTACTTAGTTTTCCTTCTAATTGTCTAGCCCCTCTGCTGTACGAGTGGTGATGTCCACTTCAAGCCCTGCTTTTCTGGGGTACCCCTGTAGCAACTGCAGAACAGTGAGGGATGCTATCAGTTTCTTCTTCTTCTATCCTTGTTCCAGAATGATGCACGCCAAATGTCATTCTGATTAGTCCTTTTTTGGGGTGACTCTTTGCATATACAGGGGTCAGGGAGCTGCTTGAGGAGATGGTCTGTGCTTTATAGGAACTCCAGTGCTGAGCTGTGAGCTCTGTTGTTCATTCAGAGTTGTTGGGAGGATGTGTTTATGTCTGCTGCAACAGAACTCATATCCCCCCCTTTTTTTTCCCCTTAGGTGCTCTGTCTCAGGGAGTTTGGGTTTTCTTTATGAGTATCTGTTGCACTGTTCTGCCCCACTAGGAGGCAGTCTATTACCTATTTGCCTGCGGGGACTCCCCCTGCTAGCGCAGGTCCGCCCTGCTGCTGCAAGGCTTCATTCTGCTTTGGAGCACTCTCTGTTATGGCAGGTTGCCTTGGCAATGGCAGGCTGGGTCAGCCCTGGGTGGTATTTCAGTAGGGGCGAATTGCATCCATAGTGGCAGACACCCCTCCCACACCAGGCTGCAACGTCCTAGATGCCGGCAGCAAAACTCTCAGCCCTGAGCGTTTCCAATCTCTGCCCTGTCTGTCCGGGTGAGGGCAGGACCCGGTGAGCCTGATCAACCAGCTCCCTGCCTCAGAGTCCGCTCTCTCTCTCTCTCTTTCTCTCCCTAAGCTGAATGGTTGACTCTCTCACTGGCGCCCTAGTAGCCTGCTGATAGGGCACTGGGATTCCTGCATTCTCCCATGCCGCTGCCCACTGCACCTGCTCAGATCATGTTTCCCATGAATCTTTTGGTCTGGCTCATTGTCCAAGTCCCGTTCAATCTGATGGACATGCCAATCTGCCCTTCCAAATCTCAGATTGCCGGTTTAAAAAGGCACCCGGACCAATGAGTTCCGTGCCGGGTCCCACTGCGCTAAGGCGCCAGCCAAACCAACCAAGCGAGTCGGCTGCGCTCAAGTCCCGTGTCTCTCCCACACCTGGGACTTTCAATGCTCTGTGGGCAAAAAAGTTCCATCAGAGAATGCGGCTAAAACTCACCTTCTGCGCCTTAACTGGGAGCTGCAATCCCGAGTCGCCTCTACCACGCCATCTTGGAATCAACTCGTGTATATCTTAAACAGCCTTTTGAGCCCTCCGTAGAAGTTTATTATTCACTGAAACTTTGAATGAAAGGCCTCACTAATAAATAGACACCTGACTATTGCTCCATTTTGAATTATTCAATAAGGTTTTAAATGAGTGGTAGTATGAAAAAGTATCATGAGAATTCCCCTGGTTTGTATCTTTCAGGGAGGCACAGAATGAGTGGCCAGAGAAAAATTGCTAGACTCTTACCCTGGTGTAGATTATTCACTGAGGCTCTAAATGAGTTTCTACATGAAGTAGACACTTATCTCTTCCCCAGGTGCTTATTATGGAATGAATCTCTGTGTAAGTGGGCACAAAAAAAGAGTCTCAGGTGTATTTCCCAGGTGTTCATTACTTACAGAGACTCTGAATATGTAGCCATTTGAAGTAGACCCTTGACTGTTTCTTAGGAAATTATTATTCACAGAGGCTCTGAACGAGTGCCCATGTGAAAGAGATTCCTGACTTATCAGATATACATGTTATTCACTAAAACACTGAAAGAGTGGCCTTATAAAATAGACACCATTTTATGCCACAGGTGTGTGTTATTCTTTTACACTCCAAACAAATTACCATGTGAAATATACAAGTGATTATTCCACACAAGTGCAGTAATCATAAAGGCTGTGTATGTGAGTTTATGTCAAATAGTCTCCTGACCCTCACATATGTGTATGTCATTCACAAAGCTGCTTAATTTGGGTCTACTTTGAATACGGTCTTATTTCTCCACAGCTGTTCATTGTGCACTTAATATCTGAATGATAGGCTAAATGAAAGAGATTCCTTACTATTTCCCCATTGTGCATTATTCGGTAATGCTGTGATTGAGTGGCCATATGACCTGGACTCTGACTATTCCCTAGGTGTGTATTCTTTTGGCAGTTTCTGAATGAGTGACCACATAAAAGGGACTTCTTACCCTATACTATTGACTATTTCTGAGCTCTGCATTTTTCACTGAGATGGTGGGTGTACGGTTATATCAAATGTTCTCTAGTCTGTTCCTCAGGTGTGACTTGTGCAGTGAGAATCTGAATAATGGCTACATATAACAGATTCCTGAGTATTTTCCAGATATATAAGATTCTTCACTGAGGATTTCAATAAGTAGCCATAAGAAATACACTTCTGACGTTTCCATAGGTCTGAATTATTCTGAGTCTCTGAATGAGTGTCCATAATATAGAGACTCCTGAATACTTCTAAGGCTTGCGTTTCTACATTTGACTCTAAATGAGTGGCGATACGAAATAGATTTCTGACTTTCCCCAAGGTGTATGTTATTCAGTTAGGCTCTGAATATGTGGCTATACAAAATAGAATTCTGACTACAATACAGCTGTTCCTTATTTAACGAAGCAATGAAATAGATGCCACATGTAATAGCATACTAAATATTTCTCAGGTATGTATTATTAAATGAGGCTCTGAAACTTCGGCCATATAAACTTGATTTCTGTCTAGACAACAGGCGTTTATTTTGAGTCTGGTTCTTAATACTTGGGCATATGGAAGAGACTAGTGACTATTTCAAAGTTGTGTATTACTCACACAGGCTTTGTTTTGTGGCCATATTAAATAGACTCGTGTCTATTCCACACGTGTGTATTATTCTCTGAGGTAGTAAATGAGAGGCTATATAAAGTAGACTCCTAACACTTCCCCAGGTTTCTGTTACTCAGTGAGGCACTTCTTGTGAGACCATATGAAACAGGATGCTGTCTATCTTTAATATTTGTATTATTCAGTGAATATCTGAATGAGTTGCTATATAAATTGGACTGCAGAGTACTTTACATTTGTGCATTATTTACTGAATTTACGAGTCAGTGGACATATGAAATGGAACCCTGAATAATCCACACGTGCATATTATCCACTGAGGCTATGAATGAGTGTCCAAATGAAATAGACTCCTGGATACTCCACATTAATTGCCGAGGCTGTGAATGAATGTCCAGCGAAAATAAACTCCAAATTGTTCTCCAGGTATGTATTATTCAGTGAGGCTCAGCAGAGTTGGCCATATTATTTAGAGTCTTTGCTGTATCAAGTGTCTCTGTTATTCACTGAGGCTCTAAATCTGTGTCTACATGACATAGACTCCTCACTACACCACATTATTTAGTGACACTCTGAATGAGAGACCACATGAGAAAGTCTTCTGTCTATTCGACAGGTGTTCATTACTTAGTGAGTCTCTGAATGTGGGGATAAAGGAATATCCTGAATATTTTTTTAGGTGTGTACCTGTAGTGAGACTCTCAATGAGTGGCCATTGGAAAGAGACTTCTAACTATTCCATAAATGTGCATTATTCAGTGACTCTCTGGATTAGTGGCCATAAAAAATAGACTCCAGATGATATCACAAGTGTGTAATATTCAGCAAAGCTGTGAAACGGGGACCATATGAAAGGTACTTCTAATTACTTCACATGTGCATTATTCACTCTTTGTCTGAAGGAGGAGCCCTATGACATTGACTCCTCACTATTCTCCATGTGTGCATTATTCTAACAGGTTATGTATGAGTGTTCATACCAAATAAATTTCTGGCACTCACCCAGGTGTGTATTAATCAGTGATACCTGGAATAAGAGTTCATATAAAACAGACTCCTGACTATATCCAATGTCTGTATCATTCAGGAAGCACTTAATTCGTGTATAACTTAAACAGCCTCCTGATTCCTCCATAGAAATTTATTATTCACTGAAACTTTGAAAGAGAGTCCTGACTATTATATCAACACCTGACTATTGCTCCATTGTGAATTATTCAATAAGGTTCTAAATGAGTGGTAGTATGATGTAGAATCATGAGGATTCCCCAGGTGTGTATCATTCAGGGAGGCACAGAATGAGTGGCCAAATAAAAAGTGCTCGACTATTACCCTGGTGTGAATTACTTACTGAGGCTATAAATGAGTGGCTACATGAAGTAGACACTTTACTCTTCCCCAGGTGTTTATTATTGAATGACTCTCTGAGTAAGAGGGCACAAAATAGAGTCTCAATTGTATTGCCCAGGTGTTAATTACTTACAGAGACTCTAAATGTGTAGCCATTTGAAGTAGACCCTTGACTGTTTCTGAGGAAAGTGTTATTCACAGAGGCTCTGAACGAGTGCCCATGTGAAAGAGATTCCTGACTTATCAGATATACATATTATTCACTAAAACACTGACAGAGTGGCCTTATAAATTAGACCACATTTTACTTCACAGGTGTGCGTTATTCTTTTACCCACCAAATGAATCACCATGTGTAATATACAAGTGATTATTCCACACATGTGCAGTATTAGAAGAGGTTCTGTATGAGTGTTTATATCAAATAGTCTCCTGACCCTCACATATGTGTATGTCATTGATGAAGCTGCTTAATTTGGGTCTACTTTGAATAGGGTCTTAATTTCTCCACAGCTGTTTATTATGCATTTGAGCTCTGAATGATAGGCTAAATGACATAGACTGCTTACTATTGCCCCATTGTGCATTATTTGGTAATGCTGTGATTGAGTGGCCATATGACCAGGACTCTGACTGTTCCGAAGGTATGTATTCTGTCAGGAGTTTCTGAAGGAGTGACCACATGAAATAGACTACTGAATCTATCCTCTTGACTATCAGCTCTGTATTTTCCATTGATATGGTGGGTGTACGGTCATAGCAAATAGTCTCTAGTCTGTTCCCCAGCTGTGACTTATGCAGTGAGACTCTGAATAAGTGGCTATATATAATAGATTGCTCAGTAATTTCCAGATATATAAGATTCATCACTGAGGATTTGAATAAGTGGCCATGTGAAATACACCCCTGACATTTCTATAGGTTTGTAATATTCTGTGAGGCTCTGAATGAGTGGCCATAATATAGAGACTCCTGAATACTCCTTAGGCTTGTGTTTTTATATTTCGCTCTAAATGCGTGGCTATAGGAAATAGAATCCTGGCTTTCCCCATGGTTTATGTTATTCAGTTAGGCTCTGAATATGTGGCTATACAAAATAGAATTCTGACTACAATACAAGTGTTCCTTATTTAATGAAGCACTGAAATAAATAGCACATGTAATAGCATACAAAATATTCCTCAGGTATGCAATATTCACTGACGCTCTGAATCGTTGGCCATATAAAATTGTTTCCCTTCTAGACCACAGGGGTGTATCTTTGAGTCTGACTCTCAATATTTGGGCAAATTGAATAGAATATTGACTATTCCATAGTTGTGTTTTACTCACACAAGCTTTGATTTTGTGGCAATATAAAAGAGACTGGTGTCTATTCAACACGTGTGCATTATTCCCTGAGGACATAAATGACAGGCTATATAAAGTAGACTCCTAACACTTCCCTAGGTTTCTGTTACTCAGTGAGGCTCTTCTTGTGTGACCATATGAAACAGGATTCTGTCTATCTTTAATATTTGTATTATTCAGTGAATATCTGAATGAGTTGCTATCTAAAATACACTGCTGAGTACTTTATATTTGTGCATTATTTTCTGAGTTTACTAGTCAGTGGCCATATAAAATGGAATCCTGAATAATCCACACGTGCATAATATCCACTGAGGCTATGAATGAGTGTCCAAATGAAATAGACCCCTGGCTACTCCACATTAGATACTGAGGCTCTGAATGAACGTCCATCGAAAATAGACTCCAAATAATTGTTGAGCTATGTATTATTCAGTTAGGCTAAGGAGAGTTGGCCAAATTAATTAGACCCTTTACTATATCAAGGGTCTCTTTTATTCACTGAGGCTCCAAATCTGTGTCTTCATGACATAGACTCCTGACTACAACACATTATTCATTAGCACTCCGAATGAGAGGCCATATGAAAAAGTCTCCTTACTATTTTACAGGTGTGTGTTACTTAGTGAGATTCTGAATGAAGTGATAAAAGAAAATCCTGAATATTTTTCAGGTGTGTACATTTAGTGAGGCTCTCAACCAGTGGCCACAGGAAAGAGACTTCTGACTATTAAACAGGTGTGCATTATTCAGTGACTCTCTGGATTAGTGGCCATAAAAATAGACTCCAGACCACATCAAAAGTGTGTAATATTCAGTTAGGCTGTGAAAAGGGGGCCATATAAAACGGACTTCTAATTACTCCACGTGTGTGTTATTCACTGTTTTTCTGAAGGAGGAGCCGTATGACATAGACTCCTCATATTTCTCCATGTATGTATTATTCAAACAGGTTATCTATGAGTGTCCATAACAAATAAACTTCTGACCCACCCCCAGGAATGTACTACTCAGCAATATCCAAAATTTGAGTTCATATAAAATAGACTCTTGTCTACCACCCAGGTGTGTATCATTGAGGAAGGCACTTAATACTTGGATATCTTAAACAGCCTTTTGATTCCTCCATAGAATTTTATTATTCACTGAAACTTTGAATGAGAGGCCTGACTATAACATTTAAACTTGACTATTGATCCATTTTGAATTATTCAATAAGGTTCTAAATGAGTGTTAGTATGAAACAGAATCATGAGGATTCTGCAGGTGTGTATCATTCAGGGAGGCAGAGAATGAGTGGCAATATAAAAAATGCTCGACTATAACCCTGGTGTGGATTACTCACTGAGGCTCTAAATGAGTGGCTACATGAAGTAGACACTTAACCCTTCCCCAGGTGTTTATTACTGAATGAGTATCTTAGAAAGTGGGCACGAAAAAGAGTCTCAGGTGTATTGCCCAGGTGTTAATTACTTACAGAGACTCTGAATATGTAGCCATTTAAAGTACAACTTTGACTGTTTCTGAGGAAATTATTATTTACAAAGGCTCTGAACGAGTGCCCATGTGAAAGAGATTCCTGACTTATCTGATATACATATTATTCACTAAAACACTGAAAGAGTGGCCTTATAAAATAGACGCCATTTTACTCCACAGGTGTACGTTATTCTTTTACCCTCCAAACAAATCACTATGTGAAATATACAAGTGATTATTCCACACATGTGCAGTATTCGAAGAGGTTCTGTATGAGGGTTTATATCAAATAGTCTCCTGACCCTCACATATGTGTATGTCAATCACGAAGCTGCTTAATTTGGGTCTAACATAAATAGGCTCTTCATTTCTGCACAGCTGTTTCTTATGCACTTAAGCTCTGAATAATACGCTAAATGAAACAGACTCCTTAATATTGCCCCGTTGTGCATTATTCGGTAATGCTGGGATTGAGTGGCCATATGACCTGGACTCTGACTATTCCCAAGGTGTGTATTCTTTCAGGAGTTTCTGAATGAGGGACCACAAAAAATAGACTCCTGACTCTATCCTCTTGACTATTTCTCAGCTCTGAATTTGTCACTGAGTCGGTGGGTGTACAGTCATATCAAATAGTCTCTATTCTGTTCCCCAGGTGTGACTTATGCAGGGAGACTCTGAATAAGTGGCTATATATAATAGATTCCTAGTATTTTTCATATATATAAGATTCTTCACTGAGGATTTGAAAAAGTGGCCATGTGAAATACACCCCTGACGTTTCCATAGGTCTGTATTATTCTGTGAGGCTCTGAATGAGTGGCCATAATATAGAGACTCCTGAATACTCCTTAGGCTTGTGTTTTTACATTTGGCTCTAAATGCGTGGCTATAGGAAATAGAATCCTGACTTTCCCCATGGTTTATGTTATTCAGTTAGGCTCTGAATATGTGGCTATACAAAATAGAATTCTGACTACAATACAGGTGTTTCTTACTTAATGAAGAACTGAAATAAATGGCACATATAATAGCATGCTAAATATTCCTCAGGTATGTAATATTCACTGATACTCTGAATCGTTGGCCATATAAAATTGTTTTTCCTCTAGACCACAGATGTGTATTTTTGAGTCTTATTCTAAATATTTGGGCATATGGAATAGACTAGTGACTATTCCAATGTTGTGTATTACTCACACAGGCTTTGATTTTGTGGCCATATAAAACAGACTTGTGTCTATTCCACACGTGTGCATGATTCCCTAAGGTAGTAAATGAGAGGCTATACGAAGTATACTCCTAAAACTTCCCCAGGTTTCTGTTACTCAGTGAGGCTCTTCTTTGACACCATATGAAACAGGATGCTGTCTATCATTAATATTTGTATTATTCAGTGAATCTCTGAACAACTTGCTATATAAAATAGACTTCTGTGTATTTTACATTTGTGCATTATTTACTGATGTTATTAGTCAGTGGCCATATGAAATGGAATCCTGACTAATCCACACGTGCATATTATCCACTGAGGCTATGAATGAGTGTCCAAATGAAATAGGCTCCTGGCTATTCCACATTATTTACCGAGGCTCTGAATGAACGTCCAGTGAAAATAGACTCCAGATTATTCTCCAGGTATGTATTATTCAGTGAGGCTCAGCAGAGTTGGCCATATTAATTAGAATCTTTACTATATCAAGGGTCTTTCTCATGCACTGAGGCTCTGAATCTGTGTCTACATGACATAGACTCCTGACTACACCACATTATTTAGTGACACTTCGAATAAGAGGCCACATGATAAAGTCTCCTGACTATTCCACAGGTGTGAATTATTTAGCGAGAATCTGAATGTGGGGATAAAATTGAATCCTGAATATTTTTCCAGGGGTGTAAATTTAGTGAGGCTCTCAACGAGTGGCAATAGGAAAGAGACTTCTGACTATTCCACAGGTGTGCATTATTCAGTGACTCTCTGTTTTAGTGACCATAAAAAGTAGACTCCAGATCATATCACAAGTGTGTAATATTCAATGAGGCTGTAAAAGAGGGGCCATATGAAACGGACTTCTAATTACTCCACGTGTGCGTTATTCACTGTTTGTCTGAAGGAGGAGCTGTATGACATAGACTCCTCATTATTGTCCATGTGTGCATTATTCAATCAGGATATGTATGAGTGTCCATACCAAATAAACCCCTGGCCCTAACCCAGGTGTGTATTACTCAGCGATACCCGGAATTAGAGTTCATAAAAAATAGATTCCTGACCATCACCCAGATGCGTATCATTCAGGAAGGCACTTAATTCATGGATATCTTAAACAGTCTCCTGATTCCTTATTAGATGTTTATTATTCACTGAAACGTTGAATGAGAGGCCTGACTATTAAATAGACACCTGACTCTTGCTCCATTGTGAATTATTCAATAAGGTTCTAAATGAGTGGTAGTATGAAATAGTATTATGAGGATTCCCCAGGGGTGTATCATTTAGAGAGGCACACAATGAGTGACCATATAAAAAATGCTCGACTCTTACCCTGGTGTTGATTACTCACTGAGGTTCTAAATGAGTGGCTACGTCAAGTAGACACTTTAATCTTCTTCAAGATTTGATAATTCAATGAGTCTCTGAGTTAGTGGTTACAATATAGAGTCTCAGGTGTATTGTCCAGGTGTTCATTACTTACAGAGACTCTGAATGTGCAGCCATTTGCAGTAGACCCTTGAATGTTTCTGTGGAAAGTATTATTCTCAGAGGCTTTGAACGAGTGCCCATGTGAAAGTGATTCCTGACTTATCAGATATACGTATTATTCACTTAAACAGTGAAAGAGTGGTTTTATAAAATAGACCCCATTTTACTCCACAGGTGTGTGTTACTTTTTTACTCACCAACCGAATCACCATGTGAAATGTACAAGTGATTATTCTACACATGTGCAGTATTCGAAGAGGTTCTGTATGGGTGTTTATATCAAATGCTCTCCTGACCCTCACATATGTGTATGTCATTTACGAAGCAGCTTAATTTGGGTCTACTTTGAATAGGGTCTTCATTTCCCCACAGCTGTTTATAATGCACTTAATCTCTGAATGATAGGCTAAATGAAATAGACTTTTTACTATTGCCCCTTTGTGCATTGTTTGGTAATGCTGTGATTGAGTGGCCATATGACATGGACTCTGACAATTCCCAAAGTGTGTATTCTTTCGGGTGTTTTTGAATGAATGACCACATAAAATAGACTTCTGACTCTATCCTCTTGACTATTTCTCAGCTCTGCATTTTTCACTGAGACGGTGGGTTTATGGTCATATCAAATGGTATCTAGTGTGTTCCCCAGGTGTGACTTGTGAAGTAAGACTCTGAATAAGTGGCTATATATAATAGATTCCTGAGTATTTTCCAGATGTATACGATTCTTCACTGAGGATTTGAATAAATGTCCACGAGAAATACACCCCTGACATTTCCATAGGTCTGTATTCTTCTGTGAGGCTCTAAATGTGTGGCTGTAATATATAGACTCCTGAATACTCCATAGACTTGCGCTTTTACATTCCGCTCTACATAACTGGCTATACCAAATAGAATCCTGACTTTCCCCAAGGTGTATGTTATTCACTTAGGCTCAGAATATGGGGCTATACAAAATAAAATTCTGACTTCAATACAGGTGTATCTTATATAATGAAGCAATGAAGTAGATGCCACATGTAATAGTATGCTAAATATTCCTGTTATGTATTATTCACTGAGGATCTGAAACTTTGGCCATATAAAATTGTTTCCCATCTAGACCACAGGTGTGTATTTTTGAGTCTGACTCTCAATATTTGGGCCTATGGAATAGACTAGTGACTATTTCAAAGTTGTGTATTACTCACACAAGCTTTGAGTTTGTGGCCATATTAAATAGCCTGGTGTCTATTTCACACGTGTGAATTATTCCCTGAGTTCATAAATGAGAGGCTATATAAGGTAGACTGCTAACTCTTCCCCAGGTTTCTGTTACTCAGTGAGGCTCTTTCTCTGAGATCATATAAAACAGGGTGCTGTCTATCTTTAATATTTGTATTATTCAGTGAATCTGTGAATGAGTTGCTATATAAAATAGACTGCTGAGTACTTTAAATTTGTGCATTATTTACTGAGGTTACGAGTCAGTGGCCATATGAAAAGGAATCCTGACTAATCCACACGTGCATATTATCCACTGAGGCTATGAATGAGTGTCCAAATGAAATAGACTCCTGGCTACACCACATTATTTACCGAGGTTCTGAATGAACGTCCATCGAAAATAGACTCCAAATTATTCTCCAGGAATGTATTATTCAGTGAGGCTCAGCAGAGTTGGCCATATTAATTAGAATCTTTGCTGTATCAAGTGTCTCTCTTATTCACTGAGGCTCTGAATCTGTGTCTACATGACATAGACTCCTCACTACACCACATTGTTCAGTGACACTCCGAATGAGAGACCACATGAAAAAGTCTCCTGACTAATCCACAGGTGTGCATTACATAATGACACTCCAAATCCAGGTATAAAAGAAATTCCTGAATACTTTTCCTGGTGTGTGCATTTAGTGAGGACCTTCACAAGTGTTCACAGAGAAGAGACTTCTGACTATTTCACAGGTGTGCATTATTCAGTAACTCTCTGTTTTAGTGGCCATAAAAAATAGTCTCCAGAAGATATCAAAACTGTGTAATATCCAGTGAGGCTGTGAAAGGGGGGCCATATGAAACAGACTTCTAATTCTTGCACATGTGCATTATTCACTGTTTTTCTAAATGAGGAGCTGTATGACAAAGACTCCTCATTATTCTCCATGTGTGCATTATTCCAACAGATTATGTATGAGTGTCCATACCAAATAAAATCCTGACCCTCCCACAGGTGTGTATTACTCAGCAATACCCGATATTAGAGTTCATATAAAATAGACTGCTATCACCCAGGTGTGTATCATTAAGAAAGACACTTAATACGTGGATATCTTAAAGAGCCTCCTGATTCCTCCATAGAAGTTTATTATTAACTGAAACTTTGAATGAGAAGCCTGACTGCTAAATAGATAGCTGACTATTGCTCCATTATAAATTATTCAATAAGGTTCTAAAGGAGTGGTAGTATGAAATATAATCATGAGGATTACCCAGGTTTGTTTTATTCAGGGAGGCACAGAAAGAGTGGCCATATAAAAAATGCTCGACTATTACTCTGGTGTGGATTACTCACTGAGGCTCTACATGAGTGGCTACATGAAGTAGACACTTAACGCTTACCCAGGTGTTTGTTTTTGAATGAGTGTCTGAGTACTTGGGCACAAAAAAGACCCTCAGGTGTATTGCCCAGGTGTTCATTTCTAACAGAGACTATGAATGTGTAGCCATTTGAAGTAGACTTTTGACTGTTTGTGAGGAAAGTGATATTTACAGAGGCTCTGAATGAGTGCCCATGTGAAAGAGATTCCTGACTTATCAGATATACATATTATTCACTAAAACACTGAAAAAGTGTCCTTATAAAATAGACTCCTTTTTACTCCACAGGTGTGCGATATTATTTTACCCTCCAAACGAATCACCATGTGTAATATACAAGTGATTATTCCACACATGTGGAGTATTCGAAGAGGTTCTGTATGAGTGTTTATATCAAATATTCTCCTGACCCTCACATATCTGTATGTCATTCACGAAGCTGCTTAATTTGGGTCTAATTTGAATAGTGTCTTCATTTCTCCACAGCTGTTTATTATGCACTTAAGCTCTGAATGATAGGCTAAATGACATAGAATCCTTACTATTGCCTCATTGTGCATTATTCGGTAATGCTGTGATCGAGTGGCCATATGACTTAGACTCTGACGATTCCGAAGGTGTGTATTTTTTCAGAGGTTTCTGAAGGAGTGACCACATGAAATAGACTCCTGACCCTATCCTCTTGACTATTTCTCAGCTCTGCATTTTTCACTGAGACGGTGGGTGTACGGTCATATGAAATAGTCTCTAGTCTGTTTCCCAGGTGTGACTTATGCAGTGAGACTCTGAATAAGTGGCTATGTATAACAGATTCCTGAGAAATTTCCAGATATATAAGATTCTTCACTGAGGATTTGAATAAGTGGCCATGTGAAATACACCCCTGATGTTTCCATAGGTCTGTATTATTCTGTGAGTCTCTGAATGAGTGGCCATAATATCGAGACTCCTGAATACTCCTTAGGCTTGCGTTTTTACATTTGGCTCTAAATGAGTGGCTATACGAAAAAGAATACTGACTTTCCCCAAGGTGTTTGTTATTCAGTTAGGCTCTGAATATGTGGCTATACAAAATAGAATTCTGACTAGAATACAGGTGTTCCTTATTTAATGAAGCACTGAAATAGATGCCACATGTAATAGCATACTAAATAGTTTTCAGGTATGTATTATTCACTGAGGCTCTGAAACTTTGACCATATAAAATTGTTTCCTGTGTAGACAACAGGAATGTATTTTTCAGTCTGACTCGACATAATTTTGCATATGGAATAGACTAGTGACTATTCCAAAGTTGTGTATTACTCACACAGGCTTTGATTTTGTGGCCTTATAAAATAGACTGGTGTCTATTCCACAGGTGTGCATTATGCACTGAGGTAGTACATGAGAGGCTGTATAAAATAGACTCCTAACACTTCCCCAGGTTTCTGTTACTCAGTGAGACTCTTCTAGTGAGACCATATGAAACAGGATGCTGTCTTTCTTTAATATTTGTATTATTCTGTGAAACTCTGAATGAGTTGCTATATAAGATAGAATGCTGTGTGCTTTACACTTGTGCATTATTTGCTGAGTTTATGAGTCAGTGTCCATATAAAATGGAATCCTGACTAATCCACAGGTGCATGTTATCCACTGAGGCTATGAATGACTGTCCAAATAAAATAGACTCCTGGCTTCTCCACATTATTTACCGAGGCTCTGAATGAACCTCCATTGATAATAGACTCCAAATTATTGTCCAGGTATATATTATTCAGTGAGGCTCAGCAGAGTTGGCCATATTAATTAGACTCTTTACTATATCAAGGGTCTCTCTTATTCACTGAGGCTCTGAAACTGTGTCTACGTGACATACACTCCTGACTACACCACATTATTCAGTGACACTAGGAATGAGAGGCCACATCGAAAAGTGTCCTTATTATTCCACAGGTGTGCATTACTTAGTGAGACTCTGAATGAGGGCATAAAAGTAAATTCTGAATATTTTTCCCGGTGTGTACATTTAATGAGGCTCTCAACAAGTGGCCATAGCAAAGAGACTTCTGACTATCCCACAGGTGTGCATTATTCAGTGACTCTCTAGATTAGTGGCCATAAAAAATAGACTCCAGACGATATCACAAGTGTGTAATATTCAGTGAGGCTGTGAAAGAGGGTCCATAAGAAACGGACTTCTAATTACTCCACATGTGCCTTATTCACTGTTTGAATGAGAAGCCATATGACATAGAGTCCACAGTATTCTCCATGTGAGCATTACTCAAACAGGTTTTGTATGAGTCTCAATATAAAATACTCTTGACACTCCCCCATGTGTGTATTACTCAGCGATATTCGGAATTAGATTTCATATAAAATAGACTCCTGACTATCACCCAGGAGTATATCATTCAGAAAGGCACTTAATTCGTGGATATCTTAAACAGCCTCCTGATTCCTCCATAGAAGTTTCTTATTCACTGAAACTTTGAGTGAGTGGCCTGACTATTAAATAGACACCTGATTATTTCTCCATTGTGAATTATTCAATAAAATTCTAAATGAGTGGTAGTATAAAATAGAATCAAGAGGATTCCTCAGGTGTGTATCATTCAGGGAGGCACAGAGTGAGTGGCCCTATAAAAAATGCTTGACCATTACCCTGGTGTGGATTACTCACTGAGGCTCTAAATGTGTGGCTACATGATGTAGAAACTTAATTATTCCCCAGGTATTTATTATTGAATGAGTCTCTGAGGAGGTGGGCACAGAAAAGACCCTCAGGTTTATAGCCCAGGTGTTCATTACTTACAGAGACTCTAAATGTGTAGCTGTTTGAAGTAGACCCTTGAATGTTTCTGAGGAAAGTATTATTCACAGAGGCTCAGAAAGATTGCCCATGTGAAAGCGAATCCTGACTTATCAGATATACATATTATTCACTAAAACGCTGAAAGAGTGGCCTTATAAAATAGACCACATTTTATTCCACAGGTGTGCGTTATTGTTTTACCCTTTAAACAAATCACCATGTGAAGTATACAAGTGATTATTCCACACATGAGCAATATTCGAAGTGGTTCCCTATGAGTGTTTATATCAAATACTCTCCTTACCCTGACATATGTGTATGTAATTCTTGATACTGCTTAATTTGAGTCTACTTTGAATAGGATCTTCATTTCTCCACAGCTGTTTATTATGCACTTAAGCATTGAATGATAGGCTACATGAAATAAACTTTTTACTATTGCCCCATTGTGCATTATTTGGTAATGCTGAGACTAAGTTGACATATGACGTCGACTCTGACTATTCCCAATATATGTATTTTTTCGGAGATTCTGAATGAGTGAACACAAAAATTAGACTCCTGATTCTATCTTCTTGACTATTTCTCAGCTATTCATTTTTCACTGAGACGGTGGTTGTACCGTCATATCAAATAGTCTCTAGTCTGTACTCCATGTGTGACTTGTGAATCGAGACTCTGAATAAGTGGCTACATATAATAGATTCCTGAGTATTTTCAAGATATATAAGGTTCTTCACTGAGGATTTGAATAAGTCTCCATGTGAAATACACCCCTGATGTTTTCATAGGTCTGTATTATTCTGTGAGGCTCTGAATGAGTGGCCATAATATATAGACTCCTGAATACTCCTTAGGCTTGCGTTTTTACATTCGGCTTTAAATGAGTGGCTATACAAAATAAAATCTTGACTTTCCCCAAGCTGTATGTTATTCAGTTAGTCTCTGAATATGTGGCTATACAAAATAGAATTCTGACTACAATACAGTTGTTCCATATTTAATGAAGCACTGAAATAGATGCTACATGTAATAGCATACTAAATATTCCTAAGTTATGTATTATTCACTGAGTCTCTGAAACTTTGACCATATAAAATTGTTTTCTGTCTAGACCACAGGCGTGTATTTTTGAGACTGACTCTAAATATTTGGGCATATAACGTAGACTAGTGAGTATTACAAAGTTGTGTATTACTCACACAGGCTTTGATGTTTGGCCATATAAAATAGACTGGTGTCTATATAAAGTAGACTCCTAACACTTCCCCAGGTTTCTGTTACTCAGTGAGACTCTTCTTGTGAGACCATATGAAACAGGATGCTGTCTATCTTTAATATTTGTATTATTCAGTGAATCTCTGAATGAGTTGCTATATAAAATAGACTGCTGAGTACTTTACATTTGTGCATTATTTACTGAGGTTGAGTCAGTGGCCATATAAAATGGAATTCTGACTAATCCACACATGCATATTATTCACTGAGGCTATGAATGAGTGTCCAAATTAAATAGACTCCTGTCTACTCCACATTATTTACCAAGGCTGTGAATTCACGAAGCTGCTTAATATGCATCAGCTTTGAATAGGGTCATCATTTCTCCACAGCTGATTATTAAGCACTTAAGCTCTGAATGATAGGCTAAATGAATGCCTATTAAAAATAGACCCGAAATTATTCTCCAGGTATGTATTATTCAGTGAGGCTCAGCAGAGTTGGCCATATTAATTAGACTCTTTACTATATCAAGGGTCTCTCTTATTCACTGGGGCTCTGAATCTGTGTCTATATGACATAGACACTTGATTACACCACATCATTCAGTGACACTCCGAATGAGAGGCCACATACAAAAGTCTCCTGATTATTCCACAGGTGTGCATTACTTAGGGAGACTCTGAATGAGGAGATAAAATAAAATCCTGAATATTTTTCCAGGTGTGTACATTTAGTGAGGCTCTCAATGAGTGGCCATAGGAAAGAGACTTCTGACTATTCCACAGGTGTGCATTATTCAGTGACTCTCTGGATTTGAGGCCATAAAAAAATAGACACCAGACAATATCAGAATTGTTTAATATTCAGGGAGGCTGAGAAAGAGGGGCCATATGAAATGGACTTCTAATTACTAGACATGTGCAATATGCACTGTTTTTCTGAATGAGGAGCCATATGATATAGACTCCTCATTATTCTCCATGTGTGCATTATTCAAACAGGTGATGTATGGGTGTCCATATCAAATAAACTCCTGACCCTCCCCCAGGTGTTTATTACTCAGCGATACCCAGAATTAGAGTTCAAATAAAATAGACTCCAGGCTAACACCCAGGCGTGTATCATTCTGGAAGGCAATTAATTCGTGGATATCTTTTTATTTTTTTTTTAAGAATGAAATCATGTCTCTTTCAGCAACTTGGATGCGGTGAAGGAGTGGGGGGTCTCTTCATGGCCCCTAATATGCTAGGGAAAAGCCACAGTACAGTTCTTTTCAAGGAATCATCCCCCCAAAACCTCTCCCTTTACCCACCCAGATATCCATCTTTTTATATTCTGATTGTAAGTGGAGTTCTAAAGGCCCGGATCCACTTCCCTTTGAAAATCTGTATCGGCATCTTGTTCCAGAAACTTTCCTTAAGAGGGCAGAACCTGCTAGACCTTGATGCTTCTGTTGAAACTTCCAACCTCACAATCTATCACAGCATCTTTCCTGGTGGGTGCGTTTCTCCTCAAAACCTGCTCTCTCCTCCAGCGGAGTGTTGGTGTGTGAGAAGTGAGGCTTGGTTAGCAGTGTGCCAGGAATATAACAAAAGGTGGGTAGTTACCCTGGAGCTGTGTCTCCTACCTTCTGGGGCTCCCCCTTGACCTCCACAGATGTGGGCCAATCCTGGACTGTGGTGTGGAGATGCCACACGTTGGCAGCCTGGGAAGCATCCTGGAGCCTTGTTTTGTGCATTGTCATAAACTACAGCATCTTCCATAAAATGTCCAAATGTTATTGAGGGTAGAATTGGACCTCGGGGCCCTATTTCCTGCCACATTGCAAGGTGGTAATTAACTCAGCTCAGAGGTCCTCTTCTCTTTTTTTTTTTATTTGTTAACTGTTTATTTATCAAGAGAAACTATTTCTTAGCCCACATATTCATGTGTCATAGTTCAGGAACCGGAGTCAGTGACAAACTCCTAGGTAATTCAACCTGAAGAAATTCTTTCTATTCAAAGATCACTTTATACTATGAAAAATACCAGCCAACTTCATCTCCTCAAAATCTTTCTCAGGACTGTAATTTTTGTAGAAATCTGCATATGTCTTCTTTCTTGGTTCAGCCACAGCAAACTTATAGAGAGCTGCAACCCCCAGGGATACCAGGAATGCTCCAACCATATGAATTCGCAGCCACCTGGACAGAACAGCTTTCTGCTTTCTCTATAGAAGTTTATTATTCACTGAAACTTTGAATGAGTGGCCTGACTATTAAATAGACACCTGACTATTGGTCAATTGTGAATTATTCAACAAGGTTTTAAATGAGTGGTACTATGAAATAGCACCATGAGAATTACCAAGATGTGTATCATTCAGGGAGGCACAGAATGAGTGTCCATATAAAAAATGCTCGACAATTACCCTGGTGTGGATTACAGACTGAGGCTCTAAATGAGTGGCTACATGAAGTAGACACTTAACTCTTCCCCAGGTGTTTATTATTGAATGAGTCACTAAGTGGGCACAAAAAAAGAGTCTCAGGTGTATTGCCCAGGTGTTCATTACTTACAGAGACTCTGAATGTGTAGCCATTTGAAGTAGACCCTTGACTGTTTCTGAGGAAAGTGTTATTCACAGAGGCTCTGAACGAGTACCATTGTGAAAGAGATGCCTGGCTTATCAGATATACATACTATTCACTAAAACACTGAAAGAGTGGCCTTATAAAATAGTCCACATTTTCCTCCACAGGTGTGCAATATTCTTTTCCCCTCCAAATGAATCACCATGTGAAATATACAAGTGATTATTCCAAACATGTGCAGTATTCGAAGAGGTTCTGTATGAGTGTTTATATCAAATAGTCTCCTGACTCTCACATATGTGTATGTCATTCACATAGCTGCTTAATTTGGGTCTACTTTGAATAGGGTCTTCATTTCTCCACAGCTTTTTATTATTCACTTAAGCTCTGAATAATAGGCTCAATGAAATAGACTCCTTACTATTGCCCCATTGTGCATTATTTGGTAATGCTGTGATTGAGTTGCCATATGACCTGGACTGACTATTCCCAAGGTGTGTATTCTTTCGGGAGATTCTGAATGAGTGACCACATAAAATTGACTCTTGACACTATCCTATTGACTATTTCTCAGCTCTGCATTTCTCAATGAGTCGGTGGGTGTATGGACATACCAAATAGTCTCTAGTCTGTTCCCCAGATGTGACTTATGCAGTGAGACTCTGAATATGTGGCTATATATAATAGATTTCTGAGTATTTTCCAGATATATAAGATTATTCACTGAGGATTTGAATAAGTGGTCATGTGAAGTACACCTTTGACGTTTCCACAGTTCTGTATTATTCTGTGAGGCTCTGAATGAGTGGTCATAATATAGAGACCCCTGAATCCTCCTTAGGCTTGCGTTTTTACATTCGGCTCTAAACGAATAGCTATACGTAATAGAATTCTGACTTTCTCCAAGGTGTATTGAATTCATTTAGGCTCTGAATATGTGGCTATACAACATAGATTTCTGACTACAATGCAGATGTTCCTTATTGAACGAATCAGTGAAATAGATGTCACATATAATCGCATTCTAAATATTCCTCAGTTATGTACTATTCACTGAGGCTCTGAAACTTTGGCTATATAAAATTGTTTCCTGTCTTGATCACAGGGGTATATTTTTGATTCTGACTCTCGATATTTGGGCATATGGAATAGACTAGTAACTATTCCAAAGTTGTGTATTACTCACACAGGCTTTGATATTGTGGCCATATAAAATAGACTGATGTCTATTCCACAAGTGTGCATTATTCCCTGAGGTAGTAAATGAGAGGCTATATAAAGTAGACTCCTAACACTTCCCCAGGTTTCTGTTACTCAGTGAGGCTTTTTCTGTGAGGCCTTATAAAACAATATGCTGTCTATCTTTAATATTTCTATTATTCAGTGAATCTCTGAATGAGTTGCTATATAAAATAGACAGCTGAGTACTTTAAATTTGTGCATTATTTACTGAGGTTATGAGTCAGTGGCCATATGAAATGGAATCCTGACTAATCCGCACGTGCATATTATCCACTGAGGCTATGAATGAGTGTCCAAATGAAATAAACTCCTGGCTACTTCACATTGTTTACCGAGGTTCTGAATGAACGTCCATCGAAAATAGACTCCAAATTATTCTCCAGGTATGCGTTATTTAATGAGGTTCAGCAGAGTTGGCCATATTAATTAGACTCTTTACTATATCAATGGTCTCCCTTATTCACTGAGACTCCTGACTACACCACATTATTCAGTGACATTCTGAATGAGAGGCCACATGAAAAAATCTCCTGACTATTCCAAAGGTTTGCATTACTTAGTGGGACTGTGAATGAGGGGGATAAAAGTAAATCCTGAATATATTTTCAGGTGTTTACATTTAGTGAGGCTCTCAACAAGTGGCCATAGGAATGATATTTCTGACTATTCCACAGGTGTTCATTATTCAGTGACTCTCTGGATTAGTGGCCATAAAAAATAGACTCCAGATGATATCACAAGTGTGTAATATTCAGTGAGGCTGAAAAAGTGGGGCCATATGAAATGAACTTCTATTTACTCAACATGTGCCTTATTCACTGTTTGTCTGAATGAGGAGCTGTATGACATAGACTCCTCATTATTCTCCATGTGTAAATTATTCAAACAGGTTATGTATGAGTGTCCATACCAAATAAAGTCCTGACCATCCCCCAGTGTTTATTACTCAGCGATATCCGGAATTAGAGTGCAAATAAAATAGACTCCTGGCTAACACCCAGGTGTGTATTATTCAAGGAGGCATTTAATTTGTGGATATCTTTTTTTTTTTAAGAATGAAATAATGTCTTTTTCAGCAACTTGGATGCAGTGGAGGAGTGAGGGGTCTCTTCATGTTTCCTAATATTCTAGGGAAAAGCCAGAGTACAGTTCTTTGCAAGGAATTATCCCCCCAAGACCTCTCCCTTTACTCCCCCAGAGATTCATCTTTTTATATTCTGATTGTAAGTGGAGTTTTAAAGGCCTGGATCCACTTCCCTTTGAAAATCTGTATCGGCATCTCGTTCCGGAAACTTTGCTTAAGAGGACAGAACCTGCTAGGCCTTGATGCTTCTGTTGAAACTTCCAACCTCACAACCTATCACAGCATCTTTCCTGTTGGGTGAGTTTCTCCTCAAAACCTGCTCTCTTCTCCAGCGGAGTGTTGGTGTGTGAGAAGTGAGGCTTGGTTAGCAGTGTGCCAGGAATATAACAGAAGGTGGGTAGTTACCCTGGAGCTGTGTCTCCCACCTTCTGGGTCTCCCCCTTGACCTCCACAGATTTGGGCCAATCCTGGAATGTGGTGTGGAGACGCCACACGCGGGCAGCCTGGGAAGCATCCTGGAGCCCTGTTTTGCACATTGTCGTAAACTACAGCATCTTCCATAAAATGTCCAAATGTTACCGAGGGTAGAACTGGACCTTGGGGCCCTATTTCCTGCCATATTGCAAGGTGGTAATTAACTCAGCTCAGAGGTCCTCTTCCTTGTTTTTTTTTAATTATTATTTTTAACTGTTTATTTATCAAGAGAAACTATTTCTTAGCCCACATATTCATGTGTCATAGTTCAGGAACCGGAGTCAGTGACAAACTCCTAGGTAATTCAACCTGAAGAAATTTTTTCTATTCCAAGATCACTTTATACTATGAAAGATACCAGCCAACTTCTTCTCCTCAAAATCTTTCTCAGGACTGTAATTTTTGTAGAAATCAGCATATGCCTTCTATCTTGGTTCAGCCACAGCAACCTTATAGAGAGCTGCAACCCCCAGGAATACCAGGAATGCTCCAACCATATGAAATCGCAGCCGCCTGGCTAGAAGAGCTTTCTGATTCCTCCAAAGAAGTTTATTATTCACTGAAACTTTGAATGAGTGGCCTGTCTATTAAATAGACACCTGACCATTGGTCAATTGTGAATTATTTAATAAGGTTCTAAATGAGTGGTACTATGAAATAGAACCATGAGGATTACCAAGGTGTGTATCATCCAGGGAGGCACAGAATGAGTGTCCATATAAAAAATTCTCGACTATTACCCTGGTGAGGATTACAGACTGAGGCTCTAAATGAGTGGCTGCATGAAGTAGACACTTAACTCTTCCCCAGGTGTTTATTATTGAATGAGTCACTAAGTGGGCACAAAAAAAGTCTCAGGTGTATTGCCCAGGTGTTCATTACTTACAGAGACTCTGAATGTGTAGTCATTTGAAGTACACCCTTGACTGTTTCTGAGGAAAGTGTTAATCACAGAGGCTCTGAACGAGTACCCATGTGAAAGAGATTCCTGACTTATGAGATGTTATTCACTATATCACTGAAAGAGTGGCCTTATAAAATAGACCACATTTTTCTCCACAGGTGTGCAATATTCTTTCCCCTCCAAATCAATCACCATGTGAAATATACAAGTGATTATTCCAAACATGTGCAGTATTCGAAGAGGGTCTGTATGAGTGTTTATATCAAATAGTCTCCTGATTCTCACATATATGTATGTCATTCACGAAGCTGCTTAATTTGGGTCTACTTTGAATAGGGTCTTCATTTCTCCACAGCTGTTTATTATTCACTGAAGCTCTGAATAAGAGGCTCAATGAAATAGACTCCTTACTATTGCCCCATTGTGCATTATTTGGTAATGCTGTGATTGAGTGGCCATATGACCTGGACTCTGACTATTCCCAAGGTGTGTATTCTTTCAGGAGATTCTGAATGAGTGACCACATAAAATCGACTCTTGACACTATCCTATTGACTATTTCTCAGCTCTGCATTTCTCAATGAGTCGGTGGGTGTATGGACATACCAAATAGTCTCTAGTCTGTTCCCCAGGTGTGACTTATGCAGTGAGACTCTGAATATGTGGCTATATATAATAGATTTCTGAGTATTTTCCAGATATATAAGATTATTCACTGAGGATTTGAATAAGTGGCCATGCGAAGTACACCTCTGTTGTTTTCATAGTTGTGTATTATTCTGTGAGGCTCTGAATGAGTGGCCATAATACAGCGACTTCTGAATTCTCCTTATGGTTGCGTTTTTACATTCGGCCCTAAATGAGTGGCTATACGAAATAGAATTCTGACTTTCCCAAAGGAGTATGTTATTCAGTTAGGCTCCGAACATGTGACTATGCTAAATAGACTTCAGATTACAATACAGGTTTTCCTTATTTAATGAAGCACTGAAATAGATGCCACATGTAATAGCATTCTAAATATTCCTCAGTTATGTACTATTCACTGAGGCTCTGAAATTTGGCCATGTAAAATTGTTTCATGCCTAGACAACAGGCATGTATTTTTGAGTCTGACTCTAAATATTTGGGATACGGAATAGACTAGAGACTATTCCAAAGTTGTGTATTACTCACACAGGTTTGATTTTGTGGCCATATAAAATAGACTGGTGTCTATTCCACAGGTACGCATTATTCCCTGAGGTAGTAAGTGAGAGGCTATATAAAGTAGACTCCTAACACTTCCCCAGGTTTCTGTTACTCAGTGAGGCTCTTCTTGTGAGATCATATGAAACAGGATGCTATCTTTAATATTGTATTATTCAGTGATTCTCTGAACAAGTTGCTATCTAAAATAGACTGCTGAGTACTTTACATTTGTGCATTATTTACTGAGGTTACAAGTCAGTGGCAACATGAATTGAAATCCTGACTAATCCACATGTGCATATTATCCACTGAGACTATCAATGAGTGTCCAAATGAAATAGACTCTTGGCTACTCCACATTATTTACCAAGGCTCTGAATGAACTTCCATCGAAACTATACTCCAAATTATTCTCCAGGTATGTATTATTTAGTGAGGCTCAGCAGGTTTGGCCATATTGATTAGACTCTTTACTATATCAATGGTCTCCCTTATTCAATGAGGCTCTGAATCTGTGTCTATGTCACATAGACTCCTGATTACACCAAATTATTCAGTGACACTCCGAATCAGAGGCCACATGAAAAAGTCTCCTGACTATTCCACAGGTGTGCATTATGTAATGAGACTCTGAATCTCGGGATAAAAGTAAATCCTGAATATTTTTTCATGTGTGTACATTTAGTGAGGCTCTCAATGAGTCGCCACAGGAAAGAGACTTCTAACTATTCCACAGGTGTGCATTATTCAGTGTCTCTCTGAATTAGTGGCTATAAAAAATAGACTCCAGATAATATGAAAAGTTTGTAATATTTAGTGAGGCTCCGAAAGGGGGGCCATATGAATCGGACTACTAATTAGTCCACATGTGCGTTATTCACTGTTTGTCTGAATGAGGAGCCGTATGATATGGACTACCAATTATTCTCCATGTGTGCATTATTCAAACAGGTTATTTATGAGTGTACATACCAAATAAACTCCTGACAGTCCCTCAGGTGTGCATTACTCAGAGATACCAGAAATTAGAGTTCATCTAAAATAGACTCCTGTGAGAGAGATCCAAGATGGCTGATCGCTAACAGCTCGGGATTGTAGCTCCCAGCGAAAGCTCGGAAAACGTGAGGACGCCACATTTTCAGAGGAATTTTCGTCACCTACGGACCAGAAGATTTACAGTGGAGGAGCCCCTCAGGTCGCCAGCGTGACTTCTGTGGCCGGCGCAGCGGTTTTGTCATCGCCTCGGTGTGGCAGCTCTTCGTGCACAGTGAGTGGGACTGGTTCCCCTACTGACTGGTGTTTGGAGCTCTGGGAAGGCAGAGCCGCTTGTTGCGGACTCAAGAAGGAAGCCAGACAGGAGATTCCCAGGCAGAAGAGTACCATCAGTCTTATCACTGCTGTTTTGGCCAGCGCAGTGGGTTGCTCGGATTCCAGCACTGGGAATCAATAAATTGGACATCCTCTAAGGAACTTTATCACAAAGGCGCTAATTGTAAAGATATCAGATGGATAAAATCACAATAAAGGGAAAAAAACAGCCTAAAAAGGCTGAAAAGACAGAAAGTCAGAACACCTATTCCTCTACAGGGGATAGCAATTTCTCATCAGCAACGGAACAAGCCCTTATGGAAGAGGACTGTGTTCCAGTATCTGAAGTAGGCTTTAAAAGGTGGATAATAAAAAATTTCTGCGAGTTGAAACAACTTGTTTTATCCCAATGTAAAAAAATTAAGAACTTTGTACAAAGGTTTAATGAAATGTTAAAAAGAATGGACAATATAGAGAGGAATATAAATGAACTAATGGAGTTCAAAAAAACAACACGAGAACTTAGTGAAATATGCAAAAGTTTGAATAGCCGAATTGATCAAGCAGAAGAAAGGATATGAGAGTTTGAAGACCAAATTAATGAAATGGAATGAGAAGACAAGAATAGAGAAAAAAGGATAAAAAGGAATGAGCAAAGTCTCCAAGAATTATGGGACTATTTGAAAAGACCTAATCTACGTTTGATAGGTGTACCTAAATGTGATGGAGAAAATGAATCTCAGCTAAAAAAGTATTCTTCAGAATATTATCCAGGAAAATTTTCCCAATCTAGCAAAGCAGGATACTATTCAACCTCTGGTAATACAGACAACACCACAAAGATATTCCTTAAGAAGAGCAACCCCAAGACATATAATCATTAGATTCACCAGGGTTGAAACGAAGGAGAAAATACTAAGGGCATCCAGAGAGAAAGGTCAGGTTACCCAGAAAGGGAAACCTATTAGACTTACAGCAGATCTCTCAGCAGAAACCCTACAAGCCAAAAGAGAGTGGGGGCTGATATTTAATATCCTTAAAGAACAGAACTTTCAGCCCAGAATTCCATATCCTGACAAATTAAGCTTCAAAATTGAAGAAAAAATAAAATCCTTTATGAACAAGCAAGTACTCAGAGATTTTATTATCACCAGGCCTGCTTTACCAAAGCTTCTGAAAGAAGCATTACACACAGTAAGGAACAACCAGTATTAGCCTTTCTAAAAATATACCAAAAATTAAAGAGCATCAACATAAAGAAGGATTTACATCAATGAATAGATAAAATAGACAGTTAACATCAAATGGCAGTAATGTTAAATTGAAATCGACTAAAATCCCCAATCAAAAGACACAGCCAAAACCTAAGGGTATACTATATCCAGACAAATTTCATATCCAAAGATACACAAAACCTCAAAAAAAAGGGTTGGAGACAGATTTACCAACAAAATGGAGAACAAAAACAAATAAATAAATAAATAAATAAAAAGGAGTTGCAATTCATGCATTTGATAAAACAGATTTCCAACCAACAAAGATAGAGTGGTATAAGGATCAATGCAACCTAACACCCAGATACATAAGACCCACAAAGAGATTTAGACTCAATGAGACAGAAAATTAATAAGGATATCAAAAATCTGAACTAAGATCAGTAACAAGTAAATTTAATAAGCACCTGAAGAGCTCTCCACTTCAGATACATAAAATATACATTCTCCACTTTAAATACACAAATTAATGATCGCCAATTATTAATACCCATTAATAGAATAAAGCAATATTACTGTTCTCTCTCCCTACTTCTTTATACCTCTTTTCCTTTCCTTCTTAAAAGAATAAAATTAAATAAAATTAAATAAAAATAAAATAAAAGGCAAGATGGCGTCATAGAGGCGACTCAGGATTGCAGCTCTCAGTGAAGGCACAGAGGGTGAGTCCTAGCCGCATTCTCGGATGTTCCTTTTATGCCCAGAGAGCGTTGAAAGTCCCAGGTGTGGGAGAGACACGGGATGCTAGCGCACCCGGCTAACGCAGCTGGCTCCCGCCACCTCTTCGACCGGCGCTGTGGCGGGACCCGGCACGGAACTCACTGGACTGGGTGCCCTGTTAAACCAGCAATCTGAGATTTGGAAGGGCAGATTGGCATGTTCATCTGATTGAACGGGACCTGGACAATGAGCCAGACCAGGAGTTACCTGGGAAGCGTGATCTGAGCAGGGGTAGTGGGCAGTGGAACGGGAGATCACACGGATCCCAGTGCCCTATCTGCAGGCTACTGGGGCGCCAGTGAGGGAGTTGACCTTTCAGCTTTGGGAGAAGAAGGGAGAGAGAGAGAGGACGGACTCTGAGGCAGGGAGCTGGGTGATCAGGCTCAGTGGGACCCACGCTCACGGGGACAAGCAGGGCGGAGACTGGAGGTGCTTGGGGCTGAGAGTTTTGCTGCCAGCATCTAGGACAGTGCAGCCCAGTGAGGGAGGGGCATCCACCATTGCTGATGCAGTCCACCCCCACTGAAGTACCACCCAAGACTGACACAGCCCGCCGTTGCTGAGGCAACCTGCCATAATAGAGAGACTCCGCACTCCACAGCAGAAGGGAGACCAGCAGCAACAGGGCGGAGCCGCACTAGCTGGACAGAGCCCCGGCAGGCAAATAGTGAATAGACTGCCGCCTAGTGGGGCAGGACAGTGCAACAGATACTCATAAAGAAAGCCCCAACTCCCTGAGACAGAGCATATAAGGGGAGGAAAAATAAAAACGGTGGTGTTTTATGAGTTCTATTGCAGCAGACATAAACAACCTCCCAACAACGCTGAATGAAAAACGGAGCTCACAGATCAGCACTGGAGCTCCTATAAAGCACAGACTGTCTCCTCAATCAGCTCCCTGACCCCTGTATATCCAAGGAGTCACCCCAGAAAAGGACTAATCAGACTGACATTTGGCAGGCATTATTCTGGAACAAGGACAGCAGAAGAAGAAACTGGTATCATCCCTCACTGTTCTGCAGCTGCTGCAGGTATACCCAGACAAGCAGGGCCTGGACTGGACCTCAGCACTCATACAGCAGAGGGGATAGACCATTAGAGGGAAAACTAAGTAACAGAAATACTTCATCATCAACAATCTCAGCATCCACACAGAGAACCAATTGAAAAATCAGCAACTACTAAGAAGACAGGCGGATAAATCCATAAAGATGGGAAGAAACCAGCGCAACAAAAAGGAAATCACCCGAAACCAAAACACCTCACCTCCAAAAAAAGGACCAAAACTCCTCACCAGCAAGGGAACAAAGCTGGACGGAGAATGAATGTGACGAAATGACGGAATCAGACTTCAGAGAGTGGATAATGAGAAACTTCAGTGAGCTAAAGGAACATGTACTAAACCAGTGCAAAGAAACTAAGAACCTTGAAAAAAGATTCGAGGAATTGATAACAAGAAAGGACAACTTAGAGACGAATATGAATGAATTGAAGGAGCTGAAAAACACAATACGAGAAATTCGCGAAGCATGCACAAGTTTCAACAGCCGAATTGACCAAGCAGAAGAAAGAATATCAGAAGTTGAAGATCAACTCAATGAAATAAAACGAGAAACCAAGATTAAAGAAAAAAGTACAAAAAGGAATGCACAAAATCTCCAAGAAATGTGGGACTATGTGAAGAGACCCAACCTACATTTGATAGGTGTACCAGAATGTGACGAAGAGAATGAATCCAAGCTGAAAACACTCTTCAGGATATTATCCAGGAAAACTTCCCCAACCTAGCAAGACAGGTTAATACTCAACTCCAGGAAATACAGAGAACACCACAAAGATACTCCGCAAGAAGAGCAACCCCATGGCACATAATAATCAGATTCACCAGGGTTGAAACGAAGGAGAAAATACTAAGGGCACCAAGAGAGAAAGGTCGGGTCACCCACAAAGGGAAGCCCATCAGACTCACAGCAGATCTCTCGGCAGAGACTCTACAAGCCAGAAGAGAGTGGGGGCCAATATTCAACATCCTTAAAGAAAAGAACTTTCAACCCAGAATTTCATATCCAGCCAAACTGAGCTTCATAAGTGAAGGAAAAATAAAATCCTTCATGAACAAGCAAGTACTCAGAGATTTTGTCACCACTAGGCCTGCTTTACAAGAGCTCCTGAAAGAGGCAGTACACATAGAAAGAAATAACCAGTTCCAGCCATCCTAAAAGCATACCAAATACTAAAGACCATCAACAAAATGAAGAATGTACATGAACCATCGGGCAAAACAGCGAGCTAGCATCAAAATGGCAGTATCAAATTCACACACAACAAGATTAAAGCTGAATGTAAATGGGCTAAATGCACCAATCAAAAGACACAGACTGGCAAATTGGATAGAAACCAAAACCAATCAGTGTGCTGTATCCAGGAAACCCACCTCACAGGCAAAGATACACGAATGATCAAAATAAAAGGATGCAGGAATATTTACCAAGCAAATGGAGAGCAAAAAAACCAGCAGTTGCAATTCTCATCTCTGATAAAATAGACTTCAAAGCAACAAAGATCAAAAGGGACAAAGAAGGTCATTACATAATGGTAAAAGGATCGATACAACAAGAAGAGCTAACGATTCTAAATATATATGGGCCCATTGTAGGAGCACGCAGATATATAAGGAAAGTACTTAATAACTTACAAAGAGACTTAGACTCCCACACAATAATAGTGGGAGACTTTAACACTCCACTGTCAATAGCAGACAGATCAACCAGACAGAAAATTAACAAGGTTATCCAGGACTTGAACTCAGACGTGGAAAAAGCAAACCTGATAGACATTTACAGAAATCTCCACCCCAAATCCACAGAATATACATTCTTCTCAGCCCCACATCACACCTACTCCAACATTGACCACATAATTGGAAGTAAAGCACTCCTCAGCAAATGCAAAACAACGGAAATCATAACAGTCTCTCAGACCATAGTGCAATCAAGTTGGAACTTAGAATTCAGAAAATAACTCAGAACCGCACAGCTTCATGGAAACTGAACAACTGGCTCTTGAATGTTGATTGGATAAAAAATGAAATGAAGGCAAAAATAAAGAAGTTCTTTGAAACCAACGAGAATGACCACACAACGTACCAGAGTCTATGGGACACATTTAAAGCAGTCTGTAGAGGAAAATATACAGCAATAAGTGCCCACATAAGAAGAGTGGAGAGATCCAAAATTGACACCATATCGTCAAAATTAAAAGAGCTAGAGGAGCAAGATCAAAAAAGCTCAAAACCTAGCCAAAGTCAAGAAACAACTAAGATCAGAGCAGAACTGAAGGAGATGGAGACAAGAAAAACCCTTCAAAAAATCAATAAATCCAATAGCTGGTTTTTTGAAAAGATCAATAAAACAGACAGACCACTAGCCAGACTGATAAAAAAGAAAAGAGAGAACAACCAAATAAATGCAGTAAAAAATGATAAAGGGGAAATCACCACATATTCCACAGAAATTCAAACCATCATCAGAGAATACTAAAAAAACTCTATGCACAAAAACTAGTAAATCAGAAAGAAATGGATAAATTCCTGGACGCCTGTGTCCTCCAAAGCCTAAACCAGGAGGAACCTGAAAATATGAATAGACCAATAACAAGGTCAGAAGTTGAGGCAGCAATTAAGAGCCTACCACACAAAAAAGGCCCAGGTCCAGATGGGTTCACAGCTGAATTCTACCAGACTCACAAAGAGGATCTGCTACCATTCCTTCTGAAACTATTCCAAATAATCCAAAGAGAGGGAAACCTTCCCAAATCATTTTATGAGACCAACATCATCCTGATACGAAAACCCGGCAGAGACTCAACAAGAAAAGAAAACTTCTGGCCAATATTCCATGATGAACATAGATGCAAAAATCTTCAATAAAATACTGGCAAATCGATTGCAACAGCACATTAAAAAGCTTATCCATCCTGATCAAGTAGGATTCATCCCGGGGATGCAAGGCTGGTTCAACATACGCAAGTCTATAAATGTAATTCACCACATAAACAGAAGCAAAAACAAAAACCACATGATTATCTCAATTGACGCAGAGAAGTCATTTGACAAAATTCAACAGCCCTTTATGCTAAAAACCCTCAATAAACTTGGTATTGATGGAACATATCTCAAAGTAATAAAAGCTATTTATGACAAACCAACAGCCAATATCATACTTAATGGGCAAAAACTGGAACCATTCTCTTTGAAATCCGGCACTAGACAAGGATGCCCTCTCTAACCACTTCTATTCAATATAGTACTGGATGTCTGGTTTATCAAAGATAATATGGTTGTAGATGTGTTGTGTTGTCTCCGATGCCTCTGTTCTGTTCCATTGGTCTATATCTCTGTTTTGGTACCAGTACCATGCTGTTTTGATTACTGTAGCCTTGTAGTATACTTTGAAGTCTGGTAGCGTGATGCCTCCTGCTGTGTTCTTTTTGCTTAGAATTGACTTGGCTATGCGGGCTCTTTTTTGGTTCCATATGAAATTCATGGTGGTTTTTCCAGTTCTGTGAAGAAATTCAATGGTAGTTTGATGGGGATAGCATTGATTGTGTAAATCACTTTGGGTAGTATAGCCATTTTCACGATATTGATTCTTCCTAACCACGAACATGGAATGTTTCTCCATCTGTTTGTGTCCTCTCTTATTTCGTTGAGCAGTTGTTTGTAATTATTTTTAAAGAAGTTCCTTACATTCCTAGTGAGTTGTACTCCTAGGTATTTTATTTTCTTTGTAGCAATTGTGAATGGCAGTTCGCTCTTGATTTGGTTCTCTTTAAGTCTGTTATTGGTGTATGTGAATGCTTGTGATTTTTGAACATTGATTTTATATCCTGAGACTTTGCTGAAGTTGCTTATCTGTTGCAGGATCTTTTGGGCTGAGGTGATGGGGTCTTCTAGGTATACTATCATGTCGTCTGCAAATAGAGACAATTTGGCTTCCACCTTTCCTATTTGAATACCCTTTATTTGTTTTTCTTGCCTGATTGCTCTGGCTAGAAGTTCCAGTACTATGTTGAATAGAAGTGGTGAGAGAGGGCATCCTTGTCTAGTGCCGGATTTCAAAGGAAATGCTTCCAGTTTTTGCCCATTAAGTAAGATATTGGCTGTTGGTTTGTCATATATATCTTTTATTACTTTGAGATATGTTCCATCAATACCAAGATTTGTGAGGGTTTTTAGCATAAAGGGCTATTGAATTTTGTCAAATGCCTTCTCTGCATCAATTGAGATAACCATGTGGTTTTTGTTTTTGCTTCTGTTTATGTGGTGAATTACATTTATAGACTTGCGTATGTTGAACCAGCCTTGCATCCCCGCGATGAATCCTACTTGATCATGATGGATAAGTTTTATAATGTGCTGTTGCAATCGGTTTGCCAGTATTTTATTGAAGATTATTGCATCTATGTTCATCATGGATATTGGCCTGAAGTTTTTTTTTTTTTTTGTAGAGTCTCTGCCAGGTTTTGGCATCAGGATGATGTTGGTCTCCTAAAATGATTTGGGAAGGGTTCCCTCTCTTTGGATTATTTGGAACAGTTTCAGAAGGAATGGTACCAGATCCTCTTTGTGTGTCTGGTAGAATTCAGCTGTGAACCCATCTGGACCTGGGCTTTTTTTGTGTGGTAGGCTCTTAATTGCTGCCTCAACTTCTGACCTTGTTATTGGTCTATTCATAGTTTCGGCTTCCTCCTGATTTAGGCTTGGGAGGACACAGGCGTCCAGGAATTTATCCATTTCTTCCTGATTTACTAGTTTATGTGCATAGAGTTGTTTGTAGTATTCTCTGATGATGGTTTGAATTTCTGTGGAATCTGTGGTGATTTCCCCTTTATCGTTTTTTATTGCATCTATTTGGTTGTTCTCTCTTTTCTTTTTTATCAGTCTGGCTAGTGGTCTGTCTATTTTGTTGATCTTTTCGAAGAACCAACTCTTAGATTTATTGATTTTTCGAAGGGTTTTTTTGTCTCTCTCTCGTTCAGTTCTGCTTTGATCTTAGTTATTCCTTGTCTTTGGCTAGGTTTTGAGCTTTTTTGATCTTGCCCCTCTAGCTCTTTCAATTTTGACGATAGGGTGTCAATTTTGGATCTCTCCACTCTTCTCATGTGGGCACTTATTGCTATATATTTTCCTCTACATACTGCTTTAAATGTGTCCCAGAGATTCTGGTACGTTGTGTCTTCATTCTCGTTGGTTTCAAAGAACTTCTTTATTTTTGCCTTCATTTCATTGTTTATCCAATCAACATTCAAGAGCCAGTTGTTCAGTTTTCATGAACCTGTGCGGTTTTGAGTTACTTTCTGAATTCTGAGTTCCAACTTGATTGCACTATGGTCTGAGAGACTGTTTGTTATGATTTCCGTTGTTTTGCATTTGCTGAGGAGTGCTTTACTTCCAATTATGTGGTCAATTTTGGAGTAGGTGTGATGTGGTGCTGAGAAGAATGTATATTGTGTGGATTTGGGGTGGAGAGTTCTGTAAATGTCTATCAGGTTTGCTTGTTCCAGGTCTGAATTCAAGTCCTGGATATCCTTGTTAATTTTCTGTCTGGTTGATCTGTCTGCTATTGACAGTGGAGTGTTAAAGTCTCCCACTCTTATTGTGTGGAAGTCTAAGTCCCTTTGTAAGTCATTAAGAACTTGCCTTATATATCTGGGTGTTCCTACATTGGGTCCATATATATTTAGAATCATTATATTTTCTTGTTGTATCGATCATTTTACCATTATGTAATGACCTTCTTTGTCCCTTTTGATCTTTGTTACTTTAAAGTCTATTTTATCAGATATGAGAATTGCAACTCCTGCTTTTTTTTCCTCTCCATTTGCTTGGTAAGTCTTTTTCCATCCCTTTATTTTGAGCCTTTGTGTATCCTTGCATGTTAGGTGGGTTTCCTGGATACAGCACACCGATGGATTTTGGTTTTTTATCAAATTTGCCAGTCTGTGTCTTTTGATTGGTGCATTTACCCATTTACATTTAGGGTTAATATTGTTATGTGTGAATTTGATACTGCCATTTTGATGCTAGCTGGCTGTTTTGCCCGTTGGTTCATGTACATTCTTCATTTTGTTGATCGTCTTTAGCATTTGGTGTGCTTTTAGGATGGCTGGAACTGGTTGTTTCTTTCTATGTGTACTGCCTCTTTCAGGAACTCTTGTAAAGCAGGCCTAGTGGTGACAAAATCTCTGAGTACTTGCTTGTTCGTGAAGGATTTTATTTTTCCTTCACTTATGAAGCTCAGTTTGGCTGGATATGAAATTCTGGGTTGAAAGCTCTTTTCTTTAAGGATGTTGAATATTGCCCCCACTCTCTTCTGGCTTGTAGAGTCTCTGCTGAGAGATCTGCTGTGAGTCTGATGGGCTTCCCTTTATGGGTGACCTGACCTTTCTCTCTGGCTGCCCTTAGTATTTTCTCCTTCATTTCAACCCTGGTGAATCTGACGATTATGTGCCTTTGGGTTGCTCTTCTTGCAAAGTGTCTTTGTGGTGTTTTCTGTTTCCTGGAGTTGAGTATTGACCTGTCTTGCTACATTGGGGAAATTTTCCTGGATAATATCATGAAGAGTGTTTTACAGCTTGGATTCATTCTCTTCGTCACATTCTGGTACACCGATCAAACGTAGGTTGGGTCTCTTCACATAGTCCCACATTTCTTAGAGATTTTGTTCATTCCTTTTTGTGTTTTTTTCTTTAATCTTGGTTTCTCTTTTTATTTCATTGAGTTGATCTTCAACTTCTGATATTCTTTCTTCTGCTTGGTCAGTTCGGCTGTTGAAACTTGTGCATGCTTCGCGAAGTTCTCGTGTTGTGTTTTTCACCTCCTTCACTTCATTCATATTCCTCTCTAAGTTGTCCATTCTCGTTATCAATTCCTCAAATCTTTTTTCAAATCTTTTTTCAAGGTTCTTAGTTTCTTTGCACTGGTTTAGAACATGTTCCTTTAGCTCACTGAAGTTTCTCCTTATCCACTTTCTGAAGCCTGATTCCGTCATTTCGTCACATTCCATTCATTCTCCGTCCAGCTTTGTTCCTTTGCTGGTGAGGAGTTTTGGTCCTTTTTTGGAGGTGAGATGTTTTGGTTTCGGGTGCTTTCCTCTTTTTGCGCTGGTTTCTTCCCATCTTTATGGATTTATCCGCCTGTCGTCTTTTTATTGGCTGATTTTTCAATTGGGTCTCTGTGTGGACACTGAGATTGTTGATGATGAAGTATTTCTATTACTTAGTTTTCCCTCTAATGATCTATCCTCTCTGCTGTATGAGTGCTGAGGTCCACTCCAGGCCCTGCTTCTCTGGGGAATACCTGCAGCAGCTGCAGAACAATGAGGGATGATGCCAGTTTCTTCTTCTGCTGCCCTTGTTCCAGAATGATGCCAGCCAAATGTCAGTCTGATTAGTCCTTTTCTGGGGTGACTCCTTGGATATACAGAGGTCAGGGAGCTGCTTGAGGAGACAGTCTGTGCTTTATAGGAGCTCCAGTGCTGAGGTGTGAGCTCCGTTGTTCATTCAGGGTTGTTGGGAGGTTGTTTATATCTGCTGCAATAGAACTCATAAAACACCACTCTTTTTTTTTCACCCTTAAATGCTCTGTCTCTGGGAGTTGGGGCTTTCTTTATGAGTATCTGTTGCACTGTCCTGCCCCACTAGGTGGCAGTCTATTCACTATTTGCCTGCCGGGGCTCTGACCTGCTAGCGCGGGTCCACCCTGTTGCTGCCTGGTGGAGTCTCTCTGTTATGGCAGGTTGCCTCGGCAACGGCAGGCTGCGTCTGTCCTGGGCGGTACTTAAGTGGGGGTGCACTTCGTCAGCAATGGTGGACGCCCCTCCCTGACCGGGCTGCACCGTCCTAGATGCCGGCCACAAAACTCTCAGCCCCAAGTGCCTCCAGTCACCACCCTGCTTTTCCCCATGAGCGTGGGACCCACCGAGCCCAATCACCCAGCTCCCTGCCTCAGAGTCCGTCCTCTCTCTCTCTCTCTTCCTCTCCCCAAGCTGAAAGGTCGACTCTCTCACTGGTGCCCCAGTAGCCTGCTGACAGGGCACTGGGATCCATGCGATCTCCCGTGCCGCTGCCCACTACCCCGGCTCAGATCACGCTTCCTAGGAAACTCCTGATCTGGCTCATTGTCCAAGTGCTGTTCAATCAGATGGACATGCCAATCTGCCCTTCCAAATCTCAGATTGCCGGTTTAACAGGGCACCCAGACCAGTGAGTTCCACGCCGGGTCCTGCTGTGGCGCCGGCCGAAGAGGCGGCGGGAGCCGGCTGCATTAGCCGGCTGCTAGCGTCCCGTGTCTCTCCCACACCTGGGACTTTCAACGCTCTGTGGGCATAAAAGGAACATCCGAGAATTTGGCTAGGACTCACCCTCTGCGCCTTCACCGAGAGCTGCAATCCTGAGTCACCTCTATGACGCCATCTTGCCTCCCTCCCCGGATAAGTTTTTCAATGTGCTGTTGCAATAGGTTTGCCAGAATTTATTGAGCATTTCTGCATCTATGTTCATCATGAATAGTGGCCTGAATTTTTCTTTTCTTGTTGAGTCTCTGCCGGGTTTTTGTATCAAAATGATGTTGGTCTCATAAAATGATTTGGGAAGGGTTCCCTCTTTTTTGATTCTTTGAATAGTTTCAGAAGGAATGGTACCAGATCCTCTTTGTGTGTCTGGTAGAATTCAGCTGTGGACCCATCTGGACCTGGGCTTTTTTTGTGTGGTAGGCTCTTAATTGCTGCCTCAACTTCTGACCTTGTTATTGGTCTATTCATAGTTTCGGCTTCCTCCTAGTTTAGGCTTGGGAGGACACAGGCGTCCAGGAATTTATCCATTTCTTCCTGATTTACTAGTTTATGTGCATAGAGTTGTTTGTAGTATTCTCTGATGATGGTTTGAATTTCTGTGGAATCTGTGGTGATTTCCCCATTATCGTTTTTTATTGCATCTATTTGGTTGTTCTCTCTTTTCTTTTTTATCAGTCTGGCTAGTGGTCTGTCTATTTTGTTGATCTCTTCGATAAACCAGCTCTTAGTTTTATTGATTTTTTGAAGTGTTTTTCTTGTCTCTATCTCCTTCAGTTCTGCTCTGATCTTAGTTATTTCTTGTCTTTGGCTAGGTTTTGAGCATTTTTGACCTTGCTCCTCCAGCTTTTTCAGTTTGGGAAATAGGGTGTCGATTTTGAATCTCTCCACTCTTCTCATGTGGGCACTTATTGCTATATATTTGCCTCTACAGACTGCTTTAAATGTGTCCCAGAGATTCTGGTACGTTGTGTCTTCATTCTCATTGGCTTCAAAGAAGTTCTTTATTTCTGTCTTCATTTCATTTTTTATCCAATCAACATTCAAGAGTCAGTTGCTCATTTTCCATGAAGCTGTCCAGTTCTGAGTTATTTTCTGAATTCTGAGTTCCAACTTGATTGCACTATGATCTGAGGGACTGTTTCTTATGATTTCAGTTGTTTTGCATTTGCTGAGGTGTGCTTTACTTCCAATTATGTGGTCAATTTTGGAGCAGGTGTGATGTGGTTCTGAGAAGAATGTATATTCGGTGGATTTGGTGTGGAGAGTTCTGAACTGTCTATCAGGTTTGCTTGTTCCATCTCTGAGTTCATGTCCTGTGTATCCTTGTTAATTTTCTCTCAGGTTGAGCTGTCTGATATTGACAGTGGAGTGTTACAGTTTCCCATTATTACTGTGTGGGTGTCTAAGTCTCTTTGTAAGTCATTAAGAACTTGCCTTATATATCTGGGTGCTCCTGCATTGGGTCCATATATATTTAGAATCGTTAGCTCTTCTTGTTGCATCGAACCTTTTACCATTATGTAATGACCTTCTTTGTCCCTTTTGATATTTGTTGCTTTAAAGTCTATTTTATTCAGAGACAAGAATTGCAACTTCTGCTTTTTCTTGCTCTCCGTTTTCTTGGTAAATCTTCCTCCATCCCTTTATTTTGAGCCTTTGTGTATTCTTGCGTGTGAGGTGGGTTTCCTGGATACAGCACACTGATGGGTTTTGGCTTTTTATCCAATTTGCCAGTCTGCGTCTTTTGAATGGTGCATTTAGCCCATTTACATTTAGGGTTAATATTGTTATGTGTGAATTTGCTACTGCCATTTTGATGCTAGCTGGCTTTTTTTTTCCATTGGTTTCTGTAGATTCTTCATTTTGTTGATGGTCTTTAGCATTTGTTATGCTTTTAGGATGGCTGGTACTGGTTGTTTCTTTCTTTGTGTATTGCCTCTTTCAGGAGCTCTTGTAAAGCAGGCCTAGTGGTGACACAATCTCTGAGTACTTGCTTGTTCGTGAAGCATTTTATTTTTCCTTCACTTATGATGCTCAGTTTGGCTGGATATAAAATTCTGGGTTGAAACTTCTTTTCTTTAAGGATGTTGAATATTGGCCCCCACTCTCTTCTTGTTTGTAGAGTCTCTGCCGAGAGATCTGCTGTGAGTCTGTTGGGCTTCCCTTTGTGGGTGACCCGACCTTTCTCTTTGGCTGCCCTTAGTATTTTCTCCTTCATTTCATCTCTGGTGAATCTGACAATTATGTGCCCTGGGATTGCTCTTCTTGTGGAGTATCTTTGTGGTGTTCTCTGTATTTCCTGGAGTTGAGTATTGACCTGTATTGCTAGTTTGGAAAAATTTTCCTGGATAATATCCTGAAGAGTATTTTCCAGCTTGCATTCATACTCTTCATCACATTCTTGTACACCTATTAAATATAGGTTGGGTCTCTTCACATATTCCCACATTTTTTGGAGATTTTGTTCATTCCTTTTTGTGTTTTTTCTTTAATCTTGGTTTCTCGTTTTATTTCATTGAGTTGATCTTCAACTTCTGACATTCTTTCTTCTGCTTGGTGAATTCGGCTGTTGAAACTTGTGCATGCTTCGTGAAGTTCTCATGTGTTTTTCATCTCCTTCAATTCATTCATATTCCTCTCTAAGTTGTCCATTCTTGTTATCAATTTTTTGAATATTTTCTTAATTCATTTTTCAAGGGTCTTAGTTTCTTTGCACTGATTTAAAACATGTTTTTTAGCTCACTGAAGTTTTTCATTATCCACTTTCTGAAGTCTGATTGCGTCATTTCGTCACACTCTTTCTCCGTCCAGCTTTGATCCCTTGCTGGTGAGGAGTTTTTTTTTTTAGGAGGTGAGGTGTTTTGGTTTCGTGTGTTTTCCTCCTTTTTGCGCTGGTTTATTCCCATCTTTATAGATTTATCCACCTGTCATCTTAGTAGTTGCTGATTTTTCAATTGGGTCTCTGTTTGGACGCCCAGATTGTTGTTGATGATGTATTTCTGTTACTTAGTTTTCATTCTAGTGGTCTAGCCCCTCTGCTTTATGAGTGCTGAGGTCCACTCCAGGCCCTGTTTTCCTGGGGTACACCTGTAGCAGCTGCAGAACAGTGAGGTATGCTATCAGTTTCTTCTTCTGCTATCTTTGTTCCAGAATGATGCCCGCCATATGTCAGTCTGATTAGTCCTTTTTTGGGGTGACTCTTTGGATACACAGGGGTCAGGGAGCTGCTTGAGGAGATGGTCTCTGCTTTATAGAGCTCCAGTGTTGAGCTGTGAGCTCCGTTGTTCATTCTGAGTTGTTGGGATGATGTATTTATGTGTGCTGCAACAGAACTCATAACCACCCCTTTTTTCCCTTTTAGATGCTCTGTCTCAGGGAGTTGGGGCTTTCTTTATGAGTATCTGTTGTGCTGTCCTTCCCCACTAGGAGGCAGTCTCTTCACTATTTGCCAGCTGGGTCTCTGCACTGCTAACGCGGGTCCGCCCTGCTGTGGCAAGACTCCGTTCTGCTGTGGAGCGCTCTCTGTTATGGCAGGTTGCCTTGTCAATGGCAGGCTGCATCAGCCCTGGGCGGTACTTCAGTAGGGGCGGATTGCGTCCATAGTGATGGACGCCCCTCCCCTACCGGGCTGCACCATCCTAGGTTCCGGCAGCAAAACTCTCAGCCCCAAGCGCCTCCAATCGCCACCCTGCCTGTCCCCGTGTGGGTGGGACTCGCCCAGCCCAATCGCCCAGATCCCTGCCTCAGATCCATCCTCTCTCTCTCTCTCCCTCTCCCCAAGCTGAACGGTCGACTCTCTCACTGGCGCCCCAGTAGCCTGCCGATAGGGCACTGGGATCCATGCGTTCTCTTGTGCCACTGCCCACTGCACCAGCTCAGATCACGTTTCCCAGGAATCTCCTGGTCTGGCTCATTGTCCAAGTCCCGTTCAATCAGATGGACATGCCAATATGCCCTTCCAAATCTCAGATTCCCGGTTTAACAGGGCACCCGGACCAGTGTGTTCCGTGCCGGGTTCTGCTGCACTACAGCACCGGCCGAACTGGTCACGCTAGCCGGCTGAGCTCATGTCCCGTGTCTCTCCCACACCTGGGACTTTCAACGCTCTGTTGGCAAGAAAGGTTCATCCGAGAATGCGGCTAGGACTCACCCTCTGCACCTTCACTGAGAGCTGCAATCCCAAGTAGCCTCTATGACGCCATCTTCAGCATTACCTTTTCTTGCCTTGCCTTGCCTGGCATTGCCTTTTCTTGCCTAGAATTGCCTTGCCTGGAATTGCTTTTTCTTTATTTTTCATGATTTTTTTTTGCCTTGCCCCGAATTTTCTTGCGTTTCCATGCATTGCCAAGCCTGGAATTGCCCTGCCTGGAATGGCCTTTCCTTTCCTTTCCTTGCCTTTCCTGGATTTGCCTTGCCTAGTATTTCCTTTCCTTTCCTTGCCCAGAATTGCACTGCCTGGAATTGTTCTGCCTTGCCTTGCCTAAAATTTCCCTGTGTGGAATTTCAATGACTTGCTTTGCCCTGCCAGGAATTACCTTGCCTTGCCTTTTCTGGAATTGACTTTCCCAGAATTGCATTGCATTGCATTGCCTTTTCTTGCATCAAATTGTATTGCCTGAAATCGTCTTGCCTAAAATTTCCCTGCCTTCACAAGCCTGTAATTGCCTAGCCTGGAATTGCCTTTCCTTGTTTTGCCTGGAATTGTCTTGCCTCAAATTGCCTTGTTTTGTCTTGCCTTGTCTGGAATTGTCTTGCTTCGTCTAAAATTGTATTAACTGCAATGCCTTGTCTTGGCTTACCTGAATTTGCCTTGCCTGGAATTGCCTTTCGTGAAATTGGCTCATCTGGAATTACCTTGCTTTGCCTTGTCTGGAATTGTTTTGCCTGGAATTGCCCTGCCTGGCTTATCGTGGAATTGCCTTTCCTGCTATTATCATTTTTTTAATTGCCTTGCCTGAAATTGCCTTGCCTGGAATTGCTTTCCCTTGCTTAAGACTTCTCTGCCTAGAATTGCATTGCTCTGACTTGTCTGGAATTGTGCTACCTTTTGTTACCTTGTTTAAAATTGCCCTGTATTGAATTGCCCTGTTTTGCCTTCTCTTGCCTTGCCTTGACTTGCCTGGCATTGCCTTGCCTTGCCTGGAATTGCCTTGCCTGGCATTGCCTTTTCTTGCCTTGCCCTGTTTTGCCTTACCTAAAATTGATTAAAATTTCCTTGCCAGGAATTGCCTTGCCTCACCATACCAGAAATTGCCTTGCCTTGCGTTGCCTTGCTTTGCCTGGAATTGCCTTGAGGTGACGTTTCTTGCTTTTTCTAAAATTGCCTTTTCTGGAATTGCCTTGCCTTGCCTGGAATTGCCTTGAGTGTCCTTTCCTTGACTTGCCTGCAATTGCCTTGCCTGGAATTTTCATGTCTTGCCTTGCCTTGCCTGGAATTGTCTTATCTTACCTTGTCTTGCCTTGTCTGGAATTGCCTTGCCTGGAATTTTTTTGTTTTATTTTGCCTTGCCTTGCCATGCATTGCCCATAATTTCCCTGCCTGGATTTGCCCTACCTTGTTTTGCATTGTCTATTGCCCTGCCTGGGATTTCAGTGCCTCTCCATGTTTGCCTAGAATTGCCTTGTCTTGCCTTGCCTTGCCTTGAATTGTTTTTCCTGCAATTTCCTAGCCTGAAATTGCTTTTTCTTGCCTTGCTTTTCCTTGCCTGAAACTGCCTTACCTGAATTTTTCTTGTTTTGCCTCGCCTTGACCAGAATTTCTTTGCCTGGATTTTCCCTGTCTTGTTTTGCCTTGCCTAAAATTTCCCTGCCTGAAATTGCACTCCCTCTCCATGCCTTTTCTGGAATTTCCTTGCCTTGCCTTGGATGGAATTGACATTTTCAGAAATATTTTGCATTGCCTTGCCTTTCTTGCATGGCAATGTGTTGCCTGGAATTGTTTATCCTGGAATTGCCTTGCCTTACATTGAATTTTCTTGTGTTGCCTAAAATTGCCTTGCCTCAAATTGTGTTGCCCGGAGTTGCCTTGCCTTTTCTTTTCTTGCCTTTTGTTGCCTTGCTTGGAATTTCCTTGCATTACCTAAAATTTTTATTCGTTGCCTTACGTTGCAAAACGGGAAGTGTCCTGCCTGGAATGGTCTTGCCTTGGCTTGTCTTGCCTTGCCTAGAATTTTCTTTCCTTGCCTTGCTCAAAATTGCACTGCCTAAATTTGCCTTGCCTTGCCTTGCCTTGTGTAAAATTGCCTTGCCTAAAATTTCACTGCCTTGCCTTGCCCTCCCTGGAATTGCCTTGCCTTGCTTTGCCTGGAATTGACTTTCCCAGAATTGCCTTGTATTGCCTTGCCTTTCTTTGCATGGAATTGCCTTGCCTGGAATTGTCTGGCCTTGCCTTGCCTGAAATTGCCTTGCCTTGCATTGCCTGGAATTGCCTTGCCTTGTTTTCAATGACCTTGCCTCGAATTGCCATGCCTTGCATTTTCGGGAATTGCCTTGCCTGGATTTCCTGGCTTTGCCTTGCTTCATTTTACTTGCCTTTCCTGTAATTGTCTTGCCTCAAATTGCCTTGCCTTGTCTGGAATTTCCTTACCTGAAATTGCCTTTTCTTGCCTTGTCTGGCATTGTTTTGGCTGGAACTGCCTTACTTACTTTGCCTGGAATTGCCATGACTTGCCATGCCTGAAACTAAATTTTTCAAAATTGCTTTGCCTTCTCTAAACATGCGTTGCCATGCATTGCCTGAAATTGCCTTGAGTTGCCTTTCTTTGACTTGCCTTGAATATTCTTGCCTGGAATTGCCTTGCTTTGCCTTGCCCTACTTTGCCTGGAATTGCCTGGCCATGCCTTTTCTTCCCCTGACGTGTTTAAAATTGCATTTTCTGGAGTGGCCTTTTCTTGCCTTCCCTGGAATTGCCTTGCCTCGAATTGCCTTGTTTTACCATTAAATACCTGGAACTGCCTTGCCTGGAGTTGTTCTGTTTTGCCCTGCATTACCTTGCCTGGAATCACCTTTTCTGGAATTTTCCTGCTTTGCCTTACCTGGAATTGCTTTCCTGGAATTTCCTTTTCCTGCATTGTCTTGCTTGCCTTGCCTGGAATTGCTTTTCTTGCTATTGCCTTTTTTTGAATTGCCTTGTGTTGTCTTGCCTTGCCTTGCCTTGCCTTCTTTTGCCTTGCCTGGAATTGCCTTGCCTTCCATTTCCTTCCCTTGCTTAAAACTGCCCTCCCTAGGATTGCATTGCCTTAACTTGTGTGGAATTGCACTACCTTTTTTCTTTTTACCGTGCCTTAAATAGCCCTTCCTGGAATTGCCCTCCCTTGCCTTACCTTGCCTTGCCAGGCATTGTTTTGCCTTGCCTGGCATTGCCTTATCTTGCCTGAATTTTTCTTGCCTGGCACTGCCTTGTCTTGCCGTGCCCTGCCTTGTTTTGCGTTGCCTAAAATTGCCTTGCCTGGAATTGCCTTGCCTCACATTACCTGGAATTGCCTTGCTGGGAATTGCCTTGTTTTGCCTAGAATTGCTTTGCATTGCCATTCTTTGTCTCTCCTAAAATTGCCTCTACTGGAATTGCCTTGCCTTGCCTTGCCTTGCCTTGCCCGGAATTGCCTTGAGTTACCTCTCCTTGCCTCTCCTGGTTTTTCCTTCCCTGGAATTTTCTTGCCTTGCCTTATCTGAAATTGCCTTGCCTGGAATTGCCTTTTCTTGCTTTGCCTTGCCTGGAATTACCTTTCCTGTAATTGCATAGCTTGAAATTGCCTTGCCTTTCCTGGAATTGCCTTGCTTGGATTTGCCTTGATTTTCCTTGACTTGCTTTTTCTTGCCCTGACCAAAATTTCCCTGCCTGGATTTGTCCTGGTTGGTTTTTCCTTGACTGAAATTTTCCTGTCTGGAATTGCACTGCCTTGCCTTGATTTCCGTGCATGGAATTGACTTTCCCGGAAGTTCTTTGCATTGCCTTGCCTTTCATTGCATGGAAATTTTTTGCCTGGAATTATCTTGCATGAAATTTCCTTGCATTGCCTTGCGTTCTTTTGTGTTTTCTTGCATTTCTTGGAATTGTCTTGCCTGGAATTGCATTGCCTGGAATTGCCTTTTCTTTCCTTGTTTTGCTTTTTTTTGCCTTTCCTGAAATTGCCTTGCCTTGCCTGGAATTTTATTGCATTGCCTAGCCTGAAAATTCCCTTCCTGGATTTGCCCTGCCTTGTTTTGCCTTGCCTGAAATTGCACTGCCTAGAGATGCACTGTTTTGCCTTGCCTTGCCTTGCCTGTAATTGCCTTGCTTTGCCTTGCCTGTAATTGGCTTTCCCGGAATTGCTTTTCATTGCCTTGCCTTTTTTTATGGGATTGCCTTGCCTGGAACCATTTTGCCTGGAATTGTCTTGCCTTTCCTTGCGTTGCCCTGCATTGCCTAGAATTGCCTTGCCTCGTATTGCATTTTATGTAATTGCCTTGCATTTTCTTGACTTGTCTTTTTTGGCCTTGCCTTGCCTGATATTTTCTTGCATTGCATTCTATTGCCTAGTCTGGAATTGTCATATCTGGAATGATCTACCCCTTGCTTGTTTTGCCTGGAATTGCATTGCCTAAAATTGCCTTGTCTTTTTTCTTGCCTTGCCTGGAATTGACTTGTCTTGCCTTGTCTTTCCTTGCCTAGAATTGCCTTGCATGAAATGGCATTGCCTCAAACTACTTTACCTTAACTTCCCTTACCTTTCCTTGCCCTGCCTGAAATTGCCTTGCAAGGAATTGCCTTTTCTTGCCTTTCCTGAAATTCCATGGCCTGAAATTGCCTTTTCTTGCCTTAACTGGAATTGGCTTTTCTGGAATTGCCTTTCCTTGACTTGTCTTTCCTTGCCTTGCCTGGAATGGCCTTTTCTGCAATTTCTTTCACTGGAATTGTCTTGCCATACCTTGCCTTAGCTTACCTTGTCTTGCCTAAAATTTCCTTGCCCGAATTTCCTTGCCTAGAATTGCATTACCTTTTCTTACCTTGCCTTGCCTGGAATTTGTTGTCTTGACTTGCCTGGAATTGCCTTCCTTTTTCTGTTTCAATTTGCCTGGAATTGCCTTGCATGGATTTGCCTTGCCTTGCCTGAAAATTTCTTGGCTGGAATTGCCTTGCCTTTCTTGTCTTGCCTTTCCTGAAATTGCCTTGCATAAAATTGCCTTGTCTTGCCTTTCCATGCCTTGCCTTGCTTTTCCTGGAATTGTCTTGTTCTTTCTTGTTTGTAATTGCCTTTCTTTGCCTTTCCTTGTCTTGCCTAAAATTGCCTTGTCTGAAAATTTTTTTCTTGCTTTGCCTTACCTGGAATTGCCATGCCCGTAATTCCCTTGTGTTTCATTCCCTATCCTTGCCTTGAATGGCCTTGTCTTGCCTTGCCTTTTCTGAAATTTTCTTGCATGGAATTGCTTTGCCTGAAATTGTATTGCCTAGAGTTGCCTTGCCTTTCCTTGCTTGCCTTTCCTGGAATTACCTTGCCTGAAATTGCCTTGTCTTGTGTTGCTTGGAATTGTCTTGCCTGAAATTGCCTTTTCTTGCATTGTCTTGTCTTTATTTTTTTTTGCCTGGTATTGCCTTGCCTGTCTTACCTGCCATTTCCTTGCCTGGAATTCACTGACCATGCCTTGTCTTCCCATTCCGTGCTTGGAATTGGCTTGTCTGTAATTGTCTTGCCTTGCCTTTCCTGAAATTGTCTCGCCTTAAATTGCCTCACCTTATCATGCCTTGTGTGGAATTGCTTTGCTTGTAATTGTTTTGTCTTGCCTTGCCTTGCCTTGCCTTGCCTGAAATTGTGTTTTCTGGAATTGACTTTCCTTTCCTTACTTGGAATTGTCTTTTCTGGAATTACCTTTCTCTGCCCTGTCTTATCTTGCCTTACCTGGAATTGCCTTTCCTGGTATTGCCTTGCCATTTCTTGCCTTGCCTGGCCTTGCCTAAAATTGCCTTGCCTGAATTGCCTTGCCTAGAATTGCATTACCTTTTCTTACCTTGCCTTGCCTGGAATTGTTTTTCCTTGACTTGCCTGAAATTCCCTTGCTTGGAATTACTTTCCTTTTTCTGTCTTGCCTTGCCTGGAATTGCCTTTAATGGATTTGCTTTGCCTTGCCTGGAATTTCTTTGGCTGGAATTGACTAGTCTTTCTTGTCTTCTCTTGCCCGGAATTGTCTTAAATAAAATTGCCTTGCATTGCCTTGTGTGGAATTGCCTTGCCTTGCTTTGCCTGGAATTGTCTTGCCTTTCTTTATGTGTAATTGCCATTCCTTGCTTGTAATTGCCTTTTCTTGCCTTGCCTTGTCTTGCCTGGAATTGCCTTGCTTGAAATTATTTTTTTGCCTTGCCTTACCTGAAATTGCCATGCCAAGAATTGCCTTTTGTTGCCTTTTCTTTCCTTGCCTGGAATTTTTCTTGCCTTACCTTGCCTTTTCTGAAAGTGTCTTGCATGAAATTGCCTTGCCTGAAATTGTATTGCCTGGAATTTTCTTGCCTTGCATTGTTTGCCTTTCCTGAAATTACCTTTCCTGGAATTGCCTTGCCTGAAATTCCCTTCCCTTGTTTTGCCTGAAATTGTCTTGACGGAAATTGCCTTTTCTTTCAATGTCTTGTCTTTTTTTTTGCCTGATAGTGCCTTTCCTTTCCTTGCCTGTCCTTGCCTTGTGTTGCCTTTCTTTTCCATGCCTAGAATATTCTTGTCTTGATTTGTCTTGCCCAAACTTGCATTGCCCTGCATTGCCTGCAATTGCCTTGCCTGGAATTACCTTGCTTTCTCTTGCCTTGTCTTTTTTTGCCTTGCCTGAAATTGTCTTGCCTGAAATTGCCTTGCCTTTTTTAACTTGTCTTTTTTTGCCTTGCTTGAAATTAGCCTTGCCTAAAATTGTCTTGCCTTGCCTAAAATTTTCTTGTGTTGCCTTATGTTTTCTAGCCAGGAATTGCCATGTCTGGAATTGTCTAGCCCTGGCTTTCTTTGCCTTGCCTTTGCTGAATTTGACTTGCTTGATTTTTTCTTGTTTTGCATTGCCTTGCCTTGCTTTCCCTGTCTGAAATTTCCCTGCCTGAATTTGCCCTGCCTTGTTTTGCATTACCTGAAATTGCCCTCCCTGGAATTGCACTAATTTGCCTTGCCTCGCCTGGAATTTCCTTGCCTTGTGTTGCATAAAATTGAATTTTCCAAAAATTCTTTGAATTGCCTTGCCTCTCCTCGTATGATATTGCTTTGCCTGGAATTGTCTTGCATAAAATTGCCTTGCCTTGCCTTGTGTTTCCTTGTGTTTTCTTGCATTGCCTGGAATTGCCTTGCATGGTATTGCTTTGCCTTTAATTGCTTTGCCTTTCCTTGTTTTGCTTTTTTGCTTGTCTGGAATTGCCTTGCCTTGCCTGGAATTCTCTTGCATTGCCTAGCCTGTTATTGTTCTTCCTGGAATGGCCTTGCCTTGCCTTGATCAACATTTTTCTCTCTGGATTTGCCCTGCCTGGTTTTACCTTGCCTGAAATTGCACTGCCTTGCCTTGCATTTCCTGGAGTTGCTTTGCTTTCCATTGCCTGGAACTGACTTTCTGAGAATTGCTTTGCATTGCCTTGCCTTTTCTTGCATGGGATTGCCTTGCCTGAAATCATCTTGCCTGGAATTGTCTTGCCTTGCTTTGCGTTGTCTTGTATTGCCTGGAATTGCCTTGCCTGAAAATGCATTTCCTGGAATTGCTTCGTCTTTTCTTGCCTTGCCTGGAATTGCCTTTCCTTGCCTGAATTTTTTTTTTTTTTTGCATTGCCTTGTGCTTCCTAGCCTGGAATCGCCCTGTCTGGAATGGTCTAGACCTGGCTTGCCTTGCCTTGCCTGAAATTTTATTGCCTGGAATTGCCTTGCCTTCTTGGCCTTCTCTTTTTTGCCTTGCCTGAAATTGACTTGTCTTGCCTTGCCTTTTCTTGCCTAGAATTGCCTTGCCTGGAATTGCCTTGCATGAAATTGCCTTGCATCGAATTACATTGCCTTAACTTCCCATACCTTTCCTTGCCTTGCCTGGAATTGCCCTGCTTGGAATTGCACTGCCTTGTCTTGCCGTCCCATTGCTATCTTAGAACTGTCCAGGCTATCTGATGGTCTTCAATGTGTGCACTCGAAATACAGAGCTAAACTGATGTGTGTATGCAGCAGTTTGTAAAGCCTTTCTGTAAATAATATAAAAAAGAATATTTCCATCAAAATTTCAGCATATAAGAAATAGCAGTAAGACTATGTCTAAAACACAAAACAAACATATCTTTCAAACAGCTTTGCTGTGTGTTCATTCAAATAAGAGAGTTGAATCCAAGCTTAGATTCAGCGAGTTAGAATCACGATTCTCTAGGACGTAAGTTTTGATATTCCAGAGTGAATGGAAGTACATGCTGTATTGAGAAATATCTGGTTCTAAAATGAAAACGGAGCCACCTAAGAGAATGGTCTTCAATGTACACATTCAACTTACAGAGGTAAACAGATGTGTGCTTGCAGCAGTTTGTAAAACATTTCTGTAAAGAATCTAAAAACATATATTTCAAGACTAATCCAAGCTTATAAGAAATAACAGTAAGCCTGCGTATAAAACATGAAAAAAAGTATATTTCAACCTGCTCTGGAGTGTGTTCATTCAACTAAGAGAGTTGAATATGTGCTTAAATTCAACGAGTTAGAAACACGTTTCTTCTAGTTGCTGCATCTGCACATTTCAGAGTGAATGGGAGTACATGCTGTACTGAGAAATATCTGGTCCTAAAATAAAAACGGAGCTATCTGACAGAACGGTCTTCAATGTGTGCACTTAACATACAGAGTGAAACTGATGTGTGTTTGCAGCAATTTGTACACCCTTTCTGTAAAGAATCTGAAAAATAATATTTTCAGCCAAATCCAAGCATTTAAGAAATAGCAGTATGACTGCGACTAAAACACACACACAAAAAATGTATCTTTCAAACTGCTCTGGTGTGTGTTTGTTCAACTAAAAGACTTGAAAATATTTTTAGATTCAGCGAGTAAAAAAAACGTTTCTTCCAGGAGCTGCGTTTAGATATTCCAGAGTGACTGTGAGTACATGCTTTACTGAGAAATATCTTGTCCTAAAACAAAAACGGAGCTATCTGACAGAACGGTCTTCAATGTGTGCATTTAACTTACAGAGTTAAAATGGTGTGTGTTTGCAGCAGTTTGTAAACCCTTTCTGTAAAGAATTTAAAAGCGAACATTTTCAGCCAAATCCCAGCATCTGAGAAATAGCAGTAAGACGACGTGTGAAACACAAAACAAAGTTATCTTTTAAACTGCTCTGCTGTGTTTTCATTGAACTAACAGAGTGAACTCTATGTTTGGATTCATCAAGTTAAAAACACGTTTCTTTTTTGGAGCAGCGTTTTGATATTCCAGTGTGAATGGAAGTAAAGGCTGTACTGAGAAGCATCTTGTTCTAAAAAAATAACGGAGCTTCCTAACAGAATAATCGTCAGTGTGTGCAGTCTTCTTACCGATTTAAACTGATGTGTGTTTGCAGCAGTTTGTAAACCCTTTCTGTAAAGAATCTGAAAGCAGACATTTCCAGGCAAATCCCAGCCTCTAAGAAATATCAGTAAGGCAGCCTGTAAAACACAACACGAATATATCTTTCAAACGGCTCTGCTTTGTGTTCCTTCAACTAAGGGAGTTTAATCTGTGTTTAAATTCATCGAGTTAGAAACACGTTTCTTTTTGGAGCTGCATTTTTGATATCCCAGAGTGAATGGAAATACACGCTCTACTAAGAAATATCTGGTTCTAAAACGAAAAGGGAGCTTCCTAACTAAATGGTCTTCAGTGTGTGCATTCATCTTAGGGAGTTAAACTGATGTTGGTTTGCAGCAGTTTGTAAACCCTTTCTCTAAATAATCTAGAAAAGGACATTTCCAGGTATATCCCAGCATCTAAAAATAGCGGTAAGTCAGAGTATAAAACCCAAAACAAACGAATTTTTCAAACGTCTCTGCTATGTGTTCGTTCCACTAAGAGAGTTGAATCTATGTTTAGATTCAGCGAGTTAGAAACACGTTTCTTCTAGGAGCTGCGTTTTGATATTCCAGAGTGAATGGGAGTGCATGCTGTACTGAAAAATATCTGGTTCTAAAACAAAAACGGAGCTATCTAACAGAACTGTCTTCAATGTGTCCATTTAACGTACAGAGTTAAACAGATGTGTGTTTGTAGCAGCTTGTAAATCATTTCTGAAAAGAATCTAAAACCAGACATTATCAGCCAAATCCCAGCAGCTAAGAAATAGCTGTAAGGAAATCTATTAAACACAGTGAGCAGAGTTTTGGGCAGAAATGCTCCTGGAACTGGAGCATGGTGAAACTACCTAAAGAATATGAGAGGAACCATTATTGCAGGAAGCAATGTGATTCTGTGGCAACCTAGAAGGAGAAAAGGTTTGAGTTGAGAAAAACCAATGGCATGAAAACTGTCACATTGTATTCTGCCATAGAAACTTCCTTCTGTGAATAGCTGCCCAGAAAAGTCCTATAATTTGATGAACAATAATAACATCAAAACAGCAAAAGAAAGAGAGAGAGGATCAGGAAAAAAAGTAGTAAAATTTACAAACACCTGAAAAACGTGTATCAGAAAAATGATGCCATGGCATGTGTCAAAAAGGTGAGCAAATATTTTGTCACAATTTTTAAAATACAATGAAGCTTTCACCTCTCTGGAAGAAGCCATAACTTTTATGAAGGAAGATCATGATGCGGAAACACAGTAACTTACAGGAGAGAACAAGAAGGATCTTGATGTGCAGATATGAAAATATCTTTGAGGTGTATCCTTAAGTGAAAAAATATTTAGAAAACAGATACAGAATGTTATTATTTAGTAAAAGCGTGTGGGGGGAAATAAGTAAGTAGATTCTTTAAAAATAAATAAATAAATAAATAAATAAAAATAAACACAAAACAAATGTGTTTTTCATACTTTTCTGCTGTGCGTTGGTTCAACTAAGAGAGTTGAATCTATGTTTAGATTCAGAGAGTTAGAAACACGTTTCTTCTAGAAGCTGCGTTTACATATTTCAGAGTAAATGGAATTACACTCTGTACTGAGAAACATCTGCTCCTAAAACGAAAACGGAGCTATCTTATAGACGGTCTTCAATGTGTGCATTTAACTTACAGAGTTAAACTGATGTGTGTTTGCAGCAGTTTGTAAACCCTTTCTGTAAAGAATTTAAAAGTGGACATTTCCAGCCAAATCCCAGCATCTGAGAAATAGCAGTAAGACAGCGTGTAAAACACAAAACAAACGTATTATTTAAACTGCTCTGCTGTGTTTTCGTTGAACTAACAGAGTGGACTGTATATTTAGATTCAGCGAGTTAGAAACACGTTTCTTTTTTGGAGCTGCGTTATGACATTGCAGGGTGAATGGGAGTACAGGCTTTACTGAGAAGCATCTCGTTCTAAAAGGAGAACAGTGCTTCCTAACGGAATGGTCTTCAGTGTGTCCAGTCATCTTACAGAGTTAAACTGATGTGTGTTTGCAGCAGTTTATAAGCCCTTTCTGTAAGGAATCTAAAAGCAGACATTTCCAGCCAAATCCCAGCCTATAAGAAATAGCAGTAAGAGAGCCTGTAAAACACTACACAAATGTGTCTTTCAAACTGCTCTGCTGTGTGTTCGTTCAACTAAGGGAGTTGAAATTGTGTTTAAATTCATCAAGTTAGAAATACGTTTCCTTTTGGATCTGCATTTGATATTCCAGAGTGAATGGAAATACATGTTCTACTAAGAAATATATGGTTCTAAAACAAAAACGGATCTTCCTAACTATATGGTCTTTAATGTGTGCATCCATCTAATGAAGGTAAACTGATGTGAATTTGCAGCAGTTTGGAAACCCTTTCTTTAAATAATCTAGAAACGAACATTTCCCAGTATATCTCAGCATCTAAAAACAGCTGTAAGACATAGTATAAAACCCAAAACAAATGTATATTTCAAACGTCTCTGCTGAGTTTGATATTCCACGGTGAATGGAAATACAGGCTGTACTGAGAAGCAGCTCGATCTAAAAGGAGTATGAAGCATCCTAATGGAATGGTCGTCACTTTGTGCAGTCATCTTGTAAGATGACTCTGTAGAGTTAAAGTGCTGTGTGTTTGCAGCAGTTTGTAAACCATTTCTGTAAATAATCTAAAAGCGGAAATTTCCAGGCAAATCTCAGCCTCTAAGAAATAGCAGTAAGACAGCCTGTAAAACACAATGCAAATGTATCTTTCTTTTTTTAAATTTTTATTGCATTTTAGGTTTTGGTGTACATGTGCAGAACGTGCAAGTTAGTTGCATAGGTATACACATGGCAGTGTTTTTTGCTGCCTTCCTCCGCTTAATCCACATTTGGCATTTCTCCCAGGCTATCCCTCCCCAGCTCCCACCCCGCTGTCACTCCTTTATTCCCCACAATAAACCCCAGTGTGTAGTACCCACCTCTCTGTGTCCATGTGTTCTCATTTTTCTCACCCGCATATGAGTGAGAATATGCAGTATTTCTTTTTCTGTTCTTGTATCAGCTTGCTGAGAATGATGATCTCCAGATTCATCCAAGTCCTTAGAAAGGACATAAACAAGTCATTTTTGATTGCTGAATAATATTCCATGGTGTATGTATACCACATTTTTCCAGTCCAGTTCTATCATCGATGGGCATTTGGGTTGGTTCCAGGTCCTTGCTATTGTAAACAGTGCTGCAATGAAAACTCGTGTGCATGTGTCCTTATAGTAGAACGATTTATACTCCTTTGGATATATACCCAGTAATGGGATTGCTGGGTCAAATGGGATTTCTATTTCTAGGTCCTGGAGAAATTGCCACGCTGTCTTTGACAATGGTTAAAATAATTTACACTCCCACCAACAGTGTAAGAGTGTTCCTATTTCTCCACATCCTCTCCAGCAACTATTGTCTCCAGTTTTTTTAATTATCGCCATTCTAACCGGCGTGACATGGTATCTCAAGGTGGTTTTGATTTGCATCTCTCTAATGACCAGTGATGATGAGCACTTTTTCATATGTTTGTTGGCCTCATTTATGTCTTCTTTTGTAAAGTGTCTGTTCATATCATTTGCCCATTTTTGAATGGGCTTGTTTGTTTTTTTCCTGTAAATCTGTTTAAGTTATTTGTAAATTCTGGATATCAGCCCTCTGTCAGATGTGTAAACTGCAAAGATTTTTTCCCATTCTGATGGTTGCCGATTCACTATAGTGACTGTTTCTTTTGCCGTGCAGAAGCTGTGGAGTTTGATTAGGTCCCATTTGTCTATTTTGGCTTTTGTTGCCAATGCTTTTGGTGTTTTGTTCATGAAGTCCTTGCCTACTCCTATGTCCTGAATGGTTTTGCCTAGACTTTCTTCTAGGGTTTTTATGGTGCCAGGTCTTATGTTTAAGTATTTAATCCATCTGGACTTAATTTTAGTGTAACGTGTCAGGAAGGGGTCCAGTTTCTGCTTTCTGCACATGGCTAACCAGTTTTTCCAACACCATTTGTTAAACAGGAAATCCTTTCCCCATTGCTTGTTTTTGTCAGGTTTATCAAAGATTATATGGTTGTAGATATGTTGTGTTGCCTCCGATGCCTCTGTTCTGTTTCATTGGTCTATATCTCTGTTTTGGTACCAGTACCATGCTGTTTTGATTACTGTAGCCTTGTAGTATAGTTTGAAGTCTCATAGTGTGATGCCTCCCGCTGTGTTCTTTTAGCTTAAAATTGACTTGGCTATGCGAGGTCCGTTTTGGTTCCATATGAAGTTCATGGTGGTTTCTTCCAGTTCTGTGAGAAAATTCAATGGTAGCTTGATGGGGATAGCATTGATTCTGTAGATTACTTTGGGCAGTATAGCCATTTTAACGGTATTGATTCTTTCTAACCATCAACATGGAATGTTTCTCCATCTGTTTGTTTCTTTTATTATTTCGTTGAACAGTGGTTTGTAGTTTTCCTTGAGGAGGTCCCTTACATTCCTTGTAAGTTGTATTCCTAGGTATTTTATTCTCTTTGTAGCAATTGTGAATGGCAGTTCTTTCTTGATTTTATTCTCTTTAAGTCTGTTATTGGTGTATAGGAGTGCTTGTGATTTTTGCACATTGATTTGTAAGAACATAAATGAATCTGGAGAATATCATTATCAGCAAACTGACACAAGAACAAGAAAAGCACATATTCTCACTCATAGATGGGTGAGAAAAATGAGCACACATGGACAAAGGGAAGGGGTAGTACACACTAGGGTCTATTGGGGGGAATAAGTGAGGGACAGTGGGAGAAAGAGCTGGGGAGGGATAGCCTGGGGAGAAATGCCAAATGTGGGTTAAGGGAAGGAAGGCAGCAAAACAGACTCCCATGTGTGTACCTATGCAACTATCTTGCATGTTCTGTAAATGTACTCCAAAACCTAAAATGCAATAAAAATTGAAAAAAAAGAAAATGCCATGTGTGTACCTACGCAACTATCTTGCACGTTTTGCACATGTACCCCCAAACCTATAATGCAATAAAAATTTAAAATAATAATAATAATAATAATAAACACTAGGGACAGCAAAAGGGGAGAGTCAGGGGTGAGTGTAAAGGCTTATAAATTACCTATTGAGTACAGTCTTCACTAATTGGGTGATAGGTATGCTGGAAGTCCAACCTTCATTATGCAATATACTATGTAATTTTAAAATAAAATTTTTAAATTTCAGTAAAAAAAATAAAATAAAAGTAAGCCCCAACTCTCTGAGACAGAGCATCTGAAGGAAAAAAAGAGGGGGTTTATAAGTTCTGCTGCAGAAGACCAAAGCACAGGTGCAAAATAATCCTGAATGAATAACGGAGCTCACAGCTTGGCACTGGAGCTCCTATAAAGAACAGACCGTCTCCTCAAGCAGTTCCCTGATCCCTGTATATCCAAAAAGTCAACTCAAAAAAAAAAATACTTATCAGACTGACATTTGGCTGACATCATACTTGAACAAAGATAGCAGAAGAAGAAACTGGTAAAACCCCTCACTGTTACGCAGCTGCTACCGGTGTACCCCAGACAAGAAGAGCCTGGAGTGGACCTCAGCACTCATACAGCAGAGGGGCTAGACCATTAGGGGGAAAACTAAGTAACAGAAATACTTCATCATCAACAATCTGGGCATCCACTCAGAAACCCAATTGAAAAATCAGCAACTACTTAGACGACAGGTATATAAATCCACACAGATGGGAAGAAACCAGCACAAAAAGGAGGAAAACACCCGAAACCAAAGCACCTCACCTTCGACAAAGGACTAAAACTCCTCACAAGAAATGGAACAAAGCTAGACGGAGAATGAGTGTGAAAAAAATAATGGAATCAGACGTTAGAAAGTGGATAATGAGAAACTTCAGTAAGCTAAAACAACATGTTTGAAATCAATGCAAATAAACTAAGAACCTTGAAAAAAGATTTTGAAAAGATTCCAGGAAATAATAACAAGAATGGACAACTTAGAAATATGAATGAATTGAAGGAGCTGAAAAACGCAACACAAGAACTTCACGAAGCATACACAAGTTTCAACAGCCGAATTGACCAAGCAGAAGACAGAATATCAGAAGTCGAAGATAAACTCAATGAAATAAAACTTGAAACCAAGATTAGAAGTAAAAGCTCAAAAAGGAATGAACAAAATCTCAAATAAATGTGGGACTATGTGAAAACACCCAACCTACGTTTGATAGGTGTACCGGAATGTAATGAAGAGAATGAAACCAAGCTGGAAAACACTCTTCAGGATATTATCCACAAAAAATTTACCAACCTAGCAAAACAGGTGAATACTTAACTCCACCAAATACAGAGAACACCACAAAGATACTCTGCAAGAAGAGCAACCCCAAGGCACATAATCGTCAGATTCACCGGGGTTGAAATGAAGGAGAAAATACTAAGGGCAGCCAGAGAGAAGGATCGGATCAACCACAAAGGGAAGCCCATCAGACTCACAGCAGACCTCTCGGCAGAAACTCTACAAGCCAGAAGAGAGTAGAGACTAACATTCAACATCCTTAAAGAAAAGAACTTTCAACCCAGAATTTCATATCCAGCCAAATTGAGCTTCAAAAGTGAAGAAAAAATGAAATCCTTCATGAACAAGCAAGTGCTCAGAGATTATGTCACCACTAGGCCTGCTTTACAAGAGCTCCTGAAAGAGGCACTACACATAGAAAGAAACAACCAGTACCAGCCATGTAAAAACATACCAAATACCAAAGAAAATCAACAAAATGAAGAACCTACATGAACCAATGGACAAAACAGCCTGCTAAGCATCAAAATGGCAGTTTTAAATTCACACATAACAAGATTAACCCTAAATGTAAATGGGCTAAATGCACCAATCAAAAGACACAGACTGGCAAATTGGACAAAAAGCCAAAACCCATCAGTGTGTTGTATCCAGGAAGCCGACCTCACATGGAAGGATACACAAAGGCTCAAAATAAAGGAATGAAGGAATATTTAACAAGCAAATGGAGAGCAAAAAAAAGCAGGAGTTTCAATTCTCGTCTCTGATAAAATAGACTTTAAAGCAACAAAGATCAATAGAAACAAAGAAGGTCATTACATAATGGAAAAAAAGATCAATACAACAAAAACAGCTAATGATTCTAAATATATATGGACCCAATGCAGGAGCACCCAGATATATAATGCAAGTTCTTAATGACTTACAAAGAGACTGAGACTCCCATACAATAATAGTGGGAGACTTTAACACTCCACTGTCAATATCAGACAGATCAACTAGACAGAAAATTAATAAGGATATCGAGGACTTGAACTCAAACCTGGAACAAGCAAACCTGATAGATATTTACAGAACTCTTCACCCCAAATCCACAGAATATACATTCTTCTCAGCACCACATCACACCTACTCCAAAATTGACCACATAATTGGAAGTAAAGCACTCCTCAGCAAATGCAAGACAACTGAAATTATAACAAAGTGTCTCTCAGACCATAGTGCAATCAAGTTGGAACTCAGAATTCAGAAACTAACTCAGAACCACACAGCTTCATGGAAACTGAACAACGGGCTCTTGAATGTTGATTGGATAAACAGTGAAATGAAGGCAGAAATAAAGAAGTTCATTGAAACCAAAGAGAACGAAGACACAACGTACCAGAATATCTGGAACACATTTAAAGCAGTCTGTAGAGGGAAATATATAGGAATAAATGCCCACATGAGAAGAGTGGAGAGATCCAAAATGGACACCCTATCATCAAAATTCGAAAGAGCTAGAGGAGCAAGATCAAAAAAGCTCAAAACCTAGCCGAAAACAAGAAATAACTAAGATCAGAGCAGAATTGAAGGAGATAGAGACAAGAAAAACCCTTCAAAAATCAATAAATCCCAGAGCTGGTTTTTCGAAAAGATCAACAAAATAGACCACTAGCCAGACTGATAAGAAAGAAAAGAGAGAACAACCAAATAGATGCAATAAAAAATGATAAAGGGGAAATACCACAGATTCCACAGAAATTCAAACCATCATCAGAGAATACTACAAACAACTCTATTCACATAAACTAGTAAACCAGGAAGAAATGGATAAATTCCTGGACACCTGTGTCCTCGGAAGCCTAAACCAAAAGAAAGCTGAAACTATGAATAGTCCAATAGCAAGGTCTAAAGTTGAGGCAGCAATTAAGAGCCTACCACACACAAAAAAAGCCCAGGTCCAGATAGGTTCACAGCCGAATTCTACCACACACACAAAGAGGAGCTGGTAATATTCCTTCTGAAACTATTTCAAATAACTCAAAAAGAGGAAACCCTTCCCAAATCATTTCATGAGACCAACATCATCCTGATACCAAAACACGGCAGAGACTCAACTAGTAAAGAAAACTTTAGGCCAATATCCATGATGAACATAGATGCAAAAATCTTCAATAAAATACTGGCAAACCGATTGCAACAGCACATTAAAAAACTTATCCATCATGATCAAATAGGATTCATCCCGGGGATGCAAGGATGGTTCAACACACGCAAGTCTATAAATGTAATTCATCACATAAACAGAAGAAAAAACAAAAACCACATGATTATCTCAATTGACGCAGAGAAGGCATTTTACAAAATTCAACAGCAATTTATGCTAAAAACCCTCAATAAACTTGGTATTGATAGAACCTATCTCAAAGTAATAAAAGCTATTCATGACAAACCAACTGCCAATATTATACTGAATGGGCAAAAACTGGAAGCATTCCCTTTGAAATCTGGCACTAGACAAGGATGCCCTCTCTCACCACTCCTTTTCAACATAGTACTGGAAGTTCTAGCCAGAGGAATTAGGCAAGAAAAAGAAATAAAGGGTATTCAAATAGGAAAGTTGGAAGCCAAATTGTCTCTATTTGCAGACGACATGATAGTATACCTAGAAGACCCCATCACCTCAGCCCAAAAGCTCCTGAAACTGATAAGCAACTTCAGTAAAGTCTCAGGATATAAAATCAATGTGCAAAAATTACAAGCATTCCTATTCACCAATAACACAATAAAGGAGAACCAAATCAAGAAAGAACTGCCATTCACAATTGCTACAAAGAAAATAAAATACCTAGGAATACAACTCACAAGGAACATAAGGGACCTCTTCAAGAAAAACTACAAACCACTGCTCCACGAAATAAAAGAAAACACAAGCAGATGGAGAAACATTCCATGTTCATGACTAGGAAGAATCAATATCGTGAAAATGGCTATACTGCCCATAGTAATTTACACAATCAATGCTATCCCCATCAAACTGCCATTGAATTTCCTCACAGAACTGGAAAAAAACCACCATGAACTTTATATGGAACCAATAGAGAGCCCGCAAAGCCAAGTCAATTCTAAGCAAAAAAACACAGCGGAAGGCATCACACTACCAGACTTCAAACTATACTCCAAGGCTACAGTAATCAAAACAGCATGGTACTGGTACCAAAACAAAGCTATAGACCAATAGAACAGAACAGAGGCATCGGTGGCAACACAACATATCTACAACCATATAATCTTTGATAAACCTGACAAAAACAAGCCATGAGGAAAGGATTCCCTGTTTAATAAATGGTGTTGGAAAAACTGGCTAGCCATGTGCAGAAAGCAGAAACTGGACCCGTTCCTGACACCTTACACTAAAATTAACTCCAGATGGATTAAAGACTTAAACATAAGACCTGACACCATAAAAACCCTAGAAGAAAATCTAGGCAAAATCATTCTGGACATAGGAGTAGGCAAGGACTTCATGAAAAAACACCAAAAGCATTGGCAACAAAAGCCAAAACAGACAAATGTGACCTAATCAAACTCCACAGCTTCTGCTTGGCAAAAGAAACTGTCACTAGAGTGAATCGGCAACCATCAGAATGGAAAAAAATCTTTGCAGTTTACGCATCTGACAAAGGGCTGATATCCAGAATATACAAAGAACTCAAACAGATTTACAGAAAAAAAAACACAAGCCCATTCAAAAATGTGCAAATGATATGAAAAGACACTTTACAAAAGAAGACATACATGAGGCCAACAAACACATGAAAAAAATGCGCATTATCGCTGGTCATTAGAGAGATGCAAATCAAAAACACATTGAGATACCATCTCACGCCAGTTAGAATGGCGATCATTAAAATATCTGGAGACAGCAGATGCTGGAGAGGATGTGGAGAAAAAAGAACACTCTTACACTGTTGGTGGGAGTGTAAATTAGTTCAACATTTGTGGAAGACAGTGTGGCGATTCCTCAAAGACCTAGAAGTAGGAATTCCATTTGACCCAGCAATCCCATTACTGGGTGTATATTCAAAGGACTATAAATCCTTCTACTATAAGGACACATGCACACGAATGTTCATTGCAGCACTGTTTAAAATAGCAAAGACCTGGAACCTTCCAAATGCCCATCGATGTTAGACTGGACTGGGAAAATGTGGCACACATACACCATGGAATATTATGCAGCAATACAAAATGATGAGTTGTGTCCTTTGTAAGGACATGGATGAATCTGGAGAACATCACTCTCAGCAAACTGACACAAGAACAGAGAAAGAAATTCCACATATTCTTACTCATAGGCAGATGAGAATAATGAGAACACATGGCCACAAGGAGGGTGTCTACTACACACTGGGGTCTATTGGGGGGAAGAAGGCAGGGACAGTGGTGGGGGGGCTAGGGAGTGATAGCCGAGGGATAAATACCAAGTGTGGGTGAATGGGAGGAAGGCAGTCAAGCACACTGACATATGTGTACCTCTGCAACTATCTTTCCCGTTCTGCACATGTACCCCAAAACCTATAATACAATAAAATATTAATAAAAAAGAAGAAAAGAACTTTCAACCCAGAATTTCATATCCAGCCAAACTGAGCTTCACAAGTGAAGGAAGAATAAAATCTTTTGCCATCAAGCACGAACTCAGAGATTACAAACAACTCTATGCATATAAACTAGTTAGCCAGAAAAAAATGAATACATTCCTGGACGCCTGTGTCCTCCCAAGCCTAAGCCAGGAGGAAGCCGAAACTATGAATAGACCAATAACAAGGTCTGAAGTTGAGGCAGCAATTAAGAGCGTACCACACAAAAAAAGCCCAGGTCCAGATGGGGTCACAGCTAAGTTCTACCAGACACACAAAGAGGAGCTGGTGCCATTTTTTCTGAAACTATTCCAAATAATTCAAAAAGAGAAAACCCTTCCCAAATCATTTTATGAGACCAATATCATTCTGATACCAAAACCCGGCAGAGACTCACCAAAAAAAGAAAACTTCAGGCCAATATCCATGATGAACATAGATGCAAAAATCTTCAAGAAAATACTGGCAAACCGATTGCAACAGTACATTAAAAAACTTATCCATCATGATCAAGTAGGATTCATCTTGGGGATTCTCAATTGACAAAAAGAAGGCATTTGACAAAATTCAACAGCCCTTTATGTAAAAACCCTCAATAAACTTGGTATTGATGGAACATATCTCAAAGTAATAAAATCTATTTATGGCAAACCAGCAGCCAATATCATACTTAATGGGCAAAAACTGGAAGCATTCCCTTTGAAATCCGGCACTAGATAAGGATGCCCTCTCTCACCACTCCTATTCAACATGGTACTGATACTTCTAGCCAGAGCAATGAGAAAAAAAAAAATAAAGGATATTCAAATAGAAAGGGTGGAAGCCAAATTGTCTCTATTTGCAGACGACATGATAGAATACCTAGAAGATCCCATCCCCTCAGCCCAAAAACTCCTGAAACTGATAAGCAACTTCAGCAAAGTCTCAGGATATAAAATCAATTTGCAAAATCACAAGCATTTTTATGCACCAATAACAGACTTAAAGAGAACCAAATCACAAACGAACTGCCATTCACAATTTCTTCAAAGAAAATAAAATACCTAGAAATACAACTCACAAGAAATGTAAGGGACCTTTTCAAGAAAAAATACAAACCAGTGCTCAACGAAATAAGAGAGGACATAAACAGATGCAGAAACATTCCATGTTCGTGGTTAGGAAGAATCAATATCGTGAAAATGACTATACTGCCCAAAGTAATTTACACAATCAATGCTATCCCCATCAAACTACCATTGAATTTCTTCACAGAACTGGAAATACCACCATGAACTTTATATGGAACTAAAAGAGGGCCCGCATAGCCAAGTAAATTCTAAGCAAAAAGAACACAGCGGAAGGCATCACACTACAGGACTTCAACCTATACTACAAGCCTTCTTGTAGCAAATCAAAACAGCATGGTACTGGTACCAAAATAGAGATAAAAACCAATGGAACAGAACATCGGCATCAAAGGCAACACAACATATCTACAACAATATAATCTTTGATAAACCAGACAAAAACAAGCAATGGGGAAAGGATTTTCTGTTTAATAAAAGGTATTGGGAAAACTGGCTAGCCATGTGCAGAAAGCAGAAACTGGACCCCTTCCTGACACCTTACACTAAAATTAACTCCAGATGGATTAAAGACTTAAATGTAAGACCTGACACCATAAAAACCCTAGAAGAAAATCTAGGCAAAACCATTCAGGACATAGGAGTAGGCAAGGACTTCATGACCAAAACACCAAAAGCATTGGCAACAAAAGCAAAAATAGACAAATGGGACCTAATCAAACTCCACAGCTTCTGCATGGCAGAAGAAACAGTCACTAGAGTGAATCGGCAACCATCAGAATGGGAAAAAATCTTTGCAGTTTACGCATCTGACAAAGGGCTGATATCCAGAATTTACAAAGAACTCAAACAGATTTACAGGAAAAAAACAAACAAGCCCATTCAAAAATTGGCAAAGAATACGAACAGACACTTTGCTAAAGAACATATACATGATGCCAAAAAACACATGAAATAATGCTCATTATCACTGGTCATTAGAGAGATGCAAATCAAAACCACATTGTGATGCCATCTCACGCTGGTTAGAATGGCAATCATTAAAAAAGCTGGAGACAACAGATGCTGGAGAGGATGTGGAGAAATAAGTACACTCTTACACTGTTGGTGGGAGTGTAAATTAGTTCAACCATTGTGGAAGACAGTGTGGCAATTCCTCAAAAACCTGCAAATAGAAATTTTATTTGACCCAGCAATTTCATTACTGGGTATATATCCAAAGGACTATAAATCGTTCTACTATAAGGACACATGCACACGAATGTTCATTGCAGCATTGATTACAGTAGCAAAGACCTGGAACTTACTCAAATGCCCATCGATGATACACTGGACTGGAAAAATGTGGCACATATACACCATGGAATATTATGCAGCAATCAAAAATGATGAGTTTGTGTCCTTTGTAAGAACATGGATGAATCTGGGGAACATCATTCTCAGCAAACTGACACAAGAACAGAAAAGGAAATACTGCATATACTCACTCATAGGTGGGTGAGAGAAATGAGAACACATGGACACAGGGAGGGTGTCTACTACACACTGGAAACTATTGGGGAAATGGGGGAGGGACAGCGGCGGGAAGAGTTCGGAGGAATAGCCTGGAGAAAAATGCCAAGGGTGGGTGAAGTGGAGGAAGGCAGCAAAACACACTGCCATGTGTGTACCTATGCAACTGTCTTGCACGTTCTGCACATCTACCCCAAAACTTAAAATGCAAAAAGAATTTAAAATTAAAAAAGGAAATGGAATCCTTACTAATCCACACGTGCATATTATCCACTGAGGCTATGAATGAGTGTCAAAATGAAATAGACTTCTCACTATACTACAGGTGTGCCTTATTCACAGAGGCTCTGAATGAATGTCCATCGAAAGTAGACTCAAAATGATTCTCCAGTTGTGTATTATTCAATGAGGCTAAGAAGATATGGCCATATTGATTAGATTTCCTACTAGAGCAAGGGTTTGTCTTATTCACTAAGGCTCTGAATATGTGTCTACATGAAATAGACTCCTGACTACAGAATATTTTTCAGTGACACTTCGAATGAGAGGCCAGATAAAAAAAGGCTTCTGACTATTCCAAAGGTGTGCATTATTTAGTGACACTCTGAATGGAAGGATAAAAATATATCTTGAATATTTCCCCAGGTGTGTACATTTAATGAGGGTCTCAATGAGTGGCCATAAACAAAGGACTTCTGACTATACAGCCGGTATGCATTATTTAGTGTTTCTCTCAATGAGTGGCCATAAAAAATAGACTCCAGACTATATCACAAGTGTGTAATGTTCAGTGAGGCTGTGAAAGTGGGGCCATATGAAACAGACTTCTAATTACTCCACATGTGTGTTATTCACTGTTTGTCTGAATGAGTAGCTGTATGATACAGACTCCTCATTATTCTCCATGTGTGCATTATTCAAACATGTTCTGTATGAGTGTCCATACGAAATACACTCCTGACACTCCTCCAGGTGTGTATTACTCAGCGATAACCATAATTAAAATTCATATGAAATAGACTCCTGACTATCACTCAGGTGTGTATCATTCAAGAAGGTACTTAATTCGTGGGTATCTTAAACAGTGTCCTGATTACTCCATATAAGTTCATTATTCACTGAAACTTTGAATGAGAGGCCATATAGAATAGGCACCTCCATTGTGAATTATTCAATAAAATTCTAAATGAGTGGTAGTATGAAATAGAATTCTGAGGATTTCCCAGGTGTGTATTATTCAGGAAGGCACAGACTGAGTGTCCATATAAAAAGTGCTCGACTATTATGCTGGTGTGCATTATTCACTGAGGCTCTAAATGAGTGGCTACATGAAGTAGACTTTTAACACTTCCCCAGGTGTGTATTATTGAATGAGAATCTGACTAAGTGGGCATAAAAAAGAGACTCTTGTGTATTGCCCAGGTGTGTATTACTTACAGAGACTCTGAATGTGTAGCCATTTGAAGTAGACCCTTGACTATTTCTGAGGGGAATATCATTCACAGAGGCCCTGAACGAGTGGCCATGTGAAAGAGACTCCTAATTTATCAGATATACATATTATTCACTGAAACACTGAAAGAGTGGCCTTATGTAAAAGACCACAATTTACTTCACAGGTGTGTGTTATTTTTTGACTCTCCAAACAAATCATCATATGAAATAGACTAGTGATTATTCCCCACATGAGCAGTATTCTAAGAGGTTCTTTATGAGGGCCCATATCAAATAGTCTTCTGACTATCACACATGTGTGTATCATTCACGGAGCTGCTTAATTTGGGGCTAACTTAAATAGGGTCCTGACTACTCCACAGCTGTTTATTATGCACTGAAGCTCTGAATGAGAGGCGATGTGAAATAGATTCTTTACTATTGCCCTATTGTGCATTATATGGTAATGCTGTGATTGAGTAGTCATAAGACCTGGACTCCGACTCTTTTCAAGGTGTGTATTCTTCAGTGAGTTTCTGAACGAGTGATCACATAAAATAGACTCCTGACTCTATCCTCTTGACTATGTCTCAGTTCCGCATTTTCCAATGAGTCACTGGGTGAACAGTCATATCAAATACCCTCCAGACTATTTTCCAGGTGTGAATTATTCAGTGAGTCTCTGAATAAATGGCTATATATAATAGAATCTTGAGTATATTCCAGATATATATGATTCTTCACTGAGGTTCTGAATAAGTGGCCATGTGAAATTCACTCCTGACTTTTCCATAGGTCTGTATTATTCTGTGAATCTGTGAATGAGTGGCCATAAAATAGGGACTCCTGAATACTCCTCAGGCGTGCATTTTTACATTTGGCCCTAAATGAGTGGCTATACAAAACAGAATCCTTACTTTCCCCAAAGTCTATGTTATTCAGATAGGCTCTGAATATGTGGGTATACAAAATAGAATTCTGACTATAATACAAGTGTTCCTTATTCAATGAAGCTCTAAAAGAGATGCCATATGTAACAGCGTCCTGAGTATTCCCCAGGTATGTATTATTCACTGAGGCTCTGAAACTTTGGCCATATGAAATTGTCTCCTGACTAGTCCACATGTGTGTATTATTGACTCTTACTCTGTATATTTGGGAATATGGAATAGACTAGTGACTATTTCAAAGTTGTGTATTACTCACTCAGGCTTTGATTATGTGGCCATATAAAATAGACAAGTGTCTATTCCACACGTGTGCATTATTCCCTGAGGCTGTAAATGAGACTCTACATAAAGTAGACTCCTAACACTTCCCCACGTGTGTATTACTCAGTAAGGCTCTTGTTTTGTGACCATATGAAACAGGATGCTGTCTATCTTAAATATTTGTATTATTCAGTTAATCTCTGAATGAGTGGCTATATGTAATAGACTGCTGAGTACTTTACATTTGTGCATGCTTCACTGAGGTTACGCGTCATTGGCCCTATGAAATGGAATCCTGACTAATCCACACGTGCATATTATCCACTGAGGCTATAAATGAGTGTCAAAATGAAATAGACTTCTTGCTATTCTACAGGTGTGCATTATTCACGGAGGCTCTGAATGAATGTCCATCAAAAATAGACTCAAAATTATTCTCCAGATGTGTATTATTCATCGAGGTTCCGAAGATGTGGCCATATTAATTAGATTTCTTACTATAGCAAGGGTCTCTCTTATTTACTAAGGCTCTGAATATGTGTCTACATGAAATAGAGTCCTGAATACAGCACATTATTCAGTGACACTCCGAATGAGAGGCCACATGAAAAAGTCTACTGACTATTCCACAGGTGTGCATTATTTAGTGAGACTCTGAATGAAAGGATAAAAATAATTCTTGACTATATCCCCGGGTGTGTACATTTAGTGAGGCTCTCAATGAGTGGCCATAGGAAAGAGAATTCTCACTATTCCACCGGTGTGCATTATTCAGTGATTATCTGAATGAGTGGCCATAAAAAATAGATTCCAGTCTATATCACAAGTGTGTAATGTTCTGTGAGGCTGTGAAAAAGGGGCCATATAAAACAAACTTCTAATTACTTCACATGTGCGTTATTCACTGTTTGTCTGAATGAGTAGCCATATGACATATACTCCTCATTATTCTTCATGTTTCCATTATTCAAACAGGTTCTGTATACGTGTCTATACCAAAAAGACTACTGACACTCCCACAAGTGTGTATTACTCAGTGATACCCAGAATTAGAATTCATATGAAAGAGACTCCTGACTACCACCCAGGTGTGTATCATTCAAAAAGGCACTTAATACATAGCTATCTTAAACAGCATTTTGATTACTCCATAGTAGTTCATAATTCTCTGAAACTTTGAATGAGAGGCCATATAAAATAGACACCTGACTATTGCTCCATTGTGAATTATTCAATAAGTTTCTAAATAAGTGGTAGTATAAAATAGAATCCTGAGGATTCCCCAGGTGTGTATCATTCAGGGAAGCACAGAATGAGTGGCCATATAAAAAATTATCGACTCTTACCCTGGTGTGCATTATTTACTGAGGGTCTAAATGAGTGGCAACAGAAAGTAGACTCTTAACTCTTCCCCAGACCTGTATCATTGAATGAGACTCTGACTAAGTGAGCATAAATAAGAGAGTCGTGTGTATTGCCCAGGTGTGCATTATGTACAGAGACTCTGAATGTGTAGTTATTTGAAGTAGACCCTTGAGTATTCCTGAAGGGAGTATTATTCACAGAGGCCCTGAACGAGTGGCCATATGAAAGAGATTTCTGACTTATCAGATATACAAATTATTCACTGAAACACTGAAAGAGTGGCCTTATCCCCATTTTACTCCAGAGTTGTGCATTATTTTGTGACTCTCCAAACGAATCATCATATGAAATAGTCTAGTAATTATTCCCCACATGTGCAGTATTCGAAGAGGTTCTGTATGAGTGTCCATTTCAAATAGTCTCCTATCACACATGTGTGTATTTTTCGAAAAGCTGCTTAATTTGGGGCTACCTTAAATAGGGTCCTGAATACTCCACAGCTGTTTATTATGCACGGAAGCTCTGAATGAGAGGCCATATAAAATAGACTCTTTATCATTGCCCCATTGTGCATTATTCGGTAATTCTGTGATTGAGTGGCCATATTACCTGGACTGTGACTATTCTCAAGGTGTGTATTCTTTCGTGAATTTCTGAACAAGTGACTACATAAAATAGACTCCAGACTACAACATATTATTCAGTGACACTCTGAATGAGAGGCCACATGAGAGAGTCTCCTGACTATTCCACAGGTGTGCATTATTTAGTGAGACTCCGAATGAAAGGATAAAAGTAAATCATGACTATTTCCCCAGGTGTGTACATTTAGTGAGGATCTTAATGAGTGACCATAGGAAAGAGACTATTAACTATTCTGCAGGTGTATATTATTCAGTGATTCTCTGAATGAGTGGCCATAAAAAATAGACCTCAGACTGTATCAAAATTGTGTAATGTTCTGTAATTCTGTGAAAGAGGGGTCATATAAAACAGACTTTTAATTACTCCACATGTGCGTTATTCACTGTTTGTTTGAATGAGTAGCTGTATTACATAGATTCCTCATTATTCAATATTTGTCAATTATTCAAACAGGTTCTGTATGAGTGACCATACCAAATAGACTCCTGACACTCCATCAGGTGTGTATTACTCAGTGATACCCAGAATTAGAGTTCACATGAAATATACTTCTCTCACCCACGTGTGTATCATTCAGAAAGGCACTTAATTCGTGGCTATCTTAAACAGCATCCTTATTACCCCATAGAAGTACATTATTCACTGAAACTTTAAATGAGGGGCCATATAAAATAGACACATGACTATTGCTCCATTTTGAATTATACAATAAGGTTATAAATGAGTGGTAGCATAAAATAAAATCATGAGGATTCCCCAGGTGTGTATTATTCAGGGAGGCACAGAATGAGTGGCCATATAAAAAGTACTCGACTATTACCCTGGTGTGTATTATTCACTGAGGCTCTAAATTAGTGGTTACATGAAGTAGACTCTTAAATCTTTCCCAGGTGTGTATTACTGAGACTCTGACGAATTAGGCATAAAAAAGAGACTCCTGTGTATTGCCTAGGTGTGCATTAATCACAGAGACTCTGAATGTGTAGCACTTTGAAGTAGACCCTCGACTATTTCTGAGGGGATTATTATTCACAGAGGCCCAGAACGAGTGGCCATGTGAGAAAGATTCCTGTCTTATCAGATGTACATATTATTCACTGAAACACTGAAAGAGTGGCATTATAAAATAGACCCCATTTTACACCACAGGTGTGCGTTATTTTTTGACTCTCCAAATGAATCATCATATGAAATAGACTAGTGATTATTTTCCACATGTGCATTATTCGAAGAGGTTCTGTATGAGTGTCCATATCAAATAGTCTTCTGACTATCACACATGTGTGTATCATTCACGGGGCTGCTGAATTTGAGGGTACCTTAAATCGGGTCCTGACTACTCCACAGCTGTTTATTATGCACTGAAGCTCTGAATGAAAGGCCATATAAGATAGACTCCTTACTATTGCCCCATTGTGCATTATTCAGTAATGCTGTGATTGAGTGGCCATATGACCTGGACTCCGACTATTTCCAAGGTGTGTATTTTTCAGTGAGTTTATGAACGAGTGAGCACATAAAATAGACTCCTGTCTCTATCCTCTTGAATATTTCTCAGCTGTGCATTTTTCACTGAGTCACTGGGTGAACGGTCATATCAAATATTCTTCAGACTATTCCCCAGGTGTGCATTATTCAGTGAGTCTCTGAATATGTTGCTCTATATAATAGAATCCTGAGTATTTTCCAGATATATATGATTCTTCACTGAGGATCTGAATAGGTGGCCATGTGGAATACACTCCTGACTTTTCCATAGGTTTGTATTATTCTGTAAGGCTCTGAATGAGTGGCCATGAAATAGGGACTCCTGAATACTCCTCAGGCGTGCGTTTTTACATTTGGCTCTAAATGAGTGGCTATACGAAATAGAAACTTGAATTTCCCCACGGTGTATGTTATTCAGTTAGGCTCTGAATATGTGGCTATATGAAATAGAATTCTTACTACAATACAGGAGTTCCTTATTCAGTACAGCTTTGAAAGTGATGCCATATATAATAGCGTCCTGAATATTCACGAGGTATGTATTATTCACTGAGGCTCGGAAACTTTGGCCATATGAAATTGTTTCCTGACTAGTCTATGGTGTGTATTATTGACTCTGACTTTGAATATTTGGGCCTATGGAATAGACTGGTGACTATACTAAAGTTGTGTATTACTCACTCAGGCTTTGATTTTGTGGCCATATAAATTAGACTAGTGTCTATTCCACACGTGTGCATTATTTGTTGAGGCTGTAAATGAGAGTCTATATAAAGTAGACTTCTTACACTTCCCCAGGTGTGTATTACTCACTGAGCCTCTTCTTGTGTGACCATATGTAAAAGGATGCTCTCTATCTTAAATATTTGTATTATTCAGTGAATCTCTGAATGAGTGGCTATATGAAATAGACTTCTCAGTACTTTACATTTGTGCAGTATTCACTTTGGTTATGAGTCAGTGGCCATATGAAATGGCATTCTGACTAATCCACACATGCATATTATCCACTGAGGCTATGAATGAGTGTCCAAATGAAATAGACTTCTGGCTACTCCACAGGTGTGCATTATTCACCGAGTCTCTGAATGAATGTCCATTGAAAATAGACTCCAAATTATTCCTTAGGTGTGTATTATTCAGTGAGGCTCAGAAGATGTGGCCATATTGATAAGATTCCTTAATATGGCAAGTGTCTGTCTTATTCACTGAGGCTCTGAATACGTGTCTACATGAAATAGACTAATGACTATAGAATATTATTCAGTGACACTCCGAATGAGAGGCCACATAAAAAAGTCTCCTGACTATACCACAGGTGTGCATTATTTAGTGAGATTCTGAATGAGAGGATAAAGTAAATCCTGACTATTACCCCAGGTGTGTACATTTAGTGAGGTGCTCAATGAGTGGTCATACGAAAGAGACTTCTGACTATTTCGCAGGTGTGCAGTATTCAGTGATTCTCTGAATGAGTGGCCATAAAAATTAGACTTCAGACTTTATCACAAGTGTGTGATGTTCAGTGAGGCTGTGAAAGAGGGGCCATATGAAACATACTTCTAATTACTCCACATACATGTTTTATTCTCTGTTTGTCTGAATGAGTAGCCATATAACATAGACTCCTCATTATTCTCCATGTGTGCATTATTCAAACAGGTTCTGTATGAGTATCAATACCAAATGGACTCTGGACACTCCTCCAGCTGTGTTTTACTCATTGATTTTTAAAATTAGAGTTCATATAAAATAGATTCCTGAATATCACTCAGTTGTGTATCACTCAGGAAGGTAATTAATTCAGGCGATCTTAAACAGCGTCCTGATTACTCCATAGAAGTTCATTATTCACTGAAACTTTGAATGACAGGCCATATAAAATAGATATCCGAATATTGTTCCATTGTGAATTATTCAATAAAGTTCTAAATGAATGGTAGAATGAAATTGTATCCTGGGGGGACTCACAAGATGGTGTCATATAAGCAACTCAGGATTGCAGCTCTCAGTGAAGGCGCAGGGGTGAGTCCTAGCCACATTCTCGGATGAACGTTTTTGCCCACAGAGCGTTGAAAGTCACAGGTGTGGGAGAGACACGGGACACTAGTACAGCCGGCTAGTGCAGCCAGCTTGCATGGCCGCTTTGGCCGGTGCCACAGAGGGACCCGGCATGAAAGTCACTGGTCTGAATGCCCTGGTAAACCGGCAATCTGAGATATGTAAGGGCAGATTGGCATGTCCATCTGATTAAACAGGACTTGGAAAATGATTCAGACCAGGAGATTCCTAGGAAGCATGATATGAGCCGGTGCAGTGGGCAGTGGCACGGGAGATCACAGGGATCCCAGTGCCCTATAGGCAGGCTACTGAGGCGCCAGTGAGACACTCAACCTTTCAGCTTGCTGAGAGGAAGAGAGAGAGAGAGAGGACAGACTCTGAGTCAGGGAGCTGGGTGATCGGGATCAGAGGGTCCCACCCTCACAGGGACAAGCAGGGCAGCGACTGAAGGCGCTTGGGGCTGAAAGTTTTGCTGCTGGCATCTAGGACGGTGCAGCCCAGTGAGGGAGGGGCATTTGCCATTACTGACGCAATCCACCCCTACTGAAGTACCACCCAGGGATGACACAGACTGCCATTGCTGAGGCAACCTGCCATAACAGAGAGACTCCACCAGGAGGGGGGAGTGCTCCACAGCAGAAGAAAGCCCAGCAGCAACAGGACGGACCCGCGCTAGCAGGTAAAATCCCCGGCAGGCAAATAGTGAATAGACTGCCTCCTAGTGGGGCAGGAAAGTGCAACAGATACTCATAAAGATAGCACCAACTCCCTGAGACAGAGCATCTAAGGGGGAAAAAAAGAAAAGGGTGGTGTTTTATGAGTTCTATTGCAGCAGACATAAACAACCTCCCAACAACCCTGAATGAACAACGGAGCTCACAGCTCAGCACTGGAGCTCCTATAAAGCACAGACCGTCTCCTCAAACAGCTCCCTGACCCCTGTATATCCAAAGAGTCACTCCAAAAAACGACTATTCAGACTGATATTTGAAGGGCATCATTCTGGAACAGAGACAGTGAAGAAGAAACTGGTATAATCCCTCACTGTTCTGCAGCTGCTACAGGTATAACCCAGACAACCAGGGCCTGGAGGGAACATCAGCATCATACAGAAGAGGAGCTAGACCATTAGAAGAAAAACTAAGTAACAGAAATACTTAATCATCAACAATCTGGGCGTCCACACAGAGACCCAATTGAAAAATCAGCAATGACAAAGATGACAGGCGGACAAATCCATAAAGATGGGAAGAAACCAGCACAAAAAGGAGGAAAACACCCGAAACCAAAAAACCCCACCTCCAAAAAAGAAAACAAAACAAAACAAAACTCACCAGCAAGGGAACAAAGCTGGATGGAGAATGAGTGGGAAGAAATGACGGAATCAGACTTCAGAAAGTGGATAATGAGAAACTTCAGTGAGCTAAAAGAGCATGTTCTAAGCCAGTGCAAAGAAACTAAGAACCTTGAGAAAATATTTGAAAAAAGATTCGAGGAACTGATAAAAGAATGGACAACTTAGAGAGGAATATGAACGAATTGAAGGAGCTGAAAAACACAACATGAGAACTTCGTGAAGCATGCACAAGTTTCAACAGCCGAATTGACCAAGCAGAAGAAAGAACATCAGAAGTTGAAGATCAACTCAATGAAATAAAATGAGAAACCAAGATCAAAGAAAAAAGCACAAAAAGAAATGAACAAAATCTCCAAGAAATGTGGGACTATGTGAAGAGACCCAACCTATGTTTGATAGGTGTACCAGAATGTGACGAAGAGAATGAATCCAAGCTGGAAAACACTCTTCAGGATATTATCCAGGAAAATTTCCCCAACCTAGCAAGACAGGTCAATACTCAACTCCAGGGAATACAGAGAACACCACAAAGATACTCCACAAGAAGCACAATCCCAAGGCACATAATCGACAGATTCACCAGGGTTGAAATGAAGGAGAAAATACTTAGGGCAGCCAGAGAGAAAGGTCGGGTCACCCACAAAGGGAAGCCCATCAGACTCACAGCATATCTCTCAGCAGAGACTCTACAAACCAGAAGATAGTGGGGGCAAATATTCAACATCCTTAAAGAAAAGAACTTTCAACCCAGAATTTCATATCCAGCCAAACTGAGCTTCATAAGTGAAGAAAAAATAAAATCCTTCACGAACAAGCAAGTACTCAGAGATTTTGTCACCACTAGGCCTGCTTTACAAGAGCTCCTGAAAGAGGCACTACACATAGAAAGAAACAACCAGTACCATCCATCCTAAAAGCATAAAAATTGCTGAAGACCATCAACAAAATGAAAAACCTACATGAACCAACGTGCAAAACAACCAGCAAGCATCAAAATGGCAGTATCAAATTCACACATAACAATATTAACCCTAAATGTAAATGGGCTAAATGCACCAATCAAAAGACACAGACTGGCAAATCGGATAAAAAACCAAAACCCATCAGTGTACTGTATCCAGGAAACCCAACTCACATACAAAGATACACAAAGGCTCAAAAGGAAAGGATGGAGGAAGATTTACCAAGCAAATGGAGAGCAAAAACAAGCAGGAGTTGCAAATCTCGTCTCTTATAAAATAGACTTTAAAGCAACAAAGATCAAAAGGGACAAAGAAGGTCATTACACAATGGTAAAAGGATCGATACAACAAGAAGAGCTAACGATTCTAAATATATATGGACCCAATATAGGAGCACCCAGATATATAAGGCAAGTTCTTAATGACTTACAAAGAGACTTAGACTCCCACACAATAATAGTGGGAGACTTTAACACTCCACTGTCAATAGCAGACAGATCAACCAGACAGAAAATTATCAAGGATATCCAGGACTTCAACTCAGACATGGAACAAGCAAACCTGATAGACATTTACAGAACTCTCCACCCCAAATCCACAGAATATACATTCTTCTCAGCACCACATCACACTTACTCCAAAATTGACCACATAATTGGAAGTAAAGCACTCCTCAGCAAATGCAAAACAACTGAAATCATAAGAAACAATCACACAGACAATACTGCAATCAAGTTGGAACTCAGAATTCAGACAATAACTCAGAATCGCACAGCTTCATGGAAACTGAACAACTGGCTCTTGAATGTTGATTGGATAAACAATGAAATGAATGCAGAAATATAGAAGTTCTTTGAAACCAACGAGAATGAAGACACAACGTTCCAGAATCTCTGGGACACATTTAAAGCAGTCTGTAGAGGAAAATATATAGCAATAAGTGCCCACAAGAGAAGAGTGGAGAGATCCAAAATTGACACCCTATCATCAAAATTGAAAGAGCTAGAGGAGCAAGATGAAAAAAGCTCAAAACCTAGCTGAAGACAAGAAATAACAAAGATCAGAGCAGAACTGAAGGAGACAGAGACAAGAAAAACCCTTCAAAAAATCAATAAATATAAGAGATGGTTCTTCGAAAAGATCAACAAAATAGACAGACCACTAGCCAGACTGATAAAAAAGAAAAGAGAGAACAACCAAATAGATGCAATAAAAAACGATAATGGGAAAATCACCAAAGATTCCACAGAAATTCAAACCGTCATCAGAGAATACTACAAACAACTCTATGCACATAAACTAGAAAACCAGGAGGAAATGGATAAATTCCTGGACACCTGTGTCCTCACAAGCCTAAATCAGGAGAAAGCAGAAACTATGAATAGACCAATAACAAGGTCTAAAGTTGAGGCAGCAATTAATAGTCTACCACACACAAAAAAAATCCCAGGTCCAGATAGGATCACAGCCGAATTCTACCGGACACACAAAGAGGAGCCATAAATATTCCTTCTGAAACTATTCCAAACAATTCAAAAAGAGGGAACCCTTCCCAAATCATTTCATGAGACCCACATCATCCTGATACCAAAACCCGGCAGAGACTCAACAAGTAAAGAAAACCAGGCCAATATCCATGATGAACATAGATGCAAAAAATTTCAATAAAATACTGGTAAACCGATTGCAACAGCACATTAAAAATCTTATCCATCATGATCAAGTAGTATTCATCCCGGGGATGCATGGCTGGTTGAACATACGCAAGTCTATAAATGTAATTCACCACATAAACAGAAGCAAAAACAAAAACCACATGATTATCTCAATTGACGCAGAGAAGGCATTTGACAAAATTCAACAGCCCTTCATGCTAAAAACCCTCAATAAACTTGGGAATGATGGAACATATCTCAAAGTAATAAAAGCTATTTATGACAAACCAGCAGACAATATCATACTTAATGGGCAAAAATTGGAAGCATTCCCTTTGAAATCCGGCACTAGACAAGGATGCCCTCTCTTACCACTCCTATTCAACATAGTACTGGAAGTTCTAGCCAGAGCAATCAGGCAGGAAAAAGAAATAAAGTGTATTCAAATAGGAAAGGTGGAAGCCAAATTGTCTCTATTGGCAGACGACATGATAGTATACTTAGAAGACCCCATCACTTCAGAGCAAAAGTTCCTGAAACTGATAAACAACTTCAGCAAACTCTCAGGATATAAAATCAATGTGCAAAATTCACAAGCATTTCTATACACCAATAACAGCCTTAAAGAGAACCAAATCAAGAACTAACTGCCATTCACAATTGCTACAAAGAAAATAAAATACCTACAAACACAACTCACAAGGAATGTAAGGGACCTCTTTAAGGAAAACTACAAACCACTGCTCAACGAAATAAGAGAGGACACAAACAGATGGAGAAACATTCCATGTTCGTGGTTAGTAAGAATCAATATCTTAAAAATGGCTATACTACCCAAAGTAATTTACACAATCAATGCTATCCCCATCAAATTACCATTGAATTTCTTCACAGAACTGAAAAAACCACCATGAATTTCATATGGATCCAAAAAAGAGTCCGCATAACCAAGTCAATTCTAAGCAAAAAGAACACAGCGGGAGGCATCACACTACCAGACTTCAAACTATACTACAAGGCTACAGTAATCAAAAGAGCATGGTACTCGTACCAAAACAGAGATATAGACCAATGGAACAGAATAGAAGCACCGGAGGCAACACACCATATCTACAACCATATAATCTTTGAAAAACCAGACAAAAACAAACAATGGGGAAAGGATTCCCTATTTAATAAATGGTGTTGGGAATACTGGCTAGCCATGTGTAGAAAGCAGTAACTGGACCCCTTCCTGACACCTTACAGTAAAATTAACTCCAGATGGATTAAAGACTTAAACATAAGACCTGACAGCATAAAAACCCTAGAGAATAATCTAGGCAAAACCATTCAGGACATAGGAGTAGGCAAAGTCTTCATGAACAAAACACCAAAAGCATTGGCAACAAAAGCCAAAATAGACAAATGGGACCTAATCAAACTCCACAGCTTCTGCACGGCAAAAGAAACAGTCACTAGAGTGAATCGGCAATCATCAGAAGGGAAAATATCTTTGCAGTTTACACATCTGACAAAGGGCTGAATCCAGAATTTACAAAGAACTCAAACAGATTTACAGAAAAAAAAAACAAACCCATTCAAAAATGGGCAAAGGATGTGAACAGACACTTTACAAAAGAAGACATACATGAGGCCAATAAACATATGAAAAAATGCTCAACATCACTGGTCATTAGAGAGATGCAAATCAAAACCACCTTGAGATACCATCTCACACCAGTTAGAATGGCGATCATTAAAAAATCGGGAGTCAGCAGTTGCTGGAGAGGTTGTGGAGAAATAGGAACACTTTTACACTGTTGGTGGGAGTGTAAATTAGTTCAACCATTGTGGGAGAGAATGTGGCAATTCCTCAGGGACCTAGAAATAGAAATTCTATTGGACCCAGCAATTTCATTACTGGGTATATAACGAAAGGACTATAAATCGTTCTACTATAAGGACACATGCACACAAATGTTCATTGCAGCACTATTTGCCATAGCAAAGAACTGGAACAAACCCAAATGCCCAACGATGATAGACTGGACTGGGAAAATGTGGCACATATACACCATGGAATATTATGCAGCAATCAAAAATGATGAGTTTGTGTCCTTGGCAAGGACATGGATGAATCTGGAGAACATCATTCTCAGCAAACTGACACAAGAACAGAAAAAGAAATGCCGCATATAATCACTCCTAGGTGGGTGAGAAAAATGAGAACACATGGACACAGAGAGGCGGTTTACTGTACACTGGGGTCTATTGGGGGGAATGGGGGAGAGACAGCGTGGGGGGCTGGGGAGGGATAGCCTGGGGATGAATGCCAAGTGTGGGTGAAGGGGAGGAAGGCAGCAAAACACACTGCCATGTGTCCACCTATGCAACTATCTTGCACGTTCTGCACATGTACCCTAAATCCTATAATGAAATAAAAATTTTTAAAAAAATAAATAAAAAGAAATTGTATACTGAGGATTCCCCAGGTGTGTATCATTTAGGAAGGTATAGAATGAGTGGCCGTATAAAAAATTCTCGACAATTACCCTCGTGTTCATTATGCACTGAGGCTCTAAATGATTGGCTACATGATGTAGACACTTAACTCTTCCGCAGGTGTGTAATATTGAAGGAGACTTTGACTAAGTGGGCATAAAAAAGAGACTCTTGTGTATTGCCCAGGTGTGCATTACTTACAAAGACTCTGAATCTGTAGCCATTTGAAGAAGCACTTGACTATTTCTGAGGGGAGTATTATTCAGAGGCCCTGAATGAGTGGCCAAGTGAAACAGATTCCTGACTTATCAGATATTCATATTATTCACAGAAACCCTGAAAGAGTGGCCCTATGTAATAGACCCCATTTCACTCCACAGGTGTGTGTTATTTTTGAATCTTCAAACGAATCGCCATATGAAATAGACTAATGATTATTCCCACATGTGCAGTATTCGAAGAAGTTTTGTATGGGTGTCAATATCAAATAGTCTCCTATCACACATGTGTGTATCATTCACGGAACTGCTTAATTTGGGGCTACCTTAAATAGAGTCCTGACTACTCCACCGCTGTTTATTACACACTGAAGCTCTGAACGATAGGCCATATTAAATAGACTCCATACTATTGCCCCATTGTGCATTATTCGGTAATGCTGTGATTGAATGGCCATATGACATGGACTCTGACTATTCCCAAGATGGGTATTCCTTAGTGAGTTTCTGAATGAGTGACCGCATAAAATAGACTCCTGACTCTATCCTCTTGACTATTTCTCAGCTGTGCATTTTCCACTGAGTCGCTGGGTGAATCGTCATATCAAATAGTCTCCAGACTGTTCCCCAGATGTGCATTATTCAGTGAGTCTCTGAATAAGTGGCTATATACAGTAGAATCCTCAGTATTTTTCAGATATATATGACTCCTCACTGTGGATCTGAATGAATGGCCATTTGAAACACACTCCTGACTTTTCCATAGTTCTGTATTATTCTGTGAGTCTCTGAATGCGTGGCCATAAAATAGAAACTCCTGAATACTTCTCAGGCGTGCGTTTATACATTCGGCTCTAAATGAGTGGCTATACGAAATACAATCCTGACATTCCCCAAGGTGTATGTTATTCAGTTAGGATCTAAATATGTGGCTATAGAAAATAGAATTCTGACTACAATACAGGTGTTCCTTATTCAATGAAGCTCTGAAATAGATGCCATATGTAATAGCGTCCTGAGTATTCCCCAGGTATGTATTACTCAGTGAGGCTCTGAAAGTTTGGCCATATGAAATTGTTTCCTGACTAGTCCACATGTGTGTTTTTCTGAGTCTGACTCTGAATATTTGGGCCTATGGAATAGACTAGTGACTATTACAAAGTTGTGTATTACCCACTCAGGCTTTGATTTTGTGGCCATATAAAATTGACTGGTGTCTATTCCACATGTGTGCATTATTCCCTGTGGCTGTATATGAGAGGCTCATAAAACTACCCCAGGTGTGTATTACTCAGTGAGGCTCCTCTTGTGTTAACATATGAAACAGGATGCTTTCTATATTAAATACTTGTATTATTCAGTGAATCTCTAAATGAGTGGCCATATGAAATAGAGTGCTGAGTACTTTACATTTGTGCATTATTCACTGCGGTTACGAGTCAGTGGCCAAATAAAATGGAATCCTGACTGATCCATACGTGCATATTATCTACTGAGGCTATGAATGAGTGTCTAAATGAAATAGACTACTGACTACTCCACAGGTGTGCATTATTAAACGAGGCTCTGAATGAATGTCTATCAAAAATAGACTCCAATTTATTCTCCTGGTGTGTATTATTCAGTGAGGCTCAGAAGATGTGGCCGTATTAATTAGATTCCTTACTATAGAAAGGGTCTGTCTTATTCACTGAGGCTCTGAATATGTGTCTACATAAAATAGACTCATGAATACACCACATTATTCAGTGACACTCAGAATGAGAGGCCACATGAAAAAGTCTCCTGACTACTCCACAGGTGTGCACTATTTAGTTAGAATCTGAATGTGGATATAAAATAAATCCTGACTATTTCCCCAGGTGTGTACATTTAGTGAGGCTCTCAATGAGTGGCCATAGGAAAGAGACTTATGACTATTCCGCAGGTGTTCATTATTCAGTGATTCTCAGAATGAGTGGCCATATAAAATAGACTCCAGAAAATATCAAAAGAGTGTAATATTCAGTGAGGCTGCGAAAGGGTGGCCATATAAAACAGACTTCTAATTACTCCACATGTGCGTTATTCACTGCTTGTATGAATGAGTAGCCGTATGACATAGACTCCTCATTATTCTCCATGTGTGCATTATTCAAACAGGTTCCGAATGAGTGTGATTACTAAATAGACTTCTGACACTCCCCCAGGTGTGTATTACTCTGCGATACCCAGAATTAGAGTTCATATGAAATAGACTCCTGACTATCACCCATGTGTATATCATTCAGAAAAACACTTAATCCATGGTTATCTTAAACAGTGTCCTGATTACTCCATAGAAGTTTATTATTCACTGAAGCTTTAAATGAGAGGCCATATAAAATAGACACCTGACTACTGCTTCATTGTAAATTATTCAATAAAGTTCTAAATGAGTCGTAGTATAAAATAGAATCCTGAGGATTCCCCGAATGAGTATCATTCAAAGAGGCACCTATTTAGTGGCCATATAAAAAATTCTTGACTATTACGCTGGTGTGCATTATTCACTGAGGCTCTAAATGAGTGGCTACATGAAGTAGACTCTTAACTCTTCCCCAGGTGTGTATTATTGAATGAGACTCTGATTAAGTGGGCATAATAAAGAGACTCTTGTGTATTGCCCAGGAGTGCATTACTTACGAAGACTCTGAATCTGTAGCCATTTAAAGTTGATTCTTGACTATTTCTGAGGAAAGTATTATCCACAGAGGCCCTGAATGGATGACCATGTGAAAGAGATTCCTGACTTATCAGATATACATGTTATTTATTGAAACCCTGAAACAGTGCCCTTATGAAATAGACCCCATTTTACTCCACAGGTGTGCATTATTTTTTGACTCTACAAACGAATCACCATATAAAATAGACTAGTGATTATTCCCCACATGAGCAGTATTCGAAAACGTTCTGTATGAGTGTCCATATCAAATAGTCTATTGACTATCACACGTATGTGTAACATTCATGGAGCTGCTTAATTTGGGGCTACCTAAAATAGGGTCCTGAATACTCCACAGCTGTTTATTATGCACTGAAGCTCTAAATGAGAGGCCATATAAAGTAGACTTTTTACTATTGCCCCATTGTGCATTACGCAATAATGCTGTGATTGAGGGGCCATATGACCTGGACTCTGACTATTCCCAAGGTGTGTATTCTTCAGTGAGTTTCTGAATGGGTGACTGCAAAAAATAGACTCCTGACTCTATCCTCTTGACTATTTCTCAGCTCTGCATTTTCCAGTGAATCGCTGGGTGAACGGCCATATCAAAGAATAGTCAGACTATTCCCCAGGTGTGCATTATTCAGTGAGTCTCTGAATAAGTGGCTACATATAATAGAATCCTGAGTATTTTTCAGATATATATAATTCTTCACTGAGGTTCTGATTAAGTGGCCATGTGAAATTCACTCCCGACATTTTCATAGGTCTGTATTATTCTGTGAGGCTGTGCATGAGTGTCCATAAAATAGATACTCCTGAATACTCCTCAGGCGTGCGTTTTCACATTCAGCTCTAAATGAGTGGCTATACGAAATAGAATTCTGACTTTTCCCAAGGTGTATATTATTCAGTTAGGCTCTGAATATGCGGCTATACAAAATTGAATTCTGACTACAATACAGGCGTTTCTTATTCAATGAAGCTCTGAAAGAAAAGTCATATGTAATAGCGTCCTGAGTATTATCTAGGTATGTATTATTCACTGAGGCTCTGAAACATTGGCCATATAAAATTGTTGCCTGACTAGTACACAGGTGTGCATTCTTGACACTGAATCTGAATATTTGGGCATATGGAACAGGGTAGTAACTATTCCAAAGTAGTGTATTCCTCACTCAGGCTTTGATTTTGTGGCCATATAAAATTGACTGGTGTCTATTACACACGTGTGCATTATTCATTGAGGCTGTAAATTAGACGCTATATAAAGTAGACTCCTAAAATTTCCCCAGGTGTGTATTACTCAGTGAGGCTCTGCTTGTGTGACCATAAAAAACATGATGCTGTCTATCTTAAATATTTGTATTATTCAGTGAATCTCTGAATGAGTGGCCATATGAAATAGACTCCTGAGTACTTTACATTTGTGAATCTGACTTATTCACTTGGGTTCTGAATATGTGTCTACATGAAATAGACTCCTGACTACACCACATTATTCAGTGACACTTCGAATGAGAGGCCACATGTAAAAGTCTTCTGACTATTCCACACGTGTGCATTATTTAGGGAGACTCTGAATGAGGGTATAAAATATATCCTGAGATGTGGGTAATGGTTAGTTTGACTGAGTATAATGTCCTTAAACCCAAGTGCTTTTATTGTATAGGTGTTGCCAGGTCTCTTTGACAACCTTAGTAGAGCATCAAGAATGCTTTTATTTTCATCTAAATTGTCAATGTTTAATTTTCTAAGCATTTAGAAGTGATGCCCTATTTGTACAGTATCCTGCTGTGGTTTGTGCCTTTAATACTATATGTAAGTAACTAATAAACCAAAGTCAGAATTTTTGGCTGAAGAACAAATGAATTTTACAAATGTTATTAAAATCAGCTTTGTTAAAGTTGCTGATTGAATTTAAATCAGACAAAGAATGTTTGATTGATCAGTGTCTCATTTCCAGCTAAGCAAATCACGTAATTGTCTCTTGAACCTCACAACACTCGAATAAATATTCAAGAACTACTCAGGGTAGATTATTTCACAGGAAAGAAGATACAGACAAGACTTGACGCATTCTACCTGTCTTTAGCAGGAAGTTTAAAGTACAACTTGAAATGTATGGAGACCTTGCCCAAGGCAACAGATACAAATGATTGCCTACATGGAGAAATACTTTTTAATCAGTAGATTATCCAACAAGATGGCAAAATTCTTGCTTGTCCAGCAGTTCAACAAAGCATTTTCTGTAGGTTATTCTATTTTCAGATAGTAAAAACGTCTTTCCAACTTTCCTCTGTCACTTGCCTGATTTCTTTCAACCCCTAAATTGGAAATCTCTTATGTTCTTTTATTCAATTCAGTATAGATAGAAAAGAAGACAGTGCAATTTTAATTTCAGTTCCTATATCCTATTTTAAAATGTTAGATTCCTTGAATTTAGTGCACAGTGTGATTCAGTTAACATTCGAATATTGTACATTTCAAAATTGCTAAGAGTGTAAATTGCAAGTGTTCTGACCACAGAAAGAAGTGTTTGAAGTGATGAATGTGTTAACTAGCTGGATTTGATTATTCCTCATTGTATTCGTAAGTTATATCACTTTATACCCCATAAATTTATACAATTATACATTTTCAATTTATAATAAATATTTAAAGATATGTAAAATGTTTATATATATATACATATATATCTCCTGACTATTTCCCCAGGTGTGTACATTCAGTGAGGCTCTCAATGACTGGCCATAATAAAGAGACTTCTGACTATTCCCCTGGTGTGCATTATTCAGTGAGTCTCTTAATAAGTGGCTATATATAATAGAATCCTGAGTATTTTCCAGATATACATAATTCTTCAAGGAGGTTCTGAATAAGTGGCCATGTGAAATACACTCCTGACTTTTCCATAGGTCTGTATTATTCTGTGAGTCTCTGAATGTGTGGCCATAAAATACAGACTCCTGAATACTCCTCAGGCGTGCATTTTTACATTCGGCTCTAAATGAGGGGCTATATGAAATAGAATTTTGACTTTCCACAAGGTGTATGTTATTCAGTTAGGCTCTGAATATATGGCTATAGAAAATACAATTCTGACTACAATACAGGTGTTCCTTATTCAATGAAGCTCTGAAATAGATGCCATATTTAATAGCGTCCTGAGTATTCCTCACGTATGTATTATTCACTGAGGCTCTGAAACCTTGGCCACATGAAATTGTTTTCTGACTAGTCCACAGGTGTGTATTATTGACTCTGTCTCTGAATATTTGGGTATATGGAATACACTAGTGACTATTCCAAAGTTGCATATTACTCACTCAGGCTTTGATTTTATGGTCATATAAAATAGACTAGTGTCTATTCCACATGTGTGCATTATTGGCAGAGGCTGTAAATTAGAGGCTATATAAAGTAGACTCCTAACACTTCCCCAGGTATGTATTACTCAGTGAGGTTTTTCTTGTGTTACCATATGAGACAGGATGTTTTCTATCTTAAATATTTGTATTATTTAGTGAATCTCTAAATGAGTGGCTATATGAAATAGACTGCTGAGTACTTTGCCTTTGTGCATTATTCACTGAGGTTAGGAGTCAGTGGGCATATGAAGTGGAATCCTGACTAATCCACATGTACATATTGTCCCCTGAGGCTATGAATATTTGTCTAAATGAAATAAACTCCTGGCTACTCCACAGGTGTGCATTATTCACTGAGGCTTGGAATGAATATTTATCGAAAATAAACTCCAAATTATTCTAAGGGTGTGTATTATTCAGTGAGCCTCAGAATATGTGGCCATATAAATTAGATTTCTTACTAGAGAAAGGGTCTGTCTTATTCACTAAGGCTCTGAATATGTGTCTACATGAAAGAGACACCTGAATACACATTATTTACTGACACTCCGAATGAGAGGCCACATGAAAAAGCCTCCTGATTATTCCACAGGTGTGCATTATTTAGTGAGACTCTGAATGAGGGGATAAAAGTAATTCCTGACTCTTTCCCCAGGTGTGTACATTTAGTGACGCTCTCAATGAGTGGCCATAGGAAAGAGACTTCCGACTATTCTGCAGGTGTGCATTATTCAGTGATTCTCTGAATGAGTGGCCATTAAAAATAGATTCCAGACTATATCACAAGTGTGTAATATTCACTGAGGCTGTGAAAGGGAAGCCATAAGAAACAGACTTCTAATTACACCACATTTGTGTTATTCACTGTTTGTCTGAATGAGTAGCCATATGACATAGACTCCTCATTATTATCCATGTGTGCATTATTCAAACAGTTTCTTTATGAGTGCACATACCAAATACACTCCTGACACTCCCCAGGTGTGTATTACTCAGGGATTCCCAGAATTAGAGTTCATATAAAATAGACTCCTGTCTATCACCCAGGTGTGTATCATTCAGGAAGGTACTTAATTCGTGGCTATCTTAAACAGCGTCCTGATCACTCTATAGAAGTTAGTTACTCACTGCAACTTTGAATGAGAGGCCACATAAAATAGACACTGGACTATTGCTCCATTGTTAATTATTCAATAACGTTCTAAATGAGTGATAGTATGAAATAGAATCCTGGGTATTCCCCAGGTGTGTATCATTCAAGGCAGAACAGAATGAGTGGCCATAAAGAAAACTATTACACTTATGTGCATTATTCACTGAGGGTCTAAATGAGTGGCTACAGGAAGTAGACCCTTAACTCTTCCCCAGGTGTGTATTATTGAATGAGACTCTGACTAAGTGAGCATAAAAAAGAGAGTCTTGTGTATTGCCCAGGTGTGCATTACTTACAGAGACACTGAATGTGTAGTCATTTGAAGTAGACCCTTGACTATTTATGAGGAGAGTATTATTCACAGAGGCCCTGAACGAGTGGCCATGTGAAAGAGATTCCTGTCTTATCAGATATACATATTATTCACTGAAACACAGAAATAGTGGCCTTATAAAGTAGATGCCATTTTAGTCCACAGCTGTGCGTTATTTTTTGACTCTCCAAATGAATCACCATATAAAGAAGAGTAGTGGTTATTCCCCACATGTGCAGTATTCGAAGAGGTTCTGTATAAGTGTCCATATCAAATAGTCTCCTGACTATCATACATGTGTTTGTAATTCACGGAGCTGCTTCATTTGGGGCTACCTTAAATAGGGTCCTGCCTACTCCACAGTTGTTTATTATGCACTGAAACTCTAAATGAGAGGCCAAATGAAATAGACTCCTTACTATTGCCCCATTGTGCATTATTAGGTAATGCTGTGATTGAGGGGCCATATGACCTGGACTCTGACTATTCCCAAGGTGTGTATTCTTCAGTAAGTTTCTGATTATGTGACCACTTAAAATAGACTCCTGACTCTATTTTCTTGACTATTTCTCAGCTGCACATTTTTCACTGAGTCACTGAATGAACTGTCATATCAAATAGTCTCCAGACAATTCCCCGGGTGTGCATTATTCAGTGAGTCTCTGAATAAGTGGCTATATATAATAGAATCCTGAGTATTTTCCAGGTATATATGATTCTTCACTAAGCATCTGAATAAAGGGCCATGTGAAATACACTCCTGACTTTTCCATAGGTCTGTATTATTCTGTGAGGCTGTGAATGAGTGGCCATAATATAGAGACTCCTGAATACTCCTCAGGCGTGTGTTTTTACATTCGGCTGTAAATGAGTGGTTATACAAAAACAGAATCCTGGATTTCCCCAAGGTGTATGTTATTCAGTTAAGCTCTGAATATGTAAATACATGAAACAGAATTCTGACTGCAATACAGGGATTCCTTATTCAATGAGGCTCTGAAAAAGATGCCATATGTAATAGCGTTCCAAATATTTTCAAGGTTTATATTATTCACTGAGGCTCTAAACCTTTGTCCATATAAAATTGTTTCCTGACTAGTCCACCGGTGTGTATTACCTACTCTGACTCTGAATATTTGGGCATATGGAATAGACTAGTGACTATTTCAAAGTTGTGTATTACTCACTCAGGCTTTGATTTTGTGGTCATATAAAAATAGACTCTTGTTTATTCCAAACGTTTGCATTATTCGCTGAGGCTGTAAATGTGAGGCTATATAAAGTAGACTTTTAACACTTCCCCAGGTGTGTATTACTCAGCGAGGCTCTTCTTGTGTGACCATATGCAACAGGATGCTGTCTATCTTAAATATTTGTATTATTCAGTGAATCTCTGAATGAGTGACTATATGAAATAGACTGCTGAGTGCTTTACATTTGTGCATTTTTCACTGAGGTAACAAGTAAGTGGCCCTATGAAATGGAATCCTGACTAATCCACACGTGCATATTATCTACTGAGGCTGGGAATAAGTGTCCAAATCAAATAGACTCCTGGCTACTCCACAGGTGTGCATTATTCACCGAGGCTCTGAATGAATGTCCATCAATAATAGACACCAAATTATTCTCCAGGTGTGTATTATTCAGTGAGGCTCAGAAAATGTGGCCATATAAATTAGATTTCTTTATATAGCAAGGGTCTGTCTTATTCACTGAGGTCTGAATATGTGTCTACATGAAATAGACTCCTGACTACAGCACATTATTCAGTGACAATCTGAATGAGAGGCCACCTGGAAAAGCCTCCTGAAAATTCCACAGGTGTGCATTATTTAGTGAGACTCTGAATGAGGGGATAAAAGTAAATCCTGACTATTTCTCCAGGTGTGCACATTTAGTGAGGCTCTCAGTGAGTGGTCATAGGAAAGAGACTTCTGTCTATTCTACAGGTGTGCATTATTCAGTGATTCTTTGAATGAGTGGCCTTAAAAATATACTCCAGAGTATATCACAAGTGTGTAATATTCAGTGAGGCTCTGAAGGAGGGGCCATATGAAACAGACTTCTAATTACTCCACATGTGCGTTATTTACTGTTTGTCTGAATGAGTAGCCATATGACATAGACTCCTCATTATTCTCCATGTGTGCAATATTCAACCAGGTTCTGTATGAGTGTCCATACCAAATAGACTTCTGACACTCCGACATGTGTGTATTACTCAGCGATATGCAGAATTAGAGTTCATATGAAATAGACTCCTGACTATCACCCAGGTTTGTATCATTCAGGAAGGCACTGAATTTGTGGCTATCTTAAACACCGTCCTGACTACTTCATAGAAGTTCATTATTCACTGCAACTTTGAATGAGAGGCCATATAAAATAAAGACCTGACTATTGCTCCATTGTGATTTGTTCAATAAGGTTCTAAATGAGTGGTAGTATAAAATAGAATCCTGAAAATTTCCAAGATGTTATCATTCAGGGAGGCACAGAATGAGTGGCCACATAAAAAATCCTCGACTATTACACTGGTGTGAATTATTCACTGGGGCTCTAAATGAGTGGCTACATGAAGTAGGCTCTTAACTCTTTCCCAGGTGTGTATTATTGAATGAGACTCTAACTAGGTGGGCATCAAAAAGAGACTCTTGTGTATTGCCCAAGTGTGCATTATTTACAGAGACTTTGAATGTGTAGCACTTTGAAGTTGATCCTTGACTATTTCTGAGGGGAGTGTTATTCAAAAAGTCCCTAAAAGACTGGCAATGTAAAAGAGATTCCTGACTTATCAGATATACATATTATTCACAGAAACACTGAAAGAGTAGACTTAAGAAATAGACCTCATTTTACTCTACAGGAGTGCATTATTTTTTGACTCTCCAAACGAATCACCATATGAAATAGACTAGTGATTATTGCCCACATGTGCAGTATTCTAAGAGCTTCTTTATGAGTGTTCATATCAAATAGTCTCCTGACTATTACACATTTGTTTATGATTCACGCAGCAGCTTAATTTGGGTCTACGTTAAATAGGGTCCTGACTACTCCACAGATGTTTATTACGCATTGAAGCTCTGAATGAGAGGCCATATGACATCACCTCCTTAGTATTGCCCCATTGTGCATTATTCGGTAATGCAGTAATTGAATGGCCATATGACCTGGAGTCCGACTATTCCCAAGGTGTGTATTCTTCAGTGAGTTTCTGAACGAGACCACATAAAACAGACTCCTGACTCTATCCTCTTGATTATTTCTCTGCTCTAAATTTTCCACTGAGTCGCTTGGAGAACGGTCATATCAAATTGTCTCCAGACTATTCCCCTGGTGTGCATTATTCTGTGAGTCTCTGAATGAGTGGCTATATATAATAGAATTCTGAGTATTTTCTAGATATATATGATTCTTCACTGAGGTTCTCAATAAGTGGCCATGTGAAATACACTCCTGACTTTTCCATAGGTCTGTTTTATTCTGTGAGGCTCTGAATGAGTGGCCATAAAATAGAGACTCCTGAATACTTCTCAGGCATGCTTATTGGCATTCGGATCTAAATGAGTGGCTATACTAAATAGAATCGTGACTTTCCCCAAGGTGTATGTTATTCAGTTATGGTCTGAATATGTGGCTCTACGAAATAGAATTTTGATTAAAATACAGGTGTTTCTTATTCAATGAAGCTGTTAAAAGAATGCTATATGTAAGAGCGTATTGAGTATTTTTCAGGTATGTATTATTCACAGAGGCTTTGAAACTTTGGCCATATGAAATTGTTTCCTGACTTGTCAACACGTGTGTATTATTGACTCTGACTCTGAATATTTGGGCATAGGGAATAGACTAGTGACCATTCCAAAGTTGTGTATTACTCACTCAGGCTTTGATTCTGTGGTCATATAAAATAGACTAGTGTCTATTCCACACGTGTGCACTATTCCCTGAGGCTGTAAATTAGAGGCTATATAAAGTAGAATTCTAACACTTCTATAGGTGTGTATTACTCAGTGAGGTGCTTCTTGTGTGACCATATAAAACAGAATGCTGTCTATCTTAAACATTTGTATTATTCAGTGAATCTCAAAATGAGTGGCTATATGAAATAGACTCCTGAGGACTTCACATTTGTGCATTATTCACTGAGGTTATGAGTCAGTGTTCATATGAAATGGAATCCTAACTAATACACACGTGCATATTATTCACGAAGGCTATGAATGAGTGTCCAAATAAAATAAACTCCTGGCTACTCCACAGGTGTGCATTATTCACTGACGTTCTGAATGAATGTCCATCAAAAATAGACTCCAAATTATTCTCCACGTGTGCATTATTCAGTGAGGCTCAGAAGATGTGGCCATATTAATTAGATTCTTTACTATAGCCAGGGTTTGTCTTATTCACTGAGGCTCTGAATATGTGTCTACATGAAATAGATTCCTGACTACACCACATTATTCAATGACACTCCGAATGAGAGGCCACATGAAAGAGCCTCCTGAAAATTCCACAGGTGTGCATTATTTAGTGAGACTCTGAATGAAGGGATAAAATTAAATACTGACTATTTCCCCAGGTATGTACACTTAGTGAGGCTCTCAATGAGTGGCCATAGGAAGAGATTTCTGACTATTCTGCAGGTGTGCATTATTCAGTGATTCTCTGAATGAGTGGCCCTAAAATATAGACCCCAGACTATATCACAAGTGTGTAATATTTAGTGAGGCTGTGAAAGAGGGGCATATGAAACATACTTGTAATTACTCCACATGTGCGTTATTCACTGTTTGTCTGAATGGGTAGCCATGTGACATAGACTTCTCATTATTCTCCATGTGTGCATTATTCAAACAGGTTCTGTATTAGTGTCCATACGAAATAGACTCCTGACACTCCAACAGGTGTGTATTACTCAGCGATATGCAGAATTAGAGTTCATATGAAATAAAATCCGGACTATCACCCAGGTTTGTATCATTCAGGAAGGCAATTAATTTGTGGCTATCTTCAACAGTGTCCTGATTATTCCATAGAAGTTTATTATTCACTGCATCTTTGAATGAGAGGCCATATAAAATAGACGCCTGACTATAGCTCCATTGTGATTTATTCAATAAGGTTCTAAATGAGTGGTAGTATAAAATAGAATTCTGAAAATTCCCAACGTGTGTATCATTCAGGAAGGCACAGAATGAGTGGCCATATAAAAAATTCTCGACTATTACCCTGGTGTGCATTATTCACTGAGTCTCTATATGAGTGGCTACATGAAGTAGATTCTTAACTCTTCCCCAGGTGTGTATTCTTGAATGAGACTCTGACTAAGTGGGCATAAAAAAGAGACTCTTGTGTATTGCCCAGGTGTGCATTACTTACAGAGACTCTGAATGTGTAGCCATTTGAAGTAGGCCCTTGACTATTTCTTAGGGGAGTATTATTCACAGTGGCCCTGAATGAGTGGCTATGTGAAAGAGATTCCTGACTTATCAGATATACACATTATTCACTGAAACACTGAAAGAGTGTCCTTATAAAATACACCCCATTTTACTCCAAAAGTGTGCGTTATTTTTTGACTCTCCAAACAAATCATCATATAAAATGGACTAGTGATTGTTCCCCCTATGTGCAGTATTCAAAGAGATTCTGTTGGAGTGTCCATGTCAAATAGTCTCCTGAGTATCACACATGTGTGTATCATTCACGATGCTGCTTAATTTGGGGCTACCTTAAATAGGGTCCAGACTACTTCACAGCTGTTTATTATGCACTGAAGCTCTGAATGATAGGCTATATGAAATAGATTCCTTACTATTTCTCCATTGTGCATTATTCAGCAATGCTGTGATTGAGCGGCCATATGACCTGGACTCTGAGAATTCCCAAGATGTGTATACTTCAGTGAGTTTCTGAAAGAATGTCCACATAAAATAGGCTCCTGACTCTATCCTCTCGACTATTGCTCAGCTCTGCTTTTTCCACTGATTCACTAGGTAAACGGTCATATCAAAGAGGCCCCATACTATTTCCCATGTTTGAATAATTTAGTGAGTCTCGGATAAGTGGTTATATATAAAAGAATCCTGAGTATTTTCCAGATATATATGATTCTTCACTGAGTTTCTAAATAAGTGGCCATGGGAAATACACTCCTGACTTTTCCATGGGTCTGTATTATTCTGTGAGGCTCTGAAAGATTGGCCATAAAATACAGACTCCTGAATACACCTCAGGCGTGCATTTTTACATTCGGTTCTAAATGAGTGGCTATACGAAATAGAATCCTGACTTTCCCCAAGGTGTATGTTATTCAGTTAGGCTCTGAATATTTGGCTATAAGAAATAGAATTCTGACTACAATACACGTGTGCCTTATTCAAAGAAGCTCTGATATAAATGCCATATGTAATAGCGTCCTGAGTATTCTTCAGGTAAGTATTATTCACTGAGTCTCTGAAACTTTGGCCATATGAAGCTGTTTCCTCAGTAGTCCACAGGTGTGTATTATTGACTCTGACTCTGAATATTTGGGCATATAAAATTGACTAGTGACAATTCCAAAGTTGTGTATTACTCAGGCTTTGATTTTGTGGCCATATTAAATAGACTGGCGTCTATTCCACACGTGTGCATTATTTGATGAACCTGTAAATGAGAGGCTATATAAAGTAGACTCCTAACACTTATCCATGTGTGTATTATTCAGTGAGGCTCTTCTTGTGTAACCATATGAAACAGGATGCTGTCTATCTGAAGTATTTGTATTATTCAGTGAATGTCTGAATGAGTGGCTATATGAAATAGACTGCTGAGTACTTTATATTTGTGCATTATTCACTAAGGTTATGAGTCAGTTGCCCTATAAAATGGAATCTTGACTAATTCACAAGTGCACATTATCCACTGTGGCTATGAATGAGTGTCCAAATGAAATAGATTCCTGACTATCCAACAGGTGTGCATTATTCACCGAGGCTCTGAATGAATGTCCATCGAAAATAAACTCCAAGTTATTCTCCAAATGTGTATTATTCAGTGAGGCTCAGAAGATGTGGCCATATTAATTAGAATCCTCACTATAGCAAGAGTCTCGTTTCCACTGAGGCTCTGAATATGCATCTAAATAAAATAGACTCCTGACTACACCACATTATTCAGTGACACTACGAATGAGAGGCCACATGAAAAAGTCTCCTGACTATTCCACAGATTTGCATTATTTATTGAGACTCTGAATGAGAGGATAAAAGCAAATCCTATTTTCCCAGTTGTGTACATTTAGTGATGCTCTTAACGAGTTGCCATAGGAAAGAGACTTCTAACTATTTTGCAGGTGTGCATTATTCAGTGATTCTCTGAATCAGTGGCCATAAAAATAGACTCAATTCAATATCACAAGTGTGTAATATTCAGTGAGGCTGTGAAAGAGCAGCCATACAAAACAGACTTCTAATTACTCCACATGTGCATTATTCACTGTTTTTCTTTCTTTTTTTTTTAATTTTTATTGCATTATAAGATTTGGGGTACAGGTGCAGAACCTGCAAGATAGTTGCATAGGTACACACATGGCAGTGTGCATTGCTGCCTTCCTCCCCTTAACCCACACTTGGCATTCATCCCCAGGCTATCCCTCCCCAGCCCCCACCGCTGTCCCTCCCGCATTTCCCCCAATCGACCCCAGTGTGTAGTAGACCCCCTCTCTGTGTCCACGTGTTCTCAGTTTTCTCACCCACCTATGAGTGAGTATATGCGGTATTCCTTTTTCTGTTCTTGTGTCAGTTTGCTGAGAATGATGTTCTCCAGATTCATCCATGTCCTTGCAAAGGACACAAATTCATCATTTTTTATTGCTGCATAATATTACATGGTGTATATGTGCCACATTTTCCTAGTCCAGTCTATCATCGATGGGCATTTGGGTTGGTTCCAGTTTTTGCTATTGTAAACAGTGCTGCAATGAACATTCGGGTGCATGTGTCCTTATAGCAGAACGATTTATGGTCCTTTGGATATAAGCCCAGTAATGGGATTGTTGGGTCAAATGGAATTTCTATTTCTAGGTCCATGAGGAATCGCCACACTGTCTTCCACAGTGGTTGAACTAATTTACACTCCCACCAACAGTGTAAGAGTGTTCCTATTTCTCCACATCCTCTCCAGCATCTGCTGTCTCCAGATTTTTTAATGATCGCCATTCTAACTGGTGTGAGATGATATCTCAATGTGCTTTTGATATGCATCTCTCTAATGACCAATGATGATGAGCACTTTTTCATATGTTTGTTGGCCTCATGTATGTCTTCTTTTGTAAAGTTTCTGTTCATATCCTTTGCCAATTTTTGAATGGGCTTGTTTGTTTTTTTCCTGTAAATCTGCTTGAGTTCTTTGTAAATCCTGGATATCAGCCCTTTGTCAGATGTGTAAACTGCAAAGATTTTTTCCCATTCTGATGGTTGCCGATTCACTCTAGTGACTGTTTCTTTTGCCGTGCAGAAGCTGTGGAGTTTGATTGGGTCCCATTTGTCTATTTTGGCTTTTGTTGCCAATGCTTTTGGTGTTTTGTTCATGAAGTCCTTGCCTACTCCTATGTCCTGAATGGTTTTGCCTAGATTTTCTTCTAGGGTTTTTATGGTGCCAGGTTTTATGATTAAGTCTTTAATCCATCTGGAGTTAATTTTAGTGTAAGGTGTCAGAAAGGGGTCCAGTTTCTGCTTTCTGCACATAACTAGCCAGTTTTCCCAACACCATTCATTTAATAGGGAATCCTTTCCACATTGCTTGTTTTTGTCTGGTTTATCAAAGATAATATGGTTGTAGATATGTTGTGATTCCTCCGACGCTTCTGTTCTGTTCCATTGGTCTATATCTCTGTCTTGGTACCATTACCATGCTGTTTTGATTAGTGTAGCCTTGTAGTATAGTGTGAAGTCTAGTAGTGTGATGCCTCCCGCTGTGTTCTTTTTGCTTAGATTTGACTTGGTTTTGCGGGCTCTTTTTTGGTTCCATATGAAATTCATGGTGTTTTTTTTCAGTTCTGTGAAGAAATTCAATGGCAGTTTGATGGGGATAGCATTGATTGTGTAAATAACTTTGGGCAGTATAGTCATTTTCACGATAGTCATTCTTCCTAACCATGAACATGGAATGTTTCTTCATCTGTTTGTGTCCTCTCTTATTTCGTTGAGCAGTGGTTTGGAGTTTTCCTTAAAAAAATCACTTACGTTCCTTGTGAGTTGTATTCCTAGGTATTTTATTTTCTTTGTAGCAATTGTGAATGGCAGTTCGTTCTTGATTTGGTTCTCTTTAAGTCTGTTATTGGTGTATAGGAATGCTTGTGATTTTTGCACATTGATTTTATATACTGAGACTTTGCTGAAGTTGCTTATCAGTTTCAGGAACTTTTATGCTGAGATGATGGGGTCTTCTAGGTATACTATCATGTCATCTGCAAATAGAGACAATTTGGCTTCCACCTTTCCTATTTGAATATACTTTATTTCTTTTTCTTGCCTGATTGCTCTGGCTAGAACTTCCAGTACTATGTTGAATAGTAGTGGTGAGAGAGGGCATCCTTGTCTAGTGCCTGATTTCAAAGGGGATGCTTCCAGTTTTTGCCCATTAAGTATGATATTGGCTGTTGGTTTGTTGTAAATAGCTTTTATTACTTTGAGATATGTTCCATTAATATCAAGTTTATTGAGTGTTTTTAGCATGAAGAGCTCTTGAATTTTGTCAACTACCTTCTCTGTGTCAATTGAGATAATCATGTGGTTTTTGTTTTTGCTTCTGTTTATGTGGTGAATTACATTTATAGACTTGCATATGTTGAACCAGCCTTGCATCCCCGGGATGAATCCTACTTGATCATGATGGGTAAGTTTTTTAATGTGCTGTTGCAATCGGTTTGCCAGTATTTTATTGAAGATTTTTGCATCTATGTTCATCATGGTTACTGGCCTGAAGTTTTCATTTCTTGTTAAGCCTCTGCCAGGTTTTGGTACCAGGATGATGTTGGTCTCTTAAAATGATTTGGGAAGGGTTCCCTCTTTTTGAATTATTTGGAATAGTTTCAGAAGGAATAGTACCAGATCCTCTTTGTGTGTCTGGTAGAATTCAGCTGTCAACCCATCTGGACCTGGGCTTTTTTGTGTTGTAGGCTGTTAATTGCTGCCTCAACTTCAGACCTTGTTATTTGTCTATTCATAGCTTTGGCTTCCTCCTGGTTTAGGCTTGCGAGGACACAGGCATCCAGGAATTTTTTAATTTCTTTCTGGTTTACTAGTTTATTTGCATAGAGTTGTTTGTAGTATTCTCTAATGATGGTTTGAATTTTGTGGAATCTGTGGTAATTTCCCCATTATCATTTTTTACTCAGTCTATTTGGTTGTTCTCTCTTTTCTTTTTTATCAGTCTGGCGAGTGATCTGTCTATTTTGTTGATCTTTTTGAAAAACCAGCTCTTGGATTTATTGATTTTTTGAAGGGTTTTCTTGTCTCTATCTCCTTCGGTTCTGCTCTGATCTTTGTTATTTCTTGTCTTCGGGTAGGTTTTAAGCTTTTTTGATCTTGCTCCTCTAGCTCTTTCAATTTTGATGATAGGATGTCAATTTTGGATCTCGCCACTCTTCTCATGTGGGCACTTATTGCTATTTATTTTGCTATACAGACTGCTTTAAATGTTTCCCAGAGATTATGGTACGTTGTGTCTTCATTCTCGTTGGTTTCAAAAAACTTCTTTATTTCTGCCTTTATTTCTTTGTTTATCCAATCAACATTTAAGAGCCAGTTGTTCAGTTTCCATGAAGCTGTGCAGTTCTGAGTTATTTTCTGAATCCTCAGTTCCAACTTGATTGCACTATGGTCTGAGAGACTGTTTGTTATTATTTCTGTTGTTTTGCATTTTCTGAGGAGTGCTTTACTTTCAATTTTGTGGTCAATTTTGGAGTAGGTGTGATGTGGTGCTGAGAAGAATGTATATTCTGTGGATTTGGGGTGGAGAGTTCTGTAAATGTCTATCAGGTTTGCTTGTTCCCGGTCTGACTTCAAGCCCTTGATATCTTTGTTAATTTTCTGTCTGGTTGATCTGTCTGATATTGACAGTGGAGTGTTAAAATCTCCCACTATTATTGTGTGGGAGTCTAAGTCTCTTTGTAATTCATTAAGAACTTGCCTTATATATCTGGGTGCTCCTGCATTGGGTCGATATTTATTTAGAATCGTTAGCACTTCTTGTTGTATCGATCCTTTTACCATTATGTAATGACCTTCTTTGTCTCTTTCGATCTTTGTTGCTTTAAAGTCTATTTTATCAGAGACGGGAATTGCAACTCCGGTTTTTTTTTGCTCTGCATTTGCTTGGTAAATCTTTCTCCATTCTTTTATTTTGAGCCTTTGTGTATCCTTGTGTGTGAGGTGGGTTTGCTGGATACAGCATACCGATGGGTTTTGGTTTTTTATCCAATTTGCCAGTCTGTCTTTTGATTGGTGCATTTAGCCCATTTACATTTAGGGTTAATATTGTTATGTGTGAATTTGATACTGCCATTTTGATGCTAGCCGGCTGCTCTGCCTATTGCTTCATGTAGATTCTTCATTTTGTTGATGCTCTTTAGCATTTGGTATGGTTTTAGGATGGCTGGTACTAGTTGTTTTTTTCTATGTGTAGTGCCTCCTTCAGGAGCTCTTGTAAAGCAGGACTGGTGGTTACAAAATTTCTGAGTCCTTGCTTGTTCATAAAGGATTTTATTTTTCCTTCGTTTATGAAGCTCAGTTTGGCAGAATATGAAATTCTGGTTTGGAAGTTCTTTTTTTTAAGGGTGTTTAATATTTGCCCCCACTCTCTTTTGTCTTGTAGAGTCTCTGCCGAGAGATCTGCTGTGAGTCTGACGGGCTTCTCTTTGTGGGTGACCCGACCTTTCTCTCTAGCTGCCCTTTAGTATTTTCTCCTTCAATTCAACCCTTTTGAATCTGACGATTATGTGCCTTGGGGTTGTTCTTCTTGCGAAGTATTTCTGGTGTTCTCTGTATTTCCTGTAGTTGAGTATTGACCTGTCTTGCTAGGTTGGGTCAGTTTTTCGGAATAATGTCCTGAAGAGTGTTTTCCAGCTTGGATTTATACTTTTAATCACATTCTGGTACACCTATCAAACGTAGGTTGGGTCTCTTCACATAGTCACATATGTCCTGGAGATTTTGTTCATTCTTTTTTGCGCTTTTTTCTTTAATCTTGGTTTCTCGTTTTATTTCATTGACTTGATCTTCAACTTCTGATATTCTTTCTCTGCTTGGTGAATTCGGCTGTTGAAACTTGTGCATGCTTCACAAAGTTCTCGTGTTGTGTTTTTCAGCTCCTTCAATTCATTCAAATTCCTCTCTGTTGTCTATTCTTTTTATTAATTCCTCAAATCTTTTCTCAAATCTTTTTTGAAGGTTCTTAGTTTCTTTGCACTGATTTAGAACATGATATTTTACCTCACTGAAGTTTCTCATTATCCACTTTCTGAAATCTGATTCCTTCATTTCATCACACTAATTCTTTGTCCAGCTTTGTTCCCTTGCTGTTGAGGAGTTTTGGTCTTTGTAGGAGGTGAGGTGTTTTGTTTTCGGGTTTTTTTTCTCCTTTTTGCGCTGGTTTCTTTCCATCTTTATGGATTTATCCACCTGTCGTCTTAGTAGTTGCTGATTATTCAATTGGGTCTCTGTGTGGACGGTGAGATTGTTGATGATGAAGTATTTCTTTTACTTAGTTTTCCTTCTAATGGTCTAGCCTTTCTGCTGTATGAGTGCTGAGGTCCACTCCAGGCCCTGCTTGTCTTGGGTATGCCTGTAGCAGCTGCGGAACAGTGAGGGATGATACCAGTTTCTTCCTCTGCTGTCTTTGTTCCAGAATGATGCCCGCCAAATGTCAGTCTGATTAGTTTTTTTGGGAGGGTGACTCTTTGGATATACAGTGGTCAGGGAGCTGCTTGAGGAGATGGTCTGTGCTTTATAGGAGCTCCAGTGCTGAGCTGTGAGCTCCGTTGTTCATTCAAGGTTTTTGGGAGGTTGTTTATGTCTGCTGCAACAGAACTCATAAAACACCACCCTTTTTTTTCCCCCTTAGATGCTCTGTCTCAGGGAGCTGGGGCTTTCTTTATGAGTATCTATTGCACTGTCCTGCCCCACTTGGAGGCTGTCTATTTACTATTTGCCTGCTGGGGCTCTGCCCAGCTAGCGCGGGTCCGCCCCGTTGCTGCTGGGCTCCCTTCTGCTGTGGAGCACTCCCCCCTCCTGGTGGAGTCTCTCTGTTATGGCAGGTTGCCTCAGCAATGGCAGTCTGTGTCATCCCTGGGCGGTACTTCAGTAGGGGTGGATTGCGTCAGTAATGGCGGACGCCCCTCCCCCACCGGGCTGCACCGTCCTAGATGCCAGCAACAAAACTCTCAGCCCCAAGAGCCTCTAATCGCCACCCTTTTTGTCCCCATGAGTGTGGTACCGGCCAAGCCCGATCACCCAGCTCCCTGCCTCAGAGTTTGTCCTCTCCCTCTCTCTCTCTTCCTCTCAGCAAGCTGAAAGGTCTACTCTCTCACTGGAACCCCAGTATCCTGCCAATAGGGCACTGGGATCTGTGTGATCTCCCGTGATGCTACCCACTGCACCAGCTCAGATAAGGCTTTCCAGGGATCTTCTAGTCTGGCTCACTGTCCAAGTCCCATTCAATCAGATGGACATGCCAATGTGCCCTTCCAAATATCAGATGGCCAGTTTAACAGGGCACCCAGACCAGTGAGTTCCATGCTGGGTACTGCTGTGGCGCTGGCCGAAGCAGCTGCACGAGCTGGCTGCGCTACCCGGCTGTACTAGAGTCCCGTGTCTCTCCCACACCTGGGACTTTCAACGCTCTGTGGGCAAAAAAGTTCCATCCGAGAATGTGGCTAGGACTCACCCTCTTTGCCCTCACTGAGAGCTGCAATCCTGAGTCACTTCTATGACGCTGTCTTGCGAGTCCCCCCATTCACTGTTTTTTTAAAATGCATAGCCAAATGACATAGACTCCTCATTCTCCATGTGTCCATTATTGAAACAGGTTCTTTATGGTTGTCCATACCAAATACACTCCTGACACTCCCCCAGCTGTGTATTACTCAGCGATGCCTAGAATTAGATTTCATATGAAATAGTCTCCTATCACCCAGGTGTGTATCATTCAGAAAGGCACTTAAATCGTGGCTATCTTAAACAGCGTCCTGATTACTCCATAGAAGTTCATTATTCACTGAAACTTTGAATTAGAGGCCATATAAAATAGACAACTGACTATTGCTCCATTGTGAATTATTAAAAAAGGTTCTAAATGAGTGGTAATATGAAACAGAATTTTGAGGATTTCTCAGGTCTGTATTATTAAGGGAGGCTCAGAAAGAGTGGTCATATAAAAAATGCTCGTCTGTTATTCTGGTGTGTATTAATCACTGAGGCACTAAATGAGTGGGTACATAAAGTAGACTCTTAAATCTTTATGAGGTGTGTATTATAGAATGAGACTCTAAGTGGGCATATAAAAGAGACTATTTTGTATTGCCCATGCGTGCATTACTTACAGAGACTCGGAATATGTATACATTTGAAGTAGACCCCTGACTATTTCCGAGAAGAGTATTTTTCACAGAGGCCCTGATCTAGTGGCCATGTGAAAGAGATTACTGACTTATCAGATATACATATGATTCACTGAAACACTGAAAGAGTGGCATTATAAAATAGACCCCATTTTACTCCACAGGTGTGCGTTAATTTATGACTCTCCAAATGAATCATCATATGAAATAGACTAGAGAATATTTCCCACATGTGCAGTCTTTGAAGAGATTCTTTATGAGTGTCCATATCAAATACTCTTCTGACTATCACACATGTGTGTATTAATCATGAAGCTGCTTAATTTGGGACTACCTTAAAGAGGGTCCTGACAACTCCACCGCTGCTTATCACGCACTGAAGCTCTGAATGAGTGGCCATATAAAATATACTTCTTACTATTGGCCCATCATTCATTATTCGGTAATGCTGTGATTGGGTGGCCATATGACCTGGACCCTGACTATTCCAAAGGTGTGTATTCTTCAGTGAGTTTCTGAATGAATGCCCACATAAAATAGACTCCTGACTCTATCCTCTTGAGTATTTCTCAGCTCTACATTTTCCACTGAGTCACGGGGTGAAGGGTCATATCAGATAGTCTCCAGATTATTCCCCAGTGTGCGTTATTCAGTGAGTCTCTGAATAAATGGCTAAATATAACAGAATCCTGAGTATTTTCCAGATATATATGATTCTTCACTGACGTTCTGAATAAGTGGCCATGTGAAATACATCCCTAACTTTTCAATAGGTCTGTATTATTCTCTGAGGCTCTGAATGTGTGGCCATAAAATAGAAACTTCTGAATTCTTTTTAGGCATGTGCTTTTATATTCGTCTTTAAATGAGTGTCTATACGAAATAGAATCCTATGTTTCCCCAAGTTGTATAATATTTAGTTAGGCTCTAAAAATGTGTCTATATAAAATAGTGACTATTTCAAAGTTGTGTATTACTTACACATGCTTTGATTTTGTGGCCATATAAAATAGACTAGTGTCTATTCTACACGTGTGCATTATTCGCTGAGGCTGTAAATGAGAGGCTATATAAAGTAGACTCCTAACACTTCCCCAGGTGTGTATTATTCAGTGAGGCTCTTCCTGTGTGACCATATAAAACAGGATGCTGTCTATCTTAAATGTTTTTATTATTCAGTGAATCTCTGAATGTGTGGCTATATGAAACAGACTGCTGAGTACTTTACATTTGTGCATTATTCACTTAGGGTATGAGCCAGTGGCCATATGAAATAAAATCCTGACTAATCCACACGTGCATATTATCCACTGAGGCTATGAATTAGTGTCCAAATATAATAGACTCCTGGCTACTCCACAGATGTGCATTATTCACCAAGGCTCTGAATGAATGTCTATCGAAAATAGACTGCAAATTATTCTCCAGGTGTGTATTATTCAGTGAGGCTCAGAAGATGTGGCCATATTAATTACATTTCTTACTATAGCAAGGGTCTGTCTTATTCACTGCAGCTCTAAATATGCGTCTATATGAAATAGACTCCTGACTACACCACATTATTCAGTGACATTCCGAATTAAAGGCCACATAAAAAAGTCTCCCGACTATACCACAGGTGTGCATTATTTAGTGAGAATCGGAATGAGGGGAAAAAAGTAAATCCTGACTATTTCTTCAGGTGTTTACATTTAGTGAAGCTCTCATCTAGTGGCCATAGGAAAGAGACTTCAGACTATTCTGCAGGTGTGCATTATTCAGTGATTCTCTGAATGAGTGGCCCTAAAAATTAGAATTCAGACTATATCACAAGAGTGTAATATTCAGTGAGGCTGTTAATGAGTAGCCATATGAAATATCCTTCTAATTACTCCACATTTGCGTTATTCACTGTTTGTCTGAATGAGTAGTCATATGACATAGACTCCTCATTATTTTTCATGTGTGCATTATTCAAACAGGTTCTGTACGAGTGTCCATACCAAATAGACTCCTGACACTCCACCAGGTGTGTATTACTCAGTGATATTCAGAATTGGAGTTCATATGAAATAGACTTCAATCACCCAGGTGTGTATCACTCAGGGAGATACTTAATTCATGTCTATCTTAAACACTGTCCTGATTACTCTATAGAAGTTCATTAATCACTGATCTTTGAATGAGAGGCCATATAAAATAGACACCTGACGATTGCTCAATTGTGAATTGTTCAATAAGTTTCTAAATGAGTGGTAGTATGAAAAAGTATCCTGAGAATTCCCCAGATGTGTATTATTCAGGGAGGCACAAAATGAGTGGCCATGTAAAAAATGCTCGACCATTACTCTGGTGTGCATTATTCACTGAGGCTCTAAATGAGTGGCTACATGAAGTATACTCTTAACTCTTCCCCAGGTGTGTATTACTGAATGAGACTCTGACTAAGTGGGCATAAGAAAAAGACTCTTATGTATTGCCCAGGTGTGCATTATGTACAGAGACTCTGAATGTGTAGTCATTTGAAGTAGACCTTTGACTATTTCTGAGGGTAGTATTATTCACAGAGGCCCTGAACGAGTGGCCATGTGAAAGAGATTCCTGACTTATCAGATATATATATTATTCCCTGAAACACTGAAAGAATGGCCTTATGATATAAACCACATTTAACTCCACAGCTGTGTGTTATTTTTTGACTTTCCAAACAAATCACCATATAAAATAGACTAGTGATTATTCCCCACATGTGCAGTATTCGAAGAGGTTCTGTATGACTGTCCATATCAAATAGTTTCCTGACTATCACACATGTGTGTACCATTCACGGAGCTGCTTAATTTGTGGCTACTTTAAATAGGGTCCTGACTACTTCACAGCTATTTATTATGCACTGAAGCTCTGAATGTGTAGCCATAAAGCATACACTCCTAATTCTTCTCCATGTATGCGTTATTCAAATAAATTCTGTATGAGTATCCATACCAAATAGAATTCTGACACTCCCCCAGGTGGGTATTACTCAGTGATTCCCAAAATTATAGGTCAGATAAAACAGACTCTTTGCTATCACCCAGGGGTGTATATTTTAGAGAGGCATTTAATTCGTAGCTATCTTAAACAGCGTCCTGATTACTCAATAGAAGTTAATTGTTCATTGAATAAGAGGCCATATAAAATAGACACCTGACTATGGCTCCATTGTGCATTATTCAATACGGTTCTAAATGAGTAGTAGTGTGGAATAGAATTTTGACGATTCCCTAGGTGTGAATCATTCCGTGAAGCACTAAATGAGTGGCCATATAAAAAAGGCTTCAGACTAGTACCCTGATGTGCATTATTCACTGAGGCTCTAAATGATTGGCTACATGAAGTAGACTCTTAACTCTTCCCCAGGTGTGTATTATTGAATAAGACTGTGACTAAGTGGGAATAAAACAGAGACTCAGGTCTATTGCCCAGGTGTGCATTATTTACAGAGACTCTGAATCTGAAGCCATTTGAAGTAGATCCTTGACTATTCTGAAAGGTGTAATATGTATTATTCACAGAGGCCCTGAACAAGTGTTCATGTAAAAAATATTCTCTCTTTTTTTTACATTTTAATTTTTTCTTCTGTTGCAGAATCAGTCATCTCGCTTTTTGTAATTTTTATTGCAATATAGGTTTAGGGGTACATGTGCGGAACGTGCAAGATAGTTGCATTGGTACACACCTGTCAGTGTGTTTTGCTGTCTTCCTCTGCTTCACCCACACTTGGCATTTATCCCCAGGCTATCCCTACCTAGCCCCCCCACTGTCGCTCCCTCATTTCCCCCAATAGACACCAGTGTGTAGTAGACACCCTCCCTGTGTCCATGTGTTCTCATTTCTCTCTTCCGCCTATGAGTGAGAATATGCGGTATTTGTTTTTCTGTTCTTGTGTCAGTTTGCTGAGAATGATGTTCTCCAGATTCATCCATGTCCTTAAAAAGGACATAAACTCATCATTTTTGATTGCTACATAGTATTCCATGGTGTATATAGGCCACATTTTCCCAGTCCAGTCTATCATTGATGGGCACTTGGATTGGTTCCAGGTCTTCGCTATTGTAAACAGTGCTGCAATGAACATTCGTGTGCATGTGTACTTATAGTAGAACGATTTATAGTCATTTGGATACATACCTAATAATGGGATTGCTGGGTCAAATGGAATTTCTATTTCTTTTATTTTTATTTTTATTTTTTTGAAGTTTTTTCTTTTTTTTTAATTTTTATTGCATTATAGGTTTTGGGGTACATGTGCAGAACCTGCAAGATAGTTGCATAGGTACACACATGGCAGTGTGTTTTGCTGCCTTCCTCCCCTTCACCCACACTTAGCATTTCTCCCCAGGTTATCCCTCACCAGCTCCCCCACACTGTCCCTCCCCCATTCCCCCAATAGACCCTAGTGTGTAGTAGACCCCCTCTCTGTGTCCATGTGTTCTCATTTTTTTCACCCACCTATGAGTGATTATATGCGGTATTTCCTTTTCTGTTCTTGTGTCAGTTTGCTGAGAATGATGTTTTCCAGATTCATCCATGTCCTTACAAAGGACACAAACTCATCATTTTTGATTGCTGCATAATATTCCATGGTGTATATGTGCCACATTTTCACAGTCCAGTCTATCATCGATGGGCATTTCGGTTGGTTCCAGGTCTTTGCTATTGTAAACAGTGCGGCAATGAATATTCGTGTGTATGTGTCCTTATAGTAGAATGATTTATAGTCATTTGGATATATACCCAGTAATGGGATTGATGGGTCATATGGAATTTCTATTTCTAGATCCTTGAGGAATCGCCACACTGTCTTCCGCAATGGTTGAACTAATTTACACTCCGACCAAGAGTGTACGAGTGTTCCTAATTCTCCACATTTTGTCCAACATCTGCTGTCTCCAGATTTTGTAATGATTGCCATTCTAACTGGCGTGAGATTGTATCTCAATGTGGTTTTGATTTGCATCTCTCTAATGACCAGTGATGATGAGCATTTTTTCATGTATTTGTTGGCCTCATGTACGTCTTCTTTTGTAAAGTATCTGTTCATATCCTTTGCCCATTTTTGAATGGGCTTGTTTGTTTTTTTCTGTAAATCTGTTTGAGTTCTTTGTAAATTCTGGATATCAGCCCTTTGTCAGATGCGTAAACTGCAAAGATCTTTTCCCATTCTGATGGTTGCCGATTCACTCTAGTGACTGTTTCTTTTGCCGTGCAGAAGTAGTGGAGTTTGATTAGGTCCCATTTGTCTATTTTGGCTTTTGTTGCCAATGCTTTTGGTGTTTTGTTCATGAAGTCCTTGCCTACTCCTATGTCCTGAATGATATTGCCTAGATTTTCTTCTAGGGTTTTTATGGTGCCAGGTCCTATGTTTAAGTCTTTAATCCGTCTGGAGTTAATTTTAGTGTAAGGTGTCAGGAAGGGGTCCAGTTTCTGCTTTCTGCACACGGCTAGCCAGTTTTCCCAACACCATTTATTAAATAGGGAATCATTTCCCCATGGTTGTTTTTGTCAGGTTTATCAAAAACTATATGGTTGTAGATATGTTGTGTGGCCTCCGATGCCTCTCTTCTGTTCCTTTGGTCTATACCTCTGTTTTGGTACCAGTAACATACTGTTTTTATTACTGTAGCCTTGTAGTATAGTTTGAAATCTTGTAGTGTGATGCCTCCTCCTGTGTTCTTTTTGCTTAGAATTGACTTGGTTATGCGGGCTTTCTTTTGGTTCCATATGAAGTTCATGGTGGTTTTTTCAGTTCTGTGAAGAAATTCATTGGTAGTTTGATGGGGATAGCATTGATTGTGTCTATTTGTTTGGGCAGTATAGCCATTTTCATGATATTGATTCTTCCTGACCAAGAACATGGAGTGTTTCTCCATCTGTTTGTGTCCTCTCTTATTTCGTTGAGCAGTGGTTTGTAGTTTTTCTTAAAGAGGTTCCTTACGTTTCTTGTGAGTTGTATTTCTAGGCATTTTATTTTCTTTGTGGCAATTGTGAATGGCAGTTCGTTCTTAATTTGGTTCTCTTTAAGTCTGTTAGTGGTATATAGGAATGCTTGTGATTTTTGCACATTGATTTTATATCCTGAGAGTTTGCTGAAGTTGCTTATCAGTTTCAAAAGTTTTTGGGCTGAGGTGATGGGGTCTTCTAGGAATACTATCATGTCGTCTGCAAATAGAGCCAGTTTGGCTTCCACCTTTCCTATTTAAATACCCTTTATTTATTTTTCTTGCCTGATTGCTCTGGCTAGAACTTTCAGTACTTTGTTGAATAGGAGTGGTGAGAGAGGGCATACTTGCCTAGTGCCAGATTTCAAAGGGAATGCTTCCAGTTTTTGCCCATTAAGTATGATATTGGCTGTGGGTTTGTCATAAATAGCTTTTATTACTTTGAGATTTGTTCCATCAATACCAAGTGTATTGAGGGTTTTTAGCATAAAGGGCTGTTGAATTTTGTCAAATGCCTTCTCTGCATCAATTGAGATAATCATGTGGTTAATGTTTTGCTTCTGTTTATGTGGTGAATTACATTTCTAGACTTGCATATGTTGAACGAGACTTGAATCCCTGGGATGAATCCTACTTGATCATGATGGATAAGTTTTTTAATCTGCTGTTGCAATCGATTTGCCAGTATTTTATTGAAGATTTTTGCATCTATGTTCATCATGGATATTGGCCTGAAGTTTCCTTTTCTTGTTGAGTCTCTGACAGGTTTGGTATCAGGTTGATCTTGGTCTCATAAAATGATTTGGGAAGGGTTCCCTCTTTTTGAATTATTTGGAATAGTTTCAGAAGGAATGGTACCAGCTTCTCTTTGTGTGTCTGGTAGAAGTCGACTGTGAACCTGTCTATGCCTGGACTTTTATTGTGTGGTAGGCTCTTAATTGCTGCCTCAACTTCGGAGCTTGTTATTGGTCTATTCATAGTTTCGGCTTCCTTTTGGTTTAGGCTTGGGAAGACACAGGCTTCCAGGAATTTTTCCATTTCTTCCTGGTTTACTAGTTTATGTGCATAGAATTGTTTGTAGTATTCTCTAATAATGGTTTGAATTTCTGTGGAATCTGTGGTGATTTCCCCATTATCCTTTTTTATTGCATCTATTTGGTTGTTCTCTCTTTTCTTTTTTATCAGTCTGGCTAGTGGTCTGTCTATTTTGTTGATCATTTTGAAAAACCAGGTCTTGGATTTATTGATTTTTTGAAGTGATTTTCTTGTCTCTATCTCCTTCAGTTCTGCTCTGATCTTAGTTATTTCTTGTCTTCAGCTAGGTTTTGAGCTCTTTTGATCTTGCTCCTCTAGCTCCTTCAATTTTGACCATAGGGTGTCCATTTTGGATCTCTCCACTCTTCTCATGTGGCCACTTATAGCTATATATTTTCATCTACAGACTGCTTTAAATGTGTCCCAGAGATTCTGGAACGTTGTGTCTTCGTTCTCGTTGGTTTCGCGGAACTTCTTTATTTCTGTCTTCATTTAATTGTTTATCCAATCAACATTCAATAGCCAATTGTTCAGTTTCCATTTAGCTGTGCGGTTCTGAGTTATTTTCTGAATTCTGAGTTCCAACTTGATTGCACTATGGTCTGAGAGACTGTTTGTTATTATTTCAGTTGTTTTGCATTTGCTGATGAGTGCTTTACTTCCAATTATGTGGTCAATTTTGGAGTAAGTGTGATGTGGTGCTGAGAAGAATGTATATTCTGTGGATTTGAGGTGGAGAGTTCTGTAAATGTCTATCAGGTTTGCTTGTTCCAGGTCTGAGTTCAAGTCCTGGATATCCTTGTTAATTTTTTGTCTGGTTGATCTGTCTGATATTGACAGTGGAGTGTTAAAATATCCCACTATTATTGTGTGGGAGTCTAAGTCTCTTTGTAAGTCATTAAGAACTTGCCTTATATATCTGGGTGCTCCTGCATTGGGTCCATATATATTTAGAATCGTTAGCTCTTCTTGTTGCATCGATTCTTTTACCATTATGTAATGACCTTCTTTGTCCCTATTGATCTTTGTTGCTTTAAACTCTATTTTATCAGAGATGAGAATTGCAACTCATGCTTTTTTTTTGTTCTCCATTTGCTTGGTCAATATTCCTCCATCCCTTTATTTTGAGACTTTGTATATCCTTGCATGTTAGGTGGGTTTCCTGGATACAGCACGCCAATGGGTTTTGGCTTTTAATCCAATTTGCCAGTCTGTGTCTTTTGATTGATGCATTTAGCCAATTTATATTTAGGGTTAATATTGTTATGTGTGAATTTGATACTGCCATTTAGAGGCTAGCTGGCTGTTTTGCCCCTTGGTTCATGTAGATTCTGCATTTTCTTAATGCTCTTTAGCGTTTGGTATGCTTTTAGGATGGCTGGTACTGGTTGTTTCTTTCTATGTTTAGTGCCTCTTTCAGGAGCTCTCAGAAAGGAGGTCTAGTTGTGACAAAATCTCTGAGTCCTTGCTTGTTCATGAAGTATTTTATTTTTCCTTCACTTATGAAGCTCAGTTTGGCTGAATATAAAATTCTGGGTTGAAAGTTCTTTTCTTTATGGATGTTGAATATCGGCCCCCACTCTCTTCTGGCTTGTAGAGTCTCTGCCTAGAGATCTGCTGTGAGTCTGATGGGCTTCCCTTTGTGGGTGACCCGACCTTTCTATCTGGCTTCCCTTAGTATTTTCTCTTTCATTAAAACCCTCGTGAATTTCATGATTATGTGCCTTGGGGTTGTTCTTCTTGCAGAATATCTTTCTGGTATTCCCTGTATTTCCTGGAGTTGAGTATTGACCTGTCTTGCTAGGTTGGGGAAATTTTTCTGGATAATATCCTGAAGAGTATTTTCCAGCTTGGATTTATTCTCTTCATCACATTCTGGTACACCTATCAAACGTAGGTTGGGTCTTTTCACATAGTCCCACATTTCGTGAAGATTTTGTTCATTCCTTTTTGTGCTTTTTTCTCTAATCTTTGTTTCTCATTTTATTTCATTTACTTGATCTTCGACTTCTTTTATTGTTTCTTCTGCTTGGTCATTTCCGCTGTTGAAACTTGTGCATGCTTCGCGAAGTTCTCGTGTTCTGTTTTTCAGCTCCTTCAATTCATTCATATTCCTCTCTAAGTTGTCCATTCTTGTTATCATTTCCTCGTATCTTTTTTCAAGGGTCTTAGTTTCTTTGCACTGATTTAGAACATGTTCTTTTACCTCACTGAAGTTTCTCATTATCTACCTTCTGAAGTTTGATTCCATCATTTCATCACACTCATTCTCCATCCAGCTTTGTTCCCTTGCTTGTGAGGAGTTTTGGTCCTTTTTAGGAGGTGAAGGGTTTTGGTTTCGGGTGTTTTTCTCTTTTTTTGCGCTGGTTTCTTCCCATGTTTATGGATTTATCCACCTGTCGTCTTAGTAGTTGTTGATTTTTTAATTTGGTCTCAGAGTGAACGCCCAGATTGTCGATGATGAAGTATTTCTGTTACTTAGTTTTCCTTTAATGACATAACCTCTCTGCTGTACAAGTGCTGAGGACCACTTCAGGCCCTATTTTTCTGGTGTTCACCTGTAGCAGCTATGAAACCGTGAGGGATACTACCAGTTTATTTTTCTGCTATCTTTGTTCCAGAATTATGCCCACCAAATGTCAGTCTGATTAGTTTTTTTTTTTTTTGGATGACTCTTCGGATATACAGGTTTCAGGGAGCTGCTTGAGGAGACGGTCTGTGCTTTTTAGGAGCTCCAGTGTTGAGCTGTGAGCTCCGTTGTTCATTCAGGGTTGTTGGGTGGATTTGTTTATGTGTGCTGCTGCAGAACTCATAACCCCCCCCTCTTTTCCCCCTTAGATGTTCTGTCTCAGTGAGTTGGGGCTTTCTTTATGACTATCTGTTGCACTGTCCTGCTCGGCTAGGAGATATTCTATTTACTGTTTGCCTGCCGTGGCTTTGCCCTGCTAGCGCGGGTCCACCCTGCTGGCAGAGTCTTTTTTTTATGGCAGGTTTCCTCGGCAATGGCAGGCTGTGTCAGCACTGGGCGGTACTTCAGTTGGGGCATATTGCATCTGTAGTGGCAGATACCCCTCCCCCACTGGGCTGCACTGTCCTAGATTCAAGATTCAACTGTGCTGGCAGAAAACTCTCAGCCCCGAGTGCCTCCAATCGCCACCCTGCTTGTCCCCGTGAGGGTGCGACCCGCTGAGCCCAATCACCCAGCTCCTTGCCTCAGAGTCCATCCTCTGTCTGTCTCTCTTTCTCTCCCCAAGCTGAGCGGTCGACTCTCTCACTAGTGCCCCAGTAGCCTGCCGATACTGAGATCCATGTGATTTCCCGTGCTGCTCCCCACTGCACGGGCTCAGATCACGTTTTCCAGGAATCTCCTGGTCTGTCTCATTGTCCAAGTCCCGTTTAATCAGATGGACATGCCAATCTGCCCCTCCAAATCTCAGATTGCCATTTTAACAGGGCACTCAGACAAGTGAGTTTTGTGCCAGGTGCCACTGCGCTGCAGCGCCAGCCAAACCGGACGCAGGAGCCGGCTGTGGTGGCGTCCCATGTCTCTCCCACACCTGGGACTTTCAAGGTTCTGTGGGCAAAAAAGTCCGTCTGTGAATGCGGCTAGGACTCGCCCTCTGCGCCTTCACTGAGAGCTGCAATCCTGAGTCGCCTCTATGACTCCATCTTGGAAGATCTCTCTGGTGCTTTCTTTATGAGTATCTGTTGCACTGTCCTGCCTGGCTAGGAGGTAGTCTCTTCAGTATTTGCCAGCCAAGCCTCTGCCCTGCTAGCGTGGGTCCACCCTGCTGCTGTGGGTCTCAGTTCTACTGTGGTGCACTCCGCCCTGCTGGTGGAGTCTCTCTGTTATGGAGGGTTTCGTCAGCCAGTCCCACATTTCTTGGAGATTTTCTTCATTCATTTTTGTGCTTTTTTCTCTAATCTTGGTTTCTCGTTTTATGTCATTGAGTTTGTCTTCGACTCCTGATATTCTTTCTTCTGTTTGGTCAATTCGGCTGTTGAAACTCATGCATCCTTCACAAAGTTCTCATTTTGTGCTTTTCAGCTCCTTCAATTTATTCATATTTCTCTCAAAGTTGTCCATTCTTATTATAATTTCCTGAAATCTTTTTTCAAGGTTCTTAGATTTTTGCTTTGATTTAGAACATATTTTTTTTTTTTTAGCTCACGGAAGTTTCTCATTATCTACTTTCTGAAGTCTGATTTCATTGTTTTATCACACTCTTTCTCTGTCCAGCTCTATTTTTTTTTTCTGGTGAGGAGTTTTGGTCCTTTGTAGGAGGCGAGGTGTTTTGGTTTTGGCTGTTTTCCTCCATTTGCGCTGGTTTCTTCCCATCTTTGTGGATTTATCCACCTGTCCGTCTGAGTAGTTGCTGACTTTTTGATTGAGTTTCTGAGTGGACGCCCAGATTGTTGATGATGAAGTATTTCTGTTACTTAGTTTTCTTTCTAACAGTCTATCCCCTCTGCTGTATGACTACTGAGGTCCACTCCAGACCCTGCTTGTCTGGGGTACACCTGTAGCAGCTGCAGAACAGTGAGTAAAGCTACCAGTTTTTTCTTCTGCTATCTTTGTTCCAGTTAATGCCCACCCAATGTCAGTCTTAGTCCTTTTCTGAGGTGTCTGTTTGAATGTTCAAGGTCAGGGAGCTGCTTGAGGAGAATGTCTGTACTTTATAGGAGCTCAAGTGCAGAGCTGTGAGCTCCTTTGTTTATTCAGGGATGTTAGGCAGGTGCATTTAGATCTGCCACAGCAGAACTTATAAAACCCTTTTTTTTCCCCTCCAATGCTCTGTCTCGGGGAGTTTGGGCTTTCTTTTTGAGTATCCATTGCACTGTTCTGCCAAGCTAGGAGGCAGTCTACTCACTATTTTCCTGCCTAGGCTCGGCCCTGTTATCACAGAGTCCGCCCTGTTGCTGTGGGCCTTTTCCTGCTGCCCTGCTGCCATGGGCTCCACCCTGCTGACATGGGCTGTACCTTGTTGCCATGGGCTCTGCCATACTGTCGTGGGTTCTGCCCTGTTTCCCTGGTCTTTGCCCTATTGTTTTGCATTCCACCCTTCTGTCATAGGCTCTGCCCTGTTGAAGGAGACTCTCTGTTATTGTGGGTTGCCTTGGCAATGGCAGGCTGCTTTAGCAATGGGAGTGTACCTCAGTAGAAGTGGAGTGCGTCGTTTGTGGTGGATGCTCTTCCCCCACTGAGCTGCACCGTCCTGGATTCAGCTGAGCCCACAGTGAAACTCTCAACACTGAGCACTTTGAATTGCCATTTTCTTTTTCTCTGTGGAGGTGGAAAACGCCTAGCCTGATCACCTGGCTCCCTGCCTCTAATTTTTTAAGTTGAACCCTTGACTCTCTCACAGTCACCTGCTGATAGGGCACCATGATCTGTGTGATTTCTCGTGCAGCGACCCACTGCACCAGCTCAAATCACACTTCCCGAGAATTTCCTGGTATGGCTCACTGTCCAAGTCCCGTTTAATCAGACGGACACGTTAATCTGCCCTCCCAAATCTCAGATTGAAGGTTTAACAGGGCACCCAGACCAGTGAGTTTTTTGCGTGGTTCCGCTGTGCTGCAGCACTGGCAAAAACGCCCGCTCAAGCCGAAACAGCTGTGCTGGTGTCCCCTGTCCCTCCTACACCTGGCAATTTCCCTGTTCTGTGGGCAAGAAATAACCGTATGAAAATGCGGCTAAGAGTCACCCTCTGTGCCTTTACTGAGAGCTGCAATCCTGAGTTGTTTCTTCCACACCATTTTGAAAATTATCATGGCTATATTAGTTAGATTCCTTACTATCCCACAGGTGTGTATTATTCACTGAGGCTGTAAATGAGTGTCTACATTAAATAGATTCCTGACTACTCCACTTTATTCAGTGACACTTCAAATGACAGGCCACATGAAAAAGACTCCTGACTATTGCACAGGTGTGCATTATTCAGTGATATTCTGATTGACAGAATAAAACAGAATCCTGACTATTTTCCCAGGTGTGTACATTTAATGAGGCTCTCAATGAGCGGCAACAGGAAAGAAACTTCTGACTATTCAACAGGTGTGCATTATTCAGTGATTCTTTGAATGGTTGGCCATAAGAAATAGACTCTACACTATATCACAACTGTGAAATATTCAGTGAGGCTGTGAAAAAGTGGCCCTATGAAACAGACTTCTTATTACTCCACATGTGTGCATTACTCACTGATTGTCTGAATGACTAGACATATAACATAAACTTCTAATTATTCTTCATGTGGGCATTATTCAAACAGGTTCTGTATGAGTGTTTATACAAAATGGACTCCTGACACTTTCGTAGGTGTCTATTATTCAGTGATTCCCAAAATGAGAGGTGATATGAAATAGACTCCTGTGTATCACCTTGCTGTGTATCATTCAGGGAGGCACTTAATTCATGGCTAACTTAAAAAGCGTCCTGACTAATCTATAGAAGTTCATTATTCACTGAAGCTCGAGATGAGAGGCTATATAAAATAGACACCTGACTATTGAGAAGTTGTGAATTTTTCAATAAGGCTCCGAGTGAGTGATAGTATGGAATAGAATCCTGATAATTCCCCAGATGTCTATCATTCAGTGAGGCACTGAATTAATGGCCATATGAAAGAGGCTGCAGACTATTACCCTGGTGTGCCATATTCACTGAGGCTCTAAATCAGTGGCTATATGAAGGAGACTCTTTACTCTTTCCCAGCTGTGTATTATTGAATGAGACTCTGAATAAGTGGGCATAAAAAAAGACTCCTGTCTATTGCTGAGGTTTGCATTACTTATAGAGACTCTGAATGTGTAGCCATTTGAAGTAGACTCTTGACTATTTCCCCGGGTGAATTATTCACTGAGGCCCTGAACGAGTGGCCATATATAAAAGATTTCTGACTATTCAGATATACATATTATTCACTGAAACACTGAAAGAGTGGCAGTATGGAATAAACCACATTTTACTCCGCGGGTGTGCATTATTTCTCGATTCTCCAAAGAACCTCCATATGAAATAGACTAGTGATTATTCCCCGCATATGCAGTATTTGAAAAGGTTCTGTATGAGTGTCCATATCAAATAGTCTCCTGACTATTACTCGTGTGTGTATCATTCAGGAAGGTGCTTAATTTGTGGCTATCTTAAATAGGGTCCTCACTACTCCTCAACTGTTTCTCTGTTTCTTATGCACTGAAGCTCTGAATAAAAGGCCATAGGAAATAGACTCCTTACTACTTCCCAGTTGTTCATTACTTTGTAATGCTGTGATTGAGTGGCCATATGGCATGGACTCTGACTATTGCCCAGGTGCGTATCATTCAGTGAGCTTCTGAACGAGTGACAATATAAACTTGACTCCTGACTTAATTCTCCTGACTATTTCTCAGCTTTGCATTTTCACTGAGGCACTGGGTGAAGGATCATATCAAATAGACTCCAGACTATTCCCCAGGTGTGCATTATTCAGTGAGTATCTGAATAAGTGGCTATATACAACATAATTTTGATTATTCCCCAGGTATATATGATTCTTCACTGAGGTTCTGAATGAGTGGCCATATGAAATGCACTCCTGACTTTTCCATAGGTCTGTATTATTCTGTGAGGCTCTGAATAAGTGGCCATAGAAAAGAGACTCCTGAATAATTCTCAGGCATGCAGTTTTAGGTTCGGCTCCAAATGAGTGGCTATACGAAGTAGAATCCTGACTTTCCCCAAGGTGTATGTTATTCAGTGTGGCTCTGAATATGTGGCTATATATAATAGAATTCTGACTAAAATACAGGTGTTTCTTATTCAGTTAAGTTCCGAAGGTGTGGCCATATGTAACAGGGTCCTGAGTATTCTCCAGGTATGCATTATTCACTGAGGCTCTGAAAATTGGGCCATATGAAATAGTCTCCTGACTAGTCCACAAGTGTGTATTATTTAATGAGGCTTTGAGTTAGTAACCATAGGAAATAGACATCTGACTATTCCCCGGGGGTGTATTATTGACTCAGGTTCTAAATATGTGGGCATATGGAATAGACTACTGACTATTCCAAAGTTGTGCGTTGCTCACTCAGGCTTTGATTTTGTGGCCATATAAAATAGGCTAATGTCTATCTCACACGTGTGCATTATTCACTGAGGCTGTAAATGAGTGGCTCTATAAAGTAGACTCTTAACACTTCTCCAAGTTTGTATTACTCAGTGAGGCTCTCCTTGTGTGATCATATGAAACAGGATGCTGTCTATCCCAAATATTTGTATTATTTCGTGAATCTCTAAATGAGTGGCTATATAAAATAGAATGCTGAGTACTGTACATATGTGCATTACTCACTGAGGCTATTAGTCAGTGGCCATATGAAATGGAATCTTGACTATTCCACAGGTATACATTATACACTGAGGCTCTAAATGGCTGTTCATATGACATAGCCTCCTGATTACTGACCATATGTACATTACTCAATGAGGCTCTTAAACAATGGTCATATGAAACAGAATTCTGACTATTTCCTTGGTGTGCATTATTAAGTATTGCGCTTATTGAATGGCCATATGTCATAGACTCTAACTAGTCCACAGGTGTGTATCATTCACTGAGTTTCTGAATAAGTGGCTACATGAAATAGACTCCTGACTATTCCTTAGGTGTTAGTTACTTAGTAAGGTATGGACGATTGGCTACATGAAATTGTCTGTTGACTATTTCTCACGTGTGCATTTTCCACTGAGGCACAAAATGAACCATCATATCAAATAGACTCTAGACTATTTCACATGTGTGCACTATTCCTTGAGTCTCTGAATGAGTGACCATATGAAATAGACTCCTGAGTATTCCCCAGGTATGTATGATTCAATGATGCTCTGAATGAGTGGCCATGTGAAATACACTCCTGACATTTCCATAGATGTGTATTATTCAATAAGGCTCTAAATGAGTGTCCATAGGAAACAGATTCCTGAATAATTGCAGAAGCGTATTTTTGGTTTGGGCTCTGAAAGAGTGTCTATATAAAATAAAATAGAATCTTGACTTTTTCATACGTGTTCATTATTCAGTGAAGTTCTAAATGAGAGGCCATATGTAATAGTGTCCTGAGTATGCCACGGTATGCATTAGTCACTGAGGCTCTAAATGTTTGGCCATGTGAATTAGCCTTCTGACTATTCTAAAAGGTGTGTATTATTTAATGAGGCCTTGAGTTAGTGATTAGCTGAAATAGATTTCTTACTATTCGTAAGGTGTGTCTTACTGACTGAGACACTGATTAGGTGGTCATATGGAATAGAATCCTCTGTATTCCAAAGTTGTGCATTACTCACTCAGGCTTTGATTTTCTGGCCATACAAAATAGACCAGTGTCTGTTCCACAGGTGTGCATTATTCACTGAGGCTCTAAATCACTGGCTATATGAAGTAAACACTTAACTCTTTTCCAGGACTGTATTATTGAATGAGACTGAATAAGTGGGCATAAGGAAGAGACTCCTGACTATTCCCTAGTTGTGCATTATATACAAAGACTCTCAATGTGCGGCCATATGAATTAGACACGACTATTTTCCACCGGTGTATTATTCACTGAAGTCCTGAATGAGTGGCCACATGAAAGAGATTCCTGGCTATTCCAGATATATATACATTTCACTGAAACACAGAAAGGGTGGCCATATGAAATAGACTCGATTTTACTCCACAGTTGTGCGTTATTCATTGATTCTCTAAAGGAATCTCCATATGAAATAGACTAGTGATTATTCTTCACATGTGCATTATTTAAAGAGATTCTGTATAAGTGTCCCTATCAAATAGACTCCTGACTGTCACCCACGTGTGTATTATTCAGGGAGGAGCTCAATTTGTGTCTATCTTAAATAGGGTCCTGACTACTCCACAGGTGTTCATTATTCACTGAAGCTCTGAATGAGAGGCCATATGAAATAGACTCTTGACTGTGACCCCATTGTGCATCATTCAGTAAGGCTCTGAATGAGTGGTCCTATGGAATAGAATTCTGACAATTCCCTGGTGTGTATCATTCAGTGAGATACTGAATCAGTGGTCATATTAAACAGGATTCTGACTATTACCATGGTATGCATTATTCACTGAGGCTCTTAATGGCCATATGAAATAGACTCTTAATATTTAATGAGTTTTCCTCATGTATGCATTATTTAATGATTCTCTGAGTGGCCATATAAAATAGATTTTTGACTATTCTTTAGTAGTCTATTATGTCTTGGGGTTCCTAATGAGTTGCCACATGAAAAAGACTTCTGATTATTCCAAAGGTGTGTAATATTCAGAAAATCTCAGAAATGGAGGGTGATATGAATTAGTATCCTCAGTACTCCTCAGACATGTGTTATTCACTGAGGCTCATAATGAGTGTTCATATTAAACATAATCATGACTATTCACAAGCTGTGTATTATTAAGTGAGGCTCTGAATGATTCGCCATATGAGAAAGGCTCCTGAGCACTAAACATCTGTGAATTATTCACTGAGCCTCTGAATGATTGGCCATGTAAAATACACCCCTGATTTTTCCGAGTTGTGTACTATTCCTTGAGGCTCGAAATGAGTGGCTATATGAAACAGACCCCTCAGTACTCAACAGACGTGCATTATTCACTGAGGGGCTGAATGAGAAAGTATAAGCAATAGAGTCCTGATTATTTCCCCGGTGTGAATTATTCACTGAGGCTCTGAATATGTGGCCATTTGGAATAGATTTCTCACTATTTCTTAAGTTTGTGTTCTTCACAGAGTCTCTGAATGCATTGCCATTCCAAATAGACTCTTGAGAATTCTCCAGGTGTGCATTATTCCGTGAGTCTCTGAATGAGAGGCAACATGAAATAAACTCCTCACTGTTTGGTAGGTGTGTATTATTCACTGAGGCTCTGAAAGAGTGACCAAATAAAATAGATTCCTGACTATTCTGCAGGTGTGCATTATTCAGTGAGGCACTCATTCATTGACCATATGAAACTTCCCTGACTATTCCCCAGGTGTGTATCACTCAGGGAGGCACTGAGAGAGTGGCCATATAAAATAAACTCTTGACTATTCCCCAAGTGTGCATTATTTACGAAGGCTCTGAATGAGTGGTCATATAAAATAGACACTTGACTATTCCCCAAGTGTGTATTATTCAATGAGGCTGTGAATGCCTTGCCATATGAAATAGACTCCTGACTGTTCCACAGTTGCATATTTTTCACTCAGGCTATAAATGAGTGTTCAAATGAAATAGACTCCTGGATGCTCCACAGGTGTGCATTGTTCACCGAGGCTCTGAATGAATATCCATCAGAAATAGACTCCAAATAATTCTCCAGGTGTGTATTATCCAGTGAGGCCAGAATATGTGACCATATTAATTAGACTCCTTACTATTTCACAGGCGTGTATTATTCACTGAGGCTCTCAATGTGTCTACATGAAATAGACTCCTAAATACTCCACGTTATTCAGTGACACTCCGAATGAGAGGGCACATAAAAAAGGTTTCTTACTATTTCAGAGGTGTTCATTATTCAGTGAGACTCTGAATGAGGAAATAAAACAGAATCCTGACTATTTCCCTGGGTGTGTACATTTAGTGATGCCCTCAATGAGTGGCCATATGGAAGAGACTTCTGATTATTTCGCAGGTGTGCATTATTCAGTGATTCTCTGAATGAGTTGCCATAAAAAATAGACTCCAGACTATATCACAAATGCGCAATATTCAGCGAGGCTGTGAAAGAGTGGCCATATGAAACAGACTTCTTATTACTCCACATGTGCGTTATTCTCCGTTTGTCTAAATGAGTAGCCATATGACATAGACTCCTAATTATTCTCCATGTGTGCATTATTCAAACAGGTTCTGTATGAGTGTCCATATCAAATAGACTCCTGACCCTCTCCTGGTTTGTATTACTCAGTGATTCCCAGAATGAGAGTTCATATAAAATAGAGTTTTGACAATCACCCTGGTGTGTATTATTCACGAAGCCACTTAATTCGTGGCTATCTTAAACAGTGTCCTAATTACTCCATATAAGTTCTTTATTCAGTGAAGCTCTAAATGAGAGGCCATATAAAATAGACACCTGACTATTGGTCCATTGTGCATTATTCAATACGCTTCTAAATGTGTGGTAGTATGGAATAGAATCCTGATGATTCCCCAGGTGTGTATCATTCATTGAGGCACAGAATAAATGGCCATATAAAAAAAGGCTTCAGACTATTACCCTGGTGTTCATTATTCACTGAGGCTCTAAATGAGTGGCTACATGAAGTAGACTCTTAACTCTTCCCCAGGTGTGTAATATTGAATGAGACTCTAAGTGGGCATAAAAAAAGACTTCTGTCTATTGCCCAGGTGTGCATTATTTACAGAGACTCTGAATGTGTAGCCATTTAAAGTATACCCTTGACTATTTCTGAGGGATGTATTATTTTCTCAGAGGCCCTGAATGACTGGCCGTATGAAAGAGATTCCTGACTATTCAAATATACATATTATTCACTGAAACACTGAAAGAGTGGCCTCATAAAATACATGCCATTTTACTCCACAGGTGTGCGTTATTTCTTGACTCTCCAAACGAATCACCATATGTAACAGACTAGTGATTATTCCCCACATGAGCAGTATTCGAAGAGGTTCTCTATGAGTTTCCATATCAAATAGTCTCACGACTATCACTCATGTTTGTATCATTCACGGAGCTGCCTTATTTGGGGCTACCTTAAATAGGGTCCTGACTACTCCACAGCTGTTTATTATGCACTGAAGCTCTGAATGAGAGGCCATATAAAATAGACTCCTTACTATTGCCCCATTGTGCATTTTTTAGTAATGCTGTGATTGAGTGGCCATGTGGCATGGACTCTGACTATTCTCCAGGTGGGTATTATTCAGTGAGTTTATGAATGAGTGACCATGTAAAATAGACTCCTGTCTTTATCCTTTTGACTATTTCTCAGCTGTGCATTTTCCACTGAGGCACTGGGTGAACGGTCATATCAAATAGACTCCAGACTATTCCCCAGGTGTTCATTATTCAGTGAGTCTCTGAATAAGTGGCTACATATAATAGAATCCTGAGTATTCCCCAGATATGTATAATTCTTCACTGAGGTTCTAAATGAGTGGCCATGTGAAAGACACTCCTGACTTTTCCATAGGTCTGTATTATTCAGTGAGGCTCTGAATAAGTGGCCATAAAAAAGAGACTCCTGAATACTCCTCAGGTGTGCATTTTTAGGTTTGGCTCTAAATGAGTGGCTGTACAAAATAGAATTCTGACGTTACCCAAGGTCCATGGTATTCAGTGAAGCCCTGAATATGTGGCTATAGAAAATAGAATTTTGACTTCAGTACACGTGTTTCTTATTCAGTGAAACTCTGAGAAAGAGGCCACATGTAATAGTGTCCTGTGTATTCCCCAGGGATGCATTATTCACTGAGGCTCTGAAACTTTGGCCATATGAAATAGTCTCCTGACTAGTCCACATGTGTGTATTATTTAATGAGGCTTTGAGTTAGTGACCATATGAAACAGACTTCTGACTATTTCCCAGGTGTGTATTATGACTCAGACTCTGAATATGTGGGCATATTAAATAGACTACTGACTGTTCCAAAGTTTTGAATTACTCACTTAGGCTTTGATTTTCTGGCCATATATAATTAACAAGTGTCTATTCCACACCTGTGCATTATTCACTGAAGCTGTAAATGAGGGGCTATGTAAAGTAGACTCCCAACTCTTCCCCAGGTTTGTATTACTCAGTGAGGCTCTCCTTGTTTGATCATATCAAACAGGTTGCGGTCTATCCCAAATATTTGTATTATTCAGTGAATCTCTGAATGAGTGCCTATATGAAATAGACTGCTGAGCCCTGTAAATTTTTTGCATTATTCACTGATGCTATGAGTCAGTGGCCATATGAAATTTAATCCTGACTATTTCACAGGTTTGTATTATTCACTGAGGCTCTGAATGAGTGGCTGTGTGAAACATACTCCTGGCTACTTCACAGGTGTGCATTATTCACTGAGGCTCTGAATGAGGGTTTATATGACATAGCCTCCTGATTACTGACCAGATGTTCATTACTCAATGAGGCTCTTAGAGAATGGTCATATGAAATAGAATACTATTTACCAGGTGTGCATCATTCAGTAATGCTCTGATTGAGTGACCATACATCATAGACTCTTACTAGTCCACTGGTGTGTATCATTCACTGACTTTCTGAGTAAGTGGCCACATGAAACACACTCTTGACTATTCCCCAGGTGTGCATTACTTACTAAGTTATGAATGAGTGGCTACATCAAACAGCCTCTTGACTATTTCTCTTGTGTGCATTTTCCACTGAGGCAGTAAATTAACCATCATATCAAATAAACTCCAGACTATTTCGCAGTTGTACATTATTCCATGAGTCTCTGAATGAGTGGCCATATGAAATATACTCCTAAGTATTCCCCAGTTACATATGATTCAATGAGGCTCTGAATGAGTGTCCATGTGAAATACACTCCTGACATTTCCATAGATGTGTATTATTCAATGAGGCTCTGAATGAGTGGCCATAAGAAAGAGACTCCTGAATACTCGCAGGAGTGCATTTTTAGTTTTGGATCTGAAAGAGTGTTTTATGGAATTGAAACCTGACTTTCCCCCAGGTGTTCATTATTCAGTGCAGCTCTGAGTGAAAGGCCATATGTAATCATGTCCTGAGTATGCCCCGGTATGCATTAGTCACTGAGGCTCTGACTGTTTGGCCATATGAAAAAGCCTCCTGACTATTCCTCAGGTGTGTATTATTTAATGAGGCTTTGAGTTAGTGATTAGAGGAAATGGATTCTTTACTATTCCTAAGGTGTGTATTATTGACAGAGACATTGATTAATGGGGCATATGGAATAGACTTTTCACTATTCCAAAATTGTGCATTACCCACACAGGCTTTAATTTTGTGGCCATAAAAAATAGGCCAGTGTCTCTTCCACAGGGGTGCATTATTCTCTGAGGCTCTAAATGAGTGGCTGTATGAAGTAGGCTCTTAATTCTTTCTCAGGTGTTTATTATTAAATGAGACTCTGAATAAGTGGGCATAAAATAAAGACTCCTGTCTATTGCCCAGGTGTGCATTATTTAAAGAGTCTCTGAACGTGTAGCCATTTGAAGTAGACCCTTGACTATTTCTGAGGGGTGTATTATTCACAGAGGCCCTGAACGAGTGGCCATATGAAAGAGATCCCTGGCTACTCCAGATACATATATTATTCACTGAATCACTGAAAGTGTGGCCATATGAAATAGACGCGATTTGATTCCACAGGTGTTTTTTATTCATTGATTCTTTAAATGAATCACAATATAAAATAGACTAGTGATTATTTTTTACATGTGCATTATTCAAAGAGGTTCTGTATGAGTGTCCATATTAAATAAACTTCTGACTGTCACCCCTGTGTGTATCATTCAAGGAGGTGCTTAATTTGTGGCTATCATAAATAGGGTTCTGAATACTCCATAGGTGTTCATTATTCACTGAAGCTCTGATGAAAGACCACACGAAATAGACTTCTGACTATTAACCCGTTTTGAATTATTCAATAAGGTTCTGAATATGTGGTGGCAAGGAATAAAATTTTGATGATTCCCCAGGTGTGTATCCTTCAGTGAGGCACAGAATGAGTGGCCAAATAAAAGCGTCTCCAGACTATTACCCTGGTATGCATTATTCACTGAAGCTCTAAATGAGTGGCTTATGAAGTAGACGCTTCACTCTTTCTCAGGTGTTTATTATTAAATGAGACTCTGAATAAGTGGGAATAAAAAAGAGACTCCTGTCTATTTCCCAAGTGTGCATTATTTAGAAAGACTCTAAATGTGTAGTCATTTGAAAGAGACTCTTGACTATTTCCAAGGGGTGTATTATTCACTGAGCCCTGAACGAGTCTTCATATGAAAGAGATTCCTGACTATTCAGATATACATATTATTCAGTGAAACACTGAAAAAGTGGCCATATGAAGTAGACCGCATTTTACTCCACAGGTGTGCGTTATTCTTTGATTCTCCAAACAAATCACCGTATGAAATAGACTAGTGATTATTCCCCACAGGTGGAGTATTCAAAGAGGTTCTGTATGAGTATCCACATCAAATTGTCCCCTGACTATCACTCACGTGTGCATCATTCACGGAAATCTTTAATTTGGGGCTACCTTAAATACGGTCTTGACTACTTCACAGCTGTTTATTATGCACTGAAGCTCTGAATGAGAGGCCATATAAAAAAGACTCCTGACTATTGCTCGATTGGGCATTATTCGGTAATGCTGTGATAGAGTGGTCATATGGCATCCACTCTGACTATTCCCAAGCTGTGTATCATTCAGTGAGTTTCTATTTTTTAAAACATTTTTTAAATTTTTATTGCATAATAGGTTTTGGGGTAGATGTGCAGAACGTGCAAGGTAGTTGCATAGGTACACACATGGCAGTGTGTTTTGCTGCCTTCCTCTCCTTCACCCACACTTGGAATTTATCCCCAAGCTATCCATCCCCAGGCTCCCCCCCGTCCCTCCCACCTTCCCCCAATAGACCAAAGTGTGTAGTAGACCCCCTACCTGTGTCCATGTGTCCTAATTTTCCTCACCCATATATGAGTGAGAATATGCGGTATTTCTTTTACTGTTCTTGTGTCAGTTTGCTGAGAATGATGTTTTCCAGATTCATCCATGTCCTTACAAAGGAAACAAACTCATCATTTTTGATTGCTGCATAATATTCCATGGTGTATATGTGCCACATTTTCCCAGTCCAGTATATCATTGATGGGCATTTGGGTTGGTTCCAGGTCTTTGCTATAGTAAACAGTGCTGCAATGAACATTCGTGTGCATGTGTCCTTATAGTAGAACGATTTATACTCCTTTGAATATATATCCAGTAATGGGATTGCTCGTTCAAATGGAATTTCTATTTCTAGGTCCTTGAGGAATCGCCACACTGTTTTCCACAATGGTTAAACTAATTTACACTCCCACCAACAGTGTAAGAGGGTTTCTATTTCTCCACAACCTCTCCAGCATCGGCTGTCTCCAGATTTTTAAATTATCGCCATTCTAACAGGCATGAGATGGTATCTCAATGTGGTTTATATTTGCATCTCTAATGACCAGGGATGATGAGCATTTTTTCATGTGTTTGTTGGCCTCATGTATGTCTTCTTTTGTAAAGTGTCTGTTCATATCCTTTGCCCATTTTTGAATGGGCTTGTTTGTTTTTTTCCTGTAAATCTGTTTGAGTACTTTGTAAATTCTGGATATCAGCCCTTTTTCAGATGCGTAAACTGCAAAGATTTTTTCCCATTCTGATGGTTGCCGATTCACTATAGTGACTGTTTCTTTTGCCGTGCAGAAGCTGTGGAGTTTGATTAGGTCCCATTTGTCTATTTTGGCTTTTGTTATCAATTCTTTTGGTGTTTTGGTCATGAAGTTCTTGCCCATTCCTATGTCCAAAATGGTTTTGCCTAGATTTTCTTCTAGGGATTTTATGGTGCCAGATCTAATGTTTAAGTCTTTTTTTTAATTTTTTAAATTTTTATTGCATTATAGGTTTTTGGGGTACATGTGCAGAACGTGCAAGACAGTTGCATAGGTACACACATGCAAATGTGTTTTGCTTCCTTCCTCCCCTTCACCCTCACTTGGCATTTATCCCCAGGCTATCCCTCCCCAACCTCCCCCGCTGTCCCTTCCCCATTCCCCCTAATAGACCCCAGTGTGTAGTAGACCCCAGCTCTGTGTCAATGTGTTCTCATTATTCTCACCCGCCTATGAGTGAGAATATGCGGTATTTCCTTTACTGTTCTTGTGTCAGTTTGCTGAGAATGATGTGCTTCAGATTCATCCATGTTTAACTCTTTAATCCATCTAAAGTTAATATTAGTGTAAGGTGTCAAGAAAGGGTCCAGTTTCTGCTTTCTGCACATGGCTAGCCAGTTTTCCCAACACCATTTACTAAACAGGGAATCATTTTCCCATTGCCTGTTTTTGTCTGGATTTATCAAAGATAATATGGTTGTAGATATGTTGTGTTGCCTCCAATGCCTCTATTCTGTTCCATTGGTCTATATCACTGTTTTGTTTCCAGTACCATGCTGTTTTGATTACTGTAGCCTTGTAGTATAGTTTGAAGTCTGGTAGTGTGATGCCTCCAGCTGTGTTCTTTTTGCTTAGAATTGACTTGGCTATGCGGGCTTTCTTTTGATTCCATATAAAGTTCATGGTGGGGTTTTCAGTTCTGTGAAGAAATTTAATGGTAGTTTCATGGGAATAGCATTGATTGTTTAAATTACTTTGGGCAGTATAGCCATTTTCATGATGTTGATTCTTCCTGACCAAAAACATGGAATGTTTCTCCATCTGTTTGTGTCCTCTCTTATTTCGTTGAGCAGTGGTTTGTAGTTTTCCTTAAAGAGGTCCCTTACGTTCCTTGTGAGTTGTATTCCTAGGCATTTTATTTTCTTTGTGGCAATTGTGAATAGCAGTCCGTTCTTGATTTGGTTCTCTTTAAGTCTGTTATTGGTGTATAGGTATGCTTGTGATTTTTGCACGTTGATTTTATACCCTGAGACTTTGCTGAAGTTGCTTATCAGTTTCAGGAGCTGTTGGGATGAGGTGATGGAGTATTCTAGGTATACTATCATGTCGTCTGCAAATAGAGACAATTTGGCTTCCACCTTTTTAATTTAAATATCCTTTATTTCTTTTTCTTGCCTGATTGCTCTGGCTAGAACTTTCAGTAAAATGTTGAATAGTAGTGGTGAGAGAGGACATTCTTGTCTAGTGCCGGATTTCAAAGGGAATGCTTCCAGTTATTGCCCATTCAGTATAATATTGGCTGTTGGTTTGTCGTAAATAGCTTTTATTATTTTGAGATATGTTCCATCATTACCGGGTTTATGGAGGGTTTTTAGCATAATGCACTTTTGAATTTTGTCAAATGCATTCTCTGCATAAATTGAGATAATCATGTGGTTTTTGTTTTTGCTTCTGTTTATGTGGTGAATTACATTTATAGACTTGCATATGTTGAACCAGCTTTGAATCCCAGGGATGAATCCTACTTGATAATGATGAATAAGATTTTTTTTTCTTCCTTTTTTTAAAAAAAGTTTTTATTGCATTATAGGTTTTGGGGTACATGTGCAGAACGTGCAAGATAGTTGCATAGGTACACACATGGCAGTGTGTTTTGCTGCCTTCCTCCCCTTCACCCACACTTCGCATTCATCCCCAGGCTAGCCCTCCCCAGACCCCATCCGCTGTCCCTCCCCCATTCCCCCCAATAGACCCCAGGGTATAGTAGACCCCCTCTCTGTGTCCATGTGTTTTCATTATTCTCACCCTCCTATGAGTGAGTATATGCGGTAATTTTTTTTCTGTTCTTGTGTCAGTTTGCTGAGAATGATGTTCTCCAGATTTATCCATGTCCTTACAAAGGACACAAACTCAACATTTTTGATGGCTGCATAATATTCCATGGTGTATATGTGCCACATTTTCCCAGTCCAGTATATTATTGTTGGGCATTTGGGTTGGTTCAAGTTTTTTGCTATGGTAAACAGTGCTGCAATGAATATTCGTGTTCATGTGCCCTTATAGTAGAAGGATTTATATTCCTATGGATATATACCCAGTAATGGGATTGCTGGGTCAAATGGAATATCTATTTCTACTTCCTTGAGGAATCGCCACACTGTCTTCCAAACTGGTTGAACTAATTTACACTCCCACCAACAGTGTAAGAGTGTTCCTATTTCTCCACATCCTCTCCAGCATCAGCTGTCTCCAGATTTTTTTTTTTTAATTTTTATTGCATTATAGGTTATGGGGTACATGTGCAGAACGTGCAAGATAGTTGCATAGGTACACAAATGGCAGTGTGTTTTGCTGCCTTCCTCCCCCTCACCCACACTTGTTATTCATCCCCAGGCTATCCCCCACAGCCCCCCCCGCTGTCCCTCCCCCATTTCCCCCAACAGTCCCCAGTGTATAGTAGACCGCCTCTCTGTGTCCATGTGTTCTCATTTTTCTCACCCGCCTATGAGTGAGTATATGCGGTATTTCTTTTTCTGTTCTTGTGTCAGTTTGCTGAGAATGATGTTCTCCAGATTCATCCATGTCCCTACAAAGGACACAAACTCATCATTTCTGATTGCTGCATAATATTCCATGGTGTATATGTGCCACATTTTCCCAGTCCAGTCTATCATCAATGGGCATTTGGGTTGGTTCCAGGTCTTTGCTATTGTAAACAGTGCTGCAATGAACATTCGTGTGCATGTGTCCTTATAGTAGAACGATTCACAGTCTTTTGGATAGATACCCAGTAATGGGATTGCTGGGTCAAATGGAATTTCTATTTCTAGGTCCCTGAGGAATCGCCACACTGCCTTCCACAATGGTTGAACTAATTTACACTCCCACCAACCGTGTAAGAGTGTTCCTATTTCTCCACATCCTCTCCAGCATCTGCTGTCTCCAGATTTTTTAATGATCGCCATTCTAACTGGTGTGAGATGATATCTCAATGTGGTTTTGATTTGCATCTCTCTAATGACCAATGATGATGAGCACTTTTTCATATGTTTGTTGGTCTCATGTATGTCTTCTTTTGTAAAGTGTCTGTTCATATCCTTTGCCCATTTTTGAATGGGATTGTTTGTTTTCTTTCTGTAAATCTGTTTGAGTTCTTTGTAAATTCTGGATATCAGCCCTTTGTCTGATGCGTAAACTGCAAAGATTTTTTCCCATTCTGATGGTTGTCGATTCACTCTAGTGACTGTTTCTTTTGCCGTGCAGAAGCTGTGTAGTTTGATTATGTCCCATTTGTCTATTTTGGCTTTTGTTGCCAATGCTTTTTGTGTTTTGTTCATGAAGTCCTTGCCTACTCCTATGTCCTGAACGGTTTTGCCTAGATTTTCTTCTAGGGTTTTTATGGTGTCAGGTCTTACATTTAAGTTTTTAATCCATCTGAGGTGGGTTTCCTGGATACAGCACACTGATGGGTTTTGGATTTTTATCCGATTTGCCAGTCTGTGTCTCCAGATTTTTTAATGATCGCCATTCTAACTGGTATGAGATGGTATCTCAAGTGGGTTTTAATTTACATCTCTCTAATGACCAGTGATGATGAGCATTTTTCGTATGTTTTTTGGCTTCATATACGTCTTCTTTTGTAAAGTGTCTGTTCATATCTTTTGCCCATTTTTGAATGGACTTGTTTGTTTGTTTTTCCTGTAAACCTGTTTGAGTTCTTTGTAAATTCTGGATATCAGCCCTTTGTCAGATGTGTAAACTACAAAGATATTTTCCCATTCTGATGGTTGCCCATTCACTCTAGTGACTGTTTCTTTTGCTGTGCAAATGCTGTGGAGTTTGATTAGGTCCCATTTGTCTATTTTGGCTTTTGTTCCCAATGCTTTTGGTGTTTTGTTCATGAAGTACTTGCCTACTCCTATGTCCTGAATGGTTTTGCCTAGATTTTCTTATAGGGTTTTTATGGAGTCAGGTTTTATGTTTAAGTCTTTAATCCATCTGATGTTAATGTTAGTGTAAGGTGTCAGGAAGGCGTCCAGTTTCTGCTTTCTGCACATGGCTAGCCAGTTTTCCCAACACCATTTATTAAATAGGGAATCCTTTCCCCATTGCTTGTTTTTGTCTAGTTTATCAAAGATAATATATTTGTAGATATGTTGTGTTGCCTCCGATGCTTCTGTTCTGTTCCATTGGTCTATATCTCTGTTTTGGTACCAGTACCATGCTGTTTTGATTACTGTAGCCTTGTAGTATAGTTTGAAGTCTGGTAGTGTGATGCCTCCCGCTGTGTTCTTTTTGCTTAGAATTGAATTGGCTATTCGGGCTCCTTTTTGGTTCCATATGAAATTCATGGTGGTTTTTTGCAGTTCTGTGAAGAAATTCATTGGTAGTTTGATGGGGATAGCATTGATTGTGTAAATTACTTTGGGCAGTATAGCCATGTTCATGATATTGATTCTTCCTAACCACAAACATGGAATGTTTTTTCATCTGTTTGTGTCCTCTCTTATTTCGTTGAGCAGTGGTTTGTAGTTTTCCTTAAAGAGGTCCCTTATGTTCTTTGTGACGTGTATTCCTAGATATTTCATTTTCTTTGTAGCAATTGTGAATGGCAGTTCGTTCTTGATTTGGTTCTCTTTAAGTATGTTATTGGTGTATAGGAATGCTTGTGATTTTTGCACATTGATTTTATATTCTGAGACATTGCTGAAGTTGCTTATCAGTTGCGGGAGCTCTTGGGCTGAATTGATGGGGTCTTGTAGGTATACTATCTTGTCGTCTGCAAATAGAGACAATTTGGCTTCCACCTTTCCTATTTGAATACACTTTATTTCTTTTTCTTGCCTGATTGCTCTGGCTAGAACTTCCAGTGCTATTTTGAATAGGAGTGGTGAGAGAGGGCATCCTTGTCTAGTGCTGGATTTCAAAGGGAATGCTTCCAGTTTCTGCCCATTAAGTATGATACTGGCTGTTGGTTTGTCATAAATCGCTTTTATTACTTCGAGATATGTTCCATCAATACCAAGTCTATTGAGGGTTTTTAGCATAAAGGCCTGTTGAATTTTGTCAAATGCCTTCTCTGCGTCAATTGAGATAATCATGTGGTTTTTGTTTTTGCTTCTGTTTATGTGGTGAATTACATTTATAGACTTGTGTATGTTGAAACAGCCTTGCATCTCCGGGATTTATCCTACTTCATCATGATAAATAAGTTTTTTAATGTGCTGTTGCAATCGGTTTGCCAGCATTTTCTTGAAGATTTTTGCATCTATTTACATCATCGACATTAGCCTGAAGTTTTCTTTTCTTGTTGAGTCTCTGCCAGGTTTTGGTATCTGGATGATGTTGGTCTCATAAAATGATTTGGGAAGGGTTCCCTCTTTTTGAATTATTTGTAATAGTTTCAGAAGCAATGGTACCAGATCCTCTTTGTGTGTCTGGTAGAATTCAGCTGTGAACCCATCTGGACCTGGGCTTTTTCGTATGTGGTAGGCTCTTAATTTCTGCCTCAACTTCAGACCTTGTTATTGGCCTTTTCACAGTTTCGGCTTCCTCCTGGTTTAGTCTTGGGAGCACACATGCGTCCAGGAATTTATTCATTTCTTCCTTGGTTACTAGTTTATGTTCATAGAGTTGTTTGTAGTATTCTCTGATGATGGTTTGAATTTCTGTGGAATCTCTGATGATTTCCCCATTAATGATTTTTACTGCATCTATTTGGTTGTTTTCTCTTTTCGTTTTTATCAGTCTGGCTACTGGTCTGTCTATTTTGTTGATCTTTTCGAAAAACCAGCTCTTGGATTTATTGATTTTTTGAAGTGTTTTTCTTGTCTCTATCTCCTTCAGTTCTGCTCTGATCTTAGTTATTTTTTTGTCTTTGGCTAGGTTTTGAGCTTTTTTGATCTTGCTCCTCTAGCTCTTTCAATTTTGATGATAGGGTGTCAATTTTGCATCTCTCCACTCTTCTCATGTGGGCACTTATTGCTATATATTTTCCTCTACAGACTGCTTTAAATGTGTTTCAGAGATTCTGGTACGTTTTGTCTTCATTCTCTTTGGTTTCAAAGAACTTCTTTATTTCTGCCTTCATTTCATTGCTTATCCAATCAACATTCAAGAGCCAGTTGTTCAGTTTCCATGAAGCTGTGCGGTTCTGAGTTATTTTCTGAATTCTGAGTTCCAACTTGATTGCACTATGGTCTGAGAGACTGTTTGTTATTATTTCAGTTGTTTTGCATTTGCTCAGTAGTGCTTTACTTCCACTTATGTGGTCAATTTTGGAGTAGGTGTGATGTGGTGCTGAGAATAATGTATATTGTGTGGATTTGGGGTGGAGAGTTCTGTAAATGTCTATCAGGTTTGCTTGTTTCAGGTCTGAGTTCAAGTTCTGCATATCCTTGTTAATTTTCTGTCTGGTTGATCTGTCTGATATTGACAGTGGAGTGTTAAAATCTCCCACTATTATTGTGTGGGAGTCTAAGTCTCTTTGTAAGTCATTAAAAACTTGCTTTATATATCTGGGTGCTCCTGCATTGGGTCCATATATATTTAAAATCGTTAGCTCTTCTTGTGGTATCGATCCTTTTACCATTATGTAATTACTTTCTTTGTCCCTTTTGATCTTTGTTGCTTTAAAGTCTATTTTATCGGATACTAGAATTGCAACTCCTGCTTTTTTTTTGCTTTTCTTTTGCTTGGTAAATCTTCCTCCATCCCTTTATTTTTAGCCTACGTGTATTCTTGCATGTGAGGTGGGTTTCCTGAATACAGCACACCGATGGGTTTTGGTTTTTTATCCAATTTGCCAGTCTGTGTCTTTTGATTGGTGCATTTAGCCCATTTACATTTAGGGTTAATATTGTTATGTGTGAATTTGATACTGCCATTTTGATGCTAGCTGGCTGTTTTGCTCATTGGTTCATGTAGATTCTTCATTTTGTTGATGCTCTTTAGCATTTGGTATGCTTTTAGGGTGACTGGTACTGGTTGTTTTTTTCTATGTGTAATGCTTCTTTCAGGAGCTCTTGTAATGCAGGCCAGTTGCTGACAAAATCTCTAAGTACTTGCTTGTTCATGAAGGATTTTATTTTTCTTTCACTTATGAAGCTCAGCCTGGCTGGATATGAAATTCTGAGTTGAAAGTTCTTTTCTTTAAGGATGTTGAATATTGGCCCCCACTCTCTTCTGGCTTGTAGAGTCTCTGCCGAGAGATCTGCTGTGAGTCTGATGTTCTTCCCTTTGTGGGTGACCCGACCTTTCTCTCTTGCTGCCCTTAGTATTTTCTCCTTCATTTCAACCCTGGTGAATCTCACGATTATGTGCCTTGGTGTTGCTCTTCTTGCTTAGTGTCTTTGTGATGTTCTCTGTATTTCCTGGAGTTGAGTATTGACCTGTCTTGCTAGGTTGAGAAAATTTTCCTGGATAATATCCTGAAGAGTGTTTTCCTGCTTGGATTCATTCTCTTCATCACATACTGGTACACCTATCAAACGTAGGTTGGGTCTCTTCACATAATCCCACACTTCTTGGAGATTTTGTTCATTCCTTTTTGTGCTTTATACTTTAATCTTTGTTTCTCGTTTTATTTCATTGAGTTGATCTTCGACTTCTGATATTTTTTCTTCTGCTTGGTCAATTCGGCTTTTGAAACTTGTGCATGCTTCGCGATGTTCTCGTGTTGTGCTTTTTAGCTCCTTCAATTCATACATATTTCTCTCTAAGTTTTCCGTTCTTGTTATCATTTCCTCGAATTTTTTTTCAAATCTTTTTTCAAGGTTCTTAGTTTCTTTGCACTGATTTAGAACATGTTCTTTTAGCTCTCTGAAGTTTCTCATTATCCACTTTCTGAAGTCTGATTCCATCATTTCATCACAATCTTTCTCCGTCCAGCTTTGTTCCCTTGCTGGTGAGGAGTTTTGTTTTTTTGTAGGAGGTGAAGTGTTTTGGTTTCGGGTGTTTTCATCTTTTTTGCACTGGTTTCTTCCCATCTTTATGGATTTATCCACCTGTCTTCTTAGTAGTTGTTGATTTTTCAGTTGGATCTCTGTGTGAATGCCCAGATTTTTGATGATGAGGTATTTCTGTTACTTAGTTTTTATCTAATGGTCTATCCCCTCTGCTGTATGAGTGCTGAGGTCCACTCCAGGCCCTGCTTGTCTGGGGTACACCTGTAGCACCTGCGGAACAGTGAGGGATGCTACCAGTTTCTTCTTCTGCTATCTTTGTTTCATAATCATGCCCACCAAATGTCAGTCTGATTAGTCCTTTTTTGGGGTGACTCTTTGGATATACAGCAGTCAGGGAGCTGCTTAAGGAGATAGTCTGTGCTTTATTGGAGTTCCAGTGCTGTGCTGTGAGCTCCGTTTTTCATTCAGAGCTGTTGGGAGGATGTGTTTATGTCTGCTGCAAGAGAACTCATAAAACACCCCTTTTCTTTCCTTCCTTAGATGCTGTGTCTCAGGGAGTTGGGGCTTTATGAGTATTTGTTGTACTGTCCTGCCGAGCTAGGAGGTAGTCTGTTCACTATTTGCCTGCTTGGGCTCAGCCCAACTAGTGCGGGTTCACCGTTTTGCTGCTGTGCTCCCTTCTGCTGTGGCGTGCTCTGCCCTGCTGGCGGATTCTCTCTGTTATGGCAGATTTCCTCGGCAACAGCAGGCTGCGTCAGCCCTGGTCCGTACTTCAGTAGATGCAGATTGCCTCCGTGGTGGTGGGCACCCTTCCCTCATTGGGCTGCACCGTCCTAGATGCCGGCCGCAAAAATCTCATCCCGAGTGCCTCCAATCACTGCTCTGCTTGTCCCTGTGAGGTAGGATCCGCCAAGCCTGATCACCCAGCTCCCTGCCTCAGAGTCCGTCCTCTTTCTCTCTCTCTTCCTCTCCCCAAGCTGAATGGTCGACTCTCTCACTGGCGTCCCAGTAGCCTGCTGATAGGGCACTGGAATCCATGTGATCTCCTGTGCTGCTGTCCACTGCACCTGCTCAGATCACGTTTCCCAGAAATCTTCTGGTCTGTCTCATTGCCCAAGTCCCGTTCAATCAGGTGGACATGCCAATCTGCCCTTCCAAATCTCATATTGCCTGTTTAACAGGGCACCCGGATCAGTGAGTTTTGTGCCGGGTTCCATTGCTGTGCAGCGCCGGCAGAACCGACCCCGCAAGCCGGCTACACTAGCATCTGGTGTCTTTCCCACACCTGGGACTTTCAATGTTCTGTGGGCACAAAACGTCCGTCTGAGGATGTGGCTAAGACTCACCCTCTGTGCCTTCACTGAGAGCTGTGATCCTGAGTCACCTATGCAACGCCATCTTGGGTCTCAGCCTTGATGGATAATTTTTTTAATATCCTGTTGCCATCTGTTTGCCAGTATTTTATTGAATATTTTTGCATCTATGTTCGTCATTGATATTGGCCTGAAATTTTTTTCTTGTTGAGTCTCTGCCGGGTTTTGTTATCAGAAAGATGTTGGTCTCATAAAATGATTTTGGAAGGCTTCCCTCTTTTTGAATTATTTGGAAAACTTTCAGAAGGTATGGTCGCAGATCTTCTATGTGTGTCTGGGAGAATTCGGCTGTGAACCCACCTGGACCTGAGATGTTTTTGTGTGGTAGGCTCTTAATTGCTACCTCAACTTCAGACCATTTTATTGATCTATTTATAGTTTCGGCTTCCTTCTGATTTAGGCTTGGGAGGACACAGGTGTCCAGGAATTTATCCCTTTCTTCCTGATTTACTAGTTTATGTGCATAGAGTTGTTTGTAGTATTCTCTAATGATGGGTTGAATTTCTGTGGAATCTGTGGTGATTCCCTCTTTATCATTTTTTATTGCATCTATTTGGTTCTTCTCCTTTTTCTTTTTTATCAATCTGGCTAGTAGTGTGTCTATTTTGTTTATTTTTTTGAAAAACCAGCTCTTGAATTTATTAATTATTTGAAGGGTTTTTTGTGTCTTTATCTCCTTCAGTTCTGCTCTGATCTTAATTATTTCTTGTCTTCAGCTGGATTTTGAGCTTTTTTGATCTTGCCCCTCTAGCTCTTTCAATTTTGACAATAGGGTGTCAATTTTTGATCTCTCCACTCTTCTCATGTGGGCACTTATTGATATATATTTTCCTCTACAGACTGCTTATATGTGTCCCAGAGATACTGGTACGTTTTGTCTTCGTTCTCGTTGGTTTCAAAGAACTTCTTTATTTCCGTCTTCATTTAATTGTTTATCCAATCAACATTCAAGAGCCAGTAGTTCAGTTTCCATGAAGCTGTAGGGTTCTGAGTTATTTTCTAAATTCTGAGGTCTAACTTGATTGCACTATGTTTTGAGAGACTGTTTGTTATGATTTCAGTTTTTTGCATTTGCTGAGGAGTGCTGTACTTCCAATTATGTGGTCAATTTTGGAGTAGGTGTGATGTGGTGCTGAGAAGAATGTATATTCTGTGGATTTGGGGTGGAGAGTTCTGTAAATGTCTATCAGATTTGCTTGTTCCATGTCTGAGTTTAAGTCCTGTATATCCTTGTTAATTTTCTGTCTGGTTGATCTGTCTGCTATTGACAGTGGAGTGTTAAAGTCTCCCACTATTATTGTGTGGGAGTCTAAGTCTCTTTGTAAGTCATTAAGAACTTGCCTTTTATATCTGGGTGCTCCTGCATTGGGTCCACATATATATTTAGGATCATTAGCTCTTCCTGTTGTATCGATCTTTTTAGTATTTTATAATGACCTTCTTTGTCTCTTTTGATCTTTTTTGCTTTAAAGTCTATTTTATCAGAGATAAAAATTGCAATTCCTGCTTCTTTTTCCTCTCCAATTGCTTGGTAAGTCTTCCTCCAGTCTTTTATTTTGAGCCTTTGTGTATTCTTGCATGTGAGATGGTTTTACTGGATACAGCACACCGATGGGTTTTGGTTTTTTATCCAATTTGCTAGTCTGTGTCTTTTGATTGTTGCATTTAGCCCATTTACATTTAGGGTTATTATTGTTATGTGTGAATTTGATACTGCCATTTTGATGCTAGCTGGCTGTTTTGCCCATTGGTTCATGTAGATTTCATTTTGTTGATGCTCTTTAGCATTTGGTATGCTTTTAGAATGGCTGTTACTGGTTGTTTCTTTCTATGTGTAGTGCCTCTTTCAGGAGCTCTTGTAAAGCAGGCCTAGTGGTGACAAAATCTTTAAGTTCTTGCTTGTTCATGAATAATTTTCTTTTTTCTTCATTTATGAAGCTCAGTGTGGCTGGATATTAAATCATGGGTTGAAAGTTGTTTTCTTTCAGGATGCTGAATATTGGCTCTCATTCTCTTCTGGCTTATACAGTCTCTGCTGAGAGATCTGCTGTGAGTCTGAAGGGCTTCCCTTTGTGGGTGATCCGCCCTTCTTTCTGGCTGCCCTTAGTATTTTCTCCTTCATTTCAACACTGGCGACTCTGACGATTATGTGCCTTCTGGTTGCTCTTCTTGTGGAGTATTTTCGTGGTGTCCTCTGTATTTCCTGGAGTTGAGTATTGGCCTGCCTTGCTAGGTTGGGGAAATTTTCCTGGATAATATCCTGAAGAGTATTTTCCAGCTTGGATTCCTTCTATTTATCATATTCTGTTACACCTGTCAAACGTAGGTTGGGTGCCTTCACATAGCCTCACGTTTCTTGAAGATTTTCTTCATTCATTTTTGTGCTTTTTTCTCTTATCTTGGTTTCTCGTTTTATTTCGTTGAGTTGATCTTCGACTTCTGATATTATTTTTTTCTGCTTCTTCAATTCGGCTCTTGAATCTTGTGCATGCTTTGCGATGTTCTCGTGTTGTGTTTTTCAGCTCCTTCAATTCATTCATATTCCTCTCTAAGTTGTCCATTCTTATTATCATTTCCTCAAATCTTTTTTCAAGGTTTGTAATTTCTTTGCATTGATTTAGAACATGTTTTTTTAGCTCACTGAAGTTTCTCTTTGTCCACCTTCTGAAGTCTGATTCTGTAATTTATCAGTCTCATTCTCCATCCAGCTTTGTTCCCTTGATGGTTGAATATTGGCTCTCATTCTCTTCTGGCTTATACAGTCTCTGCTGAGAGATCTGTTGTGAGTCTTCTGCATGAAGTTCACCCCACCCCACTCCCCCAAATCCCTTTTTTGCTTATGTTGCCACTTTAGTTTTGTTTTTTTTGTATGGGGTAAGGTGTTTTGGTTTCGGGTGTTTTCTTCCTTTTTTCGCTGGTTTCCTCCCATTTTTGTCGATTTATCCACCTGTCGTCTTTGTAGTTGCTGTCTTTTCAATTGGGTCTCTGAGTGGACGCCCAGATTTTTGATGATGAAGTATTTATGTTACTTAGTTTTTCTTCTAACGGTTTAGCCCCTCTGCTGTACGAATGCTGAGGTCTACTCCAGGCCCTGCTTGTCTGGGGTACACCTGTAGCAGCTCGGGAACAGTGAGGGATGCTACCAGTTTCTTCTTCTGCTATCTTTGTCCCAGAATGATGCCCGCCAAATGTAAGTCTGATTAGTCCTTTTTTGAGGTGGCTCTCTGGATATACAGGAATCAGGGAGCTGCTTGAGGAGAGAGTATGTATTTTCTAGGAGCTCCAGTGCTGAGCTGTGAGCTCCGTTGTTCAGTCACAGTTGCTGGGCGGATGTGTCTGCTGCAGCAGAAATTATAAAAGACCGTTTTTCTTCCCACAGATGCTCTGTCTCAGGGAGTTGGGGCTTTCTTTATGAGTATCTGTTGCACTGTCCTGCCCAGCTAGGAGGCAGTCTGTTCACTATTTGCCTGCTGGGGCTCCGCCCTGCTAGAGCGGGTCTGCCCTGCTGCCACGGGGCTCCCTTCTACTGTGGTGTGCTCCACCCTGTTGGCGGCGTTTCTCTGTTATGGCTGGTTGCCTCAGCAACAACAGGCTGTGTCAGCGTGGGTGGTACCTCAGTAGAATCAGATTGCGTCCGTAGTGGTGGACAACCCTCTCCCACCTGCTGCACCATCCTAAATTCATCTGACCCCACAGCAAAACTCTCAACCCGGAGCACCTCAAATCATCATGCTGCTTGTCTCCATGAGGGTGGGACTCACCGAGCTCAATCACCTGGCTCCCTGCCTCAGAGTACCTCCTCTCTCTCTCTCTATTTTTCTTTCCAAATTGAATGCTTGACTCTGTCACAGGCACTCCAGTCACCTGCTGATTGGCCACTGGGATCCCTGTGATCTCCCCTGTGGTGGCCCACTGCACCCACACAAATAACACTTCCCAGGAATCTTTTGGACTGACTCACCATCCAAGTCCCGTTCAATCAAATGGACATGTCAATCTTCCCTCCCAAAACTCAGATTGCCCGTTTAACAGGGCACCCAGACCAGTGAGATTAGTGCAGGCTACCACTGCACCGTGGCGCGGTGCTGGCCAAAAAGGCCAAGCAAGCGGGCTGCGCTGCTCTCCTGTGTCTCTCCTATGCCTGGGAAGTTTTCCAGTTCTATGAGCAAAAAAAGTACGTCTGGAAATGCAGCTAGGACTCACCCTCTGCGCATTCACTGAGAGCTGCAATCCTGACTTCTTTCTATGGTGCCATCTTGGAGCCTTCTTCCACAAATTTGTATTAAACAGCGATACCCAGAATTAGAGTTCACATGCAATAGACTCATGACAATCACCCAGGTGTGTATCATTCAGGAAGGAACTTAATTCTATGCTATCTTTAACGGCGTCGTGATTACTCCAGAGAATTTTATTATTCACTGAAATTTTGAATGAGAGGCCATATAAAATAAACACCTGACTATTGCTCCATTGTGAATTATTTAATAAGGTTCTAAATGAGTGATAGTATAAAATAAAACCCTGAGGACTCCCCAGATGTTTATCATTCAGGGGGGCACACAATGAGTGGCCATATAAAAAATCCTCAACAATTATCCTGGTGTGCATTATTCACTGAGGCTCTAAATGAGTGGCTGCATGAAGTAGACTCTTAACTTTTCTTCAGGTGTGTATTATTGAATGAGATTCTGACTACGTGGGCATAGAAAAAGAGACTCTTCTGTATTGCCCAGGTGTGCATTACTTACAGAGACTCTGAATGTGTAACCATTTGAAGTAGACCCTTGACTATTTCTGAAGGGAGTATTATTCACAGAGGCCCTGAATGAGTGGCCATGGGAAAGAGATTCTTGACTCATCAGATATATATATTATTCACTGAAACACTGAAAGAGTGGCCTTATGAAATAGACCCCATTTTACTCCACATGTGTGCGTTATTTTTTGACTCTCCAAACAAATCACCATATGAAATAGACTAGTGATTATTTTCCACATGTGCAGTATTTGAAGAGGTTCTGTATAAGTGTCCATATCAGATAGTCTCCTGACTATCACATATGTGTGTATCTTTCAGGGAGTGGATTAACTTCAGGCTACCTTAAATAGGGTCCTGATTACTCCACAGCTGTTTATTACGCACTGAAGCTCTGAATGGGAGGCCATATGAAATAGACTCCTTACTATTGCACCATTGTGCATTATTCAGTAATGCTGTGATTGAGTGTCCATGTGACATGAACTCTGACTATTCCCAATGTGTGTATTCTTCAGTGAGATTATGAGTGAGTGACCACATAACATAGACTCCTGACTCTATCTTCTTGACTATTTCTCAGCTGTGAATTTTCCACTGAGTCGCTGGGTGAATGGTCATATCAAATACTCTCCAATCTTATCCCCAGGTGTGCATTATTCAGTGAGTCTCTGAATTAGTGGCTATATATATTAGAATCCTGAGTATTTTCCAGATATATATGATTCTTCACTGAGGTTCTGAAAAAGTGGCCATGTGAAATACACTCCTGGCTTTTCCATAGGTCTGTATTATTCTTTGAGGCTCTGAATAAGTGGCCATAATATAGAGACTCGTGAATACCCCTCAGGCATGCATATTCACATATGGCTCTAAATGTGTGGATATACGAAATAGAATCCAGGCTCTCCCTAAGGTGTATGTTATTCAGTTAAGCTCTGAATGTGTGGCTATTAGAAATAGAGTTATGACTGCAATACAGGTGTTCCTTATTCAATGAATCTCTGAAATGCCATATGTAATAGCGTCCTGAGTATTTCCCAGGTATATATTATGCACTGAGGCTCTGAAAATTTGGCCATATAAAATTGTTTTCTGACTAATCCACAGGTGTGTACTCTGAATTCTGACTCTGACTCTGAATATTTGGGCATATGGAATAGACTAGTGACTATTACAAAGTTGTGTATTACTCACTCAGGCTTTGATTTTGTGGCCATATAAAATAGACGAGTGTCTATTCCACACGTGTGCATTATTCCCTGAGGCTGTAAATGAGAGGCTATATAAAGTAGACTCCTAACACTTTCCCAGGTGTGTATTACTGAGTGAGGCTCTCCTTGTGTGACCGTATAATCAGGATGCTGTCTATCTTAAATAATTGTATTATTCAGTGGTTATATGAAATATACTGCTGAGAACATTACATTTTTGCATTATTCACTGAGGATTCGAGTCAGTGGCCCTAAGAAATGGAATCCTGACTAATCCACACGTGCCATTATTCACTGAGGCTATAAATAAGTGTCCAAATGAAATAGACTCCTGGCTATTCCACAGTTGTGCATGATTCACCGAGGCTTTTAATGAATGTCCATTGAAAATAGACTCCAAATTACTTTCCAAGTGTGTTTTACTCAGTGAGGCTCAGAAGATGTGGCCATATTAAATAGGTTCCTTACTATAGCAAGGGTCTGTCTTATTCACTGAGCTTCTGATTTTGTGTCTACATAAAATAGACTTCTGACTACACCACATTATTCAGTGACACTTTGAATGAGAGGCCACATGAAAAATTCTTCTGACTAATTTACAGGTGTGCATTATTTAGTGAGAGTCTGAATGAGGGGATGAAAGTAAATCCTGACTATTTCCTCAGGTGTGTACATTTAGTAAGGCTCTAAATTAGTGGCTATAGAAAAGAGACTTCTGACTCTACCGCTGATGTGCATTATTCTGCGATTCTCTGAATGAGTGGCCATAAAAAATAGGCTCCAGACTATATAACAAGTGTGTAATATTCAGTGAGGCTGTGAAAGAGGGGCCATATGAAACAGACTTCTAATTACTCCACATGTGTGTAATTCACTGTTTGTCTAAATGACATAGACTCCTCATTATTCTCCATGTGTGCATTATTCAAACAGTTTCTGTATGAGTGTCCATACCAAATGGACCCCTGACACTCCCCCAAGTGTGCATAACTCAGTGATACCCAGAATTAGAGTACATATGAAATAGACTCCTGACTGTCACCCAGGTGTGTATCATTCAGGAAAGTAATTTATTCGTGGATATCTTAAACAGCGTCCTGATTACTCCATAGAATTTTATTATTCACTGAAACTTCGAATGAGAGGCCATATAAAATAGACATCTGACTATTGCTCCATTGTGAATTATTCAGTAAGGTTGTGAATGAGTATAAAATATAATCTTGAGGATTCCCCAGGTGTGTATTATTCAGAAAGGCATAAAATGAGTGGCCATATAAAAAATGCTTGACTATTACCCTGGTGTGCATTATTCACTGAGGCTCTAAATGAGTGGCTACATGAAGTAGACTCTTAACTCTTTTCCAGGTGTGTATTATGGAATGATACTCTGACTAAGGGAACCTAAAAAAGAGACTCTTGTGTATTTCCCAGGTGTGCATTACTTACAGAGACTCTGACTGTGTAGACATTTGAAGTAGGCCCTTGACTATTGCTGAGGAGAGTATTATTCACAGAGGCCCTGAGCGAGTGTCCATGTGAAAGAGATTTCTATCTTATCAGATATACATATTATTCACTGAAACACTGAAAGAGTGGCCTTATGAAATAGACCCCATTTTACTCCACAGGTGTGCGTTATTTTTTGACTCTCCAAACAAATCATTTTATGAAATAGACTAGTGATTATTCCCCACGTGTGAAGTATTTGAAGAGGTTCTGTATACGTGTCCATATCAAATAGTCTCCTGACTATCATGCATGTGTGTATTATTCACAAAGCTGCTTAATTTGGAGCTACCTTAAATAAAGTCCTGACTACTCCACAGCTGTTTATTATGCACTGAAGCTCTGAATGAGAGGCCATAGGAAATAGACTCCTTACTATTGCCCCATTGTGCATTACTCGGTAATGCTGTGACTGAGTGGCCATCAGATCTGGACTTTAACTATTCCCAAGGTGTGTATTCTTTTGTCAGTTTCTGAAGAAGTGACCACATAAAATAGACTCCTGACTCTATCCTTTTGACTATTTCTCAGCTCTGCTATTTTCACTGAGTCACTGGGTGAACGGTAATATCAAAGATTCTCCAGACTATTCTCCAGCTGTGCATTATTTATTGAGTCTCTGAATAAGTGGCTATATATAATAAAATCCTGAATATTTTCCAGATATATATGATACATCTCTGAGGTTCTAAATAAGTGGCCATGTGTAACACACTTTTGACTTTTCCAAAGGTTTGTATTATTCTGTGAGGCTCTGAATGAGTGGCCATAAAATACAGACTCCTGAATACTCCTCAAGCGTGCATTTATACATTCAGCTCAAAATAAGTGGCTATACAAAATAGAATCCTGTCTTTCTCCAAGGTGTATGTTATTCATTTAGGCTCTGTATATGTGGCAATAAGAAATAGAATTCTGACTACAGTACAGGTGTTCCTTATTCAATGAAGCTCTGAAACAAATGCAGTATGCAATAGTGTCCTGAGTATTCCACAGGTATGTATGATTCACAGAGGTCCTGAAACTTTGGCCATATGAAATTGTTTCCTGACTAGTCCACAGGTGTGTATTATTGACTCTGACTCTAAATATTTTGGCATGTGAAATAGACTAGTGACTATTCCAAAGTTTTGTATTACTCACTCAGGCTTTGATTTTGTGGCCATATAAAATAGACTAGTGTCTATTCCACATGTGTACATTATATGCTGAGGCTGTAAATGAGAGGCTATATAAAGTAGACTCCTAACACTTCCCCAGGTGTGTATTACTCAGTGAGGCTTTTCTTGTGTGACCATATGAAACAGGATGCTGTCTATCTTAAATACCTGTATTATTCAGTGAATCTCTGAATGAGTGTCTATATGAAATAGACTGCTGAGTACTTTATATTTGTGCATTTTTCACTGACGTTATGAGTCAGTGGCCATATGAAATAGAATCCTGACAAATCCACAGCTGCATATTATTCACTGAAGCTATGAATGAGTGTCAAAATGAAATAGACTCCTGGCTATTCCCCAGGTGTGCATTATTCGCTGAGGCTCTGAATGAATGTCCATCGAAAATAGACTCCAAATTATTCTCCAGGTGTGTATTATTCAATGAGGCTCAGAAGATGTGGCTATATTAATTAGATTCCTTACTATAGCAAGGGTCTATCATATTCACTGAGGCTCTGAATATGTGTCTATCTGAAATAGACTCCTGACTACACCACATTATTGAAGGACACTTCGAATGAGAGGCCACTTGAAAAAGTCTCCTGACTATTCCACAGGTGTGCACTATTTAGTGAGACTCTGAATGATGGGATAAAAGTAAATTCTGACTATATTTCTAGGTGTTTACATTTAGTGAGGCTATCAATGGGTTGCCATGGGAAAGAGAATTCTGACTATTCCGCAGGTTTGCATTATTCAGTGATTCTCTGAATGAGTAGCCATAAAAAATAGACTCCAGACTATATCACTAATGTGTAATATTCAGTGAGGCCGTGAAAGTGGGGCCATATGAAACAGACTTCTAATTAGTTCACATGTGCGTTATTCACTGTGTCTGAATGAGTAGCTGTATGACATAAACTCCTCATTATTCTCCATGTGTGCATTATTCAAACATGTTCTGTATGAGTGTCCATACCAAATAGACTCCTGAGACTCCTGCAAGAGTGTATTACTCAGCGATACCCAAAATTAGAGTTCATATGAAATAGACTCATGACTATCACCCAGGTATTTGTCATTCAGGAAGGCACTTATTAGCAGCTGTCTTAAAAAGCATCCTTATTACTCCATAGAAGTTAATTATTCACTGAAACTTTGAATGAGAGGCCATATAAAATGGACACCTTACTATTGCTCCATTGTGTATTATTCAATAAAGTTTTAAATGAGTGGTAGTATTAAATAAAATCCTGAGGATACCCCAGGTTTGTATAATTCAGGGAGGCACAGAACGAGTGGCCATATAAAAAATGCTCGACTATTACCCCGGTGTCCATTATTAACTGAGGCTCTAAATGAGTGGCTACATGAAGTAGACTTTTAACTCTTCCCCAGTTGTGTATTATTGAATGAGACTCTGACTAAGTGGTCATAAAAAAGAGACTCTTGTGTATTTCCCAGGTGTGCAATACTTACAGATACTCTGAATGTGTAGCCATTTGAAGTAGACAGTTGACTATTTCTGAGAGAAGTATTATTCACAGAGGCCCTGAACGAGTGGCCATGTTAAAGAGATTTCTGAGTTATCAGATATAAGTATTATTCACTGAAACGCTAGAAATGTGGACTTATGAAATTGACCCCATTTTACTCCACATGTGTGCGTTATTTTTGACTCTCCAAACGAATCATCATATAAAATAGACTAGAGATTATTCCCCACATGTTCAGCATTCGAAGATGATCTGTATGAGTGTCCATATCAAATAGTCTCCTGACTATCACACATGTGTATATCATTCACGGAGCTGTTTAATTTGGGGCTACATTAAATAGGGTCCTGACAATTTCACAGCTGTTTATTATACACTGAAGCTCTGAATGAGAGGCAATATGAAATAGACTCCTTACTATTGCCCCATTGTGCACTGTTCGGTAATGCTGTGATTGAGTGGCCACATGACCTGGACTCTGACAATTCCCGAGTTGTGTATTCTTCTGTGAGTTTCTGAACGAGTGACCACAAAAAATAGACTCCTGACTATATCTTCTTGACTATTTCTAAGCTGTGCGTTTTTCACTGAGTCACTGGGTGAAGGGTCATATCAAGTAGTCTCCAGACTGTTTCCCAGGTGTGCATTATTCAGTTAGTCTTTGAATAAGTGGTTATATATAATAGAATCCTGAGAATTTTCCAGATATATATTATTTTTCACTGAGGTTCTGAATAAGTGGACATGTGAAATACACTCCTGAATTTTCCATAGGCCTGTATTATTCTTTGAAGTTGTGAATGAGTGGCCATAAAACAGAGACTCCTGAATACTCCTCAGCCGTGCGTTTTTACATTCGGCCTAAAATGAGTGGCTATAAGAAAGAGAATCCTGACTTTTTCCAAGGTGTATGTTATTCAGGGAGTCTCTGAATATGTGGCTATAGGAAATTGAATTCTGACTAAAATACAGGTGTTCCTTATTCAATGAAGCTCTGAAATAGATGCCATATGTAATAGCGTCCTGATTATTCCCCAGGTATGTATTATTCACTGAGGCTCTGAAACTTTGGCCATACAAAATTGTCTCCAGACTAGTCCACATGTGTGTGTTATTGACTCTGACTCAATATTTATGCATATGGAATAGACTTGTGACTATTTTAAAGTCGTGTATTACTCATGCAGGCTTTGATTTTGTGGCCATATTAAATAGACTAGTATGGAGTAGATTTGTGACTATTTCAAAGTCGTGTATTACTCACTCAGGCTTTAATTTTGTGGCCATAAAAATAGACTAGTGTCAACTCCACACATGTTAACTATTTCGTGAGGCTGTAAATTGGAGGCTATATAAAGTAGACTCAGAAAACTTCCCCAGGTTTGTTTTACTCAGTCCAGCTTTTCTTGTGTCACCATATGAAACAGGATGCTGTCAATCTTAAATATTTGTATTATTCAGTGAATCTCTGAATGAGTGGCTATATGAAATAGACTTCTGAGTAGTTTACATTTGTGCATTATTCACTGAGGATACGAGTCATTGGCCATATGAAATGGAATCCTGACTAATCCACACGTGCATATTATCCTCTGAGGCTATAAATGAGTGTCCAACTGAAATAGAGTTTTGACTACTCCACAGGTGTGCATTAATCTCCGAGGCTCTGAATGAATGTAAATTGAAAATAGACTCCAGTTTTTTTCCATGTGCATATTATTAAGTAAGGCTCAGAAGATGTGGCCATATTAATTAGATTCCTTATGAAAGCAAGGGTCTGTCTTATCACTGTGGCTCTGAATATGTGTCTACATGAAATAGCCTCCTGAATACACCACATTTTTCAGTGACACTCCGAATGAGAGGCCACATAAAAATTGTCTTCTGACTATTTCACACATTTGCATTATTTAGTGAGACTCCTAATGAGGAAATAAAAGTAAATCCTGACTATTTCCCCAGGTGTGTACATTTACTGAGGCTCTCAACGAGTGGCCATAGGAAAGAGACTTCTGACTATTTCGCAGGTATGCATTATTCAGTGATTCTCTGAAGGAGTGAAAAAGAAATAGACTCCAGACTATATCACAAGTGTGTAATATTCAGTGAGGCTGTGAAAGAGGGGCCATATGAAACACTTCTAATTACTCCACATGTGCGTTATTGACTGTCTGAATGAGTAGCCAAATGACATAGACTCCTCATTATACTCTATGTGTGCATTACTCAAACAGGTTCTGTATGAGTGTCCATACAAAATAGACTCCAGACACTCCCCCAGGTGTGTATTACTTAGGAATACCCAGAATTAGAGTTCATATGAAATAGACTCCTGAATATCACCCAGGTGTCTATCATTCAGTAAGGCACTTAATTCATGGCTATCTAAAACAACATCCTAATAAGATCCAAGATGGTTGATTGCTAACAGCTCGGAATTGTAGCTCCCAGTGAAAGCTCAGAAAATATGAGGACGCCACACTTTCAGAAAAATTTTTCTCGATCACGGATTAGAAGATTTCTAGTGGAGGAACCCCACGGGTCTCCAGAGCGACTCCTGTGACCGGCACAGTGGTTTTGCCATTGCATCGGCCTGGCAGCTCTTCGTGCACAGTAAATGGGACTGGTTCCCCTACTAACTGATTTTCGGAGCTCTGGGAATTCAGAGCCGCTTGTTGCAGACTCAAGAAGGAAGCCAGACCGGAGGTTCCCAGGAAGAAGTGCAGCATCAAACTTATCGCTGCTGTTTTGGCCGGCGCAGTGGTTTGCTCGGATTCCAGCACTGAGAATCAATGACCTGGACATCCACCCAGAAACCTAATTAGGAAGGCGGTAATTGTAAAGACAACACACGGATAAATCCACAATAAAGGGGAAAAAACAGCCTTAAAAGGCCAAGAATACCAAAAATTAGAACCCCTCTCCCTCTACAGGGGATTGCAATTCCTCATCAGCAACAGAACAAGCCCTGATGGAAAAGGACTGTGTTTCATTACCTGAAGTAGGCTTCAGAACGTAGATGATAAGAAATTTTTGGGAATTGAAAGAACTTGTTCTAACCCAATGTAAAGAAACTTAGAACTTTGAATAAAAGTTTGACAAAATGTTAAAAATAATGGACAATATAGAGAAGAATATAAATGAACTAATGGAGTTGAAAAATACAACACAGGAACTTAGTGAAATATGCACAAGTTTGAATAGCCGCATTGATCAAGCAGAAGAGAGGATATCAGAGGTCCAAGACAAATTTAATAAAATAAAACAAGAAGACAGGAATAGAGAAAAAAGGATAAAAAGGAATGAGCAAAGTCTCTAAGAAATATGGGACTATGTGAAAAGACCTAATCTACGTTTGATAGGTGTACCTGAATGTGATGGAGAGAATGAATCCAAGTTGGAAAATACTCTTCAGGATACTATCCAGGAGAATCTTCCCAATCTAGCAAAGCAGGACACTATTCAACCCCAGGTAATACAGAGAACACCACAAAGAAATTCCTCAAGAAGAGCAACCCCAAGGCACATAATCATTAGATTCACCAGGGTTGTAATGAAGGAGAAAATACTAAGGGTAGCCAGAGAGAAAGGTCAGGTTACCCACAAAGGGAAGCCTATCAGACTTACAGCAGATCTCTCAGAAGAAACCCTACAAGCCAGAAGAAAGTGGGGGCTGATATTTAACATCCTTAAAGAACAGTACTTTCAGCCCAGAATTTCATATCCTGCCACACTAAGCTTCACAATTGAAAAAAAAAATAAAATCTTTTATGAACAAGCAAGTACTCCCAGACTTTATTACCACCAGGCCTGCTTTACAAAAACTTCTGAAAGAAGCATTATACATAGAAAGGAGCAACCAGTAATAGCCTTTCTAAAAATATACCAAGAAATAAAGAGCATCAACATAAAGAAAAATTTACATCAATGACTAAATAAAATAGCCATTTAACATCAAATGGCAGTAATCCTAAATTTAAATGGACTAAATCCCCCAATCAAAAGATATAGCCAAAACCTAATGGTATGCTACATCCAGACCCATTTTATATCCAAAGATACACAAAGAGTCAAAACAAAGTGTTGGAGAAAGATTTACCAACCAAATGGAGAGCAAAAATAAATAAATAAACAAAAAGCAGGAGTTGCAATTCATGCATTTGATAAAACAGATTTCAAAACAACAAAGATAGAGGGGTAAAAGGATCAGTGCATCCTAACGTCCAGATACATAAGACCCAAAAAAAGATTTAGACTCAATGAGACAGAAAATTAGTAAGGATATGCAGAACTTGAACTCAGATCCACAACAAGTAAACTTAATAAGTACTTTTAGAGCTCTCCACTTTAAATACACAAAATATACATTATCCACTTTGAATACACAAAATATTGATCAGCCATTATTAATACCCATTCATAAAATAAAGCAATATTTCTGTTCTCTCTCCCTCTTTTTCTTCCTCTATTTTCCCCTTCTTTTCTATTTTTCAAAAAAAAATACAGTCACATTCTGAGAGACTGGGGATAAGAACATCAACAGATTAATTTTGGGAGGACACAATTAAAAAAAAATTACAGGGGGGTTTCAAGATGGCATCGTAGAGGCCCATGTTCTAAATCAGGGCAAAGAAACTAAGAACCTTGAAAAAAATTCGAGGAAATGATAAGAAGTATGGACAACTTAGAGAGAAATATGAATGAATTGAAAAAGCTGAAAAACACAACACGAGAACTTAAGGCAGCATGCACAATTTTCAACAGCCGAATTGACCAAGCAGAAGAAAGAATATGAGAAGGCGAAGATCAACTCAATAAAATAAAATGAGAAAGCAAGATTAGAGAAAAAAGGGCAAAAAGAATAAACAATATCACCAAGAAATGTAGGACTGTGTGAAGAGCCCCAACCTACGTTTGATTGGTGTACCAGAATGTGTTGAAGAGAATTAATCCAAGCGGGAAAACACTCTTCAGGATATTATCCAGAAAAATTTCCCCAACCTAGCAAGGCAGGTCAATACTCAACTCCAGGAAATACAGGGAACACCAGAAAGATACTCCACAAGAAGAGCAACCCCAAGGCACATAATCGTCAGATTCAACAGGGTTGAAATAAAGGAGAAAATACTAAGGTCAGCCAGAAAGAAAGGTCGGGTCACCCACAAAGGGAAGCCCATCAGACTCACAGAAGATCTCGCAGCAGAGACTCTACAAGCCAGAAGAGACTGGGAGACAATAATTAACGTTCTTAAAGAAAATAACTTTCAACCCAGAATTTCATATCCAGCCAAACTGAGCTTCATAAGTGAAGAAAAAATAAAATCCTTCACGAACAGAAAAGTACTCAGAGATTTTTTTCACCACTAGGGCTGCGTTACAAGAGCTCCTGAAAGAGGCACTACACATAGAAAGAAACAACCAGTACCAGCTATCCTAAAAGCATACCAAATGCAAAAGAGCATCAACAAAATGAAGAATCTACATGAACCAATGGGCAAAACAGCCTGCTAGCTTCAAAATGGCAGTATCAAATTCACACATAACAATATTAACCCTAAATGTAAATGGGCTAAATGCAACAATCAAAAGACACAGACTGGCAAATTGGATAAAAAGACAAAACCCATCAGTGTGCTTTATCCAGGAAACCCACCTCACACGGAAGGATACAAAAAGGCTCAAAATAAAGGGATGGAGAAATATTTACCAAGCAAATGGAGAGCAAAAGAAAGCAGGACTTGCAATTCCCGTCTCTGATAAAATAGACTTTAAAGGAACAAAGATCAAAAGGGAAAAAGAATGTCTTTACATAAGGGTAAAAGGATCGATACAACAAGAAGAGCTAACGATTATAAATATATATGGACCCAATGCAGGAGCACCCAGCTATATAAGGTAAGTTCTTAATGACTTACAAAGAGACTTAGACTCCCACACAATAATAGTGGGAGATTTTAACACTCCACTGTCGATATCAGACAGATTAAACAGACAAAAAATTAATAAGGATATCCAGGACTTGAACTCAGACCTGGAACAAGCAAACCTGATAGAAATTTATAGAACTCATCACCACAAATCCACAGAATATACATTCGTTTCAGCACCACATCACACCTACTTAAAAATTGACAACATAATTGGAAGTAAAGCACTCCTCAGCAAATGCAAAACAACTGAAATCATAACAAACAGTATCTCAGACCATAGTGCAAACAAGATGGAACTCAGAATTCAGAAAATAACTCAGAACCACACAACTTCATGGAAACTGAACAACTGGCTCTTGAATGTTGATTGGATAAACAGTGAAATGAAGGCAGAATTATAGAAGTTCATTGAAATCAAAGAGAAAGAAGACACAACGTACCAGAATCACTGGGATACATTTAAAGCAGTCTGTAGAGGAAAATATATAGCAATAAGTGCCCACATGAGAAGAGTGGAGAGATCCAAAATTGACACCCTATCATCAAAATTGAAAGAGCTAGAGGAGCAAGATCAATAAAGCTCAAAACCTAGCCGAAGACAAGTAATAACTAAGATCAGAGCAGAACTGAAAATGATAGAGACAAGAAAAACCCTTCAAAAAATCAAAATATCCAAGAGCTGGTTTTTCAAAAAGATCAACAAAATGGACAGACCACTAGCCAGACTGATTAAAAAGAAGAGAGAGGTTTACTTTTAGTGAAGATGGTGGCGTAGAGGTGACTCAGGATTGCAGCTCTCAGTGAAGGCGCAGAGGGTGAGTCCTAGCCGCATTCTCGGATGTTCCTTTTATGCCCACAGAGCGTTGAAAGTCCCAGGTGTAGGAGAGACACGGGACGCTAGCGCACCCGGCTAAAGCAGCCAGCTCCCGCCGCCACTTCGGCCGGTGCTGCGGCGGAACCCGGCGCGGAACTCACAGGTCTGGGTGCCCTGTTAAACCGGCAATCTGAGATTTGGAAGGGCAGATTGGCATGTTCATCTGATTGAACGGGACTTGGACAATGAGCCACACCAGAAGTTTCCAGGGAAGCGTGATCTGAGCCGGGGTAGTTGGCAGTGGCACGGGAGATCACACAGATCCCAGTGCCCTATCGGCAGGCTACTGGGGCGCCAGTGACAGAGTGGACATTGCAGCTTGGGGAGAGGAAGAGAGAGAGAGGACGGACTCTGAGGCAGAGAGCTGGGTGATCGGGCTCGGCGGGTCCCACACTCACGGGGACAAGCAGGGCGGCGACTGGAGGTGTTGGGGCTGAGAGTTTTGCTGCCGGCATCTAGGACGGTGCAGCCCGGTGAGGGAGGGGGGTCCACCATTGCTGACGCAGTCCCCACCCACTGAAGTACCACCCAGGACTGACGCAGCCTGCCATTGCCGAGGCAACCTGCCATAACAGAGAGTCTCCACCAGAAGCCAGGAGCGCTCCACAGCAGAAGGGAGTCCAGCAGCAAAGGGCGGACCCGCGCTAGCAGGTCAGAGCACCGGCAGGCAAATAGTGAATAGACTGCCACCTAGTGGGGCAGGACAGTGCAACAGATACTCATAAAGAAGGCCCCAACTCCCTGAGAAAGAGCATCTAAGGGGGTAAAAAAAAAAAGGGTGGTGTTTTATGAGTTCTATTGCAGCAGACATAAACAACCTCCCAACAACCCTGAATGAACAACGGAACTCACAGCTCAGCAATGGAGCTCCTATAAAACACAGACTGTCTCCTCAAGGAGCTCCCTGACCCCTGTATATCCAAGGAGTCACCCCAGAAAAGGACTAATTAGACTGACATTTGGCTGGCATTATTCTGGAACAAGGACAGCAGAAGAAGAAACTGGTATCATCCCTCACTGTTCCGCAGCTGCTGCAGGTATACCCCAGACAAGCAGGGCCTGGAGTGGACCTCAGCACTCATACAGCAGAGGGGATAGACCATTAGAGGGAAAACTAAGTAACAGAAATACTTCATCATCAACAATCTCAGTGTCCACACAAAGACCCAATTGAAAAATCAGCAACTATGAAAACGACAGGTGGATAAATCCATAACGATGGGAAGAAACCAGCGAAAAAGGAGAAAATCACCCGAAACCAAAACACCTCACCACTAAAAAAGGACCAAAACTCCTCACCAGCAAGGGAACAAAGCTGGACGGAGAATGAATGTGACGAAATGACGGAATCAGACTTCAGAAAGTGGATAATGAGAAACTTCAGCGACCTAAAGGAACATGTACTAAACCAGTGCAAAGAAACTAAGAACCTTGAAAAGAGATTTGAAAAAAGATTCGAGGAATTGATAACGAGAATGGACAACTTAGAGAGGAATATGAATGAATTGAAGGAGCTGAAAAACACAACACGAGAACTTCGCGAAGCATGCACAAGTTTCAACAGCTGAATTGACCAAGCAGAAGAAAGAATATCAGAAGTTGAAGATCAACTCAATGAAATAAAACGAGAAACCAAGATTAAAGAAAATAGTACAAAAAGGAATGAACAAAATCTCCAAGAAATCTGGGACTATGTGAAGAGACCCAACCTACGTTTGACAGGTGTACCCGAATGTGACGAAGAGAATGAATCCAAGCTGGAAAACACTCTTCAGGACATTATCCAGGAAAATTTCCCCAACCTAGCAAGACAGGTCAATACTCAACTCCAGGAAATACAGAGAACACCACAAAGATACTCTGCAAGAAGAGCAACCCCAAGGCACATAATCGTCAGATTCACCAGGGTTGAAATGAAGGAGAAAATACTAAGGGCAGCCAGAGAGAAAGGTCGGGTCACCCACAAAGGGAAGCCCATCAGACTCACAGCAGATCTCTCAACAGAGACTCTACAAGCCAGAAGAGAGTGGGGTCCAATATTCAACATCCTTAAAGAAAAGAGCTTTCAACCCAGAATTTCATATCCAGCCAAACTGAGCTTCATAAGTGAAGGAAAAATAAAATCGTTCATGAACAAGCAAGTACTCAGAGATTTTGTCACCACTAGGCCTGCTTTACAACAGCTCCTGAAAGAGGCACTACACATAGAAAGAAACAACCAGTTCCAGCCATCCTAAAAGCTTACAAAATGCTAAAGACCATCAAAAAAATGAAGAATGTACATGAACCAAGGAGTAAAACAGCCAGCTAGCATCAAAATGGCAGTATCAAATTCACACACAACAATATTAACCCTGAATGTAAATGGGCTAAATGCAACAATCAAAAGACACAGACTGGCAAATTGGATAAAAAACCAAAACCCATCAGTGTGCTATATCCAGGAAACCCACCTCACACGCAAAGATACACAAAGTCTCAAAATAAAAGGATGTAGGAAGATCTACCAAGCAAATGGAGAGCAAAAAAAAGCAGGAGTTGCAACTCTCATCTCTGATAAAATAGACTTTAATGCAACAAACATCAAAAGGGACAAAAAAGGTCATTACATAATGGTAAAAGGATTGATACAACAAGAAAAGATAACGATTCTAAATATATATGGACCCAACGTAGGAGCACCCAGATATATAAGGCAAGTTCTTAATGACTTACAAAGAGACTTAGAATCCCACACAATAATAGTGGGAGACTTTAACACTTCACTGTCAATAGCAGACAGATCAACCACACTGAAAATTAACAAGGATATCCAGGACTTGAACTCAGACCTGGAACAAGCAAACCTGATGAACATTTACAGAACTCTCCACCCCAAATCCACACAATATACATTCTTCTCAGCACCACATCACACCTACTCCAAAATTGACCACATAATTGGAAGTAAAGCACTCCGCAGCAAATGCAAAACAACGGAAATCCTAACAAACAGTCTCTCAGACCATAGTGCAATCAAGTTGGAACTCAGAATTCAGAAAATAACTGAGAACCGCACAGCTTCATGGAAACTGAACAACTGGCTCTTGAATGTTGATTGGATAAACAATGAAATGAAGGCAGAAATAAAGAAGTTCCTTGAAACCAACGAGAATGAAGACACAACGTACCAGAATCTATGGGACACATTTAAAGCAGTCTGCAGAGGAAAATATATAGCAATAAGTGCCCACATGAGAAGAGTGGAGAGATCCAAAATTGACACCCTATCGTCAAAATTGAAAGACCTAGAGGAGCAAGATCAAAAAACTCAAACCCTAGCCAAAGACAAGAAATAACTAAGATCAGAGCAGAACTGAAGGAGATAGAGACAAGAAATACCCTTCAAAAAATCAACAAACCCAAGAGCTGGTTATTTGAAAAAGATCAATAAAGTAGACAGACCACTAGCCAGACTGATAAAAACGAAAAGACAGAACAACCAAATAGATGCAATAAAAAAGGATAAAGGGGAAATCACCACAGATTCCACAGAAATTCAAACCATCATCAGAGAATACTACAAACAACTCTATGCACACAAACTAGTAAATCAGGAAGAAATGGATAAATTCCTGGACGCCTGTGTCCTCCCAAGCCTAAACCAGGAGGAAGCCGAAACTATGAATAGACCAATAACAAGGTCTGAAGTTGAGGCAGCAATTAAGAGCCTACCACACAAAAAAAGCGCAGGTCCAGATGGGTTCACAGCTGAATTCTACCAGACACACAAAGAGGATCTGGTACCATTCCTTCTGAAACTATTCCAAATAATCCAAAAAGAGGGAACTCTTCCCAAATCATTTTATGAGACCAACATCATCCTGATACCGAAACCTGGCAGAGACTCAACAAGAAAAGAAAACTTCAGGCCAATATCCATGATGAACATAGATGCAAAAATCTTCAATAAAATACTAGCAAATCGACTGCAACAGCACGTTAAAAAACTTATCCATCATGATCAAGTAGGATTCATCCCGGGGATGCAAGGCTGGTTCAACATACACAAGTCTATAAATGTAATTCACCACATAAACAGAAGCAAAAACAAAAGCCACATGATTATCTCAATTGACGCAGAGAAGGCATTGGACAAAATTCAACAGCCCTTTATGCTAAAAACCCTCAATAAACTTGGTATTGATGGAACATATCTCAAAGTAATAAAAGCTATTTACGACAAACCAACAGCCAATATCATACTTAATGAGAAAAAACTGGAAGCATTCCCTTTGAAATCCAGCACTAGACAAGGATGCCCTCTCTCACCACTTCTATTCAACGTAGTACTGGAAGTTCTAGCCAGAGCAATCAGGCAAGAAAAAGAAATAAAGGGTATTCAAATAGGAAAGGTGGAAGGCAAATTGTCTCTATTTGCAGACGACATGATAGTATACCTAGAAGACCCCATCACCTCAGCCCAAAAGCTCCTGCAACTGATAAGCAACTTCAGCAAAGTCTCAGGATATAAAATCAATGTTCAAAAATCACAAGCATTCCTATACACCAATAACAGACTTAAAGAGAACCAAATTAAGAACGAACTGCCATTCACAATTGCTACAAAGAAAATAAAATACCTAGGAATACAACTCACAAGGAATGTAAGGGACCTCTTTAAGGAAAACTACAAACAACTGCTCAACGAAATAAGAGAGGACACAAACTGATGGAGAAATATTCCATGTTCGTGGTTAGGAAGAATCAATATTGTGAAAATGGCTATACTGCCCAAAGTAATTTACACAATCAATGCTATCCCCATCAAACTACCAGTGAATTTCTTCACAGAACTGGAGAAAACCAGCATGAACTTCATATGGAACCAAAAGAGAGCCCGCATAGCCAAGTCAATTCTAAGCAAAAAGAACACAGCGGGAGGCATCACGCTACCAGACTTCAAACTATACTACAAGGCTACAGTAATCAAAACAGCATGGTACTGGTACCAATATAGAGATATAGACCAATGGAACAGAACAGAAGCATCGGAGGCAACACAACATATCTACAACCGTATTATCTTTGATTAACCAGACAAAAACAGGGAATGGGGAAAGGATTCTCTATTTAATAAATGGTGTTGGGCAAACTGGCTAGCCATGCACAGAAAGCAGAAACTGGACCCCTTTCTGACACCTTACACTAAAATTAACTCCAGATGGATTAAAGACTTAAACTTAAGACCTGACAGCATAAAAACCCTAGAAGAAAATCTAGGCAAAACCGTTCAGGACATAGGAGTAGGCAAGGACTTCATGAACAAAACACAAAAAGCATTGGCAACAAAAGCCAAAATAGACAAATGGGACATAATCAAACTCCACAGCTTCTGCATGGCAAAAGAAACAGTCACTAGAGTGAATCGGCAACCATCAGAATGGGAAAAATCTTTGCAGGTTACACATCTGACAAAGGGCTGATATCCAGAATTTACAAAGAACTCAAACAGATTTACAGAAAAAAAACAAACAATCCCATTCAAAAATGGGCAAAGGATATGAACAGACACTTTACAAAAGAAGACGTACATGAGGCCAACAAACATATGAAAAAGTGCTCATCATCACTGGTCATTAGAGAGATGCAAATCAAAACCACATTTTCCCAGTCCAGTCTATCATCGATGGGCATTTGGGTTGGTTCCAGGTCTTTGCTATTGAAAACAGTGCTGAAATGAACATTCGTGTGCATGTGTCCTTATAGTAGAACGATTTATAATCTTTTGGATAGATACCCAGTAATGGGATTGCTGGGTCAAATGGAATTTCTATTTCTAGGTCCCTGAGGAATCGCCACCCTGTCTTCCACAATGGTTGAACTAATTTACACTCCCACCAACAGTGTAAGAGTGTTCCTATTTCTCCACATCCTCTCCAGCATCTGCTGTCTCCAGATTTTTTAATGATCACCATTCTAACTGGTGTGAGATGATATCTCAATGTGGTTTTGATTTGCATCTCTCTAATGACCCATGATGATGAGCACTTTTTCATATGTTTGTTGGCCTCATGTATGTCTTCTTTTGTAAAGTGTCTGTTCATATCCTTTGCCCATTTTTGAATGGGCTTGTTTTTTTTTTCTGTAAATCTGTTTGAGTTCTTTGTAAATTCTGGATATCAGCTCTTTGTCAGATGTGTAAATTGCAAAGATATTTTCCCATTCTGATGGTTGCTGATTCACTCTAGTGACTGTTTCTTTTGCTCTGCAGAAGCTGTGGAGGTTGATTAGGTCCCATTTGTCTATTGTGGCTTTTGTTGCCAGTGCTTTTGGTGTTTTGGTCATGAAGTACTTGCCTACTTCTATGTCCTGAATGGTTTTGCCTAGATTTTCTTCTATTGTTTTTATGTTGTCAGGTCTTACGTTTAAGTCTTTAATCCATCTGGAGTTAGTTTTAGTGTAAGGTGTCAGAAAGGGGTCAATTCAACAGCCATTTATTCTAAAAATCCTCAATAATCTTGGTATTGATGGAACATATCTCAAAATAATTAAAGCTATTTACGACAAACCGACAGCCAATATCATACTTAATGGGCAAAAACTGGAAGCATTCCCTTTGAAATCCAGCACTAGACAAGGATGCCCTCTCTCACCACTTCTATTCAACATAGTACTGGAAGTTCTAGCTTGAGCAATAATGCAAGAAAAAGAAATAAAGGGTATTCAAATAGGAAAGGTGGAAGCCAAATTGTCTCTCTTTGCAAACGACATGATAGTATTCCTAGAAGACCCCATCACCTCAGCCCAAAATCTCCATCAACTGATAAGCAACTTCAGCAAAGTCTCAGGATATAAAATCAATGTTCAAAAATCACAAGCATTCCTATACACTAATAACAGACTTAAAGACAACCAAATTAAGAACGAACTGCCATTCACAATTGCTACAAAGAAAATAAAATACCTAGGAATTCAACTCACAAGGAATGTAAGGGACCTCTTTAAGGAAAACTACAAACAACTGCTCAACGAAATAAGAGAGGAAACAAACAGATGGAGAAACATTCCATGTTCATGGTTAGGAAGAATCAATATTGTGAAAATGACTATACTGCCCAAAGTAATTTACACAATCAATGCTATCCCCATCAAACTACCATTGAATTTCTTCACAGAACTGGAAAAAATCACCATGAATTTTATATGGAACCAAAAAAGAGCCCGCATAGCCAAGTCAATTCTAAGCAAAAAGAACACAGCGGGAGGCATCACGCTACCAGACTTCAAACTATACTACAAGGCTACGGAAATCAAAACAGAATGGTACTGGTACCATAATAGATATATAGACCAATGGAACAGAACAGAAGCATCGGAGGCAACACGACATATCTACAACCGTATTATCTTTGATAAACCAGACAAAAACAGGCAATGGGGAAAGGATTCCCTATTTAATAAATGGTGTTGGGAAAACTGACTAGCCATGTGCAGAAAGCAGAAACTGGACCCCTTTCTGAAACCTTACATTTTTTATTGCATCTGTTTGGTTGTTCTCTCTTTTCTTTTTTTTTAGCTCACTGAAATTTCTCGTTATCCACTTTCTGAATTCTTATTCAGGTCTTATGTTTAAGTCTTTAATCCATCTGGACTTAATTTTAGTGTAAGGTGTCAGGAAGGGGTCCAGTTTCTTCTTTCTGCACATGGCTAGCCAGTTTTCCCAACACCATTTATTAAACAGGGAATCCGTCACACTCATTCTCCGTCCAGCTTTGTTCCCTTGCTGGTGAGGAGTTTTGTTCCTTTGTAGGAAGTGAAGTGTTTTTATTTCGGGTGTTTTCCTCCTTTCTGCGCTGGTTTCTTCCAATCTTTATGGATTTATCCACCTGTCGTCTTAGTAGTTGTTCATTTTTCAATTGGGTCTCTCTGTGGACACCCAGATTGTTGATGATGAGGTATTTCTGTTACTTAGTTTTTCTTCTAATTGTCTACCTTCTCTGCTGTACGATTGCTGAGGTCCACTCCAGGCCCTGCTTGTCTGGGGTACACCTGTAGGAGCAGCGGAACAGTGAGGGATGCTACCAGTTTCTTCTGCTTTGTTTCAGAATGATGCCTGCCAAATGTCAGTCTGATTAGTCCTTTTTTGGGTTGACAACTCTTCGGATATACAGGGGTCAGGTAGCTGCTTGAGGAGAAGGTCTGTGCTTTATAGGAGCTCCAGTGCTGAGCTGTGAGCTCCGTTGTTTATTCAGCATTGTTGGGAGGATGTGTTTATGTCTGCTGCAACAGAACTCATAAATCCCCCCTTTTTTTCCTTCTTAGATGGTCTGTCTCAGGGAATTGGGGCTTTATTTATGATTATCTGTTGCATTGTCCTGCTCAGCCTGGAGGTAGTCTATTCACTATTTTCCTGCCGGGGCTCCGCCCTGCTAGCATGGCTCCACCCTGTTGCTGAGGGGCTCTGTTCTGCTGTGGCTTGCTCCGTCCTGCTGTGGCTTGCTCCGCTCTGCTGGTGGAGTCTCTCTGTTATGTCAGGTTGCCTTGGCAACAGCAGGCTGCGTCAGCCCTGGGCAGTACTTCAGTAGTGGGGGGATTGGATCAGTAGTGCCAGGCTCCACTCTCCCACTGGACTGCATCATCCTAGATGCTGACAGCAAAACTATCAGCCCCGAGTTCCTCCAATCGCTCCCTGCTTGTCCCCGTCAGGGTGGGACCCGCCAAGCTTGATCAACCAGCTCCCTGCCTCTGAGTCCGTCCTCTCTCTCTCTGTCTTCCTCGCCCCAAGCTGAACGGTTGACTCTCTCACTGGCGCCCCAGTAGCCTGCTGATAGAGCACTGGGATCCCTGCAATCTTTCGTGCCACTGCCCACTGCACCGGCTCAGATTACATTTCCCAGAAATCTCCTGGTCTGGCTCATTGTCCAAGTCCCATTCAATCAGATGGACATGCCATTCTGCCCTTCCAAATCTCGGATTGCCGGTTTAACAGGGCATCCGGACCAGTGAGTTTTGTGCCTGGTGTCGCTACGCTGCAGAACCGGCCGAAGCGGCCGCGCGTGCCAGCTGTGCTAGCGTCCCGTGTCTCTCCCACTCCTGGGATTTTCAACGTTCTGTGGGCAAAAAAAATCTGTCCAAGAATGCGGGTAGAACTCACCCTCTGTGCCTTCACTGAGAGCTGCAATCCGGAGTCGCCTCTACGACGCCATCTTCTCTACTCTCCCCTGAAGTAGACTCTTAACTCTTCCCAGGGTGTGTATTATTGAATGAGACTCTGGAGTTTTGGACATATGAAAGTTTTTTCCTGACTAGTCCACAGCTGCGTACTATTGTCTCTTACTATAAATATTTGGGCATATGAAAAAAACTAGTGGTTGTTCCAAATTTGTGTATTAATTACTCAGGCTTTGATTTTACAGCCACATAAAATAGAATAGTGTCTACTCCACACGTGTGCATTATTCGCTGAGGCTGTAAATGAAAGGCTATATAAAGTAGACTCCTAACATTTCTGCAGGTGTGTAATACTTAGTGAGGCTCCTCTTGTGTGACAATATGAAACAGGATGCTGTCTATCTTAAACAATTGTATTATTCAGTGAATCTCTGAATGAGTGGGTATATAAAATAGACTGCTGAGTTTTTTACATTTGTGCATTATTCGCTGAGGTTATGAGTCAGTGGCCATATGAGATGGAATCCTGATTAATCCACACGTGCATATTATCCTCTGAGGCTATGAATGAGTGTCCAAATGAAATAGACTCCTGGATCTTCTACAGGTGTGCATTATTCCCCGATGCTCTGAATGAAAATAGACGCCAAATTATTTTCCAGGTGTGTATTATACAGTGAGGCTAAAAACAGGTGGCGATAATAATTACATTCCTTACTATAGCAGGGGTCTTATTCACTGATGCTCTGAATATGTGTCTATATGAAATAGACTCCTGACTACACCACATTATTCAGTGACACTCCGAATGAGAGGTTACTTGAAAAAGTCTCCTGACTATTCCACAGGTGTGAATTATTTAGTGAGACTCTGAATGAAGGGATAAAATTAAATCCTGACTATTTCCTCAGGTGTGTACACTTAGTGAGGCTTTCAATGAGTGGCCACAGGAAAGAGATTTCTGACTATTTTGCAGGTGCGCATTATTTAGTGATTCTCTGAATGAGTGGCCATAAATAATAGACTTTAGACTATATCACAAGTCCGTAATTTTCAGTGAGGCTGTGAAAGAGAGGCCATATGAAAAAGACCTGTAATTACTCCTCATGTGCAGTATTCACTGTTTTTCTGAATGAGTAGCCATATGACAGACTACTCATTATTCTCAATGTGTGCATTATTGAAACCGGTTCTGTATGAGTGTCCATACAAAATAGACTCCTGACACTCCCCCAAGGTGGGTATGACTCAGTGATACTCAGAACTAGAGTTCATATGAAATAAGCTCCTGAGTATTACACAGGTGTGTATCATTCAAAAAGGCACTTAATTCGTGGCTATCTAAAACAGCGTCCTGATTACTACATAGAAGTTTATTATTCACTGAAACTTTGAATAAGAGGCCATATAAAATAGACACCTGACTATTGCTCCATTGTGAATTAATCAATAAGGTTCTAAATGAGTGGTAGTATGAAATAGAATCCTGAGGATTCCCCAGGTGTGTATCATTCAGAGAGGCACAGAATGAGTGGCCATATAAAAAATGCTCGACTATTACCCTGGTATCCATTATTCACTGAGGTTCTAAATGAGTAGCTACCTGAACTAGATTCTTAACTCTTCCCCATGTGTGTATCATTGAATGAGACTCTTACTTAGTGGGCATAAAAAAGAGACTTTTGTGTATTTCCCAGGTGTGCATTACTCACAGAGACTCTTAATGTGTAGCTTTTTGAAGTAGACCCTTGACTATTTCTGAGGGGAGTTTTATTCACAGAGGCCCTGAACCAGTGGCAATGTGAAGGAGATTCCTGACTTATCAGATATATATATTATTCAATGAAATACTGAAAGAGTGGCCTTATGAAATAGTCCCTATTTTACTCCACAGCTGTGCGTTATTTTTTGACTCTCTAAACAAATCACCATATTAAATAGACTAGTGATTATTCCCCACATGTGCAGTATTCAAAGAGGTTCTTTATGAGTGTCCTTATCAAATAGTCTATCACACATGTGTGTATTATTCATGGAGCTGTTTAAATTGGGGGTACCTTAAATCAGGTCCTGATTACTCCACAGCTGTTTTTTATTGACTGCAGCTCTCAATGAGAGGCCATGTGAAATCGAATTTTTACTATTTTCACATTGTGCATTATTTGGTAATGCTGTAATTGAGTGGCCATATGACCTAGACTCTATTTTCAAGGTGTGTATTTTTCAGTGAGTTTGTGAATGAGTGACCACATAAAATAGACTTATGAACCTATCCCGTTGACTATTTCTCTGCTGTGCATTTTCTACTGAGTCACTAGGTGTACGGTCATATCCAATAGTCTCCAGACTATTCCCCAGGTGTGCATTATTCACTCAGTCTCTGAATAAGTGGCTATATATAATAGAATCCTGAGTATTTTCCAGATATATGTGATTCTTCACTAAGGTTCTGAGTACGTGGCCATGTGAAATACACTCCTGACTTTTCCATATGTCTGTATTGTGCTATGAGGCTCTGAATGATTGGCCATAAAATAGAGACTCCTGAATACTCCTAAGGCTTCCGTTTTTATATTCGGATCTAAATGAGCCGCTATACGAAATAGATTCCTGATTTACCCTAAGGCATATGTTACTCAGTTAGGCTCTGAATATGTGGCTATACAAAATAGAATTCTGACTATAATAGAGGTGTTCCTTATTCAATGAAGCTCTGAAACAGATGTTATATGCAATAGCGTCCTGATTATTCCCCTGGTATGTATTATTCACTGAGGCTCTGAAACTTTGGCTATATAAAATTGTTTCCTGGCTAGTCCACAGTATATATTGTTGACTCTGACTTTCAATATTCGGGCATATGGAATAGACTAGTGACTATTCCAAAGTTGTGTATTGCTCACTCAGGCTTTGATTTTGTGGCCATATAAAATAAACTAGTGTCTATTCCACATGTGTGCATTATTCGCTGAGGCTGTAAATGAGAGGCTATTGAAAGTAGACTACTAACATTTCTTCAGCTCTGTATTACTCAGTGAGGCTCTTCTTGTGTGACCACATGTAAAACGAGGCTGTCTATCTTAAATATTTGTATTATTCAGTGAATCTCTGAATGAGTGGCCACATGAAATAGACTGCTGATTACTTTACATTTGTGCATTATTCACTAAAGTTATTAATCAGTGGCCATATGAAATGGAATCCTTACTAATCCACACGTGCATATTATCCACTGAGGCTATGAATGAGTGTCTAAATGAAATAGACTCCTGGCTACTACACAGGTGTGCATTATTCACCGAGGACCTGAATAAATATCCATCGAAAATAGACTCCAAATTATTATTTAGGTGTGTATTATTCAGCGAGGCTCAGAAGATGTGGCCATATTAGTTAGATTCCTTACTATGGCAAGGGTCTGTCGTATTCACTCAGGCTCTGAATATGTGTCTCCATGAAATAGACTCCTGACTACAGCATATCATTCAGTGACACTCCGAATGAGAGACCACATGAAAAAGTCTCCTGACTATTCCACTGGTGTGCATTATTTAGTGAGACTCTGAATAAGGGGATAAAAGAAACCCTGACTATTTTTCAAGGTGTGTACCTTTAGTGAGATTCTCAATGAGGGGCCATAGAAAAGAGACTTCTGACTATTCCGCAGGTGTGCATTATTCAGTGATTCTTTGAATGAGTGGCCATACAAAATAGACTCCAGACTATATCACAAGTGTGTAATAGTCAGTGAGGCTGTGAAAGTGGGGCCATATGAAAGAGACTTCTAGTTACTCCACATGTGCGTTATTCAGTTTTTGTCTGAATGAGTAGCCATATGAAATAGACTCCTCATTATTCTTCATGTATGCATTATTCAAACAGGTTCTGTATGAGTGTCAATACCAAATAAACTCCTGACACTTTCCCATGTTTGTATTACTCAGCAATACCCAAAATTAGAGTTCATATGAAATAAACTCCTGACTATCACCCAGGTGTGTCTCATTCTGGAAGGCACTTCATTCATGGCTATCTTAAACAGCGTCCTGATTACTCCATAGAAGTTCGTTATTCACTGAAACTTTGAATGAGAGGCCATATAAAATAGACACCTGACTGTTGCTCCATTGTGAATCATTCAATAAAGTTCTAAATGACTGGTAGTATGAAATAGAATCCTGACGATTCCCCAGGATCAGGGAGGCACAGAATGAGTGGCCATATAAAAAATGCTTGACTATTACTTTGGTGTGCATTATTCACTGAGGATTTTAATGAGTGGCTACATGAAGTAGACTCTTAACTCTTCCCCAGGTGTGTATTATTGAATGAGACTCTGACTACATTTGTTCCTTATTCAATGAAGCTCTGAAATAAATACTACATGTAATAGCGTGGTTAGTATTACTCAGGAATGTATTATTCACTGAGGCTCTGAAACTTTGGTCATATGAAATTGTTTCCTGACTAGTCCACAGGCGTGAGTTATTGACTCTGACTGTAAATACTAGGGCATATGGAATAGACTACTGACTGTTCTAAAGCTGTGTAATACTCACAAAGCCTTTGATTTTGTGGCCAGATAAAATAGACTACTGTTTATTTCACACGTGTGCATTCTTCCCTGAGACTTTTAATGAGAAGCTATATAAAGTACACTTCTAACACTTCTGCAGGTGTGTGTTACTCAGTTAGACTCTTCTTGTGTGACCATATGAAACAGCATGCTGCGTATCTTAAATATTTGTAGTTTTCTGTGAATCTCTGAATGTGTGACTATGTGAAATAGACTGCTGAGTACTTTACATTTGTGCATTATTCACTGAAGTTTCGAGCCAGTGGCTATATAAAACGGAATCCTGACTAATCCACATGTGCATATTATCCACTGAGTCTAAGGATGAGTGTTCAAATGAAATAGACTTCTGGATAATCCACAGGTGTGCATTATTTACCGAGGCTCTGAATGAATGTCCATCGAAAATATACTCCAAATTATTCCCCAGGTGTGTATTATTCAGTGAGGCTCAGAAGATTTGGACATATTAAGTAAATTCCTTACTACAATAAGAGTCTGTCTTATTTACTGAGGCCCTGAATATGTGTCTACATGAAGTAGTCTCCTGACTACACCACATTACTCAGTGACACTCCGAATGAGAGGCCACATGAAAAAGTCTCCTGACTATTCCACAGGTGTGCATTGTTTAGTGAGACTCTGAATGAGGGGATAAAAGTAAATCCTGACTGTTTTCCCAGGTGTGTACATTTAGTGAGGCTCTCAAAGAGTGGCCACAGGAAAGAGACTTCTGACTATTTCGCAGGTATGCATTATTCAGTGATTCTCTGAAGGAGTGAAAAAGAAATAGACTCCAGACTATATCACAAGTGTGTAATATTCAGTGAGGCTGTGAAAGAGGGGCCATATAAAACAGACTTCTAATTACTCCGCATGTGCATTATTCACTGTTTCTCTGAATGAGTAGCAGTATGACATAGACTCCTCATTATTCTCCATGTGTGCATTATTCAAACAGGTTCTGTATGAGTGTCTATACCAAATAGCCTCCTGACACTCCCCCAAGTGTGTATTACTCAACGTTACACAGAATTAGAGTTCATATGAAATAGACTCCTGATTATCACCCAGGTGTGTATTATTCAGGAAGGCACTTAATTCATGGCTGCCTTAAACAGTGTATTGATTACTCCATAGAAGTTCATTATTCACTGAAACTTGAATGAGGGGCCATACAAAATAGACAGCTGACTATTGTTTATTGTGAATTATTCAATAAGGTTTTAAATGAGTGTTAGTATAAAATAGAATCCTGAGGATTCCCCAGGTGTGTATCATCCAGGAAGGCACAAAATGAGTGGACATATAAAAAATGCTCGACTATTACTCTGGTGTGGATTATTCACTGAGGCTCTAAATGAGTGGCTACATGAAGTAGACTCATAACTCTTCCCCAGGTGTGTATTATTGAATGAGAATGTGACTGATTGGGCAAAAAAAAAAGACTCTTGCGTATTGCCCAGGTGTGCATCACTTACAGAGACTCTGAATGTGTAGCCCTTTGAAGTAGACCCTTTACTATTTCTGCGGGGGTATTATTCAAAAAGGCCCTGAACGAGTGCCCATGTAGAAGATATTTCTGTCTTATGAGATATACATATTATTCACGGAAACACTGACAGAGTGTCCTTATGATATAGACCCCACTTTACTCCACAGGTGGGCATTATTTTTTGACTCTCCAAACGAATCACCGTATGAAATAGACTAGTGATTATTCCCCACATGTGCAGTATTCGAAGAACTTGTGTATGTGTGTCCATATCAAATAGTCTCCTGACTGTCACACATGTGTGTATCATTCACGGAGCTGCTTAATTTAGGGCCATCTTAAATAGGGTCTTGACTAATCCACAGCTGTTTATTACACACTGAAGCTCTGAATGAGAGGTCATATAAAATAGACACCTTAGTATGGCCCATCGTGCATTATTCGGTAATGCTGTGATTGAGTGGCCATATGACCTGGACCTTGACTATTCCCAAGGTGTGTATTCTTTCGTGAGTTTCTGAATGTCTATTCCACTCATGTGCATTACTTGCTGAGGCTGTAAATGAGAGGCTATATAAAGTAGACTCCTAACACGTCTTCAGGTGTGTATTACGCAGTGAGGCTGTTCTTGTGTGATTATATGAAACAGGATGCTGTCTACCTTAAATATTTGTATTATTCAGTCAATCTCTGAATGAGTGGCTATATGAATTAGACTGCTGAGTACTTTACATTTGTGCATTACTCAATGAGGCTACGAGTCAGTGGCCATATGAAATCGAATCCTGACTAATACACACGTGCATATTATCCGTCAGGCTCTGAATGCATGACCAAATAAAATGCCCTCTTCACTACTCAACAGGTGTGCATTATTTACCGAGGCTCTGAATAAATGTCCATCGAAAATAGACTCCAAATTATTCTCCAGGTGTTTATTATTCAGTGAGGCTCAGAAGATGTGACCATATTAATTAGATTAATTACTATAGTAAGGGTCTGTCTTATTCACAGAGGCTCTTAATATGTGTCTACATGAAATAGAATCCTGAATAAAGGACATTATTAAGTGACACTCCGAATGAGATGCCACATGAAAACGTCTCCTGACTATTCCACAGGTGTGCATTATTTAGTGAGACTCTGAATGAGGGGATAAAAGTAAATCCTGACTATTTTCCCATGTGTATACATTTAGTGAGGCTGTTAATAAGTGGCCATAGGAAAGAGACTTCTGGCTATTTCGCAGGTGTGCATTATTTAGTGATTCTCTGAATGAGTGGCTATAAAAAATAGACTCCAAACTATATCACAAGTGTGTAATATTCAGTGACGCTGTGAAAAATGGGTCGTATGAAACAGACTTCTAATTAATCCATGTTCGTTATTCACTGTTTGTTTGAATGAGTAGTTTTATGACATAGACTCCTTATTATTATCCATGTGTGCATTATTCAAATAAGTTCTGTATGAGTGTTTATACCAAATACCCTTTTGACTCTCTCCCAGGTGTGTATTACACAGCAATACCCATAATTAGAGTTCATATAAAATAAAATCCTGACTATCACACAGGTGTGTATCATACAGGAAGGCACTTAAATTGTGGCTATCTTAAACAGCATCCTGATTACTCCATAGAAGTTAATTATTCACTGAAACTTTGAATGAGAGGTCATATAAAATAGACACCTGACTATTGCTCCATTGTAAATTATTCAATAAGGTTCTAAACGAGTGGTAGTATGAAATGGAATCCTGAGAATTCCCCAGGTGTGTATCATTCAGGAAGGCACAAAATGAGTGGCCGCATAAAAAATGCACGATTATTTTCCTGTTTTTCATTACACACTGAGGCTCAAGAGGAGAGGCTACATGAAGTAGACTCTTAACTCTTCCTCAGGTGTGTATAATTGAATGAGACTCTGACTAAGTGTGCATAAAGAAAATACTCTTCTGTATTGCCCAGGTGCATTACTTACATAGACTCTGAATATGTAGCCATTTAAAGTAGACCCTTGACTCTTTCTGAAGGGAGTATTATTCTCAGAGGCCCTGAACCAGTGGCCATGTGAAAAAGATTCCTGACTTATCAGATATACATATTATTCACTGAAACACTGAAAGAGTGGCTTTATGAAAAAGAACCCATTTTACTCCACAGGTGTGTGTTATTTTTTGACTATCCAAATGATTCACCATATGAAATAGACTAGTGAATATTCCTCACATGTGCAGGATTCAAAGAGGTTCTGTAGGAGTGTCCATATCAAATAGTCTCCTGACTCTCACACTTGTGTGTATCATTCATGAAGCTGCTTAATTTGGGGCTACCTTAAATAGGTTCCTGACTACTCCACAGCTGTTTCTTAAGCACTGAAGCTCTGAATGAGAGGCTATATGAAATAGACTTTTTACTCTTGCCCTATTGTGCATTATTCGGTAATGCTATGATTGAGTGGCCATATGACCTGGAAACTGACTATTCCCAACGTGTGTATTCTTCAGTCAGTTTCTGAACGTGTGACCACATAAATTGGACTCCCGAATCTATCCTCTTGACTACTTCTCAGATGTGCATTTTTCACTGAGTAAATAAGTGAACGGTCATATCAAATAGTCTCCAAACTATTTCCCAGGTGTGTTTTATTTAGTCTATAAATAAGTGGCTATATATATTTAAATCCTGAGTATGTTCCAGATATATATGATTCTTCACTGAGGTTCTGAATAATTGGCCATATGAAATACACTCCTGAATTTTCCATAGGTCTGTATTATTTTGTGAGACTCTGAAAGAGTGGCCATAAAATAGAGAATCCTGAATAGTCCTCAGGCCTGCGTTTCTACATTCGGCTCTAAATGAGTAACTCCACAAAACAGAATTCTGATTTTTTTCAAGGTGTATGTTATTCAGTTATGCTCTGAATATTTGGCTATATGAAATAGAATTCTGACTACAATACAGGTGTTTCTTATTCAATGAAGCTCTGAAATAGATGCCATATATAATAGCGTCCTGAGTATTCCTCAGGTATGTATTATTCACTGAGTATCTGAAACTTTGGCCATATGAAATTGTCTTCTGACTAGTCCACAGGTGTGTATTATTGGCACTGACTCTGAATATTTGGGCATATGGAATAGACCAGTGACTATTCCAAAGTTGTGCATTACTCACTCAGGCTTTGATTTTGTGGCCATATAAAATAGACTAGTGTCTATTCCACACGTGTCCATTACTCGCTGAAGCTGTAAATGAGAGGCTAAATAATGTAGTCTCCTAACACTTTTCCAGGTGTGTATTACTCAGTGAGGCTCTTCTTGTTTGACCATATGAAACAGAATGCTTTCTATCTTAAATATTTGTATTATTCAGTGAATCTTTGAATGAGTGGCTATATGAAATAGACTGCTGAGTACTTTACATTTGTGCATTATTCACTGAGGTTACAAGTCAATGGCCATTTGAAATTGAATCCTGACTAATCCACACGGGCGTATTAGCCACTGAGGCTATGAATGAGTGTAAAAATGACATAGACTCCTGGCTACTCCACAGGTGTGCACTATTCACTGAGGATCTGAATGAAAGTCCATCAAAAATAGACTCCAAATTATTCTCCAGGTGTGTATTCTTCAGTGAGACTGAGAATATATAGCCATATTAATTAGATTTTTTACTATAGCAGGGGGCTAACTTATTCACTGAGGCTCTGAATATGTGTCTAAATGAAATAGAATTCTTACTACACCACATTATTCCGTGACACTCCAAATGAGAGGCCACATATAAAATTCTCCTGACTATTTCACAGGTGTGCATTATATAGTGAGACTCTGAATAAGGGGATAAAATTAAATCCTGACAATTTCCCTAGATGTGTACATTTAGTGAGGCTCTGAATGAGTGGCCATAGGACAGAGAATATTGACTATTTTGCAGGGGTGCAGTATTCAGTGATTCTCTGAATGAGTGGCCATAAAAAACAGACTTCAGACTATATCACAAGTGTGTAAAATTCAGTGAGGTTGTGAAAGAGGGGCCATATGAAACAGACTTCTAATTACTCCACATGTGCGTTATTCACTGTTTGTCTGAATGAGTAGCCATATGACATTAACTCCTTATTATTCTGCATGTGTGCATTATTCAAACAGGTTCTGTATGAGTGTCCTTACCAAATAGACTCCTCACACTCCCTCAAGTGTGTGTTACTCAGCGATTCCCAGAATTAGGGTTCATATGAAATTGATTCCTGAATATCACCCGTGTGTGTATCATTTAGGAAGGTTTCTCTTAATTCGTGGCTATCTTAAACAACGTACTGATTTCTCCATAGAAGTTTCTTATTCACTGAAACTTTGAAAGAGTGGCCATATAAAATAGTCACCTGACTATTGATCCATTGTGAGTTATTCAATAAAATTCTAAATGAGTGGTAGTGCGAATTAGAATCCTGAAGATTTTCTAGGTGTGTATAATTCAGAGAGGCACAGAATGAGTGCCATATAAAAACTGCTCGACTATTACCCTGGTGTGAATTATTTACTGAGGCTCTAAATGAGTGGATACATAACGTAGACTCTTAACTTTTCCCCAGGTGTGTAATATTGAATGAGAATCTGACTAAGTGGGCATAAAAAAGAGACTCCTGTGTATTGCCCAGGTGTGCATTTCTTACAGAGACGTTGAATGTGTAGCCATTTGAAGTAGACCCTTGACTATTTCTGAGGGGAGTATTATTCACAGAGGCCCTGAATGAGTGGCCATGTGAAAGAGATTCCTGACTTATCAGATATACATATTATTCCCTGAAACACTGAAAGAGCAACCTTATGAAATAGACCCCATTTTACTCCACAAGTTCGCATTGTATTTTGACTCTCAAAATGAATCACTATATAAAATAGACAAGTGACTATTCCCCTATTGTGAAGTATTCGAAGAAGTTTTTTATGAGTGTCCATATCAAATAGTCTCCTATCACACATATGTGTATCATTCACTGAGCTGTTTAATTTGGGGCTATTTTAAATAGAATCCTGACTACTCCACAGCTGTCTATGACACACTGAAGCTCTGAATGAGACCCCATATGAAACAGATTCCTTACTATTGCCCCATTGTGCGTTTTTTGGTAATGCTCTGATTGAGTGTTCATATGACCTAGACTCTGACAATTCCCAAGGTGTGTATTCTTCAGTGAGTTTCTGAACGAGTGACCACATAAAATAGACTCCTGACTCTATCCTCTTGACTATTTCTCAGCTGTGCATTTTCCACTGAGTCGCTGTGTGAACGATCATATCAAATAGTCTCCAGACTATTTCCCAGGTGTGCATTATTCAGTCTGTCTCTTAATATGTGGCAATATATAATGGGATACTGAGTATTTTTCAGATATATATGATTCTTCACTTAGGTTCTGAATCTGCCTATGTGAAATACACTTTTGACTTTTCCATAGGTCTGTATCATTCTGTAATTCTATGAATATGTGGCCATAAAATAGAGACTCCTGAATACACCTCAGGCATGCACTGTTACATTCGGCTCAAAATGAGTGGCGATACAAAATAGAATCCTAAATTTTTCCAAGGTGGATGTTACTCTGTTAGGCTCTGAATATGTGGGTATACGAAATAAAATTTGGACTACAATACATGTGTTCCTCATTCAATGAAGCTCTGAAATATAACCATATGTAATAGCGTCCTGAGTATTTTTCAGGTATGTATTATTTTCTGAGGCTCTGAAACATTGGCCATATAAAATTGTCTCCTGACTAGTCCACAGGTGTTTCTTATTGACTCTGACTCTGAATATTTGGGCATATGGAACAGACAAATGACTATTTCAAAGTTGTGTATTACTCACTGAAACTTTGATTTTGTGGCCATATAAGAGACTAGTGTCTATTCCACACGTGTGCATTATTTCCTGATGCTGTAAATCAAAGGCTATATAAAGTAGAATCCTAACACTTCTCCAGGTGTGTATTACTCAGTCAGGCTTTTCTTATGTGACCATATGAAACAGGATGCTCTCTATCTTAAATATTTGTATTATTCAGTGAATATCTGAATGAGTGGCTATATAAAATAGACTGCTGAGTACTTTACATTTGTGCATTCTTCACTGATGTTACGAGTCAGTGGCCATATGAAATGGAATCCTGATTAATCCACACATGCATATTATCCACTGAGGCTGTGAATGAGTGTCCAAATGAAATAGACTCCTGGATACTTCACAGGTGTGCATTATTCACCGAGGCTGTGAATGAATATCCATCAGAAATAGACTCCAAATTATTGTCCAGATGTGTATTATTCAGTGAGACTCAGAAAATGTGGCCATATTAATTAGATTCCTTACTATAGCAAGGGTCTCTCTTATTTACTGAGGCTCTGAATATGTGTCTACATAAAATAGACTCCTGAATACAGCACATTATTCAGTGACACTCCTAATGAGAGGCCACATGAAAAAGTCTCCTGACTATTCCACAGGTGTGTAATATTTAGTGAGACTCTGAATGAAAGAAAAATAGTAAATCCTATTACCCCAGGTGTGTACATTTAGTGAGGTTCTCAATGAGTGGACATAGGAAAGAGACATCTAACTATTCCATGGGTGTGCATTATTCAGTGATTTTCTGAATGCATGGCCATAAAAAATAGACTCCAGACTATATCACAAGTGCATAATATAATATTCAGTGAGGCTGTGAAAGAGGGCCATATGAAATACACTTCTAAGTACTCCACATGTGCGTTATTCACTGTTTGTCTGAATAAGAGGCCATATGACATTCACTCCTCATTATTCTCCATGTGTACATTATTCAAACAGGATTTGTTTGAGTGGTCATACCAAATAGACTTCTGACACTCCCCCAAATGTATATTACTCAGCAATACCAAGAATTAGAGTTCATATGAAATATAATCTTGACTATCATCCAGGTGCCTATCATTCAAAAAGGCACTTAATTCGTGGCTATCTTAAACAGCGTCCTGATTACTAAATAGAAGTTCATTATTCACTGAAACTTTGAATGAGAGGCCATATAAAAGAGACACCTGACTATTGCTTCATTGTGAATTATTAAATAAGGTTCTAAATGAGTGGTAGTATGAAATATAATCCTAAGAATTCTGCAGGTGTGTATCATTCAGGAAGGCACAGATTGAGTGGCCATATAAAAAATACTAGACTATTATCCTGGTGTGCATTATTCATTGAGGCTCTAAATGAGTGGCTCCATGAAGTAGACTCTTAACTCTTCCCCAGGTGTGTATTATTGAATGAGAATGTGACTAAGTGGGATTAAAAAAAAGACTCTTGTGTATTGCCCAGGTGTGCATTACTTACAGAGACTCTGAATGTGTAGCCTTTTGAAGTAGTCCCTTGACTATTTCTGAGGGGAGTATTATTCACAGAGGCCATGAACGAGTTGCCCTGTGAAAGAGATTCCTGTCTTATTTTTTTTTTATTTTTATTGCATTATAGGTTTTGAGGTACATTTGCAGAACGTGCAAGATAGTTGCATAGGTACACACATGGCAGTTTGCTTTGCTGCCTTCCTCCCCTTCACCCACATTTGGCATTTATGCCCAGGCTATCCCTCCCCAGCCCCCCCCACTGTTCCTCCCTCCTTCCCCCAATAGACCCCAGTGTGTAGTAGACCCCCTCCCTGTGTCCATGTGTTCTCATTTCTCTCACCCACCTATGAGTGAAAATATGCGGTATTTGTTTTTCTGTTCTTGTGTCAGTTTGCTGAGAATGATGTTCTCCAAATTCATCCATGTCCTTACAAAGGACACAAACTCATCATTTTTGATTGCTTCATAATATTCCATGGTGTATATGTGCCACATTTTCCCAGTCCAGTTTATCATCGATGGGCATTTGGGTTTGTTCAAGGTCTTTGCTAATGTAAACAGTGCTGCAATGAACATTCGTGTGCATGTGTCCTTATAGTAGAACGATTTATAGTCCTTTGGATATATACCCAGTAAAGGGATTGCTGGGTCAAACGGAATTTCTATTTCTAGGTCCTTGAGGAATCCTGTCTTATAAGATATACATATTATTTACTGAAACACTGACAAAGTGGCCTTATGAAATAGACCCCATTTTACCGCACAGGTGTGCATTATTTTTGACTCTCCAAACGGATCACCATATGAAATAGACTAGTGATTATTCCTCTCATTTGCAGTATTCGAAGATCTTCTGCATGAGCATCCATATAAAATAGTCTCCTGACTATCACACATGTGTGTATCATTCATGGAGCTGCTGAATTTAGGGCTATCTTAAATAGGGTCATGACTACTCCACAGCTGTTTATTAAACAGTGAAGCTCTAAATGAGAGGCCATATAAAATAAACACCTTACTATTGCCCATAGTGCATTTATCAGTAATGCTTTGATTGAGTGGCCATATGACTTGGACTCTGACTATTCCCAATGTGTGTATTCTTCAGTGAGATTCTGGACGTGTGACCACATAAAATGGACTTCTGACTCTCTCCTCTTCACTATTTCTCAGCTGTGAATTTATCACTGATTCACTGGGTGAGTGGTCATATCAAATATTCAACAGACTATTCCCAAGTGTTCATAATTCATTGAGTCTCTGAATAAGTGGCTATATATAATATAATCCTGAGTATTTTCCAGATATATATGATTCTTCAAAGAGGATAGTAATAAGTGGCCATGCGAAATACACTCCTGACTTTTCCATAGGTCTGTATTATTCTGTGAGGCTCTGAATGAGTGGTCAAAAAATACAGACTCCTGAATACGCCTCAGGTGTGTGTTTTAACATTCGGCTCTAAATAAGTGGCTATACAAAATAGAAGCCTGACTTTCCCCATGGTGTATGTTATTCAGTTAGGCTCTGGATATGTGGCTATATGAAATAGAATTCTAACTACAATACAGGTGTTCCTTATTCACTGAAGCTCTGAAATAGCTGCCTCATGTAATAGCGTCCTGAGTATTCCCCAGGTATGTATTATTTACTGAGGGTCTGAAACATTGGCCATATAAAATTGTTTCCTGACTAGTCCACAGGTGTGTATTATTGACTCTGACTGAATATTTGGGTATATGGAATAGACTAGTGACTATTCCAAAGTTGTGTACTACTCACTCAGGCTTTGATTTTGTGACCATATAAAATAGACTAGTGTCTATTCTACACTTGTGCATTATTCGCTGAGGCTGCAAATGAGAGTCTATATAATCCTGTCTCCAAACACTTCCCCAGGTGTGTATTAGTCAGTGAGGCTCTTCGTATTTGACCTCATGAAACAGGATGCTTTCTGCCTTAAATATTTCTACTATTCAGTGATTCTCTGAGTGAGTGGCTATATGAAATAGACTGCTGAGTCTTTTACATTTGTTCATTATTCACTGATATTACGAGTCAGTGGCCATATAAAATTGAATCCTGACTAACTCACATGTTCATATTATTTACTGAGACTGTGGATGTGTGTACAAATTAAATAGACTCCTGGCTACTCCACAGTTTTGCACTATTTCCCGAGGCTCAGAATCAATATCCATCGAAAATAGACTCCAAATTGTTTTCCAGGTGTAAATTCTTCAGTGAGGCTCAGAAGATATGACCATATTCTTTAGAATCCTTACTATATCAAGGGTCTGCCTTATTTACTGAGGCTCTGAAAATGTGTCTTCAGGAAATAGTCTCCTGACTACACCACATTATTCAGTGACACTCCAAATGAGAGGCCACATGAAAAAGTCTCTTGACTATTCCACAGGTGTGCATTATTTAGTGAGACTCTGAATGAGGGGATAAAAGTGAATCCTGACTATGTCCCCAGGTGTGTACATTTAGTGAGGCTTTCAATGAGTGTCTATAGGAAAGAGACATCTGATTATTCCGCAGGTGTGCATTATTCAGTGATTCTCCGAATGAGTGGCCATAAAAAATAGAATCCAGACTATACCACAAGTGTGTAATATTCAGTGAGGCTGTGAAAAAGGGGCCATATGAAACTGACTTCTAATTATTTCACATGTGCATTATTTATTGTTTGTCTGAATGAGTAGCCATATGACATAGACTCCTCATTATTCTACATGTGTGCATTATATTAACAGGTTTTGTATGAGTGTCCATACCAAATAGACTCCTGACACTCACCCAGGTGTGTATTACTCAGCGTTACACAGAATTAGAGTTCATATGAAATAGACTCCTGACTACCACCCTGGTATGTATCATTCAGAAAGGCACTTAATTCATGGCTATCTTAAACAGAGTCCTGATTACTCCATAGAAGTTCATTATTCAATGCAACTTTGAATGAGGATCCATACAAAATAGACACCTGACTACAGATTATTGTGAATTATTTAATAAGGTTCTAAATGAGTGTTAGTATAAAACAGAATCCGGAGGATTCCCCAGGTGTGTATCATCCAGGAAGGCACAAAATGAGCGGCCATATAAAAAAATGCTCGACTATTATTCTGGCGTGTATTATTCACTGAGGCTCTAAATGGGTGACAACATGAAGTAGACTCTTAACTCTTCCTTAGGTGTGTATTATTGAATTAGACTCTGACTAACCGGGAATAAAAAAGAGACTCAATTGTATTGCTCAGGTGTTCATTACTTACTTACACTCTGAATGCTTAGCCATTGGAAGTAGACCCTTGACTATTTCTAAGGGGAGTATTAATCACAGAGGCCCTGAACGAGTGGCCATGTGAAAGAGATTCCTGACTTATCAGATATACATATTTTTCACTGAAATACTGAAAGAGTGGCCTTATGAAATAGACCACATTTTACTTCACAGGTGTGTGTTATATTTTGACTCTCCAAACAAATCACCATTTGAAATAGACTAGTGATTATTTCCCAAATGTGCAGTATTCGAAGAGGTTCTGTATGAATGTCCATATTAAATAGTCTCCTAATTATTACACATGTGTGTATCATTCACGGAGCTGCTTAATTTGGGGCTAACGTAAATAGGGTCATGAATACTCCACAGTTGTTTATTGCTCACTGAAGCTCTGAATGAGAGGCCATATGAAATAGACTCCTTACTATTGACCAATTGTGCATTATTCAGTAATGCTGTGATTGAGTGGCCATATGACCTGGACTCTGACTATTACCAATGTGTGTGTTCTTCAATGAGATTCTGAATGAGTGACCACATAAAGTAGACTCCTGACTCTATCTTCTTGACTATTTCCCAGCTGTGCATTTTTCACTAAGTCACTGGGTAAACAGCGATATCAAATAGTCTCCAGACTACTCCCCAAGTGTGCATTATTCAGTGAGTCTCTCAATAAGTGGCTTTATATAACAGAATCCTGAGTATTTTCCAGATATATATGATTCTTCACTGAGGTTCTGAATAAGTGGCCATGTGAAATACACTCCTGACTTTTCCATAGGTTTGTATTATTCTTTGAGTCTCTGAATGTTTAGCCATATAATAGAGACTCCTGAATACTCCTCAGGTGTGCGTTTTTACATTCAGCTCTAAATGAATGGCTATACGAAATAGAATCCTGACTTTTCTCAAGATGTATGATATTCAGTTAGGCTCTGAATATGTGGCTATACAAAACAGAATTCTGACTACAATACAGGTGTTCCTTATTCAATGAAGCTCTGAAAGAGATGCCATATGTAACAGCGTCCTGAGTATTCCCAAGGTATGTTATTCACTGAGGCTCTGAAACTTAAGCTATATAAAATTTTTTACTTACTGGTCCACAGGTGTGTATTATTGACTCTGACTCTGAATATTTGGGCATATGGAATTGACTAGTGACTATTCCAAGGTTGTGTGTTACTCACTCAGTGTTTGATTTTGTGGCCATATAAAATAAACTAGTGGCTATTCCACACGTGTGCATTATTTCCTGAGGCTGTAAATGAGAGGCTATATAAAGTAGACTCCTAACCCTCTCCCAGGTGTGTATTACTCAGTGAGGCTCTTCTTGTGTGAACATATGAAACAGGATGCTGTCTATCTTAAATGTTTTTATTATTCAGTGAATCTCTAAATGAGTGGCTATATGAAATAGACTGCTGAGTACTTTACATTTGTGCATTATTTACTGAGGCTGCAAGTCAGTGGCCATATGAAATGGAATCCGACTAATCCACACGTGTATATTATCCACTGAGGCTATGAATGAGTTTCCAAATGAAACAGACTCCTGGTACTTCACAGGTGTGCATTATTCACTGAGGATCTGAATGAATGTCCATCGAAAATAGACTCCAAATTATTCTCCATGTGTGTATTATACAGGGAGGCTCATTAGATGTTGCCTTATTACTTAGATTCTTTACTATAGCAAGAATCTGTCTTATTTACTCAGGATCTGAATGTGTCTACATGAAATAGACTCCTGATTACACCACATTATTCACTGACACTCCGAATGAGAGGCCACATAAAAAAAGTCTCCTGACTATTCCACTGGCGTGCATTATTAAGTGAGACTCTGAAAGAGGGAAAAAAAGTAAATTCTGACTATTTCTCTATGTGTGCATATTTAGTGAGGCTGTCAATGAGTGGCCATAGGAAAGAGACTACTGACTATTCCACTGGTGTGCATTATTCATTGATTCTCTGAATGAGTGATTATAAAAATAGACTCCAGACTATATCACAAGTGTGTAATATTCAGTGAAGCTGTGAAACAGGGGCCATATGAAACAGACTACTAATTACTCCACATGTGCATTGTTCACTGTTTATCTGAATGAGTAGCCATATGACATAGACTCCTCATTATTCTCCATGTATGCATTATTAAAACAGGTTCTGTATGAGTGTCCATACTAAATAAACTCCTGACACTCCCCCAGGTGTTTATTACTCAGTGATAGCCAGAATTAGAGTTCATATAAAATAGACTCCTGACTATCACGTTGGTGTGTATTATTCAGAAAGACTCTTAATTTCTGGCTATCTTAAACAGCATCTTGATTACTCCATGGAAGTTTATTATTCACTGAATCTTTGAAGGAGAGGCCATATAAAATAGACACCTGACTATTGTTCCATTGTGAATTATTCAATAACGTTCTAAATTAGTGGTCGTATGAAACAGAATCCTGAGAATTCTCCAGGTGTGTATCATTCAGGGAGGCACAGAATGAGTGGCCCTATAAAAAATGCTAGACTATTACCCTGGTGTGCATTATTCACTGAGGCTCTAAATGAGTGACTGCATGATGTACGCTCTTATCTCTTCCTCAGGTGTGTATTATTAAATGAGACTCTGACGAAGTGGGCATAAAAAGTGATTCTTCTGTATTGTACAGGTATGCTTTACTTACAGAAACTCTCAATATGTAGCGATTTGAAGTAGACCCTTGACTATTTCTGAGGAGAGTATTATTCACAGAGGCCCTGAACGAGTGGCCATGTGAAAGAGATTCCTGACTTACCAGATATACATATTACTCACTGAAACACTGAAAGAGTGGCCTTATGAAATAGACCCCATTTTACTCAACAGGTGTGCATTATTTTTTGACTCTCAAACCGAATCACCATATGAAATAGACTAGTGATTATTCCCCACATGTGCAGTATTCAAAGAGGTCCTTTAAGGGTGTTCATATCAAATAGTCTCCTGACTATCACAGATGTGTGTATCATTCAAGGAGCTGCTTAATTTGGGGCTACTGTAAATAGGGTCCTGACTACTCCACTGCTGTTTATTGTGCACTGAAACTCTGAATGAGAGGTCATATGTAGTAGACTTTTAATTTCTATTCCATTGTGCATTATTCGGTAATGCTGTGATTGATTGGTCATATGACCTGGACTCCGAGGATTCCCCAGGTGTGTAATTTTCAGTGAATTTCCGAACCAGTGACCACATAAAATAGTCTCCTTACACTACACTCTTGAGTATTTCTCAGCTGTGCATTTTCCACTGAGTCACTGGGTGAACGGTCATATCAAATAGTCCCCAGACTATCCCCTAGGTGTGCTTTATTCAGTGAGTCTCTGAATTAGTGGCTATATATAATGGAATCCTGAGTATGTTCCAGATATATATAATTCTTCACTGAGGTTCTGAATAAGTGGCCATGAAAAATACACACCTGACTTTTCCATAGGTCTGTATTATTGTGTGAGGCTCTGAATGAGTGGCCATAAAATAGAAACTTCTGAATACTTTTCAGGCGTGCATTTTTACATTCGACTCTAAATGAGTGGCTATACAACATACAATCCTGACTTTTTCCAACATGTATGTTACTAAGTTAGGCTCTGAATATTTGGCTATACGAAACAGAATTATGACTACAATACAGGTGTTTCTTATTCAATGAACCTCTGAAATAGATGCCATATGTAATAGCGTCCTGATTAATCCTCAGGTATGTATTTTTCACTGAGGCTCTGAAACATTGGCCATATGAAATTGTTTTCTGACTAGACAACAGGTGTGTTTTATTGACTCTGACTCTTGAATATTTGTGCATATGAAATAGACTTTCGACTATTTTAAAGTTGTGTATTACTCACTCAGGCTTTGATTTTGTGGCCATATAAAATAGACTAGTGTCTATTCCACACGTGTGCATTTTTATATAGCACACGTGTGCTATATAAAGTAGACTCTTAACACTTCCCCATGTGTGTATTACTCAGTGAGGCTCTTCTTGTGTGACCATATAAAACAGGATGATGTGTATCTTAAATATTTGTATTATTCAGTGAATGTCAGAATGAGTGGCTATATGAAATAGACTGCTGAGTACTTTAGATTTGTTCATTATTAACTGAGTTTACAAGTCAGTGGCCATATGAAATGGAATTCAGACTATTTCATAATTGCATATTATCCACTGTGGCTATGAATGATTTTTTAAATGAAATAGACTACTGGCAACTCTACAGGTGTGCATTATTCACCGAGGCTCTGAATGAATGTCCATCGAAAATAGACACCAAATTATTCTCCAGGTGTGTATTATTCAGTGAGGCTCAGAAGATGTGGCCATATTAATTAGATCCTTACTATAGCAAGGGTCTCTCTTATTTACTGAGGCTCTGATTATGTGTCTACATGAAATAGACTCCTGACTACACCACATTATTCAGTGACAATCTGAATGAGAGGCCACATAAAAAAGGCTTCTTACTATTCTACGGGTGTGCAATATTTAGTGAGGCTCTGAATAAGGGGATAACAGTCAACCCTGACTATTTCCCCAGGTGTAAACATTTAGTGGGGCTTTCAATGAATGGTTATAAGAAAGAGACTTCTGACTATTCCCCAGTTGTGCATTATTCAGTGATTCTCTGAATGAATGGCCATAAAAAAATGGACTCCCGACTATATCACGAGTTTGGAATATTCTGTGATGCTGTGAAAGAGGGGCCATATGAAACAGACTTCTAATTACTCCACATGTGCGTTATTCACCGTTTGTGTGAATGAGTAACAGTATGACATAGACTCCTCATAAATATTCATGTGTGCATTATTCAACCAGGTTTTATATGAGTGTCCATACCAAATAGACTTCTGACACTCCCCTATGTGTGTATTACTCAGCGATACCCAGAATTAGAGTTCATATGAAATAGGCTCCTGACTATCACCCAGGTTTGTAACATTCAGGAAGGCACTTAGGTCAAAGCTATGTTAAACAGCGTCCTGATTACCCCATAAAAGTTTATTATTCACTGAAACTTTGAATGAGAGGCCACATAAAATAGACACCTAACTATGGTTCCCTTGTGAATTATAAAATAAGGTTCTAAATGAATGGTAGTATGAAATAGAATCCTGAGGATTCCCGAGGTTTGTATTATTCAGGGAGGCACAGAATGAGTGGCCATATTAAAAATGCTCGACTATTCCCCGCGTGTGGATTATTTACTGAGGCTCTAAATGAGTGGCTACATGAAGTCGACTCTTAACTCATACCCAGGTGTGTATTATTGAATGGGACTCTGACTAAGTGGGCATAAAAAAGAGACTCAGGTGTATTGCCCAGGTGTTCATTAATTACACAGACTCTGAATGTGTAGCCATTTGAAGTAGACCCTTGACTATTTCTGAGGGGAATATTATTCCCGGAAACCCTGAATGAGTGGCCATGTGAAAGAGATTCCTGAATTATCAGTTAAACATATTATTCACTAAAGAACTGAAAGAGTGGCCTTAGGAAATAGACCCCATTTTACTCCGTGAATGTGTGTTATTTTTTGTCTCTCCAAATGAATCACCCTATGAAATAGACTAGTGATTATTCCCCACATATTCACTATTCTATGAGGTTCTGTATGAGTGTCCATATCAAATAGTCTCCTGACTCTCACACATATGTGTATCATTCACGGAGCTGCTTAATTTGGGGCTACCTTAAATAGGGTCCTCACTTCTCCACAGCTGTTTATTAGGCAATGATGCTGTGAATGAGAGGCCCTATGAAATAGACTCCTTACTATTGCCCCATTCTGCATTATTCGGTAATGCTCTGATTGAGTGACCATATGACCTAAACTCTGACTATTCCCAAGGTGTGTATTCTTCAGTGAGTTTCTGAAGGAGTGACCACATAAAATAGACGCCTGACTCCATCCTCTTGACTATTTCTCAGCTCTGCATTTTCCACTGAGTCGCTGGGTTAATGCTCATATCAAATAGCATCCAGACAATTCCCAAGGTGTGCATTACTCAGTCAGTCTCTAAATACGTAGCTATATATAATAGAATCCTGAGTATTTTCAGATATATATGATTCTTCACTTTGGTTCTGAATAAGTCGCCATGGAAAATACACTCCTGACATTTTCAAAGGTCTGTCTTATTCTGTGAGGCTCTGAATGAGTGGCCATATAATAGAGACTCCTGAATACTCCTCAGGCGTGCATTTTTACATTTGGCTCTAAAAGAGTGGCTATATGAAATAGAATCCTGACTTTCCCCAAGGTGTATGTTATTCAGTTGGGCCCTGAATAAGTGGCTATACAAAATAGAATTCTGACTACAATACAGGTGTTCCTTATTCAATGAATCTCTGAAATAGATGCCATATGTAATAGTGACCTGAGTATTCTCCAGGTATGTGTTATTCACTGAGGCACTAAAACTTTAGCCATATGAAATTATTTCCAGACCAGTCCACAGGTTTGCATTATTTACTCTGACTCTGAATACTTTGGCATATGTAGTAGACAAGTGACTGTTCCAAAGCTGTGTATTACTCACTCAGGCTTTGATTTTGTGGCCATATAAAATAGACTAGTGTCTATTCCACACCTGTGCATTATTCCCTGAGGCTGTAAATGAGAGGCTGTATAAGGTAGACTCCTAACACTTTTCCTGGTGTGTATTACTCAGTGAGGCTCTTCTTGTGTGACCATATGAAACAGGATGCTGTCTGTCTTAAATATTTGTATTATTGAGTGAGTCTCTGAATGAGTGGCTATAAGAAATAGACTGCTGAGTACTTTACATTTCTGCATTATTCACTGAGGGTACGAGTCAGTGGCCATATAAAATGGAATTCTGACTAATCCACACGTGCATATTTTCCACTGAGGCTATGAATGACTGTCCTAATAAAATAGACTTCTAGCTACTCCACAGGTGTGCATTATTTACCAAGGCTCTGAATGAATATCTATCAAAAATAGACTACAAATTATTCTCCAGTTGTGTATTGCTCAGTGAGGCTCAGAAGATATGGCCATATTAATTCTATTCCTTACTATAGAAAGGGTCTGTGTTAGTCACTGAGGCTCTGAATAAGTCTCTACATGAAATAGTCTCCTGACTACACCACATTATTCAGTGACACTCTGAATGAGAGCCCACATGAAAAAGTCTCTTGACTATTCCACAGATGTGCATTATTTAGTGAGACTCTGAATGAGAGATTAAAAGAAAATTTTGACTACTTTTTCAGGTGTGTACATTTAGTGAGGCTCTCAATGAGAGGTCATAGAAAAGAGACTTCTGACTATTCCGCAAGTGTGCTTTATTCAGAGATTCTCTGAATGAGTGGCCATAAAAAATAGACTCCAAAACGGATGCAAACCAGCTGATCGCTAACAGCTCAGGATTGTAGCTCTCAGTGAAAGCTCAGAAAACGTGAGGATGCCACATTTTCAGACGAATTTTCATCCCTCAACGACCAGAAGATTTTCAGTGGAGGAGCCCCGAGGGTGGCCAGCGCGACTCTTGTATCCGGCGCAGCGGTTTTGCTATCACTTCGGCGTGGCAGCCCTTCGTGCACAGTAAACAAGACTGGTTTTTCTACTGACTGGTGTTTGGAGCTCTGGGAAGGTAGAGCCGCTTGTTGTGGACTCAAGAAGGAAGCCAAACCAGAGATTCCCAAGCAGAAGAGCACCATCAATCTTATCGCTGCTGTTTTGGCCGGCGCAGTAGGTTGCTCAGATTCCAGCACTGGGAATCAATAAATTGGATGTCCACTCAGAAATCTAATTAGAAAGGCGGTAATTGTAAAGAGAGTAAATGGATAAATCCACAATAAAGGAAAATAAACAGCCTACAAAGGCCGAGAATACTGAAAATCAGAACCCCTCTCGCTCTACAGGGGATTGCAGTTCCTCATCAGCAACGGAATAAGCCCTGATGGAAAAGAATTGTGTTCCATTATCTGAAGTAGGCTTCAGAAGGTGGATGATAAGAAATTTTTGGGAGTTGAAAGAACTTGCTTTAACCCAATGTAAATAAACTAAGAACTTTGAAAAAAGTTTTGATGAAATGCTAAAAAGAATGGACAATATACAGAGGAATATAAATGAACTAACGGAGTTGAAAAATACAACACGAGAACTTAGTGAAATATGCACAAGATTGAATAGCCGAATTGATCAAGCAGAAGAAAGGATATCAGAGGTCGAAGACCAACTTAATAAAATAAAACAAGAAGACATAAATAGAGAAAAAAGAATAAAAGGAATGAGCAAAGTCTCCAAGAAATATGGGACTATGTGAAAAAACCTAATCTACGTTTGTTAGGTGTACCTGAATGTGATGGAGAGAATGAATCCAAGCTGGAAAATACTCTTCAGGATATTATCCAGGAGAATTTTTTAATCTAGCAAAGCAGGACACTATTCAACCCCAGGTAATACAGAGAACACCACAAAGACATTCCTCAAGAAGAGCAACCCCAAGGCACATAATTGTTAGATTCACCAGGGTTGAAACGAAGGAGAAAATACTAAGGGCAGCCAGAGAGTAATGTCAGGTTACCCACAAAGGGAAGCCTATCAGACTTACAGCACCTCTCTCAGCAGAAACCCTACAAGCCAGAAGAGAGAGGGGGACGATATTTAACATCCTTAAAGAACAGAACTTTCAGCCCAGAATTTCATATCCTGCCAAACTAAGATTCACAATTGAAGAAAAAATAAAATCTTTTATGAACAAGCAAGTACTCAGAGATTTTATTACCACCAGGCCTGCTTTACAAAAACTTCTGAAAAAAAAAAAATTACACACAGAAAGGAACAACCAGTAATAGCCTTTCTAAAAATATACCAAAAAGTAAAGAGCATCAACATAAAGAAGAATTTACATCAACGAATGGATAAAATAGCCAGTTAACATCAAATGGCAGTAATCCTAAATTTAAATTGACTAAATTCCCCAATCAAAAGATACAGCCAAAACCTAACAGTATACTACATCCAGACCCATCTTATATCCAAAGATACACAAAGACTCAAACCAAAGGGTTGGAGAAAGATTTACCAACCAAATGGAGAGCAAAAATAAATAAATAAACAAAAAGCAGGAGTTGCAATTCATGTATTTGATAAAACAGATTTCAAAGCAACAAAGATAGAGTGGCAAAAGAATCAATGCATCATAACACTCAGATAATAAGACCCATAAATAAATTTGGTCTCAACGAGACAGAAAATTAATAATAATATCTAGAACTTGAATTCAGATCCGGAACAAGTAAACTCAATAAGTACTTATAGAGCTCTCCACTTTAAATACACAAAATAATGCAGCAATCAAAAATAATGAGTTTGTGTCCTTTGTAAGGACATGGATGAATCTGGAGAACATCATTCTCAGCAAACTGACACAAGAACAGAAAAAGAAATACTGCATATACTCACTCATAGGTGGGTGAGAAAAATGAGAACACATGGACACAGAGAGGCGGTCTACTATACACTGAGGACTGTTGGGGGAAATGGGGGAGGGACAGCGGGGGGGGGCTGGGGGGATAGCCTGGGGATGAATACCAAGTGTGGGTGAAGGGGAGGAAGGCAGCAAAACACACTGCCATGTGTGTACCTATGCAACTATCTTGCACGTTCTGCACATGTACCCCAAAACCTATAATACAATAAAAAATTTAAAAAAAAATAAATAAATAAATACACAAAATATATATTCTTCACTTTAAATACACAAAATATTGATGGGCCATTATTAACACCATTTATAGAATAAAGCATTATTCCTGTTCTCTCTCCTTCTTTCTTTTTCTCTCTTTTCCTCTCCTTTCCTTTTATTCAAAAAAAATAGACTCAAGAATTTATCACAAGTGTGTAATACTCAGTGAGGCTGTGAAAGAGGGGCCATATGAAACAGAATTCTAACTACTCCACATGTGCATTATTCACTGTTTGTCTGAATGAGTAGCCATATGACATAGACTCCTCATTATTATTTATGTGTGAATTATTCCAACAGGTTCTGTATAAGTGTCCATACCAAATACACTCCTGACATTCACACAGGGGTGTATTACTCAGCGTTACACAGAACTAGAGTTCATATCAAATAGACTCCTATCACTCACGTGTGTATCATTCACGAAGGCACTTAATTTGTGGCTATTATAAACAGCGTCCTGATTACTCCATAGAAGTTTATTATTCACTAAAACTTTGAATGAGAGGCCATATAAAATAGACACGTGACTATTGCTCCATTGTAAATTATTCAATAAAGTTCTAAATAAGTGGTAGTATGAAAGAGAATTCTGAGGATTCCCCAGGTGTGCATCATTCAGGAAGGCACAGAATGAGTGGCCACATAAAAAATGCTCGACTATAACCCTGGTGTGCATTATTCACTGAGGCTCTAATTGAGTGGCTACATGAAGTAGACTCTTAACTCTTCCCCAGGTGTGTATTGTTGAATGAGAATCTGACTAAGTGGGCATAAAAAAGAGACTCAAGTCTATTGCCCAGGTGTTCATTATTTACAGAGACTCTGAATGTGTAGCCCTTTGAAGTAGACACTTGACAATATCTAAGGGGAGTATTATTCACAGAGGCCCTGAATGAGTGGCCATGTGGAAAAGATTCCTGACTTATCAGATATACATATTTTTCACTAAAACACTGAAAGTGTGGCCTTATGAAACAGACCCCATTTTAGTCAACAGGTTTGCGTTATGTTTTGACTCTCCAAACGAATCACAATATGAAATAGACTAGTGATTATTTTCCACATGTGAAGTATTTGAAAAGGTTCTGTATGAATGTCCATATCAAATTTTCTCCTGACTCGCACATATGTGTTTATCATTCACGGAGCTGCTTCATTTGGTGCTACCTTAAATAGGGTCCTGAGTACTCCACATCTCTTTATTAGGCACTGAATCTGTGCATGAGAGACCATATGCAATAGATTCCTTACTATTGCCCCATTGTGCATTATTCGGTAATGCTGTGATTGAGTGGCCATATGACCAGGACTCTGACAATTCCCCGGTTGTGTATTCTTCAGTGAGTTTCTGAATGAGTGACCAAATAAAATAGACTCCTGACTCTATCCTCTTGAATATTTCTCAGCTCTGCATTTTCCACTGAGTCGCTGGGTGAACAGACATATCAATTAGTCTCCAGACTATTCCCAGGTGTGCATTATTCAGTGAGTCTCTGATTAAGTGGCTATATATAATGGAATCCTCAGTATTTTCCAGATATATATAATTCTTCACTGAGGTTCTTAATAAGTGGCCACATGTAATACACCCCAAACGTTTCCATAGGCCTGTATTATTCTGTGAGGCTCTGAATGAGTGGCTATAAAATAGAGACTCCAGAATACTCCTCAGGCTGGCGTTCTTACATTAGGCTCTAAATGAGTGGCTATACGAAATAGAATCCTGACTTTTCCCAAGGTGAATATTATTCAGTTAGTCTCTGAATATGTGGCTATACGAAATAGAATTCTTACTACAATACAGGTGTTCCTTATTCAATGAAGCTCTGAAATAGATGCCATATGAAATAGCATCCTGAGTATTCCTCAGGTATGTATTATTCACTGAGGCTCTGAAACTTTGGCAATATAAAATTGTTTTCTGACTAGTCCAAAGGCGTGTATTATCGACTGTGACTCTAAATATTTGAGCATATGTAATACACTGGTGACTATTCCAAAGTTGTGTATTACTCAAGCTTTGGTTTTGTGACCATATAAAATAGACTAGTGTCTACCCCACATGGGTGCATTATTCCCTAAGGCTGTAAATGAGAGGCTATATAAAGTAGACTCCTAGCACTTCCCCAGGTGTGTATTACTCAGCGAGGCTCTACTTGTGTGACCGTATGAAACAGGATGCTGTCTATCTTAAATATTTTTATTATTTAGTGAATCTCTGAATGAGTGGCTATATGAAATGGACTGCTGAGTACTTTACATTTATGAATTATTCACCGAGGTTATGGGTCAGTGGCAATATAAAATGGAATCCTGACTAATACACACCTGCATATTATCCAGTGAGGGTATGAATGTGTGTCCTAATAAAATAGACTTCTGGCAACTCCACCGGTGTGCATTATTTACCGAGGCTCTAAATGAATGTCCATCGAAAGTATACTCCAATTTATTCTCCAGGTGTGTATTAGTCAGTGAGGCTCAGAAAATGTAGCCATATTAATTAGATTCCTTACTATATCAAAGGTCTGTATTATTCACTGAGTCTCTGAATATGTGTCTACATGAAATAAACTCCTGACTACACCACATTATTCAGTGACACTCCGAATGAGAGGCCACATGAAAATCTCCCCGGATTATTCCAAAGGTGTGCATTATTTAGTGAGACTCTGAATGAGGAGATAAAAGTAAATTCTATTTCCCCAGGTGAGTACATTTAGTGAGGCTCTCAAAAAGTGGCCATAGGAAAGAGACTTCTGACTATTCCACAGGTGTGCATTATTAAGTGATTCTCTGAATTAGTGGCCATAAAAAAAAAGACTCCAGACTATATCACCAGTGTGTAATATTCAGTGAGGCTGTGAAAGAGGGGCCATATGAAACAGACTTCTAATTACTCCACACGTGCATTATTCACTGTTTGTCTGAATGAGTAGCTGTATGACATAGACTCCTCATTATTCTCCATGTGTTCATTATTCAAACAGGTTCTGTATGAGTGTCCATACCAAATAGACTCCTGACACGCCCACAGATGTGTGTTACTCAGCGATACCCAGATTAAGAGTTCATATGAAATAGACTCTTAACTATCACCCAGGTGTGTCTCATTCAGGAAGGCACTTAATTTGTGGCTATCTTAGACAGCATCCTGATTACTCCATAGAAGTTCATTATTCACTGAAACTTTGAAAAAGAATCCATATAAAATAGACACCTGAGTATTGCTCCATTGTGAATTATTCAATAAGTTTCTAAATGAGTGGTAGTATGAAATAGAATCCTGAGGATTTCCAAGGTGTGTATCAATCAGGGAGGCAGAGAATGAGTGGCCATATAAAAAATGCTCAACTATTACCCTGGTGTAGATTATCCACTGAGGCTCTAAATGAGTGGTCGCATGAAGTAGACTCTTAACTCTTCCCCAGGTGTGTATTATTGAATGAGACTCTGACTAAGTGGGCATAAAAAGAGACTCCTGTGTATTGCCCAGGTTTGCATTACTAACAGAGACTCTGAATGTGTAGCCATTAGAAGTAACCCTTGACCATTACCGAGGGGAGTATTTTTCCCAGAGGTCCTGAATGAGTGGCCATGTGAAAGAGATTCTTCACTTATTAGATATACATATTATTCACTGAAACACTGAAAGAGTGTCCTTATGAAGTAGATCCCACTTTACTCCACAGGTGTGCGTTATATTTTGACTCTTCAAACGAATCATCATATGTAATAGACTAGTGATTACTTCTCACATGTGCAGTATTTGAAAATTCTGTATGAGTGTCCACATCAAATATTCTCCTGACTATCACACATTTCTGTATCATTCACGGAGGTGCTTAATTTGGGCCTATTTTAAATAGGGTCCTGACTACTCCACAGTTGTTTATTATGCACTGAAACTCTGAATGGGAGGCCATATTAAATAGATTCCTTACTATTGCCCCATTGTGCATTATTCAGTAATGCTGTGATTGAGTGGCCATATTACATGGACTCTGACTATACTCAAGGTGTGTATTCTTCAGTGAGTTTCTGAACGAGTGACCACATAAAATAGACTCCTGATTGTATCCTCTTAATATATCTCAGCTCTTCAATTTTATCTGAGTCGCTGGGTTAACGGTCATATCAAATACTCTCCAGACTATTCCCCAGGTGTCCATTATTCAGTGAGTCTCTGAATAAGTGGCTTTATATAATAGAATCCTGAGTGTTTTCCAGATACATATGATTCTTCACTGAGGTTCTGAATTAGTGGCCATGTGAAATACACTCCTGACTTTTTCATATGTCTGTATTATTCTGTGAGGCTCTGAATAAGTGGCCATATAATAAAGACTCCTGAATACTCCTCAGGTGTGCGGTTTTACATTCGGCTCTAAATGAGTGACTATACGAAATAGAATCCTACCTTTCCCCAAGGTGTAGGTTATTCAGTTAGGTTCTGTATATGTGGCTACACAAAATAGAATTCTGAATACAATACAGGTGTTCCTGATTATATGAAGCTTTAAAATAGATGCCATATATAATAGCGTCCTGAATATTACCCAGGTATGTATTATTCACTGAGGCTCTGAAACTTTGGCCATATGAAATTGTTTCCTGACTAGTCCACAGGTGTGTACTATTGACTCTGACTCTGAATATTTGGGCATATGGATTCGACTAGTGACTATTCCAAAGTTTTGTATTACTCACTCAGTCTTTGATTTTGTGCCCATATAAAATAGACTAGTGCCTATTCCACACGTGTGCATTATTCCCTGAGGCTGTAAATGAGAGGTTATATAATGTAGACTCTTAAAACTTCTCAAGTTTTGTATTACTCACTGACGCTCTTTTTGTGTGACCATATGAAACAGGATGCTGTCTATCTTAAATATTTGTATTATTCACTTAATCTCTGAATGAGTGGCTATATGAAATAGACTGCTGAGTACCATATATCTGGGCATTATTTACTGAGGTTAAGAATCATTGGTCATATGATATGGAATCCAGAATAATACTCACGTGCCTATTACCCACTGAGGCTATGAATGAGTGTTTAAATGAAATAGCCTCCTGGCTACTCGACAGGTGTGCATTATTTACCAAGGTTCTGAATGAATGTCCATCGAAAATACACTCCAAATTATTCTCCAAGTTTGTATTTTTCAGTGAGGCTCAGAAGGTGTGGCCATATTAATTAGATTCCTTACTATAGCAAGGGTCTGTCTTATTCACTTAGGCTCAGAATATGTGTCTACATGAAATAGACTTCTGACTACACCACATTATTCAGTGACACTCCGAATAAGAGGCCACACAAAAAAGTCTCCTATTAAACAGGTGTGCATTATTTAGTGAGACTCTGAATGAGGAAATAAAAGTAAACTCTGACTATTTCCCCAGGTGTGTATATTTAGTGAGGCTCTCAACGAGTGGCCATAGAAAAGAGACTTCTGACTATTCTGTAGGTGTGCATTATTCAGTGATTCCCAGAATGAGTGGCCATAAAAATAGACTCCAGCCAATATCAGAAGTGTGTAATATTCCGTGAGGATGTGAAATAGGGGCCATATGAAAAAGACTTCGTATTACTCCACATGTGCCTTATTTACTGTTTGTCTGAATGAGTAGCTGTATGACTCCACATTATTCTCCATGTGTGCATTACTCAAACAGGTTCTGTATGAGTGTCCATACCAAATAGCCTCCTGAAACTCCCCTAGGTGTGTATTACTCAGCGATACCCAGACTTTGAGTTCATATGAAATAGAATCCTGACTATCTCCCAGGTGTGTATCATTCAGGAAGGCACTTAATTCGTGGCTATATTAAACAGCATCCCGGTTACTCCATAGAACTTAATTATTCACTGAAACTTTGAATGAGAGGCCATATAAAATAGACACCTGACTATTGCTTTATTGTGAATTAGTCAATAAGGTTTTAAATAAGTGTTAGTATGAAATAGAATCCTGAAGATTTCCAGGTGTGTATCATTTAGGGAGGCACAGAATGAGTGGCCATATAAAAAATGCTCGATTATTACAGTGGTGTGCATTATTCACTGAGGCTCTAAATGAGAGGCTCCATGAAGTAGACTCGTTTTTTTAATTTTTATTGCATTATATGTTTTGGGGTACATGTGCAGAACGTGGAGGATAGTTGCATAGGTACACACATGGTAGTGTGTTTTGCTGCCTTCATTTCCTTCACCCACACTTGGCATTCATCCCCAGGCTATCCCTCCCCAGCCGCCCCCACTGTCCCTCCCCCATTTTCACCAATAGAACCCAGTGTGTAGTAGACCCCCTCTCTGTGTCCATGTGTTCTCATTTTTCTCACCCGCCTATGACTCTTCCCCAGGTGTGTTCTATTGAATGAGACTCTGACTAAGTGGGCATATAAAAGAGATTCTTGTGTATAGCCTAGGTGTACATTACTTACAGAGACTCTGAATGTGTAACTTCTTAAAGTAGATTCTTGACTATTTCTGAGGGGAGTATTATTCACAGAGGCCATGAACGAGTGGCCATATGAAAGAGATTCCTGACATATCAGATATACATATTATTCCCTGAAACACTTAAAGAGTGGCCTTTTGAAATAGACCCCATTATACTTCACAGGTGTGCGTTATTTTTGACTCTCCAAACGAATCACCATATGAAACAGACTAGTGATTATTTCCCACATCTGCAGTATTCGAAGAGGTTCTGTATGAGTGTCCATATCAAATAGTCTTCTGACTATCACACATGTGTGTATTATTCACGGAGCTGCTGAATTTGGGGCGTACTTATATAGGGTCCTGACTACTTCACAGCTGTTTATTATGCACTGAAGCTCTTAATGAGAGGCCATATGAAATAGACTCCTTACTATTGCCCCATTATGCATTATTCGGTAGTGTTGTTATTGAGTGTTCATATAACCTGGACTCTGACTATTCCCATGTTGTTTATTTTTCAGTGAGTTTCTGAACGAGTGACTACATAAAATAGACTACTGACTATCCTCTTGACTGTTTCCCAGCTCTGCAGTTTCAAGTGATTCACTGGGTGAACGGTCAAATCCAATATTCTTCAGACTATTCCCCGGATGTGCATTATTCAGGGAGTCTCTCTCTCTCTTTTTTTTAAGTTTTTATTCCATTATAGGTTTTGGTGTACATGTGCAGAACGTGCAAGATAGTTGCATAGGTACACACATGGCAGTGTGTTTTGCTGCCTTCCTCCCCTTCATCCACACTTGGCATTCATCCCCAGGCTATCGCTCCCCAGCCCCCTTGGCTGTCCCTCCATTCCCCCCAATAGACCCAAGTGGGTAGTATATCATGTCTCTGTGTCCATGTGTTCTCATTTTTCTCACCCACCTATGAGTGAGTATACGCGGTATTTCTTTTTCTGTTCTTCTGTCAGTTTGCTGAGAATGATGTTCTCCAGATTCATCCATGTCCTTACAAAGGACACAATCTCATCATTTTTGATTGCTGCATAATATTCCATGGTGTATATGTGCCACATTTTCCCAGTCCAGTCTATCATCGTTGGGCATTGGGGTTGGTTCCAGTTCTTTGCTATTGTAAACAGTGCTGCAATGAACATTCGTGTGCATTTGTCCTTATAGTAGAACGATTTATAGTCCTTTGGATATATACCCAGTAATGGGATTGCTGGGTCAAATGGAATTTCTATTTCTAGGTCCTTGAGGAATCGCCACACTGTCTTCCACAATGGTTGAACTAATTTACACTCCCACCAACAGTGTAAGAGTGTTCCTATTTCTCCACATCTGCCCCAGCATCTGCTGTCTCCAGATTTTTATTTATTTTTATTTTTTTGTTTAATTTTCATTGCATTATAGGTTTTGTGGTCCATGTGCAGAACGTGCAAGATAGTTGCATAGGTAGACACATGGCAGTGTGTTTTGATGCCTTCCTCCCCTTCACCCACACTTGACTTTCATCACCAGGTTATTCCTCCCCAGACCCCCCGCTGTCCCTCCCTCATTCCCCTCAATAGACCCCAGTGTGTAGTAGACCTCTTCTCTGTGTCCATGTGTTCTCATTTTCTCACCCACCTATGAGTGAGTATATGCGGTATTACTTTTTCTGTTCTTGTGTCAGTTTGCTGAGAATGATGTTCTCCAGATACATCCATGTCCTTACAAAGGACACAAACTCATCATTTTTGATTGCTGCATAATATTCCACGGTGTATATGTGCCACATTTTCCCAGTCCAGTCTATCATAGTTGGGCATTTGGGTTCGTTCCAGTTCTTTGCTATTGTAAACAATGCTGCAGTGAACATTTGTGTGTATGTGTCCTTATAGAAGAATGATTTATAGTACTTTGGATATATACCCAGTAATGGGATTGCTGGGTCAAATGGAATTTCTATTTCTAGGTTTTTGAGTGATCGCCACACTGTCATCCACAATGGTTGAACTAATTTACACTCCCACCAACAGTGTAAGAGTGTTCCTATTTCTCCACATCCTCTCCAGCATCTGCTCTCTCCAGATTTCTTAATGATTGCCATTCTAACTGGCGTGAGATGGTATCTCAATGGGGTTTTGATTTGCATCTCTCTAATGACCAGTGATGATGAGCATTTTTTCATGTGTTCGTTGACCTCATGTATGTCTTCTTTTGTGAAGTGTCTGTTCATATTCTTTGACCATTTTGGAATGGGTTGTTTGTTTTTTTCCTGTAAATCTGTTTGTGTTCTTTGTAAATTCTAGATATTAGCCCTTTGTCAGATGTGTAAACAGCAAAGATTTTTTCCCATTCTGATGGTTGCCAATTCACTCTAGTGACTCTTTCTTTTGCCGATCAGAAGCTGTGGAGTTTGATTAGTTCCCATTTGTCTATTTTGGCTTTTGTTGCCAATGCTTTTGGTGTTTTGTACATGAAGTCCTTGCCTACTCCTATGTCCTGAATGGTTTTGCCTTGATTTTCTTCTAGGGTGTTTATGGATTCAGGTCTTATGTTTAAGTCTTTAATCTATCTGGTGTTAATTTTAGTGTACGATGTCAGGAAGTGGTCCAGTTTCTGCTTTATGCACATGGGTAGCCAGTTTTCCCAACAGCATTTATTAAATAGAAAATTCTTTCCCCATTGCTTGTTTTTGTCTGGTTTATCAAAGATTATATGGTTGTAGAAATGTTCTGTTTCCTCCAATGCTTTTGTTCTGTTCCATTGGTCTATATCTCTGTTTTGGTACCAGTACCATGCTGTTTTAATTACTGTAGCCTTGTAATATAGTTTAAATTCTGATAGTGTGATGCCTTCTGCTGTGTTCTTTTTGCTTAGAATTGACTTGGCAATGCTGGCTCCCTTTTGGTTCCATATGAAGTTTATGGTGGTTTTTCCAGTTCTGTGAGGAAATTCAATGGTAGTTTGATGGGGATAGCATTGATTGTGTAAATTACTTTGGGCAGTATAGCCATTTTCACGATATTGATTCTTCCTAACCACGAACATGGAATGTTTCTCCATCTGTTTGTGTCCTCTCTTATTTCGTTGAGCAGTCGTTTGTAGTTTTCCTTGAAGAGGTCCCTTACCTTCCTTGTTAGTTGTATTCCTAGGTATTATATTTTCTTTGTAGCAATTGTGAATGGCAGTTCGTTCTTGATTTGGATCTCTTTAAGTCTGTTATTGGTGTATAAGAATGCTTGTGATTTTTGCACATTGATTTTTTTTTTTTTTTTTTTTTTTTCGGACTACAAGCATGCATCACCATGCCTGGCTAATTTTTGTTTTGTTTTGTTTTTTTTTTTTTTTTTTTTTTTTTAATTTTTATTGCATTATAGGTTTGGGGGTACATGTGCAGAACAAGCAAGATAGTTGCATAGGTACACACATGGCAGTGTGCTTTGCTGCTTTCCTCCCCTTCACCCACACTTGGTATTCATCCCCAGGCTATCCCCCCCAGCCCCCCCCTGCTGTCCCTCCCCCATTCCCCCCAACAGTCCCCAGTGTATAGTAGACCGCCTCTCTGTGTCCACGTGTTCTCATTTTTCTCACCCACCTATGAGTGAGTATATGCGGTATTTCTTTTTCTGTTCTTGTGTCAGTTTGCTGAGAATGATGTTCTCCAGATTCATCCATGTCCCTACAAAGGACACAAACTCATCATTTTTGATTGCTGCATAATATTCCATGGTGTATATGTGCCACATTTTCCCAGTCCAGTCTATCATCGTTGGGCATTTGGGTTGGTTCCAGGTCTTTGCTATTGTAAACAGTGCTGCAATGAACATTCGTGTGCATGTGTCCTTATAGTAGAACGATTTATAATCCTTTGGATAGATACCCAGTAATGGGATTGCTGGGTCAAATGGAATTTCTATTTCTAGGTCCCTGAGAAATCGCCACACTGTCTTCCACAATGGTTGAACTAATTTACACTCCCACCAACAGTGTAAGAGTGTTCCTATTTCTCCACATCCTCTCCAGCATCTGCTGTCTCCAGATTTTTTAATGATCGCCATTCTAACTGGTGTGAGATGGTATCTCAATGTGGTTTTGATTTGCATCTCTCTAATGACCAATGACGATGAGCACTTTTTCATATGTTTGCTGGCCTCATGTATGTCTGCTTTCGTAAAGTTTCTGTTCATATCCTTTGCCCATTTTTGAATGGGCTTGTTTGTTTTTTTCCTGTAAATCTGTTTGAGTTCTTTGTAAATTCTGGATATCAGCCCTTTGTCAGATGCGTAAACTGCAAAGATTTTTTCCCATTCTGATGGTTGCCGATTCACTCTAGTGACTGTTTGTTTTGCTGTGCAGAAGCTGTGGAGTTTGATTAGGTCCCATTTGTCTATTTTGGCTTTTGTTGCCAATGCTTTGGGAGTTTTGTTCATGAAGTCCTTGCCTACTCCTATGTCCTGAATGGTTTTGCCTAGATTTTCCTCTAGGGTTTTTATGGTGTCGCACATTGATTTTTTATCCTGAGACTTTGCTGCAGTTGCTTATCAGTTGCAGGAGCTTTTGGGCTGTGGTGATGTGGTCTTCTAGGTATACTATCATGTCGTCTGCAAATAGAGACAATTTGTCTTCCTCCTTTACTATTCAAATAACCTTTATTTCTTTTTCTTGCCTTATTGCTCTGGCTAGAACTTCCAGTACTATGTTGAATAGGAGTGGTGAGAGAGGGCATCCTTGTCTAATGCTGGATTTCAAAGGGAATGCTTCCAGTCTTTGCCCATTTAGTATGATATTGGCTATTGGTTTGTCATAATTAGCTTTTATTACTTTGAGATATATTCCATCAATACCGAGTTTATTGAGAGTTTTTGCATTATGGGCTGTTGAATTTTGTCAAATGCCTTCTCTGCATCAATTGAGATAATCATGTGGTTTTTGTTTTTGTTTTTCTTAATGTGGTGAATGACGTAAATAGACTTGCATATGTTGAACCAGCCTTGAATGCTCAGCATGAATCCTAGTTTATCATGGTGGATAAGTATTTTAATGTGCTGTTGCAATGAGTTTGCCAGTATTTTATTGAAGATTTTTGCATCTATGTTCATCATAGATATGGGCCTGAAGATTTATTTTCTTGTTGAGTCTCTGCCTGGTTTTGGTATCAGGATGATGTTGGTCTCATAAAATGATTTGGGAAGGGTTCCCTTTTTTTGAATAATTTGGAATAGTTTCAGAAGGAATGGTGCCAGCTCCTCTTTTTGTGTCTGGTAGAATTCGGCTGTGAACCCATATGGACAAGGGCTTTTCTTTGTGTGTGGTAGATTTTTAACTGCTCCCTCGACTTCAGACCTTGTTATTGGTCTATTCACAGTTTCAGCTTTCTCGTGGTTTAGGCTTAAGAGGACACAGGTGTCCAGGAATTTATCAATTTGTTTCCTGGTTTATTAATTTATGTGCATAGAGTTGTTTGTAGTATTCTCTGATGATGGTTTGAATTTCTCTTGAATCTGTGGTGATTTCCCCTTTATCATTTTATATTGCATCTATTTGGTTGTTCTCTCTTTTCTTTTATATCACTCTAGCTAGCTAGTGGTTTATTTTGTTGATCTTTTCGAAAAACCAGCTCTTGGATTTATTGATTTTTTGAAGGGTTTTTCTTGTCTCTATCTCCTTCATTTCTGCTCTGATCTTAGTTATTACTTGTCTTTGGATAGGTTTTGAGCTTTTTTGATCTTGCTCCTCTAGCTCTTTCAATTTTAATGATAGGGTGTCAATTTTGGATATCTCCACTCTTCTCATGTGGGCACTTATTGCTATATATTTTCCTCTACAGTCTGCTTTAAATGTGTCCCTGAGATTCTGGTATGTTTTGTCTTTTTTCTCATTGGTTTCTAAAAACCTCTTTATTTCTGCCTTCATTTCTTTGTTTATCCAATCAACATTCAAGAGCCAGTTGTTCAGTTTCCATGAAGCTGTGCAGTTCTGAGTTAGTTTCTGAAATCTGAGTTTCAACTTGATTGCACTATGGTCTGAGAGACTGTTTGTCATAATTTTAGTTGTTTTGCATTTGCTGAGGAGTGCTTTACTTCCAATTATGTGGTCAATTATGGAGTAGGTGTGATGTGGTGCTGAGACGAATATATAATCTGTGAATTTGGGGTGAAGAGTTCTGTAAATGTCTATCAGGTTTGCACGTTCCAGGTGTTAGTTCAAGTCCTGGATATCATTGTTTATTTTCTGTCTGGTTGATCTGTCTGCTATTGACAGTGGAGTGTTAAAGTCTCACACTATTAATGTGTGGAAGTCTAAGTCTCTTTGTAAGTCATCAAAAACTTGCCTTATATATCTGGGTGCTCCTGCATTGGGTCCATATATATTTAGAATCGTTATCTCTTCTTGTTGTATCGATCCTTTTACCATTATGTAATGACCTTCTCTGTCTCTTTTGATCTTTGTTGCTTTAAAGTCTACTTTATCAGAGACGAGATTTGCAACTCCTGCTATTTTTGCTCTCCATTTGCTTGGTAAATCTTCCTCCATTTCTTTATTTTGAGCCTTTGTGTATCCTTGTGTGTGAGGTAGGTTTCCGGGATACAGCACACCAATGGGTTTTTGTTTTTTTATCCAGTTTGCCAGTCTGTGTCTTTTGATTGGTGCATTTAGCCCATTTACATTTAGGTTTAATATTGTTATGTGTGAATTTGATACTGTTATTTTGGTGCTAGCTGGCTGTTTTGCCCATTGGTTTATGTGGATTCTTCATTTTGTTGATGCTCTTTAGCATTCGGTAAGCTTTTAGGATGGCTGGTACTCGTTTTTTCTTTCTATGTGTAGTGCGTCTTTCAGGAGCTCTTGTAAAGCAGGCCTAGTGATGACAAAATCTCTGAGTTCTTCCTGGTTCGTGAAGAATTTTATTTTTTCTTCACTTATGAAGCTCAGTTTGGCTGGATATGAAATTCTGGGTTGAAAGTTCTTTTCTTTAAGGATGTTGAATATTGGCCCCAACTCTCTTCTGGCTTGTAGAGTCTCTGCCGAGAGATCTGCTGTGAGTTTGATGGGCTTCCCTTTGTGGGTGATCCGACCTTTCTTTCTGGCGGCCCTTAGTATTTTCTCCTTCATTTCAACCCTGGTGAATCTGATGATTATGTGCCTTGGGGTTGCTCTTCTTGCAGAGTATCTTTGTGGTGTTCCCCGTATTTCCTGGAGTTGAGTATTGACCTGTCATGCTATGTTGGGGAAATTTTCCTGGATAATATCCAGAAGAGTGTTTTCCAGCTTGGATTCATTCTCTTCATCTCATTCTGGTACACATATCAAAGGTAGTTTTTGTCTCTTCACATAGTCCCACATTTCTTGAAGATTGTGTTCATTCCTTTTTGTGCTTTCTTCTTTAATCTTGCTTTCTCCTTTTATTTCATTGAGTTGATTTTTGATTTCTGATATTCTTTCTTCTGCTTGGTCAATTCGGCTGTTGAAACTTGTGCATGCTTCGCGAAATTCTCGTTTTGTGTTTTTCAGCTCCTTCAATTCATTCATATTCCTCTCTAAGTTTTCCATTCTTGTTATCAATTCCTCGAATCTTTTTTCAAATCTTTTTTCAGTTTTCTTAATTTCTTTGCACTGATTTAGAACATGTTCTTTTAGCTCAATAAAATTTCTCATTATTGACTTTCTGAAGTCTGATTCCACCATTTCTTCACACTCATTCTCCGTCCAGCTTTGTTTCCTTGCTGGTGAGGAGTTTAGGTTCTTTGTAGGAGGTGAGGTGTTTTGGTTTCGGGTGTTTTTCTCATTTTTGCACTGGTTTCTTCCAATTCTTTATGGATTTATCTGCCTGTCATCTTAGTATTTGCTGATTTTTCAATTGGGTCTCTGTGTGGACGCTGAGATTGTTGATGATGAAGTATTTCTGTTATTTAGTTTTTCTTCTAATGGTCTAGCCCCTCTGCTGTATGAGTGCTGAGGTCCACTCCAGGCCCTGCTTGTCTGGGGTATACCTGTAGCAGCTGTGGAACAGTGAGGGATGATACCAGTTTCTTCTTCTGCTGTCTTTGTTCCAGAATGATGCCCGCCAAATGTCAGTCTGATTAGTCCTTTTCTGGGGTGACTCTTTGGATATACAGGGGTCAGGGAGCTGCTTGAGGAAGCTATCTTTGCTTTATAGGAGCTCCAGTGCTGAGCTGTGAGCTCCGTTGTTCATTCAGCGTTGTTGGGAGGTTGTTTATGTCTGCTGCAACAGAACTCATAAAACACCACTCTTTTTTTTCTCTTTAGATGCTCTGTCTCAGGGAGTTGGGGCTTCCTTTATGAGTATCTGTTGCACTGTTCTGCCCCATGAGGAGGGAGTCTATTCACTATTTGCCTGCTGGGGCTCTTCCCTGCTAGCGCAGGCCCGCCCTGTTGCTGCTGGGCTCTGTTCTGCTGTGGAGTGCTCCCTCCTCCTGGCAGAGTCTCTCTGTTATGGTAGGTTGCCTCGGCAATGGCAGGCTGCGTCAGCCCTGGGCGGTACTTAGGTAGGGGTGGATTGCGTCTGTAGTTGCAGACGCCCCTCCCCCTCCGGGCTGCACCGTTTTAGTTTCCAGCAGCAAAATCTCAGCCCTGATCTCCTCCAATGGCTGCCCTGCTTGTCCCGGTGAGGGTTGGACCGGCCGAGCCCAATCACCCAGCTCCCTGCCTCAGAGTCCCTCCTCTCTCTCTCTCTCTTCCTCTCCCCAAGCTGAAAAGTCGACTCTCTCACTGGAGCCCCAGTATTCTGCCCATAGGGCACTGGGTTCCCTGCGATCTCCCATGCCGCTGCCCACTGCACCAGCTCAGATCACCCTTCCCAGGAATCAGTTGGTATGGCTTATTGTCCAAGTCCCATTCAATCAGATGGACATGCCAATGTGCCCTTCCAAATCTCAGATTGCCGGTTTAACAGGGCATCTGGCCCAGTGAGTTCCGTGCCGGGTCCTGCTGCGCTATGGCGCCGGCCGAGCCGGCCGAGCGAGCTGGTTTAGCGTCCTCTGTCTCTCCCACACCTGGGACATTCAACGCTCTGTGGGCATAAAAGGTCCATCCAATAATGTGGCTAGTACTCACCCTCTGCGCCTTCACTGAGAGCTGCAATCCTGAGTCGCTTCTACGGCGCCATCTTGTGAGTCAATCCTCCAGGGAGTCTTTTAATAAGTGGCTATTTATAATAGAATCCATAGTATTTTCCAGATATATATGATTCTTCACTGAGGTTTTGAATTAGTGGCCATGGGAAATACACTCCTGACTTTTTCATAGGTCTGTATTATTCTGTGAGGCTCTGAATGAGTTTCCATAAAATAGATACTTCTGAATTCTCCTCAGGCGTGCGTTTTTATATTCATCTCTAAATGCGCAGCTATACGAAGTAGAATCCTGACTTTCCCCAAGGTTTATGTTATTGAGTTAGGCTCTGAATATGTGGCTATACGAAATAGAATTCTGACTAAAATACAGGTTTTTCTTATTCATTGAATCTCTGAAATAAATGCCATATGTATTATCGTCCTGAGTATTCTCCAGTTATTTCTTATTCACTGAGGCTCTGAAACTTTGGTCATATGAAATTGTTTTTTGACGAGTCCACAGGCCTGTATTATTGACTCTGACTCTGAATATTTGGGAATATGGAATAGACTGGTGACTATCCAAAAGTTGTGTATTACTCACTCAGGCTTTAATTTTGTGCCCATATAAAATAGACTAGTTTCTTTCCTTCTTTTTTTTTTCAGAAGGAGAGGAAAAAAGAGAAAGAAAAAGAGGGAGAGAGAACAGGAATATTGCTTTACTATGAATGGGTATTAATAATGGCCGATCAATATCTTGTGTATTTAAAGTGGAGAATATATATTTTGTGTATTTATATTGGAGAGCTCTCTAAGTATTTATTAAGTTTACTTGTTCCAGATCTGATTTCAAGTTCTGGATATCCTTACTAATTTTCTATCTCGTTGAGTCTAAATCTCTTTATGGGTCTTATGTATCTCCGTTTTAGGATGCATTGATCCTTTTACCACTCTATCTTTGTTGCTTTGAAATCTGTTTTATCAAATACATGAATTGTAACTCCTGCTTTTTGTTTATTTATTTATTTTTTGCTCTCCATTTGGTTGGTAAATCTTTCTCCAACCTGTTGTTTTGAGTCTTGTATATCTTTGGTTATAAGATGGGTCTGGATGTAGTATACCGTTAGGTTTTGTCTGTGTGTTTTGATTGGGGGATTTATTTAATTTAAATTTAGGATTACTGCCATTTGATGTTAACTGACTATTTTTTTCCATTCGTTGATGTAAATTCTTCTTTTTGTTGATGCTCTTTACTTTTTGGTATATTTTTAGAAAGGCTATTACTGGTTGTTCCTTTCTGTGTGTAATGTTTTTATCAGAAGTTTTTGTAAAGAAGGCCTGGTGGTAATGAAATCTCTGAGTACTTGCTTTTTTATAAAAGATTTTATTTTTTCTTCAATTGTGAAGCTTAGTTTGGCAGGATATAAAATTCTGGGCTGAAACTTCTGTTCTTTAAGGATGTTAAATATTGCCCCCCACTCTCTTCTGGCTTGTAGGGTTTCTGCTGAGAGATCTGATGTAAGTCTGATAGGCTTTCCTTTGTGGGTAACCTGTCCTTTCTCTCTGGCTGCCCTTAGTATTTTCTCCTTCATTTCAACCCTGGTGAATCTAACGATTATGTGCCTTGGGGTTGCTCTTCTTGAGGAATGTCTTTGTGGTGTTCTCTGTATTATCTGGGGTTGAATAGTGTCCTGCTTTGCTAGATTGAGAAAATTCTCCTGGATAATATCCTGAAGAGTATTTTCCAGTTTGGATTCATTCTCTCCATCACATTCAGGTACACCTATCAAACGCAGATAAGGTCTTTTCACATAGTTTCATATTTCTTGGAGACTTTGCTCATTCCTTTTTATTTTTTTCTCTTTTCTTGTCTTATCGTTTTATTTTATTAAGTTGGTCTTCGACCTCTGATATCCTTTCTTCTGCTTGATCAATTCGGCTATTCAAACTTGTGCATATTTCACTAAGTTCTCGTGTTGTATTTTTCAACTCCCTTAGTTCATTTATATTTCTCTCCATATTGTCCATTCTTTTTAACTTTTCATCAAACCTTTTTTCAAAGTTCTTCGTTTCTTTACATTGGGTTAGAACAAGCTCTTTCAATTCCCAAAAATTTCTTATCATCCACCTTCTGAAGCCTAATTCAGATAATGGAACACAGTTCTTTTCTGTCAGGGCTTGTTCCATTGCTGATGAGGAATTGCAATCACCTGTAGAGGGAGAGGGGTTCTGATTTTCAGTATTCTCGGACTTTTTAGGCTGTTTTTTCCCCTTTATTATGGATTTATCCATTTGCTGTCTTTACAATTACAGCCTTTCTAATTAGGTTTCTGAGTGGACGTGCAATTTATTGATTCCTAGTGCTGGAATTCGAGCAACCCACTGCGCTGGGCAAAACAGCATCAGTAAGATTGATGGTGCTCTTCTGCCTGGAAATCTCTGGTCTGGCTTTGTTCTTGAGTCCGCAACAAGCGGCTCTTCCTTCCTGGAGCTCCAAACACCAGTCAGTAGGGGAGCCAGTCCTGTTTACTATGCACAAAGTGCTGCCGCACTGAGTTAATGGCAAAACCGCTGCGCTGGATACAAGAGTTGCGCTGGCGACCCGCGGGTCTCCTCCACTGGAAATCTTCTGGTCCATGAGTTATAAAAATTTGTCTGAAAATGTCATGTCCTCGCGTTTTCTGAGCTTTCACTGGGAGCTAAAATCCCGAGTTGTTAGCGATCAGCCATCTGGGATCAAAATAAACTAGTTTCTATTACACACGTGTGCATTAATTCCTGAGGCTGTAAGTAAGAGGCTATATAAAGTAGACTCCCAACACTTTCCCAGGTTTGTATTACTCAGTAAGGCTTTTCTTGTATGACCATATGAAACAGGATGCTGTCTATCTTAAATATTTGTATTATTCAGTGAATCTGAATGAGTGACTATATGAAATAGACTGCTGGGTACTTTACATTTGTGCATTATTCACTGAGGTTACGAGTCCGTGGCCATATGAAATGGAATCCTGACTAATCCACACGTACATATTATCCACTGAGGCTATGAATAAGTGTTCAGTATAAATAGACTCCTGGTTACACCACAGGTGTGCATTATTCACAGAGGCTATGAATGAATGTCCATGGAAATTAGACTCAAAACTATTCACCAGTTGTGTATTATTCAGTGAGGCTCAGAAGATGTGGACATATTAATTAGATTTCTTACTATAGCAAGGGTCTCTCTTACTCACTGAGGTTCTGAATATGTGTCTACATGAAATAGACTCCTGTCTACACAAAATTATTCAGTGATACTCCAAATGAGAGGCCACATAAAAACGTTTTCCGACTATTCCACAGGTGTGTATTATTTAGTGAGATTCTGAATGAGGGGATAAAAGTAAATCCTGACTATTTTCTCAGGTGTGTACATTTAGTGAGGCTCTCAATGAGTGGCCATAGGAAAGTGACTTCTGACTATTCCGCAGGTGTGCATTATTCAGTGATTCTCTGAATGAGTGGCCATAAAAAATAAACTCCAGACTATTTCACAACTGTGTAATATTTAGTGAGGCTGAGAAAGAGGGGCCATATGAAACAGACCTGTAATTAATCCACATGTGCGTTATTCACTGTTTGTCTGAATGAGTAGATATATGACATAGACTCCTCATTATTCTGCATGTGTGCATTATTCAAACAGGTTTTCTATGAGTGTCCATACCAAATAGACTCCAGACACTCCCCCAGGTGTGTATTACTCAGGGATACCCAGAATTAGAGTTCATATAAAATAGACTCCTGACTATCACCCAGGTGTGTATCATTCAGGAAGGCCCTTAATACATAGCTATCTTAAACAGCATCCTGATTACTCCATAAAAGTTTATTATTCACTGAAACCTTGAAGGAGAGGCCATACAAAATAAACACCTGACTATTGCTCCATTGTGAATTATTCAATAAGGTTCTAAATGAGTGGTAGTATGAAATAAAATCCTGAGGATCCCCCAGGTCTGTATTATTCAGGGAGGCACAGAATGAGTGGCCATATAAAAAATGCTCGACTATTACACTGGTGTGCATTATGCATTGAGGCTCTAAATGAGTGACAAATGAAGTAGGCTCTTAACTCCTTCCCAGGTGTGTATTATTGAATGAGACTGTGACTAAGTGGGCATTAAGAAAAGACTCTTGTGTATTGCCCAGGTGTGCATTCCATACAGAGACTCTAAATGGGAAGCCATTTGAGGTATACCCTTGACCATTTTTGAGGGGAGTATTATTCACAGAGGCCCTGAATGAGTGGCCATGTGAAAGAGATTCCTGACTTTTAAGATATACATATTATTCACTGTAACACTGAAAAAAATGGCCTTATAAAATAGACCGCATTTTACTACAGAGGTGTGCATTATTTTTTGATTCTCTAAATGAATCTCCATATGAAATAGACTAGTGATTATTCCCCACATGTGCAGTATTCGAAGAGGCTCTGTATGAGTGTCCATATCAAATAGTCTCCTGATTATCACACATGTATGTATCATTCACGGAGCTGCTTCATTTGGGGCTACCTTCAATAGGGTCCTCACTCCTTCACAGCTGTTTATTACACACTGAAACTCTGAATGAGAGGCCAAATGAAATAGACTCCTTACTATTTCCCTATTGTGCATTATTCGGTAATGCTGTGATTGAGTGGCCATATGACCTAGACTCTGACTATTCCCAGAGTGTGTATTCTTCAGTGAGTTTCTCAAGGAGTGACCACATAAAATAGACGCCTGACTCTATCCTCTCGACTATTTCTCAGCTCTGCATTTTTCACTGAGTCGCTGGGTGGATGGACATATCAAACATTCTCCAGACATTCCCCAGGTGTGTATTATTCAGTGAGTCTTTGAATAAGTGGCTATATATAATAGAATACTTAGTATTTTTCATATATATATATATATATATATATATATATATATATATATATATATGATTCTTCACTAAGTTTCTGAATAAGTGGCCATGAGAAGTACACTCCTGACGTTTCCATATGTCTGTATTATTCTGTGAGGCTCTGAATGAATGGCCAAAAAATAGAGACTCCTGAATACTCCTCAGGCATTCGTTTTTAAATTCGGCTCTAAATGAGTGGTTATACGAAATAGTATCCTGACATTCCCCAAGTTGTATGTTATTCGGTTAGGCTCTGAATATATGGCTATATGAAATAGAATTCTGACTACAGTACAGGTGTTCCTTATTCAATGAAGCCCTGAAATAGATGCCTTATGTAACAGCGTCATGAGTATTACTCAGGTATGCATTATTCACTGAGGCTCTGAAACTTTGGCCACATGAAATTGTTTTCTCACTAGTCCACAGGTGTGTATTATTGACTCTAGATCTGAATATTTAAGCATGTGTAATAGACTCGTGACTATTCCAAAGTTGTGTATTACTCACTCAGGATTAATTTTGTGGCCATATAAAATACACTTGCATTTATTCCACACATATGCATTATTCACTGAAGCTGTAAATGTGAGGCTATATAGAGTAGACTCATAACACGTTTTCAGGTCTGTATTACTCTGTGAGGCTCTTCTTGTGTGACTATATAAAACAGGATGCTGTCTTTCTTAAATATTTGTATTATTCAGTGAATCTCTGAATGAGTGACGATATGAAATAGACTGCTGAATACTTTACATTTGTGCATTATTCAGTGAGGGTATGAGTCAGAGGCCATAGGAAATGGAATCCTGACGAATCCACACGTGTGTATTTTCCACTATATGCACGTGTGGAGTAGTCAGGCTATGAATGAGTTTCCAAGTGAAATAGTCTATTGAATACTCCACAGGTGTGCATTATTTACCGAGGCTCTTAACGAATGTCAATCGAAAATAGACTCCAAATTATTCTCTAGGCGTGTATTATTCAGTGAAGCTCAGAAGATGTGGCTATATTCATTAGATTCCTTAGTATAGCAAGGGTCTGTCTTCTATACTGAGTCTCTGAATATGTGTCTACATGAAATAGACTCCTGGTTACACCACATTATTTAGTGTCACTCCGAATGTGAGGCCAAATGAAAAAGTCTCCTGACTATTCCACAGGTGTGCATTATTTAGGGAGACTCTGAATGAGGGGATAAAATTAAATCCTAACTATTTCACCAGGTGTGTACATTTAGTGAGGCTCTCAATGAGTGGCCATAGGAAAGAGACTTCTGTCTATTCCTCAGGTGTGCATTATTCAGTGATTCTCTGAATGAGTGACATAAAAAATAGACTCCATACAGTGAGGGTTTCCAAGATGGCACCATAGAAACAACTCAGAATTGCAGCTCTTAGTGAAGGCACAGAGGGTGAGTCCTAGCCACATTCTCAGACAGACCTTTGTTGCCCACAGAAAGGGGAAATTCCCAGTAGTAGGAGAGACACAGGACACCAGCGCAGCTGGTGTTTTGGCTCGCTTGGCCTGTTTGGCTGGTGCTGCAGTGCAGCAGCACCCAGCAATAAACTCAATGGCCTGGTTGCCCTGTTAAACCGGCAATCTGAGATTTGGAAGGGCAGATTGACATGTTCTTCTGATAAAATGGGACTTGGACTGTGAGCCAGACCAGGAGATTTCTGGGAAGCTTTATCTGAGCCGGAGCAGTGGGCATCAGATTGGAGATTGCATGGATACCAGTCTCATATTAGCAGGCTTCTAGGGCGCCAGTAAGAGAGTCAACCATTTAAATTGGGGAGAGAGAGAGAGAGAGAGAGAGAGAGAGAGAGAGAGAGAGAGAGAGAGAGAGAGAGAGAGAGACTGCAGCCCGGTGGGGGAGGGTTGTCTGCCACTATGGAAGCAATCCACCCCTACTGAGGTACACGCCCAGTGCTGATGCAGCATCCCATTGCCGAGGCAACCTGCCATAACGGAAACTTTGCCAGCAGGGCAGAGAGCACCACAGTAGAATGGAGCCACGTGGCAGCAGGGCAGACCCGTGCTTGCAGGGTGAAGACTTGGCAGGCAAACAGTGAATAGACTACCTACTAGCTGGGCAGGACAGTGCAAAAGATACTTAGAAAGAAAGCCCCAACTTTTTGAGACAGAGCATCTGAGAGAGAAAAAAAAGGTTTTATAAGTTCTGCTGCAGCAGGACAAAACACAGGTCCCCAAAAACACTGAATGAACAACAAAGCTCACAGCTCACCACGGGAGCTCCTATAAAGTACAGACCGTCTCCTCAAGCAGCTCCCTGACCCCTGTATATCCAAAGAGTCACTCAAAAAAGGGCTAATAAGACTGAAATTTGGCGGGCATCATTCTGGGACAAAGATAGAAGAAGAAGAAACTGGTAGGATCCCTCACTGTCCCACAGCTGCTACAGGTGTACCCCAGAGAAGCAGGGCCTGGAGTGGACCTCAGCACTCATGCAACAGAGTGGCTAGACCATTAGAAGGAAAACTAAGTAACAGAAATACTTCATCATCAACATTCTGGGCATCCACTCAGAGACCCAATTGAAAAATAAGCAACTACTAAGACGGCAGGTGGATATATTTACAAAGATGGAAAGAAACCAGCACAAAAAGAAGAAAAACATTTGAAACAAAAACACCTCACCTCCTATAAAGGAATGAAACTCCTCACCAGCAAGGGAACGAAGCTGGACAGAGAATGAGTGTGATGAAATGACAGAATCACACTTCAGAAGGTGGTTAATGAGACACTTCAGTGAGCTAAAAGAACATGTTCTAAATCAATGCAAAGAAACAAAGAACCTTGAAAAAATATTTGAAAAAAGTATTCGAGGAAATGAAAACAGTAATAGACAACTTAGAGAGGAATATGAATGAATTGAAGGAGCTGAAAAACACAACACGAGAACATTGCAAAGCATGGACAAGATTCAAAAGCCGAATTGACCAAGCAGAAGAAAGAATATCACAACTTGAAGATCAACTCAATGAAATAAAATGAGAAACAAATATTAGAGAATAAAGCACAAAAAGGAGTAAACAAAATCTCCAGGAAACGTGGGACTATTTGAAAAGACCTAACCTATAATATATATGTGTATCAGAATGTGATGAAGAGAATGAATCCAAGCTGGAAAATACTCTTCAGGATGTTATCCAGAAAAATTTCCCAACCTAGAAAGGCAGGTCAATACTCAACTCCAGGAAATACAGAGAACATCACAAAGATACTCTGCAACAAAAGCAACCCAAAGGCATATAATCGTCAGATTCACCAGGGTTGAAATGAAGGAGAAAATACTAAGGGCAGCTAGAGAGAAAGGTCGAATCAACCACAAAGGGAAGCCCATCAGACTCACAGCAGATCTCTCAGCAGAGACTCTACAAGCCAGAAGAGAGTGGGGGCCAATATTCAACATCCTTAAAGAAAAAAAAAATTCAACGCAAAGTTTCATATCCAGCCAAACTGAGCTTCATAAGTGAAGGAAAAATAAAATCCTCAACGAACAAGCAATTACTCAGAGATTTTGTCACCACTAGGCCTGCTTTATAAGAGCTCCTAAAAGAGGCACTACACATAGAAAGAAACAACCAGTACCAGCCATCCTAAAAGCATACCAAATGGTAAGGAGCATCAACAAAATGAAGAGTCTACATGAACCAAAGGGAAAAACAGCCAGCTAGTATCAAAATGGGAGTATCAAACTCACACTTAACAATATTAACCCTAAAGTTAAATGGGCTAAATGCACCAATCAAAAGACACAGACTGGCAAATTGGATAAAAAACCAAAACCCATCAGTGTACTGTATCCAGGAAACCCACCTCACACGCAAGGATACACAAAGGCACAAAATAAAAAGATGGAGGAAGATTGACCAAGCAAATGAAGAGCAAAAAAAAAAAGCAGGAGTTGCAATTCTCGTCTCTGATAAAATAGACTTTAAAGCAACAAAGATCAAAAGGGACAAAGAAGGTCATTACATAACCGTAAAAGGATCGATACAACAAGAAGAGATAACGATCCTAAATATATATGGACGCAATGTAGGAGCACCCAGATATATAAGGCAAGTTTTAATGACTTACAAAGAGACTTAGACACCCACACAATAATAATGGGAGACATTAACACTCCACTGTCAATATCAGACAGATCAACCAGACAGAAAATTAACAAGGATATCCAGAACTTGAACACAGACCTGGAACAAGCAAACCTGATAGACATTTACAGAACTTTCCACCCCAAATCCACAGAATATACATTCTTCTCAGCACCACATCACACCTACTCCAAAATTGACCACATAATTGGAAGTAAAGCACTCCTCAGAAAATGCAAAAACAATGAAATCATAACAAACAGTCTCTCAGACCACAGTGCAATTAAGTTAGAACTCAGAATTCAGAAACTAACTCAGAACCACACAGCTTCATGGAAACTGAACAACTGGCTCTTGAATGTTGATTGGAAAAACAATAAAATGAAGACAGAAATAAAAAAGTTCTTTGAAACCAGGGATAACGAAGGCACAACATACCAGAATCTCTGGGACACATTTAAAGCAGTCTGTAAAGGAAAATAGGTAGCAATAATTGCCCACATGAGAAGACTGGAGAGATCAAAAATTGACACCCGATCGTCAAAATTGAAAGAGCTAGAGGAGCAAGATCAAAAAAGCTCAAAATCTAGCCGAAGACAAGAAATAACTAAGATCAGAGCAGAACTGAAGGAGATAGAGACAAGAAAAGCCCTTCAAAATATCAATATATCCAAGAGCTGATTTTTCTAAAAGATCAACAAAATAGACAGACCACTAGCCAGACTGATAAAAAAGAAAAGAGAGAACAACCAAATAGATGCAATAAAAAACGATAATGGGGAAATCAACACAGATTCCACAGAAATTCAAACCATCATCAGAGAATACTACAAACAACTCTATGCACATAAACTAGTAAAGCAGAAAGAAATGGATAAGTTTCTGGATGCCTGTGTCCTCCCAAGCCTAAACCAGGAGGAAGCCGAAACTATGAATAGACCAATAACAAGGTCTGAAGTTGAGGCAGCAATTAAGAGCCTACCACACCAAAAAAGCCCAGGTCCAGATGGGTTCACAGCCGAATTCTACCAGACACACAAAGAGGAGCTGGTACCATTCCTTCTGAAACTATTCCAAATATTCAAAAAGAGGGAACCCTTTCCAAATCGTTTTATGAGACCAACATTATCCTGATACCAAAACCCGGCAGAGACTCAACAAGAAAAGAAAACTTCAGGCCAATATCAAAGATAAACATAGATGCAAATATGTTCAATAAAATATTGGCAAACCGATTGAAACAATACATTAAAAATCGTTCCCATCATGATCAAGTAGAATTCATCCTGGTGATGCAAGCCTGGTTCAACATAAGCAAGTCTATAAATGTAGTTCACCAGATAAACAGAACCAAAAACAAAAACCATATGGTTATCTCAATTGAAGGAGAGAAGGCATTTGACAAAATTCAACAGCCTTTTATGTTAAAACCCCTCAATAAACTTGGTGTTGATGGAACATATCTCAAAGTAATAAAAGTTATTTACGACAAACGAACAGCCAATATCACACTTAATAAGCAAAAACTGGAAGTATTCCCTTTGTAATACGTCACTAGACAAAGATGCCCTCTCTCAACACTTTTATTTAACATAGTACTAGAAGTTCTAGCCAGAGAAATCAGGCAGGAAAAAGAAATAAAGCATATTAATATAGAAAAGTTGGAAGCCAAATTGTCTCTATTTGCAGACGACATGATAATATATCTTGAAGACCCCATCACCTCAGCCCAAAAACTCCGGAAACTGGTAAGCAACTTCACCAAAGTCTCAGGATATAAAATTAATGTGCAAAAATCACAAGCATTCCTATACACCAATAACAGATCTAATATGAACAGACACGTTACAAAAGAAGACATACATGAGGCCAACAAACACATGAAGAAAATGTTCATCATCACTGGTCATTAGAGAGATGCAAATCAAAACCACATTGAGATACCATCTCACACCTGTTAGAATGGCGATCATTAAAAAATCTGGAGACAACAGATGCTGGAGAGGATGTGGAGAAATAGGAACACTCTTACAATGTTGGTGGGAGCGTAGATTTTCTCGACCATTGTGGAAGACAGTGTGGCGATTCCTCAAGGACCTAGAAATAGAAATTCCATTTGACCCAGCAATCCCATTACTGGGTATATATTCAAAGGACTATAAATCGTTCTACTATAAAGACACATGCACACGAATGTTCATTGCAGCACTGTTTACAATAGCAAAGGCCTGGAAGCAACCCAAATTCCCATTGATGATAGACTGGACAGGGAAAATGCGGAGCATATGCACCATGAATATTATGCAGCAATCAAAAACGATGAATTTTTGTCCTTTGTAAAGATATGGATGAAGCTGGAGAACACCATTCTCAGCAAACTGACACAAGAACAGAGAAAGAAATACCGCATATTCTCACTCATAGACGGGTGAGAAAAAATGTGAACACATGGACACAGGGAGTGAGTCTATTACACACTGGGGACTATTGGGGGGAATGGGGGAGGGATAGTGGGGGGGCACTCAGGAGCAAAAGCCTGAGGATAAGTGCCAACTGTGGGTGAAGGGGAGGAAGGCAGCAAGACACACTGCCATGTGTGTACCTATGCAACTCTCTTGCACGTTCTGCACATGTACCCCAAAACCTATAATGCAATAAAAATTAAAAAAATTAAAAAAAAAAACAAATCAAGAACAAACTGCCATTCACAATTGCTGCACAGAAAATAAAATACCGGGGAATACAACTCACAAGGTATGTAAGGACCTCTTTAAGAAAATCTACAAACCACTGCTCAATGAAATAACACAGGACACAAACCGATCAAGAAACATTCCATGTTCATGGTTAGGAAGAATCAATATCATGAAAATGGCTATACTACGCAAAGTAATTTACACAATCAATTCTAACCGCATTAAACTACCATTGAATTTCTTCACAGAACTGGAAAAAAACTACCATGAACTTCATATGGAACCAACAGAGTCCACACATAGCCAAGTCAATTCTAAGCAAAAAGAACACAGCGGGAGGCATCACACTACCGGACTTCAAACTATACTACAAGACTACAGTAATTACAACTGCAGGATACTGGTACAAAAATAGAGATATATATCAATGGAATAGAACAGAGGCATCGGAGGCAACACAAAATATCTACAACCATATAATCTTTGATAAACCAGACAAAAACAAGCAATGGAGAAAGGATTTCATGTTTAATAAATGGTGTTGGGAAAACTGGCCAGCCACGTGCAGAAAGAAGAAACTGGAACCCTTCCTGACACCTGACACTAAAATTAACCCCAGATGGATTAAAAACTTAAACATAAGACCTGACACCATAAAAACCCGAGAAGAAAATCTAGGCAAAACCATTCAGGACATTGGAGTAGGCAAGGACTTCATGAACAAAACACAAAAACATTGGCAACAAAAGCCAAAATAGACAAATGGGACCTAATCAAACTCCACAGCTTTTGCATGGCAAAAGAAACAGTCACTAGAGTGAATTGGCAACCATCAGAATGGAAAAAAATCTTTGCAGTATTTTCATCTGACAAAGGACTGATATTCAGAATTTACAAAGAACTCAAGCAGATTTACAGGAAAAAAGCAAACAAACCCATTCAAAAAAGGGCAAAGGATATGAACAGACACTTTACAAAAGAAGACATACATGAGGCCAACAAAAGCATAAAAAATGCTCATCATCACTGGTCATTAGAGAGATGCAAATCAAAACCAGATTGAGATACCATCTCATGCCAGTTGGAATGGCAATCATTCAAAAATCTGGAGACAAGAGATGCTGGAGAGGATGTAGGAAATAGGAACACTCTTACACTGTTGGTGAGAGTGTAAATTAGTTCAACCATTGTGGAAGACAGTGTGGCGATTCCTCAAGGACCTAGAAATAGAAATTCCATTTGACCCAGCAATCCCACTACTGGGTATATATCCAAAGGACTATAAATCGTTCTACTAGAAAGACACATGCACATGAATGTTCATTGCAGCACTGTTTACAATAGCAAAGACCTGGAACTAACCCAAATGCCCATGGATGATAGACTGGATTGGGAAAATGTGGCTCATATACACCATAGATTATTATGCAGCAAGCAAAAATGATAAGTTTTTGTATTTTGCAAGGACATGGATGAATCTGGAGAACACCATTCTCAGCAAACTGACAGAAGAACAGAAAAAAAAAAACCGCATATTCTCACTCATAGGTGGGTGAGAAAAATAAGAACACATGGACACAGGGAGGAGATCTAGTACACACTGGGGTGTATTGGAAAGAATGCGGGAGGAACACCGGTGTGGAGCTGGGGAGGGATACCCTGGGGAAAAATGCCAACTGTGGGTGAATGAGAGTAAGGCAGCAAAACACACTGCCTTGTGTGTACCAATGCAACTATCATGCACGTTCTGCACATGACCCCAAAAACTAAAATGCAATAGAAATTTAAATTAAAAAATATATATATACTCCAGACTACATCACAAGTGTGAAATATTCAGTGAGGCTGTGAAAGAGGGGCCATATGAAACAGACTTCAAATTACTCCACATGTGCATTATTCACTGTTTGTCTGAATGAGTACCGGTATGACATAGACTTTTCATTATTCTCCATGTGTGCATTATTCAAACAGGTTCTGTATGAGTGTCCAACCAAATAGGCTCCTGACACTCCCGCAGGTGTGTATTAATAAGTGATATGCAGAATTAGGGTTGATATGAAATACATTTCTGACTATCACCCAAGTGTTTATTATTCAGGAAGGCAATTAATTCGTGTCTAACTTAAACAGCGTCCTGATTACTCCATAGAAGTTCATTATTCACTGAAACTTTAAATGAGAGGCCATGTAAAATAGACAAATCACTATTGCTGCATTGTGAATTATTCAATAAGGTTCTAAATGAGTGATAGTATGAAATAGAATCCTGAGTATTCCCCAGATTTGTATCATTCAGAGAGGCACAGAATGAGTGGCCATATAAAAAATGCTTGACTATTACACTAGTGTGCATTATTCACTGAGGATCTAAATGAGAGGCTACATGAAGTAGATTCTTAACTCTTCCCTAGGTGTGTATTATTGAATGAGACTCTAACTAAGTGGGCATAAAAAAGAGACGATTGTGTATTTTTCAGGTGTGCATTAATTACAGAGACTCTGAATATGGAGCCATTTGAAGTAGACCCTTGACTATTTCTGAGGGGAGTATTATTCACAGAGTCCCTGAACGAGGGGCCATGTGAAAGAGATTCCTGGCTTATTAGATATATATATATAATTTACTGAAACACTGAAAGAGTGGCCTTATAAAATAGACCCAATTTTACTCCACATGTGTGCGTTACTTTTTGACTCTCCAAACGAATCACCCTATGAAATAGACTAGTGATTATTCCCCACATGTGCAGTATTCGAAGAGCTTCTGTATGAGTGTCCATATCAAATAGTCTCCTGACTATCACACATGTGTGTATTATTCACGGAGCTGCTTAATTTGGGGCTACTTTAAATAGGGTCCAGACTACTCCAGAGCTGATTATTATGCGCTGAAGCTCTGAATGAAAGGCCATATAAAATAGATTCCTTACTATTGCTCCATTGTGCATTATTTGGTAATGCTGTGATTGAGTGGCCATATGACCTGGACTCTCACTATTCCCAAGGTGTGTATTCTTAAGTGAGTTTCTGAACGATTCACCACATGAAGTAGACTCCTTACTCTATCATCTTGACTATTTCTCAGCTGTGCATTTTTAACTGAGTCACTGGGTGAACGGTCATATCAAATAGTCTCCAGATTATTCCCCAGGTTTGCATTATTTCTTGAGTCTCTAAATAAGTTGCTATATATTATAGAATCCTGAGTATTTTTCAGATATATATAATTCTTCCCTGAGGATCTCAATAAGTGGTCATGTGAAATACATTTCTGACTTTTCCATAGGTCTGCTTTATTCATTGAGGCTCTGAATGTGTGACCATAAAATTGAGACTGTTGAACACTCCTCAGGCGTGCGTTTTCATATTGGGCTCTAAAGGGGTGGCTATACGGAATAGAATCCTTACTTTCCTCATGCTGTATGTTATTCAGTTAGGCTCTGAATATGTGGTTATACCAAATAGAATTATGACTACAATACTGGTGTTCCTTATACAATGGAGCTCTGAAATACATGCCATATGTAATACTGTCCTGAGTATTCCCCAGGTATGTATTATTCACTGAGGCTCTGAAACTTCGGCCATAAGAAATTGTTTCCTGACTCGTCAACAGGTGTGTATTGCTGACAATGACTCGGAATATTTGGGCATATGGAATAGACTAGTGCCTATTTTAAAGTTGTGTATTACTCACTCAAGCTTTGATTTTGTGGCCATATAAAATAGACTAGTGTCTCTTCTACACGTGTGCATTATTCCCTGAGAATGTAAATGAGAGGCTATATAAAGAAGACTCCTAACACTTCCCCAAGTGTGTATTACTCTGTGAGGCTCTTTTTGAGCATATGAAACAGGACGCTGTCTATCTTAAATAATTTTATTATTCAGTGAATCTCTGAATGAGAGGCTATATGAAATAGACTGCTGAGTTCTTTACATTTGTGCATTATTCAATGAGGCTATGAGTCAGTGGCCATATGAAAAGGAATCATGACTAATCCACATGTGCATATTATCCACTGAGGCTATAAATCCGTGTTCAAATAAAATCGACTTTTGGCTAATCCACAGGTGTGCATTATTCATCGAGGCTCTGAATGAATGTCCATCGAAAATAAACTCCATATTATTCTCCAGGTGTGTATTATTCAGTGAGGCTCAGAAGATGTGGCCATATTAATTAGATTCCTTACTATTGCAAGGGTCTGTCTTATTCACTGAGGCTCTAAATATATGTCTACATAAAGTAAACTCCAGACTACACCACATTATTCAGTCACACTCTGAATGAAAGGCCACATGAAAAAGTCTCCTGACTATTCTACAGGTGTGCATTATTTAGTGAGACTCTGAATGAGGGGATAAAAGTAAATCCTGAATATTTCCCCAGGTGTGTACATTTAGTGAGGCAATCAATGAGTTGACATAAAAGAGAGACTTCTGACTATTCTGCAGGTGTGCATTATTCAGTGATTCTCTGAATGAGTGGCCATAAATAATAGACTCCATACTATATCACAAGTGTGTAATATTCAGTGAGGCTGTGAAATAGGGGCTATATGAAATAGACTTCTAATTACTCCACATGTGCTTTATTCACTGTTTGTCTGAATGAGTAGCCATATGACATAGACTCCACATTATTCTCCATGTGTGCATTATTCAAACAGGTTCTGTATGGGTGTCCATGCCAAAAAGACTCCTGACACTTCCCCACGTGTGTATTACTCAGAGATACCCAGAATTAGAGTTTATATGAAATAGACTCCTGTCTATCACCCAGGTGTGTATCATTCAGAAAAGCACTTAATTTGTGGCTATCATAAACAGCGTGCAGATTACTCCATAGAAGTTCATTATTCACTGAAATTTTGAAAGAGAGGCCATATAAAATAGACACCTGACTATTGCTCCATTGTGAATTATTCAATAAGGTTCTAAATGAGTCGTAGTATAAAATAGAATCCTGAGGATTTTTCAGGTGTGTATCATTCATGGAGGTACAGAATGAGTGGCCATATAAAAAATGCTCGACTATTACCCTGGTGTACATTATTCACTGAGACTGTAAATGAGTGGCTACATGAAGTAGACTCCTAACTCTTCCCCAGGTGTGTATTATTGAATGAGACTCTGAGTAAGCGGGCATTAAAAAAAAGACTCTTGTGTATTGCCCAGGTGTGCATTACTTACAGACACTCTTAATGTGTAGCCATTTGAGGTACACCCTTGACTATTTATGAGAGGAGTATTATTCACAGAGACCCTGAACGTGTGCCCATGTGAAAGAGATTTCTGATTTATCAGATATACATATTATTTACTGAATCACGGAAAGAGTGGTTCTATGTAATAGACACAATTTTATTCCACAGGTGTGCATTATTTTTTTGACTCCCCAAACGAATCACCATATGATATAGACTAGTGATTATTCCCGACATGTGCAGTATTCAAAGAGGTTCTGTATGAGTGTCCATATCAAATAATCTCCTGACTATCACACATGTGTGTGTCATTCACATAGCTGCTTAATTTGGCGCTACCTTAAATAGGGTCCTGACTACTTCACAGCTGTTTATTATGCACTGAATCTCTGAATTACAGGCCATATGAAATATAATCCATACTATTGCCCCATTGTGCATTACTCGGTAATGCTGTGATTAAGTGGCCATATGACCTGGACTCTGACTATTCCCAAGTTGTGTATTCTTCAGTGAGTTTCTGAGCAAGTGACCACATAAGATAGACGTCTGACTCTATCCTCTTGACTATTTCTCAGCTCTGTAATTTCCACTGAGTTGCTGGGTGAATGGTCATATCAAGGAGTCTCCAGATTATTTCCCAGGTGTGCATTATTGAGTGAGTCTCTGAATAAGTGGCTATATATAAAACAATCCTGTTTTCCAGATATACATGATTCTTTACTGAGGTTCTGAATAAGTGGCCATGTGAAAAACACTGCTAATTTTCCATAGGTCTGTATTATTCTGCAAGGCTCTGAATGAGTGGCCATAAAATAGAGACTCCTGAATACTCCTCAGGTGTTCGTTTTTACATTCCGTTCTAAATGAGTGGCTATGAGAAATAGAATCCTGATTTTACCCAACGTATATGTTATTCAGTTATGCTCTGAGTATGTGGCTTTACAAAATGTAATTTTGACTACAATAGAGTTGTTCCTTATTAAATGAAGCCCTGAAATAGATGCCATATGTAACAGCATTCTGAGTATTCCCCAGGTATGTATTATTCACTGAGGCTCTGATACTTTGGCCATATGAAATTGTTACCTTACTAGTCCACAGGTGTGTATTATTGACCCTGACTCTGAATATTTGGGCATATGGAATAGACAAGTGACTATTCCTAAGTTGTGTATTACTCAGTCAGGCTTTGATTTTGTGGCCATATAAAATAGACTAGTGTCTATTCCCCACGTGTGCATAATTCCCTGAGGCTGTAAATCAGAAGTTATATAAAAAAGACTCCTAAAACATTTCCATGTGTGTATTACCAAGTGAGGCTCTTCTTCTGTGACAATATGAAACAGGATGATGTCTAACTTAAATATTTGTGTTATTCAGTGAATCCCTGAATGAGTGACTATAAGAAATAGACTGCTGACTACTTGACATTTGTGCATTATTCACTAAGGTTACGAGTCAGTGGTCATATAAAATGGAATCCTGACTAATTCACATGTGGATATTATCCACTGAGGCTATGAATCGGTGTCCAAATAAAATAGACTCCTGGCTACTCCACAGGTGTGCATTATTCACCGAGGCTCTAAATAAATGTCCATCGAAAATAGACTCCATATTATTCTCCAGGTGTGTATTATTCAGTGAAACTCAGAAGATTTGACCATGTTAATTAGATTCCTTACTATAGCAAGCTTCTTTCTTATTCACTGAGGCTCTGAATAGACGTCTACATGAAATAGACTCCTGAATACAGGACATTATTCAGTGACACTGTGAATGAGAGGCCACATGAAAAAGGTCTCCTGACTATTCCACAGGTGTGCATTATTTAGTGAGACTCTAAACGAGGGGATAAATGTAAACCCTGATTATTTTGCCAAGTGTATACATTTAGTGAGGCTCTTAATGAGTGGCCATAGAAAAGAGACTTCTGACTATTCCACAGGTGAGAATTATTCAGTGATTCTCTGAATGAGTGGCCATAAATAATAGAATATAATTCTCAGCAAACTGACACAAGACCAGAAAAGGAAATACCGCATATTCTCACTATCAGCGGGTGAGAAAAATTAGAACACATGGACACAGGGAGGGGGTCTACGACACACTGGGGACTATTGGGGCGAATGGGGGAGGGACAGCGGGGGGGTTGGGGAGGGATATCCTGGAGATGAATGCCATGTGTGGATGAAAGGGAGGAAGGCAGCAAAACACACTGCCATGTGTGTACCTATGCAACTATCTTGCACGTTCTGCACATGTACCCCAAAACCTATAATGCCATAAAAATTAAAAAAATAGACTCCAGACTATATCACAAGTGTGTAATATTCAGGGAGGCTGTGACAAAAAGGCCATATAAAACAAACTTCTAATTACTCCACATGTGCGTTATTCACTGTTTGTCTGAATGAGTAGCCCTATGACACAGACTCCTCATTATTCTTCATGTGGGCATTATTTCAACGGGTTCTGTATGAGAATTCATACCAAATAGACTCCTGACACTTCCCCAGGTGTGTATTACTCAGCGATACCCATAATTAGAGTTCATATGAAATAGACTCCTGTCTATCACCCAGGTGTGTATCATATGTGAAAGCACTTAATTCGTGGCTATCGTAAAAAGCGTCCAGATTACTACATAGAAGTTCATTATTCACTGAAACTTTGAATGAGAGGACATATAAAATAGACACCTGACTAATGCTCCATTGTGAATTATTCAATAAGGTTCTAAATGAGTGGTAGTATAAAAAATTTCCCGAGGACTCCCCGGGTGTGTATTCCACAGGGAGGAACAGAATAAGTGGCAATATAAAAAATGCTCGACTAATACCCTGGTGTGCATTATTCACTGTGGCTCTAAATGAGTGGCTACATGAAGTAGACTCTTAACGCTTCCCCAGGTTTGTATTATTGAATGAGACTCTGAATAAGTGGACATAAAAAAAGACTCTTGTGTATTGTACAGGTGTGCATTACTTACAGACACTCTAAATATGTAGCCATTTGAGGTACACCCTTGACTATTTTTGAGGGGAGTATTATTCACAGACGCCCTGAATAAATGGCCACGTGAAAGAGATTCCTGACTTATCAGATACACATATTATTCACTGAAACACTGAAAGAATGATTTTATGAAATAGACCGCATTTTACTCCACAGGTGTGCGTTATTTTTTGACTCTTCAAACGATTCACCATATGAAATAGACTAATGATTATTCTTGATATGTGCAGGATTCGAAGAGGTTCTGTATGAGTGTCCATATCAAATAGTCTGCTGACTATCACACATGTTTGAATCATTGACAGAGCTGCTTAATTTTGGTCTATCTTAAATAAGGTCCTGACTACTCCACAGCTGTATATTATGTACTGAAGCTCTGAATGAGAGGCCATATAAAATAAACTTTTTATCATGGCCCCATTGTGCATTATTCGGTAATGCTGTGATTGAGTGGCCATATGACATGAATTCTGACAATTCGTAAGGTGGGTAATTTTCAGTGAGGATCTGAACGAGTGACCACATAAAATAGATTTCTGAATCTATCCTCTTGACGATTTCTCAGCTCTACAATTTCCACTGAGTCCCTGGGGGAAAGGTCATATCAAATACTCTCCAGACTATTCCCCAGGTGTGCATTATTCAGTGAGCCTCTGAATAAGTGGCTATATATAATAGAATCCTGAGTATTTTCGAGACATATGTGATTCTTTTTTAAAATTTTTACTGCATTATAGGTTTTGGGGTACATGTGCAGAACGTGCAAGATAGTTGCATAGGTACACACATGGCAGTGTGTTTTGCTGCAGTCATCCCCTTCACCCACACATGGCATTTCTCTCCAGGCTATCTCTTCCCAGCCCCCTCACGCTGTCCCTCCCCCATTACCCCCAATAGACCCCAGTGTGTATTAGGCACTCTCCCTGTGTCCATGTGTTATCATTTTGTTCACCCACCTATGAGTGAAAATATGCGGTATTTTCTTTTCTGTTCGTGTGTCAGTTTGCTGAGAATGATGTTCTCCAGATTCATCCATGTCATTACAAAGGACACAAAATCATCATTTTTGATTGCTGCATAATGTTCCATGGTGTATATGTGCCACATTTTCCCAGTCCAGTATATCATTGATGGGCATTTGGGTTGGTTCCAGGTCTTTGCTATTGTAAACAGTGCTGCAATAAACATTCGTGAGCATGTGTCCTTATAGTAGGACGATTTATAGTCCTTTGGATATATACCCAGTAATGGGATTGCTGGGTCAAATGGAATTTCTATTTCAAGGTAGTTAAAGAATTGCCACCATAAAAACCCTAGAAGAAAATCTAGGCAAAACCATTCAGGACATAGGAGTAGGCAAGGACTTCATGAACAAAACTCCCAAAGCATTGGCAACAAAAGCCAAAATAGACAAATGGGACCTAATCAAACTCCACAGCTTCTGCACAGCAAAACAAACAGTCACTAGAGTGAATCGGCAACCATCAGAATGGGAAAAAATCTTTGCAGTTTACGCATCCGACAAAGGGCTGATATCCAGAATATACAAAGAACTCAAACAGATTTACAGGAAAAAAACAAACAAGCCCATTCAAAAATGGGCAAAGGATATGAACAGAAACTTTACGAAAGCAGACATACATGAGGCCAGCAAACATATGAAAAAGTGCTCATCGTCATTGGTCATTAGAGAGATGCAAATCAAAACCACATTGAGATACCATCTCACACCAGTTAGAATGGCGATCATTAAAAAATCTGGAGACAGCAGGTGCTGGAGAGGATGTGGAGAAATAGGAACACTCTTACACTGTTGGTGGGAGTGTAAATTAGTTCAACCATTGTGGAAGACAGTGTGGCGATTCCTCAGGGACCTAGAAATAGAAATTCCATTTGACCCAGCAATCCCATTACTGGGTATCTATCCAAAGGATTATAAATCGTTCTACTATAAGGACACATGCACACGAATGTTCATTGCAGCACTGTTTACAATAGCAAAGACCTGGAACCAACCCAAATGCCCAACGATGATAGACTGGACTGGGAAAATGTGGCACATATACACCATGGAATATTATGCAGCAATCAAAAATGATGAGTTTGTGTCCTTTGTAGGGACATGGATGAATCTGGAGAACATCATTCTCAGCAAACTGACACAAGAACAGAAAAAGAAATACCGCATATACTCGCTCATAGGTGGGTGAGAAAAATGAGAACATGTGGACACAGAGAGGCGGTCTACTATACACTGGGGACTGTTGGGGGGAATGGGGGAGGGACAGCAGGGGGGGCCTGGGGGGGATAGCCTGGGGATGAATACCAAGTGTGGGTGAAGGGGAGGAAAGCAGCAAAGCACACTGCCATGTGTGTACCTATGCAACTATCTTGCTCGTTCTGCACATGTACCCCCAAACCTATAATGCAATAAAAAAAAAAAATAAAATAAAAAAAAAATAAAAAAAATAAAAAAAAAAAAAAGAATTGCCACAATGTTTTCCACAATGTTTGAACTAATTTACACTACCTCCCACAGTGTAAGAGTTTTCCTATTTTTCCACATCCTCTCAAACATCTGCTGTCTCCAGATATTTTAATGATCGCCATTCAAACTGCCGTGAGATGGTATCTCTATGTGGTTTTGATTTGCATCTCTCTAATGACCAGCGATGATGAGCATTTTTTCATGTGTTTGTGGGCCTCATGTATGTCTTCTTTTGTAAAGTGTCTGGTCATATTCTTTGCCTATTTTTGAATGGGCTTGTTTGTTTTTTTCCTGTAAATCTGTTTTAGTTCTTTGTAAATTCTGGATATCAGCCCTTTGTCAGATGGGTAAACTACAAAAATTTTTCCCCTTTCTGTTGGTTGCTGATTCACTCTAGTGACTGTTTCTTTTGCCGTGGAGGAGCTGTGGAGTTTGATTAGGTCCCATTTGTCTATTTTGGCTTTTGTTGCCAATGCTTTTGGTGTATTGTTCATGAAGTCCTTGCCTACTCCTATGTTCTGAATGGTTTTGCCTAGATTTTCTTCTAGGGTTTCTATGGTGTCAGGTTTTAAGTTTAAGTCTTTAATCCATCTGGAGTTAATTTTAGTGTAAGGTGTCAGGAAGGGGTCCAGTTTCTGCTTTCTGCTCATGGCTAGCCAGTTTTCCCAACACTATTTATTAAACAGGGAAACCTTTCCCCATTGTTTGTTTTTGTCTGGTTTATCAAAGATTATATGGTTTCAGATTTGTTGTGTTGCCTCCGATGCCTCTGTTGTGTTCCATTGGTCTATATCTCTGTTTTGGTACCAATACCATGCTGTTTTGATTACTGTAGCCTTGTAGTATAGTTTGAAGTCTGGTAGTGTTGTGCCTCCGGCTGTGTTCTTTTTGCTTTGAATTGACTTGGCTATGCGGGCTCTCTTTTGGTTCCATATGAAGTTCATGTTGATTTTTCCATTTCTGTGAAGCAACTCAATTGTAGTTTGATGGAGATAGCATTGATTGTGTAAATTACTTTGGGCAGTATAGCCATTTTCACGATATTGATTCTTCCTAACCACGAACATGGAATGTTTCTCCATCTGTTTGTGTCCTCTCTTATTTCGTTGAGCAGTGGTTTGTAGTTTTCCTTAAAGAGGTCCCTTACGTTCCTTGTGAGTTGTATTCCTAGGTATTTTATTTTCTTCGTAGCAATTGTGAATGGCAGTTCGTTCTTGATTTGGTTCTCTTTAAGTCTGTTATTAGTGTATATGAATGCTTGTAATTATTGCACATTGATTTTATATTTTGAGACTTTACTGAAGTTGCTTATCAGTTTCAGAAGTTTTTGGGCTGAGGTGATGGGGTCTTCTAAGTATACTATCATGTCGTCTGCAAATAGAGACAATTTGGCTTCCAAATTTTCTATTTGAATACACTTTATTTCTTTTCTTGCCTGATTGCTCTGGCTAGAACTTCCCGTACTATGTTGAATAGGAGTGGTGAGTGAGGCCATCCTTGTCTAGTGCTGGATTTCAAAGGGAATGCCTCCAGTTTTTGCCCATTAAGTATGATATTGGCTGTTGGTTTGTCGTTAATAGCTTTTAATACTTTGAGATATGTTCCATCAATACCAAGTTTATTGAGGGTTTTTAGCATAAAGGGCTGTTGAATTTTGTCAAATGCCTTCTCTGCGTCAATAGAGATAATCATGTGGTTTTTGTTTTTGCTTCTGTTTATGTGGTGAATTACATTTAATAGACTTGCGTATGTTGAACCAGACTTGCATGCCCATAATGAATCCTACACGATCATGATGGATGAGTTTTTTTCATGTGCTGTTGCAATCGGTTTGCCAGTATTTTACTGAAGGTTTTTGCATCTATGTTTATCATGGATATTGGCCTCAAGTTTTCTTTTCTTGTTGAGTCTCTGCCGGGTATTGGTATCAGGATGATGTTGGTCTCAAAAAATGATTTGGGAAGGGTTCCCTGTTTTTGAATTATTTGGAATAGTCTCAGAAGGAATGGTACCAGATCCTCTTTTTGTGTCTGGTAGAATTCAGCTGTGAACCCATCTGGACCTGGGCTTTTTTTGTGTGGTACGCTCTTAATTGCTGCCTCAACTTCAGACATTGTTATTGGTCTATTCATAGTTTCGGCTTCCTCCTGCTTTAGGATTGAGAGGACACAGGTGTCCAGAAATTTATCCATTTCTTTCTGGTTTACTAGTTTATGTGCACAGAGTTGTTTGTAGTATTCTCTGATGATGGTTTGAATTTCTTTGGTATCTGTGTTGATTTCCCCATGATCGATTTTTGTTGCATCTCTTTGGTTGTTCTCTCTTTTCTTTTTTATCAGTTTCGCTAGTGGTGTGTCTATTTTGTTGATCTTTTCGAAAAACCAACTCTTGGATTTATTGATTTTTTGAAGGGTTCTTCTTGTCTCTATCTCTTTCAGTTCTGCTCTGATCTTAGTTATTTCTTGTCTTCGGCTAGGTTTTGAGCTTTATTGATCTTGTTCTTCTAGCTCTTTCAATTTTGATGATAGGGTGTCAATTTTGGATCTCTCCACTCTTCTCATATGAACACTTATTGCTATATATTTTCGTCTACAGACTGCTTTAAATGTCTCCCAGAGATTCTGGTACGTTGTGTCTTTGTTATCGTTGGTTTCAAAGAACTTCTTTATTTCTGCCTTCATTTTATTGTTTATCCAATCAACATTCAAGAGCCAGTTGTTCAGTTTCCATGAAGCTGTGAGGTTCGGAGTTAGTTTCTGAATTCTGAGTTCCAAATTGTTGGCAGTATGGTCTGAGAGACTGTTTGTTATGATTTCAGTTGTTTTGCATTTGCTGAGGAGTGCTTTACTTCCAATTAGGTGGTCAATTTTGGAGAGGTGTGATGTGGTGCTGAGAAGAATGTATGTTCTGTGGATTTGGGGTGGAGAGTTCTGTAAATGTCTGTCAGGTTTGATTTCCCAGGTCTGGGTTCAAGTCCTGGATATCCTTGTTAATTTGCTGTTTGGTTGATCTGTCTGATATTGACAGTGGATTGTTAAAGTCTCCCAGTATTATTGTGTGGGAATCTAAGTCTCTTTGTAAGTCATTAAGAACTTGCCTTATATATCTGGGTGCTCCTGCATTGGGTCCATATATATTTAGAATTGTTAGCTCTTCTTGTTCTATCAATTCTTTTACCATTATGTAATGACCTTTGTCCCTTTTGATCTTTGTTGCTTTAATGTCTATTTTATCAGAGATGAGAATTGCAACTCCTGCTTTTTTTGCTCTCCATTTGCTTGTTAAATCTTCTTTCATCCCTTTATTTTGAGCCTTTGTGTATCTGTGCGAGTGAGGTGGGTTTCCTGGATACAGCACACCAACGGGTTTTTGTTTTTTATCCTATTTGCTAGTCTGTGTCTTTTGATTGGTGCATTTAGCCCATTTACATTTAGGGTTATTAGTGTTATGTGTAAATTTGATACTGCCATTTTGATGCTAGCTGGCTGTTTTGCCCATTGGTTCATGTAGATTCTTCATTTTTTTGATGCTCCTTAGCATTTGATATACTTTTAGGATGGCTGGTACTGGTTGTTTCTTTCTATGTGTAGCTCCTCTTTCAGGAGCTCTTGTAAAGCAGGTCTAGTGGTGACAAAGTCTCTGAGTGCTTCCTTGTTCATGAAGGATTTTATTTTTCCTTCACGTATGAAGCTCAGTTTGGCTGGATATGAAATTCTGGGTTGAACGTTCTTTTCTTTAAGGATGTTGAATATTGGCCCCCACTCTCTTCTGGCTTGTAGAGTCTCTGCTGAGAGATCTGCTGTGAGTCTGATGGGCTTCCTTTTGTGGCTAATCCGACCTTTCTCTGTGGCAGCCCTTAGCATTTTCTCCTTCATTTCAACCCTGGTGAATCTGACGATTATGTGCCTTGGGGTTGCTCTTCTTGCGGAGTATCTTTGTGGTGTTCTCAGTATTTTCTGGAGTTGAGTATTGCTAGGTTGGGGAAATTTTCCTGGATAATATCCTGAATAGTGTTTACCAGCTTGGATTCATTCTCTTCATCACATTCTGGTACACCTATCAAACGTAGGTTGGGTCTCTTCACATAGTCCCACATTTCTTGGAGATTTTGTTCATTCCTTTTTGCCCTTTTTTCTTTAATCTTCGTTTCTCTTTTTATTTCATTGAGTTGATCTTCGACTTCTGATATTCTTTCTTCTCCTTGGTGAATTAGGCTGTTGAAACTTGTGCATGCTTAACGACGATCTCGTGTTGTGTTTTTCAGACGAATTCATTCACATTCGTCTCTAAGTTGTCTATTCTTGTTATCAATTCCTCGAGTAATTTTTCAAATCTTTTTTCAATGTTCTTAGTTTTTTTGCACTGATTTAGAACATGTTCGTTTAGCTCACTGAAATTTCTCATTATCCACTTTCTGAAGTCTGATTCTGTCATTTTGTCACACTCATTCTCCGTCCATCTTTGTTCCCTTGCTGGTAAGAAGTTTTGGACGTTTGTAGGAGGTGGCGTGTTTTGGTTTTGGGTGTTTTCCTCCTTTTTGCCCTGGTTTCGTCCCATCTTTATGGATTTATCCACCTGTCATCTGAGTAGTTGCTGATTTTTCAATTTGATCTCTGTATGGACACCCAGATTGTTGATAATGAGGTATTTCTCTTACTTAGTTTTCCTTCTAATGGTCTAGCCCCTCTGCTCTACGAGTGCTGAGGTCCACTCCAAGCCCTGCTTGTCTTGGGTACACCTGTAGCAGCAGCAGAACAGTGAGGGATGCTACCAGTTTCTTCTTCTGCTATCTTTGTTTCATAATAATGCCCACCAAATGTCAGTCTGATTAGTCCTTTTCTTGGGTGACTCTTTGGATATACAGGGGTCAGGGAGCTGCTTGAGGAGATGGTCTGTGCTTTATAGGAGCTCCAGTGCTGAGCTGTTAGCTCCGTTGTTCATTCAGGGTTGTTGGGAAGATGTGTTTATGTCTGCTGCAACAGAACGAATAAACTCCCTTTTTGTCTCCCTCAGATGCTCTGTCACCGGGAGTTGGGGCTTTCTTTATGAGTATCTGTTGCACTGTCCTGCCTAGCTAGGAGGCAGTCTTTTCACTATTTACCTGCTGGGGCTCCGCCCTGGTTGCATGGGTCTGCCCTGTTGCTGCAGGGCTCCATTTTCCTGTGGCTTGCTCCGACCTGCTGTGGCTTGCTCCACCCTGCTGGCAGAGTCTCTCTGTTATGGCAGGTTGCCTCAGCAACAGCAGTCTGGGTCAGCCCTGGGTGGTACTTCAGAAGGGGGGGATTGTGTCAGTAGTCGCTGATGCCCATCCCCCATGGGGCTGCACCCTCCTAGATGCTGGCAGCAAAACTCTCAGCCCCACGCATCTCCAATCGCCGCCCTACTTCTCCCCATCAGGGTGCGACCCGCCGAGCCCGATCACCCAGCTCCCTGCCTCAAAGTCCGTTCTCTCTCTCTCTGTCTCTCTTCCTCTCCCCAAGCTGAATGGTTGACTCTCTCACTGGCGCCCCAGTAGCCTGCTGATAGGGCACTGGGATCTGCTTTGCCCTGATTTAGAACATGTTCTTTTAGCTCCCTGAAGTTTTTCATTATCCACTTTCTGAAGTCTGATTCTGTCATTTCGTCATACTCATTCTCCATCTAGCTTTGTTCCGTTGCTGATGAGGAGTTTTGGTCCTTTGTAGAAGGTGAGGTGTTTTGGTTTCGGGTGTTTTTCTCCTTTATGCGCTGGTTTCTTCCTATCTTTATGAATTTATTCTCCTGTCATCTTAGTAGTTGCTGAGTTTTCAATTGGGTCTCTGAGTGGACTCCCAGATTGTTGATGATGAAGTATTTCTGTTACTTAGTTTTCCTTCTAATGGTCTAGCCCCTCTACTGTATGAGTGCTGAGGTCCACTCCAGGCCCTGCTTGTCTGGGGTAAACCTGTAGCCACTGCAGAACAGTGAGGGATGCTACCTGTTTCTTCTTCTGCTATCTTTGTTCCAGAATGATGCCTGCCAAATGTCAGTCTGATTAGTCCTTTTTTTGAGGTGACTCTTTGGATATACAGGGGTCAGGGAACTGCTTGAGGAGGTGGTCTGTGCTTTATAGGAGCTCCAGTGATGAGTTGTCAGCTCCATTGTTCATTCGTTGTTGTGGAGGGGATGTGTTTATGTCTGCTGAAGCAGAACTCATAAACCCCCCCTTTTTATTCCCCCTTAGATGCTCCATCTCAGGTAGTTGGAGCTTTCTTTATGAGTATCTGTTGCACTGTCCTGCCCAGGTAGAAGGTCGTCTATTCACTATTTGTCTGCTGAGGCTTTACCCTGCTAGCACAGGTCTGCCCTGCTGCTATGGGGCTCCATTTTGCTGTGGTGTGCTCCGCCCTGCTGGTAGAGTCTCTCTGTTATGGCGGGTTGCCTCGGCAACAGCAGGCTGCATTAGCACTGAGTGGTACTTCAGTAGTGGCGGATTGCGTCTGTAGTGGTGGATGCCCCTTCTCCACCGGGCTGCACCATCCCAGATTCAGCTGTGCTGGCAGCAAAATTCCCATCCCTGAGAGCCTCCAATCGCCACCCTGCTTGTCCCCATGAGGGTGGGACCCGCCCAGCCAGATCACCTGGCTCTCTGCCTCCAAGTCCGTCCTGTCTCTCTCTTCTTTCCAATTTAAACCGTTGACTCTCTCACTGGCGCTCCAGTAACCTGTAATAGGGCACCAGGATCCGTGCAGTCTCCCGTGCCACTACCCACTGCACGGGCTCAAATCACACTTCCCAAAAATATCCTGGTCTGGCTCATTGTCCAAGTCCCATTTAATCAGATGGACATGTCAATCTGCCCTTCCAAATCTCAGATTGCTGGTTTAACAGGGCACCCAGATCAGTGAGTTTTGTACTGGGTGCTGCTGGGCTGCGGTGCTGGCCGAACCTGCTGTGCAAGCTGGCTACACTGGTGTACGGTGTCTCTCCTACACCTGGACTTTCAACGTTCTGTGGGCAGAAAAGGACCATCTGAGAATGTGGCTAGGACTCACCCTCTGTGTCTTCACTGAGAGCTGCAATCCTGAGTTGTTTCTAGGGCACCATCTTTGAAGCTCTACCAGATATATATGATTTTTTACTGAGGTTCTGAATAAGTGGCCATGTGAAATACACTGCTGATTTTCCATAGGTCTGTATTATTCTGCGAGGCTTTGAATGAGTGGCCATAGAATAGAGACTCCTGAATACTCCTGAGGCATGCGTTTTCACATTCGGCTATAAATGAGTGGCTATAAGAAATAGAATACTGACTTTCCCCAAGGTGTATGTTATTCAGTTATGCTCTGAGTATGTGGCTATACGAAATAGAATTCTGACTACAATACAGGTGTTCCTTATTAAATGAAGGTCTAAAATAGATGCCATATGTAAGAGCGCCCTGAGTATTCCCCAGGTATGTATTATGCACTGAGGCTCTGAACGTTTGGCCATATGAAATTGTTTCCTGACTAGTCCAAATGAGTGTAGTATTGACTCTGACTCTGAATAATTAGGCATATGGAATGGACTAGTGACTATTCCAAAGTTGTGTATTACTCACTCAGGCTTTGATTTTGTGGCCATATAAAATATACTAGTGTCTATTCCACACGTGTGCATATTTCCCTGAGGCTGTAAATCAGAGGTTATATAACGTACGCTCCTAACACTACCCCAGGTGTGTATTCCTCAGTGAGGCTCTTCTTGTGTGACATTACGAAACAGGATGATGTCTATCTTAAATATTTGTTTTATTAAGTGAATCTCTGAGTGGCTATATGAAATGGACTGCTGAGTAATTTAACTTTGTGCATTATTCACTGATGTTATGAGTATTTGGCCATATGAAATGGAATCCTTACTAATCCACACGTGCATATTGTACACTGTGGCTATGACTCAGTGTCCCAAAAAAATAGACTCCTGTCTAATCCACAGGTTTACATTATTCACCAAGGCTCTGAATTAATGTCCATTGAAAAGAGACTCCATATTATTCCCCATGTGTGTATTATTCAGTGAGGATCAGAAGATGTGGCTATATTAATTAGATTCCTTACTATAGCAAGAGTCTGTCTTATTCACTGAGGCTCTGAATATATGTCTGCATACAATAGACTTCAGACTACACCACATTATTCTGTGACATTACGAATGAGAGGCCACATGAAAAAGTCTCCTGACTATTCTACAGGTGTGCATTATTTAGTGAGACTCTGAATGAGGGGATAAAAGTAAATCATGACTATTTTTCTATTTTTCCAGGTGTGTACATTTAGTGAGGCTCTCAGTGATTGGCCATAAAAAGAGACTTCTGACTATTCTGCAGGTGTGCATTATTCAGTGATTCTCTGAATGAGTGGCCATAAAAATAGACTCCAGACTATATCACAACTGTGTAATATTCCGTGAGGATGTGAAAGAGGGGCCATATGAAACAGACTTGTAATTACTCCACATGTTCATTATTCACTGTTTGTCTGAATGAGTAGACGATATAATATAGACTCCTCATTATTCTGCATGTGTGCATTATTCAAACAGGTTCTGTATGAGTGTCCATACCAAATAGACCCCTGACAATTTCACAGGTGTGTATTACTCAGCGATACCCAGAATTAGAGTTCATATGAAATAGACTCTTGTCTATCACCCAGGTGTGTATCTTTCAGGAAATCACTTAATTTCTGGCTACCATAAACAGCATTCTGATTAATCCATAGAAGTTTATTATTCACTGAAAGTTTGAATGCGATGCTTTATAAAATAGACAATTGACTATTGCTCCATTGTGCATTATTCAATAATATTCTAAATGTGTGGTAGTATAAAATAAAATCCTGAGGATTCCCCAGGTATGTATCACACAGGGAGGCACAGAATGAGTGGGATATAAAAAATGCTCGACTATTACACTGATGTGCATTATTCACTGAGGCTCTAAATGGGTTGCTACATAAAGTAGACTCTTAACTCTTCCCAAGGTGTGTATTACTGAATGAGACTCTGAATAAGTTGGCATAAAAAAGACTCTTGTGTATTACCCAGGTGTGAATTAGTTACAGATATTCTGAATGTATAGCCATTTGAAGTAGACCCTTGACTATTTCTGAGGGGAGTATTATTCACAGAGGCCCTGAACGAATGGCCATGTGAAAGAGATTCCTGACTTATCAGATGTATATATTATTCAATGAAACACTGAATGAGTGGTTTTATGAAATAGACCCCATTTTACTTCACAAGTGTTTGTTAATTTTTGAGTCCCCAAACGAATCACCATGTGAAATAGACTAGTGATTATTCCTGACATATGCAGTATTCAAAGAGGTTCTGTGTGAGTGTCCATATCAAATAGTCTCCTGATTATCACACATGTGTGTATCATTCACAGAGCTGCTTAACTTGGGGCTAACTTAAACAGGGTCCTGACTACTCCACAGCTGTTTATTATGCACTGAAGCTCTGAATGAGAAGCCATATGAAATAGACTTTTTACTATGGCCCCATTTTGCATTATTTGGTAATGCTGTGATTGAGTGGCCATATGACATGGACTCTGACAATTCCAACGATGTGTATTTTTCAGTGAGTTTCTGAATGAGAGACTACATAAAATAGACTTCTGACTCTATCCTCTTGACTATTTCTCAGCGCTGAAATTTCCACTGAGTTGCTAGGTGAACGGTCATATGTAATAGTCTCCATACTATTCCCCAGGTGTGCATTATTCAGTGAGTCTCTGAATAAGTGGCTATATACAATAGAATCCTGAGTATTTTCCAGATATATATGATTCTTTACTGAAGTTCTGAATAAGTGGTAATGTAAAATACACTGGTGATTTTCCAGCGGTCAGTATTATTCTGCGAGGCTCTGAATGAGTGGCCATAAAATAGAGACTCCTGAATACTCCTCAGGCATGCGTTTATACATTTGGCTCTAAATGACTGGCTATAAGAAATAGAATCCTGACTTGTCCAAAGGTGTATGTTATTCAGTTATGTTCTGAGTATGTGGCTATGTGAAATAGAATTCTGACTACAATACAGGTGTTTCTTATAAAATGAAGCTCTGAAATTGATGCCGTATGTAACAGCGACCTGAGTATTCCCAAGCTATAAATTCACTGAGGCTCTGAAATTTTGGCCATATAAAATTGTTACCTGACTAGTCCACAGGTGTGTATTATTGACTCTGACTCTGAATATTTGGGCATATGGAATAGACTGGTGACTATTCCAAGGTTGTATATTACTCACACAGGCTTTCATTTTGTGGCCATATAAAATAGGCTAGCATCCATTCCTCACGTGTGCATTATACGCTGAGGCTGTAAATGAGAGGCTACATAAAGTAGACTCTTAACACTTTTCCATGTGTGTATTACTCAGTGAGGCTTTTCTTGTGTGACCATATGAAAAAGGATGCTGTCTATCTTGAATATTTGTATTATTCAGTGAATATCTGAATGAGTGGCTATATGAAATAGACTGCTGAGTACTTTACATTTGAGCGTTATTCACTCAGGTTACGATTCAGTGGCCATATGAAATGGAATCCTGACTAACCAACACGTGCATATTATCCACTGAGGCTATGAATGAGTGTCCAGATGAAATGAACTTCTGGCTTCTCCACAGGTGTGCATTATTCACTGAGGCTCTAAATAAATGTCCATCAAAAATAGACTCCAAATTATTTCCCAGGTGTGTATTATTCAGTGAGGCTCAGAAGATATGGCCATATTAAATAGATTCGTTACTATAGAAGGGGTCTGTAATATTCACTGAGGCTCAGAATATGTGTCTACATAAAATAGACTTCTGACTACACCACATTATTCAGTGACACTCCGAATAAGAGGCCACACAAAAAAGTTTCCTGACTATTACACAGGTGTGCATTATTTAGTGAGACTCTCAATGAGGGGATAAAAGTAAATTCTATTTCCCAAGGTGTATACATTTAGTCAGGCTCTCAATGAGTAGCCATAGGAAAGCGACTTCTGACTATTCCGCAGGTGTGAACTATTCACTGATTCTCTGAATGAGTAGGCATAAAAACTAAACTCCAGACTATATAACAATTGTGTAACATTCACTGAGGCTGTGAAAGAGGGGCCATATGAAACAGCCTTCAAATTACTCCACATGTGCGTTATTCACTTTGTCTGAATCAGTAATGGTATCACACAGACTGCTCATTATTCCTCATGTGTGCATTATTCAAACAGGTTCTTTAAGAGTGTTTATATCAAATATACTCCTGATACTCCTTCAGGTGTGAATTACTCAGCGACTCCCAAAATTAGATTTCATAGAAAATAGACTCCTCACTATCACCCAGGTGTGTGTCATTCAGGAAGGCACTTAATTCGTGGCTATCTTAAACAGTGTCCTGATTACTCTGTACAAGTTCACTATTCACTGAAACTTTGAATGAGAGGCCATATATAATGGCACCTGACTATTGCTCCATTGTGAAGTATTCAATAAGGTTCTAAATGTGTGGTAGTATGAAATAGAATTTTGAAGATTCCCCAGGTTTGTATCATTCAGGGAGGCACAGAATGAGTGGCCATATTAAAAATGCTCGACTATTACCCTGGTGTGCATTATTCACTGAGTTTCTAAATGAGTGGCTACATGAAGTAGACTCATAACTATTCCAAAGGTGTGTATTATAGAATGAGGCTCTGACTAAGTGGGCATAAAAAAGAGACACTTGTGTATTGCCCAGGTGTGCATTTCTTACACAGACTCTGAATGTGTAGCCATTTGAAGTAGACCCTTGACTATTTCTGAGGGGAGTATTATTCACAGAGGCCCTGAACGAGTGGCCATGTGAAAGAGACTCATGACAAATCAGATATACATATTATTCACTGAAACATTGAAAGAGTGGTCTTATAAAATAGACCCATTTTACTCCACAGGTGTGAGTTATTTTTTGACTCCTTAAACAAATCACCTCATGAAATAGACTAGTGAATATTCCCGACCTTTCCTGTATTCAAAGAGGTTTTGTATGAGTGTTCATATCAAATAGTCTCCTGACTATCACACGTGTGTGTATCAATCACAGAGCTGCTTAATTTGGGGCTACTTTATATAGGGTCCTGACTACTCCACAGCTTTTTTTTAATGCACTGAATCTCTGAATGAGAGGCCATATGAAATAAACTTCTTACTATTGCCTCGTTGTGCATTATTCGTTAATGCTGTGATTGAGTGGCCATATGATTTGGACTCTGACTATTCCCAAGGTGTGTATTCTTTCGTGAGTTTCTGAATGAGAGACCACATAAAATAGACTTCTGACTCTATCCTCTTGACTATTTTCCAGCTCTGCAATTTCCGCTGAGAATCTGGGTTAATGGTCATATCAAATAGTCTCCAGACTATTCAGCAGGTGTGCATTATTCAGTGAGTCTTTGAATAAGTGGATATGTGATAGAATCCTGAGTATTTTCCAGATATATATGATTCTTCACTGAGGTCCTGAATAAGTGGCCATATAAAATACACTCCTCATTTTCCATAGGTGTGTATTATACTTGGAGGTTCTGAATGAGTGGCCATAAAATAGAGACTCCTGAATACTCCTCAGGCGTGCGTTGTTACATTCGGTTCTAAATGAGTGGCTATACAAAATAGAATCCTGACTTTCCCCAAGGTGTGTGTTATTCAGTTAGGCTCTGAATATGTGGCTATATGAAATAGAATTCTGACTGCAATACAGGAGTTCCTTATTCACTATAGTTCTGAAGGATATGCCATATGAAATAGCGTCCTGACTATTCCCCAAGTATGTGTTATTCACTAAGACTGTAAAAACCTTCATCATATGAAATTGTATTTTTACTAGTCCACAAGTGCGTATTTTTGGCTCTGACTCTGAGTATTTGGGCATATTGAATAGACAAGTGACTATTACAAAGTTGGGTATTATTTACTCAGTCTTTTATTTTGTGGCCATATAAAATAGAGTAGTGTCTAAACCACACTTGTGCATTAATCCTTGAGGCTGTAAATGAGAGGATATATAAGGCAGACTCCTAACACTTCCTCAGGGGTGTATTACTCAGTGAGGCTCTTCTTGTGTGACCATATGAAACAGGATGCTGTCTATCTTAAATAATTGTATTATTCAGTGAATCTCTGAATGAGTGGCTATATGAAATAGACTGATAAGTACTTTACATTTGTGCATTATTCACTAAGGTTGCGAGTCAGTGGTCATATAAAATGAAATCCTGACTAATCCACACATGCGTATTATACACTGGGGCTATAAATGAGTGTCCAAATGAAATAGACTCCTGGCTATTCGACATGTGGTCATTCTTCACCGAGGATCTGAATGAATGTCCAACGAAAATAGGCAGAAAATTATTTTCTAGCTGTGTATTATTCAGTGAGACTCAGAAGGTGTGACCATGTTAATTAGATTTCTTACTATAGCAGGAGTCTCTCTTATTCACTGAGGCTCTGAATATGTGTCTACAGGAAATAGACTCCTGACTACAGAACATTATTCAGTGACAGTTAGAATGATAGGCCACATTAAAAAGTCTTCTCAAACAGATTTACAGAAAAAAAACAAACAAGCCCATTCAAAAATGGGCAAAGGATATGAACAGACACTTTACAAAAGAAGACATAAATGAGGCAAACAAACATATGAAAAAATGCTCATCATCACTGGTCATTAGAGAGATGCAAATCAAAACCACATTGAGATACTATCTCACGCCACTTAGAATGGCGATCATTAAAAAATCTGGAGACAGCAGATGCTGGAGAGGATGTGGAGAAATAGGAACACTCTTACACTGTTGGTGGGAGTGTAAATTAGTTCAACCACTTTGGAAGACAGTGTGGCGATTTCTCAAGAACCTAGAAATAGAAATTCCATTTGACCCAGCAATTCCATTACTGGGTATCTATCCAAAGGACTATAAATCGTTCTATTATAAGGACACATGCACACGAATATTTATTGCAGCACTGTTTACAATAGCAAAGAACTGGAACCAACCCAAATGCCCAACGACGATAGACTGGACTGGGAAAATGTGGCACATACACAACATGGAATATTATGCAGCAATCAAAATGATGAGTTTGTGTCCTTTGTAAGGACATGGATGAATCTGGAGAACATCATTCTCAGCAAACTGACACAGGAACAGAAAAAGAAACACCGCATATACTCACTCATAGGTGGGTGAGAAAAATGAGAACACATGGACACAGAGATGGGGTCTACTACACACTGGGGTCTATTGGGGCAATGGGGGAGGGACAGCGGGGGTGGGACTGGGGAGGGATAGCCTGGGGATGAATGCCAAGTGTGGGTGAAGGGGAGGAAGGCAGCAAAACACACTGTCATGTGTGTACCTATGCAACTATCTTGCACATTCTGCACATGTACCCCAAAACCTATAATGCAATAGAAATTTTTAAAAAAGGCTTCTGACTATTCCACAGGTGTGCATTATTTAGTGAGACTGAATGAGGGGATAAAAGTAAATCCTGACTATTTCCCCAGGTGTGTACATTTAGTGAGGCTCTCAACGAGTGGCAATAGGAAAGAGACTTCTGACTATTCCTCAGGTGTGCATTATTCAGTATTTCTCTGAATGAGTGGCCATAAAATATAGACTTTAGAATATGTCACAAGTGTGTAATATTCAGTGAGGCTGTGAAAGTATGTCCATATGAAACAGATTTCTTATTACTTTACATGTGCGTTATTCACTGTTTGTCTGAATGAATAGCCGTATGACATAGAATCCTCATTATTCTCCATGTGTGAATTATTCAAACAGGTTCTGCATGAGTGTCCATAAAAAATAGACCCCAACACTCCCCCATGAGTGTATTACTCAGCAATACCCAGAATTAGAGTTGACATAAAAGATTCCTTAATATCACCCAGGTGTGTATCATTCAGGAAGGTACTTAATTCGTGGCTATCTTAAACAACGTCCTGATTAGTCCATAGAAGTTCATTATCCACTGAAACTCTGAATGAGAGGCCATATAAAATAGACACGTGACTATTTCTTTATTGTGAATTATTCAATAAGGTTCTAAATGAGTGGTACTATAAAATAGTATCCTGAGGACTTCACAGGTGTGTATCATTCAGGGACTCACAGAACGAATGGCCATATAAAAAATATTCGACTATTACACTGGTGTGCATTGTTTACTGAGGCTCTAAATGAGTGGCTACATAAAGTAGACTCATAACTCTTTCCCAAATGTGTATTATTGAATAGCCGTATGACATAGAATCCTCATTATTCTCCATGTGTGAATTATTCAAACAGGTTCTGCATGAGTGTCCATAAAAAATAGACCCCAACACTCCCCCATAAGTGTATTACTCAGCAATACCCAGAATTAGAGTTGACATAAAAGATTCCTTAATATCACCCAGGTGTGTATCATTCAGGAAGGTACTTAATTCGTGGCTATCTTAAACAGCGTCCTGATTAGTCCATAGAAGTTCATTATCCACTGAAACTTTGAATGAGAGGCCATATAAAATAGACACGTGACTATTTCTTTATTGTGAATTATTCAATAAGGTTTTATGCCCTGACTAAGTGGGCATAAAAAAAATTCCTGTGTATTGCCCAGGTGTGCATTTCTTACAGAGACTCTGAATGTGTAGCCCTTTAAAGTAGACCATTGACTATTTCTGAGGGGGGTATTATTCACAGAAGCCCTTAATGAGTGGCAATGTGAAAGAGATTACTGACTTTTCAGGTATACATATTATTCACTGAAACACTGAAAGAGTGGCCTTATGAAATATACTCCATTTTACTCCACAGGGGTGCGTTATTTTTTGACTCTCCAAACGAATCACCATATGAAATAGACTAGTGATTATTCCCGACATGTGGGGTATTCGAAAAGGTTCTGTATGAGTGTCCATATCAAATAGTCTCCAGATTATCACACATGTGTGTATCATTCACAGAGATGCTTAATTTTGGGCTACCTTAAATAGGGTCATGACTACTCCACAGATGTTTATTATTCACTGCAGCTCTGTATGAGAGGCAATATAAAATAGACTTTTTACTATTGCCCCATTGTGCATTATTCGGTAATGCTGTGATTGAGTGGCCATATTACATGGACACTGAGTATTTCCAAGGTATGCATTCTTTAGTGAGTTTCTGAACGAGTGACCACATAAAATAAAATTCTGACTGTATTTTCTTTTATTTGTTTAATTTCTTAAATTTTTATTGCATTATAGGATTTGGGGTACATGTGGAGAACGTGCAAGGTAGTTGCATAGGTACACACATGGCAGTTAGTTTTGCTGCCTTCCTCCCCTTCACCCACGCTTGGCATTTATCCACAGGCTATCCCTCCCCAGCTCCCCCCACTGTCCCTCCCCCATTCCCCCCAGTAGACCCCAGTGTATAGTAGACCCCCTCCCTGTGTTTATGTGTCCTCATTTTTCTCACCCGCCTATGAGTGAGAACATGCGGTATTTGTTTCTCTGTTCTTGTGTCAGTTTGCTGAGAATGATGTTCTCCAAATTCATCCATGTCCTTACAAAGGACACAAACTCATCATTTTTGATTGCTGCATAATATTTCAGGGTGTATATGTGCCACATTTTCCCAGTCCAGTCTATCATCGATGGGCATTTGGGTTGGTTCCAGGTCTTTGCTATTGTAAACAGGGCTTCAATGAACATTTGTGTGCATGTGTACTTATAGTAGAACGATTGATAGTCCTTTAAATAGATGCCCAGTAATGGGATTGCTAGGTCAAATGGAATTTCTATTTCTAGGTCCTTGAGGAATCGCCACACTGTTTTCCACAAATGTTGAACTAATTTACACTCCCACCAACAGTGTAAGAGTGTTCCTATTTCTCCACATCATCTACAGCATCTGCTATCTCCAGATATTTTAATGATCGCCATTCTAACTGGCGTGAGATGGTATCTCAATGTGGTTTGATTTGCATCTCTCTAATGACCAATGATGATGAGCATTTTTTCATGTTTTTGTTGACCTCATGTATGTCTTCTTTTGTAAAGTGTCTGTTTATATCCTTTGCCCATTTTTGAATGGGCTTGTTTGTTTTTTTCCTGTAAATCTGTTTGAGTTCTTTTTAAATTCTGGATATCAGCCCTTTGTCAGATGGGTAAACCACGAAGATGTTTTCCCATTCTGATGGTTGCCAATTCACTCTAGTGACTGTTTTCTTTGCCGTGCAAAAGCTGTGAAGTTTGATTATGTCCCCGTTTTCTATTTGGGCCTTTGTTGCCAATGCTTTTGGTGTTTTGGTTATGAAGCCCTGGCCTACTCCTATGTCATGAATGGTTTTGCCTAGATTTTCTTCTATGGTTTTTATGGTGCCAGTTCTTATGTTTAAGTCTTTAATCCATCTGAAGTTAATTTTAGTGTAACGTGTCAGGAAGGGGTCCAGATTCTGCTTTCTGCACATGGCTAGCCAGTTTTCCCAACACCATTTATTAAACAGGGAATCATTTCCCCGTTGCTTGTTTTTGTCAGGTTTGTCAAAGATTGAATGGTTGTATATATGTTGATTTGCTTCCGATGCCTCTGTTCTGTTCCATTGGTCTATATTTCTGTTTTGGTTCCAGTACCATGCTGTTTTGATTACTGTAGCCATGTAGTATAGTTTGAAGTCTGGTAGTGTGATGCCTCCCGCTGTGTTCTTTTTGCTTAGAATTGACTTGGCTATGCGGGTTCTCTTTTGGTTCCATATGAAGTTCAAGGTGGTTTCTTCCAGTTCTTTGAAGAAATTCAATGGTAGTTTGATGGGGATAGCATTGATTGTGTAAATTACCTTGGGCATTATAGCAATTTTCACAATATTGATTCCTCCTAACCATGAACATGGTTTCTCCATCTGTTTGTGTCCTCTCTTATTTCGTTGAGCATTGGTTTGTAGTTTTCCTTAAAGGGGTCCCTTACGTTCCTTGTGAGTTGTATTCCGAGGTATTTTATTTTCTTTGTAGCAATTGTGAATGGTAGTTTGTTTTGATTTGGTTCTCCTTAAGTCTGTTACTGTTGTATAGGAATGCTTGTGATTTTTACACATTGGTTTTATATCCTGAGACTTTGCTGTAGTTGCTTATCAGTTTCAGTAGCTTTTGGGCTGAGGTGATGGGGTCTTCTAGGTATACTATCATTTCGTCTGCAAATAGAGACAATTTGGCTTCCACCTTTCCTATTGGAATAGCATTTATTTCTTTTTCTTGCCTGATTTCTCTGGCTAGAACTTCCAGTACTATGTTGAATAGAAGTGGTGAGAGAGGACATCCTTGTCTAGTGCCGGATTTCAAAGGGAATGCTTCCAGTTTTTGTCCATTAAGTATGATATTGGCCATTGTTTTGTCATAAATAGGTTTTATTACTTTGAGATATGTTCCATCAATGCCAAGTTTATTAAGGGTTTTTAGCATAAAGAGCTGTGGCGTTTTGTCAAATGCCTTCTCTGCCTCAATTGAGATAATCATATGGTTTTTGTTTTTGTTTCTGTGAGTGTGGTGAATGACGTTTATAGACTTGTGGATGTTGAACCAGACTTGCATGCCCATAAGGAATCCTCCACGATCATGATGGATAAGTTTTTTAATATGCTGTTGCAATCGGTTTGCCAGTAATTTATTGAAGATTTTTGCATCTATGTTCATCATGATTATTGGCCTGAAGTTTTCTATTCTCGTTGTGTCTCTTCCGGGTTTTGGTATCAGGATGATGTTGGTCTCATAAAATGATTTGGGAAGGGTTCCCTCTTTTTCAATTATTTGGAATAGTTTCAGAAGGTATGGTACCAGATCCCGTTTTTGTGTCTGGTAGAAATCGGTTGTGAACCCATCTGGACCTCGGCTTTTTTGTGTGTGGTAGGCTATTAATTGCTGCCTCAACTTCAGACCTTGTTATTGGTCTATTCATAGTTTTGGCTTCCTCCTGCTTTAGGCTTGGAGGACACAGGCGTCCTGGAATTTATGCATTTCTTCCTGGTTTACTAGTTTATGTGCATAGAGTTGTTTGTAGTATTCTCTGATGATGGATTGAATTTCTGTGGAATCTGTGGTAATTTCCCCATTATCGTTTTTTATTGCATCTATTTGGTTGTTCTCTCTTTTCTTTTTTATCAGTCTGGCTAGTGGTCTGTCTATTTTGCTGATCTTTTCGAAAAACCAGCTCTTAGATTTATTGATTTTTTGAAGGGTTTTTCTTGTCTCTATCTCCTTCAGTTCTGCTCTGATCTTAGTTATTTCTTGTCTTCAGCTAGGTTTTGAGCTTTTTTGATCTTGCTCCTCTAGCTCTTTCAATTTTAATGATAGAGTGTCAATTTTGGATCTCTCCACTCTTCTCATATGGGCACCTATTGCTATATGTTTTTCTCTACAGACTACCTTAAATGTGTGCCAGAGATTCTGGTACGTTATTTCTTCGTTCTCGTTGGTTTTGAAGAACTTCTTTATTTCTGCCTTCATTTCATTGTTTATCCAATGAACATTCAAGAGCCAGTTGTTCAGTTTCCATGAAGCTCTCCGGTTCTGAGTTATTTTCTGAATTCTGAATTCCAGCTGGATTGCACTATTGTCTGAGACTGTTTGTTATGATTTCAGTTGTTTTGCATTTGCTGAGGAGTGATTTACTTCCAATTATGAGGGTAATTTTGGAGTAGGTGTGATGCGGTGCTGAGAAGAATGTGTATTCTGTGGATTTGGGGTGGAGAGTTCTGTAAATGTTTCTCAGGTTTGCTTGCTCCAGGTCTGAGTTCAAGTCCTGGATATCCTTGTTAATTTTCTGTCTGGTTGATCTGTCTGTTATTGACAGTGGAGTGTTAAAGTTTCCCACTATTATTGTTTGGGAGTCTAAGTCTCTTTGTAAGTCATTAAGAACTTGCCTTATATATCTGGGTGCTCCTGCATTGGGTCCATATATATTTATAATCGTTAGCTCTTCTTATTGTATCGATCCTTTTACCATTATGTAATGACCTTCTTTGTCCCTTTTGATCTTTGTTGCATTAAAGTCTATTTTATCAGAGACGAGAATTGCAACTCCTGTTTTTTCTGCTCTCCATTTGCTTGGTAAATTTTCCTCCAACGCTTATTTTGAGCCTTTGTGTATCCTTGAGTGTGAGGTGGGTTTCCTGGATACAGCACACCGACGAGTTTTGGCTTTTTATCCTATTTGCCAGTCTGTGTCTTTTGATTGGTGCATTTAGAACATTTACATTTAGGGTTAATATTGTTATGTGTGAATTTGATACTGCCATTTTGATGCTAGCTGGCTGTTTTGACCATTGGATCATGTAGATTCTTCATTTTGGTGATGGTCTTTAGCATTTGGTATGCTTTTAGGATGGCTGGTACTGGTTGTTTCTTTCTATGTGTAGTGTTTCTTTCAGGAGCTCTTGTAAAGCAGGCCTAGTGGTGACAAAATCTCTGAGTACTTGCTTGGTCATGAAGGATTTTAATTTTCCTTCTCTTATGAAGCTCAGTTTGGCTGGATAGGAAATTCTGAGTTGAAAGTTATTTTCTCTAAGGATGTTGAATATTGGCCCCCACTCTCTTCTGGCTTGTAGAGTCTCTGCCGAGAGATCTGCTGTGAGTCTGATGGGCTTCCCTTTGTGGGTGACCCGACCTTTCTCTCTGGCTGCCCTTAATATTTTCTCCTTCATTTCAACCCTGGTGAATCTGACGATTATGTGCCTTGGGGTTGCTCTTCTTGTGGAGTATCTTTGTGGTGTTCTCTGTATTTCCTGGCGTTGAGTATTGACCTGTCTTGCTAGGTTGGGGAAATTTTACTGGATAATATTCTGAAGAGTGTTTTCCAGCTTGGATTCATTCTCTTCATCACATTGTGGTACACATATGAAACGTAGGTTGGGTCTCTTCACATAGTCCCACATTTCTTGGAGATTTTGTTCATTCCTTTTTGTGCTTTTTTCTTTAATCTTTGTTTCTCGTTTTATTTCATGGAGTTGATCTTCGACTTCTGATATTCTTTCTTCTGCTTGGTCAATTCGGCTGTTGAAACTTGTGCAATATTCGTGAACTTTTCGTGTTGTGTTTTTCACCTCCTTCAATTCATTCATATTCCTCTCTAAGTTGTCCATTCTTGTTATCAATTCCTTGAATCTTTTTCAAAATCTTTTTTCAAGGTTCTTGATTTCTTTGCACTGGTTTAGAACATGTTCTTTTAGCTCACTGAAGTTTCTCATTATCCACTTTCTGAAGTCTGATTCTGTCATTTCGTCACACTCATTCTCCGTTTAGCTTTGTTCCCTTGCTCGTGAGCAGTTTTGTTCCTTTTTTGGAGGTGAGGTGTTTTGGTTTCGGGTGTTTTCCACCATTTTGCGTTGGTTTCTTCCCATCTTTATGGATTTTTCCACCTGTCGTCTTAGTAGTTGCTGATTTTTTAATTGGGTCTCTTTGTGGACGCTGAGATTGTTGATTGATGCTGACTTCTATTACTTAGTTTTCCTTCTAATGGTCTAGACCCTCTGCTGTATGAGTGCTGAGGTCCAGTCCAGGCCCTGCTTGTCTGGTCTATACCTGTAGCAGCTGCAGAATAGTGAGGGATGATACCAGTTTCTTCTTCTTCTGTCTTTGTTCCAGAATGATGCCCGCCAAATATCAGTCTGATTAGTCCTTTTTTTGGGGTGACTCTTTGGATATACAGGGGTCAGGGAGCTGCTTGAGGAGACAGTCTGTGCTTTATAGGAGCTCCAGTGCTGAGCTGTGAGCTCCGTTGTTCATTCAGTGTTTTTGAGAGGCTGTTTATGTCTGCTGCAATAGAAGTCATAAAACACCACCCTTTTTTCCCCCCTTAGATGCTCTGTCTCAGGGAGTTGGGGCTTTCTTTATGAGTATCTGTTGCACTGTCCTGCCCCACTAGGCGGCAGTCTATTCACTATTTGCCTGCCAGGGCTCTGACCTGCTAGCGTGGGTCCGCCCTGTTGCTGCCTGGCTCCCTTCTGCTGTGGAGCACTCCCCCCTCCTGGCATAGTCTCTCTGTTATGGCAGGTTGCCTCAGCAATGGCAGGCTGCATCAGCCCTGGGCGGTACTTCAGTAGGGGTGGAGTGCGTCAGTAATGGCGGACGCCCCTCCCTCACCGGGCTGCACCGTCCTAGATGCCGGCAGCAAAACTCTCAGCCCCAAGTGCCTCCAGTCACCACCCTGCTTGTCCTCGTTAGGGTGGGACCCACCGAGCCCGATCACTCAGCTCCCTGCCTCAGAGTCCGTCCTCTCTCTCTCTCTCTTCCTCTCAGCAAGCTGAAAGGTCGACTCTCTCACTGTCGCCCCAGTAGCCTGCCGATAGGGCACTGGGATCCATGCGATCTCCCGTGCTGCTCCCCACTGCATTGGCTCAGATCACGCTTCCCAGGAAACTCCTGGTCTGGCTCATTGTCCAAGTCCCGTTCAATCAGATGAACATGCCAATCTGCCCTTCCAAATCTCAGATTGCCGGTTTAACGGGGCACCCAGACCAGTGAGTTTTGTTCTGGGTCCCGCTTTGGCGCTGGCCGAAGCAGCCGCACGAGCCAGCTGTGCTAGCTTGCTGTACCAGCGTCCCGTGTCTCTCCCACACCTGGAACTTTCAACGCTCTGTGGGCAAATAAAGGTCCATCCGAGAATGCGGCTAGGACTCACCGTCTGCGCCTTCACTAAGAGTTGCAATCCTGGGTCACTTCTACGATGCAATCTTGCCAAGAACTCTTTTCAAATCTTTATTCAACGTTTCTTGTTTCTTTGCACTGACTAAAACGTGTTCCTTTAGCTCACTGAAATTTCTCATTATCCACTTTCTGAAGTATGATTCCATCATTTTGTCACACTTGTTCTTTGTCAAGCTTTGTACCCTTCCTGGTGAGGAGTTTTGGTCCTTTGTAGGAGGTGAAGTGTTTTGGTTTCGGGTGTTTTTCTCCTTTTAGCGCTGGTTTCTTCCCATCTTTATGGATTTTTCCACCTGTCGTCATAGTAGTTGATGATTTTTTAATTTGGTCTCTGTGTGGACGCCCAGATTGTTGATGATGAGGTATTTCTATTTCTTAGTTTTCCTTCTAATGGTCTAGCCCCTCTGTAGTACGAGTGCTGAGGTCCACTCCAGGGCCTGCTTGTCTGGAGTACACCTGTAGCAGCTGCAGAACAGTGAGGGATGCTACCAGTTCCTTCTTTTGCTATCTTTGTTCCAGAATGATGCCTGCCAAATGTCAGTCTGTTTAGTCCTTTTTGCGGCTGACTCCTTGGATATACAGGGGTCAGGGAGCTGCTTGAGGAGACAGTCTGTGCTTTGTAGGAGCTCCAGGACTGTGCTGTGAGCTCCGTTGTTCATTCAGGGCTGTTGGGAGGATGTGTTTATGTCTGCTGCAACAGAAATCATAACCTTAGATGTTGTGTCTCAGAGAGTTGGGGCTTTCTTTATGAGTATCTGTTGTACTGTCCTGCCCAGCTAGGAGGCAGTCTATTCACTATTTACCTGCTGGGGCTCCACCCTGCTAGCGTGGGTCCACACTGTTGTTACTGGGCTCCGTTCTGTTGTGGTGCACTCCACCCTGCTGGCGGAGTCTCTCTGTTATGGCAGGTTGCCTCAGCAAGAGCAGGCTGTGTCAGCCCTGGGTGGTACTTCAGTAGGGGTGGATTGCATCTGTAGTGGTGGACACCCCTCCACACCGGGGTGCACCATCCTAGAATCCGGCAGCAAAACTCTCAGTCCTGAGCACCTCCATTCGCCACCCTGCTTGTCCCTGTGATGGTAAGACCCGCCAAGCCTGATCACACAGCTCCCTGCCTCAGAGTCCGTCCTCTCTCTCTCTCTCTTCCTCTACCCAAGCTGAACGGTTGACTGTCTCACTGGTGCCCCAGTAGCCTGCGGATAGGGCACTGGAATCCATGTGATCTCCCGTGCTGCTGCTCACTGCAGTGGCTCAGATCACGTTTCCCAGGAATCTCCTGGTCTGGCTCATTGTCCAATTCCCATTCAATCAGATGGACATTCCAGTCTGCCCTTCCAAATCTCACATTGCCGGTTTAACAGGGCACCCGGACCAGTGAGTTTTGTTCCAGGTGCCACTGCGTTGTGGCACCAGCTGAACTGGCCCTGCGAGCTGTCTGCACTAGTGTCCCGTGTCTCTCCCACACCTGGGACTTTCAACGTTCTGTGGGCAAAAAACATCCATCTGAGAACGTGACTAGGTCTCACACTCTGCACCTTCACTGAGAGCTGCGATACCGAGTCGCCTCAACTATGCCATCTTGGGTCCCCCCTGACTCTATTTTCTTGACTATTACTCAGCTCTGCATTTTCCACTGAGTTGCTTTGTGAACGGTGATATCAAATAGTCTCCAGATTATTCCCCAGGTGTGCATTATTCAGTGAGTCTCTGAATAAGGGGTCATATATAATAGTATCCTGATTATTTTCCAAATATATATAAATCTTCAATGAGGTTCTGAATAAGTAGCCAGGTGAAATACACTCCTGAATTTTCCATAGGTCTGTACAATTCTGTGAAGCTCTGAATGTGTGGCTATAAAATACAGACTTTTGAATACTCCTCAGGCGTGCATTTTTACATTCGGCTCTAAATGAGTGGCTATACAAAATAGAATCCTGACTTTTCTCAAGGTGTATGTTATTCAGTTAAGCTCTGAATATGTAGCTATGCAAAATAGAATTCTGATTACCATACAGGTGTTTCTTATTCAATGAAGCTCTGAAAGAGATGCCATATGTAATATCGTCCTGAGTATTCCCCAGTTGTGTATTATTCACTGAGGCTCTGAAACTTTGGCAGTATGAAATTGTTTCCTGACTAGTCCATAGGTGTGTATTATTTACTCTGAGTCTGAATATTTGGACATAGAAAATTGACTAGTGACTATTCCAAAGTTGTGTATTACTCACTCAGTCTTTGATTTTGTGGGCATATAAAACAGACTAGTGTCTATTCCACACGTGTGCATTATTCCCTGAGGCTGTAAATGAGAGGCTATATAAAGTAGACTCCTAACACTTCCCCAAATGTGTATTACTCAATGAGGCTCTTCTTGTGTGACCATATGAAACAGAGTGCTGTCTATCTTAAACATGTTTATTATTAAGTGAATCTCTGAATGAGTGGCTATATGAAACCGACTGCTGAGTACTTTACATTTGGGCATTATTCACTTAGGTTGCGGCCATATGAAATGGGATCTGACTAATCCACAACTGCATATTATCCACTGAGGCTATAAATGACCACCCAAATGACATAGCCTCCTGGGTACTTCACAGCAGTGCATTATTCACTGAGGCCCTTAATGAATGTCGTTCGAAAATAGAATCTAAATTATTCTCCAGGTGTGTATTATTAAGTGAGGCTCATTAGATGTGTCCATATTAATTAGATTCCTTATCAAAGCAAGGGTCTGTCTCATTTACTGAGGCTCTGAATATGTGTCTACATGAAATAGACTCCTAAATACACCACATTATTCAGTGACACTCCGAATAAGAGGCCACAGAAAAAAGTCTCCTGACTCTTCCACAGGTGTGCTTTATTTAGTGATACTCTAAATAAGGGGATAAAAGTAAATCCTGACTATTTCCCCAGGTGTGTACATTTAGTGACGCTCTCAACGAGTGACCATAGAAAAAAGACTTCTGACTATTCTGCAGATTTGCATTTTGCAGTGATTCTCTGAATGAGTGGCCATATAAAAAAGACTACAGACTATACCACAAGTGTGTAATATTCAGTAAGGCTGTGAAAGAGGGGCCATATGAAACAGACTTCTAATTATTCCACATGTGCATTGTTCACTCTTTGTCTGCATGAGTAGCCATATGATATAGACTTCTCATTATTCTCCATGTGTGCTTTATTGAAACAGGTTCTGTATGAGTGTCTATACCAAATAGACTCCTGACACTCTCCCAGGTGTGTATTACTCAGCAATACCCAGAATTAGAGTCCATATAAAATAGACTCCTGACTAGCACCCAGGTGTGTATCATTCAGGAAGGCACTTAATTCGTGGCTATCTTAAAGAGCATTCTGATTACTCCATGGAAGTTCATTATTCACTGAAACTTTGAATGAGATGCCATATAAAATAGACACCTGACTATTGCTCCATTGTGAATTATTCAATAAGGTTCTAAATGAGTGGTAGTATGAAATAGAATCCTGAGGATTCTTCAGGTGTATATCATTCAGGGAGGCCAGAATGAGTGGTCATATAAAAAAAGACTGGACTATTACCCTGGTGTGCATTATTCACTGAGGCTTTAAATGAGTGGCTCCATGAAGTAGACTATTAAATCATCCCCAGGTGTGTATTATTGGATGAGCCTCTGATTAAGTGGGCAGAACAAATAGACTCAGGTGTACATCCCAGGTGTTCATTACTGACGGAGACTCTGAATGTGCAGGCATTTGAAGTATTCCCTTGACTATTTCTGAGGGGAGTGTTATTCACAGAGGCCCTGAACGAGTGGCCATGTGAATGAGATTCCCGACTTATAACTTATACATATTATTCACTAAAACACTGAAAGAATGGCCTCATGAAATAGACCCCATTTTACTCCACAGGTGTGCGTCTTTTTCTGACTCTCCAAACAAATCACCATATGAAATAGACTAGTGATTATTGCACACATGTGCAATATTCAAAGAGGTTCTGTATGAGTGTCCATATCAAATAGTCTCCAGACTATCACAATTTTCTGTAACATTCACAAAGCTGCTTCATGTGGGGCTACCTGAAATGGGGTCCTGACTACTCCACAGCTGTTTATTATGGTCTGAAGCTCTTAATGAGAGGCCATGTGAAATAGACTCCTTACTATTGCCCCATTGTGCATTATTCGGTAATGATGGGATTGAGTGGACATATGACTTGGAAACTGACTATTCCCAAGGGGTGTATTCTTCTGTGAGTTTCTGAAGGAGTGAGCACATAAAATAGACTCCTGACTCTATCCTCTTTACCATTTCACAGCTCTGCATTTTCCACTGAGTCACTGGGTCAACGGTCATATCAAAGAGTCTCCAGACTATTCCCAAAATATGCATTATTCAGTCAGTCACTATATACGTGGCTATATATAATAGAATACTGAATATTTTCCAGATGTATATGATTCTTCTTTGAGGTTCTGAATAAGTGGCCATGTGAAATACACTCCTGATGTTTCCATAGGTCTGTGTTCTTCTGTGAGGCTCTGAATATGTGGCCATAAAATAGAGACTCCTGAACACTCCTCAGTCGTGTGCTTTTACATTCGGCTTTAAATGAGTGGCTATACAAAATAGAATCCTGACTTTCCCCAAGGTGTATTTTATTAAGTTTGGCGCTGAATCTGTGGCTATACGAAATAGAATTCTGACTACAATACAGGTGTTCCTTATTGAATGAAGCTCTGAAATAGATGCCACAGGTAATATCGTCCTGACTATTCCCCAGGTATGTATTATTCACTGAGGCTCTGAAACTTTGGCCATATGAAATTGTTTCCAGTCTAGTCCACAGGCCTGTATTATTGACTCTGACTCTGAATATTTGGGCATATGGAATAGACTAGTGCCTCTTTCAAAGTTGTGTATCACTCACTCAGAATTTGATTTTGTGCCCATATAAAATAGACTAGAATCTATTTCACACGTGTGCATTATTCCCTGAGGCTGTAAATGAGACTCAATATAAAGTAAACTCTTAAAACTTCCCCAGGTGTGTATTACTAAGTGAGGCTCTTCTTGTGTGACCATAAGAAACAGTATGCTGTCTATCTTTAATATTTGTCTTATTCAGTAAATCTCTGAATGAGTGGCTATATGAAATAGACTGCTGAGTTCTCTATATTTGGGCATTATTCACAGAGGTTCTGAGTCAGTGGACATATAAAATGGAATCCTGACTAATCCTCACGTGCATATTATCCACTGAGGTTATTAATGAGTGTCTTAATAAAATAGACTCCTGGCTACTCCACAGGTGTGCATTATTTACCAAGGCTCTAAATGAATGTCCATTGAAAATACACTCCAAATTATTTTCCAGGAGTGTATTATTCAGTGAGGCTAAGAAGATGTGGCCATATTAATTAGATTTGTTACTATATCAAGGGTCTGTCTTATTCACTGAGGCTCTGAATATGTGTCTACATGAAATAGACTCCTGACTACACCACATTATTCAGTGACACTCCGAATGAAAGGTCATATGAAAAAGTCTCCTGACTATTTCACAGGTGTGCATTATTTGTGAGACTCTGTATGTGGGGATAAATGTAAATCCTGACTATTTCCCCAGGCGTGTATATTTAGTGAGGCTCTCAACGAGTATCCCTAGGTAAGAGACTTCTGAGTATTCTGCAGGTGTACCTTTTTCCGTGATTTTCTGAATGAGTGGCCATAAAAAAAATACTCCAGACTATATCACATGTGTGTAATATTTAGTGAGGCTGAGAAAGAGGGGAAATATTAAACAGACTTTTAATTACTCCACATGTGCATTATTCACTGTTTGTCTGAATGAGTAGCCATATGCCATAGACTCCTCATTATTCTCCGTGTGTGCATTATTCAATCAGGTTCTGTATGACTGTTCATACCAAATAGACTCCTGACACTCCCACAGGTGTGTATTACTCAGGAATACCCATAATTAGAGTTCATATGAAATAGACTCATGACTATCACCCAGGTGTGTATCATTCAGTAAGGCACTAATTCGTGGCTATCTTAAACAGCATCCAGATTACTCCATAGGAGTTTATTATTCACTGAACCTTTGAATGAGATGCCATATAAAAAAGTCACCTGGCTATGGCACCATTGTGAATTATTCAATAAGGTTCTAAATAAGTGGTAGTATGAAGTAGAATCCTGAGGATTCCATGTGTGTATCTTTCATGGAGGCACAGAATGAGTGGCCATATAAACAATGCTCAATTATTACCCTGGTGTGCGTTATTCACTGAGGATCTAAATGAGTGGCTACATGAAGTAAACTCTTAACTCTCCCCCAGGTGTGTATTATTGAATGAGACTCTGACTAAGTAGTCATAAATAAGAGACTCTTGTGTATTGCCTAGGTGTGCATTACTTACATAGACTCTGAAGGTGTAGCCATTTGAAGAAGACCCTTGGCTATTTATGAGGAAAGTATTATTCAAAGAGGCCCTGAATGAGTTGCCATGGGAAAGAGATACCTGACTTATCAAATATACATATTATTCACTAAAACACTGAAAGAGTGGCCTTATGAAATAGACCCCATTTTACTCCACAGATGTCAGTTATTTTTTGACTCTCCAAACAAATCACCATATGCAATAGCATAGTGATTATTCCCCACATGTGCAGTGTTCAAAAAGGTTTTGTATGAGTGTCCATATCAAATAGCCTCCTGAATCTCACACGTGAGTGAATCATTCACGGAGCTTCTTAATTTGAGGTTACCTTAAATAGGGTCCTCACTCCTCCACAGCTGTTTATTACACAATGAAGCTCTGAATGAGAGGCCATATAAAATAGATTCCTTACTATGGCCCCATTGTGCATTATTTGGTAATGCTGTGATGGAGTGGCCATATGACTTAGACTCTGAGTATTCCCAAGTTTTGTATTATTCAGTGAGTTTCTGAACGAGTGACCACATAAGATAGACTTCAGACTCTATCCTCTTGACTATTTCTGAGCTCTGCATTTTCCACTGAGTCGCTGTGTACTGTCATATCAAACAGTCTCCAGACTATTCCCAAGGTGTGCATTATTATGTCAGTTTCTAAATACGTGGTTATATATAATAGAATCCTCAGTATTATCCAGATATATATGATTCCTCACTGAGGTTCTGAATAAGTGGCCATATAAAATACACTCCTGACGTTTCCATACATCTCTATTCATCTGTGAGGCTCTGAATGAGTGGCCATAAAAGAGAGACTCCTGAATACTCCTCAGTCGTGCATTTATACATTCGCCTCTAAATGAATGGCTATACAAAATAGAATCCTGACTTTCCCCAAGGTGTATGTTATTTAATTAGGCTCTGAATATGTGGCTATATGAATTGAATTCTGACTACAATACAGGTGTTCCTTATTCAATGAAGCACTGAAATAGATGCCACATGTAATAGCGTCCTGAGTATTTCCCAGGTTTGTATTATTCACTGAGGCTCTGAAACTTTGGTTATATGAAATTTTTTCCTGAATAGTACACAGGCGTGTATTATTGACTCTGACTCTAAATATTTGGGCATATGGAATAGACTAGTTACTATTCCAAAGTTGTGTATTACTCACTCAGGGTTTGATTATATGTCCACATAAAATAGACTAGTATCTATTACACACATGTGCATTATTACCTGAGACTGTAAGTGAGAGGCTATATAAAGTAGACTCCTCACACTTCCCCAGGTGTATATTACTCAGTGAGGCTCTTCTTGTGTGACCATATAAAACAGGATGCACTCTATCTTAAATAATTGTATTATTCAGTGAATCTCTGAATGAGTGGCTATATAAAATAGACTGCTGAGTACTTTACATTTGTGCATTATTCACTAAGGTTACAAGTCAGTGGCAATATAAAATGGAATACTTACTAATCCACACGTGCATATTATCCACTGAGGCTATAAATGAGTGTCCTAATAAAATAGATTCCTGGCTACTCCACAAGTGTGCATAACTTACCAAGCCTCTGTATGAATGTCCATCGAAAATAGACTCCAAATTATTCTCCAGGTGTGTATTATTCAGTGAGCCTAAGAAGGTGTGGCTAAATTAATTAGATTTCTTACTATATCAAAAATCTGTCGTATTCACTGAGGCTCTGGATATGTGTCTACATAAAATAGACTCCTGACTACACCACATTATTCAGTGACACTTTGAATTAGAGGTCACATGAAAAATTGTCCTGACTATTCCACAGGTGTGCAGTATTTAGTGAGACTGTGAATGAGGAGATAAAAGAAAATCCTGACTATTTAACCAGTTGTGTACTTTTAGTGAGGCTCTCAACAAGTTGCCATAAGAAAAAGACTTCTGACTATTCCACAGGTGTGCATTATTCAGTGATTGAATGAGAGGTCACACAAAATAGACTCCAGACTATATGACAAGTGTGTAATATTTTGTGAGGCTGTGAAAGTGGGGCCATATGAAACAGACTTCTAATTACCCCACATGGTCCTTATTCACTGTTTTTCTAAATGAGTAGCCGTATGATATAGACTCCACATTTTTCACCATGTGTCCAGTATTCAAACAGGTACTGTATGAGTGTCCATACTAAATAGAGCACTGATACTCCATTAGGTGTGTATTACTCAACGTTACACAGAATTAGAGTTCATATGAAATAGACTCCTGAATATCACCCAGGTGTGCATCATTCAGGAAGACACTTATTTCATGGCTATCTTAAAAAGCGTCCTGATTACTCAATAAAATTTCATTATTCACTAAAACTCTGAATGAGAGGCCATTTTAAATAGACACCTGACTATAGTTCCATTGTGAATTATTTAATAAGGTTCTAAATGAGTGGTAGTATGAAAAACATTCCTGAGGATTCCCCAGGTGTGTATTATTCAGGAAGGCACAGAATGAGTGGCCATATAAAAAGTGCTCGACTATTACACTGGTGTGCATTATTCACTGAGGCACTAAATGAGTGGCTCCATGATGTAGACTCTCCACTCTTCCCCTGGAGTGTATTATAGAATGAGAGTCTGACTAAGAGGGCATAAAAAAGAGACTCATGTGTATTGCCCAAGTGTTCATTACTAACAGAGACTCCAAATGTGTAGCCATTTGAAGTAGACCCTTGACTATTTCGGAGGGGAGTATTATTCACAGAGACCCTGAATGAGTGGGCATGTGAAAGAGATTACTGACTTATCAGATATACATATTATTCACTAAAGCACTGAAAGAGTGCCCTTATGAAATGGACCCCATGTTACTCCACAAGTGTGAGTTATTTTTTGATTCTCCAAACAAATCACCCTATGAAATAGACTACTGATTATTCCCCACATGTGAAGTACTTGAAGAGGTTCTGTATGAGTGTCCATATCAAATAGTCTCCTGACTCTCACACACGGGTGTATCATTCACGGAGCTGCTTCATTTTGGGATACATTTAATACGGTCCTGCCTACTCCACAGATGATTATTACTCACTGAATCTCTGAATGAGAGTCCATATGTAATAGACTCCTTACTATTGCCCCATTGTACACTATTCGGTAATGTTGTGATTGAGTGGCCACAATACCTGGACTCTGACTATTCCCAGGGTGTGTATGCTTCAGTGAGTTTCTGAACGAGGGATCACATAAAATTGACTCCTGACTCTATCATCTTGACAATTTCTCAGCTCTGCATTTTCCACTGAGTCGCTTTGGTGAACAATCATATCAAATAGTCTCCAGACTATTCCCCAGGTGTGCATTATTCAGTGAGTCTCTGAGTAAGTGGCTATATATAATAGAATCCTGAGTATTTTATATATATATATATATATGATTCTTCACTTAGGTTCTAAATAATAAGTGGATATGTGAAAAACACTCCTGTCATTTCCATAGGTCTGTATTATTCTGTGAGACTCTGAATGAGTGGCCATAAAATAGAGACTCCTGAATACTCTTCAGGCGTGCATTTTTACATTCGGCTCTAAATGAGTGGCTATACAATATAGAATTATGACTTTCACCAAGGTGTATGTTATTCAGTTAGGCTCTGAATATGTGGCTATGCAAAATAAAATTCTGATTACAATAGAGGTGTTCTGTATTCAATGAAGCTCTGAAATAGATGCCACATGTAATAGCGTCCTGAGTGTTCCTCAGGTATGGATAATTCACTGAGGCTGTGAAACTTTGGCCATATGAAATTGTTTCCTGACTAGTCCAGGGGTGTGTATTATTGACTCTGACACTAAATATTTGGGCATATGGAATAGACAAGTGACTATTCCAAAGTTGTTTATTACTCACTCAGGCTCTGATTTTCTGACCATATAAAATAGGCTAGTGTCAATTCCACGCATGTGCATTATTCCCTGAGGCTGTAAATGAGAGGCTATATAAAGTAGACTTCTATCACGTCCCCAGGTGTGTGTTACTCAGTGATGCTCTTCTTGTGTAACCATATGAAACAGGATGATGTCTATCTTAAATATTTGTATTATTCAGTGTATACAAGCATGAGTGGCTATATGAAATGGATGGCTGAATACATTACATTTCTGCATTATTCACTGAGGTTACGAGTCAGCGGCCATATGAAATGGAATCCTGGCTAATCCAAACGTGAATATTATCTACTGAAGCTATAAATGTGTTTCCAAATTAAATAGTCTCCTTGCTACTCCACAGGTGTGCATTATTTACCGAGGCTCTGAATGAATGTCCATAGAAAATAGACACCAAATTATTCTCCAACTGTGTATGATACTGTGAGGCTCAAAAGATGTGGTCATATTAATTAGATTCCTTACTATAGCAAAGGTCTGTCTTATTCACTGAGGCTGTGAATATGTGTCTACATGAAATAGACTCCTGACTACACCACATTATTCAGTGACACTACGAATGAGAGGCCACATGAAAAAGTCTCCTGACTATTCCACAGGTGTGCATTATTAATTGAGACTCTCTATGAGGGTACAAAACCAAATCCTGACTATTTCCCCCGGTGTGTACATTTAGTGAGGCTCTAAATGAGTGGCAGTAGAAAAGAGAATTCTGACTATTACGCAGGTGTGCTTTATGCAGTGAGTCTCTGAACAAGTGGCCATAAAAAGTATACTCCAGACTATATGACAAGTGTGTAATATTCAGTGAGGCTGTGAAACAGGGTCCATATGAAACAGACTTCTAATTACTCCACATGTGCCCTATTCACTGTTTGTCTGAATGAGTAGCCATATGATATACACTCCTCATTATTCTCCTTGTGTCCATTACTCAAAAAGGTACTGTATGAATGTCCATACCAAATAGATCCCTGACACTTCATTAGGTGTGTATTACTCAGCATTACAGAGAATTAGAGTTCATATGAAATAGACTGCTGAATATCACCCACGTGTGTATCATTCAGGAAGGCACTTACTTCATGGCTATCTTAAACAGCATCCTGATTACTCAATAAAATTTTATTATTCACCGAAACTCTGAATAAGATGCCATATAAAATAGACACCTGACTATTGCTCCATTGTGAATTATTCAATAAGTTTCTAAATGAGTGATAGTATGAAATAGATTCCTGAGGATTCCCCAGATGTGTATCACTCAGGGAGGCACAGGATGAGTGGCCATATAAAAAACTTTCGACTATTACCCTGGTGTGCATTATTCACTGAGGCACTAAATGAGAGCCTACATGAAGCAGACTCTCCACTCTTCCTCAGGTGTGTATTATTGAATGAGACCCTGAATAAGTGGGCATAAAAAAGAGACTCAGTTTTAATGCCCAGGTGTTCATTACTTACAGAGACTCTGAATGTGTAGCCATTTGAAGTAGACCCTTGACTATTTCTGAGGGGAGTATTATTCACAGAGACCCTGAATAACTGGGCATGTGAAAGAGATTCCTGACTTATCAGATATACATATTATTCACTTAAGCACTGAAAGAGTGGCCTTGTGAAATAGACCCAATTTTACTCCACCAATGTGAGTTATTTTTTGACTCTCCAAATGAATCACCCTATGAAATGGACTAGTGATTATGCCTCACATGTGCAGTATTTGAAGAGGTTCTGTATGAGTGTCCATATCAAATAGTCTCCTGACTCTCACACACGGGCGTATCATTCACGGATCTGCTTCATTTGGGGATACCTTTAAATAGGGTCATGCCTACTCCACAGATGATTATTACTCACTGAAGCTCTGAATGAGAGTCCATATGAAATAGACTCCATACTATTGCCCCATTGTGCATTATCCGGTAATGCTGTGATTGAGTGGCCATATTACCTAGACTCTGAGTATTCTCAAGCTGTGTATGCTTCAGTGACTTTCTGAACAAGGTACCACATAAAATAGACTCCTGAATCTATCATCTTGACAATTTCTTAGCTCTGCATTTTCCACTGAGTCGCTGGGTAAACGGTCATATCAAATCGTCTCCAGACTATTCCCAAGGTGTGCATTATTCAGAGAGTCTCAAAATAAGTGGCTATATAGAATAGAATCCTTAGCATTTTCCAGACATGTGTGATTCTTCACTGAGGTTCTGAATAAGTGGTCATGTGAAATACACCTCTGACGTTTCCATAGGTCTGTATTATTCTGTGAGGCACTGAAAGAGTGGCCATAAAATAGAGACTACTGAATACTCTTCAGGCGTGCGTTTTTACATTCGGCTCTAAATGAGTGGCTATACAATATAGAATCATGACTTTCTCCAAGGTGTAAGTTATTTAGTTAGGCTCTGAATATGTGGCTATGCAAAATAGAATTCTGATTACAATACAGGTGTTCCGTATTCAATGAAGCTCTGAAATAGGTACCACATGTAATAGAGTCCTGAGTGTCCCTCAGGTATGGATAATTCACTGAGGCTCTGAATCTTTGGCCTAATGAAATTGTTTCCTGACTAGTCCAGTGGTGTGTATTATTGACTCTGACTCTAAATATTTGGGCATATGGAATAGACAAGTGACTATTCCAAAGTTGTGTATTACTCACTCAGGCTTTGATTTTGTGATCATATAAAATAGACTAGTGTCAATTCCACACGTGTGCATTATTCTTTGAGGCTGTAAATGAGAGGCTATATCAAGTAGACTTCTAACACGTCCCCAGGTGTGCATTACTCAGTGAGGCTCTTCTTGTGTGACCATATGAAACAGAATGATGTCTATCTTAAAGATTTGTATTATTCAGTGAATATCAGCATGAGTGGCTATATAAAATAGACGGCTGAATACATTACATTTCTGCATTATTCACTGAGGTTATGAGTCAGTGGCCATATGAAATCGAATCCTAGCTAATCAACACGTGAATATTATCTACTGAAGCTATGAATGAGTTTCCAAATGAAATAGACTCCTTGCTACTCCACAGGTGTGCATTATTTACCGAGGCTCTAAGTGAATGAATGTCCATGAAAAATAGACACCAAATTATTCTCCAGCTGTGTATTATACAGTGAGGCTCAGATGATGTGGTCATATTAATTAGATTCCTTACTATGGCAAAGGTCTGTCTTATCCACTGAGGCTGTGAACATGTGTCTACATGAAATAGACTCCTGACTACCCCACATTATTCAGTGACACTCCGAATGAGAGGCCCCATGAAAAAGTCTCCTGACTATTCCACAGGTGTGAATTCTTTATTTAGACTCTGTATGACGGTACACAAGTAAATCCTGACTATTTCCCCAGGTGTGTACATTTAGTGAGGCTCTCAACGAGTGGCAGTAGGAAAGAGAATTCTGACTATTCCATAGGTGTGCATTATTCAGTGAGTCTCTGAAAAAGTGGCCATAAAAGTATACTCCAGACTATATGACAAGTGTGTAATATTCAGTGAGGCTGTGAAAGAGGGTAGATATGAAACAGATTTCTATTTACTCCACATGTGCCTTATTCACTCTTTGTCTGAATGAGTAGCCATATGATATAGACTCCTCATTATTCTCCATGTGTCCATTATTCAAAGAGGTACTGTATGAATGTCCATACCAAATAGAGCCCTGACACTCCATTAGGTGTGTATTGCTTAGCATTACACAGAATTAGACTTCATATAATATAGACTCCTGACAATCACCCAGGTGTGTATCATTCAGGAAGGCACATACTTCATGGCTATCTTAAACAGTATCCTGATTACTCAATAAAATTTTATTATTCACCAAAACTCTGAATGAGAGGCCATATAAAATAAACACCTGACTATTGCTCCATTGTCAATTATTCAATAAGGTTCTAAATGAGTGGTAGTATGAAATAGAATCATGAGGATTCCCCAGGTGTGTATCATTCAGGGAGGCACAGAATGAGTGGCCATATAGAAAATGCTCCACTATTACCCTGGTGTGCCTTTTTCACTGAGGCTCTAATTGACTGGCTACCTGAAGTAGACTCTTAACTCTTCCCCAGTTGTGTATTATTGAATGAGATTCTGACTAAGTGGGCATAAAAAAGAGACTCAAGTCTATTGCCCAGGTGTTCATTACTTACAGAGACTCTGAATGTGTAGCCATTTGAAGTAGACCCTTGACAATTTCTGAGGTAAATATTATTCACAGAGGCCCTGAACGAGTGGCCATGTGAAAACGATTCCTGACTTATCAGATATACATATTATTCCCCAAAACACTGAAAGTGCGGCCTTATGAAAAAGACCCCATTTTACTCCACAAGTGTGCGTTATTTTTCGATTCTACAAACGAATCAGCATTTGAAATAGACTAGTGATTATTCCCCACATGTGCAGTACTCAAAGAGGTTTTGTATGAATGTCCATATCAAATTGTCTTTTGACTCTCACATATGTGTTTATTATTCAGGGAGCTGTTCATTTGGGGCTACCTTAAATAGGGTCCTGACTACTCCACATCTCTTTATTAGGCACTGAATCTCTGAATGAGAGATCATCTGAAATAGACTCCTTACTATTGCCCCATTGTGCATTATTCGGTAAAGCTGTTATTGATTGGCCATACGACCAGGACTCTGACAATTCCCAAGGTGTGTATTCTTCAGTGAGTTTCTATATGAGTGACCACATAAAATAGACTTCTCACTTTATCCTCTTGACTATTTCTCAGCTCTGCATTTTCTAATGAGTCGCTGGATTAATGGTCATATCAAATACTCTCCAGACTATTCCCAAATTTTGCATTATTCAGTGAGTCTCTGAATAAGTGTTTATATATAATAGAATCCTGACAATTGCCCAGATATATATGACTCTTCACTGAGGTTCTGAATAAGTGGCCATGAGAAATACAGCCCTGACATTTCCATATGTCTGTATTATTCTGCAAGGCTCTGAATTTGTGACCATGAAATAGAGACTACTGAATACTCCTCAGGCGTGAGTTTTTACATTCGGCTCTAAATGAGTGGCTATACGAAATAGAATCTTGACTTTCCCCAAGGTGTATGTTATTCAGTTGGGCTCTGAATATGTGGCTATATGAAATAGAATTCTGACTACAATACAGGTGTTCCTTATTCAATGAAGCTCTGAAATATATGCCACATGTAATAACGTCCTGAGTATTCCTAAGGTATGTATTATTCACTGAGGCTCTGAAACTTTGGCAGTATGAAATAATTTCCTGACTAGTCCAGAGGCGTGTATAATTGACTCTGACTCTAAATATTTGGACACATGGAATAGATTAGTTACTATTCCAAAGTTTATTATTACTCCTCATGCTTTGATTTTGTGGCCATATAAAATTGACTAGTGTCTATTTCACACTTGTGCATTATTCGCTGAGTCTGTAAATGAGAGGCTATATAAAGTAGACTCCTAACACTTTCCAAGGTGTGTATTACTCAGTGAGGCTCTTTTTGTGTGACCATATGAAACAGGATGCTGTCTATCTTAAATATTTGTATTATTCAGTAAATCTCTGAATGAGTGGCTATTTGTATTTTTTTTCAAAGGGTAATTTCATATTTTATTTCAACCTTTTCTTGTTGGCTAAGATTCAGACAGGTTTTATGAACAAATATGTAGTTAAGTGGCATAACAAAACAAACTATATTAACATTTCTTGTAGCTATAAAATTACTAGTTTTGATTATCTTGACTAAACAGATTTCAAATAGCTAAAAATTAAAACTGCCTACACTTTAACTTACGTTAATTTTGATCCATTTTTTATCATGTTATAGCAATTCTTTAAAACATGTTAGTTCTATTATTTTCTTACATGATGAAAAGAATAACATCCATGGCATATAATGAATATTATTCTTCATTTGTATACCACATCTTCACATTATAAAATATAGCTGAATTTGCAGGCTTCAAAGTTAGCATCTGTTTCTCATTAATCAGCTTTCCTTTCCTCTGGTGATAGTGATATAATTACAGTCAGGTATACACACCTGGCTTCATGTATTCTTATTAGTGAAACACCATTATTATTTTTTAAAAAATTTTTATTGCATTATAGGTTTTGTGGTACATCTGCAGAACGTGCAAGATAGTTGCATAGGTACACACATGGCAGTGTGTTTTGCTGCCTTCCTCCCCTTCACCCACACTTGGCATTCATCCCCAGGCTATTCCTCCCCAGTCCCACCGCTGTCCCTCCCCCATTCTCCCCAATAGACCCCAGGGTGTAGTAGACCCCTCTCTGTGTCCATGTGTTCTCATTTTTCTCAACTACTTATGAGTGAGTATATGCGGCATTTCTTTTTCTGTTCTTGTGTCAGTTTGCTGAGAATGATGTTCTCCAGTTTCATCCATGTCCTTACAAAGGACACAAACTCATAATTTTTTTAATTGCATCATTGCTTATTTGCCAGATATGAGAATCAACCCAAATATCCCTCAGTAGAGCAGCATTTAAATACACAAGTCACAAGAACACTGTGGTATATTCTCCATTTGGAAGTAAGTCTATTCTAGGAAGGCAGCCTTACAAACTAAAACAAGACTTGCCTCACAATATGTGTGTAATGATCCCATTTTCACTCGAAAAGTAAGATAAACACAATAAAAATAAGATGAGGAGAGAAATGGAACTGTTGAAGGCAATTATCTTGAGAGAATGGAATAAGAGATGGAATTCGGCTTTTTTATTACATATTTATAAAACATCTAATTTTTTAAAATTCAAACAACTCCACAAAGTTTGTATATTTTCAATGTTTTTTCTTTTTAAAATTTTTTTTTATTGCATTATAGGTTTTGGGGTACATGTGCAGAACGTGCAAGATAGTTGCATAGGTACACACATGGCACTGTGTTTTGCTGCCTTCCTCCCCTTCACTGACACTTGGCATTTATCCCCAGGCTATCCCTACCCAGCACCCCCCCACTGTCCCTCCCCCATTCCCCCAATAGACCCCAGTGTGTAGTAGACCCCCTCTCTGTGTCCATGTGTTCTCATTTTTCTCACCCACATATGAGTGAGTATATGCAGTATTTCTTTTTCTGTTCTTGTGTCAGTTTGCTGAGAATGATGTTCTCCAGATTCATCCATGTCCTTACAAAGGACACAAACTCATCATTTTGTATTGCTGCATAATATTCCATGGTGTATATGTGCCACATTTTCCCAGTCCAGACTATCATCCTTGGGCATTTGGGTTGTTCCAGTTTTTTGCTATTGTAAACAGTGCTGCAATGAACATTCGCGTGCATGTGTTTTTATAGTAGAACGATGTATAGTCCTTTGGATAGATACCCAGTAATGGGGTTGCTGGGTCAAATGAAATTTCTATTTCTAGGTCATTGAAGAATCGGCGCACTTTCTTCCACAATGGTTGAACTAATTTACACTCCCACCAACAGTGTAAGAGAGTTCTTATTTCTCCACATCCTCTCCAGCATCTGCTGTCTCCAGATTTTTTAATGATCGCCATTCTAACTGGCGTGAGACGGTATCTCAGTGTGGTTTTGATTTGCATCTCTCTAATGACCAGTGATGATGAGCATTTTTTCATGTATTTGTGGGCCTCATGTATGTCTTCTTCTGTAAAGTGTCTGTTCATATCCTTTGCCCATTTTTGAATGGGCTTGTTTGTTTTTTTCCTGTAAATCTGTTTGAGTTCTTTGTAAATTCTTGATATGAGCCCTTTTTCAGATGTGTAAACTGCAAAGATTTCTTCCCATTCTGATGGTTGCTGATTAACTCTAGTGACTGTTTCTTTTGCTGTGCAGAAGCTGTGGAGTTTGATTAGGTCCCATTTCTCTATTTTGGCTTTTGTTGCCAAAGCTTTTGGTGTTTTGTTCATGAAGTCCTTGCCTACTTTTATGTCCTGAATGGTTTTGCCTAGATTTTTTTCTAGGGTTTTTATGGTGTCAGGTCTTATGTTTAAGTCTTTAATCCATCTGGAGTTAATTTTAGGGTAAGGTGTCAGGAAGGGGTCCAGTTTCTTCTTTCTGCACATGGGCAGCCAGTTTTCCCAACACCATTTATTAAATAGGGAATCATTTCCCCATTGCTTGTTTTTGTCTGGTTTATCAAAGATAATATGGTAGTAGATATGTTGTGTTGCCTCTGATGCTTCGGTTCTGTTCCATTGGTCTATATCTCTGCTTTGGTACCAGTACCATGCTGTTTTGATTACTGTAGCCTTGTAGTATAGTTTGAAGTCTCGTAGTGTGATGCCTCCCACTGTGTTATTTTTGCACAGAATTGACATGTCTGTGCGGGCTTTTTTTTTGGTTCCATGTGAAATTCATGGTGGTTTTTACCAGTTCTGTGAAGAAATTCAATGGTAGTTTGATGGGGATAGCATTAATTGTGTAAATTACTTTGGGCAGTATAGCCATTTTCACGATATTGATTCTTCCTAATTACGAACATGGAATGTTTCTCCATCTGTTTGTGTCCTCTCTTACTTCTTTGAGCAGTGGTTTGTAGTTTTCCTTTAAGACGTCCCTTACGTTCCTTGTCAGTTGTATTTCTAGGTATTTTATTTTCTTTGTAGCAATTGTGAATGGCAGTTGGTTCTTGATTTGGTTCTCTTTAAGTCTGTTATTGGTGTATAGGAATTCAGGTGATTTTTGCACATTGATTTCATATCCTGAGATTTTGCAGAAGTTACTTATGAGTTTCAGGAGCTTTTGGGCTGAGGTGATGGGGTCTTCTAAGTATACTATCATGTCGTCTGCAAATAGAGACAATTTGGCTTCCATCTTTCCTATTTGAATACACTTTATTTCTTTTTCTTGCCTGATGGCTCTGGCTAGATATTCCTGTACTATGTTGAATAGGAGTGGTGAGAGAGGGCAACCTTGTCTAATGCCGGATTTCAAAGGGAATGCTTCCAGTTTTTGCCCATTAACTATGATATTGGCTGTTGGTTTGTCGTAAACAGCTTTTATTACTTTGAGATATGTTCCATCAATACCGACTTTATTGAGGGATTTTAGCATAAAGGCTGTTCAATTTTGTCAAATGCCATCTCTGCGTCAATTGAGATAGTCATGTGGTTTTTGTTTTTGCTTCTGCTTATGTGGTGAATTACATTGATACAGTTGCGTAAGTTGAACCAGACTTGCATCCCCGGGATGAATCGTATGTGATCATGATGGATAAGTTATTTAATGTTCTGTTGCAATCGGTTTGCCAGTATTTTATTGAAGATTTTGCATCTATGTTGATCATGAATATTGGTCTAAAATTTTCTTTTCTTGTTGAGTCTCTACCGGGTTTTGTTATCAGGATGACGTTGGTCTCATTAAATGATCCTGGAATGGCTCCCTCTTTTTGAATTATTTGGAATAGTTTCAGAAGGAATGGTACCAGATCCTCTTTTTGTGCCTGGTAGAATTCAGCTGTGAACCCATCTGGACCTGGGCTTTTTCTCTGTGGTAGGCTCTTAATTGCTGCCTCAGCTTCAGAAATTGTTATTGGTCTATTCATAGTTTCGGCTTACTTCTGGTTTAGGCTTGAGAGGACACAGGCGTCCAGGAATTTATCCATTTCTTCCTGATTTACTAGTTTATGTGCATACAGTTGTTTGTAGTATTCTCTGATGATGGTTTGAATTTCTGTGGAATCTGTGGTGATTTCCCCATTATCGTTTTTTATTGCATCTATTTGGTTTTTCTCTCTTTTCATTTTTATCACTCTGGCTAGTTACCTGTCTATTTTGTTGATGTTTTCGGAAAACCAGCTCTTAGATTTATTGATTTTTTGAAGGGTTTTTCTTGTCTCTATCTCCTTCAGTTCTACTCTGATCTTAGTTATTTCTTGGCTTCAGCTAGGTTTTGAGCTTTTTGATCTTGTTCCTCTACCTCTTTCAATTGTGACGATAGGGTGTCAATTTAGGATCTCTCCACTCTTCTCATGTGGGCACTTATTGCAAAATATTTTCCTCTACAGACTGCTTTATATGTGTCCCAGAAGTTCTGGTATGTTGTGTCTTCATTCGCGTTGGTTTCAAAGAACATCTTTATTTCTGCCTTCATTTCTTTTTTTTTTTTTAATTTTTGTTGCATTATAGGTTTTGGGGTAACTGTGTAGAACGTGCAAGGTAGTTACATAGGTACACACATGGCAGTGTGTTTTGCTGCCTTTCTCTCCTTCACCCACACTTGGCATTCATCCCCAGGCTATCCCTCCCAACACCCCCCGCTGTCCCTCCCCCATTCCTTCCAATAGGCCACAGTGTATAGTAGACCGCCTCTCTGTGTCCATGTGTTCTCGTTTTTCTCACCCACCTATGAGTGAGTATATGCGGTATTTCTTTTTCTGTTCTTGTGTCAGTTTGCTGAGAATGATGTTCTCCAGATTTATTCATGTCCTTACAAAGAACACAATCTCATCATTTTTGATTGCTGCATAATATTCCATGGTGTATATGTGCCACATTTTCCTAGTCCAGTCTATCATCATTGGGCGTGTGGGTTGGTTCGAGTTCTTTGCTATTGTAAACAGTGCTGCAATGAACATTCGTGTGCATGTGTCTTTATAGTAGAACAATTTATAGTCCTTTGGATATATACCCAGTAAAGGGATTGCTGGGTCAAATGGAATTTCTATTTCTAGGTCCCTGAGGAATCGTCACACAGTCTTCCACAGTGGTTGAACTAATTTACACTTTCACCAACAGTGTAAGAGTGTTTCTATTTCTCCACATCCTCTCCAGCATCTGCTGTCTCCTGAATTTTTAATGATCGCCATTCTAACTGGCGTGAGATGGTATCTCAATGTTGTTTTGATTTGCATCTGTCTAATGACCAGTGATGATGAGCACTTTTTTATATGTTTGTTGGCCTCATGTATGTCTTCTTTTGTAAAATGTCTTTTCATATTCTTTGCCCATTTTTGAATGGGCTTGTTTGTTTTTTTCCTGTAAATCTGTTTGAGTTATTTGTAAATTCTGGATATCAGCCCTTTGTCAGATGTGTAAACTGCAAAGATTTTTTTCCCATTCTGATGGTTGCCGATTCACTCCAGTGACTGTTTTCTTTGCCATGCAGAAGCTGTGGAGTTTGATTAGGTCCCATTTGTCTATTTTGGCTTCTGTTGCCAATGTTTCGGTGTTTTCTTCTTGACGTCCTTGCCTATTCTTATGTCCTGAATGGTTTTGAATAGATTCTCTTCTAGGGTTTTTAAGGTGTCAGGTCTTACGTTTAAGTGTTTAATCCATCTGGAGTTAATTTTAGTGTAAGGTGTCAGAAAGGGGTCCAGTTTCTGCTTTCTACACATGGCTAGCCAGTTTTTCCAACACCATTTATTTAATAGGAAATTATTTCCCCATTGCTTGTATTTCCTGGTTTATCAAAGATAATATGGTTCTAGATATGTTGTGTTGCCTCCGATTCTTCTTTTCTGTTTCATTGCTCTATATCTCCGTTTTGTTACCAGTACCATGCTGTTTTGATTACTGTAGCCTTGTAGTATCGTTTGAAGTCTGGTAGTGTGATGCCTCCCGCTGTGTTCTTTTTGCTTAGAGTTGACTTGGCTATGCGGGCTTCTTTTTGGTTGCATATGAAATTCATGGTGGTTTATTCCAATTCTGTGAAGAAATTCAATGGTAGTTTGATGGGGATAGCATTGATTGTGTAAATTACTTTGAGCAGTGTAACCATTTTCATGATATTGATTCTTCCTAATTACGAACATGGAATGTTTCTCTATCTGTTTGTGTCCTCTATTATTTCATTGAGCAGCGTTTTGTAGTTTTTCTTAAAGACATTCCTTGTGAGTTGTATTCCTAGGTATTTTATTTTCTTTGTAGCAATTGTGAATGGCAGTTCGTTCTTGATTTGGTTCTCTTTAAGTTTGTTACTGGTGTATAGGAATGCTTGTGATTTTTGAACATTGATTTTATATCCCGAGACTTTGCTGAAGTTGCTTATCTGATGCAGGAGCTTTTGGGCTGAGGTGATGCTGTCTTCTTGGTATACAATCATGTCGTCTGAAAGTAGAGATAATTTGGCTTCCGCCTTTCATAGTTGAATACCCTTTATTTCTTTTTCTTACCTGATTGCTCTGGCTAGAACTTCCAGTACTAGGTTGAATAGGAGTGGTGAGAAAGGGCATCCTTGTCTAGTGCCGGATTTCAAAGGGAATGCTTCCAGTTTTTGCACATTAAGTAAGATATTGGCTGTTGGTTTGTCGTAAATGCTTTTATTGTTTTGAGATACGTTCCATCTATACCGAGTTTATTGAGCGTTTTTAGCATAAAGGGCTGTTGAATTTTGTCAAAGGCCTTCTCTGCGTCAATTGAGATAATCATGTGGTTTTTGTATTTGCTTCTGTTTATGTGGTGAATTACATTTATAGACTTGTGTATACTGAACCAACCTTGCATCCCTGGGATGAATCCTACTTGATAATGATGGATAAGTTTTTTAATGTGCTGTTGCAATCGAGTTGCCAGTATTTTATTGAAGATATTTGCATCTATGTTCATCATGGTTATTGGCCTGAAGTTTTTGTTGTTGTTGTTGAGTCTCTGTCAGGTTTTGGTATCAGGATGATGTTGGTCTCATAAAATGATTTCGGAAGGGTTCCCTCTTTTTGGATTATTTGGAATAGTTTCAGAAGGAATGGTACCAGATCCTCTTTGTGTGTCTGGTAGAATTCAACTGTGAACCCATCTGGACCTGGGCTTTTTGTGTGTGGTAGGCTCTTAATTGCTGCCTCAACTTCTGACCTTGCTATTGGTCTATTCATAGTTTCAGCTTCCTCCTGGTTTAGGCTTGGGAGGACACAGGCGTCCAGGAATTTATCCATTTCTTCCTGATTTACTAGTTTATGTACATAGAGATGTTTGTAGTATTCTCTGATTATGGTTTGAATTTCTGTGGAAACTCTGGTGATTTACCCATTATCGTTTTTTATTGCATCTATTTGGTTTTTCTCTCTTTTCTTTTTTATCAGTCTGGCTAGTTGCCTGTCTATTTTGTTGATCTTTTCGAAAATCCAGCACTTAGATTTATTGATTTTTTTAAAGGGCTTTTCTTGTCTCTATCTCCTTCAGTTCTGCTCTGATCTTAGTTATTTCTTGTCTTCGGCTAGGTTTTGAGCTTTTTTGATCTTGCTCCTCCAGCTGTTTCAATTTTGATGATAGGGTGTCAATTGTAGATCTCTCCACTCTTCTCATGTGGGCACTTATTGCTATATATTTTCCTCTACAGACTGCTTTAAATGTGTCCCAAAGATTGTGCTACGTTGTGTCTTCATTCTCGTTGGTTTCAAACAACTTCTTTATTTCTGCCTTCATTTCATTGTTTATCCAATCATCATTCAAGGGCCAGTTGTTCAGTTTCCATGAAGCTGTGCGGTTCTGAGCTATTTTCTGAATTCTGAGTTCCAACTTGATTGCACTGTGGTCTGAGAGACTGTTTGTTATGATTTTCCTTGTTTCGCATTTGCTGAGGAGTGCTTTACTTCCAATTATGTGGTCAATTTTGGAGTAGGTGTGATGTGGTGCTCAGAAGAATGTATATTCTGTGGATTTGGGGTGGAGAGTTCTGTAAATGTCTATCAGGTTCGCTTTTTCCAGGTCTGAGTTCACATCCTGGATATCCTTGTTAATTTTCTTTCTGGTTGATCCGTCTGATATTGACAGTGGAGTGTTAAAGTCTCCCACTATTATTGTGTGGGAGTCTAAGTCTCTTTTTAAGTCATTAAGAACTTGCCTTATATATCTGGGTGCTCCTACATTGGTTCCATATATATTTAGAATCGTTAGTTCTTCTTGTTTTAGCGATCCTTTTACCATTATGTAATGACATTCTTTTTTCTTTTTGATCTTTGCTGCTTTAAAGTCTATTTGATCAGAGACAAGAATTGCAACTCCTGTTTTCTTTTGCTCTCCATTTGCTTGGTAAATCTTCATCCATTCTTTTATTTTGAGTCTTTGTGTATCTTTGCGTGTGAGGTGGGTTTCCTGGATACAGCACACCGATAAGTTTTGTTTTTCTATCCTATTTGCCAGTCTGTGTCTTTTGATTGGTGCATTTAGCCCATTTTCATTTAGGGTTAATATTGTTATGTGTGAATTTGATACTGCCATTTTGATGCTACCTGGCTGTTTTGCCCATTGTTTCATGTACATTCTTCATTTTGTTGATGGTCTTTAGCATTTGGTATGCTTTTAACATGGCTGGTACTTGTTGTTTCTTTCTATGTGTAGTGCCGCTTTCATAAGCTCTTGTAAACAGGGCTAGTGGTGACAAAATCTCTGAGTACTTGCTTGTTCATGAAGGATTTTATTTTTCCTTCACTTATGAAACTCAGTTTGGCTGGATATGAAATTCTGGGTTGAAAGTTCTTTTCTTTAAGGATGTTGAATATTGGCCCCTACTCTCTTTTTGCTTGTAAAGTCTCTGCCGAGAGATCTGCGGTGAGTCTGATGGGCTTCCCTTTGTGGGTGACCCGACCTTTCTCTCTGGCTGCCCTTAATATTTTCTCCATCATTTCAACGCTGGTTAATTTGACGATTCTGTGCTTTGAAGTTGCTCTTGTTGCGGAGTATCTTTGTGGTGTTCTCTGTATTTCCTGGAGTTGAGTATTGACCTGTCTTGCTAGGTTGTGGAAATTTTCCTGGATAATATCCTGAAGAGTGTTTTCTAGCTTGGATTAATTCTCTTCATCACATTCTGGTACACCTATCAAACGTAGGTTGGGTCTCTTCACATAGTTCCACATTTCTTGGAGATTTTGTTCATTTCTTTTGGTGCTTTTTTCTTCAATCTTGATTTCTCGTTTAATTTCATTGAGTTGATCTTCAACTTCTGATATTCTTTCTTCTGCTTGGTCAATTCGGCTGTTGAAACTTGTGCATGCTTCGCGAAGTTCTCGTGTTGTGTTTTTCAGCTCCTTCAACTCATTCGTATTCCTCTCTAAGTTGTCCATTCTTGTTATCGTTTCCTCGAATCTTTTTTCCAATCTTTTTTCAAGGTTCTTAGTTTCTTTGCACTGATTTAGAACGTGTTCTTTTTGCTCACTTACATTTCTCATTATCCACTTTCTGAAGTCTGATTCCATAATTTAGTCACACTCATTCTCCGTCCAGCTTTGTTCCCTTGCTGGTGAGGAGTTTTGGTCCTTTTTTGGAGGTGAGATGTTTTGGTTTCGGGTGTTTTCCTCCTTTTTGAGCTGGTTTCTTCCCATCTTTATGGATTTATCTGCCTGTCGTCTTAGTAGTTGCTGATTTTTCAATTGGATCTCTGTGTGGACTCTGAGATTTTTTGATGAAGTATTTCTGTTACTTAGTTTTCCTTCTAATGGTCTAGCCCCTCTGCTGTATGAGTGCTGAGGTCCTCTCCAGGCTCTGCTTTCCTGGGGTATATACTGTAGCAGCTACAGAACAGTGAGGGATGATACCAGTTTCTTCTGCTGTCTTTGTTCCAGAATGATGCTCGCCAAATGTCAGTCTGATTCGTCCTTTTTGGGGGTGACTCTTTGGATATACAGGGTTCAGGGAGGTGCTTGAGGAGACGGTCTGTGCTTTATAGGAGCTCCAGTGCTGAGCTGTGAGCTCCATTGTTCATTCAGGGTTGTTGGGTGGTTGTTTATATCTGCTGCAATAGAACTCATAAAACACCACCTTTTTTTCCCCCCTTAGATGCTCTTTCTCAGGCAGTTGGGGCGTTGTTTATGTGTATCTGTTGCACTGTCCTGCCCCACTAGGAGGCAGTCTATTCACTATTTGTCTGCCGGGGCTCAGACCTGCTAGCGCGGGTCCGCCCTGTTGCTGCTGGGCTCCCTTCTGCTGTGGAGCGCTCCCCTCTCCTGGCGGAGTCTCTCTGTTATGACAGGTTGCCTCGGCAACAGCAGGCTGCGTCAGCCCTGGGTGGTACTTCAGTAGGGGTAGATTGCGTCAGTAATGGTGGATGCCCCTCCCTCACTGGGCTGCACCGTCCTAGATGCCAGCAGCAAAATTCTCAGCCCCAAGTGCCTCCAGTCGCCGCCCTGCTTGTCCCCATGAGGGTGGGACCCACCGAGCCCGATCACCTAGCTCCCTGCCTCAGAGTCTGTCCTCTCTCTCTCTCTTCCTCTCTGCAAGCTGAAAGTTCGACTCTCTCACTGGCCCCCCATTAGCCTGCCCATAGGGCACTGGGATCCCTGAGATCTCCCATGCCACTGCCCACTCTACTGGCTCAGATCACACTTCCCAGGAAACTCCTGGTCTGGCTCATTGTCCAAGTCCCTTTCAGTCAGATGGACATGCCAATCTGCCCTTCCAAATCTCAGATTTTCGGTTTAACAGGGCACCCAGACCAGTGAGTTTTGTGCTGGGTCCTGCTGCAGCGCCGGCCTAAGCAGCCCTGCAAGCCGGCTAAGCTAGCCGGCTCTTCTAGCATCCCATGTCTCTCCCACACCTGGGACTTTCAATGCTCTGTGGGCAAAAAAGGTCCATCTGAGAATGAGGATAGGACTCACCCTCTGTGCCTTCACTGAGAGCTGCAATCCAGAGTAACTTCTACGATGCCATCTTGACCTTTGACTTCTGATATTCTTTCTTCTGCTTGGTCAAATCGGCTGTTGAAACTTGTGCATGCTTCCTGAAGTTCTCGTGTTGTGTTTTTCAGCTCCTTAAATTCATTCATATTCCTGTCTAAGTTGGCCATTCTTGTTATTAATTCCTCGAATCTTTTTTCAAATCTTTTTTTCAAGGTTCTTAGTTTCTTTGCACTGATTTAGAACATGTTCTTTTAGCTCACTGAAGTTTCTCATTATCCACTTTCTGAAGTCTGATTCCTTCATTTCATCACACTCATTCTTTGTCCAGCTTTGTTCCCTTGCTGTTGAGGAGTTTTGGTCCTTTGTAGGAGGTGAGGTGTTTTGGTTTCGGGTGTTTTCCTCTTTTTTGCGCTAGTTTTTTCCCATCTTTATGGATTTATCCGCCTGTCATCTTAGTAGTTGCTTTTTATTCAATTGGGTCTCTGTGTGGATGGTGAGATTGTTGATGATGAAGTATTTCTGTTACTTAGTTTTTATTCTAATGGTCTAGCCCCTCTGCTGTATGAGTACTGAGGTCCAGTCCAGGTCCTGCTTGTCTGGGGTATACCTGTAGCAGCTGCAGAACAGTGAGGGATGATACCAGTTTCTTCTGCTGTCTTTGTTCCAGAATGATGCCCGCCAAATGTTAGTCTAATTAGTCCTTTTTTGGGGTGACTCTTTAGATATACAGGGGTCAGGGGGATGCTTGAGGAGACGGTCTGTGCTGTATAGGAGCTGCAGTGCTGAGCTGTGAGCTCCGTTGTTCATTCAGGGTTGTTGGGAGGTTGTTTATGTCTGCTGCAACAGAACTCATAAAACACCACCCTTTTTTTCCCCCCTTAGATGCTCTGTCTCAGGGAGTTGGGGCTTTCTTTATGAGTATCTGCTGGACTGTCCTGCTTTACTAGGAGGCAGTCTATTCACTATTTGCCTGCTGGGGCTCCACCCTGCTAGTGTGGGTCCGCCCTGTTGCTGCTGGGCTCCATTCTGCTTTGGAGCACTGCCCCCTCCTGGCGGAGTCTCTCTGTTATTGCAGGTTACCTCGGCATCGGCTGGCTGTGTCAGCCCTGGGCGGTACTTCAGTAGGAGCAGATTGCGTTTCTAGTGGCGGACTCCTTTCCCCCACCGGGATGCATTATCCTACATGCCAGCAGCAAAACTCTCAGCCCCAAGCGCCTCCAATTGCCGCCCTGCTTGTCCCCATGTGGGTGGGACCGGCCGAGGCTGATCACCCAGCTTCCTGCCTCAGAGTCCATCCTCTCTCTCTCTCACTTCCTCTCCCCAAGCTGAAAGGTCGACTCTCTCACTGACACCCCAGTAGCCTGCCAATAGGGCACTGGGATCCGTGTGATTCATGTGATCTCCCATGCCGCTGCCCACTGCAGATCATGCTTTTTTTTTCTCAGATCACGCTTCCCAGGAATCTCCTGGTCTGGCTCATTGTCCAAGTCCCATTCAATCAGATGGACATGCCAATCTGCCCTTTCAAATCTCAGATTTCCGGTTTTACAGGGCACACAGACCAGTGAGTTCTGTGTCGGGTCCCGCTGCAGCGCTGGCCAAAGTGGCTGTGCGAGCTGGCTGCACAAGCCAGCTGTCCTAGCATCCCGTGTCTCTCCCACACCTGGGAATTTCAATGCTCTGTGGGCAAAAAAGGTCCATCCGAGTATGCTGCTAGGACTCACCCTCTGCGCCTTCACTGAGAGCTGCAATCCTGAGTCGCTTCTATGACGCCATCTTGCGAGTCAATCCCAGTGGTTTATTTTCCATGGCCACTTATTCAAATCCTCAGTGAAGAATCTTATATATCTGGAAAATACTCAGGAATCTCTTGTATATAGCCACTTATTCAGAGTCTCACTGCATAAGTCACACCTGGGGAACAGACTAGAGATTATTTGGTATGATCATACACCCACTGTCTCAGTGAGAAATGCAGAGCTGAGAAATATTCAAGAGGAAAGAGTCAGAAGTCTATTTTATGTGTTCACTCATTCAGAAACTCCCAAAAGAATACACAACTTGGGATTAGTCAGAGTCCAGGTCATATGGCCACTCAATCACAGCATTAGCGAATAATGCACAATGGGCAATAGTAATGAGTCTATTTCATTTAGCCTATCATTCACAGCTTCAGTGAGTAACAAAGAGCTGTGGAGTAGTCAGGACCCTATTTAAGGTAGCCATAATTTAAGCAGCTCCATGGAAGATACACACATTCATGATAGTCAGGAGGCTTTTTGATATGGACACTCATACAGAACCTCTTTAAATACTGAACAAGGGGGGAATTATCACTAGTCTATTTCATATCGTGATTCATTTGATGAGTCAAAATATAACACACACCTGTGGTGTAAAGTAAGGTCTATTTCATAAGGCCACTCTTTCTGTGTTTCAATGAATAATATGTATATCTGCAAAGGCAGGATTCTCTTTCACATGGCCACTCGTTCAGGGCCTCTGTGAATAAAATTCCCCTCAGATATTGTCAAGGGTCTACTTCAAATGGGTACACATTCAGAGTCTCTGAAACTAATGTACACCAGAGCATTACACAAGAGTCTCTTTTTTAAGGCCTACTTAGTCAGAGTCCCATTCAATAAAACACACCTGGGGAAGAGTTAAGAGTCTACTTCATGTAGCCAGTCATTTATAGCCTCAGTGAATAATGCACAGCAGGGTAACAATCGAGCATTTTCACTATGCACACTCATTCTGTGCCTCCCTGAATGATACACACCTGGGGAATCCTCAGGATTCTATTTCATACTACCACTCATTTAGAACCGTATTGAATAATATACAATGGAGCAATATTCAGGTGTCTATGTAATAGTCAGGCCTCTCATTCAACGTTTCAGGGAATAATAAACTTCTATGGAGTAATCAGGATGCTGTTTAAGATATCCACGAATTAAGTGTCTTCCTGAATGATACACAACTTGGTGATAGTCAGGAGTCTATTTTATATGAACTCTCATCTGCATATCGCTGAGTAATACACACCTTGGAAAGTGTCAGGTATCAATTTGGTATGGAAACTGATACAGAACCCGTTTGTATAATGCACACACGCAGAACAATAAGGAGTCTTTGTCATACGGCTCCTCATTCAGACAAACAGTGAATAACGCACATGTGGAGTAATTAGAGGTCTGTTTTATATGGCCCCTCTTTCACAGCCTCACTGAATATTACACCCTTGTGATATAGTCTGGAGTCTGCTTTTTATGGCCACTCATTCAGAGAATCACTCAATAATGCACACCTGCAGAACAGTCATAAGTCTCTCTGTGGAATATTCAGGAGACATTTTCATGTGGCCTATCATTCGGAGGGTCACTGAATAATGTGGTGTTGTCACGAGTCTATTTTATGTAGACACATATTCAGAGCCTCAGTGAATAAGGCAGATTCTAGCTATAGTAAAAAATCTAGTTAATATGGCCACATCTTCTGAGCCTCACTGAAGCATACACACCTGGAGAATGGAGTCTATTTTCAATGGATATTCATTCAGAGCCTCAGTAAATAATGCACACCTATGGTGTAGCCAGGAGTTTATTTCATTTGGACACACATTCATCGCCTCAGTGGACAATATGCACATGAGGATTAGTCAGGATTCCATTTTATATGGCCACTGACTCGTAACCTTAGTGAATAATTGCCAAATGTAAAGTACTCAGCAGTCTATTTCACATAGGCACTCATTCAGAGATTCACTGAATAATACAAATATTTAAGATAGAGAGCATCCTGTTTTATATGGTCACACAAGAAAAGCCTCACTGAGTGACACCTGGGGAAGCGTTAGGAGTCTACTTTATATAGCCTCTCATTTACAGCCTCAGAGAATAATGCAAACGTGTGGAATAGTCACTAGTCTATTTTATATGGCCACAAAATCAAAGCCTGAGTCAGTAATAATAAACTTTGGAATAGTCACTAGTCTATTCCATATGCCCAAATATTTAGAGTCAGAGTCAATAATACACACCTGTGAACTAGTCAGAAAACTATTTAATATGGCCAAACTTTCAGAGCCTCAGTGAATAATGCATACCTGAGGAAAAATCAGGACTCTATTACATGTGGCATCTATTTTAGAGCTTCATTGAATAAGGAACACGTGTATTGTAGTCAGAATTCTCTTTCATATAGTCGCATATTCAGAGGCTAACTGAGTAACATATACCTTGGGAAAAATCAGGATTCTATTTTGTATAGCCACTCATTTACAGCCGAATGTAAAAATGCATGCCTGAGGAGCATTCAGGAGTCTCCATTTTATGGTCACCCATTCAGAGCCTCACAGAATAATACAGACCTATGGAAACGTCAGGGCTGTATTTTCCATTGTGACTTATTCAAAACCTCACTGAAGAATCATATATATCTGGAAAATTGTCAGAATTCTCTTATATATAGCCAGGTATTCAGAGAGTCACTGAATAATGGACACCTGGGGAATAGTCTGGAGACTATTTGACATGACCGTTCACCCAGCGACTCAGTGGAAAATGCAGAGCTGAGAAATAGTCAAGAGGATAGAGTCAGGAGTCTATTTTTTTGTGGTCACACGTTCAGAAACTCACTGAAGAATACACATTTTAGTAATAGAAAGGGTCCAGGTCATATGGACACTTAATCACAGCATTACCTAATAATGCACAATGGGGCAATAGTAAGAAGTCTATTTTGTAGGGCCTCTCATTAAAAGCTTCAGTGCAAAATAAACAGCATTTTAGAATTGAGGACCCTATTTAATGTAGTCCAAAATAAATAAGCTCTGTGAATGATAAACACACGTGTGATAGTCAGGAGACTATTTGATATGGACACTCATACCGAATCTTTTTGAATACTTCATATGTGGGGAATAATCACTAGTCTGTTTCATATGGTGATTCGTTTGGAGAGTCAAAAAATAACGCACACCTGTGGAGTAAAATGGGGTCTATTTCATAAGACCACACTTTTACTGTTTTAGTGAATAATATTTATATCTTATAGGTCTGGAATCTCTTTCACATGGCCACTCGTTTAGGGCCTCTGTGAATAATACTCCTCCCAGAAATAGTCAAGGGTCTACTTCAAATGGCTACACATTCAGACTCTGTGTAAGTAATGAACACCTGGGCAATACACTGGGGTCTCTTTTCTATGCCCACTTAGTCAGGGTCTCATTCAATAATAAACACCTGCGCAGGAGTTTAGGGTCTACTTCATGTAGACACTCATTTAAAGCCTCAGTGAATAATGCACAACAGGGTAATAGTCGAGCATTTTTTATATGGCCACTCATTCTTTGCCTCCCTGAATGATATACACCTGAAGAATCCTCATAATTCTATTTCATACTACCACTCATTTAGAACCTTATTGAATAATTCACAATGGAGCAATAGTCAGCTGTCTATTTTATGTGGCCCCTTAAACAAAGTTTCAGTGAATAATCAACTTATATGGAGTAATCAGGATGCTGTTTAAGATATCCACGAATTAAGTGCCTTCCTGAATAATACACACCTGGGTGAGAGTCGGCAGTTTATTTCATATGAACTCTACTTCTGGGTATCGCTGAGTGATACACACCTGAAGGAGTGTCAGGAGTCTATTTGGTATGGACGCTCATACAGAACCTGTTTGAATAATGCACACATGGAGAATAATCAGGAGTCTATGTCATAAGGCTACTCATTCAGACAAACAGTGAATAATGCACATGTGGAGTAATTAGAAGTCTGTTTTCTATGGCCCTCTTTCACAGCCTCACTGAATATTACATACTTGTGATATAATCTGGAGTCTATTTTTTATGACCACTCACTCAGAGAATCACTGAATGATGCACACCTGCGGAATAGACAGAAGTGTTTTTTCTATGGCTCTTCATTGAGAGCCTCACAAAAGTTCTTCACCTGGGGAAATAGTCAGGATTTACTTTTATCCCCTCACTCAGAATCTCACTGAATAATACACACATGTGGCATAGTAAGGAGACTTTTTCATGTGGCCTCTCATTCGGAGTGTCACTGAGTAATGTGGTGTAGTCAGGAGTCTATTTCATGTAGACAGATATTCAGAGCCTCAGTGAATAAGACAGACCCTTGCTCTAGTAAGGAATCTAATTAATATGACCACGTCTTCTGAGGCTCACTGAATAATACACACCTGCAGAATAATTTGGAGTCTATTTTCGATGGACATTCATTCAGATCCTCAGTAAATAATGCACACCTGTGGATTAGCCAGCGGTCCATTTTGTTTGGTCACTCATTCCTTGCCTCATTGGACAATATGCACGTGTGGACTAGTCAGGATTTCATTTTATATGGCCACTGACTCATAACCTCAGTGAATAACGCACAAATGTAAAGTACTCAGAAGTCTATTTCATATAGCCACACATTCAGAGATACACTGAATAATACAAATATTTATGATAGAGAGCATCCTGTTTTATATGATCACACAAGAACAGCCTCACTGTGTAACAATCACCTAGGGAAGTATTGGGAGTCTACTTTATATAGCCTCTCATTTACAGCCTCAGCGAATAATGCACATGTGTGGAATAGACACTGGTCAATTTTATATGGCCACATAATCAAAGCCTGTGTGAGTAATACAAAACTTTGGAATAGTCACTAGTCTATTCCTTATGCCCAAATATTTAGAGTCAGAGTCAATAATACACGCCTTTGTACTAGTCAGGAAACAATTTCATATGGCCAAGGTTTCAGAGCTTCAGTGAATAATACATACCTGAGAAATACTCAGGACGCTATTATATGTGTCATCTATTTCAGAGCTTCATTGAATAAGGAACACCTCTATTGTAGTCAGAATTCTATTTTGCATAGCCACATATTCAGAGCCTACGTGAATAACATACACCTTGGGGAAATACAAGATTCTATTTTGTATAGCCACTCATTTAGAGCCGAATGTAGAAATGCACACCTGCGGAGTATTAAGGAGTCTCTATTTTATAGCCACTCATTCAGAGCCTTACAGAAGAAAACAGAACTATGGAAAATTCAGAAGTGCATTTCACATGGCCACTTATTCAAAACCTCAGTGAAGTATCATATATATCTGGAAAAACTAAGGACTCTATTATACATAGCCACTTGTTCAAAGACTCACTGAATAATGCAAACCACTTGTTCAAAGACTCACTGAATAATGCAAACATTGGGAATGGTCTACAGATTTTTGATATGACCATTCACCCAGTGACTCAGTGGAAAATGCAGACCTGCGAAATAGTCAAGAGGATAGAGTCAGGAGTCTATTTTATGTGGTCACTCCTTCAGAAACTCATTGAAAAATACACACTTTGGGAATACTCAGAGTCCATTTCACATGGCCCCTCAATCACAGCATTACCGAATAATGCTCAATGGGGCAATAGTAAGGATTTTCTTTCATATGGACTCCCATTCAGAGCTTCGGTTTGTAATAAACAGCTGTGGAGTAGTCATGACCCTATTTAAGGTAGCCACAAGTTACGCAGCTCTGTGAATGATACAAACATGCGTGAGAGTCAGGAGACAATTTGATATGGACACTCATACAGAACCTCTTCGAGTACAGCACATGTGGAGAATAATCACTAGTCTATTTCATATGGTGATTCATTTGGAGACTCAAAAAATAACGCACACCTGTGGTGTTAAATGGGGTCTATTTCACAAGGCCACACTTTAAGTGTTTTAGTGAATAATATGAATATCTGATAAGTCAGGAATCTCTTTCACATGGCCACTTGTTCAGGGCCTCTGTGAATAATACTCCCCTCAGAAGTAGTCAAGGGTCTACTTCAAATGGCTACACATTTAGAGTCTCTGTAAGTAATGAACACCTGGGCAATACAGCTGAGTCTCCTTTTTATGCCCACTTAGTCAGAGTCTCATTCAATAATACACACCTGGGGAAGAGTTAAGAGTCTACTTCATGTAGCCACTCATTTAGAGCCTCAGGGAATAATGCACACCAGGGTAATAGTCGAGCATTTTTTATATGGCCACTCATTCTGTGCCTCCCTGAATGATATACACCTGAACAATTCTCAGGATTCTATTTCATACAGCAACTCATTTAGAAATTTATTGAATAATTAACAATGGGACAATAATCAGGTGTATATTTTATATGGAGTCTCATTCAAAGTTTCAGTGAACAATAAACTTCTCTGGAGTAATCTGGGCTCTGTTTAAGATAGCCACGAATTAAGTACCTTCATGAATGATAAACAAGTGTGTGATAGTGGGGAGTCTATTTCATATGAACTCTAATTCTGGGTATTGTTGAGTGATACACACCTGGGGGAGTGTCAGGAGTCTATTTGGTATGGACGCTCATACAGAACCTGTTTGAATAATGCACACATGAAGAATAATGAGGAGCCGATGTCATATGTCAACTCATTCAGACAGTGAGTAACGCACATGTGGAGTAATTAGAAGTATGTTTCATATGGCCCTCTTTCACAGCCTCACTGAATATTACACACTTGTGATATAATCTGGAGTCTATTTTTTATGACCACTCACTCAGAGAATCAGTGAATGATTCACACCTGTGGAATACGTAGAAGTCTCTTTTCTATGGCCACTCATTGAGAGCCTCACTAAAGGTCCTCACCTGGGGAAACAGTCAGGCTTTCCTTTTATCCCCTTATTCAGAGTCTCACTAAATAATGCACACCTGTGGGATAGTCAGGAGAATTTTTCATGTGGCCTCTCATTCGGAGTGTCACTGAGTCTAATTAATATGGCCACATCTTCTGAGCCTCACTGAATAATACACACCTGGAGAATAATTTGGAGTCTATTTTCGATGGACATGCATTCAGAGCCTCGGTAAATAATGCACACCTGTGGAGTAGCCAGGAGTCTATTTTATTTGGACACACATTCATAGCCTCAGTGGACAATATGCACATGAGAATTAGTCAGGAATCCATTTTATATGGCCACTGACTCATAACCTCAGTGAATAATGCACAAATGTAAAGGACTCAGCAGTCTATTTTATGTAGGCACTCATTAAGAGATTCACTGAATAATACAAATATTTAAGTTAGACAGCATCCTCTTTTATATGGTCACACAAGAAAAGCCTCACTGTGTAACTCACACCTGGGGAAGTGTTAGGAGTCTACTTTATATAGCCTCTCATTTACAGCCTCAGGGAATAATGCACACGTGTGTAATAGACACTAGTCTATTTTATATGGCCACAAAATCAAAGCCTGTGTGAGTAATACATAACTTTTGAATAGTCACTAGTCTATTCAATATGCCCAAATATTTACAATCAGAGTCAATAATACACACCTGTGGACTAGTCAGGAAACAATTTCATATGGCCAAAGTTTCAGATCCTCAGTGAATAATACATACCTGGGGAATACTCAGGACGCTATTACATGTGGCATCTATTTCAGAGCTTCATTGAATAATAAACACCTGTATTGTAGTCAGAATTATATTTCCTACAGCCACATATTTAGATCCTAAATGAATAACATACACCTTGGGAAAAGTCAGGATTCTATTTTGTATAGCCACTCATTTAGAGCCAAATATAAAAACGCTCGTCTGAGGATTATTCAGAAGCCTCTAATTTATGCCCACTCATTCAGAGCCTCACAGAAAAATAGAGACATATGGACACATCAGGAGTGTATTTCACATGGCTACTTATTCAGAATCTCAGTGAAGAATCATATATATCTGGAAAATATTCAGGATAATATTATATATATTCACGTATTTAGAGACTGACTGAATAATGCACAAATTGGGAATTGTCTGGTGAGTATTTGATATGACCGTTAAACCAGCGACTCAGTGAAAAATGCAGAGCTCAGAAATAGTAAAGAGGATAGAGTCAGGAGTATATTTTATGTGGTCAATCGTTCAGAAACTCACTGAAGAATACACACCTTAAGAGTAGTCAGAGTCAAAGTCATATGGCCACTCAATCACAGCATTATCGAATAATGCACAATGGGGCAATAGTAAAATGTCTATTTCATATGGCCTCTCATTCAGAGTTTCAGTGTGTAATAAACAGCTGTCGAGTAGTCAGGAACCTATTAACGGTATTCCCAAATTAAGCAGCTCTGTGAATGATACACAAATGTGTGAGAGTCAGGAGACTATTTGATATGGACACTCATACAGAAGCTCTTCAAATAGTGTACATGTGGGAAAAAATCACTAGTCTATTTCTTATGGTGATTCATTTGGAGAGTCAAAAAATAACGCACACCTGTGGAGTAAAATCGGGTCTATTTCATAAGGCCACCCTTATAGTGTTTTGGTGAATAATATGTGTATCTGATAAGTCAGGAATCTCTTTCACATGGCCACTCATTCAGGGCCTCTGTGAATAATACTCCCCTCAGAAATAGTCAAGGGTCTACTTCAAATGGCTACAGATTCAGAGTCTCTGTAAGTAATGAACACCTTAGCAATAAACCTGAGCCTCTTCTTTATGCCCACTTAGTCAGAGTCTCATTCAATATCACACACCTGGGGAAGAGTTAAGAGTCTACTTCATGTAGCCACTCATTTAAAGTCTCAGTAAATAATGCACACCAGGGTAATAGTCGAGCATTTTTTTAATATGGCCACTCATTGTGGGCCTCCCTAAATGATACACACATGGGGAATCCTCAGAATTCTATTTCATACTACCCCTCATTTAGCACCTTATTGAATAATTTACAATGGAACAATAGTCAGGTGTCTATTTTGTATGGCATCACATTCAAACTTTTTGTGAATAATAAACTTTTATGAAGTAATCAGGACGCTGTTTAAGATATCCACGTATTAATTGCCTTTCTGAATGATACACTCCTGGGTGATAGTCAGGAGTCTATTTAATATGAACTCTAATTCTGGGTTTTGCTGAGTAATACACACCTGGGGGAGTGTCAGAAGTCTATTTGGTATGGACAGAACCTGTTTGAATAATGCACACATGGAGAATAATGAGGAGTCTTTGTCATAGGGCTTTTCATTCAGACCAACAGTGAATAACGCACATGTGAAGTAATTAGAAGTCTGTTTCCTATGGCCCTTGTTTCACAGCCTCACTGAATATTAGACACTTCTGATATAGTCTGGAGTCTATTTTTATGTCCACTCATTCAGAGAATCACTGAATAATGCACACCTGCGGAATAGTCAGAAGTCTCTTTCCTATGGCCACTCATTGAGAGCCTCACTAAGTGTACACACCTGGGAAAATAGCCAGGATTTACTTTTATCCCCTCATTCAGAGTCTCACTAAATAATGCGCACATGTGGAATAGTCAGGAGACCTTTTAATTTGGCCTCTCATTCGGAGTGTCACTGAATAATGTGGTGTAGTCAGGAGTCTATTTCATGTAAACACATATGAAGAGCCTCAGTGAATAAGACAGACACTTCCTATAATGAGAAATATAATTTATATATTCGCATCTTCTGAGCCTCACTGTATAATACACACCCAGAAAATAATTTGTGTATTTTCGATGGAAATCCATTCACAGCCTCAGTGAATAATGCACAGCTGTCGAGTAGCCAGGTGTCTATTTTATTTGAACACTCATCCATAGCCTCTGTGGATAATATGCACGTGTGGATTAGTCCGGATTCTATTTCATATAGCCACTGACTCATAACCTCAGTGAATAATGCACAAATATAAAGTACTCTGCAGTGTATTTTATATAGCCACTCATTCAGGAATTCACTGAATAATACAATTATTATTTAAAAATTTTTTTAAAAAATTTTTATTGCATTATAGGTTTGGGGGTGCATGTACAGAACCTGCAAGATAGTTGCCTATGTACACACATGGCAGTGTGTTTTGCTGCCTTCCTCCACTTCACCCACACTTGGCATTTATGCCCAGGCTATCCCTCCCCAGCGCCTCCCGCTATCACTCCCCCATTCCCCCACATAGACGACAGTGTGTAGTAGAACCCCTACCTGTGTCCATGTGTTCTCATTTTAGAATAATACAATTATTTAAGATAGACAGCATCCTGTTTCATATGGTCACGCAAGAAGAGCCTCACTAAGTAATACACACATGAGGAAGTGTTAGGAGTCTATATTATATAGCCTCTCATTTACAGCCTAAGGGAATAATGCACACGTGTGGAATAGACACTAGTTTATTTTATATGGCCACAAAATAAAAACTTGTGTGAGTAATATGCAACTTTGGAATAGTCACTAGTCTATTTCATAAGCCCAAATATTTAGAGTCATAGTCAATAATAGACACCTGTGCACTAGTAAGAAACAATTTCATGTGGCCAAAGTTTTGGAGCCTTAGTGAATAATACATACCTGAGGAATATTTAGTATGCTATTACATGTGGCATCTATTTCAGTGCTTCATTAAATAAGGAACCCCTGTATTGTAGTCAGAATTCTATTTTGTGTAGCCACATATTCATAGCTTAACTGAATAACATACACCATGGGGAAAGTCAGGATTCTATTTCATATAGCCACTCATTTAGAGCCGAGTGTAAAAACGCAAGCCTAAGGAGTATTCAGGAGTCTCTATGTTGTGGCCACATATTCAGAGCCTCACAAAATAATACAGACCTATGGAAAGGTCAGGGGTGTATTTCACAGGGTAACTTATTCAAATCCTCAGTGAAGAATCTTATATATCTGTAAACTACTCAGGAATCTATTATATATAGCCACGTATTCAGAGTCTCACTGCACAAGTCATACCTGGAGAACAGACTAGAGATTATTTGATATGACTGTATACACACCGTCTCAGTGAAAAATGCAGAGCTGAGAAATATTAAAGAGGATAGAGTCAGGAGTCTATTTTATGTGGACACTCATTCAGAAACTCACGAAAGAATACACTCCTTGGGGAATAGTCAAGGTCCAGGTCATATGGCCACTCAATCACAGCATTCCCAATAATGCACAATAGGGCAATAGTAAGAAGTCTATTTCATTTAGCCTATCATTCAGAGTTAAGTTCCTAATAAACAGCTGTGGAGAAATGAAGACTCTAATGAAAGTAGACCCAAATTAAGCAGCTTCATGAATGACATACACAAATGTAAGGGTCAGGAGACTATTTGATATAAACATTCATACAGAACCTCTTCAAATACTGCACATGTGTGGAATCATCACCTGTATATTTCACATGGTGATTCGTTTGGAGGGTAAAAGAATAACGCACACCTGTGGAGTAAAATGGGGTCTATTTTATAAGGCCACTCTTTCAGTGTTTTACTGAATAATATGTATATCTGATAAGTCAGGAATCTCTTTCACATGGGCACTCGTTCAGAGCCTCTGTGAATAATACTTTCCTCAGAAACAATCTATCATCTACTTCAAATGGCTACACATTCAGAGTCTCTGTAAGTAATGAACACATGGGCAATACACCTGAGTCTCTTTTTTGAGTCCACTTACTCAGAGACTCATTCAATAATAACCACCTGGGGAAGAGTTAAGTGTCTACTTCATGTATCCACTCATTTAGAGCCTCAGTGAGTAATCCACGCCAGGGTAACAGTCGAGCATTTTTTATATGGCCACTCATTCTGTGCCTCCCTGAATGATACACACCTTGGGAATTCTCATGATTCTATTTCATACTACCACTCATTTAGAACCTTATTGAATAATTCACAATGGAGCAATAGTCAGGTGTCTATTTAATACTCAGGCCTCTCATTCTAAGTTTCAGTGAATAATAAACTTCTATGAAGGAATCAGGAGGCTGTTTAAGATATTCACGAATTAAGTGCCTTCCTGAATGATGCACACCTGGGTGATAGTCAGGGGTCTATTTTATATGAACTCTAATTCTGGGTATTGCTGAATAACACACACCTGGGGCAGTGTCAGGAGTTTATTTGGTATGGACACTCATACATAACCTGTTTGAATAATGCACACATGTAGAATAATGAGGAATCTATATCATAAGGCTCCTCATTCAGACAAACAGTGAATGACACACATGTGGAGTAATTAGAAGTCCGTTTAATATGGCCCCTCTTTCACAGCCTCACTGAATGTTACACACTTGTGATATGGTCTGGAGTCTATTTTTTTATGGCCAATAATCCAGAGAGTCACTGAATAATGCACACCTGTGGAAACGTCAGAAGCCTCTTTTCTATGGTCACTCATTGAGAGCCTCACTAAATGTACACACCTGGAAAAATATTCAGGATTTACCTTTATCGCCTCACTCAGTGTTTCACTAAGTAACGCACACCTGTGGAATAGTCAGGAGACTTTTTCATGTCGCCCCTCATTCGGGGTGTCCCTGAATGATGTGGTGCAGTCAGGAGTCTATGTCATGTAGACCGAGATTCAGAATCTCTGTGAATAAGAGAAACCCTTGATATAGTAAAGAGTCTAATTAGTATGGCCAATTCTGATAAGCCTCACTGAATAATACATACCTGGAGAATAATTTCTTTTTATTATTTTTTTATTGCATTATAGGTTTGGGGGTACAAGTCCAGAACGTGCAAAATAGTTGCATAGGTACACACATGTCAGTGTGCTTTGCTGCCTTCCTCCCCTTCACCCACACTTGGCATTTATCCCCAGGCTATCGCTCCCCAGCCCCCCAATGTCTCTCCTCCCTTCCTTCCAATTGACCCCAGTGTGTAGTAGACCCCCTCATTTTGTCCGTGTTTTCTCACTTTTCTCACCAGCCTTTAAGTGAGAATATGCGGTATTTCTTTTTCTGTTCTTGCGTCAGTTTGCTGAGAATGATGTTCTCCAGATTCATCCATGTCCTTACAAAGGACACAAACTCATCATTTTTTTAAATTTGTATTTCATTATAGCTTTTGGAATACATGTGCAGAACGTGCAAGGTAGTTGCATAGGTACACACATGACAGTGTGTTTTGCTACATTTCTACCCTTCACCCACACTTGGCATTTGTCCCAAGGTTATCCCTCCCAAGCGCCCCCCGCTGTCTCTCCCCCATTCCCCCCAATAGTCCCCAGTGTGTAGTAGAACCCCTCCCTGTGTCCATTTGTTCTCATTTTCCTCACCCGCCTATGAGTGAGAATATGCACAAACTCATCATTTTTGATTGCTGCATAATATTCCATGGTGTATATGTGCCACATATTCCTGGACCAGTCTATCATCCATGGGCATTTTGGTTGGATCCAGGTCTTTGATATTGTAAAATGTGCTGCAATTAACATTCGTGTTCATGTGTCCTTATAGAAGAACGATTTATAGTCCTTTGGATATATAACCAGTAATGGGATTGGTGGGTCAAATGGAATTTCTATTTCCAGGTCCTTGAGGAATCCTAACACTGTCTTCCACAATGGCTGAACTAATTTACACTCCCTCCAACAGTGTAAGAGTGTTCCTTTTTCTCCACATCCTCTCCAGCATCTACTGTCTCCAGATTTTTTTTTTTTTTTTTTTTTTTATTTTTTTTTTTATTTTTTTTTTTTTTTTTTTATTTTTTTTTTTTAATTTTTATTGCATTATAGGTTTGGGGGTACATGTGCAGAACAAGCAAGATAGTTGCATAGGTACACACATGGCAGTGTGCTTTGCTGCTTTCCTCCCCTTCACCCACACTTGGTATTCATCCCCAGGCTATCCCCCCCAGCCCCCCCCTGCTGTCCCTCCCCCATTCCCCCCAACAGTCCCCAGTGTATAGTAGACCGCCTCTCTGTGTCCACGTGTTCTCATTTTTCTCACCCACCTATGAGTGAGTATATGCGGTATTTCTTTCTCTGTTCTTGTGTCAGTTTGCTGAGAATGATGTTCTCCAGATTCATCCATGTCCCTACAAAGGACACAAACTCATCATTTTTGATTGCTGCATAATATTCCATGGTGTATATGTGCCACATTTTCCCAGTCCAGTCTATCATCGTTGGGCATTTGGGTTGGTTCCAGGTCTTTGCTATTGTAAACAGTGCTGCAATGAACATTCGTGTGCATGTGTCCTTATAGTAGAACGATTTATAATCCTTTGGATAGATACCCAGTAATGGGATTGCTGGGTCAAATGGAATTTCTATTTCTAGGTCCCTGAGAAATCGCCACACTGTCTTCCACAATGGTTGAACTAATTTACACTCCCACCAACAGTGTAAGAGTGTTCCTATTTCTCCACATCCTCTCCAGCATCTGCTGTCTCCAGATTTTTTAATGATCGCCATTCTAACTGGTGTGAGATGGTATCTCAATGTGGTTTTGATTTGCATCTCTCTAATGACCAATGACGATGAGCACTTTTTCATATGTTTGCTGGCCTCATGTATGTCTGCTTTCGTAAAGTTTCTGTTCATATCCTTTGCCCATTTTTGAATGGGCTTGTTTGTTTTTTTCCTGTAAATCTGTTTGAGTTCTTTGTAAATTCTGGATATCAGCCCTTTGTCAGATGCGTAAACTGCAAAGATTTTTTCCCATTCTGATGGTTGCCGATTCACTCTAGTGACTGTTTGTTTTGCTGTGCAGAAGCTGTGGAGTTTGATTAGGTCCCATTTGTCTATTTTGGCTTTTGTTGCCAATGCTTTGGGAGTTTTGTTCATGAAGTCCTTGCCTACTCCTATGTCCTGAATGGTTTTGCCTAGATTTTCCTCTAGGGTTTTTATGGTGTCGGGTCTTACGTTTAAGTCTTTAATCCATCTGTCTCCAGATTTTTTAATGATCGCCATTCTAACCGGAGTGAGATGGTATCTCAATGTGGTTTTGATTTGCATCTCTCTAATGACCAGTGATGATGAGCGTTTTTTCATGTGTTTGTTGGACTCATGTATGTCTTCTTTTGTAAAGTGTCTGTTCATATCTTTTGCCCATTTTCGAATGGGATTGTTTGATTTTTCCTGTAAATCTGTTTGAGTTTTTTTGTAAATTCTGGATATGAGCCCTTTGTCAGATGTGTAAACTGCAAAGATATTTTTCCCATTCAGATGGTTGCCGATTCCCCCGAGTGACTGTTTCTTTTGCCATGCAGAAGCTGTGGAGTTTGATTAGGTCCCATTTTTCTATATTAGCTATTGTTGCCAATGCTTTTGGTGTTTTGGTCATGAAGTCCTTGCCTACTCCTATGTCCTGAATGGTTTTGCCTAGATTTTCTTCTAGGGTTTTTATGGTGTCACGTCTTATGTTTAAGTCTTTAATCCATCTGGAGTTAATTTTAATGTAAGGTGTCAGGAAGGGGTCCAGTTTCTGCTTTCTGCACATGGCTAGCCAGTTTTCCCAACACCATATATTAAACAGGAAATTCTTTCCCCATTGCTTGTTTTTGTTTGGTTTATCAAAGATAATATAGTTATAGATATATTGTGTTGCCTCCAATGCCTCTGTTCTGTTCCATTGGTCTATATTTCTGTTTTGGTACCAGTACCATGCTGTTTTGATTACTGTGGCCTTGTAGTATAGTTTGAAGTCTGGTAGTGTGATGCCTCCGGCTGTGTTCTTTTTGCTTAGGATTGACTTGGCTATGCGGCGTCTCTTTTGGTTCCATATGAAGTTCATGGTGTTTTTTCCAGTTCTGTGAAGAATTTCAATGGTATTTTGATGGGGATCACATTGATTGTGTAAATAACTTTGGGCAGAATAGCAATTTTCACGATATTGAGTCTTCCTAAACACGAACATGGAATGTTTCTCCATCTGTTTGTGTCCTCTCTTATTTCGTTGAGCAGTGGTTTGTAGTTTTCCTTAACGAGGTCCCTTACATTCCTTGTGATTTATATACCTATGCGTTTTATTTTCTTTGTAGCAATTGTGAATGGCAGTTCGTTCTTGATTCGGTTCTCTTTAAGTCTGTTATTGGTGTATAGGAATGCTTGTGATTTTTGAACATTGATTTTATATCCTGAGACTTTGCTGAAGTTGCTTATCAGTTTCAGGAGCTTTTGGGCTGAGGTGATGGGGTCTTCTAGGTTTACTATCATTTCGTCTGCAAATAGAGTCAATTTGGCTTCCGCCTTTTCTATTTAAATACCCTTTATTTCTTTTTCTTGCCTGATTGCTCTGGCTAGAACTTCCAGTACAATGTTGAATAGCAGTGGTGAAGGAGGGCATCCTTGTCTAGTGCCGGATTTCAAAGGGAATGCTTCCACTTTTTGCCCATTATGTATGATATTGGCTGTTGGTTTGTCGTAAATACCTTTTATTACTTTGAGATATGTTGCATCAATACCAAGTTTATTGAGGGTTTTTAGCAAAAAATACTGTTGAATTTTGTCAAATGCCTTCTCTGCGTCAATTGAGATAATCCTGTGGTATTTGCTTTTGCTTTTGTTTATGTGGTGAAATACATTTATATACTTGCGTATGTTGAACAAGCCTTGCATCCCAGGATGAATCCTACTTAATCATGATGGACAAGTTTTTTTAATGTGCTGCTGCAATTGGTTTGCCAGTATTTTATTGAAGATTTTTGCATCTATGTTCATCATGGATATTGGCCTGAAGTTTTCTTTTCGTGTTGAGTCTCTGCCGGGTTTTGGTATCAGGATGATGTTGGTCTCATAAAATGATTTGGGAAGGGTTCCCTCTCTTTGAATTATTTGGAATAGTTTCAGAAAGAATGGTACCAGATCCTGTTTGTGTGTCTGGTAGAATTCAGCTGTGAACACATCTGGACATGGGCTTTTGTGTGTCCTAGGCTTTTTCTTGCTGCCTCAACTTCAGACCTTTTATTGGTCTATTCATAGTTTCGGCTTCCTCCTGCTTTAGGCTTGGGAGGACACAGGCGTCCAGAAATTTATTCTTTTTTTCCTGGTTTACTAGTTAATGTGCATAAAGTTGTTTGTAGTATTCACTGATGATGGTTTGAATTTCTGTGGAATCTGTGGTTATTTCCACATTATCGTTTTCTATTGCATCTATTTGGTTGTTCTCCCTTTTCTTTTTTATCAGTCTGGCTAGTGGTCTGTCTATTTTGTTGATCTTTTCCAAAAACCAGCTCTTGGATTTATTGGTCTTTTGAAGGGACTTTCTTGTCTCTATCTCCTTCAGTTCTGCTCTGATCTTAGTTATTTCTTGTCTTCGGCTAGGTTTTGAGCTTTTTTGATCTTGCTCCTCCAGCTGTTTCAATTTTGACGATAGGGTGTCAATTTTGGATCTCTCCACTCTTCTCATGTGGGCACTTATTGCTATATATTTTCCTCTACAGACTGCTTTAAATGTGTCCCAGAGATTCTGGTACGTTGTGTCTTCATTCTCATTGGTTTTAAAGAACTTCATTTCTGCCTTCATTTCATTGTTTATCCAATCAACCTTCAAGAGCCAGTTGTTCAGTTTCCATGAATCTGTGCGGTTCTGAGTTATTTTCTGAATCCTGAGTTCCAACTTGATTGCACTATTGTCTGAGAGACTGTTATGGTTTCAGTTGTTTTGTATTTGCTGAGAAGTGCTTTACTTCCAATTATGTGGTCAATTTTGGAGTAGGTGTGATGTGGTGCTGAGAAGAATGTATATTCTGTGGATTTGGGGTGGAGAGTTCTGTAAATGTCTATCAGGTTTGCTTGTTCCAGGTCTGAGTTCAAGTCCTGGATATCCTTGTTAATTTTCTGTCTGGTTGATCTGTCTGATATTGACAGTAGAGTGTTAAAGTCTCCCACTATTATTGTGTGGGAGTCTAAATCTCTTTGTAAGTCATTGAGAACTTGCCTTATATATCTGGGTGCTCCTGCATTGTGTCCATATATATTTAGGATCGTTAGCTCTTCTTGTTCTATCGATCCTTTTATTATTATGTAATGACCTTCTTTGTCCCTTCTCATCTTTGTTGGTTTAAAAGTCTATTTTATCAGAGAAGAGACTTGCAACTCCTGCTTTTTTTTGCTCTCCATTTGCTTGGTAAATCTTCCTCCATCCCTTTATTTTGAGACTTTGTGTATCCTTGTGTGTGAGGTGGGTTTCCTGGATACAGCACACCGATGGGTTTTGGCTTTTTATCCAATTTGCCAGTCTGTGTCTTTTGATTGGTGCATTTAGCCCATTTACATTTAGGGTTAATATTGTTATGTGTGAATTTGATACTGCCATTTTGATGCTAGCTGGCTGTTTTGCCCATTGTTTCATGTAGAATCTTCATTTTGTTGATGCTCTTTAGCATTTGGTATGCTTTTAGGATGGCTGGTACTGGTTGTTTCTTTCTATGTGTAGTGCCTCCTTCACGAGCTCTTGTAAAGCAGGTCTAGTGGTGACAATATCTTTGAGTACTTGCTTGTTCATGAAGGATTTTATTTTTCCTTCACTTATGAATCTCAGTTTGGCTGGATATAAAATTCTGGGTGAAAATTTTTTTCTTTACTGATGTTGAATATTGGCCCCCACCCTCTTCTGGTTTGTAGAGTCTCTGTCGAGAGATCTGCTGTGAGTCTGATGGGCTTCCCTTTGTGGGTGACCGGACCTTTCTCTCTCACTGCCCTTAGTATTTTCTTCTTCATTTCAACCCTGGTGAATCTGATGATTATGTGCCTTGGGGTTGCTCTTGTTGCAGAGTATCTTTGTGGTGTTCTCTGTATTTCCTGGAGTTGAGTATTGACCTGTTTTGCCAGATTGGGGAAATTTTCTTGGATAATATCCTGAAGAGTGTTTTTCAGCTTGGATTCATTCTCTTCATCACATTCTGGTACACCTATCAAACGTAGGTTGGGTCTCTTTACGTAGTCCCACATTTCTTTGAGATTTTGTTCATTCTTTTTTGCACTTTCTTCTTTAATCTTGGTTTCTTCTTTTATTTCATTGAGGTGATCTTCGACTTCTGATATTCTTTCTTCTGCTTGGTAAATTCGGCTGTTGAAACTTGTGCATGCTTTGCGACTTTCTCGTGTTCTGTTTTTCAGCTCCTTCAATTCATTCATATTCCTCTCTAAGTTGTCCATTCTTGTTATCATTTCCTCGAATCTTTTTTCAAATCTTTTTTCAAATTTCTTAATTACTTTACACTGATTTAGAACATGTTCTTTTAGCTCACTGAAGTTTCTCATTATCCACTTTCTGAAGTCTGATTCCGTCATTTCGTCACACTCATTTTCCATCCAGCTTTGTTTCCCTGCTGGTGAGGAGTTTGGGTCCTTTTGTAGAAAATGAGATGTTTTGGTTTCGGGTGTTTTTCTCCTTTTTGCGCTGCTTTTTCCCCATCTTTATGTATTTATTCTCCTGTCGTCTTAGTAGTTGCTGATTTCTCAATTGGGTCTCTGTGTGGACGCCCAGATTGTTGATGATAAAGTGTTTCTGTTACTTAGTTTTTCTTCTAATTGTCTAGCCCCTCTTCTGTACGAGTGCTGATGTCCCCTCCAGGCCCTGCTTCTCTGGGGTACACCTGTAGCAGCTGCAGAACAGTGAGGGATGCTACCAGTTTCCTCTTCTGCTATCTTTGTTCCAAAATGATGCCCGCCAAATGTCAGTCTGGTTAGTCCTTTTATGGGGTGACTCTTTGGATATACAGCGGTCAGGGAGCTGCTTGAGGAGACGGTCTGTGCTTTATAGGAGCTCCAGTGCTGAGCTGTGAGTTCAGTTGTTCATTCAGGATTGTTGGGAGGATGTGTTTATGTCTGCTGCAACAGAACTTATAACCCCCCCTTTTTGTTCTCCCTTAGATGCTCTGTCTGAGGGAGTTGGGGCTTTCTTTATGAGTATCACTTGCACTGTCCTGCCCCTCTAGGAGGCAGTTTATTCACTATTTGCCAGCCGGGGCTCCGCCCTGCTTTCGCAGTTCCACCATGCTGCGGTGGGGCTCCGTTCTGCTGTGGAGCCTTCTGTTCTGCTGGCAGAGTCTCTCTGTTATGTCAGGCTTCCTTGGCAACTGCAGGCTGCTTCAGTCCTGGGCAGTACTTCAGTAGGGGCGGATTGCATCCTTAGTAGTGGGTGCACCTCCCCCACCGGGCTGCACCTTCCTTGATGCCGGCAGCAAAACTCTCAGCCCTGAGTGCCTCCAATCGCTGCCCTGCTTCTCCCTGTGAGGGTGGGACCCGCCGAGCCTGATCTCCTATTTCCCTGCCTCAGAGTCCATCCTCTCTCTCTCTCTTCCTCTTCCCAAGCTGAACGATCGACTCTCTCACTTGCGCCCAGTATCCTGCCAATAGGGCACTGGGATCTGTGTGGTCTCCCATGCCGCTGCCCACTGCACAGGCTCAGATCACGCTACCAGGAATCTCCTGGTCTGGCTCATTGTCCAAGTACCGTTCAATCAGATGGACATGCCAGTCTGCCTTTCCAAATCTCAGAGTGCCTGTTTAACAGGGCACCCAGACCAGTCAGTTCTGTGCCGGGTTCCACTGTGCCACAATGCCATCCGAACCGGACACGTGAGCCGGCTGTGCTAGGATCCCGTGTATCTCCCACACCTGGGACTTTAAAAGCTCTGTGGGCAAAAAAAAGTTCGTCTGAGAATGCAAATAGGACTCACCCTCTGGGCCTTCACTGAGAGCTGCAATCCTGAGTCACCTCTACAATGCCATCTGGGAAGCCTCCACCCCAGAATTTACTTTTATCCCCTCATTCATAGTCTCACTCAGTAATTCACACCTTTGAAATAGTCAGCAGACTTTTTCATGTGGCCTCTCATTCGGAGTGACACTGGATAATGTGGTGTAGTCAGGAGTCTATGTCATGTAGACACAGATTCAGAGCCTCAGTGAATAAGAGAGACCCTTGATATAGTAAAGATTCTAATTAATATGGCCAACTCTGCTGAGACTCACAGAATAATACATACCTGGAGAATAATTTGGAGTCTATGTCAGATTGACATTCATTCAGAGCCTCGTTAACTAATGTGGAGTAGCCAGGAGTCTTTATCATTTGGACACTCATTCATAGCCTCAGTGGATAATATGCACGAGTGGATTAGTCAGGATTCCATTTCATATGGCCACTGACTCGTAACCTCAGTCAATAATGCTTAAATATAAAGTACTCAGCAGTATATTTTATATAGCAACTCATTCAGAGATTCACAGAATAATAAAATATTAAAGATAGACAGCATCCTATTTCATATGGTCTCACAAGTAGAGCCTCACTGAGTAACAGAAACCTGGGAAAGTGTTAGGAGTCTACTTTATATAGCCTCTCATTTACTACCTCAGGGAATAATACACACGTGTGGAATAAACACCAGTCTATTTTATCTGGCCACAAAATCAAAGCCTGTGGGAGTAATACCCAAGTTTGGAATAGTCACTAGACTATTCCATATGCCCAAATATTTAGATTCAGACTCAAAAATACACACCTCTGTTCTAGACAGAAAACAACTTTATATGGCCAAAGTTTCAGAGCCTCAGTGAATAATACATACCTGAGGAATATTTAGTATGCTATTACATGTGGCATCTATTTCAATGCTTTATTAAATAAGGAAAACCTGTATTGTATTCAGAATTTTATTTTGTATAGCCACATATTCAGAGCCTAACTTAATAACATACACATTGGGGAAAATCAGGATTCTGTTTCATATAGCAACTCATTTGGAGACAAAGGTAAAATCGCAAGCCTAAGGAGTATCCAGGAGTCTCTATATTATGGCCTCTCATTCAGAGACTCTCAGAATAACACAGACCTATGGAAATGTCAGGGGTGTATTTCACATGGCCACTTTTTCAAATCCTCAGTGAAGAATCTTATATATCTGGAAAATATTCAGGAATCTATTATATATAGCCACTTATGCAGAGTGTCACTGCACAAGTCACATCTGGGAACAGAGTAGAGATTATTAGATATGACCGTACACCCACCGTCTCAGTGAAAAATGTAGAGCTGAGAGATAGGCAAGTGGATAGAGTCAGCAGTCTATTTTATGTAGTCACTCATTCAGAAACCCTGAAAGAATACACGCCTTGGGAATAGTCAGAGTCCAGGTCATATGAAAACTTAATCACAGCATTACCGAATAATGCAGAATAGGGCAATAGTAAAAAGTACATTTCATTTAGCCTACTATTCAGATCTTAACTGCATAGTAAACATCTGTGGAGAAATGAAGACCCTATTCAAAATAGACCCAAATTAAGCAGCTTCGTGAATGACAGACACATGTGTGAGGTTCAGGAGACTATTTGATATAAACACTCATACAGAAGCTCGTCAAATATTGCACATGTGTGGAATAATCACTTGTATATTTGACATGGTGATTCGTTTGGAGGGTAAAAGAATAACGCACACCTGTGTTGTAAAATGGGGTCTATATTATAAGGCCGTTCTTTCAGTGTTTTAGCGAATAATATGTATATCTGATAAGTCAGGAATCTCTTTCACATGGGCACTCGTTCAGAGCCTCTGTGAATCATACTTTCCTCAGAAACAGTAAAGGGTCTACATCAAATGGCTACACATTCAGAGTCTCTGTAAGTAATGAATACATGGGCAAAAGGCCTGAGTCTTTTTTTTGTGCACACTTACTCAGAGGCTCATTCAATAATAAACACCTGGGGAAGATTTAAGTGTCTACTTTATGTAGCCACTCAATTAGAGCCTCAGTGAGTAATCCACACCAGGGTAATAATCGAGAATTTTTTATTTGGACACTCATTCTGTGCCTCCCTAAATGATACACACCTGGGGAATCCTCATGATACTATTTCATACTACCACTCATTTAGAACCTTATGGAATAATTCACAATGGAGCAATGGTCAGGTGTCTATTTAATAGTCAGGCCTCTCATTAAACGTTTTAGTGAATAATAAACTTCTATGGAGGAATCAGGAGGCTGTTTAAGTTATCCACGAATTAAGTGCCTTCCTGAATGATACACACCTGGGTGATTGCCAGGAGTCTATTTTATATGAGCTCTAATTTGGGGTATCGCTGAGTAATACAACCCTGGGGGAGGGACAGGTGTTTATTTGGTATGGACACTCATACATAACCTGTTTGAATAATGCACACATGGAGAATAATGAGGAGTCTATGTCATATGGCTCCACATTCAGTCACATAGTGAATAACGCACATACGGAGTAATTAGAAGTCCGTTTCATATGGCCCCTCTTTCACAGCCTCACTGAATATTACACACATGTGATATCGTCTGGAGTCTATTTTTTATGGCCGCTAATCCAGAGAGTCACTGAATAATGCACACCTGTGGAATTGTCAGAAGTCTCTTTCCTGCGGCCACTCGTTGAGCGCCTCACTAAATGTTCACAGCTTGAAAAATATTCAGGAATTTTTTTATCCCCTCATTCAGAGTCTCACTCAGTAATGCACACCTGGAAAATAGTCAGGAGACTTTTTCATGTGGCCTCTCATTCAGAATGCCACTGAATATTGTGGTGTAGTCAGAAGTCTATGTCATGTAGACACAGATTCAGAGCCTCAGTGAATAAGATAGACCCTCGATATAGTAAAGTGTCTAATTAATATGTCCAACTCTGCTGAGCCTCACTGAATAATACATACATGGAGAATAATTTGGAGTCTATTTTCGATGCAAGTTCATTGAGAGCCTCGGTAAATAATGTGGAGTAGCCAGAAGTCTATTTCATTTGGACACTCATTCATAACCTCACTTGATTATATTCAAGTGTGGATTAGTCCGGATTCCATTTCATATGGCCACTGACTCATAACCTTTGTAAATAATACAAAAATGTAAAGTACTCAGCAGTCTATTTTATATAGCAACTCATTCAGGGATTCACTGAATAATGCAAATATTAAAGATAGACAACATCCTGTGTCATATTGTCTCAAAAGAAATGCCTCACTGAGTAACAGAAACCTGGGGAAGTGTTAGGAGTCTACTTTATATAGCCTTTCATTTACTACCTCAGGGAATAATGCACTCGTGTGGAATAGACACCAGTCTATTTTATATGACCACAAAATCATACTCTGTGTGAGTAATACATAACTTTGGATTAGTCACTTCTCTTTTCCATATGCCCAAATATTTAGTGTCAGACTCAAAAGTACACGCCTGTTGTCTAGACAGGAAACAATTTTATATGGCCAAAGTTTCAGAGCCTCAGTGAATAATAGATACGTGAGGAATATTTAGTATCCTTTTACATGTGGTATCTATTTCAGTGCTTCCTTAAATAAGAAACTCCTGTATTGTAGTCAGAATTCAATTTAGTATAGCCAAATATTCAAAGCCAAACTGAATAACATACACCTTGGAGAAAGTCAGGATTATATTTCATATAGCCACTCATTTAGAGCCAACTGTGAAAACGCAAGCCTAAGGAATATTCAGGAGTCTCTGTATTATGACCACTCATTCAGAGCCTCACAGAATAATACAGACCTATGGAAACGTCAGGGGTGTATTTCACATAGCCACTTATTCAAATCCTCATTGAAGAATTTTATTTATCTGGAAAATACTCAGAAATCTATTATATATAGCCACTTATTCAGAGTTTCACTGCACAAGTCACACCTGGTGAATACAGTAGAGACTAATAGATAAGACTGGACACCCACCATCTCAGTGAAAAATGCAGAGCTGAGAAATAGGCAAGAGGATAAAGTCAGGTGGCTATTTTATGTAGTCACTCATTCAGAAACTTCCAAAAGAATACACATTTTTGGAATAGTCAGAGTCCAGGTCATATGGCCATTCAATCACAGCATTACCGAGTAATGCAGAATGGGGAAATAGTAAGAAGTCTATTTCACTTAGCCTGTAATTTAGAGCTTAAGTGCATAAAAAACATCTGTGGAGAAATGAAGACCCTATTCAAAATAGAGCCAAATTAACCAGCTTCGTGAATGACATACACATTTGTGAGATTCAGGAGACTATTTAATATAAACACTCATACAGAACCTCGTCGAATACTGCACATGTGTGGAATAATCACTTGTGTATTTCACATGGTGATTCGTTTGGAGGGTAAAAGAATAACGCACACCTGTGGAGTAAAATGGGGTTTATTTTATAAGGCCACTCTTTCAGTGTTTTAGTGAATAATATGTGTATCTGATGAGTCAGGAATCTCTTTCACATGGGCACTCGCTCAGAGCCTCTGTGAATAATACTTTCCTCAGAAACAGTCAAGGGTCTACTTCAAATGGCTACATATTCAGAGTCTCTGTAAGTAATGAAAACCTGGACAATATTCCTGAGTCTCTTTTTTGTGCACACTTACTCAGAGACTCATTCAATAGTGAACACCTGGGAAACAGTTATGTGTCTACTTCATGCAGCCACTCATTTAGAGCCTCAGTGAGTAATCCACACCAGGGTAATAGTCGAGCATTTTTTATATGGCCACTCATTCTGTGCCTCCCTGAATAATACACACCTGGGGAATTCTCATGATTCTATTTCATTCTACCACTCATTTAGAACCTTACTGAATAATTCACAATGGAACAATAATCAGGTGTCTATTTGATAGTCAGGCCTCTCATTCAAAGTTTCAGTGAATAATAAACTTCTATGGAGGAATCAGGAGGCTGTTTAAGATATCCACGAATTAACTGCCTTCCTGAATGATACACACCTGTCTGATAATCAGTTGTCTCTTTTATATGAACTCTAATTCCGGGTATCACTGAGTAATACACACCTGCTGGAGAAACAGGAGTTTATTTGGTATGGACACTCATACATAAACTGCTTGAATAATGCACATATGGAAAATAATGAGGAGTCTAAGTCTTATGGCTCCTCCTTCAGACAAACAGTGAATGACGCACACGTGAAGTAATTAGAAGTCCTTTTCATATGGCCCCTCTTTCACATCCTCACTGAATATTACAGACTTGTGATATAGTCTGGAGTCTATTTTTTATGGCTACTTATCCAGAGAGTCACTGAATAAAGCACACTTGTGGAATAGTCAGAAGTCTCTTTCCTATGGCCACTAATTGAGAGCCTCACTAAATGTACACACCTAGAAAAATATTCAGGATTTACTTTTATACCCTCATTCAGAGTCTCACTAAGTAATGCACACCTGGGGAATAGTCAGGAGACTTTTTCATGTGGACTCTCATTCGGAATGTCACTGAATAATGTGGTGTAGTCAGCAGTCTATGTCATGTAGACACAGATTCAGAGCCCAAGTAAATAAGAGAGACCCTTGATATAGTAAAGTGTCTAATTAATATGGCCAACTCTGCTGAGCCTCACTGAATAATACATACCTGGAGAATAATTTGGAGTCTATTTTCGATGGACGTTCATTCAGAGCCTCGGTAAATAATGTGGAGTAGCCAGGCGGCTATTTTATTTGAACACTCATTCATAGCCTCAGTGGAAAATATGCACGTGTGGATTAGTCAGGATTCCATTTCATATGGCCACTGACTCGTAACCTCCGTAAATAATGCAATAATATAAAGTACTCTGCAGTCTATTTTATATAGCAACTCATTCAGAGATTCACTGAATAATACAAATATTAAAGATAGACAGCATCCTGTTTCATATGGTCTCACAAGAAGAGCCTCACTGGGTAACAGAAACCTGAGGAAGTGTTAGGAGTCTACTTTATATTGTGTCTCATTCACTACCTCAGGGAATAATGCACACGTGTGGAATAGACCCCAGTCTATTTTAAATGGCCACAAAATCAAAGCCTGTGTGAGTAATACACAACTTTGGAATAGTCACTAGTCTATTCCATATGCCCAAATATTTTGAGTCAGACTCAAAATACACGCCTGTGGTTTAGACAAGAAAAAATTTATATGGCCAAAACTCCCGAGCCTCAGTAAATAATACATACCTGAGGAATATTTAGTATGCTATTACTTGTGGCATCTGATTCAGTGCTTCATTAAGTAAGGAACGCCTGTATTGTAGTCAGAATTCTATTTCGTATAGCCACATATTCAGAGCCTAACTGAATAACATACACGTTGCAGAAAGTCAGGATTCTATTTCTTATAGCCACTCATTTAGAGCCGAATGTAAACATGCAACCTAAAGAGTATTCAGGAGTCTCTATTCTCTATATTATGGCCACTCATTCAGAGCCACACAGCATAATACATACCTATGGAAAGGTCAGGTGTGTATTTCACATGGCCACTTATTCAAATCCTCAGTGAGGAATCTTATGTATGTGGAAAATACTCAGGAATCTATTATATATAACCACTTATTCAGAGTCTCATTGCATAAGTCACACCTGGGGAACAGACTAGAGACTATTTGATATGACCGTACACCCACCGTCTCAGTGAAAAATGCAGAGCTGAGAAATAGACAAGAGGATAAAGTCAGGAGTCTATTTTTTGTGGTCACTCATTCAGAAACTCCCGAAGGAATACACAACTATGGAATAATCAGGGTCCAGGTAATATGGCCACTCAATCACAGCATTACCGAATAATGCACAAAGGGGCAATAGTAAGGAGTCAATTTCATTTAGCCTATCATTCAGAGCTTAAGTACATAATAAACAGCTGTGGAGAAATGAAGACCCTATTTAAAGTAGACCCAAATTAAGCAGTTTCGTGAATGACATACACATATGTGAGGGTCAGGAGACTATTTGATATAAACACTCATGCAGAACCTCTTCGAATACAGCACATTTGTGGAATAATCACTTGTATATTTCACATGGTGATTCATTTCGAGGGGCAAAGGATAACGCACACCTGTGGAGTAAAATGGGGTCTATTTTATTAGGCCACTCTTTCAGTGTTTTAGTGAATAATATGTATATTTGATAAGTCAGAAATCTCTTTCACATGGGCACTCGTTCAGGGCCTCTGTGAATAATACTTTCCTCAGAAACAGTCAAGGGTCTACTTCAAATGGATACACATTCAGATTCTCTGTAAGTAATGTACAACTGGGCAATACACCTGAGACCCTTTTTTGTGCCCCCTTACTCAGAGACTCATTCAATAATAAACACCTGGGGAAGAGTTAAGTGTCTACTGCATGAAGCCACACATTTAGGGCCTCAGTGAGTAATTCACACCAGGGTAATGGTCGAGCATTTTTTATATGGCCACTCATTCTGTGCCTCCCTGAATGATACACACCTGGAGAATCCTCATGATTCTATTTCATACTACCACTCCTTTGGAACCTTATTCAATAATTCACAATGGAGCAATAGTCAGGTGTCTATTTAATAGTCAGGCCTCTCATTCAAAGTTTCCGTGAATAATAAACTTCTATGGAGGAATCAGGAGGCTGTTTATGATATCCAGGAATTAAGTCCCTTTCTGAATGATACACACCTGGGTGATAGTCAGGAGTCTGTTTTATATGAACTCCAATTCTAGGTATCGCTGAGTAATACACACCTGGTGAAGTGTCAGAAGTTTATTTGGTATGGACACTCATACATAACCTGTTTGAGTAATGCACCCATGGAGAATAATGAGGAGTCTATGTCATACGGCTCCTCATTCAGACAAATAGTGAATAATGCACACGTGGAGTAATTAGAAGTCCGTTTCATATGGCCCCTCTTTCACAGCCTCACTGAATATTACACACTTGTGATATCGTCTGGAGTCTATTTTTTATGGCCACTAATCCAGCGAGTCACTGAATAATGCACACCTGTGGAATTGTCAGAAGTCTCTTTCCTATGGCCACTCATTGAGAGCCTCACTAAGTGTACACACCTGGAAAAATATTCAGAATTTACTTTTATCCCCTCATTCAGAGTCTCACTAAGTAATGCACACCTGTAGAATTGTCAGGAGACATTTTCATGTGGTCACTCATTCGGAGTTTCACTGAATAATGTAGTGCAGTCAGGTGTCTATGTTATGTTGACACAGATTCTGATCCTCAGTGAATAAGAGAGACCATTGATAGGGTAAAGAGTCTAATTAATATGGCCAACACTTCTGAGCATCACTGAATAATACATACTTGGAGAATAATTTGGAGTCTATTTTCGATGGACGTTCATTCAGAGCCTCGGTAAATAATGTGGAGTAGCCAGGAGTCTATTTCATTTGGACACTCATTCATAGCCTCAGTGGATAATATGCACATGTGGGTTAGTCAGGATTCCATTTCATATGGCCACTGACTCGTAACCTCAGTAAATAATGCACGAATGTAAAGAACACTGCAGTCTATTTTATATAGAAACTCATTCAGAGTTTCACTGAAGAATACAAATATTAAAGATAGACAGCTTCCTGTTTCATATGGTCTCACAAGGAGAGCCTAACTGCATAACAGAATCTTGGGGAAGTGTTAGGAGTCTACCTTATATAGCCTCTCATTTACTACCTCAGGGAATAATGCACACATGTGGAATAGGCACCAGTCTATTTTATATGGCCACAAAATCAAAGCCTGTGTGAGTAATAAACAACTTTGGAATAGTCACTAGTCTATTCCATAAGGCCAAATATTTAGGGTCAGCCTCAGAAACACACACATGTTGTCTAGAGAGGAAACAATTTTATATGGCCAAAATTTCAGAGCCTCACTGAATAATACATACGTGAGAAATATTTAGTATGCTATTACATGTGGCATCTATTTCAGTGCTTTATTAAATAAGGAACACCTGTATTGTAGTCAGAATTCTATTTTGTATAGCCACATATTCAGAGCCTAACTGAATAACATACACCTTGGGAAAAGTCAGGATTCTTTTCGTATAGCCACTCATTTAGAGCCAAATGTAAAAACGCAAGCCTATGGAGTATTCAGGAGTCTCTATATTATGGCCACTCATTCAGAGCCTTTCAGAAGAATACAGACCTATGGAAACGTCAGGGGTGTATTTCACACTGCCACTAATTCAAATCCTCAGTGAAGAATCTTATATATCTGGAAAATACTCAGGAATCTATTATATATAGCCACTTATTTAGGGTCTCACTGCATAAGTCACACCTGGGGAACAGACAAGTCGCTATTTGATATGACCGTACACCCACCATCTCAGTGAAAAATGCAGAGGTGAGAAAAAGTCAAGAGAATAGGGTCAGGATTCTATTTTATGTGGTCACTCATTCAGACACTCCCGAAAGAATACACACCTTGTGAATAGTCAGAGTCCAGGTCATATGGCCACTCAATCACAACATTACCGAAAAATGCACAATGGGGCAATAGTAAGGATTCTATTTTATTTAGCCCATCATTCAGAGCTTAAGTGCATGATAAAGAGCTGTGGAAAAATGAACACCCAATTCAAAGTAGACCCAAATTAAGCAGCTTCGTGAATGACATACATATATGTGAGAGAAAAGAGACTAATTAATATAAACACTCATACACAACCTCTTCCAATACTGCACATGTGTGGAATAATCACTTGTATATTTCACATCATGATTCGTTTGGAGGGTCAAAGAATAACGCACACCTGTGGAGTAAAATGGGTTCTATTTTATAAGGCCACACCTTAAGAGTTTTAGTGAATAATATGTATATCTGATAAGTCAGGAATCTCTTTCACATGGGCACTCGTTGGGAGCCTCTGTGAATAATACTTTCCTCAGAAACAATCAAGAGTCTACTTCAAATGGATACACATTCAGAGTCTCTGTAAGTAATGAACACCTGGACAATACACCTGAGTCTTTTTTTTGTGTGTGTGCCCACTTACTCACATACTCATTCAATAATAAACACCTGGGGAAGTGTTAAGTGTCTACTTCATGTAGCCACTCATTTAGAGCCTCAGTGAGTAATCCACACCAGGGTAATAGTCGAGCATTTTTTATATGGCCACTTATTCTGTGCCTCCCTGAATGATACACACCTGGGGAATCCTCATGATTCTATTTCATACTACCACACATGTAAAACCTTATTGAATAATTCACAATGGAGCAATAGTCAGGTGTCTATTTAATAGTCAGGCCTCTCATTCAAAGTTTCAGTGAATAATAAACTTCTATAGAAAAATCAGGAGGCTGTTTAAGATATCCACGAATTAAGTGCCTTCCTGAATGATACACACCTGGGTGATAGTCGGGAGTCTATTTTATATGAACTCTAATTCCGGGTATCGCTGAGTAATACACACCTGGGAGAGGTTCAGGAGTTTGTTTGGTATGGACACTCATACATAACCTGTTTGAATAATGCACGCATGGAGTATAATGAGGATTCTATGTCATCCGGCTCCTCTTTCAGACAAAAAGTGAATAACGCACACGTGGAGTAATTTGATGTCCGTTTCATATGGCCCCTCTTTCACAGCCTCACTGAATATTACACACTTGTGATATCGTCTGGAGTCTATTTTTTATAGCCCACTAATTTAGAGAGTCACTGAATAAGGCCCACATGTGGAATAGTCAGTAGTCTCTTTCCTATGGCCACTCGTTGACAGCCTCACTAAATGTACACACCTGGAATAATATTCGGGATTTACTTGTTTTAAAATTTTTTTTATTGCATTTTAGGTATTGGGGTACATGTGCAGAACGTGCAAGATAGTTGCATAGGTACACACATGGCAGCGTGTTTTTCTTCCTTCCTCCCCTTCACCCACACTTGGCATTCATCCCCAGGGTCTCCCTCACCAGCCCCCCCATTGTCGCTCCCCCATTCTCCCCAATAGACCCCAGTGTGTAGTAGACACCTCCCTGTGTCCATGTGTTCTCATTATTCTCACCCGCCTATGAGTGAGAAAACGCGGATTTTCTTTTTGTGTTCTTTTGTCAGCTTGATGAGTATTATGTTCTCCAGATTCATCCATGTTCTTACAAAGGTCACGAACTCATCATGTTTGATTGCTGTAAAATATTTCATGGTGTATATGTGCCACATTTTCCCAGTCCAGTCTATCATCGATGGGCATTTCGGTTGGTTCTAGGTCTTTGCTATTGTAAACAGTGCTGCAATGAACATTCGTGTGTATGTGTCCTTATTGTAGAACGATTTACCGTCCTTTGGATATATACCCAGTAATGAGATTGCTGGGTCAAACGGAATTTCTACTTCTTGGTCCTTGAGGAATCGCCACACTGTCCTCCACATTGGTTGAACTAATTTCCCCTCACACAAACAGTGTAAGAGTGTTCCTATTTCTCCACATACTCTCCAGCATCTGCTGTCTTTAGATTTTTTAATGATCGCCATTCTAACTGGCGTGAGATGGTATCACAATGTGGTTTTGATTTTCATCTCTCTAATGACCGGTGATGATGAGCATTTTTTCATGAGTTTGTTGGCCTCATGTATGTCTTCTTTAGTAAAGTGTCTGTTCATATTGTTTGCCCATTTTTAAATGGGCTTGTATGTTTTCTTCCTGTAAATCTGTTTGAGTTCTTTGTAAATTCTGGATATCAGCTCTTTGTCAGATTCGTAAACTGCAAAGATTTTTTCCCATTCTGATTATTGCTGATTCACTCTAGTGACTGTTTCTTATGCCAGTAGAAGCTGTGAAGTTAGAATAGGTCCCATTTATCTATTTTGGCTTTTGTTGCTAATGCTTTTGATGTTTTGTTCATGAAGTCCTTGCCTACTCCTATGTCCTGAATGGTTTTGCCCAGATTTTCTTCTAGGGTTTTTATGGTGTCAGGTCTTATGATTAAGTCTTTAATCCATCTGGAGTTAATTTTAGTGTAAGGTGTCAGGAAGGGGTCCAGTTTCTGCTTTCTGCACATGGCTAACCAGTTTTCCCAACACCATTTATTAAACAAGGAATTATTTCCCATTGTTTGTTTTTGTCTGGTTTATCAACGATTATATGGTTGTAGATATGTTGTGTTGCCTCCGATGCCTATGTTCTGTTCCATTGGTCTATATCTCTGTTTTGGTACCAGTACCATGCTGTTTTGATTACTGTAGCCTTGTAGTATAGTTTGAAGTCTGGTAGTGTGATGCCTCCCGCTGTGTTCTTTTTGCTTAGAATTCACTTGGATATGTGGGCTTTCTTTTGGTTCCATATGAAGTTCATGGTGGTTGTTTCCAGTTCTGTGAAGAAATCCAATGGTATTTTGATGGGGATAGCATTGATTGTATAAATTTCTTTGGGCAGTATAGCCATTTTCACGATATTGATTCTTCCTAACCACGAACATGGAATGTTTCTCCATCTGTTTGTGTCCTCTCTTATTTCGTTGAGCATTGGTTTGTAGTTTTCCTTAAAGAGGTCCCTTACGTTCTTTGTGAGTAGTGTTCCTAGGTATTTTATTTTCTTTGTAGCAATTGTGAATGGCAGTCCGTTCTTGATTTATTTCTCTATTTTTTTAAATTTTTATTGCATTATAGGTTTTGGGGTGATTTGGTTCTCTTCAAGTTTGTTATTGGTTTATAGGAACGCTTGTGATTTTTTCACATTGATTTTATATCCTGAGACATTGCTGAAATTGCTAATCCATTTCACGAGCTTTTGGGCTGAGGTGATGGGGTCTTCTATGTATACTATCATGTCGTCTGCAAATACAGACGATTTGGCTTCCACGTTTCCTATTTGAATACCCTTTATTTCTTTTTCTTGCCTGATTGCTCTGGCTAGAACTTCCAGTATTATGTTGAATAGGAGTGGTGAGAGAGGGCATCCTTGTCTAGTGCCGGATTTCAAAGGGATTGCTTCCAGTTTTTGCCCATTAAGTATGATATTGAATGTTGGTTTGTCATAAATAGCTTTTATTACTTTGAGATATGTTCCTTCAATACCAAGTTTATTGAGGGTTTTTAGCATCAAGGGCTGTTGAATTTTGTCAAATGCCTTCTCTACATCGATTGAGATAATCATGTGGTTTTTGTTTTTGCTTCTGTTTATGTGGTGAATTACATTTATAGACTTGCGTATGTTGAACCAGCCTTGCATCCCAGGGATGAATCCTACTTGATCATGATGGATAAGTTTTTTAATGTCCTGTTGCAATCGGTTTGCCAGTATTTTATTGAAGATATTTGCATCTATTTTCACCATGGATATTGGCCTGAAGTTTTCTTTTCTTGTTGAGCCTCTGTCAGGTTTTGGTATCAGGAAGATGTTGGTCCCATACAATGATTTGGGACGGGTTCCCTCTTTTTGAATTATTTGGAATAGTTTCAGAAGGAATCGTACAAGATCCTCGTTGTGTGTCTGGTATAATTCAGTTGTGAACCAATCTGCACCTGGGCATTTTTTGTGTGTGGTAGGCTCTTAATTGCTGCCTCAATTTCAGACCTTGTGTTTGGTCTATTCATAGTTTTGGCTTCCTCCTGGTTTAGGCTTCGGAGAACACAGGAGTCCAGGAATTTATCCATTTCTTCCTGGTTTACTAGTTTATGTGCATAGAGTCGTTTGTTGTATTCTCTGATGATGGTTTGAATTTCTGTGGAATCTGTGATGATTTCCCATTATCGTTTTTTATTGCATGTATTTGGTTGTTCTCTCTTTTCTTTTGTATCAGTCTGGCTAGTGGTCTGTCTATTTTGTTGATCTTTTCCTAAAAGCAGCTCTTAGATTTATTGATTTCTTAAAGGGTTTTTCTTGTCTCTCTCTCCTTCAGTTCTGCTCTGATCTTTGTTATTTCTTGTCTTCCGCTTGGTTTTGAGATCTTTTGATTTGGCTCCTCTACCTCTTTCAGTTTTGACGATAGGGTGTCAATTTTGGATCTATCCACTCTTCTCATGTGTGCACTTATTCCTATATATTTTTCTCTACAGACTGCTTTAAATACATTCCAGAGATTCTGGTACGTTGTGTCTTTGTTCTCGTTGGTTTCAAAGAACTTCTTTATTTCTGCCTTCATTTCATTGTTCATCCAATCAACATTCAAGAGCCAGTTGTTCAGTTTCCATGAAGCTGTGTGGTTCAGAGTTATTTTCTGAATTCTGAGTTCCACCTTGTTTGCACTGTGGTCTGAGAGACTGTTTGCTATGATTTCAGTTGTTTTGCATTTGTTGAGGAGTGCTTTACTTCCAATTATGTGGTCAATTTTGGAGTAGGTGTGATGTGGTGCTGAGAAGAATGTATATTCTGTGGATTTGGGGTGGAGAGTTCTGTAAATGTCTATCAGGTTTGCTTGTTCCAGGTTTGAGTTCAAGTCCTGGATATCCCTGTTAATTTTCTGTCTGGTTGATCTGTCTGATATTGACAGTGGAGTGTTAAAGTCTCACACTATTATTGTGTGGGAGTCTATTTCTCTTTGTAAGTCAGTAAGAACTTGCCTTATATATCCGGGTGCTCCTGCATTGGTTCCATATATATTTAGAATTGTTAGATTTCTTGTTGTATCGATCCTTTTACCATTATGAAAGGACCTTCTTTGTCTCTTTTGATCTTTGTTGCTTTAAAGTCTATTTTATCAGAGACGAGAGTTGCAACTCCTGCTTCTTTTTGCTCTCCATTTGCTTGGTAAATCTTCCTCCATCCCTTTATTTTGAGACTTTGTGTATCCTTGCATGTGAGGTGGGTTTCCTGGATACAGGACACCGATGGGTTTTGGTTTTTTATCCAATTTGCCAGTCTGTGTCTTTTGATTGGTGCATTAAGCCCTTTTACATTTTGGGTAAATATTGTTATGTGTGAATTTGATACTGCCATTTTGATGCTTGCTGGCTGTTTTGCCCATTGGTTCATGTAGATTCTTCATTTTGTTGATGCTGTTTAGCATTTGGTATGCTTTTATGATGGCTGGTACTGGTTGTTTCTTTCTATGCGTAGTGCCTCTTTCAGGAGCTCTTGTAAAGCAGGCCTATTGGTGACAAAATCTCAGAGTACTTGCTTGTTCATGAAGGATTTTATTTTTCTTTCACTTATGAAGCTCTGTTTGGCTGGATATAAAATTCTGGGTTGAAAGTTCTTTTCTTTAAAAATGTTGAATATTGGCCCCCACTCTCTTCTGGCTTGTAGAGTCTCTGCCAAGAGATCTGCTGTGAGTCTGATGGGCTTCCCTTCGTGGGTGACGCGACCTTTCTCTCTGGCTTCCCTTAGTATTTTCTCTTTCATTTCAACCCTGGTGAATCTAACGATTATGTGCCTTGGGGTTGCTCTTCTTGTGGAGTATCTTTGTGGTGTTCTAAGTATTTCCAAGAGTTGAATATTGACCTGTCTTGCAATGTTGGGGAAATTTTTCTGGATAATATCCTGAAGAGTGTTTCCCAGCTTGGATTTATTTTCTTCATCACATTCTGGTACACCTATCAAATGTAGGTTGGGTCTCTTCACATAGTCCCACATTTCTTGGAATTTTTGTTCATTCCTCTTTGTGCTTTTTTCTTTAATCTTGTTTACCCGTTTTATTTCATTGAGTTGATATTCGACTTCTGATATTCTTTCTTCTGCTTGGCCAATTCGGCTGTTGAAACTTGTGCATTCTTCGTGAAGTTCTCGTGTTGTGCTTTTTAGCTCCTTCAATTCATTCATATTCCTCTCTAAGTTGTCCATTCTTGCTATCATTTCCTCAAATCTTTTTTTCAAATGTTTTTTCAAGGTTCTTAATTTTTTTGCATTGTTTGAGAACATGTTCTTTTACCTCACTGAAGTTTCTCATGATTCACTTTCTAAAGTCTGATTTCATCATTTTGTCACACTCATTCTCCGTCCAGCTTTGTTCCCTTGCTGGTGAGGAGCTTTGGTCCTTTTTTGGAGGTGAGATGTTTTGGTTTCGGGTGTTTTCTTCCCTTTTTCGCTTGTTTCTTCCCATCTTTATGGATTTATCCGCCGTTCGTCTTAGTATTTGCGGATTTTTCAATTGGGTCTCTGTGTGGATGCCCAGATTGTTGATGATGATTTATTTCTGTTACTTAGTTTTCCTTCTAATGGTCTAGCCCCTCTGCTGTACGAGTGCTGAGGTCCACTTTAGGCCCTGCTTGTCTGGGGTACACCTGTTGCAGCTGCAGAACTGTGAGGTATGCTACCAGTTTCTTCTTCTGCTATCTTTGTTTCAGAATGATGCCTGCCAAACGTCAGTCCGGTTAGTCCTTTCTTGGGGTGACTCTTTGGATATACAGCGGTCAGAGTGCTGCTTGAGGAGACGGTCTGTGCTTTATAGGAGCTTCAGTGCTTAGTTGTGAGCTCCGTTGTTCATTCAGGGTTGTTGGGAGGATGTGTTTATGTCTGCTGCAATGGAAATAATAACCGCCCCCTTTTTTCCCCCTTAGATGCTCTGTCTCAGGGAGTTGGGGATTGCTTTATGAGTATCTGTTGCACTGCCCTGCCCAGCTAGGAGGCAGTCTATTCACTATTTGCCTTCCGGGGCTCCGCCCTGCTAGCACGGGTCCGGCCTGTTGCTGCGGTGCTCCATTCTGCTGTGGCGTGCTCCGCTCTGCTGGCAGAGTCTCTCTGTTATTGTAGGTTGCCGTGGCAACAGCATGATGCGTCAGCCCTGGGCGGTACTTCAGTAGGGGTGGATTGCATCCATTGTGGCAGACACCCTTCCCCCACCGGGCTGCACCATCCTAGATGCCGGCAGCAAAACTGTCAGCCCCAAGCGCCTCCAATTGCCACCCTGCTTGTCCCTGTGAGGTTGGGACCTGTGGAGTCCAATCACCCAGCTCGCTGCCTCAGAGTCCGTCCTCTGTCTCTCTCTTTTCCTCTCCCCAAGCTGAACAGTTGACTCTTTCACTGGCGCCCCTGTAGCCTGCTGATAGGGCACTGGTATCTGTGAGATCTCCCTTGCCGCTGCACAATGCACTGGCTCAGATCACGCTTCCCAGGAATCTCCTGGTCTGGCTCATTGTCCAAATCCCATTCAATCAGAGGGACATGCCAATCTGCCCTTCCAAATCTCAGATTGCCGGTTTAACAGGGCACCCGGACCAGTGAGTTTTGTGCCCGGTGCCACTGTGCTGTGGCACCGGCTGTACCGGCCGCATGAGCCAGCTTCGCTAGCATCTCGTGTCTCTCCCACACCTGGGACTTTCAACGTTCTGTGGGCAAAAAATGTCCGTCCGAGAATGCGGCTAGGACTCACCCTCTGTGCCTTCACTGAGAGCTGCAATCCCGAGTCACCTCTACGATGCCACCTTGGAAGCCTTCCTCATATGAACTTTAATTCTGGGTATCACTGAGTAATACACACCTGGGGGAGTGTCAGGAATCTATTTGGTATGGAACCTCATACAGAACCTGTTTGAATAATGCACACGTGGAGAATAATGAGGAGTCTATGTCATATAGCTACTCATTCAGGCAAACAGTGAATAATGAACATGTGGAGTAATTAGAAGTCTGTTTCACATGGCCCCTCTTTCACAGCATCTCTAAATATTATGCACTTGTGCTGTAGTCTGGAGTCTACTTTTTATATTCATTCTTTTACAAAATCACTGAATAATGCACACCTGCAGAATAGTCAGAAGTCTCTTTCCTATGGCCACTCGTTGACAGCCTTACTAAATGTACACACCAGGGCAATTATTCAGGATTTACTTTTATCTCCTTATTCAGAGTATCACTAAATAATGCACACCTGTGGAATAGTCAGGAGACTTTTTTATGTAGCCTCTCATTCGGAATTTCACTGAATAATGTGGTGTAGTCAGGAGTCTATTGCATGTTGACACATATTCAGAGACTCAGTGAATAAGACAGACCCTTGCTATTCTAACAAAATCTCATTAATATGGCCATATCTTCTGAGTCTCACTGAAAAATACAGACTTGGAGAATTATTTGGAGTCTATTTTCGATGGACATTTATTCAGAGCCTCGGTGAATAATGCACACCCGTGGAGTAGCCAGGAGTCTATTTCATTTGGACACTCATTCATAGCCTCAGTGGATAATATCCACGTGTGAATTAGGATTCCATTTCATATGGCCACTGACTCGTAACCTCAGTGAATAATGCACATATGTTAAGTACATAGCAGTCTGTTTTACAAAGCCACTCATTCAGAGATTCACAGAATAATAGAAATATTTAAGATAAAGAGCATCCTGTTTCATATGGTCACACAAGAATAGTCTCACTGTGAAATACAGATCTGGGAAAGTGTTTGGAGTCTACTTCATATAGCCTCTCATTCACAGCCTCATCGAATAATGCACATGTGTGGAATAGACACTAGTCTGTTTTATATGGCCACAAAATCAAAGCCTGAGTGAGTAATATACAACTTTGGAATAGTCACTAGTCTATTCCATATACCCAAATATTCAGAGTCCGAGTCAAAAGTACACACCTGTGGAATAGTCAGAGAACAATTTTATATGGCCAAAGTTTCAGAGCCTCAGTGAATAATACATACCTGTGGAATACTCAGGACGCTATGACATATGGCATCTATTTCAGAGCTTCATCGAATAAGGAACACCTGTATTGTAGTCAGAATTCTATTTTGTATAACTACATATTCAGAGACTAACTAAAAAACATACACCTTGAAAAAAGTCAGGATTCTATTTCCTATAGCCACTTATTTAAAGCCGATTGTAAAAACGCAGGCCTGGGGAGTATTCAGGAGTCTCGATTTGGTGGCCACTCATTCAGAGCCTCACAGAATAATACAGACCTATGGAAATGACAGGAGTGTTTTTCACATATTCACTTATTATTTAGAACCTAAGTGAAGAATCATATATATATATATATATATATATATATATATATATATATATATATATATAATACTCAGGATTCTATTATATATAGCCACTTACTCAGAGACTCACTGAATAATGCACACCTGGGGAATAGTCTGGAGACTATTGGATATGATAGTTCACCAAAGAGACTCAGTGGAAAATGCACAGCTGAGGAATAGTCAAGAGGATGGAGTCAGGAGTCTATTTTATGTGGTCACTCATTCAGAATCTCACTGCAGAACACACACCTTGGGAATACTCAAAGTTTATGTAATATGGCCACTCAATCACAGCATTACTGAATTATGCACAATGGGGCAATAGTAAGGAGTATATTTAATACGGTGTGTCATTCAGAGCTTCAGTGAGTAATAAACAGCTGTGGAGTAGTCAGGACCCTATTTAAGGTAGCCCCAAATGAAGCAGCTCTGTGAATGATACACACATGTTTGATAGTCAGAAGGCTATTTGATATGGACACTCATATAGAACCTCTTCGAATACTGCACATGTGGGAAATAATCACTTGTCTATTTCATATGGTGATTTGTTTGGAGAGTCAAAAAATAACGCACACCTGTGGAGTAAAATGGGGTCTATTTCATAAGGCCACTCTTTCAGTGTTTCAGTAAATTATATGTATATCTGATAAGTCAGAAATCTCTTTCATATGTCCACTCGTTCAGGGCCTCTGTAAATAATACTCCCCTCTGAAATAGTCAAGGGTATACTTCAAATGGCTACACATTTAGAGTCTATGTAAGTAATGTACGCCCGGGCAATACACAAGAGTCTTTTTTTTTAATGCCTACTTATTCAGAATCTTATTCAATAATACACACCTGGAAAGAATTAAGAGCCTACTTTATATAGCCACTCATTTAGAGCCACAGTGAATCATGCACACCAGTGTAATAGTCGAGCATTTTTTATATGGCCACACATTCTGTGCCTCCCTGAGTGATACACACCAGGCGAATTCTCAGGATTCGATTTAATAATACCACTCATTTAGAACCTTATTGAATAATTCAAAATGGAGCAATAGTCAGGTGTCTATTTTATATGGCCTCTCCTTCAAAGGTTCAGTGAATAATGAACTAATATGGAGTAATCAGGACGCTGTTTAAGATAGCCACGAATTAAGTGCCTTTCTCAATGATACACACCTGGGTGATAGTTAGGAGTCTATTTCATATGATCTCTATTTCTGAGTATCCCTGAGTAACACACACCTGGGGTGTGTCAGGAGTTTATTTGATATGGACACTCATACAGAACCTGTTTGAATAATGCACACATGGAAAATAATTAGGAATCTTTGTCATACATCTCCTCATTCAGACAAACAGTAAATAACGCACATGTGGAGTAATTAGAAGTCTGTTTCATATGGCCCCTCTTTCACAGCCTCACTGAATATTACACACTTGTGATATAGTCTGGAGTGTATTTTTTATGGCCACTCATTCAGAGAATCACTAAATATTGCACACCTGTGGAATAGTCAGAAGTCTCTTTTCTATGGCCACTCATTGAGAGCCTCACTAAATGTACACACCTGGGGAAATATTCAGGATTTACTTTTATCCCCACATTCAGAGTCACACTAAATAGTGCACACCTGTGGAATAGTCAGGAAACGTTTTCATGTGGTCTCTCATATGGAGTTTCACTGAAGAATGTTGTGAAGACAGGAGTCTATTTCATGGAGACACATATTCAGAGCCTCAGTGAATAAGAGAGACACTTGCTATAGTAAGAAATCTAATTAATATGTTCACATCTTCTGAGCCTCACTGAATAATACACACCTGGTGAATAATTTTGGGTCTATTTTTCATGGACATTCATTCATAGCCTCTGTGAATAATGCACACCTGTGGGGTAGCCAGGTGTCTATTTCATTTATTCACTCATTCATAGCCTTAGTGGATAATACGCACATGTGGATTATTCAAAATTCCATTTCATATGGCCACGGACTCGTAACCTCAGTGAATAATGCACAAATGTAAATAACTCAGCAGTCTATTTTATATAGCCACTCATTCAGACATTCACTGAATAATACAAATATTTAAGATAGACAACATCCTGTTTCATATGGTCACACAAGAAAAGGCTTACTGAGTAATACAAACCTGGGAAAGTGTTAGGAGTCTACTTTATATAGCCTCTCATTTACAGCCTCAGTAATTAATGCACACGTGTTTAATAGAAACTAGTCTATTTTGATCCAAGATGGCTGATTGCTAACAACTCGGGATTGCAGCTCTCAGTGAAAGCTCAGAAAACGCGAGGATGCCACATTTTCAGACGAATTTTCGTTTTTCACGGACCAGAAGATTTCCAGTGGAGGAGCCCCGCGGGTTGCCAACGCAACTTTTGTGGCCGGCACAACGGTTTTGCTGTCACCTCGGCGCGGCAGCTCTTTGTGCACAGTAAACAGGACTGTTTCTCCTACTGACTGGTGTTTGGAGCTCTGGGAAGGCAGAGCCGCTTGTTGCGGACTCAAGAAGGAAACCAGACTGGAGATTTCCAGGCAGAAGAGCACCATCCATCTTATTGCTGCTGTTTTGGCCGGCGCAGTTGGTTGCTCAGTTTCCAGCACTGGGAATCAATAAATTGGACGTCCACTCAGAAACCTAATTAGAAAGGTGGTAATTGTAAAGACAGCAAATGGATAAATCCACAAGAAAGGGAAAAAGCCTAAAAAGGCCGAGAATACCGAAAATCAGAAGCCCTCTCCCTCTACAGGGGATTACAATTCCTCATCAGCAAGGAAACAAGCCCTGATGGAAAAGGACTGTGTTCCACTATCTGAAGTAGGCTTCAGAAGGTGGATAATAAGACATTTTTGGGAGTTGAAAGAACTTGTTATAGTCCAATGTAAAGAAACTAAGAACTTTGAAAAAAAGGTTTGATGAAATGTCTAAAAGAATGGACAATATGGAGAGGAATATAAATGAACTAACGGAGTTGAAAAATACAAAAAGAGAACTTAGTGAAATATGCACAAGTTTGAATAGCTGAATTGATCAAGCAGAAGAAAGGATATCAGAGGTCGAAGACCAACTTAATGAAATAAAACGAGAGGACATAAATAGAAAAAAAAAGGATAAAAGTAATGAGCAAAGTCTCCAAGAAATATGGGACTGTGTGAAAAGACCTAATCTATATTTGATAGGTGTACCTGAATGTGATGGAGAGAATGAATCCAAGCTGGAAAATACTCTTCAGGATATTATTCAGGAGAACTTTCCCAATCTAGCAAAGCAGGACACTATTCAACCCCAGGTAATACAGAGAACACCACAAAGACATTCCTCAAGAAGAGCAACCCTAAGGCACATAATCGTTAGATTCACCAGGGTTGAAATTAAAAAGAAAATACTAAGGGCAGCCAGAGAGAAAGATCAGGATACCCACAAAGGGAAGCCTATCAGACTTACAGCAGATCTCTCAGCAGAAACACTACAAGCCAGAATAGAGTGGGGGCCGATATTTAACATCCTTAAAGAACAGAAATTTCAGCCCAGAATTTCATATCCTTCCAAACTAAGTTTTACAATTGAAGGAAAAATAAAATCTTTTATGAACAAGCAAGTACTCAGAGATTTTACTACCACCAGGCCTGCTTTAAAATAAAACTTCTGAAAGAAGCATTACACACAGAAAGGAACAACCAGTAATAGCCTTTCTAAAAATATACCAAGAAGTAAAGAGCATCAACATAAAGAAGAACTTACATCAATGAACGGATAAAATAGCCAGTTAATATCAAATGGCAATAATCCTAAATTTAAATTAACTAAATCCCCCAATCAAAAGATACGGTCAAAACCTAACGGTACTACATCCAGAGTCATCTTATATCCAAAGATACACAACGACTCAAAACAAAGGGTTACATAAAGATTTACCAATCAAACGGAGAGCAAAAATAAATAAATAAACAAAAAGCAGGAGTTGCAATTCATGTATTTGATAAAACAGACTTTAAAGCAACAAAGACAGACTGGTAAAAAAAATCAATGCATTCTAACACCCAGATACATAAGAAACATAAAGAGATTTAGACTCAGTAAGACAGAAACTTAATAAGGATATCCAAAACTTGAACTCAGATCCAGAACTAGTAAACATATTAAGTACTTAAAGAGCTCTTCACTATAAACACACAAAATATATATTCTCCACTTTAAATAAAAAAATACTGATCGGCCATTATTAATACCCATTCAAAGAATAAAGCAATATTCCTGTTCTCTCTCCCTCTTTTTCTTTCTCTCTTTCCCTCTCTTTCTAAATAAATAAAATAAAATAAGAAAGAAAATAAACTAGTCTATTTTATATGGCCACAAAATCAAAGCCTGAGTGAGTAATACGCAACTTTGAAATAGTAAGAAATCTATTCCATATGCCCAAATATTCAGAGTCAGGGTCAATAATACAGGCCTGTGGACTCGTCAGGAAACAATTTTATGTGGCCAAAATTTCAGAGCCTCAGTTAATAATACATACCTGAGGAATACTCAGGACGATATTACATATGGCATCTATTTCAGAGATTCAATGAATAAGAAACACCTGTATTGTAGTCAGAATTCTATTTCATATAGTCACATATTCAGAGCCTAACTGAATAACATACACCTTGGGGAAAGTCAGGATTCTATTTAGTATAGCCACTCATTTAGAGCCGAATGTGAAAACGCACGCCTGAGGAGTATTCAGCAGTCTCTATTTCATGGCCACTCATTCAGAGCCTCACAAAATAATACAAACCTATGGAAAAGTCAGGAGTGTATTTCACATGGCCACTAATTCAGATCCTCAGTAAAGAATCATACATATCTGGAAAATACTCAGGATTCTATTATATATAGCCACTTATTAAGAGACTCACAGAATAATGCACACCCGGGGAATAGTCTGGAGAGTATTGGATATGACCGTTCACCCAGCGTTTCAGTTGAAATGGCAGAGCTGATAAATATTCAAGAGGATAGAGTCAGGAGTCTATTTTATGTGGTCACTCATTGAGAAACTCACTGAAGAATAAACAACTTGGGAATAGTAAGAGTCCAGGTTATATGGCCACTCAATAACATTACCAAATAATGCACAATGGGGCAATAGTAAGGGGTCTATTTCATATGGCCTCTCATTCAGAGCTTCAGTGCATAATAAACAGCTGTGAAGTAGTCAGGACCCTATTTAAGGTAGCGCCAAATGAAGCCGCTCCGTGAATGATACACACATGTGTGATAGTCAGGAGACTATTTGATATGGACACTCATACAGAACCTCTTCGAATACTGCAGATGTGAGCAATAATCACTACTCTATTTCATACGGTGATTCATTTGGAGAGTCAAAATATAACGCACACCTGTGGAGTATAATGGGGTCTATTTCAAAAGGCCACTCTTTAAGTGTTTCAGTGAATAATATGTACATCTGATAAGTCAGGAATCTCTTTCACATGGCCACTCGTTCAGGGCCTCTGTGAATAATACTCCCCTCAGAAATAGTCAAGAATCTACTTGAAGGGGCTACACATTCAGAATCTCTGTAAGTAATGCACACCTAGGCAATACACAAGAGTCTCATTTTTATGCCCACTTAGTCAGAATCTCATTCAATAGAATACACCTGAGGAAGAGTTAAGAGTCTACGTCATGGAGCCACTCATTTAGAGCCTCAGTGAATAATGCACACCAGTGTAATAGTCGAACATTTTTTATATAGCCACTCATTCTGTGCCTCCCTAAATGATACACAGCTGGGAATCCTCAGGATTCAATTTCATACTACCACTTATTTAAAATCTTATTGACTAATTCACAATGCAGCAATAGTCAGGTGTCTATTTTATATGGCTTCCCATTCAAAGTTTCAGTGAATAATTAACTTCTATGGAGTAACCAGGATGCTGTTTAATATAGCCACGAATTAAGTGCCTTTCTGAATGATACACACCTGGGAGATAGTCAGGAGTCTATTTCATATGAACTCAAAGTCTGGGTATCGCTGAGTAATACACACCTAGGGGAGTTTCAGGAGGCTATTTGGTATGGACACTCATAAAGAACCTGTGTGAATAAGGCACACATGGAGAATAATGTGGAGTCTATGTCATATGGCTACTCATTCAGACAAACAGTCAATAAGGCACATGTAAAGTAATACGAAGTCTTTTTCATATGGCTTCTATTTCACAGCCTCACTGAATATTACACACTTGTGAAATTGTCTGGAGTCTATTTTTATGGCCACTCCTTCTGGGCATCACTGAATAATGCACACCTGCAGAATAGGCAGAAGTCTCTCTTCTCCAGGCACTCATTGAGAGCCGCACTAAATATACATACCTGGCGAAATAGTTAGGATTTACTTTTTTTAAAATTTTTTTTTAGTTTTTAAATTTTTATTGCATTATAGGTTTTAGGGTACATGTGCACAATGTGAAAGGTAGTTGCATAGGTACACACATGGCAGCGTGTTTTGCTACCTTTCTCCACTTCACCCACACATGGCATTTATCCCCAGGCTATCACTCCTCAGCCACCCACTCTGTCCCTCCCGCATTCCCCTCCAATACATCCCAGTATGTAGTAGACCCCCTCCCTGTGTCCATGTGTTCTCATTTTTCTCACCCGCCTATGAGTGAGAATATGCGGTATTTCTTTTTCTGTTCTTGTGCCAGATTGCTGAGAATGATGCTCTCCAGATTAATCCATGCCCTTACAAAGGACACAAACTCATCATTTTTGATTGCTGCATGATATTCCATGGTGTATATGTGCCACATTTTCCCAGTCCAGTCTATCATCGATGGGCATTTGGGTTGGTTCCAGGTCTTTGCTCTTGTAAACAACGCTGCAGTGAATATTCCTGTGCATGTGTCCTTATAGTAGAATGATTTATAGTCCCTTGGATATATACCCAGTAATGGGATGGCTGGGTCAAATGGGATTTCTATTTCTAGGTCCTTGAGGAATCGACACACTGTCCTCGACAATGGTTGAACTATTTCACACTCCCACCAACACTGTAAGAGTGTTCCAATTTATCCACATCCTCTCCAGCATCTGTTGTCTCCAGATATTTTAATGATCGAAATTCTAACTGGCGTGAGATGGTATCACAATGTGGTTTTGACTTGCATCTCTCTAATGACCAGTGATGATGAGCATTTTGTCATGTGTTTGTTGGACTCATGGATGTCTTCTTTTGTAAAGTGTCTATTCATATTCTTTGCCCGTTTTTGAATGGGCTTGTTTGTTTGTTTTTTCCTGTAAATATGTTTGAGTTTTTGTAAATTCTGGATGTCAGCCCTTTGTCAGATGTGTGAACTGCAAAGATTTTGTCCCATTCTGATGGTTGCCAATTCACTCTAGTGACTGTTTCTTTCACCGTGCAAAAGCTGTGGAGTTTGATTAGGTCCCATTTGTCTATTTTGGCTTTTGTTGCCAATGCTTTTGGTGTTTTGGTCATGAAGTCCTTGCCTACTCCTATGTCCTGAATGGTTTTGCCTAGATTTTCTTCTAGGGTTTTTATGGTGCCAGGTCTTAGGTTTAAGTCTTTTATCCGTCTGGAGTTAATTTTAGTGTAAGTTGTCAGAAAGGGGTCCAGTTTCGGCTTTCTTCACATGTCTAGCCAGTTTTCCCAACACCATTTATTAAACAGGGAATTTTGTCCCCATTGCTTGTTTTTGTCTGGTTTGTCAAATATTACATCGTTGTAGATATGTTGTGTTGCCTGCGATGCCTCTGTTCTGTTCCATTGGTCTGTATCTCTGTTTTGGTACTAGTACCATGCTGTTTTGATTACTGTAGCCTTGTAGTATAGTTTGAAGCCTGTAGCGCGATGCCGCCCCCTGTGCTCTTTTTGCTTAAAATTGACATGGTTATGCGGGCTCTCTTTTGGTTTCATATAAAGTTTATGGTGGCTTTTTCCAGTTCTTTGAAGAAATTCAATGGTAGTTTGATGGGAATAGCTTTTATTGTGTAAATTACTTTGGGCAGTGTAGCCATTTTCACGATATTGATTCTTCCTAACCACAAACATGGAATGTCTCTCCATCTGTTTGTGTCCTCTTATTTCATTGAGAAGTGGTTTGTAGTTTTCCTTAAATAGGTCTCTTACATTCCTTGTGAGTTGTATTCCTAGGTATTTTATTTTCTTTGTAGCAACTGTGAATGTCAGTTCGTTCTTGATTTGGTTCTCTTTAAGTCTGTTATTGTTGTATAGGAATGCTTGTGATTTTTGCACATTGATTTTATATTCTAAGACTTTCTTGAATTTGCTTTTTAGTTTCAGGAGCATTTGGGCTGAGGTGATGTGGTCTTCTAGGTATATTACCCTGTTATCTGCAAATAGAGACAATGTGGCTTCCACCTTTCCTATTTGAATTCCCTTTATTTCTTTTTCTTGCCTGATTGCTCTGGCTAAAGCTTCCAGTACTATGTTAAATAGGAGTGGTGAGAGAGGGCATCCTTCTCTAGTGCCACATTTCAATGGGAATGCTTCCTGTTTTTGCCCATTAAGGATGATATTGCCTGTTGGTTTGTCGTAAATAGCTTTTATTACTTTGAGATATGTTCCATCAATACGAAGTGTATTGAGGGTTTTTAGCATAAAGGGCTGTTGAATTTTGTCAAATGCCTTCTCTGCATCAATTGAGATAATCATGTGGTTTTTGTTTTTCCTTCTGTTTATGTGGTGAATTACATTTATAGACTTGCGTATGTTGAACCAGCCTTGCATCCCCAGAATGAATCCTAATTGATTATGATGGATAAGGTTTTTAATGTGCTGCTGTAATCGGATTGCCAGTATTTTATTGAATATTTTTGCATCTATGTTCATCATGAATATTGGCCTGAAGTTTTCTTTTCTTGTTGAGTCTCTGCCGGGTTTTGGTATCAGGATGATGTTGGTCTCATAAAATCATTTGGGAAGGGTTCCCTCTTTTTGAATTATTTGGAATAGTTTCAGAAAAAATGGTACCAGACCCTCTTTGTGTGTCTGGTATAACTCAGCTGTGAACCCATGTGGACCTGGGATTTCTTTGTGTGGTAGGCGCTTTCTTGCTGCCTCAACTTCAGACCCTGTTATTGGTCTATTCATAGTTTTGGCTTCCTCCTGGTTTAGGCTTGGGAGGACACAGGCGTCCAGGAATTTTTCCGTTTCTTCCTGGTTTACTAGTTTATGTGCACAGAGTTGTTTGTAGTATTCTCTGATGATGGTTTGAATATCTGTGGAATCTGTGGTGATTTCCCCATTATCGTTTTTTTATTGCATCTATTTGGTTGTTCTCTCTTTTCTTTTTTAAGGGTCTGGCTCTTCATATGTATATTTTGTTGATCTTTTTGAAAAATCAGCTCTTGGATTTATTGATTTTTTGAAAGGTTTTTCTTGCCTTTATCTCCTTCAGTTCTGCTCTAATCGTGGTTATTTCTTGTCTTCGGCTAGGTTTTGAGCTTTTTTGATCTTGCTCCTCTACCTCTTTCAATTTTGACGATAGGGTGTCAATTTTGGATCTCTCCACTCTTCTCATGTGGGCACTTATTCCTATATATTTTCCTATACAGACTGCTTTAAATGTGTCCCAATCATTCTGGTACATTGTGTCTTCGTTCTCATTGGTTTCAAAGAACTTCTTTATTTCTGTCTTCGTTTCATTGTTTTTCCAATGAACATTGAAGAGCCAGTTGTTCAGTTTACATGAATCTGTGCGGTTCTGAGTTATTTTCTGAATTAACTAAGATCAGAACAGAACTGAAGGAGATAGAGACAAAAAGAAAACCTTCAAGAAATCAATAAATCCAAGATCTGGTTTTTCACAATGATCAACAAAATATACCACTAACCAGACTGATAAAAATGAAGAGAGAGAACAACCAAATAGATGCAATAAACAATGATAAAGGGGAAATCACCACAGAAATTCAAACCCTCATCAGAGAATGCTACACACAACTCTATGTACATAAACTAGTAAACCAGGAAGAAATGGATAAATTCCAGAAGGCCTGTGTCCTCCCAAGCCTAAACCAGGAGGAAGCTGAAATGATGAATAGACAAATAACAAGGTCTGAAGTTGAGGCAACAATTAAGAACCTACCACACAAAAAAAGCCCAGGTCCAGATGGGTTCACAGCTGAATTCTACCAGACAGACAAAGAGGAGTTGGTACCATTTTTCCTGAAACTCTTCCAAATAATTCAAAAATAGGGAACTCTTCCCAATTTATTTTATGGGACCAACATCATCCTGATACCAAAACCTGGCAGAGATTCAACAAGAAAAGAAAACTTCAGGCCAATATCCATGATGAACATAGATGCAAAAATCTTCAATAAAATACTGGCAAACCGATTGCAACAGCACATTAAAAAACTTATCCATGAAGATCAAGTAGGATTCATCCCAGACATGAAAGGCTGCTTCAACATATGCAAGTCTATAAACATGATTCTTTACATTAACGGAACCAAAAACAAAAATGACATGAATAGCTCAATTGACGCAGAGAAGGCATTTGACAAAATGCAACAGTCCATTATGCTAAACACCCTCAATAAACTCGGTAATGATGGAACATATCTCAAAGTAATAAAAGCTATTTACGACAAACCAACAGCAAATATTATACTTAATGGGCAAAAACTGGAAGCATTCCCTTTGAAATCTGGCACTAGACAAGGATGCACTCTCTCACCACTTCTATTCAACATAGCACTGAAAGTTCTAGCCAGAACAATCAGGCAAGAAAAAGAAATAAAGTGTATTCGAATAAGAAAGTTGGAAGCCAAATTTTCTCTTTTTGCAGATGACATGATACTATACCTAGAAGACCACGTCACCTCAGCCCAAAAGCTCCTGAAACTGATAAGCAACTTCAGCAAAGTCTCAGGATATACAATCAATGTGCAAAAATCACAAGCATTCCTATACACCAATAACAGACTTAAAGAGAACCAAATCAGGATAGAACTGCCATTCCCAATTGCTACAAAGAAAATAAAATACTTAGGAATACAACTCACAATGAATGTAAGGAACTTCTTTAAGGAAAACTGCAAACCACTGCTCAACGAAATAAAAGAGGACACACACAGATGGAGAAACATTCCATGTTCGTGGTGAGGAAGTGTCAATATCTTGAAAATGACTATTCTGCCCAAATTAATTTACAGAATCAACGCTATCCCCATCAAGCTACCATTGAATTTCTTCACAGAATTGGAAAAACCACCATGATCTTCATATGGAAGCAAAAGAGAGCCCGCATAGCCAAGTCAATTCTAAGCAATAACAACGCAGCGGGACTTATCACACTATTAAACTTCAAATTATACTACATGGCTACAGTAATGAAAACAGCATGGTACCGGTACCAAAACAGAGATATAGACAAATGGAACAGAACATAGGAATCAGAGGCAAATCAACATATCTACAACCATATAATGTTTGATAAACCAGAAAAACAACAACAACAACAAGCAATGGGGAAATGATTTTTTGTTTAATAAATGGTGGTGTGAAAACTGGTTAACTGTGTGCAGAAAGCAGAAACTGAACGCCTTCCTGACCCCATACACTAAAATTAACTCCAGATGGATTAAAAACTTAAGCATAACACCTGGCACCATAAAAACCCTAGAAGAAAATCTACACAAAACCATCAGGACAAAGGAGAAGGCAAGGACTTCATGACAAAAACACCAAAGTCATTGGCAACAAAAGCCAAAATAGACAAATTGGACCTAATCAAACTCCACAGCTTTTGCACGGCAAAAGATACAGTCACTAGAGTGAATCGGAAACCAACAGATTAGGAATAAATCTTTGCAGTTTATGCATCTGACAAAGGGCTGATATCCAGAATTTACAAAGAACTCAAACAGATTTACAGGAAAAAAAAAAACAAACAAGCCCATTCGAAAATGGGCACAGGATATGAACAGACACTTTGCAAAAGAAGACATATATGAGGCCAACAAACACATGAAAATATGCTCATCATCACTGCTCATTAGAGAGATGCAAATCAAAACCACATTGAAATACCATTGCATGCCAGTTAGATTGGCCATCATTAAAAAATCTGGAGACAACAGATGCTGGAGAGGATGTGGAGAAAGAGGAACACTCTTAGACTGTTGATGGGAGTGTAAATTATTTCAACCACTGTGCAAGACTGTGTGGTGATTCCTCAAGGACCTAGAAATAGAAATTCTATTTGACCCAGCAATCCCATTACTGGGTATATATCCAAAGGACTATAAATCATTCTACTATAAGAACACATGCACACGAATGTTCGTTTCAGCACTGTTTATAATAGCAAAGATATGGAACCAACCCAAATGCCATCGATGATAGACTAGACTAGGAATATGTGGCACATATCCACCATGGAATATTATGCAGCAATAAAAAATGACGAGTTAATGTCCTTTGAAAAGACATTGATGAAGCTGGAGAACATTATTCTCAGTAAACTGACACAAGAACAGAAAAAGAAATACCACATATTCTCACTCATTGGCGGGTGAGAAAAAGGAGAACACATGGACACATGGAGGGGCTACTACACACTGGGGTCTATTGGCGGGAATAGGGGAGGGACAGCGAAGGGGGGAGCTGAGGAAGGATAGCCTGGGGAGAAATGCCAAATGTGGGTTAAGGGGAGGAAGGCAGCAAAGCACATTGCCATGCGTGTACTTATGCAACTATCTTGCACGTTCTGCACATGTATCCCAAACTTAAAATGCAATAAAATTTTTTTTAAAAAAAGTGCATGCATGCCTGATGAGTATTTAGGACTATCTATTTAATGACCACTCATTCAGAGCCTCAGAGAATAATACAGATCTATGGAAAAGTCAGGAGTGTATTTCAAATAGCCACTTATTCAGAACCTCACTGAAAAATCATGTATATATGAAAAATACTCAGGTTTCTATTATATATAGACATTTATTCAGAGACTCACTGAATAATGAACACCTGGGAAATAATCTGGAGACTATTTGATATGACCATTCACCGAGTGACTCAGTGGAAAATGCACAACTGACAAATAGTCAAGAGTATAGAGTCAGAAGTCTATTTTATGTGGTCACTCTTTCAGAAACTCACTGAAGAATACACACCTTGGCAATACTCAGAGTCTAGGTCATATATATGGCCACTCAATCACAGTATTACCGAATAATGCACACTGGGGCAATAGTAAGGAGACTATTTAATATGGCCTCTCATTCAGAGCTTCAGCGCATAATAACCAACTGTGGAATAGTCAGGACCCTATTGAAGGTAGCCCCAAATTAAGCAACTCCGTGAATGCTACACACGTTCGTGATAGTCATGAGACTATTTGATATGGACACTCATACAGAACCTCTTCGAAAACTGCACATGTGGGAATTAATCACTCGTCTATTTCATATGGTGTTTCGTTTGGAGAGTCAAAAAATAACGCACACCTGTAAAGTAAAATGGGGTCTATTTCATAAGGCGACACTTTCAGTGTTTCAGTGAATAATATGTATATCTGGTAAGTCATAAACCTCTTTCACATGGACACTCGTTCAGGGCCTGTGAATAGCACCTCCCTCAGAAATAGTGAAGGGTCTACTTCAAAGGGCTACACATTCAGAGTCTCTGTAAGTAATGCACACCTAGGCAATACACAAGTCTCTTTTTTATGCCCACGTAGTCATACTCTCATTCAATAATACACACCTGGGGAAGATTTAAGATTTTACTTCATGTAGCCACTCACTTAGCGCCTCAGTGAATAATGCACACCAGGGTAATAGTCGAGAATTTTTTATATGGCCACTCATCCTATGCCTGCATGAAAAATAAACACCTGGGGAATCCTCAGGATTCTATTTCTTACTACCTCTCATTTAGAACCTTATTGAATAATTAATAATGGAGCAATAGTCACGTGTCTATTTTACATGGCCTCTCATTTAAACTTTCAGTAAATAATGAACTTCCATGGAGTAATCAGTACACGGTTTAAGATGGCCACAAATTAAGTGCATTCCTGAATGATAAACACCTGGGTGATAGGAGTCTATTTCATATGAACTCTCATTCTGGGTATCTCTGAGTAATATGCACATCGGGAAGTGTCAGGTGTCTATTTCATATGGACAGTGATACAGAACCTGTTTGAAAATTGCACACATGGAGAATAATGAGGAGTCTATGTCATACGGCTACTCATTCAGACAAACAGTGAATAACGCACATGTGGAGTAATTAGAAGTCTGTTTCATATGGCCCCCTTTCACAGACTCACTGAATATTACACACTTGTGATATAGTCTGGAGTCAATTTTTATGGCCACTCATTCAGAGAATAACTCAATAATTCACACCTGTGGAATAGTCAGAAGTCTCTTTCCTTTGGCCACTAATTGAGAGCCTCACTAGTGTACATACCTGGGGAAATAGTCAGGATTTAATTTATCCCCTCATTCAGAGTCTCACTAAATAATGCACACCTGTGGAATAGTCAGAAAACTTTTTTAAGTGGCCTTTCAATCGGAGTGTCACTGAACAATGTGGTGTAGTCAGGAGTCTATTTCATGTAGACACATATTCAGTGCCTCAGTGAAAAAGACAGACCCTTGATATAGTAAGGAATCTAATTAATATGGCCACATCTTCTGAGCCTCACTGAATAATACACACCTGGAAAATAACTTGGAGTCTACTTTAGATGAACATTCATTCAGAGCCTTCGTGAATAATGCACACCTTTGAAGTAATCAGGAGTCTATTTCATTTGGAAACTCATTCATAGCCTCAGTGGATAATGATCACGTGTGGATTAGTCAGGATTCCATTTCATATGGACACTGACTCACAACCTCAGTGAATAATGCACAAATGTAAAGAACTCAGCAGTCTATTTTAAATAACCACTCATTCAGATGCTTACTGAATAATACATAAATTTAAGATAGACAGCATTCTGTTTCATATGGTCACACAAGAAGAGCCTCACTGAGTAATACACACCTAGCTACTAGGAGTCTACTTTATATATCCTCTCATTGACAGCCTCAGCTAATAATGCACACGTGTGGAATAGACTCTATTCTATTTTATATGGCCACAAAATCAAGCCTGAGTGAGTAATACACAACGTTTGAATAGTCACTAATTTATTCCATGTGCCCAAATATTCAGAGTCAGATTCAATAATACACACCTGTGGGCCAGTCAGGAAACAATTTCATATGGCCAAAGTTTCAGAGCCTCAGTGAATAATACATACCTGGGGAACACTCAGAACACTCTTACATGTGGCATCTATTTCAGAGCTTCTTTGAATGAGGAACACCAGTATTGTATTCAGAATTCTGTTTAATATAGTCACATATTCAGAGCCTAACTAAATAACACACACCTTGGGGAAAGTCTGGATTCTATTTTGCATAGCCACTCATTTAAAGCCTAATGTATAAACGCACACCTGAGGAGTATTCAGGAGTCTCTATTTTATGGCCACTCATTCAGAACCTCACAGAATAATACAGACCTATGGAAATGAAGGAGTGTATTTCACGTGGCCGCTTATTCAGAAACTCACTGAAGAATCATATATATCTGGAAAATACTCATGATTCTATTATATATTGCCGCTTATACAGAGACTGACTGAATAATGCACACCTTGGGAATATTCTTGAGACTATTTGATATGACCGTCCACCCAGCGATTCAGTGAAAAATGCAGAGCTGAGAAATAGTCAGGAGGATCGAGTCACGAGTCTAATTTCTGTGGTCACTCATTCAGAAACTCACTGAAGAATACGCACCTTGGGAATAGTCAGCGTCCAAGTCATATGGCCACTCAATCACAGCATTACCGAATAATGCACAATGGGGCAATAGTAATGATTCTATTTCATATTGCCTCTCATTCAGAGCTTCAGTTCATAATAAACAGCTTTGGAGTAGTCAGGACCCTATTTAATGTAGCCCCAAATGAAGCAGCTCCGTGAAGGATACACACATGTGTGAGAGTCAGGAGATTATTTGATATTAACACTCATACAGAACCTCTTTGAATAGTGTACATGTGGGTACTAATCACTAGTCTATTTCATATGGTGACTCGATTGAAGAGTCAAAAAATAACCCACAACTTTGGAGTAAAATGGGGTCTATTTCATAAGGCCACTCTTTCAGTGTTCTATTGAATAATATGTATATCTGATAAGTTAGGAATCTCTTTCACGTGGCCACTCATTCAGGGCTTCTGTGTATAATAGTCTCCTCAGAAATAGTCAAGGGTCTACTTCAAATGGCTACACATTAAGAGTTTCTGTACATAATGAACACCTGGGCAATACTCCTGAGTCTGTTTCTAATGCCCACTTAGTCAGAGTCTCATTCAATAATACACACCTAAGGAAGAGGTAAGAGGCTACTTCATGTAGCCACTCATTTAGAGCCTCAGTGAATAATCCACACCAGGGTAATAATCGTGCATTTTTTATATGGCCACTCATTCTGTGCCTCACTGAATGATACACACCTGAAGAATTTTCAGGATTCTATTTCATATTAACACCCATTTAGAAATTTATTGAATAATTCACAATGTAGCAATAGTCAGGTGTCCCTTTTACATGGCCGCTCATTCAACGTTTCAGTGAATAATGAACTTCTATGGAGTAATCAGGATGCTGTTTAAGATAGCCATAAATTAAGTGTCTTTCTGAATGATAAAGACATGGGTGATAGTCAGGATTCTATTTCATATCAACTCTAATTCTGTGTATCGCTGAGTAATACACACTTTGGGGAATGTCACGAGTTTATTTGATATGGACACTCATATGAAACTTGTTTGAATAATGCACACATGAATGATAATGAGGAGTCTATGTCATATGGCTACTCACTCAGACAAACAGTGAATAATGCACATGTGAAGTAATTAAAAGTCTGTTTCATATGCTCTCTCTTTCACAGCCTCACGGAATATTACACACTTCTGATATAGTCTGGAGTCTATTTTTTATGGCCACTCATTCAGTGTATCACTGAATAATGCACACCTGCGGAATAGTCTGAAGTCTCTTTCCTATGGCCACTCGTTGAGAGCCTCACTAAATGTACACACCTGGTGAAATAGTCAGGATTTACTTTTATCTCCTCATTCAGCGTCTCACTAAATAATGCACACCTGTGGAATAATCAGGAGACTTTTCTATGTGACCTCCCATTCGGAGAGTCACTGAATAATGCAGTGTAGTCAGGAGTCTATTCCATGTAGACACATATTCAGAGCCTCCTTGAGTAAGAGGGACCCTTTCTATAGTAAAGAATCTAGTGACTACAGCCACATCTTGTGAGCCTCACTGAGCAATACACACCTGGAGAATAATTTGGAGTCTATTTTTGATGGACATTCATTCAGAGACTCGGTGAATAATGAACACCTGTGGAATAGCCAGGAGTCTATTTCATTTGGACATTCATTCATAGACTTATTGGATAATATTCACGTTTGGATTAGTCAGTATTTCATTTCCTATGGACACTGACTCATAACCTATGTGAATAATGCACTAATGTAACGTACTCAGCAGTCTATTTCATATAGCCACTAATTCAGAGATTCACTGAATAATACAAATATTTTAAATAGACAACATTCTGTATTATTTGGTCACATAACAAGAGCCTCACTGAGTAATACACACCTGAAGAAGTGTTAGGAGTCTACTTTATAGAGCTTCTCATTTACAGTCACAGTGAATAATGAACACATGTAGAATAGACATTAGTCTATTTTATATGGCCAGAAAATTAAACCCTGCATGAGTAATACATAACATTGGGATAGTTACTAGGCTATTTCATATGCCCAAATATTTAGAGTCAGAGTCAATACTAACCACCAGTGGACTAGTCAGGGACCAATTTCATGTGGCCAAAATTTCAGAGCCTCAGTGAATAACAGTTACCTGGGGAATAATCAGGATGCTATTACATATGTCATCTCTTTCAGAGTTTCATTGAATAAGGAACACCTGTATCGTAGTATAAATTCTATTTCATATAGCCACATATTCAGAGCCTAACTGAATAACATACACCTTGGGGAAAGTCAGGATTCTATTTCGAATAGCCACTCGTTTAGAGCCGAATGTAAAAATGCATGCCTGAGGAGTATTCAGGAATCTCTATTTTATGGCCACTCACTCAGCCTCACAGAATAATACAGACCTCTGGAAAAGTCAGGAGTGTATTTCATACGGCCAACTATTCAGACCCTCAGTGAAGAACCATATACATCTGGGAAATACTCAGAATTTTATTATAGAGAGCCACATATTTGGAGACTCACTGGAAAATGCACACCTGGGTAATAGTCTGGGGACACTTTGATATGACTGTTCACCCAGAGACACAGTAGAAAATACACAGCTGAGAAATAGTCAAGAGGATAGAGTCAAGAGTCTATTTTATGTGGTCACTTATTCAGAAACTCACTGAAGAATACACACATTGGGAAGAGTCAGACTCCAGGTCATATGGCCACTCAATCACTGCTGTATCGAATACTGCACAACGGGGCAATAGTACAAAGTCTATTTCCTATGGCCTCTCATTCAGAGTTTCAGTGTGTAATAAACAGTTCTGGAGTAGTCAGGACCCTATTTAACATAGACCCAAAATAAGCAGCTTCATGAATGATACACACATGTGTGATAGTCATTAGACTATTTGATGTGGACACTCATACACAACCTCTTCGAATACTGCACATGTGTAAAATAATCACTTGTCTTTTTCATATGGTGATTCGTTTGGAGAGTCAAAAAATAACACACACCTTTGGAGTAAACTGGGGTCTATTTCATATGGCCACACTTTCAGTGTTTCAGTGAATAATATGTATATCTGAGGAGACATGAATCTCTTCCACATGGCCCCTCATTCAGAGCCTCTCTGAATAATACTGCCCTCAGAAACAGTCAAGGGTCTACTTGAAATGGTTACACATTCATAGTATCTGTAAGTAATGAACACCTGGGCAATACACAAGAGTCTCTTTTTTATGCCCACTTAGTCAGAGTCTCATTCAATAATAAACACCTGGGGAAGAGTTAAGAGTCTACTTTATGGAGCCACTCATTCAGAGCCTCAGTGAATAATGCACACCAGGGTAATAGTCGAGCATATTTTATATGGCCACTCATTCTGTGCCTCCCTGAATGATACACACTTGGGGAATCCTCAGGATTCTATTTCACACTACTACTCATTTACAACCTTATTAAATAATTCACAATGAAGCAATAGTCAGGTGTCTATTTTATATGGCCTCTCATCCAAAGTTTCAGTGAATAATATACTTCTATGGAGTAATCAGGACACTGTTTAAGATAGCCGTGAATTAAGTGCCTCCCTGCATGATACACACCTGAGTGATAGTCAGGAGTCTATTTTATATGAACTCTAATATTGGGTAATGCTGAGTAATACACACCTGGGGAGTGTCGGGAGTTTATTTGGTGTGGACACTTATACAGAACCTGTTTGAATAATGAACACATGCGGAATAATTAGGAGGCTAAGTCATACAGCTACTCACTTAGACAAACAGTGAATAACGCACATGTAAAGTAATGAGAAGTCTGTTTCATATGACCCCTCTTTCACAGCCTCAGTGAATATTACACACTTGTGATATAGTCTGGAGTCTATTTTTTTATGGCCACTCATTCAGAGAATGACTGAAAAATGCACTCCTTTGGAATATTCATAAGTCTCTTTTCTATTTTGACTCATTGAGAGCCTCCCTAAATGTACACACCTGGAGAAATAGACAAGAATTAATTTTATCCCATCATTCAGAGTCTCACTAAATAATGCACACCTGTGGAGTAGTCAGGAGACTTTTTTTCTGTGGCCTCTCATTCGGACGGTCACTGAATAATGTCGTGTAGTCAGGAGTCTATTTCATGTAAACTCATATTCAGAGCCTCAGTGAATAAGACAGCTACTTGCTGTAGAAAGGCCTCTAATTTATATGGCCACAACTTCTGAGCCTCACTGAATAATACACACCTGGAGAATAATTTGGAGTCTATTTTCAATGGTCATTCATTTAAAGCCTTGGTGAATAATGCACACCTGGGGAGTATCCAGGAGTCTATTTCACTTGGACACTCATTCATAACCTTAGTGCATAATATGCACGTGGGTATTAGTCAGAATTCCATTTCATATGGCCACTGACTCGTAACCTCAGTCAATAATGCACAGATGTAAAGTACTGAGCAGTCTATATCATATAGCCACTCATTCAGAGATTCACTGAATAATACAAATATTTAAGATAGACAGCCTTCTGTTTCATATGGTCACAAAAGAAGAGCCTCACTGAGTAACACACACCTTGTGAAGTGTTAACAGTCTACTGTATATAGCCTCTCATTTACAGAGTCAGCGAATAATGCACACATGTGAAATAGACACTAGTCTATTATATATGGCCACAAAATCAAAGCATGAGTGAGTAATACACAACTTTGAAATAGACAGTAGCTTATTCCATATGCCCAAATATTCAAATTCAGAGTCAATAGTACACTCCTGTGGACTAGTCAGAAAACAATTTCATATGGCCAAAGTTTCAGAACCTCAGTGAATAATACATACCTGGAAATACTCAAGTCTCTGTTGCATATGGGATTTATTTCAGAGCTTCATTGAATTAGGAACACCTGTATTGTACTCAGAATTCTATTTGTATAGCCACATATTCGGAGCCTAACTGAATAACAAAAACCTTGGGGAAAGTAAAGATTCTCTTTGGTATAGCCACTCATTTAGAGCTGAATTTAAAAACGCACGCCTGAGGTGTATTCAGGAGTCTCTATACTATGGTCATTCATTCAGAGCCTCACAGACTAATAGAAACCTATGAAAACATCAGGAGTGTATTTCACATGCCAGTTATTCAGAGCCTCAGTGAAGAATCATATATATATATATGAAAATACTCAGGATTCTATTATCTATAGCCACATAATCAAGGACTCACTGAATAATGCACACCTGGGGAATAGTCTGGAGACTATTTGATATGACCGTTCACCAAGAGGCTCAGTGGAAAAGGCAGAGCTGAGAAAGAGTCAAGAGAATAGAGTCAGGAGTCTATTGTATCTGCTAACTCATTCAGATTCTCAATGAAAATTACACACCTTGGGAATAGTCAGAGTCCACGTCCTATGGCCACTAAATCAGAGCATTAATGAATAATGCACAATGGGGAAATAGTAAGATGTCTATTTCATATGGCCTCTAATTCACAGCTTCATTGTTTAATAAAGAGCTGGGGAGTAGTCAGGACCCTATTTAAGGTAGCCCCAAATTAAGCAGCTCCATGAATGATACACACATGTGTGTTAGTCAGGAGACTATTTGATATGGACACTCATACAGAACCTCTTTGAATACTGCACATGGGTGAATAATTACTAGTCTAATTCAGAAGGTGACTCGTTTGGAGAATCAAAAAGTAACGCAAGTCTGTGGAGTAAAATGGAGTGTACTACATAAGGCCACAGTTTCAGTGAATAATATGTATATCTCATAAGTCAGGAATCTCTTTCACATGGCCACTCCTTCATGTAATCAGTGAATAATACTTCCCACAGAAATCGTCTAGGGTCTACATCAAATGGCTTCACATTCAGAGTCTCTGTAAGTAATGCACACCTGGGCAATACACAAGAGTTTCTTTTTTAGGCCAACTTAGTCAGAGTCTCATTCAATAATAAACACCTGGGAAAGAGTTAAGAGTCTACTTTATGTAGCCACTCATATAGTGCCTCAGTGAATAATGCACACCAAGGTAATAGTCTAGCATATTTTACATGGCCACTCATTCTGTGAATCCCTGAATGATACACCCTTGGGGAATCCTCAGAATTCCATTTCTTACTACCACTCATTGAGAACCTTATTGAATAATTCGCAATGAAGCCATAGTCAGGTGTCTATTCTATATGGCCTCTCTTTCAAAGTTTCAGTGAATAATAAACATCTATGGAGTAATCAGGACGCTTAAGATAGCCACGAATTAAGTGACTTCCTGAATGATACACACCTTGTTAACAGAAAGCAGTCTATTTCATATGAACTCTAATTCTGGGTATCGCTGAGTAATACACACCTGGGGAAGTCTTAGGAGTCTATTTGCTATGGATACTTATATGGACCCTGTTTCAAGAATGCCCAAATACAGAATAATGAGGAGTCTATGTCATACGGCTACTCATTGAGAGAAACAATGAATAAAGCACATGTGGAGTAATAAGTCTGTTGCATATGGCCGCTCTTTCTCAGCCTCATTTAATATTACACACTTGTGATATAATCTGCCATCTAATTTTTATGGCCACTCATTCAGAGAATCACTGAATAATGCACTCCTTCAGAATAGTCAGAAATCTTTTTCCTATTGCTTCTCATTGAGAGCCTCACTAAATGTACAAACCTGGGAAAATAGTCAGGACTTACTTTTATCTTCTCATTCAGAGTCTCACTAAATAATGCACACCTGGGGAATAGTCAGGAGATGTTTTCATGTGGCCTCTCATTCAGAGTGTCACTGAATTATGTGGTGTAGTCAGGTGTCTATTTTATGTAGACACATAATAAGAGCCTCAGTGAATAAGACAGAACCTTGATGTAGTAAAGCATCTAATTTATATGGCCACATCTTCTGAGCCTCACTGAGTAATACACACCTCAAGAATAATTTGGAGTCTATTTTCGATGGTCATTCATTCAGAGCCTCGGTGAATAATGCACACCTGTGGAGTAGCCAGGGGTCTATTTCATTTGGATACACATTCATAACCTCAGTGGTAATATGCACAAGTGAATTAGTCAGGATTCCATTTCATATGGCCACTGACTCAAAACCTCAGTGAATAATGCACAAATGTAAGGTACTAAGAAGTCTGTTTTATATAGAAACTCATTCAGAGATTTACTGAACAATACAAATATTTAAGATAGAAAACATCCTGTTTTATATGGTAACACAAGAATAGCTTCAGTGAGTAATATACACCTGGGAAAGTGATAGGAGTCTACTTTATATAGCCTATCATTTACAGACTCAGTGAATAATAAACATGTGTGAAATAGACACAAGTCTATATTATATGGCCACAAAATCTAAACCTGAGTGAGTAATAAACAACTTTGGAATAATCACTAGTGTATTCCATATGCCCAAATATTCAGAGTCAGATTCAACAATACACTCCTGTGGACTATTCAGGAAACAATTTTATATGGCCAAAGTTTCAGAGCCTCAGTGAATAATACATACCTGGGGAATATTCAGGACGGTATTACATGTGGTATCTATTTCAGAGCTTCATTGAATAAAGAACACCTGTATTGTCATCAGAAATTTATTTTGTATAGCCACATATTCAGAGCCTATCTAAATAACATATACCTTGGGGAAAGTAAGGATTCTATTTCATAAAACCACTCAATTACTTCTGAATGAAAAAATGCAGACCTGCAGAATTTTCAGGAGCCTTTTTATTATGGCAACTCATTTAAAGCCTCACAGATTAATAGAGACCTATGAAAAATCAGGAGTGTATTTCACATGGCCACTTATGCATAGCCTCACTGAAGAATCATACGTATCTGGGAAATACTCAGCATTTGATTATATCTTGCCACTTTGTCAAAAACTCACTGAATAATGCACACCTGGGGAATAGTCTGGAGACTATTTGATATGTCCATTCACCAACAGACTCAGTGGAAAAGGCAGAGCTGCGAAAGAGTCAAGAGGATGGAGTCAGGAGCCCATTTTATCTGGTCACTCGTTCAGAATCTCACTGAAAATTACACACCTTGGGAATAGTCAGAGTCCACGTCCTATTTGACAATAAGTCACATCATTACTGAATAATGCACAATGGGGAAATAGTAAGATGTCTATTTCACATGGCCTCTAATTCAGAGTTTCAGTGTTTAATAAACAGCTGTGGAGTAGTCAGGACCCTATTTAAGGTAGCCCCACATTAAGCACCTCCGTGAATGATACACACATGTGTGATAATCAGGAGACTATTTGATATAGACACTCATACAGAACCTCTTCGAATACTACACGTGGGTGAATAATCACTAGTCTATTTCAGAAGTTGATTCGTTTGGAGAATCAAAAAGTAAAACACTCCTGTGGAGTAAAATGCGTTCTATTACAAAAGGCCAGTCTTTCAGTGTTTCAGTGAATAATATGTATATCTGATAAGTCTGGAATTTCTTTCACGTGGCCACTTCTTCATGTAATCAGAGAATAATACTTTCCACAGAAATTATCAAGGGTCTACTTCAAATGGCTACACATTCAGAGTCTCTGTAAGTAATGCACACCTAGGCAATTCACAAGAGTTTCTTTTTTAGGCCCACTTAGTCAGAGTCTCATTCAATAATAAACACCTGGATAAGAGTTAAGAGTCTACTTTATGTAGCCACTCATTTAGTGCCTCAGTGAATAATGCACACCAGGGTAATAATCTAGCATTTTTTATATGGCCACTCATTCTGTGAATCCCTGAATGATACACACCTGGGGAATCCTCAGAATTCCATTTCATACTACCGCTCATTGAGAACATTTTTGAATAATTCGCAATGAAGCCATAGTCAGGTGTCTATTCTATATGGCCTCGCATTCAATGTTTCAGTGAATAATAAACATCTATGAAGTAATCAGGACGCTGTTTAAGATAGCCACGAATTAAGTGACTTCCTGAATGATACACATCTTTGTGACAGAGAGGAGTCTATTTCATATGAACTCTAATTCTGGGTATCGCTTTGTAATACACACCTGGGGAAGCCTTAGGAGTCTATTTGTTATGGATACTTATATGGAACCTGTTTGAATAATGCCCACATACAGAATAATGTGGAGTCTCTGTCATACGGCTACTCATTCAGAGAAACAGTGAATAAGGCACTTGTGGAGTAATAAGAAGTCTGTTGCATATGGCCCCTCTTTCTCAGACTCAGTTAATATTACACACTTGTGATATAATCTGCCATCTATTTTTAATGGCCCCTCATTCAGAGAATCACTGAATAGTGCACCCTTTTGGAATAGTCAGAAATCTTTTTCCTATTGCTTCTCATTGAGAGCCTCACTGAATGTACAAACCTGGGAAAATTGTCAGGATTTACTTTTATCTTCTCATTCAGAGTCTCACTAAATAATGCACACCTGTGGAATAGTCAGGAGAGTTTTTCATGTGGCCTCTCATTCGGAGTGTCACTGAATAATTTGGTGTAGTCAGGTGTCTATTTTATGTAGACACATATTCAGAGCCTCAGTGAATAAGACAGACCCTTGCTGTAGTAAGGCATCTAATTTATGTGAGCACATCTTCTGAGCCTCACTGCATAATACACACCTCGAGAATAATTTGGAGTCTATTTTCAATGGTCATTCATTCAGAGCCTTGGTGAATAATGCACACCTGTGGAGTAGCCAGGGGTCTATTTTATTTGGATACTCATTCATAACCACAGTGGATAATATGCACATGTGGATTAGTCAGGATTCTATTTCATATGGCCACTGACTTAAAACCTCAGTGAATAATGCACAAATGTAATGTACTCAGCAGTCTGTTTTATATAGAAACTCATTCAGAGATTTACTGAATAATACAAATATTTAAGATAGACAACATCCTGTTTTATATGGTTACACAAGAATAGTTTCACTGAGTAATACACCCCTTGGGAAGTGTTAGGAGGCTACCTTATATAGGCTATTATTTACAGTCTCAGCAAATAATGCACACGTGTGAAATAGACACTAGTCTATATTATATGGCCACAAAATCTAAGGATGAGTGAGTAACACACAACTTTGGAATAGTCACTAGTGTATTCCATATTCCCAAATATTCAGAGTCAGTGTCAAAAATGCACTGCTGTGGACTAGTCAGGAAACAATTTCATATGTCCAAAGTTTCAGAGCCTCAGTGAATAATACATACCTGGGGAATAGTCAGGACGCTATTACATATGGCATCTATTTCAGAGCTTCATTGAATAAAGAACACCTGTATTGTCATCAGAAATTTATTTCCTGTAGCCACATATTCAGAGCCTATCTAAATAACATATACCTTGGGGAAAGTAAGGATTCTATTTCATAAAACCACTCAATTAATTCCGAATGTAAAAATGCAGACCTGAAGAATTTTCAGGAGTATTTTTATTATGGTTATTCATTTTGAGCCTCACAGATTAATAGACACCTATGAAAAATCAGGAGTGTATTTCACATGGCCACTTATTCGGAGCTTCACTGAAGAATCATATGTATCTGGAAAATAATCAACATTTGATTATATATTGCCACTTAGTCAAAGACTCACTGAATAATGCACACCTGGGGAATAGTCTGGAGACTATTTGATATGACCGTTCACCAAGAGACTCAGTGGAAAAGGCAGAGCTGAGAAAGAGTCAAAAAGATAGACTCAGGAGTCTATTTTATATCGTCACTCATTCAGAATCTCCGTGAAAATAACACACCTTGGGAATAGTCAGAGTCCACGTCCTATTTGACAATAAGTCACAGCATTACTGAATAATGCACAATGGGGAAATAGTAAGATGTCTATTTCATATGGCTTCTAATTCAGAGTTTCAGTGTTTAATAAACAGCTGTGGAGTAGTCAGGATCCTATTTAATGTAGCCCCAAATTAAGCACCTCTGTGAATGATACACACATGTGTGATAGTCAGGAGACTATTTGATATTTTTCCTCATACAGATCCTCTTCGAATACTGTACATGGGTGAATAATCACTTGTCTATTTCAAAAGGTGATTCGTTTGGAGAATCAAAATGTAACACACTCCTGTGGAGTTAAATGGGGTCTATTTCAGAAGGCCACTCTTTCAGTGTTTCAGTGAATAATATGTATATCTGATAAGTCAGGAATCTCTTTCAAATGGCCACTCCTTCATGTAATCAGCGAATAATACTTTCCACAGAAATGGTCAAGGGTCTACTTCAAATGGATACACATTCAGAGTCTATGTAAGTAATGCACACCTGGGCAATACACAAGAGTTTCTTTTTTATGCACACTTAGTCAGAGTCTCATTCAATAATAAACACCTGGATAAGAGTTAAGAGTCTACTTTATGTAGCCACTCATTTACTGCCTCAGTGAATAATGCAAACCAGGGTAATAGTCTAGCATTTTTTATATGGCCACTCATTCTGTGAATCCCTGAATGATACACATCTGGGGAATCCTCAGAATTCCATTTCATATTACCATTCATTGAGAACCTTATTGAAAAATTTGCAGTGAAGCAATAGTCAGATGTCTATTTTCTATGGATTCTCATTCAACGTTTCAGTGAATAATGAACATCTATTGAGTAATCAGGACGCTGATTATGATAGCCACGAATGAAGTGACTTTCTGAATGATACACACCTTGATAACAGAAAGGAGTCTATTTCATATGAACTCTAATTCGGGGTATCGCTAAGTAATACACACCTGGGGAAGTCTTAGGATTCTATTTGGTATGGATACTCCTACGGAACCTGTTTGAATAATGCATACATACAGAATAATGAGGAGTCTATGTCATACGGCTACTCATTCAGAGAAACAGTGAATAAAGCACATGTGGAGTAATGAGAAGTCTGTTGCATATGCCCCTCTTTGTCAGACTCAGTTAATATTACACACTTGTGATATAATCTTCCATTTATTTTTTATGGCCACTTATTCAGAGAATCACTGAATAATGCACCCCTTCAGAAGAGTCAGAAATCTCTTTTTTATTGCTCCTCTTTTAGAGCCTCACTAAATGTACAAACCTGGGAAAATTGTCAGGATTTACTTTTATCTTCTCATTCAGAGTCTCACTAAATAATGAACACCTGTGGAATAGTCAGGAGACTTTTTCATGTGGCCTCTCATTCGGAGTGTCAATGAATAATGTGGTGTAGTCAGGTGTCTGTTTTATGTAGACACATATTTAAAGCCTCAGTGAATAAGAGAGTCCCTTGCTGTACTAAGGCATCTAATTTATATGCCCACATCCTCTGAGCCTCACTGCATAATACACACCTGGAAAATAATTTGGAGTCTATTTTCTATGGTCATTCCTTCAGTGCCTTGGTGAATAATACACACCTGTGGAGAAGCTAGGAGTCTATTTCATTTGGATACTCATTTGTAACCTCAGTGAATAATATGCACATGTGAATTGGTCAGGATTCCATTTCATATGGCCACTGTCTCGAAACCTCAGTGAATAATGCACAAATGTAATGTACTCAGCAGTCTGTTTTATATAGAAACTCATTCAGAGATTTACTTAATAATACAAATATTTAAGATAGACAACATCCTGTTTTATATGGTTACACAAGAATAGCTTCACTGAGTAATACACACCTGGGGAAGTGATAGGAGTCTACTTCATATAGCCTATCATTTACAGACTCAGCGAATAATTCACACGTGTGAAATAAACACTAGTCCATATAATATGACCACAAAATCTAAGGCTGAGTGAGTAATACACAGCTTTGGAATAGTCACTAGTGTATTCCATATGCCCAAATATTCAAAGTCAGAGTCAATAATACATGCCTGTGGACTAGTCAGGAAACAATTTTGTATGGCCAAAGTTTCAGAGCCTCAGTGAATAATCCATACCTGGGGAAAACTCAGAACGCTATTACATATGGCATCTATTTTAGAGCTTCATTGAATAAGGAACAACTGTATTGTCCTCAGAATTTTATTTCATATAGCCACATATTCAGAGCCTAACTAAATAACATATGCCTTGGGAACAGTAAGGATTCTGTTTCATATAACCACTCAATCAGTTCTGAATGTAAAAATGCATGCCTGAAGTGTTTTCAAGAGTCTCTATATTATGGCCACTCACTCAGATACTCAGATTAATAGAGACCTGTGAAAAAGTCATGAGTGAATTTCACATGGCCAGTTATTCAGAGGCTCACTGAAGAATCATAGGTATCCGGAAAATACTCAGCATTTTATTATATATAGCCACTTATTCAAAGACTCACTGAATAATGCACACCTGGGGAATAGTCTGGAGACTATTTGATATGATCGTTCACCAAGAGACTCAGTGGAAAAGGCAGAGCTGAGAAAGAGTCAAGAAGATAGAGTCAGAAGTCTATTTTATCTGGTCACTCGTTCAGATTCTCACTGAAAATTACACACCTTGGGAATAGTCAGAGTCCACTTCCTATGGCCACTAAATCACAGCATTACTGAATAATGCACAATGGGGAAATAGTAAGATGTCTATTTCATGTGGCCTCTAATTCAGAGCTTCAGTGTTTAAGAAAATGCTGTGGAGCTTTCAGGACCCTATTTAAGGAAGCCCCAAATTAAGCACCACCGTGAATGATACACACATGTGTGATAGTCAGGAGACTATTTGATTTGGACACTCATACAGAACCTCTTTGAATACTGTACATGGGTGAATAATCACTAGTCTATTTCAGAAGGTGATTCGTTTGGAGAATCAAAAAGTAACTTACTCCTGTGGAGTAAAATGGGGTCTATTTCATTAGGCCACTCTTTCAGTGTTTCAGAATAATATGTATATTTGTAAAGTGAGGAATCTCTTTCACATGGCCTCTCCTTCATGTAATCAGTGAATAATACTTCCACAGAAATCGTCAAGGGTCTACTTCAAATGGCTACACATTCAGAGTCTCTGTAAACAATGCACACATGGGCAATACACAAGAGTTTCTTTTTTATGCCCACTTAGTCAGAGTCTCATTCAATAATAAACACCTGGGGAAGACTTAAGAGTCTACTTAATGTAGCCACTCATTTAGTGCCTCAGTGATTAATGCACACCAGGGTAATAGTCTAGCATTTTTAATATGGCCACTCATTCTGTGAATCCCTGAATGATACAAACCTGGGGAATTATCAGAATTCCATTTCATACTACCACTCATTGAGAACCTGATTGAATAATTTGCAGTGAAGCAATTTTCAGGTGTCTATTCTCTATGGCTTCTCATTCAAAGTTTCAGTGAATAATGAACATCTATGGAGTAATCAGGACGCTGTTTAAGATAGCCACGAATTAAGTGACTTCCTGAATGATACACACCTTGGTAACAGAGAGGAGTCTATTTTATATGAACTCTAATTCTGGGTATCGCTTTGTAATACACACCTGGGGAAGTGTCATGAGTATATTTGGTATGGATACGTATCCTGTTTGGATAATGCACACATACAGAATAATGAGCATTCTACGTCATATGGCTACTCATTCAGAGAAACAGTGAATAACGCACATGTGGAGTAATGAGAAGTTTGTTGCATATGACCCCTCTTTCTCGGCCTCGGTTAATAGTACACACTTGTGATATAATCTGCCATCTATTTTTTCATGGCCACTCATTCGGAGAATCACTGAATAATGCACTCCTTTGGAAGAGACAGAAGTCTCTTTTCTTTTGCTTCTCATTAAGAGCGGCACTAAATGTACTAACATGAGAAAACAGTCAGGATTTACTTTTATCTTCTCATTCAGAGTCTCACTAAATAATGTGCACCTGTGGAATAGTCAGGAGAGTTTTTCATGTGGCCTCTCATTCGGAGTGTCACTGAATAATGTGGTGTAGTCAAGTGTCTATTTTATGTAGAGACATATTCAGAGCCTCAGCGAATAAGACAGACCCTTGGTGTAGTAAGGCATCTAATTTATATGGCCACATCTTCTGAGCATCACTGCATAATTCACACCTGGAGAATAATTTGGAGTCTATTTTCGATGGTCATTCATTCAGCGCCTCGGTGAATATTGCACACCTGTGGAGTAGCCAGGAGTGTATTTAATTTCGATACTCATTCATAGCCTCAGTAGAAAATATACACATGTGAATTATTTAGGATTCCATTTCATATGGCCACTGACTCGAAACCTCAATGAATAATGCACAAATATAAGGTATTCAGCAGTCTGTTTTATATAGAAACTCATTCAGAGATTTACTGAATAATAAAAATAATTAAGAAAGAAAACATCCTGTTTTATATGGCCACACAAGAATAGCTTCACTGAGTAACACACACCTTGGGAAGTGTTAGGAGTCTACTTTATATAGCCTATCATTTACAGACTAAGCACATAATGCACACGTGTGAAATAGACACTAGTCTATATTTTATGTCCACAAAATCTAAGGCTGAGTGAGTAATACAAAACTTTGGTATAGTCACTAGTGTATTCCATATGCCCAAATATTCAGAATCAGAGTCAATAGTACACTCCTGTGGACTAGTCAGAAAACAATTTCATATGGCCAAAGTTTCAGAGCATCAGTGAATAATACATACCTGGGGAATAGTCAGGATGCTATTACATATGGCATGTATTTCAGAGCTTAATTGAATAAGGAACACGTGTATTCTTGTCAGAATTTTATTTTGCATAGCCACATATGCAGAGCCTAACTAAATAACATATGCCATGGGCATAGTAAAGATTCTGTTTCATATAACCAGTCAATCAGTTCCAAATATAAAAATGCACGCCTGAAGAGTTTTCAGGAGTCTCCATATAATTGCCACACACTCAGAGCTTCACAGATTAATAGACACCTATGAAAAAGCCAGGAGTGTATTTCACATGGCCACTTATTCGAAGCCTCACTGAAGAATCATAGGTGTCTGGAAAATACTCAGCATTTTATTATATATAGCCACTTATTCAAAGACTCACTGAATAGTGCACACCTGGGGAATAGTCTGGAGACTATTTGATATGACCGTTCACAAGAGGCTCAGTGAGAAAGGCAGAGCTGAGTAAGGGTAAAGAGGATAGAATCTGGAGTCTATTTTATCTGGTCACTCGTTCAGATTTACACTGAACATTACACACCTTGGGAATAGTGAGAGTCTACGTCCTGTGGACACTAAATCACAGCATTACTGAATAATGCACAATGGGGAAATAATAAGATATCTATTTCATATGGCCTCTAATTCAGAGCTTCAGTGTTTAATAAACTGCTGTGGAGTAGTCAGGACCCTATTTAAGGAAGCCCCAAATTAAGCAGCTCCGTGAATAATACACACATGTGTGATAGTTAGGAGACTCTTTGATATGGACACTCATACAAAACCTCTTCAAATACTGTACATGGGTGAATAATTAGTAGTCTTATTCAGAAGGTGATTCGTTTGGAGAATCAAAAAGTATCTTACTCCTGTGGAGTAAAATGGGGTCTATTTCATAAGGCCACTCTTTCAATGTTTCCATGAATAATATGTATATGTTAAGTCAGGAATCTCTTTCACGTGGCCACTCCTTCATGTAATCAGTGAATAATACTTCCCACAGAAATCGTCAAGAAACTACTTCAAATGGCTGCACATTCAGAGTCTCTGTAAATAATGCACACCTGGGCAATACACAAGAGTTTTTTTTGTTTTTAGGCCCACTTAGTCAGAGACTCATTCAATAATAAACACCTGGAGAAGAGTTAAGAGTCTACTTTATGTAGCCACTCATTTAGTGCCCCAGTGAATAATGCACACCAGGGTAATAATCTAGCATTTTTTATATGGCCAATCATTCTGTGAATCCCTGAATGATACACACCTGGGGAATCCTCAGAATTCCATTTCATACTACCACTCATTGAGAACCTTATTGAATAATTCGCAATGTAGCCTTAGTCAGGTGTCTATTCTATATGGACTCTCATTCAACGTTTCAGTGAATAATAAACATCTATGAAGTAATCAGGACGCTGTTTAAGATACCACGAATTAAGTGACTACCTGAATGATACACACCTTGGTAACAGAAAGGAGTCTATTTCATATGAACTCTAATTCTGTGTATCGCTTTGTAATACACGCCTGGGTAAGTGTCAGGGGTCTATTTGGTATGGATACTCATATAAAAACTGTTTGAATAATGCACACATATAGAATAATGAGGACTCTATGTCATATGGCTACTCATTCAGAGAAACAGTGAATAATGCACATGTGGAGTAATGAGAAGTCTGTTGCATATGGCCCCTCTTTCTCGGCTTCATTTAATTGTACACTATTGTGATATAATCTGCCGTCTAATTCTTATGGCCACTCATTCAGAGAATCACTGAATACTGCACTCCTTCGGAATAGTGAGAAGTCTCTTTCCTATTGTTCCTCATTGAGAGCCTCACTAAATGTAAAAACATGGAAAAATAGTCAGGATTTACTATTTGTTTGTTTGTTTTAGTTTTTTTCTTTTTAAAAAATTTTTTAAAATTTTTATTGCATTATAGGTTTTGGGGAACATGTGCAGAGTGTGCAAGATAGTTGCATAGGTACACACATGTCAGTGTGCTTTGCTGCCTTCCTCCCCTTCACCCACACTTGGCATTTATCCCCATGCTATCCCTCCTCAGTCCACCACAACTGTCTTTCCCCCCTTCCCCCCAATAGACCCCAGTGTGTAGTAGATCCCCTCCCTGTGTCCATGTGTTCTCTTTTTTCTCACCCGCCTATGAGTGAGAATATGCGGTATTTCTTTTTCTGTTCTTGTGTCAGTTTGCTGAGAATGATGTTCTCCAAATGCATCCATGTCCTTACAAAGGACACAAAGTCTTCATTTTTGATTGCTGCATAATATTCCATGGTGTATATGTGCCACATTTTCGCAGTCCAGTCTATCATCGATGGGCATTTCGGTTGGTTCCAGGTCTTTGCTATTATAAACAGTGGTGCAATGAACATTCGTGTGCATGTGTCCTTAGAGTAGAAAGATTTATAGTCCTTTGGATATATACCAAGTAACCGGATTGCTGGGTCAAATGGAATTTCTATTTCTAGGTCCTTGAGGAATCGCCACACTGTCTTCCACATTCGTTGAACTAATTTACACTCCCACCAACAGTGTAAGAGTGTTCCTATTTCTCCACATCCTCTCCAGCATCTGCTGTCTTCAGATTTTTTAATGATCGCCATTCTAACTGGCGTGACATGGTATCTCAATGTGGTTTCGATTTGCATCTCTCTAATGACCAGTGATGATGAGCATTTTTTCACGTGTTTGTTGGCCTCATGTATGTCTTATTTTGTAAAGTGTCTGATCATATCCTTTGCCCATTTTTGAATGGGCTTGTTTGTTTTTTTTTCTGTAAATATGTTTGAGTTCTTTGTAAATTCTGGATATCAGCCCTTTGTCAGATGCGCAAACTGCAAAGACTTTTTCCATTCTGTTGGTTGCCGATTCACTCTAGTGACTGTTTATTTTGCTGTGCAGAAGCTGTGGAGTTTGATTAGGTCCCGTTTGTCTATTTTGGCTTTTGTTGCCAATGCTTTTCGTGTTTTGTTCATGAAGTCCTTGCCTACTCCTATGTCCTGACTGGTTTTGCATAGATTTTTTTCTAGGGTTTTTATGGTGTCAGGTCTTACGTTTAAGTCTTTAATTCATCTGGAGTTAATTTTAGTGTAAGGTGTCAGGAACGGGTCCAGTTTCTGCTTTCTGCCCATGGCCATCCAGTTTTCCCAACACCATTTATTAAACAGGGAATCCTTTCCCCATTACTTGTTTTTGTCTGGTTTATCAAAGATTATATGGTTGTAGATATGTTGTGTCATCTCCGATGCCTCTATTCTGTCCCATTGGTCTATATCTCTGTTTTGGTACCAGTAACATGCTGCTTTGATTAGTGTAGCCTTGTAGTATAGGTTGAAGTCTGGTAGTGTGATGCCTCCCGCTGTGTTCTTTTTGCTTAGAATGGACTTGGCTATACGGGCTCTCTTTTGGTACCATATGAAGTTCATGGTGTTTTTTTTCCAGTTCTGTGAAGAAATTCAATGGTTGTTTGATGGGAATAGCATTGATTGTGTAAATTACTTTGGGCAGTATAGCCATTTTCACGATATTGATTCTTACTAACCACGAACATGGAATGTTTCTCCATCTGTTTGTGATCTTTTTAATTTCGTTGAGCAGTGGTTTGTAGTTTTCCTTGAGGAGGTCCCTTATGTTCCTTGTGAGTTGGATTCCTAGGTATTTTATTTTCTTTGTAGCAATTGTGAATGGCAGTTTGTTCTTGATTTGGTTCTCTTTTAGTCCGTCATTGGTGTATTGGAATGCTTGTGATTTTTGCACATTGATTTTATATCCTGAGACTTTACTGAATTTGCTTAACAGTTTCAGGAGCTATTGGGCTGACGTGATGGGGTCTTCTAGGTATACTATCATGTCGTCTGCAAATAGAGACAATTTGTCTTCCACATTTCCTATTTGAATACACTTTATTTGTTTTTCTTGCCTGATTGCTCTGGCTAGAACTTCCAGTACTATGTTGAATAGGAGTGGTGAGAGAGGGCATCCTTCTCTAGTGCCGGATTTCAAAGGGAATGCTTCCAGTTTTTGACCATTAAGTATAATATTGGCTGTTGGTTTGTCGTAAATAGCTTTTATTACTTTGAGATATGTTCTATCAATACCAAGTTTATTTAGGGTTTTTAGCATAAAGGGCTGTTAAATTTTGTCAAATCCCTACTCTGCGTCGATTGAGATCATCATGTGGTTCTAGTTTTTGCTTCTGTTTATCTGGTGAATTTCATTGACAGACTTGCATATGTTGAACCAGACTGGCATCCCCGGAATGAATCCTACTTGATCATGATAAATAGGTTTTTTTTTTTGAGACTATTAGCTATTTATTTTCAAGAAAATCTACACTGTTTAATTTTAAATATATCCCATAATCTCATTAACCCAATCATTATTAGACAATTAAGTTGTATTTCTATCCTTTTTTTTAAATTTTTTATTTTTTATTGCATTATAGGTTTTGGGGTACATGTGCAGAACGTGCAAGATAGTTGCATAGGTACACACATGGCAGGGTGTCTTGCTGCCTTCCTCCCCTTCACCAACACTTGGCATTTAACCCCAGGGTATCCCTCCCAAGCCGCCCCGACTGTCCCACCCCATTCCTCCCAATAGACCACAGTGTGTAGTAGACCGCCTCTTTGTGTCCATGTGTTCTCATTTTTCTCACCCACCTATGAGTGAGTATATGCAGTATTTCTTTTTCTTTTCTTGCGGCAGTTTGCTGAGAATGATGTTCTCCAGATTCATACATGTTCTTACAAAATACACAAACTCATCATTTTTAATTGCTGCATAATATTCCATGGTGTATATGTGCCACATTTCCCCAGTCCAGTCTATCATCGATGGGCATTTGGGTTGGTTCCAGTTCTTTGCTATTGTAAACAGTGCTGCAATGAACATTCATGTGCATGTGTCCTTAAAGAAGAACAATTTATAGTCCTTGGGATAGATACCCAGTAATGGGAATGCTGGGTCAAATGGAATTTCTATTTCTAGGTCCTTGATGAGTCGCCACAATGTCTTCCACAATGGTTGAACTAATTTACTCTCCCACCAACAGTGTAAGAGTGTTCCTATTTCGCCACAACCTCTCCAGCATTTTCTGTCTCCAGATTTTTTAATAATCGCCATTCTAACTGGCGTGAGATGGAATCTCAATGTGGTTTTGATTTGCATCTCTCTAATGACCAGTGATGATGAGCATTTTTTCATATGTTTGTTGGCCTCATGTATGTCTTCTTTTGTAAAGTTTCTGTTCATATCCTTTGCCCATTTTTGAATGGGCTTATTTGTTTTTTTCCTGTAAATCTGTTTGAGTTCTTTGTAAATTCTCGATATCAGCCCTTTGTCAGATGTGTAAACTGCAAAGATTTTTTCCCATTCTGATGGTTGCCGATTCACTTTAGTGACTGTTTCTTTTGCCGTGCAGAAGCTGTGGAGTTTGATTAGGTCCCACTTGTCTATTTTGGCTTTTGTTGCCAATGCTTTTGATGTTTTGGTCATGAAGTCCTTGACTCCTCCTATGTCCTGAATGGTTTTGCATAGTTTTTTTTCCAGGGTTTTTATGGTGTCAGGTCTTATGTTTAAGTCTTTAATCCATCTGGAGTTAATTTTAGTGTAAGGTGTCAGGAAGGGCCCTAGTTTCTGCTTTCTGTATATGGCTAGCCAGTTTTCCCAACACCATTTATTAAATAGGGAATTCTTTCCCTATTGCTTGTTTTCGTCTGGTTTATCAAAGATAATATGGTTGTAGATATGTTGTGTTGCCTCCGATGCTTCTGTTGTGTTTCATTGGTCTATATCTCTGTTTTGGTACCAGTACCATGCTGTTTTGATTAGTGTAGCCTTGTAGTATAGTTTGAAGTCTGGTAGTGTGATGCCTCCCTTTGTGTTCTTTTTGCTTAGAGTTGACTTGGCTATGCAGGCTCTCTTTTGGCTACATATAAAATTCATGGTGGTTTTTCCCTATTCTGTGAAGAAATTCAATGGTAGTTTGATGGGGATAGCATTGATTGTGTAAATTACTTTGGGCAATATAGCCATTTTCACGATATTGACTCTTCCTATCCACAAACATGGAATGTTTCTCCATCTGTTTGTGTTCTCTCTTATTTCTTTAAGCAGTGGTTTGTAGTTTTTCTTAAAGAGGTACCTTACGTCCCTTCTAAGTTGTATTCCTATGTATTTTATTTTTCTTGTAGCAATAGTGAATGGCAGTTCGTTCTTGATTTGGTTATATTTAAGTCTGTTAGTGGTTTCTAGGAATGCTTGTGATTTTTGCACATTGATTTTGTTTCCTAAGACTTTGCTGAAGTTGCTTATCAGTTTCAAAAGCTTTTGGGCTGAGGTGATAGGGTTTTCTAGGCATACTATCATGACGTGTGCATATAGAGACAAATTGGCTTCCACTTTTTCTATTTGAATACAATTTATTTCTTTTTCTTGCCTGATTGCCCTGGCTTGAACTTCCAGTACTATGTTGAATAAGAGTGGTGAGAGAGGGCATCCTTGTCTAGTGCTGGATTTAAAAGGGAATGCTTTCAGTTTTTGCCCATTAAGTATGATATTGGCTGTTGGTTTGTCGTAAACAGCTTTTATTACTTTGAGATATGTTCTATCAATACCAAGTATATAGAGGGTTTTTAGCATAAAGAGCTGTTAAATTTTGTCAAATGCCTTCTCTGCATCAACTGAGATAACCATGTGGTTTTTGGTTTTGCTTCTGTTTATGTGGTGAATGACATTTATAGACTTGCATATGTTGAAACAGCCTGGCATCCCCGGAATGAATCCTACTTGATCATGATGGATAAGTTTTTTAATGTGCTGTTGCAGTCGGTTTGCCTATATTTTATTGAAGATTTTTGCATCTATGTTCATCATGGATATTGGCCTGAAGTTTTCTTTTCTTGCTGAGTCTCTGCCAGGTTTTGGTATCAGGATGATGTTGTTCTCATCAAATGATTTGGGAAGGGTTCCCTCTTTTTGGATTATTTGGAATAGTTTCAGAAGGAATGGCACAAGATTCTCTTTGTGTCTCTGGCAGAATTCAGCTGTGAACCCATCTATACCTGGGCTTTTTTTGTGTGGGAGGCCCTTAATTGCTGCCTCAACTTCAGACCTTGTTATTGGTCTATTCATAGTTTTGGCTTCCTCCTGATTTAAGTTTGGGAGGACACAGGCATCCAGGAATTTATCCATTTCTTCCTGGTTTACTAGTTTATGTGCTTAGAGTTGTTTGTAGTATTCTCTGATGCTGGTTTGAATTTCTGTGGAAACTGCGGTGATTTCCTCTTTATCGTTTTTTATTGCATCTATTTGGTTGTTCTCTCTTTTCTTTTTTATCAGTCTGGCTAGTGGTCTATTTTCTTGATCTTTTCAAAAAAACAGCTCCTGGATTTATTGATTTTTTGAAGGATTTTTCTTGTATCTATCTTCTTCAGTTCTGCTCTGATCTTAGTTATTTCTGGTCTTTGGCTAGGTTTTGAGCTTTTTTGATCTTGCTCCTCTAGCTCTTTCAATTTTGACGATAGGGTTTCAATTTTGGATCTCTCCACTCTTCTCATGTGGGCACTTATTGCTATATATTTTCCTCTACAGACTGCTTTAAATGTGTCCCAGAGATTCTGTACATTGTGTCCTCATTGTCATTGCTTTCAAAGAACTTCCTCCTTTCTGTTTTCATTTCTTTGTTTATCCACTCAACATTCAAAAGTAAGTTGTTCAGTTTCTATGAAGCTGTGCATATCTGAGGTATTTTCTGAATTCTGAGTTCCAACTTGATTGCACTATGGTCAGAGAGACTGTTTATTATACTTTCAGTTGTTTTCCAATTGCTGAGGCGTGCTTTACTTCCAATTATGTGGTCAATTTTGGAGTAGGTGTGATGTGGTGCTGAGAAGAATGTATATTCTGTGGATTTGGGGTGGAGAGTTCTGTAACTGTCTATCAGGTTTGCTTGCTCCAGGTCTGATTTCAAGTCTTGGATATTCTTGTTAATTTTCTGTGTGGTTGATCTGTCTGATATTGACAGTGAAGTGTTAAAGTCTCCCACTATTATTGTGTGGGAATCAAAGTCTCTTTGTAAGTCATTAAGAACTTACCTTATATATCTGGGTGCTCCTGTATTGGGTCCATATATATTTAGAATCGTTATTTCTTCTTGATGTATGGATCTTTTTTCCATTATGTAATGACCATCTTTTTCCCTTTTGATCTTTGTTGCTTTAAAGTCTATTTTATCAGAGACGAGAATTGCAACTCCTGCATATTTTCTCGCCATTTGCTTGGTAAACTTTCTCCATCACAAAGTAAAAGGCTTTACTTTGAGCCTTTGTGTATCCTTGCTTGTGAGGTGGGTTTCCTGGATATAGCACACCGACGGGTTTTGTCTTTTTATCCAATTTTCCAGTCTGTGTCTTTTGATTGGTGCATTTAGCCCATTTACATTTAGGGTTAATATTGTTATGTGTGATTTTGATACCGCCACTTTGATGATACCTGGCTGTTTTGCCCCTTGGATCATGTAGATTCTTCATTTTGTTGATGCTCTTTAGCATTTGGTATGCTTTTAGGATGCTGGTACTGGTTGTTTCTTTCTATGTGTAGTGCCTCTTTCAGGAGCTCTTGTAAAGCAAGCCTGGTGGTGACAAAATCTCTGAGTACTTGCTTGTTCATGAAGGATTTTACTTTTCCTTCTCTTATGAAGCTCACTTTGGCTGTATATGAAATTCTGTGTTGAAAGTTCTTTTCTTTAAGGATGTTGAATTTTGGCCCCCACTCTCTTCTGGCTTGTAGCGTCTCTGCTGAGAGATCTGCTGTGGGTCTGATGGGCTTCCCTTTGTGGGTGACCCGGAATTTCTCTCTGGCTGCCCTTAGCATTTTCTCCTTCATTTCAACCCTGGTGAATCTGACGACTATGTGCCTTGGGGTTGCTCTTTTGGTGGAGTATCTTTGTGGTGTTCTCTGTATTTCCTGGAGTTGAATATTGACCTGTCTTGCTAGGTTGGGGAAATTTTCCTGGATAATATCTTGAAGAGTGTTTTCCAGCTTGGATTCATTCTGTTCATCACATTCTGCTACACCTATCAAACGTAGGTTGGGTCTCTTCACATAGTCCCACATTTCTTGGAGATTTTGTTCATTCCTTTTTGTGCTTTTTTCTTTAATCTTGGTTTCTCATTTTATTTCATTGAGTTGATCTTCAACTTCTGATATTCTTTCTTCTGCTTGGTCAATTCGGCTGTTGAAACTTGTGCATGCTTCACGAAGTTCTCGTGTTGTGTTTTTCTGCTCCTTCAATTCATTCATATTCCTCTCTAAGTTGTCCATTCCTGTTATCAATTCCTCGAATCTTTCTTCAAATCTTTTTCCAAGGTTCTTAGTTTCTTTGCACTGATTTTGAACATGTTCTTTTATCTCACTGAAGTTTCTCATTATCCACTTTCTGAAGTCTGATTCCGTCATTTTGTCACACTCATTCTCTGTCCAGCTTTGTTCCCTTGCTGTCGAGGAGTTTTGGTCTTTTGTAGGAGGTGATGTGTTTTGGTTTCGGGTGTATTCCTCCTTATTGCGCTAGTTTCTTTCCAACTTTGTTGATTTATACACCTGTCGTCTTAGTAGTTGCTGATTTTTCAATTGGGTCTCTGTGTGCACGCTGAGATTGTTGATGATGAAGTATTTCTGTTACTTAGTTTTCCTTCTAATGGTCTAGCCCCTCTGCTGTATGAGTGCTGAAGTCCACTCCAGGCCCTGCTTTTCTGGGGTATACCTGTAGCAGCTGCGGAACAGTGAGGATTGATACCAGTTTCTTCTTCTGCTGTCTTTGTTCCAGAATGATGCCCACCAAATGTCAGTCTGATTAGATCTATTTTGTGGTGACTCTTTGGATATACAGGGGTCAGGGAGCTGCTTGAGGAGACGGTCTGTGCTTTATAGGAACTCTAGCCCTGAGCTGTGATCTCTGTTGTTCATTCAGGGTTGTTGGGAGTTAGTTTATGTCTGCTGCAACAGAACTCATAAAACGCCACCTTTTTTTCCCCCTTAGGTGCTCTGTCTCAGGGAGTTGGGGCTTTCTTTATGAGTATCTCTTGCACTCTCCTGCCCCACTAGGATGCAGTCTATTCACTATTTCCCTGCCGGGGCTCTGCCCTGCTAGCACGGTTCCACCCTGTTACTGCTGGGCTCTGTTCTGCTGTGGAGCGTTCCCCCCTCCTGGCTGAGTCTCTCTGTTATGGCAGGTAGCCTTGGCAATTGCAGGCTGCGTCAGCCCTGGGCGGTACTTCAGTAGGGGCAGATTGCATCAGTAGTGGCGGATGCCCCTCCCTCACCAACTGCACTTTCCTAGATGCTGGCAGCAAAACTCTCAGCCTTGAGCGCCTCCAATCGCCATGCTGCTTGTCCCCGGGAGGGTGGGACCCACTGAGCCCAATCACCTAGCTCCCTCCCTCAGAGTCCATCCTCTCTCTCTCTTCCTCTCCCCAAGCTGAAAGGTCGAGTCTCTCACTGGCGCCCCAGTAGCCTGCCAATAGGGCACTGGGATCTGTGCAATCTCTCATGCCACTGCCCTCTGCACCAGCTCAGATGACGCTTCCCAAGAAACACCTGGTCTGGCTCATTGTCCAAGTCCCGTTCAATCAGATGGACGTGCCAATCTGCCCTTCCAAATCTCAGATTGCCAGTTTAACAGTGCACCCAGACCAGTGAGTTCTGTGCTGGGTCCTGCTGTGGCGCCAGCCGAAGCTGCTACACGAGCCGGCTGCGCTAGCCGCCTGTACTAGCATCCCGTGTCTCTCCCACAACTGGGACGTTCAACGCTCTGTGGGCAAAAAAGGTCCATCCGAGAATGCGGCTAGGAATCACCCTCTGCACCTTCACTGAGAGCTGCAATCCTGAGTCGCTTCTATGACACCATCTTGTGAGTCTCCTCAATGGATAAGTTTTTTAATGTGCTGTTGCAATCGGTTTGCCCATATTTTATTGAAGATTTTTGCATCCATGTTCATCAGGAATATTGGCCTGAAGTTTGCTTTTTTTGTTGAGTTTCTGCCGGGTTTCAGTATTAAAATGACTTTGGTCTCATCAAATGATTTTGGAAGAGTTCCCTTTTTTTGAATTATTTGGAATAGTTTCAGAAGGAATGGTACTAGGTCGTTTTTGTGTGTCTGGTAGAATTCGGCTGTGAACCCATCTGGACCTAGGCCTTTTTTCTGTGGAAGCTCTTAATTGCAGCCTCAATATTAGACCTTGTTATTGATCTATTCATAGTTTCGGCTTTCTCCTGATTTATTCTTGGGAAGACTCAGGCGTCCAGGAATTCATCCGTTTTTTTTTTTCTGGTTTACTAGTTTATGTGCATAGAGTTTTTTGTAGTATTCTCTGATGATGGATTGAATTTCTGTGGAATCTGTGGTGATTTCCCCTTTTTCGTTTCTTATTGCATCTATTTGGTTGTTCTCTCTTTCCTTTTTTATCAGTCTGGCTAGTAGTCTGTCTATTTTGTTTTTCTTTTCAAAAATCCAGCTCTTGGATTTATTGATTTTTTGAAGGGTTTTTCTTGTCTCTATCTCCTTCAGTTCTGCTCTGATCTTAATTATTTCTTGTCTTCGACTACCTTTTGTGCTTTTTTGATCTTGCTCCTCTAGCTCTTTCAATTTTGATGATAGGGTTTCAATTTTGGATCTCTCCACTCTTCTCATGTGGGCACTTATTGCTATATACTTTCCTCCACAGACTGCTTTAAATGTGTCCCAGTGATTCTGGTACGTTGTGTCGTCATTGTCATTGGTTTCAAAGAACTTCTTTATTTTTGCCTTCATTTCATTTTTTATCCAATCATCATTCAAGAGCCAGTTTTTCAGTTTACATGAAGCTGTGCAGTTCTGAGTTATTTTCTGAATTCTGAGTTCCAACTTGATTGCACTATGGTCTGAGAAACTGTTGTTTATAATTTCCTTTGTTTTGCATTTGCTGAGGAGTGCTTTACTTCCAATTATTTGGTCAATTTTGGAGTAGGTGTGATGTGGTGCTGAGAAGAATGTATATTCTGTGGATTTGGGGTGGAGAGTTCTGTAAATATCTATCAGGTTTGCTTGTTCCAGGTCTGAGTTCAAGTCCTGGATATCCTTGTTAATTTTCTCTCTGGTTGATCTGCCTGATATTGAGAGTGGAGTGTTAAAGTCTCCCACTATTATTGTGTGGGAGTCAAAGTCTCTTTGTAAGTCATTAAGAACTTGCCTTATATATCTGGGTGCTCCTGCATTGGGTCCATATATATTTAGAATCGTTAGCTCTTCTTGTTTTTATCGATACTTTTACCATTATATAATGACCCTCTTTGTCCCTTTTGATCTTTGTTGATTTAAAGTCTATTTTATCAGAGATGAGAATTGCACCTTCTGCTTTTATTTTTTTGCTCTCCATTTGCTTGGTAAATCTTTCTCCATCCCTTTAGTTTGAGGCTTTGTGTATCCTTGCGCATGAGGTGGGTTTCTTGGATACAGCAAACTGAGGGGTTTTGGCTTTTTATCCAATTTTCCGGTCTGTGTCTTTTGATTGGTGCATTTATCCCATTTACATTTAGGGTTATTATTGTTATGTGTGAATTTGATACTGCCATTTTGATGCCAGCTGGCTGTTTTGCCCCTTGGTTCATGTAGATTCTTCATTTTGTTGATGCTCTTTAGCATTTGGTATGCATTTAGGATGGCTAGTACTGGTTGTTTCTTTCTATGTGTAGTGCCTCTTTCAGTAGCTCTTGTAAAGCAAGCCTGGTGGTGACAAAATCTCTGGGGACTTGCTTTTTCATGAAGGATTTTATTTTTCCTTCACTTATGAAGCTCACTTTGGCTGTATATGAAATTCTGGGTTGAAAGTTCTTTTCTTTAAGGATGTTGAATATCGGCCCCCACTCACTTCTGGCTTGTAGTGTCTCTGCCAAGAGATCTGCTGTGAGTCTCATGGGCTTCCCTTTGTGGGTGACCCGACCTTTCTCTCTGGCTGCCCTTAGTATTTTCTTTTTCATTTCAACCCTGGTGAATCTGACGATTATGTGCCTTGGGGTTGCTCTTCTTGCAGAATATATTTGTGGTGTTCTCTGTATTTCCTTGAGTTGAGTAATGACCTGTCTTGCTAGGTTGGGAAAATTTTCCTGGATAATATACTGAAAAGTGTTTTCCAGCTTGGATTCATTCTCTTCAACACATTCTGGTACACCTATCAAACGTAGGTTGGGTCTCTTCACATAGTCCCACATTTCTTGAAGGGTTTGTTCATTCCTTTTTGCTCTTTGTTTCTTTAATCTTGGTTTCTCATTTTATTTCATTGAGTTGATCTTCGACTTCTGATATTCTTTCTTCTGCTTGGTCAATTCGGCTGTTGAAACTTGTGCATGCTTCGCGAAGTTCTCGTGTTGTGTTTTTCAGCTCCTTCAATTCATTCATATCCCTCTGTAAGTTGTCCATTCTTGTTTTTATTTTCTCGAATCTTTTTTCAAATCTTTTCAAGGTTCTTATTTTCTTTACACTGATTTAAAACATGTTCTTTTAGCTCACTTAAATTTCTCATTATCCAGTTTCGGAAGTCTGATTTGGTCATTTCATGACACTCATTTTCCGTCCAGCTTAGTTCCCTTGCTGATGAGGAATTTTGGTCCTTTGTAGAAGGTGAAGTGTTTTGGTTTCTGGTCTTTTTTTTTTCTTTTTGCCCTGTTTTTTTTTCATCTTTATGGATTTATCCACCTGTCGTCTTATTAGTTGCTGAGTTTTCAATTGGGTCTCTGTGTGGACACCCAGATTGCTGATGATGAGGTATTTCTGTTACTTAGTTTTCCTTCTAGTGGTCTAGCCTCTCTGCTGTACGAGTGCTGAGGTCCACTCCAGGCCTGGCTTCTCTGAGGTGCACCTGTAGCAGCTGCGGAACAGTGAGGGATGCTACCAGTGTCTTTTTCTTCTTTCTTTGTTTCAGAATGATGCCCGCCAAATGTACGTCTGATTAGTCTTTTTTGGGGGTGATGACTCTGGGTATACAGGGGTCAGGGAGCTGCTGGAGGAGACTGTCTGTGCTTTATAGAAGCTCCAGTGCTGAGCTCTGAGCTCCGTTGTTCATTTAGCGTTGTTGGGAAAATGTGTTTATGTCTGCTGCAACAAAACTCTTAACCCCCCTCCTATTTTCCCCTTAGATGCTCTGTCTCAGAGAGTTGGGGCTTTTTTATGAGTATCTGTTGCACTTTCCTACCCAGCTAGAAGGTAGTCTATTCACTATTTTCCTGCCGGGGCTCCGCCCTGCTAGTGCGTGTCTGCTCTGTTGCTGCAGGGCTTCATTCTGCTGTGACTTCCTCTGCCCTGCTGTGGCTTGCTCGGCCCTGCTGATGGAGTCTCTCTGTTATTGCAGTTTGCCTCGGCAACAGCAGGCTGCATCAGCCCTGGGACGTACTTCAGTAGTGGGGGATTGCCTCAGTAGTGCCAGACGCCCCTTCTGCACCAGGCTGCACCGTCCTAGATGCCGGCAGCAAAACTCTCAGCCCTGAGCGCATCCAATCGCTGCCCTGCTTGTCCCCATCAGGGTGGGACCCGCTGAGCCCAATCACCCAGCTCCCTGCCTCAGAGTCTGTCCTCTCTCTCTCTCTCTTCCTCTCCCCAAGCTGAATGGTCGACTCTCTCACTGGCGCCCCAGTAGCCTGCTCATAGGGCACTGGGATCCGTGTGATCTCCCGTGCCACTGCCCTCTGCACTGGCTCAGATCACGTTTCCCAGGAATCTCCTGGAGTGGCTCATTGTCCAAGTCCCATTCAATCAGATGTACATGCCAATCTGCCCTTTCAAATCTTAGATTGCCAGTTTAACAGGGCACCTGGACCAGTGAGTTTTGTGCTCGGTGTGCTGTGCTGTGGAACTGGCTGAAGCGAACACGCGAGCTGGCTGTACTAGCGTCCCGTGTCTCTCCCACACCTGGGACTTTCAACGTTCTGTGGGCAAAAAGATCTGTCAGAGAATGCGGCTAGGACCCACCTTCTGTGCCTTCACTGAGAGCTGCAATCCGGAGTCGCCTCTACGACGCCATCTTGGAAGAGAATCTCCATATAGATTTTTCCAGGATTTACTTTTATCTTCTCATTCGAAGTCTCACTAAATAATGCACACCTGTGGAATAGTCAGGAGATTTTTTCATGTGGCCTCTCATTCGGAGTGTCACTGAATAATGTGGTGTAGTCAGGTGTTTTTTTTATGTAGAAACATATTAAGAGACTCAGTGAATAAGAGAGACCCTTGCAGTAGTAAGGCATCTAATTTATATGGCCACAGCTTCTGAGTCTCATTGCATAATTCACACCTGGAGAATAATTTGGAGTCAATTTAGATGGTCATTCATTCAGCGCCTCGGTGAATGATGCACACCTGTGGAGTAGCCAGAAGTCTATTATATTTGGATACTAATTTGTAACCTCAGTGGATAATATGCACATGTGAATTAGTCAGGATTCCATTTCATATGGCCACTGACTCGAAACCTCAGTGAATAATGCACAAATGTAAGGTACTCAGCAGTCTGTTTTATATAGAAACTCATTCAGAGATTTACTGAATAATACAAATATTTAAGATAGACAACACCCTATTTTATATGGTCACACAAGAATAGCTTCACTGAGTAATACACACCTGAAGAAGTGTTAGGAGTCTACTTTATATAGCCTATCATTTACAGACTCAGTGACTAATGCACACGTGTGACATAGACACTAGTCTATATTATATGGAAACAAAATCTAAGGCTAAGTAATACACAACTTTGGAATAGTCACTAGTGTATTCCAAATGCCCAAATATTCAGAGTCAGAGTCAATAATACACTCCTGAGGATTAGTCAGAAAACAATTTTGTATGGCCAATGTTCAGAGCCTCTGTGATTAATACATACCTGTGGAATACTCAGGCCTTTATTATATGGCATAAATTTCAGAGCTTCATTCAATAAGGAACACATGTATTGTCGTCAGAATATTATTTCGTATAGCAACATATTCAGAGCCTAACTAAATAACATATACCTTGGGGAAAGTAAGGATTCCGTTTCATATAACCACTCAATTAGTACCGAATGCAAAAATGCACGCCTGAAGGGTTTTCAGGAGTCTTTATATTATGGCAACTTATTCAGAGCCTCACAGATTAATAGAGACCTGTGAAAAAGTCAGGAGTGTATTACCCATGGCCACTTATTCAGAGGCTCACTGAAGAATCATACATATCTGGAAAATACTCAGCATTTTATTATATATAGTCACTTATTCAAAGACTCACTGAATAATGCACACCTGGGAAATAGTCTGGAGACTATTTAATATGATCGTTCACCAAGAGACTCAGTGGAAAAGACAGAGCTGAGAAAGAGCCAAGCGGATAGAGTCAGGAGTCTATTTTATCTGGTCAATCATTCAGATTCTCACTGAAAATTACACACCGTGGGAATAGTCAGAGTCCACGTTCTATGGCCACTAAATCACAGCATTACTGAATAATGCACAATGGGGAAATAGTAAGATGTCTATTTCATATGGCCTCTAATTCAGAGCTTCAGTGTTTAATAAAATGCTGTGGAGCTTTCAGGACCCTATTTAAGGTAGCCCCAGATTAAGCAGCTCCGTGAATGATACACACACATGTGATAGTCAGGAGACTATTTGATATGGACACTCATACAGAAACTCCTTGAATTCTGAACATGGGTGAATAATCTTTAGTCTATTTCAGAAGGTGATTCTTTTGGAGAATCAAAAAGTAACGCACCCCTGTGTAGTAAAATGGGGTCTATTACATAAGGCTTCTCTTTCAGTGTTTCATAGATTAATATGTATATTTGATAAGTCAGGAATCTCTTTCACATGGCCACTCCTTCATGTAATCAGTGAATAATATTTCCCACAGAAATAGTCAAGTGTCAACTTCAAATGGCTACACATTCAGACTCTCTGTAAGTAATGCACACCTGGGCAATACACAAGAGTTTCTTTTTTATGCCCCCTTAGTCAGAGTCTCATTCAATAATAAACACCTGGTGAAGAGGTAAGAGTCTACTTTATGTAGCCACTCATTTAGTGCCTCAGTGAATAATGCACACCAGGGTAATAGTCTAGCATTTTTTATATGGCCACTCATTCTGTGAATCCCTGAATGATACACACCTGGGGAATCCTCAGAATTCCATTTCATACTACCGCTCATTGAGAACCTTATTGAATAATTTGCAATGAATCCATAGTCAGGTTTCTATTCTATATGGCCTCTCATTCAAAGTTTCAGTGAATAATAAACATCTATGGAGTAATCAGGACGCTGTTTAAGATAGCCATGAATTAAGTGACTTCCTGAAAGATACACACCTTGTTAATAAAGAGGAGTCTACTTTATATGAACTCTAATTCGGGGTATTGCTGCATAATACACACCTGGGGAAGTCTTAGGAGTCTATTTGGTATGGATACTCATACGGAACCTGTTTGAATAATGCACACATACAGAATAATAATGAGGCTATATCATATGGCTACTCGTTCAGAGAAACCATGAGTAACGCACATGTGGAATAAGGAGAAGTCTGTTGCATATGGTTCCTCTTTCTCAGCCTCAGTTAATATTACACACTTGTGATATAATCTGCCACCTATTTTTTATGGCCACGCATTCAGAGAATCACTGAATAATGCATTCCTTCGGAATACTCAGAAGTCTCTTTCCTATTGCTTCTCATTGAGAGCCTCACTAAATGTACAAACCTGGAAAAATAGGCAGTATTTACTTTTATCTTCTCTTTCATAGTATCACTAAATAATGCACACCTGTGAAATAGTCAGGAGACTTTTTTATGTGGCCTCTTATGCGGAGTGTCACTGAATAATGTGGTGTAGTCAGGTGTCTATTTTACGTAGACACATATTCAGATCCTCAGTGAGTAAGACAGACCCTTGCTGTAGTAAGGCATCTAATTTATATGGCCACAGCTTCTGAGCCTCACTGCATAATACACACCTGGAGAATAATTTGGAGTCTATTTTCTATGGTCATTCATTCAGTGCTTCAGAGAATAATGCACACCTGTGGAGTAGCCAGGAGTCTGTTTTATTTGGATACTCATTCATAACCTTAGTGAATAAGATGCACATGTGAATTAGTCAGGATTCCATTTCATATGGCCACTGACTCGAAACCTCAGTGAATGATGCAAAAATGTAAGGTACTCGACAGTCTGTTTTATATAGAAACTCATTCAGAGGTTTACTGAATAATACAAATATTTAAGATAGAAAATATCCTGTTTCATACGGTCACACAATAGTAGCCTCACTGAGTAATACACACCTGGGGGAGTTTTAGGAGTCTAGTTTATATAGCCTATAATTTCACACTCAGCGAGTAATGCACACGTGTGAAATAGACAAAAGTCTATATTATATGGCCACAAAATCTAAGGCTGAGTGAGTAATACACAACTTTGGAATAGTCACTAGTGTATTTCGTATGCTCAAATATTTAGAGTCAGAGTCAATAATACACTCCTGTATACTAGTCAGGAAACAACTTCATATGGCCAAAGTTTCAGAGCCTCTATGAATAATACATACCTGGGGAATACTCAGGACTCTATTACATATGGCATCAATTTCAGAGCTTCATTCAATAAGGAACACCTGTATTGTCCTCAGAATTTTATTTCATATTGCCACATATTCAGAGCCTAACTAAATAACATGTACCTTGGGGTAAGTAAGGATTCTGTTTCATATAACCACTCAATTAGTACCGAATGTAAAAATGCACGCCTGAAGTTTTCAGGAGTCTCTATATTATGGCCACTCATTCAGAGACTCACAGATTAATAGAGACCTATGAAAAAGTCAGGAGTGTATTTCGCATGGGCACTTCTTCAGATCCTCACTGAAGAATCATAGGTATCTGGAAAATACTCAGCATTTTATTATATATAGCCACTTATTCAAAGACTCACTGAATAATGCACACCTGGGGAATAGTCTGGAGACTATTTGATATGATCATTCACCAAGAGACTCAGTGGAAAAGACAGAGCTGAGAAAGAGTCAAGCGGATAGAGTCAGGAGTCTATTTTATCTGGTCAATCATTCAGATTCTCACTGAAAATTACACACCTTGGGAATAGTCAGAGTCCACGTCCTATGGCCACTAAATCACAGCATTACTGAATAATGCACAATGGGGAAATAGTAAGATGTCTATTTTATATGGCTTCTAATTCAGAGCTTCAGTGTTTAGTAAAATGCTGTGGAGTAGTCAGGACCCTATTTAAGGTAGTCCCAAATGAAACAGCTTTGTGAATGATACACACATGTGTGATAGTCAGGAGACTATTTGATATGGACATTCATACAGAACCTCTTCAAATACTGCACATGGGTGAATAATCACTAGTCTATTTCAGAAGGTGATTCGTTTGGAGAATCAAAAAGTAACGCACTCCTGTGGAGTAAAATGGGGTCTGTTTCATAAGGACACTCTTTCAGTGTTTCAGTGAATAATATGTATATCTGATAAGTCAGGAATCTCTTTCACATGGCCACTCCTTCATGTATTCAGTGAATAATACTTCCCACAGAAATCGTCAAGGGTCTACTTCAAATGGCTACACATTCAGAGTCTCTGTAAGTAACGCACACTTGGGAAATACACAAGAATTTCCTTTTTATGCCCACTTAGTCAGAGTCTCATTCAATAATAAACACCTGGGGTACAGTTAAGAGTCTGCTTTATGTTGCCAATCATTTAGTGCCTCAGTGAATAATGCACACCAGGGTAAATAGTCGAGCATTTATAAAAAAATTTTATTGCATTTTAGGTTTTGGGGTACATGTGCAGAACGTGCAAGATATTTGCATAGGTACACACATGGCAGTGTGGTTTGCTGACTTCCTCCCCTTTACCCACAGTTGGCATTTCTTCCCAGGCTATCCCTCCCCAGCTTTCCCCCAGCTGTCACTCCCCCATTACCCTAATAGAACCCAGTGTGTATTAGACCCCCTCTCTGTGTCCATGTCTTCTCATTTTTCTCACCCGTCTATGAGTGAGAATATGCGGTTTTATCTTTTCTTTTCTTGTGTCAGCTTGCTGAGAGTGATGTTCTCCAGATTCATCCATGTTCTTACAAAGGACACAAACTCATCATTTTTGTTTGCTCCGTAATATTCCATGGTGTATATGTGCCACATTTTCCCAGTCCAGTCTATCATCGATGGGCATTTCGGTTGGTTCCAGGTCTTTGCTATTGTATAAAGTGCTGCAATGAACATTTGTGTGCATGTGTTCTTATAGTAGAATGATTTATAGTTTTTGGATATATAACCGGTAATGGAATTGCTGGGTCAAATGGAATTTCTGTTTCTAGGTTCTTGCGGAATTGCCACACTGTCTTCCACAATGGTTGAACTAATTTACACTCCCAACAACCATGTAAGAGTGTTCTTATTTCTCCACATCCTCTCCAGCATCTGCTGTCTCCAGATATTTTAATGATTACCATTCTAACTGGCTTGAGATGGTATCTCAATGTGGTTTTGATTTGCATCTCTCTAATGACCAGTGATGATGAGCATTTTTTCATGTGTTTGTTGGCCTCATGTTCATTCTTTTTAACATTTCATCAAACCGTTTTTCAAAGTCCTTATTTTTCTTACATTGGGTTAGAACAAGTTCTTTCAACTCCCAAAAATTTTTTATCATCCACCTTCTTAAGCCTACTTCAGAGAATGGAACACAGTCCTTTTCCATCAGGGCTTGTTCTGATGCTGATGAGGAATTGCAATCTCCTGTAGAGAGAGAGGTGTTCTGATTTTCGATATTCTCGGCTTTTTTAGGCTGTTTTTTCCTTTTTATTGTGAATTTATCCATCTGTTGTCTTTACAATTATCGCCTTTCAAATTAGGTTTCTAAGTGGACGTCCAATTTATTGATTCCCGTGCTGGATTCCGAGCAACCCACTGCGCCGGCCAAAACAGCAGCGATAAGACTGATGGTGCTCTTCTGCCTGGGAATCTTTGGTCTTGCTTCTTTCTTGAGTCCGCAACAAGCAGCTATGCCTTTCCAGAGCTCCAAACTCCAGTCAGTAGGGGAACCAGTCCCGTTTACTGTGCACGAAGGGCTGCCGCACCAAGGCAACGGCAAATATGCTGCACTGGCCACAAGAGTCGCGCTGGCTACCGGCGGGGCTCCTCCACTGGAAATCTTCTCATCTGTGAGTGATGAAAATTTATCTGAAAGTGTGGCGTCCTCACGTTTTCTGAGCTTTCACTGGGAGCTAAAATCTCCTTTTTTTAATTTTCTTATATATATTTGGGTTTATTAATTTTTTTTAATTGATACATGCACAAGGTAAAAAATTAAATTTTATGGAAGGACTTAAAATGAAAAACAAAGTTTTTCATCCCACCCTTTTTAAATATAGTCCCATTCCCTAGAGGAAATATATTTAATGACATTTATTTTAGATCATCTGGTAACTACCATTCTATATTTAAATAATTTATTTGAACAATAATTTGTTGACTTACTGACTTTACACAATATTTAATAATTCCTCATTACAAAACGTAAGTATTTAACTTACACTGTCGTCACGTTCTTTCGTCCATCTCTCTCCAAATGTTTGCTAGTTACATCACTCTTTAATACATCTATTGATTTATAGCTTTGAACAATATACGAATCCTCTAGTTCTTGATCCATTAACTGAATATCTTTTCATCCCAACTTTGAACATGTAAGTATTGCTACCTTTCATTCCCCCACTCTTCCTCTAATACTCAGTCTCTTTCTGCTATCTTCTTCTTTTTCAGCATTTCTTTCAACTTCAGTTCTGAATATAAAAAATGAAGCTGTTCATAACACTGTCAATAGGCTGATCTGAACATTAATACTAACAAATGATATCGACATTATTTTGGCAATTTAAATGCTTCTTACTGAGAGCCTAGTATAAGCTAGGATATTTTCTTCCATACACACCCAATGTTTTCATGCCTGTGCCATAGAAAAGGAAATGTACCTATCAAGCCTTTTCTTATTCTTCACGAATAACTCAAAATCATGTCTCATTTTCTTTTGCTCTACAATTGGACTTAAATTATTTTACATATTGTTGATTTGTCTTTCTTTTTTCTTGACGAAATCATCTTTCAAGCATTCCAGCTCTTCAGTGATACCATCTATGGCACTGAACGGACATTCTTCCCAGAAAGCCCAAGACATTGTGCTCTCATGTGAAATTAGTCTGATAGACAGTTGTCACTCTAGAGTAAGACATCCTTTTGAATAATTATCACTCTAGAATGAGACATCCTAAGTAAGGTCCACTGTTTTATGGATCCCATTTATTCTTTCCTTGTTTTCATTCTCATTTTGCTGAGAAACTTCCTCAAGATACTTCCCCAGTAAGGTGCAAAAGAGGTAGACTATCTGAAAATTTGTCTGTCAGAAAATGCTTTCACTTAGATATTCTTCTTGACAGTTTGCCTTAGTATAAAATTCGGGATTCTATTTTCAGGAAAAGTCAGGATTCTATTTTACATAGCCACTCATTTAGAGCCAAATGTAAAAACGCACGCCTGGAGAAAGATTTCCAAGATGGTGCAGTAGGAACAACTCGGGATTGCAGCTCTCAGTGAAGATGCATAGGGTGAGTCCCAGCCACATTTTCAGACGAACCTTTTTGCCCACAGAAAGGGGAAGTTTCCAGGTGGAGGGGAGACGTGGGACACCAGCGTGGCTTGCGTGGCTGGCCGGCACCATGGTGCAGAGGCATCCTGCACAAAGCTCACTGGTCTGGGTGCCCTGTTAAACAAGCAGTCTGAGATTTGGGAGGGCAGATTAATATATCCATCTGATTGAGCGGGACTTGGACAATGAGCCAGACTGGGAGATTCCTGGGAAGCTTGATTTGAGCCAGTGCAGTGGGCCACAGCATAGGAAATTATGCAAATCACGGTGCCCTGTAAGAAGGCGACTGAAGCACCTGTGAGAGAGTCAACGGTTCAACTTTAAAAAAGGAAAAGAGAAAGAGAAAAAAAAGAGAGAGAGAGAGGGAGAGAGAGAAGAGACTTTGAGTCAGGGAGCCAGGAGATTAGGCTTGGCGGGTCCCACCCCCACAGTGACAAACAAAACTGTAATTCAAAACCCTCAGGGTTGAGAGTTCTACTTCAGAATCAGCTGAATGCAGGATGGTGCAGCTCGGTGGGGGAGGGGAGTCCACCACTAGGGACGCTTACTGCCCCTACTGAGGTTAACACCCACTGTAGAAGCAGTCTGCCATTGCTGAGGCAACCCGCCATAACAGAGAGACTCCATCAACAGGTCAGAGCCAAACACAGTAGGGCAGAAAACCGTGGCAGTAAGGCAGAGCCCCACAGCAGCAGAGTGGAGCCTTGGCAGGCAAATAGTGACTACACTGCCTCCTAGCTGGGCAGGACAGTGCAACGGATACTCATAAAGAAAGCCCCAACTCCCTGAGACAGAGCATTTGAGGGAAAAAAGGGATTTTTTTATAAGTTCTTCTGCAGAGACCTAAACACAACCGCCCAACAACGCTGAATGAACAACAGAGCTCACAACTCAGCACTGGAGCTCCTATAAAGTACAGACATGTCTTCTCAAGCAGCTCCCTGACCCCTGTATACCCAAGGAGTCACCTCAAAAAAGGACTACTCAGACTGACATTGGGCGGGCATCATTCTGCGACAAAGATAGCAGAAGAAAAAAGTGGTAGCATCCCTAACAGTTCTGCAGCAGCTTCAGGTGTACCCCAGACAAGCAGGGCCTGGAGTGGACCTCAGAAGTTGTACAACAGAGGGGCTAGACTGTTAGAAGGAAAACTAACTAACAGAAATGCTTCATCATCAACAATCTGGGTGTCCACTCAGAGACCCAATCGAAAAGTCAGCAACTACTAAGACAAAAGGTGGATAAGTTCACAAAGATGAGAAGAAATTAGAGCAAAAAGAAGAAAAATACCAAAAACAGAAACACCTCACCTCCTAAAAAAGACCAAAACTCCTCACTAGCAAGGGAACAAAGCTGGGTAAAGAATGAGTGTGACAAAATGACAGAATCAGACTTCAGAAGGTGGATAATGAGAAACGTCAATGAGCTAAAACAACACGTTCTAAATCAATGCAAAAAAACTAAGAGCCTTGAAAAAAAGACTTGAAAAAAGATTCAAGAAAATGATAACAAGAATGGACAACTTAGAGAGGAATATGAATGAATTGAAGGAGCTGAAAAACACAACACGAGAACTTCGTGAAACATGCACAAGTTTCAACAGCCAAATTGATCAAGCAGAAAAAAGAATATCAGACGTCGAAGATCAACTCAAGAAAATAAAATGAGAAACCAAGATTAGAGAAAAAAGCACCACAAAAAGGAACAAAGTCTCCAAGAAATGTGAGACTACGTGAAGAGACCTAACCTACGTTTGATAGGCGTACCTGAATGTGATGAAGAGAATGAATCCAAGCTGGAAAACACTCTTCAGGATATTATCCAGAAAAGTTTTCCCAACCTAGTAAGGCAGGTCAATATTAAACTACAGGAAATACAGAGAACACCTCAAAGATATTCTGCAAGTAGAGCAAAACCAAGACACATAATCGTCAGATTCACCAGGGTTGAAATGAAGAAGAAAATACTAAGGGCAGCCAGAGAGAAAGGTCGGGTCACCCACAAAGGGAAGCCCATCAGACTCACAGCAGATCTCTCAGCAGAAACTCTACAAGCCAGAAGAGAGTGGGGGCTGATACTAAACATCCTTAAAGAAAATAACTTTCAGCCCAGAATTTTATATCCAGCCAAACTGAGCTTCATAAGTGAAGGAAGATAAAATCGTTTTCCAACAAGCAAGTACTCAGATATTTTGTCACCACAAGGCCTGCTTTACAAGAGCTTCTGAAAGGCACTACACATAGAAAAAACCAACCAGTACCAGCCATTATAAAAACATACCAAATGCTTAACAGCATCAACAAAATGAAGAATCTGCATCAACCAATGGGCAAAACAGCCAGCTAACATCAAAAGGGCAGTATCAAATTCACACATAACAATATTAACCCTAAATGTAAATGGGCTAAATGCACCAAGCAAAAGACACAAACTGGCAAATTGGATAAAAAACAAAAACTCATCAGTGTGCTGTATCCAGGAAACACATCTTACATGCAAGGATGCACAAAGGATCAAAATAAAGGGATGGGGAAGGATTTAAAAAGCAAATGAAGAGCAAAAATAGCAGGAGTTGCAGTCCTCATCTCTGAGAAAATAGACTTTATAGCAACAAAGATCGAAGGAGGCAAAGAAGGTCATTACATAAAGGTAAAATAATCGATACAACAAAAAGAGCTAACAATCTTAAATAAATATGGACCCAATAGAGAAGCACCTAGATATATAAGGAAAGTTATCAATGGCTTACAAAGAGACTTAGACTCCCACACAATAATATTGGGAGACTTTAACACTCCACTCTCAATATAAGACAGATCAAACAAACAAAAAATTAACAAGGATATCCAGGGCTTGATCTCAGACCTGGAACAAGCAAACCTGATAGATATTTACAGAACTTTCCACACCAAATCCACAGAATATACACTCTTCTCAGCACCACATCACACCTACTCCAAAATTGACCACATAATTGGAAGTAAAGCACTCCTCAGCAAATGCAAAAAAACTGAAATTATTACAAACAGTCTGTCATACCATATTGCAATCAAGTTAGAACTCAGAATTCAGAAAATAACTCAGAACTGCATAACATCATAGAAACTGAAAAACTGGCTCTTGAATGCTGATTGGATAACCAATGAAATGAAGGCAGAAATAAAGTTCTTTGAAACCAACGAGAATGAAGACACAACCTACCAGAATCTCTGGGACACATTTAAGGCAGTATGTAGAGAAAGATATATAGCAATAAGTGCCCACATGAGAAGAGTGGAGAGATCCAAAATTGACACACTATCGATAATATTGTGAGAGCTAAAGGAGGAAGATCAAAAAAACTTAAAACGCAGCCGAAGACAAGAAATAACTAAGATCAGAGCAGAACTGAAGGAGATAGAGACACAAAAAAACCTTCAAAAAATCAATAAATCCAAGAGCTGGTTTTTTGTTAAGATCAACAAAATAGACAGACCACTAGCCAAAATGATAAGAAAAATCAGAGAGAACAATCAAACAGATGCAATAAAAAACGATAAAGGGGAAATTACCACAGATTCCACAGAAATTCAAACCATCATCAGAGAATACTACAAACAACTGTATGCACATAATATGGTAAACCAGAAAGAAAAGACAAATTCCTGGTCACCTGTGTCCTCCCAAACATAAACCAGGAGGAAGCCAAAACTATGAATACACCAATAACAAGGTCTGAAGTTGAGGCAGCAATTAAGAGCCTACCACACAAAAGAAGCCCCGGTCCAGATAGGTTCACAGTGAAATTCTACCAGACACACAAAGAGGAGCTGATATCATTCCTTTTGAAACTATTCCAAATAATTCAAAAAGAGGAAACCCCTCCCAAATCATTTTATGAGACCAACATCATCCTGACACCAAAACCCAGCAGAGATTTAACAAGAAAAGAAAACTTGAGGCCAATGTCCATGATAAACATAGATTCAAAAATCTTCAATAAAATACTGGCAAATCTATTGCAACAGCACATTAAAAAACTTATCCATCATGATCAAGTAGGATTCATCCCGGGGATGCAAGAATAATTCAACATATGCAAGTCTATATATGTAAATCACCACATAAACAGAAGCAAAAACAAAAACCACATGATTATCTCAATTGATGCAGAGAAGTCATTTGACAAAATTTAACAGCCATTTATGCTAAAAACCCTCAATAAACTTGGTATTGATGGAACATATCTCAAAGTAATAAAAGTTATTTATGACAAACCAACAGCCAACATCATACTTAATGGGCAAAAACTGGAAGCATTCCCTTAGAAACCAGGCACTATACAAGGATGCCCTCTCTCACCACTTCTATTCAACATAGTACTGAAAATTCAATCCAAAGCAATCAGGCAAAAAAAGAAAATAAAGGGTATTCGAATAGGAAAGTTGGGAGCCAAATTGTCTCTATTTGCAGACGACATGATAGTATACCTAGAAGACCCCATCACCTCAGCTCAAAAGCTCCTGAAACTGATAAGCAACTTCTGGAAAGTCTCAGGAAATAAAATCAATGTGAAAATTCGCGAGCATTTCGATCCACCAATAACAGATTTGAAGAGAGCCAAATCAAGAATGAACTGCCATTCACAATTGCTACAAAGAGAGTAAAATACCTAGGAATACAATTAACAAGGAACGTAAGGGACCTCGTCAAGGAAAACCACAAACCACTGCTCAATTAAATAAGAGAGGACACAAAGAGATGGAGAAACGTTCCATATTCATGGTTATGAAGAATCAATACCGTGAGAATGGCTATACAACTCAAAGTAATCTACAAAATCAATGCTATCCACATCAAGCTACCATTGAATTTCTTCACAGAACTGAAGAAAACCACCATGAACTTCATAAGGAAGCAAAATAGAGCACGCATAGCCAAGTCAATTCTAAGCAAAAAGAACACGGCGGGAGGCTACACACTACCGGACTTCAAACTATACTACAAGGCTACAGTACTCAAAACAGCATGGTACTGGTACCAAAACAGAGATATAAACCAATGGATCAGAACAAAGGCACTGGAGGCAACACAACATATCTACAACCTTATAATCTTTGATAAACCAGGCAAAAACAAGAAATGGGAAAAGGTTTCCCTGTTTAATGAATGATCTTGGAAAAACTGGTTAGCCATGTGCAGAAAGCAGAAACTGGACCCGTTCCTGACACCTTAAACTAAAATTAACTCCAGATGGATTAAGGACTTAAACATAAGACCTGGCACCATAAAAACCCTAGAAGAAAATCTAGGCAAAACCATTCAGGACATAGGAGTAGGCAAAATTTCATGACCAAAACACCAAAAGCATTGGCAACAAAAGCCAAAATAGACAAATGGGACCTAATCAAACTCCACAGCTTCTGCATGGCAAAAGAAACAGTCACTAGAGTGAATCGCCAACCAACAGAATGGGAAAAAATATTTGCAGTTTACGCATTGAAAAAGGGCTGATATCCAGAATTTACAAAGAACTCAAACAGATTTACAGGAAAAAATCAAACAAGCCCATTCAAAAATGGGCAAAGAATTTGAACAGACACTGTACAAAAGAAGACATACATGAGGCCAACAAACACATGCAAAAATGCTTATCATCACTGGTCATTAGAGAGATGCAAATCAAAACCATATTGAGATACCATCTCACACCGGTTGGAATGGCGATCATTAGTGTAAGGTGTCAGGAAGGGGTCCAGTTTCTGCTTTCTGCACATGGCTAGCCAGTTTTCCCAACACCATTTGTTAAACAGGGAATCTTTCCCCATTGCTTGTTTTTGTCTGGTATATCAAAGATGATATGGTTGTAGATATGTTGATTTCCCTTCGATGCCTCTGTTCTGTTCCATTGGTCTATATCTCTGTTTTGGTACCAGTAACATGCTGTTTTAATTACTGTAGCCTTGTAGTATAGTTTGAAGTCTGGTAGTGTGATACCTCCCGCTGTGTTCTTTTTGCTTAGAATTGACTTGACTATGCGGGCTCTCTTTTGGTTCCATATGAAGTTCATGGTGGTTTTTTCCATTTCTGTGAGGAAATTCAATGGTAGCTTGATGGGAATAGCGTTGACTGTTTAAATTACTTTGGGTAATATAGCCATTTGTACAATATTGATGCTTCCTAACCACGATCATGGAATATTTCTCCATCTGTTTGTGTCCTCTCTTATTTCATTGAGCAGTGGTTGTAGTTTTCCTTGAAGAGGTCTCTTAGGTTCCTTGTACGTTCTATTCCTAGGTATTTTATTCTCTTTGTAGCAATTGTGAATGGCAGTTGATTCTTGATTTGGTTCTCTTTAAGTCTGTTATCGGTTTATAGGAACGCTTGTGATTTTTGCACATTGATTTTATATCCTTAGATTTGCTGAAGTTGCTTATCAGTTTCAGGAGCTTTTGGGCTGAGGTGATGAGGTCTTGTAGGTATACTATCATGTCTTCTTCAAATAGAGACAATTAGGCTTCCTCCTTTTCTATTCGAATACTCTTTATTTCTTTTTCTTGCCTGATTGCTCTGGCTAGAACTTTCAGTACTATGTTGAATGGGAGTGGTGAGAGAGGGCATCCTTGTCTAGTGCCGGATTTCAAAGGGAATGCTTCCAGGTTTTTCCCATTAAGTATGATATTGGCTGTTTCTTTGTTGTAGATAGCTTTTATTACTTTGAGATATGTTCTGTTAATACCGAGTTTATTGAGAGGTTTTAGCATAAAGGGCTGTTGAATTTTGTCAAATGCCTTCTCTGCATCAATTGAGATAATCTTGTGGTTTTTATTTTCGTTCTGTTAATGTGGTGAATGACTTGTGTATGTTAAACCAGCCTTGCATGCCCGGGATGAATCCTACTTTATCATGATGGATACGTTTTTTAATGTGCTGTTGCAATCGGTTTGCCAGTATTTTATTGAAGATTGTTGCCTCTATGTTCATCATGGATCTTGGCCTGAAGTTTTCTTTTCTTGTTGAGTCTCTGACTGGGTTTGGAATCAGGATGATGTTGGTCTTATAAAATAATTTGGGAGGGTTTCCTGCTTTTTGGATTATTTGGAATAGTTTCAGAAGAAATGGTACCAGCTCCTCTTCGTGTGTCTGGTAGAATTCGGCTGTGAACCTATCTGGACCAGGGCTTTTTTTTTCTGTGATAGGCTCTTAATTGCTCCCTCGACTTCAGACCTTGATATTGGTCTATTCATAGTTTTGGCTTCCTCGTGGTTTAGGCTTGAGAGGACACAGGTATCCAGGAAATTTTCCATTTCTTCCTAATTTTCTAGTTTATGTGCGTAGAGTTGTTTGTAGTATTCTCTGATGATGGTTTGAATTTCTGTGGAATAAAACTCCACAGCTTTTGCACGGCAAAAGAACCAGTCCCTAGAGTGAATCGGCAACCAACAGTTTGGGAAGAAGTCTTTGCAGTTTACCCAACTGACAAAGAGCTGATATCCAGAATTTACAAAGAACTGAAACGGATTTACAGGAAAAAACAAACAAGCCCATTCAAAAATGGGCAAAAGACATGAACAGACACTTTACAAAAGAAGACATACATGAGGCCAACAAACACATGAAAAAATGCTCATCATCACTTGTCATTATAGAGATGCAAATCGAAACCACATTGAGATACCGTCTCACGCCAGTTAGAATGGCGATCATTAAAGAATCTGGAAACAACTGATGCTGGAGAGGATGTGGAGAAATAGGAACATTCTTACACTGTTGGTGGGAGTGTAAATTAGTTCAACCATCGTGGAAGACAGTGTGGCGATTCCTCAAGAAACTAAAAGTAGAAATTCCATTTGACCCTGAAATCCCATTAATGGGTATATATACAAAGGACTGTAAATTGTTCTACTATAAGGACACATGCACACGAATGTTCATTGCAGCACTGTTTACAATAGCAAAGAACTGGAACCAACCCAATTGCCCATCGATGATAGACTGGACTGGGAAAATGTGGCACATATACACCATTGAATATTATGCAGCAACCAAAACCGAGGAGTTTATGTCCTTTCTAAGGACATGGATGAATCTGGAGAACATCATTCTTAGCAAACTGACACAAGAACAGAAAAGGAAATGCCACATATACTCACTCATAGGTGGGTGAGAAAAATGAGAACACTTGGACACAGGGAGGGGGGTACTGCACACTGTGGTCTATTTGGGGGAATAGATGAAGGACTGGGTGGAGGGAGCTGAGGAAGGATAGCCTGGGGAGAAATGCCAAATGTGAGGGAATGGGAGGAAGGCAGCAAAACACACTGCCATAAGTGTACCTATGAAAGTATCTTGCACATTCTGCACGTGTACCCCAAAACCTAAAATGCAATAAAAATTAAATAAAAAAGAATGGCGATCATTTAAAATCTGGAGACAACATATGCTGGAGAGGATGTGGAGAAATAGGAACACTCTTACACCTTTGTTGGAAGTGTAAATTACTTCAACCATTGTGGAAGACAGAGGCTATTCCTCAAGGACCTAGAAATAGAAATTCCATTTGGCCCAGCAATCCCATTACTGGGTATATATGCAAAGGAATATAAATCGTTTTACTATAAAGACACATGTGCACGAATGTTCATTGCAGCACTGTTTACAATAGCAAAGATCTGAAACCAACCCTAATGCCCATCGATGATAGACTTGACTGGGAAAATGTGGCACACATACACAATGAAATATTATGCAGCAATCAAAAATGACGAGTTTATGTCCTTTGTAAGGACATGGAAGAATCTGGAGAACATCATTCTCAGCAAACTGACACAAGAACTGAAAAGGAAATACCACATATTCACACACATAGTAAGATAAACAAAATGAGAACACAAGGACACAGGGAGGGGGGTACTACAAACTGGGGACAATTGGGAGGAATAGGGAAGGGACAGCGGGGGTGGGAGCTAAGGAGGTATAGCCTGGGGAGAAATGCCAAATGTGGGTTAAGTGGTGGAATGCAGCAAAACACACTGCCATGTGTGTACCTATGCAACTATCTTGCACGTTCTGCACATGTATCCCAAAATATAAAATGCAATATAAATTTAAAAAAATAAAATAAATAAATAAATAGATAGATAAATAAATATTTATATTATTCAGTGGAAAAAATAAAAAATACAGCATTTATTAAATAAAAAAATGTATCCTTAAATTAAGAAGCTCTGTGAATGAAACACACATGTGTGATAGTCAGGAGACTATTTGATATATACCCTCATACAGAACCTCTTCAAATACTGCACATGTCATGAATAATCACTAGTCTATTTCATATGGTGATTCGTTTGGGGAGTCAAAAATTAACACACACCTGTGGAGTAAAATGGGTTCTATTTCATAAAACCACTCCTTCAGTGTTTCAGTGAATAATATGTACATCTGATAAGTCAGGAATCTTTTTCACATGGACACTCCTTCAGGGCCTCTGTAAATAATACTCCCCTCAGAAATAGTCAAGGGTGTACTTCAAATGGCTACACATTCAGAGACTCCGTAATTAATGCATGCCTGGACAAAACACAAGTGTCTCTTTTTTATTCATACTTAGTCAGAGTCTCATTCAATAATACACACCTGGGGAAGAGTTAAAAATCTACTTCATGTAGTCACTTATTTAGAGCCCCAGTGAATAATGCACACCAGCATAAAAGTCGAGCATTTTTTATATGGCCATTCATTCTGTGCCTCCCTAAATGATACACACCTGGGAAATCCTCAGGATTCTATTTCATACTACCACCCATCTAGAATCTTATTGAATAATTCACAATGGAGCAATAGTCAGGTGCTATTATATATGGCCTCTCATTCAAAGTTTCACTTAATAATAAAATTTTACAGAGTAATCAGGATGCTGTTTAAGATAGTCATGAATTTAGTGCCTTCCTGTATGATACACATCTTGGTGATAGACAGGAGTCTATTTTATATGAACTCTCATTCTGGGTATCGCTGAGTATTCACACCTGAACAAGTGTCAGGAATCTATTTGGTTTGGACACTCATACAGAATCTGTTTGAATAATGCACACATGGGGAATAATAAGCAGTCTATGTCACACCGCTACTAATTCAGACAAACAGTGAATAAGGCACATGTTTAGTAATTAGAAGTCTGTTTCATATGCCCCTCTTTCTCAGCCTCACTGAATATTACCCACGTGTGATATAGTCTTGAGTCTATTTTTTATGACCACTCATTCTGAGAATCACCGAATAATTTACACCTGTGGAATAGTCAGAAGTCTCTTTCCTATGGCCACTCATTGAGAGCCTCACTAAATGTACACACCTGGAAAAATAGGCAGGATGTACTTTGATCTCCTCATTTAGAATCTCACTAAATAATGCACACCTGTAGAATAGTCACGAGAATTTTTCATGTGGCCTTTCCTTTGGAGTGGCACTAAATAATGTGGTGTACTCAAAAGTCTGTTTTATGTAGACAAGTATTTAGAGCCTCAGTGAATAAGACAGACACTAGCTATAGAAAGAAATCTAATTAATATGGACCCATCTTCTGAGCCTCACTGAATAATACACAACTGGAGAATCATTTGGAGTCTATTTCCTATGGACATTCATTCAGAGCTTTGGAGAATAATGCACACCTGTGAAGTTGCCAGGAGTCTATTTCATTTAAACACTCATTCATAGCCTCAGTGGATAATATGCACGTGTGGGTTTTTCAGGATTTTATTTCACATTGCCACTGACTCATAACATGTGTGAATAATGCAGAAATGTAAAGTACTCAGCAGTCTATTTCATATAGCCACTCATTGAGAGATTCACTGAATAATAAAAATACTTAAGATACACAGCATCCTGTTTCATATAGTCACACAAGAAAAGCGTCATTGAGTAATACACACGTGGGGAATTGTTAGGAGTCTACTTCATATAGCCTCTCATTTACGGCCTCAGGGAATAATGCACACGTGTGGAATAGACACTAGTTTATTTCATATGGCCACCAAATCAAAGCCTGAGTGAGTAATACAAAACTTTGGAATAGCCACTAGTCTATTTCATATGCCCAAATATTCAGAGTCAGAGTCAATAATACACACCTGTGGAGTAGTAAGAAAACAATTTCATATGGCCAAAGATTCAGAGCCACAGTGAATAATACACACTTGGAAAATACTCAGGACGCTATTACATACGGCATCTATTTCAGAACTTCATTAAATAAGGAACAAGGATATTGTGGTCAGAATTCTATTTCGTATAGCCACATACTCAAAGTCTAACTGAATAACATACACCTTGGGGAAAGTCAAAATTCTATTTTGTATTGCCAATCATTTAGAGCTGAATGCAAAAACGCAGGTCTAACGAGTATTCAGGAGTCTGTATTTTATGGCCACTTATTCAGAGCCTCACAGAATAATACAGATGTATGGAAAAGTCAGGAGTGTATTTCACATGGCCACTTATTCAGAAACTCAGTGAAGAATCATATATATCGGGAACGTTCTCAGGATTCTATTATACATAGCCACTTATTCAAAGACTCACTCAATAATGCACAACTGCGGAATAGTTAGGAGACTATTTGATAAGACCGTTCACCCAGTGACTCAGTGGAAAATGCACAGCTGAGAAATAGTCAAGAGGATAGAATCAGGAGACGAGTTTATGTGGTCACCCGTTAAGAAACCCACTGAAGAACACACACCTTGGGAATACTCACAGTTCAGGTTATATGGCCACTCAATCACAGCATTACCGAATAATGCACAATGGGCAATAGTAAGGAGTTTATTTCATATGGCTTCTCATTCTGAGCTTCAGTGCATAATAAACATCTGTGGAGTAGGCAGAACCCTATTAAAGGTAGTCCCAAATTAAGCAGCTCCTTGAATGATACACACATGTGTGATAGTGTATTTGATATGGACACTCATACAGAATCTCTTCGAATACTGCACATGTGGGGAATATTCACTAGTCTATTTCACATAGTGATTCATTTAGAGAGTCAAAAAAATCGCACACCTGTGAAGTAAATTGGGGTCTATTTCATAAGGTCCCTCTTTCTGTGTTTCAGTGAATAATATGTATATCTGATAAGTCAGGGATCTCTTTCACATGCCACTAGTTCAGGGCCTCTGTGAATAATACTCCCCTCAGAAATAGTCAAGTGTCAACTTCAAATGGCTACACATTCAGTCTCGGTAATATATGCACACCTGGGCAACACACAAGAGTCTCTTTTTTATGTCCACATAGTCATAGTCTCATTCGATAATAAACACGTGGGGAAGAATTAAGAGTCTACTTTATGCAGCCACTCATTTAGAGCCTCAGTCAATAATGCACACCAGGGTAATAGTCGAGCATTTTTTATATGGCCACTCATTCTGTGCCTCCCAGAATGATACACATCCGGGGAATCCTCAGGATTCTATTTCTTACTACCACTCATTTAGAACCTTATTGAATAATTCACAATGCATCAGTAGTCAGGGGTCTATTTTATATGGCCTCTCATTCAAAGTTTCAGTGAATAATACAATTCTATGGAGTAATCAGAACGCCATTTAAGATAGCAACGAATTAAGTGTCTTCCTGAATGATACACACCTGGGTGATAGGCAGGAGTCTATTTCATATGAACTCTAATTCTGGGTATTGCTGAGTAATACACACCTGCGGGAGTGTCAGGAGTCTATTTGGTATGGACACTAATAGAGAAACTGTTTGAATAATGCACAAATAGATAATAATGAGGAGTCTATGTAATATGGCTACTCATTCAGACAAACAGTGAATAACGCACATGTGGAGTAATGAGAAGTCTGTTGCATATGACCCCCCTTTCACAACCTCAGTGAATATTGCACACTTTTGATATAGTCTGGAGTCTATTTTTATGGCCACCCATTCAGAGAATCACTGAATAATGCACTCCTTTGGAATAGTCTGAAGTCTCTTTCGTATTGCCACTCATTGAGAGACTCACTAAATGTACACACCTGGGAAAATAGTCAGGATTTACTTTTATCCCCTTATTCAGAGTCTCACTAAATAATGCACACCTGTGGAATAGTCAGGAGACTTTTTCATGTGGCCTCTTATTCGGAGTGTCACTGAATAATGTGGTGTAGTCAGGGGTCTATTTCATGTAGACACATATTCAGAGCCTTAGTGAATAAGAGAGACCTTTGCTGTAGTAAGGCCTCTAATTTATATGGTCACATCTTCTTAGCCTCACTGAATAATACACACCTGAAGAATAATTGGGAGTCTATTTTCAATGGTCATTCATTCAGAGCCTCGTTGAATAATGCACACCTGTGGAGTAGCCAGGAGTCTATTACTTTTGACACTCATTCATAACCTAAGTAGATAATATGCACGTGTGGATTAGTCAGGATTCCATTTCATATGGCCACTGACCCATAACCTCAGTGAATAATGCACAAATGTACTCAGCAGCCTATTTCAAATAGCCACTCATTCAGAGATTCACTTAATAATACAAATGTTTAAGATAGACAGCATTCTGTTTCATATGGTCACACAAGAAGAGCCTCACTGATTAATACACACCGGGGAAAGTGTTAGAATTCTACTTTATATAGCCTCTCATTTACAGACTCAGCGAATAATGCACACATGTGAAATAGACCCTAGTGTATTTTATATGGCTGGAGAATCAAAGCTTGAGTGAGTAATACACAACTTTGGAATAGTCACTAGTGTATTCCATATGCCCAAATATTTAGAGTTAGAGTCAATAATACACTCCTGTAAGCTAGTCAGGAAACAATTTCATATGGCCAAAGTTTCAGAGCTTCAGTGAATAATACATACCTGGGAAATACTCAGGACGCTATTACATATGGCATGCATTTCAGAACTTCATTGAATAAGGAACACCTGTATAGTCACAATTCTATTTCATATAGCCACATATTCAGAGCCTAACTGAATATCATACACCATGGGGAGAGAAACGATTCTATTTTGTATAGCCACTCATTTAGAGACGAATGTGAAAACACACGCCTGAGAAGTATTCAAGTGCCTCTATATTATGGCCACTCATTCAGAGTTTCACAGAATAGTACAAACCTATGAAAAAGTAAGGAGTGTATTTTACATGGCCACTTATTCAGAACCTCAGTGAAGAATCATATATATCTGGAAAATACTCAGCATTCTATTATATATAGCCACTTATTCAGAGACTTACTGAATAACGCACACCTGGGGAATAGTCTGGAGATTATTTGATATGAACGTTCACCAAGAGACTCAGTGGAAAAGGCAGAGCTGAGAAATAGTCAAGAGGATAGAGTCAGGAGTCCATTTTATGTGGTCACTCGTTCAGAAACTCACTGAAGAATACACACCTTGGGAATAATCAGAGTCCAGGTCCTATGGCCACTAAATCACAGCATTATGGAATAATGCACAATGGGGCCATAGTAAATAGTCTATTTCATATGGCCTCTCACTCAGAGCTTCAGTGAGTAATAAACAGCTTTTGAGTAGTCAGGACCCTATATAAAATAGCCCCAAATGAAGCAGCTCTGTGAGTGATCCACACATGTGTGATAGTCAGGAGATTATTTTATATGGACACTCATACAGAAACACTTTGAATACTGCCCATGTGGAAAATAATCACTAGTTTATGTCATAGGGTGATTTGTTTGGAGAGGAAAAAGTAACGCACACCTGCGGAGTAAAATGGGGTCTATATCATAAGGCCACTCTTTCAGTGTTTCAGTGAATAGTATGTATATCTGATAAGTCAGGAATCACTTTCACATGGTCACTCGTTCAGGGAATCAGCGAATAATACTCCCATCAGAAATAGTCAAGAGTATACTTCAAATGGCTACACATTCAGAGTCTCTGTAAGTAATGCACACCTGGGCAATACACAAGAGTCTCTTTTTTATGCCCACGTAGTCAGAGTCTCATTCAATAGTAAACAGCTGGGGAAAAGTTAAGAGTCTACTTTATGTAACCACTGATTTACAGCCTGAGTGAATAATTCACACCAGGGTAATAGTCAAGCATTTTTTATGTGGCCACTCATTCTGTGCCTCCCTGAATGATAGACATCTGGGGAATACTCAGGATTCTATTTCATAACACCAATCATTTAGAACCTTATTGAATAATGCACAATGGAGCAATAGTCAGATGTCTATTTTTAATGGCACCTCATTCGAAGTTTCAGTGAATAATGAACTTCTATGGAGTAATCAGGACACTGTATATGATAGCCATGAAGTAAGTGTCTTCGTGAATGATACACAACTGGGTGGTAGTCAGGATTCGATTTTGTATGAACTCTAATTCTTGGTAATGCTGAGTAATACACACCTGGGGGAGTTTCAGGAGTCTCTTTGGTATGGACACTCATACAGAACTTCATGGAATAATGCACACATAGGGAATAATGAGACGCCTATATCATATGGCTACTCATTCAGACAAACAGTGCACAACGCACAAGTGGAGTAATTAGAAGTCTGTTTCATATGGCCCCTCTTTCACAACCTCACTGAGTATTACACACTTGTGATATAATCTGGAGTCTATTTTTTATGAACACTCATTCAGAGAGTCACTGAATAATGCACAAATGCGGAATAGTCAGAAGTCTCTTTCCTATGGCCACCCGTTGAGAGCCTCACTAAATGTACACACCTGGGGAAATAGTCAGAATTTACTTTTATCTTCTCATTCAGAGTCTCGCTAAATAATGCACACCTGTGGAATAGTCAGGAGACTTTTTCATGTGACCTCTCATTTGTAGTGTCACTGAATAATGTGGTGTAGTCAGGAGACTATATTATGTAGACACATATTCAGAGCCTCAGTGCATAAGACAGACCCTTGTTATAATAAGGAATCAAATTACTATGGCCACATCTTCTGAGCTTCACTGAATAATACACACCTGGAGAAAAATTTGGAGTCTATTTTCGTTGGATATTCATCCAGAGCCTCGGTAAATAATGCACACCTGTGGAGTAGTCAGGAGTCTATTTCATTTGGACACTCATCCAAAGCCTCAGTAAATAATATGCACATGTGGATTAGTCAGGATTCCATTTTATATGGCCACTGACTCGCAACCTCAGTGAATAATGCACAAATGTAAAGTACTCAGCAATCTATTTCATATAGCAACTCATTCAGTGATTCACTGAATAATACAAATGTTTAAAATAGATAGCCACCTTTTTTATACAGTCACAAAAAAAGAGCCTCACTGAGTAACACACACCTGGGAAAGTATTAGGTGTCTACTTTATATTGCCTCACATTTACACCCACAGGGAATAATGCACTCGTGTGGAATAGACACTAGTCTATATTATATGGCCACAAAATCAAAGCCTGAGTGAGTAATACACAACTTTGGAATAGTCACTTGTCTATTCCATATTCCGACATATTAAGAGTGAGAGTCAATAATATGCGCCTGTGGACCAGTCAGGAAACAATTTCATATGGCCAAATTTTCAAAGCCTCAGTGAATAATATATACCTGAGGAATACTCAGGACGCTATTACATGTGGCATTTATTTCAGAGCGTCATTGAATAAGGAACACCTGTATTGTAGTCAGAATTCTATTTTATATAGCGACATACTCAGAGCTTAACTGAATAACATACACCTTGGGGAATGTCCGTATTCTATTTTCTATAGCCACTCATTTAAAGCCGAATGTAAAAAGGCACTCCTGAGGAGAATATAGGAGTCTCTATTTTATGGCCACACATTCAGAGCCTCACAGAATAACACAGACATATGGAAACGTCAGAAGTGTACTTCGCATGGTCACTTATTCAGAACCTCAGTGAAGAATCCTATATATCTGGAAAATACTCAGGATTCTGTTATAGATAGCCACTTATTCAGAGACTCACTGAATAATGCTACCTGGGGAATAGTCTGAAGACTATTTGATAGGTGTATATGTGCCACCCATACACATATACACTGAGTCGTTCACCCAGCGACTCAGTGGAAAATGCAGAGCTGTGAAATAGTCAGAGGATAGAGTCAAAAGTCTCCAAAAGCACTGGCAACAAAAGCCAAAATAGACAAATGGGACCTAATCAAACTCCACAGCTTCTGCACGGCAAAAGAAACAGTCACTAGAGTGAATCAGCAACCATCAGAATGGGAAAAAAATCTTTGCAGTTTACGCATCTGACAAAGGGCTGATATCCAGAATTTACAAAGAACTCAAACATATTTAAAGAAAAAAAAGCAAACAAGCCCATTCAAAAATGGGCAAAGGATATGAACAGACGCTTTACAAAAGACATACATGAGACCAACAAACACATGAAAAAATGCTCATCATCACTGGTCATTAGAGAGATGCAAATCAAAACCACATTGAGATACCATCTCGTGCCAGTTAGAATGGCGATCATTAAAAAAATCTGGAGACAACAGATGCTGGAGAGGATGTGGAGAAATAGGAACACTCTTACACGGTTGGTGGGAGTGTAAATTAGTTCAACCATTGTGGAAGACAGTGTGGCGATTTCTCAAGGACCTAGAAATAGAAATTCCATTTGACCCAGAAATCCCATTACTGGGTATATATACAAAGGACTATAAATCGTTCTACTATAAGGACACATGCACACGAATGTTCATTGCAGCACTGTATACAATAGCAAAGACCTGGAACCAACAGAAATGCCCATCGATAATAGACTGGACTGGGAAAATGTGACACATATACACCATGGAATATTATGCAGCAATCAAAATGATGAGTTTGTGTCCTTTGTAAGGACATGGATGAATCTGGAGAGCATCATTCTTAGCAAACTGACACAAGAACAGAAAAAGAAATACCGCATATTCTCACTCAAATGTGGGTGAGAAAAATGAAAACACATGAACACAGGGAGAAGGTCTACTGCACACTGGGGTCTATTGGGGGGAATGGGGGAGGGACAGTGGGGGGGTCTTGGGAGGAATAGCCTGGGGATAAATGCCAAATATGGGTGAAGGGGAGGAAGGCAGAAAAACACACTGCCATGTGTGTACCTATGCAACTACCTTGCACATTCTGCACATGTACCCCAAAATCTATAATGCAATAAAAATTTTTAAAAAAATATTTTAAAAAGTCTATTTTATGTGGTAACTAATTCAGACACTCTCTGAAGAATACACAACTTGGGAATAGTCAGTGTCCAGGTCATATGGCCACTCAATCACAGCATTACAGAATAATGCACAACGGAGCAATAGTAAGGTGTCTTTATCATATCGTCTCTAATTCAGAGCTTCAGTGCATTATAAATAGCTGTGGAGTAGCCAGAACCCTATTTAAGGTAGCCCCAAATGGAGAATCTCCGTGAATATTACACACAAGTGTGAGAGTCAGGAGACTATTTGATATGGACACTCATACAGAACCTCTTCGAATACTGCACATGTGGGGAATTATCAATAGTCTATTTTATATTGTGATTCATTTGGAGAGCCAAAATATAACGCACAGATATGGAATAAATTGGGGTCTATTTCATAAAGCCACTCTTTCAGTGCTTTAGTGAATAATATGTTTATCTGATAAATCAGAAATCTCTTTCACATGGCCACTCGTTCAGAACCTCTGTGAATAATACTCTCCTCAGAAAGAGTCAAGGGTCTACTTCCAATGGCTACAACTTCAGAGTCGCTGTAAGTAATGAACACCTGGTCAATACACCTGAGTCTCTTTTATATGCCCATTTAGTCAGAGTCTCATTCAATAATACACACCTGGGAAAGAGTTAAGAGTCTGATTCATGTACTTACTCATTTAGAGCCTGAGTGAATAATCCACAACTGAATAATAGAGGAGAATTTTTTATATGGCCACTTATTCTGTGCCTCCCTGAATGATACACAGCTGGGGAATCCTCAGGATTCTATTTTATATTACCACTCATTTAGAACCTTATTTAATAATTCACAATGGAGCAATAGTCAGGTGTCTATTTTATATGGCCTCTCATTCAAAGTTTCAGTGAATAATAAACTTCTATGGAGTAATCAGGATGCTGTTTATGACAGCCACAAATTAAGTTCTTCCTGAATGATACACACCTGGATGATAGTCAGCAGTCTATTTTATATTAACTCTAATGTTGGGTAATACTGAGTAATACACACCTAAGAAAGTGTCAGGAGTCTATTTGGTATGGAAATTATACAGAACGTTTTTGAATAATGAACACATGGAGAATAATTAGGAGTCTATGTCATATGGCTACTCATTCAGACAAACAATGAATAAGGCACATGTGGAGTAATTAGAAGTCTGTTTCATATGGCCCCTCTTTCACACCCTCACTGAATATAACACACTTGTATTACAGTCTGAAGTCTATATTTTATGGCCACTCATTCATAGAATCACTGAATAATGCACCCCTGCGGAATAGTCAGAAGGCTTTTTTCTATGGCCACTCGTTGAGAGCCTCACTAATTGTATACACCTGGGGAATTAGTCAAGATTTTCTCTTATCCCCCCATTCAGAGTCTGACTAAATAATGCACACCTGTGGAATAGTCAGGAGACGTTTTCATGTAATCTCTCATTCAGAGTGTCTGAATAATGTGGTGTAGTCAGGAGTCTATGTCATGTAGACACATATTTATAGGCTAAGTGAATAATAGAGACCCTTGATATAGAAAGAAATCTAATTAATATTACCACATCTTTGAGCCTCTCTGAACAATACACACCTGAAGAATAATTTGGAGTCTATTTTCGATAGACATTCATTCAGAGCCTCAATAAATAATGCACACCTGTTGAGTAGCCAGGAGTCTATTTCATTTGGACACTCATTCATAGTCTCAGTGGATAATGTGCACGTTTGGATTAGTCAGGATTCGATTTCATATGGCCACTGACTCGTAACCTCAGTGAATAATACACAAATGTAAAGTACTCAGCAGTCTATTTTATATAGCCACTCATGCAGAGATTCACTGAATAATATAAATATTTAAGATAGACAGCCTCCTGTTTCATATGTTCACACAAGAAGAGTCTCACTGAGTAACACACACCTGGGGAAGATTTAGGAATCTACTTTATATAGCCTCTCATTTACAACCTTAAGGAATAATGCACACGTGTGGAATAGACACTAGTCTATTTTATATGGCCACAAAATCAGAGCCTGAGTGAGTATTACACAACTCTGAAATAGTCACAAGTCTATTCCATATGCTCGGATATTTAGAGTCAGAGTCAATAATACACACCTGTGGACTAGGCAGAAATTAATTTCATATGGCCAAAGTTTCAGAGCCTCAGCGAATAATACATACCTGATGAATACTCCGGACGCTATTACATGTGGCATCTATTTCAGAGCTTCATTGAATATGGAACACCTGTATTGTAGTCAGAATTCTATTTTTTATAGTCACATACTCATAGCCTAACTGAATAACGTACACCTTGAAGAAAGTCAGGATTCTTTTTTCCCCTTTTTTAAATAGAAGGATTGCAAAAGTACAGTGATTTGGGGTGTGGAGGAGGGAAAGTGATGGAAGGTGCTGGAGGGCTGGTGTGTAAGTTGGGGACAGATTATGAGATGACCACACAAGTTTTTCTTTTGAATAAAAGGAAATAAGGAGAGAAAAAGAAAGGAAGAAAAATACGGAGAGAGAACAGAAATATTGCTTTATTCTATGAATGGGTATTAATAATGGCCGATTAATATTTTGTGTATTTAAAGTGGAGAGCTCTATAAGTACTGATTAAGTTGACTTGTTCCGGATCTGAGTTTAAGTTCTGGATATCCTTGTTAATTTTCTGTCTCGTTGAGTCTAAATCTCTTTATGGGTCTTATGTATCCGGGTGTTAGGATGCATTGATCTTTTTACCACTCTATCTTTGTTGCTTTGAAATCTGTTTTATCAAATGCATGAATTGCAACTCCTGCGTTTTGTTTTATTTATTTTTGCTCTCCATTTGGTTGGTAAATCTTTCTCCAATCCTTTGTTTTGAGTCTTTGTGTATCTTTGGAGATAAGATGGGTCTGGATGTAGTATACCTTAGGTTTTGGCTGTATCTTTTGATGGGGAGAATTAGTCAATTTAAATTTAGGATTACTGCCATTTGATGTTAACTGGCTATTTTATCCATTCGTTGATGTAAATTCTTCTTTATGTTGATGCTCTTTACTTTTTGGTATATTTTTAGAAAGGGTATTACTGGTTTTTTCTTTCTGTGTGTAATGCTTCTTTCAGAAGTTTTTGTAAAGCAGGACTGATGGTAATAAAATCTCCGAGTACTTGCTTGTTCATTAAAGATTTTATTTTTCTTTCAATTGTGAAGCTTAGTTTGGCAGGATATGAAATTCTGGGCTGAAAGTTCTGTTCTTTAAGGATGTTGAATATCGATATCGGCCCTCACTCTCTTCTGGCTTGTGGGGTTTCTGCTGAGAGATCTGCTGTAAGTCTGATAGGCTTCCCTTTGTGGGTAACCTTACCTTTCTCTCTGGTTGCCCTTAGTATTTTCTCCTTCGTTTCAACCCTGGTGAATCTAATGATTATGTGCCTTGGGGTTGCTCTTCTTGAGGAATGTCTTTGTGGTGTTCTCTGTATTACCTGGGGTTAAATAGTGTCCTGCTTTGCTAGATTGGGAACATTCTCCTGGATAATATTCTGAAGAGTATTTTCCAGCTTGGATTCATTCACTCCATCACATTCAGTTACACCTATCAAATGTAGATTAGGTCTTTTCACATAGTTTCATATGTCCTGGAGATTTTGCTATTTTTTTAATCCTTTTTTCTCTATTCTTGTCTTCTCATTTTATTTCATTAAGTTGGTCTTCGACCTCTGATATCTTTTCTTCTGTTTGATCAATTCGGCTATTAATACTTGTGCATATTTCACTAATTTATCGTGTTGTATTTTTCAACTCCGTTAGTTCATTTATATTCCTCTCTATATTGTCCATTCTTTTTTAACATTTTGTCAAACGTTTTTTCAAAGTTCTTAGTTTCTTTACATTGGGAACAAGTTCTTTCAACTCCCAAAAATTTCTTATTATCCACCTTCTGAAGCCTACTTCAGATAATGGAACACAGTCCTTTTCCATCAGGGCTTGTTTCATTGCTGACGAGAAATTGCAATCCCCTGTAGAGGGAGAGGGGTTCTGATTGTTGGTATTCTTGGCCGTTTTAGGCTTTTTTTTTAAATTGTGAATTTATCCATCTGTTGTCTTTACAATTACTGCCTTTCTAATTAAGTTTCTAAGTGAACGACCAATTTATTGATTCCCAGTGCTGGAATCTGAGCAACCCACTGCGCTGGCCAAAACAGCAGCAATAAGACTGATGGTGCTCTTCTGCCTGGGAATCTCCAGTCTGGCTTCCTTCTTGAGTCCGCAACAAGCAGCTCTGCCTTCCCAGAGCTCCAAACACCAGTCAGTAGGGGAACCAGTCTCGTTTACTGTGCACAAAAAGTTGCCTTGCCGAGGTGATGGCAAAACCACTGCGCCCGCCACAAGAGTAGCGCTGGCGACCCGCGGAGCTCCTCAACTGAAAATCTTCTGGTCCGTGAGTGATGAAAATTTATCTGAAAGTGTTATGTCCTCACGTTTTCTGAGCTTTCGCTGGGAGCTAGAGTCGCCTTTTTTATTTTTTTATTTTTATTTAAATTTATTAAAAATTTTTTGAATTCATACATGCACAAGGTAAAAAATTAAATACTATGGAAGGACTTAAAATGAAAAACAGTTTCCCATTCCACCCTTTGGAAATCTAATCCCATTCCTTAGAGGAAATGTATTTAATGACATTTACTCTAGATCATATTGTAACTACCTTTCTAACTTTAAATATGTTTGAACAATAATTTCTTGACTTACTGAATTTACACAATCTTTAATAATTCCCTATTACAAAAGATAAGTATTTAACTTACACTATGGTCATTTTCCTTTGTCAATCTCTCTCCAAATACTTGCTCATTATGTCACTTTTTAATACATCTATTGATTTATAGCTTTGAACGATACACTAATCCTCTAGTTCTTGTTCCATTAACTGAATATCTTTTCATCCCCACTTTTTTTTATTGTATTTTAGGTTTTAGGGTACATGTGCAGAACGTGCAAGATAGTTGCATAGGTACACGCATGGCAGTGTGTTTTGCTGCTTTTCTCTTCTTCACCCACACTTGGCATTTCTCCGCAGGCTATCCCTCCCAAGCTACCCCCCAGTGTTCCTCCCCTATTCCACCCAATAGACCCCAGTGTGTAGTAGCCCACCTCCCTGTGTCCATGTGTTCTCATTTTTCTCACCGACCTATGAGTGACAATATGCAGTATTTTAATTTTGGATCTTGTGTCAGTTTGCTGAGAATGGTGGTCTCCAGGTTAAAATATGTCCTTCCAAAGGACACAAACTCATCGTTTTTGATTGCTGCATAATATTCCATGGTGTATATGTGTCACATTTTCCCAGTCCAGTAATTTGGGTTGGTTCCAGGTCTTTGCTATTGTAAACAGTGCTGCAATGAACATTCGTGTGCATGTGTCCTTATGGTATAACGATTTATAGTATTTTGGATATATACCCACTAGAGGGATTGCTGGGTCAAATTGAATTTCTTTTTTTTTTTTTAATTTTTATTGCATTTTAGGTTTTGGGGTACATGTAAACAACGTGCAAGAAAGTTGCATAGGTACACACATGGCAGTGTGTTTTGCTGCCTTCCTCCCCTTTACCCACACTGGCATTTATCCCCAGACTATTCTTCCCCAGCCCACCGCACTGTCCCTCCCCCATTCTCCCCAATAGACCCCAGTGTGTAATAGACCCCTCCCTGTGTCCATGTGTTCTCATTTTTCTCACCCGCCTATGAGTGAGAATATGCGGTATTTCTTTGTCTGTTCTTGTGTCAGTTTGCTGAGAATGATGTTCTCCAGATTCATCCATGTCCTTAGAAAGGACAAAAACTCATCATTTTTGATTGCTGCATAATATTCCATGGTGTATATGTGCCACATTTTCCCAGTCCAGTCTATCATCGATGGGCATTTGCGTTGGTTTCAGGTCTTTGCTATTGTAAACAGTGCTGCAATGAACATTCGTGTGCATGTGTCCTTATAGTAGAAAGATTTAGAGTCCTTTGGATATATACCCAGTAATGGGATTGCAGGGTCAAATGGAATTTCTATTTCTAGATCCTTGAGGAATCCCCACACTGTCTTCCACAGTAGTTGAAATAATTTACACTCCCACCAACAATGTAAAAATGTTCATATTTCTCCACATCCTCTCCAACATCTGTTGTCTCCAGAGTTTTTAATGATCGCCATTCTAACTGGTGTGAGATGGTATCTCAATGTGGTTTTGATTTGCATCTCTCTAATGACCAGTAATAATGAGCATTTTTTTATGTGTTTGTTGGCCTCATGTATGTCTTTTTTGTAAAGCGTCTGTTCATATTCTTTGCCCATTTTGTGAATGGGCTTGTTTGTTTTTTCCCTGTACACCCGTTTGAGTTCTTTGTAAATTCTGGATATCAGCCCTTTGTCAGATGGGTAAACTGCAAAGATTTTTTCCCATTCTGATGGTTGCCAATTCACTCTAGTGATGGTTTCCTTTGCCGTGCAAAAGCTGTGAAGTTTGATTATGTCCCAGTTGTCTATTTTGGCCTTTGTTGCCAATGCTTTTGGTGTTTTGGTTATGAAGTCCTGGCCTACTCCTATGTCCTGAATGGTTTTTCCTAGATTTTCTTCTAGGGTTTTTATGGTGCCAGGTCTTATGTTTAAGTCTTTAATCCATCTGGAGTTAATTTTAGTGTAAGGTTTCAGGAAGCGGTCCAGTTTCTGCTTTCTGCACATGGCTAGCCAGTTTGCACAACACCATTAATTAAACAGGAAATCCTTTCCCCATTGCTTGTTTTTGTCTGCTTTATCAAAGATTATATGGTTGTAGATACGTTGTGTTGCCTCCAATGCCTTTGTTCTGTTCCATTGGTCTATATCTCTGTTTTTGTACCAATACCATGCTGTTTTGATTAGTGTAGCCTTGTAGTATAATTTGAAGTCTGGTAATGTGATGCCTCCCGCTGTGTTCTTTTTGCTTAGAATTGACTTGGCTATGCGGGCTCTCTTTTGGTTCCATATGAAGTTCATGATCTTTTTTCCAGTTCTGTGAAAAAATTCAATTGTAATTTGATGGTGATAGCATTGATTGTGTAAATTACTTTGGGCAGTATAGCCATTTTCACAATATTGATTCTTTCTAACAACGAACATGGAATATTTCTCCATCTGTTTGTGTCCTCTCTTATTTCGTTGAGCAGTGGTTTGTAATTTTCCTTGAAGAGGTCCTCTACGTTCCTTGTGAGTTGTATTTCTAGGTATTTTATTCCCTTTGTAGCAATTGTGAATGGCAGTTTGTTTTTGATTTGGTTCTCTTTAAGTCTGTTATTGGTGTACAGGAATGCCTGTGATTTTTGCACATTGATTTTATATTCTGAGACTTTGCTGAAGTTACTTATCAGTTTCAGGAGTTTTTGGGCTGATGTGATTGGGTCTTCTATGTATACTGTCATGTCTTCTGTAGTTAGAGACATTTTGTCTTCTGCCTTTTTTATTTGAATACTCTATTTCTTTTTCTTGCCTGATTTCTCTGGCTAGAACTTCTAGTACTATGTTGAATAGGAGTGGTGAGAGAGGGCATTCTTATCTAGTGCCGGATTTCAAAAGGAATGCTTCCAGTTTTTGCCCATTAAGTGCAATATTGGCTGTTGATTTGTTGTAGATAGCTTTTATTACTTTGAGATATGTTCTATCAATACCGAGTTTATTTAGAGTTTTTAGCATAAAGGGCTGTTGAATTTTGTCAAATGCCTTCTGTGCATCAATTGAGATAATCATGTGGTTTTTGTTTTTGCTGCTGTTAATGTGGTGAATGAAGTTTATAGACTTGCATATGTTGAACCAGACTTGCATCCCTGGGATGAATCCTACTTGTTCATGATGGATACGTTTTTTATTGTGTTGTTGCAATCGGTTTCTCAGTATTTTATCGAAGATTTTTACATCTAAGTTTATCATGGATATTGGCCTGAAGCTTTCTTTTCTTGTGGAGTCTCTGCCGGGTTTTGGTATCAGGATAATGTTGGTCTCATAAAATAATTTGGGAAGGGTTCTCTCTTTTTGAATTATTTGGAATAGTTTCAGAAGGAATGGTACCAGATCCTCTTTGTATGCCTGGTATAATTCGTCTGTGAACCCCTCTGGACCTGGGCTTTTTTTGTGTGATAGGCTCTTAATTGCTGCCTCAACTTCAGGCCTTGTTATTGGTTTATTCATAGTTTCAACTTCCTCCTGGTGTAGGCTTGGGAGGACACGGGTGTCCAGGAATTTATCCATTTCTTCCTGGTTTAACATTTTTTTTGTGTGCACAGAGTTGTTTCTAGTATTCTCTTATGATGGTTTTAATTTCTGTGGAATCTGTGGTGATTTCCCCTTTATTGTTTTTTGTTGCATCTATTTGGTTGTTCTCCCTTTTCTTTTTTATCAGTCTGGCTAGTGGTCTATTTTGTTGATCCTTTCGAAAAACCAGCTCCTAGATTTATTGATTTTTGAAGGGTTTTTCTTGTCTCTATCTCCTTCATTTCTGCTCTTATCTTAGTTATTTCTTTTCTTTGGCTTGGTTTTGACCTTTTTTGATATTTCTTCTCTAGTTCTTTCAATTTTGACGTTAGGGTTTCAATTTTGGATCGCTCCACTCTTCTCATGTGAGCACTTATTGCTATATATTTTCCACTACAGACTACTTTAAATGTGTCCCACAGATTCTGGTACGTTGTGTCTTCATTCTCGTTGGCTTCAAAGAACCTTTTTATTTCTGCCTTTATTTCATAGTTTATCCAATCAACATTCAAGAGCCAGTTTTTCAGTTTCCATTAAGGGGTGTGGTTCTGAGTTAGTTTCTGTATTCTGAGTTCTAGGTTGATTGCACTCTGGTCTGATAGAGTGTTTGTTATGATTTCAGTTGTTTTGCATTTGCTCAGGAGTGCTTTACTTTCAATAATGTGGTCAATTTTGGAGTAGGTGTGATGTGGTGCTGAGAACAATGTTTATTCTGTGGATTTGGGGTGGAGAGTTCTGTAAAGGTCTATCAGGTTTGCTTGTTCCAGGTCTAAGTTAAAGTCCTGGATATCCTTGTTAATTTTCAGTCTGGTTGATCTGTCTGATATTGACAGTGGAGTGTTAAAGTCTCCCACTATTATTGTGTGGGAATTTAAGTCTCTTTGTAAGTCATTAAGAACTTGCCTTATATATCTGGGTGCTTCTGCATTGGGTTCATATATATTTGGGATCATTAGCTCTTCTTGTTGTATTGATTCTTATACCATTATGTAATGACCTTCTTTGTCCCTTTTGATCTTTGTGGCTTTAAAGTCTATTTTATCAGAGACGAAAGTTGCAACTCTTGCTTTTTTTTGCTCTCCATTTGCTTGGTAAATCTTTCTCCATCCCTCTATTTTGAGCCTTTTTGTATCCTTGCGTGTGAGATGGGTTTCCTGGATATAGAACACTGATAGGTTTTGTTTTTTTAATTTAATTAGTCAGTCTGTCTTTTGATTGGTAGCCCTTTTACATTTAGGGTAAATATTGTTATGTATGAATTTGATATTCTCATTTTCATGCTAGCTGGCTGTTTTGCCCATTGTTTCATGTAGATTCTTCATTTTGTTGATGCTCTTTAGCATTTGGTATGCTTCTAGGATTGCTGGTACTGGTTGTTTCTTTCTATGTGTAGTGCCTCTTTCAGGAGCTCTTGTAAAGCAAGCCTGGTGGTGACAAAACCTCTGAGGACTTGCTTTTTCATGAAGGATTTTATTTTTCCTTCACTTATGAAGCTCACTTTGGCTGTATATGAAATTCTGGGTTAAATGTTCTTTTCTTTAAGGATGTTGAATATTGGCCCCTACTCTCTTCTGGCTTGTAGGGTCTCTGCCGAGCGATCTGTGGTGAGTCTGATGGGCTTCCCTTTGTGGGTGACCCGACCTTTCTCTCTGGCTGTCCTTAGTATTTTCTCCTTCATTTCAACCCTGGTGAATCTGTATATTATGGGCCTTGGGGTTGCTCTTCTTGCAGAGTATCTTTGTGGTGTTCTCTGTGTTTCCTGGAGTTGACTATTGGCCTGCCTTGCTATGTTGGGGAAATTTTCTTGGATAATATTCTGCAGAGTGTTTTTCAGCTTGGATTCATTCTCCTCATCACATTCTGATACACCTATCAAACGTAGGTTGGGTCTCTTCACATAGTCCCACATTTCTTGCAGATTTTGTTCCTTCCTTTTTCCCTTTTTTTCTCTAATCTTGGTTTCTCATTTTATTTCATTGAGTTGATTTTTTACTTCTGATATTCTTTCTTCTGCTTGGTCAATTCAGCTGTTGAAACTTGTGCATGCTTCGTGAAGTTTTTATGTTGTGTTTTTCAGCTTCTTCAATTCATTCATATTCCTCTCTAAGTTGTCCATTCTTGTTATCATTTCCTCGAATCTTTTTTTCAAATCTTTTTTCAACGATCTTAGTTTCTTTGTATTGATTTAGAACATGTTCTTTTAGCTAACTGAAGTTTCTCATTATCCACCTTCTGAAGTCTGATTCAGTCATTTCATCACATTCATTCTCCGTCCAGCTTTGTTACCTTGCTGTTGAGGAGGTTTGGTCCTTTGTAGGAGGTGAGGTGTTTTCCTTTGCGTGTTTTCCTCCTTTTTCCGCTGGTTTCTTTTCATCTTTGTGAATTTATCCACCTGTCGTCTTAGTAGTTACTGACTTTTCCATTTGGTCTCTGAGTGGATGCCCAGATTGTTGATGATGAAGTATTTCTGTTACTTAGTTTTCCTTCTAACGGTCTAGCCCCTCTGCACCCCTTTTGTTTTTCCTTTAGATGCTCTTTCTCAGTGAGTTGGGGTTTTATTTATGAGTATCTGTTGCACTATCCTGCCCCACTAGGTAGCAGTCTATTTACTATTTGCCTGCCGAGTCTTTGTCCTGCTAGTGCAGGTCCACCCTGCTGTTGTGGGGCTCCGTTCTACTGTGGTGGGCTCCGCCCTTTTGGCAGAGTCTCTTTGTTTTGGCGGGTTGTCTCGGCAATGGGATCCTTCGTCAGCAATGGGCGTGTACGTCAGTAGGGGCAGCTTGCGTCAGTAGTTGCGGATGCCCATTTCTCACCAAACTTCACTGTCCTTGATTCAGCTGAGCCTGATGCAAAACTCTCAACCCCGAACACCTCCAATCACCGCCCTGCTTGAACCCATGAGGGTGGGACTCGCCAAGCCCGATCACCTGGCTCCCGGCCTTAGAGTTCATCCTATCTCTCTCTTTTTTTCCCCAAGTTGAAAGTTTCACTCTCTAACAGGCGCCCCAGTAGCCTGCTGATAGGATGCTGGGATTCATGAGATCTCCCGTGCTGCTGCCCTCTACACTGGCTCATATCATGCTTCCCAGGTATCTCCTGCTCTGTCTCACTTTCCAAGTCCCGTTTAGTCAGTTGGACATGTCAATCTGCCCTTCCAAATCTCAGATGGCTGGTTTAACAGGGCACCCAGACTAGTGAGTTTTGTGCCGGGTGCCGCTGTGCTGCGGCGCTGGCCAAACTGTCCGCGCAAGCCAAAACTCCGGCTGGTCTGGTGTCCCATGTCTCTCCTACACCTGCGAAATTCCCCTTTCTGTGGGAAACAAAGGTCTGTCTGAGAATGCAGCTAGGACTCACCCTCTGCGCCTTCACAGAGAGCTTCAATGCTGAGTTGTTTCTACAGCGCCATCTTGGAAATCCTCTTTCATCCCCCACTTTGAATATGTAAGTATTTCTACCTTTCATTCCCTTACTCTTTCTCTAATTCTCAGTCTCTTTCTGCTACCTTTTTCTTTGTAAGCATTACTTTCAACTTCAGTTCTGAATATAAAAATGAAGCCTTTCATAACATCGTCAATAGGCTGATCTGAACACTATATACTAACAAATGATATCAACATTATTTTGGCAATTTAAATACTTCTTACTGAGAGCCTAGTACAAGCTAGGATATTTTCTTCCGTACACACCCAATGTTATCAAGCCTGTGCCATAGAAAAGTTAATGTACCTATCAAGCCTCTTCTTATTCTTCATGAATAACTCAAAATCATGTCTCATTTTCTTTTGCTCTACAATTGGACCTAAATTATTTGACATATTATTGATTTGTCTTTCTTTTTTCTTGGCTAAATTATCTTCTCAAGAATTCCAGCTCTTCAGTGATACCATCTATGGCACTGAATGGACATTCTTCTCAGAAAACCCAAGACAATGTGCTCTCATGTGAAACTAGTCTGTTGGATAGTTGTCACTCTAGAGTAAGTCATCCTTTTGGATAATTATCACTCTAGAATGAGACATCCTAAGTAAGGTCCACTGTTTTATAAATCTCATTTCTTCTTTCCTGGTTTTCATCCTCATTTTGCTGAGAAACTTCCTCAAGATACTTTCCCAGTAAGGGTGGAAAAAAGGTAGACTATCTGAACATTTTTCTGTCAGAAAATGCCTTCACATAGATATTCTTCTTGACAGTTTGCCTTACTATAAAATTCAGAATTCCATTTTCAGGGAAAGTCAGGATTCTATTTTGTATAGCCGCTCATTTAGACCCGAATGTAAAAACGCACACCTGAGGAGTTTTCAGGAGTCTCTATTTTATGGCCACTCATTCAGAGACTCACAGAATAATAAAGACCGATGGAAACGTTAGAAGTGTATTTCACATGGCCACTTATTCAGAACCTCAGTGAAAAATTATATATCTGGAATATACTGAGGATTCTATTATATATAGCAACTTATTCAGAGTCTCACTGAATAATGCACACCTGTGAAATAGTCTGGAGACTATTTGATATGACTGTTCACCCAGCAACACAATGGACAATGCAGAGCTGAGAAATAGTCAAGAGGATAAAGCCATGGGGTCCATTTTATGTGGTCACTTGTTCAGAAACTCACTGAAGTATATAAACATTGGAAATAGTCAGAGTCCACGTAATATGGCCACTCAATCACAGCATTACCAAATAATGCACAATGGGGTAACAGTAAGGAGTCTATTTTATATGACCTATCATTCAGAGATTCAGTGCCTAATAAACAGCTGTGGAGTAGTCAGAACCCTATTTAAGGTAGTCCCAAATTTAGCAGCTCCATGAATGATACACACATGTGTGATAGTCAGGAGACTATTTGACATTGACACTCATACAGAAACTCTTTGAATACTGCACTTGTAGGGAATAATCACTAGTCCATTTCATAAGGTGATTAGTTTGGACAGTCAAGAAATAACGCACACCTGTGTAGTAAAATGGGGTCTATTTCATAATGCCACTCTTTCAGGGATTTATTGAATAAATTTTATCTGATAACTCAGGAGTCTCTTTCACATAGTCAATCGTTCAGGGCCACTGTAAATAATACTCCTCTCAGTAATAGTCAAGAGTCTTCTTCAGATGGCTACACCTTCAGAGTCTCTGTAAGTAATGAACACCTGGGCAATACACAAGAGTTTCTGTTTTTTGCCTACATAGTCAGAGTCTCATTCAATAATGCACACCTGGAGAATATTTAAGAGTCTACTTCAAGTAGCCACTCATTTAGAGACTCAGTGAATAATGCACACCAGGGTAATAGCCTAGCATTTTGTATATTGCCAGTCATTCTGTTACTTTATGAATGATACCCACTTGGGGAATACTCGGGATTCTATTTTATACTACCACCCATTTAGAATCTTATTGAATAATTCACAATGGAGCAATAGTCAGGAATCTATTTTTCTTTGATTTTATACTTTTTTTTCTTTGTCTTTTTTTAAATGTTTTATTGCATTATAAGTTTTGGGGTACATGTGTGTTTTGCTGCCTTCCTCCCCTTTACCCACACTGGCATTTATCCCCAGACTATTTGTCCCCAGCCCCCCGCACTGTCCCTCCCCCATTCTCCCCAATAGACCCCAGTGTGTAGTAGACCCACTCCCTGTGTCCATGTGTTCTCATTTTTCGCACCCACCTATGAGTGAGAATATGTGGTATTTCTTTTTCTGTTCTTGTGTCAGTTTGCTAAGAATGATGTTCTCCAGATTCATCCATGTCCTTACAAAGGACACAAACTCATCATTTTTGACTGCTGCATAATATTCCATGGAGTATATGTGCCACATTTTCCTTGTCCAGTCTATCATCGATGGGCATTTGGGATGGTTCCAGGTCTTTGCTATTGTAAACTGTGCTGCAATGAACATTCGTGTGCATGTGTCCTTATAGTAGAAAGATTTATAGTCCTTTGGATATATACCCAGTAATGGGATTGCTGGGTCAAATGAAATTTATATTTCTAGGTCCTTTAGGAATTGCCACACTGTCTTCCACAATTGTTGAACTAATTTACACTCCCACCAACAGTGTAAGAGTGTTCCTTTTTCTCCACATCCTCTCCAGCATCTGCTGTCTCCAGATTTTTTAATGATCGTCATTCTAACTGGCGTGAGATTGTATCTCATGTGGTTTTGATTTGCATCTCTCTAATGACCAGTGATGACGAGCATTTTTTCATGTGTTTGTTGGCCTCTTGTATGTCTTTCTTTGTAAAGTGTCTGTTCATAGCCTTTGCCCATTTTTGAATGTGCTTGTTTGTTTGTTTTCTGTAAATCTGTTTGAGTTCTTTGTACATTCTGGATATCAGCCCTTTGTCCGATGCATTAACTGCAAAGATTTTTTCCCATTCTGATGGTTGCTGATTCACGCTAGTGACTGTTTATTTTGCCGTGCAGAAGCTGTGGAGTTTGATTAGGTCCCATTTGTCTATTTTGGCTTTTGTTGCCAATGCTTTTGATGTTTTGGTCATGAAGCCCTTGCCTACTCCTATGTCCTGAATGGTTTTGCGTAGATTTTCTTCTAGGGTTTTGATGGTGTCAGGTCTTATGTTTAAGTCTTTAATCCATCTGGAGTTAATTTTAGTGTAAGGTGTCAGGAAGGGGTCCAGTTTCTGCTTTCTGCATATGGCTAGCCAGTTTTCCCAACACCATTTATTAAACAGGGAATCCTTTTCCCATTGTTTGTTTTTGTCAGGTTTATCAAAGATTATATGGTTGTAGATATGTTGTGTTGCCTGCAATGCCTCTGTTCTGTTCCATTGGTCTATATCTCTGTTTTGGTACCAGTACCATGCTGTTTTGATTACTGTAGACTTGTAGTATAGTTTGAAGTCTGGTAGTGTGATGCCTCCCGCTGTGTTCTTTTTGCTTAGAATTGACTTAGCTATGCGGGCTCTTTTTGGTTTCATATGATATGGCCTCTCATTCAAAGTTTCAGTGAATAATGAACTTCTATGGAGTAATCAGGATGCTGTTTAAGATTGCCACGGATTAGTTGCCTTTCTGATTAATACACACCTGGGTGATAGTCAGGAGTGTATTTCATATAAGCTCTAATTTTGGGTATTGCTGAGTAATACACACCTGGTGGAGTGTCAGGATTCTATTTGGTATGGACACTTATACAGAACCTGTTTGAATAATGCACACATGGGATATAATGAGAAGTGGATGTCATATGGCTACTAATTCAGAAAAACAGTGAATAATGCACATATGGAGTAATTAGAAGTCTGTTTCATATGGCTCCTCTTTCTCAGCCTCCCTGAATAATACACACTTGTGATATAGTCTGGAGTCTATTTTTTACAGCCACTCATTCAGAGTAACACTGAATAATTCACACCCACGGAGTAGTCAGAAGTCTCTTTCCTTTGGCCACTAATTGAGAGCCTCACTAAATGTACACACCAGAGAAAATAGTCAGGATTTACTTGTATCCCCTCATTCAGACTCTGACTAAATAATGCACATCTTTGGAATACTCTGAAAACTTATTCATGTGGACTCTCATTCTTAGTGTCACTGAATTATGTCCTGTAGTCAGGAGTCTATTTCATGTAAACACATATTCAGAGCCTCAGTGAATAAGAAAGACCCTTACTCTAGTTAGGAATCTAATTAATATGGCCACATCTTCTGAACCTCATTGAATAATACACACCTGGAGAATAAATTGGAGTCTATTATCGATGAACATTCATTCAGACCTTTGGTTAATAATGCATACCTGTGGAGTAGCCAGGAGTCTGTTTTATTTGAACAATCATTAATAGCCTCAGTGGATAATATGCACGTGTGGATTAGTCAGAATTTTATTTCATATGACCACTGACTAGTAACATCTGTAAATAACGCACAAACCTAAATTACTCAACAGTCTATTTCATAAAGACACTCATTCAGAGATTTACTGAATAATACAAATGTTTAATGTAGACAGCATCCTGTTTCATTTGGTCACACAATAAGAACCTCACTATGTAACACACATCTCGGGAAGCGTAAAAAGTCGACTTTATATAGCCTCTCATTTACAGCCTCAGCGCATAATATAAACGTGTGAAATAGAAACTAATGTATTTATTATGGCAACAAAATCAAAGCCTGAGTGAATAATACACAACTTTTTAGGAGTCACTAGTCTATTCCATATGCCCAATATTCAGAGTCAGAGTCAATAATACACACCTGTAGACTAGTCAGGAAAAAAATTTATATGGCCAAAGTTTCAGAGCCTCAGTAAATAATACATACCTGGGGAATACTCAGAATGCTATTACATATGGCATCTATTTCAGAGCTTCCTTGAATAAGGAACACCTGTATTGTAGTCAGAATTCTATTTCATATAGCCACATATTCAGAGTCTAACTGAATAACATACAACTTGTGGAAAGTCGCGATTCTATTTTGTATAGCCACTCATTTAGAGTCAAAGGTAAAAACGCACGCCTGAGGAGTATTCAGGAATATCTATTTTATGGCCACACATTAAGAGCCTCATAGAATAACAGAAACCTATGAAAAAATCAGAAATGTATTTCACATGGCTACTTAATCAGAACCTCAGTGAAAAACAATATATATCTGGAAAATACTCAGGATTCTATTATATATAGCAACTTATTCGGAGACTCACTGAGTAATGCACACCTGGGGAATAATCTGGAGAATATTTGATATGACTATTCACTCAGATACTCAGTGGAAAACGTACAGCTGATAAATAGTCAAGAGGATAGAATAAGGAGTCTATTTTATGTGGTCCATCGTTCAGAAACTCACATAAGTATACACACCTTGGGAATAGTCAGAGTCCAGGCCATATGGCCACTCAATGACAGCATTACCGAATAATGCACAATGGGGCAATAGTAAACAGACTACTTCATATGGCCCCTCATTCAGAGGTTCAGTGCTTAATAAAGAGCTGTGGAGAAGTCAGGACTCTATTTAAGGTAGTCCCAAATTAAGCAGCTCCGTGAATGATACACACATGTGTGATAGTCAGGACACTATTTGATATGGACACTCATACAGAAACTTTTTTTTTGTATTTATATTTTTTATTTTAGAGTGAAAATTTAACATTAGCATTTTACGTGTGAGAGGATATCCTGATGGTTTATATACTTTACAACACAGTAGAAAAGGACATTTTATGTTTTTTCTAACAGAGTACTGTGAGAGTTAATTTGTTTTTACCAACTGGAAACCCATAAAGTATTTATAATTTTTATTTTTGAGTGAAAATTTAATTTTGGCATTTTACGTGTGAGAGTACATCCTCATGGTTTATATACTTTACAACACAGAAGAAAAGAACATTTAATGTTTTTCTAACGGAGTATTGTGAGAGTTACTTTGTTTTTACCAATTGGATACACATAAAGTATTTATTTATTTTTTTAATTTTTATTGCATTATAGGTTTGGGGGTACATGTGCAGAACGAGCAAGATAGTTGCATAGGTACACACATGGCAGTGTGCTTTGCTGCTTTCCTCCCCTTCACCCACACTTGGTTTGAATACTGCACATGCGGGGAGTAATCACTAGTCTATTTCATACGGTGATTAGTTTGAAGAGTCAAAAAATAATGCACACCTGTGGAGTAAAATGGGGTCTATTTCATAAGGCCACTCTTTCAGTATTTCAGTGAATAATATGTATATTTGATAAGTCAGGAATCTCTTTCATATGGCCACTCGTTCAGGGCTTCTGTGAATAATACTCTCACACGTGAATAATACTCTCTGTGAATAATACTCTCCTCATAAATATTCAAGGGTCTACTTCAAATGGCTTCAAATTCAGAGTCTCTGTAATTAATGCACACCTGGGTAATACACAAGAGTTTTTTTTTGTGCGCACTTAGAGTCTCATTCAATAATACACACCTGGGGAAGTGTTAAGAGTCTATTTCATGTAGCCACACATTTAGAGCTTCAGTGAATAATGCACAATAGGTTAATAATTGAGCATTTTTTATATGGCCACTCATTCTGTGCCTCCCTAAATGATACACACCTGGGGAATCATCAGGATTCTATTTCATGCTACCACTCCTTTAGAACCTTATTGAATAATTCCCAGTGCAGTAATAGTCAGGTGTCTATTTTATATGGCCTCTCATATAAAATAAAAGTTTCAGTGAATAATGAACTTCTATTGAGTGATCAAAACGCTGTTTAAGATTGCCACGAATTAACTGGCTTCCTGAATGATACACAATTTTGTGATAGGCAGGATTCTATATTATATAAACTCTAATTCTGGGTATTGCTGAGTAATACACACCTGAAAAAGTGTCAGGAGGGTATTTGGTATGGACACTCATACAGAACTTGTTTGAATAATGCACACATGGAGAATAATGAGTAGTCTATGTCATATGGGTAGTCATTCAGACAAACAGTGAATAACGCACATGTAGAGTAATTAGAAGTCTGTTTAATATGGCTGCTCTTTCACATCCTCACTGCATATTACACACTTGTGATATAGTCTGGAGTCTATTTTTTTATGGCCACTCTTTCAGAGAATCACTGAATAATGCACACCTGGGGAATAGGCAGAAGTCTCTTTCCTGTGGTCACTCGTTGAGAGCCTCACTAAATGTACACACCTGGGGAAATAGGATTTACTTTTATCTTCTCATTCAGGGTCTCAGTAAGCAATGCAAACCTGTGGAATAGTCAGGAGACTTTTTCATGTGGCCTCTTATTCAGAGTGTCACTGAATAATGTGGTGTAGTCAGCAGTCTATTTCAAGGAGACACATATTCAGAGCCTCAGTGAATAAGTCAGACCAATGCTTTAGTAAGGAATCTAATTAATATGGCCACATCTTCTGAGCCTCACTGAATAATACACAGCTGGTGAAAAATTTGGTGTCTATTTTCGATGGATATTCATTCAGAGACATGCTGAATAATGCACACATTTGGATTAGCTATGAGGCTATTTAATTTGGACACCCATTCATGACCTCAGTGGATAATATGCACGTGTGGATTAGTCAGGATTCCATTTCATATGGCCACTGACCCGTAACCTCAGTGAATAATGCACAAATGAAAAATACTCAGCAGTTTATTTTGTATATCCACCCTTTTAGAGATCCAATGGATAATACAAATATTTAAGATTGACAGCATCCTGTTTCATATGGTAACAGATAAACAGCCTCACTTAATGATACACACCTTGGGACGTGTTAGGAGTCTACTTTATATAGCCTCTCATTTGCAGCCTCAGCGAATAATGCACACATATGGAATATACACTAGTCTATTTTATATGGCCACAAAATCAAAGCCTGAGTGAGTAATGCACTATTTGAAATAGTCACTAGTCTATTCCATATGCCAAAATATTCAGAGTCAGAGTCAATAATAAACACCTGTGGACTAGTGCTTAAAGAATTTTATATAGATAAAGTTTCAAAACTTCAGTGAATAATACATACCTGGAAAATACTCAGGATTCTATTACATATGGCATCATTTTCAGAGGTTCATTGAAAAAGGAACACCTGTATTGTAGTCAGAATTCTATTTATTATAGCCATATATTCAGAGCCTAACTGAATAACATACACACTGGGGAAACTCAGAATTCTATTTTGTATAGCAACTCATTTAGAGCCAAATATTGGGAAAATGTGGCATATATACACCATGGAATATTATGCAGCAATCAAAAATGATGAGTTTGTGTCCTTTGTAAGGACATGGATAAATTTGGAGAACATCATTATCAGCAAACTGACACAAGAACAAAAAGACAAATACCACATATTCTCACTCATAGGCAGGTGAGAAAAATGAGAACACATGGACACAGGGAGGGGGTCTACAACACACTGGGGTCTATTGGGGGAAAAGGGGAGGGACAGTGGGGGGGCTGGGGAGAAATAGCCTGGGGATAAATGCAAGTGTGTGTGAAGGGGAGGAAGGCAGCAAAGCACACTCCCATGTGTGTACCTATGCAACTATCTTGCACGCTCTGCACATGTATCCCAAAACCTACAATGCAATAAAAATTTTAAAAATTATGGGACTCGCAAGATGGCGTCATAGAAGTGACTCAGGATTGCAGCTCTCAGTGAAGGCGCAGAGGGTGAGTCCTAGCCGCATTCTCAGATAGACCTTTTTTGCCCACAGAGCGTTGAAAGTCCCAGGTGTGAAAGAGACATGGGACACTAGTACAGCCGGCTAGTACAGCCGGCTAGTGCAGCTGGCTCGTGCGGCCGCTTCGGCCGGTGCCGAAGTGGGACCCAGCAAGGAACTCAGTGCTCTGGGTGCCCTGTTAAACCGGCAATCTGAGATTTGGAAGGGCAAATTGGCATGTCCATCTGATTGAACAGGACTTGGACAATGAGTGAGACCAGGAGTTTCTTGGGAAACTCAGAAAGTGGATAATGAGAAACTTCAGTGAGCTAAAAGAACATGTTCTAAATCAGTGCAAACAAACTAAGAACCTTGAATAAAGGTTTAAAAAAAGATTCGAGGAATTGAGAACAAGAATGAACAACTTAGAGAGGAATATGAATGAATTGAAAAAGCTGAAAAACACAACACGAGAACTCCGCGAAGCATGCACAAGTTTCAACAGCCGAATCGATCAAGCAGAAGAAAGAATATCAGAAGTTGAAGATCAACTCAATGAAATAAATCGAGAAACCAACATTAAAGAAAAAAGCACCAAAAGAATGAACAAAATCTCCAAGAAATGCGGAACTATGTGAAGAGACCCAACCTACATTTGATAGGTGTAACAGAATGTGATGAAGAGAATGTATCCAAGCTGGAAAACACTCTTCAGGATATTATCCAGGAAAATTTCCCCAACCTAGCAAGACAGGTCAATATTCAACACCAGGAAATACAGAGAACACCACAAAGATACACCACAAGAAGAGCAACCCCAAGGCACATAATCGTCAGATTCACCAGGGTTGAAATGAAGGAGAAAATACTAAGGGCAGACAGAGAGAAACATGGGGTCACCCACAAAGAGAAGCTCATCAGACTCAGAGCAGATCTCTCAACAGAGACTCTACAAGCCAGAAGACAGTGGGGGCCAATATTCAACATCCTTAAAGAAAAAATCTTTCAACCCAGAATTTCATATCCAGCCAAACTGAGCTTCATAAGAGGAGGAAAAATAATATCCTTCATGAACAAGCAAGTACTCAGAGATTTTGTCACCACTAGGCCTGCTTTACAAGAGCTCATAAAAGAGGCACTACACATAGAAACAAACGACCAGTAACAGCCATCCTAAAAGCATACCAAATGCTAAAGAGCATCAACAAAATGAAGAATCTACATGAACCCATGGGCAAAACAACCAGCTAGCATCAAAATGGCAGTATCAAATTCACACATAACAATATTAACCCTAAAGGTAAATAGGCTAAATGCACCAATCAAAAGACACAGACTGGCAAATTGGATAAAAAACCAAAACACATCGGTTAACTCTATCCAGGAAACAGACCTCACGTGCAGGGATACACAAAGGCTCAAAATAAAGGCATGGAGGAAGATTTACCAAACAAATGGAGAGCAAAAAAAAAAAAAAAAAAAAAAAAAAAACAGGAGTTGCAACTCTTGTCTCTGATAAAATAGACGGTGAAGCAACAAAGATCAAAAGGGACAAAGAAGGTCATTACATAATGGAAAAAGGATTGATACAAGAAGAAGAGCTAACGATTCTAAATATACATGGACCCAACGCAGGAACAACCAAATATATAAGGCAAGTTCTTAATGACTTACAAAGAGACTTAGACCCCCACACAATAATAGTGGGAGACTTTAACACTCCACTGTCAATAGCAGACAGAACAACTAGACAGAAATTTAACAAGGATATCCAGGACTTCAAATCAGACGTGGAACAAGCAAACCTGATAGACATTTAAAGAATTCTCCACCCCAATTCCACAGAACATACATTCTTCTCAGCACCACATCACAACCCCTCCAAAATTGACCACATAATTGGAAGTACAGCACTCCTCAGCAAATGGAAAACAACTGAGATAATAACAAACAGTCTTTCATACAATAGTGCAATCATGTATGAACTCAGAATTTAGAAAATAACTCAGAACCGCAGAGCTTCATGGAAACTGAACAACTGGCTCTTGAATGTTGATTGGATAAACAAAGAAATAAAGGCAGAAATAAAGAAATTCTTTGAAACCAACGAGAATGAAGACACAACGTACCAGAATCCCTGGCACACATTTAAAGCATTCTGTAGAGGAAAATATATAGCAATCAGTTCCCACATGAGAAGAGTGGAGAGATCCAAAATTGACACCCTGTCGTCAAAATTGAAAGAGCTAGAGGAGGAAGATCAAAAATGCTCAAAACATAGGGGAAGACAAGAAATAACTAAGATCAGAGCAGGACTGAAGAAGATAGAGACAAGAAAATTACTTCAAAAAATCAATAAATCCAAGAGCGGGTTTTTCGTAAAGATCAACAAAATAGAAAGACCACTAGCCAGACTGATAAAAAAGAAAAGAGAGAACAACCAAATAGATGCAATAAAAAATGAAAAAGGGGAAATCACCACAGATTCCACAGAAATTCAAACCATCATCAAAGACTACTACAGACAACTCTATGCACATAAACTGGTAAAACAGGAAGAAATGGATAAATTCCTGGACGCCTGTGTTCTCCCAAGCCTAAATCATGAGGCAGCCAAAACTATAAATAGACCAATAACAACGTCTCAAGTTGAGGCAGCAATTAAGAGCCTACCACACAAAAAAAGCCCAGGTCCAGATGGGTTCCCAGCTGAATTCTACCAGACACACATTGAGGATCTGGTACCATTCCTTCTGAAACTATTCCAAATAATTCAAAAAAGGGAACCATTCCCAGATCATTTTATGAGACCAACATCATCCTGATACCAAAGCCTGGCAGAGACTGAACAAGAAGAGAAAACTTCAGGCCAATATCCATGATGAACATAGATGCAAAAATCTTCAATAAAATACTGGCAACCCGATTGCAACAGCACATTAAAAAACATATCCATCATGATCAAGTAGGATTCATCCCGGGGATGCAAGGCTGGTTCAACATACGCAAGTCTATAAATGTAATTCATCACATAAAAAGAAGCAAAAACAAAAACCACATGATTATCTCAATTGACGCAGAGAAGCTATTTGACAAAATTCAACAGCCCTTTATGCTATAACCCCTCAATAAACTTGGTATTGATGGAACATATCTCAAAGTAATAAAAGCTATTTACCACAAACCAACAGCCAATATCTTCATGAATGGGCAAAAACTGGAAGCAATCCCTTTGAAATCCGGCACTAGACAAGGATGCCCTCTCTCACCACTCCTATTCAACATAGAACTGGAAGTTTTAGCCAGAGCAATCAGGCAAGAAATAGAAATAAAGGGTATTCAAATAGGAAAGCTGGAAGCCAACTTGTCTCTATTTGCAGACGACATGATAGTATACCTAGAAGACCCCATCACCTCAGCCCAAAAGCTCCTGAAACTGATAAGAAACTTCAGCAACGTCTCAGGATATAAAATCAATGTTCAAAAATCACAAGCATTCCTATACACCAATAACAGACTTAAAGAGAACCAAATCAAGAACGAACTGCCATTCACAATTGCTACAAAGAAAATAAAATACCTAGGAATACAACTCACAAGGAACGTAAGGGACCACTTTAAGGAAAACTACAAACCATTGCTCAACGAAATAAGAGAGGACACAATCAGATGGAAAAATATTCCATGTTCGTGGTTAGGAAGAATCAATATTGTAAAAACGGCTATACTGCCCAAAGTAATTTACACAATCAATGCTCTCCCCATCAAATTACCATTGAATTTCTTGACAGAACTGGAAAAAACCACCATGAATTTTATATGGAACCAAAAAAGAGCCCGCATAGCCAAGTCAATTCTAAGCAAAAAGAACACAGCAGGAGGCATCACACTACCAGACTTCAAACTATACTACAAGGCTACAGTTATCAAAACAGCATGGTACTGGTACCAAAACAGAGATATAGACCAATGGTTTATTACTCTTTATTAATCCGAACAGAAGCATTGGAGGCAACACAACATATCTACAACCATATTATCTTTGATAAACCAGACAAAAACAAGCAATGGGGAAAAAATTTCCTGTTTAATAAATGGTGTTGGGAAAACTGACTAGCCATGCGCAGAAAGGAGAAACTGGACCCCTTCCTGACACCTTACACTAAAATTAACTCCAGATGGATTAAAGACTTAAACATAATACCTGGCACCATAAAAACCCTAGAAGAAAATCTACGCAAAACCATTCAGGACATAGGAGTAGGCAAGGGCTTCATGACCAAAACATCAAAAGCATTGGCAACAAAAGCCAAAATAGACAAATGGGACCTAATCAAACTCCACAGCTTCTGCACGGCAAAAGAAACTGTCACTAGAGTGAATCGGCAACCATCAGAATGGGAAAAAAATCTTTGCGGTTTTCACATCTGTCAAAGGGCTGATATCCAGAATTTAAAAAGAATTCAAACAAATTTACAGGAACAAAACAAAGAAGCCCATTCATAAATGGGCAAAGGATATGAACAGACACTTTACAAAAGAAGACATACATGAGGCCAACAAACAGATGAAAAAATGCTCATCATCATTGGTCATTAGAGAGATGCAAATCAAAACCACATTGAGATACCATCTCACGCCAGTTAGAAATGCGATCATTAAAAAATCTGGAGATAGCAGATGCTGGAGAGGATGTGGAGAAATAGGAACACTCTTACACTGTTGGTGGGAGTATAAGTTAGTTCAACCAATGTGAAGGACACTGTGGCGATTCCTCAAGAACCTAGAAATAGAAATTCCATTTGACCTGGCAATCCCATTACTGGGTATATATCCAAAGGACAGTAAATTGTTCTACTATAAGGACACATGCACACGAATGTTCATTGCAGCACTGTTTACAATATCAAAGACCTCGAACCATCCCAAATGCCCATCGATGATAGACTGGGCTGGGAAAATGTGGCACATATACACCATGGAATATTATGCAGCAATCAACAATGAAGAGTTTGTGTCCTTTGTAAGAACATGGATGAATTTGTAGAACATCATTCTCAGCAAACTGACACAAGAACAGAAAAAGAAGTACCGCATATTCTCACTCATAGGCAGGTGAGAAAAATAAGAACACATGGACACATGGAGGGGATCTACTACACACTGGGGTGTATTGGGCGAAGGGTGGAGGGACACTGGGTGCAGGCTGGGGAGGAATAGCCTGGGGATAAATGCCAAGTGTGGGTGAAGGGGAGAAAGTCAGCAAAGCACACTGACCTGTGTCTAACTATGCAACTATCTTGCACACTCTGAACATGTACCCCAAAACCTATAATGTAATAAAAATATAAAAAATATAAAAAAAGAAGAAAAAAAACTAAAAATACACACAAAACAAAAGAAAGTAAATCCTGACGATTTTCCCAGGTTTGTACATTTAGTGAGGCTCTCAATAAGAAGCAATAGGAAAGAGATTTCTGACTATTCCGAAAGAGTGAATTATTCAGTGATTCTCTGAATGAGTGGCCATAAAAATTAGATGGCAGATTATATCACAAGAGTGTACAATTAACTGAGGCCGAGACAGAGGGGCCATATGCCACAGACTTCTCATTACTCCACATGTGCGTTATTCATTGTTTCTCTGAATGAGTAGCCATATGACATAGACTCCTCATTATTCTGTATGTGTGCATTATTCAAACAGTTTTTATATGAGTATCCATACCAAATAGACCCCTGACACTTCGCCAGGCCTGTATTACAAAGCGATACCCAGAATTAGAGTTCATATGAAATAGACTCCTTTCTGTTATCAAGGTGTGTATCATTCAGAAAGTCACTTAATTCGTGGCTATCTTAAACAGCGTCCTGATTACTCCATAGATGTTCATTATTCACTGATACACTGAATGAGAGGGCATATAGAATAGACACCTGACTATGGCTTCATTGCGAATTATTCAATAAGGTTCTCAATGAGTGGTAATACAAAATGAAATTCTGAGGATTTCCCAGGTGTGTATCATTCAAGGATTTACAGAATGATTGGCCATATAAAATATGCTAGACTATTACCCTGGTGTGCATTATTCACTGAGTGAATAATTTTTATGAGTGGCTACATAAAGTAGACTCTTAACTCTTATCCAGGTGTTTATTATTGAATGAGACTCTGACTAAGTGTGCATAAAAAAGAAACTCTTGTGTATTGCCCAGGTGTGCATTACTTACAGAGACTCTGAATGTGTAGCCATTTGAAGTAGTCCCTTGACGATTTCTGTGGAAGTATTATTCACTGATTACATGAAGGAGTGGCCATGTGAAAGAGATTCCTGAATTAACAGATATACATATTATTCACGAAAACACTGAAAGAGTGGCCTTATGAAATAGACCCCATTTTACTCCACAGTAGTAAGTTACATTTTGATTCTCCAAACGAATCACCTTCTGAAAAAGACTACTGATTATTCATGGATGTACAGAATTCGAAGAGGTTTTGTATGAGTGTCCACATCAAAGAGTCTCCAGACTGTTACACATATGTGTATCATTCACGGAGCTGCTTAATTTGGGGCTTCCTTAAATAGGGTTCTGACTACTCCACAGCTGTTTATTAAACACTGAAGCTCTGAATTAGAGGCCATATGAAATAGACATCTTATTATTTCCCCATTGTGCATTATTCAGCAATGGTGTAATTTAGTGGCCATAGGACGTGGAATCTAACTATTCCCAAGGTGTTTAATGTTCAGTGAGAATCTGAACGAGTGACCAGATAAAATAGACTCCTAACTCTATCCTCTTTACACTTACTTAGCTCTGCCTTTCCCACTGAGCCTCTTGTGAACGGTCATATCAAATAGTCTCCAGACTATTCCCCAGGTGTGCATTATTCAGTGAGTCTTTGAATATGTGGCTATATGTAATAAAATGCTGAGTATTTTCCAGATACCTATGATTCTTCAGTGAGGCTCTGAATAAGTGGCCATGTGAAATACACTCCTGACTTTTTAATAGTTGTCTATTAATCTGTGAGGCTCTGAGTGTGTGGCCATAACATGGAGACTCCTGAAAACTATTCAGCCGTGCATTTTTATATTCAGAAAGGATTGAGTGGTTATGTGAAACAGAATCTTTACTATCCCCATGGCATATGTTATTTAGTTAGGCACTGCATATGTGGCTATACAAAATAAAATTCTGACGACAATACAGGTGTTCCTTATTCAATGAAGCTCTAAAATAGCTGCCATATGTGATAGCGTCCTGACTATTCCCCCAGGTATGTATTATTCGCTGAGGCTCTGAAACTTTGGCCATATGAATTTGTTTCCTGACTAGTCCACAGAAGTGTACTATTGATTCTGACTCTGAATATTTGGGCATATGGAATACACTAGTGACCATTCCAAAGTTGTGTATTACTCACTCAGCCTTAGATTTTCTGGACCTAAAATATAGACTAGTATCTATTTCACACGTGTGCATTATTTGCTGAGTCTCTAAATAATAGGCTATATAAAGTAGACTCCTAAAACTTTCCAAGGTCTGTGTTACTCAGTGAAGCTATTCTTGTGTGGCCATATAAAACAGGATGTTTTCTATCTTAAATATTTGTATTATTCAGTAAATCTCTGAATGAGTTTCTATATAAAACAGACTGCTGAGTACCTTACATTTGTGCATTATTCGCTGAGGTTTAGAGTCAGTGGCCATATGAAATGGAATCCTGACTAACTCACATGTGCATGTTTTCCACTGAGGTTAAGAATGAGTATCCAAATGAAATAGACTCCTGGCTACTCCACAGGTGTGCATTATTCACCGAGGCACTGAATGAAGGGCCATCAAAAATAGACTCCAAATTATTCTCCAGGTGTGAATTATGCAGTGATGCTCAGAAGATGTGGCCATATAAATTAGATGCCTTACTACACCAAGGGTCTGTCTTATTCACTGAGGCTCTGAATATGTGTCTACATAAAATAGACACCTCACTACACCACAATATTCAGTGACACTCTGAATGAGAGGCCACATGAAAAAGTCTCCTGTCTATTCCACAGGTGTGCATTATTTAGTGAGACTCTGAATGAGAAGATAAAAGTAAATCCTGACTATTTTCTCATGTTAGTACATTTAGTGTGGCTCTCAAGGAGAAGCAAAAGAAAAGAGATTTCTGTCTCTTTCAAAGGAGTGCATTATTTAGTGATTCTCTGAATGAGTGGCCATAAAAAAATAGACAGCAGATTATATCACAAGTGTGTACTATTAACAGAGGCCGAGAAAGGGGGGCCATATGCAACAGACTTCTCATTACTCCACATGTGCGTTATTCACTGTTTCTCTGAATGAGTAGCCATATGACATAGAATGCTCATTATTCTGTATGTGTGCATTAACCAAACAGAATACGTATGAGTATCCATACCAAATATACTCATGATACTTCCCCAGGTGGGTATTACAAAGCGATACCCAGAATTAGAGTTCATATGAAATAGACTCCTCTCTGTTATCAAGGTGTGTTTCATTCAGGAAGTCACTTAATTCGTGGCTATCTTAAACAGCGTCCTGATTACTCCATAGATGTTTATTATTCACTGAAACGTTGAATGAGAAGCCATAGAGAATAAACACCTGACAATTGCTTCACTGCAAATTATTCAATCAGGTTCTCAATGAGTGCTAGTATGAAATGGAATTCTGATAATTCCCCAGGTGTGTATCATTCAGGGATTCACAAAATGAGTGGCCATATAAAAAAATGCTAGACTATTACCCTGGTGTGCATTATTCACTGAGGCACTAAATGAGTGGCTACATTAAGTAGACTCTTGCCTCTTTACCAGGTGTTTATTATTGAATGAGACTCTGACTAAGTGGGCATAAAAAAGAAACTCTTGTGTATTGCCCAGGTGTGCATTATTTACAGAGACTCTGAATGTGTAGCCATATGATGTAGACTCTTGACGATTTCTGTAGGAAGTATTATTCACTGATTACATGAAGGAGTGGCCATTTGAAAGAGATTCCTGACTTAACAGATATACATATTATTCTGAAACACTGAAAGAGTGGACTAATGAAATAGACCACATTTTACCCCACAGAAGTAAGTTACTTTTGATTCTCCAAAGAAATCCCCTTCTGAAATAGACTAGTGATTATTCACGCATGTACAGTATTCGAAGAGGTTCTGTATGAGTGTCCAAATCAAATGGTCTCCTGACTATCACACATGTGTGTATCATTCACGGAGGTGTTTAATTTGGTGCTACCTAAAATACGGTCCTGACTACTCCACAGCATTTTATTAAACACTGAAGCTCTGAATTAGAGGCCACATGAAATAGACATCTTACTATTTCCCCATTGTGCATTATTCAGTAATGCTCTGATTTAGTGGCCATAGGAAGTGGAGTCTGAACATTCCCAAGGTGTGTAATTTTCAGTGAGAATCTGAACGAGTGACCAGATAAAATAGACTCCTGACTCTATCCGCTTGACTCTTTCTCAGCTCTGCCTTTTCCACTGAGTCTCTTGGTGAACGATCATATCAAATAGTCTCCAGACTCTTCCCCAGGTGTGCATTATTCAGTGAGTCTTTGAATAAGTGGCTATATATAATAAAATGCTGAGTATTTTCCAGATACGTATGATTTTTCAGTGAGCCTCTAAATAAGTGGCCATGTAAATACACTCCTGATTTTTTCATAGGTCTCTATTAATCTGTGAGTCTCTGAGTGTGTGGCCATAATATAGAGACTCTTGAAAACTCTTCAGGCATGCATTTTTACATTCGGAACTGATTGAGTGGTTATATGAAACAGAATCCTTACTGTTCCCAAGTCATATGTTATTTAGTTAGGCTCTGAATATGTGGCTATATGAAATAAAATTCTGACAAAAATACAGTTGTTCCTTATTCAATGAAGCTCTAAAATAGATGCCATATGTAATAGCGTTCTAAGTTTTCCCCAGGTATGTATTATTCACTGGGGCTCTGAAATTCTGGCCATATGAAATTGTTTCCTGAGTAGTCCACAGGCGTGTATTATTGACTCTGACTTTGAATATTTGGGCATATGGAATACACTAGTGCCTAATACCAAAGTTGTGTATTACTCACTCAGCCTTAGATTTTGTGGTCATATTATATAGACTAGTGTTTATTTCACACGTGTGAATTATTCGATGAGTCTGTAAATGATAGGCTATATAAAGTAGACTCCTAACACTTCCCCAGGTGTGTATTACTCAGTGAAGCTATACTTGTGTAACCATATAAAACAGGATGTTGTCTATCTTAAATATTTGTATTATTCAGTAAATCTCTGAATGAGTTTCTATATAAAACAGACTGCTGAGTAACATACATTTGTGCATTATTCACTGAGGCTTCGAGTCAGTGGCCATATGAAATGGAATCCTGACTAATTCACATGTGCATATTATCCACTGAGGTTACGAATGACTATCCAAATGAAATAGACTCCTAGCTTCTCCACAGGTGTGCATTATTCACTAAGGCGCTGAATGAAGGACCATCAAAAATAGACTCCAAATTATTTTCCAGGTGTGTATTATGCAGTGAGGCTCAGAAGATGTGGCCATATAAATTAGATGCCTTACTACAGCCAGGGTCTTTCTTATTCACTGAGGCTCTGAATATGTGTCTACATAAAATAGACACCTGACTAAACCACATTATTCAGTGACACTCCGAATGAGAGGCCACATGAAAAAGTCTCCTGACTATTCCACAGGTGTTCATTATTTAGTGAGACTCTGAATGAGAAGATAAAGGTGAATCCTGACTATATTCCCAGGTTTGTACATTTAGCGAGGCTCTCAATCAGAAGCAATAGGAACAAGATTTCTGACTATTCCGCATTTGTGCATTATTCAGTGATTCTCTGAATGAGTGGACATTAAAAATAGATTGCAGATTATATCACAAGTGTGTAATATTAACTGAGGCCGAGAAAGAGGGGCCATATGCAAAAGACTTCTCATTACTCCACATGTGCGTCATTCACTGTTTCTCTGAATGAGTAGCCGTATGACATAGACTCCTCATTATTCTGTATGTGTACATTATTCAAACAGGTCCCGTAGGAGTATCCATACCAAATAGAATCCTAAGACTTCCCCAGGTGTGTATTACTCAGCGATACCCAGAATTAGAGTTCATATGAAATAGACTCCTTTCTTTTTTTTTTTTTTAATTTTTATTGCATTATAGGTTTTGGGGTACCTGTGCAGAACGTGCAAGATAGTTGCATACGTACACACATGGCAGTGTGTTTTGCTGCCTTCCTCCCCTTCACCCACACTTGGTATTCATCCTTTCTTTTACCAAGGTGTGTATCATTCAGAAAGTCACTTAATTCGTGGCTGTCATAAACAGCCTCCTGATTACTCCATAGATGTTCATTATTCACTAAAACTGTGAATGAGGAGCCATAGAGAATAGACACCTGACTATTGCTTCACTGCAAATTATTCAATAAGGTTCTCAATGAGTGGTAATATGAAATGGAATTCTGAGGATTCCCCAGGTGTCTATCATTCAGGGATTCACAGAATGAGTGGCCATGTTAAAAATTCTAGACTATTACACTGGTGTGCATTATTCACTGAGGCACTAAATGAGTGGCTACATAAAGTAGATTGTTAACTCTTATCCAGGTGTTTATTATTGAATGAGATTCTGACTAAGTGGGCATAAAAAAGAAACTCTTGTGAATTGCCAAGGTGTGCATTACTTACAGAGACTCTGAATGTGTAGCCATTTGAAGTAGACCCTTGATAATTTCTGTGGGAAGTATTATTCACTGATTACATGAAGGAGTGGCCATGGGAAAGAGATTTCTGACTTAACAGATTATACATATTATTCACTGAAACACTGAAAGAGTGACCTAATAAAACAGACCCCATTTTACTCCACAGGAGTAAGTTAATTTTTGATTCTCCAAACCAATCACCTTCTGAAATAGACTAGTGATTATTTACCAATGTAGAGTATTCGAAGAGGTTCTGCATGAGTGTCCAAATCAAATAGTCTCCTGACTATCACCCATGTGTGTATCATTCACAGAGGTGCTTAATTTGGGGCTACCTTAAATAGGGTCCTTACTACTCCACAGCTCTTTATTAAACACTGGATCTCTGAATTAGAGACCATATGAAATAGACATGTTACCATTTACCCATTGTGCATTATTCAGTAATGCTATGACTTATTGGCAAATAGCACGTGGAATCTGACTATTCCCAAGGTGTTTAATTTTCAGTGAGATTCTGAACGAGTGATGGGATAAAATAGATGCCTGACTCTATCCTCTTGACTCTTTCTCAGCTCTGCCTCTTCCACTGAGTCACTTGGTGAATGGTCATATCAAATAGTCTCCAGACTATTCCCCAGGTGTGCATTATTCAGTGAGTCTTTGACTAAGTGGCAAGATACAATCAAATGCTGAGTATTTTCCAGATATGTATGATTCTTCAGTGAATCTCTGAATGAGTGGCCATGAGAAATACACTCCTGATTTTTCATAGGTCTCTATTAATCTGTGAGGCTCTAAATGAGTGGCCATAATAAAAAGACTCCTGAACATTCTTCAGGTCTGCATTTTTACATTTGGAATTAACTGAGTGGTTTTATTAAATAGAATCCTTACTTTCCCCAAGGTATATGTAATTTAGATAGGCTCTGAATATGTGGCTATACAAAATAAATTTCTGATGACAATACAGGTGTTCTTTATTCAATGAAGCTCTGAAATAGATGCCATATGTAATAGCGTCCTGACTTTTCCCCGGGTGTGTATTATTCACAGAGGCTCTGAAACTTTGACCATATAAAATTGTTTCCTGACTAGTCCACAAAAGTGTATTTTTGACTCTGACTCTGAATATTTGGGAATATGGAATACACTAGTGACTATTCCAAAGTTGTGTGTTACTCACTCATCCTTAGATTTTGGGGCCATATAAAATAGACTTGTGTTTATTTCACACATGTGCATTTTTTGCTGAGTCTGTAAATGATAGGCTATATAAGGTAGCCTCCTAACACTTCCCCAGGTGTGTATTACTCAGTGAACCTATTCTTGTGTGGCCACATAAAACAGGATGTGGTCTATCTGAAATATTCGTATTTTTCAGTAAATCTCTGAATGAGTTTCTATATAAAACAGACTGCTGAGTACCTTACATTTGTGCATTATTCACTGAGGTTTAGAGTCAGTGTCCATATGAAATGGAATCCTGACTAATTCACATGTGCATATTATCCACTGAGGTTACGAATGAGTATCCAAATGAAATAGACCCCTGGCTACTCCACAGGTGTGCATTATTCACCGAGGCTCCGAATGAATGACCATTGAAAACAGATTCCAAATTATTCTCGAGGTGTGTATTATGCAGTGAGGCTCAGAAGATGTGCTCATATAAATTAGATGCCTTACTACAGCAAGGGTCAGTCTTATTCACTGAGGCTCTGAATATGTGTTTACATAAAATAGACACCTGACTACACCACATTATTCAGTGACACTTCGAATGAGAGGCCACATGAAAAAGTCTCCTGACTATTCCACAGGCGTACATTATTTAGTGAGACTCTGAATGAGAAAATAGAAGTAAATCCTGATTATTTTCCCAGGTTTGTACATTTAGTGAGGCTCTCAATGAGAAGCAATAGGAAAGAGACTTCTCGCTCTTCCGAAGGAGTGCGTTATTCAGTGATTCTCTGAATGAGTGGCCATAAAAAAAAGACGGAAGATTATATCACAAGTGTGTAATATTAACTGAGGGTGAGAAAGAGGGGCCATATGCAACAGACTTCTTATTACTCCACATGTGCGTTATTCACTGTTTCTCTGAATGAGTAGCCATATGACATAGACTCCTCATTATTCTGTATGTGGGCATTATTCAAACAGGTTCCGTATGAGTATCCACACCAAATATACTCCTAAGACTTCCCCTGGTGTGTATTACTCAGTGATACCCAGAATTAGAGTTCATATGAAATAGACCCCTCTCTGTTACCAAGGTGTGTATCATTCAGGAAGTCACTTAATTCGTGGCTATCTTAAACAGAGACCTGATTACTCCATAGATGTTTATTATTCACTGAAACTTTGAATGAGAGACCATATAGAATAGACACCTGACTATGGCTTCATTGCAAATTATTCAACAATGTTCTCAATGAGCGGTAGTATGAAATGGAATTCTGAGGATTCCCCAGGTGGATATCATTCAGGGATTCACAGAATGAGTGGCCATATAAAAAATGCTAGACTATTACCCTGGTGTGCATTATTTACTGAGGCACTAAATGACTGGCTACATAAAGTAGGCTCTTAACTCTTATCCAGGTGTCTGTTATTGAAAGAGACTCTGACTAAATGGGCCTAGAAAAGAAACTCTTGTGAATTGCCAAGGTGTGCATTACTTACAGCGACTCTGAATGTGTAGCCATATGAAGTAGACCCTTGACAATTTCTGTGGAAAGTATTATTCACTGATTATAAATAGAAGTGGACACTTGAAAGAGGTTCCTGACTTATCAGATATATATATTATTCACTGAAACACTGAAAGACTGGCCTTTTGAAATAGACCGCATTTTACTCCACAGGAGTGCTTTAATTTTTGATTCTCCAAACGAATCAACTTCTGAAATAGACTAGTGATTATTCACCCATGTGCAGTATTCGAAGAGGTTCTTTATGAGTGTCCATATCAAATAGTCTCCTGATTATCACACATGTGTTTATCATTCACGGAGGTACTTAATTTGGGCCTACCTTAAATAGGGTCCTGACTACTCCCCAGCTGTTTATTAAACACTGAAACTCTGAATTAGAGGCCATATGAAATAGACATCTTACTATTTCCCCATTGTGCATTATTCAGTAATGCTGTGACTTATTGTAAAATAGGACGTGGACTCTGACTATTCCCAAGGTGTGTAATTTTCAGTGAGATTCTGAACGAGTGACCAGATAAAATGGGCTCCTGACTCTATCTTGACTCTTTCGCAGCTCTGCCTTTTCCACTGAGTCTCTTGGTGAACGGTCATATCAAATAGTCTCCAGACTATTCCCCAGGTGTGCATTATTCAGTGAGTCTTTGACTAAGTGGCAAGATATAATCAAATGCTGAGTATTTTCCAGATACGTATGATTCTTCAGTGAGGCTCCGAATAAGTGGCCATGTGAAATACATTCCTGATTTTTCGTAGGTCTCTATTAATCTGTGAGGCTTTGAATGAGTGGCCATAACAGAAAGACTCCTGAAAATTCTTCAGGTCTGCATTTTTTTATTTGGAACTAATTGAGTGGTTTTATGAAATAGAATCCTTACGTTCCCCAAGGGATATGTTATTTAGATAGGCTGTGAATATGTCACTATACAAAATAAATTTCTGACGACAATACCGGTGTTCCTTATTCAATGAAGCGCTGAAATAGATGCCATATGTAACAGCGTCCTTGCTATTTTCCAGGTATGTATTATTCACAGAGGCTCTGAAAGTTTGGCCATATAAAATTGTTTCCTGAATAGTCCACAAGAGTGTATTGTTGACTCTGACTCTGAATATTTGGGCATATAGAATACACTAGTGACTATTCCAAAGTTGTTTATTACTCACTCATCCTTAGATTTTGGGGCCATATAAAATAGACTTGTTTATTTCACACATGTGCATTTTTTGCTGAGTCTGTAAATGATAGCCTATATAAGGTAGCCTCCTAGCACTTCCCCAGGTGTGTATTACTCAGTGAACCTATTCTTGTGTGGCCACATAAAACAGGATGTGGTCTATCTGAAATATTCGTATTTTTCAGTAAATCTCTGAATGAGTTTCTATATAAAACAGACTGCTGAGTACCTTACATTTGTGCATTATTCACTGAGGTTTCAAGTCCGTGTCCATATGAAATGGAATCCTGACTAATTCACATGTGCATATTATCCACTGAGGTTAGGAATGTGTATCCAAATGAAATAGACCCCTGGCTACTCCACAGGTGTGCATTATTCACTGAGTCTCTGAATGAATGACCATCAAAAATAGACTCCAAATTATTCTCGAGGTGTGTATTATGCAGTGAGGCTCAGAAGATGTGGCCATATAAATTAGATGCCTTACTACAGCAAGGGTCTGTCTTATTCACTGAGGCTCTGAATATGTGTCTACATAAAATAGACACCTGACTACACCACATTATTCAGTGACACTCTGAATTAGAGGCCACATGAAAACGTCTCCTGACCGTTCCACAGGTGTGCATTATTTAGTGAGACTCTGAATGAGAAGATAAAAGTAAATCCTGACTATTTTCCCAGGTTTTTACATTTAGTGAGGCTCACAATGAGAAGCATTAGGAAAAAGATTTCTGACTATTCCGCATTTGTTCATTATTCAGTGATTCTCTGAATGAGTGGCCATAAAAAAAGATGGCAGATTATATCACAAGTGTGTAATATTAACCGAGGCTGAGAAAGAGGGGCCATATGCAAAAGACTTCTCATTACTCCATATGTGCGTCATTCACTGTTTCTCTGAATGAGTAGCCATATTACATAGATTTCTCATTATTCTGTATTTGGGCATTATTCAACCAGTGTCCGTATAAGTATCCATACCAAATAGACTCCTAAGACTTCCCCAGGTGTGTATTACTCAGCGATACCCATAATTAGAGTTCATATGAAATAGACTCCTCTCTGTTACCAAGGTGTGTATCATTCAGGAAGTCACTTAATTCGTGGCTATCTTAAACAGCGTCCTGATTACTCCATAGATGTTTATTATTCACTGAAACTTTGAAAGAGAGGCCATATAGAATAGACACCTGACTATGGCTTCATTGCGAATTATTCAATAAGGTTCTCAATGAGTGGTAGTAGAAAATGGAATTCTGATAATTCCCCAGGTGTGTATCATTCAGGGATTCACAGAATGAGTGGCCATGTAAAAGATGCTAGACTATTACCCTGGTGTGCATTATTCACTGAGGCACTATATGAGTGGCTACATAAAGTAGACTCTTAACTCTTCCCCAGGTGTTTATTATTGAATGAGACTCTGACTAAGTGGGCCTAAAAAAGAAACTCTTGTGTATTTCCCAGGTGTGCATTACTTACAGAGACTCTGAATGTGAAGTCATTTGATGTAGACCCTTGACGATTTCTGTGGGAAGTATTATTCACTAATTACATGAAGGAGTGGCCATGTGAAAGAGATTCCTGGCTTATGAGATATACATATTATTCACTGAAAGAGTGGCCTTATGAAGTAGACCCCATTTTGCTCCACAGGAGTGCGTTACTTTTTGATTCTCCAAACGAGTCACCTTCTGAATTAGACTAGTGATTATTCACCCATGTGCAGTATTCGAAGAGGTTCTCTATGAGTGTCCATATCAAATAGTCTCCAGACTGTCACACATGTGTGTATCATTCACGGAGCTGCTTAATTTGGGGCTACCTTAAATAGGGTCCTGACTACTCCCCAGCTGTTTATTAAACAATGAAGCTGTGAATTAGAGGCCATATGAAATAGACATCTTACTATTTCCCCATTGTGCATTAATCAGTAATGCTCTGATTTAGTGGCCATAGGACGTGGACTCTGACTATTCCCAAGGTGTGTAATTTTCAGTGAGAATCTGAACGAGTGACCAGATAAAATAGACTCCTGACTCTATTCTCTTGACTCTTTCTCAGCTCTGCCTTTTCCACTGAGCCTCTTGGTGAATGGTCATATCAAATAGTCTCCAGACTATTCCCCCGGTGTGCATTATTCAGTGAGTCTTTGAATAAGTGGCTATATATAATAGAATCCTGAGTATTTTTATATATGTATGATTCTTCACTAAGGCTCTGAATAACTGGCCATGTGAAATACACTCCTGACGTTTTCATAGGTTTCTATTAGTCTGTGAGGCTCTGAATTAATGACCATAGTATAGCGACTCCTGAATACACCTCAGGCGTGCGTTTTTACATTCGGCTCTAAATGAGTGGCTATACCAAAGAGAATCTGTACTTTCCCCAAGGTTTTTGTTATTCAGTTAGGCTCTGAATATGTGGCTATACTAAATAGGATTCTGAGTACAATACAGTTGTTCCTAATTCAATGAATCTCTGAAATAAATCCCATATGCAACAGAGACTTGAGTATTTCCAGGTATGTATTATTCACTGAGGCTCTGAAACTTTGGCCATATGAAATTGTTTTCTGACTAGTCCACAGGAGTTTACTATTGACTCTGACTTTGAATATTTGGGCATATGGAATAAACTACTGTATATTTCAAAGTTGTGTATTACTCACTCATGCTTTGATTTTGTGGCCATATATAATAGACTAGTGTCTATTTCACACGTGTGCATTATTCGCTGACTCTGTAAATGAGAGGCTATATAAAGTAGACTCCTAACACTTCACAAGGTGTGTATTACTCAGTGAGGCTCTTCTTTTGTGACCATATGAAACAGAAGGCTGTCTATCTTAAATATTTGTATTATTCAGTGAATCTCTGAATGAGTGGCTATATGATATAGACTGCTGAGTACTTTACATGTGTGCATTATTGACTGAGGTTATGAGTCAGTGGCCATATGAAATGGAATTCTGACTAATACCCACGTGCATATTATGCTCTAAGGTTATGAATGAGTGTCCAAATGAAATAGACTCCTGCATACTCCCCAGGTGTGCATTATTCACCAAGGCTTTAAATGAATGACCATCGAAAATAGACTCCAAATTATTCTCCAGGTGTGTATTATTCAGTGAGGCTCAGAAGTCGTGGCCATATAAATTAGATGCCTTTCTACAGGAAGTATCTCTCTTATTCACTGAGGCTCTGAATATGAGTTTACATGAAATAGACTCCTGACTACACGACATTATTCAGTGACCGTCTGAATGAGAGGCCACAGAAAAAAGTCTCCTGACTACTCCACAGGTGTGCATTATTTAGTGAGACTCTGAATGATGAGATAAAATTAATTTCTGACTATTTCTCCAGGTGTGCATTTAGGAAGGCTCTCAATGAGTCAAAATAGGAAAGAGACTTATGAATATGCCAAAGGAGTGCATTTTTCAGTGATTCTCTGAATGAGTGGCCATAAAAAATAGACTCCAGACTATATCACAAGTGTGTAATATTCACTGAGGCTGTGAAAGAGGGGTCATATGAAACAGACTTATCATTACTTTACATGTGCATTATTCACTGTTTGTCTAAATGAGTAGCTGTATGACTTAGCCTCCTATTTATTCCCCATGTGTGCATTATTCAAACATTTTCTGTATAATTGTCCACACCAAATAAACTCCCGACACTCCCCGGGTGTGTATTACTCAGCATTACCCAATATTAGAGTTCATATGAAATAGACTCCTCACTATCACTCAGGTGTGTATCATGCAGGAAGGCACTTAATTCGTGGCTATCTTAAACAGCGTCCTGATTACTCCATAGAAGTTTATTATTCACTGAAACTTTGAATGAGAGGCCATATAAAATAGACACCTGACTATTGCTTCATTGTGAATTATTTAATAAGGTTCTAAATGAGTGGTAGTGTGAAATAGAATCCTGAGGATTCCTCAGGTGTGTATCATTCAGGGATGCACAGAATGAGTGGCCATATAAAATATGCTTGACTATTACCCTGGTGTGCATTATTCACTGAGGCACTAAATGAGTGGCTACATAAAGTAGACTCTTAACTCTTATCCAGGTGTTTGTTATTGAAAAAGACTCTGACTAAGTGGGCCTAGAAAAGAAACTCTTGTGAATTGTCAAGGTGTGCATTATTTACAGAGACTCTGAATGTGTAGCCATATGAAGTAGACCCTTGAAAATTTCTGTGGAACATATTATTCACTGATTATATGAAGAAGTGGACACTTGAAAGAGGTTCCTGACTTATCAGATATACATATTATTCACTGAAACACTGAAAGACTGGCCTTTTGAAATAGACCCGAGTTTACTCCAGAGGTGTGTGTAATTTTTTAACTCTCCAAACGAATCACCATATAAAAGAGACAAGTGATTATTTTCCACATGTGCATTATTTGAAGAGGTTCTGTATGAGTGTCCATATCAAATATTCTAATGACTATCACACATGTGTGTATCATTCAAGAAGCTGCTTAATTTGTTTCTATGTTAAATAGGGTCCTGACTACTACAGAACTGTTTATTACGCACTGAAACTCTGAATGAGAGGCCATGGGAAATAGACTTTTTACTATTGCTCCATTGTGCATTATTTGGTACAGCAGTGATTGAGTGGCCATATGACCTGGAGTCTGACTCTTCCCAATGTGTGTATTCTTCAGTGAGTTTCTGAATGTGTGACCACATAAAATAGACTCTTGACTCTATCCTCTTGATTATTTTTCAGCTGTGCATTTTCTACTGTGTCTCTGGGTGGACAGTCATTATGAACTGAAGCTCTGAATGAGAGGCAATATGAAATAGACTCATTACTATTGCCCCATTGTGCATGATTCGGTAATGTTGTGATTGAGTGGCCATATGACTTGGACGCTGACTATTCCCAAGGTGCATATTCTTCAGTGAGTTTCTGAATGAGTGACCACATGAATTAGACTCGTGACTCTATCCTCCTGACTATTTCTCAGCTCTGCATTTTTCACTGAATCGCTGGGTGGACGGTCATATCAATAGTATCAAGAATATTCCCAAGGTGTGCATTATTCAGTCAGTCTCTGTATAAGCGGCAATATATAATAGAATCCTGAGTATTTTCCAGATATATATGATTCTTCAGTGAGGTTCTTAATAAGCGGCCAAGTAAAATACACTCCTTCGTTTCCATAGGTCTGTATTATTCTGTGAGGTTCTGAATGAGTGGCCATAAAATAGAGAATCCTGAATACTCCTCAGGCGTGCATTTATACATTAGGCTCTAAATGAGTGGCTATGCAACATAGAATCCAGACTTTCTCCAAGGTGTGTGTTATTTAGTTAGGCTCTGAATATGTGACTATATGAAATAGAATTCTGAATAAAATACTGGTGTTCCTCATTCAAAGAAGCTCTGAAATAGATGCCACATGTAAGAGTGTTCTGAGTGTTCCCCAGGTATGTATTATTCACTGCGGCTCTGAAACTTTGGCCATATGAAATTGTTTCCTGACTGGCCCACAGCTGTGTATTATTGAATCTGACTCTGAATATTTGGGCACATGGAATAAATTAGTGACTATTCAAACGTTGTGTATTACTCACTCAGGCTTTGATTTTGTGGCCATATAAAATAGAATAGAGTCTATTCCACACGTGTGCATTATTAGCTGAGGCTGTCAATGAGAGGATATATAAAGTAGACTCCTAGTAGCTAGGTGTGTATTACTCAGTGAGGCTCTTCTTGTGTGACCATATGAAACAGAATGCTGTCTATCTTAAATTTATGTATTATTCAGTGAGCATCTGAATGAGTGGTTATATAAAATAGACTGCTGAGTTATTTACATTTGTGCATTATTCACTGAGGTTACGAGTCAGTGGCCATATGAAATGGAATCCTGACTAATCCACACGTGGTCATTATCCACTGAGGCTATGAATGAGTTTCCAAATGAAATAGACTCCTGATTACTTCAAAGGTGTGCATTATTCACGGAGGCTCTCAATGAATGTTCATCGAAAGTAGACTCCAAGTTATTTTCCAGGTGTGTATTATTCAGTGAGGCTCAGAAAATGTGGCCATATTAATTAGATTTCTTACTATATCAAGGGTCTGTCTTTTTCACTGAGGTGCTGAATATGTGTCTACATGAAATAGACTCCTGACTACACCACATTATTCAGTGACACTCCGATTGAAAGGCCACTTGAAAAAGCCTTCTGACTATTCCACAGGTGTGCATTATTTAGTGAGACTGAATGAGGGGATAAATTAAATCCTGACTATTTCCCCAGGTATGTACATTACAGAGGCTCTCAATTAGTGGCCATAGGAAAGAGACTTCTGACTATTCCACAGGTGTGAATTTTTGAGTTATTCTCTAAATGAGTGGCCATAAAATTTGACTACAGACTATATCACAAGTGTGTGATATTCATTGAGTCTGTGAAAGGGGGCCATATGAAACAGACTTCTAATTACTCCACATGTGCGTTATTCACTTTTTGTCTGAATGAGTAGCCGTATGACATAGACTTCTCATTATTCTCCATGTGTGAAATTTTCAAACAGGTTCTGTATCACTGTCCATATGAAATAGACACCCGAGGCTTCCTGATGTGCATATTACTCAGCGATACCCAGAATGAGAGATCATATGAAATAGATTCCTGACTATCACCCAGGTGTTTATCATTCAGGAATGCACTTAATTCGTGGCCATTATAAACCGTGTACTGATTACTCCATGGAAGTTCCTTATTTACTGTAAGTTTAAATGAGAGGCCATGTAAAATAGACACGTGACTATTGCTCCATTATTAATTACTCAATAAGGTTCTAAATGAGAGGTAGTATGAAATAGAATCCTGAGGATTCCCCAGGTGTTTATTATTCATGCAGGCATAGGATGAGTGACCATATAAAAAATTCTCGACTATTACCCTGGTGTGCATTATTCACTGAGGCTCTAAGTGAGTGGCTTCATAAAGTAGACTCTTAAATCTTCCCCAGGTGTGTATTATTGAATGAGACTATGACTACGTGGGCATAAAAAAGAGACTTGTGTATTGCCTAGGTGTGCGTTTCTTACAGAGACTCTGAATGTGTAGCCCTTTGAAGTAGACCCTTCACTGTTTCTGAAGGAAGTACTATTCACAGGCCTTGAATGAGTGTCCATGTGAAAGAGGTTTATGACTTGTCAGATATACATATTATTCACTGAAACACTGAAAGTGTCGCCTTATGAAATAGACCCCATTTTACTTTACAGGTGTGCGTTATTTTTTGACTCTCCAAACGAAACGCCATATGAAATAGACTAGTGATTAATTCCCACATGTGCAGTTTGCGAAGAGATTCTGTATGAGTGTCCATATCAAATAGTCTCACGACTATCACAAATGTGTGTAGCATTCACGGAGTTGTTTAATTTGGGGCTACCTTCAATAGGGTCCTGACTATTCCACATTTGTTTATTATGCGCTGAAGCTCTGAATGAGAGGCCATATTAAATAGTCTCCTTACTACTGCCGTATTGTGCATTATTTGGTAATGCTTTGATTGAGTGGCCATATGACCTAGACTCTAAGTATTGCCAAGTTGTGTATTCTTCAGTGAGTTTCTGAAAGAGTGACCACATAAAATAGACTCCTGACCCTATTCTCTTGACTATTTGTCAGTTGTACATTTTCCACTGAGTCACTCGGTGAATGGTCATATCAAATAGTCTCCAGATTATTCCCCAGGTGTTCATTATTCAGTGAGTCTCTGAATAAATGTCTATATATAATAGAATCCTGAGTATTTTTCATATATACATGATTTTTTAGTGAGGTTCTGAATAAGTGGCCATTTGAAATACACTTCTGACTTTTCCATAGATCTGTATTATTCTCTGAGGCTCTGAATGAATGGCCATTACATAGATAGTCCTGAATACTCATCAGGCATGCACTTTTTAAAAAATTTTTATTGCATTTTAAGTTTGGGATACATGTGCAGAACGTGCAAGATAGTTGCATAAGTACACGCATGGCAATGTGCTTTGCTGCCTTCCTCCACTTAACTCACATTTGGCATTTCTCCCCAGGCTATCCTTCCTCAGCTCCCCCCTTCGCTGTCCCTCCCCTATTCCCGCCAATAGATCCCAGTGTGTAGTAGCCCCTCCGTGTGTCCATGTGTTCTCATTTTTCTCACCTGCCTATGAGTGAGAATATGTGGTATTTCTTTTTCTGTTCTTGTGTCAGTTTACTGAGAATAATGTTCTCCAGATTCATCAATGTCTTTTCAAAGGACATTAACTTGTCATTTTTTATTGCTGCATAATATTCCATGGTGGATATGTGCCACATATTGCTAGTCTAGTCTATCATCGATGGCATTTGGGTTGGTTCCATGTCTTTGCTATTATAAACAGTGCTGAAATGAACATTCGTGTGCATGTGTTCTTATAGTAGAATGATTTATAGTCCTTTGGATATATACCCAGTAATGGGATTGCTGGGTCAAATAGAATTTCTATTTCTAGGTCCTTGAGGAATCACCACACAGTCTTCCACAGTGGTTGAAATAATTTACACTCCCATCAACAGTCTAAGAGTGTTCCTCTTTCTCCACATCCTCTCCAGCGTCTGTTGTCTCCAGATTTTTTAATGATCGCCATTCTAACTGGCATGCAATGGTATTTCAATGTGGTTTTGATTTGCATCTCTCTAATGAGCAGTGATGATGAGCATATTTTCATGTGTTTGTTGGCCTCATGTATGTCTTCTTTTGTAAAGTGTCTGTTCATATCCTGTGCCCATTTTCGAATGGGCTTGTTTGTTTTTTTTTTCCTGTAAATCTGTTTGAGTTCTTTGTAAATTCTGGATATCAGCCCTTTGTCAGATGCGTAAACTGCAAAGATTTATTCCTAATCTGTTGGTTTCCGATTCACTCTAGTGACTGTATCTTTTGCCGTGCAAAAGCTGTGGAGTTTGATTAGGTCCAACTTGTCTATTTTTGCTTTTGTTGCCAATGCTTTTGGTGTTTTTGTCATGAAGTCCTTGCCTACTCCTATGTCCTGATGGTTTTGTGTAGATTTTCTGCTAGGGTTTTTATGGTGCCAGGTGTTATGCTTAAGTTTTTAATCCATCTGGAGTTAATTTTAGTGTATGGGGTCAGGAAGGCATTCAGTTTCTGCTTTCTGCACACAGTTAACCAGTTTTCACACCACCATTTATTAAACAAAAAATTATTTCCCCATTGCTTGTTGTTGTTGTTGTTTTTCTGGTTTATCAAACATTATATGGTTGTAGATATGTTGATTTGCCTCTGATTCCTACGTTCTGTTCCGTTTGTCTATATCTCTGTTTTGGTACCGGTACCATGCTGTTTTCATTACTGTAGCCATGTAGTATAATTTGAAGTTTAATAGTGTGATAACTCACGCTGCGTTGTTTTTGCTTAGAATTGACTTGGCTATGCGGGTTCTCTTTTGCTTCCATATGAAGATCATGGTGGTTTTTTCCAGTTCTGTGAAGAAATTCCATGGTAGCTTGATGGGGATAGCGTTGATTCTATGAATTAATTTAGGCAGAATAGCCATTTTCACGATATTGAGACTTCCTAACCATAAACATGGAATGTTTCTCCATCTGTGTGTGTCCTCTTTTATTTCGTTGAGAAGTCGTTTGTAGTTTTCCTTAAAGAGGTTTCTTACATTCATTGTGAGTTGTATTCCTAGGTATTTTATTTTATTTGTAGCAATTGGGAATGGCAGTTCGATCCTGATTTGGTTCTCTTTAAGTCTGTTATTGGTGTATAGGAATGCTTGTGATTTTTGCACATTGATTGTATATCCTGAGACTTTGCTGAAGTTGCTTATCAGTTTCAGGAGCTTTTGGGCTGAGGTGACGGGGTCTTCTAGGTATAGTATCATGTCATCTGCAAAAAGAGAAAATTTGGCTTCCAACTTTCTTATTTGAATACGCTTTATTTCTTTTTCTTGCCTGATTGTTCTGGCTAGAACTTTCAGTGCTATGTTGAATAGAAGTGGTGAGAGAGTGCATCCTTGTCTAGTGCCAGATTTCAAAGGGAATGCTTCCAGTTTTTGCCCATTAAGTATATTCGCTGTTGGTTTGTCGTAAATAGCTTTTATTACTTTGAGATATGTTACATCATTACCGAGTTTATTGAGGGTGTTTAGCATAATGGACTGTTGCATTTTGTCAAATGCCTTCTCTGCATCAATTGAGCTAATCATGTTATTTTTGTTTTTGGTTCCGTTAATGTAAAGAATGACGTTTATAGACTTGCATAGGTTGAAGCAGCCTTTCATGTCTGGGATGAATCCTACTTGATCTTCATGGATAAGTTTTTTAATGTGCTGTTGCAATCGGTTTGCCAGTATTTTATTGAAGATTTTTGCATCTATGTTCATCATGGACATTGGCCTGAAGTTTTCTTTTCTTTTTGACTCTCTGCCAGGTTTTGGTATCAGAATGATGTTGGTCCCATAAGATAAATTGGGAAGAGTTCCCTATTCTTGAATTATTTGGAAGAGTTTCAGGAAAAATGGTACCAGCTCCTCTTTGTTTGTCTGGTAGAATTCAGCTGTGAACCCATCTGGACCTGGGCTTTTTTTGTGTGGTAGGTTCTTAATTGTTGCCTCAACTTCAGACCTTGTTATTTGTCTATTCACCGTTTCAGCTTCCTCCTGGTTTAGGCTTGGGAGGACACAGGCATTCTGGAATTTATCCATTTCTTCCTGGTTTACTAGTTTATGTACATAGAGTTGTTTGTAGCATTCTCTGATGAAGGTTTGAATTTCTGTGGTGATTTCCCCTTTATCGTTGTTTATTGCATCTATTTGGTTGTTCTCTCTCTTCTTTTTTATCAGTCTGGTTAGTGGTATATTTTGTTGATCATTGCGAAAAACTAGCTCTTGGATTTATTGTTTTCTTGAAGGTTATTTTGTCTCTATCTCCTTCAGTTCTGTTCTGATCTTAGTTATTTCAGAAAATAACTCAGAACCGCACAGCTTCATAAAAACTGAACACCTGGCTCTTCAATGTTCATTGGAAAAACAATGAAACGAAGGCAGAAATAAAGAAGTTCTTTGAAACCAACAAGAACGAAGACACGACGTACCAGAATGATTGGGACACATTTAAAGCAGTCTGTATAGGAAAATATATAGGAATAAGTGCCCACATGAGAAGAGGGGAGAGATCCAAAATTGACACCCTATCGTCAAAATTGAAGAGCTAGAGGAGCAAGATCAAAAAAGCTCAAAACCTAGCCGAAGACAAGAAATAACCACGATTAGAGCAGAACTGAAGGAGATAAAGGCAAGAAAAACCCTTCAAAAAATCAATAAATCCAAGAGCTGATTTTTCAAAAAGATCAACAAAATAGACATATCACTAGCCAGACCCTTAAAAAAGAAAAGAGAGAACAACCAAATAGATGCAATAAAAAAACGATAATGGGGAAATCACCACAGATTCCACAGATTTTCAAACCATCATCAGAGAATACTACAAACAACTCTGTGCACATAAACTAGTAAACCAGGAAGAAACGGAAAAATTCCTGGACGCCTGTGTCCTCCCAAGCCTAAACCAGGAGGAAGCCAAAACTATGAATAGACCAATAACAGGGTCTGAAGTTGAGGCAGCAAGAAAGAGCCTACCACACAAAGAAATCCCAGGTCCACATGGGTTCACAGCTGAGTTATACCAGACACACAAAGAGGGTCTGGTACCATTTTTTCTGAAACTACTCCAAATAATTCAAAAAGAGGGAACCCTTCCCAAATGATTTTATGAGACCAACATCATCCTGATACCAAAACCCGGCAGAGACTCAACAAGAAAAGAAAACTTCAGGCCAATATCCATGAGGAACATAGATGCAAAAATCTTCAATAAAATACTGGCAATCCGATTACAGCAGCACATTAAAAACCTTATCCATCATGATCACTTAGGATTCATTCTGGGGATGCAAGGCTGGTTCAACATACACAAGTCTATAAATGTAATTCACCACATAAACAGAAGCAAAAACAAAAACCACATGATTATCTCAATTGACGCAGAGAAGGCATTTGACAAAATTCAACAGCCCTTTATGCTAAAAACCCTCAATACACTTTGTATTGATGGAACATATCTCAAAGTAATAAAAGCTATTTCCGACAAACCAACAGCCAATATCATACTTAATGGGCAAAAACAGGAAGCATTCCCTTTAAAATGTGGCACTAGAGAAGGATGCCCTCTCCCACCACTCCTATTTAACATAGTACTGGAAGCTTTAGCCAGAGCAATCAGGTAAGAAAAAGAAATAAAGGGTATTTAAATAGGAAAGGTGGAAGCCACATTGTCTCTATTTGCAGATAACTGGATAGTATACCTAGAAGACCACATCACCTCAGCCCAAATGCTCCTGAAACTAATAAGCAACTTCAAGAAAGTCTTAGAATATAAAAGCAATGTGCAAAAATCACAAGCATTCCTATACAACAATAACAGACTTAAAGAGAACCAAATCAAGAACGAACTGACATTCACAGTTGCTACAAAGAAAATAAAATACCTAGGAATACAACTCACAAGGAATGTAAGGGACCTCTTTAAGGAAAACTACAAACCACTTCTCAACGAAATAAGAGAGGACACAAACAGATGGAGAGACATTCCATGTTTGTGGTTAGGAAAAATCAATATCGTGAAAATGGCTACACTGCTCAAAGTAATTTACACAATAAAAGCTATTCCCATCAAACTACCATTGAATTTCTTCACAGAACTGGAACAAACCACCATAAACTTCATATAGAACCAAAAGAGAGCCCGCATAGCCATGTCAATTCTAAGCAAAAAGAACACAGCGGGAGGCATCGCGCTACAGGCTTCAAACTATAATACAAGGCTACAGTAATCAAAACAGCATGGTACTAGTACCAAAACAGAGATACAGACCAATGGAACAGAACAGAGGCATCGCAGGCAACACAACATATCTACAACGATATAATATTTGACAAAACAGACAAAAACAAGCAATGGGGACAAAATTCCCTGTTTAATAAATGGTGTTGGGAAAGCTGGCTAGACATGTGAAGAAAGCGGAAACTGGACCCCTTTCTGACAACTTACACTAAAATTAACTCCAGACGGATAAAAGACTTAAACCTAAGACCTGGCACCATAAAAACCCTAGAAGAAAATCTAGGCAAAACCATTCAGGACATAGGAGTAGGCAAGGACTTCATGACCAAAACACCAAAAGCATTGGCAACAAAAGCCAAAATAGACAAATGGGACCTAATCAAACTCCACAGCTTTTGCACAGTGAAAGAAACTGTCACTAGAGTGAATCAGCAACCATCAGAATGGGACAAAATCTTTGCAGTTCACACATCTGACAAAGGGCTGATATCCAGAATTTACAAAAACTCAAACCTATTTAAAGGAAAAAAAAAACAAACAAGCCCATTCAAAAACGGGCAAAGAATATGAATAGACACTTTACAAAAGAAGACATCCATGAGTCCAACAAACACATGACAAAATGCTCATCATCACTGGTCATTAGAGAGATGCAAGTCAAAACCACATTGTGATACCATCTCACGCCAGTTAGAATTTCGATCATTAAAATATCTGGAGACAACAGATGCTGGAGAGGATGTGGATAAATTGGAACACTCTTACAGTGTTGGTGGGAGTGTAAAATAGTTCAACCATTGTCGAGGACACTGTGTCAATTCCTCAAGGACCTAGAAATAGAAATCCCATTTGACCCAGCCATCCCATTACTGGGTATATATCCAAGGGACTATAAATCATTCTACTATAAGGACACATGCACAGGAATATTCACTGCAGCGTTGTTTACAAGAGCAAAGACCTGGAACCAACCCAAATGCCCATCGATGATAGACTGGACTGGGAAAATGTGGCACATATACACCATGGAATATCATGCAGCAATCAAAAATGATGAGTTTGTGTCCTTTGTAAGGACATGGATGAATCTGGAGAACATCATTCTCAGCAATCTGGCATAAGAACAGAAAAAGAAATACCGCATATTCTCACTCATAGGTGGGTGAGAAAAATGAGAACACATGGACACAGGGAGGGGGTCTACTACATACTGGGATGTATTGGGGGGAATGCGGGAGGGACAGAGTGGGTGGCTGAGGAGTGATAGCCTGGGGATAAATGCCATGTGTGGGTGAAGTGGAGGAAGGTAGCAAAACACACTGCCATGTGTGTACCTATGCAACTACCTTTCACATTGTGCACATGTACCCTAAAACCTATAATGCAATAAAAATTTAAAAACTAAAAAAAAATTTTAAAAAAAGTAAATCCTAACTATTTCACCAGGTATGTATATTTAGTGCGGCTCTCAACGAGTGCCTGGAGAAGACAGACTTCTGCCTATTCTGCAGATGTGCATTATTCAGTGATGCCCAGAAGGAGTGGCCATAAAAATAGACTCCAGACAATATCATAAGTGTGTAATATTCAGTGAGGCTGTGAAATAGAAGCCATATGAAAAAGACTTCGTATTACTTTACATGTGCCTTATTGACTGTTTGTCTGAATGAGTAGCCATATGACATAGACTCCACATTATTCTCCATGTGTGCCTTATTCACACAGGTTCTTTATGAGTGTCCATACCAAATAGCCTCCTGAAACTCCCCTAGGTGTGTATTACTCAGCGATACCCAGACTTTGAGTTCATAAGAAATAGACTCCTGACTATCTCCCAGGTGTGTATCATTCAGAAAGGCACTTAATTCGTGGCTATATTAAACAGCATCCTGGTTACTCCATAGGAGTTAATTATTCACTGAAACTTTGAATGGGAAGCCATATAAAATAGACACCTGACTATTGCTGCATTGTGAATTAGTCAATAAGATTTTAAATAAGTGGTAGTATGAAATAGAATCCTAAATGATGAGTTTGTGTCCTTTGTAGGGACATGGATGAATCTGGAGAACATCATTCTCAGCAAACTGACACAAGAACAGAAAAAGAAATACCGCATATACTCACTCATAGGTGGGTGAGAAAAATGAGAACACGTGGACACAGAGAGGCGGTCTACTATACACTGGGGACTGTTGGGGGGAATGGGGGAGGGACAGCAGGGGGGGGCTGGGGGGGATAGCCTGGGGATGAATACCAAGTGTGGGTGAAGGGGAGGAAAGCAGCAAAGCACAGTGCCATGTGTGTACCTATGCAACTATCTTGCTTGTTCTGCACATGTACCCCCAAACCTATAATGCAATAAAAATTAAAAAAAAAAAAAAAAAAAAAAAAAGAAATAGAATCCTGAGGATTCCCAGCTGTGTATCATTTAGGGAGGCACAGAATGAGTGGCTATATAAAAAATGTTCGACTATTACACTGGTGTGCATTATTCACTGAGGCTCTAAATGATTGGCTCCATGACGTAGACTCTTAACTCTTCCTCAGGTGTATTCTATTGAATGAGATTCTGACTAAGTGGGCATAAAAATGAGACTCTTGTGTATTGCCTAGGTGTGCATTACTTACAGAGATTCTGAATGTGTAGCCCCTTCAAGTAGATTCTTGACTATTTCTGAGGGGAGTATTATTCACAGAGGCCCTGAACGAGTGGCCATGTGAAAGAGATTCCTGACTTATCAGATGTACATATTATTCACTGAAACACTTAAAGAGTGGCCTTTTGAAATAGACCCCATTATACTCCACAGGTGTGCGTTATATTTTGACTCTCCAAATGAATCACCGTATGAAATAGAGTAGTGATTATTGCTCACATCTGCAGTATTCGAAGAGGTTCTGTATGAGTGTCCATATCAAATAGTCTCCTGACTATCACACATGTGTGTATCATTCACGGAGCGGCTTCATTTGGCGCTACCTTAAATAGGGTCCTGACTACTTCACAGCTGTTTATTATGCACTGAAGCTCTGAATGAGAGGCCATATGAAATAGACCCCTTACTATTGCCCCATTGTGCATTATTTGGTAATGTTATTGAGTGGCCATATAACCTGGACTCTTACTATTCCCAAGTTGTTTATTCTTCAGTGAGTTTCTCAATGAGTGACCACATAAAATAGACTCCTGACTCTATCCTCTTGAATATTTATCAGCTCTGCCATTTCAACTGAAACGCTGGGTGAACGGTCATATCCAATACTCTCCAGACTATTCCCCGGGTGTGCATTATTCTGTGAGTCTCTTAATAAGTGGCTATATATAATAGAATCCTGAGTATTTTCCAGATATGTATGATTCTTTACTGAGGATCTGAATTAGTGGCCATGTGAAATACACTCCTGACTTTTCCATAGGTTTGTATTATTTTGTGAGGCTCTGAATGAGTGGCCATGAAATAGAGACTGCTGAATACTCCTCAGGCGTGCGTTTTCACATTCGGCTCTAAATGAGTGGCTATACTAAATAGAATCCTGACTTTCCCCAAGGTGTATGTTATTCAGTTAGGCTCTGAATATGTGACTATATGAAATAGAATTCTGACTACAATACAGGTGTTTCTTATTCATTGAATCTCTGAAATAGATGCCATATGTAATATCGTCCTGAGTATTCCTCAGGTATGTATTATTAACTGAGGCTCTGAAATTTTGGCCACATAAAATTGTTTCCTGACGAGTCCACAGGCCTGTATTATTGACCCTGACTCTGAATATTTGGGCATATGGAATAGATTTCTTACTATTTCAAAGTTGCGTATTACTCACTCAGGCTTTGATTTTGTGGCCATATAAAATAGACTAGTTTATTTTCTTTCTTATTTTATTTTATTTATTTAGAAAGAGAGGGAAAGAGAGAAAGAAAAAGAGGGAGAGAGAACAGGAATATTGCTTTATTCTTTGAATGGGTATTAATAATGGCCGATCAGTATTTTTTTATTTAAAGTGGAGAATATATATTTTGTGTGTTTATAGTGAAGAGCTCTTTAAGTACTTAATATGTTTACTAGTTCTGGATCTGAGTTCAAGTTTTGGATATCCTTATTAAGTTTCTGTCTTACTGAGTCTAAATCTCTTTATGTTTCTTATGTATCTGGGTGTTAGAATGCATTGATTTTTTTTACCAGTCTGTCTTTGTTGCTTTAAAGTCTGTTTTATCAAATACATGAATTGCAACTCCTGCTTTTTGTTTATTTATTTATTTTTGCTCTCCGTTTGATTGGTAAATCTTTATGTAACCCTTTGTTTTGAGTCGTTGTGTATCTTTGGATATAAGATGACTCTGGATGTAGTACCGTTAGGTTTTGACCGTATCTTTTGATTGGGGGATTTAGTTAATTTAAATTTAGGATTATTGCCATTTGATATTAACTGGCTATTTTATCCGTTCATTGATGTAAGTTCTTCTTTATGTTGATGCTCTTTACTTCTTGGTATATTTTTAGAAAGGCTATTACTGGTTGTTCCTTTCTGTGTGTAATGCTTCTTTCAGAAGTTTTATTTTAAAGCAGGCCTGGTGGTAGTAAAATCTCTGAGTACTTGCTTGTTCATAAAAGATTTTATTTTTCCTTCAATTGTAAAACTTAGTTTGGAAGGATATGAAATTCTGGGCTGAAATTTCTGTTCTTTAAGGATGTTAAATATCGGCCCCCACTCTATTCTGGCTTGTAGTGTTTCTGCTGAGAGATCTGCTGTAAGTCTGATAGGCTTCCCTTTGTGGGTATCCTGATCTTTCTCTCTGGCTGCCCTTAGTATTTTCTTTTTAATTTCAACCCTGGTGAATCTAACGATTATGTGCCTTAGGGTTGCTCTTCTTGAGGAATGTCTTTGTGGTGTTCTCTGTATTACCTGGGGTTGAATAGTGTCCTGCTTTGCTAGATTGGGAAAGTTCTCCTGAATAATATCCTGAAGAGTATTTTCCAGCTTGGATTCATTCTCTCCATCACATTCAGGTACACCTATCAAATATAGATTAGGTCTTTTCACACAGTCCCATATTTCTTGGAGACTTTGCTCATTACTTTTATCCTTTTTTTTTCTATTTATGTCCTCTCGTTTTATTTCATTAAGTTGGTCTTCGACCTCTGATATCCTTTCTTCTGCTTGATCAATTCAGCTATTCAAACTTGTGCATATTTCACTAAGTTCTCTTTTTGTATTTTTCAACTCCGTTAGTTCATTTATATTCCTCTCCATATTGTCCATTCTTTTAGACATTTCATCAAACCTTTTTTTCAAAGTTCTTAGTTTCTTTACATTGGACTATAACAAGTTCTTTCAACTCCCAAAAATGTCTTATTATCCACCTTCTGAAGCCTACTTCAGATAGTGGAACACAGTCCTTTTCCATCAGGGCTTGTTTCCTTGCTGATGAGGAATTGTAATCCCCTGTAGAGGGAGAGGGCTTCTGATTTTCGGTATTCTCGGCCTTTTTAGGCTTTTTCCCTTTCTTGTGGATTTATCCATTTGCTGTCTTTACAATTACCACCTTTCTAATTAGGTTTCTGAGTGGACGTCCAATTTATTGATTCCCAGTGCTGGAAACTGAGCAACCAACTGCGCCGGCCAAAACAGCAGCAATAAGATGGATGGTGCTCTTCTGCCTGGAAATCTCCAGTCTGGTTTCCTTCTTGAGTCCGCAACAAGCGGCTCTGCCTTCCCAGAGCTCCAAACACCAGTCAGTAGGAGAAACAGTCCTGTTTACTGTGCACAAAGAGCTGCCGCGCCGAGGTGACAGCAAAACCGTTGTGCCGGCCACAAAAGTTGCGTTGGCAACCCGCGGGGCTCCTCCACTGGAAATCTTCTGGTCCGTGAAAAACGAAAATTCGTCTGAAAATGTGGCATCCTCGCGTTTTCTGAGCTTTCACTGAGAGCTGCAATCCCGAGTTGTTAGCAATCAGCCATCTTGGATCAAAATAGACTAGTTTCTATTAAACACGTGTGCATTAATTACTGAGGCTGTAAATGAGAGGCTATATAAAGTAGACTCCTAACACTTTCCCAGGTTTGTATTACTCAGTAAGCCTTTTCTTGTGTGACCATATGAAACAGGATGTTGTCTATCTTAAATATTTGTATTATTCAGTGAATGTCTGAATGAGTGGCTATATAAAATAGACTGCTGAGTTATTTACATTTGTGCATTATTCACTGAGGTTACGAGTCCGTGGCCATATGAAATGGAATTTTGAATAATCCACATGTGCGTATTATCCACTAAGGCTATGAATGAGTGAATAAATGAAATAGACACCTGGCTACCCCACAGGTGTGCATTATTCACAGAGGCTATGAATGAATGTCCATGAAAAATAGACCCAAAATTATTCACCAGGTGTGTATTATTCAGTGAGGCTCAGAAGATGTGAACATATTAATTAGATTTCTTACTATAGCAAGTGTCTCTCTTATTCACTGAGGCTCTGAATATGTGTCTCCATGAAATAGACTCCTGTCTTCACAACATTCTTCAGTGAAACTCCATATGAGAGACCACATGAAAACGTTTCCTGACTATTCCACAGGTGTGCACTATTTAGTGTGACTCTGAATGTGGGGATAAAAGTAAATCCTGAATATTTCCCCAGGTGTGTACATTTAGTGAGGCTCTCAATGAGTGGCCATAGAAAAGAGACTTCTGACTATTCCACAGGTGTGCAATATTTAGTGATTCTCTGAATGAGTGGCCATAAAAAATACACTCCAGACTATATCACAAGTGTGTAATATTCAGTGAGGCTGTGAAAGAGGGGCCATATGAAACAGACTTCTAATTACTCCACATGTGCGTTATTTACTGTTTGTCTGAATGAGGAGATGTATGACAAAGATTCCTAATTATTTTCCATGTGTGCATTATTCAAACAGGTTCTGTATGAGTGTCCATATCAAATAAACTCCTGACACACCCCAGGTGTGTGTTACTCAGGGATACTCAGAAATAGAGATCATATGAAATAGACTCCTAACTATCACCCAGGTGTGTATCATTGAGAAAGGCACTTAATTCGTGGCTATCTTAAACAGCGTCCTGATTACTCCATATTAGTTCATTATTCACTGAACCTTTGAAGGAGAGGCCATATAAAATAGACACCTGACTATTGCTCCATTTTGAATTATTCAATAAGGTTCTAAATGAGTGGTATTATTAAATCGAATCCTGAGAATTCGCCTGGTGTGTATCACTCAGGGAGGCACAGAATGTGTGGCCATATAAAAAATGCTCGACTATTACACTGGTGTGCATGATTCACTGTGGCTCTAAATGAGTGGCTATATAAAGTAGGCTCTTAATTCTTTCCAGGTGTGTATTATTGAATAAGATTCTGAATAAGTAGGCATTAAAAAAAAAGACTCTTGTGTATTGCCCGGGCGTACATTACTTACATAGACTCTAAATGTGTAGCCATTTGAAGTATACCCTTGACTATTTCAGAGGGGAGTATTATTTACAGAGGCCCTGAACGAGTGGACATATGAAAGAGATTTCTGACTTATCAGATATACATATAATTTACTGAAACACTGAAAGAGTGGCCTTATGAAATAGACCCCATTTTACTCCACAGGTGTGCGTTATTTTTTGACTCTCCAAACAAATCACCATATGAAATAGACAAGTGATTATTTCCCACATGTGCAGTATTCGAAGAGGTTCTATATGAGTGTCCATATCAAATAGCCTTCTGACTATCAAACATGTGTGTATCATTCACAGAGCTGCTTCATTTGGGGCTACCTTAAATAGGGTCCTGACTACTCCACAGCTGTTTATTACTCACTGAAGCTCTGAATGACACACCGTATTAAATATACTCCTTACTATTGCCCCATTGTGCATAATTCAGTAATGCTGTGATTGAGTGGCCATATTACATAAACTTTGAGTATTCCCAAGGTGTGTGTTCTGCAGTGAGATTCTGAATGAGTGACCACATAAAATAGACTCCTGACTCCATCCTCTTGACTATTCCTCAGCTGTGCATTTTCCACTGAGTCTCTTTGGTGAACTATCATATCCAATAGTCTCCAGACTATTCCCCAGGTGTGCATTATTCAGTGAGTCTCTGAGTAAGTGGCTATATATAATAGAATCCTGAGTATTATATATATATATATATATATATATATATATATATATATATATATATATATGATTCTTCACTTAGGTTCTAAATAATAAGTGAATATGTGAAAAACACTCCTGTCATTTCCATAGGTCTGTATTATTCTGTGAGGCTCTGAATGAGTGGCCACCAAATCGAGACTCCTGAATACTCCCCAGGCCTGCGTTTTTACAATCGGCTTTAAATAAGTGGCTATAGGAAATAGAATCCTGACTTTTTTCAAGGTGTATGTTTTTTAGTTAGTCTCTGAATATGTAGTTATACAAAATAGAATTCTGACTACAATACAGGTGTTCCTTATTCGATGAAGCTCTGAAATAGATGCCATATGTCATAGCGTCCTGAGTATTCCACAGGTATGTATTATTCACTGAGGCTCTGAAACTTTGGCCATATAAAATTGTTCTCTGACTATTCCACAGGTGTGTACTTTTGACTCGGACTCTGAATATTTGGGTATATGGAATAGACTAGTGACTATTCCAAAGTTGTATATTACTCACTCAGGCTTTGATTTTGTGGCCATATAAAACAGACTAGTGTCTATTCCACACATGTGCATTATTCGATGAGGCTGTGAATGAGAGGCTATATGAAGTAGACTCCAAACACTTTCCCAGATCTGTATTTCACAGTGAGACTATTCTTGTGTGACCATATGAAACAGGATGCTGTTTATCTTAAATATTTCTATTATTCTGTGAATCTCTGAATGAGTGGCTTTGTAAAACAGACTGCTATGTACTTAACATATGTGCATTATTCACTGAGGTTACGAGTCAGTGGCCATATGAAATGGAATCCTAATTCACACGTGGATATTATCCACTGAGGCTATGAATGAGTGTCCAAATGAAATAGACTCCTGGCTACTCCACGGGTGTGCATTATTCACCGAGGCTCTGAATAAATGTCCATCGAAAATAGACTCCAAATAATTCTCCAAGTCTGTATTTTTCAGTGAGACTCAGAAGATATGGCCATATTAATGAGATTTTGTTAGAATAGCAAGGGTCTGTCTTATTCACTGAGTCTCTGAATATGTGTCAACATGCAATAGACTCCTGACTACACCACATTATTCAGTGAAATTCCGAATGAGAGGCTACATAAAAAAGTCTCCTGACTATTCCACAGGTGTGCATTATTTAGTGATACTCTGAATAAGGAGATAAAAGTAAATCCTGAATAATTGCCCTGGTGTGTACATTTAGTAAGGCTGTCAACGAGTGGCCATAGGAAAGAGACTTCTGACTATTCTGCAGGTGTGCATTATTCAGTGATTTTGTAAAAGAATGAATATAAAAAGTAGACTCCAGACTACAGCACAAGTGCATAATATTTAGAGATGCTGTGAAAGAGGGGCCATGTGAAACAGACTTCTAATTACTCCACATGTTCATTATTCACTGTTTGCCTGAATGAGTAGCTATATGACATAGACTCCTCATTATTCTCCACGTGTGCATTATTCAAACAGGTTCTGTATGAGGTTCCATACCAAATAGATTCCTGACACTCCCCCAGGTGTGTATTACTCAGTGATACCCAGAATTAAAGTTCATATGAGGAAGGCTTCCAAGGTGGCGTCGTAGAGGTGACTCGGGATTGCAGCTCTCAGTGAAGGCACAGAGGGTGAGTCCTAGCCGCATTCTCGGACGGACATTTTTTGCCCACAGAACGTTGAAAGTCCCAGGTGTGGGAGAGACACGAGATGCTAGCGAAGCTGGCTCATGCGGCCGGTACAGCCGGTGCCACAGCACAGTGGCACCGGGCACAAAACTCACTGGTCCGGGTGCCCTGTTAAACCGGCAATCTGAGATTTGGAAGGGCAGATTGGCATGTCCCTCTGATTGAATGGGATTTGGACAATGAGCCAGACCAGGAGATTCCTGGGAAGCGTGATCTGAGCCAGTGCATTGTGCAGCGGCAAGGGAGATCTCACAGATACCAGTGCCCTATCAGCAGGCTACAGGGGCGCCAGTGAAAGAGTCAACTGTTCAGCTTGGGGAGAGGAAAAGAGAGAGACAGAGGACGGACTCTGAGGCAGCGAGCTGGGTGATTGGACTCCACAGGTCCCAACCTCACAGGGACAAGCAGGGTGGCAATTGGAGGCGCTTGGGGCTGACAGTTTTGCTGCCGGCATCTAGGATGGTGCAGCCCGGTGGGGGAAGGGTGTCTGCCACAATGGATGCAATCCACCCCTACTGAAGTACCGCCCAGGGCTGACGCATCATGCTGTTGCCACGGCAACCTACAATAACAGAGAGACTCTGCCAGCAGAGCGGAGCACGCCACAGCAGAATGGAGCACCGCAGCAACAGGCCGGACCCGTGCTAGCAGGGCGGAGCCCAGGAAGGCAAATAGTGAATAGACTGCCTCCTAGCTGGGCAGGGCAGTGCAACAGATACTCATAAAGCAATCCCCAACTCCCTGAGACAGAGCATCTAAGGGGGAAAAAAGGGGGCGGTTATTATTTCCATTGCAGCAGACATAAACACATCCTCCCAACAACCCTGAATGAACAACGGAGCTCACAACTAAGCACTGAAGCTCCTATAAAGCACAGACCGTCTCCTCAAGCAGCACTCTGACCGCTGTATATCCAAAGAGTCACCCCAAGAAAGGACTAACCGGACTGACGTTTGGCAGGCATCATTCTGAAACAAAGATAGCAGAAGAAGAAACTGGTAGCATACCTCACAGTTCTGCAGCTGCAACAGGTGTACCCCAGACAAGCAGGGCCTAAAGTGGACCTCAGCACTCGTACAGCAGAGGGGCTAGACCATTAGAAGGAAAACTAAGTAACAGAAATAAATCATCATCAACAATCTGGGCATCCACACAGAGACCCAATTGAAAAATCCGCAAATACTAAGACGAACGGCGGATAAATCCATAAAGATGGGAAGAAACAAGCGAAAAAGGGAAGAAAACACCCGAAACCAAAACATCTCACCTCCAAAAAAGGACCAAAGCTCCTCACCAGCAAGGGAACAAAGCTGGACGGAGAATGAGTGTGACAAAATGATGAAATCAGACTTTAGAAAGTGAATCATGAGAAACTTCAGTGAGGTAAAAGAACATGTTCTCAAACAATGCAAAAAAATTAAGAACCTTGAAAAAACATTTGAAAAAAAGATTTGAGGAAATGATAGCAAGAATGGACAACTTAGAGAGGAATATGAATGAATTGAAGGAGCTAAAAAGCACAACACGAGAACTTCACGAAGAATGCACAAGTTTCAACAGCCGAATTGACCAAGCAGAAGAAAGAATATCAGAAGTCGAATATCAACTCAATGAAATAAAACGGGTAAACAAGATTAAAGAAAAAAGCACAAAGAGGAATGAACAAAAATTCCAAGAAATGTGGGACTATGTGAAGAGACCCAACCTACATTTGATAGGTGTACCAGAATGTGATGAAGAAAATAAATCCAAGCTGGGAAACACTCTTCAGGATATTATCCAGAAAAATTTCCCCAACATTGCAAGACAGGTCAATATTCAACTCTTGGAAATACTTAGAACACCACAAAGATACTCCACAAGAAGAGCAACCCCAAGGCACATAATCGTTAGATTCACCAGGGTTGAAATGAAAGAGAAAATACTAAGGGAAGCCAGAGAGAAAGGTCGCGTCACCCACGAAGGGAAGCCCATCAGACTCACAGCAGATCTCTTGGCAGAGACTCTACAAGCCAGAAGAGAGTGGGGGCCAATATTCAACATTTTTAAAGAAAAGAACTTTCAACCCAGAATTTTATATCCAGCCAAACAGAGCTTCATAAGTGAAAGAAAAATAAAATCCTTCATGAACAAGCAAGTACTCTGAGATTTTGTCACCAATAGGCCTGCTTTACAAGAGCTCCTGAAAGAGGCACTACGCATAGAAAGAAACAACCAGTACCAGCCATCATAAAAGCATACCAAATGCTAAACAGCATCAACAAAATGAAGAATCTACATGAACCAATGGGCAAAACAGCCAGCAAGCATCAAAATGGCAGTATCAAATTCACACATAACAATATTTACCCAAAATGTAAAAGGGCTTAATGCACCAATCAAAAGACACAGACTGGCAAATTGGATAAAAAACCAAAACCCATCGGTGTCCTGTATCCAGGAAACCCACCTCACATGCAAGGATACACAAAGTCTCAAAATAAAGGGATGGAGGAAGATTTACCAAGCAAATGGAGAGCAAAAAGAAGCAGGAGTTGCAACTCTCGTCTCTGATAAAATAGACTTTAAAGCAACAAAGATCAAAAGAGACAAAGAAGGTCCTTTCATAATGGTAAAAGGATCGATACAACAAGAAATCTAACAATTCTAAATATATATGGAACCAATGCAGGAGCACCCGGATATATAAGGCAAGTTCTTACTGACTTACAAAGAGAAATAGACTCCCACACAATAATAGTGTGAGACTTTAACACTCCACTGTCAATATCAGACAGATCAACCAGACAGAAAATTAACAGGGATATCCAGGACTTGAACTCAAACCTGGAACAAGCAAACCTGATAGACATTTACAGAACTCTCCACCCCAAATCCACAGAATATACATTCTTCTCAGCACCACATCACACCTACTCCAAAATTGACCACATAATTGGAAGTAAAGCACTCCTCAACAAATGCAAAACAACTGAAATCATAGCAAACAGTCTCTCAGACCACAGTGCAAACAAGGTGGAACTCAGAATTCAGAAAATAACTCTGAACCACACAGCTTCATGGAAACTGAACAACTGGCTCTTGAATGTTGATTGGATGAACAATGAAATGAAGGCAGAAATAAAGAAGTTCTTTGAAACCAACGAGAACAAAGACACAACGTACCAGAATCTCTGGAATGTATTTAAAGCAGTCTGTAGAGAAAAATATATAGGAATAAGTGCACACATGAGAAGAGTGGATAGATCCAAAATTGACACCCTATCGTCAAAACTGAAAGAGGTAGAGGAGCCAAATCAAAAGATCTCAAAACCAAGCGGAAGACAAGAAATAACAAAGATCAGAGCAGAACTGAAGGAGAGAGAGACAAGAAAAACCCTTTAAGAAATCAATAAATCTAAGAGCTGCTTTTAGGAAAAGATCAACAAAATAGACAGACCACTAGCCAGACTGATACAAAAGAAAAGAGAGAACAACCAAATACATGCAATAAAAAACGATAATGGGAAATCATCACAGATTCCACAGAAATTCAAACCATCATCAGAGAATACAACAAACGACTCTATGCACATAAACTAGTAAACCAGGAAGAAATGGATAAATTCCTGGACTCCTGTGTTCTCCGAAGCCTAAACCAGGAGGAAGCCAAAACTATGAATAGACCAAACACAAGGTCTGAAATTGAGGCAGCAATTAAGAGCCTACCACACACAAAAAATGCCCAGGTGCAGATTGGTTCACAACTGAATTATACCAGACACACAACGAGGATCTTGTACGATTCCTTCTGAAACTATTCCAAATAATTCAAAAAGAGGGAACCCGTCCCAAATCATTGTATGGGACCAACATCTTCCTGATACCAAAACCTGACAGAGGCTCAACAAGAAAAGAAAACTTCAGGCCAATATCCATGGTGAAAATAGATGCAAATATCTTCAATAAAATACTGGCAAACCGATTGCAACAGGACATTAAAAAACTTATCCATCATGATCAAGTAGGATTCATCCCTGGGATGCAAGGCTGGTTCAACATACGCAAGTCTATAAATGTAATTCACCACATAAACAGAAGCAAAAACAAAAACCACATGATTATCTCAATCGATGTAGAGAAGGCATTTGACAAAATTCAACAGCCCTTGATGCTAAAAACCCTCAATAAACTTGGTATTGAAGGAACATATCTCAAAGTAATAAAAGCTATTTATGACAAACCAACATTCAATATCATACTTAATGGGCAAAAACTGGAAGCAATCCCTTTGAAATCCGGCACTAGACAAGGATGCCCTCTCTCACCACTCCTATTCAACATAATACTGGAAGTTCTAGCCAGAGCAATCAGGCAAGAAAAAGAAATAAAGGGTATTCAAATAGGAAACGTGGAAGCCAAATCGTCTGTATTTGCAGACGACATGATAGTATACATAGAAGACCCCATCACCTCAGCCCAAAAGCTCGTGAAATGGATTAGCAATTTCAGCAATGTCTCAGGATATAAAATCAATGTGAAAAAATCACAAGCGTTCCTATAAACCAATAACAAACTTGAAGAGAACCAAATCACCCCAAAACCTATAATGCAATAAAAATTTAAAAAAATAGAGAAATAAATCAAGAACGGACTGCCATTCACAATTGCTACAAAGAAAATAAAATACCTAGGAACACTACTCACAAAGAACGTAAGGGACCTCTTTAAGGAAAACTACAAACCAATGCTCAACGAAATAAGAGAGGACACAAACAGATGGAGAAACATTCCATGTTCGTGGTTAGGAAGAATCAATATCGTGAAAATGGCTATACTGCCCAAAGAAATTTATACAATCAATGCTATCCCCATCAAAATACCATTGGATTTCTTCACAGAACTGGAAACAACCACCATGAACTTCATATGGAACCAAAAGAAAGCCCACATATCCAAGTGAATTCTAAGCAAAAAGAACACAGCGGGAGGCATCACACTACCAGACTTCAAACTATACTACAAGGCTACAGTAATCAAAACAGCATGGTACTGGTACCAAAACAGAGATATAGACCAATGGAACAGAACATAGGCATCGGAGGCAACACAACATATCTACAACCATATAATCGTTGATAAACCAGACAAAAACAAACAATGGGAAATAATTCCTTGTTTAATAAATGGTGTTGGGAAAACTGGTTAGCCATGTGCAGAAAGCAGAAACTGGACCCCTTCCTGACACCTTACACTAAAATTAACTCCAGATGGATTAAAGACTTAATCATAAGACCTGACACCATAAAAACCCTAGAAGAAAATCTGGGCAAAACCATTCAGGACATAGGAGTAGGCAAGGACTTCATGAACAAAACATCAAAAGCATTAGCAACAAAAGCCAAAATAGATAAATGGGACCTATTCTAACTTCACAGCTTCTACTGGCATAAGAAACAGTCACTAGAGTGAATCAGCAATAATCAGAATGGGAAAAAATCTTTGCAGTTTACGAATCTGACAAAGAGCTGATATCCAGAATTTACAAAGAACTCAAACAGATTTACAGGAAGAAAACATACAAGCCCATTTAAAAATGGGCAAACAATATGAACAGACACTTTACTAAAGAAGACATACATGAGGCCAACAAACTCATGAAAAAATGCTCATCATCACCGGTCATTAGAGAGATGAAAATCAAAACCACATTGTGATACCATCTCACGCCAGTTAGAATGGCGATCATTAAAAAATCTAAAGACAGCAGATGCTGGAGAGTATGTGGAGAAATAGGAACACTCTTACACTGTTTGTGTGAGGGGAAATTAGTTCAACCAATGTGGAGGACAGTGTGGCGATTCCTCAAGGACCAAGAAGTAGAAATTCCGTTTGACCCAGCAATCTCATTACTGGGTATATATCCAAAGGACGGTAAATCGTTCTACAATAAGGACACATACACACGAATGTTCATTGCAGCACTGTTTACAATAGCAAAGACCTAGAACCAACCGAAATGCCCATCGATGATAGACTGGACTGGGAAAATGTGGCACATATACACCATGAAATATTTTACAGCAATCAAACATGATGAGTTCGTGACCTTTGTAAGAACATGGATGAATCTGGAGAACATAATACTCATCAAGCTGACAAAAGAACACAAAAAGAAAATCCGCGTTTTCTCACTCATAGGCGGGTGAGAATAATGAGAACACATGGACACAGGGAGGTGTCTACTACACACTGGGGTCTATTGGGGAGAATGGGGGAGCGACAATGGGGGGGCTGGTGAGGGAGACCCTGGGGATGAATGCCAAGTGTGGGTGAAGGGGAGGAAGGAAGAAAAACACGCTGCCATGTGTGTACCTATGCAACTATCTTGCACGTTCTGCACATGTACCCCAATACCTAAAATGCAATAAAAAAAATTTTAAAACAAGTAAATCCCGAATATTATTCCAGGTGTGTACATTTAGTGAGGCTGTCAACGAGTGGCCATAGGAAAGAGACTACTGACTATTCCACATGTGGGCCTTATTCAGTGACTCTCTAAATTAGTGGGCTATAAAAAATAGACTCCAGACGATATCACAAGTGTGTAATATTCAGTGAGGCTGTGAAAGAGGGGCCATATGAAACGGACATCAAATTACTCCACGTGTGCGTTATTCACTTTTTGTCTGAAAGAGGAGCCGGATGACATAGAATCCTCATTATACTCCATGCGTGCATTATTCAAACAGGTTATGTATGAGTGTCCATACCAAACAAACTCCTGAACCTCTCCCAGGTGTGTATTACTCAGCGATACCCGGAATTAGAGTTCATATAAAATAGACTCCCGACTATCACCCAGGTGTGTATCATTCAGGAAGGCACTTAATTCGTGGATATCTTAAACAGCCTCCTGATTTTTCTATAGAAGTTTATTATTCACTGAAACTTTGAATGAGAGGCCTGACTATTAAATAGACACCTGACTATTGCTCCATTGTGAATTATTCAATAAGGTTTTACATGTGTGGTAGTATGAAATAGAATCATGAGGATTCCCCAGGTGTGTATCATTCAGGGAGGCACAGAATAAGTGGCCATATAAAAAATGCTCGACTATTACCCTGGTGTGGATTACTCACTGAGGCTCTAAATGAGTGGCTACATGAAGTAGACACTTAACACTTCCCCAGGTGTTTATTATTGAATGAGTATGTGAGTAAGTGGGCACACACACAAAAAAAAGACTCAGGTGTATTGTCCAGGTGTTCATTACTTACAGAGACTCTGAATGTGTATCCATTTGAAGTAGACTCTTGATTGTTTCTGAGGAAAGTATTATTCACAGAGGCTCCCAACGAGTGCCCATGTGAAAGAGATTCCTGACTTATCAGATATACATATTATTCACTAAAACTCTTAAGGTGTGGCCTTATAAAATAGAACCCATTTTACTCCACAGGTGTGCGTTATTCTTTGACCCTCCAAACGAATCATGATGTGAAATATACAAGTGATTATTCCACACATGTGCAGTATTGGAAGAGGTTGTGTATGAGTGTTTATATTAATTAGTCTCTTTTCTCTCACATATATGTATGTCATTCACGAAGCTGCTTAATTTGGGTCTACTTTGAATTGGGTGTTCATTTTTCCACAGCTCTTTATCATGCACTTAAGCTCTGAATGATGGGCTAAATAAAATAGAATCCTTACTATTGCCCCATTGTGCATTTTTCGGTAATGTTGTGATTGAGTGGCCATATGACCTGGACTCTGACTATTCACAAGGTGTGTATTCTTTCGGGAGTGTCTGAATGAGTGACCACATAAAATAGAATCCTGACCCTATTCTCTTGACTTTTTCTCACCTCTGCATTTTTCACTGAGATGGTGGGTGTACGGTCATATCAAATAGCGACTTGTCTGTTCCCCAGGTGTGACTTATGCAGTGAGACCCTAAATAAGTGGCTATATATAATAGATTCCTGAGTATTTTCCAGATATATAAGATTCTTCACTGAGGATTTGAATTAGTGGCAGTGTGAAATACACCCCTGACGTTTCCATAGGTCTGTATTCTTCTGAAAGGCTCTGAATGAGTGGCCATAATATAGAGACTCCTGAATACTCCATAGGCTTGCGTTTTTACATTTGGCTCTAAATGAGTGGCTATACGAAAAGAATCCTGACTTTTCCCAAGGTGTATGTTATTCAGTTAGGCTCTGAATATGTGGCTATACAAAATAGAATTCTGACTACAATACAGGTGTTCCTTATTTAATAAAGCACTGAAATAGATGCCACATGTAATAGCATACTAAATATTTCTCACGTATGTATTATTCAGTGAGGCTCTGAAATTTTGGCCATATAAAATTGTTTCCTCTCTAGACAACATGTGTGTGTTTCTGAGGCTGACCCTAAATATTTGGCCTTATGGAATAGACTAGTGACTATTCCAAAGTTGTTTATTACTCACACAGGCTTTGATTTTGTGGCCATATAAAATAGACTGGTGCCTATTCCACATGTGTGCATTATTCCCTGAGGTAGTAAATGAGAGGCTATATAAGGTAGACTCCTAACACTTCCCCAAGATTCTGTTATGCAGTTAGGCTCTCCTTGTGAGACCATATGAAACAGGAAGCTGTCTATCTTTAATATTTGTATTCTTCAGTGAAACTCTGAATGAGTTTCTATATAAAATAGACTGCAGTGTTCTTTACATTCGTGCATTATTTACTGAGGTTACGAGTCAGTGGCCATATGAAATGGAATCCTGACTAACCCACATGTGCATATTATCCACTGAGGCTATGAATGAGTGTCCAAATGAAATAGACTCCTGGCTACTCCACATTATTTACCGAGGCTCTGAATGAACGTCCATCGAAAATAGACTCCAAATTATTCTCCAAGTATGTATTATTCAGTGATGCTCAGAAGTGTTGGCCATATTAATTAGACTCTTTACCCTATCAATGGTCTCTCTTATTCACTGAGGATCAGAATCTGTGTCAACATAACATAGACACCTGACTGCACTACATTATTCAGTGAAACTCCGAATGAGTGACCACATGAAAATGTCTCCTGACAATTCTACAGGTGTGCATTACTTAGTGAGACTCTGAATGAGGGGATAAAAGTAAATTCTGAATATTTTTCCAGGTGTGTACACTTAGTGAGGCTCTCAATGAGTGGCCATAGGAAAGAGACTTCTGACAATTCCACAGGTGTGCATTATTCAGTGACTCGCTGGATTAGTGGCCATAAAAAATAGACTCCAGACGATATCACAAGTGTGTAATATTCAGTGAGGCTGTGAAAGAGGGGCCATATGAAACGGACTTCTAATTACTCCACGTGTGCATTATTCACTATTTGTCTGAATGAGGAGCCGTATGACATAGACTCCTCATTATTCTCCATGGGTGCATTACTCAAACAGGTTATGTATGAGTGTCCATACCAAATAAACTTCTGACACTTCACCAGGTGTGTATTACTCAGCGATACCTAGAATTGGAGTTCATATAAAACAGACTCCTGACTATCACCCAGGTGTGTATCATTCAGAAAGGGACTTAATTCCTGGATATCATAAACAGCCTCCTGATTCCTCCATAGAAGTTTATTATTCACGGAAACTTTGAATGAGAGGCCTGACTATTAAATAGACACCTGACTATTGCTCCATTGTGAATTATTGAATAAGGTTCCAAAGGAGTGGTAGTATGAAATAGAATCATGAGGATTCTCCAGGTGTGTATCATTCAGGGAGGCACAGAATGAGTGGCCATATAAAAAATGCTCGACCATTACCCTGGTGTGAATTACTCACTGAGGCCCTAAATGTGTGGCTTCATGCAGTAGACACTTAACTCTTCCCCAGGTGTTTATTATTGAATGAGTCTCTGAGTAAGGGGGCACAAAAAAGGGTCTCAGGTGTATTGCCCAGTTGTACATTACTTACAGAGAATCTGAATGTGTATCCATTTGAAGTAGACCCTTGACTGTTTCTGAGGAAAGTATTATTCACAGAGGCCCTGAACGAGTGCCCATGTGAAAGAGATTTCTGACTTATCAAATATACATATTATTCACTAAAACACTGAAAGAGTGGCCTAATAAAATAGACCCCATTTTACTCCACAGGTGTGCGTTATCCTTTGCCCCTCGAAATGAATCACCATGTGAAATATACAAGTGATTATTCCACAAATGTGCTGTATTCGAAGAGGTTCTGCATGAGTGTTTATATCAAATAGTCTCCTGACCCTCACATATGTGTATGTCATTCACGAAACTGCTTAATTTGGGTCTACTTTAAATAGGGTCTTCATTTCTCCACAGCTGTTTATTATGTACTTAAGCTCTGAATGATAGGCTAAATGAAATTGACTCCTTACTATTGCCCCTTTGTGCATTATTCGGTAATGCTGTGATTGAGTGGCCATATTACCTGGACCCTGATTATTCCATAGTTGTGTATTCCTTCGGGAGTTTCTGAATGAGTGACCACAAAAAATAGACTCCTGACTTTATCCTCTTGTCTATTTCTCAGCTCTGCATTTTTCACTGAGACGGTGGGTGTACGGTCATATCAAATAGTCTCTAGTCTGTTCCCCAGGTGTGACTTATGCAATGAGACTCTGAATAAGTGGTTATATATAATAGATTCCTGAGTATTTTCCACATACATAAGATTCCTCACTGAGGATTTGAATAAGTGGCCATGTGAAATACACACCTGACCTTTCCATAGGTATGTATTATGCTGTGTGGCTCTGAATGAGTGGCCATAATATAGAGAATAGAGACTCCTGAATACTCTTTAGGTTGCATGTTTACATTCGGCTCTAAATGAGTGGCTATAAGAAATAGAATCCTGACTTTCTGCAACGTGTATGTTATTCAGTTAGGCTCTGAATATGTGGCTATACGAAATAGAATTCTGACTACAATACAGGCGTTCCTTACTTAATGAAGCACTGAATCAGATGCCACAAGTAATAGCATACTAAATATTCCTCAGGTATGTATTATTTACTGAGGCTCGGGAGTTTTGGCCATATAAATTTTTTCTTGTCTAAACCACAGGCGTGTATTTTGAGTCTGACTCAAAATATTTGGGCATATGGAATAGACTAGTGACTATTCCAAAGTTGTGTATTACTCACACAGGCTTTGATTTTGTGGCCATTTAAAATAGACTGGGGTCTATTCCACACGTGTGCATTATTCCCTGAGGTAGTGAATGAGACACAATATAAAGTAGACTCCTAACACTTCCTCAGGTTTCTGTTACCCAGTGAGGCTCTTCTTGTGAGACCATATGAAACAGGAAGCTGTCTATCTTTAATATTTGTATTATTCAGTGAATCTCTGAATGAGTTGCTATATAAAATAGACTGCAGAGTACTTTATATTATTGCATTATTTACGGAGGTTACGAGTCAGTGGCCATATGAAATGGAATCCTGACTAATCCACACGTGCATATTTTCCACTGAGGCTATGAATGAGTGTTCAAATAAAATAGCCGCCTGGCTACTCCACATTATTTACCGAGGCTCTGAATGAACGTCCATCGAAAATAGACTCCAAATTATTCTCCAGGTATGTATTATTCAGTGAGGCTCAGCAGAGTTGGCCATATTAATTAGACACTTTACTATATCAAGGGTCTCTCTTATTTACTTGGGCTCTGAATCTGTGTCTACATGACATAGACTGCTGACTACACCACATTATTCAGTGACATTCCGAATGAGAGTCCACATGAAAAAGTCTCCTGACTATTCCCCAGGTGTGCATTACTTAGTGAGACTCTGAATGAGGGTATAAAAGTAAATCCTGAATATTTTTCTAGGTGTGTACATTTAGTGAGGCTCTCAATTAGTGGCCATAGGAAAGAGACTTCTGACTATTCCACAAGTGTGCTTTATTCAGTGACTCTCTGGATAAGTAGCCATAAAAAATAGACTCCAGACTATATCACAAGTCTGTAATATTCAGTGAGGATGTGAAAGAGGGGCCATATGAAAAGGACTTCTAATTACTTCACGTGTGCGTCATTCACTGTTTGTCTGAAGGAGGAGCCATAAGACTTAGACTCCTCATTATTTTCCATATGTGCATTATTCAAGCAGTTTATGTATGAGTGTCCATACCAAATAAACTCCTGTTTCTCCAGCAGGTGTGTATTACTCAGTGATACCCGGAATTAGAGTTCATATAAAAGAGACAACTGATTATCAGACAGGTGTGTATCATTCAGGAAGGCAGTTAATTCGTGGATATCTTAAACAGCCTCCTGATTCCTCCATAGAAGTTTATTATTCACTGAAACTTTGAATGAGAGGCCTGACTATCAAATAGACACCTGATTATTGTTCCATTGTGAATTATTCAGTAAGGTTCTAAATGAGTGGTAGAATGAAATAGAATCATGAGAATTCCCCAGGTGTGTATTATTCAGGGAGGCACAGAATGAGTGGCCATATAAAAAATGCTCGACTATTACCCTGGTGTGGATTACTCACTGAGGCTCTAAATGAGTGGCTGCATGAAGTAGACACATAACTGTTTCCCAGGTGTTCACTATTGAATGAGTCTCTGAGTAAGTGTGCACAAAAAAGAGACTCAGGAATATTGTCCAGGTTTTCATTACTTACAGAGACTCTGAATATGTAGCCATTTGAAGTAGACCCTTGACTGTTTCTGAGGAAAGTATTATTCACAGAGGCTCTGAGCGAGTGCCCATGTGAAAGAGATTCCTGACTCATCAGATACACATATTATTCACTAAAACACTGAAAGAGTGGCCTTATAAAATAAACCCCATTTTACTCCACAGGTGTGCGTTATTCTTTTACCCTCCAAACGAATCACCATGTGAAATACACAAGTGATTATTCCACACATGTGCAGTATTCGACGAGGTTCTGTATGAGTGTTTATATTAAATAGTCTCCTGAATCTCACAAATGTGTATGTCATTCACGAAGCTGGTTAATTTGGCTCTATTTTGAATAGGGTCTTCATTTCTCCACAGATGTTTTTTATGCACTTAAGCTCTAAATTACAGGCTAAGTGAAATAGACTTCTTACTATTTCCCCATTCTGCATTACTCGGTAATGCTGTGATTGAATGGCCATATGACCTGGACTCTGACTATTCCAAAAATGTGTATTCTTTTGGAAGTTTCTGAATGAGTGACTACATAAAATAGCCACCTGACTTTATCCTCTTGCCTATTTCTCAGCTCTGCATTTTTCACTGAGATGGTGGGTGTCCAGTCTTATCTATTAGTCTCTACTGTATTCACCAGGTGTGACTTGTGCAGTGAAACTCTGAATAAGTGGCTATATATAATAGATTTCTGAGTATTTTCCAGATAAATAAAATTCTTCAATGAGGATTTGAATAAGTGGCTATGTGAAATACACCCCTGACGTTTCCATAGGTCTGTATTATTCTGTGAGGCTCTGAATGAGTGGTCATAATACAGAGACTCCTGAATATTCCTTAGGCTTGCGTTTTCACAGTTGGCTCTAAATGAGTGGCTATATGAAATATAATCCTGACTTTCTCCAAGGTGTATGTTATTCAGTTTGGCTTTGAATATTTGGCTATACTAAATTGAATTCTGACTACAATACAGGAGTTTCTTATTTAAGGAAGCACTGAAATAGATACCACATGTAAAAGGATACTAAATATTCCTCACGTATCTATTATTCACTGAGGCTCTGAAACTTTGGCCATATAAAATTGTTTCCTGTCTAGACAACAGGCGTGTACTTTTGAGTCTGACACTAAATATTTGGGCATATGGAAAAGAGAAGTGACTAATCCAAAGTTATGTATTACTCACACAGAGTATGATTTTGTGGTCATATAAAATAGACTGGTGTCTATTCCACACGAGTGCATTATTCCCTGAGGTAGTAAATGAAAGGCTATATAAAGTAGACTCCTAACACTTCCCCAGGTTTCTGTTACTCAGTGAGGCATTTCTTTTGAGACAATATGACACAGGATGTTGTCTATCTTTAATATTTGCATTATTCAGTGAATCCCTGAATGAGTTGCTATATAAAATAGACTGCTGAGTACTTTACATTTTTGTATTATTTACAAAGGTTATGAGTCAGTGGCCATATGAAATGGAATCCGGACTAATCCACACTTGAATATAATCAAGTGAGGTTATGAATGAGTGTCCAAATGAAATAGACTTCTGGCTACTCCACATTATTTACCGAGGCTCTCAATGAACTTGCATCGAAAATAGACTCCAAATTATTCTCCATGTATGTATTATTCAGTGAGGCTCAGCAGAGTTGGACATATTAATTAGACACTTTACTATATCGAGGGTCTATCTTATTCACTGAGGCTCTGAATCTGTGTCTACATGACATAGACTTCTGACTACACCACAATATTCAGTGGCATTCTGAATGAGAGGCCACATGAAAAAGTCTCCTGACTATTTTCCAGGTGTGCATTACTGAGTGAGACTCTGAATGAGGGGATAAAAAAATTCCTGAATATTTTTCAAGCTGTGAACATTTAGTGAGGCGCTCAACGAGTGGCCGCAGGAAAGAGACTTCTGACAATTCCACAGGTGTGCATTATTCAGTGACTCTCTGGATTAGCGGCCATAAAAAATAGACTCCAGACGATATCACAAGTGTGTAATATTCAGTGAGGCTGTGAAAGAGGGGCCATATGAAACGGACTTCTAATTACTCCGTATGTGCGTTATTCACTATGTGACTGAATGTGGAGCCATATGACATAGACTCCTCATTATTCTCCATGTGTGCATTATTCAAACAGGTTATGTATGAGTGTCCATACCAAATAAACACCTGTCCCTCCCCCAGGGTTGTATTACTCAGCGATACCCCAAATTAGAGCTCATATAAAATAGACTCCTGGCAATCACCCAGGTGTGTATCATTCAGGAAGGCACTTAATTCGTGGATAACTTAAACAGCCTCCTGATTCCTCCATAGAAGTTTATTATTCACTAAAACGTTTAATGAGAGGCCTGACTATTAAATAGACACCTGACCATTGCTCCATTGTGAATTATTCCATAAGGTTCTAAATGAGTGGTAGTATGAAATAGTATCATGAGGATTCCCCAGGTGTGTATCATTTAGGGAGGCACAGAATGAGTGTCCAAATAAAAAATTCTCGATTATTACCCTGGTGTGGATTACTCACTGAGGCTCTAATTGAGTGGCTACATAAAGTAGACACTTAAATCTTCCCCAGGTGTTTATTATTGAATGAGTCTCTGAGTAAGTGTGCACAAAAAAAAGACTCAGGCCTTTTGCCCATGTATTCATTACTTACAGAGACTCTGAATGTGTAGCCATTTGATGTAGACCCTTTACTGTTTCTGAGGAAAGTATGATTCACAGAGGCTCTGAACGAGTGCCCATGTGAAAGAGATTCCTGACTTATCAGATATACATATTATTCGCTAAAACACTGAAAGAACGGCCTTATAATATAGACCCCATTTTACAACACAGGTGTGCGTTATTCTTTTACCCTCCAAACGAATCACCATGTCAAATATACAAGTGATTATTCCACACATGTGCAATATTTGACGAGCTTCTGTATGAGTGTTTATATCAAATAGTCTCCTGAACCTCACACATGTGTCTGTCATTCACGAAGCTGCTTAATTTGGGTCTATTTTGAATAGGGTCTTCATTTCTCCACAGATGTTTACTATGCAGTTAAGATCTGAATAGTAGGCTAAATGAAATGTACTTTTTACTATTGCCCTATTCTGCATTATTCGGTAATGCTGTGATTAAGTTTTCATATGACCTGGACTCTGACTATTCCCAAGGCGTGTATTCTTTCAGGGTTTCTGAATGAGTGACTACATAAAATAGACTGCTGACTCTATCCACTTGCCTATCTCTCAGCTCTACATTTTTCACTGAGACGGTGGGTGTACGGTCATATCTAATAATCTCTACTCTGTTCCCAGATGTGACTTGTGCAGTGACACTCTGCATAAGTGGCTATATATAATAGATTCCTGAATATTTTCCAGATATATAAGATTCTTCACTGAGGATTTGAAAAAGTGGCCATGTGAAATACACCCCTGACATTTCCATAGGTCTGTGTTATTCTGAGAGTCTCTGAATGAGAGGCCATAATATAGAGACTCCTGGATACTCCTTAGGCTTGCGATTTTACCTTTGTCTCCAAATGAGTTGCTATATGAAACAGAATCCTGATTTTCCCCAATGTGTATGTTATTAAGTTAGGCTCTGAATATGTGGCTATACAAAATAAAATTCTGAATACAATACAGGTTTTCCTTATTTAATAAAGCATTGAAATAGATGCCACATGTAATAGCATACTAAATATTCCTCAGGTATGTATTATTCACTGAGGCTCTGAAACTTTGGCCATATAAAGTTGTTTTCTGTCTAGAACAGAGGTGTGTATTTTTGAGTCTGAATCTAAATATTTGGGCATATGGAATAGTCTAGTGACTATTCCAAACTTGGGTATTACTCCCACAGGCTTTGATTTTGTGGCCAGATAAAATAGACTGGTGTTTATTCCACACGTGTGTATTATTCCCTGAGGTAGTAAATGAGAGGCTATATAAAGTAGACTCCTAACACTTTCCCAGGTTTCTGTTACTCAGTGAGGCTCTACTTGTGAGACCATATGAAATAGGATGCTGTCTATCTTTAATATTTTATTATTCTGTGAATCTCTGAATGAGTTGCTATATAAAATATACTGCTGAGTACTTTATATTTAAGCATTATTGACTGAGGTTACGAGTCAGTGGCCATATGAAATGGAATCCTGACTAATCCACTCGTGCATATTATCCACTGAGGCTATGAATGAGTGTCCAAATGATAAAGACTCCTGGCTACTCCACATTAGTTAACGAGGCTCTGAATGAATGTCAATCTGACATAGACTCCAAATTATTCTCCAGGTATGTATTATTCTGTGAGTCTCAGCAGAGTTGGCCATATTAATTAGAATCTTTACTATATCAAGGGTCTCTCTTATTCACTGAGGCTCTGAATCTGTGTCTACATGACATAGACTCCTGACTACACCACATTATCCAGTGTCACTCCGAATGAGAGGCCACATGAAAAAGTCTGCTGACTATTTCAAAGGTGTGAATTACTGAGTGAGACTATTAATGAGGGGATAAAAGTAAATTCTGGGGTGGAGGCTTCCCAGATGGCATTGTAGAGGTGACTCAGGATTGCAGCTCTCAGTGAAGGCCCAGAGGGTGAGTCCTATTTGCATTCTCAGACGAACTTTTTTTTGCCCACAGAGCTTTTAAAGTCCCAGGTGTGGGAGATACACGGGATCCTAGCACAGCCGGCTCACGTGTCCGGTTCGGATGGCATTGTGGCACAGTGGAACCCGGCACAGAACTGACTGGTCTGGGTGCCCTGTTAAACAGGCACTCTGAGATTTGGAAAGGCAGACTGGCATGTCCATCTGATTGAACGGTACTTGGACAATGAGCCAGACCAGGAGATTCCTGGTAGCGTGATCTGAGCCTGTGCAGTGGGCAGCGGCATGGGAGACCACACAGATCCCAGTGCCCTATTGGCAGGATACTGGGCGCAAGTGAGAGAGTCGATCGTTCAGCTTGGGAAGAGGAAGAGAGAGAGAGAGGATGGACTCTGAGGCAGGGAAATAGGAGATCAGGCTCGGCGGGTCCCACCCTCACAGGGAGAAGCAGGGCAGCGATTGGAGGCACTCAGGGCTGAGAGTTTTGCTGCCGGCATCAAGGAAGGTGCAGCCCGGTGGGGGAGGTGCACCCACTACTAAGGATGCAATCCGCCCCTACTGAAGTACTGCCCAGGACTGAAGCAGCCTGCAGTTGCCAAGGAAGCCTGACATAACAGAGAGACTCTGCCAGCAGAACAGAAGGCTCCACAGCAGAACGGAGCCCCACCGCAGCATGGTGGAACTGCGAAAGCAGGGCGGAGCCCCGGCTGGCAAATAGTGAATAAACTGCCTCCTAGAGGGGCAGGACAGTGCAAGTGATACTCATAAAGAAAGCCCCAACTCCCTCAGACAGAGCATCTAAGGGAGAACAAAAAGGGGGGGTTATAAGTTCTGTTGCAGCAGACATAAACACATCCTCCCAACAATCCTGAATGAACAACTGAACTCACAGCTCAGCACTGGAGCTCCTATAAAGCACAGACCGTCTCCTCAAGCAGCTCCCTGACCACTGTATATCCAAAGAGTCACCCCATAAAAGGACTAACCAGACTGACATTTGGCGGGCATCATTTTGGAACAAAGATAGCAGAAGAGGAAACTGGTAGCATCCCTCACTGTTCTGCAGCTGCTACAGGTGTACCCCAGAGAAGCAGGGCCTGGAGGGGACATCAGCACTCGTACAGAAGAGGGGCTAGACAATTAGAAGAAAAACTAAGTAACAGAAACACTTTATCATCAACAATCTGGGCGTCCACACAGAGACCCAATTGAGAAATCAGCAACTACTAAGACGACAGGAGAATAAATACATAAAGATGGGGAAAAAGCAGCGCAAAAAGGAGAAAAACACCCGAAACCAAAACATCTCATTTTCTACAAAAGGACCCAAACTCCTCACCAGCAGGGAAACAAAGCTGGATGGAAAATGAGTGTGACGAAATGACGGAATCAGACTTCAGAAAGTGGATAATGAGAAACTTCAGTGAGCTAAAAGAACATGTTCTAAATCAGTGTAAAGTAATTAAGAAATTTGAAAAAAGATTTGAAAAAAGATTCGAGGAAATGATAACAAGAATGGACAACTTAGAGAGGAATATGAATGAATTGAAGGAGCTGAAAAACAGAACACGAGAAAGTCGCAAAGCATGCACAAGTTTCAACAGCCGAATTTACCAAGCAGAAGAAAGAATATCAGAAGTCGAAGATCACCTCAATGAAATAAAAGAAGAAACCAAGATTAAAGAAGAAAGTGCAAAAAAGAATGAACAAAATCTCAAAGAAATGTGGGACTACGTAAAGAGACCCAACCTACGTTTGATAGGTGTACCAGAATGTGATGAAGAGAATGAATCCAAGCTGAAAAACACTCTTCAGGATATTATCCAAGAAAATTTCCCCAATCTGGCAAAACAGGTCAATACTCAACTCCAGGAAATACAGAGAACACCACAAAGATACTCTGCAACAAGAGCAACCCCAAGGCACATAATCATCAGATTCACCAGGGTTGAAATGAAGAAGAAAATACTAAGGGCAGTGAGAGAGAAAGGTCCGGTCACCCACAAAGGGAAGCCCATCAGACTCACAGCAGATCTCTCGACAGAGACTCTACAAACCAGAAGAGGGTGGGGGCCAATATTCAACATCAGTAAAGAAAAAAATTTTCACCCAGAATTTTATATCCAGCCAAACTGAGATTCATAAGTGAAGGAAAAATAAAATCCTTCATGAACAAGCAAGTACTCAAAGATATTGTCACCACTAGACCTGCTTTACAAGAGCTCGTGAAGGAGGCACTACACATAGAAAGAAACAACCAGTACCAGCCATCCTAAAAGCATACCAAATGCTAAAGAGCATCAACAAAATGAAGATTCTACATGAAACAATGGGCAAAACAGCCAGCTAGCATCAAAATGGCAGTATCAAATTCACACATAACAATATTAACCCTAAATGTAAATGGGCTAAATGCACCAATCAAAAGACACAGACTGGCAAATTGGATAAAAAGCCAAAACCCATCGGTGTGCTGTATCCAGGAAACCCACCTCACACACAAGGATACACAAAGTCTCAAAATAAAGGGATGGAGGAAGATTTACCAAGCAAATGGAGAGCAAAAAAAAAGCAGGAGTTGCAAGTCTCTTCTCTGATAAAATAGACTTTTAAACCAACAAAGATGAGAAGGGACAAAGAAGGTCATTACATAATAATAAAAGGATCGATAGAACAAGAAGAGCTAACGATCCTAAATATATATGGACACAATGCAGGAGCACCCAGATATATAAGGCAAGTTCTCAATGACTTACAAAGAGATTTAGACTCCCACACAATAATAGTGGGAGACTTTAACACTCTACTGTCAATATCAGACAGATCAACCAGACAGAAAATTAACAAGGATATCCAGGACTTGAACTCAGACCTGGAACAAGCAAACCTGATAGACATTTACAGAACTCTCCACCCCAAATCCACAGAATATACATTCTTCTCAGCACCACATCACACCTACTCCAAAATTGACCACATAATTGGAAGTAAAGCACTTCTCAGCAAATACAAAACAACTGAAATCATAACAGTCTCTCAGACAATAGTGCAATCAAGTTGGAACTCAGGATTCAGAAAATAACTCAGAACCGCACAGATTCATGGAAACTGAACAACTGGCTCTTGAAGGTTGATTGGATAAACAATGAAATGAAGGCAGAAATGAAGTTCTTTAAAACCAATGAGAATGAAGACACAACGTACCAGAATCTCTGGGACACATTTAAAGCAGTCTGTAGAGGAAAATATATAGCAATAAGTGCCCACATGAGAAGAGTGGAGAGATCCAAAATTGACACCCTATCGTCAAAATTGAAACAGCTGGAGGAGCAAGATCAAAAAAGCTCAAAACCTAGCCGAAGACAAGAAATAACTAAGATCAGAGCAGAACTGAAGGAGATAGAGACAAGAAAGTCCCTTCAAAAGACCAATAAATCCAAGAGCTGGTTTTTGGAAAAGATCAACAAAATAGACAGACCACTAGCCAGACTGATAAAAAAGAAAAGGGAGAACAACCAAATAGATGCAATAGAAAACGATAATGTGGAAATAACCACAGATTCCACAGAAATTCAAACCATCATCAGTGAATACTACAAACAACTTTATGCACATTAACTAGTAAACCAGGAAAAAAAGAATAAATTTCTGGACGCCTGTGTCCTCCCAAGCCTAAAGCAGGAGGAAGCCGAAACTATGAATAGACCAATAAAAGGTCTGAAGTTGAGGCAGCAAGAAAAAGCCTAGGACACACAAAAGCCCATGTCCAGATGTGTTCACAGCTGAATTCTACCAGACACACAAACAGGATCTGGTACCATTCTTTCTGAAACTATTCCAAATAATTCAAAGAGAGGGAACCCTTCCCAAATCATTTTATGAGACCAACATCATCCTGATACCAAAACCCGGCAGAGACTCAACACGAAAAGAAAACTTCAGGCCAATATCCATGATGAACATAGATGCAAAAATCTTCAATAAAATACTGGCAAACCAATTGCAGCAGCACATTAAAAAAACTTGTCCATCATGATTAAGTAGGATTCATCCTGGGATGCAAGGCTTGTTCAACATACGCAAGTATATAAATGTATTTCACCACATAAACAAAAGCAAAAGCAAATACCACAGGATTATCTCAATTGACGCAGAGAAGGCATTTGACAAAATTCAACAGTATTTTTTGCTAAAAACCCTCAATAAACTTGGTATTGATGCAACATATCTCAAAGTAATAAAAGGTATTTACGACAAACCAACAGCCAATATCATACATAATGGGCAAAAAGTGGAAGCATTCCCTTTGAAATCCGGCACTAGACAAGGATGCCCTCCTTCACCACTGCTATTCAACATTGTACTGGAAGTTCTAGCCAGAGCAATCAGGCAAGAAAAAGAAATAAAGGGTATTTAAATAGAAAAGGCGGAAGCCAAATTGACTCTATTTGCAGACGAAATGATAGTAAACCTAGAAGACCCCATCACCTCAGCCCAAAAGCTCCTGAAACTGATAAGCAACTTCAGCAAAGTCTCAGGATATAAAATCAATGTTCAAAAATCACAAGCATTCCTATACACCAATAACAGACTTAAAGAGAACCGAATCAAGAACGAACTGCCATTCACAATTGCTACAAAGAAAATAAAACGCATAGGTATATAAATCACAAGGAATGTAAGGGACCTCGTTAAGGAAAACTACAAACCACTGCTCAACGAAATAAGAGAGGACACAAACAGATGGAGAAACATTCCATGTTCGTGTTTAGGAAGACTCAATATCGTGAAAATTGCTATTCTGCCCAAAGTTATTTACACAATCAATGTGATCCCCATCAAAATACCATTGAAATTCTTCACAGAACTGGAAAAAACACCATGAACTTCATATGGAACCAAAAGAGACGCCGCATAGCCAAGTCAATCCTAAGCAAAAAGAACACAGCCGGAGGCATCACACTACCAGACTTCAAACTATACTACAAGGCCACAGTAATCAAAACAGCATGGTACTGGTACCAAAACAGAAATATAGACCAATGGAACAGAACAGAGGCATTGGAGGCAACACAATATATCTATAACTATATTATCTTTGATAAACCAAACAAAAACAAGCAATGGGGAAAGAATTTCCTGTTTAATATATGGTGTTGGGAAAACTGGCTAGCCATGTGCAGAAAGCAGAAACTGGACCCCTTCCTGACACCTTACATTAAAATTAACTCCAGATGGATTAAAGACTTAAACATAAGACGTGACACCATAAAAACCCTAGAAGAAAATCTAGGCAAAACCATTCAGGACATAGGAGTAGGCAAGGACTTCATGACCAAAACACCAAAAGCATTGGCAACAATAGCTAATATAGAAAAATGGGACCTAATCAAACTCCACAGCTTCTGCATGGCAAAAGAAACAGTCACTCGGGGGAATCGGCAACCATCTGAATGGGAAAAATATCTTTGCAGTTTACACATCTGACAAAGGGCTCATATCCAGAATTTACAAAAAAACTCAAACAGATTTACAGGAAAAATCAAACAATCCCATTCGAAAATGGGCAAAAGATATGAACAGACACTTTACAAAAGAAGACATACATGAGTCCAACAAACACATGAAAAAACGCTCATCATCACTGGTCATTAGAGAGATGCAAATCAAAACCACATTGAGATACCATCTCACTCCGGTTAGAATGGCGATCATTAAAAAATCTGGAGACAGTAGATGCTGGAGAGGATGTGGAGAAAAAGGAACACTCTTACACTGTTGGAGGGAGTGTAAATTAGTTCAGCCATTGTGGAAGACAGTGTTAGGATTCCTCAAGGACCTGGAAATAGAAATTCCATTTGACCCACCAATCCCATTACTGGTTATATATCCAAAGGACTATAAATCGTTCTTCTATAAGGACACATGAACACGAATGTTAATTGCAGCACATTTTACAATATCAAAGACCTGGATCCAACCAAAATGCCCATGGATGATAGACTGGTCCAGGAATATGTGGCACATATACACCATGGAATATTATGCAGCAATCAAAAATGATGAGTTTGTGCATATTCTCACTCATAGGCGGGTGAGGAAAATGAGAACAAATGGACACAGGGAGGGGTTCTACTACACACTGGGGACTATTGGGGGGAATGGGGGAGAGACAGCGGGGGGCGCTTGGGAGGGATAACCTTGGGACAAATGCCAAGTGTGGGTGAAGGGTAGAAATGTAGCAAAACACACTGTCATGTGTGTACCTATGCAACTACCTTGCACGTTCTGCACATGTATTCCAAAAGCTATAATGAAATACAAATTTAAAAAAATGATGAGTTTGTGTCCTTTGTAAGGACATGGATGAATCTGGAGAACATCATTCTCAGCAAACTGACGCAAGAACAGAAAAAGAAATACCGCATATTCTCACTTAAAGGCTGGTGAGAAAAGTGAGAAAACACGGACAAAATGAGGGGGTCTACTACACACTGGGGTCAATTGGAAGGAAGGGAGGAGAGACATTGGGGGGCTGGGGAGCGATAGCCTGGGGATAAATGCCAAGTGTGGGTGAAGGGGAGGAAGGCAGCAAAGCACACTGACATGTGTGTACCTATGCAACTATTTTGCACGTTCTGGACTTGTACCCCCAAACCTATAATGCAATAAAAAAATAATAAAAAGAAATTATTCTCCAGGTATGTATTATTCAGTGAGGCTTATCAGAATTGGCCATACTAATTAGACTCTTTACTATATCAAGGGTTTCTCTTATTCACAGAGATTCTGAATCTCGGTCTACATGACATAGACTCCTGACTGCACCACATCATTCAGGGACACCCCGAATGAGGGGCGACATGAAAAAGTCTCCTGACTATTCCACAGGTGTGCGTTACTTAGTGAAACACTGAGTGAGGCGATAAAGGTAAATCCTGAATATTTTTCCAGGTGTGTACATTTAGTGAGGCTCTCAATGAGTGACCATAGAAAAGAGGCTTCTGACGTTTCCACAGGTGTGCATTATTCAGTGACTCTCTGGATTATTGGCCATAAAAAAATAGACTCCAGACCATATCACAAGTGTGTAACATTCAGTGAGGCTGTGAAAGAGGGGCCATATTAAACGGACTTCTAATTACTCCACATGTGTGTCATTCACTGTTTGTCTGAATGAGGAGCCTTATGATATAGATTCCTCATTATTCTACATGTGTGCATTATTCAAACAGGTTATGTATGAGTGTCCATACCAAATAAACTCCTGACACTGCCCCAGGTGTGTGTTATTCAGCAATACCCAGAATTAGAGTTCATATAAAATAGACCCCTGACTATCACCCAGGTGTGCATCATTCAGGAAGGCACTTAATTCGTGAATATCTTAAACAGCCTCCTGATTCCTTCATAGAAGTTTATTATTCACTGAAACTTAGAATGAGAGGCCTGAGTATTAAATAGACACCTGACTATTGCTCCATTGTGAATTATTCAATAAGGTTCTAAATGAGTGGTAGTATGAAATAGAATCATGAGAATTCCCAAGGTGTGTATCATTCAGGGAGGCACAGAATGAGTGGCCATATAAAAAATGCTCGACTGTTACCCTGGCGTGGATTACTCACTGAGGCTCTAAATGAGTGGATACATGAAGTAGACACTTAACTCTTCCCCAGGTGGTTATTATTGAATGAGTCTCTGAGTAAGTGGACTCAAAAAAGAGACTCAGGTGTATTGCCCATGTGTTCATTACTTACAGAGACTCTGAATGTGTAGCCATTTGAAGTAGATGATAGATTGTTTCTGAGGAAAGTATTATTCACAGAGGCTCTGAACGAGTGCCCATGTGAAAGAGATTCCTGACTTATCAGATATACATATTATTCAGTAAAACACTGAAAGAGTGGCCTTATAAAATAGACCCCATTTTACTCCACAGGTGTGCGTTATTCTTTTACCCTCCAAACGAATCACCATGTGAAATATACAGGTGATGATTCCACACATGTGCAGTATTTGAAGAGGTTCTGTATGAATGTTTATATCAAATAGTCTCCTGACCCTTACATTTGTGTATGTCATTCATGAAGCTGCTTAATTTGGGTCTACTTTCATTAGAGTCTTCATTTCTCCACAGCTGTTTATTAGGAACTTAACTCTGAATGATAGGCTAAATGAAATAGACTTCTTACTATTGCCCTATTGTGCATTATTGGGAATGCTGTGATTGAGTGGCCATATGACCTGGACCTTGACTATTCCCCAAGGAGTGTATTCTTTCGTGAGTTTCTGAATGAGTGTCCACATAAAATAGACTCCTGACTCTATCCTCTTTAATATTTCTCAGCTCTGCATTTTTCACTGAGACGGTGTGTATACAGTCATATCAAATAATCTCTAGTCTGTTCTCCAGGTATGACTTGTGCAGTGAGACTCTGAATACGTGGCTATATATAATAGATTCCTGAGTAGTTTACAGATATATAAGATTCTTCACTGAGGATTTGAATAAGTTACCCTGTGAAATACACCCCTGACCTTTCCATAGGTCTGTATTATTTTGTGAGGCTCTGAATATGTGGCCACAACATAGAGACTCCTGAATACTCCTTAGGCTTGCGTTTTTACACTCGGCTCTAAATGAGTGGCTATATGAAATAGAATCCTGACTTTCCCCATGGTGTATGTTATTCAGTTAAGCTATGAATATGTGGCTACACAAAATAGAATTCTGACTACAATACAGGGGTTCCTTATTTAATGAAGCACTGAAATAGATGCCACATGTAATAGCATACTAAATATTCCTCAGGTATGTATTATTCACTAAGGCTCCAAAACTTTGGCCACATGAAATTGTTTCTTACTAGTGCACAGGTGTCTATTATTGACTATGACTCTAAATATTTGGGCTTATGAAATAGACTAGTGACTATTCCAAAGTTGCATATTACTCACACAAGTTTTTATTTTGTGGCCATATAAAATAAACTAGTGTCTATTCCACACGTGTGCATTATTCCCTTAGGCTGTAAATGAGAGGCTATATAATATAGACTCCTAACACTTCCTCATGTGTGTATTACTTAGTGAGGCTCTTCTTGCGTGACCATATGAAACAGGATGCTGTCTATCTTAAATAATTGTATTATTCTAAAATGAGAACACATGGACACAGGTAGGGGTTCTACTACACACTGTCGTCTATGTGGGGGAATGGGGGAGTGATAGCGGGAGGCGCTGGGGAGGGATAGCCTGGGCATAAATGCCAAGTGTGGGTGAAGTGGAGGAAGGCAGCAAAACACACTGCCATGTGTGTACATAGGCAACTATCTTGCAGGTTCTGTACATGCACCCCCAAACCTATAATGCAATAAAAATTTTTTAAAAAAATTTTTAAATAATAATTGTATTATTCAGTGAATTCCTGAATGAGTGGCTATATAAAATACACTGCAGAGTACTTTATATTTGTGCATTATTCACTGAGGTTATGAGTCAGTGGCTATATGAAATAGAATCCGGACTAATCCACACGTGCATATTATCCACAGAGGCTATGGATGAGTGTTCAAATAAAATAGACACCTGGCTACTCGACAGCTGTGCATTATTCACTGAGGCTGTGAATGGATTTCCATCGAAAATACACAAATTATTTTCTGGGTGTGTATTATACAGTGAGGCTCAGAAGATGCGAATATATAAATTATATTTCTCATTATAGGAAGTGTCTGTCTTATTCACTGAGGCTCTTCATATGTGTTTACATGAAATAGACTCCTGACTACACCACATTATTCAGTGACACTCCGAATGAGAGGCCAAATTAAAAGGTCTCCTGACTATTCCACATGTGCGCATTATTTAGTGAGACTCTGAATGAGGGGATAAAAGTAAATCCTGGCTATTTTCCCAGGTGTGTACACTTAGTGAGGCTCTCAATGAGTGGCCATAGGAAAGAGACTTCTGACTATTCCGCAGGTGTGCATTATTCAGTGATTCTCTGAATGAGTGGACATAAAAATAGACTCCAGACTATATCAGAAGTGTCTAATATTCAGTGAGGCTGTGAAACAAGGGCCATAGGAAACAGACTTCTAATTACTTCACATGTGCGTTATTCACTGTTGGTCTGAATGAAAAGCCCTATGACAAAGACTCCTCATTATTCTCCATGTGTGCATTATTCAAACAGGTTCTGTCCATACCAAATAGACTTCTGACACTCCCCCAGGTGTGTATTACTCAGCAAAACCCAGAATTAGAGTTCATATTAAATAGACTCCTGACTATCACCCAGGAGTGTATCATTCAGAAAGGCAATTAATACGTGGATATCTTAAACAGCGTCCTGATTACTTCATAAAAGTTTATTATTCACAAAAAGTTTGAATGTGATGCCATACAAAATAGACACCTGACTATTGTTCCATTGTAAATTATTCAATAAGGTGCTAAATGAGGGGTAGTATGAAATAGAATTCTGAGGATTCCCCATGTGTGTATCATTTAGGGAGGCCCACAATGAGTGGCCATATTAAAAAAATGCTCGACTATTACCCTGGTGTGCATTATTTACTGAGACTTTAAATGAGTGGCTACATGAAGTAGACTCTTAACTCTTCCCCAGGTGTGTGATATTGAATGAGACTCTGACTAAGTGGGCATAAAGAAGAGGCTCAGGTTTATTGCTAAGGTGTTCATTACTTACAGAGACTCTGAATCTGTAGCCATTTGAAGTAGACCCTTGACTATTTCTGAGGGGAGTATTATTCACAGAGGCCCTGAATGAGTGGCCATGTGAAAGAGATTCCTGACTTATCAGATACACATATTATTCACCAAAACACTATAAGGGTGGCCTTATGAAATAGACCCGATTTTACTCCACAGGTGTGCGTTATTTTTTGACTCTCCAAATGAATCACCATAAGAAATAGACTAGTGATTTTTTCCCACATGTACACTATTTGAAGAGCTTCTGTATGAGTGTCCATATCAAATAGTCTCCTGACTCTCACACATTTGTGTATCATTCACAGAGCTGCTTAATTTGGGAATACCGTTAATAGGTTCCTGACTACTCGACAGCTGTTTATTACACACTGAAACTCTGAATGAGAGGCCATATGAAATAGACATTTTACTATTGCCCCATTGTGCATTATTCGATAATGCTGTGATTGAGTGGCCATATGACTTTGACTCTGACTACTCTTAAGGTGTGTATTCTTCAGTGAGTTTCTGAACGATTGACCACATAAAATATACTCCTGACTCTATCCTCTTTACTATTTCTGAGCTCTGCATTTTTCACTGAGTCGCTGGTTTAACGGTCATATCAAATACTCACCAGACAATTCCCAATTTGTGCATTATTCAGTCAGTCTCTAAATACGTGAATATATATAATATTATCCTGAATATTTTCCAGATATATATGATTCTTCACTGAGATTCTGAATAAGTAGCCATGTGAAATACACTCCTGATGTGTCCATATGTCTCTATTTTTCTGTGAGGCTCTGAATGAGTGGGCATAAATTAGAGGCTTCTGAATAATCCTCAGACGAGCGTTTTTATATTTGGCTCTAAATGAGTGGCTATACAAAATAGAATCCTGACTTTTCCCAAGGTGTATGTTATTCATTTAGGATCTAAATATGTGGCTGTAGGAAATATAATTCTGACTACAATACAGGTGTTTATTATTCAATGAAGCTCTGAAATAGATGCCACATGTAATAGCGTCCTGAGTATTCCCCAGGTATGTATTATTCACTGAGGATCTGAAACTTTGGCCATATGAAATTGTTTCCTGACTAGTCCACAGGTGTGTATTATTGACTCTGATTGTAAATATTTGGGCATATTGAATAGACTAGTGACTATTCAAAAGTTATGTATTACTCACACAGGCTTTGATTTTGTGGCCATATAAAATAGACTAGTGTCTATTACACACGTGTGCATTATTCCCTGAGGCTGTAAATGAGAGGCTATATAAAGTAGACTCCTAACACTTCCCCAGGTGTGAGTTACACAGTGAGGCTTTTCTTGTGTGACCATATAAAAGAGGATGCTGTCTAACTTAAATATTTGTATTATTCAGTGAATCTCTTAATGAGTGCCTACATAAAATAGACTGCTGAGTCCTTTACATTTGTGCATTATTCACTGAGGTTATGAGTCAGTGGCCATATAAAATGGATTCCTGACTAATTCTCATGTGCATATTGTCCACTGAGGCTATGAATGTGTGTCCAAATAAAATAGACTCCTGGCTACTCCACAGGTGTGCATTATTTACCGAGGCTCTGAATGCATGTCCATCGAAAATAGACTCCAAATTATTCTCCAGGTGTGTATTATTCAGTGAGGCTCAGAAGATGTGGCCATATTAATTAGACTCAGTGACACTCCGAATGAGAGGCCACATGAAAAATTCTCCTGACTATCCCACAGGTGTGCATTATTTAGTGAGACTCTGAATAAGGGGATAAAAGGAAAGCCTGACTGTTTCCCCAGGTGAGGACCTTTAGTGAGGCTCTCAATGAGTGGCCATAGAAAAGAGACTTCTACGTATTCCACAGGTGTGAATCATTCACTGATTCTCTGAGTGAGTGGTCATAAAAAATAGACTCCAGATTATATCACAAGTGTGTAATATTCAGTGAGGCTGTGAAAGAGGGCCATATGAAACATACTTCTAATTACTCCACATGTGCGTTACTCACTGTCTGAATGAGTTGACATATGACATCGGCTCCTCATTATTCTTCATGTGTGCATTATTCAAACAGGTTCTGTATGAGCGTCCATACCAAATAGACTCCTGACACTCCCCCAGGTGTGTATCACTCAACAATACCCAGAATTAGAGTTCATATGAAATAGACTCCCCACTATCACACACTTGTTTATCATTCATGAAGGTACTTAATTCGTGGCTATCTTAAACAGAGCCCAGATTACTCCAGAGAAGTTTATTGTTCACTGAAACTTTGAATGAGACTCCATATAAAATATACACCTGATTATTGTCCCATTGTTAATTATTCAATAAATTTCTAAATGAGTTGCTGTATGAAATAGAATCCTGAGAATTGTTCAGGTGTATATCATTCAGGGAGGCACAGAATGAGTGGCCATATAAAAAATGCTCGACTATTACCCTGGTGTGCATTATTCCCTGAGGCTCTAAATGAGTGGCTACATGAAGTAGACTCTTAACTCTTCCCCAGGTGTGTATTATTGAATGAGACTCTGACTAAGTGGGCATAAAAAGGAGACTCAGCTGTATTGCCCAGGTGTTCATTACTTACAGAGACTCTAAATGTGTAGCCATTTGAAGTAGACCCTTGACTACTTCTGAGGGGAGTATTATTCACAGAGGCCCTGAACAAGTGGCCATGTGAAAGAGATTCCTGACTTATCAGATATTCATATTATTCACTAAAACACTTAAAGTGTGGCCTTGTGAAATAGACCCCATTTAACACCACAGGTGTGCGTTATTTTTTGAGTCTCCAAATGAATCACCATATGAAATAGACTAGTGATTATTCTCCACATGTGCTGTACTCGAAGAGGTTCTGTATGAGTGTCCATATCAAATTGTCTCCTGACTCTCACGCATGTTTGTATCATTCACAGAGCTGCGTAACTTGTGGCTACCTTAAATAGGGTCATGACTACTCCAGAGCTGTTTATTACAAACCGAAGCTCTGAATGGGAGTCCATATGAAAGAAAATCCTTACTATTGCCCCATTGAGCATTATTCGGTAATGCTGTGATTGAGGGGCCATGTGAAATGGACTCTGAGTATTCCCAAAGTGTGTATTTTTCAATGAGTTTCTGAAGGAGTGACCACATAAAATAGACTCCTGACTCTATCCTCTTGACTATTTCGCAGGTCTGCATTTTCCACTGAGTCACTGGGTGAATGGTCATATCAAAAATCTGTAGACCATTCCCAATGTTTGCATTATTCAGTGAGTCTTTGAACAAGTGGCTATGTATAATAGAGTCCTTAGTTTTTCCAGATATATATGATACTTCACTGAGGTTTTGAATAAGTGGCCATGTGAAATGCACTTCTGAATTTTCCATAGTTCTGTTTTCTTCTGTAAGGCTCTGAATGAGTGGCTATAAAATAGAGACTCCTTAATACTCCGCAGGTGTGCATTTCTACATTCGGCTCTAAATGAGTGGCTATACAAAATAGAATCTTGTATTTCCCCAAGGTGTATGTTATTCACGTAGGCTCTGAATATGTGGCTATGCAAAATAGAATTCTGACTACAATAGAGGTGTTCCTTATTCAATGAAGCTCTGAAATAGATGACACATATAATAGCGTCCTGAGTATTTCTCAGGTATGTATTATTCACTGAAGCTCTGAAACCTTGGCCATATGAAATTGTTTCCTGACTAGTACAAAGGCGTGTATTATTGACTCTGACTCTAAATATTTGGGCATAAGGAATAGACTAGTGACTATTCCAAAGTTTTGTATTACTCACACAGGCTTTGATTATGTGGCCATATAAAATTGACCAGTGTCTATTCCACACATGTGCATTATTCGCTGAGGCTGTAAATGAGAGGCTATATAAAGTAGACTCCCAATACTTCCCTAGGTGATTGTTACACAGTGAGGCTGTTCTTGTGTGATCATATAAAACAGGATGCTCTCTATCATAAATATTTGTATTATTCAGTGTATCTCTGAATGTGTGGCTATATGAAATAGACTTCTGAGTACTTTACATTTGTGCGTTACTCACTGAGGTTATGAGTCAGTGGCCATATAAAATGAAATCCTGACTAGTCCACACGTGCATATTGTCCAATGAGGCAAGGAATGAGTGACCAAACAAAATGGACCGCTGGCTAATCCACAGGTGTGCATTATTTACTGAGGATCTGAATGAATGTCCATCGAAAATAGACTCCAAATTATTCTGCAGGTGTGTATTATTCAGTGAGCCTCAGAAGACGTGGTCATATTAATTAGATTCCTTACTAGAGCAAGGGTCTGTCTTATTCACTGAGGCTCTGAATATCTGTCTACATGAAATAGACTCCTGACTACACCACATTACTCAGTGACACTCCGAATGAGAGGCCACATGAAAAAGTCTCCTTACTATGCCACATGTGTGTATTATTCAGTGAGATTCTGAGTGAGGGGATAAAAGTAAATCCTGACTATTTCCCCAGGTGAAGAACTTTTGTGAGGCTCTCAATGAAGAGCCATAGAAAAAACACTTCTGTCTATTCCGCAGGTGTGCATCATTCAGTGATTCTCTGAGTGAGTGGTCATAAAAAATAGACTCCAGATTATATCACAAGTATGTAATATTCAGTGAGGCTGTGAAAGAGGGCCATAGAAAACAGACTTCTAATTACTCCACATGTGCATTATTCACTGTTTGTCTGAATGAGTAGCCTTATGACATAGACTCCTGATTATTCTCCATGTGTGCATTATTCAAACAGGTTCTGTATGAGCGTCCATACCAAATAGACTCCTGACACTCCTTCAGGTGTGTATCACTCAGCGATACCCAGAAGTAGAGTTCATATGAAATAAACTGCCGACTCTCACCCAGGTGTGTATTATTCAGGAAGGCACTTAATTCGTGGATATCTTAAACAGCATCCTGATTACTCCATATAAGTTGATTATTCACTGAAACTTTGTTTAAGGGGCCACATAAAATAGACAGCTGACTATTGCTCCATTGTGAATTATTCAATAAGGTTCTAAATGAGTGGTAGTATGAAATAGAATTATGAGGATTCTTCAGGTGTATATCATTCAGGGAGGCAAAGAATGAGTGGCCATATAAAAAATGCTCGACTATTACCCTGTTGTGCATTATTCACTGAGGCTTTAAATGAGTGTCTACATGAAGTAGACCCTAAACTCCTGCGCAGGTGTTTATTATTGAATGAGACCCTGACTAAGTGGGCATAGAAAAGAGACCCCAGTGTATTGCCCAGGTGTTCATTACTTACACAGAGTCTGAATGTGTAGCCATTTGAAGTAGACCCTTGACTATTTCTGGGAGGAGTATTATTCACAGAGGCCCTAAACGAGTGGCCATGTGAAAGAGATTCCAGACCTATAAGATATAAATATTATTCACTAAAACAGTAAAAGTGTGGTCTTATGAAATAGACCCCATTTTACTCCACAGGTGTGCGTTATTTTTTGACTCTCCAAACGAATCACCATATGAAACAGACTAGTGATTATTCCCCACATATGAAGTATTCAAAAAGATTCGGTATGAGTGTCCATATCAAATAGTCTCCTGACTATCACACGTGTGTTTATCATTCACAGAGCTTATTTATTTTGGACTACATTAAATAGGGTCCTCAATTCTAAAATGCTGTTTATTTTGCACTGAAGCTTTTAATGAGAGGCCCTACAAAATAGACTTCTTACTATTGCCCCATTGTGCATTATTAGGTAATGCTGTGATTAAGTGTCCATATGACCTGGACCCTTTCTATTACTAAAATGTGTATTCTTCAGTGAGTTTCTGAACGTGTGACCACAAAAAAATAGACTCCTGACTCTATCCTCTTGACTATTTCTCAGCTCTGCATTTTCCACTGAGTCGCTGGGTGAACGGTCATGTCAAATAGTCTCCAGACTATTCCCCAGGTGTCCATTATTCAGTGACTCTCTGAATACCTGGCTATATATAAGAGAATTCTGACAATTTTCCAGATATATATGATTCTTCAGTGAGGTTTTGAATAAGTCACAATGGAAAATACAGCCCTGACGTTTCCATAGGTCTGTATTATTCTGTGAGGCTCTGAATGGGTGACCATAAAATGGAGACTCCTGAATGCTCCTCAGGCATGCATTTTTACATTCGGCTGTAAATGAGTGGCTATACAAAATAGAATCCTGATTTTTCCCAAGGTATATGTTACTCAGTTAGCCTCTGAATATGCGACTATATGAAAGAGAATTCTGACTACAATACACGTGTTCCTTATTCAATGAAGCTCTAAAATAGATGCCACATGTAATAGAGTCCTGATTTTTCCTCAGGTATGCATTATTCACTGAGGCTCTGAAAGTTTGGCCATATTAAATAGTTTTCTGACTAGTTCACAGGTGTGTATTATTGACTCTGACTCTAAATATTTGGGCATATGGAATAGACTAGTGACTATTCCAAAGTTTATTATTACTGACTCAGGCTTTGATTTTGTGGCCATATAAAATAGACTAGTGACTATTCCACACGTTTGCATTATTCTCTGAGGCTGTAAATGAGAGGCTATATAAAGTAGACTCCTAACGCTTCCCCAGGTGTCACTCAGTGAGGCTTTTCTTGTGTGACCATATAAAACAGGATGCTCTCTATCTTAAATATTTGTATTATTCAGTGAATCTCTGAATGAGTGCCTATGTGAAATAGACTGCTGAGTACTTTACATTTGGCAATTATTCACTAAGGTTACGAGTCAGTGGCCATATAAAATGGAATCCTGACTAATCCTCATGTGCATATTGTCCACTGAGGCGATGAATGTGTGTCCAAATGAAATAAACTCCTGGCTACACCATAGGTGTGCATTATTTACTGAGGCTCTGAATGAATATCCATTGAAAATAGACTCCATTCTCCAGGTGTGTATGCTTCAGTGAGGCTCAGAAGATGTGGCCATATTAACTAGATTTTTTACTATAGCTAGAATCTGCCTTATTCACTGAGGCTCTGAATATGTGTCTACATAAAATAGACTCGTGACAACACCACATTATTCAGTGACCCTCCGAATGATAGGCCACATGAAAATGTCTCCTGAATATTCCACAGAGAGACTTATGACTGTTCTGCAGGTGTGCATTATTGAGTGATTCTCTGAATGAGTGGCCATAAAAAGCAGACTCCAGACTATATCACAAGGGTGTAATATTCAGTGAGGCTGTGAAAGAGGGGCCATATAAAACAGACCTCTAATTACTCCACATGTGCGTTATTCACTGTTTGTCTGAATGAGGAGCCGTATGACAAAGACTCCTTATTGTTCTGCGTGTGTGCATTATACAAACGGGTTCTGTATCAGTTTCCATACCAAATTGATACCTGACACTTTCCAAGGTGTGTATTACTCAGCGATATGCAGATGAGAGTTCATATAAAATAGACTCCTGACTATCACCAAGTTGTGTATCATTCAGGAAGACACTTAATTCGTGGATATCTTAAACAGCATCCTGATTACTCCATAGAAGTTTATTATTCCCTGAAACGTTGAATGAGAGGCCTGACTATTACATAGACACCTGAATATTGCTCCATTGTATATTATTCAATACGGTTCTAAATGAGTGGTAGTATGAAATAGAATCCTGAGGATTCCCCAGGTGTGTATCATTCAGGGAGGCACAGAATGAGTGTGCATAGTGAAAATGCTCGATTGTTACCCTGCTGTGCATTATTCACTGAGGCTATAAATGACTGGCTACATGAAGTAGACTCTTAACTCTTCCCCAGGTGTGTTTTATTGAATGAGACTGTGACTAAGTAGGCCTTAAAAAAGAGACTCTTGTGTAATGCTCTGGTGTACATTAGTTTCAGAGACTCTGAATGTGTACCCATTTGAAATAGACCCTTGACAATATCTGAGGGGAATTTTATTCACAGAGGCCCTGAACGAGTGGCCATGTGAAAGAGAATCCTGCCTTTGCAGATATACATATTATTCATTGAAACACAGAAAGAGTGGCCTTATGAAATAGACCTTACTTTACACCACAGGTGTGTGTTATATTTTGACTCATCAAATGAATCATGATATGAAATAGACTAGTGATAATTCCCCCCTTGTTCAGTATTTAAAGAGGTTCTGTATGAGTGTCCATATCAAAAAGCCTCCTGACTATCATGAATGTGTGTATCTTCCATGGAGCTGCTTAAATTATGGCTACCTTAAATAGGGTCCTGACTACTCCACAGCTCTTTGTTACTCACTGAAGCTGTGAATGATAGGCTAAATAAAATAGACTCATTACTATTGCCCATTGTGCATTATTCGCTAATGCTGTGATTGAGTGGCCATATGGCCTGGACTCTGACTAATCCCAAGTTGTGTATTCTTTTGCGCGTTACTGAATGAGTGAACACATAAAATATACTTCTGACTCTTTCCTCTTGACTATTTCTCAGCTCTGCATTTCTCACTGAGACGGTGGGTGTATGGTCATATCAAATAATCTCTAGTCTGTTCCCCAGTTGTGACTTATGCAGTGAGACTCTGAATAAGTGGCTATATACAAGAGATTCCTGAGTATTTTCCAGATACATAAGATTCTTCACTGAGGATTTGAATGAGTGGCCATGAAAAATACACCACTGGGATTGACTCACAAGATGGCATCATAGAAGCGACTCAGGATTGCAGCTCTCAGTGAAGGCGCAGAGGGTGAGTCCTAGCAGCATACTCAGATGTACCTTTTTTTTCCCACAGAGCGTTGAAAGTCCCAGGTGTGGGAGAAACACGGGATGCTAGGACAGCCTGCTTGCGCAGCCAGCTCACGCAGCCACTTTGACTGCCGCCGCAGTGGGACCCGACATGGAACTCACTGTTCTGGGTGCCCTGTAATACCGGAAATCTGAGATTTGGAAGGGCAGATTGGCATGTCCATCTGATTGAACGAGACTTGGACAATGAGCCAGACCAGGAGATTCCTGGGAAGCATAATCTGAGCCCGTGCAGTGGGCAGCAGCATGGGAGATTACACAGATCCCAGTCCCCTATTAAAAGGCTACCGATGTGCCAGTGAGAGAGTCGACCTTTCAGCTTGGGGAGAGGAAGTGAGAGAGAGAGGACGGACTCTGAGGCAGGGAGCTGGGTGATAAGCCTTGGCCAGTCCCACCCACACGGGGACAAGCAGGGCAGCAATTGGAGGCGCTTGGGGCTGAGAGTTTTGCTGCTGGCATCTAGGATGATGCATCCCGGTCGGGGAAAGGCGTCCACCACTACAGACGCAATCTGCTCCTACTGAAGTACCGCCCAGGGCTGACACAGCCTACCTATGCTGAGGTAACCTGCCATAACAGAGAGACTCCGCCAGGAGGGGGCAGTGCTCCAAAGCAGAACGGAGACCAGCAGCAACAGGGCGGACCTGCACTAGCAGGGTGGAGCCCCAGCAGGCAAATAGTGAATAGACTGCCTCCTAGTGGGGCAGGACAGTCCAGCAGATACTCATAAAGAAAGCCCCAACTCCCTGAGACAGAGCATCTAAGGGGGAAAAAGAGTGGTGTTTTATGAGTTCTGTTGCAGCAGACATAAACAACCTCCCAACAACCCTGAATAAACAACGGAGCTCACAGCTCAGCACTGGAGCTCCAATAAAGCACAGAACATCTCCTCAAGCATCCCCCTGACCCCTGTATACTCAAAGAGTCACCCCAAAAAAGGACTAATCAGACTGACATTTCGCGGGCATCATTCCAGAACAAAAACAGCAGAAGAAGAAACTGGTATCATCCCTCACTGTTCCATAGCTGCTACAGATTATATCCCAGAAAAGCAGGGCATGGAGTGGACCTCAGCACTCATACAGCAGTGGGGCTAGACCATTAGAAGGAAAACTAAGTAACAGAAATACTTCATCATTAAGAATCTCAGCGTCCACACAGAGACCCAATTGAATAATCAGCAACTACTAAAATGACAGGCGGATAAATCCATAAAGATGGAAAGAAACCAGCGCGAAAAGAAGGAAAACACCCGAAAGCAAAACACCTCACCTCCTACAAAGGACCAAAACTCCTCAACAGCAAGGGAAGAAAGCTGGACAAAGAATGAGTGTGACGAAATGAAGGAATCAGACTTCAGAAAGTGGATAATGAGAAACTTCAGTGAGCTAAAAGAACACATTCTAAATCAGTGCAAAGAAACTAAGAACCTTGAAAAAAGATTTGAAAAAAGATTCGAGGAATTGATAACAGGAATGGACAACTTAGAGTGGAATATGAATGAATTGAAGGAGTTGAAAAACACAACATGAGAACTTCAAGAATCATGCACAAGTTTCAACAGCCAATTTGACCAAGCAGAAGAAAGAATATCAGAACTCAAAGGTCAAGATGGTGTCGAAGAAGTGACTCAGGATTGCAGCTCTCAGTGAAGGCGCAGAGGGTGAGTCCTATCCGTATTCTTGGATGGAACTTTTTGCCCACAGAGAATTGAAAGTCCCAAGTGTGGGAGAGACATGGGACGCTGGTAGAGCCGGCTAGTGGGGCTGCTTCGGTCAGCGCTGCAGCGGGACCCGGCACAAAACTCACTGGTATGGGTGCCCTGTTAAACCAGCAATCTGAGATTTGGAAGGGCAGACTGGCATGTCCATCTGACTGAATGGGACTTGGACAATGAGACAGACCAGGAGTTTCCTGGGAAGCATGATCTGAGCCAGTGCAGTGGGCAGCGGCACGGGAGATTGCACAGATCCCAGTGTCCTATGGGCAGGCTACTGGGGCGCCAGTGAGAGAGTCGACTTTTCAGCTTGCAGAAAGGAACAGAGAGAGAGAGAGGACGTACTCTGAGGCAGGGAGCTAGGTGATCGGGCTCGGGTGGTCCCACTTTCACGGGGACAAGCAGGGTGGTGACTGGAGGTGCTTGAGGCTGAGAGTTTTGCTGCCGGCATCTAGGACGGTGCAGCCTGGTGAGAAAGGGGCGTCCACCATTACTGACGTAATCTGCCCCTACTGAAGTACCGCCCAGGGCTGACGCAGCCTGCTGTTGCTGAGGCAACCTGCCATAACAGAGAGACTCCGCCAGAAGCGGGGAGTGCTTCACAGCAGAAGGGAGGCCAGCAGCAACAGGGCGGACCCGCGCTAGCAGGTCAGAGCCCCGGCAGGCAAATAGTGAATAGACTGCCTCCTAGTGGGGCAGGAGAGTGCAACATATACTCATAAAGAAAGCCCCAACTCCCTGAGACAGAGCATCTAAGGGGGATAAAAAGGGGTGGTGTTTTATGAGTTCTATTGCAGCAGACATAAACAACCTCCCAAAAACCCTGAATGAACAATGGAGCTCACAGCTCAGAACTGGAGCTCCTATAAAGCACAGACCATCTCCTCAAGCAGCTCTCTGACCCCTGTATATCCAAAGAGTCACCCCAAAAAAGGACTAATTAGACTGACATTTGGCGAGCATCATTCTGCAACAAAGACAACAGAAGAAGAAACAGGTATCATTCCTCACTGTACCTTAGCTGCTACAGATTATACCCCAGAAAAGCAGGGCCTGGAGTGGACCTCAGCACTCATACAGCAGAGGGGCTAGACCATTAGAAGGAAAACTAAGTAACAGAAATACTTCAGCATCAACAATCTCAGCGTCCACACAGAGACCCAAATGAAAAATCAGCAACTACTAAGACGACAGGTGGATAAATCCATAAAGATGGGAAGAACCAAGCGAAAAAAGGAAGAAAACACCCAAAACCAAAACATCTCATCTCCAGAAAAGGAACAAAACTCCTCACCAGCAAGGGAAAAAAGCTGGACGGAGAATGAGTGTGACGAAATGATGAAATCAGACTTCAGAAAATGGATAATGAGAAACTTCAGTGAGCTAAAAGAACACATTCTAAATCAGTGCGAAGAAACTAAGAACCTTGAAAAAAGATTTGAAAAAAGATTCGAGGAAATGATAACAGGAATGGACAACTTAGAGAGGAATACGAATGAATTGAAGGAGCTGAAAAACACAACACGAGGACTTCGCGAGGCATGCACAAGTTTCAACAGCCGAATTGACCAAGCAGAAGAAAGAATATCAGAAGTCGAAGATCAACTCAGTGAAATAAAAGGAGAAACCAAGATTAAAGAAAAAAGCATAAAAAGGAATGAACAAAATCTCCAAGAAATGTGGGACTATGTGAAGAGACCCAACCTACATTTGATAGGTGTACGAGAATGAGATGAAGAGAATGAATCCAAGCTGGAAAACACTCTTCAGGATATTATCCAGGAAAATTTCCCCAACCTAGCAAGACAGGTCAATACTCAACTCCAGGAAATACAGAGAACACCACAAAGATACTCCGCAAGAAGAGCAACTTCAAAGCACAGAATCGTCAGATGCACCAGCGTTGAAATGATGGAAAAAATACTAAGGGCAGCCAGAGAGAAAGGTCGGGTCACCCACAAAGGGAAGCCCATTAGACTCACTGCAGATCTCTCGGCAGAGACTTTACAAGCAAGAAGAGAGTGGGGGCCAATATTCAACATCCTTAAAGAAAAGAACTTTCCACCCAGAATTTCATATCCAGCCAAACTGAGTTTCATAAGTGAAGGAAAAATAAAATCCTTTATGAACAATCAAGTAATTAGAGTTTTTGTCACCACTAGGCCTGATTTACAAGAGCTCCTGAAACAGGCACTACAAATAGAAAGAAACAACGAGTACCAGTCATGTTAAAAGCATACCAAATGCTAAAGACCATCAACAAAATGAAGGATGTACATGAATCAACGGGCAAAACAGCCAGCTAGCATCAAAATGACAGTATCAAATTCACACATAACAATATTAACCCTAATTGTAAATGGGCTAAATGCACCAATCAAAAGACACAGACTGGCAAATTGGATAAAAAACCAAAACCCATCGGTGTGCTGTATCCAGGAAACCCACTTCACACGCAAAGATACACAGAGGCTCAAAATAAAAGGATGGAGGAAAATTTACCACGCAAATGGAGAGCAAAAAAATGCAGGAGTTGCAATTCTTGTCTCTGAGAAAATAGACTTTAAAGCAACAAAGATCAAAAGGAACAAAGAAGGTCATTACATAATGGTAAAAGGATCGATACAACAAGAAGAGCTAACGATTCTAAATATATATGGACGCAATTTAGGAGCACCCAGATATATAAGGCAAGTTCTAAATGACTTACAAAGAGACTTAGCCTCCCACACAATAATAGTGGGAGACTTTAACACTCCACTGTCAATAGCAGACAGATCAACCAGACAGAAAATTAACAAGGATATCCAGGACTTGAACTCAGACCTGGAAAAAGCAAACCTCATAGACATTTACAGAACTCTCCACCCCAAATCCACAGAGTATACATTATTCTCAGCAACACATCACACCTACTCCAAAATTGACCACATAATTGGAAGTAAAGCACTCCTCAGCAAATGCAAAACAACGGAAATCATAACAAGCAGTCTCTCAGACCATAGTGCAATTAAGTTCGAACTCAGAATTCAGAAGCTAACTCAGAACCGCACAGCTTCATGGAAACTGAACAACTGGCTCTTGAATGTTGATTGGATAAACAATGAAATGAAGGCAGAAATGAACTTCTTTAAAACCAATGAGAATGAATACACAATGTACCGGAATCTCTGAGACACATGTAAAGCAGTCTGTAGAGAAAAATATATGGCAAGAGGTGCCCACATGAGAAGAATGGAGAGATCCAAAATTGACACCCAATCGCCAAAATTGAAAGAGCTAGGGGAGCAAGATCAGAAAAGCTCAAAACATAGCCGAATACAAGAAATAACTAAGATCAGAGCAGAACCGAAGGAGATAGAGACAAGAAAAACACTTCAAAAATTCAGTAAATCCAACAGCTGGTTTTTCGAAAAGATCAACAAAATAGACAGACTACTAGCCAGACTGATAAAAAAGAAAAGAGAGAACAACCAAATAGTTGCAATAAAAAACGATAATGGAGAAATCACCACAGATTTCACAGAAATTCAAACCATCATCACAGAATACTACAAAAAACTCTATGCACATAAACTAGTAAATCAGGAAGAAATGGATAAATTCCTGGACGCCTGTGTCCTCTCAAACCTAAACCAGGAGGAAGCTGAAACTATGAAGAGACCAGTAACAAGGTCTAAAGTTGAGGCAGCAATTAAAAGCCTACCACACAAAAAAAGCGCAGGTCCAGATGTGTTCACAGCAGAATTCTACCAGACACACAAAGAGGATCTGGTACCATTCCTTCTGAAGCTATTCCAAATAATCCAAAAAGAGGGAACCGTTCCCAAATCATTTTATGAGACCAACATCATCCTGAAACCAAAACCTGACAGAGACTCAACAAGAAAAGAAAACTTCAGGCCAATATCCATGATGAACATAGATGCAAAAATCTTCAATAAAATACTGGCAAACCGATTGCAACAACACATTAAAAAACTTATCCATCATGATCAAGTAGGACTCATGCCGGGAATGCAAGGCTGGTTCAACATACGCAAGTCTATAAATGTCATTCACCACATAAACAGAAGCAAAAACAAAAACCACATGATTATCTCAATTGATGCAGAGAAGGTATTTGACAAAATTCAACAGCCCTTTATGCTAAAAACCCTCAATAAACCTGGTATTGATGGAACATATCTCAAAGTAATAAAAGCTATTTACGACAAACCGACAGCCAATATCATACTTAATGGGCAAAAACTGGAAGCATTCCCTTTGAAATCCGGCACTAGACAACGATGCCCTCTCTCACCACTCATATTCAACATAGTACAGGAATATCTAGTCTGAGCAATCAGGCAAGAAAAAGAAATAAAGGGTATTCAAATAGGAAAGGTGGAAGCCAACTTGTCTCTATTTGCAAACGACAAGATAGTATACCTAGAAGACCCCATCACCTCAGCCCAAAAGTTCCTGCAACTGATAAGCAACTTCAGCAATGTCTCAGGATATAAAATCAATGTGCAAAAATCACAAGGATTCCTATACACCAATAACAGTCTTAAAGAGAACCAAATCAAGAACGAACTGCCATTCACAATTGCTACAAAGAAAACAAAATACCTAGGAATACAACTCACAAAAAATGTAAGGGACCTCTTTAAGGAATACTACAAACCACTGCTCAACGAAATAAGAGAGGAGACAAACAGATGGAGAAACATTCCATGTTCATGGTTAGGAAGAATCAATGTCGTGAAAATGGCTATACTGCCCAACGTAATTTACAAAATCAATGCTATCCCCATCAAACTACTGTTGAATTTCTTCACAGAACTGGAAGAAAACCACCATGAATTTCATATGGAACCAAAAAAGAGCCCGCATAGCCTAGTCAATTCTAAGCACAAAGAACACAGCGGGAGGCATCACATTACCAGACTTCAAACTATAGTACAAGGCTACAGTAATCAAAACAGCATGTTACTGGTAACAAAGCAGAGATATAGACCAATGGAACAGAACAGAAGCATTGGAGGAAACACAACATATCTACAACCATATTATCTTTGATAAATCAGACGAAAACAGGCAATGGGAAAATGATTCCCTATTTAATAAATGGTGTTGGAGAAACTGGCTAGCCATGTGCAGAAAGAAGAAACTGGACCCCTTCCTGACACCTTACACTAAAATTAACTCCAGATGAATTAAAGACTTAAACATAAGACCTGACGCCATAAAAACCCTAGAAGAAAACCTAGGCAAAACCATTCAGTACATTGGAGTAGGCAAGGACTTCATGAACAAAACACCAAAAGCATTGGCAACAAAAGCCCAAATAAACCAATGGGACCTAATCAAACTCCACAGCTTCTGCACAGCAAAAGAAACAGTCACTAGACTGAATCGGCAACCATCAGAATGGAAAAACATCTTTGCAGCTTACACATCTGACAAAGGGCTGATATCCAGATTTTATGAAGAACTCAAACAGATTTACAGGAAAAAAACAAACGAGCCCATTCAAAAATGGGCAAAGGATATGAACAGACACTTTACAAAAAAAGACATAAATGAGGCCAACAAACATATGAAAAGGTGCTCATCATCACTCGTCATTAGATAGATGTAAATCAAAACCACATTGTGATACCATCTCACGCCAGTTAGAATGGCGATCATTAAAAAATCTGGAGACAGCAGATGCTGGAGAGGATGTGGAGAAATAAGAACACTCTTACACTGTTGGTGGGAGTGTAAATAAATTCAACAATTGTGGAAGACAGTGTGGAGATTCCTCAGGGACCTAGAAATAGAAATTCCATCTGACCGAGCAATCCCATTACTGGGTATGTATCCAACGGACTATAAACCGTTCTAATATAAGGACACATGCACACGAATGTTCATTGCAGCACTGTTTACAATAGCAAGAACCTGGAAACAAGCGAAATGCCCAACAATGATAGACAGGGTTGGGAAAATGTGCCACATATACACCATGGAATATTATGCAGCAATAAAAAATGATGAGTTTGTGTCCTTTGTAAGGACATGGATGAATCTGGAGAACATCATTCTCAGCAAACTGACACAAGAACAGAAAAAGAAATACCGCATATACTCACTCATAGGTGGGTGAGAGAAATGAGAACACATGGACACAGAGAGGCATTCTACTATTCACTGGGGTCTATTGGGGAGAATGGGGGAGGGACAGCGGGGGGAACTGCGTAGGGATAGCCTGGGGATGAATGTCAACTGTGAGTGAAAGGGAGAACGGCAGCAAAACACACTGCCATGTGTGTACCTATGCAACTATCTTGCACGTTCTGCACATGTACCCCAAAACCTATAATGCAATATGAATTAAAAAAATAGATTTTAGTTGTTTTGCATTTGCTGAAGAGTGCTTTACTTTCAATTATGTCGTCAATTTTGGAGCAGGTGTGATGTGGTGCTGAGAAGAATGTATATTCTTTGGATTTGGGGTGGAGAGTTCTGTAAATGTCTATCAGGTTTTCTTGTTCCAGTCTGAGTTCAAGTCCTGGATATGCTTGTTAATTTTCTGTCTGGTTGATCTGTCTGATATCGACAGTGGAGTGTTATAGTCTCCCACTATTATTGTGTGGGAGTCTAAGTCTCTTTGTAAGTCGTTAAGAACTTGCCTTAGATATCTGGGTCCTCCTGCATTGGGTCCATATATATTTAGGATCATTAGCTCTTCTTGTTTTATCGATCATTTTACCATTATGTAATGACCTTCTTTGTCCCTTTTGATCTTTGTTGCTTTAAAGTCTATTTTTATCAGAGACGATAATAGCAACTCCTGCTATTTTTTGCTCTCCATTTGCTTGGTAAATCTTCTCCTATCCCTTTATTTTGAGCCTTTGTGTATCCTTGCGTGTGAGGTGGGTTTCCTGGATACAGCACACCGATGGGTTTTGGTTTTTTATCAATTTGCCAGTCTGTGTCTTTTGATTGGTTCATTTAGCCCATTTACATTTAGGATTAATATTTTTATGTGTGAATTTGATACTGCCATTTTGGTGCTAGCCGGCTGTTTTGCCCATCTGTTCATGCAGATTCTTCATTTTGTTGATGCTCTTTAGCATTTGGTATGCTTTTAGAATGGCTGGAACTGGTTGTTTCTTTCTATGTGTAGTGCGTCTTTCAGGAGCTCTTGTAAAGCAGGCCTAGTGGTGACAAAATCTCCGAGTACTTGCTTGTTCATGAAGGATTTTACTTTTTCTTCACTTATGAAGCTCTCTTCAGCTGGATATGAAATTCTGGGTTAAATGTTCTTTTCTTTAAGGATGTTGAATATTGGCCCTCACTCTCTTCTGGCTTGTAGCGTCTCTGCTGAGAGATCTGCTGTGAGTGTGATGGGCTTCCTTTTGTGGGTGAACCGACCTTTCTCTCTGGCTTCCCTTAGTATTTTCTCCTTTATTTCAACCCTGCTGAATCTGACGAGTATGTGCCCTGGGGTTGCTCTTCTTGGGGAGTATCTTTGTGATTTTCTCTGTAATTCTGGGAATTGAGTATTGACCTATCTTGCTACGTTTGTGAAATTTTCCTGGATAATATCCTGAAGAGTGATTTGCAGCTTTAATTCATTCTCTTCATCACATTCTGGTACACCTATCAAAAGTAGGTTGGGTCTCTTCACATAGTCTCACATTTCTTGGAGATTTTTTTCATTCCTATTTGCGCTTTTTGCTTTAATCTTGGTTTCTCCTTTTATTTCACTGAGTTGATCTTCGACTTCTGATATTCTTTCTTCTGCTTGGTCAATTCGGCTGTTGAAACTTGTGCATGCCTCGTGAAGTTCTTGTGTTGTGTTTTTCAGCTCCTTCAATTCATTCATATTCTTCTCTAAGATGTCCATCCTTGTTATCATTTCCTCGAATATTTTTTCAAGGCTTTTTCAAGGTTCTTAGTTTCTTTGCACGGATTTAGAACATGTTCTTTTAGCTCACTGATGTTTCTCATTATCCACTTTCTGAAGTCTGATTGCATCAGTTCATCACACTCATTCTCCATCCTGCTTTGTTCCCATGCTGGTGAGGAGTTTTTGTCCTTTGTAGGAGGTGAGGTGTTTTGGTTTCGGGTGTTTTACTTCTTTTTGCATGGGTTTCTTCCCATATTTATGGATTTATCCACCTTTCATCTTAGTAGTTTCTGATTTTTCAATTGGGTCTCTGTGTGGACGCCCAGATTGTTGATGATGAAGTATTTCTGTTACTTAGTTTTTCTTCTAATGGTCTTGCCCCTTTGCTGTATGAGTGCTGAGGTCCACTCCAGGCCCTGCTCCTCTGGGATACACCTGTAGCAGCTGTGGAACAGTAAGGGATGCTACCAGTTTCTTCTTCTGCTATCTTTGTTCCAGAATGATGCCCGCCAAGTGTCAGTCTGATTAGTCCTTTTTTGGGGTGACTCTTTGTAGGGTTCGGGGGATGCTTGAGGAGACGGTCTGTGCTTTATAGGCGCTCCAGTGCTGAGCTGTGTGTTCCGTTGTTCATTCAGGGTTGTTGAGAGGATGTGTTTTTGTCTGCTGCAACAGAACTCATAAACCACCCCCTTTTTTCCCCCTTAGATGCTCTGTCTGAGGGAGTTGGGGCTTTCTTTATGAGTATTTGTTGCACTGTCCTGCCCCGCTAGGAGGCAGTCTATTCACTATTTGCATGGAGGGGCTCTGCCCTGCTTGCCTGGGTCCACCCTGCTGGAGCAGGGCTCTGTTCTGCCGTGGAGCGCTCTGCCCTGCTGGCAGAGTCTTTATGGTATGGCAGGTTGCCTCGGCAATGGCAGGCTGCGTCAGCCTTGGGCAGTACTTCTGTAGGGCAGATTGTGTCCATAGTGGTGGACGCCCCTCCCCCACCAGGCTGCACCATCCTAAATGTTGGCAGCAAAACTCTCAGCACCGAGCGCTTCCAATCGCCACCCTGCTTGTTTCCATGAGGGTGGGACCCGCCGAGCCCAATCACCTAGCTCCCTGCCTCAGAGTCTGTCGTCTCTTTCTCTCTCTTCCTCTCCCCAAGCTGAATGGTCGACTTTCTCACTTGCACCCCATTAGCCTGCCGATAGGGTACTGGGATCCCTGTGCTCTCCCATGTCGCTACCCACTGCACCAGCTCAGATCACGCTTCCCAGGAATATCCTGGTCTGGCTCATTGTCCAAATCCCATTCAATCACATGGACATGACAATCTGACCTTCCAAATGTAAGATTGCCTCTTTAACAGGGCATCCAGAACAGTGAGTTCTGTGCTGGGTCCCGCTGCTCTAAGGTGCATGCCAAAAAGGCCGTGTGAGCCGGCTGGACTAGCGTCCCGTGTCTCTCCCACAAATGGAATGTTCAATGCTCTGTGGGCAAAAAAGCTCCGTCCGAGTATGCGGCTAGGACTCACCATCTTCACCTTCAATGAGAGTTGCAATCCTGAGTGGCCTCCACGATGCCATCGTGGAAGCCTTACCCCCAGGATTTACTTTTATCCCCTCATTCAGACTCTCACTAAGTAATGCACACCTGTGGAATACTCAGGAGACTTTTTCATGTGGCCTCTCATTCGGAGTGTCACTGAATAATGTGGTGTAGTCAGGAGTCTATGTCATGTAGACACAGATTCAGAGACTCAGTGAATAAGAGAAACCTTTGATATAGTAAAGAGTCTAATTAATATGGCCAACTCTGCTGAGCCTCACTAAATAATACATATCAGGAGAATAATTTGGAGGCTATTTATGATGGAGGTTCATTCAGAGCCTCGGTAAATAATGTGGAGTAGCCAGGAGTCCATTTAATTTGGACACTAATTCATAGCCTCAGTGGATAATATGCACTTGTGGATTAGTCAGGATTTCATTTCATATTGCCACTGACTCGTAACCTCAGTAAATAATGCACAAAAGTAAAGTACTCAGCAGTCTATTTTCTTTAGCAACTCATTTAGAGATTCACTGAATAATACAAATATTAAAGATAGACAGTATCCTGTTTCATATGGTCTCACAAGAAGAGCCTTACTGAGTAAGAGAAACCTGGGGAAGTGATAGGAGTCTACTTTATATAGCCTCTCATTTACTACCTCAGGAAATAATGTACACGTGTGGAATAGACACCAGTCTATTTTAAATGGCCACAAAATCAAAGCTTGAGTGAGTAATACACAACTTTGGAATAGTCCCTAGTCTATTCCATATGCCCAAATATTTAGAGTCAGACTCAAAAATGCACACCTGTGGTCTAGTCAGGAAACAATTTTATATGGCCAAGGTTTCACAGCCTCAGTGAATAATACATACCTGAGGAATATTTAGTATGCTATTGCATGTGGCATCTATTTCAGTGCTTCATTAAATAAGGAACACATCTATTGTAGTCAGAATTCTATTTTGTGTAGCCACATATACAGAGCCTAAATGAATAACATACATCTTGGGGAAAGTCAGGATTCTATTTCGTATAGCCAATAATTTAAGCCGAAAATGAAAACGCAAGCCTAATGAGTATTCAGGAGTCTCTATATTATGGACATTCATTCACAGCCTCACAGTGTAATACAGGCCAATATAAACGCTGTGGTGTATTTCACATGGCCACTTATTAAAATCCTCAGTGAAGAATTTTATATATCTGAAAAATACTTATTAATCTGCTATATATAGCCACTCATTCAGAGTCTCACTGCACAAGTTACACCTGTGGAACAGACTAGAGACAATTTGATATGACCATACACCCACAGACTCAGTGAAAAATGCAGAGCTTAGAAATAGTCAAGAGGATAGAGTCAGGAGTCTATTTTATGTGGTCACTCATTCAGAAACTCATGAAAGAATACACACCTTAAGAATAGTCAGAGTCGAGGTCATATGGCCAGTCAATCACAGCACTACAGAATAATGCACAATGGGGCACTAATAAGGAGTCGATTTCATTTAGTCTATCATTCAGAGATTAAGTGCATAATAATCAGATGTAGAGAAATGAAGACCCTATTCAAAGTAGACCCAAATAAAGCAGCTTCCTGAATGACATACACATATATGAGGGTCGGGAGACTATTTGATATAAAAACCCATACAGAACCTCTTCAAATATCGCAAATGTGGGAAATAATCACTTGTATATTTCACATCGTGATTCGTTTGGAGGGTAAAAGAATAACGCACACATGTGGAGTAAAATGGGGTCTATTTTATAAGGCCACTCTTTCAGTGTTTTAGTGAATAATATGTGTATCTGATAAGTCAGGAATCCCTTTCACATGTTCACTCATTCAGAGCCTCTTTGAATAATACTTTCCTCAGAAACAGTCAAGCGTCTACTTCAAATGGCTACACATTCAGAGTCTCTGTAAGTAATGAACTCCTGGGCAATACACCTCAGACTCGTTTTTGTGCCCACTTACTCAGAGACTCATTCAATAATAAACACCTGGGGAAATGTTAAGTGTCTACTTCATGTAGCCACCCATTTAGAGCCTCAGTGAGTAATCCACACCAGGGTAATAGTAGAGCATTTTTTTTATATGGCCACTCATTCTGTGCCTCCCTGAATAATACACAAAAGAATACTCATGATTCTATTTCATACTACCACTCATTTAGAACCTTATTGAATAATTCACAATGAAGCAATAGACAGGTGTCTATTTAATAGTCAGGCCTCTCATTCAAAGTTTCAGTGAATAATAGATTTCTATGGAGGAATGAAGAGGCTGTTTAAGATATCCACGAATTAAGTGCCTTTCTGAATTATACACACCTGTGTGAGAGTCAGGAGTCTATTTTATATGAACTCTAATTCCGGGTATGGCAGAGTAATGCACACCTGGGGGAGTGTCAGGAGTTTGCTTGGTATGGAAACTCACACAAAACCTGTTTGAATAATGTACACATGGAGAATAAAGAGTAGTCTATTTCATACAGCTCCTCATTCAGACAAACAGTGAATGACGCACATGTGGAGTAATAAGAAGTCCGTTTCATATGGCCCCTCTTTCACAGATTCACTGAATATTACACACTTGTGATATCGTGTGGAGTCTATTTTTTATGGCCAGTATTTCAGAGAGTCACTGAATAATGCACACCTGTGGAATAGTCAGAAGTCTCTTTCCTATGGTCACTTGTTGAGAGCCTCACTAAATGTACACACCTGGAAAACTATTCAGGATTTACTTTTATCCCCTCATTCAGAGTCTTACTAAGTAATGCACACCTGAGGAATAGTCAGGAGACTTTTACATGTGGCCTCTCATTCGGAGTGTCACTGAATAATGTGGGGTAGTCAGGAGTCTATGTCACATAGAAACAGATTTAGAGCATCAGTGAATAAGAGAGACCGTGGATATAGTAAAGAGTCTAATTAGTATGGCCAAATCTGATGGGCCTCACTGAATAATACATACCCAGAAAATAATTTGGAGTCTATTTTCGATGGACATTCATTCAGAGACTCGGTAAATAAGGTGGAGTAGCCAGGAGTTTATTTCATTTGGACACTCATTCATAGCCTCAGTGGATAATATGCACGTGTGGATTAGTCAGGATTCCATTTCATATGGCCACTGACTCGTAATCTCAGTAAATAATGCACAAATATAAAGTACTCAGCAGTCTATTTTATATAGCAACTCATTCAGAGTTTCACGGTATAATACAAATATTAAAGATAGACAGCATCCTGTTTCATATGGTCTCTCAAGAGCCTTACTGAGTAACAGAAACCTGGGGAAGTGTTAGGAGTCTACTTTATATAACCTCTCATTTACTACCTCAGGGAATAATGCACACGTGTGGAATAGACACCAGTCTATTTTATATGGCCATAAAATCAAAGACTGTGTGAGTAGTACACAACTATGGAATAGTCACTTGTCTATTCCATATGCCCAACTATTTAGAGTCAGACTTAAAAATACACACCTGTGGTCTAGACAGGAAGCCATTTTATATGTCCAAAGTTTCCAGGCCTCAGTGAATAATACATACCTGAGGAATATTTAGAATGCTTTTACATGTGGCATCTATTTCAGTTCTCATTAAACAAGGAACACCTGTATTGTAGTCAGAATTCTATTTTGTATAGCCACATATTCAGAGCCTAACTGAATAACATACACCTTGGGGAAAGTCAGGATTCTATTTCGTATAGTCACTAATTTAGAGCTGAATGTAAAAATGCAAGCCTTTGGAGTATGCAGGAGTCTCTATATTATTGCCACTCATTCAGAGCCTCACAGAATAATACAGACCTATGGAAACGTCAGGGGTGTATTTCACATGGCCACTTATTCAAAGCCTCAGTGATGAGTTTATATATCTAAAAAAGAATCTGGAATCTATTATGTATAGCCACTTATTCAGAGTCTCACTGCATAAGTTACACCTGGTTAACAAGCTAGAGATTATTTCACATGACCGTACACCCACCGTCTTAGTGAAAAATCCAGAGCTGAGAAATAGTAAAAAGGATAGAGTCGGGAGTCTATCTGATGTGGTCACTCATTCAGAATCTCATGAAAGAATGCACACCTTGGGAATAGTCAGATTGTTGCTCATATGGCCACTCAATCACAGCATTAACGAATAGTGCACAATGGGGCAATAGTAAGAAGTCTATTTCATTTAGCCTATCATTCAGAGCTTAAGTGCATAATAAACAGCTGTGGAGAAATTAAGACCCTATTCAAAGTAGACCCAAATTAAGCAGCTTCGTGAATGACATACACATATGTGAGGGTTAGGGGACTATTTTATATAATCACTCATAAGGAACCCCTTCGAATATGGCACATGTGTGGAATAATCACTTGTATATCTCACATAATAATTCGTTTGTAGGGTAAAAGAATAACGCACAGCTGTGGAGTAAAATGGGGTCTATTTTATAAGGCTACCCTTTCAGTGTTTTAGTGAATAATATGTATATCTGATAAGTCAGGAATCTCTTTCACATGGGCACTAGTTCAGAGCCTCTGTGAATAATACTTTTCTTAGAAACCGTCAAGAGTCTACTTCAAATTGTTACACATTAAGAGCCTCTGTAACTAATGAACTCCTGGGCAATAAACCTCAGACTCTTTTTTTGTGCCCACTTACTCCGAGACTCTTTCAATAATAAAAACCTGGGGAAGTGTTAAGTGTCTACTTCATGTAGCCACTCATTTAGAGCCTCAGTGAGTAATTCACACCAGGGTAATAGTCGAGCATTTTTTATATGGCCATTCATTCTGTGCCTCCCTGAATGATACACACCTGGGGAATCCACATGATTCTATTTTATACTACCACTCATTTAGAACCTTATTGAATAATTCACAATGGAGCAGTAGTCAGGTGTCTATTTAATAGTCAGGCCTCTCATTCAAAGTTTCAGTGAATAATAAACTTCTATGGAGGAATCAGGAGGCTGTTAAAGATATCCACGAATTAAGTGCCTTCCTGAATGATACACACCTGAGTGATTGTCAGGAGTCTATTTTATATGAACTCTAATTCCGGGTATCACTGAGTAATACACACCTGGGGGAGTGTCAGGATTTTATTTGGTATGGACACTCTTCCATAACCTGTTTGAATAATCCACACATGGAGGATAATGAGGAGTCTATGTCATACGGCTCTTCATTCAGACAAACAGTGAATGACACACATGTGGAGTAGTAAGAAGTCCGTTTTATATGTCCCCTCTTTCCCATCCTCACTGAATATTACCCACTTGTGATATCATCTGGAGTCTATTTTTTTATGGATACTAATCCAGAGAATCACTGAGAAATGCAAACTTGTGGAATAGTCAGAAGTCTCTTTCCTATGGCCACTCATTGAGAGCCTCTCTAAATGTACACACCTGAGAAAATAGTCAGTATTTACTTTTATCCCCTCTTTCAGATTCTCCCTAAATAATGCACACCTGTGGAATAGTCAGAAAACTTTTTTATGTGTCCTCTCATTTGGAGTTTCACTGAATAATTTGTGTAGACAGGAGTCTATTTCATGTAGACACATATTCAGATCCTCAGTGAGTAAGGGAGACCCTTGCTATAGTAAGAAATCTAATTAATATGTCCACATCTTCTGAGCCTCACTGAATAATACACACCTGGTGAATAATTTTGTGTCTAATTTCCGTGGACATTCATTCATAGCCTCTGTGAATAATGCACACCTGTGGTGTAGCCAGGAGTCTATTTCTTTTGGACACTCATTCATAGCCTCAGTGGATAATATGTACATGTGGATTAGTCAGGATTCCATTTTATATGGCCACGGACTCATAACCTCAGTGAATAATGCACAAATGTAAAGTACTCAGCAGTCTATTTCATATAGCCTCTCATTCAGAGATTCACTGAATAATTCAAATATTTAAGATAGACAGCATCCTGTTTCATATGGTCCCACAAGAAAAGCCTTACTGAATAATACTAACCTGGGAAAGTTTTGGGAGTCTGCTTTATATAGCCTCTCACTTACAGCCTCAGGAATTAATGCACACGTGTGTAATAGAAACTAGTCTATTTTGATCCAAGATGGCTGATCGCTAACAACTCGGGATTTTAGCTTCCAGTGAAAGCTCAGAAAACGCGAGGACGTGACATTGTCAGACGAATTTTCATAGCTCACGGACAAGAAGATTTCCAGTGGAGGAGCCCCGCGGGTCGCCAGCGTGACTCTTGTGGCTGGCGAGGTGGTTTTGCCATCACCTCAGCGCAGCAGCACTTTGTGCACAGTAAACAAGACTGACTCCCCTACTGACTGGTGTTTGGAGCTCCAGAAAGGCAGAGCCGCTTGTTGCAGACTCAAGATGGAAGACAGACCAGAGATTTCCAGGCAGAAGAGCACCATCAATCTTATTGATGCTGTTTTGCCCGGCGCAGTGGGTTGCTCAAATTCCAGCACTAGGAATCAATAAATTGCACATCCACTCAGAAACTTAATTAGAAAGGCTGTAATTGTAAAGACAGCAAATGGATAAATCCACAATAAAGGGGAAAAAACAGCCTAAAAAGGCCTAGAATCCTGAAAATCAGAACCCCTCTCCCTCTACAGGTGATTGCAATTCCTCATCAGCAATAGAACAAGCCCTGACAGAAAAGAACTGTGTTCCATTATCTGAAGTAGGCTTCAGAAGGTGGATGATAAGAAATTTTTGGGAGTTGAAAGAACTTGTTCTAACCCAATGTAAAGAAATGAAGAACTTTGAAAAAAGGTTTGATGAAATGTTAAAAAGAATGGACAATATAGAGAGGAATATAAATGAACTAAGGGAGTTGAAAAATACAACACGAGAACTTAGTGAAATATGCACAAGTTTGAATAGCCAATTGATCAAGCAGAAGAAAGGATATCAGAGGTCGAAGACCAACTTAATGAAATAAAACGATAAGACAAGAACAGAGAAAAAAATAAAAAGGAATGAGCAAAGTCTCCAAGAAATATGAAACTATGTGAAAAGACCTTATCTGCATTTGATAGGTGTACCTGAATGGGATAGAGAGAATGAATACAAGCTGGAAAATAATCTTCAGGATATTATCCAGGAGAATTTTCTCAATCTAGCAAAGCAGGACACTATTCAACCCCAGGTAATACAGAGAACACCACAAAGACATTCCTCAAGAAGAGCAACCGCAAGGCACATAATCGTTAGATTCACCAGGGTTGAAATGAAGGAGAAAATACTAAGGGCAGCCAGAGAGAAATGTCAGGTTACCCACAAAGGAAAGCATATCAGACTTACATCAGATCTCTCAGCAGAAATCCTAGAAGCCAGAAGAGAGTGGGGGGCGACATTTAACATTTTTAAAGAACAGAAATTTCAGCCCAGAATTTCATATCCTGCCAAACTAAGCTTCACAATTGAAGAAAAAATAAAATCTTTTATGAACAAGCAAGTACTCAGAGATTTCATTACCACCAGGCCTGCTTTACAAAAACTTCTGAAAGAAGCATTACACACAGAAAGGAACAACCAGTAGTAGCCTTTCTAAAAATATACCAAATTAAAGACCATTAACATGAAGAAGAATTTACATCAACGAATGGAAAAAAATAGTTAACATCAAATGGCAGTAATCCTAAATTTAAATTAAATAAATCCCCCAATCAAAAGATACAGCCAGAACCTAATGGTATACTACATCCAGACCCATCTTATATCCAAAGATACACAAGACTCAAAACAACAGGTTGGAGAAAGATTTACCAACCAAAAGGAGAGCAAAAATAAATAAATAAACAAAAAGCAGGAGTTGCAATTCATGTATTTGATAAAACAGATTTCAAAGCAACAAAGATAGAGTGGTAAAAGGATCAATGCATACTAAAACGCAGATACATAAGACCCATAAAGAGATTTAGACTCAACGAGACAGAAAATTAATAAGGATATCCAGAACTTGAACTCAGATCTGGAACAAGTAAACTTAGTAAGTACTTATAGAGCTCTCCACTATAAATACACAAAATATATATTCTCCACTTTAAATACACAAGATATTGATCGGCCATTATTAATACCCATTCATAGTAAAGCAATATTCCTGTTCTCTCTCCCTGTTTTTCTTTCTCTTTTTTCTCTCCTTCTAAAAAAGAAAGAAAGAAAGAAACTAGTCTATTTTATATGGGCACAAAATTAGAGCCTGAGTGAGTAATACACAACTTTGGATAGTCACCAGTCTATTCCATATGCCCAAATATTCAGAGTCATAGTCAATAATACAGGCCTGTGGAATCGTTAAAAAACAATTTCCTATGGTCAAAGTTTCAGAGCCTCAGTGAATAATAAATAACTGGAGAATACTCAGGACGATATTACATATGGCATCTATTTCAGAGATTCAATGTATAAGAAACACCTGTATATTAGTCAGAATTCTATTTTGTATACCCACATATTCAGAGCCTAACTGAATAACATAAACCTTGGGGAAAGTCAGGATTCTACTTCGTGTAGCCGCTCATTTAGAGACGAAGATAAAATCGCATACCTGAAGAGAATTCAGAAGTATCTATTTTATGGCCACTCATTCAGAGCCTCACAGAATAATACAGACCTATGGAAAAGTCAGGAGTGTATTTCACATGGCGACTAATTCAAAACCTCAGTGAAGAATCATATATATCTGGAAAATACTCAGGATTCTATTATAAATAGCCACTTATTAAGAGACTCCCTGGAAAATTGACTCGCAGAATGAAGTCCTAGAAGCGACTCAGGATTGCAGCTCTCTGTGAAAGCCCAGAGGGTGAGTTCCAGCCGCATTCTATGATGGACCTTTTTTTCCCACAGAGCGTTGAAAGTCCCAGGTATGGGAGAGACACAGGACGCTAAGCTGGCTCGCTCGGCCAGTTCCGCTGGCGCTGTGGCACAGAGGGACCCAGCACAAAACTCACTGGTCCGGATGCCCTGTTAAACAGGCAATCTGAGACTTGAAAGGGCAGATTGGCATGTCCATCTGATTGAATGGGACTTGGACAATAAGCCAGACCAAGAGATTCCTGGGAAGGGTGATCTGAGCCAGTGCAGTGGGCAGCAGCATGGGAGATCGCACGGATCCCAGTGCCCTATCGGCAGGATACTGGGGCGCAAGTGAGAGAGTCAACCTTTAAGCTTGGGGAGAGTAAGAGAGAGAGAGAGAGGACGGACTCTGAGGCAGGGAGCTGGGTGATCAGGCTCGGCCGATCCCACCCTCACGGGGACAAGCAGGGCAGCGATTGGAGGCGCTCAGGGCTGAGAGTTTTGCTGCTGGCATCTAGGATGGTGCAGCCCGGTGGGGGAGGGGCATATACCACTACAGACGCAATCCGCCCCCACAGAAGTACCGCCCAGGGCTGACGCAGCCTGCCATTGCCGAGGCAACCTACCATAACAAAGAGACTCCGCCAGAAGGAGGGAGCGCTCCACAGCAGAAACAGGCCCAGCAGCAACAGGGCGGGTCTGTGCTAGCAGGCAGAGCCCCGGCAGGCAAATAGTGAATAGACTGCCTCATAATGGGGCAGAACAGTGCAACAGATACTCATAAAGAACGCCCCAACTCCCTGAGACAGAGCATCTAAAGAAAAAAAAGAGGGTGGTGTTTTATGAGTTCTGTTGCAGCAGACATAAACAACCTCCGAACAACCCTGAATGAACAACAGAGCTCACAGCTCAGCACTAGAGCTCCTATAAAGCAAAGACTGCCTTCTCAAGCAGCTCCCTGACCCCTGTATATCCAAAGAGTCACCCCAAAAAAAGGACTAATAAGACTGACATTTGGTAGGCATCATTCTGAAACAAAGACAGCAGAAGAAGAAACTGGTATCATCCCTCACTGTTCCACAGCTGCTACAGGTATACCCAGACAAGCAGGGCCTGGAGTGGACCTCAGCACTCATACAGCAGAAAGCCTAGACCATTAGAAAGAAAACTAAATAACAGATATACTTCATCATCAACAATCTCAGTGTCCACACAGAGACCCAATTGAAAAATCAGCAACTACTAAGACGACAGGAGGATAAATCCATAAAGATTGGAAGAAACCACCGCAAAAAGGAGAAAAATACCCGAAACCAAAACACCCCACCTCCTACAAAGGACCAAAACTCCTCACCAGCAAGGGAACAAAGCTGGGCAGAGAATGAGTGTGATGAAATGACGGAATCAGACTTCAGAAAGTGGATAATGAGAAACTTTAGTCAGCTAAAAGAACATGTTCTAAATCAGTGCAAAGAAACTGAAAACGCTGAAAAAACATTTGAAAAAAGATTCGAGAAATTGATAACAAGAATGGACAACTAAGAGAGGAATATGAATCGAAGGAGCTGAAAAACACAACAAGAGAATTTCGTGAAGCATGCACAAGTTTCAACAGCCAAATTGACCAAGCAGAAGAAAGAATATCAGAAGTTGAAGATAAACTCAATGAAATAAAACGAGAAACCAAGATTTAAAAAAAAAAAGCACAAAAAGGAATGAACAAAATCTCCAGGAAATTTGGGACTATGTGAAGAGACCCAAACTACCTTTAATAGGTGTACCAGACTGAGATGAAGAGAATGAATCCAATCTGGAAAACACTCTTCAGGATATTAGCCAAAAAAATGTTCCCAACCTAGCAAGACAGATCAATACTCAACTACAGAAAATACAGGGAAAACCACAAAGATACTTCGCAAGAAGAGCAATCCCAAGGCACATAATCATCAGATTCACCATGGTTGAAATGAAGGAGAAAATACTAAGGGCAGCCAGAGAGAAAGGTCGGGTCACCCACAAAGGGAAGCCTATCAGACTAACGGCAGACTCTCGGCAGAGATTCTACAAATCAGAAGAGAGTGGGAGCCAATATTCAACATCCTTAAAAAAAAGAACTTTCAACCCAGAATTTCATATCCAGCCACACTGAGCTTCATAAGTGAAGGAAAAATAAAACCCTTCACGAACCAGCAAGTACTCAGAGATTTCGTCATCACTAGGCCTGCTTTACAAGAGCTCTTGAAAGATGCACTACACATAGAAAGAAACAACCACTACCAGCCATCCGGAAAGCTTACCAAATGCTAAAGACCATCAACAAAATGAAGAATCTACATGAACCAATGGGCAAAACAGCCAGCTACCATCAAAATGGCAGTATCAAATTCACACATAACAATATTAAACCTAAATGTAAATGGGCTAAATGCACCAGTCAAAAGACAGAGACTGGCAAATTGGATAAAAAACCAAAACCCATAGGTGTGCTGTATCCAGGAAACTTATCTCACACACAAGGATACACAAAGGCTCAAAATAAAGAAATGGAGGAAGATTTACGAAGCAAATGGAGAGCAAAAAATAGCAGGAGTTGCAATTCTCGTTTATGGTAAAGGAGACTTTAAAGCAACAAAGATCAAAAGAGACAAAGAAGGTCATTACATAATGGTAAAAGGATCCATACAACAAGAAGAGCTAACGATTCTAAATATGTATATGGACCCAATGCAGGAGCACCCAGATATATAAGGCAAGTTTTTAATGACTTACAAAGAGACTTAGACTCCCACACAATAATGGTGGGAGACTTTAACACTCCACTGTCAATATCAGACAGATCAACCAGACAAAAAATTAACAATGATATCCAGGACTTGAACTAAGACCTGGAACATGCAAACCTGATAGACATTTACAGAACTCTCCACCCAAATCCACAGAATATACATTCTTCTCAGCACCACATCACACCTACTCCAAAATTGACCACATAATTGGAAGTAAAGTGCTCCTCAGCAAATGAAAAACAACTGAAGTCATAACAAAGAGTCTCTCAGACCATAGTGCAATCAAGTTGGAACTCAGATTCAGAAAATAACTCAGAACCACAAAAATTCATGGAAACTGAACAACTGGCTCTTGAATGTTGATTGGATAAACAATGAAGTGAAGGGAGAAATAAAGAGGTTTTTCAAACCAATGAGAACAAAGACACAACATACTGGAATATATGGGACACGTTTAAAGCAGTCTGCAGAGGAAAATATATAGAAATAAGTGCTCACATGAGAAGAGTGGAGAGATCCAAATTTGACACCCTATCGTCAAAATTGAAAGAGCTAGGGGAGCAAGATTAAAAAAGCTCAAAACCTAGCCGAAGACAAGCAATAACTAAGAACAGAGCAGAACTGAAGGAGATAGAAACAAGAAAAACCCTTCAAAAAATCAATAAATCCAAGAGATGGTTTTTGGAAAAGATCAACAAAATAGGCAGACCACTAGCCAGACAGATAAAAAAGAAGAGAGAGAACAACCAAATAGGTGCAATAAAAAATGATAATGTGGAAATCACCACAGATACCACAGAAATTTAAACCATCATCAGAGAATACTACAAACAACTCTATGCACATAAACTAGTAAACCAGGGAAAAAATTGATACATTCCTGGACGCCTGTGTCCTCCCAAACCAAAACCAGGAGGAAGCCAAAACTATGAATAAACCAATAAAAAGGTCTGAAGTTGAGGCAGGAATTAAGAGCCTACCACACAAAAAAAGCCCAGGTCCAGATGGGTTCACAGCTGAATTCTACCAGACACACAAAGAGGATCTGGTACCATTCCTTCTGAAACTATTCCAAATAATTCAAAAAGAGGGAACCCTTCCCAAATCATTTTATGAGACCAACATCATCCTGATACCAAAACCTGGCAGAGACTCAACAAGAAAAGAAAACTTCAGGCCAATATCCATGATGAACTTAGATGCAAAAATCTTCAATAAAGTACTGGCAAACCGATTGCAACCGCACATTAAAAAAGTTATCCAACATGATCAAGTAGGATTCATCCCGGGGATGCAAGGCTGGTTCAACATATGCAAGTCTATAAAAGTAATTCACCACATAAACAGAAGCAGAAACAAAAGCCACATGATTATCTCAATTGACGCAGAGAAGGCATTTGGCAAAATTCAACAGCCATTTGTGCTAAAAACCCTCAATAAACGTGGTATTGTTGGATCATATCTCAAAGTAATAAAAGTTATTTACGACCAACCCACAGCCAATATCATCTTTAATGGGCAAAAACTGGAAGTATTTCCTTTGAAATCCGGCACTAGACAAGGATGCCCTCTCTCACCACTCCTATTCAACATAGTCCTGGAAGTTCTAGCCAGAGCAATCAGGGAATAAAAAGAAATAAAGCATATTAAAATAATAAAGGTGGAAGCCAAATTGTCTCTATTTCCAGATGACATGATAGTATACCTAGAAGACCCCATGACCTCAGCCCAAAAGCTCCTGAAACTGATAAGCAACATCAGCAAAGTCCCACGATATAAAATCAATGTGCAAAAATCACCAGCATTCCTATACACCAATAACAGACTTAAAGAGAACCAAATCAAGAACGAACTGCCATTCACAATTGCTACAAAGAAAATAAAATACCTAGGAATACAACTCACAACGAACTTAAGGGACCTCTTTAAAGGAAACTACAAACCACTGCTCAACAAAATACGAGAGGATACAAACAGATGGAGAAACATTCCATGTTCGTGGTTAGGAAGAATCAATATTTTGAAAATGGCTATACTGCCCAAAGTAATTTACACAATTAATGCTATCCCCGTCAAACTACCATTGAATTTCTTCACAGAACTGGAAAAAAACCACGATGAATTTCATATGAAACCAAAAAGGAGCCCGCATAGCCAAGTCAATTCTAAGCGAAAAGAACACAGCAGGAGGCATCACACTACCAGACTTCAAACTATACTACAAGGCTACACTAATAAAAACAGCATGGTACTGGTACCAACACAGAGATATAGACCAAAGGAACAGTAAAGAGGCATCGGAGGCAACACAACATATCTACAACCATATTATCTTTGATAAGTCAGACAAAAACAAGCAATGGGAGAAGGATTTTCTATTTAATAAATGGTGTTGAGAAAACTGGCTAGCCATGTGTAGAAAGCAGAAACTGGACCCCTTCCTGACACCTTACACTAAAATTAACTCCAGATGGATTAAAGACTTAAACATAAGACCTGACACCAAAAAACCCTAGAAGAAAATCTAGGCAAAAACCATTCAGGACATATAAGTAAGGAAGGACTTCATGTACAAAACACCAAAAGCATTGGCAACAAAATTCAAAATAGACAAATGGGACCTAATCAAACTCCACAGCTTCTGCACGGCAAAGGAAACTGTCACTAGAGTGAATCGGCAACCATCAGAATGGGAAAAAATCTTTGCTGTTTGCACATCTGACAAAGGGCTGATTTCCAGAATTTACAAAGAACTCAAACAGATTTACAGGAAAAAAACAAACAAGCCCATTCAAAAATGGGCAAAGGATATGAACAGACACTTTAGAAAAGAAGACATACATGACGCCAACAAACACATGAAAAAATGCTCATCATCACTGGTCATTAGAGAGATGCAAATCAAAACTACATTGAGATACCATCTCATGCCTGTTAGAATGGCGATCATTAAAAAATCTGGAGACAGCAGATGCTGGAGAGGATGTGGAGAAATAGGAACACTCTTACACTGTTGGAGGGAGTGTAAGTTAGTTCAGCCATTGTGGAAGACAGTGTTAGGATTCCTCAAGTACCTGGAAATAGAAATTCCATTTGACCCAGCAATCCCATTACTGGTTATATATCCAAAGGACTATAAATCGTTCTACTATAAGGACACATGCACACGAATGTTCATTGCAGCACTGTTTACAATAGCAAAGAACTGGAACCAACCCAAATGCCCAAGGATGATAGACTGGACTGTGAAAATGTGGCACATATACACCATGGAATATTATGCAGCAATCAAAAATGATGTGTTTGTGTTTTTTGTAAGGACATGGATGAATCTGGAGAACATCATTCTCAGCAAACTGACACAAGAACAGAAAAAGAAATACCGCATATACTCACTCATAGGTGGGTGAGAAAAATGAGAACACATGGACACAGAGAGGAGGTCTACTACACACTGGGGTCTATTGAGTGGAATGTGGGAGGGACAGCGGGGGGGCTGGGGAGGGATAACCTGGGGATGAATTTCAAGTGTGGGTGAGGGTGAGGAAGTCAGCAAAACACACTGCCATGTGTGTACCTATGTAACTATCTTGCACGTTCTGCACATGTACCGCAAAACCTATAATGCAATGAAAATTAAACAAAATAAATAAATAAATAAATAATCTGGAGACAGCAGATGCTGGATAGGATGTGGAGAAAAAGGACCACTCTTACACTGTTGGTGGGAGTGTAAATTAGTTCAAACATTGTGGAAGACAGTGTGGCGATTCCTCAAGGACCAAGAAATAGAAATTCTATTTGTTCCAGCAATCCCATTACTGGGTATATATCCAAAGGACTATAAATCGTTCTACTGTAAGGACACATGCACACGAATGTTCATTGCAGCACTGTTTACAATAGCAAAGAACTGAAAGCAACCCAAATGCCCAACGATGATAGACTGGACTGGGAATATGTGGCACATATACACCATGGAATATTATGCAGCAATCAAAAATGATGAGTTTGTGTCCTTTGTAAAGACATGGATGAATCTGGAGAACATCATTCTCAGCAAACTGACACAAGAACAGAAAAAGAAATACAGCGTATACTCACTCATAGGTGGGTGAGAAAAATGAGAACACAGGGACACAGAGACGTGGTATACTACACACTGGGGTCTATTGGGGGACTGCTGGAGGGACAGCGAAGGGGGCTGCGGAGCGATAGCCTGGGGATGAATGCCAAGTGTGGGTGAAGGGGAGGAAGGCAGCAAAACACATTGCCATGTGTGTACCTATGCAACTATCTTGCACGTTCTGCACATGTACCCCAAAACCTACAATGCAATAAAAATTTTTTAAAGAAAAGAGAGAGACTCCCTAAATAATGCACACCCAGGGAGTAGTCTGGAGAATATTGGATATGACCGTTCACCCAGTGAATCACTTGAAACTGCAGAGCTGAGAAACAGTCAAGAGGATAGTCAGGAGTCTATTTTATGTGGTCACTCGTTCAGAAACTCACTGAAAAATAAACAACTTCGGAATAGTCAGAGTCCAGGTTATATGAACACTCAATAACAACATTACCGAATAATGCACAATGGGGCAATAGTAAGGAGTCTATTTCATATGGCCTCTCATTAAGAGCTTCAGTGCATAATAAACAGCTGTGAAGTAGTCAGGACCCTATATAATTACGCCCCAAATTCAGCAGCTCCTTGAATAATACACACATGTGTATTAGTCAGAAGAGTATTTGATATGGACACTCATACAGAACCTCTTCGAATACTGCAGATGTGGGAAATAATCACTAGTCTGTTTCATATGGTGATTCGTTTGGAGAGTCAAAAATAACACACACCTGTGAAGTATAATGGGGTCTATTTCAAAAGGCCACTCTTTAAGTGTTTCAGGGAATAATATGTATGTCTAATATGTCAGGAATCTCTTTCACATGGTCACTCGTTCATGGCCTCTGTGAATAATACTCCCCTCAGAAATAGTCAAGAATCTACTTTAAGAAGCTACACATTCAGAGTCTCTGTAAGTAATGTACACCTAGGCAATACACAAGAATCTCTTTTATATGCTCACTTAGTCAGAGTCTCATTCAATAGAACACACCTGGGGAAGAGTCATAGGCGGGTGAGAAAAATGAGAACACATGGACACAGAGAGGGGGTCTACTACACACTGGGGTCTATTGGTGAAAATGTGGGAGGGACAGCGGGGGGAGCGGGGAGGGATAGTCTGGGGATGAATGCCAAGTGTGAGTGAAGGAAAGGAAGGCAGCAAAACACACTTCCATGTGTGTATCTATGCAACTATCCTGCACGTTCTGCACATGTACCTCAAAACATATAATGCAATAAAAATTAAAAAAAAAAAAGAGTCCACTTCATGGAGCCTCTCATTTAGAGCCTCAGTGAATAATGCACACCAGTGTAATAATCGAGCATTTTTTATATGGCCACTCATTCTGTGCCTCCCTAAATGATACACACCTGGAAATTCTCAGGATTCTATTTCATACTAACACTTATTTAAAACCTTATTGACTAATTCACAATAAAGCAATAGTCAGGTGTCTATTTTATATGGCCTCTCATTCAAAGTTTCAGTGAATAATTGAGTTCTATGTAGTAACCAAGATGCTGTTTAATATAGCCACGAATTAAGTGCCTTCCTGAATGATACACACCTGGGAGATAGTCAGGAGTCTATTTCATATGAACTCAAAGTCTGGGTATCGCTGAGTAATACACACCTAGGGGAGTTTCAGGAAGCTATTTGGTATGGACACTCATACAGAACCTGTTTGAGTAATGCACACATGGAGAATAATGTGGAGTCATACAGCTACTCATTCAGACAAACAGTGAATAAGGCACATGTGAAGAAATACGAAGTCTTTTTCATATGGCCCCTATTTCACATCCTCACGGAATATTACACACTTCTGATATTGGCTGGAGTCTATTTTTATGGCCACTCATTCTGGGAATCACTGAATAATGCACACCTACAGAATAGTCAGAAGTCTCTTTTCTATGGCCACTCGTTGAGAGCCTCACTAAATATACTCACCTGAGGAAATAGTCAGAATTTACTTTTATTTCCTCATTCAGAGTCTCACTAAATAATACACACCTATTTAATAGTCAGAAGACTTTTTTGTGTGGCCTCTTATTCGGAGTGTCACTGAATAATGTGGTGTAGTCAGAAGTCTATTTCATGTAGACACATATTCTGAGCCTAAGTGAATAAGACAGACCCTTGCTATAGTAAGGAATCTAATTAATATGGCCACATCTTCTGAGCCTCACTGAAAAATACACACCCGGAGAATAATTTGGAGTGTATTTTCGATGGACATTCATTCAAAGCCTTGGTAAATAATGCACACCTGTGGAGTAGCCAGGAGGCTATTTCATTTAAACACTCATTCATAGCCTCAGTGGATAATATGCACGTGAGTATTATTCTGGATTCCATATCATATGACCAATGATTCTTAACCTCAGTGAATAATGCCCAGATATATAGTACTCACCAGTCTATTTCATATAGCCACTCATTCAGAGATTAAGTAAATAATACAAATATTTAAGATAGACAGCATCCTGTTTCATATGGTCACAGAAGAAGAGCCTCACTGAGTAATACACACCTGGAAAAGTGTTAGGAGTCTACCTTATACAGCCTCTCATTTACAGCCTCAGGGAATAATGCACAGGTGTGGAAGAGACACTAGTCTATTTTATATGGCCACAAAATCAAAGCCTGAGTGAGTAATACACAGCTTTGGAACAGTCACTTGTCTATTACATATGCCAAAATATTCAGAGTCAGAGTAAATAATGCAAATCTGTGGACTGGTCTGGAAATAATTTCATATGGCCAAAGTTTTAGTGCCTCAGTGAATAACACATACCTGGAGAATACTCAGGTCACTATTACATATGGCATCTATTTCAGAGATTCATTGAATAAGGAACACCTGTATTGTAGTCAGAATTCTATTTTGTATAGCCACATATTCAGGGCCCAACTGAATAACATACACCTTGGGGAAAGTCAGGATTCTATTTCATATAGCCACTCTTTTAGAGCCAAATGTAAAAACGCATGCCTGAGGAGTATTCAGGAGTCTCTATTATATGGCCACTCATTCAGAGCCTCACAGAATAAGACAGACCTTTGGAAACGTCAGGAGTGTATTTTCCATGGCGGCTTATTCAGAACCAAAGTGAAGAATCATATATATCTGAAAAGTACTCAGGATTCTATTATATATAGCTACGTATTTAGAGACTGACTCAATAATGCACACCTTGGGAATTGTCTGGAGGCTATTTGATATGACCGTTAACCCAGCGACTCAGTGGAAAATGCAGAGCTGAGATATAGTCAAGAGGATGGAGTCAGGCGTCTATTTTATGTGGTCACTCCTTCAGAAACTCACTGAAGAATACACACCTTGGGAATAGTCAGAGTTTAGGTCATATGGTCACTCAATCAGAGCATTACCGAATAGTGCAGAAGGGGGCAATAGTAAGGAGTCTATATCATAGGGCCTCTCATTCACAGCATCATTGCCTAATAAACAGCTGTGGAGAAGTGAGGACCCTATTTAAGGTAGCCCCAAATTAAGCAGCTCCGTGAATGATACACATATGTGTGAGAGTCAGGAGACTATTTCATATGGACACTCATACATAACCTCTTTGAATAGTGAATATGTGGGGAATAATCACTAGTCTATTTCATAGGGTGATTCGTTTGGAGAGACAAAAAATAACACACATTTGTGGAGTATGATGGATTCTATTTCCTAAGGCCACTCTTTCAGTTCTTTAGTGAATAATATGTTTATCTGATAATTCAGGAATCTCACATGGCCACTCATTCAGGGTTTCTGGGAATAGTACTCCCCTCAGAAATAGTCAAGGGTCTACTTCAAATGGCTACACATTCAGAGTCTCTGTAATTAATGAACACCTGGGCAATACATCTGAGTCTCTTTTTTATGCCCACTTAGTCAGAGTACCATTCAATAATACACACCTGGGTAAGAGTTAAGAGTCGAGTTCATGTAGCCACTCATTTAGAGCCTCAATAAATAATCCATACGCGGGGAATAGTCGAGCACTTTTAATAGGGCCACTCATTCTGTACCTCCCTGAATAATACAAACCTCGGGAATCCTCAGGATTCTATTTCATACTACCATTCATTTAGAACCTTATTTTATAATTCACAAGATAACCATAGTCAGGTGTCTATTTTATGTGGCCTCTCATTCAAAGTTTCAGTGAATAATGAACTTTTATGGGGTAATGAGGACGCTGTTTAACATAGCTTCGCCCTAAGTGCCTCCCTGAATGTTGCAAACCTGGGTGATAGTCAGTAGCTTATTTCATATGAACACTAATTCTGGGTATCACTGAGCAATACACACCTAGGGGAGTGTCAGAAGTCTATTTGGTATGGACACTCATATAAAACCTGGTTGAATAATGCACACATGAATATTTATGAGGAGTCTATGTCATACTGCTACTCATTCACACAAACGGTGAATAACGCACATGTGGAGTAATTAGAAGGCTGTTTCATATGGCCCCTCTTTCACAGCATCACTGAATATTCCAAACTTGTTATATAGTCGGGAGTCTATTTTTTATGGCCATTCATTCAGAGAACCACTGAATAATGCACAACTGGGGAATAGTCAGAAGTCTCTTTGTTATAACCATTCATTGAGAGCCCCACTAAATGTTCACACCTTGGGAAATAGTCAGGGTTGACTGTTATCCCCTTATTCAGAGTCTCACTAAATATTGCACACCCGTAGAATAGTAAGAAGCCTTTTTTATGTGGCCTCTCATTCAGATTGTCACTGAATAATGTGGTGTAGTCAAGAGTCTATTTTATGTAGACACATATTCAGAGCCACAGTAAATAAGACAGACCCTTGCTATAGTAAGGATCTAATTAATATGGCCACATCTTCTGAGCCTCACTGAATAATACACACCTGGAGAATAATTTGGTGTCTGTTTTCGATGGACATTCATTCAGAGCCTCGGTGAATAATGCACACCTGTAGAGTTGCCAGTAGTCTATTTCATTTGGAAAATCATTCATAGCCACAGTGGATAATATGCAATTATGGAATAGTCTGAATTCCATTTCATATGGCCACTGACTTGTAAACTCAGTTAATAATGAACAAATCTAAAGTACTCAGCAGTCTATTTCATATAGCTACTCATTCTGACATTCACTGAATAATACAAATATTTAAGATACACATCATCCTGTTTTATATGGTCACACAAGAAGAGCCTCACTGAGTAATACACACATGGGGAAGTGTTAAAAGTCTACTTTATATAGCACACGTGTGCTATATAAAAATGCACACGTGTGAAATAGACACTAGTCTATTTTATATGGCCACAAAATCAAAGCCTGAGTGAGTAATACACAACTTTAAAATAGTCAAAAGTCTATTCCATATGCACAAATATTCAGAGTCAGAGTCAATAAAACACACCTGTTGTCTAGTCAGGAAACAATTTCATATGGTCAATGTTTCAGAGCCTCAGTGAAAAATACATACCTGAGGATAAATCAGGACGCTATTACATATGGCATCTATTTCAGAGGTTCATTGAATAAAAAACACCTGTATTGTAGTCATAATTCTGTTTCATATAGCCACATATTCAGAGCCTAACTTAATAACATACATGTTGGAAAAAGTCAGGATTGTATGTTGTATAGCCACTCATTTAGAGCTGAATGTAAAAACGCACGCCTGAAAAGTATTCAGAAGTTTGTATTTTATGGCCACTCATTCAGAGCCTCACAGAATAATACAGACCTATGGAAAAGTCAGGTGTGTATTTTTCATGGCCACTTATTCAGAACCTCAGTGAAGAATTATATATATCTGAAACATACTCAGGATTCTATTATATATAGCCACTAATTCAGAGACTCACTGAATAAAGCACACCTGGGGGATAGTCTGGAGACTATTTGATGTGACCGTTCATTCAGTGACTCAGTGGAAAATGCGCAGCTGAGAAATACTCAAGAGGATAGTGTAAGGAGACTATTTTACATGGTCACTGGATCAGAAATTCACTGAAAATTACACACCTGGGGAATCCTCGGAGTCCAGGTCATATGACCAATCAATCACAGCATTACCGAATAATGCACAATGGAATAGAAATAAAAAGTCTACTACATATGACCTCTCATTCAGAATTTCAGTGCACAATAAACAGCAGTGGAGTAATCAGGACCCTATTTACAGTAGCCCCAAATTAAGCAGCTCCTTGAATGATACACACATCTGTGATAGTCAGGAGAAAATTTGATATAGACACTCATACAGAACCTCTTCGAATACTGCACATGTGGGGAACAATCACTAGTCTATTTCATATGGTGATTCGTTTGGAGAGTCAAAAAAGTAATGAACACCTGTTGAGTAAAATGGGGTCTATTTCATAAGGCCACTCTTTCAGTGTTTCAGTGAGTAATATGTATATCTGATAAGTCAGGAATCTCTTTCACATGGCCACTCGTTCAGGGCTTCTGTGAATAATACTCTCCTCAGAAATAGTCAAGGGTCTACTTCAAATCGCTACATATTGAGAGTTTCTGTAAGTAAAGCATACCTGTACAATACAGAAGAATCACTTTTTATGCCCACTTCGTCAGAGTCTCATTTAATAATACACACCTGAGGAAGAGTTAAGAGCGTACATCATGTAGTCACTCATTTAGAGCCTCAGTGAATAATGCACACCAGGGTAATAGCCTAGCATTTTTTATAGGGCCACTCATTCTGTGCCTCCCTGAATAATACACACCTGGAGAATTCTCAGGATTCTGTTTCATACGACCACTAATTTAGAATGTTATTGAATAATTCACAATGGAACAATAGTCAGGTGTCTATTTTATATGGCCTCTCCTTCAAAGATTCAGTGAATAATAAACTTCTATGGAGTAATAAAGATGCTGTTTAAGATAGCCAGGAATTAAGTGCCTTTCTGAATGATACACACCAACGTGATAGTCAGGAGTCTATTTTATATGAACTCTAATTCTGGCTATCGCTGAGTAATAAACACCTGGGGGAGTGTCAGAAGTTTATTTAGTATGGACACTCATACAGAACCTGTTTTAATAATGCACACATGGAGAATAATGAGGAGTCTATGTCATATGGCTACTCATTCAGATAAACAGTGCACAACTCACTTGTGGAGTAATTAGTAGTCTGTTTCATATGGCCCCTGTTTCACAGCATCACTGAATATTACACACTTGTGATATAGTCTGGAGTCTATTTTTATAATCACTCATTCAGAGGATCACTGAATAATGCACACCGGTGGAATAGTCAGTAGTCTCTTTCCTATGGCCACTCATTGACAGCCTCACTAAATATACACACATAGAGAAATAGTCAGAATTTACTTTTTTTCCCTCTTTCAGAGTCTCAATAATGCATGCCAGTGGAATAGCCAGGAGACTTTTTTATGTGGCCTCTCATTCGGAGTGTCAGTGAATAATGTGGTGTAATCAGGAGTCTATTTCATGTAGACACATTCAGATCCTCAGTAAATAAGACAGATCCTTGCTATAGTAAGGAATCTAATTAAAAAGGCAACATCTAATGAACCTCCCTGTATAATACACACATGGAGAATAATTTGGAGTCTATTTTCGATGGACATTCATTCAGATCCTCAGTGAATAATGCACACCTGTGAAGTACCAGGAGTCTGTTTCATTTGGAAACCCATTCATAGCCTCAGTGGATAATATGCACGTGTGGATTACTCGGATTCCATTTTATATGGCCACTGACTTGCAGCCTCAGTAAATAATGCACAAATGTAAAGTAGTCAGCAGTCTATTTCATATAGCCACTCATTTAGAGATTCACTGAATAATAAAATCATTTAAGATAGACAGCATCCTGTTTCATATGTTCACACAAGAAGAGCCTTACTGAGTAATACACACCTGGGAGAGGGTTAGGAGTCTACTTTTTATAGCCTCTCATTTACAGCCTCAGGAAATAAAGCACACGTGTGGAATAGCCACTAGTCTATTTTATATGGCCACAAAATCAAACACTGAGTGAGTAATACACAACTATGGAATAGTCACTAGTCAATTCCATATGCCCAAATATTCGGAGTCAGAGTCAATAATACACACCTGTGGACCAGTAAGGAAAAAATTTCATATAGCTTAAGTTTCAGAGCCTCAGTGAATAACACATACCTTGGGAATACTCAGGACGCTGTTACATATGGCATCCCTTTAAGAGCTTCATTGAATAAGGAACACCTGTATTGTAGTCAGAATTCTATTTTGTATAGCCACATATTCAAATCATAACTGAATATCATACATAATTTTATTATTATTTAATTAATTAATTAATTTTATTGCATTATAGGTTTGGGGTACATGTGTAGAACGTGCAAGATAGTTGCATAGGTACACACATGGCAGTGTGTTTTGCTGCCTTCCTCAACTTCACCCACACTTGGCATTCATCCCCAGGCTATCCCTCCCCAGCCCCACCGGCTGTCCCTTCCACATTCCCCCCAATAGACCCCAGTGTATAGTAGACCTCCTCTCTGTGTCCATGTGTTCTCATTTTTCTCACCCACCTATGAGTGGGTATATGCGGTATTTCTTTTTCTGTTCTTGTGTCAGTTTGCTGAGAATGATGTTCTCCAGATTCATCCATGTCCTTACAAAGGACACAAACTCATCATTTTTGATTGCTGCATAATATTCCATGGTGTATATGGGCCACATTTTCCCAGTCCAGTCTATCATCGTTGGGCATTTGGGTTGGTTCCAGTTCTTTGCTATTGTAAACAGTGCTGCAATGAACATTCGTGTGCATATTTCCTTATAGTAGAACAATTTATGGTCATTTGGATATATACCCAGTAATGAGATTGCTGGGTCAAATGGAATTTCTATTTCTAGGTCCCTGAGGAATCCTAACACTCTCTTCCACAATGGTTGAACTAATTTACACTCCCACCAAAAGTGTAAGAGTGTTCCTATTTCTCCACATCCTCTCCAGCATCTGCTGTCTCCAGATTTTTTAATGATCGCCATTCTAACTGGCGTGAGATGGTATCTCAATGTGGTTTTGATTTGCATCTCTCTAATGACCAGTGATGAGGAGCACTTTTTCATATGTTTGTTGACCTCATGTTTGTCTTCTTTTGTAAAGTGTCTGTTCATATCCTTTGCAGATTTTTGAATGGGCTTGTTTGTTTTTTTTCCTGTAAATCTGTTTGAGTTCTTTATAAATTCTGGATATCAGCCCTTGGTCAGATGTGTAAACTGAAAAGATTTTTTCCCATTCTGATGGTTGCCGATTTACTCCAATGACTGTTTATTTTGCCGTGCAGAAGCTGTGGAGTTTGATTAGGTCGATTTGTCTATTTTGGCTTTTGTTGTCAATGCTTTTGGTGTTTTGTTCATGAAGTCCTTGCCTACTCCTATGTCCTGAATGGTTTTGCCTAGATTTTCTTCTAGGGTTTTTATGGTGTCAGGTCTTACGTTTAAGTCTTTAATCCATCTGGAGTTAATTTTAGTGTAAGGTGTCAGAAAGGGGTCCAGTTTCTGCTTTCTACACATGGCAAGCCAGTTTTCCCAACACCATTTATTAAATAGGGAATCCTTTCCCCATTGCTTGTTTTTGTCTGGTTTATCAAAGATTATATGGTTGTAGATATGTTGTGTTGCCTCCGATGCTTCTGTTCTGTTCCATTGGTCTATGTCTCTGTTTTAGTATCAGTACCATGCTGTTTTGATTACTGTAGCCTTGTAGTATAGTTTGAAGTCTGGTAGTGTGATGCCTCCCGCTGTGTTCTTTTTGCTTAGAATTGACTGGGTTATGCGGGCTCTTTTTTTTATTCCATATGAAGTTCATGGTGTTTTTTTCCAGTTCTGTGAAGAAATTCAATGGTATTTTGATGGGGATAGCATTGATCACGTAAATTACTTTGGGTATTATAGCCATTTTCACGATATTGATTCTTCCCAACCACGAACATGGAATGTTTCTCCATCTGTTTGTGTCCTCTCTTATTTCGTTGAGCAGTGGTTTGTAGTTTTCCTTAAAGAGGTTCCTTACATTCCTTGTGAGTTGCATTCCTACGTATTTTATTTTATTTGTAGCAATTGTGAATAGCAGTTCATTCTTCATTTGGTTCTCTTTAAGACTGTTATTGGTGTATAGGAATGCTTGTGATTTTTGAACATTGATTTTATATCCTGAGCCTTTGCTGAAGTTGCTTAACAGTTTCAGGAGCTTTTGGGCTGGGGTGATGGGGTCTTCTAGGTATACTATCATGTCTTCCGCAAGTAGAGACAATTTGGCTTCCACCTTTCCTATTTGAATACCCTTTACTTCCGTTTCTTGCCTGATTGCTCTGGCTGGAACATCCAGTACTATGTTGAATAGTAGTGGTGAGAGAGGGCATCCTTGTCTAGTGCCGGATTTCAAAGGGAATGCTTCCAGTTTTTGCCCATTCAGTACAATATTGGCTGTTGGTTTGTCGTAAATAGCTTTTATTACTTTGAGATATATTCCATCAATACCAAGTTTATTGAGGGTTTTTAGCATAAAGGGCTGTTGAATTATGTTAAATGCCTTCTCTGCGTCAATTGAGATAATCATGAGGTTTTTGTTTTTGCTTCAGTTTATGTGGTGAATGACATTTATAGACTTGTGTATGTTGAACCAGCCTTGCATCCCCGGGATGAATCCTACTTGATCATGATGGATAAGTTTTTTAATGTGCTGTTGCCATTGGTTTGCCAGTGTTTTATTCAAGATTTCTGCATCTTTGTTCATCATGGATATTGGCCTAAAGTTTTCTTTTCTTGTCGAGTCTCTGCCGGGTTTTGGTATCAGGATGATGTTGGTCTCATAAAATGATTTGGGAAGGGTTCCCTCTTTTTGGATTATTTGGAATAGTTTCAGAAGGAATGGTACCAGATCCCCTTTGTGTGTCTGGTAGAATTCAGCTGTGAACCCATCTGGACCTCGGCTTTTTTTGTGGTAGGCTCTCAATTGCTGCCTCAACTTCAGATCTTGTTATCGGTCTATTCCTAGTTTCGGCTTCCTCCTGGTTTAAGTTTGGGAGGACACAGGCGTCCAGGAATTTTTCCATTTCTTCCTGGTTTACTAGTTTATGTGCATAGTGTTTTTTGTAGTATTCTCTGATGGTGGTTTGAATTTCTGTGGAATCTGTGGTGATTTCCCCATTATCGTTTTTTATTGCATCTATTTGGTTGTTCTCTCTTTTCTTTATTATCAGTCTGGCTAGTGGTCTATTTTGTTGATCTTTTCGAAAAACCAGCTCTTAGATTTATTGATTTTTGAAGGGTTTTTCTTGTCTCTATCTCCTTCATTTCTGCTCTTATCTTAGTTATTTCTTTTCTTTGGCTAGGTTTTGACCTTTTTTGATATTTCTTCTCTAGTTCTTTCAATTTTGACGATAGGGTTTCAATTTTGGATCTCTTCACTCTTCTCATGTCGGCACTTATTGCTATATATTTTCTTCTACAGACTGCTTTAAATGGGTCCCAGATATTCTGGTACGTTTTGTATTCATTCTCGTTGGTTTCAAAAACTTTTTCATTTCTGCCTTCATTTCATTGTTTATCCAATCAACATTCAAGAGCCAGTTGTTCAGTTTTCATGAAGGTGTGCGGTTCTCAGTTATTTTCTGAATTCTGAGTTCCAACTTGATTGCACTAGGGTCTGAGAGACTGTTTGTTATAATTTCCATTGTTTTGCATTTGCTGAGGCGTGCTTTACTTCCAATTATGTGGTCAGTTTTGGAGTAAGTGTGATATGGTGCTGAGAAGAATGTATACTCTGTAGTTTTTGGGGTGGAGTGTTCTGTAAATGTCTATCAGGTTTGCTTGTTCCAGGTCTGAGTTCAAGTCCTGGATATCCTTGTTAATTTTCTGTCTGGTTGATCTGTCTGCTATTGACAGTGGAGTGTTAAAGTGTCCCACTATTATTGTGTGGGAGTCTAAGTCTCTTTGTAAGCCATTAAGTACTTGCCTTTCATATCTCGGTGTTCCTACATTGGGTCCATATATATTTAGAATCGTTAGCTCTTCAGTTGCATTGATCCTTTGACAATTATGTAATGACCTTTTTGTTTTTTTTGATCTTTGTTGCTTTAAAGTCTATTTTATCAGAGACGGGAATTGCAACTTCTGCTTTTTTTTTTTTGCTCTCCATTTGCTTGGTAAATCTTCCTCCATCCCCTTATTTTGAGCCTTTGTGTATACTTGTGTGTGAGGTGGGTTTCCTGGATAGAGCACACCAATGGGTTTTGGTATTTTATCCAATTTCCCAGTCTGTGTCTTTTGATTGATGCATTTAGCCCATTTACATTTAGGGTTAATATTGTTATGTGTGAATTTGATACTGCCATTTTGATGCTAGCTGGCTGTTTTGCTCGTTGTTTCATGTACATTCTTCATTTTGTTGATGGTCTTTAGCATTTGGTATGCTTTTAGGATAGCTGGTACTGGTTGTTTCTTTCTATGTGTAGTGCCTCATTCAGGAGCTCTTGTAAAGCAGGCCTAGTGGTGACAACATCTCTGAGTACTTGCTTGTTCATGAAGGATTTTATTTCTTCTTCACTTATGAGGCTCAGTTTGGCTGGATATGAAATTCTGGGTTGAAAGTTCTTTTCTTTAAGGATGTTGAATATTGGCCCCCACTCTCTTCTGGCTTGTAGAGTCTCTGTCGAGAGATCTGCTGTGAGTCTGATGGGCTTTTCTTTGTGGGTGACCCGACCTTTCTCTCTGGCTGCCCTTAGTATTTTCTCCTTCATTTCAACCCTGGTGAATCTGACGATTATGTGCCTTGGGGTTGCTCTTCTTGGAGAGTATCTTTGTGGTGTTCTCTGTATTTCCTGGAGTTGAATATTGACCTGTCTTGCTAGGTTGGGGAAATTTTCCTGGATAATATCCTGAAGAGTGTTTTCCAGCTTGGATTCATTCTCTTCATCACATTCTGGTACCCCTGTCAAACGTAGGTTGGGTCTCTTCACATAGTCCCACATTTCTTGGAGATTTTGTTCATTCCTTTTTGTGCTTTTTTCTTTAATCTTGGCTTCTCGTTTTATTTCACTGAGTTGATCTTCAACTTCTGATATTCTTTCTTCTGCTTGGTCAATTCGGCTGTTGAAACTTGTGCATGCTTCACGAAATTCTCGTGTTGTGTTTTTCAGCTCCTTCAATTCATTCATATTCGTCTCTCAGTTGTCCATTCTTGTTATCAATTCCTCGAATCTTTTTTCAAATCTTTTTTCAAGGTTCTTGGTTTCTTTGCACTGGTTTAGAACATGTTCTTTTAGCTCACTGAAGTTTCTCATTATCCACTTTTTGAAGTCTGATTCAGTCATTTCATCACACTCATTCTTTGTCCAGCTTTCTTCCCTTGCTGGTGAGGAGTTTGGGTCCTTTTTTGGAGGTGAGGTGTTTTGTTTTCGGGTGTTTTCCTCCTTTTTGCGCTGGTTTCTTTCCATCTTTATGGATTTATCCGCCTGTCGTCTTAGTAGTTGCTTATTATTATTTTTTTTAATTTTTATTGCATTATAGGTTTGGGGGTACATGTGCATAACGAGCAAGATAGTTGCATAGGTACACACATGGCAGTGTGCTTTGCTGCTTTCCTCCCCTTCACCCACACTTGGTATTCATCCCCAGGCTATCCCCCCCAGCCCCCCCCTGCTGTCCCTCCCCCAACTGAAGGAGTAGTTGCTTATTTTTCAATTGGGTCTCTGTTTGGATGCTGAGATTGTTGATGATGAAGTATTTCCGTTACTTAGTTTTTTTTGCTAATTGTCTAGCCCCTCTGCTGTATGAGTGCTGAGGTCCACTCCAGGCCCTGCTTTTCTGGGGTATACCTGTAGCAGCTGCAGAACAGTGAGGGATGATACCAGTTTCTTCTTCTTCTGTCTTTGTTCCAGAATGATGCCCGCCAAATGTCAGTCTGATTAGTCCTTTTTTGTGCTGAGTCTTTGGATATACAAGGATTAGGGAGCTGCTTGAGGAGACAGTGCGTGCTTCATAGGAGCTTCAGTGCTGAGCTGTGAGCTCCGTTTTTCTTTCACGTTGTTGGGAGGTTGTTTATGTCTGCTGCAATAGAACTCATAAAACACCACCCTTTCCCCCCCCTTAGAGGCTCTGTCTCAGGGAGTTGGGACTTTCTTTATGAGTATCTGTTGCACTCTCCTGCCCCAGTAGGAGGCAGTCTATTCACTGTTTGTCTGCCGGGGCTCTGACCTGCTAGCACGGGTCCTCCCTGTTACTGCTGGGCTCCCTTCTGCTGTGGAGCCCTACTCCCCCTTTTGGTGGAGTCTCTCTGTTATGGCAGGTTGCCTCGGCAACGGCCGGCTGCATCAGCCCTGGGCGGCACTTCAGTAGGGGCGGATTGCGTCAGCAATGGCGGACACCCCTCCCTCACCCGGCTGCACCATCCTAGATGCCGGCAGCAATACTCTCAGCCCCAAGCACCTCCAGTCGCTGCCCTGCTTGTCCCAGTGAGGGTGGGACCCGCCGAGTCTGATCACCCAGCTCCCTGCCTCAGAGTCTGTCCTCTCTCTCTCTCTCTTCCTCTCAGCAAGCTGAAAGGTCGACTCTCTCACTGGCGACCCAGTAGCCTGCCGATAGAGCCCTGGGATCCGTGCAATCTCCTGTGCTACTGCCTACTGCACTGGCTCATATCACACTTCCCAGGAAACTCCTGGTCTGGCTCATTGTCCAAGTCCCGTTCAATCAGATGGACATGCCAATCTGCCCTTCCAAATCTCAGATTTCCGGTTTAACAGGGCACCCATACCAGTGAGTTTTGTGCCGGGTCCCGCTGCGGCGCTGGCTGAAGAGACCGCATGAGCCGGCTGCATTAGCCTGCTGTACTAGCGTCCCGTGTCTCTCCCACACCTGGGACTTTCAACGCTCTGTGGGCAAAAAAGGTCCATCCGAGAATGCAGCTAGGACTCACCCTATGCGCCTTCACCGAGAGCTGCGATCCTGAATCGCCTGTATGACGCCATCTCGAATATCATACATCTTGAGAAAAGTCAGGATTCTATTTCGTATAGCCATTCATTTAGAGCTGAATGTAAAAATGCACGCCTGAGGAGTATTCAGGTGTCTCTATTTTATGTCTAAACATTCAGAGACTCAAAGAATAATAAAAACCTATGGAAAAGTCAGGAGTGTATTTCACATGGCCACTTATTCAGAACCTCAGTGAAGAATCATATATATCTGGAAAATACTCAGGATTCTGTTATATGAAGCCACTTATTGAGAGACTCACTGAATAATGCACACTTGGGGAATAGTCTGGAGACTATTTGATATCACCGTTTACCCAGTGACTTAGTGAAAAATGCACAGCTGGGAAATAGTCAAGAAGATAGAGTCAGGAGTCTACTTTATGTGGTCACTCATTCAGAATCTCCTTGAAGAACACACACATTGGTAAAAGTCAGAGTCCAGGTCATATGGCCACTCAATCTAAGCATTATCGAATAATGCAGAATGAGGCAATAGTAAAAGTCTATTTCAAATGTCCTCTCATTCAGAGCTTCAGTGCCTAATAAACAGCGGTGGAGTACTCAGGACCCTACTTTAGATAACCCCAAATTAATCAGCTCCGTGAATGATACACACATGTGTGAATTGTCAAGAGACTATTTGATATGGACACTCATACAGAACCTCTGGGAATACTGCACATGTGGGGAATAATCACTAGTTTATTACATATGGTGATTCATTTGGGGAGTCAAAAAATAACGCACACCTTTGGAGTAAAATTGGGTCTATATCATAGGGCCATTCTTTCAGTGTTTCAGCGAATAATATGTATATCTGATGAGATAGGAATCTCACATGGACCCTCGTTCAGGGCCTCTGAATAATACTCCCCTCAGAAAGAGTCAAGGGTCTACTTTATTTTTGTTTAACTAAAAGACACAAAAAATTTTATTTAACGGTAGCTAGACATAATTTTAAGACAAGTTGAATACAACTGGAATTGTTGGGATCTATCCTTTCGCCAATAGTTCTTTACAATTTCCCAGATTTTTTATTTTATTTTATTTTTTAAAAATTTTTATTGCATTATAGGTTTTGGGGTACATGTGCAGAACGTGCAAGATAGTTGCATAGGTAAACTCATGGCAGTGTGTTTTGCTGCATTCCTCCCCTTCACCAACACTTGGTGTTCATACCCAGGCTATCACTCCACAGCCACGCCCGCTGTTCCTCACCCATAACCCCCAATAGACCCCAGTGTGTAGTAGAACCCCTCTCTGTGTTCATGTGTTATCATTTTTCTCACCCGCCAATGAGTGAGTATATGCGGTATTTTTTTTCTGTTCTTGTGTCAGTTTGCTGAGAATGATGTTCTCCAGATTCATCCATGTTTTTACAAAGGACACAAACTCATCATTCTCGATTGCTGCATTATATTCCATGGTGTATATATGCCACATTTTCCTAGTTCAGTCTATCATCGTTGGGCATTTTGGTTGGTTCCAGGCCTTTGCTATTGTAAACAGTGCTGCAATGAACATTCGTGTGCATGTGTCCTTATAGTAGACCGATTTATAGTCCTTTGGATATATACCCAGTAATGGGATTGCTGGGTCAAATGGAATTTCTATTTCTAGGTCCTTGAGGAATTGGCACACTGTCTTCCACAATGGTTGAACTAATTTACACTCCCACCAACAGTGTAAGAGTGTTCTTATTTCTCCACAGCCTCTCCAGCATCTGCTGTCTCCAGAATTTTTAATGATCGCCATCTTAACTGGCATGAGATGGTATCTCAATGTGGTTTTGATTTGCATCTCTCTAATGACCAGTGATGATGAGAATTTTTTCATGTGTTTGTTGGCCTCATGGATGTCTTCTTATGTAAAATATCTGTTCAATCCTTTGCCCATTTTTTAATGGGATTGTTTGTTTTTTTCCTGTAAATCTGTTTGAGTTCTTTGTAAATTCTGGATATCAGCCCTTGGTCTGATGCGTAAACTGCAAATATTTTTTCCATTTCTGATGGTTGCCGATTCACTCTAGTAACTGTTTCTTCTGCTGTACAGAAGCTGTGGAGTTTGATTAGGTCCCATTTATCTGTTTTGGCTTTTATTGCCAATGCTTTTGTTGTTTTGGTCATGAAGTCCTTGCCTACTCCTATTTCCTGAATGGTTTTGCCTAGATTTTCTTCTAGGGTTTTTATGGTGTCAGGCCTTATGTTTAAGTCTTTAATCCATCTGGAGTTAATTTTAGTGTAAGGTGTCAGGAAGGGGTCCAGTTTCTGCTTTCTGTACATGGCTAGCCAGTTTTCCCGACACCATTTATTAAATAGGGAATTCTTTTTCCATTGCTTGTTTTTGTCTGGTTTATCAAATATTATACGGTTGTAGATATATTGTGTTGCCTCCGATGCCGCTGTTCAGTTCCATTGGTCTATATCTCTGTTTTGGTACCAGTACCATGCTGTTTTGATTAGTGTAGACTTGTAGTATAGTTTGACGTCTGGTAGTGTGGTACCTCCCGCTGTGTTCTTTTTGCTTAGAATTGACTTGGCTATGCAGGCTCTCTTTTGGTTCCATATGAAGTTCATGGTGGTTTTTTCCAGTTCTGTGTAGAAATTCAATGGTAGTTTGATGGGGATAGCATTGATTGTGTAAATTACTTTGGCAGTAGAGCCATTTTCACGATATTGATTCTTCCTAACCACGAACATGGAATGTTTCTCCATCTGTTTGTGTCCTCTCTTATTTCGTTGAGCAGTGGTTTGCAGTTTTCCTTAAAGAGGTCCCTTACGTTCCTTGTGAGTTGTATTCCTAGGTATTTTATTTTCTTTGTAGCAATTTTGAATGGCAGTTCATTGTTGATTTGGTTCTCTTTAAGTCTTTTATTGGTGTATAGGAATGCTGGTGATTTTTGCACATTGATTTTATATCCTGAGACTTTGCTGAAGTTGCTTTTCAGTTTCAGGAGCTTTTGGGCTGAGGGGATGGGGTCTTCTAGGTATACTATCATGTCGTCTGCAAATAGAGACAATTTGGCTTCCACCTTTTCTATTTGAATACACCTTATTTCTTTTTCTTGTGTAATTGCTCTGGCTAGAACTTCCAGTACTATGTTGAATAAAAGTGGTGAGAGAGGGCATCCTTGTCTAGTGCCGGATTTCAATGGGAATGCTTCCAGTTTTTGCCCATTAAGTATGATATTGGCTGTTGGTTTGTCGTTAATAGCTTTTATTACTTTGAGATATGTTCTATCGATACCAGGTTTATTGAGGGTTTTTAGCATAAAGGGCTGTTGAATTTTGTCAAATGCCTTCTCTGCGTCAATTGAGATAATCATGTGGCTTTTGTTTTTGCTTCTGTTTATGTGGTGAATTACATTTATAGACTTGCGTATGTTGAACCAGCCTTGCATCCCCGGGATGAATCCTACTTGATCATGATGGATAAGGTTTTTAATGTGCTGTTGCATTCGGTGTGCCAGTATTTTATTCAAGATTTTTGCATCTATGTTCATCATGGGTATTGGCCTGAAGGTGTCTTTTCTTGTCGAGTCTCTGCCGGATTTTGGTATCAGGATGATGTTGGTCTCATAAAATGAATTGGGAAGGTTTCCCTTTTTTTGAATTATTTGGAATAGTTTCAGAAGGAATGGTACCAGATCCTCTTTTTTGTCTGGTAGGATTCAGCTGTGAACCCATCTGGACCTGGGCTTTTTGTGTGTGGTAGGCTCTTAATTGCTGCCTCAGCTTCAGACCTTGTTATTGATTTATTCATAGTTTTGGCTTCCTCCTGGTTTAGGTTTGGGAGGACACAGGCGTCCAGGAATTCATCCATTTCTTCCTGGTTTACTAGTTTATGTGCATAGTGTTTTTTGTAGTATTCTCTGATGGTGGTTTGAATTTCTGTGGAATCTGTGGTGATTTCCCAATTATCGTTTTTTATTTTATCTATTTGGTTGTTCTCTTTTTTCTTTTTTTTTTCAGTCTGGCTAGTGGTCTGTCTGTTTTGTTGATCTTTTCGAAAAACCAGCTCTTATTTTTATTTGTTTTTTGAAGGGTTTTTCTTGTCTTTATCTCCTTAGTTCTGCTCTGATCTTAGTTATTTTTTGTCTTCAGCTTGGTTTTCAGCTTTTTTGATCTTTCTCCTCTAGCTCTTTCAATTTTGAAGATAGGGTGTCAATTTTGGATCTCTCCACTCTTCTCATGTGAGCACTTATTGCTATATATTTTCCTCTTCAGACTGCTTTAAATGTGTCCCAGAGATTCTGATACATTGTGTCTTCATTCTCATTGGTTTCCAAAAACTTCTTTATTTCTGCCTTCATTTCATTGTTTATCCAATCAACATTCAAGAGCCAGTTGTTCAGTTTCCATGAAGCTGTGCGGTTCTGAGTTATTTTCTGAATTCTGAGTTCCAACTTGGTTGCATTATGGTCTGAGAGACTCTTTGTTATGATTTCAGTTGTTTTGCATTTCCTGGGGAGTGCTTTACTTCCCATTTTGTGGTCATTTTTGGAGTAGGTGTGATGTGCTGCTGAGAAGAATGTATGTTCTGTGGATTTGGTGTGGAGAGTTCTGTAAATGTCTATCAGGTTTGCTTGTTCCAAGTCTGAATTCAAGTCCTGGATATCCTTTTTAATTTTCCCTCTGGTTGATCTGTCTGATATTGACATTGGAGTGTTAAAATCTCCCACTATTATTGTGTGGGAGTCTAAGTCTCGTTGTTAGTCATTAAAAACTTGCCTTATATATATATTTGTGCTCCTGCATTTTGTCCATATATATTTAGAATCGTTAGCTCTTCTTGTTGTATCGATCATTTTACCATTATGTAATGATCTTCTTTGTCTTTTTTGATCTTTGTTGCTTTAAAGTCTATTTTATCAGAGATGAGAATTGCAACTCCTCCTTTTTTTTGCTCTCAATTTTCTTGGTAAATCTTCCTCTATCCCTTTATTTTGAGCCTTCTTGTATCCTTGTGTGTGAAGTTGGTTTCCTGGATACACTACACCCCTGGGTTTTTTTTTTTTATCCAATTTACCAGTCTGTGTCTTTTGATTGGTGCATTTAGCCCATTTACATTTAGGTTTAATATTGTTATGTGTGAATTTGATACTACTATTTTGATGCTAGCTGGCTGTTTTGCCCATTGGTTCATGTAGATTCTTCATTTTGTTGATGCTCTTTAGCACTTCGTATGCTTTTCGGATGGCTGGTACTGGTTGTTTGTTTCCATGTGTAGTACCTCTTTCAGGAGCTCTTGTAAAGCAGGCCTAGCGGTGACAAAATCTCTGAGTACTTGCTTGTTTGTGAAGGATTTTATTTTTCCTTCACTTATGAAGCTAAGTTTGGCTGGATATGAAATTCTGGTGAACGTTTTTTTCTTTAAGGATGTTGAATATTGGCCTCCACTCTCTTCTGGCTTGTAGAATATCTGCCGAGAGATCTGCTGTGAGTCTGATGGACTTCCCTTTGTGGGTGACCCGACTCTTCTCTCTGGCTGCCCTTATTATTTTCTCCTTCATTTCAACCCTGGTGAATCTGATGATTATGTGCCTTGGGGTTGCTCTTCTTGTGGAGTATCTTTTTGGGGTTCTCTGTATTTCCTGAAGTTGAGTATTGACCTGTCTTGCTAGGTTGGGAAAATTTTCCTGGATAATATTTTGAAGAGTGTTTTCCAGTTTGGATTCATTCTCTTCATCTCATTCTGGTACACCTATCAAACGTAGGCTGGTTCTCTTCACATAGTCCCACACTTCTTGGAGATTTTGTTCATTTCTTTTTGCGCTTTCTTCTTTAATCTTAGTTTCTCGTTTTATTTCATTGAGATGATCTTCGACTTCTGATATTCTTTCTTCTGCTTGGTCAATTCGGCTGTTGAAACTTGTGCATGCCTCACCAAGTTCTCGTTTTGTGTTTCTCAGCTCCTTCAATTCATTCATATTCCTCTCTAAGTTGTCCATTCTTGTTATCAATTCCTGTAATCTTTTTTCAAATCTTTTTTCGAGATTCTTAGTTTCTTTGCACTGATTTAGAACATGTTCTTTTAGCTCACTGAAGTTTTTCATTATCCACTTTCTAAAGTCTGATTCCGTCATTTCATCACACTCATTCTCCATCCAGCTTTGTTCCCTTGCTGGTGAGAAGTTTTGGTTCTTTGTAGGAGGTGAGGTGTTTTTGTTTCGGGGGTTTTCCTCCTTTTTCTGCTGGTTTCTTCCCATCTTTATGGATTTATCCACCTGTCGTCTTATTAGTTGCTGATTTTTCAATTGGGTCTCTGTGTGGACGCCCAGATTGTTGATGATGAAGTATTTCTGTTATTTAGTTTTCCTTCTAATGGTCTAGCCCCTCTGCTCTACGAGTGCTGAGGTCCACTCCAGGCCCTGCTTTTCTGGGTTACACCTTTAGCAACTGCAGAACAATGATGGATGCTACCAGTTTCTTCTGCTGCTATGTTTGTTCCAGAATGATGCTTGCCAAATGTCAGTCTGATTAGTCCATTTTGGGGGTGACTCTTTGGATATACAGTGGTGAGGGAGCTGCTTGAGGATACGGACTGTGCTTTCTAGGAGCTCCAGTGCTGAGCTGTGAGCTCCGTTTGTGGTTCAAGGTTGTTGGTAGGATGTGTTTATGTCTCCTGCAACAGAACTCATAACCCTCCTTTTTATTTCCTCTTAGATGCTCTGTCTCAGGGAGTTGGGGCTTTCTTTAGGCATATCTGTTGCACTTTCTTGTCCCGCTAGGAGGCAGTCTATTCACTATTTGCCTGCTGGGGCTCCGCCCTGCTAGCACGGGTCCACCCTGCTGCAGCGAAGCTCCATTCTTCTGTGGATCCGTCCGACCTGCTGGTGGAGTCTTTCTGTTATTGCAGGTTGTCTTGGCAATGGCAGGCTGCTTCAGCCCTGGGCATACTTAAATAGGGGCGGATTGCATCCCTCGTGGCGGACGCCCCTTTCCCACTGGGCTGCACTGTCCTAGATGCCGGCAGCAAAACTATCAGCCCCGATCACCTCCAATCGCCGCCCTGCTTGTCCCCGTGAGGGTGGGACCCGCCGAGCCCGATCACCCAGCTCCCTGCCTCAGATTCTGTCCTCTCTCTCTCTCTTCCTCTCCCCAAGCTGAATGGTCGACTCTCTCACTGGCACCCCAGCAGCCTGCTGATAGGGCACTGGGATCCATGTGATCTCTTGTGCTGCTGCCAACTGCACTGGCTCAGATCACGTTTCCCAGGAATCTCCTGGTCTGTCTCATTGTCCAAGTCCCATTCAATCAGATGGACATGCCTATCTGCCCTTCCAAATATCAGATTGCCTGTTTACCAGGGCACCCAGACCAGTGACTTCCATGTCGTGTCCCACTGCCCTACGGCGCTGGCTGAACTGGCCGCGTGAGCCGGCTGCACTAGCCAGCTGCGCTAGAGTCCTGTGTCTCTCCCACAGCTGGGACTTTCAACGCTCTGCGGGCAAAAAAAGTCCATCCTAGAAAGTGGCTATGACTCTCCCTCTGGGATTTCACTGAGAGCTGCATTCCTGAGTCCCCTCTATGAAGCCATCTGCAAGGGTCTATTTTAAATGGTTACACATTCAGAGTCTCTGTAGGTAATGCACACCTGGGCAATAAAAAAGAGTCTCCTTTTTATGTTCACTTTGTCACAGTCTCATTCAGTAATACATACCTGAGGAAAACTTAAGAGTATACTTCATGTTGCCACTCATTTAGAGCCTCAGTGGATAATTCATACCTGGGTAATAGTTGAGCATTTTTTATATGGTCACTCATTCCGTGCCTCCCTGAATGATACACACCTGGGGAATCCTGAGGAATTTATTTCATACTACTACTCATTTAGAACCTTATTGAATAATTCACAATGAAGCAATAGTCAGGTGTCTATTTTATGTGGCCTCTCTTTCAAAGTTTCAGTGAATAATAAACTTCTATAAGGTAATCAGAATGCTTTTTAAGATAACCACAAATTCAGTGTCTTCCTGAATAATACATACCTGGTTGATTGTCAGGAGTCTATTTCATACGAACTCTAATTCTGGGTATTGCTGAGTAATACACAACTGGGGAATGTCAGGAGTCTGTTTGGTATTGACACTCATACAGTACCTGTTTGAATAATGCACACATGGAGAATAATGTTGAGTCTATGTCTTACCCCTCCTCATTCAGACACACAGGGAATAACGCACATGTGGAGTATTTGGAAGTCTGTTTCATATGGCCACCCTTTCACAGCCTCACTGAATTTTACACACTTGTGATATAGTCTGGAGTCTATTTTTTATGGCCACTCATTCAAAAATTCACTGAATAATGCACACCTGTGGAATACTCAGAAGACTCTTTCCTATGACAACTCATTAAGAGCCTCACTAAATGTACACATTTTTGAAAGAGTCAGGATTCACTTTTATCCCCTCATTCAGGGTCCCACTGAATAATGCACACCTGTGGAATCGTTCGGAGACTTTTTCATGTGGTCTCTCATTCAGAGTGTCACCGAATAATGTGCTGAAGTCAGAAGTCTATTTCATGTAGACACATATTCAGAGCCTCAGTGAATAAGGCAGACCCTTGCTATAGTAAGGAATCTAATTAATATGGCCACATATTCTGAGCCTCACTGAATAATACAAACCTGGAGAATAATTTGGAGTCTATTTTTGATGGACATTCATTCAGAGCCTCGGTGAATAATGCACACCTGTGGGGAAGTTAAGAGTCTATTTCATTTGGACACCCATTCATTGCCTCAGTGGATAATATGCACATGTGGATTACTTAGGATTCCATTTTATATGGCCACTGACTTATATTCTCAGTGAATAATTCACAATTGTAAAGGACTCAGCAGTCTATTTTATATAGCCACTCATTTTGGGATTCACTGAATAATACAGGTATTTAAGATAGACAGCATCCTGTTTCATATGGTCACACAAAAATGGTTTCACTGAGTAATACACACCTGGGGAAGTGTTAGGAATCTACTTTATACAGCCTCTCATTTACAGCCTTAGCGAATAATGCACACGTGTGGAACAGAAACTAGTCTATTTTATATGGTCACAAAATTAAAGCCTGAGTGAGTAATACACAACTTTGGAATAGTCATTATTCTATTCCATATGCCCAAATATTCAGGGTCAGAGTCAATAATACATGCCTGTGGACTAGTCAGAAAACAATTTCATATGGACAAAGTTTGAGAGCCTCAGTGAGTAATACATATCTGGAGAATACTCAGGATGCTATTACATGTGGCATCTATTTCAGAGCCCCATTGAATAAAGAACACCTCTATTGTAATCAGAATTCTATTTTGTATAGCCACATATTCAGAGCCTAACTGAATAACATACACCTTGGGAAAAGTCAGGATTCTATTTCGTATAGCCACTCATTTAGAGCCAAATGTAAAATTGCATGCCTGCGGAGTATTCAGGAGTCTCTATTTTATGGCCACTCATTCAGAGCCTCACAAAATAATACAGACCTAAGGAAAAGTCAGGAGTGTATTTCACATGGCCACTTATTCAGATCCTCAGTGAAGAATCATATATATCTGAGAAATACTCAGGATTCTATTATATGTAGACACTTATTCAGAGACTCACTGAATAATGCACACCTGCGGAATATTCTAAAGAGTATTTGATATTACTGTTTAACCAGTGAATCAGTGGAAAAGGCACAGCTGAGAAATAGTCAAGAGGATAGAGTCAGGAACCTATTTCATGCAATCAGTCGTTCAGAAACTCACTGAAGAATACACATTTTAGGAATAGTCAAAGACCAGGTCATAGGGCCACTGAATCACAGCATTACTGAATAATGAACAATGACGCCATAGTAAAGTGTCCATTTTATATGGCCCCTCATTCAGAGCTTCAGTGAGTAATAGTCAGCTGTGGAGTGGTCAGGACCCTATTTAAAATATACCCAAATTACGCAGGTTCTTGAATGATACACACATGTGTTACAGTAAGGAGACTATTTGATATGGACACTCAAACAAAACCTCTTTGAATAGTGCACATGTGGAGAATAATCACTAGTCTATTTCATATGGTGAACCGTTTGGAGAGTCAAAACATAACGCACACCTGTGGAGTAAATTGGGGTCTATTTCATAAGGCCACTCTTTCTGTGTTTCAGGGAATAATATGTATATCTGATAATTCAGGAATCTCTTCCAAATGGCCAGTCGCTCAGGGTCTCAGTGAATATACTCCCCTCAGAAATAGTCAAGGGTCTACTTCAAGTGGCTACACATTCAGAGTCTCTGTAAGTAATGCACACCTAGGCAATACACAAGAGTCTCTTTTTTATGCCCAGTTAGTCACAGTCTCATTCAATAATACACAACTGGGGAAGTGTTAAGAGTCTACTTCTGGTAGTCACTCATTAAGAGCCTCAGTGAATAATGCACAGAAGGGTAATATTGGAGCATTTTTTATATGGCCACTCATTCTGTGCCTCCCTGAATGATACACACCTGGGAAATCCTCAGGATTCTATTTTATATTACCACTCATTTAGAACCTTATTGAATAATTCACACTGGAGCAATAGTCAGGTGTCTATTTTATATGGCCTCTCATTCAATGTCTCAGTAAATAATAATCTTCTATGGAGCAATCAGGACGCTGTTTAAGATAGCCACGAATTAAGTGCCTTCCTGAATGATACACTCCTGGGTGATAGTCAGGAGTCTATTTAATATGAACTCTAATTCTGGGTATCATGGAGTAATACACACCTGAGGGAGTTTCAGGAGTCTTTTTGGTATAGACACTCATAGAGAACCTGTTTGAATATTGCACACATGGAGAATAATGACGAGTTTATGTCATACAGCTACTGATTCAGGCTAACAGTGAATAACGCACATGAGGAGTATTTAGAAGTCTGTTTCATATGGCCCCCGTTTCACAGCCTCAGTGAATATTACACACTTCTGTTATAGTCTAGAGTCTATTTTTTATGGCCACTTATTCAGAGAATCACTGAATAATGCACACCTGCGGAAGAGTAAGAAGACTGTTTCCTATGGCCACTCAATGAGAGCCTCACTAAATGTACACATTTTGGGAAATAGTCAGGATTCACTTCTATCTCCACATTCAGAGTCTCACTAAATTATGCACACCTGTGGAGGAGTCAGGAGACTTCTTTCTGTGGTCTCTCATTCGAAGTGTCACTGAATAATGTGTTGTAGTCAGAAGTCTATTTCATGTAAACACATATTTAGAGTTTCAGTGAATAAGAGAGACCTTTGCTATAGTAAGGAATCTAATTAATATGGCCACATATTCTGAGCATCACAGAATAATACGTACCTGGAGAATAATTTGGAGTCTATTTTCAATGGATATTCATTCAGAGCCTCGGTGAATAATGTACACCTGTGGGGTAGCCAGCAGTCTACTTTATTTGGGCATACATTCATAGCCTCAGTGGATAATATGCACGTGTAGATTAGTCAGAATTCCATTTCATATGGCCGCTGACTCGTAACCTCAGTGAATAATGCACAAATGTAAAGGACTCAGCAGTGTATTTTATATAGCCAATAATTCAGAGGATCACTGAATAATACAAATATTTAAGATAGACAGCATCCTATGTCATACGGTCACACAAAAAGAGCCTCACTTAATAATACACACCTGGGGAAGTGTTAGGAGTTTATTTTATATAGCCGCTCATTTACAGCCTCAGCGAATAATGCACACAGGTGGAATAGAAATCAGTCTATTTTATATGGCCACAAAGTCAAAGCCTAAGTGAGTAATACACAACTTTCGAATAGTCACTAGTCTCTTCCATATGCCCAAATATTCAGAGTCAGTGTCAATAATACATGCCTGTGGACTAGTAGAGAAACAATTTTATATGGCCAAAATTTTAGAGCCTCAGTGAATAATACATACCTGGGGAATACTCAGGACGATATTACATATGGCATCTATTTCAGAGCTTCATTGAATAAGGAACACCTGTATTGTAGTAAGAATTCTATTTTGTATAGCCAAATATCCAGAGCCTAACTGAATAACGTACAACTTAGGGAAAGTCAGGATTCTATTTTCTATAGCCACTCATTAAGAGCCGAATGTAAAAACGCACGCCTGAGGAGTATTCAGGAGCCTCTATTTTATGGCCACACATTCATAGCCTCTCAGAATAATACAGACCTATGAAAAAATCAGGAGTGTATTTTACATGGCCACTTCTTCAGAACCACAGTGAAGAATCATGTATGTCTGGAAAATACTCCATAATCTATGATATATAGCCACTTATTCAGAGACTCACTGAATAATGAACACCTGGGGAATAGTCTAGAGACTATTTAATATGACCGTTCACCCAGCGACTCAATTGAATTTGCACAGCTGAGAAATAGTCAAGAAGATATAATCAGGAGCCTATTTTATGTGGTCACTCGTTCAGAAACTCCCTAAGGTATACACACCTTGGGAATAGTCAGAGTTCAGGTTATATGTCCACTCAATCACTGCATTACCGAATAATGCACAATGGGGCAATAGTAAGGAGTCTATTTCATATGGCCTCCCATTCAGAGCTTTAGTGCATAATAAACAGCTGTGGAGTAGTCAGGACCCTATTTAAGGTAGCCCCAAATTAAGCATTTCCATGAATGATACACACATGTGTTATAGTCAGGAGACTATTTGATATGAACACTCATACGGAATCTCTTCCAATACTGAACATGTGAGGAATAATCACTAGTTTCTTTCATAGGGTAATTTGTTTGGAGAGTCAAAAATTAATGCACACCATGTAGTAAAATGTGGTCTATTTCCTAACACCACTCTTTCAGTGTTTCAGTGAATGATATGAATATTTGATAAATCAGAAATCTCTTTCACATGGCCACTCATTCAGGACCTCAGAAAAACACTCTCCTCAGACATAGTGCAGGGTCTACCTCAAATGGCTTCACATTCAGAGTCTCTGTAAATAATGCACACCTGGGCAATACACAGGAGTATCATTTTTATGCCCACTTAGTCAGAGTCTCATTCAGTAATAAAAACCTGGGGAAGAGTTAAGAGTCTACTTCTTGAAGCAACTCATTTAGAGCCTCAGTGAATAATGCATACCAGGGTAATAGTCGATTATTTTTTATATGGCCACTCATTTTGTGCCTCCCTGAATGATACACATTCAGGAAATCCTCGGTATTCTATTTTATACTTCCACTCATTTAGAACTTTATTGAATAATTGACAATGGAGCAATACTGAGGTGTCTGTTTTACATGGCCTCTCATTCAAAGTTTCAGTGAATAATGAACTTCTGTGGAGCAATCAGGACACTGTTTATGATAGCCATTAATTAAGTGCCTTCCTGAATAATACACAGCTGGGTGATAGTCAGGAGTATATTTCATATGGACTCTAATTCTCGGTATCGCTGAGTAATGCACAACTGGGGGAGTGTAAGGAGTTTCTTTTGTATGGACACTCATAGAAAAACTGTTTAAATAATGCACACATGTTAAATAATGAGGAGTCTCTGTCATACGGCTTCTCATTCAGACAAACAGTGAATAATGCACATGTGGAGTTATTAGAAGTCTGTTTTACATGGCCCCTCTTTCACAGCCTCACTGGATATTTCACACTTCTGATATAGTCTGGAGTATATTTTTTATGGCCACTCATTCAGAGAATCACTGAATAATGCATACATGCGGAATGGTCAGAAGGCTCTTTTTTATGGCCACTCATTGAGAGCCTCACTAAATGTACACACCTGGGGAAATTGTCAGGATTTACATATATCTACTTATTCAGAGTCTCAGGAAATATTGCACACCTGTGAAATAGTCAGGAGACATTTTCATGCCGCCTCTCATTCGAAGTGTCACTGAATAATGTGTTGTAGTTAGGAGTCTATTTTATGTAGACACACATTCAAAGCCTCAGTGAATAAGCCAGGTCCTTGCTATAGTAAAGAATCTATTTAACTTCAGCAAAGTCTCAGGATATAAAATTAATGTGCAAAAATCACAATCATTCCTATATACCAATAATAGACTTAAAGAGAACCAAATCAAGAATGAACTGCCATTCAAAATTGCTGCAAAGAATATAAAATTCCTAGGAATAAAACTCACAAAAGATGTAAGGGACCTTTTTAAGGAAAATTACAAACCACTGCTCAACGAAATAAGAGAGGACACAAACAGATGGAAAATATTTCCATGTTCGTGGTTCGGAAGAATCAATATCCTTTAAATGGATATACTGCCCAAAGTAATTTTCACAATCAATGCTATCACCATCAAACTACCATTGAATTTCTTCACAGAATTGGAGAAAACCACCACGAAATTCATATGGAACTAAAAGAGTGCCCCCATAGCCAAGTCAATTCTAAGCAAACAGAACACCACGGGAGGCATCACACTACCAGACTTCAAACTATACTACAAGGCCACAGTACTCAAAACAGCATGGTACTCGTACCAAAAAAATATATAGACCAATGGAACAGAACAGAGGCATTGGAGGAAACACAACATATCTACAACCATATAATCTTTAATAAACCAGACAAAAACAAGCAATGGGAAAAGGATTCCTTGTTTAATAAATGGTGTTGGAAAAACTGGCTAGCCATGTGCAGAAAGGAGAAACTGGACCCTTTCCTGACACCTTTTAATAAAATTAACTGCAGATGGATTATAGACTTAAACATAAGACCTGGCACCATAAAAACTCCAGAAAAAATCTAGGCAAAACCATCCAGGACATAGGAGTAGGCAAGGACTTCATGAACAAAACACCAAAAGCATTAGCACTAAAAGCCAAAATAGACAAATGAGACCTAATCAAACTCCACAGCTTTTGCACGGCAGAAGAAACAGTCACTAGAGTGAATCGGCAACCATCATAATGAAAGAAAAAAATCTTTGCAGTTTACCCAACTGACAAATGGCTGATATTGAGAATTTACAAAGAACTCAAACAGATTTACCGGATAGAAACAAACAAGCCTATTGAAAAATGGGCAAAGGATATGAACAGACACTTAACAAAAGAAGACATACATGAGTCCAACAAACAGATGAAAAAATGCTCATCATCACTGGTCATTAGAGAGATGCAAATCAAAACCACATTGAGATACCATCTCACATCAGTTAGAATGGCGATCATTAAAAAATCTGGAGACAACCGATGCTGGAGAGGATGTGGAGAAATAGGAACACTCTTAAACTGTTGTTGGGAGTGTAAATCAGTTCTACCATTGTGGAAGACACTGTGGCAATTCCTCAGGGACCTAGAAATAGAAATTCCATTTGACCCAGCAATCCCATTACTGGGTATATATCCAAAGGACTATAAATCGTTCTACTGTAAGGACACATGCACACGAATGTTCATTGCAGCACTGTTTACAATAGCAAAGACCTGGAACCAACCCAAATGCCCATCGATAATAGACTGGACTGGGAAAATGTGGCACATATACACCATGGAATATTATGCAGCAATAAAAAATGATGAGTTCGTGTTCTTTGTAAGGACATGGATGAATCTGGAGAACGTCATTCTCAGCAAACTGACACAAGAACAGAAAAGGAAATACCGCATATTCTCATTCATAGGCGGGTGAGAAAAATGAGAATACATGGACAGAGGGAGGGAGTCTACTACATGATGGGGTCTATTTGGAGGGAATGGGGGAGGTACAGCGGGGGCGGATCTGGGGAGGGATAGCCTGGGGAGAAATGACAAGTGTGGGTGAAAAGGAGAAAGGCAACAAAACACACTGCCATTTGTGTACCTATGCAATATCTTGCACGTTCTGCACATGTACCCCAAAACCTAAAATGCAATAAAAATTTAAAATAAAAAAAAAGAATTAATTTATATGGCCAGATCTTCTGAGCCTCACTGAATAATACACTCCTGGAGAATAATTTGGAGTCCATTTTCGATGGACACTCATTCGGATCCTCGGTGAATAATGCACACCTGTGAATAAGCCAGGAGTCTATTTCATTTGGGCACTCATTCATGACCTCAGTGGATAACATGCACGTATGGATTAGTCAGGATTCCATTTCATATGGCCACTGACTGGTAACCTCAGTAAATAATGCACAAATGTAAAGTACTCAGCAGTCTATTTCATACAGCCACTCATTCAGATATTCACTGAATAATACAAATATTTAAAATAGACAGCATCCTGTTTCATATGGTCACACAAGAAGAGCCTCACTATGTAACACACACCTTGGGAAGTGTTAGGAGTCTACTTTATATAGCCTCTCATTTACATTCTCAGGGAATAATGCACACGAGTGGAATAGACACTAGTCTATTTTATATGGCCACAAAATTAAAGCCTGAGTGAGTAATACACAACTTTGGAATAGTCACTAGTCTATTCCATATGCTCAAATATTAGAGTAAGAATCAATAATAAACACCTGTGGACTAGTCAGGAAACAATTTTATATGGCCAAAGTTTCAGAGCCTCAGTGAATAATACATACCTGAGGAATACTCAGGACGCTATTACATATGGCATATATTTCAGAGCTTCATTGAATAAGGAACACCTGTATTGTAGTCATAATTCTATTTTATATAGCCACATTTTCAGAGCCTAAATGAATGACATAAACCTTGCAAAAAGTCAAGATTCTATTTCGTGTAACCCCTCATTTAGAGCCAAATGTAAAAACGCACACCTGAGGAGTATTCAGGAGTCCCTATCTTATGGCCACACATTCAGAGCTTCACAGAATAATGCAGGCCAATGGAAAATTCAGGAGTGAATTTTTCATGGCCACTTATTCAGAACCTCAGTGAAGAATTATATATATCTGTAAAATACTCAGGACTATTATATATAGCAACTTATTTCGATACTCACTGAATAATGCACACCTCAGGAGTAGTCTGGGATTGTTTGATATGACCGTTAACACAGTGACTCAGTGGAAAACGCACAGCTGACAAATAGTCAAGAGTATAGAGTCAGGAGTCTATACTCCTCTCATTCGGAGAATCACTGAATAATGCACACCTGTGGAATAATCAGATGTCTCTTTCCTATAGAAACTTGTTGTAAGCCTCACTAAATGTACACACCTGGGGAAATAGTCAGGATTCACTTTTATCCCCTCATTCAGAGTCTCACTAAATAATGCACACCTGTGGAATAGTCAAGAGACTTTTTTCATGTGGCCTCTCATTCGGAGTGTCACTGAATAATGTGGTGTAGTCAGGAGACTATTTCCTGAAGACACATTTTCAGAGCCTCAGTAAATAAGACAGACCCTTGATATAGTAAGGATTCTAAAGAATATGGTTATATCTTCTGAGCCTCACTGAAGAATTTACACCTGAAAAATAATTTGGAGTCTATTTTCGATGGACATTCATTCTGAGCCTCGGGAAATAGTGCAGAACTGTGGAGTAGCCAGGAGTCTATTTCATTTGTACACACATCCATAGTCTCAGTAAATAATATGAACGTGTGGATTAGTCAGGATTCAATTTTATATGGCCACTGACTCGTAATATCAGTGAATAATGCACAAATGTAAAAGACTCAGCAGTCTGTTTCATATAGCCACTCCTTCAGAGAATCACTGAATAGTAGAAATATTTAAGGGATAAAGCATCCTGTTTCATGGGGTCAAATAAGAAGAGCCTCACTGAGTAATACACACCTGGGGAAGTGTTTGGAGACAGGATTATATAGACTCTCATTTGCAGCCTCAGTGAATAATGCACACGTGTGGAATAGACACTAGTCTATTTTATATGGCCACAAAATCAAAGCCTGAGTGAGTAATACACAACTTTGAAATAGTCACTAGTCTGTTCCATATGTCCAAATATTCAGAGTCAGAGTCAATAATACACACCTGTGGACTAGTCAGGAACCAATTTCATATGGCCAAGGTTTCAGACCCTCAGTAAATAATACATACCTGGGGAATACTCAGGACGCTATTACATGAGGCAGCTTCAGTGAATAAGGAACACCTGTATTGTAGTTAGAATTCTCTTTCATATAGCCACATATCCAGAGCCTAACTGAATAATATACACCATGGGGAACGTCAGGATTCTATTTTGTATAGCCACTTATTTAGAGCCGAATGTTAAAACACACACCTGAGGCGTATTCAGGAGTCTGTATTTTTGGCCACTTATTCAGAACCTCACAGAATAATACAGACCTATGGAAAAGTCAGGAGTGTGTTTCGCATGGCCACCTATTACTATCCTCTTTGAAGAATCATATATATCTGGAAAATACTCAGGATTATATTATATATAGCCACTTATTCAGAGACTCAATGAATTATGAACACTTGGGAATAGTCTGGTGAATATTTGATATGACCACTCACCCAGTGAATCAGTGATAAATTCACAGCTGAGAAATACTGAAGAGGATAGAGTCAGAAGTCTATTTTATGTGGTCACATGTTCAGAATCTCACTGAAGAATACACACATTGGGAATAGTCAGAGTCCAAGTCATATGGCCACTCAATCAAAGCATTACTGATAAATGCACAATGGGAAATAGTAAGGTGTTTATTTTATATGGCCTCTCATTTAGGGCTTCACTGTTTAATAAACAGCTGTGGAGTAGTCATGACCCTATTTAAGATAGCCCTAAATTCAGCAGCTCCATGAATGATACACACATGTGTGATAGTCAGGAGACTATTTTATATGGATGCTCATACAGAAGACATTCGAATATTGCACATGAGAGGAATAATCACTAGTCTATTTCATATGGTAATTCATTTGGAGAGTCAAAAAGTAATGCACACCTGTGCAGTAAAATGGGGTCTATTTCATAAGGCCACTTTGTCAGTGTTTCAGTAAATAATATGTATATCTTATAAGACAGGAATCTCTTTCACAGGGCAACTCATTCATGGCCTCTGTGAATAATACTCCCCTCAGAAATAGTCAAGTGCCTACTTCAAAGGGATACACATTCAGAGTCTCTGTAAGTAATGCACACCTGGGCAATAGACAAGAGTCTTTTTTTAATCCCACTTAGTCACATTCTCATTCAAGAATACACACCTGGGGAAGAGTTAAGAGTCTACTTCATGGAGCCACTCATTTAGAGCCTCAATGAATAACGCACACCAGGATAATAGTCGAGTATTTTTTATATGGCCACTCATTCTGTGCCTTCCTGAATGATACACACCTGCGGGATTCTTAGGATTATATTTCATACTACCACTCATTTAGAACCTTGTTTAATAATTCACAATGAAGCAATAGTATCTCTTTTATATGGCCTCTCATTCAAAGTTTCAGTGAATAATGAACTTCTATTTAGTAATCAGGACGCTGTTTAAGACAGCCACAAATTAAGTGCCTTTTTGAATGATAGGCACCTGGATGATAGTCAAGATTATATTTCATATGAACTCTAATTCTTGGTATTGCTGAGTAATACACATTTGGGGGAGTGTCAGAAGTCTATTTGGTATGACCACTCAAACAAAACCTGTTTGGATAATGCACACATGGAGAATAATGAGGAGTGAATGTCATATGGCCTCTCATTCAGACAAACAGTGAATAAATCACATGTGGAGTACTTAGAAGTCTATTTCATATGGCCCTTCTTTCACAGCCTCACTGAATATTATATTACGCACTTGTGATATAGTCTGGAGTCTATTTTTTATGGCCACGCATTCAGAGAATCACTGATTAATGCACACCCATGGAATAGTCAGATGTCTCTTTCCTATGTCCACTCATTGAGAACCTCACTAAATGTACACACCTAGGGTAATAGGATTTACTATTTTTCTTTCATTCAGAGTCTCACTAAATATTACACACCTGTGGAATAGTCAGGAGACTTTTTCATGTGGCCTCTCATTCGGAGTGTCACTGAATAATGTGCTGTATTCAGGAGTCTATTTTATATAGACACATATTCAGAGCCTCAGTAAATAAGAGAGACCCTTGCTATAGTAAGGAATCTAATTAATATGGCCACATTTTCTGAGTCTCACTGAATAATACACATCTGGACAATAATTTGGAGTCTATTTCTGATGGACATTCATTCACAGCCTCGGTGAATAATGCACACCTGCGAAGTATCCAGGAGTCTATTTCATTTGGACACTCATTCATAGCCTCAGTGGATAATATGCATGTGTGGATTAATCAGGATTCCATTTCATATGGCCACTGACTCGTAACCTCAGTGAAGAATGCACAAATGTAAAGTACTCAGCAGTCTATTTCACATAGCCACTCATTCAGATATTCACTGAATAATACAAATATTTAAGATAAAGAGCATCCTGTTTCACATGGTCACACAAGAAAAGCCTCACTCAATACACTCCTGGAGAAGTGTTAGGATTCTACTTTATATGGCCTTTGATTTACAGCCTCAGGAAATAATGCACATGTGTGGAATAGACACTACTCTCTTATATGATCACAAAATCAAAGTTTCAGTGAGTAATACACAACATTAGAATAGTCACTAGTCTGTTCCATATGCCAAAATATTCAGAGTCAGAGTCAATAAGAAACACCTGTGGACTAGTCAGGAGACAATTTTATTTGGCCAATGTTTCAGAGCCTCAGAAAATAATACATACCTGAAAAATACTCAGGACGCTATTACATATGGATATATTTCAGAGCTTCATTGAATGAGGAACACATGTATTGTAGTCCAAATTTTATTTTGTATACCCACATATTCAGAGCCTAACAGAATAACATCCACCTTGGAAAAATTTAAGGTTCTATTTTTTATCGCCACTCATTTTGAGCCGAATGTAAAAGTGCATGCCTGAGGTGTATTCAGGAGTCTCTATTTTATGGCCACATATTCATAGAATTACAGAATGATGCAGACCTATGGAAAAGTCAAAAGTGTATTTCACATAGGCAGATTCAGAACCTAAGTGAAGAATCATATATATCTGGAAAATACTCAGTATCCCATTATATATTGCCACATATTACGAGACACACTGAATAATGCACACCTGGGGAATAGTCTGGAGACTATTTGATATGACCGTTCCCACAGCGATTCAGTGGAAAATGCACAGCTGAGAAATAGTCAAGAGGATAGAGTCAGGAGTCTATTTTATGTGGTCACAAGTTCAGAAACTCACTGAAGAATACACACCTTGGAAATAGTCGGAGTCCAGGTCCTATGGCCTCTCAATCACAGCATTACGGAATAATGCACAATGGGGCAATATGAAGGAGTCTATTTCATATGGCCTCTCATTCAGAGCTTCAGTGCATAATAAACAGCTGTAAAGTAGTAAGGACTCTATTTAAGGTAGCCCCAAATTAAGCAGCTCTGTGAATAATACACACATGTGTGATAGTCAGGAGACTGCTTAATATGGACAGTCATACAAAACCCCTTCAAATACTGCATATGTGGGGAATAATCACTAGTCTATTTTATATGGTGATTCATTTGGAGAGTCAAAATATAACTCACATCTGTGGAGTAAAATGGGATATATTTCATAAGGCCACTCTTTCAGTTCTTTAGTGAATAATATGTTTATCTGATTAGTCATGAATCTCTTTCACATGGCTACTCACTCAAGGCCTTTGTGAATAATACTCCCCTCAGAAATAGTCAAGGGTCTACTTCAAATGGCTACACATTCAGAGTCTCTGCAAGTAATGCACTCCTGGGCAATACACAAGAGTCTCTTTTTTATGCCCACTTAGTCAGAGTCTAATTCAATAATACACACCTGGGGAAGAGTTAGGAATCTACTTCATGTAGTTACTCATTTAAAGCCTCAGTGAATAACGCATACCATAATAATGGTCGAGCATTTTTTACATGGTCACCCATTCTGTGCCTCCCTGAATAATACACACCTGGGGAATCCTTAGGATTCTATTTTATATTACCACTCATTTAGAACCTTTTTGATTAATTCACAATGGAGCAATAGTCAGGTGTCGATTTTATATGGTCTCTCCTTCAAAATTTTACTGAATAATGAACTTCCATGGAGTAATCAGGACTCTGTTTATGATAGCCACAAATTAAGTGCCCTCCTAAATGTTTCACATTTTTGTGATAGTCAGGAGTCTATTTCATATAAACTCTAATTCTGGGTATCGCTGCATAGTACACATCTGTGGGAATGTCCGGAGTCTACTTGGTATGGACACTCCATACAGAACCTGTTTGAATAATGCACACATTGTGAATAATGAGCAGTCTATGTCATATGGCTACTCACTCAGACAAACAGTGAATAATGCACATGTGGAGTAATTAGAAGTCTGTTTTTTATGGCCCCTCTCTCACAACCTCACTGTATGTTACACACTTGTAATATAGTCCAAAGTCTATTTTTTATGGCAACTCTTTCAGAGAATCACTGAATAATGCACACCTGTGGAAGAGTCAGATGTCTCTCTCCTATGGCCACTCATTGAGAGCCTCACTAAATGTACAAACCTGAGGAATTAGTCAGAATTTACTTTATTTCCCTCATTCAGATTCTCACTAAATAATGCACACCTGGGAATAGTCAGGAGACTTTTTCATGTGGCTTCTCATTCAGAGTGTCACTGAATAATGTGGTGTAGTCAGGAGATTATTTTATGTAGACACATACTCAGATCCTCAGTGAATAAGACAGAACCTTGCTATAGTAAGGAACCTAATTAATATGGCCACACCTTCTGAGCCTCACTGAATAATACACACCTGGAGATTAATTTGGAGTCTATTTTCGATGTACATTCATTCAGAGCCTCGGTAAATAATGCACACCGGTGCAGTAGCCAGGAGTCTCTTTCATTTGGACACTCATTCATAGACTCAGTTGATAATATGCACGTGTGGATTTGTGAGGATATCATTTCATATGGCCACTGACTACTAACCTCAGTGAATAATTCACAAATATAAAGTACTCAGCAGTCTATTTCACATAGCCGCTCATTCAGAGATTCACTGAATAATACAAATATATAAGTTAGACAGCATCCTGTTTCATGGGGTCACACAAGAAGAGCCTCACTGAGTAGTACACACCTGGAGAAGTGTTTGGAGTCAAATTTATATAGGCTCACATTTGCAGCCTCAGCGAATAATACACACTTGTGGAATAGACACTAGTCTATTTTAAACTGCTACAAAATCAAAGCCTGAGTGAGTAATACACGACTTTGGAATAGTCACTAGTCTATTCCATATCCCTAAATATTTAGAGTCAGAGTCAATAATACATGCCTGTGGACTAGTCTGAAAACAATTTTATATGGCCAAAGTTTCAAATCCTCATTGAATAATACATATATAAAAAATACTCAGGACTCTTTTTACATTTGGTATCTATTTCAGAGCTTCGAATAAGGAACACCTGTATTGTAGTCAAAATTCTATTTCATATAGCCACATACTCAGAGCCTAACTGAATAACATACATTTTGGGAAAAGTCAGGATTCTATTTGGTATAGCCACTCATTTAGAGCCGAATGTAAAAACACACACCTGAGGAGTATTCAGAAGTCTGATTTTATGGCCACTCATTCAGAGCCTCACAGAATAATACAGGTATATGGAATCATGAGAGGTGTACTTCACATGGGCACTTATTCAGAACTTCAGGGAAAAATTATATATATCTGAAAAATACTCAGGATTCTATTATATATAAACAGTTATTCAGAGACTCACTGAATATTGCACACCTGGGGAATAGACTGGAGACTATTTGATATGACCGTTCACCCAGTGAATCAGTTGAAAATGCAGAACTGAGAAATAGTCAAGAGGATAGAGTCAGGAGTCTATTTTATGTACTCTCTCGTTCAGAAATTCACTGAAGAATACACACCTTGGGAATAGTCAGAGTCCAGGTCATATGGCAACAAAATCACAACATTACCGAATAATGCACAATGGGGCAATAGTAAGCAGTCTATTTCATATGGCCTCTCATTCAGAGCTTCTGTGCCTAATAAACAGCTGAGGAAGAGTGAGGACCCTATATAAGGTAGCCCCAAATGAAGCAGCTCAGTGAATGATACACACATATGTGAGATTCAGGAGACTATTTGATATGGACACTCGTACAGAACCTCTTCGAATACTGCACATGTGGGGAATAATCACTAATCTATTTCATATGGTGATTCGCTTGAGAGCCAAAAAATAACGCACACCTGTTGACTAAAATGGGGTCTATTGAATGAGGCCACTCTTTCAGTGTTTTAGTAAGTAATATGTATATCTGATAAGTCAAGAATCTCTTTCACATGGCCACTCATTCAGGGCCTCTGTTAATAATATTCCCCTCAAAAATTGTGAAGGGTCTACTTCAAATGGCTACACATTCAGAGTCTCTGTAAAAAATGCACACTTGGGCAATACACAAGAGTCTCTTTTTTATGCCCACTTAGTCAGAGTCTCATTCAGTAATACACACCTGGGGAAAACTTAGTAGTCTACTTCATGTAGAGAATCATTTAGTGCCTCATTGAATAATTCACACCAGAGTAATTGTCGAGCATTTTTTATGTGGCCACTCATTCTGTGCCTCCCTGAATGATACACACCTAATGAATCCACAGGATTCTATTTTATACTATTACTCATTTAGAAGCTTACTGAATAATTCACAAGGGAGCAATAGTCAGGTATCTCATTGAAAATTTCAGTGAATAATGAACTTCTATGTAGAAATCAGGACGCTGCTTAAGATAGCCACGAATTAAGTGCCTTCCTAAATGATACACACATGGGCGATATTCAGGAATCAATTCCATATGAACCCCAACTCTGGGAATTGCTGAGTAATACACACTTGGGGGTGTGTGAGGAGTCTATTTGGTAAGAACAATCATACAGAACTTGTTTGAATAATGAACACATGAAGAATAATGAGGAGTTTATGTCATATGCCTACTCATTCAGAGAAACAGTGAATAACGCACTGTTATTCAATGTGGAGTAATTAGAAATCTGTTTACATGGCCCCACTTTCACAGCCTCACTGAATATTACACACTTGTAAGATAGTCTGAAGTCTATTTTTTATTTCCACTCATTCCAAGAATCACTGAATATACACACCTGGATAAATAGTCAGGATTTACTTTTATCCCTTCATTCAGAATCTCACTAAATAATGCACACCTGTGGAACAGTCAGGAGACATTTTCATGTGGCCTTTCATACGAGGTGTCACTGAATGATGTGGTGTAGTCAGGAGTCTATTTCATGTAGATATATTCAGAGCCTCAGTGAATAAGACAGACCCTTGCTATAGTAAGAAATCTAATTTACGAGGGAGCGGTTCCGAGATAGCATCATAGAAGCAATTCAGGATTGCAGCTCTCAGTGAAGGCTCAGAGGGTGAGTCCTAGCTGCATTTTCAGATGGACTTTTGTAGCCCACAGAACTGGCAAATTCCCAGGTGTAGGAGAGACACAGGAGAGCAGGACAGTCCGCTTGCATGGCCGTGTTGGCCGGCGCTGCACTGTGGCTCAGCAGCAGCCAGCACAAAGTTCACTGGTCTGGGTGCCCTGTTAAACTGGCAATCTGAGTTTTGAGAGGACAGGTTGACATGTCCATTTGATTGAACAGGACTTGGATGGTGAGCCAGACCAGGAGATTCCTGAGAATAGCGATTTGTGCTGGAGCAGTGGACCGCTGCAGGGGAGATTGCACAGATCCCGGTGCCCAATCAGCAGGCGATTGGGGCGCCTGTGAGAGAGTCAACCATTCAATTTGGAAAGAAAAAGAGAGAGTGAGAGAGGAGGGACTCTGAAGCAGGGAGCCAGGTGATTGGGCTCGGCGGGTCCCACGCACATGGGGACAAGCAGTGTGGCGATTTGAGGCGCTCGGGGTTGAGAGTTTTGCTGCAGGGTCAGCTGAATCAAAATGGTGCAGCTCAGTGGAAGAGGGGCGTCTGCCACTATGGACAAATTCTGCCCCTACTGAGGTACCACCCACTGCTGATGCAGCCTGCCATTACCGAGGCAAACAGCCATAAAAGAGAGACGCCACCAACAGGGAGGAGTGCACCACAGTAGAACGAAGCCCCGTGGCAGCAGGGCGGACCCTTGCTAGAAGGGCAGAGCCCCAGAAGGCAAATAGTGAATAGACTGCCTCCTAGCTGGGCAGGACAGTGCAACAGATACTCATAAAGAAAGCCCCAACTCTCTGAGACACAGCATCTGAGGGGAAAAAAAAGGGCGGGCTTTTATAAGTTCTGCTACAGCAGACACATTCGCCCAGCAAACCTAAATGAACAACAGAGCTCACACATCAGCACTAGAGCTCCTATAAAGTACAGGCCATCTCCTCAAACAGCTCCCTGATCACTGTATATCCAAAGAGCCACCTCAAAAAATGACTAATCAGACTGACATTTGGCGGGCATCATTCTGGGACAAAGATAGCAGAAGAAGAAACTGGTAGCATCCCTCACTGTTCTGCAGCTGCAACAGGTGTACTCCAGAGAAGCAGGGCCTGGAGTGGACCTCAGCACTTGTACAGCAGAGGGTCTAAACCATTAGAAGGAAAACTAAATTATAGAAATATTTCATCATCAACAATCTGGGCATCCACTCAGAGATCCAATCGAAAAGTCAGCAACTACTAAGACGACAGGGGGATAAATCCACAAAGATGGAAAGAAACCAGCACAAAAAGGAGAAAAACACCCGAAACCAAAACACCTCACCTCCTACATAGGACCAAAACTTCTCACCAGCAAGAGAACAGAGCTGGACGGAGAATGAGAGTGAGAAAATGATGGAATCAGACTTCAGAAGGTGGACAATGAGAAACTTCAGTGAGCTAACAGAACATGTTTTAAACCAATGCAAAGAAATTAAGAACCTTGAGAAAAGATTTCAGAAAAGATTCGAGAAAATTATAACAAGAATGGACAATTTAGAGAGGAATATGAAATAATTGAAGGAGCTGAAAAACACAACACGAGATATTCGCGAAGCATGCACAAGTTTCAACAGCTGAATTGACCAGGCAGAAGAAAGAATATCAGAAGTTGAAGATCAACTCAATAAAATAAAAAGAGAAACAAAGATTAGGGAAAAAAGCTCAAAGAGGAGTGAAGAAAATGTCCAAGAAATGTGGGACTATGCGAAGAGACCTAACCTACGTTTGATAGGCATACCAGAATGTGACGAAGAGAAAGAATCCGTGCTGGAAAACACTCTTCAGGACATTATCCACGAAAATTTCCCCAGCTAGCAAGACAGGTCAATACTCAACTCCAGGAAATACAGAGAACACCACAAAGATATTCTGCAAAAAGAGCAACCCCTAGGCACATAACCGTCAGATTCACCAGGGTTGAAATGAAGAAGAAAATACTAAGGGCAGCCAGAGAGAAGGGTCGGGTCACTCACAAAGGGAAGCCCTTCAGACTCACAGCAGATCTCTCGGCAGAAACTCTACAAGCCAGAAGAGAGTGGGGGCCAATATTCAACATCCTTAAGAAAAGAAATTTCAAGCCAGAATTTCATATCCAGCCGATCTGAGCTTCATAAGTGAAAAAAGAATAAAATATTTTGCCAACAAGCAAGAACTCAGAGATTTTGTCCCCACCAGGCCTGCTTTACAAGAGCTCCTGAAAGAGGCACTACACATAGAAAGAAACAGCCGGTACCAGCCATTCTAAAAACATATCAAATGCTAAAGAGCATCAACAAAATGAAGAATCTGAATCAACCAAGGGACAAAACAGACAGATAGCATCAAAATGGCAGTATCAAATTCACAGATAACAACATTAACCCTAAATGTAAATGGGCTAAATGCACCAATCAAAAGACACAGACTGGCAAATTGAATAAAAAAACAAAACCCATCGGTGTGCTGTATCCAGGAAACACACCTCACATGCAAAGATACACAAAGGCTCAAAATAAAGGGATGGAGGAAGATTTACCAAGCAAATGGAGAGCAAAAAAAAGCAGGAGTTGCAATTCTCATCTCTGATAAAATAGACTTTAAAGTAACAAAGATCAAAAGGGACAAAGAAGGTCATTACATAATGGTAAAAGGATCGATACAACAAGAAGAGATAACGATTCTAAATATATATGGACCCAATGTAGGAGCACCCAGATATATAAGGCAAGTTCTTAATGACTTACAAAGGGACTTAGACTCCCACACAATAATAGTGGGAGACTTTAACACTCCACTGTCAATAGCAGACAGATCAACCAGACAGAAAATTAACAAGGATATCCAGGACTTGAACTCAGACCTGGAACAAGCAAACCTGATAGACATTTACAGAACTCTCCACCCCAAATCCACAGAATATACATTTTTCTCAGCACCACATAACACTTACCCCAAAATTGACCACACAATTGGAAGTAAAGCACTTCTCAGCAAATAAAAAACAACGGAAATTATAAAAAACAGTCTCTCAGATCATAGTGCAATCAAGGTAGAACTCAGAATTCAGAAGCCAACTCAGAACCGCACAGCTTCATGCAAACTGAGCAACTGGTCTTGAATGTTGATTGGATAAACAATGAAATGAAGGCAGAAATAAAGAAGTTCTTTGAAACCAATGAGAATGAAGACACAACATACCAGAATCTCTGGGACACATTTAAAGCCGTTTGTACAGGAAAATATATAGCAAAAAGTGCTCACAAGAGAAGAGTGGAGAGATCCAAAATTGACACCGTATCATCAAAATTGAAAGAGCTAGAGGAGCAAGATCAAACGTACTCAAAATCTAACTGAAGACAAGAAATAACTAAGATCAGAGCAGAATTGAAGGAGATAGAGACAAGAAAAACCCTTCAAAAAATCAATAAATTCAGGAGCTGGTTCTTCGAAAAGATCAACAAAATAAACCACTAGCTAGCCAGACTGATATAAAAGAAAAGAGAGAACAGCCAAATAGATGCAATATAAAACGATAAATGGGAAATCACCACAGATTCAAGAGAAATTCAAACCATCATCAGAGAATACTACAAACACCTCTATGCACATAAATTAGTAAACCAGGAAGAAATGGATAAATTCCTGGACACCTGTGTCCTCTTAAGCCTAAACCACTAGGAATCCAAAAGTATGAATAGACCAATAACAAGGTCTGAAGTCGAGGGAGCAGTTAAAAGCCTACCACACAAAAAAAAGCCCTTGTCCAGATGGGTTCACAGCCGAATTCTACCAGACACACAAAGAGAAGCTGGGACAATTCCTTCTGAAACAATTCCAAATTATTCAAAAAGAGGGAATCCTTCTCAAATCATTTTATAAGACCAACATCATCCTGATACCAAAGCCAGGCAGAGACTCAACAAGAAAAGAAATCTTCAGGCCAATATCCATGATGAACATAGATGCAAAAATCTTCAATAAAATACTGGCAAACTCATTGCAACAGCATATTAAAATACTTATCCAGCATGATTAAGTAGGATTCATGCCGAGAATGCAAGGCTGGATCAACATATGCAAGTCTATTAACGTCATTCACCACATTAAAAAAACCAAAACCAAAAACCACATGATCATCTCAATTGATGCAGAGAAGGCATTTGACAAAATTGAACAGCCCATAATGCAAAAACTCTCAATAAACTCGGTATTGATGAAATATATCTCAAAGTAATAAAAGCTAATTATGACAAACCAATAGCCAATATCACACTATATGGGCAAAGACTGGAAGCATTCCCTTTGAAATCCAGCACTAGACAAGGATGCCCTCTCTCACCACTTCTATTTAACATAATATTGGAAATTCAAGCCAGAGCAATCAGGCAAGAAAAAGAAATAAAGGTTATTTGAATAGAAAAGGAGGAAGCCAAATTGTCTCTATTTGCAGACGACATGATAGTATACCTAGAAGACCACATCACCTCAGCCCAAAAGCTCCTGAAACAGATAAGCAACTTCAGCAAAGTCTCAGGATATAAAATCAATGTGCAAAAATCACAAGCATTCTTATACACCAATAACAGACTTAAAGAGAACCAAATCAAGAACGAACCGCCATTCACAATTGCTACAAAAAGAATAAAATACCTAGGAATACAACTCACAAGGAACATAAGGGACCTCTTCAAGGAAAACTACAAACCACTGCTCAAAGAAATGAGAGGACACAAACAGATGGAGAAATATTCCATGTTCATGGTTAGGAAGAATCAATATCGTGAAAATGGCTATACTGCCCAAAGTAATTTACACAATCAATGCTATCCCCATCAAACTACCATTGAATTTCCTCACAGAACTGGAAAAAAACACCAAGAACTTCATATGGAACCAAAATGGAGCCCGCATAGCCAAGTCAATTCTAAGCAAAAAGAACACAGCAGGAGGCATCACACTACCAGACTTTAAACTATACTACAAGGCTACAGTAATCAAAACAGCATGGTACTGGTACCAAAACAGAGATATAGACGAATGGAACAGAACAGAGGCATCGGAGGCAACACAACATATCTACAACCATATAATCTTTGATAAACCAGACAAAAACAAGCAATGGGGAAAGGATTCCCTGTTTAACAAAGGGTGTTGGGAAAACTGGTTAGCCATGTGCAGAAAGCAGAAACTGGACCCGTTCCTGACACCCTACACTAAAATTAACTCCAGATGGATTAAAGACTTAAACATAGGACCTGGCACCATAAAAACCCTAGAAGAAAATCTAGGCAAAACCATTCAGGACATAGGAGTAGGCAAGGACTTCATGACCAAAGCAAAAAAGCACTGGCAATAAAAGCCAAAATAGAAAATGGGACCTCATCAAAGTCTACAGATTCTGCATGGCAAAATAAACAGTGACTAGAGTGAATCAGCAACCAACAGATTAAGAAAAAATTCCTTGCAGTTTACTCAGCTGACAAAGAGCTGATATCCAGAATTTACAAAGAACTCAAACAGATTTACAGGAAGAAAAAAACAAAGAAGCCCATTCAAAAATGGGCAAAGAATATGAACAGACACTTTACAAAAGAAGACATACATGAGGCCAACAAACACATAAAAGAATGCTCATCATCACTGGTTATTAGAGAGTTGCAAATCAAAACCACATTGAGATACCATCTCATGCCAGTTAGAATTGCTATCATTAAAAAATCTGGAGACAACAGATGCTGGAGAGGATGTGGAGAAAGAGGAACACTTTTACACTGTAGGTGGGAGTGTAAATTAGTTCAACCATTGTGGAAGACAGTGTGGCGATTCCTCAGGGACCTGGAAATGGAAATTCCATTTGACCCAGCAATTCCATTACTGGGTATATATCCGAAGGACTATAAATCGTTCTCCTATAAGAACACATGCACACGAATGTTCATTGCAGCACTGTTTACAATAGCAAAGACCTGGTACCAACCCAATTGCCCATCGATGATAGACTTGACTGGGAAAACGTGGCACATATACACCATGGAATATTATGCAGCAATCAAAAATGACAAATTTATGTCCTTTGTAAGGACATGGATGAATCTGGAGAACATTATTTTCAGCAAACTGACAGAAGAACAGAAAAGGAAATACCACATATTTTCACTCATAGGCGGGTGAGAAAAATGAGATCACATGGACAGAGGGAGGGGGGTACTACACACTGGGGTCTATTGTGGGAAATAGGGGAGGGACAGCGGGGGGAGCTGGGGAGGGATAGCCTGGGAGAAATGCCAAATGTCCGTTAAGAAGAGGAAGGCAGCAAAACACAAGGCCATGTGTGTACCTATGCAACTATCTTGCACGTTCTGCAATGTACCCCAAAACCTAAAATACAATAAAAAAGTTTTAAAGAAGCCTAAAAAAAAATCTAATTTACACCACCACATCTTCTGAGCCTCACTGAATAATACACACCTGGAGAATAATTTTGAGCCTGTTTTCGATGGGCATTCATTCAGAGCCTCGGTGAATAGTGCACACCTGTGGATTAGCCAGGCGTCTATTTCATTTGGGCACTCATTCATAGCCTCAGTGGATAATATGCACGTGCGGACTAGTCAGGATTCCATTACATATAGCCACTGACTCGAAACCTCAGTAAATAACGCAAAAATGTAAAGTGCTCAGCAGTCTATTTCATATAGCCATTAATTCAGAGATTCACTGAATAATACAAATATTTAAGTTAGACAGCATCCTATTTCATATGGTCACACAATTAGAGCCTCTCTGAGTAATACACACCTCGGGAAGTGTTAGGAATCTACTTTATATAGCGTCTTATTTACAGCCTCAGGGAATAATGCATACGTGTGGAATATACACCAGTCTATTTTAAATGGCTACGAAATCAAAGCCTGATTGAATAACACACAACTTTGGAATAGTCACTAGTCTATTATATATGCCCAAATATTAAGAGTCAGAGTCAATAATACACACCTGTGGACTAGTCAGAAAACAATTTCATATGGCCAAAATTTCAGAGCCTCAGTGAATAATACATACCATATGAATACTCAGGACCCTATTACATGTGGCATCTATTTCAGATCTTCATTGAATAAGGAACACCTGTATTGTAGTCACAATTATATTTCATATAGCTACATATTCACTGCCTAACTTAATAACATATACCTTGGAAAATGTCAGGATTCTGTTTCGTATAGGCACTCTTTTAAAGCCGAATGTAAAACAAAACACCTGAGCAGTATTCAGTACTCTCTATTATATGGCCACACATTCAGGGCCTCAAAGAATAATACAGAACTATGGAAACATCATGGGTGTGTTACACATGGCCACTTACTCAGAACCTCAGTGAAGAATCATATATAACTGGAAAGTACTCAGGATTCTATTATATATAGCCACTTATTCAGAGACTCACTGAATAATGCACACTTGGGGAATAGTCTGGAGACTATTTGATATGACCGTTAACCCAGTGACTCAGTGGAAAATGCACAGCTGAGAAATTGTAAAGAGGATAAAGTCAGGAGTCTTCTTTATGTGCTCACTCGTTCAGAACTTCACTGAAGAATACACACCTTGGGAATTGTCAGAGTCTAGGTCATATGAACACTCAATCAGAGCATTACCAAAAAATGCACAATGGGGCAATACTAAGGAGTCTGTTTCATATGAGGTCTCATTCAGAGCTTCAGTGTGTAATAGACAGCTCTGGAGTAGTCAGGATTCTATTTAAAATAGCCCCAAATTAAACAGCTCCGTGAATAATACACACATGTGTGATAGTCAGGAGACCATTTGATATGGACACTCATAAAGAACTTCTTCGAATACTTCACATGTGGGGAATAGTCACTAGTCTATTTTATATGGTGATTCGTTTTGAGAGTCAAAATGTAACGCGATCCTGTGGAGTAAAATGGGGTCTATTTCATAAGATTACTCTTTCTGTGTTTCAGGGAATAATATGTATATCTGATAAGTCAGGAATCTCTTTCACATGGCCACTCATTCAGGGCCTCTGTGAATAGTACTCCCCTCAGAAATAGTCAAAGGTGTACTTCAAATTGCTACACATTCAAAGTCTCTGTAAGAAATGCACACCTGGGCAATACACAAGAGTCTCTTTTATATGCCCACTTAGTCAGATTCTCATTCACTATTACACACCTGGGGAAGAGTTAAGAGTCTACATTATGTATCCACTCATTTAGAGCCTCAGTAAATAATTCACACCAGAGTAATAGTCGAGAAGTTTTTATATGGCACTCATTCTGTGCCTCTCTGAATTATACACACCTAGAAAATCTTCAGAATTCTAATTCATACTACCACTCATTTAGAATTTTATTGAGATCACTCACAAAATGGCATCATAGAAGCGTCTCAGGATTGCAGCTCTCAGTGAAGGCACAGAGGGTGAGTCCTAGCCACATTCTCGGATGGACCCTTTGTGCCCACAGAGCATTGAAAGTCCCAGGTGTGGGAGAGACACGGGACGCTAGTAAAGCCAGCCAACGCAACCAGCTCCCGTGGCCACTTCTGCCAGCGCTGCAGCGGGACCCAGCATGGAACTCACTGGTCTGGGTGCCCTGTTAAACTGGCAATCTGAGATTTGGAAGGGCAGATTGGCATGTCCATCTGATTGAATGGGACTTGGACAGTGAGCCAGACCAGAAGTTTCCTGGGAAGCGTGATCTGAGCCGGTGAAGTGGGGAGGGGCACGGGAGAACACATGGATCCCAGTACCCTATTGGCAGGCTACTGGGGTGCCAGTGAGAGAGTCGACCTTTCAGCTTGCAGAGAGGGAGAGAGAGAGAGAGGACGGACTCTGGGGCAGGGAGCTGGGTGATCAGGCTCTGCAGGTCCCAAAGTCACGGGGACAAGCAAGGCGGCGACTGGAGGTGCTTGGGACTGAGAGTTTTGCTGCAGGCATCTGGACGGTGCAGCCTGATGAGGGAGGGGTGTCCGCCATTATTGAGGCAATCCACCCCTACTGAAGTACCGCCCAGGGCTGACGCATCCTGCCATTGCCGAGGCAACCTGCCATAACAGAGAGACTCGGCCAGGAGGGGGGAGTGCTCCACAGCAGAAGAGATCCCAGCAGCAAGAGGGCGGACCCGCGATAGCAGGTCAGAGCCCCGGCAGGCAAATAGTGAATAGCCTGCCTCCTAGTGGGGCAGGACAGTGCAACAGATACTCATAAAGAAAGCCCCAACTTCCTGAGACAGAGCATCTAAGGGGGGAAAAAAAGAAAGAAGGGTGGTGTTTTATGAGTTTTATTGCAGCAGAGATAAACAACCTCCCAACAACTCTGAATGAACAACGGAGCTCACAGCTCAGCACTGGAGCTTCTATAAAGCACAGACTGTCTTCTTAAGCAGCTTCTGGACCCCTGTATATCCAAAGAGTCACCCCAAAAAAGAAATAATCAGACTGACATTTGGTGGGCATCATGCTGGAACAAAGACAGCAGAAGGAGAAACTGGTATCATCCCTCACTGTTCCATAGCTGCTACAGGTATACTCCAGACAAGTAGGGCCTGGAGTGGACCTCAGCACTCATACAGCAGAGGGGCTAGACCATTAGAAGGAAAACCAAGTAACATAAATACGTCATAATCAACAATCTCAGCATCCACACAGAGACCCAATTGAAAAATCAGCAACTACTAAGACGACAGGCGGATAAATCCATAAAGATGGGAAGAAACCAGCGCAAAAAGGAGGAAAACACCCAAAACCAAAACACTTCACCTCGTAAAAAGGACCAAAACTCCTCACCAGCAAGGAAACGAAGCTGGATGGAGAAAGAGTGTGACAAAATGACGAAATCAGACTTCAGAAAGTGGATAATGAGAAACTTCCTTGAGCTAAAAGAAAATGTTCTAAATCAGTGCAAAGAAACTAAGAACCTTGAAAAAAGATTCGAGGAATTTATAACAAGAATGGACAACTTAGAGAGGAATACGAATGAATTGAAGGAGCTGAAAAACACAACACGAGACCTTCGTGAAGCATGCACAAGTTTCAACAGCCGAATTGACCAAGCAGAAAAATGAATATCAGAAGTTGAAGATCAACTCAATGAAATAAAACGTGAAACCAAGATTAAAGAAAAAAGCACAAAAAGGAATGAACAAAATCTCCAAGAAATGTGGGACTATGTGAATAGACCCAACCTAGGCTTGATAGGTGTACCAGAATGTGTTGAAGAGAATGAATCCAAGCTGGAAAACACTCTTCAGGATATTATCCAGGAAAACTTCCCCAACCTAGCAAGACAGGTCAATACTCAACTCCAGTAAATACAGAGAACATCTCAAAGATAGACTGCAAAAAGAGCAACCCCAAGGCACATAATCGTCAGATTCACCAGGGTTGAAATGAAGGAGAAAATAATAAGGGCAGCCAGAGAGAAAGGTCGGGTCACCCACAAAGGGAAGCCCATCAGACTCACAGCAGATCTGTCAGCAGAGACTCTAAAAACCAGAAGAGAGTGGGGGCCAATATTCAACATTCTTAAAGAAAAGAACTTTCAACACAGAATTTCATATCCAGCCAAACTGAGCTTCATAAGTGAAGGAAAAATAAAATCCTTCATTAACAAGCAAGTACTCAGAGATTTTGTCACCACTAGGCCTGCTTTACAAGAGCTCCTGAAAGACGCACTACACATAGGAAGAAACAACCAGTACCAGCCATCCTAAAAGCATACCAAATGCTAAAGATCATCAACAAAATGAATAATGTACATGAATAAACGGGCAAAACAGTCAGCTAACATCAAAATGGCAGTATCAAATTCACACGTAACAATATTAACCCTAAATGTAAATGGGCTAAATGCACCAATCAAAAGACACAGACTGGCAAGTTGGATTAAAAACCAAAACTCATCGGTGTGCTGTATCCAGGAAACCCACCTCACACGCAAAGATACACAAAGGCTCAAAATAAAAGGATGGAGGAAGATTAACCAAGCAAATGGAGAGCAAAAAAAAGCAAAAGTTGCAATTCTCATCTCTGATAAAATAGACTTTAAAGCAACAAAATCAAAAGGGACAAAGAAGGTCATTACATAATGGTCAAAGTATCGATACAACAAGAAGAGATAACGATTCTAAATATATAAGGACCTAATGTAGGAGCACCCAGATATATAAGGCAAGTTTTTAATGACTTACAAAGAGACTTAGACTCCCACACAATAATAGTGGGAGACTTTAACACTCCACTGTCAACAGCAGGCAGATCAACCAAACAGAAAATTAACAAGGATATCCAGGACTTCAACTCAGACCTAGAACAAGCAAACCTGATAGACATTTACAGAACTCTCCAACCCAAATCCACAGAATATACATTCTTCTCAGCAGCACATCACACCTACTCCAAAATTGACTACATAATTGGAAGTAAAGCACTCCTCAGCAAATGCAAAACAACTGGAATCATAACAAAGAGTCTCTCAGACCATAGTGCGATCAAGTTGGAACTCAGAATTCAGAAAATAACTCAGAACCACGCAGCTTCATGGAAACTGAACAACTGGCTCTTGAATGTTGATTGGATAAACAATGAAATGAAGGTAGAAATAAAGAAGTTCTTTGAAACCAACAAAAATGAAGACACAACGTACCGGAATTTCTGGGACACATTTAAAGCAGTCTGTAGAGGAAAATATATAGCAATAAGTGCCCACATGAGAAGAGTGGAGAGATCCAAAATTGACACCCTATCATCAAAATTGAAAGAGCTAGAGGAGCAACATCAAAAAAGCTCAAAACCTACCGAAGACAAGAAATAACTAAGATCACAGCTGAACTGAAGGAGATAGAGACAAGAAAAACCCTTTAAAAATTAATAAATCTAAAAGCTGGTTTTTCAAAAAGATCAACAAAATAGACAGACCACTAGCCAGACTGATAAAAAAGAAAAGAGAGAACAACCAAATAGATGCAATAAAAAAACGATAATGGGGAAATCACCAAAGATTCCACAGAAATTCAAACCGTCATCAGAGAATGCTACAAACAACTCTAGGCACATAAACTAGTAAACAAGGAAGAAATGGATAAATTCCTGGACGCCTGTGTCTTCCGAAGCCTAAACCAGAAGGAAGCCAAAACTATGAATAGACCAATAAAAAGGTCTGAAGTTGAGGCAGCAATTAAGAGCCTACCACACAAAAAAAGCCCAGGTCCAGTTGGGTTCAAAGCTGAATTCTACCAGACACACAAAGAGGATCTGGTACCATTCCTTCTGAAACTATTCCAAATGATCCAAAAAGAGGAATCCCTTCCCTAATCGTTTTATGAGACCAACATCATCGTGATACCAAAACCTGACAGAGAGTCAACAAGAAAAGAAAACCTCAGGCCAATATCCATGGTGAACATTGATGCAAAAATCTTAAATAAAATACTGGCAAACCGATTGCAACAGCATATTAAAAACTTATCCATCATGATCAAGTATGATTCATCCCGGGGATGCAAGGCTGGTTCAACATACGCAAGTCAATAAATGTAAGTCACCACATAAACAGAAGCAAAAACAAAAACCAGATGATTATCTCAATTGATGCAGAGATGGCATTTGACAAAATTCAACAGCGCTTTATGATAAAAACCCTCAATAAACTTGGTATTGATGGAACGTATCTCAAAGTAATAAAAGCTATTTATGACAAACCAACTGCCAATATCATACTTAATGGGCAAAAACTGGAAGAATTTCCTTTCAAATCCGGCACTAGACAAGCATGCTTTCTCTCACCACTCCTATTCAACATAGTACTGGAAGTTCTAGCCAGAGCAATCAGGCAAGAAAAAGAAATAAAGTGTATTCAAATAGGAAAGGTGGAAGCCATATTGTCTCTATTTGCAGACGACATAATAGTATACCTAGAAGACCCCATCACCTCAGCCCAAAAGCTCCTGCAACTGATAAGCAACTTCAGCTAAGTCTCAGGATATAAAGTCAATGTGCAAAAATCACAAGCATTCCTATACACCAATATCAGACTTAAGGAGAACCAAATCAAGAACGAACTGCCATTCCCAATTGCTAAAAAGGAAACAAAATACTTAGGAATACAACTCACAAAAAATGTAAGGGACCTCTTTAAGGAAAACTACAAACCACTGCTCAACGAAATAAGAGAGGACACAAACAGATGGAGAAACATTCCATGTTCATGGTTAGGAAGAATCAATATCGTGAATATGGCTATACTGCCCAAAGTAATTTACACAATCAATGCTATCCCCATCAAACTACCATTGAATTTCTTCACAGAACCGGAAAAAACCACCATGAATTTCATATGGAACCAAAAAAGAGCCTGCATAGACAAGTCAATTCTAAGCAAGAAGAACACAGCGGGAGGCATCACACTACCAGTCTTCAAACTATACTACAAAGCTACAGTAATCAAAATAGCATGGTACTGATACCAAAACAGAGATATAGACCAATGGAACAGAACAGAAGCATCAGAGGCAACACAACATATCTACAACCATACTATCTTTAAAAAAAACAGACAAAAACAAGCCATGGGGAAAGGATTCCCTATTTAATAAGTGGTGTTTGGAAAACTGGCTAGCCATGTGCAGAAAGCAGAAACTGGACCCCTTCCTGACACCTTACACTAAAATTAACTCCAGATGCATTAAAGATTTAAACGTAAGACCTGACACCATAAAAACCCTAGAAGAAAATCTAGGCAAAACCATTCAGGACATAGGAGTAGGCAAGGACTTCATGAATAAAACACCAAAAGCATTGCTAACAAAAGCCAAAATAGACAAATGGGACCTAATCAAACTCTACAGCTTCTGCACAGCAAAGGAAACAGTCACTAGAGTGAATCAGCAACCATCAGAATGGGAAAAAAATCTTTGCAGTTTACATATCTGACAAAGGGCTGATATCCAGAATTTACAAAGAAATAAAACAGATTTCAGAAAAAAAAACAAACAAGCCCATTCTAAAATGGGCAAAGGACATGAACAGACACTTTACCAAAGAAGAGATACATGATGCCAACAAACACATGAAAAAATGCTCATCATCACTGGTCATTAGAGAGATGCAAATCAAAACCACATTGAGATACCATCTCACGCCAGTTAGAATGGCGATCATTAAAAAATCTGGAGACAGCAGATGCTGGAGAGGATGTGGAGAAAGAGGAACACTCTTACACTGTTGGTGGGAGTGTAAATTAGTTCAACCATTGTGGAAGACAGTGTGGCGATTCCTCAGGGACCTAGAAATAGAAATTCCATTTGACCCAGCAATTCCATTACTGGGTATATATCCGAAGGACTATAAGTCGTTCTACTATAAAGACACATGCACACGAATGTTCATTGCAGCACTGTTTACAATATCAAAGACCTGGAACCAACCCAAATGCCCATCGATGATAGACTGGACTGGAAAAATGTGGCACATATACATCATGGAATATTATGCAGCAATCAAAAATGATGAGTTTGTGTCCTTTGTAAGGAGGTGGATGAATCTGGAGAACATCATTCTCAGCAAACTGACACAAGAACAGAAAAAGAAATACCGCATATACTGTCTCATAGGTGGGTGAGAAAAATGGGAACACATGGACATAGAGATGTGGTCTACTATACACTGGGCTCTATTGGGGGGAATGGGGGAGGGACAGCGGGGGGTGCTCGGGAGAGATAGCCTGGGGATGAATGCCAAGTGTGGGTGAAGGTGAGGAAGGCAGCAAAACACACTGCCATGTGTGTACCTATGCAACTATCTTGCACGTTCTGCACATGTACTCCAAAGTCTATAATGCAATAAAAAAATTTTTAAAAAAAGAATTTTATTGAATAACTCACAATGGAGCAATAGTCAGGTGACTATTTTAAATGGCCACTCTTTCAAAGTTTCAATGAATAAGGAACTTCTATGGAGAAATCAGGACGTTGTTTAAGATAGCCACGAATTAAGAGAAGCCTTCCTAAATGATAGACACACGGGTGATATTCAGGAATCAATTTTACATGAACCTTAATTATGGGAATCGCTGAGTACTACACACTTGGGGGAGTGTGAAAGTCTATTTGGTAAGGACACTCATACAGAACCTGTTTGAATAATGCACACATGCCGAATAATAAGTAGTTAATGTCATATGGCTACTCATTCAGACAAACAGTGAATATCGCACATGTGGACTAATTAGTAGTCTGTTTTATATGGCCCCTCTTTCACAACCTCACTGAATATTACTCACTTGTGATATAGTCTGGAGTCTATTTTTTATGGCCACTCATTCAGAGAATCACTGAATACTGCACCCCTGCAAAATAGTCAATATTCTCTGTCCTATGGCCACTCATTCAGAGCCTCACTAAATGTACACATCTAGAGAAATTGACAGGATTTAATTTTATCCTCTTATTCAGAGTCTCACTATATAATGCACACCTGTGAAATAGTCAGGAGACCTTTTCATGTGGCCTCTCATTTGGAGTGTCACGGAATAATGTGGTTTAGTAAGAATTCTATTTCATTTAGACACATATTCAGAGCCTCAGTGAATAAGTCAGCCCCTTGCTATAGTAAAAAATCTAATTAATATGGCCATATATTCTCAGTCTCACTGAAGAATACACACCTGGAGAATAATTTGGAGTCTATTTTTGATGGACTTTCATTCAGATCCTCAGTGAATAATGTACACCTGTGGAGTAGCCAGGAGTCTATGTCGTTTTTACATTCATTCATAGCCTCAGTGGCTAATATGCCTGTGTGGATTAGTCAGGATTCAATTTCATATGGCCACTGACTTGTAACCTCAGTGAATAATGCACAAATGTAAAGTACTCAGCAGTCTATTTCATATAGCCACTCATTCAAAGATTCACTGAATAATACAAATGTTTAAGATAGACAGCATTCTGTTTCATATGGTCACACAAGAAGAGCCTCACTGAATAATACACACCTGGAAAAGTGTTAGGAGTCTACATTATTTAGCCTCTCATTTACAGCTTCAGCGAGTAATGGACACGTGTGGAATAGACACTAGTCTATTTTATATGGCCACAAAATCAAAGCCTGAGTGAGTAATGCACAACTTTGGAATAGTCACTGGTCTATTCCATATGCCCAAATATTCAGAGTCAGTGTCAATAATACACACCTGTGGACTAGTCAGAAGACAATTTCATATGGCCAAAGTTTCAGATACTCAGTGAATAATACATACCTGAGGAATACTCAGGACGCTATTATATATGGCATCTATTTCAGAGCTTCATTGAATAAGAAACACCTGTATTGAAGTCAGAATTCTATTTCATATAGCCAAATATTCAGAGCATAACTGAATAACATACACCTTGAAAAAAGTCAGAATTCTATTTTGTATAGTTACTCATTTAGAGCCGAACGTAGAAACGCACGCCTGAGGAATTCAGCATTCTCTATTTTATGGCCACTCTTTCAGAGCCTCACAAAATAATACAGACCTATGGAAAAGTCAGGAGTGTATTTCACATGGCCAATTATTCAGAACCTCAGTGAAGAATCATATATATCTGGAACATACTCAGGATTTAAATACATATAGCCACTTATTCATAGACTAACTAAATAAAACACACCTGGGAAATAGTTTGGAGACTATTTGATATGACCGTTCACTTATTTACTCAGTGAAAAATGCACAGCTGAGAAGTAGTCAAAAGGATAGATTCAGGAGTCCAATTTATGTGGTCACACGTTCAGAAACTGCCTGAAGAATACACACGTTGGGAATAGTCAGTTTCCAGGTCATATGGCCACTCAATCACAGCATTACCGAATAATGCACAATGGGGCAAGAGTAAAAAGTCTATTTCATATGGCCTCTCATTCAGAGCTTCAGTGATTAAGAAACAGCTGTGGAGTATTCAGGAACCTATTTAAGGTAGCCCCAAATTAAGCAGCTTTATGAATAATACACACAAGTGTGAGAGTCAGGAGACTATTTGATATGGACACTCCTACAGAACCTCTTCGAATCCTGCACATGTGAGGAATATTCACTAGTCTATTTCATATGGTGAATCATTTGGATATTCAAAAAATAACACACACCTGTGGAGTAAATTGGGTTCTTTTTCATAAAGCCACTCTTTCAGTGTTTCAGTGAATAATATGTATATCTGATAAGTCAGGAATTTTTTCACATGGCCACTGGTTCAGGGTCTCTGAGAATAATACTCCCTTCAGAAAGAGTCAAGGGTCTACTTCAAATGGCTACATATTCAGAGTCTATGTAAGTAATGAAACTGGGCAATACAGAAGAGTATTTTCTTTATGCGCACTTAGTCAGAGTCTCATTTAATTATACACACCTGAGGAAGAGTTAAGAGTTTACTTCATGTAGCCTCTCCTCTTGAGCCTCAGTGTGTAATGAAAAACAGAAAAATAGTCATGCATTTTTTATATGGCCACTCATTTTGTGCCTTCCTGAATGATACACACCTGGGGAATTCTCAGGATTCTATTTTATACTACCACTCATTTAGAACCTTATTGAATAATTTACAATGGAGCAATAGTCAGGTGTCTATTTTATATGGCCTCTCATTCAAAGTTTCAGTGAATAATTAACTTCTATGGAGTAATCAGGATGCTGTTTAAGATAGCCACAATTTAAGTGCCTTTCTGTATGATACACACCTGTGTAATAGTCAGGATTTTATTTTATATGAACTCTAATTATGGGTATCACTGTGTAATACACACCTGGGAGAGAGTCAAAAGGGTATTTGGTATAAACACTCATACAGAACTTGTTTGAATAATGCACACATGGATAATAATAAGGAGTCTATGTCATAAAACTACTCATTCAAACAAACAGTGAATAACGCACATGGATTAATTAGAAGTCTTTTTCATATGGCCCATCTTTCACAGGGTCACTGAATATTACACACTTGTGATATAGTTTGGAGTCTATTTTTTATGGCCACTCATTCAGAGAATCACTGAATAATGCACACCTGAGAAATAGTCAGAAGTCTCTTTCCTATGACCACTTATTAACAGCCTCACTAAATGTATACACATGGAAAAATAGTAAGGATTTACTTTTATCCCCTCATTCAGAGTCTCACTAAATAATGCACACCTGTGGAATAGTCAGGAGACGTTTTCATGTGGCATCTCATTCGGAGTGTCATTCAATAATGTCCTTTATTCATGATTCTATTTCATGTAGACACATATTAAGAGCCTCTGTGAATAAGACAGACCCTTTCTATAGTAATTAATCTAATTAATATGGTCACATCTTCTGAGCCTCACTGAATAGTAAACACCTGGAGAATAATTTGGAGTCTATTTTCGATGGACATTTATTCAGAGCCTCGGTAAATAATGCACACCTGTTGAGTAGCAAAGAGGGCATTTTATTTGGTCATGCATTCAGAGCCTCACGGATAATATGCACGTGTGTTTTAGTCAGGATTCGATTTCATATGGCCACTGACTCGTAACCTCATTGAATAATGCACAAATGTAAAGTACTCAGCAGTCTATTTCATATAGCCACTCATTCAGAGATTGACTGAATAATACAAATATTTAAGGTAGACAGCATCCTGTTTCATATAATCACACAAGAACAGCCTCACTGAGTAATACACACCTGAAGACGTGTTAGGAGTCTACTTTATATACCCTCTCATTTACAGCCTCAGCAAGTAATGCACATGAGTGGAATAGACATTATTCTATTTTATATGGCCACAAAATCAAAGGGTGAGTGAGGAATACACAACTTTGGAATAGTCACTGGTCTATTCCATACATCCAAATAGTCAGAGTCAGAATCATTAATAAAAACCTGTGGACTAGTCAGAAAACAATTTAATATGGCCACAGTTTCAGAGCCTCAATGAATAATACATACCTGGGGAATACTCAGGACGCTATTACATATGACATTAATTTCAGAGCTTCATTGAATGAAGAACCCCTGTAATGTAGTCATAATTCTATTTTGCATAGCCACATATTCAGAGCCTAACTGAATAAAATACATCTTGGGGAAAGTCAGGATTCTATTTCGTATAGCCACTCATTTGGAGCCGAATGTAAAAGTGCACGCCTAAAGAGTATTCAGGACTCTCTATATTATGGCCACTCATTCAGAGCCTCACAGAATAATACAGACCTATGGAAAAGTCAGGAATGTATTTCACAATGCCACTTATTCAGAACCTCAGTAAAGAATTATATATATTTGGAAATACTCAGGATTCTATTATATATAGCCAATTATTTAGAGACTCACTGAATAATGCACACCTGGGGAACAGTGTGGAGACTATTTGATATGATTGTTCACCCAGCAACTCAGTGGAAAATGCGCAGCTGAGAAATAGTCAAGAGTATAGAGTCAAAAGTCTATTTTATGTGGTCACTGGTTCAGAAACTCACTGAAGAATACACACCTTGGTAGTAGTCAGAGTCCAGGTCATATGGCCACTCAATCACAGCATTACCAAATAATGCACAATGGGCCATACTAAGGTGTCTATTTTATATGACCTCTCATTCAGAGCTTCAGTGTGTAATAAACAGCTGTGGATTAGTCAGGACCCTATTTAAGGTGGCCCTAAGTTAAGCAGCTCCGTGAATGATACACACATGTGTGACAGTCAGGAGACTATTTGATATGGACACACATACACAAGTATTTCGAATACTGCACATGTGGGGAATAATCACTAGTCTATTTCATACGGTGATTCGTTTGGAGAGTCAAAAAATAACGCCCACCTGTGGAGTAAAATGGGGCCTATTTCATAAGGACACTCTGTCAGTGTTTCCGTGAATAATATGTATATCTCATAAGACAGAAATATCTTCTACATGGCCACTCGTTCGGGGCCTTTTTGAATAATACCCCCTCAGAAATAGTAAAGGGTCTACTTCAAAGGGCTACACATTCAGAGTCTCTGTAAGTAATGCACACCCGGGAAATACACAAGAGTCTCTTTTTTTTTGCCCAATCAGTCACATTCTCATTCAATAATACACACCTGGGAAGAGTTATGAGTCTACTTCATGTAGCCACTCATTTAGAGCCTCAGTGAATAATCCACACCAGAGTAATAGTCGAGCATTTTTTTATATGTCCGCTCATTTTGTGCCTTCCTGGATGATACACACCTGGGGAATCCTCAGGATTCTATTTTATACTAACACTCATTTAAAACCTTATTGAATAATTCACAATAAACAATAGTCAGGTGTCTATTTTGTATGGCCCCTCATTCAAGTTTCAGCGAATAATGAACTTCTATGGAGTAATCAATACACTGTTTAAGGCAGCCATGAATTAAGTGCCTTCCTGAATAATACACACCTGGGTGATAGTCAGTAGTCTATTTCATATGAACTCTAATTCTGTGTAACATTGAGTAATACACACCTGGGGGAGTGTCAGGAGTCTATTTGGTATGGACACTCATACAGAACCTGTTTGAATAATGCACACATGGAGAATAATGAGGAGTCTATGTCATACTGCTACTCATTCAGAGAAAGAGTGAATAATGCACATGTGGAGTAATTAGAAGTCTGTTTTATATGGCCCCTCTTTCACAGCCTCACTGAATATTACACACTTCTGATATAGTCTGGAGTCTATTTCTTTTTCACCCCTTCAGAGAATCACTGAATAATGCATACCTGCGAAATAGCCAGAAGTCTCTTTCCTATGGCCACTCATTGAGAGCCTCACTAAATGTACGCATCTAGGAAAATAGTCAGAATTTATTTTATCCCCTCATTCAGAGTCTCACTAAATAATGCACACCTGTGGAATAGTCAGGAGACTTTTTCATGTGGCCTCTCATTCGGAGTGTCACTGAGTAATGTGGTCTAGTCAGGAGACTACTTCATGTAGACACATATTCAGGGCCTCAGTAAATAAGACAGACTCTTATTGTAGTAAGGAATTTAACTAATATGGCCAAATCTTCTGAGCCTCACTGAATAATACACACCTGGGAATAATTTGGAGTCTATTTTCGATGGACATTCATTCAGAGCCTCGGTAAATAATGCACACCTGTGGATTATCCAGAAGTCTATTTCATTTGAACACTCATCCGTAGACTCAGTGGATAATATGCACATGTGGATTAGTCAGGATTCCATTTTATGTAGCCACTGGCTCGAAACTTTAATGAATAATGCACAAATGTCTGTACTCAGCAGTCTGTTTCACATAGACACTCATTCAGAGATTCACAGAAAACTACAAATATTTAAGATACGCAGCATACTGTTTCATATGGTCACAAAAGAAGAGTCTAACTGAGTAACACACACCTGCAGAAGTGTTAGGAGTGTACTTTATAAAGCTTCTCATTAAAAGCCTCAGGGAAGAATGCACACGTGTGAAATAAACAGTAGTCTATTTTATCTGGCCACAAAATCAAAGCCTGAGTGAGTAATACACAGCTTTAGAACAGTCACTAGTCTATTCCATATGCCCTAGTATTTAGAGTCAGAGTCAATAACTCACGCCTGTGGACTAGTCAGGAAACAATTTCATATGACCAAAGTTTCAGAGCCTCAGTGATTAATACATTCCTGAGTAATACTAACCACGCTATTACATGTAGCATTTATTTCAGAGCTTCATTGAATAAGGAACAAATGTATTGCACTTAGAATTCTATTTTATATATCCACATATTCAGAGCCTATCTAAATAACATACAGCTTGAAGAAGTCAGGATTCTATTTCGTATAGCCAATCATTTAGAGGTGAATATAAAAATGCACGCCTGTGGAGTATTCAGGAGTCTCTATTTTATGGCCACTCATTCAGAGCCTCACAAAATAATACAGACCTATGGAAACATCAAGGGTGTATTTCACATGGCCACTTATTCAGGACCTCAGCGAAGAATCATATATATCTGGAAAATACTCAGGATTCTATTATATATAGCCACTTATTCAGAGACTCACTGAATAATGCACACCTGGGGAATAGTCAGGAGACTATTTGATATGACCATTCACCCAGCGACTGAGTGGAAAATGAAGAGCTGAGAAATAGTCAAGAGGATAGAGTCAGGCATCTATTTTATGTGTTCACACATTCAGAAACTCACTGAAGAATACACACCTTGAAAAGAGTCAGTGTGCTAATATGGCCACTGAATCACAGCATTAACAAATAATGCACAATGGGCAATAGTAAAAAGTCAATTTTATATGGCCTCACATTCAGAGCTTCAGTTGTGTAGTAAACAGCTGTGGAGTAGTCAGGACCCTATTTAAGGTAGCCCCACATTAAGCAGCTCTGTGAATGATACACACACGTGTGATAGTCAGGAGACTATTTGATATGAACACTCTTACAGAACCTCTTTGAATACTGCATATGTGGGGAATAATCACTAGTCTATTTCATATGGTGATTCGTTTGGAGAGTAAAAAAATAACGCACACCTGTGGAGTAAAATGGGGTCTATTTAATAAGGCCACACTGTCAGTGTTTCAGTGAATAATATGTATATCGGATAAGACAGAAATCTATTTCACTTGGCCAGCCGTTCAGGGCCTCTTTCAATAATACCCTCTCAGAAACAGTCAAGGGTCTACTTCAAAAAGCTACACATTCAGAGTCTCTGTAAGTAATGCACACCTGGACAATACACAAGAGTCTCTTTTTTATGCCCACTTAGTCATATTCTCATTCAATAAGGGGAACAGATAAGAGTCTACTTCATGTAACCACTCATTTAGAGCCTCAGTGAATAACGCACACCAGCGTAATAGTCGAGCATTTTTTATATGGCCACTGATTTTGTGCCTCCGTGAATGATACACACCTGGGGAGTCCTCAGAATTCTGTTTTATACTACCACTCATTTAAAACCTTATTGAATAATTCACAATGAAGCAATAGTCAGGTGTCTATTTTATGTGGCCTCTCATTCAAAGTTTCAGTGAATAATGAACTTTTATGGAGTAATCAGGGTGCTGTTTAAGACATCCATGAATTAAGTGCCTTCCTGAATAATACACACCTGGATGATAGTCAGGATTCTATTTTATATGAATTCTAATTCTTTGTAACGCTGAGTAATACACACCTTGGGGAGTGTCAGGAGTCTATTTGGTATTGACACTCATACAGAACCTGTTTGAATAAGGCACACATGTAGAATAATGAAGAGTCCATGTCATACGGCCATTCATTCAGAAAAACAGTGAATAATGCACATGTGGAGTAATTAGAAGTCTGTTCTATATGGCTTCGTTTTCACAGCCTCACTGAATACTACAGACTTCTGATATAGTCTGGAGTCTATTTCTTATTTCCACTCATTCAGAGAATCACTGAATAATGCAAACCTGCATAACAGTCAGAAGTCTCTTTCCTATGGCAACTCATTCAGAGCCTCACTAAATGTACACACCTGGTGAAATAGTCAGGATTTACTTTTATCCCCTCAATTAGAGTCTGAATAAATAATGCACACCTGTGGAATAGTCAGGAGACTTTTTAATGTGGCCTCTCATTTGGAGTGTCACTGAATAATGTGGTGTAGTCAGGAGACTACTTTATGTAGACACATATTTAGAACCTCAGTAAACAAGAAAGACCCTTGTTATAGTAAAGAATCTAATTAATATGGCCACATGTTTTGAGCCTCACTGAATAATACCCACCTGGAAAATAATTTGGAGTCCATTTTCGAGAAACATTCATTCAAAGCCTCGGTAAATAATGCAAACCTGTGGAGTATCCAGGAGTCTACTTCATTTGAACATTCATTCATAGCTTCAGTGGATAATATCCACGTGTGAATTAGTCAGGATTCCATTTTATGTAGCCATTGACTCGAAACATCAGTGAATAATGCAAAAATGTAAAGTACTCATCAGTCAATTTCACATAGACACTCATTCATAGATTCACATAATACTACAAATATTTGAGATACACAGCATTCTGTTTCATATTGTCACACAAGAAGAGCCTCACTGAGTAACACACACCTGGAGGAGTGTTAGAAGTCTACTTTATGTAGCTTCTAATTAACAGCCTCAGGGAATAATGAACACGTGTGAAATAAACACTAGTCTATTTTATATGGCCACAAAATCACAGCCTGAATGAATAATACAGAACTTTGGAATAGTAACTAGTCTATTCCATATGCCAAAATATTTAGAGTCAGAGTCAATAATACACACCTGTGGACTCGTCAGGAAACAATTTTATGTGGCCAATGTTTCATAGCCTCAGTGAATAATACATACCTGGGGAATACTCAGGACGCTATTACATGAGGCATTTATTTCAGAGTTCCACTGAATAAGGAAAACCTGTATTGTAGTCAGAAGTCTTTTTCCTATAGCCACATATTCAGAGCCTAAATGAATAACATACGCCTTGGGGAAAGTCAGGATTGTACTTTGTATAGCCACTCATTTAGAGGCGAATGTAAAAACCCACGTCTGAGGAGTATTCAGGTGTCTCTATTTCACATGGCCACTTATTGAGAACCTCAGTAAAGAATTATATATATCTGAAAAATATTCAGGATTATATTATGTATATCCAAGTATTTAGAGAATGACTGAATAATGCACACCTTGGGAATATTCTGGAGATTATTTGATATGACTGTTCACCCAGCGACTCAGTGAAAAATGCAGAGCTGAGAAATAGTCAAGAGTATAGAGTCAGGAATCTATTTTATGTGATCACTGGTTCAGAAACTCACTGAAGAATACACAACTTGGGAATAGTCAGAGTCCAAGTCATATGTCTACTCAATCACAGCATTACTGTATAATGCACAATGGGGCAATAGTAAGGAGTCTATTTCATATGGCCTCTCATTCAGGGCTTCAGTGCATAATAAACAGCTGTGGAGTATTCAGGACCCAATTTAAGGTAGTCCCAAATTAAGCAGCTCCGTGAATGATACACAAAAGTGTGAGAGTCATGAGACTATTTAATATGGACACTCATACAGAACCTCTTCGAATACTGCACATGTGGGGAATAATCACTAGTCTATTTCATATGGTGATTCGTTTGGAGAGTCAAAAAATAACACATTTGTGGAGTAAAATTGGGTCTATTTAATAAGGCCACACTTTCAGTGTTTTAGTGAATAATATGTATATCTGATAAGTCAGGAATCTCTTTTATATGGTCACTCATTCAGAGCCTCTGTATATAATACTCCCCACAAAAATAGTCAAGGGTCTACTTCAAATAACTACACATTCAGAGTCTCTGTAAGTAATGAACACCTGGGCAATACTTTTGAGTCTCTTTTTTATGCCCACTTAATCAGAGTCTCATTCAATAATACACATCTGGGGAAAAGTTAAGAGTCTACTTCATGAAGCCACTCATTTAGAGCCTCAGTGAATAATGCACACCAGCGTAATAGTCGAGCATTTTTTATATGGCCACTCATTCTGTGCCTCCCTAAATGATATACACCTGAAGAATCCTCCGGATTCTATTTCATACTACCACGCATTTAGAACCTTATTGAATAATACACAATGTAGCAATAGTCAGGTGTCTATTTTATATGGCCTCTCATTCAAGGTTTCAGGGAATAATAAACTTCTAAAGGAGTAATCAGGATGCTGTTGAAGATAGCCATGAATTAAGTGCCTTTCTGAATAATACACATCTGGGTGATAGTCATGAGTCTATTTCATATAAACTCAAATTCTGTGTATCGATAAGTAATACACACCTGGGTGAGTGTCAGGATTCTATTTGGTATGGACACTCATACAGAACATGCTTGAATAATGCACACATGGACAATAATGAGGAGTCTATGTCATATGGCCACTCATTCTGACAAACAGTAAATTAAACACATGTGGAATAATTAGAAGTCTGTTTCATATGGCCCCTCTTTCACAGCCTCACTGAATATTACACACTTGTGATATAGTCTGGAGTCTATTTTTTATGGCCACTCATTCAGAGAATCACTGAATAATGCACACCTGTGGAATAGTCAGAAGTCTCTTTTTTATAGCCACTCGTTGAGAGCCTCACTAAATGTACACATCTGGGGAAATAGTCAGAATTTACTTTTATCCCCTCATTCAGAGTCTCACTAAATAATGCACACCTGCAGAATAGTCAGGAGACTCTTCTACGTGGCCTTTCATTCGTAGTGTCATTGAATATTGTGGTGTCGTCAGAAGACTATTTTATGTAGACACATATTCAGAGCCTCAGTGAATAAGACAGACCCTTGATGTAGTAAGAAATCTAATTAATATTGGCACATCTTCTTAGCCTCACTGAATAATACACACCTGGAGAATAATTTGGAGTCTATTTTCGATGGACATTCATTCAGAGCCTCGGTAAATAATGCACACCTGTGGAGTAGGCAGGAGTCTATTTTATTAGGACACTCATTCATAGTTTCAGTGGATATTATGCATGTGTGATTATTCAGGATTCTATTTTATATGGCCACTGACTTGTAACCTCAGTGAATAAAGCACAAATTTAAAGTACTCAGCATCTATTTCATATAGCCACTCATTCAGAGATTCACTTAATAATAGAAATATTTAAGATAAACAGCATCCTGTTTCTTATGGTCACACAAGAAGATCCTCACTGAGTAATACACACCTGGGGAAGTTTTAAGAGTCTACTTTATATAGACTCTCATTTACAGCCTTAGAGAATAATGCACACGTGTGGAATAGACACTAGTCTATTTTATATGGGCACAAAATCAAATTATGAATGAGTAATACACAACTTTGAAATAGTCACTAGTCTATTCCATATGTCCAAATACTTAGAGTCAGAGTCAGTAATACACACCTGTAGACTACTCAGGAAACAATTTTATATGGCCTATGTTTCAGAGCCTCAGTGAATAATACATACCTGGGGAATACTCAGGACGCTATTACATGAGGCATCTATTGCAGAGTTTCACTGAATCAGGAACACCTGTATTGTAGTCAGAATTCTACTTCCTACAGCCACATATTCAGAGCCCAAATGAATAACATACACCTTGGGGGAAGTCAGGATTCTATTTTTTATAGCCACTCATTTAGACGCGAATGTATATATGCACGCCTGAGGAGTACTCAGGAGTCTCTATATTATGGCCACACATTCAGAGCCTCACAGAAGAATAGAGACCTATGGAAATGTCAGGAGTGTATTTCACATGGCCACTTATTCAGTAACTCAGTGAAGAATCATATATATCTGGAAAATACTCAGGATTCTATTATATAAAACCACATATTTAGAGACTGACTGAATAGTGCACACCTGGGGAATAGTCTGGAGATTATTTGATATGACAGTTCACCCAGCGTCTCAGTGAAAAATGCAGAGCTGAGAAATAGTCAATAGTAGAGAGTAAGGAATCTATTATATGTAATAACTCATTCAAAACTCCCTGAAGAATACACAACTTGGGAATAGTCAGAGTCCAAGTCATATGTCCACTCAATCACAGCATTACCGAATAATGCACACTGGGGCAATAGTAAACAGTCTATTTCATCTGGCCTCTCATTCAGAGCTTCAGTGCATAATAAACAGCTGTGGAGTAGTCAGGACCCTCTTTAAGGTAGCACCAAATTAAGCAGCTCCGTGAATGATACACACATGTGTGAGAATCAGGAGACTATATGATATGGACACTCATACAGTACCTCTTTGAATACTGCAAATGTTGAGAATAATCACTAGTCTATTTCATATGGTGATTTGTTTGGAGAGTCAAAAAATAACACACAGTTTTGGAGTAAAATGGGGTCTATTTAATAAGGCCACACTTTCAGTGTTTTAGCGAATAATATGTATATCTGATAAGTCACGAATCTCTTTCATATGGTCACTCGTTCAGGGCTTCTGTGTATAATACTCCGCACAGAAATAGTCAAGGGTCTACTTCAAATGGCTACACATTCGGAGTCTCTGTAAGTAATGAACACCTGCGCAATATTCCTGAGTTTCTTCTTTATGCCCACTTCGTCAGAGTCTCATTCAGTAATACACACCTGGGAAAGCGTTAAATGTCTACTTTACGTAGCCACTCATTTAGAGCCTCAGTGAATAATGCACACCAGCTTAATAGTCGAGCATTTTTTATTTGGCCACTCATTCTGCACCTCCCTGAATGATATACACCTGAAAAATCCTCCGGATTCTATTTCAAATTACCACGAATTTAGAACTTTATTGAATAATGCACAATGAAGCGATAGTCAGGTGTCTTTTTTATATGGCCTCTCATTCAAATTTTCAGGGAATAATAAACTTCTATGGAGCAATCAGGACGCTGTTTAAGATAGCCACGAATTAAGCTCCTTCCTGAAAGAGACACACCTGGATGATAGTCATGAGTCTATTTCATATGAACTCTAATTCTGTGTATCGCTGTGTAATACACACCTGGGGGAGTGTCAGGATTCTATTTGGTATGGACACTCATACAGATCCTGTTTGAATGATGCATACATGGAGAATAATGAGGAGTCTATGTCATATGGCCACTCATTCAGACAAACAGTAAATGAAACACATGTGGAGTAATTAGAAATCTGCTTCGTATGGCCCCTCTTTCACAGCCTCGCTGAATACTACACACTTGTGATATAGTCTTGAGTCTATTTTTTATGGCCACTCATTCAAAGAATCACTGAATAATGCACACCTGCAGAATAGTCAGAAGTCTCTTTTGTATGGCCAGTTGTTGAGAGCCTCACTAAATGTACATACCTGGGGAAATAGTCAGAATTTACTTTTATCCCCTCATTCAGAGTCTCGCTAAAAAAAGGACACCTGAAGAATACTCAGGTTACTTTTTCATGTGGTCTCTCATTCGGAGTGTCCCTGAATAATGTGGCATATTCAGGCGTCTCCTTCATGTAGACACATATTTAAAGCCTCAGTGAATAAGACAGACCCTTGCTCTAGTAAGGAATCTAATTAATATGGACACATCTTCTGAGCCTCACTGAATAATACACACCTGGATAGTAATTTGGAGTCTATTTTCGATGGACAGTCATTCAGAGCCTCGGTAAATAATGCACACCTGAGGAGAAGCCAGGAGTCTATTCTATTAGAACACTCATTCATAGCCTCAGTGGATAATATGCATGCATGGATTAGTCAGGATTCCATTTTATATGGCCACTGACTCGTAACCTCAGTTAATTATGCACAAATGTAAAGTACTCAGCAGTCTATTTCATATAGGCACTCATTCAGAGATTCACTGAATACTACAAATATTTAAGATAGACAGCATCCTGTTTTATATGGTCACACAAGAAGAGCCTCATGGAGTAACACACACCTGGGAAAGTGTTAGGAGTCTACTTTATATAGCCTCTCATTTACAGCCTCTGGTAATAATGCACACATGTGGAATAGACACTAGTCTCTTTTAAGTGGCCAAGAATCAAAGCCTGAGTGAGTAATACACAACTTTGGAATAGTTCCTAGTCTATTCCATATGCACAAATATTTAGAGTCAGAGTCAACAATACATGCCTGTGGACTAGACAGGGAACAATTTCATATGGCCAAAGTTTCAGAGCCTCAGTGAATAATACATACCTGGATAATACTCAGGACGCTACTACATGTGGCATCTATTTCAGATCTTCATTGAATAAGAAACACCTGTATTATAGTTACAATTCTATTTCCTACAGTCACATATTCAGAGCCTAAATGAACATCATACACTTTGGGGAACATCAGAATTAAATTTTCTATAGCCACTTATTTAGAGCTGAATGTATAAATGCATGCCTGAGGAGTATTCAGGAGTCTCTATTTTATGGCCACCTATTTAGAGCCTCACAGAATAATAGAGACCTATGGAAAATTCAAATGTGTATTTCACATGGCCACTTATTCAGAATCTCAGTGAAAAATTATATATATCTGGAAAATACTCAGGATTCTATTATATATATCCACGTTTTTAGAGACTGACTGAATAATGCACACCTTGAGAATAGTCTGGAGACTATTTGATATGACCATACACCAAGTGACTCAGTGGAAAATGCAGAGCTGAGAGATAGACAAGAGTATAGAGTCAGGATTCTATTTTATGTGGTCACTCGTTCAGAAACTCACTGAAAAATACACATTTAGGTAATAATCAGAGTCCAAGTCACATGGACCCTCAATCACAGCATTACCGAATAATGAACAATGGGGCAATAGTAAGGAATCTATTTCATATGGCCTCTCATTCAGAGTTTCAATGCATAATAAACAGCTGTGGAAATTGCAGGACCCTATTTAAGGTAGCCCCAAATTAAGCAGCTTCGTGAATAATACACACATGTGTGAGAGTCAGGAGACTATTTGATATGGACACTCATACAGAACCTCTTCGAATACTGCACATGAGGGGAATAATTACTAGTCCATTTCATATGGTGATTCGTTAGGAGAGACAAAAGATAACGCACGTCTTTGGAATAAAATGGGGTAGATTTTATTAGGCCACACTTTCAGTGTTTTAGTGAATAATATGTATATCTAATAAGTCAGGAAACTCTTTCACATGGCCACTCATTAATTGCCTCTGTGTATAATACTCCCCTCAGAAATAGTCAAGGGTCTACTTCAAATGGCTACTCATTCAGAGTCTCCATAAGTAATGAACACCTGGGTGATACTCCTGAGTCTCTTTTTTATGCCCACTTAGTCAGATTCTCATTCAATAATACATACCTGGGGAAGAGTGGAGAGTCTACTTCATGTAGCTTCTCATTTAGAGCCTCAGTGAATAATGCATACCAGGTTAACAGTCGAGCATGTTTTATATGGCCACTCATTGTGTGCCTCCCTGAATGATATACACCTGAAGAATCCTGAGGATTCTATTTCACACTACCACTCATTTAGAACCTTATTGAATAATTCACATTGGAGCAAAAGTCAGGTGTCTATTTTATATGGCTTTTCATTCAAAGTTTCAGTGAATAATGAACTTCTATGGAGTAATCAGGACGCTGTTTAAGATAGCCATGAATTAAGTGTTTTCCTGAATGATACAAACCTGAGTGATATTCAGGAGTCTATTTCATATGAACTCTAATTCTGGGTACTGATGAGTAATACACACATGTGAGAGTGTCAGGAGTCCATTTGGTATGGACACTAATACAGAACCTGTTTGAATAATGCACACATGGAGAATAATGAAAAGTCTATGTCATATGGCTACTCATTCAGACAAACAGTGAATAATGCACATGTGGAGTAAATAGAATTCTGTTTCATGTGGCCCCTCTTTCACAGCCTCACTGAATATTACACATTTGTGATATAGTCTGGAGTCTATTTTTAATGGCCACTCATTCAGAGAATCACTGAATAATGCACACCTGTGAAATAGTCAGAAGTCTCTTTCCAATGGTCACTCGTTGAGAGTCTCACTAAATGTACACACCTGGGGAAATAGTCAGGATTTACTTTTATCCCCTCATTCAGAGTCTCACTAAATTATGCACACCTGTGGAATAATTAGGAGACTTTTTCATGTGGCCTCTCATTCAGAGTGTCACTGAATAATGTGGTGTAGTCAGGAGTCTATATCATGTAGACACATATACAGAGACACATAAGACAGACCCGTGCTATAGTAAGAAATCTAATTAATATGGCCACACCTTCTGAGCCTCACTGAATAATACACACATGGAGAATAATTTGGGGTCTGTTTTCGATGGACATTCATCCAGAGCCTCGGTAAATAATGCACACCTGTGAAGTAGCCAGCGGTCTATTCCATTTGGACACTCATTCATAGCCTCAGTGGATAATATGCATGTGTGGATTAGTCTACATTTAATTTTATATAGCCACTGATGTGTAACCTCAGTGAATAATGCACAAATGTAAAGTAGTCATCAGTCTATTTCATATAGCCAGTCATAAAGTTATTCACTGAATAATACAAATATTTAAGATAGACATCCTTCTGTTTCATATGGTCAAACAGAAGAGCTTCACTGAATAACACACACCTGCGGAAGTGTTAGGAGTCTACTTTATATAGCCTCTCATTTACAGCCTCAGGGAATAATGCACATGTGTGGAATAGACACTAGTCTTTTATATGGCCACAAAATCAAAGCCTGAGTAATACAAAACTTTGGAATAGTCACTAGTCTATTCCATATGCCTAAATATTTAGAGTCAGAGTCAGTAATACATGCCTGTGGACTAGTCAGGAAACAATTTCATATAACCAAAGTTTCAGAGCCTCAGTGAATAATACATACCTGAGAAATACTCAGGACCGTATTACATGTGGCATCTATTTCAGAGCTTTATAGAATAAGGAACACCTGTATTGTAGTCAGAATTCTATTTCGTATAGCCACATATTCAGAGCCTAAATAAATAACATACACCGTGTGGAAAGTCAGGATTCTATTTTGTGTAGCCACTCATTTAGAGCCAAATGTAAAAATGCACGCCTGAGGAGTGTTCAGGAGTCTCTATTTCATGGCCAACTATTCTAAGCCTCACAGAAGAATAGAGACCTATGGAAATGTCAGTAGTGTATTTCACATGGCCACTTTTTCAAAACCTCAGTGAAGAATCAAATATATTTGGAAAATACTCAGGATTCTATTATATACAGCCACGTATATAGAGACTGACTGAATAATGCACACTTTGGGAATAGTCTGGAGACTCTTTGATATGACTGTTGACCCAAGGACTCAGTGAATAATGAAGAGCTGAGAAATGTTAAAGAGGATAGAGTCAGGAGTCTATTTTATGTGGTCATTCGTTCAGAAACACACAGAAGAATACACACCTTGGGAATAGTCAGAGTCCAAGTCATATGTCCACACAATCACAGCATTACTGAATAATGCACAATGGGGCAATAGTAAGAAGCCTATTTCATATAGACTCTCATTCAGAGATTCAGTGCATAATAAACAGCTGTGGACTAGTCAGGACCCCATTTAAGGTAGCCCCAAATGAAGCAGCTCCATGAATGATACACACATGTGAGAGGGTCAAGAGATTATTTGATATGGACACTTATACAGAACTCTTTGAATACTGCAGATGTGGGCAATAATCACTAGTTTATTTCATATGGCGATTTGTTTGGAGAGTCAAAAAATGACGCAGATCTGTGGAGTAAAATGGGGTTTATTTCATATGGCCATTCTTTCAGTGTTTTAGTGAATAATAAGTATAAGTGTTAAGTCAGAAATCTCTTTCACATGGCCACTCGTTCAGGGCCTCTGTGAATAACACTCCCCTCAGAAGTAGTCAAGTGTCTACTTCAAATGGCTACACATTCAGAGTCTCTGTCAGTAATGAACACCTGGGATATAGAGCCGAGTCTATTTTTTCTGCCCACATAATCAGAGTCTCATTCAATAATACACACCTGGGAATGATTTAATAGTCTATTTCATTTAGCCACTTATTTAGAGTTTCAGTGAATAATGCACACCAGGGTAATAGTCGAGCATTTTGTTATATGGCCACTCATTCTGGCCTCCCTGAATGATATACACCTGAAGAATGCTCAGGATTCTATTTCATACTACCACTCATTTGAACCTTATTGAATAATTCACAATGCAGCAATAGTCAGGTGTCTATTTTATATGGCATCTCATTCAAAGTTTCAGTGAATAATAAACTTCCATGGAGTAATCATAATGCTGTTTAAGATAGCCACGAATTAAATGCTTTCCTGAATGATACACACCTGGGTGATAGTCTGGAGTCTATTTTATACGAACTCTAATTCTGTATATCGCTGAGTAACACACACCTTGGAGAGTGTCAGAAGTCTATTTGGTATGGACACTCATACAGAACCTGTTTTAATAAAGCGCACATGGAGAATAATGAGGAGTCTATGTCATATGGCTACTCATGCAGACAAAGACTGAATAATGCACATGTGGAATAATTAGAAGTCTGTTTCATATGGCCCCTCTTTCACAGCCTCACTGAATATTACACACTTGTGATATAATCTGGATTTTTTTTTATGGCCACTCATTCAGAGAATCACTGAAAAATGCAAATCTGCCAAATAGTCAGAAGTCTCTTTCCTATGGTCACTTGTTGAGAGCTTCACTAAATGTACACACCTGGGGAAATAGTCAGGATTTACTTTTATCCCCTCATTCAGACTCAGGATTCTATTTCATGTAGACACAAATTCAGAACATCAGTGAATAAGACAGACCCTTGATATAGTAAGGAATCTAATTAATATGGTCTCATCTTCTGAGCCTCACTAAATAATACACTCCTGGAAAATAATTTGGAGTGTATTTTTGATGAACATTCATTCAGAGCCTCGGTAAATAATACACACCTGTGGAGTAGCCAGGAGTCTATTCTATTAGGACACTCATTAGTTTTCTCAGTGGATAATATGCACGTGTGGATTAGTCAGGATTCCATTTTATATGGCCACTGACTCATAACCTCAGTGAATAATGCACAAATATAAAGTACTCAGCAGTCTATTTCATATAGCCACTCATTCAGAGATTCACTGAATAATACAAATATTTAATATAGACAGCATCCTGTTTCATACGGTCACACAAGAAGATCCTCACTGAGTAATACACACCTGGGGAAGTTTTAAGAGTCTACTTTATATAGAGTCTCATTTACAGCCTCAGAGAACAATGCACACGTGTGAAATAGATACTAATCTATTTTATATGGGCACAAAATCAAATTATGAGTGAGTAATACATAACTTTGAAATTGTCACTTGTCTATTCCATATGCCCAAATATTTAGAGTCAGAGTCAATAATACAGGCCTTTGGACTAGTCAGGAAACAATTTCATATGGCCAAAGTTTCAGAGCCTCAGTGAATAATACATACCTGGGGAATAGCCAGGACGATATTACCTATGGCATCTATTTCAGAGCTTCATTGAATAAGGAACACCTGTATTTTAGTCAGAATTCTATTTTGTACAGCCACATATTCAGCGCCTAACTGATTAACATGCACCTTGGGGAAAGTCAGGATTCTATTTCATATGGCACTTATTTAGAGCCAAATATAAAAACACACACCTGAGGAGTATTCAGGAGTCTCTATTTTATGGCCACTCATTCACAGCCTAACCGAAGAATACAGAACTATGGAAATGTCAGGAGTGTATTTCACATGGCCACTTATTCAGAACCTCAGTGAGGAATCATATATATCTGGAAAATACTCATGATTCTATTATATATAGCTACATATATAGAGACTGACTGAATAATGCACACATTGGGAATAGTATGGAGACTCTTTGATATGACCGTTGACCCAGTGATTCAGTGGAAAATGCAGAGCTAAGAAATGGTAAAGAGGATAGAGTCAGGAGTCTATTTTATGTGGTCACTTCTTCTGAAACTCAAAGAAGAATACACACCTTGGGAATAATCAGAGTCCAAGTCATATGGCCACTCAATCCCATCATTACCATATAATGAACAATGGGGCAACAGTAAGGAGTCTATTTTATATGGCATCTCTTTCAGAGCTTCAGTGCATAATAAACAGCTGTGGAGTAGTCAGGACCCTATTTAAGGTAGCCCCAAATGAAGCAGATCCGAGAATGATATACACATGTGTGAGAGTCAGAAGACTATTTGATATGGACACTCATACCAAACCACTTCAAATATTGCACATGTGAGGAATAATCACTAGTCTATTTCATATGGTGATTCGTTTGGAGAGTCAAAAAATAATGCACACCTGAAAAGTAAAATAAGTTCTATTTCACTAGGCCTTTCAGTGTTTTAGTAAATAATATGTATAAGTGATAAGTCAGGAATCTCTTTTACATGGCCACTTGTTCAGGGCCTCTGTGAATAGCATTTCTTTCATAAATAGTAAAGTGTCTACTGCAAGTGGCTACACATTCAGAGTCTCTGTAAGTAATGAACACCTGGGCAATACACCTGAGTCTATTTTTTATGCCCACTTAGTCAGAGTCTCATTAAATAATACACACCTGGGGATGAGTTAATAGTCTACTTCATGTAGCCACTCATTTAGAGCCTCAGTGAATAATGCACACCAGGGTAATAGTCGAGCATTTTTTCTATAGCCACTCATTCTTTGCCTTTCTGAATGATATACACCTGAAGAATTTTCAGAATTTTATTTCATATGACCACTGATTTAGAACCTTATTGCATAATTCACAATGGAGCAATAATCCATTGTCTATTTTATATGGCCTCTCATTTAATGTTTCATTTAATAATGAACTTCTATGGAGTAATCAGGACGCTGTTTAAGACAGACACGTATTAAGTGCCTTCCTGAATGATACACACCTAAGTGATAGTCAGGAGTATATTTCATATGAACTCTAATTCTCGGTATCGCTGAGTAATGCACACCTGAAGGAGTGTCAGGAGTCTCTTTGGGTATGGACACTCATACAGAACCTGTTTGAATAATGCACACATGGAGAATAATGTGGAGTCTATGTCATACAGCTCCGCATTCAGACAAACAGTGAATAAAGCAAATGTGGAGTAATTAGAAGTCTGTTTCATATGGCCCCTCTTTCACAGCCTCACTGAATATTACACACTTGTGATATAGTCTGGAGTCTAATTTTTTTTAATTTTTAAAATTTTTATTGCATTATAGGTTTTGGGGTACATGTGAAGAGTGTGCAAGATAGTTGCATAGGTACACAGATGTCAGTGTGCTTTGCTGCCTTCCTTCCCTTCACCCACACTTGGCATTTATCCCCAGGCTATCTCTTCCCAGCCACCCCACTGTTCCTCCCCCCTTTCCCCCAATAGACCCCAGTGTGTAGTAGACCCCCTCCCTGTGTCCATGTGTTCTCATTTTTCTCACCCGCCTATGAGTGAGAATATGCGATATTTGTTTTTCTGTTCTTGTGTCAGTTTGCTGAGAATGATGTTCTCCAAATTCATTCATGTCCTTACAAAGGACACAAACTCATCATTCTTGATTGCTGCATAATATTCCATGGTGTATATGTGCCACATTTTCCCAGTCCAGTCTATCATCGATTGACATTTGGGTTGGTTACAGGTCTTTGCTATTGTAAACAGTGTTGCAATGAATATTCGTGTGCATGTGTCCTTATAGTAGAACGATTTATAGTCCTTTGGATATATACCCAGTAATGGGATTGCTGGGTCAAATAAAATTTCCATTTCTAGGTCCTTGAGAAATCGCCACACTGTCTTCCACAATGGTTGAACTAATTTACACTCCCACCAACAGTGTAAGAGTGTTCCTATTTCTCCACATCCTCTCCAGCATCTGTTGTCTCCAGATTTTTTTAATGATCGCCATTCTAACTGGCATGAGATGGTATCTCAATGTGGTTTTGATTTGCATCTCTCTAATGACCAATGATGATGAGCATTTTTTCATGTATTTGTTGGCCTCATGTATGTCTTCTTTTGTAAAGTGTCTGTTAATATCCTTTGCCCATTTTTGAATGGGCTTGTTTGTTTTTTTTCCTGTAAATCTGTTTGAGTTCTTTGTAAATTCTGGATATCAGCCCTTTGTCAGATGTGTAAACTGCAAAGATTGTTTCCCATTCTGACGGTTGCTGATTCACTCTAGTGACTGTTTCTTTTGCTTTACAGAAGCTGTGGAGTTTGATTAAGTCCCACTTTTGGCTTTTGTTGCCAATGCTTTTGGTATTTTGTTCATGAAGTCCTTGCCTACTCCTATGTCCTGAATGGTTTTGCCTAGATTTTCTTCTAGGGTTTTTATGGTGTCAGGTCTTATGTTTAAGTCTTTAATCCATCTGGAGTTAATTTTAGTGTAAGGCGTCAGGAAGCGGTCCAGTTTCTGCTTTCTGCACATGACTAGCCAGTTTTCTCAACACCATTTATTAAACAGTGAATTCTTTCCCCATTGCTTGTTTTTGTCTGGTTTATCAAATATTATATGGTTGTAGATATGTTGTGTTGCCTCCGATGCCTCTGTTCTGTTCCATTGGTCTATATCTCTGCTTTGGTACCAGTACCATGCTGTTTTGATTACTTTAGCCTTGTAGTATAATTTGAAGTCTGGTAGTGTGATGCCTCGCGCTGTGTTCTTTTTTTTATGGCCACTCATTCAGAGAATCACCAAATAAGGCACAACTGCGGAATAGTCACAAGTCTCTTTCCTATGGCCACTCATTGAGAGCCTCACTAAATGTACACACCTGGGGAAATAGGATTGACTTTTATCTTCTCATTTAGAGTCTGACTAAATAATGCACACCTGTGGAATAGTGAGGATACTTTTTTATGTGGCCTCTCATTCGGAGTGTCACTGAATAATATTGTGTAGTCAGGAGTTTATTTCATGTAGACACATATTCAGAGCCTCAGAAAATGAGACAGACCCCTGCTATAATAAGAAATCTAATTAATATGGCCACATCTAATGAGCCTCACTTAATAATACACACCTGGAAAATAATTTAGAGTCTATTTTCGATGGACATTCTTTAAGAACCTCGGTGAATAATGCACACCTGTTGAGTAGCCAGGAGTCTCTGTCATGTTGACCTTCATTCATTGCCTCAGTGGATAATATGCACTTGTGAATTAGTCAATTTCCATTTCATATGGCCGCAGCCTCAGTGAATACTGCTCAAATGTAAAGTACTCAGCAGTCTGTTTCATATAGCCACTCATTTAGAGAGTCACTTAATAAAAAAATGTTTAAGATAGACAGTATTCTGTTTCATATGGTCACACAAGAAGAGCCTCACTGAGTAATTCACACCTGGGGAAGTGTTAGGAGTCTACTTTATATAGCCTTTCATTTACAGCCTCAGGGAATAATGCCCACGTGTGCAATAGACACTAGTTTATTTATTTTTTTTTTTTTGAGACGGAGTTTTGCTCTTATTACCCAGTCTGGAGTGCAATGGCGCGATCTCGGCTCACCGCAACATCCACCTCCTGGGTTCAGGCAATTCTCCTGCCTCAGCCTCCTGAGTAGCTGGGATTACAAGCACGTGCCACCATGCCCAGCTAATTTTTTGTATTTTTAGTAGAGACGGGGTTTCACCATGTTGACCAGGATGGTTCCGATCTCTTGACCTCGTGATTCACCCGCCTCAGCCTCCCAAAGTGCTGGGATTACAGGCTTGAGCCACCGCGCCCGGTAACACTAGTCTATTTTATATGGCCACAAAATCAAAGACTGAGTAATACGCAACTTTGAAATAGTCACTAGTCTATTTCATATGCCCAAATATTCAGACTAAGAGTAAATAACAAAAACCTGTGGACTACTCAGGAAACTATTTCATATTGCCAAAGTTTCAGAGCCTCAGTGAATAATACATACCTGGGGAATACTCAGGACGCTATTACATATGGCATCTCTTTCAGAGCTTCATTGAATAAGGAACACCTGTATGTTACTCAGAATTCTCTTTCATATAGCCACATATTCCGAGCCTAACTGAATAAAATACACATTAAAAAACGTCAGGATTCTATTTTGTATAGCCACTCATTTGGAGCCAAATGTAACAATGCATGCCTGAGGAGTATTCGGGAGTCTATATTTTATGGCCACTCCTTCAGAGCCTCGAAGAATAATACAGACCTATGGAAAATAAGGAGTGTATTTCTCAGGGCCACTTATTCAGGACCTCAGTGAAGAAACATATATATCTGGAAAATACTAAGGATTCTATTACATATCCACGTATTCTAAGACTCACTGAATAATGCACACCTGGGGATTAGTCTGGAGACTATTTGATATCACCATTCACCCAGGGACTAAGTGGAAATTCAAGAGCTGAGAAATAGTCAAGAGGATAGAGTCAGAAGTCTATTTTATGTGGTCACTCGTTCAGAAACTCACTGAAGAATACACATTTTGGGAATAGTCAGAGTCCAGATCATATGGCTACTCAATCACAGCATTAAGGAATAATGTACAACAAAACAGTAGTAAGGAGTCTATTTCATATGGCCTCTCATTCAGAGCTTCAGTGCATAATAAACAGCTGTGGAGTAGTCAGGACCCTATATAAAGTAGCCCCAAATTAAACAGCTCTGTGAATGATACACACATGTGTGATAGTCAGGAGACTATTTGTATGAACACTCATACAAAACCTCTTCGAATACTGCACATGTCAGCAATAATCACAAGTCTATTTCATAAGGTGACTTGTTTGTGGAGTCAAAAAATAATGCACACCTGTGCAGTAAAATGGGTCTATTTCATAAGGCCACTCTTTGAATGTTTCAGTGAATAGTATGTATATCTGATTTTTTAAAAGTCTCTTTCACATGGCCACTCTTTCAGGGCCTCTGTGAATAATGCTCCCCTCAGAAATAGTCAAGGGTCTACTTCAAATGGCTACACATTCAGTCTCTGTAAGAAATGCACACCTGGGCAATACACAAGAGTCTTTTTTTTATGCCCACTTAGTCAGAGTCTCATTCAATAATACACACCTTTGGAATAGTTACGAGTCAACTTCATGTAGCCACTCATTTAGAACCTCAGTGAATAATGCACACCAGGGTAATATTCGAGCAGTTTTTATATGGCCACTCATTCTGTGCTTCCCTGAATGATACACACCTGGGGAATCTTCAAAATTCTATTTCATACTACCACACATTTAGAACCTTATTTAATAATTCACAATGTAGCAATAGTCAGGTGCTATTATATATGGCCTCTCATTCAAAGTTTCAGTGAATAATGAACTTTTACAGAGTAATCAGGACGCTGTTTAAGATAGCCACGAATTAAGTGCCTTCGTGAATAATACACACCTGGGTAATAGTTAGGAGTCTATTTCCTATGAACTCTAATTCTGGGTATCGCTGAGTAATTCACACCTGAAAAAGTGTCAGGAGTCTATTTGATATGGAAACTCATACAGAACCTGTTTGAATAATGCACACATGGGGAATAATGAGCAGTCTATGTCATATCGTTACTAATTCAGACAGATAGTGAATAAGCACATGTGGAGTAATTATAAGTTTGTTTCATATGGCACCTCTTTCACAGCCTCACTGAATGTTACACACTTCTGATATAGTCTGGAGTTTGTTTTTTATGCCGTCTTATTCAGAGAATCACTGAATAGTTCACACCAGTGGAATAGTTAGAAGTCTCTTTCCTATGGCCACTCATTGAGAGCCTCACTAAAAGTACACACCTCGGGAAAGAGTAAGAATTTACTTTTATCCCCTCATTGAGAGTCTCACTAAATAATGCATACCTGTGTAATAGTCAGGAGAATTTTTCATGTGGCCTCTCATTTGGAGTGTCACTGAATAATGTGGTGTACTCTGGAGTCTAATTCATGTAGACACATATTCAGAGCCTCAGTGAATAATACAGACCCCTGCTATAGTAAGGAATCTATTTAATATGGCCACATATTCTGAGCCTCACAGAATAATACACACCTGGGAAATAATTTTGAGTCTATTTCTGATGGACATTCATTCAGAGCCTCAGTGAATAATGCACACCTGTGGAGAAGTCAGGAGTCCATTTCATTTGGACACTCATTCAAAGCCTCAGTGGATAATATGAATGTGTCGATTACCCAGGATTCCATTTCATATGGCCACAGACTCGTAACCTGAGTGAATAATGTGCAAATGTAAAGTACTCAGCAGTCTATTTCATATAGCCACTCATTCAGATATTCACTGAATAATACAAATATTTAAGATAGAGAGCATCCTTTTTTATATGGTCACACAAGAAGAGCCTCACTGAGTAATACACACCTGGCAAAGTGTTAGGAGTCTACTTTATGTAGCCTCTCATTTACAGCCTCAGGGAATAATGCACACACGAGGAATGGACGCTAGTCTATTTTATATGGCCACAAAATCAAAGCCTGAGTGAGTAATACACAACTTTGGATTATTCACTAGTTTATTTTATATGTGCAAATATTCAGTGTCAGAGTCAATTATACACACCTGTGGGCTAGTCAGGACACAACTTCTTATGGCCAAAGTTTCAGAAATTCAGTGAATAATACATACCTGGGGAATACTCAGGATGCTATTTTATATGGCATCTACTTCAGAGTTTCATTGAAGAAGGAACACCGTATCGTAGTCAGAATTCTATTTTGTATAGCCACATATTCAGAGCCTAACTGAATAACCTACAACTTGTGGAAAGTCAGGATTCTATTTCGGATAGCCACTCATTTAGCGCCGAATGTAAAAACGCCCGCCTGAGGATTGAGTCTCTATTTTATGGCCCCTCATTCACAGCCTCGCAGAATAATACAGACTTATGAAAAAGTCATTAGTATATTTCACATGGCCACTTATTCAGAACCTCAGTGAAGAATTATATATATCTGGAAAATACTCAGGACTCTATTACATATAGCCAATTATTCAGAAACTCGCTGAATAATGCACACGAGGGGAATAGTCTGGAGACTATTTTATATGACCGTTCACCCAGTGACTCAGTGGAAAATACACAGATGAGAAGTAGTCAGGAGGATAGAGTCAGGAGTCTACTTTATGTGGTCACTCGTTCAGAAACTCACTGAAAAATACACAGTTTGGGAATAGTCAGAGTCCAGGTCATATGGCCAATAATCACAACATTATAGAATAATGCACAATAAGGCAATAGTAAGGAGTCTATTTCATATGGCTTCTCATTCAGAGCTTCACTGCATAATAAAGAGTTGTGGGGTAACTAGGATCTTATTTAAGGTAGCCCCAAATTAAGCAGCTTTGTGAATGATACACACATGTGTGATAGGAGACTATTTGATATGGACACTCATACAGAACCTCTTCGAATACTGCACATGTGGGGAATAATCACTAGTCTATTTTATATAATGATTCGTTTGGACAGCCAAAAAATAACGCACACCTGTGGAGTAAAATGGGGTCTATTTCATAAAACCACTCCTTCTGTGTTTCAGTGAACAATATGTATATCTGATAAGTCAGGAATCTCTTTCACATGGCCACTCATTCAGGGCCTCTGTGAATAATACTCCCCCTAGAAATAGTCAAGGGTCTACTTCAAATGGCTACACATTCAGAGTATCTGTAAGTAATGCACACCTGGGAAATACAAAGAGTCTTTTTTTATGACTGCTTATTCAGAGTCTCATTCAATAATACACACCTGGGGAAAAGTCAAGAGTCTACCTCATGTAGCCACGCATTTAGAGCCTCAGTGAATAATGCACACTAGTGTAATAGTCGAGCATTTTTTCTATGGCAACTCATCCTGTGCCTCCCTGAATGATACATACCTGGGAAATCTTCAGGATTCTATTTCATATTACCACTCATTTAGAACCTTATTGAATAATTCACAATGAAGCAATAGTCAGGTGTCTATTTTAAATGGCCTCTCATTCAAAGTTTCAGTGAATAATGAAATTCTATGGAGTAGTCAGGACGCTGTTTATGATAGCCACGAATTAAGTGCCTTTTTGAATGATACACACCTGGGTGATAGACAGGAGTCTATTTCATATAAACTCTAATTCTGGGTGTAGCTGAGTAATACACACCTGGGGAAGTGTCAGGAGTCTATTTTGTATGGACACTCATACAGAACCTGTTTGAATAATGCACACATGGAAAATAATGAGAAGGCTATGTCATATGGCTACTCATTCAGACAAGCAGTGAATAATGCAAATGTGGAGTAATTAGAAGTCTCTTTTATATGGCCCCTATTTCACAGCCTCATTGAATATTTCACACTTGTAACATAGTCTGGAGTCTATTTATATGGCCACTCATTATGAGAATCACTGAATAATGCACACCTGCAGAATAGTCAGAAGTCTCGTTTCCATAGCCACTCGTTGAGAGCCTCACTAATCATACACACTTGAAAAAATAGTCATGATTTTCTTTTATCCCTTAATTCAGAGTCTCACTAAATAATGCACACCTGTAGAATACTCAGGAGACTTTCATGTGGCCACTCATTCGGAGTGTCACTGAATAATATGGTGTAGTCTGGAGTCTATTTTATGTAGACATATATTCAGAGCCTCAGTGAATAAGACAGACTCTTGCTATAGTAAAAAATCTAATGAATATGGCCACATCTTCTGAGCCTCACTGAATAATACACACCTGGAGAATAATATGGAGTCTATTTTCGATAAACATTCATTCAAAGCCTCAGTGAATAATGCACACCTGTGGATTAGCCAAAAGTCTATTTTTCTTGGACAATGATTCATAGCCTCAGTGGAAAATATGCATGTGTGAATTAGTCAGGATTCCATTTCATATGGCCACTGACTGGTAGCCTCAGTGAATAATGCAGAAATGTAAATTACTCAGCAGTCTATTTCATATAGCCACTCATTCAGAGATTCACTGAATAATACAAATATTTAAGATAGACAGAATCCTGTTTTATATGGTCACACAAGAGCCTCACCGAGTAATTCACACCTGGGGAAGTGTTAGGAGTCTACTTTATATAGCTTCTCATGTACAGCCTCAGGGAATTATGCACACCTGTGGAATAGACACTAGTCTATTTTATATGGCCACAAAATCAAAGCCTGAATGAGTAATACACAACTTTGGAATAGTCACTAGTCTATTCCATATGCCCACTTAATCAGTGTCACAGTCAGAACTACCCACTGTAGAAATAGTAAGGAATCTTCTTCATTTATTCAGTAACTCAAATTCTCATTAAATAATACACACCTGTTGAATAGTCAGGAGGCTATTTTATATGTCCAAACATTCAGAGCCTCAGTGACTAATGCATACTGGGGCATACTCAGGACCCTATTACATATGGCCTCTCATCCAGAGTTTCACTGAATAATGAACACCTGAAGGAAAGTCAGAATTCTATTTCAAATAGACACTCTTTCAATGCCCAACCTAAAAATGTACTTCTGCGAGTATTCAGGAGTCTCTTTCCTATGGCCACTCATTCAGATCCTCATTGAATAATACACATCGATGGAAATGTCAGGTGTGTATTTCACATGGCCACTCATTCAGAGCCTCATTAAATCATACATACCTGGTGAATACTCAGGAGTTTATTTCATATGGCCACTCATCCAGAGACTCATAGAATAAGGCACACCTGCAAAATAGTCCGGAATCTATTTGATATGATGGTTCATTCAGTGCCTCAGTGGAAATGGCACATGTGAGGAATAGTCAAGAGGCTCTTTAGGAAGCCACTCGTCTATAGCTTAGTAAGTAACACACACCCGGGTAATAGTCAGGAGTCTATTTCATGTGGCCATTTATTCAGAAACTCAGTGAGTGATACACATTTGTGGACTAGTTAGAGTCTATCACTTATGGCCACTTAATCAGAGAATTGCTGAATGGTGCACACCTGGGAAACAATCAAGATTCTATTTCATATGACAGTTGTTTAAGAGCCTCATTGAGTGTTGCACATCTGGTCAGTAATCAGGAGGCTATGTCTATGAACACTCATTCAGAGCCTCAGTGAATAATGCACACCTGAGGAGTATCCAGGAGTGTATTTCACACAGACATACATTTAGAGCCTCTGTGAATAATACACACATGTAGAATACTCAGGATTCCATTTCATATAGCCACTGATGCATAGCCTCAGTGAATAATGCACAAATGTACAGTAACCAGCAATCTATTTTATATAGTCACTCTCAGATATTCACTGAATGATACAATTATTTTGGATAGACAGCATCCTATTTTTTATAATCACACAAAGAGAGCTTCACTGAGTAATACACCCCCGGGGAAAGGTTAGGAGTCTAATTTTTATAGCCTCTCATTTACAGCCTCAGGGAAAAATGCACACGTTTTGAATAGACACTATTCTATTTTATATGGCCACAAAATCAAAGCCTGAGGGTGTGATACACAACTTTAGAATAGTCACTAGTCTAATCCATATGCCCACATATTTAGAGTCTGAATCAGTAATACACACCTAAAGTAGAGTCAGTAGTCAATTCCATATGCCGACATACTCAGAGTCAGAGTCAAAAATACACACCTGTGGACTAGTCAGAAAACAATTTCACATGGCCAAAGTTTCAGAGCCTCAATGAATAATACATACCTGGGGAATACTCAGGACGCTATTGCATATGTCATCTCCTTCAGAGCTTCACTGAATAACGAACACCTGTACTGTAGTCAGAATTCTATTTCATATAGCCACAAATTAAGAGCCTTACTAAATAACGTACAACTTGGGGGAAGTCAGGATTCTATTTTTTACAGCCAATCATTTAGAACCAAACCTAAAAATGCACACCTGAGGAGTACTCAGGAGTCTCTTTCCTATGACCACACATTCAGAGCCTCGCTGAAAAATACAGACCTATGAAAAAGTCAGGAGTGTATTTCACATGGCCAATAATTCAGAACCTCAGTGAAAAATCATATATATCTGGGGAATACTCAGGATTCTATTGTATATAGCCACTTATTCAGAGACTAACAAAATAATGCCCACTTGTGACATAGTCTAGTCTATTTGATATGACCATTCACCCAGTTCCACACTGAAACTTGCACAGCTGAGAAATAGTCAAGAGAATAGAATCAGAAGTATATTTTATATGGTCACTCATTCAGAAACTCACTTAATGATACACACCTGGAGAATAGTCAGAGTCCATGCCATATGGCCACTCAATCACAACATTACCGAATAATGCACAATGGGGCAATAGTAAGGAGTCTATTTCATATGGCCTCTCATTCAGAGCTTCAGTGCATAATAAACAGCTGTGGAGTAGGCAGGACCCTATTTAAGGTAGCACCAAATTAAGCAGCTCCGTGAATGATACACACATGAGTAATAGTCATGAGACTATTTAATATGGACACTCATACAGAACCTCTTCGAATACTGCTCATGTGGGGAATAATCACTAGTCTGTTACATATGGTGATTTGTTTGGACAGTCAAGAAATAACGCACACCTGTGGAGTAAAATGGGGTCTATTTTATAAGGCCACTCTTTCAGTGTTTCAGTGAATAATAACTATATCAGAATAGTCAAAAGTCTCTTTCATATGGCCACTCGTTCAGGGCCTCTGAGAATAATACACCCCTCGGAAATAATCAAGTGTCTACTTCAAATGGCTCCACATTCAGAGTCTCTGTAAATAATGCACACCTGGGCAATAGTCAGGAGTCTCTTTTTTATGTCCACTTAGAGTCTCATTCAATATTACACATCTGGGGAAGAGTTAAGAGTCTACTTTATGTAGCCATGCATTTATAGCCTCAGTGAATAATGCACATCAGTGTAATAGTCTGGAACTTTTTTTATATGGCTGCTCATTCTCTGCCTCACTGAATGATACAAACTTGGGGAATCATCAGAATTCTATTCCATAATACCTTTCATTTAAAACTGTATTGAATAATGCACAATGGAGGAGTAGTCAGGTGTATATTTTATTTGGCCTCTCTTTCAGAGCTTCAGTGAATAATAAACTTCTATGGAGTAATCAGGACGCTGTTTAAGATCGCCACGAATTAAGTGCCTTCCTGAATGATACACACCAGTGTATAGTCAGGAGTCTATTTCATATGAACTCTCATTCTGGGAATTACTGAGTAATACACACCTGGGGGAGTGTCATGAGTCTATTTGGTATGGTCACTCATACAGAATTTGTTTGAATAATGCACACATGGAGAATAATGAGGAGTCCATGTCATATGGCTACTCATTCCGACAAACAGTGAATAACGCATATGTGGAGTAATAAGAATTCTGTTTTACATGGCCCCTCTTTCACAGCCCCACTGAATATTACACACTTGTGATATAGTCTGGAGTCTATTCCTTATGGCCACTAATTCACAGAATCACTGACTAATGCATACTGTCAGAATAGTCAGAAGTCTTTTCCCTATGGCCACTCATTGAGGGCCTCACTAAATGTACACACCCGGGAAAATAGTCAGGATTCCGTTTTATCCCCTCATTCAGAGTCTCACTAAATAATGCTCACCTGTGGAATAGTCAGGAGACTATTTCATGTGGCCTCTAATTCGGATTGTCACTGAATAATGTGGATTAGTCAGGAGTCTATTTCATGTATATACACATTCAGTGCCTCAGTTTATAAGACAAACCCGAATAATAGTAAAAAATATAATTAATATGGCCACATCTTCTGAACCTCACTAAATAATAAACACCTGGAGAATAATATGGAGTCTATTTCCGATGGACATTCATTCAGAGCCTCGGTAAATAATGCACACCTGTGGAGCAGCCAGGAGTCTATTACATTTCTACACTCATTTATAGCCTCAGTGGATAATATGCACCTGTGGAATAGTCAGGATTCCATTTCGTATGGCCACTGACTCTTAACCTCAGTGAATAATGCAAAAATGTAAAGTACTCAGCAGTCTATTTCATATATCCACTCATTAAGAGATTCACTGAATAGTACAAATACTTAGGATAGACAGCCTCTTGCTTCATATGATCACACAAAAAGAGACTTATGGAATAATACACCTCTGGGGAAGAGTTCGGAGTCTACAGTATAGAGCCACTCATTTACAGCCTCAGGGAATAATAAACACGTGTGGAATAGACAGTAGTCTATTTTATATGGCCATGAAATCAAAGCCTGAGTGAGTAATACACAACTTTGAAATACTAACTATTCTATTCCATATGCCCACATATTCAGAGTCTGAGTCAATAATACACACCTAGGGAATAGTCAGTAGTATATTCCGTATGCCCACATATTCAGAGTCAGAGTCAGTAATACACACCTGTGGACTACTCTGGAAACAATTTCATATGGCCAAAGTTTCAGAGCCTCAGTGAATAATACATACCTGGGAAATACTCAGGACGCTATTACATATGGCATCTCTTTCAGAGCTTCACTGAATAAGGAACACCTGTATTGTAGTCAGAATTCTATTTCATATAGCCAAATATTCAGAGCCTCACTGAATAACATACACCTTGAGGAAAGTCAGGATGCTATTTCGTACAGCCACTCATTTAGAGCCAAACCTAAAAATGCACACCTGAGGAGTACCCAGAAGTCTCTTTTCTATGGCCACTCATTCAGAGGCTCATACAGACCTATGGAAAATTCAGGAATGTATTTCACATGGCCAGTCATTTAGAACTTCAATTGAGAATCATATATATCTGGGGAATACTCAGGTTTCTATTATATATAGCCACTTATTCAGATACTCACTGAGTAATACACACCTAAGGAATAGTCTGAAGTCTATTTGATATGACCATTCACCCAGTGCCTCAGTGGAAAATGCACAGCTGAGAAATAGTCAATAGGATAGTGTCAGGAGTATATTTTATATGGTCACTCATTCAGAATATCATGGAATAATACACATTTTGGGAATAGTCAGAGTCCATGCCAAATAGCCACTCAATCACAGCATTACCGAATAATGCACAATGTGGCAATAGTAAAGAGTCTATTTCATATGGCCTCTCATTGAGAGCTTCAGTGCAAAATAAACAGCAGTGGAGTAGTCAGAACCCTATTTAAGGTAGCCCCAAATTAAGCATCTCCGTAAATGATACATATATGTGTGATAGTCAGGAGACTATTTGATATGGACACTCATACAGAACCTCTTCGAATACTGCACCTGTGGGAAATAATCGCAGTTTTTTTCATACGGTGATTTGTCTGGACAATCAAAGAATAATGCACACCAGTGGAGTTAAATGGTGTCTATTTTATATGTCCACATTTTCAGTGTTTCACTGAATAATATGCATATCTGAAAAGTCAGAAATCTCTTTTATATGGCCACTCATTCAGGGCTCAATGAATAATGCACCCCTTGGAAATAGTCAAGAGTCTACTTCAAATGACTACACATTCAGAGTCTCTGTAAATAATGCACACCTAAAAAATAGACAGGAGTCTCTTTTTTATGCCCACTTAGTCAGAACCTCATTCAATAATACACACCTGGGGAAGAGTTAAAAGTCTACTTCATGTAGTCACTCATTTAGAGCCTCAGTAAATAATGCACACTAGGGTAATAGTCTGGAGGCTTTTTCATATGGCCACTCATTTTGCGCCTCACTGAGTGACACACACCTGGGGAATCATCAGGATTTTCTTCCTTGCTACCTTCATTTAGAACCGTATTGAATAATGCACAATGGAGCAATAGTCAGTAGTCTATTTTGTATGGCCTTTTATTCAGAGCTTCAGTGAATAATGAACACCTGTGGGGTAATCAGGATGTTATTTAAGATAGCCACAAATTAAGAACCTCCCTGAATTTTACACACCAGGGTGATAGTCAAAACTTTATTTTATATGACCTCTTATTCTGGGAATCACTGTGTAAGACAAACCTGGGGGAGTGTCAGGAGTCTATTTGGTATGGACACTCATACAGAACCTGTTTAAATCATGCACAAATGGAGAATAATTAAAAGTCTATGTCATATGGCTACTCATTCAGACAAACAGTGAATAAAGCACATGTGGAGTAATAAGAAGTCTGTTTAATTAGGTCCCTCTTTCACCGCCTCACTGAATATTCCACACTTGTGATATAGTCTGGAGTCTATTTCTTATGGCCACTCATTCAGAGAATCACTGAATAATGCACACCTGCGGAATAGTCAGAAGTCTCTTTCCTATGGCCACTCATTGGGAGCCTCACTAAATGTACACACCTGGAGAAAGTGTCAGGATTCTGTTTTATCCCCTCATTCAGAGTCTTACTAAATAATGCACACCTGTGGAATAGTCAGGAGACTTTTTCATGTGACCTCTCATTCGGAGTGTCACTGAATACTGTGGAGTAGTCAGGAGTCTATTTTATGTAGACACACATTCAGAGCCTCAGTGAATAAGACAGACCGGTGGGATAGTAAGTAATCTAATTAATATGGCCACATCTTCTGAGCCTCCCTGAATAATAAAAACCTGGAGAATAATTTGGAGTCTATTTCTGATGAAGATTCATTCAGAGCCTAGGTAAACAATGCACACCTGTGGAGTAGCCAGAACTCTATTTCATTTAGACATTCATTCATAGCGTCAGTGGATAATATGCACCTGTGTAATAGTCAGGATTCCATTGCATATGGCCACTGACTGGAAGCCTCAGTGAATAATGCACAAATGTAAAGTACTCAGCAGTCTATTTCATATAGCCACTCATTCAGAGATTCACTAAATAATACAAATATTTAGGATAGACCGCGTTTCATATGATCACACAAGAAGATCTTCACTGAGTAATACACTTCAGGGAAAGAGTTAGGAGTCCACTTTATGTGGCCCTTCATTTACAGCCTCAGGAAATAATGCACACGTGTGGAATAGACACTAGTCTATTTTATAAGGCCACAAAATTAATGCCTGAGTGAGTAATGCATAACTATAAAATAGTCACTAGTCTATTCCATATGCCCAAATATTCAGAGTCTGAGTCAATAATACACATCAAAGGAATAGTCAGTAGTCTATTCCATAGGCCCACATATTCAGAGTCAGAGTCAAAAATACACACCTGTGGACTAGTCAGGAAACAATTTCATATGGCCAAAGATTCAGAGCCTCAGTAAATAATACATACCTGGAGAATACTCAGGACGCTATTACATATGGCTTCTTCCTCAGAGTTTCACTGAATAAGAAATACCTGTATTGTAGTCAGAATTCTATTTTCTATAGCCACATATTCAGAGCCTCACTTAATAACATACACCTTGGGGAAAATCAAGATTCTATTTCGTATAGCCACTCAGTTAGAACAGAACCTAAAAATTCACACCTGAGAAGAATTAAGGAGTCATAAAAAAGAATTTCTGGCCACACATTCAGAGACTCACTGAAAAATACAGACCTATGGAAAAGTCAGGATTGTATTTTTTATGGCCACTCATTTAGAACCTCAGTGACGAATTACACATACCTGGTGAAATCTCAGGATTATATTTTATATATCCACTTATTCAGAGACTCACTGAATAATGCACCCCTGGGGAATATTTTGGAGTCTATTTAATATGACCATTCACTCAGTACTTAAGTGGAAAATGCACAGCTGAGAAATCATCAAGAAAATACAGTCAAGAGTCTATTTTATATGGTCACTCATTCATAAACTCACTGAATAATACACACCTGGGGAATAGTCAGAGTCCATGTCCTATGGCCACTCAATTACAGCATTATGGAATAATGCACAATGAAACAATAGTCAGGAGTCTTTTTTACATGGCATCTCATTCAGGGTTTCAGTGCATAATAAGCAGCTTTCAAGTAGTCAAAATCCTATTTAAGGTAGCCCCGAATTAAGCACCTCCCTGAATGATACACACCTGGGTGACAGTCAAAATTTATTTGATATGGACACTCATACAGAAGCTCTTTGAATAATGCACACGTAAAGAATAATTACTAGTATATTTCATATAATGATTTTTTGAGAATCAATCAATAACGCACACCTGTGAAGTAAAATCGAGTCTATTTTATATGGCCACCCTTTCAGTGTTTCAGTGAATAATATATATATATATATATATCTGGAATAGGTGGGAATCTCTTTCATGTGGCCACTTATTCGGGGACTCAGTGAATAATACACCCCTGAAAAATAGTCAAGGGTCTACTTCAAATGGACACACATTGAGAGTCTCTGTATATAATGCACACCTAAGGAATAGTCAGAAATATCTTTCTTATGCCCACTTATTCAGTATCATTCAATAATACACACCTGGAAAAGAGTTAAGTGTCTACTTCATATAGCCACTCATTTAGAACCTCAGTGAATAATGCACACCTGTGGAACAAACGCTGGTCTATTTTGTATGGTCACAGAATCAAAGCCTGAGTGAGTAATGCACAACTTTGGAATAGGGAGTAGTCTATTCCATATGCCTACTTAATCAGTGTCTCAGTCAGTACTACCCACCTTAGAAATAGTAAGCTATCTAATTCATCTAACCAGTAACTCAAAGCCTCATTAAATAATACACACCTGTGGAATAGTCAGGAGGATATTTCATATTGCCAAAGATTCAGAGCCTCAGAGACTAATGCATACTGGGGCATACTCAGGACACTATTGCATATGGCCTTTCATTCGGAGTTTCACTGAATAATGAACACCTGAAGGAAAGTCAGAATTCTATTTCATAAAGACACTCTTTTAGTGCCCAACCTAAAAATGTACTTCTGCGAGTATTCAGGAGTCTTTTTCTTATGGCCACTCATTCAGAGCCTCATTGAATAATACACATCGAAGGAAATGTCAGGAGTGTATTTCACATGGTCACTCATTTAGATCCTCATTAAATTATACATACCTGGGGAATACTCAGGAGTTTATTTCATATGGCCACTCATCCAGAGACCCATACAATAATGCACACCTGCAAAATAGTCTGGAGTTTATTTGATATGATGGTTCATTCAGTGCCTCAGTGGAAATAGCACATGTGAGGAATAGTCAAGAGGCTCTTTAGGTAGCCACTCGTCCATACCCTAAGTAAGTAACACACACCTGGGTATTAGTCAGGAGTCTATTTCATGTGGCCATTTATTCAGAAACTCAGTGAGAGATACACACCTGTGGACAAGTTAGGGTCTATCATATATGGCCACTTAATCAGAGCATTCCTGAATGGTGCACACCTGGAAAATAGCCAGGATTCTATTTCATATGACAGTTGTTTAAGAGCCTCATTGAGTAATGCACATCTGGTCAGTAATCAGGAGGCCATGTCATATGAACACTCATTCAGAGCCTAAGTGAATAATGCACACCTGTGGAGTAGCCAGGAGTGTATTTCACACAGCCACACATTTAGAGCCTCAGAGAATAATACACACATGTGGAATAGTTAGAATTCCATTTCATATGCCCACTGACTCATTCCCTCAGTGAATAATGCACAAATGTACAGTACTCATCAGTCTATTTCATATAGTCACTCATTCAGATATTCACTGAATAATACAAATATTTGGGATAGACAGCATCCTGTTTCCTATGATCACACAAAAAGAGCCTCACTGAGTAATACACACCTGGGGAAGAGTTAAGAGTCTACTTTATATAGCCACACATTTACAGCCTCAGTGAATAATGCACACGTGTGGAATAGACACTAGTTTATTTTATATGGCCACAAAATCAAAGCCTGAGTAAGAAATGCTCAACTTTGGAATAGTCAGTAGTCTATTCCATATGCCCACATATTCAGAGTCTGAGTCAATAATTCACACCTGGGGAATAGTCAGAAGTCTATTTCATACGGTCACTAACTCAAAGCCTCATTTAGTGATAAACACCTGTGGACCAGTAAGGAGACTATTTTATATAACCAAAGTTTCAGAGCCTCCGTGAATAATGCATACCTGGAAAATACTCAGGACGCTATTACATATGTCCTCTCCATCAGAGCTTCACTGTGTAATAAACACCTGTATTGTAGTCAGAATTCTATTTTCTATAGCCACATATTCAGAGCCTCACTCAAAAACATAACTCTCATTTAGAGTGTCACTGAATAATATGCTGTAGTCAGGAGCTTATTTCATGTAGACACATATTCAGAGCCTCAGTGAATAAGTCAGACCCTTGATATAGTAAGAAATCTAATTAATATGGCCACATCTTCTGAGACTTACTGAATAATACACACTTAAGGAATAATTTGGAGTCTGTTTTCGATGGACATTCATTCAAAGCCTCGGTAAATAATGCACACCTGTGGATTAGCCAGAAGTCTATTTCCTTTTGACACTCATTCATAGCCTCAGTGGACAATATGCACGTGTAGATTAGTCAGGATTCAATTTTATATGGCCACTGATTAATAACCTCAGTGGATAATGCACAAATGAAAAGTACTTAGCAGTCTATTTAATATAGCCACTCATTCATAGATTCACTGAATAATACAAATATTTAAGATAGACAGCATCCTTTTACATATGGTCACACAGGAAGAGTCTCACTGAGTAATACACAGCTAGGAGAGTGTTAGGAGGCTACTTTATATAGCCTTTCATTTACAGCCTCAGCGAATAATGCACACGTGTGGAATAGACACTAGTCTATTTAATATGGCCACAAAATCAAACCCTGAGTGAGTAATACACATCTTTGGAATAGTCACTAGCCTATTTCATATGCCCAAATATACAGAGTCAGGGTCAATAATACACACGATGGACTAGTCAGAAAGAAATTTCATATGGCCAAAGTTTCAGAGCCTCAGTGAATAATACATACCTGGGGAATACTCAGGACGCTATTACATATGGCATCTCTTTCAGAGCATTATTGAATAAGGAACACCTGTATTGTAGTCAGAATTCTATTTTGTATAGCCACATATTCAGAGCCTAACTGAATAACATACACCTAGAGGGAAGTCAGGATTCTATTTTGTATAGCCAATCATTTAGAGCCGAATGTAAAAATGCATGCCTGAGGAGTATTCAGGAGTCTCTATATTATGGCCACACATTCAGAGCCTTACAGAATAATACAGACCTATGGAAAAGTCAGGAGTAAATTTCACATGGCCACTTATTCAGAACCTAGTTGAAAAATCATATATATCTGGAAAATACTCAAGATTCTATTATATATAGCCGCTTATTCAGAGACTCACTGAATAATGCACACCTGGGAAATAGTCTGGAGAATATTGGATATGACCATTCACCCAGTGACTCAGTGAAAAATACACAGCTGAGAAATAGTCAATAGGATAGTCAGGAGTCTATTTTATGTAGTCACTCATTCAGAAACTCACTCAAAAATACACACCTTGAAAATAGTCAGAGTCCAGGTCATATGGCTACTCAATCACAGCATTACTAAATAATGCACAAAGGGGCAATAGTAAGGAGTCTATTTCATGTGGCCTGTTATTCAGAGTTTCAGTGCATAATAAACAGCTCTGGCATAGTCAGGACCCGATTTAAGGTAGCCCCAAATTAAGCAGCTCCGTGAATGATACACACATGTGTGATAGTCAGGAGACTATTTGATATTGACACTTATCAAGAACCTCTTTGAATACTGCACATGTGGGGAATAATCACTTGTCTATTTTATATGGTGATTCATTTGGAGAGTCAAAAAATAACGCACACCTGTGGAGTAAAATGGGGTCTATTTCATAAGGCCACTCTTTCAGTGTTTCAGTGAATAATATGTATATCTGATAAGTCAGGAATCTCTTTCACATGGCCACTCGTTCAGGGCCTCTGTGAATAATACTCCCCTCAGAAATAGTCAAGGGTCTACTTCCAAGAGCTACACATTCAGAGTCTCTGTAAGTAATGCATACTTGGGCAATACACAAGAGTCTAGTTTTTATGCCCATTTAGTCAGAGTCTCATTCAATAATACACACCTGGGGAAGAGTTAAGAGTCTACTTCATGTAGCCACTCATTGAAATCCTCAGTGAATAAGGCACACCAAAGTAATAATCGAGCATTTTTTATATGGCCACTCATTCTGTGCATCCCTGATCCTGGGGAATCGTCAGGATTCTATTTCATACTACCACTCATTTAGAACTTTATTGAATGATTCACAATGGAGCAACAGTCAGGTGTCTATTTTATTTGGCCTCTCATTCAAAGTTTCAGTGAATAATGAACTTCTATGGAGTAATCAGGACGCTGTTTAAGATAGCCATGAATGAAGTGCCTTCCAGAATGAGACACACCTGGGTGATTGTCAGGAGTTTATTTCATATGAACTCTAATTTTGGGAATTGCTGAGTAATACAAACATGGGAATGTGTCAGGAGTCTATTTGGTATTGACACTCATACAGAACCTGTTTGAATAATGCATACATGAAGAATAATGAGGAGTCTATTTCATATGGCTACTCATTCAGACAAAAATTGAATAACTCACATGTGGAGTAAATAGAAGTCTCTTTCATATGGCCCCACTTTCGCAGCCTCACTGAATATTACACATTTGTGATATAGTCTGGAGTCTATTTTGTATGGCCACTCATTCAAAGAATCACTGAATAATGCACACCTGCGGAATAGTCAGAAGTCCCTTTTCTATGGCCACTCATTGAGAATCTCACTAAAGGTACACACCTCGAAAGATAATCAGGGTTTCTTTTATCCCCTCATTCGGAGTCTCACTAAATAATGCACACCTGTAGAATAGTCAGGAGACTTTTTCATGTGGCCTCTCATTCGGAGTGTCACTGAATAATATGCTGTAGTCAGGAGTCTATTTCATGTAGACACATATTCAGAGCCTCAGTGAACAAGACAGACCCTTTCCATAGTAAGGAATCTAATTAATATGGCCACATCTTCTGAGCCTCACTGAATATTACACACCTTAATAATAATTTGGAGTCTATTTTTGATGGATATTTATTCAGATCCTCGGTGAATAATGCACACCTGTGGAGTAGCCAGGAGTCTATTTCATTTAGACACTCATTCATAGCCTCAGTGGATAATATGCACGTGTGGATTAGTAAGGATTCCATTTCATATGGCCACAGATTAATAACTTTAGTGAATAATGCACAAATATAAAGTACCCAGCAGTTTATTTCATATAGCCACTCATTCAGAGATTCACTGAATAATACAAATATTTAAGATAGACAGCCTCATTTTACATGTGGTCACACAAGAAGAGCCTCACTGAGTAATACAGAGCTGAAGAAATGTTAGTAGTCTACTTTCAATAGCCTCTCATTTACAGCGAATAATGCACACGTGTGGAATAGACTAGTTTATTTTATATGGCCACAAAATCAAAGCCTGAGTGAGTAACACACAACTTTGGAATAGTCACTAGTCTATTTCATATGCCCGAATATTGAAAGTCAGAGTCAACAATATATACCTGTGGACTAGTAAGGAAACAATTTAACATGGCCAAAGTTTCAGAGCCTCAGTGAATAATACATACCAGGGGAATACTCAGGACACTATTGTATATAACATCTGTTTCAGAGCTTCATTGAATAAGGAACACCTCTATTGTAGTCAGAATTCTATTTTGTATAGCCACATATTCAGAGCCTAAATGAATGACATACGCCTTAGGGTAAATCAGGAATCTATTTCGTATAGCCGCTCATTTAGATCCGAATCTAAAAACGGAAGCCTTAGGAGTATTCAGGAGTCTCTATTTTATGGCCAATCATTCAGAGCCTCATAGCACAATACAGACATATGGAAAAGTCAGGAGTGTATTTCACATGGCCACGTACTCAGAACCTTAGTGAAGAATCACATATATCTGGAAAATACTCAGGATTCTATTATATATAGCCACTTATTCAGAGACTCAGTGAATAATGCACACCTGGGGAATAGTCTGGAGACTATTGGATATGACCATACACCCAGTGACTCAGTAGAAAATGCACAACAGAGAAATAGTAAACGGCATAGGCTCATAAGTCTATTTAATGTAGTCACTCATTCACAAACTCACTGAAAAATACACACCTTGAATATAGTCAGAGTCTAGGACATATGGCCACTCAATCACAGCATTACCAAATAATGCACAATGCGGAAATAGTAAAATGTCGATTTCACATGGCCTCTCATTGAGAGCTGCAGTCAATTAAATACAGCTGTGGAGTAATCAGGACCTGATTTAAGGTACCCCCAATTTAAGCAGCTCCATGAATGATACACACATGTGTGATAGTCAGAATATTTGATAAGGACACTCATAAAGAACCTCTTCGAATACTGCACATGTGGGGAATAATCACTAGTCTATTTAATATGGTGATTCGTTTAGAGAGACAAAAAATAACGCACACCTGTGGAGTAAAATGGGGACTATTACATAAGGCCACTCTTTCAGTATTTCATTGAATAATATGTATATCTGATAAGTCAGGAATCTCTTTCACATGGCCACTCATTCAGGGCCTCTGTGAATAAAACTCCCCTCAGAAATAGTCAAGGGTCTACTTCAAAAAGCTACACACTCAGAGTCTCTGTGAGTAATGCACACCAGGGCAATACACAAAAGTCTCTTTTTTATGCCCACTAAGTAAGAGTCTTATTCAATAATACACACCTGGGGAAGAGTTAAGAATCTAGTTCATGTAGCCACTCATTTAGAACCTCAGTGAATAATGCATACCAGGGTAATAGTCGAGCATTTTTTATATGGACACTCATTCTGTGCCTCTCTGAATGATACACACCTGGGGAATCCTCAGAATTTTATTTCATACTACCACTCATTTAGAACCTTATTGAGTAATTCACAATGGAGCAATAGTCAGTTGTCTATTTTATATGGCCTCTTATTCAAAGTTTCAGTGAATAATAAACTTCTATGGAGTAATCAGGACGCTGTTTTAGATAGCCACGAATTACGTGCCTTTTTGAATGATACACACCTGTGTAATAGTCAGGAGCTTATTTCATATGAACTCTATTTCTGAGTATCGCTGAGTCATACCCACCTTGGGGGAGTGTCAGGAGTCTATTTTGTATGGACACTCATACAGAACCTGTTTTTTTTTTTTTATTTTTATTGCATTATACGTTTTGGGGTACATGTGCAGAACGTGCAAGATAGTTGCATAGGTACACACATGGCAGTGTGTTTTGCTGCCTTCCTCCCCTTCACCCACACTTGGCATTCATCCCCAGGCTATCCCTCCCCAGCCCCCCCCGCTGTCCCTCCCCCATTCCTCCCAATAGACCCCAGTGTATAGTAGACCGCCTCTCTGTGTCCATGTGTTCTCATTTTTCTCACCCACCTATGAGTGAGTATATGCGGTATTTCTTTTTCTGTTCTTGTGTCAGTTTGCTGAGAATGATGTTCTCCAGATTCATCCATGTCCTCACAAGGGACACAAACTCATCATTTTTGATTGCTGCATAATATTCCATGGTGTATATGTGCCACATTTTCCCAGTCAATAATGCACACATTGAGAATAATGAGGAGTCTATGTCATATGGCTACTCATTCAGACAAACAGTGAATACTGAACATGAGGAGTAATTACAGGTCTTTTTCATATGGCCTCTCTTTCACAGCCTCACTGAATATTACAGACTTGTGATATAGTCTAAAGTCTATTATTTATGGCCACTCATTCAGAGAATCACTAAATAATGCACACCTGCAAAATAGTCAGAAATCTCTTTCCTATGGCCACTCATTGAAAGCCTCACTAAGTGTACACACCTGAGGAAATAGTCAGGATTTAATTTTATGCCCTCATTCAGAATCTCACTAAATAATTCACACCTGTGGAATAATCAGGAGACTTTTACATGTAACCTCTCATTTGGAGTGTCACTGAATAATGTGGTGTAGTCAGGAGTCTATTTCATACAGACACATATTCAGAGCATCAGTGAATAAGAAAGACCCCATAGTAAAGAATGCAATTATTATCACCACATGTTTTTAGCCTCACTGAATAATACACACCTGGAAAATAATTTGGCGTCTATTTTCGATGGACACTCATTCAGAGCCTGGGGGAATAATGCACACCTGTAGAAGATCCAGGAGTCTATTTCATTTGGACACTCATTCATAGCCTCAGCAGATAATATGCACGTGTGGATTAATCAGGATTCCATCTCATATGGCCACTGACTCATAACCTCAGCGAATAATGCACAAATGTAAAGAACTCAGCAGTCTATTTCATATACCCACTCATTCAGAGATTCACTGAATAATACAATTGTTTAAGATAGACAGCATCCTGTTTCATATGGTCACACAAGAGGAGCCTCACTAAGTATTACACACCTGCAGAAGTGTTAGGAGTCTACTTTATATAGCCTCTCATTTACAGCCTCAGCGAATAATAAACACGTGTGGAATAGACACTAGTCTATTTAATATGGCCACAAAATCAAAGCCTGAGTGAGTAATACACAACTTTGGAATAGTCACTAGTCTATTCCATATGCCCAAATATTCAGTCAGAGTCAATAATACACAAATGTGGACTAGTCATGAAACAATTTTATATGGCCAAAGTTTTAGAGTCTCAATGAGAAATACATACCTGGGGAATACTCAAGACGCTATTACATATGGCATCTACTTGAGAGCTTCATTGAATAAGAAACACCTATATTGTAGTCAGAATTCTATTTCATATAGCCACATATTCAGAGTATAACTGAATAAGATACACGTTGGGAAAAGTCAGGATTCTATTTTGTATAGCCACTCATTACAGACAAATGTAAAAACGCATGCCTGAGTATTCAGGAGTCTCTATTGCATGTCCACACATTCAGAGCCTCACAGAATAATACAGACCTATAGAAAAGTCGGGAGTGTATTTCACATGGCAACTCTTTCAGAAATTCAGTGAAGAATCATATATATATGAAAAATACTCAGGATTCTAATATATATAGCCACTTATTCAGAGACTCACTAAATAATGCTCACCTGGGGAATAGTCTGGAGACTAATTGATATGACCGTTCACCCAGTGACTCAGTGGAAAATGCAGAGCTGAGAAATAGTTAAGAGAATAGAGTCAGGAGTCTATTTTATTTGGTCACTCATTCAGAAACTCACTGAAGAATACACACCTTGGGTATAGTCAGAGTCAATATCCTATGGCCACTCAATAACAGCATTACTGAATAATGCACAATGGGGCAATAGTAAGGAGTCTATTTCATATGGCCTCTCATTCAGTGTGTAATAACCAGCTCTGGAGTAGTCAGGACCCGATTTAAGGTAGCCCCAAATTAAGCAGCTCCTTGAATGATACACAGATGTGTGATAGAAGATTATTTGATATGGAACCTCATACAGAACCTCTTCAAATACTGCACATGTGGGGAATAATCACTAGTCTATATCATATGGTGGTTCGTTTGAAGAGTCAAAAAATAACGCACATATCTGTAGTAAAATGGGGTCTATTTCATGTGGCCACCCTTTTAGTGTTTCAGTGAATAATATCTACATTTGATAAGACAAATATCTCTTTCACAGCCACTTTTTCAGAGCATATGTGAATGATACTCCCCTCAGAAATAGTCAAGCGTCTACTTCAAATGGCTACACATTCAGAGTCTCTGTAATTAATGCAAACCTGTGCAATACACAAGGGTCTCTTTTTTACGTTCTGTTAGTCAGATTCTCATTTAATAATATACACTTGATGAAGAGTTAAGAGTCTAATTCATGTTGCCACTCTTTTAGAGCCTCAGAGAATAATGCACACCAGGGTAATAGTTGAGCATTTTTTATATGGCCACTCATTCTGTGCCTCCCTGAATGATAAAAACTTTGGGAATCCTCAGGATTCTATTTCATACTACCACTCATTTAGAACCTTATTGAATAATTTACAATGGAGCAATAGACAGGTGTCTATTTTATATGGCTTCTCATTCAAAGTTTCAGTGAATTATGAACTTCTCTAAAGTAATGAGGACGCTATTTAAGATAGCCACGAATTAAGTGCCTTTCTGAATGATATAAAGTTTGGTTATAGTCAGCAGTCTATTTCATATGAACTCTATTTCTGGGTAGTCAGGATTCCATTTCATATAACCACTGACTTGCAACCTCAGTAAATAGTGCACAAATAAAAAGTACTCAGCAGTCTGTTTCATATAGCCACTCATTCAGAGATTCACTGAATAATACAAATATTTAAGGTAGACAGCATCTTGTTCTATATGGTCACACAAGAAGAGCCTCACTGAGTAATACACACCTGGAATAGTGTTAGGAGTCTACTTTATATAGCCTCTCATTTACAGCCCCAGCGAATAATGCACACGTGTGGAGTAGACACTATTCTATTTTATGTGGCTGCAAAATCAAAGCCTGAGTAATTAATACACAAATTTGAAACAACCACTAGTTTTTTCCATATGCCCAAATATTTAGAGTAAGAGACAATAGTACGCAGCTGTGGACTAGTCAGGAAAAAACTTTCATATGTCAAAAACTCCAGAGTCTCATTCAATAATACACACCCGGGGAAGAGTTAAGAGTCTACTTTGGGGGAGAGTAGAGAAGATGGCGTCATTGAGGCGACTCCGGATTGCAGCTCTCAGTGAAGGCGCAGAGGGTGAGTCCTAGCTGCATTCTCAGACAGATCCTTTTTGCCCACAGAACGTTTAAAGTCCCAGGTGTGGGAGAGACACGGGACGCTAGCACAGCTGGCACGCGCGGCAGCGTCAGCCAGTTCCACAGTGCAGCAACACCGGGCACAAAACTCACTGGTCCGGGTGCCCTGTTAAACCGGCAATCTGAGATTTGGAAGGGCAGATTGGCATGTCCATCTGATTGAATGGGACTTGGACAATGAGCCAGACCAGGAGATTGCTGGGAAACGTGGTCTGAGCTGGTGCAGTGGGCAGCAGCACGGGAGATTGCATGGATCCCAGTGCCCTATCAGCAGGCTACTGGGGCGACAGTGAGAGAGTCAACTGTTCAGCTTGGGGAGAGGAAGAGAGAGAGAGGACGGAATCAGAGGCAGGGAGCTGGGTGATTGGGCTTGGTAGGTCCCACCCTAATGTGGACAAGCAGGGCAGCGATTGGAGGCGCTCGGGGCTGAGAGTTTTGCTGCCAGCATCTAGGATGGTGCAGCTCAGTGGGGAAGGGGAGTCTGCCGCTACTGACGCAATCCCCCCTACTGAAGTACTGCCCAGGGCTGACGCAGCCTGCTGTTCTCAAGGCAACCTGACATAACAGAGAGACTCCACCAGCAGAGCGGAGCAAGCCACAGCAGGGCAGAGCAAACAACAGCAGAACAGAGCCCCACAGCAACAGGGTGGACCCGCGCTGGCAGGGCGGAGCCCTGGCAGGAAAATAGTTAATAGACTGCCTCCTAGCTGGGCAGGACAGTGCAACAGATACTCATAAAGAAAGCCCCAACTACCTGAGACAGAGCATCTAATGGGGAAAAAGGGGGGTTTAATAAGTTCTGTTGCAGCAGACATAAACACATCCTCCCAACAATGCTGAATAAACAACGGAGCTCACAGCTGAGCACTGGAGCTCCTATAAAGCACAGACCACCTCCTCAAGCAGCTACCTGACCCCTATATATACAAAGCGTCGTCACACCAAAAAAGAACTAATCAGACTGACATTTGGCAGGCATCATTCTGAAACAAAGCAGAAGAAGAAACTGGTAGCATCCCTCACTGTTCCACTGCTGCTACAGGGGTACCCCAGACAAGCAGGGCCTGGACTGGACCTCAGAAATTGTACAGCAGAGGGGCTAGACAATTAGAAGGAAAAAGAGGTAACAAAAGTATCTCATCATCAACAATCTGGTTGTCCACACAGAGACCCAATTGAAAAATGAGCAACTACTAAGACGACAGGTGGATACATCCATAAAGATGGGAAGAAACCAGCACAAGAAGGAGGAAAACACCCGAAACAAAAACACTTCACCTCCTACAAAGGACCAAAACTCCTCACCAGCAAGGGAACAAAGCTGGACGGAGAATGAGTGTGACAAAATGAGGGAATCAGACATCAGAAAGTGGATAATGAGAAATTTCAGTGAGCTAAAATAAGAAAAGAGAGAACAACCAAATAGATGCATTAAAAAACGATAATGGGGAAATCACCACAGATTCTTCAGAAATACAAACCATCATCAGAGAATACTACAAACAACTCTATGCACATAAACTAGTAAAACACGAAGAAATGGATAAATTCCTGGACGCCTGTGTCCTCCCAAGCCTAAACCAGGAGGAAGCCAAAACTATAAATAGACCAATAACAAGGTCTGAAGTTAGGGCAGCAATTAAGAGCCTACCACACAAAAGAAGCCCAGGTCCAGATGGGTTCACAACCGAATTCTACCAGACACACAACAAGAATCTAGTACCATTTCTTCTGAAACTATTCCAAGTAATCCAAAAAGAGGGAACACTTCCCAAGTCATTTTATGAGACCAACATCATCCTGATACTGAAACCCGGCAGAGACTCAACAAGAAAAGCAAACTTCAGGCCAATATCCATGATGAACACAGATGCAAAAATCTTCAATAAAATACTGGCAAACCGATTGCAACAGCACATTAAAAAACTTTTCCATCATAATCAAATAGAATTCATCCCGGGGATGCAAGGCTTGTTCAACATAGGCAAGTCTATAAACGTAATTCACCACATAAACAGAAGCAAAGAAAAAACACACATGATTATCACAATCGATGCAGAGAAGGCATTTGACAAAATTCAACACCCTTGATGCTAAAAACCCTCAATAAACTTGGTATTGATGGAACATATCTCAAAGTAATAAAAGCTATTTATGACAAACCAACAGCCAATATCATACTTAATGGGCAAAAACTGGAAGCATTCCCTTTCAAATCTGGCACTAGACAAGGATGACCTCTCTCACCACTTTTATTCAACATAGAACTGCAAGTTCTAGCCAAAGCAATCAGGCAAGAAAAAGAAATAAAGTGTATTCAAATAAGAAAGGCGGAAGCCAAATTGTCTCTATTTGCAGACGACAGGATAGTATACCTAGAAGACCCCATCACCTCAGCCCAAAACCTCCTGAAACTGATAAGCAACTTCAGTAAAGTCTCAGGATATAAAATCAATGTGCAAAAATCACAAGCATTCCTATACACTAATAACAGACTTAAAGAGAACCAAATCAAGAATGAACTGCCATTCACAATTGCTACAAAGAAAATAAAATACCTAGGAATACAACTCACAAGGAACGTATGGGACCTCTTTAAGGAAAACTATAAACCACTGCTCTATGAAATAAGAGAGGACACAAACAGATGGAGAAACATTCCATGTTCATGGTTAGAAAGAATCAATATTGTAAAAATGGCTATACTGCCCAAAGTAATTTACACAATCAATGCTATCCCCATCAAACTACCATTGAATTTCTTCACAGAACTGGAAAAAACCACCATGAATTTCATAAGGAACCAAAAAGGAGCCCGCATACTCAAGTCAGCTCTAAGCAAAAAGAACACAGCGGGCGGCGTCACACTACCAGATTTCAAACTATACTACAAGGCTACAGTAATCAAAACAGCATGCTACTGGTACCAAAACAGAGATATAGACCAATGGAACAGAACAGAGGCATCGGAGGCAACACAACATATCTACAACCATTACAATCTTTGATAAACCTGACAAAAACAAGCAATGGGGAAAGGATTCTCTGTTTAATAAATGGTGGTGTGAAAACTGTCTAGCCATGTACAGAAAGCAGAAACTGGACCCCTTCCTGACACCTTACACTAAAATTAATTTCAGATGGATTAAAGACTTAAACATAAGACCTGACACCATAAAAACCCTAGAAGAAAATCCAGGCAAAACCATTCAGAACATAGGAGTAGCCAATGACTTCATGACCAAAACATCAAAAGCATTGGCAACAAAAGCCAAAATAAACAAATGGGACATAATCAAACTCCACAGCTGCTGTACAGCAAAAGAAACAGTCACTAGAGTGAATCGGCAACCATCAGAATGGGAAAAATATTTGCAGTTTACGCATCAGAACAAGGGCTGATATCCAGAATTTACAAAGAACTCAAACAGATTTACAGGAAAAAAACAAAAAGCCCATTCAAAAATGGGCAAAGGATATGAACAGACACTTTACAAAAGAAGACATACATGAGACCAACAAACACATGAAAAAATGCTCATCATTTCTGGTCATTAGAGAGATGCAAATCAAAACCACATTGAGATACCATCTCACGCCAGTTAGAATGGAGATCATTAAACAACCTGGAGACCGCAGATGCTGGAGAGGATGTGGAGAAAAAGGAACACTCTTACACTGTTGGTGGGAGTGTAAATTAGTTCAACCCTTGTGCAAGACAGTGTAGCAATTCCTCAAGGACCTAGAAATAGAAATTCCACTTGACCCAGCAATCCCATTACTGGGTATATATCCAAAGGAATATAAATCTTTCTACTATAAAAACACATGCACACGAATGTTCATTGCAGCACTGTTTACAATAGCAAAGACCTGGAACCAATCCAAATGCCCTCGATGATAGATTGGACTGGGAAAATGTGGCACATATACACCATGGAATATTACGCAGCAATCAAAAATGATGAGTTTGTGTCCTTTGTAAGGATGTGGATGAATCTGGAGAACATCATTCTCAGCAAACTAACACAAGAACAGAAACAGAAATACCGCATATTCTCACTCATAGGCGGGTGAGACAAATAAGAACAGATGGTCACAGGGAGAACGTCTACTGCACACTGGGGTCTATTGGGGGGAAGGGAGGAGGGATAGTGTGGGGGGCTGGGGAGGGATAGCCTGGGGATAAATGTCAAGTGTGGGTGAAGAGGAGGAAGGCAGCAAAGCACACTGACATGTGTGTACCTATGCAACTATCTTGCACGCTCTGCACATGTACCCCAAAACCTATAATGCAATAAAAATTTAAAAAATTAAAAAGAAAAAAGAGTTTACTTCCTGTAGCTACTTATTAAGAACCTCAGTGATTAATGCACATCAGGGTAATAATTGAGCACTTTTTTTTTTGCTTGTAACCAAGGAACTTTATAAAATAATGACATACAAAACAATATGTCATCATAATTATTTTGGTTCCTAGACTATATCTTCAATTATACACATAAGAAACACATATAAAAAACCTTTATCTACTTGAAATAAATGTATTTTCTTGTTCAGGCATTATAAGATATATAAACTTACATTCAGAGTTGCCAACAGCAATTCTTTATATATATATATATACATATATATATATGTGTATATATATAAATTATATATATATATAAAATTTTATATATATATATAAATTATATATATATATATAAATTATATATATATATAAAATTTTATATATATATAAAATTTTTACTGCATTTTAGGTTTTCTGATACATGTGCAGAACATGCAAGATAGTTGCTTAGGGGCATAGATAGCAGTGTGTTATGCTGCCTTCCCCCTTCACCCATATATGGCTTTTCTCCCCAGGCTATCCCCCCGAGTACTTCACCCGGTTTCCCTCCCCTATTTCCCCCAATATACCCCAGTGTGTAATACCAGCCTCCCTGTGTCCATGTGTTCTCATTTTTCTCACCCGCCTATCAGTGAGAATATGTGCTACTTCCTTTTCTGTTCTTGTGTCAGTTTGCTGATAATGATGTTCTCCAGGTTTATCCATGTCCTTATAAAGTAAACAAACTCATCGTTTTTGATTGCTGCATAATATTCCATGGTGTATATATGCCAAATTTTCCAAGTCCAGTCTATCATCGATGGGCATTTGGGTTGGTTCCAGGTCTTTGCTATTGTAAACAGTGCTGCAATAAACATTCGTGTGCATGTGTTTTTATAGTAGAACGATTTATATTCCTTTGGATATATACCCAGTAATGGGATTGCTGGGTCAAATGGAATTTCTATTTCTAGGTCCTTGAGGAATTGCTACATTGTCTTGCACAAGGGTTGAACTAATTTACACTCCCACCAACAGTGTAAGTGTTCCTCTTTCTCCACATCCTCTCCAGCATCTGCTGTCTCCAGATTGTTTAATGATCTCCATTCTAACTGGCGTGATATGGTATCTCAATGTTGTTTTGATTTTCATCTCTCTAATGACCAGTGATGATGAGCATTTTTTGATGGGTTTGTTGGCCTTATGTATGTCTTCTTTTGTAAAGTGTCTGTTCATATCCTTTGCCCATTATTGAATGGACTTGTTTTTTTTTTTAATTTTTATTGCATTATAGGTTTTGGGGTACATGTGCAGAACGTGCAAGATAGTTGCATAGATACACACATGGCAGTGTGTTTTGTTGCCTTCATCCCCTTCACCCACACTTGGTATTCATCCCCAGGCTATCCCCCCCAGCCCCACCGCTGTCCCTCCCCCATTTTCCCCAACAGTCCCCAGTGTATAGTAGACCGCCTCTCTGTGTCCATGTGTTCTCATTTTTCTCACCCACCTATGAGTGAGTATATGCAGTATTTCTTTTTCTGTTCTTGTGTCAGTTTGCTGAGAATGATGTTCTCCAGATTCATCCATGTCCCTACAAAGGACACAAGCTCATCATTTTTGATTGCTGCATAATATTCCATGGTGTATATGTGCCACATTTTCCCAGTCCAATCTTTCATCGATGGGCATTTGGGTTGGTTCCAGGTCTTTGCTATTGTAAACAGTGCTGCAATGAACATTCGTGTATATGTGTCCCTATAGTAGAACGATTTATAGTCTTTTGGATAGATACCCAGTAATGGAATTGCTTGGTCAAATGGAATTTCTATTTATAGGTCCCTGAGGAATCGCCACACTGTCTTCCAGAATGGTTGAACTAATTTACATTCCCACCAACAGTGTAAGAGTGTTCCTATTTCTCCACAACCTCTCCAGCATCTGCTGTCTCCAGATTTTTTAATCATCGCCATTCTAACTGGTGTGAGATGATATCTCAATGTGGTTTTGATTTGCATCTCTCTAATGACCAATGATGATGTGCACTTTTTCATATGTTTTTTGGCCTCATGTATGTCTTCTTTTGTAAAGTTTCTGTTCATATCCTTTGCCCATTTTTGAATGGGCTTGTTTGATTTTTTTCTGTAAATCTGTTTGAGTTCTTTGTAAATTCTGGATATCAGCCCTTTGTGAGCTGGGTAAACTGCAAAGATTTATTTCCCATTCTGTTGGTTGCCGATTCACGCTAATGACTGTTTCTTTTGCTATGCAAAATATGTGGAGTTTGATTAGGTCGCATTTGTCTATTTTGGCTTTTGTTGTGAATGCTTTTGGTCTTTTGGTCATGAAGTCCTTGGCTACTCCTATGTCCTTAATGGTTTTGCCTAGATTTTCTTCTAGGGTTTTTATAGTGCCAGGTCTTGTGTTTAAGTCTTTAACTCATCTGGAGTTAATTTTAGTGTAAGGTGTCAGGAAGGTGTCCAGTTTCTGCTTTATGCACATGGCTAACCAGTTTTCCCAACACCATTTATTAAACAGAAAATCATTTCCCCATTGCTTGTTTTTGTCTGGTTTATCAAATATTATTTGGATGTAGATATGTTGTGTTGCCTCTGATGCCTCTGCTCTGTTCCCTTGGTCTATATAGTTGTTTTGGTACAAGTACCATGCTGTTTTGATTACTATATATTTGTAGTATACTTTGAAGTCCGGTAGTGTGATTCCTCCTGCTGTGTTCTCTTTGCTTAGGATTGACTTGGCTATGCGGGCTCTCTTTTTGATCCATATGAAATTCATGGTGGTTCTCTCCAGTTTTGTGAAGAAATTCAATAGTAGTTTGATGGGGATAGCATTGATTTCATAAATTGCTTTGGGCAGAATAGCCATTTTCACGATATTGATTCTTCCTAACCATCAACACGGAATGCTTCTCCATCTGTTTGTGTCCTCTTTTATTTCATTGAGCAGTGGTTTGTAGTTTTCCTTAAAGAGGTCCCTTATGTTTCTTGTAAGTTGTATTTCTAGGTATTTTATTCTCTTTGTAGCAATTGTGAATGGCAGTTCGTTCTTGATATGGTTCTCTTTAAATCTGTTATTTGTGCATAAGAATGCTTGTGATTTTTGCAGATTGATATTATATCCTGAGACTTTGCTGAAGTTGCTTATCTGCTTCAGGAGCTTTTGGTCTGAGGTGATGGTGTCTTCTAGGTATACTATCATGTCGTCTGCAAATAGAATTTGGCTTCCACCTTTCCTATTTGAATACCCTTTATTTCTTTTTCTTGCCTAATTGCTCTGGCTAGAACTTCCAGTACTATGTTGAATAGCAGTGGCGAGAGAGGGCATCCTTGTCTAGTGCTGGATTTCAAAGGGAATACTTCCAGTTTTTGTCCATTAAGAATGATGTTGGCTGTTGGTTTGTCATAAATAGCTTTTATTACTTTGAGATATATTCCATCAATACCAAGTTTATTGAGGGTTTTTAGGTTAAAGGGCTGTTGAATTTTGTCAAATGCCTTCTCTGTGTCAATTGAGTTAATCATGTTGTTTTTGTTTTGCTTCTGTTTATATGGTGAATTATGTTTATAGACTTGTGTATGTTGAAACATTCTTGCATCCCTGGGATAAATCCTAGCTGATCATGATGGATAAGTTTTTTAATGTGCTGTTGCAATTGATTTGCCAGTATTTTATTGAAGATTTTTGCATCTATGTTCATCATGGATATTGGCCTGAAGTGTTCTTTTCTTGTTGAATCTCTGACGGGTTTTGGTATCAGGATGATGGTGGTCTCATAAAATAATTTGGGAAGGGTTCTCTCTTTCCAAATTATTTGGAATAGTTTCAGGGAAAAGGGTACAAGCTACTCTTTGTGTGTCTGGTAGAATTCGGTTGTGAACGCATCTGAACCTGGGCTTTGTTTGGGTGGTAGGCTCTTAATTTCTGCCTCAACTTCAGACCTTGTTATTGGTCCTTTCGTAGTTTCAGCCTCCTCCTGGTTTGGGCTTGGGAGGACACAGGCGTTCAGAAATTTATCCATTTCTTCCTGGTTTACTAGTTTATGTGCATAGAGTTGTTTGTAGTATTCTCTGATGATGGTTTGAATTTCTGTGTAATCTGTGGTGATTTCGCCATGATCCTTATTTATTGCATCTATTTGGTTGTTCTCTCTCTCTCTTTTTTTTATCAGTCTGGCTAGTGGTCTGTCTAATTTGTTGATCTTTTTGAAAAAACAGCTTTTGGTTTTATTGATTTTTTGAAGGGTTTTCTTTTCTCTATCTCCTTAAGTTCAGCTCTGATCTTAATTATTTCTTGTCTCTGGCTAGGTTTTGAGCTTGTTGATCTTGCTCCTCTAGCTGTTTCAATTTTGACGATAGGGTGTCAATTTCGGATCTCTCCACTCTTCTCATGTGGGCACTTATTGCCATATATATTCCTCTACAGACTGCTTTAAATGTGTCCCAGAGATTCTTGTACGTTGTGTCTTCTTCCTCGATGGTTTCGAAGAACTTCTTTATTTCTGCCTTCATTTCATTGTTTATCCAATCAACATTCAAGAGCCAGTTGTTCAGTTTCCATGAAGCTGTGCAGTTCTGAGTTATTTTCTGAATTCTGAGTTTCAACATGTTTGCACTATGGTCTGAGAGACTGTTATGATTTCATTTATTTTGCATTTGCTGAGGCATGCTTTACTTCCAATTATGTGGTCAATTTTGGAGTAGGTGTGATGTGGTGCAGAGAAGAATGTATATTCTGTGGATTTGGGGTGGAGAGTTCTGTAAATGTCTATCAGGTTTGCTTGTTCCAGGTTCTGAGTTCAAGTCCTGGATATCCTTGTTAATTTTCTGTCTGGTTGATCTGTCTGATATTGACAGTGGAGTGTTAAAACCTCCCACTATTATTGTGTGAGAGTCTAAGTCTCTTTGTAAGTCATTAAGAACTTGCCTTATATATTTGGGTGCTCCTTCGTTGGGTCCGTATATATTTAGAATCGTTAGCTCTTCCTGTTGTATCGATCCTTTCCCCATTATGTAATGACCTTCTTTGTCCTTCTTGATCTTTGTTGCCTTAAAATCAATTTTATCAGATACGAGAATTGCAACTCCTGCTTTTTTTTCTCTCCATTTGCTTGGTAAATCTTCCTCCATCCCTTTATTTTGATCCTTTTTGTATCCTTCCGTGTGAGGTGGGTTTCCTGGATAAAGTACACCGATGGGTTTTGGCTTTTTATCCAATTTGCCAGTCTGTGTCTTTTGATTGGTGCATTTAGCCCATTTATATTTAGGGTTACTATATTTATGTGTGAATTTGATACTGCCATTTTGATGCTAGCTGGTCGTTTTGCCCATTGGTTCATGTAGATGCTTCATTTTTTTTATTCTCTTTAGCATTTGGTATGCTTTTAGGATGGCTGGTACTGGTTGTTTCTTTCTATGTGTAGTGCCTCTTTCAGGAGCTCTTGTAAAGCAGGCCTAGTGGTGAAAAAAATCTCTGAGTACTTGCTTGTTCGTGAAGAATTTTATTTTTCCTTCACTTATGAAGCTCAGTTTTTCTGGATATGAAATTCTGGGTTGAAAGTTTTTTTCTTTAAGAACGTTGAATATTGGCCCCCCACTCTCTTCTGGCTTGTAGTGTCTCTGCTGAGAGATCTTCTCTGAGTCTGATGGGCTTTCCTTTGTGGGTGACCCGACCTTTCTCTCTGGCTGCCCTTAGTATTTTCTCCTTCATTTCAACCCTGTTGAATCTGACGATTATGTGCCTTCGGGTTGCTCTTCTTGTGGAGTATCTTTGTGGTGTTCTCTGTGTTACCTGGAGTTGAGTATTGACCTGCCTTGCTAGGTTGGGGAAATTTTTCTGGATAATATCCTGAAGAGTATTTTACAGCTTGGATTCTTTCTCGTCATCACATTCTGGTACACCTATCAAACGTAGGTTGGGTCTCTTCACATAGTCCCACATTTATTGGAGATTTTGTTTATTCTTTTTTGCACTTTTTTCTCTAATCTTGCTTTCTCGTTTTATTTTATTGAGTTGATCTTCGACTTCTGATATTCTTTCTTCTGCTTGGTGAATTCGGCTGTTGAAACTTGTGCATGCTGCATTAAGTTCTCATGTTGTGTTTTTCAGCTCTTTCAATTCATTCATATTCCTCTCTAAGTTGTCCATACTTGTTATAATTTCCTCGAATCTTTTTTCAAGGTTCTTAATTTCTTTGCACTGATTTAGAACATGTTCTTTTAGCTCACTGAAATTTCTCATTATCCACTTTCTGAAGTCTGATTCCGTCATTTTGTCACACTCATTCTCCATCCAGCTTTGTTTCCTTGCTGGTAAGGAGTTTTGGTTTTTTTTAGGAGGTGAGGTGTTTTGGTTTTGGGTGTTTTCCCCCTTTTTGCAGTGGTTTCTTCCCAGCTTTATGGATTTATCCACCTATCGTCTTTGTAGTTGCTGATTTTTCAATTGGGTCTCTGTGTGGACGCCCAGATTGTTGTTGGTGAAGTATTCCTTTTGCTTAGTTTTTCTTCTAATGGTCTAGCCCCTCTGCTGTACGAGTGCTGAGGTCCACTCCAGGCCCTGCTTTCCTTGGGTACACCTGTAGCAGCTGCGGAACAGTGAGGGATGCTATCAGTTTCTTCTTCTGCTATCTTTGTTCCAGAATGATGCCCGCCAAATGTCAGTCTGATTAGTTTTTTCTTGGGGTGACTCTTTGGATATACAGGGGTCAGGGAGCTTCTTGAGGATATGGTCTGTGCTTTATAGGAGCTCCAGTGCTGGGCTGTTAGCTCCATTGTTCATTCAGAGTTGCTGGGTGGATGTGTTTATGTCTGCTGCAACAGAACTCCTAAACCCCCTACTTTTATTTTTTCTTAGATGCTCTGTCTCAGGGAGTTGGGTTTTTTTTTTATGAGTATCTGTTGCGCTGTCCTGCCCCACTAGGAGGCAGTCTATTCACTATCTGCCAGCTGGGGCTCTGCCCTGCTAGTGGGGGTCTGCCCTGCTGTGGCTAGGCTCTGTTCTGCTCTGGAGCACTCTCTGTTATGGCAGGTTGCCTTGGCCACGGCAGGCTGCGTCAGCCCTGGGCAGTACTTCAGTAGGGGCGGATTGCGTCAGTAGTGGCAGACGACCCTCCCCCCTCAGGCTGCACCGTCCTAGATGCGGCAGCAAAACTCTCAGCCCCGAGCACCTCCAATCTCCGCCCTGCCCTTCCCTGTGAGGGCGCGACCCGCCGAGCCCAATTACCCAGCTACCTGCCTCAGAGTCCGTCCTCTCTCTCTCTCTTCGTCTCCCCAAGCTGAGTGGTCGACTCTCTCGCTGGCGCCCCAGTAGCCTGCCAATAGGGCACTGGGATCCTTCTGTGCTGCTTCCCACTGCACCGGCTCAGATCAGGTTTTTCAGGAATCTCCTGGTCTGGCTCATTGTCCAATTCCCTTTCAATTAGATGGACATGCCAATCTGCCCTTCCAAATCTCAGATTGCTGGTTTAACAGGGCACCCGGACCAGTGAGTTCCGTGCCAGATCCCACTGTGCTATGGCGCCAGCTGAACCGGCTGCGAGAGCCGGCTGTGCTCACATCCCCTGTCTCTCCCACTCCCAGGACTTTCAACGCTCTGTGGGCAAAAAAGGTCCATTCGAGTATGCGGCTAGGACTCACCCTCTGCACCTTCACCGAGAGCTGCAATCCTGAGTCGCCTCTATGAGGCCATCTTGGAACCCCCCTGTAATTGTGTCCTCCCAAAATTAATCTGTTGATGTTCTTATCCCCAGTCTCTCAGAATGTGACTGTATTGTTTTTTGAAAAATAGAAAAGAAGAAGAGGAAAAGAGAGGAAGAAAAAGATGGAGAAAGAACAGAAATATTGCTTTATTCTGTGAATGGGTATTAATAATGGCCAATCAATATTTTGTGTATTTAAAGTGGAGAATATATATTTTCTGTATTTAAAGTGGAGAGCTCTATAAGTAATTATTAAATTTACTTGTTGTGGATCTGAGTTCAAGTTCTGCATATCCTTACTAATTTTCTTTCTCTTTGAGTCTAAATCTCTTTTTGGGTCTTATGTATCTGGGCATTAGGATGCACTGATCCTTTTACCACTCTGTCTTTGTTGCTTTGAAATCTGTTTTATCAAATGCATGAATTGCAACTCCTGCTTTTTGTTTACTTATTTATATTTGCTCTCCATTTGGTTGGTAAATCTTTCTCCAACACTTTGTTTTGACTCTTTGTGTATCTTTGGATATAAAATGGGTTTGGATGTAGCATACGGTTAGGTTTTGGCTATATATTTGGATTGGGGGATTTAGTCCATTTAAATTTAGGATTACTGCCATTTGATGTTAACTGGCTATTTTATCCAGTCATTGATGTAAATTCTTCTTTATGTTGATGCTCTTTACTTTTTGGTATATTTTTAGAAAGGCTATTACTGGTTACTCCTTTATATGTATAATGCTTCTTTCAGAAGTTTTTGTAAAGCAGGCCTGGTGGTAATAAAGTCTATGAGTACTTGCTTGTTCATATTCCTTCAATTGTGAAGCTTAGTTTGGCAGGATATGAAATTCCGGGCTGAAAGTTCTGTTCCATAAGTATGTTAAATATCGGCCCCCACTCTCTTCTGGCTTGTAGGGTTTCTTCTGAGAGATCTCCTGTAAGTCTTATAGGCTTCCCTTTGTGGGTAACCTGACCTTTCTCTCTGGCTACCCTTAGTATTTTCTCCTTCGTTTCAACCCTGGTGAATCTAACGATTATGTGCCTTGGGGTTGCTCTTCTTGAGGAATGTCTTTGTGGTGTTCTCTGTATTACCTGGGATTGAATAGTGCCCTGCTTTGCTAGATTAGAAAAATTCTCCTTGATAATATCCTGAAGAGTATTTTCCAGCTTGGATTCATTCTCTCCATCACATTAAGGTACACCTATCAAACGTAGATTAGGTCTTTTAACATAGTCCCATATTTCTTAGAGACTTTGCTCATTCTTTTTATCCTTTTTTCTCTATTCTTGTCTTCTCGGTTTATTTTATTAAATTTGTCTTGGACCTCTGATATTCTCTCTTCTGCTTGATCAATTCGGCTATTCAAACTTGTGCATATTTCACTAAGTTCCTGTGTTGTATTTTTCAACTCCATTAGTTTATTTATATTCTTCTCTATATTGTCCATTATTTTTAACATTTTGTCACACCTTTTTCCAAAATTCCAAGTTTCTTTACATTGGGTTAGAACAAGTTCTTTCAATTCCCAAAAATTTCTTATCATCCACCTTCTGAAGCCTACTTCAGATAATGTAACACAATCCTTTTCCATCAGGGCTTGTTCTGTTGCTGATGAGGAATTGCAATCCCCTGTAGAGGGAGAGGGGTTCTAATTTTTGTTATTCTTGGCCTTTTTAGGCTGTTTGTTTTCCCTTTATTGTGGATTGATCCATTTGTTGTCTTTACAATTACCGCCTTTCTAATTAGGTTTCTGGGTTGATGTCCAGGTTATTGATTCCCAGTGCTGGAATCCGAGCAACCCACTGCGCCGGCCAAAACAGCAGCGATAAGATTGATGCTGCACTTCTTCCTGGGAACCTCCAGTCTGGCTTCCTTCTTGAGTCCGAAACAAGCGGCTCTGCCTTCCCGGAGCTCCAAACATCAGTCATTAGGGGAACCAGTCCCGTTTACTGTGCACGAAGAGCTGCCAGGCTGATGCGACAGCAAAACCGCTGCACCGGCCACAAGAGTCACTCTGGCGACCGGTGGGGCTCCTCCACTAGAAATCTTCTAATCCATGAGCGACAAAAATTTTTCTGAAAGTGTGGTGTCCTCACGTTTTCTGAGCTTTCACTGGGAGCTACAATCCCGAGCTGTTAGCGATCAGCCATCTTGGATCTTATTAGGATGCTGTTTTAGATAGCCACGAATTAAGTGCCTTCCTGAATGATACACACCTGGGTGATAGTCAGGAGTCTATTTCATATGAACTCTAATTCTAGGTATTGCTAAGTAATACACACCTGGGGGAGTGTCAGGAGTCTATTTTGTATGGACACTCATACAGAACCTGATTGAATAATGCACACATAGAGTATAATCAGAAGTCTATGTCATTTGGCTACTCATTCAGACGTCAATAACGCACATGTGGAGTAATTAGAAGTGTTTCACATGGCCCCTCTTTCACAGCCTCACTGAATATTGTACACTTGTGATATAGTCTGGAGTCTATTTTTTATGGCCACTAATTCAGCGTATCACTGAGTAATGCAGACCTGCGGAATAGTATAAAGTTTCTTTCCTATGGCCACTCGTTGAGAGCCTCACTAAATGTACACACCTGGGGAAATAGTCAGGATTTACTTTTATTTCCTCATTAGGAGTCTCACTAAATAATGCAAATGTGTGAAATAGTCAGAAGACAATTTCATGTGGCCTCTCATTCGGAGTGTCACTGAAAAATGTGGTGTAGTCCGGAGGCTATTTCATGTAGACACATATTCAGAGCCACAGTGATAAGACAGACCCTTGCTTTAGTAAGCAATCTAATTAATATGACCACATCTTCTGAGCCTCACTTAATGATATGCACATGGAGAATAACTGGAATCTATTTTCAATGTACATTCATTCAGAGCCTCGGAGATTAATGCACACCTGTGGAGTAGTCAAAAGCCTATTTCATTTGTACACTCATTTAGAGCCTCAGAGGATAATATGCACGTGTGGATTAGTCAGGATTCCATTTCATATGGCCAATGACTCGTAACCTCAGTGAATAATGCACAAATGTAAACTACTCAGAAGTCTATTTCATATAGCCACTCATTCAGAAATTCACTGAATAATACAAATATTTAAGATTGACAGCATCCTGTTTCATATGGTGACACAAGAAAAGCTGGACTGAGTAAAACAAACCTGGGGAAGTTTTATGAGTCTACTTTATATAGCCTCTAATTTACAGCCTCAAGAAATGGTTAACATGTGTGGAGTTGACACTAGTCTATTTTTATGGCCACAAAATCAAAGTCTGAGTGAGTAATACACGACTTTGAAATAGTCACAAATCTACTCCATACTAGTCTATTTAATATGGCCACAAAATCAAAGCCTGCATGAGTAATACACGACTTTAAAATAGTCACAAGTCTATTCCATATGCTTAAATATTGAGTCAGAGTCAATAATACACACATGTGGACTAGTCCGGAGAAAATTTTGTAAGGCAAAAGTTTCAGAGCCTCAGTGAATAATACATACCTGGGGAATAATCAGGAAGCTATTACATATGGCATCTATTTCAGAGCTTCATTGAATAGGGAACACCTGTATTTTAGTCAGAATTTAATTTCCTATAGCCACATATTCAGAGAATATCTGAATAACATACACCTTGGAAAAAGTCAGGATTCTTTTTCTTATAGCCACTCATTTTAGGCCAAATGTAAAAACACACGGCTGAGGAGTATTCAGAAGTCTCTGTTTTATGGCCACTCATTCACAACTTCAAAGAATAATACAGACCTATGGAAAATTCAGGAGTGTATTTCACATGTCCACTTATTCAGAACCTCAGTGAAGAATCATATATATCTGGAAAATACTCAGGATTCTATGATATATAGCCACTTATTCAAAGACTAACTGAAAAATGCACACCTGGACAACAGTCTGGAGACTATTTGATATGACCCTTTACCCAGTGACTCAGTGAAAAATGCACAGCTTAGAAATAGTCAGGAAGATATAGTCAAGAGTCTATTTTTTGTGGTCACTCGTTCAGAAACTCACAGAAGAATACATAACTCGGGAATTGTCAGAGTCCAGGTCATGTGGCCACTCAATCACAGCATTAACGAACAGTGCACAATGGGGCAATAGTAAGGAGTCTATTTCATATTGCCTCTCATTCAGAGCTTCAGTACATAATAAACAGCTGTGAAATCGTCAGGACCCTATTTAATGTAGCCCCAAATTAAACAGCTCCGTGAATAATACACACATGTGTGATAGTCAGGAGACTATTTGATATGGACACTCATACAGAACATCTTCGAATACTGAACATGTGGGGAATAATCTCTAGTCTATTTTATATGATGATTCGTTTGGAGAGTCAAAAAATAACGCATGCATGTGGAGTAAAATGGGGTCAATTTCATAAGTCCGCATTTCCAGCATTTCAGTGAATAATACTTATATCTGATAACTCAGAAATCTCTTTTACATGGCCACTCGTTCAGGGCCTCTGTGAATAATACTTCTCTCAGAAATAGTCAACTGTCTACTTCAAATGGCTACACATTCAGAGTCTCTGTAAGTATTGCACACCTGGGAAATACACAAGAGTCTCTTTTTTATGACCACTTAGTCAGAGTCTCATTCATTAATACACAACTGGAGAAGAGTTAAGTCTACTTCATGTAGCCACTCATTTAGAGCCTCAGTTAATAACGGACACCGGGGTAATAGTCGAGCATTTTTTATATGGCCACTCGTTCTGTGCCTCCCTGAATGATACAAACTTGGGAAATCCTCAGGATTCTATTCCATACTACCACTCATTTAAAACTTTATTGAATAATTCAAAATGGAGCACTAGTCAGGTGTCTATTTTATATGGCCTGTCATTCAAAGTTTCAGTGAATAATTAACTTCTATGGAGTAATAAGGATGCTGTTTAAGATAGCCATGTATTAAGTGCCTTCCTGAATGATACACACCTGGATGATAGTCAGGAGTCTATTTCATATGAACTCTAATTCTGGGTATCGCTGAGGAACACAAACCTGGAGGAGTGTCAGGAGTCTATTTGGTATGGACACTCATACAGAACCTATTTGAAAAATTCACACACGTAGAATAATGAGGAGTCTATGTCATATGGCTGCTAATTCAGACAAATAGTGAATAATGCACATGTGGAGTAATTAGACGTCTGTTTCATATAGCCTCTCTTTCACAGCCTTACTGAATATTACACACTTGTGATATAGTCTGGAGTCAATTATTTATGGCTACTCATTCAGAGAATCACTGAATAATGCACACCTGCAAAATAATCAAAAGTCTCTTTCCAATGCTCACTCGTTGAGAGACTCACTAAATGTACACACCTGGGGAAATAGTAAGGATTTTCTTTTATTTCCTCATTCAGAGTCTCATTAAATAATGCACACCTGGGGAAATAGTAAGGATTTTCTTTTATTTCCTCATTCAGAGTCTCATTAAATAATGCACACCTGAGGAATAGTCAGGAGGCTTTTCCATGTGGCCTCTCATTTGGAGTGTCACTGAATAATGTGGTGTAGTCAGGAGTCTATTTCATGTAGACACATATTCATAGCCTCAGTGAATAACACAGACCCTTGCTATAGTAAAAAATCTAATTTATATGGCCACATCTTCTGAGCCTCACTGAATAATACACACCTGGAGAATAATTTGGAGTCTATTTTCGATGGACATTCATTCAGAGCCTCGGTGAATAATGCACAATTGTGCAGTAGTCAGGAGTCTATTTCATTTGGACACCCATTGATAGCCTCAGTGGATAATATGCACGTGTGTATTAGTCAGGATTTTATTTCATATGGCTACTGACTCATAACCTCAGTGAATAATGCACAAATGTAAAGTACTCAGCAGTCTATTTCAAATAGCCACTCATTCAGAGATTCACTGACTAATACAAATATTTAAGATAGACATCACTCTGTTTCATATGGTCACACAAGAAGAGCCTCACTGAGTAATATGCACCTGGGTAAGTGTTAGGAGTCTACTTCTTATAACCTCTCATTTACACCCTCAGGTAATAATGCACACGATTGGGATAGACACTAGTCTATTTTATATGGCCACAAAATCAAAGCCTGAGTCAGTAATACACTATTTTGGAATAGTCACTAGTCTATTCAATATGCCCAAATATTCAGAGTCAGAGTCAATAATACACACCTGTGGACTAGTCAGGAGACAAATATATATGGCCAAAGTTTCAGAGCCTCAGTGAATAATACATACCTGTGGAATACTCAGGACACTATTAAATATGGCATCTATTTCAGAGATTCATTGAATAAAAAACATCTGTATTGTAGTCATACTATTATTTTGTATAGGCACATATTGAGAGCCTAACTGAATAACATACACCTTGGGAAAAGTCAGGATTCTATTTTGTATAACCACTCATTTAGAGCCGAATGTCAAAATGCACACCTGAGGAGTATTCTGGAGTCTCTATTTTATGGCCACTCATTCAGAGCCTCAGAGAATAATACAGACACATGGAAAAGTCAGGAGTGTATTTCACATGGCCACTTATTCAGAACATCAGTGAAGAATTATATATATTTGGAAAACACTCAGGATTCTATTATATATTGCCACTTATTCAGAGACTCAATTCATAATGCACACCTGGGGAATTGTCTGCAGACTATTTGATATGACCGTTCACCCAGTGACTCAGTGGTAAATGCAGAGCTGAGAAATAGTCAAGAGGATAGAGTCAGGAGTCTGTTTTATGTGGACACTCTTTCAGAAACTGACTGAAGAATACACACCTTGGGAATAGTCAGAGTCCAGCTCATATGGCCACTAAATCACAGCATTACCGAATAATGCACAATAAGGCAATAGTAAGGAGTCTATTTCATATGGCCTCTCATTCAGAGTTTAAGTGCATAATAAACACCTATGGAGTAGTCAGGACCCTATTTAAAGTAGCCCCACGTTAAGCAGTTCCATGAATGATACAAACATTTGTGATAGTCAGGAGACTATTTGATATGGACACTCATACAGAACCTCTTCGAATACTGAAGATGTGGGGAATAATCACTAGTCTATTTCATATGATGATTCGTTTGGAGAGTCATAAAATAACGCACACCTGTGTAGTAAAATGGGATCTATTTTATAAGGCCACTTTTTCAGTGTTTCATTGAATAATATGCATATCTGATAAGTCAGGAATCTCTTTCACATGGCCACTCATTCAGGGCCTCTGTGAATAATACTCCCTTCAGAAATAGTCAAGGGTCTACTTCTAATGGCTACACATTAAGAGTCTATGTAAGTAATGCACACCTGGTCAATATACAAGAGTCTCATTTTATGCCCACTTAGTGAGAGTTTCTTTCAATAATACACACCTGGGGAAGAGTTTAGGGTCTACTTCATGTAGCCACTAATTTAGAGCCTTACTGAATAATGCACACCACGGTAATCCAAGAATTTTTAGTATGGCCACTCATTCTACGCCTTCCTGAATGATACACACCTGGGGAATGCTCAGAATTTTATTTACTGCTGCCACTCATTTAGAACCTTATTGAATAATACACAATGAAGCAATAGTCAGGTGTCCATTTTATATGGCCTCTCAATCAAAGTTTCAAGAATAATAAACTGTGGAGTAATCAGGATGCTTTTTAAGATAGCTGCGAATTAAGTGCCTTCCTGAATGATGAATACCTGGGTGATATTCAGGGGTCTGTTTTATATGAACTTTAATTCTGGGTATCGCTGAGTAATACACTCTTGCAGGAGTCTCAGGAGTCTATTTGGTATGGACACTCATACAGAACATGTCTGAATAATGCACACATGGAGAATAATGAGGAGTTTATGTCATATGGTTACTCATTCAGACAAACAGTGAATAATGCACATGTGAAGTAATTAGAAGTCTGTTTCATATGGCCCCACTTTCACAGCCTCACTGAATATTACACACTAGTGATATAGTCTGGAGTCTATTTTTTATGGCTACTCATTCAGAGAATCACTGAATAATGCACACCTGTGGAATAGTCAGAATTCTCTTTCCTATGGCAACTCATTGATAGCCTCACTAAATGTAAACACATGGAAATATAGTCAGAATTTACTTTTATCCCCTCATTCAGAGTCTCACTAAATAGTGCACACCTGTGGAATAGTCAGGAGACTTTTTCAAGTGGCCTCTCATTCGAAGTGTCCTTCAATAATGTGGTGTAGTCAGGAGTCTATTTCAGGTATACACATATTCAGAGCCTCAGTGAATAAGATAGACCCTTGCTATAGTAAGGAATCTAATTAATATGGCCACATCTTCTGAGCCTCACTGAATAATACACACCTGGAGAATGATTTGGAGTCTATTTTCGATGGACATTCATTCAGAGCTTTGGTGAATAATGCACACCTGGGGAATAGCCAGGAGTCTATTTCATTTTGACACTCATTCATAGCTTCAGTGAATAATATGCACCTGTGGATTTGTCAGGATTCCATTTCATATGGCCACTGACTCATAACCTCAGTGAAAAATGCACAAATATAAAGTACTCAGCAGTCTATTTCATATAGACACTCATTCAGAGATTCACTGAATAATACAAATATTTAAGATAGACAGCATCCTGTTTCATATGGTCACACAAGAAAAGCCTCACTGAGTAATACACACCTGGGGAAGTGTTATGAGTCTACTTTATATAGCCTCTCATTTACAGCCTCAGCAAATAATGTACACATGTGGAATAGACACTAGTCTATTTTATATGGCCACGAAATCAAAGCCTGAGTGAGTAATACAAAACTTTGGAATAGTCACTAGTCTATTTCACATGCCAAAATATTTAGAGTAAGAGTCAATAATACACACCTGTGTACTAGTCAGGAAACAATTTTATATGGCCGAAGATTCAGGACCTCTGTGAATAATACATACCTGTTGAATACTCAGGACACTATTGCATACTGCATTTGTTTCAGAGCTTCACACCTGTATTGTAGTCAGAATTCTATTTCGTATTGACACATATACAGAGCCTAACTGAATAACATACACCTTGGAGAAAGTCAGGATTCTATTTTGTATAGCCACTTATTTAGAGCTGAATGTATAAATGCACGCTTGAGGAGTATTCAGGAGTCTGTATTTTATGGCCACTCATTCAGAGCCTCACAGAATAATACAGACCTTTGGAAAAGTCAAAAGTGTATTACACATGGCCACTTATTCAGAACCTCAGTGATGAATCGTATATATCTGGAAAATATTCAGGATTTTATTATATATAGCCACTTATTCAGAGACTCACTGAATAATGCACACCTGGAGAATAGTCTGGAGACTCTTTGATATTACCGTTCACCCAGTGACTTAGTGAAAATAGCAGAGCTGAGAAATAGTCAAAAGGATAGAGTCAGGAGTCTATTTTATGTGGTCACTTCTTCAGAAACTGACTAAAAAATACACACCTTGGGAATAGTTAGTGTCCAGATCTGATGGCCACTCAGTCACAGCATTACCGAGTAATGCACAATGGGGCAATAGTAAGGAGTCTATTTCCAATGGCCTCTCATTCAGAGTTTCAGTGCATAATAAACAGCTGTGGAGTAGTCAGGACTTTAAGGTAGCTCCAAATTAAGCAGCTCCGTGAATAATACACACATGCGTGATAGTCAGGAGACTATTTGATATGGACACTTATACAAAACCTCTTCGAATACTTCACACGTGGGGAATAATCACGTCTATTTCATATAATGATTTGTTTGGAGAGTCAAAAAATAACGCACACCTGTGGAGCAAAAAGGGGTCTATTTCATAAGGCCACTCTTACAGTGTTTCAGTGAATAATATGTATATCTGATAAGATAGAAATCTCTTTCACATGGCCACTTGCCCAGGGCCTCTGAAAATAATACTCTCCTCAGAAACAGTCAAGGGTCTACTTCAAAAGTCTACACACTTCGAGTCTCTGTAAGTAATGCACACCTGGGAAATACACAAGAGTCTCTTTTTTAGGTTCCCTTAGTCAGAATATCGTTCCATAATACACACCTGGGGAAGAGTTAAGAGTCTACTTCATGTAGCCACTCATTTAGAGGCTCAGTGAATAATGCACACCAGGGTAATAGTCAAGCATTTTTTATATGGCCACTCATTTTGTGTTTTTCTAAATAATACACACCTGGGGAATCGTCAAGATTATGTTTTATACTCATTCACAACCTTACTGAATAATTCACAATGAAGCAATAGTCAGATGTCTATTTTATATGGCCTCTCATTCGAAGTTTCAGTGAATAATAAAATTCTATGGAGTAATCAGGACGCCGTTTAAGATATCCACGAATTAATTGCTTTTCTAAATGATACACACCTGGGTGATAGTCAGGAGTCTATTTCGTATGTACTCTAATTCTGGGTATAGCTGAGTTATGCACACTTGGGGGAGTGTCAGGGGTCCATTTGGTATGGACACTCATACAGAAACTGTTTTAATAATGCACACATGGAGAATAATGAGGAGATTATGTCATTCAGACAAACAGTGAATTACACACATGTGGAGTAATTAGAAGTCTGTTTCATATGGCCCCTGTTTCACAGCCTCACTGAATATTACACACTTGTTATGTAGTCTGGAGCCTATTTTTTATGGCCACTCATTCAGAGAGTCATTGAATAATGCACATCTGCGGAATAGTCAGAAGTCTCTTTTCTATAGCCACTAATTTAGAGCCTTACTAAATGTACACACCTGAGGAAATAGTCAGGATTTACTTTCATCCCCTCATTCAGACTCTCACTAAATAATGCACACCTGTAAAATAGTCAGAAGAATTTTTCATGTGGCGTCTCATTCAAAGTGTCACTGAATAATGTGGTGTAGTCAGAAGTCTATTTTATGTAGACACAAAATCAGAAGCTCAGTGAATAAGACAGACCCTTGCTATAGTAAGGAACCTATTTAATATGGCCACATCTTCTGAGCCTCACTGAATAAAACACACTTGGAAAGTAATTTGGAGTCTATTTTCAATGGACATTCATTCAGAGCGTTGGTGAATAATGCACAACTGTGGAATAGCCAGGAGTCTATTTCATTTGGACACTTATTCGTAGCCTCAGTGAATAATTGGCACGTGTGGATTAGTCAGGATTCCATTTCATATGGCCACTGACTCGAAACCTCAGTGAATAATGCAAAAATGTAATGTTCTCAGCAGTATATTTCATATAGCCACTCATTCAGAGATTCACTGAATAATACAATTATTTAAGATAGACAGCATCCTGATTTATATGGTCATACAAGGAGAGCCTCACTCAGTAATACACACCTGGGAAAGTGTTAGGAGTCTACTTTATATAGCCTCTCATTTACAGTCTCAGCGAATAATGCACACGTGTGGAATAGACACTTGTCTATTTTATATGGCCACAAAATCAAAGCCTGAGTGAGTAATACACAATTTTGTAATAGTCACTAGTCTATTCCATATGCCCAAATATTCAGAGTCAGAGTCAGAATCCAGAGTACACACCTGTGGATTAGTCAGAAAACAATTTTATATGACCAAATTTTCACAGCTTCAGTGAATAATATATACCTGGGAAATACTCAGGAAGCTATTACATATGGCATTTTAGAGATTCATTGAATAAGGAACACCTGTATTGCAGTCATAACTCTATTTCTAATAGCCACACATTCAGAGCCTAACTGAATAACATACACCTTAGGGAGAGCCTGGATTCTATTTTGTATATCCACTCATTTAGAGCCATATGTGAATATGCATGCCTGAGAAGTATTCACGAGTCTCTATATTATGGCCACTTATTCAGAGCCTCAAAGAGTAATACAGACCTATGGAAATGCCAGGACTGTATTTCACATGGCCACTTTTTCAGAACCTCAGTGAAGAATCATATATATCTGGAAAATACTCAGGATTCTAATATATATAGCCACTAATTCAGAGACTCACTGAATAATGCACACCTGGGGAAAAGGTTGGAGAGTATTTGATATGACCGTTCACCCAGAAACTCAGTGGAAAATGTACAGCTGATAAATAGTCAAGAGGATAGAGTCAGGAGTCTATGTTATGTGGTCACTCACTCATAATCTCACTGAAGAATACACACATTGGGAATAGTCAGAGTTCATGTCACATGGCCACTCAATCACAGCATTACTGAATAATGCACAATGGTGCAATAGTAAGGAGTCTATTTCATGTGGCCTCCCATTCAGAGCTTCAGTGCATAATAAACAGCTGTGGAGTAATCAGGACCCTATTTAAGGTAGCCTGAAGTTAATCCACTCCGTGAATGATACACACATATGTGATAGTCAGGAAACTATCTGATATGGACACTTACACAGAACCTCTTCAAATACTGCACATGTGGGAAATAATCACTAGTCTATTTCATATGGTGATTTGTTTGGAGAGTCAAAAAATAACGCACACATGTGGAGTAAAATGGGGTCTATTTCATAAGGCCACTCTTTCAGTGTTTCAGTGAATAATATATATATCTGATGAGTCAAGAATCTCTTTCCCATGGCCACTCGTTCAGGGCCTCTGTGAATAATACTCCCTTCAGAAATAGTCAAGGGTCTACTTCAAATGGTTACACATTCAGAGTCTCTGTAAGTAATGCACACCTGGGCAATACAGAAGAGTCTCTTTTTCTATGCCCACTTAGTCAGAATCTCATGCAATAATACACACCTGAAGAAGTTAAGAGTCTGCTTCATGCAGCCACTCATTTAGAGCCTCAGTGAATAATGCACACCAGGGTAATTGTCGAAAATTTTTTATATGGCCACTCATTCTGTGCCCCCTCTGAATGATACACATCTCGGGAGTCTTCAGGGTTTTATTTTATACTATCACTCATTCAGAACCTTATTGAATAATTCACAATGGAGCAATAGTCAGGTGTCTATTTTATATGGCCTCTCATTCAAAATTTCAGTGAATAATAAAATTCTCTGGAGTAATCACGACGCTGTTTAAGATAGCATAGATTTAAGTGCCTTCCTGATTGATACACACCTCGGTGATTGTCATGAGTCTATTGCATAAGAACTCTAGTTCTGGGTATCGCTGTTTAATACATATTTGTGGAAGAAGGTTCCAAGATGGCACCATAGAAGGAAGTCAGGATTGAAGCTCTCAGTGAAGGCGCAGAGGGTGAGTCCTAGCTGCATTTTCAGACATACTTTTGTTGCTCATAGAACTGAAAAAATTCCCAGGCATAGGAAAGACACAGAAGAGCAGTGCAGCCCGCTTGCTTGGCCTTTTCGGCCGGCACCGCGCTGCGGTGCAGTGGCAGCCCACAGTAATCTCACTGGACTGGGTGCCCTGTTAAACGGGCAATCTGAGTTTTGTGAGGTCAGATTGACATGTCCATTTGATTGAACGGGACTTGGATGGTGAGTCAGTCCAAAAGATTCCTGGGAAGTGTTATTTGTGTGGGTGCAGTGGGCCACCACAGGGGAGATAACAGCGATCCCAGTGGCCAATCAGCAGGCGACTGGAGTGCCTGTGAGAGAGTCAAGCATACAATTTGGAAAGAAAAAGAGAGAGAGAGAGAGGAGGTACTCTGAGGCAGGGAGCCAGGTGATTGAGCTCGGTGAGTCCCACCCTCATGGAGACAAGCAGCGTGGTGATTCGAGGTGCTCTGGGTTGAGAGTTTTGCTGTGGGGTCAGCTGAATTTAGGATGGTGCAGCTCGGTGGGAGAGGGTTGGACGCCACCATGGACACAATCTGCTTCTACTGAGGTACCGCCCACTGCTGACACAGCCTGTTGTTGCTGAGGCAACCAGCCATAACAGAGAAACACCGCCAACAGGGTGGAGCACACCACAGTAGAAGGGAGCCCCGTGGTAGCAGGGTGGACCCACGCTAGCAGGGTGGAGCCCCAGCAGGCAAATAGTGAACAGACTGCCTCCTAGCTGGGCAGGACAGTGCAACAGATACTCATAAAGAAAGCCCCAACTCCCTGAGACAGCATCTGTGGGAAGAAAAATGGTATTTTATAACTTCTGCTGCAGGAGACACATCCGCCCAGCAACTGTGACTGAACAATGGAGCTCACAGCTCACCACTGGAGTTCCCATAAAATACATACTCTCTCCTCAAGCAGCTCCCTGATTCCTGTATATCCAAAGAGCCACCTCAAAAAAGGACTAATCAGACTTTCATTTGGTGGGCATCATTCTGGGACAAAGATAACAGAAGAAGAAACTGGTAGCATCCCTCACTGTTCCTCAGCTGCTACAGGTGTACTCCAGACAGGCAGGGCCTGGAGTAGACCTCAGCATTCATACAGCAGAGGGGCTAAAACGTTAGAAGAAAAACTAAGTAACAGAAATACTTCATCATCAACAATCTGGGCGTCCACTCAGACACCCAATTGAAAAGTCAGCAACTACAAAGATGACAGGTGGATAAATCCACAAAGATGGGAGTAAACCAGCGCAAAAAGGAAGAAAACACCCGAAACCAAAACACCTTACCTCATACAAAGGACAAAAACTGCTCACCATCAAGGAAACAAAGCTGGACGGAGACTGAGACTGACAAAATTACAGAATCAGACTTCAGAAGTTGGACAAAGAGAAACTTCAGTGAGCTAAAAAACATGTTGTAAATCAAAGCAAAGAAATTAAGAACGGAAAAAAGATTTGAGGAAATGATATCAAGAATGGACAACTTAGAGAGGAATATGAATGAATTGAAGGAGCTGAAAAACACAACACGAGAACATCGCAAAGCATGCACAAGATTCAACAGCCGAATTGAAAAAGCAGAAAAAAAAAAGAATATCAGAAGTCGAAGATCAACTCAACGAAATAAAATGAGAAACCAAGATAAGAGAAAAAAGCACAAAAATAAATGAACAAAATCTCCAAGAAATGTGGGACTATGTGAAGACACCCAACCTACGTTTGACAGGTGTAACAGAATGTGATGAAGAGAAGGAATGCAAGCTGGAAAATACTCTTCAGGATATTATCCAGAAAAATTTCCCCAACCTAGCAAGGCAGGCAAATACTCAACTGCAGGAAATACAGAGGAAACCATGAAAATACTCCGCAAGAAGAGCAACCCGAAGGCACATAATCGTCAGAGTCTCCAGTGTTGAAATGAAGGAGAAAATACTAAGGGCAGCCAGAGAGAAAAGCGGGTCACCCACAAAGGGAAGCCCATCAGACTCAAAGCAGATCTCTCAGCAGAGACTCTATAACCCAGAAGAGAGTGAGAGCCAATATTCAGCATCCTTAAAGAAAACAACTTTCAACACATGATTTAATCTCCAGCCAAACTGAGTTTCATAAAGGAAGAAAAAAGAAAATCATTCGTGAACAAGCAAGTACTTAAAAGATTTTGTCACCACTAGGCCTGCTTTACAAGAGCTCCTGAAAGAGGCACTACACAGAGAAAGAAACAACCAGTGACAGCCATCCTAAAAGCATACCAAATGCTAAAGAGGATCAACAAAATAAAATCTACATGAGCCAATGGGCAAAACAGCCAGCTAGCATCAAAATGGCAGTATCAAATTCATACATAAAAATATTAACCCTAAATGTAAATGGGCTAAATGCACCAATTAAAAGACACAGACTGGCAAATTGGATAAAAAACCAAAACCCATCGGTGTGCTGTATCCAGTAAACCCATCTCACATGCAAGAATACACAAAGGCTCAAAATACAGGGATGGAGGAAGACTTACCAAGCAAATGTAGAGCAAAATCAGGCAGGAGTTGCAATTTTCATCTCTGATAAAATAGACATTAAAGCAAAAAAGATCAAAAGAGACAAAGAAGGTAATTACATAATGGTAAAAAGATCGATACAACAGGAAGAGCTAATGATCCTAAATATATACGGACCCAATGCAGGAGCACCCAGATATATAAGGCAAGTTCTTACTGACTTAAAAAGAGACTTAGACTCCCACATAATAATAGTGGAAAACTTTAACACTCCACTGTCAATATCAGACAGATCAACCAGACAGAAAATAAACAAGGATATCCAGGACTTGAACTCAGACCTGGAACAAGCAAACCTGATAGACATTTACAGAACTCTCCACCCCAAATCCACAGAATATACATTCTTCTCAGCACAACGTCACACCTACTCCAAAATTGACCACATAATTGGAAGTACAGCACTCTTCAGCAAATGCAAAACAACTGAGATCATAACAAGCAGTCTCTCAGACCATAGGGCAATCAAGTTAGACCTCAGAATTTAAAAAATAACTCAGAACTGCACAGCTTCATGGAAACTGAACTACTGGCTCTTGAATGTTGATTGGGTAAACAATGAAATGAAGGCAGAAATAAAGAAGTTCTTCGAAACCAACTAGAACAAAGACACAACATGCCAGTATCTCTGGAACACATTTAAAGCAGCCTGTAGAGGAAAATATATAGCAATAAGTGCCCACATGAGAAGAGTGGAGAGATCCAAAATTGACACCCTATCGTCAAAATTGAAACAGCTAGAGGAGCAAGATCAAAAAAGCTCAAAACCCAGCTGAAGACAAGAAATAACTAAGATCAGAGCAGAACTGAAGGAGATAAAGACACAAAATACCCTTCAAATAATTAATAAATTCAAGAGCTGGTTTCTTAAAAAAATCAACAAAATAGACCACTAACCATATTGATAAAAAAAGAAAAGGGAGAACAACCAAATAGATGCAATACAAAATGATAAAGAGGGAATCACCACAGATTCCACAAAAATTCAAACCATCATTAGAGAATACTACAAACAACTCTATGCACATAAACTAGTAAACCAGGAAGAAAGGGATAAATTGCTGGACACCTGTGTCCTCCCAAGCCTAAACAAGGAGGAAGCTGAAACTATAAATATATCAATAAAATGGTCTGAAGTTGAGGCAGCTATTAAGAGCCTACCACACAAAAACAGCCCAGTCCAAAATCATTTTATGAGACCAAAATCTTTCTGATACCAAATTCTTTGGTATCAGATACCAAACCGGAAGAGACTCAGCAAGAAAAAAAAAATTCAGGCCAATATCAATGATGATCATAGATGCAAAAATCTTCAATAAAATACTGGTAAACCGATTGCAACAGCACATTAAAAAAAATTGTCCATCAAGGCTGAGACCCAAGATGGCATCGCATAGGTGACTCAGGATCACAGCTCTTAGTGAAGGCACAGAGGGTGAGTCTTAGCCCCATTATTGGACGGACGTTTTTTGCCCACAGAACGTTGAAAGTCCCAGTTGTGGGAGAGACACCAGTCGCTAGTGTAGCCGGCTTGGGGGGCCACTTCCGCCGGCACTGCACAGCAATGGCACCCGGCACAAAACTCACTGGTCCGGGTGCCCTGTTAAACCGGCAATCTGAGATTTGGAAGGGCAGATTGGCATGTCCACCTGATTGAACGTGACTTGGGCAATGAGCCAGACCAGAAGATTCCTGGGAAACGTGATCTGAGCTGGTGCAGTGGACAGTGGCATGGGAGATCACATGGATCCCAGTGCCCTATCAGCAGGCTACTGGGGCGCCAGTGAGAGAGTCGACCGTTCAGCTTGGGGAGAGAAAGAGAGAGAGAGAGAACAGACTCTGAGGCAGGGAGCTGGATGATCCAGCTCGGCAGATTCTACCCTCACAGGGACAAGCAGGGTGGCGATTTGAGGCACTCGGGCTGAGAGTTTTGTGGCTGGCATCTAGGAGGGTGCAGCCTGGTGAGGGAAGGGCGCCCACCACTACAGACGCAATCTGCCCCTACTGAAGTACCGCCAAGGGCTGACGCAGCCTGCTGTTGCTGAGGAAACCTGCCATAACAGAGAGAATCCTCCAGCAGGGCAGGGCGCGCCACAGCAGAAGGGAGCCCAGCAGCAAAAGGAAGGACCCGCGCTAGTTGGGCAGAGCTCCAGCAGGCAAATAGAGAACAGACTGCCTCCTAGCTTGGCAGGACAGTACAACAAATACTCATAAAGAAAGCCCCAACTCCCTGAGACAGAGCATCTAAGGGGGAAAAAAGGGGGGTTTTATGAGTTCTGTTGCAGCAGACATAAACCCATCCTACCAACAGCCCTGAATGAACAACGGAGCTCACAGAACAGAACTGGAACTCCCATAAAGCACAGACTGTCTCCTCAAGCAGCTCCCTGACCCCTGTATATCCAAAGAGTCACTCCAAAAGAGGAGTAATTAGACTGACATTTGGCGGGCATTATTCTGGAACAAAGATAGCAGAAGAAGAAACTCGTAGCATCTCTCACTCTTCTGCAGCTGCTATAGGTGTACCCCAGAGAAGCAGGGCCTGGAGTGGACCTCAGAACTCATACAGCAGAGGGGCTAGAACATTAGAAAAAAAACTAAGTAACAGAAAGACCTCATCATCAACAATGTGGGCGTCCACACAGAGACCCAACTGAAAAATCAACAACTACTAAGATGAAAGGTGTATAAACCCATAAAGATGGGAAGAAACCACTGCAAAACAGAGGAAAACACCCGAAACCAAAACACTTCACCTCTTACAAAGAACCAAAACTCCTCACCAGCAAGGGAACAAAGCTGGACGGAGAATGAGTGTGACAGAATGATGGAATCAGTCTTCAGAAAGTGGATAATGAGAAACTTCAGTCAGCTAAGAGAACATGTTCTAAATAAGTGCAAAGAAAGTAAAAACCTTGAAAAAAGATTGGAGAAAATGATAACAAGAACGGACAACTTAGAGAGGAATATGAATGAATTAAAGGAGCTGAAAAGCAAAACACGAGAACTTCACGAAGCATGCACAAGTTTCAACAGCCGAATTGACCAAGCAGAAGAAAGAATATCAGAAGTCGAAGATCAACTCAATGAAATAAAAGGAGAAACCAATATTAAAAAAAAAAGCAGAAAAAGGAATTAACAAAATCTCCGAGAAATGTGGGATTATGTGAAGAGACCCAACCTACGTTTGATAGGTGTACCAGAATGTGATGAAGAGAATGAATCCAAGCTGGAAAACACTCTTCAAGATATTATCCAGGAAAATTTCCCCAACATAGAAAGACAGGTCAATACTCAACTCCAGAAAATACAGAGAACACCACAAAGATACTCCGCAAGAAGAGCAACTCCAAGGCACATAATCGTCAGATTCACCAGGGTTGAAATGAAGGAGAAAATACTAAGGGCAGCCAGAGAGCAAGGTCGTGTCACCCACAAAGGGAAGCCCAACAGACTCACCGCAAATCACTCGGCAGAGAATCTACAAGCCAGAAGAGAGTGGGGGCCAATACTCAACATCCTTAAATAAAAGAACTTTCAAACCAGAATTTCATATCCAGCCAAATTGAGCTTCATAAGTGAAGAAATAAAAAATCCTTCATGAACAGGCAAGTACTCAGAGATTTTGTCACCACTAGGTCTGCTTTAGAAGAGCTCATGAAAGAGGCACTACACATGGAAAGAAACAACCAGTACCAGCCATCCTAAAAGCATACCAAATGCTAAAGAGCATCAAGAAAATGAAGAACCTACATGAACCAATGGGCAAAACAGCCGGCTAGCATCAAAATGGCAGTATCAAATTCACACATAACAATATAAACCCTAAATGTAAATGGGCTAAATGGACCAATCAAAAGACACAGACTGGCAAATTGGATAAAAGCCAAAACCCATCAGTGTGCTGTATACAGGAAACCCACCACACCCGCAAGGATACAAAAAGGCTCAAAATAAAGGGATGGAGGAACATTTACGAAGCAAATGGAGAGCAAAAAGAAGAAGGAATTGCAATTTTTGTAACTGATAAAATAGACTTTAAAGCGACAAAGATCAAAAGGGACAAAGAAGGTCATTACATAATGGTAAAAGGATCGATACAGCAAGAAGAGATAACGATTCTAATTATATATGGACCCAACGTAGAAGCACCCAGATATATAAGTAAAGTTCTTAATGACTTACAAAGAGACTTAGACTCCCACACAATAATAGTGGGAGACTTTAACACACCACTATCAATATCAGACAAATCAACCAGACAGAAAAATAACAAGGATATCCAGGACTTGAACTCAGACCTGGAACAAGCAAACCTGATAGACATTTACAGAACTCTCCACCCCAAATCCACAGAATATACATTCTTCTGACCACCACATCACACCTACTCCAAAATTGACCATATAATTGGAAGTAAAGCACTCCTCAGCAAATGCAAAACAACGGAAATCATAACAAACAGTCTCTCAGACCATAGTGCAATCAAGTTGGAACTCAGAATTTAGAAAATAACTCAGAACCGCACAGCTTCATGGAAACTGAACAACTGGCTCTTGAATGTTGATTGGGTAAACAACTAAATGAAGGCAGAAATAAAGAAGTTCTTTGAAACCAATGAGAACGAAGACACAACATACCAGAATCTCTGGGACACATTTAAAGCAGTCTGTAGAGGAAAATATATAGCAATAAGTGCCCACATGAGAAGAGTGGAGAGATCAAAAATTGACACCCTATCATCAAAATTGAAAGAGCTAGAAGAGCAAAATCAAAAAAGCTCTAAACCCAGCCAAAGACTAAACATATCTAAGATCAGAACAGAACTGAAAGAGATAGAAACAAGAAAACACTTCAAAAAATCAATAAATTTAGGAGCTGGTTTTTCAAAAAGATCAAAAAGATAGACAACCACTAGCCAGACTGATAAAAAAGAAAAGAGAGAACAACCAAATAGATGCAATAAAAAGCGATAATGGTAAAATCACCACAGATTCCACAGAAATTCAAACCATCATCAGAGAATACTACAAACAACTCTATGCACATAAACTAGGAAGAAATTGATAAATTTCTGGACGCCTGTGTCCTCCCAACCCTAAACCAGGAGGAAGCTGAAACTATGAATAGACCCATAACAAGGTCTAAAGTTGAGGCAGCAATTAAGAGCCTACCACACACAAAAAAGCCCAGGTCCACATGGGTTCACAGCCAAATTCTACTGGACACACAAATGGAATCTGGTACCATTCCTTCTGAAACTATTCCAAATAATTCAAAAAAAGGGAACCCTTCCCAAGTAATTTTATGAGACCAACATCATCCTGATAGCAAAACCTGGCAGGGACTCAACAAGAAAAGAAAAATTCAGGCCACTATCCATGATAAACATAGATTCAAAAATCTTCAAAAAAGAATACTGGCAAACCGATTGCAACAGCACATTAAAAAACTTATCCATCATGATCAAGTAGGATTCATCCAGGGGATGCAAGGCTGGTTCAACCTACGCAAGTCTATAAATGTAATTCACCACATAAACAGAAGCAAAAACAAAAACCACATGATTATCTCAATTGATGCAGAGAAGGCATTTGACAAAATTCAACAGCCCTTGATGCTAAAAACCCTCAATAAACTTGGTATTGATGGAACATATCTCAAAGTAATAAAAGCTATTTACAACCAACCAACAGCCAATATCATACTGAATGGGCAAAATCTGGAAGCATTTTCTTTGAAATCCGGCATTAGAGAAGTATGCCCTCTCTCACCACTCCTATTCAACATAGTACTGGAAGTTCTAGCCAGAGCAATCAGGCAAGAAAAAGAAATAAAGTGTATTCAAATAGAAAAGATGGAAGCCAAATTGTCTCTATTTGCAGACGACATGATAGTATACCTAGAATACCCCATCACCTCAGCCCAAAAGCTCCTGAAACTGATAAGCAACGTCAGCAAATTCTCAGGATATAAAATCAATGTGCAAAAATCACAAGCAGTCCTATACACCAATAACAGACTTAAAGAGAACCAAATCAAGAACAAACTGCCATTCACAATTGCCACAAAGAAAATAAAATGCCTAGAAATATAACTCACAAGAAACGTAAGGGACCTCTGTAAGGAAAACTACAAACCACTAGTCAACGAAATAAGAGAGGACACAAACACATGGAGAAACATTCCATGTACTTGGTCAGGAGGAATCAATATCGTGAAAATGGATATACTCCCCAAAGAAATTTACACAATCAATGCTATCCCCATCAAACTACCATTGAATTTCTTCACAGAACTGAAAAAACCACCATGAACTTTATATGGAACCAAAAGAAAGCCCGCATAGCCAAGGCAATACTAAGCAAAAAGAACACAGCGGGAGGCATCACACTACCAGACTTCAAACTACACTACAAGGCTGCAGTAATAAAAACAGCATGGTCCTGGTACCAAAACAGAGATATAGACCAATGGAACAGAACAGAGGCATCAGAGGCAACACAACATATCTACAACTATATAATCTTTGATAAAACTGACAAACACAAGCCATGGGGAAATGATTCCCTGTTTTATAAATGGTGTTGGGAAAACTGGCTAGCTATGTGCAGAAAGCAGAAACAGGACCCCTTTCTGACACCTTACACTAAAATTAACTCCAGATGGATTAAAGAGTTAAACATGGATGAATTTGGAGAACGTCATTCTCAGCATACTGACACAAGAACAGTAAAAGAAATACTGCATATTCTCACTCATAGGCGGAGGAGGAAAATGAGAACACATGAACACAGGGAGCGGGTCTACTACACACTGGGGTCTATTTGGGGGAATGGGGAAGGGACAGTGGGGGAGGCTGGGAAAGGGTAGCCTGGGGATAAATGCCAAGTGTGGGTGAAGGGGATGAAGGCAGCAAAACACACTGCCATGTGTGTACCTATGTAACTGTCTTGCACGTTCTGCACATGTGCCCCAAAACCTATAATGCAATAATAATTTTAAAAATTTAAAAAAAGACTTAAACATAAGATCTGGCACCATAAAAACCCTAGAAGAAAATCTAGGCAAAACCATTCAGGACATAGAAATGGCCAAGGACTTCATGACCAAAACACCAAAAGCATTGAAAACAAAAGCCAAAATAGACAGAACGGACCTAATCAAACTCCAGAACTTCTGCACGGCAAAAGAAACAGTCACTAGAGTCAATTGGCAACCGTCAGAATGGGAAAAAATCTTTGCAGTTTACACATCTGACCAAGGGCTGATATCCAGAATTTACAAAGAACTCAGATTTACAGGAAAAAAACAAACAAGCTCATTCAAAACATGGGCAAAGGATATCAACAGACACTTTACAAAAGGAGACATACATGAGGCCAACAAACACATGAAAAAATGCTCATCATCACTGGTCATTAGAGAGATGCAAATCAAAACCACATTGAGATACCATCTCACGCCAGTTTGAATGGCGATCATTAAAAAATCTGGAGACAGCAGATGCTGGAGAGGATGTGGAGAAATAGGAACACTCTTACACTGTTGGTGGGAGTGTAAATTAGTTCAACCATTGTCGAAGACAGTGTGGCGATTCCTCAAGGACCTAGAAATAGAAATTCCATTTGACCCAGCAATCCCATTACTGGATATATATTCAAAAGACTATAAATCTTTCTACTATAACGACACATGCACACGAATGTTCATTGCAGCACTATTTACAATAGCAAAGACCTGGAACAAACCCAAATGCCCATCGATGATAGACTGGACTGGGAAAATGTGGCACATATACACCATGGAATATTATGCAGCAATCAAAAATGATGAGTTTGTGTTTTTTGTAAGGACGTGGATGAATCTGGAGAACATCATTCTCAGCAAACTGACACAAGAACAGTAAAAGAAATACCGCATATTCTCACTCATAGGCGAGTGAGAAAAATAAGAACACATGGACACAGGGAGTGGTCTACTACACACTGGGGTCTATTGGGGGGAAGGTGGGAGGGACAGTGCGGGGGGCTGGGGAGGGATAGCCTTGGGATAAATGCCAAGTGTGGATGAAGGGGTGGAAGGCAGCAAAACACACTGCCATGTGTGTACCTATGCAACTACCTTGCACGTTCTGCACATGTACCCCAAAACCTATAATGCAATAAAAATTTAAAAAATTAAAAAAAAATAGAAACTCACTGAATGATATACACCTTGCGAATAGTCAGAGTGAATGCCATATGACCACTCTATCACAGCATTACTGAATAATGCCCAATGGGGCAATAGTCAGGAGTCTATTTTATATGGACTCTCATTCAGAGCTTCAGTGCATAATAAACAGCTGTGGAGTAGTCAAGACCGTATTTAAGGTAGCCCCAAATTAAGGGTTTCCGTGAATGATGCACACGTGAGTGATACTCAGGAGATAATTTGATATGGATACTCATACAGAACCTCTTTGAATACTCCACCTGTGGCGAATAATCACTAGTCTATTTCATACGGTGATTTGTTTGAGAATCAAATAATAAGGCACACCTGTGGAGTAAAATGCGGTCTATTTCATTTGGCCACTTTTTCAGTGTTTCACTGAATAATATGTATATCTGAATAGTCAGGAATCTCTTTTATATGACCACTCATTCAGGGCTCAGTTAATAATACACCCCTTGGAAATAGTCAAGAGTCTCTTTCAAATGAATACACATTTAGCGTCTTTCTAAATAATGCACACCTGGGAAATAGACAGGAGTGTCTTTTTTATTCCCACTTATTCAGAGTCTCATTCAATAATAAACACCTGAGAAAGAGTTAAGAGTCTACTTCATAAGCCACTCATTTAGAGCTTCAGTGAATAATGCATACCAGGGTAATAGTCTGGAGACGCTTTTATTTGGCCACTCATTCAGTGCCTCACTGAAAGATACACACTTGGGGAATCATCAAAATTTTATTCCTTGCTACCACATATTCAGAACCTTATTGAATAATTCAAAACGGGTTAATAGTCAGGAGTCTATTTCGTATGGTCTTTCATTCAGAGCTTCAGTCAACAATGAACACCTTTGGAGTATTCAGGACCCTATTTATGATAGCCACAAATTAAGCACCTCCTTGAATGATACACACAGGTGTGACAGTCAGAAGTTTATTTAATATGGACACTCATACAGAACCTCTTTGAATAATGCACATGTTAAAAATAATCACTAGTCTATTTTATTTTGTGATTCATTTAAAGAATAAATGAATAACAGACACCTGTGGAATCAAATCGAGTCTATTTCATATGGCCACTTGTTCAGGGCCTCTGTGAATAATACACCCCTCAGAAATAGTCAAGGGTCTACTTCAAAGGGCTACACATTCAGAGACTCTTTAAATAATGCACACCTGGGCAATAGACAGGAGTCTCTTTTTTATGCCCATTTATTCAGAGTCTCATTTAATAATAAACCCCTGAGAAAGAATTAAGAGCCTACTTCATATAGCCACTCATTTAGAGCCTCAGAGAATAATGCACCCCTGTGGAAGAGACACTGGCCTATTTTTTATGGCCACAAAATTAAAGCCTGTGTGGGTAATGCACAATTTTGGAATAGTGAAGTCTTTTCCATATGCCCCGTTAATCAATGTCTCTGTCAATAATACACACCTTAGGAATAGTAAAGAATCAATTTCCTCTAATCACTGACTCAAAGCCTCATTAAATAATACACACCTGAGGATTAGTGAGGAGGCTTTTCCATATGGCCAGAGCCTCAGTGACTAATGCATACCGGGGCATACTCAGGACATGATTACATATGGCCTTTCACTCAGAGCTGCACTGAATAATGAACACCTGGGGAAAGTCAGGTTTCAATTCCATAAAACACTCTTTCAGATCCAAAACTAAAAATGCACTCCTGCGAGTATTCAGGAGTCTCTTTCTTATGGCCACTCATTCAGAGCCTCATTGAATAATACACATCTATGGAAATGTCAGGAGTGTATTTCACATGGACACTCATTCAGAGCCTCTTTGAATCATACGTAACTGGGGAATACTTAGGAGTATATTTCATATGGCCACTCATTCAGAGACTCCTGGAATAATGTACAACTGCGAAATAGTCTGGAGTTTATTTGATATGATGGTTCATTTACTGCCTCAGTGGAAAATGCACACAAGAGAAATAGTCAAGAGGCTGTTTGATGTAGTCACTCATTCATAACTTAGTAAGTAATGCACACCTGGGGAATAGTCAAGAGTCTATTTCATGTGGCCACTTACTCAGAAAGTCAGTGAATGATAGACACCAGTGGACTAGTAAGAGTCTATGATGTATGGTCACTCAATCAGAGCATTACTGAATGATGCACACCTGGTAAATAGTCAGGATTCTATTTCATATGACCATTCTCTAAGAGCCTCATTGAGTAATGAACATCTGGTCAGTAATCAGGAGGCTATGTCATATAAACCCTCATTCAGAGCCTCAGTGAATAATGCACACCTGTGAAGTAGCCAGGAGTGTATTTCACACAGCCACTCATTCAGAGCCTCAGTGAATAATACAAACCTGTGAAATAGTCAGGATTAAATTTCATATGGCCACTGACTCATAGCATCAGTGAATAACACAAAAATGTACAGTACTTAGCAGTCTACTTCATATAGGCACTCATTCAGAGATTCACTGAATAATACAAATATTTGGGATAGACAGCATCCTGTTTGATATGATCACACAAGGAGAGCCTCACTGAGTGATACAAACCTGGGGAAGAGTTAGGAGTCTACTTTACATAGCCACTCATTTACAGCTTCAGTGAATAATGCACAGGTGTGTAATAGACACTTGTTAATTATATATGACCAGAAAATCAAAGCCTAAGTGAGTAATTCAAAACTTTGGAACAGTCAGTAGTCTATTCACTATGCCCACATATTCAGAGTCTGAGTCATAATACACACCTGGGGAATAGTCAGAAGTCTGTTTCATATGATCACTAACTTAAAGCCTCATTAAATAATACACACATGTGGACTAGTCAGAAGACTATTTCATATGACCAAAGTTTCAGAGCCTCAGTGAATAATGCATCCCTGGGAAATACACAGGACGCTATTACATGTGGCCTCTTTTTCAGAGTTTCACTGAGTAAGAAACACGTGTACTGAAGTCAAAATTCTATTTACTATAGCCACATATTCAGGGCTTCACTGAATACCATGGACCTTGGGTTACGTCAGAATTCTATTTTGTACAGCCACTCATTTAGAGCCGAACCTAAAAATGCACACCTGAGGAGTATTCAGGAGTCTCTTTTTTATGGCCACTCTTTCAGAGCCTCACTGAATAATACAGACCTATGGAAAACTCAGGAGTGCCTTTCACATGGCCACTCATTTAGAACCTCAGTGAAGAATTATATATATCTGGGGAATATTCAGGATTCTATTATATGTAGCCACTTATTCAGAGACTCACTGAATAATGCATACCTGGGAAATAATCTGGAGTCTATTTGATATGACCATTCACCCAGTGCCTCAGTGGAAAATGCACAGCTGAGAAATAGTCAAAAGGGTAATGTCAGGAGTCTATTTTACATGGTCACTCATTCATAAACTCACTGAATAATGCCCACCTGGAGAATAGTCAGAGTCCATGCCACATGGCCACTCAATCACAGCATTACTAAAAAATGCACAATGGGGCAATAGTAAGGAGTCTATTTTATATGGCCTCTCATTCAGAGCTTCAGTGCATAATAAACAGCTGTGGAGTAGTCAGGACCCTATTTAAGGTAGCCCCAAATAAGGCAGCTCCCTGAATGATACAAACACGAGTGATAGTCATGAGACTATTTGATATGAAAACTCATAGAGAACCTCTTCGAATACTGCTCATGTGGGGAATAATCTGTTACATATGGTGATTCTGTCTGTTACATATGGTGATTCGTTTGGGGAGTCAAGAAATAACGCACACCTGTGGAGTAAAATGGCATGTATTTTATGAGGCCACTCTTTCAGTGTTTCAGTGAATAATATGTATATTTGAATAGTCAGGAATCTCTTTCATATGGCCAGTCATTTAGGGCCTCTGAGAAAATAATACATCCCTCAGAAACAGTCAAGGGTCTACTTTAAATGGCTACACATTCACAGTCTCTGTAAATAATGCACACCTGGGCAATAGACAGAAGTCTTTTTTTGTGCCCACTTAGTCAGAGTCTCATTCAATATTACACACCTGGGGAAGAGTTAAGAGTCTACTTCATGTAGCCACTCATTTAGAGCCTCAGTGAATAATGCACACCAGGGTAATTTTCTGAAGACTTTTTTATATGGCCATTCATTCTGAGCCTCAATGAATGATACACACCTGGGGAATCATCAGGATTCTATTCCATACTACCACACATTTAGAAGCGTATTGAATAATGCACAATGGACCAATAGTCAGGTGTCTATTTTATATGGCCTCTCATTCAGTGCTTCACTGAATAATGAACTTATATGGAGTAATTAGGACGCTGTTTAAGATAGCCACGAATTAAGTGCCTTCATGAATAATACACACCAGGGTGATTGTCAAAACTCTATTTTATATGACCTCTCATTCTGGGAATCACTGAGTAATACAAACTAGGAGAGGGTCAGGAGTCTATTTGATATGGACACTCATACAGAACCTGTTTGAATAATGCACACATGGAGAATAATTAGGAGTCTATGTCATATGGCTACTCATTTAGACAAACGGAGAATAACGCACATGTGGAGTGATAAGAAGTCTGTTTCATATGGCCACTCTTTCACAGCCTCGCTGAATATTGCGCATTTGTGATATAGTCTGGAGTCTATTTTTTATGGCAACTCATTCAGAGAATCACTGAAAAATGCACACCTGCGAAATAATCAGAAGTCTCTTCCATATGGCCACTCATTGAGGGCATCACTAAATGTACACACCCGGGGAAATAGTCAGGATTCTGTTTTACTTCCTCATTCAGAGTCTCACTGAATAATGAACACCTCTGAAATAGTAAGAAATATTTTTCATGTGCCCTCTCATTCGGAGTGTCACTGAATAACGTGGAGTATTTAGGAGTCTATTTCATGTAGACACATTGAGAGCCTCAGTGAATAATACACGCCTGTGAAATAGTAAGGAATCTAATTAATATGGTCACATATTCTGGCCTCACTGGATAATACACACCTGGAGAATTATTTGGAGTCTATTTCCGATGGATATTCATTCAGAGCCTCGGTGAACAATGCACACCTGTGGAGTATCCAGGAGTCTATTTCATTTGGACACTCATTTATAGCCTCAGTGAAAAATATGCAACTGTGGAACAGTCAGGAGTCTATTTCATATGTCAAGGCATTCACAGCCTCATTGAATAATACACACTTGGGGAATAGTCAAGTGTCTATTTTATATGACCACTCATTCAGAGCCTTCGTAAATAATGCACACTTGGGGAATAGTCAAAGTTTATTTTATATGGCCACTCTCTCAGTGCCTCCTTGAGTGATACACACCTGGGGAATAGTCAGGGAAGTTTCATATGGTCAATCAATGAGTGCCTCACTGAATAATGCACATCTGTAGAATAGTCAGGAATCTATTTCATTAGGTCACTCTTTCAGAGCCTCAGTGAATAATACACACCTACCAAACAGTGAGGAGTTTATTTCATGTTGCCTCTCATTCAGAGACTCACGGAATAATGCACACCTGGAGAATTCTCAAGAGTCTATTTGGAATGACAATGCATTCAGAGACTCTGCGAAGAATACAAACTTAAGAAATAGTGAGGAATCTATTCCAAATGGTCACATATTCAGAGCCTCAGTGAATAATTCACACCGGGGAAATAATCAGGACTCTATTGCTTATACTTTCTCATTCAGCCCCTCAGTGAATAATGCACATCTGTTGAGTACTGAGGGGTCTGTTTCATATGGCCACTCATTTCGAGCCTCAAGGAATAGTACACAACTGGGAAAAAGCCAGGGGTGTATTTTACATGGCCAATCATTCAGAGGCTCCGTGAATAATTCACAGATGTTTAATGCTCAGGAGACTTTCTCATATGGCGAATCATTCAGAGCCTCACTTAATGATACACAGCTTGTGAATAGTCATGATTCTGTTTAATATGAACACTCATTATGAGCCTCAGTGAATAACGCATGTCTGAGGAGTACTGAGGATACTAATTCATATCACCCTTCAATTCTGAGATTTTCTGAATATTACACACCTTTGGAATAATCAGAAGTCTTTTTTATGTGGCGACTCATTAGGAACCCCAAGAAATAATACACTACTAAAGAATAGTCAAAAATCTATTTTATATGGCCACTCAGAGAATCATTGAATAATGCACACATGAGGAAAACTCAGTGAATATTAGGAGTCTATTTCATATGGCCACTAAGAGCCTCAGTGCATAATGCATACCATGGTAATAGTCAGAATCCTGTTTAATGTGACCACTGATTCAGTATCTCACTGAATGATACACACCAGGGAATTGTCAGAATTCTATTTCATAGGACCACTCATTCAGAGCCTTACTGAATAATGCACAATGGGGCCACAGTCAAGAGTCTATTTCACATGGCCTCTCATTCAGAGCTTCAGTGAATAATGAACACCTGTGGAGTAGTCAGGACCCTATTTAAGATAGACACAAATTGAACTCCTCCCTGAATAATACACACCTGAGTGACAGTCAGGAGTCTATTTGATAGGGACACTTATACAGAATCTCTTTAAATAATGCACATGGGAAGAATAATCACTAGTCTATTTCATATGGAGATTCCTTTAGAGAATCAATGAATAACGCACAACTGTGGAGTAAACTCGAGTCTATTTCATATGGCCACACTTTCTGTGTTTCAGTGATATATATAAATCACTGAATATATATATATATATATATATATATATATATATATATATATATATATATATATCTGGAATAGCCAGGAATCTCTTTCATGTTCAGGACTTCAGTGAATAATGCACCCGTGGGAAATAGTCAAGTGTCTAATTCATATGGCCGCACATTGAGAGTCTTTGTATATAATGCACAACTAGGGAATAGTCAGGAGTCTCTTCCTTATGCCCACTTATTCAGTCTCATTCAATAATACAGTCCTGGAAAAGAGTTAAGTGTTTACTTCATATAGCCAGTGATTTAGAGCCTCAGTGAATAATGCACACCTGTGGAACAGACACTGGTCTATTTTGTATGGCCAGAAAATCAAAGCCTGAGTGAGTAATGCACAACTTTGGAATACAGAGGATTCTATTCCATATGACCACCTAATCAGTGTCTCAGTCAGTAAGACACACCTTACGAATAGTAAGAAATCTATTTCAGCTAATCACTAACTCAAAGCCTCATTAAATAATACACACCTTTAGAATAGTCAGAAGGCTAATTCACATGGCCGAACATTTAGAGCCTCAGTGACTAATGCATACCGGGGCATACTCAGGACACTATTACATATGGCCTCTCATTTAGAACTTCACTGAATAATGAACACGTATGAAAAAGTCAAGATTCTATTTTATATAGACACTCTTTCAGAGCCCAAATTAAAAATACACTTCTGCAATTATTCAGGAATCTGTTTCCTATGGACACTCATTCAGAGTCTCATTGAATAATACACATCTATGGAAATGTCAGGAGTGTATTTCACATGGCCACTCATTAAGAGCATCATTGAATCATACATACCTGTGGAATACTCAGGAGTCTATTTCATATGGTCACTCATTCAGAGACTCAAGGAATAGTGCACACATGCGAAATAGTCTAGAGTCTATTTGATATGATGGTTCATTTTGTGCCTCAGTGGAAAATGCACACCTGAGAAATAGTCAACAGACAATTTCATGTAGCCAATCGTCCATATCTTACTAAGTAACTAACACCTAGGGAATAGTCAGGAGTCTATTTCATGTAGCCACTTATTCAGAAACTCAGTGAATGATACACACCTGTGGACTAGTTAGAGTCTATGACATATGGCCATTCAATAAGCGCAATACTTAATAATGCACACCAAGGAAATAGTCAGGATTCTGTTTCATATGACCATTGTTTAAGAGCCTCATTGAGTAATGTACATATGGTCAGTAATCAGGAGGCTATGTCATATGAACAGCCATTTAGAGCCTCAGTGTATAATGTATACCTGTGGAATAGTCAAGATTCCATTTCATATGGCCACTGACTAATAGCCTCAGTGAGTAATGCACATATGTACAGTACTCAGCATTCTATTTTATATAGCCACTCATTTAGAGATTCACTAAATAATACAAATATTTGGGATAGACAGCATCCTGTTTCATATGATCACACAAGGAGAGCCTCACTGAGTAATACAAACTTGGAGAAGTGTTAAGAGTCTACTTTATAGAGCCACTCATTTACAGCCTCAGTGAATAATGCACACGTGTGAGATAGACATTAGCCTATTTTATATGGCCACAAAATCAAAGCCTGAGTGAGCAATGCACAACTTTGGAATAGTCAGTAGTCTATTCCATATGCCCACATATTTAGAACCTGAGTCAATAATACACACCTAAGGAATAGTCAGATGTCTATTTCCTATGGTTACTAACTCAAAGCCTCATTAAATAATACACACTTGTGGACTAGTCAGGAGACTATTTCATATGGCCCAATTTTCAGAGCCTCAGTGAATAATGCATACCTGGAGAATACTCAGGACCCTGTTACATATGGCCACACCTTCGAAACTTAACTGAATAAGGAACACCTGTATTTTAGTCATAATTCTATTATATATAGTCACATATTCAGAGCCACACTGAATAACATACACCTTGGGGAAAGTCAGGATTCTACTTCGTATAGTCACTCATTTGGAGCCGAACCTAAAACTGCATGCCTGAGAATTATTCAGGAGTCTCTTTTCTATGGCCACTTATTCAGAGCCTCACAGAATAATACAGACCTATGGAAAAGTCAGGAGTGCATTTCATATGGCCACTCATTCAGAACCTCAGTGAAGAATCATATATACCTGGGGAATACTCAAAATTATATTGTATATAGCCACTTATTCAGAGACTCACTGAATAATGCACACCTGGGGAATAGTCTGGAGTCTATTTGATATGATCCTTCACCCAGTGCCTCAGTGAAAAATGCACAGCTGAGAAATAGGAGAATTAAGTCAGGAGTCTAGTTTATACTGTCACTCGTTCAGAAGCTCACTGAATGATACACACCTGGGCCATAGTCAGAGTCCATGCCATATGGCCACTCAATCACAGCATTACAAAGTAATGCACAACTGGGAAGTAGTAAGGAGTCTATTTCCTATGGCCTTTTATTCAGAGCTTCAGTGCATACGAAACAGAGAAACAGTTGAGGAGTAGTGAGGACCCTACTTAAGATAGCCACAAATTAAGCACCTTCCCGAATGATACACACACGAGTGATAGTCAGGAGACTATTTGATATGGACACTCATACAGAACCTTTTCAAATACTGCATATGCGGGGAATAATCACTAGTCTATTTCATATGGAGGTTCTTTGGAGAATCGAGAAATAATGCACACCCGCGGAGTAAAATGTGGTTTATTCCATACTGCCACTCTTTCAGTGTTTCAGTGAATAATATGTATATCTGAATAGTCAGAAATCTCTTATATATGGCCAGTCATTCAGGGCCTCAGTGAATAATTCACCTGGGGAAATAGTCAAGAGTCTACTTCAAATGGCTACACATTCAGAGTCTCTATAAGTAATGCAAACCTCAGCAATAGACAGGAGTCTCTTTTTTATGCCCACTTATTCAGAGTCTCATTCAATAATACACAGCTGGGAAAGAGTAAAGAGTCTCCTTCATATAGCCACTGATTTAGAGCCTCAGTGAATATTGCACACCAGGGTAATAGTCTGCAGCCTCTTTCATATGGCCATTAATTCAGTGCCTGACTGAATGATAGACATCTTGGGAATTATCAGGATTCTATTCCATACTACCACTCACTCGGAGCCTTATTGAAAAATTCACAACTTCTCAATAGTCAGGTGTCTATTTTATATAGCCTCTCATCTCGAGCTTCAGTGAATAATGAACTTCTATAGATTAGTCAGGACGCTTTTTAAGTTAGCCATGAATTAAGTGCCTCCCTGAATGATACACAGCAAGGTGATACACAGGAATCTATTTCATATGACCTCTCATTTTGGGAATCACTGAATAATAGACACCTGCGAATGTGTCAGGAGTCCATTTTGTATGGACGCTCATACAGAACCTGTTTGAATAATGCCCACATGAAGAATAATGAGGAGTTTATGTTATATGTCTAGTCATTCAGACAATCAGTGAGTAATGCACACATGTGGAGTAATAAGAAGTCTGTTTCATAGGGCCACTTTTTCACAGCCTCACTGAATATTTCACACTTGTGATATAGTGTGGAGTCTATTTCTTATGGCCAACCATTCAAAGAATCACTGAATAATGCACACCTGTTGAATAGTCAGAAGTTTCTTTCCTGTTGCCACTCATTGAGAGCCTCATTAAATGTACACACCTGGGGAAATAGTCAGGATTCTGTTTTATTCTCTCAATCAGAATATCACTGAATAATGCACACCTGTGCAATAGTCAGGAGTCTTTTTCATGTGGCCTGTCATTTGGAGTGTCACTGAATAATGTGGAGTAGTCAGGAATCTATTTAATGTAGACACTCATTTACAGCCTCAGTGAATAATACACACCTGTGGGATAGTAAGGAATCTAATTAATATAGCCATGAGGATTTTCAAAATGGTGTGGAAGAAACAACTCAGGATTGCAGCTCTCAGTAAAGGCACAGAAGGTGGCTCTTAGCTGCATTTTCATACGGATCTTTCTTGCCCACAGAACAGGGAAATTGCCAGGTGTAGGAGGGACAGGGGACACCAGCGCAGCTGTTTTGGCTTGAGCGGCGTTTTTGCCAGTGCTGCAGCACAGTGGAACCACGCAAAAAAACTCACTCGTCTGGGTGCCCTGTTAAACCTTCAATCTGAGATTTGGGAGGGCAGATTAATGTGTCCGTCTGATTAAACGGGACTTGGAGAGTGAGCCATACCAGGAAATTCTCAGGAAGTGTCATTTGAGCAGGTGCAGTGGGTCGCTGCATAGGAAATCACACAGATCATGGTGCCCTATCACCAGGTGACTGTGAGAGAGTCAAGGGTTCAACTTAAAAAATTAGAGGCAGGGATCCAGGTGATCAGGCTCGGCATGTTCCACCCTCACAGGGAGAAAGAAAATGGCAATTCAAAATGCTCAGTGTTGAGAGTTTCACTGTGGGCTCAGCTGAATCCAGGATGGTGCAGCTCAGTGGGGGAAGAGCATCCACCACAAACGACGCACTCCACTTCTACTGAGGTACACTCCCATTGCTGAAGCAGCCTGCCATTGCAGAGGCAACCCACAATAACAGAGAGACTCATCCAACAGGGCAGAGCCTACGACAGAAGGGTGGAATGCAAAACAATGGGGCAAAGACCAGGGAAACAGGGCAGAACCCACGACAGTATGGCAGAGCCCATGGCAACAAGGTAGAGCCCATGTCATCAGGGTGGATCCCATGGCAGCAGGGCAGAATCTATGGCAGCAGGACAAGGCCCACAGCAACAGGGCAGACTCTGTGATAGCAGGGCCGAGACTAGGCAGGAAAATAGTGACTAGACTGCCTCCTAGCTTGGCAGGACAGTGCAATGGATACTCAAAAAGAAAGCCCTAACTCCCCGAGACAGAGCATTGGAGGGAAAAAAAAAGGTTTTATAAGTTCTGCTGCAGCAGATCTAAATGCACCTGCCTAACAGCCCTGAATAAACAAAGAAGCTCACAGCTCTGCACTTGAGCTCCTATAAAGTACAGACATTCTCCTCAAGCAGCTCTCTGACCTTGAACATTCAAACAGACACCTCAGAAAATGACTAAGACTGACATTGGGTGGGCATTAATCTGGATCAAAGATAGCAGAAGAAAAAATTGGTAGCTTCACTCACTGTTCTGCAGCTGCTACAGGTGAACCCCAGACAAGCAGGGCCTAGAGTGGACCTCAGTAGTCATACAGCAGAGGGACTAGACTGTTAGAAAGAAAACTAAGTAACAGAAATACTTCATCATCAACAATCTGGGCGTCCACTCAGAAACCCAATCAAAAAGTCAGCAACTACTCAGACGACAGGTGGATAAATCCACAAAGATGGGAAGAAACCAGAGCAAATGGAGGAAAACAGCCAAAACCAAAACACCTCGCCTCCTACAAAGCACCAAAACTCCTCACCAGCAAAAAAAAAAAAACCAGAGCTGGACAGAGAAAGAGTGTGATAAAACGATGAAATCAGACTTCAGAAAGTAGATAATGAGAAACTTCCATGAGCTTAAAAAAAAATCATGTTCTAAATCAACGCAGAAATCTAAGAACCTTGAAAAAAGATTTGAGGAAATGATAACAAGAATGGACAACTTTGAGAGAAATATGAATAAATTGAAGGAGCTGAAAAGCACAAAATGAGAACTTTGTGAAGGATGCATGAGTTTCAACAGCTGAATTGACCAAACAGAAGAAAGAATATCAGGAGTCGAAGACGAACTCAATGACATAAAACGAGAAACCAAGATTAGAGAAAAAAGCACAAAAATGAATGAAGAAAATCTCCAAGAAATGTGGGACTGGCTGACGAAACCCTCGATAACAGAGAGACTCTGCCAGCAGGGCGGAGTGCACCACAGTAGAACTGAGACCCACAGCAGCAGGGTGGACCCACGCTAGCAGGGCAGAGTCTTGGCTGGCAAATAGTGAAGAGACTACCTCCTAGCCGGGCAGGACAGAGCAACAGATACTCAAAAAGAAAGCACCAGAGAGATCTTCCAAGATGGAGTCATAGAGGCGACTCAGGATTGCAGCTCTCAGTGAAGGCTCAGAGGGCGAGTCCTAGCCGCATTCACAGACGGACTTTTTTGCCCACAGAACCTTGAAAGTCCCAGGTGTGGGAGAGACATGGGAAGCCACCGCAGGCGGCTCACGCAGCTGGTTTGGCTGGCGCTGCAGTGCAGCGGCACCTGGCACAAAACTCACTTGTCTGGGTGCCCAGTTAAAATGGCAATCTGAGATTTGGAAGAGCAGATTGGCATGTCCTCCTAATTGAACGGGACTTGGACAATGAGACAGACCAGGAGATTCCTGGAAAACGTGATCTGAGCCCATGCAGTGGGGAGCGGCATGGGAAATTACGTGGATCTCAGTGCCCTATTGGCAGGCTACTGGGGCACCAGTGAGATAGTCGACCGCTCAGCTTGGGGAGAGAAAGAGAGACAGACAGAGGATGGACTCTGAGGCAGGGAGCTGGGCAATTGGGCTCGGCGGGTCGCACCCTCACGGGGACAAGCAGGGCGGCAATTGGAGGCACTCGGGGCTGAGAGTTTTTTGCCGGCACAGTTGAATTTTGAATCTAGGACAGTGCAGCCCGGTGGGGGAGGGGCACCTGCCACTACAGATGCAATCTGCCCCAACTGAAGTACCGCCCAGTGCTGACACAGCCTGCTGTTGCCGAGGCAACCTGCCATAGAAAAAAGACTCCACCATTGCAGCACTGTTTACAATAGCAAAGACCTGGAACCAACCCAAATGCCCATCGATGATAGACTGGACTGGGAAAATGTGACACATATACACCATGGAATATTATGCAGCAATAAAAAATGATGAGTTTGTGTCCTTTGTAGGGACATGGATGAATCTGGAGAACATCATTCTCAGCAAACTGACACAAGAACAGAAAAAGAAATACCGCATATACTCACTCATAGGTGGATGAGAAAAATGAGAACACGTGGACACAGAGAGGCGGTCTACTATACACTGGGGACTGTTGAGGGGAATGGGGGAGGGAAAGCAGGGTGGGGCTGGGGGGGATAGCCTGGGGATGAATACCAAGTGTGGGTGAAGGGGAGGAAAGCAGCAAAGCACACTGCCATGTGTGTACCTATGCAACTATCTTGCTCGTTCTGCACATGTACCCCCAAACCTATAATGCAATAAAAATTAAAAAAAAAAAGACTCCACCAGCAGGGAGAACCTGCACTAGCAGAGCAAAGCCTCGGCAGGCAAATAGTAAATAGAATACCTCCTAGCCACGCAGGACAGTGCAACAGATAGTCATAAGAAAAGCCCCAACTCACTGAGACAGAGCATCTAAGGCAGAAAAAGAGGGGGGGTTATGAGTTCTGTTGCAGCAGACATAAACAAATCCACCCAACAACCCTGAATGAACAACGGAGCTCACAGCTCAACACTGGAGCTCCTATAAAGCACAGACTGTCTCATCAAGCAGCTCCCTGACCCCTGAATATCCAATGAGTCACCCCCAAAAAAACTAAGACTGATATTTGGCGGGCATTATTCTGGAACAAAGATAGCAGAAGAAGAAACTGGTAGCATCCATCACTGTTTTGTAGCTGCTACAGGTGTAGAGCAGACAAACAGGGCCTGGAGTGGTCCTCAGCACTTGTACAGCAGAGGGGCTAGATCATTAGAAAAAACTAAGTAACAGAAATACTTCTTCATCAACAATCTGGGCGTTCACTCAGAGACCAAATTAAAAAATCAACAACTACTAAGACAACAGGTGGATAAATCCATAAAGATGGGAAGAAACCAGCGCAAAAAAAGAGGAAAACACCCGAAACCAAAACACTTCACCTCGTACAAAGGACCAAAACTCCTAACCAGCAAGAGAACAAAGCTGGACAGAGAATGAGTGTGACGAAATGACGGAATCAAACTTCCGAAGGTGGATAATGAGAAACTTCAGTGAGATAAAAGAGCATGTTCTAAATCAGTGCAAAGAAACTAAGACCCTTGAAAAAAGATTTGAAAAAAGATACGAGGAAATTATAACAAGGATGGACAACTTAGAGAGGAATATGAATGAATTGAAGGAGGTGAAAAACACAACACAAGAACTTCGCGAAGCATGCACAAGTTTCAACAGCCGAAATGACCAAGCAGAAGAAAGAATAACAGAAGTCGAAGATCACCTCAATGAAATAAAATGAGAAAGCAAGATTAGAGAAAAAAGCGAAAAAAGAAATGAACAAAATCTTCAAGAAATGTGGGACTATGTGAAGAGACCCAACCTACGTTTGATAGGTGTACCAGAATGTGATGAAGAGAATGAATCCAAGCTGGAAAATACTCTTCAGGATATTATCCAGAAAAATTTCCCCAACCTACCAAGTCAGGTCAATACTCAACTCCAGGAAATAGAGAGAACAACACAAAGATACTCCGCAAGAAGAGCAACCCCAAGGGACAACATCGTCAGATTCACCAGGGTTGAAATGAAGGAGAAAATACTAAGGGCAGCCAGAGAGAAAGGTCGGGTCACTTACAAAGGGAAGCCCATCAGACTCACAGCAGATCTCTTGGCAGAGACTCTACAAGCCAGAAGAGAGTGGGGGCCAATATTCAACATCCTTAAAGAAAAGAACTTTCAACCCAGAATGTCATATTCAGCCAAACAGAGCCTCACAAGTGAAGGAAAAATAAAATCCTTCATGAACAAGCAAGTACTCAGATATTTTGTCACCACTAGGCCTGGTTTATGAGAGCTCCTGAAAGAGGCACTACACATAAAAAGAAACAACCAGTACCAGCCATCTTAAAAGCATACCAAATGCTAAAGAGCATCAACAAAATGAAGAATCTACATGAACCAATGGGCAAAAGAGCCAGCTAACATAAAAATGGCAGTATCAAATTCACACATAACAATATTAACGCTAAATGTAAATGGGCTAAATGCACCAATAAAAAGATGCAGACTGGCAAATTGGATAAAAAGCCAAAACCCATTGGCGTGCTGTATTCAGGAAACCCACCTCACACGCAAGGATACACAAAGGCTCAAAATAAAGGGATGGAGGAAGATTTACCAAGCAAATGGAGAGCAAAAAAAGCAGGAGTTGCAATTCTCGTCTCTGATAAAATAGACTTTAAAGCAACAAAGATAAATAGTGACAAAGAAGGTCATTACATAATGGTGAAACGATCGAAAGAGCAAGAAAAGCTAACGATTCTAAATATATATGGACCCAATGCAGGAGCACCCAGATATATAAGGCAAGTCCTTAATGACTTACAAAGAGACATAGACTCCCACACAATAATAGTGGGAGACTTTAATGCTCCACTGTGAATATCAGACAGATCAACCAGACAGAAAATTTACAAGGATATCCAGAACTTGAACTCAGACCTGGAACAAGCAAACCTGATAGACATTTACAGAACTCTCCACCCCAAATCCACAGAGTATACATTCTTCTCAGCACCACATCACACCTACTCCAAAACTGACCACATAATTGGAAGTAAAGCACTCCTCAGCAAATGCAAAACAACTGAAATCATAACAAACAGTCTCTCAGACCATAGTGCAAACAAGCTGGAACTCAGAATTCAGAAAATAACTCAGAACCGCACAGCTTCATGGAAACTGAACAACTGGCTCTTGAATGTTGAATAGATAAACAAAGAAATGAAGGCAGAAATAAAGAAGTTTTTGAAACCAACGAGAATGAAGACACAACGTACCAGAACCTCTGGGACACATTTAAAGCAGTCTGTAGAGGAAAATATATAGCAATAAGTGCACACATGAGAAGAGTGAAGAGATCCAAAATTGACACCCTATCGTCAAAATTGAATGAGCTAGAGGAGCAAGATCAAAAAAGCTGAAAACCTAGCCGAACACAAGAAATAACTAAGATCAGAGCAGAACTGAAAATGATAGAGACAAGAAAAACCCTTCAAAAAATCAATAAATCCAACAGCTGGTTTTTCGAAAACATCAACAAAATGGACAGACCACTAGCCAGACTGATAAAAAGGAAAAGAGAGAACAACCAAATAGATGCAATAAAAAACGATAATGGGGAAATCACCACAGATTCCACAGAAATTCAAACCATCATCACAGAATACTACAAACAACTCTATGCACATAAACTAGTAAACCAGGAAGAAATGAATAAATTCCTGGACGCCTGTGTCCTCCCAAGCCTAAACCAGGAGAAAGCCAAAACTATGAATAAACCAATAACAAGGTCTGAAGTTGAGGCAGCAATTAAGAGCCTATCACACAAGAAAAGCCCAGGTCCAGATGGGTTCACAGCTGAGTTCTACCAGACACACCAAGAGAATCTGGTACCATTCCTTCTGAAACTATTCCAAATAATTCAAAAAGAGGAAACCCTTCCCAAATCATGTTATGAGACCAAAATTATCCTTATTAAAAAACCCGGCAGAGACTCAACAAGAAAAGAAAACTTCAGGCCAATAGCCATGATGAACATAGATGCAAAAATCTTCAATAAAATTCTGGCAAGCCGATTGCAACAGCACATTAAATAACTTATCCATTATGATCAATTAGGATTCATCCCGGGTATGCAACGCTGGTTCAACATATGCAAGTCTATCAATGTAATTCACCACATAAACAGAAGCAAAAACAAAAACCGCATGATTATCTCAATTGAAGCAGAGAAGGTATTTGACAAAATTCAACAGCCCTTTATGCTAAAAACCCTCAAAAACTTGGTATTGATGGAACATAATTCAAAGTAATAAAAGCTATTGACGACAAACCAACAGCCAATATCATAATGAATGGGCAAAAATTGGAAGCATTCCCTTTGAAATTCGGCACTAGACAAGGATGCCCTTCTCACCACTCCTATTCAACATAATACTGGAAGTTCTGGCCAGAGCAATCAGGCAAGAAAAATAAATAAAGTGTATTCAAATAGGAAAGGTGGAAGCCAAATTGTCTTTCTTTGCAGACGACTTGCTAGTATACCTAGAGGACACCATCACCTCAGCACAAAAGCTCCTGAATCTGATAAGCAACTTCAGAAAAGTCTCAGGATATAAAATCAATGTGCAAAAATCACAAGCATTCCTATACACCAGTAACAGACTTAAAGAGAACCAAATCAAGAACGAACTGCCATTCACAATTGCTACAAATAAAATAAAATACCTAGGAATACAACTAACAAGGAACTTAAGGGACCTCTGTAAGTAAAACTACAAACCACTGGTCAACGAAATAAGAGAGAACACAAACAGATGGAGAAACATTCCATGTTCGTGGTTAGGAAGAATCAATATCGTGAAAATGGCTATACTGCCAAAAGTAATTTACACAATCAATGCTATCCACATCAAACTACCATTGAATTTCTTTACAGAACTGGAAAATACCACCATGAATTTTATATGGAACCAAAAAAGAGCCCGCATAACCCAGTCAATTCTAAGCAAAAAGAACACAGCGGGAGGCATCACACTACCAGTCTTCAAACTATACTACAAGGCTACAGTAATCAAAACAGCATGGTACCGGTACCAAAACAGAAATATAGAGCAATGGAACAAAACAGAAGCATCGGAGGCAACACAACATATCTACAACTATATTATCTTTGATAAACCAGACAAAAACAAGCAATGGGGAAAGGATTTCCTATTTAATAAATGGTGTTTGGAAAACTGGATAGCCGTTTGCAGAAAGCAGAAACTGGATCCCTTCCTGACACCTTACACTAAAATTAACTCCAGATGGATAAAAGACTTAAACATAAGACCTGACACCTTAAAAACCCTAGAAGAAATTCCAGCACAACGATTCAGGACATAGGAGTAGCCAATGACTTTATGAACAAAACGCCAAAAGCATTGGCAACAAAAGCCAAAGTAGACAAATGGGACCTAATCGAACTCCACAGCTTCTGCACGGTAAAAGAAACAGTCACCAGAGTGAATTGGCAACCATCAGAATGTAAAACAATCTTTGCAGTTTACGCATCTGACAAAGGACTGATATCCAGAATTTACAAAGAACTCAAACACATTTACAGGAAAAAAACAAGCAAGCCCATTCAAAAATGGGCAAAGGATATGAACAGACACTTTACAAAAGAAGACATACATGAAGCCAACAAACATATGAAAAAGTGTTCATCATCATCTGGTCATTTGAGAGATGCAAATCAAAACCACATTGAGATACCATCTCACGCCAGTTAGAATGGCGATCATTAAAAAATCTGGAGATAGCAGATGCTGGAGAGGATGTGGAGAAATAGGAACACTCTTACACTGTTGGTGTGAGTGTAAATTAGTTCAACCATTGTGGAAGACAGTGTGGCGATTCCTCAGCGACCTAGAAATAGAAATTCCATTTGACCCAGCAATCCCATTACTGGGTATATATCCAAATGACCATAAATTGTTCTACTATAAGGAAATATGCACACGAATGTTCATTGCAGCACTGTTTACAATAGCAAAGAACTGGAACCAACCCAAATGCACAACGATGATAGACTGGACTTGGAAAATGTGGCACATATACACCATGGAATATTATGCCGCAATCAAAAATGATGAGTTTGTGTCCTTTGCAACGACCTGGATTAATCTGGTGAACGTCATTCTCAGCAAAATGTCACAAGAACAGAAAAAGAAATACCGCATATCCTCACTCATAGGTGGGTGAGAAAAATGAGAACACATGGAAACAGAGACTGGGTCTACTACACACTGGGGTCTATTGGAAGGGAATGGGGGAGGGACAGAGGAAGGGGGCTGGGGTGGAATATCCTGGGAATGAATGCCAAGTATGGGTGAAGGGGAGGAAGGCAGCAGAACACACTGCCATGTGTGTTCCTATGCAATTATCTTGCACGTTCTGCACATGTACTCCAAAACCTATAATGCAATAAAAAAATTAAAAAAAAATAGAAAGAAAACAGTGAATAATGCACATGTGGAGTAATTAGAAGTCTGTTTCTTATGGCCGCTCTTTCACAGCCTCACTGAATATTACACACTTGTGATATAGTATGGAGTATATTTTTATGGCCACTCATTCAGAGAATCACTGAATAATGCACACCTGCAAAATATTTAGAAGTCTCTTTCCTATGTCAACTCGTTGAGAGCCTCACTAAATGTACACAGGTGGGAAAATAGGATTTACTTTTATCCTCTCATTCAGAGTCTCAATAAATAATGCACACTTGTTGAATAATCAGGAGACTTTTTTATGTGTCCTCTCATTCGGAGTGTCACCGAATAATGTGGTGTAGTCAGGAGTCTATTTTATTTAGATGCATATTCAGAGCCTCAGTGAAAACGAGACTCTTGCTATAGTGAGGATTCTAATTAATATGGCCACATCTTCTGAGCCTCACTGAATAATACACACCTGGAGAGTAACTTGGAGTCTATTTTCGATGGACATTCATTCTGAGCCTCAGTGAATAATGCACACCTGTTTGGTAGTCAGGAGTCTATTTAATTTGGACACCAATTCATAGCCACAGTGGATAATATGCAGTTGTGAATTAGTCAGAATTGCATTTCATAGGGCGACTGACTCATAACCTTAGTGCATAATGCACAAATGTAAAGTACTTAGCAGTCTATTTCATATAGCCACTCATTCAGACATTCACTGAATAATACAAATACTTTAGATAGACAGCATCCTGTTTCATATAGTTACACAAGAAGAGCCTCACTGAATAATACAAACATGGATAAGTGTTAGGAGTCTACTTTATATAGCCTCTCATTTACAGCTTCATCGAATAATGCACGCGTGTGGAATAGACGCCAGTCTATTTAATATGGCCACAAAATCAAAGCCTGAGTAATACACAACTTTGGAATAGTCACTAGTCAATTTTATATGCCCAAATATTCAGAGTCAGAGTCAATAATACACACCTGTGGTCTACTGAGGAAACAGTTTCATATGGCCAAAGTTTCAGAGACTCAGTGAATAATACCTACCTGAAGAATACTTAGGATGCTATTACATATGGCATTTATATCAGAGCTTCTTTTAATAAGGCACACCTGTATTGTAGTCAGAATTCTATTTCTTATAGCCACATATTCAGAGCCTAACTGAATAACATACACCTTGGGGAAAGTCAGGATTCTATTTCGTATAGCTACTCATTTAGAGCCAAATGTAAAAATGCACGCCTGAGGTGTATTCAGGAGTCTGTATTTTATGGCCAATCTTTCAGAGCCTCACAGAATAATACAGACCTATGGAAAAGTCAGGAGTGTATTTCCCATGGCCACTTATTTAGAAACTCTGTGAAGAATCATATATATCTGGAAAATACTCAGGATTCTTTTATATATAACCATTTATTCAGAGACTCACTAAATAATTCAAACGTGGGAAATAGTCTGGGGCCTCTTTGATATGACTGTTCACCTAGTGAATCAGTGGAAAAAGCAGAGCTGAGCAATAGTCAAGAGGATAGAGTCAGGAGCCTATTTTATGTGGACATTCTTTCAGAAACTCACTGAAGTATACACATCTTGGGAATTCTCAGAGTCCAGGTCATATGGCCACTCAATCACAGCATTGCCGAGTAATGCACAATGAAGAAATAGTAAGGAATCTATTTCATATGGCCTCTCATTCAGAGCTTCAGTGCATAATAAACAGCCATGAAGTAGTCTGGACCCTATTTAAGGTAGCCCCAAATTAAGCAGCTTCGTGAATGATACACACATGTGTGATACTCAGGAGACTATTTGACATGGACACTCCAACAGAATCTCTTTGAATACTGCACATAGGGGAAATAATCACTAGTCTATTTTATATGATGATTTGTTTGGAGAGTCAAAAAATAACGCACACTTTTGGAGTAAAATAAGGTGTATTTTATAAGGCCACTATTTCAGTGTTTCAGTGAATAATATGTATATCTGATAAGTCAGGAATCTCTTTCACATAGCCACTCATTCAAGGCCACTGTGAATAATACTCCCCTAAGAAATAGTCTAGGGCCTACTTCAAATGGCTACACATTCAGAGTCTCTGTAAGTAATGCACACATGGGCAATACACAAGAGTCTCTTTTTTATGCCCACTTAGACAGAGTCTCATTCAAGAATACACACCTGGGGAAGAGTTAAGAGTCTACTTCATGTAGCCACTCATTTAGAGCCTCAGTGAATAATGCACACCAGCATAATAGTCAAGAATTTTTTATATGGCCACTCAATCTGTGCCTCTTTGAATGATACTCATTTGGGGAATACTCAGGATTCTATTTCATACTATGACTCATTTAGAACTTTATTGAGGGGACTCGCAAGATGGCGTTGTAGAAGCGACTCAGGATTGCAGCTCTCAGTGAAGGTGCAGAGGGTGAGTCCTAGCCGCATTCTCGGATGGACCTTTTTTGCCCACAGAGCGTTGAAAGTCCCAGGTGTGGGAGAGACACGGGACGCTAGTACAGCCGGCTAGCGAAACCAGCTCATGCAGCCACTTCAGCCGGTGCTGCAGCGGGACCTGACACGGAACTCACGCGTCTGGGTGCCCTGTTTAACCAGCAATCTAGATTTGGAAGGGCAGATTGGCATGTCCATCTGATTGAACGGGACTTGGACAATGAGCCAGACCAGGAGATTCCTGGGAAGCGTGATCTGAGCCAGTGCAGTGGGAAGTGACACGGGAGATTGCACAGATCCCAGTGCCCTATCAGCAGGCTACTGGGGCGCCAGTGAGAGAACCAACCTTTCAGCTTGCTGAGAGGAAGAGAGAGAGAGAGAGAGAGAGGATGGACTCTGAGGCAGGGTGCTGGGTGATCAGGCTCGGAGGGTTCCACCCTCACGGGGACAAGCAGGGCGGCGACTGGAGGCACTTGTGGTGAGAGATTTCCTGCCGGCATCTAGGATGGTGAAGCCCGGTGAGAAAGGGGCGTTTGCCATTACTGTTGCAATCTGCCCCTACTGATGTACCACCCAGGGCTGACACAGCCTGCCATTGCCAAGGCAACCTGCCATAACAGAGAGATTCCACCAGGAGAGGGGAGCGCTCCACAGCAGAAGGGAGCCCAGCAGCAACAGGGTGAACCCGCAGTAGCAGGTCAGAGCCCGAGCAGGCAAATAGTGAATAGACTGCCTCCTAGTGGGGCAGGACAGTGAAGCAGATACTCATAACGAAAGACCCAACTCCATGAGACAGATCATCTAAGGGGGGAAAAAAGGTGGTGTTTTATGAGTTCTATTGCAGCAGACATAAACAACTTCCCAACAACCCTGAATGAACAATGGAGCTCACAGCTCAGCACGGGAGCTCCTATAAAGCACAGACCATCGCCTCAAGCAGCTCCCTGACCCCTGTATACCAAAGAGTCACCCCAAAAAAGGACTAATCAGACTGCCATTTGGCAAGCATCATTCTGGAAAAAAAGACAGAAGAAGAAGAAATTGGTATCATCCCTCACTGTTCTGCAACTGCTCCTGGTATACCCCAGAAAAGCAGGGCCTGGAGTGGACCTCAGCACTCATACAGCAGAGGGGCTAGACCATTAGAAGGAAAATTAAGTAACAGAAATACTTCATCATCAACAATCTCAGCGTCCACACAGAGACCCAATTGAAAAATCAGCAACTACTAAGACGACAGGCGGATAAATCCATAAAGATGGGAAGAAACCAGCGCAAAAAGGAGAAAAACATCCAAAACCAAAACACGTCACCGCCAAAAAAGGACCAAAACTCCTCACCAGCAAGGGAACAAAGCTGGATGGAGAATGAGTGTGATGAAATGATGGAATCAGACTTCAGAATGTGGATAATAAAAAACTTCAGTGAGCTAAAAGAACATGTTCTAAACCAGTGAAAAGAAACCAAAAACCTTAAAAAATATTTGAAAAAAGATTCGAGGAATTGATAACAAGAATGGACAACTTAGAGAGAAATATGAATGAATTGAAGGAGTGGAAAAGCACAACACGAGAACTTCGTGAAGCATGCACAAGTTTCAACAGCCGAATTGACCAAGCAGAGGAAAGAATATCAGAAGTTGAAGATCAACTCAATAAAATAAAACGAGAAACCAAGATTAAAGAAAAAAGCACAAAAACGAATGTACAAAATCTCCAAGAAATGTAGGACTATGTGAAGAGACACAACTTACGTTTGATAGGTGTGCCAGAATGTGATGAAGAGAATGAATCCAAGCTGGAAAACACTCTTCAGAATATTATGCAGAAAAATTTCCCCAACTTAGCAACACAGGTCAATACTCAACTCCAGGAAATACAGAGAACACCACAAAGATACTCCACAAGAAGAGCAACCCCAAGGCACATAATCGTATGATTCGCCATGGTTGAAATGAAGGAGAAAATACTAAGGGCAGCCAGAGAGAAAGGTCGGGTCACCCACAAAGGGAAGCCCATCAGTCTCACAGCAGATCTCTCAGCAGAGACTCAACAAGCCAGAAAAGAATGGGGGCCAATATTCAACAACTTTAAAGAAAAGAACTTTCAATCCAGAATTTCATATCCAGACAAACTGAGCTTCATAAGTGAAGGAAAAATAAATTTTTTTACAAGCAAGCAAGTACTCATAAATTTTGTCACCACTAGGCCTGCTGTACAAGAGCTCCTGAAGGAGGCCCTACACATAGAAAGAAACAACCGGTACCAGCCATCCTAAAAGCATACCAAATGATAAAGAGAATCAAGAAAATGAAGAATGTACATGAACCAACGGGCAAAACAGCCAGCTAGCATCAAAATGGCAGTATCAAATTCACACATAACAATATTAACCCTAAATGTAAATGGGCGAAATGCACCAATCAAAAGACACAGACTGGCAAATTGGATATAAAACCAAAACCCATCGGTGTGCGGTATCCAGAAAACGCACCTCAAATGCAAGGATACACAAAGGCTCAAAATAAAACGATGGAGAAAGATTTACCAAGTAAATGGAGAGCAAAAAAATAGCAGAAGTTGCATTTCTCGTCTCTGATAAAATACACTTCAAAGTAACAAAGATCAAAAGAGAGAAAGAAGGTCATTACATAATGGTAAAAGGATCGATGCAACAAGAAGAGCTAACGATTCTAAATATATATGGACCCAAAGCATGAGCACACAGATATATAAGGCAAGTTCTTATTGACTTACAAAGAGACTTATATTCCCACACAATAATAGTGAGAGACTTTAACACTCCACTCTCAATATCAGACAGATCAACCAGACAGAAAATTAACGAGGATATCCAGGAATTGAACTCAGACCTGGAACAAGCAAACCTGATAGACATTTACAGAACTCTCCACCTCAAATCCACAGAATATACATTCTTCTCAGCACCACATCACACCTACTCCAAAATTGACCACATTATTCGAAGTAAAGCACTACTCAGCAAATGCAAAACAACTGAAATTATAACAAACCGTCTCTCAGACCATAGTGCAAACAAGTTGGAACTCAGAATTCAGAAAATAACTCAGAACCACACAGCGTCATGAAAACTGAACAACGGGCTCTTGAATATTGATTGAATAAACAATGAAATGAAGGCAGAAATAAAGAAGTTCTTTGAAACCAATGAGAATGAAGACACAATGTAACAGAATCTCTGGGACACATTTAAGCAGTGTGTAGAGGAAAATATATAGCAATAAGTGCCCACATGAGAAGAGGGGAGAGATCCAAAATTGACACCCTATCGTCAAAATTGAAAGAGCTAGAGGAGGAAGATCAAAAAAGCTCAAAACCTAGCCGAAGACAAAAAATAACTAAGATCATTGTAGAACTGAAATACATAGGAACAAGAAAAACCATTCAAAAAATCAATAAATTTAAGTGCTGGTTTTTCGAGAAGATCAACAAAATCGACAGGCAACTAACCAGACTGATAAAAAAAGAAAAGAGAGAACAATGAAATAGATGCAATAAAAAAAGATCATGGTGAAATCATCACAGATTCCACAGAAATTAAAACAATCATCAGAGAATACTACAAACAACTCTATGCACATAAACTAGTAAAGCAGGAAGACATGGATAAATTCCTGGACGCCTGTGTCCTCCCAACCCTAAATCAGGAGGAAGCAGAAAATATTAATAGACCAAAAACAAGGTCTGAAGTTGAGGCAGCAATTAAGAACCTACCACACAAAAAAAGCCCAGGTCCAGATGGGTTCACAGCTGAATTCTACCAGACACACAAAGAGGATCGGGTACCATTTATTCTGAAACTATTACAAATAATCCCAAAAGAGGAAATCCTTCCCAAATCATTTTATGACACCAACGTCATCCTGATACCAAAACCTGGCAGAGAATCAACAAGAAAAGAAAACTTCAGGCCAATATCCATGATGAAAATAGACGCAAAAATATTCAATAAAATACTGGCAAACGGATTGCAACAGCACATTAAAAAACTTATCCATCATGATCAAGAATAATTCATCCTGGGGACGCAAGGCTGGTTCAACATACACAAGTCTATAAATGTAATTCACCACATAAACAGAAGCAAAATCAAAAACCCATGATTATCTCAATTGATGCAGAGAAGGCATTTGACAAAATTCAACAGCACTTTATGCTAAAAACCCTCAATAAACTTGGTATTGATGGAACATATCTCAAAGTAATAAAAGCTATTTACGACAAACCAACAGCCAATATCATAATGAATGGGCAAAAACTGGAAGCATTCCCTTGGAAATCCGGCATTAGACAGGGATGCCCTCTCTCACCACTCCTTTTCAACATAATACTGGATGTTCTAGCCAGAGCAATCAGGCCAGAAAAAGAAATAAAGTGTATTCAAATAGGAAACGTGGAAGCCAAATTATCTTTATTTGCAGACGACATGATAGTATACCTAGAAGACCCCATCACCTTAGCCCAAAAGCTCCCGCAACTGATAAGCAACTTCAGCAAAGTCTCAGGATATAAAATCAATGTTCAAAAATCACAAGCATTCATATACACCTATAACAGACTTAAAGAGAACCAAATCAAGAACAAACTGCCATTCACAATTGCTACAAAGAAAATAAAATACCAAGGAATACAACTCACAAGTATTGTAAGGGACCTTTTTAAGGAAAACTATAAACCACTGCTCAACGAAATAAGAGAGGACACAAACAGATGGAGAAACATTCCATGTTCGTGGTTAGGAAGAATCAATATCATCAAAATGGCTATATTGCCTAAAGTTATTTACACAACCAATGCTATCCCCATCAAACTACCATTGAGTTTTTTCACAGAACTGGAAAAAACCACCATGAATTTCATATGGAACCAAAAAAGAGCCCGCATAGCCAAGTCAATTCTAAGCAAAAAGAACACAGCGGGAGGCATCACACTACCAGACTTCAAGGCTACAGTAATTAAAACAGCATGGTACTGGTACCAAAACAGAGATATAGACCAATGGAACAGAACAGAAGAATCAGAGGCAACACAACATATCTACAAGCATATTATCTTTGATAAACCAGACAAAAACAAGCAATGGGGAAAGGATTCCCTATTTAATAAATGGTGATGGGAAAACTGGCTAGCCATGTGCAGAAAGCAGAAACTGGACCCCTTCCTGACACCTTACACTAAAATTAACTCCAGGTGGATTAAAGACTTAAACGTAAGACCTGACACCATAAAAACCCTAGAAGAAAATCTAGGCAAAACCGTTCAGGACATAGGAGTAGGCCAGGACTTCATGAATAAAACAGCAAAAGCATTGGCAACAAAAGCCAAATAGACAAATGGGACCTACTCAAACTCCACAGCTTCTGCAAGGCAAAAGAAACAATCACTAGAGTGAATCGGCAATGATCAAAATGGGAAAAAATCTTTGCAGTTCACACATCTGACAAAGGGCTGATATTCAGAATTTACAAAGAACTCAAACAGATTTACAGAAAAAAAACAAACAAGCCCATTTAAAAATGGGCAAAGGATATAATCAGACACTTTACAAAAGAAGACATACATGAGGCCAAGATACATATGAAAAAGTGCTCATCATCACTCGTCATTAGAGAGATGCAAATCAAAACCACATTGAGATACCATCTCACGCCAGTTAGAATGGCGATCATTAAAAAATGTGGAGACAGCAGATGCTGGAAATGATGTGGAGAAATAGGAACACTCATACACTGTTGGTGGGAGTGTAAGATAGTGAAACCATTGTGGGAGACAGTGTGGCGATTTCTCAAGGACCTAGAAGTAGAAATACCATTTGACCCAACAATCTCATTACTGGGTATAAATCCAAAAGACTATAAATCGTTCTACTATAAGGACACATGCACACGAATGTTCATTGAAGCACTCTTTACAATAGCAAAGAACTGGAACCAACCCAAATGCCCAAGAATGATAGACTGGAGTGGGAAAATGTGGCACATATACACCATGGAATATTATGCAGCAATTAAAAATGATGAGTTTGTGTCCTTTGTAAGGACCTGGATGAATCTGGAGAACATCATTCTCAGCAAAGTGACACAGAACAGAAAAAGAAATACCGCATATACTCACTCATACGTGGGTGAGATAAATGAGAACACATGGACACAGAGAGTCGGTCTACTATACACTGGAGTCTATTGGGGGGACTGGGGAAGGGACAGCGGGGGGGGGCTGGGGAGGGATACCCTGGGGATGAATGCCAAGTGTGGGTGAAGGGGAGGAAGGCAGCAAAACACACTGCCATGGGCGTACCTATGTAAGTACCTTGCACGTTCTGCACATGTACCCCAAATCCTATAATGAAATAAAATTTTATTTAAAAAAGAACTTTATTGAATAATTTACAATGGAGCAGTAGTCAGGTGTCTATTTTATATGGCCTCTCATTTAAAGTTTCAGTAAATAATAAACTTCTGTGGAATAATCGGGACACTGTTTAAGATAGCCATGGATTAAGTGTTTTCCTGAATGATACATACCTGGGTGATAGGAGTCTATTTCATATGAACTCTAATTCTGGGTTTCCCAGAGTAATACACACCTGGGGTAGTGTCAGGAGTCTATTTAGTAATCCCACTCATTCGGAACCTGTTTGAGTAATGCACCCATAAAGAATAATGAGGAGTCTATGTCATACGGCTACTCATTCAGACAAGCAGTGAGTAACGCACATGTGGAGTTATTAGAAGTCTGTTTTATATGGCCACCCATTCGCAGCCTCACTGAATATTACACACTTGTGATATAGGCTGGAGTCTATTTTATATGGCCACTCATTCTGAGAATCACTGAATAATGAACACCTGCGGGATAGTCAGAAGTCTCTTTCCTATGGTCACTCATTGAGAGCCTCACTAAATGTACACACCTGGGGAAATAGTCAGGATTTATTTTATCTCCTCATTCAGATTCTAACTAAATAGTGCACACCTGTGGAGTAGTCAGGAGACTTTTTCATGTGGCCTCTCAGAGTGTCACTGAATAATGTGGTGTAGTCATGAGTCTATTTTATGTAGACACATATTCAGAGCCTCGGTGAATAAGACAGACCCTTTCTATAGTAAGAAATCTAATTAATATGGCCACATCTTCTGAGCCTCACTGAATAATACACACCAGGGGAATAAATTGCAGTCTATTTTCGATAGACATTCATTCAGAGCCTCGTTTAATAACGCACACCTGTGGAGTAGTCAGTAGTCTATTTCATTTAGACACTCATTCATAGCCTCAGTAGATAATATGCACGTATGGATTAGTCAGGATTCCATTTTATTTGGCCACTGACTCGTAACCTCAGTGAATAATGCACAAATGTAAAGTACTCAGCACTCTATTTCATATGGCCACTCATTTAGATATTCACTGAATAATACAAATATTTAAGATAGACAGCATCCTGTTTCATATGGTAACACAAGAGGAGCCTCACTGCATAATACACACCTGGGGTAGTTTTATGAGCCTAATTTATATAGCCTCTCATATACATCCTCAGGGAATAATGCACACGTATGGAATAGACACCAGTCAATTTTATATGGCCACAAAATCAAGCCTGAGTGGGTAATACACAACTTTGTAATAGTCACTAGTCTATTTCATAGGCCCAAATATTCAGAGTCAGAGTCAGAAAAACACACATGTAGACTAGTCAGGAAACAATTTCATATGGCCAAAGTTTCAGAGCCTCACTGAGTGATACATACCTGGGGAATACTCAGGACACTATTACATATGACATCTAATTCAGAGCTACATTGAATAAGGAACACCTGTATTGTAGTCAGAATTCTATTTCGTCTAGCCACATATATAGATCCTAACTGAGTAACATACACCTTGGGGAATGTCAGGATTCTATTTCGTATAGCCACTCATTTAGAGCCAAATGTATAAACGCATGCCTGAGGAGTATTCAGGAGTCTCTATTTCATGGCCACACATTCAGAGCCTTACAGAATAATACTAACCTATGGAAAACTCAGGAGTGTATTCCACATGGCCACTTATTCAGATCCTCAGTGAAGAATCATGTATATCTGGAAAATACTCAGGATTCTATTACATAGAGCCACATATTCAGAGACTCACTGAATAATGCACACCTGGGAAATAGTCTGAAGAATATTTGATATGACCGTTCACCCAGTGACTCAGTGAAAATTGCACAGCTGAGAAATAGTCAAGAGTATAGATACAGGAGTCTATTTTATGTGGTCACTCATTCAGAAACTCACTGAAAAATACACACCTTGGAAATAGTCGGAGTCCAGGTTATATGGCCACTCAATCACAGCATTACCGAATAATGCACAATGGGGAAATAGTAAGGAGTCTATTTTATATGGCCTTTCATTCCGAGCTTTAGTGCATAATAAACAGCTGTGGAGTAGTCAGGACCCGATTTAAGGTACCCTCAAATTAAGCAGCCCCGTGAATGATACACACATGTGTGATAGTCAGGAGACTATTTGATATGGACACTCATACAAAACCTCTTCGAATAATGCACATTAGGAAAATAATCACTAGTCTATTTCATATGATGATTCATTTGGAGAGTCAAAAAATAACACACATGGAGAGACTCGCAAGATGGTGTCGTAGAAGCAACTCAGGATTGCAGCTCTCAGTGAAGGCACAGAGGGTGAGTCCTAGCCACATTCTCGGATGGACCTTTTTTGCCCACAGAGCATTGAAAGTCCCAGGTGTGGCAGAGACACGAGATGCTTTGCCGGCTAACGCAGCTGGCTCACGTGGCCGCTTCGGCTGGCTCTGCAGCGGGACCCCACACGGAACTCACTGGTCTGGGTGCTCCGTTAAATTGGCAATCTGAGATTTAGAAGGGCAGATTGGCATGTCCATCTGCTTGAATGGGACTTGGACAGAGAGCCAGACCAGGAGTTTCCTGTGAAGGGTGATCTGAGCCAGTGCAGTGGGCAGTGGCATGGATCTCAGTGCCCTATCGGCAGGCTACTGGGGCGCCAGTGAGAGAGTCCACATTTCAGCTTGTGGAGAGGGAGTGAGAGAGAGAGAGGACGGACTCTGAGGCAGGGAGCTGGGTGATCGGGCTCCGTGGTCCCACCCTCACACGGATAAGTAGGGCGGCGACTGGAGACACTTGGGGCTGAGAGTTTTGCTGCCGGCATCTAGGATGGTGTAGCGTGTTGAGGGAGGGGCGTCCACCATTGCTGACACAATCGGCCCCTACTGAAGTACCGCCCAGGGCTGACGCAGGCTGTGGTTGTTGAGGCAACTTGCCATAACAGAGAGACTCCGCCAGGAGTGCTCCACAGCAGAAGGGAGCCCAGCAGCAACAGGGTGGACCCGCGCTAGCGGGTCAGAGCCCCGGCAGGCAAATAGTGAATAGACTGCCACCTAGTGGGGCAGGAAAGTGCAACAGATACTCATAAAGAAAGCCTGAACTCCCTGAGACAGAGCAACTAAGGGGGGAAAAAAAGGTGGTGTTTTATGAGTTCTATTGCAGCAGACATAAACAATCTTCCAACAACCCTGAATGAACAACGGAGCTCACAACTCAGCACTGGAGCTCCTATAAAGCACAGACCCTCTCCTTAAGCAGCTCCCTGACCCCTGTACATCCAAAGAGTAACCCCAAAAAAGAACTAATCAGACTGACATTTGGTGGGCATCATTCTGGAACAAAGCAGAAAAATAAACTGGTATCATCCCTCAATGTTCCACAGCTGTTACAAGTATACTCCAGACAAGCAGGGCCTCGAGTGGAAATCAGCACTCATACAGCAGAGGGGCTAGACCATTAGAAGGAAAACTAAGTAACAGAAATACTTCATCATCAACAATCTCAGCATCCACAAAGAGACCGAATTGAAAAATCAGCAACTACTAAGACGACAGGAGGATAAATCCATAAAGATGGGAAAAACCAGCGCAAAAAGAAGGAAAACACCCGAAACCAAAACACTTCATCTCGTACAAAGGAACAAAATTCCTCACCAGCAAGGGAAAAAAACTGGACGGAGAATGAGTGTGACGAAATGACGGAATCAGACTTCAGAAAGTGGGTAATGACAAACTTCATTGAGCTAAAAGAACATGTTCTAATTCAGTGCATAGAAACTAAGAATCTTGAAAAAAGATTCGAGGAATTGATAACAAGAATGGACAACTTAGAGAGGAATATGAATGAATTGAAGGAGCTGAAAAACACAACACAAGAACTTCGTGAAGCATGCACAAGTTTCAACAGCCGAATTGACCAAGCAGAAGAAAAAATATTAGAAATTGAAGATCAACTCAATGAAATAAAACGTGAAACCAAGATTAAAGAAAAAAGCACAAAAAGGAATGAACAAAATCTCCAAGAAATGTGGGACTATGTGAAGAGACCCAACTTACGTTTGATAGGTGTACCAGAATGTGATGAAGAGAATGAATCCAAGTTGGAAAACACTCTTCAGGATATTATCCAGGAAAATTTCCCCAACCTAGCAAGACAGGTGAATACTCAACTCCAGGAAATACAGAGAACACCACAAAGATACTCCGCAAGAAGAGCAACCCCAAGGCACATAATGGTCAGATTCACCAGGGTTGAAATGAAAAAGAAAATACTAAGGGCAGCCAGAGAGAAAGGTCGGGTCACCCACAAAGGGAAGCCCATAAGACTCACAGCAGATCTCTCGGCAGAGACTCTACAAGCCAGAAGAGAGTGGGGTCCAATATTCAACATCCTTAAAGAAAAGAACTTTCAACCCAGAATTTCATATCCAGCCAAACTGAGCTTCATAAGTGAAGGAAAAATAAAATCCTTCATGAACAATCAAGTACTCAGAGATTTTGTCACCACTAGGCCTGCTTTACAATAGCTCCTGAAAGAGACACTACACATAGAAAGACTTAAACGTAAGACCTGACACCATAAAAACCCTACAAGTAAATCTAGGCAAAACCGTTCAGGACATAGGAGTAGGCAAGGACTTCATGAACAAAACACCAAAAGCATTGGCAACAAAAGCCAAAATAGACAAATGGGACCCAATCAAACTCCACAGCTTCTGCACGGCAAAAGAAACAGTCACTAGAGTGAATCGGCAGCCATCAGAATGAAAAAAAATCTTTGTAGTTTACATATCTGACAAAGGGCTGATATCCAGAATTTACAAAGAACTCAAACAGAATTACAGAAAAAAAACAAACAAGCCCATTCAAAAATGGGCAAAGGATATGAACAGAAACTTTATAAAAGAAGACATACATGAGGCCAACAAACATATGAAAAAGTGCTCATCATCATTGGTCATTAGAGAGATGCAAATAAAAACCACATTGAGATATCATCTCACACCAGTTAGAATGGCGATCATTAAAAAATCTGGAGACAGCAGATGCTGGAGAGGATGTGGAGAAATAGGAACACTCTTACACTGTTGGTGGCAGTGTAAATTAGTTCAACCATTGTGGAAGACAGTGTGGCGATTCTTCAGGGACCTAGAAATAGAAATTCCATTTGACCCAGCAATCCCATTACTGGGTATCTATCCGAAAGACTATAAATCGTTCTACTATAAGGACACATGCCCACGAATGTTCATTGCAGCACTGTTTACAATAGCAAAGACCTGGAACCAACCCAAATGCCCATCGATGATAGACTGGACTGGGAAAATGTGGCACATATACGCCATGGAATATTATGCAGCAATCAAAAATGGTGAGTTTGTGTCCTCTGTAAGGACATCGATGAATCTGGAGAACATCATTCTCAGCAAACTGACACAAGAACAGAAAAAGAAATACTGCATATACTCACTCATAGGTGGGTGAGAAAAATGAGAACACATGGACACAGAGAGGCGGTCTACTATACACTGGGGACTGTTGGGGGAAATGGGGGAGGGACAGCGGGGGGAACTGGGGGGGATAGACTGGGGATGAATACCAAGTGTGGGTGAGGGGGAGGAAGGCAGCAAAACACACTGCCATGTGTGTACCTATGCAACTATCTTACACGTTCTGCACATGTACCCCAAAACCTATAATGCAATAAAAATTTAAAAAAAAAAAAGAAAGAAAAAAACAACCGGTACCAGCCATCCTAAACGCATAACAAATGTTAAAGACCATCAACAAAATGAAGAATCTACATGAACCAACGGGCAAAACAGCCAGCTAGCATCAAAATAGCAGTATCAAACTCACACATAACAATATTAACCCTAAATGTAAATGAGCTAAATGCACCAATCAAAAGACACAGACTGGCAAATTGGATAAAAAACCAAAACCCATCGGTGTGCTGTATCCAGGAAACCCACTTCACACGCAAAGATAAACAAAGGCTCAAAATAAAAGGATGGAAGAAGATTTACCCAGCAAATGGAGAGCAAACAAAAAAGCAGGAGTTGCAATTCTCGTCTCTGATAAGGTAGACTTTAAAGCAACAAAGATCCAAAGGGACAAAAAGGGTCATTACATAATGGTAAAAGGATTGATACAACAAGAAGAGCTAACAATTCTAAATATATACGGACCCAATGCAGGATCACCCAGATATATAAGGCAAGCTCTTAATGACTTGCGAAGAGACTTGAACTCCCACACAATAATAGTGGGAGACTTTAACACTCCATTGTCAATATCACACAGATCAACCAGACAGAAAATTAACAAGTATATTCAGGACTTGAAATCAGACCTAGAACAAGCAAACCTGAGAGACATTTACAGAACTCTCCACCCCAAATCCACAGAATATACATTCTTCTCAGCACCCCATCACATCTACTCCAAAATTGACCACATAATTCGAAGTAAAGCACGCCTCAGCAAACGCAAAACAACGGAAATCATAACAAACCGTCTCTCAGACCATAGTGCAATCAAGTTGGAACTCAGAATTCAGAAAATAACTCAGAACCGCACAGCTTCATGGAAACTGAACAACTGGCTCTTGAATATTGATTGGATAAACAATGAAATGAAGGCAGAAATAAAGAAGTTCCTTGAAACCAACGAAAATGAAGACACAACGTACCCAAATCTCTGGGATACATTTAAAGCAGTCTGTAGAGGAAAATATATAGCAATAAGTGCCCACATGAGAAGAGTGGAGAGATCCAAAACTGACACCCTATCATCAAAATTGAAAGAGCTAGAGGAGCAAGATCAAAAATGCTCAAAACCTAGCGGAAGACAAGAAATAACTAAGATCAGAGCAGAACTGAAGGAGATAGAGACAAGAAAAACCCTTCAAAAAACCAACAAATCCCAGAACTAGTTTTTCGAAAAGATCAACAAAATAGACAGACCACTAGCCAGACTGATAAAAAAGAAAAGAGAGAACAAACAAAGAGATGCAATAAAAAACGATAATGGGGAAATCACCACAGATTCCACAGAAATTGAAACCATCATCAGAGAATACTACAAGCAACTCTATGCACATAAGCTAGTAAATCAGGAAGAAATGGATAAATTCCTGGATGCCTGTGTCCTCCGAATCCAAAACCAGGAGGAAGCCGAAAGTATGAATAGACCAATAACAAGGTCTGAAGTTGAGGAAGCAATTAAAAGCCTACCTCACAAAAAAGCCCATGTCCAGATGGGTTCACAGCTAAATTCTACCAGACACACAAACAGGATCTGGTACCATTCCTTCTGAAACTATTCCAAATAATCCAAAAAGAGGGAACCCTTCCCAAATCATTTTATCAGACCAACATCATCCTGATACAAATACCTGACAGACTCAACAAGAAAAGAAAACTTCAGGCCAATATCCATGAACATAGATGCAAAAATCTTCAATAAAATACTGGCAAACCGATTGCAACAGCACATTAAAAATCTTATCCATCATGAACAAGTAGGATTCATCCCGGGGATGCAAGGCTGTTTCAACATATGCAAGTCTATAAATGTAATTCATCACATAAACAGAAGCAAAAACAAAAACCACATGATTATCTCAATTAACGCAGAGAAGGCATTTGACAAATTTCAACAGCCCTTTATGCTAAAAACCCTCTATAAACTTGGTATTGATGGGACATATCTCAAAGTAATAAAAGCTATTCACGACAAACCAACAGGCAATATCATACTTAATGGGCAAAAACTGGAAGCATTCCCTTTGAAATCTGGCACTAGAGAAGGATGCCCTCTCTCAGCGCTCCTATTCACCATAGTACTGGAAGTTCTAGCCAGAGCAATCAGGCAAGAAAAGGAAATAAAGGGTATTCAAATAGGAAAGGTGGAAGCCAAATTGTCTCTATTTGCAGACGACATGATAGTATACCTAGAAGACCCCATCACCTCAGCCCAAAAGCTCCTGAAACTGATAAGCAACTTCAGCAAAGTCTCAGGATATAAAATCAATGTTCAAAAATCACAAGCATTCCTATACACCAATAACAGATTTAAAGAGAACCAAATCAAGAACGAACTGACATTCACAATTGCTACAAAGAAAATAAAATACCTAGAAATACAACTCACAAGGAATGTAAGGGACCTCTTTAAGGAAAACTACAAACCACTGCTCAACGAAATAAGAGAGGACACAAACAGATGGAGAAACATTCCATGTTCATGGTTAGGAAGAATCAATATCATGAAAATGGCTATACTGCCCAAAGAAATTTCCACAATCAATGCTATCCCCATCTAACAACCATTGAATTTTTTCACAGAACTGGAAAAAAAACACCATGAATTTCATATGGAACCAAAAAAGAGCCAGCATAGCCAAGTCAATTTTAAGCAAAAAGAACACAGCGGGAGGCATCACACTACCAGACTTCAAACTATACTACAAGGGTACAGTAATCAAAACAGCATGATACTGGTACCAAAATAGAGATATAGACCAATGGAACAGAACAGAAGCATCGGAGGCAACACAACCTATCTATGGCCATATTATCTTTGATAAACCAGAAAAAAACAAGCAATGGAGAAAGAATTCCTTATTTAATAAATGGTGTTGGGAAAACTGGCTAGCCACGTGCAGAAAGCAGAAACTAGACCCCTTCCTGATACCTTACACTAAAATTAAATCCAGATGGATTAAATACTTAAACGTAAGACCTGACACCATAAAAACCCTAGGCAAAACCATTTAGGACATAGGAGTAGGCAAGGACTTCATGAATAAAACACAAAAAGCATTGGCAACAAAAGCGAAAATAGACAAATGAGACCTAATCAAACTCCACAGCTTCTGCACGGCAAAGGAAACAGTCACTAGAGTGAATCGGCAACCATCATAATGGGAAAAAATCTTTGCAGTTTACACATCAGACAAAGGGTTGATATCCAGAATTTACAAAGAACTCAAACAGATTTACAGGAAGAAAATAAACAAGCCCATTCAAAAATGGTCAAAGGATATGAACAGACACTTTACAAAAGAAGACATACATGAGGCCAAGAAACATATGAAAAAATGCTCATCATCACTGGTCATTAGAGAGATGCAAATCAAAACCACATTGAGATACCATCTCACGCCAGTTATAATGGCGATCACTAAAAAATATGGAGACAGCAGATGCTGGAGAGGATGTGGAGAAATAGGAACACTCTTACACTGTTGGTGGGAGTGTAAATTAGTTCAACCATTGTGGAAGACAGTGTGGCGATTCCTCAGGGACCTAGAAATAGAAATTCCATTTGACCCAGCAATCCCATTACTGGGTATATATCCAAAGGACCATAAATCATTCCACTATAAGGACACATGCACACGAATGTTCATTGCAGCACTGTTTACAATAGCAAAGAACTGGAACCAACCCAAATGCCCAACGATGATAGACTGGACTGGGAGAATGTGGCACATAGACACCATGAAATATTATGCAGCAATCAAAAATGATGAGTTTGTTTCCTTTGTAAGGACATGGATGCATCAGGAGAACATCATTCTCAGCAAACTGACAGCAGAACAGAAAAAGTAATACCGCATATACTCACTCATAGGCGGGTGATATAAATGAGAACACATGGACACAGAGAGGCGGTCTAGTATTCACTGGGGTCTATTGGGGGGAATGGGGGAGGGACACCGGGGGGGCTGGGGAGGGATAGCCTGGCGATGAATGCCATGTGTGGGTGATGGGGAGGGAGGCAGCATAACACACTGCCACGTGTGTACCTATGCAACTATCTTGCACGTTCTGCACATGTACCCCAAAACCTATAATGCAATAAAAATTAAAAAAAAATATAACGCACACCTGTGGCGTAAAATGGGGTCTATTTCATAATGCCACTCTTTCAGTGTTTCAGTGAATAATATGTACATCTGATAAGACAGGAATCTTTCTCACACGGCCACTCGTTCTAGGCCTCTGTGAATAATAATTTCCTCTGAAATAGTCAAGGGTCTACTTCAAAGTTCTACACATGCAGAGTCTCTGTGATTAATGCACAACTAGGCAATACACAAGAGTCTCTTTTTTATGCCCAATTCGTCAGAGTCTCATTCAATAATACACACCTGGAAAGATTTAAGAGTCTACTTCATGTAACCACTCATTTAGAGCCTCAGTGAATAATTCACACCAGGGTAATAGTCGAGTATTTTTTATATGGCCACTCATTCTGCACCTCCCTGAATGATACACACCTGAGGAATCCTCAGGATTTTATTTTATACTACCACTCATTTATAACCTTATTGTATAATTCAAAATGGAGCATTAGTCAGGTGTCTATTTTATATGGCCCCTCATTTAAAGTTTCAGTGAATAATGTACTTCTATGGGGTAATCAGGATGCTGTTTAAGATAGCCACGAATTAAGTGCCCTTCTGAATGATACACAAGTGAGTGAAAGAAGTCTATTTCATGTGAACTCTAATTCTGGGTATCGCTGAGTAATACACACCTGATGGAGTGTCAGGAGTCTATTTGGTATGGTCACTCATACAGAACCTTTTTGAATAATTGACAAATTTTGAATAATGAGGAATCTATGTAATACGGCTACTCATTCAGGCAAACAGTGAATAACGCACATGTGGAGTAATTAGAAGTATGTTTTATATGACCCCTCTTTCACAGAATCACAGAACATTACACAATTTTAATACAGTCTGAGGTCTATTTTTATGGCCACTCATTCAGAGAATCACTGAATAGTACACACCTGCAGAATAGTTAATAGTCTCTTTCCTATGGCCACTCATTAAGAGCCTCACTAAGTGTACACACCTGGGGAAATAGTCATGATTTACTTTTATCCTTTCATTCGGAGTCTCACTAAATAATGCACACCTGTGGAATAGTCAGGAGACTCTTTCATGTGGCCTCTCATTCAGAGTGTCACCAAATAATATGTTGTAGTCAGGAGTTTATTTTATGTAGTCACTTGTTCAGAAACTCACAAAAGAATACACACCTTGAGAATAGTCACAGTCCAGGTAATATGGCCACTCAATCACAGAATTACCGAATAATGCACAATGGGGTAATGACAAAGGGTCTATTTTATATGGCCTCATTCAGAGCTTCAGTGCATAATAAACAGCTGTGGAGTATTCAGGACCCTATTTAAGGTAGCCTCAAATTAAGCAGCATTTCGAAAAATACACACATGTCTGATAGTCAGGAGACTATTTGAAATGGACATTCATAGAGAAACTCTTCGAATACTGCACATGTGGGGAATAATCACTAGACAATTTCATATGATAATTCGTTTGGAGAGTCACAAAATAATGCAAAACTCTGGAGTAAAATGGGGTCTATTTCATAAGGCTACTCTTTCAGTGTTTCAGTGAATAATTTGTATATCTGATAAGTCAGAAATCTCTTTCATATGGCCACTCGTTCAGGGGCTCTGTGAATAATACTCCCTTCAGAAATAGTCAAGGGTCTACTTCAAATAACTACACATTCAGAGTCTCTGTACATAATGCACATCTGGGCAATACACAAGACTCTCTTATTTTTGCTCACTTAGTCAGAGTCGCATTCAATGATATAGATCTGGGGAAGAGTTAAGAGTCTACTTTCTGTTGCCACTCATTTAGAGCCTCAGTGAATAATGCACACCAGGGTAAGAGTCGAGCATTTTTTATATGGCCACTCATTCTGTGCCTCCCTGAATTATACACACCTGGGGAATCCTCAGGATTCTATTTTATACTACCACTTATTTAGAAACTTATTGAATAATTCACAATGTAGCAATAGTCAGGTGTCTATTTTATATGGCCTCTCATTCAAAGTTTCAGATAATTATGAACTACTATGGAGTAATCAAAACGCTGTTTAAGATAGCTATGAATTAAGTGCCTTTTTGAATGATACACACCTGGGTGGTAGTCAGGAGTCTCTTTTATACGAATTCTAATTCTGGGTATCACTGAGTAATACACACTTGTGGGAGTGTCAGTAGTCTTTTTGGTATAGACACGCATACAGAACCTGTTTGAATAATGGAAACATGAAGAATAATGAGGAGTCTATGTCATATGGCTACTCATTCAGACAAACAGTGAATAAAGCACATGTGAAGTAATTAGAAGTTTGTTTTATATGGCCCCTTTTTCACAGCCTCACAGAACATTACACACTTGTGATATAGTCTGGAGTCGATTTTTTATGGCCACTCATTCAGAGAATCACTGAATAATGCACACCGGTGGAATAGTCAGAATTCTCTTTCCTATGGCCACTCATTGAGAGCCTCACTAAATGCACACACCTGGGGATAGAGTCAGGGTTTATTTTTATCCTTTCATTCAGAGTCTCACTAAATAATGCACACCTGTGGAATAGTCAGAAGACTTTTTCATGTGGTCTCTCATTTGGAGTGTCACTGAATAATGTGCTGTATTCCGGAGTCTATTTCATGTAGACACATATTCTGAGCCTTAGTAAATAAGAGAGACCCTTGCTATAGTAAGAAATCTAGATAATATGGACACATCTTCGGAACCTCGCTGAATAATACACATCTGGAGAATAATTTTGAGTCTATTTTTGATGGACATTCATTCAGAGCCTCCGTGAATAATGTACCCTTGTAGAATAGCAAGAAGTCTATTTTATTTTGACACTCATTCATAGCCTCAGTGGATAATATGCACGTGTGGATTAGTCAGGATTCCAGTTTTTTCTTAATTTTAAATTCTTTTTGCATTTTAAGGATTGGGTTACATGTGCAGAACGTGCAAGATAGTTGCATAGGTACAAACATGGCAGTGTGTTTTGCTGCCTTCCTCCACTTCACCCACCCTTGACATTTTTCTCCAGGCTATTCCTCCCAACTCTTCCCGCCGCTGTCCCTCCCCCATTCCCCCAATAGGTTCCAGTGTGTAGTAGACACTCTCCCTGTGTCCATGTGTTCTCATTTCTCTCACCCACCTATGAGTAAGTATATGCGGTATTTCCTTTTCTGTTCTTGTGTCAGTTTGCTGAGAATGATGTTCCCCAGATTCATCCATGTCCTTACAAAGGACACAAACTCATGATTTTTGATTTCTGCATAATATTCCATGGTGTATATGTGCCACATTTTCCCAGTCCAGTCTATCATTGATGGGCATTTGGGTTAGTTCCAGCTCTTTGCTATTGTAATCAGTGCTGCAATGAACATTCGTGTGCATGTGTCCTTATAGTAGAACGATTTATAGTCTTTTGGATATATACCTAGTAATTAAATTGCTGGGTCAAATAAAATTTCTATTTCCAGGTTTTTGAGGAATCGCCACACTGTCTTCCACAATGGTTGAACTAATTCACACTCACACCCAACAGTGTAAGAGTGTACTTATTTCTCTACATCCTCTCCAGCATCTGTTGCCTCCAGCTTTTTTAATGATTGCCATTCTAATCAGCGTGAGATGGTATCTCAATGTGGTTTTGATTTGCATCTCTGTAACGACCAGTGATGATGAGCATTCTTTCATGTGTTTGTGGGCCTCATGTATGTCTTCTTTAGTAAAGTGTCTGTTCATATCCTTTGCCAATTTTTGAATGGGCTTGTTTGTTTATTTCCTGTAAATCTGTTTGTGTTCTTTGTAAATTCTGAATATCAGCTTTTTGTCAGATGCGTAAACTGCAAATATTTTTTTCCCATTCTGATGGTTGCCGATTCACTCTAGTGACAGTTTCTTTTGCGGTGCGAAAGCTGTTGTGTTGGATTAGGTCCCATTTGTCTATTTTGGCTTTTGTTTCCAATGCTTTTGATGTTCTGGTCATGAAGTTTTTGCCTTCTCCTATGTCCTGAATGGTTTTGCCTAGATTTTCTTCAAGGGTTTTTATGGTGCCAGGTCTTATGTTTAAGTCTTTAATGTATCTGGAGTTAATTTTAGTGTAAGGTTTCAGGAAGGGGTCCAGTTTCTGCTTTCTGCACATGGCTAGTCAGTTTTCCCAACACCATTTATTAAACAGGGAATCCTTTCCCCATTGCTTGTTTTTGTCTCATTTATCAAAGATTATATTGTTGTAGATATGTTGTGTTGCCTCTGATGCCTCTGTTCTGTTCCATTGGTTTATATCTCTGTTTTGGTACCAGTACCATGCTGTTTTGATTTGCTACAAGAAGGCTTGTAGTATAGTATGAAGTCCGGTAGTGTGATGCCTTCCACTGTGTTCTTTTTGCTTAGAATTGACGTGGCTATACGGGCTCTCTTTTGGTTCCATATAAAGTTCATGTTGTTTTTCTCCAGTTCTGTGAAGAAATCCAATGGTAGTTTGATGGGGATAGCATTGATTGTGTAAATAACTTTGGGCAGAATAGCCATTTTCACGATATTGATTCTTCCTAACCACGGAAATGGAATGTTTCTCCATCTGTTTGTGTTCTCTCTTATTTCGTTGAGCAGTGGTTTGTAGTTTTTTTTGAAGAGGTCCCTTACGTTCCTTGTGAGTTGTATTCCTAGGTATTTTATTTTCTTTGTAGCAATTGTGAATGGCAGTTCGTTTGTGATTTGGTTCTCTTTAAGTCTATTATTGGTGCATAGGAATGCTTGTGATTTTTGCACATTGATTTTATATCCTGAGAGGTTGCTGAAGTTGCTTATCAGTTTCAGGAGTTTTTGGGCTGAGGCGATGGGGTCTTCTATGTATCCTATCATGTCGTCTGCAAATAGAGACAATTTGGCTTCCACCTTTCCTATTTGAATACCCTTTTTTTTTCTGATTGCTCTGACTAGAACTTTCAGTACCATGTTGAATAGGAGTGGTGAGAGAGGGCATCCTTGTCTAGTGCCGGATTTCAAAGAGAATGCTTCCAGTTTTTGCCCATTGCTTATGATATTGGCTGTTGGTTTGTCACAAATAGATTTTGTTTCTTTGAGATATGCTCCATCAATACCAAGTTTATTGAGGGTTTGTTACATAAAGGGCTGTTGAATTTTGTCAAATGCCTTCTTTGCGTCAATTGAGATCATGATGCGTTTTTTGTTTTTGGTCCTCTTTATGTGGTGAATTACATTTATAGACTTGCATATGTTGAACCAGCCTTGCATGCCCGTGATGAATCCTTCTTGATCATGAAGGATAAGCTTTTTAATGTGCTGTTGCTATAGGTTTACCAGTATTTTATTGAAAAATTTTACATCTGTGTTCATCATTGATATTGGCCTGTAGTTTTCTTTTCTTTTTGGGTCTCTGCCGGGTTTTGGTATCAGGATGATGTTGGTCTCATAAAATGATTTGGGAAGAGTTCCCTCTTTTTGAATTATTTGGAATAATTTGAGAAGGAATGGTACCAGCTCCTCTTTCTGTATCTGGTAGAACTTGGCTGTGAACACATCTGGACCTGGGCTTAATTGCTGCCTCAACTTCAGACCTTGTTATTGGTCTATTCATAGTTTCGGCTTCCTCCTGGTTTAGGCATGGAAGGACACAGGCATCCAGGAATGTATTCATTTCTTTCTGGTTAACTAGTTTATGTGCATAGAGTTGTTTGTAATCTCTGAGTTCTTGCTTGTTGGCAAACGATTTTATTCTTCCTTCACTTATGAAGCTCAGTTTGGCTGGATATAAAATTCTGGGTTGAAAGATCTTTTCTTTTTTTTATATTAATTTTTTATTGTATTATAGGTTTGGGGTTAAATGTGCAGAACGGGCAAGATAGTTGCATAGGTACACACATGTCAGTGTGCTTTACTGCCTTCCTCCCCTTCACCCACCCTTGGAATTTATACCCAGGCTATCCCTCCCTACCACACGCCACTGTCCCTCCCCCCTTCCACCCAATAGATCCCAGTGTGTAGTAGACCCCCTCCTTGTGTCCATGTGTTCTCATTATTCTCACCTGCCTATGAGTAAGAAAATGCGGTATTACTTTCTCTGTTCTTGTGTCAGTTTGCTGAGAATGATGTTCTCCAGATTCATCCATGTCCTTACAAAGCACACAAACTCATCATTTTTGAATGCTGCATAATATTCCATGGTGTATATGTGCCTCATTTTCCCTGTCCAGTCTATCATCGATGGGCATCTGGGTTGGTTCCAGGTCTTTGCTATTGGAATCAGTGCTGCAATGAACATTCGTGTGCATGTGTCCTTATAGTAGAATGATTTATAGTCCTTTGAAAATATACCCAGTAATGGGATTGCTGGGTCAAATGGAATTTCTATTTCTAGGTCCTTGAGAAATCGCCACACTGTCTTCCACAGTGGTTGAACTAATTTACACTCTCACCAACAGCCTAAGACTGTTTTTTTTTCTCCACATCCTCTCCAGCATCTGCTGTCTCCAGATTTTTTCATGATCGCCATTCTAACTGGTGTGAGATGGTATCTCAATGTGTTTTTGATTTGCATCTCTCTAATGACCAGTGATGATGAGCATTTTTTCATGTGTTTGTTGGCCTCATGTATGTCTTCTTTTGTAAAGTGTCTGTTCATATCCTTTGCCCATTTTTAAATGGGCTTGTTTTTTTTTTCTGTAAACCTGTTTGAGTTCTTTGTAAATTCTGGATATCAGCCCTTTGTCACATGCGTAAACTGCCAAGATTTTTTTCCATTCCGATGGTTGCCGATTCACTCTAGTGACGGTTTCTTTTTCCGTGCAGAAGCTGTGGAGTTTCATTAGGTCCCATTTGTCTATTTTGGCTTTTGTTGCCAATGCTTTTAGGGTTTTGGTCATGAAGTCCTTGCCTACTCCTATTTTCTGAATGATTTTGCCTAGATTTTCTTCTTGGGTTTTCATGGTGTCAGGTCTTATGTTTAAGTCTTTAATCCATCTGGAATTAATTTTAGTGTAAGGTGTCAGGAAGGGGTACAGTTTCTGCTTTATGCACTTGGCTAGCCAGTTTTCCCAACACCATTTATTAAACAGGGAATTTTTCCCCCACTGCTTGTTTTTGTCTGGTTTATCAAAGATTATATGGTTGTAGATAGGCTGTGTTGCCTCCGATGCCTCTGTTTTGTTCCACTGGTCTATATCTTTCTTTTGGTACCAGTACCATGCTGTTTTAATTACTGTAGCCATGTAGTATAGTTTGAAGTCTGGTAGTGTGACGCCTCCCGCTGTGTTCTTTTTGCTTAGAATTGACTTGGCTATGCGAGCTCTCTTTTGGTTTCATATGAAGTTCATGGTGCTTTTTTCCAGTTCTGTGAAGAAATTCAATGGTACTTTGATGGGGATAGCATTGATTGTGTAAATTACTTTGTGCAGTATAGCCATTTCCATGATATTGATTCTTCCTAACCATGAATATAAAATGTTTCTCCATCTGTTTGTGTCCTCTCTTATTTCGTGGAGCAGTGGTTTGTAGTGTTCCATGAAGAGGTCCCTTACGTTCCTTGTGAGTTGTATTCCTAGGTATTTTATTATTTTTTTTTTTGTAGCGATTGTGAATGGCAGTTCGTTCTTGATTTGGTGCTCTTGTAGTCTGTTATTGGTGAATAGGAATGCTTGTGATTTTTGCACATTGATTTTATATCTTGAGACTTTACTGAAGTTGCTTATAAGTTTCAGGAGCTTTTAGGCTGAGGTGATGGGGTCTTCTAGGTATACTATCATGTCGTCTGCAAATAGAGACAATTTGGCTTCCATCTTTCCTACTTGAATACCCTTTATTACTTTTTCTTGCCTAATTGCTCTGGGTAGAACTTCCAGTACTATGTTGAATAGCAGTGGTGAGAGAGGGCATCCTTGTCTAGTGCCGGATTTCAAAGGGAATGCTTCCAGTTTTTGCCCATTCAGTATGATATTGGCTGTTGGTTTGTCATAAATAGCTTTTATTACTTTGAGATATAGTCCATCAATACCAAGTTTATTGAGGGTTTTTAGCATAAAGGGCTGTTTAGTTTTGTCAAATGCCTTCTCTGCATCAGTTGAGATTATCATGAGGTTTTTGTTTTTGCTTCTGTTTATGTGATGAATTACATTTATAGACTTGCGTATGTTGAACCAGACTTGCATCCCCGGGATGAATACTACTTGTTCATAATAGATAAGTTTTTTAATGTGCTGTTGCAATCGGTTTCCCAGTATTTTAATGAAGATTTTTGCATCTAGGTTCATCATGGCTATTGGCCTGAAGTTTTCTTTACTTGTTGAGTCTCTGCCGGTTTTGGTATCAGGATGATGTTGGTCTCATAAAATAATTTGGGAAGGGTTTTCTCTTTTTGAATTATTTGGAATAGTTTCAGAAGGAATACTACCAGTTCCTCTCTGTGTGTCTGGTAGAATTCGGCTTTGAACCAATCTGGACCTGGGATTTTTTTTGTGTTCTGGGCTCTTAATTTCTGCCTCAACTTTAGACCTTGTTATTGGTCTATTCATAGTTTAGGCTTTCTCCTTGTTTAGGCTTGGGAGGACACAGGTGTCGAGGAATTTATTCATTTCTTCCTGGTTTACTAGTTTATGTGCATAGAGTTTTTTGTAGTATTCTCTGATGATGGTTTGAATGTCTGTGGAATCTGTGGTGATTTCCGCATTATCTTTTTTTTATTGCATCTATTTGGTTGTTCTCTCTTTTTTTTATCAGTCTGGCTAGTGGTCTATCTATTTTGTTGATCTTTTCGAAAACGCAGCTCTGGGATTTGTTGATTTTTTGAAGGGCTTTTCTTGTCTCTATCTCCTTCAATTCTGCTCTGATCTTTGTTATTTCTTGTCTTCAGCTAGGTTTTGAGCTATTTTGGTCTTGCTCCTCTAGCTCTTTCAATTTTGATGATAGTGTGTCAATTTTGGATCTCTCCACTCTTCTCATGTGGGCTCTTATTGCTATATATTTTCCTATACAGACTGCTTTAACTGTTTCCCAGAGATTCTGGTACGTTGTGTCTTTGTTCTCTTTGGTTTCAAAGAACTTTTTTATTTCTGCCTCCATTTCACTGTTTATCCAATCAAAATTCAAGAGCCAGTTGTTCAGTTTCCATGAAGCTGTGAGGTTCTGAGCTATTTTCTGAATTCTGAGTTCCAACTTGATTGCACTATGTTCTGAGAGACTGTTTTTTATGACTTCAGTTGTTTTGCATTTGCTGAGGAGTGCTTTACTTCCAATTATGTGGTCAATTTTGGAGTAGGTGTGATGTGGTGTTGAGAAGAATGTATGCTCTGTCATTTGTGGTGGAGAGTTCTGTAAATGTCTATCAGGTTTGCTTGTTCCAGGTCTCAGTTCAAGTCCTGGATATCCTTGTTAATTTTCTGTCTGTTTGATCTGTTTGATATTGACAGTGGAGTGTTGAAGTATCCCACTATTATTGTGTGGGAGTCTAAGTCTCTTTGTAAGTCGCTAAGAACTTGCCTTATATATCTGGGTGCTCCTGCATTGGGTCCGTATGCATTTAGAATCGTTAGTTCTTCTTGTTGTATCGATTCTTTTACCATTATGTAATGACCTTCTTCTTCCCTTTTTATCTTTGTTGATTTAAAGTCCATTTTATCAGAGACGAGAATTGCAACTCCTGATATTATTTGCTCTCGATTTGCTTGGTAAATCTTCCTCCATCCCTTTATTTTGAGCCTTTGTGTATCTTTGCATGTGACGTGGGTTTCCTGGATACAGCACACCGATGGGTTTTATTTTTGTATCCAATTTTCCAGTCTGTGTCTTTTGATTGGTGCATTTCGCCCATTTAGATTTAGGGTTATTATTGTTATGTGTGAATTTGATACTGCTATTTTGATGCTAGCTGGCTGTTTTTCCCATTGGTTTCTGTAGATTCTTCATTTTGTTGATGCTTTTTGTTATTTGGTATGCTTTTATGATGGCTGGTACTGGTTGTTTCTTTCTATGTGTAGTGCCTCTTTCAGGAGCTCTTGTAAACAGGCCTATTGGTGACAAAATATCTGAGTACTTGCTTGTTTATGAAGGATTTTATTTTTCCTTCACTTATGAAGCTCAGTTTGGCTGGATATGAAATTCTGGGTTGAAAGTTCTTTTCTTTAATGATTTTGAATATTGGCCCCCAATCTCTTCTGGCTTGTAGAGTCTCTGCCAAGATATCTGTTGTGATTCTGACAGGCTTCCCTTTGTGGGTGACCCGACATTTCTCTCTGGCTGCCCTTAGTATTTTCTCCTTCATTTCAACCCTGGTGAATCTGACGATTATGTGCCTTGGGGTTGCTCTTCTTGCGGAATATCTTTGTGGAGTTCTCTGTATTTCCTGGAGTTGTGTATTGACCTGTATTGCTAGTTTGGGAAAATTTTCCTGGATAATATTCTGAAGAGTATTTTCCAGCTTGAATTCATTCTCTTCATCACATTCTGGTACACCTATTAAATGTAGGTTGGGTCTCTTCACAGAGTCCCACATTTCTTGGAGATTTTGTTCATTCCTTTTTATGTTTTTTCTTTAATCTTGGTTTCTCGTTTTATTTCATTGAGTTGATCTTCAACTTCTGAATATTCTTTCTTCTGCTTGGTCAATTCGGCTGTTGAAGCTTGTGCATGCTTTGCGAAGTTCTTGTGTTGTGTTTTTCAGCTCCTTCAATTGATTCATATTCTTCTCTAAGTTGTCCATTCTTGTTATCAATTTTTCGAATCTTTTTTTACATCTTTTTTCAAGGTTCTTAGTTTCTTTGCACTGATTTAGAACATGTTCTTTTAGCTCAGTGAAGTTTTTTATTATCCGCTTTCTGAAGTCTGATTTCGTCATTTCGTCACACTCATTCTCCGTCCGGCTTTGTTCCCTTGCTGGTGAGTTTTTTTCCTTTGTAGGAGGTGAGGTATTTTCGTTTCTGGTGTTTTTCTCCTTATTGCTCTGGTTTCTTCCCATCTTTATGAATTTATCCACCTGTCGTCTTAGTAGTTGCTGATTTTTCAATTGGGTCTCTGTGTGGACGCCCAGATTGTTGTTGAGGAAGTATTTCTGTTAGTTACTTTTTCTTCTAATGGTCTAGCCCCTCTGTTTTTTGAGTGCTGTGGTCCACTCCAGGCCCTGTTTTTCTGGGGTACACCTGTAGCAGCTGCAGAACAGTGAAGGATGCTATCAGTTTCCTCTCCTGCTATCTTTGTTCCAGAACGATGCCCGCCAAATGTCAGTCTGATTAGTCCTTTTTGGGGTGCCTCTTTGGATATACAGGGGTCAGGGAGCTGCTTGAAGAGATGGTCTCTGCTTTTTAGGAGCTCCAGTGCTGAGCTGTAAGCTCTGTTGTTCATTCAGAGTTGTTGGGATGATGTGTTTATGTGTGCTGCAGCAGAACTCATAACCCCCCCTTTCTTCCCCCTTAGATGCTCTGTCTCTGGGAGTTGGTTCTTTCTTTATGAGTATCTGTTGTGCTGTCCTGCCCCACTAGGAGGCAGTCTATTCACTATTTGCCTGCCAGGTCTCCACCCTGCTAGTGTGGGTCCACCGTGCTGCAGCAAGGCTCTGTTCTGCTGTGGAGTGCTCTCTGTTATGGCAGGTTTCCTTGGCTATGGCAGGCTGCGTCAGCCCTGGGCGGTACTTTAGTAGGGATGGATTGCGTCCATATTGGTGGACGCCCCTCCCCCACTGGGCTGCACCGTCCTAGATGCCGGCAACAAAACTCTCAGCCCTGAGCATCTCCAATGGCCACCCTGCCTGTCCCTGTGAGGCTGGGACCCGCTGAACCCGATCACCCAGCTCCCTGCCTCAGAGTCCATCCTCTCTCTCTCTCTTCCTCTCCCCAAACTGAACTGTCGTCTCTCTCACTGGCACCCCAGTAGCCTTCCAATAGGGCACTGGGATCTGTGCATTCTCCTGTGCCGCTGCCCACTGCACCAGCTCAGATCACGTTTCCCAGTGATCTCCTAATTTGGCTCATTGTCCAAGTCCCGTTCAATCAGATGGACATGCCAATATGCCCTTCCAAATCTCAGATTACCGGTTTAACAGGGCACCTGGACCAGTGTGTTCCATGCTGAGTCCCGCTGCACTACGGCGCCAGCCGATCTGGCTGCGCTAGCAGGCTGCGCTTGCGTCCCGTGTCTCTCCCACACCTGGAACTTTCAAAGTTCTGTGGGCAAGAAAGGTCCATCCGAGAATGTGGCTATGACTCACCCTCTGTGCTTTCACTGAGTGCTGCAATCCCGAGTCACCTCTACGACGCCATCTTCAGCATTACCTTTTCTTGCGTTGCCTTGCCTGGCATTGCCTTGTCTTGCCTAGAATTGCCTTGCCTGGAATTGCTTTTTCTTTCTTTTCCATGTTTTTTTTTGCCTTGCCTGGAATTTTCTTGCGTTGCCATGCATTGCCAAGCCAGAGAGTAAGGTCAGGTTACCCACAAAGGGAAACCTATTATACTTACAGCAGATCTCTCAGCAGAAACTCTACAAGCCAGAATAGAGTGGGGGCTGACATTTAATATCCTTAAAAAAACAGAACATTCAGCCCAGAATTTCATATCCTGCCAAACTAAGCTTCACAATTGAGGAAAAATAAAATCTTTTATGAACAAGCAAGTACTCAGATATTTTATTACCACCAGGCCTGCTTTACAAAAACTTCTGAAAGTAGCATTACACACAGAAAGGAACAACCAGTATTAGCCTTTCTAAAAATATACCAAAAAGTAAAGAGCATCAACATAAAGAAGAATTTACATCAAATGGCAGTAATCTTAAATTGAAATCGACTAAATTCCCCAATCAAAAGATACAGCCAAAACCTAACGGTATACTACATCCAGACCAATTTCATATCAAAAAATACACAAAGACTCAAAACAAAGGGTTGGAGAAATATTTACCAACCTAATGGAGAACAAAAACAAATAAAACAAAAAGGAGTTGCAATTCATGCTTTTGATAAAACAGATTTCAAACCAAAAAAGATAGAGTGGTATAAGGATCAATGCATTTTAATACCCAGAGACATAAGACCCATAAAGAGATTTAGATTCAATGAGACAGAAAATTAATAAAGATATTCAGAATCTGAACTCAGGTCAGTAACAAGTAAACTTAATAAGCACTTGTAGAGCTCTCCACTTTAGATACATAAAATATACATTCTCCACTTTAAATACACAAAATAAGGATCGGCCATTATTAATACCCATTTATAGTATAAAGCAATATTCCTTTTCTCTCTCCCTCTTTTTCTTCCTCTCTTTTTCTTTCCAAAACAAAGAAAAAGTAATTCCACCCAAGGCAATTTCAGGCAAGGCAAGGCAATTAAAAGCAAGGCAATTTCAGGCAAGCAAATTACATGCAATACAATTTCAGGCAAGGCAAGGCAATTACAGGCAAGACAAGGAAAGAAAAGGCAAAACAATTCCAGGCACAGCAATTCCAAGCAAGGCAAAGCAAGGCAAGGCAAGGCAAGAAAATATCAGGCAAGGCAATTTCAGACAAGGAAAGACAAGACAACGAAAGGCAATGCAAAACAAGGAAAGGCAAGACAATTCCAGGCAAGGCAAGGCAATCCCATGCAAGGCAATTCCAGGCAAGACAAGACAAGAAAAATACGGCAATTCCAGGCAAGGCAAGGCAAGGCACGGCAATTCCAAATAGGGCAATTTTAAACAATTCAAGGCAAGGCAGGGCAATTTCAGGCAGGGCCATTTCAGACAACGCAAGACAAGGCAATTCTAGGCAAGAAAATTTCGGGCAAGGAAAGGCAAGGCAAGTTAATTCGAAACAAAGCCAATTCAGTCAAGGCAAGGCAAGGCAATTTTAGGAAAGGCTATTCTAGTGAAAGCAAGGCAACGCAATTCCAGGCAAAGCAAGGAAAACCTGGGCAAGGCAATTCCATGCAAGAAAATTTCAGACAAGAAAAGACAATGAAGGCAAGGCAAAACAATTCCAGGCTAGACAAGACAAGGCAATTCCAGGCATGGCAATTCCAGGCAAGGCCACGTAAGGCAAGCCTATGCAATTCTAGGCAGGGCAGTTTTAGGGAAGAGAAGGCAATGCACAGAAAGGCAATTCCAGGCAAGACAAGAAAAGGCAATTCCGGTCAAGGCAATAAGAGTCAAGTCAAGGTAAGGCAGGGCAATTCCAGACAAGGGAAGGCAAGACAAGTAAATTCTTGGTAAGGCAATTTCAGGCAATTCAAAACAAACCAAGGCAAGGCAATTCCAGGCTAGTCAATGCAAGGCAATAAAAGGAAATTCCAGGCAAGGCAAGAAAGTTTTAGGCAAGGCAATTTTAGGCAAGGCAAGGCAAGGCAAGGCATGGCAATTTCAGCCAAGGCAATTTCAAGCAAAGAAAAACAAGGCAAGGCAAGCCAATTTCAGGCAAGGTAATTTGAGGTAAGGAAAGAAAAGGCAAAGAAGGGCAACTCCAGGCAAGGCAAAACGAGGCAGAGCAAGGTAGGGAAATTCCAAGTAAGGCAATTTGAGGCAAGGCAAGACAAGGCAAAAAAAGGACAATTCCGGGCAAGGCGATTTTAGGCAAGACAATTCCAAGCAAGGCAAGGCAAGACAAGTCAAGTCAAGGCAAGTCAAGGAAAGGGAATTTCTGACAACAAAATTCCAGGCAAGGCAAGGCAATTCCAGGCAAGGTAAGGTAAGGCAAGGCAATGCAATTCTAGACAAAAAAATTCCAGGCAAGGCAAGTCAATTCCAGGCAACTCAATTCAAGGTAATGCAAGTCAAGGCAATTTCAGGCCAAGCAATTGCCAGAAAGGCAACTCCAGGAAAAGCAAGTGAAGACAAAGCAGGTTAAAAAAATTCCACGCAAGCAACTTAAGCAAAGTCTCAGGATATAAAATCAATGTTCAAAAATCACAAGCATTCCTATACACCAATAACAGACTTAAAGAGAACCAAATCAAGAACGAACTGCCATTCATAATTGCTACAAAGAAAATAAAATACCTAGGAATACAACTCACTAGGTATGTAAGGGACCTCTTTAAGAAAAACTACAAACCACTGCTCAACGAAATAAGAGAGGGCACAAACAGATGGAGAAACATTCCATGCTCATGGTTAGGAAGAATCAATGTCGTGAAAATGGCTATACTGCCCAAAGTAATTTACACAATCAATGCTATCCCCATCAAACTACCATTGAATTTCTTCACAGAACTGGAAAAAACCACCATGAATTTCATATGGAACCAAAAAAGAGCCCGCATAGCCAAGTCAATTCTAAGTAAAAAGAACACAGCAGGCGGCATCACGCTACCAGATTTCAAACTATACTACAAGGCTACAGTAATCAAAACAGCATGGTATTGGTACCAAAACAGAGATATAGACCAATGGAACAGAACAGAAGCATCGGAGGCAACACAACCTATCTATGGCCATATTATCTTTGATAAACCAGACAAAAACAGGCAATGGGGAAAGGATTCCCTATTTAATAAATGGTGTTGGGAAAACTGGCTAGCCATGTGCAGAAAGCAGAAACTGGACCCCTTCCTGACACCTTACACTAAAATTAACTCCAGGTGGATTAAAGACTTAAACGTAAGACCTGACACCATAAAAACACTAGAAGAAAATCTAGGAAAAATCATTCAGGACATAGGAGTAGGCAAGGACTTCATGACCAAAACACCAAAAGCATTGGCAACAAAAGCCAAAATAGACAAATGGGACCTAATCAAACTCCACAGCTTCTGCACAGCAAAAGAGACAGTCACTAGAGTGAATCGGCAACCATCAGAATGGGAAAAAATCTTTGTAGTTTACACATCTGACAAAGGGCTGATATCCAGAATTTACAAAGAACTCAAACAGATTTACAGGAAAAAAACAAACAAGCCCATTCAAAAATGGGCAAAGGATATGAACAGAAACTTTACAAAAGAAGACATACGAGACCCGGCAAAATGGCGTCGTAGAAGCGACTCAGGATTGCAGCTCTCAGTGACGGTGCAGAGGGTGAGTCCTAGCCGCATTCTCGGATGGACTTTTCTAGCCCACAGAGCGTTGAAAGTCCCACAGGACGCTAGTAAAGTAAAACCGGCTAACGCAGCCCTCTGGCGTGGCCGCTTCGGCCGGCGCCGCTTCGGCCGGCGCTGCAGCAGGACCCGGCACGGAACTCACTGGTCTGGGCGCCCTGTTAAACCAGCAATCTGAGAGTTTGAAGGGCAGATTGGCGCGTCCATCTGATTGAACGGGACTTGGACAGTGAGCCAGACCAGGAGTTTCCTGGGAGTTTCCTGGGAAGCGTGATATGAGCCGGTGAAGTGGGCAGCGGCACGGGAGATCGCACGGATCCCAGTGCCCTATCGGTAGGCTCCTGGGGCGCCAGTGAGAGAGTTGAACTTTAAGCTCACGGAGAGGGAGGGAGAGAGAGAGAGGACGGACTCTGAGGCAGGGAGCTGGGTAATTGGGCTCAGCGAGTCCCACCCTCACAGGGACAAGCAGGGCAATGACTGGAGACACTTGGCGCTGAGAGTTTTGCTGCCGGCATCTAGGACGGTGCAGCCCGGTGAGGGAGGGGCGTTCACCACCGCTGACACAATCCGCCCCTATTGAAGTACTGCCCAGGGCCGAAGCAGCCTGCCGTTGCTGAGGCAACCTGACATAACAGAGAGACTCCCAGGAGACGGGAGCTCTCCACAGCAGAAGGGAGCCTAGCAACAGGGCAGAACCGCGCTAGTGGGTCAGAGCCCCGGCAGGCAAATAGTGAATAGACTGCCAACTAGTGGGGCAAGACAGTGCAACAGATACTCATAAAGAAAGCCCCAATTCCCTGAAACAGTGCATATAAGGGGGGGAAATAAAAGGGTGGTGTTTTATGAGTTCTATTACAGCAGACATAAACAACCTCCCAACAACACTGAATGAACAACGGAGCTCACAGCTCAGCACTGGAGCTACTATAAAGCACAAACCGTCTCCTTAAGCAGCTCCCTGACCCCTGTATATCCAGAGTCACCGCAAAAAAAGGACTAATCAGACTGACATTTGGCGGGCATCATTCTGGAACAAAGACAGCAGAAGAAGAAACTGGTAACATCCCTCACTCTTCCACAGCTGATACAGGTATACTCCAGACAAACAGGGCCTGGAGTGGACTTCAGAACTCATACAGCAGAGGGGCTAGACCACTAGAAGGAAAACTAAGTAACAGAAATACTTCATCATCAACAATCTCAGCATCCACACAGAGACCCAATTGAAAAATCAGCAACTACAAAGACGACAGGCGTATAAATCCATAAAGATGGGAAGAAACCAGCGCAAAAAGGAGGAAAACACCCGAAACCAAAACACCTCACCTCCTACAGAGGACCAAAACTCCTCACCAGCAAGGGAACAAAGCTGGACGGAGAATGAGTGTGACGAAATGATGGAATCAGACTTCAGAAAGTGGATAATGAGAAACTTCATTGAGCTAAAAGAACATGTTCAAAATCAGTGCAAAGAAACTAAGAACCTTGAAAAAAGATTTGAAAAAAAATTCGAGGAATTGATAACAACAATGGAAAACTTAGAGAGGAATATGAATGAATTGAAGGAGCTGAAAAACACAACACGAGAACTTCGTGAAGCATGCACAAGTTTCAACAGCCGAATTGACCAAGCAGAAGAAAGAATATCAGAAATTGAAGATCAACTCAAAGAAATAAAACGTGATACCAAGATTAAAGAAAAAAGCACAAAAAGGAATGAACAAAATCTCCAAGAAATGTGGGACTATGTGGAGAGACCCAACCTACGTTTGATAGGTGTACCAGAATGTGATCAAGAGAATGAATCTAAGCTGGAAAACACTCTTCAGGATATTATCCAGGAAAATTTCCCCAACCTAGCAAGACAGGTCAATACTGAACTCCAGGAAATACAGAGAACACCACAAAGATACTCCGCAAGAAGAGCAACCCCAAGGCACATAATCGTCAGATTCACCAGGGTTGAAACGAAGGAGAAAATACTTAGGGTAGCCACAGAGAAAGGTCAGGTCACCCACAAAGGGAAGCCCATCAGACTCACAGCAGATCTCTCGGCAGAGACTCTACAAGCCAGAAGAGAGTGGGGGCCAATATTCAACATCCTTAAAGAAAAGAGCTTTCAACCCAGAATTTCATATCCAGCCAAACTGAGCTTCATAAGTGAAGGAAAAATAAAATCCTTCACAACAACCAAGTACTCAGAGATTTTGTCACCACTAGGCCTGCTTTACAAGAGCTCCTGAAAGAGGCACTACACATAGAAAGAAACAACCAGTTCCAGCCATCCTAAAAGCATACCAAATGCTAAAGACCATCAACAAAATGAAGAATGTACATGAACCAATGGGCAAAACAGCCAGATAGCATCAAAATGGCAGTATCAAATTCACACATAACAATATTAACCCTGAATGTAAATGGGCTAAATGCACCAATCAAAAGACACAGACTGGCAAATTGGATAAAAAACCAAAACCCATCAGTGTGCTGATTTCAGGAAACCCACCTCACACACAAAGATACACAAAGGCTCAAAATAAAAGGATGGAGGAAGATTTACCAAGCAAATGGAGAGCAAAAAAAAGCAGGAGTTGCAATTCTCATCTCTGATAAAATAGACTTTAAAGCAACAAAGATCAAAAGGGACAAAGAAGGTCATTACATAATGATAAAAGGATCGATACAACAAGAAGAGATAACGATTCTAAATATATATGGACCCAATGTAGGAGCACCCAGATATATAAGGCAAGTTCTTAATGACTTACAAAGAGACTTAGACTCCCACACAATAATAGTGGGAGACTTTAACACTCCACTGTCAATAGCAGACAGATCAACCAGACAGAAAATTAACAAGGATATCCAGGACTTGAACTCAGACATGGAACAAGCAAACCTGATAGACATTTACAGAACTCTCCATCCCAAATCCATAGAATATACATTCTTCTCAGCACCACATCACACCTACTCCAAAATTGACCACATAATTGGAAGTAAAGCACTCCTCAGCAAATGCAAAACAACGGAAAACATAACAAACAGTCTCTCAGACCATAGTGCAATCAAGTTGGAACTCATAATTCAAAAAATAACTCACAACCGCACAGCTTCATGGAAACTGAACAACTGGCTCTTGAATGTTGATTGGATAAACAATGAAATGAAGGCAGAAATAAAGAAGTTCTTCGAAACCAATGAGAACGAAGACACAACGTACCAGAATCTCTGGGACACATTTAAAGCAGTCTGTAGAGGAAAATATATAGCAATAAGTGCCCACATGAGAAAAGTGGAGAGATCCAAAATTGACACCCTATCGTCAAAATTGAAAGAGCTAGAGGATTGAGATCAAAAAAGCTCAAAACCTAGCCGAAGACAAGAAATAACTAAGATCAGAGCAGAACTGAAGGAGATAGAGACAAGAAAAACCCTTCAAAAAATCAACAAATCTAAGAGCTGGTTTTTTGAAAAGATCAACAAAATAGACAGACCACTAGCCAGACTGATAAAAAAGAAAAGAGAGAACAACCAAATAGATGCAATAAAAAACGATAAAGGGGAAATCACCACAGATCCCACAGACATTCAAACCATCATCAGAGAATATTACAAACAACTCTATGCACACAAACTAGTAAATCAGGAAGAAATGGATAAATTCCTGGATGCCTGTGTCCTCCCAAGCCTAAACCAGGAGGAAGCCGAAACTATGAATAGACCAATAACAAGGTCAGAAGTTGAGGCAGCAATTAACAGCCTACCACACAAAAAAAGCCCAGGTCCAGATGGGTTCACAGCTGAATTCTACCAGACACACAAAGAGGATCTGGTACCATTCCTTCTGAAACTATTCCAAAAAATCCAAAAAGAGGGAACCCTTCCCAAATCATTTTATGAGACCAACATCATCCTGATACCAAAACCTGGCAGAGACTCAACAAGAAAAGAAAACTTCAGGCCAATATCCATGATGAACATAGATGCAAAAATCTTCAATAAAATACTGGCAAATCGATTGCAACAGCACATTAAAAAACTTATCCATCATGATCAAGTAGGATTCATCCCGGGGTTGCAAGGCTGGTTCAACATACGCAAGTCTATAAATGTAATTCACCACATAAACAGAAGCAAAAACAAAAACCACATGATTATCTCAATTAATGCAGAGAAGGCATTTGACAAAATTCAACAGCCCTTTATGCTAAAAACCCTCAATAAACTTGGTATTGATGGAACATATCTCAAAGTAATAAAAGCTATTTACGACAAACCAACAGCCAATATCATACTTAATGGGCAAAAACTGGAAGCATTCCCTTTGAAATCCGGCACTAGATAAGGATGCCCTCTCTCACCACTTCCATTCAACATATTACTGGAAGTTCTAGCCAGAGCAATAAGGCAAGAAAAAGAAATAAAGGGTATTCAAATAGGAAAGGTGGAAGCCAAATTGTCTCTATTTGCAGACGACATGATAGTATACCTAGAAGACCCCATCACCTCAGCCAATAAGCTCCTGCAACTGATAAGCAACTTCAGCAAAGTCTCAGGATATAAAATCAATGTTCAAAAATCGCAAGCATTCCTATACACCAATAACAGACTTAAAGAGAACCAAATTAAGAACGAACTGCCATTCACAATCGCTACAAAGAAAATAAAATACCTAGGAATACAACTCACTAGGAATGTAAGGAACCTCTTTAATGAAAAATACAAACACCTGCTCAACGAAATAAGAGAGGACACAAACAGATGGAGAAACGTTCCATGTTCGTGGTTAGGAAGAATCAATATTGTGAAAATGGCTATACTGCCAAAAGTAATTTACACATTCAATGCTATCCCCATCAAACTACCATTGAATATCTTCATAGAACTGGAAAAAACCACCATGAATTTCATATGGAACCAAAAAAGAGCACGCATAGCCAAGTCAATTCTAAGCAAAAAGAACACAGCGGGAGGCATCACGCTACCAGACTTCAAACTATACTACAAGGCTACAGTAATCAAAACAGCATGGTACTGGTACCAAAACAGAGATATAGACCAATGGAACAGAACAGAAACATCGGAGGCAACACAAAATATCTACAACCATATCATCTTTGATAAACCAGACAAAAACAGGCAATGGGGAAAGGATTCCCTATTTAATAAATGGTGTTGGGAAAACTGGCTAGCCATGTGCAGAAAGCAGAAACTGGACCCCTTCCTGACACCTTACACTAAAATTAACTCCAGATGGATTAAAGACTTAAATGTAAGACCTGACACCATAAAAACCCTAGAAGAAAATCTAGGCAAAACCGTTCAGGACATAGGAGTAGGCAAGGACTTCATGAACAAAACACCAAAATCATTGGCAACAAAAGCCCAAATAGACAAATGAGACCTAATCTAACTCCACAGCTTCTGCACAGCAAAAGAAACAGTCACTAGAGTGAATCGACAACCATCAGAATGGGAAAAAATCTTTGCAGTTTACGCATCTGACAAAGGGCTGATATCCAGAATTTACAAAGAACTCAAACAGATTTACAGAAAAAAAAACCAAACAAGCCCATTCAAAAATGGGCAAAGGATATGAACAGACACTTTACAAAAGATGACATACATGAGGCCAACAAACATATGAAAAAGTGCTCATCATCATTGGTCATTAGAGAGATGCAAATCAAAACCACATTGAGATATCATCACACACCAGTTAGAATGGCGATCATTAAAAAATCTGGAGACAGCAGATGCTGGAGAGGATGTGGAGAAATAGGAACACTCTTACACTGTTGGTGGGAGTGTAAATTAGTTCAACCATTGTGGAAGACAGTGTGGCGATTCCTCAGGGACCTAGAAATAGAAATTCCATTTGACCCAGCAATCCCATTACTGGGTATCTATCCAAAAGACTGTGAATCGTTCTACTATAAGGACACATGCACACGAATGTTCATTGCAGCACTGTTTACAATAGCAAAGACCTGGAAGCAACCCAAATGCCCATCGATGATAGACTGGACTGGGAAAATGTGGCACATATACACCATGGAATATTATGCAGAAATCAGAAATGATGAGTTTGTGTCCTTTGTAGGGACATGGATGAATCTGGAGAACATCATTCTCAGCAAACTGACACAGGAACAGAAAAAGAAATACCGCATATACTCACTCATAGGTGGGTGAATAAAATGAGAACACATGGACACAGAGAGGCGGTCTACTATACACTGGGGACTGTTGGGGGAAATGGGGGAGGGACAGCGGGGGGGGCTGGGGGGTATAGCCTGGGGATGAATACCAAGTGTGGGTGAGGGGGAGGAAGGCAGCAAAACACACTGCCATGTGTGTACCTATGCAACTATCTTGCACGTTCTGCACATGTACCCCAAAACCTATAATGCAATAAAAATTTAAAAAAAAAAAGAAGACATACATGAGGCCAACAAACATATGAAAAAGTGCTCATCATCATTGGTCATTAGAGAGATGCAAATCAAAACCACATTGAGATATCATCTCACACCAGTTAGAATGGCGATCATTACAAAATCTGGAGACAGCAGATGCTGGAGAGGATGTGGAGAAATAGGAACACTCTTACACTGTTCGTGGGAGTGTAAATTAGTTCAACCATTGTGGAAGACAGTGTGGCGATTCCTCAGGGACCTAGAAATAGAAATTCCATTTGACCCAGCAATCCCATTACTGGGTATCTATCCAAAGGACTATAAATCATTCTACTATAAGGACACATGCACACGAATGTTCATTGCAGCACTGTTTACAATAGCAAGGACCTGGAACCAACCCAAATGCCCAACGATGATAGACTGGACTGGGAAAATGTGGCACATATACACCATGGAATATGATGCAGCAATCAAAAATGATGAGTTTGTGTCCTTTGTAGGGACATGGATGAATCTGGAGAACATCATTCTCAGCAAACTGACACAAGAACAGAAAAAGAAATACTGCATATACTCACTCATAGGTGGGTGAGAAAAATGAGAACACATGGACACAGAGAGGCGGTCTACTATACACTGGGGACTGTTGTGGGGAATGGGGGAGTGACAGCCGGGGGGGCTGGGGGGGTGACCTGGGGATGACTACCAAGTGTGGGTGAAGGGGAGGAAGGCATCAAAGCACACTGCCATATGTGTACCTATGCAACTATCTTGCACGTTCTGCACATGTACCCCCAAACCTATAATGCAATAAAAATTTTAAAGAAAATTCCATGCAAGGCAATTCCAGGTAAGGCAAGGCAAGTTAAGACAGAACAATTTCATCCAAGGCAATTCCAGGCAAGGCAAGGCAAGGCAAAACATTTCCAGGCAAGGCAAGGTAAGAAGAGATAATGCAAGTCTAGGCAAGGCAATTCAGGCAAGGCAATTTTAGGTAAGTCAAGGCAAAGTAAGACAAGGCATGGCAGGGCAATTCCAGGGAAGGCAAATGCAGGAAAGGGAAATCCAGGCAAGGCAAAGAAAGGAAACTCAAGGCAATTCCAGGCAAGGCAAGGTAAAGCAAGGAAAAGCAATTCCAGGTAAGGCAAGGCAAGGCAATTCCAGGCAAAGAAAGGCAAGGCAAGTCAAGGCAATTTTAGGCAATTCCAGGCAAGGCAAGGCAAGGCAAGAAAAGGGAAGGCAAGGGATGGCAAGGCAATTTAAAAAAAGGCAATTGCAGGAAAGTCAAGGAAAGGCCAAAGAAGGGAAGGTAAGGGAAGGCAAGGGAAGGCAAGGTAATTTAAAAAAAGGCAATTGCAGGAAAGGCAAGATAAGGCAAGGTAAGGCAAGACAATTCAAAAAAGGCAATTGCAAAAAAGGCAATTCCAGGCAAGGCAAGGCAACACAAAGCAGAGAAAGGAAATTTCAGTCAAGACAATTAAAAGAAAGGAAAGACAGGGCATTTAGAGGCAAGGCAAAACAAGACAAGACAAAACAAATTCCAGGCAAAGCAATTTCAGGCAAGGCATGACAAGGCAAAAAATTTTGAGGAAAGGCAATTCCAAGGAAGGAAAGGTAGGGCAATTTCAGACAGGACAATTCCAGACAAGGCAAAACAAGGCAATTCTATGCAAGACAATTCTGGGTGAGGGAAGTCAAAACATGTTAACCCAAAAGAAGGCAGTTCCAGTAAAGGCAAGACAAGACATGTCAATTCAAGGCAATGCTTTTCCTGCAAAAGCATGGGTAGGCAATTTCAGGCAAGGCAATTCCAGGCAAAGCAAGGGAATGCTGGGTAAGGCAATTCCACCCAAGGAAATTTCAGGAAAGGCAAGACAATGAAGTCAAGGCAATTCCAGGCAAGATAAGAAAAGAAAATTTCAGTCATGAAAATTCCAGGCAAGGCTATGCAATTCTAGGCAGGACAGTTTTAGGCAAGAGAAGGCAATGCATGGCAAGGCAATTCCAGGCAAGGCAAGGCCAGGCAATTTTGGTCAAGGCAATAACAGGCAAATCAAGGCAAGGCAATGCAAGGCAGGGCAATTCCAAGCAGGGAAATTTCAGACAGGGAAGGCAAGACAAGGCAATTCTAGGTAAGGCAATTCCAGGCAAGGCAAGGCAAGCCAAAACAGGTCAATTCCAGACAGGGCAATTCCAGGCTAGGCAAGGTAAGGCAATGCAAGAAAATTTCCTGCAAGGCAAAAAAGTTTTAGGCAAGGCAATTTCAGACAAGGCAAGGCATGGCAATTTCAGGCAAGGCATTTTTAGGCAAGGCAATTGCAAGCAAGCCAAAATAAGGCAAGGCAGGCCAATTCCAGGCAGGGTAATTTGAGGTAAGAAAAGGCAAGGCAAAGCAGGGCAATTCCAGGAAAGGCAATTCAAGGCAAGGCATGGCAGGAAAATTCCAAGTAAGGCAATTTGAGGCAAGGCAAGGAAAGGCAAAATAGGGCAATTCCAGGCAAGGCGATTTCAGGCAAGGCAACTCCAGGCAAGGCAAGGCAATTATATGCAAGAAAAGGCAAGACAAAGCAAGACAATTCCAGACAAGGTAATTCCAAGCAAGGCAAGGCAAGGTAATTTCAGGCAAGGCAAGTTAAGGCAAGGCAATGCAATTCTACACAAGTCAATTACAGGCAAGGCAAAGCAAGGCAATTCCAGGCAAGGCAAAGCAAGGCAATTCCAGGCAAGGCAATTTCCAGAAAGGCAATTCCAGGCAAGGCCAGGCCAGACAAAGTAGAAAAATGCAATTTCAGACAAGGCAATTTCAGCTAAGGCAAGCCAAGGTAATTCAAGGAAAGGCAATTCCAGTCAAGGCAAGGCAAGGCAACACAAGCCAAGGCAATGTCAGGCAAGGAAATGTAAGGTTAGGTAATTAGAAACAAGGCAAATCCAGTCAAGGCAAAACAAAACAAGGCAAGTCCATGCAAAGCTATTTCAGGGAATCAAGCAGGACAATTCCAGGCAAGAAAAAGCAAGGCAATGCAAGGCAATTACAGGCAAGGCAATTTTACCTAAAGCAAGGCAAGGCAAGTCCAGGCAAGGCAATTCCAGGCAAGGCAAGGCAAGTCAAGACACGGAAATGACAGGCAAGGCAATTCCAGGCAAGGCAAGGCAATTCAATTACAGGCAAGGAAATTACAGGCAAGATAATTACAGGCAAGATAATTGCAGGAAAGGCAATTCCAGGAAAGATAAGGTAAGGCAAGGCAATGCAATTCTATACAAAACTATTTCAGGCAAGGCAAGGCAATTCCACACAATGCAAAATAAGGTTTTCCCAGGCACAGCAGTTGTCAGAAAGTCATTTTCAGGCAAGGCAAGGCAAGACAAGACAAGACAAGGCAGGGAAATAAAATTTCATGCAAGGCAATTCCAGACAAGTCAATTTCAGACAAGGCAAGGCAAGACAAGGCAAGGCAAGGCAAAACAATTCTGTGCAAGGGAATTTTAGGCAAAGCAAGGCAAAACAATTCCAGGCAAAGCCAGGTAAGAAAAAGTAATGCAATTCTAGGCAGGGTAATTTAGACAAGGCAATTTTAGGCAAGGCAAGGCAATTTTAGGCAAGGTAAGACAAGGTATGGCAGGGCAAATCCAGAAAAGTCAATTGCAGAAAAGACAAATCCAGGCAAGGAAAGGAAAGGCAAAGCAAGGCAAGGCAATTAAAGTAAAGTCAATTTCAGGAAAGGCAATTTCAGGAAAGGCAATTTCAGTCAAGGCAAGGCAACAAAAGGCAGAGAAAGAAAATTTCATACAAGGCAATTAAAAGTAAAGAAAGGCAGGACATTTACAGGCAAGGCAAAGCATAAAAACACAAAACAGGTTCAGGCAAGGCAACTTCAGACAAGGCATGACAAGGCAAAAAAAATCGAGGCAAGGCAATTCCAGAAAAGTCAAGGCAGGGCAATTTCAGGCAGGGCAATTCCAGACAAGGCAAAACAAGGTAATTCTAGGCAAGGCAATTCCGAGCTAGGAAAGACAAGGCAACATAATTTGAAACAATGCAGTTCCAGTCAAGGCAAGGAAAGGCAAGAAAATTTCAGGCAAAGCTATTCCAGTGAAAGCAAGGCAAGGCAATTTCAAACAAGGCAATTCCAGGAAAGTCAAGGGAAGGCTGAACATGGACACTCCATGAAAGGAAATTCCAGGCAAGGGAAGACAAGGAAGGCAAGGCAATTCCAGACAACGCAATTCCAGGCAAGATAAGACAAGGCAATTCCAGGCAAGGCCATGTAAGACAAGGCAATGCAACTCTAGGCAGGGCTGTTTTAGGCAAGGAAAGGCAATGCAAGGCAAGGCAATTACAGGCAAGTCAAGGCCAGGCAATCTCAGGCAAGACAATTACAGGTAAGGCAAGGCAAGGCAAGGAAGGGGAATTCCAGGCAGGGCAATTACAGACAAGGGAAGGCAAGAAAAGGCAATTCTAGGCAAGGCAATTCCAGGCAAAGCAAGGCAAGGCAATTTCAGGAAGGGAAATTCCAGGCTAGGCAAGAAAATTCAATGCAAGAAAATTCTCAGCAAGGCAAGAAAATTTTAGGCAAGGCAATTTTAGGCAAGACAAGGCATGAAAATTCCAGGCAAGGCAATTCCAGGCAATGCAGAACAAGACAAGGCAGGCCAATTTTAGGCAAAGTAATTCGAGGTAAGGAAAGGCAAGGCAAAGTAGGGCAATTCCCAGCAAGGCAATTTGAGGCAAGGCATGGCAGGGAAATTCCAAGCAAGGCAATTCAAGGCAAGGCAAGGCAAGGCAAAATGGCAATTCCACTCAAGGCAAATTCAGGCAAGGCCAGTCAATTCCATGCAAGAAAAGGCAGGGCAAGGCCAGGCCAGGAAAGGCAAAGAAAGGCAATTCCAGACAAGTTAAATCCAGGCAAGGCAAGGAAAGGTAATTCCAGGCAAGGCAATTTCAGACAAGGCAAGGTAAGGCAAGACAATGCAATTCTAGGCATAAAAATTCCAGGCAAGGCAAAGCAATGGAAGGCAAAGCAATTCCAGGCAAGGCAAAGCAAGGCAATTACAGGCAAGGCAAGGCAAGGCAATTACAGGCAAAGCAATTGCCATAAAGGCAATTACAGGCAAGGCAAGACAAAACAAGGCAGGGAAAGGAAATTCCAGACAAGGCAATTTCAGCTAAGGCAAGGTATGGTAATTTCAGGTAAGGCAATTCCAGTCACGGCAAGGCAAGGCAACGCAAGGCAAGGCAATTTCAGGCAAGGAAAGGTAAGGCAAGGTAATTCAAAACAAGCCAATTCCATTCAAGCAAATCAAGACAAGACAACTCTCAGGAAGGCTATTTCAGGGAAAGCAAGGCAGGAAAATTTCAGGCAAGGAAAAGCAAGGCAATACAAGGCAATACCAGGCAAAGCAATTCCACATAAATCAAGGCAAGGCAATTCCAGGTAAGGGAATGTCAAGCAAAGCAATTCTAGGCAAGGCAAGGCAAGGCAAGACACAGCAATGACAGACAAGGCAATTCCTGGCAAGGCAAGGAAAGGTAATTAATTTTCAGGCAAGGTAATTGCAGAAAAGGCAATTCCAGGCAAGACAAGGCAAGATAACGTAGGGAAAGGCAATTTCAGGCAAGGAAATTTTATGTAAGGCAAGAAAGACAATTCCAAGAAAGGCAACTCCAGACTAGGCAAGGCAATTTAATGAAAGGCAAGGCAAAAAAATTCCAGGCAACACAAGGCAAGGCAAGAAAAGAAAAGAAAAGATGAGGCAAGGCAATTTAAAACAAGGAAATTCCAGGCAAGACAATTCCAAGCAAGGCAATCTCATGCATGGAAAGGCAAGAAAATGCAAAGCAATTCCAGAAAAGTCAATTTTAGACAAGGCAAGTCAAAGCAGTTCCAGGCAAGGCAAGGCAGGGCAATTCCAGGCAAGGCAATTGCAATAAAGCCAATTTCAGGCAAGTAAATTCCAGGTAAGGCAATTGCAGGAAAGGCAATCCCAGGCAAGGAAATTTTAGGTAGGACAAGGCAAGGCCATTCCATTCAAAATAATTTCAGGCAAGGCAAGGCAATTTCAGGCAAGGCAATTCCAGGCAAGACAATGTAATTCTAGGCAAGGCAATTCCAGGCAAGACGATGCAAGGCAAGGAAACTCAATTCCAGGCACGAAAATGCTAGACAATACCAGGCAAGGCAAAGAAAGGCAAGGCAATTCCAGGCAAGACAAAACAAGGATGGCAAAAGAATTCAAGGCAAGGCAAGGCAAGACAAGGCAAAACAAGGCGATTCAAGGCAAAAAAATTCAAGGCAAGGCAAGACAAGGCAAAACAAGGCGATTCAAGGCAAAAAAAAAATTGAGGCAAGGCAAAGCAAGTCAAAGCAAGGCAATTTTAGGCAAGGCAAGGCAAAGAAATTTCAGGCAAGGCAATTGCAGGTAAGGCAAGGCAAATCAAGGTAAGGAAATTCCAGGGAAAGCAATTACAGGCAAGGCAAAGTAAAAACAGTCAAGGCAAGGACATTTCAGCCAATAAAATTCAAGGCAAGGCAATGCAATTCCAAGCAAGACAATTCTAACAAAGACAAGACAAGACAAGTCAAGGCAAAACAACTTTAGGCAAGGTAATTTCAGGTAATGCAAGGCAAGGCAAGGCAAGGCAATGAAAAGAAATTCCAGGCAAATAAATTTCAGGCAAGACAAGGCAATTTCAGGCAAATCAAGGCAAGGCAAAGCAATGTCAGGCAAGGCAAAGCAATTCCAGGCAAAACAATTCCAGGCAAGACAAGGTAGGGCAATTCCAGTCAAGTTAATTTTAGGAAACGCTACACAAGGCAAGGCAAGGCAATTTCCAGCAAGGAAAAGCAAGACAATACAATGCAAGGCAATTCCAGGCAATGCAAATTTAGGCAAGGCAAGGCAAGCCAATTCTAATCAAGGCGATGCCAGGTAAGGCAAGGCAAGTCAGGGAAAGGCAATTCCATGCAAGGCAATTCCAGGAAAGACAAGACAAATAAGGCAATGTCATTCCAGGCAACACAATTCCAGGCAAGAAAAGACAAGACAATTCCAGGCAAGACAATTCCAGGAAAGAGCAGGTAAGGCAATGCAATGCAATCATAGGCCAGGCAGTATTAGGCAAGGGAAGGCAATGAAAGGCAAGGCTATTACAGGCAAGGCAAGGCAAGGCAAGAAAAGACAAGGCAATTCAAAAAAAGAAAATAGCAGGAAAGGCAAATCCAGGCAAGGTAAGGCAAGACAAGGCAAGACAAGGCAAATCCAGGCAAGTTAAGGCAAGACAAGGCAAGACAAAACAACTCCAGGCAAGGCAATTCCAGATAAGGCATAATCAGGCAAGGCAATTCGAGGAAAGGCAATTCCAGAGAAGGCAAGGTAAGGCAATTCCAGGCAACGCAATTCCAAGCACAAAAGGAGAAGACAAGACATGGCCCGACAATTGCAGGCAAGGCAATTCCAGGAAGGCAGGACAAGGCAAGGCAAGACAAATCCAGGCAAGGCTAATAAAGGCAATTACATTCAATGCAAGGCAACACAAGGCAAGACAAGGCAAAGCAATTCCAGAAAACTCAATTCCAGGCAAGGCAGAGCAAGGCAAAACAAGGCAATGCCAGGCAAGGCAACTCCAGGCAAGACAACGCAAGGCAAGGCAAGAAAAGACACGGAAATTCCAGGCAGGGCAATTATAAGCAAGGCAACAAAAGGTAGCACAATTCCAGACAAGTCAAGGCAATGCAATTCTAGTCAGGGCATTTTAGGCAAGGGAAGGCAATGCAAGGCAAGGCAAGGCAATTTAACAAAAGCCAATTGCAGGAAAAGCAATTCCCGGCCAGGCAAGGCAGGACAAGGCATGAAAAGAAAATTCCAGGCAAGGCATATTCAGGTAAGGCAAGGCAGGGCAATTTCAGGCAAGGCAATTTCAGGCAAGACATGGTAATGCAAGGCAATTTTAGGGAAGTCATGAAAAGGCAATTTCAGGCAAGGCAATTACAAACACAGCAGGGGAAGACAAGGCATCGCCAGGCAATTTCAGGCAAGGTAAATGTAGACAAGGTAGGGTGAGGAAAGGCAAGGCAATTCCAAGCAAGGATATTTCAGGCAAGGCAAAGAAAGGCAATTTAAGGCAATTCCAGGCTAGGCAAGACAAGGAAATTCCAGGCAAAGTAAGACAAGGCAATGCAAGGAAAGGCAATTTCAGGCTAAAAAGTTTCAGGAAAGGCAAGGCAAGGCAACTCCAGGCAAGGCAATTCCAGGAAAGGTAGTTTAAAAAACAGGGCAAGCAATGCAGGGCAAGGAAATTCCAGGCAAGGAAATTTCAAGCAAGGCAATTCCATGCAGGACAATTTTAGAAAAGGCAAGGCAAGACAAGGCAACTTCAGGCAAGGCAATGGAAGGCAAGGCAAGGCAATTCTGGGCACAGAAATTTCAGATAAGGCAAGGCAAGTCAAGGCAATTCCAGCCAAGGCAATTCCAGGCAAGACACAAGGCAAGGAAAGGCAACTTAATGAAAGGCAAGGCAAGACAAGGCACGGCAATTTCAGACAGGGCAATTTCAGGCAAGTAAAAATTAGCAGTGTAATTCCTGGCTGGGCAATTTTAGGCCAGAAAAGGCAAGGCAGCACAATTCCAGGCAGGGCAATTTCGGGCAAGGCAATTTCAGTCAAGGCAATTCCAAACACGGCAGGAGAAGACAAGGCATCACCAGGCAATTTCAGGCAAGGTAAATGTAGGCAAGGTAGGGTGAGAAAAGGCAAGGCAATTCCAGGCAAGACAGAGAAAGACAACTCAAGACAATTCCAGGCAAGGCAAGGCAAGTAAATCCCAGGCAAAGCAAGACAAGGAAATGCAAGAAAAGGCAATTTCAGGCTTGATAATTCCAGGCAAGGCAAGTCAAGACAATTCCAGGCAAGGTAGATAAAGAAAAGGCAAGCAACACAAGGCAAGGCAATTTCAGAAAAGGCAATTCCATGCAAGACAATTTCAGAAAAGGTAAGCCAAGACAAGGCAACGTCAGGCAAGGCAATGTAAGGCAAGGCAAGGCAATTCTGGGCATGGCAATTTTAGGTAAGGCAAGGCAAGGCAACACAAGAAAATTCCAGCAAGGCAATTCCACGCAAGACATAGCAAGGCAAGGAAAGGCAAATCCATGAGAGGCAAGGCAAGAAAAGGCAAGGCAATTTTAAACAAGGCAATTTTAGTCAAGTGAAAGCAAGGCAGTGCAATTCCAGGCTGGGCAATTTCAGGCAAGGCAAGGCAAGGCAAAACAATTCCAGGCAGGGCAATTCCAAGCAAGGCAAAGCAAAACAATTATAGGCAAGGCAGTTCCAGGCAGGGCAACTTCAGGCTAGGCAAAACAAGGCAACACAAAAACATTTCAGGCAATGCAAGGCAATTCCAGGCAAGGCAATTCAAGGCAAGGCAAATAAAGAAGAGGCAAAAAAAGGCAAGTCCAGGCAAGGAAATTCTAGGCAAAACTAAGCAAGGCAAGGCAATTCCAGGATAACCAATGGCAACTAAGGCAATTCCAGGCAAGGCAAGGAAAGACAAGGCAATTTTAGACCAGTCTATTCCAGGCAAGGCAAGGCAAAATAATTCTAGGCAAGGCAATAGCAGTCAAGGCAAGGAAAGTCAATTCCAGGCAAGAAAAGGCAAGACAATTTCAGGAATAGCAAGAGAAGGCAAGACAATTAGATGCAAGGCAATTTCAGGCAAGGCAATGAAATTCCTGGAAAGACAATTTCAGGCAAGGCAAGACAAGGCAAGGCAAGGTAAAACAATTCAAAACAAGGCAATTCGAGGCAAGGCAATCTCAGGCAAGGCAAGGCAAGACAAGGCAGTAAAAGGCAATTACAGGCAAGAAAATTTAAGGTAAGGCAAGGCAAGGCAATTCCAGGGAAGAAAATTCCAGGCTAGGCAAGTCAAGGGAATTTAAAGCAAGGCAATTCAATGCAAGGCAAGTCAAGAAATTCCAAGCTAGGCAATTTCAGATAATGCAATGCAAGACAAGGCAGGGCAAGGTAAAGCATGTCAATTCCATTCAATTCCAGAAAAGGCAAGGCAAGAAAATACCAGGCAAGGCAAGGCAAGGCAATTTCAGGCAAGGCAATTCCATGCAAGGTAGTTTCAAGAAAGGCAAGCAACCCAAGGCAAGGCTATTCCAGGCAAGGCAAATTCAGGCAAGGCAATTCCATGCAAGACAATTTCAGAAAAGGCAAGGCAAGACAAGGCAATCCCAGACAAGTCAACCAAAGGCAAGGCAGGACAATTTAGGACACAGCATTTCCAGGTAAGGCAAGGCAAGGCAACTCAATTCCAGGCAACACAAGGCAAGGCAAGAAATGGAAATTCCATGCAAGGCAATGCAAGACAAGGCAAGGCAATTTCAGACAGGGAAATTTTAGGCAAGAAAAGGCAAGGCAGGGCAAATCCGGGCTGGGCGATTTTAGGCAAGGCAAGACAAGGCAGGACAATTCTAGGTAGGGAAATTATGGGCAAGGCAACGCAAGACAATTCTAGGCAATGCAATTCTAGCTAGGCAAGGCAAGGCAAGCCAAGGCAAGGAAATTCAAGAAAAGGCAATTGCAGAAAAATCATCTCCAGGCAAGGCAAGGTGGAACAAAGTAGGGAAAGAAAATTCAAGGCAAGGCAATTTCAGGTAAGGCAAGGCAAGGCAGGGAAAATTCAGAAAAGGCATTTCCAGGCAAGACAACACAAAGCAAGGAAACACAGTTTCAGGCAAGGTAATTCCAGGCAAGGCATGGTAAGGCAAGAAAATTCGAGGCAAGGCAATTCCAGGCAAGGCAATTTCAAGCATGACAGGGGAAGACAAGTCATAGCCAGGCAATTCCAGGCAAGACAATTGCAGACAAGGCCAAGCAAGGCAATTCCTGGCAAGAATGTCCCAGGAAAAACAAAGAAAGGCAACTCAAGACGATTCCAGGCAAGGCAAGGCAAGTCAATGTAATACCAGGCAAAGCAAGACAAGGAAATGCAAGGAAAGAAAATTTCAGGCAAGGCAAAGCAAGAAAAGTTTAGGCAAGGCCATTCCAGGTGAGGCAATTTCAGGCAAGAAAATTTCAGGAAACGCAGTTCCATGCAAGACAATTTCAGGAAAGGCAAGACAAAAAAATTTCTTAAAATGCAGAATATGGCAAGGCAAATAATTTCTGGGAATGAAAATTTAAGGTAAGGCAAGGCAACGCAAGGAAAGAAATTCCAGGAAAGAAAACTCCAGGCAAGGAAAGGCAATTCCAGGCAAGAAAGGGCAAGAAAATTCCAGCAAAGCAAGGCAAAACAAGACAATTCCAGGCAAGGCATTTCCAGGCAAGGCAATTTTAGGCAAGGCAAGGCAAGACAACTCCATGCAAAACAATTTCAGGCAAGACAAGACAAGGAAGGCAAGGCAATTCCAGGCAAGGCAATGAAAGACAAGGCAAGGCAAAACAATTCAAGTCAAGGCAACACAAGGTAAGGCAAAGCAAGTCAAAGCAAGGCAGCACCAGACAAGGAAATGCAAGAGAAGTCACGGCAAGGCAATTTCAGGCAAGGCAATTCCAGGTAAACCAAGGCCAGTCAAGGTAAGGAAATACGAGGAGAGGCAATTCCAGGCAAGAAAAAGCAAGGCAAGTCAAGGCAAGGCAAGTCAAGGCAATGCAATGCAAGGCAAGGACATTCCAGGCAAAGCAATTCAAGGCAATGCCACGGAATTCCAAGCAAGGCAAGCTAAGACAAGTCAATGCAAAACAATTTCAGACAAGGCAATTTCGGGTAAGACAAGGCAAGGAAAGGAAAGGAAAGAAAAGGCAATTCCAGGCAAAGCAATTTCAGGCAAGGCAAGGCAATTCCATGCAAGGCAAAGCAATTTCAGGCAAGGCAAAGCAATTTCAGGCAAGACCATTTTAGTCAAGGCAAGAAAATTTCAAGCAAGGCAAGGCAATTCCATGCAAGGCAATTTCAGGCAAGACAAGAAAAAAAAGACGAGGCAATTCAAGGCATGGCAATTCCTAGGAAGGCAAAGAAAGGCAACTCAAGTCAATTCCAAATAAGGCAAGGCAAGTCAATTCCAGGCAAACAATTCTAGGCAAGGCAAGGCAAGGCAAGGCAGGGCCATTCCAGGCAGGGAAATTCCATATAAGTGAAGGCAAGACAAGGCAATTTCAGGCAAGGCAAGGAAAGCCAAGGCAAGGCAATTCTTGACAGGGCAGTTTCAGGCTAGGCAAGGCAAGGCAATGGAAGAAAATTTCCATCAATACAACAAAATTCCAGGCAAAGCAATTTCAGGCAAGGCAATTCCATGCAAGATAATTTCAGAAAAGTCAAGGCAAGACAAGAAAATTCCAGGCAAGGCAAGGCAAGGCAATTTTGGGTACAAGAATTCCAGGTAAGGCAAGAGAAGGCAAGGAAATTTTAGGCAAGGAAATTCCAGGCAAGACAAGGCAAGGAAATGAAAGGCAATTTTAGGCAAGGCAAGGCAAGACAAAGCAAGGCAATTTCAGACAATGCAATTCCAGGTAAGGAAAGGCAAGGCAGTGCAATTCCATGATGGGCAATTTCAGGCAAGGAAAGGCAAGGCAAAAAAGCTTAGGAAGTGTAATTCCAGGAAAGGCAAGGTAAAACAATTCTAGACAAGGCAATTCCTGGCGAACCAACTGCAAGAAAGGCAATTCCAGGCAAGGCAAGGCAAGGCATGACAAGACAATTCTAGAAAAGTCAATTCCGGGTAAGGCAAGGCAAGGCAATTTCAGGCAAGGCAAGGTGAGGAAATTCCAGGCAAGGCAATGCAAGGAAAGACAATTCCAGGCAGCGCAAGACAAGGCAAGGCAAGGCAATTCTAAAGAAGAAAATTATTTTAAAGGCAAGTCAATGCAAGGAAACTTTAGGCATGCAAATTCCAGGCAAGGCTAAGCAAGGCAATTTCAGGCAAAGCAAATACAGGCAAGGAATTTCCAGGCAAGTCTAGGCAGGGCAAGGCAAGGCAGGGCAAGGCAATGCCAGGCAAGGCAATTCCAGGCAAGGCAAGGAAAAGCAAGGCAAGGTAATGCCAGGCAAGGCAATTTCAGGGTAGGTAAGGCAAGGCATGGCAATTCCAGGCAGGGCAATTTTAGGCAAGGAAACCAAAGATAGCAAAATTCCAGACAATTAAAGGCAATGCAATTCTAGGCAGAGAAGTTTTAGGAAAGGGAAGGCAATGCAAGGCAAGGCAATTACAGGCAAGGCAAGGCAAGGGAAGGAAAGAAAAGGAAAGACAAAGCAAGGAAAGACAACTCAAGAAAAGGCAATTGCATGAATGGTGATTCCAGGCAAGGCAATGCAAGACAAGGCAGGGAAAGAAAATTTCTGGCAAGGCATATCCACGTAAAGCAAGGCAGGGCAATTTTAGTCAAGGCAGTTTCAGGCAAGGCATGGCAAAACAAGACAAAACAACTCCAGGCAAGGTAATTCCAGGCAAGACATGGTACGGCAAGGCAATTTGAGGCAAGGGAATTCCAGGGAAGGCAAGGCAAGGTAATTCCAGGCAAGGAAATTTCACACATGGCAGGGGAAGGCAAGGCATTGCCAGGTAATTCCAGGCAAGGCAAATGCAGGCAAGGCAGGGCAAGGCAAGGCAAGGCAATTCAGGCAATGTAATTTCAGAAAAGGCAAGCAAGGCAAGGCAAGGCAGTTCCAGGCAAAGCAAGGAAAGACAATTAAAATCCGGGCACAGCAATTACAGGCAAGGTAAGGCAAAAAAATTCCAGGAAAGGCAATTTCAGGCAATACAAGGTAAGGCAAAAAAAGTCAATTCTAGGCAAGACCAGACAATTCAAGGAAAGGCAATTGCAGGAAAGGCAATTCCAGGCAAGGCAAGGCAAGACAAGGCAGGAAAATAAAATTTTACATAAGGCAATTCCAGGTAAGCCAAGGCAGGGAAATTCCAGGCAAGGCATGGTAATGCAAGGCAATTCGAAGCATGGCAATTCCAGAGAAGGCGAGGCAAGGACATTCTAGGCAAAACAATTTAAAGCACAACAGGGGAAGACAAGGCATGGCCAGATAATTCCAGGCAATGTAATTGAAGCCAAGGCTAGGCAAGGCAAGACAAGGCAATTCCAGGCAAAGATATTTCAGGCAAGGCAAGGCAAGGCAATTTAAAAGAAAGGCAAATTCAGGCAAGGCAAGGAAAGGCAACACAAGGAAATTCCAGGCTAGGCAAGGTAAGGCAAAAAAAGGCAATTTCAGGCAAGGCAATTCCAGGAAAATCCAGATAAGGCAAGGCAATGAAACTCTGGGCAGGGCAGTTTAGGCAAGATAACACAATGCAAGGCAAAGAAATTTCATGCAAGGCAATTCCAGGCAAGGCACGGCAATACAGGAAAAGAAAATTCCAGGCAAGGCAATTCCGGGTAAGGCAAGACAGGGCAATTTTAGGCAAGGGAAAACAAAACAATTTCGTGCAAAAGAATTCCATGCAAGTCAAGGCAAAACAATTCCAGGCAAGGCAAGGTAAAAAAATGCAATTCTTGGCAAGGCAATTAAGGTAAGGCAATTTTAGGCAAAGCAATGTGAGACAAGGCATGGCATGGCAAGTCCAAGGAATACAATGGCATAAAAGAAAAATCAAGGCAAGGCAAGGAAAGGAAAATCAAGGCAATTTCAGGGAAGGCAGGGAAAGGCAAGGCAAGGGAATGCAAGGCAATTTAATAAAAGACAATTGGATTTTCACAAAATGGCATCGTAGGGACAACTCAGGATTTCAGCTTTCAGTGAAGGTGCAGAGGGTGAGTTTTAGCCGCATTCTCGAATGGTCCTTTTTTGCCCACAGAACGTTAAAAGTCCCAGGTGTGGGAGAGACATGGGATGCTTGCACAGCCGGCTCACGTGGCCGGTTCAGCTGGGCCAGCACCACAGTGCAGCAGCACATGGCACAAAACTTACTGGTCTGGGTGCCCTGTTAAACAGGCAAACTGAGATTTGGAAGGGCAGATTGGCATGTCCATTTAATTGAACGGGACTTGGACAATGAGCCAGACCAGGATATTCCTGGGAAACGGGATCTGAGCCACTGCAGTGGGTAGCGGCACAGAAGATTGCACGAATCCCAGTGCCCTATCGGCAGGCTACTGGGGCGCCAGTGAGAGAGTCGACCGTTCAGCTTGGGGAGAGGAAGAGAGATAGAGAGAGGATGGACTCTGAGGCAGGGAGCTGAGTGATCGAGCTCAGTGGGACCCACCATCACGGGGACAAGCAGAGCAGTGATTGGAGGCGCTTGGGGCTGAGAATTTTCCTCCTGGCATCTAGTATGGTGCAGCCCAGAAGAGGAGTGGCATCCACCATTACAGACACAATCCGCCCCTACTGAAGTACTGACCAGGGCTGACAGCCTGCCATTGCCAAAGCAACCTGCCATAACAAAGGGACTCCACCAAGAGGGCGGAGAGCACCATAGCAGAACGGAGCCCGTGGCAGCAGGGTGGATGCGTGCTAGCAGGGTGGAGCCCCGGTAGGCAAATAGTGAATAGACTGCCACCTAGCAGGGCAGGACAGTGCAATAGATACTCATAAAGAAAGCCCCAACTCCCTGAGACAGAGCATCTAAGGGGAAAATATAGAAAGGTTGTTATGAGTTCTGTTGCAGCAGACATAAACATATCCTCCCAACAGCCCTGAATGAACAACGGAGCTCACAGCTCAGCACTGGAGCTCCTATAAAGCACAGACCGTCTCCTCAAGCAGCTTCTTGACCCCTGAATATCCAAAGAGCCACCCCAAAAAAGGACTAAATAGACTGACACTTGGTGGGCATCATTCTGGAACAAAGATAGCAGAAGAAGAAACTGGTAGCATCCCTCACTGTTCTGCAGCTGCTACAGGTGTATCTCAGACAAGCAGGGCCTTGAGTAGACCTCAGAACTCATACAGTAGAGAAGCTAGACCATTAGAAGGAAAACTAAGTAACAGAAATACTTCATCATCAAAAATCTGGGCGTCCACTCAGAGACGCAATTGAAAAATCAGCAACTACTAAGACGACAGGTAAATAATTCCAAAAAGATGGTAAGAAACCAGGGCAAAAAAGAGGAAAACACACGAAACCAAAACACTTCACCTCCTACAAAGGAACAAAACTCCTCACCAGCAAAAGGAAAAGCTGGCCAGAGAATGAGTGTGACAAAATGACGGAATCAGACTTCAGAAAGTGGATAATGAGAAACGTCAGGGAGATAAAAGAACACGTTCTAAATCAATGCAAAGAAACTAAGAACCTTGAAAAAGATTTGAAAGAAAATTCGAGGAAATGATAACAAGAATGGACAACTTAGAGAGGAATATGTATGAATTGAAGGAGCTGAAAAACACAACACGAGAACTTCGTGAAGCATGCACAAGTTTCAACAACCGAATTGACCAAGCAGAAGAAAGAATATCAGAAGTCGAAGATCAACTCAATGAAATAAAACGAGAAACCAAGATTAAAGAAAAAAGCGCAAAAAAAACATGAACAAAATCTCCAAGAAATGTGGGACTATGTGAAGAGACCCAACCTACATTTAATAGGTGTACCAGAATGTAATGAAGAGAATTAATCCAAGCTGGAAAACACTCTTCAGGATATTATCCAGGAAAATTTCCCCAACCTAGCAAGACAAAACAATACTCAACTCCAGGAAATACAGAGAACACCACAAAGATACGCTACAAGAAGAGCAACCCCAAGGCACATAATCGTCAGACTCACCATGGTTGAAATGAAGGAGAAAATACTAAGGGCAGCCAGAGAGAAAGGTAGGGTCACCCACAAAGGGAAGCCCATCAGACTCACAGCAGATCTCTCGGCAGAGACTCTACAAGCCAGAAGAGAGTGGGGGCCAATATTCAACATCCTTAAAGAAAAGAACCTTCAACCCAGAATTTTACATCCAGCCAAACTGAGCTTCATAACTGAAGGCAAAATAAAATTCTCATAGACAAGCAAGTACTCAGAGATCTTTTCACCACTAGGCCTGCTTTACAAAAGCTACTGAAAGAGGCATTACACATAGAAAGAAACAACCAGTTCCAGCCATCCTAAAAGCATACCAATTGCTAAAGAGCATCAACAAAATGAAGAATCTACATGAACCAATGGGCAAAACAGCTAGCTAGCATCAAAATGGCAGTATGAAATTCACACATAACAATATTAACCCTAAATGTAAATAGGCTAAATGCACCAACAAAAACACACAGACTGGCAAATTGGATAAAAAACCAAAACCCATCGGTGTGCTGTATCCAGGAAACCCATCTCACACGCAAGGATACACAAAGGCTAAAAATAAAGGGATGGAGGAAGATTTACCCAGCAAATGGAGAGCAAAAAAAAGCAGGGGTTGCAATTCTCGTCTCTGATAAAATAGACTTTAAAGCAACAAAGATCAATAGGGACAAAGAAGGTCATTACATAATGGTAAAAAGATCGATACAACAAGAAGAGCTAATGATTCTAAATATATATGGACCCAATGCAGAAGAAGCCAGACATATAAGGCAAGTTCTTAATGACTTACAAAGAGACATATACTCCCACACAATAATAGTGGGAAACTTTAACACTCCACTGTCAATATCAGACAGATCAACTAAAGAGAAAATTAACAAGGATATCCAGGACATGAACTCAGACCTGGAACAAGCAAACCTGATAGACATTTACAGAACTCTCCACCCCAAATCCACAGAATATACATTCTTCTCAGCACCACATCACACCTACTCCAAAATTGACCACATAATTAAAAGTAAAGCACTCCTCCGCAAATGCAAAGCAACTGAAATCATAACAAACAATCTCTCAGACCATAGTGCAATCAAGTTGGAACTCAGAATTTAGAAAATAGCTCAGAACCGCACAGCTTCATGGAAACTGAACAACTGGCTCTTGAATGTTGATTGGATAAACAAAGAAATGAAGGCAGAAATAAAGAAGTTCTTTGAAACCCAAGAGAATGAATTCACAATGTACCAGAATCTCGGGGATACATTTAAAGCAGTCTGTAGAGGAAAATATATAGCAATAAGTGCCCACATGAGAAGAGTGGAGAGATTCAAAATCGAAACCCTATTGTCAAAATAGAAAGAGCTAGAGGAGCAAGATCAAAAAAGCTCAAAATCCAGCCAAAGACAAGAAATAACTAAGATCAGAGCAGAAGTGAAGAACATAGAGACAAGAAAAACTCTTCAAATAATCAATAAATCCAAGAGTTTGTTTTTTGAAAAGATCAACAAAATAGACAGACCACTAGCCAGACTGATAAAAAAAGAGAGAACAACCAAATAGATGCAATAAAAAAAAATAATGGGGAAATCACCACAGATTCCACAGAAATTCAAAGCATCATCAGAGAATACCACAAACAACTCTATGCACATAAACTAGTAAACCAGGAGGAAATGAATAATTTCCTGGACGCCTGTGTCCTCCCAAGCCTAAACCAGGAGGAAGCTGAAACTATGAATAGACCAATAACAGGGTCTGAAGTTGAGGCAGCAATTAAGAGCCTACCACACAATAAAAGCCCAAGTCCAGATGGGTTCACAGCCGAATTCTACCAGACACACAACGAGGATCTGTCACCCTTCCTTCTGAAACTATTCCAAATAATTCAAAAAGAGGGAACCCTTCCCAAATCATTTTATGGGACCAACATCATCCTGATACAAAATCCTGGGAGAGATTCAATAAGAAAAGAAAATTTTAGGCCAATATCCATGATGAACATAGATGCAAAAATTTTCAATAAAATACTGGCAAACAGATTGCAACAGCACATTAAAAAACTTATCCATCATGAACAAATAGGATTTATCCCAGCGATGCAAGGCTGGTTCAATATATGCAAGTCTATAAATATAATTCACCACATAAACAGAAGAAAAAGCAAAAACCACATGATTACCTCAATTGACGCAGAGAAGGCTTTTGACAAAATTCAACAGCCCTTTATGCTAAAAACCCTCAATAAACTTGGTATTGATGGAACATATCTCAAAGTATTAAAAGCTATTTACGACAAACCAACAGCCAATATCATACTTAAAAGGCAAACCTGGATGCATTCCCTTTGAAATCTGGCACTAGACAAGGATGCCCTCTCTCACCACTCCTATTCAACATAGTACTGGAAGTTCTAGCCAGAGCAATCAGGCCAGAAAATGAAATAAAGTGTATTCAAATAGGAAAGGTGGAAGTCAAATTTTCTCTATTGGCAGACGACGTGATAGTATTCTTAGAAGACCCCATCACCTCAGAGCAAAAGTTTCTGAAAATGATAAGCAACTTCAGCAAAGTCTCAGGATATAAAATCATTGTGCAAAAATTACAAGCATTCCTATACACCAATAACAGACTTAAAGAGAACCAAATCAAGAACAAACTGCCATTCACAATTGCTATAAAGACAATAAAATACCTAGGAATACAACTCACAATGAACGTAAGGGACCTACAAACCGCTGCTCAACAAAATAAAAGAGGACACAAACAGATGGAGAAACCTTCCATGTTCGTGGTTAGGAAGAATCATTATCGTGAAAATGGCTATACTGCCCAAAGTAATTTACACAATCAACGGTATCCCTATCAACCTACCATTGAATTTGCTCACAGAACTGGAAAAACCACCATGAACTTCATATGAAACCAAAAGAGAGCCCGCATAGCCAAGTCAATTTTAAGCAAACAACACAGCGGGAGACATTACACTACCAGACTTCAAACTGTACTACAAGTCTACAGTAATCAAAACAGCATGGTACTGGTACCAAAACAGAGATATAGACCAATAGAACAGTACAGAGGCAACGGAGGCAACACAACATATCTACAACCATATAATCTTTGATCAACCAGACAAAACCAAGCAATGGGGAAAGGATTCCCTGTTTAATAAATCATGTTGTGAAAACTGGCTAGCCATGTGCAGAAAGCAGAAACTGGACCCCTTCCTGACACCTTACACTAACATTAACTCCAGATGGATTAAAGACTTAAACATAAGACCTGACACCATAAAAACCCTAGAAGAAAATCTAGGCAAAACCATTCAGGACAAAGAAGTAGGCAAGGACTTCATAACCAAAACACCAAAAGCATTGGCAACAAAAGCCAAAATAGACAAATGGGACCTAATCAAACTCCACAGCTTCTGCACAGCAAAAGAAACAGTCACTAGAGTGAATCGGCAACCATCAGAATGGGAAAAAATCTTTGCAGTTTACGCATTTGACAAAGGGCTGATATCCAGAATTTACAAAGAACTCAAACAGATTAATAGGAAAAAAAACAAACAAGCCCATTCAAAAATGGGCAAAGGTTATGAACAGACACTTTACAGAAGAAGACATACATGAGGCCCACAAATACATGAAAAAATGCTCATCATCACTGGTCATTAGAGAGATGCAAATCAACACCACATTGAGATACCATCTCACCCCAGTTAGAATGGCGATCATTAAAAAATCTGGAGACAACAGATGCTGGAGAGGATGTGGAGAAATAGGAACACTCTTACACTGTTGATGGGAGTGTAAATTAGTTCAACCATTGTGGAAGACAGTGTGGCGATTCCTCAAGGACCTAGAAATAGAAATTCCATTTGACCCAGCAATCCCATTACTGGGTATATATCCAAAGGAGTATAAATTGTTCTACTATAAGGACACATGCATACGAATGTTCATTGCAGCACTGTTTACAATAGCAAAGACCTGGAACCAACCCAAATGCCCATTGTTGATAGACTGGACTGGGAAAATGTGGCACATATACACCATGAAATATGATGCAGCAATCAAAAATGATGAGTTTGTGTCCTTTGTAAGGACATGGATGAATTTGGAGAACATCATTCTCAGCAAACTGACACAAGAACAGAAAAAGAAATACCGCATATTCTCACTCATAGGCGGGTGAGATAAATGAGAACACATGGACACAGGGAGGGGGTCTACTACACACTGGGGTCTTTTGGGGGGAAGGGGGAAGGGACAGTTCGGGGGGGATGGGGAGGGATAGCCAGGTGATAAATGCCAAGCGTGGGTGAAGGGGAGGAAGGCAGCAAAACACACTGCCATGTGTGTATTTATGCAACTACCTTGCATGTTGTGCATATGTACCCCAAAACCTATAATGCAATATTTTTTTTAAAAAAAAGGATAAAACAATTGCAGTAAAGGCAATTCCAAGCAAGTCAAGGCATGACAAGGCAGGGAATGGAAATTCCAGGCAAGGCAATTAAAGTAAAGAAAGGGCAAGCCTTTTCCAGGCAAGGCAATTTTAGGCTAGGCAAGGCAAGACAACACAAAACAATTTCAGGCAGGACAATTTTAGGCAAGGCAAGGCAAGACAACAGAAATCAATTCCAGGCAAGGCATAAGGCATGGAAATTCGATGAAGGCAATTCCAGGGAAGGCAAGGCAAGACAATTCCAGTCAAGGCAATTCCAAGCATGACAGGAGAAGACAAGGCATGGACAGGCAATTTTAGAAAAGGCAATTGCAGGTAAGGCAGGGAAAGGCAAGGGAATTCCAGGCAAGGGAAAGAAAGGCAACTCAGGGCAATTCCAGGCAAGGCAAGGAAAGACAAGTCAACGCAAGGCAATGCCAAGCAAAGCAAGACAAGGCAATGCAGGAAAGGCAATTTCATGGAAGGCAATTCCAAGCAAGGCAAGGCAAGGAAATTCCAAGTAAGGTAATTACAGAAAAGGCAAGCAAGGCAAGGCAATTCCATGCAAGGCAATTTCAGGCAAGGCAATTCCATGCAAAACAATTTCAGGAAAGGCAAGGCAATTTCAGGCAAGGCAAGGGAAAGCAAGGCCAGATAATTCCGGTCACAGCAATTACAGGTAAAGCAATGCAAGTCAAGTAAATTCCAGGCAAGGCAATGCCATGCAAGACAAGTCAGGCAAGGAAAGAAAATTCCAGGCAAGGCAAGAAAAGGCAATTCCAGTCAGGATGATGGAAGACAATTCTAGGCAAGGCAAATTCACGCAGGGAAATTCCAGGCAAGATGAGGTAATTCCATGCAAGGCAACTCCAGGCAAAGCAAGGCAATTTCAGGCAAAACAAAACAAGGAAAACAAGGCAATTCCAGGCAAGACAACTCAAGGCAAGGCAATGCAAGACAAGAAAGGCAATTCCAGACATTAAAAAACATGACAAGTCAAGGTAGGCAATCTTTCAAAAGACTAGTCCAGTCAAGCAAGACAAGACAAGACAAGGCAATTTCAGGCAAGACAATTTCAAAAAATGCAAGGCAACAGAATTTCAGGCAAGACCATTTCTGGCAAGGCAAGGCCATTTCTGGCAAGGCCAGGCAATTCCAAGCAAGGCAATTCCAGGGAATGCAAGGCAAGGAAATTCCATGCTAGGCTATTCCAGGCAACACAAGGAAAAAAGGCAAGGCAAGGCAAGACAAAGCAAGGCAATTACAGTAAAGACAATTTAATGCAAGGCAATCCCATGCAAGGAAAGGCAAGGCAATGCAAACCAATTTTGGGAATGTCAATTCCATACAAGGCAAGGCAAAACAATTCCAGTCAAGGCAAGGCAAGGCAGTGCAATTCCAGGCAGAGCAACTTTAGGCAAGGCAAAACAAGGCAGGTCAAACCCAGGCAAGGAAATTCCGGGCAGAGCAAGGTAGGGCAAAGCAAGACAGAAAAAGAAAATCCAGGCAAGGTAATTCCAAACAAGGCAAACAAGTTAAGGCAAGGCAATTCCAGGCTAGGCAATTGCAGGAAGGTAATTCCAGGCAAGGCAAGACCAGACAAGGAAATTCCAGGCAAGGCAATTCCAGGTTAGGCAAGGCAAGGCATTTCCAGAAAAGGCAATTCAGGCAAGGCAAGAAAAGGGAACTCACTGCAATTCCAGGCAAGGCAAGGCAAGGCAAGCCAAATCCAGGAAAGGCAATTTCAGCAAAAGCGAGGAAAGAAAACTCAAGGCAATTCCAGGCAAGGCAAGGCAATGCAATACAATTCTGGGCAAGATAATTCCAGGTAAGGTGAGGCAAGGCAATTCCAAGCATGGCAATTCCAGGCAAGGCAATTCTAGGAAAGGAAAGGCAAGGCAAGGCAAGTCAGGGAAAGGGAAGACAAGGCAATTCCAGGCAAGAAATTTTCAGTCAAGACAAGGCAAGGCAAGGCAATACTAGGCAAGGCAAAGTAAGGTAAGTTAAGGCAAGGTGTGGCAATTCCAGGTAGGGCAATTTTAAGCAAGGCAACAAACGTTAGAGCAATTCCAGACAAGTCAAGGAAATGCAATTCTAGGCAGGGTAGTTTTAGGCAATGGAAGGCAATGCAAGGCAACGCAATTCCAATCAAGGCAAGGCAAGCAATACATAAGAAGACAAGGCAAGGCAAGGCAATTCAAAGAAAGGTAATTGCACAAAAGGCAATTTTAGGCAAGAAAGGTAGGAAAAGGAAATTCCAGGCAAGGCAATTTCAGGTAAGGCAAGGTAGGGCAATTCAAGGCAAGGCAATATTAGGCAGGACAAGGCAAGGCAAGACAAAATAATTCCAGGCGAAACAATTTCAGGCAAGGCATAGTAAGGAAAGAAACTTTGAGCAAGGCAATTTCAGTTAGGGCAAGGCAAGGAAATTCCAGGCAAAGCAATTTCAAGCACAGCAGGTGAAGACAAGGCATCTCCAGGTAATTCCAGGCAAGACAAATTCAGGCAAGGCAGGGCAAGTAAGGCAAGGTAATTCCAGGCAAGGATATTCCAGGCAAGGCAAAGAAAGGCAATTTAAGGGAATTCCAGGCAAGGCAAGGCAAAGCAATACCAGGCAAAGAAAGACAAGGCAATGCAGGAAAGGAAATTTCAGGTAAGACACTTCCAGGCAGGGCAAGGCCAAGCAGTTTCAGGCGAGGCAATTTAAGGCAAGGTAATACCAAGAAAGACAAACAAGACAAGGCAAGGCAATTCCAGAAAAGGCAATTTCAGGAAAGGCAAGATAATTCCCGGAAAGGCAAGAAAAGGCAATGCAAGGAAATTCCAGCAAGAGCAATTACAGGTAAGGCAAAGCAAGGCAATGAAATTTCAGGAAAGGCATTTTCAGGCAAGACGAGACAAGGCAAGAAAAGGCAATTTCAGTCAAGAAAAGGCAAGACAATTTCAGGCAAAGCAAGGCAAGGCAAGACAATTCCATGCAAGAGAATTCCAGGCAAGGCATGGCAATTCCAGGTAAGGCAATTTCAGGAAAGACAAGAAAAGCACGGAATGGCAATTCCAGGCAAGGCAATTCGAGGTAAGGCAAGGCAAGAAAAGTAAGAAAATACCAGGCAAGACAATTCAAAGTAAGGCAAGGCAAGGCAAGGCAAGGACATTCCAGGCAAGGAAATTCAAGGCATTGCAATGCAATTCCAAGCAATGCAATTCTAGGCAAGGAAAGGCAAGACAAGTTAAGAAAAAACAATGCCAGTCAAGGGAATTCCAGGTAAGGAAAGGCAAGGTAAGGCAAGGCAAGGCGATTCCAGGCAAGTCAAGAGAAGGAAAACAAGTTAATTCCAGGCAAGGAAAGGCAAAGCAGGAAAATTCCAGGCAGGGCAATTTCAGGCAAGGCAAGGAAAGGCAAAGCAGGGCAATTTCAGGCAGGGTGATTTCAGACTAGAAAAGTCAAGGCAATTCTAGGCAAGGCAATTCCAGGAAGAAAAAGGCAAGGCAAGTTAATTCAAAACAAGTCAATTCCAGTCAAGGCAAGGCAAGGCAAGACAAAGCAATTATAGGCAAGGCTATTTCAGTGAAAGCTTTGCAAGACAATTTCAGGCAAGGCAATTCCAGGCAAACAAAGGGAAGGCTGGGCAAGGAAATTACATGCAGGGAAATTCCAGGCAAGGTAATAAAAGAAAGACAAAGTAATATAAGAAAGGAAGAGCAATTTCAGGCAAGAAAAGACAAGGCAATTCCAGGCATGGCAATTCCAGGCAAGGCCATGTAAGGCAAGGCAATGCAATTCTAGGCAGGGAAGTTTTAGGCAAGGGAAGACAATGCATGGCAAGGCAATTCCAGGCAAGACAAGACGAGGCAATTTCAGGCAAGGCAAAACAAGGCAAGGCAGGCCAATTCCAGACGAGGTAATTCGAGGTAAGAAAAGGTACAGCACAGCAGGGCAATTTCAGACAAGGTAATTCGAGGCAAGGCAAGGTAAAAAAATTTTAAGCAAGGCAAATCGAGGCAAGGCAAGGCAAAATAGGGCAATTTCAGGCAAGGCGATTTTATGCATGGCAAGGCAAGGCAATTCCAGGCAAGACAATACAAGACAAGGCTAGGCAAGGCAAGGCAATTTCAGACAAGGTAATTTAGGCAAGGCAAAGAAAGAAAATTTCAGGCAAGGCAATTCCAGACAAGGTAAGGTAAGGCAAGCCAAGGCAATTATAGACAAAACAATTCCAGGCAAGGCAAGGCAAGGCAATTCCAAGCAATGCAAGGCAAGGTAAGTCCAGGCAAGGCAATTGCCAGAAAGGCAATTCCAGACAAGGCAAGTCAAGACAATTGAGAAAAAGACAATTCCAGACAAGGTAATTTCAGCTAAGAAAAGGCAAGTTAATTCGAGACAAGACAATTTCAGTCAAGGCAATGCACAGCAATGCAGGGAAAGACAATTTCAGGCAAGGAAAGGTAAGGCAAGGTAATTAGAAAGAAAGCAATTTCAGTCAAGGCAAAACAAGACAAGGTAATTCCAGGCAAGGCTATTAAAGGGAAGACAAGGCAGGAAAATTCCAGGCAAAAGAAAAGCAAGGTAATGCAAGGCAATTCCAGGCAAGGCAATTTTCAGGTAAGGCAAAACAAGGCAATTTCAGGCAAGGCAATTCCAGGCAAGGCAAGTAAAAACAAGGCAATGCCAGACAAGGCAATTACAGGCAAGGCAAGGCAAGGCAAGGTAATTTAATTTCAGGCAAGGTAATTGCAGGAAAGGCAACGCCAGGCAAGGCAAGGCAAGACAAGGCAGGTAACGGCAATTCCAGGCAAGGCAAGGCAAGACAAGGCAGGTAACGGCAATTCCAGGCAAGGCAACTCCAGGTAAAACAAGACAAGTCAATTCTAGAAAAGGCAACTCCAGAAAAGGCAAGGCAAGGCAATTCCACGCAAGGAAATTTCAGGCAAGGCAATTTCAGGCATGGCAAGGCAGAGCAATTTCCGGCTAAGCAATTTAAACCAATGCAAGAAAAGAGAAGGCAAGGCAAGGCAAGGCAAGGAAATTCCAGGCAAGACAATTCCAGGAAAGGCAATTGAATGCAAGGAAAGGCAAGGCAATGCAAAGCAATTCCAGGAAAGTCAATTCCAGGCAAGGAAAGGTAAGGAAATTCCAGGCAATGCAAAACAAGGCAGTGCAATTCCAGACAAGGCAAGGCAAGGCAAGGCAGAGCAAGGCAAGACAACACAATGCCAGACAAGGCAATTTAAGTCAAGTCAAGGAAAGGCAAGTCAATGCCTGGAAAGGCAAGGTAAGTCAAGGCAGGGACACTCCAGGTAGGGCAATTTTAGGCTAGGCAAATAAAGGTAGCGCAATTTCAGACAAGTCAGGGCAATGCAATTCTAGGCAGGGCAGTTTTAGGCAAGGGAAGGCAATGCAAGGCAACGCAATTCCAGTAAAGGCAATGCAAGGTACAAGAAGGAAAGGCAAAGAAAGGCAAGGCAATTCAAAAAAAGACAATTTCAGGTAAGGAAATTCTAGCCAAGGTAAGGCAAGGCAACACAAGGCAGGGAAAGGAAATTCCAGGCAATGCAATTCCACTTAAAGCAATGCAAGGCAATTTAATGCAAGGCAATTTCAGGGAAGACAAGGCAAGACAAGACAAAACAATTCCAGGCAAGGCAATTCCAGGCAAGGCAAGGGAAGGCTAGGCAAGGCAATTTTGGGCATAGAAATTTCAGGTAAGGCAAAGCAAGGGAATGAAATTCAAGGCAATGCAACTCCAGGAAAGACAAGGAAAGGCAAGTACAGGCAATTCCAGGCAAGGAAAAGTAAGACAATTTCAGTCAAAGCAAGGCAAGGCAAGGCAAGACAATTCTATACAAGGCGATTCCAGGCAAGGCAAAACAATTCTAGGCAAGACAAAACAATTCAAGGCAAGGCAATTTGAGGCAGGGTAAATCAGGACAAAGCAAGGCAATTCCAGACAAGGCAAGGCAAGACAATTCTAGGCAAGGCAATTTCAGGTAAGTCAAGAACAGAAAGATAAGGAAATACCAGGCAAGGCAATTACAGTTAAGTCAAGACAAGACAACTCAAGGCAAGGCAAGGCAAGTACATTCCAGGAAAAGCAATTCAAGGCAATATTATGCAATTACAGGCAAGTCAATTCTAGGCAAGGCAAGGCAAGACCATTAAAAAAAACAACCTCCAGGCAAGGCAATTCCAGGTAAAGCAAGGAAAGGCATGGCAAGGTTAGGCAATTCCAGGCAAGCAATTTCAGGAAAGGGAAGAAAATTCGAGGCAAGGCAAGGAAAAGCAATCTCAGGCAAGAAAAAGCAATTCTAGGCAAGGCAATTTCAGGCAAGGCAAGGCAATTCCAAGAAAGGCAATCTCAGGAAAGGAAAGGCAATTCCAAGAAAGGCAATCTCAGGCAAGGCAATTCAATGCAAGACAATTTCAGGAAAGTCAAGGCAAGGCAAGGTAAGGCAGGGCAATTTCACACAGGGCAATTTTAGGCAAGGCAAGTCAAGGCAGGGCAATTCCAGGCAGAACCATTCCACAAAAGGCAAGGCAGGTCAATTCTAAGCAAGGCAATTCCAGACGAGGAAAGGCAAGGGATCTTAATTTGAAACAAGGCAATTCAAGTAAGACAAGGCAAGACAAGGCAATTCCAGGCAAGGCAATTCCAGGCAATGTAAGGCAATGCAATTCCAGGCAATGCAAGGCAAGGCCATTCTAGGCAAGGCAATTGCCAGAAAGGCAATTCCAGGCAAGGCAAAGCAAGGCAAGGCAGGAAAGGCAATTCCAAACAAGGCAATTCCAGCTAAAGCAAGGTAATTCCAAGCAAGACAATTCCAGTCAAGGCAAGGCAAGGCAACGCAAGACAAGGAAATTTCAGGCAAGAAAAGGTAAAGCAAGGTAATTTAAAACAAGGCAATTCCATTCAAGGCAAAACAAGACAAAGAAACTCCAGGGAAGGAAAGGCATGGCAATTCTAGGCAAGAAAATGCAAGTCAATTCAAGGCAAGGCAATTCTAGGCAAAACAAGGCAATTCCAGGCAAGACAATTCTAGGCAATGCAAGGCAAGTAAAGACAAGGAAATGCCAGGCAAGGCAATTGAAGGCAAGGCAAGGTAATTCAATTCCAGGCAAGGTAAATGCAGGAAAGCCAATTCCAAAAAAATTATGGCAGGACAGGCAAAAAAAGGCAATTACAGGCAAGGAAATTCCAGGTAAGGCAGGGCAAGTCAATTTCAGGCAAGGCAACTTCAGGCAAGGAGAGGCAGAACAATTTCAGGCGAGAAAATTCCAGGCAAGGCAAGCAAGACAAGACAAGGCAATTCCAGGCAAGACAAGGCAAGGCAATTCCAGGCAAGGCAAGGCAAGGAATTTTAGGCTAGACAATTCCAGGCAATGCAAGGCAATCCAAGGCAAGGGAAGTCAATTCCAGGCAAAACAATTCCAGGCAAGACAATCCCATGCAAGGAGAGGCAAGGCAGTGCAAAGAAATTCTGGGAAAGTCAATTCCTGGCAAGGCAATGCAAGACAATTTCAGGCAAGTTAAAGCTAGGCAATGCCAGGCAAGGCAATAAAAGGCAAGGCAATTCCAGGTAAGTTAAAAAAAAAAGCAATTGCAGACAAAACAATTTAAGGCAAGGTGAAGCAAGGCAATTTCAGGAAGGCTATTCCAGGCAAGGCAAATCCAGACAAGACAAGGCAAGGCAAGGCAAGAAAACGGAATTCCAGTCAAGAAAAGGCCAGACAATTCCAGGCAAGGTAAGGCAATTACATTCAAGGCAATTCCAGGCAAGTCAAGGCAATTCCAGACAAAACGATTTTAGGCATACCAAGGCAAGGCAAGGCAAGACAATTCCAGGCAAAGCAGGACAAGGCAATGCAAAAAAGGCAAATTCAGGCAAGACAATTCCAGACAAAACAAGGCAAGGAAATTTTTTGCAAGACAATTTCAGGAGAAGCAAGGCAAGGCAAGGAAATTTCAGGCAAGGCAAGCTAATTCCAGGCACAGAAATTCCAGGTAAGGCAAGGCAAGGCAAGAAAATTCCAGGTAAGAAAATTCCAGGCTAGACAAGTCAAGGCAAACAAAAGAGAATTTCAAGCAATGAAAGGCAAGACAATTCAAGGCAAAGCAAGGCAAGGCAAGGCAAGGCAATTCAAGGCATAGTAATGCCATGCAAGACAAGGCAAGTCAGAACAAGGCGATTTAATGCAAGGCAATTCCAGGCAAGAAAAGACAAGTAAGGCAAGGCAATTTCAGGAAATGCAAATACAACTAAGACAAGACAAGGCAATTCCAGGAAAGGCAATTCCAGGAAAGGCCAGATAAAGCAAGGCAATGCAACTCTAGGAAGAGCAGGTTTTAGCAAGGGAAAGCAATTTCAGGCAAGGTGAGGCAAGGCAAGGGAAGGCAAGACAAGGCAAGGCATGGTCAAGCAAGGCAATTCCAGACAAGGCAATAGCAGGAAAGATAATTCCAGGCAAGACAGGGCAAGACAAAATGAAAAAAAAAATTCCAGGCAAGGCAATTCCAGGCATGCAAGGCAAAGCAAGTCAGGGCAAAAAAAAATTTATTCAAGGAAATTTCAGGCAAGGCAAAACAATTCTATGTAACGCAAATCAAGCCAAGACAAGACAAGAAAATTTCATACAAGGCAATTCCAGAAAAGGCTAGGTAAGGCAAGGCAAAGCAACTCTATAAAGGGCAGTTTTAGGCAAGAGAAGGCAAGGCAAGGCAAGTCAATTCCAGGCATGGCGAGACAAGGCAAGAGAAAGCAAGGTAAGGCAAGGCAATTCCAGGCAAGGCGGTAGCAGAAAAGATAATTCTAGGCAAGGCAAGGCAAGACAAAACAGGGAAATATTCCAGGCAAGGCAAATCCAGGCACGGCAAGGCAAGGCAAGACAAAACAGGGAAATATTCCAGGCACGGCAAGGCAAGGCAATTTTAGGCAAGGCAATTTTAGGCAAGGCAATAGCCAGAAAGGTAATTCCAGGCAAGGAAAGGCAAGACAAAACAAGGCAAGGAAAGGGAACTCAAGGCAATTCAAGGCAAGGCAAGGCAAGCCAAGGCAAGAAAACGCAAGGCAATGAATGGCAAGGCAAGGCAAGGCAATTCAAGAAAAAGCAATTGCAAAAAATGCAATTTCAGGCAAGGCAATGCAAAACAAGGCAGGCAAAGGAAATTCCGTGCAAGGCAATTTCAGGCAAGGCAAGGCAATGCAAGGTAATACCAGAAATAGAAAGTCAAGGCAATGATAGGAAAGGAAATTTCAGGCAAGACAATTCCAGGGAACACAAGGCAAGAAAATTCCAGGCCACGTAGTTCCAGGAAAGGAAAGCAAGGCAAGGAAAGGCAATTCCATGCAAAGCAATTCCAGGAAAGACAAGAAAAGGAAGCATGGCAATTCCAGGAAAGGCAATTCAAGACAAGGCAAGGCAAAACTCTTCAAAGCAAAGCAAATCGAGGCAAGGCAAGGCAAGTCAAAGCAAGGCAATTGCAGACAAGGCAAGGCAAGAAAAGAGAAGGCAAGGGTATTCCAGGCAAGGCAATTCCAGGTAAGGCAAGGCAAGAAAAGCTAGGAAACACCAGGCAAGACAACTCCAAGTGATGAAAGGCAAGGCATGCTAATCTGAAACAAGGAAATTTCAGTAAGACAAGGCAAGACAAGGCAATTTTAGGCAAGGTCCATTCCACACAAGGCAAGGCAAGACAATTCCAGGCAAGAAAAAACAAGGCATCTTAATTTGAAACAAGGCAATTTCAGTAAAGCAAGGCAAGACAAGACAATTCCAGGCAAGGCTATTCCAGTGAAAGCAAGGCAAGTCAATTTCAGGCAAGGCAATTCCACTCAAGGCAAGGAAAGGCTGAGCAAAGCAAGTCCATGAGAGGACATTCCATGCAAGACAGACAAGAGAGGCAAGGCAATTTCAGGCCACACAATTTCAGGCAAACAAAGACAAGGCAATTCCTGCCATGGCAATTTCAATCAATGCTATGTAAAACATCGCAATGCAATCCTAGGAAGGGCAGGTTTAGGCAGAGGAAGGCAATGCACAGCAAGGCAATCCCAAGAAAAGCAATGCCAGGCAATTTCAGGCAAGACAAATACAGGCAAGGCAAGGCAAGGCAGGGCAATCCCAGGCAGGGCAGTTTCAGACAAGGAAATGCAAGGCAAGGCAATCCTAGGAGAGGCAATTCCAGGAAAGGCAAGGCAAGCCAAAACAAGGCAATTCCAGACAGGGAAATTCCAGGCTAGGCAAGGTAAGGCAATGCAAGAAAATTCCTGGCAAGGCAATAAAATTTCAGGCAAGACAATTCCAGGCAAGAAAAAGCAAGACAAAGTGGGGAAAGTCAATTCCTGGCAAGGCAATTCCAGCTAAGGCAGGGCAAGGGAATTTCAGGCAAGGCAACATCAGGCAAGGAGAGGCAGGAAAATTTCAGGCAAGGAAATTCCAGGCAAGGCAATTCCAGAAAAGGCAAGTCAAGGCAACTCCAGGCTAGGCAATTCCAGGCAATGCAAGGCAAGGGAAGTCAATTCCATGCAAGACAATTCCAGGCAAGGAAATCCCATGCAAGGAAAGGCAAGGCAGTGCAAAGAAATTCCGGGAAAGTCAATTACTGGCAAGGCAAGGCAAGGCAAGGTAAGGGAATTCCCAGAACGGTAATTTTAGGCAAGGCAATTTCTGGCAAGAAAATTTCAGGTAAGGGAAGAAAAGGCAATTCCAGCCAAAACAATTCAAGGCAAGGAGAGGCAAGGCAATTTCAGGCAAAGGAAGGCAAGGCAATTCAAGGCAAGGCAAGGTAAGGCAATTCAAGGCAAGGCAAAGCAAGGCAATTCAAGACAAGGCAAGGCAAAACAATTCAAGGCAAGGCAATTTGAGACAGAGCAAAGCAAGACAAATCAAGCCAATTCCAGACAAGGCAAGGCCAGGCAATTTCAGGCAAGACAATTACAGACAAGGCAAGGCAAGGCAGGGCAATTTCAGCAGGTCAGTTCCATACAAGGGAAGGCAAGGTAACACAATTTTAGGCAAAGAAATTCTAGTCCAAGCAAGGTAACTCAAGGCAAGGCAATTCCACACAGGGCGATTGCAGGCTAGGCAAGTCAAGGCAATACAAGAAAATTTATTGCAAGGCAAGAAAATTTTAGGCAATGCAATTTCAGGCAAGGCAAGGCATGGCAATTCCAGGCAAGAAAATTTCAGGCAAGGCAAAACAAGGCAAGGCAGGCCAATTCCAGGCATGGTAATTTGAATTAAGGAAAGACAAGGCAAAGAAGGGCAATTCCAGGCAAGGCAATTTGAAGCAAGGAAAGACAGAAAAATTTCAAGCAAGGCAATTTGAGGCAAAACAAGGCGAGGCAAAAAACAGCAATTCCAAGCAAGGCAATTTCAGACAAAGCAAGGCAACTCCAGGCAAGACAAGGCAAGACAAGGAAGAAAATGCAAATCCATACAAAATAATTTCAGCTAAGGCAAGGCAAAATAATTTCAGGCAAGATAATTCCAATCAAGGCATGGCAAGGCAACGCAAGGTAAGGCAATTAGAGACCAAAAATTATAAGGCAAGGTAATTCAAAACAAGATAATTTCAATCAAGGCAAAACAAGACAAGGCACCTCCAGGCAAGGCTATTCCAGGGAAGGCAAGGCAGGGAAATTCCAGGGAAGGAAATGCAAGGAAATCCCACGCAATGCAAAGCAAGGCCATTCCAGGCAAGGCAATTCCATGTAAGTCAATTCTAGGCAAGGCAAGGCAAGTCAAGGCAAGGCAATGCCAGGCAAGGCGATTTCAAGCAAGGCAAGGCAAGGTAATTCAATTCCAGCTAGGTAATTGCAGAAAAGAATATTCCAGGCAAGACAAGGCAGAACAAGTGGGGAAAGGCAATTCCAGTCAAGACAATTCCAGGTAAGGCAAGGCAAGGTAATTTAATTCCAGGCGAGGTAATTGCAGGAAAGGAAATTCCAGGCAAGACAAGGCAGGACAAGTGGGGAAAAGCAATTCCAGGCAAGGCAATTCCAGGTAAGGCAGGGCAAGTCAATTCCAGGTAAGGCAACTTCAGGCAAGGCAAGGCAAGACAAAACAAGAAAAAAAATTTCAGGCAAGTCAGTTGCAGGTAAGGCTATGCAAGGCAAGGCAATTCCAGGCTAGGTGATAGCAGGAAAGATAATTCCAGGCAAAGAAAGTCAAGACAAAACAGGGAAAAATATTTCAGGCAAAAAAAGGCAAGGCAATTCCAGGAAAGGCAATAGCAAGAAAGGTAACTCCAGGCTAGGCAAGGCAAGATAAAACAGGGAAAGAAAATTTCAGGCAAAGCAAGGCAAAACAATTCCAGGCAAGGCAAGGTAAGAAAAAGTAATGAAATGCTAGGCAAGGCAATTTTAGGCAAGGCAAGGCAAGGTAAGTAAAGGCATGGAAGGGCAATTCCAGGGAAGGCAATTGCAGAAAATGCGAACCCAGGCAAGGCAAGGAAAGGCAACACAAGGCAATTACAGGCAAGGCAAGCCAAGCCAAGACAGTTCTCAGCAAGGCAAGGGAAGTCAAAGCAAAGAAAGGAAAGGCAAAACAATTTCAGGCAATACAAGGTAAGGCAAGGAAATTTGAGGCAGGGCAATTCCAGGGAAGGCAAGTCAAGGCAATTCCAGAAAAGGAAACCCTAAATTTTATGCATGGAAGGGGAAGACAATGCATGGCCAGGCCATTTTAGGAAAGGCAATTTGCTGGCAAGGCAGGGCAAGGAAAATCCAGGCAACTTCAGGCAAGGATATTCCAGTCAAGACAAAGAAAGGCAACTCAAGAATATTTCATGCAAGGCAACACAAGGCAAGGCAAGGCAATACCAGGCAAACAAAGACAAGGCAATGCAAGGAAAGGGACCGTCAGTCAAGACAATTCCAGGGAAGACAAGGCAAAGCAATTCCAGGCAAGGATATTCCAGTCATTGCAAAGAAAAGCAACTCAAAAATATTTCAGACAAGGCAAGGCATGACAATACCAGAAAAAGAAAAACAAGGCAATGCAAAAAAAGGGAATTTCAGGCAAGACAATTCCAGGGAACGCAAGGCAAGGCAATTCCAGACAAGGCAAGCAAGACAAGGCAAGATAATTCCAGGCAAGACAAGACAAGAAAAGCAAGGCAATTTTGGCTAGGCAATGCAAGACAAGGCAAGACAAAACAATTCAAAGCAAAGCAATTTGAGGCAAGGCAAAGCAAGTCAAAGCTAGAAATTTTCAGACAAGGCAAGGCAAGACAAGTCAAAGCAAGGGAATTTCAGGCAAGGCAATTCCAGATAAGGCAAGGCGAGAAAGGTAAGGAAACACCTGGCAAGGCAATTCCAGGCAAGGCAATGCAAGGCAACTCAAGGCAATGCAAGGCAAGGCAAGACAAAGCAAGTACATTCCAGGCAAAGCAATTCAAGGCAATTTAATGCAAATCCAGACAAGGTAATTCTAGGCAAGGAAAAACAAGACAAGTCAAGAAAAACAATTCCAGGCAAGGCAATTCCAGGTAAGGCAAGGCAAGGCACAGCAAGGTCAGGCAATTCCAAGCAAAGCAATTTCCACCAAGGCAAGACAATTCTAATCAAGGCAAGGCAAGGAAAAGCAATCTCAGCCAAGGCAAAGCAATTCCAGGCAATGCAAGACAATTCCAGGCAAGGCAATTCCAGACAAGGCAATTCCAGGCAAGGCAAGAGAAGGCTGGGCAAGGCAATTCCATGTGAACAAATTCCAGGCAAACCAAATCAACAGAGGAAATGTAATTCCAGACCACAGCATTCCAGACAAATCAAGAAAAGGAAATTCCAGGCATGGCAATTCCAAGCCAGGCTATGTAAGACAAGGCAATGCATTTTTAGGCAGGGCAGTTCTGACAAGAAAAGGCAATTCCAAGCAAGGCAAGGCCAGGCAATTACAGGCAAAGCAAGGCATGGCAGGGCAATTCCAGGCAGGGAAGTTAAAGACAAGGAAAGGCAGGTCAAGGCAAGCCAAGGCAAGGCAATTCCAGACATGACAATTCCAAGCTAGGCAAGGCCAGGCAAAGCAAAAAAAAATTCTCGACAAGGCAAAAAAATTTCAGGCAAGGCAATTTCAGGCAAGACCATTCCAAACATGGTCAAACAAGGCAAGGCAGGCCAATTTCAGACAAGGTAATTTGAGGTAAGGAAAGGCAAGACAAAGATGGGCAATTTCAGTCAAGGAAATTCGTGGCAAGGCAAGGCAGGAAAATTCCAATCAAGGTAATTTGAGACATTGAAAGGCAAGGCAAAAAAGGGAAAATCCAGGCAAGGCGATTTATATATAAAATATATATAAAATAGACACCAGTCTATTTTATATGGCCACAAAATCAAAGCCTGTGAGAGTAATACACAACTTTGGAATAGGCCCTAGTCTATTCCATATGCCCACATATTGAGAGTTAGACTCAAAAATACATGCCTGTGGTCTAGAGAGGAAACAATTTTATATGGCAAAAATTTCAGAGCCTCAGTGAATAATACATAGATGAAAAATATTTAGTATGCTATTACATGTGGCATTAATTTCACTGCTTCAATAAATAAGGAACACCTCTATTGTAATCAGAATTCCATTCTGTATAGCCACATATTCAGAGCCTAAATGAATAACATACACCTTGGGGAAAGTGAGGATTATATTTTGTATAACCACTCATTTAGAGCTGAATGTAAAAATGCAAGCCTAAGTAGTATTTAAAAGTCTCTATATTATGGCCACTGATTCAGAGCCTCACAGAATTATACAGACCTATGGAAACGTAAAGGGTGTATTTCACATGGCCACTTATTCAAATTGTCAGTGAAGAATCTTATATATCTGAAAAATACTCAGGAATCTATTATATATAGCCACTTATTCAGAGTCTCACTGCCTAACTCACACCTGGAAAACAGACTAAAGACTACTTGATATGACTGTACACCCACCATCTCAGTGAAAAATGTATATCTGAGAAACAGTCAAGAGGCTAGAGTCAGGAGTCTATTTTATGTGGTCACTCATTCAGAAACTCCCGAAAGAATACACACCTTGGGAATAGTCAGAGTTCAGTTCTAATGGCCACTCAATCAGAGCATTACTGAATAATGCACAATGGGGCAATACTAAAAAGTCTATTTCATTTAGCCTATCATTCAGAGCTTAAGTGCATAATAAACAGCTGTGGAGAAATGAAGACCCTATTTAAAGTAAATCCAAATTAGGCAGCTTCGTGAATGACATACTCATATGTGAGGGTCAGGAGACTATTTGATATAAACACTCATACAGAACCTCTTCAAATACTGCACATGTGTGGAATGATCACTTGTATATTTAACATGGTGACTCATTTGGAGTGAAAAAGAATAACGCACACCTGTGGAGTAAAAAGGGGTCTATTTTATAAGTCCACTCTTTCAGTGTTTTAGTGAATAATATGTATATCTGATAAGTCCAGAATATCTTTCACATGTGCACTTGTTCATAGCCTCTGTGAATAACACTTTCCTCAGAAATAGTCAAGGGTCTTCTTTAAATGGCTACACATTCGGAGTCTCTGTAAGTAAGAAACACCTGGGCAATATACCTGAGGGTCTTTTTGTGCCCAAGTATGCAGATAATCATTCAATAATAAACACCTGGGGAAGAGTTAAGTTTCAACATCATGTAGAAACTCATTTAGAGCCTCAGTGAGTAATCCACACCAGGGCAGTAGTCAAGCATTTTTTATATGGCCACTCATTATGTGCCTCCCTGAATAATACACACCTGGGGAATCCTCATGATCCTATTTCATACTACCACCCATTTTGTACCTTATTTAAAAATTCACAATGGAGAAATAGTCAGGTGTCTATTTAATAGTTATCCTTCTCATTCAAAGTTTCAGTGAATTATAAACTTCTATGAAAAAATCAGGAGGCTGTTTAAGATATCCACAAATTAAGAGCCTTCCTAAATGATATACACCAGGGTGATAGTCAGGAGTCTATTTTATATGAACTCTAATTCTGGGTATCGCTGAGTAACACACACCTGGGGAAGGTTCAGAAGTTTATTTGGTATGGACACTCATACATAACCTGTATAAATAATGTTCACATTGAGAATAATGAGGAGTCTATGTCATATAGCTCCTTGTTCAAACAGTGAATAAGGCACATGTGGAGTAAGTAGAAGTCCATATCATATGGCCCCACTTTCACAGCCTCACTGAATATTACACACTTGTGATATTGTGTGGAGTCTATTTTGTATGGCAACTAATTCAGAGAGTCACTGAATAATGCACCTCTGTGGAATAGTCAGAAGTCTCTTTGCTGTAGCCACTCGTTGACAGACTCACTAAATATACACACGTGGAAACATATTGAGGATTTACTTTTATCACCACATTTACAAAACACACATATGTGGAATAGTCAGGAGACTTGTTCATGTGGCCTCTCATTCGGAATGTCACTGATTAATGTGGTGTAGTCAGGAGTCTATGTCATGTAGACACAGATTCAGAGCCTCAGTGAATAAGAGAGACCCTTGATATAGTAAAGAGTCTAATTAATATGGTCAACTCTGCTGAGCCTCACTGAATAATACATACATGGAGAATAATTTGGAGTCTATTTTTGATGGACATTCATTCAGAGTCTCGGTAAATAATGTGGAGTAGCTAGGAGTCTATTTCATTTGGACACTCATTCATAGCCTCAATGGATAACATGCACCAGTGGATTAGTCAGTATTCCATTTTATATGGCCACTGACTCATAACCTCAGTACATAAAGCACAAATGTAAAGTACTCAGCAGTCTATTTTATATAGCAACTCATTCAGAGATTCACTGAATAATACAAATATTAAAGATAGAAAGTATCCTTTTTCATATGGTCTCATTAGAAGAGCCTCACTGAGTAACAGAAACTTGGGGAAGTGTTAGGAGTATACTTTATACAGCCTCTAATTTAGTACCTCAGGGAATAATGTACACGTGTGGAATAGACACCAGTCTATTTTATATGTCCACAAAATCAAAGCCTGTGTGAGTAATATACAACTTTGGAATAGTCACTAGTCTATTCCATATGCCCAAATATTGAGAGACAGACTCATAATAACACGCCTGTGGTATAGACAGGAAACAATTTTATGTGGATAAAGCTTTAGAGCCTCAGTGAATAATACATACCTGAGAAATATTTAGTATCCTATTACATGTGGCATCTATTTCAGTGCATCATTAAATAAGGAAAACATGTATTGTAGTCAGAATTCTATTTTGTATAGCCACATATTCAGAGCCTAACTGAATAACAAACACCTTGGGGAAAGTCAGGATTCTATTTGGTAAAGCCACTCATTTAGAGCTGAATGCAAAAACGCAAGCCTAGAGGGGTATTAAGGAGTCTCTGTATTATGGCCACTCATTCAGAGCCTCACAGTATAATACATAACTATCGGAATGTCAGGGGTGTATTTCACATGGCCACTTATTCAAATCCTCAGTGCAGAATCTTATATATCAGAAAAATACTCAGGAATCTATTACATATAGGCACTTATTCAGTGTCTCACTGCATAAGTCACACCTGGGTAACACACTAGAGACTATTTGATATGACCATACACCCACCATCTCAGTGAAAAATGCAGAGCTGAGAAATCTTCAAGACTATAGGCTCAGGAGTCTATTTTATGTGGTCACTCATTCAGAAACTCCCGAAAGAATACACACCTTGGGAAAATTCAGATTACAAGTCATATGGCCACTCAATCACAGAATTACAGAATACTGCACAATGGGGCAATAGTAAGGGGTCTATTTCATTTAGCCTATCATTCAGAGCTTAAGTGCATAATAATCAGCTGTGGAGCAATGAAGACCCTATTCAAAGTAGACCAAAATTAAGCAGTTTCGTGAATGACATACACATATGTGAGGGTCAGGAGACTATTTGATGTAAACACTCATACAGAACCTCTTCGAATACTGCACATGTGTGGAATGATCACTTGTATATTCCACATGGTGACTCATTTGGAGTGTAAAAGTATAACGCACACCTGTGGAGTAAAAAAGGGGTCTATTTTATAAGTCCGCTCTTTCAGTGTTTTAGTGAATAATATATATATCTGATAAGTCAGGAATCTCTTTCACATGGGCACTCGTTCATAGATTCTGTGAATAACACTTTCCTCAGAAAGAGCCAAGGGTCTTCTTCAAATGGCTTCACATTCAGAGTCTCTGTAAGTAATGAACACCTGGGCAATACACCTGAGAGTCTTTTTGTGCCCAAGTACTCAGAGACTCATACAATAATAAACACAGGGGGAAGAGTTAAGTGTCTACTTCAGGTAGCCACACATTTAGAGCCTCAGTGAGTAATACACACCAGGGTAATTGTCGAGCATTTATTATATGGTCACTCATTCTGTGCCTCCCTGAATGATAAACACCTGGGGAATCCTCATGATTCTATTTCATACTAACACTCATTTAGAACCTTATTGAATATTTCACAACGGAGCAATAGTCAGGTGTCTATTTAATAGTCAGGCCTCTCATTCAAAGTTTCAGTGAATAATAAAATTCTATGAAGTAATTAGGAGGCTGTTTAAGATATCCACGAATTAAGTGCCTTTCTGAATGATACACACATGGGTGATAGTCAAGAGTCTGTTTTATATGAACTCTAATTCCGGGTATCGCTGAATAATAAACACCTGAGGGAGGGTCAGGAGTTTATTTGGTATGGACACTCATACATAACCTGTTTGAATAATGCACACATTGAGAATAATGAGGAGTCTATGTCATATGACACCTCATTCAAACAGTGAATAAGGCACATGTGATTTAATATGAAGTCCGTTTCATATGGCCCCTCTTTCACAGCCTCACAGAATATTACACACTTGTGATGTCGTCTGGAGTCTATTTTTTATGGCCACTAATCCAGAGACTCACTGAATAATGCACACCTGTGGAAAAGTCAGAAGTCTCTTTCCTATGGCCACTCCTTGAGAGCCTCACTATATGTACACACCTGGAAAAATGTTCAGGACTTACTTTTATCCCCTCATTCAGAGTCTCACTAAGTAATGCACACCTGTGGTATAGTCAGGAGACGTTTTCATGTGGCCTCTCATTCGGAGTGTCACTGAATAATGTGGTGTAGTCATGAGTCTATGTCATGTAGACACAGATTCAGAGCCTCAGTGTATAGGAGAGACCCTTGATATAGTAGAGTCTAATTAATATGGCCAACTCTGCTGAGCCTCACTGAATAATACATACCCAGAGAATAATATGGAGTCTATTTTGGAGGGATGTTCATTCAGAGCCTTGGTAAATAATGTGGAGTAGTCAGGAGTCTATTTCTTTTGGACACTCATTCATAGCCTCAGTGGATCATATGCACGTGTGGATTAGTCAGGATTTCATTTCATATGGCCACAAACTCATAAACTCAGTAAATAATGCACAAATGTAAAGTACTCAGCAGTCTGTTTTATGTAGCAACTCATTCAGAGATTCACTGATTATTACAAATTTTTAAGTTAGACAGCATCCTGTTTCATATGGTCTCACAAGAAGAGGCTCACTGAGTAACAGAAACCTGGGGAAGTGTTAGCAGTCTACTTTATATAGCCTCTCATTTACTCCTTCAGGCAATAATGCACATGTGTGGAATAGAAACCAGTCTATTTTATATGGCCACAAAATCAAAGCCTGTGTGAATAATACACAACTTTGAAATAGTCACAAGTCGATTCCATATGCCCAAATATTGAGAGTCAGACTCAAAAATACACACCTGTGGTGTAGACAGGAAACAATATTATATGGCCAAAATTTCAGTGCCTCAGTGAATAATACATACCTGAAAAATATTTAGTATGCTATTACATGTGGCATATATTTCAGTGCTTCATTAAATAAGGAACACCTGTATTGTAGTCAGAATTCTATTCTGTATATCCACTTATTCAGAGCCAAACTGAATTACATACACCTTGGGGAATGTCAGGATTCTATTTGTATAGCCCCTCATTTAGAACCTAATATTAAAACGCAAGCCTAAAAAGTATTCAGGAGTCTCTATGTTCTGGACACTCATTCAGAGCCTCACATAATAATACAGACCTATGGAAATGTCAGGGGTGTATTTCACATGGACACTTATTCAAATCCTTGGTGAAGAATCTTATATATCTGGAAAATACTCCAGAATCTATTATATATAGCCACTTATTCAGAGACTAACTACATAACAAAAACCTTATGGAAAGTCAGGATTCTATTTCATATAGCCACTCATTTAGGGCTGAATGTGAAAACGCAAGCCTAGAGGAGCATTCAGGAGTCTCTATATTATGGCCACTCATTCAGAGCTTCACAGTATAAAACAGACCTATGTGAACGTCAGGGGTGTATTTCACATGGTCACTTATTCAAATCCTCAGTGAGGAATCTTATATACCTGGAAAATACTCTGAAATCTATTATATATAGCCACTTATTCAGAGTCTCTTTGCATAAATGACACCTGGGGAACAGACTAGAGAATACTTGATGTGGTGGTACACCCACCGTTTCAGAGAAAAATGCAGAGCTGAGAAATAGTCAAGAGGATAGAGTCAGGAGTCTATTTTATGTGATCACTCATTCAGAAACTCCCAAAACATACACACATTGCGAATAGTCAGAGTCCAGGTCATATGGCCACTAATCACAGCATTACGAAATAACGCACAATGGGGCAATAGTAAGTAGTCTATTTCATTTAGCCTATCATTCATATATTAAGTGCAAAATAAACACCTGTGGAGAAATGAAGACCCTATTCAAACTAGACCCAAATGAATCTGCTTCGTGAATGACATACACATATGTGACGATCAGGAGAATATTTGATATAAACACTCAAACAGAACCTCTTCAAATTCTGAACATGTGTGAAAAGATCACTTGTACATTTCACATTGTGATTCGTTTCCATGGTAAAAGTATAATGCACACTTGTGGAGAAAAATTGGGTCAATTTTACAAGGCCACTCTTTCAGTGTTTTAGTGAATAATATGTATATTTGATAAGTCTGGAATCTCACATGCGCACTTCTGCAGAGCCTCTGGGAATAAAACTTTCCTCAGAAACAGTCAAGAGTCTACTTCAAAGGGCAACACATTCAGAGTCTCTGTAAGTAATGAACACCTGGGCGATACACCTGAGAGTCTTTTTTGTGCCCACTTACTCAGAGACTCCTTCAATAATAAACAACTGGGGAAGAGTTAAGTGTCTACTTCATGTAGCCACTCATTTAGAGCCTCAGTGAGTAATCCACACCAGGGTAATAGTCGAGCATTTTTTATATGGCCACTCATTCTGTGGCTCCCTGAATGATACACACCTGGGGAATCCTCATGATACTATTTCATACTACCACTCATTTACAAACTTATTGAATAATTCACAATGGAGAAATAGTCAGGTGTCTATTTAATAGTCAGGCATCTCATTCGAAGTTTCAGTGAATAATAAACTTCGATGGAGGAATCAGGCAGCTGTTTAAGATATTCAAGAATTAACTGAATGATACACCCATAGGTGATAGTCAAGAGTCTGTTTTATATGAACTCTAATTCCGGGTATCGCTGAATAATACACACCTGGGGAAGAATCATTAGTTTATTTGTTATGGACACTCATACATAACCTGTTTGAATAATGCACACATGGAGAATAATGAGGAGTCTATGTGATACGGCTCCTCATTCAAACCATGAATAAGGCACATGTGGAGTAATTAGAAGTCGGTTTCATATGGCCCCTCTTTCACAGCCTCACTTAATTTTACACACTTGTGATATCATCTGGAGTCTATTTTTTATGGCCCCTAATCCAGAGTGTCACTGAATAATGGACACCTGTGGAATAGTCAGAAGTCGCTTTCCTATGGCCACTCCTTGAGAGCCTCACTAAATGTACACACCTGGAAAAATATTGAGGATTTACTTTTATCCCCTCATTCAGAGTCTCACTAAGTAATGCACACCTGTGGAATAGTCAGGAGACATTTTCATGTGGCCTCTCATTCGGAGTGTCACTGAATAATGTGGTGTAGTCAGGAGTCTATGTCATATAGACACAGATTCAAAGCCTCAGTGAATAAGAGAGAGACCTTTGATATAGTAAAGAGTCTAATGAATATGGCCAACTCTGCTGAGCCTCACTGAATAATACATACCTGGAGAATAATTTGGAGTCTATTTTTGATGGACGTACATTCAGAGCCTCTGTAAATAATGTGGAGTAGTCAGGAGTCAATTTCATTTGGACACTCATTCATATCCGCAGTGGATAATATGCACATGTGGATTAGTCAGGATTCCATTTCTTATGGCCACTTACTCTAAAAATCAGTAAATAATCTACAAATGTAAAGTACTCAGCAGTCTATTTTATATTGCAACTCATTCAGAGATTCACTGAATAATACAAATATTAAAGATATACAGCATCCTGTTTCATGTGGTCTCACAAGAAGAGCTGAACTGAGTAATGGAAACCTGGGGAAAAGTTAGGGGTCTACTTCATATAGCCTCTCATTTACTACCTCAGGGAATAATGCACACATGTGGAATAGACACCAATCTATTTTATATGGCCACAAAATCAAAGCCTGTGTCAGTAATGCACAACATTGGAATAGTCACTAGTCTATTCCATATATGCAAATATTTAGAGCCAGACTCAAAAATACACGCCTGTGGAATAGATGGAAATAAATTTTACATGGCCAATGTTTCAGAGCCTCAGTTAATAATACATACCTGTGGAATATTTAGTATGCTATTACATGTGGCATCTCTTTCAGTGCTTCATTAAATAAGGAACACCTGTATAGCAGTTAGAATTCTTTTGTAAAGCCACATACTCAAAGCCTAACTGAATAACATACACCTTGGGGAAAGTAAGGATTGTATTTCGTATAGCCACTCATTTAGAGCCGAATGTAAAAATGGAAGCCTAAGGAGTATTCAGGAGTCTCTATATTATGGGCACACATTCAGAGCCTCACAGAAGAATACAGACCTATGGAAACGTCAGGGGTGTATTTCACATGGGCACTTATTCAAATCCTCAGTGAATAATCTTATATATCTGGAAAATACTTAGGAATCTATTATAGGTAGCCACTTATTCAGAGTCTCACTGCATAAGTCACACCTGGGGAACAGCCTAGAGACTATTTGATATGACCTTACACTAACCTTCTGAGTGAAAAATGCTGCACTGAGAAATAGTCAAGAGGATAAACTCAGGAATCTATTTTATATGGTCATTCATTCAGAAACTCCGGAAAGAATACACAAGTTGGGAATAGTCAGAGTCCAGGTCATATGGCCACTCAATCAGAGCAGTACCCAATAATGCACAATGGGGCAATAGTCAGCAGTCTATTTCATTTAGCCTATCATTCAGAGCTTAAGTGCATAGTAAGCAGCTGTGGAGAAATGACGACCCTATTCAAAGTAGACCCAAATTTAGCAGCTTCGTGAATGACATACAGATATGTAAGAGTCAGGAGACTATTTGATATAAACGCTCATACAGAACCTCTTCGAATACTGCACATGTATGGAATAATCACTTGTACATTTCACATGGTGATTCATTTGGAGGGTAAAAGAATAATGCACACCTCTAGAGTAAACTGGGGTCTATTTTATAAGGCCACTCTTTTAGTGTTTTAGTGAATTATATGTATAACTGATAATTCAGGAATCTCTTTCACATGGGCACTCGTTCAGAGCCTCTGTGACTAATACGTTCCTCAGAAACAGTCAAGTATCTACTTCAAATGGCTACACATTCAGAGTCTCTGTAAGTAATGAAAAGCTGGAAAATACACCTCAGACTCTTTCTTTTGCCCACATACTCGGAGACTTATTCAAGAATAAACACCTGGGGAAGATTTAAGTGTCTACTTCATGTAGCCACTCATTTAGAGCCTCAGTGAATAATCCACAGCAGGGTAATAGTTGAGCATTTTTTATATGGCCACTCATTCTGTGCCTCCCTGAATTATACACACCTGGGGATTCCTCATGATTCTATTTCATACTACCACTCATTTAGAACCTTATTGAATAATTCACAATGGAGCAATAGTCAGGTGTCTATTTGTTAGTCAGGTCTCTCATTTAAAGTTTCAGTGAATAATAAACTTTCATGGAGGAATCAAGAGGCTGTTTAAGATATTCAAAAATTAAGTGCTTTCCTGAATGATACACACCTGTGTGATAGTCAGCAGTCTGTTTATATAAACTCTAATTCAGATTATCACTGAGTAATACACCCATGGGGGAGGGTCAGGAGTTCATTTGGTATGGCACTCACACATAACCTGTTTGAATAATGCACACATGAAGAATAATGAGGAGTTTATGTCATATGACTCCTCATTCAGACAAACAGTGAATAACACACATGTGAAGTAACTAGAAGGCCGTTTCATATGGCCCCTCTTTCACAGCCTCACTGAATATTACACACTTGTGATATTGTCTGGAGTCTATTTTTTATGGCCACTAATCCAGAGGGTTACTGAATAATGCAAACCTGTGGAATAGTCAGAAGTCTCTTTCCTATGGCCGCTCGTTGAGAGCCTCATTAAATGTACACACCTGGAAAAATATTCAGGATATACTTTTATCCCCCCATTCAGAGTCTCACTAAGTAACGCACACCTGTGGAATAGTCAGGAGACTTTTTCATGTGGCCTCTCATACCGAATGTCACTGAATAATGTGGTGTAGTCAGGAGTCTATGTAACGTAGACACAGACTCAGACCATCAGTAAATAAGAGAGATCCTTGATATAGTAAAGAGTCTAATTAATATGGCCAACTCTGCTGAGCCTCACTGAATAATACATACCACGAGAATAATTTCGAGTCTCTTTTTGATGGTAGTTTATTCAGAGCCTTGGTAGATAATGTGAAGTAGCCAGGAGTCTATTTCATTTGGACACTCATTCATAGCCTCAATGGATAATATGCACGTGTGGATTAGTCAGGATTCCATTTCATATGGCCACTGACTCGTAACCTCAGTAAATAATGCACAAATACAAAGTACTCTGCAATCAATTTTATATAGCAACTCATTCAGAGATTCACTGAATAATACAAATATTAAAGATAGACAGCATCCTGTTTTATCTGGATTCACAAGAATAGCCTCATTGAGTAACCAAAACCCGGGGAAGTGTTAGGAGTCTACTTTATATAGCCTCTCGTTTACTACCTCAGGGAATAATGCACACGTGTGGAATAGACACCAGTCTATTTTATATGGCCACAAAATCAAAGTCTGTGTGAGTAATACACAACTTTGGAATAGTCACTAGTCTATTCCATATGCCCAAATATTGAGAGTCAGACTCAAAAATACAGGCCTGTGATCTAGACAGGAATCTATTTTATATGGCCAAAGTTTCAGAGCCTAAGTGAATAGTACATTCCTGAGAAATATTTAGCACACTATTACATGTGGCATCTATTTCAGTGATTTATTAAGTAAGGATCACCTGTATTGTAGTCAGAAGTGTATTTTTTATAGCCACATTTTCAGAGTCAAACTGAATATCATACACCTTGGGGATAGTCAAAATTCTATTATGTATAGCCATTCATTTAGAGCTGAATGTAATAACACAAGCCTCAGGAGTATTCTGGATTCTCTATATTATGGCCTCTCATTCAGAGCCTCACAGAATAACACAGACCCATGGAAAAATCAGGGGTGTATTTCACATGGTTACTTATTCAAATCCTCTGTGATGAATCTTATATATCTGGAAAATTCTCAGGAATCTGTTATATATAGCCACTTATTCAGAGTCTCACTGCATAAGTCACACCTGACGAACAGACTAGAGACTATTTGATATGACCGCACACCCACTGTCTCAGTGAAAAATGCAGAGCTGTGAAATAGTTAAGAGGATAGAGTCAGGAGTTTATTTTATGTGGTCACTAATTCAGAAACTCCCAAAAGAATACACACCTTGGGAATAGTCAGAGTCCAAGTTATATGGCCACTCAATCACAGCATTACCGAATAATGCACAATGGGGCAACAGTAAGGAGTCTATTCCATTGAGCCTATCATTCAGAGCTTAAGTGCATAATAAACAGCTGTGGAGAAATGAAGACCCTATTCAAAGTAGACCCAAATTAAGCAGCTTCGTGAATGATATACACATATGTGAGGGTCAGGAGACTATGTGATATAAAGACTCATACTGAACCTCTTCGAATACTGCACATGTGTGGAATAATCACTTATATATTTCACATGGTGATGTGCTTGGAGGGAAAAGAAAAAATGCACACATGTGGAGTAAAATGTGTTCTAATTTATAAGGCCACTCTTTCAGTGTTTTAGTGAATAATATGTATATCTGATAAGTCAGAGATCTGTTTCACATGGGGACCCGTTCAGAGCCTCTGTGAATAATACATTCCTCAGAAACAGTCAAGGGTCTACTTCAAATGGCTACACATTCAGAGTCTCTTTAAGTAATGAACAGCTTGGCAATACAACTGAGACTCTTTTTTGTGCCCACTTACTCAGAAATTCATTCAACAATAAATACCTGGGGAAGAGTTAAGTGTCTACTTCATGTAGCCACTTATTTAGAGCCTCAGTGAGTAATCCACACCAGGGTAATAGTCGAGCATTTTTTATATGGCCACTCATTCTGTGCCTTCCTGAATGATACACAAATGGAAAGTCCTCATAATTCTATTTCATACGACCACTAATTTAGAACCTTATTGAATAATTCACAATGGAGCAGTAGTGAGGTGTCTATTTAATAGTCAGTCCTCTCATTCAAAGTTTCAGTGAATAATAAACTTCTATGGAGGAATCAGGAGGCTATTTAAGATATCCACGAATTAAGTGCCTTCCTGAATGATACACACCTGGGTGATATTCAGGAGTCTGTTTTATATGAACTCTACATCTGGGAATCACTGAGTTATACACACCTGGGGGAGTGTCAGGAGTTTACTTGCTATGGACACTCATACATAACCTGTTTGAATAATGCATACATGGGAAATAATGAGGAGTCTATGTCATATGGCTTTTCATTCAGACAAACAATGAATAAAGGACATGTGGATTAATTAGAAGTCTGATACATATGGCCCCTCTTTCACAGCCTCACTGAATATTACACACGTGATATCATTTGGAGTCTACTTTTTATGGTCACTAATTCACAGAGTCACTGAATAATGCACACCTGTGGAATAGTCAGAAGTCTTTTTTCTATGGCAACTCATTGAGAGCCTCACTATATGTATACTCCTGGATAAATATTCAGGATTTACTTTCATACCCCCATTGAGAATCTCACTAAGTAATGCACAGCTGTGGAATAGTCAGGTGACATTAAAATGTTGCCTCTCATTCGAAGTGTCACTGAATAATGTGGTGTAGTCAGAAGTCCATGTCATGTAGACACAGATTCAGAGCCTCAGTGAATAAGAGAGACCCTTGATATAGTAAAGAGTCTAATTAATATGGCCACCTCTGCTGAGCCTCACTGAATAATACATACCTGGAGAATAATTTGGAGTCTATTTCAATGGACGGTAATGCAGAACCTCGGTAAATAATGTGGAGTAGCCAGGAGTCTATTTCATTTGGACACTCATTCATAGCCTCATTGTATAATATGCACGGGAGGATTAGTCAGGATTCCATTTCATATTGCCACTGACTCTCAAGCTCATTAAATAATGCACAAATATAAAGTCCTCAGCAGTCTCTTTTATATAGCAACTCATTCAGAGATTCACTGAATAATACAAATATTAAAGATATACAGCATCCTGTTTCATATGGTCTAACAAGAAGAGCCTCACTGAGTAACAGAAACCTGGGGAAGTGGTAGGAGTCAACTTTATATAGCCTCTCATTTACTACCTGAGGGAATAATGCACATGTGTGGAATAGACACCAGTCTGTTTTATATTGCCACAAAGTCAAAGACTGGGTTAGTAATACACAACTTTGGAATAGTCACTTGTCTACTCCATATGCCCAAATATTTAGAGTCAGACTCAATAATACACGCCTGTGGTCTAGACAGGAAACAATATTATATGGCCAAAGTTTCAGAGACTCGGTGAATAATACATACCTCAGGAATATTTAGTATGCTATAACATGTGGCACCTATTTTAGTGCCTCATTAAATAAGGAACACCTTTATTGTAGTCAGAAATCTATTTTGTATAGCCACATATTCAGAGCCTAACTGAATACCATACACCTTGGGAAAAGTCAGGATACTATTTTGTATAGCCACTCATTTAGAGCTGAATGTAAAAACACAAGCCTAGAGGAGTATTCAGGAGTCTCTATATTTTGGCCACTCATTCAGTGTCTCACAGAATAATACCGACTTATGGAAATGTCAGGGGTGGATTTTGCATGGCATCTTATTCAAATCCACAGTGAAGAATCTTATATATCTGAAAATACTCAGGAATTTATTATATATACCAAATTATTCAGAGTCTCACTGCATAAGTCACCCCTGGGGAACAGACTAGAGAATACTTGATATGAACGTACACCCACCATCTCAGTGAAAATTGCAGAGCTGAGAAATAGTCAAAAGGATAGTGCCAGGAGTCTGTTTTATATGGTCACTCATTCAGAAACTCCCGAAAGAATACACACCTTGGGAATAGTCAGAGTCCAGGTCATATGGCCACTCAATCACAGCATTATGGAATAATGCACAATGGGGCAATAGTAAGGAGCCTATTTCATTTAGCCTATTATTCAGAGCTTAAGTGCATATTAAACAGATGTGGAGAAATGAAGATCCTATTCAAAGTAGAACCAAATTAAGCAGATTCGTGAAGGACATACACATATGTGAGGGTCAGGAGACTATTTGATATAAACACTCATACAGAACCTCTTTGAATACTGCACATGTGGGGAATAATCACTTGTATATTTCACATGGTGATTCGTTTGGAGGGGAAAAAAATAAGGATCACCTGTGGAGTAAAATTGGGTCTATTTTATAAGGCCACTCTTTCAGGGTTTTAGTGAATAATCTGCATTTCTGTTAAGTCAGGAATCTCTTTCACATGGGCACTCATTCAGAGCCTCTGTGAATAATACTTAAATCAGAAACTGTTAAGGATCTACTTCAAATGGCTACAAATTCAGTCTCTGTAAGTAATGAACACCTGTGAAAGACACCTGAGATTCCTTTTTGTGCCCACTTACTTAGAGACTCATTGAATAAGAAACACATGGGGAAGAGTAAGTGTCTACTTCATGTAGCCACTCATTTAGAGTCTCAGTGAGTAATCCACACCAGGGTAATATTCGAGCATTTATTATATGACCACTCATTCTGTGCCTCCCTGAATGATACACACCTGGGGAATCCTCATGATTCTATTTCATACTACCACTCATTTAGAACCTTATTGAATAATTCACAATGGAGCAATAGTCAGGTGTCTATTTAATAGTCAGGCCTCTCATTCAAAGTTTCAGTGTATAATAAACTTTTTTGGTGGAATCAGGAGGCTGTATAAGATATCCACGAAGTAAGTGCCTTCCTGAATGATATAAACCTTGGTGATAGTAAGGAGTCTGTATTGTTTGAACTCTAATTCCGGGTATCACTGAGAAATACACACCTGAGGGAGGGTCAGGAGTTTATTTGGTATAGAAACTCATACATAACCTGTTTGAATAATGCACACATGGAGTATAATGAGGAGTATGTCATAGGTCTCCTCCGTAGGACAAACTGTGAATAAAGCACACATGGAGTAATTAGAAATCCGTTTCATATGGCCCCTCCTTCATAGCCTCACTGAATATTACACACTTGTGATATCGTCTGGAGTTTATTTTTTATGGCCGCTAATCCAGAGAGTCACTGAATAATGCACACCTGTGGAATAGTCAGAAGTCTCTTTACTATGGCCACTCATTGAGAGCCTCACTAAATGTACACACCTGGAGAAATATTCATGATTTTATTTATCCCCTCATTCAGAGTATCACTAAGTAATGCACACCTGTGGAATAGTCAGGAGACTTTTTCATGTGGCCTCTCATTCGGAGTGTCACTGAATAATGTGGTGTAGTCAGGAGTCTATGTCATATAGACACAGATTCAAAGCCTCAGTGAATAAGAGAGAGACCTTTGATATAGTAAAGAGTCTAATGAATATGGCCAACTCTGCTGAGCCTCACTGAATAATACATACCTGGAGAATAATTTGGAGTCTATTTTTGATGGACGTACATTCAGAGCCTCTGTAAATAATGTGGAGTAGTCAGGAGTCAATTTCATTTGGACACTCATTCATATCCGCAGTGGATAATATGCACATGTGGATTAGTCAGGATTCCATTTCTTATGGCCACTTACTCTAAAAATCAGTAAATAATCTACAAATGTAAAGTACTCAGCAGTCTATTTTATATTGCAACTCATTCAGAGATTCACTGAATAATACAAATATTAAAGATAGACAGCATCCTGTTTCATATGGTCTCACAAGAAGAGACTCACTGAGTAACAGAAACATGGGGAAGTGTTAGGAGTCTACTTTATATAGCCTCTCATTTACTACCTCAGGTAATAATGCACACGTGTGGAATAGACACCCGTCTATTTTATATGGCCACAAAACAAAGCCTGTGTGAGTAATATACAACTTTGGAATAGGCGCTAGTCTATTCCATATGCCCAAATATTAAGAGCCAGACTCAAAAATACATGCCTGTGGTCTAGACAGGAATCAAGTTTATATGGCTGAAGCTTCAGAGCCTCAGTGAATAATACATACCTGAGAAATATTTAGTATGCTATTACATGTGGCATCTATTTCAGTGCTTCATTAAATAAGGAAAAGCTGTATTGTAGTCAGAATTCCATTTTGTATAGCCACATATTCAGAGCCTTACTGAATAACATACACCATGGGGAAAGTCAGAATCTTATTTCGTATAACCACTCATTTAGAGCCAAATGTAGAATCGCAAGTCTAAGGAGTATTCAGGAGTCTCTATATTATGGCCACTCATTCAGAAACTCACAGAATAATAAAGATGTATGGAATCATCAGGAGTGTATTTCACATGGCTACTTACTCAAGTCATCAGTGAGGAATCTTATATGTCTGAAAAAATACTCAGGAATCTATTATATATAGCCACTTATTCAAAGTCTCACTGCACAAGTCACACCTGAGGAAAGACTAGAGAATATTTGATATAACCTTACACCCACCGTCTCAGTGAAAAATGCAGAGCTGAGTAATAGTCAATAGTATAGTGTAAGAAATCTATTTTATGTGGTCACTCATTAAGAAACTCCCGAATGAATACACAAGTTGGGAATAGTCAGAGTCCAGATCATATGGACACTCAATCAGAGCACTACCAAATAATGCCCAATGGGGAAATAGTAAGGAGTCTATTTCATTTAGCATATCATTCAGAGCTTAAGTGCATAATAAACAGCTGTGGAGAAATGAAGTCCCTATTTAAAGTAGACCCAAATTAAGCAGCTTCGTGAATGACATACACATATGTGAGGGTCAGGAGACTATTTGATATAAACATTCATTCAGAACCTCTTCTAATACTGCACATGTGTGGAAAAATCACTTGTATATTTCATATGGGGATATGTTTGCAGGGTAAAAGAATAACGCACACCTGTGGAGTAAAATGAGGTCTATTTTATAAGGCCACTCTTTCAGTTTTTGAGTGAAAAATATGTATATCTGATAAGTCAGGAATTTTTTTCACGTGGGAGCTCGTTCAGAGCCTCTGTAAATAAGACTTTCCTCAGAAACAGTCAAGGGTCTACTTGAAATGGCTACACATTCAGAGTCTCTATAAGTAATGAACACCTGGACAATACACCTGAGATTCTGTTTTGTGCCCACTTACTCAGAGACACATTCAATAATAAACACCTGGGGAAGATTTAAGTGTCTACTTCATGTAGCCACTCATTTAGAGCCTCAGTGAGTAATCGACACCAGGGTAAGAGTCGTGAATTTTTTTATGGCCACTCATTCTGTGCCTTTCTGAATGATACACACCTGGGCAATAATCATAATTTTATTTCACACTACCACTCATTTAGAAACTTATTGAATAACTCACAGTGGAGCAATAGTCAAGTTTCCATTTAATAGTCAGGCCTCTCATGCAAAGTTACAGTGAATAATAAACTTCTATGGAGGAATCAGGAGGCTGTTTAAGATATCCACAACTTTAGTGCCTTCCTGAATGATACACACCTGGGTGATAGTCAGGAGTCTATTTTATATGAACTCTAATTCTGGGTATCACTGAGTAATACACCCCTGGGGGTGGGTCAGGAGTTTATTTGTTATGGACACTCATAGATAACCTGTTTGAATAATACACACATGGAGATGAATTAGAAGTCTATGTCATACAGCTCCTCCTTCAGACAAACAGTGAATAACGCACACTTGGAGTAATAAGAAGTCAGTTTCATATGGCCCCTCTTTCACAGCCTCACTGAATATTACACACTTGTGATAATATATGCAGTGTATTTTTTATGGCCACTAATACAGATAGCCACTGAATAATGCACACCTGTGGAATAGGCAGAACTCTCTTTAATATGGCCACTCATTGAGCGACTCAGTAAATATACACACCTGGAAAAATATTCAGGGTTTACTTTTATCCCCTCATTCAGAGTCTCACTAAGTAATGCACATCTGTGGAATGGTCAGGAGACTTTTTCATGTGGCCTCCAATTCAGAGTGTCACTAAATAATGTGGTGTAGTCAGGAGTCTACGTCATGTAGACACAGATTCAGATCCTCAATGAATAAGAGAGATCCTTGATATAGTAAAGAGTCTAATTAACATGGCCAACTCTGCTGAGCCTCAATGAATAATACATACCTTTAGAATAATTTTCAATGGACTTTTATTCAGAGCCTCGGTAAATAATGTGGAGTAGCCATTCATTTGGGCACTCATTCATAGCCTCAGTGGATCATATGCACGTGTGGATTAGTCAGGATTCCATTTCATATGGCCACTGACTCATAACCTCAGTAAATAATGCACACATGAAAAGTACTCAGCAGTGTATATTATATAGCAACTCATTCAGAGTTTCAGTTAAGAAGAAAAATGTTAAAGATAGACAGCATCCTGTTTCATGTGGTCTCACAAGAAGAGCCTCACTGAGTAACAGAAACCTGGGTAAGTGTTAGGAGTCTACTTTATATAGCCTCTCTTTTACTACCTCAGGGAATAAAGCACACGTGTTGAAAGACACCAGTCTATTTTATATGGCCACAAAATCAAAGCCTGTGTGAGTAATACACAACATTGGAATAGTCACTAGTCTATTTCGTATGCCCCAATATTGAGAGTCAGACCCAAAAATACACACCTCTGGTCTAGACAGAAATCAAGTTTATATGGCCAAAGTTTCAAAGCCTCAAAAAATAATACATACCTGAGGAATATTTAGTATGCTATTACTTGTGGCATCTATTTAAGTGCTTCATTAAATAAGGAACACCTGTATTGTAGTCAGAATTCTATTTTGTATAGCCACATATTCAGAGCCTAACTGAATAACATACACCTTTTGGAAAGTCAGGATTCTATTTCTTGTAGCCACTCACTTAGAGCCGAATGTAAAAATGCAAGCCTAAGGAGTATTCAGGAGTCTCTATATTATGGCCACTCATTCAGAGCCTCACAGAATAATACAGACCTATGGAAACATCAGGGGTGTATTTCACATGGCCACTTATTCAAATCAGCAGTGAAGAATCTTATATATGTGGAAAATTCTCAGGGATCTATTATATATAGCCACTTATTCACAGTCTCACTGCATAAGACACACCTGGAAAATAGACTAGAGATTATTTGATATGACCGTACACCCACCGTCTCAGTGAAAAATGCAGAGCTGAGAAATACTCAAGAGGATAGAGGCAGGAGTCTATTTAATGTGGTCCCTCATTCAGAAACACCTGAAAGAATACACACCTTGGGAATAGTCAGAGTCCAGGTCATATGGCAACTCAATCACAGCATTACCGAATAATGCACAATGGGGCAATAGTAAGGTGTCTATTTCGTTTAGCCTATCATTCAGAGCTTAAATGCATAATAAACAGCTGTGGAGAATTGAAGACCCTATTTAAAGTAGACCCAAATTAAGCAGCTTCGTGAATGACATACACATATGTGAGGGTCAGGAGATTACTTGATATAAACACTCATGCAGAACCTCTTCAAATACAGCAAATGTGTGGAATAATCAGTTGTATATTTCACATGGTGATTCGTTTGTAGCAGAAAAGAATAACGCACACCTGTGGAGTAGAATGGGGTCTATTTTATAAGGCCACTCTTTCAGTGTTTTAGTGAATAATATGTATATCTGATAAGTCAAGATTCTCTTCCACATGGGGACTCGTTCAGGGCTTCTGTGAATAATACTTTCCTCAGAAACAGTCAATGGTCTACTTCAAATGGATACACATTCAGAGTCTCTGTAAGTAATGAAAACCTGGGAAATACAACGTTGACTTTTTTTTTCTGCCCACTTACTCAGACACTCATTCAATAATAAACACCTGTGGAAGAGTTAAGTGTCTATGTCATGTAGCCACTCATTTAGAGCCTCAGTGAGTAATCCACACGAGGGTAATAATCAAGCATTTTTTATATGGCCTCTCATTCTGTGCCTCCCTGAATGATACACACCTGGGGAATTCTTATGATTCTATTTCATACTACTACTCATTTAGAAACTTATTAAATAATTCACAATAGAGCAATAGTCAGGTGTCTATTTAATAGTCAGAAATATCATCCAAAGTTTCAGTGAATAATAAACTTCTTTGGAGGAATCAGGGTGCTGTTTATGATATCCATGAATTAAGTGTCTTCCTGAAGGATACACACCTGGGTGATAGTCAGGAGTCTGTTTTTTATGCACTCGAATTCTGGGTATCACTGAGTAATGCACACCTGGAGGAGTGTCAGAAGCTTATTTGGTATGGACACTCATACATAACCTGTTTGAATAATGCACACATGGAGAATAATGAGGAGTCTATGTCATATGGCTCCTCGTTCAGAGAAACAGTGAATAACACACACATGGAGTAATTAAAAGTCCGTTTCATATGGCCCCTCTTTCAGAGCCTCACTGAATATTACACACTTGTGATACCTTCTGGAGTATATTTTTTTATGGCCACTAATCCAGAGAGTGACTGAATAATGCACACCTGTGGAATAGTAAGAAGTCTCTTTTCTATGGCCACTCATTGAAAGCCTCACTAAATGAACACACCTGGAAAAATATTCAAGATTTACTTTTATCCCCTCATTCAGAAACTCACTAAGTAATGCACACCTGTGGAATAGTCAGGAGAGTTTTTCATGTGGCCGCTCACTCGGAGTGTCACTGAATAATGTGGTGTAGTCTGTAGTCTATGTCATGTAGACACTGATTCAGAGCCTCAGTGAATAAGAGAGAACTTTGATATAGTAAATAGTCTAATTAATGTGACCAACTCTGCTGAGCCTCACTGAATAATACATACTTGGAGAATAATTTGGAGTCTATTTTCGATGGACGTTCATTCAGAGCCTCGGTAAATAATCTGCAGTAACCAGGAGTCTATTTCATTTGGACACACATTCAAAGCCTCCGTGGATAATACGCACATGTGGATTAGTCAGAATTCCATTTCATATGGCCACTAACTCATATCCTCAGTAAATAATGCACGAATGTAAAGTACTCAGCAGTCTATTTTATATAGCAACTCATTCTAAGATTCACTGAATAATACAAATATTAAAGACAGACAGCATCCTGTTTCACATGGTCTCACAAGAAGAGCCTCATTGAGTAACAGAAACCTGGGGAAGTATTAGGAGTCTACTTTATATAGCCTCTCATTTACTACCACAGGGAATAATGCACATGTGTGGAATAGACACCAGTCTATTTTATATGGCCACAAAATCAAATCCTGTTTGAGTAATACACAACTTTGGAATAGTCACTAGTCTATTTCCTATGCCCAAATATTTAGAGTCAGACTCAAAAATACATGCCTGTGGTTTAGACAGAAAAGAATTTTGTATTGCCAATGTTTCTGAGCCTCACTAAATAATACATACCTGAGGAACATTTAGTATTGTGTTACTTGCGGCATCTATTTCAGTTCTTCATTAAATAAGCAACACCTGTATTGTAGTCAGAATTCTATTTTGTATAGCCCCATATTCAGAGCCTAACTGAATAACATACATCTTGTGGAAAGTCAGGATTCTATTTCTTATAGCCACTCATTTAGAGCCAAATGTAAAAACGCAAGGATAAGGAGTATTCAGTAGTCTCTATATTATGGCCACTCATTCAGATCCTCACAGAATAATACAGACCTATGGAAACATCAGGGGTGTATTTCCCATGGCCACTTCTTCAAATACTCAGAGAAGAATCTTATATATTTGAAAAATACTCAGGAATCTATTATATATAGCCACTTATTCAGAGTCTCTCTGCATAAGTCACACCTGGGTAAAAGACTAGAGACAATTTGATATACCGTACACCCACCGTCTCTGTGAAAAATGCAGAGCTGAAAAACAGTCAAGGGGATAGAGTCAGGAGTCTATTTTTTGTAGTCACTCATTCAAAACCTCCTGAAAGAATAAACACCTTTGGAATAATCAGGGTCCAGGTCATATGGCCACTCAATCACAGCATTACCAAATAATGCACAAAGAGGCAATAGTAAGGAGTCAATTTCATTTAGCCTATCATTCAGAGCTTAAGGGCATAATAAACACCTGTGGAGGAATGAAGACCCTATTCAAAGTAGACCCAAATTAAGCAGCTTCGTGAATGACATACACATATGTGAGGGTCAGGAGACTATTTGATATAAACACTCATACAGAACCTCTTCAAATACTGCACATGTGTAAAATAATCACTTGTATATTTCACATGGTGATTCGTTTGGAGGGGCAAAGAATAACACACACCTGTGGAGTAAAATGGGGTCTAATTTATAAGGCCACTCCTTCACTGTTTTAGTGAATAATATGCATATCTGATAAGTCAGGAATCTCTTTCACATGGGCAATCGTTCAGGGCCTCTGTGAATAATACATTCCTCAGAAACAGTCAATGGTCTACTTGAAATAGATACACATTCAGAGTCTCTGTAAGTAATGTACACCTGGGCAATACACCTGAGACCCTTTTTTGTGCCCCCTTACTCAGAGACTCATTCATTAATAAACACCTGGGGAAGAGTTAAGTGTCTACTTCATGAAGCCACTCATTTAGGTCCTCAGTGAGTAATCCACACCAGGGTAATAATCGAGCATTTTTTATATGGCCAATCATTCTGTGCCTCCCTGAACAATACTCACCTGGGGAATCCTCATGATTCTATTTCATACTACCACTCATTTAGAACCTTATTGAATAATTCACAATGGAGCAATAGTCAGGTGTCTATTCAATAGTCAGACCTCTAATTCAAAGTTTCAGTGAATAAGAAACTTCTATGGAGGAATCAGGAGGCTGTTTAAGATATCCACGAATTAAGTTTCTTTCTGAATGATACACACCTGGGTGACAGGAGTCTGTTTTATATGAATTCTAATTCCGGGTATCGCTGAGTAATGCACACCTGGGGCAGTGTCAGAAGTTTATTTGCAATGGACACTCATACATAACCTGTTTGAATAATGCACAGATGGAGAATAACGAGGAGTCTATGGCATACGGCTCCTCATTCAGACAAACAGTGAATAATGCACACATAGAGTAATTAAAAGTCTGTTTTATATGGCCCCCCTTTCAGACCCTCACTGAATATTACACACTTTTGATATCATCTGGAGTCAATTTTTATGGCCACTAATCCAGAGAGTCACTGAATAATGCACACGTGTGGAATACTCAGAAGTCTCTTTCCTATGGCCACTTGTTGAGAGCCTCACTAAAGGTGCACACCTGGAAAAATATTCAGGATTTACTTTTATCCCCTCATTCAGAGTCTCACTAAAAAATACACACCTATGGAATAGTCAGGAGACTTTTTATGTGACTCTCATTCGGAGTGTCACTGGATAATGTGGTTTAGTCAGGAGTCTATTTCATATAGACACAGATTCAGAGCCTCAGTGAATAAGAGAGACCTTTGATATAGTAAGGAGTCTAATTAATATGGCCAACTCTGCTGAATCTCACTGAATAATACATACTTGGAGAATAATTTGGAGTCTATTTTCGATGGACGTTCATTCAGAGCCTCCGTAAATATTCTGCAGTAGCCAGGAGTCTATTTCATTTGGACACTCATTCATAGCCTCACTGGATAATATGCACATGTGGATTAGTCAGTATTCCATTTCATATGGCCACTGACTCGTATCCTCAGTAAAGAATGCAGGAAAGTAAAGTCCTCAGCAGTATATTTTATATAGCAACTCATTCAGAGATTCACTGAATAATACAAATATTAAAGATAGACAGCATCCTCTTTCATATGGCCTCACCAGAAGAGCCTCACTGAGTAACAGAAACCTGGGGAAGTGTTATGAGTCTACTTTATATAGCCTCTCATTTACTACCTCAGGTAATAATGCACACGTGTGGAATAGACACCAGTCTATTTTATATGGCCACAAAATCAAAGCCTGTGTGAGTAATACACACGTTTGGTATAGTCACTAGTCTATTCCATATGCCCAAATATTGAGAGTCAGTCTCAAAAATACAGGCCTGTAGTTTAGACAGGAAACAAATTTATATGGCCAAAGTTTCTGAGCCTCAGAAAATAATACATACCTGAGGAATATTTAGTATGCTATTACTTGTGGCATCTATTTAAGTGCTTCATTAAATAAGGAACACCTGTATTGTAGTCAGAATTCTATATAGTATAGCCACATATGCAGAGCCTAACTGAAAAACATACACCTTGTGGAAAGTCAGGATTCTATTTCTTACAGCCACTCATTTAGAGCCGAAGGTATAAACACAAGCCTAAGGAGTATTCCGGAGTCTCTATATTATGGCCACTCATTCAGAGCCTCACAGAAGAATACAGACCTATGGAAACGTCCGGGTTGTATTTCACATGGCCACTTATTCAAATCCTCAGTGAAGAATCTTATATATGTGGAAAATGCTCAGGCATCTTTTATATATACCCACTTATTCAGTCTCACTGCATAAGTCACAACTGGGGAACAGACTAGAGACTATTCGATATGACCATACATCCTCCGTCTCTGTGAAAAATGCAGAGCTGAGAAATAGTCAAGAAGATAGGGTCAGGAGTCCAATATATGTGGTCACTCATTCAGGAACTCCTGAAGGAATACACACCTTGGGAATAATCAGAGTCCAGGTTATAGGGTCAATCATTCACAGCATTACTGAATAAAGCACGATGGGGCAATAGTAAGGAGTCTATTTCATTTAGCCTATAATTCAGAGGTTAAGTGCATAATAAACAGCTGTGGATGACTTAAGACCCTATTTAAAGTAGACCAAAAGTAAGCAGCTTCATGAATGACATACACATATGTGAGGGTCAGGAGACAATTTGATATAAACACTCATACAGAACCTCTTCGAATACTGCACATGTGGGGAATAATCACTTGTATATTTGTGATGGTGATTCATTTGGAGGATAAAAGAATAAGGCACACCTGTGGAGTAAAATGGGGTTTATTTTATTAGGCCACTCTTTCAGTGTTTTAGTGAATATTATGCATATCTGATAAGTCAGGAATCTCTTTCACATTGGCACTCCTTCAGAGCCTCTGCGAATAATACTTTCCTCAAAAACAGTCAAGGGTCTACTTCAAATGGCTACACATTCAGAGTCTCTGTAAGTAATGAACATCTAGGCAATATACCTGAGTCTCTTTTTTGTGCCACCTTACTCAGAGACTCATTCAATAATAAACACCTGGGGAAGAGTTAAGTGTCTACTTCATGTAGTCACTCATTTAGAGCCTCAGTGAGTAATCCACACCAGGGTAATAGTGGAGCAATTTTTATATGGCCTCTCATTCTGTGCCTCCCTGAATGATACACACCTGGGGAATCCTCGTGATTCTATTTCATACTACCACTCATTTAGAACCTTATTGAATAATTCACAATGGAGCAATAGTCAGGTGTCTATTTAATAGTCAGGCCTCTTATTTAAAGTTTCAGTGAATAATAAACTTCTATAGTGGAATCATGAGGCTGTTTAAAATATCCATGAATTAAGTGCCTCTCTGAATGATATAGACCTGGTTGATAGTCAGGAGTCTATTTTATATGAACTCTAATTCCGGGTATCGCTGAGTAATACACATCTGGGGGAGGGTCGGGAGTTTATTTGGTAGGGACATTTATACATAACCTGTTTGAGTAATGCACCCATGGAGAATAATGAGGAGTCTATGTCATACAGCTCCTCATTCAGACAAACAATGAATGACACACATGTGGAGTAATAAGAAGTTCATTTCATATGGCCCCTCTTTCACAGCCTCACTGAATATTACACACTTGTGATATCATTTGGAGTCTATTTTTTATGGTCACTAATTCACAGAGTCACTAAATAATGCACACCTGTGGAATAGTCAGAAGTCTCTTTCCTATGGCCACTCATTGAGAGCCTCACTAAATGTACACACCTGGAAAAATATTCAGCATTTACTTTTATCCCCTCATTCAGAGTCTCACTAAGTAATGCCCACCTGTGGAATAGTCAGTAGACTTTTTCATGTGGCCTCTTATTCAGAGTGTCACTGAATAATGTGGTGTAGTCAGGAGTCTATGTCATGTAGACACAGATTCAGAGCCTCAGTGAAGAAGAGAGACCCTTGATATAGTAATGTGTCTAATTAATATGGCCAACTCTGCTGAATCTCACTGAATAATACATACTTGGAGAATAATTTGGAGTCTATTTTCGATAGACGTTAATTCAGTGCCCCGGTAAATAATGTGGAGTAGCCAGGAGTCTATTTCATTTGGACACTCATTCATAGCCTCTGTGGATAACATGCACGGGTGGATTAGTCAGGATTCCATTTCATTTGGCCACTGATTCGTAACCTCAGTAAATAATGCACAAATGTAAAGTACTCAGCAGTCTATTTTATATAGCAACTCATTCAGAGATTCACGGAAGAATAGAAATATTAAAGATATACAGCATCCGGTTTCATATGGTCTCACAAGAAGAGCCTCACTGAGTAACAGAAACCTGGGGAAGTGTTAGGAGTCTACTTTCTATAGCCTCTCATTTACTACCTCAGGGAATAATGCACATGTGTGGATTAGACACCAGTCTATTTTATATGGCCACAAAATGAAAGCCTGTGAGAGTAATACACAACTTTGGAATAGTCCCTAGTCTATTCCATATGCCCACATATTGAGAGTTAGACTCAAAAATACATGCCTGTGGTCTAGAGAGGAAACAATTTTATATGGCAAAAATTTTAGAGCCTCAGTGAATAATACATAAATGAAAAGTATTTAGTATGCTATTACATGTGGCATTATTTTCAGTGTTTCAATAAGTAAGGAACACCTCTATTGTAATCAGAATTCTATTCTGTATAGCCACATATTCAGAGCCTAAATGAATAACATACACCTTGGAGAAAGTCAGGATTCTATTTTGTATAGCCACTCATTTAGAGCCGAATGTAAAAACGCAAGCCTAAGTAGTATTCAAAAGTCTCTATATTATGGCCACTGATTCAGAGCCTCACAGAATTATACAGACCTATGGAAACGTCAGGGGTGTATTTCACATGGCCACGTATTCAAAATTTCAGTGAAGAATCTTATATATCTGAAAAATACTCAGGAATCTATTATATATAGCCACTTATTCAGAGTCTCACTGCCTAACTCACACCTGGAAAACAGACTAGAGACTATTTGATATGACCGTACACCCACCGTCTCAGTGAAAAATGTATATCTGAGAAACAGTCAAGAGGATAGAGTCAGGAGTGTATTTTATGTGATCACTCATTCAGAAACTCACGAAAGAATACACACCTAGGGAATAGTCAGAGTTCAGTTCTAATGGCCACTCAATCAGAGCATTACCGAATAACGCACAATGGGGCAATAGTAAAAAGTCTATTTCATTTAGCCTATCATTCAGAGCTTAAGTGCATAATAAACAGCTGTGGAGAAATGAAGACCCTACTTAAAGTAAATCCAAATTAAGCAGCTTCGTGAATGACATACACATATGTGAGGGTCAGGAGACTATTTGATATAAACACTCATACAGAACCTCTTCAAATACTGCACGTGTGTGGAATGATCACTTGTATATTTCACATGGTGACTCGTTTGGAGTGTAAAAGTATAACGCACACCTGTGGAGTTAAAAGGGGTCTATTTTATAAGTCCACTCTTTCAGTGTTTTAGTGAATAATATGTATATCTGATAAATCCGGAATATCTTTCACATGCGCACTTGTTCATAGCCTCTGTGAATAACACTTTCCTCAGAAATAGTCAGGGTCTTCTTTAAATGGCTACACATTCAGAGTCTCTGTAAGTAAGGAACACCTGGGCAATACACCTGAGGGTGTTTTTGTGCCCAAGTACTCAGAGATTCATTCAATAATAAACACCTGGGGAAGAGTTAGGTTTCAACATCATGTAGCCCCTCATTTAGAGCCTCAGTGAGTAATCCACACCAGGGCAGTAGTCGAGCGTTTTTTATATGGCCACTCATTCTGTGCCTCCCTGAATGATACACACGTGGGAAATCCTTATGATTCTATTTACTACCACTCATTTTGAACTTTATTTAATAATTCACAATGGAGAAATAGTCAGGTGTCTATTTAATGGTCAGGATTTTCATTCAAAGTTTCAGTGAATAATAAACTTCTATGGAAAAATCAGGAGGCTGTTTAAGATATCCACGAATTAAGAGCCTTCCTAAATGATATACACCAGGGTGATAGTCAGGAGTCTATTTTATATGAACTCTAATTCCGGGTATCGCTGAGTAACACACAACTGGGGGAGGTTCAGAAGTTTATTTGGTATGGACACTCATACATAACCTGTATGAATAATGTTCACATGGAGAATAATGAGGAGTCTATGTCATATAGCTCCTTGTTCAAACAGTGAATAAGGCACATGTGGAGTAAGTAGAAGTCCGTTTCATATGGCCCCACTTTCACAGCCTCACTGAATATTACACACTTGTGATATCATCTGGAGTCTATTTTGTATGGCCACTAATCCAGAGAGTCACTTAATAATGCACACCTGTGGAATAGTCAGAAGTCTCTTTCCTATGACCACTCTTTGAGAGCCTCACTAAATGTACACACCTGGAGAAATATTCAGGATTTACTTTTATCCCCTCATTCAGAGTCTCAGTAAGTAATGCACACCTGTGGAATAGTCTGGAGACATTTTCATGTGGGTGCTCATTCAGAGTGTCACTGAATAATGTGGGGTAGTCAGGAGTTGATGTCATGTAGACACAGATTCAGAGCCTCAGTAAGTAAGAGAGACCCTTGATATAGTAAAGAGTCTAATTACTATGGCCAACTCTGCTGAGCCTCACTGAATAATACATACCTGGAGAATAATTTGGAGTCTATTTTCGATGGACGTTCACACAGAGCCTCGGTAAATAATGTGGAGTAGCCAGGAGTCTATTTCATTTGGACACTCATTCATAGCCTCAGTAGATAATATCCATGTGTGGATTAGTCAGGATTCCATTTCATATGGCCACTGACTCCTAACCTCTGTAAATAATGCACAAATATAAAGTACTCAGCAGTCTATTTTATATAGCAACTCATTCAGAGATTCACTGAATAATACAAATATTAAAGATAGACAGTATCCTTTTTCATATGGTCTCACTAGAAGAGCCTCACTGAGTAACAGAAACCTGGGGAAGTGTTCAGAGTGTACTTTATACAGCCTCTGATTTAGTACCTCAGGTAATAATGCACACTTGTGGAATAGACACCAGTATATTTTATATGTCTACAAAATCAAAGCCTGTATGTGTAATATACAACTTTGGAATAGTCACTAGTCTATTCCATATGCCAAAATATTGAGAGACAGACTCAAAAATACACGCCTGTGGTCTAGACGGGAAACAATTTTATGTGGCTAAAGCTTCAGAGCCTCAGTGAATAATACATACATGAGGAATATTTAGTATGCTATTACATGTGGCATCTATTTCAGTGCTTCATTAAATAAGGAAAACATGTATTGTAGTCAGAATTCTATTTTGTATAGCCACGTATTCAGAGCCTAACTGAATAACAAACACCTTGGGGAAAGTCAGGATTCTATTTTGTACAGCAACTCATTTAGAGCCAAATGTAAAAACGCAAGCCTAGCGGAGTATTAAGGAGTCTCTATATTATGGCCACTCATTCAGAGACTCACAGTATAGTACATAACTATGGGAATGTCAGGGGTGTATTTCACATGGCCACTTATTCAAATCCTCAGTGCAGAATCTTATATATCGGAAAAATACTCAGGAATCTATTACATATAGGCACTTATTCAGTGTCTCACTGCATAAGTCACACCTGGGTAACACACTAGAGACTATTTGATATGACCATACATCCACCGTCTCAGTGAACAATGCAGAGCTGAGAAATAGTCAGGAAGATAGGGTCAGGAGTCCAATATATGTGGTCACTCATTCAGAAACTCCCAAAAGAATACACACCTTGGGAATAGTCAGATTACAGGTCATATGGCCTCTCAATCACAGAATTCCGGAATACTGCACAATGGGGCAATAGTAAGGGGTCTATTTCACTTAGCCTATCATTCAGAGCTTAAGTGCATAATAAACAGCTGGGATCTATGAAGACCCTATTCAAAGTAGTCCCAAATTAAGCAGCTTCGTGAATGACATACACATATGTGAAGGTCAGGAGACTATTTGATGTAAACCCTCATACAGAACCTCTTGGAATACTGCAATTGTGTGGAATGATCACTTGTATATTCCACATGGTGACTCGTTTGGAGTGTAAAAGTATAACGCACACCTGTGGAGTAAAAAGGGGTCTATTTTATAAGTCCGCTCTTTCAGTGTTTTAGTGAATAATATATATATATATCTGATAAGTCAGGAATCTCTTTCACATGGGCACTCGTTCATAGCCTCTGTGAATAACACTTTCTTCAGAAAGAGCCAAGGGTCTTCTTCAAATGGCTTCACATTCAGAGTCTCTGTAAGTAATGAACAACTGGGCAATACACCTGAGAGTCTTTTTGTGCCCAAGTACTCAGAGACTCATACAATAATAAACACATGGGAAAGAGTTAAGTGTCTACTTCAGGTAGCCACCCATTTAGAGCCTCAGTGAGTAATCCACACCAGGATAATTGTCGAGCATTTATTATATGGTCACTTATTCTGTGCCTCCCTGAATGATAAACACCTGGGGAATCCTCATGATTCTATTTCATACTAACACTCATTTAGAGCCTTATTGAATATTGCAAAACGGAGCAATAGTCAGGTGTCTATTTAATAGTCAGGCCTCTCATTCAAAGTTTCAGTGAATAATAAACTTCTATGGAGTAATTAGGAGGCTGTTTATGATAACCACGAATTAAGTGCTTTTCTGAATGATACACACATGGGTGATAGTCAAGAGTCTGTTTTATATGAACTCTAATTCCGGGTATCACTGAATAATATACACCTGAGGGAGTGTCAGGAGTTTATTTGGTATGGACACTCATACATAACCTGTTTGAATAATGCACACATGGAGAATAATGAGGAGTCTATGTCATATGACACCTCATTCAGACAAACAGTGAATAAGGCACACGTGATTTAATATGAAGTCCGTTTCATATGGCTCCTCTTTCACAGCCTCACAGAATATTACACACTTGGGATGTCGTCTGGAGTCTATTTTTTATGGCCACTAATCCAGAGACTCACTGAATAACGCACAACTGTGGAAAAGTCAGAAGTCTCTTTTCTATGGCCACTCCTTGAGAGCCTCACTATATGTACACACCTGGAAAAATGTTCAGGATTTACTTTTATCACCTCATTCAGAGTCTCACTAAGTAACGCACACCTGTGGAATAGTCAGGAGCCTTTTTCATGTGGCCTCTCATTCGGAGTGTCACTGAATAATGTGGTGTAGTCATGAGTCAATGTCATGTAGATACAGATTCAGAGCCTCAGTGTATAAGAGAGACCCTTGACATAGTAAAGAGTCTAATTAATGTGGCCAACTCTGCTGAGTCTCGCTGAATAATACATACCCAGAGAATAATTTGGAGTCTATTTTGGATGGATGTTCATTCAGAGCCTTGGTAAATAATGTGGAGTAGCCAGGAGTCTATTTTATTTGGACACTCATTCATAGCCTCAGTGGATCATATGCACGTGTGGATTAGTCAGGATTCCATTTCATATGGCCACTGATTCGTAAACTCAGTAAATAATGCACAAATGTAAAGTATTCAGCAGTCTATTTTACATAGCAACTCATTCAGAGATTCACTGATTATTACAAATTTTTAAGATAGAGAGCATCCTGTTTCATATGGTCTCACACGAAGAGGCTCACTGAGTAACAGAAACCTGGGGAAGTGTTAGCAGTCTACTTCATATAGCCTCTCATTTACTTTTTCAGGCAATAATGCACACGTGTGGAATAGACGCCAGTCTATTTTATATGGCCACAAAATCAAAGCCTGTGTAAATAATACACAACTTTGAAATAGTCACTAGTCGATTCCATATGCCCAAATATTGAGAGTCAGACTCAAAAATACATGCCTGTGGTGTAGACAGGAAACAATATTATATGGCCAAAATTTCAGTGCCTCAGTGAATAATACATACCTGAAAAATACTTAGTATGCTATTACATGTGGCATGTATTTCAGTGCTTCATTAAATAAGGAACACCTGTATTGTAGTCAGAATTCTATTCTGTATATCCACTTATTCAGAGGCAAACTGAATAACATATACCTTGGGGAAAGTCAGGATTCTATTCGTATAGCCCCTCATTTAGGGCCTAATGTTAAAATGCAAGCCTAAAAAGTATTCAGGAGTCTCTATATTCTGGACACTCATTCAGAGCCTCACAGAATAATACAGACCTATGGAAACATCAGGGGTGTATTTCACATGGACATTTATTGAAATCCTTGGTGAAGAATCTTATATATCTGGAAAATACTCCAGAATCTATTATATATAGCCACTTATTCAGAGACTAACTGAATAACAAAAACCTTATGGAAAGTCAGGATTCTATTTCGTATAGCCATTCATTTAGGGCCGAATGTGAAAATGCAAGCCTAGAGGAGTATTCAGGAGTCTATTTTATATGAACTCCAATTCCCGGTATCATTGAGTAATACACACCTGGGAGAGTGTCAAGCAGTTTATTTGCTATTGACACTTATACATAAACTAATTGAATAATGCACACATGGAGAATAATGAGTAGTCTATGTCATATGGCTCCTCATTCAGAAAAACAGTGAATAATGTGCATGTCGATTAATTAGTAGTCCGTTTCATATGGCCCCGCTATTACAGCCTCACTGAATATTTCAAACCTTGATATCATCTGGAGTCTTTTTTATGGCCACTAATCAAGAGAGTAACTGAATAATGCACACCTGTGGAATAGTCAGAAGTCTCTTTCCTATGACCACTCTTTGAGAGCCTCACTAAATGTACACACCTGGAGAAATATTCAGGATTTACTTTTATCTCCTCATTCAGAGTCTCACTAAGAAATGCACACCTGTGGAATAGTCTGGAGACATTTTCATGTGGGTGCTCATTCAGAGTGTCACTGAATAATGTGGGGTAGTCAGGAGTTGATGTCATGTAGACACAGATTCAGAGCCTCAGTAAGTAAGAGAGACCCTTGATATAGTAAAGAGTCTAATTACTATGGCCAACTCTGCTGAGCCTCACTGAATAATACATACCTGGAGAATAATTTGGAGTCTATTTTCAATGGACGTTCACACAGAGCCTCGGTAAATAATGTGGAGTAGCCAGGAGTCTACTTCATTTGGACACTCATTCATAGCCTCAGTAGATAATATCCATGTGTGGATTAGTCAGGATTCCATTTCATATGGCCACTGACTCGTAACCTCTGTAAATAATGCACAAATATAAAGTACTCAGCAATCAATTTTATATAGCAACTCATTCACAAATTCACTGAATAATACAAATATTAAACATAGACAGCATTCTGTTTCATATGGTCTCACAAGCAGAGCCTCACTGAGTAACAGAAACCTGGGGAAGTTTTAGGAGTCTACTTTATATAGCCTCCATTTACTACCTCAGTGAATAATGCACATGTGTGGAATAGACACCAGTCTATTTCATATTGCCACAAAATCATAGCCTGTGTGAGTAATACACAACTTTCAATAGACACTAGTCTATTTCATATGCCCAATATTTAGAGTCAGACTCAAAAATACCCACCTGTGCTCTTGACGGGAAAGAATTTTAAATGGCCAAAGTTTCAGAGCCTCAGCGAATAATACATCCCTGAAGAATATTTAGTATGCTATTACATTTGGCATCTATTTCAGTGCTTCATCAAATAAGGAACACCTGTATTGTAGTCAGAATTCTATTTTGTATAGCCACATACTCAGAGCCTAACTGAATAACATACACCTAGGTGATTGTCAGGATTCTATTTCGTATAGCCACTCATTTAGAGCCGAATGTAAAAACGCAAGCCTAAGGAGTATTCAGGAGACTCCATATTATGGTCACTCATTCAGAGCCTCACAGAATAATAGAGACCTATGGAAATATCACTGGTGTATTTCACATGGCCACTTATTCAAATCCTCAGTGAAGAATCTTATATATCTGGAAAATACTCAGGAATATATTACATGTAGCCACTTATACAGATTCTCACTGCAAAATTCCCACCTGGGGAACAGACTAGAGACTATTTGATATGACCATACCCACTGTCTCAGTGAAAAATGCAGAGCTGAGAAATCGTCAAGAGGATAATGTCAGGAGTCTATTTTATAGGGTCACTTATTAAGAAACTCACGAAAGAATACACACCTTGCGAATAGGCATGGGTCCAGGTTATATGGCCACTCAATCACAGCATTACCAATTAATGCACAATGGGGCAATAGTAAGGTGTCTATTTCATTTAGCCTATCATTAAGGGCTTAAGTGCATAATAAACAGCTGTGGAAAAATGAAAACCCTATTTAGAGTAGACCCAAATTAAGCAGGTTTGTGAATGACATACACATTTGTGAGGATCAGAAGACTCCTTGATATAAACACTCATACAGAGCCTCTTTGAATACTGCCCATGTGTGGAATAATCACTTGTATATTTCAAATGGTGAATCGTTTGGGGGATAAAAGAATAACACACACCTAAGAAGTAAATTAGGTTCTATTTTATAAGGCCACTTTTTCAGTGTTTTAGTGAATAATATATATATATATATATATATATATATATGTATGTATATATATCTGATAAGTCAGGAATCTCTTTCACATTGGCACTCATTCCTAGCCTCTGTGAATAATACTTCCCTGAGAAACAGTAAAGGGTCTACTTCAAATGGCTACACATTCAGAGTCTCTGTAAGTAATCAACACCTGGGCAATAAACCCGAGTCTCTTTATTTGTGCCCACTTACACAGAGACTCATTCAATAATAAACACCTCAGGAAGAGTTAAGTGTCTACTTCATGTAGCCACTCATTTAGAGTCTCAGTGAGTAATCCACACAAGGGTAATAGTTGAGCATTTTTTATATGACCACTCATTCTCTGCCTCACTGAATGATACACACCAGGGGAATCCTCATAATTCTATTTCAGACTTCCACTCATTTAGAACATTATTGAATAATTCACAATGGAGCAATAGTCAGGTGTCTATTTAATAGGCCTCTCATTCAAAGTTTCAGTGAATAATAAACTATGGAGAAATCAGGTGGCTTTTTTAAAAAATTTTTATCGCATTATAGGATTTGGGGTACATGTGCAGAACGTGCAACATAGTTGCATAGGTACACACATGGCAGTGTGTTTTGCTGCATTCCTCCACTTCACCCACACTTGGCATTCATCCCCAGGCTAATCCTCCCCAGCCCCCACCGCTGTCCCTCCCCCATTACCCCCAATAGACCCCAGTGTATAGTATACCCCTTCTCTGTGTCCATGTGTTCTCATTTTTCTCACCCACCAATGAGAGAGTATATGCGGTATTACTTTTTCTGTTCTTGTGTCAGTTTGCTGAGAATGATGTTCTCCAGATTCATCCATGTCCTTACAAAGGACACAAACTCATCATTTTTGATTGCTGCATAATATTCCATCGTGTATATGTGCCACATTTTTTAGTCCAGTCTATCATCGATGGGAATTTGGGTTGCTTTCAGTTCTTTGCTATTGTAAACAGTGCTGCAATGAACATTCGTGTGCATGTGTCCTTACAGTAGAACGATTTATAGTCCTTTGGATATATACCCAGTAATGGGATTGCTGGGTCAAATGGAATTTCTATTTCTTGGTCCCTGAGGAATCACCACAGTGTCTTCCACAATGGTTGAACTAACTTACACTCCCACCAACAGTGTAAGAGTGTTCCTATTTCTCCACATCCTCTCCAACAACTGCTGTCTCCAGATATTTTAATGATCGCCATTCTAACTGGCGTGAGATGGTATCTCAATGTGGTTTTGATTTGCATCTCTCTAATGACCAATGATGATGACCACTTTTTCATATGTTTGTTGGCCTCATGTATGTCTTCTTTTGTAAAGTGTCTGTTCATATCCTTTGCCCATTTTTGAATGTGCTTGTTTGTTTTTTTTTCTGTAAATCTGTTTGAGTTCTTTGTAAATTCTGGATATCAGCCCTTTGTCAGATGTGTAAACTGCAAAGATTTTTTCCCATTCTGATGGTTGCCGATTCACCCTAGTGACTGTTTCTTTTGCCGTGCAGAAGCTTTGGAGTTTGATTAGGTCCCATTTTTGTATTTTGAATTTTGTTGGCAATGCTTTTGTTGTTTTGTTCCTGAAATCTTTGCCTACTCCTATGTCCTGAATGGTTTTGCATAGATTTTCTTCTAGGGTTTTTATGGTGTCAGGTCTTATGTTTAAGTCTTTAATCCATCTGGAGTTAATTTTAGTGTAAGGTGTCAGGAAGGGGTCCAGTTTCTGCTTTCTGCACATGACTAGCCAGTTTTTCTAACACCATTTATTAAATAGGGAATTCTTCCTCCATTGCTTGTTTTTGTCTGGTTTATCAAAGATAATATGGTTGTAAATATGTTGTGCTGCCTCCGATGCTTCTGTTCTGTTCCATTGGTCTATATCTTTGTTTTGGTACTGGTACCATGCTGTTTTGATTACTGTAGCCTTGTAGTATAGTTTGAAGTCTGGTAGTGTGATGCCTCCCGGTGTTTTTTTTTTTTTGCTTAGAATTGACTCGGCTATGCGTGCTCTTTTTTGGTTCCATATGAAATTCCTGGTGTTTTTTTCAGTCCTGTGAAGAAATTAAATGTTAGTTTGATGGGGATAGAATTGATTGTGTAAATTACTTTGGGAAGTATAGCCATTTTCGCAATATTGATTTTTCCTAACCACGAACATGAAATGTTTCTCCATCTTTTTGTGTCCTGTCTTATTTCATTGAGCAGTGGTTTGTAGTTTTCCTTAAAGAGGTCCCTTACGTTCCTTGTGAGTTGTATTCATAGGTATTTTATTTTCTTCGTAGCAATTGTGAATGGCAGTTTGTTCTTGATTTGGTTCTCTTTAAGTCTGTTATTGGTGTATAGGAATGCTTGTGATTTTTGCACATTGATTTTATATCCTGAGAGTCTGCTCAAGTTGCTTATCAGTTTCAAGAGCTTTTGTGCTGAGGTGATGGGGTCTTCTAGGTATACTACCATGTCATCTGCAAATAGAGACAATTTGGCTTTCAGCTTTCCTATTTGAATAGCCTTTATTTCTTTTTCTTGCCTGTTTGCTCTTGCTAGAACTTCCAATACTATGTTGAATAGGTGTGGTGAGAGAGGGCATCCTTGTCTAGTGCCAAATTTCAAATGGAATGCTTCCAGTTTTTCCCCATTATGTATGATATTCGCTGTTGGTTTGTCGTAAATAGCTTTTATTACTTTGAGATATGTTCCATCAATACCAAGTTTATTGAGGGTTTTTAGCATAAAGGGCTGTTGAATTTTGTCAAATGCTTTCTCTGCATCAATTGAGATAATCATGTGGTGTTTGTTTTTGCTTCTGTTTATGTGGTGAATTAAATTTATAGACTTGCATATGTTGAACCAGTCTTGCGTCCCCGGGATGAATCCTACTTGATCATGATGGATAAGTTTGTTAATGTGCTGTTGCAATCTGTTTGCCAGTATTTTATTAAAGATTTTTGCATCTATGTTCATCATGGATATTGGCCTGAAATTCATTTTTCTTGTTGAGTCTCTACCAGGTTTTGTTATCAGGATGATGTTGGTCTCATAAAATGATTTGGAAAGTTTCCCTCTTTTTGAATTATTTGGAATAGTTTCAGAAGAAATGGTACCAGATCCTCTTTGTGTGTCTGGTTGAATTCAGCTGTGAACCCATCTGTACCTGGGCTTTTTTGTGTTGTAGGCTCTTAATTCCTGCCTAAACTTCCGACCTTCTTATTGGTCTATTCAGTGTTTTGGCTTCCTCCTGGTTAAGTTTGGGAGGACATAGGTGTCCAGGAATGTATCAATTTTTTTCCTGGTTTACATAGTTTATGTGCATAGAGTTGTTTGTAGTATTCTCTGAAGATGGTTTGAATTTCTGTGGAATCTGTGGTGATTTTCCCATTATCGTATTTTATTGCATCTATTTGGTTGTTCTCTTCTTTCTTTTTTATCAGTCTCGCCAGTGGTCTGTTTATTTTGTTGATCTTTTCGAAAAACCAGCTCTTGGATTTATTGATTTTTGAAGGGTTTTTCTTGTCTCTATCTCATTCAGTTCTGCTCTGATCTTAGTTATTTCTTGTCTTTGGCTAGGTTTTGACCTTTTTTGAGCTTGCTCCTCTAGCTGTTTCAATTTTGACAATAGGGTGTCAATTTTGGGTCTCTCCACTCTTCTCATGTGTGCACTTATTGCTATATATTTTCCTCTACAGACTGCTTTAAATGTGTCCCAGAGATTCAGGTATGTTGTGTCTTTGATCTTTTTGGTTTCAAAGAACTTCTTTATTTCTGCATTCATTTCTTTGTTTATCCAATCAACATTCAAGAGCCAGTTGTTCAGTTTCCATGAAGCTGTGCGGTTCTGAGTTATTTTTTGAATTCTGAGTTCCAACTTGATTGCACTGTGGTCTGAGAGACTATTTGTTATGATTTCAGTTGTTTTGAATTTGCTGAGGTGTGCTTTACTTCCGATTATGTGGTCAATTTTGAAGTAAGTGTGATGGGGTGCTGAGAAAAATGTATATTCTGTGGATTTGGGGTGGAGAGTTCTGTAAATGTCTATCAGGTTTGCTTGTTCCAGGTCTGAGTTCAAGTCCTGGATATCCTTGTTAATTTTCTGTCTGGTTGATCTGTCTGATATTGACAGTGGAGTGTTAAAGTCTCCCACTATTATTGTATGGGAGTCTAAGTCCCTTTGTAAGTCATTAAGAACTTGCCTTATTTATCTAGCTGCTCCTGCATTGGGTCCATATATATTTAAAATCGTTAGCTCTTCTTGTTGTATCGATCCTTTTACCATTATGTAATGATCTTCTTTGACCCTTTTGATCTTTGTCGCTTTAAACTCTATTTTATCAGAGACGAGAATTGCAACTCCTGCTTTTAATTTTTTTTTCCTCTCCAGTTGCTTGGTAAATCTTCCTCCATCCGTTTATTTTAAGCCTTTGTGTATTCTTCGTTTGAGTTGGGTTTCCTGGATACAGCACACAGATGGTTTCTTTTTTTTTTCCAATTTGACAGTCTGTCTTTTGATTGGTGAATTTAGCCCATTTACATTTAGGGTTAATATAGTTATGTGTGAATTTGATACTGCCAGTTTGATGCTCCCTGGCTGTTTTGCCCATAGGTTCATGTAGATTCTTCATTTTGTTGATGCTCTTTTGCATTTGGTATGCCTTTAGGATGGCTGGTACTCCTTTTTGCTTTCTATGTGTAGTTCCTCTTTCATGATCTCTTGTAAAGCAGGCCGAGTGGTGACAAAATCTTTGAGAACTTGCTTGTTCGTGAAGTATTTTATTTTTTCCTTTAGTTATGAAGCTCCGTTTGGCTGGATATGAAATTCTGGGTTGAAAATTCTTTTCTTTTAGGATGTTGAATATTGGTCCCCACTCTCTTCTGGCTTGTAGAGTCTCTGCTGAGAGATCTGCTGTGAGTCTGATGGGCTTCCCTTTGTGGGTGACCCGACCTTTCTTTCTGGCTGCCCTTAGTATTTTCTCCTTCATTTCAACCCTGGTGAATCTGAAGATTATGTGCCTTGGGCTTGCTCTTCTTGTGGAGTATCTTTGTGGTGTTCTCTGTATTTCCTGAAGTTGTGTATTGACCTTTCTTGCTAGGTTGGGGAAATTTTCCTGGATAATATCCTGAATAGTGTTTTCCAGCTTGGATTCATTCTCTTCATCACATTCTGGTACACTTATCAAACGTAGGTTGGATCTCTTCACATAGTCCCACATTTCTTGGAGATTTTTTTCATTCTTTTTTGTGCTTTTTTCTTTAATCTTGGTTTCTTGTTTTATTTCATTGAGTTTTTCTTCGACTTCTGATATTCTTTCTTCTGCTTGGTCAATTCGGCTGTTGAAACTTGTGCATGCTTCGCGAAGTTCTCATGTTGTGTTTTTTAGGTCCTTCAATTCATTCATATTCCTGTCTAAGTTGTTTATTCTTGCTATCAATTCATCGAATCTTTTTTCAAATCTTTTTTCAAGGTTCTTAGTTTCTTTGCACTGATTTAGAACATGTGCTTTTAGCTCACTGAAGTTTTTCATTATCCCCTTTCTGGAGTCTGTTTCTGTCATTTTGTCACATTCATTCTACATCCAGCTTTGTTCCCCTGCTGGTGAGGAGTTTTGGTCCTTTTTTGGAGGTGAGGTGTTTTGGTTTCGGGTGTTTTTCTCCTTTTTGCGCTGGTTTCTTCCCATCTTTTTGGATTTATCCACCTGTCATCATAGTAGTTGCTGATTTTTCAATTGGGTCTCTGTGTGGATGCTGAGATTGTTGATGATGAAGTATTCCTGTTACTTAGTTTTTCTTCTAATGGTCTGCCCTTCTGCTGTATGAGTGCTGAGGTCCACTCCAGGTTCTGCTTGTCTGGGGTATACCTGTTGCAGCTTCAAAAGAGTGAGGGATACCAGTTTCTTCTTCTGCTTTCTTTGTTACTGAATGATGCCCGCCAAATCTCAGTCTGATTAGTCCTTTTTTGGGGTGACTCTTTGTATATACGGGGGTCAGAGAGCTGCTTGAAGAGACGGTCTGTGCTTTATAGGAACTCCAGTGCTGAGCTGAGAGCTCCGTTTTTCATTCAGGTTGTTGGGAGGTTGTCTATGTCTGCTGCAACAGAACTCATAAAACACCATTCTCTTTTCCCCTCCTTAGATGCTGTCTCAGGGAGTTGGGGCTTTCTTTATGAGTATCTGATGCACTGTTTTGCCCCACTAGGATGCAGTCTATTCTCTATTTGCCTGCCGGGGCTCCACTCTGCTAGCGCGGTTCCGCCCTGTTGCTGCTGGGCTCTGTTCTGCTGTGGAGTGCTCCCCACTCCTGGCGGAGTCTCTCTGTTATGGCACGTTGCCTCGGCAGCGGCAGGCTGGGTCAGCCCTGGGAGGTACTTCAGTTGGGGTGGATTGCGTCTGTAGTGGCGGACGCCTTTCCCCCACCAGGCTGCACTGTCCTAGATGCCAGCAGCAAAACTCTCAGTCCCGAGCACCTCCAATCACTGCCCTGCTTGTCCCCATGTGGATGGTACCGGCCGAGCCTGATCACCCAGCTCCCTGCCTCAGAGTCCATCCTCTCTCTCTCTCCCTTCCTGTCTTCAAGCTGATAGGTTGACTCTCTCACTGGCGCCCCTGTAGCCTTCTGATAGGGCACTGGGATCCGTGCAATCTCCTGTGCCACTGCCCACTGCACTGGCTCAGATCACGCTTCCCAGGAATCTCCTGATCTGGCTTATTGTCCAGTCCCGTTCAATCAGATGGACATGCCAATCTGCCTTTCCAAATCTCAGATTGCTGGTTTCACAGGGCACCCAGACCAGTGAGTTCCATGCCAGGTCCCGCTGTGGCGCCAGCCAAAGCAGCCACGTGAGCCGGCTGTGCAAGCCGGCTGTACTAGCGTCCCCTGTCTCTCCCACACCTGGGACTTTCAACGCTCTGTGGGCAAAAAATGTCCATTCGAGAATGCGATTAGGACTCACCCTCTGCACGTTCACTGAGAGCTTCAATCCTGAGTCACTTCTATGAGGCCATCTTGCGAGTCAATCCCAGTGGTGTATTTTTCATGGCCACTCATTCAAATCCTCAGCGAGGAATATTATATATCTGGAAAATACTCAGGAATCTAGTATATATAGCAACTTATTCAGAGTCTCACTGCGTAAGTCACACCTGGGGAACAGACTAGAGTTTATTTGATATGACCGTACACCCACCGTCTCAGTAAGAAATGCAGAGCTGAGAAATAGTCAAGAGGATAGAGTCAGAAGTCTGTTTTATGTGGTCACTCATTCAGAAACTCCCAGAAGAATACACAACTTGGGAATAGTCAGGGTCCAGGTCATATGACCACTCAATCACAGCATTACCAAATAATGCACAATGGGCAACAGTAATGAGTCTATTTCATTTAGCCTATCATTCACAGCTTCAGTGAGTAATAAAAAGCTGTGAAGTAGTCAGGACCCTATTTAAGGTAGCCATAAATTAAGCAGCTCCGTGAAAGATACACAGATTTGTGATAGGAGGCTTTTTGATATGGACACTCATACAGAACCTCTTTAAATACTGAACATGGGGAGAATTATCACTAGTCTATTTCATATCGTGATTCATTTGATGAGTAAAAATATAACACACACCTGTGGGGTAAAGTAAGGTCTATTTCATAAGGCCACTCTTTCTGTGTTTCAATGAATAATATGTATATCTGCAAAGGCAGGATTCTCTTTCACATGTCCACTCGTTCAGGTCCTCTGTGAATAAAACTCCCCTCAGATATTGCCAAGTGTCTACTTCAAATGGATACACATTTAGAGTCTCTGAAACTAATGTACACCTGGGCATTACACAAGAGTCTCTTTTTTAAGGTCTACTTAGTCAGAGTCTCATTCAATAATACACACCTGGGTAAGAGTTAAGAGTTTACTTCAGAGAGATTCTTGACAAGATGGCGTCATAGAGGTGACTCAGGATTGCAGCTCTCGGTGAAGGCACAGAGGGTGAGTCCTAGCCGCATTCTCGGATGTTCCTTTTATGCCCACAAAGCGTTGAAAGTCCCAGGTGTGGGAGAGACACGGGACGCTAGCAGCCGGCTAACGTAACCGGCTCCCGCCTCTTCGGCTGGCGCCACAGCAGGACCCGGCGCGGAACTCACTGGTCTGGGTGCCCTGTTAAACCAGCAATCTGAGATTTGGAAGGGCAGATTGGCATGTCCATCTGATTGAACGGGACTTGGACAATGAGCCAGACCAGGAGTTTCCTGGGAAGCGTGATCTGAGCTGGGGTAGTGGGCAGTGGCACGGGAGATCGCACGGATCCCAGTGCCCTATTGGCAGGCTCCTGGGGCACCAGTGAGAGAGTCGACCTTTCAGCTTGGGGAGAGGAAGAGAGAGAGAGAGAGGACGGACTCTGAGGCAGGGAGCTGGGTGATTGGGCTCGGCGGGTCCCACGCTCACGAGGACAAGCAGGGCGGCGACTGGAGGCTCTTGGGGATGAGAGTTTTGTTGCCGGCATTTAGGACGGTGCAGCCCGGTCAGGGAGGGGCGTCCACCATTCCTGACGAAGTGCACCCCCACTTAAGAACCACCCAGGACTGACGCAGCCTGCCGTTGCCGAGGCAACCTGCCATAACAGAGAGAGTCCGCCAGGCAGCAACAGGGCGGACCCGCGTAAGCAGGTCAGAGCCCCGGCAGGTAAATAGTGAAGAGACTGCCACCTCGTGGGGCAGGACAGTGCAACAGATACTCATAAAGAAAGCCCCAACTCCCTGAGACAGAGCATCTAAGGGTGAAAAAAAAAAAAGTGGTGTTTTATGAGTTCTATTGCAGCAGACATAACCTCCCAACAACCCTGAATGAACAACGGAGCTCACAGCTCAGCACTGGAGCTCCTATAAAGCACAGACTGTCTCCTCAAGCAGCTCCCTGACCCCTGTATATCCAAGGAGTCACCCCAGAAAAGGACTAATCAGACTGACATTTGGCTGGCATCATTCTGGAACAAGGGCAGCAGAAAAAGAAACTGATATCATCCCTCACTGTTCTGCAGCTGCTGCAGGTATACCCCAGACAAGCAGGGCCTGGAGTGGACCTCAGCAGTCATACAGCAGAGAGGATAGATCATTAGAAGGAAAACTAAGTAACAGAAATACTTCATCATCAACAATCTCAGTGTCCACACAGAGACCCAATTGAAAAATCAGCCACTACTAAGACGACAGGCGGATAAATCCATAAAGATGGGAAGAAACCAGCGCAAAAAAGAGGAAAGCACCCGAAACTAAAACACCTCACCTCCAAAAAAGGACCAAAACTCCTCACCAGCAAGGGAACAAAGCTGGACGGAGAATGAATGTGACGAAATGACGGAATCAGACTTCAGAAAGTGGATAATGAGAAACTTCAGTGAGCTAAAGGAACATGTTCTAAACCAGTGCAAACAAACTAAGAACCTTGAAAAAAGATTTGAAAAAAGATTCGAGGAATTGATAACGAGAATGGACAACTTAGAGAGGAATATGAATGAATTGAAGGAGCTGAAAAACACAACACGAGAACTTCGCGAAGCATGCACAAGTTTCAACAGCCGAATAGACCAAGCAGAAGAAAGAATATCAGAAGTTGAAGATCAACTCAATGAAATAAAACGACAAACCAAGATTAAAGGAAAAAGCACAAAAAGGAATGAACAAAATCTCCAAGAAATGTGGGACTATGTGAAGAGACCCAACCTACGTTTGATAGGTGTACCAGAATGTGACGAAGAGAATGAATCCAAGCTGGAAAACACTCTTCAGGATATTATCCAGGAAAATTTCCCCAACCTAGCAAGACAGGTCAATACTCAACTCCAGGAAACAAAGAGAACACCACAAAGATACTCTGCAAGAAGAGCAACCCCAAGGCACATAATCCTCAGATTCACCAGGGTTGAAACGAAGGAGAAAATACTAAGGGCAGCCAGAGAGAAAGGTCAGGTCACCCACAAAGGGAAGCCCATCAGACGCACAGCAGATCTCTCGGCAGAGACTCCACAAGCCAGAAGAGAGTGGGGGCCAATATTCAACATCCTTAAAGAAAAGAGGTTTCAACCCAGAATTTCATATCCAGCCAAACTGAGCTTCATAAGTGAAGGAAAAATAAAATCCTTCACGAACAAGCAAGTACTCAGAGATTTTGTCACCACTAGGCCTGCTTTACAAGAGCTCCTGAAAGAGGCACTACACATAGAAAGAAACAACCAGTTCCAGCCATCCTAAAAGCATACCAAATGCTAAAGACCATCAACAAAATGAAGAATGTACATGAAACAACGGGCAAAACAGCCAGCTAGCATCAAAATGGCAGTATCAAATTCACACGTAACAAAATTAAACCTAAATGTAAATGGGCTAAATGCACAAATCAAAAGACACAGACTGGCAAATTGGATAAAAAAACAAAACCCATCGGTGTGCTGTATCCAGGAAACCCACCTCACATGCAAAGATACACAAAGGTTCGAAATAAAGGGATGGAGGAAGATTTACCAAGCAAATGGAGAGCAAAAAAAAGCAGGAGTTGCAATTCTCATCTCTGATAAAATAGACCTTAAAGTAACAAAGATCAAAAGGGACAAAGAAGGTCATTACATAATGGTAAAATGATCGATACAACAAGAAGAGATAACGATTCTAAATATATATGGACCCAATGTAGGAGCACCCAGATATATAAGGCAAGTTCTTAATGACTTACAAAGGGACTTAGACTCCCACACAATAATAGTGGGAAACTTTAACACTCCACTGTCAATAGCAGACAGATCAACCAGACAGAAAATTAACAAGGATATCCAGGACTTGAACTCAGACCTGGAACAAGCAAACCTGATAGACATTTACAGAACTCTCCACCCCAAATCCACAGAATATACATTCTTCTCAGCACCACATCACACCTACTCCAAAATTGACCACATAATTGGAAGTAAAGCAATCCTCAGCAAATGCAAAACAACTGAAATCATAACAGTCTCTCAGACAATAGTGCAATCAAGTTGGAACTCAGAATTCAGAAAACAACTCAGAACCACACAGCTTCATGGAAATTGAACAATTGGCTCTTGAATGTTGATTGGATAAACAATGAAATGAAGGCAGAAATAAAGAAGTTCTTTGAAACCAACTAGAATGAAGACACAACATACCAGAATCTCCGGGACACATTTAAAGCAGTCTGTAGAGGAAAATATATAGCAATAAGTGCCCACATGAGAAGAGTGGAGAGATTCAAAATTGACACCCTATCATCAAAATTGAAAGAGCTAGAGGAGCAAGATCAAAAAAGCTCAAAACCTAGCCAAAGACAAGAAATAACTAAGATCAGAGCAGAACTGAAGGAGATAGAGACAACAAAATCCCTTCAAAAAATCAATAAACCTAAGAGCTGGTTTTTTGAAAAGATCAACAAAATAGACAGACCACTAGCCAGACTGATAAAAAAGAAGAGAGAGAAAACCATATAGATGCAATAAAAAACAATAAAGGGGAAATCACCACAGATTCCACAGAAATTCAAACCATCATCAGAGAATACTACAAACAACTCTATGCACATAAACCAGTAAATCAGGAAGAAATGGATAAATTCCTGGATGCCTGTGTCCTCCCAAGCCTAAACCAGGAGGAAGCCGAAACTATGAATAGACCAATAACAAGGTCTGAAGTTGAGGCAGCAAGTAAGAGCCTACCACACAAAAAAAGCCCAGGTCCAGATGGGTTCACAGCTGAATTCTACCAGACACACAAAGAGGATCTTGTACCATTCCTTCTGAAACTATTCCAAATAATCCAAAAAGAGAGAACTCTTCCCAAATCATTTTATGAGACCAACATCATCCTGATACCAAAACCTGGCAGAGACTCAACAAGAAAAGAAAACTTCAGGCCAATATCCATGATGAACATAGATGCAAAAATCTTTAATAAAATACTGGCAAACCGATTGCAACAGCACATTAAAAAACTTATCCATCATGATCAAGTAAGATTCATCCCGGGGATGCAAGGCTTGTTCAACATACGCAAGTCTGTAAATGTAATTCACCACATAAACAGAAGCAAAAACAAAAACCACATGATTATCTCAATTGATGCAGAGAAGGCATTTGACAAAATTCAACAGCCCTTTATGCTAAAAACACTCAATAAACTTGGTATTGATGGAACATATCTCAAAGTAATAAAAGCTATTTATGACAAACCAACAGCCAGTATCATACTTAATGGGCAAAAACTGGAAGCATTCCCTTTGAAATCTGGCACTAGACAAGGATGCCCTCTCTCACCACTTCTATTCAACGTAGTACTGCAAGTTCGAGCCAGAGCAATCAGGCAAGAAAAAGAAATAAAGTGTATTCAAATAGAAAAGGTGGAAGCCAAATTGTCTCTATTTGCAGACGACATGATAGTATACCTAGAAGACCCCATCACCTCAGCCCAAAAGCTCCTGCAACTGATAAGCAACTTCAGCAAAGTCTCAGGATATAAAATCAATGTGCAAAAATCACAAGCATTCCTATACACCAATAAGAGACTTAAAGAGAACCAAATCAAGAACGAACTGCCATTCACAATTGCTACAAAGGAAATAAAATAATTAGGAATACAACTCACTAGGAATGTAAGGGACCTCTTTAAAGAAAACTACAAACAACTGCTCAACGAAATAAGAGAGGACACAAACAGATGGAGAAACATTCCATGTTCGTGGTTAGGAAGAATCAATATCGTGAAAATGGCTATACTGCCCAAAGAAATTTACACAATCAATGCTATCCCCATCAAACTACCATTGAATTTCTTCACAGAACTGGAAAAACCACCATGAATTTCATATGAAACCAAAAAAGAGCCCGCATAGCCAAGTCAATTCTAAGCAAAAAGAACACAGCAGGAGGCATCACGCTACCAGACTTCAAACTATACTACAAGGCTACAGTAATCAAAACAGCATGGTACTGGTACCAAAACAGAGATATAGACCAATGGAACAGAACAGAGGCATCGGAGGCAACACAACACATCTACAACCATATTATCTTTGATAAACCAGACAAAAACAGGCAATGGGGAAAGGATTCCCTATTTAATAAATGGTGTTGGGAAAACTGGCTAGCCATGTGCAGAAAGCAGAAACTGGACCCCTTCCTGACACCTTACACTAAAATTAACTCCAGATGGATTAAAGACTTAAACGTAAGACCTGACACCATAAAAACCCTAGAAGAAAATCTAGGCAAAATCATTCAGGACATAGGAGTAGGCAAGGACTTCATGAACAAAACACCAAAAGCATTGGCAACAAAAGCCAAAATAGACAAATGGGACCTAATCAAACTCCACAGCTTCTGCACGACAAAAGAAACAGTCACTAGAGTGAATCGGCAACCATCAGAATGGGAAAAAATCTTTGCAGTTTACGCATCTGACAAAGGGCTGATATCCAGTATTTACAAAGAACTCAAACAGATTTACAGGAAAAAAAAACAAACAAGCCCATTCAAAAATGGGCAAAGGATATGAACAGAAACTTTACGAAAGCAGACATACATGAGGCCAGCAAACATATGAAAAAGTGCTCATCGTCATTGGTCATTAGAGAGATGCAAATCAAAACCACATTGAGATACCATCTCACACCAGTTAGAATGGCGATCATTAAAAAATCTGGAGACAGCAGATGCTGGAGAGGATGTGGAGAAATAGGAACACTCTTACACTGTTGGTGGGAGTGTAAATTAGTTCAACCATTGGGGAAGAGAGTGTGGCGATTCCTCAAGGACCTAGAAATAGAAATTCCATTTGACCCAGCAATCCCATTACTGGGTATCTATCCAAAAGACTATAAATCGTTCTACTATAAGGACACATGCACACGAATGTTCATTTCAGCACTGTTTACAATAGCAAAGACCTGGAACCAACCCAAATGCCCAACGATGATAGACTGGACTGGGAAAATGTGGCACATATACACCATGGAATATTATGCAGCAATCAAAAATGATGAGTTTGTGTCCTTTGTAGGGACATGGATGAATCTGGAGAACATCATTCTCAGCAAACTGACAGAAGAACAGAAAAAGAAATACCGCATATACTCACTCATAGGTGGGTGAGAAAAATGAGAACACGTGGACCCAGAGAGGCGGTCTACTATACACTGGGGACTGTTGGGGGGAATGGAGGAGGGACAGCAGGGGGGGCTGGGGGGATAGCCTGGGGATGAATACCAAGTTTGGGTGAAGGGGAGGAAAGCAGCAAAGCACACTGCCATGTGTGTACCTATGCAACTATCTTGCTCGTTCTGCACATGTACCCCCAAACCTATAATGCAATAAAAATTAAAAAAAAATATATAGCCATGAATTAAGTGCTTTTTGAATGATAAACACCTGGGTGGTAGTAAGGTGTCTATTTCATATGAACTCTAATTCTGGGTAACGCTGTGTAATACACACCTGGAGGAGTGTCATGAGTCTGTTTTGTATGGAAACTCATACAGAACCTGTTTGAATAATGCACCCATGGAGAATAATGAAGAGTCTATATCATACGGCTACTCATTCAGACAAACAGTGAATAAGGCACATGTGGAGTAATTAGAAGTCTGACTCATATGGCCCCTCTTTCACAGCCTCACTAATATTACTCACTTGTGATATAGTCTGGAGACTATTTTTTTGGCCACTCATTCAGAGAATCTCTGAATAATTCACACCTGCCATATAGTCAGAAGTCTCTTTCCTATGGCCACTCATTGAGAGCCTCACACTGGGGAAATAGTCAAAATTTATTTTTATTCCCTCATTCAGAGTCTCACTAAAGAATGCACACCTTTGGAATAGTCAGGAGACTTTTTCATGTGGCCTCTCATTCGGAGTGTCACTGAATAATGTGGTGTAGTCAAGAGTCTATTTCATGTAGACACATATTAAGAGCCTCAGTGAATAAGAGACCCCTGATATAGTAAGGAATCTAATTAATATGGCCATATCTTCTGAGCCTCACTGAATAATACAAACCTGGAGAATAATTTGGAGTCTATTTTCGATGGACATTCATTAAGAGCCTGGGTAAATAATGAAATAGCCTGGAGTCTATTTCATTTGGACACTCAGTCATAGCATCAGTAAATAATATGCACGTGTAGATTAGACAGGATTCCATTTTATATGGCCACTCACTCGTAACCTAAGTGAATAATGCACAAATGTAAAGTACTCAGCAGTCTATTTTATATAGCCACTCATTCAGAGATTCACTGAATAATAAAATTATTTAAGATAGACAGCATCCTGTTCCATATGGTCACACACGAAGAGCCTCATTGAGTAATACACACCTGGAAAAGTGTTAGGAGTCTACTTTACATAGCCTATGATTTACAGCCTCAGCAAGTAATGCACGCGTGTGGAATACACACTAGCCTAATTTATATAGCCAGAAAATCAATTGACTAATACACAAGTTTGGAATAGACACTAGTCTATTCCATATGCCCAAATATTCAGAGTCAGAGTCAATAATTCACACCTGTGGGCTAGTAAGAAAACAATTTCATATGGCCAAAGTTTCAGAGCCTCAGTAAGTAATATGTACCTGAGGAATAATAAGGAGGCTATTACATATGGCAAGTATTTCAAAGCTTCATTGAATAAGAAACATCTATACTGTAGTCAGAATTCTATTTCGTATAGCCACATATTCAGAGCCTAACTGAATAACATACTGCTTGGGGAAGTCAGGATTTTATGTCGTATAGTCACTCATTTAGAGCCGGATGTAAAAACGCACACGTGAGGAGTATTCAGAAGTTTCTATTCTATGGCCAGTTATTCAGAGACTCACAAAATAATACAGATGTGTGGAAAAGTCAGGAATTTATTTCACATGGCCACTTATTCAGAGCCTCGGTTAAGTATCATATATATCTGGAAAATTCTCAGGATTCTATTATCTATAGCCACTTATTCAGACATTCACAGAATAGAGCACACCTGGATGATAGTCTGGAGACTATTTGATATGACTGTTCACCCAGTGACTCAGTAGAAAATGCACAGCTGAGAAATAGTCAAGAGGACAGAGTCAGGAGTCTATTTTATGTGCTCACTCATTCATAAATTCACTCAAGAATACACAACTTGGGAAGAGTCACAGTCCAGGTCATATGGCCACTCAATCACAGCATTACCGAATAATGCACAATGGGCAATAGTAAGAAGTCTATTTCACATGACCTCTCATTCAGAGCTTCAGTGTTTAATAAACAGCTGTGGAGTAGTCAGGACCCTATTTAAGGTAGCCCCAAATTAAGCAGCTTTTTGAATAATACACATATGTGTGATAGTCAGGAGACTATTTGATATGGACACTCATACAGAGACTCTTTGAATACTTCACATGTGGGGAATAATCACTAATCTATTTCATATGGTGATTCATTTAAAGAATAAAAAAATAATGCACACCTGTGGAGTAAAATGGGTTCTATTTTATAAGGCCACTCTTTCAATGTTTTAGTAATTAATATGTATATCTGATGTCAGGAATCTCTTTCACATTGCTACTGGTTCAGGGCCTCTGTGAATAATACTCCCCTCAAAAATAGTCAAGGGTATACTTCAAATGGCTACACATTTAGAACCTCTGTTTGGAATGCACACCTGGGCAATACACAAGAGTCTTTTTTTATGCCCACTTGGTCAGAGCCTCATTCAATAATACACACCTGGGAAAGAGTTAAGAGCCCACTTCATATAGCCACTCATTTAGAGCCTCAGTGAATACTGCACACCTGTGTAAGAGTCGAGCATTTTTTTATATGGCCACTCATTCTGTGCCTCCCTGAATGATACACACCTGTGGAATCCTCAGGATTTTATTTCATACTACCACTCATTAAAAATCTTAATGAATAATTCACAATGGAGCAATAGACAGGTGTTTATTTTATATGGCCTCTCCTTCAAGGTTTCAGTGAATAATAAACTTTTATGGAGTAATCAGGACGCTGTTTAAGATAGCCACGTATTAAGGGCCTTCCTGAATGATGCAAACCTGGGTGATAGTAAGGAGGCTATTTCATATAAACTCTAATTCTGGGTATTCCTGAGTAATACACACATGGGGGAGTGTCAGGAGTCTATTTGGTATGGAAACTCATAAAGAACCTGTTTGAAGAATGCACACATGCAGATTAATGAGGAGTCTATGTCATACAGGTACTCATTCACTCAAACAGTGAATAACGCACATGTGGAGTAATTACAAGTCTGTTTCATATGGCTCCTTTTTCTCAGCCTCACTAAATATTACACAGTTGTGATATAGTCTGAAGTTTAATTTTTATGGCCACTCATTCAGAGAATCACTGAATAATGCACACCTGTGGAATAGTCAGAAGTCTCTTTCCTATGGCCAGTCATTGAGAGCCACACTAAATGTACACACCTGTGGAAATAGTCAGGATTTAATTTTATCCCCTTATTTAGTCTCACTAAATAATTCACACCTGTGGAATAGTCAGGAGACGTTTTCATGTGGCCTCTCATTTGTAGTGTCCCTCAATAAATTTGGTGTAGACAGAAGTCTATTTCATTTAGACACATATCCAGAGCCCCAGTGAATAAGAGAGACCCTTGCTATAGTAAGAAATCTAATTAATATGGCTACATCATCTGAGCCTCCCTGAATAATACACACCTGGAGAATAATTTGGAGTGTATTTTTATGGATATTTATTCAGAGCCTCCGTGAATAATGCACACCTGTGGAGTAGCCAGGAGTCTATTTCATTTGGATACTCATTCATAGACTCAGTGAATAATATGCACGTGTGGATTAGTCAGGATTCCATTTCATATGGCCACTGACTCGTAACCTCAGTTAATTATGCACAAATGTAAAGTACTCAGCAGTCTATTTTATATAGACACTCATTCAGAGATATACTGAATAATAAAATTATTTAAGATAGACTGCATCCTGTTTTATATGGTCACACAAGAAGAGCCTCATTGAGTAACACACACCTGGAAAAGTGTTAGGAGTCCACTTTATATAGCCTCTCATTTACAGCCTCAGCAAATAACGCACACGTGTGGGATTCACACTTGTCTATTTTATGTGGCCAAAAAATCAAAGCCTGATTGACTAATACACAACTTTGGAATAGTCACTAGTCTATTCAATATGCTGAAATATTCAGAGTCAGGGTCAATAATACACACCTGTGAACTAGTCAGGAAACAATTTCATATGGCAAAAGGTTAAGAGCCTCAGTGAATAATATGTACCTGAGGAATAATCAGGACGCTATTACATATGGCATTTATTTCAGAGCTTCATTGAATAATAAACACCTGTATTGTACTCAGAATTCTATTTTGCATAGCCACATATTCAGAGCCTAACTGAATAACATACATCTTGGGAAAAGTCAGGATTTTATGTCGTATAGCCACTCATTTAAAGCTGAATGTAAAAACGCACGTCTGAGGAGTATTCAGAAGTCTCTATTTTTTGGCCACTCATTCAGAGACTCACAAACATACGGAAAAGTCAGGAGTGTATTTCCCATGGCCACTTATTCAGAACCTCAGTTAAGAATTATATATATATATGGAAAATTCTCAGGATTCTATTATATATAGCCGCTTCTTCAGACACTCAGTGAATAAAGCACACCTGGAGAATAATCTGGAGACTACTTGATATGACCGTTCACCCAATGACTCAGTAGAAAATGCAAAACTAAGAAATAGTCAAGAGGATAGAGGTAGGAGTCTATTTTATGTGCTCACTTGTTCAGAAACTCACTGAAGAATACACACCTTGGGAAGAGTCAGAGTCCAGGTCATATGGCCACTCAATCACAGCATTACCGAATAATGCACAATGGGCAATAGTAAGAAGTCAATTTCATATGGAATTGACTCATCCAGAGCTTCAGTGCATAATAAACAGCTGTGGAGTAGTCAGGACCCTATTTAAGGTAGCCCCAAATTAAGCAGCTCCTTGAATAATACACATAAGTGTGATATTCAGGACAGCATTTGATATGGACACGCATACAGATACTCTTTGAATACTGCACATGGGGGGAATAATCACTAGTCTATTTCATATGGAGATTTGTTTGGATAATCAAAAAACACACAGCTGTGGAGTAAAATGGGTTCTATTTCATAAGGCCACTCTTTCAGTGTTTCAGTTAATTATATGTATATCCAATAAGTCAGAAATCTCTTTCACATGTCCACTTGTTCAGGACCTCTGTGAATAATACTCCCCTCTGAAATAGTCAAGGGTATACTTCAAATGGCTACACATTTAGAGTCTATGTAAGTAATGTACACCTGGGCAATACACAAGAGTCTTTTTTTTATTCCCACTTATTCAGAATCTCATTCAATAATACACACCTGGAAAGAATTATGGGCCTACTTTATATAGCCACTCATTAAAGCCACAGTGAATCACGCACACCAGTGTAATAGTTGAGCATTTTTTATATGGCCACACATTCTGTGCCTCCCTGAATGATACACACCAGGCGAATTCTCAGGATTCGATTTCATAATACCACTCATTTAGAACCTTACTGAATAATTCAAAATGGAGCAATAGTCAGGTGTCTATTTTATATGGCCTCTCCTTCAAAGGTTCAGTGAATGATGAACTATTATGGAGTAATCAGGACGCTGTTTAAGATAGCCACAAATTAAGTGCCTTTTTCAATGATACACACCTGGGTGATAGTTAGGAGTCTATTTTATATGATCTCTAATTCTGAGTATCCCTGAGTAACACACACCTGGGGGAGTGTCAGGAGTTTATTTGGTATGGACACTCATACAGAACCTATTTGAATAATGCACACATGGAAAATAATTAGGAATCTGTGTCATACGTCTCCTCATTCAGACAAACAGTAAATAACTCACATGTGGCGTAATTAGAAGTCTGTTTCATAAGGCCCCTCTTTCACAGCCTCACTGAATATTACACACTTGTAATATAGTCTGGAGTCTATTTCTTATGGCCACTCATTCAGAGAATCACTGAATATTGCACACCTGCGAAATAGTCAGAAGTCTCTTTCATATGGCCACTCATTGAGAGCCTCACTGAATGTACACACCTGGGGAAATATTCAGGATTTACTTTTATCCCTTCATTCAGAGTCACACTAAATAATGCACACCTCTGGAATAGTCAGAAAACGTTTTTATGTGGTCTCTCATTTGGAGTTTCACTGAATAATGTTGTGTAGACAGGAGTCTATTTCATAGAGACACATATTCAGAGCCTCAGTGAATAAGAGAGACAGTTACTATAGTAAGAAATCTAATTAATATGTCCACATCTTCTGAGCCTCACTGAATAATACACACCTGGTGAATAATTTTGGGTCCATTTTCCATGGATATTCATTCATAGCCTCTGTGAATAATGCACACCTGTGGTCTAGCCAGGTGTCTATTTCATTTGTTCACTCATTCATAGCCTTAGTGGATATTATGCACGTGTGGATTATTCAAAATTCCATTTCATATGGCCACGGACTCATAACCTCAATGAATAATGCACAAATGTAAAGAACTAAGATGGCGTCGTAGAGGAGACTCCGGATTGCAGCTCTCAATGAAGGCGCAGAGGGTGAGTCCTAGCTGCATTCTCAGACAGATCTTTTTTGCCCACAGAATGTTGAAATTCCTAGGGGTGGGAGAGACACGGGACGCTAGCACAGCCGGCTCATGCAGCCGCTTTGGCTGGTTCCGCAGCACAGCGGCATCGGGCACAAAACTCACTGTTCCGGGTGCCCTGTTAAACCGGCAATCTGAGATTTGGAAGGGCAGATTGGAATGTCAATCTGATTGATTGGGACTTGGACAATGAGCCAGACCAGGAGATTCCTGGGAAACGTGATCTGAGCCTGTGCAGTGGGCAGCAGCATGGGAGATTGCATGGATCCCAGTGCCCTATCGTCATGCTACTGGGGAGCCAGTGAGAGAGTAAACCATTCAGCTTGGTGTGAAGAGGAGTGAGAGAGAGAGAGGACGGACTCTGAGGCAGGGAGCTGGGTGATCAGGCTCGGCGGGTCCCACCCTAATGGGGACAAGCAGGGCAGCGATTGGAGGTGCTCAGGGCTGAGAGTTTTGCTGCCGGCATCTAGGATGGTGCAGCCCGGTTTGGGAGGGGCGACTGCCACTAGTGACACAATCCCCCACTACTGAAGTAACGCCCAGGGCTGACACAGCCTGCTGTTGCTGAGGCAACCTACCATAACAGAGAGACTCTGCCAGCAGGGCAGAGCAAGCCACAGCAGAACAGAGGACCGCAGCAACAGGCGGACCCATGCTAGCAGGGTGGAGCCCCGTCAGGAAAATAGTGAATAGACTGTCTCCTAGCTGGGCAGCACAGGGCAACAGATACTCATAAGGAAAGCCCCAACTCCCTGAGACAGAGCACTGTAGGGGTAAAAAATGGGGGTGGGTTTATGAGTTCTGATGCACCAGACATAAACACATCCTCCCAACAACGCTGAATGAACAACAGAGCTCACAGCTCAGCACTGGAGCTCCTATAAAGCACAGACCGTCTCCTCAAGCAGCTCCCTGACCTCTGTATATGCAAAGAGTCATCACCCCAAAAAATGACTAATGAGACTGACATTTGGCGGGCATAATTCTGAAACAAAGAGAGCAGAAGAAGACACTGGTAGCATCCCTCACTGTTCCGCAGCTGCTACAGGTGTAACCCAGAAAAGCAGGGCCTGGAGTGGACCTCAGCACTCGTAAAGCAGAGGGGCTAGATCATTAGAAGAAAAACTAAGTAACATAAATACCTCATCATTAACAATCTGGGTGTCCACACAGAGACCCAATAGAAAAATTAGCAACTACTAAGACGACAGGTGGATAAATCCATAAAGATGGGAAGAAACCAGGGCAAAAAGGAGGAAAACACCCGAAACCAAAACACCTAAACTCCTAAAAAAAAAAAACAAAACAAAACTCCTCACCAGCAAGGGAACAAAGCTGGATGGAGAATGAGTGTGACAAAATGACAGAATCAGACTTCAGAAAGTGGATAATAAGAAACTTCAGTGAGCTAAAAGAACATGTTCTAAATCAGTGCAAAGAAACTAAGAACCTTGAAAAAAGATTTGAAAAAAGATTCGAGGAAATGATAATGAGAATGGACAACTTAGAGAGGAATATGAATGAATTGAAGGAGCTGAAAAACACAACACGAGAACTTCGTGAAAAATTCACAAGTTTCAACAGCCGAATTGACCAAGCAGAAGAAAGAATATCAGAAGTCGAAGATCAACTCAATGAAATAAAATGAGAAACCAAGATTAAAGAAAAAAGCGCAAAAAGGAATGAACAAAATCTCCAAGAAATGTGGGACTATGTGAAGAGACCCAACCTACATTTGATAGGTGTACCAGAATGTGATGAAGAAAATGAATCCAAGCTGGAAAACACTCTTCAGGATATTATCCAGGAACATTTCCCCAACCTAGCAAGACAGGTCAATATTCAACTCCAGGAAATACAGAGAACACCACAAAGATACTCTCCAAGAAGAGCAACCCCAAGGCACATAATCGTCAGATTCACCAGGGTTGAAATGAAGGAGAAAATACTAAGGGCAGCCAGAGAGAAAGGTCGGGTCACCCACAAATGGAAGCCCATCAGGCTCACAGCATATCTCTCCGCAGGGACTCAACAAGCCAGAAGAGAGTGGGGGCCAATATTCAACATCCTTAAAGAAAAGAACTTTCAACCCAGAATTTTATATCCAGCAAAATTGAGATTCATAAGTGAAGGAAAAATCGAATTCTTCATGAACAAGCAAGTACTCAGAGATTTTGTCACCACTAGGCCTGCTTTACAAGAGCTCCTGAAAGAGGCACTACACATAGAAAGAAACAACCAGTACCAGCCATCCTAAAAGCATATGAAATGCTAAAGAGCATCAACAAAATGAAGAATCGACATGAACCAATAAGCAAAACAACCAGCTAGTATCAAAATGGCAGTATCAAATTCACACATAACAATAATAACCCTAAATGTAAACGGGCTAAATGCACCAATCAAAAGACACAGACTGGCAAATTGGATAAAAAGCCAAAACCCATCGGTGTTCTGTATTCAGGAAACCCACCTGACACGCAAGAATACACAAAGGCTCAAAATAAAGTGATGGAGGAAGATTTACCAAGCAAACGGAGAGCAAAATAAAGCAGGAGTTGCAATTCTCTTCTCTGATAAGACGTTAAATAAACAAAGATCAAAAGGGACAAAGAAGGTCATTACATAATGGTCAAAGGATCGATACAACAAGAAGAGCTAACAATTCTAAATATAAATGGAGCCAATGCAGGAGCACCCAGATATATAAGGAAAGTTCTTAAGGACCTACAAAGAGACTTAGACTCCCACACAATAATAGTGGGAGAATTTACCACTGCACTGTCAATATCAGACATATCAACCAGACAAAAATTAACAAGGATACCCAGGACTTGAACTCAGACCTGGAACAAGCAAACCTGATAGATATTTACAGAACTTTCCACCCCAAATCCACAGAATATACATTCTTCTCAGCACCACATCACACCTACTCAAAAATTGACCACATAATTTGAAGTAAAGCACTCCTCAGCAAATACAAAACAACTGAAATCATAACAAACAGTCTTTCAGACCATAGTGCAATCAGGGTGGAACTCAGAATTCAGAAAATAACTCAGAATCTCACAGCTTCATGGAAACTGAAGAACTGGCTCTTGAATGTTGATTGGATAAACAATGAAATGAAGGCAGAAATAAAGAAGTTCTTCAAAACCAACGAGAATGAAGACACAACGTACCAGAATCTCTGGGACACATTTAAAGCAGTCCGTAGAAAAAAATATATAGCAATAAGTGCCCACATGAGAAGAGTGGAGAGATTCAAAATGTACACCCTATTGTCAAAATTGAAAGAGCTAGAGGAGCAAGATCAATAAAGCTCAAATCCTAGCCTAAGACAAGAAATACCTAAGATGAGAGCAGAACTGAAGGAGACAGAGACACGAAAAACCCTTCAAAACATCAATAAATCCAAGAGCTGGTTTTTCGAAAAGATCAAAAAAATAGACAGACAACTAGCCAGACTGATAAAAAAGAAAAGAGAGAACAACCAAATAGATGCAATAAAAAAAATAATGGGGAAATCACCACAGATTCCATAGAAATTCAAATCATCATCAGAGAATACTACAAACAACTCTATGCACATAAACTAGTAAACCAGGAAGAAACGGATAAATACCTGGACGCCTCTGTCCTCCCAAGCCTAAACCAGGAGGAAGCCGAAACTATGAATAGACCAATAACAAGATCTGAAGTTGAGGCAGCAATTAAGAGCCTACCACAAGAAAAAGCCCAGGTCCTGATGGGTTCACAGCTGTGTTCTAACAGACACACAAAGAGCATCTGGTACCGTTCCCTCTGAAACTATTCCAAGTAATTCAAAAAGAGGGAAAGCTTCCCAAAACATTTTATAGGACCAACATCATCCTGATACCAAAACCCGGCAGAGATTCAAAAAGAAAAGAAAACTTAAGGCCAATATCCATGATGAACATAGATGCAAAAATCTTCGATAAAATACTGGCAAACCGATTACAACAGCACATTAAAAAACTGATCCATCATGACCATGTAGGATTCATTCCAGGGATGCAAGGCTGGTTCAACATAGGCAAGTCTATAAATGTAATTCACCACATAAACAGAAGCAAAAACAAAAACCACATGATTATCTCAATCGATGCAGAGAAGGCATTTGACAAAATTCAAGAGCGTTTTATGCTAAAAACCCTCAATAAACTTGGTATTGATGGAACATATCTCAAAGTAATAAAAGGTATTTACGACAAACCAACAGCCAATATCATACTGAATAGGCAAAAACTGAAAGCATTCCCTTTGAAATCCGGCACTAGACAAGGATGCGCTCTCTCACCATTGCTATTCAACATTGTACTAGAAGTTCTAGCCAGAGCAATCAGGCAAGAAAAAGAAATAAAGGGTATTCAAATTGGAAAGGTGGAAGCCAATTTGTCTCTATTTGCAGACGACATGATAGTATACCTAGAAGACCCCATCACCTCAGCCCAAAAGCTCCTGCAACTGATAAGCAACTTCAGCAAAGTCTCAGGATATAAAATCAATGTGCAAAAATCAGATGCATTTCTATACATCAATAGCAGACTAAAAAAGAACCAAATCAAGAACGAACTGCCATTCACAATTGCTACAAAGAAAATAAAATACCTAGGAATACAACTCACAAGGAACGTAAGGAACCTCATCAAGGAAAACTACAAACCACTGCTCAACGAAATAAGAGGACACAAACAGATGGAGAAACATTCCATGTACGTGTTTAGGAAGAATCAATCTCGTGAAAATGGCTGTACTGCCCAAAGTAATTTACAAAATCAATGCTATCCCCATCAAACTGTCATTGAATTTCTTCACAGAAGTCGAGAAAACCACCATGAACTTCATACGGAACCAAAAGAGAGCCCCCATAGCCAAGTCCATTGTAAGCAAAAAGAACACAGCGGGAGGCATCACACTACCGAACTTCAAAGTACACTACAAGGCTACAGTATGCAAAACAGCATGGTACTGATTACAAAACAGAGGTATAGACCAATAGAACAGAACAGAGGCATCAAAGGTAACACAACATATCTACAACCATATAATCTTTGATAAACCAGACAAAAACAAGCAATGGGGAAAGGATTCCCTGTTTAATAAATAGTGTTGGGAAAGCTGGCTAGCCATGTGCAGAAAGCAGAAACTGGACCCCTTCCTGACACCTTACACTAAAATTAACCCCAGATGGATTAAAGACTTAAACATAAGACCTGAAACCATAAAAACCCTAGAAGAAAATCTAGGCAAAACCATTCAGGACTTAGGAGCAGGCAAGGACTTCATGACCAAAACAACAAAAGCATTGGCACCAAAAGCCAAAATAGACAAATGGGACCAAAATCATCGGTGGTAATATACCCAGTAATGGCATTGCTGGGTCAAATGGAAATTCTATTTCTATATTTTTTTTAATTTTTATTGCATTATACGTTTTGGGGTACATGTGCAGAACATGCAAGATAGTTGCATAGGTACACACATGGCAGTGTGTTTTGCTGCCTTCCTCCCCTTCACCCACACTTGGTATTCATCCCCAGGCTATCCCCCCCAGCACCCCCCGCTGTCCCTCCCCCATTTCCCCCAACAGTCCCCAGTGTATAGTAGACCGCCTCTCTGTGTCCATGTGTTCTCATTTTTCTCACCCACCTATGAGGGAGTATATGCAGTATTTCTTTTTCTGTTCTTGTGTCAGTTTGCTGAGAATGATGTTCTCCAGATTCATCCATGTCCTTACAAAGGACACAAACTCATTAATTTGATTGCTGCATAATATTCCATGGTGAATATGTGCCACATTTTCCCAGTCCAGTCTATCATCGATGGGCATTTGGGTTGGTTCCAGGTCTTTGCTATTGTAAACAGTGCTGCAATGAACATTCGTGTGCATGTGTCCTTATAGTAGAACGATTTATGTTTTCGATAGATACCCAGTAATGGGATTGCTGGGTCAAATGGAATTTCTATTTCTAGGTCCCTGAGGAATCGCCACACTGTCTTCCACAATGATTGAGCTAATTTACACTCCCACCAACAGTGTAAGAGTGTTCCTATTTCTCCACATCCTCTCCAGCATCTGCTGTCTCCAGATTTTTTAATGATCGCCATTCTACCTGGTGTGAGATGATATCTCAATGTGGTTTTGATTTGCATCTCTCTAATGACCAATGATGATGAGCACTTTTTCATATGTTTGTTGGCCTCATGTATGTCTTCTTTTGTAAAGTGTCTGTTCATATCCTTTGCCCATTTTTGAATGGCCTTGTTTGTTTTTGTCCTGTACACCCGTTTGAGTTCTTTGTAAATTCTTTACATCAGTCCTTTGTCAGATGCGTAAACTTCAAAGTTTTTTCCAATTCTGATGGTTGCCGATTCACTCTAGCGACTGTTTCTTTTGCCGTGCAGAAGCTGTGGAGTTTAATTAGGTCCCATTTGTCTATTTTAGCTTTTGTTGCCAATGCTTTTGAAGATTTGGTCATGAAGTCCTTGCCTACTCCTATTTCCTGAATGGTTTTGCCTAGATTTTCTTCTAGGGTTTTTATGGTGCCAGGTCCTAGGTTTAAGTGTTTTATCCATCTGGAGTTAATTTTAGTGTAAGGTGTCAGGAAGGGGTCCAGTTTCTGCTTTCTGCACATGTCTAGTTAGTTTTCCCAACACCATTTATTAAACAGAAAATTCTTTCCACATTGCTTGTTTTTGTCTGGTTTGTGAAAGATTATATGGTTGTAGATATGTTGTGTTGCCTCCGATGCCTCTGTTCTGTTCCATTGGTCTATATCTCTGTTTTGGTACCAGTACCATGCTGTTTTGATTACTGTAGCCTTGTAGTATAGTTTGAAGCCTGTAGTGCGATGCCTCCCACTGTGCTCTTTTTGCTTAGAATTGACTTGTGTATGCGGGCTCCATTTTGGTTCCATATAAACTTCAGGGTGGTTTTTTCCAGTTCTGTGAAGAAATTCAATGGTAGTTTTATGGTGATAACATTGACTGTGTAAATTACTTTGGGCAGTATAGCCATTTTCATGATATTGATTCTTCCGAAGCACGAACATGGAATGTTTTTCCATCTGTTTGTGTACTCTCTTATTTCGTTTAGCAGTGGTTTGTAGGTTCCTTAAAGACGTCCCTTACATTCCTTGTGAGTTGTATTCCTAACTATTTTATTTTATTTGTAGCAATTGTGACTCTTTAAGTCTGTTATTGGTGTATAGTAATGCTTGTGATTTTTGCACATTGATTTTATATCCTGAGACTTTGCTGAAGTTGCTTATCAGTTTCAGGAGCTTTTGGGCTGAGGTGATGGGGTCTTCTAGGTATACTATCCTGTCATCTGCAAATAGAGACAATTTGGCTTCCACCTTTCCTATTTTAATACTTTTTATTTTTTTTCTTGTCTAATTGCTCTGGCTAGAACTTCCAGTACTATGCTGAATAGGAGTGGTTAGAGAGTGCATCCTTGTCTAGTGCCATATTTCAAAGGGAATGCTTCCAGTTTTTGCCCATTCAGTATCATATTGGCTGTTGGTTTGTCATAAATAGATTTTATTACTTTGAGATATGTTCCATCAATACCAAGTTTATTGAGGGCTTTTATCATAAACTGCTGTTGAATTTTGTCAAATGCCGTCTCTGCATCAATTGAGATAATCCTGTGGTTTTTGTTTTTGCTTCTTTTTATGTGGTGAATTACATTTATAGACCTGTGTTTGTTGAACCAGCCTTGCATCACTGGAATGAATCCTTCTTGATCATGATGGATAAGTTTTTTAATGTGCTGCTGCAATCGGTTGGCCAGTATTTTATTGAAGTTCTTTGCATCTATATTCATCATTGATATTGGCCTGAAGTTTTCTTTTCTTGTTGAGTCTCTGCCGGGTTTTGGTTTCAGGTGGATTTTGGTCTCATAATACGATTTGGGAAGGGATCCGTGGTTTTGAATTATTTGCAATAGTTTCAGAAAGAATGGTACCAGATCCTCTTTGTGTGCCTTTTAGAATTTGGCTGTCAACCCATCTGGACCTGGGCTTTTTTTGTGTGGCAGACTGTTAGTTGCTGCCTCAACTTCAGACCTTGTTATTGGTCTATTCATAGTTTTGGCTTCCTCCTGGTTTAGGCTTGGGAGGACACAGGTGTCCAGGAATTTATCCATTTCTTCCTGGTTTACTAGTTTATGTGCACAGAGTTGTTTGTAGTATTCTCTGATGATGGTTTGAATTTCTGTGGAAAATATGATAATTTCCCCATTATCGTTTTTTATTGCATCTATTTGGTTGTTCTCTCTTTTCTTTTTTATGAGTCTGGCTAGTGATATGTCTATTTTGTTGATCTTTTCAAAAAATCAGCTCTTGGATTTATTGATTTTTTGAAGGGTTTTTCTTGACTCTATCTCCTTCAGTTCTGCTCTAATCTTAGTTATTTCTTGTCTTCAGCTAGGTTTGGAGCTTTTTTGATCTTGCTCCTCTAGCTCTTTCAATTTTGACGATAAGGTGTCAATTTTGAATCTCTCCACTTTTCTCATGTGGGCACTTATTGCTATATATTTTCCTCTACAGTCTGCTTTAAATGTGTCCCAAAGATTCTGGTACGTTCTGTCTTCTTTCTCGTTGGTTTCAAAGAACTTCTTTATTTCTGCCTTCATTTCATTGTTTATCCAATTGAAATTCAAGTGCCAGTTGTTCAGTTTCCATGAACCTGTGCGGTTCTGAGTTATTTTCTGAAATAACTAAGATCAGAGCAGAACTGAAGGATATAGAGACACGAAAAAAACTTCAAAAAATCAATAAATCCGAGAGCTGGTTTTTCGAAATTATCAACAAAATAGAACACTAGCCAGACTGATAAAAAAGAAAAGAGAGAACAACCAAATAGATGCAATAAAAAATGATAAAGGGGAAATCACCTCAGATTCCACAGAAATTCAAACCATCATCAGAGAATACTACAAACAACTCTATGTACATAAACAAGTAAACCAGGAAGACATGGATAAATTCCAGAATGCCTGTGTCCTTCCAAGCCTAAACCTGGAGGAAGCTGTAACGATGAATAGACCAATAACAAGGTCTGAAGTTGAGGCAGCAATTAAGAGCCTACCAAAAAAAAAAGCCCATGTCCAGATGGGTTCACAGCTGATTTCTACCAGACACACAAAAAGGAGCTGGTACCATTTTTTCTGAAACTCTTCCAAATAATTCAAAAGTAGGGAACCCTTCCCAATATATTTTATAAAACCAAAATCATCCTGATACCAAAACCTGGCAGAGACTCAACAAGAAAAGAAAACTTCAGGCCAATATCCATGATGAACATAGATGCAAAAATCTTCAATAAAGTACTGGCAAACCGATTGCAGCAGCACATTCAAAAACTTATTTATCAAGATTAAGTAGGATTCATCCTGAACATGCAAGACTGGTTCAACATACACAAGTTTATAAACGTCATTCATTACGTTAACAGAACCAAAAACAAAAACCACATGATTAGCTCAATTGACACAGAAAAGGCATTTGACAAAATTCAACAGTCCATAATGCTAAAAACCCTCAATAAAATCGATAATGATGGAACATATCTAGAAGTAATAAAAGCTATTTACAACAAACCAACAGCCAATATTATACTTAATGGGAAAAAATTGGAAGCATTCCCTTTGAAATCTGGCACTAGACAAGGATGCCCTCTCTCACCACTCCTATTCAACATAGCACTGAAAGTTCTAGCCAGAACAATCAGGCAAGAAAAAGAAATGAAGCGTATTCAAATAAGAAAGTTGGAAGCCAAATTTTCTCTTTTTGCAGAGGACATGATACTATACCTAGAAGACCCCATCACGTCAGCCCAAAACTCCTGAAACTGATAAGCAACTTCAGCTAAGTCTCAGGATATAAAATCAATGTGCAAAAATCACAAGCATTCCTATACACCAATAACAGGCTTAAAGGAAACCAAATAAAGAACGAACTGCCTTTCACAATTGCTACAAAGAAAATAAAATACCTAGGAATGCAACTCACAAGGAACGTAAGGGACCTCTTCAAGGAAAACTACAAACCACTGCTCAACGAAATAAGAGAGGACACAAACAGATGGAGAAACATTCAATGTTCGTGGTTAGGAAGAATCAATATCGTGAAAATGACTATTCTGCCCAAAGTAATTTACAGAATCAACGCTATCCACATCAAGCTACCATTGAATTTCTTCACAAAAATGGAAAAAAACACCATGAACTTCATATGGAACCAAAAGAGAGCCCATATAGCCTAGTCAATTCTAAGCAAAAAGAACGCAGCGGGAGGCATCACACTATTAAACTTCAAATTATACTACAAGGCTACAGTAATGAAAACAGCATGGTACTGGTACCAAAACAGAGATAGAGATCAACGGAACAGAACATAGGCATCGGAGGCAAATCAACATATCTACAACCATATAATCATTGATAAACCAGAAAAAAAAAAAACAAGCAATGGGGAAATGATTTTCTGTTTAATAAATGGTGATGTGAAAACTGGTTAGCCATGTGCAGAAAGCAGAAACTGGATGCCTTCCTTACACCATACAGTAAAATTAACTCCAGATGGATTAAAAACTTAAGCATAAGACCTGGCACCATAAAAACCCTAGAAGAAAATCTAGGCAAAACCATCAGGACATAGGAGTAGGCAAGAACTTCATGACCAAAACACCAAAAGCATTGGCAATAAAAGCCAAAATAGACAAATGGGACCTAATCAAACTCCAAAGCTTTTGCACAGCAAAAGATACAGTCACTAGAGTGAATTGGCAACCAACAGATTAGGAAAAAATCTTTGCAGTTTACCAAAATGACAAAGGGCTGATATCCGAAATTTACAAAGAACTCAAACAGATTTACAGGCGAAAAACAAACAAGTCCATTCAAAAATGGGCAAAGGAAATGAACAGACACTTTACAAAAGAAGACATACATGAGGCCAACAAACACATGAAATAATGCTCATCATCACTGCTCATTGGAGAGATGCAAATCAAAACCACATTGAAATACCATTTCATCCCAGTTAGAATGGAGATTATTAAAAAATCTGGAGACAACAGATGCTGGAGAGGATGTGGAGAAAGAGAAACACTCTTATACTGTTGGTGGGTGTGTAAATTAGTTCAACCATTGTGGAAGACTGTGTGGTGATTCCTCAAGGACCTAGAAATAGAAATTCCATTTGAGCCAGCAGTCACATTACTGGGTATATGTCCAAAGGACGATAAATCATTCTACTATAAGAACACATGGACACGAATGTTCATTGCAGCACTGTTTATAATAGCAAAGACATGGAACCAACCCAAATGCCATCAATGATAGACTAGACTAGGAATATATGGCACATATACACCATGGTATATTATGCAGCAATAAAAAATGATGAGTTAATGTCCTTTGAAAAGACATTGATGAATCTGGAGAACATTATTCTCAGCAAACTGACACAAGAACAGAAAAAGAAATACCACATATTTTCACTCATAGGCGGGTGAGAAAAATGAGAACACCTGGACACACGGAGGGGGTACTACACACTGGGGTCTATTGGGGGGAATAGGGAAGGGACAGCGAAGGGGGGAGCTGAGGAGGGATAGCCTGGGGAGAACTGCCAAATGGCGGTAAAGGGGAGGAAGGCAGCAAAGCACATTGCCATGTGTGTACTTATGCAACTATCTTGCACGTTCTGCACATGTATCCCAAACTTAAAATGCAATAAAAATTTAAAAAAGTGCATGCCTGACGAGTATCCAGGACTATCTATGTAATGGCCACTCATTCTGAGCCTCAGAGTAATACAGATCTATGGAAAAGTCAGGAGTGTATTTCAAATGGCCACTTATTCAGAATCTCACTGAAAAATCATATATGTCTGAATAATACTCAGGATTCTATTATATATAGACACTTATTCAGAGACTCACTGAATAATGAACACCTGGGGAATAATCTGGAGACTATTTGAATGACCATTCACCGAGTGACTCAGTGGAAAATGCACAGCTGACAAATAGTCCAGAGAATAGAGTCAGGAGTCTATTTTATGTGGTCACTCTTTCAGAAACTCACTGAAGAATACACACCTTGGCAATACTCAGAGTCTAGGTCATATGGTGACTCAATCACAGCATTACCAAATAATGCACAATGGGGCAATAGTAAGGAGACTATTTTATATGGCCTCTCATTCAGAGCTTCAGTGCATAATAAACAACTGTGGAATAGTCAGGACCCTATTTAAGGTAGCCCCAAGTTAAGCAACTCTGTGAATGCTACACACATTTTGATAGTCATGAGACTATTTGATATGGACACTCATAGAGAACCTCTTCGAATACTGCACTTGTGGAGATTAATCACTCGTCTATTTCATATGGTGTTTCGTTTGGAGAGTCAAAAAATAAAGCACACCTGTAAAGTAAAATGAGGTCTATTTCATAAGGCGACACTTTCAGTGTTTCAGTGAATAATATGTATATCTGAAAAGTCATGAACCTCTTTCACATGGACACTCGTCCAGAGCCTGTGATAGTACTTCCCTCAGAAACAGTCAAGGGTCTACTTCAAAAGGCTACACATTCAGAGTCTCTGTAAGTAATGCACACCTAGGCAATACACAAGAGTCTCTTTTTTATGCCCACGTAGTCATAGTCTCATTCAATAATACACACCTGGGGAAGAGTTAAGAGTCTACTTTATGTAGCCACTAACTTGGAGCCTCAGTGAATAATGCACAACAGGGTAATAGTCGAGAATTTTTTATATGGTCACTCATTCTATGCCTCCATGAATAATAAACACCTGGGGAATCCTCAGGATTCTATTTCATACTACCTCTCATTTAGAAACTTATTGAATAATTAATAATGGAGCAATAGTCAGGTGTCTATTTTACATGGCCTCTCATTTAAACTTTCAGTAAATAATGAACTTCCATGGAGTAATCAGTTCACGGTTTACGATAGCCACTAATTAAGTACATTCCTGAAGGATAAACACCTGGGTGATAGTCAGGCGTCTATTTCATATGAACTGTCATTCTGGGTATCGCTGAGTAATATGCACATTGGGAAGCGTCAGGTGTCTATTTCATATGGACAGTGATACAGAACCTGTTTGAAAATTGCACACATGGAGAATAATGAGAAGTCTATGTCATGCGGCTACTCATTCAGACAAAAAGTGAATAACGCACATGTGGAGTAATTAGAAGTCTGTTTCATATGGCCCCCTTTCACAGACTCACTGAATATTACACACTTGTGATATAGTCTGGAGTCAATTTTTTATGGCCACTCATTCAGAGAATAACTCAATAATTCACACCTGTGGAATAGTCAGAAGCCTTTTTTCCTATGGCCACTAATTGAGAGCCTCACTAAATGTACATACCTGGGGAAATAGTCAGGATTTAATTTATCCCCTCATTCAGAGTCTCACTAAATAATGCACACCTGTGAAATAGTCAGAAGACTTTTTCAAGTGCCCTTTCAATCAGAGTGTCACTGAACAATGTGGTGTAGTCAGGAGTCTATTTCATGTAGACACATATTCAGCACCTCAGTGAAAAAGACAGACCCTTGATATAGTAAGAAATCTAATTAATATGGCCACATCTTCTGAGCCTCACTGAATAATACACACCTGAAAAATAACTTGGAGTCTATTTTCGAAGGACATTCATTCAGAGCCTCCGTGAATAATGCACACCTTTGAAGTAATCAGGAGTCTATTTCATTTGGAAACTCATTCATAGCCTCAGTGGATAATGATCACGTGTGGATTAGTCAGGATTCCATTTCATATGGCCACTGACTCGTAACCTCAGTGAATAATGCACAAATGTAAAGAACTCAGCAGTCTATTTTATATAACCACTCATTCAGATGCTCACTGAATAATACAAAAATTTAAGATAGACAGCATTCTGTTTCATATGATCACACAAGAAGAGCCTCACTGAGTAATACACACCTAGTTACTAGGAGTCTACTTTATATAGCCTCTCATTGACAGCCTCAGATAATAATGCACACGTCTGGAATAGACTCGATTCTATTTTATATGGCCACAAAATCAAAGCCTGAGTGAGTAATACACAACGTTTGAATAGTCACTAATTTATTCCATATGCCCAAATATTCAGAGTCAGATTCAATAATACACACCCGTGGGCTAGTCAGGAAACAATTTTATATGGCCAAAGTTTCAGAGCCTCAGTGAATAATACATACCTGGGGAACACTCAGAACACTCTTACATGTGGCATCTATTTCAGAGCTTCTTTGAATGAGGAACACCAGTATTGTATTCAGAATTCTATTTCATATAGTCACATATTCAGAGCCTAACTAAATAACACACACCTTGGAGAAACTCTGGATTCTATTTCTCAAACCACTCTTATAGAGCCTAATGTATAAATGCACACCTGAGGAGTATTCAGGAGTCTCTATTTTATGGCCACTCATTCAGAACCTCACAGAATAATACAGACCTATGGAAACGAAAGGAGTGTATTTCACGTGGCCACTTATTCAGAGCCTCACTGAAGAATCATATATATCTGAAAAATACTCATGATTCTATTATATATTGCCACTTATTCAGAGACTGACTGAATAATGCACACCTTGGGAATATTCTTGAGACTATTTGATATGACCATCCACCCAGCGATTCAGTGAAAAATGCATAGCTGAGAAATAGTCAGGAGGATAGAGTCAGGAGTCTAATTTATGTGGTCACTCGTTCAGAAACTCACTGGAGAATACGCACCTTGGGAATAGTCAGCGTCCAAGTCATATGGCCACTCAATCACAACATTACCGAATAATGCACAATGGGGCAATAGTAATGAGTCTATTTCATATTGCCTCTCATTCAGAGCTTCAGTTCATAATAAACAGCTTTGGAGTAGTCAGGACCCTATTTAATGTAGCCCCAAATGAAGCAGCTCCATGAATGATACACACATGTGTGAGAGTCAGGAGATTATTTGATATAAACACTCATACAGAACCTCTTCGAATACTGTACATGTGGGGAGTAATCACTAGTCTATTTCATATGGTGACTCGATTGAAGAGTCAAAAAATAACCCACGACTTTGGAGTAAAATGGGGTCATTTCATAAGGCCACTCTTTCAGTGTTCTATTGAATAATATGTATATCTGATAAGTTAGGAATCTCTTTCACGTGGCGACTCATTCAGGGCTTCTGTGTATAATACCCCCCTCAGAAATAGGCAAGGGTCTTCTTCAAATAGCTACACATTAAGAGTCTCTGTAAGTAATGAACACCTGGGCAATACTTTTGAGTCTGTTTCTAATGCCCACTTAGTCAGAGTCTCATTCAATAATACACACCTAAGGAAGAGGTAAGAGTCTACTTCATGTAGCCACTCATTTAGAGCCTCAGTGAGTAATCCACACCAGGGTAATAGTCGTGCATTTTTAATATGGCCACTTATTCTGTGCCTCACTGAATGATACACACCTGAAAACATTTCAGGATTCTATTTCATATTAACACCCATTTAGAAATTTATTGAATAATTAACAATGGAGCAATAGTCAGGTGTCTATTTTACATGGCCCCTCATTCAAAGTTTCAGTGAATAATGAACTTCTATGGAGTAATCAGTATGTTGTTTAAGATAGCCATGAATTAAGTGTCTTCCTGAATGATAAAGACATGGGTGATAGTCAGGATTCTATTTCATATCAACTCTAATTCTGTGTATCGCTGAGTAATACACACCTTGGGGAGTGTCAGGAGTTTATTTGATATGGACACTCATACAGAACTTGTCTGAATAATGCACACATGGATAATAATGAGGAGTCTATGTCATATGGCTACTCATTCAGACAAACAGTGAATAATGCACATGTGGAGTGATTAAAAGTCTGTTTCATATGGTCCCTCTTCCACAGCCTCACTGAATATTACACACTTCTGATATAGTCTGGAGTCTATTTTTTATGGCCACTCATTCAGTGTATCACTGAATAATGCACACCTGCGGAATAGTCTGAAGTCTCTTTCCTATGGCCACTCGTTGAGAGCCTCACTAAATGTACACACCTGGGGAAATAGTCAGGATTTACTTTTATCTCCTCATTCAGTGTCTCACTAAATAATGCACACCTGAGGAATAGTCAGGAGACTTTTCTATGTGACCTCTCATTCAGAGAGTCACTGAATAATGCAGTGTAGTCAGGAGTCTGTTTCATGTAGACACATATTCAGAGCCTATTCGTGTAAGACAGACCCTTGCTATAGTAAAGAATCTAGTGACTACAGCCACATCTTGTGAGCCTCAATGAGCAATACACACCTGGATAATAATTTGGAGTCTATTTTCAATGGACATTTATTCAGAGACTCGGTGAATAATGAACACGTGTGGAATAACCAGGAGTCTATTTCATTTGGACACTCATTCATAGACTTATTGGAAAACATTCACGTTTGGATTAGTCTATATTCCATTTCCTATGGACACTGATTCATAACCTATGTGAATAATGCACTAATGTAACGTACCCAGCAGTCTATTTCATATAGCCACTAATTCAGTGATTCACTGAATAATACAAATATTTAAAACAGACAGCAGGAGGCATCACGCTACCAGACTTCAAACTATACTACAAGGCTACAGTAATCAAAACAGCATGGTACTGGTACCAAAACAGAGATATAGACCAGTGGAACAGAACAGAAGCATCGGAGGCAACACAACATATCTACAACCATATTATCTTTGATAAACCAGACAAAAACAGGCAATGGGGAAAGGATTCCCTATTTAATAAATGGTGTTGGAAAAACTGGCTAGCCATGTGCAGAAAGCAAAAACTGGACCCCTTTCTGACACCTTACACTAAAATTAACTCCAGATGGATTAAAGACTTAAATGTAAGACCTGACACCATAAAAACCCTAGAAGAAAATCTAGGCAAAACCGTTCAGGACATAGGAGTAGGCAGGAACTTCATGAACAAAACACCAAAAGCATTGGCAACAAAAGCCAAAATAGACAAATGGGACCTAATCAAACTCCACAGCTTCTGCACGGCAAAAGAAACAGCCACTAGAGTGAATCGGCAACAATCAGAATGGGAAAAAATCTTTGCAGTTTACACATCTGACAAAGGGCTGATATCCAGAATTTACAAAGAACTCAAACAGATTTACAGAAAAAAAACAAACAAGCCCATTCAAAAATGGGCAAAGGATATGAACAGAAACTTTACAAAAGAAGACATACGTGAGGCCAACAAACATATGAAAAAGTGCTCATCATCATTGGTCATTAGAGAGATGCAAATCAAAACCACATTGAGATATCATCTCACACCAGTTAGAATGGCGATCATTAAAAAATCTGGAGACAGCAGATGCTGGAGAGGATGTGGAGAAATAGAAACACTCTTACACTGTTGGTGGGAGTGTAAATAAGTTCAACCATTGTGGAAGAGAGTGTGGCGATTCCTCAGGGACCTAGAAATAGAAATTCCATTTGACCCAGCAATCTCATTACTGGGTATCTATCGAAAAGACTATAAATCGTTCTACTATAAGGACACATGCACACGAATGTTTATTGCAGCACTGTTTACAATAGCAAAGACCTGGAACCAACCCAAATGCCCATCGATGATAGACTGGACTGGGAAATATGGCACATATACACCATGGAATATTATGCAGCAATCAAAAATGATGAGTTTGTGTCCTTTGTAAGGACATGGATGAATCTGGAGAACATCATTCTCAGCAAACTGACACAAGAACAGAAAATGTAGAGGCAAGATGGCGTCGTAGAGGTGACTCAGGATTGCAGCTCTCGGTGAAGGCGCAGAGGGTGAGTCCTAGCCGCATTCTCGGATGTTCCTTTTATGCCCACAGAGCGTTGAAAGTCCCAGGTGTGGGAGAGACACGGGACGCTAGCAACCGGCTAACGCAACGGCTCCCGCCGCCTCTTCGGCCGGCGCCGCAGCGGGACCCGGCGTGGAACTCACTGGTCGGGGTGCCCTGTTAAACCGGCAATCTGAGATTTGGAAGGGCAGATTGGCATGTCCATCTGATTGAACGGGACTTGGACAATGAGCCAGACTAGGAGTTTCCTGGGAAGCGTGATCTGAGCCGGGGTAGTGGGCAGCGGCACGGGAGATCGCACGGATCCCAGTGCCCTATCGGCAGGCTCCCGTGGCGCCAGTGAGAGAGTCGACCTTTCAGCTTGGGGAGAGGAAGAGAGAGAGAGAGAGGACGGACTCTGAGGCAGGGAGCAGGGTGATCAGGCTCGGCGGGTCCAACGCTCACGGGGACAAGCAGGGCGGCGATTGGAGGTGCTTGGAGCTGAGAGTTTTGTTGCCGGCATTTAGGACGGTGCAGCCCGGTCAGGGAGGGGCGTCCACCATTCCTGACGAAGTGCACCCCCACTTAAGTACCGCCCAGGACTGACGCAGCCTGCCGTTGCCGAGGCAACCCGCCATAACAGAGAGAGTCCGCCGGGCAGCAACAGGGCGGACCCGCCTTAGGAGGTCAGAGCCCAGGCAGGCAAATAGTGAATAGACTGCCACCTAGTGGGGCAGGACAGTGCAACAGATACTCATAAAGAAAGCCCCAACTCCCTGAGACAGAGCATCTAAGGGTGAAAAAAAAAAAAGAGTGGTGTTTTATGAGTTCTATTGCAGCAGACATAACCTCCCAACAACCCGGAATGAACAACGGAGCTAACAGCTCAGCACTGGAGCTCCTATAAAGCACAGACTGTCTCCTCAAGCAGCTCCCTGACCGCTGTATATCCAAGGAGTCACCCCAGAAAAGGACTAATCAGACTGACATTTGGCTGGCATCATTATGGAACAAGGGCAGCAGAAAAAGAAACTGATATCATCCCTCACTGTTCTGCAGCTGCTGCAGGTATACCCCAGACAAGCAGGGCCTGGAGTGGACCTCAGGACTCATACAGCAGAGAGGATAGATCATTAGAGGGAAAACTAAGTAACAGAAATACTTCATCATCAACAATCTCAGTGTCCACACAGAGACCCAATTGAAAAATCAGCCACTACTAAGACGACAGGCGGATAAATCCATAAAGATGGGAAGAAACCAGCGCAAAAAGGAGGAAAGCACCAGAAACCAAAACACCTCACCTCCAAAAAAGGACCAAAACTCCTCACCAGCAAGGGAACAAAGCTGGACGGAGAATGAATGTGACAAAATGACGGAATCAGACTTCAGAAAGTGGATAATGAGAAACTTTAGTGAGCTAAGGGAACATGTTCTAAACCAGTGCAAAGAAACTAAGAACCTTGAAAAAAGATTTGAAAAAAGATTCGAGGAATAGATAACGAGAATGGACAACTTAGAGAGGAATATGAATGAATTGAAGGAGCTGAAAAACTCAACACGAGAACTTCGCGAAGCATGCACAAGTTTCAACAGACGAATTGACCAAGCAGAAGAAAGAATATCAGAAGTTGAAGATCAACTCAATGAAATAAAATGAGAAACCAAGATTAAAGAAAAAAGCACAAAAAGGAATGAACAAAATCTCCAAGAAATGTGGGACTATGTGAAGAGACCCAACCTACGTTTGATAGGTGTACCAGAATGTGACGAAGAGAATGAATCCAAGCTGGAAAACACTCTTCAGGATATTATCCAGGAAAATTTCCCCAACCTAGCAAGACAGGTCAATACTCAACTCCAGGAAATACAGAGAACACCACAAAGATATTCTGCAAGAAGAGCAACCCCAAGGCACAAAATCGTCAGATTCACCAGGGTTGAAACGAAGGAGAAAATACTAAGGGCAGCCAGAGAGAAAGGTCGGGTCACCCACAAAGGGAAGCCCATCAGACTCACAGCAGATCTCTCAGCAGAGACTCTACAAGCCAGAAGAGAGTGGGGGCCAATATTCAACATCCTTAAAGAAAAGAGCTTTCAACCCAGAATTTCATATCCAGCGAAACTGAGCTTCATAAGTGAAGGAAAAATAAAATCCTTCACGAACAAGCAAGTACTCAGAGATTTTGTCACCACTAGGCCTGCTTTACAAGAGCTCCTGAAAGAGGCACTACACATAGAAAGAAGCAACCAGTTCCAGCCATCCTAAAAGCATACCAAATGCTAAAGACCATCAACAAAATGAAGAATGTACATGAACCAAAGGGAAAAACAGCCAGCTACCATCAAAATGGCAGTATCAAATTCACACATAACAATATTAACCCTGAATGTAAATGGGCTAAAAGCACCAATCAAAAGACACCGACAGGCAAATTGGATAAAAAAACAAAACCCATCGGTGTGCTGTATCCAGGAAACACACCTCACATGCAAAGATACACAAAGGCTCAAAATAAAGGGATGGAGGAAGATTTACCAAGCAAATGGAGAGCAAAAAAAAGCAGGAGTTGCAATTCTCATCTCTGATAAAATAGACTTTAAAGTAACAAAGATCAAAAGGGACAAAGAAGGTCATTACATAATGGTAAAAGGATCGATACAACAAGAAGAGATAACGATTCTAAATATATATGGACCCAATGTAGGAGCACCAAGATATATAAGGCAAGTTCTTAATGACTTACAAAGGGACTTAGACTCCCACACAATAATAGTGGGAGACTTTAACACTCCACTGTCAATAGCAGACAGATCAACCAGACAGAAAATTAACAAGGATATCCAGGACTTGAACTCAGACCTGGAACAAGCAAACCTGATAGACATTTACAGAACTCTCCACCCCAAATCCACAGAATATACATTCTTCTCAGCACCACATCACACCTACTCCAAAATTGACCACATAATTGGAAGTAAAGCACTCCTCAGCAAATGCAAAACAACTGAAATCATAACAAACAGTCTCTCAGACCATAGTGCAATAAAGTTGGAACTCAGAATTCAGAAAATAACTCAGAACCGCACAGCTTCATGGAAACTGAACAATTGGCTCTTGAATGTTGATTGGATAAACAATGAAATGAAGGCAGAAATAAAGAAGTTCTTTGAAACCAATGAGAATGAAGACACAACGTACCAGAATCTCTGGGACACATTTAAAGCAGTCTGTAGAGGAAAATAGATAGCAATAAGTGCCCACATGAGAAGAGTGGAGAGATCCAAAATTGACACCCTATCGTCAAAATTGAAAGAGCTAGAGGAGCAAGATCAAAAAAGCTCAAAACCTAGCCGAAGACAAGAAATAACTAAGATCAGAGCAGAACTGAAGGAGATAGAGACAAGAAAAACCCTTCAAAAAATCAATAAATCTAAGAGCTGGTTTTTCGAAAAGATCAACAAAATAGACAGACCACTAGCCAGACTAATAAAAAAGAAGAGAGAGAAAAACCAAATAGATGCAATAAAAAACGATAAAGGGAAAATCACCACAGATTCCACAGAAATTCAAACCATCATCAGAGAATACTACAAACAACTCTATGCACATAAACCAGTAAATCAGGAAGAAATGGATAAATTCCTGGATGCCTGTGTCCTCCCAAGGCTAAACCAGGAGGAAGCCGAAACTATGAATAGACCAATAACAAGGTCTGAAGTTGAGGCAGCAATTAAGAGCCTACCACACAAAAAAACCCCAGGTCCAGATGGGTTCACAGCCGAATTCTACCAGACACACAAAGAGGATCTGGTACCATTCCTTCTGAAACTATTCCAAATAATCCATAAAGAGGGAACCCTTCCCAAATCATTTTATGAGACCAACATCATCCTGATACCAAAACCTGGCAGAGACTCAACAAGAAAAGAAAACTTCAGGCCAATATCCATGATGAACATAGATGCAAAAATCTTCAATAAAATACTGGCAAACCGGTTGCAACAGCACATTAAAAAACTTATCCATCATGATCAAGTAGGATTTATCCCGGGGATGCAAGGCTGGTTCAACATACGCAAGTCTATAAATGTAATTCACCACATAAACAGAAGCAAAAACAAAAACCACATGATTATCTCAATTGATGCAGAGAAGGCATTTGACAAAATTCAACAGCCCTTTATGCTAAAAACCCTCAATAAACTTGGTATTGATGGATCATATCTCAAAGTAATAAAAGCTATTTATGACAAACCAACAGCCAATATCATACTTAATGGGCAAAAACTGGAAGCATTCCCTTTGAAATCTGGCACTAGACAAGGATGCCCTCTCTCACCACTTCTATTCAACATAGTACTGGAAGTTCTAGCCAGAGCAATCAGTCAAGAAAAAGAAATAAAGGGTATTCAAATAGGAAAGGTGGAAGCCAAATTGTCTCTATTTGCAGACGACATGATTGTATACCTAGAAGACCCCATCACCTCAGCCCAAAAGCTCCTGCAACTGATAAGCAACTTCAGCAAAGTCTCAGGATATAAAATCAATGTGCAAAAATCACAAGCATTCCTATACACCAATAACAGACTTAAAGAGAACCAAATCAAGAACGAACTGCCATTCACAATTGCTACAAAGAAAATAAAATACCTAGGAATACAACTCACTAGGAATGTAAGGGACCTCTTTAAGGAAAACTACAAACAACTGCTCAATGAAATAAGAGAGGACACAAACAGATGGAGAAACATTCCATGTTCGTGGTTAGGAAGAATCAATATCGTGAAAATGGCTATACTGCCCAAAATAATTTACACAATCAATGCTATCCCCATCAAACTACCATTGAATTTCTTCACAGAACTGGTAAAAACCACCATGAATTTCATATGGAACCAAAAAAGAGCCCGCATAGCCAAGTCAATTCTAAGCAAAAAGAACACAGCAGGAGGCATCACGCTACCAGACTTCAAACTATACTACAAGGCTACAGTAATCAAAACAGCATGGTACTGGTACCAAAACAGAGATATAGACCAATGGAACAGAACAGAGGCATCGGAGGCAACACAACACATCTACAACCATATTATCTTTGATAAACCAGACAAAAACTGGCAATGGGGAAAGGATTCCCTATTTAATAAATGGTGTTGGGAAAACTGGCTAGCCATGTGCAGAAAGCAGAAACTGGACCCCTTCCTGACACCTTACACTAAAATTAACTCCAGATGGATTAAAGACTTAAACGTAAGACCCGACACCATAAAAACCCTAGAAGAAAATCTAGGCAAAACCATTCAGGACATAGGAGTAGGCAAGGACTTCATGAACAAAACCCCCAAAGCATTGGCAACAAAAGCCAAAATAGACAAATGGGACCTAATCAAACTCCACAGCTTCTGCACAGCAAAACAAACAGTCACTAGAGTGAATCGGCAACCATCAGAATGGGAAAAAATCTTTGCAGTTTACGCATCTGACAAAGGGCTGATATCCAGAATTTACAAAGAACTCAAACAGATTTACAGGAAAAAAACAAACAAGCCCATTCAAAAATGGGCAAAGGATATGAACAGAAACTTTACGAAAGCAGACATACATGAGGCCAGCAGACATACATGAGTCCAGCAAACATATGAAAAAGTGCTCATCGTCATTGGTCATTAGAGAGATGCAAATCAAAACCACATTGAGATACCATCTCACGCCAGTTAGAATGGCGATCATTAAAAAATCTGGAGACAGCAGATGCTGGAGAGGATGTGGAGAAATAGGAACACTCTTACACTGTTGGTGGGAGTGTAAATTAGTTCAACCATTGTGGAAGACAGTGTGGCGATTCCTCAGGGACCTAGAAATAGAAATTCCATTTGACCCAGCAATCCCATTACTGGGTATCTATCCAAAGGATTATAAATCGTTCTACTATAAGGACACATGCACACGAATGTTCATTGCAGCACTGTTTACAATAGCAAAGACCTGGAACCAACCCAAATGCCCAACGATGATAGACTGGACTGGGAAAATGTGGCACATATACACCATGGAATATTATGCAGCAATCAAAAATGATGAGTTTGTGTCCTTTGTAGGGACATGGATGAATCTGGAGAACATCATTCTCAGCAAACTGACACAAGAACAGAAAAAGAAATACCGCATATACTCACTCATAGGTGGGTGAGAAAAATGAGAACACGTGGACACAGAGAGGCAGTCTACTATACACTGGGGACTGTTGGGGGGAATGGGGGAGGGACAGCAGGGGGGGCTGGGGGGGATAGCCTGGGGATGAATACCAAGTGTGGGTGAAGGGGAGGAAAGCAGCAAAGCACACTGCCATGTGTGTACCTATGCAACTATCATGCTCGTTCTGCACATGTACCCCCAAACCTATAATGCAATAAAAATTAAAAAAAAAAAAAGAACAGAAAATGTAATACTGCATATACTCACTCATAGGTGGGTGAGAAAAATGAGAACACATCGACACAGGGAGGCGGTCTACTATTTACTGGGAACTGTTGGGGAAAATGGGGGAGGGACAGCGTGGGGGCTGGGGGGGATAGCCTGGGGATGAATATCAAGTGTGGGTGAAGGGGAGGAAGGCAGCAAAACACACTGCCATGTGTGTACCTATGCAACTATCTTGCACGTTCTGCACATGTACCCCAAAACCTATAATGCAATAAAACTTAAAAAAAAAACTGACAACTTTCTGTATTATTTGGTCACATAACAGGAGCCTCACTGAGTAATACACACCTGAAAAAGTGTTAGGAGTCTACTTTATATAGCCTCACATTTACAGTAACAGTGAATAATGCACACATGTAGAATAAACATTAGTCTATTTTATATGGCCAGAAAATTAAACGCTGCGTGAGTAATACACAACATTGGGATAGTTACTAGGCTATTTCATATGTCCATATATTCAGAGTCAGAGTCAATAATAACCACTTGTGGACTAGTCAGGAAACAATTTCATATGGCCAAAATTTCAGAGCCTCAGTGAATAACACTTACCTGGGGAATACTCAGGACGCTATTACATATGTCACCTCTTTCAGAGTTTCATTGAATAAGGAACACATCTATTGTAATCAGAATTCCATTCTGTATAGCCACATATTCAGAGCCTAACTGAATAACATACACCTTGGGGAAAGTCAGGATTCTATTTTGAATAGCCACTCATTTAGAGCCGAATGTAAAAATGCACACCTGAGGAGCATTCAGGAAAATCTATTCTATGGCCACTCACTCAGCCTCACAGAATAATACAGACCTATGGAAAAGTCAGAAGTGTATTTCACACGGCCACCATTCAGAACCTCAGTGAAAAACCATATATATCTGGGAAATACTCAAAATTGTATTATAGATAGCTACATATTCAGACACTCACTAAAAAATGCACACCTGGGAAATAGTCTGGGGACTCTTTGATATGACTGTTCACCCAGAGACACAGTAGAAAATGCACAGCTGAGAAATAGTCAAGAGGATAGAGTCAAGAGTCTATTTTATGTGGTCACTCATTAAGAAACTCACTGAAGAATACACACATTGGGAAAAGTCAGACTCCAGGTCATATGGCCACTCAGTCACTGCTGTACCGAATAATGCACAATGGGGCAATAGTAGAAAGTCTACTTCCTATGTCCTCTCATTCAGAGTTTCAGTGCATAATAAACAGTTCTGGAGTAGTCAGGACCCTATTTAAGATAGACCCAAATTAAGCAGCTTCTTGAATGATACACACATGTGTGATAGTAATTAGACTATTTGATATGGACACTCATACAGAACCTCTTCGAATACTGCACATGTGGAAAATAATCACTTGTCTCTTTTATATGGTGATTCATTTGGAGAGTCAAAAAATAACACACACCATTGGAGTAAACTGGCGTCTATTTCATACGGCCACCCTTTCAGTGTTTCAGTGAATAATATGTATATCTGAGGAGACATGAATCCCTTTCACATGGCTCCTCATTCAGGGCTTCTCTGAATAATACTCCCCTCAGAAAGAGTCAAGGGTCTACTTCAAATGGTTACACATTTATAGTATCTGTAAGTAATGAACACCTGGGCAATATGCAAGAGTCTCTTTTTTATGCCCACTTAGTCAGAGTTTCATTCAATAATAAAGAGCTGGGGAAGAGTTAAGAGTCTACTTTATGGAGCCACTCATTCAGAGCCTCAGTGAATAATGCACACCAGGGTAATAGTCGAGCATTTTTTATATGGCCACTCATTCTGTGCATCCCTGAATGATACACACCTGGGGAATCCTCAGGATTCTATTTCACACTACCACTCATTTAGAACTTTATTAAATCATTCACAATGAAGCAATAGTCAGGTGTCTATTTTATATGGCCTCTCATTCAAAGTTTCAGTGAATAATAAACTTCTATGGAGTAATCAGGACGCTGTTTAAGATAGCCGCGAATTAACTGCCTTCCTGCATAATACACACCTGAGGGATACTCAGGAGTCTATTTCATATGAACTCTAATATTGGGTAATGCTGAGTAATACACACCTGGGGAGTGTCAGGAGTTTATTTGGTGTGGACACTTATACAGAACCTGTTTGAATAATGCACACATAGGGAATAATTAGCAGGCTAAGTCATACAGCCACTCATTTAGACAAACAGTGAATAACGCACATGTAAAGTAATGAGAAGTCTGTTTCATATGACCCCTCTTTCACAGCCTCAGTGAATATTACACATTTGTGATATAGTCTGGAGTCTATTTTTTTATGGCCACTCATTCAGAGAATGACTGAAAAATGCACTCCTTTGGAATATTCATAAGTCTCTTTCCTATTTCGACTCATTGAGAGCCTCCCTAAATGTACACACCTGGAGAAATAGTCAGGAATTAATTTTGTCCCATCATTCAGAGTCTCACTAAATAATGCACACCTGTGGTGTAGTCAGGAGACTTTTTTGTGTGGCCTCTCATTCGCAGTGTCACTGAATAATGTCGTGTAGTCAGGAGTCTATTTCATGTAAACTCATATTCAGAGCCTCAGTGAATAAGACAGATACTTGCTGTAGAAAGGCATCTAATTTATATAGCCACAACTTCTGAGCCTCACTGAATAATACACACCTGGAAAATAATTTGGAGTCTATTTTTGATGGTCATTCATTTAAAGCCTAGGTGAATAATGCACCCCTGGGGAGTATCCAGCAGTCTATTTTATTTGGACACTCATTCATAACCTTAGTGCATAATATGCACGTGTGGATTAGTCAGAATTCCATTTCATATGGCCACTGACTCGTAACCTCTGTCAATAATGCACAGATGTAAAGTACTCAGCAGTCTATATCATATAGCCACTCATACAGAGATTCACTGAATAATACAAATATTTAAGATAGACAGCATTCTGTTTCATATGGTCACAAAAGAAGAGCCTCACTGAGTAATACACACCTTTTGAAGTGTTAGGAGTCTACTTTATATAGCCTCTCATTTACAGAGTCAGCGAATAATGCACACGTGTGAAATAGACACTAATCTATTATATATGGCCACAAAACCAAAGCATGAGTGAGTAATACACAACTTTGAAATAGACAGTAGTTTATTCCATATGCCCAAATATTCAAAGTCAGAGTCAATAGTACACTCCTGTGGACTAGTCAGAAAACAATTTCATATGGCCAAAGTTTCAGAGCCTCAGTGAGTAATACATACCTGGGAATACTCAGGTCTCTGTTGCATATGGGATTTATTTCAGAGCTTAATTGAATTAGGAACACTTTTATTGTACTCAGAATTCTATTTCATATAGCCACATATTTAGAGCCTAACTGAATAACATACACCTTGGGGAAAGTAAAGATTCTATTTGGTATAGCCACTCATTTAGAGCCAAATGTAAAAACGCATGCCTGAGGTGTATTCAGGAGTCTCTATACTATGGTCATTCATTCAGAGCCTCACAGACTAATAGAGACCTATGACAAAGTCAAAATTGTGTTTCACATGGCCAGTTATTCAGAGCCTCAGGGAAGAATCATATATATATGAAAATACTCATGATTCTATTATATATATCCACTTGTTCAGAGACTCACTAAATAATGCACACTTGAGGAATAATCTGGAGACTATTTGATATGACATTTCACCAAGCAACTCAGTGGAAAATGCAGAGCTGAGAAATACTCAAGAGGATAGTGTCAGCAGTCTATTTTATATGGTCATTTGTTCAGAAACTAATGGAAGAATACACACCTTGGGAGTAGACAGAGTCCAGGTCCTAAGACCACTCAATCAAAGCATTACAGAATAATGCACAATAGGACAATAGTAAGACGTCTATTACATATGACCTCTCATTTAGAGCTTCAGTGCATAATAAAAAGCTGTGAAGTAGTCAGGAACCTATTTAAGATGGCCCCAAATTAAGAAGCTCAGAGAATGATACACACATGTGTGATAGTCAGGAGACAATTTAATATGGACACTCATACAGAAGCTTTTCAAATACTGCACATGTCCGGAATAATCACTAGTCTATTTCAGAAGGTGATTCATTTGGAGAATGAAAAAGTAACAGACTCCTGTGGAGTAAAATGGGATCTATTTCATTAGGCCACTATTTCAGTGTTTCAGTGAATAATACGTATATCTGATAAGTCACGAATCTCTTTCACATGGCCACTCCTTCATGTAATCAGTGAATAATAATTCCCACAGAAATCGTCAAGGATCTTCTTCAAATGGCTACACATTCAGAGTCCCTGTAAGTAATGCACACATGGGCAATATACAAGAGTTTCTTTTTTTATGCCCACTTAGAGTCTCATTCAATAATAAACACCTGGGGAAGAGTTAAGAGTCTACTTTATGTAGCCACTCATTTAGTGCCTCAGTGAATAATGCACACCAGGCTAATAGTCTAGCATTTTTTATATAGCCACACATTCTATGAATCCCTGAATTATAGACACCTGGGGAATCCACAGAATTCCATTTCATACTACCACTCATTTAGAACCTTATTGAATAATTCACAATGAAGCAATAGCAAGGTGTCTATTCTATATGGCCTCTCATTCAAAGTTTCAGTGAATAATGAACATCTATGGAGTAATCAGAATGCTGTTTAAGATAGCCACGAATTAAGTGACTTCCTGAATGATACACACCTTGGTAACAGAAAGGTGTCTATCTTATATGAACTCTAATTCTGGTTATCGCTGAGTAATACACACCTGGGGAAGTGTCAGGAGTCCACTTGGTATAGATAGTCATACAAAACCTGTTTTAATAATGCACACATACAGAATAATGTGGAGTCTATGTCATATGGATACTCATTCAGAGAAACAGTGAATAATGCACATGTGGAGTAATGAGAAGTCTGTTGCATATGGCCCCTTTTTCTCAGCCTCAGTTAATATTACACACATGTGATATAATCTGCCGTCTATTTTTTATGGCCACTCATTCAGAGAATCACTAAATAATGCACTCCTTCGGAATAGTCAGAAGTCTCTTTGCTATTGCTTCTCATTGTGAGCCTCACTAAATGTACAAACCTGGGAAAATAGTCAGGATTTACTTTTATCTTCTCGTTCAGAGACTCACTAAATAATGCACAGCTGTGGAATAGTGAGGAGACTTTTTCATGTGGCCTCTCATTCGGAGTGTCACTGAATAACGTGGTGTAGTCAGGTGTCTATTTTATGTAGACACATATTCAGAGCCTCAGTGAATAAGACAGATTATTGCTGTAGTAAGGCATCTAATTTATATGGCCACATCTTCTGAGCCTCACTGAATAATACACACCTGGAGAGTAATTTGAAGTCTATTTTCGATGGTCATTCATTCAGAGCCTCGGTGAATAATGCACACCTGTGGAGTAGCCAGGAGTCTATTTCATTTGGATACTCATTCCTAACCTCAGTGGATAATATTCATATATGAATTAGTCAAAATTCCATTTCATATGGCCACTGACTCAAAACCTCAGTGAATAATGCACTAATGTAAGGTACTCAGCAGTCTGTTTTATATAGAAACTCATTCAGAGATTTACTGAATAATAAAATTAATTAAGATAGACAACATCCTGTTTTATATGGTCACACAAAAATAGCTTCTCTGAGTAATACACACCTTGGGAAGTGTTAAGAGTCTACTTTATATAGCCTATCATTTACAGACGCAGCGAGTAATGCACACGTGTGAAATAGACACTAGTCTATATAATATGGCCACAAAATCTAAGGCTGAGTGAGTAATACACAACTTTGGAATAGTCACTAGTGTATTCCATATGCCCAAATATTCAGAGTCAGAGTCAATAATACACTCCTGTGGACTAGTCAGGAAATAATTTCATATGGCCAAAGTTTCAGAACCTCAGTGAATAATACATACATGGGGAATACTCAGGACGGTATTACATATGGCAACTATTTCAGAGCTTCATTGAATAAGGAACACCTGTATTGTTGTCAGAATTTTATTTTGTATAGCCACATATTCAGAGCCTAACTAAATAATATATACCATGGAGAAAGTAAGGATTCTATTTCATAAAACCATTCAATTAGTTCCGAATGTAAAAATGCACACCTGAAGAGTTTTCAGGAGTCCCTATATTATGGCCACTCATTCAGAGCTTCACAGATTTATAGAAACCTATGAAAAATCAGGAGTGTATTTCACATGGCCACTTATTTGGAGCTTCACTGAAGAATCATATGTATCTGGAAAATACTCAGCATTTGATTATATCTTGCCACTTTGTCAAAGACTCACTGAATAATGAACACCTGGCGAATAGTCTGGAGACTATTTGATATGACCGTTCACCAAGAGACTCAGTGGAAAAGGCAGAGCTGAGAAAGACTCAAGAGGATAGAGTCAGGAGTGTATTATATCTGGTCACTCGTTCAGAATCTCACTGAAAATTACACACCTTGGGAATAGTCAGAGTCCACGTCCTATTTGCCAATAAGTCACAGCATTACTGAAAAATGCACAATGGGGAAATAGTAAGATGTCTATTTCATATGGCCTCTAATTCAGAATTTCAGTGTTTAATAAACAGCTGTGGAGTAGTCAGGACCCTATTTAAGGTAGCCCCAAATTAAGCACCTCCGTGAATGATACACACATGTGTGATAGTCAGGAGACTATTTGATATGGACACTCATACAGAACCTCTTCGAATACTGCACATGGGTGAATACTCACTAGTCTATCTCAAAAGGTGATTTGTTTTGAGAATCAAAAAGTAATGCACTCCTGTGGAGTAAAATGGTTTCTATATCATAAGGCCAGTCTTTCAGTGTTTCAGTGAATAATATGTATATCTGATAAGTCACGAATCTCTTTCACATGGCCACTCCTTCAGGTAATCAGTGAATAATAATTCCCACAGAAATTGTCAAGGGTCTTGTTCAAATGGCTACACATTAAGAGTCTCTGTAAGTAATGCACACCTGGGCAATATACAAGAGATTTTTCTTAGGCCCACTTAGTCAGAGTCTCATTCAATAATAAACATCTGGATAAGAGTTAAGATTCTACTTTATGTAGCCACTCTTTTAGTGCCTCAGTGAATAATGCACACCAGGGTAATAGTCTAGAATTTTTTATATGGCCACTCATTGTGTGAATCTCTGAATGATACACACCTGGGGAATCCTCAGAATTTTATTTCATGCTACCGCTCATTGAGAACCTTATTGAATAATTCGCAATGAAGCCATAGTCAGGTGTCTATTCTCTATGGACTCTCATTCAAAGTTTCAGCGAATAATGAACATCTATGGAGTAATCAGGACGCTGTTTAAGATAGCCACGTATTATCTGACCTCCTGAATGATACACATCTTGGTAACAGAAAGGAGTCTATTTCATATGAACACTAATTCTGGGTATCGCTTTGTAATACACACCTGGGAAAGTGGCAGGAGTCTATTTGGTATGGATACTCATATGGAACCTTTGAATAATGCACACATACAGAATAATGAGGAGTCTATGTCATATGGCTACTCATTCAGAGAAACAGTGAATAACACACATGTGGAGTAATGAGAAGTCTGTTGCATATGGCCCCTCTTTCTCGGCCTCAGTTAATAGTACACATTGGTGATATAACCTTCTGTCTATTTTTTTATGGCCACTCATTCAGAGAATCACTGAATAACGCACTGCTTCGGAAGAGCCAGAAGTCTCTTTCTTATTGCTTCTCATTGAGAGCCTCAATAAATGTGCAAACATGGAAAAATACTCAGGATTTATTTCTGTCTTCTCATTCAGAGTCTCAATAAATATTGCACACCTGTGGAATACTCAGGAGACTTTCATGTGGCCTCTCATTCGGAGTGTCACTGAATAATGTGGTGTAGCCAGGTGTCTTTTTTATGTAGACACATATTCAGAGCCTCAGTGAATAAGACAGAACCTTGCTGTAGTAAGGCATCTAATTTATATGGCCACATCTTCTGAGCCTCACTGCATAATACACATCTGGAGAATAATTTGGAGTCTATTTTTGATGGTCATTCATTCAGCGCCTCGTTGAATAATGCACACCTGTGGAGTAGCCAGAAGTCTATTTCATTTGGATACTCATTTGTAACCTCAGTGGATAATATGCACATGTGAATTAGTCAGGATTCCATTTCATATGGCCTCTGACTCAAAACCTCAGTGAATAATGCCCAAAAGTAAGGTACTCAGCTGTCTGTTTTATATAGAAACTCATTCAGAGATTTACTGAATAATACAAATATTTAAGATAGACAACACCCTGTTTTATATGGTCACACAAGAATAGCTTCACTGAGTAATACACACCTGGGGAAGTGATAGGAGTCTACTTTATATAGCCTATCATTTACAGACTCAGCGAATAGTGCACATGTGTGAAATAGCCACAAGTCTATATTACATGGCCACATAATCTAAGGCTGAGTGAGTAATACACAAATTTGTAATAGTCACTAGTGTATTCCATATGCCCAAATATTCAGAGTCAGAGTCAATAATACACTCCTGTGGACTAGTCAGGAAACAATTTTATATGGCCAAAGTTTCAGAGCCTCAGTGAATAATACATACCTGGGGAATACTCAGGACGCTATTACATATGGCATCTATTTCAGAGCTTCATTGAATAAGGAACACCTGTATTGTCATCAGGAATTTATTTTGTATAGCCACATATTCAGAGCCTATCTTAATAACATATACCTTGGGGGAAGAAAAAATTCTATTTCATGAAACCACTCAATTAGTTCTGAATGTAAAATGGCACTCCTGAAGAATTCTCAAGAGTCTTTTTATTATGGCCACTCATTCAGAGCCTCACAGATTAATAGAGACCTATGAAAAAGTCAGGAGTGTATTTCACATGGCCACTTATTCAGAGCCTCACTGAAGAATCATAGGTATCTGGAAAATACTCAGCATTTGATTATATCTTGCCACTTATTCAAAGACTCACTGAATAATGCACACCTGGGGAATAGTCTGGAGACTATTTGATATGACCGTTCACCAAGAGACTCAGTGGAAAAGGCAGGGCTGAGAAAGAGTCAAGAGGAGGATAGAGTCAGGAGTCTCTTTTATCTGGTCACTCATTCAGATTCTCACTGAAAATTACACATTCTGGGAATTGTCAGAGTCCACTTCCTATGGCCACTATATCACAGCATTACTGAATAATGCACAATGGGGAAATAGTAAGATGTCCATTTCATGTGGCCTCTAATTCAGAGCTTCAGTGTTTAATAAACAGCTGTGGAGTAGTCAGAACCCTATTTAAAGTATCCCCAAATTAAACAGCTCCGTGAATGATACACACATGTGTGATAGTCAGGAGACTATTTGATATGGACACTCATACAGAACCTCTTCGAATACTATACATGGGTGAATAAACACTAGTCTATTTCAGAAGGTGATCCCTTTGGAGAATCAAAAAGTAACACACTCCTGTGAAGTAAAATGGGGTCTATTTAATTAGGCCACTCTTTCAGTGTTTCATTGAATAATGTGTATATCTGTTAAGTCAGGAATCTCTTTCACATGGCCACTTCTTCATGTAATCAGTGAATAAAACTTCCCACAGAAATAGTCAATGGTCTACTTCAAATGGCTACACATTCAGAGTCTCTGTAAGTAATGCACACCTGGGCAATACACAAGGGTTTCTTTTTTATGCCCACTTAGTCAGAGTCTCATTCAATAATAAACACTTGCAGAAGAATTAAAATTCTACTTTATGTAGCCACTCATTTAGTGCCTCAGTGAATAATGCACACCAGGGTAATAGTCTAGCGTTTTTTATATGGCCACATATTCTGTGAATTCCTGAATGATACACACCTGGGGAATCCTCTGAATTCCATTTCATACTACCACTCATTGAGAACCTGATTGAATAATATGCAGTGAAGCTATAGTCAGGTGTCTATTCTCTATGGCTTCTCATTCAAAGTTTCAGTGAATAATGAACATCTATGGAGTAATCAGAACGCTGTTTAAGATAGCCATGAATTAAGTGACTTCCTGAATGCTACACACCTTGGTAACAGAGAGAAATCTATTTCATATGAACTTTAATTCCGGGTATCGCTGAGTAATACACACCTGGAGAAGTCTTAGGAGTCTATTTGGTATGGATACTCATACCTAATCTGTTTGAATAATGCACACATACAGAATAATGAGGATTCCATATCATACAGCTACTCATTCAGAGAAACAGTGAATAACGCACATGTGGAATAATGAAAAGTCTGTTGCATATGGCTCCTCTTTCTCAGCCTCAGTTAATATTACACACTTGTGATATAATCTGCCATCTATATTTTATGGCCACTCATTCAGAGAATCACTAAATAATGCACCCCTTCTGAATAGTCAGAAATCTCTTTCCTATTGCTCCTCATTGAGAGCCTCACTAGATGTATAAACCTGGAAAAATTGTCAGAATTTACTTTTATCTTCTCATTCGGAGTGTCACTAAATAATGCACACCTGTGGAATAGTCAGGAGACTTTTTCATGTGGCCTCTCATTCAGAGTGTCAGTGAATAATGTGGTGCAGTCAGGTGTCTATTTTATGTAGACACATATTCAGAGCCTCAGTGAATAAGACAGAACCTTTCTGTAGTAAGGCATCTAATTTATATGGCCACATCTTCTGAGCCTCACTGCATAATACACACCTGGAGAATAATTTGGAGTCTATTTTTGATGGTCATTCATTCAGAGCCTTGGTGAATAATGCACACCTGTGGAGTACCCAGGAGTCTATTTCATTTGGATACTCATTCATAACCTCAGGGGATAATATGCACATCTAAATTAGTCAGGATTCCATTTCATATGGCCTCTGTCTCGAAACCTCAGTGAATAATGCACAATTGTAAGGTACTCAGCAGTTTGTTTTCTATAGAAACTCATTCAGAGATTTACTGAATAATACAAATATTTAAGATAGACAACACCCTGTTTTATATGACCACACAAGAATAGCTTCAATGAGTAATACACACCTGGGGAAGTGTTAGGAGTCTACTTTATATAGCCTATCATTTACAGACTCAGCGAACAATGCACACGTGTGAAATAGACACTAGTCTATATGATATGGCCACAAAATCTAAGGATGAGTGAGTAACACACAACTTTGGAATAGTCACTAGTGTATTCCATATGCCCAAATATTCAGAGTCAGAGTCAAAAATGCACTCCTGTGGACTAGTCAGAAAACAATTTCATATGGCCAAAGTTTCAGAGCCTCAGTGAATAATACATACCTGTGGAATACTCAGGATGCTATTACATATGGCATCTATTTCAGAGCTTCATTGAATAAGGAGAACTGATATTGTGGTCAGAAGTTTATTTTATTTAACCACATATTCAGAGCCTACCTAAATAACATATACCTTGGGGAAAGTAAGGATTATATTTCATAAACCCACACAATTAGTTCCGAATTAAGAAATGCAGACCTGAAGAATTTTCAGGAGTCTTTTTATTATGGTCACTCATTCAGAGCCTCACAGATTAATAGAGACCTATGAAAAATCAGGACTGTATTTCACATGGCCACTTATTCGGAGCCTCACTGAAGAATCATACGTATCTGGAAAATACTCAGCATTTGATTATATCTTGCCACTTTGTCAAAGACTCACTGAATAATGCACATCTGGGGAATAGTCTGGAGACTATTTGATATGACCGTTCACCAAGAGACTGAGTGGAAAACGCAGAGCTGAGAAAGACTCAAGAGGATAGAGTCAGGAGTGTATTATATCTGGTCACTCGTTCAGAATCTCACTGAAAATTACACACCTTGGGAATAGTCAGAGTCCAGGTCCTATTTGCCAATAAGTCACAGCATTACTGAATAATGCACAATGGGGAAATAGTAAGATGTCTCTTTCATATGGCCTCTAATTCAGAGTTTCAGTGTTTAATAAACAGCTGTGGAGTAATCAGGACCCTATTTAAGGTAGCCCCAAATTAAGCACCTCCGTGAATGATACACACATATGTGATAGTCAGGAGACTATTTGATATGGACACTCATACAGATCCTCTTCGAATACTGTACATGGGTGAATAATCACTAGTCTATTTCAGAAGGTGATTTGTTTGGAGAATCAAAATTAATGCACTCCTGTGGAGTAAAATGGGGTCTATTTCAGAAGGCCACTCTTTCAGTGTTTCAGTGAATAATATGTATATCTGATAAGTCAGGAATCTCTTTCACATGGCCACTTCTTCATGTAATCAGTGAATAATAATTCCCACAGAAATCGTCAAGGGTCTACTTCAAATGGCTACACATTCAGAGTCTCTGTAAGTAATGCACACCTGGGCAATACACAGCAGTTTCTTTTTTATGCCCACTTAGTCAGAGCCTCATTCAATGATAAACACCTGGATAAGAGTTAAGAGTCTACTTTATGTAGCCACTCATTTAGTGCCTCAGTGAATAATGCACACCAGAGTAATAGTCTAGCAGTTTTTATATGGCCACTCATTCTGTGAATCCCTGAATCAAACACACCTGGGGAATCATCAGAATTCCATTTCATACAAACACTCATTAAGAACCTTATTGAATAATTCGCAGTGAAGCAATAGTCAGGGGTCTATTCTCTATGGCTTCTCATTCAAATATTCAGTGAATAATGAACATCTACGGAGTAATCAGGACGCTGTTTAAGATAGCCACAAATTAAGTGACTTCCTGAAGGATACACACCTTGGTAACAGAAAGGAGTCTATTTCATATGAACTCTAATTCTGGGTATCGCTTTGTAATACACACCTGGGGAAGTGGCAGGAGTATGTCTGGTATGGATACTCATACGTATCCTTTTGGGATAATGCACACATACAGAATAAAGAGGATTCTATGTCATATGGCTACTTGTTCAGAGAAACAGTGAATAACACACATGTGGAGTAATGAGAAGTCTGTTGCATATGGCGCCTCTTTCTCGGCCTCACTTAATAGTACACACTTGTGATATAATCTGCCATCTATTTTTTTATGGCCACTCATTCAGAGAATCACTGAATAATGCACTCCTTTGGAAAAGCCAGAAGTCTCTTTTCTTTTGCTTCTCATTGAGAGCAGCACTAAATGTACTAACATGAGAAAATAGTCAGGATTTATTTTATCTTCTCATTCTGAGTCTCACTAAATAATGCACACCTGTGGAATAGTCAGAAGACTTTTTCATGTAACCTCTCATTTGGAGTGTCACTGAATAATGTGGTGTAGTCAGGTGTCTATTTTATGTAGACACATATTCAGAGCCTCAGCGAATAAGACAGACCCTTGCTGTAGTAAGTCATCTAATTTATATGGCCACATCTTCTGAGCCTCACTGCATAATTCACACCTGGAGAATAATTTGGAGTCTATTTTCGATGGTCATTCATTCAGCGCCTCGGTGACTAATGCACACCTGTGGAGTACCCAGGAGTCTATTTCATTTGGATACTCATTTGTAACATCAATGGATAACATGCACATGTGAATTAGTCAGGATTCCATTTCATATGGCCACTGACTCGAAACCTCAGTGAATAAAGCAAAATGTAAGGTACTCAGCAGTCTTTTTTATATAGAAACTCATTCAGAGATTTACTGAATAATACAAATATTTAAGATAGACAACATCCTGTTTTATATGGCTACACAAGAATAGCTTCACTGAGTAACACACACCTTGGGAAGTGTTAGGAGTCTACTTTATATAGCCTATCATTTACAGACTCAGCAAATAATGCACACGTGTGAAATAAACACTAGTCTATATAATATGGCCACAAAATCTAAGGCTGAGTGAGTAATACGCAACTTTGGAATAGTCACTAGTGTATTCCATATGCCCAAATATTCAGAGTGAGCATCAATAATACACTCCTGTGGACTATTCAGGAAACAATTTCATATGGCCAAAGTTTCAGAGCCTCAGTGAATAAAAGATACGTAGGGAAAACTCAGGACGCTATTACATATGGTATCTATTTCAGAGCATCATTGAATAAGGAACACCTATATTGTCATCAGAATTTTATTTCGTATAGCCACATATTCAGAGCCTAACTAAATAACACATGCCTAGGAAAAAGTAAGGGTTCTGTTTCATATAACCACTCAATCAGTTCCGAATGTAAAAATGCTCACCTGAAGAGTTTTCAGGAGTCTCTATATTATGGCCACTCACTCAGAGCCTCTCAAATTAATAGAGACCTATGAAAATTCAGGAGTGTATTTCACATGGCCACTTACTAAGAGGCTCACTGAAGAATCATACGTATCTAGAAAATACTCAGCATTTTATTATATATAGCCACTTATTCAAAGACTCACTGAATAATGCACACCTGGGGAATAGTCTGGAGACTATTTGATATGACCCTTCACAAGAGGCTCAGTAGCAAAGGCAGAGCTGAGTAAGGGTAAAGAGGATAGAGTCAGGAGTCTATTTTATCTGGTCACTCGTTCAGATTACCACAGAAAATTACACACCTTGTGAATAGTCAGAGTCTACGTCCTATGGCCACTAAATTACAGCATTACTGAATAATGCACAATGGGGAAATAATAAGATGTCTATTTCATATGGCCTCTAATTCAGAGCTTCAGTGTTTAATAAACAGCTGTGGAGTAGTCAGGACCCTATTTAAGGAAGCCCCAAATTAAGCAGCTCCATGAATGATACACACATGTGTGATAGTAAGGAGACTATTTGATATGGACATTCATACAAAACCTCTTCGAACACTGTACATGGGTGAATAATCACTAGTCTATTTCAGTAGGTGATTCGTTTGGAGAATCAAAAAGTAACGCACTCCTGTGGAGTAAAATGGGGTCTGTTTCATTAGGCCGCTCTTTCATTATTTCTGTGAATAATATATATATCTGTTAAGTCAGGAATCTCTTTCACATGGCCACTCCTTCATGTAATCCATGAATAATACTTTCCACAGAAATAGACAAGGGACTACTTTAAATGGCTACACATTCATAGTCTCTGTAAGTAATGCACACCTGGGCAATACACAAGAGTTTTTTTTTAATGCCCACTTAGTCAGAGTCTCATTCAATAATAAACACCTGCGGAAGAGTTAAGAGTCTACTTTATGCAGCCACTCATTTAGTGCCCCAGTGAATAATGCACACCAGGGTAATAGTCCAGCATTTTTTATATGACCATTTATTCTGTGAATCCCTGAGTCATACACACCTGGGGAATCCTCAGAATTCCATTTCATACTACCACTCATTGAGAACCTAATTGAATAATTTGCAATGAAGCCATAGTCAGGTACCTATACTATATGGCCTCTCATTCAAAGTTTCAGTGAATAATGAACATCTATGGAGTAATCAGTATGCTGTTTAAGATAGCCACGAATTAAGAGACTTCCTGAATGATGCACACCTTGGTAACAGAAAGGAGTCTATTTCATATGAACTCTAATTTTGTGTATCACTTTGTAATACACACCTGGGGAAGCGTCAGGGGTCTACTTGGTATGAATATTCATACAAAAACTGTTTGAATAATGCACACATACAGAATAATGAGAAGTCTATGTCATATGGCTACTCAGAGAAACAGTGAATAACGCACATGTGGAGTAATGAGAAATCTGTTGCATATGGCGCCTCTTTCTCGGCCTCAGTTAATAGTACACACTTGTGATATTAATGCACTCCTTCGAAATAGTCAGAAGTCTCTTTCCTATTGCTTCTCACTGAGAGCCTCACTAAATGTGCAAACATGGGAAAGTAGTCAGGATTTAATTTTGTCTTCTCATTCAGAGTCTCACTAAATAATGCACACCTGTGGAATAGTCAGGAGACTTTTTCATTTGGCCTCTCATTCGGAGTGTCACTGAATAATGTGGTGTAGTCAGGTGTCTATTTTATGTAGACACATATCCAGAGCCTCAGTGAATAAGACAGACCCTTGCTGTAGTAAGGCATCTAATTTATATGGCCACATCTTCTGAGCCTCACTTCATAATTCACACCTGGAGAATAATTTGGAGTCTATTTTCGATGGTCATTCGTTCAGCGCCTCGGTCAATAATGCACACCTGTGGAGTAGCCAGGAGTCTATTTCATTTGGATACTCATTTGTAACCTCAGTGGGTAATATGCACATGTGAATTAGTCAGGATTCCATTTCATATTGCCACTGACTCAAAACCTCAGTGAATAAAGCACAAAATGTAAAGAACTCAGCAGTCTGTTTTATATAGTAACTCATTCAGAGGTTTACTGAAAATACAAATATGTAAGATGGACAACACCCTGTTTTATATGGTCACACAAGAATAGCTTCACTGAGTAATACACACATGGGGAAGTGTTAGGAGTCTACTTTATATAGCCTATCATTTACAGACTCAGCGACTAATGCACACGCGTGAAATAGACACAAGTCTATATTATATGGAAACAAAATCTAAGGCTGAGTGAGTAATACACAACTTTGGAATAGTCACTAGTGTATTCCATATACTCAAATATTCAGAGTCGGAGTCAATAATACCTGCCTGTGGACTAGTCAGGTAACAATTTCATATGGCCAAAGTTTCAGAGCCTCAGTGAATAATACATACCTGGGGAATACTCAGGACTCTATTACATATGGCATCTATTTCAGAGCTTCATTGAATAAGGAACACCTGTATTGTCGTCAGAATTTTATTTCATATAGCCACCTATTCAGAGCCCAACTAAATAACATTTACCTTGGGAAAGTAAGGATTCTGTTTCATATAACCACTCAATTAGTTCAGAATGTAAAAATGCATGCCTGAAGAGTTTTCAGGAGTCTCTATATTATGGCCACTCATTCAGAGCCTCACAGATTAATAATGACCTGTGAAAAAGTCAGGAGTGTACTTTCCATGGCCACTTATTCAGAGGCTCACTGAAGAATCATAGGTATCTGGAAAATACTCAGCATTTTATTATATATAGCCACTTATTCAAAGACTCACTGAATAATGCACACCTGGGGAATAGTCTGCAGACTATTTGATATGACCATTCACCAAGAGGCTCAGTGGAAAAGACAGAGCTGAGAAAGAGTCAAGAGGATAGAGTCAGGAGTCTATTTTATGTGGTCACTCATTCAGATTCTCACTGAAAATTACACACCTTGGGAATAGTCAGAGTCTACGTCCTATGGCCACTAAATCAAAGCATTACTGAATAATGCACAATGGGGAAATAGTAAGATGTCTATTTCATATGGCCTCTAATTCAGAGCTTCAGTGTTTTAAAAACAGCTGAGGAGTAGTCAGGACCCTATTTAAGGTAGCCCCAAATTAAGCAGCTCCGTGAATGATACACACATGTGTGATAGTCACGAGACTATTTGCTATGGACACTCATACAGAACTTCTTCGAATACTGCACATGGATGAATAATCACTAGTCTATCTCAGAAGGTGATTTGTTTGGAGAATCAAAAAGTAACACACTCCTGTGGAGTAAAATGAGGTTCATTTCCTAAGGCCCCTCTTTCAGTGTTTTCGTGAATAATATGTATATCTGTTAAGTCAGGAATCTCTTTCACATGGCCACTCCTTTTTGTAATCAGTGAATAATACTTCCCACAGAAATCGTCAAGGGCCTACTTCAAATGGCTACACATTTAGAGTCTCTGTAAGCAATGCACACATGGGCAATACAAAACAGTTTCTTTTTAATGCCCACTTAGTCAGAGTCTCATTCAATAATAAACACCTGGATAAGAGTTAAGAATCTACTTTATGTAGCCACTCATTTAATGCCTCAGTGAATAATGCACACCAGGGTAATAGTCTAGCAATTTTTATATGACCACTCATTCTGTGAATCTCTGAATGATACACACCTGGAAAATCCTCAGAATTCCATTTCATACTACCACTCATTGATAACCTTATTGAATAATTAGCAATGAAGCCATAGTCAGGTGTCTATTTTATATGGCCTCTCATTCAAAGTTTCAGTGAATAATGAACATCTATGGAGTAATCAGGACACTGTTTAAGATAGCCAAGAATTAAGTGACTTCCTGAATAATACACACCTTGGTAACAGAAAGGTGTCTATTTCATATGAACTCTAATTCTGGGTATCGCTGAGTAATACACACCTGGGGAAAAGTCAGTAGTCTATTTGGTATGGATACTCATATGGAACCTGTTTGAATAATGCACACATACAGAATAATGAGGAGTCTATGTCATATGACTACTCATTCAGAGAAACAGTGAATAATGCACATGTGGAGTAATGAGAAATCTGTTGCATATGGCCCCTTTTTCTCAGCCTCAGTTAATATTACACACTTGTGATATAATCTGCCATCTATTTTTTATGGCCACTCATTCAGAGAATCACTAAATAATGCACTCCTTCGGAATAGTCAGAAGTCTCTTTCCTATTGCTTCTCATTGAGAGCCTCACTAAATGTACAAACCTGGGAAAATTGTCAGAATTTACTTTTATCTTCTCATTCAGAGTCTCACTAAATAATGCACAGCTGTGGAATAGTGAGGAGACGTTTTCATGTGGCCTCTCATTCGGAGTGTCACTGAATAATGTGGTGTAGTCAGATGTCTATTTTATGTAGACACATAATCAGAGCCTCAGTGAATAAGACAAACCCTTGCTGTAGTAATGCATCTAATATATATGGCCGCAGCTTCTGAGCCTCACTGCATAATATACACCTGGAGAATAATTTGGAGTCTATTTTCTATGGTCATTCATTCAGTTCTTCAGAGAATAATGCACACCTGTGGAGTATCCAGGAGTCTATTTCATTTGGATACCCTTTCATAAACTTAGTGGATAATATGCACATGTAAATTAGTCAGGATTCCATTTCATATGGCCACTGACTCAAAACCTCAGTGAATAATGCACAAATGTAAGTACTCAGCAGTCTGTTTTATATAGAAACTCATTCAGAGATTTACTGAATAATACAAATATTTAAGATAGACATCATCCTGTTTTATATGGTCACACAAGAATAGTCTCACTGAGTAATACACACTGGGGGAAGTGGTAGGATTCTACCTTATATAGCCTATCATTTACAGACTTAGCAAATAATGCACACGTGTGAAATAGACACTAGTCTATATTATATGGAAACAAAATCTAAGGCTGAGTTAGTAATACACAACTTTGGAATAGTCACTAGTGTATTCCATAGGCTCAAATATTCAGAGTCAGAGTCAATAATACACTCCTGTGGACTAGGCAGGAAACAATTTTATATGGCCAAAGTTTCAGAGCCTCAGTGAATAATACATACCTGGGGAATAGTCAGGACGCTATTACATATGGCATCAATTTCAGAGCTTCATTGAATAATGAACACCTGTATTTTCATCAGAATTTTATTTTATATAGCCACATATTCAGAGCCCAACTAAATAACATGTTCCTTGGGGTAAGTAAGGATTCTGTTTCATATAACCACTCAATTATTTCCGAATGTAAAAATGCACGCCTTAAGAGTTTTCAGGAGTCTCTATATTATGGCCACTCATTCAGAGCCTCGAAGATTAATAGAGACCTATGAAAAAGTCAGGAGTCTATTTCACATGGCCACTTATTTAGAGCCTCACTGAAGAATCATACATATCTGGAAAATACTCAGCATTTTATTATACATAGCCACTTATTCAAAGACTCACTGAATAATGCACACCTGGGAAATAGTCTGGAGAATATTTGATATGACCGTTCACGAAGAGGCTCAGTGGAAATGGCAGAATTGACAAAGAGTCAAGAGGATAGAGTCAGGAGTCTATTTTATCTGGTCACTCGTTCAGATTCTCACTGAAAATTACACACCTTGGGAATAGTCAGAGTCTACATCCTATGGCCACTAAATCACAGCATTACTAAATAATGCACAATGGGGAAATAGTAATATGTCTATTTCATATGGCCTCTAATTCAGAGTTTCAGTGTTTAATAAAATGCTGTGGAGTAGTCAGGACCCTATTTAAGGTAGCCCCAAATTAAGCAGCTCTGTGAATGATACACACATGTGTGATAGTCAGGAGACTATTTGATATGGACACTCATACAGAATCTCTTCGAATACTGCACATGGGCAAATAATCACTAGTCTATTTCAGAAGGTGATTCGTTTGGAGAATCAAAAAGTAACGCTCTCCTGTGGAGTAAAATTGGGTCTATTTTATAGGGCCACTCTTTCCGTGTTTCAGTGAATAATATGTATATCTGATAAGTCAGGAATCTCTTTCACATTGCCACTCTTTCGTGTATTCAGTGAATAATACTTCCCACAGAAATCGTCAAGGGTCTACTTCAAATTGCTACATATTCAGAGTCTCTGTAAGTAATGCACACCTGGGCAATACCCAAGAGTTTCCTTTTTATGCCCATTTAGTCAGAGTCTCATTCAATAACATACACCTGGGGAAGAGTTAAGAGTCTACTTTATGTAGCCACTCATTTAGTGCCTCAGTGAATAATGCATACCAGGGTAATAGCCGAGCATTTCTTTTTAAACTTTTATTGCATTTTATGTTTTGGGGTACATGTGCAGAACGTGCAAGATAGTTGCATAGGTACACACATGGCAGTGTGGTTTGCTGACTTCCTCCCCTTTACCCACAGTTAGCATTTCTCCCCAGGCAATCCCTCCCCAGCTTTCCCCCAGCTGTCACTCCCCCATTCCCCTAATAAAACCCAGTGTGTATTAGACCCCCTCTCTGTGTCCATGTATTCTCATTTTTCTCACCAGGCTATGAGTAAGAATATGCGGTTTTTCCTTTTCTTTTTTTGTGTCAGTTTGCTGAGAATGATGTTCTCCAGATTCATCCACGTTTTTACAAAGGACACAGACTCATTATTTTTGATTGCTCCATAATATTCCATGGTGTATATGTGCCACATTTTACCAGTCCAGTCTATCATAGATGGGAATCTGGCTTGGTTACAGGTCTTTGCTATTGTAAACAGTGCTGCAATGAACATTCCTGTGCCTGTGTCCTTATAGTAGAACAATTTATAGTCTTTTGGATATATACCCAGTAATGGGATTGCTGGGTCAAGTGGAATTTCTATTTCTATGTTCTTGAGGAATCACCACACTGTCTTCCACAATGCTTGAACTAATTTACACTCCCACCAACCGTGTAAGTGTTCCTATTTCTCCACATCCTCTCCAGCATCTGCTGTCTCCAGATATTTTAATGATCACCATTCTAACTGGTGTGAGATGGTATCTCAATGTGGTTTTGATTTGCATCTCTCTAATGTCCAGTGATGATGAATATTTTTTCATGTGTTTGTTGGCCTCATGTTCATTGTTTTTAACATGTCATCAAACCTTTTTTCAAAGTTCTTAGTTTCTTTACATTGGGTTAGAACAAGTTCTTTCAACTCCCCAAATTTTTTTATCATCCACCTTCTGAAGCCTACTTCAGATAATGAAACACAGTCCTTTTTCATCAGGGCTTGTTTTGATGCTGATGAGGAATTGCAATCCCCGGTAGAGAGAGATGGGTTCTGATTTTCGATATTCTCAGATTTTTTAGGCTGTTTTTTCCCCTTTATTGTGAATTTATCCATCTGTTGTCTTTACAATTACCGCCTTTCGAATTATGTTTCTACGTGGAAGTCCAATTTATTGATTCCCAGTGCTGGAATCCGAGCAACCCACTGCGCCGGCCAAAACAGCAGCGATAAGACTAATGGTGCTCTTCTGCCTGGGAACCTTGGTCTTGCTTCCTTCTTCAGTCCGCAACAAGCAGCTATGCCTTCCCAGAGCTCCAAACACGAGTCAGTAGGGGAACCAGTCCCGTTTACTGTGCACGAAGGGCTGCCGCACCAAGGCGATGTCAAAACTGCTGCACTGGCCACAAGAGTCACGCTGGCGACCAGCGGGGCTCCTCCACTGGAAATCTTCTAGTCCATGTGTGATGAAAATTTATCTTAAAGTGTGGCATCATTACGTTTTCTGAGCTTTCACTAGGAGCTAAAATCTCCTTTTTAATTTTTTTTTATTTTCTTATATATATTTGAGTTTATTAAAAAATTTTTTTGAATTGATACATGCACAAGGTAAAAAATTAAATTTTATGGAAGGACTTAAAATGAAAAACAAAGCTTTTCATCCCACCCTTTTAAAATATAGTCCCATTCCCTAGAGGAAGTATATTTAATGACATTTATTTTAGATCATCTGGTAACTACCTTTCTATTTTTAAATAATATGTTTGAACAATAATTTCTTGACTTACTGACTTTACACAATATTTAATAATTCCTCATTACAAAACTTAAGTATTTAACTTACACTGTCGTCACGTTCCTTTGTCCATCTCTCTCCAAATGTTTGCTAGTTACTTCACTTTTTAATACATCTATTGATTTATAGCTTTGAACGATATACGAATCCTCTAGTTCTTGTTCCATTAACTGAATATCTTTTCATCCCAACTTTGAATATGTAAGTATTTCTACCTTTTATTCCCCCACTCTTCCTCTAATACTCAGTCTCTTTCTGCTATCTTTTTCTTTTTCAGCATTACTTTCAACTTCAGTTCTGAATATAAAAAATGAAGCTTTTCATAACATTGCCAATAGGCTGATTTGAACACTAAATACTAACAAATGATAGCGACATTATTTTGGCAATTTAAATGCTTCTTACTGAGACCCTAGCATAAGCTAGGATATTTTCTTCTGTACACACTCAATGTTTTCATGCCTGTGCCATAGAAAAGAAAATGTACCTATCAAGCCTTTTCTTATTCTTCATGAATAACTCAAAATCATGTCTCATGTTCTTTTGCTCTACAATTGGACCTAAATTATTTGACAAATTGTTGATTTGTCTTTCCTTTTCCTTGAACGAAATCATCTTCTCAAGCATTCCAGCTCTTCAGTGATACCATCTATGGCACTGAATGGACATTCTTCCCAGAAAGCCCAAGACATTGTGCTCTCATGTGAAATTAGTCTGATGGATAGTTGTCACTCTAGAGTAAGACATTATTTTGGATAATTATCACTCTAGAATGAGACATCCTAAGTAAGGTCCACTGTTTTATGGATCCCATTTATTCTTTCCTTGTTTTCATTCTCATTTTGCTGAGAAACTTCCTCAAGATACTTCCCCAGTAAGGTGCAAAAGAGGTAGACTATCTGAAAATGTGTCTGTCGGAAAATGCCTTCACTTAGATATTCCTCTTGACAGTTTGCCTTAGTATAAAATTCAGGATTCTATTTTCAGGGAAAGTCAGAATTCTATTTTATATAGCCACTCATTTAGAGCCAAATGTAAAAACGCATGCCTGGAGAAAGATTTCCAAGATGGTGCAGTAGGAACAACTCAGGATTGCAGCTCTCAGTGAAGATGCAGAGGGTGAGTCCCAGCCACATTTTCAGATGGACCTTTTTGCCCACAGAAAGGGGAAGTTTCCAGGTGCAGGGGAGACGTGGGACACCAGCGCGGCTTGCACGGCCAGCCGGCACCATGGCGCAGAGGCATCCTGCACAAAGCTCACTAGTCTGGGTGCCCTGTTAAACAAGCAGTCTGAGATTTAGGAGGGCAGATTAACATAGCCGTCTGATTGAGTGGGACTTGGACAATGAGCCAGACTGGGAGATTCCTGAGAAGCTTGATTTGAGCCAGTGCAGTGGGCCACAGCATGGGAAATTACGCAAATCCCGGTGCCCTGTAAGCAGGCGACTGAGGCACCTGTGAGAGAGTCAACGTTCAACTTTAAAAAGGAAAAGAGAAAGAGAGAAAGAGAGAGAGAGAGTGAGAGAGAGTGAGAGAGAAGAGACTCTGAGGCAGGAAGCCAGGAGATCAGGCTCGGTGCATCCCACCCCCACAGTGACAAACAAAAAGGTGATTCAAAACCCTCTGGGTTGAGAGTTCTACTTCGGGATCAGCTGAATCCAGGATGGTGCAGCTCAGTGGGGGAGGGGCGTCTGCCACTAGGGATGCTTACGACCCGTGCTGAGGTTTATGCCCACTGTAGAAGCAGTCTGCCATTGTCGAGGCAACCCGCCATAACAGAGAGACTCCGTCAACAGGGCGGAGCCAAACACAGTAGGGCAGAAAACTGCGGCGGTAAGGCAGAGCTCCACAGCAGCAGAGCGGAGCCTTGGCAGGCAAATAGTGACTACACTGCCTCCTAGCTGGGCAGGACAGTGCAACGGATACTCATAAAGAAAGCCCCAACTCCCTGAGACAGAGCATCTGAGGGGAAAAAAGAGGGAGTTTTATAAGTTCTGTTGCAGAGACCTAAACACAACCGCCCAACAATGCTGAATGAACAACAGAGCTCACAACTCAGCACTGGAGCTCCTATAAAGTACGGACCCATCTCCACAAGGAGCTCCCTGACCCCTGTATACCCAAGGAGTCACCTCAAAAAAGGACTAATCAGACTGACATTGGGCGGGCATCATTCTGGGACAAAGATAGCAGAAAAAAAAATGGTAGCATCCCTCACAGTTCTGCAGCAGCTTCAGGTGTACCCCGGCCAGGGCCTGGAGTGGACCTCAGCAGTTGTACAACAGAGGGGCTAGACTGTTAGAAGGAAAACTAACTAACATAAACACTTCATCATCAACAATCTGGGCGTCCACTCAGAGACCCAATTGAAAAGTCAGCAACTACTAAGATGAAAGGTGGATAAGTTCACAAAGATGAGAAGAAATCAGCACAAAAAAGAGAAAAACACCCAAAACCAAAACACCTCACCTCCTACAAAAGACCAAAACTCCTCACTAGCAAGGGAACAAAGCTGGACGGAGAATGAGTGTGACAAAATGACGGAATCAGACTTCAGAAGGCGGATAATGAGAAACGTCAATGAGCTAAAACAACACATTCTAAATCAATGCAAAAAAACTAAGAACCTTGAAAAAAAGATTTGAAAAAAGATTCCAGAAAATGATAACAAGAATGGACAACTTAGAGAGAAATATGAATGAATTGAAGGAGCTGAAGAACACAACACAAGAACTTCGTGAAGCATGCACAAGTTTCAACAGCCAAATTGATCAAGCAGAAAAAATAATATCAGAAGTCGAAGATCAACTCAATGAAATAAAATGAGAAACGAAGATTAGAGGAAAAAGCACCAAAAAATAGGAACAAAGTCTCCAAGAAATGTGGGACTATGTGAAGAGACCTAACCTACGTTTGATAGGTGTACCAGAATGTGACGAAGAGAATGAATCCAAGCTGGAAAACACTCTTCAGGATATTATCCAGAAAAATTTCCCCAACCTATTAAGGCAGGTCAATACTAAACTACAGGAAATACAGAGAACACCTCAAAGATATTCCACAAGAAGAGCAAAACCAAGACACATAATCGTCAGATTCACCAGGGTTGAAATGAAGAAGTAAATACTAAGGGCAGCCAGAGAGAAAGGTCGGGTCACCCACAAAGGGAAGCCAATAAGACTGATAGCAGATCTCTCAGCAGAAACTCTACAAGCCAGAAGGGAGTGGGGGCCGATATTCAACATCCTTAAAGAAAATAACTTTCAACCCTGAATTTCATATACAGCCAAACTGAGCTTCAAAAGTGAAGGAAGATAAAATTGTTTGCCAACAAGCAAGTACTCAGATATTTTGTCACCACCAGGCCTGCTTTACAAGAGCTTCTGAAAAGCACTGCACATAGAAAGGAACAACCAGTACCAGCCATTATAAAAACATACCAAATGCTTAACAGCATCAAAAAAATGAAGAATCTGCATCAACCAATAGGCAAAACAGCCAGCTAACATCGAAATGGCAGTATCAAATTCACAAATAACAATATTAAACCTAAATGTAAATGGGCTAAATGCACCAATCAAAAGACACAGACTGGCAAATTGGATAAAAAACCAAAACCCATCGGTGGCCTGTATCCAAGAAACCCACCTCGCATGCAAGGATACACAAAGGCTCAAAATAAAGGGATGGAGGAAGATTTACCAAGGAAATGGAGAGCAAAAAAAAAGCAGGAGTTGCAGTCCTCATCTCTGAAAAAATAGACTTTAAAGAAACAAAGATCAAAAGAGACAAAGAAGGTCATTACATAATGGTAAAATGATCGATACAACAAGAAGAGCTAAAAATCCTAAATATATATGGACCCAATACAGAAGCACCTAGATATATAAGGCAAGTTCTCAAAGACTTACAAAGAGACTTAGACTCCCACACAATAATATTGGGAGACTTTAACACTCCACTCTCAATATAAGACAGATCAACCAAACAGAAAATTAACAAGAATATCCAGGGCTTGATCTCAGACCTGGAACAAGCAAACCTGATAGATATTTACAGAACTTTCCACATTAAATTATCAGAATATGCACTCTTCTCAGCACCACATCACACCTACTCCAAAATTGACCCCATAATTGGAAGTAAAGCACTCCTCACCAAATGCAAAACTACTGAAATCATTACAAACAGTCTGTCATACCATAGTGCAAACAAGTTAGAACTCAGAATTCAGAAACTAACTCAGAACTGCACAGCTTCATAGAAACTGAAAAACTGGCTTTTGAATGCTGATTGGATAAACAATGAAATGAAGGCAGAAATAAAGAAGTTCTTCGAAACCAACGAGAAAGAAGACACAACCTACCAGAATCTCTGGGACACATTTAAGGCAGTATGTAGAGGAAAATATGTAGCAATAAGTGCCCACATGAGAAGAGTGGAGAGATCCAAAATTGACACCCTATTGTTAAAATTGAGAGAGCTAGAGGAGCAAGATCAAAAAAAACTCAAAATCCAGCCAAAGACAACAAACAACTAAGATTAGAGCAGAACTGAAGGAGATAGAGACAAGAAAAACCCTTCAAAAAATCAACAAATTCAAGAGCTGGTTTTTTGGAAAGAACAACAAAATAGACAGACCACTAGCCAGACTGATAAGAAAGAACAGAGATAACAATCAAATAGATGCAATAAAAAACGATAAAGGGGAAATCACCACAGATTCCTCATAAATTAAAACCATCATCAGAGAATACTACAAACAACTCTATGCACATAAAAAGGTAAACCAGAAAGAAACCATAAATTCCTGGACATCTGTGTCCTCCCAAGCATAAACAAGGAGGAATCCAAAACTATGAATAGACCAATAACAAGGTCTGAAGTTGAGGCAGCAATTAAGAGCCTACCACACAAAAAAAGGCCCGGTCCAGATGGGTTCACAGCCAAATTCTACCAGACACAAAAAGAGGAGCTGGTATCATTCCTTTTGAAACTATTCCAAATAATTCAAAAAGAGGGAAACCCTCCCAAATCGTTTTATGAGACCAACATCATCTTGACACCAAAACCCGGCAGAGATTCAACAAGAAAAGAAAACTTCAGGCCAATATCCATGATAAACATAGATTCAAAAATATTCAATAAAATACTGGCAAATCGATTGCAACAGCACATTAAAAAACTTATCCATCATGATCAAGTAGGATTTATCCCAGGGATGCAAGAATGATTCAACATACGCAAATATATATATATATATATATATATATATATATATATATATATATATATATATATATATTTAAATCACCACATGAACAGAAGCCAAAAAAAAACCACATGATTATCTCAATTGATGCAGAGAAGGCATTTGACAAAATTCAACAGCCCTTTATGCTAAAAACCCTAAATAAACATGGTATTGATGGAACATATCTCAAAGTAATAAAAGCTATTTATGAAAAAAGAACAGCCAACATCATACTTAATGGGCAAAAATTGGAAGCATTCCCTTGGAAACCAGGTACTAGACAAGGATGCCCTCACTCATCACTGCTATTCAACGTAGTACTGGAAGTTCAAGCCAAAGCAATCAGGCAAGAAAAGAAAATAAAGGGTATTCGAATAGGAAAGTTGGAAGCCAAATTGTCTCTACTTGCAGACGACATGATACTATACCTAGAAGACTCCATCAGCTCAGCCCTATTCAAAGTAGACCCAAATTAAGCAGCTTCGTGAATGACATACAGATATGTGAGGGTCAGGAGACTACTTGATATAAACACTCATGCCAAATCTCTCTGAATACTGCATATGTGTGGAATAATCACTTGCATAATTGACATGGTGATTCCTTTGAAGGGAAAATAATAACACACACCTGGGCAGTAAAAAGGGGTCTACTTTATAAGGCCACTCTTTCAGAGTATTAGTGAATAATAAATTATATATCTGATAAGTCCGGAATATCTTTCACATGGGCACTCATTCAGAGCCTCTGTGAATAACACTTTCCTCAGAAACAGTCAAGGGTCTAATTCAAATGGCTACACATTCAGAGTCTCTGTAAGTAATGAACACCTGGGCAATACACCAGAGGGTCTTTTCTGTGCCCAAGTACTCAGAGACTCGGTCAATAATAAACAACTGGGGAAACGTTAAGTGTCTACTTCATGTAGCCACTATTTAGAGCCTCAGTGTATAATCCACACCAGGGTAATAGTCGAGCATTTTTGATATGGCCACTCATTCTGTGCCTCCCTGAATGATACACACCAGGGGAATCCTTATAATTCTATTTTATACTACCACTCATTTAGAACCTTATTGAATAATTCACAATGGAGTAATAGACAGGTTTCTATTTAATAGTCAGGTTTCTCATTCAAAGTTTCAGTGAATAATAACCTTCTATGGAGGAATCAGGAGGCTGTTTAAGATATCCACGAATTAAGTGTCTTTCTGAATGATACACAACTTGGTCATAGTCAGGAGTCAATTTTATATAAACTCTGAATCCGAGTATCGCTGAATAATACACACCTGGGGGAGGGGCAGTAGTTTATTTGGTATGGATACTCATACATAACCTGTTGGAATAATGCACACATGAACAATAATGAGGAGTCTTTGTCATAAAGCTCCTTATTCAGACAAACAGTGAATAATGCACATGTGGAGGAATTAGAAGTCCGTTTCATATGGCCCCCCGTTCACAGCCTCACTGAATATTACACACTTGTGATATCGTCTGGAGGCTACTTTTTTTTTATTTTTATTGCATTATAGGTTTTGGGGTACATCTGCAGAACGTGCAAGGTAGTTGCACAGGTACACACATGGCAGTGTGTTTCGCTCCCTTCCTCCCCTTCACCCACACTTAGCATTTATCCCCAGGCTATTCCTCCCCAGCCCCCCCACTGTCCCCCCATTTCCCCCAATAGACCCCAGTGTGTAGTAGACCCCCTGCCTGTTTCCATGTGTTCTCATTTTCCTCACCCGCCTATGAGTGGGAATATGCGGTATTTCTTTTTCTGTTCTTGTGTCAGTATGCTGAGAATGATGTTCTCCAGATTCATCCATGTCCTTACAAAGGACACAAACTCATCATTTTTGATTGCTGCATCATATTTCATGGTGTACATGTGCCACATTTTCCCTGTCCAGTCTATCATTGATGGGCATTTTGGTTGGTTCCAGGTCTTTGCTATTGTAAACAGTGCTGCAATGAACATTCGTGTGCATGTGTCCTTATAGTAGAACGATTTATGGTCCTTTAGATATATACCCAGTTATAGGATTGCTGGGTCAAATGGAATTTCCATTTCTAGGTCCTTGAGGAATCGCCACACTGTCTTCCACAATGGTTGAACCAATTTACACTCCCACCAACAGTGTAAGAGTGTTCCTATTTCTCCACATCCTCTCCAGCATCTGCTGTCTCCAGATTTTTTAATGATCGCCATTCTAACTGGCGTGAGATGGTATCTCAATGTGGTTTTGATTTGCATCTCTCTAATGACCAGTGATGATGAGCCTTTTTTTCATTTGTTTTTGGCCTTATGTATGTCTTCTTTTGTAAAGTGTCTGTTCATACACTTTACCCATTTTTGAATGGGATTGTTTGTTATTTTCCTGTAAATCTGTTTGAATCTTTTTAAATTCTGGATATCAGCCCTTTGTCAGCTGCGTAAACTGCAAAGATTTTGTCCCATTCTGTTGGTTGCCGATTCACTCTAGTGACTGCTTCTTTTGCCATGCAGAAGCTGTGGAGTTTGATTAGGTTCCATTTGTCTATTTGGGCTTTGTTGCCAATGCTTTTGGTGTTTTGGTCATGAAGATTTTGCATACTCCTATGTCCTGAATGGTTTTGCCTAGATTTCCTTCTAGGGTTTTTATGGTGTCAGGTCTTATGTTTAAGTCTTTAATCCATCTGGAGTTAATTGTAGTATAAGGTGTCAGGAAGGGGTCCAGTTTCTGCTTTCTGCACATGGCTAGCCAGTTTTCCCAACACCATTTATTAAACAGGGAATCCTTTCCACATTGCTTGTTTTAGTCTGGTTTATTAAAGATTATATGGTTGTAGATATGATGTGTTACCTCCAATGCCTCTGTTCTGTTCCATTGGTCTATATCTCTGTTTTGGTACCAGTACCATGCTGTTTTGATTACTTTAACCTTGTAGTATGATTTGAAGTCTGGTAGTATGATGTCTCCCGCTGTGTTCTTTTTGCTTAGAATAGACTTGGATATGCGGGCTCTCTTTTGGTTCCATATGAAGTTTAAGGTGCTTTATTCCAGGTCTCTGAAGAAATTCAATGGTAGTTTGATGGGGATAGCATTGATTCTGTAAATTACTTTGGGCAGTATAGCCACTGTCACGATATTGATTCTTCCTAACCACGAACATTGAATGTTTCTCCATCTGTTTGTGTCCTCTCTTATTTCGTTGAGCAGTGGTTTGCAGTTTTCCTTAAAGATGTCCCTTACGTTCCCTGTGAGTTGTATTCCTAGGTTTTTTATTTTATTTGTAGCAATTGTGAATGGCAGTTCATTATTGATTTTGTTCTCTTTTAGTCTGTTATTGGTGTATAGGAATGCTTGTGATTTTTGCACATTGATTTTATATCCTGAGACTTTGCTGAAGTTGCTTATCAGTTTCAGGAGTTTTTGGGCTGAGGTGATGTGGTCTTCTAGGTATACTATCATGGCATCTGCAAATAGAGACAATTTGGCTTCCACCTTTCCTATTTGAATACCCTTTATTTCTTTTTCTTGCCTAATTGCTCTGGCTAGAACTTCCAGTACTATGTTGAATAGGAGTGGTGAGAGAGGGCATCCTTGTCTAGTGCCGGATTTCAAAGGGAATGCTTCCAGTTTTGGCCCATTAAGTATGACATTGGCTGTTTGTTTGTCGTAAATAGCTTTTATTACTTTGAGATATGATCCAAAAATACCACGTTTATTCAGGGATTTTATCATAAAGCGCTGTTGAATTTTCTCAAAAGCCTTCTCTGCCTCAATTGAGATAATTATGTGGTTTTTGTTTTTGCTTCTGTTTATGTGGTGAATTACATTTATAGACTTGTGTATGTTGAACCAGCCTTGCATCCCCGGGATGAATCATACACTATCATGATGATAAGTTTTTTAATGTGCTGTTGCAATCAGTGTGCCAGTATTTTATTGAAGATTTTTGCATCTATGTTCATCACGAATACTGGCCTGAAGTTTTCTTTTCTTTTTGAGTCTCTGCCGGGTTTTGGTATCAGGATGATGTTGGTCTCATAAAATGTTAGGGAAGGGTTCCCTCTTTTTGAATTATTTGGAATAGTTTCAGAGGGAATGGTACCACATCCTCTTTGTGTGTCTGGTAGAATTCAGCTGTGAACCCTTCTGGAACTTGTCTTTTTTGTGTGGTAGGCTCTTAATTGCTGCCTCAACTTCAGACCTTGTTATTGGTCTATTCATAGTTTTGGCTTCCTCCTGATTTAGGCTTGGGAGGACACAGGGGTCCAGGAATTTATCCTTTTCTTCCTGATTTACTAGTTTATGTGCAGAGTTGTTTGTAGTATTCTCTGATGATGGTTTGAGTTTCTGTGGAATCTGTGGTGATTTCCCCTTTATCGTTTTTTATTGCATCTATTTGGTTGTTCTCTCTTTTCTTTTTTATCAGTCTGGCTAGTGGTCTGTCTATTTTTTTGATCTTTTCGAAAAACCAGCTCTTGGATTTATAATTTTTTGAAAGGATTTTCTGGTCTCTATCTCCTTCAGTTCTGCTCTGATCTTAGTTAATTCTTGTCTTTGGCTATGTTTTGAGCTTTTCAGATCTTGCTCCTCTAGCTCTTTCAATTTTGATGATAGGGTGTCAATTTTGGATCTCTCCACTCTTCTCGTGTGGGCACTTATTCCTATATACTTTTCTCTACAGACTGCTTTCATTGTGTCCCAGAGATTCTGATACGTTGTGTCTTCATTCTCATTGGTTTCAAAGAACTTCTTCATTTCTGCCTTAATTTCATTGTTTATCCAATCAACATTCAAGAGCCAGTTTTTCAGTTTTTATGAAGTTGTGCGGTTCTGAGTTATTTTCTGAATTCTGAGTTCCAACTTGATTACACTATGGTCTGAGAGACTGTTTGTTATGATTTCAGTTGTTTTGCATTTGCTGAGGAGTGCTTTACTTCCGATTATGTGGTCAATTTTGGAGTAGGTGTGATGTGGTCCTGATAAGAATGAATATTCTTTGGATTTGGGGTGGAAAGTTCTGTAAATGTCTATCAGGTTGGGTGAGTTCAAGTCCTGGATATCCTTGTTATTTTTCTGTCTGGTTAATCTGTCTGCTATTGACAGTGGAGTGTTAAATTCTCCCACTATTATTGTGTGGGAGTCTAAGTCTCTTTGTAAGTCATTAAGAACTTGCCTTATATATCTGGCTGCTCCTGCATTTTGTCTATATATATTTAGAATCTTTATCTCTTCTTGTTGTATCGATCCTTTTACCATTATGTAATGACCTTCTTTGTCCCTTTTGATCTTTGTTCTTTTAAAGTCTATTTTATCAGAGATGAGAATTGCAACTCCTGCTTTTTTTTTTTTGCTCTCCATTTCCTTGGTAAATCTTCCTCCATCCCTTTATTTTAACCCTTTGTGTATCCTTGCGTGTGAGGTGGGTTTCATGGATACAGCACACTGATGGGTTTTTGTTTTTTATCTAATTTGCCAGTCTGTGTCTTTTGATTGGTGCATTTAGCCCATTTACATTTATGGTTTATATTGTTATGTGTGAATTGATACTGCCATTTTGATGCCAGCTGGCTGTTTTGAACATTGGTTCATGTCGATTCTTCATTTTGTTGATGCTCTTTAGCATTTGGTATGCTTTTAGGATGGCTGGTACTGGTTGTTTCTTTCTATGTGTAGTGGCTCTTTCAGGAGCTCTAGTAAAGCTGGCCTAGTGGTGACAAAATCTCTGAGTACTTGCTTGTTTGTGAAGGATTTTATTTTTCCTTCACTTATGAAGCTCAGTTTGGCTGGATATGAAATTCTGTGTTGAAAGTTCTTTTCTTTTTTTTTTTTGAGATGGAATTTCGCTCCTGCTACCCAGGCTGGAGTGCAATGGCGCGATCTTGGCTCACCGCAACCTCTGCCTCCTGGGTTCAGGCAATTCTCCTGCCTCAGCCTCCCAAGTAGCTGAGATTACAGGCATGTGCCACCATGCCCAGCTAATTTTTCTGTATATTTTTTAGTAAAGACAGGGTTTTACCATGTTGACCAGGATGGTCTTGATCTCTTGACCTCGTGATCCACCCGCCTCAGCCTCCCAAAGTGCTGGGATTACAGCCTTGAGCCACTGCGCCCGGCCCTGAAAATTCTTTTCTTTAAGGATGTTGAATATTGGCCCGCACTCTCTTCTGGCTTGTAGAGTCTCTGCCCATAGATCTGCTGTGAGTCTGATGGGCTTCCCTTTGTGGGTGACCCGACCTTTCTCTCTGGCTGCCCTTAGTATTTTCTCCTTCATTTCAACCCTGGTGAATCTGATGATTATGTGCCTTGGGGTTGCTCTTCTTGCGGAGTATCTTTGTGGTGTTCTTTGTATTTCCTGGAGTTGAGTATTGACCTGTCTTGCTAGGTTGGGGAAATTTTCCTCGATATTATCCTGATGAGTATCTTCCAGCTTGGACTCATTCTCTTCATCACATTCTGGTACACCTATCAAACGTAGGTTAAGTCTCTTCACATAGTTTTATATTCCTTGGATATTTTGTTCATTCCTTTTTGCACTTTTATCTTTAATCTTGGTTTCTCGATTTATTTCATTGAGTTGATCTTCAACTTCTGATATTCGTTCTTCTGCTTGTCAATTCGGCTGTTGAAACTTGTGCATGCTTCGTGAACTACTCGTGTTGTGTTTTTCAGCTCCTTCAATTCATTCATATTCCTTTCTAAGTTGTCCATTCTTGTTAACAATTCCTCGAATCTTTTTTCAAATCTTTTTTCAAGGTTCTTAGTTTCTTTGCACTGATTTAGAACACGTTCTTTTTGCTCACTGAAGTTTCACATTATCCACTTTCTGAAGTCTGATTCCGTCATTTCGTCACACTCATTCTCCATCCAGCTTTGTTCCCTTGCTGGTGAGGAGTTTTGGTCCTTTGTAGGAGGTGAGGTGTTTTTGTTTCGGGTGTTTTCCTCATTTTTTTGCTGGTTTCTTCCCATCTTTACGGATTTATCCACCTGTCGCCTTAGTAGTTGCTGATTTCTCAATTGGGTCTCTGTGTGGACGCCCAGATTGTTGATGATGAAGTATTTCTGTTACTTAGTGTTGTGCTAACTGCGCGTACCAAGCTTGTTTTTTTTTTCTTTTCTTTAACAGGCAGGTTCGTGGGAAGAAAACACCAGACCGAGAACAATAATGAAGTCACAGAAAATTTTAATGAGAGAAATAAGAGGATGGAAAAATGATAGTTATATATATATATATATATATATATATATATATATATATATATATACACATATACATATATACACAGAAACCACTCTACCTCAGTACCGGCAAAATAGCAGCACGGGCAATTCGCAAGTCACATCTGGAAGTCGCTCTGATCCAATGTCTCTGTGTTCCTCTGCTCCTTTATTGTATCAGCTTACATAACTAATTTACGTACTCATCTTTGGGTCAGTCGGTAAACAGGGAAGATCTGCTTCATAAGTGCCCTGTCCTTGACTGTTTCTTGGGCACCAGGAGTTGGCCAGACTCCCAGCCTCCAAGATATCGTTCTGAAACACCAAGAGCTCTTACCCCCCAGAACATTTCATGGACAGTTCATGGGCTCACAGATCCCTCCCTGCCCACTTCCCCACCCTGAACACTCTTTACAAGCAAGCTTTTTTACAAAACAGGACTTCTACATCATAATCTTACACGTAGTTTTCCTTCTAATGGTCTAGCCGCTCTGCTGTAAGAGTGCTGAGGTCCAGTCCAGGCCCTGCTTTTCTAGGGTACACCTGTAGCAGCTGTGGAACAATGAGGTATGCTACCAGTTTCTTCTTCTGCAATCTTTCTTCCAGAATGATGCCCACCAAATGTCAGTCTGATTAGTCCTTTTCTGGGGTGACTCTTTAGATATACAGGGGACAGGGAGCTGCTTGAGGAGATGGTCTGTGCTTTATAGGAGCTCCAGTGCTGAGCTTTGACCTCCGTTGTTCATTCAGGGTTCTTGAGAGGATGTGTTTATGTCTGCTGCAACAGAACTCATAAAAGCCCCCTTTCTCCCTCCCCTTAGATGATCTGTCTCAGGGAGTTGGGTCTTTCTTTATGAGTATCTGTTGCACTGTCCTGCCCCACTAAGAGGCAGTCTATTCACTATTTGCCTGCCAGGCTACTCCCTGCTTGCACGGGTCCACCCTACTGAGGCAGGGCTGCATTCTGCTGTGGGGTGCTCTGCCTTGCTGGTGGAGTCTCTCTGTTATGGCAGGTTGCCATGGCAACAGCAGGCTGTGGTACTTCAGTAGGGGCAATTGCGTCCGTAGTGGTGGACGCCCCTCCTCCACCAGGCTGCACCATCCTAGATGCTGGCAGCAAAACTCTCAGCCCCGAGCGCCTTTAATCACTGCCCTGCTTGTCCCCGCGAGGGTGGGACCCGCCGAGCCTGAACACCCAGCTCTCTGCCTCAGAGTCCATCCTCTCTCTCTCTTCCTCTCTCCAAGCTGAATGGTCAACTCTCCAACTGGCGCCCCAGTAGCCTGCCAATAGGGCACTTGGATCCGTGTGATGTCCCATGCAGCTGCCCACTGCACGGGCTCAGATCACGTTTCCCAGGAATCTCCTGGTCTGGCTCATTGTCCAAGTCTTGTTCAATCAGATGGACATGCCAATTTGCCATTCCAAATCTCAGATTGCAGGTTTAACAAGGCACTCAGACCAGTGAGTTCCGTGCCAGGACCCGCTGTGCTATGGCACTGGACAAACTGTCCCCACGAGCTGGCTGCACTAGCGTCCCATGTCTCTCCCACACATGGGACTTTCAACGCTTTTTGGCCAGAAAGTTCCATCTGAGAATGTGGCTAAGACTCACCCTCTGCACCATCACTGAGAGCTGCAATCCTGAGTCACCACTATGATGCCATTTTGGAACGGAGTTCCAGATGTCTCTTTTCTATGTCCAGTCATTGAGAGCCTCACTAAATGTACACACCTAAACAAAAATTCAGGATTTACTTTTATCCCTTCATTCAGAGACTCACTAAGTAATGCACACCTATGGAATAGTCAGGAGACTTTTTCATGTGGTCTCTAATTCGGAGTGTCACTGAATAATGTGGTGTAGTGAAAAGTCTATGTCATGTAGACACAGATTTAGAGCCTCAGTGAATAAGAGAGACACTTGATACAGCAAAGAGTCTAATTAATATAGGCAACTCTGCTGAGCCTCACTAAATAATACATACCTGGAGAATAATTTCGAGTCTATTTTCGATGGACGTTCATTCAGAGCCTCGGTAAATAATGTAGATTAGCCAGGAGTCTATTTCATTTGGACACTCACTCACAGCCTCAGTTGATAATGTGCACGTGTGGATTAGTCAGGATTCCATTTCATATGGCCACTGACTCGTAACCTCAGTAATCAATGCACAAATGTAAAGTACTCAGCAGTCTATTTTATATAGCAACTCATTCAGAGATTCGCTGAATAATACAAATATTAAAGATAGCATCCTGTTTCATATGGTCTTACAAGAAGAGCCTCACTGAGTAACAGAAACCTGGGGAAGTGTTCGGGGTCTACTTTATATAGCCTCTCATTTACTGCCTCAGGGAATGATGCACACGTGTGGAATAGACACCAGTCTATTTTATACGGCCACAAACTCAAAGCTTGTGTGAGTAATACACAACTTTGCAATAGTAACTTGTCTATTCCATATGCCCAAATATTGAGAGTCAGACTCAAAAATACATGCCTGTTTTCTAGATGGGAAACAATTTTATATGGCCAAAGTTTCAGATCCTCAGTGAATAATACATACCTGAGGAATATTTAGTATGTTGTTTCATGTGGCATCTACTTCAGTGCTTCATTAAATAAGGAAAATCAGTATTGTAGTCAGAATTTTACTTTGTATAGCCCCATATTCAGAGCCTAACTGAATAACATACACCTTGGTAAAAGTCAGGATTCTATTTCGTATAGCCACTCATTTAGAGCCGAATGTAGAAACGCAAGCCTGGAGGAGTATTCAGGAGTCTCTATATTATGGCCACTCATTCAGAGCCTCACAGAATAATACAGACCTATGGAAAGGTTAGACGTGTACTTCACATGGCCACTTACTGAAATCCTCAGTGAAGAATCATATATCTGGAAAATACTCAGGAATCTATTATATTTTCTCACTTAATCACAGTCTCACTGCATAAATCACACCTGGGGAACAGACTAGAGACTATTTGATATGACTGTACACCTACCGTCTCACTGAAAATTGCAGCGCTGATGAATAAGAAGTCTATTTTATGTGGTCACTCATTCAGAAACTCCAAAAAAAAATACACACACTGAAAATAGTCAGAATCCAGGTCATATGGCCACTCGATCACAGCATTACCGAATAATGCACAATGAAGCAATAGTAAGGAGTCTATGTCATTTAGCCCATCATTCAGAGCTTAAGTACATAATAAACAGCTGTGAAGAAATGAAGACCCTATTCAAAGTAGACCCAAATTAAGCAGTTTCGTGAATGACATTCAGATATGTGAGTGTCAGGAGACTACTTGATATAAACACTCATGCAGAATCTCTCTGAATATTGCGCATGTGTGGAATAATCACTAGCATAATTGACACGGTGATTCATTTGGAGGGTTAAATAATACACACACCTGTGCAGTAAAAAGGGGTCTATTTTATAAGGCCACTCTTTCAGTGTTTTAGGGAAATATATACATATATATATATATATATATATATATATATATATATATATATCTGATAAGTCAGGAATCTCTTTTACATGGGCACTCGATATGAGCCTCTGTGAATAACACTTTCCTCAGAAACAGTCAAGGGTTTATTTCAAATATCTACACATTCATAGTCTCTGTAAGTAATGAACAACTGGGCAATACACATGAGGGTCTTCTTTGTGCCCAAGTACTCAGAGACTCACTCAATAATAAACAACTGGGGAAGCGTTAAGTGTCTACTTCATGTAGCCACTCATTTAGAGCCTCAGTGTGTAATCCACACAAGGGTAATAGTCGAGCATTTTTGATATGGCCACTCATTCTGTTCCTTCCTGAATGATACACACCAGGGGAATCCTCATAATTCTATTTCATACTACCACTCATTTAGAAACTTATTGAATAATTCACAATGGAGCAATAGTCAGGTTTCTATTTAATAGTCCGTTTTCTCATTCAAAGTTTCAGTGAATAATAAATTTCTATGTAGGAATCAGGAGGCTGTTTAAGATATCCACGAATTAAGTGTCTTTCTGAATGATACAAACCTTGGTCATAGTCAGGAGTCAATTTTATATAAACTCTAAATCCGGGTATTGCTGAGTAATACACACCTGGGGGAGAGTCAGGAGTTTATTTGGTATGGACACTCATACATAACCTGTTGGAATAATGCACACATGAAGAATAATGAGGAGTCTTTGTCATACGGCTCCTCATTCAGACAAACAGTGGATAATGTACATGTGGAGGAATTAGAAGTCCTTTTCATATGGCACCACTTTCACAGCCTCACTGAATATTACACACTTGTAACATCATCTGGAATCTGTTTGTTTTTTTTTAAATTTTTATTGCATTATAGGTTTTGGGGTACATATGCAGAACGTGCAAGGTAGTTACATAGGTACACACATGGGAGTGTGTTTTGCTGCCTTCCTCCCCTTCAAACCCACTTGGAATTTATCCCCAGGCTATTCCTCCCCAGCCCCCCCCACTGTCCTTCCCCCATTTACCTTAGTATACCCCAGTGTGTAGTAGACTCCCTCCCTGTTTCCATGTGTTCTCATTTTTCTCACCCGCCTATGAGTGGGAATATGCGGTATTTCTTTTTCTGTTCTTGTGTCAGTATGCTTAGAATGATGTTCTCCAGATTCATCCATGTCCTTACAAAGGACAAAAACTCATCATTTTTGATTGCTGCATAATATTTCATGGTGTATATGTGCCACATTTTCCCAGTCCAGTTTATCATCGTTTGGCATTTGGGTTGGTTCCAGGTCTTTGCTATTGTAAACAGTGCTGCAATGAACATTCGTGTGCATGTGTCCTTATAGTAGAACAATTTATAGTTTTTGGATATATACCCAGTAAAGGGATTGCTGGGTAAAATGGAATTTCTATTTCTAGGTCCTTGAGGAATCTCCACACTGTCTTTCACAATGGTTGAACTAATTTACACTCCCACCAACAGTGTAAGAGTGTTCCTATTTCTCCACATCCTCTCCAGCATCTGCTTTCTCCAGATTTTTTAATGATCGCCATTCTAACTGGCATGAGATGGTATCTCAATGTGGTTTTGATTTGCATCTCTGTAATGACCAGTGATGATGAGCGTTTTTTCATGTGTTTGTTGGCCTCATGTATGTCTTCTTTTGTAAAGTGTCTGTTCATATCCTTTACCCATTTTTGAATGGGCTTGTTTGTTTCTTTCCTGTAAATCTGTTTGAGTTCTTTGTAAATTCTGGATATCAGCCCTTTTTCAGATGTGTAAACTGCAAAGATTTTTTCTTATTCTGTTTGTTGACGATTCACTCTAGTGACTGTTTATTTTGCTCTGCAGAAACTGTGGAGGTTGATTAGGTCCCATTTGTCTATTTTGGCTTTTGTTGCCAATGCTTTTGGTGTTTTTGTCATGAAGTTTTTGCATACTCCTATGTCCTAAATGGTTTTGCCTAGATTTTCTTCTAGGGCTTTTATGGTGTCAGGTCTTATGTTTAAGTCTTTAATCCATCTGGAGTTAATTGTAATGTAAGGTGTCAGGAAGGGGTCCAGTTTCTGCTTTCTACACATGGCTAGCCAGTTTTCCCAACACCATTTATTAATTTAAGAGAATCCTTTCCCCATTGCTTGTTTTTGTCTGGTTTATTAAAGATTATATGGTTGTAGATATGTTGTGTTATCTCTGATGCCTCTGTTCTGCTCCATTGGTCTATATCTCTGGTTTGGTACCAGTACCATGCTGTTTTGATTACTGTAGCCTTGTAGTATAATTTGAAGTCTGGTAGTGTGATGCCTCCCGCTGTGTTCTTTTTGCTTAGAATTGACTTGGATATGCAGGCTCTCTTTTGGTTCCATATGAAGTTCATGGTGCATTTTTTCAGGTCTGTGAAGAAATTCAATGGTAGTTTGATGGGGATAGCACTGATTCTGTAAATTACTTTGGGCAGTATAGCCATTGTCACGATATTGATTCTTCCTAACCACGAACATGGAAAGTTTCTCCATCTAGTTGTGTCCTCTCTTACTTTGTTGAGCAGTGGTTTGTAGTTTTTCTTAAAGAGGTCCCTTACGTTCCCTGTGAGTTGTATTCCTAGGTATTTTATTTTATTTGTAGCAATTGTGAATGGCAGTTCATTATTGATTTTGTTCTCTTTAAGTCTGTTATTGGTGTATAGGAATGCTGGTGATTTTTGCACATTGATTTTATATCCTGAGACTTTGCTAAATTTGGTTATAAGTTTCAGGAGTTTTTGGGCTGAGGTGATGTGGTCTTCTAGGTATAATATCATGTCGTCTGCAAATAGAGACAATTTGGCCTCCAACTTTCCTATTTGAATACACTTTATTTCTTTTTATTGCCTGATTGCTGTGGCTAGATCTTCCAGTACTATGTTGAATAGGAGTGGTGAGAGAGGGCATCCTTGTCTAGTGCCGAATTTCAAAGGGAATGCTTTCAGTTTTGGCTCATTAAGTATGACATTGGCTGTTTGTTTGTCGTAAATAGCTTTCATTACTTTGAGATATGATCCAACAATACCACGTTTATTGAGGGTTTTTAGCATAAAGTTCTGTTGAATTTTGTCAAATCCCTTCTCTGCCTCAATTGAGATAATCATGTGGTTTTTGTTTTTGCTTCTGTTTATGTGGTGAATTACATTTATAGACTTGCATATGTTGAATCAGCCTTGAATCCCCGGGATGAATTCTACCCTATCATGATGGATAAGTTTTTTAATGTGCTGTTGCATTCGGTTTGCCAGTATTTTATTGAAGATTTTTGCATGTATGTTCATCATGGATATTGGCCTGAAGTTTTCTTTTCTTGTTGAGTCTCTGCCGGATTTTGGTATCAGGATGATGTTGGTCTCATAAAATGATTTGGGAAGGGTTACCTCTTTTTGGATGATTTGGAATAGTTTCAGAAGGAATGGCACCAGATCCTCTTTGTGTGTCTGGTAGAATTCAGCTGTGCACCCAACTGGACCTGGGCTTTTTTTGTGTGGTAGGCTCTTAGTTGCTGCCTCAACTTCAGACCTTGTTATTGGTCTATTCATAGTTTCGGCTTCCTCCTTGTTTAGGTTGGGAAAACACAGGTGTCCAGGAATTTATCTATTCCTTCCTGGTTTACTAGTTTATGTTCATAGAGTTGTGTGTAGTATTCTCTGATGAGGGGTTGAATGTCTTTGCAATCTGTGGTGATCTCCCCATTATCGCTTTTTATTGCATCTATTTGGTTGTTCTCTCTTTTCTTTTTTATCAGTCTGGCTAGTGTTCTGTCTATTTTGTTGATCTTTTCGAAAAACCAGCTCTTGGATTTATTGATTTTTTGAAGGGATTTTTGTGTCTCTATCTCCTTCAGTTCTACTCTGATCTTAGTTATTTCTTGTCTTTGGCTAGGTTTTGAGCTTTTTTGATCTTGCTCCTCTAGCTCTTTCAATTTTGACGATAGGGTGTCAATTTTGGATCTCTTCACTCTTCTCATGTGTGCACTTTTTTACTATATATTTCCCTCTACAGACTGCTTTGAGTGTGTCCCAGAGATTCTGATACGTTGTGTCTTCATTCTCATTGGTTTCAAAGTACTTCTTTATTTCTGCCTTCATTTCCCTGTTTATCCAATCAACATTCCAGAGCCAGTTATTCAGTTTCCATGAAGCTGTGCGGTTCTTAGTTATTTTCTGAATTTTGAGTTCCAATTTGATTGTACTATGGTCTGAGAGTCTCTTTGTTATGATTTCAGTTGTTTTACATTTGCTGAGCAGTGCTTTACTTCCGATTATGTGGTCAATTTTGGAGTAGGTGTGATGTGGTGCTGAGAAGAATGTATATTCTGTGGATTTGGGGTGGAGAGTTCTGAAAATATCTATCAAGTTTGCTTGTTCCAGGTCTGAGTTCAAGTCCTGGATATCCTTGTTAATTTTCTGTCTGGTTTATCTGTCTGATGTTGATAGTGGAGTGTTAATGTCTCCCACTATTATTGTGTGGGAGTCTAAGTCTCTTTGTAAGTCATTAAGAACCTGCCTTATGTGTGCTCCTGCATTGGGTCCATATATATTTACAATCGTTAGCTCTTCTTGTTGTATCGATCTCTTTACTATTATGTAATGACCTTCTTTGTCCCTTTTGATCTTTGTTGCTTTAAAGTCTATTTTATCAGAGATGAGAATTGCAACTCCTGCTTTTCTTTTTTTTTGCTCTCCATTTGCTTGGTAAAACTTCCTCCATTTCTTTCTTTTGAGCCCTTGTGTATCCTTCCATGTGAGGTGGGTTTCCTGGATACAGCACATCGATGGGTTTTGTTTTTTTATCCAATTTGCCAGTCTGTGTCTTTCGCTTGGTGCATTTAGCCCATTTACATTTAGGATTTATATTGTTATGTGTAAATTTGATACTGCCATTTTGATGCTAGCCGGCTGTTTTGCCCATTGGTTCATGTCGATTCTTCATTTTGTTGATGCTCTTTAGCATTTGGTATGCTTTTAGGATGGTTGGTACTGGTTGTTTCTTTCCATGTGTAGTGCCTCTTTCAGGAGCTCTTGTAAAGCAGGCCTAGTGGTGACAAAATCTCTGAGTACTTGCTTGTTCGTGAAGGCTTTTATTTTTCCTTCACTTATGAAGCTCAGTTTGGCTGGATATGAAATTCTGTGTTGAAAATTCTTTTCTTTAAGGATGTTGAATATTGGCCCCCACTCTCTTCTGGCTTGTAGAGTGTCTGCCAAGAGTTCTGCTGTGAGTCTGATGGGCTTCTTTTTGTGGGTGACCCGACCTTTCTTTCTGGCTGCTCTTAGTTTTTACACCTTCATTTCAACCCTGTTGAATCTGATGATTTTGTGCCTTGGGGTTGCTCTCCTTGCGGAGTATCTTTTTGGTGTTCTCTGTATTTCCTGGAGTTGAGTATTGACCTGTCTTGCTAGGTTGGGGAAAATTTCCTCGATATTATCCTGAAGAGTATCTTCCAGCTTGGATTCATTCTCTTCATCACATTCTGGTACACCTATCAAACATAGCTTGGGTCTCTTCACATAGTCCCACATTTCTTGGAGATTTTGTTCATTCCTTTTTGTACTTTTTTCTTTAGTCTTGGTTTCTCGTTTTATTTCATTGAGTTGATCTTCAACTTCTGATATCCTTTCTTCTGCTTGGTCAATTCGGCTGTTGAAACTTGTGCATGCTTCACGAAGTTCTCGTGTTGTGTTTCTCAGCTCCTTAAATTCATTCATACTCCTTTCTAAGTTGTTCATTCTTGTTATCATTTCCTCGAATCTTTTATCAAATCTTTTTTCAAGGTTCTTAGTTTCTTTGCACTGATTTAGAACATGTTCTTTTAGCTCCCTGAGGTTTCCCATTATTTACTTTCTAAAGTATGATTCCGTCATTTCATCACACTCATTCTCCGTCCAGCTTTGTTCCTTTGCTGTTGCGGGATTTTGGTCCTTTGTAGGAGGTGTGGTGTTTTGTTTCTGGGTGTTTTTCTTCTTTTGTGCTGGTTTCTTTCCATCTTTATGGATTTTTCCACCTGTCGTCTTAGTAGTTTCTGATTTTTCATTTGGGTCTCTGAGTGGACGCCCAGATTGTTGATGATGAAGTATTTCCGTTACTTAGTTTTCCTTCTAATGGTCTAGCCCCTCTGCTGTATGAGTGCTGAGGTCCACTCCAGGCCCTGCTTTTCTGGGGTACACCTGTAGCATCTGTGGAACAATGAGGGATGCTAACGGTTTCTCTTTCTGCTATCTTTGTTCCAGAATGATGACCACCAAATATCAGTCTGATTAGTCCTTTTTTGGGGTGACTTTTTGGATATACTGGGGTCATGGAGCTGCTTGTGGAGATGGTCTGTGCTTTATAGGAACTCCAGTGCTGAGCTGTGAGTTCCGTTGTTTATTCAGGGATGTTAGGAGGATATGTTTATGTCTGCTGCAACAGAACTCATAAAACACCCCCTTTTTTTCCCCCTTAGATGCTCTGTCTCAGGGAGTTAGGGTTTTCTTTATGAGTATCTGTTGCACTTCCCTGCCCCACTATGTGACAATCTATTCACTATTTGCCTGCCGGGGTTCCACCCTTCTAGCACGGTTCTTCCCTACTTTTGTGGGCTCTGTTTTGCTGTGGTTCTCTCCGCCCTCTTTGTGGAGTCTCTCTGTTATGGTAGGTTGCCTCGTCAACGACATTCTGCATCAGCCCTGGGAGGTACTTCAGTAGGGGCGGATTGCATCCATAGTGATGGACACCCCTCCCCCACCGGGCTGCACCGTCCTAGATGCCGGCACCAAAATTCTCAGCCATGAGCACCTTCAGTCACAGCCCTGCTTTTCCCCGTGAGGGTGGGACCCGTGGAGCTCGATCACTCAGCTTCCTGCCTCAGAGTCCGTCCTCTCTCTCTCTCTTCCTCTCCCCAAGCTGAAAGGTCGACTCTCTCACTGGCTTCCTAGTAGCCTGCCGATAGGGAACTGGGATCCATGTGATCTCCCATGATGCTGCCCCCTGCACTGGCTCAGATCACGTTTCCCAGGAATATTCTGGTCTGGCTCATTGTCCAAGTCCCGTTCAATCAGATGGACATGCCAATCTGCCCTTCCAAATCTCAGGTTGCCAGTTTAACAGGGCACCCAGACCAGTGAGTTTTGTGCCGTGTGCCACTGCGCTGTGGCACCAGCCCTGTCTAACCGGCCACACGAGCTGGCAGCGTGAGCGTCCTGGTTCTCTCCCACACATGGGACATTCAACATTCTGTGGGAAAAAAAGGACCATCTGAGAATGCGGCTAAAACTCACCCTCTGCGCTTTCACTGAGAGCTGCAATCCTGAGTCGCCACTATGATGCCATCTGGTGAAAATCCCATGGAGTCTATTTTTTATGGCCACGAAAACAGAGAGTCACTGAATAATGCACACCTGTGAAATAGTCAGAAGTTTCTTTCCTGTGACCACTCGTTGAAAGCCTCACTAAATGTACAAACCTGGAAAAATATTCAGAATTTACTTCTATACCAGCATTTGGAGTCTCACTAAGTAATGCACACATGTGAATTAGTAAGGAGACTTTTTCATGTGATCTCTCATTCAGAGTGTCACTGAATAATGTGGTGTAGTGAGGAGTCTATGTCATGTAGACACAGATTCAGAGCCTCAGTGAATAAGAGAGACACTTGAAAAGGCAAAGCGTATAATTAATATGGCCAACTCTGCTCAGCCTCACTAAATAATACATACCTGGAGAATAATTTGGAGTCTATTTTTGATGGACGTTCATTCAGAGCCTCGGTAAATAATGTAGAGTAGCCAGGAGTCTATTTCATTTGGACACTCATTCACAGCCTCAGTTGATAATGTGCACGTGCGGATTAGTCAGGATTCCATTTCATATGGCCACTGACTCATAACCTCAGTAAATAATGCAAAAATGTAAAGTACTCAGCAGTCTATTTTATATAGCAACTCATTCAGAGATTCACTAAATAATACAAATATTAAAGACAGACAGCATCCTGTTTCATATGATATCACAAGAAGAGCCTCACTGACTAACAGAAACCTGGGGTGGTGTTCAGAGTCTACTTTATATAGCCTCTCATTTACTGCCTCAGGGAATAATGCACACGTGTGGAATAGACACCAGCCTATTTTATATGGCCACAAACTCAAAGCTTGTGTGAGTAATACACAACTTTGGAATACTAACTAGTCTATTCCATATGCCCAAATATTGAGAGTCACACTCAAAAATACATGCCTGTTTTCTAGATGGGAATCAATTTTATATGGCCAAACATTCAGCTCCTCAGTGAATAATACATATCTGAAAAATATTTAGTATGATATTACATGTGGCATCTACTTCAGTGCTTCATTAAATAAGGAACACCTGTATTGTTGTCAGAATTTTATTTTGTATAGCCCATATTCAGAGCCTAACTGAATAACATACACCTTGTGAAAAAGTCAGGATTCTATTTTGTATAGGCACTCCTTTAGAGCCGAATGTAGAAACGTAAGCCTAAGGAGTATTCAGGAGTCTCTATATTATGGCCACTCATTCAGAGCCTCACAGAATAATGCAGACCTATGCAAACGTTAGAGGTGTATTTCACAAGGCCACGTATTGAAATCCTCAGTGAAGAATCTTATATATCTGGAAAATACGCAGGAATCTATTGTATTTTGCCACTTAATCACAGTCTCACTGCATAAGTCACACCTGGGGAACGGACTAGAGAGTATTTGATATGACCGTACACCTACCGTCTCACTGAAAAATGCAGCTCTGATAAAACTTCAAGAGGATACAGGCAGAAGTCTATTTTATGTGGTCACTCATTCAGAAACTCCCAAAAAAATACACACAGTGGAAATAGTTAGAGTCCAGTTCATATGGCCACTCAATCACAGCATTACTGAATAATGCACAATGGGGCAATAGTAAGAAGTTTATTTCATTTAGCCTATCATTCAGATCTTAAGTGCATAAAAAGAGCTGTGGAGAAATGAAGACCCTATTCAAAGTAGACGCAAATTAAGCAGCTTCGTGAATGACATACACATATGTGAGGGTCAGGAGACTATTTGATATAAACACTCATTCAGAACCTCGTCGAATACTGCACATGTGTGGAATAATCACTTGTATATTTCATATGGTGATTCATTTGCAGGGTAAAAGAATAATGCACACATGTAGAGTAAATTGGGGTCTATTTTATAAGGCCATTTTTACAGTTTTTTAGTGAATAATATGTATATCTGATAAGTCAGGAATCTCTCTCTCATGGGCACTCGTTCAGAGCCTCTGGGAATAATACTTTCCTCAGAAACAGTCTACAGTCTACTTCAAATACCTACACATTCAGAGTTTCTGTAAGTAATAAACACCTGGGCAATACACCTGAGACTCTTTATTGTGCCCACTATCTCAGAGACTCATTCAATAATAAACACCTTCAGAAGACTTATGTGTCTACTTCATGTAGCCACACATTTAGAGCCCCAGTGAGTAATCCACACTAGGGTAATAGTTGAGCATTTTTTATAGGGCCACTCATTTTGTGCCTCCCTGAATAATACACACTTGGGGAATCCTCATGATTCTACATCTTAGTAACACTCATTTAAAACCTTATTGAATAATTCACAATGGAGCAATCGTCAGGTGTCTATTTAATAGTCATGCCTCTCATTCAAAGTTTCAGTGAATAATAAACTTCTATGGAGGAATCAGGAGGATGTCTAAGATATCCACGAATTAAGTGCCTTCCTTAATGATACACACCCGGGTGATAATCAGGAATCTATTTTATATGAACTCTAATTCTCGGTATCACTGAGTAATACACCCCTGGGGGAGTGTCAGAAGTTTATTTGGTATGGATACTCATACATAACCTGTTTGGAAAATGCACAGATGGAGAATGATGAGGAGTCTATGTCATATGGCTCCTCCTTCAGAAAAACAGTGAATAACACACACGTGGAGTAATTAGAAGTCCGTTTCATATGGCCCCTCTTTCACAGGCTCACTGAATATTACACACTTTTGATATCGTCTGGAGTCTATTTTTTATTGCCGGTAATCCAGAGAGTCACTGAATAATGCACACCTGTGGAATAGTCAGAACTCTCTTTCCTATGGCCACTCATTGAGAGTCTCACTAAATCTACAAACCTGAAAAAATATTCAGGATTTACACTTATCCCCTCATTCAGAGTCTCACTAAGTATCGCACACCTGTGGAATAGTCAGGAGACTTTTTTATGTGGCCTCTCATTCGGTGTATCACTGAATTATGTGGTGTAGTCAGGAGTTTTTGTCATGTAGACACAGATTCAGAGCCTCAGTGAATAAGAGAGACCCTTGATATAGTAAAGAGTCTAATTAATATGGCCAACTGTGCTGAGCCTCACTGAATAATGCATACCCGGAGAATAATTTGGAGTCTATTTTCGATGGACGTTCATTCAGAGCATCGGTAAATAATGTGGAGTAGCCAGAAGTCTATTGTATTTGGACACTCATTCATAGCCTCAGTGGATAATATGCACTTGTGGATTAGTCAGGATTCCATTTCATATAACCAGTGACTCTTAAGCTCAGTAAATAATGCACAAATGTGAAGTACTCCGCAGTCTATTTTATATAGCAACTCATTCAGAGATTCACTGAATAATACAAATATTAAAGATAGACAGCATCTTGTTTCATATCTTCTCAAAAGAAGAGCCTCACTGAGTAACAGAAACCTGGGGAAGTTTTAGGAGTCTACTTTATATAGCCTCTTATTTACTACCTCAGCGAATAATGCATATGTGTGGAATAGACACCAGTGTATTTTATATGGCCACAAAATCAAAGCCTGTGTGAGTAATACACAACTTTGGAATAGTCACTAGTCTATTCCATATGCCAAATATTTAGAGTCAGACTCAAAAGTACACGACTGTGGTCTAGACAGGAAACAATTTTATATTACCAAAGTTTCAGAGCCACAATGAATAATGCATACCTGAGGAATACTTAGTATGCTGCTACCTGTGGCATCCATTTCAGTGCTTCATTTAATAAGGAACACCTGTATTGTAGTCAGAATTTTATTTTGTATAGCCACATATTCAGAGCCTAACTGAATAACATACACTTTGGGGAAAGTCAGGATTCTATTTCGTATAGCCACTCATTTAGAGCCAAATGTAAAAAGGCAAGCCTTAGGAGTATTCAGTAGTCTATATATTAAGGTGACGCATTCAGATCCTCACAGAATAATACAGTCCTACGGAAACTTCTTAGGTATATTTCACATGGCCACTTATTCCAATGCTCAGTGAATAATCTTTTATATCTGGAAAATACCCAGGACTCTGTTATATATAGCGACTTATTTACATTCTCCCTGCAAATTTCACAACTGGGGAACAGACTAGAGACTATTTGATATGACCATACAACGACTGTCTCAGTGAAAAATGCAGAGCTGAAAAATAGTTAAGAAAATATAGTCAGGAGTCTATTTTATTTGGTCACTCATTCAGAAACTCACGAAGAATGCACACCTTGGAAATAGTCAGGGTCCAAGTCATATGGCCACTCAATCACAGCATTACTGATTAATGCACAATGGGTCAATAGCAAGGAGCCTATTTCATTTAGCCTATCATTCAGAGCTTAAGTGCATAATAAACTGCTGTGGAGAAAGGAAGACCCTATTCAAAGTAGACCCAAATTAAACAGCTTAGTGAATGACATACACATATGTGAGGGTCAGGAGACTATTTGATATAAACACTCATACAGAACGTTTCTGAATACGGCACATGTGTGGAATAATCACGTGTGTATTTCACATGGTGATTTGTTTGGAGTGAAAAGAATAACGCACACCTGTGGAGTAAAATGGGGTCTATTTTATAGGGTCACTCTTTCAGTGTTTTTGTGAATGATATGTATATCTAATAACTCAGGAATCTCTTTCACATGGGCACTCGTTCAGAGCCTCTGTGAATAATACTTTCCTCAGAAACAGTGAATGGTCTACTTCAAATGGCTACACATTCAGAGTCTCTGTAAGTAATAGAAACCTGGGCAATACACCTAAGACTCCTTTTTATGCCCACTTACTCAGAGACTCATTCAATAATAAACAACTGGGAAAGTGTTTAGTGTCTACTTCATGTAGCCACTTATTTAGAGCCTCATTGAGTAATACAAACAAGGGTAATAGTTGAGCAATTTTTATATGGCCACTCATTCTGTGCCTCTTTGAATAATACATACCTGGGGTATCCTCATGATTCTATTTTATATTACCACTCATTTAGATCCTTATTGAATAATACACAATGCAGTAGTCAGGTGTCTATTTAATAGGCCTCTCATTCAAAATTTCAGTGAATAATAAACTTCTATGGAGGAATCAGGAGGCTGATTAAGATATCCACGAATGAAGAGCCTTCCTGAATGATACACACCTGGGTGATAGTCAGGAGTCTGTTTTATATGAACTCTAATTCCTGGTATCGCTGAGTAATACACACCTGGGGGAGTGTCAGGAGTTTATTTGGTATGGACACTCATACATAACCTGTTTGAATAATGCACACATGGAGAATAATGAGGAGTCTATGTCGTATGGCTTCTCATTCAAACAACAGTGAATAATGCACAGGGGGAGTAATTAGAAGTCTGTTTCATATGGCTCCTCTTTCACAGCCTCACTGAATATTACACACTTGTGATATCATCTGGAGTCTATTTTTTATGGCCACTAATCCAGAGAGTCACTGAATAATGCACACCTGTGGAATAGTCAAAAGTCTCTTTTCTATGGCCACTCATTGAGAGCCTCACTAAATGTACACACCTGGAAAAATATTCATGATTTATTTTATCCTCTCATTCAGAGTCTCACTAAGTAATGCACACCTGTGGGATATTCAGGAGACCTTTTTACGTAGCCTCTCATTCGGAGTGTTACTGAATAATGTGGTGTAGTCAGGAGTCTATGTCATGTAGACACAGATTTAGAGCCTCAATGAAGAAGAGAGACCCTTCATATAGTAAAGAGCATAATTAATATGGCCAAATCTGCTGAGCCGCACTGAATAATACATACCTGGAGAATAATTTGGAGTCTATTCTCGATGGACGTTCATTCAGAGCCTCGGTAAATAATGTGGAGTAGCCATGAGTCTATTTCATTTGGACACTCATTTATAGCCTCAGTGAATAATATGCACGTGTAGATTATACAGGATTCCATTTCATATGGCCACTGACTCGTAACCTCAGTAAATAATGCACAAATGTAATGTATTCAGAAGTCTATTTTAGATAGGAACTCGTTCAGAGATTCACTGAATAATACAAATATTAAAGATAGACAGCATCCGGTTTTATATGGTCTCACAAGAAGAGCCTCACTGAGTAACAGAAACCTGGGGAAGTGTTAGGAGTCTACATTATGTAGCCTCTCATTTACTACCTCAGCAAGTAATGCACACATGTGGAATAGACACCAGACTATTTTATATGGCCACAAATTCAAAGCTTGTGTGAGTAATACACATCTTTGGAGTAGTCACTAGTCTATTCCATATGCCCAAGTATTGAGAGTCAGACTCAAAGATACACCCGTGTGATCTAGACAGGAAACAATTTTATATGGCCAAAAGTCAGAGCCTCAGTGAATAATACATACCTGAGGTATATTTATTATGCTAATACATGTGGTATCTATTTTAGTACTTCATTAAATAGGTAACACCTGTATTGTAGTCAGAATTCTATTTTGTATAGCCACATATTCAGAGCCGAACTGAATAAAATACACCTTGTGGAAAGTCAGGATTCTATTTCTTATAGCCACTCATTTAGAGCCGAATGTAAAATCGCAAGCCTAAGGAGTATTCAGGAGTCTCTTTATTATGGCCACACATTCAGAGCTTTACAAAAGTTTGCAGACCTATGGAAACGTCAGGGTTGTATTTCACATGGCCACTTATTCAAATCCTCAGTGAAGAATCTTATATATCTGGAAAATACCCAGGAATCTATTAAATATAGCATCTTATTCAGATTCTCACTGCACAATTCACACCTGGGGAACAGAATAGAGACTATTTGATATGACAAATAGTACACCCACCGTCTCAGTGAAAAATGCAGAGCTGAGAAATAGTTAAGAGGATATAGTCAGGAGTCTATTTAATGTGGTCACTCATTCAGAAACTCACGAAAAAATACACACCTTGGAAATAGTCAGGGTCCAAGTCATATGACCTCTCAATCACAGCATTACTAATTAATGCACAATGGTGCAATAGTAATGAGTGTATTTTATTTAGCCTATCATTCAGAGCTTAAGTGCATAATAAACAGCTGGGGAGAAGCAAAGACCCTATTTAAAGTAGACCCAAATTTAGCAGCTTCGTGAATGACATACACATATGTGAGGGTCAGGAGACTATTTGATAGAAACAGTCTTACAGAACCTTTTTGAATACTGCACATCTGTGGAATAATCACGTGCATATTTCATATGGTGATTCGATTGGAGGGTAAAAGAATAATTCACACCTCTGGAGTAAAATGTGGTCTATTTTATAAGGCCACTCTTTCAATGTTTTAGTGAATAATATGTACATCTGATAAGTCAGGAATCTCTTTCACATGTGCACTCGTTCTGACCCTCTGTGAATAATACCTTCCTCAGAAACAATCAAGGGTCTACCTCAAATGTCTACAAATTCAGAGTATCTATAAGTAATGAAAACCTGGGCAATACACCTGAGAATACTTTTTATGGTCACTTACTCAGAGACTCATTCAGTAATAAAAACCTGGGGAAGAGATAAGTTTCTACTTCATGTAGCCATTCATTTAGAGCCTCAGTGAGTAATACACACCAGGGAAATAGTCGAGCATTTTTTATATGGCCACTCATTCTGTGCCTCCCTGAATGATACACACCTGGGGAATCCTCAGGTTTCTATTTTATACTACCACTCATTTAGAACCTTATTAAATAATTCACAATGCAGCAATAGTCAGGTGTCTATTTAACAGTCAGACCTCTCATTCAAACTTTCAGTGAATAGTAAACTTCTATGGAGGAATCAGTAGGCTGTTTAAGATATCCATGAATGAAGTGACTTCCTAAATGATACACACTTGTGTTATAGTCAGGAGTCTGTTTTATATGAACTATAATTCCTGGTATAGCTGAGTAATACACACCTGGTGGAGGGTCAGGAGTTTATTTGGTATGGACACTCATACATAGCCTGTTTGAATAATGCACACATGGAGAATAATGAGGAGTCTATGTCATATGGCTCCTCATTCAGACAAACAGTGAATAATGCACATGTGGAGTAATTAGAAGTCTGTTTAATATTTCCTCTCTTTCACAGCCTCACTGAATATTACACACTTGTGATATAGTCTAGAGTCTATTTTTTACGGCCACTCATTCAGAGAATCACTGAATAATGCACAGCTTCACAAGTGTCAGATGTCTCTTTTCTATGGCCACTCATTAAGGGCCTCACTAAATGTACACACCTGGGAAAATAGTCAGGATTTACATTTATCCGCTCATTCAGAGTTTCATTAAATAATGCACACCTGTGAAATAGTCGAAATGTTCATGTGGCCTCTCATTTGGAGTGTCACTGAATAATGTGGTGCAGTCAGGAGTCAATTTCATGTAGGCACATATTCAGATACTCTGTAAATAAGACAGACTCTTGCTATAGTAAGAAATCTAATTAATATGGCCACATCTTTTGAGCCTCACTGAATGATTCACACCTGGAGAATAATATGGAGTCTATTTTTGATAGACATTCATTCAGAGCCTTGGTAAATAATGCACACCTGTAGAGTAGCCAGGAGTCAATTCCATTTGGACACTCATTCATAGCCTCAGTGGACAATATGCACATGTGAATTAGTCAGAATTTCATTTTGTATGGCCACTGACTCGTAACCTCAATGAATATTGCACAAATGTAAAGTACTCAGCAGTCTATTTTATATAGCCTCTCATTCAGAGATTCACTGACTAATACAAATATTTAAGATAGGCAGCATCCTGATTTATATGGTCACACAAGAAGAACTCACTGAGTAATACACACCTGAGGAACTGTTCGGAGTCTACTTTATATAGCCTCTCATTTACAGCCTCAGGGAATAATGCACACGTGTGGAATAGACACTAATCTATTTTATATGGCCACAAAATCAAAGCCTGTGTGAGTAACACACTACTTTGGAATAGTCACTAGTCTATTCCATATGCCCAAATATTTAGGGTCAGAGTAAATGATACACACCTGTGGACTCATCAGGAAACAATTTCATATGGCCAAAGTTTCAGAGCCTCAGTGAGTAATACATACTTGAGAAATACTCAGGACGCTATCAAATGTGGCATACATTTCTGAGCTTCATTGAATAAAAAACACCTGTATTATAGCTCAAAAGATATGGCCACATCTTTTGAGCCTCACTGAATAATACAAACCTGAAGAATAATTTAGAGACTATTTTCGATGGACATTCATTCAGAGCCTCGGTAAATAATGCATGCCTGTGGATTAGCCAGGAGTCAATTTTATTAGGACAGTCATTCATAGCTTCAGTGGATAATATGCACGTGTGGATTAGTCAGAATTTCATTTCATATGGTCACTGACTCATAACCTTAGTGAATAATTCACAAATGTAAAGTACTCAGCAGTCTATTTCATATAGCTACTCATTCAGAGATTCACTGAATAATAAAAATATTTAAGATAGACAGCATCCTGTTTCATATGGTCACATAGGAAGAGCCTCACTGAGTAATACACACCTGGGGAAGTGTTAGGAGTCTACTTTTTATAGCCTCTCATTTGCAGCCTCAATGAATAATGCACACGTGTGGAATAGACACTAGTCTATTTTATATGGCCACAAAATCAAAGCATGAGTGAATAATATACAACTTTGTAATAGTCACTAATCTATTTCACGTGCTGAAATATTTAGAGTCAGAGTCAATAAAACACACCTGTGGACTAGTAAGAAAATAATTTCATATGGCCAAAGTTTCAGAGCCTCAGTGAATAATACATACCTGAGGAATACTCAGGACGCTATTATATGTGGCATCTATTTAAAATATTCATTGAATAAAGAACACCTGTATTGTAGTCAGAATTCTATTTTGCATAGCCACATATTAAGAGCCTAACTGAATATAATACACCTTGGAGAAAGTCAGGATTCTATTTCGTATAGCAACTCACTTAGAGCCAAATGTAAAAACGTATGCCTGAAGAGTATTCAAGAGTCTCTAATATTATGGGCACTCATTCAGAGCCTCACAGAATAATACAGACCTATGGAAACGTCAGGGGTGTACTTCTCATTGCCACTTATTCAGAACCTCAGTGAAGAATCAATGCCCAATGATGATAGACTCGCCTGGAAAAATGTGGCACATATACACCATGGAATATTATGCAGCAATCAAAAATGATGAGTTTGTGTCCTTTGTAAGGACATGGATGAATCTGGAGAACATCATTCTCAGCAAACTGACACAAGAACAGAAAAAGGAATACCGCATATACTCACTCATAGGTGGGTGAGAAAAATGAGAACACATGGACACAGAGAGGTGGTCTACTATACAATGGGGTCTATTGGGCGGAATGGGGGAGGGAAAGCGGGGGGGCGCTGGGGAGGAATAGCCTGGGCATGAATGCCAAGTGTGGGTGAAGGGAAGGAAGGCAGCAAAACACACTGTCATGTGTGTACCTATGCAACTATTTTGCACGTTCTGCACATGTACCCCAAAACCTATAATGCAATAAAAATTTAAAAAAAGAATCATATATATTTGGAAAATTCTCAGTATTCTATTATATATAGCCACTTATTCATAAACTCACTGAATAATGCCCAACTGGGGAATAGGCTGGAATTTATTTGATATGACCATTCACCCAGTGACTCAGTGAAAATTTCAGAGCTGAGAAATAATCAAGAGGATAGAGTCAGGGGTTTATTTTATGTGGTCACTAGTTCAGAAACTCACTAAAGAAGGCACACCTTGGAAATAGTCAGAGTCAAGGTCATATGGTGACTCCATCAGAGCATTACCGAATAATTCACAATGGGGCCATAGTAAGGAGTCTATTTCATATGGCCTCTCATTCAGAGCTTCAGTACCTAATAAAGAGCTGTGGAGAAGTGAGTACCCTATTTAAGGTTGTCCCAAATTAAGCAGCTCTGTGAATGATACACATATGTGTGAGAGTAAAGAAACTATTTCATATAAACACTCATATAGAACCTCTTCGAATACTGTACATGTGGGGAATAATCACTAGTCTATTTTACATGGTGATTCTTATGAAGAGTCAAAAATTAATGCAAACTGTGGAGTAAACTGGGGTCGATTTCATAACACCACTCTTTCTGTGTTTTAGTGAGTAACATGTATATCTGATAAGTCAGGAATCTCTTTCACAGAATCACTCACTCAGGGCCTCTGTGAATAGTACTCCCCTCAGAAATAGTCAAGGGTCTATTTCAAATGGCTACACATTCAGAGCCCCTGGAAGTAATGAACACATGGGCAATACACTTGAGTCTCTTTTTTATGCTTACTTAGTCAGAGTCTCATTCAATAATACACACCTGGAAAATAATTAAGAGTCTACTTCATGTAGCTACTCATTTAGAGCCTCAGTGAATAATGCACACCAGGGAAATAGTCCAGCATTATTTATATGGCCACTCATTCTGTGCCTCCCTGAATGATGTATACATGAAGAATCCTTAGGATTCTATTTTATACTACCACTCATTTAGAACCTTATTGAATAACTCATAATGGAGCAATAGCAAGGTGTCTATTTTATATTGCCTCTCATTCAAAGTTTCAGTGAATAATGAACTTCTATGGAGTAATCATGATGGTATTTAAGATAGCCACAAAAAAAGTGCCTCCCTGAATGATACACACATGGGTGAGAGTCTGGAATCTATTTCATATGAATTCTAATTCTGTGTATCGCTGAGTAATACACACCTGAGGGAGTGTCATGAGTTTATTTGCTATGGACACTCATATAGAACGTGTTTCAATAATGAACACATGAAGAATAATTTAAGTGTATGTCTTATGGCTACTCATTAAGACAAACAGGGAATAATGAACATGTGGAGTAATTAGAAGTCTGTTTCATATGGCCCCTCATTCACAACGTCACAATATATTAAACACATGTGATATAGTCTAGAGTCTATTTCTTATGGCTACTCATTCAGAGAATCAATGAATAATGCACACGTGCAGAATAGTCAGAAGTCACATACCTACAGCCACCCATTGAGAGCCTCAGGAAATTTACACACCCACGTAAATAGTCAGGATTTACTTTTATCCCCTCATTCAGTGTCTCACTAAGTAATGCACACCTGTGGAATAGTCAGGAGATTTTTCATGTGGCCTCTCATTCGGAGTGTCACTGAATAATATGGTGCAGTCAGGAGTCTATGTCATGTAGACACAGATTCAGAGCCTCAGTGAATAAGAGAGACCCTTGATATAGTAAAGAGTCTAATTAATATGGCCAAATCTGCTGAGCCTCACTGAATAATACATACCTGGAGAATAATTTGGAATCTATTTTTGATAGACGTTCATTCAGAGCCTCGTAAATAATGTGTAGTAGTCAGGAGTCTATTTCATTTGGACACTCATTCATAGCCACAGTGGATAATATGCACGTGTGGATTAGTCAGAATTCCATTTTATATGGCCACTGACTCATAACCTCAGTAAATAATGCACGAATGTAAAGTACTCAGCAGTGTATATCATAGAGCAACTCATTCAGAGATCCACTAAATAATACAAATATTAAAGATAGACAGCATTTTGTTTCATGTGGTCTCAAAAGAAGAGTCTCACTGAGTAACAGAAACATGGGGAAGTATTAGAAGTCTACATAATATAGCCTCTCATTTCTTACCTAAGGGAATAATGCACACGTGTGGAATAGACGCCAGCCTATTTTATATGGCCACAGAATCAAAGCCTGTGTGAGTAATACACAACTTTGGAATAGTCACTAGTCTATTCCATATGCCCAAATATTGAGAGTCAGACTTAAAAATACACACCTGTGGACTAGACAGGAAACAATTTTATATGGCCAAAGTTTCAGAGCCTCAGTGAATAATACATACCTGAGGAATATAATATGCTATAACATGTGCCATCTATTTCAGTGCTTTATTAAATAAGAAACACCTGTATTGTAGTCAGAATTTTATTTTGTATAGCCACAAATTCAGAGCCTGACTAAATAACATACACCTTGGGGAAAGTCAGGATTCTATTTCGTATAGATACTCATTTAGAGCCAAATGTAAAAACGCAAGCCTAAGGAGTATTCAGGAGACTGTGTATTATGGCCACTCAGTCAGAGCCTCACAGAATTACACAGACCTATGAAAACATCAGGGGTGTATTTCAAATGGCCACTTATTCAAATAATCCTTGAAGAATCTTATATATCTGGTAAATACTCAGGAATCTATTATATATAGCCACTTATTTAGAGTCTCACTGCATAAGTCACACCTGGGGAACAGACTAGAGACTATTTAATATCACCATACACACACCGTCCCAGTGAAAAATGCAGAGCTGTGAAATAGTCAAGAGGATAAAGTCAGGAGTCTATTTTATGGGGTCACTCATTCAGAAACTTCGAAAGAATACACACTTTGGGAATAGTCAGAGTCCAGGTCATATGGCCACTCAATCACAGCTTTACCGAATAATGCACAATGGGGAACTAGTAAGTAGTCTATTTCTTTTAGCCTATCATTCACAGCTTAAGTGCATAATAAACACCTGTGGAGAAATGAAGACCCGTTCTAAAGTATACCCAAATTAAGCAGCTTCGTGAATGACATACACATATGTGAGGGTCAAGAGACTATTTGATATAAACACTCATACAGAACTTCTTCGAATACTGCACATGTGTGGAATAATCACTTGTATATTTCACATGGTGATTCGTTTGGAGGGCAAAAGAATAACGCACACCTGTGGAGTAAAATGGGGTCTATTTTATAAGGCCACTCATTCAGTGTTTTAGTGAATAATATGTATATCTGATAAATCAGGAATCTCTTTCACGTGGGCACTCGCTCAGGGCCTCTGTGAATAATAATTTCCTCGGAAACCGTCTATGGTTTACCTCAAATGGATACACATTCACAGTATCCGTAAGTAATGAACACCTGGGCAAGACACCTGAGACTATTTTTTGTGCCCACTTACTCAGAGACTCATTCAATAATAAACACCTGGGAAAGAGTTAAGTGTCTACTTCATGTAGCCACACATTCAGAGCCTCAGTGAGTCATCCACACCAGGGTAATTGTCGAGAATTTTTTATATGGCCACTCATTCTGGGCCTCCCTGAATGATACACACCTGGAGAATCCTCATGATTCTATTTCATACTACCACACATTTAGAAGCTTATTGAATAATTCACAATGGAGCAATAGTCAGGTGTCTATTTAATGGTCAGGCGTCTCTTTCAAAGTTTCAGTGAATAATAAATTTCTATGGAGCAATCAGGAGGCTGTTTAGGATATCCACAAATTAACTGCCTTCCTGAATGATACACACCTGGGTGATAGTCAGGAGTCTGTTTTATATGAACTCTGATTACTGGTATCACTGAGTAATACACACCTAGGGGAGGGTCAGGAGTTTATTTGCTATGGAAGCTCATACATAACCTGTTTGAATAATGCACCCATGAAGAATAATGAGGAGTCTATGTCATATGGCTCCTCATTCAGACAAACAGTGAATATTGCACATGTGGAGTAATTAGAAGTCCGTTTCTTATGGCCACCCTTTCACAGGCTAACTGAATGTTACACAGTTCTGTTATCATCTGGAGTCTATTTTTTATGGCCTCAAATTTAGAGTCACTGAATAATGCACAACTGTGTAATAGTATTGTCTTTCCTATGGCCACTCACTGAGAGCCTCACTAAATGTACACACCTGGAAAAATATTCAGAATTTACCTTTATCCCCTCATTCAGAGTCTCAATAAGTAATGCACACCTGTGGAATAGTCAGGAGAACTTTTCATGTGACCTCTCATTCGGAGTGTCACTGAATAATGTGGTGTAGTCAGGAGTGTATGTAACGTAGACACAGATTCAGAGACTCAGTGAGTAAAAGAGACTCTTGATATAGTAAAGAGTCTAATTAATATGGCCAGCTCTGCTGAGCCTCACTGAACAATGCATACCTGGAAAATATTTTGGAGTCTATTTTCTATGGACGTTCATTAAGAGCCTCAGTAAATAATGTGGAGCAGCCAGAAGTCTATTTCATTTGGAAACTCATTCATAGCCTCAGTGGATAATATGCACGTATGGATTAGTCAGAATTCCATTTCATATGGCCACTGACTCATAACCTCTGCCAATAATGCACAAATGTAAAGTACTCTGCAGTCGATTTTATATAGCAACTCTTTCAGAGATTCACTGAATAATACAAATATTAAAGGTAGACAGTATCCTGTTTCATATGGTCTCAAAAAGAGAGCCTCACTGAGTAACAGAAACCTGGGGAAGTGTTAGGAGTCTCCTTTATATAGTCTCTAATTTACTACCTAAGGGAATAAAGCACATGTGTGGAATAGACACCAGTCTATTTTATATGGCCACAAGATCAAAGCCTGTGTGAGTAATGCACAACTTTGGAATCTTCACTAGTCTACTCCATATGCCCAAATATTGAGAGTCAGACTCAGAAATACACGCCTGATTTCTAGACAGGAAATAAATTTTATATGTCCAAAGTTTCAGAGCCTCAGATATTAATACATACCTGAGGAATATTTAGTATTCTATTATATGTGGGATCTATTTCAGTGCTTCATTAAATAAGAAACACCGGTATAGTAGTCAGAAATCTATTTTGTATAGCCACATACTCAGAGCCTAACTGAATTACAAACATCTTGAGGAAAGTCAGGATTCTATTTCGTATAGCCACCAATTTAGAGCCGAATAAAAAAACGCAAGCCTAAGTAGTATTCAGGAGTCTCTATATTAGGGCAACTCATTCAGAGCCTCGCAGAATAATAAAGACCTATGAAAACATCAGAGGTGCATTTCACAAAGCCACTTATTCAAATCCTCATTGAAGAATCTTATATATCTTGAAAATACTCAGGAATCTATTATATATAGCCACTTATTCAGAGTCTCACTGCATAATCACACCTGGGGAACCGACTACAGATCATTTGATATGACCGTGCACCCACCATCTAAGTGAAAGACGCAGAACTGAGAAATAGTCAAGAGGATAGTGTCAGGAGTCTATTTTATGTGGTCACTCATTCAGAAACTCCCGAAAGTATATTCACCTTGGGAATAGTAAGATTCCAGGTCATATAACCACTCAATCACAGCATTACAGAATAATGCACAATGGGGCAATAGTAAGGAGTCTATTTCATTTAGCCTATCATTCAGAGCTTAAGTGCATAATAAACAGCTGTGGAGACATGAAGACCCTATTCAAAGTAGACCCAAATTAAGCAGCTTCGTGAATGACATACACATATGTGAGCGTCAGGAGACTATTTGATATAAACTCTCATGCAGAACCTCTTCGAATCCCGCACATGTGTGGAAGAGTCACCTGTATATTTCACATGGTGATTCGTTTGGAGGGTAAAATAACAACGAACACCTGTGGAGTTAAATGGGGTCTATTTTATAATGCCACACTTTCATTGATTTAGTGAATAATATGTATATCTGATAAGTCAGGAATCTCTTTCACATGGGCACTCCTTCAGAGCTTCTGTGAATAATACTTTCCTCAGAAACAGTCAAGGGTCTGCTTCACATTACTGCACATTCAGAGTCTCTCTAAGTAATGAGCACCTGGGAAATAAACATGAGACTCTTTTTGTGCCCATTTACTAAGAGACTCATTCAATAATAAACACCTGGGGAAGAGTTAAGTGTCTACTTTATGTAGCCACTCATTTAGTGCCTCAGTGAATAATCCACACCAGGGTAATAGTCGAGCATTTTTTATATGGCCACTCATTCCGTGCCTTCCTGAATGATTCACACATGGGAAATTTTCATGATATTATTTCATACTACCACTCCTTTAGAACCTTATTGAATAATTCACAATGGAGCAATAGTCAGGTGTCTATTTAATAGTCAGGCCTCTCATTCAAAATTTCAGTGAATAATAATCTTCTATGGAGGAATCAGAAGGCTGCTTACGATATCCATGAATTAAGTGCCTTCCTAAATGATACACACCTGGGTGACATACAGGAGTCTGTTTTATGTGAACTCTAATTCCGGGTATTGCTGAGTAATACACACCTGGGGAAGGCTCAGGTGTTTATTTGGTATGGACACTCATACATAACCTGTTTGAATAATGCACACATGGAGTATAATGAGGAGTCTAAGTCATATGGCTCCTCATTCAGACAAATAGTGAATAACACACATATGGAGTAATTAGAAGTCCGTTTTCTATGGCCCCTCTTTCACAGCCTCAATGAATGTTGCACACTTGTGATATCATCTGGAGTCTATTTTTTATGAACAAAACTCCAGAGAGTCACTGAATAACCCACACCTGTGGAATAGTCAGAAGTCTCTTTCCTATGGCCACTCGTTGACAGCCTCACTAAATGTACACACCTGGAAAAATATTCAGGATTTATTTTTTTTTAAAAAAATTTATTGCATTATAGGTTTTTGGGTACTTGTGCAGAACGTGCAAGATAGTTGCATAGCTACACACATGGCAGTGTGTTTTTCTGCCATCCTCCCCTTCACTCACACTTGGCATTCATCCCCAGGCTATCCCTTCCCAGATGCCACCCCCCGCTGTCCCTCCCCAATAGACACCAGTGTGTAGTAGACCTTCCCCCTTTGTCCATGTGTTCTCACTTTTCTCACCCACCTAGGAGTAAGAATATGCAGTATTTCTTTTTATTTTCTTGTGTCAGTTTGCTGAGAGTGATGTTCTCCTGATTCATCCATGTCCTTACAAAGGACACAAACTCATCATTTTTGATTGCTGCATAATAATCCATGGTGTATATGTGCCACATTTTCCTAGTCCCGTTTATCATCATTGGTCATTTGGGTTCCTCCCAGGTCTCTGCTTTTGTCAACAGTGCTGCAATGAACATTCGTGTGTACATGTGTCCTTATAGTAGAACGATATATAGTCCTTTGGATATATACCCAGTAATGGGATTGCTGGGTCAAATGGAATTTCTATTTCTAGGTCCTTGAGGAATCGCCACACTGTCTACCACAGTGGTTGAACTAATTTACACTCCCACAAACAGTGTAAGAGTGTTCCTATTTCTCCACATCCTCTCCAGCATCTTCTGTCTCCACATTTTTTAATGATCGCCATTCTAACTGGCATGAGATGGTATCACAATGTGGTTTTGATTTGCATCTCTCTAATGTCCAGTGATCATGAGCATTTTTTCATGTGTTTGTTGGCCTCATGTATGTCTTCTTTTGTAAAGTGTCTGTTCATATCCTTTGCACATTTGTGAATGGGCTTGTTTGTTTTTCTCCTGTAAATCTGTTTGTGTTCTTTGTAAATTCTGGATATCAACCCTTTGTCAGATGTGTAAACTGCAAAGATTTTTTCCCATTCTGATGGTTGCTGATTCACTCTAGTGACTGTTTCTTTTGCAGTGCAGAAGCTGTGGAGTTTGATTAGGTCCCATTTATCTATTTTGGCTTTTGTTGCCAACGCTTTTGGTGTTTTGGTCCTGAAGTCCTTGCCTACACCTATGTCCTGAATGGTTTTCCCTAATTTTCTTGTAGGGTTTTTATGGTGTCAGGTTTTATGTTTAAGTCTTTAATCCATCTAAAGTTAATTTTAGTGTAAGGTGTCAGGAAGGGGTCTAGTTTCTGCTTTCTGCACATGGCTAGCCAGTTTCCCAAACACCATTTATTAAACAGGGAATCCTTTCCCCATTTCTTGTTTTTGTCTGGTTTATCAAAGATTATATGGCTGTAGATATGTTGTGTTGCCTCCGATGCCTCTGTTCTGTTCCATTGGTCTATATCTCTGTTTCGGTACCAGTACCATGCTGTTTTGATTACTGTAGCCTTGTAGTATAGTTTGAAGTCTGGTAGCGTGATGCATCCCGCTGTGTTTTTTTTTTTTTTTTTTTTTTTTTTGCTTAGAATTGACTTGGCTATGCGGGCTCTCTTTTGGGTTCATATGAACTTCATGGTGGTTTTTTCCAGTTCTGTAAAGAAATTCAATGGTAGTTTGATGGGGATAGCATTGATTGTGTAAATTACGTTGGGCTGTATAGCCATTTTCACAATATTGATTCTTCCTAACCACGAACATTGAATGTTTCTCCATTTGTTTGTTTCGTCTCTTATATCGTTGAGCAGTGGTTTGTCGTTTTTCTTACAGAGATCCCTTACGTTTCTTGTGAGTTGTATTCCTAGGTATTTTATTTCATTTGTAGCAATTGTGAATGGCAGTTCGTTCTTGATTTGGTTCTCTTTAAGTCTGTTATTGGTGTATAGGAATGCTTGTGATTTTTGCACATTAATTTTATATCCTGAGACTTTGGTAAAGTTGCTTATCAGTTTCAGGAGCTTTTGGGCTGAGGTCATGGGGTCTTCTAGGTATACTATCATGTCTTCTGCAAATAGAGACAATTTGGCTTCCACCTTTCCTATTTGAATACCCTTTATTTCTTTTCCTTGTCTAATTGCTCTGGCTAGAACTTCCAGTACTATGTTGAATAGGAGTGGTGAGAGTGCATCCTGGTCTATTGCCGGATTTCAAAGGGAATGCTTTCAGTTTTTGCCCATTCAGTATGATATTGGCTGTTGGTTTTTTGTAAATAGCTTTTATTACTTTGAGTTATGTTCCATCAATACCAAGTTTATTGAGGGTTTTTAGCATAAACGGTTGTTGAACTTTGTCAAATGCCTTCTCTGCATCAATTGAGATAATCATGTGGTTTTTGTTTTTGCTTCTGTTTATGTGGAGAATTACCTTTATAGACTTGCATATGTAGAACCAGCCTTGCATCCCTGGGATGAATCCTACTTGATCATGACAGATAAGTTTTGTAATGTGCTGTTGCAATCGGTTTGCCAGTATTTTATTGAAGATTTTTGCATCTATGTTCATCATGGATATTGGCCTGAGGTTTTTTTTTCTTGTTTTGTCTCTGCCGTGTTTCGGTATCAGGATGATGTTGGTCTCATAAAATAATTTGGAAAGGGTTCCCTCATTTTGAATTATTTGGAATAGTTTCAGAAGGAATGGTACCAGATTCTCTTTGTGTGTCTGGTAGAATTCAGCTGTGAACCCACCTGAACCTGGGCTTTTTTGTGTGTGGTAAGCTCTTAATTGCTGCCTCAACTTCAGACCTTGTTATTGGTCTATTCATAGTTTCGGCTTCCTCCTGGTTTAGGCTTGGGAGGACACAGGTGTCCAGAAATTTAGCCTTTTCTTCCTCTTTACTAGTTTATGTGCATAGAATTGTTGGTAGTATCCTCTAATGATGGTTTGAATTTCTGTGGAATCTGTGGTTGTTTTCTCTTTATCGTGTTTATTGCATCTATTTGGTTGTTCTCTCTTTTCTTTTTTATCATTCTGGCTAGTGGTCTGTCTATTTTGTTGATCTTTTTGAAAAACCAGCTGTTGGATTTATTGATTTTTTGAAGGGTTTTTCTTGTCTCTATCTCCTTCAGTTCTGCTCTGATCTTAGTTATTTCTTGTCTTCGGCTAGGTTTTGAGCTTTTTTGATCTTGCTCCTCTGGTTCTTTCAATTTTGCTGATAGGGTGTCAATTTTGGATCTCTCCACTCTTCTCATGTGGGCACTTATTGCTATATATTTTCCTCTACATACTGCTTTAAATGTGTCCCAGAGATTCTTGTACGTTGTGTCTTCATTCTCTTTGGTTTCAAAGAACTTCTTTATTTCTGCCTTCATTTCATTGTTTATCCAATCGACATTCAAGAGCCAGTTGTTCAGTTTCCATGAAGCTGTGCGGTTCTGAGTTATTTTCTGAATTCTGAGTTCCAACTTGATTGCACTATGTTCTGAGAGACTGCTTGTTATGATTTCAGCTGTTTTGCATTTTCTGAGGAGTGCTTTACTTCCAATTATGTGGTCAATTTTGGAGTAGGTGTGATGTGGTGCTGAGAAGAATGTATATTCTGTGGATTTGGGGTGGAGAGTTCTGTAAATGTCTATCAGGTTTGCTTTTTCCAGGTCTGAGTTTAAGTCCTGGATATCTTTGTTAATTTTCTGTCTGGTTGATCTGTCTGATATTGACAGTGGAGTGTTAAAGTCTCCCACCATTATTGTGTGGGAGTCTAAGTCTCTTTGTTAGTCATTAAGAATTTGCCTTATATATCTGGCTTCCCCTGCATTGGGTCAATATATATTTAGAATTGTTAGCTCTTGTTGTTGTATCGATCCTTTTACCATTATGTAATGACCTTCTTTGTCCCTTTTGATCTTTGTTGCTTTAAAGTCTATTTTTATCAGAGATGAGAATTGCATCTCCTGCTTGTTTTTGCTCTCCATTTCCTTGGTAAATCTTCCTCTATCCCTTTATTTTGAGCCTTTGTGTATCCTTGCGTGTGAGGTGGGTTTCCTGGATACAGCACACAGATGGGTTTTCGTGTTTTATCCAACTTGCCAGTCTGTTTCTTTTTATTGGTGAATAGAGCTTATTTACATTTAGGGTTAATATTGTTATGTGTGAATTTGATGCTGACATTTTGATGCCAGCTGGCTGTTTTGCCCATAGGTTCATGTAGATTCTTCATTTTGTTGATGCGCTTTAGCATCTGGTATGCTTTTAGAATGGCTGGTACTGGTTGTTTTTTTCTATGTGTAGTGCCTCTTTCAGGAGCTCTTGTAAAGCAGGCCTAGTGGTGACAAAATCTCTGAGTACTTGCTTGTTCATGAAGGATTTTATTTTTCCTTCACTTATGAAACTCAGTTTGTCTGGATATGAAATTCTGGGTTGAAAGTTCTTTTCTTTTAGTATGTTGAATATTGGCCCCCACTGTCTTCTGGCTTGTAGAGTCTCTGCCAAGAGATCTGCTGTGAGTCTAATTGGCTTCCCTTTGTGGGTGACCCGACCTTTCTCTCTGGCTGCCCTTACTATTTTCTCCTTCATTTCAACCCTGGTGAATCTAATGATTATGTGCCTTGGGGTTGCTCTTCTTGCAGAGTATCTTTGTGGTGTTCTCTGTATTTCCTGGAGTTGAGTATTGACCTGTCTTGCTTGGTTGGGGACATTTTCCTCCACAATATTCTGAAGAGTGTTGTCCAGCTTGGATTCATTCTCTTCATCATATACTGGTACACCTATCAAACGTAGGTTGGGTCTCTTCACATAGTCCCACATTTCTTGGAGATTTTGTTCATTCCTTTTAGTGCATTTTTCTTTAATCTTGGTTTCTCGTTTTATTTCATTGAGTTGATCTTCAACTTCTGATATTCTTTCTTCTGCTTTTCAATTCGGCTGTTGAAACTTGTGCATGCTTCGTGACGTTCTCGTGTTGTGTTTTTCAGCTCCTTCAATTCATTCATATTCCTCTCTAAGTTGTCCATTCTTGTTATAATTTCCTCAAATCTTTCTTCAAGTCTTTTTTCAAGGTTCTTAGTTTCTTTGCACTGATTTAGAACATGTTCTTTTAGCTCACTGAAGTTTCTCATTGTCCTCTTTCTGAAGTCTGATTCCGTCTTTTAGTCACACTCATTCTCTGTCCTGCTTTGCTCTTTTGTTGGTGAGGAGTTTTGGTCTTTTGTAGAAAGTGGGGTGTTTTCATTTTGGGTGTTTTCCTCCTTTTTTTGCCGGTTTCTTCCCATCTTTATGGATTTATCCACCTGTCGTCTTAGTAGCTGCTGATTTTTCATTTGGGTCTCTGTGTGTATGCCCAGATTGTTGATGATGAAGTATTTCTGTTACTTAGTTTTCCTTCTAATGGTCTAGCCCCTTTGTTTTGCGAGTGCTGAGGTCCAGTCCAGACCCTGCTTGTCTGGGGTATACCTGCAGCAGCTGAGGAACAGTGAGGGATGCTACCATTTTCTTCTTCTGCTATCTTTGTTCCAGAATAATGCCCGCCAAATGTCAGTCTGATTAGTCCTTTTTTGGGGTGACTCTTTGAATATACACGGGTCAGGGAGCTGCTTGAGGAGACGGTCTGTGCTTTATAGGAGCTCCAGTGCTGAGCTGTGAGTTCCATTGTTCATTGATGGTTGTTGGGCAGATGTGTTTATGTCTGCTGCAAACAGAACTTATAACCCCCCCTGATTTTCCCCCCTTAGATGCTCTGTCTCAGGAAGTTGGGGCTTTCTTTATGAGTATCTGTTGCACTGTCCTGCCCCGCTAGGAAGCAGTCTATTCACTATTTACCTGCTGGGGCTCCGCCATGCTAGCGCGGGTCTGCCCTCCTGGGGCGTGGCTCCATTCTGCTGTGGAGCCCTTCACCCTGCTGGCGGAGTCTCTCTGTTATGGCAGGTTGCCTCAGCAATGGCAGGCTGCATCAGCCCTGGGTGGTATTTCAGTAGGGGTGGATTGCATCTGTAGTGGCGGACACCCCTCCCTCACCAGGCTGCACCATTCTAGATGCCAGCAGCAAAACTCTCAGACCCAAGTGCCTCCAGTCACCGGCCAGCTTGTCACCATGAGGGTGGGACCTGCCGAGCCTGATCACCTAGCTCCCTGCCTCAGAGTCCGTCCTCTCTCTCTCTCTTCCTCTCCCCAAGCTGAATGGTTGACTCTCTCACTGGCGCCCCAGTAGCCTGCCAATAGGGTACTGGGATCCATGCAATCTACCGTGCCACTGCCCACTGCACCGGCTCAGATCACGCTTTCCAGGAATCTCATGGTCTGGCTCATTGTCTAAGTCCCGTTCAATTAGATGGACATGCCAATCTGCCCTTCCAAACCTCAGATTGCCTGTTTAACAGGGCAACCAGATCAGTGAGTTTCGATCCAGGTCCCGCTGTTCTACATTGCCAGGCAATCCAGCCGTGCAAACCGGCTGGGCTAGCGTCCCGTGTCTCTCCCACAAATGGGACTTTCAACACTCTGTGGGCAAAAAAGGTCCGTCCGAGAATGCAACTAGGACTCGCCATCTGCACCTTCACTGAGAGCTGCAATTATGAGTCGCCTCTATGATGACATGGTAGAAGCCTCACCCACAGGATTTACTTTTATTCCCTCATTCAGAGTCTCATTAAGTAATGCACACCTGTGAAATAGTCAGAACACTTTTCCATGTGGAATCTCATTTGGAGTGTCACAGAATAATGTGGTGTAGTCAGGAGTCTTTGTTATGTAGACACAAATTTAGAGCCTCAGTGAATAAGAGAGACCCTTGATATAGTAAAGAGTCTAATTAATATGGCCAACTCTGCTGAGCCTCACTGAATAATACATACCTGGAGAATAATTTGGAGTCTATTTTCGATGGAGGTTCATTCAGAGCCTCAGTAAATAATGTGGAGTAGCAAGGAGTCTATTTCATTTGGACACTCATTCATAGCCTCAGTGAATAATACGCACGTGTAAATTAGTTAAGATTTTATTTAATATGGCCACTGACTCATAACCTCAGTAAATAATGCACAAAAGTAAAGTACTCAGGAGTCTATTTTATATAGCAACTCATTCAGAGATTCATTGAATAATACAAATATTAAAGATAGACAGTATCCTGTTTCATATGGTCTCACAAGAAGAGCCTCACTGAGTAACAGAAACCTGGGGAAGTGTTAGGAGTCTACTTTATATAGCCTCTCATTTACTTTCTCAGGGAATAATGCACAGGTGTGGAATAGACACCAGTCAATTTTATGTGGCCACAAAATCAAAGCCTGTGTGAGTAATACACAGCATTGGAATAGTCACTAGTCTATTCCATATGCCCAAATATTTAGAGTGAGACTCAGAAATGCACCCCTGTGGTCTAGATGAAAAAGAATTTTATATGGCCACCCTTTCATAGCTTCAGTGAATAATACATACCTAAGAAATATTTAGTATGCTTTTACATGTGGCATCTATTTCAGTGCTTCATTAAATAAGGAACACCTGTATTGTAGTCAGAAATCTATTTTGTATAGGCACATATTCAGAGCCTAATTGAATAACATACACCTTAGGGAAAGTCAGAATTCTATTTCGTATAGCCACTCATTTAGAGCTGAATGTGAAAAAGGAAGCCTAAGAAGTATTCAGGAGTCTCTATATTATGGCCACTCATTCACAGAGTCACAGAATAATACAGACCTATAGAAACGTCAGGGGTGTATTTCACATGGCCACTTATTCATATCCTAAGTCTGGAAATGAATATATGTCTGGAAAATACTCAGGAATATATTATATATAGCCACTTATTCAGAGTCTCAATGCACAAGTAACACCTAGGGAACAGACTAGAGACTATTTGATATAACCATACACCCACTGTCTCAGTGAAAAATGCAGAGCTGAGAAATAGTCAAGCGGATAGAGACAGCAGTCCATTTTATGTGGTCACTCATTCAGAAACTCCCAAAAAAATACACACCTTGGGAATAGTCATAGTACAGGTCATATGTCCACTTAATTACAGGATTACCAAATAATGCAAAATGGGGCAATAGTAAGGAGTCTATTTCATTTAGCCTATCATTCAGAGCTTAAGTGCATAATAAACACCTGTGGAGAAATGAAGACCCTATTCAAAGTAGACCCAAATTAAGAAGCTTCGAGAATGACATACACATATATTAGGGTCAGGAGACTGATATAAACACTCATACAGAACCTCTTCGAATACTGAACATGTGTGGAATAATCACTTGTATATTTTACATGGGGATCCGTTTGGAGGGTAAAAGAATAATGCAAACCTGTGGAGTAAAATGGGGTCTATTTTATAAGGCAACTCTCTTAGTGTTTTAGTGAAAAATATTTATATCTGAGAAGTCAATAATCTCTTTCACATGGGCACTCGTTCAGAGCTTCTGTGAATAATACTTTCCTCAGAAACAGTCAAGGGTCTACTTCAAATTGCTACACATTCAGAGTCACTGTAAGTAGTGAACACCTGGGCAATACACCTAAGACACTTTTTTTGTGCCACCTTACTCAGAGACTCATTCAAAAATAAACACCTGGGAAGATTTAAGTGTCTACTTCATGTAGCCACTCATTTTTAGCCTCAGTGAGTAATCCACACCAGGGTAATAGTCGAGTATTTTTTATATGGCCTGTCATTCTGTGCCTCTGTGAATGATACACACCTGGGGAATCCTCATGATTCTAATTCATACTACCACTCATTTAGAACCTTATTGAATAATTCAAAATGGAACAATAGTAAGGTGTCTATTTAATAGTCAGGCCTCTCATTCAAAGTTTCAGTGAATAATAAACTTCTATGGAGGAATCAGGGGGCTAATTAAGATATCCACGAATTAAGTGCCTTCCTGAATGATACACAACTGGGTGATAGTCAGGAGTCTGTTTTATATGAACGCTAATTCCGGGCATCGCTGAGAAATACACACCTGGGGGAGTGTCAGGAGTTTATTTGATATGGACACTCATGCATAACCTGTTTGAATAATGCACACATGGAGAATAATGAGGAGTCTATGGCATACGGCTCTTCCTTCAGAAAAATAGTGAATAACGCAGACATGAAGTAAATAGAAGTCCGTTTCATATGGGTCCACATTCACAGCCTCACTGAATATTACACACTTGTGATATCGTTTGGAGTCTATTTGTTATGGCCACTAATCAAGAGAGTCACTGAATAATGCATACCTGTGGAATAGTCAGAAGTCTCTTTCCGATGGCTACTGCTTTAGAGCCTCTCTAAATGTACACACCTGGAAATACATTCAGGATTTACTTTTATCTTCTCATTCAGAGTCACACCAAGAAAAGCACAGCTGTGGAATAGTTAGGAGATTTTTCATGTGGCCTCTCATTCGGTTTGTCACTGAATAATTTGTTGTAGTCAGGAGTCTATGTCATGTAGACAAATATTCAGAGACACAGTGAATAAAAGAGACCCTTGATATGGTAAACAGTTTAATTAGTTTGGCCAACTCTGCTGAGCCTCACTGAATAATACATACCTGGAGAATAATTTGGATATTATTTTCGATAAACGTTCATTCAGAGCCTTGGTAAATAATGTGGAGTAGTCAGGAGTCTATTTCATTTGGACACTCATGCATACCCACAGTAGATAATATGCACGTGTGCATTAGTCAGGATTCCATTTCATATGGCCACTGACTCGAATCCTCAGTAAATAATGCACGAATGTAAAGTACTCAGCAGTCTATTATATGTAGCAACTCATTCAAAGATTCACTGAATAATATATACATTAAAGATAGCATCCTGCTTTATATGGTCTCACAAGCAGAGCCTCACTGAGTAACAGAAACCTGGGGAAGTGTTAGGAGTCTACTTTATATAGCCTCTCATTTACTACCTCAGGATATAATGCACACATGTGGAATAGGCAGCAGTCTATTTTACATGGCCACAAAATCAAAGCCTTTGTGAGTAATACACAACGTTGGAATAGTGACTAGTCTATTCCATATGCCCACATATTGAGAGTCAGACTCAGAAATACATGCCTGTGGTTTAGACAGGAAACAATTTTATATGGCCAAAGTTTCTGAGCCTCAGAAAAAATACATAACTGAGGAATATTTAGTATGCTATTACTTGTGGCATCTATTTCAGTGCTTCATTAAATAAGGAGCACCTGTATTTTAGTCAGAATTCTATTTCGTATAGCCACATATTAAAAGCCTAACTGAATAACATACAACTTGTGGAAAGTCAGGATTCTATTTCTTATAGTCACTCATTTAGAGCCGAATGTAAAAACGCAAGCCTAAGGAGTATTCAGGAGTCTCTATATTATGGCCACCCATTCAGAGCCTCACAGAATAAGACAGACCTATGAAAACGTCAGGGGTGTATTTTACATGGCCACTTATTTAAATTCTCAGTGAAGAATCTTTTATATGTGGAAAATACTCAGGAATCTATTATATATTTCCACTTATTCAGAGTCTCACTGCATAAATAACACCTGGAGAACAGAGTAGAGACGATTTGATATGACCATACCACCACCATCTCAGTGAAAAATTCAGAGCTGAGAAATAGTGAAGAGGATAGAGTCAGGAGTCTATTTTATGTGTTCACTCATTCAGAAACTCCTGAAAGAATACCCACCTTGGGAATAGTTAGGGTGCAAATCATGGCCACTCAATCACAGCATTTCCGAATAATGCACAAAGGGGCAATAGTAAGGAGTCTATTCCATTGAGTGTATCATTCAGAGCTTAAGCGCATAAGAAACAGCTGTGGAGAAATGAAGACCCTATTTAAAGTAGACCCCAATTAAGAAGCTTTGTGAAGGACATACACGTATGTGAGTATCAGGAGACTATTTGATATAAACACTCATACAGAACTTCTTCGAATACTGCACATGAGTGTAATAATCACTTGTATATTTCACATGGTGATTCGTTTGGAGGGTAAAATAATAATGCGCACCTGTGGAGTAAAATAGGGTCTATTTTATAAGGCCACTCTTTCAGTGTTTTAGTGAATAATATGTATATCTGATAAGTCAAGAATCTCTTTCACATGTTCACTCATTCAGGGCCTCTGTGAATAATACTTTTCTTAAAAACAGTCAAGGGTCTACCTCAAATGGCTACACATTCAGAGTCTCTGTAAGTAATGAACACCTGGGCAATACACCTGAGACTCTTTTTTGTGCCCACTTACTCAGAGAATCATTCAATAATAAACAACTGGGGAAGAGATATGTGCCAACGTCATTAAGCCACCCATTTGAAGCCTTAGTGAGTAATCCACACCAGGGTAATAGTCGATCATTTTTTACATGGCCACTCATTCTGTGCCTTCCTGTATAAACACACCTGGAGAATCCTTATGACTCTATTTCATACTACCACTCATTTAGAACCTTATTGAATAATTCACAATGAAGCATTAGTCAGGTCTCTATTTAGTAGTCAGACCTCTCATTCAAAGTTTCAGTGAATAATAAACTTCTATGGAGAAATCAGGAGGCTGTTTATGATATCCACGAATTAAGTTTCTTCCTGAATGATACACACCTGGGTGATAGTCAGGAGTCTGTTTTATATGAACTCTAATTTTGGGTATCGCTGAGTAATGCATACCTGGGGGAGTGTCAGAAGTTTATTTGGTATGGACAGTCACACATAACCTGTTTGAGTAATGCACACATGGAGAATAATGAGGAGTCTATGTCATATGGCTACCCATTCAGAGAAACAGTGAATAACGCACACATGGAGTAATTAAATGTCCGTTTCATATGTCCCTTCTTTCAGAGCTTCACTGAATATTACACCTTTGTGATATCGTTTGGAGTCTATTTTTTATGGCCACTAATCCAGAGAGTCACTCAATAATAAACACCTGTGGAATAGTAGGAAGTCTCTTTCCTATGGTCACTCCTTGAGAGTCTCATTAAATGTACACATCTGGAAAAATATTCAGGATTTAATTTTATCCCCTCATTCAGACTCTCACTAAGTAATGCACACCTGTGGAATAGTCAGAAGAATTTTTCATGTGAACTCTCATTCAGAGTGTCACTGAATAATGTGGTGTAGTCAGGAGTCTATGTCATATAGACACAGATTCAGAGCCTCAGTGAATAAGAGAGACCCTAGATATTGTAAAGAGTCTAATTAATATGGCCATATCTGCTGAGTCTCACTGAATAATACATACATGGAGAATAACTTGAGTCTATTTTCGCTGGACGTGAATTCAAAGCCTCGGTAAATAATGTGGAATAACGAGGAGGCTATTTCATTTGGACACTCATTCATAGCCTCAGTGGATAATATGCACGTGTGGATTAATCAGGATTCCATTTCATATGGCCACTGACTCGAATTCTCAGTAAATAATGCACGAATGTAAAGTACCCAGCAGTCTATTTTATATAGCAGCTCATTCAAAGATTCACTGAATAATACAAATATTAATGATAGACAGCATCCTGTTTTATATGGTCTCACAAGAAGAGCCTCACTGAGTAACAGAAACCTGGGGAAGTGTTGTGAGTCTGCTTTATATATCCTCTCATTTACTATCTCAGGGAATAATGCACACATGTGAAATAGACAGCAGTCTATTTTACATGGCCACAAAATCAAAGCCTTTGTGAGTAATACACAACTTGGAATAGTGACTAGTCTATTCCATATGCCCAAATATTGAGAGTCAGACTCAAAAATACACGCCTGTGGTTTAGACAGGAAACAATTTTATATGGCCAAAGTTTTAGAGCCTCAGAAAATAACACATACCTGAGGAATATTTAGTATGCTATTACTTGTGGCATCTATTTCAGTGCTTCATTAAATAAGGAACACCTGTATTTTAGTCAGAATTCTATTTCTTATAGCCACATAATTAGAACCTAACTGAATAACATACGACGTGTGGAAAGTCAGGATTCTATTTCTTATAGCCACTCATTTAGAGCTGAATGTAAAAACGCAAGCTTAAGGAGTATTCAGGAGTCTCTATATTATGGCCACTCATTCAGAGCCTCACAGAATAATACAGACCTATGGAAACGTCCGGGGTGTATTTCACATGGCCACTTATTTAAATTCTCAGTGAAGAATCTTATATATGAGGAAAATACTCAGGAATCTATTGTATATTTCCACTTATTCAGAGTCTCACTGCATAAATAACACCTGGAGAACAGAGTAGAGATGATTTGATATGACCGTACCCCTACAATCTCAGTGAAAAATGCAGAGCTGAGAAATAGTCAAGAGGATAGAGTCAGGAGTCTATTTTATGTGGTCACTAATTCAGAAACCCCCAAAAGAATACCCACCTTGGGAATCGTCAGGGTCCAAGTCATATGGCCACTCAATCACAGCATTTCCGAATAATGCACAATGGGGCAATAGTAAGGAGTCTATTCCATTGAGCCTATCATTCAGAGCTTAAGTGCATAATAAATAGCTGTGGAGAAATGAAGACCCTATTTAAGGTAGACCCCAATTAAGAAGCCTCGTGAAGGACATACACATATGTGAGGGTAAGGAGACTATTTGATATAAACACTCATATAGGACTTCTGTGAATACTGCACATGTGTGTAATAATCACTTGTATATTTCACATGGTGATTCATTTGGAGGGTTAAAGTATAACGCGCACCTGTGGAGTAAAATGGGGTCTATTTTATAAGGCCACTCTTTCAATGTTTTAGTGAATAATATGTATATCTGATAAGTCAAGAATCTCTTTCACATGGTCACTCGTTCAGGGCCTCTGTGAATAATACTTTCCTCAGAAACAGTCAAGGGTCTACTTCAAATGGCTACGCATTCAGAGTCTCTGTAAGTAATGAACACCTGGGCAAAACACCTGAGACTCTGTTTTGTTCCCACTTACTCAGAGACTCAGACCGTATTAAACACCTGTCGAAGAGTTAAGTGTCTACTTCATGTAGCCACTCATTTAGAGCCTCAGTGTGATATCCACACCAGATTAAGGGTCGAGCATTTTTTATATGGCCACTCATTCTGTGCCTCCCTGAATGATACATACCTGGGGAATCCTATGATTCTATTTCATACTACCCCTCATTTAGAACCTAATTGAATAATTCACAATGGAGCAATAGTCAGGTGTCTATTTCATAGACAGGACTCTCATTCAAAGTTTCAGGAAATAATAAACTTCTATGGAGGAATCAGGAGGCAGTTTAATATATCCACAAATTAAGTTCCTTCCTGAATGATACACACCTGGGTGATAGTCAGGAGTCTATTTTATATGAACTGTAATTCCGGGTATCGCTGAGTAATACACGTCTGTCGGAGTGTCAGGAGTTTATTTGGTATGGACTGTCATACAAAACCAGTTTTAATAATGCACACATCGATAATAATGAAAAGTCTATGTCATAGGGTTGCTCATTCAGACAATCAGGACATAATGCACATGTGGAGTAATTATAAGTCCGATTCATATGGCCCCTCTTTCACAGGCACACTGAATATTAAACACTTGTGATATCCTCTGGACTCTATTTTTTATTTCCACTAATCCAGATAGTCACTGAATAATGCAAACTTGTGGAATAGTCAGAAGTCTCTTTTCTATGGCCACTCATTGAGAGCCTCACTAAATGTACACAGCTGAAAAAATATTCAGAATTTACTTTGAACCCCTTATTCAGAGTCTCACTAAGTAATGCACACCTGTGGTATAGTAGGAGACTTTTTTATGTGGCCTCTCATTCGGAGTGTCACTGAATAATGTGGTGTAGTCAGAAGTCTATGTCATGTAGACACAGATTCAGAACCTCAGTGTATAGAAGAGACCATTGATATAGTAAATAGTCTAATTAATATGGCCACCTCTGCTGATCATCACTGAATAATACATACCTGGAGTATAATTTGAAGTTAATTTTTGATGGACATTCATTCAGAGCCTTGGTAAATAATGTGAAGTAGCCAGGAGTCTATTTCATTTGGACACTAATTCATTGCCTCAGTAGACAATATGCACATGTGGATTAGTCAGGATTCCATTTCATGTGGCCAATGACTCGTAACTTCAGTAAAAATTGCACAAATGTAAAGTACACAGCAGTCTATTTTATATAGTAACTCATTCAGAGATTCACTGAATAATAAAAATATTAAAGATAGACAGAATCCTGTTTCATATGATCTCACAAGGAGAGCCTCACTGAGTAACAGAAACCTGGGGAAGTGTTAGGAGTCTACCTTATATAGCCTCTCATTTACTACTTCAGGGAATAATGCACTCATGTGGAATAGACACCAGTCTATTTTATATGGCAAAAAGTTCAAAGCCTGTGTGAGTAATACACAACTTTGGAATAGTCACTAGTCTATTCCATATGCCCAAGTATTTAGAGTCAGACTCAAAAATACATGCCTGTGGTCTAGACAGGGAACAAATTTATATGGATCAAGTTTCAGAACCCCAGTGAATAATACATACCTGAGGAATATTTAGTATGCTATTACATGTGGCATTTATTTCAGTGCAACATTAAATAAGGAAAACCTGTATTGTAGTCAGAATTCTATTTTGTATAGCCAAATATTCATAGCCTAACTGAATAAAATACACCTTGTGGAAGGTCAGGATTCTATTTCATATAGCCACTCATTTAGGGCCGAATGTAAAAAAGCAAGCCTAGAGGAGTATTCAGGAGTCTCTATTTTATGGCCACTCATTCAGAGCCTCACAGTATAATACAGACCTATGGAAATGTCAGGGGTGTATTTCACATGGCCACTTATTCAAATCCTCAGTGAAGAATCTTATATATCTAGAAAATCCTCCAGAATCTATTATATATAGCCAATTTTTTTTTCTCATTAAATTTTTAATGGGTCTCAAAATTCTGTGACAAATTTTTGGTCAAGTTGTTTCCATTAAAAAGTACTGGGTATCTATCCAAAGGACTATAAATCGTTCTACTATAAGGACACATGCACACGAATGTTCATTGCAGCACTGTTTACAATAGCAAAGACCTGGAACCAACCCAAATGCCCAACGATGATAGACTGGACTGGGAAAATGTGGCACATATACACCATGGAATATTATGCAGCAATCAAAAATGATGAGTTTGTGTCCTTTGTAGGGACATGGATGAATCTGGAGAACATCATTCTCAGCAAACTGACACAAGAACAGAAAAAGAAATACCGCATATACTCACTCATAGGTGGGTGAGAAAAATAAGAACACATGGACACAGAGAGGCGGTCTACTATACACCGGGGACTGTTGGGGGGAATGGGGGAGGGACAGTGGGGGGGACTGGGGGGGATAGCCTGGGGATGAATACCCAGTGTGGGTGAGGGGGAGGAAGACAGCAAAGCACACTGCCATATGTGTACCTATGCAACTATCTTGCTCGTTCTGCACATGTACCCCCAAACCTATAATGCAATAAAAATTAAAAAAAAAAAAAAGTACTGATTTTAAATCAGAGTCTCATTGCATAAGTGACACCTGGGGAACAGACTATAGAATATTTCATATGATGGTACACCCACCGTCTCAGGGAAAAATGCAGAGCTGAGAAAGTGTCAAGAGGATAGAGTCAGGAATCTATTTTATGTGGTCACTCATTCAGAAGATCCCCAAAAAAATACAAACCTTGGGAATAGTAAGAGTCCAGGTCATATGGCCACTAATCACAGCATTAAAAACAATGCGCAATGGGGCAATAGTAAGGAGTCTATTTCATTTAGCTTATTATTCATATCTTACATGAATAATAAACAGCTGTGGAGAAATGAAGACCCTATTCAAAGTAAACACAAATGAAGCAGCTTCGTAAATGACATACACATATGTTAGGGTCAGGAGACTGATATAAACACTCATACAGAATCTCTTCAAATACTACACATGTGTGGAATAATCACTTGTATATTTCACATGGGGATTCGTTTGGAGGGTAAACAAATAACGCACACCTGTGGAGTAAAATGGGGTCTATTTTACAAGGCCACTCTTTCAGTGTTTTAGTGAATAATATGTATATCTGATAAGTTCGGAATCTCTTTCACATGGGCACTCGTTCAGAGCCTCTGGGAATAACACTTTCCTCAGAAACAGTCAAGGGTCTACTTCAAAGGGCTACACATTCAGAGTCTCTGTAAGTAAAGAACAGGTGGGCAATACACATGAGAGTCTTTTTTGTGCCCACTTACTCAGAGACTCATTCAATAATAAACAACTGGGGAAGAGATATGTGTCTACTACATTTAGCCACTCATTTAGAGCCTCAGTGACTAATCCACAACATGGTAATAGTCGAGCATTTTTTTATATAGTGACTCATTCTGTGCTTCCCTGAATGATACACACCTGGGGAATCCTCATGATTCTATTTCATACTACCAATCATTTAGAACCTTACTGAATAATTCACAAGGGAGCAATAGTCAGGTTTCTATTTCATAGTCAGGCCTCTCATTCAAAGTTTCAGTGAATAATAAACTTCTATGGAGGAGACAGGAGGCTGTTTAAGATATCCACGAATTAAGTGCCTTCCTGAATGATATTCACCTGGGTGATAGTCTGGAGTCTGTTTTATATGAACTCTAATTCTGGGTACCGCTGATTAATACACACCTGGGCAAGTGTCAGGAGTTTATTTGGTATGGACCATAATACATAACCAGTTTGAATAATGCACACATCGATAATAATGAGGAGTCTATGTCATAGGGTTCCTCATTGAGACAAACAGTGAATAATGCACATGTGGAGTAATTATAAGTCCATTTCATATGGCACCTCTTTCACAGGCTGACAGAATATTACACAACTGTGATATCATCTGGACTCTATTTTTTATTGCCACTAATCCAGAGAGTCACTGAATAATGCACACCTGTGGAATAGTGAGAAGTCTCTTTCCTATGGCCACTCATTGAGAGCCTCACTAAATGTACACAGTTGAAAAAATATTCAGGATTTACTTTGATCCCCTCATTCAGAGTCTCACTAAGTAATGCACACCTGTGAAATAGGAGACTTTTTAATGTGGCCTCTCATTCGGAGTGTTACTGAATAATGTGGTGTAGTCAGGAGTCTATGTCATGTAAACACAGATTTGGAGCCTCAGTGAATAAGAGAGACCCTTGATATACTAAAGAGTCTAATTAATATGGCCAACTCTGCTGAGCCTCACTGAATAATACATACCTGGGGAAAAATTTGGAGTCTATTTTCGATGGACGTTCGTTCAGAGCCTCGGGAAATAATGTGGAGTAGCTAGGAGTCTATTTCATTTGGACACTCATTCATAGCCTCAGTGGATAACATGCATGTGTGGATTAGTCAGGATTCCATTTCATATGGCCATGGACTCTTAAGCTCAGTAAATAATGCACAATTGTAAAGTAATCAGCAGTCTATTTTATATAGCAACTCATTCAGATTCACTGAATAATACAAATATTAAAGATAGAGAACATTCTGTTTCATATGGTTTTACAAGAAAAGCCTCACTTAGTAACAGAAACCTGGGGAAGTGTTAGGAGTCTACTTTATGTAGCCTCACATTTACTACCTCAGGGAATAATGCACAGGTGTGGAATAGACACCAGTCTATTTTATATGGCCACAAAATCAAAGCCTGTGTGAGTAATACACAGCTTTGGAATAGTCACTAGGCTATTTCATATGCCCAAATATTTAGAGTCAGACTCAAAAATACATGCCTGTGTTCTAGACAGGAAACAATTTTATATGGAAAAAGTTTCAGAGCCTGAGAGAATAATACATACCTGAGGAATATTTTTTTTTTTAATTTTTATTGCATTATAGGTTTGGGGGTACATGTGCAGAACAAGCAAGATAGTTGCATAGGTACACACATGGCAGTGTGCTTTGCTGCTTTCCTCCCCTTCACCCACACTTGGTATTCATCCCCAGGCTATACCCCCCAGCCCCCCTCTGCTGTCCCTCCCCATTCCCCCCAACAGTCCCCAGTGTATAGTAGACCGCCTCTCTGTGTCCACGTGTTCTCATTTTTCTCACCCACCTATGAGTGAGTATATGCAGTATTTCTTTTTCTGTTCTTGTGTCAGTTTGCTGAGAATGATGTTCTCCAGATTCATCCATGTCCCTACAAAGGACACAAACTCATCATTTTTGATTGCTGCATAATATTCCATGGTGTATATGTGCCACATTTTCCCAGTCCAGTCTATCATCGTTGGGCATTTGGGTTGGTTCCAGGTCTTTGCTATTGTAAACAGTGCTACAATGAACATTCGTGTGCATGTGTCCTTATAGTAGAACGATTTATAATCCTTTGGATAGATACCCAGTAATGGGATTGCTGGGTCAAATGGAATTTTTATTTCTAGGTCCCTGAGGAATCGCCACACTGTCTTCCACAATGGTTGAACTAATTTACACTCCCACCAACAGTGTAAGAGTGTTCCTATTTCTCCACATCCTCTCCAGCATCTGCTGTCTCCAGATTTTTTAATGATCGCCATTCTAACTGGTGTGAGATGGTATCTCAATGTGGTTTTGATTTGCATCTCTCTAATGACCAATGACGATGAGCACTTTTTCATATGTTTGCTGGCCTCATGTATGTCTGCTTTCGTAAAGTTTCTGTTCATATCCTTTGCCCATTTTTGAATGGGCTTGTTTGTTTTTTTCCTGTAAATCTGTTTGAGTTCTTTGTAAATTCTGGATATCAACCCTTTGTCAGATGCGTAAACTGCAAAGATTTTTTCCCATTCTGATGGTTGCCGATTCACTCTAGTGACTGTTTATTTTGCTGTGCAGAAGCTGTGGAGTTTGATTAGGTCCCATTTGTCTATTTTGGCTTTTGTTGCCAATGCTTTGGGAGTTTTGTTCATGAAGTCCTTGCCTACTCCTATGTCCTGAATGGTTTTGCCTAGATTTTCCTCTAGGGTTTTTATGGTGTCGGGTCTTACGTTTAAGTCTTTAATCCATCTGGAGTTAATTTTAGTGTACGGTGTCAGGAAGGGGTCCAATTTCTGCTTTCTGCACATGGCTAGCCAGTTTTCCCAACACCATTTATTAAATAGGGAATCCTTTCCCCATTGCCTGTTTTTGTCTGGTTTATCAAAGATAATATGGTTGTAGATGTGTTGTGTTGCCTCCGATGCCTCTGTTCTGTTCCATTGGTCTATATCTCTGTTTTGGTACCAGTACCATGCTGTTTTGATTACTGTAGCCTTGTAGTATAGTTTGAAGTCTGGTAGTGTGATGCCTCCCGCTGTGTTCTTTTTGCTTAGAATTGACTTGGCTATGCGGGCTCTTTTTTGGTTCCATATGAAATTCATGGTGGTTTTTTCCAGTTCTGTGAAGAAATTCAATGGTAGTTTGATGGGGATAGCATTGATTGTGTAAATTACTTTGGGCAGTATAGCCATTTTCACGATACTGATTCTTCCTAACCACGAACATGGAATGTTTCTCCATCTGTTTGTGTCCTCTCTTATTTCATTGAGCTGTTGTTTGTAGTTTTCCTTAAAGAGGTCCCTTACATTCCTAGTGAGTTGTATTCCTAGGTATTTTATTTTCTTTGTAGCAATTGTGAATGGCAGTTCGTTCTTGATTTGGTTCTCTTTAAGTCTGTTATTGGTGTAGAGGAATGCTTGTGATTTTTGCACATTGATTTTATATCCTGAGACTTTGCTGAAGTTGCTTATCAGTTGCAGGAGCTTTTGGGCTGAGGTGATGGGTTCTTCTAGGTATACTATCATGTCGTCTGCAAATAGAGACAATTTGGCTTCCACCTTTCCTATTTGAATACCTTTTATTTCTTTTTCTTGCCTGATTGCTCTGGCTAGAACTTCCAGTACTATGTTGAATAGAAGTGGTGAGAGAGGGCATCCTTGTCTAGTGCCAGATTTCAAAGGGAATGCTTCCAGTTTTTGCCCATTAAGTATGATATTGGCTGTTGGTTTGTCATAAATAGCTTTTATTACTTTGAGATATGTTCCATCAATACCAAGTTTATTGAGGGTTTTTAGCATAAAAGGCTGTTGAATTTTGTCAAATGCCTTCTCTGCATCAATTGAGATAATCATGTGGTTTTTGTTTTTGCTTCTGTTTATGTGGTGAATTACATTTATAGACTTGTGTATGTTGAACCAGCCTTGCATCCCCGGGATAAATCCTACTTGATCATGATGGATAAGTTTTTTAATGTGCTGTTGCAATCGGTTTGCCAGTATTTTATTGAAGATTTTTGCATCTATGTTCATCATGGATATTGGCCTGAAGTTTTCTTTTCTTGTTGAGTCTCTGCCAGGTTTTGGTATCAGGATGATGTTGGTCTCATCAAATGATTTGGGAAGGGTTCCCTCTTTTTGGATTATTTGGAATAGTTTCAGAAGGAATGGTACCAGATCCTCTTTGTGTGTCTGGTAGAATTCGGCTGTGAACCCATCTGGACCTGGGCTTTTTTTGTGTGGTAGGCTCTTAATTGCTGCCTCAACTTCAGACCTTGTTATTGGTCTATTCATAGTTTCGGCTTCCTCCTGGTTTAGGCTTGGGAGGACACAGGCATCCAGGAATTTATCCATTTCTTCCTGATTTACTGGTTTATGTGCATAGAGTTGTTTGTAGTATTCTCTGATGATGGTTTGAATTTCTGTGGAATCTGTGGTGATTTCCCCTTTATCGTTTTTTACTGCATCTATTTGGTTGGTCTCTCTCTTCTTTTTTATCAGTCTGGCTAGTGGTCTGTCTATTTTGTTGATCTTTTCGAAAAACCAGCTCTTAGGTTTATTGATTTTTTGAAGGGTTTTTCTTGTCTCTATCTCCTTCAGTTCTGCTCTGATCTTAGTTATTTCTTGTCTTCGGCTAGGTTTTGAGCTTTTTTGTTCTTGCTCCTCTAGCTCTTTCAATTTTGACGATAGGGTGTCAATTTTGGATCTCTCCATTCTTCTCATGTGGGCACTTATTGCTATATATTTTCCTCTACAGACTGCTTTAAATGTGTCCCAGAGATTCCGGTACGTTGTGTCTTCATTCTCATTGGTTTCAAAGAACTTCTTTATTTCTGCCTTCATTTCATTGTTTATCCAATCAACATTCAAGAGCCAATTGTTCAGTTTCCATGAAGCTCTGCGGTTCTGAGTTATTTTCTGAATTCTGAGTTCCAACTTGATTGCACTATGGTCTGAGAGACTGTTTGTTATGATTTCAGTTGTTTTGCATTTGCTGAGGAGTGCTTTACTTCCAATTATGTGGTCAATTTTGGAGTAGGTGTGATGTGGTGCTGAGAAGAATGTATATTCTGTGGATTTGGGGTGGAGAGTTCTGTAAATGTCTATCAGGTTTGCTTGTTCCAGGTCTGAGTTCAAGTCCTGGATATCCTTGTTAATTTTCTGTCTGGTTGATCTGTCTGCTATTGACAGTGGAGTGTTAAAGTCTCCCACTATTATTGTGTGGGAGTCTAAGTCCCTTTGTAAGTCATTAAGAACTTGCCTTATATATCTGGGTGCTCCTACATTGGGTCCATATATATTTAGAATCGTTATCTCTTCTTGTTGTATCGATCCTTTTACCATTATGTAATGACCTTCTTTGTCCCTTTTGATCTTTGTTACTTTAAAGTCTATTTTATCAGAGTTGAGAATTTCAACTCCTGCTTTTTTTTGCTCTCCATTTGCTTGGTAAATCTTCCTCCATCCCTTGATTTTGAGCCTTTGTGTATCTTTGCTTGTGAGGTGGGTTTCCTGGATACAGCACACCGATGGGTTTTGGTTTTTTATCCAATTTGCCAGCCTGTGTCTTTTGATTGGTGCATTTAGCCCATTTACATTCAGGGTTAATATTGTTATGTGTGAATTTGATACTGCCATTTTGATGCTAGCTGGCTGTTTTGCCCGTTGTTTCATGTACATTCTTCATTTTGTTGATGGTCTTTAGCATTTGGTATGCTTTTAGGATGGCTGGAACTGGTTGTTTCTTTCTATGTGTAGTGCCTCTTTCAGGAGCTCTTGTAAAGCAGGCCTAGTGGTGACAAAATCTCTGAGTACTTGCTTGTTCGTGAAGGATTTTATTTTTCCTTCACTTATGAAGCTCAGTTTGGCTGGATATGAAATTCTGGGTTGAAAGCTCTTTTCTTTAAGGATGTTGAATATTGGCCCCCACTCTCTTCTGGCTTGTAGAGTCTCTGCTGAGAGATCTGCTGTGAGTCTGATGGGCTTCCCTTTGTGGGTGACCCGACATTTCTCTCTGGCTGCCCTTAGTATTTTCTCCTTCGTTTCAACCCTGGTGAATCTGACGATTATGTGCCTTGGGGTTGCTCTTCTTGCAGAGTATCTTTGTGGTGTTCTCTGTATTTCCTGGAGTTGAGTATTGACCTGTCTTGCTAGGTTGGGGAAATTTTCCTGGATAATATCCTGAAGAGTGTTTTCCAGCTTGGATTCATTCTCTTCGTCACATTCTGGTACACCTATCAAATGTAGGTTGGGTCTCTTCACATAGTCCCACATTTCTTGGAGATTTTGTTCATTCCTTTTTGTGCTTTTTTCTTTAATCTTGGTTTCTCGTTTTATTTCATTGAGTTGATCTTCAACTTCTGATATTCTTTCTTCTGCTTGGTCAATTCGGCTGTTGAAACTTGTGCATGCTTCGCGAAGTTCTCGTGTTAGTTTTTCAGCTCCTTCAATTCATTCATATTCCTCTCTAAGTTGTCCATTCTCGTTATGAATTCCTCGAATCTTTTTTCAAATCTTTTTTCAAGGTTCTTAGTTTCTTTGCACTGGTTTAGAACATGTTCCTTTAGCTCACTAAAGTTTCTCATTATCCACTTTCTGAAGTCTGATTCCGTCATTTCGTCACATTCATTCTCCGTCCAGCTTTGTTCCCTTGCTGGTGAGGAGTTTTGGTCCTTTTTTGGAGGTGAGGTGTTTTGGTTTCGGGTGCTTTCCTCCTTTTTGCGCTGGTTTCTTCCCATCTTTATGGATTTATCCGCCTGTTGTCTTAGTAGTGGCTGATTTTTCAATTGGGTCTCTGTGTGGACACTGAGATTGTTGATGATGAAGTATTTCTGTTACTTAGTTTTCCCTCTAATGATCTATCCTCTCTGCTGTATGAGTGCTGAGGTCCACTCCAGGCCCTGCTTGTCTGGGGTATACCTGCAGCAGCTGCAGAATAGTGAGGGATGATATCAGTTTCTTTTTCTGCTGCCCTTGTTCCAGAATGATGCCAGCCAAATGTCAGTCTGATTAGTCCTTTTCTGGGGTGACTCCTTGGATATACAGAGGTCAGGGAGCTGCTTGAGGAGACAGTCTGTGCTTTATAGGAGCTCCAGTGCTGAGCTGTGAGCTCCGTTGTTCATTCAGGGTTGTTGGGAGGTTATGTCTGCTGCAATAGAACTCATAAAACACCACTTTTTTTTTTTTTTTTTTCACCCTTAGATGCTCTGTCTCAGGGAGTTGGGGCTTTCTTTATGAGTATCTGTTGCACTGTCCTGCCCCACTAGGTGGCAGTCTATTCACTATTTGCTTGCCGGGGCTCTGACCTCCTAAGGCGGGTCCGCCCTGTTGCGGCCCGGCGGACTCTCTCTGTTATGGCAGGTTGCCTCGGCAACGGAAGGCTGCGTCAGTCCTGGGCGGTACTTAAGTGGGGGTGCACTTTGTCAGGAATGGTGGACGCCCCTCCCTGACCGGGCTGCACCGTCCTAAATGCCGGCAACAAAACTCTCAGCCCCAAGCGCCTCCAGTCGCCGCCCTGCTTGTCCCCGTGAGCGTGGGACCCGCCGAGCACGATCACCCTGCTCCCTGCCTCAGAGTCCGTCCTCTCTCTCTCTCTCTTCCTCTCCCCAAGCTGAAAGGTCGACTCTCTCACTGGCGCCCCAGGAGCCTGCCGATAGGGCACTGGGATCCGTGCGATCTCCCGTGCCGCTGCCCACTACCCCGGCTCAGATCACGCTTCCCAGGAAACTCCTGGTCTGGCTCATTGTCCAAGTCCCGTTCAATCAGATGGACATGCCAATCTGCCCTTCCAAATCTCAGATTGCCGGTTTAACAGGGCACCCAGACCAGTGAGTTCCGCGCCGGGTCCCGCTGCGGCGCCGGCCGAAGAGGCGGCGGGAGCCGGTTGCGTTAGCCGGCTGCTAGCGTCCCGTGTCTCTCCCACACCTGGGACTTTCAACGCTCTGTGGGCATAAAAGGAACATCCGAGAATGCGGCTAGGACTCACCCTCTGCGCCTTCACCGAGAGCTGCAATCCTGAGTCACCTCTACGACGCCATCTTGCCTCCCTCCCATCACCTGAGGAATATTTTGTATGCTATTACATGTGGCATGTATTTCATTGCTTTATGAAATAAGAAACTCCTCTGTTGTAGTCCGAATTCTATTTTGTGTATTTACATATTCGGAGCCTAACTGAATAATATACACCATGGGGAAAGTCAGGATTCTATTTTGTATAGCCCCTCATTTATGGCTGAATGTAAAATTGCAAGCCTAAAGAGTATTCAGGAGTCTCTATATTATGGCCATTCATTCAGAGCCTCACAGAATAATACAGACCTATGGAAACATAAAGGGTGTATGTCTTATGGCCACTTATTCAAATCCTCAGTGAAGAATCATATATATCTGGAAAATACTCGTGAATCTATTATATATATCCACTTATTCAGCGTCTCACTGAATAAGTCACACCTTGCGAACAGACTAGAGATTATTTGATATGACCGTACACCCATCGTCTCAGTGAAAAATGCAGAGCTGACAAATAATCAAGAGGATAGAGTCAGCAGTCTATTTTATGTGGTCACTCAATCAGAAACTCCCAGAAAAATACACACCTTGGGAAAAGTCAGGGTCCAGGTCATATGGACACTCAATCACAACATTACCAAATAATGCACAATGGGGCACTAGTAAGGAGTCTATTTCATTTAGCCTTTCATTCAGAGATTAAGTGCATAACAAGCAACTGTGGAGAAATGAAGACCCTATTCAATGTAGACCAAAATTAAGCAGCTTCGTGAATGACATACACATATGTGAGGGTCAGGAGACAATTTGATATAAACACTCATACAGAACCTCTTCGAATACTGCACATGTGTGGAATAATCACTTGTATATTTCACATGGTGATTCGTTTGGAAGGCAAAAGAATAATGCACACCTGTGGAGTAAAATGGGATATATTTTATAAGGCCACTTTTTCAGGAATTTTGTGAATAATATGTGTATCTGATAAGTCAGGAATCTCTTTTACATGGGTACTTGTTCAGAGCCTCTGTGAATAATAATTTCCTCAGAAACAGTCAAGGGTCTGCTTCAAATGGCTACACATTCAGAGTCTCTGTAAGTAATGAACACCTAGGCAATACACCTGAGACTCTTTCTTGTGCCCACTTAATCACAGACTCAATTAGTAATAAACACCTGGAAAAGAGTTAAGTATCTACTTTATTTAGCCACACATTTAGAGCCTCAGTGAGTAATCCACACGAGGGTAATATTCCAGCATTTTTTACATGGCCACTCATTCTGTGCCTCCCTGAATGATACACCCCTGGGGAATCCTCATGATTCTATTTTATAGTACCACTTATTTAGAAACTTACTGAATAATTCACAATGGAGCAATAATCACGTGTCTATTTTATAGTCAGAACTCTCATTCAAAGTTTCAGTGAATAATAAACTTCTATGGAGGAATCAGGAGGCTGTTTAAGATGTCCACAAATTAAGTGTCCTCCTGAATGATACACACATGGGTGATAGTAAGGAATCTATTTTATATGAACTCTAATTATGGGTATCGCTGAGTAAAGCACACCTGTGGGACAGTCAGAAGTTTATTTGGTATGGACACTAACATATAACCTGTTTGAATAATGCACACATGGAGAATAAGAACATGTCTATTTCATATGGCTCCTCATTCAGACAAACAGTGAATAACGCACACATGGAGTTATTAAAAGTCCATTTCATATGGCCCCTCTTTCACAGCCTCACTGAATATTACACACTTGTGATATCATCTGGAGTCTATTTTTTATGGCCACTAATCCAGGGAGTCACTGAATAATGCACACCTGTGGAATAGTCAGAAGTCTCTTTCCTATGGACACTCGTTGAGAGCTTCACTAAATGTACACACCTGGAAAAATATTAAAGATGTACTTTTATCCCCTCATTCAGAGTGTCACTAAGTAATGCAAACCTGTGGAAGAGTCAGGAGACTTCCTCATGTGGCCTCTCATTCAGAGTGTCACTGAATAATGTGGTGTAGTCAGGAGTCTATGTCATATAGACACAGATTCAGAGTCTCAGTGAATAGAAGAGACACTTGATATAGTAAAGAGTCTAATTAATATGGCCACATCTGCTGAGTCTCACTGAATAATACATTCCTGGAGAATAATTTAGAGTTTATTTTTGATGTACGTTCATTCAGAGCTTCGGTAAATAATCTGCAGTAGCCAGGAGTCTATTTTATTTGGACACACATTCATAGCCTCAGTGGATAATACACACATGTGGATTAGTCAGGATTTCATCTCATATGGCCACTGAATTGAATCCTCAGTAAATAATGCATGAATGTAAAGTACTCAGCAATCTATTTTATATAGCAACTCATTCAAAAATTCACTGAATAATACAAATATTAAAGATAGACAGCATCCTGTCTTATATGGTCTTACAAGAAGAACCTCACTGAGTAACTGAAACCTGGGGAAGTGTTAGAAGCCTACTTTATATCGTAGACTATTTAATTCTTCAGGGAATAATGCACAGGTGTGGAATAGACACCAGTTTATTTTATATGGCCACAAAATCAAAGCCTGTGTGAGTAATACACAACTTTGGAATAGTCACTAGTCTATTCCATATGCCCAAATATTTAGAGTAAGACTCAGAAATGCACCCCTGTGGTCTAGACGGGGAACAATTTTATATGGCCACCCTTTCAGAGCCTCAGTGAAAAATACATAACTAAGAAATATTTAGTATGTTATTACATGTGGCATCTATTTCAGTGCTTCATTAAATAAGGAACACCTGTATTGTAGTCAGAATTCTATTTTGTATAGCCAAATATTCAGAGCCTAATTGAATAAAATACAACTTGGGGAAAGTCAGGATTCTATTTTGTATAGCCACTCATTTAGAGCCGAATGTGAAAACGGAAGCCTAAGAAGTACTCAGGAGTCTCTATATTATGGCCACTCATTCAGAGCCTCACAGAATAATACAGACCTATAGAAACGTCAGGGGTGTATTTCACATGGCCACTTATTCATATCCTAAGTGAAGAATCTTATAAATCTGGAAAATACTCAGGAATATATTATATATAGCCACTTATTCAGTGTCTCAATGCACAAGTAACACCTGGGGAACAGACTAGAGACTATTTGATATGACCGTTCACCCACTGTCTCAGTGAAAAATGCAGAGCTGAGAAATAGTCAAGAGGATAGTGACAGGAGTCCATTTTGTGTGGTCACTCATTCAGAAACTCCCAAAAAAATACACACCTTGGGAATAGCCATAGTCCAGGTCATGTGTGCACTTAATCACAGGATTACTGAATAATGCACAATGGGGCAATAGTAAGGAAATCTATTTCATTTAGCCTATCATTCAGAGCTTAAATGCATAATAAACAGCTGTGGAGAAATGAAGACCCTATTCAAAGTAGACCCAAATTAAGAAGCTTCGAGAATGACATACACATATGTTAGGGTCAGGAGACTGATATAAACACTCATACAGAACCTCTTTGAATACTGCACATTTGTGGAATAATCACTTGTATATTTCACGTGGGGATTTGTTTGGAGGATAAACGAATAATGCACACCTGTGGAGTAAAATGGGGTCTATTTTATAAGGACACTCTTTCAATGTTTTAGTAAAAAATATGTATATCTGAGAAGTCAAAAATCTCTTTCACATGGGTACTCATTCAGAGATTCTGTGAATAATACTTTCCCAGACAGTCAAGGGTCTACTTCAAATTGCTACACATTCAGAGTCACTGTAAGTAATGAACACCTGGGCAATACATCTAAGACACCTTTTTGTGCCACCTTACTCAGAGACTCATTCAAAAATAAACACCTGGGAAGATTTAAGTGTCTACTTCATGTAGCCACTCATTTTTAGCCTCAGTGAGTAATCTACACCAGGGTAATAGTCGAGCATTTTTTATATGGTCACTCATTCTGTGCCTCCCTGAATGATACACACCTGGGGAATCCTCATGATTCTAATTCATATTACCACACATTTAGAACCTTATTGAATAATTCAAAATGGAGCAGGTGTCTATTTAATAGTCAGGCCTCTCATTCAAAGTTTCAGTGAATAATAAACTTTTATGGAGGAATCAGGGGGCTGTTTATGATATCCATGAATTAAGTGCCTACCTGAATGATACACACCTGGGTGATAGTCAGGAATCTGTTTTATATGAACTCTAATTTCACGTATCACTGAGAAATACACATCTGGGGGAGTGTCAGGAGTTTATTTGATATGGACACTCATGCATAACTTTTTTCAATAATGCACACATGGAGAATAATGAGGAGTCTTTGTCATACAGCTCCTCCTTCAGAAAAATAGTGAATATCACACACGTGAAGTAAACAGAAGTCCGTTTCATATGGGCCCACTTTCACAGCCTCACTGAATATTACACACTTGTAATATCTTCTGGAGTCTATTTATTATGGCCACTAATCCAGAGAGTCACTGAATAATGCACACCTGTGGAATAGTCAGAAGTCTCTTTCCTATGGCTACTGGTTGAGAGCCTCACTAAATATACACACCTGGAAATATATTCAGAATTTACTTTTATCTCCTCATTCAGAGTCACACCAAGAAACGCACAGCTGTGGAATAATCAGGAGACTTTTTCATGTGGCCTCTCATTCTGAGCGTCACTGATTAATGTGGTGTAGTCAGGAGTCTATGTCATGTAGACACAGATTCAGAGCCTCAGTGAATAAGAGAGACCCTTGATATAGTAAAGAGTCTAATTAATATGGCCAACTCTACTGAACCTCACTGAATAATACCTACCTGGAGAATAATTTGGAGTCTATTTTCAATAGACATTCATTCAGAGCCTCGGGTAAATAATGTGGAGTAGTCAGGAGGCTATTTCATTTGGACACTCATTCATAGCCTCAGTTGATAATATGCATGTGTGGATTAGTCAGGATTCCATTTCATATGGCCAATGACTCGTAACCTCAATAAACAAAGAACTCAGTAAAGTACTCAGCAGTCTATTTTATATAGCAACTCATTCAGAGATTCACTGAATAATACAAATATTAAAGATAGACAGCATCCTGTTTCACATGGTCTCACAAGAAGAGCCTCACTGAGTAACACAACCCTGCAAAAGTGTTAGGAGTCTACTTTATAAAGCATCTCATTTACTACATCAGGGAATAATGCACAGGTGTGGAGTAGATACCAGTCTGTTTTTTATGGCCACAAAATCAAAGCCTGTGTGAGTAATACACGACTTTGTAATAGTCACTAGTCTTTTTTTTTTTTTTTTTTTTTTTTTTTTAGTTAAGAATCTGCTCTTTTTTTTTTTTTTTAATTTTTATTGCATTATAGGTTTGGGGGTACATGTGCAGAACGAGCAAGATAGTTGCATAGGTACACACATGGCAGTGTGCTTTGAGTCTATTCCATGTGCCCAATTATTTACAGTCAGACTCAAATATACATGGCTGTGGTCTAGATGGAAAACAATTTTATATGGGAAAAGTTTCAGAGCCTCATTGAATAAAATATTCCTGAGGAATATTTAGTATGCTATTTCATGTGGCAGCTATTTCAGTGCTTCATTAAATAAGGAAGACCTGTATTTATTCAGAAATCAATTTTTATAGCCACATATTCAGAGCCTAACTGAATAACATCCACCTTGGGGAAAGTCAGGATTCTATTTCGTATAGCCACTCATTTAGAGCAGAATTTAAGAACGCAAGCATAAGGAGTATTCAGGAGTCTCTATATTATGGCCACACATTCAGAGCCTTACAGAATAATACAGACCTATGGAAACATCAGGGGTGTATTTCACATGGCCACATATTCAAATCCTCAGTAAAAAATCTTATATATCTGGAAAATTCTCAGGAATCTATTATATAAAGCCACTTATTTGGAGTCTCACTGCATAAGTCAAACCTGGGGAACTGACTAGAGACTATTTGATATGACCATACACCCACCATCTCAGTGCAAAATGCAGAGCTGAGAAATAGTCAAGAAGATGGAGTCAGGAGTCTAATTTATGCGGTCACTCATTCAGAAACTACCAAAAAAATACACACCTTGGAAATTGTCAGAGTCCAGGTCATATGGACACTCAATCACAGCATTACCAAATAATGCACAGTGGGGCAATAGTAAGGAGTCTATTTCATTTACCCTATCATTCAGAGCTTACGTGCATAATAAACCTCTGTGGAGAAATGAAGACCCTATTCAAAGTAGACCCAAATGAAGCAGATTCGTGAATGACATACACTTATGTGAAAGTCAGGAGACAATTTGATATAAAACACTCATACAGAACCTCTTCTAATAATGCACATGTGTGGAATGATCACCTATATATTTCACATGGTAATTCGTTCAGAGGGTAAAAGAATAACGCACACCTGTGGAGTAAAATGGGGTCTATTTTATAAGGCTACTCTTTCAGTGTTTTAATGAATAATATGTATATCTGGCAAGTCAGGAATGTCTTTCTTATGGGCACTCGTTCAGAGACTCTGTGGATAACACTTTCCTCAGAAACAGTGAAGGCTTTACTTCAAATGGCTACACATTCAGAGTCTCTGTAAGTAAAGACCACCTGGGAAAGACACCTGAGACTCTTTTCTGGTGCCCACATACTCAGAAACTAATTCAATAATAAACACCTGGGGAAGAGCTAAGTGTCTACTTCATGTAGCCACTCATTTAGAGCCTCAGTGAGTCATCCACACAAGGGTAATAGTCCAGCATTTTTATATGGCCATTCATTCTGTGCCTCCCTGAATGATAAAGACCTTTAGAATCCTCATGGTTTTATTTCATAATACCACTAATTTAGAACCTTATTGAATAACTTACAATGGAGCAATAGTCAGGTGTCCATTTAATAGTCAGGCCACTCATACAAAGTTTCAGTGAATAATAAACTTCTATGGACTAATCAGGAGGCTGTTTAAGACATCCACGAATTAAGTTCCTTCCTGAATGATACACACCTGGGTAATAGTCAGGAGTCTATTTTATATGAACTCTAATTCCGGGTATTGCTGAGTAATACTCACCTGTGGGAGGGTCAGGAGTTTATTTAGTATGGACACTCATACATAACATGTTTGAATAATGCACACATGGAGAATAATGAGGAGTCTGTGTCATATGGCTCCTCATTCAGACAAACAGTGAATAAGGCAAATGTGGAGTAATTAGAAGTCCATTTCATATGGACCCTATTTCTCAGCCTAACTTAATATTACACACTTGTGATATCACCTGGAGTCTATCTTTTATGGCAACTAATACAGAGAGTCACTGAGTAATGCATACCTGTGGAATAGTCAGAAGTCTCTTTTCTATGGCCACTCATTGAGAGCCTCACTAAATGTACACACCAGGAAAAATATTCAGGATTAACTTTTATCTCCTCATTCAGAGTCTCACTAAGTAATGCACACCTGTGGAATAGTCAGGAGACTTTTTGATGTGGCCTCTCATTTGGTGTGTCACTGATTAATGTGGTATAGTCAGAAATCTATGTCGTGTAGACACAGATTCAGAGCCTCAGTGCATAAGAGAGACCCTTGATATAGTAAAGAGTATAATTTATATGGCCAATTCTGCTGAGCCTCACTGAATAATACATTCCTGGAGAATAATTTGGAATCTATTTTTGATGGATGTTCATTCACAGCCTCGGTGAATAATGTGGAGTAGCCAGGAGTCTATTTCATTTGGATACTCATTCATAGCCTCAGTGGATAATATGCATATGTGGATTTGTCAGGATTCCATTTCATATGGACACTGACTCGATTCCTCAGTAAAAAATGCACAAATGTAAAATACTCCGCAGATTATTTTGTATAGCAACTCATTCAGAGATTCACTGAATAATACAAATATTAAAGATAGACAGCATCCTGTTTCATATGGTCTCACAAGAAGAGTCTCACTGAGTATCAGAAACCTGGGGAACTGTTAGGAGTCTACTTTACATAGCCTCTCATTTACTACCTCAGTTAATAATGCACACGTGTGGAATAGATGCCAGTCTATTTTATATGGCCACAAAATCAAAGCCTGTGTGAGTAGTACACAACTTTGGAATAGTCACCAGTCTATTCCATATGCCCAAATATTGAAAGTAAGACTCAAAAATACACGCCTGTTGTCTAGACAGGAAACAATTTTATATGGCCAAAGTTTCAGGGCCTCAGTGAATAATACATACCTGAGGAATGTTTAGTATGCTATTACATGTGGCATCTATTTCAGTGCTTCATTAAATAAGGAACACCTGTATTGTAGTTATAAATCTATTTTATATAGCCACATGTTCAGAGCCTAACTTAATTACAAACACCTTGAGGAAAGCCTGGATTCTATTTCGTATAGCCACTCATATAGAGCCGAATGTAGAAACGCAAACCTATAGGAGTATTCAGCAATCTCTTCTTTTTGGCCACTCATTCTGAGCCTCACAAAATAATACAGACCTATGGAAACGTCAGGGGTGTCCGTCACATGGGCACATATTCAAATCCTCAGTGAAGAATATTATATATCTGGAAAATACTCAGGAATCTGTTATATATAGACACTCATTAAGAGCCTCACTGCACAATTCACATCTGGGGAACAGACTAGAGACTATTTGATATGATCGTACACCCACCGTCTCAGTGAAAAATGCAGAGCTGAGAAATAGTCAAGAGGATAGAGTCAGGTGTCTATTTTATATTGTCACTCATTCAGAAACTTCCAAAAGAATACACACCTTGGGAATAGTCAGAGTCCAGGTCATATGGCCACTCAAACACAGCATTACCGAATAATGCACAATGGGAAAATAGTAAGGAGTCTATTTCATTTAGCCTATCATTCAGAGCTTAAGTGCATAATAAACAGCTGTGGATAAATGAAGACCCTATTTAAAGCAGACCCAAATGAAACAGCTTCGTGAATGACATATACATATGTGAGGGTCTGGAGACTATTTGCTATAAACACTCATACAGAACTTCTTCGAATACTGCACATATATGGAATAATCACTTGTATATTTAACATGGGGATTGATTTGAAAGGTAAATTTTGGAGTTAAATGGGGTCTATTTTATAAATCCACTCTTTTAGGGTTTTAGTGAATAATATGTATATCTTATAAGTCAGAAAGCTCTTTCACAATGGCACTCGATCAGAGCCTCTGTGAATAATTCTTTTCTCAGAAAATGTCAAGGGACTACTTCAAATAGCTACACATTCAGAGCTCCTGTAAGTAATGAACACCTGGACAATACACCTGAGACTTTTTTGTGACCACAAACTCAGAGATTCATTCAATAGTAAACACCTGGGAAAGAGTTAAGTGTCTACTTCATATAGCCACTCATTTAGATCCTCAGTGAGTAATCCACACCTGGGTAAAGTCGAGCATTTTTAATATGGCCCCCCATTTTGTGCCTCCCTAAATAAAACACACCTGGGTAATCCTCATGATTCTATTTCATAGTACAACTCATTTAGAACCTTATTGAATAATTCACAATGGAGCAATAGTCAGGTGTCTATTTAATAGTCAGGCCTCTCATGCAAAGTTTCAGTGAATAATAAACTTCTTTTGGAGGAATCAGAAGGCTGTTTAAAATATCCACGAATAAGTGTCTTACTGAATGATACACACTTCGGTGATAGTCAGGAGTCTATTTTATATGAACTCTAATTCCGGGATCGCTGTGTAATTCACACCTGGGGGAGTGTCAGAAGTTTATTTGGTATGGACACTCATACATAACCTGTTTGAATAATGCACACATGGAGAATAATGAGGAGTCTATGTCATATGGCTCCTTCTTTAGACAAACAGTGAATAATGCACAAGTGGAGTAATTAGAAGTCCATTTCATATATCCCATCTTTCACAGCCTACTGAATATTACACACCTGTGATATCGTCTGGAGTCTGTTTCATGGCCACTGATCCAGAGAGTCACTGAATAATGCACACCTGTGGAATAATCAGAAGTCTCATTCCTGTGGGCAGTCGATTTGAGCATCACTAAATGTACACAACTAGGAAAATATTCAGGATTTATTTTATCCCCTCATTCAGCGTCTCACTATGTAACGCCCACCTGTGGAATAGTCAGGAGAATTTTTCACTTGGCCTCTCATTCGGAGGGTCACTGAATAATGTGGTGTAGTCAGGAGTCTATGTCATGTAGACACAGATTCAGAGCCTCAATGAATAAGAGAGAGCCTTGATGTTGTAAAGAGTCTTATTTAAATGGCCAACTCTGCTAAGCCTCACTGAATAATACATACCTGGAGAATAACTTGGAGTTTATTTTCGTTGGACGTTCATTCAGGCCTCGGTAAATAATGTGGAGTAGCCAGGTTTCTATTTCATTCGGACACTCATTCATAGCCTCAGTGGATAATACGCACATGTGGACTAGTCAGGATTCCATTTCATATGGCCAATGACTCGTAACCTCAGTAAATAATGCACAAATATAAGGTACTCTGCAGTCCAATTTATATAGCAACTCATTCAGAGATTCACTGAATAATACAAATATTAAAGATAGACAGCATCCTGTTTCATATGGTCTCACAAGGAGAGCCTCACTGAGTAACAGAAACCTGGTGAAGTGTTAGGATTCTACTTAATATAGCCTCTCATTTACTACATCAGGGAATAATGCACATGTTTGGAATAGGCACCAGTCTATTTTATATGGCCACAAAATCAAAGCCTGTGTGGGTAATACACAACTTTGGAATAGTCACTAGTCTATTCCATATGCCCAAATATTTAGAGTAAGACTTAAAAATACATGCCTGTTGTCTAGACAGGAAACAATTTTATATGGCCAACGTTTCAGAGCCTCAGAGAATAATACATACCTGAGGAATATTTAGTATGCTATTACATGTGGCATCCATTTCGTGCTTCATTAAATAAGGAACACCTGTTTTGTAGTCAGAATTCTATTTTGTATAGCCACATATTCACAGCCTAACTAAATAACATACACCTTGGGGAAAGTCAGGATTCTATTTAGTATAGCACTCATTTAGAGCTGAGTGTAAAAACACAATTTTAAGGAGTATTCAGGAGTCTCTATATTATGGCCAAACATTCAGAGGCTCACAGAAAAATATAGACCTATAAAAACGTCAGGGGTGTATTCCACATGGCCACTTATTCATATCCTCAGTGAAAAATCATATATATCTTGAAAATACTCATGAATCTATTATATATAGCCACTTATTCAGAGTCTCACTGCACAAGTCACACGTGGGGAACAGACTAGAGAATATTTGATATGACTGTACACCCACCGACTCAGTGAAAAATGCAGAGCTGAGAAATAGTCAAGAGGATAGAGTCAGGAGTCTTTTTATTGTGGTCACTCATTTAGAAACTCCCGAAAAAATACACACCTTTGGAATTGTCAGGGTCCAGGTAATATGGCCACTCAATCACAGCATTACCGAAAAATGCACAAAGGGGCAATAGTAAGGAGTATATTTCATTTAGCCTATCATTCAGAGCTTAATTGCATAATAAACACCTGCAAAGAAATGAAGACCCTGTTTAAAGTAGACCCAGATTAAGCAGCTTCATGAATGACATACACATATGTGAAGGTCAGGAGACTATTTGATATAAACACTCATGCAGAACCTCTTTGAATACAGCTCAAGTGTGGAATAATCACTTGTATATTTAACATGGTGATTCGTTTGGAGTGGCAAAGAATAACGCACACCTGTGGAGTAAAATGGGATCTATTTTATAAGGCCACTCTTTCAGTGTTTTAGTGAATAATATGTATATTTGATAAGTCAGGAATCTCTTTCACATGGGCACTTGTTTAGAAGGTATTAGGAATAATACTTTCCTCAGAAACAGTCAATGGTCTATTCAAATGGATACAGATTCAGAGACTGTGTAATCAATGTACACCTGCGAATACACCTGAGACACTTTTTTGTGCCCCTTACTCAAAGACTCATTCAATAATAAACACCTGGGGAAGAGTTATGTGTCTACTTTATGAAGCCACTCATTTAAGGCCGAAGTGAGTAATCCACACCACTGTAATAGTCGAGCATTTTTTATATGGCCACTCATTCTGTGCCTCCCTGAATGATACACACCTGGGGAATCCTCATGATTCTATTTAATACTACCTCTAACTTAGGACCTTATTGAAAAATTCAAAGTGGAGCAATATTCAGGTGTCTATTTAATAGTCAGGCCTCTCATTCAAAGGTTCAGTGAATAATAAACTTCTATGGAGGAATCAGGAGGCTGTTTATGATATCCACGAATTAAGTCTCTTCCAGAATGATACACACCTGGGTGATAGTCAGCAGTCTGTTTTTTTTTTTTAATTTTTATTGCATTATAGGTTTTGGGGTACATGTGCAGAACGTGCAAGATAGTTGCATAGGTACACACATGGCAGTGTGTTTTGGTGCCTTCCTCCCCTTCACCCACACTTGGTATTCATCCCCAGGCTATCCCCACCAGCCCCCCCACTGTCCCTCCCCCATTTCCCCCAACAGTCCCCAGTGTATAGTATACCACCTCTCTGTGTCCATGTGTTCTCATTTTTCTCACCCACCTATGAGTGAGTATATGCAGTATTGCTTTTTCTGTTCTTGTGTCAGTTTGCTGAGAATGATATTCTCCAGATTCATCCATGTCCTTACAAAGGACACAAACTCATCATTTTTGATTGCTGCATAATATTCCATGGTGTATATGTGCCACATTTTCCCAGTCCAGTCTATCATCGATGGGCATTTGGGTTGGATCCAGGTCTTTGCTATTGTAAATAGTGCTGCAATGAACATTCGTGTGCATGTGTCCTTACAGTAGAACGATTTATAGTCTTTTGGATAGATACCCAGTAATGGGATTGCTGGGTCAAATGGAATTTCTATTTCTAGGTCCCTGAGGAATTGCCACACTGTCTTCCACAATGGTTGAACTAATTTACACTCCCACCAACAGTGTAAGAGTGTTCCTATTTCTCCACATCCTCTCCAGCATCAGCTGACTCCAGATTTTTTAATGATCGCCATTCTAACTGGTGTGAGATGATATCTCAATGTGGTTTAGATTTGCATCTCTCTAATGACCAATGATGATGAGCACTTTTTCATATGTTTGTTGGCCTCATGTATGTCTTCTTTTGTAAAGTTTCTGTTCATATCCTTTGCCCATTTTTGAATGGGCTTGTTTGTTTTTTTCTGTAAATCTGTTTGAGTTCTTTGTAAATTCTGGATATCAGCCCTTTGTCAGATGTGTAAACTGCAAAGATTTTTTCCCATTCTGATGGTTGCTGATTCACTCTAGTGACTGTTTCTTTTGCCATGCAGAAGCTATGGAATTTGATTAGGTCCCATTTGTCTATTTTGGCTTTTGTTTCCAATGCTTTTGGTGTTTTGTTCATGAAGTCCTTGCCTACTCCTATGTCCTGAATGGTTTTGCCTAGATTTTCTGTTTTATATGAACTCTAATTCGGTTATCGCTGAGTAATACACACCTGGTGGAGTGTCAGAAGTTTATTTGCTATGGACAGTCATACATAACCTTTTTGATTAATGCACAAATGGATAATAATGAGGAGTCTATGTCATATGGCTCCTTTTTCACACCAACAGTGAATAACACACACGTGGAGTAATTAGAAGTCCTTTCATATGGCCCCTCTTTCACAGCCTCACTAAATATTACACACTTCAGACATCGTATGGAGTATACTTTTTATGGCCACTAATCCAGAGAGTCACTGAATAATGCACACGTGTGGAATAGAAGTCTCTTTCCTGTGGCCACTCATTAAGAGCATCACTAAAGGCACACACCTGAAAAAATATTCAGGATTTACTTTTATCAGCACATTCAGAGTTTCACTACGTAACGCACACATGTGGAATAGTCAGGAGACTTTTTCATGTGGCTCTCTTTCGGAGTGTCACTGAATAATGTGGTGTAGGCAGGAGTCTATGACATGTAGACACAGATTCAGAGTCTCAGTGCATAAGAGAGACCCTTGATATAGTAAAGAATCTAATTAATATGGCCATCTCTGCTGAGACTCACTGAATAATACATACCTGGAGAATAATTTGGAGTCTATTTTCGATGGACGTTCATTCAGAGCCTCGGTAAATAATGTGGAGTAGGCAGGAGTCAATTTCATTTGGACACTCATTCATAGCCTCAGTGGATCATATGCACGTGTGGATTAGTTAGGATTCCATTTCATATGGCCACTCACTCATAACCTCAGTAAATAATGTACAAATGTAAATTACTCTGCAGTCTTCTTTATATAGCAACTCATTCAGAGATTCACTGAATAACACAAATATTAAAGATAAACAGCATCCTGTTTCATATGGTCTCACAAGAAGAGTCTCACTGAGTAACAGAAACCTGGGGAAGTGTTAGGAGTCTACTTTATATAGCCTCTTATTTACTACCCCAGGGAATAATGCACACGTGTGGAATAGACATCAGTCTATTGTATATGGCCACAAAATCAAAGCCTGTGTGAGTAATACACAACTTTGGAATACTAACTAGTCTATTCCATATGCCCAAATATTTAGAGTCAGACTCAAAAATACACACCTGTGGTCTAGACAGGTAACAAATTTATATGGCCAAAGGTTCAGAGCTTCAGTGAATAATACATACCTGAGGAATATTTAGTATGCTATTAATTATTTAGTATGCTATTACATGTGGCATTTATTTCAGTGCTTCATTATATATATAAGGAACACCTGTATTGTAGTCAAAATTCTATTTTGTATAGCCACATATTCAGAGCTTAAATGAATAACATACACCTTGGGGAAATTCAGGATTCTATTTCGTATAGCCACTCATTTTGAGCCGAATGCAAAAACGCAAGCCTAAGGAGTATTCAGGAGTCGCTATATTATGGCCACTCATTCAGAGTCTCACAGAATAATACAGACCTATGGAAATGTCAGGGGTGTATTTCACATGGCCACTTATTCAAATCCTCAGTGAAGAATCTTATGTATCTGGAAAATACTCAGGAATCTGTTATATATAGCCGCTTATTCAGAATCTCAATGCACAAGTCACACTTGGGGAACATACTTGAGACTATTTGATATGACCGTACACCCACCGTTTCAGTGAAAAATGCAGAGCTGAGAAATAGTCAAGAGGATAGAGTCAGGAGTCTATTTTATGTGGTCACTCATTCAGAAACTCCCGAAAGAATACACACCTTGGAAATAGTCAGAGTCCAGGTCATATGACCACTCAATCTCATCATTATTGAATAATGCACAATGGGGCAATAGTAAGGAGTCTATTTTATTTAGCCTATTATTCAAAGCTGAAGTGCATAATAAACAGCTGTGGAGAAATGAAGACCCTATTTAAGGTAAACCTAAATTAAGGAGATTCGTGAATGACATACACATATGTGACTGACAGTAGACTATTTGATATTAACACTCATGCAGAACCTCTTCGAACAGACCACATGTGTGGAATAATTACTTGTATGTTTCACATGGTGATTCGTTTGAAGAATAAAAGAATAGCGCACACCCTGTGGAGTAAAATGGGGTCTATTTTATAAGGCCAATCTTTCAGTGTTGTAGTGAATAATATGTATATCTGATAAGTCAGGAATCTCTTTCACATGGGCACTCGTTCAGACGCTCTGTGAATAATACTTTCCTCAGAAACAGTCAAGTGTCTACTTCAAATGCATAGATATTCAGAGGCTCTGTAATTAATGATCACCTGGGAAATCACCTAAGACTCTTTTTTGTGCCCACTTTCTCAGAGACTCATTCAATAATAAACACCTGGGGAGGAGTTAAGTGTCTACTTCATGTAGCCACTCATTTAGAGCCTCCGTGAGTAATTCACACCAGTGTAATAGTCGAGCATTTTTTATATGGTCACTCATTCTGTGCCTCCCTGAATGATACATACCTGGAGAATCCTCATGATTCTATTTTATACTACCACTCATTTAATACCTTATTGAATAATTCACAATGGAGCAAGAGTCAGGTGTCTATTTAATAGTCAGGCCTCTCATTCAAAGTTTCAGTGAATAATAAACCTCTATGGAGAAATCAGGAGGCTGTTAATGATATCTATGAATTAAGTACCTTCCTGAATGATACACACCTGGGTGATAGTCAGGAGTCTATTTTATCTTATTTTTGTAAGAAGGAAAGGAAAAGAGATGAAGAAAAAGAGGGAGAGAGAACAGGAATGTTGCTTTATTCTATGAATGGGTATTTATAATGCCTGATCATTATTTTGTGTATTTTAAGTGGAGAATGAATATTTTACATATCTAAAGTGCAGACCTCTTCAAGTGCTTATTAAGTTTACTTGTTACTGATCTGAGTTCAGATTCTGGATATCCTTATTAATTTTCTGTCTCGTTGAGTCTAATTTTTTTTTTTAATTTTTATTGCATTATAGGTTTTGGGGTACATGTGCAGAACGTGTAAAATAGTTGCATAGGTACACACATGGCAGTGTGTTTTTCTGCCTTCCTCCCCTTCACCCACACTTGGCATTCATCCCCAGGCTATCCCTCCCCAGCCCCCCCCGCGCTGTCCCTTTCCCATTCCCCCCAATAGACGCCAGTGTATTGTAGATCGCCTCTCTGTGTCCATGTGTTCTCATTTTTCTCACCCACCTATGAGTGAGTATATGCGGTATTTCTTTTTCTGTTCATCATCACTGGTAATTAGAGAGATGCAAATCAAAACCACATTGGGATACCATCTCATGCCAATTAGAATGGCGATCATTAAAAAATCTGGAGACAGCAGATGCTGGAGAGGATGTGGAGAAATAGGAACACTCTTACACTGTTTGTGGGGGTGTAAATTAGTTCAACCATTGTGGAAGACAGTGTGGCGATTCCTCAGGGACCTAGAAATAGAAATTCCATTTGACCCAGCAATCCCATTACTGGGTATATATCCAAAGGACTATAAATCGTTCTACTATAAGGACACATGCACACGAATGTTCATTGCAGCACTGTTTACAATAGCAAAGAACTGGAACCAACCCAGATGCCCAACGATGATAGACTGGATTGGGAAAATGTGGCACATATACACCATGGAATATTATGCAGCAATCAAAAGTGATGAGTTTGTGTCCTTTGTAAGGACATGGATGAATCTGGAGTCTTAATTTCTTTATGGGTCTTATGTATCTGGGTGTTAGGATGCATTGATCCTTATACCACTCTATCTTTGTTGGTTTGAAATCTGTTTTATCAAATGCATGAATTGCAACTCCTTTTTGTTTATTTATTTGTTTTTGTTTTCCATTTTGTTGGTAAATCTGTCTCCAACCCTTTGTTTTGAGTTTTTGTGTATCTTTGGATATAAAATTTGTCTGGATATAGTATACCATTAGGTTTTGGCTGTGTATTTTGATTGGGGATTTTAGTCGATTTCAATTTAAGATTACTGCCATTTGATGTTAACTGTCTATTTTATCCATTCATTGATGTGAATTCTTCTTTATGTTGATGCTCTTTAATTTTTGGTATATTTTTAGAAAGGCTAATACTGGTTGTTCCTTTCTGTGTGTAATGCTTCTTTCAGAAGTTTTTGTAAAGCAGGCCTGGTGGTAATAAAATCTCTGAGTACTTGCTTGTTCATAAAGAATTTTATTTTTCCTTCAATTTTAAAACTTAGTTTGGCAGGATATGAAATTCTGGGCTGAAAGTTCTGTTCTTTAAAGATATTCAATATCAGCCCCCACTCTCTTCTGGCTTGTAGGGTTTCTGCTGAGAGATCTGCTGTAAGTCTAATAGGTTTCCCTTTGTGGGTAACCTGACCTTTCTCTCTTGCTGCCCTTAATATTTTCTCCTTTGTTTCAACCCTTTTGAATCTAATGATTATGTGTCATGGGGTTGCTCTTCTTAAGGAATATCTTTGTGGTGTTCTCTGTATTACCGGAGGGTTAATAGTGTCCTGCTTTGCTAGATTGAAACAATTCTCCTGGATAATATCCTAAAGAGTATTTTCCAGCTGAGATTCATTCTCTCCATCACATTCAGGTACACCTATCAAACGTAGATTAGGTCTTTTTACATAGTCCCATAATTCTTGGAGACATTGCTCATTCCTTTTAATCCTTTTTTCTCTATTCTTGTCTTGTTTTATTTCATTAAATTGGTCTTCGACCTCTGATATTCTTTCTTCTGCTTGATCAATTCGGCTATTCAAACTTGTGCATATTTCACTAAGTTCTCATGTTGTATTTTTCAACTCCATTAGTTCATTTATATTCCTCTCTATATTGTCCATTCTTTTTAACATTTCATTAAACCTTTGTTCAAAGTTCTTAATTTTTTTCATTGGGTTAAAACAAGTTGTTTCAACTCTCAAAAACTTTTTATCATCCACCTTTTAAAGCCTACTTCAGATACTGGAACACAGTCCTCTTCTATTAGGGCTTGTTCTGTTGCTGATGAGAAATTGCTATCCCCTGTAGAGGAACAGGTGTTCTGACTTTCTGTCTTTTCAGCCTGTTTAGGCTGTTTTTTTCCCTTTATTGCGATTTTATCCATCTGATATCTTTACAATTAGCGCCTTTATGATTAAGTTCCTGAGAGGATGTCCAATTTATTGATTCCCAGTGCTGGAATCCGAGCAACAGACTGCACTGGACAAAACAGCAGCGATAAGACTGATGGTACACTTCTGCCTGGGAATCTCTGGTCTGGCTTCCTTCTTGAGTCCGCAACAAGCGGCTCTGTCTTCATGGAGCTCCAAACACCAGTCAATAGGGGAACCAGTCCCACTCACTGTACACGAAGAGCTGCCGTGCCGAGGCGACGACAAAACCGCTGCGATGGCCACAGAAGCTGCGCTGGCGACCCGCGGGGCTCCTCCACTGGAAATCTTCTGGTCCGTGGGTGATGAAAAATCCTCTGAAAATGTGGCATCCTCACGTTTTCTGAGCTTTCACTGGGAGCTACAATCCCGAGCTGTTAGCGATCAGCTATCTTGGATCTCTCTCTCAGGAGTCTATTTTATATGAACTCGAATTCCGGGCATCTCTGAGTAATACACACCTGGGGGACTGTCAGGAGTTTATATGGTATGGACACTCATACATAACATGTTTGAATAATGCACACATGGAGAATAATTGGTAGTCTATGTGATACAGCTCCTCATTCAGACAAACACTGAATAATGCACATGTGGACTAATTAGTAGTCCGATTCATATGGCCCCTCTTTTGGAGCCTAACTGAATATTACAAACTTGTGATATCGTCTGAAGTCTATTTTTTATGACCACTAATCCAGGGAGTTACTGAATAATGAACACCTGTGGAATAGTCAGAAGTCTCTTTCCTGTGGCCAGTCGTTGAGAGCCTCACTAAATGTACACACATGAAAATATATTCAGGATTTACTTTATTCCCCACATTCAGAGTCTCATTACATAACACACACCTGTGGAATAGTCAGGAGACTTTTTCATGTGGCCTCTGATTCAGAGTGTCACTGAATAATGTGGTGTAGTCAGGAGTTTATGTCATGTAGACACAGATTCAGAGGCTCAGTGAATAAGAGAGACCCTTGATATAGTAAAGAGTCTAATTAATATGGCCAACTCTGCTGAGCCTCACTGAATAATACATACATGGAGAATAATTTGGAGTCTATTTTTGATGGACATTCATTCAGAGCATCGGTAAATAATGTGGAGTAGCCAGGAGTCTATTTCATTTGGACACTCACTCATAGCCTCAGTGGATAACATGCATGTGTGGATTAGTCAGAATTCCATTACATGTGTCCACGGACTCTTAAGCTCAGTAAATAATGCACAATTGTAAAATACTCAGCAGTCTCTTTTATATAGCAACTCATTCACAGATTCACTGAATAATACAAATATTAAAGATAGACAGCATTCTGTTTCATATGGTCTCACAAGAAAAGCCTCACTGAGTAACAGAAACCTGGGGAAGTGTTAGGAGTCTACTTTATATAGCCTCTCATTTACTACCTACGGGAATAATGAACACGTGTAGAATAGACACCAGTGCATTTTATATGGCCACAAAATCAAAGCCTGTGTGAGTAATACACAACTTTGGAATAGTCACTAGTCTATTCCATATGGCCAAATATTTAGTCAGACTCAAAAATACACGCCTGTGTTCTATACAGGAAACAATTTTATATGGACAAAGTTTCAGAGCCTGAGAGAATAATACATACCTGAGGATTATATTGTATGCTATCACATGTGGCATCTATTTCAGTGCTTTATGAAATAAGGAACTCCTTTGTTGTAGTCTGAATTCTATTGTGTAGAGCCACATATTCAGAGCCTAACTGAATAACGTAAACCTTGCGGAATGTCAGGATTCTATTTTGTATAGCCACTCATTTAGGGCCGAATGTAAAACAGAAGCCTAAAGACTATTCAGGAGTCTCTATATTATGGCCACTCATTCAGAGCCTCACAGAATAATACAGACCTATGGAAACGACAGGGGTGTATGTCTCATGGCCACTTATTCATATACTCAATGAAGAATCGTGTATATCTGGAAAATATTCGTGAATCTATTATATGTAGCCACTTATTCAGAGTCTCACTGAATAAGTCACACCTTGGGAACAGACTAGAGAATATTTGATATGACCAGACACCCACCATCTCAGTGAAAAATGCAGAGCTGCGAAATAGTCAAGAGGATAAAGTCAGGAGTCTATTTTATGTGGTCACTCAATCAGAAACTCCTAAAAAAATACACACCTCCGGAATAATCAGAGTCCAGGTCATATGGCCACTCAATCACAGCATTACCAAATAATGCACAATGGGGCAATAGTAAGGAGTCTATTTAATGTAGCCTATCATTCAGAGCTTAAGTGCATAATAAGCAGCTGTGGAGAAATGAAGACCCTATTCAAAATAGTCCCAAATTTAGCAGCTTCGTGAATGACATACACATATGTGAGGGTCAGGAAACTATTTGATATAAACACTGATAAAGAACCTCTTCGAATACTGCACATGTGTGGAATAATCACGTGTATATTTCACATGGTGTTTCGTTTGGAGGGTAAAAGAATAACGTACACCTGTGGAGTAAAATGGGGTATATTTTATAAGGCCACTCTTTCAGGGATTTTCTGAATTATATGTGTATCTGATAAGTTAGGAATATCTTTCACATGAGCACTCGTTCAGAGCCTCTGTGAATAATACTTTCCTCAGAAACAGTCAAGGGTCTGCTTCAAATGGCTGCACATTCAGAGTCTCTGTAAGTAATGAACACCTGGGAAATACACCTGAAACTCTTTTTTGTGCCCACTTAATCACAGACTCAGTTAGTAATAAACACGTGGGAAAGAGTTAAGTATCTACTTCATTTAGCCACACAATTAGTGCCTCAGTGAATAATTCATACGAGGGTAATATTCCAGCATTTTTTATATGGCCACTCATTCTGTGCCTCCCTTAATGATACACACCTGGGGAATCCTCACGATTCTGTTTCATAGTACCGCTCATTTAGACCCTTATTGAATAATTCACAATGGAGCAATAGTCAGGTGTCTATTTTATAGTCAGACCTGTCATTCAAAGTTTCAGTGAATAATAAACTTCTATGGAGGAATCAGGAGGCTGTTTCAGATATCCACAAAATAAGTGTCTTCCTGAATGATACACACATGGGTGATAGTCAGGATTCTATTTTATATGAACTCTAATTCTGGGTATCACTGAGTAAAGCACACCTGGGGGAGTGTCAGAAGTTTATTTGGTATGGACACTAACACATAATCTGTTTGAATAATGCACACATGGAGAAAAATTAAATGTCTCTTTCATATGGCTCCACATTCAAACAAACAGTGAATAACGCACAAATGGAGAAAATAAAAGTCCGTTTCATATGGCCCATATTTCACCACCTCACTGAATATTACACACTTAAGATATCATCTGGAGTCTATTTTTTATGGCCACTAATCCAGGGAGTCACTGAATAATGCACACCTGTGGAATAGTCAGAAGTTTCTTTCCTATGGCCACTCATTGAGAGCTTCACTAAATGTACACACCTGGAAAATTATTAAGGATGTACTTTTATCCCCTCATTCAGAGTGTCACTAAGTAATGAAAACCTGTGGAAGAGTCAGGAGACTTCCTCATGTGGCCTCTCTTTCAGAGTTTCACTGAATAATGTGGTGCAGTCAGGAGTCTATGTCATCTAGACACAGATTCAGAGATTCAGTGAATAAGAGAGACACTTGATATATTAAAGAGTCTAATTAACATGGCCATATCTGCTGAGTGTCACTGAATAATACATACATGGAGAATAATTTGGAGTCTATTTTCTATTGACTTTCATTCAGAGCCTCGGTAAATAGTCTGCAGTCGCCAGGAATCTTTTTTATTTGAACACACATTCATAGCCTCAGTGGATAATACACACATTTGGATTACACAGGATTTAATCTCATATAGCCACTGACTCGATTCCTCAGTAAATAATGCACGAATGTAAAGTACTCAGCAGTTTATTTTATATAGCAACTCATTCAAAAATTCACTGAATAATACAAATATTAAAGATAGAAAGCATCCTGTTTTATATGATCTCACAAGAGCCTCACTGAGTAACAGAAACCTGGGGAAGTGTTAGGAGTCTACTTTATATAGCCTCTCATTTACTACCTAAGGGAATAATGAACACGTGTAGAACAGACACCAGTGTATTTTATATGGCCACAAAATCAAAGCCTGTGTGAGTAATACACAACTTTAGAATAGTCACTAGTCTATTCCACATGGCCAAATATTTAGTCAGACTCAAAAATACATACCTGTGTTCTATACAGGAAACAATTTTATATGGACAAAGTTTCAGAGCCTGAGAGAATAATACATACCTGAGGATTATATTGTATGCTATTACATGTGGCATCTATTTCAGTGCTTTATGAAATAAGGAACTCCTTTGTTGTAGTCCGAATTCTATTGTGTAGAGCCACATATTCAGAGCCTAACTGAATAACATAAACCTTGGGGAATGTCAGGATTCTATTTTGTATAGCCACTCATTTAGGGCCGAATGTAAAACAGAAGCCTAAAGACTATTCAGGAGTCTCTATATTATGGCCACTCATTCAGAGCCTCACAGAATAATACAGACCTATGGAAACGACAGGGGTGTATGTCTCATGGCCACTTATTCATATCCTCAATGAAGAATCGTGTATATCTGGAAAATACTCGTGAATCTATTATATGTAGCCACTTATTCAGAGTCTCACTGAATAAGTCACACCTTGGGAACAGACTAGAGAATATTTGATATGACCAGACACCCACCATCTCAGTGAAAAATGCAGAGCTGCGAAATAGTCAAGAGGTTAAAGTCAGGAGTCTATTTTATGTGGTCACTCAATCAGAAACTCCCAAAAAAAACACACCTCCGGAATAATCAGAGTCCAGGTCATATGGCCACTCAATCACAGCATTACCGAATAATGCACAATGGGGCAATAGTAAGGAGTCTACCTAATGTAGCCTATCATTCAGAGCTTAAGTGCATAATAAGCAGCTGTGGAGAAATGAAGACCCTATTCAAAATAGTCCCAAATTTAGCAGCTTCGTGAATGACATACACATATGTGAGGGTCAGGAAACTATTTGATATAAACACTGATAAAGAACCTCTTCGAATACTGCACATGTGTGGAATAATCACTTGTATATTTCACATGGTGATTCGTTTGGAGGGTAAAAGAATAACGTACACCTGTGGAGTAAAATGGGGTATATTTTATAAGGCCACACTTTCAGGGATTTTCTGAATTATATGTGTATCTGATAAGTTAGGAATATCTTTCACATGAGTACTCGTTCAGAGCCTCTGTGAATAATACTTTCCTCAGAAACAGTCAAGGGTCTGCTTCAAATGGCTGCACATTCAGAGTCTCTGTACGTAATGAACACCTGGGAAATACACCTGAAACTCTTTTTTGTGCCCACTTAATCACAGACTCAGTTAATAATAAACACGTGGGAAAATGTTAAGTATCTACTTCATTTAGCCACACATTTAGTGCCTCAGTGAGTAATTCATACGAGGGTAATATTCCAGCATTTTTTATATGGCCACTCATTCTGTGCCTACCTTAATGATACACACCTGGGGAATCCTCAAGATTCTATTTCATAGTACCACTCATTTAGACTCTTATTGAATAATTCACAATGGAGCAATAGTCAGGTGTCTATTTTATAGTCAGACCTGTCATTCAAAGTTTCAGTGAATAATAAACTTCTATGGAGGAATCAGGAGGCTGTTTCAGATATCCACAAAATAAGTGTCTTCCTGAATGATACACACATGGGTGATAGTCAGGATTCTATTTTATATGAACTCTAATTCTGGGTATCACTGAGTAAAGCACACCTGGGGGAGTGTCAGAAGTTTATTTGGTATGGACACTAACACATAATCTGTTTGAATAATGCACACATGGAGAAAAATTAAATGTCTCTTTCATATGGCTCCACATTCAAACAAACAGTGAATAACGCACAAATGGAGAAAATAAAAGTCCGTTTCATATGGCCTATATTTCACCGCCTCACTGAATATTACACACTTAAGATATCGTCTGGAGTCTATTTTTTATGGCCACTAATCCAGGGAGTCACTGAATAATGCACACCTGTGGAATAGTCAGAAGTTTCTTTCCTATGGCCACTCATTGAGAGCTTCACTAAATGTACACACCTGGAAAATTATTAAGGATGTACTTTTATCCCCTCATTCAGAGTGTCACTAAGTAATGAAAACCTGTGGAAGAGTCAGGAGACTTCCTCATGTGGCCTCTCTTTCAGAGTTTCACTGAATAATGTGCTGTAGTCAGGAGTCTTTGTCATATAGACACAGATTCAGAGATTCAGTGAATAAGAGAGACACTTGATATAGTAAAGAGTCTAATTAACATGGCCATATCTGCTGAGTGTCACTGAATAATACATACATGGAGAATAATTTGGAGTCTATTTTCTATTGACTTTCATTCAGAGCCTCGGTAAATAGTCGGCAGTCGCCAGGAATCTTTTTTATTTGAACACACATTCATAGCCTCAGTAGATAATACACACATTTGGATTACACAGGATTTAATCTCATATAGCCACTGACTCGATTCCTCAGTAAATAATGCACGAATGTAAAGTACTCAGCAGTTTATTTTATATAGCAACTCATTCAAAAATTCACTGAATAATACAAATATTAAAGATAGAAAGCATCCTGTTTTATATGATCTCACAAGAGCCTCACTGAGTAACAGAAACCTGGGGAAGTGTTAGGAGTCTACCTTATATAGCCTTTCATTTACTACCTCAGGGAATAATGCACACGTATGGAAAAGACACTAGTCTATTTTATATGACCACAAAATCAAAGACTGTGTGAGTAATACACCACTTTATAATAGTCACTAGTCTATTCCATATGACCAAATATTGAGAGTCAGACTCAAAATTACACACCTGTGGTTTAGACAGGTAACAATTTTATATGGCGAAAGTTTCAGAGCCTCAGAAAATAATACATACCTGAGGAATATTTAGTATGCTATTACTTGTGGCATCTATTTCAGTGCTTCATTAAATAAGAAACACTTGTATTGTAGTCAGAATTCTATTTGGTATAGCCATATATTCAGAGCCTAACTGAATAACATGTGACTTGTGGAAAGTCAGAATTCTATTTCTTATAGCCACCCATTTAGATGCGAATATAAAAACGCAAGCCTATGGAGAATTCGAAATTCTCTATATTATGGCCAATCATTCAGAGCCTCACGGAATAATACAGAACTATGGAAACGTCCGGGGTGTATTTCACATGGCCACTTATTTAAATCCTCAGTGAAGAATCTTATATATGTGGAAAATACTCAGGAATATATTATATATAGCCACTTATTCAGAGTGTCAGTGCACAGGTCACATCGGGAGAACAGACTAGAGACTATTTGACATAACCATAAAACCACCATCCCAGTGAAAATTGCAGAGCTGAGAAATAGTCAAGGTGTTAGAGTCAGGAGTCTATTTTATGTGGTCGCTCATTCAGAAACTCCCGAAAGAATACACACCTAGGAAATAGTCAGGGTCCAAGTCATATGGCCACTCAATCACAGCATTACCAAATAATGCACAATGCAGCAATAGTAAGGAGTCTATTTCATTTAGCCTATCATTCAGAGCTTAAGTGCATAATAAATAGCTGTGGAGAAATGACGACCCTATTTAAAGTAGGCACAAATTAAACAGCTTCGTGAATGACATACACATACATGATGATCAGGAGACTATTTGATATAAACACTCATACAGAGCCACTTTGAATACTGCACATGTGTGGAATAATCACTTGTATATTTCACATGGTGATTCGTTTGGAGGGTAAAAGAATAACACACACCTGTGGAGTAAAATGGGTTCTATTATATAAGGCCACTCTTTCAGTGTTTTTTTGTGAATAATATATATATATCTGATAAGTCAGGGATGTCTTTTACATGGGCACTCATTCAGAGCCTCTGTGAATAATACTTTCCTCAGAAACTGTCAAGTGTCTACTTCAAATGGCTACACATTCAGAGTCTCTGTAAGTAATGAACACCTGGACAATACACCTGATACACTTTTTTGTGCCCACTTACTCAGAGACTCATTCAATAATAAACACCTGGGGAAGACTTAAGTATCTACTTCATGTAGCCACTCATTTAGAGTCTCAGTGAGTAATCCACACCAGGGTAATAGTTGAGAATTTCTTTTTTTTTTTTTTTTTTTTTTTTTTTTTTTTTTTTATTACTTTATTTATTTATTTATTTATTTTTTTTTTTTTAATTTTTTTTTTTTATTGCATTATAGGTTTGGGGGTACATGTGCAGAACGAGCAAGATAGTTGCATAGGTACACACATGGCAGTGTGCTTTGCTGCTTTCCTCCCCTTCACCCACACTTGGTATTCATCCCCAGGCTATCCCCCCGAGCCCCCCCCTGCTGTCCCTCCCCCATTCCCCCCAACAGTCCCCAGTGTATAGTAGACCGCCTCTCTGTGTCCACATGTTCTCATTTTTCTCACCCACCTATGAGCGAGTATATGCGGTATTTCTTTTTCTGTTCTTGTGTCAGTTTGCTGAGAATGATGTTCTCCAGATTCATCCATGTCCCTACAAAGGACACAAACTCATCATTTTTGATTGCTGCATAATATTCCATGGTGTATATGTGCCACATTTTCCTCATTCTGTGCCTTTCTGAATGATGCACACCTGGGAAATCCTTATGATTCTATTTCATACTACCACTCATTTAGAACCTTATTGAATAATTCACAATGGAGCAATAGTCAGGTGTCTATTTAATAGTCAGGCCTCTCATTCAAAGTTTCAGTGTCTCATTCAAAGTCCAATAATAAATTTCTGGACTTCCAAGATGGCGTCATAGAGGCAACTCCAGATTGCAGCTCTCAGTGAAGGTGCAGAGGGTGAGTCCTAGCCGCATTCTCAGACAGAACATTTTTGCCCACAGAATGTTCAAAGTCCCAGGTGTGGAAGAGACATGGGATGCTAGCACAGCCTGCTTGAGTGACTGCTTCGGCCGGTTCCATAGCGCAGCGGCACAGGGCACAAAACTCACTGGTCCGGGTGCCCTGTTAAACCGGCAATCTGAGATTTGGAAGGGCAGATTGGCATGTCCATCTGATTGAATGGGACTTAGACAATGAGCCAGACCAGGAGATTCCTGGGAAACCTAATCTGAGCCGATGCAGTGGGCAGCAGCAAGGGAGATTGCATGGATCCCAGTGTTTTATCAGCAGGCTAAAGGGGCACCAGTGAGAGTGTCAACCGTTCAGCTTGGGGAGAGGAAGAGGGAGAGAGAGAGGATGGACTCTGAGGCAGAGAGCTGGGTGATCGGGCTCAGCGGGTCCCACCGTGACGGCGACAAGCAGGGCAGCGATTGGAGGTGCTCAGGGCTGAGAGTTTTGCTGCCAGCATCTAGGACGGTGCAGCCTGGTGCGGGAGGTGTGTCTGCCACTACTGATGCAATCTTCCCCTACTGAAGTACCGCCCAGGGCTGACGCAGCCTGCTGTTGCCATGGCAACCTGCCATAACAGAGAGACTCCACCAGCAGGGCGGGGAAAGCCACAGCAGGGTGGAGCAAGCCACAGCAGAACAGAGCCTGGCAGCAACAGGGCAGACCCACGCTAGTAGGGTGGAGCCCTGGCAGGAAAATAGTGAATAGACTGCCACCTACCTGGGCAAGACAGTGCAACAGATACTCATAAAGAAAGCCCCAAATCCCTGAGACAGAGCATATAAGGAGAAAAAAAGGGGGGGTTTTATGAGTTCAATTGCAGCAGATATAAACACATTCTCCCAGCAACGCTGAATGAACAACGGATCTCACATCTCAGCACTGGAGCTCCTATAAAGAACAGACCATCTCCTCAAGCAGCTCCCTGACCCTTGTATATCCAAAGAGCCATCACCCCCAAAAAGGACTAATAAGGCTGACATTTGGCGGGCATCATTCTGAAACAGAGATAGCAGAAGAAGAAAATGGTAGCATCGCTCACTGTTCCACAGCTGCCACAGGTGTACCCCAGACAAGCAGGGCCTGGAGTGGAACACAGAACTCATACAGCAGAGGGGCTAGACCATTACAAGGAAAACTAAGTAACAGAAATACCTCATCATCAACAACCTGGGTGTCCACACAGAGACCCAATTGAAAAATCAGCAACTACTAAGATGACAGGTGGATAAATCCATAAAGATGGGAAGAAACCAGCGCAAAAAGGAGGAAAACACGCCAAAACAAAACACTTCACCTCCTACAAAGGACCAAAACTCGTCACCAGCAAGGGAACAAAGCTGGACGGAGAATGAGTGTGACAAAATGACGGAATAAGACTTCAGAAAGTGGATAATGAGAAACTTCAGTGAGATAAAACAACCTATTCTAAATCAGGGCAAAGAAACTAAGAACCTTGAAAAAAGATTTGAAAAAAGATTCGAGAAAATGATAACAAGAATGGAGAACATAGAGAGGAATATGAATGAATTGAAGAAGCTGAAAAACACAACATGAGAATTTCACGAAGCATGCACAAGTTTAAACAGCTGAATTGACCAAGCAGAAGAAAGAATATCAGAAGTCGAAGATCAACTCAATGAAATAAAACGAGAAACCACGATCAAAAAAAAAAGTGCAAAAAGGAATGAACAAAATCTCCAAGAAATTTGGTACTATGTGAAGAGACCCAACCTACGTTTGATAGGGGTACCAGAATGTGATGAAGAGAATGGATCCAAGCTGGAAAACACTCTTCAAGATATTATCCCGGAAAATTTCCCGAACCTAGAAAGACAGGTCAATACTCAACTTCAGGAAATACAGAGAACACCACAAATATATTCTGCAAGAAGAGCAACCCAAAGGCACATAATCATCAGATTCACCAGGGTTTAAATGAAGGAGAAAATACTAAGGGCAGCCAGAGAGAAAGGTCGGGTCACCCACAAAGTGAAGCTCGTCAGACTCACAGCAGATCTCTCGGCAGAGACTCTACAAGCCAGAAGAGAGTGAGGGCCAATATTCAACATCCCTAAGGAAAAGATTTTTCAACCCAGAATTTCATATCCAGCCAAACTGAGATTCATAAGTGAAGGAAAAATAAAATCCTTCATGAACAAGCAAGTACTCAGAGATTTTGTCACCACTAGGCCTACTTTACAAGAGCTCCTGAAAGAGGCACTACACATAGAAAGATACAACCAGTACTACCCATCCAAGAAGCATACCAAATGCTAAAGAGCATCAACAAAATAAAGAATCTACATGAACCAATAGGCAAAACAGCCAGCTGGCATAAAAATGGCAGTTTCAAATTCACACATAACAATATTAACCCTAAATGTAAATGGGCTAAATGCACCAATCAAAAGACACAGACTGGCAAATTGGATAAAAAGCCAAAACCCGTCTGTGTGCTGTACCCAGGAAACCCACCTCTCATGCAAGGATACACAAAGGCTCAAAATAAAGGGATGGAGGAAGATTTACCAAGCAAATGGAGAGCAAAAGAAGCAGGAGTTGCAATTCTCGTCTCCGATAAAATGGACTTTAAAGCAACAAAGATCAAAAGGGACAAAGGAGGTCATTACATAATGGTAAAAGGATCCATACAACGAGAAGAGCTAACGATTCTAAATATATATAGACCCAATGCAGGAGCACCCCCATATATAAGGCAAGTTCTTAATGACTTACAAAAAGACATAGACTCCCACACAATAATATTTGGAGACTTTAACACTCCACTGTCAATATCAGACAGATCAACTGGACAGAAAATTAACAAGGATATCCAGGACTTGAACTCAGACCTGGAACAAGCAAACCTGAGAGATATTTACAGAACTCTCCACCCCAAATCTACACAATATACATTCTTCTCAGCACCACATCACACCTACTCCAAAATTGACCACATAATTGGAAGTAAAGCACTCCTCAGCAAATGCAAAACAACGGAAATCATAACAAACAGTCCCTCAGACCATAGGGCAATGAAGTTGGAACTCAGAATTCAGAAAATAACTCAGAACCGCACAGCTTCATGGGAACTGAACAACTGGCTCTTGAATGTTGATTGGATAAACAATGAAATGAAGGCAGATATAAAGAAATTCTTCAAAACGCACGAGAATGAAGACACAACGTACCAGAATCTCTGGGACACATTTAAAGCAGTCTGTAGAGGAAAATATATAGCAATAAGTGCCCACATGAGAAGAGTGGGGAGAATCAAAATGGTCACCCTATCGTCAAAAGTGAAAGAGCTAGAGAAGCAAGATCAAAAAAAGCTTAAAACCTAGCCGAAGGCAAGAAATAACTAAGATCAGAGCAGAACTGAAGGAGAGAGAGACGACAAAAACCCTTCAACATATCAACAAATTCTAGAGCTTGTGTTTTGAAAAGATCAACAAAATAGGCAGACCACTAGCCAGACTGATAAAAAAGAAAAGAGAGAACAACCAAATAGATGCAATAAAAAACGATAAAGGAGCAATCACCACAGATTCAACAGAAATTCAAACCATCATCAGAAAATACTACAAACAACTCTATGCACATAAACTAGTAAAGGAAAAAAAGTATAAATTCCTGGACGCCTGTGTCCTCCCAAGCCTAAACCAGGAGGAAGCTGAAACTATAAAGAGACCAATAACAAGGTCTGAAGTTGAGGCAGCAATTAAGAACCTACCACACAAAAAAGCCCAGGTCCAGATGGGTTCACAGCCGAATTCTACCAGATACACAAAGAGGATCTAGTACCATTCATTCTGAAACTATTCCAAATATTTCAAAAAAGGGAACCCTTCCCAAATTATTTTATGAGACCAAAATCATCCTGATACTGAAACCTGGCAGAGACCAACAAGAAAATAAAACTTCAGGCCAATATCCATGATGTACATAGATGCAAAAATCTTCAATAAAATACTGGCAAACTGATTGCAACAGCACATAAAAAAACTTATCCATCATGATCAAGTAGGATTCATCCCGGGGATGCAAGGCTGGTTCAACATACGCAAATCTATGAATGTAATTCACCACATAAAGAGAAGCAAAAACAAAAACCACATGATTATCTCAATCGTCGTAGAGAAGGCATTTGACAAAATTCAACAGCCCTTTATGCTAAAAGCCCTCAATAAACTCGGTATTGATGGAACATATCTCAAAGTAATAAAATCAATTTATGAGAAACCAACAGCCAATATCATACTGAATGGGCAAACACAAAAAGCATTCCCTCTGAAATCTGGCGCTAGACAAGGATGTCCTCTCTCACCACTCCTATTCAACATAGTACTAGAAGTTCTAGCCAGAGCAATCAGGCAAGAAAAAGAAATGAAAGGTATTCAAATTTGAAAGGTGGAAGCCAAATTGTCTTTATTTGCAGACGGCATGGTAGTATACTTAGAAGAACCCATCACCTCAGCCCAAAAGCTCCTGAAACGGATAAGCAACTTCAGCAAAGTCTCAGGATATAAAATCAATGTGCAAAAATCACAAACATTCCTATACACTAATAACAGACTTAAAGAGAACCAAATCAAGAACAAACTGCCATTCACAATTGCTACAAAGGAAATAAAATACCTAGGAATACAACTCACAAGGAATGTAAGGGACCTCTTCAAGAAAAACAACAAACTACTGCTCAACGAAATAAGAGAGGACACAAACAGATGGAGAAACATTCCATGTTCGTGGTTAGGAAGAATCAATATCGTGAAAATGGCTATACTGCCCAAAGTAATTTACACAATCAATGCTATCCCCATCAAACTACCATTGAATTTCTTCACAGAACTAAAAAAAAACACCATGAATTTTATATGGAACCAAAAGAGAGTCCGCATAGACAAGTCAATTATAAGCAAAAAGAACACTGCGGGAGGCATCACACTACCAGACTTCAAACTATACTACAAGGCTACAGTAATCAAAACAGCATGGTACTCGTACCAAAACAGAGATATAGACCAATGGAACAGAAAAGAAGCCTCCGAGGTAACACAACATATCTACAACCATAATATTTGTGATAAACCAGACAAAAACAAGCAATGGGGAAATGATTCCCTATTTAATAAATGGTGTTGGGCAAACTGGCTAGCCATGTGCAGAAAGCAGAAACTGGACCCCTTCCAGACACCTTACACTAAAATTAACTCCAGATGGATTAAAGACTTAAACATAAGACCTGACACCATCAAAACCCTAGAAGAAAATCAAGGCAAAACCATTCAGGACATAGGAGTAGGCAAGGACTTCATGACCAAAACACAAAAAGCATTGGCAACAGAAGCCAAAATAGACAAATGGGACCTGATCAAACTCCACAGCTTCTGCGCGGCAAAAGAAACAGTCACTAGAGTGAATCAGCAACCATCGGAATGGGAAAAAATCTTTGCAGTTTACCCATCTGACAAAGGGCTGATATCCAGAATTTACAAAGAACTCAAACAGATTTACAGGAAGAAAACAAACAAGCCCATTCAAAAATAGGCAGAGGATATGAACAGACACTTTACAAAAGAAGACATACATGAGGCCAACAAACACATAAAAAAAGTGCTCATCATCACTGGTCATTAGAGAGATGTAAATCAAAACCACATTGAGATACCATCTCATGCCAGTTAGAATGGCGGTCATTAAAAAATCTGGAGACAACAGATGCTGGAGAGGATGTGGAGAAAGAGGAACACTCTTACACTGTTGGTGGGAGTGTAAATTAGTTCAACCATTGTGGAAGAGAGTGTGGTGATTCCTCAAGGACCTAGAAACAGAAATTCCATTTGACCCAGGAATCCCATTACTGGGTATCTATCCGAAAGACTATAAATCGTTCTACTATAAGGACACATGCCCACGAATGTTCATTGCAGCACTGTTTACAATAGCAAAGACCTGGAACCAACCCAAATGCCCATGGATGATAGACTGGACTGGGAAAATGTGGCATATATACACCATGGAATATTATGCAGCAATCAAATTGATGAGTTTGTGTTCTTTGTAAGGATATGGATGAATCTGGAGAACATCATTCTCAGCAAACTGACACAAGAACAGAAAAAGAAATACCGCATATTCTCACTTATAGGTGGGTGAGAAAAATGAGAACACATGGACACAGGAAGAGGGTCTACTACACACTGGGGTGTATTGGGGGGAATGGGGAGGGACAGTGGGGGAGGCTGGAGAGGGATAGCCTGGGGATAAATGCCAAGTGTGGGTGAAGGGGAAGAAGGCAGAAAAAACACTGCCATGTTTGTACCTATGCAACTACCTTGCACATTCTGAATATGTACCCCAAAACCTATAATGCAACAAAATATTTAAAAAATAAAAATAAAAATAAATAAATTTCTATGGAGGGGTCAGGAGGCTGTATAAGATATCCATGAATTAATTGCCTTCCTGAATGATACTCACCTAAATGATAGTCCGGAATCTGTTTTATATGAAATCTAATTCCGGGTATCGCTGAGTAATACACACCTGGGGGAGTGTCAGGAGTTTATTTATTATGGACCCTCATACATAACCGGTTTGAATAATGCACACATCCATAATAATCAGAAATCTATGTCATACGGTTCCTCATTCAGACAAACAGTGAATAATCCTCATGTGGAGTAACTATAAGTTTGTTTCATATGGCTTCTCTTTCCCAGGATCACTGAATATTACACACTTGTGATATCGTCTGGACTCTATTTTTTATTGCCACTAATTTAGAGAGTCACTGAATAATGCACACCTGTGGAATATTCAGAAGTCTCTTTCCTATGGCCACTCATTGAGAGCCTCACAAAATGTACATACCTTCAAAAATATTCAGGATTTACTTTTATCCCCTCATTCAGAGTCTCACTAAGTAATGCACACCAGTGGAATAGTCAGTAGACTTTTTCATGTGGCCTCTCGTTGGGAGTGTCACTGAATAATGTGCTGTAGTTAGGAGTCTATGTCAGGTAGACACAGATTCAGAGCCTCAGTGAATAAGAGAGACCCTTGATATAGTAAAGAGTCTAATTGATATGGCCAACTCTGCTTAGCCTCACTGAATAATATATACCTGGAGAATAATGTGGAGTCTATTTCCGATGGACGTTCATTTAGAGCCTCGGTAAATAATGTGGAGTAGCCAGGAGTCTATTTCATTTGGACACTCATTCATAGCCTCAGTGGTTAATATGCACGTGTGGATTAGTCAGGATTCCATTTCATATGGCCACTGACTCATAACATCAGTAACTAATGCACAAATGTAAAGTACTCAGCAGCCTATTTTATATAGCAACTCATTCAGAGATTCGCTGAATAATAAAAATATTTAAGATAGACAGCAACCAGTTTCATATGGTCTCACAAGAAGAGCCTTACTGAGTAACAGAAACCTGGGGAATTGTTAGGAGTCTACTTTATATAGCCTCTCATTTACTACCTCAGGGAGTAATGCACACGTGTGTAATAGACACCAGTCTATTTTATATGGCCACAAAATCAAAGCCTGTGTGACTAATGCACAACTTGGGAATAGTCACAAGTCTGTTCCATATGCCCAAATATTTAGGGTCATACTCAAAAATACATACCTGTGGTCTAGACAGGAAATAATTTTATATTGCCAAATTTCATAGCCTCAGTGAATAATACATAACTGAGGAATATTTGGCATGCTATTACATGTGACATCCATTTCAGTGCTTCATTAAGTAAGGAACACCTATATTGTAGTCAGAATTCTATTTCGTACAGCCACATATTCACAGCCTAACCGAATAACATACACCTTGAGAAATGACAGGATTCTATTTCATACAGCCACTTATTTAGAGTGGAATGTAAAAACGCATGCATAGAGGAGAATTCAGGAGTCTCTATATGATGGCCACTCATTAAGAGCCTCACAGTATAATAAAGACCCATGGAAAGGTCAGGGGTGTATTTCACATGGCCGCTTATTAAAATCCTCAGTTAAGAATCTTATATATCTGGAAAATACTCAGGAATCTATTATATATAGCCACTTATTCAGAGTCTCACTGCATAAGTCACACCTGGGGAACAGACTAGAGACTATTTGATATGACCGTACACCCACCATCTCAGTGAAAAATGCATAGCTGAGAAAGAGTCAGTAGGAAAGAATCATGAGTGTATTTTATGTGGTCACTCATTCAGACACTCCCGAATGAATACACACCTCGGGAATAGTCAGAGTCCAAGTCATATGGCCACTCAATCACAGCATTACTGAATAATGCACAATGAGGCAATATTAAGGAGTCTATTTCATTTATCCTATTATTCAGAGCTTAAGTGCATAAAAACAGCTTTGGAGGAATGAAGACCCTATTCTAAGTAGCCCCAGTTTAATCAGCTTCGTGAATGACATACACATATATGAGGGTTAGGAGACTATTTGATATAAACACTTATATAGAACCTCTTCGAATACTGCACATGTGTGGAATAATCACTTCTATATTTCACATGGTGATTCGTTTGGAGGGTAAAAGAATAACACACACCTGTGGAATAAAATGTAGTCTATTTTATAAGGCCACTCTTTCAGTGTTTAAGTGAATAATATGTATATCTAATAAATCAGGAATGTCTTTCACATGGGCACTCGTTAAAAGCCTCTGTGAATAATACTTTCCTCAGAAACAGTCAATGGTCTACTTCAAAGGGCTAAACATTCAGAGTCTGTGTAAGTAATGAACACCTGGGAAATACACCTGAGTCTCTTTTTCTATGCTCACTTACTCAAAGACACATTTAATAGGAAGCACCTGGGGAATAGTTAAGTGTCTACTTCATGTAGCCACTCAATTAGAGCCTCAGTGAGTAATCCACACCACGGTAATAGTCGAGCATTTTTCATATGGCCACTCATTCTGTGCCTCCCTGAATGATAAACACCTGGGCAATCCTTATGATTCTACTTCATACTACCACTCATTTAGAACCTTATTGAATAATTCACAATGGAACAATATTCAGGTGTCTATTTGATTGTCAGGTTTCTCATTCAAAGTTTCACTGAACAAAAAACTTCTCTGGAAGAATCCAAAGGCTGTTTAAGATATCCACGAATTAAGTGCCTTCCTGAATGATACAAACATGGGTGATAGAAAGGAGTCTGTATTATTTGAACTCTAATTCCGGGTATCACTGAGAAATACACACTTGGGGGAGGGTCAGGAGTTTATTTGGTATGGACTCTCATACATAACCTTTTTGAATAATGCACACATGGAGAATAATGAGGAGTTAATTTCATATATCTCCTCATTAAGACAAACAGTGTATAATGCACATATGGAGTTATTAGAAGTTTTTTTTTATATGGCCCCTCTTCCACAGCCTCACTGAATATTACACAATTGTGATGTCATCTGGAGTTTATTTTTTGTGTTCACTAATCCAGAGAGTCACTGAATAATTCACACCTGTGGAATAAACAGAATTCTCTTTCCTATGGCCACTCGCTGAGAGACTCACTAAATGTACACACCTGGCAAATATTCAGGATTGACTTTTATCCCATCATTGAGAGTCTCACTAAGTAATGCACACCTGTGGAATAGTCAAGAGACTTTTTCATGTGGCCTCTCATTCAAAGTGTCACTGAATAATGTGGTGTAGTCAGGAATCTATGTCATGTAGACACAGATTCAGAGCCTCAGTGAATAAGAGGGACCCTTGATGTAGTAAAGAGTCTAATTAATATGGCCAACTATGTTGAGCCTCACAGAATAATACATACGTGGTGAATAATTTGGAGACTATTTTTGATGAACGTCCATTCATACCCTCGGTAAATAATGTGGAGTAGCCAGGAGTCTATTTCATTTGGACACTCATTCATAGCCTCAGTGTATAATATGCACGTGTGGATTAGTCAGGATTCCACTTCATATGGCCACTGACTCGTAAACTCAGTAAATAATGCACAAATGTAAAGTACTCAGCAGTCTATTTCATATAGCAACTCATGCAGAGATTCACTGAATAATACAAATATTAAAGACAGACAGCATCCTGTTTCATATGGTCTCACAGGAAGAGCCTAACTGAGTATCAGAAACCTGGGGAAGTGTTAAGAGTCCACTTTATATAACCTCTCATTTACTACATCAGGGAATAATGTACCTGTGTGGAATAGACACCAGTCTATTTTATATGGCCACAAAATCAAAGCCTGTGTGAGTAATACACATCTTTGGAATAGTCACTAGTCTATTCCGTATGCCCAGATATTTAGAGTCAGACTCAGAAATACATGCCTGTTTTCTAGAGAGAAAACACTTTTATATGGCCATAGTTTCAGAGCCTCAGTTAATAATATATACCTGAATAATATTTAGTATGCTATTACATGTGTCATCAATTTCAGTGCTTCATTAAATAAGAAACACCTCTATTGTAGTCAGAATTTAATTTAGTACAGCCACATATTCAGAGCCTACCTGAATAACGTACACTTTGGGGAAAGTCAGGATTCTATTTCCTATAGCCACTTATTTAGAGAGGAATGTAAAAGCACAAGCCGATGGATATTCAGGAGTCTCTATATTATGGCCACTCATTCAGAGCCTCACAGAATAATACAGACCTATGAAAACATCAGGGGTGTATTTCACATCACCACTCATTCAAATCCTCAGTGAAATATCTTATATATTTGGAAAATACTCAGTAATCTATTATATATAGTGACTTATTCAGAGTCTCACTGCATAAGTCACACATGGGGAACAGACTAGAAACTATTTGATATGACTGGACACCCACTGACTCAGTGAAAAATGCAGAGCTGAGAAATAGCCGAGAGGATAGGGTCAGCAGTCTACCTTATGTGGTCACTCATTCAGAATCTCATGAAAGAATACACACCTGGGGAATAGTCAGAGTCCAGGTCATATGGCCACTCAATCACAGCATTACCGAATAATGCAGAATGGGGCAATAATAAGAAGTCTATTTCATTTAGTGTATCATTCAGAGCTTAAGGGCATAATAAACAGCTGAGGAAAAATGAAGACCGTTTTCAAAGTAGACCCAAATTAAGCAGCTTCATGAATGACATACACATATGTGTGGGTCAGGAAACTATTTGATATAAACTCTCATACAGAACCTCTTCGAATACTGCACATGTGTGGAAAAATCACTTACATATTTCACATGCTGATTTGTTTGGTGGTTAAAAGAATAACGCACACCTGTGGAGTAAAATTGGTTCTATTTTATAAGGCCACTCTTTCAGTGCTTTAGTGAATCATATGTATATCTGATGAGTCGGGAATCTCTTTCACATGGGCACTCGTTCAGAGCCTCTGTGAATAATACTTCAGAAACAGTTAAGGTTCTACTTCAAATGGATACACATTCAGAGTCTCTGTAAGTAATGAACACCTGGACAATACACCTAAGACTCCATTTGTGCCCACTTACTCAGAGACTCATTCAATAATAAACACCTGGGGAAGGGTTAAGTGTCTTCTTCATGTAGCCAATCATTTAGAGCTTCAGTGAGTAATCCACACCAGGGTAATAGTCGAGCATTTTTTATGTGGCCACTCGTTCTGTGCCTCCCTGAATGATACCCACCTCGGGAGTTTTCCTGATTGTATTTCATACTAACACTCAATTAGAACCTTATTGAATAATTCACAATGGAGGAATAGTCAGGTGTCCATTTAATAGTCAGGCCACTCATACAAAGTTTCAGTGAATAATAAACTTCCATGGAGGAATCAGGAGGCTTTTTCAGGTATCCATGAATTAAGTGCCTTCTTGAATTATACACACCTTGGAGATAGTCAGGATTCTATTTTATATAAACTCTTATTCTGGGTATCGCTAAATTATCCACAGCTAAGGGAGTTTCCAAAATTTATTTTCTATGGACACTCATACATAACATGTTTGAATAATGCACACATCGAGAATAATGAGAAGTCTATATCATACAGCTCCTCATTCAGAAAAACAGTGAATAACGCACATGTGGTATAATTAGATGTCCGTTTCATATGGACCCTCTTTCACCGCCTCACTTAATATTACACACTTGTGATATTGTCTGGAGTCTATTTTCTATGGCCACTAATCCAGAGAGTCACTGAATAATGCACACCTGTGGCATTGTCAGAAGTCTCTTTCCTATGGCCACTCATTGAGAGCCTCACTAAATGTACACACATGAAAAATATTCAGGATTTACTTTTATCCCCTCATTCAGAGTCTCACTAAGTAATGCACACCTGTGAAATAGTCAGGATACTTTTTCATGTGGGCTCTCATTCGGAGTGTCACTGAATAATGTGGTGTAGTCAGGAGTCTATGCCATGTAGACACAGATTCAGAGCCTCAGTGAATAAGAGAGATGCTTTATATAGTAAAGAGTCTAATTAATATGGTCAACTCTGCTGAGCCTCACTGAATAATACATACCTGGAGAATGATTTGGAGTCTATATTAGATGGACGTTAATTCAGAGCCTTGGTAAATAATGTGGAGTAGCCAGGAGTCTATTTTATTTGGACACTCATTCATAGCCTTAGTGTATAAGATGCACGTGTGGATTAGTCAGGATTCCATTTCATATGGCCAATGACTCGTAACCTCAGTAAATAATGCACAAATATAAAGTACTCAGCAGTGTATTTTATATGGAAACTCATTCAGAGATTCACTGAATAATACAAATATTAAAGATAGACAGCATCCTGTTTCATATGTTATCACAGGAAGAGACTCACTGAGTAACAGAAACCTGGGGATAGGAGTCTGCTTCATATAGCCTCTATATGAAGTATAAGTAGTATTCACAAGTCTCTATATTATGGCCACACATTCAGAGCCACACAGAATAATACAGAACTATGGAAACGTCAGGGGTGTATTTTCCATGGCCACTTACTCAAATCCTCAGTGAAGAATCTAATATATCTGGTAAATACTCAGAAATCTATTATATATAGCCACTTATTCAGAGTCTCACTGCATAATTCACACCTGGGGAACAGACTAGAGACTATTTGATATGACCATATCCCCACCGTCTCAGTGAAAATTGCAGAGCTGAGAAATAGTCAAGAGGATAGTCAGGAGTCTATTTTATGTGGTCACTCATTCAGAAACTCACAAAAAATTACAAACCTTGGGAATAGTCAGAATCCAGGTTATATGGCCAATCAATCACAGCATTACTTAATAATGCACAATGGGGCAATAGTAAGGAGTCTATTTCATTTAGCCTATCATTCAGAGCTTAACTGCATAATAAACAGCTCTGGAGGAATTAAGACCCTATTTAAAGTAGACCCAAATTAAGCAGCTTCGTGAATGACATACACATATGTGAGGGTCAGGAGACATTTGATATAAACACTCATACAGAACCTCGTCGAATACTGCACATGTGTGGAATAATCACTTGTATATTTCACATGGTGATTCGTTTGGAGGGTAAAAGAATAATGCACACCTGTGGAGTAAAATGGGGTCTATTTTATAAGGACACTCTTTCAGGGTTTTAGTCAATAATATGTATATCTGATTAATCAGGAATCTCTTTCACATGTGCACTCGTTCAGACCCTCTGTGAATAGTCCTTTCCATAGAAACAGTCAAGGGTCTACTTCAAAAAGCTACACAGTCAGGTTCTCTGTGGGTACTGAACACCTGGGCAATACACCTGAGGCTCAGTTTTTTGCCCAGTTACTCAGAGACTCATTAAATAGTCAACACCTGGAAAAGAGTTAAGTGTCTACTTCATGTAGCCACTCATTTCGAGCCTCAGTGAGTAATCCACACCAGGGTAGTAGTCGAGCATTTTTTATATGGCCACTCATTCTTTTCCTCCCTGTATGATACACACCTTTGGAATCCTCATGGTTCTATTTCATATTGCCACTCATTTAGAATCTTATTTAATAATTCACAATGGAGCAATAGTCAGGTGTCTATTTAATAGTCAGTCCTCTCATTCAAAGTTTCAGTGAATAATAAACTTCTATTAAGAAATCAGGAGGCTCTTTAAGATATCCATGAATTAAGTGCCTTCCTGACTGATACACACCTGTGTGATAGTCAGGAGTCTCTTTTTCATAAGCTCTAATTCCGGGTATTGCTAAGTCATACACACCTGGGGGAGTGTCAGAAGTTAATTTGGTATAGACACACATACATAAACTGTTTGAATAATGCAAACATGGAGAATAGTGAGGCGTCTATGTCATAAGGCTCCTCATTCAGACAAACCATGAATGATGCACATGTGGAGTAATAAGAAATCCGTTTCATATGGCCCCTCTTTCAGAGCCTAACTGATTATTACACACTTGTGATATCATCTGGAGTCTATTTTTCATGATCACTAATCCAGAGAGTCACTGAACAATGCACACCAGTGGAAAAGTCAGAATTCTCTTTCCTATGGCCACTCATTGAGAGCCTCACTAAATGTTAACACCTGAAAAAATATTCAGGATTTAATTTTATCCCCTCATTCAGAGTCTCACTAGGTAATGCACACCTGTGGAATAGTCAAAAGACTTTTTCATGTGGCCTCTCATTCGGAGTGTCACTGAATAATGTGTTGTAGTCAGGAGTCTATGTCAAGTAGACAGAGATTCAGAACCTCAGGGAATAAGAGAGACCCTTAATATAGTAAAGAGTCTAATTAACATGGCCAACTCTGATGAGCCTTACTGAATAATACAAACCTGGAAAATAATTTGGAGTCTATTTTCGATGGAGGTTCATTCAGAGCCTCGGTACATAATGTGGAGTAGAAAGGAGTCTGTTTCATTTGGACACTCATTCATAGCCTCAGTGAATAATATGTACGTGTGGATTAGTCAGGATTCCATTTCATATGGCCACTGACTCGTAACCTCAGTAAATAATGCACAAATGTAAAGTACTCAGCAGTCTATTTTATAGTGCAACTCATTCAGAGATTCACTGAATAATACAAATATTAAAGAGAGACAGCATCCTGTTTCATATGATTTCACAAGAAGAGCCTCACTGAGCAACAGAAACCTTGGGAAGTGTTAAGAGTCTACTTTTATAGCCTCTCATTTACTACCTCAGGGAATAATTCACACTTGTGGAATAGACACCAGTCTATTTTATATGGCCAAAAAATCAAAGCCTGTGTGAGTAATACACAACTATAGAATGGTCACTAGTCTATTCCATATGCCCAAATACTTATAGTCAGACTCAAAAATACACGCCTGTGGCCTAGACAGAAAACATTTTTATATGGCCAAAGTTTAAGAGCCTCAGTGAATAATTCATACCTGAGGAATATTAAATATGCTATTACATGTGGCATCTATTTCAGTTCTTCATTAAAAAAGGAATGCCTGTATTGTAGTCAGAATTCTATTTTATATAGCCACATATTCAGAGCCTAACTGAATAACACACACCTGGGGGAAAGTCAGGATTCTATTTCGTATAACCACTCATTTAGAGCCGAATGTAAAAACGCAAGCCTAAAGAGTATTCAGGAGTCTCTATATTATGGCCACTCATTCAGAGCCTCACAGAATAATACAGACAAATGGATATGTCAGGGGTGTATTTCAAATGGCCACTTATTCAAATCCTCAGTGAAGAATCTTATATATCTGAAAAAAACTCAAAAATCTGTTATATATAGACACTTATTCAGAGTCTCACTGCAAAAGTCAAACCTGGGGAACAGACTAGAGAATATTTGGTATGACCGTACACCCACAGTCTCAATGAAAAGCGAAGAGCTAAGAAATAGTCAAGAGGATAAAGTAAGGAGTCTATTCTATGTGGTCACTCATTCAGAAACCCCCAAAAGAATACAATACACACCTTGTTAATAGTCAGAGTCCAGGTTATACGGCCACTCAATCACAGAATTACCGAATAATGCACAATGGGGCAATACTAAGGAGTCTATTTCATTTAGCCTATAATTCAGAGCTTTAGTGCATAAAAAACAGCTGTGGAGAAAAGAAGACCCTATTTAAAGTAGACCCAAATTAAGCAGCTTTGTGAATGACATACACATATGTGAGGGTCAGGAGACTATTTGATATAAACACTCACACAGAACCTCTTTGAATAATGCACATGTGCAGAATAATCCCTTGTATATTTCAAATGAAATTGGTTTGTAGCGTAAAAGAATAAAACACACCTGTGGAGAAAAATGGGGTCTATTTTATCAATCCTCTCTTTCAAGGTTTTAGTGAATTATATGTATATCTGATAAGTCAAAAATCTCTTTCACATGTTCACTCATTCAGAGCCTCTGTGAAAAATACTTTCCTCAGAAACACTCAAGGGAATACTTCAAATGGCTACACATTCAGAGTCTCTGTAAGTAATGAAAACCTGGGCGATACACCTGAGACTCTTTTTTGTGCTCACTTAATCACAGACTCAATTAGTAATAAAAGCCTGGAAAACAGTTAAGTGTCTACATCATTTAGCCACATATTTAGAGCCTCAGTGAGTAATCCACAAGAGGGTAATAGTTGAGCATTTTTTATATGGCCACTCATTCTGTGCCTCCCTGAATGATACTCACTTGGGGAATCCTTATGATTCTATTTCATACTATCACTCATTTAGAAACTTATTGAATAATTCACAATGGAGCATTAGTCAGGTGTCTATTTAAAAGTCAGGCCTCTCATTCAAAGTTTCAGTGAATAATAAACTTCTATGGAGGAATCAGAAGGCTGTTTAAGATATCCACGAATTAAGGGTCTTCCTGAATGATACACACCTGGGTGATATTCAGGAGTCTGTTTTATATGAACTCTAATTCCGGGTATTGCTGAGTAATGGACACCTGGGGGAGTGTCAGAAGTTTATTTGGTATGGACACTCACACATAACCTGTTTGAATAATGCACACAGGGAGAATAATGAGGAGTCTATGTGATACGGCTCCCCATTAAGACAAACAGTGAATAATGAAAACATGGAGTAATTAAAAGTCCGTTTCATATGGCCCCTCTTTCAGAGCCTCACTGAATATTGCACACTTGTTATATCGTTTGGAGTCTATTTTTTATGGCCACTAATCCAGACAGTCATTCAATAATGCACACCTATGGAATAGTCAGAAGTCTCTTTCTTATGGCCACTCGTTGAGAGTCTCAATAAATGTACACAAATGGAAAAATATTCAGGATTTAATTTTATCCCCACAATCAGAGTCTCACTAAGTAATGCACACCTGTAGAATACTCAGGAGACTTTTTCATGCGGCCTCTCATTCAGAGTGTCACTGAATAATGTGGTGTAGTCAGGAGTTTATGTCATATAGACACAGATTCAGAGCCTCAGTGAATAAGAGAGACCCTTGATATAGTAAAGAATCTAATTAATATGGCCAAATCTGCTGAGTCTCACTGAATAATAAATACCTGGAGAATAATTTGGAGTCTATTTTTGATGGATGTTCATTCAGAGCCTCGGTAAATAACGTGGAATAACCAGGAGTCTATTTCATTTGGACAATCATGCATAGCCACAGTAGATACTATGTATGTGTGCATTAGTCAGGATTCCATTTCATATGGCCACTGACTCGAATCCTTAGTAAAAAATGCACGAATGTGAGGGGGAGGAGGCAAGATGGTGTCGTAGAGGCGACTCAGGATTGCAGCTCTCAGTAAAGGCACAGAGGGTGAGTCCTAGCCGCATTCTCGGATGTTCCTTTTATGTCCACAGAGTGTTGAAAGTCCCAGGTGTGGGAGAGACACGGGAGGCTAGTGCAGCTGGCTAACGCAGCTGGCTCCCAACGCCTCTTCGGCCAGCGCTGCAGCGGGACCTGGCGAGGAACTCACTGGTCTGGGTGCCCTGTTAAACCGGCAATCTGAGATTTGGAAGGGCAGATTGGCATGTTCATCTGATTGAACGGGACTTGGACAATGAGCCAGACCAGGAGTTTCCTTGGAAGCGTGATCGGAGCCAGGGTAGTGGGCAGCGGCACGGGAGATCGCACGGATCCCAGTGCCCTATCGGCAGGCTACTGGGGCGCCAGTGAGAGAGTCGACATTTCAGCTTGGGGAGAGGAAGAGAGAGAGAGAGAGGACGGACTCTGAGGCAGGGAGCTGGGTGATCGGGCTCGGCGGGTCTCACATTCACGGGGACAAGCAGGGCGGTGACTGGAGGTGCTTGGGGCTGAGAGTTTTGCTGCGGACATCTAGGACGGGGCAGCCCGGTGAGGGAGGGGTGTCCACCATTGCTGACGCAGTCCACCCCCACTGAAGTACCGCCCAGGACTGACGCAGCCTGCCGTTGCCGAGGCAACCTGCCATAACAGAGAGACTCCGCACTCCACAGCAGAAGGGAGCCCAGCAGCAACAGGGCAGACCCGTGCTAGCAGGTCAGAGCCCCGGCAGGCAAATAGTGAATAGACTGCCGCCTAGTGGGGCAGGACAATGCAACAGATACTCATAAAGAAAGCCCCAACTCCCTGAGACAGAGCATCTAAGGGGGGGGAAAGGTGGTGTTTTATGAGTTCTATTGCAGCAGACATAAACAACCTCCCAACAACCCTGAATGAACAACGGAGCTCACAGCTCAGCACTGGAGCTCCTATAAAGCACAGACTGTATCCTCAAACAACTCCCTGACCCCTGTATATCCAAGGAGTCACCCCAGAAAAGGACTAATCAGACTGACATTTGGCTGGCATTATTCTGGAACAAGGAAAGCAGAAGAAGAAACTGATATCATCCCTCACTGTTCCACAGCTGCTGCAGATATACCCCAGACAAGCAGGGCCTGGAGTGGACCTCAGCACTCATACAGCAGAGGGAATAGACCATTAGAGGGAAAACTAAGTAACAGAATTACTTCATCATCAACAATCTCAGCGTCCACACAGAGACCCAATTGAAAAATCAGCAACTACAAAGACGACAGGTGGATAAATCCATAAAGATGGGAAGAAACCAGCGCAAAAAGGAGGAAAGCACCCGAAACCAAAACACCTCACCTCCAAATAAGGACCAAAACTCTTCACCAGCAAGGGAACAAAGCTGGACGAAGAATGAGTGTGACAAAATGATGGAATCAGACTTCAGAAAGTGGATAATGACAAACTTCAGTGAGCTAAACAAACATGTACTAAACCAGTGCAAAGAAAATAAGAACCTTGAAAAAAGATTAGAAAAAAGATTTGAGGAATTGATAACAAGAATGGACAACTTAGAGAGGAATATGAATCAATTGAAGAAGCTGAAAAACACAACACGAGAACTTCGTGAAGCATGCACAAGTTTCAACAGCCGAATGGACCAAGCAGAAGAAAGAATATCAAAAGTTGAAGATCAACTCAATGAAATAAAACGAGAAACCAAGATTAAAGAAAAAAGTACAAAAAGGAATGAACCAAATCTCCAAGAAATGTGGGACTATGTGAAGAGACCCAACCTACGTTTGATAGGTGTACCAGAATGTGACGAAGAGAATGAATCCAAGCTGGAAAATACTCTTCAGGATATTATCCAGGAAAATTTCCCCAACCTAGCAAGACAGGTCAATACTCAACTCCAGGAAATACAGAGAACACCACAAAGATACTCCGCAAGAAGAGCAACCCCAAGGTACATAATCGTCAGATTCACCAGGGTTGAAACGAAGGAGAAAATACTAAGGGCAGCCAGAGAGAAAGGTCGGGTCACCCACAAAGGGAAGACCATCAGATTCACAGCAGATCTCTCGGCAGAGACTCTACAAGCCAGAATAGAGTGGGGGCCAATATTCAACATCCATAAAGAAAAGAGCTTTCAACCCAGAATTTCATATCCAGCCAAACTGAGCTTCATAAGTGAAGAAAAAATAAAATCCTTCTCGAACAAGCAAGTACTCAGAGATTTTGTCACCACTAGGCCTGCTTTACAAGAGCTCCTGAAAGAGGCACTACACATAGAAAGAAACAACCAGTACCAGCCATCCTAAAAGCATACCAAATGCTAAAGACCATCAAGAAAATGAAGAATGTACATGAATAAACGGGCAAAACAGCCAGCTAGCATCAAAATGTCAGTATCAAATTCACACGTAACAATATTAACCCTAAATGTGAATGGGCTAAATGCACCAATCAAAAGACACAGACTGGAAAATTGGATAAAAAACCAAAACTCATCGGTGTGCTGTATCCAGTAAACCCACCTCACACGCAAATATACACAAAGGCTCAAAATAAAAGGATGGAGGAAGATTAACCACGCAAATGGAGAGCAAAAAAAAAGCAAAATTTGCAATTCTCGTCTCTGATAAAATAGACATTAAAGCAACAAAATCAAAAGGGACAAAGAAGGTCATTACATAATGGTGAAAGGATTGATAAAACAAGAAGAGCTAACGATTCTAAATATATATGGACACAATGTAGGAGCACCCAGATATATAAGGCAAGTTCTTAATGACTTACAAAGAGACTTAGACTCCCACACAATAATAGTGGGAGACTTTAACACTCCACTGTCAATAGCAGACAGATCAACCAGACAGAAAATTAACAAGGATATCCAGGACTTGAACTCAGACCTGGAACAAGTAAACATGATAGACATTTACAGAACTCTCCACCCCAAATCCACAGAATATACATTCCTCTCAGCACCACATTACACCTACTCCAAAATTGACCACATAATTGGAAGTAAAGTACTCCTCAGCAAATGCAAAACAATGGATATCGTAACAAGCAGTCTCTCAGACCATAGTGCAATCAAGCTGGAACTCAGAATTCAGAAAATAACAGAACGGCACAGCTTCATGGAAACTGAACAACTGACTCTAGAATGTTGATTGGATAAACAATGAAATGAAGGCAGAAATAAAGAAGTTCCTTGAAACCAACGAGAATGAAGACACAACGTACCGGAATCTCTGGGACACATTTAAAGCAGTCTGTAGATGGAAAATAGATAGCAATAAGTGCCCACATGAGAAGAGTGGAGAGATCCAAAATTGACACCCTGTCGTCAAAATTGAAAGAGCTAGAGGAGCAAGATCAAAAAAGCTCAAAACCTAGCCGAAGACAAGAAATAACTAAGATCAGAGCAGAACTGAAGGAGATAGAGACAAGAAAAACCCTTCAAAAAATCAATAAATCTAAGCGCTAGTTTTTCGAAAAGATCAACAAAATAGACAGACCACTAGCCAGACTGATAAAAAAGAAAAGAGAGAACTACCAAATAGATGCAATAAAAAACGATAAAGGGGAAATCACCACAGATTCCACAGAAATTCAAACCATCATCAAAGAATACTACAAACAAGTCTATGCACACAAACTAGTAAATCAGGAAGAAATGGATAAATTCCTGGACCCCTGTGGCCTCCAAAGCCTAAACCAGGAGGAAGCCAAAACTATGAAGAGACCAATAACAAGGTCAGAAGTTGAGGCAGCAATTAAGAGCCTACCACACAAAAGAAGCCCAGGTCCAGATGGGTTCACAGCTGAATTCTACTAGACACACACAGAGGATCTGGTAACATTCCTTCTGAAACTATTCCAAATAATCCAAAAAGAGGGAACCCTTCCCAAATCATTTGATGAGACCAACATCATCCTGATACCAAAACCTGGCAGAGACTCAACAAGAAAAGAAAACTTCAGGCCAATATCCATGATGAACATAGATGCAAAAATCTTCAATAAAATACTGGCAAACCGATTGCAACAGCACATTAAAAAACTTATCCATCATGATCAAGTAGGATTCATCCCGGGGATGCAAGGCTGGTTCAACATACGCAAGTCTATAAATGTAATTCACCACATAAACAGAAGCAAAAACAGAAACCACATGATTATCTCAATGGATGCAGAGAAGGCATTTGACAAAATTCAACAGCCCTTTATGCTAAAAACCCTCAATAAACTTGGTATTGATGGAACATATCTCAAAGTAACAAAAGCTATTTACGACAAACCAACAGCCAATATCATACTTAATGGGCAAAAACTGGAAGCATTCCCTTTGAAATCCGGCACTAGACAAGGATGCCCTCTCTCACCACTTCTATTCAACATAGTACTGGAAGTTCTAGCCAGAGCAATCAGGCAAGAAAAAGAAATAAAGGGTATTCAAATAGGAAAGGTGGAAGCCAAATTGTCTCTATTTGCAGACGACATGATAGTATACCTAGAAGACCCCATCACCTCAGCCCAAAAGCTCCTGCAACTGATAAGCAACTTCAGCAAGTCTCAGGATATAAAATCAATGTGCAAAAATCACAAGCATTCCTATAAGTCAATAACAGACTTAAAGAGAACGAAATTAAGAACGAACTGCCATTCACAATTGCTACAAAGAAAATAAAATTCCTAGGAATACAACTCACTAGGAATGTAAGGGACCTCTTTAAGGAAAACTACAAGCAACTGCTCAATGAAATAAGAGAGGACACAAACAGATGGAGAAACATTCCATGTTCGTGGTTAGGAAGAATCAGTATTGTAAAAATGGCTATACTGCCCAAAGTAATTTACACATTCAATGCTATCCCCATCAACCTACCATTGAATTTCTTCACAGAACTGGAAAAAAACACCATGAGTTTCATATGGAACCAAAAAAGATCCCGCATAGCCATGTCAATTCTAAGCAAAAAGAACACAGCCGGAGGCATCACGCTACCAGATTTCAAACTATACTACAAGGCTACAGTAATCAAAACAACATGCTACTGGTACCAAAACAGAGATATAGACCAATGGAACAGAACAGAAGCATCGGACGCAACACAACATATCTACAACCATATTATCTTTGATAAACCAGACAAAAACAGACAATGGGGAAAGGATTCCCTATTTAATAAATGGTGTTGGAAAAACTGGCTAGCCATGTGCAGAAACTGGACCACGTTCTGACACCTTACACTAAAATTAACTCCAGATGTATTAAAGACTTAAACGTAAGACCTGACACCATAAAAACTCTAGAAGGAAATCTAGGCAAAACCGTTCAGGACATAGGAGTTGGCAAGGACTTCATGAACAAAACACCAAAAGCATTGACAACAAAAGCCAAAATAGACAAATGGGACCTAATCAAACTCCACAACTTATGCACGGAAAAAGAAACAGTCACTAGAGTGAATGGGAAACCATCAGAATGGGAAAAAATCTTTGCAGTTTACACATCTGACAAAGGGCTGATATCCAGAATTTACAAAGAACTCAAACAGATTTACAGAAAAAAAACACAAACAAGCCCATTCAAAAATGGGCAAAGGATATGAATAGAAACTTTACAAAAGAAGACAGACATGAGGCCAAGAAACATATGAAAAAGTTCTCATCATCATTGGTCATTAGAGAGATGCAAATGAAAACCACATTGAGATATCATCTCACACCAGTTAGAATGGCGATAATTAAAAAATCTGGAGACAGCAGATGCTGGAGAGGATGTGGAGAAATAGGAACACTCTTACACTGTTGGTGGGAGTGTAAATTAGTTCAACCGTTGTGGAACACAGTGTGGCGATTCCTCAGGGACCTAGAAATAGAAATTCCATTTGACCCAGCAATCCAATTACTGGGTATCTATCCAAAAGACTATAAATCATTCTACTATAAGGACCCATGCACACGAATGTTCATTGCAGCACTGTTTACAATAGCAAAGTCCTGGAACCAACCCAAATGCCCATCGATGATGGACTGGACTGGGAAATTGTGGCACATATACACCATGGAATATTATGCAGCAATCAAAAATGATGAGTTTGTGTCCTTTGTAAGGACATGGATGAATCTGGAGAACATCATTCTCAGCAAACTGACACAAGAACAGGAAAAGAAATACTGCATATACTCACTCATAGGTGGGTGAGAAAAATGAGAACACATGGACACAGAGAGGCGGTCTACTATACACTGGGGACTGTTGGGGGAAATGGGGGAGGGACAGTGGGGGGGAGGCTGGTGGGGAGAGCCTGGGGATGAATACCAAGTGTGGGTGAAGGGGAGGAAAGCAGCAAAACACACTGCCATGTGTGTACCTATGCAACTATCTTGCACGTTCTGCACATGTACCCCAAAACCTATAATGCAATAAAAATTTAAAAAAAAAGAAAAGTCAGAATAAAAAAAAATGCACGAATGTAAAGTACTCAGCAGTGTATTTTATATAGCAACTCATTCAAAGATTCACTGAATTATACATATTTTAAAGATAGACAGAATCCTTCTTTATATGGTATCACAAGAAGAGTCTCACTGAGTAACAGAAACCTGGGAAAGTGTTAGGAGTCTACTTTATATAGCCTCTCATTTACTACCTCAGGGAATAATGCACACGTGTGGAATAGACAGCAGTCTATTTTACATGGCCACAAAATCAAAGCCTGTGTGAGTAATACACAACTTTAGAATAGTTACTAGTCTATTCCATTTGCCCAAATATTGAGAGTCAGACTCAAAAAGACACGCCTATGGTTTAGACAGAAAACAATTTTATATGGCCAAAGTTTCCGAGCCTCAGAAAATAACACATACATGAGAAATATTTAGTATGCTATTACTTGTGGCATCTATTTCAGTGCTTCATTAAATAAGGAACACCTTTATTTTAGTCAGAATTCTATTTCGTATAGCCACATATTAAGAGCCTAACTGAATAACATATAACTTGTGGAATGTCAGGATTCTATTTCTTATAGCCACTCATTTAGAGCCGAATGTAAAAACGCAAACCTAAGGAGTACTCAGGAGTCTCTATATTATGTCCACTCATTCAGAGCCTCACAGAGTAATAGAGACCTATGGAAACATCCGGGGTGTATTTCACATGGCCACCTATTTAAATCCTCAGTGAAGAATCTTAATGTGGAATATACTCAGGAATCTATTATATATTGCCACTTATTCAGAGTCGCACTGCATAAATCACACCTAGAAAACAGAGTAGAGACGATTTGATATGACTGTATCCCCATCATCTCAGTGAAAAATGCAGAGCTGAGAAATAGTCAAGAGGATACGGTCAGGAGTCTATTTTATGTGGTCACTCCTTTGGAAACTCCGGGAAAAACACACACTTTCAGAATAGTCAGACTCCAGCTCATATGGCCAGTCAATCACAGCATTACCGCATAATGCACAATGGGGCAATAATAAGGAGTATATTTCATATAGCCTATCATTCAGAGCTTATGTGCATAATAAACAGCTGTGGAGAAATGAAAACCCTATTCAAAGTAGACCCAAATTAAGCAGCTTCGTGAACGACTACACATATGTGAGGATCAGGAGACAATTTTATATAAACACTCATACAGAACCTCTTTGAACACTGCACATGTGTGGAATAATCACTTGTATAATTTACATGGTGATTCGTTTAAAGGGTAAAATAATAAGGCACGCCTGTGGAGTAAAAAGGGGTCTATTTTGTAAGGCCACTCTTTCAGTGTTTTAGTGAATAATATGGATATCTGGTAAGTCAGGAATCTCTTTCTCATGGGCACTCACTCAGAGTCTCTGTGAATAACACTTTCCTCAGAAACAGTCAAGGGTCTACTTCAAATGGCTACACATTCAAAGTCTCTGTTAGTTATGAAAACCTGGGCTATACACCTGAGACTCTTTTTTGTGCCCAATTACTCAGAGACTCATTTCATAATAAACACCTGGGGAAGAGTTAAATGTCTACTTCATGTAGCCACTCATTTAGAGTGTCAGTGAGTAATCCACACCAGGGTAAAAGTCGAGCATTTTTTATATGACCACTCATTCTGTGCCTTACTGAATGATACACACCAGGGTAATCCTCATGATTATATTTCATACTACCACTCATTGAGAACCTTATTGAATAATTCACAATGGAGCAATAGTCAGGTGTCTATGTAATATTCAGGCCTCTCCTTCAACGTTTCAGCGCATAATAAAGTTCTATGGAGAAATCAGGAGGCTGTTTAAGATGTCCACTAATTAAGTGCTTCCTGAATGATACACAGATTGGATATAGTCAGGAGTCTATTTTATGTCAACTCTATTTCCGAGTATCGCTGAGTAATACACACCTGGGGGAATGTCAAGAGTTCATTTGGTATGGAAACTCATACATAACCTGTTTTAATAATGAACACATGGAGAATAATTAGGAGTCTATGTCATATGGCTCCTCGTTCAGACAAACAATGAATAAATCACATGTGGAGTAATTAGAAGTCTGTTTCATTTGGCCCCTCTTTCACAACCTCACTGAATATTACACACTTGTGATATCGTCTGGATTCTATTTTTTATGGCCACTAATCCAGAGAGTTACTGAATAATGCACACCTGTGGAATAGTCAAAAGTCTCTTTCCTATGGCCACTCATTGAGAGCCTCACTACATGTACACTCCTGGAAAAATATTCAGGACTTACTTTTATCCCCTCATTCAGAGTCTCACTAAGCAATGCACACCTGCGGAATGATCAGGAGACTTTTTTATGGGGCCTCTCATTCGGAGTTTCACTGAATAATGTGGTGTAGTCAGGAGTCTATGTCATGTAGACACAGATTCAGAGCCTCAGTGAATAAGAGAGCCCCTTGATATAGTAAAGAGTCTAATTAATATGGACAACTCTGCAGAGCCTTAATGAAGAATACATACCTGGAGAATAATTTGGAGTCTATTTCCGATGGACGTTGATTCAGAACCTCGGTAAATAATGTGGAGTAGCCAGGAGTCTATTTCATTTGGACACTCATTCGTAGTCTCAGTGGATAATATGCATTTGTGGATTCGTTAGTATTCCATTTCCTATGGCCACTGACTCACAACCTCAGTAAATAATGCACAAATGTAAAGTACTCAGCAGTCTATTTTATATAGCAACTCATTCAGAGATTCACTGAATAATACAATTATTGAAGATAGACCGCATCCTGTTTCAGATGGTCTCACAAGAATAGCCTCACTGAGTAACAGAAACCTGGGAAAGTGTTATGCGACTACTTTATATAGCCTCTAATTTACTACCTCAGGGAATAATGCACGCATGTGGAATAGACACCAGTCTATTTTACATGGCCAGAAAATCAAAGATTGTGTGAGTAATACACAGCTTTGGAATAGTCTCTAGTCTATTACTTATGCCCAAATCTTTAGAGTCAGAACCAAAAATACATGCCTGTGGTCTAGACAAGAAACAGTTTTATATGGTCTAAGTTTCAGACCCTCAGTGAATAATACATACCTGAGGAATATTTAGTATGCTATTACATGTGATATCTATTTCAGTGCTTCATTAAATAAGGAACACCTGTATTTTAGTCAGAATTCTATTTTGTATAGCCACATATTCAGAGCCTAACTGAATAAAAAACACCTTGGGGAAAGTAAGGATTCTATTTTGTATAGCAAGTCATTTAGAGCTGAATGTAAAAACGCAAGACTAAGGAGTGTTCAGGAGTATCTATATTATGGTCACTCATTCAGAGTCTCACAGAATAATACAAACATATGGAAACATCAGGCGTGAATTTCACATGGCCACTTATTCAAATCCTCGGTGAAGAATCTTATATATCTGGAAAATACTCTGGAATCTATTATATATAGCCACTTATTTAGAGTCTCACTGTATAAGTCACACCTGGGGAACAGACTAGAGCCTATTTGTTATGACTGTACACCCACCATCTCAGTGAAAAATGCAGGGCTGAGAAATAGTCAAGAGGATAGAGTCAGGAGTCTATCTTATGTGGTCACTCCTTCAGAAACCCCTGAAAGAATACACATCTTCGGAATAGTCAGAGTCCAAGTCATATGTCCACTTAATCACAGCATTACTGAATAATGCACAATGGGACAATAGTAAGGAGTCTATGTCATTTAGCCTATCATTCAGAGCTTAAGTACATAATAAACAGCTGTGGAGAAATGAAGACCCTATTCAAAGTATAAGCAAATTAAGCAGCTTCGTGAATGACATACAGATATGTGAGGGTCAGGAGACTATTTGATATAAACACTCATACAGAACCTATTCGAATACTGCACATGTGTGAAATAATCACTTGCATAATTCACATGGTGATTCGTTTGGAGGGTAAAATAATAACGCACACCTGTGGAGTAAAAAGGGGTCTAATTTATAAGGCCACTCCTTCAGTGTTTTACTGAATAATATGTATATCTGATAAGTCAGGAATCTCTTTCACATGGGCACTCGTGCAGAGCCTCTGTGAATAATTCTTTCCTCTGAAACAGTCAAGGTTCTACTTCAGATGGCTACACATTCAGAGTCTCTGTACGGAATGAACACCTGGGCAATACACCTGAGGGTCTTTTTTGTGCCCAAGTACCCAGAGACTCATTCAGTAATAAACACCTGGGGAAGCATTAAGTGCCTACTTAATGTAGCCACTCATTTAGAGCCTCAGTGAGTAATCCACACCAGGGTAACAGTCGAGCATTTTTTATATGGCCACTCATTCTGTGCCTTCCTGAATGATACACACCAGGGGAATTCTCCTGATTCTATTTCATACTACCACTCATTTAGAACCTTATTTGATAATTCACAATGGAGTAATAGTCAGGTGTCTATATAATAGTCAGGATTCCCATTCAAAGTTTTAGTGCATAATAAACTTCTATGGAGATATCAGGAGGCTGTTTAAGATATCCACGTATTAAGTGTCTTTCTGAATGATACACACCTGGGTGATAGTCAGGAGTCTATTTTATATGAACTTTAATTCTGGGTATCGCTCTGTAATAAACACCTGGGGGAGGGTCAGGATGTTATTTGGTATGGACACTCATACATAACCTGTTGGAATAATGCACACATGAAAAATGATGAGTACTCTATGTCATACAGCTCCTCCTTCAGACAAACAGTGAATAACACACACGTTGAGTAATTAGAAATCCATTTCATACAGCCTCACTGAATATTACATAGTTGTGATATCATCTGGAGTCTAATTTTATGGCCACTAATCCAGAGATTCACTGAATAATGCACACCTGTGGAATAGTCCGAAGTCTCTTTCCTGTGACCACTCGTTGAGAGACTTACTAAATGTACACACCTTGAAAAATATTCAGGATTTATTTTATCCCCATATTCAGAGTCTCACTAAGTAACGCACAGCTGTGGAATAGTTAGGAGACTTTTTCATGTGGCATCTCATTCGGAGTGTCACTGAATGATGTGCTGTAGTCAGGAGTCTATATCATTTAGACACAGATTCAGAGCCTTAGTGAATAAGAGAGACCATTGATTTAGTAAAGAGTCTAATTAATATGGAAAACTCTGCTGAGCCTTAATGAATCATACATACATGGAGAATAATTTGGAGTCTATTATCGATGGATGTTCATTCAGAGCCTTGTAAATAATGTGGAGTAGCCAGGAGTCTATTCCATTTGGACACTCATTCATAGACTCAGTGGATAGTATGCATGTGTGGATTCGTCAGGATTCCATTTCATATGGACACTGACTCAAAACCTTAGTGAATAATACACAATTGTAAAGTACTCAGCAGTCTATTTTATATAGCAACTCATTCAGAGATTCACTGAATAATACAATTATTAAGGATAGACAGCATCCTGTTTCATATTTTCTCACAAGAAGAGCCTTACTGAATAACAGAAACCTGGGAAAGTGTTAGGATTCTACATTATATAGCCCCTCATTTACTACCTCAGGGAATAATACACATGTGTGGAATAGACACCAGTCTATTTTATATGGCCACAAAATCAAAGACTGTGTGAGTAATATGCAATTTTGGAATAGACTGTAGTCTGTTACATATGCCCAAATATTTAGAGTCAGACTCAAAAATACACGCCTGTGGTCTAGACAGTAAACAATTTTATATGGCCAAAGTTTCAGAGCCTCAGTGAATAATAAATACCTGAGGAATATTTAGTATGCTATTACATGTGGCATCTATTTCAGTGCTTCATTAAAAAAGAAACACCTGTATTGTAGTCAGAAATCTCTTTTGTATAGCCATATATTCAGAGACTAACTGAATAAAAATCACCTCGGGGAAAGTCAGAATTCTATTTTGTATAGCAACTCATTTAGAGCCGAATGTAAAAATGCAAGCCCAAGGAGTATTCAGGAGTCTCTATATTATGGCCACTGATTCAGAGACTCACAGAATAATACAAAACTATGGAAATGTCAGGGGTGTATTTCATATGGCCACTTATTCAAATCCTCAGTGAAGAATCTTATATATCTGGAAATTACTATGGAATCTATTATATATAGCCACATATTCAGAGTCTCACTGCATAAGTCACACCTGGGGAACAGACTAGAGAATATTTGATATGACCATACACCCACCATCTCAGTGAAAAATGCAGAGCTGAGAAATAGTCAAGAGGAATGAGTCAGGAGTCTATTTTATGTGGTCACTCCTTCAGAAACTCCGGAAAGAATACACACCTTTGGTATAGTCAGACTCCGGGTCATATGACCACTCAATCACAGCATTACCGAATAATGCACAATGGGGCAATAGTAAGGTGTCTATGTCACTTAGCCTATCATTCAGAGCTTAAGTGCATAATAAAAAGCTGTGGAGAAATGAAAACCCTTTTCAAAGTAGACCCAAATTAAGCAGCTTCGTGAATGACTACACATATGTGAGGGTCAGGTGACTATTTGATATAAACACTCATACAGAACCTCTTTGAATACTGCACATGTGTGGAATAATCACTTGTATAATTTACATTGTGAGTCGTTTGGAGCATAAAATAATAAGGCACACCTGTGGAGTAAAAAGGGTTCTATTTTATAAGGCCACTCTTTCAGTGTTTTAGTGAATAATATGTATATCTGATAAGTCAGGAATCTCTTTCACATGGGCACTCACCCAGAGCCTCTGTGAATAACACTTTTCTCAGAAACAGTCAAGGGTCTACTTCAAATGGCTACACATTCAAAGTCTCTGTTAGCAATGATCACCTGGGCTATACACCTGAGACTCTTTTTTTGTGCCCAATTACTCAGAGACTCCTTCAATAATAAACAACTGGGGAAGAGTTAAATATCTACATCATGTAGCCACTCATTTAGAGCCTCTGTGAGGAATCCACACCACGGAAGTAGTCGAGCATTTTTTATATGACCACTCATTCTGTGCCTTCTTGAATGATACACACCAGGGGAATCCTCATGATTCTATTTCATTCTACCACTCATTTAGAACCTTATTGAATAATTCACAATGGAGCAATAGTCAGGTGTCTATTTAATAGTCAGGCCTCTCATTCAAAGTTTCAGTTCAGGGGCCCAAAGTGGCTCCGGCCGGATGTCGTGGTGCTTGCGAAGGCGAGGCCAAGAGTTCAAGGCCAACCAACCTCAGCAACCTTACAAGCTCTCAATGATAGGCAAAAAAAAAAAAAAAAAAAAAAAAAAGTTGCAGTTCATAATATACTGCTATGGAGGAATCAGGAGGCTCTTTGAGATATCCACGAATTATGTGACTTCCTGAATGATACACACCTGTGTGATAGTCAGGAGTCTGTTTTATATGAACTCTAATTTTGGGTATCGCTGAGTAATACACACCTGGGGGAGGGTCAGGAGTTTTTTAACATGGACACTCATACATAACCTGTTTGAATAATGCACACATTGAGAATAATTAGGAGTCTATGTCATATGGCTCCTTTTTCAGACAAACAGTGAATAACGCTCACGTGGACTAATTAGAAGTCCGTTTCATATGGCCCCACTTTCACAGCCTCACTGAATATTAAACACCTGAGATATCGCCTGGAGACTATTTTTTATGTCCACAAATCCAGAGAGTAACTGAATAATGCACACCTGTGGAAGAGTCAGAAGTCTCTTATCCATGGCCACTCGTTGAGAGCCTCACTAAATGTACACACCTGGGAAAATATTCAGGGTTTAATTTTATACCCGCATTTGGAGTCTCACTAAGAAATGCTCACCGGTGGAATAGTCAGCAGACTTTTTTATGTGGTCTCTCATTCGGAGTGTCACTGAATAATGTGGTGTATTGAGGAGTCTATGTCATGTATACACATATTTAGAGCCTCAGAGAATAAGAGAGACACTTGATACAGCAAAGAGTCTAATTAATATGGCCAACTCTGCTGAGCCTCACTGAATAATATATACCTGTGGAATAATTTGGAGTCTACTTTTGATGGACGATCATTGAGAGCCTCCGTAAATAATGTGGAATAGCCAGGAGTCTATTTCATTTGGACACTCATTCAGAGCCTCAGTGGATAATATGCACATGTGGATTAGTCAGGATTCCATTTCATATGGCCACTGACTTGTAACCTCAGAAAATAATGCACAAATGTAAAGTACTCAGCAGTCTATTTTAGATAGCATCTCATTCAAAGATTCACTGAATAATACAAATATTAAAGATAGACAGCATCTTGTTTCATATGGTCTCACAAGAAGAGCCTCACTGAGTAACAGAAACCTGGGGAAGTGTTCGGAATCTACGTTATATAGCCTCTCATTTACTACCTAAGGTAATAACGCACACGTGTGGAATAGACAGCAATCTATTTTATATGGCCACCAACTCAAAGCTTGTGTGAGTAATACACAACTTTGGAATAGTCACTTTTCTACTACATATGCCCAAATATTGAGTGTCAGACTCAAAAATACATGCCTGTGGACTAGATGGTAAACAATTTTATATGGCCAACATTTCAGAACCGCAGTGAATAATACATACCTGAGGAATATTTAGGATGCTATTACATGTGGCATCTATTTCAGTGCTTCATTAAATAAGGAACACCTCTATTGTCGTCAAAATTTTATTTTGTATAGCTCCATATTCAGAGCCTAACTGAATAACATCCACCTTGAGAAAAGTCAGGATTCTATTTTGTATATCTATTCATTTAGATCCGAATGAAGAAACACAGGCCTAAGGAGTATTCAGGAGTCTCTATATTATGGCCACTCATTCAGAGCCTCACAGAATAATACAGAACTATGCAAACATCAGGGGTTTATTTCACATGGCCAATTATTGAAATCCTCAGTGAAGAATCTTATGTATCTGGAAAATACTCAGGAATAAATTATATATAGCCACTTATTCAGAGTAACACTGCATAAGTCACACGTGGGGAAATGACTAGAGAGTATTTGATATGACAACACACCCACCGTCTCAGTGAAAAATGCAGCACTGATAAATAGTCAAGCGGATAGAGTCAGGAGTGTATTTTATGAGGTCACTCATTCAGAAACTTCTGAACAAATACACACAGTGGGAATAGTCAGAGTCCAGGTCATATGGCCACTCAATCACAGCATTACCGAATAATGCACAATGGGGCAATAGTAAGGAGTCTATTTTATTTAGCCTATTATTCAGAGCTTAAGTGTATAATAAACAGCTGTGGAGAAATGAAGACCCAATTTAAAGTAGACCCAAATTAAGCAGCTTCGTCAATGACATACACATATGTGAGAGTCAGGAGACTATTTGATATAAACACTCATACAGAACCTCTACGAATACTGCACATGTGTGGAATAATCACTCGTATATTTCACATGGTGATTCATTTGGCAATTGCTACAAAGAAAATAACTTACCTAGAAATACAACTCACAAGGAATGTAAGGGACCTCTTAAAGGAAAACTACAAACCACTGCTCAACGAAATAAGTGAGGAAACAAACAGATGGAGAAACATTCCATGTTCGTGGTTAGGAAGAATCAATGTCGTGAAAATGGCTATACTGCCCAAAGTAATTTACACAATCAATGCTATCCCCATCAAACTACCATTGAATTTCATCACAGAACTGGGAAAAACCACCATGAATTTCATATGGAACCAAAAAAGAGCCCGCATAGCCAAGTCAATTCTCAGCAAAAAGAACACAGCGGGAGGCATCACACTACCAGACTTCAAACTATACTACAAGGCTAAAGTAATCAAAACAGCATGGTACTGGTACCAAAACAGAGATATAGACCAATGGAACAGAACAGAACCATCGGAGGCAACACAACATATCTACAACCATATTATCGTTGATAAACCAGACAAAAACAAGCAATGGGGAAACGATTCCCTATTTAATAAATGGTGTTGGGAAAACTGGCTAACCATGTGCAGAAAGAAGAAACTGGACCCCTTTCTGACACCTTACACTAAAATTAAATCCAGATGGATTAAAGACTTAAATGTAAGACCTGACACCATAAAAACCCTAGAAGAAAATCTAGGCAAAACCGTTCAGGACATAGGAGTTGGAAAGGACTTCATGAACAAAACACCAAAAGCATTGGCAACAAAAGCCAAAATAGGCAAATGGGACCTAATCAAACTCCACAGCTTCTCCACGGCAAAAGAAACAGTCACTAGAGTGAATTGGCAACCATCAGAATGGAAAACAATCTTTGCAGTTTACACATCTGACAAAGGGCTGATATCCAGAATTTACAAAGAACTCAAACAAATTTACAGGAAAAAAACAAACAAGCCCATTCAAAAATGGGCAAAGGATATGAACAGACACTTTACAAAAGAAGACATACATGAGGCCAACAAACATATGAAAAAATGCTCATCATCACTGGTCATTAGAGACATGCAAATCAAAACCACATTGAGATATCATCTCACGCCAGTTAGAATGGTGATTATTAAAAAATCTGGAGACAGCAGATGCTGGAGTGGATGTGGAGAAATAGGAACACTGTTACACTGTTGGTGGGAGTGTAAATTAGTTCAACCATTGTGGAAGACAGTGTGGCGATTCCTCAGGGACCTAGAAATAGAAATTCCATTTGACCCAGCAATCCCATTACTGGGTATATATCCAAAGGACTATAAATCATTCTACTATAAGGACACATGCATGAGAATGTTCATTGCAGCACTGTTTACAATAGCAAAGAACTGGAACCAACACAAATGCCCATCGATGATAGACTGGACTGGGAAAATGTGGCACATATACACCATGGAATATTATGCAGCAATCAAAAATGATGAGTTTGTGTCCTTTGTAAGGACATGGATGAGTCTGGAGGACATCATTCTCAGCAAACTGACACAAGAACAGGAAAAAAAGTACCGCATATACTCACTCATAGGTGGGTGAAAAGAATGAGAACACATGGACACAGAGAAGTGGTCTACTATACACTGGAGACTATTGGGGGGAATGGGGGAGAAACGGCAGGGGGGGGGCTGTGGAGGGATAGCCAGGGGCTGAATTCCAAGTGTAGGTGAAGGGGAGGAAGGCAGCAAAACACACTGCCATGTGTGTACCTATGCAACTATCTTGCACGTTCTGCACATGTACCCCAAAACCTATAGTGCAATAAAAATTAAATTAAGAAAAAGAATAATGCACACCTGTGGAGTAAAATCGGGTCTATTTTATAAGGCCACACTTTCAGTGTTTTAGTTCATAATATGTATATTTGATAAGTCAGGAATCTCTTTCTCATGGGCACTCGTTCAGAGCCTCTGTGAATAATACTTTCCTCAGAAACAGTTAAGGGTCTACTTCAAATGGCTACACATTCAGAGTTTCTGTAAGTAATGAATACCTTGGCAATACACCTTAGACTCTATTTTTTACCCTGTTACTCAGAGACTTATTCAATAATAAACACCTGGGGAAGAGTTAAGTGTCTACTTCATGTAGACACACATTTAGAGCCTCTGTGACTAATGCAAATCAGGGTAATAGTCGAGCATTTTTTATATGGCCACTCATTCTGTGCCTCCCTGATTGATACACACCTGGGGAATCCTCATGATTCCATGTCATACTACCACTCATTTAGAATATTATTGAATAATTCACAATGGAGCAATAGTCAGGTGTCTATTTAATAGTCAGGTCTCTCATTCAAAGTTTCAGTACATAATAATCTTCTATGGAGTAATCAGGAGGCTGTTTAAGATATCCATGAATTTAGTGCTTCCTGAACGATACACACCTTGGATATATTCAGGAGTCTTAAACTCTAATTTTGAGTAACGCTGAGTAATACAAAACTGAGGCAGTGTCAAGAGTTTATTTGGTATGGAAACTCATACATAACTGGTTTCAGTAACGCACACATGGAGAATAATGAGGAGTCTATGTCAAAGGGCTCCTCATTCAGACAAACAATGAATAACCCACATGTGAAGTAATTAGAAGTCCGTTTCATTTGGCTCCTTTATCACAGCTTCACTGAATATTACACACTTGTGATATCGTCTGGAGCCTATTATTTGTGGCCACTAATCCAGAGAGTCCCTGAATAATGCACACCTGTGGAATAATCAGATGTCTCTTTCCTATGGCCACTCATTGAGCGCCTCACTAAATGTACACTAATGGAAAAATATTCATGATTTACTTTTATACCCTCATTCAGAGTCTCACTAAGTAATGCACACCTGTGGAATAGTCAGGAGACTTTTTCAAGTGGCCTCTCATTTGGAGTGTCACTGAATAATGTGGTGTAGTCAGAAATCTATGTCATGTAGACACAGATTCAGAGCCTCAGTGAATAAGAGAGACCCTTGATATAGTAAAGAGTCTAATTAATATGGACAACTCTCTGAAGCCTCAATGAATAAGGCATACCTGGAGAATAATTTGGAGTCTATTTTCGATGGACCTTCATTCATAGCATCGGTAAATAATGTGGAGTAGCCAGGAGTCTATTTAATTTTGACACTCATTCATAGTCTCAGTGGATAATATGCATGTGTGCATTAGTCAAGATTCCATTTCATATAACCACAGACTCATAACCTCAGTAAATAATGGACAAATATAAAGTACTCAGCAGTCTATTTTAGATAGCAACTCATTCAGAGATTCACTGAATAATACAATTATTAAAGATAGACAGCATCCTGTTTCATATGGTCTCACAAGAAGAGACTCACTGAGTAACAGAAACCTGGGGAAGTGTTAGGTGTCTACTTTATATAGCCTCTCATTTACTACCTAAGGAAATAATCCACACATGTGGAACAGATGCCAGTCTATTTTATATGGCCAGAAAATCAAAGCCTGTGTGAATAATACACAACTTTGGAATAGTCACTAGTCAATTCCATATGCCCAATTATTTACAGTCAGACTAAAAAATACGTGTCTGTGGTCTTGACAGGAAACAATTTTATATGGCCAAAGTTTCAGAGCCTTAGTGAATAATACATACTAGAAAAATATTTAGTATGCTATTACATGTGGCATCTATTTTAGTGCTTCATTAAATAAGGAACACCTGTATTGCAGTCAGAATTCTGTTTTGTATAGCCACATATTCAGAGCCTAACTGAATAAAAAATACCTTGGGGAAAGTCAGAATTCTTTTTCATATAGCAACTCATTTAGAACCGAATGTAAAAATGCAAGCATAAGGAGTACTCAAGTTTCTCTGTATTATGTATACTCATTCAGAGTCTCACAGAATAATATAGACCTATGGAAATGTCAGGGGTGTATTTCACATGGCCACATATTCAAATCCTCAGTGAAGAATCTTATATATCTGGAAAATACTCAGAAATCTGTTATATAAATCCACTTATTCAGAATCTCACTGCATAAGTCACACCTGGGGAACAGACTTGAGACTATTTGATATGATCTTACACCCACCATCTTAGTGAAAAATTCACAGCTGAGATAGACAGGAGGATAGATTCAGGAGTCTATTTTATGTGGTCACTCCTTCAGAAACTCCTGAAAGAATACACACATTCGGAATAGTCAGAGTCCAGGTCATATGGCCATTTGTTAACAGCCTTAACAAATAATGTACAATGGGGCAATAGTAAGGAGTCTATGTCATTTAGCCTATCATTCAGAGCTTAAGTGCATAATAAACAGCTGTGGAGAAATAAAGACCCTATTTAAAGTTGACCCAAAAAAAGCAGCTTCGTGAATGGCATACACATATGTGAGGGTCAGGAGACTATTTGATATAAACACTCATACAGAACCTCTTTGAATACTGCACAAGTGTGGAGTAATCACTTGTACATCTCACATGGTGATTAATTTGGAGGGGAAAATAATAACGCACACCTGTGGAATAAAACAAGGTCTATCTTATAAGGCCACACTTTCAGTGTTTTAGTGAATAATACGTATATCTGATATGTCAGGAATCTCTTTCACATGGGCACTCATTTAGAGCCTCTGTGAATAACACTTTCCTCAGAAACAGTCAAAGGTCTACTTCAAATGGCTACACATTCAGAGTCTCTGTACAAAATGAACACCTGGGCAATACACCTGAGGGTCTTTTTTGTGCCCAAGTACTCAAAGACTCATTCAATAATAAACAACTGGGGAAACGTAAAGTGTCTCCTTCATGTAGCCACTCATTTAGAGCCTCAGTGAGTAATCCACACCAGGGTAATAGTCGAGCATTTTCTCTACGGCCATTCATTCTGTGCCTCCCTGAATGATACACACCAGGGGAATCCTCGTGATTCTATTTCATTCTACCCCTCATTTAGAACCTTATTGAATAATTCACAATGGAGCAATAGTCAGGTGTCTATTTAATAGTCAGGCTTCTCATTAAAGATTCAGTGAATAATAAACTTCTATTGAGGAATCAGGAGGCTGTTTAAGATACCATGAATTAAGTGTCTTTCTGAATGATACACACCTGGGTGATAGTTAGGAGTCTATTTTATATGAACTCTAATTCTGGGTATTGCTGAGTAATACACACCAGGGGGAGAGTCAGGAGTTTATTTGGCATGGACACTCATACATAATCTGTTGGAATAATGCACACATGGAGAATAATGAAGAGTCTTTGTCAAATGGCTTGTTATTCAGACAAACATTGAATAATGCACACGTGGAGTAATTAGAGGTCCATTTCATATGGCCCCCCCTTTCACAGCCTCTCTGAATATTACACACTTGTGATATTGTCTGGAGTTTACTTTTTATATCCACTAAAACGGAGAGTCACTGAATAGTCAGAAGTCTCTTTTCTGTGACCACTCATTGAGAGCCTCACTAAATGTACACACCTGGGAAAATATTCAGGATTTAGTTTTATACCCGCATTTGGAGTCTCACTAAGAAATGCACATCTGTGGAATAGACAGGAGACTTTTTCATGTGGTCTCTCATTGGGAGTGTCACTAAAAAATGTGGTGTAGTGAGCAGTCTATGTCATGTAGAGACAGATTTAAAGCCTCAGTGAATAAAGAGACACTTGATACAGCATAGAGTCAAATTAAAATGGCCAACTCTGCTGAGCCTCACTGAATAATACATACCTGAAGAATAATTTGGAGTCTGTTTTCGACGGTCGATTATTCAGAGCCTCGGTAAATAATGTGGAATAGCCAGGAGTCTATTTCATTTGGACACTCATTCGGAGCCTCAGTGGATAATATGCACGTGTGGATTTGTCAGGATTCCATTTCATATGGCCACTGACTCGTAACCTCAGTAAATAATGCACAAATGTAAAGTACTCAGCAGTCTATTTTAGATAGCAACTCATTCAGAGAATCACTGAATAATACAAATATTAAAGATAGACAGCATCCTGTTTCATATGGTCTCACAAGAAGAGCCTCACTGAATAACAGAAACCTGGGGAAGTGTTCGGAGTCTACTTTATATAGCCTCTCATTTACTACCTCAGGGAATAATGCACACGTGTGAAATAGACACCAATCTGTTTTATATCTCCACAAACTCAAAGCTTGTGTGAGTAATACACAACTTTGGAATAATCACTAGTCTATTACATATGCCCAAATATTGAGCATCAGACTCAAAAATACATGCCTATGGTCTAGATGGAAAACAATTTTATATGGCCAAAGGTTCAGAGCCTCAGTGAATAATACATACCTGAAGAATATTTAGTATGCTATTATATGTGGCATCTAATTCAGTGCTTCAGTAGATAAAAAACACCTGTAATGTAGTCAGAATTTTATTTTGTATAGCCCCATAATCAGAGCCTAACTGAATAACATACACCTTGGGGAAAGTCAGGATTCTATTTCGTATATCCACTCATTTAAAGCTGAATGAAGAAACTCAGGCCTAAGGAGTATTCAGGAGTCTCTATATTATGGCCACTTATTCAGAGCCTCCCAGAATAATACAGACTTATGAAAACTTCAGGGGTGTATTTCACGTGGCCACTTATTGAAATTCTCACTGAAGAATCTTATATATCTGGAAAATACTCAGGAATCTATTATATATAGCCACTTATTCAGAGTCTCACTGCATAAGTCACACCGGGGGATCAGACTAGAGAGTATTTGATATGACTGTACAACCATCGTCTCAGTGAAAATGCAGCACTAATAAATAGTCAAGAGGATAGGGTCAGGAGTCCATTTTATGAGGTCAATCATTCAGAAACTCCTGAATAAATACACACAGTGGGAATAGTCAGAGTCCAGGTCATACGGCCACTCAATCAAAGCATTACCGAATAATGCACAATGGGGCAATAGTAAGGAGTCTATTTCATTTAGCCTATCATTCAGAGCTTAAGCGCATAATAAACAGCTGTAGAGAAAAGAAGACCCAATTCAAAGTAGACCCAAATAAAGCAGCTTCGTGAATGACATACACATATGTGAGGGTCAGGAGACTATTTGATATAAACACTCATACAGAACCTCTTTGAATGCTGCACATGTGTGGAATAATCACTTGTATATTTCACATGGTGATTCATTTGGTGGGTAAAAGAATAACGCACACCTGTGGAGTAAAATGGGGTCTATTTTATAAGGGCACTCTTTCAGTGTTTTAGTGAATAGTATGTATATCTAATAAGTCAGGAATCTCTTTCACATTTGCACTCGTTAAGACCCTCTGTGAATAATACTTTCCTCAGAAACAGTCAAGGGTCTACTTCAAATGGCTACACATTCAGAGTCTCTGTAAGAAATGAATACCGGGGCAGTACACCTGAGACTCTTTTTTGTGCCCTCTTACTCAGAGACTCATTCAATAATAAACACCTGGGGAAGAGTTAAGTGTCTACTTCATGTAGCCACTCATTTAGAGCCTCAGTGAGTAATCCACACAAGGGTAATAATCGAGCATTTTTTATATGGCCACTCATCTTGTGCCTCCCTGAATGATACACACCTGGGGAATCCTCATGATTCTACTTCATACTAACACTCATTTAGAACCTTATTCAATAATTAACAATGGAGCAATAGTCAGGTGTCAATTTAATAGTCAGGCCTCTCATTCAAACTTTCAGTGCATAATAAACTTCTATGGAGTAATCAGGAGGCTGTTTAAGATATCCACGTATTAAGTGCTTCCTGAATGATACACACCTTAGATATACAATGGAGTCTATTTTATATAAACTAATTCCAAGTACCACTGAGTAATACACACCTCGGGGAGTGTCAAGGGTTCATTTGGTATGGAAATTCATACATAACCTCTTTGAATAATGCACACATGGAGAATAATGAGGAGTCTATGTCATACGGCTCCTCATTCAGAAAAACAGTGAATAACACACAGGTGGAGTAATTGGAAGTCCGTTTCATATGATCCCTCTTTCACAGCCTCACTGAATATTACACAGTTGTGATATCGTCTGAAGCCTATTTTTTATGGCCACTAATCCAGAGAGTCACTTAATAATGCACACCTGTGGAAAAATCAGAAGTCTCTTTCTTTTTTTTTTTTTTTTAATTTTTATTGCGTTATAGGTTTTGGGGTACATGTGCAGAACGTGAAAGATAGTTGCATAGGTACACACATGGCAGTGTGTTTTGCTGCCTTCCTCCCCTTCACCCACACTTGGTATTCATCCCTAGGCTATCCCCCCAGCCCCCCCCGCCTGCCCTCCCCCATTTCCCCCAACAGTCCCCAGTGTATAGTATACCGCCTCTCTGTGTCCATGTGTTCTCATTTTTCTCACCCACCTATGAGTGAGTATATGCAGTATTTCTTTTTCTGTTCTTGTGTCACTTTGCTGAGAATGATGTTCTCCAGATTCATCCATGTCCTTACAAAGGACACAAACTCATCATTTTTGATTGCTGCATAATATTCCATGGTGTATATGTGCCACAATTTCCCAGTCCAGTCTATCATCGTTGGGCATTTGGGTTGGTTCCAGGTCTTTGCTATTGTAAACAGTGCTGCAATGAACATTCGTGTGCATGTGTCCTTATAGTAGAACGATTTATAGTCTTTTGGATAGATACCCAGTAATGGGATTGCTGGGTCAAATGGAATTTCTATTTCTAGGTCCCTGAGGAATCGCCACACTGTCTTCCACAACGGTTGAACTAATTTACACTCCCATCAACAGTGTAAGAGTGTTCCTATTTCTCCACATCCTCTCCAGCATCTGCTGTCTCCAGATTTTTTAATGATCGCCATTCTAATGGGTGTGAGATGATATCTCAATGTGGTTTTGATTTGCATCTCTCTAATGACCAATGATGATGAGCACTTTTTCATATGTTTGTTGGCCTCATGTATGTCTTCTTTTGTAAAGTTTCTGTTCATATCCTTTGCCCATTTTTAAATGGGCTTGTTTTTTTTTTTTTCTGTAAATCTGTTTGAGTTCTTTGTAAATTCTGGATATCAGCCCTTTGTCAGATGTGTAAACTGCAAAGATTTTTTCCCATTCTGATGGTTATCTACAACCACATTATCTTTGATAAACCAGACAAAAACAGGCAATGGGGAAAGGATTCCCTATTTAATAAATGGTGTTGGGAAAACTGGCTAGCCATGTGCAGAAAGCAGAAACTGGACCCCTTTCTGACACCTTACACTAAAATTAACTCCAGATGGATTAAAGACTTAAACTTAAGACCTGACACCATAAAAACCCTAGAAGAAAATCTAGGTGAAACCTTTCAGGACATAGGAGTAGGCAAGGACTTCATGAACAAAACACCAAAAGCATTGGCAACAAAAGCCAAAATAGACAAATTGGACCTAATCAAACTCCACAGCTTCTGCACTGCAAAAGAAACAGTCACTAGAGTGAATCAGCAACCATCAGAATGGGAAAAAATCTTTGCAGTTTACACATCTGACAAAGGGCTGATATTCAGAATTTACAAAGAACTCAAATAGATTTACAGAAAAAAAAACAAACAAGCCCATTCAAAAATGGGCAAACGATATGAACAGAGATTTTACAAAAGAAGACATACATGAGGCCAACAAACATATGAAAAAGTGCACATCATCATTGGTCATTAGAGAGATGCAAATCAAAACCACATTGAGATATCATCTCACACCAGTTAGAATGGCGATCATTAAAAAATCTGGAGACAGCAGATGCTGGAGAGGATGTGGAGAAAAAGGAACACTCTTACACTGTTGGTGGGAGTGTAAATTAGTTCAACCATTGTGGAAGACAGTGTGGCGATTCCTCAGGGACCTAGAAATAGAAATTCCATTTGACCCAGCAATCCCATTACTGGGTATCTATCCAAAAGACTATAAATCGTTCTACTATAAGGACACATGCACACGTATGTTCATTGCAGCACTGTTTACAATAGCAAAGACCTGGAACCAACCCAAATGCCCATCGATGATAAACTGAACTGGGAAAATGTGGCGGATATACACCATGCAATATTATGCAGCAATCAAAAATGATGAGTTTGTTGTCCTTTTTAAGGACATGGATGAATCTGGAGAACATCATTCTCAGCAAAGTGACACAAGAACAGAAAAAGAAATACTGCATATACTCACTCATAGGTGGGTGAGAAAAATGAGAACACATGGACACAGAGAGGCGGTCTACTATACACTGGGGACTGTTGGGGGAAATGGGGGAGGGACAGTGGGGGAGACTGGGGGGGATAGCCTGGGGATGAATACCAAGTGTGGGTGAAGGGGAGGAAGGCAGCAAAACACACTGCCATGTGTGTACCTATGCAACTATTTTGCACCTTCTGCACATGTACCCCAAAACCTATAATGCAATAAAAATTAAAAAAAAAAAAAAAGAATAATGCCCAACTGTGGAGTAAATTGGAATCTATTTTTTAGGCCTCTCTTTTGGTGTTTTAGTGAATTATGTGTATATTTGATAAGTCACAAATTTGTTTCACATGGGCACTCGTTCGGAGCCTCTGTGAATAACACTTTTCTCAGAAGCAGTCAAATGTCTACTTCAAATGGATACACATTAAGTGTCTCTGTATGTAATGAACACCTGGGCAATACACCTGATTGGTTTTTTTGTGCCCACATACTCAGAGACTCATAAAATACTATATACCTGGAGAAGATAATATGTCTACTTCATGCAGCCACTCATTTAGATCCTCAGTGAGTAATCCACACTTGGGTAGTAGTAGAGCATTTTTTATATGGCCACTCATTCTGTGCCTCCCTGAAAGATACACATCTTAGGAATCATCATAATTGAATTTCATGCTACCACTCATTTAGAACCTTATTGAATAATTCAAAATGGAGCAGTAGTCAGGTGTCTATTTAATGGTCAGGCGTCTCTTTCAAAGTTTCAGTGAATAATAAACTTCTATGGAGGAATCAAAAGGCTGTGTAAGATATCCACGAATTAAGTGCCTTCCTGAAAGATACACACCTGGGTGATAGTCATAAATCTGTTTTATATGAACTCTAATTATGGGTATCACTGAGCAGTACACACCTGGGGGAGGGTCATGAGTTTATTTGCTATGAAAACTCATACATAACCTGTTTGAATAATGCACACATGGAGAATAATGAGAAGTCTATGTCATTCGGCTCCTCATTTAGACAAACAGTGAATATTGCACATGTGGACTAATTAGAAGTCTGTTTCATATGGCCCCCCTTTGTCAGCCTCACTGAATATTACAAAGTTCTGATATCGTCTGGAATCTATATTTTATGGCCTCAAATCCAGATAGTCACTGAATAATGCACAACTGTGGAATAGTCAGAAGTCTCTTTCCTATCACCACTCGTTGAGAGCCTCACTAAATGTACACACCTGGAAAAATATTCAGGATTTATTTTTATCCCCTCATTCAGAGTCTCACTAAGTAATGCACACCTGTGGAATAGTAAGGAGACTTATTAATTGGCCTCTCATTCGGAGTGTCACTCAATAATGTGGTGTAGTCAGGAGTCTATGTCATGTAGACACAGATTCAGAGCCCCAGTGAATAAGAGAGACACTTGATATAGTAAAGAGTCTAATTAATATGGCCAACTATGCTGAGCCTCACTGAATAATACATACATGGAGAATAATTTGGAGTCTATTTTTGATGGATGTTCATTCAGAGCCTCGGTAAATAATGTGGAGTAACCAGAAGTCTATTTCATTTGGACACTCATTCATAGCCTCAGTGGATAATATGCACGTGTGGATTAGTCAGGATTACAATTCATATGGCCACTGACTCATAACCTCAGTAAATAATGGACAAATGTAAAGTACTCAGCAGTATATTTTATATAGCAACTCATTCAGATATTCACTGAATAATAAAAATTTAAAAGATAGACAGCATCCTGTTTCATATTGTCTTACAAGAAGAGCCTCACTGAGTAACAGAATCCTGGGGAAGTGTTAGCAGTCTACGTTATATAGCCTCTCATTTAGTACCTCAGGGAATAATGCACACATGTGGAATAGACACCAGCCTATTTTATATGGCCACAAAAACAAAGCCTGTGTGAGTAATACACAACTTTGGAATAGTCACTAGTCTATTCCATATGCCCAAATATTGAGATTCTGACTCAAAAATACATGCCTGTGATTTAGAAAGTAAACAATTTTATGTCACCAAATTTTCAGAGCCTTAGTGACTAATACATACCTGAGGAATATTTAGTAGGCTATTACATGTGGCACCTGTTTCGGTGCTTCATTAAATAAGGAACACCTGTATTGTTTTCAGAAATCTATTTTGTATAGACCCATATTCAGAAACAAACTGAATTACAAACACCTTGGGGAAAGTCAGGATTCTATTTCGTATAGCCACTCATTTAGAGCCGAATGTAAAAACACAAGCCTAGAGGAGTATTCAGGAGTCTCTATATTATGGTCACTCATTCAGATACTCACAGAATATTACAGACCTATGGAAACGTCAGGGGTGTATTTCACAAGGACACTTATTCAAGTCCTCAGCGAGGAATCTTATATATCTGGAAAATACTCAGGAATCTATTATATATAGCCACTTATTCAGAGTATCACTGAATAAGTCACAACTGAGGAACAGACTAGAGACTATGTGATATGACCGTACACCCACCATCTCAGTGAAAAATGCAAAGCTGAGAAATAGTCAAAAGGATAGAGTCAGGAGTCTATTTTATGTGGTCACTCATTCAGGAACTCCCAAAAGAATACACACATTGGGAATAGTCAGAGTCCAGGTCATATGGCCACTCAATCACTGCATTACTGAATAATGCACAATGAGGCTATAGTAAGGAGTCTATTTCCTTTAGCCTATCATTCAGAGCTTAAGTGCATAATAAACAGCTGTAGAGAAATGAAGACCCAATTCAAGGTAGACCCAAGTGAAGCAGATTCGTGAATGACATACACATATGTGAGGGTCAGGAGACTATTTGATATAAACACTCATACAGAACCTCTTCTAGTACTGCACATGTGTGGAATGATCACTTTTATATTTCACCTGGTGATTCGCTTAGATGGTAAAAGAATAACGCATACCTGTAGAGTAAAATCGGGTCTATTTTATAAGGCCGCTCTTTCAGTGTTTTAGTGAAAAATATGTATATATGATAAGTCAGGAATCTCTTTCACTTGGGCACTTGTTCAGAGCCTCTGTGAATAAAACTTTCCTCAGAAACAGTCAAGGGTCTACTTCATATGGCTACACATTCAGAGCCTCTGTAAGTAATGAACACCTGGGCAATACACCTGAGGGCCTTTTTGTTTCACATGTACTCAGAAACACATTCAATAATAAACACGTGGGGAAGATTTAAATGTCTACTTCATGTAGCGACTCAATTAGAGCCTCAGTGAGTAATCCACACCAGTGTAATAGGCGAGCATTTTTTATATAGCCACTCATTCTGTGCCTTCCTGAATGATACACACCTGGAGAATCCTCATGATTATATTTGATACTTCCACTCATTTAGAAGCTTATTGAAGAATTCACAATGAAGCAATTTTCAGGTGTCTATTTAGTCGTCAGGCCCTTCATTCAATATTTCAGTAAATAATAAACTTCTATGGAGGAATCAGGAGGCTGTTTAAGATATCCACAAATTTAGTGCCTTCCTGAATGATACACACCTGGGCGATAGTCAGGAGTCTATTTAATATGAACTCTAATTCCGGTTATCGCTGAGTAATAAACACCTCTGTGATGGTCAGGGGTTTATTTGGTATGGACACTCATACATAACATGTTTAAATAATGCACACATGGAGAATAATGCGGAGTCTATGTCATACAGCTTCTTGTTCAGACAAACAGTGAATAACGCACATGTGTAGTAATTAGAAGTCCGTTTCATATGGCCCTTCTTTCACAGCCTAACTAAATATTACACACTTGTGATGTGGTCTGGAGTCTATTTTTTATGGCCACTAATCCAGAGAGTCACTGAATTATGCACACCTGTGGAATAGTCAGAAGTCTCTTTTCTACAGCCACTCGTTGAGAGCGTCACTAAATATACACAACTGAAAAAATATTCAGGATTTACTTTCATCCCCTCATTCAGAGTCTCCCTAAGTAATGCACACCTGTGGAATAGTCAGGAGACTTTTTCATGTGGCCTCTCATTCAGAGTGTCACTAAATAAAGTGGTGTAGTCAGAAATCAATATCATGTAGACACAGATTCAGAGCCTCAGTGAATAAGAGAGACGCTTGATATAGTAAAGAGTCTAAATAATATTTTAAACTCTGGTGAGCCTCACTGAATAATACATTCCTGGAGAATAATTTGGAGTCTATTTTGGATGGACGTTCATGCAGAGCCTCGGTAAAAAATGTGGAGTAGCCAGGAGTCTATTTCATTTGGACCCTCATTCATAGCCTCAGAGGATAATATGCACATGTGGATTAGTCAGGATTCCATTTCATATGGCCAATGACTCATAACCTCAGTAAATAATGCACAAATGTAAAGTACTCAGCAGTCTATTTTATACAGCAACTCATTCAGAGTTTCACTGAATAATAAAATTATTAAAGATAGACAGCATCCTGTTTCATATGGTGTCACAAGAAGAGTCTCACTGAGTATCAGAAACCTGGGGAAGTGTTAGGAGTCTACTTTATATAACCTCTCATTTACTACCTCAGGGAATAATGCACACGTGTGGAATAGACACCAGTCTGTTTTAGATGGCCACAAAATCAAAGCCTGTGTGAGTAATACACAACTTTGAAATAGTCACTAGTCTATTCCATATGACCAAATATTTAGAGTCAGACTAAAAAATACATGCCTGTTGTCTAGACAGGAAGCAATTTTATATGGCCAATGTTTCACAGCCTCAGTGAACAATACATACCTGAGGAATAATTAGTATGCTATTACATGTGAAATCCATTTCAGTGCTTCATTAAATAAGGAACACCTGTATTGTAGTCAGAAATCTATTTTGTATAGCCACATATTCAGAGCCTAACTGAATAACACCTTGGGGAAAGTCAGGATTCTATTTTGCATAGCCACTCATTTAGAGCCAAATGTAAAAACGCAAGCCTATTGTAGAATTCAGGAATCTCTATATTATGGCCACTCATTCAGAGCCTCGCAGAATAATACAGACCTATGGAAATGTCTGTGTTGTATTTCACATGGCCACTTATTCAAATCCTCATTGAAGAATCTTATTTATCTCTAAAATACTCAAAAATGTATTATATATAGCAACTTATTCAGAGTCTCACTGCATATGACACACAAGGGAAACAGACTAGAGACTATTTGATATTACCGTACACCCACCATCTCAGTGAAAAATGCAGAGCTGAGAAATAGTCAATAGGATAAAGTCAGGAGTCTGTTTTATGTGGTCACTCATTCAGAAACTCCAGAAAGCATACACACCTTGGGAATAATCAGAGTCCACGTCTTATGGCCACTCAATAACAGCATTACCGAATAATACACAATGGGGCAATAGTAAGCAGTCTATTTCATTTTGCCTATCATTTGGAGCTTAAGTGCATAATAAACAGCTGTGGGGAAATGAATATCCTATTAAAAGTAGAACCAAATGAAGCAGCCGCGGGAATGACATACACATATATGAGGGTCAGGAGACTATTTGATATAAACACTCATTCAGAACCTCTTCTCATACTGCACATTTGTGGAATGATCACTTGTATATTTCACATGGTGATTCGTTTGGAGGGTAAAAGAATAACATACACCTGTGGAGTAAAATGGGGTCTATTTCATAAGGCCACTCCTTCACTGTTTTATTGAATAATATGTATATCTGATAAGTCATGAATCTCTTTCACATGGGCACTGATTCAGAGCCTCTGTGAATAACACTTTCCTCAGAAACAGTCAAGGATCTACTTCATGAACAAAACACCAAAAGCATTGGCAACAAAAGCCAAAATAGACAAATGGGACCTAATCAAACTCCACAACTTCTGCACGGCAAAACAAACAGTCACTAGAGTGAATCGGCAACCATCAGAATGGGAAAAAATCTTTGCAGTTTACGCATCTGACAAAGGGCTGATATCCAGAATTTACAAAGAACTCAAACAGATTTACAGGAAAAAAAAAACAAACAAGCCCATTCAAAAATGGGCAAAGGATATGAACAGAAACTTTACGAAAGCAGACACACATGAGGCCAGCAAACATATGAAAAAGTGCTCATCGTCATTGGTCATTAGAGAGATGCAAATCAAACCACATTGAGATACCATCTCACACCAGTTAGAATGGCGATCATTAAAAAATCTGGAGACAGCAGATGCTGGAGAGGATGTGGAGAAATAGGAACACTCTTACACTGTTGGTGGGAGTGTAAATTAGTTCAACCATTGTGGAAGACAGTGTGGCGATTCCTCAGGGACCTAGAAATAGAAATTCCATTTGACCCAGCAATCCCATTACTGGGTATCTATCCAAAGGACTATAAATCATTCTACTATAAGGACCCATGCACACGAATGTTCATTGCAGCACTGTTTACAATAGCAAAGACCTGGAACCAACCCAAATGCCCAACGATGATAGACTGGACTGGGAAAATGTGGCACATATACACCATGGAATATTATGCAGCAATCAAAAATGATGAGTTTGTGTCCTTTGTAGGGACATGGATGAATCTGGAGAACATCATTCTCAGCAAACTGACACAAGAACAGAAAAAGAAATACCCCATATACTCACTCATAGGTGGGTGAGAAAAATGAGAACACGTGGACACAGAGAGGCGGTCTACTATACACTGGGGACTGTTGGGGGGAATGGGGGAGGGACAGCAGCGGGGGGCTGGGGGGGATAGCCTGGGGATGAATACCAAGTGTGGGTGAAGGGGAGGAAAGCAGCAAAGCACACTGCCATGTGTGTACCTACGCAACTATCTTGCTCGTTCTGCACATGTACCCCCAAACCTATAATGCAATAAAAATTAAAAAAAAAAAGGGTCTACTTCAAATGGCTAGACATTCAGAGTCTGTATAAGTAATGAACACCTGGGCAATACACCTGAGACTCTTCTTTGTGCCCACTTACTCGGAGACTCATTCAATAATAAACACCTGGGAATGAGTTAAGTGTCTACTTCATGTAGCCACTCATTTAGATCCTCAATGAGTAATCCACATCAGGATAATAGTTGAGCATTTTTTATATGGCCACTCATTCTTTGCCTCCCTGAATGATACACACCTTGAGAATCCTCATGTTTCCATTTCATACTACCACTCTTTTAGAACCTTATTGAATAGTTCACAATTGAGCAATAGTCAGGTGTCCATTTAATAGTCAGGCCACTTATTCAAAGTTTCAATGAATAATAAACTTTTACGGAGAAATCTGGAGGCTGCTTAAGATATCCAATAATTAAGTGCCTTCCTGAATGATACACAACTGGGTTATAGGCATGAGTTTGTTTTATATAAACTCTAATTCCGGGTATCGCTGTGTAATACACACCTGGGAGAGTGTCAAGAATTTATCTGGTATGGACACTCATACATAGCCGGTTTGAATAATGCACACATGGCGAATAATGAGGAGACTATGTCATAGGGCTTCTCATTCAGACAAACAGTGAATAATGCACAGAGGAGTAATTAGATGTCCGTTTCATATGGCCCCTCTTTCACAGTCTCAATGAATATTACACAGTTGTTATGTCGTCTGGAGTCTATTTTTTATGGCAACTAATTCAGAGAGTCACTGAATAATGCACACCTGTGGAATAGTCAGAAGTTTCTTTCCTGTGGCCACTCGTTGAGAACCTCACTAAATGTACACACCTGAAAAAATATTCAGAACTTACTTTTATCCCCACATTCAGAGTCTCACTATGTAACGCACACCTGTGGAATAGTCAGAAGACTTTTTCATGTGGCCTCTTATTCGGAGTGTCACTGAATTATGTGGTGTAGTCAGAAGTCTATGTCATGCAGACACAGATTTAGAGCCTCAGTGAATAAGAGACAGCCTTGATATAATAAAGTGTCTAATTAATATGGCCAAATCTGCTGAGTCTTACTGAATAATACAAACCTGAAGAATAATTTGGAGTCTATTTTCGATGGAAGTTCATTAAGAGCCTCGATATATAATGTGTAGTAGAAAGGAGTCTATTTCATTTGGACACTCATTCATAGTCTCAGTGGATAATACGCACGTGTGGATTAGTCAGGATTCCATTTCATATGGCCACTGACTTGTAACCTCAGTAAATAATGCACAAATGTAAAGTACTCAGCAGTAAATTATAGATAGCAACTCATTCAGAGATTCACTGAATAATATAAATATTAAAGATAGACAGCATCCTGTTTCATATGGTCTCACAAGAAGAGCCTCACTGAGTAACAGGAACCTGGGGAAGTGTTAGGAGTCTACTTTATATAACCTCTCATTTACTACCTCAGGGAATAATGCACAAGTGTGGAATAGACACTAGTCTATTTTATATGGCCACAAAATCAAAGCTTGTGTGAGTAATGCACAGCTATGGAATAGTCAATAGTCTATTCCATATGCCCAAATATTGAGAGTCAGACTCAGAGGTACACCCTTGTGGTCTAGATGGGAAACAATTTTATATGGCCAAAGATTCAGAGTATCAGTGAATATTACATCCATGAGGAATATTTAGTATGCTATTACCTGTGGCATCTATTTTAGTGCTTCATTGAATAAGGAACACCTGTATTGTATTCAGAATTCATTTTGTATAGCCACATATTCAGAGCCTAAGTGAATAACATACACCTTGGGGAAAGTCAGGATTCTATTAGGTATACCCAGTCATTTAGAGCCAAATGTGAAAATGCAAGCCTATGGAGTATTCAGGAGTCTCTATATTGTGGCTACTCATTCAGAGCCTCACAGAATAATAAAGACCTATGGAAACATCTGGGGTGTATTTCACATGGCCAATTATTCAAATCCTCTGTGAAGAATCTTATATATCTGGAAATTACTCAGGATTCTATTATATATAGCCAATTATTCAGAGTCTCACTGCATAAGTCACACCTGGGGAACAAACTAGCGGGTATTTGATATGACCGTACACCCACCGTCTCAGTGAAAAATGCAGCGCTGATAAATAGTCTAGAGGATAGAGTCAGGAGTCTATTTTATGTGGTCACTCATTCAGAAAATCACAAAAGAATACACACCTTGGAAATAGTCAGAGTCCAGGTCATAGTGTCACTCAATCACAGCATTACCGAATAATGCACAATAAGGCAATAGTAAGGAGTCTATTTTATTTAGCCTATAATTCAGAGATTAAGTGCATAATAAACAGCTGTGGAGAAATAAAAACCCTATTCAAAGTAGACCCAAATTAAGCAGCTTTGTGAATGACATACACATATGTGAGGTCAGGAGACTATTTGATATAAACACTCATACACAGCCTTTTCGATTACTGCACATGTGTGGAATAATCACTTCTATATTTCACATGGTGTTTCATTTGGAGTGTAAAAGAATACAACACACCTATGGCATAAAATGTGGTCTATTTTATGAGGCCACTCTTTCAGTGTTTAGTGAAAAATATGTATATCTGATAAGTCAGGAATCTCTTTCACATGGGCACTCTTTCAGAGCCTCTGTGAATAATAATTTCCTCAGAAACAGTCAAGGGTCTACTTCAAATGGCTACACATTCAGAGTCTCTGTAAATAATGAACACCTGGAAAATACACCTGAGACTCTTTTTGTGCCCACTTACTTGAAGACTCATTCAATAATAACCACCAGAAAAAGAGTTAAGTGTCTACTTCATGTAGCCACTCATTTAGAGCCTCAGTGCATAATTGACTCCAGGGTAATAATCGAGCATTTTTTATATGGCCACTTATTCTGTGACTCCCTGAATTATACACACCTGGAGAATCCTCATGATTTTATTTCATACTACCACTCATTTAGAACCTTACTAAATAAATCACAATGGGGCACTCTTTCAGAAACTCCCAAAAATATACACACCTTGGGAATAGTCAGAGTCCATGTCATATGGCCACTCAATCACAGCATTACCAAATAATGCACAATGGGGCAATAGTAAGGAGTCTATTTCATTTATTTATTCCACAGGTGTGCATTATTCAGTGACTCTCTAAATTAGTGGCTATAAAAAATAGATTTCAGATGATATTACAAGTGTGTAATTTTCAGTGAGGCTGTGAAAGAGGGGCCATATGAAAGGACTTCTAATTACTCCACATGTGTCCTATTCACTGTTTGTCTAAATGAGGAGCTGTATGACAGGGACTCCTAATTATTCTCCATGTGTGCATAATTCAAACATGTTATGTATCAGTGTCCATACCAAATAAACTCCTGACCCTCCCCCAGGTGTTTATTACTCATTGATACAGGGAATTAGAGTTCATATAAAATAGACTCCTGACTATCACCCAGGTGTGTCTCATTCAGGAAGGCACTTAATTCATGGATATCTTAAACAGCCTTTTGATTTCTCCATAGAAATTTATTATTCTCTGAAACTTAGAAAGAGAGGGCTGACTATTAAATAGACACCTGACTATTGCTCCGTTGTGAATTATTCAATAAGTTTCTAAATGAGTGGTAGTATGAAATAGAATCATGAAGATTCCCCAGGTGTGTATCATTTGGGAGGCACAGAATGAGTGGCCATGTAAAAACTGCTCAACTATGTCCCTTGTGTGGATTACTCACTGAGGCTCTAAATGAGTGGTTACATGAAGTAGACACTTAACTCTTCTCCAGGTCTTTATTATTGAATGTGTCTCTGAGTACGTGGTCACAAAAAAACACTCTCAGTTGTGTTGCCCATGAGTTCCTTACTTACATGGACTCTGAATGTGTAGCCATTTGAATTAGACCCTTGACTGTTTCTGAGGAAAGTGTTATAAAATGAGGCTCTGAATGAGAGTCCATGTGAAAGAGATTCCTGACTTATCAGATATACATGTTATCCACTAAAACACTAAAGGAGTGGCAAGTGATCATTCCATATTTGTGCAGTATTCAAAGAGGTTCTGTATGAGTGGCTACTATTCCAGAGAGTCACTGAATAATGCACACCTGTGGAATAGTCAGAAGTCTTTTTGCTATGTCCACTTGTTTAGAGCATCACTAAATGTACACACCTGAAAAAATATTCAGGATTTATTTTATCCCCTCATTCCAAGTCTCACTAAGTAATTCAAACATCTGGAATAATCAAGAGACTTTTTCATGTGGCCTCTTATTCGGAGTGTCACTGAACAATGTGGTGTAGTCAGGAATCTATGTCATGTAGACATTGATTCAAAGCCTCAGTGAATAACAGAGACCCTTGATATGGTAAAGAGTCTAATTAATATGGCCAACTCTGCTGAGCCTCACTGAATAAAAAATACCTGCAAAATAATTTTGGAGTGTATTTTCAATGGAAGTTCATTCAGAGCCTCAGTAAATAATGTGGAATAGCCAGGAGTTTATTTCATTTGGGCACTCATTCATATCCTCAGTGGATAATATGCACATGTGGATTAGTCAGGATTCCATTTCATATGGCCCCTCACTGGTAACCTCAGTAAATAATGCAAAAATGTAAAGTACTCTGCAGTCTATTTTATAGAGCAACTCATTCAGAGATTCACTGAATAATACAAACATTAAAGAAAGAAAGCATCCTGTTTTCTATGGTCTCACAAGAGGAGCCTCACTGAGTAACAGAAATCTGGGGAAGTGTTAGGAGTCTACTTTATATGGCCTCTCACTTACTACCTCAGGGAATAATGCACAGGTGTGGAATAGACACCAGTCTCTTTTATATGGCCACAAAATCAAAGCCTGTGTGAGTAATACACAACTTTGGAATAGTCACTAGTCTGTTCCATATGCCCAAATACTTAGAGTCAGACTCAAAAATACACATCTGTGGTCTAGACAGGAAACAATTTTATATGGCCAACGTTTCAGAGCCTCAGTGTATAATACATACCTGAGGAATATTTAGTATGCTATTACATGTGGCATCAATTTCAGTGCTTCATTAAATAAGGAAAACCAGTATTGTAATCAGAATTCCATTTAGAATAGTCACATATTGAGAGCCAAGCTGAATAACATACATCTTGGGGAAAGTCAGTATTCTATGTTGTATAGCCACTCATTTAGAGCCAACTGTAAAAACAAAAGCATAAGAAGTATTCAGGAGTCTCCATAATATGGCCTCTCATTCAGAGCCTCACAGAATAATACAGACCTATGGAAGTGTCAGGGATGTATTTCACAGGGCCACTTATTCAAAACCTCAGTGAAAAATCCTGTATATCTGAAAAATACTCTGGAATTTATTATACATAGCCACGTATTCAGAGTCTCAATGCACAAGCCACACCTGGGGAATAGAGTAGAGACTATTTCATATGACCATACACCCACCATCTCAGTGAAAAATTCAGAGCTGAGAAATAGTCAATAGGATAGAACCAGGAGTCTATTTTATGTGGTCACTCAGTCAGAATCTTCTGAAAAAATACACACCTTGGGAATAGTCAGTATTCAGGTCATACGGTCATTCAACCACAGCATTACCGAATAATGCACAATGGGGCAATAGTAAGGAGTCTATTTCATTTAGCCTATCATTCAGAGCTTAAGTGCATAATAAACACCTGTGGAGAAAAGAAGACCCTATTCAAAGTAGACCCAAATGAAGCAGCTTAGTGAATGACATACACATATGTGAGGGTCAGGAGACTATTTGATATAAACACTCATACAGAACTTCTTCGAATACTGCACATGTGTGGAATGATCACTTGCATATTTCACATGTTGATTCATTTTGAGGGTAAAATAATAACGCACACCTGTGGAGTAAAATGGGGTCAATTTTATAAGTCCACTCTTTCAGTGTTTTAGTGAATAATATGTATATCTGATAAGTCAGGAATCTCTTTCACATGGGAACTCATTCAGAGCCTCGGTGTATAACACTTTCCTCAGAAACAGTCAAGGGTCTAATTCAAATGGCTACACATTCAGAGTCCCTGTAAGTAATGAACTCATGGGCAACAAACCTGAGAGTCTTTGTTTGTGCCCACGTACTCAGAGACACATTCAATAATAAAGACCTGGAGAAGAGTTAAGTGTCTACTTCATGTAACCACTCATTTAGAGCCTCAGTGAGTAATCCACACAAGGGACATAGTCGAACATGTTTTACATGGCCACTCATTCTGTGCCTCCCTGAATGATACACACCTGGGGAACTTTCATGATTCTATTTCATACTACCACTCATTTAGAAACTTATTGAATAATTCACAATGGAGCAATAGTCAGGTGTCTATTTAGTAGTCAGCCCTCTCTTTCTAAGTTTCAGAGAATAATAAATTTCTATGGAGGAATCAGGAGGCTGTTTAAGATATCCACGAATTAAGTGCCTTCCTGAATGAGACACACCTGGGTGATAGTCAGGAGTCTACTTTATATGAACTCTAATTTCATGTATCGATGAGTAATAAACACCTGGGGGAGGGTCAGGAGTTTATTTGGTATGGACACTCATACATAAGGTGTTTGAATTATGCACACATGGAGAATAATTAGGAGTCCCTGTCATACCGCTCCTCATTTAGATAAACAGTGAATAGGACACATGTGGAGTAATTAGAAGTCCGTTTGATATGGCCCCTCTTTCACAGCCTCACTGAAATTTACACACTTGTGATATTGTCTGGAATCTATATTTTATGGCCACTAATCCACAGAGTCACTGAATAATTTACACCTGTGGAATAGTCAGAAGTCTTTTTGCTATATCCACTTCTTTAGAGCATCACTAAATGTACACACCTGAAAAAATATTCAGGATTTACTTTCATCCCCTCATTCCGAGTCTCCCTAAGTAATTCAAACCTCTGGAATAATTAGGAGACTTTTTCATGTGGCCTCTCATTCGGAGTGTCACTGAATAATGTGGTGTAGTCAGGAGTCCATGTCATGTAGACATTGATTCAAAGCCTCAGTGAATAACAGAGACCCTTGATATGGTAAAGAGTCTAATTAATATGGCCAACTCTGCTGAGCCTCACTGAATAAAAAACACCTGCAAAATAATTTTGGAGTGTATTTTCGATGAATGTTCATTCAGAGCCCCAGTAAATACTGTGGAATAGTCAGGAGTTTATTTGATTTGGACACTCATTCATATCCTTAGTGGATAATATGCACGTGTGGATTAGTCAGGATTCCATTTCATATGGCCACTCACTCGTAACTCAGTAAATAATGCAAAAACTTAAAGTACTCTGCAGTCTATTTTATAGAGCAACTCATTCAGGGATTCACTGAATAATACAAACATTAAAGATAGAAAGCATCCTGTTTTCTATGGTCTCACAAGAGGAGCCTAACTGAGTAACAGAAACCTGGGAAAGTGTTAGGAGTCTACTTTATATAGCCTCTCACTTACTACCTCAGGGAATAATGCACAGGTGTGGAATAGACACCAGTCTCTTTTATATGGCCACAAAATCAAAGCCTGTGTGAGTAATACACAACTTTGGAATAGTCACTAGTCTGTTCCATATGCCCAAATACTTAGAGTCAGACTCAAAAATACACATCTGTGGTCTAGACAGGAAACAATTTTATATGGCCAACGTTTCAGAGCCTCAGTGTATAATACATACCTGAGGAATATTTAGTATGCTATTACATGTGGCATCAATTTCAGTGCTTCATTAAATAAGGAACACCTGTATTGTAATCAGAATTCTATTTAGAATAATCACATATTGAGAGCCAATCTGAATAACATACATCTTGGGGAAAGTCAGTATTCTATGTTGTATAGCCACTCATTAAGAGCCAACTGTAAAAACGCAAGCATAAGAAGTATTCAGGAGTCTCCATAATATGGCCTCTCATTCAGAGCCTCACAGAATAATACAGACCTATGGAAATGTCAGGGATGTATTTCACATGGCCACTTATTCAAATCCTCAGTGAAAAATCCTGTATATCTGAAAAATACTCTGGAATCTATTATACATAGCCACGTATTCAGAGTCTCACTCCACAAGTCACACCTGGGGAATAGAGTAGAGTAGAGACTATTTCATATGACCATACACCCACCATCTCAGTGAAAAATTCAGAGCTGAGAAATAGTCAATAGGATAGAATCGGGAGTCTATTTTATGTGGTCACTCATTCAGAATCTTCTGAAAGAATACACACCTTGGGAATAGTCAGTGTTCAGGTCATATGGCCATTCAACCACAGTATTACCGAATATTGCACAATGGGGCAATAATAAGGAGTCTATTTCATTTAGCCTATCATTCAGAGCTTAAGTGCATAATAAACAGCTGTGGAGAAAAGAAGACCCTATTCAAAGTAGACCCAAATGAAGCAGCTTAGTGAATGACATACACATATGTGAGGGTCAGGAGACTATTTGATATAAACACTCATACAGAACCTCTTTGAATACTGCACATGTGTGGAATAATCACTTGCATATTTCACATGTTGATTCATTTCGAGGGTAAAATAATAACGCACACCTGTGGAGTAAAATGGGGTCAATTTTATAAGTCCACTCTTTCAGTGTTTTAGTGAATAATATGTATATCTGATAAGTCAGGAATCTCTTTCACATGGGAACTCATTCAGAGCCTCGGTGTATAACACTTTCCTCAGAAACAGTCAAGGGTCTAATTCAAATGGCTACTCATTCAGAGTCCCTGTAAGTAATGAACTCATGGGCAACAAACCTGAGAGTCTTTGTTTGTGCCCACGTACTCAGAGACACATTCAATAATAAAGACCTGGAGAAGAGTTAAGTGTCTACTTCATGTAACCACTCATTTAGAGCCTCAGTGAGTAATCCACACAAGGGACATAGTCGAACATGTTTTACATGGCCACTCATTCTGTGCCTCCCTGAATGATACACACCTGGGGAACTTTCATGATTCTATTTCATACTACCACTCATTTAGAAACTTATTGAATAATTCACAACGGAGCAATAGTCAGGTGTCTATTTAATAGCCCTCTCTTTCTAAGTTTCAGAGAATAATAAATTTCTATGGAGGAATCAGAAGGCTGTTTAAGATATCCACGAATTAAGTGCCTTCCTGAATGAGACACACCTGGGTGATAGTCAGGAGTGTATTTTATATGAACTCTAATTTCATGTATCGATGAGTAATAAACACGTGGGGGAGGGTCAGGAGTTTATTTGGTATGGACACTCATACATAACGTGTTTGGATTATGCACACATGGAGAATAATTAGGAGTCCCTGTCATACAGCTCCTCATTTAGACAAACAGTGAATAAGACACATGTGGAGTAATTAGAAGTCCATTTCATATGGTCCCTCTCTCACAGCCTCACTGAAATTTACACACTTGTGATACTGTCTGGAATCTATTTTTTATGGCCACTAATTCACAGTCACTGAATAATGCACACCTGTGGAATAGTCAGAAGTCTTTATGCTATATCCACTTCTTTAGAGCATCACTAAATGTACACACCTAAAGAAATATTCAGGATTTACTTTTTTCCCGTCATTCGGAGTCTCACTAAGTAATTCAAACCTCTGGAATAATTAGGAGACTTTTTCGTGTGGCCTCTCATTCGAAGTGTCACTGAATAATGTGGTGTAGTCAGGAGTCTCTGTCATGTAGACATTGATTCAAAGCCTCAGTGAATAACAGAGACCCTTGATATGGTAAAGAGTCTAATTAATATGGCCAACTCTGCTGAGCCTCACTGAATAAAAAATACCTGCAAAGTAATTTTGGAGTGTATTTTCGATGGATGTTCATTCAGAGCCTCAGTAAATACTGTGGAATAGTCAGGAGTTTATTTCCTTTGGACACTCATTCATATCCTCAGTGGATAATATGCACATGTGGATTACTCAGGATTCCATTTCATATGGCCCCTGACTCATAACCTCAGTAAATAATGCAAAAATGTAAAGTACTCTGCAGTATATTTTATAGAGCAACTCATTCAGAGATTCACTGAATAATACAAACATTAAAGATAGAGAGCACCCTGTTTCCTATGGTTTCACAAGAGGAGCCTCACTGAGTAACAGAAATCTGGGGAAGTGTTAGGAGTCTACTTTATATAGCCTCTCACTTATTACCTCAGGGAATAATGCACAGGTGTGGAATAGACACCAGTCTCTTTTATATGGCCACAAAATCAAAGCCTGTGTGAGTAATACACAACTTTGGAATAATCACTAATCTATTCCATATACCCAAATATTTAGAGTCAGACTCAAAAATAGGTGCCCGTGGTCTTTGCAGGAAACAATTTTCTATGGCCAAATTTCAGAGCCTCTCTGAGTAGTACATACCTGAGGAATATTTAGTATGCTATTACATATGGCATCTATTTCATTGCTTCATTAAATAAAGAAAATATATTGTATTCTGAATTCTATTTTTTATAGCCATATATTTTGTGCCTAACTAAATAACATACTCCTTAGGGAAAGTCAGGATTCTATTTCGCATAGCCACTCATTTAGGGCCGAATGTAATAAAGTAAGCCTAAGGAAGATTCAGGAGTCTCTATATTATGGCCACTCATTCAGAGCCTCAGAGAGTAATACAGACCTATGGAAACGTCAGAGGTGTATTTCACATAGCCACTTTTTCAAATCTTCAGTGAAGAATCATATATCTGGAAAATACTGAGGAATCTATTATATATAGCAACATATTCAGAGTCTCACTGCATAAGTCACACCTGGGGAACAGATTAGAGACTAGTTGATATGTCCATACAGCCACAGACACAGTGAAAAATGCAGAGCTCAGAAATAGACAAGAGGATAGAGTCAGGAATCTATTTTATGTGGTCACTCATTCAGAAACTCCTGAAAGAATACCCACCTTGGGAATAGTCTGAGTCCAGGTCATATGGCCACTCAATCACAGCATTACCGAATAATGCACAATGGGGCAATAGTAAAAAGTCTATTTTATTTAGCCTATCATTCAGAGCTTAAGTGCATAATAAAAAGCTGTGAAGAAGTGAAGACCCTATTCAAAGTAGACCCAAATTAAGCTGCTTCGTGAATGACATACACATATGTGAGGGTCAGGAGTATATTTGATATAAACGCTCATACAGAACCTCTTCGAATACTGCACATGTTTGGAATAATCACTTGTATATTTCACATGATGATTCGTTTGGAGGGGAAAAGAATAACGCACACCTGTGGAGTAAAATCTGGTCTATTTTATAAGGCCACACTTTCAGTGTTTTAATGAAAAATATGTATATTTGATAAGTCAGGAATAGCTTTCACGTGGGCACTCGTTCAGAGCCTCTGTGAATAATACTTTTCTCAGAAACAGTCAAGGGTCTACTTCAAATGGCTACACATTCAGAGTCTCTGTAAGTAATGAACACCTGGGCAATACACCTGAGACTCTTTTATGTGCCCACTTACTCAGAGACTCATTCAATAATAAAAACCTGGTGAAGAGTTAAGTGTTTACTTCATGTAGCCACTCATTTAGTGTCTCAGTGAGTAACCCACACCAGGGTAATAGTCGAGCTTTTTTTACATGGCCACTCATTCTGTGTCTTTTTGAATGATACACAGCTTGGGAGTCCTCATGATTCTGTATCATACTACCACTCATTTAGAACCTTATTGAGTAATTCACAATGGAGCAATAGTCAGGTGTCTATTTAATAGTCAGGCCTCTCATTCAAAGTTTCAGTGAATAATAAACTTCTTTGATGGAATCAGGAGGCAGTTTAAGATATCCATGAATTAAGTGCCTTCCTGAATAATACACATTTGGGTGATAGTCAGGAGTCTATTTTATATGTAATCTAATTCTGGGTATTGCTGACTAATACACACCTGGGGGAGTTTCAGGAGTTTATTTGGTATGGACACTCATACATAACTTGTTTGAATAATTCACACATGTAGAATAATGAAAAGTCTAAGTCATATGGTTCCTGGTTCAGACAAACAGTGAATAATGCACATGTGGAGTAATTAGAAATCCGTTACATATGTCCCGTCTTTCACAGCCTCACTGAATATTACTCACTTGTGATATCACCTGGAGTAATTTTAATGGCCACTAATCCAGAGAGTCACTGAATAATGAACACCTGTCGAATAGTCAGAAGTCTCTTTCCTATGGCCACTCGTTGAGAGCCTCACTAAATGTACACACCTGAAAAAATATTCAGAATTTACTTTTATCCCCTCATTCAGAGACTCACTAAGTAATGCACACCTGTGGAATAGTCAGGAGAATTTTTGATGTGGCCTCTCATTCGGAGTGTCACTGAATAATGTGGTGTAGTCAGGAGTGTATGTCATGTAGAAACAGATTCAGAGCCTCAGCGAATAAGAGAGACCCTTGATAAAGCAAAGAGTCTAATTAATATTGCCAACTCTGGTGAGCCTCACTGAATAATGCATACCTGGAGAATAATTTGGAGTCTATTTTTGATGGACGTTCATCCAGAGCATCGGTAAATAATGTTGAGTAGCCAGGAGTCTATTTCATTTGGGCATGCATTCATAACCTCACTTGATTATATTCACATGTGGATTAGTCCGGATTCCATTTCATATGGCCACTGACTCATAACCTCTGTAAATAATACAAAAATGTAAAGTACTCAGCAGTCTATTTTATGTAGCAACTCATTCAGAGATTCACTGAATAATACAAATATTAAAGATACACAGCATCCTGTTTAATATGGTCTCACAAGCAGAGCCTCACTGAGTAAAAGAAACCTGGTGAAGTGTTAGGAGTCTACTTTATATAGCCTCTCATTTACTACCTCAGAGAATAATGCACACGTGTGGAATAGACACCAGTCACTTTTATATGGCCACAAAATCAAAGCCTGTGTGAGTATTACACAACTTTGGAATAGTCACTAATCTATTCCATATTCCCAAATATTTAGAGTCAGACTGAAATATACACCCCTGTGGTCTAGACAGGAACAAATTTTATATGGCCAAAGTTTCAGAGCCTCAGTGAATAATACCTACCTGAGGAATATTTAGTATGCTATTACATGTGGCATCTATTTCGCGCTTTATTAAATAAGGAGCACCTGTATTGTAGTCAGAATTCTATTTTGTATAGCCAAATATTCCAAGCCTAACTGAATAACAAATACCTTGGGGAAACTCAGGATTCTATTTCATATAGCCAATCATTTAGAGCCAAATGTAAAAATGCAAGCCTAGAGGAGAATTCAGGAATCTCTATATTATGGCCGCTCATTCAGAGCATCTCAGAATAACACAGTCCTATGGAAACATCAGCAGTGTATATCACATGGCCACTTATTCAAATCCTCAGTGAAGAATCTTATATATCTGAAAAATGCTAAGGAATATATTATATATAGCCACTTATTCAGAGTATCACTGCATAAGTCACACCTGGGGAACAAACTAGAGACAATTTGATATTACTAAACACTCACAGTCTCAGTGAAAAATGCAGAGCTGAGAAATAGTCAAGAGGATAGAGCCAGGAGTCTATTTTATGTGGTCACTCATTCAGAAACACCCAAAAAAATACACACCTTGGGAATAGTCAGACTCCAGGTCATATTGACACTCAATCACAGCATTACGGAATAATGCACAATGAAGCAATAGTAAGGAGTCTATTTCATTTAGCCTATCATTCAGAGCTTATGTGCATAATAAACAGCTGTGGAGAACTGAAGACCCTATTCAAAGTAGACCTAAATGAAGCAACTTCCTGAATGACATACACATATGTGAGGGTCAGGAGACTATTTGATATAAACGCTCATACAGAACCTCTTTGAATACTGCACATGTGTGGAATAATCACTTACAAATTTCACATGGTGATTCATTTGAAGGAAAAAGAATAACAAACCCCTGTGGAGTAAAATGGGGGCTAATATATCAGACAAGTGTTTCAGGGTTTTAGTGAATAATATGTATATCTGATATGTTAGGAATCTCTTTCACATGGGCACTCGTTCAGAGCCTCTGTCAATAACACTTTCCTCAGAAAGAGTCAAGGGTCTACTTCACATGACTACACATTCAGGGTCTCTGTAAGTAATGAACACCTGGGAGATACACCTGAGACTCATTATTGTGCGCACTTCCTCAGAGACTCCTTCAATAATAAACACCTGGGGAAGAGTTAAGTGTCTACTTCATGTAGGCACACATTTAGAGCCTCAGTGAGTAATCCACACAAGGGAAATAGTCAAGCATTTCTTATATGGCCACTCATAGTGTGCCTCCCTGAATGATACACACCTGGGGAATCCTCATGATTCTATTTCATACTACCGCTCATTTAGAACATTACTAAATAATTTACAAAGGAGCAATAGTCGGGTGTTCATTTAATTGTCAGGCCTCTCCTTCAATGTTTCAGTGAATAATAAGTTTCTATGGAGGAATCAGGAGGCTCTTTAAGATATCCACGAATTAAGTGCCTTCCTGAATTATAAACACCTGGGTGATAGTCAGGAGACTGTATTATATGAACTCTCCTTCTGGGTATCGCTGAGTAATACACACCTGGAGCAGTGCCAGGAGTTTATTTGGTATGGACACTAATGCATAACCGGTTTGAATAATGCACAAATGGAGAATAATGAGGAGTATATGTCATACAGTTTCTTGTTCAAACAGTGAATAAGGCACATGTGGAGTAAATAGATGTCCATTTCATATGGCCCCTCTTTCACAGCCTCACTAAATATTACACACTTGTGATATTGTCTGGAGTATATATTTTATGGCCACTAAACCAGAGAGTCACTGAATACTGCACACCTGTGTAATAGTCAGAAGTCTCTTTCCTATGGCCACTCGTAGAGAGCCTCAATAAATGTACCCACCTGGAAAAATATTCAGAATTTGCTTTTATCCCCTCATTCAGAGTCTCACTATGTAATGCACACCTGTGGAACAGTCAGGAGAATTTTTCATGTGGCCTCTCATTCAGAGTGTCACTGAATAATGTGGCACAGTCAGGATTCTATGTCATGTAGACACAGATTCAGAGAATCAGTGAGTAAGAGAGACCCTTGATATAGTAAAGAGTCTAATTAATATTGCCAACACTGGTGAACCTCACTGAATAATGCATACCTGAAGAACAATTTGGAGTCTATTTTTGATGGATGATCATTCAGAGCCTCTGTAAATAATATGGAATATACTACAAGGCTACAGTAATCAAAACAGCATGGTACTGGTACCAAAACAGAGATATAGACCAAAGGAACAGAACAGAAGCATCGGAGGCAACACAACATATCTACAACCATATTATCTTTGATAAACCAGACAAAAACTAGCAATGGGGAAAGGATTCCCTGTTTAATAAATGGTGTTGGGAAAACTGGCTAGCCATGTGCAGAAAGAAGAAACTGGACCCCTTCCTGACACCTTACACTAAAATTAACTCCAGATGGATTAAAGACTTAAACTAAGACCTGACACCATAAAAACCCAAGAAGAAAATCTAGGCAAAACCATTCAAGACATAGGAGTAGGCAAGGACTTCATGAACAAAACACCAAAAGCATTGGCAACAAAAGCCAAAATAGACAAATGGGACCTAATCAAACTCCACAGATTCTGCATGGCAAAAGAAACAGTCACTAGAGTGAACTGGCAACCATCAGAATGAGAAAAAATCTTTGCAGTTTACACATCTGACAAAGGGCTGATATCCAGAATTTACAAAGAACTCAAACAGATTTACAGGAAAAAAAAAACAAACAAGCACATTCAAAAATGGGCAAAGGTTATAAACAGACACTTTGCAAAAGAAGACATACATGAGGCCAACAAACATGAAAAAATGCTCATCATCACTGGTCATTAGAGAGATCCAAATCAAAACCTCATTGAGATACCATCTCACGCCAGTTAGAATGGCGATCATTAAAAAATCTGAAGACAGCAGATGCTGGAGAGGATGTGGAGAAATAGGAACACTCTTACACTGTTGGTGGGAGTGTAAATTAGTTTAACCATTGTGGAAGACAGTGTGGCGATTCCTCAGGGACCTAGAAATAGAAATTCCATTTGACCCAGCCATCCCATTACTGGGTATATATCCAAAGAAATATAAATTGTTCTACTATAAGGACACATGCACACGAATGTTCATTGCAGCACTGTTTACAATAGCAAAGAACTGGAACCAACCCAAATGCCCAACGATGATAGACTGGACTGGAAAAATGTGGCACATATACACCATGGAATATTATGCAGCAATCAAAAATGATGAGTTTGTGTCCTTTGTAAGGACAAGGGTGAATCTGGAGAACATCATTCTCAGCAAACTGACACAAGAACAGAAAAAGAAATACCGCATATACTCACTCATAGGCGGGTCAGAAAAATGAGAACACATGGACACAGAGAGGCGGTCTACTATACACTGGGGTCTATTGGGGGGAATGGGGGAGGGACAGCGGGGGGGGGGCTGGGGAGGAATAGCCTGGGGATGAATGCCAAGTGTGGGTGAATGGAAGGAAGGCAGCAAAACACACTGCCATATGTGTACCTATGCAACTATCTTGCCCGTTCTGCACATGTACCCCAAAACCTATAATGCAATAAAAAAAATCTGGAGATAGCAGATGCTGGAGAGGATGTGGAGAAATAGAAACACTCTTGCACTTTTGGTGGGAGTGTAAATTAGTTCAACCATTGTGGAAGACAGTGTGGAGATTCCTCAGGGACCTAGAAATAGAAATTCCATTTGACCCAGCAATCCCATTACTGGGTATATATCCAAAGGAATATAAATCGTTCTACTATAAGGACACAGGCACACGAATGTTCCTTGTAGCACTGTTTACAATAGCAAAGAACTGGAGCCATCCCAAATGCCCAATGATGATAGACTGTACTGGGAAAATGTGGCACATATACACCATGGAATATTATGCAGCAATCAAAAATTATGAGTTTGTGTTCATTGTAAGGACATGGATGAATCTGGAGAACATCATTCTCAGCAAACTGATGCAAGAATAGAAAAAGAAATAACGAATATACTCACTCATATGTGGGTGAGAAAAATGAGAACACATGGACACAGAGAGGTGGTCTACTATACACTGGGGTCTTTTGGGGGGAATAGGGGAGGGACAGCAGGGGGGCTGGGGATGGATATTCTGGGGATGAATGCCAAGTGTGGGTGAATGGAAGGAAGGCAGCAAAACACACTGCCACGTGTGTACCTATGCAACTCTCTTGCACGTTCTGCACATGTACCCCAAAACCTAAACTGCAATAAAAATTTTTTAAAAAGTGTCTAATTAATATGGCCAACTCTGGTGAGCCTCGCTGAGCAATGCATACTGGAAAAATAATTTGGAGTCTGTTTTCGATGGACGTTCATTCAGAGCCTCGGTAAATAATGTGGAGTAGCCAGGAGTCTATTTTATTTGGACATTCATTCAAAGCCTCAGTGGATACTACGCACATGTGGATTAGTCAGGATTCCATTTCATATGGCCTCTGACTCATTAATTCAGTAAGTAATGCACAAATGTAAAGTCCTCAGCAGTCTATTTTACATGGGAACTCATTCAGAGATTCACTGAATAATAGAATTATTGATGATAAACAGCATCCTGTTTCATATGGTCTCACAAGAAGAGCCTCACTGAGAAACAGAAACCTGGGGAAGTTTTAGGAGTCTACTTTATATAGCCTGTCATTTACTACCTCATGGAATAATGCACACCTGTGGAATAGACATCAGTCTCTTTTATATATCCACAAAATCAAAGCCTGTGTGTTTAATACACAACTTTGGAATAGTCACTAGTCTATTCCATATGCTCAAGTATTTAGAGTCATACTCAAAAATACACACCTGTGGTCTGGACAGGAAACAATTTTATATGGCCAAAGTTTCAGAGCCTCAGAGAATAATACATACCTGAAGAATATTTTGTATGCTATTACATGTGGCATCTATTTCAGTGCTTTATTAAATATGGAACTCCTGTGTTGTAGTCTGAATTCTATTTTGTATAACCACATATTCAGAGCCTAACTGAATCACATACACCTTGGGGAAAGTCAGAATTCTATTTCATATAGCCACTCATTTAAGGCGGAATGTAAAAACGCAAGCCTAAGGATTATTCAGGAGTCTCTATATTATGGCCACTCAGTCAGAGCCTCACAGAATAATACAGACCTATGGAAACATCAGGGGTGTATTTCACATGGCCACTTATTCAAATCCTCAGTGAAGAATCTTATACATCTGGAAAATACTCAGGAATCTATTATATATAGACACTTATTCAGAGTCTCACTGCATAAGTGACACCTGGGGAACATACTTGAGACTATTTGATATGACAATACACCCACCATCTCAGTGAAAAATGCAGAGCTGAGAAATAATCAAGAGGATAGAGTCAGGAGTCTATATTATGTGCTCACTCATTCAGAAACTCCCAAAAGAATACACCCCTCGGGAATAGTCAGAGTCCAGGTCATATGGCCACTCAATCACAGCATTACCAAATAATGCACAATGGGGCAAGAGTAAGGAGTCTACTTCATTAAGCCTATCATTCAGACCTTAAGTGCATAAGAAGCACCTGTGGAGAAATGAAGACCCTATTCAAAGTAGACCAAAATTAAGCAGCTTCGTGAATGACATACACATATGTGAGGGTCAGGAGATGATTTGATAAAAACACTCATACAAAACCTCTTCTAATAATGCACATGTGTGGAATAATCACTTGTAGATTTCACATGGTGATTCATTTAGAATGTAAAAGTATAAAGCACACCTGTGGAGTAAAATGGGGTCTATTTTACAAGGCCACTCTTTCCGTGTTTTAGTGAATAATATGTTTTATCTGATAAGTCAGGAATCGCTTTCACATGGGCACTCGTTCAGAGCCTCTGTGAATAACACATTTCTCAGAAAGAGTCAAGTGTCTACTTCAATGTGCTACACATTCAGAGTCTCTGTAAGTAATGAACACCTGGGCAATACACCTTAGACTCTTTTTTGTGCCGACTTACTTAGAGACTCATTCAATAATAAACAACTGAGGAAGAGTTAAGTGTCTACATCATGTAACCACTCATTTAGAGCCTCAGTGAGTAATCCATACCAGGATAATAGTCGAGCATTTTTTTTAAAGTTGTAATAACGTAGTAGATGTAAAACAGTTTTTATTTTTATTTTTTTAATTTTTATTGCATTATAGGTTTTGGGGTACATTTGTAGAACGTGCAAGATAGTTGCATAGGTACACACATGGCACTGTGTTTTGCTGCCTTCCTCCCCTTCACACAATAGTCGAGCATTTTTTATATGGCCACTCATATTGTGCCTCCCTGAATGATACACACCTGGGGAATCCTCATGATTTTATTTCAGACTACCAATCATTTAGAACTCTATTGAATAATTCACAATGGAGGAATTGTCAGGTGTCTATTTAATAGTCAAGCATCTCATTCAAAGTTTCAGTGAATAATAAACTTCTATGGAGGAATCAGGAGGCTGTTCAAGATATCCACGAATTAAGTGCCTTCCTGAATGATACACACCTGGGTGATAGGAGACTATTTTATATAAACTCTACTTCCGGGTATCACTGAGTAATACACACCTGGGGGAGGGTCAGGAGTTAATTTTGTATGGTCACTCATACATAACCTGTTTGAATAATGCACAGATGGAGAATAATGAGGAGTCTATATCATACGGCTCCTCGTTCAAAAAGTGAATAAGGCAAATGTGGAATAATTAGAAATCCGTTTCATATGGCCCCTTTTTCACAGCCTCACTAAATATTATACACTTGTGATATCGCATGGAGTATATTTTTTTATGGCCGCTAATCCAGAGAGTCACTAAATAATGCACACCTGTGGCATAGTCAGAAGTCTCTTTCCTATGGCCACTCATTGAGAGCCTCACAAAATGTACAAAATTGAAAAATTATTCAGGATTTTCTTTTATTCCCTCATTCAGAGTCTCACTAAGTAATGCACACCTTTGGAATAGTCAGGAGACTTTCTCATGTGGCCTCTCATTCGGAGTGTCACTGAATAATGTGGTGTATTCAGGAGTCTATGTCATGTAGACACAGATTCAGAGACTCAGTGAATAAGGGAGATGCTTTATATAGTAAAGAGTCTAATTAATATGGCCAAATCTGCTGAGCCTCCCTGAATAATACATACCTGAAAAATAATTTGGAGTCTATTTTAGATAGACGTTTATTCAGAGCCCCTGTAAATAATGTGGAGTAGCCAGGAGTCTATTTTATTTGGAAACTCATTCATAGCCTCAGTGGATAATATGCATGTGTGAATTAGTCAGGATTCCATTTCATATGGCCACTCACTCGTAACCTCAGTAAATTATGCACAAATGTAAAGTACTCTGCAGTCTAATTTATATAGCAACTCATTGAGAGATTCACTGAATAATACAAATACTAAAGATAGACAGCGTCCTGTTGCATATGGTCTCACAAGAAGAGCCTCACTGAGTAACAAAAACCTGGGGAAGTTTTAGGAGTCTACTTTATATAACCTTCCATTTACTACCTCAGAAAATAATGCACACGTGTGGAATGGACACCTGTCTATTTTATATGGCCACAAAATTAAAGCCTGTGTGAGTAACACACAGCTTTGGAATAGTCACCAGTCTATTCCATATGCCCAAATATGGAGGGTCAGACTCAAAAATACACACCTGTGGTCTATACATAAAACAATTTTATATGGCCAAAGATTCAGAGCCTCAGTGAGTAATACATACCTGAGGAATATGAGTATGCTCTTACATGTGGCATCTATTTCAGGCCTTCATTAAATAAAGAACTCCTGTATTGTAGTCAGAATTCTATTTTGTATAGCCACATATTCAGAGCCTTACTGAATGACCTACACCTTGGGGAAAGTCAGGATTCTATTTCGTATCGCCCTCATTTAGAGCTGAATGTAAAAATGCAAGCCTAAGGAGTATTGAAAAGTCTCTATATTATGGCCACTTATTTAGAGCCACACAGAATAATACAGACCTATGGAAACATCAGGGGTATATATCACAATGCCACTTACTCACATCCTCGGTGAAGAATCTTATATATCTGAAAAATACTCAGGAATCTATTATATATAGCCACTTATTGAGAGTCTCACTGCTTAACTCACACCTGGTTAACAGACTAGAGATTATTTGATATGACCATACACCCACCGTCTCAGTGAAAAATGCAGAGCTGAGAAATAGTCAAGAGGATAGAGTCAGGAGTCTATTTTATGTGGTCACTCATTCAGAAACTCAAGAAAAAATACACACCTTGGGAATAGTCAGAGTCCAGGTCATATGGCCAATAAATCACAGCATTACCGAATAATGCACAATTAGGCAAGAGTAAGGAATGTCGGGGCCCAAAGTGGCTCCGGCCAGATGTCGTGGTGCTTGCGAAGGCGAGGCCAAGAGTTCAAGACCAACCAACCTCAGCAACCTTACAAGCTCTCATTGATTGGCAAAAAAAAAAAAAAAAAAAAAAAAGAGTAAGGAATCTATTAAATTTATCCTATCATTCAGAGCTTAAATGCATAATAAACCACTCTGTAGGAATGAAGACCCTATTTAAAGTAGACCCAAATTAAGCAGCTTCATGAATGACATACACATATGTGAGGGTCAGGAGACGATTTGATATAAACACTCATACAGAACCTCTTCGAATACTGCACATGTGTGGAATAATCACTTGCATTTTTCACATGGTGATTTGTTTGGAGGGTAAGAGAATAATGCACACGTCTGGAGTAAAATGGGGTCTATTTTATAAGGACACTCTTTCAGGGTTTGAGTGAATACTATGTATATCTGACAAGTCAGGAATCTCTTTCACATTGGCACTCGTTCAGAGCCTCTGTGAATAGTACTTTCCTTAGAAACAGTCAAGGGTCTGCTTCAAATGGCTACACATTCAGAGTCTCTGTAAGCATTGAACACCTGGGAAATAGACCTGAGACTCGGTTTTGTGCCCACTTACTCAGAGACTCATTCAATAATAAAGACCTGGGGAAGAGTTAAGTGTCTACTTCAAGTAGTCACTCATTTAGAGCCTCAGTGAGTAATCCACAACAGGGTAATAGTGGAGCATTATTTTTTTAATTTTTATTGCATTATAGGTTTTGGGGTACATGTGCAGAATGTGCAAGACAGTTGCATAGGTACACATATGGCAGCGTGTTTTGCTGCCTTCCTCCCCTTCACCCACACTTGGCATTCATCCCCAGGCTATCCATACCCAGCCCCCCCACTGTCCCTCCCCCATTCCCCCCAATAGACCCCAGTGTATAGTAGACTGCCTCTCTGTGTCCATGTGTTCTCATTTTTCTCACCCACCTATGAGTGAGTATATGCGGTATTTCTTTTTCTGTTCTTGTGTCAGTTTGCTGAGAATGATGTTCTCCAGATTCATCCATGTCCTTACAAAGAACACAAACTCATCATTTTTGATTGCTGCATAATATTCCATGGTGTATATGTGCCACATTTTCCCAGTCCAGTCTATCATCATTGGGCATTTGGGTTGGTTCCAGTTCTTTGCTATTGTAAACAGTGCTGCAATGAGCATTCGTGTGCATGTGTCCTTATAGTAGAACGATTTATAGTCCTTTGGATAGACACCCAGTAATGGGATTGCTGGGTCAAATGGAATTTCTATTTCTAGGTCCCTGAGGAATCTCCACACTGTCTTCCACAATGGTTGAACTAATTTACACTCCCACCAACAGTGTAAGAGTGTTCATATTTCTCCACATCCTCTCCAGCATCTGCTGTCTACAGATTTTTTAATGATTGCCATTCAGCGTTGAATAGTGGAGCATTTTTTATATGGTCAATCATTTTGTGCCTCCCTGAATGATACACACCTGGGGAATCCTTATGATTCTATTTCATACTAACACTTATTTAGATCCTTATTGAATAATTAACAATGGAGCAATGGTCAGGTGTCTATTTAATAGTCAGGCCTGTCATTCAAATTTTCAGTGATTAATAAACTTCTATGGGGGAATCAGAGGCTGTTTAAGATATCCACAAACTAAGTGCCTTTCTCATTGATAAACAGCTTGGTGATAGTCAGGAATCTGTTTTATATAAACTCTATTTTCGAGTATCACTGTGTAATCCACACCTGGGGGAGTGTCAGGAATTTATTTGGTATGGACACTCATACATAACTGTTTGAATAATACACACAGGGAGAATAATGTGTAGTCTATGTCATATGGCTCCTCATTCTGACAAACAGTGAATAATGTACAGGTGGAGTAATTAGAAGTCCATTTTATATGGCCCCTCTTTAACAGCCTCTGTGAATGTTACACACTTTTGATACCATCTGGAGTCTATTTTTATGGCCACTAAACCAGAGAGTCACTGAATAATTTATACCTGTAGAATAGTCAGTAGTCTCTTTCCTGTGGCCACTCGTTGAGAGCCTCACTAAATATACACACCTGAAAAAATATTAAGAATTTACAGTTATGCCAACATTCAGAGTCTCACTATGTAATGCACACCTGTGGAATAGTCAGGAGACTTTTTCATGGGGCCTCTCATTCGGAGTGCTACTGAATAATATGGTGTAGTCATGAGTCTATGTCATGTAGACACAGACTCAGAGCCTCAGTGAATAAGAGAGACCCTTATGTAGTAAAGAGTCTAATTAATATGACCACTCTACTGAGCGTCACTGAATAGTACATACCTGGAGAATAATTTGGAGTTTATTTTCGATGGACGTTCATTCAGCGCCTCAGTAAATAATGTGGAGTAGCCACGAGTCTATTTCATTTGAACACTCATTCATAGCCTCAGTGGATAATATGCATGTGTGGAATAGTCAGGATTCAATTTCATATGGCCACTGACTCGTAACCTCAGTAAATAATGCACAAATGTAAAGTACACAGTAGTCTTTTTTATATAGCAACTTATTCAGAGATTCACTAAATAATTCAAATGTTAACCATAGACAGCATCCTGTTTCATATGGTTTCACAAGAAGAGCCTCACTGAGTAACAGAAAACTGGGGAAGTATTAGGAGTCTACTTTATATAGCCTCTCATTTACTACCTCAGACAATAATGCATACGTGTGAAATAGACACCAGTCTATTTTGTATGGCCATAAAATGAAAGCCTGTGTGAGTAAAGCACAACTTTGGAATAGTCACTAGTCTATTCCATATGCACAATTATTTAGAGTCAGACTCAAAAATACATGCCTGTGGTCTAGACAGGAAACAATTTTATATGGCCAAAGTTTCAGAGCCTCAGTGAATAATACATACCTGAGGTATATTTAGTATGCTATTACATGTGGCATCTATTTCAGTGCATCATTTAATAAGGAACACCTGTATTGTAGTCAGAATTCTATTTTGTATAGCTACATATTCAGAGCCTAACTGAATAACATACCTTGGGGAAAATCAGGATTCTATTTTATATAGCCCCTCATATAAAGCCGAATGTATAAACGCAAGCCTAAGGAGTATTCAGGAGTCTCTCTATTATGGCCACTCATTCGGGGACTCACAGAATAATACAAATTTATGAAAATGTTAGGCATGAATTTCACATGGCCACTGATTCAAATCCTTAGTGACGAATCTTATATATCTGAAAAATACTCAGGAATCTATTACATATAGCTATTTATTCAGAGTCTCACTGATTAAGTCACACCTGGTGAACAGACTAGAGACTATTTGATATGACCGTACACCCACAGTCTCAGTGAAAAATGAAGAACTAAGAAATAGACAATAGGATAGAGTCAGAAGTCTACATTATGTGGTCACTCATTCAGAAACTGCTGAAAGAATACACACCTTGGGAATAATCAGAGTCCAGGTCATATGGCCACTCAATCACAGCATTATCGAATAATGCACAATGGGGCAAAAGTAAGGAGTCTATTTCATTTAGCCTATCATTCAGAGCTTAAGTGCATAATAAACACCTGTGGAGAAATAAAGACCCTATTCAAAGTAGACCCAAATGAAGCAGCTTCATGAATGTCATACACATATGTGAGGATCAGGAGACTATTGGATATAAACACTCATACAGAACCTCTTCGAATACTGCAAATGTGTGGAATGATCACTTGTATATTTCACCTGGTAATTCATTTGGAGTGTAAAAGAATAACGCACACCTGTGGAGAAAAATGGGTTCTAATTTATAAGGCCACCCTTTCAGTATTTTAGTGAATAATACGTATATCTGATAAATCAGGAATCTCTTTCACATGGCCACTCGTTCAGAGCCTCTGTGAATAACACTTTCCTCAGAAACAGTCAGGGGTCTACTTCAAATGACTACACATTCAGAGTCTCTGTAAGTAATGAAAACCTGGGCAATACATCTGAGTGTCTTTTTTGTGCCCACTTACTCAGAGACTCATTCAGTAATAAACACCTGGGGAAGAGTTAAGTGTCTACTTCATGTAGCCAATCATTTAGAGCCTCAGTGAGTAATCCACACCAGGGTTATAGTCGAGAATTTCTTATATGGCCACTCATTCTGTGCCTCTCTGAATAATACACACCTGAGGAATCCTCATGGTTCTATTATATACTACCACTCATTTAGAATCTTATTGAATAATTCACAATGGAACAATAGTCAGGTCTCTATTTAATAGTCAGGCCCTTAATTCAAAGTTTAAGTGTATAATAAACTTCTATAAAAAATCTGGAGGCTGTTTAAGATATCCACGAATTAACTGCCTTCCTGAATGATACACACCTGGATGATAGTCAGGATTCTATTTTATATGAACTGTAATTCTTGGTATCACTGAGTAATACACACCTTTGGGTGGGTCAGAAGTTTATTTTGTATAAACACTCATACATATGATGTTTGAATAATGCACACATGAAGAATAATGAGGAGTCTATGTCATATGGCTCCTCATTCAGACAAACAGTAAATAAAACAAATGTGGAGTAATTAGAAGTCTGTTTCATATGGCCTCTATTTCACAGCCTCACTGAATATTACCCACTTGTGATGTTGCCTGGAGTCTATCTTTTGTGGCAACTAATCCAGAGCTTCACTGAAAAATGCACACCTGAGAAATAGTCAGAATTCTCTTTCCTATGGCAACTTGCTGAGAGCCTCAGTAAATTTATAGACCAGAAAAAATATTCAGGATTTACTTTTGTCCCCTCATTCAGAGTCTCACTATGTAATGCACACCAGTGAAATAATCAGGAGACTTTTTCATGTGGCCTCTCATTCGGAGTGTCACTGAATAATGTGGTGTAGTCAGGAGTCTATGTCATGTAGACAAAGATTCAGAGCCTCAGTGAATAAGAGAGACCCTTGATATAGTAAAGAGTCTAATTAATATGGCCAACTCTGCTGAGCTTCACTCAATAATACATTCCTGGGGAATATTTTGGAGTCTATTTTTGATGGACGTTCATTCAGAGCCTCGGTAAATAATGTGGAGTACCCAGGAGTCTATTTCATTTGGACACTCATTCATAGCCTCAGTGGATAATATGCACGTGTGGATTAGTCAGGATTCCATTTAATATGGCTACTGACTTGTAACCTCAGTAAATTATGCACAAATGTAAAGTACTCCGCAGTCTCTTTTATATAGCAACTCAGAGTTTCACTGAATAATACAAATATTAAAGATAGACAGCATGCTGTTTCATATGGTCTCACAAGAAGAACCTCACTGAGTAACAGGAACCTGGGGAAGTGTTACGAGTCTACTTTATAAAGCCTCTGATTTACTACCTCAGGGAATAATGCACACGTGTGGAATATACACCAGTCTCTTTTATATGGCCAAAAAATCAAAGCCTTTGTGAGTAATACACAACTTTGGAATAATCACTATTCTAATAAATATGCCAAAATATTTAGAGTCAGACTAAAAAATACATGCCTGTGGTCTAGACAGAAAACAATTTTATATGGCCAAAGTTTCAGAGCCTCAGTGTATAATACATACCTGAGGAATATTTAGCATGCTATTACATGTGGCATCAACTTCAGTGCTTCATTAAATAAGGAACACCTGTATTGTAGTCAGAATTCTACTTTGTATAGCCACACATTCAGAGCCTAACTGAATAACATACACCTTGTGGAAAGTCAGGATTCTATTTCATATAGCCCCTCATTTAGAGTCGAATGTAAAAATGCAAGCCTAAGGAGTGTTCAGGAGTCACTATATTATGGCCACTCATTCAGAGCCTCACTGAATAATAAACACCTATGAAAACATCAGGGGTGTAATTCACATGGCCACTTATTCAAATCCTTAGTGATGAATCTAATATATCTGGAAAATACTCAGGAATCTATTATATGTTGCCACTTATTCAGAGTCTCACTGCATAAGTCACACCTGGGGAACAGACTAGAGACTATTTGATATGACCGTACAACCACCGTCTCAGTGGAAAAAGGTGAGCTTAGGAATAGTCAAGAGGATAGATTCAGGAGTGTTTATTATGCAGTCACTCATTCAGAAACTCCCGAATGATTACACACCTTGGGAATAGAAAGAGTCCAGGTCATATGGCCACTCAATCACAGCATTTCGGAATAACACACAATGGAACAATAGTAAGTAGTCTATTTCATTTATCCTATCATTCAGAGCTTAAGTGCACAATAAACAGCTGTGGACAAATGAAGACCCTATTTAAGTAGACCCAAATTAAGCAGCTTCGTGAATGACATACACATATGTGAAGGTCAGGAGACTATTTTATATAAACACTCATACAGAACCTCTTCTAATTCTGCCCATGTGTGGAATGATCACTTGTATATTTCACATGGTGATTCGTTTGGAGGGTAAAAGAATAACTCAAACCTGTGGAGTAAAATGGGGTCTATTTTATAAGGGCAATCTTTCAGTGTTTCAGTGAGTAATATGTATATCTGATAAGTCAGGAATTTCTTTCACATGGGCACTCTTTCAGAGCCTCCGTTAATAATACTTTCTTCAGAAACAGTCAAGGGTCTACTTCAAATGGCTACACATTCATAGTCTTTGTAAGTAATGAACACCTGGCTAATACACCTGAGATTCTTTTTTGTGCCCACTTACTCAGAGACTCATTCAATAATCAACACCTGGGGAAGAGTTAAGTGTATACTTCCTGTAGCCACTTATTTAGAGCCTCAGTGAGTAATCCACACAAGGGTAATAGTCGAGCATTTTTTATATGGCCACTCATTCTGTGCCTCCCTGAATGATACAAACCTGAGGAATCCTCATGATTCTATTTCATACTACCACTCATTTAGAACCTTATTGAATAATTCACAATGTAGCAATATTCAGGTGTCTAATTAATAGTCAGGCCTCTCATTTAAAGTTTCAGTGAATAATAAATTTCTACGGAGGAATCAGGAGGCTGTAAAGATATCCACGATTCAAGTGCCTTTCTGAATGATACACCTCTTGGTGATAGTCAGGCGCCTGTATTATATAAACTCTAATTCCAGGTATCGCTGAGTAATACAACCCTGGGTGAGGGTCAGGAGTTTATTTGGTATGGACACTCATACATAACTCTTTGAATAACGCACACATCGAGAATAATGAGGAGTTAATTTCATACATCTCCTCATTCAGACAAACAGTGAATAACGCACATGTGGAGTAATTAGAAGTTTTTTTTTATATGGCCCCTCTTTCACAGCCTCACTGAATATTACACACTTGTGATACCATCTGGAGTCTATTTATTATGTTCATTAATCCAGACAGTCACTGAATAATGCACACCAGTGGAATGGTCAGAATTCTCTTTCCTATGGCGACTCGCTGAGAGCCTCACTAAATGTACATACCTGGAAAAATACTGAGGATTGGCTTTTATCCCATTATTCAGAGTCTCACTAAGTAATGCACACCTGTGGAGTAATCCAAATTCTCTTTCCTGTGACCACTCGTTGAGAGCCTCACTAAAAGTACACACCAGGGAAAATATTCAGGATTTAATTTTATACCCGCATTTGGAGTCTCATTAAAAAATGCACACCTGTGGAATAGTCAGGAGACTTTTTTATGTGGGCTCTCATTCGGAGTGTCACTGAATAATGTGGTGTAGTCAGGAGTCTATGTCATGTAGAAACAGATTTAGAGCCTCAGTGAAAAAGAGAGACACTTGATACAGCAAAGAGTCTAATTAATATGGCCAACTCTGCTGAGCTTCACTGAATAATACATACCTGGAGAATAATTTGGAGTCTATTTTCGATGGACGATCATTCAGAGCCTCGGTAAATAATGTGGAGTAGGAAGGAGACTATTTCATTTGGACATTCATTCATAGTCTCAGTGGATAATATGCATGTGTGGATTAGTCAGGATTCCTTTCATATGGCCACTGACTCATAACCTCAGTAAATAATGCACAAATGTAAAGTACTCAGCAGTATATTTTATATAGCAACTCATTCAGAGATTCACAGAATAATACAAATATGAAAGATAGACAGCATCCTGTTTCATATGGTCTCACAAGAAGATCCTCACTGAGTAACGGAAACCTGGGGAAGTGTTAGGAGTCTACTTTATATAGCCTCTCATTTACAAACTCAGGGAATAATGCACACGTGTGGAATAGACACCAGTCTATTTTATATGGCCACAAAATCAAAGACTGTGTGAGTAATACACAACTTTGGAATAGACTCTAGCCTACTCCATATGCCCAACTCTTTAGAGTCAGATTAAAAAATACAGGCCTGTGGTCTAGACAGAAAAGAATTTTATATGGCCAAAGTTTCACAACCTCAGTGAATAATACATACATGAGGAATATTTAGTATGCTATTACATGTGACATTTATTTCAGTGATTCATTAAATAAGGAACACCTGTATTGTAGTCAGAATTCTATTTTGTATAGCCACATATTCAGAGCCAAATTGAATAGCATACACCTTGGGGAAAGTCAGGATTCTATTTCTTATAGCCACTCATTTGGAGCCGAATGTAAAAGCGCAAGCCTATGGAGTATTTAGGAGTCTCCATATTATGGCCACTGATTCAGAGCCTCACAGAATAATACATACCTATGGAAACATCAGGGGTTTATTTCACATGGCTTCATTCAAATCCTTAGTGATGAATATTATATATCTAAAAAACCCTCAGGAAGCTATTATGTATAACCACTTATTCAGAGTCTCACTGCATAAGTTACCCCTGGTTAACAGTCTAGAGACTATTTGATATGAACGTACACCCACCGTCTCAGTGAAAAATGCAGAGCTGGGAAATAATTAAGGGGATAGAGTCGGGAGTCTATCTTATGTGGTCACTCATTCAGAAACTCAGGAAAGAATACACACCTTGGGAATAGTCAGATTCCAGGTCATATGGCCAATCAATCACAGCATTACTGAAGAATGCACAATGCGGCAATAGTAAAGAGTATATTTCATTAAGCCTATCATTGAGACCTTAAGTGCATAATAATCAGCTGTGGAGAAATGAAGACCCTATTTAAAGTAGACCCAAACTAAGCAGCTTCTCGAATGATATACACATATGTGAGGATCAGGAGACTATTTGATATAAACACTCATAGAGAACCTCTTAGAATACAGCACATGTGTGGAAAAATCACTTGTATATTTCACATAGTGATTCGTTTGGAGGGTAAAAGAATAACGCACACCTGTGGAGTAAAATTGGGTCTATTTTATAAGGTCACTCTTTCAGTGTTTTAGTGAATAAAACATATATCTGATAAGTCAGGAATCTCTTTCACATGGGCACAGGTTCAGAGCCTCTGTGAGTAATACTTTCCTCAGAAACAGTCAAGGGTCTACTTCAAATGCCTACACATGGAGAGTCTCTGTAAGTAATGAACACCTGGGAAATACACCTGAGACTCATTTTTGTGCCCACTTACTCAGAGATTCATTCAATAATAAACACCTGGGGAATACTTAAGTGTCTACTTCATGTAGCCACTCATTTAAAGCCTCAGTGAATAACCCACACCAAGGTAATAGTCGAGCATTTTTTCTATGGCCACTCATTCTGTGCCTCCCTGAATGATACACACCTGGGGAATCCTCATGATTCTTTTTCATACTACCACTCATTTAGAACCTTATTGAATAATTCACAATGGAGCAATAGTCAGGTGTCTATTTAATAGTGAGGCCTTTTATTCAAAGTTTAAGTGAATAATAAATTCTATGGATTAATCAGTAGGCTGTTTAAGATATCCACGATTTAAGTGCCTTTCTGAATGATGCACACCTAAGTGATAGTAAGGAGTCTGTTTTATATGAACTCTAATTTCGGGTATCACCGAGTAATACATCCCTGGGAGCGGGTCAGGAGTTTATTTGTTATGGACACTCATAGATAACATGTTTGAATAATGCACACATGGAGAATAATGAGGAGTCTATGTGATATGGCTCCTCCTTCAGACAAATAGTGAATAACGCACACGTGGAGTAATTAGAAGTCCGTTTCATATGACCCCTCTTTCACAGCCTCACTGAATATTACACATTTGTGATATTGTCTGGAGTCTATATTTATGGCCACTAATCAAGAGAGTCACTGAAAAATGCACACCTGTGGAATAGTCAGAAGTCTCTTTACTGTGGCCAGTGGTTGAGAGCCTCACTAAATGTACACACCTGGAAAAATATTCAGGATTTACTTTTATCCCCTCATTCAGAGTCTCACTACATAACGCACACCTGTAAAATAGGCAGTAGGCTTTTTCATGTGGCCTCTCATTCGGAGTGTCACTGAATCATGTGGTGTAGTCAGGAATCTATGTCATGTAGACACAGATTCAGAGACTCGGTGAATAAAAGGGACCCTTGATATAGTAAAGAGTCTAATTAATTAGGCCAACTCTGCTGAGCCTCACTAAATAATACATATCTGGAGAATTATTTGGAGTCTATTTTTGATGGACGTTCAATCAGAGACTCGGTAACTAATGTAAAACAGCCAGGAGTCTATTTCATTTGGACACTCGTTCATAGCCTCAGTGGATAATATGCACGTTTGGATTAGTCAGGATACCATTTCATATGGCCACTGACTTGTAACCTCAGAAAATAATGCAGAAATGTATAGTACTCAGCAGTCTATTTTAGATAGGAACTCGTTTAGAGATTCACTGAATAATACAAATATTAAAGATAGACAGAATCCTGTTTCATATGGTCTCACAAGAAGATCCTCACTGAGTAACAGAAACCTGGGGAAGTGTTAGGAGTCTACTTTATATAGCCTCTCATTTACAAACTCAGGGAATAATGCACACGTGTGGAATAGACACCAGTCTATTTTATATGGTAAGAAAATCAAAGATTGGTGTGAGTAATACACAATTATGGAATAGTCAATAGTCTATTACATATGCCCAGATATTGAGAGTCAGACCCAGAGATACACCCCTGTGGTCTAGACGAGAATCAATTTTATATGGCCAAAGATACGGAGAATCAGTGAATATTAAATACCTAAAAAATATTAAGTATGCTATTACATGTGTCATCTATTTCAGTGCTTCATTAAATAGGGAACGCCTTTATTGTAGTCAGAATTCTATTTTGTATAGCCACATATTCAGAGCCTAACTGAATAAGAAACACCTTCGGGAAAGTCAGGATTCTATTTCGTATAGCCACTCATTTAATGCCGAATGTAAAAACGCAAGCCTAGAGGAGAATTTAGGGGTCTCTATATTATGGCCACTCATTCAGAGACTCACAGAATAATACAGACCTATGGAAACGTCAGGCGTGAATTTCACATCGCCACTTATTCAAATCCTCAGTGAAGAATCTTATATATCTGGAAAACACTCAGGAATCTATTATATATAGAATCTATTATATATAGCCACTTATTCAGAGTCTCACTGCATAAATCACACCTGGGGAACAGACTAGAGACTATTTGATATGAACGTACACGCACCGTCTCAGTGAAAAACGCAGAGCTGAGAAATACTCAATAGGATATAGTCAGGAGTCTATTTTATGTGGTCACTCATTCAGAAACTCACGAAAGAATACACACCTTGGGAATAGTCAGAGTCCAGGTCATATGGCCACGCATTCACAGCATTACGGAATAATGCACAATTCGGCAATAGTAATGAGTCTATTTTATTTAGTCTATCATTCACAGCTTAAGTTTATAATAAAAATCTGTGGACAAATGAAGACCCTTTTCAAATTAGACACAAAATGATCAGCTTCGTGAATGACATACACATATATGAGAGTCAGGAGACTATTTGATAAAACCACTCAGAGAGAACCTCTTTGAATACTGCACATGTGTGGAATAATCACTTGTATGTTTCACATGGGGATTCATTTCTAGGGTAAAGGAATAATGCACAAATGTGGAAAAAAAGGTGTCTATTTTATAAGGCCACTCTTTCAGTGTTTTAGTGAAAAATATGTATATCTGATAAGTCAAAAATCTCTTTCACATGGGCACTGGTTCAGAGACTTTGTTAATAAAATTTTCTCAGAAACAGTCAAGGGTCTACTTCAAATGGCTACACATTCAGAGTCTCTGTATGTAATCAACACCTGGGCAATACACCTGAGGGTCTTTTTTGTGCCTAAGTACTCAGAGACTCATTCAGTAATAAACACCTGGGGAAGCATTAAGAGTCTACTTCATGTAACCACTCATTTAGAGCCTCAGTGTGTAATCCACACCAGGGTAATACTCGAGCATTTTTTATATGGCCACTCATTTTGTGCCTCCCTGAATGATACACACCTGGGGAATCCTCATGATCCTATTTCATACTAACACTCATTTAGAACCTTATTGAATAATTCACAATGGAACAATAGTCAGTTTTCTATTTAAAAGTCAGGCCTCTCATTTAAAGTTTCAGTGAATAATAAATTTCTATGGAGGAATCAGGAGGCTGTTTAAGATATCCAAGAATTAAGTGCCTTCCTGAATGATACAGAGCTGGGTGATAGTCAGGAGTCTATTTTATATGAACTCTAATTCCGGGTATCTCTGAGTAATAAACACCTGGGGGAGGGTCAGGAGTTTATTTGGTATGGAAACTCATACATAGCACGTTTGAATAATGCACACATGGAGAATAATGAGGAGTCTATGTCATGCAGCTCCTCATTTGGACCAAAGGTGAATAACGCACAGGTGGAGTAATTTGAAGTCTGTTTCATATGGCCCCTCTTTCACAGCCTCACTGAATATTACACACTTATGATAATATATTGAGTGTATTTTTATGGCCACTAATCCAGATAGTCACTGAATAATGCACACCTGTGGAATAGTCAGAAGTCTCTTTCCTATGGCCACTCATTGAGAGCCTCACTAAATGTACACACTTGGAAAAATATTCAGGATTTACTTTTATCCCCACATTCAGAGTCTCACTAAGTAACGCACACCTTTGGAATAGTCAGGAGACTTTTTCATGTGGCCTCTCATTCGGAGTGTCACTGAATATTGTGGTGTAGTCAGGAGTCTATGTCATGTAGACACAGATTCAGAGCCTCAGTGAATAAGAGAGACCCTTGATATAGTAAAGAGTCTAAAAAATATGGCCAACTCTGCTGAGCCTCACTCAATAATACATACCTGGAGAATAATTTGGAGTCTATTTTTGACGGACGTTTATTCAAAGCCTCGGTAAATAATGTGGAGTAGCCAGGAGTCTATTTCATTTGGACACTCATTCATAGCCTCAGTGGATCATATGCACGTTTGGATTAGTCAGGATTCCATTTCATATGGCCACTGACTCGTAACGTCAGTAAATAATGCACAAATGAAAAGTACTCAGTAGTGTATATTAAATAGCAACTCATTCAGAGATTCACTGAATAATACAAATATTAAAGATAGACAGCATCCTGTTTCATACAGTCTCACAAGAAGAGCCTCACTGAGTAACAGAAACCTGGGGAAGTGTTAGGAGTCTACATTATATAGCCTCTCATTTACTACCTCAGGGAAGAATGCACACGTGTGGAATTGACACCAGTCTATTGTATATGGCCACAAAATCAAGGCCTGTGTGAGTAATACACAACTTTGGAATAGTCACTAGTCTATTCCATATGCCCACATATTGAGAGTCAGACTCAAAAATACACGCCTGTGGTCTAGACTGGTAACATTTTTATATGGCCAAAGTTCCAGAGCCTCAGCGAATAATACATACCTGAGAAATATTTAGTACACTATTACATGTGGCATCTATTTCAGTGCTTTATTAAATAAAGATCACCTGTATTGTAGTCAGAAGTCTATTTTTTATAGCCACATTTTCAGAGTCTAACTGAATATCATACACTTGGGGAATGTCAAAATTCTATTACGTATAGCCATTCATTTAGAGCTGAATGTAAAAACGCAAGCCGTAGGAGTATCCTGGAGTCTCTATATTATGGCCTCTCATTCAGAGCCTCGCAGAATAATACAGACCCATGGAAACATTAGGGGTGTATTTCACATGGCCACTTATTCAAATCCTCAGTGAAGAATCTTATATATCTATAAAATACTCAGGAATCTATTATATATAGCCACTTATTCAGAGTCTCACTGCAAAAGTCACACCTGGGGAACAGACTAGAGACTATTTGATATGACCGTACACCCACCATCTCAGTGAAAAATGCAGAGCTGTGAAATAGTCAAGAGAATAGAGTCAGGAGGTTATTTTATGTGGTCACTCATTCAGAAACTCCTGAAATAATACACATTTTGGGAATAGTCAGAGTCCAAGTTTTATGGCCACTCAATCACAGCATTACTGAATAATGCACAATGGGGCAATAGTAAGGAATCTATTTCATTTAACCTTTCATTCAGAGATTAAGTGCATAATAAACAGCTGTGGAGAAATGAAGACCCTATTCAAAGTAGACCCAAATTAGGCAGCTTCATGAATGACATACACATATGTGAGGGTCAGGATACTATTTGATATAAAGACTCATACAGAACCTCTTCGAAAACTGCACATGTGTGGAATAATCACTTATATATTTCACATGCTGATTCGCTTGGAGGGGAAAAGAATAATGCACAAATGTGGAGTAAAATGGGTTCTGATTTATAAGGCCACTGTTTCAGTGTTTTAGTGAATAATATGTATATCTAATAAGTCAGTGATCTCTTTCATATGGGGATGCATTCAGAGCCTCTGTGAATAATACATTCCTCAGAAACACTCAAGGGTCTACTTCAAATGGCTACACATTCAGAGTCTCTGTAAGTAATGAACACCTTGGCAATAAAAGTGAGACTCTTTTTTGTGCCCACTTACTCAGAAATTAATTCAATAATAAATACCTGGGGAAGAGTTAAGTGTCTACTTCATGTAGCCACTCATTTAGAGCCTCAATGAGTAATCCACACCAGGGTAATAGTAGAGCATTTTTTATATGGCCACTCACTCTGTGCCTCCCTGAATGATACACAAATGGGGAGTCCTCATAATTCTATTTTATACTACCACTAATTTAGAACCTTATTGAATGATTCACAATGGAGCAGTAGTCAGGTATCTATTTAATAGTCAGGCTTCTCATTCAAAGTTTCAGTGAATAATAAACTTCTATGGAGGAATCAGGAGGCTGTTTAAGATATCCACGCATTAAGTGCCCACCTGATTGATACACACCTGGGTGATAGTCAGGAGTCTATTTTATATAAACTCTAATTCTGGGTATCGCTGAGTAATACACACCTGGGGGAGTGTCAGGAGTTTACTTGCTATGGACACTCATACATAACCTGTTTGAATAATGCACACATGGGGAATAATGAAGAGTCTATGTCATACAGCTTTTCATTCAGATAAATAATGAATTAAGGACATGTGGATTAATTAGAAGTCCGTTTTATATGGCCCCTCTTTCACAGCATCACTGAATATTACACACTTGTGATATCATTTGGAGTCTATTTTTTATGGTCACTAATTCACAGAGTCACTGAATAATGCACATTTGTGTAATAGTCAGAAGTCTTTTTCCTATGGCCACTCATTGAGAGCCTCACTAAATGTACACACCTGGATAAATATTCAAGATTTACTTTTATACCCTCATTGAGAATCTCACTAAGTAACACACAGCTGTGGAATAGTCGGGTGACTTTAAAATGTTGCCACTCATTCGGAGTGTCACTGAATAATGTGGTGTAGTCAGGAGTCTATGTCATGTAGACACAGATTCAGAGCCTCAGTGAATAAGAGAAACCCTTGATATCCTAAAGATTCTAATTAATATGGCCGCCTTGGCTGAGCCTCGCTGAATAATACATACCTGGAGAATAATTTGGAGTCTTTTTCGATGGACGGTAATTCAGAACCTCGGTAAATAATATGGAGTAGGCAGGAGTCTATTTCATTTGGACACTCATTCATAGCCTCATTGCATAATATGCACGGGAGGATTAGTCAGGATTCCATTTCCTATGACCACTGACTCTTAAGCTCAGTAAATAATTTACAAATATAAAGTACTCAGCAGTCTCTTTTATATAGCAACTCATTCAGAGATTCACTGAATAATACAAATATTAAAGATAGACAGCATCCTGTTTCAAATAGTCTAACAAAAAGAGCCTCATTGAGTAACAGAAACCTAAGAAAGTGTTAGGAGTCAACTTTATATAGCCTCTCATTTGCTATCTAAGGGAATAATGCACACGTGTGGAATAGATACCAGTCTATTTTATATTGCCACAAAATCAAAGCCTGGGTTGGTAATACACAACTTTGGAATAGTCACTATTCTACTCCATATGCCCAAATATTTAGAGTCAGACTCAGTAATACACGCCTGTGGTCTAAACAGGAAAAAATATTATATGGCAAAAGTTTCAGAGACTCGTGAATAATACATACATCAGGAATATTTAGTATGCTATTACATGTAACACCTATATCAGTGTTTCATTAAATAAGGAACACCTTTATTGTAGTCAGAAATCTATTTTGTATAGCCACATATTCAGAGCCTAACTGAATAACATACACCTTGGGGAAAGACAGGATTCTGTTTCGTATAGCCACTCATTTAGAGCTGAATGTAAAAACGCAAGCCTAGAGGAGTATTCAGGAGTCTCTATATTATGGCCACTCATTCAGAGCCTCGCAGAATAATACAGACTTATGGAAACATCAGGGGTGTATTTTGCATGGCATCTTATTCAAATCCTCAGTGAAGAATCTTAAATATCTGGAAAATACTTGGGAATCTATTATATATACCCAATTATTTAGAGTCTCACTGAGTAAGTCACACCTGGAAAACAGACTAGAGAATACTTGATATGAATGTACGCCAACCATCTCAGTGAAAATTGCAGAGCTGAGAAATAGTCAAGAGGATAGTGCCAGGAGACTGTTTTATATGGTCACTCATTCAGAAACTCTCGAAAGTATACACACCTTGGGAATAGTCAGAGTCCAAGTCATATGGCCACTAAATCACAGCATTACCGAATAATGCACAATGGGGCAATAGTAAGAAGTCTATTTCATTAGGCTATCATTCAGAGCTTAAGTGAACAATAAACAGCTGTAGAGAAATGACGATCCTATTCAAAGTAGTTCCAAAATAAACAGCTTCGTGAATGACATACCCATATGTGAGGGTCACGAGTCTATTTGATATAAACACTCATACAGAACCTCTTTGAATACTGCACATGTGTGGAATAATCACTTGTATATTTCACATGGTGATTAGTTTGGAGTGTAAAAGAATAATGCACACCTGTGGAGTAAAATGGGGTCTATTTTATAAGGCCACACTTTCAGGGTTTTAGTGAATAATATGTACTTCTGATAAGTCAGGAATCTCTTTCACATGGGCACTCGTTCAGAGCCTCTGTGAATAATACTTAAAGCAGAAACTGTCAAGGGTCTACTTCAAATGGCTACAAATTCAGTCTCTGTAAGTAATGAACACCTGGGAAATACATCTGAGATTCCTTTTTGTGCCCACTCACTTAGAGACTCATTGAATAATAAACACCTGGGGAAGAGAAAGTGTCTACTTTATGTAGCCACTCATTTAGAGCCTCAGTGAGTAATCCACACCAGGGTAATAGTCGAGCATTTATTATATGGCCACTCATTCTGTGCCTCCATGAATGATACATACCTGGGGAATCCTCATGATTCTATTTCATACTACCACTCATTTAGAACCTTATTGAATAATTCACAATGGAGCAGTAGTCAGGTGTCTATTTAATAGTCAGGCCTCTCATTCAAAGTTTCAGTGAATAATAAACTTCTTTGGTGGAATCTGGAGGCTGTTTAAGATATCCATGAATTAAGTGACTTCCTGAATTATACACACCTGTGTGATAATAAGGAGTCTATATTATTTGAACTCTAATTCCGGGTATCACTGAGAAATACACACCTGGGGGAGGGTCAGGAGTTTATTTGGTATGGAAACTCATACATAACCTGTTTGAATAATGCACACATGGAGAATAATGAGGAGTCTATGTCATAGGGCTCCTCCGTAGGGCAAACAGTGAATAACGCACACATGAAGTAATTAGAAGTTCGTTTCATATGGCCCCTCCTTCATAGCCTCACTGAATATTACACACTTGTGATATCGTCTGGAGTTTATTTTTTTAGGGCCACTAATCCAGAGAGTCACTGAATAATGCACACCTGGGGAATAATCAGAAGGCTCTTTAATATGGCCACTCATTGAGAGCCTCACTAAATGTACACACCTAGAGAAATAATCAGGATTTAGTTTATCCCCTCATTCAGAGTATCACTAAGTAACACACACCTCTGGAATAGTCAGGACACTTTTTCATGTGGCCTGTCATTCAGAGTGTCACTGAAAAACGTGCTTTAGTCAGGAGTCTATGTCATGTAGACACAGATTCAGAGCCTCAGTGAATAAGAGGGACCCTTGATATAGTAAAGAGTCTAATTAATATGGCCAACTCTGCTGAGCCTCACTGAATAATACATACCTGGAGAATAATTTGGAGTCTATTTTTGATGGACGTACATTCAGAGCCTCGTAAGTAATGTGGAGTAGGCAGGAGTCTATTTAATTTGGACACTCATTCATAGCCTCAGTGGATCATATGCACGTGTGGATTAGTCAGGATTCCATTTCATATTGCCACGGAGTCGTAACCTCAGTAAATAATGCACAAATGTAAAGTACTCAGCAGTCTATTTTAGATAGCAACCCATTCAGAGATTCACTGAATAATACAAATATTAAAGATAGACAGCATCCTGTTTCATATGGTCTCACAAGAAGAGCCTCACTGAGTAACAGAAACCTGGGGAAGTGTTAGGATTCTTTTTTATATAGCCTCACATTTACTACCTCAGGGAATAATGCACACGTGTGGAATAGACACCAATATATTTTATATGGCCACACAATTAAAGCCTGTGTGAGTAATACACAACTTTGCTATAGTCACTAGTTTATTCCATAAGCCCAAATATTTAAAGGCAGACTCAAAAAATACACGACTGTGGTCTAGACAGGAAACAATTTTATATGGCCATAGTTTCAGAGCCTCAGTGAATAATACATACATGAGGAATATTTAGTATGCTATTACATGTGGCATCTATTTTAGTGCTTCATTAAATAAGGAATACATGTATTGTAGTCAGAATTCTATTTTGTATATCCACATATTCAGAGCCTAACTGAATAACATACACCTTGGGGAAAGTTAGGATTCTATTTCTATAGCCACTCATTTAGGGCCAAATATAAAACGCAAGCCTAAGGAGTATTCAGGAGTCTGTATATTATGACCACACATTAAGAACCTCACAGAATAATACAGACCTATGGAAACATCAGGGGTGTATTTCACATTGCCACTTATTCAAATTCTCAGTGCAGAATCTCATACATCTGAAAAATACTCAGGAATCTATTATATATAGCCACTTATTAAGAGTCTCACTGCATTAGCCACAGTTGGGGAACAGACTAGAGATTATTTGATATGACCATACACCCACCGTCTCAGTGAAAAATGCAGAGCTAAGAAATAGTCAAGAAGATAGGGTCAGGAGTCTATTATATGTGGTCACTCATTCAGAAACTGCAGAAAGAATACACACCTTGGGAAGAGTCAGATTCCAGGTCATATGGCCACTCAATCACAGCATCACCAAATAATGCACAATGGGGCAATAGTGAGAAATATATTTCATTTGGCCTATCATTTGGAGCTTAAGTGCATAATAATCAGCTGTGGAGAAATGAAGACCCTATTTAAGTAGACCCAAATTAAGCAGCTTCCTGAAAGACATACACATATGTGAGGGTCAGGAGACTATTTGATATAAAGACTCATACAGAACCGCTTCGAATACTGCACACGTGTGGAATAATCACTTGTATATTTCACATGGTGATTCGTTTGGAGGGGAAAAGAATAATGCACACCTGTGAAGTAAAATGGGGTATATTTTATAAGGCCACTCTTTAAGTGTTTTAGTGAATAATATGTATATCTGATAAGTCAGGAATCTCTTTCACATGGGCACTAGTTCAGAGCCTCTGTAAATAATACGTTCCTCAGAAACAGTCAAGGGTCTACATCAAATGGCTTCACATTCAGAGTCTCTGTAATTAATAAACACCTGGGTAATACCCCTGAGACTCTTCTTTGTACCCACTTATTAAGAGACTAATTCAATAATAAACACCTGGGGAAGAGTTAAGTGTCTACTTCATGTAGCCACTCATTTAGAACCTCAGTGAGTAATCCACACCAGGGTAATAGTTGAGCAATTTTTATATGGCCACTAATTCTGTGCCTCCCTGAATGATACACACCTGGGGAATCCTCATGATTCTATTTCCTACTACCACTCATTTAGAACCTTATTTATTAATTCACAATGGAGCAATAGTCAGGTGTCTAATTAATAGTCAGGCCTCACATTCAAAGTTTCAATGAATAATAAACTTCTGTGGCGGGATCAGGAGGCTGTTTTTTTTTTTTCCACTACACTCTAGCCCGGGCAAGAGAGAGAGAGAAGAAACAAAAATAAAAGAAAAATAAAAGAGAGAGAAATTCTAATTATTACATGTGCATTTTCAATGCAAATGTTAAAGTCCTACAATCTTTTTTTTTTCTTTCTTTCTTTGGGGAGGGAAGAGGCAAAAGGGAGAGAAAGAGAGAGGGCATTTCTTTTTTTTATATATCTTATTATTATTATTATTATTATTATTTAGGAAAGGAAAAGAAAAAGAGGGAGAGAGAATAGGAATATTGCTTTATTCTATAAATGGCTATTAATAATGGCCGATCATTATTTTCTGTATTTAAAATGGCTTATTAAGTTTACTTGTTACTGATCTGAGTTCAGATTCTGGATATCATTATTTATTTTCTGTTTCGTTGAGTCTGAATCTCTTTATGGGTCTTATGTATCTGGATGTTATGATGCATTGATCCTTATCAAATGCATGAATTGCAACTCCTTTTTGTTTATTTATTTATTTATTTATTTATTTATTTTCTTTATTTGGTTGGTAAATCTTTCTCCAACCCTTTGTTTTTAGTCTATGTATATCTTTGGATATGAAATGGGTCTGGATATAGTATACCGTTAGATTTTGGCTGTATTTTTTAATTAGAAAATTTACTGCCATTTGATGTTAATCCATTCATTGATGTAAATTCTTCTTTCTGTTGATGTTCTTTACTTTTTGGTATATTTTTAGAAAGGCTAATACTGGTTGTTCCTATCTGTGTATAATGCTTCTTTCAGAAGATTTTGTAAAGCAGGCCTGGTGGTAATAAAATCTCTGAGTACTTGCTTGTTCATAAAAGATTTTATTTTACCTTCAATTGTGAAGCTTAGTTTGGCAGGATATGAAATTCTAGGCTGAAATTTCTGTTCTTTGAGGATGTTAAATATCGGCCCCCACTCTCTTCTGGCTTGTAGGGTTTCTATTGAGTAATCTGCTGTAAGTCTCATAGGCTTCCCTTTGTGGGTAACCTGACCTTTCTCTCTGACTGCCCTTAGTATTTTCTCCTTTGTTTCAACCCTGGTGAATCTAATGATTATGTGTCTTGGGGTTGCTCTTCTTAAGGAATATCTTTGTGGTGTTCTCTGTATTACCTGAGGTTGAATGGTATCCTGCTTTGCTAGATTGGGAAAATTCTCCTGGATGATATCCTGAAGAGTATTTTCCAGCTGGGATTCATTCTCTCCATCACATTCAGGTACACCTATCAAACGTAGATTAGGTCTTTTCACATAGTCCCATAATTCTTGGAGACTTTGTTCATTCTTTTTTATCATCTAACCTTTTTTTCAAAGTTCTTAGTTTCTTTATATTGGGTTAGAACAAGTTGTTTCAATTCCCAGAGTTTTTTTACCATCCACCTTCTAAAACCTCCTTCAGATACTGGAACACAGTCCTCTTCCATTAGGGCTTGTTCCGTTGCTGATGAGGAATTACTATCCCCTGTAGAGGGAGAGGGGTTCTGACTTTGTTTTCTCGGCCTTTTTAGGCTGCTTTTTTCCCTTTATTGTGATTTTATCCATCTGTTGTCTTTACAGTTAGCGCCTTTCTAATTAAGTTCCTGAGAGGATGTCCAAATTATTGATTCCCAGTGCTGGAATCCGAGCAACCCACTGCGCCGGCCAAAACAACAGCGATAAGACTGATGGTGCTCTTATGCCTGGGAATCTCCGGTCTGGCTTCCTACAAACACCAGTCAGTAGGGGAACCAGTCCCGCTCATTGTACAGGAAGAGCTGCCGCGCCGAGGCGACGACAAAACCGCGGCGCTGGCCACAGAAGTCGCGCTGGTGACCCGCGGGGCTCCTCCACTGGAAATCTTCTGGTCCATGGGCGACGAAAATTTCTCTGAAAATGTGGCATCCTCACGTTCTCCAAGCTTTCACTGGGGGCTACAATCCTGAGCTGTTAGCGATCAGCCATCTGGGATCTCTCTCCCCAGGAGGCTGTTTATAACATCCACGAATTAAAAGCCTTCCTGAATGGTACACACCTGGGTGGTAGTCAGGAGTCTATTTTACATGAACTCTAATTGTTTATCACTGAGTAATGCACACCTGGGGAAGGGTCAGGAGTTTCTTTGGTATGGACACTCATACATAACCTGTTTGAATAATGCACACATGGAGAATGATGAGGAGTCTATGTCATACGGCTCCTTCTTCAGACAAACAGTGAATAACTCACACGTGGAGGAATTAGAAGTCCGTTTCATATGGCCCCCCTTTCACAGCCTCACTGAATATTACACAGTTGTGATATCGTTTGGAGTCTATTTTTTATTGCCACTAATCCAGAGAGTCACTGAATAATGCACAGCTGTGGAATAGTCAGAAGTCTCTTTCCTATGGCCACTCATTGAGAGCCTCACTAAAGGTACACACCTGGAAAAATATTCAGGATTTACTTTTATCCCCTCATTCCGAGTCTCACTAAGTAATGCACACCTGTGGAATAGTCAGGAGACTTTTTCATGTGGCCTCTCATTCGGAGTGTCACTGAATAATGTGGTGTAGTCAGTAGTGTATTTCATATAGACACAGATTCAGAGCCTCAGTGAATAAGAGAGACCTTTGATATAGTAAAGAGTCTAATTAATATGGCCAACTCTGCTGTGTCTCACTGAATAATATATACCTGGAGAATAATTTGGAGTCTATTTTTGATGGATGTTCATTCAAAGCCTCGGCAAATAATCTGCAGTAACCAGGAGTCTATTTCATTTGGAAACTCATTCATAGCCTCACTGGATAATACGCACATGTGGATTAGTCAGGATTTCATTTCATATGACCACTGACTCGTATCCTCAGTAAAGAATGTAGGAAAGTAAAGTCCTCAGCAGTCTATTTTATATAGCAACCCATTCAGAGATTCACTGAATAATACAAATATTAAAGATAGACAGCATCCTCTTTCATGTGGCCTCACAAGAAGAGCCTCACTGAGTAACAGAAACCTGGGAAAGTGTTAGGAGTCTACTTTATATAGCCTCTCATTTACTATCTCAGGTAATAATGCACACGTGTGGAATAGACACCAGTCTATTTTATATAGCCACAAAATCAAAGCCTGTGTGAGTAATACACAACTTTGGAATAGTCACTAGTATGTTCCATATGCTCAAATATTGAGAGTCAGTCTCAAAAATGTATGCCTGTGGTTTAGACAGGAAACAATTTTATATGGCCAAAGTTTCTGAGCCTCAGAGAATAATACATACCTGAGGAATATTTAGTATGCTATTACTTGTGGCATCTATTTAAGTGCTTCATTAAATAAGGAATATTTTTATTGTAGTCAGAATTCTATTTTGTATAGCCACATATTCAGAGCCTAACTGAGTAACATACACCTTGTGGAAAGTCAGGATTCTATTTCGTATAGCCACTCATGTAGAGCTGAATGTAAAAACGCAAGCCTAAGGAGTATTCAGGAGTCTCTATATTATAGCCACTCATTCAAAGCCTCAAACAATAATATAGACCTATGGAAATGTCCAGGGTGTATTTCACATGGCCACTTATTCAAATCCTCTGTGAAGAATCTTATATATGTGGGAAATACTCAGGAATCTATTATATATAGCCACTTATTGAGAGTCTCACTGCATAAGTCACACCTGGGGAACAGACTGGACTATTTGGTATGACCCTACACCCTCCGTCTCTGAGAAAAATGCAGAGCTGAGAAATAGTCAAGAGGATAGTGTCAGGAGTCTATTTTATGTGGTCACTCATTCAGAAACTCCTGAAATAATACACACTTTTGGAATAGTCATGGTCCAGATCATATGGCCAGTCAATCACAGCATTACCAAATAATGCACAACGGGGCAATAGTAAGGTGTCTATTTTGTTTAGCCTATCATTCAGAGCTTAAATGCATAATAAACAGCTTTGGTGAAATGAAGACCCTAATTAAATTAGACCCATATTAAGCAGCTTCGTGAATGACATACACATATTTGAGGGTCAGGAGATTATTTGATATAAACACTCATGCAGAACCTGTATGAATACAGCACATGTGTGGAATAATCACTTGTATATTTCACATGGAGATTTGTTTGGAGGGGAAAAGAATAATGCATACCTGTGGAGTAAAATGGGATCTATTTTATAAGGCCACTCTTTCAGTGTTTAATGAATAATATGTACATCTGATAAGTCAAGATTCTCTTTCACATGTGCACTCGTTCAGGGCCTCTTTGAATAATCCTTTTGTCAGAAACAGTCAATGGCCTACTTCAAATGGATACACATTCAGTGTCTCTGTAAGTATTGAACACCTGGGCAATACACCTGAGACTTTTTTCTGCCCACTAACTCAGAGACTCATTCAATAATAAACAACTGGGGAAGAGTTAAGTGTCTACATCATGTAGCCACTCATTTAGAGCTTCAGTGAGTAATATACACGAGGGTAATAGTCGAGCATTTTTTATATGGCCTCTCATTTGGTGCCTCCCTGAATGATACACCCCTGGGGAATCCTTATGATTCTATTTCATACTAACACTGATTTAGAAACTTATTGAATAATTCACAATAGAGCAATAGTCAGGTGTCTATTTAATAGCCATCTCATTCAAAGTTTCAGTGGATAATAAACTTCTATGGAGGACTCAGGATGCTGTTTACAATATGCATGAATTAAGTGTCTTCCTGAGGGGGGACTTGCAAGATGGCGTCATAGAAGTGACTCAGGATTGCAGCCCTTGGTGAAGGCGCAGAATGTAGGTCATAGCTGTATTCTCTGATGGAGCTTTTTTGCCCACAGAGCGTTCAGTGTCCCTAGTTTGGGAGAGACACGGGACGCTAGTACAGCCAGATAGCGCAGCCGGCTCGCGCTGCTAATTCGGATGGCGCCACGGCGGGACCCGGCATGGAATTCACTGGTCTGGGTGCCCTGTTAAACCGGCAATCTGAGATTTGGAAGGGCAGTTTGGCATGTCCATCTGATTGAACGGGACTTGGACAATGAGACAGACCAGGAGATTCCTGTAAAGTGTAATCTGAGCTGGTGCAGTGGGCAGTGGCATGGGAGATCACAGGGATCCCAGTGCCCTATCAGCAGGCTACTGGGGCGTCAGTGAGAGAGTCAACCTTTCAGCTTGGGAAGACGAGGAGAGAGAATGGACTCTGAGGCAGGGAGCTGGGTGATTGGGCTTGGCAGGTCCCACCCTCACGGGGACAAGCAGGGTGGCGATTAGAGGCACCTGGGGCTGAGAGTTTTGCTGCCAGCATCTAGGACGGTGCAGCCCAGTGGGGGATGGGCATCCCCCACTAGGGACGGAATCCACCCCTAGTGAAGTACCACCCAGGGCTGACGCAGCCTGCTGTTGCTGAGGCAACCTGCCATAACAGAGAGACTCCACCAGGAGCAGGGAGGGCTCCACAGCAGAACGGAGCCCAGCAGCAACAGGGCAGACCCACGCTAGCAGGGCAGAGACCCAGAAGGCAAATACTGAATAGACTGCCTCCTATTGGGGCAGGAAAGTGCCACAGATACTCATAAAGAAAGCCCCAACTCCCTGAGACAGAGCATCTAATGGGGGAAAAAATACTGGTGTTTTATGAGATCTGTTGCAGCAGACATAAACAACCAGCCAACAACCCTGAATGAACAACGGAGCTCACAGATCAGCACTGGAGTACCAATAAAGCACAGACCATCACCTCAAGCAGCTCCCTGACCCCTGTGTACCCAAAGAGTCACCCCAGAAAATGACTAATCAGACTGACATTTGGTGGGCATCATTCTGGAACAAATACAGCAGAAGAAGAAACTGGTATCATCCCTCACTGTTCTGCAGCTGCTACAGGTGTACCCCAGAAAAGAAGGGCCTAGAGTGGACCTCAACACTCGTACAGCAGAGCAGCTAGACCATTAGAAGGAAAACTAAGTAACAGAAATACTTCATCATCAACAATCACAGCGTCCACACAGAGACCCAATTGAAAAATCAGCAACTACTAAGAGGAAAGGCAGATAAATCCATAAAGATGGGAAGAAACCATCGCAAAAAGGAGGAAAACACCCGAAACCAAAACACCTCACCTCCTACAAAGGACAAAAACTTCTCACCAGCAAGGGAACAAAGCTGGGCAGAAAATGAGTGTGACAAAAAGACGGAATCAGACTTCAAAAATTGGATCATGAGAAACATCAGTGAGCTAAAAGAACATGTTGTAAATCAGTGCAAAGAAACTAAGAACCTAGAAAAAATACTTGAAAAAAGATTCGAGGAATTGATAACAAAAATGGACATCATAGACAGAAATATGAATGAATTGAAGAAGCTGAAAAACACAAGACGAGATCTTCGCGAAGCAGGCACAAGTTTCAACAGCCGAATTGACCAAGCAGAAGAAAGAATATCAGAAGTTGAAGATCAACTCAATGAAATAAAACGAGAAACCAAGATTAAAGAAAAAAGTACAAAAAGGAATGAACAAAATCTCCAAGAAATGTGGGACTATGTGAAGAGACCCAACCTACGTTTGATAGGTGTACCAGAATGTGATGAAGAGAATGAATCCAAGCTGGAAAACACTCTTCAGGATATTATCCAGGAAAATTTCCCCAACCTAGCAAGACAGGTCAATACTCAACTCCAGGAAATACAGAGAACATCACAAAGATACTCCGGAAAAAGAGCAACCCCAAGGCACATAATCGTCAGATTCACCAGGATTGAAACGAAGGAGAAAATACTAAGGGCAGCCAGAGAGAAAGGTCGGGTCACCCACAAAGTGAAGCCCATCAGACTCACAGCAGATCTCTCGGGAGAGACTCTACAAGTCAGAAGAGAGTGGGGGCCAATATTCAACATCCTTAAAGAAAAGAGCTTTCAACCCAGAATTTCATATCCAGCCAAACTGAGCTTCATAAGTGAAGGAAAAATAAAATCCTTCAAGAACAAGCAAGTACTCAGAGATTTTGTCACCACTAGGCCTGCTTTACAAGAGCTCCTGAAAGAGGCACTACACATAGAAAGAAACAACCAGTTCCAGCCATCCTAAAAGCATACCAAATGCTAAAGACCATCAACAAAATGAAGAATGTACATGAACCAACGGGCAAAACAGCCAGCTAGCATCAAAATGGCAGTATCAAATTCACACATAACAATATTAACCCTGAATGTAAATGGGCTAAATGCACCAATCAAAAGAAACAGACTGGCAAATTGGATAAAAAAACCAAAACCCATCAGTGTTCTGTATCCAGGAAACCCACCTCACACGCAAAGATACACAAAGGCTCAAAACAAAAGGATGGAGGAAGATTTACCAAGCAAATGGAGAGCAAAAAAAAGCAGGAGTTGCAATTCTCATCTCTGATAAAATAGACTTTAAAGCAACAAAGATCAAAAGGGACAAAGAAGGTCATTACATAATGGTAAAAGTATCGATACAACAAGAGGAGCTAAAGATTCTAAATGTATATGGACCTAATGTAGGAGCACACAGATATATAAGGCAAGTTCTTAATGACTTACAAAGAGACTTAGACTTCCACACAATAATAGTGGGAGACTTTAACACTCCACTGTCAATAGCAGACAGATCAACCAGACAGAAAATTAACAAGGATATCCAGGACTTGAACTCAGACCTGGAACAAGCAAACCTGATAGACATTTACAGTACTCTCCACCACAAATCCACACAATATACATTCTTCTCAGCACCACATCACACCTACTCCAAAATTGACCACATAATTGGAAGTAAAGCACTCCTCAGAAAATGCAAAACAACTGAAATCATAACAAACAGTCTCTCAGACCATAGTGCAATCAAGTTGGAACTCAGAATTCAGAAAATAACTCAGAACCACACAGCTTCATGGAAACTGAACAACTGGATCTTGAATGTTGATTGGATAAACAATGAAATCAAGGCAGAAATAAAGAAGTTCTTTGAAACCAACGAGAAAGAAGACACAACGTACCAGAATCTCTGGGACACATTTGAAGCAGTCTGTAGAGGAAAATATACAGCAATAAGTGCCCACATGAGAAGAGTGGAGAGATCCAAAATTGACACGCTATCGTCAAAATTGAAAGAGCTAGAGGAGCAAGATCAAAAAAGCTCAAAACCTAGCCGAAGACAAGAAATAACTAAGATCAGAGCAGAACTGAAGGACATAGAGACAAGAAAAACCCTTCAAAAAATCAATAAATCTAAGTGATGTTTTTTTTGAAAAGATCAAAAAAATAGACAGACCACTAGCCAGACTGATAAAAAAGAAAAGAGAGAACAACAAAATAGATGCAATCAAAACGATAAAGGGGAAATCACCACAGACTAAACAGAAATTCAAACCATCATCAGAGAATACTACAAACAACTCTATGCACACAAACTAGTATATCAGGAAGAAATGGATAAATTCCTGGACGCCTGTGTCCTCCCAAGCCTAAACCAGGAGGAAGCTGAAACTATGAATAGACGAATAAAAAGGTCAGAAGTTGAGGCAGGAATTAAGAGCCTACCACACAAAATAAGCACAGGTCCAGATGGGTTCACTGCTGAATTCTACCAGATACACAAAGAGAATCTGGTACCATTCCTTCTGAAACTGTTCCAAATAATCCAAAAAGAGGGAATCCTTCCCAAATCATTTTATGAGACCAACATCATCCTGATACCAAAACCTGGCGGAGACTCAACAAGAAAAGAAAACTTCAGGCCAATATGCATGATGAACATAGATGCAAAAATCTTCAATAAAATACAGGCAAATCGATTGCAACAGCACATTAAAAAACTTATCCATCATGATCAAGTAGGATTCATCCCAGGGATGCAAGGCTGGTTCAACATACGCAAGTCTATAAATGTAATTCACCACATAAACAGAAGGAAAAACAAAAACCACATGATTATCTCAATTGACGCAGAGAAGGCATTTGACAAAATTCAGCAGCCCTTTATGCTAAAAACCCTCAATAAACTTGGTATTGATGGAACATAACTCAAAGTAATAAAATCTATTTATGACAAACCAACAGCCAATATCATACTTAATGGGCAAAAACTGGAAGCATTCCCTTTGAAATCCGGCATTAGACAAGGATGTCCTCTCTCACCACTTCTATTCAACATAGTACTGGAAGTTCTAGCCAGAGTAATCAGGCAAGAAAAAGAAATAAAGTGTATTCAAATAGGAAAGGTGGAAGCCAAATTGTCTCTATTTGCAGACGACATTATAGTATACCTAGAAGACCCCATCACCTCAGCCCAAAAGCTCCTGCAACTGATAAGCAACTTCAGCAAAGTCTCAGGATATAAAATCAATGTGCAAAAATCACAAGCATTCCTATACACCAATAAGAGACTTAAAGAGAACCAAATTAAGAACGAAATGCCATTCACAATTGCTACAAAGAAAATAAAATACCTAGGAATACAACTCACTAGGAATGTAAGGGACCTCTTTAAGGAAAACTACAAACAACTGCTCAACGAAATAATAGAGGACACAAACAGATGGAGAAACATTCCATGTTCGTGGTTAGGAAGAATAAATATTGTGAAAATGGCTATATTGCCCAAAGTAATTTACACATTCAATGCTATCCCCATCAAACTACCATTGAATTTCTTCACAGAACTGGAAAAACCACCATGAATTTCATATGGAACCAAAAAAGAGCCCGCATAGCCAAGTCAATTCTAAGCAAAAAGAACACAGCGGGAGGCATCACGCTACCAGACTTCAAACTATACTACAAGGCTACAGTAATCAAAACAGCATGGTATTGGTACCAAAACAGAGATATAGACCAACGGAAGAGAACAGAAGCATCGGAGGCAACACAACATATCTACAACCATATTATCTTTGATAAACCAGACAAAAACAGGCAATGGGGAAAGCATTCCCTATTTAATAAATGGTGTTGGGAAAACTGGCTAGCCATGTGCAGAAAGCAGAAACTGGACCCCTTTCTGACACCTTACACTAAAATTAACTCCAGATGGATTAAAGACTTAACCATTAGACCTGACACCATAAAAACCCTAGAAGAAAATCTAGGCAAATCCGTTCAGGACATAGGAATAGGCAAGGACTTCATGAACTAAACACCAAAAGCATTGGCAACAAAAGCCAAAATAGACAAATGGGACCTAATCAAACTCCACACCTTCTGCACGGCAAAAGAAACAGTCACTAGAGTGAATCGGCAACCATCAGAATAGGAAAAAATTCTTTGCAGTTTATACATCTGACAAAGGGCTGATATCCAGAATTTACAAAGAACTCAAACAGATTTACAGAAAAAAACCAACAAGCCCATTCAAAAATGGGCAAAGGATATGAACAGAAACATTACAAAAGAAGACATACATGAGGCCAACAAACATATGAAAAAGTGCTCATCATCATTGGTCATTAGAGAGATGCCAATCAAAACCACATTGTGTTATCATCTCACACCAGTTAGAATGGCGATCATTATTAAAAAATCTGGAGACAGCAGATGCTGGAGAGGATGTGGAGAAATAGGAACACTCTTACACTGTTGGTGGGTGTGTAAATTAGTTCAACCATTATGGAAGACAGTGTGACGATTCCTCAGGGACGTAGAAATAGAAATTCCATTTGACCCAGCAATCCCATTACTGGGTATCTATCCAAAAGACTATAAATCGTTCTACTATAAGGACACATGCACACGAATGTTCATTGCAGCACTGTTTACAATAGCAAAGACCTGGAACCAACCCAAATGCCCATCGATGATAGACTGGACTGGGAAAATGTGCACATATACACCATGGAATATTACGCAGCAATCAAAAATGATGAGTTCGTGTCCTTTGTAAGGACATGGATAAATCTGGAGAACATCATTCTCAGCAAACTGACACAAGAACAGAAAAAAATACTGCATTTACTCACTCATAGGTAGGTGAGAAAAATGAGAACACATGGACACAGAGAGGCGGTCTAGTATACACTGGGGTCTGTTGGGGGAAATGGGGGAGGGACAGCGGGGGGGACTGGGGGGATAGCCTGGGGATGAATACCAAGTGTGGGTGAAGGGGAGGAAAGCAGCAAAGCACACTGCCATGTGTGTACCTATGCAACTATCTTGCTCGTTCTGCACATGTACCCCCAAACCTATAATGCAATAAAAAAAAAAAAATTAAAAAAAAAAAAAAATAAATAAATAAAATAAAATAAAAAAAAAAAAAAAAAAAAGAATGGCGATCATTAAAAAATCTGGAGACAGCAGATGCTGGAGAGGATGTGGAGAAATAGGAACACTCTTACACTGTTGGTGGGTGTGTAAATTAGTTCAACCATTATGGAAGACAGTGTGACGATTCCTCAGGGACGTAGAAATAGAAATTCCATTTGACCCAGCAATCCCATTACTGGGTATCTATCCAAAAGACTATAAATCGTTCTACTATAAGGACACATGCACACGAATGTTCATTGCAGCACTGTTTACAATAGCAAAGACCTGGAACCAACCCAAATGCCCATCGATGATAGACTGGACTGGGAAAATGTGCACATATACACCATGGAATATTACGCAGCAATCAAAAATGATGAGTTCGTGTCCTTTGTAAGGACATGGATAAATCTGGAGAACATCATTCTCAGCAAACTGACACAAGAACAGAAAAAAATACTGCATTTACTCACTCATAGGTAGGTGAGAAAAATGAGAACACATGGACACAGAGAGGCGGTCTAGTATACACTGGGGTCTGTTGGGGGAAATGGGGGAGGGACAGCGGGGGGGACTGGGGGGATAGCCTGGGGATGAATACCAAGTGTAGGTGAAGGGGAGGAAGGCAGCAAAACACACTGCTATGTGTGTACCTATGCAACTATCTTGCACGTTCTGCACATGTACCCCAAATCCTATAATGCAATAAAAATTAAAAAAAAAAAAAAATTATCCATCATGATCTAGTAGGATTCATCCCGGAATGCAAGGCTGGTTAACTTACTCAAGTCTATAAACGTAATTCACCACATAAACAGAAGCAAAAACAAAACCACGTGATTATCTCAATTGACTCAGAGAAGGCATTTGACAAAATTCAATAGCCCTTTATGCTAAAAACCCTCAATAAACTTGTTATTGATGGAACATATCTCAAAGTAATAAAAGCTATTTACGACAAACCAACAGCCAGTATCATACTTAATGGGCAAAAACTGGAAGCATTCCCTTTGAAATCCGACACTAGAAAAATGCCCTCTCTCACCACTCCTATTCAACATAGTACTGGAAGGTCTAGCCAGAGCAATCAGGCAAGGAAAATAAATAAAGCATATTCAAATAGGAAAGGTGGAAGCCAAATTGTCTCTATTTGCAGACGACATTATAGTATACCTAGAAGACCACATCACCTCAGCCCAAAAGCTTCTGCAAATGATAATCAACTTCAGCAAAGTCTCAGGATGTAAAATAAATGTTCAAAAATCACAAGCATTCCTATACACCAAAAACAGACGTCAAGAGAACCAAATCAAGAACGAACTGCCATTCACAATTGCTACAATAAAAATAAAATACTGAGGAATACAATGCACAAGGAACGTAACGGACTTCTTTAAGAAAAACTACAAACCACTGCTCAAAGAAATAAAAGGGAACACAAACAAGTGGATAAACATTCCAAGTTCGTGGTTAGGAAGAATCAATATCGTGAAAATGGCTATAATGCCCAAAGTAATTTACACAATCAATGCTATCCTCATCAAACTACCATTGAATTTCTTCACAGAACTGGAAAAAACCACCATGAACTTCATATGGAACCAAAAGAGAGCCTGCATAGCCAAGTCAATTCTAAGCAAAAATAATGCAGCAGAATGCATCACACTACCAGGCTTCAAACTATACTACAAGGCTACAGTAGTCAAAACAGCATGGTACTCGTACCAAAACAGAGATATAGACCAATGAAACAGAACAGAAGTATCGGAGGCAACACAACATCTACAACCATATAATCTTTGATTAACCAGACAAAAATAAGCAATGGGAAAAGGATTTCCTGTTTAATAAATGGTGTTGTGAAAACTGGCTAGCCATGTGCAGAAAGCAGAAACTGGACCCCTTCCTGACACCTTACACTAAAAGTAACTCCAGATGGATTAAAGACTTAAACATAAGACCTGACACCATTAAAACCCTAGAAGGAAATCTATGCAAAACCATTCAGGACATAGGAGTAGGCAAGGACTTTACGACCAAAACATCAAAAGCGTTGGCAATAAAAGCCAAAATAGACAAATGGGACCTAATCAAACTCCACAGCTTCTGCACAGCAAAAGAAACGGTCACTAGAGTGAATCGGCAACCATCAGAATGGGAAAAAATCTTTGCAGTTTACACATCTGACAAAGGGCTGATATCCAGAATTTACAAAGAACTCAAACAGATTTACAGGAAAAATCAAAAAAGCCCATTCAAAAATGGGCAAAGATATGAACAGACACTTTACAAAAAAAGACATACATGAGGCCACCAAAATCAGGAAAAATTGCTCGTCATCACTGGTCATTAGAGAGATGCAAATCAAACCCATTGAGATACCATCTCACGCCAGTTAGAATGGCGATCATTAAAAAATCTGGAGACAGATGCTGGAGAGGATGTGTAGAAATACGAACACCCTTACACTGTTGGTGGGAGTGGAAATTAGTTCAACCATTGTGGAAGACAGTGTGGCGATTTCTCAAGGACCTAGAAATAGAAATTCCATTTGACCCAGCAATCCCATTACTGGTTATATATCCAAAGGAATATAAATCATTCTACTATGAGGACACATGCACATGAATGTTCATTGCAGCACTGTTTACAATTGCAAAGACCTGGAACCACCCCAAATGCCCATCAATGATAGATTGGACTGGGAAAATGTGGCACATATACACCATGGAATATTATGCAGCAATCATAGATGATGAGTTTCTGTCCTTTTTAAGGACATGGATGAATCTGGAGAACATCATTCTCAGCAAACTGACACGAGAACAGAAAATATAATACCGTATATTCTCACTCATAGGCGGGTGATAATAATGAGAACATATGGACACAGGGATGGGGTGTACTACACACTGGGGTCTATTGGGGAGAATTGGGATGGACAGTTGGGAGGGCTGGGGTGGGATAGCCTGGGGATAAATTCCAAGTGTTGGTGAAGGTGAGGAAGGCAGCAAAACACACTGCCATGTGTGTACCTATGCAACTACCTTGCACGTTCTGCATATGTACCCCCAAACCTACAATGCAATAAAAATTAAAAAAAATAAAAATAAAAAAATAAATTAAAAAATAATAATCTTATATAACTGGAAAATACTCAGAAATCTATAATATATAGCCACTTATTCAGAGTCTCACTGCATAAGTCACACCTGGGGAACAGACTAGAGACTATTTGATGTGAACGTACACCCACCATCTCAGTAAAAAATGCAGAGCTGGAAAATAGTCAAGAGGATAGAGTCAGGAGTCTATTTTATGTGGTCACTCATTCAGAAAGTCCCGAAAGAATACACATCTTGGGAATAGTTAGAATCAAGGTCATATGGCCACTCAATCAAAGAATTGCCGAATAATGCTCAATGGGGCACTAGTAAAGAGTCTATTTTATTTAGCCTATCATTCAGAGCTTAAGTAAATAATAAACAGCTGTGGAGAAATGAAGACCCTATTTAAAGTAGACCCAAATTATGCAGCTTCGTGAATGACATACACATAAGTGAGGGGCAGGAGACTATTTGATATAAACACTCACAGGGAACCTCTTCAAATGCTGCACATATGTGGAATAATCACTTATATATTTCACATGGTGATTTGTTTGAAGGGTAAAAATAAGGCACACCTGTGGAGTATAATGGGGTCTATTTGATAAGGCCACTCTTTCAGCGTTTCAGTGAATAATATGTATATCTGATAAGACAGGAATCTCTTTCACATGGGCACTCAATCAGAGCCGTTGTGAATAATACTTTCCTCAGAAACAGTAAAGGGTCTACTTCAACTGGCTACACATTCAGAGTCTATGTAAGTAATGAACACCTGGGCAATACACCTGAGACTCTTTTTGTGCCCAATTACTCAGAAACTCATTCAATAATAAACACCTGGGGAAGAATTTAGTTTCTACTTCACATAGGCACTCATTTAGAGCCTCAGTGAGTAAACCACACCAGGGTGATAGTCGAGCATTTTTTATATGGCCACTCATTCTGTTCCTCCATGAATGCCACACACCTGGGGAATCCTCATGACTCTATTTCTTACTACCACTCATTTATAACCTTATTGAATAATTCACAATGGAGCAATAGTCAGGTGTCTATTTAATAGTCAGGATTCTCATTCAAAGTTTCCGTGAATAATAAACTTCTAAGGAGGAATCAGGAGGCTGCTTAAGATATCCACGAATTAAGTGCCTTCCTGAATGATACAGAATTGGGTGATAGAAAAGATTCTGTTTTATATGAACTCTAATTCCGGGTATTGCTGAGTAATACACACCTGAGAAAGTGTCAGGTGTTTATCTGGTATAGACACTCATACATAAACTGTTTGAATAATGCTCACATGGAGAATAATGAGGAGTCTATGTCATACGGCTCCTCCTTCAGACAAACAGTGAATAACGCACACGTGGACTAATTAGAAGTTCATTTCATATGTCCCCTCTTTCACAGTCTCACTGAATATTACACAATTGTGATATCATCTGGAGTCTATTTTTTATGGCCACTCATCCAGAGAGTCACTGAATAATTCACACCTGTGGAATAGTCAGATGTCTCTTTCATATGTCCACTCTTTGAGAGCCTCACTAAATGTACACAACTGAAAAAATATTCAGGATTTACTTTTATCCCCTCATTCAGAGTCTCACTAAGTAATGCACACCCGTGAAATAGTCCTGAGACTTTTTTACGTGGCCTCTCATTCTGGGTGTCACTGAATAATGTGGTGTAGTCAGGAGTCTATGTCATGTAGACACAGATTCACAGCATCATTGAATAAGAGAGACCCTTGATATAGTAAAGTGTCTAATTAATATGGCCAACTCTGCTGAGCCTCACTGAATAATTCATACCTCGAGAATAATTCAGAGTCTATTTTCAATGGACGTTCATTAAGAGCCTCGGTAAATAATGTGGGAGTAGTCAGGAGTCTATTTAATTTGGACACTCATTAATAGTCTCAGTGGATAATATTCACGTGTGGATTAGTCAGGATCCCATTTCATATGGCCAATGACTCGTAACATCAGTAAATATTGCACAAACGTAAAGTACTCAGCAGTCTATTTTAGACAGCACCTAGTTCAGAGATTCACTGAATAATGAAAACATTAATGATAGACAGCATCCTGTTTCATATGGTTTCACAAGAAGAGCCTCACTGAGTAACAGATACCTGGGGAAGTGTTAGGAGTCTACTTTATATAGCCTCTCATTTACTACCTCAGCGAATAATGCACACGTGTGGAATAGACACCAGTCTATTTTATATGGCCACGAATTCAATGCCTGTGTGAGTAATACACAACTTTGGAATAGTCACTAGTCTATTCCATATGCCCAAATATTTAGAGTCAGACTCCAAAACACACGACTGTGGTCAAGACGGGAAACAATTTTATATGACCAAAGTTTCAGAGCCTCAGTGAATAATACATACCTGAGGAATATTTAGTATGCTATTACATGCGGCATCTCTTTCAGTGCTTCATTAAATAAGGAACACCTCTACTGTAGTCAGAGTTCTTTTTAGTACAGCCACATATTCATAGACTAACTGAATAACAAACACCTTGGGGAAAGTCAGGATTCTATTTCGTATAGCCAATTATTTAGAGTGGAATGTAAAACCCCAAGCCGACGAAGTATTCAGGAGTCTCTATATTAAGGCCACTCATTCAGAGCCTCACAGAATAATACAGACCTATGAAAACGTAAGGGGCGAATTTCACATGGCCACTTATTCATATCCTCAGTGAAAAATCTTATATATCTGGAAATTACTCAGGAATCTATTATATACAGCCACTTATTCAGACTCTCACTGCACAAGTAACACATGGGGAACAGACTAGAGACTGTTTGATATGACTGTACACCCACCGTCTATGTGAAAATTTCAGAGCTGAGAAATATTCAAGAGGATAGGGTCAATAGTCTACTTTATGTGGTTACTCATTCAGAAACTCACAAAAAATACACACCTTGGGAATAGTCAGAGTCCAAGTCATATGGCCAATCAATCAGAGCATTACCGAATAATGCACAATGGGGCAATAGTAAAAAGTCTATTTCATTTAGTCTATCATTCAGAGATTAAGGGCATAATAAACAGATGTGGCGAAATTAAGACCCAATTCAAAGTAGACCCAAATTAAGCAACTTCGTGAATTACTTACACGTATGTGAGGGTCAGGAGACTATTTGATATAAACACTCATACAGAACTTCTTCGAATACAGCACATGTGTGGAATAATCACTTATATATTTCAAATGGTAATTCTTTGGGTGGTTAAAAGAATAACGCACACCTGTGTAGTAAAATGGGGTCTATTTTATAAGGCCACTCTTTCAGTGTTTTAGTGAATAATATGTTAACCTGATAAGTCAGGAATCTCTTTCACATGGGCACTCGTTCAGAGCCTCTGTGAATAATACGTTAATCAGAAACAGTCTAGGGTCTACTTCAAATGGCTACACATTCAGAGTCTCTGTAAGTAATGAACAGTGGGGCAATACACCTGAGACGCTTTTTGTGCCCACTTACTCAGAGACTCATTCAATAATAGACACCTGGGGAAGAGTTAAGTGTCTACTTCATGTAGCCACTCATTTAGAGCCTCAGTGAGTAATCCACGCCAGGGAAATAGTAGAGAATTTTTTATATGGCCACTCATTCTGTGCATCCCTGAATGATACACACCTGGGGAATCTACATGATTCTATTTTATACTACCACTCATTTAGAACCTTATTGAATAATTCACAATGGAGCAATAGTCATGTGTCTGTTTAATAGTCAGGCCTCTCATTCAAAGTTTCAGTAAATAATAAACTTCTATGGAGGAATCAGGAGACTGTGTTTAAGATATCCTCAAATTAAGTGCCTTCCTGAATGTTACACACCTGGGTGATAGGCAGGAGTCTATTTTATATGAACTCTAATTCCGGGTATCGCTGAGTAATACACACCTGGGGGAGTGTCAGGAATTTATTTGGTATAGACACTCTTACATAACCTGTTTGAATAATGCACACATTGAGAATAATGAGGAGTCTATGTCATACGGCTCCTCATTCAGACAAACAGTGAATGACGCACATGCGGATTACTAAGAAGTCAGTTTCATATGACCACTCTTTCACAGCCACACTGAATATTGCACACTTGTGATATCATCTGGAGTCTATTTTTAATGGCCACTAATCAGGAGAATCACTGACAAATGCAAACATGTGGAATAGTCAGAAGTCTCTTTTCTATGGCCACTCATTGAGAGCCTCCCTAAATGTACACACCTGGAAAAATATTCAGGATTCGTTTTTATCCCCTCATTCAGAGACTCACTAAGTAATGCACACCTGAGGAATAGCCAGGAGACTTATTCGTGTGGCCTCTCATTCGGAGTGTCACTGAATAATGTGTTATAGTCAGGAGTCTATGCCATTTAGACACAGATGCAGAGCCTCAGTGAATAAGAGAGACCCTTGGTATAGGAAAGATTCTAAATAATATGGCCAACTCTGTTGAGTCTCACTGAATAATACATACCCGGAGAGAAATTTGGAGTCTATTTTCAATGGATATTCATTCAGAGCCTCGGTAAATAATGTGGAGTAGCCAGAAGTCTATTTCATTTGGACACTCATTCATAGCCTCAGTGGATAATATGCACGTGTGGATTAGTCAGGATTCCATTTCATATGGCCACTGACTCATAACCTCAGTAAATAATGCACAAATGTAAAGTACTCAGCAGTATAATTTATACAGCAACTCATTCAGAGATTCACTGAATAATACAAATATTAAAGATAGACAGCATCCTGTTTCATATGGTCTCACAAGAAGAGTCTCACTGAGTAAAAGAAACCTGGGAAAGTGTTAAGAGTCTACCTTGTATACCCTCTCATTTACTACCTCAGGTAATAATGCAAACGTTTGGAATAGACACCAGTCTATTTTATATGGCCACAAAATCAAAGCCTGTGTGAGTAATACACAACTTTGCAATAGTCACTAGTCTATTCCATATGCCCAGTTATTTAGTGTCAGACTAAAAAATACATGCCTGTGGTATAGACAGGAAACAATTTTATATGGCCAAAGTTTCAAAGCCACAGTGAATAATATATACCTGAAAAATATTTAGTATGCTATTACATGTGGCATCTATTTCAGCGCTTCATTAATAAGGAACACCTGTATTGTAGTCAGGATTCTATTTTCTATAGCCACATATTCAGAGCCTAACTGAATAACAAACACCTTTGGGAAAGTCAGGATTCCTTTTTGTATAGCCACTCATTTAGAGCAGAATGTCAAAACAAAAGCCTAAGGAGTATTCAGGAGTCTCTATATTATGGTCACTCATTCAGAGCCTCACAGAATAATACAGACCTATGGAAACACCAGGGGTGTATTTCACATGGCCACTTATTCAAATCCTCAGTGAAGAATCTTATATACCTGGAAAATACTCAGGAATCTATTATATGTAGCCACTTACACAGATTCTCACTGCACAATTCCCACAAGTGGAACACATTAGAGACTATTTGATATTACTGTACACCCACCGTCTCAGTGAAAAATGCAGAGCTGAGAAATCGTCAATAGGATACAGCCAGGAGTCTATTTTATGGGGTCACTTATTCAGAAACTCACAAAAGAACACACCCCTTGGGAATAGGCAGGGGTCCAGGTCATATGGCCACTCAATCATAGCATTACCGATTAATGCACAATGGGGCAATAGTAAGGTGTCTATTTCATTTAGCCTATCATTCAGGGCTTAAGTGCATAATAAACAGCTGTCGAGAAATAAAGACCCTACTAAAAGTAGACACAAATTAAGCAGGTTTGTGAATGACATACACATATGTGAGGATCAGAAGACTCTTTGATACAAACACTCATACAGAAACTCTTCGAATGCTGCACATGTGTGGAATAATCAATTGTATATTTCAAATGGTGAATCGTTTCAGTGATAAAAGAATAACGCACACCTATGGAGTAAATTGGGTTCTATTTTATAAGGCCACATTTTCAGTGTTTTAGTAAATAATATATATATCTGATAAGTCAGGAATCTCTTTCACATGGGCACTCGTTCCTAGCCTCTGTGAATAATACTTTCCTGAGAAACAGTCAAGGGTCTACATAAAATGGCTACACATTCAGAGTCTCTGTAAGTAATCAACACCTGGGCAATACATTCGAGGCTCTTTATTTGTGCCCACTTACACAGAGACTCATTCAATAATATACACCTGGGGAAGAGTTAAGTGTCTACTTCATGTAGCCACACATTTAGAGCCTCAGTGAGTAATCCACACAAGGGTAATAGTCGAGCATTTTTTATATGGCCACTCATTCGGGGACTTCCTGAATGATGCACAACTGGGGAATCCTCATAATTCTATTTCAGACTTCCACTCATTTAGAAACTTATTGAATAATTCACAATGGAGCAATAGTAAGGTGTCTATTTAATAGGCCTCTCATTCAAAGTTATAGTGAATAATAAACTTCTATGGAGGAATCAGGTGGCTTTTTTAAAAAAAAATTTATTGCATTATAGAATTTGGGGTACATGTGCAGAATGTGCAAGATAGTTGCATAGGTACACACATGGCAGTGTGTTTTGCTGCCTTCCTCCCCTTCACCCACACTTGGCAAGCATCCCCAGGTTATCCCTCCTTAACCGCCCCCTGCTAGCCCTTTCCCATTCACCACAGTGTGTAGTATATCCCTCTCGGTGTCCATGTGTTCTCATTTTTCTCACCCACTTTTGAGAGAGAATATGCGGTATTTTATTTTCTGTTCTTGTGTCAGTTTGCTGAGAATGATGTTCTCCAGATTCATCCATGTCCTTAAAAGGACACAAACTCATAATTTTTGATTGCTGCATAATATTCCATGGTGTATATGTGCCACATGTTCCCAGTCCAGTCTATCATCATTGGACATTTGGGTTGGTTCCAGGTCTTTGCTATTGTAAATAGTGCTGCAATGAACATTCGTGTGCATGTGTCCTTATAGTAGAACGATTTATAGTCCTCTGGATATATACCCAGTAATGGGATTGCTGGGTCAAATGGATTTCTATTTCTAGGTCCCTGAGGAATCGCCACACTGTCTTTCACAATGGTTGAACTAATTTACACTCCCACCAACAGTGTAAGAGTGTTCCTATTTCTCTACATCCTCTCCAGCATCTGCTGTCTCCGGATTTTTTAATGATCACTTTCCAACTGGCGTGAGAAGGTATATCAATGTGGTTTTGAGTTGCATCTCTCTAATGACCAGTGATGATGAGCACTATTTCATATGTTTGTTGGCCTCATATATGTCTTCTTTTGTAAAGTGTCTGTTCATATCCTATGCCCATTTTTGAATGGGCTTGTTTGTTTTTTTTTTTCCTGTAAATCTGTTTGAGTTCTTTGTAAATTCTGGATATCAGCCCTTTGTCAGATGTGTAAACTGCAAAGATTGTTTCCCATTCTGATGGTTGCCGATTCACTCTAGTGACTGTTTCTTTTGCTGTGCAGAAGCCGTGGAGTTTGATTAGGTCCCATTTGTCTATTTTGGCTTTTGTTGCCAACGCTTTTGGTGTTTTGGTCATGAAGTCCTTGCCTATTCCTATGTCCTGAATGGTTTTGCCTAGATTTTCTTCTAGGGTTATTATGGTGTCAGGTCTTACGTTTAAGTCTTTAATCCATCTGGAGTTACTTTTAGTGTAAGGTGTCAGGAAGGGGTCCAGTATCTGCTTTCTGCACATGGCTAGCCAGTTTTTCCAACACCACTTATTAAACAGGGACTCCTTTCCCCATTGCTTGTTTATGTTTGGTTTATCAAAGATAATATGGTTGTAGATATGTTGTGTTGCCTCCGATGTTTCTGTTCTGTTCCATTGGTCTATATCTCTGTTTTGGTACCAGTATCATGCTGTTTTGATTACTGTAGCATTGTAGTATTGTTTGAAGTCTGGTAGTGTGATGCCTTCTGCTGTTTTCTTTTTGCTTAGAATTGACTTGGCTATGCGGGCTATTATTTGGTTCCATATGAAATTCATGGTGGTTTTTTTCCAGCTCTGTGAAGAAATTCAATGGTAGTTTGATGAGGATAGCATTGGTTGTGTAAATTACTTTGGGCAGTATAGCCATTTTCACGATATTGATTTTTCCTAACCACGAACTTGGAATGTTTCTCCATCTGTTTGTGTCCTCTCTTATTTCGTTGAGCAGTGGTTTGTAGTTTTCCTTAGGTAGGTTTCTTATATTCCTTGTGAGTTGTATTCCTAGGTATTTGATTTTCTTTGTAGCAATTGTGAATGGCAGTTCGTTCTTGATTTGGTTCTCTTTAAGTCTGTTATTGTTGTATAGGAATGCTTGTAATTTTTGCACATTGATTTTATATCCTGAGACTTTGCTGAAGTTGCTTATCAGTTTCAGGAGCTTTGGGGCTGAGGTGATGGGGTCTTTTAGGTGTACTATCATGTCGTCTGCATATAGAGACATTTTGGCTTCCACCTTTCCTATTTGAATACCCTTTATTTTTTTTTCTTGCCTGATTGCTCTGGCTAGAACTTCCAGTACTATGTTGAATAGGAGTGGTGAGAGAGGGCATCCTTGTCTAGTGCCGGATTTCAAAGGGAATGTTTCCAGTTTTTGCACATTAAGTATGATATTGGCTGTTGGTTTGTGGTAAATAGCTCTTATTACTTTGAGATATGTTCCATCAATACCAAGTTTATTGAGGGTTTTTAGCATAAAGGGCTGTTGAATCTTGTCAAATGCCTTCTCTGCGTCCATTAAGATAATCATGTGGTTTTTGTTTTTGCTTCTGTTTATGTGGTGAATTACATTTATAGACTTGTGTATGTTGTACCAGCCTTGCATCCCCGGGATGTATCCTACTTGATCATCATGCATAAGATTTTTAATGTGCTGTTGCAATCTGTTTGCCAGTGTTTTATTGAAAATTTTTGCATCTATGTTCATCATGGACATTGGCCTGAAATTTTCTTTTCTTGTTGAGTCTCTACCAGTTTTTTGTAACAGGATGATGTTGGTCTCATAAAATGATTTGGGAAGGGTTTCCTCTTTTTGAATTATTTGAAATAGTTTCAGAAGAAATGGTACCAGATCCTCTTTGTGGGTCTGGTAGAACTCAGCTGTGAAGCCATCTGGAACTGGGCTTTTTTTGTGTGATAGGCTTTTAGTTCCTGCCTCAACTTTCGACCTTGTTATTGGTCTATTCATAGTTTTGGCTTCCTCCTGGTTTAGGCTTGGGAGGACAGAGGCCTCCAGGAATTTTTCCATTTCTTCCTGGTTTACTAGTTTATGAGCATAAAGTTGTTTGTAGTATTCTCTGATGATGGTTTGAATTTCTGTGGAATCTGTGGTGATTTCCCCTTTATAGTTTTTGATTGCATCTATTTCATTGTTCTCTCTTTTCTTTTTTATCAGTCTGGCTAGTGGTCTGTCTATTTTGTCGATCTTTTTGAAAAACCAGCTCTAGGATTTATTGATTTTTTGAAGGGTTTTTTTTGTCTCTATCTCCTTCAGTTCTGCTCTGATCTCAGATATTTCTTGTCTTTGGCTAGGTTTTGTGCTTTTTTGATCTTGCTCCTCTAGCTCTTTTAATTTTGACGATAGGGTGTCAATTTTGGATCTCTCCACTCTTCCCATGTGGGCACACATTGCTATATATTTTCCTCTAGAGACTGCTTTAAATGTGTCCAAGAGATTCTGGTACGTTGTGTCTTCATTCTCATTGGTTTCAAACATGGACACAGAGAGGGGGTCTACTACACACTGGGGTCTATTGGAAAAAATGGGGAAGGGACAGCAGTGAGGGCTGTGGAGGGTTAGCCTGGGGATGAATGCCAAGTGTGGCTGAAGGGGAGGAAGGCACCAAAACACACTGCCATGTGTGTACGTATGAAACTATCTTGCACGTTCTGCACATGTACCCCAAAACCTATAATGCAATAAAAATTAAAAAATAAAAAATAAATAAATAAAACTTCTTCATTTCTGCTTTCATTTCTTTCTTTATCCAATCAACATTCAAGAGCCAGTTGTTCAGCTTCCATAAAGCTGTGTGGTTCTGAGTCATTTTCTGAATTCTGAGTTCCAACATGATTGTACTGTGGAGACTGTTCGTTATGATTTCCGTTGTTTTGTATTTGCTGAGGAGTGCTTTACTTCCAATTATGTGGTCAATTTTGGAATAGGTGTGATGTGGTGCTGAGAAGAATGTTTAATCTGTTGATTTGGGGTGGAGAGTTCTGTAAATGTCTATCAGATTTGCTTGTTTCAGGTCTGAGTTCAAGTCGTGGATATCCTTGGTAATTTTCTGTCTGGTTAACCTGTCTGATATTGACAGTGGAGTGTTAAAGTCTCCCACTATTATTGTGTGGGAGTCTAAGTCTCTTTGTAAGTCATTAAGAACTTGCCTTATATATCTGGGCGCTCCTGCATTGGGTCAATATATATTTAGAATCGTTAGCTCCTCTTGTTGTATCGATTCTTTTACCATTATGTAATGACCTTCTTTGTCCCTTTTGATATTTGTTGCTTTAAAGTCTATTTTTTCAGAGGCGAGAATTGCAACTCCTCCAATTCTTTGCTCTCCATTTGCTTGTTAAATGTTCCTCCATCCCTTTATTTTAAGCCTTTGTGTATCCATGCGTGTGAGGTGGGTTTTCTGGATACAGCACACAGATGGATTTTCGTTTGTTTAATCCAATTTGCCAGTCTGTGTCTTTTGATTGGTGCATTTAGCCCATGTATATTTAGGGTTAATATTGTTATGTGTGAGTTTGATACTGCTATTTTGATGCTAGCTGGCTGTTTTGCACATTGGTTCATGTAGATTCTTCATTTTTTTGATGCTCTTTAGCATTTGTTATGCTTTTATGATGGCTGGTACTGGTTGTTTCTTTCTATGTGTACTGCCTCTTTCAGGAGCTCTTTTAAAGCAGGCCTAGTGGTGACAAAATTTCTGAGTACTTTCTTGCTCATGAAGGATTTTATTTTTCCTTCACTTATGAAGTGCAGTTTTGCTGGATATGAAATTCTGGGTTGAAAGTTCTTTTCTTTAAGGATGTTGAATATTGGCCCCCACTCTCTTCTGGCTTGTAGAGTCTCTGCCGAGAGATCTGCTGTGAGTCTGATGGGCTTCCCTTTGTGGGTGACCCAACCTTTCTCTCTGGCTGCCCTTAGTATTTTCTCCTTCATTTCAACCCTGGTGAATCTGACGATTATGTGCCTGGGGTTGCTCTTCTTGCAGAGTATCTTTGTGGTGTTCTCTGTATTTCCTGAAGTTGAGTATTGGCCTGTCTTTCTAGATTGGGGAAATTTTCCTGGATAATATCCTGAAGAGTGTTTTCCAGCTTGGATTCATTCTCTTCATCACATTCTGGTACACCTATTAAACGTAGGTTGGGTCTCTTGACATAGTCTCACATTTCTTGGACATTTTGTTCATTCCTTTTTGTGCTTTTTTCTTTAATGTTGGTTTCTCATTTTATTTCATTGAGTTGGCCTTCAACTTCTGATATTCTTTCTTCTGCTTGGTCTATTCGGCTTTTGAAACTTTTGCATGCTTCGCGAAGATCTCGTCTTGTGTTTTTCAGCTTCTTCAATTCATTCATATTTCTGTCTATGTTGTCTTTTCTTGTTGTCAATTCCTCGAATCTTTTTTCAAGTATTTTTTCTAGGTTCTTAGTTTCTTTGCACTGATTTAGAACATGTTCTTTTAGCTCACTGAAGTTTTTCATTATACACTTTCTGAAGTCTGATTCCTTCATTTTGTCACACTCATTCTTTGCCCAGCATTTTTCCTATGCTGTTGAGGAGTTTTGGTCCTTTGTAGGAGGTGAGGTGTTTTGGTTTCGTGTGTTTTCCTCCTTTCTGCGCTGGTTTCTTCCCATCTTTATGAATTTATCCGCCTGTCGTCTTAGTAGTTGCTGATTATTCATTTGGGTCTCTGTGTGGACGCTGAGATTGTTGATGATGAAGTATTTCTGTTAGTAAGTTTTCCTTCTAATGGTCTAGCCCCTCTGCTGTATGAGTGCTGAGGTCCTGCTTGTCTGGGGTATACCTGTAGAAGCTGAGAAACAGTGAGGGATGCTACCAGTTTCTTCTTCTGCTGTCTTTGTTCAAGAATGATGCCTGCCAAATGTCAGTCTGATTAGTCCTATTTTGGGGTGACTCTTTGAATATACAGGGGTCGTGGGATGCTGGAGGAGACGGTCTGTGCTTTATAGGAGCTCCAGTGCTGAGCTGTGAGCTCCGTTGTTCATTCAGCGTTGTTGGAGGTTGTTTATGTCTGCTGCAACAGAACTTATAAAACACCACCCTTTTTTTTCCGTATAGATGCTCTGTCTCAGGGAGTTGGTGCTTTCTTTATGAGCATCTCTTGCACTGTTCTGCCCCACTAGGAGGCAGTCTATTCACTATTTGCCTGCCAGGGCTCCACCCTTCTAGTGCAGGTTCGCCCTGTTGCTGCTGGGCTTCGATCTGCTTTGGAGTGCTCCCTTCTCTTGGCGGAGTCCCTCTGTTATGGCATGTTACCTCGGCAATGGCAGGCTCTGTCAGCCCTGGGCAGTACTTCGGTAGGAGTGAATTGCGTCCGTAGTGGTGGACGCCTTTCCCCCACCGGGCTGCACCATCCTAGATGCCAGCAGCAAAACTCTCAGCCCTGATTGCCTCCAATCGCTGCCCTGCTTGTCCCCATTTGGGTGGGACCGGCCGAGACTGATCACCCAGATCCCTGCCTCAGAGTCCATCCTCTCTCTCTCTCTCTCCCTCTCAGCAAGCTGAACGGTCGACTCTCTCACTGACACCCCAGTAGCCTGCAAATAGGGCACTGGGATTCCTGCAATATCCCATGCCGCTGCCCACTGCACCGACTCAGATCACGCTTCCCAGGAATCTCCTGGTCTGGCTCATTGTCCAAGTCCCGTTCAATCAGATGGACATGCCAATCTCCCCTTCCAAATCTCAGATTGCTGGTTTAACAGGGCACCCAGACCAATGAGTTCTGTGTCGGGTCCCGCTGGGGCGCTGGCCGAAGTGGCCACATGAGCCTGCTGTGCAAGCCGGCTGTACTAGCATCCCGTGTCTCTCCCACACCTGGGACTTTCAACGCTCTGTGGGCAAAAAAGGTCCATCCGAGAATGCAGCTAGGACTCACCCTCTGCACCTTCACTGAGAGCTGCAATCCTGAGTCACTTCTACAACGCCATCTTGTGAGTCAATCCCAGTGGTGTATATTTTATGGCCACTCATTCAAATCCTCAGTGAAGAATCTTATATATCTGGAAAATACTCAGGAATCTATTATATATAGCCACTTATTCAGAGTCTCACTGCATAAGTCACACCTGGGGAACAGACTAGAGATTATTTGATATGACCATACACCCACCGTCTCAGTGAGCAATGCAGAGCTGAGAAATAGTCAAGACGATAGAGTCAGAAGTCTATTTTATGTGGTCACTCATTCAGAAACTCCCAAAAGAATACACAACTTGGGATTAGTCAGAGTCCAGTCATACGGCCACTCAATCACGGCATTACCAAATAATGCACAATGGGCAACAGTAATGAGTCTATTTCATTTAGCCTATCATTCACAACTTCAGTGAGTAATAAAGAGCTGTGGAGTAGTCAGGACCCTATTTAAGGTAGCCATAAATTAAGCAGCTCCGTGAAAGATAGACACATTCGTGATAGTCAGGAGGCTTTTTGATATGGACACTCATACAGAACCTCTTTAAATACTGAACATGGGGGGAATTATCACTAGTCTATTTTATATCATGATTCATTTGATGAGGCAAAATATAACACACAGCTGTGGTGTAAAGTAAGGTCTGTTTCATAAGGCCACTCGTTTTGTGTTTCAATGAATAATACGTATATCTGCAAAGGCAGGATTCTCTTTCACATGGCCACTCGTTCAGGGCCTCTGTGAATAAAACTCCCCTCAGATATTGTCAAGGGTCTACTTCAAATGGGTACAAATTCAGAGTCTCTGAAACTAATGTACACTTGGTGATTACACAAGAGTCTCTTTTTTAAGGCCTACTTAGTCAGAGTCTCATTCAATAATACACACCTGGGTAAGAGTTAAGAGTCTACTTCATGTAGCCAGTCATTTAGAGCCTCAGTGAAAAATGCACACCAGGGTAATAATCGAACATTTTCACTATGCACACTCATTCTGTGCCTCCCTGAATGATACACACCTGGGGAATTCTCAGGATTCTATTTCATACTACCACTCATTTAGAACCTTATTGAATAACATACAATGGAGCAATAGTCAGGTGTCTATTTAATAGTCAGGCCTCTCATTCAATGTTTCAGTGAATAATGAACTTCTACGGAGTAATCAGGATGCTGTTTAAGATAGCCACGAATTTAGTGCCTTCCTGAATGATACACACCTTGGTGATAGTCAGGAGTCTATTTTATATGAACTCTCATCTGCGTATCGCTGAGTAATACACACCTTGGAAAGTGTCAGGCATCAATTTGGTATGGAAACTCATACAGAACCTGTTTGTATAATGCACACGTGCAGAATAATGAGGAGTCTTTGTCATATGGCTCCTCATTCAGACAAACAGTGAATAACGCACATGTGGAGCCATTAGAGGTCTGTTTTATATGGCCCCTCTTTCACAGCCTCACTGAATATTACACACTTGTGATATAGTCTGGAGTCTGCTTTTTATGCCCACTCATTCAGACAATCACTCAATAATGCACACCTGCAGAACAGTCATAAGTCTCTCTGTGGAATATTCAGGAGACATTTTCATGTGGCCTCTCATGCGGAGGGTCACTGAATAATGTGGTGTTGTCACGAGTCTATTTTATGTAGACACATATTCAGAGCCTCAGTGAGTAAGGCAGACCCTTGCTATAGTAAAAAGTCTAGTTAATATGGCCACATCTTCTGAGCCTCACTGAAGAATACACACCCGGAGAATGGAGTCTATTTTCAATGGATATTCATTCAGAGCCTCAGTAAATAATGCACACCTATGGTGTAGCCAGGAGTTTATTTCATTTGGACACACATTCATAGCCTCAATGGACAATATTCACGTGAGGATTAGTCAGGATTCCATTTTATATGGCCACTGACTCGTAACCTCAGTGAATAATGCACAAATGTAAAGTACTCAGCAGTCTATTTCACGTAGGCACTCATTCAGAGATTCACTGAATAATACAAATATTTAAGATAGAGAGAATCCTGTTTTATATGGTCACACAAGAAAAGCCTCACTGAGTAACTGACACCTGGGGAAGTGTTAGGAGTCTACTTTATATAGCCTCTTATTTACAGCCTCAGGGAATAATTCACACGTGTGGAATAGTCACTAGTCTATTTTATATGGCCACAAAATCAAAGCTTGAGTCAGTAATTAAAAACTTTGGAATAGTCACTAGTCTATTCCATATGCCCAAATATTTAGAGTCAGAGTCAATAATACACGCCTGTGGACTAGTCAGAAAACAATTTAATATGGCCAAAATTTCAGAGCCTCAGTGAATAATGCATACCTGAGGAATAATCAGGACGCTATTACATGTGGCATCTATTTTAGAGCTTCATTGAATAAGGAACACGTGTATTGTAGTCAGAATTCTCTTTCATACAGTCGCATATTCAGAGGCTAACTGAGTAACATACACCTTGGGAAAAATCAGGATTCTATTTTGTATAGCCACTCATTTGGAGCCGAATGTAAAAATTCATGCCTGAGGAGTATTCAGGAGTCTCTATTTTATGGTCACACATTCAGAGCCTCACAGAATAATACAGACCTATGGAAACGTCAGGGCTGTATTTCCCATCGTGACTTTTTCAAAACCTCACTGAAGCATCATGTATATCTGGAAAATTGTCAGAATTCTCTTATATATAGCCAGGTATTCAGAGACTCACTGAATAATGCACACCTGGGGAATAGTCTGGAGACTATTTGACATGACCGTTCACCCAGTGACTCAGTGGAAAATGCAGAGCTGAGAAATAGTCAAGAGGATAGAGTCAGGAGTCTACTTTTTTGTGGTCACTCATTCAGAAACTCACTGAAGAATACACATTTTAGGAATAGGAAGGGTCCAGGTCATATGGACACTTAATCACATCATTACCTAATAATGCACAATGGGGCAATAGTAAGAAGTCTATTTTGTAAGGCCTCTCATTAAAAGCTTCATTGCAAAATAAACAACATTTAAGAAGTGAGGACCCTATCTAATGTAGCCAAAATAAATCAGCTCTGTGAATAATACACACACGTGTGAGAGTCAGGAGACTATTTGATATGGACACTCATACAGAATCTTTTTGAAGACTTCACATGTGGGGAATAATCACTAGTCTATTTCATATGGTGATTCGTTTGGAGAGTCAAAAAATAATGCACACCTGTGGAGTAAAATGAGGTCTATTTCATAAGACCACACTTTTAGTGTTTTAGTGAATAATATTTATATCTGATAGGTCTGTAATCTCTTTCACATGGCCACTCCTTCAGGGCCTCTTTGAATAATACTCCTCCCAGAAATAGTCAAGGTTCTACTTCAAATGGCTACACATTCAGTGTCTGTGTAAGTAATGAACACCTGGGCAATACACTGGGGTCTTCTTTTTATGCCCACTTAGTCAGGGTCTCATTCAATAATAAACACCTGCGCAGGAGTTTAGGGTCTACTTCATGTAGACACTCATTTAGAGCCTCAGTGAATAATGCACACCAGGGTAATAGTCGAGCATTTTTTATATGGCCACTCATTCTTTGCCTTCCTGAATGATATACACCTGAAGAATCCTCATAATTCTATTTCATACTACCACTCATTTAGAACCTTATTGAATAATTCACAATGGAGGAATAGTCAGGTGTCTATTTTATATGGCCCCTTAAAAAAAGTTTCAGTGAATAATGAACTTATATGGAGTAATAAGGATGTTGTTTAAGATATCCACGACTTAAGTGCCTTCCTGAATAATACACACCTGGGTGATAGTCGGCAGTTTATTTCATATGAACTCTACTTCTGGGTATCGCTGAGTGATACACACCTGAAGGAGTGTCAGGAGTCTATTTGGTATGGACGCTCATACAGAACCTCTTTGAATAATGCACACATGGAGAATAATCAGGAGTCTATGTCATAAGTCTACTCATTCAGACAAACAGTGAATAACGCACATGTGGAGTAATTAGAAGTCTGTTTTATATGGCCCTCTTTCACAGCCTCACTGAATATTACATACATGTGATATAATGTGGAGTCTATTTTTTATAGCCACTCATTCAGAGAATCACTGAATGATGCACACCTGCAAAATAGACAGAAGTATTTTTTTCTATGATTCTTCATTGAGAGCCTTACTAAAGTTCTTCACCTGGGGAAATAGTCAGGATATACTTTTATCCCCTCATTCAGAATCTCACTGAATAATGCACACATGTGCCATAGTAAGGAGACTTTTTTATGTGACCTCTCATTCGGAGTGTCACTGATTAATGTGGTGTAGTCAGGAGTCTATTTCATGTAGACAGATGTTCAGAGCCTCAGTGAATAAGACAGGCCCTTGCTCTAGTAAGGAATCTAATTAATATGACCACGTCTTCTGAGCCTCACTGAATAATACAAACCTGGAGAATAATTTGGAGTCTATTTTCGATCGACATTCATTCAGACCCTCGGTAAATAATGCACACCTGTGGAGTAGCCAGCGGCCCATTTTGTTTGGACACTCATTCCTTGCCTCATTGGACAATATGCACGTGTGGATTAGTCAGGATTTCATTTTATAGGGCCACTGACTCGTAACCTCAGTGAATAATGCACAAATGTAAAGTATTCAGAAGTCTATTTTATATAGACACACATTCAGAGATACACTGAATAATACAAATATTTATGATAGAGAGCATCCTGTTTTATATGATCAGACAAGAACAGCCTCACTGTGTAACAATTACCTAGGGAAATATTAGGAGTCTACTTTATATAGCCTCTCATTTACAGCCTCAGCGAATAATGCACACGTGTGGAATAGACACTGGTCAATTTTATATGGCCACAAAATCAAAGCCTGTGTGAGTAATACACAACTTTGGAATAGTCGCTAGTCTATTCCATATGCCCAAATATTTAGAGTCAGAGTCAATAATACACGCCTTTGGACTAGTCAGGAAACAATTTCATATGGCCAAAGTTTCAGAGCCTCAGTGAATAATACATACCTGAGAAATACTCAGGAGGCTATTATATGTGTCATCTATTTCAGAGCTTCATTGAATAAGGAAGAGCTCTATTGTAGTCAGAATTCTATTTTGCATAGCCACATATTCAGAGCCTACCTGAATAATATACACCTTGGGGAAATTCAAAATTCTATTTCGTATAGCCACTCATTTACAGCCGAATTTAGAAAGGCACACCTGAGGAGTATTAAGGAGTCTCTATTTTATAGCCACCCATTCAGAGCCTTACAGAAGAAAACAGAACTATGGAAAATTCAGGAGTGTATTTCACATGGCCCCTTATTCAAAACCTCAGTGAAGTATCATATATATCTGGAAAAACTCAGCACTCTATTATACATAGCCACTTGTTCAAAGACTCACTGAATAATGCAATCGTTGGGAATAGTCTGCAGATTTTTGATATGACCATGCACCCAGTGACTCAGTGGAAAATGCAGAGGTGTGAAATAGTCAAGAGGATAGAGTCAGGAGTCTATTTTATGTGGTCACTCCTTCAGAAACTCATTGAAGAATACACAGTTTGGGAATACTCAGAGTCCATTTCACATGGCCACTCAATCACAGCATTACCGAATAATGCTCAATGGGGCAATAGCAAGGATTTTCTTTCATGTGGACTCTCATTCAGAGTTTCGGTTTGTAATAAACAGCTGTGGAGTAGTCATGACCCTATTTAAAGTAGCCACAAGTTAAGCAGCTCTGTGAATGATACAAACACGCATGAGAGTCAGGAGACAATTTGATATGGACACTCATACAGAACCTCTCCGAATACAGCACATGTGGGGAATAATCACTAGTCTATTTCATATGGAGATTTGTTTGGAGACTCAAAAAATAACGCACACCTGTGGTGTTAAATGGGGTCTATTTCACAAGGCCACACTTTAAGTGATTTACTGAATAATATGTATATCTGATAAGTCAGGAATTTCTTCCACATGGCCACTTGTTCAGGGCCTCTGTGAATAATACATTCCTCGGAAACAATCTATCGTCTACTTCAAATGGCTACACATTCAGAGTCTCTGTAAGTAATTAACACATGGGCAATACACCTGAGTCTCTTTTTTGAGCCCACTTACTTAGAGACTCATTCAATAATAAACACCTGGGGAAGAGTTAAATGTCTACTTCATGTAGCCACACATTTAGAGCCTCAGAGAGTAATCCACACCAGGGTAATAGTCGAGCATTTTTTATATGTCCACTCATTCTGTGCCTCCCTGAATGATACACAACTGGGGAATCCTCATGATTCTATTTCATACTACCACTCATTTAGAACATTATTTAATAATGCACAATGGAGCAATAGTCAGGTGTCTATTTAATAGTCAGGACTCTTATTCAAAGTTTCAGTGAATAATAAACTTCTATGGAGGAATTAGGAGGCTGTGTAAGATATCCACAAATTAAGTGCCTTCCTGAATGATACACCCCTGGGTGACAGACAGGAGTCTATTTTTTATGAACTATAATTCCGTGTATCACTGAGTAATACACACCTGGGGGAGTGTCAGGAGTTTCTTTGGTGTGGACACTCATACATAAACTTTTTGAATAATGCACACATGGAGAATAATAAAAAATCTATGTCATAGTGCTCCTCATTCAGACAAACAGTGAATAAAGCACATGTGCAGTAATAAGAAGTACGTTTCATACGGTCCCTCTTTCAATGCCTCACTGAATATTACACACTTGTGATATCGTCTGGAGTCTATTTTTAATGGCCACTAATACAGAGTGTCACTGAATAATGCACACCTGTGGAATAGTCAGAAGTCTCTTTCCAATGGCCACTCATTGAGAGCCTCACTAAATGTACACACCTGGAAAAATATTCAGGATTTAATTTTATCTTCTCATTCAAAGTCTCACTAAGTAATGCCCACCTGTGGAATACTCAGGAGACTTTTTCATGTGGCATCTCATTCGGAGTGTCACTGAATAATGTCGTGTAGTCAGGGGTCTATGTCACGTAAACACAGATTCAGAGCCTCAGTGAATAAGAGAGAACCCTGATATACTAAAGAGTCATTAATATGGCCAACTCTGCTGAGCCTCACTGAATAATACATACCTGGAGAATAATTTGGAGTCTATTTTTGATAGACGTTCATTCAGATCCTCGGTAAATAAGGTGGAGTAGACAGGAGTTATTTCATTTGGACACTCATTCATAGCCTCAGTGGATAATATGCAGGTGTGGATTAGTCAGGATTCCATTTCATAGGCCACTGACTCGTAACCTCAAGAAATAATGCACAAACGTAAAGTACTCAGCAGTCTATTTTAGACAGCAACTCATTCAGAGATTCACTGAATAATACAAATATTAAAGATAGACAGCATCCTGTTTCATATGGTCTCACAAGAAGAGCCTTACTGAGTAACAGAAACGTGATGAAGTGTTAGGAGTCTACCTGATACAGCCTCTCATTTACTACCTCAAGAAATAATGCACATGTGTGGAATAGGCAGCAGTCTATTTTATATGTCCAAAAAATCAAAGCCTGTGCGATTAATACACAACTTTGGAATAGTCACTATTCTGTTCCATATGCACAAATATATAGAGTCAAACTCAAAAATACAGGCCTGTGGTCTAGAGAGGAAACAATTTTATATGGCCAACATTTCTGAGCCACAGAGAATAATACATACCTGAGGAATATTTAGTATGCTATTACATGTGGGATCTATTTCAGTGCTTCATTAACTAAGGAACACCTGTATTGTAGTCAGAATTCTGTTTTGTATAGCCACATATTCAGAGCCTAACTGAATAACATACACCTTGGGAAAAGTCAGGATTCTATTTCATATAGCCACTCATTTAGAGCCGAATGTAAAAACGCAAGCCTAAGGAATATTCAGGAGTCTCAATATTATGGCCACTCATTTACAGCCTCACAGAATAATACAGGCCTATGGAAACGTCTGAGGTGTATTTCTTATGGCCATCTATTCAAATCCTCATTGAGGAATCTTATATATCTAAGAAATACTCAGAAATCTACTAAATATAGCCACTTATTCAGAGTCTCACTGCATAAGTCACACCTGGGGAACAGTCTAGAGACGATTTGATATGACCGTACACACACCGTCTCAGTGAAAACTGCAGAGCTGAGAAATAGCAAGAGGATAGAGTCAGGAGTCTATTTTATGGGGTAACTCTTTTATAAACTCCCAAAAGAATACACACCTTGGGAATAGTCACAGTCCATGTCCTATGGCCACTCAATCACAGCATTACTGAATAATGCACAATGCGGCAATAGTAAAAAGTCGATTTTATTTAGCCTATCATTCAGAGTTTAAGGGCATAATAAACACCTGTGGAGAAATGAAGACCCTATCCAAAGTAGACCCAAATTAAGCAGCTTCGTGAATGACATACACATATGTGAGGATCAGGAGACTATTTGATAGAAACACTCATATAGAACCTCTTCGAATACTGCACATGTGTGGAATAATCTCTTGTATATTATACATGGTGATTCGTTTGGAGGGCAAAAGAATAACCCAAACCTGTGGAGTAAAATCGGGTCTATTTTATAAGGCCACTCTATTAGTGTTTTAGTGAATAATATGTATATCTGATGAGTCAGGCATCTCTTTCACATGGGCACTCGTTCGAAGCCTCTGTGAATAATACTTTCCTCAGAAACAGTCAAGGGTCTAATTCAAATGGCTGCACATTAAGAGTCTCTTTCAGAAATGAACACCTGGGCAATACACCTGAGACACTTTTTTGTGCCCTCTTACTCAGAGACCCATTCAATAATAAACACCTGGGGAAAAGTTAAGTGTCTACTTCATGTAGCCACTCATTTAGAGCCTCAGTGAGTAATCCACACCAGGGTAATAGTTGAACATTTTTTATATGGCCACTCATTCTGTGCCTTTCTGAATGATACTGACCTGGGGAATCCTCATGATTCTATTTCATACTACCACTCATTTAGAACCTTATTGAATAATTCACAATGTAGCAATTGTCAGGTGTCTATTTAATAGTCAGGCCTCTCATTCAAAGTTTCAGTGAATAATAAACTTCTATGGAGGAATCAGGAGGCTGTTTAAGATGTTCACGAATTAAGTGCCTTCCTGAATGATGCACACCTGGGTGATAGTCAGGGGTCTATTTTATATGAACTCTAATTCTGGGTATTGCTGAGTAATACACACCTGGGGGAGTGTCAGGAGTTTATTTTGTATGGACATTCATACATAACCTGTTTGAATAATGCACACATGTAGAATAATGAGGAGTCTATATCATAAGGCTCCTCATTCAGAAAAACAGTGAATGACACACATGTGGAGTAATTAGAAGTCCGTTTAATATGGCACCTCTTTCACAGCCTCACTTAATGTTACACACTTGTGACATCGTCTGGAGTCTGTTTTTTATGGCCACTAATCCAGAGCGTCACTGAATAATGCACACCTGTGGAATCATCAGAAGCCTCTTTTCTATGGCCACTCATTGAGAGCCTCACTAAATGTACACACCTGAAAAAATATTCAGGATTTACCTTTATCGCCTCACTCAGTGTCTCACTAAGTAATGCACACCTGTGGAATACTCAGGAGACTTTTTTATGTGGCCCCTCTTTCGGGGTGTCCCTGAATAATGTGGTGCAGTCAGGAGTCTATGTCATATAGACAAAGATTCAGAACCTCTGTGAATAAGAGAAACCCGTGATATAGTAAAGAGTCTAATTAATATGGCCAACTCTGCTTAGCCTCACTGAATAATACATACATGGAGAATAATTTCTTTTTATGAATTTTTATTGCATTATAGGTTTTGGGGTACATGTGCAGAACGTGCAAGATAGTTGCATAGGTACACACATGGCAGTGTGCTTTGCTGCCTTTCTCCCCTTCACGCACACTTGGCATTTATCCCCAGGCTATCCCTCCCCAACCCTACAATTTTCCTCCCTCCTTCCCCTCAATTGACCCCAGTGTGTAGTAGACCCCTAGTTTTGTCCGTGTGTTCTCATTTTTCTCACCCCCATGAGTGAGAATATGCGATATTTGTTTTTCTGTTCTTTTGTCAGTTTGCTGAGAATGATGTTCTCCAGATTCATCCATGTCCTTACAAAGAACACAAAGTCATCATTTTTTTTTTAAATTTTTATTGCATTGTAGCTTTTGGAATACATCCGCAGAACGTGCAAGGTAGTTGCATAGGTACAAACATGGCAGTGTGTTTTGCTGCCTTTCTCCCCTTCACCCACACTTGGCATTTGTCCCCAGGCTATTCCTCCCTAGCCCCCCCGCTGTCTCTCCCCCATTCCGCCCAATAGTCCCCAGTGTGTAGTAGACCCCCTCCCTGTGTCCATTTGTTCTCATTTTTCTCACCCGCCTATGAGTGAGAATATGCACAAACTCATCATTTTTGATTGCTGCATAATATTCCATGGTGTATATGTGCCACATTTTCCCAGTCCAGTCTGTCATTGATGGCCATTTGGGTTGGTTCCAGGTCTTTGCTATTATAAAGAGTGCTGCAATGAACATTCGTGTGCATGTGTCCTTATAGAAGAACGATTTATAGTCCTTTGCATATATACCCAATAATGGGATTGCTGGGTCAAATGGAATTTCTATTTCCAGGTCCTTGAGGAATCGCCACACTGTCTTCCACAATGGTTGAACTAATTTACACTCCCACCAACAGTGTAATAGAGTTCCTTTTTCTCCACATCCTCTCCAGTTTCTGCTGTCTCCAGATTTTTTAATGATCGCCATTCTAACGGGCGTGAGATGGTATCTCAATGTGGTTTTGATTTGCATGTCTGTAATGACCAGTGATGATGAGCATTTTTTCATGTGTTTGTTGGCCTCATGTATGTCTTCTTTTGTAAAGTGTCTGTTCATATCCTTTGCCCATTTTTGAATGGGCTTGTTTGTTTTTTATCTGTAAATCTGTTTGAGTTCTTTGTACATTCTGGATATCAGCCCTCTGTCAGATGTGTAAACTGCAAAGATTTTTTTTCATTCTGATGGTTGCCGATTCCCTCTAGTGACTGTTTCTTTTGCTGTGCAGAAGCTGTGGAGTTTGATTAGGTCCCATTTGCCTATTTTGGCTTGGGTTGCCAATGCTTTTGGTGTTTTGGTCATGAAGTCCTTGCCTACTCCTATGTCCTGAATGGTTTTGCCTAGATTTTCTTCCAGGGTTTCTATGATGTCAGGTCTTATGTTTAAGTCTTTAATCCATCTGGAGTTAATTTTAGTGTAAGGTGTCAGGAAGGGGTCCAGTGTCTACTTTCTGCACAGGGGTAGCCAGTTTTCCCAACACCATTTATTAAATAGGGAATTCTTTCCCCATTGCTTGTTTTTGTCTGGTTTATCAAAGATTATATGGTTGTAGATATATTGTGTTGCCTCCGATACCTCTGTTCTGTTCCATTGGTTTATAACTCTGTTTTGGTACCAGTACCATGCTGTTTTGATTACTGTAGCCTTGTAGAATAGTTTGACGTCTGGTAGTGTGATGCCTCCCGCTGTGTTCTTTTTGCTTAGAACTGACTTGGCTATGCGGGGTCTCTTTTGGTTCCATATAAAGTTCATGGTGGTTTTTCCAGTTCTGTGAAGAAATTCAATGGTAGTTTAATGGGGATCACATTGATTGTGTAAATTACTTTGGGCATTATAGCCATTTTCACGATATTGATTCTTCCTAACCACGAACATGGAATGTTTTTCCATCTGTTTGTGTCCTCTCTTATTTCCTTGAGCAGTGGTTTGTAATTTTCCTTAACGAGGTCCCTTACGTTCCTTGTGAGTTATATACCTATGTGTTTTATTTTCTTTGTAGCAATTGTGAATGGCAGTTCGTTCTTGATTTGGTTCTCTTTAAGTCTGTTATTGGTGTATAGGAATGCTTGTAATTTTTACGCACTGATTTTATATTCTGAGACTTTGCTGAAGTTGCTTATCAGTTTCAGGAGCTTTGGGGCTGAGGTGATGGGGTCTTTTAGGTGTACTATCATGTCGTCGGTAAATAGAGACAATTTGGCTTTCGCCTTTCCTATTTCAATACACTTTATTTCTTTTCCTTGCCTGATTGCTCTGGCTAGAACTTCCAGTACAACGTTGAGTAGCAGTGGTGAGGGAGGGCATCCTTGTCTAGTGCCGGATTTCAAAGGGAATGCTTCCAGTTTTTGCCCATTAAGTATGATATTGGCTGTTGGTTTGTCGTAAATACCTTTTATTACTTTGAGATATGTTGCATCAATACAAAGTTTATTGAGGGTTTTTAGCATAAAGGGCTGTTAAATTTTGTCAAATGCCTTCTCTGCATCAATTGAGATAATCATGTAGTTTTTGCTTTTGCTTCTGTTTATGTGGTGAATTATATTTATAGACGTGTATGTTGAACAAGCCTTGCATTCCAGGATGAATCCTACTTAATCATGATGGATAAGTTTTTTAATGTGCTGATGCAATCGGTTTGCCAGTATTTTACTGAAAATTTTTGCATCTATGTTCATCATGGATATTGGCCTGAAGTTTTCTTTTCGTGTTGAGTCTCTGCCAGGTTTTGGTATCAGGATGATGTTGGTCTCATGAAATGATTTGGGAAGCGTTTTCTCTTTTTGAATTATTTGGAATAGTTTCAGGAGGAATGGTACCGGATCCTCTTTGTGTGTCTGGTAGAATTCAGCTGTGAACCCATCTGGACCTGGGCTTTTTTTGTGTGGTAGGCTCTTTCTTGTTGCCTCAACTTCACACCTTTTTATTGATGTATTCATAGTTTCGGGTTCCTCCTTCTTTAGGCTTTGGAGCTCACAGGCGTCCTGGAATTTATCCTTTTTTTCCTGGTTTACTAGTTTGTGTGCATACAGTTGTTTGTAGTATTCACTGATGATGGTTTGAATTTATGTAAAGTCTGTGGTGATTTCCCCATTATCATTTTTTATTGCATCTATTTGGTTGTTCTCTCTTTTCTTTTTTATCAGTCTGGCTAGTGGTCTATTTTGTTGATCTTTTCGAAAAACAAACTCTTGGATTTATTGATTTTTTGAAGGGCTTTCCTTGTCTCTATCTCCTTCAGTTCTGCTTTGGTCTTAGTTAATTTTTGTCTTCCCCTAGGTTTTGAGTTTTTTGATCCTGCTCCTCTGGCTGTTTCAATTTTGACGATAGGGTGTCAATTTTGGATCTCTCCACTCTTCGCCTGTGGGCACTTATTGCTATATAGTTTCCTCTATAGACTGCTTTAAACGTGTCCCAGAGATTCTGGTACGTTGTGTCTTCATTCTCATTTGTTTCAAGTAACTTCTTTATTTCTGCCTTCATTTCATTGTTTTTACAATCAACATTCAAGAGCCAGTTGTTCAGTTTCCATGAAGCTGTGCAGTTCTGAGTTGTTTTCTGAATTCTGAATTCCAACTTGATTGCACTATGGTCTGAGAGACTGTTTGTCATGATATCAGTTGTTTTGCATTTCCTGAGGAGTGCTTTACTTCCAATTATGTGGTCAATTTTGGAGTAGGTGTGATGTGGTGCTGAGAAGAATGTATATTCTGTGGATTTGGTGTGAAGAGTTCTGTAAATGTCTATCAGGTTTGCTTGTTCCAGGTCTGACTTCAAGTTCTGCATATCCTCGTTAATTTTCTGTCTGGTTGATCTGTCTGCTATTGACAGTGGAGTGTTAAAGTCTCCCACTATTATTGTGTGGGAGTCAAAGTCTCTTTGTAAGTCATTAAGAACTTGCCGTATATATATATAGGTGCATCTGCATTGGGTCCATATATATTTAGTATCGTTAGCTCTTCTCGTTGTATCAATCCTATTATTATTAGGTAATGACCTTCTTTGTCCCTTTTGATCTTTATTGCTTTAAAGTCTATTTTATCAGAGACGAGAATTTCAACTCCTGCTTTTTTCTGCTCTCCATTTGCTTGGTAAATCTTCCTCCATCCCTTTATTTTGAGCCTTTATGTATTCTTGCATGTGAGGTGGGTTTCCTGGATACAGCACACTGATAGGTTTTGGTTTTTTATCCAATTTGCCAGTCTGTGTCTTTTGATTGGTGCATTTAGCCTATTTACATTTAGGGTTAATATTGTTATGTGTGAATTTGATACTGCCATTTTGATGTTAGCTGGCTGTTTTGCCTATTGGTTCATGTAGATTCTTCATTTTATTGATGTTCTTTAGCATTTGGTATGTTTCTAGGATTGCTGCTACTGGTTATTTCTTTCTATGTGTAGTGCCTTCTTCAGGATCTCTTGTAAAGCAGGCCTAGTGGTGACAAAATCTCTGAGTACTTGCTTGTTTGTAAAGGATTTCATTTTTCCTTCACTTCTGAAGCTCAGTTTGGCTGGATTTGAAATTCTGGGTTGAAGGTTCTTTTCTTTAAGGATGTTAAATATAGGCCCCCACTCTCTTCTGGCTTGTAGAGTCTCTGCCGAGAGATCTGCTGTGAGTCTGATGGGCTTCCCTTTGTGGGTGACCCGATCTTTCTCTCTGGCTGCCCTTAGTATTTTTCTCCTTCATTTCAACCGTGGTGAATCTGATGATTATGTGCCTTGGGGTTGCTCTTCTTGCGGAGTATCTTTGTGGTGTTCTCTGTATTTCCTGCAGTTGAGTATTGACCTGTCTTGCTAGGTTGGGGAAATTTTCCTGGATAATATCCTGAAGAGTGTTTTCCAGCTTGGATTCGTTCTCTTCATCACATTCTGGTACACCTATCAAACGTAGGTTGGGTCTTATCACATAGTCCCATATTTCTTGGAGATTTTCTTCCTTCCTTTTTGCGCTTTCTTCTTTAATCTTAGTTTCTCGTTTTATTTCATTGAGATGATCTTCGACTTCTGATATTCTTTCTTCTGCTTGGTCAATTCGGCTGTTGAAACTCGTGCATGCTTTGCAAAGTTCTCGTGCTGTGATTTTCAGCTCCTTCAATACATTCATATTCCTCTCTATGTTGTCCATTCTTGTTATCATTTCCTCGAATCATTTTTCAAATCTTTTTTCAAGGTTCTTAATTTTTTTTTTTTTTTGAGACGGAGTTTTGCCCTTGTTACCCAGGCTGGAGTGCAATGGCGCGATCTCGGCTCACCACAACCTCCGCCTCCTGGGTTCAGGCAATTCTCCTGTCTCAGCCTCCTGAGTAGCTGGGATTACAGGCACGCGCCACCATGCCCAGCTAATTTTCTTTTGTATCTTTAGTAGAGACGGGGTTTCACCATATTGATCAGGATGGTCTGGATCTCTCGACCTCGTGATCCACCCTCCTTGGCCTCCCAAAGTGCTGGGATTACAGGCTTGAGACACCGCGCCCGGCCTGGTTCTTAATTTTTTTACACTGATTTAGAACATGTTCTTTTAGATCACTGAAGTTTCTCATTATCCACTTTCGGAAGTCTGATTCCATCATTTCGTCACACTCATTTTCCATCCAGCTTTGTTCCCCTGCTGGTGAGGAATTTTGGTCCTTTTGTAGGAGGTGAGGTGTTTTGTTTTCGGGCGTTTTCTTTCTTTTTGCGCTGTTATTTTGTCATCTTTATGTATTTATCCTCCTGTCGTCTTAGTAGTTGCTGATTTCTCAATTGGGTCTCTGTGTGGATGCCCAGATTGTTGATGATGAAGTGTTTCTGTTACTTAGTTTTCCTTCTAATTGTCTAGCCCCTCTTCTGTACGAGTGCTGAGGTCTACTCCAGGCCCTGCTTGTCTTGGGTATACCTGTAGCAGCTGCAGAACAGTGAGGGATGCTACCATTTTCTTCTTCTGCTATCTTTGTTCCAGAATGATGCCCGCCAAATGTCAGTCTGGTTAGTCCTTTTTTGGGGTGACTCTTTGGATATACAGCAGTCAGGGATCTGCTCGAGGAGACGGTCTGTGCTTTATAGGAGCTCTGGTGCTGAGCTGTGAGTTCAGTTGTTCATTCAGGATTGTTGGGAGGATGTGTTTATGTCTGCTGCAACAGAACTTGTAACCCCCTCCTATTTTTTTTCCCTTTAATGCTCTGTCTGAGGGAGTTGGGGCTTACTTTATGAGTATCACTCGCACTGTCCTGCCCCGCTAGGAGGCAGTCTATTCACTATTTGCCAGCTGAAGCTCCGCCCTGCTAGCGCAGGACCACCATGCTGCGGCGGGACTCCGTTCTGCTGTGGAGCCTTCCGCCCTGCTGGCGGAGTCTCTCTGTTATGGTAGGCTGCCTCAGCAACGGCAGGCTGCTTCAGCCCTGGGCAGTACTTCAGTAGGGTTGGATTGTGTCCTTTGTAGCGGGTGTACCTTCCCCACCAGGCTGCACCGTCGTAGGTGCCGGCAGCAAAACTCTCAGCCCTGAGTGCCTCCAATCTCTTTTCTGCTTTTCCCCGTGAGGGTGGGACCTGCCGAGACTGATCACCTATTTCCCTGCCTCAAAGTCAGTCCTCTCTTTGTCTCTTCCTCTTCCCAAGCTGAACGGTCGACTCTCTCACTGGCGACCCAGTAGCCTGCAGATAGGGCACTGGGATCCATGCGATCTCCCATGCTGCTGCCCACTGCACCGGCTCAGATCACGCTACCAGGAATCTCCTGGTCTGGCTCATTGTCCAAGTACCATTCAATCAGATGGACATGCCAATCTGCCCTTCCAAATCTCAGACTGCCGGTTTAACAGGGCACCCAGACCAGTGCATTCCATGCCGGGTCCCACTGTGCCAAAATGCCATCCTAACTGAACACGTGAGCCGGCTGCGCTAGCATCCCGTGTATCTCCCACACCTGGGACTTTAAAAGCTCTGTGGGCAAAAAAAGTCCGTCTGAGAATGCGACTAGGACTCACCCTCTGGGCCTTCACTGAGAGCTGCAATCGTGAGTCGCCTCTATGACGCCATCTGGGAAGCCTCCACCCCAGGATTTACTTTTATCCCCTCATTCATAGTCTCACTCAGTTATTCACACTTTTGAAATAGTCAGGAGACTTTTTCGTGTGGCCACTCATTCGGAGTGACACTGGATAATGTGGTGTAGTCAGGAGTCTATGTCATGTAGACACAGATTCTGAGCCTCAGTGAATAAGAGAGACCCTTGATATAGTAAAGAGTCTAATTAATATGACAAACTCTGCTGAGACTCACAGAATAATACATACCTGGAGAATAATTTGGAGTCTATGTCAGATTGACGTTCATTCAGAGCCTTGGTAACTTATGTGGAGTAGCCAGGAGTCTATATCATTTGGACACTCATTCATAGCCTCAGTGGATCATATGCACGTGTGGATTAGTTAGGATTCCATTTCATATGGCCACTGACTCATAACCTCTGTAAATAATACACAAATATAAAGTACTCAGCAGTCTATTTTATATAGCAACTCATTCAGAGATTCACTGAATAATAAAATATTAAAGGTAGACAGCATCCTGTTTCATATGGTCTCACAAATAGAGCCTCACTGAGTAACAGAAACCTGGGGAAGGGTTAGGAGTCTACTTTATATAGCCTCTCGTTTACTACCTCAGGGAATAATACACACGTGTGGAATAGACACCAGTCTATTTTATATGGCCACAAAATCAAAGCCTGTGGGAGTAATACCCAACTTTGGAATAGTCACTAGACTATTTCATATGCCCAAATATTTAGATTCAGACTCAAAAATACACACCTGTGTTCTAGACAGGAAACAACTTTATATGGCCAAAGTTTCAGAGCCTCAGTGAATAATACATACCTGAGGAATATTTAGTATGCTATTACATGTGGCATCTATTTCAATGCTTCATTAAATAAGGAAAACCTGTATTGTAGTCAGAATTCTATTTCGTATAGCCACATATTCAGAGCTTAACTTAATAACATACACATTGGGGAAAATCAGGATTCTATTTTATATAGCAACTCATTTAGAGACAAAGGTAAAATCGCAAGCCTAAGGAGTATCCAGGAGTCTCTATATTATGGCCACAGATTCAGAGCCTCTCAGAATAACACAGACCTATGGAAACGTCAGCGGTGTATTTCACATGACCACTTATTCAAATCCTCAGTGAAGAATCTTATATATCTGGAAAATATTCAAGAATCTATTATATATAGCCACTCATGCAGAGTGTCACTGCACAAGTCATATCTGGGAACAGAGTAGAGATTATTAGATATGACCGTACACCCACCATCTCAGTGAAAAATGTAGAGCTGAGAGATAGGCAAGAGGATAGAGTCAGCAGTCTATTTTATGTAGTCACTCATTCAGAAACCCCCGAAAGAATACACGCCTTGGGAATAGTCAGAGTCCAGGTCATATGGCCACTTAATCACAGCATTACCGAATAATGTACAATAGGGTAATAGTTAATAGTATATTTCCTTTAGCCTATCATTTAGATTTTAAGTACGTAGTAAACAGCTGTGAAGAAATGAAGACCCTATTCAAAATAGAACCAAATTAAGCAGCTTCATGAATGACATACACATGTGTGAGGTTCAGGAGACTATTTGATATAAACACTCATAGAGAAGCTCGTCAAATACTGCACATGTGTGGAATAATCACTTGTATATTTCAAATGGTGATTCGTTTGGAGGGTAAAAGAATAACGCACTCCTGTGATGTAAAATGGGGTCTATATTATAAGGCCACTCTTTCGGTGTTTTAGTGAATAATATGTATATCTGATAAGACAGGAATCTCTTTCACATGGGCACTCGTTCAGAGCTTCTGTGAATAATACTTTCCTCAGAAACAGTAAAGGGTCGACATCAAATGGCTACACATTCAGAGCCTCTGTAAGTAATGAATACATGGGCAATATTCCTGAGTCTCTTTTTTGTGCACAGTTTCTCAGAGACTCATTCAATAATAAACACCTGGGGAAGATATAAGTGTCTACTTTATGTAGCCACTCATTTAGAGCCTCAGTGAGTAATGCCCACCAGGGTAATAATCGAACATTTTTTATATGGCCACTCATTCTGTGCCTCCCTGAATGATACACACCTGGGGAATCCTCATGATTCTATTTTATACTACCACTCATTTAGAAACTTATGGAATAATTTACAAAGGGGCAATGGTCAGGTGTCTATTAAACAGTGAGGCCTCTCATTCAAAGTTTCAGTGAATAATAAACTTCTATGGAGGAATCAGGAGGCTGTGTAAGATATCCACGAATTAAGTGCCTTCCTGAATGATACACACCTGGGTGATTCTCAGGAGTCTATTTTATATGAGCTCTAATTCGGGGTATCGCTGAGTGATACAACCCTGGGGGAATGACAGCTGTTTATTTGCTATGGACACTCATACATAACCTGTTTGAATAATGCACACATGGAGAATAATGAGGAGTCTATGTCATACGGCTCCTCATTCAGTCACAAAATGAATAACGCACATGTGGAGTAATTAGAAGTCCGTTTCATATGGCTCCTCTTTCACAGCCTCACTGAATATTACACACTTGTGATATCGTCTGGAGTCTATTTTTTATGGCCGCTAATCCAGAGAGTCATTGAATAATGCACACCTGTGGAATAGTCAGAAGTCTCTTTCCTATGGCCACTCATTGAGAGCCTCACTAAATGTTCACAACTTGAAAAATATTCAGGAATTTCTTTTATCCCCTCATTCGGAGTCTCAATCAGTAATGCACACCTCTGGAATAGTCAGGAGACTTTTTCATGTGGCCTCTCATTCAGAATGTCACTGAATATTGTGGTGTAGTCAGGAGTCTATGTCATGTAGACACATATTCAGAGCCTCAGTGCATAAGAGAGACCCTTGATATAGTAAAGTGTCTAATTAATATGGCCAACTCTGCTGAGCCTCACTGAATACTACATACATGGAGAATAATTTGGGGTCTATTTTCGATGGAAATTCATTGAGAGCCTCAATGAATAATGTGGAGTAGCCAGGAGTCTATTTCATTTGGACACTCATTCATAACCTCACTTGATTATGTTCAATTGTGTATTAATCCGGATTCCATTTCATATGGCCACTGACTCATAACCTCTGTAAATAATACAAAAATGTAAAGTACTCAGCAGTCTATTTTATATAGCAACTCATTCAGAGATTCACTGAATAATACAAATATTAAAGATAGACAGCATCTTGTTTCACATTGTCTCAAAAGAAATGCCTCACTGAGTAAAAGAAACCTGGGGAAGTGTTAGGAGTCTACTTTATATAGCCTCTCATTTACTACCTCAGGGAATAATGCACACGTGTGGAATAGACACCAGTCAATTCTATATGACCACAAAATCATAGTCTGTGTGAGTAATACATAACTTTGGATTAGTCACTTCTCTTTTCCATATGCCCAAATATTTAGTGTCAGACTCAAAAATACACGCCTATTGTCTAGACAGGAAACAATTTTATATGGCCAAAGTTTCAGAGCCTCAGTGAATAATAGATACGTGAGGAATATTTAGTATTCTATTACATGTGGTATATATTTCAGTGCTTCATTAAATAGGAAACACCTGTATTGTAGTCAGAATTCAATTTAGTATAGCCAAATATTCAGTCAAACTGACTAACATAAACCTTGGGGAAAGTCAGGATTATATTTCATATAGCCACTCATTTAGAGCCGACTGTGAAAACGCAAGCCTAAGGAATATTCAGGAGTCTCTGTATTATGGCCACTCATTCAGAGCCTCAGAGAATAATACAGACCTATGGAAACTTCAGGGGTGTATTTCACATAGCCACTTATTTAAATCCTCATTGAAGAATTTTTTATATCTGGAAAATACTCAGAAATCTATTATATATAGCCACTTATTCAGAGTCTCACTGCACAAGTCACACCTGCGGAATAGAGTAGAGACTATTAGATAAGACTGGACACCCACCATCTCAGTGACAAGTGCAGAGCTGAGAAATAGGCAAGAGGATAGAGTCAGGAGTTTATTTTATGTGGCCTCTCATTCAGAAACTTCCAAAGAATACACATTTTGGGAATAGTCAGAGTCCAGGTCATATGGCCATTCAATCACAGCATTACCGAATAATGCACAATGGGGCAATAGTAAGGAGTCTATTTCATTTAGCCTGTCATTTAGAGCTTAAGTGTGTAAAAAACAGCTGTGGAGAAATGAAGATCCTATTCAAAATAGAGCAAAATTAACCAGCTTCGTGAATGACATACACATGTGTGAGGTTCAGGAGACTATTTGATATAAACACTCATACAGAACCACTTTGAATACTGCACATGTGTGGAATAATCACTTGTGTATTCCACGTGGAGATTCGTTTGGAGGGTAAAAAAATAACGCACACCTGTGGAGTAAAATGGGGTCTATTTTATAAGGCCACTCTTTCAGTGTTTTAGTGAATAATATGTATATCTGATGAGTCAGGAATCTCTTTCACATGGGCACTCACTGAGAGCCTCTGTGAATAATACTTTCCTCAGAAACAGTCAAGGGTCTACTTCAAATGGATACACATTCAGAGTCTCTGTAAGTAATGAAAACCTGGACAATACACCTGAGTCTCTTTTTTGTGCACACTTACTCAGAGACTCATTCAATAGTAAATACCTGGGAAAGATTTATGTGTCTACTTCATGCAGCCACTCATTTAGAGCCTCAGTGAGTAACCCACACCAGGGTCATAGTCGAGCATTTTTTATATGGCCACTCATTCTGTGCCTCCCTGAATAATACACACCTGGGGAATCCTCATGATTCTATTTCATTTTACCACTCATTTAGAAACTTACTGAATAATTCACAATGGAGCAATAATCAGGTGTCTATTTGATAGGCAGGACTCTCATTCAAAGTTTCAATGAATAATAAACTTCTATGGAGGAATCAGGAGGTTGCTTATGATATCCACGAATTAACTGCCTTCCTGAATGATACACACCTGTGTGATAATCAATTGTCTCTTTTATATGAACTCTAATTCTGGGTATCGCTGAGTAATACACACCTACTGGAGGAAGAGGAGTTAATTTGGTATGGACACTCATACATAAACTGCTTGAATAATGCACACATGGAGAATAATGAAGAGTCAATGTCATATGGCTCCTTCCGCAGACAAAGAGTGAATAACGCACACGTGGAATAGTTAGAAGTCCTTTTCATATGGCCCCTCTTTCACAGCCTCACTGAATATTACACACTTGTGATATCGACTGGAGTCTTTTTTTTATGACTACTTATCCAGAGAGTCACTGAATAATGCACACTTGTGGAATAGTCAGAAGTCTCTTTCTTATGGCCACTCGTTGAGAGCCACACTAAATGTACACACCTAGAAAAATATTCAGGATTTACTTTTATACCCTCATTCAGAGTCTCACTAACAAATGCACACCTGGAAAATAGTCAGGAGACATTTTCATGTGGCCTCTCATTCGGAGTGTCACTGAATAATGTGGTGTAGTCAGGAGTGTATGTCATGTAGACACAGATTCAGAGCCTAAGTGAATAAGAGAGACCCTTGATATAGTAAAGTGTCGAATTAATATGGCCAACTCTGCTGAGCCTCACTGAATAATACATACCTGGAGAATAATTTGGAGTCCATTTTCGATGGACGTTCATTCAGAGCCTCGGTAAATAGTGTGGAGTAGCCAGGAGGCTATTTTATTTGGACACTCATTCATAGCCTCAGTGGAAAATATGCACGTTTGGATTAGTCAGGATTCCATTTCATATGGCCACTGACTCGTAACCTCCGTAAATAATGCACAAATGTAAAGTACTCAGCAGTCTATTTTATATAGCAACTCATTCAGAGATTCACTGAATAATAAAAATATTAAAGATAGACAGCACCCTGTCTCATACGGTCTCACAAGAAGAGCCTCACTGAGTAACACAAACCTGGGGAAGTATTAGGAGTCTACTTTATATAGCCTCTCATTTACTACCTCAGGGAATAATGCACACGTGTGGAATAGACACCAGTCTATTTTATATGGCCACAAAATCAAAGCCTGTGTGAGTAATACACAACTTTGGAATAGTCACTAGTCTATTACATATGCCCAAATATTTAGAGTCAGACTCAAGAATACATGCCTGTGGTTTAGACAGGAAACCATTTATATGGCCAAAGTTTCTGAACCTCAGTAAATAATACATACCTGAGGAATATTTAGTATGCCATTACTTGTGGCATCTATTTCAGTGCTTCATTAAGTAAAGAACACCTGTATTGTAGTCAGAATTCTATTTCATTTAGCCACATATTGAGAGCTTAACTGAATAACATACACCTTGGGGAAAGTCAGGATTCCATTTATTTTAGCCACTCATTTAGAGCCGAATGTAAATATGCAACCTAATGAGTATTCAGGAGTCTCTTTTCTCTATATTATGGTCACTCATTCAGAGACACACATAATAATACAGACCTATGGAAACGTCAGGTGTGTATTTGACGTGGCCACTTATTCAAATCCTCAGTGAAGAATCTTATATATCTGAAAAATACTCAGGAAGCTATTTTATATAGCCACTTATTCAGATTCTCACTGCATAAGTCACACCTGGGGAAGAGACTAGAGACTATTTGATATGACCGTGCACCCACCGTCTCAGTGAAAAATGCAGAGCTGAAAAATAGACAAGAGGATAGAGTCAGGAGTCTATTTTTTATGGCCACTCATTCAGAAATTCCCGAAGGAATACACACCTTTGGAATAGTCAGGGTCCAGGTCATATGGCCACTCAATCACAGCATTACCGAATAATGCACAAAGGGTTAATAGTAAGGAGTCAATTTTATTTAGCCAATCATTCAGAGCTTAAGTGCATAATAAACAGCTGTGGAGAAATGAAGACCCTATTTAAAGTAGACCCAAATTAAGCAGCTTCGTGAATGACATACACATATGTGAGGGTCAGGAGACTATTTGATATAAACACTCATGCAGAGCCTCTTTGAATACAGCACATGTGTGGAATAATCACTTGTATATTTCACATGGTGATTAATTTGGAGGGGAAAAGAATAACGCACACCTGTGGAGTAAAATGGGGTCTATTTTATTAGGCCACTCTTTCAGTGTTTTAGTGAATAATATGTATATTTGATAAGTCAGGAATCTCTTTAACATGGGCACTCGTTCAGGGCCTCTGTGAATAATACTTTCCTCAGAAACAGTCAAGGGTCTACTTCAAATGGATACACATTCAGATTCTCTGGAAATAATGTACAACCGGGCAATACACCTTGGACCCTTTTTTGTGCCCCCTTACTCAGAGACTCATTCAATAATAAAGACCTGGGGAAGAGTTAAGTGTCTACTTTATGAAGCCACTCATTTAGGGCCTCAGTGAGTAATCCACACCAGGGTAAGAGTCGAGCATTTTTTATATGGCCACTCATTCTGTGCCTCCCTGAATGATACACAGCTGGAGAATCCTCATGATTCTATTTCATACTACCACTCATTTAGAACCTTATTGAATAATTCACAATGGAGCAATAGTCAGGTGTCTATTTAATAGTCAGGCCTCTCATTCCAAGTTTCAGTGAATAATAAACTTCAATGGAGAAATCAGGAAGCTGTTTAGGATATCCAAGAATTAACTGCCTTCCTGAATGATACACACCTGGGTGATAGTCGTCTCTTTTATATGAACTCTAATTCCTGGTTTCGCTGAGTAATACACACCTGCTGGAGGATCAGGAGTTTATTTGGTATGGACACTCATACATAACTTGTTTGAATAATGCACACGTGGAGAATAATGAGGAGTCTATGTCATATGGCTCCTCCTTCAGACAAAGAGTGAACACCACACACGTGGAGTAATTAGAAGTCCATTTCATATGGCCCCTTTTTCACAGCCTCACTGAGTATTACACACTTGTGATATCGTCTGGAGTCTATTTTTTATGGCTACTTATTCAGAGAGTCACCGAATAATGCACACCTGTGAAATTGTCAGAAGTCTCTTTCCTATTGGCACTTGTTGAATGCCTCATTAAATGTACACACCTGAATAAATATTCAGGATTTACTTTTATCCCCTCATTCAGAGTCTCACTAAGTAATGAACACCTGGGAAATAGTCAGGAGACTTTTTCATGTGGCCTCTCATCCGGAGTGTCACTGAATAATGTTGTGTAGTCAGGAGTGTATGTCATGTAGACACAGATTCAGAGCCTAAGTGAATAAGAGAGACCCTTGATATAGTAAAGTGTCTAATTAATATGGCCAACTCTGCTGAGCCTCACTGAATAATACATACCTGGAGAATAATTTGGAGTCTATTTTCGATGGACGTTCATTCAGAGCCTCGGTAAATAATGTGGAGTAGCCAGGAGTCTATTTCATTTGGACACTCATTCATAGCCTCAGTGGAAAATATCGACGTGTGGATTAGTCAGGATTCCATTTCATATGGCCACTGACTCGTAACCTCAGTAAATAATGCATAAATGTAAAGTACTCAGCAGTCTATTTTATATAGCAACTCATTCAGTGATTCACTGAATAATACAAATATTAAAGATAGGCAGCATCCTGTTTTATATGGTCTCACAAGAAGAGCCTCACTGAGTAACAGAAACCTGGGGAAGTGTTAGGAGTAGACTTTATATAGCCTCTCATTTACTACCTCAGGAAAAAATGCTCAAGTGTGGAATAGACACCAGTCTATTTTATATGGCCACAAAATCAAAGCCTGTGTGAGTAATACAGAACTTTCAATAGTCACTAGTCTATTCCATGTGCCCAAATATTTACAGTCAGACTCAACAATACATGCCTGTGGTCGACACAGTAAACAATTTTATATGGCCAAAGTTTCAGGGCCTCAGTGAATAATACATACCTGAGGAATATTTGGTATGCTATTACATGTGGCTTCTATTTCAGTGCTTCAATAAATAAGGAACACCTCTATTGTAGTCAGAATTTTATTTTATATAGCCACATATTCAGAGCCTAACTGAATAACATACACCTTGGGGAAAGTCAGGATTTTATGTCATATAGCCACTCCTTTACAGCCAAATGTAAAAACGCAATCCTAAGGAGTATTCAGGAGTCTCTATATTATGGCCACATATTCAGAACCTCACAGATTAATACAGACCTATGTAAACTTCAGGGGTGTATTTCTCATGGACACTTATTCAAATCCTCATTGAAGAATCTTATATATCTGGAAAATACTCAGGAATCTATTGTATATAGCCACTTATTCAGGGTCTCACTGCATAAGTCACACCTGGGGAACAGACAAGACACTATTTGATATGACCGGACACCCACCGTCTCAGTGAAAAATGCAGAGCTGAGAAAAAGTCAAGAGAATAGGGTCAGGAGTCTATTTTATGTGGTCACTCATTCAGACACTCCCAAAAGAATACACACCTTGTGAATAGTCAGAGTCAAGGTCATATGGCCACTCAATCACAGCATAACCGAATAATGCACAATGTGGCAATAGTAAGGATTCTATTTCATTTAGCCTATCATTCAGAGCTTAAATGCATAATAAAGAGCTGTGGAGAAATGAACACCCAATTCAAAGTAGACCCAAATTAAGCAGCTTGGTGAATGACATACACATATGTGAGAGTAAGGAGACTATTTTATGTAAACACTCATTCAGAACCTCTTCCATTACTGCAGTCTGTGTGTTTTGCCAGTCTGTGTCTTTTGATTGGTGCATTTAGCCCATTTACATTTAGGGTTAATATTGTTATTTGTGAATTTGATACTGCCATTTTGATGCTAGCTGGCTGTTTTGCCCATTGGTTCATGTAGATTTTTCATTTTGTTGATGCTCTTTAGCATTTGGTATGCTTTTATGATGGCTGGTACTGGTTGTTTCTTTCTATGAGTAGTGCCTCTTTCAGGAGCTCTTGTAAAGCAGGCCTAGTGGTGACAAAATCTCTGAGTACTTGCTTGTTCGTGAAGGATTTTATTTTTCCTTCACTTATGAAGCTCAGTTTGGCTGGATATAAAATTCTGGGTTGAAAGATTTTTTCTTTTTTTTTTTTTTTATTTTTTTTTATTTTTTTATTTTTATTTATTTATTTTTATTGCATTATAGGTTTGGGGGTACATGTGCAGAACGAGCAAGATAGTTGCATGGGTACACACATGGCAGTGTGCTTTGCTGCTTTCCTCCCCTTCACCCACACTTTTTTCTTTAAGAATGTTGAATATTGTCCCCCACTCTCTTCTGGCTTGTAGAGTCTCTGCCGAGAGATCTGCTGCGAGTCTGATGGGCTTCCCTTTGTGGGTGACCCGACCTTTCTCTCTGGCTGCCCTTCATTTCAACCCTGGTGAATCTGACGATTATGTGCCTTGGGGTTGCTCTTCCTGTGGAGTATCTTTTGTGATGTTCTCTGTATTTCCTGGAGTTGAATATTGACCTGTCTTGCTAGGTTGGGGAAATGTTCCTGGATAATATCCTGAAGAGTGTTTTCCAGCTTGGATTCATTCTCTTCATCACATTCTGGTACACCTATCAAATGTAGGTTGGGCCTCTTCACATATTCCCACGTTTCTTGGATATTTTGTTCATTCCTCTTTGCGCTTTTTGCTTTAATCTTGGTTTCTCGTTTTATTTCATTGAGTTGATCTTCGACTTCTGATATGCTTTCTTCTGCTTGGTCAATTCGGCTGTTGATACTTGTGCATTCTTCGCGAAGTTCTCGTGTTGTGTTTTTCAGTTCCTTCAATTCATTCATATTCCTCTCTAAGTTGTCCATTCTTGCTATCATTTCCTCAAATCTTTTTTCAACTGTTTTTCAAGGTTCTTAATTTCTTTGCATTGATTTAGAACATGTTTTTTTAGCTCACAGAAGTTTCTCATTATCCACTTTCTAAAGTCTGATTCCATCATTTTGTCACACTCATTTTCCATCCAGCTTTGTTCCCTTGCTGGTGAGAAATTTTGGTCCTTTTTTGGGGGTGAAGTGTTTTGGTTTTGGGTGTTTTCCTCCTTTTTTCGCTGGTTTCTTTCCGTCTTTATGGATTTATCCGCCTGTCGTCTTAGTAGTTTCTGATTTTTCAATTGGGTCTCTCTGTGGATGCCCAGATTGTTGATGATGATTTATTTCTGTTACTTAGTTTTCCTTCTAATGGTCGAGCCCCTCTGCTTTACGAGTGCTGAGGTCCACTTTAGGCCCTGCTTGTCTGGGGTACACCTGTAGCAGCTGCAAAACTGTGAGGTATGCTACCAGTTTATTCTTCTGCTATCTTTGTTTCAGAATGATGCCCGCCAAACTTCAGTCTTATTAGTCTTTTTTTGGGGTGACTCTTTGGATATACAGCGGTCAGGGAGCTGCTTGAGGAGACGGTCTGTGCTTTATAGGAGCTTCAGTGCTTAGCTGTGAGCTCCGTTGTTCATTCAGGGTTGTTGGGAGGATGTGTTTATGTCTGCTGCAAGAGAAATGATAACCCCCCCCTTTTTCCCCCTTAGATTCTCTGTCTCAGGGAGTTGGGGCTTGCTTTATGAGTATCTGTTGCACTGTTCTGCTCAGCTAGGAGGCAGTCTATTCAATATTTGCCTGCCGGGGCTTTGCCCTGCTAGAGCGGGTCTGGCCTGTTGCTGCGGGGCTCTGTTCTGCTGTGGCTTGCTCTGCCCTGCTGGCGGAGTCTCTCTGTTATGGCAGGTTTCCTTGGCAACAGCATGCTGCATCAGCCCTGGGCGGTACTTCAGTAGGGTCGGATTGCGTCTGTAGTGGCAGACACCCCTCCCCCACCGGGCTGCACTGTCCTAGATGCAGGCAGCAAAACTGTCAGCCCCAAGCGCCTCCAATCGCTGCCCTGCTTGTCCCCGTGAGGTTGGGACCTGTGGAGCCCAATCACCCAGATCCCTGCCTCAGAGTCCGTCCTCTGTCTCTCTCTCTTCCTCTTCCCAAGCTGAACATTTTACTCTTTCACTGGCGCCCCTGTAGCCTGCTGATAGGGCACTGGTATCTGTGCAATCTCCCTTGCCACTGCCCACTGCACCGGCTCAGATTACGCTTCCCAGGAAGCTCCTGGTCTGGCTCATTGTCCAAATCCCATTCAATCAGACGGACATGCCAAACTGCCCTTCCAAATCTCAGATTGCCGGTTTAACAGGGCACCCGGACCAGTGAGTTTTGTGTCCGGTGCCACTGTGCTTTGGCGCCGGCTGAACCGGCCGCATGAGCCAGCTGTGCTAGCATCTCGTGTTGCTCCCACACCTGGAACATTCAACGTTCTGTGGGCAAAAAAGGTCCTTCCAAGAATGCGGCTAGGACTCACCCTCTGTGCCTTCACTGAGAGCTGCAATCTTGAGTCACCTCTATGACGCCATCTTGGAAGCCTTCCTCATATGAACTTTAATTCTGGGTATCACTGAGTAATACACACCTGGGGGAGTGTCAGGAATCTATTTGGTATGGAACCTCATACAGAACCTGTTTGAATAATGCACACGTGGAGAATAATGGAGTCTATGTCATATGGCTACGCATTCGGGCAAACAGTGAATAATGAACATGTGGAGTAATTAGAAGTCTGTTTCACATGGCCCCTCTTTCACAGCCTCTCTAAATATTATGCACTTGTGCTGTAGTCTGGAGTCTACCTTTGATATTCATTCTTTCACAAAATCACTGAATAATTCACACCTGCGGAATAGTCAGAAGTCTCTTTCCTATGGCCACTCGTTGACAGCCTTACTAAATGTACACACCAGGGCAATTATTCAGGATTTACTTTTATCTCCTTATTCAGAGTATCACTAAATAATGCACACCTGTGGAATAGTCAGGAGACTTTTTTATGTGGCCTCTCATTCGGAATTTCACTAAATAATGTGGTGTAGTCAGGAGTCTATTTCATGTTGACACATATTCAGAGACTCAGTGAATAAGACAGACCCTTGCTATTCTAAAAAATCTAATTAATATGGCCATATCTTCTGAGCCTCACTGAAAATACAGACCTGGAGAATTATTTGGAGTCTATTTTCGATGGACCTTTATTCAGAGCCTAGGTGAATAATGCACACCTGTGGAGTAGTCAGGAGTCTATTTCATTTGGACACTCATTCATAGCCTCAGTGAATAATATCCACGTGTGAATTAGGATTCCATTTCATATGGCCACTGACTCATAACCTCAGTGAATAATGCACATATGTTAAGTACGTAGCAGTCTATTTTACAAAGCCACTCATTCAGAGATTCACAGAATAATAGAAATATTTAAGATAAACAGCATCCTGTTTCATATGGTCACACAAGAATAGCCTCACTGTGAAATACAGATCTGGGGAAGTGTTTGGAGTCTACTTCATATAGCCTCTCATTTACAGCCTCATCAAATAATGCACACGTGTGGCATAGACACTAGTCTGTTTTATATGGCCACAAAATCAAAGCCTGAGTGAGTAATACACAACTTTGGAATAGTCACTAGTCTATTCCACATGCCCAAATATTCAGAGTCCGAGTCAAAAGTACACACCTGTGGAATAGTCAGAAAACAATTTTATATGGCCAAAGTTTCAGAGCCTAAGTGAATAATACATACCTGTGTAATACCCAGGACGCTATGACATATGGCATCCATTTCAGAGCTTCATTGAATAAGGAACACCTGTATTGTAGTCAGAATTCTATTTTGTATAACTACATATTCAGAGCCTAACTGAAAAATATACACCTTGAAAAAAGTGAGGATTCTATTTCCTACAGCCTCTCATTTAGTGCCAATTGTAAAAACGCAGGCCTGAGGAGTATTCAGGAGTCTCTATTTTATGGCCGCTCATTCAGAGCGTCACAGAATAATACAGACCTATGGAAATTACAGGAGTGTTTTTCACATATCCACTTATTATTTAGAACCTAAGTGAAGAATCATATATATATGAAAAATACTCAGGATTCTATTATATATAGCCACTTACTCAGAGACTCACTGAATAACTCACACCTGGGGAATAGTCTGGAGACTATTTGATATGATTGTTCACCAAAGCGACTCAGTGGAAAATGCACAGCTGAGGAATAGTCAAGAGGATAGAGTCAGGAGTCTATTTTATGTCGTCACTCATTCAGAATCTCACTGCAGAAAACACACCTTGGGAATACTCAAAGTTTATGTAATATGGCCACTCAATCACAGCATTACTGAATTATGCACAATGGGGCAATAGTAAGGAGTCTATTTAATATGGTGTGTCATTCAGAGCTTCAGTGAGTAATAAACAGCTGTGGAGTAGTCAGGACCCTATTTAAGGTAGCCCCAAATTAAGCAGCTCTGTGAATGATACACACATGTTTGATAGTCAGAAGGCTATTTGATATGGACACTCATATAGAACCTCTTCGAATACTGCACATGTGGCGAGTAATCACTTGTCTATTTCATATGGTGATTTGTTTGGAGAGTCAAAAAATAACGCACACCTGTGGAGTAAAATGGGGTCTATTTCTTAAGGCCATTTTTCAGTGTTTCAGTGAATAATGTTTATATCTTATAAGTCAGGAATCTCTTTCACATGGCCACTTGTTCAGAGCCTCTGTGAATAATACTCCCCTCAGAAATAGTCAAGGGTCTACTTCAAATGGCTACACATTCAGAGTCTTTGTAAGTAATGCACACCTGGGCAATACACAAGAGTCTCGTTTTTATGCCCACTTAGAATCCCATTCAATAATACACATCTGGAGAAAAGTTAAGATTCTACTTCATGTAGCCACTCATTTAGAGCCTCAGTGAATAATGTACACCAGGGTAATAGTTGAGCATATTTTATATGGCCACTCATTCTGTGCCTCCCTGAATGATATACACCTGGGGAATTTTCAGGTTTCTATTTCATATTACTACTCATTTTGAACATTATTGAATAATGCACAATGGAGCAATAGTCAGGTTTCTATTTTATATGGCCTCTCATTCAAAGTTTCAGTGTATAATGACTTCTATAAAATAATCAGAACGCTGTTTAAGATATCCATGAATTAGTTGCCTTCCTGAATGATACACACCTGGGTGATAGTCAGGAGTCTATTTTTTTATGAACTCTAATTCTGGGTATCGCTGAGTAATACACAATGGGTGGAGTGTCAGGAATCTATTTAGTATGGACACTCATACAGAACCTGTTTGAATAATGCACACATAGAAAATAAAAAAAGTCTATGTCATACGGCTACACATTCAGACAAACAGTGAATAACGCAAATGTGGAGTAACTAGAAATATGTTTCTTATGGCCTTTCTTTCACAGCCTCACTGAATATTACACACTTGTGATATAGTCTGGAGTCTATTTTTTTATGGCCACTCATTCAGAGAATCACTGAATAATGTACACCTGCGGAATACTCAGAACTCTCTTTTCTATGGCCACTCATTGAGAGCCTCAGTAAATATACACACCTGGGGAAATAGTCAGGATTTACCTTTATCCTCTCATTCAGAGTCTCACTAAATAATGCACACCTCTGAAATAGTCAGGAGACTTTTTCATGTGGCCTCACATTCGGAGTGTCATTGAATAATGTGCTGTATTCTGGAGTCTATTTCGTGTAGGCACATATTGAGAGCCTCAGTGAATAAGACAGACCATTGCTATAGTAAGGAATTTAATTAATATATGTATATGTAACATACTCAGGATTCTATTATATATAGCCACTTATTCAGAAACTCACTGAATAATGCACACTTAGGGAATAATCTGGAGACTATTTGATATGAGCGTTCACCCAGCGACTCAGTGGGAAATGCAGAGCTGAGAAATAGTCAAGATGATAGAGTCAGGAGTCTATTTTATGTGGTCACTCATTCAGAAACTCACTGAAGAATACTCACCTTGGGAATATTTAGAGTCCAGGTCATATAGCCACTCAATCACAGCATTACCCAAATAATGCACAATGGGGCAATAGTAAGAAGTCTATTTCATATGGCCTGCCATTCAGAGCTTCAGTGCCTAATAAACAGCTGTGGAGGAGTGAGGACCCCATATAAGGAAGCCCCAAATTAAGCAGCTCTGTGAATGATACACACATGTGTGATAGTCAGGAGACTATTTGATATGGACACTCATACAGATCCTCTTTAAATACTGCACATGTGGGAATAATCACTAGTCTATTTCATATGGTGATTTGTTTAGAGAGTCAAAAAATAATGCACACCTGTGGAGTAAAATGAGGTCTATTTCATAAGGTCACTATTTCAGTGCTTAAGTGAATAATATGTATATCTGATGAGTCAGGAATCTCTTTCACATGGCCACTCGTTCAGGGCCTCTGTGAATAATACTCCCCCTCAGAAATAGTCAAGGGTGTACTTCAAATGGCTACACATTCAAAGTCTCTGTAAGTAAAGAACACCTGGGCAATACACCTGAGTCTTTTTTTTTGTATGCCCACTTAGTCAGAGTCTCATTCAATAATACACACCTGGGAAAGACTTAAGAGTCTACATCCTGTAGCGACTCATTTAGTGCCTCATTGTGTAGTCCACACCAGAATAATTGTCGAGAATTTTTTATAGCCACTTATTCTGTGCCTCCCTGAATGATACACACCTAATGCATCCTCAGTATTCTATTTTATACTACCACTCATTTTTCACCTTATATATCCAAAGGACTATAAATCCTTCTACTATAAGGACACATGCACACGAATGTTCATTGCAGCTCTGTTTACAATAGCAAAGACCGGGAACCAACCCAAATGCCCATCGATGACAGACTGGACTGAGAAAATGTGGCACATATACGCCATGGAATATTATTCAGCAATCAAAAATGATGAGTTTGTGTCCTTTGTAAGAACATGGATGAATCTGGAGAACATCATTCTCAGCAAACTGACACAAGAACAAAAAAAGAAATACCGCATATTCTCACTCATAGGCGGGTGAGAAAAAATGAGAACACATGGACACAGGGAGGGGATCTACTACACACTGGGGTCTATTGGGGGAAATGTGGGAGGGACAGCGGGGGGAAACTTGGGAGGGATAGCCTGGGGGGAAATCCCAAATGTGGGTGAAGGGGAGGAAGGCAGCAAAACACACTGCCATGTGTGTAACTATGTAACTATCTTGCACGTTCTGCACATGTACCCCAAAACCTATAATGCAATAAAAATTTAAAAAATTTTAAAAAAATGGAGCAATATCCAGGTTTCTATTTTGTATGGCCTCGCATTCAAAGTTTCAGTGAATAATGAACTTCTATGGAGTAATCAGTACGCTGTTTAAGATAGCCATGAATTAAGTGCTTTCCTGAATGATGCACACCTGGCTGAAGGCAGGATTCCATTTTATATAAACTCTAATTCTGTGTAACGCTGAGTAATACACACCTGGGGGAGTGTCAGGAGTCTATTTGGTATGGACACTCATACAGAGACTGTTGGAATAATGCACACAAGAAGAATAATGAGGAGTCTATGTTATACGACTACTCATTCAGAGAAACAGTGAATAAAGCACATGTGGAGTAATTAGAAGTCTGTTTCTTATGGGCCCTCTTTCACAGCCTCACTAAATGTCACACACTTGTGATATAGTCTGGACTCTATTTTTTATGGCCACTTATTCAGAGAGTAACTGAATAATGCACACCTCCGGAATAGTCAGAAGTCTCTTTCCTATGGCCACTCGTTGAGAGCTTCACTAAAGGTCCTCACCTGGGGAAATAGTCAGGATTAAATTTTATCTCCTCAATAAGAATCTCTCTAAATAATTCACACCTGTGGAATAGTCAGGAGACTTTTTCATATGGTCCCTCATTCCGAGTGCCACTGAATAATGTGGTGTAGTCAGGAGTCTATTTCATGTAGACACATATTCAGAGCCTCAGTGAAAAAGACAGACCCTCGCTATAGTAAGGAATCTAAATAATATGGCCACATATCCAGAGCCTCACTGAATAATACACACCTGGGGAATAATTTGGAGTCTATTTTTGAAGAAGAGTCATTCAGAGCCTCGGTGAATAATGCACACCTTCGGAGTAGCCAAGAGTCTATTTCATTCGGACACTCATTCATAGCCTCAGTGGAAAATATGCACGTGTGGATTAGTCAGTGTTCCATTTCATATGACCACTGACTCGTAACCTCAGTGAACAATGCACAAATGTAAAGTACTCAGCAGTCTATCTCATATAGTCTCTCATTCAAATATTCACTGAATAATAAAATTATTTAAGATAGACAGCATCCTGTTTCATATGGTCACATAAGAAGAGCTTCACTGAGAAATATACACCTTGAAAGTGTTAGGATTCTACCTTATATAGCCTTTCATTTACAGCCTCAGGAAATAATGCACTCGTGTGGAATAGACACTTGTCCATTTTATATGGCCACAAAATCAAAGCCTGAGTGAGTAATACAAAACTTTGAAATAGTCACTAGTTTATTCCATATGCCCAAATATTCAAAGTCAGAGTAAATAATACATACCCATGGACTAGTCAGGAAACAACTTCATATGGCCAAAATTTTAGAGCATCAGTCAATAATACATACCTGGGGAATACTCAGGACGCTATTACATATGGCATCTATTTTAGAGCTTCATTGAATAAGGAACACCTGTATTTTAGTCAGAATTATATTTCATATAGCAACATATTCAGAGCCTAACTAAATAAAATACACCTTGGGAAAAGTCAGGATTCTATTTTTTATAGCCACTCATTTAGAGCCTATTGTAAAAATGCAGGTCTGAGGAGTATTCTGGAGTCTCTGTTTTATGGCCACTCATTCAGAGCCTCACAGAATAATACAGACCTATGGAAATGACAGGAGTGTATTTCCCATGGCCACTTATTTAGAACCTAAGTGAAGAATCATATATATCTGGAAAATACTCAGGATTCTATTATATATAGCCACTTACCCAGAGACTCACTGAATAATGCACAACTGGGGAATAGTCTGGAGACTATTTGATATGACCGTTCACCAAAGTGACTCAGTAGAAAATGCACAGCTAAGAAATAGTCAAGAGGATAGAGTCAGGAGTCTATTTTATGTGGTCACTCATTCAGAATCTCACTGCAGAAAACACACCTTGGGAATAGTCAGAGTTTAGGTAATATGGCCACTCAATCACAGCATTACCGAATAATGCACAATGGAGCAATAGTAAAGAATCTACTTTATATGGTCGGTCATTCAGAGCTTCAGTGCATAATAAACAGCTGTGGAGTAGTCACGACCCTATTTAAAGTAGCTCCAAATTAAGCAGCTTTTGTTAATGATACACACATGTGTGATAGTCAGAAGGCCATTTGATATGGACACCCAAATAGAACGTGTTCGAATACTGCTCATGTGGGGAATAATCACTAGTCTATTTCATATGGTGTTTCGTTTGGAGGGTCAAAAAATAACGCACACCTTTGGAGTAAAATGGGATCTATTTCATAAGACCATTTTTCGATGTTTTAGTGAATAATATATATATCTGATAAGTCAGGAATCTCTTTCACATGGCCACTCATTCAGGGCCTCTGTTAATAATACTCCCCTCAGAAATAGTCAAGGGTTTACTTCAAATGGCTACCCATTCAGAGTCTTTGTAAGTAATACACACTTGGGCAATACACAAGAGTCTCCTTTTTTATGCCCACTTACTCAGAGTCTCATTCAACCATACACATCTGGAAAAATTTAAGAGTCTACTTCACGTAGCCACTCATTGAGAGCCTCAGTGAATAATGCACACCAGGGTAATACTTGAGCATATTTTATATGGCCACTCATTCTGTACCTCCCTGAATAATATACACCTGGGGAATCCTCAGGATTCTATTTCATACTACCACTCATTTAGAACATTATAGAATAATGCACAATGGAGCAATAGTCAGGTTTTAATTTTATATTCCTTCTCATTCAACGTTTCATTGTATAATGACTTCTATAAAGTAATCAGAACACTGTTTTAGGTAGCCACGAATTAAGTGCCTTTTTGAATGATACACAGCTGGGTGATAGTCAAGAGTCTATTTCATATGAACTCTAATTCTGGGTATCGCTGAGTAATACACAATGGGTGGAGTGTCAGGAGACTATTTGGTATGTACACTCATACAAAACCTGTTTGAATAATGCACACATAGAAAATAAAAAAAGTCTATGTCATACGGCTACTCATTCAGACAAACAGTGAATAAGGCACATGTGGAGTAATTAGAAGTCTGTTTCATATGGCCCCTCTTTCACAGCCTCACTGAATATTACACAATTGTGAGATAGACTGGAGTCTATTTTTTATGGCCACTCATTCAGAGAATCACTGAATGATGCACACCTGCGGAATAGTCAAAAGTCTCCTTCCTATGGCCACTCGTTGAGAGCCTCACTAAATGTATACACCTAAGGAAATAGTCAGGATTTACTTTTATCTCCTCCTTCAGAATCTCACTAAATAATTCACGCCTGTGGAATAGTCAGGAGATGTTTTCATGTGGCCTCTCATTCCGAGTGTCACTGAATGATGTTGTGTAGTCAGGAGACTATTTCATGTAGACACATATACAGAGCCTCAGTGAATAAGACAGACCCTTGATATACTAAGAAATCTAATTAACATGGCAATGTCTTCTGAGCCTCACTGAATAATACACACCTGGAGAATAATTTGGAGTCTATTTTAGATGGACATTCATTCAGAACCTCAGTAAATAATGCATACCTGCGGAGTAGCCAGGAGTCTATTTCATTTGGACACTCATTCATAGCCTGAGTGGATAATACATTCCTGGGGAATACTCAGGACGCTATTACATATGGCATCTATTTTAGACGTTCATTGGATAAGGAACACCTGTATTGTAGTCAGAATTTTTTTTCGTATAGCCACATATTTAGAGCCTATCTGAATAACTTACATTTTAGGGAAAGTCAAGATTCTGTTTTGTATAGCTACTTATGTAGAGACGAATATAAAACACATGCCTGAGGAGTATTCAAGAGTCTTTATTTTGTGGCCACACATTCACAGCCTCACAGAATGATACAGACCTGTGGAAAAGTCAGGAGTGTATTCCACATGGCCACTACTTAAGGACTTCAGTGAAGAATCATATATATCTGGAAAATATGCAAGATTCTAATATATAGAGCCACTTATTCACAGAATCACTGAATAATGCACACCTGGGGAATAGTATAAAGACTATTTGATATGACCATTCACCCAGTGACTCAGTGGAAAATGCAGAGCTGAGAAACAGTCAAGAGGATAAAGTCAGGAGTCTATTATATGTGGTCACATGTTCAGAAATTCTGTGAAGAATACATACCTTGGGAATAGTCAAAGTCCATGTCATATGGCCACTCAATCACAGCATTACCGAATAATGCACAATACGGCAATAGTCAGGAATCTATTTCATATGGCCTCTCATTCAGAGCTTCAGTGCATAAGAAAAAGCTGTGGAGTAGTCAGGACCCTATTTAAGGTAGCCCCAAATTAAGGAGTACCGTGAATAAAACACACATATATGATAGTCTAAAGACTATTTGATATGGACACCCATACAGAATCTCTTCGACTACTCCACATGTGGGGAGTAATCACTGGTCTATTACATATGACGATTCGTTTGGAGTGTCAAAAAATAAAGCACACCTGTGAAGTAAAATGGGGTCTGTTTCATAAGGCCATTCTTTCAGCGTTTCAGTGAATAATATGTATGTCTGATGTCAGAATTTTTTTTTCACATGGCCACTCGTTCAGGGCCTCTGTGAATAATACTCCCCTCAGAAATACTCAAGGGTCTACTTCAAATGGCTGCACATTCAGAGTCTTTGTAAGTAATGAACACCTGGGAAATACACAAGAGTCTCTCTTTATGCCAACTTTATCAGAGTCTCATTCAATAATACACACCCGGGGAAGAGTTAAGAGTCAACTTCATGTAGCCATTCATTTAGAGCCTCAGTGAATAGTGCACACCAGAGTAATAGTCGAGCATTTTTTATATGGCCACTCATTCTGTGCCTCCCTGAATGATTCACACCTGGGGGATCCTAAGAATTCTGTTTCATATGACCACTCATTTAGAACCTTATTTAATAATTCACAATAGAGCAATAGTCAGATGTCTATTTTATATATACTCTCATTCAAAATTTCAGTGAATAATGAAATTCTATGGAGTAATCAGGATGCTGTATAAGGCAGCCATGAATTAAGAGCCTTCCTGAATTATACACACATGGGTTATAGTCAGAATTCTATTTCATATAAAGTCTAATTCTCGGTATCACTGAGAAATACACACCTGTAAGAGTGTCAAAAGTGTATTTGTTATGGCCACTCATACAGAACCTGTTTGAATAATGCACACATGGAGAATAATGAGGAGTCTATGTCATAGGGCTACTCATTTAAACAGTGAATAACGCACATGTGGAGTAATTACAAGTCTGTTTCATATGGCCCCTCTTTCACAGCCTCACTGAATATTACACACTTGTGATATAGTCTGGAGTCTATTTTTTATGGCTACCCATTCAGAGAATCACTGAAAAATGCACACCTGCGGAGTAGTCAGAAATCTCTTTCCTATGGCCACTCGTAGAGAACCTCACTAAATGTAGACACCTGGGGAAATAGTCAGGATTTAATTTTATCCCCTCATTCAGAGTCTCACTAAATAATGCACACCTGTGGAATAGTCAGGAGACTTTTTCATATGGCCTCTCATTCGGACTGTCACTGAATAATGTGGTGTAGTCAGGAGACTATTTTACATAGACACATATTCAAAGCCTCAGTAAATAAGAGAGACCCTTGCTATTGTGGAAAATCAAATTAATATGGCCATATCTTCTAAACCTCACTGAATAATACAAACCTGGAGAATAACATGGAGTCTATTTTCGATGGACATTCATTCATAGCCTCGGTAAATAATGCACACCTGTGGAGTAGTCAATAGTCTATTTCATTCGGACACTCATTCATAGCCTCAGTGGAAAATGTGCACGTGTGGATTAGTCAGTGTTCCATTTCATATGGCCACTGACTCGTAACCTCAGTGAACAATGCACAAATGTAAAGTACTCAGCAGTCTATCTCATATAGCCTCTCATTCAAATATTCACTGAATAATAAAATTATTTAAGATAGACAACATCCTGTTTCATATGGTCACATAAGAAGAGCTTCTCTGAGAAATATACACCTTGAATGTGTTATGAGTCTACTTTATATAGCCTCACATTTACAGCTTCAGTGAATAATGCACACGTGTAGAATAGACACTATTCTATTATATATGGCCATAAAATCAAAGCCTGAGTGAGTAATACACAACTTTGGAATACTCACTAGTCTATTCCATATGCCCAAATATTTAGAGTTAGAGTCAATAATACACACCTGTGGACTAGTCAAGAAACAATTTCATATGGCCACAGTTTCAGAGCCACAGTGAATAAATACATACTTGAGGAATACTCAGGACGCTATTACATGTGGCATATATTTAAGAGCTTCATTGAATAAGGAACACCTGTATTGTAGTCAGAATTCTATTTTCTATAGCCACATACTCAGAGCCTAACTGAATAACGTACACCTTGGCGAAAGTCAGGATTTTACTTTGTATAGCCATTCATTTAGAGCTGAATGTAAAAACGAAAGCCTGAGGAGTATCCAGGAGTCTCTATTTTATGGCCACTCATTCAGAGCCTCGCAGAATAATACAGACATATGGAAACGTCAAAAGTGTACTTTACATGGCCACTTATTCAGAACCTCAGTGAAGAATCATATATATCTGGAAAATACTCAGGATTCTATTATATATAGCCACTTATTCAGAGACTCACTGAATAATGCACACCTGGGGAATAGTCTGTAGACCATTTGATATGACCATTCACCCAGCAACTCAGTGGAAAATGCAGAGCTGAGAAATAGTCAAAAGGATAGAGTCAGGAGTCTGTCTTATGTGGTTACTCATTCAGAAACTCACTAAAGAATACACACCTTGGGAATCGTCAGAGTCCAGGTCATATGGCCACTCAATCACAGAATTACCAAATAATGCACAATGGGGCAATAGTAAGGGGTCTATTTCCTATGGCCTCTCTTTCAGAGCTTCAGTGCATAATAAAGAGCTGTGGAGGTGTGAGGACCCTATTTAATGTAGCCCCAAGTGAAGCAGCTCGGTGAATGATACCCACATGTGTGAGAGTCAGGAGACTATTTGATAAGGTCACTCATACAGATCCTCTTCGAATACTGCACATTTGAGGAATAGTCACTAGTTTATTTCATATGGTGATTCATTTGGTGAGTCAAAAATTAATGTACACCAGTGAAGTAAAATGGTTTCAAATTCATAAAGCCACTCTTTCTGCGTTTTAGTGAATAATATGTATATCTGTTAAGTCCTGAATTCCTTTCACATGGCCACTCGTTAAGGGCCTCTGTGAATAAGACTCCTCTCAGAAATAGTCAAGGGTCTACTTTAAATGGATACACATTCAGAGTCTCTGTAAGTAATGAACACCTGGGCAATACACCTGAGTCTTTTATTTATGCCCACTTAGTCAGAGTCTCATTCAATAATATACACCTGAGAAAGAGTTAAGAGTCTACTTTATGTAGACATTTATCTAGAGCCTCAGTGAATAATCCACACCAGTGTTATAGTCGAGCATTTTTATATGGACACTCATTCTGTGACTCCCTGAATGTTACACACCTGGGGAATCTTCAGGATTCTATTTCATAGCACCACTTATTTAGAACCTTATTGAATAATTCACAATGGAGCAATAGTCAGGTGTCTATTTTGTATGGGCTCTTATTCAAAATTTCAGTGAATAATGAACTTCTATGGAGTAATCAGGACGCTGCTTAAGATAGCCATGAATTAAGTGCTTTTTGAATGATAAACATCTGGGTGGTAGTCAGGTGTCTATTTCATATGAACTCTAATTCCGCATAACGCTGTGTAATACACACCTGGGGGAGTGTCATTAGTCTGTTTTGTATGGAAACTCATACAGAACCTGTTTGAATAATGCACCCATGGAGAATAATAAAGAGTCTATATCATACGGCTACTCATTCAGACAAACAGTGAATGAGGCACATGTGGAGTAATTAGACGTCTGACTCATATGGCCCCTCTTTCACAGCCTCACTAATATTACTCACTTGTGATATAGTCTGGAGACTTCTTTTTGGCCACTCATTCAGAGAATCTCTGAACAATTCACACCTGCCATATAGTCAGAAGTCTCTTTCCTATGGCCACTCATTGAGAGCCTCACACTGGGGAAATAGTCAAAATTTATTTTTATTCCCTCATTCAGAGACTCACTAAAGAATGCACACCTTTGGAATAGTCAGGAGACTTTTTCATGTGGCCTCTCATTCGGAGTGTCACTGAATAATGTGGTGTAGTCAAGAGTCTATTTCATGTAGACACATATTAAGAGCCTCAGTGAATAAGAGAGACCCTTGATATAGTAAGGAATCTAGTTAATATGGCCATGTCTTCTGAGCCTCACTGAATAATACAAACCTGGAAAATAATTTGGAGTCTATTTTCGATAGACGTTCATTCAGAGCCTGGGTAAATAATGAAATAGCCAGGAGTCTATTTCATTTGGACACTCACTCATAGCATCAGTAAATAATATGCACGTGTAGATTAGACAGGATTCCATTTTATATGGCCACTCACTCGTAACCTAAGTGAATAATGCACAAATGTAAAGTACTCAGCAGTCTATTTTATATAGCCACTCATTCAGAGATTCACTGAATAATAATCTTATTTAAGATAGACAGCATCCTGTTTCATATGGTCACACACGAAGAGCCTCATTGAGTAATACACACCTGGAAAAGTGTTAGGAGTCTACTTTTCATAGCCTATCATTTACAGCCTCAGCAAGTAATGCACACGTGTGGAATACACACTAGTCTATTCCATATGCCCAAATATTCAGAGTCAGAGTCAATAATGCCCACCTGTGATCTAGTAAGGAAACAATTTCATATGGCCAAAGTTTCAGAGCCTCAGTAAATAATATGTACCTGAGGAATAATAAGGAGGCTATTACATATGGCAAGTATTTCAGAGCTTCATTGAATAAGAAACACCTGTATTGTAGTCAGAATTCTATTTCGTATAGCCACATATTCAGAGCCTAACTGAATAACATACTGCTTGGGGAAAGTCAGGATTTTATGTCGTATAGTCACTCATTTAGAGCCGAATGTAAAAACGCACACCTGAGGAGTATTCAGAAGTTTCTATTCTATGGCCAGTTATTCAGAGACTCACAGAATAATACAGATGTATGGAAAAGTCAGAAGTTTATTTCACATGGCCACTTATTCAGAGCCTCGGTTAAGTATCATATATATTTGGAAAATTCTCAGGATTCTATTATCTATAGCCACTTATTCAGACATTCACAGAACAAAGCACACCTGGATAATAGTCTGGAGACTATTTGATATGACTGTTCACCCAGTGACTCAGTAGAAAATGCACAGCTGACAAATAGTCAAGAGGACAGAGTCAGGGGTCTATTTTATGTGCTCACTCGTTCATAAATTCACTGAAGAATACACACCTTGGGAAGAGTCAGAGTCCAGGTCATATGGCCACTCAATCACAGCATTACCGAATAATGCACAATGGGCAATAGTAAGAAGTCTATTTCATATGGCCTCTCATCCAGAGCTTCAGTGCATAATAAACAGCTGTGGAGTAGTCAGGACCCTATTTAAGGTAGCCCCAAATTAAGCAGCTCCTTGAATAATACACATAAGTGTGATATTCAGGACAGCATTTGATATGGACACTCATTCAGAGACTATTTAAATACTGCACATGTAGGGAATAATCACTAGTCTATTTCATATGGAGATTTGTTTGGAGAATCAAAAAATAACACACAGCTGTGGAGTAAAATGGGTTCTATTTCATAAGGCCACTCTTTCAGTGTTTCAGTGAATTATATGTATATCCGATAAGTCAGAAATCTCTTTCACATGTCCACTCGTTCAGGGCATCTGTAAATAATACTCCCCTCTGAAATAGTCAATCGTATACTTCAAATGGCTACACATTTAGAGTCTATGTAAGTAATGCACACCTGGGAAATACACAAGAGTCTTTTTTTATGCCCACTTATTCAGAATCTCATTCAATAATACACACCTCGAAAGAATTCAGAGCCGACTTTATATAGCCACTCATTTAGAACCACAGTGAATCATGCACACCAGTGTAATAGTCGAGCATTTTTTATATGGTCACACATTCTGTGCCTCCCTGAATGATACACACCAGGCGAATTCTCAGGATTCGATTTCATAACACCACTCATTTAGAACCTTATTGAATAATTCAAAATGGAGCAATAGTCAGGTGTCTATTTTATATGGCCTCTCCTTCAAAGTTTCAGTGAATAATGAACTAATATGGAGTAATCAGGACGCTGTTTAAGATAGCCACGAATTAAGTGCCTTTCTCAATGATACACACCTGGGTGATAGTTAGGAGTATATTTAATATGATCTCTAATTCTGAGTATCCCTGAGTAACACACACCTGGGGGAGTGTCAGGAGTTTATTTGGTATGGACACTCATGCAGAACCTGTTTGAATAATGCACACATGGAAAATAATTAGGAATCTATGTCATACATCTCCTCATTCAGACAAACAGTAAATAATGCACATGTGGAGTAATTAGAAGTCTGTTTCATATGGCCCCTCTTTCACAGCCTTACTGAATATTACACACTTGTGATATAGTCTGGAGTCTATTTTTTATGGCCACTCATTCAGAGTATCACTGAATATTGCACACCTGTGGAATAGTCAGAAGTCTCTTTCCTATGGCCACTCATTAAGACCCTCACTAAATGTACACACCTGGGGAAATCTTCAGGATTTACTTTTATCCCCTCATTCAGAGTCACACTAAATAATGCACACCTGTGGAATAGTCAGGAAACGTTTTCATGTGGTCTCTCATTTGGAGTTTGACTGCATAATGTTGTGTAGACAGGAGTCTATTTTATGGAGACACATATTCAGAGCCTCAGTGAATAAGAGAGACACTTGCTATAGTAAGAAATCTAATTAATATGTCCACATCTTCTGAGCCTCACTGAATAATACACACCTGGTGAATAATTTTGGGTCTATTTTCCATGGACATTCATTCATAGCCTCTGTGAATAAAGCACACCTGTGGGGTAGCCAGGTGTCTATTTCACTTTCTCACTCATTCATAGCCTTAGTGGATAATATGCACGTGTGGATTATTCAAAAATTCCATTTCATATGGCCACGGACTCGTAACCTCAGTGAATAATGCACAAATGTAAAGAACTCAGCAGTCTATTTTATAGAGCCACTCATTTAGACATTCACTGAATAATACAAATATTTAAGATAGACAACATCCTGTTTCATATGGTCACACAAGGAAAGGCTTACTGAGTAATACAAACCTGGGAAAGTGTTAGGAGTCTACTTTACATAGCCTCTCATTTACAGCCTCAGTAATTAATGCACACATGTTTAATAGAAACTAGTCTATTTTGATCCAAGATGGCTGATTGCTAACAACTCGGGATTGCAGCTCTTAGTGAAAGCTCAGAAAACGCGAGGATGCCACATTTCCACATGAATTTTCGTTTTTCACGGACCAGACGATTTCCAGTGGAGGAGCCCCACGGGTCACCAGCGCCACTTTTGTGGCCGGCACAACGGTTTTGCTGTCACCTCGGCGCGGCAACTCTTTGTGAACAGTAAACAGGACTGTTTCTCCTACTGACTGGTGTTTGGAGCTCTGGGAAGGCAGAGCCGCTTGTTGCGGACTCAAGAAGGAAACCAGACTGGAGATTTCCAGGCAGAAGTGCACCATCCATCTTCTTGCTGCTGTTTCGGCTGGGGCAGTTGGTTGCTCGGTTTCCAGCACTGGGAATCAATAAATTGGACGTCCACTCAGAAACCTAATTAGAAAGGCGGTAATTGTAAAGACAGCAAATGGATAAATCCACAATAAAGGAAAAAAAAAAACAGCCTAAAAAGGCCGAGAATACCGAAAATCAGGAGCCCTCTCCCTCTACAGGGGATTGCAATTCCTCATCAGCAAGGAAATAAGCCCTGATGGAAAAGGACTGTGTTCCACTATCTGAAGTAGGCTTCAGAAGGTGGATAATAAGACATTTTTGGGAGTTGAAAGAACTTGTTCTAATCCAATGTAAAGAAACTAAGAACTTTGAAAAAAGTTTGATGAAATGTTAAAAACAATGGACAATATAGAGAGGAATATAAATGAACTAACAGAGTTGAGAAATACAACAAGAGAATTTAGTGAAATATGCACAAGTTTGAATAGCTGAATTGATCAAGCAGAAGAAAGGATATCAGAGGTCGAAGACCAACTTAATGAAATAAAACAAGAGGACATAAATAGAGAAAAAAGGATAAAAGGAATGAGCAAAGTCTCCAAGAAATATGGGACTATGTGAAAAGACCTAATCTATGTTTGTTAGGTGTGCCTGAATGTGATGGAGAGAATGAATCCAAGCTGGAAAATACTCTTCAGGATATTATCCAGGAGAACTTTCCTAATCTAGTAAAGCAGGACACTATTCAACCCCAGGTAATACAGAGAACACCACGAAGACATTCCTCAAGAAGAGCAACCCTAAGGCACATAATCGTTAGATTCACCAGGGTTGAAATGAAAAAGAAAATACTAAGCGCAGCCAGAGAGAAAGATCAGGATACCCACAAAGGAAAGCCTATCAGACTTACAGCAGATCTCTCAGCAGAAAAACTACAAGCCAGAAAAGAGTGGGGACCGATATTTAACACCCTTAAAGAACAGAAATTTTAGCCCTGAATTTTATATCCTTCCAAACTAAGCTTCACAGTTGAAGGAAAAATAAAATCTTGTATGAACAAGCAAGTACTCAGAGATTTTATTACCACCAGGCCTGCTTTAAAAAAAACTTCTGAAAGAAGCATTACACACAGAAAGGAACAACCAGTAATAGCCTTTCTAAAAATATACCAAAAAGTAAAGAGCATCAACATAAAGGAGAATTTACATCAGTGAATGGATAAAATAGCCAGTTAACATCAAATGGCAGTAATCCTAAATTTAAATTAACTAAATCCCCCAATCAAAAGACACAGTAAAAACCTAATGGTATACTACATCCAGAGCCATCTAATATCCAAAGATACACAAAGACTCAAAACAAAGGGTTGGATAAAGATTTACCAACCAAATGGAGAGCAAAAATAAATAAATAAACAAAAAGCAAGAGTTGCAATTCATGTATTTGATAAAACAGACTTTAAAGCAACAAAGACAGAGTGGTAAAAAAATCAATGCATCCTAACACCCAGATACATAAGAAACATAAAGAGATTTAGACACAGTAAAACAGAAAATTAATAAGGATATCCAGAACTTGAACTCAGATCCAGAACAAGTAAACATAATAAGTACTTATAGAGCTCTTCACTATTAACACACAAAATATATACTCTCCACTTTAAATACAAAAAATACTGACCGGCCATTATTAATACCCATTCAAAGAATAAAGCAATATTCCTGTTCTCTCTCCCTCTTTTTCTTTCTCTCTTTTCCTCTCTTTCTAAAAAAAAAGTAAGAAAGAAAAGAAACTAGTCTATTTTATATGGCCACAAAATCAAAGCCTGAGTGAGTAATACACAACTTTGAAAGAGTAAGCAATCTATTCCATATGCCCAAATATTCAGAGTCAGAGTCAACAATACAGGCCTGTGGACTCCTCAGGAAACAATTTTATATGGCCAAAGTTTCAGAGCCTCAGTGAATAATACATACCTGCGGAATACTCAGGACAATATTTCATATGGCATCTATTTCAGAGATTCAATGAATAAGAAACACCTGTATTGTAGTCGGAATTCTATTTCATATAGCCACATATTCAGAGCCTAACTGAATAACATACACCTTGGGGAAAGTCAGGATTCTATTTAGTATCGCCACTCATTTAGAGCCGAATGTGAAAACGCACGCCTGAGGAGTATTCAGGAGTCTCTATTTCATGGCCACTCATTCAGAGCCTCACAAAATAATACAAACCTATGGAAAAGTCAGGAGTGTATTTCACATGGACACTAATTCAGATCCTCAGTAAAGAATCATACATATCTGGAAAATACTCAGGATTCTATTATATATAGCCACTTATTAAGAGACTCACAGAATAATGCACACCCGGGGAATAGTCTGGAGAGTATTGGATATGACCGTTCACCCAACGTTTCAGTTGAAATTGCAGAGCTGAAAAATAGTCAAGAGGATAGAGTCAGGAGTCTATTTTATGTGGTCACTCATTCAGAAACTCACTGAAGAATAAACAACTTGGGAATAGTAAGAGTCCAGGTTATATGGCCACTCAATAACAACATTACCGAATAATGCACAATGAGGCTATAGTAAGGGGTCTATTTCATATGGCCTCTCATTCAGAGCTTCAGTGCATAATAAACAGCTGTGAAGTAGTCAGGACCCTATTTAAGGTAGCGCCAAATGAAGCCGCTCCGTGAATGATACACACATGTGTGATAGTCAGGAGACTATTTGATATGGACACTCATACAGAACCTCTTCGAATACTGCAGATGTGAGCAATAATCACTACTCTATTTCATACGGTGATTCATTTGGAGAGTCAAAATATAACGCACACCTGTGGAGTATAATGGGGTCTATTTCAAAAGGCCACTCTTTAAGTGTTTCAGTGAATAATATGTATATCTGATAAGTCAGGAATCTCTTTCACATGGCCACTCGTTCAGGGCCTCTGTGAATAATACTCCCCTCAGAAATAGTCAAGAATCTTTTTGAAGGGGCTACACATTCAGAATCTCTGTAAGTAATGCACATTTAGGCAATACACAAGAGTCTCCTTTTTATGCCCACTTAGTCAGAATCTCATTCAATAGAACACACCTGAGGAAGAGTTAAGAGTCTATGTCAGGGAGCCACTCAAGTAGAGCCTCGGTGAAAAATGCACACCAGTGTAATAGTCGAGCATTTTTTATATGGCCACTCATTCTGTGCCTCCCTAAAGGATACACATCTGGGAATCCTCAGGATTCTATTTCATACTACCACTTATTTAAAATCTTATTGACTAATTCACAATGCAGCAATAGTCAGGTGTCTATTTTATATGGCCTCCCATTCAAAGTTTCAGTGAATAATTAACTTCTATGGAGTAACCAGGATGCTGTTTAATATAGCCACGAATTAAGTGCCTTTCTAAATGATACACACCTGGGAGATAGTCAGGAGTCTATTTCATATGAACTCGAAGTCTGGGTATCGCTGAGTAATACACACCTAGGGGAGTTTCAGGAGGCTATTTGGAATGGACACTCATAAAGGACCTGTGTGAATAATGCACACATGGAGAATAGTGTGGAGTCTATGTCATACGGCTACTCATTCAGACAAACAGTCAATAAGGCACATGTGGAATAATACAAAGTCTTTTTCATATAGCTTCTATTTCACACCTCACTAAATATTACACACCCGTGATAGTGTCCGGAGTCTATTTTTATGGACACTCTTTCTGGGAATCACTGAAAAATGCACACCTGCAGAATAGCCAGAAGTCTCTTTTCTACAGCCACTCGTTGAGAGCCTCACTAAATAGACACACCTGGGAAAATAGTTAGGATTTACTTTTTTTTAAATTTTATTTTATAAATTTTTACTGCATTATAGGTTTTAGGGTATATGTGCAGAGTGTGCAAGGTAGTTGCACAGGTACACACATGGCAGTGTGTTTTGCTGCCTTCCTCTGCTTCAGCCACACTTGGCATTTATCCCCAGGCTATCCCTCCCAAGCCACCCCCACTGTCGCTCCCGCATTACCCCCAATAGACCCCAGTGTGTAGTAGACCCCCTCCCTGTGTCCATGTGTTCTCATTTTTCTCACCCGCCTATGAGTGAGAATATGCGGTATTTCTTTTTGTGTTCTTGTGTCAGTTTGCTGAGAATGATGTTCTTCAGATTCATCCATGTCCTTAGAAAGGACACAAACTCATCATTTTTGACTGCTGCATGATATCCCATGGTGTATATGTGCCACATTTTTCCAGTCCAGTCCATCATCAATGGACATTTGTGTTGGCTCCAGGTCTTTGCTCTTGTAAACAATGCTGCAATGAACATTCATGTGCATGTGCCCTTATAGTAGAAAGACTTACAGTCCTTTGGATATATACCCAGTAATGGGATTGCTGGGTCAAATGAAATTTCTATTTCTAGGTCCTTGAGAATCGCCACACTGTCTTACACAATGGTTGAAGTATTTTACACTCCCACCAACAGTGTAAGAGTGTTCCTATTTCTCCACATCCTCTCCAACATCTGTTGTCTCCAGATTTTTTAATGATCGCCATTCTAACTGGCGTGAGATGGTATCTCAATGTGGTTTTGATTTGCATCTCTCTAATGACCAGTGATGATGAGCATTTTTTCATGTGTTTGTTGGCCTCATGTACGTCTTCTTTTGTAAAGTGTCTATGCATATTCTTTGCCCATTTTTAAATGGACTTGTTTGTTTTTGTCCTGTACTCCCGTTTGAGTTCTTTGTAAATTCTGGATATCAGCTTTTTGGCAGATGAGTAAACTGCAAAGATTTTTTTCCCATTCTGATGGTTGACAATTCACTCTAGCGACTGTTTCTTTTGCCGTGAAGAAGCTGTGAAGTTTGATTAGGTCCCATTTGTCTATTTTGGCTTTGGTTGCCAATGCTTTTGATGTTTTGTTCATGAAGTCCTTGCCTACTCCTATGTCCTGAATGGTTTTGCCTAGATTTTCTTCAAGGGTTTTTATTGTGCCAGATCATAGGTTTAAGTCTTTTATCCATCTGGAGTTAATTTTAGTGTAAAGTGTCACAAAGGGGTCCAGTTTCTGCTTTCTGCACATGTCTAGCCAGTTTTCCCAACACCGTTCATTAAACAGGGAATTCTTTCCCCATTGCTGGTTTTTGTCCGGTTTGTCAAAGTTTATATGGTTTTAGATATGTTGTGTTGCCTCCGATGCCTCTGTTTTGGTCCATTGGTCTATATCTCTGTTTTGGTACCAGTATCATGCTGTTTTGATTACTGTAGCCTTGTAGTGTAGTTTGAAGCCTGTAGTGCGATGCCTCTCGCTGTGTTCTTTTTTCTTAGAATTGACTTGGCTATGCGGGCTCTCTTTTGGTTCCATATGAAGTTAATGCCGGTTTTTTTTCCAACTCTGTGAAGAAATTCAATGGTAGTTTGATGGGAATAGCTTTGATTCTGTAAATTACTTTGGGCAGTATAGCCATTTTCACGATATTGATTCTTCCTAACCCCGAACATGGAATGTTTCTTCATCTGTTTCTGTCCTCTCTTATTTCGTTGAGAAGTGATTTGTAGTTTTCCTCAAAGAGGTCCCTTACATTTCTTGTGAGTTGTGTTCCTAGGTATTTTATTTTTTTTTAGCAACTGTGAATGGCAGTTCGTTCTTGATTTGGTTCTCTTTAAGTCTCTTATTGGTTTATAGGAATGGTTGTGATTTTTGCACATTGATATTATATCCTGAGACTTTGTTGAAGTTGCTTATCAGTTTCAGGAGCTTTTGGGCTGAGGTGATGTGATCTTCTAGGTACACTATCCTGTCGTCTGCAAATAGAGACAATTTGGCTTCCACATTTCCTATTTGAATACCCTTTATTTCGTACTTTTTTTTCTTGTCTAATTGCTCTGGTTAGAACTTCCAATACTATTTTGAATAGGAGTGGTGAGAGAGGGCATCCTTGTCTAGTGCCATATTTCAAAGGGAATGCTTCCAATTTTTGCCCATTAAGTATGATATTCGCTGTTGGTTTGCCATAAATAGCTTTTATTCCTTTGAGATATGTTCCATCAGTACCAAGTTTATTGAGGGTTTTTATCATAAAGGGATGTTGAATTTTGTCAAATGCCTTCTCTGCGTCAATTGAGATAATCATGTGGTTTTTGTTTTTGCTTCTGTTTATGTGGTGAATTACATTTATAAACTTGGTTATGTTGAACAGCCTTGCTTCCCCGGAATGAATTCTGCTTGACCATGATGGATAAGTTTTTCAATGTGCTGCTGCAATCGGTTTGCCAGTATTTTATTGAAGATTTATGCATCAATGTTCATCATGGATATTGGCCTGAAGTTTTCTTTTCTTTTTGAGTCTCTGCCGGGTTTTGGTATCAGGATGATGTTGGTCTCATAAAATGATTTGGGAAGGGTTCCCTCTTTTTGAATTATTTGGAAGAGTTTCAGAAGAATTGGTACCAGACCCTCTTTGTGTGTCTGGTATAACCTAGCTGTGAACCCATCTGGACCTGGGATTTGTTTTGTGAGGTAGGCTGTTAGTTGCTGCCTCAACTTCAGACCTTGTTATTGGTCTATTCATAGTTTTAGCTTCCTCCTGGTTTAGGCTTGGGAAGGCACAGGCGTCCAGGAATTTATCCATTTCTTCCTGGTTTACTAGATTATGTGCACAGAGTTGTTTGTAGTATTCTCTGATGATGGTTTGAATTTCTGTGGAATCTGTGGTGATTTCCCCATTATCGTTTTTTTCTTGCATCTATTTGGTTGTTCTCTCTTTTCTTTTTCATGAGTCTGGCTAGTGATATGTCTATTTTGTTGATCTTTTCGAAAAATCAGCTCTTGGATTTATTGATTTTTTGAAGGGTTTTTCTTGCCCCTATCTCCTTCAGTTCTGCTCTAATCTTGGTTATTTCTTGTCTTTGGCTAGGTTTTGAGCTTTTTTTGATCTTTCTCCTCTGGCTGTTCCAATTTTGATGATAGAGTGTCAATTTTGGATCTCTCCACTCTTCTCATGTGGGCAATTATTGCTATATATTTTCCTCTTCAGACTGCTTTAAATGTGTCCCAAAGATTCTGGTTTGTTGTGTCTTCGTTCTCATTGGTTTCAAAGAACTTCTTTATTTCTGCCTTCATTTCATTGTTTATCCAATCAACACTCAAGAGCCAGTTGTTCATTTTCCACGAAGCTGTGAGGTTCTGAGTTATTTTCTGAAATAAGTAAGATCAGAGCAGAACTGAAGAAGATAGAGACAAAAAAAAACCCTTCAAACAATAAATAAATCCAAGAGCTAGTTTTTCGAAATGACCAACAAAATAGACCACCAGCCAGACTGATAAAAAAGAAGAGAGAGAACAACCAAATAGATGCAATAAAAAACGATAATGGGGAAATCACAACAGATTCCACAGAAATTCAAACCATCATCAGAGAATACTACAAACCACTGTATGCACATAAACTAGTAAATCAGGAAAAAATGGATAAATACCTGGATGCCTGTGTCCTCTGATGCCTAAACCAATAGGAAGCCGTAACTATGAATAGACCAACAATAAAGTCTGAAGTTGAGACAGCAGTTAAGAGCCTACCACACAAAAAAAGCCCAGGTCCAGATGGGTTCACAGCTGAATTCTACGAGACACACAAAGAGGATCTGGTACCATTCTTTCTGAAACTATTCCAAATAATCCAAAAAGAGGGAACCCTTTCCAAATCATTTTATGAGACCAACATCATCCTGATACCAAAACCTGACAGAGACTCAACAAGAAAAGAAAACTTCAGGCCAATATCCATGATGAACATAGATGCAAAAATCTTCAATAAAATACTGGCAAATCGATTGCAACAGCATATTAAAAAACTTATCCATCGTGATCAAGTAGAATTAATCCTTGGGTTGCAAGGCTGGTTCAACATACGCAAGTCTATAAATGTAATTCACCACATAAACAGAAGCAAAAATAAAAGCCACATGATTATCTCAATTGATGCAGAGAAGGCATTTGACAAAATTCAACAGCCCTTTATGCTAAAAATCCTGAATAAACTTGGTATTGATGGAACATATCTCAACGTAATAAAAGGTATTTATGACAAACCAACATCCAATATCATACTTAATGGGCAAAAACTGGAAGCATTCCCTTTGAAATATGGCATGAGATGAGGATGCCCTCTCCCACCACTCCTATTCAACATAGTACTGGATGTTCTAGACAGAGCAATCAGGCAAGAAAAAGAAATAAAGGGTATTCAAATAGGAAATGTGGAAGCCAAATTGTCTCTATTTGCAGAGGACATGATAGTATACCTAGAAGACCCCATCACCTCAGCCCAAAAGCTCCTGCAACTGATAAACAACTTCAACAAAGTCTCAGGATACAAAATCAATGTTCAAAAATCACCAGCATTCCTATACACCAATAACAGCCTTAAAGAGAACCAAATCAAGTATGAACTGCCATTCACAATTGCAACAAAGAAAATAAAATACCTAGAAATACAACTCACAAGGAATGTAAGGGAACTCTTTAAGGAAAACTACAAACCACTGCTCAACGAAATAAGAGAGGACACAAACAGATGGAGAAACATTCCATGGTCGTGGTTAGGAAGAATCAATATCGTGAAAATGGCTATGCTGCCCAAAATAATTTACACAATCAATGCTATCCCCATCAAACTACCATTGAATTTCTTCACAGAACTGGAAACCACCACCATGAATTTCATATGGAACCAAAAAAGAGCCCGCATAGCCAAGTCAATTCTAAGCAAAAAGAACACAGCAGGAGGCATCACAATACCAGACTTCAAACTATACTACAAGGCTACAGTAATCAAAACAGCATGGTACTGGTATCAAAACAGAGATATAGACCAATGGAACAGAACAGAGGCATCGGAGGCATCAAAACACATCTACAACCATATTATCTTTGATAAACCAGACAAAAACAGGCAATGGGGAAAGGATTCCCTATTTAATAAATGGTGTTGGGAAAACTGGCTAGCCATGCTCAGAAAGCAGAAACAGGACCCCTTCCTCACATCTTACACTAAAATTAACTCCATTTGGATTAAAGACTTGAACGTAAGTCCTGACACCATAAAAACCCTAGAAGAAACTCTGGGCAAAACCATTCAGGACATAGGAGTAGGCAAGGACTTCATGAACAAAACACCAAAAGCATTGGAAACAAAAGCCAAAATAGACAACTGGCACCTAATCAAATTCCACAGCTTCTGCACGGTAAAAGAAACAATCACTTGAGTGAATCGGCAGCCATCAGAATGGGAAAAAATCTTTGCAGTTTATACATCTGACAAAGGGCTGATATCCAGAATTTACAAAGAACTCAACCAGATTTACAGAAAAAAAACAAACAAGCCCATTCAAAAGTGAGCAAAGGATATGAACAGAAACTTTACAAAAGAAGACATCCATGAGGCCAACAAACATATGAAAAAGTGCTCATCATCACTGGACATTAGAGAGATGCAAATCAAAACCAAATTGAGATACCATCTCACGCCAGTTAGAAAGGCAATCATTAAGAAATCTGGAGGCAGCAGATGCTGGAGAGGATGTGGAGAAATAGAAACACTCTTAAACTGTTGGTGGGAGGGTAAATTAGTTTAACCATTGCGGAAGACAGTGTGGCGATTCCTCAGGGACCTAGAAATAGAAATTCCATTTTACCCAGCCATCCCATTACTGGGTATATATCCAAAGGACTATAAATCTTTCTACTATAAGGACACATGCACACGAATGTTCATTGCAGCACTGTTTACAATAGCAAACAACTGGAACCAACCTATATGCCCATCGATGATAGATTGGACTGGGAAATGTGGCACATATACACCATGGAATATTATGCAGCAATCAAAAATGATGAGTTTGTGTCCTTTGTAAGGACATGGATGAATCTGGAGAACATCATTCTCAGCAAAATGACACAAGAACAGATAAAGAAATAGCGCATATACTCACTCATAGGTAGGTGAGATAAATGAGCGCACATGAACACAGAGAGGCGGTCTACTATATAATGGGGTCTATTGGGGGGAATGGGGGAGAAACAGCGGGGGGGGCTGGGGAGGGATAGCCTGGGGATGAATGCCAAGTGTGGGTGAAGGGGAGGAAGACAGCAAAATACACTGCCATGTGTCTACCTATTCAACTATCTTGCATGTTCTGCACATGTACCCCAAAACCTATAATGTAATAAAAATTAAAAAAAAACCTCTCCCCTCAAAAAAAAAGATAAATGGGAAATCAACACAGAAATTCAAACCGTCATCAGAGAATACTACAAACAACTCTATGTACATTAATTAGTAAACCAGGAAGAAATGGATAAATTCCAGAATGCCTGTGTCCTTCCAAGCCTAAACCAGGAGGAAGGTGAAACGATGAATAGTCCAGTAACAGGGTCTGAAGTTGAGGCAGCAATTAAGAGCCTACCACACAAAATAGCCCAGGTCCAGATAGGTTCACAGCTCAGTTCTACCAGACAAACAAAGAAGAGCTGGTACCATTTTTCCTGAAACTCTTCCAAATAATTCAATAATAGGGAACCTTTCGCAATATTTTTTATGGAAACTAAATTATCCTGATACCAAAACCCGGCGGAGACTGAATAAGAAAAGAAAACTTCAGGCCAATATCCATGATGAACATAGATGCAAAAATCTTCAATCAAATACTGGCAAACTGATTGCAACAGCACATTAGAAAGCTTATCCATGAAGATCAAGTAGGATTCAACCCGGACATGCAAGGCTGCTTCAACATACGCAAGTTTATAAAGGTCATTCATTACATTAACAAAACCAAAAACAAAAACCACATGATTAGCTCAATTGACGCAAAAATGGCATTTGACAAAATTTAACAGTCCATTATGCTAAAAACCCTCAATAAACTCGGTAATAATGGAACATATCTCAAAGTAATAAAAGCTATTTAAGACAAAACAACAGCCAATATTATAGTGAATGGGCAAACACTGGAAGCATTCCCTTTGAAATCTGGCACGAGACAAGGATGCCCTCTCTCACCACTCCTATTCAACATAGCACTGATAGTCCTAGTCAGAACAATCAGGCAAGACAAAGAAATAAAGCGTATTCAAATGAGAAAGTTGGATGCCAAATTTTCTCTTTTTGCAGACGACATGATACTATACATAGAAGACCGCATCACCTCAGCCCCAAAACTCCTGAAATTGATAAGCAACTTCAGCAAAGTCTCAGGATATAAAATCAATGTTCAAAAATCACAGGCATTCCTATACACCAATAACATACTTAAAGAGAACCAAATCAAGAACGAACTGCCATTCACAATTGCTACAAAGAAAATAAAATACCTAGGAATACAACTCACAAGGAATGAAAGGGACCTCTTTAAGGAAAACTACAAACCACTGCTCAAAGAAATAAGAGAGGACACAAACAGATGGAGAAACATTCCATGTTCGTGGTTAGGAAGAACCAATATCGTGAAAATGGCTATTCTGCCCAAAGTAATTTACAGAATCAACGGTATCCCCATCAAGCTACCATTGAATTTCTTCACAGAACTGGAAAAAAACACCATGAACTTCATATGGAACCAAAAGAGAGCCCGCATAGCCAAGTCAATTCTAAGCAAAAGGAACGCAGCGGGAGGCATCACACGATTAAACTTCAAATTATACTACAAGGCTACAGTAATGAAAACAGCATTGTACTGGTAACAAAACAGAGATATAGACCAACGGGACAGAACATATGCATCAGAGGCAAATCAACATATCTACAACCATACAATCTTTGATAAACCAGAAAAAAAAAAAAACAAGCAATGGGGAAATGATTTTCTGTTTAATAAATGGTGGTGTGAAAACTGGATAGCCATGTGCAGAAAGCAGAAACTGAACGCCTTCCTGACACCATACATTAAAATTAACTCCAGATAGATTAAAAATTTAAGCATAACACCTGGCACCATAAAAACCCTAGAAGAAAATCTAGGCAAAACCATCAGGACATAGGAGTAGGCAAGGACTTCATGACCAAAACTCCAAAAGCATTGGCAACAAAAGCAAAAATAGACAAATGGGACCTAATCAAACTCCACAGCTTCTGCACAGCAAACGATACAGTCACTAGCATGAATCGGCAACCAACGGATTAGGAAAAAATCTTTGCAGTTTATGCATCTGACAAAGGGCTGATATCCAGAATTTACAAAGAACTCAAACAGATTTACAGGAAAAAAACAAACAAACATACCCATTCAAAAATGGGCAAAGGATATGAACAGACACTTTACAAAAGAAGACATACATGAGTCCAACAAACACATGAAACAATGCTCCTCATTACTGCTTATTAGAGAGATGTAAATCAAAACCACATTGAAATACCATTTCATGCCAGTTAGAATGGCGATCATTAAATAATCTGGAGACAACAGATGCTGGAGAGGACGTGGAGAAACAGGAACACTCTTAGACTGTTGGTGGGAGTGTAAATTAGTTCAACCACTGTGGAAGACTGTGTGGTGATTCCTCAAGGACCTAGAAATAGATATTCCATTTGACCCAGCAATCCCATTACTGGGAATATATCCAAAGGACTATAAATCATTCTACTATAAGAACATATGCACACGAATGTTCATTGCAGCACTCTTTATAATAGCAAAGACATGGAACCAACCCAAATGCCATCAATGATAGACTAGACTAGGAATATATGGCACATATATACGATGGAATCTTATGCAGCAATCAAAAATGATGAGTTAATGTCCTTTGAAAAGACATTGATGAATCTGGAGAACATTATTCTCAGTAAACTGACACAAGAATAGAAAAAGAAATACCACATACTCTCACTCATAGGCGGGTGAGAAAAATAAGACCACATGGACACACGGAGGGGGTACTACACACTGGGGTCTATTGGGGGGAAATAGGGGAGGGACAGCGAAGTGGGGAGCTGAGGAGGAATAACCTTGGGAGAAATGCCAAATGTGGGTTAAGGGGAGGAAGGCAGCAAAGCACATTGCCATGTGTGTACTTATGCAACTATCTTGCACGTTCTGCACATGTATCCCAAACTTAAAATGCAATAAAAAATTTTTAAAAAATGTGCATGCCTGACGAGTATTTAGGACTATCTATTTAATGGCCACTCATTCAGAGCCTCAGAGAATAATACAGATCTATGGAAAAGTCAGGAGTATATTTCAAATGGCCACTTATTCAGAACCTCACTGAAAATCATGTATATCTGAAAAATACTCAGGATTCTATTCTATACAGACAATTATTCAGAGACTCACTGAATAATGAACACCTGGGGAATTATCTGGAGACTATTTGATATAACCATTCACCGAGTAACTCAGTGGAAATTGCACAGCTGACAAATAGTCAAGAGAATAGAGTCAGGAGACTATATTATGTGGTCACTCTTTCAGAAACTCACTGAAGAATACACAGCTTGGCAATACTCAGAGTCTAGGTCAAATGTCCACTCAATCACAGCATTACCAAATAATGCACAATGGGGCAATAGTAAGGAGACTATTTAATATGGCCTCTCATTCAGAGCTTCAGTGCATAATAAACAACTGTGGAATAGTCAGGACCCTATTTAAGGTAGCCCCAAATTAAGCAACTCCGTGAATGCTACACACATTTGTGATAGTCATGAGACTATTTGATATGGACACTCATATAGAACCTCTTCGAAAACGGCACATGTGGGAATTAATCACTCGTCTATTTCCTATGGTGTTTCGTTTGGAGAGTCAAAAAATAACGCACACCTGTAAAGTAAAATGGGGTCTATTTCATAAGGCGACACTTTCAGTGTTTCAGTGAATAATATGTATATCTGATAAGTCATGAACCTCTTTCACATGGACACTCGTTCAGGGCCTGTGAATAGTACTTCCCTCAGAAACTGTCAAGGGTCTACTTAGAAGGGCAACACATTCAGAGTCTCTGTAAGTAATGCACACCTAGGCAATACACAAGTCTCTTTTTTATGCCCACGTAGTCATAGTCTCATTCAATAATACACACCTGGGGAAGATTTAAGAGTCTACTTCATGTAGCCACTCACTTAGAGCCTCAGTGAATAATGCACACCAGGGTAATAGTCGAGAATTTTTTATATGGCCACTCATTCTATGCCTCCATGAATAATAAACACCTGGGGAATCCTCAGGATTCTATTTCATACTACCTCTCATTTAGAACCTTATTGAATAATTAATAATGGAGCAATAGTCACGTGTCTATTTTACATGGCCTCTCATTTAAACTTTCAGGAAATAATGAACTTCCATGGAGTAATCAGTAAACGGTTTAAGATAGCCATGAATTAAGTGCATTCCTGAATGATAAATCCCTGGGTGATAGTCAGGAGTCTATTTCATATCAACTCTCATTCTGGGTATTGCTGAGTAATATGCACATCGGGAAGCGTCAGGTGTCTATTTCATATGGACAGTGATACAGAACCTGTTTGAAAATTGCACACATGGATAATAATGAGGAGTCTATGTCATATGGCTACTCATTCAGACAAACAGTGAATAACACACATGTGGAGTAATTAGAAGTCTGTTTCATATGACCCCCTTTCACAGACTCACTGAATATTACACACTTGTGATATAGTCTGGAGTCAATTTTTTATGGCCACTCATTCAGAGAATAACTCAATAATTCACACCTGTGGAATAGTCAGAGTCTCTTTCCTATGGCCACTAATTGAGAGCCTCACTAAATGTACATACCTGGGAAAATAGTCAGGATTTAATTTATCCCCTCATTCAGAGTCTCACTAAATAATGCACACCTGTGGAATAGTCAGAAGACTTTTTCAAGTGGCCTTTCAATCGGAGTGTCACTGAATAATGTGGTGTAATCAGGAGTCTATTTCATGTAGACACATATTCAGCGCCTCAGTGAAAAAGACAGACCCTTGATATAGTAAGGAATCTAATTAATATGGCCACATCTTCTGAGCCTCACTGAATAATACACACCTGGAAAATAACTTGGAGTCTATTTTCGATGAACATTCATTCAGAGCCTCCGTGAATAATGCACACCTTTGAAGTAATCAGGAGTCTATTTCATTTGGAAACTCATTCATAGCCTCAGCAGATAATGATCACGTGTGGATTAGTCAGGATTCCATTTCATATGGCCACTGACTCGTAAACTCAGTGAATAATGCACAAATGTAAAGAACTCAGCAGTCTATTTTATATAACCACTCATTCAGATGCTCACTGAATAATAGAAAAATTTAAGATAGACAGCATTCTGTTTCATATGGTCACACAAGAAGAGCCTCACTGAGTAATACACACCTAGTTACTAGGAGTCTACTTTATATAGCCTCTCATTGACAGCCTCAGCTAATAATGCACACGTGTGGAATAGACTCTATTCTATTTTATATGGCCACAAAATCAAAGCCTGAGTGAGTAATGCACAACTTTTGAATAGTCACTAATTTATTCCATGTGCCCAAATATTCAGAGTCAGATTCAATAATACACACCTGTGGGCTAGTCAGGAAACAATTTCATATGGCCAAAGTTTCAGAGCCTCAGTGAATAATACATACCTGGGGAACACTCAGAACACTCTTACATGTGGCATTTTTTCAGAGCTTCTTTGAATGAGGAATACAAGTATTGTATTCAGAATTCTATTTTATATAGTCACATATTCAAAGCCTAACTAAATAACACACACCTTGGGGAAATTCTGGATTCTATTTCGCATAGCCACTCATTTAGAGCCTAATGTATAAATGCACGCCTGAGGAGTATTCAGGAGTCTCTATTTTATGGCCACTCATTCAGAACCTCACAGAATAATACAGACCTATGGAAATGAAGGAGTGTATTTCACGTGGCCCCTTATTCAGAACCTCACTGAAGAATCATATATATCTGGAAAATACTCAGGATTCTATTATATATTGCCGCTTATACAGAGTCTGACTGAATAATGCACACCTTGGGAATATTCTTGAGACTATTTGATATGACCGTCCACCCAGCGATTCAGTGAAAAATGCAGAGCTGAGAAATAGTCAGGAGGATAGAGTCAGGAGTCTAATTTATGTGGTCACTCATTCAGAAACTCACTGAAGAATATGCACCTTGGGAATAGTCAGCGTCCAAGTCATATGGCCACTCAATCACAGCATTACCGAATAATGCACAATGGGGCAATAGTAATGAGTCTATTTCATATTGCCTCTCATTAAGAACTTCAGTTCATAATAAACAGCTTTGGAGTAGTCAGGACCCTATTTAATGTAGCCCCAAATGAAGCAGCTCCGTGAATGATACACACATGTGTGAGAGTCAGGAGATTATTTGATATAAACACTCATACAGAACCTCTTTGAATAGTGTACATGTGGGGAGTAATCACTAGTCTATTTCATATGGTGACTCGATTGAAGAGTCAAAAAATAACACACGACTTTGGAGTAACATGGGGTCTATTTCATAAGGCCACTCTTTCAGTGTTCTATTGAATAATATGTATATCTGATAAGTTAGGAATCTCTTTCACGTGGCGACTCATTCAGGGCTTCTGTGTATAATACTCCCCTCAGAAATAGGCAAGGGTCTTCTTCAAATGGCTACACATTCAGAGTCTCTGTAGGTAATGAACACCTGGGCAATAATCCTGAGTCTGTTTCTAATGCCCACTTAGTCAGAGTCTCATTCAATAATACACACCTAAGGAAGAGGTAAGAGTCTACTTCATGTAGCCACACATTTAGAGCCTCAGTGAATAATCCACACCAGGGTAATAGTCGTGCATTTTTTATATGGCCACTCATTCTGTGCCTCACTGAATGATACACACCTGAAGACTTTTCAGGATTCTATTTCATATTAACACCCATTTAGAAATTTATTGAATAATTTACAATGGAGCAATAGTCAGGTGTCTATTTTACGTGGCCGCTCATTCAAAGTTTCAGTGAATAATGAACTTCTATGGAGTAGTCAGGATGCTGTTTAAGATAGCCATGAATTAAGTGTCTTCCTGAATGATAAAGACATGGGTGATAGTCAGGATTCTATTTCATATCAACTCTAATTCTGTGTATCGCTGAGTAATACACACCTTGGGGAGTGTCAGGAGTTTATTTGATATAGACACTCATACGAAACTTGTTTGAATAATGCACACATGGATAATAATGAGGAGTCTATGTCATATGGCTACTCATTCAGACAAACAGTGAATAATGCACGTGTGAAGTAATTAAAAGTCTGTTTCATATGGTCCCTCTTTCACAGCCTCACTGAATATTACACACTTCTGATATAGTCTGGAGTCTACTTTTTATGGCCACTCATTAAGTGTATCACTGAATAATGCACACCTGCAGAATAGTCTGAATTCTCTTTCCTATGGCCACTCGTTGAGAGCCTCACTAAATGTACACACCTGGGGAAATAGTCAGGATTTACTTTTATCTCCTCATTCAGCGTCTCACTAAATAATGCACAACTGTGGAATAGTCAGGAGACTTTTCTATGTGACCTCTCATTCGGAGAGTCACTGAATAATGCAGTGTAGTCAGGAGTCTATTTCATGTAGACACATATTCAGAGCCTCCTTGAGTAAGAGGGACCCTTGCTATAGTAAAGAATCTAGTGACTACAGCCACATCTTGTGAGCCTCACTAAGCAATACACACCTGGAGAATAATTTGGAGTCTATTTTCGATGGACATTCATTCAGAGACTCGGTGAATAATGAACACCTGTGGAATAGCCAGGAGTCTATTTCATTTGGACACTCCTTCATAGACTTATTGGATAATATTCACGTTTGGATTAGTCAGTATTCCATTTCCTATGGACACTGACTCGTAACCTATGTGAATAATGCACTAATGTAACGTACTCAGCAGTCTATTTCATATAGCCACTAATTCAGTGATTCACTGAATAATACAAATATTTAAAATAGACAACATTCTGTATTATTTGGTCACATAACAAGAGCCTCACTGAGTAATACACACATGAAGAACTGTTAGGAGTCTACTTTATCGAGCCTCTCATTTACAGTCACAGTGAATAATGAACACATGTAGAATAGACATTAGTCTATTTTACATGGCCAGAAAATTAAACCCTGCGTGAATAATACACAACATTGGGATAGTTACTAGGCTATTTCATATGCGCAAATATTCAGAGTCAGAGTCAATAATAACCACCTGTGGACTAGTCAGGAAATAATTTTATATGGCCAAAATTTCAGAGCCTCAGTGAATAACACTTACCTGGGGAATACTCAGGATGCTATTACATATGTCATCTCTTTCAGAGTTTCATTGAATAAGGAACACCTGTATTGTAGTAAAAATTCTATTTCATATAGCCACATATTCAGAGCCTAACTGAATAACATACACCTTGGTGAAAGTCAGGATTCTATTTTGAATAGCCACTCACTTAGAGCTGAATGTAAAAATGCATGCCTGAGGAGTATTCAGGAATCTCTATGTTATGGCCACTCACTCAGCCTCACAGAATAATACAGACCTCTGGAAAAGTCAGGAGTGTATTTCACACGGCCACCTATTCAGAACCTCAGTGAAGAACCATATATATCTGGGAAATACTCAGAATTGTATTATAGATAGCCACATATTCAGAGACTCACTGAAAAATGCACACCTGGGAAATAGTCTGGGGACTCTTTGATATGACTGTTCACCAGAGAAACAGTAGAAAATGCACAGCTGAGAAATAGTCAAGAGGATAGAGTCAAGAGTTTATTTTATGTGGTCACTCAGTCACTCATTCAGAAACTCACTGAAGAATACACACATTGGGAAGAGTCAGACTCCAGGTCATATGGCCACTCAATCACTGCTGTACCGAATAATGCACAATGGGGCAATAGTAAAAAGTCTATTTCCTATGGCCTCTCATTCAGAGTCTCAGTGCATAATAAACAGTTCTGGAGTAGTCAGGACCCTATTTAAGATAGACCCAAATTAAGCAGCTTCTTGAATAATACACACATGTGTGATAGTCATTAGACTATTTGATATGGACACTCATACAGAACCTCTTCGAATACGGTACATGTGAAAAATAATCACTTGTCTCTTTCATATGGTGATTCGTTTGGAGAGTCAAAAAATAACACACACCATTGGAGTAAACTGGGGTCTATTTCATACGGCCACCCTTTCAGTGTTTCAGTGAATAATAGGTATATCTGAGGAGACATGAATCTCTTTCACATGGCCCCTCATTCAGGGCCTCTCTGAATAATAGTCCCCTCAGAAACAGTCAAGGTTCTACTTGAAATGGTTACACATTCATAGTATCTGTAAGTAATGAACACCTGGGCAATACACAAGAGTCTCTTTTTATGCCCACTTAGTCAGAGTATCATTCAATAATAAACACCTGGGGAAGAGTTAAGAGTCTACTTTATGGAGCCACTCATTCAGAGCTTCAGTGAATAATGCACACCAGGGTAATAGTCGAGCATTTTCTATATGGCCACTCATTCTGTGCCTCCCTGAATGATACACACCTGGGGAATCCTCAGGATTCCATTTCACACTACCACTCATTTAGAACCTTATTAACTAATTCACAATGAAGCAATAGTCAGGTGTCTATTTTATATGGCCTCTCATTCAAAGTTTCCGTGAGTAATAAACTTTTATGGGGTAATCAGGACGCTGTTTAAGATAGCCGCGAATTAAGTGCCTTCCTGCATGATACACACCTGAGTGATAGTCAGGAGTCTATTTCATATGAACTCTAATATTGGGTAATACTGAGTAATACACACCTGGGGAGTGTCGGGAGTTTATTTGGTGTGGACACTTATACAGAACCTGTTTGAATAATGCACATTTAGGGAATAATTAGGAGGCTAAGTCATACAGCTACTCATTTAGACAAACAGTAAATAATGCACATGTAAAGTAATGAGAAGTCTGTTTCATATGATCCCTCTTTCACAGCCTCAGTGAATATTACACACTTGTGATATAGTCTGGAGTCTATTTTTTTATGGCCACTCATTCAGAGAATGACTGAAAAATGCACTCCTTTGGAATATTCATAAGTCTCTTTCCTATTTTTGACTCATTGAGAGCCTCCCTAAATGTACATACCTGGAGAAATAGTCAGGAATTAATTTTATCCCATCATTCAGAGTCTCGCTAAATAATGCACACCTGTGGAATAGTCAGGAGACTTTTTTCTGTGGCCTCTCATTCGGACGGTCACTGAATAATGTCGTGTAGGGCAGGAGTCTATTTCATGTAAACTCATATTCAGAGCCTCAGTGAATAAGACAGATACTTGCTGTAGAAAGGCCTCTAATTTATATGGCCACAACTTCTGAGCCTCACTGAATAATACACACCTGGAGAATAATTTGGAGTCTATTTTCAATGGGCATTCATTCAAAGCCTCGGTGAATAATGCACACCTGGGGAGTATCCAGGAGTCTCTTTTATTTGGACACTCATTCATAACCTTAGTGCATAATATGCACGTGTGGATTAGTCAGAATTCCATTTCATATGGCCACTGACTTGTAACCTCTGTCAATAATGCACAGATGTAAAGTACTCAGCAGTCTATATCTTATAGCCACTCATTCAGAGATTCACTGAATAATACAAATATTTAAGATAGACAGCTTTCTGTTTCATATGGTCACAAAAGAAGAGCCTCACTGAGTAATACACACCTTGTGAAGTGTTAGGAGTCTACTTTATATAGCCTCTCATTTACAGAGTCAGCGAATAATGCACACGTGTGAAATAGACACTAGTCTATTATATATGGCCATAAAATCAAAGCATGAGTGAGTAATACACAACTTTGAAATAGACAGTAGTTTATTCCATATGCCCAAATATTCAAAGTCAGAGTCAATAGTACACTCCTGTGGACTAGTCAGAAAACAATTTCATATGGCCAAAGTTTCAGAACCTCAGTGAATAATACATACCTGGAAATACTCTGTTCTCTGTTGCATATGGGATTTATTTCAGAGCTTCATTGAATTAGGAACACCTGTATTGTACTCAGAATTCTATTTCATATAGCCACGTATTCAGAGCCTAACTGAATAACATACACCTTGGGGAAAGTAAAGATTCTATTTGGTATAGCCACCCATTTAGAGCTGAATGTAAAAACGCACGCCTGAGGTGTATTCAGGAGTCTCTATACTATGGTCATTCATTCAGAGCCTCACAGTCTAATAGAGACCTATGAAAAAGTCAGGAGTGTATTTCATATGGCCAGTTATTCAGAGCCTCAGTGAAGAATCATATATATATATATATATATATATATGAAAATACTCAGGATTCTATTATATATAGCCACTTATTCAAAGACTCACTGAATAATGCACACCTGAGGAATAGTCTGGAGACTATTTGATATGACCGTTCACCAAGAGGCTCAGTGGAAAAGGCAGAGCTGAGAAAGAGTCAAGAGAATAGAGTCAGGAGTCTATTTTGTCTGGTCACTTGTTCAGATTCTCACTGAAAATTACACACCTTGTGAATAGTCACAGTCCACCTCCTATGGCCATTAAATCAGAATATTACTGAATAATGCACAATGGAAAAATAGTAAGATGTCTATTTCATGTGGCCACTAATTCAGAGCTTCATTGTTTAATAAACAGCTGTGGAGTAGTCAGGACCCTATTTAAGGTATCCCCAAATTAAGCAGCTCCATGAATGATACACACATGTGTGATAGTCAGGAGACTATTTGATATGGACACTCATACAGAACCTCTTCGACTACTGCACATGGGTGAATAATCACTAGTCTATTTCAGAAGGTGACTCGCTTGGAGGATCAAAAAGCAACACACTCCTGTGGAGTAAAATGGGGTCTACTTCATAAGGCCAATCTTTCAGTGAATAATATGTATATCTGATAAGTCAGGAATCTCTTTCACATTGCCACGCCTTCATGTAATCAGTGAATAATATTTCCCACAGAAATCGTCAAGGGACTACGTCAAATGGCTTCACATTCAGAGTCTCTGTAAGTAATGCACACCTGGGCAATACACAAGAGTTTCTTCTTTAGGACCACTTAGTTAGAGTCTCATTCAATAATAAACACCTGGGGAAGAGTTAAGAGTCTACTTTATGTAGCCACTCATTTAGTGCCTTAGTGAATAATGCACACCAGGGTAATAGTCTAGCATATTTTACATGGTAACTCATTCTGTGAATCCCTGAATGATACACACCTGGGGAATCCTCAGAATTCCATTTTATACTAACACTCATTGAGAACCTTAATAATTCATAATGAAGCCATAGTCAGGTGTCTATTCTATATGGACTCTTATTCAAAGTTTCAGTGAATAATGAACATCTATGGACTAATCAGGATGCTGTTTAAGATAGCCAGGAATTAAGTGACTTCCTGAATGATACACACCTTGGTAACAGAGAGGAATCTATTTCATATGAACCTTAATTCTGGGTATCGCTGAGTAATACACACCTGGAGAAGTGTTAGGAGTCTATTTGGTATGGATACTCATACCTAACCTGTTTGAATAATGCACACATACAGAATAATGAGGAGTCTATGTCATACGGCTACTAATTCAGAGAAACAGTGAATAACGCACATGTGGAGTAATGAGTAGTCTGTTGCATATGGCCCCTCTTTCTCAGCCTCAGTTAATATTACACACTTGTGATATAATCTGCCGTCTATTTTTAATGGCCACTCATTCAGAGAATCACTGAATAATGCACTCCTTCGGAATAGTCAGAAATCCTTTTCCTATTGCTTCTCATTGAGAGCCTTACTAAATGTACAAACCTGGGAAAATAGTCAGGATTTACTTCTATTTTCTCATTCAGAGTCTCACTAAGTAATGCACACCTGTGGAACACTCAGGAGACGTTTTCATGTGGCCTCTCATTCGGAGTATCACTGAATAATGTGGTGTACTCAGGTGTCTATTTTATGTAGACACATATTTAGAGCCTCAGCGAATAAGACAGACCCTTGCTGTAGTAAGGCATCTAATTTATATGGCCACATCTTCTGAGCCTCACTGCATAATACACACCTGGAGAATAATTTGAAGTCTATTTTTGATGGTAATTCATTCAGAGCCTCGGTGAATAATGCACACCTGTGGAGTAGCCAGGAGTCTATTTCATTTGGATACTCATTCGTAACCTCAGTTGTAATATGCACATGTGAATTAGTCAGAATTTCATTTCATATGGCCACTGACTTGAAACCTCAGTGAATAATGCACAAATGTAAGGTACTCAGCATTCTGTTTTATATAGAAACGTAATCAGAGATTTACTGAATAATACAAATATTTAAGAGAGACAACATCCTGTTTTATATGGTCACACAAGAATAGCTTCACTGAGTAATACACACCTGGGGAAGTGATAGGAGTCTACTTTATATAGCCTATCATTTACAGACTCAGCGAATAATAGACACTCCTGTGGACTATTCAGGAAACAATTTCATATGGCCAAGGTTTCAGAGCCTCAGTGAATAATACATACCTGGGAAATAATCCAGACGCTATTACATATGGCATCTATTTCAGAGCTTCATTGAATAAGGAGAACCAGTATTGTCATCAGAAATTTATTTTGTATAGCCACATATTCAGAGCCTATATAAATAACATATGCCTTGGGGAAAGTAAGGAAACAATTTTATAAAACCACTCAATTAGTTCCGAATGAGAAAATGCAGACCTGAAGAATTTTCAGGAGTCTTTTTATAATGGCCACTCATTCAGAGCCTCAAAGATTAATAGAGACCTATGAAAAATCAGGAGTGTATTTCCCATGGCCACTTATTCAGAGCCTCACTGAAGAATCATATGTATCTGCAAAATACTCAGCATTTGATTATATCTTGTCACTTAGTCAAAGAGTCACTGAATAATGCACACCTGGGGAATACTCTGGAGACTATTTGATATGACCGTTCACCAAGAGGCTCAGTGGAAAAGGCAGAGCTCAGAAAAAGGCAAGAGGATAGAGTAAGGAGTCTATTTTATCTGGTCACTCGTTCAGAATCTCACTGAAAATTACACACCTTGGTAATAGTCAGAGTCCAAGTCCTATTTGCCAATAAGTCACAGCATTACTGAATAATGCACAATGGGGAAATAGTAAGACGTCTATTTTATATGGCCTCTAATTTAGAGTTTCAGTGTTTAATAAACAGCTGCTGAATAGACAGGATCCTATTTAAGGTAGCCCCAAATTAAGCAGCTACATGAATGATACACACATGTGTAATAGTCAGGAGAGTATTTGATATGGACACTCATACAAAACCTCTTCGAATACTGTACATGGGTGAATAATCACTAGTCTATTTCAGAAGATAACTTCTTTTTTATTTTAATTTTTATTGCATTATAGGTTTGGGGGTACATGTGCAGAACGTGCAAGATAGTTGCATAGGTACACATATGGCAGTGTGCTTTGCTGCCTTCCTCCCCTTCACCCACACTTGGTAGTCATCACCAGGTCATCCCCCCCAGCCCCCCCCCCCCGCTGTCCCTCCCCCATTCCCTCCAACAGTCCCCAGTGTATAGTAGACCGCCTCTCTGTGTCCATGTGTTCTCATTTTTCTCACCCACCTATGAGTGAGTATATGCGGTATTTCTTTTCTTGTTCTTCTGTCAGTTTGCTGAGAATGATGTTCTCCAGATTCATCCATGTCCCTACAAAGGACACAAACTCATCATTTTTGATTGCTGCATAATATTCCATGGTGTATATGTGCCACATTTTACCAGTACAGTCTACCATCGTTGGGCATTTGGGTTGGTTCCAGGTCCTTGCTATTGTAAACAGTGCTGCAATGAACATTCGTGTGCATGTGTCCTTATAGTAAAACGATTTATAGTCCTTTGGATAGATACCCAGAAATGGGATTGCTGGGTCAAATGAAATTTCTATTTCTAGGTCCCTGAGGAATCGCCACACTGTCTTCCACAATGGTTGAACTAATTTACACTCCCACCAACAGTGTAAGAGTGTTCCTATTTCTCCACATCCTCTCCAGCATCTGCTGTCTCCAGATTTTTTAATGATCGCCATTCTAACTGGTGTGAGATGGTATCTCAATGTGGTTTTGATTTGCATCTCTCTAATGACCAATGATGATGAGCACTTTTTCATATGTTTCTTGGCCTCATGTATGTCTTCTTTTGTAAAGTTTCTGTTCATATCCTTTGCCCATTTTTGAATGGACTTGTTTGTTTTTTTCCTGTAAATCTGTTTGAGTTCTTTGTAAATTCTGGATATCAGCCCTTTGTCAGATGTGTAAACTGCAAAGATTTTTTTCCCATTCTGATGGTTGCTGATTCACTCTAGTGACTGTCTCTTTTGCCGTGCAGAAGCTGTGGAGTTTGATAAGGTCCCATTTGTCTATTTTGGCTTTTGTTGCCAATGCTTTTGTTGTTTTGGTCATGAAGTCCTTGCCTACTCCTATGTCCTTAATGGTTTTGCCCAGATTTTCTTCTAGGATTTTTATGGTGTCAGGTTTTACATTTAAGTCTTTAATTCATCTGGAGTTAATTTTAATGTAAGGTGTCAGGAAGGGGTCCAGTTTCTTCTTTCTGCACATGGCTAGCCAGTTTTCCCAACACCCTTTATTAAACAGGGAATCCTTTCCCCATTGCCTGTTTTTGTCTGGTTTATCAAAGATAATATGGTTGTAGATATTTTGTGTTGCCTCCGATGCTTCTGTTCTGTTCCATTGGTCTATATCTCTGTTTTGGTACTAGTACCATGCTGTTTTGATTACTGTAGCCTTGCAGTATAGTTTGAAGTCTGGTAGCGTGATGCCTCCCGCTGTGTTCTTTTTGCTTAGAATTGACTTGGCTATGCGGGCTCTTTTTTGGTTCCATATGAAATTCATGGTGGTTTTTTCCAGTTCTGTGAAGAAATTCAATGGTAGTTTGATGGGAATAGCATTGATTTTGTAAATTACTTTGGGCAGTATAGCCATTTTCACGATATTGATTCTTTCTAACCACGAGCATGGAATGTTTCTCCATCTGTTTGTGTCCTCTCTTATTTCGTTGAGCAGTTGTTTGTAGTTTTCCTTAAAGAGGTCCCTTACATTCCTAGTGAGTTGTATTCCTAGGTATTTTATTTTCTTTGTAGCAATTGTGAATGGCAGTTCGTTCTTGATTTGGTTCTCTTTAAGTCTGTTATTGGTGTATAGGAATGCTTGTGATATTTGAACATTGATTTTATATCCTGAGACTTTGCTGAATTTGCTTATCAGTTGCAGGAGCTTTTGGGCTGAGGTGATGGGGTCTTCTAGTTTTACTATCATGTCGTCTGCAAATAGAGACAATTTGGCTTCCACATTTCCTATTTGAATACACTTTATTTCTTTTTCTTGCCTGATTGCTCTGGCTAGAACTTCCAGTACTATGTTGAATAGAAGTGGTGAGAGAGGGCATCCTTGTCTAGTGCCAGATTTCAAAGAAAATGCTTCCAGTTTTTGCCCATTCAGTATGATATTGGCTGTTGGTTTGTCGTAAATAGCTTGTATTACTTTGAGATATGTTCCATCAATACCAAGTTTATTGAGGGTTTTTAGTATAAAGGGCTGTTGAATTTTGTCAAATGCCTTCTCTGCGTCAATTGAGATAATCATGTGGTTTTTGTTTTTGCTTCTGTTTATGTGGTGAATTACATTTATAGACTTGCGTATGTTGAACCAGCCTTGCATCCCTGGGATGAATCCTACATGATCATGATGGATAAGTTTTTTAATGTGCTGTTGCAATCGGTTTGCCAGTATTTTATTGAAGATTTTTGCATCTATGTTCATCATGGATATTGGCCTGAAGTTTTCTTTTCTTGTTGAGTCTCTGCCAGGTTTTGGTATCAGGATGATGTTGGTCTCATAAAATGATTTGGAAAGGGTTCCCTCTTTTTGGATTATTTGGAATAGTTTCAGAAGGAATGGTACCAAATCCTCCTTGTGTGTCTGGTAGAATTCAGCTGTGAACCCATCTGGACCTGGGCTTTTTTTGTGTGGTAGGCTCTTAATTGCCACCTCAACTTCATACCTTGTTATTGGTCTATTCATAGTTTTGGCTTCCTCCTGGTTTAGTCTTGGGCTGACACAGGCGTCCAGCAATTTATCCATTTCTTCCTGATTTACTAGTTTATGTGCATAGAGTTGTTTGTAGTATTCTCTGATGATGGTTTGAATTTCTGTGGAATCTGTGGTGATTTCCCTTTATCGTTTTTTATTGCATCTATTTGGTTGTTCTCTCTTTTCTTTTTTATCAGTGTGGCTAGTCGTGTGTCTATTTTGTTGATCTTTTCGAAAAACCAGCTCTTAGATTTATTGATTTTTTGAAGGGTTTTTCTTGTCTCTATCTCCTTCAATTCTGCTCTGATCTTAGTTATTTCTTGTCTTCGGCTAGGTTTTGAGCTTTTTTGATCTTGCTCCTCTAGCTCTTTCATTTTTGATGATAGGGTGTTAATTTTGGATCTCTCCACTCTTCTCATGGGAGCACTTATTGCTATATATTTTCCTTTACAGACTGCTTTAAATGTGTCCCAGAGATTCTGGTACGTTGTGTCTTCGTTCTCGTTGGCTTCAAAGAACTTCTTTATTTCTGCCTTCATTTCATTGTTTATCCAATCAACATTCAAGAGCCAGTTGTTCCGTTTCCATGAAGCTGTGCGGTTCTGAGTTATTTTCTGAATTCTGAGTTCCAACTTGATTGCACTATGGTCTGAGAGACTGTTTGTTATGATTTCAGTTGTTTTGTATTTGCTAAGGAGTGCTTTACTTCCAATTATGTGGTCAATTTTGGAGTAGGTGTGATGTGGTGCTGAGAAGAATGTATATTCTGTGGTTTTGGGGTGAAGAGTTCTGTAAATGTATATCAGGTTTCCTTGTTCCAGGTCTGAGTTCAAGTCCTGGATATCCTTGTTAATTTTCTGTCTGGTTGATCTGTCTGCTATTTACAGTGGAGTGTTAAAATCTCCCACTATTATTGTGTGGGAGTCTAAGTCTCTTTGTAAATCTTTAAGAACTTGCCTTATATATCTGGGTGCTCCTACATTGGGTCCATATATATTTAGAATAGTTATCTCTTCTTGTTGTATTGATCCTTTTACCATTATGTAGTGACCTTCTTTGTCCTTTTGATCTTTGTTTCTTTAAAGTCTATTTTATCAGAGATGATAATTGCAACTCCTGCTTTTTTTGCTCTCCATTTGCTTGGTAAATCTTCCTCCATCCTTTTATTTTGAGCCTTTGTGTATCTTTGTATGTGAGGTGGGTTTTCTGGATACAGCACACCGATAGGTTTTGTTTTTTTATCCAATTTGCCAGTCTGTGTCTTTTGATTGGTGCATTTAGCCCATTTACATTCAGGGTTAATATTGTTATGTGTGAATTTGATACTGCCATTTTGATGCTAGCTGGCTGTTTTGCCTGTTGGTTCATGTACATTCTTCATTTTGTTGATGGTCTTTAGCATTTGGTATGCTTTTAGGATGGCTGGAACTGGTTGTTTCTTTCTATGTGTACTGCCTCTTGGAGGAGCTCTTGTAAAGCAGGCCTAGTGGTGACAAAATCTCTGAGTACTTGCTTGTTCGTGAAGGATTTTATTTTTCATTCACTTATGAAGCTCAGTTTGGCTGGATATGAAATTCTGGGTTGAAAGTTCTTTTCTTTAAGAATGTTGAATATTTGCCCCCACTCTCTGCTGGCTTGTAGACTCTCTGCCTGAGAGATCTGCTGTTAGTCTGATGGGCTTCCCTTTGTGGGTGACCCGACCTTTCTCTCTGACTGCCCTTAGTATTTTCTCCTTCGTTTCAACCCTGGTGAATCTGACGATTATGTGCCTTGGGGTTGCTCTTCTTGCAGAGTATCTTTGTGGTGTTCTCTGTATTTCCTGGAGTTGAGTATTGACCTGTGTTGCTAGGTTGGGGAAATTTTCCTGGATAATATCCTGAAGAGTGTTTTCCAGCTTGGATTGATTCTCTTTGTCACATTCTGGTACACCTATCAAACCTAGGTTGGGTCTCTTCACATAGTCCCACATTTCTTTGAGATTTTGTTCATTCCATTTTGTGCTTTTTTCTTTAATCTTGGTTTCTCGTTTTATTTCATTGAGTTGATCTTCAACTTCTGATATTCTTTCTTCAGCTTGGTCAATTCGGCTGTTGAAACTAGTGCATGCTTCGCGAAGTTCTCGTGTTGTGTTTTTCAGCTCCTTCAATCCATTCATATTCCTCTCTAAGTTTTCCATTCTTGTTATCAATTCCTCGAATCTTTTTTCTAATCTTTTTTCAAGGTTCTTAGTTTCTTTGCACTGGTTTAGAATATGTTCCTTTAGCTCACTGAAGTTTCTCATTATCCACTTTCTGAAGTCTGATTCCGTCATTTTGTCGCATTCATTCTCCGTCCAACTTTGTTTCCTTGCTGGTGAGGAGTTTTGGTCCTTTTTTGGAGGTGAGGTGTTTTGGTTTCGGGTGTTTTCCTCCTTTTTGCGCTGGTGTCTTCCCATCTTTATGGATTTATCCGCCTGTCGTCTTAGTAGTTGCTGATTTTTCAATTGGGTCTCTGTGTTGACACTGAGATTGTTGATGATGAAGTATTTCTGTTACTTAGTTTTCCCTCTAATGGTCTATCCCCTCTGCTGTATGAGTGCTGAGGTCCACTCCAGGCCCTGTTTGTCTGGGGTATACCTGCAGCAGCTGCGGAACAGTGAGGGATGATACCAGTTTCTTTTTCTGCTGCCCTTGTTCCAGAATGATGCCAGCCAAATGTCAGTCTGATTAGTCCTTTTCTGGGGTGACTCCTTGGATATACAGGGGTCAGGGAGCTGCTTGAGGAGACAGTCTCTGCCTTATAGGAGCTCCAGTGCTGAGCTGTGAGCTCCGTTGTTCATTCAGTGTTGTTGGGAGGTTGTTTATGTCTGCTGCATTAGAACTCGTTAAACACCACCTTTTTTTTCACCCTTAGATGCTCTGTCTCAGGGAGTTGGGGCTTTCTTTATGAGTATCTGTTGCACTGTCCTACTCCACTAGGCGGCAGTCTATTCACTATTTGCCTGCCGGGGCTCTGACCTGCTAGCGTGGGTCCACCCTGTTGCTGCCTGGCGGAGTCTCTCTGTTATGGCAGGTTGCCTCGGCAACGGCAGGCTGCATCAGAACAGGGCAGTACTTCAGTGGGGGTGCACTGTGTCAGAGATGGTGGACGAGCCTCCCTCACCGGGCTGCACCATCCTAGATTCCGGCAGCAAAACTCTCAGCCCCAGGTGCCTCCAGTCGCCGCCCTGCTTGTCCCCATGAGTGTGGGACCTGCCGGGCCCGATCACCCAGCTCCCTGCCTCAGAGTCCGTCCTCTCTCTCTCTCTCTCTTCCTCTCCCCAAGCTGAAAGGTCGACTCTCTCACTGGCGCCCCAGTAGCCTGCTGATAGGGCACTGGGATCCGTGCGATCTCCCGTGCCGCTGCCCACTACCCCGGCTCAGATCACGCTTCGCAGGAAACTCCTGGTCTGGCTCATTGTCCAAGTCCCGTTCAATCAGATGGACATGCCAATCTGCCCTTCCAAATCTCAGATTGCTGGTTCAACAGGGCACCCAGACCAGTGAGTTCCGCGCCGGGTCCCGCTGCGGCGCCGGCCAAAGAGGCAGCAGGAGCCGGCTGCGTTAGCCAGCTGCACTAGGGTCCAGTGTCTCTCCCACACCTGGGACATTCAACACTCTGTGGGCATAAAAGGTCCATCCGAGAATGTAGCTAGAACTCACCCTCTGTGCCTTCACCAAGAGCTGCAATCCTGAGTCGCTTCTACAACGCCATCTTGCCTCCTCCCGGTAACTTGTTTAGAGAATCAAAAAGTAACGCACTCCTGTGGAGTAAAATGGGGTCTACCTCATAAGGCCACTCTTTCAGTGAATAATATGTATATCTGATAAGTCAGGAATCTCTTTCACATGGACACTCCTTCATGTAATCAGTGAATAATACTTCCCACAGAAATCATCAAGGGTCTACCTCAAATGGCTTCACATCAGAGTCTCTGTAAGTAATGCACACCTGGGCAATACACAAGAGTTTCTTTTTTAGGCCCACTTAGTCAGAGTCTCATTCAATAATAAACACCTGGGGAAGGGTTAAGAGTCTACTTTATGTAGCCACTCATTTAGTGCCTCAGTGAACAATGCACACCAGGGTAATAGTATAGCATATTTTACATGGCCACTCATTCTGTGAATCCCTGAATAATACACACCTGGGGAATCCTCAGAATTTCATTTCATACTACCACTCATTGACAAACTTATTGAATAATTTGCAATGAAGCAATAGTCAGGTGTCTATTCTATATGGCCTCTCATTCAAAGTTCAAGTGAATAATACACATCTATTGAGTAATCAGGATGCTGTTTAAGATAGCCACGAAATAAGTGACTTCCTGAATGATACACACCTTGGTAACAGAAAGGAGTCTATTTCATATGAACTCTAAGTCTGGGTATCGCTTTGTAATACATGCCTGGCGAAGTGTCAGGGGTCTATTTGGTATGGATACTCATAAAAACTGTTTGAATAATGCACACATAGAGAATAAGGAGGAGTCTATGTCATATGGTTACTCATTCAGAGAAACAGGGAATAACCCACATGTGGAGTAATGAGAAGTCTGTTGCATATGGCCCCTCTTTCTCGGCCTCAGTTAATTGTACAGTCTTGTGATACAACCTGCCATCAAATTTTTATGGCCACACATTCAGAGAATCACTGAATAATGTACTCCTTCGGAATAGTCAGAAGTCTCTTTTTTTTCTTCTTTTTAGAAAACGTTTCCTCCTTTTTCTTTTTTTTTTAATTTTTATTGCATTATAGGTTTTGGGGTACATGTGCAGAACGTGCAAGATAGTTGCATAGGTACACACATGGCAGTATGCTTTGCTGCCTTCCTCCCCTTCACCCACACTTGGTATTCATCCCCAGGCTATACCCCAGGCCCCCCCGCTGTCCCTCTTCCATTTCCCCCAACAGTCTCCAGTGTATAGTAGACCACCTCTCTGTGTCCATGTGTTCTCATTTTTCTCAGCCACCTATGAGTGAGTATATGCGGTATTTCTTTTTCTGTTCTTGTGTCAGTTTGCTGAGAATGATGTTCTCCAGATTCATCCATGTCCCTACAAAGGACACAAACTCATCATTTTTGATTGCTGCATAATATTCCATGGTGTATATGTGCCACATTTTCCCAGTCCAGTCTAACATCGTTGGGCATTTGGGTTGGTTCCAGGTCCTTGCTATTGTAAACAGTGCTGCAATGAATATTCGTGTGCATGTGTTTTTATAGTAGAACGATTTATAGTCTTTTGAATAGATACCCAGTAATGGGATTGCTGGGTCAAATGGAATTTCTATTTCTAGGTCCCTGAGGAATCGCCACACTGTCTTCCACAATGGTTGAACTAATTTAGACCCCCACCAACAGTGTAAGAGTGTTCCTATTTCTCCACATCCTCGCCAGCATCTGCTGTCTCCAGATTTTTTAATGATCGCCATTCTAACTGGTGTGAGATGATATCTCAATGTGGTTTTGATTTGCATCTCTCTAATGACCAATGATGATGTGCACTTTTTCATATGTTTGTTGGCCTCATGTATGTCTTCTTTTGTAAAGTTTCTGTTCATATCCTTTGCCCATTTTTGAATGGGCTTGTTTGTTTTTTTTTCTGTAAATCTGTTTGAGTTCTTTGTAAATTCTGGATATCAGCCCTTTTTCAGATGTGTAAACTGCAAAGATTTTTTCTCATTCTGATGGTTGCCGATTCCCTCTAGTGACTGTTTCTTTTGCTGTGCAGAAGCTGTGGAGTTAGATAAGGTCCCATTTGTCTATTTTGGCTTTTGTTTCCAATGCTTTTGGTGTTTTGTTCATGAAGTCCTTGCCTACTCCTACGTCCTGAACGGTTTTGCCTAGATTTTCTTCTAGGGTTTTAATGGCGTCAGGTCTTACATTTAAGTCTTTAATTCTTCTGGAGTTAATTTTAGTGTAAGGTGTCAGAAAGAGGTCCAGTTTCTGCTTTCTGCACATGGCTAGCCAGGTTTCCCAACACCATTTATTAAATAGGGAATCCTTTCCCCATTGCCTGTCTTTGTCTGGTTTATCAAAGATAATATGGTTGTAGATATGTTGTGTTGCCTCCGATGTTTCTGTTCTGTTCCATTGGTCTATATCTCTGTTTTGGTACCAGTACCATGCTGTTTTGATTACTGTAGCCTTGTAGTATAGTTTGAAGTCTGGTAGCGGGATGCCTCCCGCTGTGTTCTTTTTGCTTAGAATTGACTTGGCTATGCGGGCTCTTTTTTGGTTCCATATAAAATTCATGGTGGTTTTTTCCAGTTCTGTGAAGAAATTCAATGGTACTTTAATGGTTATAGCATTGAATGTGTAAATTAGATTGGGCAGTATAGCCATTTTCACAATATTGATTCTTCCTAACCACGAACATGAAATGTTGCTCCATCTGTTTGTGTCCTCTCTTATTTCATTGAGCAGTGGTTTGTAGTTTACCTTAGAGAGGCCCCTTACATTCCTAGTGAGTTGTATTCCTAGGTATTTTATTTACTTTGTAGCAATTGTGAATGGCAGTTCGTTCTTAATTTCGTTATCTTTAAGTCTGTTATTGGTGTATAGGAATGCTTGTGATTTTTGCACATTGATTTTATATCCTGAGACTTTGCTGAAGTTGCTTATCAGTTGCAGGAGCTTTTGGGCTGAGGTGATGGGGTCTTCTAGGTATACTATCATGTCGTCTGCAAATAGAGACAATTTGGCTTCCACCTTTCCTATTTGAATACCCTTTATTTCTTTTTCTTGCCTGATTGCTCTGGCTAGAACTTCCCGTACTATGTTGAATAGAAGTGGTGAGAGAGGGCATCCTTGTCTAGTGCCAGATTTCGAAGGCAATGCTTCCAGTTTTTGACTATTAAGTATGATAATGGCTGTTGGTTTGTCGTAAATAGCTTGTATTACTTTTAGATATGTTCCATCAATAACAAGTTTATTGAGGGCTTTTAGCATAAAAGGCTGTTGAATTTTGTCAAATGCCCTCTCGGCATCGATTGAGATAATCATGTGGCTTTTGTTTTTGCTTCTGTTTATGTCGTGGATTACATTTATAGACTTGCGTATGTTGAACCAGCCTTGCATCCCTGGGATGAATCCTACTTGATCATGATGGATAAGTTTTTTAATGTGCTGTTGCAATCAATTTGCCAGTATTTTATTGAAGATTTTTGTGTCTATGTTCATCATGGATATTGGCCTGAAGTTTTCTTTTCTTGTTGAGTCTCTGTCAGGTTTTGGTATCAGGATGATTTTAGTCTCATAATATGATTTGGGAAGGGTTCCCTCTTTTTGAATTATTTGGAATAGTTTCAGAAGAAATGGTACCAGATCCTCTTTGTGTGTATGGTAGAATTGAGCTCTGAAGCCATCTGGACCTGGGCTTTTTTTGTGTGGTAGGCTCTTAATTGCTGCCTGAACTTCTGACCTTTTTATTGGTCTATTCATAGTTTCGGCTTCCTCCTGGTTTAGGCTTGGGAGGACACAGTCCTCCAGGAATTTATCCATTTCTTCCTGATTTACTAGTTTGTGTGCATAGAGTTTTTTGTAGCATTCTCTGATGATGGTTTGAATTTCTGTGGAATCTGTGGTGATTTCCCCTTTGTCATTTTTTATTGCATCTGTTTGGCTGTTCTCTCTTTTCTTTTTTATCAGTCTGGCTAGTGGTCTGTCTATTTTGTTGATCTTTTCAAAAAACCAGCTCTTAGATTTATTGATTTTTTGAAGGGTTTTTCGTGTCTCTATCTCCTTCAGTTCTGCTGTGATCTTAGTTATTTCTTGTCTTCGGCTATGTTTTGAGATTTTTGATCTTGCTCTTCTAGCTCTTCAATTTTGACGATAGGGTGTCAATTTTGGATCTCTCCACTCTTCTCATGTGGGCAATTATTGCTATATATTTTCCTCTACAGACTGCTTTAAATGTGTCCCAGAGATTCTGGTACGTTGTGTCTTCATTCTCGTTGGTTTCAAAGAACTTCTTTATTTCTGCCTTCATTTCATTGTTTATCCAATCAACATTCAAAAGCCAGTTGTTCAGTTTCCACGAAGCAGTGCAGTTCTGAGTTATTTTCTGAATTCTGAGTTCCAACTTGATTGCACTATGGTCTGAGAGACTGTTATGATTTCAGTTGTTTTGCATTTGCTGAGGAGTGCTTTACTTCCAATGATGTGGTCAGTTTTGCAGTACGTGTGATGTGGTTCTGAGAAGAATGTATATTCTGTGGATTTGGAGTAGAGAGTTCTGTAAATATCTATCAGCTTTGCTTGTTCCAGGTCTGAGTTCAAGTCCTGGATATCCTTGTTAATTTTCTGTCTGGTTGATCTGTCTGCTATTGACAGTGGAATGTTAAAGTCTCCCACTATTATTGTGTGGGAGTCTAAGTCTCTTTGTAAGTAATTAAGAACTTGCCTTATATATCTAGGTGCTCCTATATTGGGTCCATATATATTTAGAATCGTTAGCTCTTCTTGTTTTATCAATCATTTTACCATTATGTAATGACCTTCTTTGTCCCTTTTGATTTTGTTGCTTTAAAGTCTATTTTATCAGAGATGAGAATTGCAAATTTTGCTTTTTTTTTGCTCTCTATTTGCGTGGTTAGTTTTCCTCCATCCTTTTATTTTGAGCCTTTGTGTATCTTTGCATGTGAGGTGGGTTTCCTGGATACAGCACACTGAAGGGTTTTGTTTTTTTATCCAATTTGCCAGTCTGTGTCTTTTGATTGGTGCATTTAGCCCATTTACATTCAGGGTTAATATTGTTATGTATGAATTTGATAGTGCCATTTTGATTCTAGCTGGCTGTTTTGCCTGTTGGTTCATGTACATTCTTGATTTTGTTGATGGTCTTTAGCAATTGGTATGCTTTTAGGATGGCTGGAACTGGTTATTTTTTCTATGTGTAGTGCCTCTTTCTGGAGCTCTTGTAAAGCAGGCCTAGTGGTGACAAAATCTCTGAGTACTTGCTTGTTCGTGAAGGATTTTATTTTTCCTTCACTTATGAAGCTCAGTTTGGCTGGATATGAAATTCTGGGTTGAAAGCTCTTTTCTTTAAGGATGTTGAATTTTGGCCCCCACTCTCTTCTGGCTTGTAGTGTCTCTGCCGAGAGGTCTGCTGTTAGTCTGATGGGCTTCCCTTTGTGGGTGACCCGACCTTTCTCTCTGGCTGCCCTTAGTATTTTCTCCTTCATTTCAACCCTGGTGTATCTGAGGATTATGTGCCTTGAGGTTGCTCTTATTGCGGAGTATCTTTGTGGTGTTCTCTGTATTTCCTGGAGTTGAGTATTGACCTGTCTTGCTAGGTTAAGGAAATTTTTCTGGATAATATCCTGAAGAGTGTTTTTCAGCTTGGATTCATTCTTTTCATCACATTCTGTTACACCTATCAAACGTAGGTTGGGTATGTTCACATCGTTCCACATTTCTTGGAGATTTTGTTCATTCCTTTTTGTACTTTTTTCTTTAATGTTGGTTTCTCGTTTTATTTCATTGATTTGATTTTCAATTTTTGATATTCTTTCTTCTGCTTCGTCAATTCGGCTGTTGAAACTTGTGCATGCTTCGCGAAATTCTCGTGTTGTGTTTTTCAGCTCCTTCAATTCATTCATATTCCTCTCTAAGTTGTCCGTTCTTGTTTCAATTCCTCGAAACTTTTTTCAAATCTTTCTCAAGGTTCTTAGGTTCTTTACACTGTTTAGTACATGTTTGTTTAGCTCACTGAAGTTTCTCATTATCCACTTTCTGAAGTCTGATTCCATCATTTCGTCACATTCATTCTCCGTCCAGCTTTGTTCCCTTTCTGGTGAGGAGTTTTAAACCTTTTTTGGAGGTGAGGTGTTTTGGTTTCGGGTGCTTTCCTCCTTTTTGCGCTGGTTTCTTCCCATCTTTTTGGATTTATCCGCCTTTCGTCTTAGTAGTTCCTGATTTTTCAATTGGTCTCTGTGTGGACGCTGTGATTGTTGATGATGAAGTATTTCTGTTAGTTAGTTTTCCCTCTAATGGTCTATCCCCTCTGCTGTATGAGTGCTGAGGTCCACTCCAGGCCCTGCTTGTCTGGGGTACACCTGTGGCAGCTGCGGAACTGTGAGGAATGATACCAGTTTCTTCTTCTGCTGTCCTTGTTCCAGAATAATGCCAGCCAATAGTCAGTCTGATTAGTCCTTTTCTGGGGTGACTCCTTGGATATACAGGGTTCAGGGAGCTGCTTGAGGAGACAGTCTATGCTTTATAGGATCTCCAGTGCTGAGCTGTGAGCTCCGTTGTTCATTCATGGTTGTTGGGAGGTTGTTTATGTCTGCTGCAATAGAACTCATAAAACACCACCCTTTTTTTCCCCCTTAGATCCTTGTCTCAGGGAGTTGGGGCTTTCTTTATGAGTATCTGTTGCACTGTCTTGCCCCACTAGGCGGCAGTCCATTCACTATTTGCCTGCTGAGGCTCTGACCTGCTAGAGCGGGTCCGCCCTGTTGCTGCTGGGCTCCCTTCTGCTGTGGAGCGCTCTTGGCTCCTGGCGGAGTCTCTCTGTTATGGCAGGTTGCCTCGGCAAAGGCAGGCTGCGTCAGTCCTGGGCAGTATTTCAGTGGGGGTGGACTGCGTCAGCAATGGTGGATGCCTCTCCCTCACCAGACTGCACCGTCCTAGATGCTGGCAGCAAAACTCTCAGCCCCAAGCACGTCCAGTCACCGCCCTGCTTGTCCCCATGAGCGTGGGACCCACCGAGCTGGATCACCCAGCTCCCAGCCTCAGAGTCCGTCCTCTGTCTCTCTCTCTTCCTCTCCCCAATCTGAAATGTTGACTCTCTCACTGGCGCCCCAGTAGCCTGCCGATAGGGCACTGGGATCCGTGCGATCTCCCGTGCCACTGCCCACTACCCCGGCTCAGATCACGCTTCCCAGGAAACTCCTGGTCTGGTTCATTGTCCAAGTCCCATTCAATCGGATGAACATGCCAATCTGCCCTTCCAAATCTCAGATTGCTGGTTCAACAGGGCACCCAGACCAGTGAGTTTCGCGCTGGGTCCTGCTGCGGCACTGGCTGAAGAGGCAGTGGGTTTCGGGGTTACCTGGCTGTGCTAGAGTCCCGTGTCTCTCCCACACCTGGGACTTTCAACGCTCTGTGGGCATAAATGGAACATCCGAGAATGCGGCTAGGACTGACCCTCTGTGCCTTCGCTGAGAGCTGCAATCCTGAGTCACCTCTATGATGCCATCTTGCTTCCTCCCCCCAGAAGTCTCTTTTTTATTGCTTCTCATTGAAAGCCTCACTAAATGTACAAACATGGGAAAATACTCAGGATTTACTTTTTTTGTTTTATTTTGTTATGTTTTGTTTTCTAATTTTTTTCTTTTTTTTCTTATTTTCAAATTTCTAAAATTTTTATTGCATTATAAGATTTGGGGTACATGTGCAGAGTGTGCAAGATAGTTGCATAGGTACACACATATCAGTGTGCTTTGCTGCCTTCCTCACCTTCACCCACACTTGGCATTTATCCCAAGGCTATCACTCCCCAGCCCGCCCCCACCGTCCCTCCCCCCTACCCCCAATAGACCCCAGTGTGTAGTAGGGGTCTCATTTTTCCCCTCCCTGTGTCCATGTGTTCTCATTTTTCTCACCCCCTATGAGTGAGAATATGCGGTAAAACTTTTTCTTTTCTTGTGTCAGTTTGCTGAGAACGATGTTCTCCAAATTCATCCATGTCCTTACAAAGGACACAAACTCTTCATTTTTGATTGCTGCTTAATATTCCATGGTGTATATGTGCCACATTTTCCCAGTCCAGTCTATCATCGATGGGCATTTGGGTTGGTTCCAGGTCTTTGCTATTGTAAACAGTGCTACAATTAACATTCGTGTGCATGTGCCCATATTGTAGAATGATTTATAGTCCTTTGGATATATACCCAGTAATGGGATTGCTGGGTCAAATGGAATTTCTATTTCTAGGTCCTTGAGCAATCGCCACACAGTCTGGCACATTGGTTGAACTAATTTACACTCCCACAAACAATGTAAGAGTTTTCCTATTTCTCCACATCCTCTCCAGCATCTGGTGTCTCCAGATATTTTAATGATCGCCGTTCTAACTGGGGTGAGATGTTATCTCAATATGGTTTTGATTTGCATCGCTTTAATGACCAGTGATGATGAGCATTTTTTCATGTGTTTGTTAGCCTCATGTATGTCTTCTTTTTTAAAGTGTCTGTTCATATCCTTTGCCCATTTTTGAATGGGCTTGTTTGTTTTTTCCTGTAAATCTGTTTGAGTTCTTTGTAAATTCCGGATATCAGCCCTTTGTCAGATGCATAAACTGCAAAGATTTTTTCCCATTCTGTTGGTTGCTGATTCACTTTAGTGACTGTTTCTTTTACCGTGCAGAAGCTGTGGCGTTTGATTAGGTCCCATTTGTCTATTTTGGCTTTTGTTGCCTATGGTTTTGATGTTTTTATCATGAAGTTCTTGCCTACTCCTATGTCTTGAATGGTTTTGCCTAGATTTTCTTCTAGGGTTTTTATGGTGTCAGGTCTTAGGTTTAAGTCTTTAATCCAGCTGGAGTTAATTTTAGTGTAAGGTGTTAGGAAGGGGTCCAGTTTCTGCTTTCTTCACATGGTCAGCCAGTTTTACCAAAATCATTTATTAAACAGGGAATCATTTCCTCATTGCTTGTTTTTGTTTGGTTTATCAAAGATTATATGGTTGTAGATATGTTGTGTCGCCTCTGATGCCTCTGTTATGTTCCATTGGTCTATATCTCTGTTTTGGTACCAGTACCATGCTGTTTTGATTACTGTAGCATTGTAGTATAATTTGAAGTCTGGTAGTGTCATTCCTCCTGCTGTGTTCTTTTTGCTTAGAATTGACTTGGCTATGCGGGCTCACTTTTGGTTAAATATGAAGTTCATGGTGGTTTTTCCAGTTCTGTGAAGAAATTCAATGGTAATTTGATGGGAATAGCATTGAATGTGTAAATTGCTTTGGGCTGTATAGCCATTTTCACGATGTTGATTCTTCCTTACCACAAACATGGAACGTTTCTCCATCTGTTTGTGTCCTCTCTTATTTCGTTGAGCAGTGGTTTGTAGTTTTTCTTGAAGAGGTCCCTTATGTTCCTTGTGAGTTGTATTCCTACATATTTTGTTTTCTTTGTAGCAATTGTGAATGGCAGTTCGTTCTTAATTTGGTTCTCTTTTAGTCTGTTATTGGTGTATAGGAAAGCTTGTGATTTTTCCACATTGATTTTATATTCTGAGACTTTGCTGAAGTTGCTTATCAGTTTCAGGAGCTTTTGGGCTGAGGTGATGGGGTCTTTTGGTATACTATCATGTCGTCTGCAAATAGAGACAATTTGGCTTCCACCTTTCCTATTTGAATACACTTTATTTCTTTTTCTTGCCTGATTGCTCTGGCTAGAACTTCCAGTACTATGCTGAATAGGAGTGTTGAGAGAGGGCATCCTTGTCTAGTGCCGGATTTCAAAGGGAATGCTTCCAGTTTTTGCCCATTCAGTATAATATTGGCTGTTGGTTTGTCATCAATAGCTTTTATTACTTTGAGATATTTTCCATCAATACCAAGTTCATTGAGGGTTTCTAGCAAAAAGGGCTGTTGAATTTTGTCAAATGCCTTCTCTGCGTCAATTAAGATAATCATGTGGTTTTTGTTTTTGCTTCTGTTTATGTGGTGAATTACATTTATTGTCTTGTGTATGTTGAACCAGACTTGCATCCCCAGCATGAATCCTACTTGGTTTTGATGGATACGTTTTTTAATGTGCTGTTGCAGTCGGTTTGCCAGTATTTTATGAAGATTTTTGCATCTATGTTCATCATGGATATTGGCCCGAAGTTTTCTTTTCTTTTTGAGTCTCTGCCGGGTTTTGGTATCAGGATAATTTTGGTCTCATAAAATGATTAGGGAATGGTTCCCGCTTTTTTAATTATTTGGAATACTTTCAGAAGGAATGGTACCAGGTCCTCTTTCTGTGTCTGGTAGAATTCAGCTGTGAACCCATCTGGACCTGGGCTTTTTTTGTGTGGTAGGCTCTTAATTGTTGCCTCAAAATCAGACCTCGTTATTGGTCTATTTGTAGTTTTCGCTTCCTCCTGGTTTAGGCTTGGGAGAACACAGGCGTCCAGAAATTTATCCATTTCTTTCTGGCTTACTAGTTTATGTACATAGAGTTGTTCATAGTATTCTCTGATGATGGTTTGAACTTCTGGGAATCTGTGGTGATTTCATCATTATCGTTTTTTATTGCATCTATTTGGTTGTTCTCTCTTTTCTTTTTTATCAGTCTTGCTAGTGGTCTGTCTATTTTGTTGATCTCTTTGAAAAACCAACTCTTGGATTTATTGATTTTTTGAAGGGTTTGTCTCATCTCTATATCCTTCAGTTCTGCTCTGATCTTAGTTATTTCTTGTCTTCTGCAAGGTTTTGAGCTTTTTTGATCTTGCTCCTCTAGCTGTTTCAATTTTGACGACAGGGTGTCAATTTTGGATCTCTCCACTCTTCACCTGTGGGCACTTATTGCTATATATTTTCCTCTACACACTGCTTTAAATGTATCCCAGAGATTCTGGTACGTTGTGTCTTCATTCTCGTTGGTTTCAAAGAACTTCTTTATTTCTGCCTTCTTTTCTTTGTTTATCCAATCAACATTGAAGAGCCAGTTGTTCAGTTTCCATGAAGCTGTGTGGTTCTGAGTTATTTTCTGAATTCTGAGTTCCAACTTGATTGCACTATGGTCTGAGAGACTGTTTGTTATGATTTCAGTTGTTTTGCATTTGCTGAGGAGTGTTTTACTTCCAATTATGTGGTCAATTTTGGAGTAGGTGTGATGTGGTGCTGAGAAGAATGTATATTCTGTGGATTTGAGGTGAAGAGTTCTGTAAATGTCTATTAGGTTTGCTTGTTCCAGGTCTGAGTTCAAGTTCTGGATACATTTGTTAATTTTCTGCTTGGTTGATCTGTCTGATATTGACAGTACAGTTTTAAAAGCTCCCACTATTATTTTGTGGGAGTTTAATTCTCTTTGTAAGACATTAAGAACTTGCCTCATATATCTGGGTGCTCCTGCATTGGGTCCATGTATATTTAGAATCGTTAGCTCTTGTTGTTGTATCGATCCTTTTACCATTATGTAATTACCTTCTTTGTCTCTTTTGATCTTTGTTGCTTCAAAGTCTATTTTATCAGACATGAGAATTGCAACTCCTGCTTTTTTTCGCTCTCAATTTGCTTGGTAAATCTTCCTCCATCCCTTTATTTTGAGACTTTGTGTATCCTTGCATGTGGGGTGGGTTCCTCGATACAGCATATGGATGGGTTTTGGCTTTTTATCCAATTTACCAGTCTGTATCTTTTGATTGGGGCATTTAGCCCATTTACATTTAGGGTTAATATTGTTATGTGTGAATTTGATACTGCCATTTTGATGCTAGCTTGCTGTTTTACCCATTGGTTCATGTACATTCTTTATTTTCTTGATGCTCTTTTCCATTTGGTATGCTTTTAGGATGGCTGGTACTGGTTGTTTCTTTCTATGTGTAGTGCCTTTTGCAGGAGCTCTTGTAAAGCATGCCTGGTGGTGACAAAATCTCTGAGTACTTGCTTGTTCGTGAAGGATTTTATTTTTTCTTCATTTATGAAGCTCAGTTTGGCTGGATATAAAATTCTGGGTTGAAAGTATTTTTCTTTAAGGATGTTGAATATTGGCCCCCACTCTCTTCTGGCTTGTAGAGTCTCTGCCGAGAGATCTGCTGTGAGTCTGATGGGCTTCCCTTTGTGGGCGACCCGACCTTTCTGTCTGACTGCCCTTAGTATTTTCTCCTTCATTTCAACCCTGGTGTATCTGACGATTATGTGCCTTTGGGTTGCTCTTCTTGCGGAGTATCTTTGTGGTGTTCTTTGTATTTCCTGGAGTTGAGTATTGACCTGTCTTGCTAGGTTGGGGAAATTTTTCTGGATAATATCCTGAAGAGTGGTTTCCTGCTTGGATTCATTCTCTTCATCACATTCTGTTACACCTATCAAACGTAGGTTGGGTCTCTTCACATAGTCCCACATTTCTTGGATATTTTGTTCATTCCTTTTTGTGCTTTTTGCTTTAATCTTGGTTTCTCGATTTATTTCATTGGGTTGATGTTCAACTTCTGATATTCTTTCTTCGTCTAGGTCAATTCGGCTGTTGAAACTTGTGCATGCTTTGCGAAGTTCTCGTGTTGTGTTTTTCAGCTCCTTCAATTCATTCATATTTCTCTCTAAGTTGTCCATTCTTGTTATCAATTCCTCGAATCTTTTTCAAATATTTTTTCAAGGTTCTTAGTTTCTTTGCACTGATTTAGAACATGTTCTTTTAGCTCAGTGAAGTTTTTTATTATCCGCTTTCTGAAGTCTGATTCCGTCATTTCGTCACACTCATTATCCATCCAGCTTTGTTCCCTTGCTAGTAAGGAGTTTTGGTTCTTTGTAGGAATTGAGGTGTTTTGGTTTCGGGTGCTTTCCTCTTTTTTGCGCTGGTTTCTTCCCATCTTTATGGATTTATCCACCTGTCATCTTAGTAGTTGCTGATTTTTCATTTGGATCTTTGTGTGGACGCTGAGATTGTTGATGATGAAGTATTTCTGTTACTTAGTTTTCCTTCTAATGGTCTAGCCCCTCTGCTGTATGAGTGCTGAGGTCCACTCCAGGCCCTGCTTCTCTGTGGTATACCTGTAGCAGCTGCAGAACAGTGAGGGATGATACCAGTTTCTTCTGCTGCTGTCTTTGTTCCAGAATGATGCCCGCCAAATGTCAGTCTGATTAATCCTTTTTTGGGGTGACTCTTTGGATATGCAGGGGTCACGGGGCTGCTTGAAGAGATGGTCTGTGCTTTATAGGAGCTCCAGTGCTGAGCTGTGAGCTCCGTTTTTCATTCAAGGTTGTTGGGAGGTTGTTTATGTCTGCTGCAACAGAACTCATAAATCACCACTCTTTTTTTTCCCCTTAGATGCTCTGTCTCAGGGAATTGGTGCTTTATGAGTATCTGTTGCACTCTCCTGCCCCACTAGGAGGCAGTCTATTTACTATTTTCCTGCTGGTGCTCTGCCCTGCTATCGTGGGTCCACCCTGTTTATGCGGGGCTCCGTTCTGCTGTGGAACACTCCCCCCTCCTGGCAGAGTCTGTCTGTTATGGCAGGTTGCCTTGGCAACGGCAGGCTGCCTCAGCCCTGGGCAGTATTTCACTAGGGGCGGATGTTGTCAGTAGTGGCGGACACCCCTCCCTCATTGAGCTGCACCGTCCTAGATACTGGCAGCAAAACTCTCAGCCCTGAGCGCCTACAATCGCTGCCCTGCATGTCCCCATGAGGGTGGGACCCGCCAAGCCCGATCACCCACCTCCCTGCATCAGAGTCAATCCTCTCTCTCTCTCTTCCTCTCCCCAAGCTGAAAGGTCGACTCTCTCACTGGCGCCCCAGTAGCCTGGCAATAGTGCACTGGGATCCTTGCGATCTCCCGTGCTGTTCCCCACTGCACAAGCTCAGATCACGCCTTTCAGGAAACTCCTGGTCTGGCTCATTGTCCAAGTCCCGTTCAATCAGATGGACATGCCAATCTGCCCTTCCAAAACCAGATTGCCGGTATAACAGGGCACCCAGACCAGTGAGTTTCATGCCGGGTCCCACTGCGGCTCTGGCCAAGGTGGCCGCGTGAGTCGGCTGTGCTAGCCGGCTGTTCTAGCGTCCCGTGTCTCTCCCACACCAGGGACTTTCATCGCTCTGTGGGCAAAAAAGGTCCATCCGAGAATGTGGCTAGGACTCACCCTCCATGCCTTCACTGAGAGCTGTAATCCTAAGTCACTTCTACGACGCCATCTTGTGAGTCCCATAATTTTTTAAATTTTTATTGCATGATAGGTTTTGGGGTACATGTGCAGAGTGTGCAAGATAGATGCTTTGGTACACACATGGCAATGTGCTTTGCTGCCTTCCTCCTCTTCACCCACACTTGCATTTATTCCCAGGCTATTTCTCCCCAGCCCCCCACTGTCCCTCCCCCCTACTCCCCAATAGACCCCAGTGTATAGTAGACCCCCTCCCTGTGTCCATGTGTTCTCATTTTTGTCACCTGCCTATGAGTGAGAATATGCGGTATTTGCTTTTTTGTTCTTGTGTCAGTTTGCTGAGAATGATGTTCTCCAAATTCATCCATGTCCTTACATAGGACACAAACTCATCATTTTTTATTGCTGCATAATATTCCGTGTTGTGTATGTGCCACATTTTCCCAATATTCGGCTCTAAATGAGTGGCTATACAAAATAGAATTCTGACTTTCCCCAAGGTGTATGTTATTCAGTTAGGCTCTGAATATATGGCTATACAAAATAGAATTCTGACTACAATACAGGTATTCTTTATTCAATGAAGCTCTGAAGAAGATGCCATATGTAATAGAATCCAGAGTATTTTCCAGGTATGTATTATTCACTGAAGTTTTGAAACTTTATCTATATAAAATTCTTTAATCACTAGTCCACAGGTGTTTATTATTGATTCTGACTCTGAATATTTTGGCATATGGAATAGACTAGTGACTATTTCAAATAGTGTATTTCTCACTCAGGCTTTGATTTTGTGGCCATATAAATAAACTAGTGTATATTCCATATGTGTGCATTATTTGCTGAGCCTGCAAATGAGAGGCTATATAAAGTAGACTCCTAACACCTCCCAAGGTGTGTATCACTAAGTGAGGCTGTTTATCTGTGACCATATGAAACCGGATGCTGTCAATCTTAAATATTTGTATTATTCATTGAATCTCTAAAAGGGTGGATATACAAAATAAACTGCTGAGTATTTTACATTTGTGCATTATTCATTGAGGTTACGAGTCAGTGGCCATATGAAATGGAATCCTGACTAATCCACACGTGCATATTAACCACTGAGGTCATGGATGAGTGTCCAAATTAAATAGCCTCATAGCTAATCCAAAGGTGTGCATTATTCACCGTGTCTCTGAATGAATATCCATCGAAAATAGACACCAAATTTTTCGCCAGCTGTGTATTATTCAGTGAGGCTCAGAAGACGTAGCCATATTAATTAGATTCCTTACTAAAGCAATGGTCTGCCTTATTCACTGAGGCTCTGAATATGTGTCTACTTGAAATAGACTGCTGACTACACCACATTATTCAGTGACTCTCTGAATAAGAGGACACATGAAAAAGTCTCCTGACTATTCCACAGGTTTGCATTGCTTACTGAGACCCTGAATGAGAAGATAAAAGTAAATCCTGACTATTTCCCCAGGTGTGTACATTTAGTGAGGCTCTCAACGAGTGGCCACAGGGAAGAGACTTCTGCCTATTCCCCAGGTGTGCATTATTCAGTGATTCTCTGAAAGAGTGGCCATAAAAGAATAGACTCCAGACTATATCACAAGTGTGTAATATGCAGTGAGGATGTGAAAGAGCGGCCATATGAAACAGACTTCTAATTACATGTGCGTTATTCTCTTTGTCTGAATGACTACACATATGACATAGACTATTCATTATTCTCCATGTGTGCATAATTCAAACAAGCTCTGTATGAGTGTCCATACCAAATACCCTCCTGACAGTTTTTCAGGTGTGTATTACTCAGCAATCCCCAGAATTAGAGTTTATATGGTATAGAATCCTACCTATCACAAAATTGTGTATCATTCAGGAAGCCAGTTAATTCGTGGCAATCTTAAACAGCGTTTTGATCACTCCACAGAAGTTCATTATTCACTGAAACGTCTATTTTATATGAGAGGCCATATAAAATAGACACCTGATTATTACTCCACTGGGAATTATTCAATAACGTTCTAAATGAGTGGTAGTATGAAATAGAATCCTGAGGATTCCCCAGGTGTGTATCATTTAGGGAGGCACAGAATGAGTGGCCATATACAAAATGCTCGATTATTGACCTATTGTGCATTACTCACTGAAGCTCTAAATGTATGGCTACATAAAGTAGACTCTTAACACTTCCCCAGGTGTGTATTATTAAATGAGACTCTAAGTGGGCATAAAAAAACTCTTGTGTATTACCCAGGTGTGAATTAATTACAGAGACTCTGAATGTGTAGCCATTTGAAGTAGACCCTTGAATATTTCTGAGGACAGTATTATTCACAGAGGTCCTGAACGAGTGGCCATGTGAAAGAGATTCCTGACTTATCAAATATACATATTATTCACTGAAACACTGAAAAAGTGGCCTTATGAAATAGACCCCATTTTACTCCACAGGTGTGCATTATTTTTAGACTCTCCAAACTAATCACTGTATGAAATAGACTAGTGATTACTCCCCACATGTGCAGTATTTGAAGAGTTTCTGTATGAGTGTACATATCAAATAGTGTCCTGACTATCACACATGTGTATCATTCACGGAGCTGCTTAATTTGGGACTACCTTAAATAGAGTCCTGACTTCTCCACAGCTCTTTATTAAGCACTGAACCTCTGAATGAGAGGCCATATGAAGTAGACTCCTTAATATTGCCCCATTGTGCATTATTTGGTAATGCTGTGATTGAGTGGCCATATGGCGTGGACTCTGGCTATTCCCAAGGTGTGTATACTTATGTGAGTTTCTGAACGATGGGCCACACAAAATGGACTCCTTATTCTATCCTCTTGACTATTTCTTAGCTGTGCTTTTTCCACTGAGTCTCTGGGTGAACAGTCATATCAAATATTCTCCAGATTATTTCCCAAGTGTGCATTACTCAGTGAGTCTCTGAATAAGTTGCTATATATAATAGAATCCTGAGTATTTTCCAGATACATATTGTTTTTCACTGAGGTTCTGAGTAAGTAGCCATGTGAAATACACTCCTAAATTTTTCATAGGTTCGTGTTATTCTATAAGGCTCTTAATGTGTGGCCATAAAATAGAGATTCCGGAATACTCCTCAGGTGTGCGTTTTTACATTTGGCTCTAAATGAGTGGCTATACAAAATAGAATCATGACATTCCACAATGTGTATGTTATTCAGTTAGACTCTGAATATGTGGCTACACGAAATAGAATTCTGACTACAATACAGGTGTTCCTTATTCAAGGAAGCTCTGAAATAGATGCCATATGTAATAGCGTCCTGAGTATTCCTCAGGTATGTATTATTTACTGAGGCTCTGAAACTTTGGCCATATAAAATTGTTTCCTGACTAGTCTACAGGTGTGTATTATTGACTCTGACTCTGAATTTTTTGGCATATGGAATAGACTAGTGACGACTCAAAAGTTGTGTATTACTCACTCAGACATTGATTTTGTTGCCATATTAAATACACTAGTTTTTATTTTACACGTTTATATTATCTGCTGAGGCTGTAAATGAGAGGCTATATAAAGTAGACATTTTACACTTCCCGAGATGTGTATTACATAGTGAGGTTCTTATTGTGTGACCAAATGAAACAGGACGCTGTCTACGTTAAACATTTGTATTATTTAGTAAATTTCTGAATGAGTGTCTATAAGAAATAGACTGTTGAGTAATTTAGGTTTGTGCGTTATTTACAGATGTTACTAGTCAGTGGTCATATGAAATAAAATTCTGACTAATCCACACGTGCATATTATCTTCTGAGGCTATTAATGATTGTCCAAATAAAACAGACTCCTGGCTACTCCACAGGAGTGCATTATTAACCAAAGGTCTGAATGAATGTTCATCGATAATGGACTCCAATTTATTCTCCAGGTGTGTATTATTCAAAGAGGTTCAGAAGATGTGGCCATATTAATTAGATTCCTTACTAGAGTAAGGGTCTGTCTTATTCACTGAGGCTCTGAATATGTGTCTACATGAAATAGACTCCTGACTACAGGACATAATTCAGTGACACTCAGAATGAGGGTCCACATGAATAAGTCTTCAGAGTATTCCAAAGATGTGCATTATTTAGTGAGAGTCTGAATGAGGGGATACAAGTAAATCCTGACTATTTCCTCTGGTGTGTACATTTAGTGAGCCTCTCAATTAGTGGCCATAGGAAAGAGACTTCTGACTACTCCAGGGGTGTGCATTATTCAGTGATACTCTGAATGAGTGGCTGTAAAAAATAGACTCCAGACTATATCACAAGTGTGTATTATTCAGTGAGGCTGAGATAGAGGGGCCATATGAAACAGACTTCTAATTACTCCACATGTGCATTATTCACTGTTTGTCTGAATTAGTAGCCATATGACATTTACTTCTCATTATATCCCACGTGGGCATTATTCAAACAGGTTCTGCATAAGTGTCCATACCAAATAGAATCCTGACACTCCACCAGGTGTATATTATTCAGCAATACCCAAAATTAGAGCTTATATAAAATGCACTCCTGACTATCCCCCAGGTGAGTATCAATCAGAAAGGCAATTAATCCGTGGCAATCTTAAACAGCATCCTGATTACTCCATAGGAGTTTATCATTCACTGAAACTTTGAATGAGAGGCCATATCATATAAAACCAAAAGAGAGCCCGCATAGCCAAGTCAATTCTAAGCAAAAAAAACACAGTGAAAGGCATCACACTACCAGACTTCAAACTACACTACAAGGCTACAGTAATCAAAAGAGCATGGTACTGGTACCAAAACAGAGATATAGACCAAAGGAACAGAACAGAGGCATCAGAGGTAACACAACATATCTACAACCATATAATCTTTGATAAACCAGACAAAAACAAGCAATGGGGAAAGGATTCCCTGTTTAATAAATGGTGTTGGGAAAACTGGCTAGCCATGTGCACAAAGCAGAAACTGGACCCCTTCCTGACACCTTACACTAAAATTAACTCCAGATGGATTAAAGACTTAAACGTAATACCTGACACAATAAAAACCCTAGATGAAAATCTAGGCAAAACCATTCAGGACATAGGAGTAGGCAAGGACTTCATGACCAAAACACCAAAAGCATTGGAAACAAAAGTCAAAATAGACAAATGGGACCTAATCAAACTCCACAGCTTCTGCATGGCAAAAGAAACAGTCACTAGAGTGAATCAGCAACCATCAGATTGGGAAAAAATCTTTGCAGTTTATGCATGGGACAAAGGTCTGATATCCAGAATGTACAAAGAACTCAAACAGATTTACAAAAAAAAAAAAAAAACAAGCCCATTCAAAAATGGGCAAAGGATATGAACAGACACTTTACAAAAGAAGACATACATGAGGCCAACAAACACATGAAAAAATGCTCATCATCACTGGTCATTAGAGAGATGCAAATCAAAACCACATTGAAATACCATCTCACACCAGTTAGAATGGCGATTATTAAAAAATCTGGAGACAGCAGATGCTGGAGAGGATGTGGAGAAAGAGGAACACTCTTACACGGTTGGGGGGAGTGTAAATTAGTTCAACCATTGTGGAAGACAGTGTGGGGATTCCCCAAGGATCTAGAAATATAAATTCCATTTGACCCAGCAATCCCATTACTGGGTATATATCCAAAGGACAATAAATCGTTCTACTATAAGAACACATGCACACGAATGTTCATTGCAGCACTGTTTACAATAGCAAAGACCTGGAACCAACCCAAATGCCCATCGATGATAGACTGAACTGGGAAAATGTGGCACATATACACCATGGAATATTATGCAGCAATCAAAAATGATGATTTTGTGTCCTTTGTAAGGACATGGATGAATCTGGAGAACATCATTCTCAGTAAACTGACACAAGAACAGAAAAATAAATACCGCATATTCTCACTCATTGGCGGGTGAATAAAATGAGAACACATGGACACAGGGAGGGTGTCTACTACACACTGGGGTCTATTTGGGAGAAGGGGGAGGGACAGTGTAGGGGGCTGGGGAGGGATAGTCTGGGGATAAATGCCAAGTGTGGGTGAAGGGGAGGAAGGCAGCAAAGCACACTGCCATATGTGTACCTATGCAACTATCTTGCACGTTCTGCACATGTACCCCAAAGCCTATAATGCAATAAAAAATTAAAAAAGAAAGAAAAAGAGAAAAAAGTATAAAATCCAAAAAAAATAGACTTCTGACTATTGCTCCATTGTGAATTATTCAATACGTTTCTAAATGAGTGATAGTATAAAATAGAATCCCGAGGATTCCCCAAGTTTGTATCATTCAGAAAGTAACAGAATGAGTGGCAATATAAAAAATGCTCGACTATGACCCTGGTGTGCGTTATTCACTGAGGCTCTAAATGAGTGGCTACTTGAAGTAGACTCTTAAATATTCCCCAGGTGTGCATTATTAAATGAGACTCTCAGTATGTGTGCAAAAAACAGAAACTCTTGTGTATTGCCCAGGTGTTCATTACTTACAGAGACTCTGAATGTGTAGCCATCTGAAGTAGACTCTTGACTATTACTGAGAGGAGTATTATTCACAGTGGCACTGAACGAATGACTATGTGAAAGAGATTCCTGACTTATCAGATAAAAATATTATTCAATAAATCCCTGAAAGAGTGGCACTATGAAATAAGACTCCATTTTACTACACAGGTGTGCGTTATTTCTTGACTGTCCAAACTAATCACCTTATGAAATGTACTAGTGATTATTCCCTACATGTGCAGTATTCAAAGAGTTTCTGTATGAGTGTCAATATCAAATAGTCTCCTGACTATCACACATGTGTGTATCATTCATGAAGATGCTTAATTTGGGACTACCTTAAATAGGGTTCTGACTACTCCACAGCTGTTTATTATGCACTGAAGCTCTGAATGAGAGGCCATATGAAATAGACTCCTTACTGTTACCCCATTGTGCATTACTCGGTAATGCTGTGATTGAGTGGCCATATTACGTGGGCTCTATTTCCAAAGTTTATATACTTCAGTGAGTTTCTGAAAGAGTGACCACATAAAATGGACTCCTGACTTTATCCTCTTGACTATTTCTCAGCTCTGCATTGTCCAGTGAGTCGCTGGTGAACGGTCATATCAAATAGTCTCCAGACTATTCCCCAGGTGTGCATTATTCAGTGAGTCTCTGAATAAGTTGCTATATATAATAGAATCCTCAATATATTCCAGATATATATAATTTTTCACTGAGGTTCTGAATAAGTGGCCATGTAAAATACACTTCTAACGTTTCCATAGGTCTTTATTATTCTGTGAGTCTCTGAATGAGTGGCCATAAAATAGAAACTCCTGAATACTCCTCAGGCGTGCGTTTTTACATTCGGCTCTATGTGAGTGGCTATACGAAATAGAATCCTGACTTTCCCTGAAAATAGAATCCTGAATTTTATAGTAAGGCAAACTGTCAAGAAGAATATATATGTGAAGGCATTTTCTGACAGACAAATTTTCAGATAGTCTACCTTTTTTCCACCCTTACTGGGAAAGTATCTTGAGGAAGTTTCTCAGCAAAATGAGGATGAAAACCAGGAAAGAAGAAACGAGATCCATAAAACAGTGGACCTTACTTAGGATGTCTCATTCTAGACTGATAATTATCCAAAAGGGTGTCTTACTCTAGAGTGACAACTATCCAACAGATTAGTTTCACATGAGAGCACATTGACTTGGGTTTTCTGGGAAGAATGTCCATTCAGTGCCATAGATGGTATCACTGAAAAGGTGGAATTCTTGAGAAGAGGATTGCGTCAAGAAAAAAGAAAGACAAATCAATAATATGTCAAATAATTTAGGTCCAATTGTAGAGCAAAAGAAAATGAGACATGATTTTGAGTTACTTATGAAGAATAAGAAGAGGCTTGATAGGTACATTATCTTTTCTATGGCACAGGCATGATAACATTGGGTGTTTATGGAAGAAAATATCCTAGCTTGTACTAGGCTCTCAGTAAGAAGTATTTAAATTGCCAAAATAATGTCGATATCATTTGTTAGTATTTAGTGTTCAGATCAGCCTATTGACGATGTTATGAAAGGCTTCATTTTTTATATTCAGAACTGAAGTTGAAAGTAATGCTTAAAAAGAAAAAGATAGCAGAAAGAGACTGAGAATTAGAGAAAGAGTAAGGAATGAAAGGTAGAAATACTTACATATTCAAAGTGGGGATGAAAGAGGATTTCCAAGATGGCGCCGTAGAAACAACTCAGGATTGAAGCTCTCTGTGAAGGTGCAGAGGGTGAGTCCTAGCTGCATTCTCAGACAGACCTTTGTTGCCCACAGAAAGGGGAAATTCCCAGGTGTAGGACAGACATGGGACACCACACCCGCCAGGGTTTTGGCTTGCGTGGACAGTTTGACTGGCGCCACAGCACAGTGGCACCCAGCACAAAACTCACTAGTCTGGATGCCCTGTTAAATCAGCCATCTGAGATTTGGAAGGGCAGATTGACATGTCCATCTGAATAAACGGGACTTGGAAAGTGAGACAGAGCAGGAGATTCCTGGGAAGCATGATATGAGCCAATGTAGAGGGCAGCAGCACGGGAGATCTCACGGATCCCAGCATCCTATCAGCAGGCTACTGGGGCACCTGTGAGAAAGTGAACCTTTCAACTTGGGGAGAAAAAGAGAGAGAGAGGATGAACTCTAAGCCCGGGAGCCAGGTGATCGGGCTTGGCGAGTCCCACACTCATGGGTTCAAGCAGGGCGGTAATTGGAGGTGCTCAGGGCTAAGAGTTTTGCTTCAGGCTCAGCTAAATCAAGGACAGTGCAGCTCGGTGGGGGATCGGCGTCTGCAAATACGGACGCAATCCACCCCTACTGAGGTACACGCCCATTGCTGACGAAGGATCCCATGGCCAAGACAACCCGCCAAACAAAGAGACTCCGCCAACAGGGTGGAGCCCACCACAGTAGAACAGAGCCCCACAGCAGCAGAGCGGACCCGCGCTAGCAGGACAAAGGCTCCGCAGGCAAATAGTGAATAGACTGCTACCTAGTGGGGCAGGATAGTGCAACATATACTCATAAATAAAACCCCAACTCACTGAGAAAGAGCATCTAAAGGAAAAACAAAAGGGGTGCAGAGGGGCTAGACCGTTAGAAGGAAAACTAAGTAACAGAAATAGTTCATCATCAACAATCTGGGCATCCACTCAGAGACCAAATGGAAAAGTCAGTAACTACTAAGACGACAGGTGGATAAATCCACAAAGATGGGAAGAAACCAGCGCAAAAAGGAGAAAAACGCCTGAAAGCAAAACACCTCACATCCTACAAAGGACCAAACCTCCTCACCAGCAAGGGAACAAAGCTGGATGGAGAATGAGTGTGATAAAATGACTGAATCAGACTTCAGAAGGTGGATAATGAGAAACTTCAGTTAGCTAAAAGAACATGTTCTAAATCAATGCAAAGAAACTAAGATCATTGAAAAAAGATTTAAAAAAAGATTCGAGGAAATGATAACAAGAATGGACAACTTACTATCATGTCGTCTGCAAATAGAGACAATTTGGCTTCAACCTTTCCTATTTGAATACACTTTATTTCTTTTTCTTGCCTGATTGCTATGGCTAGAACTTCCAGGACTATGTTGAATAGAAGTGGTGAGAGAGGGCATCCTGGTCATTAGAGAAAGGCAAATCAAAACCACATTGAGATATCATCTCACACCAGTTAGAATGGCGATCATTAAAATATCTGGAGACAGCAGATGCTGGAGAGAATGTGGAGAAATAGGAACACCCTTACACTGTTGGTGGGAGTGTAAATTAGTTCAACCATTGTGGAAGACAGTGTGGCGATTCCTTGGGGACCTAGAAATAGAAATTCCATTTGACCCAGCAATCCCATTACTGGGTATCTATCCAAAAGACTATAAATCGTTCTACTATAAGGACACATGCACACGAATGTTCATTGCAGCACTGTTTCCAATAGCAAGGACCTGGAACCAACAAAAATGCCCATCGATGATAGACTGGACTGGGAAAATGTGGCACATATACACCATGGAATATTATGCAGCAATCAAAAATGATGAGTTTGTGTCCTTTGTAAGGACATGGATGAATCTGGAGAACATCATTCTCAGCAAACTGACACAAGAACAGAAAAAGAAATACTGCATATACTCACTCATAGGTGGGTGAGGGAAATGAGAACACATGGTCACAGAGAGGTGGTCTACTATACACTGGGGACTGTTGGGGGAAATGGGGGAGGGACAGCAGGGGGGCTGGGGAGGGATAGCCTGGTGATGAATACCAAGTGTGGGTGAAGGGGAGGAAGGCAGCAAAACACACTGTCATGTGTGTACTTATGCAACTCTCTTGCACGTTCTGCACATGTACCCCAAAACCTATAATGCAATAAAAATTATAAAAAAAAAAGAATGGACAACTTAGAGAGGAATATGAGTTAATTGAAGAAGCTGAAAAACACAACACAAAAACTTCACGAAGCATGCACAAGCTTCAACAGCCGAATTGACCAAGCAGAAGAAAGAATATCAGAAATCAAAAATCAACTCAATGAAATAAAATGAGAAACCAAGATTAGAGAAAAAAGGGAAAAAGGGAGGAACAAAATCTCCAAGAAATGTGGGACTATGTGAATAGGCCCAACCTACATTTGATAGGTGTACCAGAATGTGATGAGGAGAATGAATCCAAGCTGAAAAACACTCTTCAGGATATTATCCAGGAAAATTTCCCCAACATAGCAAGGCAGGCCAATACTCAACTCCAGGAAATACAGAGAACACCACAAAGATACTTTGCAAGAAGACCAACCCCAAGGCCCATAATCGACAGATTCACCAGGGTTGAAATGAAGGAGAAAATACCAAGGGCAGCCAGAGAGAAAGGTCGGGTCACACACAAAGGGAAGCCCATTAGACTCACAACAGATCTCTCGGCAGAGACCCTACAAGCCAGAAGAGAGTGGGGGCCAATATTCAACATCCTTAAAGAAAAGAACCTTCAACCCATAATTTCATATCCAGCCAAACTGAGCTTTATAAGTGAAGGAAAATAAAATCCTTTGCGGACAAGCAAGTACTCAGAGATGTTGTCACCACTTGGCCTGCTTTACAAGAGCTCCTGAAAGAGGCACTACACATAGAAAGAAACAACCAGTATGAGCAATCCTAGAAACATACCAAATGCTAAAGAGCATCAGCAAAATGAAGAATTTACATGAAACAATGGGCAAAACAGCCAGCTAGCATCAAAATGGCAATATCAAATTCATACAAAACAATATTAACCCTAAATGCAAATGGGCTTCCAATCAAAAGACACAGACTGGCTATTTGGATTTAAAAAACAAAACCTATCAGTGTTCTGTATCCAGGAAACCCATCTCACATGCAAGGATACACAAATGCTCAAAATAGAGAGATGGAGAAAGATTTACCAAGCAAATGGAGAGCAAAAATATGCAGGAGTTGCAATTCTCGTCTCTGATAAAATAGACTTTAAAGCAACAAAGATCAAAAGAGACAAAGAAGATCATTACATAATGGTATAAGAAACAATACAACAAGAAGAGCTAATTATCCCAAATATATATGAACCCAATGCAGAAGCACCCAGATATATAAGGCAAGTTCTTAATGACTTACAAAGAGACTTAGACTCCTACAAACTAATAGTGGGAGACTTTAAAACTCCACTGTCAATATCAGACAGATTAACTAGACTGAAAATTAACAAGAATATACAGGACTTTAACTTAGACCTGGAATAAGCAAACCTGATAGACATTTACAGAACTCTCCATCCCAAATCCACAGAATAGACATTCTTCTCAGCACCACATTACACCTACTCCAAAATTGACCACATAATTGGAAGTAAAGCACTCCTCAGCAAATGCAAAACAACTGAAATCATAATAAACAGTCTCTCAGACCAGAGTGCAATCAACTTAGAACTCAGAATATGGAAACTAACTCAAAACTGCACAGCTTCATGGAAACTGAACAACTGGCTCTTGAATGTTGATTGAATAAACAATGAAATAAAGGCAAAAATAAAAAGGTTCTTTGAAACCAACGAGAATGAAGACACAACGTACCAGAATCGCTGGGACACATTTAAAGCAGTCTGTAGTGGAAAATATATAGCAATAAGTGCTCACATGAGAAGAGTGGAGCCATCCAGAATTGAAACCCTAACGTCAAAATTGAAAGATCTAGAGAAGCAAGATCAGAAAAACTCAAAACCTAGCCGAAGACAAGAAATAACTAAGATCAGAGCAGAACTGAAGGAGCTGGAGACACAAAAAATCCTTCAAAAAATCAATAAATTTAAGAGCTGGTTTTACAAAAAGATCAACAAAATAGACCAGTAGCCAGACTGGTAAAAAAGAAAAGGGAGAACAACAAAATAGATGCAATAAAAAACAATAAAGGGGAAATCACCACAGATTCCACAGAAATTGAAATCATCATAAGAGAATACTACAAACAACGCTATGCAGAAAAAATATTAAACCAGGAAGAAATGGATAAATTCCTGTACACCTGTGTCCTCCCAAGCCTAAACCAGGAGGAAGTCGAAACTATGAATAGACCAATAACAAGGTCTGAAGTTGAGGCAGCAATTAAGAGACTATCACACAAAAAAAGCCCAGGTCCAGAGGGGTTCACAGCCGAATTCTACCAGGCATAGAAAGAGGATCTGATACCATTCCTTCTGAAACTATTCCAAATAATTCAAAAAGAGGGAACCCTTCCCAAATTATTTTATGAGACCAATATTATCCTGATACCAAAACCAGGCAGAGACTCAAGAAATAAAGAAAGCTTCAGGCCAATATCCATGATGAACTTAGATGCAAAAATCTTCAATAAAATACTGGCAAACCAATTGCAACAGCACAATATAAAACTTATCCATCATGATCAAGTAGGATTCATCCCAGGGATGCCAGTCTGGTTCAACATATGCAAGTCTATAAACGTCATTCACCACATTAACAGAACCAAAAACAAAAACCACATGATTATCTCAATTGACACAGAGAAGGAAATTGACAAAATTCAACAGCCCTTTATGCTAAAAACTCTCAATAAACTCGGTATTGATAGAACATATCTCAAAGTAATAAAAGCTATCTACAACAAACCAACAGTCAATATCGTACTGAATGGGCAAAAACTGGAAGCATTCCTTTTGATATCCGGCACTAGACAAGGATGCCCTCTCTCACCACTCCTATTCAACATAGTACTAGAAGTTCTCGCCAGAGAAATCAGGCAAGAAAAAGAAATAAAGGGTATTCAAATAAAAAAGGCAGAAGCCAAAATGTCTCTAACTACAGAAGACATGAGAGTGTACATAGAAGACCCAATCACATCAGCCCAATAACTCGTGAAACTGATAAGTAACTTCAGCAAAGTCTCAGAATATAAAATCAATGTGCAAAAATCACAGGCATTCCTGTACATCAATAACAGATTTAAAGAGAACCAAATCAAGAATGAACTGCCATTCATAATTGCTACAAAGAGAATAAAATACCTAGGAATACAACTCACAAGGAATGTAAGGGACTCTTCAAGGAAAACTACAAACCACTGCTCAACGAAATAAGAGAGGACACAAACAGATGGCGAAATATTCCATGTTCGTGGTTAGGAAGAATCAATATTGTGAACATAGCTATACTGTCAAAAGTAATTTACACAATCAATGCTATCCACATCAAATTACAATTGAATTTTTTCACAGAACTGAAAAAAACCACCATGAACTTCATATGGAACCAAAAGAGAGCCCGCATAACCAAGTCAATTCTAAGCAAAAAGAACACAGCGGGAGGCATCACACTACCAGACTTCAAATTATACTACAAGTCTACAGTAATCAAAAGAGCATCTTACTGGTACCAAAACAGAGATATAGACCAATTGAACAGAAAAAAGGCATCGGAGGCAACACAACATATCTACAACCATATAATCTTTGATAAACCAGACAACAAGCAATGAGGAAAAGATTTTCTGTTTAATAAATGGTGTTGGGAAAAATGGCTAGCCATGTGCAGAAAGCAGAAACTGGACCCCTTCCTGACACCTTACACAAAAATTAACTCCAGATGGATTAAAGTCTTAAACATAAGACGTGGCACCATAAAAACCCTAGAAGAAAATCTAGGCAAAACCATTCAGGACATAGGAGTAGACCAGGACTTCATAACGAAAACACCAAAAGCATTGGCAACAAAGGCCAAAATTGACACCTGGGACATAATCAAACTTCATAGCTTTTGCTTGGCAAAGGAAACAGTCACTAGAGTGAATTGGCAACCATCAGAATGGAAAAAAATTCTTAGCAGTTTACACATCTGACAAAGGGTTGTTATCCAGAATTTACAAAGAACTCAAACAGATTTACAGGAAAAAAAAAAACAAACAAGCCCATTCAAAAATGGGCATAGGATATGAACAGACACTTTACAAAAGAAGACATATATGAGGCCAACAAACATATGAAATAGTGCTCATCATCACTGGTCATTAGAGAGATGCAACTCAAAACCACATTGATATACCAACTCACGCCAGTTAGAATGGCAATCATTAAAAAATCTGGAGACAACAGATGATGGAGAGGATGTGGAGAAATAGGAACACTTTTACACTGTTGGTGTGAGTGTAAATTAGTTCAGCTACTGTGGAAGACAGTGTGGTGATTCCTCAAGGATCTAGAAATAGAAATTCCATTTGACCCAGCAATGCCATTACTGGGTATCTATCCAAAGGACTATAAATCTTTCTACTATAAGGACACATGCACACGAATGTTCATTGCAGCACTGTTTACAATAGCAAAGACCTGAAACCAACCCAAATGCCATCGATGATAGACTGGACTGGGAAAATGTGGCACATATAAACCAAGGAATATTATGCAGCAATCAAAAATGATGAGTTTTTGTCCTTTCTAAGGACATGGATGAATCTGGAGAACATCATTCTCAGCAAACTGACACAAGAACAGACAAAGAAATAACGCATATTCTCACTCATAGGCGGGTGAGAAAATTGAGAACACATGGACACAGGGAGGGGTCTACCACACACTTGGGTCTATTGGAGAGAACGGGGGAGGGACAGCAGGGGGGGCTGGGGAAGAATAATCTGGGGGTAAATGCCAGTGTGGGTGAAGGGGAGGAAGGCAGCAAACACACTGCCATGTGTGTACCTATGCAACTATCTTGCACGTTCTGCACATGTACCCCAAAACCTAAAATGCAATAAAAATTTAAAAAAAAAAAGAAATTCCATTTGACCTAGCAATCCCTTTAGTGGATATATATCCAAAAGACTATAAATCTTTACACTATAAGGACACATGCACACGAATATTTATTGCAGCACTGTTTACCATAGTAAAGACCTGGAACAAACCCAAATTACTGGACTGGGAAAATTTGGCACATATACACCATGGAATATTATGCAGCAATCAAAAACGATGAGTTTGTGTACTTTGGAAGGACATATTTTAACCTGGAGAACACCATTCTCAGCAAACTGACACAAGAACCAAAAATAAAATACTGCATATTGTCACTCATGGGTGGGTAAGAAAAATGAGAACACATGGACACAGGGAGGTGGTCTACTACACACTGGGGTCTATTGGGTGGAATAGGGGAGGAACAGTGCGGGGGAGCTGGGGAGGGATAGCCTGCGGAGAAATGCCAAGTGTGGGTGAAGGGGAGAAAGGCAGCAAAAACACACTGCCATGTGTGTACCTATGCAACTATCTTGCACGTTCTGCACATGTACCCCAAAACCTAAAATACAATAAAAAAAAGTGGGGATGAAAAGATATTCAGTTAATGGAACAAGAACTAGAGGATTAGTATATCATTCAAAGCTATAAATCAATAGATGTATTAAAAAGTGACGTAATGAGCCAACATTTGGAGAGAGATTGACAAAGGAAAGTGACGATAGTGTAAGTTAAATAGTTATCTTTTGTAATAGGGAATTATTAAAGATTGTGTAAATTCAGTAAGTCAAGAAATTATTGTTCAAACATATTATTTAAAGTCAGAAAGGTAGTTACAAGAAGATCTAAAATAAATGTCATTAAATACATTTCCTCTAAGGAATGGGATTAGATTTCCAAAGGGTGGAATGGAAAACTGTTTTTTATTTTATGTCCTTTCATACTATTTAATTTTTTTACCTTGTGCATGTATGAATTCAAAAAATTTTTATTAAACTCAAATAAAAATAAAAAAGGGCACTGTAGCTCCCAGTGAAAGCTCAGAAAACGTGAGGACATAACACTTCCAGATAAATTTTCGTCACTCACAGACCAGAAGATTTTCAGTGGAGGAGCTCCTCGGGTCGCCAGCGCGACTCTTGTGGCCGGCACAGCGGTTTTGCCATCGCTTCAGCAAGGCAGCTCTTTGTGCACAGTAAACAAGACTGGTTCCCCTACTGACTGGTGTTTGGAGCTCTGGGAAGGCAGAGATGCTTGTTGCGGACTCAAGAAGGAAGCCAGACTAGAGATTCCCAGGCAAAAGAGCACCATCAGTCTTATAGCTGCTGTTTTGGCCAGCGCAGTGGGTTGCTTGGATTCCAGCACTGGGAATCAATAAATTGGTCGTCAACTTAGAAACTTAATTAGAAAGGCAGTAATTGTATAGACAACAGATGGATAAATTCACAATTAAAAAAAAGCCTAAAACGGCCAAGAATACCAAAAATCAGAACCCCTCTCCCTCTACAGGGGATGGCAATTTCTGGCCAGCAATGAAACAAGCCCTGATGAAAAAGGACTGTGTTCCATTATCTGAAGTAGGCTTCAGAAGGTGGATGATAAGAAATTTTTGGGAGTTGAAAGAACTTGTTCCCAATGTAAAGAAACTAAGAACATTGAAAAAAGGTTTGACGAAATGTTAAAAAGAATGGACAATATAGAGAGGAATATAAATGAACTAACGGAGTTGAAAAATACAACACGAGAAATTAGTGAAATATGCACAAGTATGAATAGCCGAATTGATCAAACAGAAGAAAAGATATCAGAGGTCGAAAACCAACTTAATGAAATAAAACGAGAAGACAAGAATAGAGGAAAAAAAGATAAAAATTGAGTAAAGTCTCCAGGACATATGGGACTATGTGAAAAGACCTAATCTACGTTTGATAGGTGTACCTGAATGTGATGGAGAGAATGAATCCAAGCTAGAAAATACTCTTCAGGATATTATCCAGGAGAATTTTCCCAATCTAGCAAAGCAGGACACTATTTAACCCCAGGTAATACAGAGAACACCACAAAGACATTCCTCTAGAAGAGCAACCCCAAGGCACATAATCGTTAGATTCACCAGGGTTGAAATGAAGGAGAAAATACTAAGGGCAACCAGAGAGAAAGGTCAGGTTACCCAAAAAGGGAAGCCTATCAGACTTACAGCAGATCTCTCAGCAGAAACCCTACAAGCCAGAAGAGAGATGGGGTCGATATTTAACATCCTTAAAGAACAGAACTTTCAGCCCAGAATTTCATATCCTGCCAAAGGAAGCTTCACAATTGAAGGAAAAATAAAATCCTTTATGAACAAGCGGGTACTCAGAGATTTTATTACCACCAGGCCTGCTTTACAAAAACTTCTGAAAGAAGCATTACACACAGAAAGGAAAAACCAGTAATAGCCTTTCTAAAAATATACCAAAAAGTAAAGAGCATCAACATAAAGAAGAATTTACATCAACAAATGGATAAAATAGCCAGTTAACATCAAATGGCAGTAATCCTAAATTTAAATTGACTAAATCTCCCAATCAAAAGATACAGTCAAAACCTAACGGTATACTACATCCAGACCCATCTTATCTCCAAAGATACACAAAGACTCAAAACAAAGGATTGGAGAAAGATTTACCAATTAAATGGAGAGCAAAAATAAATAAAACAAAAAGCAGGAGTTGCAATTCATGCATTTGATAAAACAGATTTCAAAGCAACAAAGATAGAGTGGTAAAAGGATCAATGCATCCTAACACCTGGATACATAAGACCCATAAAGAGATTTAGACTCAACGAGACAGAAAATTAACAAGGATATCCAGAACTTAAACTCAGATCCGGAACAAGTAAACTTAATCAGTACTTATAGAGCTCTCCACTTTAAATACACAAAATATACATTCTCCACTTTAAATACACAAAATATTGATTGGCCATTATTAATACCCATTCATAGAATAAAGCAATATTCCTGTTCTCTCTCCGTATTTTTCTTCCTTTCTTTTTCTCTCCTTATTTCCTTTTATTCAAAAGAAAAACTTGTGTGGTCATCTCATAATCTGTCCCCAACTTACACATCAGCCCTCCAGCACCTTCCATCACTTTCCCTCCTCCACACCCCAAATCACTGTACTTTTGCAATCTTTCTATAAAAAATAAAAGAAAAAGAAAAGAAAAGAAAAGAATCCTGACTTTCCCCAAGGTGTATGTTATACAGTTAGGCTATGAGTATGTGACTATACAAAATAGAATTCTGACTACAATATAGGTGTTCCTTATTCAATGAAGCTCTGAAATAGATGACACATGTAATAGCGTCCTGAGTATTCCTCAGGTATGTATTATTAGCTGAGGCTCTGAAACTTTGGCCATATTAAATTAATTTCTGCCTAGTCCACAGGTGTGTATTATTGACTCTGACTCTAAATATTTGAGCATATGGAATAGACTTGTGACTATTTCAGAGTTGTGTATTATTCACTCAGGCTCTGATTTTGTGGCCATATAAAATAGACTAGTGTCTATTCCACACGTGTGCATTATTCCCTCAGTGTGAATGAGAGGCTATATAAAGTAGATTCCTAAAATTTTCCCAGGTGTGTATTACTCAGTGAGACTCTTCTTTTGTGAACATATGAAGCAGGAGGCTGTCTATCTTAAGTAATTGTATTATTCAGTGAATCTCTGCATGAGTGTCTATATAAAATAGACTGCTGAGTACTTTACATTTGTGCATTATTCACTGAGGCTATGAGTCAGTGGCCATATGAAATCGAATCCTGACTAACTCAAACGTGCACATTATCCACTGAGCCTATGAATGTGTGTCCAAATGAAATAGACTCCTGGCTACTCAACAGGTGTGCATTATTTATTGAGGATCTGAATGAATGTCTATCGAAAATAGACTCCAAATTATTATCCAGGTGTGAATTAATCAGAGAGGCTCAAAGATGTGGTAATATTAATTAGATTTCTTTCTATATCAAGGGACTCTATTATTCACTTAGGCTATGAATATGTGTCTACATGACACGGACTCCTGACTACACCACATTATTCAGTGACACTCTGAATGAGAGGTCACATGACAACGTCTCCTTGTAAATTCTGGATATCAGCCCTTTGTCAGATGTGTAAACTGCAAAGATTTTTTCCCATTCTGATGGTTGATGATTCACTCTAGTGACTGTTTCTTTTGCTGTGCAGAAGCTGTGAAGTTTGATTAGGTCCGATTTGTCTATTTTGGCTTTTGTTTCCAATGCTTTTGGTGTTTTGTTCATGAAGTCCTTGCCTACTCCTATGTCCTGAACGGTTTTGCCCAGATTTTCTTCTAGGGATTTTATGGTGTCAGGTCTTACATTTAAGTCTTTAATCCATCTGGAGTTAATTTTAGTGTAAGGTGTCAGAAAGGGGTCCAGTTTCTGCTTTCTACACATGGCTAGCCAGTTTTCCCAACACCATTTATTAAATAGGGAATCCTTTTCCCATTTTCTGTTTTTGTCTGGTTTATCAAAGATAATATGGTTGTAGATATGTTGTGTTGCCTCCGATTCTTCTGTTCTGTTCCATTGGTGTATATCTCTGTTTTGGTACTAGTACCATGCTGCTTTGATTACTGTAGCCTTGTAGTATAGTTTGAAGTCTGGTAGTGTGATGCCTCCCGCTGTGTTCTTATTGTTTAGAATTGACTTGGCTATGCGGGCTCTTTTTTGGTTCCATATGAAATTCATGGTGGTTGTTTCCAGTTCTGTGAAGAAATTCAATGGTAGTTTGATGGGGATAGCATTGACTGTGTAAATTATTTTGGGCAGCATTGCCATTTTCACGATATTGATTCTTCCTAACCACGACCATGGAATGTTTCTCCATCTGTTTGTGTCCTCTCTTATTTCGTTGAGCAGTGGTTTGTAGTTTTCCTTAAAGAGTTCCCTTACATTCCTAGTGAGTTGTATTTCTAGGTATTTTATTTTCTTTGTTGCAATTGTGAATGGCAGTTCATACTTGATTTGGTTCTCTTTAAGGCTGTTATTGGTGTATAGGAATGCTGGTGATTTTTGAATATTGATTTTGTATGCTGAGACTTTGCTGAAGTTGTTTATCAGTTGCAGGAGCTTTTGGGCTGAGGTGATGGGGTCTTCAAGGTATACTACCATGTTGTCTGCAAATAGAGACAATTTGGCTTCCACATTTCCTATTTGAATACCCTTTATTTCTTTGTCTTGCCTGATTGCTCTGTCTAGAACATCCAGTACTATGTTGAATGGGAGTGGTGGGAGAGGGCATCCTTGTCTCGTGCCATATTTCAAAGGGAATGCTTCCAGTTTTTGCCCATTAAGTATGATATTGGCTGTTGGTTTGTCGTAAATACCTTTTATTACTTTGAGATATGTTCCATCAATACCAAGTTTATTCAGGGTTTTTAGCATAAAGGGCTGTTGAATTTTGTCAAATGCCTTCTCTGCATCAATTGAGATAATCATGTGGTTTTTGTTTTTGCTTCTGTTTATGTGGTGAATTACATTTATAGACTTGCATATGTTGAACCAGCCTTGCATCCCCGGGATGAATCCTACTTGATCATGATGGATAAGTTTTTTAATGTGCTGTCGCAATCGATTTGCCAGTATTTAATTGAAGATTTTTGCATCTATGTTCATCATGGATATTGGCCTGAAGTTTTCTTTTCTTGTTGAGTCTCTGTCAGGTGTTGGTATCAGGATAATGTTGGTCTCATAAAATGATTTGGAAAGGGTTCCCTCTTTTTGGATTATTTGGAATAGTTTCAGAAAGAATGGTACAAGATCCTCTTTGTGTGTCTCGTAGAATTCAGCTGTGAACCCATCTGGACCTGGGCTTTTTTGTGTGTGGTAGGCTCTTAATTGCTGTCTCAACTTCAGACTTTATTATTGGTCTATTCATAGTTTCGGCTTCCTATTGGTTTAGGCATCGGAGGACACAGGCATCCAGGTATTTATCCATTTTTTCCTGATTTACTAGTTTATGTGCATACAGTGGTTTGTAGTATTCTCTGATGATGGTTTGAATTTCTGTGGAATCTGTTGTGATTTCCCCATTATCATTTTTTATTGCATCTATTTGGTTGTTCTCTCTCTTCTTTTTTATCAGTCTTGCTGGTGGTCTATTTTGTTGGTCATTTCGAAAAACTAGCTCTTGGATTTATTTATTGTTTGAAGGGTTTTTTTTTGTCTCTATCTTCTTCAGTTCTGCTCTGATCTTAGTTATTTCAGAAAATAATTCAGAACCTCACAGCTTCGTGGAAAATGAACAACTGGCTCTTGAGTGTTGATTGGATAAACAATGAAATGAAGGCAGAAATAAAGATGTTCTTTGAAACCAATGAGAACGAAGACACAACAAACCAGAATCTTTGGGACACATTTAAAGCAGTCTGAAGAGGAAAATATATAGCAATAATTGCCCACATGAGAAGAGTGGAGAGATCCAAAATTGACACTCTATCATCAAAATTGGAACAGCCAGAGGAGAAAGATCAAAAAAAGCTCAAAACCTAGCCAAAGACAAGAAATAACCAAGATTAGAGCAGAACTGAAGGAGATAGGGGCAAGAAAAACCCTTCAAAAAATCAATAAATCCAAGAGCTGATTTTTCGAAAAGATCAACAAAATAGACATATCACTAGCCAGACTCATGAAAAAGAAAAGAGAGAACAACCAAATAGATGCAAGAAAAAAACGATAATGGGGAAATCACCACAGATTCCACAGAAATTCAAACCATCATCAGAGAATACTACAAACAACTCTGTGCACATAATCTAGTAAACCAGGAAGAAATGGATAAATTCCTGGACGCCTGTGCCTTCCCAAGCCTAAACCAGGAGGAAGCTAAAACTATGAATAGACCAATAACAAGGTCTGAAGTTGAGGCAGCAACTAACAGCCTACCTCACAAAACAAATCCCAGGTCCAGATGGGTTCACAGCTAGGTTATACCAGACACACAAAGAGGGTCTGGTACCAATTCTTCTGAAACTCTTCCAAATAATTCAAAAAGAGGGAACCCTTCCCAAATCATTTTATGAGACCAACATCATCCTGATACCAAAACCCGGCAGAGACTCAAAAAGAAAAGAAAACTTCAGGCCAATATCCATGATGAACATTGATGCATAAATCTTCAATAAAATACTGGCAAACCGATTGCAGCAGCACATTGAAAAACTTATCCATCATGGTCAAGCAGAATTCATTCCGGGGAAGCAAGGCTGTTCAACATAACCAAGTTTATAAATGTAATTCACCACATAAACAGAAGCAAAAACAAAAACCACATGATTATCTCAATTGACGCAGAGAAGGCATTTGACAAAATTCAACATCCCTTTATGATAAAAACCCTCAATAAACTTGGTACTGATGGAACATATCTCAAAGGAATAAAAGCTATTTATGGCAAACCAACAGCGAATATCATACTTAATGGGCAAAAATTGGAAGCATTCCCTTTGAAATATGGCACTAGACAAGGATGCCCTCTCTCACCACTCCTATTCAAAATAGTATTGGAAGTTCTAACCAGAGCAATTAGACAAGAAAAAAAAGTACGAAATAAAGGGTATTCAAATAGGAAATGTGGAAGCCAAATTGTCTCTATTTGCAGACGACAGGATAGTGTACCTAGAAGATCACATCACCTCAGCCCAAAAGCTCCTGAAACTGATAAGCAACTTCAACAAAGTCTCAGGATATAATATCAATGTGCAAAAATCACAACCATTCCTATAAACCAATAAGAGACTTAAAGAGAACCAAATCAAGAACGAACTGCCATTCACAGTTGCTAAAAAAAAATAAAATACCTAGGAACACAACTCACAAGAAATGTAAGGGACCTCTTTGAGGAAAACTACAAATCACTTCTCAACGAAATAAGAGAGGACAGAAACAGATGAAGAAACATTCCATGTTCGGGGTTAGGAAGAATCAATATCGTGAAAATGGCTATACTGCCCAAAGTAATTTACAGAATCAAAGCTATTCCCATCAAACTACCATTGAATTTCTTCACAGAGTTGGAAAAAAAACCGGCATTAACTTCATATGGAACCAAAAGAGAGCCCGCATAGCCAAGTCAATTCTAAGAAAAAAGAACACAGCGAGAGGCATCGCACTACAGGCTTCAAACTACACTACAAGGCTACAGTAATCAAAACAGCATGATACTGGTACCAAAACAGAGATATAGACCAATGGACCAAAACAGAGGCATCGGAGGCAACACAACATATCTAAAACCATATAAACTTTGACAAACCGGACAAAAACCAGCAATGGGGAAAGAATTCCCTGTTTAATGAACGGTGTTGGGAAAACTGGCTAGACATGTGCAGAAAGCAGAAACTGGACCCCTTTGTGACACTTTACACTAAAATTAACTCCAGATGGATAAAAGACTTAAACCTATGATCTGGCACAATAAAAACCCTTGAAGAAAATCTAGGCAAAACCATTCAGGACATAGGAGTAGGCAAGGACTTCATGAACAAAACATCAAAAGCATTGGCAACCAAAGCCAAAATAGACAAATGGGACCTAATCAAACTTCACAGCTTCTGCACGGCAAAAGAAACAGTCACTAGAGTGAATTGGCAACCATCAGAATGGGAAAAAAATCTTTGCAGTTTACTCATCTGCCAAAAAGCTGATATCCAGAATTTACAAAGAACTCAAACGGGTGTACAGGACAAAAGCAAACAAGTCCATTTAAAAATGGGCAAAGAATATGCATAGACACTTTACAAAAGAAGACGTACATGAGGCCAACAAACACATGAAAAAATGCTCATCATCACTGGTCATTAGAGAGATGCAAATCAAAACCACATTGAGATACCATCTCACGCCAGTTAGAATGGCGATCATTAAAAAATCTGGAGACAACAGATGTTGGAGAGGATGTGGAGAAATAGGAACACTCTTACACTGTTGGTGGGAGTGTAAAATACTTCAACCATTGTGTAAGACAGTGTGGCGATTCTCAAGGACCTAGAAATAGAAATTTCATTTGACCCAGCAATCCCATTACTGGGTATATATCCAAAGGACTGTAAGTCTTTCTACTATAAGGGCACATGCACATGAATGTTCATTGCAGCATTGTTTACAAGAGCAAAGACCTGGAGCCAACACAAATGTCCATTGATGATGGACTGGACTGGAAAAATGTGGCACATATACACCATGGGATATCATGCAGCAGTCAAAAATGATGAGTTTGTGTCCTTTCTAAGGACATGGATGAATCTGAAGAACATCATTCTCAGCAAACTGACACAAGAACACAAAAAGAAATACCGCATATTCTCACTCATAGGCGGGTGAGAAAAATGAGAACACATGGACACAGGGAGGGGGTCTACTACACACTGGGGTCTATTGGGGGTAATGCGGGAGCGACAGTGGGGGTGGCTTGGGAGGGATAGCCTGGGGATAAATGCCAAGTGTGGCTGAAGCAGAGGAAGGCAGCAAAACACACTGCCATGTGTGTACCTGTGCAACTACCTTGCACACTCTGCACATATACCCTAAAACCTATAATGCAGTAAAAATTTATAAAATAAAATTTAAAAAAAAGTAAATCCTAACTATTTTCCCAGGTGTGTCTATTTAGTGAGGCTCTCAACGAGTGGCTGTAGAAAAGAGACTTCTGGCTATTCTGCAGGTGTGCATTTTTCAGTGATTCCCAGAAAGAGTGTCCATAAAAATAGACTCCGGACACTATCACGGGTGTGTAATATTTAGTGAGGTGTGAAATAGAAGCTATATGAAAAAGACTTTGTATTATTCCACATGTGCCTTATTGACTGTTTGTCTGAATGAGTAGCCGTATGACATAGACTCCACACTATTCTCCATGTGTGCATTATTCACACAGGTCCTTTATGAGTGTCCATTCCAAATAGCCTCCTGAAACTCCCCTAGGTGTGTATTACTCAGCGATACCCAGACTTCGAGTTCATATGAAATAGACTCCTGACTATCTCCCAGGTGTGTATCATTTAGAAAGGCACTTAATTCGTGGCTATATTAAACAGCATCCTGGTTACTCCATAGAAGTTAATTATTCACTGAAACTTTGAATGGGAGGCCATATAAAATAGACACCTGACTATTGCTGCATTGTGAATTAGTCAATAAGATTTTAAATAAGTGGTAGTATGAAATAGAATCCTGAGGATTCCCAGATGTGTATCCTTTAGGGAGGCACAGAATGAGTGGCCATATAAAAAATGCTCGACTATTACACTGGTGTGCATTTTTCACCGAGGCTCTACTTGAGTGGCTCCCTGACATAGACTCTTAACTCTTCCTCAGGTGTGTTCTATTGAATGAGATTCTGACTAAGTGGGCATAAAAAGGAGACTCTTGTGTATTGCCTAAATGTGCATTACTTACAGAGATTCTGAATGTGTAGCCCCTTCAAAAAGATTCTTGACTATTTCTGAGGGGAGTATTATTCACAGAGGCCCTGAACGAGTGGCCATGTGAAAGAGATTCCTGACTTATCAGATATACATATTATTCACTGAAACACTTAAAGAGTGGCCTTTTGAAATAGACCCCATTATACTCCACAGGTGTGCGTTATATTTTGACTCTCCAAATGAATCACCGTATGAAACAGAGTAGTGATTATTGCTCACATCTGCAGTATTCGAAGAGGTTCTGTATGAGTGTCCATATCAAATAGTCTCCTGACTATCACACATGTGTGTATCATTCACGGAGCGGCTTCATTTGGCGCTACCTTAAATAGGGTCCTGACTACTTCACAGCTGTTTATTATGCACTGAAGCTCTGAATGAGAGGCCATATGAAATAGACCCCTTACTATAGCCTCATTGTGCATTATTCGGTAATGTTGTTATTGAGTGGCCATATAACCTGGACTCTTACTATTCCCAAGTTGTTTATTCTTCAGTGAGTTTCTGAATGAGTGACCACATAAAATAGACTCCTGACTCTATCCTCTTGACTATTTTTCAGCTCTGCAATTTCAACTGAAACGTTGGGTGAACGGTCATATCCAATACTCTCCAGACTATTCCCCGGGTGTGCATTATTCTGTGAGTCTCTTAATAAGTGGCTATATATAATAGAATCCTGAGTATTTTCCAGATATGTATGATTCTTTACTGAGGATCTGAATTAGTGTCCATGTGAAATACACTCCTGACTTTTCCATAGGTTTGTATTATTTTGTGAGGCTCTGAATGAGTGGCCATGAAATAGAGACTCCTGAATACTCCTCAGGCGTGCGTTTTCACATTCGGCTCTAAATGAGTGGCGATACTAAATAGAATCCTGACTTTCCCCAAGGTGTATGTTATTCAGTTAGGCTCTGAATATGTGGCTATATGAAATAGAATTCCGACTACAATACAGGTGTTTCTTATTCATTGAATCTCTGAAATAGATGCCATATGAAATATTGTCCTGAGTATTCCGCAGGTATGTATTATTCACTGAGGCTCTGAAACTTTGGCCATATAAAATTGTTTCCTGAGGAGTCCACAGGCCTGTATTGTTGACTCTGACTCTGAATATTTGGGCATATGGAATAGATTGCTTACTCTTTCAAAGTTGTGTATTACTCACTCAGGCTTTGATTTTGTGGCCATATAAAATAGACTAGTTTCTTTTCTTTCTTACTTTTTTTTTAGAAAGAGAGGAAAAGAGAGAAAGAAAAAGAGGGAGAGAGAACAGGAATATTGCTTTATTCTTTGAATGGGTATTAATAATGGCCGGTCAGTATTTTTTGTATTTAAAGTGGAGAGTATATATTTTGTGTGTTAATAGTGAAGAGCTCTATAAGTACTTATTATGTTTACTTGTTCTGGATCTGAGTTCAAGTTCTGGATATCCTTATTAATTTTCTGTTTTACTGTGTCTAAATCTCTTTATGTTTCTTATGTATCTGGGTGTTAGGATGCATTGATTTTTTTACCACTCTGTCTTTGTTGCTTTAAAGTCTGTTTTATCAAATACATGAATTGCAACTCTTGCTTTTTGTTTATTTATTTATTTTTGCTCTCCATTTGGTTGGTAAATCTTTATCCAACCCTTTGTTTTGAGTCTTTGTGTATCTTTGGATATTAGATGGCTCTGGATGTAGTATACCATTAGGTTTTTACTGTGTCTTTTGATTGGGGGATTTAGTTAATTTAAATTTAGGATTACTGCCATTTGATGTTAACTGGCTATTTTATCCATTCACTGATGTAAATTCTCCTTTATGTTGATGCTCTTTACTTTTTGGTATATTTTTAGAAAGGCTATTACTGGTTGTTCCTTTCTGTGTGTAATGCTTCTTTCAGAAGTTTTTTTTAAAGCAGGCCTGGTGGTAATAAAATCTCTGAGTACTTGCTTGTTCATACAAGATTTTATTTTTCCTTCAACTGTGAAGCTTAGTTTGGAAGGATATAAAATTCAGGGCTAAAATTTCTGTTCTTTAAGGGTGTTAAATATCGGTCCCCACTCTTTTCTGGCTTGTAGTTTTTCTGCTGAGAGATCTGCTGTAAGTCTGATAGGCTTTCCTTTGTGGGTATCCTGATCTTTCTCTCTGGCTGCGCTTAGTATTTTCTTTTTCATTTCAACCCTGGTGAATCTAACGATTATGTGCCTTAGGGTTGCTCTTCTTGAGGAATGTCTTCGTGGTGTTCTCTGTATTACCTGGGGTTGAATAGTGTCCTGCTTTACTAGATTAGGAAAGTTCTCCTGGATAATATCCTGAAGAGTATTTTCCAGCTTGGATTCATTCTCTCCATCACATTCAGGCACACCTAACAAACATAGATTAGGTCTTTTCACATAGTCCCATATTTCTTGGAGACTTTGCTCATTCCTTTTATCCTTTTTTCTCTATTTATGTCCTCTTGTTTTATTTCATTAAGTTGGTCTTCGACCTCTGATATCCTTTCTTCTGCTTGATCAATTCAGCTATTCAAACTTGTGCATATTTCACTAAATTCTCTTGTTGTATTTCTCAACTCTGTTAGTTCATTTATATTCCTCTCTATATTGTCCATTGTTTTTAACATTTCATCAAACTTTTTTCAAAGTTCTTAGTTTCTTTACATTGGATTAGAACAAGTTCTTTCAACTCCCAAAAATGTCTTATTATCCACCTTCTGAAGCCTACTTCAGATAGTGGAACACAGTCCTTTTCCATCAGGGCTTATTTCCTTGCTGATGAGGAATTGCAATCCCCTGTAGAGGGAGAGGGCTCCTGATTTTCGGTATTCTCGGCCTTTTTAGGCTGTTTTTTTTTTTTCCTTTATTGTGGATTTATCCATTTGCTGTCTTTACAATTACCGCCTTTCTAATTAGGTTTCTGAGTGGACGTCCAATTTATTGATTCCCAGTGCTGGAAACCGAGCAACCAACTGCCCCAGCCGAAACAGCAGCAAGAAGATGGATGGTGCACTTCTGCCTGGAAATCTCCAGTCTGGTTTCCTTCTTGAGTCCGCAACAAGCGGCTCTGCCTTCCCAGAGCTCCAAACACCAGTCAGTAGGAGAAACAGTCCTGTTTACTGTTCACAAAGAGTTGCCGCGCCGAGGTGACAGCAAAACCGTTGTGCCGGCCACAAAAGTGGCGCTGGTGACCCGTGGGGCTCCTCCACTGGAAATCGTCTGGTCCGTGAAAAACGAAAATTCATGTGGAAATGTGGCATCCTCGCGTTTTCTGAGCTTTCACTAAGAGCTGCAATCCCGAGTTGTTAGCAATCAGCCATCTTGGATCAAAATAGACTAGTTTCTATTAAACATGTGTGCATTAATTACTGAGGCTGTAAATGAGAGGCTATGTAAAGTAGACTCCTAACACTTTCCCAGGTTTGTATTACTCAGTAAGCCTTTCCTTGTGTGACCATATGAAACAGGATGTTGTCTATCTTAAATATTTGTATTATTCAGTGAATGTCTAAATGAGTGGCTCTATAAAATAGACTGCTGAGTTCTTTACATTTGTGCATTATTCACTGAGGTTACGAGTCCGTGGCCATATGAAATGGAATTTTTGAATAATCCACACGTGCATATTATCCACTAAGGCTATGAATGAGTGAGAAAGTGAAATAGACACCTGGCTACCCCACAGGTGTGCTTTATTCACAGAGGCTATGAATGAATGTCCATGGAAAATAGACCCAAAATTATTCACCAGGTGTGTATTATTCAGTGAGGCTCAGAAGATGTGGACATATTAATTAGATTTCTTACTATAGCAAGTGTCTCTCTTATTCACTGAGGCTCTGAATATGTGTCTCCATAAAATAGACTCCTGTCTACACAACATTATGCAGTCAAACTCCAAATGAGAGACCACATGAAAACGTTTCCTGACTATTCCACAGGTGTGCATTATTTAGTGTGACTCTGAATGAGGGGATAAAAGTAAATCCTGAAGATTTCCCCAGGTGTGTACATTTAGTGAGGGTCTTAATGAGTGGCCATAGGAAAGAGACTTCTGACTATTCCACAGGTGTGCAATATTCAGTGATACTCTGAATGAGTGGCCATAAAAAATAGACTCCAGACTATATCACAAGTGTGTAATATTCAGTAAGGCTGTGAAAGAGGGGCCATATGAAACAGACTTCTAATTACTCCACATGTGCATTATTTACTGTTTGTCTGAATGAGGAGATGTATGACATAGATTCCTAATTATTTTCCATGTGTGCATTATTCAAACAGGTTCTGCATGAGTGTCCATACCAAATAAACTCCTGACACTCCCCCAGGTGTGTGTTACTCAGGGATACTCAGAATTAGAGATCATATTAAATATACTCCTAACTATCACCCAGGTGTGTATCATTGAGAAAGGCACTTAATTCGTGGCTATCTTAAACAGCGTCCTGATTACTCCATATTAGTTCATTATTCACTGAAACTTTGAAGGAGAGGCCATATAAAATAGACACCTGACTATTGCTCCATTTTGAATTATTCAATAAGGTTCTAAATGAGTGGTGTTATGAAATCGAATCCTGAGAATTCGCCTGGTGTGTATCATTCAGGGAGGCACAGAATGTGTGACCATATAAAAAATGCTCGACTATTACACTGGTGTGCATGATTCACTGTGGTTCTAAATGAGTGGCTATATAAAGTCGGCTCTGAATTCTTTCGAGGTGTGTATTATTGAATGAGATTCTGAATAAGTGGGCATAAAAAAAGACTCTTGTGTATTTCCCAGGTGTGCATTACTTACATAGACTCTAAATGTGTAGCCATTTGAAGTATACGATTGACTATTTCAGAGGGGAGTATTATTTACAGATGCCCTGAACGAGTGGACATGTGAAAGAGATTTCTGACTTATCGGATATACATATAATTCACTGAAACACTGAAAGAGTGGCCTTATGAAATAGAACCCATTTTACTCCACAGCTGTGTGTTATTTTTTGATTCTCCAAACAAATCTCCATATGAAATAGACTAGTGATTATTCCCTACATGTGCAGTATTTAAATAGTCTCTGAATGAGTGTCCATATCAAATGCTGTCCTGAATATCACACTTATGTGTATTATTCAAGGAGCTGCTTAATTTGGGGCTACCTTAAATAGGGTCCTGACTACTCCACAGCTGTTTATTATGCACTGAAGCTCTGGATGAGAGGCCATATGAAATAGACTTCTTACTATTGCCCATTGTGCATTATTCGGTAATGCTGTGATTGAGTGGCCATATGACCTGGACTCTGACTCTTCCCAAGGTGTGTATTCTTCAGTGAATTTATGAACGAGTGAGCACATAAAATAGACCCCTGACTCTGTCCTCTTGACTATTTGTCAGCTGTGCATTTTCTACTGAGTCACTGGGTGAACAGTCATATCAAATAGTCTCCAGACTATTATCCAGGTGTGCTTTGTTCTGTGAATGTCTGAATAAGTGGCTATAGATAATAGAATCCTGAGAATTTTCCAAATATATATGATACTTAACCGAGGCTCTGAATAAGTGGCCATGTGAAATAAACTTCTGACTTTTCCATACATCTGTATTATTCTGTGAGTCTCTGAATAACTGGCCATAGAATAGAAACTTCTGAATACTCCTCAGGTGTGCGTTTTTACATTCGGCTCTAAATGAGTGACTATACGACATAAAATCCTGACTTTCCCCAAGCAGTATGTTATTCAGTTAGGCTCTGAATATGTGGCTATACGAAATAGAATTCTGACTACAATACAGGTGTTTCTTATTCAATGAAGCTCTGAAATACTTGCCATATGTAATAGCCTCCTTATTATTCCTCAGGTACATATTATTTACTGAGGCTCTGAAACTTTGGCCATATGAAATTGTTTCCTTACTAGATCACAGGTGGGCATTATTGACTCTGACTCTGAATATTTGGGCATATGGAATAGACTAGTGTGTATTCCACACGTGTGCATTACTTGCTGAGGCTGTAAATGATAGGCTATGAAAAGTAGACTCCTAACACTTTTCCAGGTGTGTATTACTCAATGAGGCTCTTCGTGTGTGACCATATGAAACAGGATGCTGTCTATCTTAAATAAGATTATTATTCAGTGAATCTCTGAATGAGTGGCTATATAAAATAGACTGCTGAGTACTTTACATTTGTGCATTATTCACTTAGGTTACGAGTGAGTGGCCATATAAAATGGAATCCTGTCTAATCTACACGTGCATATTATTTACTGATGCTATGAGTGAGTGTCCAAATGAAATAGACTCCTGGCTATTTCATTATTTACCCAGGCTCTGAATGAACGTCTATCGAAAATAGACTCCAAATTATTTTCCAGGTTTGTATTATTCAGTGAGGCTCAGAAGACATGGCCATATTAACTAGATTCCTTACTATATCAAGGGTCTCTCTTATTCACTGAGGCTCTTAATATGTGTCTACATGAAATAGACTCTTGACTACACCACATTATTCAGTGACACTCCGAATGAGAGGCCACATGAAAAAGTCTCCTGACTATTCCAAAGGTGTGCATTCTTTAGTGAGTCTCTGAATGAGGGAATAAAAATAAATTTTGACTATTTCCCCAGTGTGAGGCTCTCAATGAGTGGCCATAGGAAAGAGACTTCTGACTATATGGCAGGTGTGAATTGTTCAGAGATTCTCTGAATGAGTGGCCAAAAAGAAGTCTCCAGACTATATCACAAGTGAGTAATATTAGTGAGGCTGTGAAAGAGGGGCCATATGAGTCAGACGTCTAATTACTCCACATGTGCCTCATTCACTGTTTGTCTGAATGAGTAGCCGTATGATATAGACTCTTTATTATTCTCCATGGGTGCATTATTCAAACAGGTTCTGTATGAGTTTCCATACAAAACAGACTAATGACACTCCCCCAGGTGTGTATTACACAGCGTTATGCGGAATTAGAGTTCATATGAAATAGACACCTGACTACCACCCAGATGTTTATCATTCAAAAAGCACTTAATTCATGGCTATCTTAAGCAGCGTCCTGATTACTCCATAGAAGTTCATTATTCACTGAAATTTTGAATAAGAGCCCATACAAAATAGACACCTGACTATTGCTCCATTGTGAATTATTCAATAAGGTTCTAAATAAGTGGTGCTATGAAATAGAATCCTGAAGATTCCCCAGGTGTGTAACATTCAGGGAGTCACAGAATGAGTGTCCATATAAAAATGCTCGACTATAACACTGGTGTGGATTATTCACTGAGGCTCTAGATAAATGTCTACATAAAGTAGACTCTTAACTCTTTCTCAGGTGTATATTATTGAATGAGACTCTGACTAAGTGGGCATAAATAAAAGACTCAGGTGTATTGCCCAGGTGTTCATTACTTACAGAGACTCTGAATGTGTATCCATTTAAAGTAGACCCTTGACTATTTCTGAGAGGAGTCTTATTCACAGAGGCCCTTAACGAGTGGCCATGTGAAAGGAATTCAGGACTTAACAGATATACATATTATTCACTAAAACGCAGAAAGAGTGGCTTTATGAATTTGAAACCATTTTACTTCACTGGTGTACATTAATTTTTGACTCACCAAATGAATCACCATATGAAATAAACTAGTGACTATTCCTCAAATGTGCAGTATTCGAAGAGGATCTGTATGAGTGACCTTATCAAATAGTCTCCTGACTCTCACACATGTGGGTATCATTCACCGAGCTGCTTCACTTGGGGCTACATTAAATAGGGTCCTCACACCTCCACAGCTCTTTATTATGCACTGAAGCTCTGAAAGAGAGGCCATAGGAAATAGACCCCTTACTATTGCCCCATTGTGCATTATTTGGTAATTCTGTGATTGAGTGGCCATATGACCTGGACTCTGACGATTCCCAAGGTGTGTATTCTTTAGTGAGTTTCTGAATGAGTAACCACATAAGACAGACTCCTGACTCTATCCTTTTGACTATTTCTCAGCTCTGCATTTTCCACTGAGTTGCTGGGTGAATGGTCATATCAAATGGTCTACAGACTATTCCCCAGGTGTGCATTATTCAGTGAGTCTCTGAATAAGTGGCTATATATAATAGAATCCTGAGTATTTTCCAGATATATATGATTCTTCACTGAGGTTCTGAATAAGTGGCCATGTAAAGTACACTTTTGACGTTTCCATATGTCTGTATTATTCTGCGAGGCTCTGAATGAGTGGCCATAAAATAGAGACTCCTGGATACTCCTCAGGCTTTCGTTTTTACATTCAGCTCTAAATGAATGGCTATACAAAGTAAAATCCTGACTTTCGCCAAGGTGTACGTTATTCAGTTAGGCTCTGAGTATGTGGCTATAGAAAATAGAATTCTGACTACAATACAGGTGTTCCTTATTCAATGAAGCTCTTAAATATATGCCACATGTAATAGCGTCCTGAGTATTCCTCAAGTATGTATTTATTCACTGTGGCTCTGAAACTGTGGCCATATGAAATTGTTTCTTGACTAGTCCACAGGTGTGTATTATTGACTCTAACTCTAAATATTTGGGCATATGGAATAGACTAGTGAGTATTCCAAAGTTGTGTATTACTCACTCAGGCTTTGATTTTATGGCCATATATAATAGAATAGTGTCTATTCTACACGTGTGCATTATTCACTGAAGCTGTAAATGTGAGGCTATATAAAGTAGACTCATAACACATTCAAGGTGTATATTTCTCAGAGAAGCTCTTCTTATGTGACCATATGAAACAGGATGTTGTCTATCTTAAATAATTTTATTATTCAGTGAATATTTGAATGAGAGGCTATATGAGATAGACTGCTGAGTACTTTACATTTGTGCATTGTTCACTGAGGTTACGAGTCAGTGGCCATATGAAATGGAACACTGACTAATCCACACGTGCACATTTTCCACTGAGGCTATGAATGAGTGTCCGAATGAAATAGACTATTGACTACTCCACAGGTGTGCATTATTTACCGAGGCTATGAATGAATGTCCATCGAAAATAGACTCCATGTTATTCTCCAGGTTTGTATTATTCAGTGAGGTTTAGAAGATATGGCCATATTAATTTGATTTTCCACAATAGCAAGGGTCTCTCTTATTTACTGAGGCTTTGAATATGTGTCTATGTAAAATAGTCTCCTGACTACACCACATTATTCAGTGACAGTCCGAATGAGAGGCCATATGAAAAAGTCTCCTGACTATTCCACAGGTGTGCATTATTTAGTGAGACTCTGAATGAGGGGATAAAATTAAATCCTGACTATTTCCCCAGGTGTCTACATTTAGTGAGGTTCTCTACGAGTGGCCATAGGAAAGAGATTTCTGACTACTCCGCAGGTGTGCATTTTTCAGTGATTCTCTGAATGGGTAGCCATAAAAAATAGACTCCAGACTATATCACAAGTGTGTAATATTCAGTGAGGCTGTGAAAGAGGGGCCATATGAAACAGACTTGTAATTACTCCACATGTGCGTTATTCACTGTTTAAATGAGTAGCCCTATGACATAGACTCCTCATTATTCTCCATGTGTGCATTATTCAAACAGGTTCTGTATGAGTGGCCATAACAAATACACTTTTGACACTCTTACAGGTGTGTATTTCTCAGTGATACCGAGAATTAGACTTTATATGAAATAGAATTCTGACTATAACCCATGTGTGTATAATTCAGGAAGGCTCTTAATTCATGGCTGCCTTATACAGCATCCTGATTACTCCATAGAATTTCATTATTCACTGAAATTTTGAATGAGAGTATATATAAAATAGACATCTGACTATTGCTCTATTGTGAATTATTAAATAAGGTTCTAAATGAGTGGTCATATGAAACAGAATTCTTAGGATCCCCCAGGTGTGAATCATTCAGGGAGGCACAGAATGAGTGGCCATATAAAAAATGCTCGACTATTACTCTGGTGTGCACTATTCACTGAGGCTCTAAATGAATGGCTACATGAAGTTGACTCTTAACTCTTCCCCGGGTGTGTATTATTGAATGAGACTCTGATAAAGTTGGCATAAAGAGAGACTCTTGTGTATTTCCCAGGTGTTCATTACTTACAAAGACTCTGAATGTGCAGCCATTTGAAGTAGACCCTTGAGTATTTCTGAGGGGAGTATTATTCACAGAGGCCCTGAACGAGTGGCCATGTGAAAAAAAAATTCTGACATCAGACATACATATTATTCACTGAAACGCTGAAAGAATGGCCTTATGAAACAGACCCCATTTTACTTCACAGGTGTGCTTTATTTTTTGACACTCCAAACGAATCGTCATATGTAATAGACCAGTGATTACTCCCCACATGTGGAGTAGTCGAAGAGATTCTGTATGGGTGTCCATATCAAATAGTCTTTAGACTATCATATATGTGTGTTTTATTCACGGTACTCCTTAATTTGGGGCTACCTTAAATAGGGTCCTGACTACTCCACAGCTTTTTCTTATGCACTGAAGCTCTGAATGAGAGGCCATATGAAATAGATTCCTGACTATTGCCGTATTGTGCATTATTCGGTAATGCTGTGATTGAGTGGCCATATGACATGGACTTTGACTATTCCCAAGGTATGTATTCTTCACAGAATTTCTGAACATGTGACCACATATAATAGACTCCTGACTTTATCCTCTTGACTGTTTCTCAGCTCTGCATTTTCCACTGAGTCACTGGGTGAATGGTCATATCAAATAGTCTTTATACTATTCCCCAGGTGTGCATTATTCAGTGATTCTGTGAATAAGTGGCTCTATATATTAGAATCTTGCATATTTTCCAGATATATATGATTCTTCACTGAAGTCCTTAAGTAGTGGCCATGTGGAATACACTCCTGACTTTTCCACAGGTCTGTATCATTCTGTGAGGCTGTGAATGTGTGGCCACAAAATAAAGACTCTTGAATACTCCTCAGGCATGTGTTTTATATTCGTCTCTACATAAGTAGCTATACAAAACAGAATCTTGACTTTCCCTAAAATGTAAGTTATTCAGATAGGCTCTAAATATGTGGCTATACGAAAAAAAATTCTGACTACAATACAGGTGTTCCTTATCCAATGAACGTCTAAAATAGATGCCATATGTAATAGCGTCCTGAGTATTCCCCAGGAATGTATTATCCACTCAGGCTATGAATGAGTGTCCAAATGAAATAGACTCCTGGCTACTCCGCAGGTATGCATTATTTACTGAGGTTCTGAATGAATGTCCATCTAAAATAGACTCCAAATTATTCTCCAGGTGTGTATTATTCAGTGAGGCTCAGAAGACATTGCCATGTTAATTAGATTTCTTAGTATATCAAGGGTCTGTCTTATTCACTGAGGCTCTGTATATGTGTCTACATGAAATAGTCTCCTGACTACACAACATCATTCAGTGACACTCGGAATGAGAGGCCACATGAAAACATCTCCTGACTATTCCACAGGCGTGAATTATTTAGTGAGATTCTGAAGGAGGAGATAAAAGTAAATCCTGACTATTTCCTTAGGTGTATACATTTAGTGAGGCTCTCAACGAGTGGCCATAGGAAGGAGACTTTTGACTATTCCGCAGGTGTGCATCATTCAGTGATTCTCTGAATGAGTGGCCATAAAAAATAGACTCCAGTCTATCTCACAATTGTGTAATATTCAGTGAGGCTGTGAAAGAGGGGCCATATGAAACAGACTTCTAATTACTCCACATGTGCCTTATTCACTGTTTGTCTGAATGAGTAGCCGTATGACATAGACTTTTTTTATTTTCTATGTGTGCATTATTCAAACAGGTTTTGTATGAGTGTACATACCAAATAGTCTCCTGACACTCCACCCATTGTGTATTACTCAGCGATACCCAGAATTAGAGTTCATATGAAATAGACTCTTGACTATCACCCAGCTGTGTATCATTCAAAAAGGCACTTAATTCGTGGCTACCTAAAACAGTGTTCTGATTACTTTATAGAAGTCATTATACAATGAAACGTTGAATGAGAAGGAATATAAAATTAAAACCTGACTATTGCTCCATTGTGCATTATTCTATAATGTTCTAAATGAGTGGTAGTATGAAATAGAATCCTGAGGATTCCCCAGGTGTATATTATTCAGGGAGGTACAGAATGAGTGGCCATATAAAATATGCTCAAGTATTACCCTGGTGTGCATTATTCACTGAGGCTCTCAATGAGTGGCTACATGAAGTAGACTCTTAAATTTTTCCAGATGTGTATGGTTGAATGAGACTCTGAGTAAGTGGGCATAAAAAAGGAGACTCTTGTGTATTGCCCAAGTGTGTATTACTTACAAAGACTCTGAATGGGTAGCCATTTGAAGTAAACCCTTGACTATTTCTGAGGGGAGTATTATTAACAGAGGCCCTGAATGAGTGGCCATGTGAAAGAGATTCCTGACTTATCAGATATATATATTATTCACTAAAACATCGAAAAATGGTCTTATGAAATAGATCCCATTTTACTCCAAAGGTGTGCGTTATTTTTTGACCCTCCAAACGAAACACCATATGAAATAGACTAGTGATTATTCCCCACATGAGCAGTATTCGAACACGTTCTATTTGGGTGTCCATATCAAATGGCCTTCTGACTATCACACATGTGTGTATCATTAACAAAAGCTGCTTAATTTGGAGCTACTTTAAATAGGGTCGTGACTACTCCACAGCTGTTTATTATGCACTGAAGCTCTGAATGACCGACCATATAAAGTAGATTCTTTACTATTGCTCCATTGTGCATTATTCGGTAATGCTGTGATTGAGTGGCCATATTACCTAAACTCTGACTATTCCCAAGGTGTGTTTTCTGCAGTGAGATTCTGAATGAGTGACCACATAAAATAGACTCCTGACTCTATCCTCTTGACTATTTCTTAGCTGTGCATTTTCTACTGAGTCACTTTGGTGAACGGTCATATCAAATAGTCTCCAGACTATTCCCCAGTTGTGCATTATTCAGTGAGTCTCTGGGTAAGTGGCTATATATAATAGAATCCTGAGTATTTTCCAGATATATATGATTCTTCACTTAGGTTCTAAATAAGTGGCCATGGGAAATACACTCCTGTCATTTCCATAGGTCTGTATTATTCTGTGAGGCTCTGAATGAGTGGCCATAAAACAGAGACTCCAGAATACTCCTCAGACCTGCATTTTTACAATAGGCTCTAAATGAGTGGCTATAAAAAATAGAATCCTGACTTTTCCCAAGGTGTATTTTATTTAGTTAGGCTCTGAATATGTTGCTATATGAAATATAATTCTGACTAAAATACAGGTGTTCCTTATTCAATGAAGCTCTAAAATAGATGCCATATGTAATAGCGTCCTGAGTATTCCCCAGGTATGTATTATTGACTGATGCTCTAAAATTTTGGCCATATGAAGTTGTTTCCTGACTAGTCCATGGGTATGTATTATTTACTCTGACTTTGAATATTTGGGCATATGGAATAAACTAGTGACTATTTCAAAGTTTTGTATTACTCACTCAGGCTTTGATTTTGTGGCCATATAAAATGGACAAGTGTCTATTCCACACGAGTGCATTATTTCCTGAGGCTGTAAATGAAAGGCTATATAAGGTAGAATCCTAACACTTTCAAGGTGTATATTTCTCAGTGAAGCTCTTCTTATGTGACCATATGAAACAGGATGCTGTCTATCTTAAATAATTTTATTATTCAGTGAATATTTGAATGAGAGACTATATGAGATAGACTGCTGAGTACTTTACATTTGTGAATTGTTCACTGAGGTTACGAGTCAGTGGTCATATGAAATGGAACACTGACTAATCCACACGTGCATATTTTCCACTGAGGCTATGAATGAGTGTCCGAATGAAATAGACTCTTGGCTACTCCGAAGGTGTGCATTATTCACCGAGGCTCTGAATGACTCTTCTTCAAAAATAGACTCCAAATTATTCCCCAGGTGTGTATTATTCAGTGAGGCTCTGGATATGTGGCCATATTATTTAGATTCCTTACTATAGCGAGGGTCTGTCTTTTTCACTGAGGCTCTGAATATGTGTCTACATGAAATAGACTCCTGACTACACCACATTATTCAGTGGCACTCGGAATGAGGGACCATATGAAAAAGTCTCCTGACTATTCCACAGGTGTGAATTATTTAGAGAGATTCTTATTGAGGAGATAAAATTTAATCCTGACTATTTCCCCAGGTGAGGACCTTTAGTGAAGCTCTCAACGAGTGGCCATAGGAAAGAGACTTCTGACTATTCCGGAGGTGTGCATTATTCAGTTACTCTCTGAATAAGTGGCCATAAAAAATAGAGTCCAGACTATATCACAAGTGTGTGACATTTAGTGAGGCTGTGAAAGAGGGCCCATAAGAAACAGACTTCTAATTACTCCACATGTGCTTTATTCACTGTTTCTCTGAATGAGTAGTCGTATAACATAGACTCCTCATTATTCTTCTTGTGTGCATTATTCCAACAGTCTCTGTATGAGTGTCCATACCAAATAGACTCCTGACACTCCCCCAGGTGTGTATTACTCAGCGTTACACAGAATTAGAGTTTATATAAAATGGAATCCTGCCTTCAGCCAGGTGTGCATCATTCAGGAAAGCACTTAATTCATGGCTATCTTAAACAGCGTACTGATTACTCCATAGAAGTTCATTATTCACTGAAACTTTGAATGCGAGGCCATACAAAATAGAAACCTGGATATTGCTCCATTTTTTTAAAATTTTTTAAATTTTTATTGCATTATAGGTTTTGGGGTACATGTGCAGAACGTGCAAGATAGTTACATAGTTACACACATGGCAGTGTGTTTTGCTGCCTTCCTCCCCTTCACCCACATTTGGGATTTCCCCCCAGGCTATCCCTCCCAAGTTTCCCCCCGCTGTCCCTCCCACATTTCCCCCAATAGACCCCAGTGTGTAGTAGATCCCCTCCCTGTGTCCATGTGTTCTCATTTTTTCTCACCCGCCTATGAGTGAGAATATGCGGTATTTCTTTTTTTGTTCTTGTGTCAGTTTGCTGAGAATGATGTTCTCCAGATTCATCCATGTTCTTACAAAGGACACAAACTCATCATTTTTGATTGCTGAATAATATTCCATGGCGTATATGTGCCACATTTTCTCAGTCCAGTCTGTCATCGATGGGCATTTGGGTTGGTTCCCGGTCTTTGCTATTGTAAACAGAGCTGCAATGAACATTCGTGTGCATGTGTCCTTATAGTAGAAGGATTTATAGTCCTTTGGATATATAAGGTGAAAAATGAGTGGTAGTATAAAATAGAATACTGAGGATGCATTAGGTGTGTATCATTCAGGGAGGCACAGAATAAGTGGCTATAAAAAATTCTCGACAATTATTCTGGTGTGGACTACACAATGAGGCACTAAATGAGTCGCTACAGGATGTAGACTCTTAAGTCTTTCCCAGGTGTGTATTATTGAATGAGACTCTGACTAAGTGGGCATACAAAAAAAAAGACTCAGGTGTATTGCCCAGGTGTTCTTTACTTACAGAGACTTTGAATGTGTAGCCATTTGAAGTACACCCTTGACTATTTCTGAGGGGGAGTATTATTCACAGAGGCCCTGAACGAGTGGCCATGTGAAAGAGATTCCTGACTCATCAGATATACATATTATTCACTTAAGCACTGAAATAGTGACCTTATGAAATAGACCTCATTTTACTCCACAGGTGTGCATTATTTTTTGACTCTCTAAACAAATCACCATATGAAATAGACTAGTGATTATTCCCACATGTGCAGTATTTAAAGAGGATCTGTATGAGTGTCCATATCAAATAGTCTCCTGACTATCACACATGTGTGTATCATTCACAGAGCTGCTTAATTTGGGGCTTCCTTATATGGGGTCCTCACTCCTCCACAGCTGTTTATTAGGCACTGAAGCTCTGAATGGCAGGCCATATGAAATAGACTTCTTACTATTGCCCCATTGTGCATTATTTGGGTAATGCTGTGATTGAGTGGCTATATGACCTGGACTCTAAATATTCCCAAGGTGAGTATTCTTCAGTGAGTTTCTGAATGAGTGACCACATAAAATAGACTCCTGACTCTATCATCTTGACTATTTCTCAGCTCTGCATTTCCCACTGAGTCGCTGGGTGAACGCTCATATCAAATAGTCTCCAGATTATTCCCTAAGTGTGCATTATTCAGTGAGTTTCTGAATAAGTGGCTATATATAATAGAATCCTGAGTATGTTACATATACATATATTAATTAAATTCCTTACTATAGCAATGGTCTGTCTTATTCACTGAGGCTCTCAATATGTGCCTACACGAAATAGACTCCAGAATACAGCACATTATTCAATGACACTCCGAATGTGAGGCCACATGAAAAAGTCTCCTGACTATTTCAGAGGTGTGCATTATTTAGTGAGACTCTGAATGAGAGGATAAAGGTAAATCCTGACTATTTCCCCAGGTGTGTATATTTACTGAGGCTCTCAATGAGTGGCCATAGAAAAGAGAGTTCTGAGTATTCCGCAGGTGTACATTATTCAGTGATTCTCTGAATGAGTGGCCATAAAAAAATAGACTCCAGACTATATCACAAGTGTGTAATATTCAGTGAGGCTGTGAAAGAAAGGCCATAAGAAACATATTTCTAGTTACTCCACATTTGCGTTATTCACTGTTTGTCTGAATGTGTAGCCGTATGACATAGACTTTTTTTATTTTCTATGTGTGCATTATTCAAACAGGTTCTGTATGAGTGTCCATACTAAATAGATTCCTGACACTCCACCCATTGTGTATTACTCAGCGATACCCAGAATTAGAGTTCATAAAAAAATAGACTCCTGACTATCACCCAGGTGTGTATCATTCAGGAAGGCAACTAATTCATGGATATCTTAAACAGCGTTCTGATTATTTTATAGAAGTCATTATACACTGAAACTTTGAATGAGAGGCCATATAAAATAGAAACCTGACTATTGCTCCATTGTGCATTATTCAATAATGTTCAAAATGAGTAGTAATATGAAATAGAAACCTGAAAATTCCCCAGGTGTATATCATTCAGGGAGGCACAGAATGAGTGGCCATATAAAATATGCTCAACTATTACCCTGGTGTACATTATTCACTGAGGCTCTAAATGAGTGGCTACATGAAGTAGAATCTTAACTTTTCTCCAGATGTGTATTATTGAATGGGATTCTAAGTGGGCATAAAAACGAGACTCTTGTGTATTGCCCAGGTGTGCATTACTTACAAAGACTCTGAATGTGTAGCCATTTGAAGTAGACCCTTGACTATTTCTGAGGGGAGTATTATTCACAGAGGCTCTGAACAAGTGGCCATGTGAAAGAGATTCCTGACTTATAAGATATAAACATTATTCACTGAAACACTGAAAAATGGCCTTAAGAAATAGACCCCATTTTACTCCACAGGTGTGCGTTATTTTTTGACTCTCCAAACAAATCACCATATGAAATAGACAAGTGATTACTCGCCACATGTGCAGTATTCGAAGAGGTTCTATATGAGTGTCCATATCAAATAGCCTTCTGACTATCAAACATGTGTGTATCATTCACAGAGCTGCTTAATTTGGGGCTACCTTAAATAGGGTCCTGACTACTCCACAGCTGTTTATTACTCACTGAAGCTCTGAATGACACACCATATTAAATAGACTCCTTACTATTGCCCCATTGTGCATAATTCAGTAATGCTGTGATTGAGTGGCCATATTACATAAACTTTGAGTATTCCCAAGGTGTGTTTTCTGCAGTGAGATTCTGAATGAGTGACGACATAAAATAGACTCCTGACTCTATCCTCTTGACTATTCCTCAGCTGTGCATTTTCCACTGAGTCGCTTTGGTGAACAATCATATCAAATAGTCTCCAGACTATTCCCCAGGTGTGAGTTATTCAGTGAGTCTCTGAGTAAGTGGCTATATATAATAGAATCCTGAGTATTTTTCATATATATATGATTCTTCACTTAGGTTCTAAATAATAAGTGGATATGTGAAAAACACTCCTGTAATTTCCATAGGTCTGTATTATTCTGTGACGCTCTGAATGAGCGGCCATAAAATAGAGACTCCTGAATACTCCTCAGGCCTGCGTTTTTACAATTGGCACTAAATGAGAGGCTGTAGGAAATAGAATCCTCACTTTTTTCAAGGTGTATATTTTTCAGTTAGGCTCTGAATATGTAGTTATACAAAATAGAATTCTGACTACAATACAGGTGTTCCTTATTCAATGAAGCTCTGAAATGGATGCCATATGTCATAGCGTCCTGGGTATTACACAGGTATGTATTATTCACTTAGGCTCTGAAACTTTGGCCATATAAAATTGTTTTCTGACTATTCCACAGGTGTGTACTTTTGACTCGGACTCTGAATATTTGGGCATGTGGAATAGACTAGTGACTATTCCAAAGTTGTGTATTACTCACTCAGGCTTTGATTTTGTGGCCATATAAAACAGACTAGTGTCTATGCCACACGTGTGCATTATTTGATGAGGCTGTAAATGAGAGGCTATATGAAGTAGACTCCAAACACTTCCCCAGATCTGTATTTCACAGTGAGGCTATTCTTGTGTGACCATATGAAACAGGATGCTGTTTATCTTAAATATTTCTATTATTCTGTGAATCTCTGAATGAGTGGCTTTGTAAAATAGACTGCTACGTACTTAACATATGTGCATTATTCACTGAGGTTATGAGTCAGTGGCCATATGAAATGGAATCCTAATTCACACGTGGATATTATTCACTGAGGCTATGAATGAGTGTCCAAATGAAATAGACTCCTGACTACTCCACAGGTGTGCATTATTCACCTAGGCTCTGAATAAAGGTCCATCGAAAATAGACTCCAAATAATTCTCCAGGTCTGTATTTTCAGTGAGGCTCAGAAGATATGGCCATATTAATTAGATTTTTTAGAATAGCAAGGGTCTGTCTTATTCACTGAGTCTCTGAATATGTGTCAACATGAAATAGACTCCTGACTACACCACATTATTTAGTGAAATTCCGAATGAGAGGCCACATAAAAAAGTCTCCTGACTATTCCACAGGTGTGCATTATTTAGTGATACTCTGAATAAGGAGATAAAAGTAAATCCTGAATAATTGCCCTGGTGTGTACATTTAGTAAGGCTGTCAACGAGTGGCCATAGGAAAGAGACTTCTGACTATTCCGCAGGTGTGAATTATTCAGTGATTTTGTGAAAGAATGAATATCAAAGGTAGACTCCAGACTACAGCACAAGTGCATAATATTTAGAGAGGCTGTGAAAGAGGGGCCATGTGAAACAGACTTCTAATTACTCCACATGTTCATTATTCACTGTTTGCCCGAATGCGTAGCCATATGACATAGACTCCATTATTCTCCACGTGTGCATTATTCAAACAGGTTCTGTATGAGGTTCCATACCAAATAGATTCCTGACACTCCCCCAGGTGTGTATTACTCAGTGATACCCAGAATTAAAGTTCATATGAGGAAGGCTTCCAAGATGGCGTCATAGAGGTGACTCAAGATTGCAGCTCTCAGTGAAGGCACAGAGGGTGAGTCCTAGCCGCATTCTTGGAAGGACCTTTTTTGCCCACAGAACGTTGAATGTTCCAGGTGTGGGAGCAACACGAGATGCTAGCACAGCTGGCTCATGCGGCCGGTTCAGCCGGCGCCAAAGCACAGTGGCACCGGACACAAAACTCACTGGTCCGGGTGCCCTGTTAAACCGGCAATCTGAGATTTGGAAGGGCAGTTTGGCATGTCCGTCTGATTGAATGGGATTTGGACAATGAGCCAGACCAGGAGCTTCCTGGGAAGCGTAATCTGAGCCGGTGCAGTGGGCAGTGGCAAGGGAGATTGCACAGATACCAGTGCCCTATCAGCAGGCTACAGGGGCGCCAGTGAAAGAGTAAAATGTTCAGCTTGGGAAGAGGAAGAGAGAGAGACAGAGGACGGACTCTGAGGCAGGGATCTGGGTGATTGGGCTCCACAGGTCCCAACCTCACGGGGACAAGCAGGGCAGCGATTGGAGGCGCTTGGGGCTGACAGTTTTGCTGCCTGCATCTAGGACAGTGCAGCCCGGTGGGGGAGGGGTGTCTGCCACTACAGACGCAATCCGACCCTACTGAAGTACCGCCCAGGGCTGATGCAGCATGCTGTTGCCAAGGAAACCTGCCATAACAGAGAGACTCCGCCAGCAGGGCAGAGCAAGCCACAGCAGAACAGAGCCCCGCAGCAACAGGCCAGACCCGCTCTAGCAGGGCAAAGCCCCGGCAGGCAAATATTGAATAGACTGCCTCCTAGCTGAGCAGAACAGTGCAACAGATACTCATAAAGCAAGCCCCAACTCCCTGAGACAGAGAATCTAAGGGGGAAAAAGGGGGGGGTTATCATTTCTCTTGCAGCAGACATAAACACATCCTCCCAACAACCCTGAATGAACAACGGAGCTCACAGCTAAGCACTGAAGCTCCTATAAAGCACAGACCGTCTCCTCAAGCAGCTCCCTGACCGCTGTATATCCAAAGAGTCACCCCAAAAAAAGACTAATAAGACTGAAGTTTGGCGGGCATCATTCTGAAACAAAGATAGCAGAAGAATAAACTGGTAGCATACCTCACAGTTTTGCAGCTGCTACAGGTGTACCCCAGACAAGCAGGGCCTAAAGTGGACCTCAGCACTCGTAAAGCAGAGGGGCTCGACCATTAGAAGGAAAACTAAGTAACAGAAATAAATCATCATCAACAATCTGGGCATCCACAGAGAGACCCAATTGAAAAATCAGAAACTACTAAGACGACAGGCGGATAAATCCATAAAGACGGAAAGAAACCAGCGAAAAAAGGAGGAAAACACCCAAAACCAAAACACTTCACCCCCAAAAAAGGACCAAAATTTCTCACCAGCAAGGGAACAAAGCTGGATGGAAAATGAGTGTGACAAAATGATGGAATCAGACTTTAGAAAGTGGATAATGAGAAACTTCTGTGAGCTAAAAAAACATGTTCTAAATCAATGCAAAGAAATTAAGAACCTTGAAAAACAGTTGAAAAAAGATTTGAGGAAATGATAGCAAGAATGGACAACTTAGAGAGGAATATGAATGAATTGAAGGAACTGAAAAACACAACACGAGAACTTCGCGAAGAATGCACAAGTATCAACAGCCGAATTGACCAAGCAGAAGAAAGCATATCAGAAGTCGAAGATCAACTCAATGAAATAAAACGAGAAACCAAGATTAAAGCAAAAAGCGCAAAGAGGAATGAACAAAATATCCAAGAAACGTGGGAATATGTGAAGAGGCCCAACCTACATTTGATAGGTGTACCAGAATGTGATGAAGAGAATGAATCCAAGCTGGAAAACACTCTTCAGGATATTATCCAGGAACATTTCCCCAACCTAGCAAGACAGGTCAATATTCAACTCCAGGAAATACAGAGAACATCACAAAAGATACTCCACAGGAAGAGCAACCCCAAGGCACATAATCGTCAGATTCACCAGGGTTGAAATGAAGGGCAGCCAGAGAGAAAGGTCGGGTCACCCACAAAGGGAAGCCCATCAGACTCGCAGCAGATCTCTCGGCAGAGACTCTACAAGCCAGAAGAGAGTGGGGGACAATATTCAACATTCTTAAAGAAAAAATCTTTCAACCCAGAATTTTATATCCAGCCAAACTGAGCTTCATAAGTGAAGGAAAAATAAAATCCTTCACGAACAAGCAAGTACTCAGAGATTTTGTCACCACTAGGCCTGCTTTACAAGAGCTCCTGAAAGAGGCACTACTCATAGAAAGAAACAACCAGTACCAGCCATCATAAAAGCATACCAAATGCTAAAGAGCATCAACAAAATGAAAAATCTACATGAACCAATGGGCAAAACAGCCAGCTAGCATCAAAATGGCAGTATCAAATTCACAAATAACAATATTAACCCTAAATGTAAATGGGCTAAATGCACCAATCAAAAGACACAGACTGGCAAAACACACAGACTGCAGTAATGGAAGAGGTTCTGAATGAGTGTTTACATAAAATAGTCTCCTTACTCTCACATATGTGTATGTCATTCACCAAGCTGCTTAATTTGGGTCTACTTTGAATTGGGTGTTCATTTCTCCACAGCTCTTTATTATGCATTTAAGCTCTGAATGATAGGCTAAATGAAATAGAATCCTTACTATTGCCACATTGTGCATTATTCGGTTATGCTGTGATTGAGTGGCCATATGACCTGGACTCTGACTATTCACAAGGTGTGTATTCTTTTGGGAGTGTCTGAATGAGTGACCACATAAAATAGACTCCTGACCCTATTCTCTTGACTTTTTCTCAGCTCTGCATTTTTCACTGAGACGGTGGGTGTCCGGTCATATCAAATAGTGTCTTGTCTGTTCCCCAGGTGTGACTTATGCAGTGAGACCCTGAATAAGTGGCTATATACAATAGATTCCTGAGTATTTTCCAGATATATAAGATTCTTCACTGAGGATTTGAATAAGTGTCCATGAGAAATACACCCCTGAAGTTTACATAGGTCTGTATTAATCTGTGAGGTTCTGAATATGTGGCCATAATATAGAGACTCCTGAATACTCCTTAGGATTGCGTTTTTACATTTGGCTGTAAAGGAGTGGCTATACGACATAAAATCCTGACTTTCCCCAAGGTGTATGTTATTCAGTTAGGCTCTGAATATGTGGCTATATAAAATAAAATTCTGACTACAATAGAGGTGTTCCTTATTTATTGAAGCACTGAAATAGAAGCCACATGTAATAGCATACCAAATATTCCTCAGGTATGTATTATTCACTGAGGCCCTGAAACTTTGGCCATATAAAATTGTTTACTGTGTCGACCACAGGCATGTATTGTTGAGTCTGACTGTAAATATTTGGGCACATGGAATAGACTAGTGACTATTGAAAGTTCTGTATTACTCACACAGGCTTTGATTTTGTGGCCATATAAAATAGACTGGTGTCTATTCCACACTTGAGCATTTTTTCCTGAGGTAGTAAATGAGAGGCTATATAAAGTCGACTCCTAACACTTCCCCAGGTTTCTGTTACTCAGTGAGGCTCTTCTTGTGAGACCATATAAAACAGGATGCTGCCTATCTTTAATATTTGTATTATTCAGTGAATCACTGAATGAGTTGCTATATAAAATAGACTGCTGAGTACTTTACATTTATGCATTATTTACTGAGGTTACGAGTCAGTGGCCATATGAAATGGAATCCTGACTAATCCACACGTCCATATTTTCCACTGAGGCTATGAATGAGTGTCCAAATGAAATAGACTCCTGGCTACTCCACATTATTTACCGAGGCTCTGAATGAACGTCCATCGAAAATAGACTCCAAATTATTCTCCAGGTATGTATTATTCAGTGAGGCTCAGCAGAGTTGGCCATATTAATTAGACACTTTACTATATCAAGGGTCTCTCTTATTCACTTAGGCTCTGAATCTGTGTCTACATGACATACACTCCTGACTACACAACATTATTCAGTGACACTCCGGATGAGAGGCCACATGAAAAAGTCTCCTGACTATTTCCCAGGTGTTCATTACTTAGTGAGACTCTGAATGAGGGGATAAAAGTAAATCCTGAATATTTATTCAGGTGTGTACATTTAATGAGGCATTCAACAAGTGCCAATAGGAAAGAGACTTCTGACAATTTCACAGGTGTGCATTATTCGGTGACTCTCTGAATAAGTAGCCATAAAAAATAGACTCCAGACGATATCACAAGTGTGTAATACTCAGTGAGGCTGTGAAAAAGGGGCCATATGAAATGGACTTCTAATTACTCCACGTGTGTGGTGTTCACTCTTTGTCTGAAGGAGGAGCCATATGACATAGACTCCTCATTATTCTCCACGTGTGCATTATTCAAACAAGTTATGTATGAGTGTCCATACCAAATAAACTCCTGATCCTCCAGCAGGTGTGTATTACTCAGCGAAACCAGGAATTAGAGTTCATATAAAAGAGACTCCTGACTATCACCCAGGTGTGTATCATTCAGGAAGGCAGTTAATTCTTGGATATCTTAAACAGCTTCCTGATTTCTCCATTGAAGTTTATTATTCACTGAAACTTGGAATGAGAGGCCTGACTATTAAATAGACACCTGACTATTGCTCCATTGTGAATTATTAAAAAAGGTTCCAAATGAGTGGTAGTATGAAATAGAATCATGAGGATTCCCCAGGTGTGTATCATTCAGGGAGGCACAGAATGAGTGGCCGTATAAAAAATTCTCGACTATTACCCTGGTGTGGATTACTCACCGAGGCTCTAAATGAGTGGCTACGTGAAGTACACACTTAACTCTTTTTCAGTTGTTTATTAGGGAATGAGTCTCTGAGTAAGTGGGCATAAAAAAGATACTCAGCTGTATTGCCCAGGTTTTCCTTACTTACAAAAATTCTGAATGTGTAGCCATTTGAAGTAGACCCTTGACAGTTTGTGAGGAAAGTATTATTCACAGAGGCTCTGATAGAGTACCACGTGAAAAAGATTCTTGACTTATCAGATACACAAGTTATTCACTAAAACATGGAAAGAGTGGCTTTATAAAATCAACATCATTTTACTTCACAGGTGTGCCTTATTCTTTTACCCTACAAACGAAAAAGCAAGTAAATTTAAAAGTGATTATTCCACACATGTGCAGTATTCGAAGAGGTTGTGAATGAGTGTTTATATTAAATAGTCTCCTGACCCTCACATGTGAGTATATCATTCAAGAAGCTGCTAAATTTGGGTCTACTTTGAATAGGGTTTTCATTTCTCCACAGCTGTTTATTATGCACTTAAGCTCTGAATGATAGGCCAAATGAAATAGACTCCATAATATTGCCCCATTGTGCATTATTTGGTAATGCTGTGATTGAGTGGCCATATGACCTGGATTCTGACTATCCCCAAGGTGTGTATTTTTTTGGGAGATTCTAAATGAGTGAACACATAAAACAGACTCCTGACTCTATCCGCTTGACTGTTTCTCAGCTCTTCATTTTTCACTGAGACGGTGGGTGTACGGTCATATCAAATAATTTCTAGTCTGTTCCCCAAGTGTGACTTGTGCAGTGAGACTCTGAATAAGTGGCTATATATAATAGATTCTGGAGTATTTTCCAGATATATAAGTTTCTTCACTGAGGATTTGAATTAGTGGCCATGTGAAATACACCCATAACGTTTCCATAGGTCTGTATTATTCTGAGAGGCTCTGAATGAGTGGCCATAATATAGAGACTCCTGAATACTCCTTACGCTTGCGTTTTTACATTTGGCTCTAAATGAGTGGCTATACGTAATAGAATCCTGACTTTTCCCAAGGTGTATATTATTCAGTTAGGCTCTGAGTATGTGGCTATACAAAATAGAATTCTGACTACAATACAAGTGTTCCTTATTTAATGAAGCACTGAAAGGGATGCCACATGTAATAGCATACTAAATATTTTTCACGTATGTATTATTCACTGAGGCTCTGAAATTTTGGCCATATAAAATTGTTTCCTCTCTAGACAACATGTGTGTGTTTTTGAGTCTGACCCTAAATATTTGGCCTTATGGAATAGACTAGTGACTATTCCAAAGTTGTGTATTACTCACACAGGTTTTGATTTTGTGGCCATATAAAATAGACTAGTGTCTATTCCACATGTGTGCATTATTCCCTGAGGTAGTAAATGAGAGGCTATATAAAGTCGACTCCTAACACTTCCCCAGGTTTCTGTTACACAGTTAGTCTCTTCTTGTGAGACCATATTAAACAGGATGCTGTCAATCTTAAATATTTGTATTATTCAGTGAAACTCTGAATGAGTTGCTATATAAAATTGCTGTGTTCTTTACATTCGTGCATTATGTACTGAGGTTACGAGTCAGTGGCCATCTGAAATGGAATCCTGACTAATTCACATGTGTATATTATCCACTGAGGCTATGAATGAGTGTACAAATGAAATAGACTCCTGCCTACTCCACATTATTTACCGAGGCTCTGCATGAACGTCCATCGAAAATAGACTCCAAATTATTCACCAGGTATGTATTATTCAGTGAGGCTCAGAAGAGTTGGCCATATTAATTAGACTCTTTACCCTATCAATGGTATCTCTTATTCACTGAGGATCTGAGTCTATGTCTACATAACATAGACACCTGACTACAGCACATTATTCAGTGACACTCCGAATGAGAGTCCACATGAAAATGTCTCCTGACTATCACACAGGTTTGCATTACTTAGTGAGACTCTGAATGAGGGGATAAAAGTAAATTCTGAATATTTTTCCGGGTGTGTACATGTAGTTGGGCTCTCAAGGAGTGGCCATAGGAAAGAGACTTCTGACAATTCCACAGGTGTGCATTATTCAGTGACTCTCTGGATTAGGGGCTGTAAAAAAAAGACTCCAGTCGATATCACAAGTGTGTAATATTCAGTGAGGCTGTGAAAGAGGGGTCATATGAAACGGACTTCTAATTACTCCATGTGTGCGTTATTCACTGTTTGTCTGAATGAGGAGCCGTATGACATAGACTCCTAATATTCTCCATGAGTGCATTATTCAAACAGGTTTTGTATGAGTGTCCAAACCAAATAAACTTCTGACACTCCACCTGGTGTGTATTACTCAGTGATACCTGGAATTGGAGTTCATGTAAAACAGACTCCTGACTATCACCCAAGTGTGTATCATTCAGAAAGGGACTTAATTCGTGGATATCATATACAGCCTCCTGATACCTCCATAGAAGTTTTTTATTCATTGAAGCTTTGAATGAGAGGCCTGACTATTAAATAGACACCTGACTATTGCTCCATTGTGAATTATTCAATAAGGTTCTAAATGAGTGGTAGTATGAAATAGAATCATGAGGATTCTCCAGCTGTGTATCATTCAGGGAGGCACAGAATGAGTGGCCATATAAAAAATGCTCGACTCTTACCCTGGTGTGGATTACTCACTGAGGCCCTAAATGAGTGGCTTCATAAAGTAGACACTTAACTCTTCCCCAGGTCTTTATTATTGAATGAGTCTCTGAGTAAGGGGGCACAAAAAAGGGTCCAAGGTGTATTGCCCAGTTGTACATTATTTCCAGAGAATCTGAATGTGTATCCATTTGAAGTAGACCCTTGACTGTTTCTGAGGAAAGTATTATTCACAGAGGCCCTGAACGAGTGCCCATGTTAAAGAGATTCCTGACTTATCAAATATACATATTATTCACTAAAACACTGAAAGAGTGGCCTAATAAAATAGACCCCATTTTACTCCACAGGTGTGCGTTATTCTTTTCCCCTCCAAATTAATCACCATGTGAAATATACAAGTGATTATTCCACACATGTGCTGTATTCAAAGAGGCTCTGCATGAGTGTTTATATCAAATAGTCTCCTGACCCTCACATATGTGTATGTCATTCACGAAGCTGCTTAATTTGGGTCTACTTTAAATAGGGTCTTCATTTCTCCACAGCTGTTTATTATGCACTTAAGCTCTGAATGATTGGCTAAATAAAATTGACTCCTTACTATTAACCCTTTGTGCATTATTCGGTAATGCTGTGATTGAGTGGCCATATGACCTGGACCCTGACTATTCCAAAGGTGTGTATTCCTTCGGGAATTTCTGAATGAGTGGCCATAAAAAATAGACTCCTGACTCTATCCTCTTGTCTATTTTTCAGCTCTGCATTTTTCACTGAGACGGTGGGTGCACGGTCATATCAAATAGTCTCTAGTCTCTTCCCCAGGTGTGACTTATGCAGTGAGAATCTGAATAAGTGGCTATATAAAATAGCTTCCTGAGTATTTTTCAGATATATAAGATTCTTCACTGAGGATTTGAATAAGTGGCCACGTCAAATACACACCTGACGTTTCCATAGGTCTGTATTATTATGTGTGTCTCTGAATGAGTGACCATAATATAGAGAAAAGAGACTCCTGAATACTCATTAGGTTGCATATTTACATTCGGCTCTAAATGAGTGGCTAAAATAAATGGAATCCTGACTTTCCCCAAGGTGTATGTTATTCAGTTAAGCTCTCAATATGTGGCTAAATGAAATAGAATTCTGACTACAATACAGGTGTTCTTTACTTAATGAAGCACTGAAATAGATGCCACAAGTAATGGCATACTAAATATTCCTCAGGTATGTATTATTTACTGAGGTTCAGAAACTTTGGCCATATAAATGGTTTCCTGTCTAAACCACAGGCATGTATTCTTGAGTCTGACTCTAAATATTTGGGCATATGTAATAGACTAGTGACTATTCCAAAGTTGTGTATTACTCACACAGGCTTTGATTTTGTGGCCATATAAAATAGACTGGTGTCTATTCCACACGTGTGCATTATTCCCTGAGGTAGTAAATGAGAGGCTATATAAAGTAGACTCCTAATACTTCCCCAGGTTTGTGTTACTCAGTGAGGCTCTTCTTGTGAGACCGTATGAGACAGGGTGCTGTCTATCTTTAATATTTTTATTATTCAGTGAATCTCTGAATGAGTTGCTATATAAAATAGACTGCTGAGTACTTTACATTTGTGCATTATTTACGGAGGTTACGAGTCAGTGGCCATATGAAATGGAATCCTGACTAATCCAAACGTGCATATTTTCCACTGAGGCTATGAATGAGTGTCCAAATAAAATAGCCTCCTGGCTACTCCACACTATTTACCGAGGCTCTGAATGAACGTCCATCGAAAATGGACTCCAAATTATTCTCCAGGTATGTATTATTCAGTGAGGCTCAGCAGAGTTGGCCATATTAATTCGACACTTTACTATATCAAGGGTCTCTCTTATTCACTTAGGCTCTGAATCTGTGTCTACATGACATACACTCCTGACTACACCACATTATTCAGTGACACTCCGAATGAGAGGCCACATGAAAATGTCTCCTGACTATTTTCCAGGTGTGCATTTGTTAGTGAGACTCTGAATGAGGGTATAAAAGTAAATCCTGAATATTTTTCTAGGTGTGTACATTTAGTGTGGCTCTCAACGAGTGGCCATAAGAAAGAGACTTCTGACTATTCCACAAGTGTGCATTATTCAGTGACTCTCTGGATAAGTAGTCATAAAAAAAAGACTCCAGTCGATATCACAAGTGTGTAATATTCAGTGAGGCTGTGAAAGAGGGGCCATATGAAAAGGACTTCTAACTATTCCACGTGTGCGTTATTCACTCTTTGTCTGCGGAAGGAGCCATATGACATTGACTCTTCATTATTCTCCATGTGTGCATTATTCAAGCAGTTTATGTATGAGTGTCCATACCAAATTAACTCCTCTTCCTCCAGTAGGTGTGTATTACTCAGCGATACCCAGAATTAGAGTTCATATAAAAGAGACAATTGATTATCACACAGGTGTGTATCATTCAGGAAGGCAGTTAATTCGTGGATATCATAAGCAACCTCCTGATTCCTCCATAGAAGTTTATTATTCATTGAAACTTTGAATGAGAGTCCTGCCTATCAAATAGACACCTGATTATTGCTCCATTGTGAATTATTCAGTAAGTTTCTAAATGAGTGGTAAAATGAAATAGAATCATGAGGATTCCCCAGGTGTGTATTATTCAGGGAGGCACAGAATGAGTGGCCATATAAAAAATGCTCGACTATGACCCTGGTGTGGGTTACTCACTGAGGCTCTAAATGAGTGGCTGCATGAAGTAGACACATAAATCTTTCCCAGGTATTTACTATTGAATGAGTCTCTGAGTAAGTGTGCACAAAAAAGAGACTCAGGTGTATTGTCCAGGTTTTCATTACTTACAGAGACTCTGAATGTGTATCCATTTGAAGTAGACCCTTGACTGTTTCTGAGGAAAGTATTATTCACAGAGGCTCTCAGTGAGTGCCCATGTGAAAGAGATTCCTGACTCATCAGATATACATATTATTCACTAAAACACTGAAAGAGTGGCCTTATAAAATAGACCCCATTTTACTCCACAGGTGTGCGTTATTTTTTTACCCTCCAAACGAATCTCCACGTGGAATACACAAGTGATTATTCCACACATGTGCAGTATTCAAAGTGGTTCTGTATGAGTGTTTATATCAAATAGTCTCCTGAACCTCACACATGTGTATGTCATTCACGAAGCTGGTTAATTTTGCTCTATTTTGAATAGGATCTTCATTTCTCCACAGCTGTTTTTTACACACTTAAGCTCTAAATGACAGGCTAAATGAAATAGACTCCTTACTATTGCCCCATTGTGCATTATTCGGTAATGCTGTGATTGAATGGCCATATGACCTGGACTCTGACTATTCCCAAAATGTGTATTCTTTGGAAGTTTCTGAATGAGAGGCCACATAAAATAAACTCCTGACTCTATCCTCTTGCCTATTTCTCAGCTCTGCACTTGTCACTGAGATGGTGGGTGTCCAGTCTTATCTAATAGTCTCTACTCTATTCCGCAGGTGTGACTTGTGCAGTGAGACTCTGAATAAGTGGCTATATATAATAGATTTCTGAGTATTTTCCAGATATAAAAAATTCTTCAATGAGGATTTAAATAAGTGGCTATGTGAAATACACCCCTGAAGTTTCCATAGGTCTGTATTATTCTCTGAGGCTCTGAATGAGTGGCCATAATACAGAGACTCCTGAATATTCCTTAGGCTTGCGTTTTCACAGTCGGCTCTAAATGAGTGGCTATATGAAATATAATCCTGACTTTCCCCAAGGTTTATGTTAGTCAGTTTGACTGAATATTTGGCTATACTAAATTGAATTCTGACTACAATACAGGTGTTTCCTATTTAATGAAGCACTGAAATATATACCACATGTAATAGAATACTAAATATTCCTCACGTATCTATTATTCACTGAGGCTCTGAAACTTTGGCCATATAAAATTGTTTCCTGTCTAGACAATAGGCGTGTATTTTTGAGTCTGACACTAAATATTTGGGCATATGGAAAAGAGAAGTGACTAATCCAAAGTTATGTATTACTCACACAGACTATGATTTTGTGGTCATATAGAATTGACTGGTGTCTATTCCACACGTGTGCATTATTCCCTGAGGTAGTAAATGAGAGGCTATATAAAGTAGACTCCTAACACTTCCCCAGGTTTCTTTTACTCAGTGAGGCATTTCTTTTGAGACAATGTGAAACAAGATGCTGTCTATCTTTAATATTTGTATTATTCAGTGAATCTCTGAATGAGTTGCTATATAAAATAGACTGCTGAGTACTTTACATTTTTGTATTATTTACAGAGGTTATGAGTCAGTGGCCATATGAAATGGAATCCGGATTAATACACAATTGAACATAATCAAGTGAGGTTATGAATGAGTGTCCAAATGAAATAGACTCCTGGCTACTCCACATTATTCATTGAGGCTCTCAATGAATTTCCATCGAAAATAGACCCCAAATTATTCTCCATGTATGTAGTATTCAGTGAGGCTCAGCAGAGTTGGCCATATTAATTAGACACTTTACTATATCAAGGGTCTCTCTTATGCACTGAGGCTCTGAATATGTGTCTACATGACATAGACTCCTGACTACACCACAATATTCAGTGACATTCTGAATGAGAGGCCACATGAAAAAGTCTCCTGACTATTCCAGAGGTGTGCATTACTGATTGAGACTCCGAATGAGGGGATAAAAGAAATTCCTGAATATTTTTCAAGTTGTGAACATTTAGTGAGGCTCTCAATGAGTGGCCATAGGAAAGAGACTTCTGACTATTCCACAGGTGTGCATTATTCAATGACTCTCTGGATTAGCGGCCATAAAAAATAGACTCCAGACGATATCACAAGTGTGTAATATTCAGTGAGGCTGTGAAAGAGGAGCCATATGAAACGGACTTCTAATTACTCCACATGTGCGTTATTCATTTTGTGACTGAATGAGGAGCCGTATGACATAGACTCCTCATTATTCTCCATGTGTGCATTATTCAAACAGGTTATGTATGAGTGTCCATAGCAAATAAACAGCTGTCATTCCCCCAGGGTTGTATCACTCAGCGATACCCCGAATTAGAGCTCATATAAAATAGACTCCTGAGAATCACCCAGGTGTGTATCATTCAGGAAGGCACTTAATTCGTGGATATCTTACACAGCCTCCTGATTCCTCCATAGAAGTTTATTATTCACTGAAACTTTGAATGAGAGGCCTCACTGTTTAATAGACACCTGACCATTGCCCCTTTGTAAATTATTCCGTAAGTTTCTAAATGAGTGGTAGTATAAAATAGAATCATGAGGATTCCCCAGGTGTGTATCATTCAGGGAGGCACAGAATGAGTGGCCATATAAAAAATGTTCGATTATTACCCTGGTGGGCATTACTCACTGAGGCTCTAAATGAGTGGCTACATAAAGTAGACACTTATATCTTCCCCAGGTGTTTATTATTGAATGAGTCTCTGAGAAACTGTGCACAAAAAAGAGACTCAGGAATATTGCCCATGTATTCATTACTTACAGAGGCTCTGAATGTGTAGCCATTTGATGTCGACCCTTTACTGTTTCTGAGGAAAGTATTATTCACAGAAGCTCTGAACGAGTGCCCATGTGAAAGAGATTCCTGTCTTATCAGATATACATATTATTCACTAAAACACCGAAAGAGTGGCCTTATAATATAGACCCCATTTTACATCACAGGAGTGCGTTATTCTTTTACCCTCCAAACGAATCACCATTTGAAATATACAAGTGATTATTCCACACATGTGCAGTATTTGACGAGCTTCTCTATGAGTGTTTATATCAAATAGTCTCCTGAACCTCACACATGTGTATGTCATTCATGAAGCTGCTTAATTTGGTTCTATTTTGAATAGGGTCTTCATTTCTTCACAGCTGTTTACTACGTACTTAAAATCTAAATGATAGGCTAAAGGAAATATACTATTAACTATTACCCTATTGTACATTATTCGGTAATGCTGTGATTAAGTGGCCATATGACCTGGACTCTGACTATTCCCAAGGCGTGTATTCTTTCGGGGGTTTCTGAATGAGTGACTACATAAAATAGACTGCTGACTCTATCCTCTTGCCTATCTCTCAGCTCTACATTTTTCACTGAGATGGTGGGTGTACGGTCATATCTAATAATCTCTACTCTGTTCCCAGATATGACTTGTGCAGTGACACTCTGCATGAGTGGCTATATATAATAGATTCTTGAATATTTTCCAGATATATAAGATTCTTCACTGAGGATTTGAATAAGTGGTCATGTGAAATACACCGCTGACGTTTCCATAGGTCTGTGTTATTCTGAGAGGCTCTGAATCTGTGGCCATAATATAGAGACTCCTGGATACTCCTTAGGCTTGCGATTTTACCTTTGTCTCTAAATGAGTTGCTATATAAAATAGAATCCTGATTTTCCCCAATGTGTATGTTATTAAGTTAAGCTCTGAATATGTGGCTATACGAAATAGAATTCTGACTACAATACAGGTTTTCCTTATTTAATGAAGCATTGAAATAGATGCCACATGTAATAGCATACTAAATATTCCTCAGGTATGTATTATTCACTGAGGCTCTGAAACTTTGGCCATATAAAGTTGTTTCCTGTCTAGAACACAGGTGTGTATTTTTGAGTCTGAATCTAAATATTTGGGCATATGAAATAGTCTAGTGACTATTCCAAAGTTGGGTATTACTCCCACAGGCTTTGATTTTGTGGCCATATAAAATAGACTGGTGTCTATTCCACACGTGTGTATTATTCCCTGAGGTAGTAAACGAGAGGCTATATAAAGTAGACTCCTAACCCTTCCCCAGGTTTCTGTTACTCAGTGAGGCTCTATTTGTGAGACCATATGAAACAGGATGCTGTCTACCTTTAATATTTTATTATTCAGTGAATCTCTGAATGAGTTGCTATATAAAATAGACTGCTGAGTACTTTATATTTGTGTATTATTTACAGAGGTTATGAGTCAGTGGCCATATGAAATGGAATCCTAACTAATCCACACGTGCATATGATCCACTGAGGCTATGAATGAGTGTCCAAATGATATAGACTCCTGGCTACTCCACATAAGTTACCAAGGCTCTGAATGAACGTCAATCTGACATAGACTCCAAATTATTCTCCAGGTATGTATTATTCTGTGAGTCTCAGCAGAGTTTGTCATATTAATTAGACTCTTTACTATATCAAGGGTCTCTCTTATTCACTGAGGCTCAGAATCTGTGTCTACATGACATAGACTCCTGACTACACCACATTATCCAGTGTCACTCCGAATGAGTGGCCACACGAAAAAGTCTCCTGACTATTTCAAAAGTGTGAATAACTGAGTGAGACTATGAATGAGGGGATAAAAGTAAATCCTGGGGTGGAGGCTTCCCAGATGGCGTCATAGAGGCGACTCACGATTGCAGCTCTCAGTGAAGGCCCAGAGGGTGAGTCCTAGTCGCATTCTCAGACGGACTTTTTTTGCCCACAGAGCTTTTAAAGTCCCAGGTGTGGGAGATACACGGGATGCTAGCGCAGCCGGCTCACGTGTTCAGTTAGGATGGCATTTTGGCACAGTGGGACCCGGCATGGAATGCACTGGTCTGGGTGCCCTGTTAAACCGGCAGTCTGAGATTTGGAAGGGCAGATTGGCATGTCCATCTGATTGAATGGTACTTGGACAATGAGCCAGACCAGGAGATTCCTGGTAGCGTGATCTGAGCCGGTGCAGTGGGCAGCAGCATGGGAGATCGCATGGATCCCAGTGCCCTATCTGCAGGCTACTGGGTCGCCAGTGAGAGAGTCGACCGTTCAGCTTGGGAAGAGGAAGAGACAAAGAGAGGACTGACTTTGAGGCAGGGAAATAGGTGATCAGTCTCGGCAGGTCCCACCCTCACGGGGAAAAGCAGAAAAGAGATTGGAGGCACTCAGGGCTGAGAGTTTTGCTGCCGGCACCTACGACGGTGCAGCCTGGTGGGGAAGGTACACCCGCTACAAAGGACACAATCCAACCCTACTGAAGTACTGCCCAGGGCTGAAGCAGCCTGCCGTTGCTGAGGCAGCCTACCATAACAGAGAGACTCCGCCAGCAGGGCGGAAGGCTCCACAGCAGAACGGAGTCCCGCCGCAGCATGGTGGTCCTGCGCTAGCAGGGCGGAGCTTCAGCTGGCAAATAGTGAATAGACTGCCTCCTAGCGGGGCAGGACAGTGCGAGTGATACTCATAAAGTAAGCCCCAACTCCCTCAGACAGAGCATTAAAGGGAAAAAAAATAGGAGGGGGTTACAAGTTCTGTTGCAGCAGACATAAACACATCCTCCCAACAATCCTGAATGAACAACTGAACTCACAGCTCAGCACCAGAGCTCCTATAAAGCACAGACCGTCTCCTCGAGCAGATCCCTGACTGCTGTATATCCAAAGAGTCACCCCAAAAAAGGACTAACCAGACTGACATTTGGCGGGCATCATTCTGGAACAAAGATAGCAGAAGAAGAAAATGGTAGCATCCCTCACTGTTCTGCAGCTGCTACAGGTATACCCAAGACAAGCAGGGCCTGGAGTAGACCTCAGCACTCGTACAGAAGAGGGGCTAGACAATTAGAAGGAAAACTAAGTAACAGAAACACTTCATCATCAACAATCTGGGCATCCACACAGAGACCCAATTGAGAAATCAGCAACTACTAAGACGACAGGAGGATAAATACATAAAGATGACAAAATAACAGCGCAAAAAGAAAGAAAACGCCCGAAAACAAAACACCTCACCTCCTACAAAAGGACCAAAATTCCTCACCAGCAGGGGAACAAAGCTGGATGGAAAATGAGTGTGACGAAATGATGGAATCAGACTTCCGAAAGTGGATAATGAGAAACTTCAGTGATCTAAAAGAACATGTTCTAAATCAGTGTAAAAAAATTAAGAACCAGGCCGGGCGCGGTGTCTCAAGCCTGTAATCCCAGCACTTTGGGAGGCCAAGGAGGGTGGATCACGAGGTCGAGAGATCCAGACCATCCTGATCAATATGGTGAAACCCCGTCTCTACTAAAGATACAAAAGAAAATTAGCTGGGCATGGTGGCGCGTGCCTGTAATCCCAGCTACTCAGGAGGCTGAGACAGGAGAATTGCCTGAACCCAGGAGGCGGAGGTTGTGGTGAGCCGAGATCGCGCCATTGCACTCCAGCCTGGGTAACAAGGGCAAAACTCCGTCTCAAAAAAAAAAAAAAATTAAGAACCTTGAAAAAAGATTTGAAAAATGATTCGAGGAAATGATAACAAGAATGGACAACATAGAGAGGAATATGAATGTATTGAAGGAGCTGAAAATCACAGCACGAGAACTTTGCAAAGCATGCACGAGTTTCAACAGCCGAATTGACCAAGCAGAAGAAAGAATATCAGAAGTCGAAGATCATCTCAATGAAATAAAACGAGAAACTAAGATTAAAGAAGAAAGCGCAAAAAGGAAGGAAGAAAATCTCCAAGAAATATGGGACTATGTGATAAGACCCAACCTACGTTTGATAGGTGTACCAGAATGTGATGAAGAGAACGAATCCAAGCTGGAAAACACTCTTCAGGATATTATCCAGGAAAATTTCCCCAACCTAGCAAGACAGGTCAATACTCAACTGCAGGAAATACAGAGAACACCACAAAGATACTCCGCAAGAAGAGCAACCCCAAGGCACATAATCATCAGATTCACCACGGTTGAAATGAAGGAGAAAAATACTAAGGGCAGCCAGAGAGAAAGATCGGGTCACCCACAAAGGGAAGCCCATCAGACTCACAGCAGATCTCTCGGCAGAGACTCTACAAGCCAGAAGAGAGTGGGGGCCTATATTTAACATCCTTAAAGAAAAGAACCTTCAACCCAGAATTTCAAATCCAGCCAAACTGAGCTTCAGAAGTGAAGGAAAAATGAAATCCTTTACAAACAAGCAAGTACTCAGAGATTTTGTCACCACTAGGCCTGCTTTACAAGAGATCCTGAAGAAGGCACTACACATAGAAAGAAATAACCAGTAGCAGCAATCCTAGAAACATACCAAATGTTAAGAACATCAATAAAATGAAGAATCTACATGAACCAATAGGCAAAACAGCCAGCTAACATCAAAATGGCAGTATCAAATTCACACATAACAATATTAACCCTAAATGTAAATAGGCTAAATGCACCAATCAAAAGACACAGACTGGCAAATTGGATAAAAAACCAAAACCTATCAGTGTGCTGTATCCAGGAAACCCACCTCACATGCAAGAATACATAAAGGCTCAAAATAAAGGGATGGAGGAAGATTTACCAAGCAAATGGAGAGCAGAAAAAAGCAGGAGTTGAAATTCTCGTCTCTGATAAAATAGACTTTAAAGCAATAAAGATCAAAAGGGACAAAGAAGGTCATTACCTAATAATAATAGGATTGATACAACGAGAAGAGCTAACGATACTAAATATATATGGACCCAATGCAGATGCACCTATATATATATACGGCAAGTTCTTAATGACTTACAAAGAGACTTTGACTCCCACACAAAAATAGTGGGAGACTTTAACACTCCACTGTCAATAGCAGACAGATCAACCAGACAGAAAATTAACGAGGATATGCAGAACTTGAAGTCAGACCTGGAACAAGCAAACCTGATAGACATTTACAGAACTCTTCACACCAAATCCACAGAATATACATTCTTCTCAGCACCACATCACACCTACTCCAAAATTGACCACATAATTGGAAGTAAAGCACTCCTCAGGAAATGCAAAACAACTGATATCATGACAAACAGTCTCTCAGACCATAGTGCAATCAAGTTGGAATTCAGAATTCAGAAAACAACTCAGAACTGCACAGCTTCATGGAAACTGAACAACTGGCTCTTGAATGTTGATTGTAAAAACAATGAAATGAAGGCAGAAATAAAGAAGTTACTTGAAACAAATGAGAATGAAGACACAACGTACCAGAATCTCTGGGACACGTTTAAAGCAGTCTATAGAGGAAACTATATAGCAATAAGTGCCCACAGGCGAAGAGTGGAGAGATCCAAAATTGACACCCTATCGTCAAAATTGAAACAGCCAGAGGAGCAGGATCAAAAAACTCAAAACCTAGGGGAAGACAAAAAATAACTAAGACCAAAGCAGAACTGAAGGAGATAGAGACAAGGAAAACCCTTCAAAAAATCAATAAATCCAAGAGCTTGTTTTTCGAAAAGATCAACAAAATAGACCACTAGCCAGACTGATAAAAAAGAAAAGAGAGAACAACCAAATAGATGCAATAAAAAATGATAATGGGGAAATCACCACAGACTTTACATAAATTCAAACCATCATCAGTGAATACTACAAACAACTGTATGCACACAAACTAGTAAACCAGGAAAAAAAGGATAAATTCCAGGACGCCTGTGAGCTCCAAAGCCTAAAGAAGGAGGAACCCGAAACTATGAATACATCAATAAAAAGGTGTGAAGTTGAGGCAACAAGAAAGAGCCTACCACACAAAAAAAGCCCAGGTCCAGATGGGTTCACAGCTGAATTCTACCAGACACACAAAGAGGATCCGGTACCATTCCTCCTGAAACTATTCCAAATAATTCAAAAAGAGAAAACGCTTCCCAAATCATTTCATGAGACCAACATCATCCTGATACCAAAACCTGGCAGAGACTCAACACGAAAAGAAAACTTCAGGCCAATATCCATGATGAACATAGATGCAAAAATTTTCAGTAAAATACTGGCAAACCGATTGCATCAGCACATTAAAAAACTTATCCATCATGATTAAGTAGGATTCATCCTGGAATGCAAGGCTTGTTCAACATACACGTCTATAAATATAATTCACCACATAAACAGAAGCAAAAGCAAAAACTACATGATTATCTCAATTGATGCAGAGAAGGCATTTGACAAAATTTAACAGACCTTTATGCTAAAAACCCTCAATAAACTTTGTATTGATGCAACATATCTCAAAGTAATAAAAGGTATTTACGACAAACCAACAGCCAATATCATACTTAATGGGCAAAAACTGGAAGCATTCCCTTTGAAATCCGGCACTAGACAAGGATGCCCTCCCTCACCACTGCTACTCAACGTTGTACTGGAAGTTCTAGCCAGAGCAATCAGGCAAGGAAAAGAAATAAAGTGTATTGAAATAGGAAAGGCGAAAGCCAAATTGTCTCTATTTACCGACGACATGATAGTACACCTAAAAGACCCCATCACCTCAGCCCCAAAGCTCCTGAAACTGATAAGCAACTTCAGCAAAGTCTCAGAATATAAAATCAGTGCGTAAAAATTACAAGCATTCCTATACACCAATAACAGACTTAAAGAGAACCAAATCAAGAACGAACTGCCATTCACAATTGCTACAAAGAAAATAAAACACATAGGTATATAACTCACAAGGAACGTAAGGGACCTCGTTAAGGAAAATTACAAACCACTGCTCAAGGAAATAAGAGAGGACACAAACAGATGGAAAAACATTCCATGTTCGTGGTTAGGAAGAATCAATATCGTGAAAATGGATATAATGCCCAAAGTAATTTACACAATCAATGTGATCCCCATTAAACTACCATTGAATTTCTTCACAGAACTGGAAAAACCACCATGAACTTTATATGGAACCAAAAGAGACCCCGCATAGCCAAGTCAGTTCTAAGCAAAAAGAACACAGCGGGAGGCATCACACTACCAGACGTCAAACTATTCTACAAGGCTACAGTAATCAAAACAGCATGGTACTGGTACCAAAACAGAGTTATAAACCAATGGAACAGAACAGAGGTATCGGAGGCAACACAATATATCTACAACCATATAATCTTTGATAAACCAGACAAAAACAAGCAATGGGGAAAGAATTCCCTATTTAATAAATGGTGTTGGGAAAACTGGCTACCCCTGTGCAGAAAGTAGACACTGGACCCCTTCCTGACACCTTACACTAAAATTAACTCCAGATGGATTAAAGACTTAAACATAAGACCTGACATCATAGAAACCCTGGAAGAAAATCTAGGCAAAACCATTCAGGACATAGGAGTAGGCAAGGACTTCATGACCAAAACACCAAAAGCATTGGCAACCCAAGCCAAAATAGGCAAATGGGACCTAATCAAACTCCACAGCTTCTGCACAGCAAAAGAAACAGTCACTAGAGGGAATCGGCAACCATCAGAATGAAAAAAAATCTTTGCAGTTTACACATCTGACAGAGGGCTGATATCCAGAATGTACAAAGAACTCAAACAGATTTACAGATAAAAAACAAACAAGCCCATTCAAAAATGGGCAAAGGATATGAACAGACACTTTACAAAAGAAGACATACATGAGGCCAACAAACACATGAAAAAATGCTCATCATCACTGGTCATTACAGACATGCAAATCAAAACCACATTGAGATACCATCTCACGCCCGTTAGAATGGCGATCATTAAAAAATCTGGAGACAGCAGAAACTGGAGAGGATGTGGAGAAAAAGGAACTCTATTACACTGTTGGTGGGAGTGTAAATTAGTTCAACCATTGTGGAAGACAGTGTGGCGATTCCTCAAGGACCTGGAAATAGAAATTCCATTTGACCCAGCAATCCCATTATTGGGTATATATGCAAAGGACTATAAATCGTTCTTCTATAAGGACACATGCACACGAATGTTCATTGCAGCACTCTTTATAATAGCAAAGACCTGGAACCAACCCAAATGGCCATCAATGACAGACTGGACTGGGAAAATGTGGCACATATACACCATGGAATATTATGCAGCAATCAAAAATGATGAGTTTGTGCATATTCTCACTCATAGGCGGGTGAGAAAAATGAGAACAAATGGACACAGGGAGGGGGTCTACTACACACTGGGGACTATTGGGCGGAATGGGGGAGAGACAGCGGGGGGGCTAGGGAGGAATAGCCTGGGGACAAATGCCAAGTGTGGGTGAAGGGGAGAAAGGCAGCAAAACACACTGCCATGTTTGTACCTATGCAACTACCTTGCACGTTCTGCGGATGTATTCCAAAAGCTACAATGCAATAAAAATTTAAAAAAAAAATGATGACTTTGTGTTCTTTGTAAGGACATGGATGAATCTGGAGAACATCATTCTCAGCAAACTGACAAAAGAACAGAAAAACAAATATCGCATATTCTCACTCATGGGGGTGAGAAAAATGAGAACACACGGACAAAACTAGGGGTCTACTACACACTGGGGTCAATTGAGGGGAAGGAGGGAGGAAAATTGTAGGGTTGGGGAGGGATAGCCTGGGGATAAATGCCAAGTGTGCGTGAAGGGGAGAAAGGCAGCAAAGCACACTGCCATGTGTGTACCTATGCAACTATCTTGCACGTTCTGCACATGTACCCCAAAACCTATAATGCAATAAAAATTCATAAAAAGAAATTATTCTCCATGTATGTATTATTCAGTGAGGCTAAGCAGAGTTGGCCATATTAATTAGACTCTTTACTATATCACGGGTTTCTCTTATTCACAGAGGTTCTGAATCTTTGTCTATATGACATAGACTCCTGACTGCACCACATTATTCAGGGACACCCCGAAAGAGGGGCCACATAAAAAAGTCTCCTGAGTATTCCACAGGTGTGCATTACTTAGTGAGACACTGAGTGAGGCGATAAAGGTAAATCCTGAATATTTTTTCAGGTGTGTACATTTAGTGAGGCTCTCAATGAGTGGCCATAGAAAAGAGGCTTCTGATGATTCCACAGGTGTGCATTATTCAGTGACGCTCTGGATTAGTGGCCATAAAAAACAGACTCCAGACGATGTCACAAGTGTGTAACATTAAGTGAGGCTGTGAAAGAGGTGCCATATTAAACGGACTTCTAATTACTCCACATGTGTGTCATTCACTGTTTTTCTGAATGAGGAGCCTTATGATATAGACTCCTCATTATTCTACATGTGTGCATTATTCAAACAGGTTATGTATGAATGTCCATACAAAATAAACTCCTGACACTCCCCCAGGTGTGTATTACTCAGCAATACCCAGAATTAGAGTTCATATAAAATAGACCCCTGACTATCACCCAGGTGTGCATCATTCAGGAAGGCACTTAATTCGTGAACATCTTAAACAGCCTCCTGATTCCTCCATAGAAGTTTATTATTCACTGAAACTTTGAATGAGAGGCCTGACTATTAAATAGACACCTGACAATTGCTACATTGTGAATTATTCAATAAGGTTCTAAATGAGTGGTAGTATGAAATAGAATCATGAGGATTCCCCAGGTCAGTATCATTCAGAAAGGCACAGAATGAGTGGCCATATAAAAAATGTTCAACTATTACCCTGGTGTGGATTACTCACTGAGGCTCTAAATGAGTGGCTACATGAAGTAGACACTTAACTTTTCCCCAGGTGTTTATTATTGAATGGGTCTCTGAGTAAGAGGGCACAAAAAAGTGTCTCAGGTGTATTGCCCAGGTGTTCATTTCTGAAAGAGACTCTTAATGTGCAGCCATTTGAATTAGACCCTTGACTGTTTCTGAGGAAAGTATTATTCACAGAGGCTTCGAACGAGTGCCCATGTGAAAGAGATGCCTGACTCATCAGATATACATATTATTCACTAAAACACTAATAGAGTGGCCTTATAAAATAGACCCGATTTTACTCCACAGGTTTGGGTTATTCTTTTGCCCTCCAAACGAATCACCATGTATAATATACAAGAGATTATTCCACACATGTGCAGTATTCGAAGAGGTTCTATATGAGTGTTTCTATCAAATAGTCTCCTGATCCTCACATATGTGTATGTCATTCACGAAGCTGCTTAATTTGGGTCTACTTTGGATAGGGTCTTCATTTCTCCACAGGTGTTTATTATGCCCTTAAACTCTGAATGATAGGCTAAATAAAATCGACTTTTTACTATTGCCGCATTGTGCATTATTCAGTAATGCTGTGATTGAGTGGCCATAGGACATGGACTGTGACTATTCCCAAGGTGTGTATTCTTTTGGGAGTTTATAAAAGAGTTACCCCATAAAATAGACTCCTGACTCTATCCTCTTGCTATTTCTCAGCTCTGCAGTTTTCACTGAGACGGTGTGTGTACGGTCATATCAAATCGTCTCTAGACTGTTCCCCAGGTGTGACTTATGCAGTGAGACTCTGAATAAGTGGCTATATTTAGTAGATTTCTGAGTATTTCTTAGATATATAAGATTCCTCAATGAGGATTTGAATAGATGGTCATAAGAAATACACCTCAGACGTTTCCATAGGCCTGTATTATTCTGTGAGGCTGTAAATGAGTGGCCATAATATTGAGACTCCTGAATATTCCTTAGGCTTGCGTTTTTACATTCGGCTCTAAATGAGTGGCTATATGAAATAGAATCCTGACTTTTCCCAAGGTGTATGTTATTCAGTTAGGCTCTGAATATGTGGCTATACAAAACAGAATTCTGACTACAATACAGGTGTTCCTTAGTTAATGAAGCACTGAAATAGATCCCACATGTAATAGCATACTAAATATTCCTCAGGTATGTATTATTCTCTGTGGCTCAGAAATGTTGGCCATATAAAATTGTTTCCTCTCTAGACCACAGGCCTGTATTTTTGAGTTTGACTCTATATATTTGTGCATATGGAACAGAATAGTGACTATTCCAAAGTTGTGTATTAATCGCACAGGCTTTGATTTTTTGGACATATAAAATAGACTGCTGCCTATTCCACACATGTGCATTATTTCTTGAGGTAGTAAATGAGAGGCTGTATCAGGTAGACTCCTAACACTTCATCACGTTTCTGTTACTCAGTAAGGCTCTTCTTGTGAGACCATATGAAACAGGATGCTGTCTATCTTTAATATTTGTATTATTCAGTGAATCTCTGAATGAGTTGCTGTCTAAAATAGACTGCTGAGTACTTTACGTTTGTGCATTATTTCTTGAGGTTACGAGTCAGTGGCCTATGAAATGGAATCCTGACTAATCCACACCTGCATATTATCCACTGAGGCTATGAATGAGTGTCCAAATGAAATAACTCCTGTCTACTCCACCTTATTTACCGAGGATCTGAATGAACGTCTATCAAAAATAGACTCCAAATTATTCTCCAGGTATGTATTATTCAGTGAGGCTCAGCAGAGTTGGCCATATTAATGACTCTTTAGTATATCAGGGTTCTCTCTTATTCACTGAGGCTCTGAATCTGTGTTTACGTGACATAGACCCCTGACTACACGACATTATTCAGTGACACTCCGAATGAGATGCCACATGAAAAAGTCTCCTGAGTATTCCACAGGTGGGCATTACTTAGTGAGACTTTGAATGAGAAGATAAAATTAAATCCTGAATATTTTTCCAGGTGTGTACATTTAGTGAGGCTCTCAATGAGTGGCCATTGGAAAGAGACTTCTGACTATTCCACAGGTGTGCATTATTCAGTGACACTCTGTATTAGTGGCCATTAAAAATAGACTCCAGACGATATCACAAGTGTGTAATATTCAGTGAGGCATTGAAAGAGGGACCGTATGAAACGTACTTCTTATTACTGCACATGTGCTTTATTCACTGTTTGTCTGAATGAGGAGCACTATGACATAGATTTTTTATTATTCTCCATGTGTGCATTATTCAAAAAGTTTATGTATGAGTGTCCACACCAAAGAAACTCCTGACACTCCCCCAGGTGTGTATTACTCAGTGATACACGGAATTATAGTTCATAAAAAATAGACTCCTGTCTGTCACCCAGGGGTGTATCATTCAGGAAGGCACTTAATTTGTGGATATCTTACACAGCCTCCTAATTCCTCCATAGAAGTTTATTATTCACTGAAACTTTGAATAAGAGTCCTGACTATTAAATAGACACCTGACTATTGCTCCATTGTGCATTATTAAATAATGTTCTAAATGAGTGGTAGTATGAAATAGAATCATGAGGATTCCCCAGTTGTGTATCATTCAGGGAGGCACAGAATGAGTGGACATATAAAAAATGCTCGACTATTACCCCGGTGTGGATTACTCTCTGAGGCTCTAAATGTGTGGCTACATGAAGTAGACATTTAACTCTTCCCCAGGTGTTTATTATTGAATGAGTCTCTAAGTAAGTGGGCTCAAAAAAGAGACTCAGGTGTATTGCCCATGTGTTAATTACTTACAGAGACTCTGAATGTGTAGCCATTTGAAGTAGACGATAGATTGTTTCCGAGGAATGTATTATTCACAGAGGCCCTGAACAAGTGGCCATGTGGAAGAAATTCCTGACTTATCAGATATACATATTATTCAGTAAATCACTTAAAGTGTGGCCTTGTGAAATAGACCCCATTTAACACCACAGGTGTGCGTTATTTTTTGAGTCTCCAAACAAATCTCCATATGAAATAGACTAGTGATTATTCCCCACATGTGCTGTATTCGGAGAGGTTCTGTATGAGTGTCCATATCAAATTGTCTCCTGACTCTCATGCGTGTTTGTATCATTCACAGAGCTGCTTAACTTGTGGCTACTTTAAATAGGGTCATGACTACTCCACAGCTGTTTATTACAAACCGAAACTCTGAATGAGAGTCCACATGAAAGAAAATCCTTGCTATTGCCCCATTGAGCATTATTCGGTAATGCTGTGATTGAGTGGCCATGTGAAATGGACTCTGAGTATTCCCAAACTGTGTATTCTTCAATGAGTTTCTGAAGGAGTGACCACATAAAATAGACTCCTGACTCTATCCTCTTGACTATTTCACACCTCTGCATTTTCCACTGAGTCACTGGGTGCATGGTCATATCAAAAATCTGCAGACTATTCCCAACGATTGCATTATTCAGTGAGTCTTTGAACAAGTGGCTATGTATAATAGAGTGCTGAGTTTTTCCAGATATATATGATACTTCACTGAGGTTTTGAATAAGGGGCCATGTGAAATACACTCCTGAATTTTCCATAGTTCTGTTTTCTTCTGTAAGGCTCTGAATGGGTGGCTATAAAATAGAGACTCCTTAATACTCCTCAGGTGTGCCTTTCTAAATTCGGCTGTAAATGAGTGGCTATACGAAATAGAATTTTGAATTTCCCCAAGGTGTATATTATTCAGGTAGGCTCTGAATATGTGGCTATGCAAAATAGAATTCTGACTACAATAGAGCTCTTCCTTATTCAATGAAGCTCTGAAATAGATGACACATATAATAGCCTCCTGAGTATTTCTCAGGTATGTATTATTCACTGAGGCTCTGAAACTTTGGCCATATGAAATTGTTTCCTGACTAGTCCAAAGGCGTGTATTATTGACTCTGACTCTAAATATTTGGGCATATGGAATAGACTAGCGACTATTCCAAAGTTGTGTATTACTCACACAGGCTTTGATTTTGTGGCCATATAAAATTGACCAGTGTCTATTCCACACGTGTGCATTATTCGCTGAGGCTGTAAATGAGAGGCTATATAAAGTAGACTCCTAATATTTCCCTAGGTAATTGTTACACAGTGAGGCTGTTCTTGTCTGATCATATAAAACAGGATGCTCTCTATCATAAATATTTGTATTATTCAGTGTATCTCTGAATGTGTGTCTATATAAAATAGACTTCTGAATACTTTACATTTGTGCATTATTCACTGAGGTTACGAGTCAGTGGCCCTATAAAATGAAATCCTGACTAATCCACACGTGCATATTGTCCAATGAGGCAAGGAATGAGTGTCCAAACAAAATGGGCCGCTGGCTACTCCACAGGTGTGCATTATTTACCGAGGGTCTGAATGAATGTCGATCGAAAATAGACTCCAAATTATTCTCCAGGTTTGTATTATTCAGTGAGGCTCAGAAGACGTGGTCATATTAATTAGATTCCTTACTAGAGCAAGGGCCTGTCTTATTCACTGAGGCTCTGAACATCTGTCTACATGAAATAGACTCCTGACTACACCACATTAATCAGTGACACTCCGAATGAGAGGTCACATAAAAAAGTCTCCTTACTATGGCACATGTGTGCATTATTCAGTGAGATTCTGAATGAGGGGATAAAAGTATATCCTGACTATTTCCCCAGGTGAAGAACTTTAGTAAGGCTCTCAATGAAGAATCATAGAAAAAAATACTTCTGTCTATTTTGCAGGTGTGCATCATTCAGTGATTCTCTGAATGAGTGGCTATAAAAAATAGACTCCACATTATATCACATGTATGTAATATTCAGTGAGGCTGTGAAAGAGGGCCATATAAAACAGACTTCTAATTACTCCACATGTGCGTTATTCACTGTTTGTCTGAATGAGTAGACTTATGACATAGACTCCTGATTATTCTCCATGTGTGCATTATTCAAAGAGGTTCTGTATGAGCGTCCATACCAAATAGACTCCTGACACTCCTTCAGGTGTGTATCACTCAGCGATACCCAGAAGTAGAGTTCATATGAAATAAACTGCCGACTATCACCCAGGTGTGTATTATTCAGGAAGGCACTTAAGTCGTGGATATCTTAAACAACATCCTTATTACTCCATATAAGTTCATTATTCACTGAAACTTTTTTTAAGGGGCCATATAAAATAGACACCTGACTATTCCTCCATTGTGAATTATTCAATAAGGTTCTAAATGAGTGGTAGTATGAAATAGAATTATGAGGATTCTTCAGGTGTATATCATTCAGGAAGGCAAAGAATGAGTGGCCATATAAAAAATGCTCGACTATTACCCTGGTGTGCATTATTCACTGAGGCTCTAAATGAGTGTCTACATGAAGTAGACCCTAAACTCCTGCGCAGGTGTTTATTATTGAATGAGACCCTGACTAAGTGGGCATAAAAAGAAGACCCCAGTGTATTGCCCAGGTGTTCATTACTTACACAGACACTGAATGTGTAGCCATTTGAAGTAGAACCTTGACTATTTCTGGGAGGAGTATTATTCAAAGAGGCCCTGAAGGAGTGGCCATGTGAAAGAGATTACAGACCTATCAGATATAAATATTATTCACTAAAACACTAAAAGTGTGGTCTTATGAAATAGACCTCATTTTACTCCACAGGTGTGCATTATTTTTTGACTCTCCAAACGAATCACCATATGAAATAGACTAGTGATTATTCCCCACATGTGAAGTCTTCAAAAAGATTCTGTATGAGTGTCCATATCAAATAGTCTCCTGACTCTCACACGTGTGTGTATTATTCACAGAGCTGATTTATTTTGGCTACATTAGATAGGGTCCTCACTTCTTAAATGTTGTTTATTTTGCAATGAAGCTTTTAATGAGAGGCCTTACAAAATAGACTTCTTACTATTGCCCCATTGTGCATTATTAGGTAATGATGTGATTAAGTGTCCATATGACCTGGACCCTTCCTATTCCTAAAATGTGTATTCTTCAGTGAGTTTCTGAATGAGTGACCACAAAAAAGTAGACTCCTGACTCTATCCTCTTGACTATTTCTCAGCTCTGCATTTTCCACTGAGTCACTGGGTGAACGGTCATGTCAAATAGTCTCCAGACTATTCCCCAGGTGTGCATTATTCAGTGAGTCTCTGAATACCTGGCTATATATAAGAGAATTCTGACAATTTTCCAGATATACATGATGCTTCAGTGAGGTTTTGAAAAAGTCACGATGGGAAATACAGCCCTGACGTTTCCATAGGTCTGTATTATTCTGTGAGGCTCTGAATGTGTGACCATAAAATAGAGACTCCTGAATACTCCTCAGGCATGAATTTTTACATTCGGCTCCAAATGAGTGGCTATACAAAATAGAATCCTGATTTTTCCCAAGGTGTATGTTACTCAGTTAGCCTCTGAATATGCGACTGTATGAAAGAGAATTCTGACTACAATACACGTGTTCCTTATTCAATGAAGCTCTAAAATAGATGCCACATGTAATAGCGTCCTGATTATTCCTCAGGTATGCATTATTCACTGAGGCTCTGAAATTTTGGCCATATTAAATTGTTTTCTGACTAGTCCACAGGCGTGTATTATTGACTCTGACTCTAAATATTTGGGCATATGGAATAGACTAGTGACTATTCCAAAGTTTTTAATTACTGACTCAAGCTTTGATTTTGTGGCCATATAAAATAGACTAGTGACTATTCCACACGTGTGAATTATTCCCTGAGGCTGTAAATAAGAGGCTATATAAAGTAGACTCCTAACACTTCCCCAGGTGTCAGTTACTCAGTGAGGCTTTTCTTGTGTGACCATATAAAACAGGATTCTCTCTATCTTAAATATTTGTATTATTCAGTGAATCTCTGAATGAGTGCCTACGTGAAATAGACTGCTGAGTACTTTACATTTGTGCATTATTCACTGAGGTTACGAGTCAGTGGCCATATAAAATGGAATCCTGACTAATCCTCACGTGAATATTGTCCATTGAGGCTATGAATGTGTGTCCAAATGAAATAAACTCCTGGCTACACCATAGGTGTGCATTATTTACTGAGGCTCTGAATGAATATCCATTGAAAATAGACTCCATTCTCCGGGTGTGTATTCTTCAGTGAGGCTCAGAAGATGTGGCCATATTAACTAGACTTTTTACTATAGCAAGGGTCTGCCTTACTCACTGAGGCTCTGAATATGTGTCTACATAAAATAGACTCGTGACAACACCACATTATTCAGTGACCCTCCGCATGAGAGGCCACATGAAAATGTCTCCTGAATATTCCACAGAGAGACTTATGACTGTTCTGCAGGTGTGCATTATTGAGTGATTGTCTGAATGAGTGGGCATAAAAAGCAGACTCCAGACTATATCACAAGTGTGTAATATTCAGTGAGGCTGTGAAAGAGGGGCCATATAAAACAGACCTCTAATGGCTCCACATGTGCGTTATTCACTGTTTGTCTGAATGAGGAGCCATATGACAAAGACTCCTCATTATTCTGCACGTGTGCATTATACAAACAGGTTCTGTATGAGTTTCCATACCAAATTGATGCCTGACACTTTCCAAGGTGTGTATTACTCAGCGATACGCAGATGAGAGTTCATATAAAATAGACTCCTGACTATCACCAAGGTGTGTATCATTCAGGAAGGCACTAAATTCGTGGCTATCTTAAACAGCATCCTGATTACTCCGTAGAAGTTCATTATTCACTGAAACATTGAATGAGAGGCCTGACTATTAAATAGACACCTGACTATTGCTCCATTGTATGTTATTCAATAAGGTTCTAAATGAGTGGTAGTATGAAATAGAATCCTGAGAATTCCCCAGGTGTGTATCATTCAGGGAGGCACAGAATGAGTGTGCATAGTGAAAATGTTCGATTATTACCCTGGTGTGCATTTTTCACTGAGGCTCTAAATGACTGGCTACATGAAGTAGACTCTTAACTCTTACCCAGGTGTGTATTATTGAATGAGACTCTGACTAAGTAGGCCTTAAAAAAGAGACTCTTGTGTAATCACCAAGTGTACATTAGTTTCAGAGACTCTGAATTTGTACCCATTTGAAGTAGACCCTTGACAATATCTGAGGGGAGTTTTATTCACAGAGGCCCTGAACGAGTGGCCATGTGAAAGAGAATCCTGCCTTTGCAGATATACGTATTATTCATTGAAACACAAAACGAGTGGCCTTATGAAACAGACCTTACTTTACACCACAGCTGTGTGTTATATTTTGCCTCATCAAATGAATCATGATATAAAATAGACTAGTGATAATTCCCCCCATGTTCAGTATTTAAAGAGGTTCTGTATGAGTGTCCATATCAAAAAGCCTCCTGACTATCACGAATGTGTCTATCTTTCACGGAGCTGCTTAATTTATGGCTACCTTAAATAGGGTCCTGACTACTCCACAGCTCTTTATTACTCACTGAAGTTGTGAATGATAGGCTAAATGAAATAGACTCATTACTGTTGCCCATTGTGCATTATTTGGTAATGCCGTGATTGAGTGGCCGTATGACTGGACTCTGACTAATCCCAAGTTGTGTATTCTTTTGGGAGTTTCTGAATGAGTGACCACATAAAATAGACTTCTGACTCTATCGTCTTGACTATTTCTCAGCTCTGCATTGCTCACTGAGACGGTGGGTGTATGGTCATATCAAATAATCTCTAGTCTGTTCCCCAGGTGTGACTTATGCAGTGAGACTCTGAATAAGTGGCTATATATAATAGATTCCTGAGTATTTTCCAGATATATAAGATTCTTCACTGAGGATTTGAATGAGTGGCCATAAAATATACACCACTGGGATTGACTCACAAGATGGCGTTGTAGAAGTGACTCAGGATTGCAGCTCTCAGTGAAGGTGCAGAGGGTGAGTCCTAGCTGCATTCTCGGATGGACCTTTTTTGCCCACAGAGCGTTGAAAGTCCCAGGTGTGGGAGAGACACGGGATGCTAGTACAGCCGGCTTGCACAGCAGGCTCATGTGGCCACTTCGGCCAGCGCCCCAGCGGGACCCGACACAGAACTCATTGGTCTGGGTGCCCTGTTAAACCAGCAATCTGAGATTTGGAAGGGGAGATTGGCATGTCCATCTGATTGAACGGGACTTGGACAATGAGCCAGACCAGGAGATTCCTGGGAAGCGTGATCTGAGTCGGTGCAGTGGGCAGCGGCATGGGATATTGCAGGAATCCCAGTGCCCTATTTGCAGGCTACTGGGGTGTCAGTGAGAGAGTCGACCGTTCAGCTTGCTGAGAGGGAGAGAGAGAGAGAGAGGATGGACTCTGAGGCAGGGATCTGGGTGATCAGTCTCGGCCGGTCCCACCCAAATGGGGACAAGCAGGGCAGCGATTGGAGGCAATCAGGGCTGAGAGTTTTGCTGCTGGCATCTAGGATGGTGCAGCCCGGTGGGGGAAAGGCGTCCACCACTACGGACGCAATTCACTCCTACCGAAGTACTGCCCAGGGCTGACAGAGCCTGCCATTGCCGAGGTAACATGCCATAACAGAGGGACTCCGCCAAGAGAAGGGAGCACTCCAAAGCAGATCGAAGCCCAGCAGCAACAGGGCGAACCTGCACTAGAAGGGTGGAGCCCTGGCAGGCAAATAGTGAATAGACTGCCTCCTAGTGGGGCAGAACAGTGCAAGAGATGCTCATAAAGAAAGCACCAACTCCCTGAGACAGAGCATCTATACGGAAAAAAAAGGGTGGTGTTTTATAAGTTCTGTTGCAGCAGACATAAACAACCTCCAACAACGCTGAATGAACAACGGAGCTCACAGCTCAGCACTGGAGCTCCTATAAAGCACAGACCGTCTCCTCCAGCATCCCACGACCCCTGTATATTCAAAGAGTCACCCCAAAATAGGACTAATCAGACTGACATTTGGCAGGCATCATTCTTGAACAAAGACAGCAGAAGAAGAAACTGGTAGCATCCCTCACTGTTTCTCAGCTTCTACAGGTATACCCCAGACAAGCAGGACCTCAGCACTCATACAGCAGAGGGGCTAGACCATTAGAAGGAAAACTTACTAACAGAAATACTTCATCATCAACAATCTCAGCGTCCACACAGAGACCCAAATGAATAATCAGCAACTACTAAGACGACAGGCGGATAAATTCATAAAGATGGGAAGAAACCAGCGCAGAAAGGAGGAAAACACACGAAACCAAAACACCTCACCTCCTACAAAGGACCAAAACTCCTCAACAGCATAGGAAAAATGCTGGGCAAAGAATGAGTGTGACAAAATGAAGGAATCAGACTTCAGAAAGTGTATAATGAAAAACTTCAGTGAGCTAAAAGAACATGTTCTAAATCAGTGCAAAGAAACTAAGAACCTAGAAAAAATACTTGAAAAAAGATTCGAGGAATTGACAACAAGAAAAGACAACATAGACAGAAATATGAATGAATTGAAGAAGCTGAAAAACACAAGACGAGATCTTCGCGAAGCATGCAAAAGTTTCAAAAGCCGAATAGACCAAGCAGAAGAAAGAATATCAGAAGTTGAAGGCCAACTCAATGAAATAAAATGAGAAACCAACATTAAAGAAAAAAGCACAAAAAGGAATGAACAAAATGTCCAAGAAATGTGAGACTATGTCAAGAGACCCAACCTACGTTTAATAGGTGTACCAGAATGTGATGAAGAGAATGAATCCAAGCTGGAAAACACTCTTCAGGATATTATCCAGGAAAATTTCCCCAATCTAGAAAGACAGGCCAATACTCAACTTCAGGAAATACAGAGAACACCACAAAGATACTCTGCAAGAAGAGCAACCCCAGGCACATAATCGTCAGATTCACCAGGGTTGAAATGAAGGAGAAAATACTAAGGGCAGCCAGAGAGAAAGGTTGGGTCACCCACAAAGGGAAGCCCATCAGACTCACAGCAGATCTCTCGGCAGAGACTCTACAAGCCAGAAGAGAGTGGGGGCCAATATTCAACATCCTTAAAGAAAAGAACTTTCAACCCAGAATTTCATATCCAGCAAAACTGCACTTCATAAGTGAAGGAAAAATAAAATCCTTCATGAGCAAGAAAGTACTCAGAAATTTTGTCACCACTAGGCCTGCTTTAAAAGAGCTCCTGAAAGAGGCAGTACACATAGAAAGAAACAACCAGTACCAGCCATCATAAAAGCATAACAAATGCTAAAGAGCATCAAAAAAATGAAGAATCTACATGAACCAATGTGCAAAACAGCCAGCTAGCATCAAAATAGCAGTATCAAACTCACACATAACAATATTAACCCTAAATATACATGGGCTAAATGCACCAATCAAAAGACACAGACTGGCAAATTGGATTAAACAAACGAAAATCCATCTGTGTGCTGTATCCAGAAAACCCACCTCACACGCATGGATACACAAAGGCTTAAAATAAAGGGATGGAGGAACATTTAACAAGCAAATGGAGAGCAAAGAATTGGAGGAGTTGCAATTCTCGCCTCTGAAAAAATAGACTTTAAAGCAACAAATATCAAAAGGGACAAAGAAGGTCATTACATAATGGTAAAAGAATCGATACAACAAGAGGAGCTAACGATTCTAAATATATATTGACCCAATGCAGGAGCGCCCAGATATATAAGGCAAGTTCTTAATGACTTACAAAGAGACTTAGACTCCCACACAATAATAGTGGGAGACTTTAACACTCCACTGTCAATATCAGACAGGTTAACCAGACAGAAAATTACCAAGGATATCCACGACTTGAACTCAGACCTGAAACAAGCAAATCTGATAGACATTTACAGAACTCTCCACCCCAAATCAACAGATTAAACATTCTTCTCAGCACCACATCACACCTATTCCAAAATTGACCACATAATTGGAAGTAAAGCACTCCTCAGCAAATACAAAACAACGGAAATCATAACGAACAGTCTCCACAGTACAATCATGTTGGAACTCAGAATTCAGAAAATGACTCAGAACCACACAGCTTTATGGAAGCTGAACAACTGGCTCTTGAATGTTGATTGGATAAAGAAAGAAATGAAAGCAGAAATGAAGAAGTTTTATTTATTTATTTTTTATTTTTTAATTTTTATTGCATTATAGGTTTTGGGGTACATGTGCAGAACGTGCAAGATAGTTTCATACGTACACACATGGCAGTGTGTTTTGGTGCCTTCCTCCCCTTCAGCCACACTTGGCATTCATCCCCAGGCTAACCCTCCACAGCCCTCACTGCTGTCCCTTCCCCATTTTTTCCAATAGACCCCAGTGTGTAGTAGACCCCCTCTCTGTGTCCATGTTTGAAACCAATGAGAATGAAGACACAACGTACCAGAATCTCTTGGACACATTTAAAGCAGTCTCTAGAGGAAAATATATAGCAATGTGTGCCCACATGGGAAGAGTGGAGAGATCCAAAATTGACACCCTATCGTCAAAATTAAAAGAGCTAGAGGAGCAAGATCAAAAAAGCACAAAACCTAGCCAAAGACAAGAAATATCTGAGATCAGAGCAGAACTGAAGGAGATAGAGACAAAAAAAACCCTTCAAAAAATCAATAAATCCTAGAGCTGGTTTTTCAAAAAGATCGACAAAATAGACAGACCACTAGCCAGACTGATAAAAAAGAAAAGAGAGAACAATGAAATAGATGCAATCAAAAACTATAAAGGGGAAATCACCACAGATTCCACAGAAATTCAAACCATCATCAGAGAATACTACAAACAACTTTATGCTCATAAACTAGTAAACCAGGAAGAAATGGAAAAATTCCTGGAGGCCTCTGTCCTCCCAAGCCTAAACCAGGAGGAAGCCAAAACTATGAATAGACCAATAACAAGGTCGAAAGTTGAGGCAGGAACTAAAAGCCTATCACACAAAAAAAGCCCAGTTCCAGATGGCTTCACAGCTGAGTTCTACCAGACCCACAAAGAGGATCTGGTACCATTTCTTCTGAAACTATTTCAAATAATTCAAAAAGAGGAAACCCTTCCCAAATCATTTTATGAGACCAACATCATCCTGTTACAAAAAACTGGTAGAGACTCAACAAGAAAAGAAAATTTCAGGCCAATGTCCATGATGAACATAGATGCAAAAATTTTCAATAAAACACTGGCAAACAGATTGCAACAGCACATTAAAAATCTTATGCATGATGATCAAGTAGGATACATCCCGGGGATGCAAGGCTGGTACAACATACACAAGTCTATAAATGTAATTCACCACATAAACAGAAGCAAAAACAAAAACCACATGATTATCTTAATGGACGCAGAGAAGGCATTTGACAAGATTCAACAGCCCTTTATGCTAAAAACCCTCAATAAACTTGGTATTGATGGAACATATCTCAAAGTAATAAGAGCTATTTACCACAAACCAACAGCCAATATCATACTTAATGTGCAAAAACTGGAAACATTCCCTTTGAAATCCGGCACTAGACAAGGATGCCCTCTCTCACCACTCCTATTCAACATAGTACTGGAAGTTCTAGCCAGAGCAATCAGGCAAGAAAAAAAAATAAAGGGTATTCAAATAGGAAAGGTGGAAGCCAAAATGTCTCTATATGCAGACGACATGATAGTACACCTAAAAGACCCCATCACCTCAGCCCCAAAGCTCCTGAAACTGATAAGCAACTTCAGCAAAGTCTCAGGATATAAAATCAATGTGCAAAAATTACAAGCATTCCTATACAACAATAACAGACTTAAAGAGAACCAAATCAAGAACGAACTGCCATTCACAATTGCTACAAAGAAAATCAAATACCTAGGAATACAACTCACAAGGAATATAAGAAACCTACCTAAGGAAAACTACAAACCACTGCTCAACGAAATAAGAGAGGACACAAACAGATGGAGAAACATTCCAAGTTCGTGGTTAGGAAAAATCAATGTCGTGAAAATGGCTATACTGCCCAAAGTAATTTACACAACCAATGCTATCCTCATCAAACTACCATTGAATTTCTTCACAGAGCTGGAAAAAAACCACCATGAATTTCATATGGAACCAAATAATAGCCCGCATAGCCAAGTCAATTCTAAGCAAAAAGAAAACAGCAGAAGGCATCACACTACCAGACTTCAAACAATACTACAATGCTACAGTAATCAAAACAGCATGATACTGGTACCAAAACAGAGATATAGACCAATGGAACAGAACAGAAACATCGGAGGCAACACAACATATCTACAACCATATTATCTTTGATAAACCAAACATAAACAAGCAATGGGGAAAGGAGTCCCTGTTTAATAAGTGGTGTTGGAAAAACTGGCTAGCCATGTGCAGAAAGCAGATACTGGACCCCTTCCTGACACCTTACACTAAAAGTAACTCCAGATGGATTAAAGACTTAAACGTAAGACCTGACACCATAATAACCCTAGAAGAAAATCTAGGCAAAACCATTCAGGACATAGGAATAGGCAAGGACTTCATGACCAAAACACCAAAAGCGTTGGCAACAAAAGCCAAAATAGACAAATGGGACCTAATCAAACTCCACGGCTTCTGCACAGCAAAAGAAACAGTCACTAGAGTGAATCGGCAACCATCAGAATGGGAAACAATCTTTGCAGTTTACACATCTGACAAAGGGCTGATATCCAGAATTTACAAAGAACTCAAACAGATTTACAGGAAAAAAAAAAACAAACAAGCCCATTCAAAAATGGGCATAGGATATGAACAGACACTTTACAAAAGAAGACATATATGAGGCCAACAAACATATGAAATAGTGCTCATCATCACTGGTCATTAGAGAGATGCAACTCAAAACCACATTGATATACCTTCTCACGCCAGTTGGAAAGTGATCATTAAAAAATCCGGAGACAGCAGATGCTGGAGAGGATGTAGAGAAATAGGAACACTCTTACACTGTTGGTGGGAGTGTAAATTAGTTCAACCATTGTGAAAGACAGTGTGGCGATTCCTCAGGGACCTAGAAATAGAAATCCATTTGACCCAGCAATCCCATTACTGGGTATATATCCAGAGGACTATAAATCGTTCTACTATAAGGACACATGCACACGAATGTTCATTGCAGCACTATTTACAATAGCAAAGACCTGGAACCAACCCAAATGTCCAATGATGATAGACTGGACTGGGAACATGTGGCACATATACACCATGGAATATTATGCAGCAATCAAAAATTATGAGTTTGTGTCCTTTTAAGGACATGGATGAATCTGGAGAACATCATTCTCAGCAAACTGACACAAGAACAGAAAATGAAATACCGCGTATTCTCTCTCAAAAGTGGGTGAGAAAAATGAGAACACATGGACACCGAGAGGGATATACTACACACTGTGGTGAATGGGAAAGGGCTAGCAGGGGGCGGTTAAGGAGGGATAACCTGGGGATGCTTGCCAAGTGTGGGTGAAGGGGAGGAAGGCAGCAAAACACACTGCCATGTGTGTACCTATGCAACTATCTTGCACATTCTGCACATGTACCCCAAATTCTATAATGCAATAAATTTTTTTTTAAAAAAGCCACCTGATTCCTCCATAGAAGTTTATTATTCACTATAACTTTGAATGAGAGGCCTATTAAATAGACACCTTACTATTGCTCCATTGTGAATTATTCAATAAGTTTCTAAATGAGTGGAAGTCTGAAATAGAATTATGAGGATTCCCCAGTTGTGCATCATTCAGGAAGTCCCCGAATGAGTGGCCATATAAAAAATGCTCGACTATTACCCTTGTGTGGATTACTCACTGAGGCTCTAAATGTGTGGCTACATGAAGTAGACACTTAACTCTTCCCCAGGTGTATATTATTGAATGAGTCTCTGTGTAAGTGGGCACAAATAAAGAGCCTCGAATGTATTGCCCAGGTGTTGATTACTTACAGAGACTCTGAATGTGTAGCCATTTTATGTAGACCCTTGACTGTTTCTCAGGAAAGTATTATTCACAGAGGCTAGGAACGAGTGCCCATGTGAAAGAGATTCCTGACTTATCAGATATATATATTATTTACTAAAACACTGAAAATGTGGCCTTATAAAATAGAACCCAATTTACTCCATAGGTGTGCGTTATTCTTTTATCACTGAAACGATTCACCATTTGAAATATACAATTGATTATTCCACACATGTGCAGCATTCGAAGAGTTTCTGTATGAGTGTTTGTATCAAAGAGTCTTCTGATCCTCACATATGTGTATGTCATTCACAAACCTGCTTAATTTGTGTCTACTTTTAGTAGGGTCTTTATTTCTCGACAGCTGTTTATTATGCACTTAAGCCCTGAATGATAGGCTAAATGAAATAGACACCTTACTATTGCCCCATTGTGCATTAATCGGTAATGCTATGATTGAGTGGCCATATGACCTGGACCCCTGCCTATTCCCAAGGGGTGTGTTCTTTTGTGAGTTTCTGAATAAGTGACCCCATAAAATAGACTCCTGGCTGTATCCTATTGACGATTTCTCAGCTCTGCATTTTTCACTGAGACGGTGGGTGTACAGTAATATCAAATAGTCTCTAATGTGTTCCACTTGTGGGAATTGTGCAGTGAGAATCTGTGTAAGTGGCTACATATAATAGATTCCTGAGTATTTTCCAGGTATATAAGATTCTTCACTGAGGATTTGAATAAGTGGCCATGTGAAATACACCCCTGGTGTTTCCATAGGTCTGTATTATTCTGTGAGGCTCTGAATGAGTGACCATAATATAGAGACTCCTGAATACTCCTTAGGCTTTTGTTTTGACATTCTGCTCTAAATGAGTGGCTATACAAAAAGGAATCCTGACTTTCCCAAAGGTGTTTGTTATTCAGTTAGGCTCTGAATATGTGGCTATAGAAAATAGAATCCTGACTACAATACAGGTGTTCCTTATTAATGAAGCGCTGAAATAGATGCCACATGTAATAGCATACTAAATATTTTTCAGGTATATATTATTCACTGTGGCTTTGAAACTTTGGCCATATAAAATTGTTTCCTGTCTATACCACAGGCATGTATTTTTTAGTCTGACACTAAATAACTGGGCATATGGAATAGACTAGTGACTATTGCAAAGTTGTGTATTACTCACACAGGCTTTGATTTTGTGGCCATATAAAATAGACTGGTGTCTATTCCAAACGTTTGCATTATTACCTGAGGTAGTAAATGAGAGGGTATACAAGGTAGACTCTTAACACTTTCCCAGGTTTCTTTTACTCAGTGAGACTCTTCTTGTGAGACCATATGAAACAGGATGCTGTCTATCTTTAATATTTGTATTATTCAGTGAATCTCTGAATGAGTTGCTGTATAAATTATACTGCTGAGTACTTTACATTTGTGCATTATTTACTGAGGTTATGAGTCAGTGGCCATATGAAATGGAATCCTGACTAATCCACACGTGCATATTATCCACTGAGGCTATGAATGAGTGTCCAAATGAAATAGACTTCTGGCTACTCCACATTATTTACCGAGGCTCTGAATGAATATCCATTGAAAATAGACTCCAAATTTCTCTCCGGGTATGTATTATTCAGTGAGACTCAACAGAGTTGGCCATATTATTTAGAATCTTTCCTATACCAAGGGTCTCTCTTATTCACTGAGGCTCTGCATCTGTGTCTAAATGGCATAGACTCCTGACTATAACACATTATTCAGTGACACTCCGAATGAGAGGCCACACGAATAAGTCTCCTGGCTATTCCTCAGGTGTGCATTACTTAGTGAGTCTCTGAATGAGGGGATAAAAACGAATCCTGAATATTTTTCCAGGTGTGTACATTTAGGGAGGCTCTCAATGAGTGGCCATAGAAAAGAGACTTCTGACTATTCCACATGTTTGCATTTGTCAGTGATTCTCCTGATTAGTGGCCATTAAAAATAGACTCCAGATGATATCACAAGTGTGCAATATTCAGTGTGGCTGTGAAAGAGTGGTCATATGAAACTGACTTCTTAGTAATCCGCATGTGCGTCATTCACTGTTTGTCTGAATGAGGAGCCGTATGACATAGACTCCTCATTATTCTCAATGTGTGCATTATTCAAACAGGTTATGTAAGAGTGTCTATACCAAATAAATTCCTGACACTCCCCCAGGTGTGTATTACTCAGCGATACCCGGAATTAGAGTTCATATAAAATAGACTCCTGCCTATCACCCAGGTGTGTAACATTCAGGAAGGCACTTAATTTGAGGATATCTTAAACACAGTCTCCTGATTCCTCCATAGAAGTTTATTATTTACTGAAACTTTGAATGAGAGGCCTGACTATTAAACAGACACATGACTATTGCTCCATTGTGAATTATTCAATAAGGTTCTAAATGAGTGGTAGTATAAAATAGAATCATGTAGATTCCCCAGGTGTGTATCATTCAGGGATGCACAGAATGAGTGGCCATATAAAAAATTCTCTACTATTTCCCTGGCGTGGATTACTCACTGAGGCTCTAAATGAGTGGCTACATGAAGTAGACACTTAACTCTTCCCCAGGTGTCTATTATTGAATGAGTCTCTGAGTAAGTGGGCACAAAAAGCGTCTCAGGTGTATTGCCCCACTGTTCATTACTTACAGAGACTCTGAATGTGTAGCCATTTGAAGTAGACCCTAGACTGTTTCTGATTAACGTATTATTCACAGAGGCTCTGAACGAGTGCCCATGTGAAAGAGATTCCTGACTTATCAGGTTAACATATTATTCACTAAAACACTGAAAGAGTGGCCTTATAAAATAGACCCCATTTTACTACACAGGTGTGCGTTATTCTTTTAACCACCCAAAGAATTACCATTTGAAATATATAAGTGATTATTCCACACATGTGCTGTATTCGAAGAAGTTCTGTATGAGTGTTTATATCAAATAGTCTCCTGACCCTCACATACGTGTAAGTAATTCACGAAGTTGCTTAATTTGGGTCTACTTTGAATTGGGTCTTAATTTCGCCACATCTGTTTATTATGCCCTTAATCTCTGAATGATAGACTAAATGAAATAGACTTTTTACTATTGCCCCATTGTGCATTATTCGGTAATGCTCTGATTGATTGGCCATATGACTTGGACTCTGACTATTCCCAAGGTGTGTATTTTTTGTGAGTTTCTGAATGAGTAACCACATAAAGTAGACTATTGACCCTATCCTCTTGAATATTTCTCAGCTCTGAAATTTTCACATAGACGGTGGGTGTACAGTCATATCAAACAGTCTCTAGTCTGTTCCCCATGTGTTACTTGTGCAGTGAGAGTCTGAATAAGTGGCTGTATATAATAGATTCCTGAGTAATTTCCAGATATATAAGATTTTTCACTGAGGATATGAATAAGTGGCCATGTGAAATTCGCCCCTTACGTTTTCATAGGTCTGTATTATTCTGTGAGGCTCTGAATGAGTGGCCTTAATATAGAGACTCCTGAATACTTCGTCGGCTTGGGGTTTTACATTCCACTCTAAATAATTGGCTATACGAAATAGAATCCTGACTTTCCCCAAGGTGTTTGTTATTCAGTTAGTCTATGAATATGTGGCTGTACTAAAAAGAACTCTGACTACAGTAGAGGTGTTCCTTATTTAATGAAGCACTGAAAGAGATGCCGCATGTAATAGCATACTAAATATTCCTCAGGTATGTATTATTCACTGAGGCTCTGAAACTTTGGTCATATAAAATTGTTTCCCGTCTTGACCACAGTCGTGTGTTTTGGAGTCTGACTCTAAATATTTGGGCATATGGAATAGACTAGTGACTATTCCAAAGTTGTGTATTACTCACACAGGCATTGAATTCGTGGCCATATAAAATAGACTGGTGTCTATTCCACACGTGTGCATTATTCGCTGAGGTAGTAAATGAGAGGCTATATAAAGTAGACTCCTAACACTTCCCCAGGTATCTGTTACTCAGTGAGGCTCTTCTTGTGAAACCATATGAAACAGGATGCTGTCTATCATTAATGTTTTCATTATTCAGTGAATCTCTGAACTAGGTGCTGTCTAAAATAGACTGCTGAGTACTTTACGTTTGTGCAATATTTACTGATGTTACGAGTCATTGGCCATATGAAATGGGATCCTGACTAATCCACACGTGAATATTATCCACTGAGACTATTAATGAGTGTCCAAATTAAATAGACTCCTGACTACTCCCACATTATTTACCGAGGCTCTTAATGAACGTCCATTGAAAATAGACTCTGAATTATTCTCGAGGTATGAATTATTCAGTGAGGCTCAGCAGAGTTGGCCATATTAATTAGACACTTTACTATATCAAGGGTCTCTCTTATTCAATGATGCTGTGAATCTGTGTCTACATGACATAGACTCCTGACTACACCACATTATTCAGTGACACCCAGAATGAGAGGCCACGTAAAAAAGTCTCAGGACTATTTCACGGGTGTGCATTACTTAGTGAGACTCTGAATGAGGGGATAAAAGTAAATCCTGAATATTTTTTCAGTTGTGTACATTTAGTGAGGCTCTCAAAGAGTGGACATATGAAAGAGACATCTGACTATTCCACAGGTGTGAATTATTCAGTGACTCTCTGGATGAGTGGCCATAAAAAATAGACTCCAGATGATATCACAATTGTGTAATATTCAGTGAGACTGTGAAAGAGGGGACATATGAAATGAACTTCTAATTAGTCCACGTGTGCGTTATTCACTGTTTGTCTGAAGGAGGAGCCGTATGACATAGACTCCTCATTATTCTCCATGTGAGCATTATTCAAACAGTTTATGTATGAGTGTCTATACCAGATAAACACCTGACACTTTCTCAGGTGTGTATTACTCAGCAATACCCGGAATTAGAGTTCATATAAAACAGAATCTTTTCTATCACCCAATTCTGTATCATTCAGGAAGGCACTTAATTCGTGGATATCTTAAGCAGCCTCCTGATTCCTCCTTAGAAGTTTATTATTCACGGAAACTTTGAATGAGAATCCTGACTATTAAATAGACACCTGACTATTGCTCCATTGTGAATTATTCAATAAGGTTATAAATGAGTGGTAGTAAGAAATAGAGTCATGAGGATTCCCCAGGTGTGTGGCATTCATGGAGGAACAGAATGAGTGGCCATATAAAAAATGCTCGACTATCACCCTGGTGTGGTTTACTCACTGAGGCTCTAAATGAGTGCCTATGTGAAGTAGAAACTAAATTCTTCCCCAGGTGTTTATTATTGAATGAGTTTCTGAGTAATTGGGCACAAAAAGAGTCTCAGGTGTATTGCCCAGGTGTTCATTACTTACATAGACTCTGAATGTGTAGCCAGTTGAAGTAGACCCTTTACTGTTTCTGAGGAAAGTATTATTCACAACGGCTCTGATTGAGTGCCCATGTGAAAGAGATTCCTGTCTTATCAGATATACATATTATTCACTGAAACGCTGAAAGAGTGGCCTTATCAAATAGACCCCATTATACTCCACAGGTGTGCCTTATTTTTACCCTTCAAACAAATCACCATGTGAAATATATAAGTGATTATTCCACATATGTGCAGCATTTGAAGAGGTTCCCTGTGAGTGTTTATATCAAATAGTCTCCTGCCCCTCACTTATGTGTATGTCATTCACGAAGCTGCATAATTTGGGTCTACTTTAAATAGGGTCTTCATTTCTCCACAGCTGTTTATTATTTACTTAAGCTCTGAATGATAGGCTAAATAAAATAGACTCTTTACTAGTGCCCCATTGAGCATTATTCGGCAATTCTTTGATTGAGTGGCCATATGACCTTGATTCTAACTATTCCCAAGATGTGTATTCTTTCGGGACTTTCTGAATGAGTGACCACATAAAATAGACTCCTGACTCTATCCTCTTGACTATTTTCCAGCTCTGCATTTTTTACTGAGATGGTGGGTGTACGTTCACATCAAATAGTCTCTAGTCTGTTCCCCAGGTGTGACTTATGCAGTGAGACTCTGAATAAGTGGCTATATATTATAGATTTCTGAGTATTTTCCAGTTATATAAGATTATTATTTTTTAATTTATTTTTTTATTTTTATTTTTTTTAATTTTTATTGCATTGTAGGTTTGGGGGTACATATGCAGAACGTGCAAGGTAGTTGCATAGGTACACACATGGCAGTGTGTTTTGCTGCCTTCCTCACCTTCACCAACACTTGGAATTTATCCCCAGGCTATCCCACCCCAGCCCTCCCAACTGTCCATCCCAATTCTCCCCAATAGACCCCAGTGTGTAGTACACCCCATCCCTGTGTCCATATGTTCTCATTATTATCACCCGCCTATGAGTGAGAATATACGGTATTATATTTTCTGTTCTCGTGTCAGTTTGCTGAGAATGATGTTCTCCAGATTCATCCATGTCCTTAAAAAGGACAGAAACTCATCATCTATGATTGCTGCATAATATTCCATGGTGTATATGTGCCACATTTTCCCAGTCCAATCTATCATTGATGGGCATTTGGGGTGGTTCCAGGTCTTTGCAATTGTAAACAGTGCTGCAATGAACATTCATGTGCATGTGTCCTCATAGTAGAATGATTTATATTCCTTTGGATATATAACCAGTAATGGGATTGCTGGGTCAAATGGAATTTCTATTTCTAGGTCCTTGAGAAATCGCCACACTGTCTTCCACAATGGTTGAACTAATTTCCACTCCCACCAACAGTGTAAGGGTGTTCGTATTTCTACACATCCTCTCCAGCATCTGTCTCCAGATTTTTTAATGATCGCCATTCTAACTGGCGTGAGATGGTATCTCAATGGGTTTGATTTGCATCTCTCTAATGACCAGTGATGACGAGCAATTTTTCCTGATTTTGGTGGCCTCATGTATGTCTTTTTTTGTAAAGTGTCTGTTCATATCTTTGCCCATTTTTGAATGGGCTTTTTTGATTTTTCCTGTAAATCTGTTTGAGTTCTTTGTAAATTCTGGATATCAGCCCTTTGTCAGATGTGTAAACTGCAAAGATTTTTTCCCATTCTGATGGTTGCCGATTCACTCTAGTGACCGTTTCTTTTGCTGTGCAGAAGCTGTGGAGTTTGATTAGGTCCCATTTGTCTATTTTGGCTTTTATTGCCAACGCTTTTGATGTTTTGGTCGTAAAGTCCTTGCCTACTCCTATGTCCTGAATGGTTTTGCATAGATTTCCTTCTAGGGTTTTAATGGTGTCAGGTCTTATGTTTAAGTCTTTAATCCATCTGGAGTTACTTTTAGTGTAAGGTGTCAGGAAGGGGTCCAGTTTCTGCTTTCTGCACATGGCTAGCCAGTTTTCACAACACCATTTATTAAACAGGAAATCCTTTTCCCATTGCTTATTTTTGTCTGGTTAATCAAAGATTATATGGTTGTAGATGTTGTGTTGCCTCCGATACTTCTGTTCTGTTTCATTGGTCTATATCTCTGTTTTGGTACGAGTACCATGCTGTTTTGACTACTGTAGCCTTGTAGTATAGTTTGAAGCCTGGTAGTGTGATGCATTCTGCTGCATTATTTTTGCTTAGAATTGACTTGGCTATGCAGGCTCTCTTTTGGTTCCATATGAAGTTCATGGTGGTTTTTTCCAGTTCTGTGAAGAAATTCAATGGTAGTTTGATGAGGATAGCATTGATTGTGTAAATTACTTTGGGCATTATAGCCATTTTCACGATATTGATTCTTCCTAACCACGAACTTGGAATGTTTATCCACTTGTTTGTGTTCCCTTTTATTTCTTTGAGCAGTGGTTTGTAGTTTTTCTTAAAGAAGTCCGTTACGTTCCTTGTGCATTGTATTCCTCAGTATTTTATTTTTATTGTAGCAATTGTGAATGGCAGTTCGTTCTTGATTTGGTTCTCTTGACGTCTGTTTTTGGTGTATAGGAATGCTTGTGATTTTTGAACATTTATTTTACATCCTGAGACTTTGCTGAAGTTGATTATCATTTGCAGAAGCTTTTGGGCTGAGGTGATGTGGTCTTCTAGGTATACTATAATGTCGTCTGCAAATAGAGACAATTTGGCTTCCACCTTTCCTATTTGAATATGCTTTATTTATTTTCCTTGCCTGATTGCTCTGGCTAGACCTTCCAGTACTATGTTGAATAGGAGTGGTGAGAGAGGGCATTTTTCTAGTGTCGGATTTCAAAGGGAATGCTTCCAGTTTTTGCCCATTAAGTATGATACTGGCTGTTGGTTTGTCGTAAATAGCTTTTATTACTTTGAGATATGTTCCATCAATAACAAGTTTATTGAGGGTTTTTAGCATAAAGGGCTATTGAATTTTGTCAAATGCCTTCTCTGAGTCAATTGAGATAATCACGTGGTTTTGTTTTTGCTTCTGTTTATGTGGTGAATTACGTTTATAGACTTGAGTAAGTTAACCAGCCTTGCATTCCGGGATGAATCCTACTAGATCATGATGGATAATTTTTTTTTTTTTTTAATTTTTATTGCATTATAGGATTTGGGGTACATGTGCAGAACGTGCAAGATAGTTGCATAGGTACACACATAGCAGTGTGTTTTGCTGCCTTCCTCCCCTTCACCTACACTTGGTATTCATCCCCAGGCTATCCCCCCAGTCCCCCCCGCTGTCCCTCCCCCATTTCCCCCAACAGACCCCAGTGTATACTAGACCGCCTCTCTGTGTCCATGTGTTCTCATTTTTCTCACCTACCTATGAGTGAGTAAATGCAGTATTTTTTTCTGTTCTTGTGTCAGTTTGCTGAGAATGATGTTCTCCAGATTTATCCATGTCCTTACAAAGGACACGAACTCATCATTTTTGATTGCTGCGTAATATTCCATGGTGTATATGTGCACATTTTCCCAGTCCAGTCTATCATCGATGGGCATTTGGGTTGGTTCCAGGTCTTTGCTATTGTAAACAGTGCTGCAATGAACATTCGTGTGCATGTGTCCTTATAGTAGAACGATTTATAGTCTTTTGGATAGATACCCAGTAATGGGATTGCTGGGTCAAATGGAATTTCTATTTCTACGTCCCTGAGGAATCGTCACACTGTCTTCCATAATGGTTGAACTAATTTACACACCCACCAACAGTGTAAGAGTGTTCCTATTTCTCCACATCCTCTCCAGCATCTGCTGTCTCCAGATTTTTTAATGATCGCCATTCTTTTTTTTTTTTTTTTTTTTTTTTTTTTTTATTTTATTTATTTATTTTTTTTTTTTTTAATTTTTTTTTTTATTGCATTATAGGTTTGGGGGTACATGTGCAGAACGAGCAAGATAGTTGCATAGGTACACACATGGCAGTGTGCTTTGCTGCTTTCCTCCCCTTCACCCACACTTGGTATTCATCCCCAGGCTATCCCCCCCAGCCCCCCCCTGCTGTCCCTCCCCCATTCCCCCCAACAGTCCCCAGTGTATATTAGACCGCCTCTCTGTGTCCACATGTTCTCATTTTTCTCACCCACCTATGAGCGAGTATATGCGGTATTTCTTTTTCTGTTCTTGTGTCAGTTTGCTGAGAATGATGTTCTCCAGATTCATCCATGTCCCTACAAAGGACACAAACTCATCATTTTTGATTGCTGCATAATATTCCATGGTGTATATGTGCCACATTTTCCCAGTCCAGTCTATCATCGTTGGGCATTTGGGTTGGTTCCAGGTCTTTGCTATTGTAAACAGTGCTGCAATGAACATTCGTGTGCATGTGTCCTTATAGTAGAACGATTTATAATCCTTTGGATAGATACCCAGTAATGGGATTGCTGGGTCAAATGGAATTTCTATTTCTAGGTCCCTGAGGAATCGCCACACTGTCTTCCACAATGGTTGAACTAATTTACACTCCCACCAACAGTGTAAGAGTGTTCCTATTTCTCCACATCCTCTCCAGCATCTGCTGTCTCCAGATTTTTTAATAATGATCGCCATTCTAACTGGTGTGAGATGATAACACAATGTGGTTTTGATTGGCATCTCTCTAATGACCAATGATGATGAGCACTTTTTCATATGTTTGTTGGCCTCATGTATGTCTTCTTTTGTAATGTTTCTGTTCATATCCTTTGCCCATTTTTGAATGGGCTTGTTGGTTTTTTTCCTGTAAATCTGTTTGAGTTCTTTGTAAATTCTGGATATCAGCCCTTTGTCAGATGTATAAACTGCAAAGAATTTTTTCCTATTCTGATGGTTGCCGATTCACTCTAGTGACTGTTTCTTTTGCCGTGCAGAAGGTGTGGAGTTTGATTAGGTCCCATTTGTCTATTTTGGCTTTTGTTGCCAATGCTTTTGGTGTTTAGTTCATGAAGTCCTTGCCTATTCCTATGTCCTGAACGGATTTGCCTAGATTTTCTTCTAGGGTTTTTATGGTGTCAGGTCTAATGGTTAAGTCTTTAATCCATCTGGAGTTAATTTTAGTGTAAGGTGTCAGAAAGGGGTCCAGTTTCTGCTTTCTGCACATGGCTAGCCAGTTTTCCCAACACCATTTATTAAATAGGGAATGCTTTCCCCATTGCCTGTTTTTGTCTGGTTTATCAAAGATAATATGGTTGTAGATATGTTGTGTTGCCTCCGATGCTTCTGTTCTCTTCCGTTGGTCTATATCTCTGTTTTGGTACCAATACCATGCTGTTTTGATTACTGTAGCCTTGTAGTATAGTTTGAAGTCTGGTAGCGTGATGCCTCCCGCTGTGTTCTTTTTGCTTAGAATTGACTTGGCTATGCGGGCTCTTTTTTGGTTCCATATGAAATTCATGGTGGTTTTTCCAGTTCTGTGAAGAAATTCAATGGTAGTTTGATGGGGATAGCATTGAATGTGTAAATTACTTTGGGCAATATAGCCATTTTCACAATATTTATTCTTCCTAACCACGAACATGGAATGTTTCTCCATCTGTTTGTGTCCTCTATTATTTCGTTGAGCAGTTGTTTGTAGTTTTCCTTAAAGAGGTCCCTTACATTCCTAGTGAGTTGTATTCCTAGGTATTTTATTTTCTTTGTAGCAATTGTGAATGGCATTTCGTTCTTAATTTGGTTCTCTTTAAGTCTCTTATTGGTGTATAGGAATGCTTGTGATTTTTGCACATTGATTTTATATCCTGAGACTTTGCTGAAGTTGCTTATCAGTTGCAGGAGCTTTTGGGCTGAGGTGATGGGGTCTTCTAGGTATACTATAATGTCGTCTGCAAATAGAGACAATTTGGCTTCCACCTTTCCTATTTGAATACACTTTATTTCTTTTTCTTGCCTGATTACTCTGGCTAGAACTTCCAGTACTATGTTGAATAGAAGTGGTGAGAGAGGACATCCTTGTCTAATGCCGGATTTCAAAGGGAATGCTTCCAGTTTTTGCCCATTAAGTATGATATTGGCTGTTGGTTTGTCATAAATAGATTTTATTACTTTGAGTTATGTTCCATCAATACCAAGTTTATTGAGGGTTTTTAGCATAAAGGGCTGCTGAATTTTGTCAAATGCCTTCTCTGCGTCAATTGAGATAATCATGTGGTTTTTGTTTTTCCTTCTGTTTATGTGGTGAATTACATTTATAGACTTGCGTATGTTGAACCAGCCTTGCATCCCTGGGATGAATCCTACTTGATCATGATGGATAAGTTTTTTAATGTGCTGTTGCAATCGATTTGCCTGTATTTTATTGAAGATTTTTGCATCTATGTTCATCATGCATATTGGCCTGAAGTTTTCTTTTCTTGTTGAGTCTCTGCCAGGTTTTGGTATCAGGATGATGTTGGTCTCATAAAATGATTTGGGAAGGATTCCCTCTTTTTGGATTATTTGGAACAGTTTCAGAAGGAATGGTACCAGATTCTCTTTGTGTATCTGGTAGAATTCAGCAGTGAACCCATCTGGACCTGTGCTTATTTTGTGTGGTAGGCTCTTAATTCCTGCCTCAACTTCTGACCTTTTTATTCGTCTATTCATAGTTTCAGCTTCCTCCTGGTTTAGGCTTGGGAGGACACAGGCGTCCAGGAATTTATCCATTTCTTCCTGATATACTAGTTTGTGTGCATAGAGTTGTTTGTAGTATTCTCTGATGATGGTTTGAATTTCTGTTTAGTCTGTGGTGATTTCCCCTTTATCGTTTTGATTGCATCTATTTTGTTGTTCTCTCTTTTCTTTTTTATCAGTCTGGCTAGTGGTCTGTCTATTTTTTTGATCTTTTCAAAAAAAACATCACTTAGATTTATTGATTTTTTGAAGGGTTTTTCTTGTCTCTATGTCCTTCAGTTCTGCTCTGATCTTAGTTATTTCTTGTCTTCGGCTAGGTTTTGAGCTTTTTTGATCTTGCTCCTCTAGCTCTTTCAATTTTGACGATAGCGTGTCAATTTTGGATCTCTCCACTCTTCTCATGTGGGCACTTATTGCTGTATATTTTCCTCTACAGACTGCTTCAAATGTGTCCCAGAGATTCTGGTACGTTGTGTCTTCTTTCTCGTTGGTTTCAAAGAACTTCTTTATTTCTGCCTTGATTTCATTGTTTATCCAATCAACATTCAAGATCCAGTTGTTCAGTTTCCATGAAGCTGTGTGGTTCTGAGTTATTTTCTGAATTCTGAGTTCCAACTTGATTGCACTATGGTCTGAGAGACTGTTTGTTATGATTTCAGTTGTTTTGCATTTTCTGAGGAGTGCTTTACTTCCAATTATGTGGTCAATTTTGGAGTAGGTGTGATGTGGTGCTGAGAAGAATGTATATTGTGTGGATTTGTGGTGGAGAGTACTGTAAATGTCTATCAGGTTTGCTTGTTCCAGGTCTGAGTTCAAGTCCTGGATATCCTTGTTAATTTTCTGTCTGGTTGATCTGTCTGCTATTGACAGTGGAGTGTTAAAGTCTCCCACTATTATTGTGTGGAAGTCTAAGTCTCTTTGTAAGTCATTAAGAACTTGCCTTATATATCTGTGTGCTCCTACATTAGGTCCATATACATTTAGAATCTTTAGCTCCTCTTGTTGTATCGATACTTTTACCATTATGTAATGACCTTCTTTGTCCCTTTTGATCTTTGTTGCTTTAAAGTCTATTTTATCAGAGATGAGAATTGCAACTCCTGCTTTTTTTTGCTCTCCATTTGCTTGGTAAATCTTCCTCCATCCTTTTGTTTTGAGCCTTTGTGTATCTTTGCGTGTGAGGTGGGTTTCCTGGATACAGAACACTGATGGGTTTTGGTTTTTTTATCCAATTTGCCAGTCTGTTTCTTTTGATTGGTGCATTTAGCCCATTTACATTCAGGGTTAATATTGTTATGTGTGAATTTGATACTGCCATTTTGATGCTAGCTGGCTGTTTTGCCCGTTGGTTCATGTACATTCTTCATTTTGTTGATGGTCTTTAGCATTTGGTATGCTTTTAGGATGGCTGGAACTGGTTGTTTCTTTCTATGTGTAGTGCCTCTTTCAGGAGCTCTTGTAAAGCAGGCCTAGTGGTGACAAAATCTCTGAGTACTTGCTTGTTCTTGAAGGATTTTATTTTTCCTTCACTTATGAAGCTCAGTTTGGCTGGATATGAAATTCTGGGTTGAAAGCTCTTTTCTTTAAGGATGTTGAATATTGGCCCCCACTCTCTTCTGACTTGTAGAGTCTCTCCCGAGAGATCTGCTGTGAGTCTGATGGGCTTCACTTTGTGGGTGACCCGACCTTTCTCTCTGGCTGCCCTTAGTATTTTCTCCTTCGTTTCAATCCTGGTGAATCTGACGATTATGTGCCTTGGGGTTGCTCTTTTTCCGGAGTATCTTTGTGATGTTCTCTGTATTTCCTGGAGTTGAGTATTGACCTGTCTTGCTAGGTTGGGGAAATTTTCCTGGATAATATCCTGAAGAGTGTTTTCCAGCTTGGATTCATTCTCTTCATCACATTCTGGTACACCTATCAAACGTAGGTTGGGTCTCTTCACATAGTCCCACATTTCTTGGAGATTTTGTTCATTCCTTTTTGTACTTTTTTCTTTAATCTTGGTTTCTCGTTTTATTTCATTGAGTTGATCTTCAACTTCTGATATTCTTTCTTCTGCTTGGTCAATTCGGCTGTTGAAACTTGTGCCTGCTTCGCGAAGATCTCGTCTTGTGTTTTTCAGCTTCTTCAATTCATTCATATTTCTGTCTATGATGTCCATTTTTGTTATCAATTCCTCGAATCTTTTTTCAAGTATTTTTTCTAGGTTCTTAGTTTCTTTGCACTGATTTACAACATGTTCTTTTAGCTCACTGATGTTTCTCATGATCCAATTTTTGAAGTCTGATTCCGTCTTTTTGTCACACTCATTTTCTGCCCAGCTTTGTTCCCTTGCTGGTGAGAAGTTTTTGTCCTTTGTAGGAGGTGAGGTGTTTTGGTTTCGGGTGTTTTCCTCCTTTTTGCGATGGTTTCTTCCCATCTTTATGGATTTATCTGCCTTTCCTCTTAGTAGTTGCTGATTTTTCAATTGGGTCTCTGTGTGGACGCTGTGATTGTTGATGATGAAGTATTTCTGTTACTTAGTTTTCCTTCTAATGGTCTAGCTGCTCTGCTGTACGAGTGTTGAGGTCCACTCTAGGCCCTTCTTTTCTGGGGTACACCTGTAGCAGCTGCAGAACAGTGAGGGATGATACCAGTTTCTTCTTCTGCTGTATTTGTTCCAGAATGATGCCCACCAAATGTCAGTCTGATTAGTCATTTTCTGGGGTGACTCTTTGGGTACACAGGGTTCAGGGAGCTGCTTGAGGTGATGGTCTGTGCTTTATTGGTACTCCAGTGCTGATCTGTGAGCTCCGTTGTTCATTCAGGGTTGTTGGCTGGTTGTTTATGTCTGCTGCAACAGATCTCATAAAACACCAGTATTTTTTCCCCCATTAGATGCTCTGTCTCAGGGAGTTGGGGCTTTCTTTATGAGTATCTGTGGCACTTTCCTGCCCCAATAGGAGGCAGTCTATTCAGTATTTGCCTTCTGGGTCTCTGCCCTGCTAGCGTGGGTCTGCCCTGTTGCTGCTGGGCTCCGTTCTGCTGTGGAGCCCTCCCTGCTCCTGGTGGAGTCTCTCTGTTATGGCAGGTTGCCTCAGCAACAGCAGGCTGCGTCAGCCCTGGGTGGTACTTCACTAGGGGTGGATTCCGTCCCTAGTGGGGGATGCCCATCCCCCACTGGGCTGCACCGTCCTAGATGCTGGCAGCAAAACTCTCAGCCCCAGGTGCCTCTAATCGCCACCCTGCTTGTCCCCGTGAGGGTGGGACCTGCCAAGCCCAATCACCCAGCTCCCTGCCTCAGAGTCCATTCTCTCTCCTCGTCTTCCCAAGCTGAAAGGTTGACTCTCTCACTGACGCCCCAGTAGCCTGCTGATAGGGCACTGGGATCCCTGTGATCTCCCATGCCACTGCCCACTGCACCAGCTCAGATTACACTTTACAGGAATCTCCTGGTCTGTCTCATTGTCCAAGTCCCGTTCAATCAGATGGACATGCCAAACTGCCCTTCCAAATCTCAGATTGCCGGTTTAACAGGGCACCCAGACCAGTGAATTCCATGCCGGGTCCCGCCGTGGCGCCATCCGAATTAGCAGCGCGAGCCGGCTGCGCTATCTGGCTGTACTAGCGTCCCGTGTCTCTCCCAAACTAGGGACACTGAACGCTCTGTGGGCAAAAAAGCTCCATCAGAGAATACAGCTATGACCTACATTCTGCGCCTTCACCAAGGGCTGCAATCCTGAGTCACTTCTATGACGCCATCTTGCAAGTCCCCCCTCAGGAAGACACTTAATTCATGCATATTGTAAACAGCATCCTGAGTCCTCCATAGAAGTTTATTATCCACTGAAACTTTGAATGAGATGGCTATTAAATAGACACCTGACTATTGCTCTATTGTGAATTATTCAATAAGTTTCTAAATCAGTGTTAGTATGAAATAGAATCATAAGGATTCCCCAGGGGTGTATCATTCAGGGAGGCACCAAATGAGAGGCCATATAAAAAATGCTCGACTATTACCCTCGTGTATATTACTCACTGAAGCTCTAAATGAGTGGCTACATGATGTAGACACTTAACTCTTCCCCAGTTGTTTATTATTGAATGAGTCTCTGAGTTAGTGGGCAGAAAAAAGTCTCAGGTGTATTGCCCAGGTGTTCAATACTTACAGAGACACTGAATGTGTATCCATTTGAAGTAGGCCATTGACTGTTTCTGAAAAAAGGATTATTCAAAGAGGCCCTGAACGAGTGCACATGTGAAAGAGAATCTTGACTTATCAGATGTACATATTATTCATTAAACACTGAAAGAGTGGCCTTATAAAATAGATCCCATTTTACTCCACAGGTATGCATTATTCTTTTCCCCTCCAAACAAATCTCCATGTGAAATATACAAGTGATTATTCCACACATGTGCTGTATTCATACAGGTTCTGCATGAGTGTTTATATCAAATAATCTCCTGACCCTCAAATATGTGTATGTCATTCACGAAGCTGCTTAATATGGGTCTAATTTAATTAGGGTCTTCATTTCACCAAAGCTGTTTATTATGCATTTAAGCTCTGAATGATAGGCTAAACAAAATAGACACCTTACTATTGCCCCGTTGTGCATTATTTGGTAATGCTGTGATTGACTGGCCATATGATCTGGACCATGACTATTCCAAAAGTGTGTATTATTTCAGGAGTTTCTGAATGAGTGACCACATAAAATAGACTCCTGACACTATCCTCTTGACTATTTCTCAGCTCTGCATTTTTCTCAGAGACGGAGGGTGTAGGGTCATACCAAATAGTCCAGTCTGTTCCCCAGGTGTGACTTATGCAGTGAGACTCTCAATAAGTGGCTATATATAATAGATTCCTGAGTATTTCCCACATATATAAGATTCTTCACAGAGGATTTGAATAAGTGGCCATGTGAAATACACCCTGGACATTTCCATAGGTCTATATTATTGTTTGAGGCTTTGAATGAGTGGCTATAATATAGAGACTCCTGAATACTCCTTAGGCTTGCGTTTTTACATTCAGCTCTACATGAGTGGCTATACGAAATAGAATCCTGACTTTCCACAAGGTGTATGTTACTCAGTTAGGCTCTGAATATGTGGCTATACAAAATAGAATTCTGACTACAATAAAAATATTCCTTATTTAATGAAGCACTTAAATAGATGCCACAAGTAATAGCATACTAAATATTCCTCAGGTATGTATTATTCTCTGAGGCTCAGAAACTTTGGCCATATAAAATTGTTTCCTGTCTAAACCACAGGCATACATTTTTGAGACTGACTCTCAATATTTGAGCATATGGAACATACTAGTGACTATTCCAAAGTTGTGTATTACTCACACAGGCTTTGATTTTGTGGCTATATAAAATAGACTGGTGTCTATTCCACACGTGTGCATTATTACCTGAGATAGTAAATGAGAGGCTATATAAAGTAGACTCCTAACACTTTCCCAGGTTTCTGTTACTCAGTGAGGCTCTTCTTGTGAGGCCACATGAAAGAGGATGCTGTCTATCTTTAATATTTGTATTATTCAGTGAATCTCTGAATGGGTTGCTATATAAAATAGACTGCTGAGGACTTTACTTTCCTACATTCTTTACTGAGGATACGAGTCAGTGGTCATATGAAATGAAATCCTGACTAATCCACATGTGCGTATTATCCAGTGAGGCTATGAATGAGTTTCCAAATGAAATAGACTCCTGGTTACTGCAGATTATTTGCCGAGGCTTTGAATGAACATCCATCAAAAATAGACTCCAAATTATTCTCCAGGTATATATTATTCAGTGAGACACAGCAGAGTTGGCCATATTAATTAGACTCTTTACTATATCAAAGGTCTCTCTTATTCACTGAGGCTCTGAATCTGTGTCTATATGAAATACACTACTGACTACACCACATTATTCAGTGACACTCCGAATGAGAGGCCACATGAAAAAGTCTCCTGACTATTCCACAGGTGTGCATTACTTAGTGAGACTCGGAATGAGGGGATAAAAGTAAATCCTGAATATTTTTCCAGGTGTGTACCTTTAGTGAGGCTCTCAATGAGTGGCCATAGGAAAGAGACTTCTGACTATTCCACAGGTGTGCATTATTCAGTGACTCTCTGGATTAGTGGCAATAAAAAATAGACTCCAAACGATATCACAACTGTGTAATATTCAGTGAGGCTGTGAAAGGGGGGCCATATGAAACGGACTTCTAATTCCTCCACGTGTGAGTTATTCACTGTTTGTCTGAAGAAGGAGCCGTATGACATAGACTCCTCATCATTCTCCATGTGTGCATTATTCAAACAGGTTATGTATGAGTGTCCATACCAAAGAAACTCCTGACCCTTCCCCAGGTGTGCATTACTCAGTGATAAACAATTAGAGTTCATGTAAAATAGACTCCTGACTACCACCCAGGTGTGTACCATTCAGGAAGGCTTTTAATTCGTGGATGTTATAAACAGCCTCCTGGGGAGAGAGATCCCAGATGGCTGATCGCTAACAGCTCAGGATTGTAGCCCCCAGTGAAAGCTTGGAGAACGTGAGGATGCCACATTTTCAGAGAAATTTTCGTCGCCCATGGACCAGAAGATTTCCAGTGGAGGAGCCCCGCGGGTCACCAGCGCGACTTCTGTGGCCAGCGCCGCGGTTTTGTCGTCGCCTCGGCGCGGCAGCTCTTCCTGTACAATGAGCGGGACTGGTTCCCCTACTGACTGGTGTTTGTAGGAAGCCAGACCGGAGATTCCCAGGCATAAGAGCACCATCAGTCTTATCGCTGTTGTTTTGGCCGGCGCAGTGGGTTGCTCGGATTCCAGCACTGGGAATCAATAATTTGGACATCCTCTCAGGAACTTAATTAGAAAGGCGCTAACTGTAAAGACAACAGATGGATAAAATCACAATAAAGGGAAAAAAGCAGCCTAAAAAGGCCGAGAAAACAAAGTCAGAACCCCTCTCCCTCTACAGGGGATAGTAATTCCTCATCAGCAACGGAACAAGCCCTAATGGAAGAGGACTGTGTTCCAGTATCTGAAGGAGGTTTTAGAAGGTGGATGGTAAAAAAACTCTGGGAATTGAAACAACTTGTTCTAACCCAATATAAAGAAACTAAGAACTTTGAAAAAAAGGTTAGATGATAAAAAAGAATGAACAAAGTCTCCAAGAATTATGGGACTATGTGAAAAGACCTAATCTACGTTTGATAGGTGTACCTGAATGTGATGGAGAGAATGAATCCCAGCTGGAAAATACTCTTCAGGATATCATCCAGGAGAATTTTCCCAATCTAGCAAAGCAGGATACCATTCAACCTCAGGTAATACAGAGAACACCACAAAGATATTCCTTAAGAAGAGCAACCCCAAGACACATAATCATTAGATTCACCAGGGTTGAAACAAAGGAGAAAATACTAAGGGCAGTCAGAGAGAAAGGTCAGGTTACCCACAAAGGGAAGCCTATGAGACTTACAGCAGATTACTCAATAGAAACCCTACAAGCCAGAAGAGAGTGGGGGCCGATATTTAACATCCTCAAAGAACAGAAATTTCAGCCTAGAATTTCATATCCTGCCAAACTAAGCTTCACAATTGAAGGTAAAATAAAATCTTTTATGAACAAGCAAGTACTCAGAGATTTTATTACCACCAGGCCTGCTTTACAAAATCTTCTGAAAGAAGCATTATACACAGATAGGAACAACCAGTATTAGCCTTTCTAAAAATATACCAAAAAGTAAAGAACATCAACAGAAAGAAGAATTTACATCAATGAATGGATTAACATCAAATGGCAGTAAATTTTCTAATTAAAAAATACAGCCAAAATCTAACGGTATACTATATCCAGACCCATTTCATATCCAAAGATATACATAGACTAAAAACAAAGGGTTGGAGAAAGATTTACCAACCAAATAAAGAAAATAAATAAATAAATAAATAAATAAATAAACAAAAAGGAGTTGCAATTCATGCATTTGATAAGGATCAATGCATCATAACATCCAGATACATAAGACCCATAAAGAGATTCAGACTCAACGAAACAGAAAATAAATAATGATATCCAGAATCTGAACTCAGATCAGTAACAAGTAAACTTAATAAGCCATTTTAAATACAGAAAATAATGATCGGCCATTATTAATAGCCATTTATAGAATAAAGCAATATTCCTATTCTCTCTCCCTCTTTTTCTTTTCCTTTCCTAAATAATAATAATAATAATAATAATAAGATATATAAAAAAAAGAAATGCCCTCTCTCTTTCTCTCCCTTTTGCCTCTTCCCTCCCCAAAGAAAGAAAGAAAAAAAAAAGATTGTAGGACTTTAACATTTGCATTGAAAATGCACATGTAATAATTAGAATTTCTCTCTCTTTTATTTTTCTTTTATTTTTGTTTCTTCTCTCTCTCTCTTGCCCGGGCTAGAGTGTAGTGGAAAAAAAAAAAACAGCCTCCTGATCCCGCCACAGAAGTTTATTATTCATTGAAACTTTGAATGTGAGGCCTGACTATTAATTAGACACCTGACTATTGCTCCATTGTGAATTAATAAATAAGGTTCTAAATGAGTGGTAGTAGGAAATAGAATCATGAGGATTCCCCAGGTGTGTATCATTCAGGGAGGCACAGAATTAGTGGCCATATAAAAATTGCTCAACTATTACCCTGGTGTGGATTACTCACTGAGGTTCTAAATGAGTGGCTACATGAAGTAGACACTTAACTCTTCCCCAGGTGTTTATTATTGAATTAGTCTCTTAATAAGTGGGTACAAAGAAGAGTCTCAGGGGTATTACCCAGGTGTTTATTAATTACAGAGACTCTGAATGTGAAGCCATTTGATGTAGACCCTTGACTGTTTCTGAGGAACGTATTATTTACAGAGGCTCTGAACTAGTGCCCATGTGAAAGAGATTCCTGACTTATCAGATATACATATTATTCACTAAAACACTTAAAGAGTGGCCTTATAAAATATACCCCATTTTACTTCACAGGTGTGCATTATTCTTTTCCCCTCCAAACGAATCACCATGTGAAATATACAAGTGATTATTCCACACGTGTGCAGTATTCGAAGCGGTTCTGTATGAGTCTTTATATCAAATAGTCTCCTGACCCTCACATATGTGTATGTCTTTCAGGAAGCTGCTTAATTTGGGTCTACTTAAATAGGGTCTTCATTTCTCCACAGCTGATTATTATGCACTTAAGCTCCAAATGATAGGCCAAATGAAATATATTTCTCACTATTGCCCCATTGTGCATTATTTGGTGATGCTGTGATTGAGTGGCCATATGACCTGGAATCTGACTCTTCCCAAGGTGTGTATTCTTTCTGCAGTTTCTGAATGAGTGACCACATATAATAGACTCCTGACCCTATCTTCTTGACTATTTCTTAGCTCTGCATTTTTCACTGAGACGGTGGGTGTATGGTCATATCAAATAATCTCTAGTCTGTTCCCCAACTGTGGCTAATGCAGTGAGACTCTTAATAAGTGGCTATATATAATAGATTCCTGAGTATTTTTCAGATGTATGAGATTCTGCACTGAGAATTTGAATAAGTGGCAATGTGAAATACACCCCTGATGTTTCCATAGGTCTGTATTATTCTGTGAGGTTCTTAATGTGTGGTCATAATATACAGACTCCTGAATACTCCTTAGGCTTGCGTTTTATATTTGGCCCTAAATGAGTGGCTATAGAAATAGAATCCTAACTTTCCCCAAGGTGTATGTTATTCAGTTAGGCTCTGAATATGTGGATATACAAAATAGAATTCTGACTACAATACATGTATTCCTTATTTAATGAAGCACTAAAATAGATGCCACATGTAATAGCATACTAAATATTCCTCATGTATGTATTATTCACTGAGGCTCTGAAACTATGGCCATATAAAATTGTTTCCTGTCTAGACCACAGTCGTGTATTTTTTGAGTCTGCCTTTAAATATTTGGGCTTATGGAATAAACTAGTGACTATAGCAAAGTTGTGTATTACTCACACAGGCTTTAATTGTGTGGCCATATAAAATATATTGGTGTCTATTCCACACGTGTGCATTATTCCCTGAGGTAGTAAATGTGAGGCTATATAAAAAAGAATCCTAACACTTCCCCAGGTTTCTGTTACTCAGTGAGGCTCTTCTTGTGAGACCATATGAAACAGGATGCTGTCTATCTTTAATATTTGTATTATTCAGTGAATCTCTGAATGGGTTGCTATCTAAAATAGACTGCTGAGTACTTTACATTTGTGCATTATTTACTGAGGTTACGACTCCGTGGCAATATGAAATGGAATCCTGACTAATCCACACGTGCATATGATCCACTGAGGCTATGAATGAGTGTCCAAATTAAATAGACTCCTGCCTACTCCACATTACTTACGAGGCTCTGAATGTACGTCCATCAAAAATAGACTCCAAATTATTCTCCAGGTATGTATTATTCAGTGAGGCTCAGCAGAGTTGGCCATATTAATTAGACTCTTTACTATATCAAGGGTCCCTCTTATTCACTGAGGCTCTGAATCTGTGTCTACATGACATAGACTCCTGACTAAAGCACGTTTTTCAGTGACACTCTGAATGACAGGCCACATGAAAAAGTGTCCTGACTATTCCAGAGGTGTGTGTTACTTAGTGATACTCTGAATGAGGGGATAAACTAAATCCTGATTATTTCTCTAGGTGTGTACATTTAGTGAGGCTCTCAATGAGTGGCCATATTAAAGAGCCTTCTGATTATTCCCCAGGTGTGCATTATTCAGTGACTCTCTGGATTAGTGGCCCTAAAAAAATAAACTCCAGACGATATCACAAGTGTGTAATATTCAGTGAGGCTATGAAGGAGGGGCCATATGAAACGAACTTCTAATTACTTCATGTGTGCGTTATTCACTGTTTGCCCTACGGAGGAGCCCTATGACATAGACTCCTCATTATTCTCCATGTGTGCATTATTCAAACAGGTTATGTATGAGTTTCCATACCAAATAAACTCCTGACCCTCCCCCAGGTGTGTATTTCTCAGTGATACCCGGAATTAGAGTTCAAATAATATAGACTCCTTATTATCACACAGGTGTGTATAATTCAGGAAGTCACTTAATTCATGGATATCTTAAACAGCCTCCAGATTCCACCAAAGAAGTTTATTATTCACTGAAACTTTGAATGAGAGGCCTGACTATTAAATAGACACCTGACTACTGCTCCATTGTGAATTATTCAATAAGGTTCTAAATGAGTGGTAGTATGAAATAGAATCATGAGGATTCCCCAGGTATGTATCATTCATGGAGGCACAGAATGAGTGGCCATATAATAAATGCTCGACTATTACCCTGGTGTGGATTACTCACTGAGGCTCTAAATGAGTGGCTACATAAAGTAGACACTTTCTCTTCCCCAGGTGTTTATTATTCAATGAGTCTCTAAGTGAGTGGGCACAAAAAGGAATCTCAGATGTATTTCCCAGGTGTTCATTACTTACAGAGACTGAATTTGTAGCCATTTGAAGTAGACCCTTGACAGTTTCTGCTTTAAGTATTATTCACAGAGGCTCTGAACGAGTGCCCATGTGAAAGAGATTCCTGACTTATCAGAAGTACATATTATTCACTAAAACCCTGAAAGTGTGGCCTTATAAAATAGACCCCATTTTACTCCACAGGTGTGCATTATTCTTTTACACTCCAAACTAATCACCATGTGAAATATACAAGTGATTATTCCACACATGTGCAGTATTCAAAGAGGTTCTGTATGAGTGTTTATATCAAATAGACTCGTGACCCTCACATATGGGTATGTCATTCACGAAGCTGTTTATTTTGGAACTACTTTGAATAGGATCGTCATTTCTCTACAGCTGTTTATTGTTCACTTAAGCTCTGAATGATAGCCTAATGAAATAGACTTCTTACTATTGCCCCATTGTGCATTATTCGGTAATGCTGTGATTTAGTGGCCATATGACTTGGACTCTGACTATTCCCAAGGTGTGTATACTTTCGAGAGTTTCTGAATGAGTGACCATATAAAACAGTCTCCTGGCACTATCCTCTTGACTATTTCTCAGCTCTGCAATTTTCACTGAGATGGTTGGCGTACATTCATATCAAGTATTCTCTAGTCTGTTTTCCAGGTGTGACTTACTCAGTGAGACTCTAAATAATTGGGTATATATAATAGATTCCCAAGTATTTTCCAGATATTTAAGATTCTTCACTGAGGATTTGAATAAGATGCCATGCAAAATACACCCCTGATGTTTCCATAAGTCTGTATTATTCTGCGAGGCTCTGAATGAGTGGCCATAATATAGAGACTCCTGAATACTCCTCTAGGCTTGCGTTTTTACATTCAGCTCTAAATGAGTGGCTATACGAAACAGAATCCTGTCTTTCCCCAAGGTGTATGTTATTCAGTTAGGCTCTGAATATGTGGCTATACAAAATAGATTTCTGACTACAATAAAGGTGTTCCTTATTTAATGAAACACTGATATAGGTGTTACATGTAATAGCATACTAAATATTCCTGATGTATGTATTATTCACGAGTCTCTGAAACTTTTGCCATATAATATTTTTTCCTGTTTAGACCACAGGCGTGTATTACTGAGTCTGACTCTAAATATTTGGGCATATGGAGTAGAATAGTGACTATTCCAAAGTTGTGTATTACCAACCCAGGCTTTGATTTTGTGGCAATATAAAATAGACTGGTATCTATTCCACACGTGTGCATTATTCCCTTAGATAGCAAATGAGAGGCTATATAAAGTTGACTCCTAACACTTTCTTAGGTTTCTGTTACTCAATGAGGCTCTTTTTGTTAGACTATTTGAAACAGGATGCTGTCTATCTTTAATATTTGTATTATTCAGTGAATCTCTGAATGAGTTGCTATATAAAAGAGACTGCTGAGTACTTTATATTTGTAAATTATTTACTGAGCTTAAGAGTCAGTGGTCATAGGAAATGGAATCCTGACTAATCCTCCCGTGCATATTATGCAATGAGGCTATGAATGAGTGTCCAAATGAAATAGACTCCTGCCTACTCCATATTATTTACCGAGGTTCTGAATTACCGTCCATCGAAAAAGACTCCAAATTATTCTCCAGGTATGTATTATTCAGCGAGGCTCAGCCAAGGCGGCCATATTAATTAGAATCTTTAGGATATCAAGGGTTTCTCTTATTCACTGAGGCTCTGAATCTGTGTCTACATGACATAGACTCCTGACTACACCACATTATTCAGTGACACTCCGAATGAGTGGCAACATTTTAAAGTCACCCGACTATTCCACAGCTGTGTGTTACTTAGTGAGATTCTCAATGAGGGTATAAAAGTAAATCTTGAATATTTATCCAGGTGTGTACATTTAGTGAGGCTCTCAATGAGTGGCCATAGGAAAAAGACTTCTGACTATTACACAAATGTGCATTATTCAGTGACTCTGTGAATTAGTGACCATAAAAAATAGACTCCAAATGATATCACAAGTGTGTAATATTCAGTGATGCTGTGAAAGAGGGGCCATATAAAACGGACTTCTAATTAATCCACATGTCCTTAATTCATTATTTATCTGAATGAAAAGCTGTATGACATAGACTCTTCATTATTCCCCATGTGTGCATTATTCAAACAGGTTATGTATGAGTGTCCATAGCAAGTAAACTCCTGACACTCCCCCAGGTGTGTATTACTCAGCGATACCCAGAATTAGAGTTTATATAAAATAGACTCCTGACTATCACCCAGGTGTGTATCAATCAGGTGGGCACTTAATGCGTGGATATCTTAAACAGCCTCCTGATTCCTCCATAGAAGTTTATTATTCACTGAAACTTTGAATGAGAAGCCTGACTATTAAATAGATACCTGACTACTGCTCCATTGTGAATCATTCAATAAGGTTCTAAATTAGTGGTAGTATAAAATAGAATTATGAGGACTCCCCATTTGTGTATCATTCAGGGAGGCACAGAGTGAGTGGCCATATAAAAAATGCTCTACTATTACCCTGGTGTGGATTACTCATTGAGGCTCTAAATGAGTGGCTACATGAAGTAGACACTTAACTCTTCCCCAGGTATTTATTATTGAATTAATTTCTGAGTAAGTGGGCACAAAAAAGAGTCTCACTTTTATTGCCAAGGTGTTCATTACTTACAGAGACTCTGAATGTGTAGCCATTTGAAGTAGACCCTTGAGTGTTTCTGAGGAATGTATTATTCACAGAGGCTCTGAATGCATCCCCATATGAAAGAGATCACTGACTTATTAGATATACATATTATTCACTAAAACACTGAAACAGTGGCCTTATAAATCAGAACCCATTTTACTCCACATTTGTGCATTATTCTTTTCCCCTCCAAGCGAATCAGCATGTGAAATATATAAGTGATTATTCCACACATGTGCAGTTTTCGAAGAGGTTCTGTATGAGTCTTTATATCAAATAGTATCCTGACCCTCACATATGTGTATGTCATTCATGAAGCTGCCTAATTTGGGTCTACTTTGAATAGGGTCTTCATTTCTCCACAGCTGTTTATTATGCACTTAATCTCTGAATGAAAGGTTAAATGAAATAGATTCCTTACTATTGCCCCATTGTGCATTATTCAGTAATGCTGTGATTGAGTGGCCATAAAACTTGGACTCTGACTATTCCCAAAATGTGTATTATTTCAGGAGTTTCTGAATGAGTGACCACATAAAATAACCTCCTGACTCTATTCTCTTGACTATTTCACAGCTCTGCATTTTTCACTGAGATGGTGGGTGTACGGTCATATCAAATAGTCTCTAGTCTGTTCCCCAGGTGTGACTTTTGCAGTGAGACTCTGAATAAGTGGCTATATATAATAGATTCCTGAGTATTTTATAGATATATAAGATTCTTCACTGAGGATTTGAATAAGTGGCCATGTGAAATACACCCCTAATGTTTCCATGGGTCTGTATTATTCTGCGAGGCTCTGAATGAGAGGCCATAATATAGAGACTCCAGGATACTCCTACGGCTTGCGTTTTTACATTCAGCTCTAAATGAATGGCTATACGTAATAGAATTTTGACATTCCCCAAGTGTATGATATTCAGTTAGACTCTGAAAATGTGGCTATAAAAAATAGACTTCTGACTACAATACAGGTGATCTTTATTTAATAAAGCACTGAAATAGATGCCACATGTAATAGTGTACTAAATATTTCTCAGGTATGTATTATTCGCTGAGGCTCTGGAACTTTGGCCATATAAAAATGTTACCAGTCTAGACCACAGGCGTGTATTTTTGAGTCTGACTCTCAATATGTGGGCATATGGAATAGACTAGTGACTATTCCAAAGTTGTGTATTACTCACACAGGCCTTGATTTTGTGGCCATATACAATAGACTGGTGTCAATTCCACACGTGTGCATTCTTCCCTGAGGTAGTAAATGAGAGGCTATATAATGTAGACTCCTAACACTTCCCCAGGTTTCTGTTACTCAGTGAGGCTCTTCTTGTGAGACTGTATGAAACAGGATGCTGTCTATCTTTAATATTTGTATTATTCAGTGAATCTCTGAATGAGTTGCTATTTAATATACACTACTGAGTACTTTTCATTTGTGCATTATTTACTGACGTTACGAGTCAGTGGCCATATGAAATGGAATCCTGACTAATCCAAACGTGCATATGATCCACTGAGGCTATGAATGAGTGTCCAAATGAAATAGACTCCTGGCTACTCCACATTATTTACCGAGGCTTTGAATAAACGTCCGTCAAAAATAGACTCCAAATTATTCTCCAGGTATGTATTATTGAGTGAGGCTCAGCAGAGTTGGCCATATTTTTTAGACTCTTTACTATATCAAGGGTCTCTCTTATTCACTGAGGCTCTGAATCTGTGTCTACATGACATAGACTCCTGACTACACCACAATATTCAGTGACACTCCGAATGAGAGGCCACATGAAAAAGTCTCCTGACTATTCGAAAGGTGTGTGTTACTTAGTGAGACTCTGAATGTGGGGATAAAAGTAAATCCTGAATATTTTTCCAAGTGTGTACATTTAGTGAGGCTCTCAATGAGTGGCCATAGGAAAGAGACTTCTGACTATTCCACAGGTGTGCATTATTCAGTGACTATCTGGATTAGTGGCCATAAAAATACACTCAATATATTATCATAAGTGTGTAATATTCAGTGAGGCTGTGAAAGAGGGGCCATATGAAACAGACTTCAAATTACTCCACCTGTGCGTTATTCACCTTTGGTCCAAATGAGGAGCTGCATGACATAGACTCCTCATTATTCTCCATGTGTGCATTATTCAAACGTGCTATGTATGAGTTTCCATACCAAATAAACTCCTGACCCTCCCCCAGGTGTTTATTACTCAGAGATACCCGGAATTAGAGTTCATATAAAATAGACTCCTGACTATCACCCAGCTCTGTATCATTCAGGAAGGCACTTAATTCTTGGATATCTTAAACAGCCTCCTGATTCCTCCATAGAAATTTATTATTCACTGAAACTTTAAATGAGAGGCCTGACTTTTAAATAGAAAACTGACTATTGTTCCATTGTGAATTATTCAATAAGGTTCTAAATGAGTGTTAGTATGAAATAGGATCATGAGGATTCCCCAGGTGTGTATCATTCAGGGAGGCACAAAATGAGTGGCCATATAAAAAATGCTCGAGTATTACCCTGGTGTGGATTACACACTGAGGCTCTAAATGAGTGGTTACATGAAGTAGACTCTTAATGCTTCCCCAGGTGTTTATTACTGAATGAGTCTCTGAGTACTTAGGCACAAAAAAGACCCTCAGGTGTATTGCCCAGGTGTTGATTACATACAGAGACTCTGAATGTGTAGCCATTTGAAGTAGACCCTTGACTGTTTCTGAGAAAATTTTATTAACAAAGTCTCTGAACCAGTGCCCATGTGAAAGAGATTTTTGACTTATCAGATATACATATTTTTCACTAAAACACTGAAAGAGTGGCCTTATAAAATAGACACCTTTTTTTCCACATTTGTGCATTATTCCTTTACCCTAGAAATGAATCCCCATGTGAAACATACAAGTGATTATTCCACACATGTGCAGTATTCAAAGAGGTTCTCTCTGAGTGGTTTTATCAAATAGTCTCCTGACTCTCATATATGTGTATGTCATTCACGAAGCTGATCATTTTGTGTCTAATTTGAAAAGGGTCTTCATTTGTCCACAGATTTTTATTATAAACTTAAGCTGTGAATGATAGACTAAATAAAATAGACTCATTACTATTGCCGAATTGTGCATTATTCCGTAATGCTGTGAATGCGTGGCCATATGACCTGGACTCTGACTATTCCCAAGGTGTGTATTCTTTCGTGAGTTTCTGAATGAGTGACCACATAAAATAGACTCCTGACTATATCCTATTGAGTATTTCTCAGCTCTGCGTTTTTCACTGAGACGGTGCGTGTACGTTCATATCAAATAGTCTCTAGTCTGTTCCCCAGGTGTGATTTATGCAGTGAGACTCTGAATAAGTGGCTATATATAATAGATTCTATATATAATAGATTCCTGAGTGTTTTCCAGATATATAAGATTCTTCACTGAGGATTTGAATAAGTGGCGATGTGAAATTCACGCCTGACGTTTCCATAGGTCTGTATTATTCTGTGAGTCTCTGAATGAGTGGCCATAATATAGAGACCCCTAAATTCTCCTCTAGGCTTGCGTTTTTACATTCGGCATTAAATGAGTGGCTATACGAAATAGAATCCTGACTTTCCCGAAGGTGTTTCTTATTCAGTTAGGCTCTGAATATGTGGCTATACAAAATAGAATTCTGACTACAATAAAGGCGTTCCCTATTTAATGAAGCACTGAAATAGATGACACATGTAATAGCATACTTAATATTTTTTAGGTATTTAATATTCACTGATTCTCCGTATCTTTGGCCATATAAAATTGATTCTCGTCTAGACCACAGGGGTGTATCTCTGGGTCTGACTCTCAATATCTGGGCATATGTAATAGACTATTGACTATTCCATAATTGTGTATTACTCACACCAATCTTTGATTTTCTTACCATATAAAATAGACTGGTGTCTATTCCACACGTGTGCATTATTCCCTGAGTTTGTAAATGAGAGGCTATATAAAGTAGACTCCTAACACTTCCCCAGGTTTCTGTTACTCAGTGAGGATCTTCTTGTGAGACCATATGAAACAGGATTCTGTCTATCTTTAATATTTGTATTATTCAGTGAATCTCTAAACGAGTTCCTATCTAAAATAGACTGCTGAGTACTATACATTTCTGCATTATTTTCTGAGGTTACAAGTCAGTGGCCATATGAAATGGTATCCTGACTAATCCAAACGTGCATATTATCCACTGAGGCTATGAACGAGTGTCCAAATGAAATAGACTCCTGGCTGTTTTACATTAGTTACCGAGTCTCTGATTGAACGTCCATCAAAAATAGACTCCAAATAATTCTCCAGATATGTATTATTTAGTGAGGCTCAGCAGAGTTGGCCTAATTAATTAGACTCTTTACTATATCAAGGGTCCCTTTTATTCACCGAGTCTCTGAATCTGTGTCTACATGACATAGATTCCTGACTACACCACATGATTCAGTGACACTCCGAATGAGAGGCCACATGAAAAAGCCTACTGCCTATTTTACAGGTGTGCGTTATGTAGTGAGACTCTGAATGAGGGGATAAAAGTAAATCCTGAATATTTTTCCAGGTGTGTACATTTAGTGAGGCTCTCAACCACTGGCCACAGTAAAGAGACTTCTGACTATTCCACAGGTGTGCATTTTTCAGTGACTCTCTTGATTAGTGGCCATAAATATAGACTCCAGACAATATCACAAATGTGTAATATTCAGTGAGGCTGTGAAAGAGGGGTCATATGAAACGGACTTCTAATTACTCCACGTGTGCGTTATTCACTATTTGTCTGAAGGAGGAGCCATATCACATAGACTCCTCATTATTCTCCATGTGTGCATTATTCAAACATGTTATCTATGAGTGTCCATAACAAATAAACTCCTGACCCGCTCCCAGGGATGTATTACTCGGTGATACCCGAAATTAGAGTTCATATAAAACAGACTCCTTACTATCACTTAGGTGTGCATCATTCAGAAAGGCACTTAAATCGTGGATATCTTAAACAGCCTACTGATTAATCCATAGAATTTATTATTCACTTAAACTTTGAATAAAAGGCCTCACTATTAAATAGACACCTGACTATTGCTCCATTGTGAATTATTCAATAAGGTTCTAAATGAGTGGTAGTATGAAAAAGAATCATGAGGATTCCCCAGGTGTGTATCATTCAGGGAGGCACAGAATGAGTGGCCATAGAAAAAATGCTCGACTATTACCTTGGTGTGGGTTATTCACTGAGGCTTTAAATGAGTGGCTACATGAAGTAGACACTTAAGTATTCCCCAGGTGTTTATTATTGAATGAATCTCTGAGTAAGTGGGCACAAAAATGAGTCTCAGGTGTATTTCCCAGGTGTTCATTACTTACAGAGACTCTCCATGTGTAGGCATTTGAAGTAGACCCTTGACTGTTTCTGAGGAAAGTATTACTCACAGAGGCTCTGAACCTGTGCCCATGTGAAAGAGATTCCTGACTTATCAGATATATGTTTTATTCACTAAAACACTGAAAGAGTGACCTTATAAAATAGACCCAATTTTACTCCACAGGTGTGCGTTATTCTTTTACCCTCCAAACGAATCACTATGTGAAATATACAAGTGATTTTTCCACACATGTGCTGTATTCTAAGAGGTTCTCTATGAGTGTTTATATCAAATAGTCTCCTGATCCTCACATATGTGTATATCATTCGAGAAGCTGCTTAGTTTGGGTCTACTTTAAATAGGGTCTTCATTTCTCCACAGCTGATTATTATGCACTTAAGGTCTCAATGATAGGCTTAATGAAATATACTCTTTACTATTGCCGCATTGTGCATTCTTCAGTAATGCTGTGATTGATTGGCCATATGACCTGGAATCTGACTATTCCCAAGGTGTGTATTCTTTCCTGAGTTTCTGAATGAGTGACCACATAAGATAGACTCCCGACTCTATCCCCTTAATTATTTCCCAGCTCTGCATTTTTCACTGAGACGGTGGGTGTACGTTCATATCAAATAGTCTCTAGACTGTTAACCAGGGGTAACTTATGCAGTGAGACTCTGAATAAGTGGTTATACATAATAGCTTCCTGAGGGTTTTTTAGATATATAATATTCATCACTAAGGATTTGAATGAAGCCATGTGAAATAAACCCCTGATGTTTCCATAGGTATGTATTATTCTGTGAGGCTCTGAATCAGTGGCCATAATATGGAGACTCCTAAATACTCCATAGGCTTGCGCTTTTACATTCGGCTCCAAATGAGTGGCTATAAGAAATAGAATCCTGACTTTCCCCAAGGTGTATGCTATTCAATTTGGCTCTGAATATGTGGCTATACAAAATAGAATTCTGACTACAATACAGGTGTTCCTTATTTAATGAATCACTGAAATAAATGTCACATGTAATAGCATACTAAATATTCCTCATGTATGTATTATTCACTGAGGTTGTGAAACTTTGGCCATATAAAATTCTTTTCTGTCTAGACCACAGGCCTGTATTTTTTAATCTGACTCTAAAGAGTTGGGCATATGGAGTAGGCTAGAGTCTATTCCAAAGTTGTGTATTACTCACACAGTCTTTGATTTTGTGGCCATATAAAATAGACTGGTGTCTATTCCACACGTGTGCATTATTCCCTGAGTTTGTAAATGAGAGGCTATATAAAGTAGACTCCTAACACTTCCCCAGGTTTCCGTTACTCAGTGAGGATCTTCTTGTGAGACCATATGAAACAGGATGCTGTCTATCTTTCATATTTGTATTATTCTGTGAATCTCTGAATGAGTTGCTATATAAAATATACTGCTGAGTACTTTACATTTGTGCATTATTTACTGAGGTTATGAGTCAGTGGCCATATGAAAGGAATCCTGACTAATCCACACATGCATATTATCCACTGAGACTATGAATGAATGTCCAAATGAAATAGTCTCCTTCCTACTCCACATTATTTACCGAGGCTCTGAATGATCGTCCATCGAAAATAGACTCCAAATTATTCTCCAGGTATGTATTATTCAGTGAAGCTCAGCAGAGTTGGCCATATTAATTAGACTCTTTGCTGTATCAAGTGTCTCTCTTTTTCACTGAGGCTCTAAATCTGTTTCTACATGACATAGACTCCTGACTACACCACATTATTCAGTGACACTCCGAATGAGAGCCCACATAAAAAAGTCTCCTGACTATTCCACAGGTGTGCATTTTTTAATGAGACTCCAAATGCGGGTATAAAATTAAATCCTGAATATTTTCCCTGGTGTGTACTTTTAGTGAGGCTCTCAACGAGTGGTCACAGGAAAGAGAATTTGGATTACTCCACAGGTGTGCATTACTTAGTGAGACTCTGAATAATGGGATAAAAGCCAATCCTCAGTATTTTTCCAGGTATGTACATTTAGTGAGGCTCTCAGCGAGTCGCCATAGGAAAGAGAATTCTGACCATTCCACTGGTGTGCATTATTCAGTGACTGTCTGGATTAATGAACATAATAAATAGACTCCAGATGGTATCACAAGTGTGTAATATTCAGTGAGGCTGTGAAAGAGGGGCCATATAAAAAAAAACTTCTAATTACTCCACATGTGCGTTATTCACTGTTTGTCTGAATGAGGAGATGTATGAAATTAACTCCTCATTATTCTCGATGTGTGCGTTATTCAAAGAGTTATGTATGAGTGTCCATACCAAATAAACTCCTGACCCTCACCCAGGGTTGTATTACTCAGCGATACCTGGAATTAGAGTTTATATAATACAGGCGCCTGACTATCACCAAGAGGTGTATCATTCAGAAAGGCACTTGAATCGTGGATATCTTTACAGCCTCCTGATTCCTCCGTAGAAATTTATTATTCACTGAAACTTTAAATGAGAGGCCTGACTATTAATTAGACACCTGAATATTGCTACATTGTGAATTATTCAATAAGGTTCTAAATGAGTGGTAGTATGAAATAGAATCATGAGGATTCCTCAGGTTTGTATCATTCAGGGAGGCACAGAATGAGTGGCCATATAAAAAATGCTCGACTATTACCCTTGTGTGGATTACTCACTGAGGCTCTAAATAAGTGGCTACAGGAAGTATACACTTAACTCTTCCCCAGGTGTTGATTATTGAATGAGTCTCTGAGTAAGTGGGCACAAAAAAGAATCTCAGGTGTATTAGCCAGGTGTTCATTACTTACAAAGACTATGAATGTGTAGCCATTTGAAGTAGACCCTTGACTGTTTCTGAAGAAAGTATTATTAACGGAGGCTCTGAAAGAGTGCCCATGTGAAAGAAATTCCTGACTTATCAGATATACATATTACTCACTGAAACACTGAAAGATTGCCCTTATAAAATAGACCCCATTTTACTCCACAGGTTTGAGTTATTCTTTTACCCTCCAAACGAATCACCATGTGAAATATACAAGTGATCATTCCACACATGGGCAGAATTAGAAGAGGTTCTGTATGAGTGTTTATATAAAATAGTCTCCTGACCTTCACATATGTGTATGTCATTCACGAAGCTGCTTAATTTGGGTCTACTTAAATAGGGTCTTCATTTGTCCACAGCTGTTTATTGTGCACTTAAGCTCTGAATGATAGGATAAATGAAATAGACTACTTACTATTGTTCCATTGTGTGTTATTCCGAAATGCTGTGATTGAGTGGCCATATGACCTGGACTCTTTCTATTCCCAAGGTGTGTAATCATTCGGGAGTTTCTGAATGAGTGACTGCATAATAAACACTCCTGAATCTATCCTCTTGACTATTCCTAAGCTCACCTTTTTCCACTGAGACGGTGGTTGTACGGTCATATCAAATAGTCTCTAGTCTGTTCCCCAGGTGTGACTTATGCAGTGAGACTCTGAATAAGTGGCAACATATAATAGATTCCTGAGTATTTTCCAGATATATTAGATTCATCACTAAGGATTTGAATAAGTGGCCATGTGAATTACACCCCTGATGTTTTCATAGGTGTTTATTATTCAGTGAGGCTCTGAATGAGTGGCCATAATATAGTGACTCCTGAACACTCCTTAGGCTTGCATTTTTACATTCGACTCTAAATGAGGGGCTATATGAAATAGAATCCTGACTTTCCACAAGGTGTATGTTATTCAGTTAGGCTCTGAATGTGTGGCTATACAAAGTAGAATTCTGACTACAATACAGGTGTTCCTTATTTAATGAAGCACTGAAGTTGATGCCACATGTAATAGCATGCTAAATATTCCTCAGGTATGTATTATACACTGAGGCTCTGAAACTTTGGCCATATAAAATTGTTTTCTGTCTAGACCACAGGCATGTATTTTTTAGTCTGACTCTAAATATTTTGGCATATTTATTAGAATAGTGATTATTCCAAAGTTGTGTATTACTCACAAAGGCTTTGATTTTTTGGCCATATAAAAGAGACTGGTGTATATTCCACACGTGTGCATTATTCCCTGAGGTAGTAAATCAGAGGCTTTATAAAGTAGACTCGTAACACTTCCCCAGGTTCCTGTTACTCAGTGAGGTTCTTCTTGTGAGACCATATGAAACAGCATGCTGTCTATCTTTAATATTTGTATTATTCAGTGAAACTCTGAGTTGCTATATAAAAGAGACTGCGGAGTACTTTACATTTGTGCATAATTTACTGAGGTTACAAGTCAGTAGCCATATTAAATGGAATCCTGACTAATCCACACGTGCATATTATCCACTGAGGCTATGAATGAGTGTCCAAATGAAATAGACTCCTGGGTACTCCACATTATTTACCGAGGCTCTGAATGAACGTCCATCAAAAATAGACTCCAAAATATTCCCCAGGAATGTATTATTGAGTGAAGCTCAGCAGAGTTGGCCATATTAATTAGACTCTTTACTATATCAAGGGTCTCTCTTATTCACTGAGGCTCTGAATCTTTGTCTACATGACATAGACTCCTGACTACACCACATTATTCAGTGACACTCCGAATGAGAGGCCACATGAAAAAGTCTCCTGATTATTTCACTGGTGTGCATTACATAGTGAGACTCTGAATGAGGGGACAAAAGTAAATCCTGAATATTTTTTCTGGTCTATAAATTTACTGAGGCTCTCAGCAAGTTGCCATAGGAAAGAGAATTCTGACTATTTCTCAGGTGTGCATTTTTCAGTGAAGCTCTGGATTAGTTGCCACAAAAGATAGACTCCAGGCAACATCACAAGTGGGTAATATTCAGTGAGGCTGTGAAATAGAGGCCATATGAAACAGACTTCTAATTACTCCACATTTGTTTTATTTACTGTTTGTCTGAATGAGGAGCCATATGACATAGACTCCTCATTATTCTTCATGTGTGCATTATTCAAACATCATATGTATGAGTGTTTATACAAAATAAACTTCTGACCCACCCAAAGGTGTGTATTACTCAGTGATACCAAGAATTACAGTTCATATAAAATAGAATCCTGACTATCATCCAGGTGTGTATCATTCAGGAAGGCAGTTAATTCGTGGATATCTTAAACAGCCTCCAGAATTTTTATAGAAGTTTATTATACACTTAAACTTTGAATTAAGGGCCTGACTATTAAATAGAGACCTGACTATTGTTCCATTGTGAATTATTCAATAAGATTCTAAATGAGTGGTAGTATATAATAGAACCATGAGGATTCCTCAGGTGTGTATTATTCAGGGAGGCACAGAATGAGTGGCCATATAAGAAATTCTCGACTATAACCCTGGTGTGGATTACTCACTGAGGCTCTAAATGATTGGCTACATGAAGTAGACACTTAACTCTTCCCCAGGTGTTTATTACTGAATGAGTCTCTGAGTAAGTGGGCACAAAAAAGACACTCAGATGTATTGCCCAGGTTTTCATTACTTACAGAGACTCTGAATGTGTAGTCATTTGAAGTAGACCCCTGACTGTTTCTGAGGAAAGTGTTATTCACAGAGGCTCTGAACGAGTGGCCATGTGAAAGAGATTCCTGATTTATCAGATATACGTATTATTCACTAAAATACTGAAAGGGTGGCCTTATAAATTAGAACCCATTTTTCTCCACAGGTGTGCGTTATTCTTTTACACTCCAAATGAATTACCAGGTGAAATATACAAGTGATCATTCCACACATTTGCAGTATTCGAAGAGGTTCTGTATGAGTGTTTATATCCAATAGTCTCCTGATCCTCACATATGTGTATGACATTCATGAAGCTGCTTCATTTGGGTCTACTTTGAATAGGGTCTTTATTTCTCCACAGGTGTTTATTATGCACTTAAGCTCTGAATGATAGGCTAAATGAAATAGACTCCTTACTTTTGCCCCATTGTGCATTATTCGATAATGCTGTGATTGAGTGGCCATATGACCTGGACTCTGATTATTCCCAAGGTGTGTATTCTTTCAGCAATTTCTGAATGAGTGACCACATAATGTAGACTTCTGACTCTATCCTATTGTCTATTTCTTAGTTCTTCATTTTTCACTGAGACTGTGGGTGTACGGTCATATCAAATAGTCTCTAGTCTGTTCACCAGGTGTGACTTAATCAGTGAGACTCTGAATAAATAGCTATATGTAATAGATTCCTGAGTATTTTTCAGATATATAAGATTCTTCACTAAGGATTTGAATCAGTGGCCATGTGAAATTCATGCCTAACATTTTCATAAATTTGTATTATTCTGTGAGTCCCCGAATGAGTGGCCATAATAGAGAGACTCCTGAATACTCCTTAGGCTTGCGTTTATACATTCGGCTTTATATGAGGGGCTATATAAAATAGAATCCTGATTTTCCCCAAGGTATGTTATTCAGTTAGGCTCTGAATATGTAGCTATACAAAATAGAATTCTGACTACAATACAGGTGTTCCTTATTAAATGACGCACTGAAATAGATGCCACATGTAATAGCATACTAAATATTCCTCAGGTATATATTATTCACTGAGGCTCTGAAACTTTGGCCATATAAAATTGTTTCCTGTCTAGACCACAGGCATGTATTTTTGAGTCTGACTCTAAATAATTGTGCATATGGAATAGACTAGTGACTATTCCAAAGTTGTGCTTTACTCACACAGGCTTTCATTTTATGGCCATACAAAATAGACTGGTGTCTATTTCACACGTATGCATTATTGTCTGAGGTAGTAAATGAGAGGCTATATAAAGTAGACTCCTAATACTTCCCCAGGTTTCTGTTACTCAGTGAGGCTCTTCTTGTGAAACCATATGAAACAGGATGCTGTCTATGGTTAACATTTGAATTATTTAGTGAATCTCTGAATAAGTTGCTATATAAAAAAGACTACTGTGTACTTTACATTTGTGCATTATTTACTGAGGTTACGAGTCAGTGGCCATATGAAATTGAATCCTGACTATTCCTCACATGCATATTATCCACTGAGGCTATGAATGAGTGTTCAAATGAAATAGACTCGTGGCTACTCCACATTATTTACTGAGGCGCTGAATGAACGTCCATCGAAAATAAACTCCAAATTATTCTCCAGGTATGTACTATTCAGTGACGCTCAGTAGAGTGGTCATATTAATTAGACTCTTTACTACATAAGGGTCTCTCTTATTCACTGAGGCTCTGAGTCTGTGTCTACATGACATAGACTCATGACTACACCATATTATTCAGTAGCACTCCGAATGAGAGGCCCCATGAAAAAGTCTCCTGACTATTCCACAGGTGTGCATTACATAGTGAGACTCTGAATGTTGGCATAACTGTAAATTCTTAATATTTTTTCAGGTGTGTATATTTAGTGAGGCTCTCAACGAGTGGCCACAGGAAAGAGACTACTGACTATTCTACAGGTATAAATTATTCAGTGACTCTCTGGTTTAGTGGCCATAAAAATAGACTCCAGATGGTATCAAAAGTGTGTAATATTCACAGAGGCTGTTAAAGAGGGGCCATATAAAATGGACTTCTAATTACTCCACCTGTACATTATTCACTGTTTGTCAGAATGAGGAGCCATATGACATAGACTACACATTATTCTCCCTGTGTGTATTATTCAAACAGTTATGTATGAGTGTCCATACCAAATAAATTCCTGACACTCCCCCAGGTGTGGATTACACAGTGATACTCGAAAATAGAGTTTATATAAAACAGATTCCTGACTATCACCAAGTTGTTTATCAATGAGAAAGGCACTTAGTTTGTGGATATCTTAAACAGCCTCTGATTCCCCCATAGAAGTTTATTAATCACTGAAAATTTGAATGACAGGCCTGACTATTAAATAGACACCTGACCATTGCTCCATTGTTAATTATTCAATAAGGATCTAAATAAGTGTTAGTATGAAATAGAATCATAAGGATTCCCCAGGTGTGTATCATTCAGGGAGGCACAAAATGATTGACCATATAAAAAATGCTCCACTATTCAACGCTGAATGGCAATCATTAAAAAATCTGTAGACAGCAGATGCTGGAGAGGATGTGGAGAAATAGGAACACTCTTACACTGTTGGTGGGAGTGTAAATTAGTTCAACCATTGTGGAAGACAGTGTGGAGATTCCTCAGGGACCTAGAAATAGAAATTCCATTTGACCCAGCAATCCCATTACTGGGTGTCTATCCAAAGGACTATAAATCGTTCTACTATAAGGACACATGTACACGAATGCTCATTGCAGCACTGTTTACAATAGCAAAGAACTGGAACCAACCCAAATGCCCAACGATGATAGACTGGACTGGGAAAATGTGGCACATATACACCATGGAATATTATGCAGCAATCAAAAATGATGAGTTTGTGTTCTTTGTAAGGACATGGATGAATCTGGAGAACATCATTCTCAGCAAACTGACACAAGAACAGAAAAAGAAATACCGCATATACTCACTCATAGGTGGGTGAGAAAAATGAGAACACATGGACACAGAGAGGCAGTCTACTATACACTGGGGTCTATTGGGGGGAATGGGGGAGGGACAGTGTGGGGGCTGGGTAGGGATAGCCTGGGGATGAATGCCAAGTGTGGGTGAAGGGGAGGAAGGCAGCAAAACACGCTGCCATATGTGTACCTATGCAACTGTCTTGCACATTCTGCACATGTACCCCAAAACCTATAATGCAATAAAAATTAAAAAAAAAATGCTCCACTATTACCCTGTTGTGGATTACTCACTGAGGCTCTAAATGAGTGACTGCTTGAAGTAGACACTTAACTCTTCCCCAGGTCTTTATTATTGAATGAGTCTCTGAGTAAGTGGGCACAAAACCGAGTCTCAGGTCTATTTCCCAGGTGTTCAATGCTTACAGAGACTCTGAATGTGTAGCCATTTGAAGCAGACCCTTGACTGTTTCTAAGGAAAGTACTATTCACAGAGGCTCTGAACGAGTGCCAATGTGAAAGAGATTCCTGACTTGTCAGATATACATAGTATTCACTCAAACCCTGAAAGAGTGTCCTTATAAAATAGACCCCATTTTACTCCAGACGTGTGCATTATTCTCTTACCCTCCAAACAAATCACCATGTGAAAAATGCAAGTGATTATTCCACACATGTGCAGTATTCGAAGAGGTTCTGTATGAGTGTTTATATCAAATAGTCTCCTGACCCTCACATATGTGTATGTCATTCATGAAGCTGCTTAATTTGGGTCTACTTTAAATAGGGTCTTCATTCCTACAGAGTGGTTTATTATGCATTTAAGCTCTGAATGATAGGATAAATTTAATAGATTCCTTACTCTTTTTTTTTTTTTTTTTTTTTTGCCAATCAATGAGAGCTTGTAAGGTTGCTGAGGTTGGTTGGTCTTGAACTCTTGGCCTCGCCTTCGCAAGCACCACGACATCTGGCCGGAGCCACTTTGGGCCCCGACATTCCTTACTCTTGCCTAATTGTGCATTATTCGGTAATGCTGTGATTTATTGGCCATATGAACTGGACTCTGACTATTCCCAAGGTGTGTATTTTTTCTTGAGTTTCTGAATGAGTGACCACATAAAATAGACTCCTGACTCTATCCTCTTGACTATTTCTCAGCTCTGCATTTTTCACTGAGACGGTGGGTGTATGGTCATATCAAATAATCTCTAGTCTGTTAACCAGGTGTGAGTTAAGCAGTGAGACTCTCAATAAGTGGCTATATATAATAGATTCCTGAGTATTTTTCAGATATATAAGATTCTTCACCGAGGATGTGAGTAAGTGGCATTGTGATATATACCCCTGATGTTTCCATAGGTCTGTATTATTCTGTGTGGCTCTAAATAAGTGGCCATAATATAGAGACTTTTCAATACTCCTTAGGCTTGCATTTTTACATTCAGCTCTAAATGAGGGCGACACGAAATAGAATCCTGACTTTCCCCAAGGTGTAGGTCATTCAGTAAGGCTCTGAATATGTGGCTATACAAAATAGAATTCTGACTACAATACAGGAGTTCTTTATTTAATGAAGGCCTGAAATAGATGCCACATGTAAGAGCATACTCAGTATTCCTCAGGTATGTATTACTCACTGAGGCTCTGAATCTTTGGCCATATAAAATTGTTTAATGTATAGACCACAGGTGTGTATTTTTGAGTCTGACCCTCCATATTTGGGCATATGGAATAGACTGGTGACTATTCCAAAGCTGTGTGTTACTCACACAGGCTTTAATTTTGTGGCCATATAAAATAGACAGGTGTCCATTCCACACGTGTGCATTATTTTCTGAGGTAGTAAATGGAAGGTTATATAAAGTAGACTCCTAAAACTTCCCCAGGTTTTTGTTACTCAGTGAGGCTCTTCTTGTGAGACCATATGCAACAGGACGCTGTCTATCTTTAGTATTTGTATTATTCAGTGAATCTCTCAATGAGTTGCTATATAAATTAGACTGCAGAGTACTTTACATTTGTGCATAATTTACTGAGGTTACGAGTGAGTGGCCATATGAAATGGAATCCTGACTAATTCACACATGCATATTATCCACTGAGGCTATGAATGAGTTTCCAAATAAAATAGACTCCTGGCTACTCCACATTATTTGCAGGGGCTCTGAATAAACGTCTATCTAAAATAGACTCCAAATTATTTTTCAGGTATGTATTATTCAGGGAGGCTCAGCAGATTTGGCCATATTAATTAGACTCTTTACTATATAAAGCATCTCCCTTATTCACTGAGTCTCTGAATCTGTGTCTACATGACATAGACTCCTGAATACACCACATTATTCAGTGACACTCCGAATGAGAGGCCACATGAGAAAGTCTCCTGACTATTCCAAAGGTGTGCATTACTTAGTGAGACTCTGAATGAGGGAATAAAAGAAAATCCTGAATAATTTTTCAATTTTGTACATTTTGTGAGGCTCTCAATGAGTGGCCATAGGAAAGAGACTTCTGACTATGCCACAGGTGTGCATTATTTAGTGACTCTCTGGATTAGCGGCCATAAAAAAATATACTCCATGCGATATCACAAGTGTATAATATTTAGTGAGGCTGTGAAAAAGGGGCCATATGAAACGGATTTCTAATTATTCCACATTTGCCTTATTCACTTTTTGAACGAGGAGCCGTATGATATAGACTCCTCATTATTCTCCATCTGTGCATTATTCAAACAGGTTATGTATGAGTGACCATACAAAATTAACTCCTGACCCTCCCCCAGGTGTGTATTACTCAGTGATACCCGGAAGTAGAGTTTATATAAAATAGTCTCCTATCACCCAGGTGTGTATCATTCAGGAAGGCACTTAATTCGTGGATATCTTGAACAGCCTCCTGATTCCTCCATAGAAGTTTATTATTCACTGAAACTTTGAATGAGATGCTTGACTATTAAATAGACACCTGACAATTCCTCCATTGTGAATTATTCAATAGAGTTCTAAATGATTGGTAGTCTGAAATAAAATCATGAGGATTCCCCAGGTGTGTATCATTCAGGGAGGCACAATATGAGTGGCCATATAAAAAATGCTCGACTATTGTGTGAAGGGGAGGAAGGCAGCAAAACACAGTGCCATGTGTGTACCTATGCAACTATCTTGCACGTTCTACAAATGTACCCCAAAACCTATAATGCAATAAAAATTAAAAAAATAAAAATAAAAACTGTTTTACATCTACTACGTTATTACAACTTTAAAAAAAATGCTCGACTATTATCCTGGTATGGATTACTCACTGAGGCTCTAAATGAGTGGTTACATGATATAGACACTTAACTCTTCCTCAGTTGTTTATTATTGAATGAGTCTCTAAGTAAGTCGGCACAAAAAAGAGTCTAAGGTGTATTGCCCAGGTGTTCATTACTTACAGAGACTCTGAATGTGTAGCACATTGAAGTAGACACTTGACTCTTTCTGAGAAATGTGTTATTCACAGAGGCTCTGAACGAGTGCCCATGTGAAAGCGATTCCTGACTTATCAGATAAAACATATTATTCACTAAAACACGGAAAGAGTGGCCTTGTAAAATAGACCCCATTTTACTCCACAGGTGTGCTTTATACTTTTACATTCTAAATGAATCACCATGTGAAATCTACAAGTGATTATTCCACACATGTGCATTATTAGAAGAGGTTTTGTATGAGTGTTTTTATCAAATCATCTCCTGACCCTCACATATGTGTATGTCATTCACGAAGCTGCTTAATTTTGGTCTACTTTGAATAGGGTCTTCATTTCTCCACAGGTGCTTCTTATGCACTTAAGGTCTGAATGATAGGCTTAATGAAGTAGACTCCTTACTCTTGCCCCATTGTGCATTATTTGGTAATGCTGTGATTGAGTGGCCATATGACCTGGACTCTGACTATTCCCGAGGGGTGTATTCTTTTGGGAGTTTCTGAATGAGTGAGCACATAATATAGACTCCTGACTCTATCCTCTTGATTATTTCTCAGCTCTGCATTTTTCACTGAGATGGTGGGTGTATTGTCATATCAAATAGTCTCAAGTATGTTCCCCAGGTGTCACTTATGCAGTGAGACTCTGAATAAGTGTCTATATATAATAGATTCCTGAGTATTTTCCAGATGTATAAGATTCTTCACTGAGGATTTGAATAAGTGGCCATGTGAAATACACCCCTGATGTTTCCATAGGTCTGTATTATTCTGTGAGGCTCTGACTGAGTGGCCATAATATAGAGACTCCTGAATAATCCTTAGGCTTGCGTTTTTACATTCCGCCTTAAATGAGTGGCTATATGAAATAGAATTCTGACTTTCCCCAAGGTGTATGTGATTCAGTTAGGCTCTGAATATGTGGTTATACAAAATAGAATTCAGACTACAACACAGGAGTTCCATATTTAATAAAGCACTGAAATAGATGCCACATGTAATAGCATACAAAATATTCTTCAGGTATGTATTATTCTCTGAGGCTCTGAAACTTTGGCCATATAAAATTGTTTCCTGTCCAGACCACAGGTGTGTATTTTTGAGTATGACTCTAAATACTTGAGCATATGGAATAGACTAGTGACTATTCCAAAGTTGTGTATTAAACACACAGGCTTTGATTTTGTGGATATATAAAAGAGACTGATGTCTATTCCACAGGTGTGCATTATTCCATGAGGTAGTAAATGACAGGCTATATAAAGTAGACTCCTAAAACTTCCCCAGGTTTCTGTTTCTCAGTGAGGCTCTTCTTGTGAGACCATATGAAACAGGATGCTGTTTATCATCAATAATTCTATTATTCAGTGAATCTCTGAATGAGTTCCCATGTAAAATAGACTGCTGAGGACTTTACATTTGTGCATTACTTACTGAATTAATGAGTCAGAGGCCATATGAAATGGAATCCTGACTAATCCACATGTGCGTAGTATCCACTGAGGCTTTGAATGAATGTCCAAATAAAATAGACTCCTGGCTACTCCACATTATTTACCGAGGCTCTGAATGAACGTCCATCGAAAACAGACTCCAAATTATTTTTCCAGTATGCATTGCTCAGCGAGGCTCACCAGAGTTGGCCATATTAATTAGACACTTTTTAAAAAATTTTTATTGCAGTTTAGGTTTTGGGGTACATGTGCAGAACGTGCAAGAGAGTTGCATAGGTACACACGTGGCAGTGTGTTTTGCTGCCTTCCTTCCATTCACCCACACTTGGCATTCATCCCCAGAATATCCATCCCCAGCCCCCCTGCTGTCCCTCCCCTATTCCCCCCAAAAGACCCCAGTGTATAGTAGACCACCTCTCTGTGTCCATGTGTTCTCATTTTTCTCACCCACATATGAGTGAGTATATTCGTTATTTCTTTTTCTATTCTTGCATCAGTTTGCTGAGAATGATGTTCTCCAGATTCATCCATGTCCTTACAATGAACACAAACTCATAATTTTTGATTGCTGCATAATATTCCATGGTGTATATGTGCCACATTTTCCCAGTACAGTCTATCATCATTGGGCATTTGGGATGGCTCCAGTTCTTTGCTATTGTAAACAGTGCTACAAGGAACATTCGTGTGCCTGTGTCCTTATAGTAGAACGATTTATATTCCTTTGGATATATACCCAGTAATGGGATTGCTGGGTCAAATGGAATTTCTATTTCTAGGTCCCTGAGGAATCTCCACACTGTCTTCCACAATGGTTGAACTAATTTACACTCCCACCAAAAGTGCAAGAGTGTTTCTATTTCTCCACATCCTCTCCAGCATCTGCTATCTCCAGATTTTTTTTATTGCATTATAGGTTTTGGGGTACATGTGCAGAACGGGCAAGATAGTTGCATAGGTACACATATGGCAGTGTGTTTTGCTGCCTTCCTTCCATTCACCCACACTTGGCATTCATCCCCAGGCTATTCCTCCCCAGCCCCCCCCCGCTGTCCCTCCCCCATTCCCCCCAATAGACCCCAGTGTATAGTAGACCGCCTCTCTGTGTCCATGTGTTCTCATTTTTCTGACCCGCCTATGAGTGAGTATATGCGGTATTTCTTTTTCTGTTCTTGTGTCAGTTTGCTGAGAATGATGTTCTCCAGATTCACCCTTGTCCTTACAAAGGACACAAACTCATCATTTTTGATTGCTGCATAATATTCCATGGTGTATATGTGCCACATTTTTCCAGTCCAGTCTATCATCGTTGGGCATTTGGGTTGGTTCCAGTTCTTTGCTATTGTAAACAGTGCTGCAATGAACATTCGTGTGCATGTGTCCTTATAGTAGAACAATTTATATTTCTTTGGATATATACCCAGTAATGGGATGGCTGGGTCAAATGGAATTTCTATTTCTAGGTCCCTGAGGAATCGCCACACTGTCTTCCACAATGGTTAAACTAATTTACACTCCCACCAACAGTGTAAGAGTGTTCCTATTTCTCCACATCCTCTCCAGCATCTGCTGTCTTCAGATTTTTTAATGATCGCCATTCTAACTGGCGTGAGATGGTATCTCAATGAGGTTTTGATTTGGATCTCTCTAATGACCAGTGATGATGAGCATTTTTTCATGTTTGTTGGCCTCATGTATGTCTTCTTTTGCAAAGTGTCTGTTTATAACCTTTGCCCATTTTTGAATGTGCTTGTTTGTTTTTTTTTTCCTGTAAATCTGTTTGAGTTCTTTGTAAATTCTGGATATCAGCCCTTTGTCAGATGTGTAAACTGCAAAGATTTTTTCTCATTCTGATGGTTGCCAGTTCACTCTAGTGACTGTTTCTTTTGCCATGCAGAATCTGTGGAGTTTGATTAGGTCCCATTTGTCTATTTTGGCTTTTGTTGCCAATGCTTTTGGTGTTTTGTTCATGAAGTCCTTGCCTACTCCTATGTCTTGAATGGTTTTGCCTAGATTTTCTTCTTGGGTTTTTATGGTGTCAGGTCTTAGTTTAAGTCTTTAATCCATCTGGAGTTAATTTTAGTGTAAGGTGTCAGGAAGGGGTCCAGTTTCTTCTTTCTGCACATGGCTAGCCAGTTTTCCCAACACCATTTATTAAACAGGGAATCCTTTCCCCATTGCTAGTTTTTGTCTGGTTTATCAAAGATAATATGGTTGTAGATATGTTGTGTTGCCTCCGATGCTTCTGTTCTGTTCCTTTGGTCTATATCTCTGTTTTGGTACCAGTACCATGCTGTTTTGATTACTGTAGCCTTGTAGTATATTCCATATTATTTACAGAGGCTCTGAATGATCATCCATCAAAAATAGACTCCAAATTGTTCTTCAGGTATGCATTATTCAGTGAGGTTCACCAGTGTTGGCAATATTAATTAGACTCTTTACTATATCAAGGGTCTCTCTTACTCACTGATTCTCTGAATCTGTGTCTACATGACATAGAATCCTGACTGTGCCACATTATTCAGTGACACTCTGAATGAGAGGCCACATGAAAAATTCTCCTGACTGTTCCACAGGTGTGCATTACATAGTGAGACTCTGAATGAGGGGATAAAAGCAAATTCTGAATATTTTTCCAGGTGGGTACATTTATTGAGGCTCTCTACGAGTGGCCATAGGAAAGAGACTTCTGACTATTACACAGGTGTGCAGTATTCAGTGACTCTCTGGTTTAGTGGCCATAAAATATATACTCCAGACAATATCACAAGTGTGTAATATTTAGTGAGGCTGTGAAAGAGGGGCCATATGAAATGGACATCTATTTACTCCACATGTGCCTTATTCACTGTTTGAACAAGAAACTGTATGACATATACTCCTCATTATTCTCCATTTGTGCATTATTCAAACCGGTTATGCATTAGTGTCCATACCAAATAAACTCCTGGCACTGCTCCAGGTGTGTATTACTCAGCGATACCCAGAAGGAGAGTTCATATAATACAGTCTCCTGACTATCACCCAGGTGTTTATAATTCAGGAAGGCACTTAATTCGTGGATATCTTAAAGAGCCTCCTGATTCCTCCATAGAAACTTATTATTCACTGAAACATTGAAGGAGAGGCCTGACAATTAAATGAACACCCGACTATTGCTCCTTTGTAAATTATTTAGTAATGTTCTAAATGAGCGGTAGTATGAAATAGAATCATGAGGATTCCCCAGGTGTGTATCATTCAGGGAGGCACACTATGAGTGGCCATATAAGAAATGCTTGACTATTTCCCTTGTGTGGATTACTCACTGAGGCTCTAAATGTGTGCCTACATGAAGTAGACACTTAACTCTTCCCCAGGTGTTTATTATTGAAGGAGTCTCTGAGGAAGTGCGCACAATAATGAGTCTCAGGTGTATCTCCCAGGTGTTCATTACTTACAGAGACCCTGAATGTGTAGTCATGTGAAGTAGACCCTTGACTCTTTCTGAGGAAAGTGTTATTGACAGAGGCTCTGAACGAGTGCCCATGTGAAAGAGATTCCTAACATATCAGATATACATATTATTCACTAAAACCCTGAAACACTTGTCTGATATATTAGCCCCCATTTTACTCCACAGGGGTTTGTTATTCTTTTTCCTTCAAATGAATCACCATGTGAAATTTGTAAGTGATTATTCCACACATGTGCAGTATTCAAAGAGGTTCTGTATGAGCGTTTATATCAAATAGTCTCCTGACCCTCACATATGTGTATGTCATTCAGGAAGTTGCTTCATTTAGGTCTACTTTGAATAGGGTCTTCAGTTCTCCACAGCTGTTTATTATGCACATAAGCTCTGAATGATAGGCTAAATGAAATAGACTCCTTACTATTGCTTCATTGTGCATTATTCCGTAATGCTGTGATTGAGTGTCAATATGACCTGGAGTCTGACTATTCCCAAGGTGTGTATTTTTTTGGGTGTTTCTGAATGAGTGACCACATAAAATAGACTCCTGGCTCTATCCTCTTGACTATTTCTCAGCTCTGCATTTTTCACTGAGACTGTGAGTGTTTAGTAATATCAAATTGTCTCTAGTTTGTTCCCCAGGTGTGACTTATGCAGTGATACTCTGAATAAGTGGCTATATATAATATATTCCTTAGCATTTTTCAGATATATAAGATTCTTCACTGAGGATTTGAATAAGTGGCCATGTGATATACACTGCTGATGTTTCCATAGGACTGTGTTATTCTGAGATGCTCTGAATGAGCGGCCATAATATAGAGATTCCTGAATTCTCCTCTAGGCTTGCATTTTTACATTTGGCTCTAAATGATTGGCTATATGAAATAGAATCCTGAGTTTCCCCAAGGTATTTGTTATTCAGTTAGGCTTGGAATATTTGGCTATACAAAATAGAATTCTGACTACAATACAGGTGCTCCTTATTTAATAAAGCGCGAAATAGATGCCACATGTAATAGCATACTAAATATTCCTCAGGTAGGTATTATTCACTGAGGCTCTGAAACTTTGGCCATATAAAATTTGTTCCTGTCTAGACCACAGGGGTGTATATTTCAGTCTGACTCTAAATATTTGGGAATATGGAATAGATTAGTGACTATTCCAAAGTTGTGTAATACTCACACAGGCTTTGATTTTGTGGCCATATAAAAGTGACTGGTGTCTATTCCACACGTGTGCATTATTCTCTGAGGTAGTAAATGAGAGGCTATATAAAGTAGACTCCTAACACTTCACCAGGTTTCTTTTACTCAGTGAGGCTCTGCTTGTGAGACCATATTAAACAGGATGCTGTGTATCTTTAATATTTGTATTATTCAGTGAATCTCTGAATGAGTTGCTACATAAAATAGACTGCTGAGTACTTTACATTTTTGTATTATTTACAGAGGTTATGAGTCAGTAGCCATATGAAATGGAATCCGGACTAATCCACATGTGAATATAATCAAGTGAGGTTATGAATGCATGCCCAAATGAAATAGACTCCTGGCTACTCAACATTATTTACCGATGCTCTGGATGAACGTCCATCAAAAATAGACTCCAAATTATTCTCCAGGTATGCATTATTCAGTGAGGCTCACCAGAGTTGGCAATATTAATTAGACTCTTTGCTTTATCAAGGGTCTCTCTTATTCGCTGAGGCTCTGAATCTGTTTCTACATGACATACACTCCTGACTACACCACATTATTCAGTGACACTCCGAATGAGAGGCCACATCAAAAATTCTCCTGACTATTCCACAGGTGTGCATTACTTAGTGAGTCTCTGAATGAGGGGATAAAAGTAAATTCTGAATATTTTTTCAGGTGTGTACATTTAGTGAGGCTCTCAACGAGTGGCCATAGGAAAGAGACTTCTGACTATTCGACAGGTGTTCATTATTCAGTGACTCTCTGGATTAGTGGCCATTAAAATTACTCCAGGTGATATCACAAGTGAGTAATATTCAGTGAGGCTGTGAAAGACGGGACATATGTAACGGATTTCTAATTACTCCACATGTGCATTATTCACTGTTTGTCTGAACCAGGAACCATATGACTTAGACTTTTCATTATTCTACATGTGTGAATTATTCAAACAAGTTATGTATGAGTGTCCATACCAAATAAACTCCTGAAACTCCCCCAGGTGTGTATTAGTCAGCAATACCCAGAATTAGATTACATATAAAATAGACTCCTGACTATCACCCAAATGTGTATTATTCAGGAAGGCACTTAATTCATGGATATCTTAAACTGCCTCCTGATTCCATCAAAGAAGTTTATTATTCACTGAAACTTTGAATGAGAGGCCTGACTATTAAATAGACACCTGACTATTGCTCCATTGTGAATTACTCAATAAGGTTCTAAATGAGTGGTAGTATGATACAGAATCATGAGGACTCCCAAGCTGTGTATCATTCAAAAAGACACAGAATGAGTGGCCATGTAAAAAAAGCTCGACTATTACCCTGGTGTGGGTTACTCACTGAGACACTAAATGAGTGGCTACATGAAGTAAACACTTAACTCTTCACCAGGTTTTTATTATTGAATGAGTCTCTGAGTAAGTGGGCACATAAAAGAGTCTCAGGTGTATTGCCCAGGTGTTCATTACTTACAGAGACTCTGAATGTGTAGCCATTTGAAGTAGACCCTTGACTGTTTCTGAGAAAAGTATTATTCACAGAGGCTCTGAACGAGTGCCCACGTGAAAGCTATTCCTGACTTATCAAATATACATATTTTTCATTAAAACACTGAAAGTGTGGCCTTATAAAATAGACCAGATTTTACTCCACAGGTGTGCGTTATTCTTTTCCCCTCCAAACGAATCATCATGTGAAATATACAAGTGATTATTCCAAACATGTGCAGTATTCGAAGAGGTTCTGTATGAGCGTTTATATCAAATATACTCCTGACCCTCACATATGTGTATGTCATTCACGAAGCAGCTTAATTTGGGTCTACTTTGAATAGGGTCTTCACTTCTTCACAGCTTTTTATTATGCACTTAAGCTCTGAATGATAGGCTAAATAAAATAGACTTTTTACTATTGCCCCATTGTGCATTATTCGGTAATGCTGTGATTGAGTGGCCATATGACCTGGACTCAGACTATTCCCAAGGTGGGTATTCTTTCAGGAGTTTCTGAATGAGTGACCACATAAAATAGATTCCTGACTCTATCCTCTTGTCTATTTCTGAGCTCTGCATTTTTCACTGTGTCTGTGGCTGTATGGACATATCAACTAGTCTCTAATCTGTTCCCCAGGTGTGACTTATGCAGTGAGACTCTGAATATGTTGCTATATATAATAGATTCCTCAGTATTTTCCAGATATATGATTCTTCACTGAAGATTTGAAAAAGTGGCTATGTGAAATACACCTCTGACGTTTCCATAGGTCTGTATTACTCTCTGAGGCTCTGAATGAGTGGCCATAATATAGAGACTCCTGAATCTTCCTTAGGCTTACTTTATTACATTCGGCCCTAAATGAGTGGCTATGCGAAATAGAATCCTGACTTTCCCTAAGGAGTATGTTATTTAGTTAGGCACAAAATATATGGCTATAAAAAATAGAATTCAGAATACAATATATTTTCTTTATTTAATGAAGCAATGAAATAGATGCCATATGTAATAGCATACTAAATATTCCTCAGGTATGTACTACTCAGAGAGGCTCTGAAATTTGGCCATAGAAAATTGTTTCCTGCAAAGACCACGGGCACCTATTTTTGAGTCTGACTCTAAATATTTGGGTATATGGAATAGATTAGTGATTATTCCAAAGTTGTGTATTACTCACACAGGCTTTGATTTTGTGGCCATATAAAAGAGACTGGTGTCTATTCCACACCTGTGCATTATTCCCTGAGGTAATAAGTGAGAGGCTATATAAAGTAGACTCCTAACACTTCCCCAGATTTCTGTTACTCAGTGAGGCTCCTCTTGTGAAACCATAGGAAACAGGGTGCTCTCTATCTTTAATGTTTGTATTATTCAGTGAATCTCTGAATGAGTTGCTCTATAAAATATACTGCAGAGTACTTTACATTTTTGCATTATTTACTGAGGTTATGAGTCAGGGGCCATATGAAATGGAATCCTGAGTAATCCACATGTGCATATTATCCACTGAGGATATGAATGAGTGTCCAAAGGAAATAAACTCCTGACTATTCCACAGTATTTACTGAGGCTCTGAATGAACATCCATCGAAAATACACTCCAAAATTACTTTGCAGGTATTTTTTATTCAGTGAGGCTCAGCAGAGTTGGCCATATTAATTAGACTCTTTACCATATCAAGGGTCTCTGTTATTCACTGAGGCTTTGAATCAATGTCTACATGACAGAGACTCCTGACTACACCACATTATTCAGTGACACTTCGAATGAGAGGCCACACGAAAAAGTCTCCTAATTATTCCAGAGGTTTGAATTACTTAGTGAGACTCCGAATGACGGGAAAAAAGTAAATCCTGAATATTTCTTTAGGTGTGTACATTTAGTGATGCTCTAAAGAAGTGGATATAGCATAAAGACTTCTGACTATTCCACAGGTGTGCATTATTCAGTGACTGTGAATTAGTGGCCATAAAAAATAGATTCCAGACAGTATCACAAGTGTGTAAATTTCAGTGAGGCTGTGAGAGAGGGACCATATGAAATGGACTTCTAATTACTCCACATGTGTCTTATTCACTGTTTGTCTAAATGAGGAGCTGTATGACAGGGACTCCTAATTATTCTCCATGTGTGCATAATCCAAACACGTTATGTATGAGTGTCCATACCAAATAAACTCCTGACCCTCCCCCAGGTGTTTATTACTCATCGATACATGAAATTAGAGTTCATATAAAATACACTCCTGACTATCACCCAGGTGTGTCTCATTCAGGAAGGCACTTAATTCGTGGATATCTTAAACAGCCTTCTGATTCCTCCATAGAAATTTATTATTCTCTGAAACTTAGAAAGAGAGGGCTATTAAATAGACACCTGACTATTGCTCCGTTGTGAATTATTCAATAAGTTTCTAAATGAGTGGTAGTATGAAATAGAATCATGAAAGTTCCCCAGGTGTGTATCATTCAGGGAGGCACAGAATGAGTGGCCATGTAAAACATGTTCGACTATGTCCCTTGTGTGGATTACTCACTGAGGCTCTAAATGAGTGGTTACATGAAGTAGACACTTAACTCTTCTCCAGGTCTTTATTATTGAATGTGTCTCTGAGTACGTGGGCACAAACAAAGACTCTCAGGTTTGTTGCCCATGAGTTCATTACTTACAGGGACTCTGAATGAGTAGCCATTTGAATTAGACCCTTGACTGTTTCTGAGGAAAGTGTTATACACCGAGGCTCTGAATGAGTTCCCATGTGAAAGAGATTCCTGACTTATCAGATATACATATTATTCACTAAAACACTGAAGGAGTGGACTTATAAAATTGACCCCATTTTACTCCACAGGTGTGCGTTATTATTTTACCCTCGAAATGAATCAACATGTGAAATATGCAAGTGATTATTCCACACATGTGCAGTATTCAAAGAGGTTCTGTATGAGTGTTTATATCAAATAGTCTCCTGACCCTCACATATGTGTATGTCATTCACTAAGCTGCTTCATTTGGGTCTACTTTGAATAGGGTCTTCTTTTCTCCACAGCTGTTTATTATGCACTTAAGCTCTGAATGATAGGCTAAATGAAATAGACTCCTTATTATTGCCCCATTGTGCAATATTCGGTAATACTGTGGTTGAATGGCCATATGACCTGAACACTGACTATTCCCAAGGTGTGTATTCTTTCAGAAGATTCTGAATGAGTGACCACATAAAATAGACTCCCGATTCTATCCTATTGACTATTTCTCAGCTCTGAATTTTTCACTGAGATGGTGGGTGTATGGTCATATGAAATAGTCTCTACTCTACTCTATTCCCCAGGTGTGACTTGTGGAGTGAGACTCTGAATACGTGGCTATGTATAATAGATTCCAGAGTATTTTTCAGATATACAGGATTTTTCACTGAGGATTTGAATAAGTGGCCATGTGAAATACATCCCTGACATTTCCATAGGTCTGTATTATTCTGTGAGGCTCTGAATGAGAGGCCATATTATGGAGACTCCTGAATACTTCTTATGCTTGCGTTTTTACAGTTGGCTCTTAATGAGTGGCTATACAACATAGAATACTGACTTTCCCCAAGATGTATGTTATTCAGATTGGCTCTCAATATGTGATTATTCTAAATAGAATTCTGATTACAATACAGGTGTTCCTTATTTAATGAAGCACTGAAATTGATGCCACATGTAATAGCATACTAAATATTCCTCAGGTATGTATTATACACTGAGGCTCTGAAACGTTGGCCATATAAAATTGTTTCCTGTCTAGACCACAGATGTGTATTTTTGAGTCTGACTCTAAGTATTTGGGCATATGGAACAGACTAGTGACTATTCCAAAGTTGTGTATTACTCACACAGGCTTTGATTTTGTGGCCATATAAAAGAGACTGGTGTCTATTCCACACCTGTGCATTATTCCCTGAGGTAGTAAGTGAGAGGCTATATAAAGTAGACTCCTAACACTTTCCCAGGTTTCTGTTACTCAGTTAGGCTCCTCTTGTGAGACCATAGAAAACAGGATGCTTTCTATCTTTAATGTTTGTATTATTCAGTGAATCCCTGAATGAGTTGCTCTATAAAATAGACTGCAGAGTACTTTAAGTTTTTGCATTATTTACTGAGTTACGAGTGAGTGGCCATATGAAATGGAATCCTGACTAATCCACACGTGCATATTATCCACTAAGGATATGAATGAGTGTCCAAATCAAATAAACTCCTGACTATTCCACAGTATTTACTGGGGCTCTGAATGAACATTCATCGAAAATACACTCCAAAATTATTTTGCAGGTGTTTTTTATTCAGTGAGGCTCAGCAGAGTTGGCCATATTAATTAGACTCTTTACCATATCAAGGGTCTCTGTTATTCACTGAGGCTTTGAATCAATGTCTACATGACATGGACTCCTGACTACACCACATTATTCAGTGACACTCCGAATGAGAGGCCACATGAAAAAGTCTCCTAATTATTCCAGAGGTTTGAATTACTTAGGGAGACTCGGAATGAGGGGATGAAAGTAAATCCTGAATATTTTTTCAGGTGTGTACATTTAGTGATGCTCTAAAGAAGTGGATATAGCAAAAAGACTTCTGACTATTCCACAGGTGTAAATTATTCAGTGACTCTGTGGATTAGTGGCCATAAAATATAGATTCCAGACAATATCACAAGTGTGTAAATTTCAGTGAGGCTGTGAAAGAGGGGCCATATCAAACGGACTTCTAATTACTCCACATGTGTCCTATTCACTGTTTATCTAAATGAGGAGCGGTATGACAGGGACTCCTAATTATTCTCCATGTGTGCATAATTCAAACACCTTATGTATGAGTGTCCATACCAAATAAACTCCTGACCCTCCCCCAGGTGTTTATTACTCATCGATACATGAAATTAGAGTTCATATAAAGTAGACTCCTGACTATCACCCAGGTGTGTCTCATTCAGGAAGGCACTTAATTCGTGGATATCTTAAACAGCCTCCTGATTCCTCCATAGAAATTTATTATTCTCTGAAACTTAGAAAGAGAGGGCTGACTACTAAATAGACACCTGACTATTGCTCCATTGTGAATTATTCAATAAGTTTCTAAATGAGTGGTAGTATGAAATAGAATCATGAAAGTTCCCCAGGTGTGTATCATTCAGGGAGGCACAGAATGAGTGGCCATGTAAAACATGTTCGACTATGTCCCTTGTGTGGATTACTCACTGAGGCTCTAAATGAGTGGTTACATGAAGTAGACACTTAACTCTTCTCCAGGTCTTTATTATTGAATGTGTCTCTGAGTACGTGGGCACAAACAAAGACTCTCAGGTTTGTTGCCCATGAGTTCATTACTTACAGGGATTCTGAATGTGTAGCCATTTGAATTAGACCCTTGACTGTTTCTGAGGAAAGTGTTATACACCGAGGCTCTGAATGAGTTCCCATGTGAAAGAGATTCCTGACTTATCAGATATACATATTATTCACTAAAACACTGAAAGAGTGGACTTATAAAATTGACCCCATTTTACTCCACAGGTGTGCGTTATTATTTTACCCTCAAAATGAATCAACATGTGAAATATGCAAGTGATCATTCCACACATGTGCAGTATTCGAAGAAGTTCTGTATGAGTGTTTATATCAAATAGTCTCCTGACCCTCACATATGTGTATGTCATTCACTAAGCTGCTTCATTTGGGTCTACTTTGAATAGGGTCTTCTTTTCTCCACAGGTGTTTATTATGCACTTAAGCTCTGAATGATAGGCTAAATGAAATAGACTCCTTACTATTGCCCCATTGTGCATTATTCGGTAATGCTGTGGTTGAATGACCGTATGACCTGAATACTGACTATTCCCAAGGTGTGTATTTTTTCAGAAGATTCTGACTGAGTGACCACATAAAATAGACTCCTGGTTCTATCCTATTGACTATTTCTCAGCTCTGAATTTTTCACTGAGATGGTGGGTGTATGGTCATATGAAATAGTCTCTACTCTATTCCCCAGGTGTGGCTTGTGCATTGAGACTCTGAATACGTGGCTATGTATAATAAATTCCAGAGTATTTTTCAGATATACAGGATTTTTCACTGAGGTTTTGAATAAGTGGCCCTGTGAAATACATCCCTGACACTTCCATAGGTCTGTATTATTCTGTGAGGCTCTGAATGAGAGGCCATATTATGGAGACTCCTGAATACTTCTTATGCTTTTGTTTTTACAGTTGGCTCTAAATGAGTGGCTATACAACATAGAATACTGACTTTCCCCAAGATGTATGTTATTCAGCTTGGCTCTCAATATGTGACTATTCTAAATGGAATTCTGATTACAATACTGGTTTTCCTTATTTAATGAAGCACTGAAATTGATGCCACATGTAATAGCATACTAAATATTCCTCAGGTATGTATTATACACTGAGGCTCTGAAACGTTGGCCATATAAAATTGTTTCCTGTCTAGACCACAGATGTGTATTTTTGAGTCTGACTCTAAGTATTTGGGCATATGGAACAGACTAGTGACTATTCCAAAGTTGTGTATTACTCACACAGGCTTTGATTTTGTGGCCATATAAAAGAGACTGGTGTCTATTCCACACCTGTGCATTATTCCCTGAGGTAGTAAGTGAGAGGCCATATAAAGTAGACTCCTAACACTTCCCCAGATTTCTGTTACTCAGTGAGGCTCCTCTTGTGAGACCATAGAAAACAGGATGCTTTCTTTCTTTAATGTTTGTATTATTCAGTGAATCTCTGAATGAGTTGCTCTATAAAATAGACTGCAGAGTACTTTACATTTTTGCATTATTTACTGAGGTTACCAGTGAGGGGCCATATGAAATGGAATCCTGACTAATCCACATGTGCATATTATCCACTGAGGATATGAATGAGTGCCCAAATGAAATAAACTCCTGGCTATTCCACATTATTTACTGAGGCTCTGAATGAACTTCCATTGAAAATACACTCCAAAATTATTTTGCAGGTATTTTTTATTCAGTGAGGCTCAGCAGAGTTGGCCATATTAATTAGACTCTTTACCATATCAAGGGTCTCTGTTATTCACTGAGGCTTTGAATCAATGTCTACATGACATAGATTCCTGACTACACCACATTGTTCAGTGACACTCCGAATAAGAGGCCACATGAAAAAGTCTCTTGATTATTCCAGATGTTTGAATTACTTAGTGAGACTTGGAATGAGGGGATAAAATAAATCCTGAATATTTTTTCAGGTGTGTACATTTAGTGATGCTCTAAACAAGTGGACATAGCAAAAAGACTTCTGACTATTCCACAGGTGTGCATTATTCAGTGACTCTCTGGAATAGTAGCCACTCATACAGAACCTCTTTGAATACTGCACAAATATGGAATGATCACTTGCCACTCCTTTAGTGTTTTAGTGGATAACATGTATATCTGATAAGTCAGGAATCTCTTTCACATGGACTCTCATTCAGAGCCTCATTTTATAACACTTTCCTCAGAAACAGTCAAGGGTCTAATTCAAATGGCTACACATTCAGAGTCCATGTAAGTAAGGAACTCATGGGCAACACAACTGAGAGTGTTTTTTTGTGACCACGTACTCAGAGACACATTCAATAATAAAGACCTGGAGAAGAGTTAAGTGTCTACTTCATGTAACCACTCATTTAGAGCCTCAGTGAGTAATCCACACAAGGGACATAGTTGAGCAGTTTTTACATGGCCACTCATTCTGTGCCTCCCAAATGATACACACCTGGGGAATCTTCATGATTCTATTTCATACTACCACTCATTTAGAAACTTATTGAATAATTCACAACGGAGCAATAGTCAGGTGTCTATTTAATAGTCAGCCCTCTCTTTCTAAGTTTCAGAGAATAATAAATTTCTATGGAGAAATCAAAAGGCTGTTTAAGATATCCATGAATTAAGTGCCTTCCTGAATGAGACACACCTGGGTGATAGTCAGGAGTCTATTTTATATGAACTCTAATTCCCTGTATCAATGAGTAATAAACACCTGGGGGAGGGTCAGGAGTTTATTTGGTATGGACACTGATACATAACATGTTTGAATTATGCACACATGGAGAATAATTAGGAGTCCCTGTCATACAGCTCCTCATTTAGACAAACAGTGAATAGGACACATGTGGAGTAATTAGAAGTCCTTTCATATGGCCCCTCTTTCACAGCCTCACTGAAAATTACACACTTGTAATATCATCTGAAATCTATTTTTTATAGCCACTAATTTAGAGAGTCACTGAATAATGCACACCTGTGGAATAAATAAATGAAATAGACTCCTTACTATTGCCCCATTGTGCATTATTTGGTAATGCTGTGATTGAGTGGCCATATGACATGGACTCTGACTATTCCCAAGGTGTGTATATTTTTGGGAGTTTCTGAAAGAGTGCCCCATTGTGATTTATTTAGTAAGGTTCTAAATGAGTGGTAGTATGAAATAAAATCATGAGGATTCTCCAGGTGTGTATAATTCAGGGAGTCACAGAATAAGTGGCCATATAAAAAATGCTCGATTATTACCCTGGAGTCAATTATGCACTGAGGCTCTAAATGAGTGGCTACATGAAGTAGACACTTAACTCTTTTTCTGGTGGTTATTATTGAATGAGTCTTCAAGTAAGTGGGCACAAAAAGAGTCTCAGGTGTATTTTCCAGGTGTTCATTATTTACAGAGACTCTGAATGTGTAGCCATTTGAAGTAGACCCTTGACTGTTTCTGAGGAAATTATTATTCACAGAGGCTCTGAAAGAGTGCCCATGTGAAAGAGATTCCTGACTTATCAGATATACATATTTTTCACTAAACACTGAAAGAGTGGCCTCATAAAATAGACCACATTTTATGCCATAGGTGTGTTGTATTCTTTTACACTCCAAATGAAACACCATGTGAAATATAGAAGTGATTATTCCACACATGTGCAGTAATCGAAAAGGCTGTGTATGAGTGTTTATATCAAATAGTCTCCTGACCTCACATATGTGTATGTCATTCACAAAGCTGCTTAATTTGGGTCTACTTTGAATAGGGTTTTTATTTCTCCACAGCTGTTTATTATGCACTTAATCTCTGAATTATAGGCTAAATAAAATAGACTCCTTACTATTGCCTTATTGTGCATTATTCGGTAATGCTGTGATTGAGTGACACTATGACCTGGACTCTGACTATTTCCAAGGTGTGTATTCTTTTGTGATTTTCTGAATGAGTGACCACATAAAATAGACTCCTGACTCTATCCTCTAGACTATTTATCAGCGCTGCATTTTTCACTGAGACGGTGGGTGTACGGTCATATCAAATACCCGCTAGTTTGTTCCCCAGGTGTGACTTATGCAGTGAGACTCTGAATAATTGGCTATATATAATAGAATCCTGAGTAATTTCCAGATATATAAGATTCTTCACAGAGGATTTGAATAATTGGCCATGTGAAATACACCCCAGATGTTTCCATAGGTCTTTATTATTCTGTGAGGCTCTGAATGAGTAGCCACAATATAGAGACTCCTGAATACTCCATAGGCTTGCATTTTCACATTTGGCTCTAAATGACTGGGTATACCTAATAGAATCCTGACTTTCCCCAAGGTGTATGTTATTCACTTAGGCTCTGAATATGTGGCTATACAAAATGAATTCTGAATACAATACAGGTGTTCCTTATTCAATGAAGCACTAAAATAGATGCCACAGGTAATAGCATACTAAATATTCCTCATGGATGTAATATTCACTGATACTCTGAATCTTTGGCCATATAAAATTGTTTCCCATCTAGACCACAAGGGTGTACCTCTGAGTCTGACTCTCAATATTTGGGCATATGGAATAGACTATTGACTATTCCATAGCTGTGCATTACTCACACAAGCTTTGATTTTGTGGCCATATAAAATAGACTAGTGTCTATTCCACACTTGTGCATTATTCCCTGAGGTAGTAAATGAGAGGTTATATAAAGTAGACTCCTAACACTTCCCCAGGTTCCTGTTACTCAGTGAGGCTCTTCTTGTGAGACCATATGAAACAGGATGCTGTCTATCTTTAATATTTATATTATTCAGTGAATCTCTGAATGAGTTGCTATCTATAATTTACTGCTGAGTACTTTACATTTGTGCATTATTTACTGAGGTTACAAGTCAGTGGCCATATGAAATGGAATCCTGACTAATCCACACGTGCGTATTATCCACTGAGACTATGAATGAGTGTCCAAATGAAATAGACTCCTTTCTACTACACATTATATATCGAGGCTCTTAATGAACTTCCATCGAAAATAGACTCCAAATTATTCTTCAGGTTTGTATTATTCAGTAAGACTCAGCAGATTTGGCCATATTAATTAGACACTTTATTATATCAAGGCTGTCTCTTATTCACTGAGGCTCTAAATCTGTGTCTGCATGACATAGACTTCTGACTACACCACATAATTCAGTGACACTCCGAATAAGAGGCCACATGAAAAAGTCTTCTGACTATTCCACAGGTGTGCGTTACATAGTGAGACTCTGAATGTGGGGATAAAAGTAAGTTCTGAATATTTTTTCAGGTGTGTACATTTAGTGAGGTTCTCAACGAGTGGCCACAGGAAAGAAACTTCTGACTATTCCACAGGTGTGCATTATTCAGTGACTCTCTGAATTAGTTGCCATAAAAAATAGACTCCAGACGACATAACAACTGTGTAATATTCATTGAGACTGTGAAAGAGGGGCCATATGAAACGGACATCTAATTACTCCTCTGTGCATTATTCACTGTTTGTCTGAATGAGAAGCCCTATGACATAGTCTCCTCATTATTCGCCATGTGTGCATTATTCAAACCGGCTATGTATGAGTGTCCATACCAGATAAATTCTTGACACTCTCCCAGGTGTGTATTACACAGCGATACCCGGAATTAGAGTTTATATAAAACAAACTCATGCCTATAACCCAGTTGTGTATCATTCAGGAAGGCACTTAATTATTGGATATCTTAAGCAGCCTCCAGATTTCTCCGTAAAAGTTTATTATTCATTGAAACTTTGAATAAGTGGCCTGACTATTAAATGGACACCTGACTATTGCTCAATTGTGAACTATTCAATAAGGTTCTAAAAGAGTGGTAGTATGAAATGGAAACATGAGGATTCTCAAGGTGTGTATCATTCAGGGAGGCAAAGAATGAGTGGCCATATAAAAAATGCTCAACTATTATCCTGATGTGGATTACTCATTGAGGATCTAAATGAGTGGCTACATGAAGTAGACACTTAACTCATTCCCAGGTGTTTATTATTGAATGAGTCTCCGAGTAAGTGGGCACAAAGAAGAGTCTCAGGTGTATTGCCCAGGTGTTCATTACTTATACAGACTCTGAATGTCTAGCCATTTGAAGTAGACCCTTTTTTTTTTTAATTTTTATTGCATTATAGGTTTGGGGGTACATGTGCAGAACGAGCAAGATAGTTGCGTAGGTACACACATGGCAGTGTGCTTTGCTGCTTTCCTCCCCTTCACCCACACTTGGTATTCATCCCCAGGCTATCCCCCCCAGCCCCCCGCTGCTGTCCCTCCCCCATTCCCCCCAACAGTCCCCAGTGTATAGTAGACCGCCTCTCTGTGTCCACGTGTTCTCATTTTTCTCACCCACCTATGAGTGAGTATATGGGGTATTTCTTTTTCTGTTCTTGTGTCAGTTTGCTGAGAATGATGTTCTCCAGATTCATCCATGTCCCTACAAAGGACACAAACTCATCATTTTTGATTGCTGCATAATATTCCATGGTGTATATGTGCCACATTTTCCCAGTCCAGTCTATCATCGTTGGGCATTTGGGTTGGTTCCAGGTCTTTGCTATTGTAAACAGTGCTGCAATGAACATTCGTGTGCATGGGTCCTTATAGTAGAATGATTTATAGTCCTTTGGATAGATACCCAGTAATGGGATTGCTGGGTCAAATGGAATTTCTATTTCTAGGTCCCTGAGGAATCGCCACACTGTCTTCCACAATGGTTGAACTAATTTACACTCCCACCAACAGTGTAAGAGTGTTCCTATTTCTCCACATCCTCTCCAGCATCTGCTGTCTCCAGATTTTTTAATGATCGCCATTCTAACTGGTGTGAGATGGTATCTCAATGTGGTTTGATTTGCATCTCTCTAATGACCAATGACGATGAGCACTTTTTCATATGTTTGCTGGCCTCATGTGTGTCTGCTTTCGTAAAGTTTCTGTTCATATCCTTTGCCCATTTTTGAATGGGCTTGTTTGTTTTTTTTTTCCTGTAAATCTGTTTGAGTTCTTTGTAAATTCTGGATATCAGCCCTTTGTCAGATGCGTAAACTGCAAAGATTTTTTCCCATTCTGATGGTTGCCGATTCACTCTAGTGACTGTTTGTTTTGCCGTGCAGAAGTTGTGGAGTTTGATTAGGTCCCATTTGTCTATTTTGGCTTTTGTTGCCAATGCTTTTGGTGTTTTGTTCATGAAGTAGATCCTTGACTGTTTCTGAGGAAAGTGTTATTCACAGAGGCTCTGAATCAGTGCCCATGTGAAAGAGATTCATGACTTATCAGATATACATATTATTCAATAAAACAGTGAAGGAGTGGCCTTATGAAATAGACCCCATTTTACTCCACAGGTGTATGTTATTCTTTTACCCTCCAAACGAATCACCATGTGAAATATACAAGTGATCATTCCACAAATGTGCAGTATGAGAAGAGGTTCTGAATGAGTGTTTATATCAAATAGTCTCCTGACCCTCATATATGTGTATGTCATTCCCGCGGCTGCTTCATTTGGTTCTACTTTTAATAGGATATTCATTTCCCCACAGCTGTTTATTATGCACTTAAGCTCCAAATGATAGGCAAAATGAAATAGACTGCTTACTATTGCCCCATTGTGTATTATTCGGTAATGCTGTTATTGAGTGGCCATAAGACGTGGACTCTGATTATTCCCAAGGTGTGTATGCTTTCTGGAGTTTCTGAATGAGTGACCACATAAAACAGACTCCTGACTTTATCCTATTGACTATTTCTCAGCTCTGCATTTTTCACTGAGATGGTGGGTGTACGGTAATATCAAATAGTCTCTAGTCTGTTTCCCTTGTGTGTCATATGCAGTGAGACTCTGAATAAGTTGCTATATATAATACATTTTTGAGTATTTTAGAGATAAATAAGATTCTTCAATGAGGATTTGAATAAGTGGCCATGTGAAATACAACACAGACATTTCCATAGGTCTGTATTATTCTGCGAGGCTCTGAATGAGTGGCCATAATATAGAGATTCCTGAATTCTACAATAGGCTTGCGTTTTTACATTTGGCTCTAAATGAGTGGCTATGCAAAATAGAATCCTGACTTTCCCCAAGGTGTTATTCAGTTAGGCTCTGAATATGTGGCTATACAAAATAGATTTCTGACTACAATACAGGTGTTCCTTATTTAATGAAGCACTGAAATGGATTTCACATGTAATAGCATACTAATTATTCCTCAGGTATGTATTGTTCACTGAGGCTGTGAAACATTGGCCATATAAAATTGCTTCCTGTCTAGACAACAGGCATGTATTTTTTAGTCTGACTCTAAATATTTGGTCATATGGAATAGACTAGTGACTATTTCAAAGTTGTGTATTACTCACACAGGCTTTGATTTTGTGGCCATCTAAAACAGACTGGTGTCTATTCCACACGTGTGCATTATTCCCTGAGGTAGTAAATGAGAGGTTATATAAAGTAGACTCCTAACACTTCCCCAGGTTTCTGATACTCAGTGAGACTCTTCTTGTGACACCATATGAAACAGGATGCTGTCTATCTTTAATAATTTTATTATTCAGTGAAACTCTGAATGAGTTGCTGTATAAAATAGACTGCTGAGTACTTTACATTTGTGCATTATTTACTGAGGTTATGAGTCATTGGCCATATGAAATGGAATCCTGACTAATCCACATGTGCATATTATCCTCTGAGGCTATGAATGAGGGTCCAAATGAAATAGACTCCTGGCTACTCCACATTTTTTACCGAGGCTCTGCATGAACGTCCATCCAAAATAGACTCCAAATTATTCTCCAGGAATGTATTATTCAGTGAGGCTCACCAGAGTTTAAAATATTATTTAGACTCTTTACTATATCAAGCGTCTCTCTTATTCACTGAGGCTCTGAATCTGTGTCTACATGATATTGATTTCTGACTACACCACTTTATTTAGTGACACTCTGAATGAGAGGCCACATGAAAAAGTCTCCTGACTATTCCACAGGTGTGCATTACTTAGGGAGACTCTGAATGAGGGGATGAAAGTAAATCCTGAATATTTTTTCAGTTGTGTATATTTAGTGACGCTCTCAACGAGTGGCTGTAGAAAAGAGACTTCTGACTATTCCACAGGTGTGCATAATTCAGTGACTCTCTGGATTAGTGGCCATAAAAAATAGACTCCAGACCACATCACAAGTGTGTAATATTTAGTTAGGCTGTGAAAGAAGGGCCATATGAAACGGACTTCTAATTACTACACATGTGCGTTATTCACTGTTTGTCTGAACAAGAAGCTGTATGACATAGACTCCGCATTATTCTCCATGTGTGCATTATTTAAACATGTTATGTATGAGTGTCCATACCAAATAAACCCCTGACCATCACAGAGGTGTTTATTACTCAGCGATAACCGGAATTAGAGTTCATATTAAATAGACTCCTGACTATCGCCCAGGTGTGTATCATTCAGGAAGGCACTAAATTTGTGGATATCTTAAACAGCCTCCTGATTCCTCCATAGAAGTTTATTATTTACTGAAATTTTGAATGAAGGGCCTGACGACTAAATAGACACCTGAAAATTGCTTCATTGTGAATTCTTCAATAAGCTTCTAAATGAGTGGAAGTATCAAATATAATCATGAGGATTCTCCAGGTGTGTATCATTCAGGAAGGCACAGAATGAGTGGCTATATAAAAAATGCTCGCCTATTACACTGGTGTGGATTACTCACTGAGGCTCTAATTGAGTCGCTACATGAAGTAGACATTTAAATCTTCCCCACGTGTTTATTATTGAATGTGTTTCTGAGTACATGTGAAACAAAAAGGCCCTCAGGTGTATTGCCCAGGTGTTCATTACTTACAGAGGCTCTGAATGTGTAGCCATATGAAGTAGACCCTTGACTGTTTCTGAGGAAAGTTTTATTCACAGAGGCTCTGAACAAGTGCCCAAGTGAAAGAGATTCCTGACTTATCATATATACATATTTTTCACTAAAACACTGAAAGAGCGGCCTTATAAAATAGACCCGATTTTACTCTACAGGTATGCGTTATTCTTTTACCATCTAAGCGAATCACCAGGTGAAATATAAAAGTGATCATTCCACACATGTGCAGTACTAGAAGAGGTTCTGTATGAGTGTTTATATCAAATAGTCTCCTGACCCTCACATATGTGTATGTCATTCACGAATCTGCTTCACTTGGGTCTACCTTGAATTGGGTCTTCATTTCTCTACAGCTGTTTATTATGCACTTAAGCTCTGAATGATAGGCTAAAGGAAATAGACTCCTTACTATAGCCTCATTGTGCATTATTCAGTAATGCAGTGATTGAGTGGCCATATGACCTGGACTCTGACTATTCCCAATGTGTGTATTCTTTTGGGAGTTCCTGAATGAGTGACCACATAAAATAGACTCCTGACTCTATCCTTTTGACTATTTCTCAGCTTTGCATTTTTCACTGAGATGGTGGGTGTACGGTCATATCACATAGTCTCTAGTCTGTTCCTCAGTTGTGACTTATTCAGTGATACTCTGAATAAGTGGCTATATATAATAGATTCCTGAGTATTTTCCAGATATATAAGATTCCTCGCTGAGGACTTGAATAAGTGTCCTTGTGAAATACACCCCTGACGTTTCCATAGGTCTGTAATATTCTGTGAGTATCTGAATGAGTGACCATAATATAGAGACTCCTGAATACTCCTCTAGGCTTGTGTTTTTACATTCGGCTCTAAATGAGTGGCTATACGAAATAGAATCCTGACTTTCCCCAAGGTGTTTGTAATTCAGTTTGTTTCTGAATATGGGTCTATACAAAATAGATTTCTGAAAACAATACAGGTGTTCCTTATTTAATGAAGCACCGAAACAGGTGCCACATGTAATAGCCTACTAAATATTCCTCAGGTATGTATTAGTCACTAAGGCTCTGAAAATTTGGTGACATAAAATTGTTTACTTTCTAAATCACAGGCATGTATTTTTGAGTCAGAATCTCAATATTTGGGCATATGGAATAGACTAGTGACTATTCCAAAGTTGTGTATTACTCACACAGGCTTTGTTTTTGTGGCCATATAAAATAGGCTGGTGTCTATTCCACATGTGTGCATTATTCCCTGAGGTACTAAATGAGAGGCTATATAACGTAGACTGCTAACACTTCCCCAGGATTCTGTTACTCAGTGAGGCTCTTCTTGTAAGACAATATGAAACAGGATGCTGTCTATCTTTTAAATTTTTATTATTCAGTGAATATCTGAATGAGTTGCTATATAAAATATACTGCTGAGTACTTTACATTTGTCCATTATTTACTGAGGTTATGAGTCAGTGGCCATATGAATTGTAATCCTGACTAATCCACACGTGCATATTATCCACTGAGGCTATGAATGAGTGTCCAAATGAAATAGACTTCTGGTTACTCCACATTATTTACCGAGGCTCTGAATGAACATCCATCAAAAATAGACTCCAAATTATTCTCCATGTATGTATTATTCAGTGAGGCTCAGCATAGTTGGCCATATTAATTAGACTCTTTACTATATCAAGTGTCTCTCTTATTCACTGGGGCTCTGAATCTGTGTCTACATGACATAGACTCCTGACTACACCACATTATTGAGTGACACTCCGAATGAGAGGCCAATTAATAAGTCTCCTTACTATTCCACAGGTGTGCATTACTTAGTGAGACTCTGAATGAGGGGATAAAAATAAATCCTGAATATTTTTCCAGGTGTGTACATTTAGTGAGGCTCTCAACGAGTGGTGATAGGAAAGAGACTTCTGACTATTCCACAGTTGTGCATTATTCAGTGACTATCTGGATTTGAGGCCATAAAATATAGATTCCAGACGATATCAGAACTTTGTAATATTCAGTGAGGCTGACAAAGGGGGGCCATATGAAACAGACTTCTAATTAGTCCACATGTGCAATATTCACTGTTTGTCTAAATGAGGAGCCGAATGACATAGACTTCTCATTATTCTCCATGTGTGCATTATTCAAACAGGTTATGTATGAGTTTTCATAGCAAATAAACTCATGACCCTCCCCCAGGTGTGTACTGCTCAGTGATACCCATAATTAGAGTTCATATAAAACAGATTTATGACTATCACCCAGGTGTGTATCTTTCAGGAAGGCACTTAATTCGTGGATATCTTACACAGCCTTTTGATTCCTCCATAGAAGTTTATTATTCACTGAAACTTTGAAAGAGACGCCTGACCATTAAATAGACACCTGACTACTGCTCCATTTTGAATTATTCAATAAGGTTCTAAATGAGTGGTAGCATGAAATTCAATTATGATGATTCCTAAGATGTGTATCTTTCAGGGAGGCACAGAATGAGTGGCCATATAAAAAATGCTCTACTACTACCCAAGTGTGGATTACTCACTGAGGATCTAAATGAGTGGCTGCATGAAGTAGACATATTATCTTCTCCAGGTATATAGTATTTTATGAGTCTCTGAGTATGTGGGCACAAAAAAACCAATCAGGTGTATTGCCCAGGTGTTCATTACATACAGAGACACTTAATGTGTATCCATTTGAAGTAGACATTTGACTGCTTCTGAGAAAAGTGTTATTCACAGAGGCTCCGAACGAGTGCCCATGTGAAACAAATTTGTGACTTATCAAATATACACATAATTCACTAAAACACCAAAAGAGAGGCCTAAAAAATAGATTCCAATTTACTCCACAGTTGGGCATTATTCTTTTTTTTTTTTTTTAATTTTTATTGCATTATAGGTTTTGGGGTACATGTGCAGAAGGTGCAAAATAGTTGCATAGGTACACACATGGCAGTGTGTTTTGCTGCCTTCCTCCCCTTCACCCACACTTGGTATTCATCCCCAGGCTATCCCCCCCAGTCTCCCCCACTGTCCCTCCCCCATTTCCCCCAACAGTCCCCAGTGTATAGTAGACCGCCTCTCTGTGTCCATGTGTTCTCATTTTTCTCACCCACCTATGAGTGAGTATATGCAGTATTTCTTTTTCTGTTCTTGTGTCACTTTGCTGAGAATGATGTTCTCCAGATTCATCCATGTCCTTAAAAAGGACAACAAACTCATCATTTTTGATTGCTGCATAATATTGCATGGTGTATATCCGCCACATTTTCCCAGTTCAGTTTATCATCGATGGGCATTTGGGTTGGTTCCAGGTCTTTGCTATTGTAAACAGTGCTGCAATGAACATACGTGTGCATGTGTCCTTATAGTAGAACGATTTATAGTCTTTTGGATAGATACCCAGTAATGGGATTGCTGGGTCAAATGGAATTTCTATTTCTAGGTCCCTGAGGAATCGCCACACTGTCTTCCACAATGGTTGAACTAATTTACACTCCCACCAACAGTGTAAGAGTGTTCCTTTTTCTCCACATCCTCTCCAGCATCTGCTGTCTCCAGATTTTTTAATGATCGCCATTCTAACTGGTGTGAGATGATATCTCAATGTGGTTTTGATTTGCATCTCTCTAATGACCAATGATGATGTGCACTTTTTCATATGTTTGTTGGCCTCATGTATGTCTTCTTTTGTAAAATCTCTGTTCATATCGTTTGCCCATTTTTGAATGGGCTTGTTTGTTTTTTTTTCTGTAAATCTATTTGAGTTCTTTGTAAATTCTGAATATCAGCCCTTTGTCAGATGTGTAAACTGCAAAGATTTTTTCCCATTCTGATGGTTGCTGATTCACTCTAGTGACTGTTTCTTTTGCAGTGCAGAAGCTGTGGAGTTTGATTAGGTCCAATTTGTCTATTTTGGCTTTTGTTGCCAATGCTTTTGGTGTTTTGTTCATGAAGTCCTTGCCTACTCCTATGTCCTGAAAGGTTTCACCTAGATTTTCTTCTAGGGTTTTTATGGTGTCAGGTCTTAAGTTTAAGTCTTTAATCCATCTGGAGTTAATTTTAGTGTAAGGTGTCAGAAAGGGGTCCAGTTTCTGCTTTCTGCACATGGCTAGCCAGTTTTCCCAACACCATTTATTAAATAGGGAATCCTTTCCCCATTGCCTGTTTTTGTCTGGTTTATCAAAGATAATGTGGTTGTAGATAACCATCAGAATGGGAAAAAATCTTTGCAGTTTACACATCTGACAAAGGGCTGATATCCAGAATTTACAAAGAACTCAAACAGATTTACAGAAAAAAAAAAAAACAAGCCCATTTAAAAATGGGCAAAGGATATGAACAGAAACTTTACAAAAGAAGACATACATGAGGCCAACAAACATATGAAAAAGTGCTCATCATCATTGGTCATTAGAGAGATGCAAATCAAAACCACATTGAGATATCATCTCACACCCATTAGAATGGCGATCATTAAAAAATCTGGAGACAGCAGATGCTGGAGAGGATGTGGAGAAATAGGAACACTCTTACACTGTTGATGGGAGTGTAAATTAGTTCAACCGTTGTGGAAGACAGTGTGGCGATTCCTCAGGGACCTAGAAATAGAAATTCCATTTGACCCAGCAATCCCATTACTGGGTATCTATCCAAAAGACTATAAATCGTTCTACTATAAGGACACATGCACACGAATGTTCATTGCAGCACTGTTTACAATAGCAAAGACCTGGAACCAACCCAAATGCCCAACGATGATAGACTGGACTGGGAAATTGTGGCACATATACACCATGGAATATTATGCAGCAATCAAAAATGATGAGTTTGTGTCCTTTGTAAGGACATGGATGAATCTGGAGAACATCATTCTCAGCAAAGTGACACAAGAACAGAAAAAGAAATACTGCATATACTCACTCATAGGTGGGTGAGAAAAATGAGAACACATGGACACAGAGAGGCGGTATACTATACACTGGGGACTGTTGGGGGAAATGGGGGAGGGCAGGCGGGGGGGGCTGGGGGGATAGCCTAGGGATGAATACCAAGTGTGGGTGAAGGGGAGGAAGGCAGCAAAACACACTGCCATGTGTGTACCTATGCAACTATCTTTCACGTTCTGCACATGTACCCCAAAACCTATAACGCAATAAAAATTAAAAAAAAAAAAAAAGAAAGAGACTTCTGATTTTTCCACAGGTGTGCATTATTAAGTGACTCTCTGGATTAGTGGCCATAAAAAATAGGCTTCAGACGATATCACAACTGTGTAATATTCAGTGAGGCTGTGAAAGAGGGATCATATGAAACGGACTTCCAATTACTCCACCTGTGTGTTATTCACTGTTTTTCTGAATGAGGAGCCGTATGACATAGACTCCTCATTATTCTCCATGTGTGCATTATTCAAAGAGGTTATGTATGAATTTCCATACCAAATGAACCCTTGACACTCCCCGAGGTGTGTATTACTCAGTGGTACTTGGAATTAGTTTATATAAAATAGACTCCATTGTATATCTAAGGTGTGTATCATTCAGGAAGCACTTAATACGTGGATATCTTAAACAGCCTCCTGATTACTCCATAGAAGTTTATTATGCACTGAAAGTTTGAATGAGAGGCCTGACTATTAAATTGACACCTGACTATTGCTCCATTGTTAATTATTGAATAAGGTTCTAAATGAGTGTTAGTATGAAGTAGAATCATGAGGATTCCCCAGGTGTGTATCATTCAGGGAGGCACAAGATGAGTGGCCATATAAAAAATGCTCGATTATTACCCTTGTGTGGATTACTCACTGAGGCTCTAAATGAGTGGCTACATGAAGTAGACACTTAACTCTTCCCCAGGTGTTTATTATTGAATGAGTCTCTGAGTAAGAGGGCACAAAAAAGAGTCTCAGGTGTACTGCCCCGGTATTCATTTCTTACAGAGACTCTGAATGTGTAGCCATTTGAAGTAGACCCTTGACTGTTTCTGAGGAAAGTATTATTCACAGAGGGTCTTAACGAGTGCAAATGTGAAAGAGATTCCTGACTTATTAGATATACATACTATTCACTAAAACACTGAAAGAGTGCCCTTATAAAATAGACCCCATTTTACTCCACAGGTGTGCGTTATTCTTTTACCCACCAAATGAATCACCATGTGAAATATACAAGTGATTATTCCACACATGTGCAGCATTCAAAGAGGTTCTGTATGAGTGTTTATATCAAATAGTCTCCTGACCCTCACATATGTGTATGTCATTCACGAAGCTGCTTTATTTGGGTCTACTTTGAATTGGGTCTTCTTTTCTCTACAGCTGTTTATTATGCGCTTAAGCTCTGAATGATAGGCTAAATGAAATAGACTCCTTACTATTGCCCCATTGTGCATTATTCGGTAATGCTTTGATTGAGTGGCCGTATGACCTGGACTCTGACTATTCCCACTGTGTGTATTTATTCAGGAGTTTCTGAATGATTGACCTCATAAAATGGACTCCTGACCCTATCCTCTTGACTATTTATTAGTGCTGCATTTTCACTGAGACGATGGTTGTACAGTCATATCAAATACTCTCTAGTCTGATCCCCCGGTGTGACTTATGCAGTGAGACTCTGAATAAGTGGCTATATATAATAGATTCCTGAGTATTTTCCAGATATATAAGATTCTTCAGTGAGAATTTCAATAAGTGGCCACGTGAAATACACCCCTGAAGTTTTCATAAGTCTGTATTATTCTGGGAGGCTCTGAATAAGTGGCCATAATATAGAGACTCCTGAATACTCCTTAGGCCTGAGTTTCTTCATTCAGCTTTAAATGAGTGGATATACGAAATAGAATCCTGACTTTCCCCAAGGTGTATGTTATTCAGTTAGGCTCTGATTATGGGGCTATACAAAATAAAATTCTGACTACATTACAGGTGTTTTTTATCTACTGAAGCACTGAATTAGATGCCACATATAATAGCATACTAAATATTCTTCAGGTATGTATTATTCACTGAGGCTCTGAACCTTTGGCCATATAAAATTGTTTTCCATCTAGACCATAGGCATGTATTTTTGAGTCTGATGCTCAATATTTGGGCATATGTAATAGACTAGTGATTATTCCAAAGTTGTGTATTACTCACACAAGCTTTGAGTTTGTGGAGATATAAAACAGATTGGTGTCTATTTCACACGTGTGCATTATTCCCTGAGGTAGTAAATGAGAGGCTATATAAAGTAGACTCCGAACACTTCCCCAGGTTTCTGTTATTCAGTGAGGCTCTTCTTGTGAGACCATATGAAACAGGATGCTGTCTATCTTTAATATTTGTATTATTCAGTGATTCTCTGAATGAGTTGCTATCTAAAATAGACTGCTGAGTACTTTACATTTGTGCATTATTTACTGAGGTTACGAGTCAGTGGCCATATGAAATGGAATCCTGACAAATCCACACGTGCATATTATCCACTGAGGCTCCGAATGAGTGTCCAAATGAAATAGACTCCTGGCTATTCCACATTATTTACCGAGGCTCTGAATAATCGACCGTCGAAAACAGACTCCAAATTATTCTTCAGGTATGTATTATTCAGTGAGGCTCAGCAGAGTTGGCCATTTTAATTTGACTCTATGCTGTATCAAGTGTCTCTTTATTCACTGAGGCTTTAAATCTGTCTCTACATGACATAGACTGCTCACTACACCACATTTTTTAGTGACACTCCCAATGAGAGACCACATGAAAAAGTCTCCTGTCTATTCCACAGATGTGCATTTCTTAGTGAGACTCCAAATGCGGGTATAAAACTAAATCCTGAATATTTTCCCAGGTGTGTACATTTAGTGAGGCTCTCAATGAGTGGTCACAGAAAAGAGACTTCTGACTATTCAGTGACTCTCCGTTTTAGTGGATATAAAAAGTAAACTCCAGACAATATCACAAGTGTGTAATATTCAGAGAGGCTGTGAAAGGGGGGGCCATATGAAATGGACCTCTAATTACTCCACGTGTGCATTATTCAATGTTTGTCTGAATAACAAGCCATTTGACAAAGACTCTTCATTATTCTCCATGTGTGCATTATTCCAACAGATTATGTATGAGTGTCCATGCCAAATAAACTCCTGACTCTCCCCCTGGTGTGTATTACTCAGCAATACCCAGAATTAGAGTTCATATAAAATAGACTCCTAACTATCACCCAGGTGTGTATCATTCAGAAAGACACTTAATTCATGGTATCTTAAACAGCCTCCTGATTCCTCAATAGAAGTTTATTATTCACTGAATCTTTAATGAGAAGCCTGACTATTAAATAGACACCTGACTATTGCTCCATTGTGAATTATTCAATAAGGTTCTAAATGAGGGGTAGAATGAAATAGAATCACGAGGATTCCCCTGGTGTGTATCATTCAGGGAGGCACAGAATGAATGGCCGTAGAGAAAATGCTCGACTATTACCCTGGTGTGGATTACTCACTGAGGCTCTAAATGAGTGGCTACATGAAGGAGACACTTTACGTTTCCCCAGTTGTTTATTATTGAATGAGTCTTTGAGTACTTGGGCACAAAAAAGACCCTCAGGTGTATTGCCCAGGTGTTCATTTTGTACAGAGACTCTGAATGTGTAGCCATTTGAAGTAGACCTTTGACTGTTTCTGAGGAAAGTGTTATTCACAGAGGCTCTAAATGAGTGCCCATGTGAAAGAGATTCCTGACATATCAGATATACGTATTATTCACTAAAACACTGAAAGTGTGGCCTTATAAGATAGACCTTGTTTTATTCCACAGGTGTGCGTTATTATTTTCCCCTCCAAATTAATCACCATGTGAGATGTACAAGTGATTACTCCACACTTGTGCAGTATTCAAAGAGGTTCTGTATGAGTGTTTATATCAAATAGTCTCCTGACCCTCACATATGTGTATGCCATTCACGAAGCTGCTTTTTTTGGGTCAACTTTAAATAGGGTCTTTATTTCTCCACAGCTGTTTATTATGCACTTAAGCTCTGAATGATAGGCTAAATGACATAGACTCCTTACTATTGCCCCATTGTACATTATTTGTTAAGGCTGTTAACAAATGGCCATATGACCTGGACTCTGACTATTCCGAATGTGTGTATTCTTTCAGGAGTTTCTGAAGGAGTGACCACATAAAATAGACTCCTGAATCTATCCTCCTGTCTATCTCAGCTGTGAATTTTTCACTAAGATGGTGGGTGTAAGATCATATCAAATAGTCTCAAGTCTGTTCCCCAGGTGTGACTTATGCAGTGAGATTCTGAATAAGTGGATTTATATAACAGATTTCTGAGTATTTTCCAGATATATAAGATTCTTCACTGAGGATTTGAATATGTGGCCATGTGAAATACACCCCTGACATTTCCATAGGTCTATATTATTCTGTGAGACTCTGAATGAGTATACATAATACAGAGAAACTTGAGTACTCCTTATGCTTGCATTTTTACATTCGGTTCTAAATGAGTTGCTATATGAAAAAGAATTCTGACTTTCCCCAAGGTATTTTTTATTCAGTTAGGCTCTGAATATGTGGCTATACAAAACAGAATTCTGACTGCAATACAGGTGTTCCTTATTTAATGAAGCACTAAAATAGATGCCACATGTAATAGCATACTAAATATTTTTCTAGTATGTATTATTCACTAAGGCTCTGAAACTTTGGCCATATAAAATTGTTTCCTGTCAAGACCACAGACACGTATTTTTTAGTCTGACTGTAAATAATTGGGCATATGGAATTGACTAGTGACTATTCCAAAGTTGTGTATTATTCACACAGGCTTTGATTTTCTGGCCATATAAAATAGACTGGCATCTGTTCCACATGTGTGGATTATTTCCTTAGGTAGTAAATGAGAGGCTATATAAAGTAGACACCTAACACTTCCCCAGGTTTCTGTTACTCAGTGAGTCTCTTCTTGTGAGACCATATGAAACAGGATGCTGTCTATCTTTAATAATTGTATTATTCAGTGAATCTCTGAATGAGTTGCTATCTAAAATAGACTGCTGAGTACTTTATATTTGTCCATTATTTACTGAGGTTATGAGTCTGTGGTTATATGAAATGGAATCTTGACTAATGCACACATGCATATTATCCACTGAGACTATGAATGAGTGTCAAAATTAAATAGACTCCTGGCTACTCCACATTATTTACCGATGCTATGAATGAAGGTCCATCGAAAATAGACTCCAAATTATTCTCCAGGTATGCCTTATTCATTGAGGCTTCAGAGAGTTGTCCATATTAATTAGACTCTTTACTATATCAAGGGTCTCTCTTATTCACTGAGGCTCTGAATCTGTGTCTACATGACATAGATTTCTGACTACACCACATTATTCAGTGACACTCCAAATGAGAGGCCACTTGAAAAAGTCTCCTGACTATTCCACAGGTGTGCATTACTTAGTGAGACTCTGAATGAGGGTATAAAAGTAAATCATGAATATTTTTCCATTAGTGTACATTTAGTGAGGCGCTCAATGAGTGGCCATAGGAAAGAGACATCTGATTATTCCACAGGTGTGCATTATTCAGGGACTCTCTGGATTAGTGGCCACAAATAATAGGCTCCAGACGATATCACAAGTGTGTAATATTCAGTGAAGCTGTGATAAAGGAGCCAAATGAAACGGACTTCTAATTACTTCACATGTGGGTTATTCATTGTTTGTCTGAATGAGGAGCCCTTTGACATAGACTCCTCATTATTCTCCATGTGTGCGTTACTGAAACCAGTTATGTATGAGTTTCCATACCAAATAAACTCTTGACACTGCCTCAGTTTTGTATTACTCAGCGTTACTCAAAATTAGAGTTTAAGACTCCTGAATATATCCAAGGTGTGTATCGTTCAGGAAGCACTAAATTCATGGATATCTTAAACAGCCTCCTGATTACTCCATAGAAGATTATTATGTACTGAAACTTTGAATGAGAGACCTGACTATTAAATAGACACCTGACTATTGCTCCATTGTGAATTATTCAATAATATTCTAAATGAGTGGTAGTATGACATGGAATCATGAGGATTCCCCAGGTGTGTATCAATCAGGGAGGCACAGAATGAGTGGCCATATAAAAAATGCTCGACTATTACCCTGATTTGCATTAGTCACAGAGGCTCTAAATGTGTGTCTACATGAAGTAGACACTTAACTCTTCCCCAGGTGTTTATTATTGAATAAGTCTCTGAGTAACAGGGTAAAAAATAGAGTCTAAGGTGTATTGCCAAGGTATTCATTACTTACAGAAACTCTGAATGTGTAGCCATTTGAAGTAGACCCTTAACTGTTTCTGAGGAAAGTATTATTCACAGAGGCTCTGAACGAGTGCCCATGAGAAAGAGATTCCTGACTTATCAAATATACATATTATGAACTAAAACACTGAAAGTGTGGCCTTATAAAATAGACCCGATTTTACTCCACAGGTGTGCATTATTCTTTTTCTTAATTTAATTTTTATTGCACTATAGGTTTTGGGGTACATGTGCAGAACGTGCAAGATAGTTGCATAGGTACACACATGGCAGTGTGTTTTGCTGCCTTCCTCCCCTTCACCTACACTTGGAATTCAGCCCCTGGCTATCCCTCCACAGCCCCCCCCTGCCGTTTCTCCCCCATTCCCCCCAATAGTCTCCAGTGTATAGTAGACCACTTCTCTGTGTCCATGTGTTCTCATTCTTTTCACCCACCTATGAGTGAGTATATGCGGTACTTTTTTTCCTGTTCTTGTGTCAGTTTGCTGAGAATGATGTCCTCCAGACTCATCCATGTCCTTACAAAGGACACAAACTCATCATTTTTGATTGCTGCATAATATTCCATGGTGTATATGTGCCACATTTTCCCAGTCCAGTCTATCATCGATGGGCATTTGTGTTGGTTCCAGTTCTTTGCTATTGTAAACAGTGCTGCAATGAACATTCTCATGCATGTGTCCTTATAGTAGAATGATTTATAGTCCTTTGGATATATACCCAGTAATGGGATTGCTGGGTCAAATGGAATTTCTATTTCTAGGTCCCTGAGGAATCGCCACACTGTCTTCCACAATGGTTGAACTAATTTACACTCCCACCAACAGTGTAACAGTGTTCCTATTTCTCCACATCCACTCCAGCATCTGCTGTCTCCAGATTTTTTAATAATCACCATTCTAACTGGCGTGAGATGATATCTCAATGTGGTTTTGATTTGCATGTCTCTAATGACCAGTGATGATGAGCATTTTTTCATATGTTTGTTGGCCTCATGTATGTCTTCTTTTGTAAAGTGTCTGTTCATATCCTTTGCCCATTTTTGAATGGGCTTGTTTGTTTTTTTCCTGTAAATTTGTTTGAGTTCTTTGTAAATTCTGGATATCAGCCCTTTGTCAGATGTGTAAACTGCAAAGATTGTTTTCCATTCTGATGGTTGCCAATTCACTCTAGTGACTGTTTCTTTTGCCGTGGAGAAGCTGTGGAGTTTGATTAGGTCCCATTTGCCTATTTTGGCTTTTGTTGCCAATGCTTTTGGTGTTTTGTTCATGAAGTCCTTTCCAACTCCTATGTCCTGAACGGTTTTGCCTAGATTTTCTTCTAGGGTTTTTATGGTGTCAGGTCTTACATTTAAGTCTTTAATCCATCTGGATTTAATTTTAGTGTAAGGTGTCAGAAAGGGGTCCAGTTTCTTCTTTCTGCACATGGTTAGCCAGTTTTCCCAACACCATTTATTAAATAGGGAATCGTTTCCCCATTGCTTGTTTTTGTCTGGTTTATCAACGATAATATGGTTGTAGATATGTTGTGTTGCCTCCGATGGTTCTGTTCTGTCCCATTGGTCTATATCTCTGTTTTGGTACCAGTACCATGCTGTTTTGATTACTTTAGCCTTGTAGTATAGTTTGAAGTCTGGTAGTGTGATGCCTCCCGCTGTGTTCTTTTTGCTGAGAATTGACTTGGCTATGCGGGCTCTTTTTTGGTTCCATATGAAATTCATGGTGGTTTTTCCCAGTTCTGTGATGAAATTCAATGGTAGTTTGATGGGGATAGCATTGATTGTGTAAATTACTTTGGGCAGTATAGCCATTTTCACGACATTGATTCTTCCTAACCACGAACATGGAATGTTTCTCCATCTGTTTGTTTCCTCACTTATTTCGTTGAGCAGTGGTTTGTAGTTTTCCTTTAAGAGGTCCCTTACATTCCTTGTGAGTTGTATTTCTAGGTAAGTTATTTTCTTTGTAGCAATTGCCAAATGAATCACCATGTGAAATATACGAGTGATTATTCCACACATGTGCAGTATTCGTAGAGGTTCTGTATGAGTGTTTATATCAAATAGTCTCCTGACTCTCACATATGTGTATGTCATTGACGAAGCTGCTTAATTTGGGTCTACTTTAAATTGGGTCTTCATTTCTCCACAGCTGTTTATTATACACTTAAGCTCTGAATAATAGGCTAAATAAAATAGACTCCTTACTATTGCCCCATTGTGCATTATTCGGTAATGCTGTGATTGAGTGGCCATATGACCTGGACTCTGACTATTCCCACTGTGTGTATTTGTTCAGAAGTTTCTGAATGAGTGACCTCATAAAATACACTCCTGACTCTATCCGCTTGACTATTTATCAGTGCTGCATTTTTCACTGAGACGGTGGGTGTGTTGTCATATCAAATACTCTCTAGTCATTTCCCCACGTGTGACTTATGCAGTGTTACTCTGAATAAGTGGCTATATATAATTTATTCCTGAGTATTTTCCAGATACATAAGATTCTTCACTGAGGATTTCAATAATTGGCCATGTGAAATAAACCCCTGATGTTTGCATAGTTCTGTATTATTCTGTGAGGCTCTGAATGAGTGGCCATAATATAGAGACTCCTGAATACTCCTTAGGCCTGTGTTTCTTCATTCGGATCTAAATGAATAGATATACAAAATAGAATCCTGACTTTTCTCAAGGTGGATGTTATTCAGTTAGGCTCTGAATATGGAGCTATACAAAATAAAATTTTGACGACAATAGAGGTGTTCCTTATTTAATGAAGCACTGAAATAGATGCCACATGTAATAGCATCCTAAATATTCCTCAGGTATGTATTATTCACTGCGGTTCTGAAATGTTGGCCATATAAAATTGTTTACCATCTAGTCCACAGGCATGTATTTTTGAGTCTGACACTCAATATTTGGGCATATGTAGTAGAAAAGTGACTATTCCAAAGTTGTGTATTACTCACACAAGCTTTGAGTTGGTGGCCATATAAAATAGATTGCTGTCTATTCCACACGTGTGCGTTATTACCTTAGGTAGTAAATGAGAGGCTATATAACGTAGATTCCGAACACTTCCCCAGGTTTCTGTTACTCAGTGAGGCTCTTCTTGTGAGACCATATGAAACAAGATGCTGTCTATCTTTAATATTTGTATTATTCAGTGAATCTTTGAATGAGATGCTATCTAAAATAGACTGCTGAGTACTTTACATTTGTGCATTATTTTCTGAGGTTACAAGTCAGTGGCCATATGAAATGGAATCCTGACTAATCCACATGTGCATATTATCCACTGAGGCTCTGAATGAGTGTCCAAATGAAATAGACTCCTGGCTATTCCACATTATTTACGGAGGCTCTCAATGATCGTCCATCAAAAGTAGACTCCAAATTATTCCACAGGTATATATTATTCAGTGAGGCTCAGCAGAGTTGGCCATATTAATTAGACTCTTTGCTGTATCAAGTGTCTCTCTTATTCTCTGAGGCTCTAAATATGTGTATACATGACATAGACTCCTCAATACACCACATTATTCAGTGACACTCCGAATGAGAGACCACATAAAAAAGTCTGCTGACTATTCCACCGGTGAGCATTTCTTAGTGAGACTCCAAATGCGGGTATAAAATTAAACCCTGAATATTTTCCCAGGTGTGTACATTTAGTGAGGCTCTCAACGAGTGGCCATGGATAAGAGACTTCTGACTCTTCCACAGGTGTGCATTATTCAGTTACTCTCTGGATTTGTGGACATAAAAAATAGTCTCCAGGCGATATCTCAGGTGTTTAATATTCAGTGAGGCTGTGAAAGTGGGGCCATATGAAACGGACTTCTAATTAGTCCACGTGAGCGTTATTCACTGTTTGTCTGAAAAAGGAGCCATATGACATAGACTCCTAATTATTCTCAATGTGTGCATTATTCAAACAGGTTATGTATGAGTGTCCATATTAAAAAACTCCTGACCCTCCCCCAGGTGTGTATTACTCAGCGATACCCAAAATTAGAGTTCATATAAAACAGACTCCTGACTATCACACAGGTGTGTATCATTCAGGAAGTCACATAATTCGTGGATATCTCAAAGAGCCTCCTGATTCCTCCATAGCAGTATATTATGAACTGCAACTTTTTTTTTTTTTTTTTTTTTTTTTTGCCTATCATTGAGAGCTTGTAAGGTTGCTGAGGTTGGTTGGCCTTGAACTCTTGGCCTCGCCTTCGCAAGCACCACGACATCCGGCCGGAGCCACTTTGGGCCCCTGAACTGAAACTTTGAATGAGAGGCCTGACTATTAAATAGACACCTGACTATTGCTCCATTGTGAATTATTCAATAAGGTTCTAAATGAGTGGTAGAATGAAATAGAATCATGAGGATTCCCCTGGTGTGTATCATTCAAGAAGGCACAGAATGAGTGGTCATATAAAAAATGCTCGACTACTTCCGTGGTGTGGATTCCTCACAGAGGCTCTAAATGAGTGGCTACATGATGTAGATATTTAACTCTTCCCCAGTTGTTTATTATTGAAGGAGTCTCTGAGTAATTGGGCACAAAAAAAGAGTCTCAGGTGTATAGCCCAGGTGATCATTGCTAACAGAGACTTTGAATGTGTAGCCATTTGAAGTAGACCCTTGACTGTTTCTGAGAAAAGTGTTATTCACAGAGGCTCTGGGTGAGTGCCCATGTGAAAGAGATTCCTGACTTATCAGATATACATATTATTCACTAAAACACTGAAAGAGTGGCCTTATAAAATAGAACCCTTTTTACTCCACAGGTGTGCCTTATTATTTTATGCTCCAAACGACTCACAATGTAAATTATACAAGTGATTATTCCACACATGTGCAGTATTCAAAGAGGTTCTGTATGAGTGTTTATATCAAATAGTCACCTGACCCTCACATATGTGTAGTCATTCACGAAGCTGCTTAATTTGGGTCTACTTTGAAAAGGGTTTTCATTTCTCCACAGCTTTTTATTATGCACTTAAGCTCTGAATGATAGGCTAAGTGACATAGACACCTTACTATTGCCCCATTGTGCATTATTCGGTAATGCTGTGATTGAGTGGTCATATGACCCGGAGTCTGACTATACCAAAGGTGTGTATTCTTTCCGGAGTTTCTGAAGGAGTGACCACATAAAATAGACTCCTGACTCATTCCTCTTGACTATTTCTCAGCTCTGCATTTTTCACTGAGATGGTGGGTGTATGGTCATATCAAATATTCTCTAGTCTGTTCCCCAGGTGTGACTTATGCAGTGAGACTCTGAATATGTGGCTATATATAATAGATTCCATAGTAATTTCCAGATATATAAGATTCTTCACTGAGGATTTGAATAAGTGGCCATATGAAATACACCCCTGACATTTCCATAGTTTTGTATTATTCTGTGAGTCTCTGAATCAGTGGCCATAATATAGAGACTCCTGAATACTCCTTGGGCTTGCATTTTTACATTCGGCTCTAAATGAGTTGCTATACAAAATAGAATTCTGACTTTCCCCGAGGTGATTTTTATTCAGTTAGTCTCTGAATATATGGCTATACAAAAGAGATTTCTGACTACAATACAGGTGTTTCTTTTTTAATGAAGCACTGAAATAGATGCCACATGTAATAGCATACTAAATATTCCTCAGGTATTTATTATTCACTGAGGCTCTGAAACTTTGGCCATATAAAATTGTTTACTGTCTAGACCACAGGCGTGTATTTTTGAGTCTGACTCTAAATATTTGGGCATATGTAACAGACTACAGTCTATTCCAAAATTGCATATTACTCACACAGTCTTTGATTTTGTGGCCATATAAAATAGACTGGTGTCTATTCCACACATGTGTATTATTCCCTGAGGTAGTAAATGAGGGGCTATATAATGTAGAATCCTAACACTTTCCCAGGTTTCTGTTATTCAGTAAGGCTCTTCTTGTGAGAAAATATGAAACAGGATGCTGTCTATCCTTAATAATTGTATTATTCAGTGAATCTCTGAATGAGTTGCTATATAAAATAGACTGCTGAGTACTTTACAATTGTGTATTATTCACTAAGGTTTTGAGTCAGTGTCCATATGAAATGGAATCCTGACGAATCCACACATGCATACTATCCACTGAGTCTATGAATGAGTGTCCAAATGGAATAGACTCCTGGCTACTCCACATTATTTACAAGGCTCTGAATGAACATCCATCGATAATAGACTCCAAATTATTCTCCATGTATGTATGATTCATTAAGGCTCAGCAGAGTTTTCCATATTAATTAGACTCTTTACTAAATCAATGGTCTCTCTTATTCACTAAGGCTCTGAATCTGTGTCTAAATGATATAGACTCCTGACTACAGCACATCATTCAGTGACACTCCGAATGAGATGCCACATGAAAAAGTCTCCTAACTATTCCACAGCTGTGCGTTACTTAGTGAGACTCTGAATATGGGGATAAAATAAATCCTGAATATTTTTCAAGGTGTGTACATTTAGTAAGTCTCTCAACGAGTGGTCACAGGAAAGAGACTTCGGACTATTCCACAGGTGTGCATTATTCAGTGAATCTCTGGATTAGTGGCCATAAAATTAGACTCCAGATGATATCACAACTATGTAATATTCAGTGAGGCTGTATGAAATGGATTTCTAATTACTCAACGTGTGTGTTATTCACTGTTTGTCTGAAGGAGGAGCTGTATGACATAGAGTACTCATCATTTTTCATGTGTGCATTATTCCAACAGGTTATGTATGAGTGTCCATACCAAATAACATCCTGACCCTCCCCCAGGTGTTTATTACAGAGCGATACCCAGAATTAAAGTTCATATAAAATAGACTCCTGACTATCACCCAGGTGTGTATCATTCAGAAAGACACTTAATACGTGGATATCTTAAACAGCCTCCTGATATCTCCATAGAAGTTTATTATGCACTAAAACTTTGAATGGGAATCCTGACTATTATATAGACACCTGACTATTACTCCATTGTGAATTATCAAATAAGGTTCTAAATGAGTGGTAGTATGAAATAGAATCAGGAGAATTCCCCTGGTGTGTATCATTCAGGAAGGCACAGAATGAGTGGCCATATAAAAAATGCTCGACTGTTACCCTGGTGTGGATTACTCACTGAGGCTCTAAATGAGTGGCTACATTAAGTAGGCACTTAATGCTTCCCCAGGTGTTTATTACTGAATGAGTCTCTGGGTACTTGGGCACAAAAAAGACCCTCAGGTGTATTGCCCAGGTGTTCATTCCGTACAGAGACTCTGAATGTGTAGCCATCTGAAGTAGAACCTTGACTGTTTCAGAGGAAAGAATTATTCACAGAGGCTCTGCACGAGTGCCCATGTGAAAGAGATTCCTGACTTATCAGATATACATATTATTCAGTAAAACACTGAAGGAGTGGCCTTATAAATTAGACCCCTTTTTACTCCACAGGTGTGCGTTATTATTTTACCCTCCAAACGAATCACCATGTGAATTATGCAAGTGATTATTTCACACATGTGCAGTATTCGAATAGGTTCTGTATGAGTGTTTATATCAAATAGTCTCCTGACCCTCACATATCTGTATGTCATTCACGAAGCTGCTTAATTTGCTTATACTTTGAATAGGGTCTTCATTTCTCCACAGCTGTTTATTATGTACTTAAGCTCTGAATGATAGGCTAAATGACATAGACTCCTTACTATTGTCCCATTGTGCATTATTCAGTAATGCTGTGATTAAGTGGACATATGACTTGGACTCTGACTATTCCGAAGATGTGTATTCTTTCAGGGGTTTCTGAAGGAGTGACCACATAAGATAGACTCCTGACTCTATCCTCTTGACTATTTCTCAGCCCTGCATTTTTCACTGAGATGGTGGGTGTACAGTCATAACAAATAGGCTCTAGTCTGTTCCCCAGGTGTGACTTATACAGTGAGACTCTAAATAAGTGGCTATATATAATAGATTCCAGAGTATTTTCCAGATATATAAGATTCTTCACCGAGGATTTGAATAAGTGGCCATGTGAAATTCACGCCTGATGTTTCCATATGTTTGTATTATTCTGTGAGACTCTGAATGAGTGACCATAATATAGATACTCCTGAACACTCCTTAGTCTTGCGTTTTTACATTCAGCTCTAAATGACTTGCTATACAAAATAGAATCCTTACTTTCCCCAAGGTGTTTTTTATTCAGTTAGGCTCTGAATATGTGGCTATACAAAATAGAATTCTGACTAAAATACAGGTGTTCCTTATTTAATGAAGCACTGAAATAGATATCACATGTAATAGCATACTAAATATTCCTCAGGTATGTATTATTCACTGAGGGTCTGAAACTTAGACCATATAAAACTGTTTCTTGTCTAGACCACAGGCATGTATTTTTGGTTCTGACTCTAAAGATTTGGGCATAAGTAATAGACTAGAGACTATTCCAAAGCTGTGTATTACTCACACAATCTTTGATTTTCTGGCCATGTAAAATAGACTGGTGTCTATTCCACATGCGTGCATTATTCCCTGAGGTAGTAAATTAGAGGCTATATAAAGTAGTCGCATAACACTTTCCCAGGTTTCTGTTACTCAGTGAGGCTATTCTTGTGAGACCATCTGAAACAGGATGCGGTCTATCTTCAATAATTGTATTATTCAGTGAATCTCTGAATGAGTTGCTATATAAAATAGACTGCTGAGTACTTTACATTTGTGCATTATTTACTGAGGTTGTGAGTCAGTGGCCATAGGAAATGGAATACTAACGAATCCACAAATGCATATTATCCACTGAGACTACGAATGAGTGTCCAAATGAAATAGACTCCTGGCTACTCCACATTATTTACCGAGGTTCTGAATCAACGTCCATCGGAAATAGACTCCAAATTATTCTCCAGGTATGTATTCTTCATTAAGGCTCTGCAGAGTTGTCCATATTAATTAGACTCTTTACTATATCAAGGGGCTCTCTTATTCACTGAGGCTCTGAATCTGTGTCTACATGACATAGACTCCTGACTACACCACATTATTCAGTGAAACTCCGAATGAGAGGCCCCATAAAAAAGTCTCCTGATCATTCCGCAGGTGTGCATTGCTTAGTGAGACTCTGAATGAGGGGATAAAAGTAAGTCCTGAATATTTTTCCAGGAGTGTACATGTAGTGAGGCTCTCAATGAGTGGCCATAGGAAAGAGACTTTTGACTATTCCACAGGTGTGCATTATTCAGTAACTCTCTGGATTAGTGGCCATAAAAAATAGAATCCAGACGATATCACAAGTGTGTAATATTCAGTGAGGTTGTGAAAGAGGGGCCAAATGAAACAGACTTCTAATTACTCCACATGTGATTTATTCATTGTTTGTCTGAACGAGGAGCCATATGACATAGACTCCTAATTATTCTCCATGTGTTCATTATTAAAACAGGTTATGTATGAGTTTCCATACCAAATGAACTCTTGACATTCCCCCAGGTGTGTATTACTCAGCGATACTCGGAAATAGAGTTGACATAAAATAGACTCCTGACTATATCCAATCTGTGTATCATTCAGGAAGCACTTAATTAGTGGACATCTTAAACAGCCTCCTGATTTCTCCATAGAACTTTATTATGCGCTGAAACGTTGAAGGAGAGGCCTGAATATTACATAGACACCTGACTATTGCTCCATTGTGAATTATTCAATAAGGTTCTCAATGAGTGGTAGTATGAAATATAATCATGAGGATTACCCTGGTGTGTATCATTCAGTAAGGCACAGAATGAGTGGTCATATAAAAAATGCTCGACTTTTACCCTGGTGTGGATTACTCACTGACACTCTAAATGAGTGGCTACATGAAGTAGACATTTAACTCTTCCCCAGGTGTTTATTATGAAATGAGTCTCTGAGTAATTGGGCACAAAAAAGAGTCTCAGGTGTATAGCCCAGGTTTTCATAACTAACAGAGACTTTGAATGTGTAGCCATTTGAAGTAGACCCTTGACTGTTTCTGAGGAAAGTGTTATTCACAGAGACTCTGAGTGAGTGCCCATGAGAAAGAGATTCCTGACTTACCAGATATCCATATTATTCACTAAAACACTGAAAGAGTGGCCTTACAAAATAGACCCCTTTTTACTCCACAGGCGTGCCTTATTATTTTACCCTTTAAACGAATCACCATGTAAATTATACAAGTGATTATTCCACACATGTGCAGTGTTCAAAGAGGTTCTGTATGAGTGTTTATATAAAATTGTCTCCTGATCCTCACATATGTGTAGTCGTTCACGAAGCTGCTTAATTTGGGTCTACTTTGAATAGGGTTTTCATTTCTCCACAGCTGTTTATTATGCACATAAGCTCTGAATGATAGGCTATATGAAATATACTCCTTATTATTGCCCCATTGTGCATTATGCGGTAATGCTGTGATTGACTGGCCATATGAGCTGGAGTCTGACTATTCTGAAAGTGTGTGTTTTTCCCGGAGTTTCCAAAGGAGTGACCACATAAAATAGACTCCTGACCGTATCCTCTTGACTATTTCTCAGCTCTGCATTTTTCACTGAGATGATGGGGATACAGTCATATCAAATCGTCTCTACTCTGTTTTCTAGGTGTGATTTATGCAGTGCGACTCTGAATAAGTGGCAATATATAATAGATTCCTGAGTATATTCCACATTAAGATTCTTCACTGAGGATTTAAATAGGTGGCCATGTGAAATACACCCCGGATGTTTCCATAGGTCTCTATTACTCTGTGAGGCTCTGAATGAGTGGACATAATATAGAGACTCCTGAGTACTCCTTAGGTTTGCGTTTTTACATTCGGCTCTAAATGAGTGGCTATAAGAAATAGAATCCTGACATTCCACAAGTTATATGTTATTCAGTTAGGCTCTTAATATGTGGCTATACGAAATAGAATTCTGACTAAAATAAAGGTGTTCCTTATTTAATGAAGCACTGAAATAGATGCCACAAGTAATAGCATACTAAATATTTCTCATGTATGTGTTATTTTCTGAGGCTCGGAAACTTTGGCCACATAAAATTGTTTTCTGTCTAAACCATAGGCGTGTCTTTTTGAGTCTGACTCTCAATATTTGGGCAAATGGAATAGACTAGTAACTATTCTAAAGTTGTGTATTACTCACACAGGCTTTGATTTTGTGGCCATGTAAAATAGACTGCTGTCTATTCCACACGTGTGCATTATTCCCTGAGGTAGTAAATGAGAGGCTATATAAAGTAGACTCCTAACACTTTCCCAGGTTTCTGTTACTCAGTGAGACTCTTCTTGTGATACCATATAAAGAAGGATTCTGTCTATCTTTAAAATATGTATAATTCAGTGAATCTTTGAATGAGTTGCTATATAAAATACACTGCTGAGTACTTTACATTCGTGCATTTTTTTTTATTCTGACTTTTCTTTTTTTTTAAATTTTTATTGCATTATAGGTTTTGGGGTACATGTGCAGAACGTGCAAGATAGTTGCATAGGTACACACATGGCAGTGTGTTTTGCTGCTTTCCTCCCCTTCACCCACACTTGGTATTCATCCCCAGGCTCTCCCCACCAGCCTCCCCCCCACTGTCCCTCCCCCATTTCCCCCAACAGTCCCCAGTGTATAGTAGACCGCCTCTCTGTGTCCATGTGTTCTCATTTTTCTCACCCACCTATGAGTGAGTATATGCAGTATTTCTTTTCCTGTTCTTGTGTCAGTTTGCTGAGAATGATGTTCTCCAGATTCATCCATGTCCTTACAAAGGACACAAACTCATCATTTTTGATTGCTGCATAATATTCCATGGTGTATATGTGCCACAATTTCCCAGTCCAGTCCATCATCGATGGGCATTTGGGTTGGTTCCAGGACTTTGCTATTGTAAACAGTGCTGCAATGAACATTCGTGTGCATGGGTCCTTATAGTAGAATGATTTATAGTCTTTTGGATAGATACCCAGTAATTGGATTGCTGGGTCAAATGGAATTTCTATTTCTAGGTCCCTGAGGAATCGCCACACTGTGTTCCACAACGGTTGAACTAATTTACACTCCCACCAACAGTGTAAGAGTGTTCCTATTTCTCCACATCCTCTCCAGCATCTGCTGTCTCCAGATTTTTTAATTATCGCCATTCTAACTGGTGTGAGATGATATCTCAATGTGGTTTTCATTTGCATCTCTCTAATGACCAATGATGATGAGAACTTTTTCATATGTTTCTTGGCCTCATGTCTGTCTTCTTTTGTAAAGTTTCTATTCATATCCTTTGCCCATTTTTGAATGGGCTTGTTTGTGTTTTTTTTCTGTAAATCTGTTTGAGTTCTTTGTAAATTCTGGATATCAGCCCTTTGTCAGATGTGTAAACTGCAAAGATTTTTTCCCATTCTGATGGTTTCCCATTCACTCTAGTGACTGTTTCTTTTTCCGTGCATAAGTTGTGGAGTTTGATTAGGTCCCATTTGTCTATTTTGGCTTTTGTTGTCAATGCTTTTGGTGTTTTGTTCATGAAGTCCTTGCCAACTCCTATGTCCTGAACGGTTTTGCCTAGATTTCCTTCTAGAGTTTTTATGGTGTCAGGTCTTACGTTTAAGTCTTTAATACATCTGGAGTTAATTTTAGTGTAAGGTGTCAGAACGTGGTCCAGTTTCTGCACATGGCTAGCCAGTTTTTCCAACACCATTTATTAAATAGGGAATCCTTTCCCCATTGTCTGTTTTTGTCTGGTTTATCAAAGATAATATGGTTGTAGATATGTTGTGTTGCGTCCGATGCTTCTGTTCTGTTCCATTGGTCTATATCTCTGTTTTGGTACCAGTAGCATGTTGTTTTGATTACTGTAGCCTTGTAGTATAGTTTGAAATCTGGTAGCGTGATGCCTCCGGCTGTGTTCTTTTTGCTTAGAATTGACATGGCTATGCGGGATCTTTTTTGGTTCCATATGAAACTCATGGTGTTTTTTTCCAGTTCTGTGAAGAAATTCAATGGTAGGTTGATGGGGATAGCATTGAATGTGTAAATTACTTTGGGCAGTATAGCCATTTTTACAATACTGATTCTTCCTAACCACGAACATGGAATGTTTCTCCATCTGTTTGTGTCCTCTCTTATTTCATTGAGCAGTTGCTTGTAGTTTTCCTTAAAGAGGTCCCTTACATTCCTAGTGAGTTGTATTCCTAGGAATTTTATTTTCTTTGTAGCAATTGTGAATGGCAGTTCGTTCTTAATTTCGTTCTCTTTAAGTCTGTTATTGACTTATAGGAATGCTTGTGATTTTTGCACATTGATTTTATATCCTGAGACTTTGCTGAAGTTGCTTATCAGTTGCAGGAGCTTTTGGGTTGAGGTGATGGGGTCTTCTAGGTATACTATCATGTCGTCTGCAAATAGAGACAATTTGGCTTCCACCTTTCCTATTTGAATACCCTTTATTTCTTTTTCTTGCCTGATTGCTCTGGCTAGAACTTCCAGTACTATGTTGAATAGAAGTGGTGAGAGAGGGCATCCTTGTCTAGTGCCGGATTTCAAAGGGAATGCTTCCAGTTTTTGCCCATTAAGTATGATATTGGCTGTTGGTTTGTCGTAAATAGCTTTTGTTACTTTGAGATATGTTCCATCAATACCAAGTTTATTGAGGGTTTTTAGCATAAAGGGCTGTTGAATTTTGTCAAATGCCTTCTCTGCATCCATTGAGATAATCATGTGGTTTCTGTTTTTGCTTCTGTTTATGTGGTGAATTACATTTATAGACTTGCGTATGTTGAACCAGCCTTGCATCCCCGGGATGAATCCTACTTGATCATGATGGATAAGTTTTTTAATGTGCTGTTGCAATCGGTTTGCCAGTATTTTATTGAAGATTTTTGCATCTATGTTCATCATGGATATTGGCCAGAAGTTTTCTTTTCTTGTTGAGTCTCTGCCAGGTTTTGGTATCAGGATGATGTTGGTCTCATCAAATGATTTGGGAAGGGTTCCCTCTTTTTGGATTATTTGGAATAGTTTCAGAAGGAATGTTACCAGATCCTCTGTGTGTGTCTAGTAGAATTCAGCTGTGAACCCATCTGGACCTGGGCTTCTTTTGTGTGGTAGGCTCTTAATTGCTGCCTCAACTTCTGACCTTGTTATTGGTCTCTTCATAGTTTTGGCTTCCTCCTGGTTTAGGCTTTGGAGGCCGCAGGGGTCCAGGAATTTATCCATTTCTTCCTGATTTACTAGTTTGTGTGCATAGACTTGTTTGTAGTATTCTTTGATGATGGTTTGAATTTCTGTGGAATCTGTGGTGATTTCCCCTTTATCGTTTTTTATTGCATCTATTTGGTAGTTCTCTCTTTTCTTTTTTATCAGTCTGGCTAGTGGTCTGTCTATTTTGTTGATCTTTTCGAAAAACTAGCGCTTAGATTTATTGATTTTTTGAAGGGTTTTTCTTGTCTCTATCTCCTTCAGTTCTGCTCTGATCTTAGTTATTTCTTGTCTTCGGCTAGGTTTTGAGCTTTTTTGATCTTGCTCCTCTAGCTCTTTCAATTTTGACGACAGGGTGTCAATTTTGGATCTCTCCACTCTTCTCATGTGGGCACTTATTGCTATCTATTTTCCATCTACAGACTGCTTTAAATGTGTCCCAGAGATTCCGGTACGTTGTGTCTTCATTCTCGTTGGTTTCAAGGAACTTCTTTATTTCTGCCTTCATTTCATTGTTTATCCAATCAACATTCTAGAGTCAGTTGTTCAGTTTCCATGAAGCTGTGCCGTTCTGTTATTTTCTGAATTCTGAGTTCCAACTTGATTGCACTATGGTCTGAGAGACTGCTTGTTACGATATCCATTGTTTTGCATTTGCTGAGGAGTACTTTACTTCCAATTATGTGGTCAATTTTGGAGTAGGTGTAATGTGGTGCTGAGAGGAATGTATATTCTGTGGATTTGGGGTGGAGAGTTCTGTAAATGTCTATCATGTTTACTTGTTCCAGGTCTGAGTTCAAGTCCTGGATATCCTTGTTAATTTTCTGTCTGGTTGATCTGTCTGCTATTGACAGTGGAGTGTTAAAGTCTCCCACTATTATTGTGTGGGAGTCTAAGTCTCTTTGTAAGTCATTAAGAACTTGCCTTATATATCTGGGTGCTCCTACATTGTGTCCATATATATTTAGAATCGTTAGCTCTTCTTGTTTTATCAATCCTTTCACCATTATGTAATGACCTTCTTTGTCCCTTTTGATTTTGTTGCTTTAATGTCTATTTTATCAGAGACGAGAATTGCAAATTTTGCTTTTTTTTTGCTCTCCATTTGCGTGGTTAATCTTCCTCCATCCTTTTATTTTGAGCCTTTGTGTATATTTGCGTGTGAGGTGGGTTTACTGGATACAGCACACCGATGAGTTTTGGTTTTTTATCCAATTTTCCAGTCTGTGTCTTTTGATTGGTGCATTTAGCCCATTCACATTTAGGGTTAATATTGTTACGTGTGAATTTGATACTGACATTTTGATGCTAGCTGGCTGTTTTGCCCGTTTATTCATGTACATTCTTCATTTTCTTGATGGTCTTTAGCATTTGGTATGCTTTTAGGATGGCTGGTACTGGTTGTTTCTTTCTATGTGTAGTGCCTCTTTCAGGAGCTCTTGTAAAGCAGGCCTAGTGGTGACAAAATCTCTGAGTACTTGCTTGTTCGAGAAGGATTTTATTTTTTCTTCACTTATGAAGCTCAGTTTGGCTGGATATGAAATTCTGGGTTGAAAGCTCTTTTCTTTATGGATGTTGAATATTGGCCCCCACTCTATTCTGGCTTGTACAGTCTCTGCCGAGAGATCTGCTGTGAATCTGATGGTCTTCCCTTTGTGGGTGACCCGACCTTTCTCTCTGGCTGCCCTTAGTATTTTCTCCTTCGTTTCAACCCTGGTGAATCTGACGATTATGTACCTTGGGGTTGCTCTTCTTGCGGAGTATCTTTGTGGTGTTCTCTGTATTTCCTGGAGTTGAGTATTGACCTGTCTTGCTAGGTTGGGGAAATTTTCCTGGATAATATCCTGAAGAGTATTTTCCAGCTTGGATTCATTCTCTTCGTCACATTCTGGTACACCTATCAAACGTAGGTTGGGTCTCTTCACATAGTCCCACATTTCTTGGAGATTTGGTTCATTCCTTTTTGTACTTTTTTCTTTAATCTTGGTTTCTCGTTTTATTTCATTGAGTTGATCTTCAACTTTTGATATTCTTTCTTCTGCTTGGTCCATTCGGCTGTTGAAACTTGTGCATGCTTCACGAAGTTCTCGTGTTGTGTTTTTCAGCTCCTTCAATTGATTCATATTCCTCTCTAAGTTGTCCATTCTTGTTATCAATTCCTCAAATCTTTTTTCTAATCTTTTTTCAAGGTTCTTATTTTCTTTGCACTGGTTTAGTACATGTTTGTTTAGCTCACTGAAGTTTGTCATTATCCACTTTCTGAAGTCTGATTCCATCATTTTGTCACACTCATTCTTCGTCCAGCTTTGTTCCCTTGCTGGTGAAGAGTTTTGGTCCTTATTTGGAGGTGAGGTGTTTTGGTTTCGGGTGCTTTCCTCCTTTTTGCGCTGGTTTCTTCCCATCTTTATGGATTTATCCACCTGTCGTCTTTGTAGTTGCTGATTTTTCAATTGGGTCTCTGTGTGGACGCTGAGATTGTTGATGATGAAGTAATTCTGTTACTTAGTTTTCCCTCTAATGGTCTATTCCCTCTGCTGTATGAGTGCTGAGGTCCACTCCAGGCCCTGCTTGTCTGGGGTATATCTGCAGCAGCTGTGGAACAGTGAGGGATGATATCAGTTTCTTCTTCTGCTTTCCTTGTTCCAGAATAATGCCAGCCAAATGTCAGTCTGATTAGTCCTTTTCTGGGGTGACTCCTTGGATATACAGGGGTCAGGGAGTTGTTTGAGGATACAGTCTGTGCTTTATAGGAGCTCCAGTGCTGAGCTGTGAGCTCCGTTGTTCATTCAGGGTTGTTGGGAGGTTGTTTATGTCTGCTGCAATAGAACTCATAAAACACCACCTTTCCCCCCCCTTAGATGCTCTGTCTCAGGGATTTGGGGCTTTCTTTATGAGTATCTGTTGCATTGTCCTGCCCCACTAGGCGGCAGTCTATTCACTATTTGCCTGCCGGGGCTCTGACCTGCTAGCACGGGTCTGCCCTGTTGCTGCTGGGCTCCCTTCTGCTGTGGAGTGCGGAGTCTCTCTGTTATGGCAGGTTGCCTCGGCAACGGCAGGCTGCGTCAGTCCTGGGCGGCACTTCAGTGGGGGTGGACTGCGTCAGCAATGGTGGACACCCCTCCCTCACCGGGCTGCCCCGTCCTAGATGTCCGCAGCAAAACTCTCAGCCCCAAGCACCTCCAGTCACCGCCCTGCTTGTCCCCGTGAATGTGAGACCCGCCGAGCCCGATCACCCAGCTCCCTGCCTCAGAGTCCGTCCTCTCTCTCTCTCTCTTCCTCTCCCCAAGCTGAAAGGTCGACTCTCTCACTGGCGCCCCAGTAGCCTGCCGATAGGGCACTGGGATCCGTGCGATCTCCCGTGCCGCTGCCCACTACCCTGGCTCCGATCACGCTTCCAAGGAAACTCCTGGTCTGGCTCATTGTCCAAGTCCCGTTCAATCAGATGAACATGCCAATCTGCCCTTCCAAATCTCAGATTGCCGGTTTAACAGGGCACCCAGACCAGTGAGTTCCTCGCCAGGTCCCGCTGCAGCGCTGGCCGAAGAGGCGTTGGGAGCCAGCTGCGTTAGCCAGCTGCACTAGCCTCCCGTGTCTCTCCCACACCTGGGACTTTCAACACTCTGTGGACATAAAAGGAACATCCGAGAATGCGGCTAGGACTCACCCTCTGTGCCTTTACTGAGAGCTGCAATCCTGAGTCGCCTCTACGACACCATCTTGCCTCCTCCCCCTCACATTCGTGCATTTTTTACTAAGGATTCGAGTCAGTGGCCATATGAAATGGAATCCTGACTAATGCACACATACATAGTATCTACTGTGGCTATGCATGATTGTCCAAATGAAATAGACTCCTGGTTATTCCACGTTATTTACCGAGGCTCTGAATGAACATCCATCAAAAATAGACTCCAAATTATTCTCCAGGTATTTATTATTCAGTGAGACTCAGCAGATTTGGCCATATTAATTAGATTCTTTACTATATCAAGGGTCTCTCTTATTCACTGAGGCTCTGAATCTGTGTCTATATGACATAAACTCCTGACTACACCACATTATTCAGTGACACTCTGAATGAGAGGCCGCATGAAAAAGTCTCCTGAGTATTCTACAGGTGTGCATTACTTAGTGAGACTCTGATTGTGGGGATAAAATTAAATCCTGAATATTTTTCCATTTGTGTACATTTATTGAGACTCTCAACGAGTGGCCATAAGAAAGAGACTTCTGACTATTCCATAGGTGTGCATTATTGAATGACTGTCTGGATTAGTGGCCATAAAAAATAGACTCCAAACGATATAACAAGTGTGCAATATTCAGTGAGGCTCTGAAAGAGGGGCCATATGAAACGGACTTTTAATTACTCCATGTTTTCATTATTCACTGTTTGTCTTAATGGGGAGCCGTATCACATAGACTCCTCATTATTCTCCCTGTGTGCATTATTCAAACAGGTTATGTGTGAGTGTCCATACCAAATAAACTTCTGACACTCCCCCAGGTGTCCATTACTCAGCAATACCCGGAATTAGAGTTCATATAAAACAGACTCCTGAATATCACCCAGGTGTGTATCATTCAGGAAGACCCTTAATTCGTGGATATCTTAAACAGCCTTCTGATTCCTCCATAGAAGTTTATTATTCACTGAAACTTTGAATGAGAGGCCTGACTTTTAAATAGACACCTGACTAATGCTCCATTGTGAATTATTCAATAAGTTTCTAAATGAGTGATAGTATGAAATAGAATCATAAGGATTCCCCAAGTGAGTATCATTCAGGGAGGCACAGAATGAGTGGCCATATAAAAAATGCTCAACTATTACCCTCTTGTGGATTACTCACTGAGGCTCTAAATATGTGGCTAAATGATGTAGACACTTAACTGTTTTCCAGGCTTTTATTACTAATTGAGTCTGTGATTAAGTGAGCACAAAAAAGAGTCTCAGGTGTATCGCCCAGGTTTTCATTACTTACAGAGACTCTGAATGTGTAGCCATTTGAAGTATTCCCTTGAGTGTTTCTGAGGAAAGTATTTTTCACAGAGGCTCTGAATGAGTGAACATGTGAAAGAGATTTTTGACTTATCAGATATACATATAATTCACTAAAACCTTGAAAGAGAGGATTGATAAAATAGACCCCATTTTTCTCCACAGGTGTGTTTTATTCTTTTACGCTACAAACCAATTTCATTTGAAATATACAAGTGATTATTCTGCACATGTGCATTATTCAAAGAGGTTCTGTGTGAGTGTTTATATCAAATAGTCTCCTGACCCTCACATATGTGTATGTCATTCACAAAGCTGCTTAATTTGGGTCTACTTTAAATAGGGTCTTCTTTTCTCCACAGCTGTTTTTTATGCACTAAAGCTCTGAATTATAGGCTAAATGAAATAGACTCCTTAGTATTGCCCCATTGTGCATTATTCGGTAATTCTGTGATTGAGTGGCCGTATAACCTGGACTCTGACTATTAACAAGGTGTGTATTGTATTCTTTTGGGGGTTTCTGAATGAGTGACCACATAGAATAGACTCCTTACTTTATCCTCTTGACTATTTCTTAGCTCTTCGCTTTTCATTGAGACTGTGGGTGTACGGTCATACCAAATATTCTCTAGTCTGTTCCCCAGGTTTGACTTTTGCAGTGAGACTCTGAATAAGTGTCTATATATAACAGATTTTTGAGTTTTTTTCAGATATATAAGATTCTTCACTGAGGATTTGAATAAGTGGCCATTTGAAATACACCCCTGACATATCCATTTGTCTGTATTATTCTGTGAGGCTCTGAATGAGTGGCCATAATATAGAGACTCCTGAATACTCTTTAGGCTTGCGTTTTTACATTCGGCTCTAAATGAGTGGTTATACGAAATAGAATCCTGACTTTCCCCCAGGTGTGTGTTATTCAGTTAGGCTCTGAATATGTGGCTATATAAAATAGAATTCTGACTACAATACAGGCATTCCTTTTTTAATGAAGAACTGAAATAGATGCCACATGTAATAGCATATTTAATATTCCTCAGGTATGAATTATTCACTGAGGCTCTTAAACTTTGGCCATATAAAAATGTTTTCTGTCTAGGCCACAGGCGTGTATTTTTGAGTCTGACTATAAGTATTTGGGCATATGGAATAGACTAGTGACCATTCTATAGTTGTGTATTACTCACACAGGCTTTGATTTTTTGGCCATATAAAATAGACTGGTGTCTATTCCACAAGTGTGAATTATTCCCTGAGGTAGTAAATGAGAGGCTATAAAAGTAGACTCTTAACACTTCCCAAGGTTTCTGTTGCTCAGTGAGGCTCTTCTTGTGAAATCATATGAAACAGGATGCTGTCTCTCTTTAATATTTGTATTATTCAGTGAATCTCTGAATGAGTTGCACTATAAAATAGACTGCTGAGTACTTTACATTTGTGCATTATTTACTGAGGTTACGAGTCAGTGGCCATATGAAATGGAATCCTGACTAATCCACACGTACATATTATTCACTGAGGCTATGAATGAGTGTCCAAATGAAACAGACTCCTTTCTACTCCACATTATGTACCGAGGCTCTGAATGAACCTCCATCGAAAATAGACTCCAAATTATTTTCCAGGTTTGTATTATTCAGTAAGGCTCATCAGAGTTGGCCATGTTAATTAGACTCTTTACTATATTAAGGGTCTCTCTTATTCCCTGAGGTTCTGAATCTCTGTCTACTTGACATAGACTCCTGACTACAACACATTATTCAGTGACACTCCGAATGAGAGGCCACATGAAAAAGTCTTTTGACTATTCCACAGGTGTGCATTACCTAGTGAGACTCTGAATGAGGGGATAAAATTAAATCCTGAATATTTTTTCAGGTGTTAACATTTAGTGAGGCTCTCAATGAGTGGCCATAGGAAAGAGAATTCTGACTTTTCCACTGGTGTGCATTGTTCAGTGACTCTCTGGATTAGTGATCATGAAAAATAGACTCCAGATGATATCACAAGTGTGTAATAATCAGTTAGGCTCTGAAAGAGGGGCCATATGAAACGGGTTTCTTATTACTCCACATGTGCATCATTCATGGTTTGTCTGAATGAGGAGCCTTATGACATAGACGCCTCACTATTCTCCATGTTTGCATTATTCAAACAGTTTATGTATGTGTGTCTATACCAAATTAACTTCTGACACTCCCCCAGGTGTGTATGACTTAGCAATACCCGGAATTAGAGCTTATGAAAAAGAGACTCCTGACTATCACACAGGTGTGTATCAGTCAGGAAGGCACTTAATTCATGGATATCTTAAAGAGCCTCCTGATTTCTTAATAGAAGTTTATTATTCACTGAAACTTTGAATGAGAGGACTGACTATTAAATAGACACCTGACTATTGCTCCATTGTGAATTATTAAATAAGATTCTAAATGAGTGGCAATATGAAATAGAACCATGAGGATTCCAAAGGTGTGTATCATACAGGGAGGAAAAGAATGAGTGGCCATATAAAAAATGCTCGACTACTACCCTGGTGTGGATTACTCACTGAGGCTCGAAATGAGTGGCTACATGAAGTAGACACTTAACTCTTTTCCAGGTGTTGACTATTTAATGAGTCTCTGAGTAACTGGGCAAAAAACTGAGCCTCAGGTGTATTGCCCAGGTGTTCAGTACCCACAGAGAACCTGACTGTGTAGCTTTTTGAAGTAGACCCTTGACTGTTTCTATGGAAAGGACTATTCACAGAGGGTCTGAACGAGTGCACATGTGAAAGAGATTCCTGATTAATCAGATATACATATTATTGACTAAAACCCTGAAAGAGTGTCCTTATAAAATAGACCCCATTTTACTCCACAGGTGTGCATTATTCTTTTACCCTCCAAACGAATCACCATGTGAAATATACAAGTGATTATTCCACACATGTGCAGTATTCGACGAGGTTCTGTATGAGTGTTTATATCAAATGTCTCCTGACCCTCACATATGTGTATGTCATTCACGAAGCTGCTTAATTTGGGTCTACTTTAAATAGGGTCTTAATTCCTCCAGAGCTGTTTATTATGCAGTTAAGCTCTGAATGATAGGCTAAATGAAATAGACTCCTTACTATTGCCCCATTGTGCATTATTAAGTAATGCTGTGATTGATTGGCCATATAACCTGGATTCTGACTATTCCCAAGGTTTGTAATTTTTTGTGAGTTTCTGAATGAGTGACCACATAAAATAGACTCCTGACTATCCTCTTGACTATTTCTCAGCTCTGCAATTTTCACTGAGACGGTGGGGATATGGTCATATCAAATAGTCTCTAGTCTGTTCCCCAGGTGTGAATTATGCAGTGAGACTCTGAATAAGTGGCTATATATAATAGATTTCTGAGTATTTACCAGATATATTAGATTCTTCACTGAGGATTTGAGTAAGTGGCCATGGAAAATACACCCCTGACGTTTCCATAGTTCTGTATTATTCTGTGTGGCTCTGAATGTGTGGCCATAATATAGAGACTTGTGAATACTACTTATACTTCATATAGAGGCTATATGAAGCAGACTCCTATCACTTCCCCAGGTTTCTGTTACTCAGTGAGTCTCTTCCTGTGATAACATATGAAACAGGATGCTGTCTATCTTTAATATTTGTATTATTCAGTGAATCTCTGAATGAGTTTCCATATAAAATACACTGCTGAGTACTTTATATTTGTGCATTATTTACTGAGGTTACGAGTCATTGGCCATATGAAATGGAATCCTGACTAATCCACACGTGCATCTTATACACTAAGGCTATGAATGAGTGTCCAAATAAAATAGACTCCTGGCTACTCCACATTATTTACCAAGGCTCTGAATTAACGTCCATCTAATATAGACTCCAAATCATTCTCCAGGTATGTATTATTCAGTGAGGCTCAGCAGAGTTGACCATATTAATTAGACTCTTTACTATATAAAGCATCTCTCTTATTCACTGAGGCTCTGAATCTGTGTCTACATGGCATAGACTCCTGACTACACCACATTATTCAGTGACACTCCGAATGAGAGCCCACATGAAAAAGTATCCTGACTATTTCACAGGTGTGCATTACTTAGTGAGACTCTGAATGAGGGGATAAAAGTAAATCCTGAATATTTTTCATGTGTGTACATTTAGTGAGGCTCTCAATGAGTGGCCATAGGAAAGAGACTTCTGACAATGCCACAGGTGTGCATTATTCAGTGACTCTCTGGATTAGTGGCCATAGAAAATAGACTCCAGACAATATCACAAGTGTGTAATATTCAGTGAGGCGGTGAAAGAGGGGCCATATGAAACGGACATCTAATTATACCACATGTGCGTTATTCACTGTTTTTCTGAATGAGGAGCTGTATGATATAGACTTCTCATTATTCTCGATGTGTGCATTATTCAAACATGTTATGTATGAGTGTCCATAGAAAATAAATTTTGGAAACTCCCTTAGCTGTGGATAATTTAGCGATACCCAGAATAAGAGTTTATATAAAATAGAATCCTGACTATCTCCAAGGTGTGTATAATTCAAGAAGGCACTTAATTCATGGATACCTGAAAAAGCCTCCTGATTCCTCCATGGAAGTTTATTATTCACTGAAACTTTGTATGAGTGGCCTGACTATTAAATGGACACCTGACTATTCCTCCATTGTGAATTATTCAATAAGGTTCTAATTGAGTGTTAGTATGAAATACAATCAGGAAAACTCCCGAGGTGGGTATCATTCAGGGAGGCACAGAACGAGTGGCCACATAAAAAATGCTCGACTATTACCCTGGTGTGGATTACTCACTGAAGCTCTAAATGATTGGCTACATGAAGAAGACACTTAACCCTTCCCCAGGTGTTTATTATTGAATGAGTCTCTGAGTAAGTGGGCACAAATGGAGTCTTAGGTGTATTGTCCAGGTGTTCATTACTTACAGAGACTCTGAATGTGTATCCATTTGAAGTAGAACCTTAACTGTTTCTGAAGTATTATTCACAGAGGCTCTGAACGAGTGCCCATGTGAAAGAGATTCCCGACTCATCAGATATACATATGATTCACTAAAGCACTGAAAGAGTGGCCTTATAAAATAGAACCAATTTTACTCCACAGGTGTGCGTTATTCTTTTAACCACCAAACAAATCAGCATGTGAAATATGTAAGTGATTTTTCCACACATGTGCAGTATTCGAAGAGGTTCTGTATGAGAGTTTATATCAAATAGTTTCCTGACCCACACATATGTGTATGTCATTCATGAAGCTGCTTAATTTGGGTCTACTTTGAAAACGGTCTTCATTTTTCCTCAGCTGTTTATTATGCCCTTAAGCTCTGAATGATACACTAAATGAAATAGACTTCTTATTATTGCCCCATTCTGCATTATTCGGTAATGCTGTGATTGAGTGGCCATATGACCTGGACTCTGACTATTCCCCAGGTGTGTATTCTTTCATGAGATTCTGAATGAGTGACCACATAAGGTAGACTGCTGACCCTATCCTCTCGGCTATTTCTCAGCTCTGCATTTTTCACTGAGTCAGTGGGTGTCCAGTCATATCAAATAGTTTCTAGTCTGTTCCCCATGTGTGACTTATGCAGTGAGACTCTGAATAAGTCACTATATATAATAGATTACTGAGTATTTTCCAAATATATAAGATATTTCACTGAGGATTTGAATGAGTGGTGATGTGAAATACACCCCTGATGTTTTCATAGGTCTGTATTATTCTGTGAGGCTCTGAATGAGTGGCCATAATATAGAGACTCCTGAATATCCGTCGGCTTGTGCTTTTACATTCCTCTCTAAATAAGTGGCTATAGGAAATAGAATCCTGACTTTCCCCAAAGTGTACGTTATTCAGGTAGGCTCTGAATATGTGGCTGTACTAAATTAAATTCTGACTACAATAGAGGTGTTTCTTATTTAATGAAGCACTGAAATTGATGACACATGTAATAGCATACTAAATATTATTCAGGTATATATTATTAACTGAGGCTCTGAAACTATGGCCATATAAAAGTGTTTTCTCTCTAGAAAACAGGCATGTATTTCTGAGTCTGACTCTAAATATCTGGGCATACGGAATAGACTAGTGACTATTCCAAAGATGTGTATTACTCACACAGGCTTTGATTTTGTGGCCATATAAAATAGACTGGTGTCTATTCCACACAGGTACATTATTCCCTGATGTAGTAAATGAGAGGTTATATAAAGTGGACTCTTAACACTTCCCCAGGTTTCTGATACTCAGTGAGGCTCTTCCTGTGAGACCATATGAAACAGGATGCTGTCTGTCTTTAATATTTGTATTATTCAGTGAATCTCTGCATGAGTTGCTATATGAAATAGACTGCTGAGTACTTTACATTTGTGCATTATTTACTGAGTTTACGAGTCAGTGGCCATATGAAGTGGAATCCTGACTAATCCACACGTGCATATTATACACTGAGGCTATGAATGAGTGTCCAAATGAAATAGACTCCTGGCTACTCCACATTATTTACCGAGGGTATGAATGGACGTTCATCAAAAATAGTCTCCAAATTATTCACCACGTATGTATTATTCTGTGAGGCTCAACATAGTTGGCCATATTAATTAGACTCTTTACTACATCAAGGGTCCCTCTTATTCACTGAGGCTCTGAATCTGTGTCTACATGACATAGATTCCTGACTACACCACATTATTCAGTGACACTTTGAATGAGAGGCCACATGAAAAAGTCTCTTGACTATTCCACAGGTGTGCATTACTTAGTGAGACTCTCAATGATGGGATAAAAGTCAATCCTGAATATTTGCCAGGTGTGTACATTTAGTGAGTCTCTCAGCGAGTGGCCATAGGAAAGAGAATTCTGTTTATTCCACAGGTGTGAATTATTCAGTGACTCTCTGGATTAGTGAACACAAAAAATAAACTCCAGATGACATCACAATTGTGTAATATTCAGTGAGGCTGTGGAAGAGGGGCCATATAAAAAAAAACTTCTAATAACTCCATATGTGCATTATACACTGTTTGTCTTAATGAGGAGATATATGAAATTAACTCCTCATTATTCTCCATGTGTGCATTATTTCAAAAAGGTTATGTATGAGAGTCCATACCAAATAAACTCCTGACCCTCCCCCAAGTGTGTATTTCTCAGTGATACCCGGAATTAGAGTTCAAATAATACAGACTCCTTTCTATCACCCATGTTTGTATCATTCAGGAAGGCACTTAATTCGTGGATATCTTAAACAGCCTTTGGATTCTTCCAGAGAAGTTTTTTGTTCAGTGAAACTTTGAATGAGAAACCTGACAATCAAATAGACACCTGAATATTGTTCCATTGTGAATTATTCAATAAGGTTCTAAATGAGTGGTAGTATGAAGTAGAATCATAAGGATTGCCCAGGTGTGTATCATTCAGGGAGGCACAGAATGAGTGGCCATATGAAAAATGCTCGACTATTACCGTGGTGTGGATTACTCACTGAGGCTCTAATTGAGTGGCTACATGAAGTAGACACTTAACTATTCCCCAGGTGCTTCCTATTAAATGTGTCTTTGAGTAAGTGAGCATAGAAAAAGAGACTCAGGTGTATTTCCCAGGTGTTCATTACTTACACAGACTCTGAATGTTTAGCCCTTTGAAGTAGACCATTGACTGTTTCTGAGGAAAGTATTATTCACAGAGGCTTTTAACGAGTGCCCATGTGAAAGACATTCCTGATTTATTAGATATACATATTATTCACTTAAACACTGAAAGAGTGGCCTTATAAAATAGACTACATTTTATTCCACAGGTGTGTGTTATTCTTTTACCCTCCAAACGAATCACCATGTGAAATATAGAAGTGATTATTCCACACATGTGCAGTATTCGAAGAGGTTCTATATAAGTGTTTATATCAAATAGTCTCCTAACCCTCATATATGTGTATGTCATTCACGAAGCTGATTAAACTGGGGCTACTTAGAATAGGGTCTTCATTCCTCCAAAGCTGTTTTTATGCACTTAAGCTCTGAATAATAGGATAAATGAAATAGACTCCTTAATATTGCCTCATTGTGCATTATTCAGTAATGCTGTGATTGAGTGGCCATATGACTTGGACTCTGACTATTCCCGAGGTGTGTATTCATTCGGGAGTGTCTGAATGAGTGACCACATAAAATACACTCATGATTCTTTCCTACTGACTCTTTCTCAGCTATGCATTTTTCACTGAGATGGTGGGTGTACGGTCATATCAAATAGTCTCTAGTCTGTTCCCCAGGTGTGACTTATGCAGTGAGACTCTGAATAAGTGGCTATATATAATAGATTCCTGAGTATTTTCCAGATATATAAGATTCTTAACTGAGGATTTTAATAAGCGGCCATGTGAAATACACCCCTGACCTTTCCATGGGTCTTTATTATACTGTGAGGCTCTCAATGAGTGGCCATCATATAGAGACTCCTGAATTCTCCTCTATGCATGCGTTTTTACATTCCACTCTAAATAAGTGGCTGTATGAAATAGAATCCTGTCATTTCTCAAGGTGTATGTTATTCGGTTAGGCTGTGAATATGTGGCTGTACGAAATAGAATTCTGACTACAATATAGGTGTTCCTTACTTAATGAAGCACTGAAATGGATGTCACATGTAATAGCATGCCAAATATTCCTCAGTTATGTATTATTCACTGAGGCTATGAAATTTGGCAATATAAAATTATTTCCTGTCTAGACCACAGGTATGTATTTTTGAGTATGACCCTAAATATTTGGGCATATGGAACAGACTTGTGACTATTCCCAAGTTGTGCATTAGTCACACAGGCTTTGATTTTGTGGCCATATAAAATAGACTGGTGTCTATTACACACGTGTGCATTACTCCCTGAGGTAGTAAATGAGAGGCTATATAAAGTAGACTCCTAACAATTCCCCAGGTTTCTGTTACTCAGTAAGGCTCTTCTTGTGAGACCATATGAAACTGGTTGCTGTCTATCTTAAATATTTTTATTATTCAGCGAATCTCTGAATGAGTTGCTATATAAAATAGACTGCTGAGTACTTTACATTTGTGCATTAGTTACTGATGTTATGAGTCAGTGGCCATATGAAATGGAATCCTGACTAATCCACACGTGCATATTAACCACTGAGGCTATGAATGAGTGTCCAAATGAAATAGACTCCTGGCTACTCCACATTATTTACCGAGGCTCTAAATGAACGTCCATCGGAAATAGACTCCACATTATTCTCCAGGTATATATTATTCAGTGAGGCTAAGCAGAGTTGGCCATATCAATTAGACTCTTTACTATATCAAGGGTCTCTCTTATTCACTGAGGCTCTGAATCTGTGTCTACCTGACATAGACTCCTAACTACAGCACATTATTCAGTGACACTCCCAACGAGAGGCCACATGAAAAAGTCTACTGACTATTCCACTGGTGTGCATTACTTAGTGAGACTCTGAATGAGGGGATAAAAGTAAATCCTGAATATTTTTGAAGGTATGTACATTTTGTGAGGCTCTCAATGAGTGGCCATAGGAAAGAGACTTCTGAATATTCCACAGGTGTGCATTATTCAGTGACTCTCTAAATTAGTGGCAATAAAAAATAGAGTCCAGACGATATCACAAGTGTGTAATATTCAGTGATCCTGGGAAAGAGAAGCCATATGAAACAAACTTACAGTTACTCCACATGAGGATTATTCACTGTTTGTCTGAATGAGGAACCGTATGACATAGATTTCTGATTATTATGGATGTGTGCATTATTCAAACCGGTTATGTATGAGGGTCCATAATAAATAAACTCCTGACACTCCCCCAGGTGTGTATTACTCAGCGATACCCGGAATTAGATTTCATATAAAACAGATTCCGGACTATCATTTAGGTGAGTATCATTCAGGAAGGCAATTAATTCATGGATATCTTATACAGCCTCCTGACCCCTCCATAGAAATTTATTTATTTTTATTTTTATTTTTTAAATTTTTTGTTGCATTATAGGTTTTGGGGTACATATTCAGAATGTGCAAGGTAGTTGCATAGGTACAAACATGGCAGTGTTTTTTCTGCCTTCTTCCCCTTCACCCACACTTGGCATTTATCCCCAGGCTATCCCTCTCCAGCCTCCCCCACTGTCCCTCCCCCATTCCCCCCAATACACCCCAGTGTGTAGTAGACCCTCTTCCTGTGTCCATGTGTTCTCATTTTTCTCACCCACCTATAAGTGAGAATATGCGGTATTTCTTTTTCTGTTCTTGTGTCAGTTTGCTGAGAATGATGTTCTCCAGATTCATCCATATCCTTACAAAGAACACAAACTCATCAATTTGATTGCTGCATAATATTCCATGGTGTATATATGCCACATTTTCCCAGTCCAGTCTATCATCCATGGGCATTTGGGTTGGTTCCAGGTCTTTGCTATTGTAAACAGTGCTGCAATGAACATTCGTGGGCATGTGTCCTTATAGTAGAACGATTTATAGTCTTTCGGATAGATACCCAGTAATGGGATTCCTGGGTCAAATGGAATTTCTGTTTCTAGGTCCTTGAGGAATCACCACACTCTCTTCCACAATGGTTGAACTAATTTACACTCCCACCAACAGTGTAAGAGTGTTCCTCTTTCTCCACATCCTCTCCAGCATCTGTTGTCTCCAGATTTTTTAATGACCGCCATTCTAACTGGCATGAGATGGTATCTCAATGTGGTTTTGATTTACATCTCTCTAATGACCAGTGATGATGAGCACTTTTTTTATGTGTTTGTTGGCCTCATGTATGTCTTCTTTTGTAAAGTGTCTGTTCATATCCTCTGCCTATTTTTGAATGGGCTTGTTTGTTTTCTTCCTGTAAATCTGTTTGAGTTCTTTGTAAATTCTGGATATCAGCCCTTTGTCAGATGGGTAAACTGCAAAGATTTTTTCCCATTCCGATGGTTGCTGATTCACTCTAGTGACTGTTTCTTTTGCCGCGCAGAAGCTGTGGAGTTTGATCAGGTCCCATTTGTCTATTTTGGCTTCTGTTGCCAATGCTTTTTGTGTTTTGGTCATGAAGTCCTTGCCTACTCCTATGTCCTGAATGGTTTTGCCTTGATTTTCTTCTAGGGTTTTGATGGTGTCAGGTCTTATGTTTAAGTCTTTAATCCATCTGGAGTTAATTTTAGTGTAAGGTGTCTGGAAGGGGTCCAGTTTCTGCTTTCTGCACATGGCTAGCCAGTTTGCCCAACACCATTTATTAAATAGGGAATCATTTCCCCATTGCTTGTTTTTGTCTGGTTTATCACAAATATTATGGTTGTAGATATGTTGTGTTACCTCGGAGGCTTCTTTTCTGTTCCATTGGTCTATATCTCTGTTTTGGTACGAGTACCATGTTGTTTTGATTACTGTAGCCTTGTAGTATAGTTTGAAGTCTGGTAGTGTGATGCCTCCCGCAGTGTTCTTTTTGCTTATAATTGACTTGTCTATGCGGACTCTCTTTTGGTTCCATATAAAATTCATGGTGTTTTTTTTTAGTTCTGTGAAGAAATTCAATGGTAGTTTGATGGGGATAGCATTGATTGTGTAAATTACTTTGGGCAGTATAGCCATTTTCACGATATTGATTCTTCCTAACCACGAACATGGAATGTTTCTCCATCTGTTTGTGTCCTCTCTTATTTCGTTGAGCAGTAGTTTGTTGTTTTTCTTGAAGAGGTCCCTTACATTCCTTGTGAGTTGTATTCCTAGGTATTTTATTTCCTTTGTAGCAATTGTGAATGGCAGTTTGTTCTTGATTTGGTTCTCTTTAAGTCTGTTATTAGTGTATAGGAATGTTTGTGATTTTTGCACATTGATTTTATATCCTGAGACTTTGCTGAAGTTGCTTATCCGTTTCAGGAGCTTTTGGGCTGAGGTGATGGGTTCTTCTAAGTATACTACCATGCCGTCTGCAAATAAAGACAATTTGGCTTCCACCTTTCAAATTTGAATACTTTTCATTTCTTTTTCTTGCCTGATTGCTCTGGCTAGAACTTCTAGTACTATGTTGAATAGGAGTGGTGAGAGAGGACATCCTTGTCTAGCGCCAGATTTCAGAGGGAATGCTTTTTGTGTTTGCCCATTCAGTATGATATTGGCTGTTGGTTTCTCATAAATTGATTTTATTACTTTGAGATATGTTCCATCAATACCGAGTTTATTGAGGGCTTTTAGAATAAAGGGCTGTTGAATTTTGTCAAATGCCTTCTCTACGACGATTGAGATAATCATGTGGTTTTTGTTTTTGCTTCTCTTTATGTGGTGAATTACATTCATAGATTTGCGTATGTTGAACCAGCCTTGCATCCCCGGGATGAATCCTACTTGATCATGATGGATTTTATGTGCTGTTGCAATCAGTTTGCCAGTATTTTATTGAAGATTTTTGCATCTATGTTCATCATGGATATTGGCCTGAAGTTTTATTTTCTTGTTGGTCTCTGCCAGGTTTCAGTATCAGGATGATTTTGGTCTCATAAAATAATTTGGGAAGGGTTCCCTTTTTTGAAATATTTGGAATAGTTTCAGAATGAATGGTACTAGATCCTCTTTGTGTATCTGGTAGAATTCGGCTGTGAACCCATCTGGACCTGGGCTTTTTTGTGTGGTAGGTTCTTAATTGCTGCCTCAACTTCAGACCTTGTTATTGGTCTCTTTATAGTTTCAGCTTCCTCCTGGTTTAGGCTTGGGAGGACACAGGCGTCCAGGAATTTATACTTTTTTTCCTTTACTAGTTTATGTGCATAGAGTTGTTTGTAGTATTTTCTGATGATGGTTTGAATTTCTGTTGAATCTGTGGTGATTGCTCCTTTATCGTTTTTTATTGCATCTATTTGGTTGTTCTCTCTTTTCTTTTTTATCAGTCTGGCTAGTGGTCTGCCTATTTTGTTGATCTTTTCAAAACACAAGCTCTAGAATTTGTTGATATGTTGAAGGGTTTTTGTCGTCTCTCTCTCCTTCAGTTCTGCTCTGATCTTAGTTATTTCTTGCCTTCGGCTAGGTTTTAAGCTTTTTTTGATCTTGCTTCTCTAGCTCTTTCACTTTTGACGATAGGGTGACCATTTTGATTCTCCCCACTCTTCTCATGTGGGCACTTATTGCTATATATTTTCCTCTACAGACTGCTTTAAATGTGTCCCAGAGATTCTGGTACGTTGTGTCTTCATTCTCGTGCGTTTTGAAGAATTTCTTTATATCTGCCTTCATTTCATTGTTTATCCAATCAACATTCAAGAGCCAGTTGTTCAGTTCCCATGAAGCTGTGCGGTTCTGAGTTATTTTCTGAATTCTGAGTTCCAACTTCATTGCCCTATGGTCTGAGGGACTGTTTGTTATGATTTCCGTTGTTTTGCATTTGCTGAGGAGTGCTTTACTTCCAATTATGTGGTCAATTTTGGAGTAGGTGTGATGTGGTGCTGAGAAGAATGTATATTGTGTAGATTTGGGGTGGAGAGTTCTGTAAATATCTCTCAGGTTTGCTTGTTCCAGGTCTGAGTTCAAGTCCTGGATATCCTTGTTAATTTTCTGTCCAGTTGATCTGTCTGATATTGACAGTGGAGTGTTAAAGTCTCCAAATATTATTGTGTGGGAGTCTATGTCTTTTTGTAAGTCATTAAGAACTTGCCTTATATATGGGGGTGCTCCTGCATTGGGTCTATATATATTTAGAATCGTTAGCTCTTCTCGTTGTATGGATCCTTTTACCATTATGTAATGACCTCCTTTGTCCCTTTTGATCTTTGTTGCTTTAAAGTCCATTTTATCGGAGACGAGAATTGCAACTCCTGCTTCTTTTGCTCTCCATTTGCTTGGTAAATCTTCCTCCATCCCTTTATTTTGAGCCTTTGTGTATCCTTGCATGAGAGGTGGGTTTCCTGGATACAGCACACAGACGGGTTTTGGCTTTTTATCCAATTTGCCAGTCTGTGTCTTTTGATTGGTGCATTTAGCCCATTTACATTTAGGGTTAATATTGTTATGTGTGAATTTGAAACTGCCATTTTTATGCCAGCTGGCTGTTTTGCCTATTGGTTCATGTAGATTCTTTATTTTGTTGATGCTCTTTAGCATTTGGTATGCTTCTTGGATGGGTAGTACTGGTTGTATCTTTCTATGTGTAGTGCCTCTTTCAGGAGCTCTTGTAAAGTAGGCCTAGTGGTGACAAAATCTCTGAGTACTTGCTTGTTCATGAAGGATTTTATTTTTCCTTCACTTATGAATCTCAGTTTGGCTGGATATGAAATTCTGGGTTGAAAAATCTTTTCCTTAGGGATGTTGAATATTGGCCCTCACTCTCTTCTGGCTTGTAGAGTCTCTGCCGAGAGATCTGCTGTGAGTCTGACGAGCTTCACTTTGTGGGTGACCCGACCTTTCTCTCTGGCTGCCCTTAGTATTTTCTCCTTCATTTAAACCCTGGTGAATCTGATGATTATGTGCCTTTGGGTTGCTCTTCTTGCAGAATATATTTGTGGTGTTCTCTGTATTTCCTGAAGTTGAGTATTGACCTGTCTTTCTAGGTTCGGGAAATTTTCCGGGATAATATCTTGAAGAGTGTTTTCCAGCTTGGATCCATTCTCTTCATCACATTCTGGTACCCCTATCAAACGTAGGTTGGGTCTCTTCACATAGTACCAAATTTCTTGGAGATTTTGTTCATTCCTTTTTGCACTTTTTTTTTTGATCGTGGTTTCTCGTTTTATTTCATTGAGTTGATCTTCGACTTCTGATATTCTTTCTTCTGCTTGGTCATTTCAGCTGTTTAAACTTGTGCATGCTTCGCGAAATTCTCATGTTGTGTTTTTCAGCTTCTTCAATTCATTCATATTCCTCTCTATGTTCTCCATTCTTGTTATCATTTTCTCGAATCATTTTTCAAATCTTTTTTCAAGGTTCTTAGTTTCTTTGCCCTGATTTAGAATAGGTTGTTTTATCTCACTGAAGTTTCTCATTATCCACTTTCTGAAGTCTTATTCCGTCATTTTGTCACACTCATTCTCCGTCCAGCTTTGTTCCCTTGCTGGTGACGAGTTTTGGTCCTTTGTAGGAGGTGAAGTGTTTTGTTTTGGCGTGTTTTCCTCCTTTTTGCGCTGGTTTCTTCCCATCTTTATGGATTTATCCACCTGTCATCTTAGTAGTTGCTGATTTTTCAATTGGGTCTCTGTGTGGACACCCAGGTTGTTGATGATGAGGTATTTCTGTTACTTAGTTTTCCTTGTAATGGTCTAGCCCCTCTGCTGTATGAGTTCTGTGTTCCACTCCAGGCCCTGCTTGTCTGGGGTACACCTGTGGCAGCTGTGGAACAGTGAGCGATGCTACCATTTTCTTCTTCTGCTATCTCTGTTTCAGAATGATGCCCGCCAAATGTCAGCCTTATTAGTCCTTTTTTGGGGTGATGGCTCTTTGGATATACAAGGGTCAGGGAGCTGCTTGAGGAGATGGTCTGTTCTTTATAGGAGCTCCAGTGCTGAGATGTGAGATCCGTTGTTCATTCAGCGTTGCTGGGAGAATGTGTTTATATCTGCTGCAATTGAACTCATAAAACCCCCCCTTTTTTTCTCCTTATATGCTCTGTCTCAGGGATTTGGGGCTTTCTTTATGAGTATCTGTTGCACTGTCTTGCCCAGGTAGGTGGCAGTCTATTCACTATTTTCCTGCCAGGGCTCCACCCTACTAGCGTGGGTCTGCCCTGTTGCTGCCAGGCTCTGTTCTGCTGTGGCTTGCTCCACCCTGCTGTGGCTTTCCCCGCCCTGCTGGTGGAGTCTCTCTGTTATGGCAGGTTGCCATGGCAACAGCAGGCTGCGTCAGCCCTGGGCGGTACTTCAGTAGGGGAAGATTGCATCAGTAGTGGCAGACACACCTCCCGCACCAGGCTGCACCGTCCTAGATGCTGGCAGCAAAACTCTCAGCCCTGAGCACCTCCAATCGCTGCCCTGCTTGTCGCCGTCACGGTGGGACCCGCTGAGCCCGATCACCCAGCTCTCTGCCTCAGAGTCCATCCTCTCTCTCTCCCTCTTCCTCTCCCCAAGCTGAACGGTTGACACTCTCACTGGTGCCCCTTTAGCCTGCTGATAAAACACTGGGATCCATGCAATCTCCCTTGCTGCTGCCCACTGCATCGGCTCAGATTAGGTTTCCCAGGAATCTCCTGGTCTGGCTCATTGTCTAAGTCCCATTCAATCACATGGACATGCCAATCTGCCCTTCCAAATCTCAGATTGCCGGTTTAACAGGGCACCCGGACCAGTGAGTTTTGTGCCCTGTGCCGCTGCGCTATGGAACCGGCCGAAGCAGTCACTCAAGCAGGCTGTGCTAGCATCCCATGTCTCTTCCACACCTGGGACTTTGAACATTCTGTGGGCAAAAATGTTCTGTCTGAGAATGCGGCTAGGACTCACCCTCTGCACCTTCACTGAGAGCTGCAATCTGGAGTCGCCTCTATGACGCCATCTTGGAAGTCCAGAAATTTATTATTGGACTTTGAATGAGACACTGAAACTTTGAATGAGAGGCCTGACTATTAAATAGACACCTGACTATTGCTCCATTGTGAATTATTCAATAAGGTTCTAAATGAGTGGTAGTATGAAATAGAATCATAAGGATTTCCCAGGTGTGCATCATTCAGAAAGGCACAGAATGAGTGGCCATATAAGAAATTCTCAACTATTACCCTGGTGTGGATTACTCACTGAGACTCTAAATGAGTGGCTACATGAAGTAGATACTTAACTCTTCCCCAGGTGTTTATTATTGAATGAGTCTCTGAGTAAGTGGGCACAAAAAAGTGTATCAGGTGTATTGTCCAGGTGTTCATTACTTACAGAGACTCTGAATGTGTAGCCATTTGAAGTAGACACTTGACAGTTTCTGAGGAAAGTATTATTCACAGAGGCTCTGAATGAGTGCCCATGTAAAAGACATCCCTGACTTATCAGATATATATATATTATTCACAAAAAAACACTGAAAGAGTGGCCTTATATAATAGAACCCATTTTACTCCACAGGTGTGTGTTATTCTTTTACCCTCCAAACGAATCACCATGTGAAATATACAAGTGATTATTCCACACATGTGCAGTATTCAAAGTGGCTCTGTATGAGTGTTTATATCAAATAGTCTCCTGATCATCATGTATGTGTATGTCATTCACGAAGCTGTTTAATTTGTGCCTACTTTAAATAGGGTCTTCATTTCTCCACAGCTATTTATTATGCACTTAAGCTCTGAATGATAGGCTAAATGAAATAGACTCCTTACTATTGCTGCATTGTGCATTATTTGGTAATGCTGTGATTGAGTGGCCATATGACTTGGACCCTGACTATTTCCTAGGTGTGTATTCTTTCGGGAGTTTCTGAATGAGCGACCACATAAAATAGACTCCTGACTCTAACACCTTGACTATTTCTCAGCTCTGCAATTTTCACTGGGATGGTGGTTTTATGGTTATGTCAAATAGTCTCTAGTCTGTTCTCCCGATGTGACCTGTGCACTGACACTCTGAATAAGTGGCTATATATAATATATTCCTGAGTATTTTCCACATATATAAGATTCTTCACTGAGGATTTAAATAAGTGGCCATGTGAAATACACCCCGGACGTTTCCATAGTTCTGTATTATTCCGTGAGGCTCTGAATGATTGGCCATAATATAGAGAATTTCAAATTCTCCATAGGCTTGCGTTTTTATATTCGGATCTAAATGGGTGGCTATAAGAAATAGAATTCTGACTTTCCACAAGTCACATGTTATTCAGTTAGGCTCTGAATATATGGCTATACCAAATAGAATTCTGACTACAATACAAGTGTTTCTTATTTAATGAAGCACTGAAATAGATGCCACAAGTAATAGCATACTAAATATTCCTCAGGTATGTATTATTTTCTGAGGCTCTGAAACTTTCGCCATATAAAATTGTTACCTGTCTAAACCACAGGTGTGTAATTTTGAGTCTGACTCTCAATATTTGGTCATATGGAATAGACTAGTGACTATTATAAAGTGGTGTATTACTCACACAGTCTTTGATTTTGTGGTCATATAAAATAGACTAGTGTCTTTTCCATACGTGTGCATTATTCCCTGAGGTAGTAAATGAAAGGCTATATAAGGTAGACTCCTAACACTTCCCCAGGTTTCTGTTACTCAGTGAGGCTCTTGTGAGATCATATAAAACAGGATGCTTTCTATCTTTAATATTTGTATTATTCAGTGAATTTTTGAATGAGTTGCTATATAAAATAAACTGCTGAGTACTTTACATTCGTGCATTATTTACTGAGGAATCGAGTCAGTGGCTATATGAGATTAAATCCTGTGTAATCCAAATGTGTGTATTATCTACTGAGGCTATGAATGTGTGTTCAAATAAAAAAGATTCCTGGCGACTGCCGACTATTTACCGAGGCTCTGAATGAAAGTCAATAGAAAATAGACTCCAAATTATTCTCCATGTATGTATTATTCAGTGACACTCAGCAGATATGGCCATGTTAATTAGATTCTTTACTATATCAAGTGTCTCTCTTATTCACTGAATCTCTGAATCTGTGTCTATATGACAAAGACTCCTGACTACAGCACATTATTCAGTGAAACTCTGAAAGAGAGGCCACATGAGGAAGTCTCCTGACTCTTCCACAGGTTTTCATTACTTAGTGACACTCTGAATGAGGGGATAAAAGTACATCCTTAATAATTTTCCAGGTGTGTACATTTAGTGAAGCTCTCAATGAGTGGCCATAGGAAAGAAACTTCTGACTATTCCACAGGTGTGCATTATTCAGTGACTCCCTGGATTAGTGGCCATAAAAAATAGACTCCAGACGATATCTTAAGTGTGTAATATTCAGTGAGGCGGTGAAATATAGGCCATATGAAACGGACTTTTATTTTCTCCATTTGTGCGTTATTCACTGTTTGTTTGAATGTGGAGCCATATGAAAGAGACATTTAATTTTTCTCCATGTGTGCATTATTCAAACAGATTATGTGTTAGTGTCCATACCAAATAAACTTCTGACACTCCCCCAGGTGTGCTTTACTCAGTGATACCCAGAATTAGAGTTCATATAAAATAGAATCCTGACTATCACCCATGTGTGTATCATTCAGGAAGACACTTATTTTGTGGATATCTGAAACAGCCTCCTGATTCCTCCATAGAAGTTTATTATTCACTGAAACTTTGAATGACAGGTCTGACTATAAAATAGACACCTGACTATTGCTCCATTGTGAATTATTCAATAAGGGTCTAAATGAGCGGTACTATGAAACAGAATCTTGAGGATTCCCCAGGTGTGTATCATTAAGGGAGGCACAGAATGAGTGGCCATATAAAAAATGCTGGAATATTACCCTCGTATGAATTACTCACTGAGGCACTAAATGTGTGGCTAAATGAAGTAGATACTTAACTCTTTCCCACGTGTTTATTACTAACTGAGTCTGTGATTAAGTGGGCACAAAAAAGAGTTTCAGGTGTATTTCCCAGGTGTTCATTCTTACAGAGACTCTGAATGTGCAGCCATTTGAAGCAGACCCTTGACTATTTCTGAGGAAAGTATTATTCACAGAGGCTCTGAACGAGTGCTCATGTGAAAGATATTCCTAACTTATCAGATACACATATAATTCAGAAAATCCCTGAAAGAGTGGCCTTATAAAATATACCCCATTTTACTCCACAGGTGTACGTTATTCTTTTACCCTCCAAACGAAACACCATGTGAAATATACACGTGATTATTCCACACATGTGCAGTATTCGAAGAGGTTCTTTATCAGTGTTTATATCAAATAGTTTCCTGACCCTCACATATGTGTATGTCATTCACGAAGCTGCTAAATTTGGGACTATTTTGAATAGGGTCTTCATTTCTCCACAGCTGCTTATTATGCACTTAAGCTCTGAATGATAGGCTACATTAAATAGACTCCTTACTATTGCCCCATTGTGCATTATTTGGTAATGCTGTGATTGAGTGGCCATATGACCTGGACTCTGATTATTCCGGAGGTGTGTATTTTTTTAGGAGTTTCTGATTGAGTGACCACATAAAATAGACTCCTGACTTTATCCTCTTGACTATTTCGCAGCTCTGCATTTTTCACTGAGATGGTGGGTGTCTGGTCATATCAAATATTCTCTAGTCTGTTCCCAAGGTGTGACTTATTCAGTGAGACTCTGAATAAGTGGCTACATATAATAGATTCACGAATATTTTCCAGATATACACGATTCTTCATTGAGTATATGAATAAGTGGCCATGAGACATACACCCCTGTCGTTTCCATAGGTCTGTATTATTCTGTGAGGCTCTGAATGAGTGGCCATAATATAGAGACTCCTGAATAGTCTTTAGGCTTCTGTTTTACATTCGGCCCTAAATGAGTGGCTATACAAAATAGAATCCTGACATTCCGCAAGGTTTACGTTATTCAGTTAGGCTCTGAATATGTGGCTCTACACAATAGAATTCAGACTACAACAAAGGAGTTCCTTATTTCATAAAGCACTGAAATAGATGCCACATGTGATAGCATACAATATAATCCTCAGGTATGTATTATTCTCTCAGGCTCTGAAACTTTGTCCATATAAAATTGTTTCCTGTATAGAACACAGGCGTGTATTTTTGAGTCTGACTAAATATTTGGCCATATGGAATAGACTAGTGACTATTCCAAAGTTGTGTATTACTCACACAGGCTTTGATTTTGTGGCCATATAAAATGCACTGGTGTCTATTCTACACGTGTTCATTATTCCCGTAGGTAGTAAATGAGAGGCTATATAAAGTAGACTCCTAACACTTCCCCAGGTTTCTGTTACTCAGTGAGGCTTTTCTTGTGAGACCATATGGAACAGAATGCTGTCTATCTTTAATATTTGTATTATTCAGTGAATCTGTGAATGAGTTGCTATATAAAAGAGACTGCTGAGTATTTTACAATTGTGCATTATTTACTGAGCTTAAGAGTCCGTGGACACATGTAATGGAATTCTGACTAATCCACACATGCATGTTATCCACTGAGGCTATGAGTGAGTGTCCAAATGAAATAGACTCCTGGCTACTCCACATTATTTACCGATGCTCTGAATGAACGTCCATCAAAAATAGACTCCAAATTATTCTCCATGTATGTATTATTCAGTGAGGCTCAGCAGAGTTGGCCATATTAATTAGACTCTTTACTATATCAAGGGTCTCTCTTATTCACTGAGCCTCTGAATCTGTGTCTACATGACATAAACTCCTGACTACACCACATTATTCAGTGACACTCTGAATCAGAGGCCACATGAAAAAGTCTCCTGACTATTCCACAGGTGTGTGTTATGTAATGAGACTCTGAATGTGGGGAATAAAGTAAATCCTGAATATTTTTTCATGTGTGTACATTTAGTGAGGCTCTCAACGAGTGGCCACAGGAAAGAGACTTCTGACTATTCCACAGGTGTTCATTATTCAGTAACTCCCTGGATTAGTGGTCATAAAAAATAGACTTCAGACGATATCACAAGTTTGTAATATTCAGTTAGGCTCCAAAAGAGGGGCCATATGAATCGGACTACTAATTAGTCCATATGTGCATTATTCAGTGTTTGTCTGAATGAGGAGCTGTATCACATAGACTACCAATTATTCTCCATGTGTGCATTATTCAAACATGTTATGTATGAGTGTCCATACCATATAAACTCCTGACAGTCCCCCAGGTGTGTATTACTCAGAGATGCCCGGAATTCGAGTTCATATAAAATAGACTCCTGAGAGAGAGATCCAAGATAGCTGATCGCTAACAGCTCGGGATTGTAGCTCCCAGTGAAAGCTCAGAAAACGTGAGGATGCCACATTTTCAGAGGATTTTTCATCACCCACGGACCAGAAGATTTCCAGTGGAGGAGCCCCGCGGGTCGCCAGCGCAGCTTCTGTGGCCATTGCAGCGGTTTTGTCGTCGCCTCGGCACGGCAGCTCTTCGTGTACAGTGAGTGGGACTGGTTCCCCTATTGACTGGTGTTTGGAGCTCCATGAAGACAGAGCCACTTGTTGCGGACTCAAGAAGGAAGCCAGACCAGAGATTCCCAGGCAGAAGTGTACCATCAGTCTTATCGCTGCTGTTTTGTCCAGTGCAGTCTGTTGCTCGGATTCCAGCACTGGGAATCAATAAATTGGACATCCTCTCAGGAACTTAATCATAAAGGCGCTAATTGTAAAGATATCAGATGGATAAAATCGCAATAAAGGGAAAAAAACAGCCTAAACAGGCTGAAAAGACAGAAAGTCAGAACACCTGTTCCTCTACAGGGGATAGCAATATCTCATCAGCAACAGAACAAGCCCTAATAGAAGAGGACTGTGTTCCAGTATCTGAAGTAGGCTTTAAAAGGTGGATGATAAAAAGTTTTTGAGAGTTGAAACAACTTGTTTTAACCCAATGAAAAAAATTAAGAACTTTGAACAAAGGTTTAATGAAATGTTAAAAAGAATGGACAATATAGAGAGGAATATAAATGAACTAATGGAGTTGAAAAATACAACATGAGAACTTAGTGAAATATGCACAAGTTTGAATAGCCGAATTGATCAAGCAGAAGAAAGAATATCAGAGGTCGAAGACCAATTTAATGAAATAAAACAAGACAAGAATAGAGAAAAAAGGATTAAAAGGAATGAGCAATGTCTCCAAGAATTATGGGACTATGTAAAAAGACCTAATCTACGTTTGATAGGTGTACCTGAATGTGATGGAGAGAATGAATCTCAGCTGGAAAATACTCTTTAGGATATTATCCAGGAGAATTGTTTCAATCTAGCAAAGCAGGACACTATTAACCCTCCGGTAATACAGAGAACACCACAAAGATATTCCTTAAGAAGAGCAACCCCATGACACATAATCATTAGATTCAAAAGGGTTGAAACAAAGGAGAAAATATTAAGGGCAGCAAGAGAGAAAGGTCAGGTTACCCACAAAGGGAAACCTATTAGACTTACAGCAGATCTCTCAGCAGAAACCCTACAAGCCAGAAGAGAGTGGGGGCTGATATTGAATATCTTTAAAGAACAGAACTTTCAGCCCAGAATTTCATATCCTGCCAAACTAAGTTTTAAAATTGAAGGAAAAATAAAATTCTTTATGAACAAGCAAGTACTCAGAGATTTTATTACCACCAGGCCTGCTTTACAAAAACTTCTGAAAGAAGCATTACACACAGAAAGGAACAACCAGTATTAGCCTTTCTAAAAATATACCAAAAATTAAAGAGCATCAACATAAAGAAGAATTCACATCAATGAATGGATAAAATAGACAGTTAACATCAAATGGCAGTAATCTTAAATTGAAATCGACTAAAATCCCCAATCAAAATACACAGCCAAAACCTAATGGTATACTATATCCAGACAAATTTTATATCCAAAGATACACAAAAACTCAAAACAAAGGGTTGGAGACAGATTTACCAACAAAATGGAAAACAAAAACAAATAAATAAACAAAAAGGACTTGCAATTCATGCATTTGATAAAACAGATTTCAAACCAACAAAGATAGAGTGGTATAAGAATCAATGCATCCTAACACCCAGATACATAAGACCCATAAAGAAATTAAGACTCCAGATTCATCCATGTCCTTACAAAGGACACAAACTCATCACTTTTGATTGCTGCATAATATTCCATGGTGTATATGTGCCACATTTTCCCAATCCAGTCTATCATCGTTGGGCATCTGGGTTGGTTCCAGTTCTTTGCTATTGTAAACAGTGCTGCAATGAACATTCGTGTGCATGTGTCCTTATAGTAGAACGATTTATAGTCCTTTGGATATATACCCAGTAATGGGATTGCTGGGTCAAATGGAATTTCTATTTCTAGGTCCCTGAGGAATCGCCACACTGTCTTCCACAATGGTTGAACTAATTTACACCCCCACAAACAGTGTAAGAGTGTTCCTATTTCTCCACATCCTCTCCAGCATCTGCTGTCTCCAGATTTTTTAATGATCGCCATTCTAATTGGCATGAGATGGTATCCCAATGTGGTTTTGATTTGCATCTCTCTAATTACCAGTGATGATGAACAGAAAAAGAAATACCGCATATACTCACTCATAGGTGGGTGAGAAAAATGAGAACACATGGACACAGAGAGGCGATCTACAATACACTGGCGTCTATTGGGGGGAATGGGAAAGGGACAGCGCGGGGGGGGCTGGGGAGGGATAGCCTGGGGATGAATGCCAAGTGTGGGTGAAGGGGAGGAAGGCAGAAAAACACACTGCCATGTGTGTACCTATGCAACTATTTTACACGTTCTGCACATGTACCCCAAAACCTATAATGCAATAAAAATTTAAAAAAAAAATTAGACTCAACGAGACAGAAAATTAATAAGGATATCCAGAATCTGAACTCAGATCAGTAACAAGTAAACTTAATAAGCACTTGAAGAGGTCTGCACTTTAGATATGTAAAATATTCATTCTCCACTTAAAATACACAAAATAATGATCAGGCATTATAAATACCCATTCATAGAATAAAGCAACATTCCTGTTCTCTCTCCCTCTTTTTCTTCATCTCTTTTCCTTTCCTTCTTACAAAAATAAGATAAAATAGACTCCTGACTATCACCCAGGTGTGTATCATTCAGGAAGGTACTTAATTCATAGATATCATTAACAGCCTCCTGATTTCTCCATAGAGGTTTATTATTCACTGAAACTTTGAATGAGAGGCCTGACTATTAAATAGACACCTGACTCTTGCTCCATTGTGAATTATTCAATAAGGTATTAAATGAGTGGTAGTATAAAATAGAATCATGAGGATTCTCCAGGTGTGTATCATTCAGGGAGGCACAGAATGAGTGATCATATAAAAAATGCTCGACTATTACACTGGTGTGAATTACTCACTGAGGCTCTAAATGAGTGGCTACATGAAGTAGACACTTAACTCCTCCCCAGGTGTTTATTATTGAATGAGTCTCTGAGAAAGTGGGCACAAAAAAGAGTCTTAGGTGATTTCCCAGGTGATCATTAATTACAGAGCCTCTGAATATCTATGCATTTGAAGTAGACACTTGACTGTTTCTGAGGAAAGTATTATTCACAGAGCGTCTGAACGAGTGCCCATGTGAAAGAGATTCCTGACTTATCAGATATACATATTATTCACTACAACACTGAAAGATTGGCCTTATAAAATAGACCCCATTTTACTCCACAGGGTGTGCGCTATTCTTTTATTCTTCAAACGAATCACCATGTGAAACATACAAGTAATTATTCCACACATGTGGTCTGTTCGAAGAGGTTCTGCATGAGTGTTAATATCAAATAGTCTACTGTCAGTCACATATGTGTATGTCATTCACGAATCTCCTTAATTTAGGTTTACCTTAAATAGGGTCTTCATTTCTCCACAGCTGTTTATTATGCACTTCAGCTTTGAATAATAGGCTAAATAAAATAGACTCCTTACTATTGCCCCATTGTGCATTATTCAATAATGATGAGATTGAGTGGTCATATGACCTGGACTCTGACTATTTCCAAGGTGTGTATTCTTTCGGGAGTTTCTGAATGAGTGACCACATAAAATAGACTCCTGACTCTATCCTCTTGACTATTTCTCAGCTCTGCATTTTTCACTGAAACGGTGGGTGTACGGTCATATCAAATAGTCTCAAGTATGTTCCCCAAGTGTGACTTGTGCATTGAGATTCTGAATAAGCGGCTATATATAACAGATTCCTGAGTATTTTCCAGATACATAAGATTCTTCACTGAGGATTTGAATAAGTGGCCATGTGAAATACACCCCTGACATTTCCATAGGTCTGTATTATTCTGTGAGACTCTGAATGAGTGGCCATAATATAGCGACTCCTGAATACTCCTTAGGCTTGCGTTTTTACATTCGGCTCAAAATGAGTGGCTATACGAAATAGAATCCTGAATTTCCCCAAGGTGTATGTTATTCATTTAAGCTCTGAATATGTGGCTATACAAAATAGAATTTTGACTACAATACAGGTGTTCCTTATATATATAATGAAGCACTGAAATAAATGCCACATGTAATAGCATACTAAATAATTAATAGCATACTAAATATTCCTCAGGTATGTATTATTCACTGAAGCTCTGAACCTTTGGCCATATAAATTTGTTACCTGTCTAGACCACAGGTGTGTATTTTTGAGTCTGACTCTAAATATTTGGGCATATGGAATAGACTAGTTAGTATTCCAAAGTTGTGTATTACTCACACAGGCTTTGATTTTGTGGCCATATACAATAGACTGATGTCTATTCCACACGTGTGCATTATTCCCTGGGGTAGTAAATAAGAGGCTATATAAAGTAGACTCCTAACACTTCCCCAGGTTTCTGTTACTCAGTGAGACTCTTCTTGTGAGACCATATGAAACAGGATGCTGTTTATCTTTAATATTTGTGTTATTCAGTGAATCTCTGAATGAGTTGCTATATAAAGAAGACTGCAGAGTAATTTACATTTGTACATTATTTACTGAGGTTATGAGTGAGTGGCCATATGAAATGGAATCCTAACTAATCCACACGTGCATATGATCCACTGAGGCTATGAATGAGTGTCCAAATGAAATAGACTCCTGCCTACTCCACATTATTTACCGAGGCTCTGAATGAACGTCCATCGAAAATAGACTCCAAATTATTCTCCAGGTATGTATTATTCAGTGAGTCTCAGCAGAGTTGGCCATATTAATTAGATTCTTTACTATATCAAGGGTCTCTCTTATGCACTGAGACTCTGAATCTGTGTCTACATGTCATAGACTCCTGCCTACACCACATTATTCAGTGACACTCCGAAAGAGAGCCACATGAAAAAGTCTCCTGACTATTCCACATGTGTGCGTTACGTAGTGAAACTCTGAATGTGCTGATAAAAGTAAATCCTGAATATTTTTTCAGGTGTGTGCCTTTAGTGATGCTCTTAATGAGTGGCCACAGGAAAGAGACTTCTATTCCACACGTGTGCATTATTCAGTGACTCTCTGGATTAGTGGCCATAAAAAGTATACTCCATACGATGTCTGAAGTGTGTAATATTTAGTGAGGCTGTGAAAGAGGGGCCATATGAAAGGACTTCTAATTACTCCACGTGTGTGTTATTCACTGTTGGTGTGAAAAAGGAGCCATATGACATAGACTCCTCATTATTATCCATTTGTGCATTAATCAAAAAGGTTATGTATGACTGTCCATAGCAAATAAACTTCTGACACTCCACCAGGTGTGTATTACTCAGCGATAACCGAATTAGAGTTCATATAAAACAGAAAATCTAGGCAAAACCATTCAGGACATAGGAGTAGGCAAGGACTTCATGAACAAAACACCAAAAGCATTGGAAACAAAAGCCAAAATAGACAAATGGGACCTAATCAAATTCCATAGCTTCTGCATGGCAAAAGAAACAGTCACTAGAGTGAATCAGCAACCATCAGAATGGGAAAAAATCTTTGCAGTTTACACATCTGACAAAGGGCTGATATCCAGAATTTACAAAGAACTCAAACAGATTTACAGAAAAAAACAAACAAGCCCATTCAAAAATGGGCAAAGGATATGAACAGAAACTTTACAAAAGAAGACATACATGAGGCCAACAAACATATGAAAAAGTGCTCATCATCATTGGTCATTAGAGAGATGCAAATCTAAACCACATTGAGATATCATCTCACACCAGTTAGAATGGCGATCATTAAAAAATCTGGAGTCAGCTGATGCTGGAGAGGATGTGGAGAAATAGGAACACTCTTACACTGTTGGTGGGAGTGTAAATTAGTTCAACCATTGTGGAAGACAGTGTGGCAATTCCTCAGGGACCTAGAAATAGAAATTCCATTTGACCCAGCAATCCCATTACTGGGTATCTATCCAAAAGACTATAAATCGTTCTACTGTAAGGACACATGCACACGAATGTTCATTGCAGCACTATTTACAATAGCAAAGACCTGGATCCAACCCAAATGCCCATCGATGATAGACTGGACTGGGAAAATGTGGCACATATACACCATGGAATATTATGCAGCAATCAAAAATGATGAGTTTGTGTCCTTTGTAAGGACATGGATGAATCTGGAGAATATCATTCTCAGCAAACTGACACAAGAACAGAAAAAGCAATACTGCATATACTCACTCATAGGTGGGTGAGAAAAATGAGAACACATGGACACAGAGAGGTGGTATACTATACACTGGGGACTGTTGGGGGAAATGGGGGAGGGACAGTGGGGGGGCTGGTGGGGATAGCCTGGGGATGAATACCAAGTGTGGGTGAAGGGGAGGAAGGCACCAAAACACACTGCCATGTGTGTACCTATGCAACTATCTTGCACGTTCTGCACATGTACCCCAAAACCTATAATGCAATAAAAATTAAAAAAAAAAAACAGACTGCTGACTATCACCCAGGTGTGTATCATTCTGGAAGAGACTTAATTCGTGGATATCATAAACAGCCTCCTGATTCCTCCATAGAAGTTTATTATTCACTGAACCTTTGAATGAGAGGCCTGACTATTAAATAGACACCTGAATATTGCTCCACTTTGAATTTTTCAATAAGGTCCTAAGTTAGAGGTAGTATTAAATAGAATCATGAGGATTCCCCAGGTGTGTATCATTCAGGGAGGCACAGAATGAGTGGCCATATAAAAAATGCTCGACTATTACAGTGGTGTGGATTACTCACTTCGGCCTTAAATGAGTGGCTTCATAAAGTAGACACATAACTCTTCCCCAGGTGTTTATTATTGAATGAGTCTTTGAGTAAGGGGCACAAAAAAGTGTCTCAGGTGTATTCGCAGGTGTACATTGATTACACAGTCTCTGAATCTGTATCCATTTGAATAGACCATTGACTGTTTCTGAGGAAAGTATTATTCCTAATACCTTCTAAACAAGTGCCCATGTGAAAGAGATTCCTGACTTATCAAATATACATATTATTCACTAAAACACTGAAAGAGTGGCCTTATAAAATAGATCCCATTTTACTCCACAGGTGTGCGTTATTCTTTGCCACTCCAAACGAATCACCATGTTAAATATACAAGTGATTATTCCACACTTGAGCTGTATTCAAAGAGGTTCTGCATGAGTGTTTATATCAAATAGTCTCCTGACCTTCACATATGTGTATGTCATTCATGAAGCTGCTTAATCTGGGTCTACTTTAAACAGGGTCTTCATTTCTTTGCAGGTGTTTATTATGCAATTAAGCTCTGAATGATAGGCTAAATGAAATATACTCCTTACTATTGCCCCTTTGTGCATTTTTCGGTAATGCTGTGATTGAGTGGCCATATTACCTGGACCCTGACAATTCCAAAGGTGTGTATTTTTTCGGGAGTTTCTAAATGAGTGACCACAATAAAAAGACTCCTGACTCTATCCTCTTGACTATTTCTCAGCTCTGCATTTTTCACTGAGTCGGTGGGTGTACAGTCATATCAAATATTCTCTAGTCTGTTCCCCACGTGTGACTTGTGCAGTGAGACTCTGAATAAGTGGCTATATATAATAGATTCATGAGTATTTTCAAGATATATATGATTTTTCACTGAGGATATGAATAAGTGGCCATGTGGAATACACCCCTGACGTTTTTATAGGTCTATATTTTTCTGTGAGCCTCTGAATGTTTGGCCATAATATAGAGACTCCTGAATACTCCTTAAAATTGTGTTTTTACACTCAGCTCTAAATGAGTGCTATACTAAATAGAATCCTGACTTTCCCCAAGGTGTATGTTATTTAGTTAGGCTGTGAATATGTGGCTATACAAAATAGAATTCTGACTACAAAACAGGTGTTCCTTATTTAATGAAGCACGAAATGGATGCCACATGTAATAGCATACTAAATATTCCTCAGGTATGTATTATTCTCTGAGGCTCTGAAACGTTGGCCATATAAAATTGTTTCCTGTCTAGACAACAGGCATGTATTTTTAAGTCTTACTCTAAATATTTGGGCATATGGAATAGACTAGTGACTATTCCAAAGTTGTGTATTACCCACACAGGCTTTGATTTTGTGGCCATATAAAATAGACTGGTGCCTATTCCAAACATGTGCATTATTCCCTGATGTAGTAAATGAGAGGCTATATTAAGTAGAATCCTAACACTTCACCAGGTTTCTGTTACTCAGTGAGGCTCTCCTTGTGAGACCATATGAAACAGGATGCTGTCTATCTTTAATATTTGTATTATTCAGTGAATCTCTGAATGAGTTGCTATATAAATTGGACTGCAGAGTACCTTATATTTGTGCATTATTTACTGAGGTTACGAGTCATTGGCCATATGAAATGGAATCCTGACTAGTCCACATGTGCGTATTATCCACTGAGGCTATGAATGAGTGTCCGAATGAAATAGAAACCTGGCTACTCCACATTATTTACCGAGGCTCTGAATGAACGTCCAACGAAAATAAACTCCAAGTTATTCTCCAGGTATGTATTATTCAGTGAGGCTTAGCAGAGTTGGCCATTTAAATAAGACTCTTTACAACATCAAGGCTCTCTCTTATTCATTGAGGCTCTGAATCTGTGTCTACATGACATAGACTCCTGACTACACCACATTATTCAGTGACCCTCCGAATGAGAGGCCAAGTGAAAAATTCTCCTGACTATTCCACAGGTGGGCGTTACATAGTGAGACGCTGAATGAGGGGATAAAATAAATCCTGAATATTTTCCTAGTTGTGTACATTTAGTGATGCTCAAATCGACTGCCCACAGGAATGAGACTTCTGATTATTCCACAGGTGTGCATTATTCAGTGACTCTCTGGATCAGTGGCCATGAAACAGACTCCAGACGATATCACAGGTGTGTAATATTCAGTAGGCTGTGAAAGATGGGATATATGAAATGGACTTCTAATTACTCCACTTGTGCATTATTCACTGTTTGTCTAAAGAAGGAGCCATATGACATAGACTCCTCATTATTCTCCATGTGTGCATTATTCAAACAGGTTATGTATGAGTGTCCATACCAAATAAACTTCTGACACTCCCCCAGGTGTGAATTACTCAGCGATCCCGGAATTAGAGTTCATATAAAATAGACTCCTGACTATCACCGAAGTGTGTATCATTCAGTAAGACACTTATTCGTGGATATTTTAAACAGCCTTCTGATTCCTCCAAAAGAAGTTTATTATTCACTGAAACTTTGCATGAGAGGCCTGACTATTAAATAGACACCTGACTATTGCTCCATTGTGAATTATTCAATAAGGTTCTAAATGAGTTGTACTATGAAATAGAATCATGAGGATTACCCAGGTGTGTTTTATTTAGGGAGGCACAAAATGGGGGGCCATATTAAAAATGCTCGACTTTACCCAGGTGTGGATTACTCACTGAGGATCTAAATGAGTGGCTATATGAAGTAGACACTTAACTCTTTCCCAGGTGTTTACTATTGAATGAATCTCTGAGTTTGTGGTTACAAAAAAGTCTCAGGTGTATTGTCCAGGTGTTCATTACTTACAGGAGCTCTGAATGTGTAGCTATTTGAAGTAGTCCCTTGACATTTTCTGAGAAAAGAATTATTCACAGAGGCTCTGATCGAGTGCCATTGTGAAAGAGCTTTCTGACTTATAAGATATACATATTATTCACTAAAACCCTAAAAGAGTGGATTTATAAAATAGACCCCATTTAACTCCAAAATTTACCTTTCAAATCAATCCCCATGTTAAATATACAAGTGATTATTCCATATATGTGCAGTATTCGAAGAAGTTCTGTATGAGTGTTTATAGCAAATAGTCTCCAGACCCTCACATATGTATATGTCATTCACGAAGCTGTTTCATTTGGGTCTACTTTAAATAGGGTCTTCATTTATCCACAGCTGTTTATTATGCACTTAAGCTCTGAATGATAGGCTAAATGAAATAGACTCCTTACTATTTTCCCATTGTGCATTATTCGGTAATGCTGTGATTGAGTGGCCATATGACCTGGACTCTGACTATTCCCAAGGTGTGTATTCTTTTGGAAGTTTCTGAATGAGTGACAATATAAAATAGACACCTGACTCTATCCTCTTGACTATTTCTCAGCTCTGCATTTTTCACTGAGACGGTGGGTGTACGATCATATCAAATAGTCTCTAGTCTGTTCCCCAGATGTGAATTGTGCAGTGAGGCTCTTAATGAGTGTCTATATATAACAGATTCCTGAGTATTTTCCAGATATATAATATTCTTCACTGAGGATTTGAATATGTGCCCATGTGACGGACACCCCTGACGTTTCCATAGGTCTGTATTATTTTGTGAGGCTCAGAATGAGTGGCCAAAAAGAAGAGATTGCTGAATACTCCTATAGGTTTGCGTTTCTACATTCGGCTCTATATGAGTGGCTATACGAAATAGAATCCAGGCTTTCCTCAAGGTGTTTGTAATTAAGTTAGGCTCTGAACATGTGGCTATATAAAATAGATTTATAACTACAATACAGGTGTTCCTTATTTAATGAAGCACTGAAATAGATGCCACATGTAATAGCATACTAAACATTCCTCAGGTATGTATTATTCACTGAGGCCCTGAAACTTTGGCCATATAAAATTGTTTCCTGTCTAGACAACAGGCGTGTATTTTTGAGTCTTACTTTCAATATTTGGGCATATGGAATAGACTGGTGACTATTCCAAAGTTGTGTACTACTCACACAGGCTTTGATTTTGTGGCCATATAAAATAGACTGGCATCTATTCCACACGTGTGCATTATTAACTGAGGTAGTAAATGAGAGGCTATGTAAAGTAGACTCCTAACAGTTCCCCAGGTTTCTGATACTCAGTGAGACTCTTCTTGTGAGACCATATGAAACAGGATGCTGTCTATCTTTAATATTTGTATTATTCAGTGAATCTCTGAATGAGTTGCTATACAAAATAATCTGCGGAGTATTTTACATTTGTGCATTTTTTACTGAGGAATCGAGTCAGTGTCCATATGAAATGGAATCCTGACAAATCCACATATGCATATTATCCACTGAGGCTATGAATGAGTATCCAAATGAAATAGACTCCTGGCTACTCCACATTATTCACCGAGGCTGTGAATGAACATCCATCAAAAATAGATTCCAAATTATTCTCCAGGAATGTATTATTCAGTGAGGCTCAGCAGAATTGGCCATATAAATTATACTCTTTACTATATCAAGGGTCTCTCTTATGCACTGAGGCTCTGAATCTGTGTCTACACGACATAGATTTCTGACTATACCACATTAATCAGTGACACACCAAATGAGAGGCCACATCAAAAAGTCTCCTGACTATTCCACAGGTGTGCATTACTTAGTGAGACTCTGAATGAGGAGATAAAAGTTAATCCTGAATATTTTTCCTGGTGTGTACATTTAGTGAGGCTCTCAATGAGTGGCCATAGAAAAGAGACTTCTGACTATTCCACAGGTATGCATTACTCAGTGACTCTCTGTATTAGTTGCCATAAAAGATAGACTCCAGGTGATATCACAAGTGTGTAATATTAAGTTAGGCTGAGAAATAGGGTCCATATGAAATGGACTTCTAATTACTCCACATTTGCCTTATTCACTGTTTGTCTGAATGAGGAGCCATATGACACAGACTCCTCATTATTCTCCATGTGTGCATTATTCAAACATGTTATGTATGAGTGTCCATACTAAATAAACTCCTGACCCTCCCACAGGTGAGTATTACTCAGCAATACCCGGAATTAGAGTTCATATAAAATAGACTCCTGACTATTACCCAGGTGTGTATCATTCAGGAAGGAACTTAATTCGTGGATGTCTTAAACAGCCTCCTGATTAGTCCATAGAAGTTTATTATTCACTGAAACTTTGTATGAGTGGCCTGACTATTAAATGGACACCTGACTATTGCTCCATTGTAAGTTATTCAATAAGGTTCTAAATTAGTGGTATTATGAAATAAAACCATGAGGATTCTAAAGGTCTTTATCATTCAGGGAGGCACAGAATGAATGGCCATATAAAAATGCTGGACTATTACCCTTGTGTGGATGACTCACTGAGGCTCTAAATGAGTGGCTACATGAAGTAGACACTTAGCTCTTCCCCAGGTGTTTATTATTGAATTAGTTTCTGAGTATGTGGGCACCAGAAAAGAGTCTCAGGTGTCTTTCCCAGGTGGTCTTTACTTACAGAGACTCTGAATGTGTAGCCATTTGAAGTAAAGCCTTCACTGTTTCTGAGGAAAGTGTTATCCACAGAGTCTCTGAACGAGTGCCCATAAGAAAGATATTCCTGACTTGCCAGATATACATATTATTCATTAAAACACTGAAAGAGTAGCCTTATAAAATAGACCCCATTTTACTCCACAGGTGTGCGTTATTCTTTTACCCTCTGAACGAATTACCATGTGAAATATATAGGTGATAATTCCACACATGTGCATTATTAGAAGAGGTTCTGTATGAGTGTTTTATATCAAATTGTCTCCTGACTTTCACATAAGTGTATGTCATTCACGAATCTGCTTCATTTGGGTCTACTTTGAATAGGGTCTTCATTTCTCCACAGAGGTTTATTATGCACGTAAGCTCTGAATGATAGGCTAAATGAAATAGACTCCTTACTATTGCCCCACTGTGCATTATTTGGTAATGCTGTGATTGAGTGTCCATATGACCTGGACTCTGACAATTTCCAAGGTGTGTATTTTTTTGGTAGTTTCTGAATGAGTGACCACATAAATTAGACTCCTGACTCCATCTTCTTGACTATTTCTCAGCTCTGCATTTTGCACTGAGATGGTGGGTGTATGGTCATATCAAATAGTCTCTAGTCAGTTCCCCAGGTTTGACTTATGCAGTGAGACTCCAAATAAGTGGCTTTATATAATAGATTCCTGAGAATTTTCCAGATATATAAGATTTTTTACTGAGGATTTGAATATGTGGCCATGTGAAATACACCCCTGATGTTTCCATAGGTCTGTATTATTCTGTAAGGCTCTGAATGTGTGGCCATAATATAGAGACTCCTGAATACTCCTTATGCTTGCGTTCTTAAATTCTGCTCTAAATGAGTGGCTATACGAAATAGAATCCTGACTTTCCCCAAGGTGGATGTTATTCAGTTAGGCTCTGAATATGTGGCTATAAAAATTGATTTCTGAATAAATACAGGTCTTCCTTATTTAATGAAGCACTGAAATAGCTGCCACATGAAATAGCATACTAAATATTCCTCAGGAATATTTTATTCAATGAGGCTCTGAAACTTTTCCCATATAAAATTGTTTTCCATCTAGACCACAGCCATGTATATTTGAGTCTGACTGTAAATAATTGGGCACATGGAATAGACTCAAAGCACACTGCCATGTGTGTACCTATGCAACTATCTTGCTCGTTCTGCACATGTACCCCCAAACCTATAATGCAATAAAAATTAAAAAAAAAAAAAAAGAGCAGATTCTTAACTAAAAAAAAAAAAAAAAAAAAAAAAAAAGACTAGTGACTATTACAAAGTCGTGTATTACTCACACAGGCTTTGATTTGTGGCCATAAAAAACAGACTGGTATCTACTCCACACCTGTGCATTATTCCCTGATGTAGTAAATGAGATGCTTTATAAAGTAGACTCCTAACACTTTTGCAGGGTTGTGTTACTCAGTGAGGCTCTTCTTGTGAGACCATGTGAAACAGGATGCTGTCTATCTTTAATATTTGTATTATTCAGTGAATCTCTGAATGAGTTGCTATATAAAATAGACTGCTGAGTACTTTACTGAGTTCTTTGTTTATTGAGGTTACGAGTCATTGGCCATATGAAATGGAATCCTGACTAATCCACACATGCATATTATCAACTGAGGCTATGAATGAGTGTCCAAATGAAATAGCCTCCTGACTACTCCACATTATTTACCCGAGGCTCTGAATGAATGTCTATTGAAAATAGACTCCAAATTATTCTCCAGGTAGGTATTATTCAGTGAGGTTCAGTAGAGTTGGCCATATTAATTAGACTCTTTACTATATCAAGGGTCTCTCTTATTCACTGAGGCTCTGAATCTGTGTCTACATGACATAGACTCCTGACTACACCACATTAATCAGTGACGCTCAGAATGAGAGGCCACATGAAAAAGTCTCCTGATTATTCCACAGCTGTGCGTTTCTTGGTGTGACTCTGAATGAGGAGATAAAAGTAAATTCTGAATATATTTCCAGGTGTGTATATTTAGTGAGGCTCTCAACCAGTAGCCATAGGAAAGAGACTTCTGACTATTCCACAGGTGTGCATTATTCAGTGACTCTCTGGATTAGTGGCCATAATAAATAGACTCCAGAAGATATTACAAGTGTGTAATATTCAGTGAGGCTGTGAAAGTGGGCCCATATGAAACGGACTTCTGTTTACTTCACGTGTGTGATATTCACTATTTTTCTGAAGGAGGAGCTGTATGACAAAGACTCCTCATTATTCTCCATGTGTGCATTATTGAAAAAAGTTATGCATGAGTGTCCATATCAAATAAACTCCTGACACTCCCCCAGATGTGTATTTCTCAGTGATACGTGAAATTAGAGTTCATATAAAACAGATTCCTGACTATCACCCAGGTGTGTATCATTCAGGTAGGCACTTAATTCATGGATATCATAAACAGCCCCCTGATTCCTCCATAAAAGTTTATTATTCACTGAAACTTTGAATGAGAGGCCTGACTATTAAATAGACACCTGCTCCATTTTGAATTATTCAATAAGGTTCTAAATGTGTGGTAATATGAATTAGAATCATGAGGATTCCCCAGGTGTGTATCATTCAGGGAGGCACAGAATGAGTGACCATATAAAAAATGCTCGACTATTACCCTGGTGTAGATTACTCACTGAGGCTAAAAATGAGTGGCTACATGAAGTAGACACTTAAATCTTCCCAGGTGTTTATTTTTGAATGAGTCTCTGAGTAAGGTGGCACAAAAAGGTGTCTTAGATGTATTGCCCAGGTGTTCATTACTTACAGTGACTCTGAATGTGTAGCAATTTGAAGTAGACCCTTGACTGTCTGGGAAAGTATTATTCACAGAATCTCTGAATGAGTACCCATGTGAAAGAGATTTTTGACTTCTCAGATATACATATTTTTTACTAAAACATTGAAAGAGTGTCCTTATAAAATAGACCCCATTTTACTCCACAGGTGTGCATTATTCGTTTATCCTCCAAACAAATCCCCACGTGAAATATACAAGTGATTATTCCACAAATGTGCAGTATTCAAAGAGGTTCTGTATGAGTGTTTATATCAGTCTCCTGACCCTAACATATGTGTATGTCATTCTCGAAGCTTCTTAATTTGGGTCTACTTTGAATAGGGTCTTCATTTCTCCACAGCTGTTTATTATGCATTTAAGCTCTGAATGATAGGCTAAATGAAATAGATTTCCTTACTATTGCCCCATTGTGCATTATTCAGTAATCCTGTGATTAAGTGCACACATGACCTGGACTATGGCTATTCCCAAGGTGTGTATTTTTTTGGGAGTTTCTGAATGAGTGACCACACAAAATGGACTCCTGTCACTATCCTCTTGACTATTTCTCAGCTCTGCATTTTTCACTGAGACAGTGGGTGAACGGTCATATCAAATAGTCTCTAGTCTGTTCCCCAGGTGTTACTTGTGCATTGAGACACTGAATAAGTGGCTATATATAATATATTCCTGAGTATTTTCCAGATTTATAAGATTCTTCACTTAGGATATGAATAAGTGGCCATGTGAAATACACCCCTGACGTTTCTATAGGTCTGTATTATTCTGTGAGGCTCTGAATGAGTGGCCATAATATAGAGACTCCTGAGTACTTCTTAGGCTTCCGTTTTCACATTCGGCTCTAAATGAGTGGCTATACAAAATAGAATCCTGACTTTCCCCAAGTTGTATTTTATTCAATTAGGCTCTGAATATTTGGCTATACAAAATAGAATTCTGACTACAATACAGGTGTTCCTTATTTAATGAAGCACTGAAATAGATGCCACATGTAATAACATACTAAATATTTCTTAGTTATGTATTTTTCACTGAGGCTCTGAAAGGGTGGCCATATAAAATTGTTCCCCGTCTAGACCACAGGGGTGCATTTCTGAGTCTTACTCTAAATATTTGGGCATATGGAATAGACTAGTGACTATTCCAAAGTTGTGTATTACTCACACAGGCTTTGATTTTGTGGCCATATAAAATAGACTGGTGTCTATTCCACACCTGTGCATTATTCCCTGAAGAATTAAATAGTCTACGATATAAAGTAGGCTTCTAACACTTCCCCAGGTTTCAGTTACTCAGTGAGGTTCTTCTTGTAAGACCATATAAGACAGGATGCTGTCTATCTTTAATATTTGTATTATTCAGTGAATTTTTGAATGAGTTGCTATATAAAATAGATTGCTGAGTACTTTACATTCATGCATTATTTACTGAGGATTCAATTCAGTGGCCATATGAGATGAAATCCTGACTAATCCACATGTGTGTATTATCCACTGAGGCTATGAATGTGTGTCCAAATAAAATAGACTCCTGGCTACTGCAGATTATTTACTGAAGCTCTGAATGAACGTACATCAAAAATAAACTCTAAATTATTCTCCAGGAATGTATTATTCAGTGAGACTCAGCAGATGTGGCCATATTAATTAGACTCTTTACTATATCAAGTGTCTCTTCTATTCACTGAGACTCTGAATCTGTGTCTATATGACATAGACTCCTGACTACACCACATTATTCAGTGACACTCTGAATGAGAGGCCACATGAGGAAGTCTCCTGACTCTTCCACAGGTTTGCATTACTAAGTGACACTCTGAATGAGGGGATAAAAGTACATCTTTAATATTTTTCCAGGTGTGTACATTTAGTGAAGCTCTCAACGAGTGTCCATAGGAAAGAGACTTCTGACTATTCCACAGGTGTGCATTATTCAGTGACTCCCTGGATTAGTGGCCATAAAAAATAGACTCCAGATGATATCACAAGTGTGTAATATTCAGTGAGGCTGTGAAAGAGGGGCCATATGAAATGGACTTTTAATAACTCCATGTGTGCGTTATTCACTGTTTGTCTGAATGAGGAGCCATATGAAATAGACATGTTCTTATTCTCCATGTGTGCATTATTCAAACAGGTTATATGTTAGTGTCCATACCAAATAAACTTCTGACTGTCCCACAGGTGTGCTTTACTCAGCGATACCCATAATTAGAGTTCATATAAAATAGATTCCTTACTATCACCCATGTGTGTATCATTCAGGAGGACACTTAATTTGTGGATATCTTAAACAGCCTCCTGATTCCTCCATAGAAGTTTATTATTCACTGAAACTTTGAATGAGAGTTCTGACTATAAAATAGACACGTGATTATTGCTCCATTGTGAATTATTCAGTAAGTTTCTAAATAAGTGGTACTATAAAATAGAATCATGAGGATTCCCCAGGGGTGTATCATTCAGGGAGGCACAGAATGAGTGGCCATGTAAAAAATGCTGGAATATTACCCTCGTGTGGATTACTCACTGAGGCTCTAAATGTGTGGCTAAATAAAGTAGATACTTAACTCTTTTCCAGGTGTTTATTACTAATTGAGTTTGTGATTAAGTGGGCACAAGAAAGAGTCTCAGGTGTATTGCCTAGGTGTTCATTACTTACAGAGACTCTGAATGTGTAGCCATTTGAAGCAGACCCTTGACTGTTTCTGAGGAAATTATTATTCACAGAGGCTCTGAACAAGTACCCATGTAAAAGAGATTCCTGACTTATCAGATACACATATTATTCACAAAATTCCTGAAAAAGTGGCCTTATAAAATATATCCCATTTTACTCCACAGGTGTGCATTATTCTTTTGCCTTCCAAACGAATCACCATGTGAAATATACAAGTGATTATTCCACACATGTGCAGTATTCGAAGAGGTTCTGTATGAGTGTTTATATCAAATTGTCTCCTGACCCTCACATATGTGTATGTCATTCACGAAGCTGCTTAATTTTGGTCTACATTGAATAGGGTCTTCATTTCTCCACAGTTGCTTGTTATGCACTTAATCTCTGAATGAAAGGCTAAATGAAATAGACTCCTTACTAGTGCCCCATTGTGCATTATTTGGTAATGTTGTGATTGAGTGTCCATATGACCTGGACCCTGACTTTTCCCAAGGTGTGTATTTTTCTGGGAGTTTCTGATTGAGTGACCAGATAAAATAGACTGCTGACTCTATCCTCTTGATTATTTGTCAGCTCTGCATTTTTCACTGAGACGATGGGTGTACGGTCATATCAAATAATCTCTAGTCTGTTCGCAAGGTGTGACTTATTCAGTGAGACTCTGAATAAGTGGATATATATAATAGATTCACGAGTATTTTCCAGATATATATGATTCTTCACTGAGGATTTGAATAAGTGGCCATAAGACATACACCCTTTATGTTTCCATAGGTCTGTATTATTCTGTGAGGCTCTGAATGAATGGCCATAATATAGAGACTCCTGAATACTCTTTAGGCTTGCAATTTTACATTCAGCCCTAAATGAGGGGCTATACAAAATAGAATCCTGACTTTCCCCATGGTGTATATTATTCAGTTAGGCTCCGAATATGTAAATACACAAAATAGAATTCGGACTACAACAGAGGAGTTTCTTATTTCATAAAGCAATGAAATACATGCCACATGTAATAGCATACAAAATATTCCTCAGGTATGTATTATTCTCTCAGGCTCTGAAACTTTGTCCATATAAAATTGTTTCCTGTCTAGAACACAGGCATGTATTTTTGAGTCTGACTCTAAATATTTGGGCATATGAAATAGCCTAGTGACTATTCCAAAGCTGTGTATTTCTCACACAGGCTTTGATTTTGTGGCCATATAAAATAGACTGGTGTCTATTCCACACCTGTGCATTATTCCCTGAGGTAGTAAATGTGAGGCTACATAAAGTAGACTCCTAACACTTCCCCAGGTTTCTGTTACTAATTGAGGCTTTTCTTGTAAAACCATATGAAACAGAATGTTCTCTATCTTTAATATTTGTATTATTCAGTGAATCTGAATGAGTTGCTATATAAAATAGACTGCTGATTACTTTACAATTGTGCATTATTTACTGAGCTTAAGAGTCCATGGCCATATGAAATGGAATCCTGACTAATCCACACATGCATGTTATCCACTGAGGCTATGAATGAGTGTCCAAATGAAATAGACTCCTAGCTACTCCACATTATTTCCCGAGGCTCTGAACGAACGTCCATCGAAAATAGACTCCAAATTTTTCCCCAGGTATGTATTATTCAGTGAGGCTCAGCAGAGTTGGCCATATTAATTAGACTCTTTACTATATCAAGGGTCTCTCTTATTCACTGTGTTTACATGACATAGACTCCTGACTACACCACATTATTCAGTAACACTCCGAATGAGAGGCCACATTAAAAAGTCTCCTATTTCACAGGTGTGCATTACTTAGTGAGACTCTGAATGAGGGGATCAAAGTAAATCCTGAATATTTTTTCAACTGTGTACATTTAGTGAGGCTCTCAATGAGTGGCCATAGGAAAGAGACTTCTCACTTTTCCACAGGTGTGCATTATTCAGTGACTCTCTGGATTAGTGGCAATAAAAAATAGAGTCCAGATGATATCACAGTTGTGTAATATTCTGTCACCCTGTGAAAGAGGTGCCATATGAAATGGACTTATAATTACTCCACATGTGCATTATTCACTGATTGTCTCAATGAGGAACCCTATGACATAGACTCCTCATTATTATCGATGTGTGCATTATTCAAACTGGTTATGTATTATGGTCCATACCAAATAAACTCCTGACACTTGCCCAGGTGTGTATTAATCAGCGGTACCCAGAATTAGAGTTCATATAAAACAGACTCCAGACTATCACCCAGGTGAATATCATTCAGGAAGGCACTTAATTCGTGGATATCTTAAACAGCCTCCTGTCTCCTCCATAGAAGTTTATTATTCACTGAAACTTTGAATGAGAGGCCTGACTATGAAATAGAAACCTGACTATTGCTCCTTTGTGAATTATTCAGTAAGGTTCTAAATGATTGGTAGTATGAAATAGAATCATGAGGATTCCCCAGGTGTGTATCATTCAGGGAAGCACAGAATGAGTCACTATATAAAAAAATGCTCGACTATTACCATGTTGTGGATTAGTCACTGAGGCTCTAAATGAGTGGCTAAATGTAGTAGACACATATCTCTTCCCCAGTTGTTTATTATTGAATGAGTCTCTGAGTAAGTGGGCACAAAAAAGACTCTCATGTGTATTGCCCACCTGTTCTTTACTTACAGAGACTCTGAATGTGTAGCCCTTTGAAGTAGACCCTTGACTGTTTCTGAGGAAAGTGTTATTCCCAGAGGCTCTGAACAAGTGCCCATGTGAAAGAGATTCCGAACTTATCAGATATACATATTATTCACTAAAACACTGAAAGAGTGGCCTTGTAAAATAGACCCCATTTTACTCCACAGGTGTGCGTTATTTGTTTACCCTCCAAACGAATCCCCATGTGAAATATACAAGTGATTATTCCACACATGTGTAGTATTTGAAGAGATTCTGTATGAGTGTTTATATCAGTCTCCTGACCCTAACATATGTGTATGTCATTTACGAAGCTGCTTCATTTGTGTTTACTTTGAATAGGGTCTTCATTTCTCCACAGCTGTTTATTATTCATGTAAGATATGAATAATAAGCTAAATGAAATAGACTCCTTACTATTGCCCCATTGCGCATTGTTTTTAATGCTGTGATTAGTGGCCATATGACCTGGACTCTTACTATTCCCAAGGTTTGTATTTTTTTGGGGATCTTCTGAATGAGTGACCACATAAAATAGATTCCTGACTCTATCCTCTTGACACTTTCTCAGCTCTGCATTTTTCCCTGAGACGGTGGGTGTACCATCATATGAAATATTCTATAGTCTGTTCCCCAGGTGTCACTTATGCAATGAGACTCTGATTTAAAATCAGTACTTTTTTTTTTTTTTAGTTTTTATTGCATTATAGGTTTGGGGGTACATGTGCAGAACGAGCAAGATAGTTGCATAGGTACACACATGGCAGTGTGCTTTGCTGCCTTCCTCCCCCTCACCCACACTTGGTATTCATCCCCAGGCTATCCCCCCCAGTCCCCCCCCACTGTCCCTCCCCCATTCCCCCCAACAGTCCCCGGTGTATAGTAGACCGCCTCTCTGTGTCCATGTGTTCTTATTTTTCTCACCCACCTATGAGTGAGTATATGCGGTATTTCTTTTTCTGTTCTTGTGTCAGTTTGCTGAGAATGATGTTCTCCAGATTCATCCATGTCCCTACAAAGGACACAAACTCATCATTTTTGATTGCTGCATAATATTCCATGGTGTATATGTGCCACATTTTCCCAGTCCAGTCTATCATCGTTGGGCATTTGGGTTGGTTCCAGGTCTTTGCTATTGTAAACAGTGCTGCAATGAACATTCGTGTGCATGTGTCCTTATAGTAGAACGATTTATAGTCCTTTGGATAGATACCCAGTACTTTTTAATGGAAACAACTTGACCAAAAATTTGTCACAGAATTTTGAGACCCATTAAAAATTTAATGAGAAAAAAAAAATTGGCTATATATAATAGATTCTGGAGGATTTTCTAGATATATAAGATTCTTCACTGAGGATTTGAATAAGTGGCCATGTGAAATACACCCCTGACATTTCCATAGGTCTGTATTATACTGTGAGGCTCTGAATGAGTGGCCATAAAATAGAGACTCCTGAATACTCCTCTAGGCTTGCTTTTTTACATTCGGCCCTAAATGAGTGGCTATATGAAATAGAATCCTGACCTTCCACAAGGTGTATTTTATTCAGTTAGGCTATGAATATTTGGCTATACAAAATAGAATTCTGACTACAATACAGGTTTTCCTTATTTAATGTTGCACTGAAATAAATGCCACATGTAATAGCATACTAAATATTCCTCAGGTATGTATTATTCACTGGGGTTCTGAAACTTGATCCATATAAATTTGTTCCCTGTCTAGACCACAGGCATGTATTTTTGAGTCTGACTCTAAATACTTGGGCATATGGAATAGACTAGTGACTATTCCAAAGTTGTGTATTACTCACACAGGCTTTGAACTTTTTGCCATATAAAATAGACTGGTGTCTATTCCACATGAGTGCATTATTCCCTGAAGTAGTAAATGAGAGGCTATATAAAGTAGACTCCTAACACTTCCCCAGGTTTCTGTTACTCAGTGAGGCTCTCCTTGTGAGATCATATGAAACAGGATTCTGTCTATCTTTAATATTTTTATTATTCAGTGAATCTCTGAATGAGTTACTATATAAAATAGACTGCTGTGTACTTTACATTTGTGCATTTTTTACTGAAGTTACGAGTCATTGGCCACATGAAATGGAATCCTGACTAATCCACATGTGCATATTGTCTACTGAGGCAATGAATTAGTGTCCAAATGAAATAGACTCCTGGCTACTTCACATTATTTACCAAGGCTCTGAATGAATGTCCATCAAAAATTAACTTCAAATTATACTCCAGGTATGTATTATTCAGTGATGATCAGCAGAGGTGGCCATATTAATTAGACTATTTACTATATCAATGGTCTCTTCTATACACTGAGGTTCTGAATCTGTGTCTACATGACATAGACTTCTGACTACACCACATTATTCAGTGACACTCCGAATGAGAGGCCACATAAAAAAGTCTCCTGACTATACCACAGGTGTGCATTACTTAGTGAGACTCTGAATAAGGGGTTCAAAGTAAATTCTGAATATTTTTTCAGCTGTGTACATTTAGTGAGGCTCTCAATGAGTGGCCATAGAAAAGAGACTTCTGACTATTCCACAAGTTTGCATTATTCAGTGACTATCTGGATTAGTGGAAATAAAAAATAGAGTCCAGAGGATATCACAAGTGTTTAATATTCAGTGTGCCTGTGAAAGAGGGGCCATATGAATCGGACTTATAATTACTCCACATGTGCATTATGTCCTGATTGTCTGAATGAGCAACCCTATGACATAGACTTTTCATTATTATAGATGTGTGCATTATTAAAACTGGTTTTGTATGACAGTCCATACCAAATAAACTCCTGACACTCCGACAGACGTGTACTACTCAGCCATACCCGGAATTACAGTTCATATAAAATAGACTCCTGACTATCACCCAGGTGTGTATCATTCAGGAAGGAACTTAATTTGTGGATATATTAAACTGCCTCCTGATTCCTCCATAGAAGTTTATTATTTCCTGAAACTTTGAATGAGAGTCCTGTCTATGAAATAGACACCTGACTATTGCTCCATTGTGAATTATTCAATTAGGTTCTAAATGAGGGGTAGTATGAAATAGAATCATAGGATTCCCCAGGTATGTATCATTCAGGGAGGCACAGAATGAGTGGCCATATAAAAAATGCTCGACCCTTAATCTGGTGTGGATATCACACTGAGGCTCTAAATGAGTGGCTACATGAAGTAGACACTTAACTCTTCGACAGGTGTTTAATACGGTCTGAGTCTCTGAGTAAGTGGGAACAAAACAGAGTCTCAGGTGTTTTGCCCAGGTGTTCATTACTTACAGAGACTCTGAATGTGTAGCCATTTGAAGTAGACCCTTGACTGTTTCTGAGGAAAGTATTATTCACAGAGGCCCTGAACGAGTGACCATGTGAAAGAGATTCTTGACTTATCAGATATACATATTATTCACTAAAACATTGAAAGAGTGGCCTTATAAAATAGACCCCATTTTACTCCACAGGTGCGCGTTATACTTTAACCCTCCAAATGAATCACCATGTGAAATATACAAGTGATTATTACACACATGTGCAGTATTCACAGAAGTCCTATATGAGTGTTTATATCAAATAGTCTCCTTACCCTCACATATGTGTATGTCCTTCACGAGGCTTCTTAATTGGGGTCTACCGTAAATAGGGTCTTCATTTCTCCACAGCTATTTATTATGCACTTAAGCTCTGAATGATAGGCTCAATGGAATAGACTCCTTACTATTGCCCCATTGTGCATTATTCGGAAATGCTGTGATTGAGTGGCCATATGACTTGGACCCTGACGATTCCCAAGGTGGGTATTCTTTTGGGGGTTTCTGAATTAGTGACCACATAAAATAGACTCCTGACTCTATCCTCTTGACTATTTCTCAGCTCTGCATTTTTCACTGAGATTGTAGGGGTACGGTCATATCAAATCATCTCTACTCTGTTCTCCAGGTGTTATTTATGCAGTGAGACTCTGAATAAGTGGAAATATACAATAGATTCCTGAGTATTTTCCTCATATATAAGATTCTTCACTGAGAATTTAAATAAGTGGCCATGTGAAATACACCCCGGACGTTTCCATAGGTCTGTATTATTCTGTGAGGCTCTGAATGAGTGGCCATAATATAGAGACTCCTGAATACTCCTTAGGCTTGCGTTTTTACATTCAGCTCTAAATGAGTGGCTATAAGAAATAGAATCCTGACTTTCCACAAGTCGTATGTTATTCAGTTAGGTTCTAATTATGTGGCTATAAGAAATAGAATTCTGACTAAAATACAGGTGTTCCTTATTTAATGAAGCACTGAAATAGATGCCACAAGTAATAGCATACTAAATATTCCTCAGGTATGTGTTATTTTCTGAGGCTCTAAAACTTTGGCCATATAAAATTGTTTCCTGTCTAAACCACAGGCGTGTATTTTTGAGTCTGACTCTCAATATTTGGGCATATGGAATAGACTAGTCACTATTCCAAGTTGTGTATTACTCACAAAGGCTTTGATTTTGTGGCCATGTAAAATAGACTGCTGTCTATTTCACATGTGTGCATTATTCCCTGAGATAGTAAATGAGAGGATATATAAAGCAGACTCGCAACACTTCCCCAGGTTTCTGTTACTCAGTGAGGCTCTTCTTGTGAGACCATATAAAACAGGATGCTGTCTATCATTAATATTTGTATTATTCAGTGAATCTTTGAATGAGCTGCTATATAAAATAGACTGCTGGGTACTTTACATTCGTGCATTATTTACTGAGAATTCGAGTCAGTGGCCATATGAAATGGAATCCTGATTAATCCACACGTGCATATTATCCACTGAGGCTATGAATGAGTGTCCAAATGAAATAGCCTCCTCGTTATTCCACATTATTTACCGAGGCTTTGAATTCACGTCCAGCGAAAATAGACTCAAGTTATTCTCCAGGTATGTATTATTCAGTGAGACTCAGCAGATTTGGCCATATTAATTAGACTCTTTACAATATCTAGGGTCTCTCTTATTCACTGAGGCTCTGAATCTGTGTCTATATGACATAGACTCCTGACTACACCATATTATTCAGTGACACTCTGAATGAGAGTTCACATGAAAAATTCTTCTGACTATTCCACAGGTGTGCGTTACTTAGTGAGAGTCTGAATGAGGGGATAAAATTAAATCCTGAATATTTTTCCAGATGTGTACATTTAATGAGGCTCTCAAGGAGTGGCCATAGGAAAGAGACTTCCTACTATTCCACAGGTGTTTATTATTGAGTGACTCTCTGGATTAGTGGCCATAAAAAATAGACTCCAAACGATATCACAAAGGTGTAATATTCAGTGAAGCTCTGAAAGAAGGGACATATGAAACGGACATTTAATTACTCCATGTGTGCGTTATTCACTGTTTCTCTGAATGGGTAGCCATATGACATAGACTCCTCATTATTCTCCATGTGTGCATTACTCAAACAGGTTATGTGTGACTGTCCATACCAAATAAACTTCTGACACTACCCCAGGTATGCATTACTCAGCGATACCCAAAATTAGAGTTCATATAAAACAGACTCCTGACTATCACCCAGGTGTGTATCATTCAGGAAGAAACTTAATTCGTGGATATCATAAACAGCCTCCTGATTTCTCCATAGAAGTTTATTATTCACTGAAACTTTGAATGAGAGGTCTGACTACTAAATAGAGACCTGACTAATGCTTCATTGTGAATTATTCAATAAGGTTCTAAATGAGTGGTAGTATGAAATAGAGTCATAAGGATTCTCCAGGTGTGTTTATACAGCAAGGCACAGAATGAGTGGCCATGTAAAAAATGCTCGACTATTACCCTGGTGTGGATTACTCACTAAGGCTTCAAATGGGTGGCTTAATGACGTTGGCACATATCTCTTCCCCAGTTGTTTATTATTGAATGATTCTCTGAGTAAGTGGGCACAAAAAAGAGTCTCAGGTGTATTGCCCAGGTGTTCATTACTTACAGAGACTCTGAATGTGTAGCCATTTGAAGTAGACCCTTGACTGTTTTTAAGAAAAGTATTATTCACAGAGGCCCTGAATGAGTGAACATGTGAAAGAGATTCTTGACTTATCAGATATACATATTATTCACTAAAACACTGAAAGAGTGGCCTTATAAAATAGACCCTATTTTACTCCACAGGTGCGCATTATTATTTTACCCTCCAAACGAATCACCATGTGAAATATACAAGTGATTATTACACTCATGTGCAGTATTCGAAGAAGTTCTGTATGAGTGTTTATATCAAATAGTCTCCTGATACTCACATACGTGTATGTCCTTCACGAAGCTTCTTAATTGGGGTCTACTTTAAATAGGGTCTTCATTTCTCCACAGCTGTTTCTTATGCGCTTAAGCTCTGAATGATACGCTCAATGGAATAGACTCCTTACTATTGCCCCATTGTGCATTATTCGGAAATGCTGTGATTGAGTGGCCATGATTTGCACCCTGACTATTCCCAAGGTGGGTATTCTTTCAGGAGTTTCTGAATGAGTGAACACATAAAATAGACTCCTGACTCTATCCTCTTCACTATTTCTCAGCTCTGAATTTTTCACTGAGATGGTGGTGGTATGGTCATATCAAATCGTCTCTACTCTGTTCTCCAGGTGTTATTTATGCAGTGAGACTCTGAATAAGTGGAAATATATAATAGATTCCTGAGTATTTTCCACATATAAAAGATTCTTCACTGAGAATTTAAATAAGTGGCCATGTAAAATACACCCCTGACGTTTTCATAGGTCTGTCTTATTCTGTGAGGCTCTGAATGGGTGGCCATAATATAGAGACTCCTGAATACTCCTTAGGCTTGCGTTTTTACATTCGGCTCTAAATGAGTGACTATAAGAAATAGAATCCTGACTTTCCACAAGTTGTATGTTATTCAGTTAGGCTTTTAATATGTGGCTATACGAAATAGAATTCTGACTAAAATACAGGTGCTCCTTATTTAATGAAGCACTGAAATAGATGCCACAAGTAATAGCATACTAAATATTCCTCAGTTATGTATTTTTTCTGAGGCTCAGAAACTTTGGCCATATAAAATTGTTTCCTGTCTAAACCACAGGCATGTATTTCTGAGTCTGACTCTCAATATGTGGGCATATGGAATAGACTAGTCACTATTCCAACGTTGTGTATTACTCACAAAGGCTTTGATTTTGTGGCCATGTAAAATAGACTGCTGCCTATTCCACATGTGTGCATTATATCCTGAGGTAGTAAATGAGAGGCTATATAAAGTAGACTCCTAACACTTCCCCAGGTTTCTGTTACTCAGTGAGGCTCTGCTTGTGAGACCATATAAAGCAGGATGCTATCTTTAATGTATATATTATTCAGTGAATCTTTGAATGAGTTGCTACATATAATAGACTGCTGAGTACTTTACATTCGTGCATTATTTACTGAGGATTCGAGTCAGTGGCCATATGAAATGGAATCCTGACTAATGCACACGTGCATATTATCTACTGTGGGTATGCATGAGTGTCCAAATGAAATAGACTCCTGACTACTCCACATTATTTACCAAGGCTCTGAATGAACGTTTATCGAAAATAATATCCAAATTATTCTCCAGGTATGTATTATTCAGTGAGGCTCAGCAGAGTTGGCCAAACTAATTAAACTGTTTACCATATCAAGGGTCTCTTTTATTCACTGAGTCTCTGAATATTTGTCTACATGACATAGACTCCTGACTACAACAAATTATTCAGTGACAAACCGAATGAGAGGCCACATGAAAAATCTCCTAACTATTCCACAGCTGTGCTTTTCTTGGTGTGACTCTGAATGAGAAGATAAAAGTAAATCCTGAATGTATTTCCAGGTGTGTACATTTAGAGAGGCTCTAAAGCAGTAGCCATCGGAAAGAGACTTCTGACTATTCCACAGGTATGCATTATTCAGTGACTCTCTTGATTAGTGGCCATAACAAATAGACTCCAAACGATATCACAAGTGTGTAATATTCAGTGAGGCTGTGAATGTGGACCCATATGAAACGGACTTCTATTTACTTCATGTCTGCGTTATTCACTATTTTTCTGAAGGAAGAGCCGTATGCCATAGACTCCTCATTATTCTCCATGTGTGCATTATTCAAACAGGTTATGCATGAGTGTCCATATCAAATAAACTCCTGACACTCCCCCAGGTGTGTATTTCTCAGCGATGCCCGGAATTAGCGTTCATATAAAACAGACTCCTGACTATCACCCAGTTGTGTATCATTCAGGAAGGCACTTAATTCGTGGATATCTTAATTAGCCCCCTGATTCCTCCATAGAAGTTTATTATTCACTGAAACTTTGAATGAGAGGCCTGACTATTAAATAGACACCTTACTATTGTTCCATTTTGAATTATTCAATAAGGTTCTAAATGAGTGGTAGTATGAATTAGAATCATGAGGATTCCCCAGGTGTGTATCATTCACAGAGGCACAGAATGACAGGCCATATAAAAAATACTCGACTATTACCCTGGTGTGGATTAGTCACTGAGGCTAAAAATGAGTGGCTACATGAAGTAGACACTTAAATCTTCCCAGGTGTTTATTTTTGAATGAGTCTCTGAGTAAGGTGGCACAAAAAAGTGTCTTAGGTGTATTGCCCAGGTGTTCACTACTTACAGTGACTCTGAATGTGTAGCAATTTGAAGTAGACCCTTGACTGTTTCTGAGGAAAGTATTATTCACAGAAGCTCTGAACGAGTGCCCATGTGAAAGAGATTATTGACTTCTCAGATATAAATATTTTTCACTAAAACACTAAGAGAGTTGCCTTATAAAATAGACCCCATTTTACTCCACAGGTTTGCATTATTCTTTTACCCTCCAAACGGATCCCCATGTAAAATATACAAGTGATTATTCCACACATGTTCAGTATTCGAAGAGGTTCTGTATGAGTGTTTATATCAGTCTCCTGACCCTAATATATGTGTATGTCATTCTCGAAGCTTCTTAATTTGGGTCTACTTTGAATAGGGTCTTCATTTCTCCACAGGTGTTTATTATGCACTTAAGCTCTGAATGATAGGCTAAATGAAATAGACTCCTTACTATTGCCCCATTTTGCATTATTTGGTAATCCTGTAATTAAGTGGACATATGACCTGTACTATGACTATTCCCAAGGTGTGTATTTTTTTGGGAGTTTCTGAATGAGTGACCACATAAAATGGACTGCTGTCTCTATCCGCTTGACTATTTCTCAGCTCTGCATTTTTCACTGAGACAGTGGGTGTATGGTTATATCAAATAGTCTCTAGTCTGTTCCCTAGGTGTTACTTGTGCATTGAGACTCTGAATAAGTGGCTATATATAATATATTCCTGAGTATTTTCCAGACATATATTCATTTCCAGACTTAGGATATGAATAAGTGGCCATGTGAAATACACCCCTGACGTTTCTATAGGTCTGTATTATTCTGTGACTCTGTGAATGAGTGGCCATAATATAGAGACTCCTGAATACTTCTTAGGCTTCCTTTTTCACATTCAGCTCTAAATGAGTGGTTATACGAAATAGAATTCTGACTTTCCCTAAGGTGTATGTTATTCAATTAGGCTCTGAATATGTGCCTATACAAAATAGATTTCTGACTACAATACAGGTGTTCCTTATTTAATGAAGCACTGAAATAGATGCCACATGTAAAAGCATACTAAATATTTCTTAGGTATGTATTATTCACTGAAGCTATGAAAGGGTGGCCATATAAAATTCTTTTTCATCTAGACCACAGGGGTGCATTTCTGAGTCTCACTCTAAATATTTGGGCATATGGAATAGACTAGTGACTATTCCAATGCTGTGTATTACTCACACAGGCTTTGATTTTGTGGCCACATAAAATTGACTGGTGTCTATTCCACACCTGTGCATTATTCCCTGAGAAAGTAAATGAGAGGCTATATAAAGTAGACTCCTAACACTTCCCCAGGTTTCTGTTACTCAGTGAGGCTCTTCTTGTGAGACCATATGAAACAGGATACTGTCTATCTTTAATATTTGTATTATTCAATGAATCTCTGAATGAGTTGCTATATAAAATAGACTCCTGAGTACTTTACTTTTGTGCATTATTTACTGAGGTTATGAGTCAGTGGCCATATTAAATAAAATCTTAACTAATTTACACGTGCGTATTATTCACTGAGGCTATGAATGAGTGTCCAAATGAAATAGACTCCTTGCTACTCCACATTATTTACTGAGGCTCTGAATGAACCTCCATCGAAAATAGACTCCAAATTATTCTCCAGGTATGTATTATTCAGTGAGGCTCAGCAGAGTTGGCCATATTAATTAGACTCTTTACTATATCAAGGGTCTCTCTTATTCACTGAGGCTCTAAATTTGTGTCTACATAACAAAGACTCCTGACTACACCACATTATTCTGTGACACTCCAAATGAGATTCCACATGGAAAAGTGTTCTGACTATTTCACAGGTGTGCATTACTTAATGAGACTCTGAATGAGGGAATAAAAGTAAATCCTGTGGGTGAGGCTTCTACCATGTCATCATAGAGGCGACTCATAATTGCAGCTCTCAGTGAAGGTGCAGATGGCGAGTCCTAGTTGCATTCTCGGACGGACCTTTTTTGCCCACAGAGTGTTGAAAGTCCCATTTGTGGGAGAGACACGGGACGCTAGCCCAGCCGGTTTGCACGGCTGGATTGCCTGGCAATGTAGAACAGCGGGACCCGGATCGAAACTCACTGATCTGGTTGCCCTGTTAAACAGGCAATCTGAGGTTTGGAAGGGCAGATTGGCATGTCCATCTGATTGAACGGGACTTAGACAATGAGCCAGACCATGAGATTCCTGGAAAGCGTGATCTGAGCCGGTGCAGTGGGCAGTGGCACAGTAGATTGCATGGATCCCAGTACCCTATTGGCAGGCTACTGGGGCGCCAGTGAGAGAGTCAACCATTCAGCTTGGGGAGAGGAAGAGAGAGAGAGAGGACGGACTCTGAGGCAGGGAGCTAGGTGATCAGGCTCGGCAGGTCCCACCCTCATGGTGACAAGCTGGCCGGTGACTGGAGGCACTTGGGTCTGAGAGTTTTGCTGCTGGCATCTAGAATGGTGCAGCCTGGTGAGGGAGGGGTGTCCGCCACTACAGATGCAATCCACCCCTACTGAAATACCACCCAGGGCTGACGCAGCCTGCCATTGCTGAGGCAACCTGCCATAACAGAGAGACTCCGCCAGCAGGGTGAAGGGCTCCACAGCAGAATGGAGCCACGCCCCAGGAGGGCAGACCCGCGCTAGCATGGCGGAGCCCCAGCAGGAAAATAGTGAATAGACTGCTTCCTAGCGGGGCAGGACAGTGCAACAGATACTCATAAAGAAAGCCCCAACTTCCTGAGACAGAGCATCTAAGGGGGGAAAATCAGGGGGGGTTATAAGTTCTGTTTGCAGCAGACATAAACACATCTGCCCAACAACCATCAATGAACAATGGAACTCACAGCTCAGCACTGGAGCTCCTATAAAGCACAGACCGTCTCCTCAAGCAGCTCCCTGACCCGTGTATATTCAAAGAGTCACCCCAAAAAAGGACTAATCAGACTGACATTTGGCGGGCATTATTCTGGAACAAAGATAGCAGAAGAAGAAAATGGTAGCATCCCTCACTGTTCCTCAGCTGCTGCAGGTATACCCCAGACAAGCAGGGTCTGGACTGGACCTCAGCACTCGCAAAACAAAGGGGCTAGACCATTAGAAGGAAAACTAAGTAACAGAAATACTTCATCATCAACAATCTGGGCATACACACAGAGACCCAAATGAAAAATCAGCAGCTACTAAGACGACAGGTGGATAAATCCATAAAGATGGGAAGAAACCGGCAAAAAAAGGAGGAAAACACCCAAAATGAAAACACCTCACTTTCTACAAAAGACCAAAACTCCTCACCAACAAAAGAGCAAAGCAGGACAGAGAATGAGTGTGACTAAAAGACGGAATCAGACTTCAGAAAGAGGACAATGAGAAACTTCAGTGAGCTAAAAGAACATGTTCTAAATCAGTGCAAAGAAACTAAGAACCTTGAAAAAAGACTTGAAGAAAGATTTGAGGAAATTATAACAAGAATGGACAACTTAGAGAGGAATATGAATGAATTGAAGGAGCTGAAAAACACAACACGAGAACGTCACGAAGCATGCGCAAGTTTCAACAGCCGAATTGAAAAGCAGAAGAAAGAATATCAGAAGTTGAAGATCAACTCAATGAAATAAAACGAGAAACCAAGATTAAAGAAAAACGCACAAAAAGGAATGAAGAAAATCTCCAAGAAATGTGGGACTATGTGAAGAGACCCAACCTACGTTTGATAGGTGTACCAGTATATGATGAAGAGAATGAATCCAAGCTGGACAACACTCTTCAGAATATTGTGGAGGAAAATGTCCCCAACCAAGCAAGACAGGTCAATACTCAACTCCAGGAAATACAGAGAACACCACAAAGATACTCCGCAAGAAGAGCAACCCCAAGGCACATAATCGTTAGATTCACCAGGGTTGAAATGAAGGAGAAAATAGTAAGGGCAGCCAGAGAGATAGGTCGGGTCACCCACAAAGGGAAGCCAATTAGACTCACAGCAGATCTCTTGGCAGAGACTCTACAAGCCAGAAGACAGTGGGGGCCAATATTCAACATACTAAAAGAAAAGAACTTTCAACCCAGAATTTCATATCCAGACAAACTGAGTTTCATAAGTGAAGGAAAAATAAAATCCTTCATGAACAAGCAAGTACTCAGATATTTTGTCACCACTAGGCCTGCTTTACAAGAGCTCCTGAAAGAGGCACTACACATAGAAAAAAACAACCAGTACCAGCCATTCTAAAAGCATACCAGATGCTAAAGCGCATCAACAAAATGAAGAATCTACATGAACCTATGGGCAAAACAGCCAGCTGGCATCAAAATGTCAGCATCAAATTCACACATAACAATATTAACCCTAAATGTAAATAAGCTAAATTCACCAATAAAAAGAAACAGACTGGCAAGTTGGATAAAACACGAAAACCCATCTGTGTGCTGTATCCAGGAAACCCACCTCACACGCAAGGATACACAAAGGCTCAAAATAAAGGGATAGAGGAAGATTTACCAAGGAAATGGAGAGCAAAAAAAAGCAGGAGATGCAATTCTCGTCTCTGATAAAAATAGACTTTAAAGCAACAAAGATCAAAAGGGACAAAGAAGGTCATTACATAATGGTAAAAGGATCGATACAACAACAAGAGCTAACAATTCTAAATATATATTGACCCAATGCAGGGGAAGCCAGATATATAAGGCAAATTCTTAATGACTAACAAAGAGACTTAGACTCCCACAAAATAATGGTGGGAGACTTTAACACTCCACTGTCAATATCAGACAGATCAACCAGACAGAAAATTAACAAAGATATCCAGGACTTAAACTCAGACCTGGAAAAAGCAAACCTGATAGACATTTACAGAACTCTCCACCCCAAATCTACACAATATAAATTCTTCTCAGCACCACATCACACCTACTCCAAAATTGACCACATAATTGGAAGTAAAGCACTCCTCAGAAAATGCAAAACAGCTGAAATCATAACAAGCAGTCTCTCAGAACATAGTGCAATCAAGTTGGAACTCAGAATTCAGAAAATAACTCAGAACCGCACAGCTTCATGGAAACTGAACAACTGGCTCTTGAATGTCGATTGGATAAACAATGAAATGAAGGCAGAAATAAAGAAGTTCTTTGAAACCAAAGAGAATGAAGACACAACGTACAAGAATCTCTGGGACACATTTAAAGCAGTATGTAGAGGAAAATATATAGCAATAAGTGCCCACATGAGAAGAGTGGAGAGATCCAAAACTGACACCCTATCAGCAAAATTGAAAGAGCCAGAGGAGCAAGATCAAAAAAGCTCAAAACCTAGCCAAAGACAAGAAATAACTAAGATCAGAGCAGAACTGAAGGAGATAGAGACAAGAAAAACCCTTCAAAAAATCAATAAATCTAAGAGCTGGTTTTTAGAAAAGATCAACAAAATAGACAGACCACTACCCAGAGTGATAAAAAAGAAGAGAGAGAACAACCAAATAGATGCAATAAAAAACGATAAAGGGGAAATCACCACAGATTCCACAGAAATTCAAACCATCATCAGAGAATACTACAAACAACTCTATGCACATAAACTAGTAAATCAGGAAGAAATGGATAAATTCCTGGACGCCTGTGTCCTCCCAAGCCTAAACCAGGAGGAAGCCAAAATTATGAATACACCAATAACAAGGTCTGAAGTTGAGGCAGCAATTAAGAGCCTACCACACAAAAAAAGCCCAGGTCCAGATGGGTTCACAGCTGAATTCTACCAGACACACAAAGAGGATCTGGTACCATTCTTTCTGAAACTATTCCAAATAATCCAAAAAGAGGGAACCCTTCCCAAATCATTTTATGAGCCCAACATCATCCTGATACCAAAACCTGGCAGAGACTCAACAAGAAAAGAAAACTTCAGGCCAATATCCATGATGAAAATAGATGTAAAAATCTTCAATAAAATACTGGCAAACCGATTGCAACAGCACATTAAAAAACTTATCCATCATGATCAAGTAGGATTCATCCCGGGGATGCAAGGCTGGTTCAACATACGCAAGTCTATAAATGTAATTCACCACATAAACAGAAGCAAAAACAAAAACCACATGATTATCTCAATTGATACAGAGAAGGCATTTAACAAAATTCAACAGCTCTTTATGCTAAAAACCCTCAATAAACTTGGTATTGATGGAACATATCTCAAAGTAATAAAAGCTATTTCTGACAAACCAACAGCCAATATCATACTTAATGGGCAAAAACTGGAAGCATTCCCTTTGAAATCTGGCACTAGACAAGGATGCCCTCTCTCACCACTTCTATTCAACATAGTACTGGAAGTTCTAGCCAGAGCAATCAGGCAAGAAAAAGAAATAAATGGTATTCAAATAGGAAAGGTGGAAGCCAAATTGTCTCTATTTGGAGACGACATGATAGTATACCTAGAAGACCCCATCACCTCAGCCCAAAAGCTCCTGCAACTGATAAGCAACTTCAGCAAAGTCTCAGGATATAAAATCAATGTGCAAAAATCACAAGCATTCCTATACACCAATAACAGTCTTAGAGAGAACCAAATCAAGAACGAACTGCCATTCACAATTGCTACAAAGAAAATAAAATACCTAGGAATACAACTCACTAGGAATGTAAGGGACCTCTTTAAGGAAAACTACAAACAACTGCTCAACGAAATAAGAGAGGACACAAACAGATGGAGAAACATTCCATGTTCATGGTTAGGAAGAATCAATATCGTGAAAATGGCTATACTGCCCAAAGTAATTTACACAATCAATGCTATCCCCATCAAACTACCATTGAATTTCTTCACAGAACTGGAAAAAACCACCAAGAATTTCATATGGAACCAAAAAAGAGCCCGCATAGCCAAGTCAATTCTAAGCAAAAGGAACACAGCAGGAGGCATCACGCTACCAGACTTCAAACTATACTACAAGGTTACAGTAATCAAAACAGCATGGTACTGGTACCAAAACAGAGATATAGGCCAATGGAACAGAACAGAGGCATCGGAGTCAACACAACACATCTACAACCATATTATCTTTGATAAACCAGACAAAAACAGGCAATGGGGAAAGGATTCCCTATTTAATAATTGGTGTTGGGAAAACTGGCTAGCCATGTGCAGAAAGCAGAAACAGGACCCCTTCCTGACACCTTACACTAAAATTGACTCCAGATGGATTAAAGACTTAAACCTAAGTCCTGACAGCATAAAAACCCTAGAAGAAAATCTAGGCAAAACCATTCAGGACATAGGAGTATGCAAGGACTTCATGAAAAAACACCAAAAGCATTGGCAACAAAAGCCAAAATAGACAAATGGGACCTAATCAAACTCCACAGCTTCTGCACGGCAAAAAAAAAAAAAAAAAAAAAAAAAAAAAAAAAAAAAGTCACTAGAGTGAATCGGCAACCATCAGAATGGGAAAAAATCTTTGCAGTTTACGCATCTGACAAAGGGCTGATATCCAGAGTTTACAAAGGACTCAAACAGATTTACAGGAAAAAAACAAACAAGCCCATTCAAAAATGGGCTAAGGATATGAACAGAAACTTTACGAAAGCAGACATACATGAGGCCAGCAAACATATGAAAAAGTGCTCATCGTCATTGGTCATTAGAGAGATGCAAATCGAAACCACATTGAGATACCATCTCACACCAGTTAGAATGCCGATCATTAAAAAATCTGGAGGCAGCAGATGCTGGACAGGATGTGGAGAAATAGGAACACTCTTACACTGTTGGTGGGAGTGTAAATTAGTTCAACCATTGTGGAAGACAGTGTGGCGATTCCTCAGGGACCTAGAAATAGAAATTACATTTGACCCAGCAATCCCATTACTGGGTATCTATCCAAAGGACTATAAATCGTTCTACTATAAGGACACATGCACACGAATGTTCATTGCAGCACTGTTTACAATAGCAAAGACCTGGAACCAACCCAAATGCCCAACGATGATAGACTGGACTGGGAAAATGTGGCACATATACACCATGGAATATTATGCAGCAATCAAAAATGATGAGTTTGTGTCCTTTGTAGGGACATGGATGAATCTGGAGAACATCATTCTCAGCAAACTGACACAAGAACAGAAAAAGAAATACCGCATATACTCACTCATAGGTGGGTGAGAAAATTGAGAACACGTGGACACAGAGAGGCGGTCTACTATACACTGGGGGCTGTTGGGGGGAATGGGGGAGGGACAGCAAGTGGGGCTGGGGGGATAGCCTGGGGATGAATACCAAGTGTGGGTGAAGGGGAGGAAAGCAGCAAAGCACACTGCCATGTGTGTACCTATGCAACTATCTTGCTCGTTCTGCACATGTACCCCCAAACCTATAATGCAATAAAAATTAAAAAAAAAAAATCAATAAATCCAACAGCTGGTTTTTCAAAAAGATCAAAAAAATAGACAGACCACTAGCCACACTGATAAAAAAGAAAATAGAGAACAACCAAAGAGATGCAATAAAAAACGATAATGGGAAAATCACCACAGATTCCACAGAAATTTAAACCATCATCAGAAAATACTACAAAAAAATCTATGCACATAAACTAGTAAACCAGGAAGAAAAGGATAATTTTCTGAATGCCTGTGTCGTCCCAAGCCTAATCCAGGAGGAAGCCGAAACTATGAATTGACCAATAAAAAGGTCTGAAGTTGAGGCAGCAATTAAGAGCCTACCACACAAAAAAAGCCCAGGTCCTGATGGGTTCACAGTTGAATTCTACCAGACGCACAAAGGGGATCTAGTACCATTCCTTCTGAAACTATTCCAAATAATTCAAAAAGAGGGAACCCTTCCCAAATCATATTATGAGACCAATATAATCCTGATACCAAAACCCGGCAGAGACAAAACAAGAAAAGAAAACTTCAGGCCAATATCCATGATGAACATAGATGCAAAAATCTTCAATAAAATACTGGCAAACCGATTGCAACAGCACATTAAAAAACTTATCCATCATGATCAAGTAGGATTCATCACGGGGATGCAAGGCTGGTTCAACATACGGAAGTCTAGAAATGTAATTAACCACATATACAGAAGTAAAAACAAAAACCACATGATTATCTCAATTGACGCAGAGAAGGAATTTGACAAAATTCAACAGCCCTTTATGCTAAAAACCCTCAATAAACTTGGTATTGTTGGAACATATCTCAAATTAATAAAAGCTATTTATGACAAACCAACGGCCAATATCATACTTAATGGGCAAAAACTGGAAGCATTTACGTTGAAGTCCAGCATTAAATAAGGATGCCCTCTCTCACCACTCCTATTCAACATAGTATTGGAAGTTTTAGCCAGAGCAATGAGGCAAAAAAAAAAAAAAAAGAAATAAAGTGTATTCAAAAAGGAAAGGTGAAAGCCAAATTGTCTCTCTTTGTAGACGACATGATAGTATACCTACAAGACCCCATCACTTCAGCCCAAAAGCTGCTGAAACTGATAAGCAACTTCAGCAAATCTCAGGATATAAAATCAATGTGCAAAAATCACAAGCATTCCTATACACCAATAACAGACTAAAAGAGAACCAAATGAAGAATGAACTGCCATTCACAATTGCTACAAAGAAAATAAAATACCTAGGAATACAACTCACAAGAAACGTAGGGACCTCTTTAAGGAAAACTACAAACCACTGCTCAACGAAATAAGAGAGGACACAAACAGATGGAGAAACATTCCATGTTCATGGTTGGGAAGAATCAATATCGTGAAAATGGCTATACTGCCCAAAGTAATTTACACAATCAGTGCTATCCCCATCAAACTACCATCGAATTTCTTCACAGAACTGGAAAAAGCCACCATGAACTTCACATACAACCAAAAGAGAGCCCACATAGACAAGTCAATTCTAAGCAAACAGAACACAGCAGAAGGAATCACACTACCAGACTTCAAACTATAATGCAAGCCTACAGTAATCAAAACAGCATGGTACTGGTACCAAAACAGAGATATAGACCAATGGAACAGAACAGAGGCATCGGAGGCAACACAGCTTATCTACAACCATATAATCTTTGATAAACCAGACAAAAACACGCAATGGAGAAAGGATTTCCTGTTTAATAAATTATGTTGGGGAAACCGGCTAGCCATGTGCAGAAAGCAGAAACTGGACCCCTTTCTGACACCTGACACGAAAATTAACTCCAGATGGATTAAAGACTTAAACATAAGACCTGACACCATAAAAACCCTAGAAGAAAATCTAGGCAAAACCATTGAGGACATAGGTGTAGGCAAGGACTTCATGACAAAAACACCAAAAGCATTGGCAACAAAAGCCAAAATAGACAAATGGGACCTAATCAAACTACACAGCTTCTGCACGGCAAAAAAAAATAAAATAAAAAATAAAAAAATAAAAAAAAAACTGTCACTAGAGTGAATCGGCAACCAACAGACTGGGAAAAAATCTTTGCAGTATACGCATCTGACAAAGGGCTGATATCCAGAATTTACAAAGAACTCAACAGATTTACAGGAAAAAAACAAACAAGCCCATTCCAAAATGGGCAAAGGATATGAACAAACACTTTACAAAAGAAGACGTACATGAGGCCAACAAACATATGAAAAAGTGCTCATCATCATTGGTCATTAGAGAGATTCAAATCAAAACCACATTGAGATACCATCTCACACCAGTTAGAATGGCGATCATTAAAAAATCTGGAGACAGCAGATGCTGGACAGGATGTGGAGAAATAGGAACACTTTCACTGTTGGTGGGAGTGCAAATTAGTTCAACCGTTGTGGAAGACAGTGTGGCCATTCCTCAGGGACCTAGAAATAGAAATTCCATTTGACCCAGCAATCCCATTACTGGGTATCTATCCAAAGGACTATAAATCATTTTACTATAAGGACACATGCACACGAATGTTCATTGCAGCACTGTTTACAATAGCAAAGACCTGGAACCAACCCAAATGCCCATCGATGATAGACTGGACTGGGAAAATGTGGCACATATACACCATGGATTATTATGCAACAATCAAAAATGATGAGTTTGTGTCCTTTGTAAGGACATGGATGAATCTGGAGAACATCATTCTCAGCAAACTGACACAAGAACAGAAAAAGAAATACTGCATATACTCACTCATAGGTCGGTGAGAAAAATGAGAACCCATGGACATAGAGAGGCGGTCTACTATACACTGGGCACTGTTGGGGGAAATGGTGGAGGGACAGCTGGGGTGTCTGGGGGTGATAGCCTGGGGATGAATACCAAGTGTGGGTGAAGGGGAGGAAGGCAGCAAAACACACTGCCATGTGTGTACCTATGCAACTATCTTGCACGTTCTGCACATGTACCCCAAAACCTATAATGCAATAAAAATTTAAAAAAAAAAAGAACACACTGCCTTGTGGGTACCTATGCAAATATCTTCATGTTCTCCACATGTACCCTCAAACCTATAATGCAAGAAATTTTTTTTTTAAAAAAACTTAAAACCTGAATATTTTTTCAGCTGTGTACATTTAGTGAGGCTCTCAATGAGTGGCCATAGGAAAGAGACTTCTGACTATTCCACAGGTGTGCATTATACAGTGACTCTCTGGATTAGGGGCCATAAAAAATAGACTCCAGATGATATCACAAGTGTGTAATATTCAGTGAGACTGTGAAAGAGGGGCCATATGAAACGGACTTCTAATTACTCCATGTGTTCATTATTCACATTTTGTCTGAACGAGGAGGCGTATGACATAAACTCCTCATTATGTTCCATGTGTGCATTATTCAAACAGGTTATGTATGAGTGTCCATACCATATAAACTCCTGACACTCCCCCAGGTGTGCATTACTCAGCGATACCCGGAATTAGAATTCATATAAAATAGACTCCTGACTATCACCCAGGTTTGTATCATTCAGGAAGGCACTTAATGCGTGGATATCTTAAACAGCCTCCTGATTCCTCCATAGAAGTTTATTATTCACTAAAACTTTGAATGAGAGTCCTGACTATTAAATAGACACCTGACTATTGCTCCATTGTGAATTATTCAATAAGGTTCTAAATGAGTGTTAGTATGAAATAGAATCATGAGGATTCCCCAGGTGTGTATAATTAAGGGAGGCACAGAATGAGTGACCATTTAATAAATGCTCAAGTATTACCCTCGTGTGGATAACACTTTGAGGCTCTAAATGAGTGGCTACATGAAGTAGACAATTATTCCCCAGGTGTTTATTATTGAATGAGTCTCTGAGTAAGTGGGCACAAAAAAGAGTCTCAGGTTTATTGCCCACGTGTTCATTACTTATAGAGACTCTGAATGTGTAGTCATTTGACGTAGACCCTTGACTGTTTCTGAGGAAAGTATTATTCACAGAGGCTCTGAACGAGTGCCCATGTGAAAGAGATTCCTGACTTATCAGATATACATATTATTCACTAAAACACTGAAAGAGTGACCATATAAAATATATCCCATTTTACTTCACAGGTGTGCGTTATTCTTTTTTTCTACAAAAAAATCACCATGTGAAATATACAAGTGATTATTCTCACACATGTGCAGTATTCCAAGAAGTTTTGTATGAGTGTTTATTTCAAATAGTCTCCTGACCCTCAAATATGTGTATGTCATTCACGAAGCTGCTTAATTCGGGTCTGCTTTAAATCGGGTATTCATTTATCCACAGCTGTTTATTATGCACTTAGCTCTGAATGATACGCTAAATGAAATAGACTCCTTACTGTTGCCCCTTTGTTCATTACTCCGTAATGCTGAGATTGAGTGGCCATATGACCTGGAGTCTGATTATTCCCAAGGTATGTATTCTTTCGAGAGTTTCTGAATGAGTGACCACATAAAATGGACTCCTGACTCTATCCTCTTGACTATTTGTCAGCTCTGCATTTTTCACTGAGACGGAGGGTGTACGGTGATATCAAATATTCTCTAGTCTGTTCCCCAGGTATGACTTATGCAGTGAGACTCTGAATAAGTGGCTATATAATAGATTCCTGAGTATTTTCCAGATATATAAGATTCTTCACGGATTATTTGAATAAGTGGCAATGTGAAATACACCCCTGACGTTCTCATAGGTATGTATTATCCTGTGAGGCTCTGACTGAGTGGCCATAATACAGGATCTCCTGAATACTCCTCTAGGCTTGCGTGTTTACATTCGGATCTAAATGGGTGGCTATATGAAATAGAATCTTGACTTTCACCAAGGTGTTTGTTATTCGGTTAGGCTCTTAATATGTGGCTATACCAAATAGAATTCTGACTACAATACAGGTGTTTCTTGTTTAATGAAGCACTGAAATAAATGTCACATGTAATAGCATAATAAATATTGCTCAGGTATGTATTATTCTCTGAGGCTCTGCAACATTGGCCATATAAAATTGTTTCCTGTCTAGACCACAGGTGTGTATTTTTTGATTCTGACTCTCAATATTTGGGCATATGGAATGGAATAGTGACTATCCCAAAGTTGTGTATTACTCACACAGGCTTTGATTTTGTGGCCGTATAAAATAGACTGGTGTCTATTCCACACGTGTGCATTATTTCCTGAGGTAGTAAATGAGAGGTTATATACAGTAAACTCCTAACACTTTCCCAGGTTTCTGTTACTCAGTGAGTCTCTTCTTGTGAGACCATAAGAAACAGGATGCTCTCTATCTTTAATATTTGTATTATTCAATGAATCTCTGAATGAGTTGCTATATAAAATAGACTGCGGAGTATTTTACATTTGTGCATTATTTACTGAGGTTACGAGTCAGTGGCCATATGAAATGGAATCCTAACTAATCCACACTTGCATGTTATCCACTGAAGCTGCGAATGAGTGTGCAAATGAAATAGACTTCTGGCTACTCCACATTATTTTCCGAGGCTCTGGATGATCGTTCATCGAAAATAGACTCCAAATTATTCTACAGGTATGTGTTATTCAGTGAGGCTCAGCAGAGTTGGCCATATTATTAGACTCTTTACTATATCAAGGGTCTCTCTTATTCACTGAGGCTCTGAATCTGTGTCTACATGACATAGATTCCTGACTACACCACATTATTCAGTTACACTCCGAATGAGAGTCCACCTGAAAAAAATCTCCTTACTATTCCTCAGGTGTGCATTACTTAGTGAGACTCTGAATGATTGGATAAAAGTAAATCCTGAATATTTCTCTAGGTGTGTACATTTAGTGTGGCTCTCATTGAGTAGTCATAGGAAAGAGACTTCTGACTATTCCACAGGTGGGCATTAATCAGTGACTCTCTGGATTAGGGACCATAAAAAATAGACTCCAGATGATATCACAAGTGCATAATATTCAATGAGGCTGTCAAACAGGGGCTATTTGAAACGGATTTCTAATTACTCCACGTGTGCGTTATTCACTGTTTTTGTCTGAAGGAAGTGCCTTATGACATAAACTCCTCATTATTCTCCATGTGTGCATTATTCAAACAGGTTATGTATGAGTGTCCATACAAAATAAACTCCTGACCCTACCCCCAGGTGTGTATTACTCACTGATACCCGGAATTAGAGTTCATATAAAATAGACTCCTGACTATCACCCAGGTGTGTATCATTCAGGAAGGCACTTAATTCGTAGATATATTAAACAGCCTTCTGATTCCTCAATAGAAATTTATTATTCACTGAAACTTTGAATGAGAGGACTTACTATTAAATAGACACCTGACTATTGCTCCATTGTGAATTATTCAATAAGGTTCTAAATGAGTGTTAGTATGAAATAGAACCATGAGGATTCCCCAGCTGTGTATCATTCAGGGAGGCAGAAAATGAGTGGCCATAAAAAAATGCTCGACTATTACCCTGGTGTGGATTACTCACTCAGGCTCTAAGCGAGAGGCTACATGAAGTAGGCACTTAACTCTTCCCCAGGTGTTTATTTTTGAATGAGTCTCTGATTAAGTAGGCACAGAAAGAGTCTCAGGTGTATTGCCCAGGTGTTCATTACTTTCAAAGACTCTGAATGTGTAGCCATTTGAAGTAGACCATTGTCTTTTTCTGCGGAAACTGTTATTCACAGAGGCTCTGAACGAATGCCCATGTGAAAAGGATTCCTGACTCATCATATATATATATATATATATATATATATATATATATATATATATATATACATTATACACTAAAACACTGAAAGAATGGACTTATGAAAAAAAAAACCATTTTTCTCCACAGGTGTGCATTATTCCTTTACCCTCCAAATGAATCACCTTGTGAAATATACAAGTGATTATTCCACACATGTGCAGTATTCAAAGAGGTTCTGTATGAGTCTTTATATCAAAGTCTTCGGACACTCACATATGTGTATGTCATTCACGAAGCTGCTTAATTTGGGTCTACTTTAAATAGGGTCTTCATTTCTCCACTGCTGTTTTTTATGCACTTAAGCTCTGAATGATAGGTTAAATGAAATAGACTCCTTAGTATTGCCCAATTGTGCATTATTCGGTAATGCTGTGATTGAGAGGCCATATGACCTGGACTCTGACTATTAACAAGGTATGTATTTTTTCAAGGGTTTCTGAATGAGTGACCACATAAAATAAACTCCTGACTCTATCCTCTTGACTATTTCTTAGCGCCTTGTTTTTCATTGAGACTGTGGGTGTACGGTCATACCAAATATTCTCTAGTCTGTTCCCCAGGTTTGACTTTTGCAGTGAGACACTGAATAAGTGGCTGTATATAATATATTCCTGAGTATTTTCCAGAAATATAAGATTCTTCACTGAGAATTTTAATAAGTGGCCATGTGAAATACACCCCTGACCTTTCCATAGGTCTTTATTATTCTGTGAGGCTCTCAATGAGTGGCCATAATATAGAGACTCCTGAATTCTCCTCTAGGCTTGCGTTTTTACATTCCACTCTAAATAATTGGCTGTACGAAATAGAATCCTGACGTTCCTCAAGGTGTATGTTTTTCAGTTAGGCTCTGAATATGTGGCTGTACTAAATAGAATTCTGACTACAATAGAGGTGTTCCTTATTTAAGGAAGCACTGAAATAGATGCCACATGTAATAGCATGCTAAATATTCCTCAGTTATGTATTATTCACTGAGGCTCTGAAACTTTGGCAATATAAAATTGTTCCTGGTCTAGACCACAGGTATGTATTTTTGAGTCTGACCCTAAATATTTGGGCATATGGAAGAGACTTGTGACTATTGCAAAGTTGTGCATTAGTCACACAGGCCTTGATTTTGTGGCCATATAAAATAGACTGGTGTCTATTCCACACGTGTGCATTATTCCCTGAGGTAGTAAATGAGAGGCTATATAAAGTAGACTCCTAACACTTCCCCAGGTTTCTGTTATTCAGTGAGGCTTTTCTTGTGAGACCATATGAAACAGGATGCTGTCTATCTTTAATATTTGTATTATTCAGTGAATCTCTGAATGAGTTGCTATATCAAACAGACTTCTGAGTACTTTACATTTGTGCATTATTTACTGAGGTTATGATTCAGTGGCCATATGAAATGGAATCCTGACTAATACACACGTGCATATTAACCACTGAGGCTATGAATGAGTGTCCAAATGAAATAGACTCCTGGCTACTTCACATTATTTACCGATGCTCTTAATGAACGTCCATCGAAAATAGACTCCAAATTATTCGCTAGGTATGTATTATTCAGTGAGGCTAAGCAGAGTTGGCCATATTAATTAGACACTTTACGATATCAAGGGTCTCTCTTATTCACTGAGACTCTGAATCTGTGTCTACCAGACATAGACTCCTAACTACACCACATTATTCAGTGACACTCCGAATGAGAGGCCACATTGAAAAGTCTACTGACTATTCCACAGGTGTGCATTACTTAGTGAGACTCTGAATGAGGAGATAAAAGAAAATCCTGAATATTTTTGAAGGTGTGTACATTTAGTGAGGCTCTCAATGAGTGGCCAGAGGAAAAAGACTTCTGACTATTCCACAGCTGTGCATTATTCAGTGACTCTCTGGATTAGTGGCAATAAAAAATAGAGTCCAGGTGATATCACAAGTGTGTAACATTCAGTGAGCCTGTGAAAGAGAAGGCATATGAAACAAACTTATAATTACTCCACATGAGAATTATTCACTGTCTGAATGAGGAACCGTATGACATAGATTCCTAATTATCATCGATGTGTGCATTATTCAACCCGGTTATATATGAGGGTCCATAACAAATAAATTCCTGACACTCGCCCAGGTGTCTATTACTCAGCAAAACCCGGAATTAGAGTTAATATAAAACAGATTCCAGACTATCATTTAGGTGAGTATCATTCAGGAAGGCAATTAATTCATGGATATCTTATACAGCCTCCTGACCCCTCCATAGAAATTTATTTATTTTTATTTTTATTTTTTTAATTTTCATTGCATTATAGGTTTTGGGTACATATGCAGAACGTGCAAGGTATTTGCATAGGTACACACATGGCAGTGTGTTTTGCTGGCTTCCTCCCCTTCACCCACACTTGGCATTTATCCCCAGGCTATCCCTCCCCAGCCCCCCACACTGTCCCTCCCCATTCCCCCCAATAGACCCCAGTGTGTAGTAGACCCCCTTCCTGTGTCCATGTGTTCTAAATTTTCTCACCCACCTATGAGTGAGTATATGCGGTATTTCTTTTTCTGTTCTTGTGTCAGTTTGCTGCGAATGATGTTCTCCAGATTCATCCATGTCCTTACAAAGGACACAAACTCATCATTTTTGATTGCTGCATAATATTCCATGGTGTATATGTGCCACATTTTCCCAGTCCAGTCTATCATCGTTGGGCATTTGGGTTGGTTCCAGGTCTTTGCTATTGTAAACAGTGCTGCAATGAACATTCGTGTGCATGTGTCCTTATAGTAGAACGATTTATAGTCCTTTGGATAGATACCCAGTAATGGGATTGCTGGGTCAAATGTAATTTCTATTTCTAGGTCCCTGAGGAATCGCCACACTGTCTTCCACAATGGTTGAACTAATTTACACTCCCACCAACAGTGTAAGAGTGTTCCTATTTCTCCACATCCTCTCCAGCATCTGCTCTCTCCAGATTTTTTAATGATCGCCATTCTAACTGGTGTGAGATGGTATCTCAATGTGGTTTTGATTTGCATCTCTCTAATGACCAATGATGATGAGCACTTTTTCATATGTTTGTTGGCCTCATGTATGTCTTCTTTTGTAAAGTTTCTGTTCATATCCTTTGCCCATTTTTGAGTGGGCTTGTTTGTTTTTTTTCCTGTAAATCTGTTTGAGTTCTTTATAAATTCTGGATATCAGCCCTTTGTCAGATGTGTAAACTGCAAAGATTTTTTCCCATTCTGATGGTTGCCGATTCACTCTAGTGACTGTTTCTTTTGCCGTGCAGAAGCTGTGGAGTTTGATTAGGTCCCATTTGTCTATTTTGGCTTTTGTGCCCAATGCTTTTGGTGTTTTGTTCATGAAGTCCTTGCCTACTCTTATGTCCTGAATGGTTTTGCCTAGATTTTCTTCTAGGGTTTTTATGGTGTCAGGTCTTACGTTTAAGTCTTTAATCCTTCTGGAGTTAATTTTAGTGTAAGGTGTCAGGAAGGGGGCACTAGACAAGGATGCCCTCTCTCACCACTTCTATTCAACATAGTACTGGAAGTTCTAGCCAGAGCAATCAGGCAAGAAAAAGAAATAAAGGGTATTCAAATAGGAAAGGTGGAAGCCAAATTGTCTCTATTTGCAGACGACATGATAGTATACATAGAAGACCCCATCACCTTAGCCCAAAAGCTCCTGCAACTGATAAGCAACTTCAGCAAAGTCTCAGGATATAAAATCAATGTTCAAAAATCACAAGCATTCCTATACACCAATAACAGACTTAAAGAGAACCAAATCAAGAAGGAACTGCCATTCACAATTGCTACAAAGAAAATAAAATACCTAGAAATACAACTCACTAGGAATGTAAGGGACCTCTTTAAGGAAAACTACAAACAACTGCTCAACGAAATAAGAGAGGACACAAACAGATGGAGAAACATTCCATGCTCGTGGTTAGGAAGAATCAATATCATGAAAATGGCTATACTGCCCAAAGTAATTTACACAATCAGTGCTATCCCCATCAAACTACCATTGAATTTCTTCACAGAACTGGAAAAAACCACCATGAATTTCATATGGAACCAAAAAAGAGCCCGCATAGCCAAGTCAATTCTAAGCAAAAAGAACACAGCGGGAGGCATCACGCTACCAGACTTCAAATTATACTACAAGGCTACAGTAATCAAAACAGCATGGTACTGGTACCGAAACAGAGATATAGACCAATGGAACAGAACAGAGGCATCGGAGGCAACACAACATATCTACAACCATATAATCTTTGATAAACCAGACAAAAACAGGCAATGGGGAAAGGATTCCCTATTTAATAAATGGTGTTGGGAAAACTGGCTAGCCATGTGCCGAAAGCAGAAACTGGACCCCTTCCTGATGGGTAAGTTTTTTAATGTGCTGTTGCAATCGGTTGGCCAGTATTTTATTGAAGATTTTTGCATCTATGTTCATCATGGATATTGGCCTGAAGTTTTCTTTTCTTGTTGAGTCTCTGCCAGATTTCGGTGTCAGGATGATGTTGGTCTCATAAAATGATTTGGGAAGGGTTCCCTCTTTTTGAATTACTTGGAATAGTTTCAGAAGGAATGGCACTAGATCCTCTATGTGTGTCTCATAGAATTCGGCTGTGAACCCATCTGGACCTGGGCTTTTTTTGTGTGGTAGGCTCTTAATTGCTGTCTCAACTTCAGACCTTGTTATTGGTCTATTCATAGTTTCAGCTTTCTCCTGTTTAGCCTTGGGAGGACACAGGCGTCCAGGAATTTATCCATTTCTTCCTGGTTTACTAGTTTATTTGCATAGAGTTGTTTGTAGTATTCTTTGATGATGGTTTGAATTTCTGTGGAATCTGTGTTAATTTCCATTTAATCGTTTTTTATTGCATCTATTTGGTTTTTCTCTCTTCTTTTTTATCAGTCTGGCTAGTGGTCTGCAAATTTTGTTGATCTTTTCGAAAAACCAGCTCTTAAATTTATTAATTTTTTGAAGGGTTTTTCTCATCTCTATCTCCTTCATTTCTGCTCTGATCTTAGTTATTTCTTGTCTTCGGCTAGGTTTTGAGCTTTTTTGATCTTGGTCCTCTAGCTCTTTCAATTTTGATGATAGGTTGTCAATTTTGGATCTCTCTACTCTTCTCATGTGAGCACTTATTGCTATATATTATCCTCTACAGACTGCTTTAAATGTGTCCCGGAGATTCTGGTACGTTTTGTCTTCGTTCTCGTTGGTTTTGAAGAACTTCTTTATTTCTGCCTTCATTTCATTGTTTATCCAATCAACATTCAAGAGCCAGTTGTTCAGTTTCCATGAAGCTGTGCGGTTCTGAGTTATTTTCTGAATTCTGAGTTCCAACTTGATTGCACTATGGTCTGAGAGACTGTTTGTTATGATTTCAGTTGTTTTGCATTTGCTGAGGAGTGCTTTACTTTCAATTATGTGGTCGATTTTGGAGTAGGTGTGATGTGATGCTAAGAAGAATGCATATTCTGTGGATTTGGGGTGGAGTGTTCTGTAAATGTCTATCAGGTTTGCTTGTTCCAGGTCTGAGTTCAAGTCCTGGATATTCTTGTTAATTTTCTGTCTGGTTGATCTGTCTGATATTGACAGTGCAGTGTTAAAGTCTCCCACTATTAGTGTGTGGGAGTCTAAATCTCTTTGTAAGTCATTAAGAACTTGCCTTATATATCTGGGTGCTTCTGCATTGGGTCCATATATATTTAGAATCATTAGCTCTTCTTGTTGTATCGATCCTTTTACCATTATGTAATGACCTTCTTTGTCCCTTTTGATCTCTGTTGCTTTAAAGTCTATTTTATCAGAGACAAGAATTGCAATTCCTGCTTTTTTTTGCTCTCCATTTTCTTGGTAAATCTTCCATCCCTTTATTTTGAGCCATTGTGTATCCTTGCATGAGAGGTGGGTTTCCTGGATACAGCACACCGACGGGTTTTGGCTTTTTATCCAATTTGCCAGTCTGTGTCTTTTGTTTGGTGCATTTAGCCCATTTACATTTAGGGTTAATATTGTTATGTGTGAATTCCAAACTGCCATTTTGATGCCAGCTGGCTGTTTTGAACATTGGTTCATGTAGATTCTTCATTCTGTTGATGCTCTTTAGCATTTGGTATGCTTTTAGAATGGCTGGTCCTGGTTGTTTCTTTCTATGTGTAGTGCCTCTTTCAGGAGCTCTTGTAAAGCAGGCTTAGTCGTTACAAAATCTCTGAGTACTTGTTTGTTCATGAAGGATTTTATTTTTTCTTCACTTATGAAGCCCAGTTTAGCTGGATACGAAATTCTGGTTTGAAAGTTCTTTTCTTTAAGGATGTTGAATATTGGCCCCCACTCTCTTCTGTCTTTTAGAGTCTCTGCTGAGATATCTGCTGTGAGTCTGATGGGCTTCCCTTTGTGGGTGACTCGACCTTTCTCTCTGGCTGCCCTTAGTATTTTCTCTTTCATTTCAACCCTGTTGAATCTGACGATTATGTGCCTTGGGGTTGCTCTTCTTGCAGAATATCTTTGTCTTGTTCTCTGTATTTCCTGGAGTTGAGTATTGACCTGTCTTTCTAGGTTGAAGAAATTTTACTGGTTGATATCTTGAAGAATGTTTTCCAGCATGGATTCATTCTCTTCATCACATTCTGGTACATCTATCAAATGTAGGTTGGGTCTCTTCACATAGTCCCACATTTCTTGGAGATTTTGTTTATTCCTTTTTGCGCTTTTTTCTTTGATCTTGGTTTCTCGTTTTATTTCATTGAGTTGATCTTCGACTTCTGATATTCTTTCTTCTGCTTGGTCAATTCAGCTGTTGAAACTTGTGCATGCTTTGCAACATTCTCGTGTTGTGTTTTTCTGCTCCTTCAATTCATTCATATTCCTCTCTACATTGTCCATTCTTGTTATCATTTCCTCGAATCTTTTATCAAATTTTTCTTCAAGGTTCTTTGTTTCTTTGCACTGATTTAAAACATGTTATTTTAACTCACTGAAATTTCTCATTATCCACTTTCTGAAGTCTGATTCCATCATTTCGTCACACTCATTCTCTGTCCAGCTTTGTTCCCTTGCTGGTGAGGAGTTTTGGTCATTTATTGGAGGTGAGATGTTATGGTTTTGGGTGCTTTTCTCCTTTTTGTGCTGGTTTCTTCCCATCTTTATGGATTTATTCACCTGTCGTCTTAGTAGTTGCTAATTTTTCAATTGGGTCTCTGTGTGTACACCCAGATTGTTGATGATGAAGTATTTCTGTTACTTAGTTTTTCTTCTAATGGTCTAGCCCCTCTGCTGTACGAGTGCTGAGGTCCACTCCAGGCCCTGCTTGTCTGGGGTACACCTGTAGCAGCTGCAAAACTGTGAGGGATGCTACCAGTTTCTTCTTCTGCTATCTCTGTTTCAGAATGATGTCTGACAAATGTCAGCCTGATTAGTCCTTTTTTGGGGTGATGACTCTTTGGATATACAGGGGTCAGGGAGCTGCTTGAGGAAATGGTCTGTGCTTTATAGGAGCTCCAGTGCTGAGCTGTGATCTCCGTTGTTCATTCAGCATTGTTGGGAGAATGTGTTTATGTCTGCTGCAATAGAACTCATAAACCCCCCTTTTTTTTCCCCCTTAGATGCTCTGTCTCAGGGAGTTGGGGCTTTCTTTATGAGTATCTGTTGCACTGTCCTGCCCAGCTAGGTGGCAGTCTATTCACTATTTTCCTGCCGGGGCTCCACCTTGCTAGCGTGGGTCTGCCCTGTTGCTGCGGGGCTCTGTTCTGCTGTGGCTTGCTCCACCCTGCTGTGGCTTGCCCCACCCTGCTGGTGGAGTCTCTCTGATATGGCAGGTTGCCTTGGCAACAGCTGGCTGTGTCAGCCCTGGGAGGTACTTCAGTAGGGGGGGATTGTGTCAGTAGTGGCGGACGCCCCTCTTGCACCAGGCTGCACCCTGCTAGATGCCAGCACAGAACTTTCAGCCCCGAGTGCCTTCAATCCCTGCCCTGCTTGTCCCCATCATGGTGGGACCCGCTGAGCCCTCTCACCCAGCTCCCTGCCTCAGAGTCCGTCCTCTCTCTATCTCTCTTCCTCTCCCCAAGCTGAACGGTTTACTCTCTCACTGGCACCCCTGTACTTGCTGATAAAACACTGGGATCGGTGCAATCTCCCATTCCCTTGCCCACTGCACCAGCTCAGATCACGTTTCCCAGGAATCTCCTGGTCTGGCTCATTGTCTAAGTCCCACTCAATCAGGTGGATATGCCAATCTGCCCTTCCAAATCTCAGATTGCCAGTTTAACAGGGCACCCGGACCAGTGAGTTTTGTGCCCGGTGCCACTGCACTATGGAACCGGCCGAAGCGGCCACACGAGAAGGCTGTGCTAGCGTCCCGTGTCTCTCCCACACCTGGGACTTTCAATGTTCTGTGGAAAAAAATGATCTGTTCGAGAATGCGGCTAGGACTCACCCTCTGTGCCTTCACTGAGAGCTGCAATCCGGAGTCACCTCTACGACGCCATCTTGGAAGTCCAGAAATTTATTATTCACTGAAACTTTGAATGAGAGGCCTGACTATTAAATAGACACCTGACTATTGCTCCATTGTGAATTATTCAATAAGGTTCGAAGTGAGTGGTAGTATGAAATAGAATCATGAGGATTTCCCAGGTGTGTATCATTCAGAAAGGCACAGAATGAGTGGCCATATAAGAAATTCTCAACTATTACCCTGGTGTGGATTAGTCACTGAGGCTTTAAATGAGTGGCTACATGAAGTAGATACTTAACTCTTCCCCAGGTGTTTATTATTGAATGAGTCTCTGAGTAAGTGGGCACAAAAAAAGTGTATCAGGTGTATTATCCAGGTGTTCATTACTTACAGAGACTCTGAATGTGTAGCACTTGAAGTAGACACTTGACTGTTTCTGAGGAAAGTATTATTCACAGAGGCTCTGAACGAGTGCCCATGTGAAAAACATTCATGAATTTTCAGATATATATATATTATTCACAAAAACACTGAAAGAGTGGCCTTATAAAATAGAACCCATTTTACTCCACAGGTGTGTGTTATTCTTTTACCCTCCAATCGAATCACCATGTGAAATCTAAAAGTGATTATTCCACACATGTGCAGTATTCGAAGTGGTTCTGTATGAGTGTTTATATCAAATAGTCTCCTGACCATCATGTATGTGTATGTCATTCACGAAGCTGTTTAATATGGGTCTACTTTAAATAGGGTCTTCATTTCTCCACAGCTATTTATTATGCACTTAAGCTCTGAATGATAGGCTAAATGACATAGACTCCTTACTATTGCCCCATTGTGCATTATTTGGTAATGTTTGATTGAGTGGCCATATGACTTGGACCCTAACTATTCCCTAGGTGTGTATTCTTTCAGGAGTTTCTGAATTAGTGACTACATAAAATAGACTCCTGACCTTACATCTTGACTATTTCTCAGCTCTGCATTTTTCACTGGGACTGTGGTTGTATGGTTATATCAAATAGTCTCTAGTCTGTTTTCCAGGTGTGACTTGTGCAGTGACACTCTGAATAAGTGGCTATATATAATACATTCCTGAGTATTTTCCACACATATAAGATTCTTCACTGAGGATTTAAATAAGTGGCCATGTGAAATACACCCCGAACGTTTCCATAGGTCTGTATTATTCTGTGAGGCTCTCAATGAGTGGCCACATAATATAGAGACTTTTGAATACTCCATAGGCTTGCGTTTTTACATTCGGATCTAAATGAGTGGCTATAAGAAATACAATTCTAACTTTCCACATGTGGCATGTTATTCAGTTAGGCTCTGAATATGTGGCTATACAAAATAGATTTCTGACTACAATACAAGTGTTCCTTATTTAATGAAACACTGAAATAGATGCCACAAGTAATAGCATACTAAATATTCCTCAGGTATGTATTTTTTCTGAGGGTCAGAAACGTTCGCCATATAAAATTGTTTCCTGTCTAAACCACAGGCGTGTATTTTTGAGTCTGACTCTCTATATTTGGGCATATGGAATAGACTAGTGACTACTAAAAAGTGGTGTATTACTCACACAGGCTTTGATTTTGTGGCCATATAAAATAGACTGGTGTCTATTCCACACGTGTGCATTATTCCCTGAGGTAGTAAATGAGAGGCTATATAAAGTAGACTCCTAACACTTCCCCAGGTTTCTGTTACTCAGTGAGGCTCTTCTTGTGAGACCATATAAAACAGGATGCTATCTTTAATATTTGTATTATTCAGTGAATTTTTGAATGAGTTGTTATATAAAATAGACTGCTGAGTACTTTACATTCGTGCATTATTTACTGAGGATTCGAGTAAGTGGCCATATGAGATGAAATCCTGACTAATCCAAATGTGTGTATTATCCACTGAGGCTATGAATGTGTGTCCAAATGAAAAAGATTCCTGGCTACTGCAGATTATTTACCGAGGCTCTGAATGAAGGTCCATCGAAAATAGACTCCAAATTATTCTCCATGTATATATTATTCAGTGAGACTCAGCAGATGTGGCCATATTAATTAGACCCTTTACTATATCAAGTATCTCTCTTATTCACTGAGGCTCTGAATCTGTGTCTATATGACATAGACTCCTGACTACACCACATTATTCAGTGACAATCTGAATGAGAGGCCACATGAGGAACTCTCCTGACTCTTCCACAGGTTTGCATTACTTAGTGACACTCTGAATGAGGGGATAAAAGTAAATCCTTAATATTTTTCCAGGTATGTACATTTAGTGAGGCTCTCAACAAGTGGCCATAGAAAAGAGACTTCTGATTATTCCACAGGTTTGCATTATTCAGTGACTCCCTGGATTAGTGGCCATAAAAAATAGACTCCAGACGATATCTCAAGTGTGTAATATTCAGTGAGGCTTTGAAAGATGGGCCATATAAAACGGACTTTTAATTAATCCATGTGTGTGTTATTCACTGTTTCTCTGAATGAGGAGCCATATAAAATAGACATTTCATTATTCTCCATGCGTGCATTATTCAACAGGTTATGTGTTAGTGTCCATACCAAATAAACTTCTGACACTCCCCCAGGTGTGCTTTACTCAGCGATACCCAGAATTAGAGTTTATATTAAATAGACTCCTGACTATCACGCATGTGTGTATCATTCAGGAGGACACTTAATTTGTGGATATCTTAAACAGCCTCCTGATTCCTTCATAGAAGTTGATTATTCACTGAAATTTTGAATGATAGGTCTGATTATAAAACAGACACCTGACTATTGCTCCATTGTGAATTATTCAGTAAGTTTCTAAATGAGTGGTACTATGAAATAGAATCGTGTGGATTCCCCAGGTGTGTATCATTCAGGGAGGCACAGAATGAGTGGCCATATAAAAAATACTGGAATATTACCCTCGTGTGAGTTACTCACTGAGGCTCTAAATGTGTGGCTAAATGAAGTAAATACTTAAGTCTTTCCCAGGTGTTCATTACTAATTGAGTCTGTGATTAAGTGGGCACAAAAAAGACTCTCAGGTGTATTGCCCAGGTGTGCATTACTTACAGAGACTCTGAATATGTAGCCATTTGAAGCAGAGCCTTGACTGTTTCTGAGGAAAGTATTATTCACAGAGGCTCTGAATGAGTACTCATGTGAAAGAGATTCCTAACTTATCAGATACACATATTATTCACAAAATCCCTGAAAGAGTAGCCTTATAAAATAGACCCCATTTTACTCCACAGGTGTGCGTTATTCTTTTACCCTCCAAACGAATCACCATGTGAAATACACAAGTGATTATTCCACCCATGTGCAGTATTGGAAGAGGTTCTGTAACAGTGTTTATATCAAATAGTGTCCTGACCCTCACATATGTGTATGTCATTCACGAAGCTGCTTAATTTGAGTCTACTTTGAATAGGGTCTTCATTTCTCCACAGCTGCTTGTTATGCACTTAAGCTCTGAATGATAGGCTAAATAAAATAGACTCCTCACTATTGCCCCATTGTGCATTATTCGGTAATGCTGTGATTGAGTGGCCATATGACCTGGACTCTGATTATTCCCGAGGTGTGTATTCTTTTGGGAGTTTCTGATTGAGTGACCACATAAAATAGACTCCTGACTCTATCCTCTTGACTATTTCTCAGCTCTGCATTTTTCACTGAGATGGTGGGTGTATGGTCATATCAAATATTCTCTAGTCTGTTCCCAAGGTGTGACTTATTCAGTGAGACTCTGAATAAGTTCCTGCATATAATAGATTCACGAGTATTTTCCAGATATACACGATTCTTCACTGAGGATATAAATAAGTGGCCATGAGACATACACCCCTGACATTTCCATAGTTCTGTATTATTCTGTGAGGCTCTGAATGAGTGGCCATAATATAGAGACTCCTGAATACTCTTTAGGCTTGCGTTTTACATTCGGCCCTAAATGAGTGACTATACAAAATAGAATCCTGACATTCCCCAAGGTTTATGTTATTCATTTGGGCTCTAAATATGTGGCTCTACAAAATATAATTCGGACTACAACACAGGAGTTCCTTATTTCATAAAGCACTGAAATAAATGCCACATGTAATAGCATACAAAATATTCCTCAGGTATGTATTATTCTCTCAGGCTCTGAAACTTTGTCCATATAAAATTGTTTTCTGTCTAGAACACAGGCGTGTATTTTTGAGTCTGACTCCAAATATTTGGCCATATGGAATAGACTAGTGACTATTCCAATGTTGTGTATTACTCACACAGGCTTTGATTTTGTGGCCATATAAAATACACTGGTGTCTATTCTACACGTGTGCAATATTTCCTTAGGTAGTAAATGAGAGGCTACATAAAGTAGACTCCTAACACTTTACCAGGTTTCTGTTACTCTGTGAGGCTTTTCTTGTGAGACCATATGAAACAGAATGCTGTCTATCTTTAATATTTGTATTATTCAGTGAATCTCTGAATGAGTTGCTATATCAAATAGACTGCTGAGTAGTTTACAATTGTGCATTATTTACTGAGCTTAAGAGTCCGTGGCCATATGAAATGGAATTCTTATTAATCCACACATGCATGTTATCCACTGAGGCTATGAATGAGTGTCCAAATGAAATAGACTCCTGGCTACTCCACATTATTTACCGAGGCTCTGAATGAATGTCCATCGAAAATAGACTCCAAATTATTCTCCATGTATGTATTATTCAGTGAGGGTCAGCAGAGTTGGCCATATTAATTACACTCTTTACTATATTAAGGGTCTCTCTTATTCACTGAGGCTCCGAATCTGTGTCTACATGACATAAATTCCTGACTACACCACATTATTCAGTGAAACTCTGAATGAGAGTCCACCTGAAAAAGTCTTCTGACTATTCCACAGGTGTGGATTACTTAGTGAGACTCTGAATGTGAGGATAAAAGTAAATCCTGAATATTTTTTCAGCTGTGAACATTTAGTGAGGCTCTCAATGAGTGGCCATAGGAACGAGACTTCTGACTATTTCACAGGTGTGTATTATTCAGTGATTCTCTGGATTAGTGACAATAAAAAATAGAGTCCAGACGATATCACAGTTGTGTAATATTCAGTGAGCTTGTGAAAGAGGTGCCATATGAAACGGACTTATAATTACTGCACATGTGCATTATTCACTGTTTGTCTGAATGAGAAACCCTATGACATAGACTCATTATTACCGATGTGTGCATTATTCAAACTGGTTATGTACGATGGTCCATACCAAATAAACTCCTGACACTCCCCCAGGTGTGTATTACTCAGGTATACCCAGAATTAGAGTTCATATAAAACAGACTCCAGATGATCACCCAGGTGTGTATCATTCAGGAAGGCACTTAATTCGTGGATATCTTAAACAGCCTCCTGTCTCCTCCATAGAAGTTTATTATTCACTGAAACTTTGAATGAGAGGCCTGACTATGAAATAGACACCTGACTATTGATCCATTGTGAATTATTCAATAAGGGTCTGAATGAGTGTTAGTATGAAATAGAATCTTGAGGATTCCCCAGGTGTGTATCATTCAGGGAGGCACAGAATGAGTCCCCATATAAAAAATGCTCAACTATTACCTGGTGTGGATTACTCACTGAGGCTCTAAATGAGTGGCTACATGAAGTAGACACATATCTCTTCCCCAGTTGTTTATTATTGAATGAGTCTCTGAGTAAGTGGGCACAAAAAAAAAAAAAGACTCTCATGTGTATTGCCCACGTGTTCTTTACTTACAGAGAGTCTGAATGTGTAGCCCTTTGAGGAAGACCCTTGACTGTTTCTGAGGAACGTGTTATTCCCAGAGGCTCTGAATGAGTGCCCATGTGAAAGAGATTTTGAACTTATCAGATATACATATTATTCACTAAAACACTAAGAGAGTGGCCTTGTAAAATAGACCCCATTTTACTCCACAGGTGTGCGTTATACTTTTACCTCCCAAGTGAATGACCGTGTAAAATTTACAAGTGATTATTGCACACATGTGCAGTATTCTAAGAGGTTCTGTATGAGTGTTTATATCAAATGTTCTCCTGACCCTCACATATGTGTATGTCATTCACGAAGCTGCTTCATTTGGGTCTACTCTGAATAGGGTCTTCATTTCTCCACAGCTGTTTATTATTCACGTAAGATCTGAATGATAGGCTAAATGAAATAGACTCCTTACTATTGCCACATTTTGCATTATTTTTAATGCTGTGATTAGCGGCCATATAACCTAGACTCTTACTATTCCCAAGGTTTGTATTTTTTCGGGAGTTTCTGAATGAGTGACCACATAAAATAGATTCCCGACTCTATCCTCTTGACTATTTCTCAGCTCTGCATTTTTCTCTGAGACAGTGGGTGTAGCGTCATATGAAATATTCTATAGTCTGTTCCCCAGGTGTCACTTCTGCAATGAGACTCTGAATAAGTGGCGATATATAATAGATTCCGGAGCATTTTCCAGATATATAAGATTCTTCACTGAGGATTTGAATAAGTGGCCATGTGAAATACAGCCTTGACGTTTCAATAGGTCTGTATTATTCTGTGAGGCTCTGAATGAGTGGCCATAATATAGACTCCTGAATAATCCTTAGGCTTCCGTTTTTACATTCGGTTCTAAATGAGTGGTTATACGAAATAGAATCCTGACTTTCCACAAGGTGTATTTTATTCAGTTAGGCTCTTAATATGTGGCTGTACAAAAGAGAATTCTGACTACAATACAGGTGTTTCTTATTTAATGAAGCACTGAAATAGATGCCACAAGTAATAGTATACTAAATATTCCTCAGGTATGTATTATTTTCTGAGGCTCAGAAACTTTGGCCATATAAAATTGTTTCCTGTCTAAAACACAGGCATGTATTTTTGAGTCTGACTCTCAATATTTGGGTATATGGAATAGACTAGTGACTACTACAAAGTGGTGTATTACTCACACAGGCTTTGATTTTGTGGCCATATAAAATAGACTGGTGTCTATTCCACACGTGTGCATTATTCCCTGAGGTAGAAAATGAGAGGCTATATAAAGTAGATTCCTAACACTTCCCCAGGTTTCTGTTACTCAGTGAGGCTCGTCTTGTGAGACCATATAAAACAGGATGCTGTCTGTCTTTAATATTTGAATTATTCAGTGAATTTTTTAATGAGTTGCTATATAAAATAGACTGCTGAGTACTTTACATTTGTGCATTATTTACTGAGGATTCGAGTAAGTGGCCATATGAGATAAAATACTGACTAATCCCCGTGTGTGTATTATCCACTGAGGCTATGAATGTGTGTCCAAATAAAATAGACTCCTGGCTACTGCAGATTATTTACCGAGGCTCTGAATGAAGGTCCATCAAAAATAGACTCCAAATTGTTCTCCATGTATGTATTATTCAGTGAGACTCAGCAGATGTGGCCATATTAATTAGACTCTTTACTATATCAAGTGTCTCTCTTATTCAGTGAGGCTCTGAATCTGTGTCTCTATGACATAAATTCCTGACTACACCACATTATTCAGTGACACTCTGAATGAGAGGCCACATGAGGAAGTCTCCTGACTCTTCCACAGATTTGCATTACTTAGTGACACTCTGAATGAGGAGATAAAATTAAATCCTTAATATTATTCCAGGTGTGTACTTTTAGTGAAGCTCTCAATGAGTGTCCATAGAAAAGAGACTTCTGACTATTCCACAAGTTTGCATTATTCAGTGACTCCCTGGATTAGTGTTCATAAAAAATAGACTCCAGACGATATCACAAGTGTGTAATATTCAGTGAGGCTGAGAAAGAGGGGCCATATGAAACAGACTTTTAATTACTCCATGTGTGTGTTGTTCACTGTTTGTCTGAATGAGGAGCCATATGAAATAGACATTTTATTATTCTCCATGTGTGCATTATTCAAACAGGTTATGTGTTAGTGTCCATACCAAATAAACTTCTGACACTCCCCCAGGTGTGCTTTACTCAGCAATACCCAGAATTAGAGTTCATATAAAATAGACTCCTGACTATCACCCATGTGTTTATCATTCAGGAGGACACTTAATTTGTGGATATCTTAAACAGCCTCCTGATTCCTTCATAGAAGTGTATTATTCACTGAAACTTTGAATGAGAGGTCTGACTATAAAATAGACACCTGACTATTGCTCCATTGTGAATTATTCAGTAAGTTTCTAAGTGAGTGGTACTATGAAATAGAATCGTGAGGATTCCCCAGGTTTGTATCATTCAGGGAGGCACAGAATCAGTGGCCATATAAAAAATGCTGGAATATTACCCTCGTGTGGATTACTCACTAAGGCTCTAAATGTGTGGCTAAATGAAGTAGATATTTCACTCTTTCCCAGGTGTTCATTACTAATTGAGTCTGTGATTAAGTGGGCACAAAATAGAGTCTCAGGTGTATTGCCCAGGTGTTCATTACTTACAGAGACTCTGAATGTGTAGCCATTTGAAGCAGACCCTTGACTGTTCCTGAGGAAAGTATTATTCACAGAGGCACTGAACGAGTACTCATGTGAAAGAGATTCCTAACTTATCAGATACACATATTATTCACAAAATCCCTGAAAGAGTGGCCTTGTAAAATAGACCCCATTTTACTCCACAGGTGTGCGTTATTCTTTTACCCTCCAAAGGAATCACCATGTGAAATATACAAGTGATTTTTCCACACATGTGCAGTATTCGAAGAGGTTCTGTATGAGTGTTTATATCAAATAGTCTCCTGACCCTCACATATGTGTATGTCATTCACGAAGCTGCTTCATTTGGGTCTACTTTGAATAGGGTCTTCATTTCTCCACAGCTGCTTGTTATGCACTTAAGCTCTGAATGATAGGCTAAATAAAATGGACTCCTTACTATTGACCCATTGTGCATTATTCGGTAATGCTGTGATTGAGTGGCAATATGACTTGGACTCTGACTATTTCCGAGGTGTGTATTCTTTTGGGAGTTTCTGATTGAGTGACCACATTAAATAGACTCCTGACCCTATCCTCTTGACTATTTCTCAGCTCTGCATTTTTCACTGAGACGGTGGGTGTATGGTCATACCAAATATTCTCTAGTCTCTTCCCAAGGTGTGACTTATTCAGTGAGACTCTGAATAAGTGGCTACATATAATAGAATCACGAGTATTTTCCAGATATATACAATTCTTCACAGAGGATTTGAGTAAGTGGCCATGAGCGATACATCCGTGACATTTCCATAGGTCTGTATTATTCTGTGAGGCTGAAAGAGTGGCCATAAAATAGAGATTCCTGAATACTCTTTAGGCTTGCATTTTACATTTGGCCCTAAATGAGTGGTTATACAAAATAGAATCTTGACTTTCCCCAAGGTGTATTTTATTCAGGTTCTGAATATGTGGCTCTACAAAATAGAATTCAGACTACAACACAGGAGTTCCTTATTTCATAAAGCACTAAAATATATGCCACATGTAATAGCATACAAAATATTCCTCAGGTATGTATTATTCTCTCAGGCTCTGAAACTTTGTCCATATAAAATTGTTTCCTGTCTAGAACACAGGCGTGTATTTTTGAGTCTGACTAAATATTTGGCCATATGGAATAGACTAGTGACTATTCCAAAATTGTGTATTACTCACACAGGCTTTGATTTTGTGGCCATATAAAATACACTGGTGTCTAATTTACACGGGTGCATTATTCCCTGAGGTAGTAAATCATAGGCAATATAAAGTAGACTCCTAACACTTCACCAGGTTTCTGTTACTCAGTGAGGCTTTTCTTGTGAGACCATATGAAACAGAATGCTCTCTATCTTTAATATTTGTATTATTCAGTGAATCTGTGGATGAGTTGCTATTTAAAATAGACTGCTGAGTACTTTACAATTGTGCATTATTTACTGAGCTTAAGAGTCCGTGGCCATATGAAATGGAATCCTGACTAACCCACACATGCATGTTATCCACTGAGGCTATGAATGAGTGTCCAAATAAAACAGACTCCTGGCTACTCCACATTATTTACCGAGGCTCTGAATGAATGTCCATTGAAAAGAGACTCCAAATTATTCCCCAGGTATGTGTTATTCAGTGATTCTCAGCAGAGGTGGCCATATTAATTAAACTCTTTACTATATCAAGGGTCTCTCTTATACACTGAGGCTTTGAATCTGTGTCTACACGACATAGACTCCTGATTACACCACATTATTCAGTGACACTCCGAATGAGAGGCCACATGAAAAAGTCTCCTGACTATTCCACAGGTGTGCATTACATAGTGAGACTCTGAATGAGGGGATCAAAGTAAATCCAGAATATTTTTTCAACTGTGTACATTTAGTGAGGCTCTCAATGAGTGGCCATAGGAAAGAGACTTCTGACTATTTCACAGGTGTGCATTATTCAGTGACTCTCTGGATTAGTGGCAATAAAAAATAGAGTCCAGACGATATCACAATTGTGTAATATTCAGTGAGCCTGTGAAAGAGGTGCCATATGAAACAGACTTTTAATTACTGCACATGTGCATTATTCACTGTTTGTCTGAATGAGGAACCCTATGACATAAACTCCTCATTATTCTCCATGTGTGCATTATTCAAACTGGTTATGTATGATGGTCCATACCAAATAAACTCCTGACACTCCCCCATGTGTGTATTACTCAGCAGTACCCGGAATTAGAGTTTTTATAAAATAGACACCGGACTATCACCCAGGTGTGTATCATTCAGGAAGGAACTTAATTCGTGGATATCTTAAACAGCCTCCTGATTAGTCCATAGAAGTTTATCATTCACTGAAACTTTGTATGAGTGGCCTGACTATTAAATGGAAACCTGACTATTGCTCCATTGTGAATTATTCAATAAGGTTCTAAATGAGTGGTATTATGAAATAAAACCATGAGGATTCTCAATGTGTGTATCATTCAGGGAGGCACAGAATGAGTGACCATATAAAAAATGCTTGACTATTACCCTGGTGTGCATTATTCACTGAGGCTCCAAGTGAGTGGCTACATGAAGTAGACTTTTAATTCTTCTTCAGGTGTGTATTATTGAATGAGACTTTGGCTACGTGTGCATAAAAAAGAGACTCTTGTGTATTGCCTAGGTGTGCATTACTTATAGAGACTCTGAATGTGTAGCCCTTTCAAGTAAACCCTTGACTATTTCTGAGAGGAGTATTATTCACAGAGGCCCTGAAGAAGTGGCCATGTGAAAGTTATTCCTGTCTTATCAGATATACTTATTATTCACTGAAACACTGAAAGATTGTTCTTATGAAATAGACCCCAATTTACTCCACAGGTGTACGTTGCTTTTTAAATGTCCAAACGAATCACCATATAAAATAGACTAGTGATTATTCCTCACATGTGCAATATTTGAAGCGGTTCTGTATGAGAATCCATATCAAATAGTCTCCTGACTATCACATCAGTGTGTATCATTCACAGAGGTGCTTAATTTGGGGTTACCTTAAATAGCGTCTTGACTACTCCACAGCTGTTTATTACACACCGAAGCTCTGAATGAGAGGCCATATGAACTAGACTCCTTACTATTGACCCATTCTTCATTATTCAATAATGCTGTGATTGAGTGGCTATATGACCTGGACTCTGACTATTCCCAAGTTGTGTATTATTCAGTGAGTTTCTGAACGAGTGACCACATAAAATAGACTCCTGACTCTATCCTCTTGACTATTTCTCAGCTGTGCATTTTCCACTGATTCGCTGGGTTTACGGTCATATTAAATAGTCTCCAGACCATTCTCCAGGTGTGCATTATTCAGTGAGTCTCTGAATAAGTGATTATGTGTAATAGAATCCTGAGTATTTTTCAGATACATATGATTCTTCACTGAGGTTCTGAATAAGTGGCCATGTGAAATACACTCCTAACTTCTCCATAGGTCTGTCTTATTTTGTGAGTATCTGTATGAGTGGCCATAAAATAGAGACTCCAGAATACTTTTCAGGCCTGCATTTTTACAAATGGCTCTAAATATGTGGCTATACGAAATAGAATCCTGTCTTTCTCCAAGGTGTATGTTATTCAGTGAGGCTCTGAATATGTGGCTATATGAAATAGAATTCTGACTACAATATGGAATTTCCTTATTCAATGAAGCTCTGACATATATGCCATACGTAACAGCGTTCTGAGCATTCCCCAGGTATGTATTATTCACTGAGGATCTGAAAATTTGGCCATATGAAATTTTTTCCTGACTAATCCACAGGTGTGTATTATTTACTCTGACTCTGAGTATTTGGGCATATAGAATAGACTAGTGACTATTCCAAAGTTTTGTATTACTCACTCAGGCTTTGATTTGGTGGCCATATAAAATAGACTAGTGTCTATTTCCCACGTGTGCATTATTCCCTGAGGCTGTAAATGAGAGGCTATATAAAGTAGACTCCTAACACATCCGCAGGTGTGTATTACTAAGTGAGGCTCATCTTGTGTGACCATATGAAACAGGATGATGTCTCCCTTTAATAATTGTATTATTCAGGGAATCTCTGAATGAGTGGCTATATAAAATAGACTGCTGAGTACTTTACATTTTTGCATTATTCACTGAGGTTATGAGTCAGTGGCCATATAAAATGGAATCCTGACAAATCCACACGTGCATATTATCCACTGAGGCTATGAATGTGTGTCCAAATGAAATAGACTCCTGACTACTGCACAGGTGTGCATTATAAACCGAGGCTCTGAATAAAGGTCCATCGAAAATAGACACCAAATTATTCTCCAGGTGTGTATTATTCAGTGAGGCTCAGAAGATGTGGCCATATTAATTAGATTGTATTTTTTTAATTTTAAATTTTTATTGCTTTTTAGGTTTTGGGGCACATGTGCAGAACATGCAAGAGAGTTTCATAGGTTCACAAATGGCAGTGTATTTTGCTACATTTCTCCCCTTCACCCACACTCGGCATTTCTCCCTAGGCTATCCCTCCCCATCTCGCCCCCCACTGTTCCCTCCCCATTCCCCCCAGTGGACCCCAGTGTGTAGTAGACTCCCTCCCTGTGTCCATGTGTTCCCATTTTTCTCACCCACCTATGAGTGAGAATATGCAGTATTTCCTTTTTTGTTCTTGTGTCAGTTTTCTGAGAATGATGTTCTCCAGATTCATACATGTCCTTACAAAGGTCATGAACTCATCATTTTTGATTGCTGCATAGCATTCCATGGTGTATATGTGCCACATTTTTCCTGTACAGTCTATCATCAATGAGCATTTGGGTTGGTTTCAGGTCTTTGGTATTTTAAACAGGGCTGAAATGAACATTCCTGTGCATGTGTCCTTATAGTAGAACGATTTATAGCCCTTTGGATATATACCCAGTAAAGGGATTGCTGGGTCAAATGGAATTTCTATTTCTAGGTCCTTGAGGTATCGCCACACTATCATTCACAATGGTTGAACTGATTTACACTCCCACCAACAGTGTAAAAGTGTTCCTATTTCTACACATTCTCTTTGGCATCTGTTGTCTCCAGATTTTTTAATGATCGCCATTCTAAATGGCATGAGATAGTATCTCAATGTGGTTTTGATTTGCATCTCTCTAATGACCAGTAATGATGAGCATTTTTTTATGTGTTTGTTGGCCTCATGTATGTCTCCTTTTGTAAAGAGTATGTTCATATTATTTGCCCATTTTTAAATTGACTCATTTGTTTTTATCCTGTAAATCTGTTTGAGTTCTTTGTAAATTCTAGATATCAGCTTTTTGTCAGATGGGTAAACTGCAAAGATTTTTTTCCATTCTGATGGTTGCTGATTCACTCTAGTGACTGTTTCTTTTGCCGTGCGAAAGCTGTGGAGTTTGATTAGGTTCCAGTTGTCTATTTTGGCTTTTGTTGCCAATGCTTTTGGTGTCTTGGTCATGAAGTTCTTGCCTATTCCTATGTCCTGAATGGTTTTGCATAGATTTTCTTCTAAAGTTTTTATGGTGACAGGTCTTATGTTTAAGTCTTTAATTCATCTGGAGTTAATTTTCGTGTAAGGTGTCAGGAAGGGATTTCAGTTTCTCCTTTCTGCACATGGCTAGCCAGTTTTTCCAACACCATTTATTAAATAGGGAATTCTTCTCCCATTGCTTGGTTTTGTCTGATTTATAAAAGATTATATGGGTGTAGATATGTTGTGTTGCCTCTGATGCCTCTGTTTTGTTCCATTGGTCTATATCTCTGTTTTGGTACCAGTACCATGCTGTTTTGATTACTGTGGCCTTGTAGTATAGTTTGAAGTCTGGTAGTGTGATGCCCCCAGTTGTGTTCTTTTCTTAGAATTGACTTGGCTATGCGGGCTCTCTTTTGGTTCCATATGAAGTTCATGGTGGTTTTTTTCTAGTTCTGTGAAGAATTTCAATGGTAGTTTGATGGGGATAGCATTGATTGTGTAAATTACTTTGGGCAGTATAGCCATTTTCACGAAATTAATTCTTCCTAACCATGAACAAGGAAAGTTTTTCCATCTGTTTGTGTCCTCTCTTATTTCGTTGAGCAGTGGTTTGTAGTTTTTCTTAACGAGGTCCCTTACATTCCTTGTGAGTTTTATTCCTGGGTATTTTATTTTCTTTGTAGCAGTTGTGAATGGAGGTTCGTTCTTGATTTGATTCTCTTAAAGTCTGTTAATGGTGTATAAGAATGCTTGTAATTTTTGAACATTAATTTTATCCCGAGACTTTCCTGAAGTTAATTAGATTATTTAGTATAGCAAGGGTTGGTCTTATTTAGTGAGGCTCTGAATATGTGTCTAAATGAAATAGACTCCTAACTAGTGCACATTATTCAGTGACACTCCGAATGAGAGGCCACATGAAAAAAATCTCCTGACTATTTCACAGCTGTGCATTATTTAGTGAGACTTTGAATGAGAATATAAAAGTAAATCCTGACTATTTACCCAGGTGTGTACATTTAATGAGGCTCTCAATGAGTGGACATAGGAGAGAGACTTCTGAGTGTTATGCAGGGGTGCATTATTCAGTGATTCTCTGAATAAGTGGCCATAAAAAAGAAACTCCAGACTATATCACAATTGTGTAATATTCAGTGAGACTGTGAAAGAAAGGCCATATGAAACAGACTTCTAATTACTCCATATGTGTGTTATTCACAGTTTGTCTGAATGAGTTCCAATATGATATAGACTCCTCATTATTCTTTATGTGTGAATTATTCCAACAGCTTCCGGATGAGTTTCCATACCAAATACACTCCTGACACTCCCCCAGGTGTGTATTCCTCAGCATAACAAAGAATTAGAGTTCATATGAAATAGACTCCTGACTACCACCCAGGTTTTTATCATTCAGAAAAGCCCTTAATTCATGGCTATCTTAAACAGTGTCGTGATTACTTCATAGAAGTTCATTATTCACAAAAAATTTGAGAGGCCAGACAAAATATACACCTGACTATTGCTCCATTGTGAATTATTCAATAAGGTTCTAAATGAGTGGTAGTATGAAATAGAATTATGAAGATTCCCCAGGTGTGTATCATTTAGGGAGGCCCACAATGAATGGCCATATAAAAAATTCTCAACTGTTACCCTGGTGTGCATTATTTACTGAGACTTTAAACGAGTGGCTACATGAAGTAGATTCTTAACTCTTCCCCAGGTGTGTATTATTGAATGAGACTCTGATTACGTGGGCATAAAAAAGAGACTCAGGTGTATTGCTAAGGTGTTCATTACTTACAGAGACTCTGAATGTGTAGCCATTTGAAGTAGACCCTTGACTGTTTCTGAGGGGAGTATTATTCACAGAGGCCCTGAATGAGTGGCCATATGAAAGAGATTCCTGACTTATCAGATATATATATTATTCACTAAAACACTGAAATGGTGGCCTTATGAAATAGACACTATTTTACTCCACAGCTGTGCGTTATTTTTTGACTCTCCAAATGAATCACCGTAAGAAATAGACTAGTGATTTTTTTCCACATTTGCAGTATTCGAAGAGGTTCTGTGTGAGTGTCCATATCAAATAGTCTCCTGACTCTCACACATGTGTGTATCATTCACAGAGCTGCTTAATTTGGGGATACCGTTAATAGGTTCCTGACTACTCCACAGCTGTTTATTGTGCACTGAAACTCTGAATGAGAGACCATATGAAACAGACATTTTACTATTGCCCCATTGTGCATTATTCGGCAATGCTGTGATTGAGTGGCCATATGACTCGGACTCTGACTACTCTTAAGGTGTGTATTCTTCAGTGAGTTTCTGAACGAGTGACCACATAAAATATACTCCTGACTCTATCCTCTTTACTATTTATGAGCTCTGCATTTCTCACTGAGTCGCTGGGTGAACAGTCATATCAAATACTCTCCAGACAATTCCCAATTTCTGCATTATTCAGTCAGTCTCTAAATACGTGGATATATATAATAAAATCCTAAGTATTTTCCAGATATATATGATTCTCCACTGAGATTCTCAGTAAGTGGCCATGTAAAACACACTCCTGACATGTCCATATGTCTTTATTTTTTCTGTGAGGCTCTGAATGAGTGGGCATAAATTAGAGGCTTCTGAATACTCCTCAGACGAGCGTTTTTACATTCCGCTCTAAATGAGTGGCTATATAAAATAGAATCCTGACTTTTCCCAAGGTGTATGTTAATCACTTAGGATCTAAATATGTGGCTATAGGATATAGAATTCTGACTACAATACAGGTGTTCCTTATTCTATGAAGCTCTGAAATAGATGCCACATGTAATAGCGTCCTGAGTATTCCCTAGGTATGTATTATTCACTGAGGATCTGAAGCTTTGGCCATTTGAAATTGTTTCCTGACTAGTCCACAGGTGTTTACTATTGACTCTGATTGTAAATATTTGGGCATATTGAATAGACTAGTAACTATTTTAAAGTTGTGTATTACTCACACAGGCATTGATTTTGTGGCCATATAAAATAGACTAGTGTCTATTACACAGGTGTGCATTATTCCCTGAGGCTGTAAATGAGAGGCTATATAAAGTAGACTCCTAACACTTCCCCAGGTGTGAGTTACACAGTGAGGCTCTTCTTGTGTGACCATATAAAAGAGGATGCTGTCTAACTTAAATATTTTTGTTATTCAGTGAATCTCTGAATGATTTCCTACGTAAAATAGACTGCTGAGTACTTTACATTTGTGGATTATTCACGGAGGTTACAGTCAGTGGCCATATAAAATGTATTTCTGACTAATCCTCACGTGCATATTGTCCACTGAGGCTATGAATGTGTGTCGAAATCAAATAGACTCCTGGCTACTCCACAGGTGTGCATTATTTACTGAGGCTCTGAATGAATGTCCATCGAAAATAGACTCCAAATTATTCTCCAGGTGTGTATTATTCAGTGAGGCTCAGAAGATGTGGCCATATTAGTTAGATTTAGTGACACTCCGAATGAGAGGCCACATGAAAAATTCTCCTGACTATTCCACAGGTGTGCATTATTTAGTGAGACTCTGAATGAGGGGATAAAAGGTAATCCTGACTATTTCCCCAGGTGAGGACCTTTAGTGAGGCTCTCAATGAGTGGCCATAGGAAAGAGAGTTCTACCTATTCCACAGGTGTGCATCATTCACTGATTCTCTGAATGAGTGGCCATAAACAATAGACTCCAGATTATATCACAAGTGTGTAATATTCAGTGAGGCTGTGAAAGAGGGCCATATGAAACATACTTCTAATTACTCCATATGTGCATTACTCACTGTTTGTCTGAATGAGTAGACATATGACATAAACTCCTCATTATTCTCCATGTGTGCGTTATTCAAACAGGTTCTGTATGAGTGCCCATACCAAATAGACTCCTGACACTCCCCCAGGTGTGTATCACTCAACGATACCCAGAATTAGAGTTCATATGAAATAGACTCCCGACTATCACACAGTTGTGTATCATTCACGAAGGCACTTAATTTGTGACTATCTTAAACAGTGCCCAGATTACTCCAGAGAAGTTTATTGTTCACTGAAACTTTGAATGAGACTCCATATAAAATATATACCTGATTTTTGCCCCATTTTGAATTATTCAATAAGGTTCTAAATGAGTTGTAGCATGAAATAGAATCCTGAGAATTGTTCAGGTGTATATCATTCAGGGAGGCACAGAATGAGTGGTCATATAAAAAAATGCTCGACTGATGTGCATTATTCCCTGAGGCTTTAAATGAGTGGCTACTTGAAGTAGACTCTTAACTCTTTCCCAGGTGTTTATTATTTAATGAGACTCTGAATAAGTGGGCATAAAAAGGAGACTCAGGTATATTGCCCAGGTGTTCATTACTTACAGAGACTCTGAATGTGTAGCCATTTGAAGTAGACCCTTGACTATTTCTGAGGGGAGTATTATTCACAGAGGCCCTGAACGAGTGGCCATGTAAAAGAGATTCCTGATTTATCAGATATAAATATTATTCACTAAAACACTTAAAGTGTGGCTTGTGAAATAGGCCTCATTTAACACCACAGGTGTGTGTTATTTTTTGAGTCTCCAAACGAATCACCATGATATAGACTAGTGATTATTACCCACATGTGCTGTATTCGAAGAGGTTCTGTATGAGTGTCCATATCAAATTGTCTCCTGACTCTCATGCATGTTTGTTTTATTCACAGAGCTGCTTAACTTGTGGCTACTTTAAATAGGGTCCGGACTACTCCACAGCTGTTTATTACAAACCGAAGCTCTGAATGAGAGTCCATATGAAAGAAAATTTTTACTATTGCCCCATTGAGCATTATTCCGTAATGCTGTGATTGAGTGGCCATATGACCTGGACTCTGAGTATCCCAAAGTGTGTATCCTTCAATGAGTTTCTGAAGGAGTGACCACATAAAATAGACTCCTGACTCTATCCTCTTGACTATTTCTCAGCTCTGCATTTTCCACTGAGTCGCTGAGTGAATGGTAATGTCAAAAATGTGCAGACTATTCCCAATGTTTGCATTATCCAGTGAGTCTTTGAACAAGTGGATATGTATAATAGAGTCCTGAGTTTTTTCCATATATACATGATACTTCACTGAGGTTTTCAATAAGTGGCCATGTGAAATACACTCCTGAATTTTCCATAGTTCTTTTTTCTTCTGTAAGGCTCTGAATGAGTGGCTATAAAATAGAGACTCCTTAATACTCCTCAGGTGTGCCTTTCTACATAAGGCTCTAAATGAGTGGCTATACAAAATAGAATCTTGAATTTCCCCAAGGTGTATGTTATTCAGTTAGGCTCTGAATATGTGGCTATCCAAAATAGAATTCTGACTACAATAGAGGTGTTCCTTATTCAATGAAGCTCTGAAATAGATGACACATGTAATAGTGTCCTGAGTATTTCTCAGGTATGTATTATTCACTGAGGATCTAAAATTTTGGCCATATGAAATTGTTTCCTGACTAGTCCAAAGGCATGTATTATTGACTCTGACTCTAAATATTTGGGCATATGGAATAGACTAGTGACTATTCCAAACTTGTGTATTACTCACACAGACTTTGATTTTGTGGCCATGTAAAATTGACTAGTGTCTATTCCACACGTGTGCATTATTCACTGAGGCTGTAAATGAGGGGCTATATAAAGTATACTCCTAATACTTCCCTAGGTGATTCTTACACAGTGAGGCTGTTCTTGTGTAATCATATAAAACAGGATGCTCTCTATCATAAGCATTTGCATTATTCATTGTATCTCTGAATGAGTGGCTATATGAAATAGACTTCTGCGTACTTTACATTTGTGCATTATTCACTGAGATTACGAGTAAGTGGCCATATAAAATGAAATCCTGACTAATCCACACGTGCATATTGTCCAATGAGACTAGGAATGAGTGTCCAAACGAAATGGACCGCTGGCTACTCCACAGGTGTGCATTATTTACCGAGGCTCTCAATGAATGTCCATCAAAATAGACTCCAAATTATTCTCCAGGTGTGTATTATTCAGTGAGGCTCAGAAGACATGGGCATATTAATTAGATTCCTTACTAGAGAAAGGGTCTGCCTTATTCACTGAGGCTCTGAATATCTGTATACATGAAATAGACTCCTGATTACACCACATTATTCAGTGACACTCCGAATGAGAGGACACATGAAAAAGTCTCCTGACTACGCCACAGGTGTGCATTATTCAGGGAGATTCTGAATGAGGGGATAAAAGTAAATCCTGACTATTTCCCCAGGTAAGAACTTTAGTGAGGATCTCAATGAAGAGCCATAGAAAAAACACTTCTATCTATTTCGCAGGTGTGCATCATTCAGTGATTCTCTGAATGAGTGGCTATAAAAAATAGACTCCACATTATATCACAAGTGTGTAGTATTCAGTGAGGCTGTGAAAGAGGGCCATATGAAACAGACTTCTAATTACTTCCCCTGTGTGTTATTCACTATTTGTCTGAATGAGTAGCCTTATGATATAGACTCCTCATTATTCTCCATGTGTGCATTATTCAAAGAGGTTCTGTATGAGCATCCATACCAAATAGACTCCTGACACTCCCCCAGGTGTGTATCACTCAGCGATACCCAGAAGTAGAGTTCAAATGAAATAAACTCCCGACTATCACCCAGGTGTGTATCATTCAGGAAGGCACTTAATTCGTGACTCTCTTAAACATCATCCTGATTACTCCATATAAGTTCATTATTCACTGAAACTTTGTTTAGGAGGCCATATAAAATAGAAACCTGACTATTGCACCATTGTGAATTATTCAATAAGGTTCTAAATGAGTGGTAGTATAAAATAGAATTTTGAGGACTCTTCAGGTGTATATCATTCATGGATGCAAGAATGTGTGGCCATACAAAAAATGCTCGACTATTACCCTGGTGTGCATTATTCACTGAGACTCTAAATGAGTGTCTACATGAAGTAGACCCTAAACTCCTGCGCAGGTGTTTATTATTGAATGAGACTCTGACTAAGTGGGCATAAAAAAGAGACTCAGGTGTATTGCCCAGGTGTTCATTACTTACACAGACTCTGAATGTGTAGCGATTTGAAGTAGACCCTTGACTATTTCTAGGAGGAGTATTATTCACAGAGGCCCTGAACGAGTGGCCATGTGAAAGAGATTCCAGACCTATCAGATATAAATATTATTCACTAACACACTAAAAGTGTGGTCTTATGAAATAGACCTCATTTTCCTTCACAGGTGTGTGTTATTTTTTGACTCTCCAAACGAATCACCATATGAAATAGACTAGTGATTATTCCCCACATGTGAAGTATTCAAAAAGATTCTGTATGAGTGTCCATATCAAATAGTCTCCTGACTCTCACAAGTGTGTGTATTATTCACAGAGCTGATTTATTTGGGGCTACATTAAATAGGGTCCTCACTCCTAAAATGCTGTTTATTATGCACTGAAGCTCTTAATGAGAGGCCCTACAAAATAGACTTCTTACTATCGCCCCATTGTGCATTATTAGGTAATACTGTGATTAAGTGTCCATATGACTTGGACCCTTCCTATTCCAAAAATGTGTATTCTTCAGTGAGTTTCTGAATGAGTGACCACAAAAAAATAGACTCCTGACTCTATTCTCTTGACTATTTCTCAGCTCTGCATTTTCCACTGAGTCGATGGGTGAACGGTCATGTCAAATATTCTCCAGACTATTCCCCAGGTGTGCATTATTAGGTGAGTCTCTGAATACGTGGCTATATATAAGAGAATTCTGACTATTTCCCAGATACATATAATTCTTCAGTGAGGTTTTGAATAAGTCACGATGTGAAATACAGCCCTGATGTTTCCATAGGTCTGTATTATTCTGTGAGGCTCTGAATGAGTGACCATAAAATAGAGACTCCTAAATACTCTTCAGGCATGCATTTTTACATTCGGCTCTAAATGAGTGGCTATACGAAATACAATCCTGATTTTCCCCAAGGTGTATGTTACTCAGTTAGCCTCTGACTATGCGACTATATGAAAGAGAATTCTGACCACAATACACGTGTTCCTTATTCAATGAAGCTCTGAAATAGATGACACATGTAATAGCGTCCTGAGTATTTCTCAGGTATGTATTATTCACTGAGGATCTGAAAGTTTGGCCAATTAAATTGTTTTCTGACTAGTCCACAGGCATGTATTATTGACTCTGATTCTAAATATTTGGGCATATGGAATAGACTAGTGACTATTCCAAAGTTTTGTATTACTGACTCAGGCTTTGATTTTGTGGCCATATAAAATAGACTAGTGACTATTCCACACGTGTGCATTATTCCCTGAGGCTGAAATGAGAGGCTATATAAAGTAGATTCCTAACACTTCCCCAGGTGTCAGTTACCCAGTGAGGCTTTTCTTGTGTGACCATATAAAACAGGATTCTCTCTATTTTAAATATTCGTATTATTCAGTGAAACTCTGAATGAGTGCCTACGTGAAATAGACTGCTGAGTACTTTACATTTGGCAATTATTCACTAAGGTTATGAGTCAGTGGCCATATAAAATGGAATCCTGACTAATCCTCATGTGCATTTTGGCCACTGAGGCTATAAATGTGCATCCAAATGAAATAAACTCCTGCCTACACCATAGCTGTGCATTATTTACTGAGGCTCTGAATGAATATCCACTGAAAATAGACTCCAAATTATTCTCCAGGTGTGTATTCTTCAGTGAGGCTCAGAAGATGTGGCCATAGTAACTAGATTTTTACTATAGCAAGGGTATGCCTTATTCACTGAGGCTCTGAATATGTGTCTACATAAAATAGACTCGTGACAACACCACATTATTCAGTGACCCTCCGAATGAGAGGCCACATGAAAATGTCTCCTGAATATTCCACAGAGAGACTTATGACTATTCTGCAGGTGTGCATTATTGAGTGATTCTCTGAATGAGTGGTCATAAAAAGCAGACTCTAGACTATATCACAAGTGTGTAATATTCAGTGAGGCTGTGAAAGAGGGGCCATATAAAACAGACCTCTAATTTCTCCACAAGTGCGTCATTCAATGTTTGTCTGAATGAGTAGCCATATGACAAAGACTCCTCACTATTCTGCATGTGTGCATTATACAAACAGGTTCTGTATGAGTTTCCATACCAAATTGATACCTGACACTTTCCAAGGTGTGTATTACTCAGCGATACGCAGATTAGAGTTCATATAAAATAGATTCCTGACTATAACCAAGGTGTGTATCATTCAGGAAGGCACTTAATTCATGGCTATCTTTAACAGCATTCTGATTACTCCATAGAAGTTCTTTATTCACTGAAACGTTGAATGAGAGTCCTGACTATTAAATAGACACCTGACTATTGATCCATTGTATATTATTCAATAAGGTTCTAAATGAGTGGTAGTATGAAATAGAATCCTGAGGATTCCCCAGGTGTGTATCATTCAGGGAGGCACAGAATGAGTGTGCATACTGAAAATGCTCCATTATTACCCTGGTGTGCATTATTCAATGACGCTCTAAGTGACTGGCTACATAAAGTAGACTCTTAACTCTTCCCCAGGTGTGTATTATTGAATGAGACTCTGACTAAGTAGGCCTTAAAAAAAGAGACTCTTGTGTAATGCCCAGGTGTGCATTAGTTTCAGAGACTCTGAATGTGTAGCCATTTGAAGTAGACCTTTGACTGTTTCTGAGGGGAGTTTTATTCACAGAGGCCCTGAACGAGTGGCCATGTTAAAAAGAATTCTGCCTTTGCAGATATACATATTATTGACTGAAACACAGAAAGAGTGGCCTTATGAAGAAAACCTTATTTTACACCACATGTGTGTGTTATATTTTGACACATCAAATGAATCACGACATGAAATAGAATAGTGATTATTCCCCCAACGTTCAGTATGCAAAGAGGTTCTCTATGAGTGACCATATTAAACAGTCTCCTGACTATCATGCATGTAAGTATCTTTCACGGAGCTGTTTAAATTATGACTACCTTAAATAGGTTTCTGACTACTCCACAGCTGTTTATTACTCACTGAAGCTCTGAATGATAGGCCATATGGAATAGACTCCTTAATATTACCCCATTGTACATTATTCAGTAATGCTTTGATTGAGTGGCCATGTGACATGGAGTCTGACTATTCCCAAGTGTATAGTCTTCAGTGAGTTTCTGAATGAGTTATGACATAAATTAGACTCCTGACTCTATCCTCTTGACTATTTCTCAGCGATACATTTTTTACTGAGACGGTGGGTGTATGGTCATATCAAATAGTCTTTAGTCTGTTCCCCAGGTGTGACTTGTGTAGTGAGACTCTAAAAAACTGGCTATATATAATAGATTCCTGAGTATTTTCCAGATATATAAGATTCTTCACTGAGGATTTGAATAACTTGAAATGTGAAATACACTCCTGAAGTTTCCATAGGTCTGTATTATTCTGACAGGCTCGGAATGAGTGGCCATAACATACAGAATCCTGAATACTCCTTAGGCTTGCGTTTTTACATTTAGCTCTAAATGAGTGGCTATAGGAAAGAGAATCCCGACTTTCCCCAAGGTGTATGTTATTCAGTTAGGCTCTGAATATGTGGCTATAAAAAAGAGAATTCTGACTACAATACAGGTGTTCCTTATTTAATGAAGCACTGAAATAGATGCCACATGTAATAACATACTAAATATTCCTCAGGTATGTATTATTCACTGAGGCTCTGAAACTTTGGCCATATAAAATTGTTCCCTGTCTAGAACACAGGCGTGTATTTTTGAGTCTGACTCTAAATATTTGGGCATATAAAATAGACTAGTGACTATTCCAAAGTTGTGTATTACTCACACAGGTTTTGATTTTCTGGCCATATAAAATAGATTGGTGTCTATTCTACACGTGTGGATTATTCCCTGAGGTAGTAAATGAGAGGCTATATAAAGTAGACTCCTAACACTTCCCCAGGTTTCTGGTACTCAGTGAGGCTATTCTTGTGAGACCATATAAAACTGGATGCGGTATATCTTTAATATTTGTGTTATTCAGATAATCTCTGAATGAGTTGGTATATAAAATAGACTGCTGAGTACTTTATATTTGCACATTATTTAAAGATGTTACCAGTCAGTGGCCATAGGAAATGATATCCTGAGTAATCCACATGTGCATATTATCCACTAAGGCTATGAATAAGTGTCCAAATGAAATAGACTCATGGCTACTCCACATTATTTACTGAGGCTCTGAATGAACGTCCATCGAAAATAGACTTCAAATTATTCGCCAGGTATGTATTATTCAGTGAGGCTCATCAGAGTTGGTCATATTTATTAGATTCTTTATTATATCAAGGGTCTCTCTTTTTTTGTTTTTAATTTTTGTTGCATTATAGGTTTTGGGGTACATGTGCATAACGTGCAAGATAGTTGCATAGGTACACACATGGCAGTGTGTTTTGCTGCCTTCCTCCCCTTCACCCACACTTGGTATTCATCCCCAGGCTATCCCCTCAGCCCCCCCCCACTGTCCCTCCCCCATTTCCCCCAACAGTCCCCAGGGTATAGTAGACCGCCTCTCTGTGTCCATGTGTTCTCATTTCTCTCACCCACCTATGAGTGAGTATATGCGGTATTTCTTTTTCTGTTCTTGTGTCAGTTTGCTGAGAATGATGTTCTCCAGATTCATCCATGCCCTTACAAAGGACACGAACTCATCATTTTTGATTGCTGCATAATAATCCATGGTGTATATGTGCCACATTTTCCCAGTCCAGTCTATCATCGATGGGCATTTGGGTTGGTTCCAGGTCTTTGCTGTTGTAAACAGTGCTGCAATGAACATTCGTGTGCATGTGTCCTTATAGTAAAACGATTTATAGTCTTTTGGATAGATACCCAGTAATGGGATTGCTGGGTCAAATGTAATTTCTATTTCTAGGTCCCTGAGGAATCGCCACACTGCCTTCCACAATGGTTGAACTAATTTACACTCCCACCAACAGTGTAAGAGTGTTCCTATTTCTCCACATCCTCTCCAGCATCTGCTGTCTCCAGATTTTTTAATGATTGCCATTCTAATTGGTGTGAGATGATAACGCAATGTGGTTTTGATTTGCATCTCTCTAATGACCAATGATGATGAGCACTTTTTCATATGTTTGTTGGCCTCATGTATGTCTTCTTTTGTAAAGTTTCTGTACATATCCTTTGCCCATTTTTGAATGGGCTTTTTTTTTTTTTTTTCCTGTAAATCTGTTTGTGTTCTTTGTAAATTCTGGATATCAGCCCTTTGTCAGATGTGTAAACTGCAAAGACTTTTTACCATTCTGATGGTTGCCGATTCACTCTAGTGACCGTTTCTTTTGCTGTGCAGAAGCTGTGGAGTTTGATTAGGTCCCATTTGTCTATTTTGGCTTTTGTTGCCAATGCTTTTGGTGTTTTGTTCATGAAGTCCTTGCCTACTCCTATGTCCTGAACGGTTTTGCCTAGATTTTCTTCTAGGGTTTTTATGGTGTTAGGTCTTACATTTAAGTCTTTAATCCATCTGGAGTTAATTTTAGTGTAAGGTGTCAGGAAGGGGTCCAGTTTCTGCTTTCTGCACATGGCTAGCCAGTTTTCCCAACACAATTTATTAAATAGGGAATCCTTTTCCCATTGCCTGTTTTTGTCTGGTTTATCAAAGATTATATGGTTGTAGATATGTTGTGTTGCCTCCGATGCCTCTTTTCTGTTCCATTGGTCGATATCTCTGTTTTGGTACCAGTACCATGCTGTTTTCATTACTGTAGCCTTGTAGTATAGTTTGATGTCTGGTAGTGTGATGCCTCCCGCTGTGTTCTTTTGCTTAGAATTGACTTGGCTATGCGGGATCTTTTTTGGTTCCATATGAAATTCATGGTGGTTTTTCCAGTTCCTTGAGGAAACTCAATGGTAGTTTGATGGGGATAGCATAGAATGTGTAAATTACTTTGGGCAGTATAGCCATTTTCACAATATTGATTCTTCCTGACCACGAACATGGAATGTTTCTCCATCTGTTTGTGTCCTCTCTTATTTCGTTGAGCAGTTGTTTGTAGTTTTCCTTAAAGAGGTCCCTTACATTCCTAGTGAGTTGTATTCCTAGGTATTTTATTTCCTTTGTAGCAATTTTGAATGGCATTTCCTTCTTAATTTGGTTCTCTTTAAGTCTGTTATTGGTGTATAGGAATGCTTGTGATTTTTGCACATTGATTTTATATCCTGAGACTTTGCTGAAATTGCTTATCAGTTGCAGGAGCTTTTGGGCTGAGGTGATGGGGTTTTCTAGGTATACTATCATGTCGTCTGCAAATAGAGACAATTTGGCTTCCACCTTTCCTATTTGAATACCATTTATTTCTTCTTCTTGCCTGATTACTCTGGCTAGAACTTCCATTACTATGTTGAATAGAAGTGGTGAGAGAGGACATCCTTGTCTAGTGCCGGATGTCAAAGGGAATGCTTCCAGTTATTGCCCATTAAGTATGATATTGGCTGTTGGTTTGTCATAAATAGCTTTTATTACTTTGAGATATGTTCCATCAATACCAAGTTTATTGAGGGTTTTTAGCATAAAGGGCTGTTGAATTTTGTCAAATGCCTTCTCTGCATCAATTGAGATAATCCTGTGGTTTTTGTTTTTGATTCTTTTTATGTGGTGAATTACATTTATAGACTTGCGTATGTTGAACCAGCCTTGCATCCCCGGGATGAATCCTACTTGATCATGATGGATAAGTTTTTTAATGTGCTGTTGCAATCGATTTGCCAGTATTTTATTGAAGATTTTTGCATCTATGTTCATCATGGATATTGGCCTGAAGTTTTCTTTTCTTGTTGAGTCTCTGCCAGGTTTTGGTGTCAGGATGATGTTGGTCTCATAAAATGATTTGGGAAGGGTTCCCTCTTTTTGGATTATTTGGAATAGTTTCAGAAGGAATGGTACCAGATCCTCTTTGTGTGTCTGGTAGAATTCAGCAGTGAACCCATCTGGACCTGGGCTTTTTTTGTGTGGTAGGCTCTTAATTGCTGCATCAACTTCTGACCTTTTTATTGGTCTATTCATAGTTTCGGCTTCCTCCTGGTTTAGGCTTGGGAGGACACAGGCGTCCAGGAATTTATCCATTTCTTCCTGATTTACTAGTTTGTTTGCATAGAGTTGTTTGTAGTATACTCTGATGATGGTTTGAATTTCTGTGGAGTCTGTGGTGATTTCCGCTTTATCGTTTTTTATTGCATCTATTTGGTTGTTCTCTCTTTTCTTTTTTATCATTCTGGCTAGTGGTCTGTCTATTTTGTTGATCTTTCCAAGAAACAGCTCATAGATTTATTGATTTTTTGAAGGGATTTTCTTGTCTCTATCTCCTTCAGTTCTGCTCTGATCTTAGTTATTTCTTGTCTTCGGCTAGGTTTTGAGCTTTTTTGATCTTGCTCCTCTAGTTCTTTCAATTTTGATGATAGCGTGTCAATTTTGGATCTCTCCACTCTTCTCATGTGGGCACTTACTGCTATATATTTTCCTCTACAGACTGCTTTAAATGTGTCCCAGAGATTCTGGTAGGTTGTGTCCTCATTCTGGTTGGTTTCCAAGGACATCTTTATTTCTGCCTTCATTTCATTGTTTATCCCATCAACATTCAAGAGCCAGTTGTTCCGTTTCCATGAAGCTGTGTGATTCTGAGTTATTTTCTGAATTCTGAGTTCCAACTTGATTGCACTATGGTCTGAGAGACTGTTTGTTATGATTTCAGTTGTTTTGCATTTGCTGAGGAGTGCTTTACTTCCAATTATGTGGTCAATTTTGGAGTAGGTGTGACGTAGTGCTAAGAATGTATAGTGTGTGGATTTGGGGTGGAGAGTTCTGTAAATGTCTATCAGGTTTGCTTGTTCCAGGTCTGAGTTCAAGTCCTGGATATTCTTGTTAATTTTCTGTCTGGTTAATCTGTCTGCTATTGACAGTGGAGTGTTAAAGTCTCCCACCATTATTGTGTGGGAGTCTAAGTCTCTTTGTAAGTCATTAAGAACTTGCCTTATATATCTGGGTGCTCCTACATTGGGTCCATATACATTTAGAATCGTCAGCTCCTCTTGTTGTATCGATCCTTTTACCATTATGTAATGACCTTCTTTGTCCCTTTTGATCTGTGTTGCTTTAAAGTCTATTTTATCAGAGATGAGAAATGCAAAACTCCTGCTTTTTTTTTTGCTCTCCATTTGCTTAGTAAATCTTTCTCCATCCTTTTATTTTGAGCCTTTGTGTATCTTTGCGTGTGAGGTGGGTTTCCTGGATATAGCACACTGATGGGTTTTGTTTTTTTATCCAAATTGCCAGTCTGTTTCTATTGATTGGTGCATTTAGCCCATTTACATTCAGGGTTAATAGTGTTATGTGTGAATTTGATACTGCCATTTTGATGCTAGCTGGCTGTTTTGCCCGTTGGTTCATGTACATTCTTCATTTTGTTGATGCTCTTTAGCATTTGGTATGCTTTTAGGATGGCTGGAACTGGTTGTTTCTTTCTATGTGTAGTGCCTCTTTCAGGAGCTCTTGTAAAGCAGGCCTAGTGGTGACAAAATCTCTGAGTACTTGCTTGTTCGTGAAGGATTTTATTTTTCCTTCACTTATGAAGCTCAGTTTGGCTGGATATGAAATTCTGGGTTGAAAGCTCTTTTCTTTAAGGATGTTGAATATTGGCCCCCACTCTCTTCTGGCTTGTAGAGTCTCTGCCGAGAGATCTGCTGTGAGTCTGATGGGCTTCCCTTTGTGAGTGACCCGACCTTTCTCTCTGGCTGCCCTTAGTATTTTCTCCTTCGTTTCAACCCTGGTGAATCTGACGATTATTTTCCTTGGGGTTGCTCTTCTTGTGGAGTATCTTTGTGGTGTTCTCTGTATTTCCTGGAGTTGAGTATTGACCTGTCTTGCTAGGTTGGGGAAATTTTCCTGGATCATATCCTGAAGAGTGTTTTCCAGCTTGGATTCATTCACCTCATCACATTCTGGTACACCTATCAAACGTAGGTTGGGTCTCTTCACATAGTCCCACATTTCTTGGAGATTTGGTTCATTCCTTTTTGTACTTTTTTCTTTAATCTTGGTTTCTCATTTTATTTCATTGAGTTGATCTTCAACTGCTGATATTCTTTCTTCTGCTTGGTCAATTCGGCTGTTGAAACTTGTGCATGCTTCCGGAAGTTATTGTGTTGTGTTTTTCAGCTCCTTCTATTCATTCATATTCCTCTCTAAGTTGTCCATTCTCGTTATCAATTCCTCGAATCTTTTTTCAAATCTTTTTTCAAGTTTCTTAATTTCTTTTCACTGGTTTAGTATATGTTCCTTTAGCTCACTGAGGTTTCTCATTATCCACTTTCTGAAGTCTGATTTCGTCATTTCATCACATTCATTCTCCGTCCAGGTTTGTTCCCTTGCTGGTGAGGAGTTTTGGTCCTTTTTTGGAGGTGAGGTGTTTTGGTTTCGGGTGCTTTCCTTCTTTTTCCGCTGGTTTCCTCCCATCTTTATGGATTTATCCGCCTGTCGTCTTAGTAGTTGCTTATTTTTCAATTGGGTCTCTGTGTGGACGCTGAGATTGTTGATGATGAAATATTTCTGTTACTTAGTTTTCCCTCTAATGGTCTATCTTCTCTGCTGTATGAGTGCTGAGGTCCACTCCAGGCCCTGCTTGTCTGGGGTATACCTGCAGCAGCTGCGACACAGTGAGGGATGATACCAGTTTCTTCTTCTGCTGTCCTTTTTCCAGAATAATGCCAGCCAAATGTCAGTCGGATTAGTCCTTTTCTGGGGTGACTCCTTGGATATACAGGGGTCAGGTAGCTTCTTGAGGAAACAATCTGTGCTTTATAGGAGCTCCAGTGCTGAGCTGTGGGCTCCATTTTTCATTCAGGGTTGTTGGGAGGTTTTTTATGTCTGCTGCTGTAGAACTTATAAAACACCACCGTTTTTTCCCCCCCTTAGATGCTCTGTCTCAGGGAGTTGGGGCTTTCTTTATGAGTATCTGTTGCACTGTCCTGCCCCACTAGGCGGCAGTCTATTCACTATTTTCCTGCCGGGGCTCTGACCTGCTAGCGTGGGTCCACCCTATTGCTGCTGGGCTCCCTTCTGCTGTGGAGCGCGGAGTCTCTCTGTTATGGCAGGTTGCCTCATTCCTGGGCGGTACTTCATGAGGGTGGACTGCCTCAGCAATGCTGGACGCCCCTCCCTCACTGGGCTGCACCGTCCTAGATGCCGGCAGCAAAACTCTCGGCCCCAAGCATCTCCAGTCACTGCCCTGCTTGTCCCCGTGAGCATGGGAACCGCCATGCCTGATCACCCAGCTCCCTGCCTCAGAGTCCGTCCTCTCTCTCTCTTCCTCTCACAAAGCTGAAAGGTCGACTCTCTCACTGGCGCCCCAGTAGTCTGCCGATAGGGCACTGGGATCCATGCGATCTCCCATGCTGCTGCTCACTACCCTGGCTCTGATAACGCTTCCAAGGAAACTCCTTGTCTGGCTCATTGTCCAAGTCCCGTTCAATCAGATGAACATGCCAATCTGCCCTTCCAAATCTCAGATTGCCGGTTTAACCGGGCACCCAGACCAGTGAGTTCCGCGCCGGGTCCCGCTGCGGCGCCGGCCTAAGATGCAGTGGGAGCTGGCTACATTAGCTGGCTGCGCTAGCATCCCGTGTCTCTCCCACACCTGGGACTTTCAACGCTCTGTGGGCATAAAAGGAACATCCGAGAATGCGGCTACAACTCACCCTCTGCACCTTCATTGAGAGCTGCAATCCTGAGTCACCTCTATGATGCCATCTTGCCTCCTCCCTCAGGGTCTCTCTTTTTCACTGAGGCTCTGAATCTGTGTCTACATGACATAGACAACTGACCACACCACATTATTCAGTGATATTCCGAATGAGGGGGCACATGAAAAATTCTCCTACGTTTGATAGGCATACCAGGATGTGATGAAGAGAATGAATCCAAGGTGAAAAACACTCTTCAGGATATTATCCATGAAAATTTCCCCAACCTAGCAAGGCAGGTCAATACACAACTCCAGGAAATACAGAGAACACCACAAAGATATTCTGCAAGAAGAGCAACCCCAAGGAACATAATCGTCAGATTCACCAGGGTTGAAATGAAGGAGAAAATATTAAGGGCATCCAGAAAGAAAGGTAGGGTCAACCGCAAAGGGAAGCCCATCAGACACACATCAGATCTCTAGGCAGAAACTCTACAAGCCAGAAGAGAGTGGGGGCCCATATTCAGCATCCTTAAAGAAAAGAACTTTCAACACAGAATTTAATATCCAGCCTAACTGAGCTTCATAAGAGAAGGAAGAATAAAATCTTTTGCCAACAAGCAAGAACTCTGAAATTTTGTCACCACCAGGCCTGTTTTACAAGAGCTCTTGAAAGAGGAATGACAAATAGAAAGGAAAAACCAGTACCAGCCAATCTAAAAATATACCAAATGCTAAAGAGCAACAACAAAATGAAGAATCTGCATCAACCAAGGGACAAAACAGCCAGCTACTATCAAAATGGCAGTATCAAACTCACACATAACAATATTAACCCTAAATGTTAATGGGCTAAATGCACCAATCAAAAGACACAGACTGGCATATTGGATAAAAAACCAAATCTCATCGGTGTGCTGTATCAAGGAAACCCATCTCACATTCAAAGATTCACAAAGGCTCAAAATAAAAGGATGGAGTAAGATTTACCAAGTAAATGGAGAGAAAAATAAAGCAGGAGTTGCAATTCTCTTCTCTGATAAAATAGACTTTAAAGCAACAAATATCAAAAGAGAAAAAGAAGGTCATTATATAATGGTAAAAGGATAGATAAAACAAGAAGAGCTAATGATCCTAAATATATATGGACCCAATGCAGGAGCACCGAGATATATAAGGCAAGTTCCTAATGACCTACAAAGAGATTTAGACTCCCAGACAATAATAGTTGGAGATTTTAACAGTCCACTGGCAGTATGAGACAGATCAACCAGACAGAAAATTAACAAGAATATCCAGGGCTTGAACTCAGACCTGGAACAAGCAAACCTGATAGACATTTACAGAACTCTTCACCCCAAATCCACACAGTATACATTCTTCTCAGCACCACATCACACCTACAACATAATTTACCACATAATTGGAAGTAAAGCACTTCTCAGCAAATGCAAAAGAACTGAAATCGTAACAAACTGTCTCTCAGACCATAGTGCAATCAAGTTAGAACTCAGAATTCAGAAACTGACTCAGAACCGCACAACTTCATGGAAACTGAACAACGGGCTCTTGAATGTTGATTGGATAAACAATGAAATGAAAACAGAAATAAAGAAGTTCTTCAAAACCAACGAGAATGAAAAAACAATATACCAGAATCTCTGGGACACATTTAAAGCAGTATGTAGAGGAAAGTATACAGCAATAAGTGCCCACATGAGAAGAGTGGATTGATCCAAAATTGACACCCTATCGTCAAAACTAAAAGATCTAGAGGAGCAAGATCAAAAAAACTCAAAACCTAGCAGAAGACAAGAAATAAATAAGATCAGAGCAGAAATGAGGGAGATAAAGACACGAAATACCCTTCAAAAAATCAATAAATCCAAGAGCTGGTTTTTCAAAAAGATCAACAAAGTAGACAAACCACTAGCCAGACTGATAAAAAAGAAAAGGGAGAACAACCAAATAGATGCAATAAAAAACGATAAAGCGGAAATCACCACAGATTCCACAGAAATTCAAACCATCATCAGAGAATTCTACAAACAACTCCATGCACATAAAATAGTAAACCAAGAAAAGATGGATAAATTCCTGGAAACCTGTGGCCTCCCAAGTCTAAACCACAAGTAAGATGAAACCATGAATAAACCAATAACAAGGTCTGAAGTCAAGGGAGCAATTAAGAGCCTACTACACAAAAAAATCTCTTTTCCAGGTGGGTTCACAGCTGAATTCTACCAGACACACAAAGAGGAGCTGGTACAATTCTTTCTGAAGCTATTCCAATTAATCCAAAAAGAGGGAACCCTTCCCAAATCATTTTATGAGACCAACATCATCCTGATACCAAAACCCGGCAGAGACTCAACAAGAAAAGAAAACTTCAGGCCAATATCCATGATGAACATAGATGCAAAAATCTTCAATAAAATACTGGCAAACCGATTGCAACAACACATTAAAAAACTTATACATCATGATCAAGTAAAATTCATCCCGTGCATGCAAGGCTGGTTCAACATTCGCAAGTCTATAAACATCATTCACCGCATTAACAGAACCAAAAACAAAAACCACATGATTATATCAATTGATGCAGAGAAGGCATTTGACAAAATTCAACAGCCCTTTATGCTAAAATCCCTCAATAAACTCGGTATTGATGGAACATATCTCAAAGTAATAAAAGCTATTTATGACAAACCAACAGCCGATATCATACTTAATGGGCAAAAACTGGAAGTATTTTCTATGAAATCCAGCACAAGACAAGGATGCCCTCTCTCACCACTTCTATTCAACATATTACTGAAAGTTCCAGCCAGAGCAATCAGGCAAGACAAAGAAATAAAGTGTATTCAAATAGGAAGAAAGGAAACCAAATGGTCTCTATTTGCAGATGGCATGATAGTATACTTAAAAGACCCCATCACCTCAGCCCAAAAACTCCTGAAACTGATAAGCAACTTCAGCAAAGTCTCAGGATATAAAATCAATGTGCAAAAATCACAAGCATTCCGATACACCAATAATAGACTTGAAAAGAACCAAATCAATAACGAACTGCCATTCACAATTGCTACAAAGAGAATAAAATACCTAGGAATACAACTTACAAGGAACGTAAGGGACCTCTTCAAGAAAAATTACCAACCACTGCTCAACGAAATAAGAGAGGACACAAACTGTTGGAGAAACTTTTCATTTTCATGGTTAGAAAGAATCAATATCGTGAAAATGGCTACACTGCCCAAAGTAATTTACACAATCAATGCTATCCCCATCAAACTACCATTGAATTTCTTCACAGAACTGGAAAAAACCACCATGAACTTCATATGGAACCAAAAGAGAGCCCGCATAGCCAAGTCAATTCTAAGCAAAAAGAACACAGTGAGAGGCATCACACTACCAGACTTCAAACTATACTCCAAGTCTACAGTAATCAAAACAGCATGGTACTGGTACCAAAACGGAGATAAAGACTAATGGAACAGAACAGAGGCATCGGAGTCAAATCAACGTATCTGCAACTATATAATCTTTGATAAAATAACAAAAACAAGCAATGGGGAAAGGATTCGCTGTTTAACAAATGGTGTTGGGAAAACTGGCTAGCCATGTGCAGAAAGCAGAAACTGGACCCCTTCCTGACACCTTACACTAAAATTAACTCCAGACGGATTAAAGACTTAAACATAAGTTTTGGCACCATAAAAACCCTAGAAGAAAATCTAGGCAAAACCATTCAGGACATAGGAGTAGGCAAGGACTTCATGACCAAAACACAAAAAGCATTGGCAACAAAAGCCAAAAAATAGAAATGGGACCTAGTCAAACTCCACAGCTTTTTCACAGCAAAAGTAACAGTCACTAGAGTGAAACAGAAACCAACAGATTGGGAAATAATCTTTGCAGTTTACCCAACTGACAAAGGGCTGATATCAAAATCTACAAAGAACTCAAACAGATTTACAGGGGAAAAAAATCAAGCCCATTCAAAAATGGGCAAAGGATATGAACAGACACTTTGCAAAAGAAGACCTACATGAGGCCAACAAACACATGAAAAAATGCTCATCATCACTGGTCATTAGAGAGATGCAAATCAAAACCACATTGAGATACCATCTCAGGCCAGTTAGAATGGCGATTACTAAGAAATCTGGAGACAGCAGATGCTGGAGAGGATGTGGAGAAAGAGGAACACTCTTACACTGTTGGTGGGAGTGTAAATTAGTTCAACCATTGTGGAAGACCGTGTGGCGATTCCTCAAGGACCTAGAAATAGAAATTCCATTTGACCCAGCAATCCCATTACTGGGTATATATCCAAAGGAATATAAATCGTTCTACTATAAGGACACATGCACACGTATGTTCATTTCAGCACTGTTTACAGTAGCAAAGAACTGGAACCAACCCAACTGCCCATCGATGATAGACTGGACTGGGAAAATGTGGCAGGTATACACCATGGAATATTATGCAGCAATAAAAAATGACGAGTTTATGTTTTTTGTAAGGACATGGATGAATCTGGAGAACATCATTCTTAGCAAACTGACACAAGAACAGAAAAGGAAATACCACATATTCTCACTCATAAGCGGGTGAGGGGAAAGAGAACACAGGGACACAGCGAGGGGGGTACTACACACTGGGGTTTATTGGGGGGAATAGGGGAAGAACAGCGGTGTGGACCTGGGGAGGGATAGCCTGGGGAGAAATGCCAAATGTGGGTTAAGAGGAGGAAGGCAGCAAAACACACTGCCATGTATGTACCTATGCAACTATCTTGCACATTCTGCACATGTACCCCAAAACCTAAAATGCAATAAAAAATTTAAAAAATCTCTGAACTGTTCAACAATTCACTGTTTTAATATCATTTAACCCAGAACCGTGATCAGCTCTCTCCCACCCCTCTGCTGTGCAGAATGGAGTCACACACTTTAGGCAGAAGTCCCACATATTGTTTGCTCAGAGGCCTCTCTCCAACATTGTCATATTTGGGAATGGACTTTTACAGGGTGTTGAGCAGGTGAGAGACCCAGACATTTTGAGTATCAGGTGGAACTTCTGCTACTCTGGTACTGAACACTCTGTGAGAACCTTGAGCTGAGCCAATCGAGGTGACAACTTGTCCACCACTATCCCATGAGTTGTTGTAGCATCTGAAAATATCAACAAATCAAGCTCAACAGCAAGTAAAAATACATGCATCTAAAATGTGACATAAATGCTGGCAAATCATCAGGTTTATGGGCAGGTGGAGCAAAATGAAGGATCGCGGATTTTGATCTCACATCACAAGTACCTAACTTCCCTAAGAAAGAACTCCTGCAAGTCATGGAGAAAAAGATAACTCAGAAGAAAAATAATATGTAAACTAAATGACAGTTCACAGAAAAGGAAAGATGAGTGGTTCTAAAACAAATAGAAAGTCACTCGACCTTACTTACAATAGAAGAATGCAAATTAAAATTATACTAGGTAAAACAAAACACCTTCCCATGGGCCAATGTTAGTGCAGAAGGCTGTGCCTACAGAGGCTGCACAATCTTCTGTGAGGCGATGGCACAGCTGGGACCTCAACATAGAAGTCACCATGTGGAGCTAGACTTTTGATAAAATGGCTTCAAACTATACAAGAAGATACTACACCCACCCCTACTCAAAGCAAGTTCCTGCAACACTGGTAAACTGTCAGGTCTGCAGCTTGGCTAATGGGCTGTGCCAGTGTCAGTTTCCCAGTTTTGCTAATGCACTATAATTATGTGAGGTTTTTCCAGTGGGGGAAGCAAAGTAATGGGAACACAGGACCTCTCTGTATTATTTTCCTTGGTAGTTCAAAATATAAGTAAGTTAAGGGTAAAAAGCTACATGGATTACCATTTTACATCCACCATAATGGTGAGGACCAAATTTCTGACAACACAGATGACAAGAGTGTGAGGAAACAGTTATTCACCTGCATGGCTCACAAGAGTATACATTTATTTACTTGTACCTCTCCATAAAGTAAAGTGGAAAAACTCAGCAAAATCACACATGGGGCAATTCCATTTATAAGAACCTAATTTACATGTTCAGGTGTGCTATAATCCCAGCTTGTGCCTGTAATACCAGCATTTTGGGAAGCTAAGGTGGGCAGATCACCTGAGGCCAGGAGTTCAAAAGGAGCTTGGTCAACATGATGAAACCCTGCCTCTACTAAGAATACAAACAATTAGATGGGCGTGGTGGCATATGCCTGTAGTCCCAGCTACTCAGGAGGCTGAGTCAGGAGAATCACTTGAACCCAGGAGGCAGAGGTTGTGGTGGTGAGCTGAGATAGCGCCACTGCACTCCAGCCTGGGCAACAGAGTGAGACTCTGTCTCAGAAAAACAACAAACAAACAAATAAAAAACCAAGAAGCTCTTCATATTTTTATGGTATTATTCTCAAAATTCAAATTAGAAATATTTGAAGAGAGTAGTGTAATGACTGTTACGTATGGGTGTATGTATATGCACTGCTTCTGTATGTTGAACTCTTTCTGGAAAAATGTGTAAGAAGCCAAGGACCTGGCCATCTCTGAGGAGGGGAATTGACTGGCTGGGGAACTGGTGCAGGAAGAGTAATTTAGATTTTTCAGTCTAAATCCTTTGTAGTTTTTATATTTTGAGAGATATTAATGGGTAAAAATACAAATTTAATTTTAAAAATGAAGTATTCACGAGAACCACTTATTTCCAGGCAGCTTTCAAATCTTATACAATGAAAAATCTAAATGGCATTCCAGTTATGAGTTATGTGTAGTATGAGTAAAACTGAAGAACATTTAATACCATTATTGATGATGCACTTCTTAATTTCTGCAAGTTCCTCTGTGAAACCAATGAAGCATTTGTACAGGGCTCACATAAAAGCTTGGTAGGTTCTAAAGGGAGCTTCAGGTGACTTCTTAGGAACAGACCCACTTCCAACGAGCATGCTTTCAGAACTGTGTCCCATGACTTCATCAATTAACTCCTGGAGTCGAAATACAACCTGGCCATACGCTGCTATTTGTTCCAGCACAGATCATTAACAGCTCTATGACAGAAGCAAACTGCAATTATTCAAAGGTGATCTTCTATAAACATTCAAATTCATTTTCCTCTCACTGCAAAATATTTCTTTTACAATTATTTTAAATAGTGTGTTTAGTAGAAGACAAAGTAATAAAATGATGAATAGTTTTATACACAAAGGAAAAAGAGTGACCATTAATTTCAATAAACTAGAGAATTATGACATATTTTTTTAAAATATACATAAGGTAATCTACTTAAGGCAAAAAAATTTACAGTATATAGCTTTTACAATACAAAATGACAGCTCTAAACAACAGAAAATGCAAACTTAAATTAAATATGTCCCAAACAATATTAAGAAATTTTCTTAAGTACTGTAAAGATGCATAACTCAGTTTTTCTTTATGAATATTAAATATTTATTTTTGAGATGGAGTCTTGCTCTGTCACCTAGGCTAGAGTGCAGTGACGTGATCTCAGCTCACTGCAACCTCTGCCTCTCAGGTTCAAACAATTGTCTTGCCTCAGCCTCCCAAGTAGCTGGGATTACAGGTGCCTGCCACTGTGCCTGGTTAATTTTTGTATTTTTTAGTAGAGACAGGGTTTCACCATCTTGGCCAGGCAGGTCTCGAATTCCTGACCTCATGATCTACACACCTCGGCCTCCCAAAGGGCTGGGATTACAGGTGTGAGCCACTGTGCCTGGCCTGGATATTAAATAATTTAAAATTAATCTATTTTGCATAAGGAAGCACAAACGAGTTCAATTATAGTTAATTTTAATATTGCCAAATGTTCTAAAATTATATTGCCACAGTTTACATAAATCCTATTATTTCTTAAATAACAAATACAAATAACTTACATGTGTTAAATAAGTTACTATAATATTGTTTCTCACAGTTACTTTTCCATCTATCAGCTGAAATATAAAGAGCTTTTTTACTCCTGAAAGTAACCTGAAATGAGATAAAAAAGATGAGTATACTTTAAGTCTAGAAAAATATTCATGACAGTATGCATGGAAAAGAAAAGTTTTTACAGGGTCTCACTTTGTCACCCAGGCTGGAGTGCAGTAGTGATCAGAGCTCACTGCAGCCTCAACCTACTGGTTTCAAGTGATTCTCCAGCCTCAGTCACATGAATGGCTGGTGCTAAAGGTAAATGTCACAATGCCTGGCTAATTTTTGTATTTTTTGTAGAGATGGCAGTTTCACCATGTTGCCTAGGCTGCTCTTGAACTCCTGATCTCAAGTGATCTACCCAACTTGGCCTCCCATAGTACTGGGATTGTAGGTGTGAGCCAACATGCCCCACTTTAGGAAATTTTTATTAAATATTCAGAATTAAGGGGTAACAAGTTCAGATAATAAGAAAATGAAAGACATCAATCTTGTCATCTGATTACATTATGACTCAACATATTTCAACATTATCTTAGAGAGAAGTCTAAGACATATTGTCAAAGCATCTCCCTCATATGCTGGATGACCCAAAGAGATCTTCCTATTTCTAAGAATACCAGCACGTCAATATCATACTTTATAGGGAGAGCACCGGGACTTGGAATTTTTTTAAGGTTCTACATATTTATTTATTTATTTATTTATTTATTTATTTAATTTTTATTGCATTTTAGGATTTGTGTACATGTGCAGAACGTGCAAGATAGTTGCATAGGTACACACATAACAGCGTGTATTGCAGACTTTCTCCCCTTCACCCACACTTGGCATTTATCCCCAGGCTATACCTCCCCAGCTCCCCCCCGCTGTCCCTCCCCTAGTCCCCCCAATAGACGCCAGTGTATAGTAGACTCCCTCCCTGTGTCCATGTGTTCTCATTTTTCTCACCTGCCTGTGAGTGAGAATATGCAGTATATGCTTTTCTTTTATGCTTCAGTTTGCTGAGAATGTTGTTCTCCAGATTCATCCATGTCCTTACAAAGGACAAAAACTCATCATTTTTGATTGCTGCATAATATTCCATGGTGTATATATGCCACATTTTTTCAGTCCAGTCTATCATCGATGGGCATTTGGGTTGGTTCCAGGTCTTTGCTATTGTAAACAGTGCTGCAATGAACATTCGTGTGCATGTGTCCTTATAGTAGACCAATTTATAGTCCTTTAAATATATACCCAGTAATGGGATTTCTGGGTCAAATGGAATTTCTATTTCTAGATCCTAGGAGGAATCGCCACACTGTCGTCCACAGTGGTTGAACTAATTTACACTCCCATCAACAGTGTAAAAGTGTTCCTATTTCTCCACATCCTCTCCAGCATCTGTTGTCTCCAGATTTTTTAATGATCACCATTCTACCTGGTGTGAGATGGTATCTCAATGTGGTTTTTATTTCCATCTCTCTAACAAGAAGTGATGATGAGCATTTTTTCATGTTTGGTGGCCTCATGTAAATCTTCTTTTGTAAGGTGTCTGTTCATATCCTTTGCCCTTGTTTGAATGGGTTTGTTTGTTTGTTTCCTGTAAATCTGTTTAAGTTCTTTGTAAATTCTGGATATCAGCCATTTGTCTGATGCGTAAACTGCAAAGATTTTTTGCCATTCCGTTGGTTGCCGATTTACTCTAGTGACTGTTACCTTTGCTGTGCAAAAGCTGTGGAGTTTGGTTAGGTCCCATTTGTCTATTTTGGCCTTTGTTGCCAATGCTTTTGGTGTTTTGGTCATGAAGACCTTGCCTACTCCTATGTACTGAATGGGTTTGACTAGATTTTCTTCTAGGGTTTTTATGGTGTCAGGTCTTATGTTTAAGTCTTTAATCTATCTGGAGTTAATTTTAGTGGAAGGTGTCAGGAAGGGGTCCAGTTTCTGCTTTCTGCACATGGGTAACCAGTTTTTCCAACACCATTTGTTTAACAGGGAATCCTTTCCCCATTGCTTGTTTTTGTCTGGTTTATCAAAGATTGTATGGTTGTAGATATGTTGATTTGCCTCCAATACCTCTGTTCTGTTCCATTGGTCTATATCTCTGTTTTGGTACCAGTACCATGTTGTTTTGATTACTGTAGCCTTGTAGTATAGTTTGAAGTCTGGTAGTGTGATGCCTCCCGCTGTGTTCTTTTTGCTTAGAATTGACTTGGCTATGCGGGCTCTCTTTTGGTTCCATATGAAGTTCATGGTGTTTTTTTTCTGTTCTGTGAAGAAATTCAATGGTAGTTTGATGGGGATAGCACTGATTGTGTAAATTACTTTGAGCAGTATAGCCATTTTCACGAAATTGATTCTTCCTAACCACGTACATGAAATGTTTCTCCATCTGTTTGTGTCCTCTCTTATTTCGTTGATCAGTGGTTTATAGTTTTCCTTGAAGAGGTCCCTTACATTCCTTGTGAGTTGAATTCCTAGGTATTTTATTTTCTTTTTAGCAATTGTGAATGGTAGTTCATTCTTGATTTGGTTCTCTTTAAGTCTGTTATTGGTGCATAGGAATGCCTGTGATTTTGGCACATTGATTTTATATCCTGAGACTTTGCTGAAGTTGCTTATCAGTTTCAGGAATTTTTGGGCTGAGGTGATGGGATCTGCTAGAACTTCCAGTACTATGTTGAATAGGAGTCGTGAGAGAGGGAATCCTTGTCTATTGCCGAATTTCAAAGGGAATGCTTCCAGTTTTTGCCCATTCAGTATGATATTGGCTGTTGGTTTGTTGTAAATAGCTTTTATTACTTTGAGATATGTTTCATCAACACCAAGTTTATTGAGGGATTTTAGCATAAAAAGCTTTTGAATTTTGACAAATGCCTTCTCTGTGTCAATTGAGATAATCATGTGGTTTTTGTTCTTGGTTCTGTTTATGTGGTGAATTACGTTTATAGACTTGCGTATGTTGAAACAGCCTTGCATGCACGGGATGAATCCTACTTGATCATGATGGATAAGTTTTTTTAATGTGCTGTTGCAATCGGTTTGCCAGTATTTTATTGAAGATTTTTGCATCTATGTTCATCATGGATATTGGCCTGAAGTTTTTTTTTTCTTGTTGAGTCTCTGCCGGGTTTTGGTATCAGGATGATGTTGGTCTCATGAAATGATTTGAAAAGTGTTCCTTCATTTTGAATTATTTAGAATGGTTTCAGAAGAAATGGTACCAGCTCCTCTTTGTATGTCTGTAGAATTTGGCTGTGAACCAATCTGGACCTGGGCTTTTTTTTGTGTGGTAGGCTCTTAATTGCTGCCTCGACATCAGACCTTGTTACTGGTCTATTCATAGTTTTGGCTTCCTCGTGGTTTAGGCTTGGGAGGACACAGGTGTCCATAAATTTATCCATTTGTTCCAGGTTTACTAGTTCATGTGCATAGAGTTGTTTGTAGTATTCTCTGATGATGGTTTGAATTTCTGTGAAATCCGTGGTGACTTTCCCTTTTTCAATATTTATTGCATCTATTTGTTTGTTCCCTTTCTTCTTTTTTTGTCAGTCTGGCTAGTGGTCTGTCTATTTTGTTGATCTTTTCGAAATACCAGCTCTTGGATTTATTGATTTTTTGAAGGGTTCTTCGTGTCTCTATCTCTTTCAGTTCTGCTCTGATCTTAGTTTTTTCCTGTCTTTGGTTAGGTTTTGAGTTTTGTTGATCTTACTCCTCTAGCTCTTTCAATTTTGATGATAGGGTGTCATTTTTGGATCTCTCCACTCTTCTCATGTGGGCACTTATTGCTATATATTTTCCTCTACAGACTGCTTTAAATATGTCCCAGAGATTATGGTATGCTGTGTCTTTGTTCTCTTTGGTTTCAAAGAACTTCTTTATTTATGCCTTCATTTCATTGTTTATCCAATCAACATTCAAGAGCCAGTTGTTCAGTTTCCATGAAGCTGTGCGGTTCTGTGTTAGTTTCTGGATTCTGAGTTCTAACTTGATTGCACTATGGTCTGAGAGACTGTTTGTTATGATTTCAGTTGTTTTGCATTTGCTGAGGAGTGCTTTACTACCAATTATGCGGTCAATTTTGGAGTAGGTGTGATATAGTGCTGAGAAGAATGTTTATTCTGTGGGTTTGGGGTGGAGAGTTCTGTAAATGTCTATCAGGTTTGCTTGTTCCAGGTCTGAGTTCAAGTCCTGGATATCCTTGTTAATTTTCTGTCTGGTTGATCTGTCTGATATTGACAGTGGAGTGTTAAAGTCTCCCACTATTTTTTTTTTTGTGGGAGTCAATGTCTCTTTTTAAGTCTTTAAGAACTTGCTTTATATATATGGATCCTCCTGCGTTGGGTCCATATATATTTAGGATCATTAGCCATTCTTGTTGTATCGATCCTTTTACCATTATGTAATGATCTTTGTCTCTTTTGATCTTTGTTGCTTTAAAGTCTATTTTTATCAGAGATGAGAATTGCAACTCTTGCTTTTTTTGCTCTCCATTTGCTTGGTAAATCTTCCTCCATCCCTTTATTTTGAGCCTTTGTGTCTCCTTGCATGTGAGCTGTGTTTCCGGGATACAGCACACCGATGGGTTTTGGTTTTTTTATCTAATTTGCCAGTCTGGGTCTTTTGATTGGTGCATTTAGCCCATTTACGTTTAGGGTTAATATTGTTATGTTTGAATTTGATACTGCCATTTTGATGCTAGCTGGCTGTTTTGATCATTGGTTCATGTAGATTCTTCATTTTGTTGATGCTCTTTAGCATTTGGTATGCTTTTAAGATGGCTGGTACTGGTTGTTTCTTTCTATGTGTAATGCCTCTTTCAGGAGCTCTTGTAAAGCAGGCCTAGTGGTGAAAAAATCTCTGAGTACTTACCTGTTCACGAAGGATTTTATTTTTTCTTCTTTTATGAAGCTCAGTTTGGCTGGATATAAAATTCTGGTTTGAAAGTTCTTTTCTTTCAGGATGCTGAATATTGACCCCCGCTCTCTTCTGGCTTGTAGAGTCTCTGCCCAGATATCTGCTGTGAGTCTGATGGGCTTCCCTTTGTGGGTGACCCAAGCTTTCTCTCTGGCTGCCCTTAGTATTTTCTGTTTTTTTTTTTTTTTTTTTTTTTTTTTTTTTTTTTTTTTTTTTTTTTTTTTTCCCTGGTGAATCTGACGATTATGTGTGTTGAGGTTGCTCTTCTTGTGGAGTATCTTTGTGGTGTTCTCTGTATTTCCTGGAGTTGAGTATTGACCTGCCTTGCTAGGTTGGGAAAATTTTTCTGGATAACATCCTGAAGAATATTTGCCAGCTTGGATTTTTTCTCTTCATCACATTCTAGTACACCTATCAAACGTAGGTTAAGTCTCTTCACATAGTCCCACATTTCTTGGAGACTTTGTGCATTTCTTTTTGCGCTTTTTTCTCTAATCTTGGTTTCTCGTTTTATTTCATTGAGTTGATCTTTGACTTCTGATATTCTTTCTTCTGCTTGGTCAATTCGGCTGTTAAAACTTATGCATGCTTCATGAAGGTCTCGTGTTGTGTTTTTCAGCTTCTTAAATTCATTCATATTCCTCTCTATGTTGTCCATCCTTGTTATCATTTCCTCAAATCTTTTTTCAAGGTTCTTAGTTTCTTTGCATTGATTTAGAACATGTTCTTTTAGCTCACTGAAGTTTCTCATTATCCACCTTCTGATGTCTGATTCCATCATTTCATCACACTCATTCTTTGTCCAACTTTGTTCTCTTACTGGTGAAGAGTTTTGATTATTTTTGGGACATGAGGTGTTTTGGTTTTGGGTGTTTTTTTTTTGTGCTGGTTTCTTTCCATCTTTGTGGATTTATCCACCAGTCGTCTTAGTAGTTACTGACTTTTCAGTTTGATCTCTGAGTGGATGCCCAGATTGTTGATGATGAAATATTTCTGTTACTTAGTTTTCCTTTTAACTGTCTAGCTCCTCTGCACCCCTTTTTTTCCCCTCAGATGCTCTGTCTTAGTGAGTTGGGGCTTTCTTTATGAGTACCTGTTGCACTCTCCTGCCCCGCTAGGTGGCAGTCTGTTCACTATTTGTCTGCCGAGGCTTTGTCCTGTTAGCGCGGTTCTGCCCGACTTCCATGGGGCTCCGTTCTACTGTGCTGTGCTCCACCCTGTTGGCGGAGTCTCTTTGTTATGGCGTGTTGTCTCGGCAACGAGATTCTGTGTCAGCAATGGGCGTGTCCCTCAGTAGGGACAGATTGCATCTGTAGTGGCGGACGCCCCTCCCCACTGAGCTGCACTGTCCTTGATTCAGCTGATTCTGCAGCAAATCTCTCAACCCCGAGTGCCTCCAATCACTGCCCTGCTTGTCCCCGTGAGGGTGGTACCCGCCGAGCTTGATCACCTGGTTTCCTGCCTCAGAGTTCATCCTCTCTCTCTCTATTTTTCTCCCAAAGTTGAAAGGTTGACTCTCACTGGTGCCCCAGTATCCTGCTGATAGGCCGCTGAGATCCGTGCAATCTCCCATGCCACTGCCCTCTGCACTGGCTCAAATCATGCTTTTCAGGAATCTCCTGCTCTGTCTTACTGTCCAAGTCCCGTTTAATCAGATGGACATTTCAATCTGTTCTTCCACATCTCAGATTGCTGGTTTAACAGGGCACCCAGACTAGTGAGTTTTGTGCCGGGTGCCGCTGTGCTGTGGCGCCGGCTGAACCGGCCATGCAAGCCAAAACCCCAGCTGGGCTGGTGTCCCATGTCTCTCCTACATCTTAGAATTTCCCCTTTTTGTGGGCAACAAAGGTCCATCTGAGAATGCGGCTAGGACTTACCCTCTACGCCTTCACTGAGAGCTGCAATCCTGAGTTGTTTCTATGGTGCCATCTTGGAAATTTTTCATGGGACTTAGAATTTTAGGAGTAACAGCACCACATGCTGAATTAGATTTCTGGCTTCCAGGTACAGGCACAGGCCCTCACTTATACTCTCTGCCTATTAAAATTAGTAGTAAACCTTGCTTTGAACTCAGGTGTTAAAGAAGTGATGGACTAATCTAAGTAAATCATGTGATGAACTATTTAAAATAAAAATGAAGTGAATATGTCAAAATCTCTCAAACTCTACAGTCAAATCTGGTCTAAATTTTACAACTAATGATCTATTTCTAGTTTGCATGTGAAAATCCTTTAATAGTTTTCTGTAATAAAAGTTTTCCTTCTCAGTAATCAAGCATCATAAATAAAACTATTAATTAAGTGAATATATCTTACCACAGTGTTTCCAGAATAACCTGAGTCTCAGTAACCAAAACCCTGTCATCTGGAACATACAATGGATCACTGCTGTGCAAGTGTTGATCTCTATGAAACAGCAAAAATAAACATCAACAGAAAGGTTTCTAAGTAAGTAAATAAATAACCTCAAAGAATATTTGCAATTTGGTGCTAACCGTAACTGGCTATGAATTAGCAAGTACACATAATAAATGGCTTAAATGCCCCCTATATTTTCACATCACTCAAAATCATGAGAAAAACTTTCAGAAAAACTGCAATTATTATGTTTATTGCTGATTTAGACAAATGTTTACAACTATGTTATGCTGTTTTTTGGAAAACCATATGTCTATTTTATAGTAAGTATACCAAAACAGAAATCAAATCATGCCCTAATTTGTATGAATCCATTTACCTTGATATTAACAAAGAATTTGAAATACAGGTTATAATTAAATAATACTATAATTTTATGATTTCCTACAATTAAATAGTCAAAAACTATTTGACTAGAATTTTCAACACTGACCAGGTGGGCTGGCTCACGCTTGTAGTTTCAGCATTTAGGGAGACCAAGGCAGGTGGATCACTTGTGGACAGGAGTTTGAGATCAGCCTGGCCAACATAATGAAACTCTATCTCTACTAAAAATATAAAAATTAGCTGGGTGTGGTGATGGATGCCTATAATCCCAGCTACCTCGGAGGCTGAAGCATGAGAACTGTTGGAACCAGGGAGGCAGAGGCTGCAGTGAGCCACTGAACTCCAGCCAGCCTGACAGAGTGAGACTTTCTCTCTTCCACCAAAAATCAATAAATAAAAAATAAAAAATTATTTGGGTGAGGTGAAGACTGCAGTGAGTTGAGATATCATCACTGCATTATATCCTGGGCAACTAGAATAAGACCCTGTTCAAAAAAGAAATTGTCAAAAGCAAAAGAAATTAAATTTCTGAGAGGTACTGAAGTCACAAATCAAAGTCAAATGTTTAAACATCAAAATTTTTTCTATCATCACATTAAATGAAAACTTTAGCTTCTTACCAGATAGCAGCTAAACTGGAGTGCAAATGTAAGTTATGAGGAATTTGGGAGGGCCTGGCTACCCAGTACTGATGAACCACGTGATGTTCCAGCCAGCTTCAGTCATCTAGCTCATCTGCTTGAAAGGCACGTAGTAAGTTTGAGTTATAATAGTTCACAAAAACAACAATGACAACAATAAATACTGGGTCACAATATCTGGATTTACAGAGCCATTCAAATGCGTGGTTGAAAATGACTTTTAAAAATAACAGCTACCTAACATTTACTTACATGTGATCATTTATTTTAAACCACATATATGGCTGGGTTCTATGGCTCATGTGTATAATCCCAGCCATTTGGGAAACCAGGGTGAGATGACCACTTGAGTCTAGGAGTTCAAGACCAGCAACACATTTAGAAAGAAACACACACTAAATTTAATCAACGTAATTGACTAGAAAGTTAAAAAAAAAACATTGTTCCACATATAAAAAGATGTAAACGGTTTATGTTAATAATCTAATAACCATTAAGGAAATTAAAATGGTAATAAAAGACCTTCCCAACCACTCCCTAAGCCTCAGCACTGGTGCTAAATTTTGAAGAATTAGATAATGTCTATCTTACATGAGTCGTTTGAAAAAGCAGAAAAAGAGAAAACCACCTAACATTTTATGAGGCTAACATAACAGTGATGCTTAAACCAGATAAAGACATTATAAATGCAAGTCATCAAAGAATAAAGATGAAAAATCTTACATTACAAAAGAGTTAACCTGCTGGGTTCAGTGGCTCACACCTGTAATCCCAGCCTGGGCTGGTATCTAACATAGTGAAATCTCATCTCTACAAAAATAAAAATAAAAAAGCAATTAGCTGGGTGTGGTGGCATGCACATGAAGTCCCAGCTTCTTAGGAGGTTAATGTGAAGGACAGCTTGAGCCCAGGAGGTTGAGGCTGGAGTGAGCTGTGATCATGCTACTGCACTCCAGCCTGGGTGACAGATCAGAACTCTGTCTTTAAAAAAAAAAGTGAATCCAAAATTGAACCCAATCTAATAATGTACTAAAAAATGACATGATCAAACAAGTTTAGGTGAAGAATTCAAGGATAATTCAGTATCAGACAGTCTATCAGTTTATTATTAGGATAAAAGAAAAGTTAAGAGATTATCTCACAGATAAATAATAACATTTAATACAAATTCAACATTTATTTATGATTAAAGACTTGTAGAAAAAAAGTAATAGAAGGATACTGTCTTAATTTGATAAAGGTTACATATCCTGAACTGATGCCAAACAACCACCACATTTAATAAAGGAGTTTCAGGCATAACCCCAATTAGGATGAGACCTAGTTGTCCAGGAAGCCCACTCCTATGAGCTGTTGCTTCCACTATGGAGTAGAGGGCTAGGCTGCTGGGGCAGAAAAGAGATTAGATCACAACATCACAGAGAAGAAAGGCATAAGAACTAGCAGGAGGACATAAAATCATATTTTCAGATGATATTAAAACCATATTTTCACATAAAAACCAATATTTGCAGATGACACTAATCATCTATATAAGAAACCAAATGAAATCAACAAAGTGTTATGATTCATATTAGAATTCAACAAAAAGGCTGCACATAAGAAAACCAGCATTATTTCCTCTACATCAGAAATAAACAAAAGAAGTATCATTAACAAAATGAAAATTGTAACAGATGTAGAAATTAACAAAATAACACTCAAAATCTTCAAAAACAGAATTTCCAAAATCTAGTAAAATATAAAATTACAATAAATGTAGATATAAACATGTTAAGAAAATCAAACCACCCCAAATTAGATTTATAAATTCTCTGCAGTCCCAATAAAAATTCCAGCTGGATTTTTTTTTTGAGATGCACTTTTGCTCTTGTAGCCCAGGATGAGAATAATGGCATAATCTTGGCTCACTGCATCCTCTGGCTTGCCTGGTTTAAGCGATTCTCCTGCCTCAGCCTCCCAAGTATCAGGGATTACAGGTATGTGCCACCGTGTGCAGCTTATTTTGTATATTTAGTAGACATGGGGTTTCACTATGTTGGTCAGGCTGGTCTCAAACTCCTGACCTCAAGTGATCCACTCACCTCAGTGGTGGGATTACAGGCAGGAGCCAGGTGGGCTTTTTTTTTTTAAGTTACCATCTTGCTTCTAAAAGGCCTATGGAAGAATAAAGTTTTGCAAATAGCTAAGCCAATTTTGAAAAAGGACAAAGTGGGCTAGGTGCAGCGGTTGGCACCTGTAATTCCCACACTTTGGGAGGCAGAAGCGGGAAGATCAGTTGAGGTCAGAAATTCGAGACCAGCCTGGCCAACATATTGAAACCCCATCTCTACTAACAATACAAAAATTAGTTGAGTGTGGTGGTGTATGTCTGTAATCCCAGCTACTTGGGGAAGTTGAAAAGGGAGAAAAAAAGAGCAAAGTGGGTTTTGCACAGGAGCTCACACCTGTAATCTCAGCACTTTGGGAGGCAGAGGTGGGTGAATTGCTTGAGTCTAGGAGTTTGAGACTAGCCTGGGTAACATGGTGAAACCCTGTCTCTACAAAAAATAGCTTGCTGTGGTGGCACTCACCTGTGGTTCCAGCTACTTAGGAGGTGGAGGACTGCTTGAGCCCAGAAGACAAAGGTTGCAGACAGCTAAGATTGTGCCACTGCACTCTAGCCTGGACAACAGAGTGAGACTCTGTCTCAAAAAAAAAAAAAGAAAAGAAAAGAAAAAAGAAAAACAGAGCAAAGTGATTCTCCTGCTTCAGCCTCCCAAGCAGCTGAGAGGAAACCTGCCATCTATGTATTAAGACATATTATAAAGCCACATAAATAACAGTCTGTCTGTTTCCAGGTCACACTGACACCAAGAGCACAGATTAGAAAGTCTGGAATAAATACAGCTGTCCTTCAATATCCACCTGGGATTGATTACAGGAATGCTGCAGACACAGAAATCTGTAGGTGCTCAAGTCCCTGATAAAAAAGGCATAATGTTCGCATATAATCTATGCATATCCTCCATTATGGTTTTTTATTTTAATTTTTTTTGAGACAAGGTCTTCTTCTGTTGCTGGAGTGTAGTGGCACAATCTTAGCAAAATTGGTCCTTCTACAACAACAACAAAAATTAAAACATTTAGGCCTAAGAAAGTTCTAATAACTATAAGAAAAACATTACAAAATTACACTCTGCATGCATTAATTCAATATTAACTCTATAGTACTACTACTTAAGCATCATCTAGAAAATATTACTAATACTTTTAAAAATTGGTTTATAAAGATGGTACCGCTTAGACAATACCTTGATTACATCAAACTGAGCTCAAACTTGCCTTTTCTTCTGGGGAATTTGTCTATTAGAAGATGCCAGCACCTCACAACACACAATACCTTTCCAACTGATACTAGGACCCAGTTTCTTGTTTTGATCTTGTTCTTCTAACGGTGTCCTGTCTACCTGAATTCCAGAGTCCTCTCTGCTTAATGGCTGTTGATCATTTTCCTCATCACTTTCTCCAGACCAATTCTGACTTTAAAAATAAATATACTTTAGCCTTACAAAGTATAACACTTAAAGCTATTTATATTAAAAGACTAAGAAGATTTTTAATAAAACCAAAAATTTTGAAGCAACATGGAACAAAAAAAGAAAACAAATAATTTTTTTTTCTAAATCTCTTGGGAGTGCCTACCATAGGAGTGGAAATATAATTATTACTTTTTCTTTTTTTTCTATAACATTGAAACCATAAGGAATGGAATTATTTTTGGTGGCAAAAATTCCCAAGATCACAGGTCCTTAAGATATATATATACTCAACCCTTTTAACTTATCATTTTTTTTGGAGACAGTCTCTCAATTTGTCATTCAGGTGACACCCAGGTGACAAAGTGCAGTGGCATGATCTCAGCACACTGCAACCTCAACCTTCAAGATATTCAAGTGTCTGAGCCTCCCGAGTAGATGTGACTACAGGCATGTGCTACCATGCCCAGATAATTTTTTTGTGTTTTTACTAGATGGCGTTTCACTATATTGCCCAGGCTTCTCTCGAACTTCTGGCCTCAAGTGATCTACCTGCCTTGGTCTCCTAAAGTGCTGGGATTACAGGTGTGAGCCAGTGTGCCCAGTGTGCCCAAACAATGTCTTTCTTTAAAAACTATTTTTTAAAAATAGACATAAGTCTTGTTATGTTACCTAGGCTGGTCTCAAATTCCTAAGCTCAAGCAATCTTCCCTTCTCAGCCTCTCAAAGTGCTGAGATTACAGGTGTGAGCCACCCTGACCACCCCCTTGTAACTTCTTAATATTAGTGATTTGGTGCAAAATCCTAACCAGACTTCCATAAATAATGACTCTAGATTAGTTAATGTTGTTCCTGTTTTAGATTAGTTGACCTAGGGTAGAAAGACACATTAAGATCATCTCTATCACCTGGTGTGTATTTAAATTTTTAATAGCAAAACTACTGTGTCTTACCGGTATGTCCATGTCTTGACCAATGTCCGCTTCATTACCTTCCATCAAGTATTTTCCCAACTCAAAATCAACTGTCTTTTCTAAAATGTGACAGAAGAACTTTATCAGCTTTATTACATCTATCTTTAAAAACAATTTCAAAACTAAAGAAAAAAAGACTAACAAGACTCAAAATAAAATACAATCAGATAAAAAATTTAATGTTTAAAAATATTTAAACATTTATTAAACTGATATTCTAGAATATTTAACATTTTAATTAACTCATTCTCAAAGGTGAGTGTTCTCTTTCTCCTATGGTTTTCTGCCTTCATTCATAATGAAAGGAGATGCTAATTTTCAGTTAGAGATTAGTACATTTTTTTGTCATCCAAATTAACAAATATCTGAATTATAAAAACTGTTATAATATAGTCAATGGGCATTGGGGAAATGTGGCACATATACACCATGAAATATTATGCAGCAATCAAAAATGATGAGTTTGTGTCCTTTGTAAGGACATGGATGAATCTGGAGAACATCATTCTCAGCAAACTGACACAAGAACAGAAAAAGAAATACTGCATATACTCACTCATAGGTGGGTGAGAAAAATGAGAACACATGGACACAGAGAGGCGGTCTACTATACACTGGGGACTGTTGGGGGAAATGGGGGAGGGACAGCGGGGGAGGCTGGGGGGGATAGCCTGGGGATGAATACCAAGTGTGGGTGAGGGGGAGGAAGGCAGCAAAACACACTGCCATGTGTGTACCTATGCAACTATCTTGCACGTTCTGCACATGTACCCCAAAACCTATAATGCAATAAAAATTAAAATATATATATACAATGCAGGTAAACAAAGATAAAAAAGAAAAAAAATTGTTATAATATATTATACTGTGATTAACTTTTGTCTCTTTCTTAAAGATAGAGTCTATAACTTACTCGTTTTTGAATTTCTAGGGCCTAGAATTCTAAAGAGCCACAATTTTTTAAAATGTAAACATGAACTATACATTTTTCTGATGGTTTAAAGTGTCATAATATTAGAGCTTGGCCTATGCAACTAATGTATGTGTATATAGCATAGCCTATGCAAAAAACATTTTGCCTTTTTAATTATCACAGCCAGCAATCTGTACTTAAAAGAAATAAAATTTCACTACTGAAAAACACATCTGATTCTATTCCAGTAAATGGCTAAATGTAACATAATTTAGGTATAGGTAATGTAGTGTTCTATTTTATGAAGATAAAGAGTAATCTCTAATGTCTATCCCAGCTCTAAAATGACAAACATCTGGCTACAGTCATTTATAAATATAAATAGAAAAATAACTTGGGATTCAGCATTTACATTTCTGTATTATATAACCTATTTCACACATTGTATATTTTTATAAGTTACAGTTAAGAATTCAGTTTAGAAGATGGCCCTGTAGGAGCAGCTCAGGATTGCAGCTACCAGTGAAAGCTCAGAGGATGAGTGGATGCCGCATTTCCAGACAGATATTTATTGCCCACAGACCAGGAGAGTCGCAGGTGAAGAAGCCCCATGGGTCACCACCGTGGCTGTTTTGACCGGCGCAGCTGTTTCGGCCAGCGCTGCAGTGCAGCAGCTCTCTGTACAAAATACACTGGTCTGGTTACCCTGTTAAACTGGCAATTGGAGATCCAGGAAGGCAGATTAGCCCATTCATCTGATTAAATGGAACCAAAACATAAAGCCAGGCCAGGAGATTCCCAGGCAGCAATGTTGTTTCAGTTGGCACAGTGGGTTGCCGCACAGAAAGTCACACAGATCCTGGCGCCCTTTCAGCAGGCAACTGGAACACCTGAGAGAGAGTCAACCACTCAACTTTAAAAAAAGGGCTCTGAGGCAGGGAGCCAGGTGATCAGGCTTGGCAGGTCCCATGCCCACAAAAACAAACAAACAAACAAACAAACAAACAAACAAACAAAACAACAATTGGAAACGCTGCAGGTTGAGAGTTACATGGCAAGCACAGCTAAAACCAGGACAGCCCAGCTCTGTGGGGGAGGGGCGTCCACCTTTACAGAGGCACTCCACCCCTATGGAGGTAGCCTGCCATTGCTGACGCACCTTGCCATTGCCGAGGCAACCCGCCATTGCTGAGGCAACCTGCCATAACAAAGAGAGTCTGCCATTACAGAGGCAGGCCTACATTGCCGAGGCAGTTCTAACCACACCCATACAAGCAGGACTGCAGGGAAATACACATGGCAACAGGGCGGAGCCAGCAGCAGGGCAGAACCCACAAAGCCTCTGCAAAACTTCAGCAAAGCCTCTGCAGGCAATGACTAGGCTGCCTCCTTGCTGGTCAGGACAGCTGTGAAAAAACATAAAAGGCAGAAATGCAACAGATACTCATAATTAAAGCCCTAACTCCCTGGGACAGAGCACCTGGGGAAAAAAAAGGAGGTTTATGAGTTCTGCTGCAGCAGACTTAAAAGTACCTGCCTAGCAGTTCTGAATGAACAACGGAGCACACAGCCCAGCACTTGAGCTCCTATAAAGAACAGACTCTCTTCTCAAGCAGCTCCCTGATCCCCATATATCCAAAGAGTCACCTCACAAAGTACTAATCAGACTGACATTTGGTTGGCATCATTCTGGGACAAAGATAGCAGAAGAAGAAACTGGTAGCTACCCTTACTATTCTGCAGCTGCTGCAGCCAACCCCCAGGCAAGCAGAGCCTGGAGTGGACCTCATCAGTCCTAAAGCAGAGGGGCCAGGCTGTTAGAAGAACTAAGAAACAGAAAACACTTCATCATCAACAATCTGGACGTCCACTCAGAGACCCAATCTGAAAATCAGTAACTACAGAGACGACAAGTGGATAAATCCATAAAAATGGAAAGGAACCAGGGAAAAAAAGAGGAAAACACCCAAAACGAGTACACCTCACCTTCTACAAGAGATCACAACTCCTCACCAGTATGAGAACAAAGCTGGATGGAGAATGAGTGTGAGGAAATGATGGAATCAGACTTTAGAAGGTGGGTAAGGAGAAACCTCCATGAGCTAAGAAAACATGTTCTAATTCAATGCAAAGAAACTAAGAACCTTGAAAAAAGATTTGAGGAAATGATAACAAGAATGGACAACTAAGAGAGGAATATGAGTGAATTGATGAAGCTGAAAAACACAACAAAAGAGATTCACAAAGCATGTACAAGTTTCAACAGCCAAATTGACCAAGCAGAAGAAAGGATATCAGAGGTCGAAAATCAATTCAATGAAATAAAATGAGAAGGCAAGATTAGAGAGAAAAGTGCAAAAAGGAATAAACAAAGTCTCCAGGAAATGTGAGACTATGTGAAGAGACCTAATCTATGTTTGATAGGTGCACCTAAATGTGATGAAGAGAATGAATCCAAGCTGCAAAACACTCCTCTGGATATTATCTAGGAACACATCCCCAACATAGCAAGGTAGGCCAATATTCAAGGCCAGGAAATACAGAAAACACCAGAAAGACATTCCTCAAGAAGAGCAACACCAAGAGACATAATCATCAGATTCGCCAGGGTTGAAATGTAGAAGAAAATGCTAAGGGCAGCCAGACAGAAAGGGTGGGCCACCCACAAAGGGAAGCCCATCAGACACACAGCAGATCTCTCAGCAGAAACCCTACAAGCCAGAAGAGAGTGGGGGCCAATATTCAACATCCTTAAAGAAAAGAACTTTCAACCCAGAATTTCATATCCAGCCAAATTGAGCTTCATAAATGAAGGAAGAATAAAATCTTTTGCCAACAAGCAAGTACTCAGAGATTTTGATGCCACCAGGCCTGCTTTACAGGAGCTCCTGAAACAGGCACTACACATAGAAAGGGAAAAACCAGTACCAGCCATTAAAAAAACATATTAAACGGTAAAGAGTATCAACAAAGTGAAGAATCTGCATCAACTAATGGAAAAGACAGCCAGATAGCATGAAAATGGCAGTATCAAACTCACACATAACAATATTAACCCTAAATGTAGATGGGCTAAATGCACTAATCAAAAGACACAGACTAGCAAATTGGATAAAAAGCCAAAACCCTTCACTGTGCTGTATCCAGGAAACCCATCTCAGATGCAAGGATACACAAAGACTCAAAATAAAAGAATGGATGAAGATTTACCAAGCAAATGGAGAGCAAAAAAAAAAGCGGGAGCTGCAATTATCATCTCTGGTATAATAGACTTTGGAGCAACAAAGATCAAATGAGACAAAGAAGGACATAATTTAATGGTAAAAAGATTGATGCAACAAGAAGAGCTAACGAATCTGAATATATATGCACCCAATGCAGGAGCACCCATACATATAAGGCAAGTTCTTAATGACTTACAAAGAGACTTCGACTCCCACACAGTAATAGTGGGAGACTAACAGTGGGCAGTGGCACGGAAGATCGGACGGATCTCAGTGCCCAATTGGCAGGCTACTGGGGCACCAGTGAGAGAATCAAACATTCAGCTTGGGAAGAGGAAGAGAGAGATAGAGGAAGGATTCTGAGGCAGGGAGCTGGGTGACCAGGCTCAGCGAGTCCCACACTCACGAGGACAAGCAGGGCAACAATTGGTGGCGCTCAGGGCTGAGAGGTTTCTTCCAGCACAGTTGAATCTAGGACAGTGCAGCCCAGTGGGGGAGGGGTGTCCACCACTATGGATGCAATCCACTTCTACTGATGTACCACCCAGTGCTGACGCAGCCTGCCATTGCCGAGGCAACCCGCCATAACAGAGAGACTCCGTCAGCAGGGCAGAGGGCACCACAGCAGAATGGAGTCTCACAGCAGCAGGGCGGAGCTGCGCAAGCAGGGCGGAGCCTCAGCAGGCAAACAGTGAATAGACTACCTCTAGCCGGGCAGGACACTGCAACAGATACTCATAAAGAAAGCCCCAACTCCTTGAGACAAAGCATCAAAGGGGAGAATAAAAGGGGAAGTTTTATGAGTTCTGTTGCAGCAGACATAAACACATACTCCCAACAACCCTTAATGAACAACGGAAGTCACAACTCAGCACTGGAGCTCCTATAAAGCACAAACCGTCCCCTCAAGCAGTTCCAAACCCCTGTATATCCAAAGAGTAATCCCCAAAAAAATTAATCAGACTGACATTTGGCGGGCATCATTCTAGAACAAAGATAAAAAAAGAAGAAACTGGTAGAATCCCTCACTGTTACGCAGCTGCTACAGGTGTACCCCAGACAAGCAGGTCCTAAAGTGGACCTCAGCCCTCGTACAGCAGAGGGGCTAGACCATTATAAAGAAAACTAAGTAACAGAAATACTTCATCATTAACAATCTGGGCATCCACTCAGAGACCCAATTGAAAAATCAGCAACTACTAAGACGACAGGTGGATAAATCCACAAAGATGGGAAGAAACCAGCATAAAGAGGAGGAATACACCCGAAACCAAAACACTTCACCTCCTAAAAAGGACTAAAACTCCTCACCAGCAAGGAAACAAAGCTGGACGGAGAATGAGTGTGACGAAATGATGGAATCAGACCTCAGAAAGTGGATAATGAGAAACGTAAGTGAGCTAAAAGAACATGTTTTAATCAGTGCAAAGAAACTAAGAACATTGAAAAAAGATTTGAAGAAACATTCGAGGAAATAATAACAAGAACGGACAACATAGAGAAGAATATGAATCAATTGAAGGAGCTGAAAAACACAACACAAAAACTTCGCAAAGCATGCAGAAGTTTCAACAGCCGAATTGACCAAGCAGAAGAAAGAATATCAGAAGTCGAAGATCAACTCAATGAAATAAAACGAGAAACCAAGATTAGAGAAAAAAGCAGAAAAAGGAATGAAGAAAATCTCCAAGAAATGTGGGACTATGTGAAGAGACCTAACCTACATTTGATAGGTGTACCAAAATGTGATGAAGAGAATGAATTCAAGCTGCAAAATACTTTTCAGGATATTATCCAGAAAAATTTCCCCAACGTAGCAAGACAGGTCAATACTCAACTCCAGGAAATACAGAGAAGACCACAAAGATACTCCACAAAAAGAGCAACCACAAGGCATATAATCATCAGATTCACCAGGGTTGAAATGAAGGAGAAATTACTAAGGGAAGCCAGAGAGAAAGGTCGGGTCAACCACAAAGGAAAGCCCATCAGACTCACAGCAGATCTCTCGGCAGAGACTCTACAATCCAGAAGAGAGTGGGGCCAGTATTCAACATCCTTAAAGGAAAGAACTTTCAACCCAGAATTTCATATCCAGCCAAACTGAGCTTCATATGTGAAGGAAAAATAAAATACTTCATGAACAAGCAAATACTCAGAGATTTTGTCATCACTAGGTCTGCTTTAGAAGAGCTCCTGAAAGAGGCACTACACATAGAAAAAAACAACCAGTACCAGCCATTCTAAAAGCATACCAAATGCTAAAGAGCATCAACAAAATGAAGAATCTACATGAACCAATGGGCAAAACAGCCCGCTAGCATCAAAATGGCAGTATCAAATTCACACATAACAATATTAACCCTAAATGTAAATGGGCTAAATGCACCAATCAAAAGACACAGACTGGCAAATTGGATAAAAAACCAAAACCCATCAGTGTGCTGTATCCAGGAAACCCACCTCACATGCAAGGATACACAAAGGCTCAAAATAAAGGGATGGAGGAAGATTTACCAAGCAAATGGAGAGCAAAAAAAAAAGCAGGAGTTGCAATTTTCATCTCTGATAAAATAGATTTTAAAGCAACAAAGATCAAAAGAGACAAAGAAGGTCATTACATAATGGTAAAAAGATCAATAAAAGAAGAAGAACTAACGATTCTAAATATATATGGACCCAATGCAGGAGCACCCAGATATATAAGGTAAGTTCTTAATGACTTACAAAGAGACTTAGACTCCCACACAATAATAGTGGGAGACTTTAACACTCCACTGCCAATACCAGACAGACCAACCAGACAGAAAATTAACAAAGGTATCCAGAACTTGAACTCAGACCTGAAACAAGCAAACCTGATAGACATGTAAAGAGCTCTCCACTCCAAATCCACACAATATACATTCTTCTCAGCACCACATTACACCTACTCCAATATTGACCACATAATTGGAAGTAAAGCACTCCTCAGAAAATGCAAAACAACTGAAATCACAACAAACCGTCTCTCAGACCATAGTGCAAACAAGTTGGAACTCAGATTTCAGAAAATAACTCAGAACCACACAGCTTCATGGAAACTGAACAATGGGCTCTTGAATATTGATTGGATAAACAATCAAATGAAGGCAGAAATAAAGAGGTTTTTTGAAACCAAAGAGAAAGAAGACAAAACGTACCAGAATCTCTGGGACACATTTAAAGCAGTCTGTAGAGGAAAATATATAGCAATAGGTGCCCACATAAGAAGAGAGGAGAGATCCAAATTTGACACCCTAACGTCGAAACTGAAAGAGCTAGAGGAGCAAGATCAAAAAAGCTCAAAACCAAGCCGAAGACAAGAAATAACTAAGATCAGAGCAGAACAGAAGGAGATAAAGACACGGAAAACCCTTCAAAAAATCAATAAATCCAAGAGCTAGTTTTTTTAAAAGATCAACAAAATAGACAGACCACTAGCCAGATTGATAAAAAGGAAAACAGAACAACCAAATAGATGCAATAAAAATGATAATGGGGAAATCACCACAGATTCTACAGAAATTCAAACCATCATCAGAGAATACTACAAACAACTCTATGCACAAAAAAATAGTAAACGAAGAAGAAATGGATAAATTCCTGGAAGCCTGTGTCCTCCCAAGCCTAAACCAGAAGGAAGCCAAAATTATGAATAGACAAATAACAAAGTCTGAAGTGGAGGCAGCAATTAAGAGCCTACCACACACAAAAAAAGCCCAGGTTCAGATGGGTTCACAGCCGAATTCTACCAGAAACAAAAAGAGGATCTGGTACCATTCATTCTGAATCTATTCCATGTAATTCAAAAAGAGGAAACCCTTCCCAAATCATTTCATGAGACCAAAATCATCCTGATACCAAAACCCGGCAGAGACTCAACAAGAAAAGAATACTTCAGGCCAACATCCATGATGAACATAGATGCAACAGTCTTCAATAAAATACTGGCAAACCGATTGCAACAGCACATTAAAAAACTTATCCATTATGAATAAGTAGGATTCATCCCGGGGATGCAAGGTTGATTCAACATATGCAAGTCTATAAATGTAATTCACCACATAAACAGAAGCAAAAACAAAAATCACATGATTATCTCAATTGATGCAGAGAAGGCATTTTACAAAATTCAACAGCCCATAATGCTAAAAACCCTCCGTAAACTTGGTATTGATGGAACATATCTCAAAGTAATAAAAGCTATTTAAAACAAACCAATAGCCAATATCATATTTAATGGGCAAAAACTGGAAGCATTCCCTTTGAAATCTGGCACGAGACAAGGATGCCCTCTCTCACCACGCCTATTCAACATAGTACTGAAAGTTCTAGCCAGAGCAATCGGGCAAGAAAAAGAAACAAAGTGTATTCAAATAGGAAAGGTGAAAGTCAAATTGTTTCTATTTGCAGATGACATGATAGCATACCTAGAAGACCCCATTACCTCAGCCCAAAAGCTCCTGAAACTGATAAGCAACTTCAGCAAAGTCTCAGGATATAAAATCAATGTGCAAAAATCACAAGCATTTCTCTACACCAATAACAGACTTAAAGAGAACCAAATCAAGAACGAACTGCCATTCACAATTGCTACAAAGAAAATAAAATACCTAGGAATACAACTCACAAGGAACATAAGGGACCTCTTTAAGGAAAACTACAAACCACTGCTCAATGAAATAAGAGAGGCCACAAACAGATGGAGAAACATTCCATGTTCGTGGTTAGGAAGAATCAATATCGTGAAAATGGCTATACTGCCCAAAGTAATTTACACAATCAATGCTATTCCCATCAAACTACCATTAAATTTCTTCACAGAACTGGAAAAAATCACCATAAACTTCATATGTAACCAAAAAAGAGCCCACATAGCCAAGTCAATTCTACGCAAAAAGAACACAGCGGGAGGCATCACACTACCAGACTTCAAACTATACTACAAGGCTACAGTAATCAAAACAGCATGGTACTGGTACCAAAACAGAGATATAGACCAATGGAACAGAACAGAGGCATCGGAGGCAACACAGCATATCTGCAACCATATAATCTTTGATAAACCAGACAAAAACAAGCAATGGGGAAAGGATTCCCTATTTAATAAATGGTGTTGGGAAAACAGGTTAGCCATGTGCAGAAAGCAGAAACTGGACCCCTTCCTGACACCTTACACTAAAATTAACTCCAGATGGATTAAAGACTTAAACATAAGACCTGACACCATAAAAACCCTAGAGGAAAATCTAGGCAAAACCATTCAGGAGATAGGAGTAGGCAAGGACTTCATGACTAAAAGCATTGGCAACAAAAGCCAAAATAGACAAATGGACCTAATCAAACTCCACACCTTCTGTACTGCAAAAGAAACAGTCACTAGAGTGAATCAGCAACCATCAGAATGGGAAAAAATCTTTGCAGTTTACGCATCAGACAAAGGGCTGATATCCAGAATTTACAAAGAACTCAAACAGATTTACAGGAAATAATCGAACAATCCCATTCAAAACTGGGCAAATGATACGAACAGACACTTTACAAAAGGAGACATACATGAGGCCAACAAACACATGAAAAAATGCTCATCATCACTGGTCATTAGAGAGATGCAAATCAAAACCACGTTGAGATACCATCTCACGCCAGTTAGAATGGCGATCATTAAAAAATCTGGAGACACCAGAGGCTGGAGAGGATGTGGAGAAATAGGAACACTCTTACACTGTTGCTGGGAGTGTAAATTAGTTCAACCATTGTGGAAGACAGTGTGGCGATTTCTCAAGGACCTCGAAATAGAAATTCCATTTGACCCAGCAATCCCATTACTGGGTATATATCCAAAAGACTATAAATCATTCTACTATAAGGACACATGCACACGAATGTTCATTGCAGCACTGTTTTCAATAGCAAAGACCTGGAACTATCCCAAATGCCCAATGATGATAGACTGGACTGGGAAAATGTGGCACATATACACCATGGAATATTATGCAGCAATCAAAAATAATGAGTTTGTGTCCTTTGTAAGGACATGGATGAATCTGGAGAACATCGTTCTCAGCAAACTGACACAAGAACAGAAAAAGAAATACCACATATACTCACTCATAGGCGGGTGAGATAAATGAGAACAGATGGACACAGGTAGGGGGTCTACTACACACTGGGGTCTATTGGGGGGAATAGGGGATGGACAGCGGGGGGTGCTGTGGAGAGATAGCCTGGGGATAAATGCCAAGTGTGGGTGAAACGGAGGAAGGCAGCAAAACACATTGCCATGTGTGTACCTATGCATCTATCTTGCACGTTCTGCACATGTACCCCCAAACCTATAATGCAATAAAAATTTAAAAAACAAAAAAAAAGGAGCCTGTAATCCCAGCACTTTGGGAGGCCGAGGCACGTGGATTACGAGGTCAAGAGATCAAGACCATCCTGGTCAACATGGTGAAACACCGTCTCTACTAAAAATACAAAAAATTAGCTGGGCATGGTGGTGAGTGCCTGTAATCCCAGCTACTCAGGAGGCTGAGACAGGAGAATTGCCTGAACCCAGGAGACAGAGATTGCGGTGAGCTGAGATTGCGCCATTGCACTCCAGCCTGGGTAACAAGAGTGAAACTCCGTCTCAAAAAAGAAAAAATGTTTGCTTCTTTCAGTGTCCAAAAGAATACTTCCTATATTATCTTCCATAATTTTTATAGTTTGAGGTGTTACATTTCAATCTTTAATTTATTTTGAGTTGATTTTTATATATCATAAAAGGTAGAGGTCCAGCTTAAATATTCTACATATGACTAGCCAGTTATCCTAGAACCATTTATTGAAAAGAGAAGGCTTTTTCTATTGCCTGTTTCATTGGCTTGTTTAAGATTAGATAGTGGTAGGTGTGTGGCTTTATACCTGGGTTTTCTGACCTCTTTTCTTGGTCTCTGTGTCTGATTTCATACCAGTGCCAAGTTGTTTTTGCTACTGCAGCTTTTTAGTGTAGTTTGAAGTCAGGTAGTGTAACATCACTGGCTTTGCTGCTTTTCTTTATGATTCCTTTGACTAATTTGGCTCTTTGTTGTTGTTGTTCCACATGAAATTTAAAACACAGTTTTCCTAATTTTGTGAAGAATGACATTGGCAGTTTGATAAGGATAGCACTGAATAATTTGAGCTTCTGCCCATTCAGTATAATATAGGCTATGGCTTTGTTGCAAAAGACTCTTAACATTTTGAGTACATTATTTTTATGCTTAGTCTGTTGAGTTTGTCATGAAGAAATGTTTTATTTTATTGAAGATTTTTTTATTTTGGTTTTTGTTTTTGATTTGATTTATGCAGTGATCACATTTATTGATTTACATATGTTGAACCAACTTTGCATTCCAGGAATAGAGCCTACCTTGATTGTGTTGTACTAGCTTTTTGATGCACTAGGGAGTCTAGTTGACTGATACTTTGTTGAGTATCTGTGTTTATGAAGGATATTGGCCAGAAGTGTTTGTTGTTGTAGAGTCTCTGAAAGTTTTTGGTATCAGGCTGACACTGGCCTTATACAATGAGATAATAAAAAGACCCCATCCTGAATTTTTCAGAATAACTTTAATAGTATTTTATGAGTTCTTTGTACATCTGGCAGAATCTGGCTATGAACCTGTCTGCTTTAGAATATTTTCTTAAATTATTGGTAGGCTCTTTATTACCTAAACAGTTTCAGGCATAGATTTTGGCCTATTCACAGTTTTAATCTTTTTCTGATTTAGTCTTGGGAGATTGTCTGCTTCCCGGAATTTATCTGTTTTCTCTAGATTTTCTAATTTGTATCCATAGAGTTGTTCATAGTAGTCTCTGAGGATCTTTTCCATTTCTGTGGGATCAGTCATAATACTGCCTATGTGGTTTGGATTTTGCTTCTTTGGATCTTCTTTTTCTTTCCTTTTTCTCTCTTTTGTTGAGACAGGGTTTTTCTCTGTTACCTGGGATGCAGTGCAGTGGCATGATCTTGAATCACTGACACCTTCAGCTCCCAGGTTCAAAAAATTCTCATGCCTTAGCCTACTAAAAAGCTAGTAATAGAGGCATGCACCACCATGCCTATTATATTTTATTAGTAAAGAGAAGATTTTGCTGTGTTGGCCAGGCTGGTCTCAAATTCCTCACCTCTAGTGATCCACCCAACCCAACCTCCCAAAATATTGATATTACAAAAATGAGCCACCATGCCCAGCCCCCTTTTTTTCTTTGTTAATTTAGGTAGCAGTCTATCAATCTTATTTATTTATTTTCAAGGGCTAAAATCTTGGTTTTGTTTAAGTAATCTTTTATATGGATTTTTGCATCTCAATTTTATTAAGTTTTTTTTTTTTTTTAGTTTTAGTTATTTTCTTCTGCCAATTGGGAGTTGTTTTCCCCTCTCTCTCAGTTCTTTTAGGTGCAGTTTGATTGTTAACTTGAGATTTTTCTAACTTCTTGATGAAGGTTTTTTAGGGTTATAAACTTTCCACTTTACCCCACTTTGGCTGCATCCCAGAGATTTGGGAAAGTGTTTTCTATTTTCATTTACTTTTAAACAATTATCTTAATTTCTGCCAAAATTTGATGTTTACCTAGGAGTTATTCAGGTATAAGTTGTATGTAATTGTGTATTTTGAGAGCTTTTTGGGTATCGATTTCTATTTTTATTGCAACATCATCCAAGATTGTGCTTTATGTAATTTCAGTTTCTTTTGAATTTACTGAGGCTTGCCTCATGACTGAGATGAGGTGATAGTCAATCTTAGACTATGTTCTATGTGCAGATTAGAAGAATGTCTATTCTCTCTTTCTTGGGTGGAGTGTTCATTCTGTAGATGTCTGTTAGGTTTAGTTTGTCAAGGGCTGAGTTTAAGTTCAGTATTTCTTTGTTAGTCTTCTCATAGGACAAGTACTTCTTCTACAAATCAGGGTACTCCATGTTGTTTGTATGTATATTTAGGATGGTGGTGGAGTGCAACCATTATTATTGTTCTTCTCAATTTTCTTTGGTTTACTATCTGCTTTCCTACTCTTCTTGTTTTTCATTTGCATGGTGGCTCTTACACAGCTATTTACTTTATGGCTACAGGTTTCACTGGATATGAAATGGGTGTCCTGAAGACAATACATGGTTGAGTTTCATCTTTTTATTCAGCCTGCCACTTTGTATCATTCCAGGTTAGTATTCATTTGTGTGATTTTGATCCTGTCATTGTGTTGTTAGCTGGTTGTTATGTGGAATTTCTTTCCTAGCTGCTTTATGATGCCTGTGGGCTATGCACTTAAGTGTGCTTTTGTGGTAGCAGGTATCATTCTTTAAAATTTACATTCAGCATTCCCTTGAGGATGTCCTGAAAGCCTAATCTAATTGAAGTGTGGGTCCTTAGCATTTTCTTGTAGGTGAAAAATTGTATGTCTTCTGTACTTATGAATCTTTGTTTGGTGGGATATAAAATTTCTTGAGTTTTTTTTTTTTAATGTTGAAAATAGACCCACATCACTTCTGGATTGTAAGGTTTCTGCTGAAGATCTGCTGTCATCCTGATAGTGTTCTCCCTTTAGGTGACTGACAATTCTCCCTAGCTGCTTTTACATTTTTGTTTTTGTTTTTTGTTAGTTTTCTTGTTTGTTTATTTGTTTGTTTTTTTCATTGACCTTAATGAATCTGATGATTATGTGCCGTGGGAATAATATTACGTAGCATTTGGCTATGGTTCTCTGTATTCTTTGGGTTTGGATGTCAACCTCTCTAGTGTGATGAAAAAGACTTTCATGACTGTCTCCTCAAATATATTTTTTCAAGTGATTTATTATCTCTTTTTTTATCTATTCTGCTGATAACACTTCCAATTGCATGTCGATGTTCTTACAGTGAAGTTTTCAGCTGAAGAAGTCAATTTTTGGTCTTCCTTTAACTATCTAGTTCATCTTTGTGCTCTTTAATTTCTTTTTTGCATTAATTGCATTGGATTGTTTCAATTTTCTCTTCAATTTAGATAAGATTTTATTTTGCCATCTAGATTCAGAATTTCCATGTCTGTCATTTGAGACCATTGAAATTGGTTGCTGGGGAGATACCGGGCTAATTTGGTGCTAAAAGAGATTCTTGTGTTTAGAATTGTCATAATTTTGGCACGGGTTCTTTCTTATCTGAGATGGCTGGTGTGCCTTTAACTGTGATTCAAATTGAGTATCATCATTTGGCTTAATTTCTGGAAGGTTTGAGATGGCAAAGTCTCTAAACAGTGTCATTGTTTCTAAATTCTTCTCTGTGGTTTTACACAGGATGGGGGCAGAATTAGTAAAGCAACATTTTGTGTTGTAATTTGGGCTAAAATCTAGGAGATGGTGCTGGAGAATAATGAGAAATAGATGGCCTAATACTCAACTGTAGAGTTTCTTTTTGTATTCTGGCATTTATTCCTGTATTTCACTGGACTAGAAACAGAGAGGCAAACCTCTGACTGCATCTGCTTGTGGGCCTTGGGGAGGCCACCTGCAATCACTGACACTGTGTTGAGAGGTTTTTATTTGTATTATTATGTATGTATGTACGTATTTATTTATTTTGTTAGGTCTTTTCCATGGTGGGACTCTCTTAAGCAGTAGTCTGGTAGGCCAAGCTTTTGCCAAACCAGCCCTGTAGCTTAGGGAACCCTAAAACCACACTCCCACCACCAGATTCTACTGCCTTGATCTCCTGAGTAACTGGAATTACAGGCATGTGCCACCACACCCAGCCAACTTTTTCAACTTTTACTAGAGAACAGGTTTCTCCCTGTTGGTCAGGCTGGTCTCAGACTCCCAATCTCAGGTGATCTGCCTGCATTAGCTTCCCAAAGTGCCAAGATTACAGGCATAAACTGCTGTGCCTGCCCACTAAGGTGAGATTTTTCTAACTTCTTGAAGAAGGCATTTCAGGGCTATAAACTTTCTACTTAAACCTGCTTTAGCTGCACTCCTGAGATGTGGAAAAGTTTTTTGTATTTTCATTTATTTCAAAGAATTATTTTAATTTCTGCCTTAATTTTGATATTCACCTAGGAGTGAGTTAGGTGTCAGTTGTTTTATTCCATTACTTGTGTATTTTGCGAGATCTTGGTATTGATTTCTATTTTTATTGCACTGTAAACCAAGAGTGTGCATTGTGTAATTTCAGTTTATTTTGAATTTACTGAGACTTGCCTTATGACTGGGCTGATAGTTAATCTTAGTCTATGCTCTCTGTGCAGATGAGAAGAATATCTATTCTCTGTTTGTTAAGTGGAATGTTTGTTCTGTAGATATCTGTTATGTCAAATTGGTCAAGTGTTTAGTTTAAGTCCAGAGTTTCTTTATTAGTCTCTTCATAGGCCAAGATGAACTTGTTCTATAAATTGGGATGCTCCAAAGTTGGATCTATGTATATTTAGGATAGTGTTGGATTGTACCTGTTACTGTTGTGTAATGACCTTCATTGTCCTTCTCAATTTTCACTGGTTTAACACCTGCTTTTCAGCTCCTTTTGTTTCTCATTTGCATGGTGGATCTTACCTGGGTCTTTTACTTTGAGGCTATAGGTGTCATTGGATGTAAAATGGGTATCTTAAAGGCAACAGATGGTTGAGTTTTGTCTTTTATTCAGCATGCCACGCTGTGTTATTCTAGGTTAGTATTGATATGTGTGATTTTCATCCGGTCATCGTGTTGTTAGCTGGTTGCTATGTAGGCTTGGTTTCCTAGATGCATTGAAATGCCTGTGGGCTGTGCACTTAAGTGTGCTTTTGTGGTAGCACTATCATTATTTCAAATTTATAACTAGCATTCCCTGAGGATGTCTTGAAAGTCTAATCTATTTGAAGTGTGTGTCCTTAGCATTTGCTTGTCTGAGAAGGATTTCATTTTTCTTTTAATCTTAGTTTGGTGGAACATAAAATTCTTGGTTAATTTTGTTTTTTTAAGAATGTCCATAATATGCTCCCAGTCTTTTTGGATTGTAAGGTTTCCACTGAGAGGTCTCCTGCCATCTTGTAGGTGACTTGCTGCTCTAGCTGCTCTTACATTTTTGTTTTTATTATTTGTTTTTGCATTGACCTTTGTGAATCTGATGACTATGTGCCTTGTGAATGGTCGTATTAAGTAGCATATGTCTGGTCTTCTCTGTATTCTTTGGATTTGGATGTCAACTTCTCTATTGTAATGAGAAAGTCTTTCATGCCTGTCTCCTCAACTATATTTTCAAGATGTTTATTTTTTCTCCTTTTCTCTTTGGAATACTGGTGAGTCAAGTCATAGATTTTGTCTCTTTACCTACCCCATATTTCTTGGAGGTTTTGCTCATTTTCAATTCTATTTATTTTTAAATGACTGAGTTGATTTGGAAGAACTAGTCTTGGAACTCTGAGATTCTTCCCTCAGCTCAGTCTTTTCTGTTGTTAACTCTTTCAATTGTATTATGATGTTTTTATAGTAAAGTTTTCAGCTGAAAAAGTCAATATGTGGTCTTTCCTTAAGTGACTATTTCATATTTTAGCTCTTGAATGTCTTCAGTATATTGCTTGTTTTACTTGGAGAGTTTCAATTTTCTCTTTAATCTTAAGGAGTTTTCTTGCCATCCAGATTCTGAATTCCATGTCTGTCATTTGAAATCATTGAGACTGGTTCCTGGGAAGCTAACATGCTGATTTGCAGGTGAGGAACATTATGCTATTTTTGAACTGTTACTGTTCTTGCAGTGGTTCTTTCTCATCTGGGAGGACTAATATAACATTAACTGTAGTGTAAATGGGGTATGATCAGTTGGCTTAATTTCTCGAAGTTTTGAAATGACAAAGGGTCTGTACAGCCTCATTGCTGAATTCTTGCCTTTTTTCACAGGGGATGGGAGCAGAATTAGTAAAGTGACTTTTTGGCATTGTAATTTCTGCTAAGATTTAGAAGATGGTTCTAGAAAATAATGAGAAATAGATATCTAGAAAATAGTAGAAAATAGAATATTATTTGGCTGCATAGTTCATTTGTGTATTCCAGGATTTTCAGCTGAGTTTCTTTGTGTAATTTTGCATTTGCACCAAAACAGGGAGGAACAAACCCCTCACTGGGTTAGCTTGTGGCTCTGGGGAAGCCATCTGAAATCACTGGCACTGTGTTGAGAGTTTTGTTGTTTTTGTTCTTGCTGCTAGGGTTTTCCCATGGTGGGATTCCTTGGGGAGGGTATTCCTGCAGACCCTGACTCAGTGATAAATGCATAAAGTATAATAACGCAGATATTTTGCTTTGTCAGTTCAGCTGAGGGTCTGTAGAGAAATATGCCATGGCCTAACTGAACACTTGGCCCCATAACACCACCCTCCCATCACCTCACCCTCCACATTCTCCCCTACCCATCTGCCACAGAAACTGCCTGAACCTGTCAGAGGGTTGCTGTCAGATCTGATTGACATGAGAAAAATTCTTCCTCACATGAGAGACCTAGGTGGTGTTCTCCTCATGAGAATCTACTGTTTTCCAAAGACCTGAGGTGAAAGAGTCTCATCCTGAAATCATTCCATTCTCACCCCTGACTTCATTCCCCCACTCCACCTTTTCTCCTCCATCTGTGAAAAAATTATTTTCCACCAATGTAGTCCCTGGTATCAAAAAGTTTGGGGATAAATGCTCTAGAGGGAGACATGTCTAAGTCTCACACCAGCTCAAGAACTTGTGTGACTCAGTTTTCTGAGAGTTTGGGCTGCTATCATTTTGGTTTCACTACCTGTAGGATCTTCCTGCACTCCCTGACTGACCAATGGATGAATAAACTCCATTGACACAGATATCATGCTTTGCCAGTTCAGCTGAGGATCTGGGCAGCTTACAGGCTTCCTGAAGAGTGCTGTAAAGAGATAGCAGCCATTGGCCCTTCCCAGCAAGTGAGACTTGCATTTATTTAGTGAAGTTTAATTGACAAAGCTTGAGTCAATACCTCTAGAGGTTGAAAATTAAAGCAAAGGTTATGATGCCCAAAGCAAACACTTTTAGTGTGTAATATCCGTGCTTGACGTTCCTCCAAGAGGGCCATCTGGCTCCAGGGTTAAGACCACATGAGCAAACAAGTTATTCAGATAAACTCCCCCATACCATAGCTATTTTCTTTTCTTATTAACTAAATGTAAAGGGGATTTAGGATGCCTTCAGCCAAGAACTATAGAAAATCAATTTGTCCTTCCAAAAGGGTTTGAGACTATATTCTATACCTTTTTCTATTATTTTCTGTTAATATTTAGCCCCCAACCTCAGTGAATTCCCACATCATTCCATTCAAGCGCCAATCACAGATCAATCCCAGCTCAGCAACCCTGAGCTGAAAACTGCTGTCCTTGGGCTCCCTTCTCTGGAAGCTTGGGGTTAAGTTCCAAGTGTAGTGCAGGAACATGCTCAGGTAGGGGAAAGCACCTAGGCTGAGTGATGGAGGCTGTACTGTGTGTCTGTTTGCTGGGGCAATCAGGCAGGCACCTCTTGAGAGACTGGTGGGCCTGAAGCACAAATGTATCCCAATTCTGCAGAGAAATAGGCCCTCCTTCATCCCAGTGATTAGCTTTGGCCAGAGCCTCACACAGGAAGATGAGCAATTTTGGGGGATGGTTGCTTATGACCAGGCTTTCTGAGAGATGGCCCATTCTCAAGGGTCCCATCTCTGCTCCTGATGAAGTTCCATCTCTAGTCTCTGGGGAGATTCCCCTGCGTTGGAACATATCCGGGGGTGGTGCGAGATGCCCTGCAGCTAGTATCCCAGTAATACAAGAGTTATTAATAAATTATTTTTAGGTAGGTAGAAAGGGTAAAAATTTTTAGTATAATTTTCTTTTAATAAAAAGCAGCCCAAAACCATTTATTCTCTAACAGAAATAAGCCTGAAAAGTCAGTCATAGATATGCAGACTAGGAGTTTTATATGTAAATACCAGCAGCTGTACCTGGAAGCTGTGTGCATTCAATATGGCTTCTCTCTTTGTCTTTTCCTTATCATTACATGTGCCAGTGTCATGGCAGCCTCCAGCTAAAACTGTACAGGCATAGAGCCTGCCAAGTGGAGGCTGCATTTGCATAATAAAAGACTAGGTCAGAAGGACCAATCTATTTTCAGGGTATGTAAATGGCACACCTGGTCAAACCAACCCCTTGAGTCCTATGTAAATCAATCACCACCTCCTCAAGCCTTTGTATAAAATGAATCCCCATTATGCCACAAACCTGAAATCCTCTTTTAGTTAACCCACTTTCTCAGCATAAGACAGGCTTTACTCTCTTTATTCTTTTTTGTCTATTAAACTTTCTACTCCTAAACCTACTTCTCCTGTTTGTCTGTGTCCTGAACTCCTTCTTGTCCATGACAAAAACCAGGGTAGATACCCCAGACAAGACAGCCATTTCACCAGGTGTCTGCTGCCAGAGTGAGCAGTCCTCCAGTTCCTTCACCTATGCCTAGGATTCAGAAAGCAGCCATAGCATTTAGGCACACCAGGCAGGATTATCAGTTTTCTCTATTGCCAGCCTTTGGATCTGTGTCTTTTTTCCAACCACATTTGAGGTTTTATCTCCAAAGATTTGTTCAAATTATGTTGGTGTGGTCAAAATGGAGGTCTCTGTGAAAGTGACATTTGTTCCCATTTAGGCTCGTCTAGTCACCAATCTTAGCCCTAAGTCTTCAGTATCTACCCAGCCAGCTGTCAGAGCCTGGGAATTGGGAAATGGTTTACTCTAAGGCTGGTGAAAATAATTTACCAACAAAAGTATAGGTTTGAAAAAGAAAAGTTTGTTAGAAAAAAATGCTGTGAAAGGGTGCAGCAGAGCACCTCAGCTAGAGAACTGAGCTCATTACAGGTGGATTTTCCTGAGGGTTATTTATGGACTTTAACAAAAGAGCTTAGGGTTGTAAAATCTAAATGAGTTTAGGCATGGCATTCCAGAAATAAATAAAAATGTTACTTACTTACAGTAAAAGTTGAAAGAATTCTGAAACTACATGCTGTCTTTAGATATTAGGAAAATTTGATTTCATATTTTCAGGTAAGGAGTTTTGCCTCTTGGATGGCCTACTGATGGTCACCAAATGGTCTTTTGCTCCCTTTTAAATTCCTAAGATAAGAATTTTTTTCCTTGGGTAGTCTGTTTTATGGTTACCAGATGAGTTTCTCTCTTGTAAGTATCTGGATTGCAGTGGCAGTTGCCTGAATTGACAACTGAATAACTTAAAATAGAAACCCACACACAAACACACACACACTTCTACACACATTGAACCAATGTAAGGTCCCTCTTAACTTGTGTACTGAAATTATGCAAAATTATTATTATTATTATTTTTAATTATTTAAAATGTAGCCTTTGGGGAAATATGTGTAAATGTACAGCAAATATGTCTTCACTATCTTTGCAACTTTGCATTAATCTATCATTATGAAAAATTTAACAGTCACAAGGAATGTATACACTTACATATACATTTCTCTAATATACATGAAGAGAAAGATAACCAGTTAAACACATAGATGTTAATTAGCTGAAGAGGTAAAACAAAATCCAAACAATTTTATTTTGTCTTTAAGAGGGAAGTGCTGATTGTAACATGTAAAAGTAAGGTAATCATTTTTCCTTTTCAAGGTTGATAAATATAGGCTTGAATAAAACCTCACAAAAAGACATGAAATGTATAGTACTTTATTACAAAGATTTCATTTTATATTATCAGCCATCATTTAAATTTTTTTAGATCAAGGAAAGTTTTTATAACTTACATAAACAACAAAAGAAGACTAAGAAGTTGTTTTTCAAAAAAATAGACATTTGACAAGTGGACATTCAAACCAAATGAAAACCAGTTAGGTATACTTTTTCACATGTCCAGAATTATGGAATTACATATGACCTTCAGCAGTCATATGTATTACATATGTTTCAGTAAAACAAATGAGGGCTAAATAAACCTGTGTGTGACTACACAGCAACTGCAAAGAATGGTATAGGATTTATGGTTGGAATATTTTTTATAAAAGTGTAAAATATGTAAAGTAAGTTTAAATGTATAAATACAATATATGATATTTGACCTCTGGGATTTTTGTGAGTGTGTGATTCTTGTGCAGTTCTAATAGCTTCATGACATTAGATGCCATTTTTATTGTACACACAGATCTGTAGACTCTGTGCATTTGTGTGTTACCAGTAATTTTGTAACAAGCTTCATAATTATTTTTTTCTTGTCTATTGACTGACACATAGTTATAAACACCTATTTATAATCTTGTGAAAAGTGTGTCAGTGTAAGCCTGCTGTGGTGGCTCATGCCTGTAATCCCAGCACTTTGGGAGGCCAAGGTGGGAGAATGACATGAGGTCCTGAGTTTGAAGCTAGCCTTACTTACAGGGTGAGGCCCTGTCTGTGTCTACTACATATACAGAAATTAGCTGGGTGTGTTGTACAGCCTATAATCCCAGCTACTTGGATGACTGAGGCAAGAAAATGGCTTGATTCCAGGAGGCAGATGATGCAATGAGCCGAGATAGCACCATTGAAGTCCAGCCTGGGCAAGAAGAGTGAAACTTTGTTCCGTCGCAAAAAAGAAAAAAAAAAACATTGTCAGTGGTCAGTATAACACAATTTTTGGTGTGGTTCTTCTTTCTGATTTCTCTCTCTCTCTTGCTCTCATACTTTTTTTTACATTCACAGGTAACACTGTATGATTTTATTCTGTTTGAGATGATGTTTGATGTACAAAAGCAGTGTGGAATAGTTAAATCCAGAGAATTAATAAATGCATTTTCTCACATAGTTATTATTATATAGTTATTATTATTATTTTTTGGTAAGAGCAAATTAACATCCACACTGTGAAAAAATTTCAACAATATACCTTCACTAACTATAGTCACCCTGCTACACAATGGATCTCTTTAAATTTATTACACCTGTCTGACTGTAATTACAAATCTTTTGATAAAACTCTTCTCAAGAAATACCGCATATTCTCACTCATAGGCGGGTGAGAAAAATGAGAACACATGGACACAGGGAGGGGGTCTACTACACACTGGGGTCTGTTGGGGGTAATGGGGAAGGGACAGCGGGGGGAGTCTGGGGAGGGATAGCCTGGGGATAAATGCCAAGTGTGGGTGAAGGGGAGGAAGGCGGCAAAGCATACTGCCATGTGTGTACCTATGCAGCTATCTTGCACGCTCTGCACATGTACCCCAAAACCTATAATGCAATAAAAATTTAAAGAATTAAAAAAAGTCTCTTCTCATAATTTCTTTTTTTCTAAAGACTCCAGTCTCTGGTAAAATTTATTTTACCCTCTACCTCTATGAATTCTTCTATTTTTTCCTTTTAAGCTTTCTCATAAGAGTGACACCATGTGGTATTTGTCTTTGTGTACCTAAATAGTTCACTCAATGTCATTTCCTCCAGGTTCATCCCTGTTGTTGCAGATGAGAGTTTCATTTGGTTATAGCTGAATGCTATTTCATTGCATATATGTAACGCATTTTCCTTATGTATTCACTGGTTCACACTTGAGTTTATTACATAGCTTGGCTAATGTGAATAATGCTGAAATAAACATGGAAGTGCATAGATCTCTTTGACATTCTGGATTCAATTCCTTGATATATACCCAAAAGTGAAATTTCCAGATAATATATTAGTCCTATATTTTAATTTTTGAGGATGCTCCAAACTGCTTATGGAGTATAATGGATATAGTGATGTAAATGGATATACTAATTTACATTCGCATCTGCAGTGTGCAAGGGTTTTCTTTCCTCCATAGTCTTAGTTTTTTGTTTTTTCTTTTCCTTTTTCTTTTGTTCTTTAAATAGTGATTATTCCAACTGAAATGTCGTGATGTCTCATTATGGTTTTTATTTGCATGTCTTTTTTTTTGAGACAGAGTTTCACTCTTGTTGCCCAGACTGGAGGGCAAAGGTGTGATCTCAGCTCATCACAACCACCACATCCCAGGTTGAAGTGATTCTCCTACCTCATCCTCCTGAGTAGCTGGGATTATAGAAGTGTGCCACCATGCCCAGATAATTTTGGCATTTTTAGTAGAATGGGTTTTATTATGTTGGCCAGGCTGGTCTCAACCTCCTGACCTCAGGTGATTAGACTGCTGGGATTACAGATGTGAGCTGTGAAGCTGACCATGTGTCTTCTTCTGAATAATACCTTTTGAAAAAAGCCTATTAGGAGACCTATTTTTTTATGCAGAGTTATTTTTTTTCTCTCTAATTTTCAAAGTTTAACTCCTATTTTAGGTTCAGGGGTACATATGCAGGTTTGCTATACAGGTAAACACATGTGAAGGGGGTTTGTTATACAGATTATTTCATCACCCAGGTATTAAGGCTAGGGCCCATTTGTTGTTTTCCCTGATTCTCTCCCTCCTAACACTCTCTACCCTTTGACAGACCACTGTGTGTCATTCCCCTCTATATGCCCATGTGTTCCTATAATTTAGCTCCCAATTTTAAGTGAGGTTATGCAGTATTTTTTTGTTTGTTTGCTTTTGAATCTGTTTTTAGTTCCTTATATATTTTGATTAACCCTTGTCTGATGTATAGTTTGCAAATATTTGCTCTCATTATTTTACTATGGTTATTACTATTATTTTTTTCTGTATGAAAGCTTTATAGCATGATGTAACCTCATTTGTCTGTGGTTTTTATGCTTGTGCTTTTGAGGTCTAATCCAAGGAAATTCTTTCCAAGACCAAGGCCATTAAGTGTGTTTGTGTTTTATTCTAGTAGTATGACAGTTTCAGGTTTTTATTACATCTTTATTTTAATTGTTTATTAAAATATATTTTTACAGATGAGGTCTCATTACATAGCCTAGATCAGAGTTCAGTGGCATGAGTGTGGCATTCTACAGCATTGAACTTCCAGACTCAGGTGATCCCCCTAGTAGGTAGAACTATAGGTGAAACCACTGTATAGGCTTTTAAATACCTTTGAGGAAATTTTTTTATGTGGTAGAAATAGGGTTCTAATTTTATTTTTCTGCGTGTAGCTCTTTTGTTTTACCAGCACCACTTATTGAAGAGACTGACATTTTCTCATTTTGTGTTCTTGTCACCTCTGTAGATTATCAGCTGGCTATACATGTGTGGATTTATTTTTGCTTAATGTGTTCCGTTGTATTGGTTTATAGCATTGTGGTGCCTCCAGCTTTGTGGGTTCACTCCCCAACCCCACTGTCATCTTCTGTATTGCTTTGGGTATTCAGGGTTTTTTGTGTGTGTGCTTTAATATTAATTTAGGATTTTTTTATTTCTGTGAAAAATGTCGCTAGTGTTTTAATAGAGATTGTATTGACTCTGTAGACCTTTTGGGGTCATATAAACATTTAAACCATATTACTTTTTCCAATCAGTGAACATAAATAACTTTCAATTTATTTATGTAATTTTAATTTTTTGCTAATGTTTCCTAGTTTTCAGAATGCATTTTTTAGACCTCCTTGGTTAAATTTACTTTTAAGGTTGTTTTGTTTTGTTCCAAAGCTATTGTAAATGAGATTGTTTCCTTGAGTTTCTTTTATTATAGATATTTTGCTATTCATGTATGAAATGCTACTTAATTTTTTTTATTGATTTTGTTAACTGAAACTTTACTATTTTTCTGAATTAGTTTTCCCTGCTTTTTGAGGTATTTTTATGAATTTCCACATTATGTCGTTAATAAATATGGATAATTTTATGACCTTTCCAATTTGGGTACCTACTTTTAAATTTCTCTTGTCTAATTGCTCTTGCTAAAAACTTCCTGTGTTACATTTATTAAAAAAAAAAACTTCCATTATTATATTTAACCAGTTAAAGTGAATATCCTGGTGTTCTTTCAGATTTTTGCAAAAAGCTTTTCTACCTTTAACTCTCATTGAGTGTGATGTTAGTTGTGGGTTTTTCATGTATTGAATTATTTGGTTATTCTTGTCTATGTTATTTGTTATGTTGAGTTACAATTATTCTATGCATAAGTTCTTAAGAGATGTTGTTTTCAAAAGATGTTAAATTTTGTCAAATGCCTTTTTTACTTATTGAAATAACTGCCTAGATTTTGTTTTTCTTTTATTTTGTTCATGTAATGTATGACATTTAATGATTCTTGTGTATTAAACCATTCTTGCATTCCTTTCATGTCTCTTGATCTTAATGAAGGATTCTAAATGTGCATTATAAGTCAGTTTCCCAGTATTTTGATGAGGATTTTTACATTATGTTATTAAGGAATATTGGCCTTTAGGTTTTTGTCTTTTTTGTTGTTTCCTTGTCTGTTTTCGAAATCAGCATGACCTGCCCCATGGAATAAAAGAGTTCACATAACTTTTTTTTTTTTTGCTAGATTAAAAAGAATTGGCAGGAGTTCTTTTTCAGGGGTAGGTAGAATGCTGAGTGAATCCATTGGGTTCCTGAGCTATTCTTTAAAAGGGGACTTTTCATTGCTGATTTAATTTTTACCATGAATTTGTTTCTGGGTACCAGGTAAGATATCTTCTTTTTTGTCTCTGATTATATTTTATAGGGACTCTTTTCTTTTTTACTTTTAATTTTAGCTTTTTGTTTTTCTAATTCCTTGATTGAATCATTAAGTTTTGTATTTAATACATTCTTTTATTAAATATTATGTTTTCTCTTTAACGTTTTCACTGACTCAGAAGTATGTTGTTTAATTTTCATGTACTTTTGAATTAGTGATTTCAGAAGAAATACTTGATATGAATTTGATCTCTTCAACTTGATTGTATTTTTTGAATTAATGTATGATAGATACTGGAAAATGTTATATGTATTAAGTAGAGAAAAATGTGTATTCTATAGCCCTTGGATAGATAGTTCTGTAACTGTTTTGTCCATTTGCCTTGCAGTGAATTTTAGTTCAGTGTTTACTTATTAATTTTCTGTGTGCATAATCTGTTCATTGTTGAAAGTAAGGTCCTGAAGTTTACTATTACTGTCTTGCAGTTTTTTCTTCATTTGGATGTATTACTAATTGCATTATATGTATGCATATATTAATTATATAGGTGTATTTCTGATACAATATTTTCTTTTTCCTCTTGCTTAATTCTGTATCATCTCTGTGTCTTTAATATTTGGTGGTTTGATTATATTAAATATGAGGATATTCTTATTTGGATTGAATCTGATTGGAAACATTTGACATTCCTGTACCTTCATATTTATATTTATATTTAGGCTTGAAAATTTTCTGTTATTGTTTCTCTAAATAAGCTTTCTAAATTTTTTTCTACATACACGTTTTTTGAGATAGAGTTTTGCTCTTGTTGCCCAGGCTGGAGTGTAATGACATTATCTTGGCTCATTGCCACCTCTGTGTGCTGGGTTCCAATGCTTCTCATTCCTGAGCCTCCTAGGTAGCTGGTATTACAGGTGTACACCACCACAGCGAGCTAACTTTTATATTTTTAGTAGAGACTCTTATATTTTACCACTTTGGGCAGGCTTGTCTAAAACTCCTGAATAAATTTGATCCACTCACCTCATACTTCCAAAGTGATGCAATTACAGGCATGAGCCACCTCACCCAGCTTTATCACACTCTTGAACACTGGTGATTAACACATTTGCTCTTTGGATATTATCCCATAAGTCCTATGAAGTTTCTTTAATTTTTATTTTCCTCTGACTGTATATTTCAATGGACCTGTCATTGAGTTTTTCTGCTTGACCACTTCTGCTGTCAATGCTCTCAACTGCATTTTTTATTTTGTTGTGGTTTGGTCTTCAAAATTTTTGTAAGTATTTTTCTCACATTATATTATCTGTCTGTCAAGTTTCTATGATAAATGTCTGAATCATTTGTGTTTTCCTGAAGTCCACAACATTGTCTTAAAATAACTATTTTGAATTTTTTGTCAGGCCATGTATTCATGCCAATCTCTTTTGTGTCAGTCACTACTGGCACCTAATTTAGACCACTTGGTGCCATCATGTATCTCTGATAAATCTTGATAGTTGTGACTATGCACTGATGTCTGCACAGTGATGTAGGTGCCTAACTCAATGTTCACAGTTTGGCTATTTTTGGATATAAGGCTGTCCAAATATTCAGGGAAAGAAGAAGGAAATTAAGATCTTTAAGTTTATGATAGCTTCAGCCCTGGTAGCACTAGGAGAAACCTTGATATCCTGAAATTGATGGTGGGAGTAATTTGGTCACCAAAGCTGACTCAGTACTGAGTTGAACACTGGGAGCACTCAAGGCCTGCAGCTTCCATGGTCTGCCCTCTCAGATTTATTCAGGCCTGAGGTCACTTTAGTCAAGCAGTAAAACTATTGACTGGAACTGAAGTACAATTTGCTGAGGCCAATTTCTCATCTGTTGCTGGGGTGGGTCTGGAAGCTTGCTCCTTGGTATCAACCTCCCAAAGTTCTGGGGTGAAAAGACAGGAAAATATCAGTCCCAAGACAAAGTCCTATGCTTATTTCCTGGGATCAAGAATCCTCCCAGCTCAGTCTCCTGAATAACTGGGACTAAAGTCATGTGCCACCATGCCTGGCTAAATTTTGTAGCAACAGGTTTAGATCATGTTTCCCAGGTCAGTCTTGAACTCCTGGGCTTGAGTGATTTACTCACCTCAACCTACTAATGTGTTAAGATTACAAGTATGAGTCACCACATCTGGTCAATTTTACTTTCTAAAATATAAATTTTAGGTTATATATTTTTATTCTGTCTTATTTATCAGAAATATAATTTAGGGTGCTAATGATTTAAAGTTTCCTTTTGAGTTTTTCTTAAGAAATAAATGGAGGTTCCTAGCAAGATGGCACCATAGAAACAACTCAGGATTGCAGCTCTCAGTGAAGGTGCAGAGAGTGAGTCCTAGCCGCATTTTCAGATGGACCTTTGTTGCCCACAGAATGAGAAAATTTGCAGGTTTAGAAGAGACACTGGACACCAGTGCAGCCAGTGCTTTGGCTCACGTGGCCAGTTTGGCCAGCACCGCAGTGCAGCAGCACCTGGCACAAAACCCACTGGTCTGGGTGCCCTGTTAAACTGGCAATCTGAGATCTGGAAGGGCAGATTGACATGTCCATCTGATTAAACAGGACTTGGACAATGAGCCAGACCAGAAAATTCCTGAGAAGCATGATTTGAGATGGTGCAGTGAGCAGAGGCATGGGAGATTGCATGGATCCCAGTGTTCTATCAGCAGGATACTGGGGCGCCAGTGAGGGAGTCAACCATTCAAATTGGGGAGAAAAAGAGAGAGAGAGAGGACGGACTGTGAGGCAGGGAGTCAGGTGATTGGGCTCGGCAGGTACCACCCCCACGGGAACAAGCAGGACAGCGATTGGAGGTGCTCATGATTGAGAGTTTTGCTGCGAGCTCAGCTGAATCCAGAGTGCTGCAGCCACGTGGGGGAGGGGCGTCCACCACTATGGACACAATCTGCCCATACTGAGGTACACGCCTAGTGCTGACACAGACTCCCATTGCCGAGGCAACCCGCCATAACAGAGAGACTCCGCCAGCAGGGCAGAGAACACCACAGTTGAATGGAGCCCTGCAGTAGCAGGGAGAACCCACGCTAGCAGGGCGGAGACTCGGCAGGCAAATAGTGGATAAACAACCTCCTAGTGGGCAGGACAGTGCAACAGATACTCATAAAGAAAGCACCAACTCCCTGAGACAGATCATCTGAGGGAAAAAAAGAGGGGGGCTTTTATAAGTTCTGCTGCAGAAGACTTAAACATATGTGCCTAACAGTCCTGAATGAAAAATAGAGCTCACAGCTCAGCATTGCAGCTCCTATAAAGTACAGACTGTCTTCTCAAGCAGCTCCCTGACCCCTGTATATCCAAAGAGTCACCTCAAAAAAGGACTAATCAGACTGACATTTGGTGGGCATCATTCTGGGACAAACATAGCAGAAGAAGAAACTGGTAGCATCCCTCACTGTTCTGCAGCTGCAACAGGTGTACCCCAGATAAGCAGGGCCTGGAGTGGACCTCAGCACTCATACAGCAGAGGGGCTAGACCATTAGAAGGAAAACTAAGTAACACAAATACTTCATGATTAACAATCTGGACATCCACTCAGAGACTCAATTGAAAAATCAGCAACTATTAAGACGACAGGTGGATAAATTCACAAAGATGGGAAGAAACCAGCGCAAAGAAAAAGAGGAAAACACCTGAAACAAAAACACTTAACCTCCTACAAAGGACTAAAACTCCTCACCAAGAAGGGAACAAAGCTAGATGGAGAATGAGTGTGACAAATGATGGAATAAAACTTCAGAAGGCAGATAATGAAAAACTTCAGTGAGCTAAAAGAACATATTCTAAATCAATACACAGAAACGAAGAACCTTGAACAAAAATTGAAAAAAGATTTGAGGAAATGATAACAAGAATGGAAAACTTAGAGAGGAATATGAATGAATTGAAGGAGCTGAAAAATACAACACAAGAACTTTGCGAAGAATGCACAAGTTTCAACAGCTGAATTGACCAAGCAGAAGAAAGAATATCAGAAGTCGAAGATCAATTGAATGAAATAAAATGAGAAACCAAGATTAGAAAAAAAAGCACAAAAAGGAATGAACAAAATCTCCAGGAAATGTGGGACTATGTGACGAGACCCAACCTACGTTTGATAGGTGTAGCAGAATGTGATGACGAGAATGAATCCAAGCTGGAAAATACTCTTCAGGATATTATACAGGAAAATTTCCCCAACCTAGCAAAACAGGCCAATACTCAACTCCAGGAAATACAGAGAACACCACAAAGATACTTGGAAAGAAGACCAACCCCAAGGCACATAATCCTCAGATTGACCAGGGTTGACATGAAGGAGAAAATACTAAGGGCAGCCACAGAGAAAGGTCGGGTCACCCACGAAGGGAAGCCCATCAGACTCACAGCAGATCTCTCGGCAGAGACTCTACAAGCCAGAAGAGAGTGAAGGCCGATATCCAACATCCTTAGAGAAAAGAATTTTCAACCAAGAATTTCATATCTAGTCAAACTGAGCATCATAAGTGAAGAAAAAATAAAATTCTTCATGAACCAGCAAGTACTCAGAGATTTTGTGACCACTAGGCCTGCTTTACAAGAGCTCCTGAAAGAGGCACTACAAATAGAAAGAAACAACCAGTGCCTGTCATCCTAAAAGCATACCAAATGCTAAAGAGCATCCAAAAAATGAAGAATCTACATGAACCAATGGGCAAAACAGCCAGCTAGCATCCAAATGGCAGTATCAAATTCACACATAACAATATTAACCCCAAATGTAAATGGGCTGAATGCACCAGTTAAAAGACACAGACTGGCAAATTGGATAAAACACAAAATCTCATCAGGGTGCTGTATCCAGAAAACCCATTGCATATGCAAGGATACACAAAGGCTAAAAATAAAGAAATGGAGGAAGATTTACCAAGCAAATGGAGAGCAAAATAAAGCAGGAGTTGCAATTCTCGTCTCTGATAAAACAGATGTTAAAGCAACGAAGATCAAAAGAGATGAAGAAGGTCATTACATAATGGTAAAAGAATCGATACAACAAGAAGAGCTAATGATCCTAAATATATATGGACCCAATGCAGGAGCACCAAGATATGTAAGGCAAGTTCTTAATGACTTACAAAGAGACTTAGACTGCCACACAATAATAGTGGGAGACTTTAAGACTCAACTGTCAATATCAGACAGATCAACCAGACAGAAAATTAACAAGAATATCCAGGACTTGAACTCAGACCTGGAACAAGCAAACCTGATAGGCATTTACAGAACTCTCCACCCCAAATCCACAGAATATACTTTCTTCTCAGCATCACATCACACCTACTCCAAAATTGACCACATAATTGGAAGTCAAGCACTCCTCAGCAAATGCAAAACAACTGAAATCATAACAAACAGTCTCTCAGACCATAAGGCAATCAAGTTAGAACTCATAACTCAGAAACTAACTCAGAAACGCACAGCTTCATGAAAACTGAACAACTGGCCCTTGAATGTTGATTGGATAAACAATGAAATGAAGGCAGAAATAAAGAAGTTCTTCAAAACCAATGAGAACAAAGACAAAACATACCAGAATCTCGGGGACACATTTAAAGCAGTCTGTAGAGGAAAATATATAGCAATAAGGGCCCACATGACAAGAGTGGAGAGATCCAAAATTGACACTATCATCAAAATTGAAAGAGCTAGAGGAGCAAGATCAAAAACTCGAAACCTAACCGAAGACAAGAAATGACTAAGGTCAGAGCAGAACTGAAAGAGATAGAGACACGAAATACCCTTCAAAAAAATCAATAAATCCAAGAGCTGGTTTTTTGAAAAGATCAACAAAATAGAACACTAGCCAGACTGATAAAAAGGAAAAGAGGGAGCAAACAAATAGATGCAATAAAAAACGATAAAGTGGAAATCACAGATTCCACAGAAATTCAAGCCATAATCAGGGAATACTACAAACAACTCTATGCACATAAACTAGTAAACCAGGAAAAAAATTGATAAATTCCTGGACACCTGTGTCCTCCCAAGCCCAAACCAGGAGGAAGCCACAACTATGAATAAATGAATAACAAGGTCTGAAGTTGAGGCAGCAATTAAGAGCCCACCACAAAAAAAAGCCCAGGTCCAGATGGGTTCACAGCTGAATTCTACGAGACACACAAAGAGGATCTGCTACCATTCCTTCTGAAACTATTTCAATTAACTCAAAAAGAGGAAAACCCTCCCAAATTATTTTATGAGACCAACATCATCCTGATACCAAAACCTGACAGAGACTCAACAAGAAAAGAAAACTTCAGGCCAATATCCATGATGAACATAGATGCAAAAATCTTCAATAAAATACTGGCAAACCGATTGCAACAGCACATTAAAACACTTATCCATCATGATCAAGTAGGATTCATCCCAGGGATGCAAGTCTGGTTCAACATACACAAGTCTATAAACATCATTCACCACATAAACCTAACCAAAACCAAAAACCATATGATTATCTCAATTGATGCAGAGAAGGCATTTGACAAAATTCAACAGCCCTTTATGCTAAAAACCCTCAATAAACTTGGTATTGATGGAACATATCTCAAAGTAATAAAAGCTATTTATGACAAACCAACAGCCAACATTATACTTAATGGGCAAAAACTGGAAGCATTCTCTTTGAAATCCGGCACTAGACAAAAATGCCCTCTCTCACCACTCCTATTCAACATAGTACTGGAAGTTCTAGCCAGAGCCATCAGGCAAGAAAAATGAAATAAAGGGTATTCAAATAGGAAAGGTGGAAACCAAATTGTCTCTATTTGCAGAAGAGGTGATAGTATACCTAGAAGAGCCCATCACCTCAGCCCAAAAACTCCTGAAACTGATAAGCAACTTCAGCAAAGTCTCAGGATATAAAATCAGTGTTCAAAAATCACAAGCATTCCTATACACCAATAACAGACTAAAAGAGAACCAAATCAAGAACAAACTGCCATTCACAATTGCTACAAAGAAAATAAAATACCTAGGAATTCAACTCACAAGAAACATAAGGGACCTCTTCAAGAAAAACTACAAACCACTGCTCAACGAAATAAGAGAGGACACAAGCAGATGGAGAAACATTCCATGTTCATGGTTAGGAAGAATCAATATCGTGAAAATGGCTATGCTGCCCAAAGTAATTTACACAATCAATGCTATCCTTATCAAACTACCATTGAATTTCTTCACAGAACTGGAAAAAAAAACACCATGAACTTTGCATGGAACCAAAAGCGGCCCCGCATAGCCAAGTCAATTCTAAGCATAAAGAACACAGCGGGAGGCATCACACTACCAGACTTCAAACTATACTACAAGGCAACAGTAATCAAAACAGCGTGGTACTGGTACCAAAACAGAGATATAGACCAATGGAACGGAACAGAGGCATCGGAGGTAACATAGCATATCTGCAACTGTATAATCTTTGATAAACCAGACAAAAAGCAATGGGGAAAATATTCCTTGTTTAACAAATGGTGTTGAGAAAACTGGTCAGTCATGTGCAGAAAGCAGAAACTAAAACCCTTCCTGACACCTTACACTAAAATTAACTTCAGATGGATTAAAGAGTTAAACATAAGACCTGGCACCATAAAAACCCTAGAAGTAAATCTAGGCAAAACCATTCAGGACATAGGAGTAGGCAAGGACTTCATGAACAAAACACCAAAAGCATTGGCAACAAAAGCCAAAATACACAAATGGGACCTAATCAAACTCCACAGCTTTTGCACGGCAAAAGAAACAGTCACCAGAGTAAATCGGCAACCATCAGAATGGGAAAAAGTCTTTGCAGTTTACACATCTGACAAAGGGCTGATATCCAGAATTTACAAAGAACTCAAACAGATTTACAGGAAAAAAAAAAGAAGCCCATTCATAAATGGGCAAAGGATATGAACAGACACTTTACAAAGAAGACACACATGAGGCCAACACACACATGAAAAAATGCTCATCATCTCTGGTCTCTAGAAAGATGCAAATTAAAACCACATTGAGATACCATCTCAGGCCAGTTAGAATGGCAATCATTAAAAAATCTGGAGACAGCAGATGCTGGAGAGGTTGTGTAGAAATAGGAACACTTCTATACTGTTGGTGGGAGTGTAAATTAGTTCAAGGGTTGTGGAAGACAGTGTGGCGATTTTTCAAGGACCTAGAAATAGAAATTCCATTTGACCCAGCAATCCCAGTACTGGGTATATATCCAAAGGACTATAAATCATTCTACTATAAGGACACATGCACACGAATATTCATTGCAGCACTGTTTACAATAGCAAATACCGGGAACCAACCTAAATACCCATCCATGATAGACTGGACTGGGAAAATGTGGTACATATACACCATGAAACATTATGCAGCAATCAAAAATGATGAGTTTGTGTCCTTTGTAAGGACATGGATGAATCTGGAGAACATCATTCTCAGCAAACTGACACAAAAACAGAAAAGGAAATATCGCATATTCTCACTCATAGGCGGGTGAGAAAAATGAGAACACAGGGACATAGGGAGGGGGTCTACTACACACAAGGGTCTATTGGGGGAATGGGGGAGGGTCAGCCTGGGGGTGAGCTTGGGACAGATAGCCTGGGGAGAAATGCCAAGTGAGGGTGAAGGGGCGGAAAGCAGAAAATTACATTGCCATGTGTGTATGTATGCAACTATCTTGCACGTTCTGCACATGTACCCCAAAACCTAAAATGCAATAAAAATTTTAAAAAAAGCTGCACATCTACATGGAAACTAAATACTCTGATCCTGAATGCATACTGGAAAAATAAGAAAATGAAGGCAGAAAAAATGATGTTCTGCAAAACCAATAAAAACAGACACAATGTAACAGAATCTCTGGGAAACATTTAAAGCACTGTCTAGACAGAAATTTATAGCACTAAGTGCTCCTGAGAGAAGCGAGGAAATATGTAAAATTGACACGCTAACATCATAATAAAAAAAAACTAGAGACGTAAGGTCAAACAAATTCAAAAGCTAGCAGAAGGCAGAAAATAACTGAGATCAAAGCAGAACTTGAGATAGGAACAAAAAAAAAGTTCAAAATATCATTGAATCCAGGCTGTGAATTTTTGAAAAGATAAAAATAAAAAATAGACCACTAGACAAACTATTAAGAAAAAGAAGAGAGAAGATCCAAATAGAAGCAATGAAAAATTTTATAAGAGATATCATTGGGCCTGGCCCAGTGGCTCATGCCTGTAATCCCAACACTTTGGGAGGCCAAGGCAGGCGGATAATGAGGTCAAAAAATCAAGACCATCCTGATCAACATGGTGAAACCCCTTCTCTACTAAAAATACAAAAAGAAAATTAGCTGGGCATGGTGGCGCATGCCTGTAATCCCAGCTACTCAGGAGGCTGAGGCAGGAGAATTGCCTGAACCCAGGAGGCAGAGGTTGCAGTGAGCCAAGATCGTGCCATTGCACTCCAGCCTGGGTAACAAGAGTGAAACTCCATCTCAAAAAAAAAAGAGATATCATCACCAATTCCACAGAAATACATTTTTTTGGAAAGCTACATCATGGCACAGCTCGTCCATGAATGACACCATTACTTGCTCTTGGGAAGTTTCATCCTCATTCAGATTGCTTTATTTATGAGGCCAATCACCTCATCACACATCCGTTACTAGCATTTGGGCCCTAACACAAGAGTGTGCATGAATACAGTTGATTGTGATTCAGAAAAGGGGGGAAGGAGGCCTGACTCTCCCTGCCTCTCAGGGCACATTCTGTCTGAGGCTGGCAGGGTTGCCCCTCGTTCTGTGATGTCATGGTGCCCTAACACATGCACCAAGAAGTCATCAGAGACAGCCCAACTCACAGCCCATGAGGGGCCCTCAGTGCTGCCTCTGACCTCTTTATGGCAAACCAAATGGCCACCGGAAGACCCCATGCAGTGTTAGAATGATGCCACTGAGGGTAGAGATTTTAGACTGGATGGTCGTGGATTCTACCTATGCAACAGGCTCTACTAGTTTCTAGCTATCCCGCTACTTACAAGTTACTTTAACAGTCAAAATTTCAACTTCCCCATTTGTGAAATGGAGACAATATCTTAGTTACAGAGATAGCAAGTCTACTGCATATTGAGAGCTTAGCACTGAACCTGGATTTTAGTGTTACTCATTATCATGTATTATTATTATTATTATTATTATTATTATTACTACAACTACTTTTTTTAGATGGATCCTCACTGTCTCTTAGAATGGAGTGTGGTGGCATGATCTCTGCTCACTGCAACTTCTGCCTCCTGGGTTCAAGCAATTCTCCTGCCTCAGCCTCCCTAGTAACTGGGGTTACAGACATGCACCTCCATGCCCAGCTCATTTTTGTACTTTTAGTAGAGGCTGGGTTTCACCATGTTCGCCAGGATGGTCTAGAACTCCTAACATCAAATAATTCACCCACCTCAGCCTCCCAAAGTGCTGGGATCACAGGTGTGAGCCACCGTGCCCAGACTACTGCTACTATTTCAAAAGCCTCTACCCCAAAATGATCACAATTCATTGAAAAGGAAGTGTGGAGGCTGAAGGGTGTCTCGAGGAGGGCAGTGATCAAAATCATACTAAGAATCTGAAAATTAGAAGACAAGGTTGGGTGAGAGTAAAGCCTGGATGAAAGAATATTATTAAATAGCTTTTCAAGTACAGACATTGAAGAGCTATAAGCTGGAAAGGGGGCCAGAACTAACTCTTTTTTTTTTTTGTTGTTGTTGTTTGCATGACTTACCATATGCCAGATTCCAGACTGCAGAGTTTACATTTGTTATTGCATTTAATTTCCATTGCAACCCTCTGAGATTGTTATAATTCCCACTTCACAGATAAGAAAACAGGCTGAGAGACCAAGCCAGACAAAAGGGATGGGCTGGTGTCTGTCTGACTCCAACATCAATGGTCTTTTCTCTATAACCTAAAGCAGTAAAACCCCCACAACATCTATCTTATTATTACAGAAATTATAAGCTTCACATATTCAATATATTCCCCCCACCCTGCACCACCAACAATATTACAGCTACACAATGGCAGTCCTCACCAAGGAATTAATCCAGCCAAGGGTGACAGACAATGGGCGGCTAAGCATAATGTTGAATGATAAAGGCTCTTTGTGTAGCAAGAACAAAACTCTGGCAGAGCACAAAGGAGTGTTTTATTCTGTTGGAATCAGGGAAGGAGTAAAGAAAGCCTGGGGGCTTTTACAGAAGAAAAAGCTGGGTACAGCTCCCTAGAGTTATATGGTGGAAAGGTCTGAAATAGGCATTCATATTGGATGTTAGCTGGGGCCAAGAAATCCAAGGTATGGAGGTAAGGAGGCAAGTAGCTTGTTCCAGAAAGCACTTTAGACCACCCAGACAGACGTGATCCAGAGAGCAAAGTGCAGAGGAGCTGGAAAAGTAGGGTGCCACCTAAAGGCAAGATGCCTTGCATGACAAGCTAGGGGTTTTAGACTCTTTTGTAGGCAGTGGGGAGCTACCAAATGCTTCCCAGTAAGTGAACAGCCTGATCACATGAATATTTGAAGGTATTACATCTGACAACTATGTAGAGGATACAGCAGGGTGAGAACGAAGGCATAAAAGTGATGTTCTTTCAACTCATGTTGCAGCAAGTCTGCCTAAGGAATCCTCAGGGCCTTTTTAGTATTCATTAAAGGGGGCATTTCAAGGAAGCCACAAGGTATGGTCCTTCAAAGAGCTCACAGTACATGTCCATCTTTCCTGAAATTTCTCCCAGGTCCCTGATGAGGAAGCCTGCTGGGGGGAATAGCAGGACCCATCACCCTTAATTCCCACTGCACTGAAAGGAAAAATGGCATTGTTAGTATAACAGGTACTTCAGAAAAATCTTGTTGGCTGAGACACCAGCATTTCCAGGGCAGACAGAAGTGGTTGTAGCTAATACTTGAGAAGGCCTCAAAAGAGAGCAACAGTTCAGGACCTCCTCAGGATAGGCTGGGAGAACAAGATGGTCTGGCACAGGAGATGAGGCTCAGATCTCTGCCCATTTATTCATTCATTCATTTATAAGTGCACATTGAATGCCTGCTGTGTACCATGCCTTATGTTGGGTGCTGGCATGCCAAGGTGAAAGAGATAACATTGCCCCTTTCAAGGTTGCAAATGGAAAGGCAAATAGAAAACATTTACAAAATGGGAAAGGCATAGCAGTAGAGATTCTCAAGGATCACATAGGAGCAACACTCAGGTGATAAAATAAATATGAAGAATCTTTTTGTGAAGATATTAAGTACTGAGCATATATGAAGATGGCCATGTTCTGAGCTGGACATCAGCTGTGTTTTGAAAAATAAATAGTGTGTGTGTGTGTGTGTGTGTGTGTGTGTGTGTGTGTGTATACATATTTTTAAGACAAGATCTTGCTCTGTCACCGGGATGGAGTGAAGTGGCATGATCACTGCTCACTGCAGTCTTGAATTCCTGGGCTCAAGCAATCCTCCCCACCTCAGCTTCCTGAGTAGCTGGGACCACAGATGTATGCTACCATGTGTGGTTAATTTTTTAATTTTTTGTAGAGACAGAGGTCTCTTTATGTTGCCAAGGCTAGTCTCAAACTCCTGGGCTCAAGTGATTTTCCTGCCTCAGCTTCCCAACTAGCTGAGATTACAATTGTGTGCTATCACACCTGGCTAATATTGTATTTTCAGTAGAAACAGGTTTCAGCTCATTGGCCAGGCTGGTCTCGAACTCCTGACCTCAGATGACCTGCCCACCTCAGTCTCCCAAAGTGCTAGGATTACAAGCATAAGTCACCATGCCCAGCCTGACATTTGTATATTTAAGATTACTCCAGCTACTGTGATAAGATCAGATCATATGATATGAAACTGAGATATAATGAGACTATAGTTTGGAAAACAATCTTGAATTTCACTTCCAAAACTAGTCAGTTAGATCTGAGTGGAATTAATGTAGATGAAAACTATTGAGACCCTAAACTAAGACAGGGGTTGTGGGAATAGAGAGGAGGGAAACTGCTGGAGAGGTGTTTGAGGAGATAATGAGATTTGGTAAGTCATGATAGCTCTCTGGGATCAAGAGGGAAAGTCAAGAGTCAATAGAGAATGTCAGGATTTTGGCTCAAGCCAGGAACAAAGGAAAACAGGAGATGGCTGGACTGGTCAGAGATTGGGGTTTATTTGAAGAAAAGCAAAAGATGAGAGTAAATGAGAAACAAGAATAATCAAACAATAATTATGGCTGGCACAGTGGCTCATGTCTGTAATCTCAACACTTTGAGAGGATGAGGTGGTAGGATTGCTTGAGCCCAGGAGTTCAAGACCAGCCTGGGCAACATAGTGAGACCTCATCTCTACAAATAATATTTTTAAAAATTTTTAATATAATATTGAAGTAATATATTTTGTTTTCTAGACTAACTGGAGAAGGAAATTGAGGAAGAAGTGGACTGAGAGATGACTACAGATGGAGAGGAAACATGGCTAGAGATCTTATTAAAACTAGAGAGTAGGCACAGTAAATGCAAAGGGTTTGAAGACATGGAAGGATAAGACATAATGGTCAGAGCATGCATATTGAGTTAAAGGTTTCAGAGATGCAACCATTTCAGATTAGGACAAAACCAGAGTATGGCCATAGGTGTGAGCAGCTGAAGTAGAATGGCTGTAAATGTCACTTTGAAGCTTGACTTTTGGACACATCATTCTCACAGACACAGAAGTCAGAATGATGGCAGGTCTTGGGGTGAAGGGGAGGACCTGGAGCCAGGCCCTAAAGTCTTCCATGAGTGAGGAAAATGACACTTATAAGAAAGACTATGGCAGGAAGTTGTGGGTTTCAAAGGATCAGTGTTTACATTAGAACTGGAACAGTAGAGCTTGGAAGCAGAACTGGGAACCTTTAAAGTTGTTTTTTGGGGCTACTTTTCTGGCTAGCACTGGGGATGGGAGAATGAGCATCCATCAGAGGAGACAAAGCAGGAAAAGCAGCGCCCTTGTGTAAGAGTGAGTTTCTGTTCAAATCAGGAAGAGGGTGCAGAATTCCAGGAAGAACTGGAGGCTACAGGGGAGTTTATTTACTCTGCTGTAGTGTTCCAGAGGCCCTGCAGGAGAAAGATAATGCATTAGGGAAGAGCAGCCCAGGTGGAATGAAGACAAAAATAATGCTTGGTGGTGCTTGAGACCCTCATCACTGCCACCTTCACAGTCATCCTGGTCTCTCCCTCCCTCATTCCACATCCAATTGGTAACCAAGGTCTGTTGACTTTGAAATCAAAGTAAATAGCTTTCTTGTCTCTCCTCATCATTCTTTCTCCACTGCCCATGCCTGAAACAGAGCTCTCATGGTCTCTTTCTTGTGTGAAGTGCTGCGGAGAAAACTTGTTTGGCCTCTCTGTCTCCTGCCTCAGTTATCCTTCCCCAATCTACCCCCACCCTACTCCCACCTTCCTCCATGCAGCTGATAGAAGGTTTTTATTTATCCTCAAATCTGACCCCATTATTCCACCACTCAGCATTCCTCAATGACCCCTCAATCTTCAACATTACACAGTCTGGCCCATTGACATGGCATTCAGAATCTGTCAGTATTGGGGACAGATGACTGGGGACAGACAATCTGATGTTGGACAGATAATGGCTTCCCTGTCTAATGTCATCTTCCACTACACTTCCTTCAGAATGTTATGTTCTGGTAGTACTCAGTTATTCCCAGCTCTCAGAACATGTTACTATGTCCTCTCATGCATCCAGATTTTGCATATTCCAGTGCACCTGCCTACATGTTATTCCCCCTTACCACACTTTGCCTCTGACAGACCCATTCCAGAATCCACTCAAATGTTTTTTCTCTATGAGGTCAGCCTTCACTTCCCTGGACAGCTTAGGTGATCTTTTTCTTAAGCTGTCCCCACACTTTGCACAACATGCCATGAGAGTAATTGTGTACTGCACTAAATATGCTACCATTTCTCTACCCACTTGACAATAACCTCTTTTTATTTTATTTTATTTTTTAAGGGGAGTTTTGCTCTTGTTGCCCAGGCAGAAGTGCAATGGCAGGATCTCAGCTCACTATAACCTCCACCTCTTGGATTCAAGCTATTCTCCTGCCTCAGCCTACTGAGTAGCTGGGATTACAGGTGCCAGCCACCATGCCTGGCGAATTTTTGTATTTTTAGTAGAGATGAGGTTTCACCATGTTGGCTAGGCTGGTCTTAAACTCCTGACCTTAGGTGATCCACCCACCTTGGCCTCCGAAAGTGCTGGGACTATAGGCATGAGCCACTGTGTTCAGCTGACAATAAGGTCTTTTTAGAAGAAAACACTTTTTCAATGCTTATCTTGACTACCTATTATATTATCTAGGACATAGTAGGTGCAGGCTATTTACAGAATTTATGATTGACTCAGTAGATGTGTGACTAGGGGAATGATATTCAGTCATCTAAGGCATGATGTAAAGAATTAAGCTCTAAGTATTAAAGGGAGCCCTTTTTTTTTAATTTTTATTGCATTATAGGTTTTGGGGTACATGTGCAGAACGTGCAAGATAGTTGCATAGGTACACACATGGCAGTGTGTTTTGCTGCCTTCCTCCCCTTCACCCACACTTGGTATTCATCCCCAGGCTATCCCCCCAGCCCCCCCACTGTCCCTCCCCCATTTCCCCCAACAGTCCCCAGTGTATAGTAGACCGCCTCTCTGTGTCCACGTGTTCTCATTTTTCTCACCCACCTATGAGTGAGTATATGCGGTATTTCTTTTTCTGTTCTTGTGTCAGTTTGCTGAGAATGATGTTCTCCAGATTCATCTATGTCCTTACAAAGGACACAAACTCATCATTTCTGATTGCTGCATAATATTCCATGGTGTATATGAGCCACATTTTCCCAGTCCAGTCTATCATCGTTGGGCATTTGGGTTGGTTCCAGGTCTTTGCTATTGTAAACAGTGCTGCAATGAACATTCGTGTGCATGTGTCCTTATAGTAGAACGATTTATAGTCCTTTGGATAGATACCCAGTAATGGGATTGCTGGGTCAAATGGAATTTCTATTTCTAGGTCCCTGAGGAATCGCCACATTGTCTTCCACAATGATTGAACTAATTTACACTCCCACCAACAGTGTAAGAGTGTTTCTATTTCTCCACATCCTCTCCAGCATCTGCTGTCTCCAGATATTTTAATGATCGCCATTCTAACTGGTGTGAGATGGTATCTCAATGTGGTTTTGATTTGCATCTCTCTAATGACCAATGATGATGAACACTTTTTCATATGTTTGTTGGCCTCATGTATGTCTTCTTTTGTAAAGTTTCTGTTCATATCCTTTGCCCATTTTTGAATGGGCTTGTGTGTTTTTTTTTCCTGTAAATCTGTTTGAGTTCTTTGTAAATTCTGGATATCAGTCCTTTGTCAGATGCGTGAACTGCAAAGATTTTTTCCCATTCTGATGGTTGCTGATTCACTCTAGTGACTGTTTCTTTTGCCGTGCAGAAGCTGTGGAGTTTGATTAGGTCCCATTTGTCTATTTTGACTTTTGTTGCCAATGCTTTTGGTGTTTTGTTCATGAAGTCCTTGCCTACTCCTATGTCCTGAATGGTTTTGCCTAGATTTTCTTCTAGGGTTTTTATGGTGTCAGGTCTTACATTTAAGTCTTTAATCCATCTGGAGTTAATTTTAGTGTAAGGTGTCAGGAAGGGGTCCAGTTTCTGCTTTCTGCACATGGCTAGCAAGTTTTCCCAACACCATTTATTAAACAGGGAATCCTTTCCCCATTGCCTGTTTTTGTCTCGTTTATCAAAGATATTATGGTTGTAGATGTGTTGTGTTGCCTCCGATGCCTCTGTTCTGTTCCATTGGTCTATACCTCTGTTTTGTTACTAGTACCATGCTGTTTTGATTACTGTAGCCTTGTAGTACAGTTTGAAGTCTGGTAGTGTGATGCCTCCCGCTGTGTTCTTTTTGCTTAGAATTGACTTGGCTATGCGGGCTCTTTTTTGGTTCCATATGAAATTCATGGTGGTTTTTCCAGTTCTGTGAAGAAATTCAATGGTAGGTTGATGGGGATAGCATTGATTGTGTAAATTACTTTGGGCAGTATAGCCATTTTCACGATATTGATTCTTCCTAACCACGAACATGGAATGTTTCTCCATCTGTTTGTGTCCTCTCTTATTTCGTTGAGCAGTTGTTTGTAGTTTTCCTTAAAGAGGTCCCTTACATTCCTAGTGAGTTGTATTCCTAGGTATTTTATTTTCTTTGTAGCAATTGTGAATGGCAGTTCGTTCTTGATTTGGTTCTCTTTAAGTCTGTTATTGGTGTATAGGAATGCTTGTGATTTCTGAACATTGATTTTATATCCTGAGACTGTGTTCAAGTTGCTTATCAGTTGCAGGAGGTTTTGGGCTGAGGTGATGGGGTCTTCTAGGTATACTATCATGTCGTCTGCAAATAGAGACAATTTGGCTTCCAGCTTTCCTATTTGAATACACTTTATTTCTTTTTCTTGCCTGATTGCTCTGGCTAGAACTTCCAGTACTATGTTGAATAGAAGTGGTGAGAGAGGGCATCCTTGTCTAGTGCCGGATTTCAAAGGGAATGCTTCCAGTTTTTGCCCATTAAGTATGATATTGGCTGTTGATTTGTCTTAAATAGCTTTTATTACTTTGAGATATGTTCCATCAATACCAAGTTTATTGAGGGATTTTAGCATAAAGGGCTGTTGAATTTTGTCAAATGCCTTCTCTGCGTCAATTTATATAATCATGTGGTTTTTGTTTTTGCTTCTGTTTATGTGGTGATTTACATTTATAGACTTGCGTATGTTGAACCAGCCTTGCATCCCTGGGATTAATCCTACTTGATCATGATGGATATGTTTTTTAATGTGCTGTTGCAATCGGTTTGCCAGTATTTTACTGAAGATTTTTGCATCTATGTTCATCATGGATATTGGCCTGAAGTTTTCTTTTCTTGTTGAGTCTCTGCCAGGTTTTGTTATCAGGATGATGTTGGTCTCATAAAATGATTTGGGAAGGGTTCCCTCTTTTTGGATTATTTGGAAGAGTTTCAGAAGGAATGGTACCAGATCCTCTTTGTGTGTCTGGTAGAATTAAGCTGTGAACCCATCTGGACCTGGGCTTTTTGTGTGTGGTAGGCTCTTAATTGCTGCCTCAACTTCAGACCTTGTTATTGGTCTATTCATAGTTTTGGCTTCCTCCTGGTTTAGGCTTGGGAGGAGACAGGCCTCCAGGAATTTATCCATTTCTTCCTGGTTTACTAGTTTATGTGCATAGAGTTGTTTGTAGTATTCTCTGATGATGGTTTGAATTTCTGTGGAATCTGTGGTGATTTCCCCTTTATAGTTTTTTATTGCATCTATTTGGTTGTTCTCTCTTCTGTTTTTTATCAGTGTGACTAGTGGTCTGTCTATTTTGTTGATCTTTTCAAAAAACCAGCTCTTGGGTTTATTGATTTTTTGAAGGGTTTTTCTTGTCTCTATCTCATTCAGTTCTGCTCTGATCTTAGTTATTTCTGGTCTCGGCTAGGTTTTGAGCTTTTTTGATCTTGATCCTCTAGCTCGTTCAATTTTGACGATAGGGTGTCCATTTTGAATCTCTCCACTCTTCTCATGTGGGCACTTATTGCTATATATTTTCCTTTACAGACTGCTTTAAATGTGTCCCAGAGATTCTGGTACATTGTGTCTTCGTTCTTATTGGTTTTGAAGAACTTCTTTATTTCTGCCTTCATTTCATTGTTTATCCAATCAACATTCAAGAGCCAGTTGTTCAGTTTTCATGAAGCTGTGCGGTTCTGAGTTATTTTCTGAATTCTGAGTTCCAACTTGATTGCACTATGTTCTGAGAGACTGTTTGTTATTATTTCCGTTGTTTTGCATTTGCTGAGTAGTGCTTTACTTCCAATTATGTGGTCAATTTTGGAGTAGGTGTGATGTGGTGTTCATGTAGATTCTTCATTTTGTTGATGCTCTTTAGCATTTGGTATGCTTTTAGGATTGCTGGTACTGGTTGTTTCTTTCTATGTGTAATGCCTCTTTCAGGAGCTCTTTTAAAGGGGCCTAGTGGTGACAAAATCTCTGATTACTTCCTTGTTCATAAAGGATTTTATTTTTCCTTCATTTATGAAGCTCAGTTTGGCTGGATATGAAATTCTGGGTTGAAAGTTCTTTTCTTTGAGGATGTTGAATATTGGCCCCCACTGTCTTCTGGCTTGTAGAATCTCTACCAAATGATCTTCTGTGAGCCTGATGGGCTTCCCTTTGTGGGTGACCCGACCTTTCTCTCTGGCTGCTCTTAGTATTTTCTCCTTCATTTCAACCCTCGTGAATCTGATGATTATGTGCCTTGGGGATGCTCTTCTTGCAGAATATCTTTGTGGTGTTCTCTGAATTTCCTGGAGTTGAGTATTGACCTGTCTTGCTAGGTTGAAGAAATTTTCCTGGATAATATCCTTAAAAGTGTTTTCCAGTTTGGATTCATTCTCTTCATCACATTCTGGTACACCTATCAAACATAGGTTGGTTCTCTTCACATAGTCCCACATTTCTTGTAGATTTTGCTCATTCCTTTTTGCGTTTTTCTCTTTGATCTTGGTTTCTCATTTTATTTCATTGAGTTAATCTTTGAATTCTGATATTCTTTCTTCTGCTTGGTCAATTCAGCCGTTGAAACTTGTGCATGCTTCACGAAGTTCTCGTGTTGTGTTTTTCAGCTCCTTCAATTCATTCATATTCCTCTCTAAGTTGTCCATTCTTGTTATCATTTCCTCGAATCTTTTTTTCAAATCTTTTTTCAAGGTTCTTAGTTTCTTTGCACTGATTTAGAACATGGTCTTTTAGCTCACTGAAATTTCTCATTATCCACTTTCTGAAGTCTGATTCCGTCATTTTGTCACACTCATTCTCTGTCCAGCTTTGTTCTTTTGCTGATGCGGAGTTTTGTTCCTTTGTAGGAGGTGAAGTGTTTTGGTTTTGGGTGTTTTCCTCCTTTTTGCGCTGGTTTCTTTCCATCTTTATGGATTTATCCACCTGTCTCTTAGTAGTTGCTGATTTTTCAATTGGTTCTCTGTGTGAACACTCAGATTGTTGATGATGAAGTATTTCTGTTACTTAGTTTTCCTTCTAATGGTCTAGCCCCGCTGCTGTACAAGTGCTGAGGTCCACTCCAGGCCCTGCTTGTCTGGGGTACACCTGTAGCAGCTGTGGAACAGTGAGGGATGCTACCAGTGTCTTCTTCTGCTATCTTTGTTTCAGAATGATGCCCACCAAATGTCAACTTGATTAGTCCTTTTTTGGGGTGATAAATCTCTGGATATACAGGGGTCAGGTAGCTGCCTGAGGAGACGGTCTGTGCTTTATAGTAGCTCCAGTGCTCAGCTGTGACCTTTTTTGTTCATTCAGCATTGTTGCAAGGATGTGTTTATGTCTGCTGCAACAGAACTCATAACTCCCCCCTTTTTTCCCCTTAGATGCTCTGTCTCAGGGAGTTGGGGCTTTCTTTATGAGTATCTGTTGCACTGTCCTGTTTCACTAGGATGTAGTGTATTCACTATTTGCCTGCTGAGGCTCCGCCCTGCTAGCACGGGTCCACCCTGTTGCTGTGGGGCTCTGTTTTGCTGTGGTGTGCTCCGCCCTACTGACGGAGTCTCTCTGTTAATGCGGGTTGCGTCAGCAACAGCAGGCTGCATCAGCACTGGGTGGTACTTCGGCAGTGGTGGATTGCATCCATAGTGGCGGACGCCCCTCCCCCACCAGGCTGCACCGTTCTAGTTTCAACTGTGCTGGCAGCAAAACTCTCAGCCCTGAGCACCTCCAATCGCCACCCTGCTTGTCCCTGTGAGGGTGGGACCCGCCAAGCTTGATCACCCAGCTCCCTGCCTCAGAGTCCGTCCTCTCTCTCTCTCTTTCTTTCCCCAAGTTGAATGGTTGACTCTCTCACTGGCGCCTCAGTAGCCTGCTGATAGGGCACTGGGATTCATGCAATCTCCTGTGCCACTGCCCACTGCACCAGCTCAGATCACGCTTCACAGGAATCTCCTGGTCTGGCTCATTGTCCAAGTCCCATTCAATCAGATGGACATGCCAATCTTCCCTTTTCAATCTCAGATTGCCAGTTTAACAGGGCACCCAGACCAGTGAGTTTTGTGCCATGTGCCGCTGCGCTGTGGTGCCAGCTGAACCGGCCACACGAGCTGGCTGCGCTAGCTTCCCGTGTCTCTCCCACATCTGGGACTTTCAACGTTCTGTGGGCAAAAATAGTCCATCTGAGAATGCAGCTCAGGCTCACCCTTTGTTCCTTCACTGAGAGCTGCAATCCCGAGTCACCTCTACGATACCATCTTCTCCAACTAGGACTGCCAACACAGTCTTAAACCCAAATTAATCCACACACAGTCTTATCAAAGCACTTCAAGTAGCTGTGTCTTCATCAGCAAAGCTGGGCCCAGAAGCCCTTAAGAACCTGGCAAACTTCCTTCTGGCTGGCTTGGCACAGCAGGAAAACAGCAGTGTCAACTGCTAATTTTATGCAAAGGCAGCAGACTCTGCCTTTCACAGTGCACAGCAGACAGACACCACACACCCCAACAAGTTCCCAATTAACCACACAACTAGTGTCTCTCAAAAGTGCATACGTTATTCTCTGCCCAACTAATTAACTGTACTAGACATGCCAGATTTAAAGGTGTGGCATGAGTTATCAAAAAGCCTTTGAGAACCAGACCAGATTCAAGGCTCAGATGACTCAAAAGTTCTGCTCTAGTTTACAACCAAGCTGACTGGGATCTTATCTCTTTCTCTCTGTGAGCAGGGGTGCTGCTGGAGACTCTCTACCTCTTGAGATTGTTAGAACGTTTGCAATCGTGATGACCTATAGGAAAGTGCTCTGAGAGGTCTAACAACTGCACAGATACACACTCTGATTCCTCCTGGCCTCTGTTGTGACTGTTGTTTTTCCTTACTGTGGCAGGAAGGAGGATCAATCTTAAGCAAATGTGATATATGCCTGTGCCTTCTAAGGTGTGAGCTTCATGCACATAATCTCATGAGATACTCATAACCACCGTGTACCCATAAGAAAAATAAATCTGAGATGGGCTTCAAGGTGGTCACACAGATGGTAGCTAAGCCACAGTATGAATCCATGTTAACCTCCCTTTTAAAATCTCAAGACTTTTTCTCCTCCCTATCCCATGCAAACTATAATTTTTCTTGCATAGCCCCTTTAGGTTTCCATTTCCCTGTCATCCCTCTCCATCATTCTCCTCTACCCCTCATCTTTCCCTCATTAAAATAAATAGAACTCTCTTCAAGCACTAGAACTCAGGAGGCCGAGGTTGCAAGAAGCCGAGATGATACCACTGCACTCCAGCCTGAATGAGAGCATAAGACTGTCTCAGAAAAAAAAAATGCTCTCGTCCTTGATGCTTTCCTTCCTAGACCAATTACCTCTACTTAATTTGGTGGAATATTCTTTGCCAGTCTGCCAGCTGAATGCTACCATTCTCCTCTCCCTACCCAGGTAATGTAATTGTTTTAATGGGAGCTTTGTGGAAAAACATCTCAAACCCCACCAGTTATTACCCACTTGCCCCACCTCCACTGGGAGATGCCCTGAGCCACCATGCTGATGGACACAAGGGTGCTTGTGTGAGTTAAGCCAGGGGGTTCCACTCAGTGGCATTTCTTCAATGAGGTGACTACAGAACAGGGTTATAAGGTAGAGTGTACAGTAAGGAGTGGCTGGGAGATCCTGTGGGCAAAGACAGAATCAAATAAAGCATCACGTGCTGTAGCCTGAGAACTAGCTTTATTTGGACACAACAGAGGGACCAAGGAAAACACAAATCCCTTTTTTGGAAAGTCTATATTCTCTCCCTTCCTGGTTCTCTATCCAAACCCTTCTTAGTCGGAGAGGCAGTTCTTGGGGCTATGAGTCACAGGTGGCTACTAAGAGGTGACGTTTGATCTACCTCTAGATTCTAGGCAGAAAAGCAGTGGCGGACAAAGCTTCACCTGAGAGTTTTGTCATGAAATCACTTGCAGGAGAGGGTTGATGCCAATTATTACACTCAGGAGGTATCTTCTAAGACTGCGGAAGAGAAAATGACTAGGAGACACTGTGTTTCAGCACAGGAAGTATGCCCAGCACCGAAGCTGCACCTCATTTTACATCTTTTCTCTCTCTCATACACACACTCATGTGTGTGTATGCACACACACACAAAAAAATACTGCAGGAATTGGGAGCAGGTGGACAGTGACTCATTATTGCTAGATACCATAGAGAAAGACAAAAGTCCAGAAAAAGTGATGTTATGCTTTATAAATTTATCAAGACACCAGTGCCACTGCTTGCTGCCTGCCTGCTGTAGCATTGCTCAAGCCCTCCTGGTCTCCTTTCCCACTCACACCTGCAGTCAGCAGTGAGGCGCTTCAAGAGACACATGCTCTGTGAGGTTACTTAAGTCAGAAAGCATTAATCTGAAGAAATGCTTTGAAGCAGAGGCCTGGATGTGCAAGTCTTCCCACTTACTGGAGTTGCTGTTATCTTTAAGATTTAATTAAAAGAGGTTCAAAAATCTCCATCCCTTCTGCAGTGGAAAAGGTGTCCTAATGACAACATCACTGCAGTCTCTCAATGCCTAGATCCTGCTTGTGCTGAATTATTTCTCTCTCTCCTGTTTCCTTCTAAATTTGCTCTCATTTTTCCTGAAGGAATCACCCCCACTGAATACCCCACATCTTGTCATCACTTCCTAATTGCTGCCACCTCCAGGCTCTGTGTTAATCAGACATTTCTGAACAAATGAGCAACAGAAAGAAGTAATACCATTCTACTGCTAGTAAATAACTTAAGACTGAATATTACACATTCTAGTTTTTAAATTCTCCTTGAGCCATTGCTGCCACTGGAGAGGTTTTACTGACTTCCTTTCTCATTGGCTTAGTCACTAACACCTTGTGACACCTCTGGCCCCTTTCCCCCAACCTCTCTTCCTTTCCTTGCTAGTCAGATTGCCCCACCCACTAAAATTCCTACACCTTTTTAGACAGAGAGACTGAACTACCTCTTACCAGTTGCCATCCATGCCCTAAGGCTTAAGGGACATCTTTTCACAATTCCACAAGGTGTTTTGCTAAACCTGTGCCATCCAATACTTTAAATTTAATGAAAATTAAAAACAATTTAAAATTCAATTCTCTCATCACCCTCCAGTGTTTTACATCATCAGTGGCCACATATGGCTGTGCTGGACAGTGTATACAGCAGAGTTCTACTGGACAGATAAACCCAAATTCGTTTCTCCCCTAAGGAACTGTCACTGGCTATTCGACTGACACTTTTTCCTGCCTACTTCCTTGATGTGGATTGAGCCCTTATGCTGTGTAAAGCACTTTTCCCAAGTTGTCACCTGGCAGCATCTCCGCCCAGCTCAGGGGAGGAGCCCGAGGTCCACAGCCGGAGCAGCGGGCTTGTCCCCTCCACAAAGCCACTAGCCAGGGCCGTGACAGTGGGTTACACAAGGCAAGTAGGGAAGGGCTTCATCAACCACGCGAGATGTGATTATTCCATTAAACTTTACGAAGGGTTTTCTTACTCACCAGGGTTTGATCCCCAAAACAGGGTCACTGAAAAGGAAGCTCAATGACTGTTTTTTTCTGGAGGATGGAGTTCAGGCTTGGCTGGGATGGAGGCCACTGCTGATCCGCTTCCTTCTGCACCAGGGGAAGCCTGGGCTTGGCGACCGTGCCACCTGCTGGCCCCTTCCCAAGCTGCAGAGTGCCCCTGGGTGCCTGGTCCCCTCCTGCAGTGCCACAGCACATGGGAAAGTCGTTAGATGCAGGTTCTTGTGCTCCACCCCAGGCTTATTGAACCCAAAACTCCTTGGGTGGGTCCTGGCAGTCAAGTCTGAACAAGACCCTCGAGTGGTCCTGATGCACGCTAAAGCTTGGACATAAATGATTTGAGAGTCGACCCAATTCCACCACCATTGATTTATTAAGTCAAGTTTTTCTTTTGTTTTGCCTTGTTTTTTTCTCAGAAAGAATCAGATAGGAGCAATCAGGATGTTGCAAGTCCTGATTACACACAGATGTTAGTCACATTTCATGCATCTCCAATCATCATGTTCTCTATCTGCCCTCCAAAAGGAGGAAAAGGTAAGTGTTATCCCACCTGACAGCTCATTAAGTCAAGTATTAGTGAGCATCTTTTAAACAATATAGAAACAAAGGAAGCAAAACAGACATGATCTCTCCCCGACTTGCTCACCAATGCACACATAGGTAGAATGTAGAACAGCTTACTTTATCATCACATCTTTGTGTAATAGGAAAGGGAAACATTATGATGACCCTTATTTTACAGATAAAAAACTGGCCTGGGATCAAACATGTGGTGAACAATTAGGTCAGGTCCAAAACTTAGGGGGTTTTGTTTGTTTGTTTGCTTTTTTTTGTCTCAATGGATATAGTAGTATGAGTTGTTTGTTTGTTTTTAAGACTGACAGGAGGACCAATCTCAGATCACCTGCATGTCAAATCCATCAATCAATGTTAAATCAGGTCAATCTTCATGTCAAAGCTGAACATATTTACCAAACCACACATCACCAACTTTTCTAGGTCGACTTGTGGTCTTAGAGTGAAGAAGATGGGAGAAGAGAAATCTTCTCCCCAAATCATGACAGCTCCCTCTCCCTCATACCAAACTGAAACTTCTTACACAGCCTTAAAATTGCTGGCATCATTCCTTAAATCTAGCAAATAGACTTCCTTTCCAGTTATTATCCTACTATAACACTTGCCTAGTTGTTCTCTCTTCGTCCTTTTCAATGATATAGGACATTATGGTGCAGGCTATGATAGGACAGGCAAAGAAGTGTTAAATGTATGGTGCAGGTGCTGCCCAGGGCACAGCTTTAGGGACTCTCAGGGAGGTAGGAATTTAACTGGGGCTGCCTACTCGGGGATTGACAAGGAAAGACAACAGAACTAAATCGAAGTGGGAAAATGCTGAAGAGGAGAGATAGGAACAGAAGACAAACTTGGTTTCCTCTTTCAAAATTTAGCAACTTCAAGCACCAGATAGGCTGTTCAATAACAGCACCCAGTGGGACCACTTGTATGTGCAGGGCATTGGGTCAGATCCCTGCCTTCAGAGGACATGCTACTTTGCAGGCATGTAGAGATGAGTGGCTTAAACATATGTGGTATTTCTGTGTTAAAATTTCTCTTGGCCATAAACACACACACACACACACACACACACACACACACACACACACACACACGCATATAGTTTGAGATGAAGTTGCATTATGTCACCCAGATTGGAATGTAGTGGTACAATCTTGGCTCACTGCAACCTCTGCCTCCCAAGTTCAAGCAGTTCTTATGCCTCAGCCTCCCAAGTAGCTGGAATTAGAGGCACGCACAACCATGCCCAGTGAATTTTTGTATTTTTAGTAGACAGGGTTTCACCACACTGGTCAAGCTGGCCTTGAACTCCTGGCCTCAACTGATCTGCCTGCCTCAGCCTCCCAAAGTTCTGGTGTCATAGCACCCTTAGGGTGTCACTTTTCCAGCCAGAAACCTCTGTGACTGGTGGCATCTTTGCCCTAGTTTTTCTTGAGCCCACTGGGCTTATTTTACCCACTTGACCCTGCAAGCTGTGCTTGGCTCACATTACCAGCTTGGATCCCATGCCTGCCAAGGGCAAGTCAGGTGCAGAACAGCAAGGGGTGTGTGAACAAGCACAGGGTCTGGCCACTGCACACATCCAGGCATGCTAGCTACAGCAAGGTGAGCAGCTCCAGGAGCTGGCACAGGCACCAGTTTCATGCAAAGCTGCAGCTGGATCAGGCATACAAGTGGTTTCCACTGCTGGCACCAGGGAACACGATGGCCATAGAATATTGGAGATGCCAGGAGCCACAGAGCCCCAAAGACAGTGTCACAACCCTGGCTCACTCAGGGAGACCCTAGGTCTATGCTCCCCAAAGGGCAGCATCTCTTCCCTCCTTCTCATCACCTGCAACATGGTGAACACAGGTGGGGGGACAAGAGGAAGTATGTTTCAGCCCTGTTTGTGTTACAACTGTTTCCATCCTTCCAGGTCCTGAGTTCTTGTCCTGCATCTAAGAAGGATGAGATACACAGACAGCTAAAGGATGAGCAAGGTGGAGAGGAGTTTCATTGAGCAACAGAACAGCTCTCAGGAGACCTGAAGTTGGTAGCTCCTTTCCACAGCTGGCAGTTCCAATGTCTCTGTGAGTTGGCTGAGTTTGGGGTTTCTATGGGCTTCAGAAGGGAAAAAGAGTGTGTTGATTGGTCCATAAGTAGCCATGGGCATGCCAGAAAAAAAATTCATAAATTCCCATTCTGTGCCATGGACTCCACCCAGAACTGACAGTCCCTCCCCCAGGCTTCAGGCCATCTCTGGCTTGAAGGTGGGTCTTCACTGGGGACCCACCCCTTTCCACCCAGGAGTCTGTCTGCTTCCTGCTGCTTCTACATGTTATCCAAAGCACCCAGGCTGTTCCTGTCAGGGGGTGCCTGCAGGCCAGTGCTGAGCCACTGTCAGCCCCTTCTTAGCCTCCCTTCTATGCTCATCAATGCCCAAAGTCTGGAGGGCCTGAGGAAGATTGGGCTGGTGTTTCAGTGCCACCCTGAGTGTGCACACACCCATACAGGTCACAATAGTCCCTGGGCTCAGCCACAACTTTGCTCCACCTCAGAGCAGTCTCCTGGAGTGGGGAGAGGGCAGGCATTTGGAGCAGGCACTTTGAGACTGTGGGGAAAGTGGGGCTTCCTGGGTCCCTGAGAGCACAGAGATGCCCCTGTCTATAGCCACAGAGGGTGGTGCTCCTGCCCTGCCAACTCAGAAGAAGGCTTTACTCCTTCTCTTTTGTTTCCAGTCCAGCGGCTCCATGTCCACAGTCCTGGCTGTGCCTCCCACATTGCAGTGGGTGTCTTTGCAGTGGCTGGCTTCTCCAGGTGGGCAGCTGCTGCCATCACTGGGATTACAGTTGTGAGCCACCATGCCCAGCCCATAAAAATAAATCAGCAAACAAATAGGAATATTTTTGTGGTAATAATGGTAACACTTATTGAGCACATAACCAATGTTAGACAACATTCCAGATAATGGAACTAGGGTGGCCAAGAAAATTACAACCATCTTGGAAAGTCTCATTTATGGTCTTTAGCTTTGCAGACCTGATTAGTTCCCTCCAAGCTTATCAGATGCATACCTATCAGGGTCACAAGAAAACATATTAACCAGAATGACAGTATGTCAATTAACAGATTCATTACTACTAAGTGGCTACTGATTATATTTGTGAGTCAGCACCTCCTCTTTCCTAAGAAAATCTATAGGAGAAACCAACTTCAGGGGCTTGGAAGGATGGAATCAAATCAAAGTGCATTGGATAAGGGTATTGGAGCCTATTAAAGGGTTTTATAGCAGATCCCTGCTCATTTTCAGCACAGGAAACACACCAGAGATGGGTCAGAATGCTGGCCACATGAAGAACTCCCATGATGGAAAGGCTCAAGGTACCCTCTGCCTGCATAAGGGCTGGGACACACGAATGGATGCCCACTCCCTTCCTGTCTCCTTGCATGATTTCAGACAGGTGCAATGCAAGTCATCTTGTTTCAGCTTCAGCCTCAAAGTTCTATGGTCCCCTTGGTTACAGTTGTCCTGCTCTCCACTACCCAGGATTATACTCACAACTACCTCTCAAGGTAGTTACTTCAGTAGATAGCTCATTCTCATCTATTCTAAGCTGACTTCAGGGCTAAACACAGTGGCACATGCCTGTGAATAACCCCAGTGGGTAATTCCAGTGGGTGCCTATAAATCACTTAGGGAGGCCAAGGTAGGAGGATCCCTTGAGACCAGGAGTTCAAGACCAGACCAGGAGTTCAAGACCAGCCTGGACAACATGGCAACACTTTGTCCCCTCACCTCCCTGACACACACACACACACACACAAACACGCACAGAGGCACACACAATTAAATGTGCCAGGTATGGTAGCACACACCTGTAGTCCTAGCTACTTGGGAGGCTCAGGTGGAAATGTTACTTGAGCCCAGCAGTTAAAGGTTGCAGTGAGCTCTAATTGTACCACTATACTCTAGCCTGGGTAACAGAGTGAGACTGTGTCTCAAAACAATCAGGTTACTCTGTCAGGAAAATGGCTTTTTCTTAACCACATCCCCCAGTGCCCATTCTGCCCTCAGTGCTGACTGCTACACAAGTAAGCCCAGGCATCTGCTATCAACCCTGTTTTTAGCCTCTCTGTTCTTCTCTATCCTTACCTTCCAGTAACAAAGAGACTGAGAGATCTGGAACAAAACCCTCACAGAAGGAGCCTTTGAACCTTTTGTTAACTTTGCTGCCTCTCCTAAGAGCTGGGTCTTTCATATTCATCTTTGCATACCCAGATGGTAGAATCATTCCTAGTAATCATTAAAAATTAATAAATGAATATGTGTCTTTTGGATAAATGCAAAGAGTTCTGGTCTGCAGATCAATACAACTAAAGTAGAAAATTGTTTAAATATTATCATTAACATACTTTGGGACTTTTGGCTAATAACTTTGTTGCTTTGTTCTCCATTTTGCAAAATAAGAGAATTATCTCTCCTCCCTTCCAGCCTCAAAAGGACATTTTGAGGTAGTTGTATTTGATTACTGCCAGGAATTATAATTCCATGAAACAAGGTGTATGTTACTATTTCTCACGTTTTCTATCTGAAGAAAAGTACTAAAGCACAGACACTTCTAGGCATTACAAAAGTATGTTTTCAGTTCCATCATGTCAGGCTGTGTTTCAAAACACAGGAAGAAGCATCTTGCTGCACAAAACTCCTGGAAATAGTGAGATAGTGTCTAAGTATTTGATGGCTCCTAAAACTGCTACTGATAAAGTTGCACCATTATTTTGGCTAGTGATTGACTGCATGTGTGTGGTTTTGATACAGAGAAGACATTATTTTAAAAATTTAGGAATTAGAACTGAAAAACAGATATGCAATGGAATGGTTGCTTCTCTTGTAGAATATAGTGATTCACAGCTCTTGATCAAGGAAGCCTTGGGACTCAATGAGATTATGGGTTTTCTAGTGAAGACTGAGTCAGACCTCATGACATCAGGCCCTGGATGAAGAGTGTGGGGACTCTGTTCACTGCTCTTCTTTCCCACTGGGCAAGTACACTTCAGGGCATTGTGTCCTGTGGGAGACTGACTCTGGTCAACATTGTATTTTTCAGGAGATAATCCTGGCTCTTCTTGGTTCTCATTGAAGGCCCTGTGCGTGCTCTGCCCTTGGCCAGTGTCATATGTACACTTTATTTCTTTACACTAGAAGTCTGTGTTCCTAAAGGCTAACAGTAAAATCAGCCTTCCAGATTTTCAAAGGACAGACATAATAGGCAAAAATCCATTTTGAAGCCCGGAGCTCAAGTGAATAGCAGCAATAGAATAAGGATAGTTTATCATCACTAATCCTCTGCTCAAAATGTTTCTTCCTGTCTCCCCTGATTATCTTCTCCCTTTCCACCTCTCTCCCCTGCCTACATTTTTCTGCTCCTTTTATCTTTCTTGAATAAAATACTAACTGAAATGGTTTTTGTGTTAATACAGTTTTTGAGTAAGATTGTAAAATCTGGCCAGGCATGGTGACTCACACCTGTAATCCCAGCACTTTGGGAGGCTGAGGTGGGTGGATCATCTAGGGTCAGAAGTTCAAGACCTGCCTGGACAACATGATGAAACCCCCATCTCTACCAAAAATACAAAAAATTAGCTGGGCATGGTGGTAGGTGCCTGTAATCCCAGCTGTTCAGGAGGCTGAGGCAGGAGAAAGGCTTGACCCTGGGAGGCAGAGGTTGCAGTGAGCTGAGATCACACCACTGTACTCCAGCCTGGGCAACAAGAGCAAAACTCTATCTCAAAAAAGAATTGTAAAATCTCCTTTCTTAATTTTAAAAACAGGAGAGTTGAACATTTTGCCTGCCTAAAGAAAAAAAAAGCAAATTGTTATATATTTATTTGTAACTGGAGAGGGTGAAGTGTGCGGCAAAGGGCAGTAGTGTGGAAAGAAAAATAATTTATCTTTGACACTAGTCTAATCTTTTCTATGTGACTTTTGAGCTTTTTCCTAATTTTGTGTCACTATGTAAGCAGCCAACTCCTCCAAGATGGATCCTGGACAGTCTACCAAAGATTCTTGCTTCCTGTCTCCATGGCCTCCTTAAGGACAGACATGAGTTCTAACAACAGCATGGCCACTTACTAGCTGTGATAAATCATTTTGTCTCTCTGAACTTCAGTTTTCTCATTCATAGCTTCATGCCTGACATGCCTAACTCACAGTCAACAAGAGAACACAATGATAAAGTTAGGGAGATGTGAAAGTGTTCTGAGAAATACGAAGTTTTGTGTGAAAGATCAGTGCTCTATTCCTGATCTCCAAAGTGAGCTTCCTCATTTTTCTGATCAGTCAAGTCCAATTTATCTTTAATGATTACTGTCAATGCCCACTTGTTTTCTTTTTCTTTTTATTAAGAAAAAAATGTTAAACATAAACAATAGCAGAGAGTATAGCATAATGAACGTCAAGGTACCCATCACCCAGTTTCAGTGATTATCAACACGTAGACAACCCTTTTCATTTATACTCCCCTGATTATTTGGAAGAAAATTCTAATCCCTGAATTTTTAAAAATTCTTCAAAATATTTAAAATAAATAAGTAAATAATGACCACGACAGTATAGCATGCCTTTAAAAGTACACAGTGAATCATTATCAAATAACTGATCAGAAATCAAATTTATTATGGGCTCAAACCTATAATCCTAGCACTTTGGGAGGCTGGGGTGGGTGGATCACCTGAGGTCAGGAGTTTGAGACCAGCCTGGCCAACATGTTGAAATCCTGTATTATTTTTTTCTTTTGAGATGGAGTTTTACTCTTGTTGCCCAGAGTGGAGTACAATGGTGCAATCTCAACTCACTGCAACCTTCACCTCCTGGGTTCAAGCAATTCTCTTACCTCAGCCTCCTGAGTTGCTGGGGTTACAGGCGTGTACCACCACACCTGACTAATTTTGTATTTTTAGTAGAGATGGGGTTTCTCCATATTGGTCACTGATCTTGAATTCCTGACCTCAGGTGATCCACCTGCATAAGCCTCCCAAAAGTGCTGGAATTACAGGCGTCAGTCTCCACACCAGGCCAAAAACCTGTCTTTATTAAAAATGCAAAAAAATAGTCAGGCATGGTCGCAGGCACTTGTAATTCCAGCTACTTGGAAGGCTAAGGCAGGAGAATGGCTTGAATCCAGGAGGCAGAGGTTGCAGTGAGTCAAGATCATGCCACTGCACTCCAGTCTGGGCAAAGAAGTGAGACTGTCTCAGAAAAAAAGAAAAGAAAAGAAATCAAATTTACTATCTTGATATCTAACACACACACACACACACTCACACCACATGAGTGTGGTGCATGTCATGCACCACATAAAATGATGGACCACATAAACCAATGGTTGTGATCTAAGATTATAATGAAACTGAAAAATTTCTATTGCTTAGCAGCATCATGTTTCTCATATCATCATAGCACAATGCATTACTCACATGTTTGTAGTGCTGCTGATATAAACCTATTGCACTGCCTGTAGTATAAAAATATAGAGAGAGACCCAAGATGACCGACCACTAGCAGCTCAGGCTTGTAGCTCCCAGTGAAAGCGCAGAGAAAGAGAGGATGCCACACTTTCAGATGAATTCTTGTTGCTCAAGGACCAGGAGATTCCCAGCAGAGGAGCCCCATGGGTCACCAGTGTAACTCTTGCAGCTGGTGCTGTGGTTTTTGCCAGTGCCCCGGTGTGGCAGTTCTTGGTGCAGAGTAAATGGGACTGGTTCCCCTTTTTGCCAACGTTTGGAGCTGATTGAAGAACGGATTCAGGAGGGAAGCCAGACAGGAGATTCCTGGACAGAAAAGCACCAAGAATCTTGATGCCACTGTTTTAGCCGGCACAGTGGGTTGCTCACATTTCGACCCTGGGAATTAACAAGTTGGACATCCACTAAGAGACCTAATTTGAAAGTTGGTAATTACAAAGATGACAGGTGTTTAAATTTACAATGATGGGAATAAACCAGCATAAAAAGGCTGAGAATACTCAAAATCAGAATGTGTCTCCCTCTACAGGAGATCACAGTTCCTCATCAACAAGGGAACAAGGCCTGATGGAGAATTAGTGCATTCCATTAACAGAATCAGGCTTCAGAAGGTGGATAATAAGAAACTTCTGTGAGTTAAAAGAACATGTTCTAGCCCAATGTAAAGAAACTAAGAACTTTGCAAAAAGATTTGACAAAATTCTAATGAGAATAGACAATTTAGAGAGGAATATAAGTGAATTAATGGAACTGAAGAATACTATACGAGAACACTGAGAAGTATGCTCAGGTTTTAACACTCGAATTGATCAAGCAGAAGAAAGGATATCAGAGGTTGAAGACCAACTTAATGAAATGAAAAGAGAAGACAAGATTAGAAAAGAAAAAGTAAAAAGGAATAAGCAAAGTCTCCAAGAAATATGGAACTATGTGAAAAGACCTAATTTATGTTTGATAGGTGTACCTGAATGTCATGAAGAGAATGAATTCAAGCTGGAAAATATATTTTATGATATTATTCAGGAAAACTTTCCTAACCTAGTAAGGTGGGACAATACTCATCTCCAGGTAATACAGAGAACACCACAAAGATATTCCTCAAGTAGAGCAACCCCAAGGCACATAACTTTTAGATTCACCAGGGTTGAAATAAAGGAGAAAATTCTAAGGGCAGCTAGAGGGAAAGGTCAATTTATCCATAAAAGGAAGCCTATCAGACTTACATCAGATCTCTCAGCAGAAATCCTCCAAGCTAGAAGAGAGTGAGGGTTAATATTCAATATCCTCAAAGAAAGAATTTTCAAAGGAGAATCTCATATCCAGCCAAAGTAGGCTTTATAAATGAAGGAAAAATAAATTTTTTTTATGAACAAACAAGCAGTCAGAGATTTCATCACCACCAGGCCAGGCTTACAAGAGCTTCTGAAAGAAGCACTACACACAGAAAGGAACAACCAGTATTAGTCATCCCCAAAACTTACCAAAAGATAAAGAGTATCTCCATAATGAAGTATTTATATCAACTAATGGGCAAAATAGACAGCCAGCATTAAATGACAATATTAAACTCACAACTATCAATATTAATCCTAAGTTTAAATGGATTAAATGCCCCAATCAAAGAAACAGACACGCAAACTGAATAAAAAGTCAAAAACACATCAGCACTCTGTATCCAGATCCATCTCATAAGCAAGGACACACAAAGACTCAAAACAAAAGGTTGGAGGAAGACTCACCAATCAAATGGAGAGGAAAGAAAAACAAACAGGAGTTGTAACTTTCGTCTCTGACAAAATAGACTACAATAGTAACCAAGACTAAAAGAAACAAAGAAGAACATTACATAATGATAAAAAGATCAATGCAACAATAGTAATCAATGATCATAAATATAAATGTACCCAATATAGGGGCACCCAGATACATAAGACAAGTTTTCAATGACTTATAAAGAGACTTGGACTCCCACACTAATAGCAGGAGACTTTGACACCACATTGTTAATATTCGATGGATCAATGAGATAGAAAATTAACAGACACGGGGGACTTCCAAGATGGCATCATAGAGGCGACTCCAGATTGCAGCTCTCAGTGAAGGTGCAGAGGGTGAGTCCTAGCTACATTCTCGGACAGATCATTTTGCCCACAGAACGTTGAAAGTCCCAGGTGTGGGAAAGACACGGAATGCTAGCATACCGGCTCACGCGGCCGCTTTGGCCAGTTCCATAGCGCAGTGGCACCGGGCACAAAATTCACTGGTCTGGGTGCCCTGTTTGTTAAACTGGCAATCTGAGATTTGGAAGGGCAGATTAGCATGTCCATCTGATTGAATGGGACTTGGACAATGAGCCAGACCAGGAGATTCCTGGGAAACATGATCTGAGCCAGTGCAGTGGGCAGTGGCACGGGAGATTGCACGGATCCCAGTGCTCTATCAGCAGGCTACTGGGGCACCAGTGAGAGAGTCAACCGTTCAGCTTGGGGAGAGAAAGAGAGAGAGAGAGAGAGGACGGACTCTGAGGCAGAGAGCTGGGTGATCGGGCTCGGCGGGTCCTACCCTGACAGGGACAAGTAGGGCAGCAATTAAAGGCGCTCAGGGCTGAGAGTTTTGCTGCCGGCAACTAGGATGGTGCAGCCCAGTGCAGGAGGGGCGTCTGCCACTACTGACGCAATTTCCCGCTACTGAAGTACCGCCAGGACTGACACAGCCTGCTGTTGCCAGGCAACCTGCTGTAACAGAGAGACTATGCCAGCAGGGCGGAGCAAGCCACAGCAGGGTGGAGTGAACCACAGCAGAACGGAGCCCCGCAGAAACAGGGCAGACACGCGCTAGCAGGGCAGAGCCCTGGCAGGAAAATAATGAATAGACTGGCTCCTAGCTGGGAAGGACAGTGCAACAGATAATCATAAAGAAAGCCCCAACTTCCTGAGACAGAGCATCTAAGGTGGAAAAAAGGGGGGGTTATGAGTTCTGTTGGAGCAGAAATAAACACATCCTCCCAACAATGCTGAATGAACAATGGAGCTTAGAGCTCAGCACTGGAGCTCCTATAAAGCACAGACCATCTCCTCAAGCAGCTCCCTGACCCCTGTATATCCAGAGTCATCACCCCAAAAAAGGACTAATCAGACTGACATTTGGCGGGCATCATTCTGAAAAGAACATAGCAGAAGAAGACACTGGTAGCATCCCTCACTGTTCCGCAGCTGCTACAGGTGTACCACAGACAAGAAGAACCTGGAGTGGACCTCAGCACTCATACAGCAGAGAGGCTAGACCATTAGAAGGAAAACTAAGTAACAGAAATACCTCATCATCAACAACCTGGGTGTCCACACAGAGACCCAATTGAAAAATCAGCAACTACGAAGATGACAGGTGGATAAATTCATAAAGATGGAAAGAAACCAGAGCAAAAAGGAGGAAAACACCCGAAACCAAAACACTTCACCTCCTAAAAAGGACCAAAAGTCCACACCAGCAAGGGAACAAAGCTGGACGGAGAATGAGTGGGATGAAATGATGGAATCAGACTTCAAAAAGTGGATAATGAGAAATTTCAGTGAGCTAAAAGAACATGTTCTAAATCTGTGCAAAGAAACTAAGAACCTTGAAAAAAGATTTGAAAAACGATTCGAGGAAAGGATAACAAGAATGGACAACTTAGAGAGGAATATAAATGAATTGAAGGAGCTGAAAAACACAAAATGAGAACTTCGCGAAGCATGCACAAGTGTCAATGGCCGAATTGACCAAGCAGAAGAAAGAATATCAGAAGTCGAAGATCAACTCAATGAAATAAAATGAGAAACCAGGATCAAAGAAAAAAGCGCAAAAAGGAATGAGCAAAATCTCCAAGAAATGTGAAACTATGTGAAGAGAACAAACCTACGTTTGATAGGTGTACCAGAATGTGATGAAGAGAATTCATCCAAGCTGGAAAACACTCTTCGGGATATTATCCAGGAAAATTACCCCAACCTAGCAAGACAGGTCAATACTCAACTCCAGGAAATACAGAGAACACCACAAAGATATTCTGCAAGAAGAGCAACCCCAAGGCACATAATCGTCAGATTCACCAGGGTTGAAATGAAGGAGAAAATACTAAGGGCAGCCAGAGAGAAAGGTCAGGTCACCCACAAAGGGAAGCCCATCAGGCTCACAGAACATCATTTGGTAGAGATTCTACAAACCAGAAGACAGTGGGGGCCAACATTCAAAATCCTTAAAGAAAAGAACTTTCAACCCAGAATTTCATATCCAGCCAAACTGAGCTTCATAAATGAAGGAAAAATGAAATCCTTCATGAACAAGCAAGTACTCAGAGATTTTGTCACCACTAGGCCGCTTTAAAAGAGCTCCTGAAAGAGGCACTACACATAGAAAGAAACAACTAGTACCAGCAATCCTAAAAGCATACCAAATGCTAAAGAGCATCAACAAAATGAAGAATCTACATGAACACCACATCACACCTACTCCAAAATTGACCACATAATTGGAAGTAAAGCACTCCTCAGCAAATGCAAAACAACTGAAATTATAACAAACAGTCTCTCAGACCATAGTGCAATCAAGTTGAAAGTCAGAATTCACAAAATAACTCAGAACCGGACAGCTTCATGGAAACTGAACAACTGGCTCATGAATGTTGATTGGATAAACAATGAAATGAAAGCAGAAATAAAGAAGTTCTTCGAAACCAATGAAAACGAAGACACAACGTACCAGAATCTCTGGGACACATTTAAAGCAGTCTGTAGAGGAAAATATATAGCAATCAGTGCCTACATGAGAAGAGTGGAGAGATTCAAAATGGACACCCTATCGTTAAAATTGAAAGAGCTAGAGGAGCAAGATCAAAAAAGCTCAAAACCTAGCCGAAGACAAGAAATAACTAAGATCAGAGCAGAACTGAAGGAGATAGAGATAAGAAAAACCCTTCAAAAAATCAATAAATACAACAGCTGGTTTGTTGAAAAGATCAACAAAATAGACAGACCACTAGCCAGACAGATAAAAAAGAAAAGAGACAAGAACCAAGTAGATGCAATAAAAAAGGATAAAGGGGAAATCACCACAGATTCCACAGAAATTCAAATGATCATCAGAGAATACTACAAACAACTTTATGCATATAAACTAGTAAACCAGGAAGAAATGGATAAATTCCTGGACGCCTGTGTCCTCCCAAGCCTAAACCAGGAGGAAGCCGAAACTAAGAATAGACCAATAACAAGGTCTAAAGTTGAGGCAGCAATTAAGAGCCTACCACACAAAAAAAGCCCAAGTCCAGATGGGTTCACAGCCGAATTCTACCAGACAAAGATGATCTACTACCATTCCTTCTGAAACTATTTTAAATAATTCAAAAAGAGGGAACCCTTCCAAAATCATTTTATGAGACCAACATCATCCTGAAACCGAAACCCGGCAGAGACTCAACAAGAAAAAAAAACTTCAGGCCAATATCCATGATGAACATAGATGCAAAAATCTTCAATAAATTACTGGCTAACCGATTGTAACAGCACATTAAAAAACTTATCCATCATTATCAACTAGGATTCATCCCGGGGATGAAAGGCTGCTTCAACATACGCAAGTCTATAAATGTAATACACCACATAAACCTAACCAAAAACAAAAACCACATGATTATCTCAATCGATGCAGAGAAGGCATTTGACAAAATTCAACAGCCCTTTATGCTAAAAGCCCTCAATAAACTTAGTATTGATGGAACATATATCAAAGTAATAAAAGCTATTTACGACAAACCAACAGCCAATATCATAATGAATGGGCAAAAACTGGAAGCATTCCCTTTGAAATGCGGCACTAAACAAGGATGCCCTCTCTCACCACTCCTATTCAACATAGTACTAGAAGTTCTAGCCAGAGCAATCAGAGAAGAAAAAGAAATAAAGGGTATTCATATAGGAAATGTGGAAGCCAAATTGTCTCTATTTGCAGATGACATGATAGTATACCTAGAAGACCACATCACCTCAGCACAAAAGCACCTGAAACTGATAAGCAACTTCAGTAAAGTCTCAGGATATAAAATCAATGTGCAAAAATTGCAAGCATTCCTATACACCAATAAAAGACTAAAAGAGAACCAAATCAAGAATGAACTGCCATTCACAATTGCTACAAAGAAAATAAAATACCTAGGAATACAACTCACAAAGGAACGTAAGGGACCTCTTCAAGGAAAACTACAAACCATTGCTCAATGAAATAAGAGAGGACACAAACAGATGGAGAAACATTCCATGTTCGTGATTAGCAAGAATCAATATCGTGAAAATGGCTATACTGCCCAAAGTAATTTACACATTCAATGCTATCCCCATCAAACTACCATTGAATTTCTTCACAGAACTGAAAAAAACACCATGAACTTCATATGGAACCAAAAAAGAGCCCGCATAACCAAGTCAATTCTAAGCAAAAAGAACACAGCGGGAGGCATCACACTACCAGACTTCAAACTATAGTACAAGGCTACAGTAATCAAAACAGCATGGCACTGGTACCAAAACAGAGATATAGACCAATGGAACAGAACAGAGGCATTGGAGGCAACATAACATATCTACAATCATATAATCTTTGATAAACCAGACAAAAACAAGCAATGGGGAAAGGATTCCCTGTTTAATAAATGTTGTTGGGAAAACTGGCTAGCCATGTGCAGAAAGCAGAAACTGGACCCCTTTTTGACACCTTACACTAAAATTAACTCCAGATGGATTAAAGACTTAAACGTAAGACCTGACACCATAAAAACCCTAGAAGAATATCTAGGTAATACTATTCAGGACATAGGAGTAGGCAAGAACTTCATGACGAAAACCCCAAAAGCATTGGCAACAAAATCCAAAATAGACAAATTGAACCTAAACAATCTCCACAGCTTCTGCACGGCAAAATAAACAGTCACTAGGGTGAACTGGCAACCATCACAATTGGAAAAAATCTTTGCAGTTTATGCATCTGACAAAGGGCTGATATCCAGAATTTACAAAGAACTCAAACAGATTTACAGGAAAAAAACAAACAAGCCCATTCAAAAATGGGCAAAGGATATGAACAGACACTTTACAAAAGAAGACATACATGAGGCCAACAAACACATGAAAAAATGCTCATCATCATTGGTCATTAGAGAGATGCAAATCAAAACCACATTGAGATACCATCTCATGCCAGTTAGAATGGCGATCATTAAAAAATCTGGAGACACCAGATGCTGGAGAGGATGTGGAGAAATAGGAACACTCTTACACTGTTGGTGGGAGTGTAAATTAGTTCAACCATTGTGGAAGACAGTGTGGCAATTCCTCAAGGACCTAGAAATAGAAATTTCATTTGACCCAGCAATCCCATTACTGGGTATATATCCAAAGGACTATAAATCATTCTACCCTAAGGACACATGCACATGAATGTTCATTGCAGCACTGTTTACAATAGTAAACAACTGGAACCAACCCAAATTCCCAACGATGATAGACTGGACTGGGAAAATGTGGCACATATACACCATGAAATATTATGCTGCAATCAAAAATGATGAGTTTGTGTCCTTTGTAAGGACATTGATGAATTTGGAGAACATAATTCTCAGCAAATTGACACAAGAACAGAAAAACAAATACCGCATATTCTCACTCATAGGCGGGTGAGAAAAATGAGAACACATGGACACAGAGAGGGGGTCTACTACACACTGGGGTCTATTGGGGGAAAGGGGGGAGGGACAGTGGGGGGGGCTGGGGAGGGATAGCCTGGGGATAAATGCCAAGTGTGGGTGAAGGGGAGAAAGGCAGCAAAGCACACTGACATGTGTGTACCTATGCAACTATCTTGCACACTCTGCACATGTACCCCAAAACCTATAATGCAATAAAAATTTAAAAAATTAAAAAAAAAGAAGAAATTCCATTTGACCCAGCCATCCCATTACTGGGTATATATCCAAAGGAATATAAATCTTTCTACTATAAGGACACATTCACACGAATGTTCATTGCAGCACTGTTTACAGTAGCAAAGAACTGGATCCAACCCAAATGCCCATCGATGATAGACTGGACTGGGAAAGTGTGGCACATATACACCATGGAATATTATACAGCAATCAAAAATGATGAGTTTATGTTTTTTGTAAGGACATGAATGAATCTGGAAAACATCATTCTCAGCAAACTGACGCAAGAACAGAAAAGGAAATACCACATATTCTCACTCATAGGCGGGTGAGAAAAATGAGAACACATGGACACAGGGAGGAGGGCACTACACACTTGGGTCTGTTGCGGGGAATAGGGGAGGGACACTGAGGGGGAGCTGTGGAGGGATGGCCTGCGGAGAAATGCCAAATGTGGGTTAAGGGGAGGAAACACACTGCCATGTGTGTACCTATGCATCTATCTTGCACGTTCTGCACATGTACCCCAAAACCTAAAATGCAATAAAAATTTTAAAAAAAGGAATATTAACAGAGACATTTATGATTTGAACTCAGACCTTGAACAAGTAAACTCAGTGAATATTTATAGAATACTTCACCCCAGGTCCACAGAACATACATTTTTTTTAGTATCACATTACACCTATTTTGAAAGTGACAACATTAAATATACACATATGTATATGTATATATATACATACATATATATATACATACACACACACACACACACACACATATATATATATATATAGAGAGAGAGAGAGAGAGATAAAGAGAGAGAGAGAGACAGTGCATACATTTATGCACAATACGTAATACTTGATAATAAGTGACTGTGATACTGGTTTATGTATTTGCTATACATTTTTTTCATTATTTTAGAGTACACTCCTTCTAATTAAAAACAAACAACAAATGAAAGTTAAATGTGAAATAGCCTCAGGCAGGACCTTCAGGAGGTTTCCAGAAAAAGGTATTGTTATCCTGGAGAGGACAGCTCCATGCATGATATTGCCCCTAAAGACCTTCCAGAAGGACAAGATGTGGAAGTGGAAAAGAGTGATACTGATGATCTGAACTCTGTAGGCCTAGGCTAATGTGTGTGTTTATATCTAGTTTTTAACAAGAGTTTAAAAAGTTTTTAAAAAATTGAAAAAAGGTTATTGAATAAAGATATAGAGAATAATTTAAACTGTCTTATTTATAAAAGAGTCAATATGTTGCCTTTCTTTTTTTGAGACAGAGTTTCACTGTTGTCACCCAGGCTGGACTACAATGGTGCAATCTTGGCTCACTGCAACCTCCGCCTCCAAGGTTCAAGCAATTCTCCTGCCTCAGACTCCCAAGGAGCTGAGATTACAGTAAAAATTAAAAGGTAAAAAAGTTACAGTAACCAACTAGCACAGTGTCTCACACCTGTAATCTCAACGCTTTGAGAGACCAAGGAGGGAGGATCACTTGAACTCTAAAGTTGGAGACCAGCCTGGGTAACACAGCAAAACTCCATCTCTACAGAAACAAACAAACAAACAAAAATTAGCTGGGCATGGTTGTGTACCTGTGGTCCCAGCTACTTGGGAGGCTGAGATAAGAGAATTGCTTGAGCCTGGGGGAGGTCAAGAGACTGTAGTGAACCATGATTATGCCACGGCACTCCAGCATAGGTGACAGAGTAAGACCCTGTCTCCAAAAAAAGTTACAATAACCTGAAGTTAATTTATTATTGAAGCAAGTAAAGTGTTTTTTTAAACATAAATTGTGTCATCTATGAGCACATTGTTCCTCAAGTTTACAGTGGTGTGTAGAGGCAAGATCCCATTCAAGTTTGATTTTTGGCTGAGACATTCACTCATCACTCACTTACTCACTGACTCACCCAGAGCAACTTCCAGTTCTACAAGCTTCATTCAGGTGGAGCTATACAGGTGTTTCTTATTAAAAATATTTTATACCTTATTTTTATTGTACCTTTTGTGTTATTAATAGATACACAATTTAGATACATATTTGTTTTCAGATATACAAATGCTTACCATAATATTACTGTTGCCTGAAGTGTTCAGTACAGTAACATGCTGTACAGTTTTGTAGCCCAGGAGCAATAAGCTATACCATATAGCCTAGGTGTGTAGGAGGTTGTGAGATCTACTGTGAGTACACACTATGATGTTCACAAAAGGACAAAATAGCTTAACCACATATTTCTCAAAACATATCCCTGTCGATGACTGGTATTTATATACATTTATATATGTGTATATATCTATGCATATATACACACATATGTGTGTGTATGTCTGTATACTACATATATATATGTTGTGTGTAATTATATATTTAATTTGGTTTGTATAAATTGAGTCAAACAATTTTCACCTATTGTTTTTGGTGGATATGTCTTTCTAGTATCTTTAAAAAAAAAAAACAGTCAGAGGAAGATTCAAGATGGCCGTTTAGGAACAGGTCAGGATTGCAGCTCCCAGTGACAGTGCAGAGGGTGAGTGGACATCACATTTCCAGGTGGATTTTTATTGCCCATAGACCAGGAGATTCCCAGGTGGAGAAGTCCCATGGGTCACCAGTGCAGATGTTTTGGCCAGCACGGCTGCTTTGCCCAGCGCAGCTGCTTTATTGGTGCCCCAGTGCAGCAGTTCTCCACACAAAATACACTGGTCCAGGTGCCCTTTTAGCTGGCGACTCAAGCCCGGGAAAGTTGCTCATTCATCTGACTAAAAAGGGACTGAACAGGGAGTCAGGCCGGGAGATTCCTGGGCAAAAAAGTCGCCGCAAATTTTAGTGCCACTGTTTAAGCTGGCGCAGTGAGTTGCTGCATGGGAAATCACAGAGATCCTGGCACCTTTTCAACAGGCAACTGGAACACCTGGGAGAGAGTCGACTGTTCAACTAAAAAAAAAAGGCTCTGAGGCAGGGAGCCAGGTGATCAGGCTTGACTGGTCCCACCCCCACAAGAGAACAGCAATCAGAAACTCTCTGGGTTGAGAGTTTCACAGCAAGTTCAGCTGAACCTGAAACGGTCCACCTCTGTGGGGGAGGGGTGTCCACCATTACCAAGGCACTCCACCACTATGGAGGTAGTCCGCCATTGCTGAGGCAGCCTGCCATTGCCAAGGTAACCCGCCCTTGCCAAGGCAACTGCCATTACAAAGAGAGTCCACCAATACAGAGGTTGGCCCCCATTGCCGAGGCAGTTCTAACTACCCCCATATAAACAGGACTGCAGGGAAGTTCATGTGGCAGCTGGAAACCCTTCTCCTCCTGCTCCTCCTCCTCCTCCTCCCCCTGCCCCCAGATCACATGATATCAAGGTCAACTTCATTCCTATCCTATGCTATTTGAGACCTCTCCTAGAATAAATAAAGCATCCTTATAATAAATGGCTTCATTTGCTTTTGCTAGTTTGGTTTCTAGCACCTGTAACCAAGAGTCCCAACCATCCCATGCCACCCTGATGCACTGCCACCACCCCCTCTGGCCTGCTCAACAGTGACCTCTTCCCTGTCCCCAGAGCCTCAGGATGGAAAGCTGAGGAGGGCTCACCCTGGGACCTGGCTGCAGCTGCTCCTGAGGCCTGCCTGCTCTCCTTCCACCAAAGCTACAGCATCTGTCTGTGCAGCAGAAACAGTTCTGGAACAAGGCACTGTGCACCCACAAATTTCCTTCCAAATACTTATTCAGTAAAGTACAGGAATCAGGAAGTATAGCATCACCCCGTATGTAAAGGTCATGAAATGATTATCCAATCCTCAAGAGATTCCAGGGTTTCTGTCCCTCTCTATCCATGGCCACACATAGCCTCTGACCTTCCTCAACCTCCAACTGGGGCCTGGGGACTGGGACTGCCCGGGGAGCACCTTTCTACCCTCTCACCTGACTTCTGGCCTCTGACTCCTGGCTGGCTGAGCTATGCAGGCCTCCAGGGCTGGGGTGAGCCCCTGCTGCCTCTGATGTCAGCCTGTCCCTCTCCAGAAGGCTTCTGTTCCTCCAGCCCTCTCCCCCCATGCTCTTTGCTTCCCACATTCACTTACCCTGGGTGCCCCAAGCTGTTAAGACAAAGAGCTTGATCCCAGCACACCAGGAGACAAAGGAGACACACAGAGCCAGAAAATCCCCCCAGAGCCTCTGCTTCTGACCTCTGGAGCCAACCTAGCCCCACAGCGCCCAGGGTCTCAGTGGCAGACAGTGTGGCTGTGGTCACGCATGCCCTGCTTGCTAAGGGAGCTGGCCCTGTGCAATGAGGCCTCCCTGGCCTCCACTGATGGTGCAAATCCCATAGCAGGAATCATTAGAGCTGGAATCTCCACATCCATGGGACTGAGCGGCCTGCGGGAGGCTCCACCCTTCATAACAAGATGCAAAGAAAGAAGGTGGGAGCACAGGCGCTGTGGGCAGTCATGGAACATCTCCGGCCACACTCCCATATCTGACAGTCCAGGTCTGGGTGCCAGAGAGGCGCTCAGAACACCAAATGTGAGTGACCCAGGTGCTGGCCAGAGGGCTTATGCAGCTCAGGGTTACAGGCCTCAGGGTGGGACACTTCAGGCTGGCACCCTCAGAGTCCATGGGGAGCAGTGGAGCTGCAGGTGGAGATGGGAGCACATGTAGGGGAGCCATGGAAGAGTCGCCAGAGAAGCAGCCTTTGGTGGGTTTTCCTGCTCACTGCCATGAACAAGGGCTTGAACATGTGGCCAGGGAGCCTGTAGCTTATCTGGAACCACCGACCTCCTGTTTTCAATATTACTCACAGCTAGGAATGGTTTTTACATGTTAAATAGTGGGGAAAAAATCAAAAGAGGAAAAATATTTCATGACACATGGAAGTTACATGAAAGTCAAACTTTGGGGCTGGTAAATCTGCTTTTCTGGGAGCAGGGTTTTCCACTGGCAGAGCAGCTTATTCCACAAAGCAGAGTGGAGGGGCCACACAGAGACCCTTATGGCCAGCAAACTTCCAGTGTTAATTCTCAGGAATTTGAAGAAAACATTTGTTGACCTTTGCTGAAAACAATCAAGACCCATTAAAGATTTCTCACCTTAGAAGCTCAAGAAGAAACAGTGATGTGGAATGGGGCTTCACAGAGAAGAACTCACCACTTCCCCCCAGGAGGTATGATCAGGCCTGTCCTGGGGGTCATTTTCTAAGTCTCTGCCTATCCTTGAACATTTCTGTTGGGCTCCAGGGATTTCCATCTATGCTTGTGCTCTGTCTCTGCTGTCTGTCTGTCTTCTGTTTCATTTCTTATCTTTTTCTTGGCTTTGTGCATAACTTATGATCATAACCCACATTTTTACATATGACTCATATCAGGAAAAATTTAATATGGTCAGAAAGGTGACCGTGTATTCTTTCACTGTAACAGAATGTGCTGAACACTTCCAATTTGTCTTGTCTGGGCTGTTCTGCACCTCAGTAGAGACAGACATTTTCCTGGAGAAGGCTGGTGATGATGCCACCACGGATTCTTGCATGGAGATGCCCCTGAAATGTAGAGCCATATAAATGCAATTGATCCCTGCCCTCCAGAAAGATGGTCACAGGCATGACACTGTTGTCCTACAAGATACACTTTTGTTTCTGGCAGCAAATTCATTTCCACATTCCTGATTGTATACACAGTATCTCCCTCAGGGTCTCATTGAAACTGGTTTCTATATTACTGGTTCCTTGTTAACTAAGAGGTTAAATAAAATCTTTGGCATGAATTTATTTTATATTCACACTTAAAATTTTTGGCTTTTTAAAAGATTCATGAATATCCATGACCTCAGGTGATGATATAATCCTTACAGACTCAAGAATGTCGGAGCAGCTGTTCTGTGGACCAGACAGAGCAGTGAGGAGGCCCAGGAGTGCCACACCTGGGCATTGGCCTTGGGAAGTGCTCCTTCCTCCCTGACATAGATGCAGCCAAGGCTACCTCAGAACCCCACTGACTTGGTATCAGATCTCTTGTAGCTTCTGGTGCAAATGGACGATAGAGTGCTCTAAAGTTAAATTCAAAAAAACCTGTTTCTCAATTCTCCTTAACTTGCTCACATACTGAGTCTTGTGAATCATATTTTACTTGATGCAAAATTGTTCTGGAGTCAGTGAAAACTTCTTACAAGCATGCATGCTAATTTGTTTTACATCAGCACCAAATTCATGAAATACTTTTAAAATTACATAAAACAAGACAAATGCTAGATAGAAGTGCATTATGAGCACAGCCCTTTCCCTGACCCCCAGAGGACTTTTGATACTTTTTAAAACCCAGTGCTCAAATCATTACACCATTTCAGTTGTCATACCCTGTTTTTTGCCAGCTAAAACTAACCTTCCTTTCCCTGACTAAACGCTGTTCAGGCTTTATGTTAGGCTTTTTAAGCTGAGCAGACTCCATCTTGGCTTCCGCATTTTAGTAACCTTCTCTGCATCAAGTATGCAATTATAGTATAAAGCAAGGTCAGAATGTCTCTGGGCACCCAGGAATGCCTTTGTTGACAAGAGGCCAAGTAAAGTGGTATCAGCAGAGCCTGGAAACACAGCTGCAGTGAGCACAAAGAGCTCGCCTTATGATAGGTTGTATGTCTTTCATGATAGTTGTACTCCTCACACCTGGCACTGTTTTATTTCTTAGTATCAGTTTTTCTTTTTAACTTTTTGCTTACTCTACCTTTGTGAAAACTTTGTTTCGGCTAGGCTCCCCACTTCCTCTTAAAACTAGTGTATAAAAGACCACCTAACTTCTTCTTCATGGCCGAGAGAATTTTAGGCATTAGCCACTCTCGGTCGCTGGCTTAATAAAGGACTCATAATTCATTCTCAGAGTGTGGTGCATTCCTTGACTCGCTTGGGTACAACACAATTTGGCTTAAGCCAGTCTAGCTGGTCAGGCTCTCTTGGTAAATATCTGAAGGCCCCAGTGGTTAGCAGTAGGTGGGAGCTGTGGTCCCCTTCTCATGAGTGACAAGGGGAATGGTGCAATAAGACAAGTCTGGGACCAAATTTTTTTTTTTTTTGAGACGGAGTTTCGCTCTTGTTACCCAGGCTGGAGTGCAATGGCGCGATCTCGGCTCACTGCAACCTCAGCCTCCTGCGTTCAGGCAATTCTCCTGCCTCAGCCTCCCAAGTAGCTGGGATTACAGGTGTGCGCCACCATGCCCAGCTAATTTTTTGTATCTTTAGTAGAGACGGGGTTTCACCATGTTGACCAGGATGGTCTCGATCTGTTGACCTCGTGATCCACCCGCCTCGGCCTCCCAAAGTGCTGGGATTACAGGCTTAAGCCACCGCGCCTGGCCTCCTGGGACCAAATTTTGCTAAATGTTTCCAAGTATGCACAAAATCCTGTTCTTGTGGCCAGAAGTAGCTCCACTGTCAGCCTTCAGAAATTCTCAAAAGCACTTTGCCTGAAAACTTGACTCTGAGATCACTGCAGTGACCTTCTGGCAGCAGGCATCAAACGCACACGAGTCAAGCCTACGAATCCTGCCTGCAGCGCAGGGGAGAGGCGGGCAGGGCTCACAATTCCGGACCCCGAGGAATGCGCTAAAGGTATCAGGATGCTGGGTTTTTGGAACTCCAGCTGTATCCAGGGATTGGCCGGGACTGAGTTACTGAGGCTCCAGATAAGGTCTTCAGGACTCAGACCTTAGTTACAGATTAAAAGAAGTGGATCACTTATGTCTTTAGACGAATGCATACTTACATGTAGACATGTAGCTTAGAAGGTATATAAGCTCTGAAAAACTGCAATTTTCAGTTGGTCTTGCAATAATTTCTAGGCCTTCTCCCTGTAACCAGTTGCAGAAATAAACACTCTCTTCCTCCCCAGTTCATCTGCATCTTGTTATTGGGCTGTGAGAAACAGTAGCCTCACCCTCAGTTTGGTGTGGAAACAAAGGAGCCTCATATTTGCATTTTGCACTGAGCTGTGCAAGTTCCGTAGCTGGTCCTGCTAACTACTGTCCCAGCCCAGGATCTCTGAGCTGACGCCTTCCACAGTGGCTCCTCACCACCACCTGCCTGGAGCTCTGGGCTGCATACCTAGAGCCAGGAGACTCTGGGATCTCATCAGGAGCTCATATGGCACAGTGAATGGTGGCTGGGACCACCCAGTAAAGTCTAAGGCAGTCACAGGTGAGGGGCAGGTGCTGGCTGAGTAGAGGCCCTGAAAGGAAAACTGTATGGCTGGCTCCCATTTTCCCTCCAGACCCAGTGTCCCGCTCCCACTTCCCCAAGTGGCACCTGTCCTGTACCGCCACCCTCTTTCTTAAATTTACATTCTCAGTCTTCGGCATGTACCATACAAGGGAAGACCATGGGTAACATAATAAACAGAAAAATAAATAAATTAAGCTGCCTGCTTCTCCAGTGCTCATGGCAGGTGCCTGAGTGATTCCAGTGGCAAGACATATAAGTTAGACTTCCATGTGGGTTTAACGTGGCAGCCTATTTGGTGTTTCTTCCTTTTATTTGTTGCATTATTAGAAAAGTCAGAATTAAACAGTTTCCTCCTCTCGATGTGTCTTTGGAGGACCAAGCACTTCAGGCTTCAGGGAAGGCTCCCCTGCTTGTGTCCAGAGGTCTGGGCTGGCTGCACCATCATGGCTGGTGGTGAAGGGGGAGCAGAGTGTTTCCTTTGGATGGAGCAATAAGGAAGATAAAGCAGAAAACTTGAGGGGGTGGGGAAGAGGGCATGGGGAGAGGTTTTCAGAAGAAGCTATGGAAGCCGAAGCTGATCTGGGGAACTCTGCCCGCTGTACTGGGAAGATCCTGGGCCTTGGCTTGCCTGCTGGGGTATGAAAACAAATCACAAGGCAACAAAACAAAAAAAGCAAGGCTGGGGTGCTGCTTCCATTTCACAGGAAGAGGCCACAGAGAAACCATGGCCCAGGGGCTCCATGTGAGAGTCACCTCCAGCACAAGGGTGGCTTTGCACACACCCACCCTACCCCAGCCCCCAAGACTCCCATCCAGTAGAGAGAGAGAGCTGGACTGCAGCAGCCCCTTGGGCAGCACTGGCCCTCCCTGCTTAACTGGGATGTGCCCAGCTTCTCTCAGAAGCCGGCCCACCCTGGGCTGACCTGCAGGGCCATTCTGAAGTGAGCATCCTGCTGCTGAAACAAGCGGTTCCCTGTCCTCAATATAAAGAGAAAACCTAAAATGCTAAGTAATCAGCATTGAGACCACAGGGCTGTGAATGGCAGCTACCCTGTCAAAATCATTCAAAGCAAGCAGCTGCAGAGAATCCTCCCTGAAAGAAACCATGAGAAAACCATGGCAGCAAAGCCTTACCACCCTGAATGGCACCGTCAAAATGCACCTGTTGTTTTTTAACTTGAATGAATCAGAATTGGCCTCTGCAGCTGCCTCTCAATTACCATCTGGATGGAACCAGGCGTCTGTGCTCTCCTGAGAAGTGGCCACGTGGCTGGTGGTGGGGCCAGGAGCTGGAAGCAGCAGGAGGAAGCCCGAGGCTCTTAGCCTGGTGAGGACATCAGGACATTGGACACCTCTGCCCTGATGGGGATCACTTCCCAAGCCAGTCACCATGTATGGCTATATTTGTGCCTTACAGCTGTTCCAACAAATCCCCACAAATGAGGGTGGGGAGCTCCAGCAGCACAGTTACCATCCAAAAGCTCCAGAGAGCCAATGCCTGGCCTGGGCATTGCTGGACTAAAATCAGGGTCTCAGCAAAGCTGTGTCCTTTCCAAGGCTCCAGGGCGCATCCACTGCCTCGCCCTCTGTGGCTGTGGTGAACACTGCCTTCCCTGGCCAGGGACTCCTAAGAGGCTTCTTTGCCCTCTGCGGCTGTGGTGGGCACCTGCCTTCCCTGGTTAGCAGCTCCTAAGCCATCTTGGAACCAGCAGTGCAGCACCTCCACTGGCCCTGGCTCCTCTCCTGCCTCCCTCTTCCTGTTCCCAGGCCTGTTAGGACATCAGCTGTGCCTGGGTAACTGGGGGGCTCTCCCCACATGCAGGTCAGCAGTGAGCAGCATAACTCTCCTTAGTCATGTAACCCTCACACCCCCAGGCCCTGGGGCATCCGATGGGGACATCTTTGGGGCATTCTGCCTGCATGTCAGGGCCTTGCATATAGAGATGCTCGGGAAATAGTCCTCTACAAGATGATCTGCAGAGCTGTGCAGATGAGGATGAAGGCTCAGAGGAGCAACGTGCTGGCTGGAGACTACAGCATTCACGTGAGACCACTAGGACTGGCCCAGAAATAACAAGCTTATGTTCTCATCAACTGCATGAGGCCTCTTCAGGGAGAAGTGAACCCAGGTGAAGAAAACGTGTCACTTTCTGATTGGGTGGTTATTCTGTCCACAAAATAATTGCTACCAACGTACAGGTTTCAAAGTCAGGATAGGATGGGGCATTCCCACTTCACTCTCTCCTCTGCTCCAGATACATGGCAGGCACTGGAAAACCATGAAGGATGCAGCCTGGTCTCCATGAGTGAGAAGCACAGTGCCGTGAATGGCCAAAGATGCTGCTGTGGACCCCAGGCCTGCGCATGGTCAGTGGGGCTGCAGGCTGCTCCTGAATGGCAGAGACTGAAACTGCCCACATGAGATGGAGAAATCTGCCCCCCACCTCAGGTGCCCAGCATGAAGGGCCCTTACCCCACCAATAAAGCTGCCAGATCTCCATGAGGGCTTCAGCACTCTGAACCCACAAGCCAGGCTAGGCAGGAGGCCCTGAAGCTCCCAGAGGTCAGCAGTGAGCTAAACCCCTGCCAAGCATGGCTCCATCCGCGAGACACCCGGTGCTCCAGTGGGACAGAAACCCAACCACTGTTGTGAGTCAGGGCTCACTTGCCTTTAGACATGCAAAAACCACAAAGCTGCTAGAAAGAAGTGCAGGGGGAACAGAGGGAGGGTGAGAAAGAAAAACAGACTAGCGACAAAACCAAACACAGTGACACTCGTCCTGCTGACAATGAGACTGCAAACAATAAGATTCCAGCTCAGAGGAAACCAGATGCTGGGACTCTAAGCCAGCGCACCCTTCACAGAATCCTGGCACCCGCCACTGAAACAGAAAAGTGGGTGAACTATTCTGAACCTATTTCAAATCCATGGCTGAGCTGGCATGGTGGCAATGACTGGACAGACACAGAAAGGGAGGTGAAAACAGAGCCTGGGTGCACCCCCACACCAGTGCTCACACCTCAGGACGTGCCTGAGGTGAAATAAGAGTGAAATAAACCTATCACTCAGAAGGGGACAGACAGAAAACTTACCCATCCTGGAATTATATAAAAGGAAAAAAGCAATCTCATCTTTTAGTCATAATGGGAAATGGCTTCTCAAACAGATTTGTGATTAGTGAGGCTACCTATGGACCCCAAAAATCTCTGGATATATTTTAAAGTAGTTCCAGGTATACATGGCCCAAGTAACCTCAAAAGTTGAAAGAGAGAAAAAGGAATATGGAGGAAGAGGAATAAGAAGTGAAGGAAAGAAGGAGGAAGGGGAGGGAAGGGAAAAAGGGGAGGAGATGAAAGGAAGGGGAAGAAGGAAAGGGAAGGGGAGAAGAGAGAGAGCAGGGGAGGGGAGGACATGGGGAGAGGGAAGGGAAGTGAGTAACAGAGAAAAAGTTCTCTCAGTTTCAACCCAGGTCTCAAAGAACTCCCAATTCACAAGAAGGTGAGTTCACCACACAATATATACAAGGAATACAAGTGCCATGAGTATGAGTGAATGGAAAAGACAGAAAAGCAAAAATAGACTCAGTATGACTGAAACACCAGACATATAACACTAGTACTGAAAACACCAGACATATAACATTAATATAATATTAACATTTTAACATGTTTTAAAAATTGGAAGGAAGTTTCAAAAGGAAAATTAAATGTATTAGTAAGAAACAAGATATTTAAAAAATAAAACTTTTGGGAAAATATGCATGAAATAGCAGCAGACTAAACAGAGTTTGAGGAAAATTGGTAAGAGGTGTCAGAAGAGGTGATCAGGGATGCAGTCCAGAGAGACAAAGCAAAGGAAAAATGAAAGTTATGGGAAATATTAAGACATGAAAGATAAGGCAAATTAGGTCTGACATTAATCTGTTTGAATTTCAAAAGGGAGTAGAGAGAAAAATGAGAAAGAGGCAATATTTAAAGAGATAACAGCTAATAATATTCCAAAATTTGAAAAGACACCAAACTTCAGATCCTAAAATACCCCCACCCTCAACTTCCAAGCAGGATGAATAGTACAATATCCATACCAAATGTATCATTGTGAAACTAAAAAACATCAAAGACAATGAAAACAGTCTAAAAAGCATCTAGAAATGGCTGGGGGTGGCGGGGGGAGGGGGGTCGTTGCTTACAAAAGAAAAACAGATTTAACTGCTGACTTCTCAACAGCAAAATGCAAGTTAAGATAGTTGAATATCTTCAAAGTTCTGAGACAAATAGCTTTCAACCTAGAATTTTATGCCAATGCTGGAAGTCTCTAGAATGAAGATAAAACAAAGATATTTCAGGAAGATAAAACTAAGTTTGTCACCATGCAGATTAGCTTTCTGCAGCACAAACCACCTGAGCTTCATGGTGTAAACCCTCATGCTCCTGAGAGTTCACTGGGCTGTGGACAGAGGGGCCAGGCTGATGGCTGCTTTCCACTGCACCTGCAGTCAGGCAGCATCCAGTCAGCTGTTGGGTGGCCCAGGTTGGCCCCTTTCCATACCTGCTGCTGCTTGGGACCTGAAATCTCCTGCTCAGGCTCATGTACAAGGTGGCCCAGGGTCCAAAGCAGGCAGGAGATCAAGGGCCTCCCTCCACCACCACCACAGGCAAGCATCTCACATACATCTGCTGGTATCCCCTTTCCAAGCCAGCTCCAAGGGGTGGAGAAGCAGGCTTTGTAGGGGGAGAATGTATGGACAGTTTTACAGCCTACCACACCCCAAAGACCCCAAGCAAAGGAAATTCTAAAGAATGCTGTTTGGGCAGAAGGGAAGGACCTCAGATGGAAGGCCCATGATGCAAGAAGAATGAAGATGGTGGGAACTCATGGCATGGAAACAAACATTGGCTCATTAAAAACAATGCTTGCTCTAAGGGAGTTGCTGGAGAAAGAATACTGGACAGAGATGCATGAGGTTCAGAAATAGATAATCAGAATTTCAGCACAGAAAGATGCACAGTTCTGTTCAAAAAGAAGGACAAAAGCATTGGCTCTCTGGAATTAGATAAATTATAAATTATATATATATATATATATATATATATATATATATATATATATATATATATATATATACACATATAAATACATATATCTAGGGCATTTGCTAAGAATAGGCATTTAATATCTACCCTCCAAATGAGTAGAGAGAAAAAGGGGGAAAAGAGAAAGAGCACTTGTGGAGAAGCAAAGCATTTTAACCACTGTGTGACCCTTGGTGAGTGAGGCTGCAACTCCAGACAGCAGGACCTTCTTCCCGAATGGCCTCAGTAGCCCAACTCCTCAGAGTGCAAAGAGGAGGGAAGGGAACTTGTCCTGGGGCTGGCCAGAGTGCACGCACAGCAAGCGGGGACAGATGAAGCTCTCTTCAAAAAGAGGCAAAAGACAGCACACAAAACCATCAATCTGAACATAAATGTTAGAGAACTATCTGATAAACAGTTAAAATCCCACAATCTTAGCCATAGTTTTTCACATTTCAATTTCTCTGAAGTCTGGACACATCTTTCCATAAACGACATGACCTTGTTTAATTTGGTAGATTGTTTCTTTCTAAAGAGCATAGAAGTGGCTGATGCATCATACAAGCAATGGAACAGAAAAGAAAATACCGCATATTCTCACTCATAGGCGGGTGAGAAAAATGAGAACACATGGACACAGGGAGGGGGTCTACTACACACTGGGGTCTATTGGGGGGAATGGGAGAGGGACAGTGGGGGGAGCTGGGGAGGGATATCCTGGGGAGAAATGCCAAGTGTGGGTGAAGGAGAGGAAGGCAGCAAAACACACTGCCCTGTGTGTACCTATGCAACTATCTTGCACGTTCTGCACATGTACCCCAAAACCTATAATGCAATAAAAATTAAAAAAAAAAAGAAAATTATTGCAATAGGCCAATACTGCATCCATTCCCAGGTACAGGGATCCTCCAGGTTCCCACTGCCTACTAGGGATCACCAGTCCTGGAGGCTGATGCTGGTGATAGATGGGGGCTCTCCAGAGGCTACCTCCCTCCACAGCCCTGCATAGCTTCCTGCCAACCGGCCCCTGTCCCCTTGACCTATATTTACCACCCTTGTCTACCCTTGATGACTCTAGACCACCCTTGGCCACCCTTGACCATTACTGAAAACTTATCCCAGTCCTAAGATTGGGCTGGTTTAATTTCATTTTTGAAGTCAGTTCAATGTTACATGCATTTATTGAGTGATTCCTGTGTCCCTCCCATGTTAATCCTGCTCAGAGCACAGGGTCAGCCACTGGAGTTGAAGCAAGCAGAGGAGACCTTTGGCCAAGGACAGTCTCTCCACAGAAGGTAAGGCTCAGGTGAGAGCCCGTCCATACTTTCCTGCTGCTTAATACACTGAGGGGCTCACCTTTGCACAGGAGATAAGAATATGTAATGCTCCGTGCATATGTAATGATCCGTGCATATGTACTGACCTGTGCATATGTAATAATCTGTGCATATGTACTGACCTGTGCATATGTAATGACCTGTGCATATGTACTGACCTATTCATATGTAATAATCTGTGCATATGTAATGCTCTGTGCATATGTACTGACCTGTGCATATGTGATGCTCCGTGCATATGTAATGATCCGTGCATATGTACTGACCTGTGCATATGTAATAATCTGTGCATATGTACCGACCTGTGCATATGTAATGACCTGTGCATATGTACTGACCTGTGCATATGTAATGATCCATGCATATGTACTGACCTGTGCATATGTACTGACCTGTGCATGTGTAATGTTCTGTGCATATGTACATGACACATGATATATAAGTAAGTGAGCTCAGTCCCACCTCCTCTACAGCCTCTCCCTAGAGGCCATCATCAGAGCCTCAGGGTATATATATATTCATATAAAAACCTACTCTGGTAATATTATTTGATGCTAGAGGAAGTCTCTCTGGTGAAAAAGTGAAACCTTTTACCGGCTGGTTTGCAATGTGTTTCAAGTTGATTGCTGTCATCTGACGCAGCAAGTTCATCAGACACATTTCATTTCACTAAGTAAATGGATATTGGCGACTTTGTCTCACCCCAATAACAAATGCACTGGAGGCCTGACAAGCCTACTCCTGCGCAGTTCTGTCCTGGCTTCCATAAAACGCCCTGGAAGAGGCCACGTCTTCCTCGGGGTGGACTGGAGGGCCCAAAGTGCTGACTCATGCTCTGGAACCTGTGTAAAGTGGTTTGTTTTTTGTGCACAAAAATGAGAGAGAAAAAATGATTTTTTAATATTAATGAAACTGTTGCCATAACATCTACAGTGCTGGGGCCAGGGATATGAGGACCAGCAGCTCCTGGAAAGGCAGCTGGCATCCACAGGCTCCCAGAGGCACCATTCTTACTTTCTTCTGTTACTGCTAATGCAGTCCATCTGCCACTTATTTGGAGGGATAATTCTCTCCTCCATATGATCATGGGCTCTGCATTGCTTTGGGTCTTAAATGTTAGAATTTGATTCCCATAATCATTGTTTTCTCTTTCCATCCCTCATCACCAGGCTGGCAAGGCCAGCTCCCTGCCCTCTGGAGCTCACAGGGAGAAGAGAGGTCACCATGAGGTGGAGGCTGAGCCGTGGAAGCCAGTTGTGAACACAGACGGACTCATGACAGCCCAAGGAACAGGCTGTCCCAAGGGAGGCTTTTTAAGAAAGAGACATTTGTTATGGATTTTAATAGAGAAGGTGGCCAAGCCAAGAACTCATTGTCTAAAAGACATGCAGGGAGAAGAGGCCTGTGCTTCTGAAAAGTGGTAAATGAGGAACTGGGTGAGGCAGGATGGGGAAGGGGGAATGGGGGCAGTAAAAGGGTAGAGCCTCAGCTGCCAGACTCACGAGTGCAAAGCCCACCCTTCCACCTGCCCTGCCCAGAGGGGAAGCCAGCAGAGGGCTCCTGGCCCAGGGAAGGGCTGCCAGCCTCTGGGGTGACACAGGGACCAGGGTAGGAGTGCAGCAAACAGCAGACACCAGGGTCCAGGGGAGCACAGAAGTGGGATGGGGGTGAGAGGGGTGGGGTTGGGAGGAGTAGGGTGGGGAGTGGAGGGAAGGGGTGGAGTGGGGAGACAAAGGGCAGAGAGGGGAGTCGGGGTGTGAAGGAGGGTCTGGGCTCCCAACCACCCTTCACAGGTAGCTCCTTGGCAGGGTCTGAAGCACCTGGAGCTGGTGTGGAGGGTGCAGTCTGTAGGGGGCTGAGGTTTATCAGGTCCCAAGGCCTCAAGGGCCACTGAGTTAGAGGCCATCCAGCTTCTCCCTGGAGCTGGGCCTGGGGCTTCTGGAAGTCTGGAGGGTCCTAGGTCCCACTTACCCAGGACCTGGCCTCGGCCACAAGCTGTGGGTTCCCTGGCTCCCTCCAGCTGCTGGTAATCCCAGGAGCTGGTGACAGTTCAGGGCAGTCACCACCTTGCTATGGAACTGAGCAGAGCTGGCCCCGCCTGGATGTCACCTGGGCTTGGCACTCATCTGGAAATCCCACTTTAAGTGACTTGAGGGATGGGGGTATGGAGGGAAAGCTGTAACCCTGGCTGGACCAGGCTGTAATTTCTGCCCCTGGGCTCCCTCCCAGGCTCTGCAATGGAGCAGGTGTAACCTGAGGGGTTGTGCAGCCCCAGGTGGCACCCCCAGGCCCCTGGAGAGTTCAGCTGCAGAAAACAGAAGCATGAACCCAGAGCCGTGGGGACAGAGGCCTGCAGCCCGGGTACTGTGACATGGACAGTGCTCAGGACAGCTGGGAAAGCCCACGTGTGTCTCAGGAAGGCTGTTTCCAGGCTGAGATCCTGACCCTAAGGGCACAGGCATGAGCAGGACACAGGTGCTCACATGCTCCCTCTGCAGGGATGCAGGCCCAACCCTGGGATGGATGTGGTGACAGGTGCAGTGACAGGTGTGGTGACAGGCATGTTTCTAAAGTGGCATGAGAGCTGGCGCCGGTCTGGACCTGGTGAGGCCTGAGAGCAGGGCATCCACTGGGCCAGAGCCACTGGTGTCATCCGAGCCAGAACCACAGTGGGTGAGGCAGCAGGTGGGTTAGCAGCCAGCTCAGTGTCCTGCTCCCTCCTCAGTGCTCACCCTGCAGGCTGGAAATGGTGCCCAGAAGGAACCTGCTGGGTCAGACAAGCCCAGAAGGAAGGACAGCAAGGGGTGGGATGGCAGCTTTGGGGAAGATGCAGCTGGATGCACAGAGCCTGGCCCCTCAGGACAGAGAGGACATGGATGGACCCGCCAGTAACTATCAGGCCTCACAAAGGTCCCCAACCAAGCAAGGGCCACACCAGCCATCAAAACAGCAGTGGGTAGGGGGGAAAGGGGCTGACAGGAGGCCAGGCTGCCTGCCCAAACCTGGCCAGCTCCCAGGCCTGAGTGAATGAGGCTGGGTCTAAGTGACAGGTGTGGAGGGCACAGGGCTGAGTGGGCTTGCTCAGGGCCTCGGCACTGCAGGTGCTCACCAGAGGCACCCACACAGCTCTGGACACCACAAAACCGCTTTGTGCAAAGCCAAGGCCTTTGAAACCCCAACTCACTCCCTCAGCAGAAGACTCGCTTGTGAAAACTAGATTGGCAAAATATCAGAAAGGAGCTGTGGCATGATTTTCTTTTAGTGTGTGATTTCAGGGCAATTATTTTATACAGCTGTCAAGTAAAGTGACTACTGTGTTAGGCAGGAAGAGAGGGGCTGTTACAGGGAGGTGCCCTTGGTCCAGCCTCAGCCCCAGCAAGAGGGAGGGCATTAGCCTGAGAGTGGTCAAGCAGCAGAAGCCACCATTTCCCCAGAGGACCCACAACCCCTGATAGGAGGACCCACGTCTGCAGTTTAAGCAGATGCCCCATATTAAGTGCCAAGGCTGAACTTTAAACAGCCTCAAGAACAGCACAGTGAAGTTTCGTGGTGACACGATGTGAAGATTCTGGCATGTGGAAATAAAATCCATCTTGTTACTGTAAGGATCAAACCTGACTTTTAAAAATCACCTTCACATGTTTGTTCATGCTAAGACAGAAGTCTTCAAATGCTTTCAACCTGCCTTTAAAACTTCCTTAGGAAAAGTTAAAGGGACATGTTCTTTCCCTTCTTGGTGTCATCTCAAAATAACAATGGTTGTCACCTCTCAGACTTCAGCATGATCACAGTGGGTTCCATGGCCTGCCTGGTCCTGCTACCTGGATGGGACTCTAGCACCCTAAACTCCCAGTCTGACCCCTAGGACCTCGCCTTGCCATGAGAATGGCCCTCCTGCCTCTTCCCTCCTCTCTCCCCATCACAAAAAAATCCACCAGACCTAAAGATTAGTGAGTCAGAGCAGTGACAGAGGAAGAAGGCACAAGCTACTGTAGATGCGGCTTCGTTCTTGGTGGTTTGGAGCCTCTGAATGTGTCGTAACTGTTTATTTCATAAGCTTTTTTGATTTTTTTAACTACCAAAACCTTCTACAGAAGGTTTATAATCTTAACATCTGCTCCTAAATTATTCCACATATTGATCACAAAGCAAGCTGTGATATCTCTTTGGTGACCCCTCCACTGCTTCACTAGTAGTAGCTGTTTTGTAAGTAAATAGCCAGGGAGGGAAGGAGGGAGGGACCTGAGTGCTGGGAGCCAAGGATGGCACAGTCCAGTTAAAATATCATCATGTCTAAAGCAGTGATTCTCAGCCAAAGATGATTCCCCCCAGGGGACATCTGGCAGTGTCTGGAGGATGCCCTTTGGTTGCTATCTCTGGGGAGGGGTTGCTCCAGGCATCTCAACTGACACCACGGCCTGGGCAGGCCCGCTGCTGGGAACCACACAAGAAGCACTCCTCCAGGCGGAAACCTAGAACAACTTCCTTCCCTCTCGGAAACACAGCTCGCTGGCATCACCCTGGAACCTAAAGCATGAGGTTTTTGTTTAGCCATGAAGAATGTCTGCTTTCCTGCAATTGCACACAGACAGCTCACATGTGTATGCACATGCATGTGCAGACACCCATGTGGTGTAAGCACTAGCACTTTCACACCCTTGCCTTGGCTCCACCCATCATTTGCCACACACCTGGCAGGCAGCTGGCTGCTTCCCCTGATTTGCCAGGTGGCTCACCTGTGCCTTATTCCACCTGCTGCATACTCTCAACTCCCTTGAGCTGTGTTTTTTGGAAGACATCACTTTTGCACAAACCCGTCCCAGGAGGACAAGTGATCCCAACGTTGCATCTAAGGCATTGTTTGAGGAAAAAGAGAAACTCACAGTCACACTCCACAGTGTGCTCAGAGCTGTGGCCAGCTCAGGCATCAGGACTCATGGCCTCTGTTTTTCCAGGAGGTTCTCTGCTCAGGGAGGAGCTATTCACACATGACTCCCAGTACTGTAGAAACATTCACATTCAACTTCATTTTTTTTTAGGAAGGAGAATTTTGTTTTTAATTTTTATTGCATTTTAGGTTTTGGGGTACTGGGGAGAAATGCCAAGGAAGGAGAATTTTTTTAAGCCTATTGAAAGTTTGACATACATTCCAGGAATGCCTCTAGAATTAGACATGTCTGTGTCTGGTGCTACTGGAAGAATCTGACTGGCACAGAGCATGGGCACATTTGGGGTAGAGTGGAATTAGATTAGCCCTGTCTGGGGGCTGCTCTGAGGATATTTGAGGGATAAGCCTGTGCAGATGAAGAGTCAACATTTTAATAATATTCCTTGAAAAAATATTGCCCTGTAATTCTCTCTCAGCACTCTCTTGGCCGTTCACTCTGTCCTGGCAGAAGTTGGCCTGGAGGAGCTATGGCTTTAGCTGTTGGCTCCTGCCCTCCCATCCCCTGGCCCCATCACCATGTGTTGGGATTAGAAGTAAAGTTAAACCAGTATCAGACACAAAGGGGTGGGCGCTCCAAAAACCATTCACACTCCGGTCTATTTTTTCACCTCAGTGATGAGAAGATCAGCAGGCTTTGCTGCTCCACTGGCTTTAAAATAGCTGTGGCAGCAAAGCAAGTCTCTTCCCACAACACCCCCTAAAACTCACTGCAGTGAACTGAATCAGAGCAAACCCCTTGCCACCCATCCAGTGTCTCCCCAACCTCAATGCTCACCAGTCAGGACCTGGCAGCACCTGCGTCTGAATCACTCCCACTGGAGATTCTCTCTCGTGACACAGAGCACAGCACAGAAGCAGGAGGAGACCCAGCCTCAGCTGTCAGTGAAGGAAGGAGAACCATGGCCCCCACACTCTGTGGGGCCCTCCTGAGCTCGCTGCAGCCCCTGAGGCCCCAGGCATCATGAAGGCAGATGCACATGCACTCCCCAGCTCCCCAGAGGGCTGAGCTCAGCGGCCAGGCAATGCCTGCTCCCAGCCTGGGATTCTGGCCTATTCTGTTTCACCACCACCTCCAACTTGGTACTCCTGAGACCACCCCACAAACACAGATCCTTGTCTGGGGTCTGCTTGAGGAGAGGCAAACCAGCAAGAGACATCACGGGGTGAACAGCAGGCTCCATAAAACTCACCATGTCTTGAGTGGCTGAAGAACCAGATCCCCACAGCCTCTACTTCCTCCCACGTGAGCAACCTTGAGACTAGACAGAGAATACTAATCACAGCATATGCCCCTCAGTTCAGATTCCAAAACTAAGAGAGAAAACCCTTTTTTGTTGAGGTCAGCAGAGGGGGGACCTAAAGGCCTTTCCTTCTGCAAAAGGGTGGACATGAAGCCTGGTTCCACCTACAAAGAGGCAAGCAGAAAGGCAAGGGACGTGAGCTTCTGTGTCACAGCCTCAGGACCAGAATGTGGCAGGCATCCTGCACAGAACCGCTTCTCGCTGGGCCTGGGGGCTGAACCTGTCTCTGCAGCTGGGAGCTCTGGTCTGCAGAGGGGGCACTTGGCTTCTGGATGGTGGATGGGGTGAAAACGAGGGTTGAAGGCTGCTAGAAAAAAAGGTCGGAGTGGAGAGGAGGGAGAAAAAAGAGAAGGAGGAGGGAGAGAGAGAGAAGAGGAGGGAGAGAGAGAGAGCAAATGAGGTGCACAGCTGGCCCAAGGTGCAGACTGCACTTTCACAGGCCTCTCCACCGAGGTGAGGGTCCCACTGGCACCCACTTCCTGCTTACTGCTGGCTGGGTTACTTCACAGTGAGGGTCTGCCTCCCCTGTCCTGGCAGAAGAGAGGACAGTTCCAGGAGCCTCCCATTCCTGCCTCTGGCATGGGGGACACCAACCCTCCCGTGCTCATATTTCCCACCCAGTCCCTGGCCTCTGCCTCCCTCCCCAGCTCTCTCCAGCTGGAGTCAGAGACGATTTGAAACCAGCCTCAGCAGTGGCTGCATCTTTGAGGATGATGGATGGGAAGGGTATGATTGCTGCAGAAAGGCGTTCTTGGGACGGCAGTTGTGATTTCCTCAGGGCAGTCAAGTTCAGCATTTCAGAATCATTACTGTGGTGCTGCAAGTCAGTCACTCGGACTGTTCCATAACTATAATGCAAAAAAGTCATAGATGGATTTGCAGAGACTAAAAATAACCAGGAACACATGACAGCCTTATCTGAAGGCAGATGACAAGAGTTGTGCAGTAGGTTTTCCCCTGCATTTTGTGTATTGATTTGTCTCAAAAGCAAAGGCATAAGTTATGCCAGTACCTGACACTGTGCCCTTAGAGAGAGGAGAGAATCACACCTGAGCAAGCAGCCATGCAGGCAGCAGCGCATGCACTCCCCAGCGCCTGCCGGGCCTGCAGAAGCTGCCAGTGCAACAGCTTTTTACGATGATTCTCAAGTCCCTCCTGTGATGCAGCACAGCTCTTCATTTGCCTAACTCACAGGTGCAGAACATGGCCACACACATCCCCTAGGGCTCCAGTTCCATGAGAGCGACTCCATGACAAAAGAGCCCTCCAGATGGGGACTTGAGAGGGGCCGAGCCAGGGTGGGAGAGGGCTGGAGGCAGGGACAGAGGGGGTCTGGAAATGAACAAAGACACCCCACAAATGAGAACAGACAAATGTCATTTGTTCAAAGCCAGCTAGTAAGAAGTGAGTTTTACAGAGACTCAGCAGGAGAGGACCGGGAGAGCCTCAGAGTGGAGATGCAGGAAGGTCTCGGGCATGGACAGAGGGAGGCCGATGGCCAGAAAGCAGGAGGGCAGATGCCAAGCCATCTGACCAGCTCAGGGGACACAAGTTCCTTTCTCTAGTTGGTCCCAAGTTGGAAGCAGCAGAGACTATGGAAGTTGTCAGTTATTGATCAAGACCTGGCCATTTTAAGCCTGCAATGGCAGAAGATACTCTTTAGCTTCCTGAGCTGGCTGGTAGAGACATTGGTCTGATTTCCTACCAGACTGACTGGTATGCGGTGGGCAGGCTCCTGAGCTGATCACCACAGAGGAGGGGCTTGCCAAAGGCCCCCTGCTGTAGCTGAGCATCACAGCCACAGCCCCAAATCCATGGCTCATTCAGACTCAGGAACTGTCCACAGAGCAAAGGCCCCCTGCTGCAGCTGGGCATCACAGCCACAGCCCCAAATCCATGGCTCTTTCAGACACAGGCACTGTCCACAGAACAGAGACCCATGCATTCCTTGCTAATTAGTCTACCTGCCAGTGTGCAAAGTTCAGCATCTTTAACTTCCCAATGAGCAAAAGGGGCCAATTAATTCAGCAGGAGGAGACCAAATCAATTTTCCAAGCCACTTGATATAGGACTTCCAACTTCACAGACGAATCTCCTGCCTTCACATAACCCACTAAACATCCTGTGTCTGAACAGCCTCACCACTAACATCAGCACCACTTGCCACTCTGTGCACAACCCGCTCCCTCAGACTCTGGGAAGAACTTAGACTAGGACTGGCTGGTACATTAGTGAGACCTGAATCTTGGCCCTGTCCATCCAGGGGATGAGGAGAAGCCTTCCTCAGGAAGTGATGACCTGGACAGGCCAATCTCAGCTGACCTTGTCCTCTTTAGAAAGAATTGTCTCTAAGCCCAAATCCTGTGTATGACTTTTACCCTGCCAAGGGGCATACACTATCCCCAGAGCAGTGGAACCCAGATGTCCACAGACTCAGGTTAAAATCCAGGCAGACTCAGCCAGTGTCAGAACTGACATTTGAGCAGCATGGCTCTGCACCGTGAGAGCTGCCCTTGCACCATGAGCAGCTTCCCTGGCTCCACCCACCACATGGCAGGAGTACCTCCCACTCATACCAGCCAAAAGCACCCAGAGGCATTGCCTGATGTCCCCCAGGGGCAGAATCATGCCACTGAATTGGACTCAGCAGACATCATGCATTGGATAGCCTCCTGGGCCCTCTAGGCTAGGAAGGGTTCAGAGGTTGGGGTCTAGCAATCCCAGCTGTCCTGCTCAGGGTCCTTTGGCAGCAGGCACAATGGAGGGACACAGGCATCCAGGGGGCAAGACTACCTGCAAGTAAGCGTGGTCACCAGAGGGAAGGGAAGAGGCAGGGTCAAAAGCACCCTGAATGCCCATTTTTACCATAGCCTAGGATAGAGACTAGACTAACATGGCTGAAATTTTCTCCATCACCCCTCCCACCCCACCCCACCCCCACACACATTCAACACACAGACTCCTTTTCAAAGAAGCCCTGAGTCTCAGCCTTTCTTGGAGATGGAGGTGAGCTGAAAAGGTCTTCAGGCACTAGGAGCTGATGGTTTGGTTGGTGTTCAAGATACAAACAAATGAAAACGATGTCCAAATTCCAAGGCAGAGTTCTGGCAGCCACTGATGGCTTTGAAGAGTTTGGATGACTTCAAAAGATGCTACTTCTCTACCAAGAGTGGCCCCAGCCACATGCTTTTCTTTGGTCTCAGGCATGAGTGGCTTCTTAATGTGGACATGTGACTTTCAGTGATATAGGAAGGGGCCACTGTATTAAAGTGAAAGGGACCTAATTACCCATGGACAAAAGACTTTGCCCAGCTTGATCTTGTCCAAGATTTTGTCTCAAAGTGTCCAGGCACCAGCCTGGGTGCTGGATTTGTCGGGACCATGTGCTTGGCCTGGTCTTGTGAGCTGTGAGTTGATGTGAATAGCTATGGCCTCTGTCTCAGTGGGGTGAGGCCAGCATTTCTGCATGGTTCTGTGCTCCATCTCAGGCCCAATGTTCCTGCTCTGCTCTTTCTTCCTGAGGCACAGTGTCCTCCATCTCTGATGGGGCTTAGCCATCAGAAACAGAAAAACTCACTCTCTAGAGGTGACTTCAATCCCACAGAGAAGTGAATGATGGAAGTCTTTGCTGTGCTGTTTGTTTCTGAAGACTTTGAAGTATTTGCTTGGGGGGACAAGACAATATCATTATTTGTCTTTCTCTTGTATTTGCCAAATCAACACTTTTTGTTTTTTATGTTTTCGTCTATAATAACAGGGTAGTGATGCAGCTATTTCTAGAACTGTAAACAATAACTGTCATTTTTCCTGTGGAGAATTTGGGTTGAATCTAAATGGCCAGCATGGAGGAAATATGCATCAATGAACACCAGATTCCTGGAATATTCTCATCAAATAAGAAATGCACTGGCCTTCTCTCAGAGTTCTTAGAAGAGATGGTAATACTGGAATCCTTCTTTCCTCCTGAAGCCTCTTGGCTGCAGTGACACCATGCCCATATGACTCTCCTCCAGCTTTCCTACAACCCATCTCTAATCTATTTCCTTGTCCTCCTCCTGAACCCTAAATTGGGAAAAAGCCTGCCAGATCATGAGGGTCTGTCTGTATTGGGGTGGGGAAAATTAGAGTGAAACAGCCGTTCCCTGTGAGCCTCACCTCGTGAGGACAATGAGAACACATGTTACCATGTGCACTGCTTCCTTGGGTCTGTGTTACTCTGAGTCCTCCAGAGAAACAGAACCAATAGGATAGATTAGATAGATAGATAATCAGTAGATAGGTAGACAGGTGATAGATAATCAATAGATAGTTAGGTAGATAGTGATATCATTTGGCTGTGTCCCCACCCAAACTCTCATCTTGAGTTGTAATCCCCACAATCCCCATGTGTCAAGGGCAGAACCAGGTGGGGAAAATTGGATCCTGAGAGCAGTTTCCTCCATGCTTTCCACATGATAGTGAGTGAGTCTCATGGTTTTACAAGCATCTGGCACTTCCCCTGCTAGTTCTCATTCTCTCTCTCCTGCCACCCTGTGAAAAGGTGCCTGCCTTCCACCATGACTGTAAGTTTCCTGGGGCCTCCCCAGCAATGTAGAACTGTGAGTCAACCCTCTTTCCTTTATAAATTACCTAGTCTCAGGTAGTTCTTTATAGCAGCATGAGAACAAACTAATACAGATAGATAATAGATAATCAGTGGATAGGTAGATAGATAGATCTGTTAGAATGGGCAGATAGCAGCCAGATGGTATGGCTCATGCCTGTAATATCAGCACTTTGGGAGGCCAAGGCAGTCAGATCACTTGAGGTCAGGAGTTCAAGGCCAGCCTGGCCAATATGGTAAAACTCTATCTCTACCAAATAAATAAATATAAAATAAAATAATGGGCAGATGGCTAGACATGAGCAGGAGAGGAAACCCCTAAGAAAAGGGAGGTCTGGAAAAGACTCACACCCCAGGGACCACATGAAACATACATGCTGGAAATGAGCAGGGTGGGGATAAATGCCGATGTTGGAAGGAACACCCCTTAGAGACACCCAACCATCACTCCCTCCACAGTCAGCCTGTCAGAGCATCACTAGCTTCATGCTGATAAAGACAAATTAAAGCAAAGGAGAAACTCAGAGACAAGCAATCACAGGAAGTGCAGATCTGGAGGTAATGAGCAATGCAGACATTAGGTAGAATTTATATCCAACACCAGTCTGGCATGGGTACCATCTAGTAGTAAGGGAGGGTCCCAGAAGCCCAGGGTGAGAACTAGGTGAGTAGAAGGCAGGTACTTAAGACAGGAATGAGAAAACTAGATGCCCCCAAAAAGGCAGAGCCTTAAGACAGAGGCAGGAACTTCAGAAAAAAAAATCCAAAATCATAAAACCCAATGTAGAACCCTCAGGGGCTAAGGCTCATTCTCCTTCAGCTGCCCCCTCTGCCTCATCTTTCAGAGTGCACTGTCCCTTCAAATAAACCCTCTGTTCCCAATTTTCTTTCCACAAATTCTCTTCTTGGGTAAGAGAATAAACTCCACAAACTGTCTCTTGGCCAAATTATTCTCCAAAGATGACAAAAGACTGAGGACTCTCATACTTCCTGATGAGAGATAGAGAGAGAGACTGAGAGAGAGAGTATGGGAGATTCATTGTAAGAAGTTGCTCACACAGTTATAGAGGCTGACAAGTCCCAGCTCTGCAGTCTGCAAACTGGAGACTCAGAAGGCCCAGTAGTGTAAGTTCCAGTCCAAAATCTAGCAGGCTCAAGACCAGAAAAAGGTCCACATTTCAGTTCTATTCCAAAGGCAGAAAAATCCAGTGTCCCAGCTCAAGGCTATTAGATAGGAGGGAAGCCCACCCTTTCTTTGTTCTCTGGCCTTTGCCTGATGACAAGGAGCCACCCACACCAGGGAGCACATCTGCCCTACTCAGCCTACAGGTTCAAATGCTGGTCCTGTTTGGAAATACCCTCACAGACACACCCAAAATATGCCTGGGCCTGCGACCCAGTCAAGATGAAGCACACAATTCACCATCCCATCATGAGCGCCCATCTCAGTGCAGATGACCACATGCTCCTGCCTGACGTCTTCAGAAATAAAACAGACCTTGTGCCTGGAGCCACTGAGAGTCAGAGGTTATTGGTGCAACAACTTGTCCCATGTCTCTGATCAATAAACGGATGGTGCCCCTGCCTGTGGGACCCCAGACTTGCCCTCACCACATGGCCACTGTAGACTTCCTCCGTGGGAATCCACTGACCACTCCAATTGTCAATCCTGCAATGTCAGCCAGAGGCCCCAGTCTCAACCCTAGCAGGCCAGGGGAGCTCCCCTTCCCCACCACCTCCAAGTCAGCCTCTCCTCTGGGCCTCCCATTCTGTGCAGGGTGGACACTTTGTCATCACCTCTGGCTCCTCCCCTTTCCCACATGCAATGAACCCATCCCTACATGTCGTCATCCACGTGGTTGATGATTCCTCCTGACTGCAGGGGGCTGACTCTGAGCCCAACGTTGCTCTAAGTGTCATAAATGGTGTGTTCTCACAACAGCTAGAGGTTGTCATCGTGGTGACAGCCATTTACAGATGCAGCAGCCATGACCCAGCAAGGCTGAGTGGCTTGCCCACAATGACAGCCTCCATGCATGCTGACCCTGACCTGGAACCAGACACCCTGGCCCAAGCCAAGAGGCCTCTGCTTCCTGGTCTGCACCCTCTGGGGAACAGCAATCACTCTGAGTTAGGGTCATCAAAGTGGCAGAGTTCAGATACACTCAGCTTGGTGTCTTGCAAATTCTCTTACTCTCTCCCCTTGGTTCTCCTCTGCAGCAACAGAAACTTCTAGCAGTCCTACTCTATAGACCTTCCCCTTCCCCTGCCATTGCCCTGCTCCCCACAGCACTCTTAACTCCTTCTTCCTGGGCCCAGGACATTCCAGGCCCAGGGCTGGACCCAGTCCGCCACTGATGCCACCACGGCCTGCTTCTTTTCAGTGACACCTTGCAGCTCACTGAATTCAGCAGAAACTTTGTACCCAAGAGCACACAGAAAATCAATTGTGATAATTCAGAAGCTATCTGGCCTCCACTGGCTACTATTCAAAAAAATACTGAAATAAGCAACTTCAAAACTGATTTGCTATTCATCGACCACCTACTATGCACCAGACACATCCCTGTAACTTTTGCATCAATTAGCTGGTTTAATCCTGACTGCTGTCCATCAAGCAGACACCATGGTTATCCACATTTAGCAGAAGGGAAAAATGAGATCCAGAGATACAACTTGCTGGACAGCACCCAGAGAATAAATGGCAGAGCTAGCTCCCAGCCTGGGTGTTACTCCAAGCCAATCCCCCAGCTCCCACATTGGCCCAGCTTCTGCTGGGCCAACATCACCCAAAAGAAGCGCCTGTTGAAATGAGGGGAAAGGTGAGCCTCTGAGTTCACCCAGTTGACCCTGTGGAGCTGCCCCAGGGCATGGAGAGCTTCTGCATTCCCTGCTTCTGCAAACCAGACAGGAGCCAGGCCACCACGAGCACCTTCTCCTCTCTCACCTGCTGCATTCACAGCACACAGCCTCTTCTCAGGGTGGATTGTGCTCAGACTGGGCTCCTCTGGCTGCCCCTCTCCCCTGCAGAGTGGCTGACAGGCCCTGGTCTCCCCTTCACTTATAGCATTGCTATCTGCATTTCCCAGAATTCAGCACAGGTGAGTTTCCTTCTCTTTTTCCCTAATTTTTGCTTTTTAAGATAAATTCTGAGCAAGAGGTGCTTTACCAAGAAGGAATTACATGAATCTGTAGCCCCACTGAAGCTGAAACAAAGTGATTGCCCCAGATGTACTAAACGGGAGAAGTCAGGTCCTTTGTTGTGTATCAGATCCACTTGGCCAAGGAGGAGGGTTCCATTCTCATTTTGATGATTTGTTCACAAATTCATTCATCAATCTCTTCATGCATTTATCATATTATGCAGGACCTACTGGGCAAGTGCATGTGCCTGGCAAGGAAATATGGGCTTACAGAAACATCGCTGTAATCATCATGTCTTTAAGACAGAAGGGTCAACATTTTAAGAATAATATCAAAGTTTTTTTCAAAATAATATTATCTTTTTCCATAGAAAATACACAAGTCTGTACAAGTCTGAATGTCCTAGATCACTGATCACAATGGAAACTTGTTCTGTCTGAGGATCGTGGCAGTTCCGAATGTAAGTGCCTGTCACCTGAGAACTCTGGTTATGCACAGGCAAACTTCCCAAGCCTACGTTCCCAGGCCGAGGAAGCTAAGGGATAGTGTTGTCAGTGCATGCTGCATAATTCATCCCTGGATCTGGTGTCAGCTTTGCCTGTGACACCTCAAAGCTCTGGCCAACTCAGTGAAAAAAAAAGAAAACAATCACACTGGTTTTGACTGAAGTGGCATCTATCACCAGCATTGTCTAGATTTCAAGTAATAAACTTGATTCTATTTTTTAATTCTAACTTATTCACCATTTCAGAAACCAGGTATGTTTTTGAAATTATTTGATTAAAATATGCTTCCACCAGGTGGTGGTACCAGTGCCACATGTCATACTCCAGAAAGTGAAGTCAACACTGTAACCATGTTTTGGTAGAGGCAGCAATGAATACATTTTTTTCTCATCTATTCAGGGGAAAATGGTATACATGAACTTCTTCATTGTTAATCCTGCATGTGACAAGTATAATCTGAACACAAGTCTCGAAGCAGCATTTCTTAACTGGTCATGGATGCTTCTGAAAACTCGATAAAATTTAGGAGGATCTTCCTGGGAGAATGAACCCACATGCACACTCAAAAAGTTACACACGCAACTTTGAAAAAGCATAGTACAGAGTGAAGATGCTTGCTTCAGAGAAAATACCTAGAAACTGATCTCACTGAGATGATTGAAGATTAAAGGGCTCTAATCACAGAGAAAAGGAGCTGGCAGCTATGAGCCACTGTGAGTTTCCTAAGAAGTCAAAATAAGCACACCTTGATTCCATTTTCTTTTTATAATATGTAAAGGTAAATTTAGAGGAGCGATATGTGTTTTTATAGATGTGTATATAAAACATAAACATTTATATATTTTTGTACTTAATCATAGAAAACATTTCTATATAATTATTGTACATGATAATTTAATTCCACACAATAGTTATTTATCATATGGCTGGACTGGTCACTGGGCTGGGTGCTGAATGCTCAGAGAATTAAGATACAATTTCTGCCATCAAAAGACCCACATCCTGGCAAGGGAAATGAGTAGACATATATACACATATAAGAACTATGATCTAACATGACAGGTGTTCACACAAAGGCACCATGGGATCAGGAGAAAGAGAAATTTCTTCTATCTGATTTGTGGGGTGGCAGGGAGAAAAAGTTGCCATTTAAGCTGAGGAAAGTGCAGTGTAACCTCATCTCCCACATGAAAGACATGTTTCCAGGCAGGGAACTGCATAAGGGAAAGCTCTGCAGAGTCCAAGTTCACAGGCCCAGCCAGCACTCTGGGATGGGGTCAGCAAAGCCGAAGCATGCAGCCTAACCTCAGCATGTGTTCTGCAAAATCTTTCTCTTTCTCTTTGGTTGTTCCCTACAGTGAACCTTCCTGCCAGTCCTATTCTGCAAAATTTTCCCTTCCCCCACACTCCAGGCATTATCCAATGGGAAGAACTGCTAGGAGTGTGACCCATCTCATGTTCAAAGCCTCATTGTGTAAGGTAATTACATGGGATACCTTTTACACACCACACGAAAATCCTCCCACCCCCACCCACACCTCAGCCAGTGCCTCCCAGGCTTTAATCAGCTTTGCACAGCATCACCCAGCACCACCTGGGCTCCCAGCTCTGCTTACCTCTCACTTTCTGCCTTTGTCCTGAGGTCACCTGCAGAAGGCTGCTCAGCACCCCCAGGTGTGCAAGTCACCAAACACAGGACCTCCATTGGCCTGGACAGAAGCAGATAATAAATTCTCTTTCCTTTACTGTCCCAAGGGGACTGTCCTGAGATGGATTTCATACAGGGCCTCAGAAGGTCTCAAAGCATCCAGCACCAGCCACCCCAAGTGGCTGTCAATTGGGTGAGCCATCTGGTATCCCCATTCGCTCCTTCCCTCCCTTGCTCTCCTCACTCCTGCTCCCTGAGCCCTGAGACCCCTGCCCAAGGAAATGACCTGCACTTGAGGCCTTGTCCCTGGCTCTTCTGGGGAGCCCCATCCAAGACCACTGATACCAAACCTGAAAGCTCTACAAAGCAGACCCTCAGGATAGAATTTGGGGCTAGTCCCCTTGCCGATCCAGCAGACAGAGGAACCCCATTGCCAGTGGCAATTGGGGAAGTAATAAGACCTGGCCTCAGTTGTCTAATCATCACCAAGAAGGGCACTGGAGCAGGGCTAGAGGAAGGTATGGGGAGGCATGGGGCTGAGGGGAAGGCTTTGCACTGGCAGCCATGACACCTCAGAGGCTCCCCAGTCCAGCAGGGTAGGAGTCCCCACCTCCCAGCCATGAACCAGTACTAGTCTGTGGCCTGTTAGGAAGCAGGCCAGACAGCAGGAGGTGAGCAGCAGGCCGAGGGTCAGTGCCATCTATGCCCCACCTCCATCAGATCAGTAGCGGTGTTAGATTTTCATAGGAGCATGAACCCTATTGTATGCTGTGCATTCGAGGGATCTTGGTCACCTGCTCCTTATAAGAATCTAATACCTGATGATCTGAGATGGAACAGTTTTATCCCAAAATGTTTCATCCCCCTACCCCCAGTCTGTGGAACAATTGTCCTCCACAAAACCTGTCCCTGGTGCCAAAAATGTTGGGGACCACTGCCCCAGGGCATCTGATTCAGCAGGTTTTGCAGGGTGCATCAGCAACTCGAATTTCTAAAAAACAGCAACATCCTGTTACAAAACATGCATCTACTGTAGGAAGATTTAGAGTGTGGAGACAAAAGACATGCCACCTGTAACCCTGCCATGGGTTCGTGTGCAATGTCTCACACTCTTCTGCACCCCCATGTGACTGGGGTTGGGTTCCAGTGTCTCAGCAAGATGGAAGCTGAGCCAGGCCCTGAAGCTGTGGGTGGCAGATGCTGTATCCACCTCCTCTGGCTTGGACCTAGAAGCTTTCCCCTCTCTCTTCCACTTGCCTGAATTGACATAAGAGGTGAAGGAAGCCTGGGGAAAATGGACCAGAACTAAGACCCTGCCCCCAACCTACAACAACCATTGTTCAAGGACTTGTGAGTGCAGTGTTATCTGTAAATCAGAGCTGAGTTCCTCATCAGTTACAACAGGCTGGGTTATAACTGTAACAAATGTCCTGCATTCACAGAGGCTTCCCACCACAAAGATTTGTCTGTCTCTCATGGGTGCCCAGGGTGGGCTCAGCTCAACCTCACCTGTTCTGCCCTTCACAGGTGGATGGGCATCCACAAACTGGAGCATGGCAGCCATGGAAACGAGGACATGGAGAGCAAATGCTGGCTCTTAGCTTCTGCCCAGGAGAGCCCCAGGACACTTCTCACATTTCACTGGCCAAGGCAAGTCACACAGCCCAATGACACATGACACTTGTACTTCAATTTATTGGCCAAGTCAAGTCCCCTGGCTATGATGTCACCTGACACCTCTGCTCACATTTCATTGGCTGAGGCAAGTCCTCTGGCCATGATGTCACCTGACACTTCTCACATTTCATTGGCTGAGGCAAGTCACATGGCCCCAGTACCACATGACACTTGTACTCAATTTCTTTGTCCAAGGCAAGTCCCCTGGCTTTGCCTGCTTTGGTGGGGCAGGGATGTTCAGTGAGCAAGTCACACTGAGAACTTGATTACTGTCCTTCCTCCATTTCTTCTTAAATCATGGTCCTTTTTCCACTGACCTATCACCAGTAGAGCTCCAGTAGAGAGGGCACCAGGCACACTCATCCTCACATCCCAGAGGGACTGGCATCATTGGCAGACAGACTTCTCTTTCTTGGCTCACTGCAACCTCCACTTCCTGTGCGATTCTCCTGCCTCAGCCTCCTGAGTAGCCAGGACTCTGGGCACGCGCCACCATGCCTGGCTATTTTTTTTTTTTATTTTTAGTATAGATGGGGTCTTACTATGTTGGCCAAGCTGATCTTGAACTCCTGACCTCGTGATCCACCCGCCTTGGCCTCCCAGAATGCAGGAATTACAGGCTGAGCCAACATGCCCAGCCCAAGTTGTCTCTTATTCAAGATGCTTGGGAGTAGAAGTGCTTTGAATTTTGAATTTTGGAATTTTTACATTATACTTATTGGTTGAACATTTTGAATCCAAAATCTAAAATCCAAAATGCTCCAATAAGCGTTTTCTTTGAGCATCATGCCAGCATTCAGAAAGTTTCTGGAGGACCTACTTAGCATTTTTTTATATATTTCCTTTTGTTTTTTTTTTTCTATAGGTTTTTTGGTCAAGCTGATTTAAATAATTTTATGTTTTTTTCACCTAAAGTTATAACTGTAATAGTTTTAAGAACTCTTTGAGAATTCAATTTTAAAAACCGGATGATATGGCCTTTAATGTGGATTAGATAGGTGCAAATTATTAATTCAGCCACTTTATTATCATTAAACACTTCAGATCATTTAACTTTTTATTTTTTTTAAATGTTGTGTTTAATATTTTTTAAATTATACCTCAAAAAGTCCTTGTGAGAAGAATATTCATAAAGTGTAAGCATAAGGAAACCTTCTGCTAAGATCATTTGTTCTATAACCATTTATCTCAGCCTAATTGCCTTTTACTGTCCATAGAATTGGTCACTCGGCAACCCAGAGTTCAAGTGCTATAAAGCACAACACAGGGCAGTTCTAGAAAAGAAATGTTTCTGGAACTAGGCTCCAAAATCTTCAGATTGGAATAATTTTTACAATTAAATGAAATGTAATTTGGGACTCACATGGTAAAGGATTATATCAGATTTCTCATTCCTTGGAAAATCAGAGAGAACTTAATAACAAATATAATAATTAACTGCAAAAACTAAACTGTGATTGAATAATCAGGAGGTGGGGGATTTCCAAGATGGCACCGTAGAAACAACTCAGGATTGCAGCTCTCAGTGAAGGCACAGAGGGTGAGTCCTAGCCGCATTCTCAGATGGACCTTTGTTGCCCACAGAAAGGAGAAATTCTCAGGTGTAGGAGAGACACGGGTCACCAGCCCAGCCGGGGTTATGGCTTGCACGGCTGGTTTGGCCGGTGCCACAGTGCAGCAGCACCTGGCACAAAACTCACTGGTCTGGGTGCCCTGTTAAACCAGCAATCTGAGATCTGGAAGAACAGATTGACATGTCCATCTGATTAAATGGGACTTGGACAGGGAGACAGAGCAGGAGATTACTGGAAACCGTGATTTGAGCTGGTGCAGAGGGCAGCAGCATGGGAGATCACATGGATCCCAGCATCCTATCAGCAGGCTACTGGGACGCCAGTGAGAGAGTCAATCTTTCAACTTAAGGAGAAAGAGAGAGAGACAGAAAATGGACTTTGAGACAGGGAGCCAGGTAATCAGGCTTGGTGGGTCCCACCCTCATGGGAACAAGCAGGGAAGCTATTGGAGGCACTCAGGGTTGACAGTTTTGCTGTGGACTAAGCTGAAAAAAGGACGGTGCAGCTCAGTGGGGGAGGGGCGTCCACCACTACGGATGAATCTGCCCCTACTGAGGTACATGCCCATTGCTGACACAGCATCCCATTGCCGAGGCAAACCACCATAACAAAGAGACACCGCCAAAAGGGCAGAGCACACCACAGTAGAACGGAGCCACATGGATGTAGGACGGAGCCTCAGCAGGCAAATAGTGAATAGGCTACCACCTAGCAGGGCAGGAAAGTGCAACAGATACTCATAAACAAAGAACCAAATCACTGAGACAGAGCATCTGAGAAGGAATAAAAAGGGGGGGTTTCACAGAACTCTCCACCCCAAATCCACAGAATATACATTCTTCTCAGCATCACATCACACCTACTCCAAAATTGACCACATAATTGGAAGTAAAGGACATAGGAGTAGGCAAGGACTTCATGAACAAAACACCAAAAGCATTGGCAACAAAAGCCAAAATACACAAATGGGACCTAATCAAACTCCACAGCTTCTGCACAGCAAAAGAAACAGTCACTAGAGTGAATCAGCAACCATCAGAATGGGAAAAAATCTTTGCAGTTTACACATCTGACAAAGGGCTAATATCCAGAATTTACAAAGAACTCAAACAGATTTACAGAAAAAAAAACAAACAAGCCCATTCAAAAATGGGCAAAGGATATGAACAGAAACTTGACAAAAGAAGACATACATGAGGCCAACAAACATATGAAAAAGTTCTCATCATCATTGGTCATTAGAGAGATGCAAATCAAAACCACATTGAGATATCATCTCACACCAGTTAGAATGGTGATCATTAAAAAATCTGGAGACGGCAGATGCTGGAGAGGATGTGGAGAAATAGGAACACTCTTACACTGTTAGTGGGAGTGTAAATTAGTTCAACCATTGTGGAAAACAGTGTGGCGATTCCTCAGGGACCTAGAAATAGAAATTCCATTTGACCCAGCAATCCCATTACTGGGTATCTATCCAAAAGACTATAAATCATTCTACTATAAGGACACATGCACACGAATGTTCATTGCAGCACTGTTTACAATAGCAAAGACCTGGAACCATCCCAAATGCCCATCGATGATAAACTGCACTGGGAAAATGTGTCACATATACACCATGGAATATTATGCAGCAATCAAAAATGATGAGTTTGTGTCCTTTTTAAGGACATGGATGAATCTGGAGAACATCATTCTCAGCAAACTGACACAAGGACAGAAAAAGAAATACCGCATATACTCACTCCTAGGTGGGTGAGAAAAATGAGAACACGTGGACACAGAGAGGCGGTCTACTATACACTGGGGACTGTTGGGGGAAATGGGGAGGGACAGTGGGGGGGCTGGGGGGGATAGCCTGGGGATGAATACCAAGTGTGGGTGAAGGGGAGGAAGGCAGCAAAACATACTGCCATGTGTGTACCTATGCAACTATCTTGCACGTTCTGCACATGTACCCCAAAACCTATAATGCAATAAAAATTAAAAAATAAATAAAAAAATTTTAAAAAATAAAAATAAAAAAATAAAAACAAAAAAAGGGGGGGGTTCTGAGTTCTGCTGCAGAAGACATAAACACAGGTCCACAACAACCCTGAATGAACAATAAAGCTCACAGCTCAGCACTGGAGCTCCTATAAAGTACAGACCAATTCCTCGAGTGGCTCCATGACCCCTGTATATCCAAAGAGTAACCTCAAAAAAGGACTAATCAGACTGACATTTGAAAGACATCATACTGGGACAAAGAAAGCAAAAGAAGAAACTGGTAGCATCCCTCACTGTTCCACAGCTGCTACAGGTGTACCCCAGACAAGAAGGGTGTGGAGTGGACCTCAGCACTCATAGTGCAGAGGAGATAGACCATTAGAAGAAAAACTAAGTAACAGAAATACTTCATCATCAACAATCTGGGAGTCCACTCAGAGACTTAATTGAAAAATCAGAAACTACTAAGTTGACAGGTGGATAAATCCACAAAGATGAGAAGAAACCAGCACAAAAAGGAGAAAAACACATGAAACCAAAACACCTCACCTCTGACAAAGGACCAAAACTTCTCACCAGCAAGGGAACAAAGCTGGATGGAGAATGAGTGTGACAAAATGACAGAATCAGACTTCAGAAGGTGGATAGTGAGAAACTGCAGTGAGCTAAAAGAGCATGTTCTAAATCAATGCAAAGAAACTAAGAACCTTGAAAAAAGATTTGAAAAAAGATTTGAGGAAATGATAACAAGAGTGGACAACATAAAGAAGAAGATGAATGAATTGAAGGAGCTGAAAACACAACACGAGAACTTCGTGAAGCATGCACAAGTTTCAACAGCCAAATTGAACAAGATGAAGAAAGAATATCAGAAGTCGAAGATCAACTCAATGAAATAAAATGAGAAACCAAGATTAGAGAAGAAAACGCAAAAAGGTATGAACAAAATCTCCAATAAATGTGGGACTATGTGAAGACACGCAGCCTACATGTGATAGGTATACCAGAATGTGATGAAGAGAATGAATCCAAGCTGGAAAATACTCTTCAGAATATTATCCAGGAAAATTTCCCCAACATAGCAAGACAGGCCAATGCTCAACTCCAGGAAATACAGAGAACACCACAAAGATACTCTGCAAGAAGTGCAACCCAAGGCACATAATCGGCAGATTCACCCCAGAGTGGAAATGAAAGAGTAAATACTGAGGGCAGCCAGGGAGAAAGGTCGGGTCACCCACAAAGGGAAGCCCATCAGACTCACCACAGATCTCTCGGCAGAGACTCTACAAGCCAGAAGAGAGTGGGGACCAATATTCAACATTTTTATAGAAAAGAACTTTCAACCCAGAAATTGACATCCAGCCAAACTGAGCTTCATAAGTGAAGGAAAAATAAAATCCATCGTGAACAAGCAAGTACTCACAGATTTTGTCACCACTAGGCCTGCTTTACAAGAGCTCCTGAAAGAGGCACTACACATAGAAAGAAACAACCAGTACCAGCCATCCTTAAAGCATACCAAATGCTAAAGAGAATCAACAGAATGAAGAATGTACATGAACCATTGGGAAAAACAGCCAGCTAGCATCAAAATGGCAGTATCAAATTCACACATAACAATACTAACCCTAAATGTAAATGGGATAAATGCACCAATCAAAAGACACAGACTGGCAAATTGGATAAAAAACCAAAACCCATTGGTGTGCTGTATCCAGGAAACCCATCTCACACGCAAGGATACACAAATGCTCAAAGTAAAGGGATGGAGGAAGATTTACCAAGCAAATGGAGAGCAAAAAAAAAAAAAAATCAGGAGTTGCAATTCTCATCTCTGATAAAATAAACTTTAAAGCAACAAAGATCAAAAGAGACAAAAAACACATGTTTCTATTTCTTTCAGTTCTGCGCTGATGTTAGTTATTTCTTGTCTTTGGCTAGCTTTTGAGTTTTTTTATCTTGCTCCTCTAGCTCTTTCAATTTTGATGATAGGGTGTCAATTTTGTATCTCTCCACTCTTCTCATGTGGGCACTTATTGCTATATATTTTTCTCTACAGACTGCTTTAAATGTGTCCCAGAGATTCTGGTATGTTGTGTCTTCATTTTCATTGGTTTTGAAGAACTTCTTTATTTCTGCCTTCATTTCATTGTTTATCCAATCAACATTCAAGAGCCAGTTGTTCAGTTTCGATGAAGCTGTGTGGTTCTGAGTCAGTTTCTGAATTCTGAGTTCTAACTTGATTGCACTACGGTCTGAGAGAATGTTTGTTAGGATTTCAGTTGTTTTGCATTTGCTGAGGAGTAGTTTACTTCCAATTATGTGGTCAATTTTGGAGTAGATATGATGTGGTGCTGAGAAGAATGTATAATCTGTGGATTTGGGGTGGAGAGTTCTGTAAATGTCTATCAGGTTTGCTTGTTCCAGGTCTGAGTTCAAGTCCTGGATATCCTTGTTAATTTTCTGTCTAATTTATCTGTCTGATGTTGACACTGGAGTGTTAAAATCTCCCACTATTATTTTGTGGGAGTCTAAGTCTCTTTGTAAGTCATTAAGAACTTGCATTGTATATCTGGGTGCTCCTGCATTGGGTCCATATATATTTAGGATTGTTAGCTCTTCTTGTTGTATCAATCCTTTACCATAAATTCTCTAATTTAGGAGCTGAAAATTCTTTTTGCTTTTAATGGTGAGTTTATCTATTCCATTTTTTTCAGTAGAAGGTGCTCTTTGAAGCCAAGATCTGCCGGTAGAATGAGGTTTTTAATAATCCACATCTTCACACAGCTCCCACCCTGATGTGTAGCTGGCAGGTCTCTGGCCATTCAGCTTCATGTGGCTACACCAGGAGAAGTGTCTGGGTTGTAGTGGGTGCTGGGACGGGTTGAGAGTTTGTTGGTCCAGGGTGACCACAGCACCAAAGTTTGGAGGATGTGTCAGCAAGCAGGATTGGAATGATGCTTGAACAGGTCTCTCTCGGCTCCATCCCAACATGCACAGAGGACAGCACACTCCATTTAATTGGGCAACTCGCAGGAGGTCCCATAAGGGGGTCAGTACAGAAGTGTAGGGATGGTCAGGGAGTCCATACCCCAGAATCACAATAAGACTCTGTCAGCACCACTGGGAACAAGAAACTGGGGAGTCCTGTGAACCCCACAGCAGCGGACCACCCAGCAGGAGCCAAGCCCTCCAGGAAGGGGAACAGCTAGCTTTAGGCTGCCCCATGGGGCAGAGAATAAAGACTCTGACTGCTCTTCTTTCTCTCTCTCCACACCCCACCCAGATTCCTTTAGCCAAACCCAACAGAAGCCAGAGGGGAAGGAGGTTCATAGATGTAGCCCCACAGGCATCCAGGGCCTGAGAGGGGAAGGACATGAGGAGAAACGAGGAGACACCTGGAAGTCGCTGGGCACAAATGTCAAGGAACATCATTGCATCAGGGACACCCTGAGGGACCCCACTTGGACGTGCTGAAGCCAGCACGTTTACCTTCATAATATGTGTTCACTCTCACCCTGGAGGACTTTTGACTCTTGCCAAGTCTGTAATTTTAAAAAACAACCAATTGTCAGCAAGAAGAAATACACTTTGAAAACTGACACAGAAATTTCCAAAGAAGCCAGTAGCCCAGAGACTGTGATAAGTTGCAGCTGGGCATGTCTGCATTCCTCTGGCCATGGCACCCAGCACTCTTCCTTGAGCAAACAGGGCTGGGTACTGGGGTCAGTGATGGGCAAGACTCAGCCCCTGCCCCAGGGACATCCAGGCTAGTGGGGCTGCTGACCGCATCACTTCAGGGACACCTAAGCTAGTGGGGCTGCCGGCTACATCAACAAAGTACTCTACTTGAAACCAGGAAGCAGATGAAGGTGTCCACAGGTGCAGGAAAGCATGAGCAGGAACCTAACCTGGTCTGTAGGATGAGAGGAGGCTTGGGAGATGGTAATAACAGGACAAAGCTGCTGCATATTTTGAGAGCTGCTCCCCACCCAAGGCACCATCACTGGACAAGGTAATTCTCTCAAAGCCTATTCTTGTCAGATGCCAGGTTCTATTTTATTAGTTTAGCCCAGTTGGACATCCTGGACCAGATGGGGCAAGAACTCAGAGAATAAAATTCATTTGGTCCCTTGGGCAGAACTGTAGCAAGGAAATACCTTCATTTTAACCTTACCACCTGACAATTGCCTTTAGCTGGTGTTTGGATGGCACCTCTATGAACAGAGAGTGTTAAAGGCACGTGAGCCTCCAAAGCTCATACCACAGGGACCTTTTTGCATCTTCCCACCTTTTTCTTCCAGAGAAACTTCATTGAAAACACTATGGCCTCTGACTTCTCTGGTGGAAAGGAATCATTTCCATGGTTCTTGTTGAAACCTCACAAAGCATTTGATGATGGCCATTTGCCTTCTGTAAGCCCTGGGTTGGGGGCCAGGCCTATGTCCAGACCTGAAGGCTGACCATGCTGTCACATTTTTTTTCTTGTAGGAAGGGGTGACTGAGCTCAGGAACCAGCAAAGAGAAGGCACAATAGCTGCATGAGTTGGGGCATTGAGAGGCTTCCTCCCCTCCACTCCTTGGGAGCCTCTACCAATACAGAAGGTCCGATTGCCTAAAGAAAAATGTGTCTCAAAACATTCTTTTCTCCTCACCCCAAAGACTGAAAAAGTATTTTAGAAATTAAAATGCAGAAAATTCAAATTACAGTCTCTCCAAATCATGATACTAAAAAGGAAATGTAATATTTATACTCAACTTGTCATCTTAATTAATTTGTCTGTATTATTTCAGGAGTTCTAAAAAAATACAGGGCAGTCATCAAGTGAAAATGGGAGAATAAATAAAGCAATTCAATTAATTCACTATCCATCTATGCAGATTTATGGGAGAAAGACCTTCCCACTAGGAGAAGTGGGCTTGACAAAACACTCACAGAAATTGCTATTAGAGAACAATTGCTTAAACACGGGTGATTTTTTAAAGTTATTTTACACTATTATCCAATCTAAAAAGTCAGTATGCTTTTTCTGAGACCTTCTAAATACTGAAGTTTACCATTTAACACAATTTTGAGTTTACAGCGAAACTGAGCAGAAAGTACTGAGAGTGCCCATGTGCCTCCCGGCTCCCCACATGCACAGCCAGCTACACTATCATGTCCCCCACCAGAGGGCTGCACATATTAAAATTGATCAGGCCACATAACACACCATCACTACCCAAAACCCATAGCAAAGCTTAGGGTCCTCTCTTGGTGTTGCACATTCTATGGGTCTTGGCAAATGTAGAATAGGAGGCATCCACTCCTGTGACATCATACAGAATCATTTCAATGTCCTAAAAATCCCCTGAGCTCCATCTCTTCATCCCTCCCTATCCCTCAACCCCTGGTAAACATTGAGCTTTTTGCTCTCTCCATAGTTCTGTTTTTCCATAATGTCATATGGTTGGACTCATTTACTTTCTAACCTTTTCCAATTGGCTTCTTTCAGTGATGATATTCATTTAAGTTTTCTCCACAACTCCTCATGGCTTGATTGCTCATTTTCTTTTAGTGCTAAATAATGTCCCAGTGTCTGGATGTACCACAAATTATTTATAAATTTATCTACTAAAGGACATTTTGGTTGTTTTCAATTTCTGGCAACTATGAATAAAGCTGTTGTAAACATCCACATGCAGGTTTTCTGTGAGGACGTGAGTCTTTAACTCCCTTGAAAACATACCAAGAGGTGCAATTGCTGAATATCTTGGTCCATTTAGTGTTACTGTAACAGAATACCTGAGGCTGGGTAATTTTTTAAAGAGGTTTGTTTGGCTCACAATTCTAGTGGCTGGAAGATTCAAGATAAAACAGTAGTACCTGGTAAGGGCATCATGGGGCTTCAACACACAGAGAAAACAGACAGGGAGATAGGGTGTGCAAAGGGATTATCTGGTGAGAGAGCAAAGCCAAGGAATCCAGACTCTTAAGAACAACCTGCTCCCTTGGAAATAAATCTATTCCTGTGAGAGTGGGGATCACTCACATCCATGGAAGAGTACTCATCTAGTCATGAGGGATCCACTCCAGTGACCAGATTGCCACACCAGGCATCCAATTTCAACATGAATTTTGGTGGGAACAACCCACATCCAAACCATAGCACTGGATCATATGGTCAGAATATGTTTTGTTTTGTAACCCACTGCCAAAGTGTCTTCCAAAAAGTTGTGCCATTGCACATTCCCCCAGCAGCGAATGAGGTTGGGCTCCTGTTGACTCAGTTAATGTTAACAGTGCTTTGGGTTCCAAGATGGCGCCATAGAAACAACTCAGCATTGTAGCTCTCAGTGAAGGTGCAGAGGGTGAGTTCTAGCTGCATTTTCAGATGGACTTTTCTTGCCCACAGAACTGGCAAGTTCCCAGGTGTAGGAGAGACACAGGAGAGCAGCACAGCCCACTTGCATGGCCATTTTGCCGGTGCCGTGCTGCAGCGCAGTGGCAGCCCACACAAAGCTCACTGGTCTGGGTGCCCTGTTAAACTGACAATCTGAGTTTTGCGATGGCAGATTGACATATACATTTGATTGAACAGGACTTGAATGGTGATCCAGACCAGGAGATTCCTGGGAAGAGCGATTTGTGCTGGTGCAGTGGGCTGCCACAGGGGAGATCACACAGATTCCAGTCGCCAATCAGTAGGCGACTGGGGCGCCTGTGAGAGAGTCAACCATTCAATTTGGGAAGAAAAAGGGAGCCAAATGATCGGGCTTGGTGGATCCCACCCTAACGGGAACAAGCAGCATGGCGATTCCAGGCACTCAGCGTTGAAAGTTTTGCTCCGTGGTCAGCTGAATCCAAGATGGTGTAGCACACTGGGGAGGGGCATCCACCACTACAGATGCAAGCCGTTTCTACTGAGGTACCGCCCACTGCTGATGCAGGCTGCCATTGCTGAGGCAAGCAGCCATAACAGAGAGATGCCACCAACAGGGCAGAGGGCACCACAGTAGAACAGAGCCCAGTGGCAGCAGGGCAGACCCACACTAGAGGTGCAACAGATATAAAGAAAGCCCCAACTCCCTGAGACAGAGCATGTGAGGGGGAAAAAAAGGAGGGGGGTGCTTTTATAAATTCTGCTGCAGAAGACAAATTTGCCCAGCAACCCTGAATAAAAAACGGAGCTCACAGCTCAGAACTGGAGCTCCTACAAAGTACAGACCATCTCCTCAAGTGTCTCATTGACCCCTGTATATCCAAAGAGCCACCTCAAAAAATAACTAATCAGACTGACATTTGGCTGGCACCATATTGGGACAAAGAAAGCAGAAGAAGAAACTGGTAGCATCCCTCACTGTTCTGCAGCTGCTACAGGTGTACCCCAGAGAAACAGGGCCTGGAGTAGACTTCAGCACTTGTACAGAAGAGGGGCTAAACTTTTAGGAAAAGGAAAACAAAGTAAAAGAAATACTTCATCATCAACAATCTGGGCATCCACACAGAGGCCCAATCGAAAAGTCAGCAACTACTAAGATGACAGGTGGATAAATCCAAAAACATGGGAAGTAACCAGCACAAAAAGGAGGAAAACACCCAAAACCAAAACAGCTCACCTCCTACAAAAGTCCAAAACTCCTCACCAGCAAGGGAACAAAGCTGGACAGAGAATGAGTGCGATGAAATGATGGAATCAGACTTCAGAAAGTGGATAATGAGAAACTTCAGTGAGCTAAAAGAACATGTTCTAAATCAATGCAAAGAAACTAAGAATCTTGAAAAAATATTTGAAAAAAGATTCGAGGAAATGATAACAAGAATGGACAACTTAGAGAGGAATATGAATTAATTGAAGGAGCTGAAAAACACAACACGAGAACTTCACGAAACATGCACGAGTTTCAACAGCCGAATTGACCAGGCATAAGAAAGAATATCAGAAGTCGAAGATCAACTCATTGAAATAAAAAGAGAAACCAATATTAGAGAAAAAAAGCACAGTGAGGAATGAAAAAAATCTCCAAGAAACGTGGGACTATGTAAAGAGACCTAAGCTATGTTTGATAGATGTACCAGAATGTGATGAACAGAATGAATCCAAGCTGGAAAACACTCTTCAGGATATTATCTATGAAAATTTCCCCAACCTAGCAAGGCAGGCCAATACTAAACTCCAGGAAATACAGAGAACACCACAAAGATATTCTGCAAGAAGAGCAACCCCAAGGCACATAATTGTCAGGTTCACCAGGGTTGAAATGAAAAAAAAAAATACTGAGGGGAGCCAGAGAGAAGGCTCTTTGGGTCATCCACAAAGGAAAGCCCATCAGACTCACAGCAGATCTCTTGGCAGAAACTCTACAAGCCAGAAGAGAGTGGGGGCCAATATTCAACATCCTTAAAGAAAAGAACTTTCAACCAAGAATTTCATATCCAGCCAAACTGAGCTTCATGAGTGAAAAAAGAATAAAATATTTTGCCAACAAGCAAGAACTCAGAGATTTTGTCACCATCAGGCCTGCTTTACAAGAGTTCCTGAAAGAGGCACTACATGTAGAAAGGAACAACCAGTACCAGCCATTCTAAAAACACACCAAACTCTAAAGAGCATCAACAAAATGAAGAATCTGCATCAACCAAGACACAACAGCCAGCTAGCATCAAAATGGCAGTATCAAATTCACACATAACAATATTAATCATAAATGTAAATGGGCTAAATGCACCAATCAAAAGACACAGACTGGCCAATTGGATAAAAAAAAAAAAAAACCATCAGTGTGCTGTATCCAGGAAACCCATCTCACATGCAAAGATTCACAAAGGCTCAAAATAAAGGGATGGAGGAAGATTTACCAAGCAGATGGAGAGCAAAAAAAAGCAGGAGTTGCAATTCTCGTGTCTGATAAAATAGACTTTAAAGAAACAAAGATCAAAAGAGACAAAGAAGTTCATCACATAATGGTAAAATGATCGATACAACAAGTAGAGCTAACAATTCTAAATATATATGGACCCAATACAGGAGCACCCAGATATATAAGGCAAGTTCGTAATGACTTGCAAAGAGACTTAGACTCCCACACAATAATCGTGGGAGATTTTAAGACTCCACTGTCAATATCAGTCAGATCAACCAGACAGAAAATTAACAAGATTATCCAGGGCTTGAACTCAGACCTCAAACAAGCAAACCTGATAGACATTTACAGAACTCTCCACCCCAAACCCACAGAATATACATTCTTCTAAGCACATCACGCTTACTCCAAAATTGACCACATAATTGGAAGTAAGGCACTCCTCAGCACATGCAAAACAACTGAAATCATAACAAACAGTCTTTCAGACCATAGTGCAATCAAGTTAGAACTCAGAATTCAGAAACAGCAGACTCAGAACTGCACAGCTTCATGGAAACTAAACAACTGGCTCTTGAATGTTGATTGGATAAGCAATGAAATGAAGGCAGAAATAAAGAAGTTCTTTGAAACCAAAGAGAATGAAGACACAACATACCAGAAACTCTGGGACACATTTAAAGCAGTCTGTAAAGGAAAATATATAACAATAAGTGCCCACATGAGAAGAGTGGAGAGATCCAAAATTAACATCCTATTGTCAAAATTGAAAGAGCTAGAAGAGCAAGATCAAAAAACTCAGAACCTAGCCAAAGACAAGAAATAACTAAGATCAGAGCAGAAGTGAAGGAGATAGAGACAAGAAAAACCCTTCAAAAAATCAAGAAATCCAACAGCTGGTTTTTCAAAAAGATCAACAAAATAGACAGAACACTAGCCAGACAGATAAAAAAAAGAGAGAGAACAACCAAATAGATGCAATAGAAAACAATAAGGGGAAATCACCACAGATTCCACAGAAATTGAAAACATCATCAGAGAATACTACAAACAACTTTATGCACACAAACTAGTAAACCAGAAAGAAATGGATAAATTCCTGGACACCTGTGTCCTCCCAAGCCTAAACCATGAGGAAGCCAAAACTATAAATAGACCAATAACAAGATCTGAAGTGGAGGGTGCAATAAAGAGCCTACCGCAAAAAAAAAAAAAAAAAAAAAAAAAAAAAAAAAAAAGCCCAGGTGAGATGGGTTCAGAGCCGAATTCTACCAGACAAACAAAGAGGAGCTAGTACCATTCCTTCTGAAACTATTCCAAATAATCCAAAAAGAGGGAACCCTTCCCAAATCATTTTATGAGACCAACACCATCCTGATACCAAAACCAGGCAGAGACTCAACAAGAAAAGAAATCTTCAGGCCAATATCCATGATGAACATAGATGCAAAAATCTTCAATAAAATAATGGCAAACCGATTGCAACAGCACATTAAAAAACGTATCCATCATGATGAACTAGGATTCATCCCAGGGATGCAAGGCTGTTTCAACATACACAAGCCTATAAATGTCATTCACCACATAAACAGAACCAAAAACAAAAACCACATGATTATCTCAATTGACACAGAGAAGGCATTTGACAAAATTCAACAGCCTTTATGCTAAAAACCCTCAATAAACTTGGTATTGATGGAACATATCTCAAAGTAATAAAAGCTATTTATGACAAACCAATAGCCAATATCATACTGAATGGGCAAAAACTAAGAGCATTCCCTTTGAAATATGGCATTAGACAAGGATGCCCTCTCTCACCACTCATATTCACCATAGTACTGGAAGTTCTAGCCACAGCAGTCAGGTAAGAAAAAGAAACAAAGGGTATTTGAATAGAAAAGGAGGAAGCCAAATTGCGTCTATTTGCAGACGACATAATAGTATACATAGAAGACCCCATCACCTCAGCCCAAAAACATTTGAAATGGATAAGCATCTTCAGCAAAGTCTCAGGATATAAAATCAATGTGAAAAAATCACAAGCATTCCTATACACCAATAACAGACTTAAAGAGAACCAAATCAAGAACTAACTGCCATTCACAACTGCTACAAAGAGAATAAAATTCCTAGGAATACAACTTATAAGGAATGTAAGGGACCTCTTCAAGAAAAACTACACATATGCAAAGATACACAAAGGCTCAAAATAAAGGGATGGAGGAAGATTTACCAAGCAAATGGAGAGCAAAAAAAAAGCAGGAGTTGCAATTCTCATCTCTGATAAAATAGACTTTAAAGTAACAAAGATCAAAAGGGACAAAGAAGGTTATTAAATAATGGTAAAAGGATCGATAAAACAAGAAGAGATAACGATTCTAAATATATATGGACCCAATGTAGAAGCACCCAGATATATAAGACAAGTTCTTAATGACTTACAAAGGGACTTAGACTCCCACAAAATAATAGTGGGAGACTTTAACACTCCACTGTCAATAGCAGACAGATCAACCAGACAGAAAATTAACAAGGATATCCAGGACTTGAACACAGACCTGGAACAAGCAAACCTGATAGACATGTACAGACCTCTCCACCCCAAATCCACAGACTATACATGCTTCTCAGCACCACATCACACCTACTCCAAAATTGACCACATAATTGGAAGTAAAGCACTCCTCAGCAAATGCAAAACAACTGAAATCATAACAAACAGTCTCTCAGACCATAGTGCAATCAAGTTGGAACTCAGAATTCAGAAAATAACTCAGAACCGCACAGCTTCATGGAAACTGAACAACTGGCTATTGAATGTTGATTGGATAAACAATGAAATGAAGGTAGAAATAAAGAAGTTCTTTGAAACCAATGAGAATGAAGACACAACGTACCAGAATCTCTGGGACACACTTAAAGCAGTCTTTAGAGGAAAATATATAGCAATAAGTGCCCACATGAGAAGAGTGGAGAGATCCAAAATTGACACCCTATCATCAAAATTGAAAGAGCTAGAGGAGCAAGATCAAAAAAGCTCAAAACATAGCCGAAGACAGGAAATAACTAAGATCAGAGCAGAACTGAAGGAGATAGAGACAAGAAAAACCCTTCAAAAAATCAATAAATCTAAGAGCTGGTTTTTCGAAAAGATCAACAAAATAGACAGACCACTAGCCAGACTGATAAAAAAGAAGAGAGAGAACAACCAAATAGATGCAATAAAAAACGATAAAGGGGAAATCACCACAGATACCACAGAAATTCAAACGATCATCAGATAATACTACAAACAACTCTATGCACATAAACTAGTAAATCAGGAAGAAATGGATAAATTCCTGGACGCCAGTGTCCTCCCAAGCCTAAACCAGGAGGAAGCCAAAACTATGAATAGACCAATAAAAAGGTCTGAAGTTGAGGCAGCAATTAAGAGCCTACCACACAATAAAAGCCCAGGTCCAGATGGGTTCACAGCTGAATTCTACCAGACACACAAAGAGGATCTGGTACCATTCCTTCTGAAACTATTCCAAATAATCCAAAAAGAGGGAACCCTTCCCAAATCATTTTATGAGACCAACATCATCCTGACACCAAAACCTGGCATAGACTCAACAAGAAAAGAAAACTTCAGGCCAATATCCATGATGAATATAGATGCAAAAATCTTCAATAAAATACTGGCAAACCGATTGCAACAGCAAATTAAAAAACTTATCCATCATGATCAAGTAGGATTCATCCCGGGGATGCAAGGCTGGTTCAACATACGCAAGTCTATAAATGTAATTCACCACATAAACAGAAGCAAAAACAAAAACCACATGATTATATCAATTGACGCAGAGAAGGCATTTTACAAAATTCAACAGCCCTTTATGCTAAAAACCCTCAATAAACTTGGTATTGATGGAACATATCTCAAAGTAATAAAAGCTATTTATGATAAACCAACAGACAATATCATACCTAATGGGCAAAAACTGGAAGCATTCCCTTTGAAATCCGGCACTAGACAAGGATGCCCTCTCTCACCACTTCTATTCAACATAGTACTGGAAGTTCTAGCCAGAGCAATCAGGCAAGAAAAAGAAATAAAGGGTATTCAAATAGGAAAGGTGGAAGCCAAATTGTCTCTATTTGCAGACGACATGATAGTATACCTAGAAGACCCCATCACCTCAGCCCAAAAGCTCCTGCAACTGATAAGCAACTTCAGCAAAGTCTCAGGATATAAAATCAATGTTCAGAAATCACAAGCATTCCTATACACCAATAACAGACGTAAAGAGAACCAAATCAAGAACGAACCGCCATTCACAATTGCAACAAAGAAAATAAAATACCTAGGAATACAACTCACTAGGAATGTAAGGGACCTCTTTAAGGAAAACTACAAACAACTGCTCAACGAAATAAGAGAGGACACAAACAGATGGAGAAACATTTCATGTTCGTGGTTAGGAAGAATCAATATCGTGAAAATGGCCATACTGCCCAAAGTAATTTACACAATCAATGCTATCCCCATCAAACTACCATCGAATTTCTTCACAGAACTGGAAAAAACCACCATGAGTTTCATATGGAACCAAAAAAGAGCCCGCATAGCCAAGTCAATTCTAAGCAAAAAGAACACAGCGGGAGGCATCACGCTACCAGACTTCAAACTATACTACAAGGCTACAGTAATCAAAACAGCATGGTACTGGTACCAAAACAGAGATATAGACCAATGGAACAGAACAGAGGCATCGGAGGCAACACAACACAACTACAGCCATATTATCTGTGATAAACCAGACAAAAACAGGCAATGGGGAAAGGATTCCCTATTTAATAAATGGTGTTGGGAAAGCTGGCTAGCCATGTGCAGAAAGCAGAAACTGGACCCCTTCCTGACACCTTACACTAAAATTAACTCCAGATGGATTAAAGACTTAAACGTAAGACCTGACACCATAAAAACCCTAGAAGAAAATCTAGGCAAAACCATTCAGGACATAGGAGTAGGCAAGGACTTCATGAACAAAACACCAAAAGCATTGGCAACAAAAGCCAAAATAGACAAATGGGACCTAATCAAACTCCACAGCTTCTGCACGGCAAAAGAAACAGTCACTAGAGTGAATCAGCAACCATCAGAATGGGAAGAAATCTTTGCAGTTTACGCATCTGACAAAGGGCTTATATCCAGAATTTACAAAGAACTCAAACAGATTTACAGGAAAAAAAACAAACAAGCCCATTCAAAAATGGGCAAAGGATATGAACAGAAACTTTACAAAAGAAGACATACATGAGGCCAACAAACATATGAAAAAGTGCTCATCGTCATTTGTCATTAGAGAGATGCAAATCAAAACCACATTGAGATACCATCTCACATCAGTTAGAATGGCGATCATTAAAAAATCTGGAGACAGCAGATGCTGGAGAGGATGTGGAGAAGTAGGAACACTCTTACACTGTTGGTGGGAGTGTAAATTAGTTCAACCATTGTGGAAGACAGTGTGGCGATTCCTCAGGAACCTAGAAATAGAAATTCCATTTGACCCAGCAATCCCATTACTGGGTATCTATCCAAAGGACTATAAATCGTTCTACTATAAGGACACATGCACACGAATGTTCATTGCAGCACTGTTTACAATAGCAAAGACCTGGAACCAACCCAAATGCCCAACGATGATAGACTGGACTGAGAAAATGTGGCACATATACACCATGGAATATTATGCAGCAATCAAAAATGATGAGTTTGTGTCCTTTGTACGGACATGGATGAATCTGGAGAACATCATTCTCAGCAAACTGACACAAGAACAGAAAAAAAGAAGTACCGCATATACTCACTCCTAGGTGGGTGAGAAAAATGAGAACTCGTGGACACAGAGAGGCCCTCTACTATACACTGGGGACTGTTGGGGGGAATTGGTGAGGGACAGCGTGGGGGGGGCTGGGAGGGATAGCCTGGGGATGAATACCAAGTGTGGGTGAAGGGGAGGAAAGCAGCAAAGCACACTGCCATGTGTGTACCTATGCAACTATCTTGCTCGTTCTGCACATGTACCCCCAAACCTATAATGCAATAAAAATTTGAAAAAATAAAAAATAAAAAATAAATAAAAAATAAAAGAAAAACTACAAACCACTGCTTAACGAAATAAGAGAGGACACAAACAGATGGAGAAACATTCCATGTTCATGTTTAGGAAGAATCAATATCGTGAAAATGTCTATACTGCCCAAAGTAATTTACAGAATCAACGCTATCCGCATCAGGCTACCATTGAATTTCCTCACAGAACTGCAACAAACCACCATTAACTTCATACGGAACCAAAAGAGAGCCCGCATAGCCAAGTCAATTCTAAGCAAAAAGAACACAGTGGGAGGCATCACACTACCAGACTTCAAACTATACTACAAGGCTACAGTAATTAAAACAGCATGGTACTAGTACCAAAACAGAGATATAGACAAATGGAACAGAACAGAGGCATCGGAGGTAAATCAACATATCTACAACCATATAATCTTTGATAAACCAGATAAAAACAAGCAATGGGGAAAGGATTCCCTGTTTAACAAATGGTGTTGGAAAAACTAGTTAGCCATGTGTGGAAAGCAGAAACTGGACCCCTTCCTGACACCTTACACTAAAATTAACTCCAGATGGATTAAAGACTTAAACATAAGACCCGGCACCATAAAAACCCTAGAAGAAAATCTATGCAGAATCGTTCAGGACATAGGAGTAGGGAAGGACTTCATGACCAAAACACCAAAAGCATTGGCAACAAAGGCCAAAATAGACAAATAGGACGTAATCAAACTGCACAACTTCTGCACAGCAAAAGAAACAGTCACTAGAGTTTATCGGCAACCGACAGATTGGGAAGAAATCTTTGCAGTTTACCCAACTGTCAAAGGGCTGATATCCAGAATTTACAAAGAATTCAAACAGATTTACAGGAACAAAACAAACAAGCCCATTCAAAAATGGGCAAAGAACATGAACAGACACTTTGCAAAAGAAGATATAAATGAGGCCAACAAACACATGAAAAAAATGCTCACCATCACTGGTCATTAGAGTGATGCAAATCAAAACCACATTGAGATACCATCTCACGCCAGTTAGAATGGTGATCATTAAAAAATCTGGAGACAACAGATGCTGGAGAGGATGTGGAGAAATAGGAACACTCTTACACTGTTGGTGGGAGTGTAAATTAGTTCAACCATTGTGGAAGACAATGTGGCAATTCCTCAAGGACCTAGAAATAGAAAATCCATTTGACCCTGCAATTCCATTACTGGGTATATATCCAAAGGAATATAAATTGTTCTACTATAAGGACACATGCACATGAATGTTCATTGCAGCACTGTTGACAATAGCAAAGAACTGGAACCAACCCAAATGCCCATCGATGATAGACTAGACTGGGAAAATGTGGCACATATACACCATGGAATATTATGCAGCAATCAGAAATGATGAGTTTATGTCCTTTGTAAGGACATGGATGAATCTGGAGAACATCATTCTCAGCAAACTGACACAAGAATAGAAAAGGAAATACCACATATTCTCACTCATAGGTGGGTGAGAAAAATGAGAACACATGGACACAGGGAGGGGGTACTACACACTGAGGTCTGTTGGGGGGTATAGGGGAGGGACAGCACGGGGGGGAGCTGTGGAAGGATAGCCTGGGGAGAAATGCCAAATGTGGGTTAAAGGGAGGAAGGCAGCAAAACCCACTGCCATGTGTGTACCTATGTAAGTATCCTGCACGTTCTGCACATATACCCCAAAACCTAATATGCAATAAAAATTACAAAAAAAATACAGTGCTTTGGACTTTGACCATTCTGATACTTGTTTAGTGGTATCTCACTGTTGCTTCCATTTTCATTTCCATGATGACACACAATGCAGAGATCTTTCCGTATGTTCCTATGCCTATTTGCTTCCTGTATTTTTCTATTGTGAAGTGCCTGTTAATATTTTTGGCCCATTTTTAAATTGTGTTGCTTGTATTCTTATTGCTGAATTTTAAAAGTTCTTTCCATATTTTAGATCCTAGTCCTTTATCAGATGTGTCTTTTGCAAATATTTCCCCCCATCTGTGGTTTCTCTCCTCATTCTCTTGACAGTGTCCTTCACAGAGTAGAAGTTTTTTATTTCAATGAAGTCCAGTTTATCAATTCTTTCTTTCATGGATTGTGACTTTGATGTTATATCTTAAAGTCATCACTATACTGAAGTCATCTAGGTTCTGTCCTATGTTATCTTCTAATGGTTTCATACTTTACATTTACATTGGGGTCTATGATCCATTTTGAATTAATGTTAATGAAGAATGTAAAGTCTGTGTATAGATTCATTTCTTATGTAGACATTCAGTTGTTCCAACACCATTTGTTGAAAAGACTATCCTTTTCCCTTTAGTTGCTTTTGTTCTTTTGTCAAAGATTCATTCAGGATAATTTGGTGGGTCTACTTCTGGGCTTTTTGGTCTGTTTCATTAATTTATTTGTCTACTATCCCACCAATACCACATGGTCTTGATTACTATAGCTCTGTAGTAAGTGTTGAAGTCAGGTAGTGTCAGTCGTCAACTTTGTTCTTCCTCAGTATTGTGTTAGCTATTGTGTGTTTTTTCCTTTCCATGTAAACTTCAGAATTAGTTTGTTAACATCCAAAAAATAATTTTCTGGAGTTTTAATTGGTATTGTTTTGAGTTTATAGAAGAAGTTGGGATATCTTGACAACATTGATTCTTCCTATCCATGAACATGGAATTTCCCTTAATTTATTTAGCTATTCTGTAATATCTTTAATTAGAGTTTGACAGTTTTCCTCATATATTTGTATATATTTTGTCATGTTTATATCCAAATATGTTGGTTTTGGGTGCTAATGTAAATAGTAATGTGTCTTAAATCTCAAATTTCACTTTTTCATTGCTGATGTACAGAAAAGTGATTGACTTTTTATATTAATCTTTTTTTTCTTTTTTTTTTGCCAATCATTGAGAGCTTGTAAGGTTGCTGAGGTTGGTTGGCCTTGAACTCTTGGCCTCGCCTTTGCAAGCGCCACGACATCCGTCCGGAGCCACTTTGGGCCCTGACTTTTTATATTAATCTTGTATCCTGAAGCCTTTCTAGAATTTCTCATTAGTTCCAATTTATTTGTCAGTTCTTCTGGATTTTCTACTTTTATGATAATGCCATCCAAAAATAAAGGCAGTTTTGTTTTTCCTACCCAATCTATACAGCTTTTATTTCCTTTTGTTATCTTATTGCATTAGCTGAGATTTCAGCACAACATTGAAAAGCAATGGTGAGAGGGAACATCCTTGCCTTCTTGCTGACTAGCATGCTTTCAGAAGAAATTTTTTCTTATCATATTTCCCTTTTTAAAATTAACTTGTTTTAATTAGTACTTTTGAGTGATGTACAATTTCAGAAATGCCTGTACTTGCATCTTATATAATTATATAGAGTGGACACATCTGGTTTTGATTTTCAGGAAATAATATTTCATTTGAAAGAACTTGAAGCTTTTCATAGGTCCCATACCAGGACTTTCCCTGTAAAGTGGAGTCAGTGTTGCAGCTTTACCACAAAGGATGACACCAGCATGACAGCCTGAATCCCCCCAAGTCTGGGTCTTAGCTCCATCCCACTGAGACTCAGCCCCTCCCCACCACAGAGTCTCTGATGGCTACAGGGAAAGGAAGTACTGTCCTGTGCCCCATCTCTGTGCTGACACCCACCAGATACATGGATTTGGAAGTGCTTATCACAGCTGGAATATAGGGTATGGTATGTCCATATAATGCAATACTACTCAGCAAGAAAAAGAAAGGAATGACCGATACAGACAACAACATGGGTTAATCCCAAAAGCATCATGTTAGGTGAAAGAAGCCAGACACAAAAGACCACACACAATAGAATTCCATTTATAAGCAAGCCTAAAAAAGGCAGAATTACATGGGATGCTAGAGCATTAAGGGGCTAAAGGCAAAATTGCTCAGAAGCAGCTCGGGAATGTGCAACTGGCCTGTAGCTCAATTGTGGGGAGGGCTGCCTGGCTGTGCACTGTTGTTGGAACTCGTTGAATTGAACACTTTCAATTTGTGGATTTTATTCATGTAAATGTTACCTTAATAAGGCTGATTTAAAGATAATTTTCTTGGCCAGGTGCAATGGCTCACTCCTGTAATCCCAACATTTTGGAAGGCTGAGGTGGGTGGATCACTTAAGGTCAGGAGTTTGAAACCAGTCTGGTCAACACGGTGAAACCTCATCTCTACTGAAAATATAAAAAAATCACTGGGCATGGTGGCATAAGCCTGTAATCCCAGCTACTTGAGATGTTGAGGCATGATAATTGTTTGAACCTGAGAGGCAGAGTTTGCAGTGAGCCTAGACCATGCCACTGCAGTCCAGCCTGGGTGACAAAGCAAGACTCCATCTCAAATATAAATAAATAAATAAACAAACTTCTCTTGCCACTTGCAACTAAAAACCCTACGACGGTCCCTCATGACCTGCCAGACTAAGTCAAGAGCTTACATGATCTGGTCCCTGGTTATCTCTTCAACCTCATCTCTGGGTTCAATTTCCTCAACCTACTCTCTCCCCCAAATACCATACCCTATATTCCAGGTGTAACAAGCACTCCAAAATCCATGTTCTTTCTGCTTCTGTGTCCTCTATATACTCATTCATTTGCATAGAATACTTTCCTTTTTATTATTCCTCCATTGACTGGTAAACTTTTCTGTTCTTTAATACCCAGCCAGAAGTATTTTCAATGGGCACTAAGTAGGGTTTGCCAAGGGAATGACACAAGGAAGCTGGATAGCTCTCACACCAGTTAGCACTGCATTGCCAGAGTTCCTGCAGAGGCAATATGTTAATTTGAGAAAAAATGAAGCATACGGATTATAAAACATAAGATAATTATTAACAGGTCTTTATAGCTGCATGCAAAAAAGATGAAAGAACATTTACAGTTAGAACTAATAAGAAGGTTCAGCAGGCTACTAGTAATAAGCTCAATACACAAAAATCAAAGCATTGTTACATTTCAGCAATAACTAATTCGAATATGTGATTCATAGAAGATTCCACTCACAATGGGAGAAGAAAAAAGAAACCATAAGGTATCTGAAACCAAATATCACATAACATAAGATGTCCAAAATATTGATTGAGAGAGTTATAAACATTATTCAAGGACATGAGTGAGGGGAGAAGCAGGTGAATGAGAAGACCTAAGTTTGTAAGGATGTCAACTCTCTTCAAGTTAATCTGTAAATTCAAAGCAATTTCAATCAAAATCCCAAAGAGATTATTTTTGTAGAGCTTGTAAGACACATTTTAAAATTCATATGAAAGTCCAAAAGTAGTCAAGAAATTCTTGAAAAGAAGAGGACAGGAAGCCAAATTGTCTCTATTTGCAGACGACATGATAGTATACCTAGAAGACCCCATCACCTCAGCCGAAAAGCTCCTGCAACTGATAAGCAACTTCAGCAAAGTCTCAGGATATAAAATCAATGTTCAAAAATCACAAGCATTCCTATACACCAATAACAGACTTAAAGAGAACCAAATCAAGAACGAACTGCCATTCACAATTGCTACAAAGAAAATAAAATACCTAGGAATACAACTTACTAGGAATGTAAGGGACCTCTTTAAGGAAAACTACAAACAACTGCTCAATGAAATAAGAGAGGACACAAACAGATGGAGAAACATTCCATGTTCGTGGTTAGGAAGAATCAATATCGTGAAAATGGCTATACTGCCCAAAGTAATTTACACAATCAATGCTATCCCCATCAAACTACCATTGAATTTCTTCACAGAACTGGAAAAAACCACCATGAATTTCATATGGAACCAAAAAAGAGCCCGCATAGCCAAGTCAATTCTAAGCAAAAAGAACACAGCGGGAGGCATCACGCTACCAGACTTCAAACTATACTACAAGGCTACAGTAATCAAAACAGCATGGTACTGGTACCAAAACAGAGATATAGACCAATGGAACAGAACAGAGGCATCGGAGGCAACACAACACATCTACAACCATAATATCTTTGATAAACCATACAAAAACAGGCAATGGGGAAATGATTCCCTATTTAATAAATGGTGTTGGGAAAACTGGCTAGCCATGTGCAGAAAGCAGAAACTGGACCCCTTCCTGACACCTTACACTAAAATTAACTCCAGATGGACTAAAGACTTAAACGTAAGACCTGACACCATAAAAACCCTAGAAGAAAATCTAGGCAAAACCATCCAGGACATAGGAGTAGGCAAGGACTTCATGAACAAAACACCAAAAGCATTGGCAACAAAAGCCAAAATAGACAAATGGGACCTAATCAAACTCCACAGCTTCTGCACGGCAAAACAAACAGTCACTAGAGTGAATCGGCAACCATCAGAATGGGAAAAAATCTTTGCAGTTTACGCATCTGACAAAGGGCTGATATCCAGAATTTACAAAGAACTCAAACAGATTTACAGGAAAAAAACAAACAAGCCCATTCAAAAATGGGCAAAGGATATGAACAGAAACTTTACGAAAGCAGACATACATGAGGCCAGCAAACATATGAGAAAGTGCTCATTGTCATTGGTCATTAGAGAGATGCAAATCAAAACCACATTGAGATACCATCTCACACCAGTTAGAATGGCGATCATTAAAAAATCTGGAGACAGCAGATGCTGGAGAGGATGTGGAGAAATAGGAACACTCTTACACTGTTGGTAGGAGTGTAAATTAGTTCAACCATTGTGGAAGACAGTGTGGCGATTCCTCAGGGACCTAGAAATAGAAATTCCATTTGACCCAGCAATCCCATTACTGGGTATCTATCCAAAGGACTATAAATCATTCTACTATAAGGAAACATGCACACGAATGTTCATTGCAGCACTGTTTACAATAGCAAAGACCTGGAACCAACCCAAACGCCCAACGATGATAGACTGGACTGGGAAAATGTGGCACATATACACCATGGAATATTATGCAGCAATCAAAAATGATGAGTTTGTGTCCTTTGTAGGGACATGGATGAATCTGGAGAACATCATTCTCAGCAAACTGACACAAGAACAGAAAAAGAAATACCGCATATACTCACTCATAGGTGGGTGAGAAAAATGAGAACACGTGGACACAGAGAGGCGGTCTACTATACACTGGGGACTGTTGGGGGGAATGGGGGAGGGACAGCAGCGGGGGGGTGGGGGGGATAGCCTGGGGATGACTACCAAGTGTGGGTGAAGGGGAGGAAAGCAGCAAAGCACACTGCCATGTGTGTACCTATGCAACTATCTTGCTCGTTCTGCACATGTACCCCCAAACCTATAATGCAATAAAAATTAAAAAAAAAAAAAAGAAGAGGACAGCATGAGGACTTTCCTTCCGAGATGAGCAAGGCTTCATACAAGCTCCGGGAATTCAGGTGCAGGTTTTCAGGGTTCGGGCTGAACAATTAGGCCAACAGAGCAGAAGAGAAAGCCCCAACGACCTCTCTGTATTCATAGACACAGACCCATAGACCACACATACACATGCAAGGAGGACTTTGTCATATAATAGAGGAAGAATTGCAAGTCCAAGAAGAAAGAATGACTACTCAGTGTTTGCTAAATTAGGAAAATCATAGACCCTCATGTGACATATGGCAAAGTTTCTCCTCAAACAGCCTGATCAACTTTTTATTCTTTAATTTCAAGTACCCATTCCCTCTTTCTTCTCCTTTTCTTCTTTGTGACTTTACTACATTCCCTGGCATGCCACAGCACCAGTGGTGTCATAAGTACCAGCCCACATTCCTTTTCTTATTTAGGACAAGACAGGCCTCTAGTTTGCCTTCCTCTCTCCCCTCTCTCCCATTATGCATCCACCTTATCTAAGAAAGTTTAAATGTTTATCCAGTCAAGTCTAGTTTAAATCATGCTGTCCTACCACAGCCAATGGGGAAAGGATGCAAAGGAGTTCCATTAGGAATAAAAACTTGTACTCTGCTTTGTTCTAAGTGCTCTCATGACAGCCAAACCTGCAAGAAGCATCCTTTCCATGGAAAGTAAAACTGCCTTGCTAAGAAAACTCTGTGAGTGCTAGTTCTTCTTTGTGGCACTGAAGAAGCATTTATTTCTAACACTTACTTCTCAACAAGAGCAAACTGTGAATTCTAAACAGATCAAAGATTGCACAGTCAAAAACAAATTAGAAAAGAAAAGTACAAAAATATTCTAATGAACTACGGTGGGGGGCAAGGGAGAAAAACAAAATCTTGAAGGAATGCATCACAAACATGACTAGAACAAAATTTAAAACTTCAGTATACCAGCAAATTTAAAACAAATAACACACAGACTGGGAAAATTATTTGCAATTTATGTAACCTATAAATGATGATCAGCTAGAAATCATGATCTTCTTACACATCTATAAGGAAAGGAAAAGATCCCAATGGAGAATATGCACCAAGGCACTGGTGAAGCTGTTCATAGAATAGACAGCCTGAATGTCCAACCAACCACAACAGAACACTGGGGAAATGCAAATCAAACGTTTCACACCCATCAGTTTGGCAGGAACTGAAGCAAGTGTCCACTCCCATTGATGGCTGGAAGGTGGGGCAGGAGGCTCCTGAGGCTGCTGGGGGGGCAGGTGTGAATGGTTAAATTATTTTGAGAGCATTTGGGGGTGCCTCTTGCTGGTGCCTCCTAAGGTGAAGAGGCAAGCTTCTCTTCCTGAAGGAAAAAGCCTCACCCACAGGCCTCTATGAGAAAAGGTGAGATGGACCCACATGTCACCACATCCTTGAGTTTGGAAGTGGTCACTAAGCCCAGTGCAGTCAAGGTGTGCCAAATGAGGCTTCCCTTCTGAAGGAAGGGGTCTCAATGGCTTTGTGGGCATAGTTTAAAATCATCACCCAGGGAACCTGCCCTTGTCCCCAGTGAGAAGGAAGACATCAAATGGAGGCCTGGGGAAGGGCCCCACTTCCAGCCAAGCCCCTACAGTCCATTTCTAGAGGCAGACACCTGGGCTCCCAGGCCCTTCTGGAAACCATGACACTGTCTATGAGACACCTTCTTTAACCCTGGGGTGATTTCATTGGTTTCTTTTAATCAGCTAATTTGAAGGCAAAAAAAAATCATGTTGCAAAATTTCTATTCCTGCAAAATGGTAGCAGATACAAGTTCTGCAAAGGTAGAAATTAAATGACTGTTCTTTCTCTGAGATATATGTTAAGTTAGTACCTCATTAATCTTCTCCCTGCCCTAAGACTGTAACAACATGGCTAATAAATCTTTTAAATCACCAAATCATTACTCTTTTATAATCTCCAATGCATGGGCTCCAGAGGGGTTCATCTTTCTTTAAGCATGCCAGGAGAGGCCAGTTCTGACAAGGCAAAGACAATACAGCTTGGATTTGACATTCTGCAGGCTGTCAGCAAGCAGGCAGCACCCTAGAGGCAGCTGGAAGATGACCTTAGCCACAAAGGGCCATGGAGTGGGGCTGAAGTGGTGCAGCACAGCATGTCAAAGGGACAAACAGAGGCAAGAAAAGAGAAAAACACTCAGGGTGTTTCTTTCTTAGAACATTGATCACATACATTCTGGGATTACAAAAGTGAACAATGCTCATTGGAGAAACCCCAAAGAATCAAGAGTCCAAAGAGGATGGCAAACCCCTCCCTCATCAAACCTAAAAGGTTATTTTGTTCCAGGATCAAATCGAGGGTCAGGCTGCTGTTTCTCTCTGCAGATGAACTAGGAAGAGAGTGTTTCTTTCTGCAACCGGTTACAGGGAGAAGGCCTGGATATTATCACCAGACCAACTCAAAATTGCTAAGTTTTCCAAAGTTTGTATACCTTCTAAGCTGTATGTCTACATGTAAGTGTGCATTTGTCTAAAGACATAAGTGATTTACTTCTTCTAGTCTATAACTAAGGTCTGAGTCCTGAAGACCTTCCTCTGGAGCCTCAGTAGTTTACTTACTCTCAATGGGTCCAGGTGCTGTGGCAATTGTCCTTGTTTCCTGCTAAATCATAATGGTTTGTGGAGTTCCTTTAGACCCCAATAAACTTGCCTGTAGAGGCCTGGGAGTTTCTTCAGACCCACAGTAATACTTGTTTAATCCTAAATGGTCCTGTTAATAATTCATTCGTGATTTTGTCACACTTCAAGGCCAGGAGAGGCCTGGGCACAACTCTTGGTGAGCTTTTGTTACATCCCAGCCTTTGTATAAATACACTGGCTTGATCAGCTTTTAATGTTTAACCCAGCTACTTAGTCACTGCTGGGACAGCTGTCATGGAGGCCTGCGATAGTGAGACCTGGTATGCCACAACAGAGCACCTGCCTTCCAGCCCAGGGTTAGCAAACTGACCTGGGGGCCAAGTCAGCCCACCTCCTGCCTGTCAATTTCCCTTAGCATATCCAGGCCCCTGAAGGCCCCCTGGCCTTGTTCCTTTGCCTGTGGTTCCTGGACACAGAGGCTAAGCCAGCCCACACCTACCCTTCCCTATGGCTGGCTGCAGGGTCTTTCCACCTGCCGCTGTTCTGACGTCCATACCCAGCCTCTCCCACCCCTTCCATGGTAAACCATGAAGCTGTTGAACAAGCTCCTAAAATGAAAGCCATTGAGTCAGACTCCACCCTTTCGATACCCACCAGTCCTTCCAGAAAGGCTTAGCACGATTTTGAATGTCTGCATGGTTCGCAGATCTTCTGAGAGGTCATACTAGTGCTTAACCAACTTCCTATTGTTAACATTTACGATGTTGCCAGTTCTCAATATCATTAACAGTCTTTTAATTAACATCTTATACAAAAATTATTTCTGATACTGCCCACAGGATCAGTTTCTGGAAGTGACCTATGGGATAGAGGGTCTGAACCCTGTTTAAATTTCTGACTGTGATGCTGACACTTTGACCTGGAGAGGCACCATCACCACCACATGGCTGCAGCCTCTCTCTATCCTGGAGAGTCTCCTCTGTTCTCATGTCTGCTGAAGTCAAGCATTTTCTCATCATGTGTGTGTTTGTGTCTTTGACTCAAGCCAAGTTCAAGTCAATCCCTTAAGAGCTGGAGAAAGTCAAGTGCAAGTTCCCAGTTCCTCCCTTCTCTCCATAACCGCACCCCTCCTTATCTCGGCTCCCTCATCTCTGACAGCCAGGAAACAGCCATCACCAAGGCTACCACTTAGAAGACACTCATTGTCACCTGCTCGGCTGTCACCAGGAGTCCCTGGAAGCCCAGGCTGAGGATCAGAGAAGTGAGTTCTGGGCAGGTCCGTCAGCCCCGAGCAGGGTTGCAGGTCTCTGAAGTCCATGTTTGCAACCACCTACATCACTTTGGACATTTTTGTTATTATTAAGGGTAAAGGGAAACTTTCTGGCAAATTGTGCTGTCTAAGCCACTTAAATCTAATAAGAATGCCAGGTACCTGCAAGCCACAAGTGGAAGTCTCAGGGTATTCACTCCCCAGGTAATGAATCCTGAGCTTTCCACTCAGCCTTTATCTCCAATTACACAGAGCCCACGTCATGAAAGCTGCAGATAGAGATGTGAGTATCTCAGAGCAAAATGAAAGTCAATACAATTGCTCTGCAATCTTTATATTCTAGAAACCTGCTTCTCATGGAAATGTGGAAAATGAACAGACACTGATTAAATTGTCCACATGAATATTCATCGAATCACCTGGACTTTCATGTTAATTTCATTTCTTTTCCCGTGGCTGTCTCTGAATAACAAAGCTTGTTCCTTCTCCAAAGAGAGGAGCTCAGTGCTGATTAGAAAACAAAAGGAGAAACTTGAGTTTGAAATTCTGTCAAAAAAAAAAAACAGGCCTTAATGAAGAATGCCATCGGTTTCAGGGTCTCACTTGGCCTTCTAATGTGAGATTCACCTTCAAATCCACCCTAACTTAGTTACTCCACATGAGTGGAAACATACTGAGGGGTGCTGGGGCTATGACCTGTGACCAGGTGTGTGCTGGGTCAAGGGCACCCTTGAGGGCCAGAGGAGTGGTGGTGACAGGAGCGTGGGTCCATTGCCCTGTCTTTCACTTCCCCATTCATTCTTTCACAGGGCACTGATTGGAGCTCAGTGTGCAGGAGACACACACCGTCCACACATCCCCAGCAGTTCCTGAACAAAAGGAGTCCTGATGCCCTGAGCCCGGCAGGCCTCACACCTGCCCTGCACAGCAGGGACCCTGCCCCATCTACCAGATGGGAACCCCACACTCTGAAACCACTCTGCAATGACCACACCATGGACCCACACAGGAGGCAACACCGCCATGATACATATCCTTTTAGTAACCTTGTCTCAGGAAACCCAGCAACCACAGGAGCCTCCCCAGCACCTGTCCCCACTGAGGAACCAGACACCCCTGGAGCTGCCCCCACTCTGCAAGATGTCTCTGCACCCCCGGCTGCAGTCAGCACTGACGGGCAAGGCAGCCATCGGAGACTGCAGGCCTGATGCTGGGATTGTCCCTGATCCCCAATTCTGAGCTTCTCTGCCCTGCACGTAGAGCTGGTGGTTGCTAATCCTGACTTGCCTCCCCCCACCCACATTTTCTATCTTAAAATAACAACAAAACTTCAAAGCTGTTATTGTGCCGGAGGCAGAATGCTTTGTGCAAACTGCCATGTGAGACCAAAGGGAAGTCTTAGTTTAGCTTCCTGCCCACAGAGACACTGAGCAGAGCTGGAGAGACATGGAAAACACAGGTATCTGCTGTTCCTTTGAAGGGGATTTGTCCACAGGCTAAGGAGTGTGTTGCTTGCTGACATAAGCCTGATGCTTTGAATGAATTGATCTTGCTATGGATGCTAACATGTTGGGCAGTCAGCACAGTCTTCGGTGTTCTCTGGCTGTGACACCACTGTCAAGGTTCTGCTTTGCCATCTCTGACACATGGGCTGGGCCTTCGGAGACGTGCCAACTTTCCAGACACAGCACAGACGCAACCTGAGAAGCAGAGGCCTCATGGCCTGCAGCTGCCCTGTATGTTTTCAAAATGACTCAGAGCCCACAGTGTTAGGGACAAGTTGCTTTGACAGCAAAGGGAAAGTTGTCCAGACAAAGTGCTTCTGAGCGAGAGATGGACATTGACAGCAACCATCCAGTGTTAATTTCTGCTTGCCTGAGATGTCTCAGAAGATAGGGGGCCTATGACACTGCAGCCACAGAAGTGCACAGCTTTAGTGGCCTGGTGTTCAAAACTGTCTAAGAAATAGAGAAAAGGGTGATGTCACCTCTTCCAGAGTGGTCTGGCAAACCCACACGGGCAGAAGGAAGCTGGTGTAGCAGGCAGACAGAGGGCAGGGCCCTGCCACCTACGCTATGTGACCCAACACAATGAATGGAACTCTCCATCCTCAGTTTCTCCACTGGTGAAATGGAGAACACAAATCCTAATCTACAGCCAATGGACCCTCCACCTCAGGCTCACCTCCCCACAACCAATGGACCTTCCACCCCAGGCTCACCTCCCTGCAGCCAATGGACCCTCCACCCCAGGCTCACCTGCCCTCAGCCAACAGGCCTTCCACCCCAGGCTCACCTGCCCACAGCCACCAGACCCTCCACCCCAGGCTCACCTGCCCACAGCCAATGGCTGCTGCTGGGGTCTGTTTCAGTTGAACCCCCCAATGCACACTTGCAGCAGGGACTGGGGTGTAGGCAGCTACTAGAGAGGTGGTGCAGGAAGTAGGAGTGAGGGCAAGTGGGTTTCCTGGGCATGGGGAGGTTGTGCTGAGTGAGGTCAGGTGCGTTTCCTGGGCAGAGGGAGGTTGTGCTGAGTGAGGGCAGGTGGGTTTTCTGGGAAGAGGGAGGTTGTGCTGAGTGAGGGCAGGTCAGTTTCCTGGGCAGGGGGAGGTTGTGCTGAATGAGAGCATGTGGGTTTCCTGGGCAGGGGGAGGTTGTGCTGAGTGAGGGCAGTTGGGTTTCCTCAGCAGTGGGAAGTTGTGCTGAGTGAGGGCAGGTGGGTTTCCTGGGCAGTGGGAGGTTGTGCTGAGTGAGGGCAGGTGGGTTTCCTGGGCAGAGGGAAGTTGTGTTGAGTGAGGGCAGGTGGGTTTCTGGGCCAGGAGCAGGTTGTGCTGAGTGAGGGCAGATGGGTTTCCAAGGAAGAGGCTGTGCTGTGCAGTGGCTGCTGTGCACCAAGGGACCAACTCCCGAGGGCTCTGAGGAGCATGAAGAACTCTCCCAGCTGCCCCTGCTGATGGCAGCCAAGCACTAGATCCCCTGTCTCTCCTGGCTATATGGTGCCCTTAGTCACCCAGACCTGCCTGACTGAAGCAACTGGAAGTTGTGTGTCCAGTCACACAACTGCAGGAGGATTCTGACACTGTGGGCCCTCAGCCTGACTCTGGCAGCCTTGCCACTGAACCCCACAATAGTGTCAACCTCAGAAGGGAGCCATTGGCTCCAAAGACCCAGAGGAATCCCCTGGCCCAGGGCCTTCCTCCCACCCTGTCCAATGGATCCTCAGCAAAGCCTTCCGGGTACACATGATAAGGTTCTGGGACCATTCAGATGGGTCCAGCAGCAGAGAGAGGCCACTCCAGCTGCTGGTGGCTGAGGCTGGGGGCATGCTGAGACCAGCAGGGACTTGGGGATCCTTCCAGGATGGAGGGAATGAAGATGGGCTATGGGAAGGCTGCACACCAGAAGAGGAGGTGGCAGGGAGACCCCACCTCTCAGCCCAGTCAGGGCATCATTGGGATTCCAGGAATGTGAGAACCCTCAAGGCAGAAGGGTTTTCAGCAAGGGTGTGAGGCCGGAACACCTTTGGGATCCCCAAGGTTTGGGTTCCTCCAGCACTGTAGATCACCATCCACCTGCCAAGCTTATCACACACCCTGCATGTGGCTGCTGAGTTACCAGTCAGAAGAGATCCAAGGACTGGTTTAGAGCAGGTCTGTGCTCCAGGGACCTGGCCAGCGGCTCTTGAGCAGGTGTGCCCTGTCTGGTGGGTGCCCAGGACTCCTGACACCTTAGTGCCAGTCCCTCCTGGTTCTGAGGACAGGTGGCCTCACATACCGTATCAGAAGATGTGGTACTGCTCGTTTTCTGTCTGTTTAGAAAGGTGAGCTAGAAGTTGCAAAATGCCAAACGATGGGTTTTATATTAAAATAAGTTGGAGCTGGGCTCGTTGCAAAGGCATTGAAAAATTGTTGACAGCATCTTAATTGTAAAATGTCTGAAACTTAGTGACAGAGTGGTTGGCTGCTGGGACCAGCGCTCCAGCAGCCTGGCTCTAGGCATCTTGGGATCTTGGCATGAGGCTGGGCCACAGAGGAGGGATCTGGGGGCTGGAGGTGCTGAGAAGTGATCTGCAGTGGGGGCTAAGGAGTGATCTTAAGGTTGGGGGAGCTGAGGAGTGATCTGCAGTGGGGGCTGAGGAGTGATCTGGGGGTGCAGGGACTGAGGAGTGATCTGCAGGAGGGGCTGAGGAGTGATCTGGGGGCTGGGGGGATGAGGAGTGATCTCGGGGTTGGAAGGGCTGGTGGGTAGGGAGGTGAGGCCTGAGGGTCACCCCCCAGCACAGTTCCTGCCAAAGTGGCCCTCCAGGGTTCTCACAGGGATCCAGGTGACCATGGGCTCTAACTCAAGACTGGACGTGAGTTTCCCAGAAAATAGAAATGCTGCATAAATAACCACATGAGAACCCACAGTCAAGTGATATTTGTCACACCTTTACATTTGTTTGTTTGGTTTTATTTTGAAATATCTTTTCTACATAGTGGAGGTTATTAGAATCTTAATTATAAGTAATTATTTCCAACTTAATCAAGACCCATATAATAATCATTCCCAGCTTTGTCAACACTCATGTAAGTAATACATTTAGTCTATTAAAGGTTTAGATGAAACAATTACCTGGAGTTAAATCTCCAAATAATTTGAAAAGGCCAGGTCATTGCCCTTGATCTCCCTGAGACTGTACCCTGCATGGATGCCGCCAACACTACCTAGGCTGCTTTGCAGTAGCCATGTCCAGACCCACGGGCCCCACCTCCCAGGCAGCCCTGAGTGCCTCTGCCAATGGCTGTGTCCTACAGCACAGCCTGCTCTGCCCATGCATATGGCAGGTGGAAAGTGCCAGGCACAGAAGTCCACCCAGGGCAGTGGGAGTGGTGGGTAACGTCCCCAGCCCCCACCTCCAGGATGGGGAGGACTTTCAGGGGCATGTACAGCCCTGTCTCAGGGTCCCCTGGCAGGATGGATCCCCAGGTACCCTTGCTGAGAGCCCGCTAGGTCCTGAGCATCTGGTTGGCTGCATTCTCCCCAGCCCACAGCCCCACTGTTGTTTACTGGAACCAGCTCCCAAAAAGCGCGCTAGCATCTGACCCCTTTTGCAGAACCTGCTCCTGTCTATTTCAGTAACCTTCAGGCATGTCCTGCTGCCCTGTACACTCTGGCTTGTATCTGGAAATGGAGGCATCATCTCTGTAGCAGCAAGATTGTGACTTTTAAGATAAAGCAGCCTCAGAACAGAAAATGATGAAAAAGGCAAAAATTACTCAAAGTTAACCCCTGTCTCCTTCTTCAGAGAGTTAGAAATTGATGATGGAAATAGATGCTAAGTGCCTCCAAGAAAAATTGGCCCTGAGACAAAGTATCTTTCAGCAACACAGTTTTTACTTCCTGGACTGCCAGAAGGTACCCTCACTAGCCATTACCCCACAAAAGTACAATGAATAAAGGAAAGCAGACAAATTTATCCCTTATGCATTTGGGGTCATACTTACTGCTGTGTCTTATCTCCATTGGCTGGAACCAGGACTCACAATCTAAACTAAAACCCGTTAAGCTAACAACTTAAAACTTTCTAAACAGGTAAAAGCAATGGAGAGCTGGGACATGCCTATGGGCATGTCCAGCACAGATATCTTGGTTAAGTACAAGGACATAGAATGTACTAGGTGCCTGTAAGCATGGCATGTCTAACAGCTACATAGGATAGGGCTTAACAAATTATTAGCATTCTTATTCTTTAACAAGAAAAGAAACTTTAAAGAACTTTTCTGCTTCCCACAAGAGGAATCCCACCTCTCACCTCTGCCCCAGGACAGGTGAGATGGCAGAGCCACCTTTGAGAAAGTGACATGGGTGGCAGCTGCTCAGAATGTGAGAACAGTGACAGGCAGGTGTTGTCCTCCTCCTGGAATTGGCTCACAGAGAGGGTCTTTGCTGACACATTTTCCATTTTCAAGATAAATCAATGGAAGAAATCTGAAGTTCCCACTGTTGACTACCTAGATGTCACAGCAGCCTTTGCCTCCACTTCACGCACTCCCACTCTTCCCTTCAAACAAACGGTGTAAAATGAGGTTTGCCGTTTCTTTGTGGACAGATTAGATCATGTAGCTTATCATGTTGCTCCTTTCACTTGGGCCACTAGGAAGCACATTATCACACTTGAAAGGTCCTCTGTATCCTGCATATCTGCAATCTTACTTACTCCAGCATAAAGATGGTTTCTCTGTGACATTTTATTTCTATCTGTCATTATGCCTTTTCACTTCTATCCATTATTTTAAGACACTTCAGACATTTTGGAGATGAGTAGAATGTGGTTACCTACACACGTACACAAAAACACTGAGCAGACACTCACAGGCACATAAATGCCACATCCAGACCTGAAGTCACAGTATCTGAGTTCTTGATGTGATTACAAAGATGTAAAGAAGGAACTGGCAAAACCAGCAAACAATCAGTGCTCTGAATATATAAGGAAGACACAAACCAGTAAGAAAAAGACAAATTACCCCATGGGGAAATGGTGAAGACTCAGAGTCCTTTCACCACAGAGGGGACAAAAATGGTCAGCAGACCTGTGCAAAGCTGCCTGGCTCTTATGTAATCAGGAAACAGAATATTAAAACCAAAATGAGACATCATTCCACAGCATCAGGATGGCAACGTTTAAAAGTCAGCAAATCCCAGGCACAGATGAGGGCTGGGAGCCACTGCCAGCCCTATTTACAAGGTGCACAGGCCTGGATGCCATAATGAAGGTTTCCCTCTGGCCCACGAGCTCCCTGAGCTGTGGTTTCTTTTTAATCACACAGGCTCCATCTGCTAGGAACAGAAGCAGCACAGAGCAGAGGATAATCACCCATGAGGCTGAAGAAGCAAAAGCTGCAATGACCTTCCCTTGCACAGCTCCTTTCTCAGCCTTTCCTTTCCCATGTAGACAGTCACTTCTCTACTCAGAATTTCATATTATTTTCTTCACATGTGTAAGCAGCAAGCCTTGTAAACCTGGCACTCTCCCGGCCTGAGAACTCACCATTGTGTACAATCTTCCTTCACTGTTCATGGCAATGAAGACGGCACTTCTCACTCCAAAGAGACTCACCATGCCTCGCTCCACAGTGGAAATTTCCAGCAGACCTGACACAGAAACGGGAGCCACATTACCTAAGGGTCGTGCAAATCAGACTGGGAACTTGAGCCAACAAGGGCATCCCAGTCCATCCCCCTTCTCCTAGAAAGTTAGACTCTCTGTCACCCTTTCCATGATCCCTCTAAATCGAGGAGACCCTGGCTGCTGGATTCATCAAGTGCTGCCATGGTTCTCTTAAAAGTCCACTTCTGCAAGGGAAAGTTCTGATGTCAGAGTTAGGGACTGCAGTGACCACTGAGTTATCTATTTAAGATGAGCTTCGAATCCTGGCTTTCAATGACAAGATTACTTGAGGTCCTTGACTTGGGTAAAAAAATAAATTCTGATTATCATTATTCTTTTTTTTTATTTTTAATTTTTATTGCATTATAGGTTTTGGGGTACATGTGCAGAACGTGCAAGACAGTTGCATAGGTACACATATGGCGGTGTGCCTTGCTGCCTTCCTCCCCTTCACCCACACTTGGTATTCATCCCCAGGCTATCCCTCCCCAGCCCGCCCCCCCACTGTCCCTCCCCCATTCCCCCCAATAGACCCCAGTGTATAGTACACCACCTCTCTGTGTCCATGTGTTCTCATTTTTCTCACCCACATATGAGTGAGTATATGTGGTATTTCTTTTTCTGTTCTTGTGTCAGTTTGCTGAGAATGATGTTCTCCAGATTCATCCATGTCCTTACAAAGGACACAAACTCATCATTTTTGATTGCTGCATAATATTCCATGGTGTATATGTGCCACATTTTCCCAGTCCAGTCTATCATCGTTGGGCATTTGGGTTGGTTCCAGTTCTTTGCTATTGTAAACAGTGCTGCAATGAACATTCGTGTGCATGTGTCCTTATAGTAGAAAGATTTATAGTCCTTTGGATATATACCCAGTAATGGGATTGCTGGGTCAAATGGAATTTCTATTTCTAGGTCCCTGAGGAATCGCCACACTGTCTTCCACAATGGTTGAACTAATTTACACTCCCACCAACAGTGTAAGTGTTCCTCTTTTATCATTATTCTTTTTTTAAAAAATTTTTATTGCATTATAGGTTTGGGGGTACATGTGCAGAACGAGCAAGATAGTTGCATAGGTACACACATGGCAGTGTGCTTTGCTGCTTTCCTCCCCTTCACCCACACTTGGTATTCATCCCCAGGCTATCCTCCCCAGACCCCCCCCACTGTCCCTCCCCCATTCCCCCCAACAGTCCCCAGTGTATAGTAGACCGCCTCTCTGTGTCCACGTGTTCTCATTTTTCTCACCCACCTATGAGTGAGTATATGCGGTATTTCTTTTTCTGTTCTTGTGTCAGTTTGCTGAGAATGATGTTCTCCAGATTCATCCATGTCCCTACAAAGGACACAAACTCATCATTTTTGATTGCTGCATAATATTCCATGGTGTATATGTGCCACATTTTCCCAGTCCAGTCTATCGGCATTGGGCATTTGGGTTGGTTCCAGTTCTTTGCTATTGTAAACAGTGCTGCAATGAGCATTCGTGTGCATGTGTCCTTATAGTAGAACGATTTATAGTCCTTTGGATATATACCCAGTAATGGGATTGCTGGGTCAAATGGAATTTCTATTTCTAGGTCCCTGAGGAATCGCCACACTGTCTTCCACAATGGTTGAACTAATTTACACTCCCACCAACAGTGTAAGTGTTCCTTTTTTATCATTATTCTTAATGTGTACTCTACATGTTTCAGCAAATCTCAACCCACCTAATCTTGAAAATACAGCAGCCAGACCATGGCTGATGGCTTTCTTGGATCCTGCAGCCCCCATCCTTTCTTGGATAGGAGACTAACCATACAGCAACTTGTCAGCTTGCAGGGTAAGAACCTGGAGACAGAGGGAGCTCACTGAAGTAAAAAGAAGGATGTGCTTCAGTTGGACATTTTGCAATTGAATTTCCTTTTTTTCTCCAAGAGGGAAGCTGAATAAAAATGAGCTTGTGTCTAATTTGATCCCAGTATACTAATTAATTCTCCCTACCCCTGCCTTGGGGGCTTCCCAGACTAATGGTTCCCAGTGGTGTTACAAGGCATCAGATGGGCCAGTAATGTTGCAATAGTTACTGCCACTGAGGATCTAACCAAGATGATAGCAGGATGCTTGGACCCCAGTATATGGAACCTGCACCCAGGCAGAGTCCCACAGAGTCATCTAAGTGGTGAGCAGCATTTCTGCCCCCTTTATAGTGCATCGTGTCCACTAGAGCAAGGCACCTTCACCTTTTAGTCCTGCATGAGCCCAAGCCCCCAAGTGTCCCAACTGGCTGCAGCTGGCACTCACTGTAGGAGGGTCTCCTTGTGGGTCCCACTGATCGGGCCATCGGGGGGCACCTGGAGGTGAAAGCTGATGCCCACATTGCAGTAGAGCCTCCGCTGCCACTTGATCCCCACCAGGTAGCCACTTTCCCAATATACCCTGTTGATCTCTCCAGCTAGCCACGTGCGAGACCTGGACAGCAGGGTGCCCCAGCCTCTCGAGTCCAGCTGCATGTTGTTGGCATGGAAGCCTGCAGGTAAGGATACTACCATGCCCACTAGGATGCCTAGGAAGATGAGAGCCCACAGCGTGCCCTGAAGAGGTCCTGCTCCCTGGGACATAGTGATGAACAGCCTCTGTCCCAGGGTCATCCACCTTGCCTCTCAGGCACTTGGTCAGAATTAATGGCCCTAAAATACCACTCTTCTTGTTTTTCTCCCTCCCACATGGCAGCAGGGGCTTATTTTTGGAAGGCAGATGAAGGCTGCTAACATGAAACCAAAGCCTGCATCAGGCACTCAGGTTGAGACCAGAGGGACCCAGGCTGAGCCGTGGCTGGTAGAGACCATGACTCGGGGATGCTGTTTAGCTCACCAGCTTGCTCCGTGTTGATGATATTTTATTTGACCTATCTGTATAGTTCGTTCAGCAGCCTGGCCCTCCCCTCCACCCATTATCACCCAGACGTCAACCCACCCAGCTCACTTATCCAGGGCTGTAACATTAACCTGCTCTTGGGCATGGCTGCCTTCCCAGACCCCCATCAGCCTCCACACTCCCCAGGGGTTCTGGCAGCCACTGTCATTCCAACTATGAGGCAGGAATGAAGTAAGCAGGGAGAATCTCTAGGGTAGTGGGGAGCTGGCTGGGGGCCCAGGGAAAGAGAGAGGCGAGAGGACACCCAGGATCCATACTGGGCAGAAGTTCTCAGCCTGGCAGCGCTGGCTCCTTATTTAGAGTGCAATAGGTAGAGGCAGGGATGGGAGAAGGCTTGTGGTGTTGTGACCATAGCCTGCAAGTCACCCTTGAGACCTTTTCATTGAAACAGCTCATGGTGGAGGGGAACACTGAAAGGCCAAACCCTTTCAGCAGGAGGGCACAAAAATTCTCAGGTCATGGAAGTGGGGGTTGTCCAAGGAGCTTTAAGATTGTGGAGGGAGTTGCTGGGCATGGTGGCTCACACCTGTAATCCCAGCACTTTGGGAGACTGAGGCAGGCAGATCACCTGAGGTCAGGAGTTCAAGACCAGCCTGGCCAACATGGTGAAACCCCATCTCTAATAAAAATACAAAAATTAGCTGGGTATGGTGGTGGGTGCCTGTAATCCCAGCTACTCAGGATGCTGAGATATGAGAATAGCTTGAACCTGGGAGGCAGAGGTTGCAGTGAGCCAAGATACTGCCGTTGCACTCCAGGCTGGGCAACAGAGCAAGACTCTGTCCCAAAACAAACAAACAACAAAAGATCTTGATTTTGGAGGGAGGGAGGGCAAGGGCAAGGTTTGCCTGCTCACTGTCTTGGTTGCAGCATTCACCCGGGGTGGAAGTTGTGTCTGGCCTTTGACATAGCCCACTGGCCATTCTCCTTCCTGGATTTATCCGTGGCATGTGACTGATATTATTCCCATTTCACAGATGAGGAAGCTAAGGCTTAGAGAAATTAAGTGACTTGCCCAAGTTACCACAGCTAATAAATAGCAAAACCAGAACTCCTAGGGTCTGCCTGAGACTAAAGCCTGTGCATGTTTAATGCTTGCAGTAGAAGTTGGCTGGCCCAAAGAGTCTATTTAGCTCCTGAAATGCCATTAGCACATCACAGAGTTATTTCAGTAGCATAAAATGATTCATTTGTTAAAAGAAAAAAAAAGAACTTGAGTGTCTTTGATGTACATGGGAATGTCTGTATTTGCAGATAACTTTTGCTGGGCTGATATTACACCCAGAAACTAGTAAAAGTATTTCTGCCAGCAAGTTATTTCTACACTCATTTTTCTTTTCCCCATATTACTTTTAAATAGATTACATGTCTAACTGAAGTAAAAAAAATGTTGATCTACCAAAAAACCCACAAATTGCTATAGAATATAAAAAGGAACTATTAATATCTCTGAGGGTGAAAAAGTTAACAAGGATCACCTGGGGAATTGAGTTTAAAATCCTGTTTTTTGTACTTCAATCCAGGTCTTAATCTGTTGGTGAGACATTGGCACTGATCGTGCAGGGATTGGAAGGAGTGTGGGAGGTGATGACAGTGACATACAGATGGATTTGAGCCTCCTGAGCAGCAGAGCTGGTCCCAGTGGGTGGCTCCCTTAGCCACATTCTGCATGCATGCTGCAGGCTGCAGGCAGCCTGGAAAAGCTGCTGGGGCAAGTTTCATGGCCCAAGGACTCTATTGAGGCACTAAACCTTCTACTGTGCCCTGGGTTCCAGCCACCAGCCTATGGCTTCTACCTGCCTTCTCTCTGCCCTTCTGCCCATTCACTGGGTTTGATGCTTGGATCAAATTTCTGTCAAGCCATGTAATTCAGTGTTGCCCTAGACATGCCTTCTCAGATCCTGTGAAACCCAGACATCAATTATTACCCTCAGCTGGTAAACTGAATGGAGAGGGCCATAGGCACCCCTTATTCCTACTCTCACCATAGTGCCCCCAGCTTCCCCATTGGTTTCCTCTACCCAATGGGCCATTGCCCCATACCCAATCTCATCACCACCAGCACTGCCATTTTCCAAAAGGAAAGATGATGCCTCATGGGCTCATATTGAGTCTTCCATGTAGGCCCTCACTGGAAAATTTGATTTTAAAAATATTTTTTCTGTCAAGTAACAGTTTCATGAATAATCCAGAGAAAGTTGTCAACAAAAAGAACTTCACTTTGGATTTCCTTCTGGGTTTCATATATGTGAGCTTTCATGGATGCAAGAGCAGTGGGACACTTTCTCAGTGATGTGGTATGGAATATTGTGGTAATTATGCTGGTGGTCCTCACTTACGGAAAAGGCAGTCCAGAAACATTTTGGATGGTAAGAAGTCAGTCTGAAATTAACACTTGCCTTGGATAATTGGAGAGGTGCTCACCAGTAGAGCTCAGAATCTCTGTGGAATTTCTTGGTACCCATCCACTTTGGAACTGTATTAGGAGAGGGATTAAACTATAACAATGTCCATGCCATATACCAATAAAATGGTGAAGCTTCTTAGATTTACCTCATCCTAGATTCCTTGCTGTGCAGGGGTTGTGGTTGATGTCTCATAAAGGAAGGCTTTGGAATGGGGATATTTGGATGTGAATCTCAACTCCACCCTTCATTAGCTGTGTGATCTTGGGAAAGTTCTGGACCTCTCTGAGCTTCATTATTTTGTCATCTGCAAAATGAGATCATTACTTCCAAAGGTTGTTTTAGTGACAAGCAATAATAGATGCAACTGGCCCAGTGCAGAACACAGCATAGGTATTTCCCAGAAATTTATTCCAAACACATTGAAAATCTCTCACCCAATTAAAGAGGACAAACCCAAAGTCAGAAAGACCATCTCTCATCTCAGGGGGTGGGAGAGACACATGGGCTTCCAGTTCTTCATTGCCATTTGCCAGAGCACATGTTGTGATGGTTGCTAACATATGCAGAAGCAGGCAGCCCAGATTCCTCAAGTGTTCTGAAAAGCAGTGAGAGCCTTGGTGTCATCACTATTAAATATAAAACTTAAGTAATTCATACTATTAAAAAGCCTGGGTCTTGTTTTTTTCGGGTGAAGCAATGAGGCAGTGTTCTAAATGCACCTCCTCTGCCTGTCTCTATAGCAACTTTACTGTGCTCATATAGCCATATATTTTCCTGAAGGCTAATTAAGTTGACCACTGCTAGGTCTTCTTGGCTTACCAGATTTGCACTTGACCCTTCTCTTGGGGCTTAGAAACACCTATGGATGTGAAGTGATAAAGAAAAGATAACAGGTGGAGGAGGCCTCTCTCCATGGACCCCTCTTGCAAATAGTTGGCCAACAGCCTTTGGGGATTGTCAGTCAGTCTCACTGGATGAGCCAAGATCCAGTGGAGGTGAGTGGGAATATGTTAATGTCTGTCTCCTTCCACAGAAGGGTCCTTGACCCCAAGGGGGATGCCACGAAGCATAGATAGGTTGGATTTGGCAGTGCTTAGCCACACAAAACTTTCACATCATCTGCATGATGGAACTCCCTCCGTCATACCAGGTGGTTGCTCTCTGTGACTCCTGTGTATTACATAATCAAGATAAAATGCCCGAGGGGTGATGTTTGATCTTGATTATGGGAAAGCAGAAGGGAAAGCAAATAAAACTCAGAAGAACCTCATCCATGTAGATTGTGAAAAGCTGTGCTTACTCATATCTTTTACATTTGGTTTTGAAAAACTGGCATTTGCCTTTTTTTGTAGATAATCTAGAAAATATGGAAAATGATAAGGTGGAAAACAAAAGAGCTGTTTTTACTTAGTGTCTTTCTATCTTTTGTCTCTGATTCTGTCTTTGTGTGAGCTTGGCACAACGGCCTTGAGGTCTCCCAGTATCTCCTCTGAATTTTGCTTAGACAGGCACCTCTGCACCTATCCCTGTTTTTTTTTCTTAAGTGGTAGAGATTGCATGTGGGATTTAATTGGCATGAGATGGACGTGTGTAGAGATGAGGATCTAGGAAGGACTCCTTCCCTAGGACTGAGCAAAGAGGGACATTTGTAGCTCATAAACATACTGCAAAAGGGAGAATTCAAGAGGAAAAGTTTCAGCTGATCAACAGTGTCCAGGATGGACTTCTGCAAGGACAATGCTGCTATTATCCTGCTAATTATTTCCTGGAGAAACCTAAACTTTGTACTTTCCTAGTAGAAATGAGCTTTTCCCAGGCCTCACCCACTTACACAGTGGGAGCCATTAACAGTCATAATCCGGGGACTCGCAAGATGGCATCGTAGAAGTGACTTAGGATTGCAGCTCTCAGTGAAGGCACAGAGGGTGAGTCCTAGCCACATTCTCGGATGGACCTTTTTTGCCCACAGAGCGTTGAAAGTCCCAGGTGTGGGAGAGACATGGGATGCTAGTAAAGCCGGCTCCAACAGCCGGCTCCTGTGGCTGCCTGCTTCAGCCGGCGCCACAGCGGGACCCCACAGGGAACTCACTGGTCTGGATGCCCTGTTAAACCGGCAATCTGAGAGTTGGAAGAGCAGATTGGCATGCCCATCTGATTGAACGGGACTTGGAAAATAAGTGAGATGAGGAGATTCCTGGGAAGCGTGATCTGAGCCAGTGCAGTAGGCAGCAACAGGGGAGATCGCACAGATCCCAGTGCCCTATCGGCAGGCTACTGGGGCGCCAGTGAGAGAGTCGAACTTTCAGGTGGGGAGAGGAAGAGAGAGAGAGAGAGGACGGACTCTGAGGCAGGGAGCTGGGTGATCGGGCTCGGCAGGTCCCACCCTCATGGGGACAAGCAGGGTGGTGATTGGAGGCACATGGGGCTGAGAGTTTTGCTGCTGGCATCTAGGATGGTGTAGCCCGGTGCAGGAGGGGCATCCACCTTTACGGACACAATCTGCCCCTACTGAAGTACCGCCCAGGGCTGATGCAGCCTGCCATTGCCGAGGCAACCTGCCATAACAGAGAGACTCCACCAGGAGGGGGGAGTGCTCCACAGCAGAACAGAGCCCAGCAGTAAAAGGGCGGACCCACGCTAGCAGGGCAGAGCCCCGGCAGGCAAATAGTGAGTAGACTGCCTCCTAGTGGGGCAGGACAGTGCAAGAGATACTCATAAAGAAAGCCCCAACTACCTGAAACAGAGCATCTATGGCGGGGGGAAGAGTGGTGTTTTAGGAGTTCTGTTGCAGCAGAGATAAACAACCTACCAACAACCCTGAATGAACAACGAGGCTCACAGCTCAGCACTGCAGCTCTGATAAAGCACAGACAATCTCCTCAAGCAGATCCCTGACCCCTGTATATCCAAACAGTCACCCCAAAAAAGGACTAATTAGACTGACATCTGGCGGGCATCATTCTGGAACAAAGACAGCAGAAGAAGAAACTGGTATCATCCCTCACTGTACCACAGCTGATACAGGTATACCCCAGACAAGCAGGGCCTGGAGTGGACCTCAGCAATCATACAGCAGGGGGGCTAGACTGTTAGAAGGAAAACTAAGTGACAGAAATACTTCATTATCAACAATCTCAGCATCCACACAGAGACCCAATTGAAAAATCAGCAACTACTAAGATGACAGGCAAATAAATCCATAAAGAAGGGAAGAAACCATCGCAAAAAGGAGGAAAACACCAAAAACCAAAACACCTCACCTCCAAAAAAGGAACAAAACTCCTCACCAGCAAGGGAACAAAGCTGGATGGAGAATGAGGGTGACAAAAGGACAGAATCAGACTTCAGAAAGTGGATAATGAGAAACTTCAGTGAGCTGAAAGAACATGTTCTAAATAAGTGCAAAGAAACTAAGAACCTTGAAAAAAGATTTGAAAAAAGATTCGAGGAAATGATAACAAGAACGGAAAACATAGAGAGGAATATGAATGAATTGAAGGAGCTGAAAAACACAACACGAGAACTTCGCGAAGCATGCACAAGTTTTAACAGCTGAATTGACCAAGCAGAAGAAAGAATATCAGAAGTTGAAGATCAACTAAATGATATAAAATGAGAAACCAATATTAAAGAAAAAAAGCACAAAAAGGAATGAACAAAATCTCCAAAAAATGTGGGACTATGTGAAGAGAAACAAACCACATTGGATAGGTGTACCAGAAAGTGATGAAGAGAATGAATATAAGCTGGAAAACACTCTTCAGGATATGATCCAGGAAAATTTCCCCAAACTAGCAAGACAGGTCAATACTCAACTCCAGGAAATACAGAGAACACCAGAAAGATACTCCGCAAGAAGAGCAACTCCAAGGCACATAATCGTCAGATTCACCAGGGTTGAAATGAAGGAGAAAAAACTAAGGGCAGCCAGAGAGAAAGGTCAGGTCACCCACAAAGGGAAGCCCATCAGACTCACAGCAGATCTCTCAGCAGAGACTCTACAAGCCAGAAGAGAGTGGGGGCCAATATTCAACATCCTTAAAGAAAAGAAATTTCAACACAGAATTTCATAACAAACCAAACTCAGCTTCATAAGTGAAGGAAAAATTAAATAGTTTATGAACAAGCAAGTACTCAGAGATTTTGTCACCACTAGGCCTGCTTTACAAGAGCTCATGAAAGAGGCACTACACATAGGAAGAAACAACCAGTACCAGTCATCCTAAAAGCACAATAAATGCTAAAGGGCATCAACAAAATGAAGAATCTACATGAACCAATGGGCAAAACAGCCAGCTAGCATTAAAATGGCAGTATCAAATTCACACATAACAATATTAACCCTAAATGTAAATGGGCTAAATGCAAAAATAAAAAGACACAGATTGGCAAATTGGATAAAAAACTGAAACCCATAGGTGTGCTGTATCCAGGAAACCCACATCACACGCAAGGATACACAAAGGCTCAAAATAAAGGGAGGGAGGAAGATTTGCCAAGTAAATGGAGAGCAAAAAAAAGCAGGAGTTGCAATTCTCGTCTCTGATAAAATAGACTTTAAAGCAACAAAGATCAAAAGGGACAAAAAAGGTCATTACATAATGGTAAAAGGATCGATACAACAAGAAAAGCTAATGATTCTAAATATATATGGACCCAATGTAGGAGCACCCAGATATACAAGGCAAGTTCTTAATGACTTACAAAGAGACTTAGACTCCCACACAATAATAGTGGGAGATTTTAACACTTCACTGTCAATATCAGACAGATCAACCAGACAGAAAATTAACAAAGATATCCAGGACTGGAACCAGACCTGGAACAAGCAAACCTGATAGATATTTACAGAACTCTCCACCCCAAATCTACAGAATATACATTCTTCTCAGCACCACAACACACCTACTCCAAAATTGACCATATAATTGGAAGTAAAGCACTCCTCAGCAAATACAAAACAACGGAAATCATAACAAACAGTCTCTCAGACCATAGTGCAATCAAGTTGGAACTCAGAATTCAGAAAATAACTCAGAACGACACAGATTCATGGAAACTGAACAACTGGCTCTTGAATGATGATTGGATAAACAATGAAATGAAGGAAGAAATAAAGAAGTTCTTTGAAACCAATGAGAATGAAGACACAACGTACCAGAATCTCTGGGACACATTTAAAGCAGTCTGTAGAGGAAAATACAGAGCAATAAGTACCCACATGAGAAGAGTGGAGAGATCCAAAATTGAAACCCTATCATCAAAATTGAAAGAGCTAGAGGAGCAAGATCAAAAAAGCTCAAAATCTAGCTGAAGACAAGAAAAAACTAAGATCAGAGCAGAACTGAAGGAGATAGAAACAAGAAAAACCCTTCAAAAATCAATAAATCTAAGAGTTGGTTTTTTAAAAAGATCAACAAAATAGACAGACCACTAGCCAGACGGATAAAAAAGAAAAGAGAGAACAACCAAAGAGATGCAATAAAAAACGATAAAGGGGAAATCACCACAGATTCCACAGAAATTCAAACCATCATCAGAGAATACTACAAGCAACTCCATGCACACAAACTAGTAAATCAGGAAGAAATGGATAAATTCCTGGAAGCCTGTGTCATCCCAAGCCTAAACCAGGAGGAAGCCAAAACTATGAATAGACCAATAACAAGGTCAGAAGTTGAGGCAGCAATTAAGAGCCTACCACACAAAAAAAGCCCAGGTCCAGATGGGTTCACAGCTGAATTTTACCAGACACACAGAGAGAATCTGGTACCAATTCTTCTGAAACTATTCCAAATAATCCAAAAAGAGGGAACCCTTCTCAGATCATTTTATGAGACCAACATCATCCTGATACCAAAACCTGGCAGAGACTCAACAAGAAAAGAAAACTTCAGGCCAATATCCATGATGAACATAGATGCAAAAACCTTCAATAAAATACTGGCAAATCGATTGCAACAGCACATTAAAAAGCTTATCCATCATGATCAAGTAGGATTCATCCCGGGGATGCAAGGCTGGTTCAACATACGCAAGTCTATAAATGTAATTCACCACATAAACAGAAGCAAAAACAAAAACCACATGATTATCTCCATTGACGCAGAGAAGGCATGTGACAAAATTCAACAGCCCTTTATGCTAAAAACCCTCAATAAACTTGGTATTGATGGAACATATCTCAAAGAAGTAGAAGCTATTTACGACAAACCAACAGCCAATATCATACTTAATGGGCAAAAACTGGAAGCATTCCCTTTAAAATCCGGCACTAGACAAGGATGCCCTCTCTCACCATTTCTATTCAACATAGTACTTGAAGTTCTAGCCAGAGCAATCAGGCAAGAAAAAGAAATAAAGGGTATTCAAATAGGAATGGTGGAAGCCAAACTGTCTCTATTTGCAGACGACATGATAGTATACCTAGAAGACCCCATCACCTCAGCCTAAAAGCTCCTGCAACTGATAAGCAACTTCAGCAAAGTCTAAGGATATAAAATCAATGTGCAAAACTCACAAGCATTCCTATACACCAAGAACAGACTTAAAGAGAACCAAATTAAGAACGAACTGCCATTCACAATTGCTACAAAGAAAATAAAATACCTAGGAATACAACTCACTAGGAATGTAAGGGACCTCCTTAAGGAAAACTACAAACAACTGCTCAACGAAATAAGAGAGGACACAAACAGATGGAGAAACATTCCATGTTCATGGTTAGGAAGAATCAATATTGTGAAAATGGCTATACTGCCCAAAGTAATTTACACATTCAATGCTATCCCCATCAAACTACCATCGAATTTCTTCACAGAACTGGAAAAAACCACCATGAATTTCATAAGGAACCGAAAAAGAGCCCGCATAGGCAAGTCAATTCTAAGCAAAAAGAACACAGCGGGAGGCATCATGCTACCAGACTTCAAACTATACTACAAGGCTACAGTAATCAAAACAGCATGGTACTGGTACCAAAACAGAGATATAGACCAATGGAACAGAACGGAAGCATTGGAGGCAACACAACCTATCTACCACCCTATTATATTTGATAAACCAGACAAAAACAGGCAATGGGGAAATGATTCCCTATTTAATAAATAGTGTTGGGAAAGCTGGCTAGCCATGTGCAGAAAGCAGAAACTGGACCCCTTTCTGACACCTTACACTAAAATTAACTCCAGATGGATTAAAGACTTAAACGTAATACCTGACACCATAAAAACCCTAGAAGAAAATCTAGGTAAAACCGTTCAGGACATAGGAGTAGGCAAGGACTTCATGAACAAAACAGCAAAACATTGGCAACAAAAGGCAAAATAGACAAATGGGACCTAATCAAACTCCACAGCTTCTGCACAGCAAAAGAAACAGTCACTAGAGTGAATTGGCAACCATCAGAATGGAAAAAAAATCTTTGCAATTTACGCATCTGACAAAGGGCTGATATCCAGAATTTACAAAGAACTCAAACCGATTTACAGAAAAAAAACAAACAAGCCCATTCAAAAATGGGCAAAGGATATGAACAGAGACTTTACAAACGAAGACATACATGAGGCCAACAAACATATGAAAAAGTGCTCATCATCATTGGTCATTAGAGAGATGCAAATCAAAACCACATTGAGATATCATCTCACACCAGTTAGAATGGCGATCATTAAAAAATCTGGAGACAGCAGATGCTGGAGAGGATGTGGAGAAATAGGAACACTCTTACACTGTTGGTTGGAATGTAAATTAGTTCAACCACTGTGGAAGACAGTGTGGCGATTCCTCAGGGACCTAGAAATAGAAATTCCATTTGACCCAGCAATCCCATTACTGGGTATCTATCCAAAAGACTATAAATCGTTCTACTATAAGGACACATCCACACGAATGTTCACTGCAGCACTGTTTACAATAGCAAAGACCTGGAACCAACCCAAATGCCCATCGATGATAGACTGGACTGGGAAAATGTGGCACATATACAGCATGGAATATTATGCAGCAATCAAAAATGATGAGTTCATGTCCTTTGTGAGGACATGGATGAATCTGGAGAACATAATTCTCAGCAAACTGACACAAGAATAGAAAAAGAAATACTGCATATACTCACTCATAGGTGGGTGAGAAAAATGAGAACACATGGACACAGAGAGGCAGTCTACTATACACTGGGGACTGTTGGGGGAAATGGGGTAGGGACAGTGGGGGGGCCTGGGGAGGATAGCCTGGGGATGAGTACCATGTGTGGGTGAAGGGGAGGAACGCAGCAAAACACACTGCCATGTGTGTACCTATGCAACTATCTTGCACGTTCTGCACATGTACCCCAAAACCTATAATGCAATAAAAATTAAAGAAAAAAAAAAGAAGTGAAGCATAGGTATTTCCTTGCCTTCATCCACTCCTCCCAACCTCGGTTGTTTCTTTCTATGTGTAGTGCCTCTTTCATGAGCTCTTGTAAATCAGGCCTAGTGGTGACAAAATCTCTGAGTACTTGCTCGTTTTTGAAGGATTTTATTTTTCCTTCACTTATGAATCTCATTTTAACTGAATATGAAATTCTGGGTTGATAGTTGTTTTCTTTAAGCATGTTGAATATTGGCCCGCACTCTCTTCTGGCTTGTAAAGTCCGTGCTGAGAGATCTGCTGTGAGTCTGATGGGCTTCCCTTCGTGGGTGACCCGACTTTTCTCTCTTGCTTCCCCTTATATTTTCTCCTTCATTTCAACCCTGGTCAATCTGATGATTATGTTTCTTATGGTTCCTCTTCTTGCAGAATATCTTTGTGGTGTCCTCTGTATTTCCTGGAGTTGAGTATTGACCTGTCTTGCTACGTTGGGGAAATTTTTCTGGATAATATCCTGAAGAGTGTTTTCCAGCTTGGATACATTCTCTTCATCACATTCTGGTACACCTATCAAACGTAGGTTGGTTCTCTTCACATAGTCCCACATTTCTTGGAGATTTTGTTCATTCCTTTTTGCGCTTTTTTCTTTGATCTTGGTTTCTCATTTTATTTCATTGAGTTGATCTTCAACTTCTGATATTCTTTCTTCTGCTTGGTCAATTTGGCTGTTGAAACTTGTGCATGCTTCGCGAAGTTCTCGTGTTGTGTTTTTCAGCTCCATCAATTCATTCATATTCCTCTCTAAGTTGTCCAATCTTGTTATCATTTCCTCGAATCTTTTTTCAAATCTCTTTTCAAGGTTGCTAGTTTCTTTGCACTGATTTAGAACATATTCTTTTAGCTCACTGAAATTTCTCATGATCCACTTTCTGAAGTCTGATTCCATCATTTTGTCACACTCATTCTCCGTCCAGCTTTGTTCCCTTGCTGGTGAGGAGTTTTGGTCCTTTGTAGGAGGTCAAGTGTTTTGGTTTTGGGTGTTTTCCTCCTTTTTGTGCTGGTTTCTTCCCATGTTTATCGATTTATCCACCTGTCGTCTTAGCAGTTGCAGATTTTTCAATTGGAAGGATGTGTTTATATCTGCTGCAACAGAACTCATAAAACACTTCCCTTTTTTTCCTTTTAGATGCTCTGTCTCAGGGAATTGGGGATTTCTTTATGTGTATCTGTTGCACTGTCCTGCCCAGCTAGGTGGCAGTCTATTCACTATTTTCTGGCTGGGGCTTTGCCCTGTTAGTGTGGGTCTGCCCTGTTGCTGTGGGGCTCTGTTCTGCTGTGGCTTGCTCCGCCCTGCTGTGGCTTGCTCCACCCTGCTGGTGGAATCTCTCTGTTAATGCAGGTTGCCTCAGCAACAGCAGGCTGCGTCAGCCCTGGGCGGTGCTTCAGTAGGGGGGTTGCATCAGTAGTGGTGGACGCCTCTCCTGCATTGGGCTGCACCAGCCTAGATTCTGGCAGCAAAACTCTCAGTCCCGAGTGCCTCCAATTGCCACCCTGCTTGTCCCCATCAGGGTGGGACCCGCCAAGCTTGATCACCCAGCTCCCTGCCTCAGAGTCCGTCCTGTCTCTCTCTCTTCCTCTCCCCAAGCTGAACGGTTCACTCTCTCCCTGGCGCCCCAGTTGCCTGCTGATAGGGCACTGGGATCCATGCGATCTCCCATGCTGCTGCCCACTGCACCAGCTCAGATCACAATTCCCAGGAATCTCCTGGTCTGGCTCATTGTCCAAGTCCCATTCAATCAGATGGACATGCCAATCTGCCCTTTCAAACCTCAGATTGCCGGTTTAACAGGTCACCTGGACCAGTGAGTTTTGTGCCCAGTGCTGCTGCACTTTGGAGCTGGCCTAAGTGGCCGCATGAGCCAGCTGTGCTAGTGTCCCGTGTCTCTCCCACACCTGGGACTTTCAACGTTCTGTGGGCAAAAAAGATCTGTCTGAGAATGCGGCTAGAACTCACCCTCTGCGCCTTCACTGAGAGCTGCAATCCGGAGTCGCCTCTACGACGCCATCTTGGAAGTCCCCTCCCTTACTGGGTTTATAATACTCTGATATGGTACTGATTTTGATAGCGAAATTCTTAAGGCTTTAATGGCATCTTCCCTGCATATTCAGAACCAAGCACCATGCCTGCCAGGCAATACAGTTTATGAAATGTTTGAATAAATGTTGAATTAGAGGCTTTAAATCCATGGATTTCACTAGATGAGTTATTCTCAAACAAGGTCCAAGTCCTCTATAGAGGAGTGATCAGAATTTTGGTAGGAGTGGGATATTAATTTGAAAAAACACTTTCAATATAATAATTTGCATTTTGTCATTTGAAATAATTACATTGAAAAATTCTTCTTTCACTATAATGCAGAAACTTGTGTTGAACTTGTACTCCCATAATAAACAACAAGAACACTGGACAAATAAATGAAACAGCAGTTTTTAAACATTGGATAACTAACAGGAAGCACAGGACTCTGATCCCTGAAAAAAAATGAGACAATTAAGATGGACCCCATGATCATCTCCTCTCTCTGCCTGGAGGCACTCTCCAGACCTCAGAGCAAGAAAGGAGAACCCACACCAAGTACAGGGGTGCCCATGAGTGGAGGGTTCAGATATTGAAGTTTGGTGAGGCTAAGGCAGTCACAGTTTTCAGGGAAGACTGCCAAAGCAGAGGAAGCAGCATAGAGAAAGAGCTATAGAAATAGATATAGGTTTGCTCTTGTGTTTATTGCTGAAAGCTAAGCCACGCAAGTATGGAGGAAACTCCATGAAACTAGGAAAAGCACTGGAAGAAAACAGTAAGGTGAGCAATCCTGAGAGCTCACATGGGGAAGCTTTGTTCAGACCAGCTGGGTGGAGAAAACTAGATGTTCTCAGTGGAGAATATTCAGTAGATATCCCAGAAAGGTCATGTCTTGGTAATAGGGATACACAGGCTCCACATGAACTGGATTTATTCTCTTTCCCCAAATAATAAAACACTGAAAAAATACATCAAAGAACAGTTTTCAAGACATTAGATGTCAGGCGACAAAGAACAGTGATTCTTGAGAAATGAGAAGCTGAAATGAATCCTACATGTCTACCAGCGTATTGATTTAAGAGAGTTTTCAGACATGGCTCAGGGAGGAGAATTCTTGTTGAATTCTGGAAAACACTTTGAATTGAGGAGATGAAGCTGACTGAGAAAGACTAAGGCAAAGAGGGCTTCAGGGAAGGGTAGCAGAAAGGAAAGAGCTGCACAAAAAAGAACCTAGATATGCATTGGGGGATCCCCTCAAATGGTAGCACATATGTACACTACCTGAGGCTGGAGAAGGAACTAGACAAAAAGATTAGAGGGAGCAGTATCTGGAGCTCATGCAAGACTGCAAACAGTACCTGTTCCCATCAGCCAGACTGAGAAAAATATTCTCATTCCTCAGGTGTTGGGTTGACTCTTGCCTCATTAGTGGGAAATAATTATCCTTAGGCCAAGTGCTGCTCTGATCCCACCTAACAAATATTATAAGCAAACACAAAAAGGATCAATCTGTTATCAAGTATATTAAATAGACTCTAGGAAAAAATTCAAGTATATTTACAGAAATAAAATACATCCAGCCCTGAACAGGGCAAAATTTACATATTAAATTGACATATAGTAAAAAAAATGCCAGTCATGCAGAGAGGTAGGATAATATGATTCATATTGAGGAGAATAATAATAAAGTTGAAACCAACCTGGAATTAACACAGATGTTAGAATTAGCAGAAAGAGACATGAAAGCAGTTATTATAATTGTATATGTTCAAAAAGTTAAAGGAAAGATAAAAAATGTTAATTAGAGACACGGAAGAGATGAAAAAGATCCAAATTAAACTTCTGAAGATAAAAAGTACAATGCTTGGGATAAAAAATACACTGGATGGGGTTAAAGACAGGTTGAACATTACAGAAGAAAACATTAGTGAAAGTGAAAACATAACAATAGAAACTTTTCAACATGAATCAGGGAGAAGAAACAATCTAAGAAATGAACAGAACAGACTTCTGGGTTATGGTCTGGTATGTAAATAGCTTGAAAGTTGTCATTACATCCTAAGAGCATGTAAAAGCCCAAACACGCTAAAAAAAAAAATCAACATTTTTTCTCAGATTTGTTAGAGAAATGATGTCACAGGGCAAGGTGTTGCTTGAAAAACTAGAGAGACAGATAGGCGAGTACAAAGAATAACAACTTGCTGGAGCAGAAATCCAGGAGCTGAAACCTCCATGGAAACCAGAGCTGGGGTAGGGAAACCCAAGCTGTAATTGATGGATTGATGGAGGCTTAGTGAATAAGACTGAAAGATAAAAACTCCATTGGAGGGTGGTGGTGGTTTTGCCTCCAGAAGCTCTATCAGGTTCTCATGATGAATATCAGATAAATCTAGATAAAAAAACTGTAACAGAAATGAAGAATGCCTTTGATGGGCTCATTAGTAGACTGGACATGGCTGAGGAAAGAATCTCTGAACTTGAGAATACGACAATTGAGACGTAAAAGCAAAGAGAAAGAAGCAGAACAGAATATCCAAGAACTTTGGGACTACAGAAGATGTAATATATGCACAAGTTGATTTCAGGAGAAGGAAAAGAAAGAAATAGAAGCACTATTTATAGCAATAATGACTGAGAATTTCTCCCAAATTAATGTTAGAAGCTAAATCAAAGATATACAAAGTTTAGATAACACCAAACCAAATAAATGCCAAAACACTACACATAGGAAATTATATTCAAATTTCAGAAAATTGAAGATCAAAAAACACTCTTGAAAGAATCCAGAGGAAAAAACACCGTATTTACAGAGCAGTATTGGGGCATACCCCAAAGTATGGTGAGTGGCATCCTGATTGCTTTGAACTGAAGATTGAAAAGGTCCCAGAAGAAGGCCTTTCTGAGCTTCTTCTGCCCTCCTATATCCAGTCCCTCCATGAAGTGAGTTATAGAAACCAGAAAGAATCCTGCTGGGCAGGATGTCTCACAACTGTAATCCCAGCACTTTGGAAGGCCAAGGTGGTCAGATCAGCTGAGGTCAGGAGTTCAAGACCAGCATGACCTATATGGTGAAACACTAGCTCTACTAAAAATACAAAAATTAGCCGGGCTGTGGTGGCATGTACCTGTAATCCCAGCTACTAAGGAGGCTGAGGCAGGAGAATCACTTTAACTGGGAGGTGGAGGTTACAATGAGTTGAGATCATGCCACTACACTCCAGCCTGGGTGACAGAGGGAGACTCTGTCTCAAAAACAAAACAACAACAACAAAAATTTCTTGTTCCCCAAGGTGAGTCATAGAAACTAGAAATCCCCCCTCTCCACCAAAGCAAGCCATAAATATAAGGAAGGTCTCTCTCTACCTTTTCACTTTCCCCTTGAAGACCCTCATTCCAAGAGGTACTGTTCCATTCCTGGGTGGAAGGAATGCTACACAGAGAGGCCAAGAAGTATCTGAATACACAGGCATTGCTGGGTTTTCCCTTTTCACTCTATTACCATTAGATCATATCTTTTAGTCCAGTTACATTTTTACATGGCTGTCCATTCTTCATTTAACATAAGCACAAAAACAGAAAGTTTCCCTGGGTCCTTGTGTCTTCATTTCTGAAGTTTTAATTTTTATTTTATTTTATTTTTTTTTTATGTTGTCTCTGGAATTTATTTTTCTTTTTCTTTCTATTTTTTAATTTTTATTGCATTATAGGTTTTGGGGTACATGTGCAGAACGTGCAAGATAGTTGCATAGGTACACACATGGAAGTGATTTGCTGCCTTCCTCCCCTTCACCCACACTTGGTATTCATCCCCAGGCTATCCTCCCCCCAGCCCCCCCGCTGTCCCTCCCACATTTTCCCCAACAGTCCCCAGTGTATAGTAGACCGCCTCTCTGTGTCCATGTGATCTCATTTCTCTCACCCACCTATGAGTGAGTATATGCAGTATTCCTTTTTCTGTTCCTGTGTCAGTTTGCTGAGAATGATGTTCTCCAGATTCATCCATGTCCTTACAAAGGACACAAACTCATCATTTTTGATTGCTGCATAATATTCCATGGTGTATATGTGACAAATTTTCCCAGTCTAGTCTATCATCGATGGGCATTTCGGTTGGTTCCAGGTCTTTGCTATTGTAAACAGTGCTGAAATGAACATTCGTGTGCATGTGTCCTTATAATAGAACGATTTATAGTCTTTTGAATACATTCCCAGTAATGGGATTGCTGGGTCAAATGGAATTTCTATTTCTAGGTACCTGAGGAATCGCCACACTGTCTTCCACAATGGTTGAACTAATTTACACTCCCACCAAAAGTGTAAGAGTGTTCCTATTTCTCCACACCCTCTCCAGCATCTGCTGTCTCCAGATTTTTTAATGATCGCCATTCTAACTGGTGTGAGATGGTATCTCAATGTGGATTTGATTTGCATCTCTCTAATGACCAATGATGATGAGCACTTTTTTATATGTTTGTTGGCCTCATGTATGTCTTCTTTTGTAAAGTCTCTGTTCATATCCTTTGCCCATTTTTGAATGGGCTTGTTTGTTTTTTTCCTGTAAATCTGTTTGAGTTCTTTGTAAATTCTGGATATCAGCACTTTGTCACATGTGTAAACTGCAAAGATTTTTTCCCATTCTGATGGTTGCCGATTCACTCTAGTGACTGTTTCTTTTGCCGTGCAGAAGCTGTGGAGTTTGATTAGGTCTCATTTGTCTATTTTGGCTTTTGTTGCCAATGCTTTTGGTGTTTTGTTCATGAAGTCCTTGCCTACTCGTATGTCCTGAACGGTTTTGCCTCGATTTTCTTCTAGGGTTTTTATGGTGTCAGGTCTTACATTTAAGTCTTTAATCCATCTGGAGTTAATTTTAGTGTAAGGTGTCAGAAAGGGGTCCAGTTTCTGCTTTCTGCACATGGCTAGCCAGCTTTCCCAACACCATTTATTAAATAGGGAATCCTATCCCCATTGCCTGTTTTTGTCTGGTTTATCAAAGATAATAGTGTTGTAGATATGTTGTGTTGCCTCCGATGCTTCCGTTCTGTTCCATTGCTCTATATCTCTGTTTTGGTACCAATACCATGCTGTTTTGATTACTGTAGCATTGTAGTATAGCTTGAAGTCTCGTAGCGTGATGTCTCCCGCTGTGTTCTTTTTGCTTAGAATTGACTTGGCTATGCGGGCTCTTTTTTGGTTCCATATGAAATTCATGGTGGTTTTTTCCAGTTCTGTGAAGAAATTCAATGGTAGTTTGTTGGGGATAGCATTGAATGTGTAAATTACTTTGGGCACTATAGCCATTTTCACAATATTGATTCTTCCTAACCACGAACATGGAATGTTTCTCCATCTGTTTTTGTCCTCTCTTATTTCGTTGAGCAGTTGTTTGTAGTTTTCCTTAAAGAGGTCCCTTACATTCCAGTGAGTTGTATTCCTAGGTATTTTACTTTCTTTGTAGCAATTGTGAATGGCAGTTCGTTCTTAATTTGGTTCTCTTTAAGTCTGTTCTTGGTGTATAGGAATGCTTGTGAGTTTTGCACATTGATTTTATATCCTGAGGCTTTGCTGAAGTTGCTTATCAGTTGCAGGAGCGTTTGGGCTGAGGTGATGGGGTCTTCTAGGTATACTATCATGTCGTCTGCAAATAGAGACAATTTGGCTTCCACCTTTCCTATTTGAATACACTTTATTTCTTTTTCTTGCCTGATTGCTCTGGCTAGAACTTCAAGTACTATGTTGAATAGGTGTGGTGAGAGAGGGCATCCTTGTCTAGTGCCGGATTTCAAAGGGAATGCTTACAGTTTTTGCCCATTAAGTATGATATTGGCTGTTGGTTTGTCGTAAATAGCTTTTATTTCTTTGAGATATGTTCCATCAATACCAAGTTTATTGAGGGTTTTTACCATAAAGGGCTGTTGAATTTTGTCAAATGCCTTCTCTGCGTCAATTGAGATAATCATGTGGTTGTTGTTTTTGCTTCTGTTTATGTGGTGAATTACATTTATAGACTTGCGTATATTGAACCAGCCTTGCATCCCCAGGATGAATCCTAATTGATCATGATGGATAAGTTTTTAATGTGCTGTTGCAATTGATTTGCCAGGATTTTATTGAAGATTTTTGCATCTATGTTCATCATGGATATTGGCCTGAAGTTTTCTTTTCTTGTTGAGTCTCTGCCGGGTTTTCATATCAGGATGATGTTGGTCTCATAAAATAAATTGGGAAGGGTTCCCTCTTTTTGGATTATTTGGAATAGTTTCAGAAGGAATGGTACCAGATCCTCTTTTGTGTGTCTGGTAGAATTCAGCTGTGAACGCATCTGGACCTGGGCTTTTTTTGTGTGGTAGGCTCTTAATTGCTGCCTCAACTTCTGACCTTGTTATTGGTCTATTCATAGTTTTGGCTTCCTCCTGGTTTAGGCTTGGGAGGACACAGGCATCCAGAATTTATCCATTTCTTCCTAATTTACTAGTTTATGTGCATAGAGTTGTTTGTAGTATTCTCTGATGATCGTTTGAATTTCTGTGGAATCTGTGGTGATTTCTCCTTTATCGTTTTATATTGCATCTATTTGGTTGTTCTCTCTTTTCTTTTTTATCAGTCTGGCTAGTGGTCTGTCTATTTTCTTGATCTTTTCAAAAAAGCAGCTCTTAGATTTATTGATTTTTTGAAGGGTTTTTCTTGTCTTTATCTCCTTCAGTTCTGTTCTGATCTTAGTTATTTCTTGTCTTCGGCTAGGTTTTGAGCTTTTTTGATCTTGCTCCTCTAGCTTATTCAATTTTGACGATAGGGTGTCAATTTTAGATCTCTCCACTCTTCTCATGTGGGCACGTATTGCTATATATTTTCCTCTACACAACTGCTTTAAATGTGTCCCAGAGATTCTGGTACGTTGTGTCTTCATTCTCATTGGTTTCAAAGAACTTTATTTCTGCCTTCATTTCATTGTTTATCTAATCAACATTCAAAAGCCAGTTGTTCCGTATCCATGAAGATGTGCCATTCTGAGTTATTTTCTGAATTCTGAGTTCCAACTTGACTGCACTATGGTCTGAGAAACTGTTTGTTATGATTTCAGTTGTTTTGCATTTGCTGAGGAGTGCTTTACTTCCAATTATGTGGTCAATTTTGGAGTAGGTGTGATATGGTGCTGAGAAGAATGTATATTGTGTGGATTTGGTGGAGAGTTCTGTAAATGTCTATCAGGTTTGCTTGTTCAAGGTCTGAGGTCAAGTCCTGGGTATCCTTGTTAATTTTCTGTCTGGTTGATCTGTCTGCTATTGACAGTGGACTGTTAAAGTCTTCCACTATTATTGTGTGGGAGTCTAAGTCTCCTTGTAAGTCATTAAGAACTTCCCTTATATATCTGGGTGCTTCTACATTGGGACCATATATATTTAGAATCGTTAGCTCTTCTTGTTGTATCAATCCTTTTACCATTATGTAATGACCTTCTTTGTCCCTTTTGATCTTTGTTGCTTTAAAGTCTATTTTGTCAGAGATGAGAATTGCAACTCCTGCTTTTTCTTGCTCTCCATTTGCTTGGTAAATCTTCCTCCATCCTTTTATTTTGAGCCTTTGTGTATCTTTGCGTGTGAGGTGGGTTTCCTGGATACAGCACACTGATGGGTTTTGGTTTTTTATCCTATTTGCCAATCTGTGTCTTTTGATTGGTGCATTTAGCCCATTTACATTCAGGGTTGATATTGTTATGTGTGAATTTGATACTGCCATTTTGATGGTAGGTGGCTGTTCTGCCCGTTGGTTCATGTACATTCTTCATTTTGTTGATGGTCTTTAGCATTTGGTATGCTTTTAGTATGGCTGGAACTGGTTGTTTCTTTCTATGTGTAGTGCCTCTTTCATGAGCTCTTGTAAAGCAGGCCTAGTGGTGACAAAATCTCTGAGTACTTGCTTGTTTGTGAAGGATTTTATTTCTCCTTCACTTATGAAGCTCAGCTTGTCTGGATATGAAATTCTGGGTTGAAAGTTCTTTTCTATAAAAATGTTGAATATTAGCCCCCACTCTTTTCTGGCTTGTAGAGTCTCTGCCGAGAGATTTGCTGTGAGTCTGGTGGGCTTCCCTTTGTGGGTGACCCGACCTTTCTCTCTGGCTGCCCTTAGTATTTTCTCCTTCGTTTCAACGCTGGTGAATCTGATGATTATGTGCCTTGGGGGTGCTCTTCTTTCGAAGTATCTTTGTGGTGTTCTCTGTATTTTCTTGAGTTGAGTATTGACCTGTCTTGCTAGGTTGGGGATATTTTCCTGGATAATATCCTGAAGAGTGTTTTCCAGCTTGGATTCATTCTCTTCATCACATTCTGGTACACCTATTAAACGTAGGTTGGGTCACTTCACATAGTCCCACATTTCTTGGATATTTTGTTCATTCCTTTTTGTGCTTTTTTCTTTAATCTTGGTTTCTCGTTTTATTTCATTGAGTTGGTCTTCAACTTCTGATATTCTTTCTTCTGCTTGGTCAATTCGGCTGTTGAAACTTGTGCATGCTTCGCGAAGTTCTCGTGTTGTGTTTTTCAGCTCCTTCCATTCATTTATATTCCTCTCTAAGTTGTCCATTTTTGTTATCAGTTCCTCGAATCTTTTTTCAAATCTTTTTTCAAGGTTCTTAGTTTCTTTGCACTGGTTTAGTACATGTTCTTTTAGCTCACTGAAGTTTCTCATTATCCACTTTCTGAAGTCTGATTTCGTCATTTCATCACATTCATTCTCCGTCCAGCTTTGTTCCCTTGCTGGTGAGGAGTTTTGGTCGTTTTTTGGAGGAGGTGAGGTGTTTTGATTTCGGGTTCTTTCCTCCTTTTTGCGCTGGTTTCTTCACATCTTTATGGATTTATCCACCTGTCGTCTTAGTAGTTGCTGATTTTTCAATTGGATCTCTGTTTGGACGCTGAGATTGTTGATGATGAAGTATTTCTGTTACTTAGTTTTTCCTCTAATTGTCTATCCCCTCTGCTGTATGAGTGCTGAGGTCCACTTCAGGCCCTGTTTGTCTGGGATATACCTGTAGCAGCTGTGGAACAGTAAGGGATGATACCAGGTTCTTCTTCTGCTGTCCTTGTTCCAGAATAATGCCAGCCAAATGTTAGTCTGATTATTCCTTTTCTGGGGTGACTCCTTGGATATACAGGGGTCAAGGATCTGCTTGAGGAGACAGTCTGTGCTTTATAGGAACTCAAGTGCTGAGCTGTGTGCTCCGTTGTTCATTCAGGGTTGTTGGGAGGTTTTTTATGTCTGCTGCAATAGAACTCATAAAACACCACCTTGTTTCCCCCCCCTTAGATTCTCTGTCTCAGGGAGTTAGGGCTTTTTTTATGAGTATCTGTTGCACTGTCCTGCCCCACTAGGCGGCAGTCTTTTCAGTATTTGCCTGCTGGGGCTCTGACCTGCTAGCGCAGGTTTGCCCTGTTGCTCCTGGGCTCCCTTCTGCTGTGGAGCGCTCCCAGCTCCTGGTGGAGTCTCTCTTTTATGGCAGGTTGCCTTGGCAATGGCAGGCTGTGTCCGTCCTGGGCTCTACTTCATTGGGGGTGGACTGTGTCAGCATTGGTGGACGCCCCTCCCTGACCAGGCTGCACCGTCCTGGATGTCCGCAGCAAAACTCTCAGCCCCATGCACCTCCAGTCACCGCCCTGCTTGTCCCCATGAGCATGGGACCCACAGAGCCCAATCACCCAGCTCCCTGCCTCAGAGTCCGTCCTCTCTCTCTCTCTCTCTTCCTCTCCCCAAGCTGAAAGGTTGACTCTCTCACTGGCGCCTCAGTAGCCTGCCAATAGGGCACTGGGATCCGTGTGATCTCCCGTGCTGCTGCCCACTACCCCGGCTCAGATCATGCTTCCAAGGAAACTTCTGGTCTGGCTCATTGTCCAAGTCCCATTCAATCAGATGAACATGCCAATCTGCCCTTCCAAATCTCAGATTGCCGGTTTAACAGGGCACCCATACCAGTGAGTTCCACACCAGGTCCCACTGCGGCACCGGCCAAAGAGGCAGTGGGAGCCGGCTGTGTTAGCCGGCTGTGCTAGCGCCCCATGTCTCTCCCACACCTGGGACTTTCAACGCTCTGTGGGCATAAAAGGAACATCTGAGAATGCGGCTAGGACTCACCCTCTGCGCTTTCACTGAGAGCTGCAATCCTGAGTTGCCTCTACGGTGCCATCTTGCCTCCTCCCACTCAATTTTTCTTTTATTTTTAGAGAATAATTTCACAGGGTCCAGAATTCTAATTTGGTGGATTTTTCTCTCAACATTTTAAATATTTTACTCCACTCTCATTTGAATGGTTTTTGATGATATCAGATATAATTCTTATCTTTGCACCTGTAGGAATGAAAAGGTTGTGATACCTTTCCTCACAAATTACAAGGTTCAAGGCTAATGGGGAAAAAAAGATAATTAGGTGGGTGTGGTGGTGACTGCCTTTAATCCCAGCTACTCAGGAGTCTAAGGCAGAGAATTGCCTGAACCCAGGAGGCAGAGGTTGCATTGAGCCAAGATTATGTAACCACATTCCAGCCTGTGTGATAGAGTGAGACTCTGTCTCAAAAAAGATAAATAGCAACAATGTATTCAATTATATTATGTGTGCTTATGTATAAGTGAAATGATAATTATACCGTTATACAGTTAATGGGAGGAAAAAATTAGAAATGTTTTATTATAATGTACTTGCACCGTCTGTGAAGTGGTATTGTGCTATTTAAAACTTGGTCAGGCATGGTGGCTCATGCCTGTAATCCCAGCACATTGGGAGGCTGAGGCACTTGAGAGCAGTAGTTCAAGAGTATCCTGGCCAACATGGTGAAAACCTGTCTCTACTAAAATTACAAAAGTTATCCGGGTGTGGTGGTGCACACCTGTAATTCCAGCTACTCAGGAGGCTGAGGCAAAAGAATTATTTGAACCTGGGAGGTGGAGGTTGTAGTGAGCTGAGATGGTGCCACTTCCCTCCAGCCTGGTTGATGGAGCAAAACTTCATCTCAAAAAAAAAGAAAGAAAGAAAAGTGAACCTGAGGATAGGCATGATGACTCACATCTGTAAATCTAGCACTTTTGGAGGCTGAGGTAAGAGGATTGCTTGAGGTCAGGAGTTTGAAACCAGCCTGGTCAACATAGTAAGGATTTGTCTCTATTTTTTTTTTAAAGTAAAATAGATAAATAAAAGCAAAAACCAAAAGTGGGCTTGACTTTATTGTCAATGTATATTGCAAACACTAGTGCAACCACTGGAAATAAAGTAAAAAAATAAGTATAGTTGATATGATAAGAAAGGAGATAGAATTATATAAAATGTTCAATTAAAACTAAGAAAGACATAAAAAGAGCAGAAACAAAACCAGAAACAAATACTAAGGGCAATGAATAGAAACAAAGTAACAAATATGAACATGTCAATTCAGTGATATCAATAAGCACTCTAAACATCAACAAACTAAATACACTAATTAAAAGAAATTGTCAGAGTGGATCAAAAACAAGACCTAACTATGTGTTGTCTACAAGAAATTCACTTTAAACAAAAACACATATATAGATTTAAAATACAGGAGTGGAGAAAGGTATACTACATTAACACTAATCAAAATAAAGTGGGAGTACCTATATTAGTTGCAGACAGTGCAGACTTCAGAGCAAAAATCCTTATTAGCAATAAAGCAGGACATTATATAATGATAAAGGTGGCAATACTCAAGAAAGACATAGCAATTCATAACAAATAAATCCACTATTATAGGTACAGACTTCAGCACTCTTCTATCAGAAATAGACAGTTACAGCAGGCAGAAAATCAGTAATGACATGGTTGAATTCAACAGCAACATCAATCAACTGAATATAATTTATGTCTATAGACAAATCCATCTAACAAGAGAAAATTTCACATTATTCTCAAATATACATGGGATAGGCTCTAAGTTAGACTAAATTCTAAACCATAAAACACACATGAAAAAGTGAGAAAGAATTGAAATGACATGATGTCTACTCTCAGACTATAATGGAATTAAACTAGAAATCAATAACAGAACTATAGATGGAAAATCCCCAAATACTTGGAGACTAAACAATGCACTTTTAAATAACACATGGGTCAAAGAAAAAGTTTCAAGAGAAATGTAAAAATACTTTGAACTAAACAAAAATGACAATACAACTTATTGAAATTTGTGGGATGCAAGGAAAGCAGTGCTTTAGGGAAATTTACAGAATTGAAAGTATGTATTTGAAAGGAAGACTAAAAATAAATAATCGACCTTTCTCACCTTAGGAAACTAGAAAAAAAGTAGGCAATAAAATCCAAATTAAGCAAACAATAATAAAAGTTATAACAGAAATTAATGAAATTTAAAAGAGAAAACCAACAAAACCAAAAGCTGATTTTAGGAATAGATTGATTAAATATATAAGCATTTTACCAAGCTAACTAAGAAAAAAAGAGAAAAGACACAAATTACTAATAAATGAAATGAAAGAGAGCATATCACTACAAGTTCCAAGGACATTAAAAGGATAATAAAGAAAAATTATGAACAAGTCTGTGCTCACAAATTTGACAACTTAGATAAAATTAATTATTTCCTTAAAAGACACAAGCTGCTAAAACAAAAACAAATAAAAAAAAATAGGCTTTATATGGTGGCTCATGCTTTTAATCCCAGTACTTGGGAAGCTGAGGTACATGGATAACAAGGTCAGGAGTTTGAGGCCAGCCTGGCCATCATGAAACCCTACTAAAAATACAAAAATATTAGCCGGGCATGGTGGCACATGCCTGTAGTCCCAGCTATGTGGTAGGCTGAGGCAGGAGGATCACTTCAATCCAGGAGCGGGAGGTTGCAGTGAGCTGAGATTGGGCCACTGCACTATCGCCTGGGTGACAGAGCTAGATTTTATCTAATATATATATATATATATATATATATATATACATATATATATGATTATATATATATGATTATATATATATTTATTTATTAATATATATGTATATATTTATTTATATAAAATATATATATTTTATATATATACATTATATATATATACACACACACATATAACTTAAATAGGCATATATCCACTAAAATAAATTGAATTAATAACTAATAATATAAAACAGAAAGCGCTCTTACAGATTTATCTGGTGAATTCTTGAAAACATTTAAGAAAGAAATTATACCAATTCACTACAAACTCTTCCAGGAGATAAAAAGAGGGAATAGCCTCTAATAAATAATTCATTCTATAAGGTTCACATTACTCTAAACCAAATCCAGACAAAGATATTCAAGAAAATCACACAATAACATGTCTCATGAAAATCGTTGCAAAAAGTTTCAATGAAATATTATCAAATTTAATCCATCAAATTATAAAAAGAATGTTTTTATTGCACCCTAGGATTTGGGGTACATGTGCAGAATGTGCAAGACACTTGCATAGGTACACACATGGAAGTGTGTTTTGCTGCCTTCCTCCCCTTCACTCACATTTGGCATTTCCTCCCAAAATATCCATCCCCAGCTTCCCCGCACTGTCCCTCACCTATTGCCCCCAATAGACCCCAGTGTGTAGTACCCCCATCACTGTATCCATGTGTTCTCATTTTTTCTCAACCTCCTATGAGTGAGAATATGTGGTATTTCATTTTCTGTTCTTGTGTCACTTTGCTGAGAATGACGTTCTCCAGATTCATCCATGTCCTTAAAAAGGACACGAACTTATCATTTTTGATTGCTACATAATATTCCATGGTGTATATGTGCCACATTTTCCCAGTCCAATCTATCATCGATGGGCACTTTGGTTGGTTCCAGGTCTTTGCTATTGTAAACAGTGCTGCAATGAACATTTGTGTGCATGTGTCCTTATAGTAGAACGATTTATAGTCCTTTGGATATATACCCAGTAATGGGATTGCTGGGTCAAATGGAATTTCCATTTCTAGGTCCTCAAGGAATCGCCACACTGTCTTCCACAATAGTTGAACTAATTTACACTCCCTGCAACAGTGTAAGAGTGTTCCTATTTCTCCGCATCCTCTCCAGCATCTCCTGTCTTCAGATTTTTTAATGATCATCATTCTAACTGGCGTGAGATGGTATCTCAATGTGGTTTTGATTTGCATCTCTCTAATGACCAGTGATGATGAGCATTTTTTCATATATTTGTTGGCCTCATGTATGTCTTCTTTTGAAAAGTGTCAGTTCATATCCTTTGCCCATTTTTGTATGGGCTTGTTTTTTTCCTGTAAATCTGTTTGAGTTCTTTGTAAATTCTGGGTATAAGCCTGTTGTCAGATGGGTAAACTGCAAAGATTTTTTCCCATTCTGATGGTTGCCCATTCACTCTAGAGACAGTTTCCTTTGCAATGCAAAAGATGTGAAGTTTGACTTGGTCCCATTTGTCTATTTTGGCTTTTTTTGCCAATGCTTTTGGTGTTTTGGTCATGAAGCCCTTGCCTACTCCTATGTCCTGAATGGTTTTGCCTAGATTTTCTTCTAGGGTTTTTATGGTGTCAGGTCTTACATTTAAGTCTTTAATCCATCTGGAGTTAATTTTAGTGTAAGGTGTCAGGAAGGGGTCCAGTTCTGCTTTCTGCACATGGCTAGCCAGTTTTCCCAACACCATTTATTAAATAGGGAATCCTTTTCCCATTGCCTGTTTTTGTCTGGTTTATCAAATATTATATGGTTGTAGATATGTTGTGTTGCCTCTGATGCCTCTGTTCTGTTCCATTGGTCTATATCTCTGTTTTGGTACCAGTACCATGCTGTTTTGATTACTGTAGCCTTGTAGTATAGTTTGAAGTCTGGTAGTGTGATGCCTCCCACTGTGTTCTTTTTGCTTAGAATTGACTTGGCTATGTGGGCTCTCTTTTGGTTCCATATAAAGTTCATGGTGGTTTTTTTCAGTTCTGTGAGAATATTCAATGGGAGCTTGAAGGGGATAGCATTAATTGTGTAAATTGCTTTGGGCAGTATAGCCATTTTTACAATATTGATTCTTCCTAACCATGAACATGGACTGTTTCTCCATCTTTTTGTGTCCTCTCTTATTTCGTTGAGCAGTCTTTTGTAGTTTTCCTTGAAGAGGTCACTTACGTTCCCTGTAAGTTGTATTCCTAGGTATTTTATTCTCTTTGTAGCAATTGTGAGTGGCAGTTCGTTCTTGATTTGGTTCTCTTTAAGTCTGCTATTGGTGTATAGGAATGCTTGTGATTTTTGCACATTTATTTTATATCCTGAGACTTTGCTGAAGATGCTTATCAGTTTCAGGAGTTTTTGGGCTGAGGTGATGGGGTCTTCTAGGTATACAATCATGTCGTCTGCAAATGGAGAAAATTTGGGACCAACTTTTCTACTTGAATACCCTTTATTTCTTTTTCTTGCCTGATTGTTCTGGCTAGAACTTCCAGTACTATATTGAATAGGAGTGATGAGAGAGGGCATCCTTGTCTCGTGCCGGATTTCAAAGGGAATTCTTCCAGTTTTTGCCCATTAGGTATAATATTGGCTGTTGGTTTGTCATAAATAGCTTTTATTACTTTTAGATACATTCTATCAATACCGAGTTTATTGAGTGTTTTTAGCATAAAGGGCTGTTAAATTTTGTCAAATGCCTTCTCTGTGTCAATTGAGATAAAAAACAAAATCATGTGGATTTTGTTTTTGGTTCTGTTTATGTGGTGAATTACATTTATAGACTTGCATATGTTGAACCAGACTTGCATCCCCGGGATGAATCCTCCTTGATCATGATGGATAAGTTGTTTGATGTGCTGTTGCAATCGGTTTGCTAGTATTTTATTGAAGATTTTTGCATCTATGTTCATCATGAATATCGGCCTGAAGTTTTATTTTTTCTTGTTGAATCTCCGCCGTGTTTTGGTATCAGGATGATGTTGGTCTCATAAAATGATTTGGGAAGAATTCCCTCGTTTTGGATTATTTGAAATAATTTCAGAAAGAATGGTACCAGCTCCTCTTTGTGTGTCTGGTAGAATTTGGCTGTGAACCCATTTGGACCTGAGCTTCTCTGGTGTGGTAAGCTTTTAATTCCTCCCTCAACTTCAGACCTTGTTATTGTCCAGTAATTTATCCATTTCTTCCTGGTTTACTAGCTTATATGCATAGAGTTGCTTATATTATTCTCCGGAGATGGTTTGAATTTCTGTGGAATCTGTGGTGATTTCCCCTTTATCATTTTTTATTGCATCTATTTGGTTGTTCTCTCTTTTTTTTTTTTATCGGTCTTGTTAGTGGTCTATTTTTTTGATCTTTTCAAAAAACCAGCTCTAGGATTTATTAATTTTTTGACGGTTTTTTTGTGTCTCTATCTCCTTCAGTTCTGCTCTGATCTTAGTTATTTGTCTTCTGCTAGGTTTTAAGTTTTTTTAATCTTGCTCCTCTAGCTCTTTTAATTTTGATGATAGGGTGTCAGTTTTGAATCTCTCCAGTCTTCTCATGTGGGCACTTATTGCTATATATTTTCCTCTGGAGACTGCTTTAAATGTGTCCCAGAGATTCTGGTAGGTTTTGTCTTTGTTTTTGTTGGCATCGAAATACTTCTTTATTTCTGCCTTCATTTCCTTGTTTATCCAGTCAACATTCAAGAACCAGTTGTTCAGTTTCCATGAAGCTGTGCGGTTCTGAGTTAGTGTCTGAATTCTGAGTTCTAACTTGATTGCACTATGGTCTGAGAGACTGTTTGTTATGATTTCGGTTGTTTTGCATTTGCTGAGGAGTGCTTTACTTCCAATTATGTAGTCAATTTTGGAGTAGGTGTGATGTGGTGGTGAGAATGTATATTCTGTGGATTTGGGGTGGAGAGTTCTATCAGGTTTGCTTGTTCTAGGTCTGAGTTCAAGCCCTGGATATCCTTGTTAATTTTCTGTCTGGTTGATCTGTCTGATATTGACAGTGGAGTGTTAAAGTGACCCACTATTATTGTGTGAAAGTCTAAGTCTCTTTGTAAGTCGTTAAGAACTTGCCTTATATATCTGGGTGCTCCTGTATTGGGTCCATATATATTGAGGATCGTGAGCTCTTCTTGTTGTATCTATCCTTTTACCATTATGTAATGACCTTCTTTGTCTCTTTTGATCTTTGTTGCTTTAAAGTCTATTTTATCAGAGATGAGAACTGCAACTCCTGCTTTTTTTTTTTGCTCTTCATTTTCTTGGTAAATCTTTCTCCATCCCTTTATTTTGAACCTTTGTGTATTTTTGCATGTGAGATGTGTTTCCTGGATACAGCACACTGATGGGTTTTGGTTTTTTATCCAATTTGCCAGTCTGTGTCTTTTGATTGGTGCATTTGATCCTATTTACGTTTAGGGTTAATATTATTATGTGTGAATTTTATACTGCCATTTTGATGCTAGCTGGCTGTTTTACCTGTTAGTTGATATAGATTCTTCATTTTGTTGATGTTCTTTAGCATGTGGTATGTTTTTAGAATGGCTGGTACTGGTTGTTCCGTTCTATGTGTAGTGCCTCTTTCAGGAGCTCTTGGAAAGCAGGCATGGTGGTGACAAAATATCTGAGTACTTGCTTGTTGGCAAAAGATTTTATTCTTCCTTCACTTATGAAGCTCAGTTTGGCTGGATATGAAATTCTGGGTTGAAAGTTCTTTTCTCTAAGAATGTTGAATATTGGCCCCCACTCTCTTCTAGCTTCTAGAGTTTCTGCCGAGAGATCTGCTGTGAGTCTGATAGGCTTCCCTTTGTGGGTGACCCGACCTTTCTCTTTGGCTGTCCTTAGTATTTTCTCCTTCATTTCAACCCTGGTGAATCTGACGAGTATGTGCCTCGGAGTTGCTCTTCTTGTGGAATATCTTTATGAGGTTCTCTGTATTTCCTAGACTTGAGTATTGGCCTGCCTTGCTAGGTTTTGGGAAATTTTTTTTAGATAATATGCTGAAGAGTATTTTCCAGCTTGGATTCATTCTCTTCATCACATTCTGGTACACCTATCAAACGTAGGTTAGGTCTCTTCACATAGTCTCACATTTCTTGGAGATTTTGTTCATTCCTTTTTGTGCTTCTTTCTCTAATCTTGGTTTCTTGTTTTATTTCATTGAGTTGATCTTCGACTTCTGATATTCTTTCTTCTGCCTGGTCAAATCGGCTGTTGAAACTTGTGCATGCTTCACAAAGTTCTCATGTTGTGTTTTTCAGCTCCTTCTATTCATTCATATTCCTCTCTAAGTTGTCCATTCTTGTTATCATTTTTTGAATCTTTTTTCAAATCTTTTTTTAAGGTTCTTAGTTATTTTGCATTGATTTAGAACATGTTCTTTTAGCTCACTGAAGTTTCTTATTATCCACCTTCTGAAGTCTGATTCTGTCATTTCATCACACTCATTCTCTGTCCAGCTTTGTTCCCTTGCTGGTGAGGAGTTTTGGTTTTTTGTAGGAGGCGAGGTGTTTTGGTTTTGGGTGTTTTCCTCATTTTTGCGCTGGTTTCTTCTCATCTTTGTGGATTTATCCACCTGTCGTCTGAGTAGTTGCTTACTTTTTGATTGGTTTTACGAGTGGACGCCCAGATTTTTGATGATGAAGTATTTCTTTTACTTAGTTTTCCTTCTAACAGTCCAGCCCCTCTGTTGTACGACTACTGAGGTCCACTCCAGGCCCTGCTGTTTGTGATACACCTGTAGCATCTGTGGAACAGTGAGGGATGCTACCAGTTTCTTCTTCTGCCTTTTTTGTCTCAGATTGTTGCCCTTTCAATGTCAGTCTGATTAGTCCTTTTTTGAGGTGACTTTTTGGATATACAGGTATCAGGGAGCTGCTTAAGGAGATGGTCTGTACTTTATAGGAGCTCAAGTGCTGAGCTGTGAGATCTGTTGTTCATTCAGGGCTGTTAGGCCTTTGCATTTATGTTTGCTTCAGCAGAACATATAAACCCCCTTTTTGATTCCTCAGATGCTCTGTCTTGGGGATTTAGGGCTTTCTTAATGAGTATCCATTGCACTGTCCTGCCCATCTAGGAGGCAGTCTAGTCACTATTTGCCTGCCAAGGCTCCACCCTGCTACTGCAGGGTTTGCCCTGTTGCTGTGGGCTCTGCTCTGCTGCTGTGTGTTCTGCCCTGTTGCCATGGGCTCCACCCTATTGCCATAGGCTCCACCCTACTGTCGTGGGCTTCACCCTGTTTCTGTTGTGTTTGCCCTACTGTCATGGGCTCCGCCCTGTGGGCAGAGTCTCTCTGTTTATGCAGGTTGCCTCAGCAGTTACAGGTTTCTTCAGCAATGGGAGTGTACCTCAGTAGGGGCAGAATGCATCGGTAGTGTTGGAAGTCCCTCCCCCAGCGAGCTGCACCATCCTGGTTTCAGCTGAGCCCACAGTGAAACTCTTAACCCTGAGTGTTTCAAATAGCCATTTTGTTTGTCCCTGTGGGGGTGGGACCCACCAAGCCTGATCAGCTGGCTCCCTGCCTCTGAGCCATTTCTCTCTCCTTTTTTTTTTTTAAGTTGAATGGTTGACTCTCTCACAGGTGTTTCAGTCATCTGCTGATAGGGCACCAAGGTCTGTGTGATTTATTGTGCAGCGACCCTCTGCATTGGCTCAAATAATGCTTCACAGGAATCTCCTGGTTTGGCTCACTGTCCAAGTCCTGTTTAATTAGACAGATATGTTAATCTGCCATCCCAAATTTCAGATTGCCAGTTTAACAGGGCACCCAGAGCAGTGCGTTTTGTGCGGGGTTCCACTGCACTGCAGCACTGGCCAATGGCTGCACAAGCTGAAAGGGCTGTGCTGGTGTCCCCTGTCCCTCCTACACCTGGGAATTTCCCCGTTCTGTGGGCATGAAAATGAGGCTAGGACTCACCCTCTGCGTCCTCACTGAGAGCTGCAATCCTGAGTTGTTTCTCCCGTGTCATCTTGGAAATCCTCCCTCATAAAAAGAAATTTATACCAGAACCAAATGCAATTTATCTGAGGTATGAAAGTCTATCTCAATATTCAACAATTAATTAGAATAATTTATTATATTAATAGGCTAACAAAGAAAAATTAAATAATTATTAAATGGAGAAAAGAATTTGTCAAAATTCAGCACCTATTCATAATAAGAAAATTCTAAGTATACTAGGAATGGAGGAGAACTTTCTCAACTTAATAAGGAACATTTACAAATGCCTGAGAGTTAGCATCATACTTAATGGTGAGAAACTAGAAGCTTTCCCAAGACCATCAAAATAAAAAAAGGATGTCTCCTCTAACCATTGCTTTTTAACTCATACTGGAAGTCCTAGCTCATGTGATTAAAAAAAGAAAAGAAAAGGCATACAGATGGGATAGAAAGAAAGCTGTGTTTGTTTGCAGATAATATTATTGTCTATGGAGAAAAAATTTTAAAAATCAACAAAAACATCTCCTAGAACTAACAAGAAATAATAAGTTGCAGGATACAAGGTTAATGTACAAAAGTTCATCACTTTCCTATATGTCAGTAATGAACAAGTGGAACTTAAAATTAAAAACTGAACACATTATTGACCAAAGCAGTGGCTCATACCTGTAATCCCAACATTTAGGGAGGTCAAAGCAGGTGGATCACAAAGTCAGGAGTTCGAGACCATCCTAGCCAACATGGAGAAACCCCATCTCTATTAAAAATACAAAATTAGCCAGGCATGGTGGTTGGCACCTGTGATTTCCCCTACTTGAGAGGCTGAGGCAGGAGAATCACTTTAATCCATGAGGCGGATGTTGCAGTGAACTGAGATCATACCACTGCACTTCAGCATTGGCAACAGATTAAGACACTGTCTTAAAAACAAAGAAATAATATCATTCACATTGGCACTCCAAAAATTGAAATACTTTGGTATAAACATAACAAAATATGTATAAGAGCTTTATGAGGAAAACTATAAAACTCTAATGAAAAGTAACAAAAAATAACAAATAAATCAAGAGACATTTTATAAAAATTAAAATTAAAATTAAAAAAGAGACATTTTATGTTTATTTTATGTTTTGATAATATTGAAGGCTCAACATTATCAAAATATCCATTCTTCCCAACCTGATCTGTATATTGAATGCAGTATCAATTTAAATCCCAGGAAATTGTTTCATAGGTATCAGCAAACTTATTTTAAAGTTTATATGAAAGAGCAAAAGTTTATATGGAAAAGCAAATAGCCAACAAAATATTGAAGGAGAAGAACAAAGTTGGAAAATAGGACATCAAGACTCACTATAAAGCTACAGTAATTGGGACAGTGTGGTATTGGTGAAAAAACAGACAAACAAATCAATGAAATGGAAAAGAGAGCTCAAAAATAGACTGACATGAATATAGTCAGTTGCTTTTGACAAAGGAGCACAGGCAATATAATGGAAAAAACACAGTCCTTTTAACAAATGGTGCTAGAATACTTGGACATCCATGTGGATAAAAATGAATCCAAACAGACCTTATATTTCTCACAAATATGTATTCCAGTTGGATCATAGATCTAAATGTAAAATGCAGTACTACAAAACACCTAGAATATAACACATGAGAAAGCCAATATGATTTTGGATATGACAGCGACTCTTCAGATATAACAGAAAAGGTACAATCCATGATAGAAATAATTAATAAGCTAGACTTCATTAAATTAAAAACTTAAGCTCCGTGAAAGACAATGTCAAGAAGACAAGCCACAGACTAAAAATACTCGTAAAAGACACATCTAACAAAGGACTGTTATCCAAAGTATATAAAGAAATCTTAAAACTTAACAGTAAGAAAATGAACAACCTGAATGAAAAATGTGCCAAAGACCTTAACAGATACCCCACCAAACAAAATATACAGAGGGCAAGTTAGTACATGAACAGATGTTCAACATCATATGCCATTAGGGAATTGTAAATTAAAGCAATGAGTTATCACTACATACTTACTAGAATGGCCAAAATCTGAAATACCACATCAAATGCCAGTGAGTATGTGTAACAATAGCAACACACATCCATTGCTGGTAGAAATGCAAAATGGTATAGGTATTTTGAAATACTGCTTGTAAGTTTCTAAAAAATCCCAAAACACAATTTCACCAGCAATCACACTCCTTGGTATTAAACCAAATGAACTGAAAACTTAATGTTCACACAAAACCGGCCTATGAAAGTCCGTATCAGTTTTATTTATAACTTTTAAGACTTGGAAGCAATCAATATGTCCTTTAATAGGTAAATAGGGCCAAACAAAGTGGCTCATGCCTGTAATCCCAGCAATTTGGGAGACTGAGGCGGGTGCATCCCGATGTCGGGAATTCTAGACCAGCCTGGCCAATATGGTGAAACCCCATATCTACTAAAAACACAAAAATTAGCTGGGCACAGTGGCTCATGCCTGTAGTACCAGCTGCTTGGGAGGCTGACGAGGGAGAATCATTTGAACCCAGGAGGCAGAAGTTGCAGTGAGTCAAGATCACACCACTGCATTCCAGCATGGGCAACAGAGTGAGACTCTATTTCAAAAAAAAAAAAAAAAAAAAAAAAAAAAAAAAAAAGGTAAATAAACTGTAGTACATCCAGACAATGGGATGTCAACAAAAACAAAAAAGTTAGCAAGCCATGAAAAGACATAGAGGAACATTAAATACATATTTCTAAGTGTAAAGAAGGAGTAGGCAAGGACTTCATGAACAAAACATTAAAAGCATTGTCAACCAATGCCCAAATAGACAAATGGGACCTAATCAAACTCCACATCTTTTGCACAGCAAAGGAAACAGTCACTAGAGTGAATCGGCAACCATCAGAAAGAAAAAAAATCTGTGCAGTTTACCCATCTGACAAAGGGCTGAGATCCAGAATTTACAAATAACTCAAACAGATTTACAGAAAAAAAAAAACAAGCCCATTCAAAAATAGGCAAAGGATATTAACAGACACTTTACAAAAGAAGACATACATGAGACCAACAAACACATGAAAAAATGCTCATCATCACTGGTCGTTAGAGAGATGCAAATCAAAACCACATTGAGATACAATCTCACGCCAGTTAGAATGGTGATCATTTAAAAAATCGCCATTTTTTTATTGCATTATAGGTTTTGGGGTACATGTGCAGAACGTGCAAGATAGTTGCATAGGTACACACGTGGCAGTGTGTTTTGCTGCCTTCCTCCCCTTCAACCACACTTGGCATTCATCCCCAGGCTATCCCTCCCCAGCCCCCCCTCTGTCCCTCCCCCATTCCCCCCAATAGACCCCACTGTATAGTAGACCGCCTCTCTGTGTCCATGTGTTCTCATTTTTCTCACCCGCCTATGAGTGAAAATATGCGGTATTTCTTTTTCGGTTCTTGTGTCAGTTTGCTGAGAATGATGTTCTCCAGATTCATCCATGTCCTTACAAAGGACACAAACTCATCATTTTTGATTGCTGCATAATATTCCATGGTGTATATGTGCCACATTTTCCCAGTCCAGTCTATTATCAATGGACATTTGGGTTGGTTCCAGGTCTTTGCTATTGTAAACAGTGCTGCAGTGAACATTCGTGTGCATGTGTCCTTATAGTAGAACGATTTATATTCCTTTGGATATATACCCAGTGATGGGATTGCTGGGTCAAATGAAATTTCTATTTCTAGGTCCTTGAGGAATCGCCACACTCTCTTCCACAATGGGTGAACTAACTTACACTCCCACCAAAATGTAAGAGTGTTCCTATTTCTCCACATCCTCTCCAGCATGTGTTGTCTCCAGATGTTTCAATGATCGCCATTCTAACTGGCGTGAGATGGTATCTCAATGTGGTTTTGATTTCCATTTCTCTAATGACCAGTGATAATAAGCATTTTTTCATGTGTTTGTTGGCCTCATGGATGTCTTCTTTTGTAAAGTGTCTGTTCATTACCTGGACCATTTTTGAATGGGCTTGTTTGTTTTTTTCCTGTAAATCTGTTTGAGTTCTTTGTAAATTCTGGATATCAGCCCTTTGTCACATGGGTAAACTGCAAAGATTTTTTCCCAATCTGTTGTTTGACGATTCACTCTACTGACTGTTTCTTTTGCCATGCGAAAGCTGTGGAGATTTATTCTTCTAGGGTTTTTATGCTGCCAGGTCTTATGTTTAAGTCTTTAATCCATCTGGAGTTAATTTTAGTGTAAGGTGTCAGGAAGGGGTCCAGTTTCTGCTTTCTGCACATGGCTAGTCAGTTTTCCCAACACCATTTATTAAACAGGGAATCCTTTCCACATTGCTTGTTATTATCTGGTTTATCAAAGATTATATGGTTGTAGATATGTTGTGTTGCCTCCAATGCCTCTGTTCTGTTCCATTGGTCTATATCTCTGTTTTGGTACCAGTACCATGCTGTTTTGATTACTGTAGCCTTGTAGTATAGTTTGAAGTCTTATAGTGTGATACCTCCCGCTGTGTTCTTTTTGCTTATAATTGACTTGGTTATGCGGGCTCTCTTTTTGTTCCATATACAGTTCATGGTGTTTTTTTCCAGTTCTGTGAAGAAATTCAATTGTAGCTTGATGGGGATAGCGTTGATTCTGTAAATTACTTTGGGCAGTATAGCCATTTTCACGATATTGATTCTTCCTAACCATGAACATGGAATGTTTCTCCATCTGTTTGTGTCCTCTCTTATTTCGTTAAGCAGTGGTTTGTAGTTTTCCTTGAAGAGGTCCCTTACATTCCTGGTAACTTGTATTCCTAGGAATTTTATTCTCTTTTTAGCAATTATGAATGGCAGTTCATTCTTGATTTAGTTCTCTTTAAGTCTGTTATTGGTGTATAGGACTGCTTGTGATTTTTGTACACTTATTTTATATCCTGAGACTTAGCTGAAGTTGCTTATTAGTTTCAGGAGTTTTTGGGCTTAGGTGATAAGCTGTACTAGGTATACTATCATGTCGTCTGCAAATAGAGAGAATTCGGCTTTCACCTTTTCTATTCAAATACCCTTTATTTCTTTTTCTTGCCTGATTGCTCTGGCTAGAACTTCCACTACTCTATTGAATAGGAGTGAGGAGAGAGTGCATCCTTTTCTCGTGCCAGATTTCAAATGGAATGCTTCCAATTTTTGCTCATTAAGTATGATATTGACTGTTGGTTTGTCATTAATAGCTTTTATTACTTTGAGATATGTTTCATAAATACCAAGATTGTTGAGGGTTTTTAGCATAAAGATCTGTTGAATTCTGTCAAAAGCCTTTTCTGCGTCAATTTAGATAATCATGTGGTTTTTGTTTTTGGTTCTGTTTATGTGGTGGATTACGTTTATATACTTGCGTATGTTGAACCAACCTTGCATCCCCTGGATGAATCCTACTTCATCATGATGGATAAGTTTTTTAATGTGCTATTGGAATCGGTTTGCCAGTATTTTATTGAAGATTTTTGCATCTATGTTTATCATGGATATTGGCCTGAAATTTTCTTTTCTTGTTGAGTCTCTGCCGGGTTTTGGTATCAGGATGATGTTGGTCTCATAAAATGATTTGGGAAGGGTTCCCTCTTTTTGAATTATTTGGAATAGTTTCAGAAGAAATGGTACCAGATCCTCTTTGTGTGTCTGGTAGAATTCAGCTGTGAACCCATCTGGACCTGGGCTTTTATTGTGTGGTAGGCTCTTAATTGCTGCCTCAACTTTGGATTTTGTTATTGGTCTATTTATATATTTTTTTTCTCCTTGTTTAGGCTTGGGAGGACACAGGCATCTGGTAATTTATCCATTTCTTTCTGGTTTACTAGTTTATGGGCATAGAGTTGTTTGTAGTATTCTCTGATGATGGGTTAAATTTCTGTGGAATCTGTGGTGATTTCCCCATTATCGTATTTTATTGCATCTATTTGGTTGTTCTTTCTTTTCTTTTTTTTTTTTTTTTTTTTTTTTTTTTTTTTTAATTTTTATTGCATTATAGGTTTTGGGGTACATGTGCAGAACGTGCAAGATAGTTGCATAGGTACACACATGGCAGTGTGTTTTGCTGCCTTCCTCCCCCTCACCCACACTTGGTATTCATCCCCAGGCTATCCCCCCAGCCCCCCCCCGCTGTCCCTCCCCCATTTCCCCCAACAGTCCCCAGTGTATAGTAGACCGCCTCTCTGTGTCCATGTGTTCTCATTTTTCTCACCCGCCTATGAGTGAGTATATGCGGTATTTCTTTTTCTGTTCTTGTGTCAGTTTGCTGAGAATGATGTTCTCCAGATTCATCCATGTCCCTACAAAGGACACAAACTCATCATTTCTGATTGCTGCATAATATTCCATGGTGTATATGTGCCACATTTTCCCAGTCCAGTCTATCATCGATGGGCATTTGGGTTGGTTCCAGGTCTTTGCTATTGTAAACAGTGCTGCAATGAACATTCGTGTGCATGTGTCCTTATAGTAGAACGATTCATAGTCTTTTGGATAGATACCCAGTAATGGGATTGCTGGGTCAAATGGAATTTCTATTTCTAGGTCCCTGAGGAATCGCCACACTGTCTTCCACAATGGTTGAACTAATTTACACTCCCACCAACAGTGTAAGAGTGTTCCTATTTCTCCACATCCTCTCCAGCATCTGCTGTCTCCAGATTTTTTAATGATCGCCATTCTAACTGGTGTGAGATGATATCTCAATGTGGTTTTGATTTGCATCTCTCTAATGACCAATGATGATGAGCACTTTTTCATATGTTTGTTGGCCTCATGTATGTCTTCTTTTGTAAAGTGTCTGTTCATATCCTTTGCCCATTTTTGAATGGGCTTGTTTGTTTTTTTTCTGTAAATCTGTTTGAGTTCTTTGTAAATTCTGGATATCAGCCCTTTGTCAGATGCGTAAACTGCAAAGATTTTTTCCCATTCTGATGGTTGTCGATTCACTCTAGTGACTGTTTCTTTTGCCGTGCAGAAGCTGTGGAGTTTGATTAGGTCTCATTTGTCTATTTTGGCTTTTGTTGCCAATGCTTTTGGTGTTTTGTTCATGAAGTCCTTGCCTACTCCTATGTCCTGAACGGTTTTGCCTAGATTTTCTTCTAGGGTTTTTATGGTGTCAGGTCTTACATTTAAGTCTTTAATCCATCTGGAGTTAATTTTAGTGTAAGGTGTCAGGAAGGGGTCCAGTTTCTGCTTTCTGCACATGGCTAGCCAGTTTTCCCAACACCATTTATTAAATAGGGAATCCTTTCCCCATTGCCTGTTTTTGTCTGGTTTATCAAAGATGATATGGTTGTAGATATGTTGTGTTGCCTCTGATGTTTCTGTTCTGTTCCATTGGTCTATATCTCTGTTTTGGTACCAGTACCATGCTGTTTTGATTACTGTAGCCTTGTAGTATAGTTTGAAGTCTGGTAGCGTGATGCCTCCCGCTGTGTTCTTTTTGCTTAGAATTGACTTGGCTATGCGGGCTCTTTTTTGGTTCCATATGAAATTCATGGTGGTTTTTTCCAGTTCTGTGAAGAAATTCAATGGTAGTTTGATGGGGATAGCATTGAATGTGTAAATTACTTTGGGCAGTATAGCCATTTTCACAATATTGATTCTTCCTAACCACGAACATGGAACGTTTCTCCATCTGTTTGTGTCCTCTCTTATTTCGTTGAGCAGGTGTTTGTAGTTTTCCTTAAAGAGGTCCCTTACATTCCTCGTGAGTTGTATTCCTAGGTATTTTATTTTCTTTGTAGCGATTGTGAATGGCAGTTCGTTCTTAATTTGGTTCTCTTTAAGTCTGTTATTGGTGTATAGGAATGCTTGTGATTTTTGCACATTGATTTTATATCCTGAGACTTTGCTGAAGTTGCTTATCAGTTGCAGGAGCTTTTGGGCTGAGGTGATGGGGTCTTCTAGGTATACTATCATGTCGTCTGCAAATAGAGACAATTTGGCTTCCACCTTTCCTATTTGAATACCCTTTATTTCTTTTTCTTGCCTTATTGCTCTGGCTAGAACTTCCAGTACTATGTTGAATAGAAGTGGTGAGAGAGGGCATCCTTGTCTAGTGCCCGATTTCAAAGGGAATGCTTCCAGTTTTTGCCCATTAAGTATGATATTGGCTGTTGGTTTGTCGTAAATAGCTTTTATTACTTTGAGATATGTTCCATCAATACCAAGTTTATTGAGGGTTTTTAGCATAAAGGGCTGTTGAATTTTGTCAAATGCCTTCTCTGCGTCAATTGAGATAATCATGTGGTTTTTGTTTTTGCTTCTGTTTATGTGGTGAATTACATTTATAGACTTGCGTATGTTGAACCAGCCTTGCATGCCCGGGATGAATCCTACTTGATCATGATGGATAAGTTTTTTAATGTGCTGTTGCAATCGATTTGCCAGTATTTTATTGAAGATTTTTGCATCTATGTTCATCATGGATATTGGCCTGAAGTTTTCTTTTCTTGTTGAGTCTCTGCCAGGTTTTGGTATCAGGATGATGTTGGTCTCATAAAATGATTTGGGAAGGGTTCCCTCTTTTTGGATTATTTGGAATAGTTTCAGAAGGAATGGTACCAGATCCTCTTTGTGTGTCTGGTAGAATTCAGCTGTGAACCCATCTGGACCTGGGCTTTTTTTGTGTGGTAGGCTCTTAATTGCTGCCTCAACTTCTGACCTTGTTATTGGTCTATTCATAGTTTCAGCTTCCTCCTGGTTTAGGCTTGGGAGGACACAGGCGTCCAGGAATTTATCCATTTCTTCCTGATTTACTAGTTTGTGTGCATAGAGTTGTTTGTAGTATTCTCTGATGATGGTTTGAATTTCTGTGGAATCTGTGGTGATTTCCCCTTTATCGTTTTTTATTGCATCTATTTGGTTGTTCTCTCTTTTCTTTTTTATCAGTCTGGCTAGTGGTCTGTCTATTTTGTTGATCTTTTCAAAAAACCAGCTCTTAGATTTGTTGATTTTTTGAAGGGTTTTTCTTGTCTCTATCTCCTTCAGTTCTGCTCTGATCTTAGTTATTTCTTGTCTTCGGCTAGGTTTTGAGCTTTTTTGATCTTGCTCCTCTAGCTCTTTCAATTTTGACGATAGGGTGTCAATTTTGGATCTCTCCACTTTTCTCATGTGGGCACTTATTGCTATATATTTTCCTCTACAGACTGCTTTAAATGTGTCCCAGAGATTCTGGTATGTTGTGTCTTCATTCTCGTTGGTTTCAAAGAACTTCTTTATTTCTGCCTTCATTTCATTGTTTATCCAATCAACATTCAAGAGCCAGTTGTTCAGTTTCCATGAAGCTGTGCGGTTCTGAGTTATTTTCTGAATTCTGAGTTCCAACTTGATTGCACTATGGTCTGAGAGACTGTTTGTTATGATTTCCGTTGTTTTGCATTTGCTGAGGAGTGATTTACTTCCAATTATGTGGTCAATTTTGGAGTAGGTGTGATGTGGTGCTGAGAAGAATGTATATTCTGTGGATTTGGGGTGGAGAGTTCTGTAAATGTCTATCAGGTTTGCTTGTTCCAGGTCTGAGTTCAAGTCCTGGATATCCTTGTTAATTTTCTGTCTGGTTGATCTGTCTGCTATTGACAGTGGAGTGTTAAAGTCTCCCACTATTATTGTGTGGGAGTCTAAGTCTCTTTGTAAGTCATTAAGAACTTGCCTTATATATCTGGGTGCTCCTACATTGGGTCCATATATATTTAGAATCGTTAGCTCTTCTTGTTGTATTGATCCTTTTACCATTATGTAGTGACCTTCTTTGTCCCTTTTGATCTTTGTTGCTTTAAAGTCTATTTTATCAGAGATGAGAATTGCAACTCCTGCTTTTTTTTGCTCTCCATTTGCTTGGTAAATCTTCCTCCATCCTTTTATTTTGAGCCTTTGTGTATCTTTGTGTGTGAGGTGGGTTTCCTGAATACAGCACACTGATGGGTTTTGGTTTTTTATCCAATTTGCCAGTCTGTGTCTTTTGATTGGTGCATTTAGCCCATTTACATTCAGGGTTAATATTGTTATGTGTGAATTTGATACTGCCATTTTGATGCTATCTGGCTGTTTTGCCCATTGGTTCATGTACATTCTTCATTTTGTTGATGGTCTTTAGCATTTGGTATGCTTTTAGGATGGCTGGAACTGGTTGTTTCTTTCTATATGTAGTGCCTCTTTCAGGAGCTCTTGTAAAGCAGGCCTAGTGGTGACAAAATCTCTGAGTACTTGCTTGTTCGTGAAGGATTTTATTTTTCCTTCACTTATGAAGCTCAGTTTGGCTGGATATGAAATTCTGGGTTGAAAGCTCTTTTCTTTAAGGATGTTGAATATTGGCCCCCACTCTCTTCTGGCTTGTAGGGTCTCTGCCGAGAGATCTGCTGTGAGTCTGATGGGCTTCCCTTTGTGGGTGACCTGACCTTTCTCTCTGGCTGCCCTAAGTATTTTCTCCTTCGTTTCAACCCTGGTGAATCTGACGATTATGTGCCTTGGGGTTGCTCTTCTTGCGGAGTATCTTTGTGGTGTTCTCTGTATTTCCTGGAGTTCAGTATTGACCTGTCTTGCTAGGTTGGGGAAATTTTCCTGGATAATATCCTGAAGAGTGTTTTCCAGCTTAGATTCATTCTCTTGATCACATTCTGGTACACCTATCAAACGTAGGTTGGGTCTCTTCACATAGTCCCACATTTCTTGGAGATTTTGTTCATTCCTTTTTGTGCTTTTTTCTTTAATCTTGGTTTCACGTTTTATTTCATTGAGTTGATCTTCAATTTCTGATATTCTTTCTTCTGCTTGGTCAATTCGGCTGTTGAAACTTGTGCATGCTTCACGAAGTTCTCGTGTTGTGTTTTTCAGCTCCTTCAATTCATTCATATTCCTCTCTAAGTTTTCCATTCTTGTTATCAATTCCTCGAATTTTTTTTCAAATCTTTTTTCAAGGTTCTTAGTTTCTTTGCACTGATTTAGAACATGTTCTTTTAGCTCAATGAAGTTTCTCATTATCCACTTTCTGAAGTCTGATTCCGTCATTTCGTCACACTCATTCTCCGTCCATCTTTGTTCCCTTGCTGGTGAGGAGTTTTGGTCCTCTGTAGGAGGTGAGGTGTTTTGGTTTCGGGTGTTTTCCTCCTTTTTGCGCTGGTTTTTTCCCATCTTTATGGATTTATCTGCCTGTCGTCTTTGTAGTTGCTGATTTTTCAGTTGGGTCTCTGTGTGGATGCTGAGATTGTTGATGATGAAGTATTTCTGTTACTTAGTTTTCCTTCTAGTGGTCTAGCCCCTCTGCTGTATGAGTTCTGAGGTCCACTCCAGGCCCTGTTTGTCTGGAGTATACCTGTAGCAGCTGTGGAAGAGTGAGGGATGATACCAGTTTCTTCTTCTGCTGTCTTTGTTCCAGAATGATGCCCGCCAAATGTCAGTCTGATTAGTCCTTTTTTTGCGGTGACTCTTTGGATATACAGGGGTCAGGGAGCTGCTTAAGGAGACGGTTTGTGCTTTATAGTAGCTCCAGTGCTGAGCTGTGAGCTCCGTTGTTCATTCAGTGTTGTTGGGAGGTTGTTTATGTCTGCTGTAATAGAACTCATAAAACACCACCCTTTTATTTCCCCCCCGTTATATGCACTGTTTCAGGGAGTTGGGGCTTTCTTTATGAGTATCTGTTGCACTGTCCTGCCCCACTAGGTGGCAGTCTATTCACTATTTGCCTGCCGGGGCTCTGACCCACTCGCGCGGTTCTGCCCTGTTGCTGCTGGGCTCCCTTCTGCTGTGGAGAGCTCCCGTCTCCTGGGAGTCTCTCTGTTATGGCAGGTTGCCTCGGCAACGGCAGGCTGCTTCGGCCCTGGGCGGTACTTCAATAGGGGTGGATTGTGTCAGCGGTGGTGGACGCCCCTCCCTCACCGGGCTGCACCGTCCTAGATGCCGGCAGCAAAACTCTCAGCGCCAAGCGTCTCCAGTCATTGCCCTGCTTGTCCCTGTGAGGGTGGGACTCACTGAGCCCGATTACCCAGCTCCCTGCCTCAGAGTCCGTCCTCTCTCTCTCTCCCTCCCTCTCCGCGAGCTTAAAGTTCGACTCTCTCACTGGCGCCCCAGGAGCCTGCCGATAGGGCACTGGGATCCGTGCGATCTCCCGTGCCGCTGCCCACTTCACCGGCTCATATCACGCTTCCCAGGAAACTCCCAGGAAACTCCTGGTCTGGCTCACTGTCCAAGTCCCGTTCAATCAGATGGACGCGCCAATCTGCCCTTCAAACTCTCAGATTGCTGGTTTAACAGGGCGCCCAGACCAGTGAGTTCCGTGCCGGGTCCTGCTGCGGCGCCGGCCGAAGCGGCGCCGGCCGAAGCGGCCGCGCCAGAGGGCTGCGTTAGCCGGTTTTACTTTACTAGCGTCCTGTGGGACTTTCAACGCTCTGTGGGCTAGAAAAGTTCATCCGAGAATGCGGCTAGGACTCACCCTCTGCGCCGTCACTGAGAGCTGCAATCCTGAGTCGCTTCTACGACGCCATCTTGCCGGGTCTCCCTCTTTTCTTTTTTATTGGTCTGCTATTGGTCTGTCTGTCTTGTTGATCATTTTGAAAACAAGCTCTTGGATTTATTAATTTTTTGAAGGATTTTGCATGTCTCTATCTCCTTCATTTCTGCTCTGATCTTAGTTATTTCCTGTCTTCTGCTAGGTTTTGAGTTTCCTTAATCTTGCTTCTCTAGCTCTTTCAATTTTGACGATAGGGTGTCAATTTTGAATCTCTCCAATCTTCTCATGTTTGCATTTGTTGCTATGTATTTGCCTCTACAGACTGCTTTAAATGTGTCTCAGAGATCTGGTATGTTGTGTCTTCGTTCTCAACGATTTTGAGGAAATTTTTAATTTCTGCCCTCATTTCATTGTTTATCCAATCAACATTCAAAAGTCAGTTGTTCAGTTTACATGAAGCTGTGCGGTTTTGAGTTAGTTTCTGATTTCTGAGTTTTAACTTGATTACACTATGATCTGACAGACTGTTTGTTATGATTTCAGTTGTTTTACATTTGCTGAGGAGTGCTTTACTACCAATTATGTGGTCAATTTTCAAGTAGTTGTGGTATGGTGCTGAGAAGAATTTATATTCTGTGGATTTGGGGTGGAGAGTTTTGAAATGTCTATGAGGTTTGCTTGTTCCAGGTCTGAGTTCAAGCCCTGGATATCCTTGTTAGTTTTCTTTCTGGTTGATCTGTCTGATATTGACAGTGGAGTGTTAAAGTCTCCCACTATTATTGTTGGGAGTCTAAGTCTCTTTGTAAGTCGTTAAGAACTTGCCTTATATAACTGTGTGCATCTATATTGGGTCCATATATATTTAGAATCATTAGCTCTTCTTGTTTTGATCCTTTTACCATTATGTAGTGACGTTCTTTGTCTCTTTTGATCTTTGTTGCTTTAAAGTCTATTTTATCAGAGACAAGAATTGCAACTCTTGTGTTTTTTTTGCTCTCCCTTTGCTTGGTGTATCTTTCTCTATCCCTTTATTTTGAGCCTTTGTGTATCCTTGCATGTGAGATGGGTTTCCTGGATACAGCATACCGATGGGTTTTCGCTTTTTATCCAATTTGCCAGTCTGTGTTTTTGATTGGTGCATTTAGCCCATTTACATTTAGGATTAGTATTGTTATGTGTGAATTTCATAATGCCATTTTGATGCTAGCTGGCTGTTTTGCCCATTGATTGATGCGGATTTTTCATTCTGTTGATGCTCTATAGTATTTGGTACATTCTTAGAATGGATGGTACTGGTTGTTTCTTTCTATGTGTAGTGCCTCTTTCAGGAGTTCTTGTAAAGCAGGCCTAGTGGTGACAAAATCTTTGAGTACTTCCTTATTTGCAAAAGATTTTATTCTTCCTTCACTTCTGAAACTCAGTTTGGCTGGATATGTCATTCTGGGTTGAAAGATTTTTTCTTTAAGGATGTTGAATATTAGCCCCCACTCTCTTCTGGCTTGTAGAGTTTCTGCCGAGAGATCTGCTGTGAGTCTGATGGGCTTCCCTTTGTGGGTGACCCGACCTTTCTCTCTGGCTGCCCTTAGTATTTTCTCCTTCATTTCAACCCTGGTGAATCTGATGATTATGTGCCTTGTGGTTGCTCTTCTTGTGGAATATCTTTGTGGTGTTCTCTGTATTTTCTGGAGTTGAGTATTGGCCTGCCTTGCTAGGTTGGGGAAATTTTCCTGGATAATATTCTGAAGAGTGTTTTCCGGCTTTAATTTATTCTCTTCATCACATTCTGGTACACCTGTCAAACGTAGATTGGGTCTCTTCACATAGTCCCACATTTCTTGGAGATTTTGTTCATTCCTTTTTGCACTTTTTTCTCTAATCTTGGTTTCTTGTTTTATTTAATTGAGTTGATCTTCAACTTCTGATATTCTTTCTTCTGCTTGGTCAATTCGGCTGCTGAAACTTGTGCATGCTTCACGAAGTTCTAGTGTTGCGTTTTTCAGCTCCTTCAATTCATTCATATTCCTCTCTTTTTTAAAATTTTTATTGCATTTTAGGTTTTGGGGTATATATGCAGAATGTGCATAGATACACATATGGCTGTGTGTTTTGCTGCCTTCCTCCCCTTCACCCACATTTGGCACTTATCCCCAGGCTATTCCTCCCCAGCTCCCCCCCCCGCTGTCCCTCCCCTATTCCCCCCAATAGACCCCAGTGTGTAGTACCCCCCTCCCTGTGTCCATGTGTTCTCATTTTTCTCACCTGCCTATAAGTGAGAATATGTGGTATTTTCTTTTCTGTTCTTGTGTTAGTTTGCTGAAAATGATGTTCTCCAGGTTCACCCATGTCCTTACAAAGGACATAAACTCGTCATTTTTGATTGCTATATAATATTCCATTTTGTATATGTGCCACATTTTCCCTCTAAGTTGTCCATTTTTGTTATCATTTTCTTGAATCTTTTTACAGATCTTTTTTTAAGATTCTTGGTTTCTTTGCTTTGATTTAGAAGATGTTCTTTTAGCTCACTGAAGGTTCTAATTATTCACTTCTGAAGTTTGATTCTGTCATTTTGTCACACTCCTTCTTTGTCCAGCTTTGTTCCCTTGCTGGTGAGGAGTTTTTGTCTTTTGTATGAGGTGAGTTGTTTTGGTTTCAGCTGTTTGCCTTCTTTTTGCGCTGGTTTCTTCCCATATTTGTGGATTTATCCACCTGTTGTCTTAGTAGTTGCTGACTTTTCAGTTGGGTCTCTGTGTGGACACCCAGATTGTTGATGATGAAGTATTTCTGTTACTTAGTTTTCTTTCTAACAGTCTAACCCCTCTGCTGTATGACTGCTGAGGTCCACTCCAGGCCCTGCTTCTCTGGGGTACACCTGTAGCAGCTGTGGAAAAGTGAGGGATGCTACCAGTTTCTTCTTCTGCTATCTTTGTCCCAGAATGATGCCCACCAAATGTCAGTCTGATTATTCCTTTTTTGCGGTGCTTCTTTGGATATACAGGAGTCAGCGAGCTGCTTGAAGAGATGGTCTGTACTTTATAGGAGCTCCAGTGCTGAGCTGTGAGCTCCGTTGTTCATTCAGGGTTGTTGGGTGGTGTGTTTATTTCTGCTGCAGCAGAACTTATAAAACCCCCTTTGTATCTTCTCAGATTATCTGTCTCAGAGAGTTTGGGCTTTCTTTATGAGTATTTGTTGCACTGTCCTGCCCAGCTGGGAGGCATCTAGTCACTATTTGCCTGCCAAGGCTCTGCTCTGCTACTACAGGGGCTGCCCTGCTGCCACGTGGCTCCACCCTACTGTGGTAGGCTCAACCCTGTTGGCAGTCTTTCTGTTATGGCCCATTGCCTCAGCAATAGCAGGCTGCTGCTGCAATGGACGTGTACCTCTGTAGGGGTGGTATGCATCCGTAGTGCTAAACGCCCCTCCCTTACTGAGCTGCACTGTCCTGGATTTAGCTGAGCCCACAGTAAATCTCTCAACCCTGAGCATTTCAAATCACCGTCTTGTTTGTCCCTGTGGGGGTGGGAACCGCCAAGCCTTATCACCTGGCTCCCTGCCTCAGAATTCTTTCTTTCTCTCTCTCTCTCTTTTAAGTTGAATGGTTGACTCTCTCATGGGTGTTTCAGTCACCTGCTTAAAGGGCACTGGGATCTGTGTGATTTCCCATGCTGTGGCCCACTGCACTGGCTCAAATCGTGCTTCCCAGGAATCTCCTGGTCTGGCTCACTGTTCAAGTTCTGTTTAATCAGATAGATATGTTAATCTGCCCTCCCAAATCTCAGATTGCCAGTTTAACAGGGCACCCAGACCAGTGAGTTTTGTGCAGGCTGCCACTTCACCACGGCACCAGCCAAAATGGCCACACAAGCTGAAATGGCTCTGCTGGTGTCCTGTGTCTCTCCCACACCTAGGAATTTTCCCGTTCTGTGGGCAACAAAGGTCCATTTGAAAATGCGGCTAGGACTCACCCTCTGTGCCTTCACTGAGAGCTGCAATCCTGAGTTGTTCCTACCGTGCCATCTTGGAAATCTTGGCATTCAGTGCTGGGATTAAAGGCCTGAGCCACCGTGCCTGGCCAGAAGTTTTTATTTTGAAAAAAATAATAATTGCATTAAGAAAATAAAAAATCAAGCCATAACCTAGGAGAAAATATTTGTAATACATATATTTGAGAAAAAACTGATATTCAGAATATATAAAGAATTCTTGCAGTTCAATAATATAAAACAACTCAATTGAGCAAAAGATTTGAGCAGAGCCTCCATTAAAGAAATATACAGAAATAAACTTTTGGGAATTTCCATGATGGTGCATTAGAAACAAATCAGGATTGCAGCTGTCAGTGAAGGCGCAGAGGGTGAGTCCTAGCCACATTTTCAGACAGATCTTTGTTGCCCACAGAACGGGGAAATTTCCAGGTGTAGGAGAGACACAGAACACCAGCACAACCTTTTTGGCTTGTGCGGTTGTTTCAGCCAGCACCGCAGCTCAGTGGCACCGTGCACAAAAGACACTGGTCTGGGTGCCCTGTTAAACTGGCATTCTGAGATTTGGGAAGGCAGATTAACATATTGATCTGATGAAATGGGACTTGGACAGTGAGCCAGACCAGGAGATTCCCGGGACGCATGATTTGAGCCAGTGCAGTGGGTTGCTGCACAAGAAATCACAAAGATCCTGGTGCCCTATACGCAGGTGACTGATACACCTATTAGATAGTCAACCATTGAACTTAAAAAAAAAAGAAAGAGTGAAAAAGCTTTGAGGCAGGGAGCCTGGTGATCAGGTTTGGTGGGTCCCACCCAACAGGGACAAACAAAATGGGGATTTGAAACGCTCAAGATTGAGAGTCTCACTGTGGGCTCAGCTGAATCCAGTATGGTGCATCTCAGTGGGGAAAAAGTGTCTGCCAATACTGACGCATTCCACCCCTACTGAGGTACACTCGAATTGTTGAAGCAGCCTGCCTTTGCTGAGGCAACCCGCCATAACAGAGAGACTCTGCCAACAGGGCAGAGCCCATAACAGCAGAGCAGAGCCCACAGCAGCAGAGCAGAACCCATGGCAGCAGGGCAGAACCCACAGCAACATGGCGGAACCCATGGTAGCAGGGCAGAGCCTCAGCAAGCAAATAGTGATTAGACTGCCTCTTAGCTGGCCAGCACAGTGCAACGGATACTCATTAAAAAAGCCCTAACTCCCTGAGTCAAAGCATCTGAGGAACAAAAGGGGTTTTATAAGTTCTGCTGAAGCAGACCTAAACGCACCTGCCTAACAGACCTAAATGAACTATGGAGCTCACAATTCAGAACTAGAACTTTTATAAAGTACAAACCATCTCCTCAAGCATCACCCTGACCCCTGTATATCTAAAGACGCACCTCAAAAAAGGACTAATCAGACTGACATATGGCGGGCATCAATCTGGGACAAAGATAGCAGAAGAAAAAACTGGTAGCATCCCTCACTCTTCTGCAGCTGCTACAGGTGTACCCCAGACAAGCAGGGCCTAGAGTGGACCTCATCAATCATACAGCAGAGAAGCTATACTGTTAAAAGAAAAACTAAGTAACAGAAATACTTCATCATAAACAATTTGGCCGTCCACTCAGAGACCCAACCGAAAAGTCAGCAACTACTCAGACGACAGGTGGATAAACCCACAAAAATGGAAAGAAACCAGTGCAAAAAAAAAAGGAAACCACCAAAACTGAAACACCTAACCTGCTACAAAAGACCAAAACTCCTCACCAGCAAGGGAACAAAGCTGGACAGAGAATGAGTGTGATGAAATGATGGAATCAGACTTCAGTAAGTGGATAATGAGAAACTTCAGTGAGCTAAAAGAACATGTTCTAAATCAATGCAAAAAAAACTAACAACCTTGAAAAAAGATTTGAAAAAATATTTGAGAAAATGATAACAATCATGGACAACTTAGAGAGGAATATGAATGAATTGAAAGAGCTGAAAAACATAACACAATAAGTTCACAAAGCATGCACAAGTTTCAACAGCCAAATTGAACAAGCAGAAGAAAGAATATCAGAAGTCGAAGATTAACTCAATGAAATAAAACTAGAGACCAAGATTAGAGAAAAAAGCACAAAAAGGAATGAACTAAGTCTCTAAAAATTGTGGGACTATATTAAGAGACCTAATCTAGGTTTGATAGGTGAACCAGAATGTGAAGAAGAAAATAAATCCAAGCTGGAAAATACTCTTCAAAATGTTATCCAGGAAAATTTCCCCAACCTAGCAAGGCAGGCCAATACTCAACTCCAGGAAATACAGAGAACACCACAAAGATATTCTGCAAGAAGAGCAACCCCAAAGCACATAGTCGTCAAATTCACCAGCGTTTAAATGAAAGAGAAAATAGTAAGGGCATCCAGAGAGAAAGGTTGGGTCACCCACAAAGGAAAGCCCATCAGACTCACAGCAGGTCTCTCAGCATAAACTCTACAATCCAGAAGAGAGTTGGGGCTAATATTCAACGTTCTAAAAAAAAAAAAACCGTCAACCCAGAATTACATATCCAGCCAAACTGAGCTTCATAAGTGAAGGAAGAATAAAATCTTTCACAAACAAGCAAGTACTCAGAGATTCTGGCACCACCAGGCCTGCTTTTAAAAAGCTCCTGAAAGAGGCACTACACATAGAAAGAAACAGCCAGTACCAGTCATTCTGAAAACATACCAAATGCTAAAGAGCATCAACAAAATGAAGAATCTGCATCAATCAAGACACAACAGCCAGCTAGCATCAAAATGGCAGTATAAAACTCACACATAACAATATTAACCCTAAATGTAAATGGGCTAAATGCACCAATCAAAAGACACAGACTGGCAAATTGAATAAAAAGCAAAAACCCATTGGTGTGCTGTATCTCGGAAACCCGTATCACATGCAAGGATAAACAAAAGCTCAAAATAAAGGGATAGAGGAAGATTTACTAAGCAAATGGAGAGCAATAAAAAGCAGGAGTTGCAATTCTCATCTCTGATAAAATAAACTTTAAAGCAACAAAGATCAAAAGAGACAAAGAAAGTCATTACATAATCATAAAAGAATCGATACAACAAAAAGAGCCAACAATCCTAAATATATATGGATCCAATACAGGAGCACCCAGATATATAAGGCAAGTTCTTAAAGACTTACAAAGAAACTTAGACTCCCATACAATAATAGCGGGAGACTTTAACACTCCACTGTCAATATCAGACAGATCAATTAGACAGAAAATTAACAAGGATATCCAGGGCGTGAACTCAGACCTTTAACAAGCAAACCTGATAGACATTTACAGAACTCTCCAACACAAATCCACAGAATATACATTCTTCTCAGCACCACACCACACCTACTTGAAAATTGAACACATAATTGAAAGTAAAGCACTGCTCAGCAAATGCAAAACAACTGAAATCATAACAAACAATCTCTCAGACCATAGTGCCATCAAGTTAGAACTCAAAATTCAGAAACTAACTCAGAACAACACAGCTTCATGGAAACGGAAAAACTGGCTATTGAATGCTGATGGGATAAAAAATAAAATGAAAGCAGAATTAAAGTTCTTCAAAACCAACTAGAACAAAGACACAACATACCAGAATCTCTGGGACACATTTAAAGCAGTCTGTAGAGGAAAATATATAGCAATAAGTGCCCAAATGAGAAGAGTGGAGAGATCCAAAGTTGACACCCTACCGTAAAAATTGAAAGAGCTAGAGGAGCAATATAAAAAAAATCTCAAAATCTAGCAGAAGACAAGAAATAATTAAGATCAGAGCAGAACTGAAGGAGATAGAGTCATGAAAAACCCTTCAAAAAATCAATAAATTCAAGAGCTGGTTTTTGAAAAAATCAACAAAATAGACCACTAGCCAGACTGATAAAAAAATAGAGAGAGAGAAGAACCAAAGAGATGCAATAAAAAAAGGATACAGGGGAAATCACCACAGATTACACAGAAATTCAAACCATCATTACAGAATACTACAAAAAACTTTATGCACATAAACTAGTAAACCAGAAAGAAATGGATACATTCCTGGACACCTGTGTCCTCCCAACCTTAAACCATGAGAAAGCCAAAACTATGAATAGGCCAAAAACAAGGTCTGAAGTTGAGGCAGCAATTAAGAGCCTACCACACAAAAAAAGCCCAGGTCAAGATGGGTTCACAGCTGAATTCTACCAGACACACAAAGAGGAGCTGGTACCATTCCTTCTGAAACTATTCCAAATAATTAAAAAAGATGGAACCCTTCCCAAATCATTTTATGAGACCAACATCATCCTGATACCAAAACCCAGCAGAGATTCAACAAGGAAAGAAAACTTCAGGCCAATATCCATGATGAACATAGATGGAAAAAATCTTCAATAAAATACTGGCAAACCGAATGCAACAGCACATTAAAAAACTTAACCATCATGATCAAGTATAACTCATCCTGGGGATGCAAGGCTGGTTCAACATATGCAAGTCTATAAACTTAATTCACCACATAAACAGAAGCAAAAACAAAAACCACACAATTATCTCAATTGACGCAGAGAAAGCATTTGACATAATTCAACAGAGCTTTATGCAAAAAAAAAATAAATAAATAAACTTGGTATTGATGGAACTTATCTGAAAGAAATAAAAGCTATTTAGGACAAACCAACAGCCAATATCATACCTAATGGGCAAAAACTGGAAGCATTCCCTTTAAAATCAGGCAATAGACAAAAATGCTGTCTCACAATTCTTATTTAACATAGTACTGGAAGCCAGAGCAATTAGACAAGAAAAAGAAATAAAGTGTATTCGAATAGGAAAGGTGGAAGCCAAATTGTCTCTATTTGCAGACAACATGATAGTATACCGAGAAGACACCATCACTCAGCCCCAAAACTCCTGAAAGTGATGAGCAACTTCAGCAAAGACTCAGAATATAAAATAAATGTTCAAAAATTACAAGCATTCCTATACACCAATAACAGACTTAAAGAGAACCAAATCAAGAACGAACTGGCATTCACAATTGCTACAAAGAAAATAAAATACCTAGGAATACAACTCACAAGTAAGGTAAGGGACCTCTTCAAGAAAAACTACAAACAACTGCTCAACGAAATAAGAGAGGACACAAACAGATGGAGAAACATTCCATGTTTATGGTTAGAAAGAATCAATATCGTGAAAATGCCTATACTGCCCAAAGTAATTTACAAAATCAACGCTATCCCCATCAAGCTACCATTGAATTTTTTCACAGAACAGAAAAAATCCACCATGAACTTCATATGGAACCAAAAGAGAGCCCGCATAGCCAAGTCAATTCTAAGCAAAAAGAACACAGCAGGAGGCATCACACTACCAGACTTCAAACTATATTACAAGGCTACAGTAATCAAAACAGCATGGTACTGGTACCAAAACAGAGATATAGACGAATGGAACAGAACAGAGGAATCGGGGGCAACACAACATATCCACAACCATATAATCTTTGATAAACCAGACAAAAACAAGCAATCGGAAAAGGATTTCCTCTTTAATACATGGTGTTGGGAAAACTGGTTAGCCATGTGTGGAAAGCAGAAACTGGACCCCTTTCTGACACCTTACACTAAAATTAACACCAGTTGGATTAAAGACTTAACCATAAGACCTGACACCATAAAAACCCTAGAAGAAAATCTAGGTAAAACCATTTAGAACATAGAAGTAGGCAACGACTTCCTGACCAAAACACAAAAAGCATTGGCAACAAAAGCCAAAATAGACAAATGGGACCACAGCTTTTGCACGGCAAAAGAAACAGTCACTAGAGTGAATCGGCAACCATCAGAATGGAAAAAAATCATTGCAGTTTACACATCTGACAAAGGGCTGATATCCAGAATTTACAGAGAACTCAAACAGATTTACAGGAAAAAAGCAAACAAGTCCATTCAGAAATGGGCAAAGAATATGAACAGACATTTTACAAAAGAAGACATACATGAGGCCAACAAACACATAAAAAATGCTCATCATCACTGCTCATTAGAGAGATGTAAATCAAAACCACATTGAGATACTGTCTCACGCCAGTTAGAATGGCGATCATTAAAAAATCTGGAGATAACAGATGCTGGAGAGGATGTGGAGAAATAGGAACACTCTTACACTGTTGGTGGGAGTGTAAATTAGTTCAACCACTTTGGAAGACAGTGTGGTGATTCCTCAAGGACCTAGAAATAGAAATTCCAGGAGCTGAGACCCAAGATGGCATCGTAGAGGTGAATCAGGATCGCAGCTATCATTGAAGGCGCAGAGGGTAAGTCCAAGCCGCATTCTCAGATGGACTTTTTTTGCCCACAGAACGTTGAAAGTCCCAGGTCTGGGAGAGACATGGGACGCTAGCACTACTGGCTCACGGGGCCGGTTCAGCTGGTGCTGCACAGCAGTGGCACTGGGCACAAAACTCACTGGTCTGGGTGCCCTGTTAAACCGGCAATCTGAGATTACAAAGGGCAGATTGGCATGTCCAAATGATTGAACGGGACTTGGACAATGAGCCAGACCAGGAGATTCCTGGAAACGTGATCTAAGCCGGTGCAGTGGGCAGTGGCATGGGAAATCGTATAAATTTCAGTGCACTATCAGCAGGTGACTGGGATGCCAGTGAGAGTCAATCGTTCAGTTTGGGGAGAGGAAGAGAGAGAGGATGGACTCTGAGGCAGGGAGTTGGGTTATTGGGCTTGGCGGGTCCTACCCTCACAGGGACAAGCAGGGTGGTGATTGGAGGTGCTCGGGGCTGAGAGTTTTGTTGCTGGCATGTAGGAAAATGCAGCTCGGTGGGGGAGGGGCATCTGCAACAACGAATGCAATCCACCCCTACTGAAGTACTGCCCAGGGTTGACGCAGCCTGCTGTAGCCAAGGCAACCTGTGATAACAGAGAGACTCCACCAGCAGGGCAGAGCATGCCACAGCAGAACGGAGCCCTGCAGCAACAGGGCGGACACGTGCTAGATGGGCGGAGCCCCAGGCAGGCAAATAGTGAATAGACTGCCTCCTAGTTCGGCATGACAGTAAAACAGATACTCATAAACAAAGCCCCAACTCCCTGAGACAGAGCATCTAAGGGGAAAAAAAAGGTGGGGATTATGAGTTCTGTTGCAGCAGACACGAACAAATCCTCCCAACAGCATTGAATGAACAACGGAGTTCACCGCACAGCACTGGAGCTCCTGTAAAGCACAGACTGTCTCCTCAAGCAGCTCCCTGACCCCTGTATATCCAAAGAGTCACGCCAGAAAAGGACTAATCAGACTGATATTTGGCAGGCATCATCCTGGAACAAAGATAGCAGAAGAAGAAACTGGTAGCATCCCTCAGTATTCCGCAACTACTACAGGTGTACCCCAGAAAAGAAGGGCCTGGAGTGGACCTCAGCACTAATATAGCAGAGGGGCTAGACCATTAGAAGAAAAACTAAGTAACAGAAATACAACCTCATCATCAACAATCTGGGAGTCCACACAGAGACCCAATTGAAAAATCAGCAACTACTAAAACGACAGGTGGATAAATCCATAAAGATGGGAAGAAACCAGCGCAAAAAGGAAAAAAACACCCAAAACCAAAACACTTCACCTCCTACAAAGAACTAATACTCTTCACCAGCAAGGGAAAATAGCTGACTGGAAAATGAGTGTGACAAAATGATGAAATCAGACTTCAGAAAGTGGATAATGAGAAACTTCAGTGAGCTAAAAGAAAATGTTCTACATCAGTGCAAAGAAACAAAGAACCTTGAAAAATATTTGAAAAATGATTCGAGGAAATGATAACAAGAATGGACAACTTAGAGAGGAATATGAATGAATTGCAGGAGCTGAAAAACACAACAGGAGAAATTCGCGATGCAGGCACAAGTTTCAACAGCCTAATTGACCAAGCAGAAGAAAGAATATCAGAAGTCGAAGATCAACTCAATGAAATAAAATGAGAAATGAAGATAAAAGGAAAAAGGGAGAAAAGGAATGAACAAAATCTCCAAGAAATGTGGAACTATGTGAAGAGACCCAACCTACGTTTGATAGGTATACCGGAAAGTGATGAAGAGAATGAATCCAAGCTGGAAAACACTCTTTAGGATATTATCCAGGAAAATTTCCCCAACCTAGAAAGGCAGGTCAATACTCAACTCTAGAAAATACAGAGAACACCGCATAGATACTCTGAAAGAAGAGCAACCCCAAGGCACATAATCATCAGATTCACCAGGGTTGAAATGAAGGAGAAAATACTAAGGGCAGGCAGAGAGAAAGGTTGGGTCACCCACAAAGGGAAGACCATCAGACTCACAGCAGATCTCTCGGCAGAGACTGTACAAGCCAGAAGAGAGTGGGGGCCAATATTCAACATCCTTAAAGGAAAGAACTTTCAACCCAGAATTTCATATCCAGCCAAACTGAGCTTCATAAGTGAAGGAAAAATAAAATGCTTCATGAACAAGCAAGTACTCAGAGACTTTGTCACCACTAGGCCTGCTTTACAAGAGTTCCTGAAAGAGGCACTACACATAGAAAGAAACAACCAGTACCAGCCAAACAAAAAGCATACCAAATACTAAAGATCATCAACAAAATGAAGAATCTATGGGGGACAGGAGGCAAGATGGCGTCATAGACGTGACTCAGGATTGCAGCTCTCAGTGAAGGCACAGAGGGTGAGTCCTAGCCGCATTCTCGGATGTTCCTTTTATGCCCACAGAGCGTTGAACGTCCCAGGTGTGGGAGAGACACGGGACGCTAGCAGCCGGCTAACACAGACGGCTCCCGCTGCCTCTTCGGCTGGCGCCACAGCGGGACCCGGTGCGGAACTCACTGGTCTGGGTGACTTGTTAAACCGGCAATCTGAGATTTGGAAGGGCAGATTGGCATGTCCATCTGATTGAACGGGACTTGGGCAATGAGCCAGACCAGGAGTTTCCTGGAAAGCGTGATCTGAGCTGGGGTAGTGGGTAGCGGCACGGGAGATCGCACGGATCCCAGTGCCCTATCGGCAGGCTCCTGGGGCGCCAGTGAGAGAGTCGACCTTTCAGCATGGGGAGAGGAAGAGAGAGAGAGAGAGGACGGACTCTGAGGCAAAGAGCGAGGTGATCGGGCTTGGCGGAACCCACGCTCACGGGGACAAGCAGGGTGGTGACTGGAGGCGCTTGTTGCTGAGAGTTTTGTTGCCTGCAATTAGGAAGGTGCAGCCCAGTCAGGGAGGGGCGTCCACCATTGCGGATGAAGTGCACCCCCACTTAAGTACCGCCCAGGACTGACGCAGCCTGCCGTTGCCTAGGCAACCTGCCATAACAGAGAGAGTCCGCCAGGCAGGAACAGGGCGGACCCGCTCTAGCAGGTCAGAGACCCGGCAAGCAAATAGTGAATAGACTGCCACCTAGTGGGGCAGGACAGTGCAACAGATACTCATACAGAAAGCCCCAACTCCCTGAGACAGAGCATCTAAGGGTGAAAAAAAAAAGAGTGGCGTTTTATGAGTTCTGTTGCAGCAGACATAACCTCCCAACAACCCTGAATGAACAACGGAGCTCACAGCTCAGCACTGGAGCTCCTATAAAGCACAGACTGTCTCCTCAAGCAGCTCCCTGACCCCTGTATATCCAAGGAGTCACCCCAGAAAAGGACTAATCAGACTGACATTTGGCTGGCATCATTCTGAAACAAGGGCAGCAGAAGAAGAAACTGGTATCATCCCTCACTGTTCTGCAGCTGCTGCAGGTATACCCCAGACAAGCAGGGCCTGGAGTGGACCTCAGCACTCATACAGCAGAGAGGATAGATCATTAGAGGGAAAACTAAGTAATAGAAATACTTCATCATCAACAATCTCAGTGTCCACACAGAGACCCAATTGAAAAATCAGCCACTACTAAGACGACAGGCGGATAAATCCATAAAGATGGGAAGAAACCAGCGCAAAAAGCAGGAAAGCATCCGAAACCAAAACACCTCACCTCCAAAAAAGGACCAAAACTCCTCACCAGCAAGGGAACAAAGCTGGACGGAGAATGAATGTGACAAAATGACGGAATCAGACTTCAGAAAGTGGATAATGAGAAACTTCAGTGAGCTAAAGGAACATGTTCTAAACCAGTGCAAAGAAACTAAGAACCTTGAAAAAAGATTTGAAAAAAGATTCGAGGAACTGATAACGAGAATGGACAACTTAGAGAGGAATATGAATGAATTGAAGGAGCTGAAAAACACAACACGAGAACTTCATGAAGCATGCACAAGTTTCAACAGCCGAATTGACCAAGCAGAAGAAACAATATCAGAAGTTGAAGATCAACTCAATGAAATAAAACGAGAAACCAAGATTAAAGAAAAAAAGCACAAAAAGTAATGAACAAAATCTCCAAGAAATGTGGGACTATGTGAAGAGACCCAATCTACGTTTGATAGGTGTACCAGAATGTGATGAACAGAATGAATCCAAGCTGGAAAACACTCTTCAGGATATTATACAGGAGAATTTCCCCAACCTAGCAAGACAGGTCAATACTCAACTCCAGGAAATACAGAGAACACCACAAAGATATTCTGCAAGAAGAGCAAACTCAAGGCACATAATCGTCAGATTCACCAGGGTTGAAACGAAGGAGAAAATACTAAGGGCAGCTAGAGAGAAAGGTCAGGTCACCCACAAAGGGAAGCCCATCAGACTCACAGCAGATCTATCGGCAGAGACTCTACAAGCCACAAGAGAGTGGGGGCCAATATTTAACATTTTTAAAGAAAAGAGCTTTCAACCCAGAATGTCATATCCAGCGAAACTGAGCTTCATAAGTGAAGGAAAAATAAAATCCTTCACGAACAAGCAAGTACTCAGAGATTTTGTCACCACTAGGCCTGCTTTACAAGAGCTCCTGAAAGAGGCACTACACCTAGAAAGAAAAAACCAGTTCCAGCCATCCTAAAAGCATACAAAATGCTAAAGACCATCAACAAAATGAAGAATGTACATGAACCAACAGGCAAAACAGCCAGCTAGCATAAAAATGACAGTATCAAATTCACACATAAAAATATTAACCCTGAATGTAAAAGGGCTAAATGCACCAATCAAAAGACACAGACTGGCAAATTGGATAAAAAACCAAAACCCATCAGTGTGCTGTATCCAGGAAACCCACCTCACACGCAAAGATAAACAAAGGCTCAAAATAAAAGGATGGAGGAAGATTTACTAAGCAAATGGAGAGCAAAAAAAAAGCAGGAGTTGCAATTCTCATCTCTGATAAAATAGACTTTAAAGTAACAAAGATCAAAAGGGACAAAGAAGGTCGTTACATAATGGTAAAAGGATCGATACAACAAGAAGAGATAAAGATTCTAAATATATATGGACCCAATGTAGGAGCACCCAGATATATAAGGCAAGTTCTTAATGACTTACAAAGGAACGTAGACTCACACACAATAATAGTGGGAGACTTTAACACTCCACTGACAACAGCAGACAGATCAACCAGACAGAAAATTAACAAGGATATCCAGGACTTGAACTCAGACCTGGAACAAGCAAACCGGATAGACATTTACAGAACTCTACACCACAAATCCACAGAATATACATTCTTCTCAGCACCACATCACACCTACTCCAGAATTGACCACATAATTGGAAGTAAAGCACTCCTCAGCAAATGCAAAACAACTGAAATCATAAAAAACAGTCTCTCAGACCACAGTGCAATCAAGTTGGAACTCAGAATTCGGAAAATAACTCAGAACCGCACAGCTTCATAGAAACTGAACAACTGGCTCTTGAATTTTGATTGGATAAACAATGAAATGAAGGCAGAAATAAAGAAGTTCTTTGAAACAAACGAGAATGAAGACACAACGTACCAGAATCTCTGGGATACATTTAAAGCAGTCTGTAAAGGACAATATAGAGCAATAAGTGCCCACATGAGAAGAGTGGAGAGATCCAAAATTGACACCCTATAGTCAAAATTCAAAGAGCTAGAGGAGCAAGATCAAAAAAGCTCAAAACCTAGCCGAAGACAAGAAATACCTAAGATCAGAGCAGAACTGAAGGAGATAGAGGCAAGAAAACCCCTTCAAAAAATCAATAAATCTAAGAGCTGGTTTTTTGAAAAGATCAACAAAATAAACAAACCACTAGCCAGACTGATAAAAAAGAAAAGAGAGAACAACCAAAAAGATGCAATAAAAAAACGGTAAAGGGGAAACCACCACAGATTACACAGAAATTCAAACCATCATCAGAGAATATTACAAACAACTCTATGAACATAAACTAGTAAATCAGGAAGAAATGGATAAATTCCTGGATGCCTGTGTCCTCCCAATCCTAAACCAGGAGGAAGCCAAAACTATGAATAGACCAATAACAAGGTCTGAAGTTGAGGCAGCAATTAAGAGCCTACCACACAAAAAAGGCCCAGGTCCAGATGGGTTCACAGCTGGATTCTACCAGACACACAAAGAGGATCTGGTACCATTCCTTCTGAAACTATTCCAAATAATCCAAAAAGAGGGAACCCTTCCCAAATCATTTTATGAGACCAACATCATCCTGATACCAAAACCTGGCAGAGACTCAACAGGAAAAGAAAATTTCAGGCCAATATCCATGATGAACATAGATGCAAAAATCTTCAATAAAATAATGGCAAACCGATTTCAACAGCATATTAAAAAACTTACCCATCATGATCAAGTAGGATTCATCCCGGGGATGCAAGGCTGGTTCAACATACACAAGTCTATAAATGTAATTCACCACATAAACAGAAGCAAAAACAAAAACCACATGATTATCTCAATTGATGCAGAGAAGGCATTTGACAAAATTCAACAGCCCTTTATGCTAAAAACCCTCAATAAACTTGGTATTGATGGAACATATCTCAAAGTAATTAAACTATTTATGACAAACCAACAGCCAATATCATATTTAATGGGCAAAAACTGGAAGCATTCCCTTTGAAATCCGGCACTAGAAAAGGATGCCCTCTCTCACCACTTCTATTCAACATAGTACTGGAAGTTCTAGCCAGAGCAATCAGGCAAGAAAAAGAAATAAATGGTATTCAAATAGAAAAGGTGGAAGCCAAATTGTCTCTATTTGCAGACGACATGATAGTATACCTAGAAGACCCCATCACCTCAGCCCAAAAGCTCATGCAACTGATAAGCAACTTCAGCAAAGTCTCAGGAAATAAAATCAATGTTCAAAAATCACAAGCATTCCTATACACCAATAACAAACCTAAAGAGAACCAAATCAAGAACGAACTGCCATTCACAATTGCTACAAAGAAAATAAAATACCTAGGAATACAACTCACTAGGAATGTAAGGGACCTCTTTAAGGAAAACTACAAACAACTGCTCAACGAAATAAGAGAGGACACACACAGATGGAGAAACATTCCATGTTCGTGGTTAGGAATAATCAATATCATGAAAATGGCTATACTTCCCAAAGTAATTTACACAATCAATGCTATCCCCATCAAACTACCATTGAATTTCTTCACAGAACTGGAAAAAAACACCATGAATTTCATATGTAACCAAAAAAGAACCCACGTAGCCAAGTCAATTCTAAGGAAAAAGAACACAGCGGGAGGCATCACGCTACCAGACTTCAAACTATACTACAAGGCTACAGTAATCAAAACAGCATGGTACTGGTACCAAAACAGAGATATACACCAATGGAACAGAACAGAGGCATCGGAGGCAACACAACACATCTACAACCATATTATCTTTGATAAACCAGACAAAAACAGGCAATGGCAAAGGATTCCCTATTTAATAAATGGTGTTGGGAAAACTGGCTAGCCATGTGCAGAAAGCAGAAACTGGACCCGTTCCTGACACCTTACACTAAAATTAACTCCAAATGGATTAAAGACTTAAACGTAAGACCTGACACCATAAAAACCCTAGAAGAAAATCTAGGCAAAACCATTCAGGACATAGAAGTAGGCAAGGACTTCATGAACAAAACACCAAAAGCATTGGCAACAAAAGCCAAAATAGATAAATGGGACCTAATCAAACTCCACAGCTTCTGCATGGCAAAAGAAACAGTCACTAGAGTGAATCGGCAACCATCAGAATGGGAAAAAATCTTTGCAGTTTACGCATCTGACAAAGGGCTGATATCCAGAATTTACAAAGAACTCAAACAGATTTACAGGAAATAAACAAACAAGCCCATTCAAAAATGGGCAAAGGATATGAACAGAAACTTTACGAAAGAAGACATACATGAGGCCAACAAACATATGAAAAAGTGCTCATCGTCATTGGTCATTAAAGAGATGCAAATCAAAACCACATTGAGATACCATCTCACACCAGTTAGAATGGTGAACATTAAAAAATCTGGAGACAGCAGATGCTGGAGAGGATGTGGAGAAATAGGAACACTCTTACACTGTTGGTGGGAGTGTAAATTAGTTCAACCATTGTGGAAGACAGTGTGGCGATTCCTCAGGGACCTAGAAATAGAAATTCCATTTGACCCAGCAATCCCATTACTGGGTATCTATCCAAAGGACTATAAATCGTTCTACTATAAGGACACATGCACACGAATGTTCATTGCAGCACTGTTTACAATAGCAAAGACCTGGAACCAACCCAAATGCCCAACGACGATAGACTGGACTGGGAAAATGTGGCACATATACACCATGGAATATTATGCAGCAATCAAAAATGATGAGTTTGTTTCCTTTGTAAGGACATGGATGAATCTGGAGAACATCATTCTCAGCAAACTGACACAAGAACAGAAAAAGAAATACCGCATATACTCACTCCTAGGTGGGTGAGAAAAATGAGAACACGTGGACACAGAGAGGCGGTCTACTATACACAGTGGACTTTTGGGGGAATGGAGGAGGGACAATGGGGGTCTGGGGGGGATAGCCTGGGGATGAATACCAAGTGTAGGTGAAGGGGAGGAAAGCAGCAAAGCACACTGCCATGTGTGTACCTATGCAACTCTCTTGCTCATTCTGCACATCTACCCCCAAACCTATAATGCAATAAAAATTAAAAAAAAAAAAAGAATCTACGGGAACCAATGGGCAAAACAGCCAGCTAGTATCAAAATGGCAGTATCAAATTCACACACAACAATATTAATCCTAAATGTAAATGGGCTAAATTCACCAATAAAATGACACAGAATGCCAAATTGGACAAAAAAACAAACCCATCGGTGTGCTGTATCAAGGAAACCCACCTCACAGGCAAGGATACAAAAAGGCTCAAAATAAAGGGATGGAGGAAGATTTACCAAGCAAATGGAGAGCAGAAAAAAGCAGGAGTTGCAATTCTCGTGTCTGATAAAATAGACTTTTTAGCAACAAAGATCAAAAGGGAAAAAGAAGGTCATTACATAATGGTAAATGTATCGATACAACAAGAAGAGCTAACGTTTCTAAATATATATGGACCCAATGCAGCAGCACCCAGATATATAAGGCAAGTTTTCAATGACATACAAAAAGATTTAGACTTCCACACGATAATAGTGGGAGACTTTTACACTCCACTGTCAATCTTAGACAGATCAACCAGTCAGAAAATTAACAAGAATATCAAGGACTTGAACTCAGACCTGGAACAAGAAAACCTCATAGACATTTACAGAATTCTACACCTCAAATCCACAGAATATACATTCTTCTCAGCACCACATCACACCTACTCCAAAATTGACCACATAATTGGAAGTAAAGCACTCCTCAGCAAATGCGAAACAACGGAAATCATAACAAACAGTCTTCAGACCATAGTGCAATCAAGTTGGAACTCAGAATTCAGAAAATAACTCAGAACCGCACAGCTTCATGGAAACTGAAAAACTGGCTCTTGAATGTTGATTGGATAAACAATCAAATGGAGGCAGATATAAAGAAGTTCTTCAAAACCAAAAAGAACGAGGACACACGTACCAGAATCTCTGGGACACATTAAAAGCAGTCTGTAGAGAAAAATATATAGCAATAAGTGCCCACATGAGAAGAGTGGAGAGATCCAAAATAGACAACCTATCATCAAAATTGAAAGAGCTAGAGTAGCAAGATCAAAAAACCTCAAAACCTAGCCAAAGACAAGAAATAACTAATATCAGAACAGAACTGAAAAAGAGAGAGACAAGAAAATCCGTTCAAAAAATCAATAAATCCAAGAGCTGGTTTTTCGGAAGGATCAACAAAATAGACAGACCACTGGCCAGACTGATAAAAAAGAAAAGAGAGAACAACCAAATACATGCAATAAAAAAGGATAAAGGTGAAATCACCACGGATTCCACAGAAATTCAAATCATAATCAGCAAATACTACAAACATATCTATGCACATAAACTAGTAAACGAAAAAGAAATGGATAAATTCCTGGACGCCTGTGTCCTCCCAAGCCTAAACCACGAGGAAGCCAAAACTATGAATAGACCAATAACAAGGTCTGAAGTTGAGGCAGCAAGTAAGAGCCTACCACACAAAAAAAAGCCCAGGTCCAGATGGGTTCACAGCCGAATTCTACCAGAAACACAAAGAGGATCTGGTACCATTCCTTCTGAAACAATTCCAAATAATTCAAAAAGAGGGAACCCTTCTGAAATATTTTATGAGACCAACATCATCCTGATACCAAAACCCGGCAGAGACTCAACAAGAAAAGAAATCTTCAGGCCAATATCCATGATGAACATAGATGCAAAAATCTTCAATAAAATACCGGCAAACCGATTGCAACAGCACATTAAGAAACTTATCCATCATGATCAAGTAGGATTCATCCCAGGGATGCAAGGCTGTTTCAACATACGCAAGTCTATAAATGTAATTCACCACATAAACAGAAGCAAAAACAAAAACCACATGATTATCTCAATTGATGCAGAGAAGGCATTTGACAAAATTCAACAGCCCTTTATGCTAAAAACCCTCAATAAACTTGGTATTGATGGAACATATCTCAAACTAATAAACGCTATTTATGAAAAACCAACAGCCAATATCATACCTAATGGGTAAAAACTAAAATCATTTCCTTTGAAATCCAGCACTAGACAAGGATGCCCTCTCTCTCCACTCCTATTCAACATCGTACTGGAAGTTCTAGCCAGAGCAATCAAGCAAGAAAAAGAAATAAATGGTATTCATATAGGAAAGGTGGAAGCCAAATTGTCTCTATTTGCAGATGACATGATAGTGTACCAGAAGACCCCATCACCTCAGCCCAAAAACTCCCGAAACTGATAAGCAACTTTAGCAAAGTCTCGAAATATAAAATCAATGTTCAAAAATCACAAGCATTCCTATACACCAATAACAGACTTAAAGAGAACCAAATCAAGAACGAACTGCCATTCACAATTGCTACAAACAAAATAAAATACCTAGGAATACAACTCACAAGGAACGTAAGGAACCTCTTTAAGGAAAACTACAAACCACTGCTCAACGAAATAAGAGAGGACACAAACAGATGGAGAAATATTCCATGTTCGGGGTTAGGAATAATCAATATCGTGAAAATTGCTATACTGCCCAAAGTAATTTACACAATCAATGCTATCCCATCAAACTACCATTGAATTTCTTCACAGAACTGATAAAAAACACCATGAACTTCATATGGAACCAAAAGAGGACCCGCATAGCCAAGTCAAGTCTATGCAAAAAGAAAACAGCGGGAGGCATCACACTACCAGACTTCAAACTATACTACAAGGCTATAGTCATCAAAACAGCATGGTACTGGTACCAAAACAGAGATATAGATCAATGGAACAGAACAAAGGCATCAGAGACAACACAACATATCTACAGCCATATAAACTTTGATAAACCTGACAAAAACAAGCAATGGGGAAAGAATTCCCTGTTTAATAAATGGTGTTGGGAAAACTGTCTAGCCATGTGTAGAAAGCAGAAAGTGGACCCCTTCCTGGCACCTTACACTAAAGTTAACTCCATATGGATTAAATACTTAAACATGACCCGACACCATAAAAACCCTAGAATAAAATCTAGGCAAAACCATTCAGGACATAGGAGTAGGCAAGGACTTCATGACCTAAACACCGAAAGCATTGGCAACAAAAGCCAAAATACACAAATGGGACCTAATCAAACTCCACAGCTTCTGCATAGCAAAATAAACAGTCACTAGAGTGAATCGGCAACCATCAGAATGGGAAAAAATCATTGCAGTTTACGCATCTGAAAAAGGGCTGATACCCAGAATTTACAAAGAACTCAAACAGATTTACAGGAAAAAAGCAAACAAGACCATTCAGAAATGGGCAAAGAATATGAACAGACATTTTACAAAAGAAGACATACATGAGGCCAACAAACACATAAAAAAATGCTCGTCATCACTGGTCATTAGAGAGATGCAAATCAAAACTACATTGAGATACTGTCTCTTGCCAGTTAGAATGGCGATCATTAAAAAATCTTGAGATAACAGATGCTGGAGAGGATGTGGAGAAATAGGAACACTCTTACACTGTTCTTGGGAGTGTATATTAGTTCAACCATTGTGGAAGATAGTCTGGCGATTCCTCAACGACCTAGAAATAGAAATTCCATTTGGCCCAGCAATCCCATTACTGGGTAGATATCCAAAGGACTATAAATCCTTCTACTCTAAGGACACATGCACACGAATGTTCATTGCAGCACTGTTTACAATAGCAAAAACCTGGAACCAACCCAAATGCCTATCGATGATAGACTGGACTGGGAAAATGTGGCACATATACACCATGGAATATTATGCAGCAATCAAAAATGATGAGTTTGTGTTCTTTGTAAGGACATGGATGAATCTGGAGAACATCATTCTCAGCACACTGACACAAGAACAGAAAAACTAATGCCGCATATTCTCACTCAGAGGCAGGTGAGAAAAATCAGAACACATGGACACAGTGAGGATGTCTACTTCACACAGGGGTCTATTGGGGGAAATGTGGGAGGGACAGCGGGAGGGGCTGGGGAGGGATAACATGGGGATAAATGCCAAGTGTGGGTGAAGGGGAGGAAGGCGTAAAACACACTGCCATGTGTGTACCTATGCAACTACCTTGCACGTTCTGCACATGTACCCCAAAACCTATAATGCAATAAAAATTTAAAAAATAAAAAAAAAAAAATTTATTTGACCCTGCAATTCCATTACTGGCTATATATCCAAAGGACTATAAATCATTCTAATGTAAGGACACATGCACATGAATGTTCATTGCAGCACTGTTTACAATCACATAGACCTGGAACCAACCCAAATCCCCATCGATGGTAGACTGACCTGGGAAAATATGGCACATATACACCATGGAATATTATGCAGCAGTCAAAAATGATGAGTTTTTGTCTTTTGTAAAGACCTGGATGAATCTGGAAAACATCATTCTCAGCATTTTGACAGAAGAACAGAAAACGAAATACCACATATTCTCACTTATAGGCAGGTGAGAGAAATAAGAACACATGGACACAGGGAGGGGAGACTACACACTGGGATCTATTTGGGGGAATACGTGTGGGACAGTGGGGGAAGGAGCTGGGGAGGGATAGCCTGGGGATGAATCCCAAATGTGGGTGAAGGGGAGGAAGGCAGCAAAACACACTGCCATGTGCGTACCTGTGCAACTAGCTTGCATGTTCTGCACATGTACTCCAAAACCTAAAATGCAATAAAAATAAAAATAAATAAATAAAAATAAAATAAGAAAAAAGGAATATACAAATGATCCATTAGCACACGAAAAGATGCTTATCATCATTTTTCTCCGGAAAAGTCAGATTGATACCACAATAAGGTTCTATTTCATACCCACTAGAATAGCTAACATTAACAGGTGTGAGAATGCCAAGTATGGGTGAGGATATGGAACAATTTGGAGCTCTCAAATACTGATGGTGGGAAAGTAAATGGTACAACCTTTTGGCATTTCTTACGAAATGTTAACTATACTTACTATACAACTCAACAATTGTATTGTAGGTCTTTGCCCAATAGAAATATAAATATATTTCATACAAAACTGCAAACTTGTACATAAAAATTAATAGCAGATATATACACAATTGCTCTGAAACGGAAACAGCTCACATGTACATCAACGAGAGAATGATTGACACAATGTGGTACATCTATACAATGGACTGCTGCTGAACAATAACACTGTTATTTCCAGTAACATGTGTGAATCTCAAAACCATTTCTCAAGCTACACAAGAGAGTTCAGATTTTCTGATTTAATGTCTTAAGAAATAAAATACTAGACTAGGGAAATAAAACAATACTGACAGAACACAGATTATTGGTGCACTTAGCCAGAAGTGGTGGGAATTGCATGCAAATGGAGCATCTGGGAATATTTTGGGGTGATAAAAATAATCTGTATCTTGATTGTTTTGATCATTTCACATTTTTCAAAACATATTAAATAGTAGACTTAAATGACTAAATTATATTTGATGTAAATTATATTTTAAGAAAGTTGATTAAAATGTGATTTTGAAATTCTAAATAACAAAGGAAGATCAGACAAGTTTACTCTATGTTAATTAAAAGCACTGACTCAGAATGTTGGAGAAATACAGGGGTATATAGTATCTAAATTTACATTGGCTCTGATATTCTATGACTTTGTGAAAGAGGTTGAAAGCCTAGGAAAAAAAGGTTTAGGCTTGACATGAGGGAGAAATTCTGGCAGTACATATAGAAGAATTAATTTTGGAGGAAGTAGCTTAGTGGTTATATTATGCAAACTTTTTATCTTATACAAGAATTCCTGTTATAGACTTTTTTATTATGTTATTGTGGAGATCTACCTGCAGCCATCATCCTGCAAAGCAAATTCATTATTGGATTATTCTAATTGTTAAAAAAAATTATTCCTAGTGTTAAACTTGGAATTTTTCTCTCCTGGTAACTTTTACCCATGGATCTTAGTCATCGAGTTTTAAATTTTAATGTTATAAAAAAAAAGTCATTGGGGGATGTCTTTCCTGGAATTCATTTAAGGGCAGGAAAAATGAGCTACCCTTTGCATTGCAGTCAGAGACTGGCAGAGGCAGTTTCCATTAAAAGAACCCCATTGATTCAGGGAAAGATGGCCAAAAGGAAGCTTCTCTGGAGTGCAGCTACCATGAAACGAGACAGAACCAGAGCGATATCCTGAGCATTGTACTGGTTTTATTTTAAAGGGACTGGTTGAGCAGCAGGATTAACCCCAAAAAAGGCAGTAAAAGCAGCCCAAAGACGTCCAGCTGAAGCAAGAAGGGGGCACTGCCCCACCTAGAAAGTGTATCAGGCATGGAGGATGGGGGGCTGCATCACCTTCTCGGTTCTCTGATTCAGTTACAGCAGTTCACTCTGAGATTTTGGCAACACACAGAAGAGGAAAATGCTGCCTTGCTGAGTACCACTGGGAACCGCAGACTGAGGCAACAGCCCAGGCCAGCAGCCCTGGCCAGACCAGTGCCTTGCTAGTGCAGACTAGGGCAGAGATTTGGACTAATACCAAGAAAGCTTGGGAAAAGGAACTGCCCATCCCACAGAAGGGAGAGTTGAAAGCAGGGAGGGGGATACGACCAGACAGGCCCCTCCCCCACAAGATTTAACAACCAGAGTCCCTCTTCCATGAGAGTTTCACAGTTAACACATCCTCCACCTGGGAATAGTGGGCTTGGCAGAGGGAAAAATCCCACTATTGGAAAAGCAGGGTAAACCCCACCAGTATGGAAACCAGGCAAAGAATAAGCAGCAGCCTGGTTGAGACTGAGGTAGCCCAGCAGCACTCCCACAAGCAGACAACAGATAGTCTCAAGTGGCACATTGACACCTGCATTTTAGAACAAAAGCCTCATACAGGAGAAATAACCCCAACTTTAACAGAAAGGACGTCCACTCAGAGAAGATGGAAAGAAACCAGTGCAAAATGGACAAAAACGTCAAAGTCCAGAATGCCTCTTCTCTCCAGAGAGATCAAAATGACTCACCAGCATAGCAACAAAACAGGTCAGAAAACAATTTTGACAAGATGACAGAAGCAGGCTTAAGAAGATGGGTAATAACAAACTTCTCTGAGCTAAAAGAACATATTTTATCCCAATACAAAGAAACTAGGAACCTTGAAAAAAGATGAGATGAAACGCTAACTAGAATAACCAGCCTAGAGAAGAATATAAACCACTTGATGGAGCTGAGAAACATCACAGGAACTTCATAAAACATATACAAATTTCAGTAGCAAAATCAATCAAGCAGAAGGAAGGATAACAGAGATTTAAGATCAACTCAATGAAATAAAAAGAAGGCAAGAAAAAAGAAAAAAAGAGTGAAAAGAAATGAACAAATCCTCCAAGAAATATGGGATTATGTGAAAAGACCTAATCTACTCTTGATCAGTGTACCCGAAGAGGACAGGGAAAATGAATCCAAGCTGGAAAACACTCTTCAAAATATTATCCAGGAGAGTTCCCCAACCTAGCAAAGCAGACCAACATTCAAATACAGGAAATACAAAGAATGCCACAGAGATACTTCTCAAGAAGAGAAACCCCAAGGCACATAATCATCAGATTCACCAGGGTTGAAATGAAGGAAAAAATGCTAAGGGCAGCCAGAGAGAAAGTTCGGGTCACCCACAAAGGGAAGCCCATCAGACTCACAAAGGATCTCTCAGAAGAAACCATACAAGCCAGAAGAGTGTGTGAACCAATATTCAACATCCTTAAAGAAAATAACTTTCAACCCAGAATCTCATATCTAGCCAAACTAAGTTTCATAATTGATGGAGAAGTAAAATCCTTTACAGATAAGCAATTACTAGAGATTTCATTGCCACCAGGCCTGCCCTACAAGAGCTCCTGAAGGAAACCCTAAAGACAGAAAAAAACATCCAGTGCCAGCCACTGCAAAAACGAACCAAATGGTAAAGACCAATGATTCAATGAGGAAACTGTCTCGACCAATGGGCAAAACAAACAACCAGTAACAAAATGGCAGGATCAAATTCAAACATAACAATGTTAACTTTAAATATAAATGGCCTAAATGCCCCAATCAAAAGACACAGACAGGCAAACTGGGTAAAAAGTCAAAACCCGTCGGTGTGCTATATTCAGGAGACACATCTCACAGGCAAAGACACACATAGACTCAAAATGAAGGGATGGAAAAAGACCTACCAAGCAAACAAAGAGCGGAAAAAAAAAAAACAGGGGTTGCAATTTTAGTCTTTGATAAAATCGACTTCAAACCAACAAAGATCAGAAGAGACAAAGAAGGACACTACATAATGGTGAAAGGATCAATACAACAAAAAGAGCTAACTATCCTAAATATATATGCACCCAATACAGGAGCACCCAGATACATAAGGCAAGTTATTAATGACCTATAAAAAGGCTTAGACTACCGCACAATAATAATAGAATATTTTAACACTCCACTGTCAACATTAGACAGATCAACAAGACAGAAAATCAACAAGGATATACAGGACTTGAGTGCCGAACTGGAACAAGTGGACCTAAGAGACATCTACAGAACTCTCCACGCCACAGCTACAGAATATACATTCTTCTTAGCACCACATCGCACCTACTCTAAAATTGACCACATAATTGGAAGTAAATCACTCTTCAGCAAATGCTAAAAAATAAAAATTGTTTAACAGTTTCTCAGACCACAGTGCAATCAAATTAGATCTCAGAATTAAGAAACTAACTCAAAACCACACAACTTCATGGAAACTGAATAACTGGCTCCTGATGCTGACTGGATAAACAATAAAATGAAGGCAGAAATAAAGATGTTCTTCAAAACCAACAAGAATGAGGACACAATGTACCAGAATCTCTGGGACACATTTAAAGCAGTGCTTAGAGGAAAATAGCAATAAATGCCCATATGAGAAATGAGGAAGGATATAAAATCAACAGCCTATCATCAATATTGAAAGAGCTAAAGGAGCAAGATTAAAAAACCTTAAAAGCTAGCAGAATACAAGAAGTAACTAAGATCAGAGCAGAAATGAAGGGGATAGAGATACAAAAAACCCTTCAAAAAAATCAAAAAGTCCAGGAGCTGGCTTTTTTAAAAGATCAACAAAATAGACCTCTAGCCAGATTAATAAAAAAGAAAACAGAAAAGAATCAAGTAAATGCAATAAAAAATGATAAATGGTATATCACCACTGATCCCACAGAAATACAAACTACCATCAGAAATTACTACAAACAACTCTATGCACACAAATCAGTAAACCTGGAAGAAATAGATAAATTCATGAACACTTGCACCCTACCAAAACTAAACCAGGAAGATGTTGAAACCCTGAATAGATCAATAACAAGGGCTGAAGTTGAGGCAGCAATTAACAGCCTACCAACCAAAAAAAAAGTCCAGGTCCAGAAGGATTCACAGCCGATTTTACAAGACGTACAAAGAGTAGCTGGTACTAATCATTCTGAAACTATTCCAAACAATACAAAAAGAGGAAACCCTCCCCAACACATTTTATGAGACCAACATCATCCTGATACCAAAATCTGGCAGAGACTCAACAAAAAAAGAAAACTTCAGGCCAGTATCCATGATGAACATTGATGCAAAAATCTTCAATAAAGTACTGGTAAACAGGTTGCAACAGCACATCAAAAAGCTTATCCATCATGATTAAGTAGGCCTCATCCCAGGGATGCAAGGCTGGTTCAACATACGCAAGTCCATAAATGTAATCCATTACATAAGCAGAACAAAAGACAAAAACTACATGATTATCTTCATAAATGTAGAGAAGGCCTTTGACAAAATTCAACAGCCCTTTATGCTAAAAACTCTAGATAAACTAGGTATTGATAAACCCTAACACAAAATAATAAAAGCAATTTATGACAAACCCACTGCCAATATCATACTGAATGGGCAAAAACTGGAAGCATTCCCTTTGAAATCTGTCACTAGACAAGGATGCCCTCTCTCCACTCTTGTTCAATATAGTACTGGAAGTTCTAGCCAGAGCAATCAGGCAAGAAAAAGAAATAAAGGGTATTTGATTAGGAAAGGAGGAAGTCAAATTGTCTCTATTTGCAGATGACATGATTGCATATTTAAAAGACCCCATTGTTTCAGCCTAAAATCTCTTTAATCTGATAAGCAACTTCAGCAAAATCTCAGGATACATAATCAATGTGCAGAAATCACAAGCATTCTTATACACAAATAACAGATAGAGAGCCAAATCAAGAATGAACTCCCATTCACAACTGCCACAAGAAGAATAAAATACCTAGGAATACAACTAAAAAAGGAGGTAAAGGACCTATTCAAGGAGAACGGCAAACCGCTGCACAAGGAAACAAGAGAAGACACAAACAGATGGAAAAATCATTCCATGCTCAAGGTTAGGAATAATCTATATTGTGAAAATGGCCATTCTGCTCAAAGTAATTTATAGATTTAACACTATCCCCATCAAACTACCAATGACCTGTTTCACAGAACTGGGAAAAAAAAAACACTTTAACTTTCATAGGGAACCAAAAAAGCCTGCATAGCCAAGATAATTCTAAGCAAAAAGAACAAAGCTGGTGGCATCACACTGCCAGACTTCAATCTATACTACAAGGCAAAAGTAATCAAAAGAGCATGGTACTGGTATCAAAACAGAGATATAGACCAAAGGAACGGAACAGAGGCCTTTGGAGCACCACCATACATCTACAACCATCTTATCTTTGACAAACCTAACAAAGGGTTTGTCAAAACAAAAATAAAAACAATCAATGGAGAAAGGATCCCCTGTTTAATAAATGATGCTGGGAAAATTGACTAGCAATGTGCAGAAAGCAGAAACTGAACCCCTTCCTGACACTTTACACAAAAATTAACTCTAGATGGATTAAAGGCTTAAACATAAGACTGAATACCATAAAAAAAACCTAGAAGAGATAAGTGTAGGGGGAACTCGCAAGATGGCGTCGTAGAAGCGACTCAGGATTGCAGCTCTCAGTGAAGGCGCAGAGGGTGAGTCCTAGCTGCATTCTCGGATGGGCCTTTTCTGCCCACAGAGCGTTGAAAGTCCCAGGTGTGGGAGAGACACGGGACGCTAGTAAAGCCAGCTGACACAGCCAGCTCCCGCGGCTGCTTTGGCCAGCGCCACAGCGGGACCCAGCACGGAACTCACTGGTCTGTGTGCCCTGTTAAACCGGCAATCTGAGATTTGAAAGGGCAGATTGGCATGTCCATCTGATTGAATGGGACTTGGACCGTGAGCCAGACAAGGAGTCTCCTGGGAAGGATGATCTGAGCCGGTGCAGTGGGCAGTGTCACGAAAGATTGCACAGATCCCAGTGCCCTATTGGCAGGCTACTGGGGCGCCAGTGAGAGAGTCACCTTTCAGCTTGTGGAGAGGGAGAGAGAGAGAGAGAGAGGACGGACTCTGAGGCAGGGAGCTGGGTGATTGGGCTTGGCGGGTCCCACACTCACGGGGACAAGCAGGCCGGCGACTGGAGGTGCTTGGGGCTGAGAGTTTTGCTGCCAGCATCTAGGTTGTTGCAGCCTGGTGCGGGAGGGGCGTCCACCATTACTGATGCAATCCGCCCCTACTGAAGTACCGCCCAGGGCTGACGAAGCCTGCCATTGCCAAGGCAACCTGCCATAACAGAGAGACTCCGCCAGGAGGGGGGAGCTCTCCAAAGCAGAAGGGAGCCCAGCAGCAACAGGGTGGACCCACGCTAGCAGGTCAGAGCCCCAGCAGGCAAATAGTGAATAGACTGCCACTCAGTGGGCCAGGACAGTGCAACAGATACTGATAAAGAAAGCCAAAACTCCCTGAGACAGAGCATCTAAGAGGGGAAAAAAAGGGTGGTGTTTTATAAGCTCTATTGCAGCAGACATAAACAACCTCCAAACAACCCTGAATGAACAACAGAACTCACAGCTCAGCACTGGAGCTCCTATAAGGAGACCATCTCCTTAAGCAGCTCCCTGACCCCTGTATATCCAAAGAGCCACCCAAAAAAGGACTAATCAGACTGACATTTGGCGGGAATCATTCTGGAACAAAGACAGCAGAAGAAGAAACTGGTATCATCCCTCACTTCCACAGCTGCTACAGGTATACTCGAGACAAGCAGGGCCTGGAGTGGACCTCAGCACTCATACAGCAGAGGGGTTAGAACATTAGAAGGAAAACTAAGTAACAGAAATACTTCATCATCAACAATCTCAGCATCCACACAAAGACCCAACTGAAAAATCAGCAAGTACAAAGACAACAGGAGGATAAATTCATAAAAATGGGAAGAAACCAGCATAAAAAGGAGGAAAACACCCGAAACCAAAACACCTCACCTCCAAAAAAGGACCAAAACTCCTCACCAGCAAGAGAACCAAGCTGGACAAAGAATGAGTGTGACAAAATGACGGAATCATACTTCAGAAAGTGGATAATGAGAAACCTCATTGAGCTAAAAGAACATGTTGTAAATCAGTGCAAAGAAACTAAGAACCTTGAAAAAAGATTTGAAAAAAGATTCGAGGAATTGATAACAAGAATGGACAACTTAGGAATATGAATGAATTGAAGGAGCTGAAAAACACAACACAAGAACTTCGTGAAGCATGCACAAGTTTCAACAGCCGTATTGACCAAGCAGAAGAAAGAATGTCAGAAGTCGAAGATCAACTCAGTGAAATAAAACGTGAAATCAAGATTAAAGAAAAAAGCACAAAAAGGAATGAACAAAATCTCCAAGAAATGTGGGATTCTGTGAAGGGACCCAACCTACGTTTGATAGGTGTACCAGAATGTGATGAAGAGAATGAATCCAAGCTGGAAAACACTCTTCAGGATATTATCCAGGAAAATGTCCCCAACCTAGCAAGAAAGCTCAATACTCAACTCCAGGAAACACAAAGAACACCACAAAGATACTCCACAAGAAGAGCAACCCCAAGCCACATAATCGCCAGATTTACCAGGGTTGAAAGGAAGTAGAATATACTAAGGGCAGCCAGAGAGAAAGGTCGGGTCACCCACAAAGGAAAGCCCATCAGACTCACAGCAGATCTCTCAGCAGAGACTCTACAAGCCAGAAGAGAGTGGGGGCCAATATTCAAATTCCTTAAAGAAAAGAACTTTCAACCCAGAATTTCATATCCAGCCAAACTGAGCTTCATAAGTGAAGGAAAAATAAAATCCTTCATGAACAAGCAAGTACTCAAAGATTTTGTCACCACTAGGCCTGCTTTACAAGAGCTCCTGAAAGAGGCACTACACATAGAAAGAACCAACCATTACCAGCCAACCAAAAAGCATACCAAATGCTAAAGACCATCAACAAAATGAAGAATGTACATGAACCAATGGACAAAACAGCCAGTTAGCATCAAAATGGCAGTATCAAATTCTCACATAACAATATTAACCCTAAATGTAAATGGGCTAAATGCACCAATCAAAAGACACAGACTGGCAAATTGGATAAAAAACCAAAACCCATCGGTGTACTGTATCCAGGAAACCCACTTCACACGCAAAGATACACAAAGGCTCAAAATAAAAGGATGCAGGAAGATTTACCAAGCAAATGGAGAGCAAAAAAAAAAAAAAACAGGAGTTGCAATTCTCAACTCTGATAAAATAGACTTTAAAGCCACAAAGATCAAAAGGAACAAAGAAGGTCATTATATAATGGTAAAAGGATCGATACAACACGAAGAGCTAATGATTCTAAATATATATGGACCCAATGTAAGAGCACCCAGATATATAAGGAAAGTTCTTAATGACTTACAAAGAGACTTAGACTCCCACACAATAATAGTGGGATACTTTAACACTCCACTGTCAATAGCAGAAAGATCAACCAGACAGAAAATTAACAAGGATATCCAGGACTTGAACTCAGACCTGGAACAAGCAAACCTCATAGACATTTACAGAACTCTCCATTCGAAATCCACAGAATATAAATTCTCAGCATCACATCACACCTACTTCAAAATTGACCACATAATTGGAAGTAAAGCACTCCTCAGCAAATGCAAAACAACTGAAATCATAACAAACAGTCTCTCAGACCATACTGCAATCAAGTTGGAACTCAGAATTTAGAAAATAACTCAGAACCGCACAGCTTCATGGAAACGGAACAACTGGCTCTTGAATGTTCATTGGATAAAGAATGAAATGAAGGCAGAAATAAAGAAGTTCTTTGAAACCAACGAAAATGAAGACAAAACGTACCAGAATCTCTGGGACACATATAAAGCAGTCTGTAGAGGAAAATATATAGCAATAAGTGCCCACATAGGAACACTCTTACACTGTTGGTGCGAGTGTGAATTCGTTCATCCATTGTGGAAGGCAGTGTGGCGATTCCTCAGGGACCTAGAAATAGAAATTCCATTTGACCCAGCAATCCCATTACTGGGTATATATCCAAAGGACTATAAATCGTTCTACTATAAGGACACATGCACACGAATGTTCATTGCAGCACTGTTTACAATAGCAAAGAACTGGAACTAACCCAAATGCCCAACGATGATAGACTGGACTGGGAAAATGTGGCACATATACACCATGGAATATTATGCAGCAATCAAAAATGATGAGTTTGTGTCCTTTGTAGGGACATGGATGAATCTGGAGAACATCATTCTCAGCAAACTGACACAAGAACAGAAAAAGAAATACCGCATATACTCACTCATAGGTGGGTGAGAAAAATAAGAACACATGGACACAGAGAGGCGGTGTACTATACACTGGGGTCTATTGGGGGGAATGGGGGAGGGAGAGCGGGGGGCTTGGGAGGGATAGCCTGTGAATAAATGTCAAGTGTGGGTGAAGGGGAGGAAGGCAGCAAAACACACTGCCATGTGTGTACCTATGCAACTATCTTGCACGTTCTGCACGTGTACCCCAAAACCTATAATGCAATAAAAAAAGAACCCCAGAAGAAAACGTAGGCAAAACCATTCCGGACATAGGCATGGCAAGGACTTCATGCCTATAACACCAAAAGCATTGGGAACAAAAGCCAAAATAGACAAATGGGATCTAATTAACCTTCAGAGCTTCTGTACAGCAAAAGAAACAATCATCAACAGTGAACCCAAAACCAACAGAATGGGAAAAATTTTTGCAATCTACCCATATGACAAAGGGTTAATATCCAGAATCTACAAATAACTGAAACAGATTTACAAGAAAAAAACGCAAACCCATCCAAAAGTGAGCAAAGGATATGAATAGACACTTTACAAAAGAAGACATACATGAGGCCAACAAACATATGAGGAAATGCTCATTGTCACTGGTTGTTAGAGAAATGCAAATCCAAACCACATTGAGATACCATCTCACACCACTTAGAGTGGCAATCATTAAAAAATCTGGTGACAACCGATGTTGGAGTGGATGTGGAGAATTATGAACAGTTTTACACTGTTGGTGGGAGTGTAAATTATTTAAACCATTGTGGAAGACAGTGTGGCAATTTCTGAAGGACCTAGAAATAGAAATTCTACTTGACCCAGCAATGCCACTATTGGGTATATACCCAAAGGACTATAAATCATTCTATTATAAAGGCACATGCACACACATGTTCACTGTGGAACAGTTTCCAATAGTAAACACCTAGAACCAACCCAAGTACCCATCGACGACAGACTGGAAAAGGAAAGTGTGGCACATTTACACCACAGAATACTATGCAGCCATAAAAAATGATAAATTTGTGTCCTTTGTAGGGACATGGATGAACCTGGAAACCATCATTCTCAGCAAACGGACACAAGAATAGAAAATCAAACACCACATGTTCTCACTCATAGGCTGGTGTTGAACAATGAGAACACTTGGACACAAAGAATGGAGCATCACACACTAGGGTCCACTTGTGGAGGCTATGGGAAGGATAGTGGGAGGGAGGGTAGGGAAAAGATAATGTGGGGGGAAACGTCAAATATTGGTGATGGGGGGATGGTGGCAAAAAACCACATTGCCATGAATGTACCTGTGCAACAATCTTGCATGTTCTGCACATGTAACCCCAGAACCTAAAGTACAACTAAATAAATAAATAAATAAATAAATAAATAAATGATTTTTTAAAAGACCCCTATTGTGCTTGCATAGTTCCTGTTACTAATTAGGGGCTCAGGGATTGTCCTCCAAATAGCTTGGCCTCAACTTTTTACATTTCTTATAATTCTGTACTTAGACCGAAAGTCTCTGTCACATAGGTAGGGTGTCCACGCTAATTTACTACAGTGAAAGGAAATATTTTTGCTTAGCTATTTTCCCTGGGTATGCCAGAAGGGACACAAACATTAGCTGAAGGCTGGACTTCATTATCTTTAAGATCCTCTGATTCTAGGAAAGCTACAAGTGTACTGTTGCAGATAATTGAATTTGCATCAGGTTCACATATCAGGTTTCTCTGGCAAGACTGTTAGCCAACTATCCAATAGATATTCCTTTCTTCTTTCTGCTTTCACAAGCAACTTCCTAAGTATGAAATGTGGCTGTGGCAGCCATCTTGTGACCAAGAAGAAAAAGCCAAGAAAACTGCAGGAAGATTTAATAAGAGCCTGATATCATCAAGCTGCTGATTTTACCTGAATCCTTCCACCTCTAGCTTCTTTCTTAAGTGAACAAACACCATTGTTTAAGCAACATTCAATTGGATCTTTTTTTGTTCTTTGCTTTCTCCAGTCAAATACATTCTAACTAATAAAAATTCCTAGGCCATCCTAATAGACAGATGCTATACTGAGAGTTACATCTCTTAGCTCTCTTTGACAGTATGGTGCTAGGTATCCAGCTTCTAAGATGGGCCCTGATGATACTTACCTACTGGTATTTCCATCCTTTGTTAGACCCCTTCACACTGAATCAGAGATAGGTTTTGTGACCATAGGTTATGGCCTAAGTGACGGTGTATGACTTCCAAAACTTGTTGATGAAGGACATCGAAGCTTCTACTTGTTCTCTTGAATTGCTTCTCAGGGGGAAGCTAGCCACCATGCTGAGAGGATACTCAAGCAGCCAAGGAGAGGCCCATGTGGAGAAGAACTGAGGCCTCTCACCATAGCCAGACTCAGCTTCTCAGACACATGAAGGAGAGACCCTGCAGCTCAATCAAGCCTTTAGAAGACTTCAGTCTGGCCAACATCTGACTGTGCCTTATGAGAAACCATGAGCCAGGCTACCTGATAGTTTCTATGTGTCTGAAATTTCTGACCCATAGAAACTATTAGAGATAATATATATTTATTTTTAAGTCACTAACTTGGGGTAAACTTGTTACACAGAAATAGATAATTAACACAGTTAGCAAGTCCTTTTATCTTAGGACCTGCATTATATTTCTCAGTTGTTAGTCACAACAGCTTTCTTTATAATTACCCAAAGTCCTACTTGAGGCTTTCCTAAATTTATCCGCAATATTACTCACACTAAAATTTTTGCCCAGGCCATAGATCCAGATGCTTCAAGTCATCCCTGTTCTAAAAAATGGCTCTAGTTATTCACTGCCTCTTCCTCTTCCTTTCTGACTCCATCCTTTTTGATTCTGCAGTTACTCTAAAAGTTGCAAGATTTTTTAGAAATAGGACCTATAACCACTCAGTGCAGGGGTCAGCAAACCATGATTCATCAGCCAGGTTTTATCTTCTACCTGTGTTGGTAAATAAAGTTTTATTGCAACATAGCTACGTTTATTTGTTTACTTATTACCTATGTCTGCTTTTGCAGTACAATGGCAAAGTGGAGTGGCTGTAACAGAAATCATATGGCTCACAAAACTTAAGCTTGCACCACCAGAGTTAGAGTTTCTAATATTTCATATTGTGTCCCATTCTACCTGGGGCTTCTGTTGCAAAATTTCTGGGTAGAACCCAGCACAACACATCTCCATGTGGCAGCATTCACCTTCACCATCTAGGGAGTCTGTCATTCCAGGTTCTCAGCTTCTGGTCCACAATAACCATAGGTGTATCACAACTCACCCCACTTTAGTTGTTCTGCTTTGTTCATTCTAAAGTTCTTATTCCATATGTGACGTTGTCGGATGGGTGCATGGTTCTTTCTATTCTCCCTTCCTTCCTTCCTTTCTTCTCTCCTTCTTCCTTCCCTTCCCCCCCAAAAAAATGGGCAAGATGGCAAAAACATCTGAATTCATTACATATGAATCAAAAAACAGTGCTCTCTTTGGCAGCACATATACTAAAATTGGAACGATACAGAGAAGATTAGCATGGCCCCTGTGCAAGGATACCACGCAAATTTGTAAAGCGTTCCATATTTTTCTTTGCAGTTTACGCATCTAACAAAGGGCTGATATCCAGAATTTACAAAAAATTCAAACAGATTTACAGAAAAAAAAAACAAACAAGCCCTTTAAAAAATGGGCAAAGGATATGAACAGACACTTTACAAAAGAAGACATACATGAGGCCAACAAACATATGAAAAAATGCTCATCATCACTGGTCATTAGAGAGATGCAAATCAAAACCACATTGAGATACCATCTCATGCCAGTTAGAATGACGATTATTTAAAAATATGGAGACAGCAGATGCTGGAGAGGATGTGGAGAAATACGAACACTCTTACACTGTTGTTGGGAGTGTAGATTAGTTCAACCATTGTGGAAGACAGTGTGGTGATTCCTCAAGGACCCAGAAATAGAAATTCCATTTGACCCAGTAATCCCATTACTGGGTATATATCCAAAGGACTATAAATCGTTCTACTATAAGGACACATGCACACGAATGTCCCTTGCAGCACTGTTTACAATAGCAAAGACCTGGAACCAACCCAAATGCCCATCGATGATAGACTGGACTGGGAAAATGTGGCACATATACACCATGGAATATTATGCAGCAATCAAAAATGATGAGTTTGTGTCCTTTGTAAGGACATGGATGAATCTGGATAACATCATTCTCAGCAAACTGACACAAGAACAGGAAAGGAAATACCGCATATTCTCACTCATAGGCGGGTGAGAAAAATGAGAACACATGGACACAGAGAGGGGGTCTACTACACACTGGGGTCTATTGGGGAAAATGGGGGAGGGACAGCGGGGGGAGCTGAGGGGGATAGCCTGGGGATGAATACCAAGTGTGGGTGAAGGGGAGGAAGGCAGCAAAACACACTGCCATGTGTGTACCTATGCAACTATCTTGCACGTTCTGCACATGTACCCCAAAACCTATAATGCAATAAAAATTTTAAAAAAGAAAGAAATGTAAATTAAAATAAAATATTATTTTATACCTCTGAAACTAGAAAACAATAAAGCAGTTTAGTCTGAGTTATAGGGTAGCAGGTATAATTATTTATTTTAAATTTATAATATGGTTGTGTAGGTGAGCAACTACAGTCACCATCAACTGTGAATACTAATGTGGATAATTTTGAAATAGATGGAAATAATTGCTACATTAGGGTAATAGTATAAATGAAACTAGTATAAGTAAATAAAAACAATGTTTGCTAGTTTAAATGGTAGGTAATAATTGAAAACTAGACTATTAAAGGACTACTTGTAAAAATTGAAGGACCTTTAAAATGCATTTGCTTTTTCGTTGACTTTAGAAGTTATCATTGTATGCATTTCTTTATGCCTTTACAACTAGTGTTATTCGTTCCCAGCTTTCCTTTTTCAGCTTTCATGGTTTAAGTGTCATTACCTTGACTTCTGGGAAATAGGCAATATTGTATTATTTCTGCTCTTTAGCACATTTCATTATTTTGATCTAGTTTGTTGTTTGATAGACTCTGGAAAGCAGAATAATGAGAATAATGCTTAACTACCTTTTTTTTTGCTTCTTGTTTGTTAAATTAATCTTTGTTAAGAGATTTCTGACATCATCAGCATCACATCATATGTTTCCTTTCAGTGGCATCTGGAGGTAGCAGAAATAGCAGCAGCCCATTGGCAGTAGTGTCTGTGAAGTCTCCAAATCAGAGTCTCCATCTTGGCTTGTCCAGATTAGCACGAGTTAAACCTTTGCATCCGAATGCCACTAGCCGCTGAGTGTGGTACCAGAGGAATGTTTGGTTGAGAAAATTGCAGGTTTACAAGGGTGTTTATATTTAATTTGTGTTTATATTTGAGGCAGGTATTGTAATATAAAGGAATCCATTACCATGTCCTATAAATGATCTCTAGCTATTTTATGTTTATGTTCTCTGTAAAGCTCTTCAAGCCTTCAGTGAGAGTTTTGTTTATAAGAACTGTCTTCTCATGCCTTTCTTTGTGAAGAGCATATTCTATTTTTCTATCAGTTCTACATGAAGGAAGTCCACATCACATGCTGTTCTTTTCTAGTTACATGATGTGCCTTTCTAGCTTTAGCTGGTTTATAGCATCTTAACTGTTCAGTTTTATCTGGCAGAGGAAACATTCTTATTTTTCAGAAGACATTTCTCAAATCTTATATGCTACTGAAGCTACCTTGTCAGTTTTATTGCAAAGGTTTTTTTGTATTTTAGCCAAATCTTTTTATAGTATGAATTTGGAAATATTTTACACACTAAAATGGTTGTGGTTTTATGGAATGCATCTCCTATGTATATGATTATTCTATAGCAAATAGAATTTAAAGACATTTTATTAAATCTTCATTGTCAAAACCTTTAATAAAAGTGGAAATATTTTGAAATGCTCTTTTTCTTGATGCCACTGTATCCACCTGTTCCTGATTGTCCACATTTCATGATAAAATGAGAGCTCTGCAGAGAATATTACCCTTTTCGTTGTAAATATGAACAAGGGAAAGCTGTCTCTTCAAGTAGTCACTTTTTGTTAAGTTCTTTAGAAAGCAGTTGTCAGGCACTTAGTCATCCTTATTGTGATATTAGGTAATACAGCTTTTCAGGAAGCTCAGATTTGAATTTATGTTGGAAAAACAAGTATAATTAATATTTCATATTCATGGTGAAAATTTCAACTAACTTCTGATCAATTTTTTAAAAAAATTTCAAATCATGTTAACTTAAAAAATATATAATACTTAACTCAGTTTTTCTTGGTTTATTTAAATGTCCATGTTAATGTGAAAACTATTGATTTAGAATTGTGATTAAAGTGAGCATTTTTCTACTGCTATTGTACACTTTTTTCTTATCTAGTGTATATTTTTATAGTGTCATATGCCAGCCCCCTAACCTGCCCCACCTGTCTCCTTTTTAAAAACATATTTCAGTTATGTAGCACTGAGGTACTCTATTTGGTGCAGATCAACAATAAACAAGAGCCTACTCTGTATTAGGTACTGATGTAGTTGATTAATCATCTGGCACTAGCTTAATGACCTGTTTTGCTATGTTAATCACATTTATAGTTTATTTTTTTGGGGGGGTGTTGAAAATTGCCTCAAAGTATGTTAAAATCAGCCTGGCTGAAGGCACTGATACCTTCATGTTGCCAAACCCAGTGTACAGTTTCCTCACCTAATCTTATACTCCGTGTGCATTATATCCTGATGAAAACATTTTATTTCCATGGCTCACGTGAGACATTTCTTTGTCAATTTCTTTCCATCTCCATACCTACTTTTCGTCATTTTGAAGCTTTCTAATCTTTTGTGTCACCTGTAGCTACTTGTCTTACCAGTTTCACTTTCTATGCAAACTCCAGGGGTCACTTACGCAACAGTGACTGCTACGTCAGGATCTTTACCCTACACCTTGCTCTTGACAAAAGCTGTGGATGCTCCACTGACAATTTGATGTACTGAATCAGTCACTGAATTCAGGCAGATCTCTAGGTCAGGAGATAAAGACCATCCTGGCTAACACGGTGAAACCCCACCTCTACTAAAAATAACAGAAAAATTGGCTGGGCTTGGTGGCAGGCACCTGTAGTCCCAACTACTCAGGAGGCTGAGGCAGGAGAATCACTTGAAGCTGGGAGGCAGAAATTGCAGTAAGCTGGGATTGCACCACTGTACTACAGCCTGGGTGACATGGTGAGACTCCATCCTCTCCCCCTCCAAAAAAAAATTCAACCTCTCCTACCCCTGACATCTTCCCTACTCTCGACCTTCACATCCAGTCACCAAATCTTACTCCATTTTTTAAATTTCTGAAAGCTAGCCTTCCATGTGCTCTCCCTTACTCTGAAACATCAATACTCACTATTTCTAACAGGGTTCATTGCCTTGATTCCTAACCTACTCGGGCCTGCCTTCCATTGTTACTCTCATAGGAGGTTTTGTAAAATAAAGTCAGCATGAACAATCCCTCTACAGTCCACACATATAACCTTACCCTGGTCGAGTTCACAAGCTACTTCGTGTCTGGCTGTCCCCTTCCTGCTGTTTCGCCCTTGTCTGCCCACGTACACCTTTGACCCCTGCCCCACTAAACTGGGTGCTGGCACAATGGTGCCATGCTTTTCCATGGCTCTGGCCTTCAGACTAGGACTTGCTTCCTTTACGTAGCTAACTGCTACCCGTCCTTGAAGACTCAAATTCAGCTCAGCTCTTTCAGAAAGCTTCATTTAAATGTCTTTTCTGCCTGGACCAGACTGTGTGCTTCTCTCCAGGTCAACCTGTCATTCAATTATAAATTTCCCTTTCATGTCTTCCTACAACCTGGTGCAGAGTAAGCGCTCAAAAAGTGTTCAGCTGATGAATGGATTTAACCTGGAACTTTGCGACGCACTTTTTTTTTCCTCAACAAAACTAGATAGAGACGGGGATGGTGGGCGGTGGGGCAGGGGGCAGTCTCACTACATTGTCCAGGCTAATCTTGAACTCCAGACCTCAAGTGATCTCCTGCCTGGAACTGCCAAAGTGCTGGGATTGCAGGTGTAAAACCACCGCGCAGGGCCAGAACTTTTGTGATGCAATTCTGATAACCACATGCTTTGTTTGAAGAAGGGAAGAGTAGGGATAATTTCATGTGTCTGTTCTGGGCAGACATATTAAGCTCTTTTTGCTGGGATTTTGTTCAATTCTTGCCCTGTATTTTAAAGAACTGGGGTAAGAGAATGCTAGTAGGAGGATGAGAAATATGTTATTTAGGCTGCTGCTTTGCAAGGTGGTTTGGGCCTGGACCATAGCCTGAAGAAACCCTTTCAGCTCCGGAGTCACAAAAGGGCGGAAGCCGTTTCTATAGCGATGGGAGGGGGCGTGGCCGTGTCTCGCGCTCTGCGGGGCGCTCCCAGCCTCCCGCAGCGGTTCGCAGTCAGCGCCGGCCTCTGGCAGCTCCTCTCGCCATCTACCCGCACCAGAATAGAAGGACCGCGGAGGCTCTTAATTCGCGAGCATTCCGGTAAGACTACGAGCCAGCTAGGGTCCGCTACGCTCTTCTAGCTGACAAAGCTTGGGGACTCGGTCATGGGGAAGAATGGAAAGCGCGCGGAATGCAAGAGTAGACTGGGGAGTGTGGGTCAGAGAGAGCCGGGCGGGGTGTGGTGGGCAGACAAGGAAAATACAGTTGTAGTTTTGCAACAGCTGCATCCCCGGAATCCAACATCAGTGTACTGTTCTGTTAAGATGCTGATGCATCGTCAACTTCAGCTGAGTGCAGGACAGGGAGTGAGGGCTTCATAGGAACTCCTCACACTTACCCTGAACTGCCTTCCAGCCCTCACTGGGACGCCAGACTTTCTTCCTCCCTTTCTTTCTCTTATTTACTGCATGTCCACTTGGTAGTCCTAAGTGTGTCCATGACCACAGCCTCGCGTTGAGGCTCGGGCAGGCGCTAACCATGTTCCCACCCAGCCCATATGCCTGGGAACCTCTGTGCTCAACCAGAGCCCAGCCTGTCACCAAAGCACGCTAAGGTGTGTGTAGATCATACACCCAGAGCTGCCGCTCTGAGGAAATTCCTAATATTAACAAATCTCTCCTTTAAAAGCAGATGAATGATGCACAATTTGAGGGGTTTTGAAGGCTATTTTGTGACATTTGCTGCATTTGAAATGTCCAGCAGCTCCTCAGAGCTTAGGAAAATTGTGACCCCTCTGACATGTTTTAAGCAACTGACAGTATCGCCAATATTTTGTTTGTTTGTTTTTTTGAGACAGAGTTTTGCTCATTGCCCAGGCGGGAGTGCAGTGACACAATCTCAGCTCACTACAGTCTCCACCTTCTGGGTTCGAGCTATTCTCCTGTCTCACCCTCCTAAGTAGCTGTAATTACAGGCATGCACCAGCACGCCTGGCCAATATTTTTGTATCTTCAGTAGAGACGGGGTTTCTCCATATTGGTCAGGCTGGTCTTGAACTCCCAACCTTAGGTGAACCGCCCACCTCGACCTCCCGAAGTGCTGGAATTACAGGTGTGAGCCACCACACCGGGCCACCAATATTAATTCAAGCTTCACTGTCCAGGCTTCACTGTCTAGGCTTAAGTGGAGACTTGGCAAAAGCAGGAGGCCATTTAGTGGAAAAGTTCAAACAGCAGAAACAACAAATGGAAATGCCTTTTGTCTTGCTTGAGCAATTTAATCACCTACACGTGGTTGGTATGTAAAACCTCATAGTTCTAAGAAATTCTTCAAGCATGGACTCTGGCTGATTGCTTCTATTACTTACATCTATGGTTTCTCATTTGTTTTGGTTCCTATGGAGAAAGCAGGGATAAACCGGAAGGGAATCTCTAGCAGTATGCCAGCCACTCTTCCCTGACTTTGCCTTCTCCAACTCCACATATTGTTGTCTACAACTTGGCTAGAATCCATACTTCTCAAGCATGTGGAGGACCCAGCACTGGGAATTAGTGGTTTTAGTTGACTCCAAACCCATTGTGAGTGTGTTGTGATAGCTCCCCAAAGAGCAAATGCTGGTGGAGGCTGCATTAATAGAAAGGCAATGACCGCATCAAAGGATATGGTCTTGCTGCCTGACTTAGCAATGATTAGAACATAATTCAGACTCTAGAGACTGTAGCCACTTTGAGATCATAAAAAAAAACTAGAAAATAAGAACAACCACAAGGCAGGCTGTCTCTGTCAGGCCTGGACATGCCATCATATGAAGACAGGTTTGAAAAAACTTCACAGAATGCCTGGCGATGAAGAGGTGCAGGGGAGAGAAGCAGGCTTTTTTCTACTCAGGTTTGGAACATGCAAGAACTCTTGAGTAGAAAAGAGACAGATTTGTTCCTTTGTACTCTGCAGAGGATAGCAAGGATCAGTGGCGGAAATTATGCTCAATATTGTTTACTTCTCCAAGAAATATTTATCAACCACCAACCATATGTAAATTAACAGCTGAGTGTGAAGTGGGTTGCCTAGAAAAACAGTGCACTCTGTCACAGAAATATTCCAGCCTAGATAAAGTGATTGTCAGGGATGCCATAGGAAGATTTCTTCCCCTGGGTGAGAAAATAGATGAAACCATCTCCAAAACCACTTCTAACTCCAGAGTCTGGGAGTCAGTGAACCTTCAAGAGTTTCAGGGATATATGCAAAGGGTCCAAGGAATTCTCTATGGCTGAAATGACTGTGACTTAAAATATAGTTAGGTAGAAGAAATAAGACACCATGTTCAATAAATCAGCAGAGTGACAATAGTAAACAATAATCTGTTGTATATTTCCAAATAACTAGTAGAGAACACTTGGAAACCCTGACTTGATTATGTATTATATAAATGTCTAAATATATACATCTACTAGGTATCAATTAAAAATGAATATAACTGAAGTTCATTAAATACATTATCTCCTGTTCACAGAATGTGAAGGGAATCCCTCCAAATCCTACATTGCCACACTTTCTGCCCCAAAGACAGGCCCCGGTCATAAAGATCAAGCTACTGCCAATTGTAGTAGAAATACTAAAATCATAACAGATAAATCTCAAAAGATTTGTTTTCTTTCTGGATATTGAAGTACTTTATGCATAGATAATGTGTATGTATTAATATAAAATCCTACGCAGGACAGTAAGGCTGGCAATTCTGTGGATCGGTCTTGCCCTTGAGACTTTGAACTCCTTAAAAACAAGGATTCTGGACAACAATGGCATAAAGAGCAGTTTTGAAGATGGCGTCGTAGAGGTGACTCAGGATTGCAGCTCTCGGTGAAGGTGCAGAGGGTGAGTCCTAGCCGCATTCTCGGATGGATCTTTTGTGCCCACAGAGTGTTGAAAGTCCCAGGTGTGGGAGAGACGCAGCTGGCTAACGCAGCTGGCTCCTGCCACCTCTTTGGCCGGCGCCGCAGTGGGACCCGGCACGTAACTCACTGGTTTGGGTGCCCTGTTAAACTGGCAATCTGAGACTTGGAAGGACAGATTGGCATGTCCATCTGATTGAACGGGACTTGGACAATGAGCCAGACCAGGAGTTTCCTGGGAAGCGTGATCTGAGCCGGGGTAGTGGGCAGCAGCACGGGAGATCACACGGATCCCAGTGCCCTATCAGCAGGCTCCTGGGGCGCCAGTGAGAGAGTCGACTTTTCAGCTTGGGGAGAGGAAGAGAGAGAGAGAGAGGACGGACTCTGAGGCAGGGAGCTGGGTGATCAGGATCGGTGGGTCCCACCCTCACGGGGACAAGCAGGGCAGCGACTGGAGGTGCTTGGGGCTGAGAGTTTTGCTGCCAGCATCTAGGACGGTGCAGCCAGGTGAGGGAGGGGCGTCGACCATTGCTGAGGAAGTGCACCCCCACTTAAGTACCACCCAGGACTGACACAGCCTGCCATTGCCAAGGCAAACTGCCATAACAGAGACTTCGCCAGGCAGCAACAGGGCGGACCCGAGCTAGCAGGTCAGAGCCCCGGCAGGCAAATAGTGAATAGACTGCCGCCTAGTGGGGCAGAACAGTGCAACAGATACTCATAAAGAAAGCCCCAACTCCCTGAGACAGAGCATCTAAGGGTGAAAAAAAAAGGAGTGGTGTTTTATGAGTTCTATTGCAGCAGACATAAACAAACTCCCAACAACACTGAATGAACAACGGAGCTCACAGCTCAGCACTGGAGCTCCTATAAAGCATAGAATGTCTCTTCAAGCAGCTCCCTGACCCCTGTGTATCCAAGGAGTCACCCCAGAAAAGAACTAATCAGACTGACATTTGGCTGGCATCATTCTGGAACAAGGGCAGCAGAAGAAGAAACTGGTATCATCCCTCACTGTTCTGCAGCTGCTGCAGGTATACCCCAGACAAGCAGAGCCTGGAGTGGACGTCAGCACTCATACAGCAGAGAGGATAGATCATTAGAGGGAAAACTAAGTAACAGAAATACTTCATCATCAACAATCCCAGTGTCCACACAGAGACCCAATTGAAAAATCAGCCACTACTAAGACGACAGATGGATAAATCCATAAAGATGGGAAGAAACCAGCGAAAAAGGAGAAAAGCACCCGAAACAAAAACACCTCACCTCCAAAAAAGGACCAAAACTCCTCACCAGCAAGGGAACAAAGCTGGACGGAAAATGAATGTGACGAAATGACGGAATCAGACTTCAGAAAGTGGATAATGAGAAACTTCAGTGAGCTAAAGGAACATGTACTAAACCAGTGCAAAGAAACTAAGAACCTTGAAAAAAGATTTGAAAAAAGATTCGAGGAATTGATAACGAGAATGGACAACTTAGAGAGGAATATGAATGAATTGAAGGAGCTGAAAAACACAACACGAGAAATTCGCGAAGCATGCACAAGTTTCAACAGACGAATTGACCAAGCAGAAGAAAGAATATCAGAAGTTGAAGATCAACTCAATGAAATAAAACGAGAAACCAAGATTAAAGAAAAAAGCACAAAAACGAATGAACAAAATCTCCAAGAAATGTGGGACTATGTGAAGAGACCCAACCTATGTTTGATAGGTGTACCAGAAAGTGATGAAGAGAATGAATCCAAGCTGGAAAACACTCTTCAGGAGATTATCCAGGAAAATTTCCCCAACCTAGCAAGACAGGTTAATACACAACTCCAGGAAATACAGAGAACACCACAAAGATACTCTGCAAGAAGAGCAACCCCAAGGCACATAATCGTCAGATTCACCAGGGTTGAAACGAAGGAGAAAATACTAAGGGCAGCCAGAGAGAAGGGTCGGGTCACCGACAAAGGGAAGCCCATCAGACTCACAGCAGATCTCTTGGCAGAGACTCTACAAACCAGAAGAGAGTGGGGGCCAATATTCAACATCCTTAAAGAAAAGAGCTTTCAACCGAGAATTTCATATCCAGCGAAACTGAGCTTCATAGAGGAAGGAAAAATAAAATCCTTCACGAACAAGCAAGCACTCAGAGATTTTGTCACCATTGGGCCTGCTTTACAAGAGCTCCTGAAAGAGGCACTACACATAGAATGAACAACCAGTTCCAGCCATCCTAAAAGCATACCAAATGCTAAAGATCATCAACAAAATGAAGAAGGTACATGAACCAAGGGGCAAAACAGCCATCTAGCATCAAAATGGCAGTATCAAATTCACACATAACAATATTAATCCTGAATGTAAATGGGCTAAATGCAACAATCAAAAGACACAGACTGGCAAATTGGATAAAAAACCAAAACCCATCGGTGTGCTGTATCCAGGAAACACACCTCACATGCAAAGATACACAAAGGCTCAAAATAAAAGGATGGAGGAAGATTTACCAAGCAAATTGAGAGCAAAAAAAAGCAGGAGTTGCAATACTCATCTCTGATAAAATAGACTTTAAAGTAACAAAGATGACAAAGAAGGTCATTACATAATGGTAAAAGGATCAATACAACAAGAAGAGATTACGATTCTAAATATATATGGACCCAATGTAGGAGCACCCAGATATATAAGGCAAGTTCTTAATGACTTTCAAAGAGACTTAGACTCCCACACAAAAATAGAGGGAGACTTTAACACTCCACTGTCAATAGCACACAGATCAACCAGACAGAAAATTAACAAGGATATCCAGGACTTGAACTCAGACCTGGAACAAGCAAACCTGATAGACATTTACAGAACTCTCCACCCCAAATCCACAGAATATACATTCTTCTCAGCACCACATCACACCTGCTACAAAATTGACCACATAATTGGAAGTAAAGCACTCCTCAGCAAATGCAAAACAACTGAAATCATAACAAACAGTCTCTCAGACCATAGTGCAATTAAGTTGGAACTCAGAATTCAGAAAATAACTCAGAACCGCAGAGCTTCATGGAAACTGAACAACTGGCTCTTGAATGTTGATTGGGTAAACAATGAAATGAAGGCAGAAATAAAGAAGTTCTTCGAAACCAACGAGGATGAAGACACAACGTACAAGAATCTCTGGGACAAATTTACAGCAGACTGTAAAGGAAAATATATAGCAATAAGTGCCCACATGAGAAGAGTGGAGAGATCCAAAATTGACACCCTATTGTCAAAATTTAAAGAGTTAGAGGAGCAGGATCAAAAAAGCTCAAAACCTAGCCGAAGACAAGAAATAACTAAGATCACAGGATAAATGAAGGAGATAGAGACAAGAAAAACCCTTCAAAAAATCAGTAAATCTAAGAGCTGGTTTTTTGAAAACATCAACAAAATAGACAGACCACTAGCCAGACTGAAAAAAAGAAGAGAGAGAACAACCAAATAGATGCAATAAAAAATGATAAAGAGGAAATCACCACAGATTCCACAGAAATTCAAACCATCATCAGAGAATACTACAAAAAACTCTATGCACATAAACTAGTAAATCAGGAAGAAATGGATAAATTCCTGGACACCTGTGTCCTCCCAAGCCTAAACCATGAGGAAGCAGAAACTATGAATAGACCAATAACAAGGTCTGAAGTTGAGGCAGCAATTAAGAGCCTCCCACACAAAAAAAGCCAAGGTCCAGATGGGTTCACAGCTGAATTCTACTAGACACACGAAGAGGATCTGGTACCATGCCTTCTGAAACTATTCCAAAGAATCCAAAAAGAGGGAAACCTTCCCAAATCATTTTATGAGACCAACATCATCCTGATACCAAAACCTGACAGAGACTCAACAAGAAAAGAAAACTTCAGGCCAATATCCATGATGAACATAGATGCAAAAGCCTTCAATAAAATACTGGCAAACCGATTGCAACAGCACATTAAAAAACTTATCCATCATGATCAAGTAGGATTCATTCCAGGGATGCAAGGCCGGTTCAACATACGCAAGTCTATAAATGTAATTCACCACATAAACAGAAGCAAAAACAAAAACCACATGATTATCTCAATTGATGCAGAGAAGGCATTTGACAAAATTCAACAGCCCTTTATGCTAAAAACCCTCAATAAACTTGGTATTGATGGAACATATCTCAAAGTAATAAAAGCTATTTATGACAAACCAACAGCCAATATCATACTTAATGGGCAAAAACTGGAAGCATTCCCTTTGAAATCCAGCATTAGACAAGGATACCCTCTCTCACCACTTCTATTCAACATAGTACTTGAAGTTCTAGCCAGAGCAATCAGGCAAGAAAAAAAAAAGGGTATTGAAATAGGAAAGGTGGAAGCCAAATTGTCTCTATTTGCAGACGACATGATAGTATACCTAGAAGACCCCATCACCTCAGCCCAAAAGCTCCTGCAACTGATAAGCAACTTCAGCAAAGTCTCAGGATATAAAATCAATGTTCAAAAATCACAAGCATTCCTATACACCAATAAAAGACTTAAAGAGAACCAAATCAAGAACGAACTGCCATTCACAATTGCTATAAGGAAAATAAAATACCTAGGAATACAACTCACTAGGAATGTAAGGGACCTCTTTAAGGAAAACTACAAACAACTGCTCAACAAAATAAGAGAGGACACAAACAGATGGAGAAACAGTCCATGTTCATGGTTAGGAAGAATCAATATTGTGAAAATGGCTATACTGCCCAAAGTAATTTACACAATCAATGCTATCCCCATTAAACTGCCATAGAATTTCTTCACAGAACTGGAAAAAACCACCATGAATTTCATATGGTACCAAAAAAGAGCCCGCATAGCCAAGTCAATTCTAAGCAAAAAGAACAGAGCGAGAGGCATCACGCTACCAGACTTCAAACTATACTACAAGGCTACAGTAATCAAAACAGCATGGTACTGGTACCATAACCGAGATATAGACCAATGGAACAGAACAGAGGCTTCGGAGTCAACACAACATATCTACAACCATATTATCTTTGATAAACCAGACAAAAACAGGCAATGGGGAAAGGATTCCCTATTTAATAAATGGTGTTGGGAAAACTGGCTAGCCATGTGCAGAAAGCAGAAACTGGACCCCTTCCTGACACCTTACACTAAAATTAACTCTAGATGGATTAAGGACTTAAACGTAAGACCTGACACCATAAAAACCCTAGAAGAAAATCTAGGCAAAACCATTCAGGACATAGGAGTAGGCAAGGACTTCATGAACAAAACACCAAAAGCATTGGCAAAAAAAGCAAAAATAGACAAATGGGACCTAATCAAACTCCACAGCTTCTGCACGGCAAAAGAAACAGTCACTAGAGTGAATTGGCAACCATCAGAATGGGAAAAAATCTTTGCAGTTTACACATCTGACAAAGGGCTGATATCCAGAATTTACAAAGAACTCAAACAGATTTACAGGAAAAAAACAAACAAGCCCATAGAAAAATGGGCAAAGGATATGAACAGAAACTTTACAAAAGAAGACATACATGAGGCCAACAAACATATGAAAAAGTGCTCATCATCATTGGTCATTAGAGAGATGCAAATCAAAACCACATTGAGATACCATCTCACACAAGTTAGAATGGCGATCATTAAAAAATCTGGAGACAGCAGATGCTGGAGAGGATTAGGAGAAATAGGAACACTCTTACTCTGCTGGTGGGAGTGTAAATTAGTTCAACCATTGTGGAAGACAGTGTGGCGATTCCTCAGGGACCTAGAAATAGAAATTCCATTTGACCCAGCAATCCCATTACTGGGTATGTATCCAAAGGACTATAAATCCTTCTACTATAAGGACACATCCACACGAATGTTCATTGCAGCACTGTTTACAATAGCAAAGACCTGGAACCAACCCAAATGCCCAACGATGATAGACTGGACTGGGAAAATGTGGCACATATACACCATGGAATATTATGCAGCAATCAAAAATGATGAGTTTGTGTCCTTTGTAAGGACATGGACGAATCTGGAGAACATCATTCTCAGCAAACTGACACAAGAACAGAAAAAGAAATACCGCATATACTCACTCATAGGTGGGTGAGAAAAATGAGAACACATGGACACAGAGATGCGGTCTACTATACACTGGGGACTGTTGTGGGGAATGGGGGTGGGACAGCAGGGGGTGGCTGGGGGGAATAGCCTGGGGATGAATACCAAGTGTGGGTGAAGGGGAGGAAAGCAGCAAAGCACACTGCCATGTGTGTACCTATGCAACTATCTTGCACATTCTGCACATGTACCCCCAAACCTATAATGCAATAAAAATTAAAAAAAAAACACAATGATTCTGTTTTATTTATCTTTGAATCCTCCATGCTTAACACAGTAGCTGGCACACAGTGGATGCTCTGAAATTTTTTGATGAATTAATCTATTTTAGATTTCTCTTCCTTCCACAAATTTGTACCAAGTTTTCAATAGACAAGTCACTGTCCTCACCCCAAAAGGAATTTTTAAGAAAGCAGGCTTACTTATCTATGTTCCCAAATTACAATCATATGTGACAAAAATATACACACACTTAAGATCATTAAGTTTCACTAAAGTTCTTGACCAAGTGAAGGAATGAGTTGGGCAAAAGGGCTGTTGAACCCTCGAGGAAAGAGAGGAAGAGGAAGGGAAACACTGACCTGCATGTAAGATGAAAATGAGGATGGCCAAACTTTTGGTTTCAGTTCTCAAAGGAACATTCACTCTAACTCTGAGCTGAGTTTATTAGTTGTCTTCAATCTTTCGTGCAGCAAGACATAAATGAAATATAAAAAGCATTTTAATTATTTTCCGCATACCTCACCACATATTTTGAGGATAAAAAGAGAGCATTTGCAAAGCTTTGAGCAAGGGTTAAATTGTACTGTTGGAAGCCAGATTTTGTGTATAAAAAAGGAAAGGCACAAAATCGTTTAATAATCATAGAATTATCCAAGGGATGGCAAAATTGTAATAAGTCACAACAGATTTTTTTTTCAGTCTTGTCAGTATTTTTGTAGAATTAAAGAAATGTAGACCCAAAAAGAACTTTAGAAATCATCTGGTCCAGTCTCATCATTTTGCAGATGAGGAAACTGAGCACAGAGAGAATAAATGACTCATTCAAAATCATGGCACTGTGTGTTAGGGGGTTTTGAGACAAGACTCCATGATTCCACAGCATTTCCTTCAGGGCTTGCTCTTTCTCTACCTCCAGAGTTGTCAGAGCTGAACAGAGGAAAGGCCTCCAGTTGTTTGGAAGATTTCACATTTACTGTTTTTTTTTTTTGTTGTTGTTGTTTTCATTTTTAAGATGGAGTCACACTCTGTTGTCCAGGCTGGAGGGTGGTGGTGTGATCTTGGCTCACTGCAACCTCTGCCTCCCAGGTTCAAGATTCTCCTGTCTCAGCCTCCCGAGTATCTGGGATTACAGGCACATGCCACTGCACACGGCTAACTTCCTTTATATTTTTTAGTAGAGGTGGGGTTTTGCCATGTTGGCCAGTCCGGTCTCAAATTCCTGACCTCATGTGATCCACTCACCTTGGCCTCCCAAAGTGCTGGGATACAGGTGTGAGCCACTGTGCCCTTCGCACATGTACTTTCATAGTCTCCTACATCTCTGTGAAGTAAAGGAAGAGAACACTCCATACAGAGTCTTGACAGGAAAAACTATGGTATTCATTTTTGCCCAATGTTGAGATTTTACAAATCCCATGTCCAGTTGATGGCCAAAATTCTACCTGTTCTGTCTCCCAAATCTTTCCCAAGTTCATACTTCTATCCTCACTGTCACTGCCTTAATTGAGGCTCTCATTACCTCTTATCTAGACACCCCAGATGCCTTCCTAGTTAATCCAGATTGTGCTTCATGATATTATGAGGGAGATGGTACCAGAATACAAATCTCATCTTTAGCCCAGGCTTAGCGTAGCCACGTAGGCCCTAAGACTCCAACTTGGACTATGTGACCCTTTACAATCTAATCTACCTCCCTGGCCCTCCACCAGCAATGTCCAAGCACAGTGCTCAGAATTTCTGGAAAAGACAGTGTTCTTTTATATCTATGTTCTTTGTGTGTCCTCCTCCATCTGCCCTTGACACCCCTGCCTGCCCTCCTCATTCTTCAGAGATGGTTCTGTCCCGCTTAAGCATAAAGGCTTCCTCAGGTCCCCCAGCTGAATGAGTCAACACCTTGAAGCATGCTCTGTGAGCTGGTTGCACAAGCCTGCATTATTAATACATGGATCACGTGTAGCATCATGATCTACTTACTTCTATATACCTCCTTTCCTGTATAAGGAGTTCTCTTTGAGGGCAGAGACCATGTCTGGTTCATCAGTGAAATTGTCTCAGCAAATGTTTATAGAAAGAAAGGAAGGGAAGGAAGAAGTGAAACTATGATCATAAGCAGAGAAGTTACTGGTAATTTTTGTTTCCTTTTGTGCAGGATATTTTCATATCGTATGTACATGTGTGTGTTAAAATTAACGGTCCCACTCACCTCCCCCAGCCCTACTTCTCAGAAGTCACTATTATAGTTTATTTCTTCCAGATATTTCAAAATGCTTATATAAAGTCATGCAAGCAGGTCCGGGCGCGGTGGCTCGCGCCTGTATTCCCAGCACTTTGGGAGGCCGAGGCAGGTGGATCACAAGGTCAAGAGATGAAGATCATCCTGGTCAACATGGTGAAACCCCGTCTCTACTAAAAATACAAAAAATTAGCTGGGCATGGTGGCGCGTGCCTGTAATTCCAGCTACTCAGGAGGCTGAGGCAGGAGAATTGCCTGAACCCAGGAGGCGGAGGTTGTGGTGAGCCGAGATCGCGCCATTGCACTCCAGCCTGGGAAACAAGAGTGAAACTCCGTCATACACACACACAAAAAAAGTCATGCTTGCATTTTGGTTTTTGTTAAATAAATATAGACTTATATTACACACATATTCTACTGTTTTTTGCTCAATACATTATAGGCACATATAAAGGTCTATCTTTTTAAATAACTGCATTATATTTCATAAAACATGTGTGTGCCAACTTTTTGAACTTTCCATTATGGACAGCTTCTGATTTTTCAATAGTTATGCTGCAACAAATGCTAGCCTGACTTTTTTCAATCCTCTGAATACTTTCAAAGTAGTGGTGCCATCATCATTTACATAGTGTGTGCAAGAGCCTGCCAGTGGAGTGATTTGTAGAAGCTGTGATAACATTTGCATTGGTTCCTGTTCTGCCCCAGTTTCTTGTATTCTTGATTCCCTTAGCTCTTGGTTAAGGTTAGAGGCTGAAAATTTAAAAAAAAAAAAAAAAAAAAAAGTTAGAGGCTGAAAAGGGACTTGCAAAAGACACAGAGCAAGCAGTTTCAGCAGTGCTCTGCTAATGTAATGGAGTGGGAGTGTCCCGAGAGCCCTCTAAGACTCACCTTCCACTTACAGAAATTACTGCCTACACTAGATTCCATAAATGTATGCAATGTTTTTTTTTTGTCTTGCAATAAGTTAATTATTTATAGAAGTGTGCTCCGAACAGAAAACGCAAACATGACCAAATGAGGTTTAGAGAAAGTGTTTCCACCAATTGTCCCTTTTTTTTTTCTATAGGTATTAACCTATCCAAGTAGCCCACTAATATGCCCATCTTATAGGGGACGTTATGTTTGTGACAAAAGCATGAAGTTTACTTTCCAGTGAACTAGAGGAAATGGGTTTTTCCCCCTTAGATTCTTAAAATGCTAATCATTTGATTATCTCCTCCTTTCCTGGCTTCTGTCTTTTGTTCTGACCTCCTGACCTCATGTGGCCATGAGAAGGGAAGCAAGGGAGAAGCAGAGACCTTGCTCCTGCTTTCAGGCCTGTTGCCTTCTTTTCTTCAAACCTGCCTGCTTTCTTCTGTCCCTGAGCGTGTGGGCCATTACTTAGATTTACTCCTCCTGCCAATTTATTTTTTACTCCCCTTCTTGCAGGACTCACATGAATGCTAAAAAGCCAAGGACATGCGATTTGACTTCATCCATGGTTTTGAAAGAAAAGTTAATGTATGCTAAGGTAAGATCTTTGAATTTTCATTGGGAAAGTGAGGTATTGCAAGGACCTAGGGACTCAGGATCCAATGCGGATGGTTGTACTGCAAGCACCTCTGGGGACAGTGCAAAGGGAAAGGTGTGGGGATCACGCTGACTGGCAGGGCCAAATCTGGGGTGGGTGTGGGAGGAAAATCAGCAGAAGGGCAAGGTCTTAATCTAACAGGTGAGCTGTATTCCAGAAGACTGTGGGTGAGGGCATCCACGGTATCTTTTATTCTGCCCTATATGAGCGGGATCCTACCAGAAGTGTCCCGGAATAGTTCCAGAACATTTCCAGAAAAGATCTGCCTTTTTTTCCTAACACAGACATGGTGTCTTTCCCTTTACTCTGGCTCAAAAACTAGTGCAGTGCCACTGCACTGAAGTTACAGTTGTGATGGGGTGACTTTGTGATAACCATCTATGGGATCAACTTCTAAATCAGATGTATTTTTAAAATCCAACAGCATTCAGTTTGAATTTCTTAGTTTGTTCAAAAGATCACATTGTTTGGGGTGTTTGTCCTGAAAGTTTTGCAGCAAACTTCAGCCCAAAGCACTCAGTTTTGACTTCTGAATCCTGCCAGCACCACTGATTGGGAGAACCGGAGTTCAGCAGCCTAGAAGGACTAGCAAAAACCATCCTCGTATAAATCACATAGACTTCCTTAAAAATTATGACTTTAGGTTTCCTCTTCTAAGCACTCTTCCTGATTTAACCCTAGTATTGTCTCTCTGGGGATTAGAACTCATTCAAATAGACCCTAAGGCTCTAGCCTGCTACTGGTACCACTACCACATATAACAAAACACATTTATTTTGCAATTTACAGGTGCAATTTTGAATACTTAAAACAAACTTATTTTGATAAAATAAAAAGTACTGTAAAATATTTGAAATAATAAGCCTCCAGTAAAACATGATAATTTAATAAAGATGGCATTTTTTTCAAGTGTTAAAATATGGTGCAAACAGAACAGTCTTGGTTATGATTTTATTTTAGCAAAATCATCATGAGGTTTGCAACTTGCACTTTTTTAAGCTGCTAGAGTGCACATTTATTGAATGCTGAGGTGACTCACACATGTGCCTTAGCGGCAACTGCTATTATTATCCTCATTTTACAGAGGGGGAAACTGATACACAAGCAAGGCCAACTAACTTATGGTTATATTGCCACTGAGTGGAGGGTGGAATTCAAACCCATCTTCTCTTTTAATTGCTATTTTTAAAATTTTTGCAAGTAGAGACAAGGGCCTTGCTGTGTTGCCCAGACTGGTCTTAAACTCCTGGGTTCAAGCAATCAACCCACTTTGATCTCCCAAACTGCTGGGATTACAGGTGTGAGCCACCACATCCAACCAAATCCATATGCCTCTCTGTTGCATAATGCCAACAGCTCTGTTAAATGTTTTTCTGTAAAGTTCCTTGTACATTACAATTAATTTTAAAGAAAGCAAACTCTGTTGCAGTTACAATGATAGAAATTGTCAAAAATAAAGTAAGTCCGGGCATGATGATTCACACCTGTAATCTCAGCACTTTGGGAGGCTGAGGTAGGAGGATCACTTGAGCCCAGGAGTTTGACATCAGCCCGGATAACATAGCAAGACCTTGTCTCTGCAAATAATAATGACAATAATAAATTAGCTGGGTGTGGTAGCACACACCTGTAGTCCCAGCTACTTGGGAGGCTGAGGTAGTAGGATCACTTGAGCCCAGGCGGTTGAGGCTGCACTGAGCTGGGCTTGCACCATGGCATCCAGCCTGGGCAACAGAAGAAAACTCTGTCCCAATATAAATAATAAAATAAAATAAAAACGCCACATTCAAAATTGATTTGCTCATGTTGTATTTTACAATAATTACTGGCAAATTTGCAGTATCATTTAAAAATACTCTTTAAACTTAAAACTACTGTCTTTGGCTGGGGGGAGGAGGCAAGATGGTGTCATAGAGGCAACTAAGGATTGCAGCTCTCAGTGAAGGCACAGAGGGTAAGTCCTAGCCGCATTCTCGGATGTTCCTTTTATGCCCACAGAGCGTTGAAAGTCCCAGGTGTGGGAGAGACAAGGGACGCTAGCGCACTCAGCTAACACAGCTGGCTACCGCTGCCTCTTTGGCCAGCGCCGTGATGGGACCCAGCATGGAACTCACTGGTCTGGGTGCCCTGTTAAACCGGCAATCTGAGATTTGGAAGGGCAGATTGGCATGTTCATCTGATTGAATGGGACTTGGACAATGAGTCAGACCAGGAGTTTCCTGGGAAGCGTGATCTGAGCCAGGGTAGTGGGCAGTGGCATGGGAGATCGCACGGATCCCAGTGCCCTATCGGCAGGCTACTGGGGCGCCAGTGAGAGACTCGACATTTTAGCTTGCGGAGAGGAAGAGAGAGAGACAGAGGACGGACTCTGAGGCGGCAGGAAGCTGGGTGATCGGGCTCGGCGGGTCCCACACTCAAGGGGACAAGCAGGGTGGCAAATGGAGGTGCTTGGGGCTCAGAATTTTGCTGCCGGCATCTAGGACGGTGCAGCCCGGTGAGGGAGGGGCGTCCACCATTGCTGACGCAGTCCACCCCCACCGAAGTACCGCCCAGGACTGACGCAGCCTGCCATTGCTGAGGCAACCTGCCAAAACAGAGAGTCTCCACCAGGAGCCGGGAGCCCTCCACAGCAGAAGGGAGCCCAGCAGCAACAGGGCAGACCCACGCTTGCAGGTCAGAGCCCTGGCAGGCAAATAGTGAATAGACTGCCACATGGTGGGGCAGGACAGTGCAACAGATACTCATAAGGAAAGCCCCAACTCCCTGAGACAGAGCATCTAAGGGGGGGGAAAGGCTGGTGTTTTATGAGTTCTATTGCAGCAGACATAAACAACCTCCCAACAACCCTGAATGAACAATGGAGCTCACAGCTCAGCACTGGAGCTCCTATAAAGCACAGACTGTATCCTCAAGCAGCTCCCTGACCCCTGTATATCCAAGGAGTCACACCAGAAAAGCACTAATCAGACTGACATTTGGCTGGCATTATTCTGGAACAAGGACAGCAGAAGAAGAAACTGGTAACATCCCTCACTGCTCCGCAGCTGCTGCAGGTATACCCGAGACAAGCAGGGCCTGGAGTGGACCTCAGCACTCATAGAGCAGAGGGGATAGACCATTAGAGGGAAAACTAAGTAACAGAAATACTTCATCATCAACAATCTCAGCATCCACACAGAGACCCAATTGAAAAATCAGCAACTACTAAGACGACAGATGGATAAATCCATAAAGATGGGAAGAAACCAGCGCAAAAAGGAGGAAAGAACCTGAAACCAAAACACTTCACCTCCTACAAAGGACCAAAACTCCTCACCAGCAAGGGAACAAAGCTGGACGGAGAATGAGTGTGACAAAATGATGGAATCAGACTTCAGAAGGTGGATAATGAGAAACTTCAGTGAGCTAAAGAAACATGTACTAAACCAGTGCAAAGAAACTAAGAACCTTGAAAAAAGATTTGAAAAAAAAATCGAGGAATTGATAACAAGAATGGACAACTTAGAGAGGAATATGAATGAATTGAAGGAGCTGAAAAACACAACACGAGAACTTCGTGAAGCATGCACAAGTTTCAACAGCCGAATTGACCAAGCAGAAGAAAGAATATCAGAAGTTGAATATCAACTCAATGAAATAAAACGAGAAACCAAGACTAAAGTAAAAAGTACAAAAAGGAATGAACAAAATCTCCAAGAAATGTGGGACTATGTGAAGAGACCCAACCTACGTTTGATAGGTGTACCAGAATGTGACGAAGAGAATGAATCCAAGCTGGAAAACACTCTTCAGGATATTATCCAGGAAAATTTCCCCAACCTAGCAAGACAGGTCAATACTCAACGCCAGGAAATACAGAGAACACCACAAAGATACTCCGCAGGAAGAGTAACCCCAAGGCACATAATTGTCAGATTCACCAGGGTTGAAACGAAGGAGAAAATATTAAGGGCAGCCAGAGAGAAAGGTCGGGTCACGGACAAAGGGAAGGCCATCAGCATCCTAAAAGCATACCAAATGCTAAAGGCCATCAACAACATGAAGAATGTACATGAACCAATGGGCAAAACAGCCAGCTAGCATCAAAATGGCAGTATCAAATTCACACATAACAATATTAGCCCTGAATGTAAATGGGCTAAATGCACCAATCAAGAGACACAGACTGGCAAATTGGATAAAAAACCAAAACCCATCAGTGTGCTGTATCCAGGAAACCCACCTTACACGCAAAGATACACAAAGGCTCAAAATAAAAGGATGGAGGAAGATTTAACAAGCAAATGGAGAGCAAAAAAAAAAAGCAGGAGTTGCAATTCTCATCTCTAATAAAATAGACTTTAAAGCAACAAAGATCAAAAGGGACAAAGAAGGTAATTACATAATGGTAAATGAATCGATAAAACAAGAAGAGCTAACGATTCTAAATATATATGGACCCAATGTAGGAGCACCTAGATATATAAGGCAAGTTCTTAATGACTTACAAAGAGACATAGACTCCCACATAATAATAGTGGGAGACTTTAACACTCCACTGTAAATAGCAGACAGATCAACCAGACAGAAAATTAACAAGGATATCCAGGACTTGAACTCAGACCTGGAACAAGCAAACCTGATAGACATTTACAGAACTCTCCACCCCAAATCCACAGAATATACATTCTTCTCAGCACCACATCACACCTACTCCAAAATTGACCACATAACTGGAAGTAAAGCACTCCTCAGCAAATGCAAAACAACGGAAATCATAACAAACAGTCTCTCAGACCACAGTGCAATCAAGTTGGAACTCAGAATTCAGAAAATAACTCAGAACCGCACAGCTTCTTGGAAACTGAACAACTGGCTCTTGAATGTTGATTGGATAAACAATGAAATGAAGGCAGAAATAAAGAAGTTCTTTGAAACCAACGAGAATGAAGACACAACGTATCAGAATCTCTGGGACACATTTAAAGCAGTCTGTAGTGGAAAATATATAGCAATAAGTGCCCACATGAGAAGAGTGGAGGGATCCAAAATTGACACCGTATCGTCAAAATTGAAAGAGCTAGAGGAGCAAGATCAAAAAAGATCAAAACCTAGCCAAAGACAAGAAATAACTAAGATCAGAGCAGAACTGAAGGAGATAGAGACAAGAAAAACCCTTCAAAAATCAATAAATCTAAGAGCTGGTTTTTTGAAAAGATCAACAAAATAGACAGACCACTAGCCAGACTGATAAAAAAGAAAAGAGAGAACAACAAAATAGATGCAATAAAAAACGATAAAGGGGAAATCACCACAGATTCCACAGAAACTGAAACCACCATCAGAGAATACTACAAACAACTCTATGCACACAAATTAGTAAATCAGGAAGAAATGTATAAATTCCTGGACGCCTGTGTCCGCCCAAGCCTAAAAAAGGAGGAAGCCAAAACTATGAATAGACCAATAACAAGGTCAGAAGTTGAGGCTTCAATTAAGAGCCTACCACACAAAAGAAGCCCAGGTCCAGATGGGTTCACAGCTGAATTCTAGCAGACACACAAAGAGGATCTGGTACCATTCCTCCTGAAACTATTTCAAATAATCCAGAAAGAGGGAACCCTTCCCAAATCATTTTATGAGACCAACATCATCCTGATACCAAAACCTGGCAGAGACTCAACAAGAAAAGAAAACTTCAGGCCAATATCCATGATGAACATAGATGCAAAAATCTTCAATAAAATACTGACAAATCGATTGCAACAGCACATTAAAAACCGTATCTATCATGATCAAGCAGGATTCATCCCGGGATGCAAGGCTGGTTCAACATACGCAGTCTATAAATGTAATTCACCATATAAACAGAAGCAAAAACAAAAACCACATGATTATCTCAATTGACGCAGAGAAGGCATTTGACAAAATTCAACAGCCCTTTATGCTAAAAACCATCAAGAAACTTGGTATTGATGGAACATATCTCAAAGTTATAAAAGCTATTTACGACAAACCAACAGCCAATGTCATACTTAATGGGCAAAAACCGGGAGCATTCCCTTTGAAATCCGGCACTAGACAAGGATGCCCTCTCTCACCACTTCTATTCAACATAGTACTGGAAGTTCTAGCCAGAGCAATCAAGCAAGAAAAAGAAATAAATGGTATTCAAATAGGAAAAGTGGAAGCCAAATTGTCTCTATTTGCAGACGACATGATAGTATACCTAGAAGACCCCATCACCTCATCCCAAAAGCTCCTGCAACTGAAAAGCAACTTCAGGAAAGTCTCAGGATATAACATCAATGTTCAAAAATCACAAGCATTCCTATACACCAATAACAGACTTAAAGAGAACCAAATCAAGAACGAACTGCCATTCACAATTGCTACAAAGAAAATAAAATACCGAGGAATACAACTCACTAGGAATGTAAGGGACCACTTTAAGGAAAACTACAAACAACTGCTCAACGAAATAAGAGAGGACACAAACAGATGGAGAAACATTCCATTTTCGTGGTTAGGAAGAATCAATATTGTGAAAATGGCTATACTGCCCAAAGTAATTTACACATTCAATGCTATCCCCATCAAACCACCATGGAATTTCTTCACAGAACTGGAAAAAACCACCATGAATTTCATATGGAACCAAAATGAGCCTGCATAGCCAAGTCAATTCTAAGCAAAAAGAACACAGCAGGAGGCATCACGCTACCAGACTTCAAACTATACTACAAGGCTACAGTAATCAAAACAGCATGGTACTGGTACCAAAACAGAGATATAGACCAATGGAGCAGTGCAGACGCATCGGAGGCAACACAACATTTCTACAACCATATTATCTTTGATAAACCAGACAAAAACAGGCAATGGGGAAAGGATTCCCTATTTAATAAATGGTGTTGGGAAAACTAACTAGCCATGTGCAGAAAGCAGAAACTGGACCCCTTTCTGACACCTTACACTAAATTTAACTCCAGATGGATTAAAGACTTAAATGTAAGACCTGACACCATAAAAACCCTAGAAGAAAATCTAGGCAAAACCGTTCAGGACATAGGAGTAGGCAAGGACTTCATGAACAAAACACCAAAAGCATTTGCTACAAAAGCAAAAATAGACAAATGGGACCTAATCAAACTCCACAGCTTCTGCACGGCAAAAGAAACAGTCACTAGAGTGAATCGGCAACCATTAGAATGGAAAAAAGTCTTTGCAGTTTACACATCTGACAAAAGGCTGATATCCAGAATTTACAAAGAACTCAAACAGATTTACAGAAAAAAAACACAAACAAGCCCATTCAAAAATGGGCAAAGGATATGAACAGAAACTTTACAGAGAAGACATACATGAGGCCCACAAACATATGAAAAAGTGCTCATCATCATTGGTCATTAGAGAGATGCAAATCAAAACCACATTGAGATATCATCTCACACCAGTTAGAATGGCGATCATTAAAAAATCTGGAGACAGCAGATTCTGGAGAGGATGTGGAGAAATAGGAACACACTTACGTTGTTGGTGGGAGTGTAAATTAGTTCAACCACTGTGGAAGACAGTGTGGCAATTCCTCAGGGACCTAGAAATAGAAATTCCATTTGACCCAGCAATTCCATTACTGGGTATCTATCCAAAAGACTATAAATCGTTCTACTATAAGGACACATGCACACGAATGTTCATTGCAGCACTGTTTACAATAGCAAAGACCTGGAACAAACCCAAATGCCCATCGATGATAGACTGGACTGGGAAAATGTGGCACATATACACCATGGAATATTATGCAGCAATCAAAAATGATGAGTTTGTGTCCTTTGTAAGGACATGGATGAATCTGGAGAACATCATTCTCAGCAAACTGACACAAGAACAGAAAAAGAAATACCGCATATACTCAATCCTAGGTGGGTGAGAAAAATGAGAACACATGGACACAGAGAAGCGGTCTACTATACACTGGGGACTGTTGGGGGAAATGGGGGAGGGTCAGTGGGGGGGGATGGGGGAATAGCCTGGGGATGAATGCCAAGTGTGGGTGAAGGGGAGGAAGGCAGCAAAACACACTGCCATGTGTGTACCTATGCAACTATCTTGCACGTTCTGCACATGTACCCCAAAACCTATAATGCAATAAAAATTTTTTTTAAAAAAACTACTGTCTTCGTATTGCTAGTCATTCTAATGGGTCTTAAATAAATCTTTTACTGTCTATTGGTTTTCCTCAATGGACTTCTCATCCAAATGAATTTAATAAGTTTAAATAAGAAAATGCAAACAAGTCAGTTACTGGTTTCTGAAGTCTTGTGTTTCAGTGGACAGTTATGATACTAACTGGAGAAAGAAAATGAATTGTATGAATTATAGTCCCTTCATCTAAAAATACACTAAAGAGAGAGCTATGGATCTTACTGCCCTATGGAGGGTTTAAGAGGACAACTTAAATATTTAAATAAATTAATCATAATTTATGTTTTCACAGTATTTAAAGTTACAAATAATAAGTGTGATATAAATAATAACCAAGTATTTACATATTTTAATATGGATCTTGGTAACATTTTAAAGGGAAATTTTAAAATGTGATTTTACTTGACTTTAAGACAGTAGTGTAGCCCTCTCTTTAGTAATCTGGAGTTATTTTCAGAATGCCCTATTCATTTGGCTAACACGAGGTAAAACCTTGATGCCAGTGGAGGTTCCCTATCCTTTTTGCTTAGCTGGCAAGGATCAAAGAACTCTCAGGAGGCTGGGAGCGGTGGCTCACGCCTGTAATCTCTGCACTTTGGGAGAGAGAGGCGGGTGGATCACCTGAGGTTGGGAGTTCGAGACCAACCTAACAAACATTGTGAAACTCTGTCTCTACTAAAAATACAAAATTAGCCGGACCTGGTGGTGTGCGCCTGTAATCCCAGCTACTCGGGAGGCTGAGGCAGGAGAATCTCTTGAACCCAGGAGGCAGAGTTGCGGTGAGCCAAGATCTGGACGCCATTGCACTCCAGCCTGGGCAACAAGATCGAACCACTGTCTCAAATTGCTCCGTGTTGTATTTATCCTAACTGCCAGCAGGCGGAACAGAGGTCTTTTGGTCCTCAGTCATCTCAACCAGTATGCTGGAGGACTTCTGGCTTTTCTGCATGTCAGAATTGCCTCAACTGTTTTCCGGGACTTGAGAAGCTAGCTGAGCTCCAGGATCACAGGTTAGGCTATGCCAGGAAGAGAACCTGGGAGAGAGTCCTAGGGAGGGAAGCTGTTAATTTAGGATATTACATTACAATCTCCCTGACAACCACAAGATGCTAAAAAGTACATCCAGAATCATCCTGAAGACACATTTGCAGTTTCAGCATCAGAAGCACAGGGACTTTTTCTCAGTTAATTTTTTAGATCCTTCCACTTGCCGAATATCACCTCCTTAGAGAGGCTTTCCTTCCCCACCCTTTCTAATTACAAATCTGTTTGCTTACTTGTTTATTGTCCTTCTTGCCCTCCAGAACTGCACTGTCCAATACAGTAGCCCTTGGCACATGGCCCTTGGCATGTCTCCTACTGGGGGTGTGTTGTGAGTGTCAGATGCACACCAGATTCCAGAGACTTGGTGTGAAAACAATAAATATAAAATGACATATTAGTAACATTTTATAGTTGGGTAAATCTTTTGTCTTATTTTATTGTATTTTATTTATATCATATTGTAGTTTATATTTTATCATATGCCAATTAATACCTCAATAAAGTTGTAAAATAGTTTTATATTGTTTATATTTTAAGATAGTATTTTGAATATGTGTTAAATAAAACATTATTACAATTAATTTCATCTGTTTCTTTTTACCCCTTTAATGTAGCTACCAGAAAATTTAAAATTATATGCATGACTCATATAATATTTCTGTTGGACATTGCTGCTCTAGAATGGACACTGCACGATGGCAAAGTTTTATTGGACTGGTTCAGTGCCAGATCCCCAGAACCTAGGTCAGTGCCTCGCACAGAATAGCAATTGATGTGTACTTGTGGAATAAAAACTAGGAGTTTGTTCATTCATTTGTTCCCCCTACAAATACTTACTGTCTACTCATTTCAGATGTCGTTCTGGGGGCTAGGGATGCAGTGGAGAACAAAACAAGCCATAAAACACTCGTAAACTGTAAAATTGGGATTCTTTGTAGGAAGATCAGATGTTTTGATTAAATGCTGAGATCAGTAATGACTCATCTTTATTTTCCCTGGCAGTTAAAGAGTTGAAATTGAATAGACCAGAGGTTCTCAGCCTTGGTTGTGTGTTGAGAACACCCAGGGAAGTTTTAAAGACTACTGAAATCAGAATATGTAGGGGTCATGTACATTTTTTAAAAAGCTCTTTTCTATCACGTGGGGACAGGTGTCCATTTCATCATCAGCTGTGAGACCTCAGTTAGGTCATTGTCTCTGACCCTTTGCTGTTTGTGAAACTGGAATAATTATTCCTGCATTCTCTGATTCCGGTTATATTAAATGAGGTAAGAGAATGTGAGCTCTCTGGCTGGCAAATGTTGAAAGCCCAATAAATATTGGTTGCTTTTACCTTCCCTCTGTCTCTCCATTTAACAGAAAGGGGCTTCCTGTAAGAGATAGGCTTATCAATGAGTGTCACACAGTGGAAGAGGATATCTGAGGGCCATTCATTGTTTCATTTCCCTGTCTCATCAGCACTCCCTGTACAAAAAGCAGGAACAAAACAAAACCCTAATCCGACCATTTGGTGTTGGGCAAAGGAATGGAAATCAGACAAAACTGAAGAGAGGGCAAGCAGCAGAAATGTTAATTGCTAGTTTTGTCTAGGTTTTTAAGGTGGCACACTATTATTTATGGTAATGCATTCACCTTTTATTTTATTTTATTTTATTTTGAGATGGAGTTTCGCTCTTGTTACCCAGGCTGGAGTGCAATGGCGCTATCTCGGCTCACTGCAACCTCCGCCTCCTGGGTTCAGGCCATTCTCCTGCTTCAGCCTCCTGAGTAGCTGGGATTACAGGCACGCACCACCGTGTCCAGCTAATTTTTTGTATTTTTAGTAGAGACAGGGTTTCACCATGTTGACCAGGATGGTCTCAATCTCTTGACCTCATGATCCACCCACCTCGGCCTCCCAAAGTGCTGGGATTACAGGCTTGAGCCTTAATCCACACCCGGCCTTCACTTTTTTTTTTAACTGAGATGGAGTCTCCCTCTGTTGTCCGGGCTGGAGTGCAGTGCCACAATCTAGGCTCACTGCAACCTCTGCCTCCTGGATTAAAGTGATTCTTCTACCTCAGCCTCTAGAGTAGCTGGGACTACAGGTGTGTGCCATCACACCCAGGTGATTTTTGTATTTTTAATAGAGATGGGTTTCAACATATTGGCTAGGCTGTTCTCAAACTCCTGATCTTGTGATCCACCCTTCTTGGCCTCCCAAAATGTTGGGATTACGGGAGTGAGCCACTGCGCCCAGCCTGCATTCAACTTTTAAATGCAAATGGAAGACTCAGACTGGAAGAACTTGTAATGATTATTACAAGTTAACATTAAAACATCTAAAATATAATCACAAGCAGCCAATCTAGAATCAGTGGCTCAATGAACATAGGCATACACTTGTATATAATATCTACATTTGGGATGAATTGGGGCTCTGAAGGAGAGTTGTACATACTCTTCCCCATTCTTTCCCAGGGCCCCATTCTTCCCGAGATCTACATGGGAAATACCAGTTTCTTTGTTCTGCATTTTCATTGGTGCTTTGATTTCTAATAAAAAAAGGAGAACAAATATTTGAAATTACTTTTGGTTATGTCAAAGGAATGTGAAATGAGCAGGAATTGTTGGGGGGGGCGCATGTCTCTGAGTACAAGAATTAATCAGAGCAATAGATACTTCTATTGAAAGCTTCTTCGGGCTTTCAGGCTTTCTATTTGTCATAACAAATAGAGTAGCAGTTCGACATTGGAGGTGAGAATAGAGATGTTCAGAATGCAATCTCTGCCTTTCCCGCGTGTGTTATAGCAGTGTATGCTCGCTTCTTTCAACAATGTTGAGGTGGTCATTGCCTCCATTTTACAAAGAAGGAAACTGAGATCCAAAGAGATTTATATAGCAAGGTACCAAAGTCATTCTGGGAATAAAAACTGAAATGAGGATTCAGATTTTATTCTGTAATTCATACTTCCTTTTCAAGAAATAATTCTCATGATTAAGTGTTGAGTATATGTGAAAGAATATTAAAGACAATCGTGTAAGGTATAAAGAATGATACTGCAGTACCATGACCACTTTTGTGTGGACCTAACACAAGATTTTACAAAAGCAGTCCCCTGTGTGTCCTTTCCCACTGCATCTTGTCCTGTTCATTGTCCCCTGAGATAACTACTCTGTTGAGTTCTATATCTATTATTCCACTGATGATCTGTTTCTAAGTCTTCTAAACTATGTATTGGCTAATTTTGCATGTTTTTTATTTTTATATACATAGAATCATACTGTTACACGTTCTTCTGCAACTTGCTTTTTATGCTTAGTACTAAGCCAGTGTATACTGGTATAACATTTGGCTGGCTTTCACTGGGATAGATCGGGCCTCTTCTGATTGATCATTACCTGTGCCCTGAGTTTTTTTTTTTTTTTTCGTGTTTAAGTACCAAGGTTCTTTTTTTTAATTTTTTTATTTTTTATTGCTTTTTAGGTTTTGGGGTTCATGTGCAGAACATGCAAGATAGTTGCATAGGTACACACATGGCAGTGTGTTTTGCTGCCTTCTGACCCTTCACCCACATTTGGCATTTCTCCCCATGGCTTCCCTCCCCAGCTCCTCCCCCCTGCTGTCCCTCCCCTGTTCCCCCCAATAGACCCCAGTGTGTAGTACTCCCCTGCCCGTGCCCATGTGTCCTCATTGTTCATCACCCGCCATGAGTGAGAATACGCAGTGTTTAATTTTCTGTTCTTGTGTCAGTTTGCTGAGAATGATGTTCTCCAGATTCATCCATGTCCCTACAAAGGACACAAACTCATCATTTTTTATTGCTGCATAATATTCCATGGTGTATATGTCCTACATTTTTTCAGACCAGTCTATCATCGATGGACATTTGGGTTGGTTGCCCTGAGTATTTAAATACTATGAATAAGATGATGATCCTCTGTTCTAGGAACACTGGTTATCAATTAATTTAACTGCCATGTTTCATTATACAGAAACACTACATTTTTTAAATCAGTTTTGTAATTAATGGGCATTTTGTTTTTTCTTGTGTATTTGCTATTTATTTATTTTTTACTTTATTTATTTATTTTTAGATGGAGTCTTGCTCTATCACTTAGGCTGGAGTGCAGTGGCAAGATCTCATCTCACTGCAACCTACACCCCAGGTTCAAGTGATTCTCCTGTCTCAGCCTCCCAAGTAGCTAGGATTACATGCATCTGCCACCATGCCTGGCTAATTTTTGTGTTTTTTTGGTAGAGGCAGGGTTCACTATTTTGGCCAGGCTGGTCTCCAGCCCCTGACTTCAAGTGATCTGCCCACCTTGGCCTCCCAAAGTGCTGGGATTGCAGATGTGCACCACCATGCCCAGCCCTGATTATTATTTTTTTTTTGACAAGTCTTGCTTTGTCTCCCAGGCTGGAGTATAGTGGTGCGATCTCAGCTTACTGCAGCCTTGCCTCCTGGGTTCAAGTTATTTTTGTGCTTCAGTCTCCCAAGTAGCTGGGATTACAGGTGTGCACCACCACGTGCAACTAACTTTTGTATTTTTAGTAGAAACGGGGTTTCTCCATGTTGGCCAGGCTGGTCTCCCAAACTCGTGACCTCAAGTAATCCATCAGCCTTAGCCTCCCAAAGTGCTGGGTGAGCCACTGTGCCCAGCCATATTTGCTATTTAAAATCATGCAGCTATGAGCATTCTTGCTCATGTTTCTTAGTGTGTCTGTATAGACATTTCTAAGGTGTCTTCTCAGGAGAGAAACCGCTGGGTTACAGGATATGTGAATGCTTAACTTTACCAGATAATGACAAACTGTTTTCCAAAACACTGGTACCAATGTACCTTTTCAACAGCATTGGGCACACAGTTCAGTCATTCCATGTCCTTTTTAGTACCTGATGTTGTGTGACTTTTTAAGTTTGCCAATTTACTAACAATAATTAATTTTGTTGTTGTTGTTTGTTTGTTTGTTTTTTGAGATAGAGTCTTGCTCTGTCACCCAGGCTGTAGTGCAATGGTGTGATCTTTGCAATTCTTCTGCCTCAGCCTCCCGAGTAGCTGGGACTACAGGCACATGCCACTATGCCTGGCTTTTTAAAATATTTTTAGTAGAGAAGGAGTTTTACCATGTTGGCCAGGATGGTCTTGATCTCCTGCCTCGTGACACACCCACCTCAGCCTCCCAAAGTGCTAGTATTACAGGCATGAGCCACCGCATCTGGCCAATTTATTCCATTTTAACGTGTATTTTGATGATGATTGTTAATGAGATGGAACCTTTCTTCATATATTTATTGGCCATTTGTGTTTCCTGTTCTTCAAAATGCCTTGTCGTGACATTATTGTTTAAATATTTTTCTGTGGTGTTGTTTGTCCTTTTGATTGATTTGTAGAATATTTTACATATTCTGTCTACTAATCCTTTGTCAGTTGTATGTGCTGCAAATACCTTCTCCTAGTTGTTGGCTTGTCTGTTTTTTATTTACTTAATTTTTAAACAGGAGTTTTAGGTTCCCAGAAAAATTCAGCAGAGAAGTACACTTTCCATGTACCCTATTCCTCTGTACAGTTTCTCCTATTATTAACATTTTACATTCATGGGTAGTTGGTGCAATTGATGGACCAAGATTGATACATTATTAACTGATGTTCACAGTCTACATCAGAGTTCCTCCTTTGTGTTTTACATTCTATGGAGTTTGACAAAGGCATAGTGTCATTTATCTACTATTATAGGATGATAAAGGATAGTTTCACTGACCTAAAAATTCTCCATTGTCCATCTGTTCATTCCTTTCCCTCACAACAACCCCCCTGGCAACCACTCTTTTCCATCTCCTTTGTTTTGCCTTTTCTAGAGTATCATACCATAGACTCATGTAGTACGTTGCCTTTTCAGACTACCTTTGTTCATTTAGCAAAGTTCTCCACATCTTTTTCATGGCTTGATAGTTTATTTCCTTTTATCAGTGAATAATACCGCACTGTATGGATGTACCAGTTTGTTTATCCATTCACTGATTGAAGAGTAATTTGGTTGCTTCCAATATTTTAGCAGTTATAAACAGATCTGCCATAAGCGTTCATGTGCAGGTTTTTTAAATATGGATATACATTTTTTAGTTAATTTGGGTAAATGCCAAGAAGCATGATTGCTGGATTGTAGGTTAAGGCTACATTTAGCTTCAAAAGAAACTGCTACATTATCCTCCAAACTAGCTGTACCATTCTGCCTTCCCACCAACAATGAATAAGAATTCCTGTTATGTCACCTCCTTGCCAGCATTTGGTGTTGTCAAAGTGTATGTCTTTGGACATTCTAGTAGGTGTGTAGTGGCATCTCGTTGTTTTAATTTGCAACTGCCTAATAACATAATATTGAGGATCCTTTCATAAGCATATTTGACATCTATATATCTTATTTGGAGAGCTGGTGTTTATTCAGATATTTTGCCAAATTTTAACTGGATTGTTTCCTTATTGTTGAATTTTAAGAGTTCTTTGTATATGTAGACACAAATTTCTTATTAGATATGTGTTTTGCACTTATTTTCTACCAGTATGTGTTTTCTCTTTTCATTTCCTTAACAAAGTCTTTGCGAAGAAGTTTTAATTTTAATGAGGTCTGGCTTATCCGTTTTTTTCATGATCATGCTTTCTTCATTGTACCTAAAATGTCACTACTGAACTGAAGGTTATCTAGATTTTCTTCTATGTCATCTTCTAGAAGTTTTATAGATTTGTGATTTATAGGTAGGTCTATGAGCCATTTTGAGTTAATTTTTGTGTAAGGTATAAAGTCTGTGTCTAGATTAATATATTTTTATGTGGTGTTCCATTGTGTTAGCACTGTTTTTGTTTGTTTGTGATAGGTCTTGCTGCATTTCCCAGGCTGGTCTCAAACTCCTGATCTCAAGTGATCTTCTGGCCTCAGCCCCTGAGTAGTTGGAACTACAGTGTGTATCACCATGCTGGGCTTAGTACAATTTATTGAAGAGACTCCTTTCTCCATAATTGATTTGCTCCTTGGTCAACAGTCAGTTGACTCTGTTTATGTGGGTCTGCTTATGAGACCTGTGATTGTTCCATTGAACTATTTGTCTGTTCTTTCTTCGGTGCTACACTGTCTTGATCTCGTAGCTTTATAGTAAGTCTTGAAGTTGGGTCATCAGTCATCTAAATTTGCTATTCTTCAGTTTTGTGTTGGCTATCCTAGGTCTTTTCTTTTTCCATATGAACTTTAGAATCAGTTTATTGATGTCCATGAAATAACTTGCTGGAATTCTTATTGGGATTGTGTGGAATCTACAGATTAAGTTGGGAAGAACTAACATCTTAAGGAGATTTAGCCTGTAGATCATGAACATGGAAAAGATCTCAATTTATTTAGATCATCTTTGATTTCTTCTGTCAGAGTCTTGTAGTTTTTCTCAGATAGATCTTATAAATATTATGTCATATTTATAGCTAAGTACTTCAATTTCTTGGGAGTGTTAATGTAAATGTTAATGTGCATTTAATTTCAAATTCCAATGGCTCATTTCTGGTATATAAGAGAGCAATTGAGGTTTGTATAGTAATCTCTTTTATCCTGCAGTTTTTATATAATCTTGGGTTTTCCTTTTACTTTCCTTGTGTTGTATTTTGATAAAAAGAAGTAATTAATGAAAGGCCAGTACATTTATAATATGAAATTTTGTCTTAATAAATCATTCCCTACGCTGAAGTTATACAGATATTACCTTCTGAAAGTATTTTTTTTTTAATTTTTTTAATTTTTATTGCATTATAGGTTTTGGGGTACATGTGCAGAACGTGCAAGATAGTTGCATAGGTACACACATGGCAGTGTGTTTTGCTGCCTTCTTCCGCTTCAACCAAACTTGGCATTCATCCCCAGGCTATCCCGCCCCAGCCCCCCCCGGCCGTCCCTCCCCCATTCCCCCCAATAGAACCAAGTGTGTAGTAGACCCCATCTCTGTGTTCATGTGTTCTCATTTTTCTCACCCACCTATGAGTGAGTATATGCGGTATTTCTTTTTCTGTTCTTGTGTCAGTTTGCTGAGAATGATGTTCTCCAGATTCATCCATGTCCTTACAAAGGACACAAACTCATCATTTTTGATTGCTGCATAATATTCCATGGTGTATATGTGCCACATTTTCCCAGTCCAGTCTATCATCGTTGGGCATTTCGGTTGGTTCCAGGTCTTTGCTATTGTAAACAGTGCTGCAATGAACATTCGTGTGCATGTGTCCTTATACTAGAATGATTTATAGTCCTTTGGATATATACCCAGTAAAGGGATTGCTGGGTCAAATGAAATTTCTATTTCTAGGTCCTTGAGGAATCGCCACACTGTCTTCCACAATGGTTGAACTAATTTACACTCCCACCAACAGTGTAAGAGTGTTCCTATTTCTCCACATCCTCTACAGCATCTGCGGTCTCCAGATTTTTTAATGATCGCCATTCTAACTGGTGTGAGATGGTATCTCAATGTGATTTTGACTTGCATCTCTCTAATGACCAGTGATGATGAGCATCTTTTTATGTGTTTGCTGGCCTCATGTATGTCTTCTTTTGTAAAGTGTCTGTTCATATCCTTTGCCCATTTTTGAATGGGCTTGTTTGTTCTTTCCCTGTAAATCTGTTTGACTTCTTTGTAAATTTTGGATCTCAGCCCCTTGTCAGATGCGTAAACTGCAAAAATTTTTTACCATTCTGATGGTTGCCGATTCACTCTAGTGACAGTTTCTTTTGCCCTGCAGAAGCTGTGGAGTTTGATTAGGTCCCATGTGTCTATTTTGGCTTTTGTTATCAATGCTTTTGGTGTTTTGGTCATGAAGTCCTTGCCTACTCCTATGTCCTGAATGGTTTTGCCTAGATTTTCTTCTAAGGTTTTTATGGTGTCAGGTCTTATGTTTAAGGCTTTAATCCATCTGGAGTTAATTTTAGGGTAAGGTGTCAGGAAGGGGTCCAGTTTCTGCTTTCTGCACATGGCTAGCCAGTTTTCCCAACACCATTTATTAAACAGGAAATTCGTTCCCCATTGCTTATTTTTGTCTGGTTTACCAAAGATAACATGGTTGTAGATACGTTGTGTTGCCTCCGATGCTTCTGTTCTGTTCCATTGGTCTATAGCTCTGTTTTGGTACCAGTACCATGCTGTTTTGATTACTGTAGCCTTGTAGTATAGTTTGAAGTCTGGTAGTGTGATACCTTCAGCTGTGTTCTTTTTGCTTAGAATTGACTTTGCTATGCGGGCTCATTTTGGATTCATATGAAATTCATGGTGGATTCTTCCAGTTCTGTGAGGAAATTTAATGGTAGTTTGATGAGGATAGCATTGATTGTGTAAATTACTTTGGGCAGTATAGCCATTTTCACGATATTGATTCTTCCTAACCACGAACATGGAATGTTTCTCCATCTGTTTGTGTCCTCTCTTATTTCGTTGAGCAGTGGTTTGTAGTTTTCTTTAAAGAGGTTCTTTAGCTTACTTGTGAGTTGTATTCCTAGGCATTTCATTTTCTTTGTAGCAATTGTGAATGGCAGTTTGTTCTTGATTTGGTTCTCTTTAAGTCTGTTATTGGTGTATAGGAATGCTTGTGATTTTTGAACACTGATTTTATATTTTGAGACTTTGCTGAAGTTGCTTATCAGTTTCAGGAGTTTTTGGGCTGAGGTGATGGGGTCTTCTAGGTATACTATCATGTCGTCTGCAAATAGAAACAATTTGGCTTCCACCTTTCCTATTTGAATACCCTTTATTTCTTTTTCTTTCCTGATTGCTCTGGCTAGAAATTCCAGTACTATGTTGAATAAGAGTGGTGAGAGAGGGCATCCTTTTCTAGTGCCCGATTTCAAAGGGAATGCTTCCAGTGTTTGCCCATAGAGTATGATATTGGCTGTTGGTTTGTCATAAAAAGCTTTTATTACTTTGAGATATGTTCCATCGATACCAGGTTTATTGAAGGTTTTTAGCATAAAGGGCTGTTGAATTTTGTCAAATGCCTTCTCTGCGTCAATTGAGATAATCGTGTGGTTTTTGTTTTTGCTTCTGTTTATGTGGTGAATTACATTTATAGACTTATGTATGTTGAACCAGCCTTGCATCCCCGGGATGAATCCTACTTGATCATGATGGATAAGTTTTTTAATGTGCTGTTGCGATCGGTTTGTCAGTATTTTATTGAAGATTTTTGCATCTATGTTCATCATGGATATTGGCCTGAAGTTTTCTTTTCTTGCTGAGTCTCTGCCAGGTTTTGGTATCAGGATGATGTTGGTCTCATAAAATGATTTGGGAAGGGTTCCCTCTTTTTGGATTCTTTGGAATAGTTTCAGAAGGAATGGTGCCAGATCCTCTTTGTGTATCTGGTAGAATTCAGCTGTGAACCCATCTGGACCTGGGCTTTTTTTGTGTGGTAGGCTCTTAATTGCTGCCTCAACTTCAGACCTTGTTATTGGTCTATTCATAGTCTCCGCTTCCTCCTGGTTTAGGCTTGGGAGGACACAGGCTTCCAGGAATTTATCTATTTTTTTCCTGGTTTACTAGTTTATGTGCATAGAGTTGTTTGTAGTACTCTCTGATGATTCTTTGAATTTCTGTGGAATGTGCGGTGACTTCCCCATAATCGTTCCTTATTGCATCTATTTGGTTGTTCTCTCCTTTCTTTTTTTATCAGTCGGGCTAGTGGTCTATTTTCTTGATCTTTTTGAAAAACCAGCTCTTAGATTTATTGATTTTTTGAAGGGTTTCTTTTTGTCTCTATCTCTTTCAGTTCTGCTCTGATCTTAGTTATTTCTTTTCTTTGGCTAGGTTTTGAGCTTTTTTGCTCTTGCTCCTCTAGCTCTTTCAATTTTGACGATAGGGTGTCAATTTTGGATCTGTCAACTCTTCTCATGTGGGCACTTATTGCTATATATTTTCCTCTACACACTGCTTTAAATGTGTCCCAGAGATTCTGGTATGTTGTGTCTTCATTCTCATTGGTTTCAAAGAACTTCTTTATTTCTGCCTTTATTTCTTTGTTTATCCAATCAACATTCAAGAGCCAGTTGTTCAGTTTCCATGAAGCTGCGCGGTTCTGAGCTATTTTCTGAATTCTGAGTTCCAACTTAATTGCACTATGGTCTGAGAGACTGTTTGTTATGATTTCAGTTGTTTTGCATTTGCTGAGGAGTGCTTTACTTTCAATTATGTGGTCAATTTTGGAGTAGGTGTGATGTGGTGCTGAGAAGAATGTATATTGTGTGGATTTGGGGTGGAGAGTTCTGTAAATGTCTATCAGGTTTGCTTGTTCCAGGTCTGAATTCAAGTCCTGGACATCCTTGTTAACTTTCTGTCTGGTTGATCTTTCTGCTATTGACAGTGGAGTGTTAAAATCTCCCACTATTATTGTGTGGGAATCTAAGTCTCTTTGTAAGTCATTAAGAACTTGCCTTATATATCTGGGTGCTCCTGTATTGGGTCCATATATATTTAGTATTGTTAGCTGTTCTTTTTGTATCGATCCTTTTGCCATTACGTAATGACCTTCTTTGTCCCTTTTGACTTTTGTTGCTTTAAAGTCTATTTTATCAGAGACGAAAATTGCAACTCCTGCTTTTTTTTGTTCTCCAATTGCTTTGTAAATATTCCTCCATCCCTTTATTTTGAGCCTTTGTGTATCCTTGCGTGTGAGGTGGCTTTCCTCGATACAGCATACCAATGTGTTTTGGTTTTTTATCCAATTTGCCAGTCTGTGTCTTTTGATTGGTACATTTAGCCCATTTACGTTTAGGGTTCATATTGTTATGTGTTAATTTGATACTGCCATTTTGATGCCAGCTGGCTGTTTTACTCGTTGGTTCATGTACTTTCTTCATTTTATTGATGCTCTTTAGCATTTGGTGTGCTTTTAGGATGGATGGTACTGGTTGTTTTTTTCTATGTGTAGTCCCTCTTTCAGGAGCTCTTGTAATTCAGGCTTAGTGGTGACAAAATCTCTGAGTACTTACTTGTTCATGAAGGATTTTTTTTTTTCACTTATGAAGCTCAGTTTGGCTGGATATGAAATTCTGGGTTCAATGTTCTTTTCTTTAAGGATTTTTAATATTGGCCCCCACTCTCTTCTGGCTTGCAGAGTCTCTGCTGAGAGATCTTCTGTGAGTCTGATGGGTTTCCCTTTGTGGGTGACCCAACCCTTCTCTCTGGCTGCCCTTAGTATTTTCTCCTTCATTTCATCCCTGGTGAACCTGACGATTATGTGCCTTGGGATTGCTCTTTTTGCAGAATATCTTTGTGGTGTTCTCTGTATTTCCTGGAGTTGAGTATTGACCTGTCTTGCTAGGTTGGGGAAATTTTCCTGGATATTATCCTGAAGAGTATTTGCCAGCTTGGATTCATTCTCTTCATCACATTCTGGTACACCTATCAAACGTAGGTCTGGTCTCTTCACATAGTCCCACATTTCTTGGAGATTTTGTTCATTCCTTTTTGCGCTTTTTTCTTTAATCTTGGTTTCTCATTTTATTTCATTGAATTGATGTTCAACTTCTGATATTCTTTCTTCAGCTTGGTCAATTCGGCTGTTGAAACTTGTGCATGCTTCATGAAGTTCTCGTGTTGTGTTTTTCAGCTCCTTCAATTCATTCATATTCCTCTCTGTGTTGTCCATTCTTGTTATCAATTCCTCGAATGTTTTTTCAAATCTTTTTACAATTTTCTTTGTTTCTTTGCACTGATTTAGAACATGTTCTTTTAGCTCACTGAAGTTTCTCATTATCCACTTTCTGAAGTCTGATTCCGTCATTTCATCACACTCATTCTACATCCAGCTTTGTTCCCTTGCTGGTGAGGAGTTTTGGTCCTTTGTAGAAAATGAGGTGTTTTGGTTTTGGGTGTTTTCCTCCTTTTTGCGCTGGTTTCTTCCCATTTTTATAAATTTATCCGCCTGTCGTCTTAGTAGTTGCTGATTTTTCAATTGGGTCTCTGTGTGGACGCTGAGATTATTGGTGGTGAAGTATTTCTGTTACTTACTTTTCCTTCTAATGGTCTAGCCCCTCTGCTGTAGATGTGCTGATGTCCACTCCAGGCCCTGCTTGTCTGGGGTATACCTGTAGCAGCTGCAGAACAGTGAGGGATAATGCCAGTTTCTTTTTCTGCTGTCTGTGTTCCAGAATGATGCCCACCAAATGTCAGTCTGATTAGTCCTTTTTTCAGGTGACTCTTTGGATATACAGGGGTCAGGGAGCTGCTTGAGGAGATGTTCTGTGCTTTATAGGAGCTTCAGTGCTCAGCTGTGAGCTCTGTTGTTCATTCAGGGTTGTTGGGAGGTTGTTTATGTCTGCTGCAATAGAACTCATAAAACACCACCCTTTTTTTCCCCTCTTAGATGCTCTGTCTCAGGGAGTTGGGGCTTTCTATATGAGTATTTGTTGCACTGTCCTGCCTCACTAGGAGGCAGTCTATTCACTATTTGCCTGCCGGGGCTCTGCCCTGCTTGTGCGGGTTCACCCTGTTATTGCTGGGCCCCATTTTGCTGTGGAGCGCTCCCCCTTCCTGGCCGAGTCTCCCTGTTATGGCAGGTTGCCTCAGCAACAGCAGGCTGCATCAGCCCTGGGCGGTACTTCAGTTGGGGCGGTAGTGGTGGACGCCCCTCCCTCACTGGGCTGCACCATCCTAGATGCTGGCAGCAAAACTCTCAGCCCCAAGCATCTCCAGTCACCGCCCTGCTTGTCCCCATGAGCGTGGGACCCGCCGAGCCCGATCACCCAGCTCCCTGCCTCAGAGTCCATCCTCTCTCTCTCTCTCTCTCTACCTCTCCCCAAGCTGAAAGGTCGACTCTCTCACTGGCGCCCCAGTAGCCTGCCATTAGGGCACTGGGATCTGTGCAATCTCCTGTGCCGCTGCCCACTGCACCAGCTCAGATCACGCTTCCCAGGAAACTCCTGGTCTGGCTCATTGTCCAAGTCCCGTTCAATCAGATGGACATGCCATTCTGCCCTTCCAAATCTCAGATTGCCGGTTTAACAGGGCACCCAGATTAGTGAGTTCCATGCCGGGTCCCACTGCGGTGCCGGCCGAAGCGGCTTTGTGAGCTGGCTGCACTAGCCGGCTGTACTAGCGTCCCGTTTCTTTTCCACACCTGGGACTTTCAATGCTCTGTGGGCAAAAAAGGTCCATTTGTGAATGCGGCTAGGACTCAGCCTCTGCGCCTTCACTGAGAGCTGCAATCCTGAGTTGCCTCTATGACGCCATCTTCTCTGAAAGTTTTATAATTTTGCCTTTCATTAGTTCTGAAAAATTCTTCTAGCCATTTTGTCATTCTGTCTTTTATATTCTTTCTCATCTATTAAATGTATGTTAGACCTTTTTTTATCCTCTACATCTATAATCTCTGACTAGATTTTTCATCTCTTTGTCTCTGCTGTTTGCTGATTAATTTTCCGTCTTTTTCAGTTAACTCATGCTCTCTTTGGCTATGTGTAATATGTTATTAAGCCCATTCATTTGGTGTATAAATTCGACTGTTAGAATTCTTAGTTTTGAAAGTTCTAATTTGTTCATTTTTAAATCTGTTTGGTTATTTGCATGGAGTCTTACACTTTACTCACATTTTTAGGCTCTTTAATTTCTTCAAGCAAGTTATGCATAGTTAACTTGTAAGTTTTACTGGATAATTCCAATATTTGGATGTTATGTTTGGAAATACAAGTACTTGGAAATGTGGGGGGCAAGATCAGATTCCAGTGTTCATAGTTTTTGCTAATTCTCACCCACAGCACCTTGTTGTCTTGTATCTTTTAACTTTTTCTTTTCTTTTTAAAAAATGTGAGGTTAGTAATCTTGTTTTGTGGAAAAGGCAGCTGAGCCTGAGAGAGTGTAAATGGTTTGCCAAAGCCACATAGCCAGCAAGTGGCAGCGTAAGAATGCCAGTCAAAATCTGTCTGACTCTGAAGTCTGTGTACTTTTCTCTATCCTGTGAAGCCTTTAAGACCCGTGGCTGATGAACTCTTCTATTAACTCATCCCATATGTGATTACTGAGAGCCAAGCATTGTTTTCAGTGCTGGGATACAAAAATAAACAATGCACATCTTCTTTCACAGTATGCACAGTCTAGTGGGAGCATATGGACAATTGACAGTGAGGCATGGCAGTGCTCTTATGCAGGTAGAAACAGTTCTCTGGGAGCCCAAAGTTTTCTGAAGCCATTGGCAATGCCCAGGGTACCATTTCATGCTTCACTGACATGCCAGCCACTTTTGTACTGTCACATGGCATGTGTTACAGGACTCCTTATTCATATTTTCTTCTGAATGGATCATTCCCCCTGGAGTTACGAAAAGAGGCTGCATGTGGACCCATGGGAGGGCATTTCAGGTAGAAGAAATAACATATGCAAAAGCATGCAAAGGCATTCTCTCTAAATCGATATAAACAGAGCCTTAGAAATCATCTACTAAAACCCTCCTATATGATGCATAAATACACATTATGTTATAGAAAATTTACTGTCTAATTTATAGAATGAATGTTTTCTGAATGTCTCCATTGTCAACTGTGTTCAGGCACTATCAGAGTAAAAGCATGATCTTAATGTTAATGAGAGACCTTTGGAGGGAAGCTTTTTCATACCTCTTGCCACTCAGTTTCCTGGCAGAACACAGAGGTCAGAAGAGATCACTAGGTGGCAGCATAAGACAGTAAAAAGAGGCTAGAGGGCTTAGGTTCTGGACTTGGGCTTTCTGCTGTTAATTGTGTTATCTTGGACAAGTCACTTGGATAATATTTGCCTCTCTTTCTCCATCTGTATAATAAGGGTATTATACAACACATGCCCTAAGATCACATTCAGGATCATGGTTTTCCAAGGTGCATTTAACAGAAGTCCAAACGATGAAGTATCTCCCCAAGACCCTGCACTGAATGTGTTAGAAATTGACTCCAGCTGTCTGGACCTCCAGGCTCTTGCCCTTCCTTCAATGACAGAGCACTGAAGGGAGGGCAAGAGCCTAGAGGTCCAGACAGCTGGACAATAGATGGCAGTGTCTCCTCTTTCCACCTCTACCAGAGAAAGAGCTGGTGGGCAGGACCCCAGGAAGGCTACTATATCCATAAGATGAAAATCTGGTCCTCCCAAGAGGCTGGCTACATTCATCCCACTAATGGGTCTCGGGGGTGCCACTGTGGCTGTCGGTGTGACCTGAAGGAGGCTCCTCCTCATCTAGGCTTCCTGGGCTTTCTCATGCACAGAAAAGGGGCTTTAAAGGTAGACTCTTAGCTTCAAGTGGCCGTGGGAGAGATGCTGTGATTTGTTTAGGGTCAGTAGCAGCCAGGGTAGCTTAATCCCTTATGGGGGCTCTTAGGAGCCCAGGCACCTTCCTTCCTCCCTTTCAGTTCTTTGTGATGCTCTGCTGAACCTAATTGTCTAACTAGTTGCATTCTGCAGAAAATCCCCAAAGAATTTCTTTTTTTCTCCCAGTCACACCCACTCACTGTGTGAATGCATTTGTTTTTAACTCCTAGTAATCCTGGCCTCTGGGAAGGATGACAGAGCCTGTAAGGAAGAAGCTGTGAGCTGGTATCACAGATATTGAGCTTCACTTGCCCATCTAACCACCAGAAACTTGGGAATTTTTTTTTAATGGGAAAGAGTTGTCAGCTGAGAAAATAGAAAAATCACGTGTGAAGTATGACGGAGGCAGATGGTGTGATGGAGGTGTGCCTTTCTGAAAAGGCTGGGTGGCCTGAGGCCTGTAGTGTCTGGTTGCTCTCTTCCCTGAACTGTCCAGATGAGGACATCCAGCGTTCAGTCCAAGGTAATAAGATGAATCAATGCCTCTGGAGTTCTGCTCTAACTAGCCCTAAATAGACCAGCCCTATTATACTTTGGGTCTTGGGGTGAAAGAGCAGAACATACACTCCCCTGTGGCCCTTGGGTAAATGGAACTTTTTACCCAGGATGAGAGAGCCTGTGCATACTGGGGGTCAGGGCATGACATGATGAGAATGCAGAATAGAGGGAAGGCAGAGCACATAGGGACAAGACACTGAAGTGGACTTGGGACTGGAAATTCCACCCTTCAGGGTTCCTCTTTCATTCACTCTGACACAGAGATTACATGGTCAGGTCAGCGTGATTTGTAATGGGAACAGGCTTCTGCCAGATATGTCCTTCTTTCCTACCATGAACCATCTCTTGTCTCCTTTGAGTACCAATTTATTTATTTGGAACAAAGTGCTTCCTTTTCCAGGGTTCTCTTTGTAATTGCAGTTGCCTTTGAGGGGCAGGCATGAGCAGAGAAGATTCTCTTGTGTGAATTTGCTGATTAGAGGCTCTCCTTCCAAACAAAAGGCCAGGAAACAGGATATCACTGTATCCTGGTGGGAATAGAAGCCACTAGGAGCCGGGAATGAGGCTAGAATGGGGCAAGGCTGGACTGCCCACCAGGAGGGGGAAGGACTGAAGTCAAAGCTCAGCTGTCTCCCTGGGTGGCCTAAAGTTGTCTCAGATCTTCCAGGACAAGTGCTAGGTCCTGAAATTCCTGCTCCTTCCCTCTCTCTCTCCTTTACTTCCTTCTCACCTTCTTTTCCTCCTCCTTTAGTGCATATTAAATGCCTACTACAGGTTGAGTATCTGTTATCCGAAATACTTGGGAACAAAAGTGTTTTGAGTTTCATATTTTTTCAGATTTAAGAATATTTGCATATACATAATGAGATATTTTGGGGATGGGACCCAATTCTAAACACAAAATTCATTTATGTTTCAGATACACTTTATGCACATGGCCTGAAGGTAAATTTATACAATATTTTAAATACTTTTGTGCATGAAACGAAGTTTGTGCATGTGAGTGGTGTCATTGTTGACACTCGAAAGGTTATGGATTTTGGAGCATTTCAGGTTAGGGATGCACAATCTCTAATGCAAGGTATCATGTTAGGCTTTGAGATAAGACCCAGGGCTTTGATTAAAGAGTCTTACAGACCAGCAGAAGAAACTAATAGAACAACCTTGTCTAATAAGCCTTTTCCCAGTGCCATGGTAGAAGTATAGAGCATGGGGTAGCAAGTGGCTCACGAATATGAATACAAGAGGGAATGATCACAGAGGCTTCCTGAAGAAAGTGCTGCTATAGCCGGGGCCTCAATGCGGGTGAACGATCAGGACATGGACTCGGTGACATTGTGGTGGGGTGAATGATAAGAGAACATTCCAAGCAGAAACAGAGCAGGAGCAAAAGTGCCGAGATGTGGAACAGTGCCATATTTGAAAATGGCAGGAGCCAAAAGGCAGGAATAGGGCCATGAGAAGGGTTGAGGCTGGGAGTGCTTTGTGAGCCAGGACTTCTACTTCCTGGGAAGTTGCTAGGAGATACAGGCAACTTACTAACGTAATCAGATGCTCATGTTTAATTTCTGAGGGCACTCAGGAGGCAGGGCAGAGGATAGGATGGACTGGGGAGAGGCGGGAAAGCTGCTTAAGAGACCATTACAGTAGGTGCTTGAACTCGGGGTGTAGTGGGCAAAGAATCGTGAAGGGGTATTTTTATTCTCACATAATTATGCCACTTACAGTGATAAATCATGTGACAATTTGAAGTTTGAAAAAGCGTTCTACCTTTTACTTTTATTGATTTATTCTTTTGAGACAGAGTCTCGCTCTGTGGCCAAGATGGAACGTAGTGTCATGATCTCAGCTCACTGCAACCTCCGCCTCCCGGGTTCAAGCGATTCTCATGCTTCAGCCTCCCAAGTTGCTGGGACTATAGGCGCCCACCACCACACCCAGCTAATTTTTGTATTTTTAGTAGAGAAGGGATTTCACCGTCTCTACTAAAACCATTGGCCAGGTTGGTCTCCAACCCCCAACCTCAGGTGATTCACCTGCCTCGGCCTCCCAAAGTGTTAGGATTACAGGCATGAGCAACCACACCCAGCCCTGACTCACTTTTGAAAATGAGATGATTGTCAGCTTGTGTTCATTAATATGAATTTGCAATTGAGGCACTTCCCTGTGACATCCTACAAAGAAGCAGTGTGAGGGAGAAGACACTCAATGAAACCCTACTCCCTCCTGAGACATGCAGCAGATCCAAGCTTGGCTCTGGAGCTGGTCCCAGCTCACTTTGGGCTCTTGTCATGATGGCATGGGCTCTAACATGCAGGGTAGGCTCTGTGGGATCCTCTGATGACCCAGCCAGAGGGACTGGCCTTGAAGTTCCAGAGCTGGCACATCATAAAAAGCCTGATGTTTGTTGCCATGGAATCTCCTGGGGGAGTATGAGAAGAATTCATAAAAAGTTAGAAAGGCTACATAAACATCAATGACATAAAGGAAAACACAAGTTCAGAGATGGGAAAGACTAGTTCCAAAGGAGGGGGTTATATTAGAATGTGGCTCAGAAATCTGTCTGTACAAATACAGGTTTCTGGGATCTACCTCTAGGGAGCCTGGACTGTGTGATCTTCTGTGCTTAGTGCACTTTCTGGAACATAGACATGCTCAGTAAATGAATTAAGAATGAACACATCTCCAAGGTCCATCCCAACTCAGTGATTCTGTGTTTCCTGGCTTGGGGAGGCAGGACGGAGGTGTTGCTGGAAGAATCTTTGAGGCAAGAAGAAGAGCAGAATCACAGGACCAAGTAACTGGACAGAACAGTTTGGCACCTTTTTGCCAAATGGCTATTTTGCATAAATGCCAGGTGCAGAGTAGGGGCGGGTGAGTAGGCTGGTTTAGACTTTCCCCCTTCCTTTAATCATCAGCTTTTATTGGAGGAAGGTGAGCTAGCTGAAACAGGCAGATGGAAATTGCTGTTGTTGTTGTTGTTGTTGTTGTTTTCTGAGAAAACAAAAGAAGTGTGAGAAACAAAGTGCTTAGCTAGCTCAAAAAACAGACAAGCATGAAGGCAGAGGAGGGGCCCTGGGTTAGGACTTGAGACTGGAGCACCCCTCATCCCCCATTGGCCCACCTGTGGCATGTTGATGCACTGTCTGGGTCCTCTGGGTCTATCGCCTAGTGATGGCAAGCATGCCAGAAACCCCAGGGAATCCCAAGACTCCAATGTGGGCCCGTGTGTGAGAGAATCTTAACGACCTCAGGCTACCTGTGAGCCCAGCATCTCCAGTACCCTCTCTTGATTCCCACAATTGCTGTTTCCATAGACTGAGGCTCTCCCAGAACAGTTTCCCCGATGCCTTCTAGAGCCTGTTCCACTCTCTCCGGGCTCTCATGGAGAAAGTGTTCCTGCGCTTATTACTGCCTTCTCCTCCCTTGCATTGTGTGGAACCATTTACAGTTATCTGCTATAATATCTTTTGCTTTTAAACAATGGTATTGTTGATGCTGAAAGCAGTACACATTGATACAAAAAGTTTGGAATAAATAAGATTCACTGTTTAGTTCTGGCTGTTTAGAAGGCTTCTGTTAGCTGTGATGGTCACAAAAAGGAGAACTGAAAAGAGCTTCAGCTGGGGGCATGATGGATCATGCCCATGATCCTAATACTGGGAGGCCAAGGCAAGAGGATTGCTTGAGCTCAGGAGTTCGAGAAAGCCTGGGCAACATTGCAAGATCCCATCTCTACCAAAAGTAAAAATAAAAATTATTGGCTAGGCTTGGGAGTGTGTACCTGTAGTCCCAGCTACTTGGGAGGCTGAGGTGAGAGGATTGATTGAGGCTGGGAGGTAGAGGCTGCAGTCTGGGTGACAGGGCAAGACACCATTTCTAGAAACAAGAGCCTCATTGGCTTTCTCTGACACCCTTTTATCTTATCTCCTGTCCCCTCCAGAGGCTTCACCCAGCCGTTCTCCAGTGCCCAGGTCTTGGACTACACAAGAAGCATCCCCTATGCTCTGGACTTCTGTGAATAAACTCTTTTTTACATAGGAGATTGTAGATTTAGATACACAGCTCAGGACTATTAAGGAGATTCCTGTTTTGTTGGCTTAGAAATAACAATGTAATGAAAGCTCGCTTTATTAAAGAAAAATCATCTTGCCACTGTGAATATTGGAGAGCACATCTACTTCCTCCTGCCTCTGGGGGATGCCTTGCTTAAATTACGTGTTATTATAAGGCATTGTGTGCCTCTTGAGGAACCTGCTTAAAGACAGCCAACAGGCTGGGTGCAGTGGCTCAAGCCTGTAATCCCAGCACTTTGGGGGGCCGAGGCGGGTGGATCATGAGGTCAAAAGATCGAGACCATCCTGGTTCACATGGCGAAACCCCGTCTCTACTAAAAATACAAAAAATTAGTTGGGCATGGTGGTGTGTGACTGTAATCCCAGCTACTCAGGAGGCTGAGGCAGGAGAATTTCCTGAACCCAGGAGGTGGAGGTTGCGGTGAGCTGAGATCATGCCATTGCACTCCAGCCTGGGTAACAAGAAAGAAACTCTGTCTCAAAAAAAAAAAAAAAAACAATCAGCAAGTTTATAAACTTGTATTACCGATGGGTATCTGAGAGTGGAGTACAGGTGTGCAGAGATGTAGAAGCCACCAGTCCTCGGGGTCACTTGGCCACCTGGGGCTGCTAAACTCCTGGGATGCATGCACATGTGTACACACACACACACACACACACACACACACACATCCCTTTGCTCTGTCAGCTAATTTCTGAGTTCATGGTCTTTTCCTGTTCACAGGAAATGAGCAAAGATTGGTCTCTCCACTTTGCAAATAAGGAAAATGAACCCTAGCAGACAACTTTAGTATATGCAAAGCACTGGTTTAAGCCCTTTACACATATGAACTCCCTTAATCCTCTGAACATTTTGAGATTGCACTAATATTATCCCCACATTACATGAGGATAGGCTAATAACTTGCCCAGGTACAAACAATGAGTAGCGGAGACAGGAAACAAAATGGAAGAGTAGTCCATACCCATGAGCATTATTTTATCACATCGCTGCACATGGGGTCTTCCTGCAGTACTGCTTTGCATATGTAACTCTCAGCTGTACAAATTGTCAGTGGTCCGCTGTTGCCCACAGGATAAAGACCAAGTATCTTAGTCTTTCAGTGCTTTCCATGCCTGCAATCAACCCCTTTTTCTGCTAACCCAGCATGAGCAGTGAAGAGCCCTGGAGTGTGCCTGGATGGTGCTGTCTCACTGAGAAAGCATGCTCTCTGCCTGTCCTCTCAGTTCAAGCCCAGCAAAGCCTCCCCCATTCAGGAAAGCATCCCTTCTTCCACCATCCTTCTCGGCTGACTGTATTCACAGTGATCTTTTCCTTCTTTGTTGGTACTCACTGTTCATGCCCTTCGTTTCATATTTAGTTTGGGTTATATTCTGTTAATGTGCCTTTCATTTATCTGTCCAGTCTCCCTACGGCATCCTCAATGTCAGCCTGTTATTGAAGATGCTTATTTTCATCCTGCAAACCTATTTGATGAGAAATTGAGACTCAGTGAGATTTGCAATTGCAATATTTGCTCAGATATCATTTTCCATTCAATAGTGAAATCCTAAATATAGTGCATTAGTGAATTAACATGGTCTGCGACCATGCCCCATGCTCTATGCAACCCTCTCTCCCTCAGACTACCTCCCCATTCCAGGAGGTCAAGATTGACTGTCCTAAACAGTCCTCATCATTACTGCTCTGTGCAGGACTTAGCTGTGGTGGATGGTATTAAGTGTTGCACCCAGTTGTTTTTTCAATGTGGTCAAATTTTAATAGAAGTGGGTGTGGCACCAGCTGTGTCTCAGCCTTCGATAAACAACCTTCCATTCCACAGGGGAGGTCTGAAAGAAGAAGAACCCCTGGTTTGGCTTCAAAGACCAGAACTTCAATTCAATATGCAGTCTGTTGTTGCTAAACTTCAGTCATTTGAGTGCCAGCTTCACAATTTTTGCCATGTCTACATAGTCCTCACACTCTGCTTTATTACTTTTTTATAGAGACATGGTCTCTATCTGTTGTTCAGGCCGGGGTGCAGTGGCATGATCATAGCTCAGTATAACTTGAAAATCCTGGCCTCAGGTGATCATCCCACCTCAGCCTCTCAAAGCACTAAAATTACAGGAGTGAGATGCCATGTCCGGTCTTATTTTTCTAAATTAAATTTTAATCTCATCCTAAATAATAACAACCACTGTGTTACAGGTTCAATGTGCTTGTTACAGTTTTTCAAATGGATATTACAGAAAATGCATACCCAATATATGTTTTTTTTTAAGACAGAGTCTCACTCTGTCACCAGGCACTATGGTGGAGTGCAGTGGCACAATCTTGGCTCACTGCAACCTCTGCCTCCTGGGTTCAAACAATTCTCCTGCCTCAGCCTCCCAAATAGCTGGAACAACAGGTGTGCACCACCATGCCCAGCTAATTTTTTGTATTTTTTAGTAGAGACGGGGTTACACCATGTTGGCCTGGATAGTCTCAATCTCTTGACCTCATGATCCACCCACCTCAGCTTCCCAAAGTGCTGGGATTACAGACATGAGCCACTACACCCAGCCAACTCTTTTTTCTTTAAATTTTTAAGACAAAATCTTGCTCTGTCACCAGGCTGGAGTGCAGTGGTGCAATCTCGGCTCACTGCAATCTCTACCTCCTGGGTTCAAGCAAGTCTTCCTACCAAAGCCTCCCAAGTAGCTGGGACTAAAGGTGTGTGTCATTATGCCCAGCTAATTTTTGTATTTGTAGTAGAGACCAGCTTTCACTATGTTGGTCAGGATGTTCTCAATTTCTTCTGCCCACCTCGGCTTCTCAAAGCTGGGATTACAGGCTTGAGACACTGCACCCAGCCAGGTAACTGTTTATCTGTGTACTGCACACATTATGTCACCTTCCTCTGTGGTGTGCTTTCCACCCTCTGGGACACACTTCTCTAGTATTCTGATTTTCTTCTCCTCACCCTTCCTAAGTGGGAAGTCTCTTCTGATTTGGTCACTGGTGTCCAGGCTAGGCGCCTGTGTTCTGGTAGTTTCCACCAAGACACCTTCAGAGCCACACTCAGGGTGAAAAAGACTTCCAGGAAAGGCAATGGGCATTTTATTTTCTAAAGAGCAAGAGCAGTTCAGTTGTTGCTCCTTACCATATCCAGGGTCTCTAGTTAAGATTTTATTGGAAAAAAAAGGCCATACTGATTTTTTTTAAAGCATGAAAAGCATAGGCCAAGCACATCCAGGATGAACACTTTGGGAATGATCATTTGTTTGGATAATCATACATTCACACATTCATTGAGTGCATATTGGAGCCTCCCTTGGCTCTTTTTAGCTTAGGGGTCAGGAGAGCTGGCTTTAAGCATAGTGTGTTCATTGTAATGAAATAAAAATGTGCAGCTTGTGATGATGCCATGCCAAGCACTGTTCCTATTTTTCTTCCACTTGATCCAGCTTGAAGGTAAACTTTCAGGTCAAGTCCAGAAGCTGCCTTCCAATATCAAGCACTCCAGAATGACCCAAGCCCTTCATGAAGTAGGGAAGTGATGTTCAGCTTTTTTTTCTTTTTTTGAGACAGAGTATTGCTGTTGTTACCCAGGCTGGAGTGCAATGGCGTGATCTCGGCTCATCGCAACCTCCGCCTCCTGGGTTCAGGCAATTCTCCTGCCTCAGCCTCCCAAGTAGCTGGGATTACAGGCACATGCCACCATGCCCAGCTAATTTTTTGTATTTTTAGTAGAGATGGGGTTTCACCATGTTGACCAGGATGGTCTCAATCTCTTGACCTCGTGATCCACCCACATCGGCTTCCCAAAGTGCTGGGATTACAGGCTTGAGCCACCGCGCCCAGCCGGTCAGCTTCTTTTCCCTAGGAGACAATGAGGAGAGGAGGATAGCCAGGGTAGCTTTGAACAGGCAGGTCTGGCCAGTTTATCACAACAGGTATCATAACATGATGACAGCGCTCTATCCACCTCACCATGCCCTATCTCCACATGATTTTTAAAAATGTTTTTATTTTAATTTTTGTGGATACATAGTAGGTGCGCATATTTATGGGGTACATGAGATGTTTTGATATAGACATGCAATGTGTAATAATCACATCATGGACAATAGGGTATCCACCCCCTCAAGTATTTATCCTTTGTGTTACCTACAATAAGATACAATTAAATTACTATTGATTATAGTCACCCTGTCGTGCTATCAAACATGAGGTCTTACTCAGTCTGCGTTTTTTGTACCCATTAACCATCCCCACCTCTTTCCCTCCACTACTACCCTTCCCAGCCTCTGATAATCATCCTTTTAATCCCTATCTCCATTAATCCAACTGTTTTGACTTGTTAGATCCCACAAATAAGTGAGAACATGTGATGTTCCTCTTTCTACGCCTAGCTTATTTTACTTAGCATAATGATCTCCAGTTCTAACCATATTGTTTCAAATGACAGGATCTTATTCTTTTTTATGATTGAAGAGGTATTCCATTGTTTTTAAATATCACATTTTCTTTATTCATTCATCTGTTCATGGACACTTAGGTTGCTTCTAAATTGTAGCTATTGTGACCTCTCTCCTGATTAGTCAATCAACCAATCAGTGCATGAGGGCAGGGAAATCAAGACAGTCGTTCAAATCAATAATGTAGTCATACACAAAATGGAAGCTTAAGTTGCACTGAGGAAGATTTGTATGATATAACAGGAAGGACTTCCCTGTGTTTGGGTGGGAAGATATTGCAGTAATAATAATAATGATCACTACTTACAGAATACTCCACAGAGATTGACTCATTTACATCACAAAAGCCTTATGAGGTGCCCCATTTTTGTTCCCATGGTAGTGATGAAATAATTGAGGTTTAGAGAAAGAGTCAATGTGACCTGATGAAAGCCTACAGCAAGTAAGTAGTAGAGCAGGGACTCAAACCCAGAGCCCAGGTACTTGTTGACTCTGCTGCTCTGGAATCTGCTTTTCTTGCCAAGAACTTTAAGAATAGCATTATGTCCAGATTTGGGTTAGGCTCATTCTTGATAGGGGTTTGGGCCGGGGCTAAAAGAAATGACCCCTGTGGACATTTTCTTGCCAAAGTCTTTTGTAATGTATCCAATTTCTCCTTCTATAGAACACCAGGGTTACTTCACTCCCCATTGTGGACACTAAGGGGAAGAAGAATATGGTAAGCTTCCCACACATTAGCAACCAAGTCCTGCTGAAGTCATCCCTGCTGTATCAGGTGAGTTTAGGAGGATGGGACCCTGAGCAGGTGTGTGAAAGACCTGGTTTTAGTCCAAAATCAGATTTATGAAGGCCCAGGATGGTGGGGACATCCAACTCTTCATCACAGTATCCGCTGAAGGGTTGGATATTAGCACAGTATCCGCTGAAGAGTTGGGTTCTAGGGGAGAAGGTTAGAGGTGAATCAGAGGCTCCTGGCTGATGCACCTGCGCCTTCACATGTCCCCAGGCACACACGCAGACATTTGATTTCTTAGAGCTTACCTCGCTGTGCGAGGTGGTTTTTTGCTGCATCGAGAGGAACTCACATAGCAAGTAGAGCCCCCAGGAATTCAAGTGCCCCGCTCATCTACACTCTGAGCAAGGGCAGGTCTTGCTGCTCACTCCACTTGGTGTGTGGCTGCAGCCTAATCTCTCACCCTTTGTGAGTAATAATATACCTTGGACAAACACAATGGCTTCAGATTGAGCAAAGGATCTCTTTTCCATGCCTTAAGTTATGTTTTCTCTAATTAAGTACCCAATTTATAAGAAATATTAGCTTACCTCTTGCATCAGCATGACCTGGATGTGGGACATGGAGTCAAAGGAGATTACTCTGGGGCTTTAAAATTTAATGAGTGTTAAGAAGTTTCAGACTTGCACAGGGGAGTGCAGTGGTTTGGGACCTGTAGCCCCTGTACTTTGGCCAATTTCTCCCATTTGGAATGGGAAAATTTATCCATTGTCTGTATTCTCATGGTATCTTGGAAGTAACTAACTTGCTTTTAATTTTGCAAGTTCACAAGCAGAAGGGATTTGCCTTGTCTCAGATGAGACTTCGGACTTGTACTTTTGGGTTAATGTGGAATGAGTTAAGACTTTGGGGGACTTTTGGGTTAATTGTGGAGTGAGTTAATGGTGGAGTGACTTTGGGGAACTGTTGAGAAAGTGTGATTCTTTTTGAAATTTGAAAAGGACGTGAGATTTTGGAAGGGTAGGGATGGAATGATTTGTGATTGGTTCTCTGTCCCCACCCAAATCTCATCTCAATTGTAATCCCCATAATCCCTACATGTTCAAAGAAGGACCTGGTAGGAGGGGATTGGAACATGGAGACAGTTCCCCCTATGCTGTTCTTGTGTTAGTGAGTTCTCACAAGATCTGAGGTTTTATAAACAAGGGGCTCTTCCCCACTTTGCTTGCTCTCCCCTGCTGCCATGTAAGACATGACTGCTTCCCCTTCTGCTATGATTGTGAATTTCCTGAGGCCTCCCTAGACATGCCGAATCAATTAAACCTTTTTCCTTTATAAATGACCCAATCTCCAGTATTTTTTTTTAATTTTGGGCCAGGGTCTTCCTGGGCTGGAGTGCAGGGGTGCAATCACACCTCACTGCAACCTCGAACTGCTGGGCTCAAGCAATTCTCCAACCTAAGCCACCCAAAGTATTGGGATTACACATGTAAGGCACTGCACGCAGCCTCACATTTAAAGGGGTTTTAATAATGAGTTCAGGGCCAACTGCAGAGGCTCATCCCTGTAATCCCCACACTTTAGGAGACTGAGGCAGGAGGATCCCTTGAGCCCAGGAGTTCAAGATCAGCCTGGACAACACAGCAAAACCCCATCTCTACAAAAAATACAAAAAAGTAGCCAGGCATGATGATGCACTCCTGTAGTCCCAGCACTTGAGAGGCTGAGGTGGGAATAATTTGAGGCCAGGAGCTGCAGGTGGCAGTGAGCTGAGATTGCACCACTGCACTCCAGTCTGTGACATATCAAGATTCCATAAAAAAAAACCAAACCACAATGAGTTCATTTCTCCTGATATAAAGCAAATTTTGAGTGCAAAAATTTATTTTGATTTTTAAAAAGTAAGTAGTTGAAGAATGCGTATTCTTTAAAAGAGCACTGTACATGCAGAGGCCTGGGACTTATCATCACTCTGACAGCTAAACTGCCTCATCAACATCGTCCCTGCAAAGTTTCTGTAGAAGTTGATTCATCAATTAAAGGTCAGATATGTGCATATACAGCTTGAAGAAACTGCCAGCAGTTCATTGCTAATTACCAGGACAAACATTTGTATTTCAAAGTTGACCAACAGGATGACAATTTCTCAAAGCTCTAAAAATATTTTGTCCTACTAAACGCTAGCCTAGGGTATGACTGTTAAACCATCCATGGTTACTAACAATCAAAGGTAACACTGCTTAGAGCAACAAATGCCACAGGCAGTGGTCTCAATAAATCCCTCTTTGTCTTTCACTATAAAAGCTGGTCTGGTCCCAACTCAGTATCAAGAATATTATTCCAGACAGCCCAGAACTATCAATTCAGAAGTTTCTTTAGCAAATAAGTGCTTCGGATATGCTTGCAGGGGCTCCTGAATTGGAGTTTTCTGCATCATCTCCATAAAAATACTGTTTCACCTCTAAAGTCACTGAAGAATTGAAGCAGACCCTTTGGGAAGTTTCCCAAAGGAGTGGGAGTGGCTCCAAAAATTACCTGCCTTTTAGCACCAGGCCACTAATCCAGAGGATCCACTTCATGGTGGGAGACTCACTCAAAGCCTGCTATGAACCTAACCCCCAAAATGGTGATGAAAAAGGCTAGAGGAAAACCCTAAACAATTGATTATGCCTTGTATCTTTGTCTAGAAACCCAATCAACTAACAGAAAAGCCTATTTGAAATTTTAAAAAGTAGATGCTACTCATTAGGGCTGTCATAGATGTAGGAAAACTATTAACTCCAGTGGATGCCACGTTTCTTTCCCTGTATTAAAAAATTCCTCATATTTAATAATTTTGATTAATTTAGATCAGTTTTGATTTAACAGACAGCATGAATCAAACTTAGTTCAAACCTTAATGATGTTGTAATATTTACTAACAGCCAATTCTCAATATAAAAGATTTATGAATATCCTAATATTTCTACTTTAAAAACTTGCTTTACAAAAAAATCAAAGAAATGCTCTTTTGAAGAACAAAGTTTCAGGGCTTGGAGGAAAGAGAAAGTGACCATTACAAATTCTTCATAGAACCACCAGGAATCTTTAATCCATTTAAATACAAATATAGAAGATCAGATTCTGATCTGACATTATTTTTGCATTTTTAGATACACTTTTCACTCACAAATCCAAGGTTGAAATGGCATTAAAAATATCTACAGGAAAGGACTGGCATGAAATACAATATTATGATAATAGTTATTGCATTAAAGTGGTTACTTTTCTGTATTCTTCACATGTCCCACTATATGGCTATATAATTTTTATAATAAGGTTATAAAGGTTATTATAGCATTGCATTCAAGGTTATAAAGCATTGTTGACTTTATAAAAGAATTCTTAAAACAAATATGCAGAAAGAAAGCATTCAACTATGATAGAGAAGCCGCCAGGTGGAAAGGCTCACAAGGTCCTGGGAGGAGCTCCAGGGGGAAGCTCATTGTTGGCCTTTCCAGCAGCACTCTCCCTGGACACCAGAAGCAGTGGGAGCCCCTTCCCTGTGGCACCACGGACTCCCACCAAGGCACGTGTGATGGACAATGTACTTCTACACATTTATTAGCCTTGGGTATACGGAGAGTCTCAGGGAACTTCTGAAATGCATACTTGATTCCTTTTTACATCGAGGAAAGTAAGATTCACACAAAAATACCAATATGACCAATGAATGGTGGCCTCACTGGCAAAAGCAGCTGTTGAAGGTAACCACATTGCCTCCCTAGCTTTCTTTAAACCGTGGGATTAGGGAAAAATTAAGTAACATTTCTTTTTCAAATTCATTTCATACACTCAACTATGTTCATTTAAAAAACAGCAACTATATGCACAAGACTAAACAGAAATCATTCACACTGACAGCTCACAAAGGGGGCTCTCTGTACCCTTTCAGGAGGGTTTGGGGCAATAAAGCCAAAATCTGTATTTAAAATAGCTGTGTCTCATAAGATAAATTGTTAACTTACTTATTAAAGGTCCTAGTGGACATTTAAACCTAGTAATTTATATCTAGAGAGAGAAAACATAAATGCTTACTGTATAGTTATATAAAAATAGAAATCTAGGGACTGCTCTCGCAAGATTGCGTCAAAGAAGCGACTCAGGATTGCAGATCTCAGTAAAGGCACAGATGGTGAGTCCTAGCCGCATTCTCAGATGAACCTTTTTTGCCCACAGAGCGTTGAAAGTCCCAGGTGTGGGAAAGACACGGGACATTAGAACAGCGGGCTAGTGCAGCTGGCTCAGGCGCCACTTCAGCTGGCGCCGCAGTGGGATCCAGCACAGAACTCACTGGTCTGGGTGCCCTGCTAAACCAGCAATCTGAGATTTGGAAGGGCAGATTGGCATGTCCATCTGATTGAACGGGACTTGGACAATGAACCAGACCAGGAGATTCCTGGGAAGCGTTATCTGAGCTGGTGCTGTGGGCAGTGGCACAGGAGATCACACGGATACCAGTGCCCTATCAGCAGGCTACTGGGGTGCCAGTGAGAGAGTCAAACATTCAGCTTGCTAAGAGGAATAGAGAGAGAGAGACGACGGACTCTGAGGCAGGGAGCTGGGTGATCAGGCTCAGTGGGTCCCACCCTCATGGGGACAAGCAGGGTGGAGACTGGAGGCGCTTGGGGCTGAGAGTTTTCCTGCCAGCATCTAGGATGGTGCAGCCTGGTGAGGGAGGGGCGTCCACAATTACTGACGCAATCCACCCCTAATGAAGTACCACCCAGGGCTGACGCAGCCTGCTGTTGCCGAGGCAACCTGCCATAACAGAGAGACTCTGCCAAAAGTGGGGAGCGCTCCACAGCAGAAAGGAGCCCAGCAGCAACAGAGTGGACCCGCGCTAGCAGGTCAGAGCCCCGGCAGGCAAATAGTGAATAGACTGCCGCCTAGTGGGGCAGGACAGTGCAACAGATACTCATGAAGAAAGCCACAACTCCCTGAGACAGAGTATCTAAGGGGGGGAAAAAAGGGTGGGGTTTTATGAGTTCTATTGCAGAAGACATAAACAACCTCCCAACAACACTGAATGAACAGCGGAGCTCACAGCTCAACACTGCAGCTCCTATAAAGCACAGAACATCTCCTCAAGCAGCTCCCTGACCCCTGTATGCTGAGAGTTTCCCCCTCCAAAAAAAAAAACTAAACATACTGATATTTGGTGGGCAACATTCTGGAACAAAGACAGAAAAAGAAGAAACTGATATCATCCCTCACTGTTCTGCAGCAGCTACAGGTATACCCTAGACAAGCAGGCCCTGGATTGGATGTCAGCACTCATACAGAAGAGGGGCTAGACAATCAGAAGAAAAAACAAGTAAGAGAAATACTTCATCATCAACAATCTGGGAGTACACACAGAGACCCAATTGAAAAATCAGCAACTAATAAGATGACAGATGGATAAATCCATAAAGATGGGAAGAAACAAGCACAAAAAGAAAGAAAACACACAAAACCAAAACACCTCACCCCCAAAAAAGGACCAAAACTCCTCACCAGCAAGGGAACAAAGCTGGACGGAGAATGAGTGTGAGGAAATTATGGAATAAGACTTCAGAAAGTGGACAATGAGAAACTTCAGTGAGCTAAAAGAACATGTTCTAAACCAGTGCAAAGAAACCAAAAACTTTGAAAAAAGATTTGAAAAAAGATTCGAAGAATTGACAACAAGAATGGACAACGTAGAGAGGAATATGAATGAATTGAAGGAGCTGAAAAACACAACACCAGAACTTTGCGAAGCATGCACAAGTTTGAACAGCCGAATTGACCAAGCAAAAGAAAAAATATCAGAAGTTGAAGATCAACTCAATGAAATAAAACGAGAAACCAAGATTAAAGAAAAAAGCACAAAAAGGAAAGAACAAAATCTCCAAGAAATGTGGGACTGTGTGAAGAGACCCAACCAACATTTGATAGGTGTACCAGAATGCGATGAAGAGAATGAATCCAAGCTAAAAAACACTCTTCAGGATACGATCCAGGAAAATTTCCCCAACCTAGCGAGACACATTAATACTCAACTCCAGGAAATACAGAGAACACAACAAAGATACTCCCAAAAAGAGCAACGCCAAAGCACATAATCGTCAGACTCACCAGGGTTGAAATGAAGAAGAAAATACTAAGGGCAGCCAGAGAGAAAGGTCGGTTCACTCACAAACGGAAGCCGATCAGACTCACAGCACATCTCTCGGCAGAGACTCTACAAGCCAGAAGAGAGTGGGGGCCAATATTCAACATCCTTAAAGAAAAGAACTTTCGAGGAGGCAAGATGGCATCATAGAGGTGACTCAGGATTGCAGCTCTCGGTGAAGGCGCAGAGGGTGAATCCTAGCCGCATTCTCGGATGTTCCTTTTATGCCCACAGAGCGTTGAAAGTCCCAGGTGTGAAAGAGACACGGGACGCTAGCAGCCGGCTAACGCAACCGGCTCCTGCCGCCTCTTCACCTGGCGCCGCAGCGGGACCCGGCGCGGAAATCACTGGTCTGGGTGCCCTGTTAAACCGGCAATCTGAGATTTGGAAGGGCAGATTGGCATGTCCATCTGATTGAACGGGACTTGGACAATGAGCCAGACCAGGAGTTTCCTGGGAAGCCTGATCTGAGCCGGGGTAGTGGGCAGTGGCACGGGAGATCCCACGGATCCCAGTGCCCTATCGGCAGGCTCCTGGGGCACCAGTGAGAGAGTCGACCTTTCAGCTTGGGGAGAGGAAGAGAGAGAGAGAGAGGACGGACTCTGAGGCAGGGAGCTGGGTGATCGGGCTCGGCGGGTCCCACGCTCACGGGGACAAGCAGGGCGGCGACTGGAGGCGCTTGGGACTGAGAGTATTGTTGCCGGCATTTAGGACGGTGCAGCCCAGTCAGGGAGGGGCGTCCACCATTGCTGACGAAGTGCACCCCCACATAAGTACCGCCCAAAACTGACGCAGCCTGCCGTTGCCGAGGCAACCTGCCATAACAGAGAGAGTCCGCCAGGCAGCAACGGGGCGAACCCGCGTTAGCAGGTCAGAGCCCCGGCAGGCAAATAGTGAATAGACTGCCACCTAGTGGGGCAGGACAGTGCAAGAGATACTCATAAAGAAAACCCCAACTCCCTGAGACAGAGCATCTAAGGGTGAAAAAAAAAAAGAGTGGTGTTTTATGAGTTCTATTGCAGCAGACATAACCTCCCAACAACCCTGAATGAACAACGGAGCTCACAGCTCGGCACTGGAGCTCCTATAAAGCACAGACTGTCTCCCCTAGCAGCTCCCTGACCCCTGTATATCCAAGGAGTCACCCCAGAAAAGAACTAATCAGACTGACATTTGGCTGGCATCATTCTGAAGCAAGCGCAGCAGAGGAAGAAACTGGTATCATCCCTCACTGTTCTGCAGCTGCTGCAGGTATACCCCAGAGAAGCAGGGCCTGGAGTGGACCTCAGCACTCATACAGCAGAGAGGATAGATCATTAAGGGAAAACTAAGTAACAGAAATACTTCATCATCAACAATTTCAGTGTCCACACAGAGACCCAACGGAAAAATCAGCCACTACTAAGACGACAGGCGGATAAATCCATAAAGATGGGATGAAACCAGCGAAAAAAGGAGGAAAGCAGGCCAAAACACCTCACCTCCAAGAAAGGACCAAAACTCCTCACCAGGAAGGGAACAAAGCTGGACGGAGAATGAATGTGATGAAATGACGGAATCAGACTTCAGAAAGTGGATAATGAGAAACTTCAGTGAGCTAAAGGAACATGTTCTAAACCAGTGCAAAGAAACTAAGAACCTTGAAAAAAGATTTGAAAAAAGATTCGAGGAATTGATAACGAGAATGGACAACTTAGAGAGGAATATGAATGAATTGAAGGAGCTGAAAAACACAACACGAGAACTTCGTGAAGCATGCACAAGTTTCAACAGCCAAATTGACAAAGCAGAAAAAGGAATATCAGAAGTTGAAGATCAACTCAATGAAATAAAACGAGAAACCAAGATTAAAGAAAAAAGCACAAAAAGGAATGAACAAAATCTCCAAGAAATGTGGGACTATGTGAAGAGACCCAACCTACGTTTGATAGGTGTACCAGAATGTGACGAAGAGAATGAATCCAAGCTGGAAAGCACTCTTCAGGATATGATCCAGGAAAATTTCCCCAACCTAGCAAGACAGGTCAATACTCAACTCCAGGAAATACAGAGAACACCACAAAGATACTCTGCAAGAAGAGCAACCCCAAGGCACATAATCGTCAGATTCACCAGGGTTGAAACGAAGGAGAAAATACTAAGGGCAGAGAGAGAGAAAGGTCAGGTCACCCACAAAGGGAAGCCCATCAGACTCACAGCAGATCTCTCGGCAGAGACTCTACAAGCCAGAAGAGAGTGGGGGCCAATATTCAACATCCTTAAAGAAAAGAGGTTTCAACCCAGAATTTCATATCCAGCCAAACTGAGCTTCATAAGTGAAGGAAAAATAAAATCCTTCATGAACAAGCAAGTACTCAGAGATTTTGTCACCACTAGGCCTGCTTTACAAGAGCTCCTGAAAGAGGCACTACACATAGAAAGAAACAACCAGTTCCAGCCATCCTAAAAGCATACCAAATGCTAAATAGCATCAACAAAATGAAGAATGTACATGAACCAACGGGAAAAACAGCCAGCTAGCATCAAAATGGCAGTATCAAATTCACACATAACAATATTAACCCTGAATGTAAATGGGCTAAATGCACCAATCAAAAGACACCGACTGGCAAATTGGATAAAAAAACAAAACCCATCGGTGTGCTGTATCCAGGAAACACACCTCACATGCAAAGATACACAAAGGCTCAAAATAAAGGGTTGGAGGAAGATTTACCAAGCAAATGGAGAGCAAAAAAAAGCAGGAGTTGCAATTCTCATCTCTGATAAAATAGACTTTAAAGTAACAAAGATCAAAAGGGACAAAGAAGGTCATTACATAATGGTAAAAGGATCGATACAACAAGAAGAGATAACGATTCTAAATATATATGGACCCAATGTAGCAGCACCCAGATATATAAGGCAAGTTCTTAATGACTTACAAAGGGACTTAGACTCCCACACAATAATAGTGGGAGACTTTAACACTCCACTGTCAATAGCAGACAGATCAACCAGACAGAAAATTAACAAGGATATCCAGGACTTGAACTCAGACCTGGAACAAGCAAACCTGATAGACATTTACAGAACTCTCCACCCCAAATCCACAGAACATACATTCTTCTCAGCACCACATAACACCTATTCCAAAATTGACCACATAATTGGAAGTAAAGCACTCCTCAGCAAATGCAAAACAACTGAAATCATAAAAGTCTCTCAGACCATAGTGCAATCAAGTTGGAACTCAGAATTCAGAAAATAACTCAGAACCGCACAGCTTCATGGAAACTGAACAATTGGCTCTTGAATGTTGATTGGATAAACAATGAAATGAAGGCAGAAATAAAGAAGTTCTTTGAAACCAATGAGAAAGAAGACACAACGTACCAGAATCTCTGGGACACATTTAAAGCAGTGTGTAGAGGAAAATATATAGCAATAAGTGCCCACATGAGAAGAGTGGAGAGAACCAAAATTGACACCCTATCGTCAAAATTGAAAGAACTAGAGGAGCAAGATCAAAAAAGCTCAAAACCTAGCCGAAGACAAGAAATAACTAAGATCAGAGCAGAACTGAAGGAGATAGAGACAAGAAAAACCCTTCAAAAAATCAATAAATCTAAGAGCTGATTTTTCGAAAAGATCAGCAAAATAGACAGACCACTAGCCAGACTGATAAAAAGAAGAAGAGAGAGAACAACCAAATAGATGTAATGAAAAACGATAAAGGGGAAATCACCACAGATTCCACAGAAATTCAAACCATCATCAGAGAATACTACAAACGACTCTATGCACATAAACCGGTAAATCAGGAAGAAATGGATAAATTCCTGGACGCCTGTGTCCTCCCAAGCCTAAACCAGGAGGAAGCCGAAACTATGAATAGACCAATAACAAAATCTGAAGTTGAGGCAGCAATTAAGAGCCTACCACACAAAAAAAGCCCAGGTCCAGATGGGTTCACAGCCGAATTCTACCAGACACACAAAGAGGATCTGGTACCATTCCTTCTGAAACTATTCCAAATAATCCAAAAAGAGGGAACCCTTCCCAAATCATTTTATGGGACCAACATCATCCTGATACCAAAACCTGGCAGAGACTCAACAAGAAAAGAAAACTTCAGGCCAATATCCATGATGAACTTAGATGCAAAAATCTTCAATAAAATACTGGCAAACCGATTGCAACAGCACATTAAAAAACTTATCCATCATGATCAAGTAGGATTCATCCCGGGGATGCAAGGCTGGTTCAACATACGCAAGTCTATAAATGTAATTCACCTCATAAACAGAAGCTAAAACAAAAAACACATGATTATCTCAATTGATGCAGAGAAGGCATTTGACAAAATTCAACAGCCCTTTATGCTAAAAACCCTCAATAAACTTGGTATTGATGGAACATATTTCAAAGTAATAAAAGCTATTTATGACAAACCAACAGCCAATATCATACTTAATGGCCAAAAAATGGAAGCATTCCCTTTGAAATCTGGCACTAGACAAGGATGCCCTCTCTCACCACTTCTATTCAACATAGTACTGGAAGTTCTAGCCAGAGCAATAAGGCAAGAAAAAGAAATAAAGGGTATTCAAATAGGAAAGCTGGAAGCCAAATTGTCTCTATTTGCAGACGACATGAGAGTATACCTAGAAAACCCCATCACCTCAGCCCAAAAGCTCCTGCAACTGATAAGCAACTTCAGCAGTCTCAGGATATAAAATCAATGTTCAAAAATCACAAGCATTCCTATACACCAATAACAGACTTAAAGAGAACCAAATCAAGAACGAACTGCCATTCACAATTGCTACAAAGAAAATAAAATACCTAGGAATACAACTCACTAGGAATGTAAGGGACCTCTTTAAGGAAAACTACAAACAACTGCTCAACGAAATAAGAGAGGACACAAACAGATGGAGAAACATTCCATGTTTGTGGTTAGGAAGAATCAATATCGTGAAAATGGCTATACTGCCCAAAGTAATTTACACAATCAATGCTATCCCCATCAAACTACCATTGAATTTCTTCACAGAACTGGAAAAAAACACCATGAATTTCATATGGAACCAAAAAAGAGCCCGCATAAACTTGCTTTCTCATGTTTATAAAAATTCTGACTTAAAAATAAAATTATGAACTGTCATTGATGTATTTTGTATGTATTGGCTCATGTCCTGCCTGTTTAATTGGGCTCAGTTGATTTCAGTTTGTTTCCTATGACGTTTCCATCCCACAGCTGTCAACCCAAAGAAAGAATTAATATCAATAATCCAGTGATCAGATTTAATCTGTAAGATTAGTCATAATTTAAGCTACAAAGACATATATGGAAAAGAAAACCCTTGTTAATTTTATTTTCTCAAGAGATAGTATAAGATGGATATTCATATATATGTGTAAAATCATACATTCTCATGTGTTTTATTGTATTACTTGTGTTTTAGAAAACAATATAAACCATTGTATTAAAATAAACTCTCATCTCCCAAAAAAAAAAAAAATAGAAAAGAACTTTCAACCCAGAATTACATATCCAGCCAAACTGAGCTTCATAAGTGAAGGAAAAATAAAATCCTTCGTGAACAAGCAAGTACTCAGAGATTTTGTCACCACTAGGCCTGCTTTACAAGAGCTCCTGAAAGAGGCACTACACATAGAAAGAAACAACCAGTACCAGCCATCCTAAAAGCACACCAAATGCAAAAGACCATCAACAAAATGAAGAATGTACATGAACCAACGAGCAAAACAGCCAGCTAGCATCAAAATGGCAGTATCAAATTCACACATAACAATATTGATCCTAAATATAAATGGGCTAAATGCACCAATCAAAAAACACAGACTGGCAAATTGGATAAGAAACCAAAACCCATCGGTGTGCCGTATCCAGGAAGAACACCTCACATGCAAACATACCGAAAGGCACAAAATAACTGGATGGAGGAAGATTTACCAAGCAAATGGAAAGCAAAAAAAAAGAAGGAGTTGAAATTTTCTTATCTGATAAAATAGATTTTAAAGCAAAAATGATCAAAAGAGACAAAGAAGGTCATTATATAATGGTAAAAGGATTGATACAACAAGAAGAGCTAACGATTCTAAATATATATGAACCCAATATAAGAGCACCCAGATATATAAGGCAAGTTCTAAATGACTTACAAAGAGACTTAGAATCCCATACAATAATAGTGGGAGACTTTAACACTCCACTGTCAATAGCAGACAGATCAACCAGATAGAAAATTAACAAAAATATCCAGGACTTGAACTCAGACCTGAAACAAGCAAACTTGACAGAAATTTACAGAACTCTCCACCCTACTTCCAAAGAATATACATTCTTCTCAGCACCACATCACACCTGCTACAAAATTGACCACATAATTGGAAGTAAAGCTCTCCTCAGCAAATGCAAAACAACTGAAATCATAACAAGCAGTCTCTCAGACCATAGTGCAATCAAGTTGGAACTCAGAATTCAGAAAATAACTCAGAACCTCACAGCTTCATGGAAACTGAACAACTGGCTCTTGAATGTTGATTGGATAAACAATGAAATGAAGGCAGAAATAAAGAAGTTCTTTGAAACCAATGAGAATGAAAACACAACGTACCAGAATTTCTGGGACACATTTAAAGCAGTCTGTAGAGGAAAATATATAGCAATAAGTGCCCATATGAGAAGAGTGGAGAGATCCAAAATTGACACCCTATCGTCAAAATTGAAAGAGCTAGAGGAGCAAGATCAAAAAAGCTCAAAACCTAGCCAAAGACAAGAAAAACTAAGATCAGAGCAGAAGCGAAAGAGATAGAGACAAGTAAAACCCTTCAAAAAATCAACAAATCTAAGAGCTGATTTTTTGAAAAGATCAACAAAATAGACAGACCACTAGCCAGACTGATAAAAAAGAAAAGAGAGAACAACCAAATAGATGCAATAAAAAACGATAATGGGGAAATCACCACAGATTCCACAGAAATTCAGACAATCATCAGAGAATACTACAAACATCTCTATGCAAATAAACTCCTAAACAATGAAGAAATGGATAAATTCCTGGATGCCTGTGTCCTCCCAAGCCTAAACCACGAGGAAGCCAAAACTATGAATAGACCAATAACAAGGTCTGAATTTGAGGCAGCAATTAAGAGCCTACCACAGAAAAAAAGCCCAGATCCAGATGGCTTCACAGATGCATTCTACCAGACACACAAAGAGGATCTGGTACCATTCCTTCTGAAACTATTCCAAATAATCCAAAAAGAGGGAACCCTTTCCAAATCATTTTATGAGACCAACATCTTCCTGATACCAAAACCTGACAGAGACTCAATAAGAAAAGAAAACTTCAGACCAATATCCATGACGAACATAGATGCAAAAATCTTCAATAAAATACTGGCAAACCGATTGCAACAGCACATTAAAAAAAGTATCCATCATGAACAAGTAGGATTCATCCTGGAATGCAAGGCTGGTTCAACATACACTAGTCTATAAATGTAATTCACCACATAAACAGAAGAAAAACAAAAACCACATGATTATCTCAATTGATGCAGAGAAGGCATTTGACAAAATTCAACAGCCCTTTATCCTAAAAACACTCAATAAACTTGGTATTGATGGAACATATCTCAAAGCAACAAAAACTATTTACGACAAACCAACAGCCAATATCATATTTAATGGGCAAAAACTGGAAGCATTCCCTTTGAAATCTGGCACTAGACAAGGATGCCCTCTCTCACCACTCCTATTCAACATCGTACTGGAAGTTCTAGCCAGAGCAATCAGGCAAGAAAAAGAAATAAAGGGTATTCAAATAGCCAAGGTGGAAGCCAAATTGTCTCTATTTGCAGACGACATGATAGTATACCTAGAAGACCCCATAACCTCAGCCCAAAAACTCCTGAAACTGATAAGCAACTTCAGCAAAGTCTCAAAATATAAAATCAATGTTCAAAAATCACAAGCATCCATGTGTGTACCTATGCAACTATCTTGCACGTTCTGCACATGTACCCCAAAACCTATAATGCAATAAAAATTAAAAAAAAAATAAGAGAAAAAAAATCACAATCATTCCTATACACCAATAACAGACTTAAGGAGAACCAAATCAAGAAAGAACTGCCATTCACAATAGCTACAAGAAAATAAAATACCTAGGAATAAAACTCAAAAGGAATGTAAGGGACCTCTTTAAGAAAAGCTACAAACCACTGCTCAATGAAATAGAGGACACAAACAGATGGAGAAATATTCCATGTCCATGGTTAAAAAGAATCAATATCGTGAAAATGGCTATACTGCCCAAAGTAATTTACACAATCAATGCTATCCCCATCAAAGTACCATTGAATTTCTTCACAGAACTGGAAAAAATCACCATGAATTTCATATGGAACCAAAAGAGAGCCCGTATATCCAAGTCAATTCTAAGCAAAAAGAACACAGCAGAAGGCATCACACTACCAGACTTCAAACTATACTACAAGGCTACAGTAATCAAAACAGCACAGTACTAGTACCAAAACAGAGATATATACCAATGGAACAGAACAGAATCAGCGGAGGCAAAACAACATATCTACAACCATATTATCTTTGATAAACCAGACAAAAACAAGCAATGGGGAAAGGATTCTCTATTTAATAAATGGTGTTGGGAAAACTGCCTAGCCATGTGCAGAAAGCAGAAACTGGACGCCTTCCTGACTCCTTACATGAAAATTAACTCCCAATGGATTAAAGACTTAAACGTAAGACCTGACACCATAGAAACCCTAGAAGAAAATCTAGGCAAAACCATTCAGGACATAGGAGTAGGCAAGGACTTCATGAACAAAACACCAAAAGCATTGGCAACAAAAGACAAAATAGACAAATGGGACCTAATCAAACTCCACAGCTTCTGCATGGCACAGGAAACAGTCACTAGAGTGAATCAGCAACCATCAGATTGGGAAAAAATCTTTGCAGTTTACACATCTGACAAAGGGCTGATATCCAGAATTTACAAAGAACTCAAACAGATTTACAGGAAAAAAACAAACAAGCCCATTCTAAAATGGGTAAAGGATATGAACAGACACTTTACAAAAGAAGACATACATGAGGCCAACAAACATATGAAAAAGTGGTCATCATCCCTGGTCATTAGAGAGATGCAAATCAAAACCACATTGAGATACCATCTCATGCCAGTTAGAATGGCGATCATTAAAAAATCTGGATACAGCAGATGCTGGAGAGGATGTGGAGAAATAGAAACACTCTTACACTGTTTGTGGGAGTGTAAATTAGTTCAACCATTGTGGAAGACAGTGTGGTGATTCCTCAGGGACCTAGAAATAGAAATTCCATTTGACCCAGCAATCCCATTACTGGATATATAACCAAAGGACTATAAAGCGTTCTAGTATAAGGACACATGTGCACGAATGTTCATTGCAGCACTGTTTACAATAGCAAAGAACTGGAACCAACTCAAATGCCCAAAAATGATAGACTTGACTGGGAAAATGTGGCACATATACACCATGGAATATTATGCAGCAATCAAAAATGATGAGTTTGTGTCCTTTGTAGGGACATGGATGAATCTGGACAACATAATTCTCAGTAAACTGATACAAGAACATAAAAAGAAATACCGCGTATACTCACTCATAGGTGGGTGAGAAAAATGAGAACACATGGACACAGAGAGGCGGTCTACTATACACTGGGGTCTATTGGGGGGAATGGGGGAGGGACAGTGGTGGGGTCTGGGGAGGGATAGCCTGGGGATGAATGTCAAGTGTGGGTGAAGTGGAGGAAGGCAGCAAAACACACTGCCATGTGTGTACCTATGCAACTATCTTGCACGTTCTGCACATGTACCCCAAAATTTATAATGCAATAAAAATAAAAATAAAAAATAGAAATCTATCAATAAAGTCCAATCCTCAGGAAACCACACAATTTGTTCCCAAAGGCTGTATATATATCAAGGATTTGTGACTTCCTTCCTTGATCTTTAAACAACATCCTCTCCATGTCGGGGGTATCGAGAGGTTGGGCATTAACCTAATGCCACAGGGTCCACCGGCGGGGGTCACAGCTGCTGGTTCGTGAAGAATGATTTATTCTCCCTGCAGACAGGATTGACACAGAGTGGACAGCTCAGTGTCAGCTGCTTCGAGCACAGCTCGTTTGATTCTATGTGTGAATGCACCAAGTCACCCAGGGCCTGGAAGACAGACAAGAGGCAAGGAGGCATCAGTGACACAGGGTCTGCTTATCTGCCATGCCCCGCTCCTCCATATGCCCAGGTCAGTGCTCTGGCTTGAGGTTTCTTTTCATCTGAGTGGTGAGCATTTTGGATCCAATTCTACAATATCTTCTTTTCCTGAGAATCCTCAGCTTAGAGAAGTTAAAACAGAGATTTCAGGAAATGAAATCCTCTTACCCCGCCCTCTAGATCTTTTCTCTGGAAAGCAGGTTTGAAATTAGACATAGTTATAGGTGGGTGGAAATAAAAACATTGGGGCTATCTGAAGGAAGACTGAGCAGATAAGGATAAAATTTGATTTTATTTTTCTAATTAATTGGAATTGCAAATGTTCTAATATGTGAGAAAAACCAATATTCTGCAAGAGTTTCTCAGAGGATTACTCTCTGGTATGTTCTACTAAAATGGTTGGAATACTGTAGACACCTTAGAGAACAATTGATTTCCATTAAGAGACTCTGCTCTTCCGATGTTTTCAACTCCACACTGAATCAAATGAGAAAATAGAAAAAACACAGACATATTTTATTTTCCTTTTTTTCAAAGAAACTGCTACAAAAAAATACACTTAGACACACACACACAATTCAAAGTCTGACTTCAAGTGTTCACAGATTTGCTAATGAGTGAAAAGCATCATGGGGCAGGGCTGTACGTTGATGCTGTTATCATAAATTATTCCTCAATTCCTTCCCCTTCCTGTTACCTTCCCACAGATGATTTGTTTTTGAATCTTTTTTGTGGCTACACTTGATGAAATTCTCAGTTTAAATATGCTTACCATTCTTTTTTTATTCTATTTTATAATGCATAATTTTACAGACTCTCCCTAAGTACAATGTTGCTTTAAATATAGACCATTTCATACTTGTTTTGATCCCAAGTGCAAAAATGAAGTAAATTAACTTATTGACTATAAAGTGTATATTGGACCCAATTCAGAGTTGGGTTTTAAAATATATTCCTTTTTTTTTTGAGATGGAGTCTTGTTCTGTTGCCCAGGCTGGAGTGCAGTGGTACTAACTCTGCTCCTGGGTTCAAGGGATTGTCCCGCCTCAGCTTCCTGAGTAGCTGAGATTACAGGCACCCACAACCATGCCCAGCTAATTTTTGTATTTTTGGTAGAGGCAGGGTTTCACCATGTTGACCAGGCTGGTCTTGAACTCCTGACCTCAAATGAACCGCCCACCTCAGCCTTCCAAAGTGCTGGGATTACAGGTTTGAGCTACCAAGTCTGGCCTAAAATATATTCTTATTGAGGCAAAGCTAGAGGAAAACATGGGAGGATTGTTTCACTACCATTCCTATTTTCAGTTCCAAAAATATTCACTACCTAATAACTGAAATTGGTCTAATAATGATTTACTCAGACAGGATTCTTCTGTTTCCCTTTTCTTCTGGTAACTTTTCAGTACTTGATCATTTGTTTGTGTATTTATTTATTTATTAAGAAGGAGTCTGTATCTGTTGCTCAGGCTGGAGTGCAATGGCACAATCTCAGCTCACCACAGCCTCCACATCCCAGATTCAAGTGATTCTCCTTCCTCAGCCTCCCAAGTAGCTGGTATTACAGGTACATGCCACCATGTTCAGCTAAATTTTGTATTTTAGTAGAGAGGGGGTTTCACCATGTTGGCCAGGCTGGTTTCAAACTCCTGACCTCAGGTGATCCACCTGCCTCGGCCTCCTGAAGTGCTGAGATTACAGGTGTGAGCCACCACTCTGGCCTCAGTTACTTGACCTTTTAGATTAGCATTTATACCAGGAGACTGGCATGAGAAAAACATTTACATCAGGAGACGATATCTCAACTTAAAAGGCTGTATTTTCAAACTTCATAAAAAAGTCAGTTACAAAAGGATAACTAATGTTGGCAAAGAACATTCTCCAACAATGTTGATAGGAGAGTCAGCGATACATTGAATAAAAATATATATAGCAACACTGAAATTCCACGTGCACCTGTATTCCCAGCTACTCAGGTAGCTAAGGAGAGAGGATCACCTGAGCCCAGGATTTTGAGGCTTCAGGGAGCTATGACTGTGCCACTGAACTCCGGCCTGGTTGACAGAGCCAGATTTCATCTCTAAACAAATTTATAAAATCACAAAAAAGTTAAAATAAAAAAATTGTTTTCCAAACATATTGGTATTAAACTATATTTTTACTGATGTTTAGTAAGTTCACAATTATCCAAGCTCACAGTGAGCTACAGAAGCATCTTTAATGAAATCCATAGACAATGCTGCAACCACTTCTTAGCCAATTACAGTCTGCCTGCAAATCCTTTATCAGAACCGCTGACAAAAACTGAGGTGCTCCCTAGCTTCAATCATGTCTGATTGATTTCCAGCATGGAAATTCAAAATCCATGGGGGCCAGGTGTTGGCTCAAGTTCTACCCCCACCCACTCTCTGCCCTGCCCTGCACCTGCTACCCAGTTTCAGAGAGGGTGAAGTCTCCTGCAGGCTGGGCCTCCATCTATCATACATGGGGTGACCAGGGCCAGAAACTCTGGCAGAGAGAAAGGAAAGGGTTTCTTGGATACCAATGCTTCCATTCTCCCCATAAAAATAAAGCTATATATTGGACACAGTGAGTTTTAAGCCAGCTCTCAGAAGCCAGGACATAGATTAAAAAAATGGGTTTTCTCCACCCTGAATGACAATTCACATCCATATCATATTACTAGACACCAAAGATTTTTTTTTTCTCACTCTGTTGCCAGGCTGGAGTGTAGTGGCACAATCTCAGCTCATTGCAACCTCAGCTTCCTTGGTTCAAGTGATTCTCCTGTCTCAGCCTCCCCAGAGTAGCTGGGACTACAAGGGCAAACCACCTTGCCCAGCTAATTTTTGTATTTTTAGTAGAGATGGGGTTTCACCATGTTGACCAAGATGGTCTCTATCTCTTGACCTCGTGAACCACCTGCCTTGGCCTCCCAAAGTGCTGGGATAACAGATGTGAGCCACCGTGCCCAGCCAAAGATGGTATTTGTTATTTCAATAATCAGATTGATCACAACCCGGCAGCAAACAGTTAAGTGAGTGCATAAAGGGGGTCAAGGAAATCACAACGCACATTGCTTCCACATTTATTTCATGCTCTTCTCTTAAATTACAATGACTTCTGTATGTCTTGACACTCAACAAGAAACCATGTAATAGCCCTAAGTAAAGGTCACTATTAGGCAAGGTAAAGAAATTATAAAAGAATAAACCATTATGTTTTTGGAATTAGTGAAAAGTACAATTCTTTTTCCTTTTTTTTTTTTTTTTTTTAATTTTTATTGCATTATAGGTTTGGGGGTACATGTGCAGAACGAGCAAGATAGTTGCATAGGTACACACATGGCAGTGTGCTTTGCTGCTTTCCACCCCTTCACCCACACTTGGTAGTCATCCCCAGGCTACGCCCCCAGCCCCCTGCTGCTGTCCCTCCCCCATTCCCCCCAACAGTCCCCAGTGTATAGTAGACCGCCTCTCTGTGTCCATGTGTTCTCATTTTTCTCACCCACCTATGAGTGAGTATATGCGGTATTTCTTTTTCTGTTCTTGTGTCAGTTTGCTGAGAATGATGTTCTCCAGATTCATCCATGTCCCTACAAAGGACACAAACTCATCATTTTTGATTGCTGCATAATATTCCATGGTGTATATGTGCCACATTTTCCCAGTCCAGTCTATCATCGTTGGGCATTTGGGTTGGTTTCAGGTCTTTGGTATTGTAAACAGTGCTGCAATGAACATTCGTGTGCATGAGTCCTTATACTAGAATGATTTATAGTCCTTTGGATAGATACCCAGTAATGGGATTGCTGGGTCAAATGGAATTTCTATTTCTAGGTCCCTGAGGAATCACCACACTGCCTTCCACAATGGTTGAACTAATTTACACTCCCACCAACAGTGTAAGAGTGTTCCTATTTCTCCACATCCTCTCCAGCATCTGCTGTCTCCAGATTTTTTAATGATCGCCATTCTAACTGGTGTGAGATGGTATCTCAATGTGGTTTTGATTTGCATCTCTCTAATGACCAATGACGATGAGCACTTTTTAATATGTTTGCTGGACTCATGTATATCTGCTTTCGTAAAGTTTCTGTTCATATCCTTTGCCCATTTTTGAATGGGCTTGTTTGTTTTTTTTCCTGTAAATCTGTTTGAGTTCTTTGTAAATTCTGGATATCAGCCCTTTGTCAGATGCGTAAACTGCAAAGATTTTTTCCCATTCTGATGGTTGCCGATTCACTCTAGTGACTGTTTGTTTTGCCGTGCAGAAGCTGTGGAGTTTGATTAGGTCCCATTTGTCTATTTTGTCTTTTGTTGCCAATGCTTTTGGTGTTTTGTTCATGAAGTCCTTGCCTACTCCTATGTCCTGAATGGTTTTGCCTAGATTTTCTTCTAGGGTTTTTATGGTGTCAGGCCTTACGTTTAAGTCTTTAATCCATCTGGAGTTAATTTTAGTGTAAGGTGTCAGGAAGGGGTCCAGTTTCTGCTTTCTGCACATGGCTAGCCAGTTTTCCCAACACCATTTATTAAATAGGGAATCCTTTCCCCATTGCCGGTTTTTGTCTGGTTTATCAAAGATAATATGGTTGTAGATGTGTTGTGTTGCCTCCGATGCCTCTGTTCTGTTCCATTGGTCTATATCTCTGTTTTGGTACCAGTACCATGCTGTTTTGATTACTGTAGCATTGTAGTATAGTTTGAAGTCTGGTAGCGTGATGCCTCCTGCTGTGTTCTTTTTGCTTAGAATTGACTTGGCTATGCGGGCTCTTTTTTGGTTCCATATGAAATTCATGGTGGTTTTTTCCAGTTCTGTGAAGAAATTCAATGGTAGTTTGATGGGGATAGCATTGATTGTGTAAATTACTTTGGGCAGTATAGCCATTTTCACAATATTGATTCTTCCTAACCACGAACATGGAATGTTTCTCCATCTGTTTGTGTCCTCTCTTATTTCATTGAGCAGTTGTTTGTAGTTTTCCTTAAAGAGGTCCCTTACATTCCTAGTGAGTTGTATTCCTAGGTATTTTATTTTCTTTGTAGCAATTGTGAATGGCAGTTCGTTCTTGATTTGGTTCTCTTTAAGTCTGTTATTGGTGTATAGGAATGCTTGTGATTTTTGAACATTGATTTTATATCCTGAGACTCTGCTGAAGTTGCTTATCAGTTGCAGGAGCTTTTGGGCTAAGGTGATGGGATCTTCTAGGTATACTATCATGTCGTCTGCAAATAGAGACAATTTGGCTTCCACCTTTCCTATTTGAATACACTTTATTTCTTTTTCTTGCCTGATTGCTCTGGCTAGAACTTCCAGTACTATGTTGAATAGAAGTGGTGAGAGAGGGCATCCTTGTCTAGTGCCAGATTTCAAAGGGAATGCTTCCAGTTTTTGCCCATTAAGTATGATATTGGCTGTTGGTTTGTCATAAATAGCTTTTATTACTTTGAGATATGTTCCATCAATACCAAGTTTATTGAGGGTTTTTAGCATAAAGGGCTGTTGAATTTTGTCAAATGCCTTCTCTGCGTCAATTGAGATAATCATGTGGTTTTTGTTTTTGCTTCTGTTTAGGTGGTGAATTACATTTATAGACTTGCGTATGTTGAACCAGCCTTGCATCCCCGGGATGAATCCTACTTGATCATGATGGATAAGTTTTTTAATGTGCTGTTGCAATCGGTTTGCCAGTATTTTATTGAAGATTTTTGCATCTATATTCATCATGGATATTGGCCTGAAGTTTTCTTTTCTTGTTGAGTCTCTGCCAGGTTTTGGTATCAGGATGATGTTGGTCTCATAAAATGATTTGGGAAGGGTTCCCTCTTTTTGGATTATTTGGAATAGTTTCAGAAGGAATGGTACCAGATCCTCTTTGTGTGTCTGGTAGAATTCGGCTGTGAACCCATCTGGACCTGGGCTTTTTTTGTGTGGTAGGCTCTTAATTGCTGCCTCAACTTCCGACCTTGTTATTGGTCTATTCATAGTTTTGGCTTCCTCCTGGTTTAGGCTTGGGAGGACACAGGCTTCCAGGAATTTATCCATTTCTTCCTGATTTACTGGTTTATGTGCATAGAGTTGTTTGCAGTATTCTCTGATGATGGTTTGAATTTCTGTGGAATCTGTAGTGATTTCCCCTTTATCGTTTTTTATTGCATCTATTTGGTTGTTCTCTTTCTTCTTTTTTATCAGTCTGGCTAGTGGTCTATTTTCTTGATCTTTTTGAAAAACCAGCTCTTAGATTTATTGACATTTTGAAGGGTTTTTCTTGTCTCTATCTCCTTCAGTTCTGCTCTGATCTTAGTTATTTCTTGTCTTCGGCTAGGTTTTGAGCTTTTTTGATCTTGCTCCTCTAGCTCTTTCAATTTTGATGATAGGGTGTCAATTTTGGATCTCTCCACTCTTCTCATGTGGGCACTTATTGCTATATATTTTCCTCTACACACTACTTGAAATGTGTCCCAGAGATTCTGGTACGTTGTGTCTTCATTCTCGTTGGTTTCAAAGAACTTCTTTATTTCTGCCTTCATTTCATTGTTTATCCAATCAACATTCAAGAGCCAGTTGTTCAGTTTCCATGAAGCTGTGTGGTTCTGAGTTATTTTCTGAATTCTGAGTTCCAACTTGATTGCACTATGGTCTGAGAGACTGTTTGTTATGATTTCAGTTGTTTTGCATTTGCTGAGGAGTGCTTTACTTCCAATTATGTGGTCAATTTTGGAGTAGGTGTGATGTGGTGCTGAGAAGAATGTATATTCTGTGGATTTGGGGTGGAGAGTTCTGTAAATGTCTATCAGGTTTGCTTGTTCCAGGTCTCAGTTCAAGTCCTGGATATCCTTGTTAAATTTCTGTCTTGTTGATCTGTCTGCTATTTACAGTGGAGTGTTAAAGTCTCCCACTATTATTGTGTGGGAGTCTAAGTCCCTTTGTAAGTCATTCAGAACTTGCCTTATATATCTGGGTGCTCCTACATTGGGTCCATATATATTTAGAATCGTTATCTCTTCTTGTTGTATCGATCCTTTTACCATTATGTAGTGACCTTCTTTGTCCCTTTTGATCTTTGTTACTTTAAAGTCTTTTTTATCAGAGATGAGAATTGCAACTCCTGCTTTTTTTTGCTCTCCATTTGCTTGTTAAATCTTCCTCCATCCCTTTATTTTGAGCCTTTGTGTATCTTTGCATGTGAGGTGGGTTTCCTGGATAGAGCACACCGATGGGTTTTGGTTTTTTATCCAATTTGCCAGTCTGTGTCTTTTGATTGGTGCATTTAGCCCATTTATATTCAGGGTTAATATTGTTGTGTGTGAATTTGATACTGCCATTTTGATGCTAGCTGGCTGTTTTTCCCGTTGGTTCATGTACATTCTTCATTTTGTTGATGGTCTTTAGCATTTTGTATGCTTTTAGGATGGCTGGAACTGGTTGTTTCTTTCTATGTGTAGTGCCTCTTTCAGGAGCTCTTGTAAAGCAGGCCTAGTGGTGACAAAATTTCTGAGTACTTGCTTGTTCGTGAAGGATTTTATTTTTCCTTCACTTATGAAGCTCAGTTTCGCTGGATATGAAATTCTGGGTTGAAAGCTCTTTTCTTTAAGGGTGTTGAATATTGGCCCCCACTCTCTTCTGGCTTGTAGAGTCTCTGCCGAGAGATCTGCTGTGAGTCTGATGGGCTTCCCTTTGTGGGTGACCTGACCTTTCACTCTGGCTGCCCTTAGTATTTTCTCCTTCGTTTCAACCCTGGTGAATCTGACGATTATGTGCCTTGGGTTGCTCTTCTTGCAGAGTATCTTTGTGGTGTTCTCTGTATTTCCTGGAGTTGAGTATTGACCTGTCTTGCTAGGTTGGGGAAATTTTCCTGGATAATATCCTGAAGAGTGTTTTCCAGCTTGGATTCATTCTCTTTGTCACATTCTGGTGCACCTATCAAACGTAGGTTGGGTCTCTTCACATAGTCCCGCATTTCTTGGAGATTTTGTTCATTCCTTTTTGTGCTTTTTTCTTTAATCTTGGTTTCTCTTTTTATTTCATTGAGTTGATCTTCAACTTCTGATATTGTTTCTTCTGCTTGGTCAATTCGGCTGTTGATACTTGTGCATGCTTCGCGAAGTTCTCGTGTTGTGTTTTTCAGCTCCTTCAATTCATTCATATTCCTCTCTAAGTTGTCCATTCTCATTATCAATTCCTCGAATCTTTTTTCAAATCTTTTTTCAAGGTTCTTAGTTTCTTTGCACTGGTTTAGAACATGTTCCTTTAGCTCACTGAAGTTTCTCATTATCCACTTTCTGAAGTCTGATTCCGTCATTTCGTCACATTCATTCTCCATCCAGCTTTGTTCCCTTGCTGGTGAGGAGTTTTGGTCCTTTTTTGGAGGTGAGGTGTTTTGTTTTCGGGTGCTTTCCTCCTTTTTGCGCTGGTTTCTTCCCATCTTTATGGATTTATCCGCCTGTCGTCTTAGTAGTGGCTGATTTTTCAATTGGGTCTCTGTGTGGACACTGAGATTGTTGATGATGAAGTATTTCTGTTACTTAGTTTTCCCTCTAATGATCTATCCTCTCTGCTGTATGAGTGCTGAGGTCCACTCCAGGCCCTGCTTCTCTGGGGTATACCTGCAGCAGCTGCAGAACAGTGAGGGATGATATCAGTTTCTTTTTCTGCTGCCCTTGTTGCAGAATGATGCCAGCCATATATCAGTCTGATTAGTCCTTTTCTGGGGTGAGTCCTTGGATATACAGGTGTCAGGGAGCTGCTTGAGGAGACAGTCTGTGCTTTATAGGAGCTCCAGTGCTGAGCTGTGAGCTCTGTTGTTCATTCAGGGTTGTTGGGAGGTTATGTCTGCTGCAATAGAACTCATAAAACACCACTCTTTTTTTTTTTCACCCTTAGATGCTCTGTCTCAGGAAGTTGGGGCTTTCTTTATGAGTATCTGTTGCACTGTCCTGCCCCACTAGGTGGCAGTCTATTCACTATTTGCCTGCCGGGGCTCTGACCTGCTTAGGCGGGTCCGCCGTGTTGCTGCGTGGCAGACTCTCTCTGTTATGGCAGGTTGCCTCGGCAACGGCAGGCTGCGTCAGTCCTGGGCGGTACTTAAGTGGGGGTGCACTTCGTCAGGAATGGTGGACGCCCCTCCCTGACTGGGCTGCACCGTCCTAAATGCCGGCAACAGAACTCACAGCCCCAAGCGCCTCCAGTCGCTGCCCTGCTTGTCCCCTTGAGCGTGGGACCCTCCGATCCCGACCACCCAGCTCCCTGCCTCAGAGTCCGTCCTCTCTCTCTCTCTCTTCCTCTCTCCAAGCTGAAAGGTCGACTCTCTCACTGGCGCCCCAGGAGCCTGCCGCTAGGGCACTGGGATCCGTGCAATCTCCCGTGCCGCTGCCCAATACCCCGGCTCAGATCATGCTTCCCAGGAAACTCCTGGTCTGGCTCATTGTCCAAGTCCCGTTCAATCAGATGGACATGCCAATCTGCTCTTCCAAATCTCAGATTGCCGGTTTAACAGGGCACCCAGACCAGTGAGTTCCGCGCCGGGTCCCGCTGCGGCGCTGGTCGAAGAGGCGGCGGGAGCCGGTTGCGTTAGCCGGCTGCTAGCGTCCCGTGTCTCTCCCACACCTGGGACTTTCAACGCTCTGTGGGCATAAAAGGAACATCCGAGAATGCAGCTAGGACTCACCCTCTGCGCCTTCACCGAGAGCTGCAATCCTGAGTCACCTCTATGACGCCATCTTGCCTCCCAATCCAATTCTTTTTTCTTAAAAAGTGTAGTTGTTATTACTTTCAAGGAGCCAAGTAACTGAAACTAAATGATGTCAGCCACAGTGATCCCTGGGTCATCTGGTTCAATGAACACACAGGTTTCCTCTCCCACTTCTGACATGGAATTGACTCAATGTGTTGAGATTACTACTCAGATGACATATTGTTCAGAAGAATGAGGACACCATACATGCAAACAAATGTAGTAAACAATATTTCTGAATGATACATTTGATTTTTTCCTTCAATGTAAGCTTCCCTTAAAATAAAAAATGGGATGAAACCCAACCAAAGCTATAAGGTGCAGGACATTTTTGTGGATTATATTTTTTAAAAGTTCTGTGTAACTGAGTTTTATGAATCACATGATAACCTTTATCTGGAGGAAAATTTCACCTTTGAAATGCAAATCATGTCTTAATAGTGGAAAGAATGGAAGCTTTATTCACTTGTCTCAAAACTCAAAATGGGTGTGTTGGTTGTTGTTTAGGCTGTTAGAGAAACAGAAGTTTCCAGAAGCCATTTTCATAAAGCCATAGGACATCTTTGGAAGAGAGGATAGATTCCTTAATCATTTTTCAAGTATGTATTCTTTCTTAATGAAAAAGTATATCCTTAGTCTGTCAATCAGAGAAAACTGTTAGCTTGTGCAACTTCAACCTGGTTAATCAGTATCCTTTTCTTCTCGCAGAAAGAAGGGCATTTAGGGTAAAACCTTAAAGATGACTGAACGTAAGTCTGATGCAGGGAGTTGGGGAAGAATATTGCATGCAGAGGGAACAGTAGGTACAGGGACCCAGAGGTGAAAGAGCATGTTGGATTCCATGTTTAGTTGAACCAAGCTTTCTCAGTAGTGGCAGTATTGACATTTTCAGCCAGATAATTCTTCATTATGGGGGCTGTTGAACAATGTTTGGCAGCATTCCTGGCCTCTAGCCACTAGATGCCATTCATAGCACCCTCCAGTTGTGACAATTGAAAATGTCTCCAGATGGGTTGTCAAATGTCCCCTGGGGGCCAAAATGACTATTACTACTATTGTTTTTGAAAACTAAAATGGTAGAATATTAGCAATTCCATATGATACAGCTTAATAATTTGTGATGTTTAATAAGAGAGTTGGGGGGAGTGGTAAGAGAGGAGTTTAGCAAGCTGCAGGCAAAGACAAGTCAGAAAAGCCTCAAGCTATCTGAAGGGAAGTACATTCCTACCGTGGAAAATACTTGGATAGCAGGGATCATTTGAGCTGTTGAGAAGGCTCATTCTTCAAGAAGCTTTCTGCGAATAGATAATGCCATTATTTTAACTTTGTCACATTTTCTCTGTTGAGATCAGTGTGGCCTTCCTTTCTTCCTCCTTCCTTCCTTTTTCCCTTCTTTCCTTTCTTCCTGTCTCTCTGTCACTCATTCTATCTCCTTTTCTTTTCTTTTTTTTTGGGATGGAGTTTCGCTCTTGTTACCCACGCTGGAGTGCAATGGCCCGATCTCAGCTCACTGCAACCAACACCTCCTGGATTCAGGCAATTCTCCTGCCTCAGCCTCCTGAGTAGCTGGGATTACAGGTGTGCACCACCACGCCCAGCTAATTTTTTGTATTTTTGGTAGAGACGGGGTTTCACCATGTTGACCAGGATGGTCTCGATCTTTTGACCTCGTGATCCACCCACCTTGGCCTCCCAAAGTGCTAGGATTACAGGCGTGAACCACTGCTCCCGGTCCTCTCCTTTTCAACTATTACTTCAACATACATTATAATTTTTTATAGGTCTCAGATGTATCCAAAGAAATTATTAATGGAGTTAAGGATCCTGATGCCAGAGGGAAGACCTTTGCTTTTGTTGGGTAAGTGCTTAGTTTTTGAATTTAAAATTGTGCTATTATAACAAAGGAATCAATATCTAAATTAGTCACTAACAGATTTATTTGTTGCACTTTTACAGTATCAGAATATTGCTTGCATTAAGTCAGAATTTGAGGGAACCTGAAATCCACTTTAATGAATAATTCTTCTGTTACCAAAGTCTGAGAACCACTGCCCAAGACTATTACATATACCTAGTTCAGTGACCCTTAGGGATGGTTTTGTATGACTCCAGTGATGTTTTTAATATATAAAAGAATATTGCTGTAAATTCTAAAACACAAATAGAACACTTTTAGGGAGTCAGTATGGTTATTAAACCACATTAATTTTTATGTATGCCCCCAGAAGCTGAAAATGGGTGCTTTATAGCACAATTACTAGTGCTGTGCAAGATTGATTATTTCTTTTATGCTCTTGGCTAAAATTTGCTCTCAGAAAAAAATGGGTACAGTAAAGCTATGTGATTTAACTGAAACTAGTAAATCATGTCACAGCTAGGCTTAAGGCTTTTTTTACTGAATTATCTAGAAGTCAAACTAAGACTTCATCTGCCAAGTTGAGCGGTACCAGTTCACCTAGTAAGTGGTTCAGAATCTTGTCATTCTGTGAAGCAACCTAATGACGCTTGGCATTCTATGGCAGGTAAGGATCTGGCTCAATATTTAAGGAGTAGCCAAATTCCTAAGAAATATTTGTCTCTAGAGGGAAATAATACTCTTCTCTTTAAGCAAAGAGGCATGGTATATATTCCCAGAATTATGAATCTATGCATTTTTATGTTCCACTATTATTCTTTAGTAAACTGTTTTTTTTTTCCAGTGCAAAAAGCTCTTAGTTTTCCATGTCAACTAGGAGCTGCAAAATATATGTCTTCCTTTCAGTTCCCAGTTTGGCACATTTGCATGCAATCAGTTATATAGTCTAGGTAAGAATCACAAAGAAAATGTATTCAATATAAGTTTCATAAAATACTAAACACAAAAGACATTAGTTCCAATGAAGAGGTACATGGACTAGAATTTCAGGGAATAAATGAACAGAGATGGCTTTGTGAATTTTACTTGCTCCAGCTCTGGATGAGTTCAACGTTTTTCTCTTTACCTTTGCCCAGTCACTACCATCTTGTCTGGGCTCCAGTGAGTTATTCTTCTTTGGCATAGTGATGGAAAAAATAATACTAGACATTGCAGGGTAAATATTTTTTCTTGTGAAATAATAGATATGCATCAACACATTTCTTGTCTCTTCAGCCCCAGGAAAAAACTCCCTGATATTTTGAGGCTAAGGCAGAGGCTTAAGACTGTAATTTTGCTCCTAGGTATTTTGTAGTTACTAATTATATTATCTTGGTCCATTCTATTTGTCACTAACTCATAAAATGCCTCTTGATACACACTCATACACACAACTGTGATAATGAATAAACACATTCAACAAAATCATGATGTATAAGATCAGCATGGAAAAATCAATTTCTATATATTAACAAATGAACAATTTGAAAATAAAATTAAAATAATTTTATTCACAGTACATCAAAAATAACAGAATATTTAATTATCAATTTAATAATTAAATTTATTATACCTAATAAGTAATAAGACATCCCATGTTCATGAATTGGATGAGTCAGTACGATTAAAATAATAATTTCCTTCAAATTATTCAACAAATCTAACTTAATTCTATCAAAATTCCAAAGGACTTCTTTGCAGAAATTGACAAATTGATTTCAAATTTATATGGTAGTAGAAAGACCAATAATAGAAAAAACCATTATTTTTCATAGTTTCAAAACTTAATAGCTATAATTCTCAAGATAGTGTTGTACTGACATAAGAATAGACATGTAGATGAATTAACCAGAATTGATAGTTCAGAAATAACTCTTTATGGACAACTCATTTTTGAAAAAAGGTGCTATGGCATTTCAAAGGGGAAAGGATAGTCTTTTCAACAAATGGTTTTGGAATATCCACATTAAAAAAAGATGAACTGTCACTAGAGTGAATCGACAACCATCAGAATGGGAAAAAATCTTTGCAGTTTACGCATCTGACAAAGGGCTGATATCCAGAATTTACAAAGAACTCAAACAGATTTACAGAAAAAAAACAAACAAGCCCATTCAAAAATGGGCAAAGGATATGAACAGACACTTTACAAAAGAAGACATACATGAGGCCAACAAACATATGAAAAAGTGCTCATCATCATTGGTCATTAGAGAGATGCAAATCAAAACCACATTGAGATATCATCTCACACCAGTTAGAATGGCGATCATTAAAAAATCTGGAGACAGCAGATGCTGGAGAGGATGTGGAGAAATAGGAACACTCTTACACTGTTGGTGGGAGTGTAAATTAGTTCAACCATTGTGGAAGACAGTGTGGCGATTCCTCAGGGACCTAGAAATAGAAATTCCATTTGACCCAGCAATCCCATTACTGGGTATCTATCCAAAAGACTATGAATCGTTCTACTATAAGGACACATGCACACGAATGTTCATTGCAGCACTGTTTACAATAGCAAAGACCTGGAACCAACCCAAATGCCCATCGATGATAGACTGGACTGGGAAAATGTGGCACATATACACCATGGAATATTATGCAGCAATCAGAAATGATGAGTTTGTGTCCTTTGTAGGGACATGGATGAATCTGGAGAACATCATTCTCAGCAAACTGACACAAGAACAGAAAAAGAAATACCGCATATACTCACTCATAGGCGGGTGAGAAAAATGAGAACACATGGACACAGAGAGGCGGTCTACTATACACTGGGGACTGTTGGGGGAAATGGGGGAGGGACAGCGGGGGGGGGCTGGGGGGATAGCCTGGGGATGAATACCAAGTGTGGGTGAGGGGGAGGAAGGCAGCAAAACACACTGCCATGTGTGTACCTATGCAACTATCTTGCACGTTCTGCACATGTACCCCAAAACCTATAATGCAATAAAAATTTAAAAAAAAAAAAAAAAAAAAAAAAAAAAAAAAAAGATGAACTCCTATCTTGCACTGTACATGAAAAAATTAAAATAATTCAGAGAATTCAGTTTAAGAGTTATGAAACCATAAAAATTTTGGAAGAAAAATAGAAAATCTTGTGGACCTTGGCTGCTATAGTGTCAAAATAAAATGGATACATTAGGCTTTCCCAAAATTAAAACTCTAGTGTTTCAAAACACACCATTAAGAAAATGAAAACTCAAGTCATGGGGGGTGGGGGGGTGGGAAATATTTGTTAATTACATATCTGATAAAGGACTATTATTCAGAATATACAAAGAACTACTAGAATTCAGTGAGAAGACAACCTAGTTTTAAATATGAGCAAAAGACATGAATAGGCATATCACCCACAGGAGATATATTTAATGGCTAAAAAGCACATGAAAAGATTCTCCATATTACTGGTGAAAATGCAGATTCACTCAGGTTGGAGTGCAGTGGTGTGATCTCAGCTGAATGAAACCTCCACTTCTCAGGCTGAATTTATTCTCTTGCCTCAGCCTCCCTAGTAGCTAGGACTACAGGTGAGTGCCACCATGCCCAGCTAATTTTTGTATTTTTGGTAAAGATGGGGTTTCACCATGTTGGCCAGGCTAGTCTCAAACTCCTGACCTCAGGTGATCCACCCATCTTGGCCTCCCACAGTGCTGGGGTTACAGGTGTGAGCCACTCCCACCTGGCTAACTCTTGACTTTTTTATTTTTTGAGATGAACTTTTGCTCTTGTTGCCCAGGCTGTAGGGCAATAGCTCAGTCTCAACTCACTGCAACCTCTGCTTCCTGGGTTCAAGCTATTCTTTTGCCTCTGCCTCCAGATTAGCTGAGATTACAGGCATATTCCACAGTTAATTTTATATTTTATTAGAGAGGGAGTTTTTTCATATCGGTCAGGCTAGTCTGGAACGGTCTACCTCAGGTGATTTGTCTGCCTCAGCTTCCCAAAATGTGGGGATTACAGGCATGAGCCACCATGCCCAGCCCAGCTCTTGACTTTTTATAGCTGTTATATTAGTTGAATTTTGAGTAAATAAATGCTAGCTTAAAAGTTGCAGTTCAGGGAATCTTCTGTTTCTGTTATTAAAAAAATTATTTTTGTAAGTCCAATAAGGTTATACTAATGTTTATGTTTTGAAAATATTATCTCTTCCATTTAGTACTATATGTATTAAATAATATTAGCTGGTATGTTTTTCTCACTTTATAATGTGGTTCATATTTCTGTAGAAAGTCTGGCTGTATCTACATTGCCTTAAAGTAATGGATCTACCTATCTTTTTTTTTTCCTTTTGAGCTGGAGTTTTGCTCTTGTCACCCATGCTAGAGTGCAGTGGAGTGATCTTATCTCACTGCAACCTCTGCCTCCTGGGTTTAGGTGAATCTCCTATCTCAGCTTCCCCAGTAGCTAAGATTACAAGCACTCACCACCATAACTGGCTAATTTTTGTATTTTTCATAGAGATGTGGTTTTGCCATGTTGGCCAGCCTGGTCTCCAATTCCTGGCCTCAGGCTATTCACCTGTCTTGACCTCTCAAGTGCTAGGATTACAGAGGTAAGTCAACCTGCCTGACTGTAATGGGATATTTCACTGCAAAGTTTGATGAACAGAATATTAGCATTTTTTGTGTTATTTTTATTTTCCTCACACTATTTTTCTTTGGACTGAATTACAATAACAGAAGTAAAGATCAAATTATAAAAGTTCAAGAGCAATGCCTGGCTCAATGGCTCATGCCTGTAATTCCAGCACTTTGTGAAGCCAAGGTGGGTGGATCACAAGGTCAGGAGATCGAGACCATCTTGGCAAACATGATGAAATTTTGTCTCTACTAAAAGTATAAAAATGAGCTGAGCATGGTGGCGGGCACATGTAGTCCTAGCTACTCAGGAGGCTTAGGCAGGAGAATAACTCAAACCCGGGACATGGAGGTTGCAGAGAGCTGAGACTGTGCCACTAAACTTCAGCCTGGTGACAGAGTGAGACTCCATCTGAAAACTAAAATTTAAAGAGCAATACAGGTTGTGTTTAAATGATCTCCCTTTTTCTTTTTGTCCTTACAGCTCAACCAATAAAATCCAATAGTCTGTTGATGATCCTATACCATTTTCTCCAGTCTCATGTTGAAGATCTTTATGTAGAAGGACTTCCCAAAGGAATGTTTTTTCCTTTGTGAGACAGAGTTTTCACTCTTGTCGTCTCAGCTGGAGTGTAGTAGCATGATCTCGGCTGACTTGAACCTCTGCCTCCTGGGTTCAAGCAGTTCTCCTGCCTAAGTCTCCATACGGGCCAGGCTGGCCTCGAAATCCTGACCTTGTGATACACGTTCCTTGGCCTCCCAAAGTGCTGGGATAACAGGCATGAGCCACTGTGCCCAGCCTATTTTATGTATTTTTTATCTTTCCCTTTTCAATTTATCTGGGTTCAGCTTTGAGTCAGTCATGCCAATGTTAGCTTTTGAAACATGAACACCACCCACACCTGACTGGCTGCAACTTACATTTTCTTTTACAATGTCATGCTACTTTTGCTGAAGAAAATAGTATCCATGTCTTGCTTTTAGGCCTGAGATTTTTAAAGCATATGTGGGAATATGTGATTGTTTTTGTAGATATGCAGAGGAAAATAGCCTTGAATGCAATGCAATATTAAAGGATCCCATTTGAGATTTTTTGTAATATGCTTCAAAGAGCTGTGTGTTGCCAAGTTACCACTTTACTTGTGAGGACACACGCTCTATGAAGCAACTTATGAGGCAATTTGCAATGATTTTTTTTACTCTGTAGAAACCTCAACTGAAGATTTAGTTGTGCTCAAGCAATCAGATTGTCTTAATTTTTTTCTGAGAGGGAGTCTTGCTCTGTCACTCAGGCTGTAGTGCAGTGATGTGATCTCAGCTCACTTCAACCTCCCCCTCTTGGGTGCAAGCAATTCTCCAGCTCAGCCTCCTGAGTAGCTGCGATTTCATCTACCTGCCACCACGCCCAGCTAAGTTTTGTATTTTTAGTAGAGATGGGGTTTTACCATGTTGGCCTGGTTGGTCTCAAACTTTTGACCTTGTGATCTGTCTGCCTCAGCTTTTCAAAGTGTTGGGATTACAGGCAGGAGTTACTGTGCCCAGCCTGTCTTTTCTTTTCAAAACCACCCTTGGTGATTAAATATTAAATATGTACTAATGAATATTACTTTGCTAAATATTGCCTAGTGAATATTAAATATTCTCACCTTTCAGACATGAACTTAAGAATTCAATAACTGAAGATTTACAGCTTGATAAACCAGCTTCAGGAGGTACTTCTTCAGTCTTAAGTCAGATGAGAATATTATGTGCAATATTTATTTAATGATTAACATTGATTTCTTTAATGGTAATATCCACATGAAATAATATGTCTCTAACTATTAATTATTTTCCAGGAATTCTCTTAGAATTCATGTTGTCAAAATTCTAATACTCTCTAAAACAGCCAACTCATTTTCTTTGCATTAACCCATTGTAAATAAATGTAGATACTGGATTAATGGGTAGACAGAATTAAAACAACAATCTTTGTCCTACTTCTCAGATGCAAGATTTATTTGGCATAGTGCATCAAACAGTTTATTGTTCAAGTCTATGTCAGCCAACTGAACAAGCATTCATCAAATGCTCATGATGCCAAGAACATAAGAATGTTTTCTTTTAGGGTATGGAGCCATACATATCATGTCTTAATTGTTAGATACGTTTTCAAAAAAATAGAATTGATTTTCTCACTAGTTTTGGCTCTGACATGGTGTGGGGACAAAATAGAATGGAATTAAACTGTTTAGATTTACTGAAATCTAAATTTTAGATTGCCAGCAAGATCATGTACCTAGTCTCCCCATAGCAAATGTCGCCTGCTAGCTGTTTGTTTGTTTACTTACTTATTTATTTATTGAGATAGAGTTTTGTTGGGTTGCCCATGCTGGACTGCAGTGGCATGATCTCAGCTTTCTGTATCTTCCTATCTTCTGGGTTCAAGCAAATCTTCCTGCTTCATGTTTCAAGTAGCTGGAATTACAGGCACCTGCCACCATGGCTGCCTAATTTTTGTATTTGTGGTAGAGACGGGGTTTTACCATGTTGGCCAGGCTGGTCTTGAACTCCTGACCTCAGGTGATCTGCCCGCTTTGGCCTCCCAAAGTGCTGGGATTACAGGCGTGAGCCACTGTGCCTAGCCTGGTAGCTGTTCTTGAGCACACCGAGTTCTGCTTTTTTCCAGCTTTAATGAATGTCTTGTTCTTCCTTTTTGTGTTCAATGTTAGCATTGTTTCAGTAATAAGTACATTGTGGAATCTTAGAAATAATTTTAGTCACAGGAACAAAAAAATACTGCCTATTTTATAATAATAATATTTAGGCTGGACATGGTGGCTCACGCCTGTAATCAAGCACTTTGAAGGCCAAGGTGGGCGGATCACCTGAGGTCGGGAGTTCAAGAACAGCCTGACCAACATGGTGAAACCCTGTCTTAAAAAATAATAATAATAACAGTATTTAACAACCCAAGTTAGTAAACCCATTACATTGAGAAAACTTGTATTTTTGTGATTTTGACAGCAAAGGAAGAATGGTGTACCAGAATCACCAAATTAAGAAAGACAGTAGACCAGCTTTTCTGCAAAAAAAATTTGGTAAGCCTTTTTTTCTTGCCTCACTCTCCTGAGTAGCTGAGATTATAGGCACACACCACCATGTATGGCTAATTTTTGTATTTTACTTCTCAAGCAGGTTCTCAAGTGATTCTCCTGGCTCAGCCTCCCAAGTAGCTAGGATCACAGGTGTGTACCACCCCACACAGCTAGTTTTATTTTTAATTTTTAGTAGAGATGGGGCTTCCACCATGTTGGTCAGGCTGCTCTGAAACTCCTGACCTAAGGTGATCCATTCACCTTGTCCTCCCAGAGTGCTGGGATTACAGGTGTGAGCCACTGTGCCCGGCCAGGAATAAATTATTTTTATGCTTCCTTTTTTGAGATGTTGCCATGGCATTTGTAAACTGTCATGGTGTTGGTGGGAGTGTAGTGGCAGTGAGGATGACCAGAGGCCACTCTTGTCACCATCTTGGTTTCGGCTGGCCGCTTTACTTCAACCCATTTTATCAGCAAGGTCTTTATGAATTGTATCTTGTGCTGACTTCCTTCCTCAGCCTGTGACTTAGAATGCCTTAACTAACTGAGAATGCAACTCAGTAGGTCTCAGCCTCATTTTACCCAGCTCCTGTTTTAGATAGAGTTGCTCTGGTTCAAATACCTCTGAAAGGAGAAAGGAAATCTTAGGATTTTCATTGCCATGAACCACTGCAAGTATTGAGGAAATAATCACTACTTCCAACCTCATATTCCTGAAGTCATTTGGTACCTGTGAGTCTGATGTTGGAAACTGGGCAGTGTGGAAGACAATGCCCTGCCCCATGCATTCTGGAGCATTTAATCTGGTGAGGAAATGTGTAGTAAGTAGGAAATATTTACTATGGAAGAAGGGGTCATGGTCTGGGAAAGAATTAAGTGGAATAAGGAGGATAATGAGCAGAGGGTGTGATTGGGACAGCCTCAGTGATGCGTGATGAGCACATTTTGCAGTTGGCCTCACCTCTTTCTAGAACTTCCAGTTTTCACTCTCAACCCCAACAAATGGTTCTTTTATATTTTATAAAAAGTTTGTCAGAATTAGGTTTATATATTTTCTTGTTGAATTAACAGAATAATTTGATTTAACATCACTCTGTAGTATGACTGAAAGCTTCTAATCTATTATTGTTATTTATTTATGGGCATATTTCTTTGTACAGCTATGATAATTATTTTACTTTGTATGATTTCTCAAAAACAGGTGTTTCTTATGTCAAAGAGCTCCTACACTGATCCCTTCAAATTTGATGCTAATAACATGAAGAATTTAAGACAAGTCTTTAGATGTTACAGGAAAGCCAATCTAATAACAAAGAAATTAATTAATTAATTAATTTCAAGTTGACTTTCAAGTTGAGTTGTGGAGGTCGGGGAGGCAGTTTGGTAAATGAGTTCAGAAGGAGAAAGATCTGGCAATAGATATCATTTTGGATTTTGTAGTAGTGTTTTGATAGCAGTTGTTGGTAACACCAAAATAATTTATTAGTGAGCTCCCTGACAGCTCCCTGACTTTTCTTTTTAAAGAAACAGGATAGTGTTATATTTTCTGGACTGGGCTAGAACTCCTGGGCTCAAGTCATCCTCCTGTCTCAGTCTCCTAAGTAGTATGTAGGGCTGTAGCTGTGTGCCACCATGCCCAGGTTTGAGCCACTCCCAGCCATCATGTTGCAAAATATTTAAATGTTACATTCAGAAGTGCATGGGAGATCTGTATATAAATAACACCATGTAAATTACTTAAATATTTTTGTTTAGAGTTCTGTTTGGATGTGGCTTCAGAGCAGGGATTAGTAAATTTATTTTTACTTATTTTTTTTTCTAAAGGCAGATTCTCACTCTGTTGTTCAGGCTAGAGTGCAGTAGCTCACTGCAGCCTCTGCCTCCCGGGTTCAACTGATTCTCTTGCCTCAGCCTCCTGAGTAGCCACCACACCCAGCTTTGTTTTTTTTTTTTTTTTGGTAGAGACAGCGTTTCACCATGTTGGCCAGGCTGGTCTTGAATTTCTCACGCAAGTGATCCCCCTGCCTTGGTTTTTCAAAGAGTTGGGATTACAGGCATGAGCCACGGTGCCTGGCCATTATATTTTCTTTTTTTTAACATTTTAAAATTACAGTTTTTATAAGTATTCAGAAGTAGAGAAAATAGTACAATGAACACTAAAATACTTATTCTTAAATTTCTGTGATCATTAAGATTGTCCTACATTTTGTTCTATTTCTTTTCCTCCCTTTGCAGAAATATTGTAAAGCAAATCACAGTCTTCATGTCATTTTCCCTGTTCAGTGCACATCCCCAAACACCCAGTATTTCCTCACATCTGAAAAAATTAACAATGATTTTTTCGTGTCAGCTCATTGTTTGCTTTAAAACTGGATCCAAACAATCTTCTTGTGCTACATTTGGTTATTTTTTATTTTTTTAATTTTTATTGCATTATAGGTTTGGGGTACATATGCAGAACGTGCAAGATAGTTGCATAGGTACACAGATGGCAGGGTGTTCTGATGCCTTCCTTCCCTTCAACCACACTTGGCATTAATCCCCAGGTTATCCCTCCCCAGCCCCCACCGCTGTCCCACCCCAATACCCCCAATAGACCCCAGTGAATAGTAGACCGCCTCTCTGTGTCCATGTGTTCTCATATTTCTCACCCACTTATGAGTGGGTATATGCGGTATTTCTTTTTCTGTTCATGTGTCATTTTGCTGAGAATGATGTTCTCCAGATTCATACATGTCCTTACAAAGGACACAGACTCCTCATTTTTGATTGCTGCATAATATTCCATGGTGTATATGTGCCACATTTTCCCAGTCCAGTATATCATCGTTGGGCATTTGGGTGGGTTCCAGTTCTTTGCTATTGTAAACAGGGCTGCAATGAACATTCGTATGCATGTGTCCTTAGAGAAGAAAGATTTATACTCCTTTTGATATATACCCAGTACCGGGATTGCTGGGTCAAATGGAATTTCTATTTCTAGGTCCCTGAGGAATCACGACACTGTCTTTCAAATTGTTTGAATTAATTTACACTCCCACCAAAAGTGTAAGAGTGTTCCTATTTCTCCACATCCTTTCCAGCATCAGTTGTCTCCAGATTTTTTAATGATCGCCATTCTAACTGGAGTGAGATGGTATCCCAATGTGGTTTTGATATGCATCTCTCTAATGACCAGTGATGATGAGCACTTTTTCATATGTTTATTGGCCTTATGTATGTCTTCTTTTGTAAAGTGTCTGTTCATATCCTTTGCCCATTTTTGAATAGGCTTGTTTGTTTTTTTCCCGTAAATACGTTTGAGTTCTTTGTAAATTTTGGATATCAGCCCTTTGTCAGATGTGTAAACTGCAAAGATTTTTTCCCATTTTGATGGTTGCCAATTCACTCTAGTGACTGTTTCTTTTCCCTGCAGAAGCTGTGGAGTTTGATTAGGTCCAATTTGTCTATTTTGGCTTTTTTGCCAATGCTTTTGGTGTTTTTGTTATGAAGTCCTTACCTACTCCTATGTCCTGAATGGTTTTGCCTAGATTTTCTTCTAGGGATTTTATGGTGTCAGGTCTTATGTTTAAGTCTTTAATCCATCTGGAGTTAATTTTAGAGTAAGGTGTCAAAAAGGGGTTCAGTTTCTGCTTTCTGCACATGGCTAGCCAGTCTTCCCAACACCATTTATTAAATAGGGAATCCTTTCCCCATTGCTTGTTTTTGTCTGGTTTATCAAAGATAATATGGTTGTAGATATGCTGTCTTGCCTCCGATGCTTCTGTTCTGTTCCATTGGTCTACATCTCTGTTTTGGTACCAGTACCATGCTGTTTTGATTACTGTAGCCTTGTAGTATAGTCTGAAGTCTGGTAGTATGATGCGTACTGCTGTGTTCTTTTTGCTTAGAATTGACTTGGCTATGCGGGCTCTATTTTAATTCCATATAAAATTCATGGTAGTATTTTCCAGTTCTGTGAAGAAATTCAATGGCAGTTTAATGGGGATAGCATTGATTGTGTAAATTACTTTGGGCAGTATAGCCATTTTCACGATATTGATTCTTCCTAACCACGAACATGGAATGTTTCTCCAGCTGTCTGTGTCCTCTCTTATTTCGTTGAGCAGTGGTTTGTAGTTTCCCTTAACGAGGTCCCTTATGTTCCTTGTGAGTTGCATTCCTAGGTATTTTATTTTCTTTGTAGCAATTGTGAATGGCAGTTAGTTCTTGATTTGTTTCTCTTTAAGTCTGTTATTGGTGTATAGGAATGCTTGTGCTTTGGCACATTGATTTTATATCCTGAGACTTTGCTGAAGTTGCTTATCAGTTTCAGGAGCTTTTGGGCTGAGGTGATGGGGTCTTCTAGGTATTCTATTATGTGGTCTGCAAATAGAGACAATTTGGCTTCCACCTTTCCTATTTGAATACCCTTTATTTCTTTTTCTTGCCTGATTGCTCTGGCTAGAACTTTCAGTATGATGTTGACTAGGAGCAGTGAGAGAGGGCATCCTTGTCTAGTGCCGAATTTCAAAGGGAATGCTTCCAGATTTTGCCCATTAAGTATGATGTTGGCTGTTGCTTTGTCATAAATAGCTTTTATTACTTTGAGATATGTTCCATCAATACCAAGTTTATTGAGGGTTTTAGCATAAAGAACTGTTGAATTTTGTCAAATGCCATCTCTGCATCAGTTGATATAATCATGTGGTTTCTGTTTTTGCTTCTGTTTATGTGGTGAATTACATTTACTGACTTGCATATGTTGAATCATCCTTGAATCCCTGGGACGAATCCTACTTAATCATGATGGATAATTTACTTAATGTGCTGTTGCAATGGGTTTGCCAGTATTTTATGGAATATTTTTGCATCTATGTTCATCATGGATATTGGCGGGATGTGTTCTTTTCTTGATGAGTCTCTGTCTGGTTTTGGTATCAGGATGATGTTGGTCTCATAAAATGATTTGGGAAGGATTCCCTCTTTTGGATTATCTGGAAAAGTTTCAGAAGGAATGGTACGAGATCCTCTTTGTTTATCTGGTAGGATTCAGCTGTGAACCCATCTGGACCTGGGATTTTTTCATGTGGTAAGCCCTTCATTCGTGCCTCAACTTCAGACCTTGTTATTGGTCTATTCATAGTTTTGGCTTCCTCCTGGTTTAGTCTTGGGTGGACACAGGCGTCCAGAAATTTATCCATTTCTTCCTGATTTACTAGTTTATGTGCATAGAGTTGTTTGTAGTATTCTCTGATGATGGTGTGAATTTCTGTGGAATGTGTGGTGATTTCCCCATTATCATTTTTTATTGCATCTATTTGGTTGTCCTCTCTTTTCTTTTTTATCAGATTGGCTAGTGGTCTGTCTATTTTGTTGATCTTTTCGAAAAACCAGCTCTTAGATTTATTGATTTTTTGAAGGGTTTTACGTGTCTCTATCTCCTTCAGTTCTGCTCTGATCTTAGTTATTTCTTGTCTTTGGCTAGGTTTTGAGCTTTTTTGATATTGCTCCTCTAGCTCTTTTAATTGTGACGATAGGGTGTCAATTTTGGATCTCTCCACTCTTCTCATGTGGGCACTTATTGCTATATATTTTCCTCTACAGACTGCTTTAAATGTGTCACAGAGGTTCTGGTACGTTGTGTCTTCATTCTCTTTGGTTTCGAAGAACTTCTATATTTCTGCCTTCATTTCATTGTTTATCCAATCAACATTCAAGAGCCAGTTGTTCAGTTTCAATGAAGCTGTGTGGTTCTGAGTTATTTTCCGAATTCTGAGTTTCAACGTGATTGCACTATGGTCTGAGAGACTGTTTATTATGATTTCAGTTGTTTTGCATTTGCTGAGGAGTGCTTTACTTCCAATTATGTGGTCAATTTTGGTGTAGGTGTGATGTGGTGCTGAGAAGAATGTATAGTCTGTGGTTTTGGGGTGGAGAGTTCTGTAAATGTCTATCAGGTTTGCTTGTTCCAGGTCTGAGTTCAAGTCCTGGATATCCTTGTTAATTTTCTGTCTGGTTGATCTGTCTGCTATTTACAGTGGAGTGTTAAAGTCTCCCACTCTTATTGTGTGGGAGTCTAAGTCTCTTTGTAAGTCATTTAGAACTTGCCTTGTATATCTGGGTGCTCCTGCACTGGGTCCATATATATTTAGAATCGTTAGCTATTCTTGTTGTATCGATCATTTTACCATTAAGTAATGACCTTTTTTGTCCCTTTTGACCTTTCTTGCTTTAAAATCTATTTTATCAGAGGCTAGAATGGCAACACCTGCTTTTTTTTTTTTTCTCTCCATTTGCTTGGTACATCTTCTTCCATCCTTTTACTTTGAAACTTTTTGTATCCTTGTCTGTGAGTTGGGTTTCCTGGATACAGCACACAGATGGGTTTTGGTTTTTTATCCAATTTGCCATTCTTTGTCTTTTGATTGGTGCGTTTAATCCATTTACATTTAGGGTTAATATTGTTATATGTGAATTTGATACTGCCATTTGGATGTTAGCTGGCTGTTTTTCCCGTTGGTTCATGTACATTCTTCATTTTGTTGATGCTCTTTAGTATTTCGTATGCTTTTATAATGGCTGGTACTGGTTGTTTCTTTCTTTGTGTAGTGCCTCTTTCAAGAGCTCTTGTAAAGCAGGCCTAGTGGTGACAAAATCTCTTAGTACTTGCTTGTTCGTGAAGGATTTTATTTTTCCTTCACTTATGAAGCTCAGTTTGGCTGGATATGAAATTCTGGGTTGAATGTTCTTTTCTTTATGGATATTGAATATTGGCCCCCACTCTCTTCTGGCTTGTAGAGTCTCTGCCAAGAGATATTCTGTGAGTCTGATGGGCTTCCCTTTGTGGGTGACCCGACCTTTCTCTTTGGTTGCTCTTAGTATTTTCTCCTTCATTTCAACCCTGGTGAATCTGACGATTATGTGCCTTGGGGTTGCTTTTCTTACAGAGTATCTTTGTGGTGTTCTCTGTATTTCCTGGAGTTGAGTATTGACCTGTCTTGCTAGATTGGGGAAATTTTCATGGATAATATCCTGAAGAGTGTTTTCCAGCTTGGATTCATTTTCTTCATCACATTCTGGTACACCTATCAAACATAGGTTGGGTCTCTTCACATAGTCCCACATTTCTTTGAGATTTTGTTCATTCTTTTTGTGCTTTTTTTTAAATCTTGGTTTCTCATTTTATTTCATTGAGTTGATATTCGACTTCTGATATTCTTTTCTCTGCTTGGTCAATTCGGCTGTTGAAACTTGTGCATGATTCGTGAAGTTCTCGTGTTGTGTTTTTCAGGTCCTGCAATTCATTCATATCCCTCTCTAAGTTTTCCATTCTTGTTATCAATCCCTCGAATCCTTTTTCAAATCTTTTTTCAAGGTTCTTAGTTTCTTTGCACTGGTTTAGAACATGTTCTTTAGGTCACTGAAGTTTCTAATTATCCACTTTCTGAAGACAGATTCCGTCATTTCGTCACAGTCATTCTTCATCCAGCTTTGTTCCCTTGCTGGTGAGAACTTTTGGTCCTTTTTTGGAGGTGAGGTGTTTTAGTTTCGGGTGTTTTCCTCCTCTTTGCACTGGTTTATTCCCATCTTTATGGATTTATCTGCCTGTTGTCTTAGTAGTTGCTGGTTTTTCAATTGGGTCTCTGTGTGGACTCTGAGATTGTTGATGATGAAGTATTTCTGTTACCTAGTTTTTCTTCTAATGTTCTAGCCCCTCTGCTGTATGACTGCTGAGGTCCACTTCAGGCCCTGCTTGTCTGGAGTATACCTGTAGCAGCTGCAGAACAGTGAGGGATGATACCAGTTTCTTCTTCTTCTGTCTTTGTTCCAGAATGATGCCCACCAAATGTCAGTCTGATTAGTCCTTTTTTGGGGTGAATCTTTGGATATACAGGGGTCAGCGAGCTGCTTGAGGAGACGGTCTGTGCTTTATAGCAGCTCCAGTGCTGAGCTCTGAGCTCCATTGTTCATTCAGCGTTCTTGGGTGGTTGTTTATGTCTGCTGCAATGGAACTCATATAACACCACTTTTTTTCCCCCCGTTAGATGCTCTGTCTCAGGGAGTTGGGGCTTTCTTTATGAGTATCTGCTGCACTGTCCTGCCCCACTATGAGGCAGTCTATTCACTATTTGCCTGCCGGGCCTTTGACCTGCTAGCACGGGTCCACCCTGTTCCTGCTGGGCTTCCTTCTTCTGTGGAGCACTCCCACCTCCTGGAGGAGTCTCTCTGTTATGGCAGGTTTCCTTGGCAATGGCAGGCTGCATCAGCCCTGGGCGGTACTTCTGTAGGGGCAGATTGAGTCAGTAATGGCGGACGCCCCTCCCTCACTGGGCTGCACCATCCTAGATGCTAGCAGCAAAACTCTCAGCCCCAAGCGCTTCCAGTTGTTTCCCTATTTGTCCCCGTGAGGGTGGGACCCACCGAGCCTGATCACCCAGCTCCCTGCCTCAGAGTCCGTCCTCTCTCTCTCTCTCTTTCTCTCAGCAAGCTGAAAGGTCAACTCTCTCACTGGCGCCCCAGTAGCCTGCTGATAGGACACTGGAATCCATGTGATCTTTCATGCCACTGTCCACTGCAGTGGCTCAGATCACGCTTCCCAGGAAACTCCTGGTCTGTCTCATTGTCCAAGTCCCATTCAATCAGATGGACATGCCAATCTGCCCTTCCAAATCTCAGATTGCCGGTTTAACAGGGCACCCAGACCAGTGAGTTCCGTGCCAGGTCCAGCTGTGGTGCGGGCTGAAGTGGCCACATGAGGCAGCTGCACTAGCCGGTTGTACTAGCGTCCCGTGTCTCTCCCACACCTGGGACTTTCAGTGCTCTGTGGGCAAAAAAGGTCCATCTGAGAATGCAGCTAGGACTCACCCTCTGAGCCTTCAATGAGTGCTGCAATCTTGAGTCACTTCTACGACGCCATCTTGCCTACCATTGGTTATTATGCCTCTTTTAATCTAAACAATTCTCTGCTTACTATTTTTATTTCATATTCCTTGAATTCTTTGTGGAAAGTATTTTCTTTTAAAATAGCATGCTTACAAGGTTGAAGGGGTAAAGAATATTGATCTTGTGGTTGCAGTGCAGATGAAAGTGTTGCCTGAAATGTGCCAGTGTGCAGCAGCAATGGAGGAGGGTTATTAAAGGTCACCAGCAGGGAGTAGCAAAAGGCTGCTTCCAAATAGTGTTTACAGGCTGGGTGCAATGGCTCATGCCTGCAGTCCCAGCACTGTGAGGCCGAGATGGGTGAACCACCTGAGATTGGGAGTTTGAGACCATCCTGCCCAAAATAGTGAAACCCAGTCTCTACTAGAAAATACAAAAATTAGCCGGGCATGATGGCAGATGCCAATAATCTTAGCTATTTGGGAGGCTGAGGCAGGAGAATTGCTAGAACCTGGGAAGTGGAGGTTGCAATCAGCTGAGATCATGCCACTGCACTCCAGCCTGGGTGACAGAGCAGGACTCCATCTCAAAAATAAGACTACTTAAGTTGTATTCTTTATCTTGTATAATAATTTTCTTTCTCTCTCTTCCTAAGGGTATTAAAAAAGGTTTTATCTTTTAGGATATTTGAAGATCTTTTTTAGGACCAAAACTTTGAAGCACGTTCAAATGATTTTTATCTGGAAGGACTACCAGAAAACATTCCTTTCAGAAGTCACTTGTAATATGGAATTTCAAGGCTGGAAATCATCAGTCAGGTGGGCAACTGAATTAAATTTTTATTAAAAGGTAAGATAATCTGCAGAAACAAATTAAGAAGAGATTAATTTTATAAAAATGAACCTATCATTACCATCTCAACATTTCTTTATTTATAAGTAATATATTTATCACATTAATATTTAGATTGAACAAACATTTATTTAGTATAAGCATTAGATATGCAACATTGAGTCTGACAAGAACCCTGTCATTGGGGGATTATACTAAGAAAAATACAATGAAAAGTTATTGAGCATTTTTGGGAAATAAAGCAAAAATTGCATATTCAGTTACTGTGTCATTGAAGATCAATGAGAAAGTAAAAGCAAAGTATTATAAGTTCCATCAAAGAAAACCATAATCAAGTAGGATTCATCCCGGGGATTCAAGGCAGGTTCAACATACACAAGTCTGTAAAAGTAATTCACCACATAAACAAAACCAAAAACAAAAAAAAAGTGATTATTTCAATTGACGCAGAGAAGGCATTTGACAAAATTCAACAGCACTTTATGCTAAAAACCCTCAATAAACTTGGTATTGATGGAACACATCTCAAAGTAATAAAAGCTATTTATGACAAACCAACAGTCAGTATCATACTTAATGGGCAAAAACTGGAAGCATTCCCTTTGAAATTGGGCACTAGACAAGGATGCCCTCTCTCACCACTCCTATTCAACATAGTACTGGAAGATCTAGCCAGACCAATCAGGCAAGAAAAAGAAATAAAGGGTATTCGAATAGGAAAGGTGGAAGCCAAATTGTCTCTATTTTCATACGACATAATAGTAAACCTAGAAGACCCCACCATCTTAGCCCAAAAACAACTAAAACTGATAAGCAACTTCAGCTAAGTCTCAGGATATAAAATCAACGTGCAAAATAACAAGCATTTCTATACACCAATAACAGACTTAAAGAGAACCAAATCAAGAATGAACTGCCATTCACAATTGCTACAAAGAAAATAAAATAACCAGGAATATAACTCACAAGGAACGTAAGCGACCTCTTCAAGAAAAACTACAAACCACTGCTCAATGAAGTAACAGAGGACACAAACAGATGGAGAAAAATTCCAAGTTCATGGTTAGGAAGAATCAATATCATGAAAATGGCTATACTGCCCAAAGTAATTTACACAATCAATGCTATCCCCATCAAACTACCATTGAATTTCTTCACAGACCTGGAAAAAACCACCATGAACTTCATATGGAACCAAAGGGAGCCCGCATAGCCACGTCAATTCTAAGCAAAAAGAACACAGTGGGAAACATCACACTACCAGACTTCAAACTATACTACAAGGCTACAGTAATCAAAACAGCATGCTTCTGGTACCAAAACAGAGATATAGACCAATGGAACAGAAGAGAGGCATCAGGGGCAACACAACATATCTAAAACCATATTATCTTTGATAAACCAGACAAAAACAAGCAATGGGAAAAGGATTCCTTGTTTAATAAATGGTGTTGGGAAAACTGGCTAGCCATGTGCAGAAAGCAGAAACTGGACCCCTTCCTGACACCTTACACTAAAATTAACTCCAGATGGATTAAAGACTTAAATGTAAGACCTGACACCATAAAAACACTAGAAGAAAATCTAGGCAAAACCATTCAGGACATAGGAGTAGGCAAGGACTTCATGACCAAAACACCAAAAGCATTGGCAACAAGAGCCAAAATAGACGAATGGAACTAATCAAACTCCACAGCTTTTGCATGGCAAAAAAACAGTCACCAGCGTGAATCAGCAATCACCAGAATGGGAAAAAATCTTTGCAGTTTACGCATCTGACAAAGGGCTTATATCCAGAGTTTACAAAGAACTCAAACTGATTTACAGAAAGAAAATATACAAGCCCATTCAAAAATGGGCAAAGGATATGAACAGACACTTTACAAAAGAAGACATATGGTGTGGGGGGACTCGCAAGATGGTGTCAGAGAGGCAACTCAGGAATGCAGCTCTCGGTGAAGGTGCAGAGGGTGAGTCCTAGCCGCATCCTTGGATGGACCTTTTTTACCCACAGAGCATTGAAAGTCCCAGGTGTGGGAGAGACATGGGACACTACTACAGCCGGCAAACGCAGCCAGCTCACACGTCTGCTTCGGCCAGCGCCATAGTGGTACCCGGCACAGAACTCACTGGTCTGGGTGCCCTGTTAAACTGGCAGTCTGAGATTTGGAAGGGCAGATTGGCATGTCCATCTGATTGAATGGGATTTGGACAATGAGCCAGACCAGGAGATTTCTGGGAAGCATAATCTGAGCCGGTGCAGTGGGCAGTGGCACAGGAGATCGCACAGATCCCAGTGCCCTATTGTCAGGCTACTGGGGCGCCAGTGAGAGAGTCGAACTTTCAGCTTGCTGAGAGGAAGAGAGAGAGAGAGAGGACGGACTCTGAGGCAGGGAGCTGGGTGATCAGGCTCAGCGGGTCCCACCTTCATGGAGACAAGCAGGGCAGCGAATGGGGGCGTTTGGGGCTGACAGTTTTGCTGCTGGCATCTATGACAGTGCAGCCCGGTGAGGGAGGGGCGTCTGCCATTGCTGACGCAATCCGCCCCTACTGAAGTACCGCCCAGGGCTAATGCAGGCTGCCATGGCTGAGGCAACTTGCCATAACAGAGAGACTCTGCCAGGAGGAGGGGCTCTCCACAGCAGAAAGGAGCCCAGCAGCAACAGGGAGGAACTGCGCTAGCAGGGCAGAGCCCCGGCAGGCAAATAATGAATAGACTGCCTCCTAGTGGGGAAGGACAGTGCAACAGACACTCATAAAGAAAGAGCCAAATCCCTGAGAGAGAGCATCTGGGGGGAAGGGTGGTGTTTTATGAGTTCTATTGCAGCAGACATAAACAAACTCCCAACAACCCTGAATGAACAATGGAGCTCACAGCTCAGAACTGGAGCTCCTATAAAGCACACACCGTCTCCAAAAGCAGCTCTCTGACCCCTGTATATCCAAAGAGTCGCCCCATAAAGAGTACTAATCAGACTGACATTTGGCGGGCATCATCCTGGAACAAAGACAGAAGAAGAAGAAACTGGTATTATCCCTCACAGTTCCGCAGCTGCTACAGCTATACCCCAGACAAGTAGGGACTGGAGTGGACCTCAGCACTTATAGAACAGAGGGGCTAGACCACTAGAAGGAAAACTAAGTAACAGAAATACTTCATCATCAACAATCTCAGAGTCCATACAGAGACCCAATTGAAAAATCAGCAACTATTAACACGACAGGTGGATAAATCCAAAAAGATGAGAAGTAACCAGGGCAAAAATGAGAAAAACACCCGAAACCGAAACACCTCACCTCCAAAAAAGGACCAAAATTCCTCAACAGCAAGGAAAAAAAGCTGAACGGAGAATGACTGTGACGAAATGACTGAATCAGAATTCAGAAAGTGGATAATGAGAAACTTCAGGGAGCTAGAAGAACATGTTCTAAACCAGTGCAAAGAAACCAAGAACCTTGAAAATAGATTCGAAAAAAGATTTGAGAAATTAATAACAAGAATGGACAACTTAGAAATATGAATGAACTGAAGGAGCTGAAAAACAAAACACGAGAACTTCGTGAAGCATGCACAAGTTTCAACAGCCGAGGTGACCAAGCAGAAGAAACAATATCAGAAATTGAAGATCAACTCAATGAAAAAAAAATGAGAAAGCAAGATTAAAGAAAAAAGCACAAAAAGGAATGAACAAAATTGCCAAGAAATGTGGGACTATGTGAAGAGACCCAACCTACGTTTGATAGGTGTACCAGAAAGTGATGAAGAGAATGAATCCAAGCTGGAAAACACTCTCCAAGATATTATCCACGAAAATTTCCCAGCCTAGCAAGACAGGTCAATACTCAACTCCAGGAAATACAGAGAACACCACAAAGATACTCCGCAAGAAGAGCAACCCCAAGGCACATAATCGTCAGATTCACCAGGGTTGAAATGAAGGAGAAAATACTAACGGCAGCCAGAGAGAAAGGTCGGGTCACCCACAAAGGGAAGCCCATCAGACTCACAGCAGATCTCTCGGCAGAGACTCTACAAGCCAGAATAGAGTGGGGGCAAATATTCAACATCCTTAAAGAAAAGAACATTCAACCCAGAATTTCATATCCAGCCAAACTGAGCTTCATAAGTGAAGGAAAAATAAAATCCTTCACGAACAAGCAAGTACTAAGAGATTTTGTCACCACTAGGCCTGCTTTACAAGAGCTACTGAAAGTGGCACTACACATAGAAAGAAACAACCAGTACCAGCCATCCTAAAAGCATACCAAATGCTAAAGACTATCAACAAAATGAAGGACATACATGAACCAACAGGCAAAATAGCCAGCTAGCACCAAAATGGCACTATCAAACTCACACATAACAATATTAACCCTAAATATAAATGGTCTAAATGCAACAATCAAAAGACACAGACTGGCAAATTGGATAAAAAGCCAAAACCCATCGGTGTGCTGTATCCAGAAAACACATCTCACATGCAAAGATACACAAAGGCTCAAAATAAAAGGATGGATAAAGATTTACCAAGTAAATGGAGAGCAGAAAAAAGCAGGAGTTGCAATTCTCATCTCTGATAAAATAGACTTTAAAGCAACAAAGATCAAAAGGGACAAAGAAGGTCATTACATAATGGTAAAAGGATCATTACAACAAGAACAGCTAACGATTCTAAATATATATGGACCCAATGCAGGAGCATCCAGATATATAAGGAAAGTTCTTAATGACTTACAAGGAGACTTAGACTCCCACACAATAATAGTGGGAGACTTTAACATTCCACTGTCAATAACAGATAGATCAAACACACAGAAAATTAACAAGGATATCCAGGACTTGAACTCAGACCTGGAACGAGCAAACCTGATAGACATTTACAGAACTCTCCACCCAAAATCCACAGAATATACATTAATCTCAGCACCACAACACACCTACTCAAAAATTGAACACATAATTGGAAGTAAAGCACTCCTCAGCAAATGCAAAACAACTGAAATCATAGCAAACAGTCTCTCAGACCATAGTGCAATCAAGTTGGAAATCAGAATTCAGAAAATAACTCAGAACCACACAGCCTCATGGAAACTGAACAACTGGCTCCTGAATGTTGAATGGATAAACAATGAAATGAAGGCAGAAATAAAGAAGTTCTTCAAAACCAACGAGAATGAAACCACAATGTACCAAAACCTCTGGGACACATTTAAAGCAGTCTCTAGAGGAAAATATATAGCAATAAGTGCCCACACGAGAACGGTGGAGAGATCCAAAATTGACACCCTATCGTCAAAATTGCAAGAGCTAGAGGAACAAGATCAAAAAAGCTCAAAACCTAGCCGAAGACAAGAAAGAACTAAGATCAGAGCAGAACTGAAGGAGATAGAGACAAGAAAAACCCTTTGAAAAATCAATAAATCTAAGAGCTGCTTTTTCGAAAAGATCAACAAAATAGACAGACCACTAGCCAGACTGAAAAAAAAAAAAACAGAGAACAACCAAATAGATGCAATAAAATATGATAATGGGGAAATTACCACAGATTCCACAGAAATTAAACCATCATCAGAGTATACTACAAACAACTCTATGCACATAAACTAGTAAATCAATAAGAAATGGATAAATTCCTGGACGCCTGTGTCCTCCCAAGCCTAAACCAGGAGGAAGCTGAAACTATGAATAGACCAATAACAACGTCTGACGTGGAGGCAGCAACTAAGAGCCTACCACACAAAAAAAGCCCAGGTCCAGATGGGTTCGCAGCTGAATTCTACCAAACACACAAAGAGAATCTGGTACCATTCCTTCTGAAACTATTCCAAATAATCCAAAAAGAGGGAACCCTTCCCAAATCATTTTATGAGACCAACATCATCCTGATACCAAAACCTGACAGAGACTCAACAGGAAAAGAAAACTTCAGTACAATATCCATGATGAACATAGATGCAAAAATCTTCAATAAAATACTGGCAAACCGATTTCAACAGCACATTAAAAAACTTATCCATCATGATCAAGTAGGATTCATCCCGTGATGCAAGACTGGTTCAACATACACAAGGCTATAAATGTCATTCACCACATAAACAAAAGCAAAAACAAAAAACACATTCTTATCTCAATTGACGCAGAGAAGACATTTGACACAATTCAACAGCCCTTTATCCTAAAAACCCTCAACAAACTTGGTATTGATGAAACAAATCTCAAAGTAATAAAAGCTATTTACGACAAACCAACAACCAGTATCATAATTAATGGGCAAAAACTGGAAGTATTCCCATTGAAATCCAGCACTAGACAATGATGCCCTCTTTCACCACTCCTATTCAACATAGTACTGAAAGTTCTAGCCAGAGCAATCAGGCAAGAAAAAGAAATAAAGGGTATTCAAATAGGAAAGGTGGAAGCCAAACTGTCTCTATTTGCAGACGACATGATAGTATACGTAGAAGACCCCATCACCTCAGCCGAAAAGCTCCTGCAACTGATAAGCAACTTCAGCAAAGTCTCAGGATATAAGAGCAATGTTCAAAAATCACAAGCATTCCTATACACCAATAACAGACTTAAAGGGAACCAAATCAAGAACGAACTGCCATTCACAATTGCTACAAAGAAAATAAAATACCTAGGAATACAACTTACAAGGAATGTAATGGACCTCTTTAAGAAAAACTACAAACCACTGCTCAACGAATTAAGAGAGGATACAATCAGATGGAGAAACATTCCATGTTCGTGGTAAGGAAGAATGAATATTGTGAAAATGGCTATACTGCCCAAAGTAATTTTCACAATCAATGCTATCCCCATCAAACTACCATTGAATTTCTTCACAGAACTGGAAAAAACGACCATGAATTTCATATGGAACCAAAAACGAGCCCGCATACCCAAGTCAGTTCTAAGCAAAAAGAACACAGTGGGCGGCATCACACTACCAGATTTCAAACTATACTACAAGGCTAAAGTAATCAAAACAGCATGCTACTGGTACCAAAACAGAGATATAGACCAACGGAACAGAACAGAGGCATCGGAGGCAACACAGCCTATCTACAAGCATACAATCTTTGATAAACCAGACAAAAAGAAGCAATGGGGAAAGGATTCCCTGTTTAATAAATTGTGTTGGAAAAACTGGGTGGCCATGTGCAGAAAGTAGAAATTGGACCTTTTTCTGACAGGTTACACTAAAATTAACTCCAGATGGATTAAAGACTTAAACGTAAGACCTGACACCATAAAAATTCTAGAAGAAAATATAGGCAAAACCGTTCAGGACATAGGAGTAGGCAAGGACTTCATGACCAAAACACCAAAAGCATTGGCAACAAAAGCCAAAATAGACAAATGGGACCTAATCAAACTCCACAGCATCTGCACAGCAAAAGAAACAGTCACTAGAGTGAATCGGCAACCATCAGAATGGGAAAAAAATCTTCGCAGTTTACACATCTGACAAAGAACTGATATCCAGAATTTACAATGAACTCAAACAGATTTACAGGAATAAAACAAACAAGCCCATTCAAAAATGGGCAAATGACATAAACAGACACTTTACAAAAGAAGACATACATGAGGCCAACAAACATATGAAAAAGTGCTCATCATCACTGGTCATTAGAGAGATGCAAATCAAAACCACATCGAGATACCATCTCACGCCAGTTAGAATGGCGATCATTAAAAAATCTGGAGACAGCAGATGCTGGAGAGGATGTGGAGAAAGAGGAACACTCTTACACTGTTGTTGGGAGTGTAAATTAGTTCAACCATTGTGGAAGACAGTTTGGCGATTCCTCAGGGACCTAGAAATAGAAATTTCATTTGACCCAGCAATCCCATTTTTGGGTATATATCAAAAGGAGTATAAATCGTTCTAGTATAAGGACACATGCACACGAATGTTCATTGCAGCACTGTTTACAATAGCAAAGAACTGGCACCAACCCAAATGCCCATCGATGATAGACTGGACTGGAAAAATGTGGCACATATACACCATGGAATATTATGCAGCAATCAGAAATGATGAGTTTGTGTCCTTTGTAAGGACATGGATGAATCTGGAGAACATCATTCTCAGCAAACTGACACAAGAACAGAAAAAGTAATACCGCATATACTCACTCATAAGTGGGTGAGAAAAATGAGAACACATGGACACAGAGAGGCGGTCTACTATACATTTGGGTGTATTGGGGGGAATTGGGGAGGGACTGCGGGGGCAGCCACGGAGGGATAGCCTGGGGATGAATGTCAAGTATGGGTGAAGGAGAGATAGGCAGCAAAACACACTGCCATGTGTGTACCTATGCAACTATGTTGCACGTTCTACACATGTACCCCAAAACCTATAATGCAATAAAAATTAAAAAAAAAAGAAGACATACATGAGGCCAACAAACATATGAAAATATGCTCATCATCACCAGTCATTAGAGAGATGCAAATCAAAACCACATTGAAATACCATCTCACACCAGTTAGAATGGTGATCATTATAAAATCTGGAGACAACAGGATCTGGAGAGGATGTGGAGAAATAGGAACAGTCTTATGCTGTTGGTGGGAGTGTAAATTAGTTCAACCATTGTGGAAGATAGTGTGGTGATTCCTCATGGATCTAGAAATAGAAATTTCATTTGACCCAGCAATCCCTTTACTGGGTATATATTCAAAGGACTATAAATCATTCTACTATAAGGACATATGCACATGAATGTTCATTGCAGCACTGTTTACAATAGCAAAGACCTGGAACCAATCCAAATGCCCAACGATGATATACTGGACTGGGAAAATGTGGCACATATACACCATGGAATATTATGCAGCAATCAAAAATGATGAGTTTTTGTCCTTTGTAAGGACATGGATGAATCTGGAGAACATCATTCTCAGCAAATTGACACAAGAACCAAAAAGGAAATACCACATATTCTCACTCATTGGTGGGTGAAAATAATGAGAACAGATGGACACAGGGAGGGGTCTACTACACACAGGGGTCTATTGGGGGAATAGTGTGGGACAGCGGGTGGGGGGAGCTTGGGAGGGATAGCCTAGGGGAATTGCCAATTGTGGGTAAAGGGGAGGAAGGCAGTGTGCACTTTCATGTGTGTACCTATGCAAGTATCTTGCACATTCCGCACATGTATCCCAAAACCTAAAATGCAATAAAAATTTAAAATAAAAAAAATATTACACAGAAGACTATAGATGAGTTTTAGAAATAACACCAAAAGCATAATCCATAAAAGAAAAATATTACAAGTTTACTTCATTAAAATTAAATATTTCTGTTCTATGAAAGACAGTGTTAAGAGAATGAAGGCTGGGCATGCTGGCTTACACATGTAATCCCAGCACTTTGGGAGGCCAACACAGGTGGATCACGAGGTCAAGAGATAGAGACCATCCTGGCTAGCATGGTGAAACCCCATCTCTACTAAAAATACAAAAAATTAGCTGGGCATGGTGGCATGCACCTGTAATTCCAGCTACTAGGGAGTCTGAGGCAGGGAAAACTGCTTGAACTCGTGAGGCAGAGGTTGTAGTGAGCAGAGATTCTGCCACTGCACTCCAGCCTGGGTGTCACAGCAAGACTCCAACTCAGAAAAGAAATGAAAAGACAAGTCACATACTGGGGAAAAACTTGCAAAACACATACCTTAAAAAATATTGCATCCAAAACATACAAAGAACTCTTAAAATGTAACCAGAAGAATACAAACAATCCAATTTCAAAATGGACAAAACATCTGAATCTTGTAAATGAAGATATATACATGGCAAATAAACATATGAAAAGATACAGAACATCATACATCACTAAGTAATTCAAAATCAAAATAGGTTGGGCGCAGTGGCTCACGTTTGTAATTTCAGCATTTTGGAAGACCAAGACAGGCAGATCTCTTGAGGCCAGGAGTTCAAGATCAGCCTGGCCAACACAGTGAAACTCCCATCTCTGCTAAAAATACAAAAATTGGCTAGATGTGGTAACACACGCCTGAAGTCCCAGCTATTTGGGAGGCTTAGGCAAGATGATCACTTCAAGCCAGGAGTTCAAGGCTTCAAGAAGTTATGATTGTGCCACTACACTTCATCCTAGGTAGCAGAGAAAAACTCTGTCTCTAAAACAAAATAAAAATAATCCATTGAAAAATTAAAAGCAATTAGGGTACAGTCTTGGTTGAAAACATCTCAACAACCTTCACCCTAGATTCATACTAGTGTCTTCACAATTCTGAGTTCACATGAGGGTTCCCTTGCCTGGAGTAACATCCCTGTCCGCCTAAAATCCCAGACATGCTCTAAGATCCTGCCACCTCCCTCATGGGAAAAGTACCATCTACTCAGAAGTCATCCCTGCCTTCTCTTTTGTTTGAAGCCATATAAATAAGTCTCTCACAGTGGGATGATGTTTCCGCATGGCTCATGTGTGCATGGAGGAGGGTGGCATGTAGGTCTTTCCGATTCTTTCTGCAGCCATCCATGGAGTCACTGTGCCTCTGTGTCACTCCTGTGCTCCCTGACGGGCCCAGGACACTTGGGAGGCCTGAGAGAGCAGGCACTGAAGAAGCTCTCCACTGAACAAAGCAGGTGTGCAGGTGAAACACACCCCGTCTGCCTGCATGTCTCAGCTGCAAACATCAGGTGACAACCATGGTGCCATTCTACAACGTGGTCCACGTTCAGGTCCAGCCCACGCTGTCAAATCTGTATAAACACACAGGTTTAAGGTTCCTGTCCCTCTTTCCCTGTTGGTGTCTTGCAGGGGAGGGCTCTGGCTCTCTGTCAGCAGGCAGCCATGCCAGCATCTCTCAGACCCACAACTACCCTCCCAGTCCTGGGCCAACACTCTTCTTCACCTTCTGCTGGGGGCCCCTCAAAATGACCACAAGACCTCTTCAGCGACTACACACATACACAGACACACAGAGACAGAGGCACAGAGACACACACACACAGAAACAGAGGCACAGAGGCACACATACAGAGACACATGTTATACTGGACTGAGCATAGAAAGCCAACACCAAGACAAAAGTATGCCAAATTGCAGGGTTTATTGCCAGTGACTATGGAGGACTCACGTCTCTCCAACCCGTGGCAGAGAAAAAAGAGTGACAAGATCTTTTTATACCCATAAAACCACCTTGAAAGTGGGGGTGAGGAGTGGGGATGGAGATGAAAGGTTTCAGACATTACGAGGGCTAGGAGATACTGTAAATCACCTCCTGGGCTGAGACGAGGTTGATGGGGGCGGATTCCGGACATTCCAAGGGTCAGGGTACTTTTGTCATTCCTATTGTTACCTAAGTGGTCTACAGAATTCAAGATAAACATTAGTTGACTTCCAAGATGGCGTCGTAGAGGCGATTCCGGATTGCAGCTCTAAGTGAAGGTGCAGAGGGTGAGTCCTAGCCGCATTCTCGGACAGATCTTTTTTGCCCACAGAACGTTGAAAGTCTCAGGTGTGGGAGAGACACGGGACGCTAGCACAGCTGGCTCGCACAGCCGCTTCGGCTGGTTCCGCAGCGCAGCGGCACCGGGCACAAAACTCACTGGTCTGGGTGCCCTGTTAAACCGGTAATCTGAGATTTGGAAGGGCAGATTGGCATGTCCATCTGATTGAACGGGACTTGGGAAATGAGCCAGACCAGGAGATTCCTGGGAAACGTGATCTGAGCTTAGGCAGTGGGGAGCAGCATGGGAGATCGCATGGATCCCAGTGCCCTATCAGCAGGATACTGGGGCTCGAGTGAGGCAGTCAACCGTTCAGCTTGGGGAGAGGAAGAGAGAGAGAGAGAGAGGACAGACTCTGAGGCAGGGAGCTGGGTGATCAGGCTCAGTGGGTCCCACCCTGATGGGGACAAGCAGGGCAGCGATTGGAGGCGCTCGGGGCTGAGAGTTTTGCTGCCAGCATCTAGGACGCTGCAGCCTGATGGGGGAGGGGCGTCCAAAACTACTGACGCCATCACCCTCTACTGAAGTACCGCCCAGGGCTGACACAGCCTGCTGTTGCCGAGGCAACCTGCCATAACAGAGAGACTCTGCCAGCAGGGCGGACCAAGCCACAGCAGGGCGGAGCAAGCCACAGCAGAACAGAGCCCGGCCGCAACAGGGAAGACCTGTGCTAGTAGGGCAGAGCCCTGGCAGGCAAATAGTGAATAGACTGCCTCCTATCTGGGCAGGAGAGTGCAACAGATACTCATAAAGAAAGCCCCAACTCCCTGAGACAGAGCATCTAAGGGGGAAAAAAGAGGGGGCGTTTATGAGTTCTGTTGCAGCAGGGATAAACACATCATCCCAAAAACGCTGAATGAACAACAGAACTCAGAGCTCAGCACTGGAGCTACTGTAAAGCATAGACCATCTTCTCAAGCAGCACCCTGAACCCTGTATGTGCAAAGAGTCATCACCCCAAAAAAGGACTAATCACACTGACATTTGGCAGCATCATTCTGAAACAAAGATAGCAGCAGAAGAAATTGGTAGCATTCCTCACTGTTCTGCTGCTGCTACAGGTGTACCACAGAAAAGCAGGGCCTAGAGTGGACCTCAGCACTCGTACAGCACAGGGGCTAGATCATTAGAAGTTAAACTAAGTAACAGAAATACCTCATCATCAACAACCTGGGTGTTCACACAGAGACCCAATTGAAAAATCAGCAACTACTAAGATGACAGATGGATAAATCCATAAAGATGGGAAGAAACCAGCGCAAAAAGGAGGAAAACACCCGAAACCAAAACACTTCACCTTCTAAAAAGGAACAAAACTCCTCACCAGCAAGGGAACAAAGCTGGACGGAGAATGAGTGTGACGAAATGATGGAATCAGACTTCAGAAAGTGGATAATGAGAAATTTCAGTGAGCTAAAAGAACATGTTCTAAATCAGTGCAAAGAAACTAAAAACCTTGAAAAAAAGATTGGAAAAAAGATTCGAGAAAATGATAACAAGAATGGACAACTTAGAGAGGAATATGAATGAATTGAAGGATCTGAAAAACACAACATGAAAACTTCGTGAAGCATGCATAAGTTTCAACAGCCAAAAAGACCAAGCAGAAGAAAGAATATCAGAAGTCAAAGATCAACTCAATGAAATCAAACAAGAAACAAAGATCAAAGAAAAAAGTGCAGAAAGGAATTTACAAAATATCCAAGAAATGAAAAACTATATGAAGAGACCCAACCTACGTTTGATAGGTGTATCAGAATGTAATAAAGAGAATGAATCCAAGCTTGAAAACACTCTTCAGCATATTATCCAGGAAAACTTCACAAACCTAGCAAGACAGGTCAATACTCAACTCCAGGAAATACAGAGAACACCACAAAGATATTCTGCAATAAGAGCAACCCCAAGGCACATAATCGTCAGATTCACCAGGGTTGAAATGAAGGAGAAAATACTAAGGTCATCCAGAGAGAAAGGTCGGGTAACCCACAAAAAGAAGCCCATCAGACTCACAGTAGACCTATCGGAAGAGAGTCTACAAGCCAGAAGAGAGTGGGGGCCAATACTGAACATCCTTAAAGAAAAGAACTTTCAACCCAGAATTTCATATCCAGCCAAATTGGGCGTCATAAGTGAAGGAAAAATAAAATCCTTCATAAACAAGCAAGTACTCAGAGATTTTGTCACCACTAGCCCTGCTTTACAAGAGCTCCTGAAAGAGGCACTACACGTAGAAAGAAACAACCAGTACCAGCCATTCTAAAAGCATACCAAATGCTAAAGAGCATCAACAAAATGAAAAATCTACATGAACCAATGGGCAAAACAGACATCTAGCATCAAAATGTCAGTATCAAATTCACACATAACAATATTAACCCTAAATGTAAATGGGCTAAATGCACCAATTAAAAGACAAAGAATGGCAAATTGGATAAAAAGCCAAAACCCATCGGTGTGCTGTATCCAGGAAACACACTTCACACACAAGGATACACAAAGGCTGAAACTAAAGAAATGGAGGAAGATTTACCAAGCAAATGGAGAGCAAAAAAAGAGCAGGAGTTGCAATTCTCGTCTCTGATAAAATAGACTTTAAAGCAACAAAGATCAAAAGGGACAAAGAAGGTCATTACATAATGGTAAAAGGATCGATAAAACAAGAACAGCTAACGATTTTAAATATATATGGACCCAATGCAGGAGCACCCAGATATATACAGCAAGTCCTTAATGACTTACAAAGAGACTTGGACCCCCACACAATAATAGTGGGAGACTTTAACACTCCACTGTCAATAGCAGACAAACCAACCAGACAGAAAATAAACAAGGATATCCAGGACTTGAACTCAGACCTAGAACAAGTAAACCTGATAGATATTTACAAAACTCTCCACCTCATATCCACAGAATATACATTCTGCTCAGCACCACATCACACCTACTCCAAAATTGACCACATAATTGGAAGTAAAGCACTCTTCAGCAAATGCAAAACAACTGAAATCATAACAAACAGTCTCTGAGACCATAGTGCAATCAAGTTGGAACTAAGAATTCAGAAAATAACTCAGAACCGCACAGCTTCATGGAATCTGAACAACTGGCTCTTCAATGTTGCTTGGTTAAACAATGAAAAGTAGGCAGAAATAAAGAAGTTCCTTGAAACCAGTGAGAACGAAGACACAATGTACCAGAATCGGTGGGACACATTTAAAGCAGTGTGTAGAGGAAAATATATAGCAATAACTGCCCACATGAAAAGAGTGCAGAGACCCAAAATTGACACCCTATCAACAAAATTGAAAGAGCTAGAGGAGCAAAATAAAAAGCTCCAAACCTAGCCAAAGACAAGAAAAAACTAAGATTAGAGTAGAAATGAAGGAGATAGAGACAAGAAAATCCCTTCAAAAAATCAATAAATCCAAAAGCGTGTTTTTCGAAAAGATCAACAAAATAGACAGACATATACCCAGACTGATTAAAAAGAAAAGTGATAACAAGCAGAATGGATGCAATAAAAGACGATAAAGAAGAAATCACCACAGATTCCACAGAAATTCAAACTATCATCAGAGAATACTACAGATAACTCTATGCACATAAACTAGTAAACCAGGAAGAAATGGATAAATTCCTGGATGCCTGTGTCCTCCCAAGCCTAAACCAGGAGGAAGCCAAAACTATGAATAGACGAATAACAAGGCCTGAAGTTGAGGCAGCAATTAAGACCCTACCACACAGAAAAAGCCCAGGGCCAGATGGGTTCACAGCCGAATTCTACCAGACACACAAAGAGGATCTAGTACCATTTTTCTGAAACTATTCCAAATAATTAAAAAAGAGTGAACCCTTCCGAAATCATTTTATGAGACCAACATCATCCTGATACCAAATTAGGCAGAGACTCAACAAGAAAAGAAAACTTCAGGCCAATATCCATGATGAATATAGATGCAAAAATCTTCAATAAAATACTGGCAAACCGATTGCAACAGCACATTAAAAAACTTATCCATCATGATCAAGTAGGATTCATCCCGGGAATGCAAGGCTGCTTCAACATACACAAGGCTATAAATGTCATTCACCACATTAACAAAACCGAAAACAAAAACCACACGATTATCTCAATTGATGCAGAGAAGGCATTTGACAAAATTCAAAAGCCATTTATGCTGAAAATCCTCAATAAAGTTGGTATTGATGGAACATATCTCAAAGTAATAAAAGCTATTTTTGACAAACCAACAGCCAATAACATAATGAATAGGCAAAAACTGGAAGCATTCCCTTTGAAATTTGGCACTAGACAAGGATGCCCTCTCTCACCATTCCTATTCAACATAGCACTGGAAGTTCTTGTCAGAGCAATCAGGCAAGAAAAAGAAATAAAGGGTATTCAAATAGGCAAGGTGGAAGCCAAATTGTCTCTATTTGCAGATGACATGATAGTATACCTAGAAGACCCCATCACCTCAGCCCAAAAGCTCTTGAATCTGATAAGCAATTTCAGTAAAGTCTCAGGATATAAAATCAATGTGCAAAAATCACAAGCATTCCTATACACCAAAAACAGACTAAAAGAGAACCAAATCAAGAACGAACAATTGCTCCAAAGAAAATAAAATACATAGGAATACAACTCACAAGGAACGTAAGTGACCTCTTCAAGGAAAACTACAAACTACTGCTCAACGAAATAAAAGAGGACACAAACAGATGGAGAAACATTCCATGTTCGTGGTTAGGAAGAATCAATATCGTGAAAATGGCTATACTGCCCAAAGTAATTTACACAATCAATGTTATCCCCATCAAACTACCATTTAATTTCTTCACAGAATGGAAAAAAACCACCATGAACTTCATATAGAACCAAAAGAGAGCCCGCATAGCCAAGTCAATTCTAAGCAAAAATGACACAGCGAAAGGCATCACAGTACCAGACTTCAAACTATACTACAAGGCTACAGTAATCAAAACAGCATGGTACTGGTACCAAAACAGAGACATAGACCAATGGAACAGAACAGAGGCATCGGAGGCAACACAACATATCTACAACCATATAATCTTTGATAAACCAGACAAAAACAAGCAATGGGGAAAGGATTCCCTGTTTAATAAATGGTGTTGGGTAAACTGGGTAGCCATGTGCAGAAAGCAGAAACTGGACCCCTAACTCACACCTTACACTAAAATTATCTCCAGATGGACTAAAGACTTAAACATAAGACCTGACAACATAAAAACCCTAGAAGAAAATCTAGGCAAAACCATTCAGGACATTGGAGTAGGCAAGGACTTCATGAACAAAACACCAAAAGCATTGGCAACAAAAGCCAAAATAGGCAAATGGGACCTAATAAAACTCCACAGCTTCTTCACGGCAAAAGAAACAGTCACTAGAGTGAATCAGCAACCAACAGAATGGGATAAAATTTTTGCAGTTTACGCATCTGAAAAAGGGCTGATATCCAGAATTTACAAAGAACTCAGACAGATTTACAGAAAAAAAAAACAAACAAGCCCATTCAAAAATGGGCAAAGGATATGAACAGACACTTTACAAAAGAAGACATACATGAGGCCAACAAACACATAATAAAATGCTCATCATCACTGGTCACTAGAGAGATGCAAATCCAAACCTCATTGAGATACCATCTCATGCCAGTTAGAAAGGCGATCATTAAAAAATCTGGAGACAGGAGGGAGGAGGCAAGATGGCGTCGTAGAGGTGACTCAGGATTGCAGCTCTCAGTGAAGGCGCAGAGGGTGAGTCCTAGCCGCATTCACGGATGTTCCTTTTATGCCCACAGAGCGTTGAAAGTCCCAGGTGTGGGAGAGACACAGGACGCTAGAGCAGACGGCTAACGCAGCTGGCTCCTGCCGCCTCTTTGGCCGGCATGGAAATCACTGGTCTGGGTGCCCTGTTAAACCGGCAATCTGAAATTTGGAAGGGCAGATTGGCATGTTCATCTGATTGAACGGGACTTGGACAATGAGCCAGACCAGGAGTTTCCTTGGAAGTGTGATCTGAGCTGGGGTAGTGGGCAGTGGCACGGGAGATCACAGAGATCCCAGTGCCCTATCGGCAGGCTACTGGGGCGCCAGTGAGAGAGTCGACCTTTCAGCTTGGGGAGAGGAAGAGAGAGAGAGAGAAGACGGACTCTGAGGCAGGGAGCTGGGTGATCGGGCTCGGCGGGTCCCACGCTCACGGGGACAAACAGGGCGGCGACTGGAGACGCTTGGGGCTGAGAGTTTTGCTACCGGCATCTAGGATGGTGCAGCCCAGTGACGGAGGGGCGTCCAATATTGCTGATGCAGTCCACCCCCACTGAAGTACCATCCAGGACTGACGCTGCCTGCCATTGCCGAGGCAACCTGCCATAAGAAATACTCCACGCTCCACAGCAGAAGGGAGACCAGCAGCAACAGGGCGGACCCGCGCTAGCAGGTCAGAGCCCCAGCAGGAAAATAGTGAATAGACTGCTGCCTAGTGGGGCAGGACAGTACAACAGATACTCATACAGAAAGCCCCAACTCCCTGAGACAGAACATCTAAGGGGGTAAAAAAGGGTGGGGTTTTATGAGTTCTATAGCAGCAGACATAAACAACCTCCCAACAATGCAGAATGAACAACGGAGTTCACAGCTCAGAAATGGAGCTCCTATAAAGCACAGACTGTCTCCTCAAGCAGTTCTCTGACCCCTGTATATCCAAGGAGTCACCCCAGAAAAGGACTAATCAGACTGAAATATGGCTGGCATTATTCTGGAACAAGGACAGCAGAAGAAAAAACTGGTATCATTTCTCACTGTTCTGCAGCTGCTGCAGGTATCTCCCAGACAAGCAGGGCCTGGAGTGGACCTCAGCACTCATACAGCAGAGGGGATAAACCATGAGAGGGAAAACTAAGTAACAGAAATACTTCATCATCAACAATCTCAGCGTTCACACAGAAACCCAATTGAAAAATCAGCAACAACTAAGACGACAGGCGGATAAATCCATAAAGATGGGAAGAAACCAACGCAAAAAAGAGGAAAACACCCGAAACCAAAACACCTCACCTCCAAAACAGGACCAAAACTCCTCACCAGCAAGGGAACAAAGCTGGATGGAGAATGAATGTGACAAAATGACGGAATAATACTTCAGAAAGTGGATAATGAGAAACTTCAGTGAGCAAAAGGAACATGTACTAAACCAGTGTAAAGAAAGTAAGAACCTTGAAAAAAGACTTGAAAAAGATTCGAGGAATTGATAAGAAGAATGGACAACTTAGAGAGGAATATGAGTGAATTGAAGGAGCTGAAAAACACAACACAAGAACTTCGTGAAGCATGCACAAGTTTCAACAGCCGAATTGACCAAGCAGAAGAAAGAATATCAGAAGTTGAAGATCAACTCAATGAAATAAAACGAGAAACCAAGATTAAAGAAAAAAGTACAAAAAGGAATGAACAATATCTCAAAGAAACGTAGGACTATGTGAAGAGACCCAACCTACGTTTGATAGATGTACCAGAATGTGACGAAGAGAATGAATCCACGCTGGAAAACACTCTTCAGGATATTATCCAGGAAAATTTCCCCAACCTAGCAAGACAGGTCAATATTCAACTCCAGAAAATACAGAGAACACCACAAAGATACTCTGCAAGAAGAGCAACCCCAAGGCACATAATCGTCAGATTCACCAGGGTTGAAACGAAGGAGAAAATACTAAGGGCAGCCAGAGAGAAAGGTCGGGTCACCGACAAAGGGAAGCCCATCAGACTCACAGCAGATCTCTCGGCAGAGACTCTACAAGCCAGAAGAGAGTGGGGGGCAATATTCAACATCATTAAAGAAAAGAGCTTTCAACCCAGAATTTCATATCCAGCCAAACTGAGCATCATAAGTGAAGGAAAAATAAAATCCTTCACGAACAAGCAAGTACCCAGAGATTTTGTCACCACTAGGCCTGATTTACAAGAGCTTCTGAAAGAGGCACTACACATAGAAAGAAACAACCAGTTCCAGCCATCCTAAAAGCATACCAAATGCTAAAGACCATCAACAAAATGAAGAACGTACATGAACCAACGGGCAAAACAGCCAGCTAGCATCAAAATGGCAGTATCAAACACACATAACAATATTAACCCTGAATGTAAATGGGCTAAATGCAACAATCAAAAGACACAGACTGGCAAATCGGATAAAAAACCAAAACCCATCAGTATGCTGTATCCAGGAAACCCACCTCACATGCAAAGATACACAAAGGCTCAAAATAAAAGGATGGAGGAAGATTTACCAAGCAAATGGAGAGCAAAAAAAAAAGCAGGAGTTGCAATTCTCATCTCTGATAAAATAGACTTTAAAGCAACAAAGATCAAAAGGGAAAAAGAAGGTCATTACATAATGGTAAAAGGATCAATACAACAAGAAGAGATAATGATTCTAAATATATATGGACCCAATGTAGGAGCACACAGATATATAAGGCAAGTTCTTAATGACTTACAAAGAGACTTAGACTCCCACACAATAATAGTTTCAGACTTTAACACTCCACTGTCAATATCAGACAGATCGACAAGAGAGAAAATTAACAAGGATATCCAGGACTTGAACTCAGACCTGGAACAAGCAAACCTGATAGACATTTACAGAACTCTCCACCCCAAAGCCACAGAATATACATTCTTCTCAGCACCACATCACACCTACTCCAAAATTGACCACATAATTGGAAGTAAAGCACTCCTCAGCAAATGGAAAACAACGGAAATCATAACAAACAGTCTCTCACACCATAGTGCAATCAAGTTGGTACTCAGAATTCAGAAAATAACTCACAACCCCACAGCTTCATGGAAACTGGACAACTGGCTCTTGAATGTTGATTGGATAAACAATGAAATGAAGGCAGAAATAAAGAAGTTCTTTGAAACCAGTGAGAATGAAGACGCAACGTACCAGAATGTCTGGGACACTTTTAAAGCAGTCTGTAGAGGAAATATATATAGCAATAAGTGACCACATGAGAAGAGTGGAGAGATCCAAAATTGACACCCTATCGTCAAAATTGAAAGAGCTAGAGGAGCAAGATCAAAAAAGCTCAAAACCTAGCGAAAGACAAGATATAACTAAGATCAGAGCCGAACTGAAGGAGATAGACACAAAAAAATCCCTTCAAAAAATCAATAAATCTAAGAGCTGGTTTTTTGAAAAGATCAACAAAATAGACAGACCACTAGCCAGACTGATAAAAAAGAAAAGAGAGAAAAACCAAATAGCTGCAATAAAAAACGATAAAGGGGAAATCATCACAGATTCCACAGAAAGTCAATCCATCATCAGACAATACTACAAACAACTCTGTGCACACAAACTACTAAATCAGGAAGAAATGGATAAATTCCTCAACACCTGTGTCCTCCCAACCCAAATCAGGAGGAAGCCGAAACTATGAATAGACCAATATCAAGGTCAGAAGTTGAGGCAGCAATTAAGAGCCTACCACACAAAAGAAGCCCAAGTCCAGATGCGTTCACAGTTGAATTCTCCCAGACACACAAAGAGGATCTGGTACCATTCCTTCTGAAACTATTCCAAACAATCCAAAAAGATGGAAGCCTTCCCAAATTATTTTATGAGACCAACATCATCCTGATACCAAAACCTGGCAGAGACTCAACAAGAAATGAAAACGTCAGGCCAATATACATGATGAACAAAGATGGAAAAATCTTCAATAAAATACTGGCAAATCGACAGCAACAGCACATTAAAAAACTTATCCATCATGATCAAGTAGGATTCATCCTGGGGATGCAAGGCTGGTTCAACATACACAAGTCTATAAATGTAATTCACCACATAAACAGAAGCAAAAACAAAAACCACATGATAATCTCAATTGATGCAGAGAAGGCATTTGACAAAATTCAACAGCCCTTTATGCTAAAATCCCTCAATGTACTTGGTATTGATGGAACATATCTCAAAGTAATAAAAGCTATTTATGACAAACCAACAGCCAATATCATAATTAATGGGCAAAAACTGGAAGCATTCCCTTTGAAATCCAGCACTAGACAAGGATGCCCTCTCTCACCACTTCTATTCAACATAGTACTGGAAGTTCTAGCCAGAGCAATCAGTCAAGAAAAAGAAATAAAGTGTATTCAAATAGGAAAGGTGGAAGCCAAATTGTCTCTATTTGCAGATGAAATGACAGTATACCTAGAAGACCACATCACCTCAGCCCAAAAGCTCCTGCAACTGATAAGCAACTTCAGCAAAGTCTCAGGATATAAAATCAATGTTCAAAAATCACAAGCATTCCTATACACCAATAACAGACTTGAAGAGAACCAAATTAAGAACGAAGTGCCATTCACAATTGCTACAAAGAAAATAAAATACCTAGGAATACAACTCACTAGGAATGTAAGGGAACTCTTTAAGGAAAACTACAGACCACTGCTCAACGAAATAAGAGAGGACACAAACGGATGGAGAAACATTCCATGTTCGTGGTTTGGAAGAATCAATGTTGTGAAAATGGCTATACTGCCCAAAGTAATTTACACATTCAATGCTATCCCCATCAAACTACCGTTAAATTTCTTCACAGAATTGGAAAAACCACCATGAAGTTCATATGGAACCAAAAAAGAGCCCGCATAGCCAAGTCAATTCTAAGCAAAAACAACACAGCGGGAGGCATCACGCTACCAGACTTCAAACTATACTACAAGCCTACAGTAATCAAAACAGCATGGTACTGGTATCAAAACAGAGATATAGACCAATGGAATAGAATAGGAGCATCGGAGGCAACACAATATATCTACAACCATATTGTCCTTGATAAACCAGACAAAAACAGGTAATGGGGAAAGGATTCCCTATTTAATAAATGGTGTTGGGAAAACTGGCTAGCCATGTGCAGAAAGCAGAAACTGGACACCTTTCTGAAACCTTACACTAAAATTAACTCCAGAAGGATTAAAGACTTAAACGTAAGACCTGACATCATAAAAATCCTAGAAGAATATCTAGGCAAAACCGTTCAGGACATAGGATTAGACAAGGACTTCATGAATAAAACACCAAAAGCATTGGCAACAAAATCCAAAATTGACAAATGGGACCTAATCAAACTCCACAGCTTCTTCATGGCAAAAGAAACAGTCACTAGAGTGAAGTGGCAACCATCAGAATGGGAAAAAATCTTTGCAGTTTACACATCTGACAAAGGGCTGATATTCAGAATTTACAAAGAACTCAAACAGATTTACAGAAAATAAACAAACAAGCCCATTCAAAAATGGGCAAAGGACATGACAGAAACTTTACAAAAGAAGACATACATGAGACCAATAAACATGAAAAAGTGCTCATCATCATTGGTCATTAGAGAGATGCAAATCAAAACCACATTGAGATATCATCTCACACCAGTTAGAATGGCAATCATTAAAAAATCTGGAGACAGCAGATGCTGGAGAGGATGTGGAGGAATAGGAACATTCTTACACTGTTTGTGGGAGTGTAAATTAGTTCAACCATTGTGGAAGACAGTGTGGCGATTCCTCGGGGACCTAGAAATAGAAATTCCATTTGACTCAGCAATCCCGTTACTGGGTATCTATCCAAGAGACTATAAATCGTTCTACTATAAGGACACATGCACACGAATGTTCATTGCAGCACTGTTTATAGTAGCAAAGACCTGGAACCAACCCAAATGCCCATCGATGATAGACTGGACTGGGAAAATGTGGCACATATACACCATGGAGTATTATGCAGCAATCAAAAATGATGAGTTTGTGTCCTTTTTAAGGACATGGATGAATCTGGAGAACATCATTCTCAGCAAACTGACACAAGAACAGAAAAAGTAATGCCGCATATACTCACTCATAGGTGGGTGAGAAAAATGAGAACACATGGACACATAGAGGCGGTCTACTATACACTGGGGACTGTTGGGGGAAATGGGGGAGGGACAGCTTGGGGGACTGGGGGGGATAGCCTGGAGATGAATACCAAGTGTGGGTGAAGCGGAGGAAGGCAGCAAAACACACTGCCATGTGTCTACCTATGCAACTATCTTGCACGTTCTGCACATGTATCCCAAAACCTATAATGCAATGAAAATTTTTTTTTTAAATCTGGAGACAGTAGATGCTGGAGAGGATGTGGAGAATTAGGAACACTCTTACACTGTTGGTGGGACTGTAAATTAGTTCAACCATTGTGGAAGACAGTGTGGTGATTCCTCAAGGACCTAGAAATAGAAATTTCATTTAACCCAGCAATCCCATTACTGGGTATATATCCAAAGGACTATAAATTGTTCTAGTATAAGGACGCATGCACACGAATGTTCATTGCAGCACTGTTTACAATAGCAAAGAACTGGAACCAACTCAAATGCCCAACGATGATAGACTGGACTGCGAAAATGTGGCACATATACACCATGGAATATTATGCAGCAATCAAAAATGATGAGTTTGTGTCCTTTGTAAGGACATGGATGAATCTGGAGAACATCATTCTCAGCAAACTGACCCAGGAACAGAAAAAGAAATACCGCATATACTCACTCATAAGTGGGTGAGAAAAATGAGAACACATGGACACAGAGAGGTGGTTTACTATACACTGGGGTTTATTGGGGGAATGGGGGAGGAACAGCGTGGAGGGGCTGGGGTGGTATAGCCTGGCGATGAATGCCAAGTGTGGGTGAAGGGGAGGAAGGCAGCAAAACACACTGCCATGTGTGTACCTATGCAACTATCTTGCATGTTCCGCACATGTACCCCAAACCTATAATGCAATAAAAATTTTAAAAAAAAAAAGAAAGATGAGAACACATGGACACAGGGAGGGGATCTACTACACACTGGGGTCTATTGGGGGCAAGTTGGGGGGGACAGTGTGGGGGCTGTAAAGGGATAGCCTGGGGATAAATGCCACGTGTGGGTGAAAGGGAGGAAGGCAGCAAAGCACACTGACATGTGTGTACCTATGCCACTATCTTGAACGCTCTGCACATGTACCCCAAAACCTATAATGCAATAAAAATTTAAAAATTAAAAAAAATAATGAACAGATGCTCAAGGGGAGAAGATGGCGCTATAATACCAAATCAGAACTGCAGATTCCAGTGAAAGTGCAGATGGTTAGTGGAACGCCGCATTTCCAAATGGATCTTTATTTCCCACAGACCAGGAAATTTTCAGGTGTAGGAGCCCCACAGGCCACCAGCACTGCTGTTTGGGCACACACGGTGTTCTGGGCCAGCATGGCTGCTTGGACTGGGGCCGCAGTTCAGCAGCACTCCATACAAAATACACTGGTTTGGTTGCCCTGTTATACTGGCAATTGGAGATTTTGGAAGGCAGATTAGCACATTCATCTGATTAAATGGGACTTAAACAGATATCCACGACAGGAGATTCCTAAGCAGCAATGTTGTTCCAGCTGGTGTAGTGGGTTGCTACATGGGAATTCACACAGATCCTGGTGCGCTTTCAGCAGGTGACTGGAACACCTGGGAGAGAGTGTATCATTCAACTTAAAATCAAAAAGGGCTCTGAGGCAGGGAGCCAGATGATCAGGCTCAGCGGGTTCCACCCCCACAAAAACAAACAAAACAGCAATTGGAAGTGCTCAGGGTTGAGAGTTTCATGGCAAGCACTGCCAAACCCAGGATGATGCAACTCGGAGTGGGAGGGGCGTCCACCATTCCCGAGGCACTCAACCCCTATAGAAATACTCTGTCATTGCTGATGCAGCCTGCCATTGCAGAGGCAACCCACCATAACAGAGAGAGTCCGCCACTACAGAGGCAGGCCACCATCACCACGGCAGCTCTAACTACACTGACATAAACAGGACTAAAGGGAATTACACACAGCAGCAGGGCAGACCTGACGACAGCAGGGCAGAGCCCACAGCAGCAGGGTGGAGCCTATGACAGCAGGGCAGAGCTCATGGCAGCTCAGCATAGCCACTACAGGCAGACAGTAAATAGACTGCCTTTTTGCTTGGCAGGACAGTGCAACAGATACTCATAAATAAAGCCCTAACTCCCCAGGACAGAGCACCTGAGGAAAACAAGGGGCTTTATGAGTTCTGCTGCAGCAGACTTAAACGTACCTGCCTAGCAAACCTGAATAAACAACAAAGCTCACAGCTCAGCACTTGAGCTCCTATAAAATACAGACTGTCTCCTCAAGTATAAAGTACAGAGTGTTTCCTCAAGCAGCTCCCTGACCCCTGTATATCCAAAGACTCACCTCACAAAGGACTGATCAGACTGACTTTTGGCAGGCATCATTCAGAAACAAAGATAGCAGAAGAAGAAACAGGTAGCAACCCTCACGGTTCTGCAGCTGCTACCGGTGTACCCCACACAAGCAGGGCCTGAAGTGGACCTCGGTGGTCCTACAGCAGAGGGGCCAGACGGTTAGAAGGAAAACTGAAAAACAGAAATACTTCATCATCAACAATCTGGACATCCACTCAGAGACCCAATTAAAAAATCAGCAACTACTTATATGACAGGTGGATAAATCCACAAAGATGAAAAGAAACCAGCGCAAACAGGAGGAAAACACCGAAACCAAAACACCTCAACTCCTACAAGGGGCCACAACTCCTCATCAGCAAGAGAACAAAGCTGAATAGAGAATGATTTTAATGAAATAACAGAATCAGACTTCAGAAGGTGGATAATGAGAAACTTCCATGAGCTTAAAAAAAAAACATGTTCTAACTCAATGCAAAGAAACTAAGAACCTTGAAACAATATTTGAGGAAATGATAACAACAATGAACAGCTTAGAGAGGAATATGAGTGTATTGAAGGAGCTGGAAAAAAAAAAACAAAAAGAGAACTTCGTGAAGCATGCACAAGTTTCAACAGCTGAATTGACCAAGCAAAAGAAAGGATATCCGAGGTTGAAGACCAACTCAATGAAATAAAGCGAGAAGGCAAGATTAGAGAAAAAAAGGATAAAAAGGAATGAACAAAGTCTCTAAGAAATGTGGGACTATGTGAAGAGACCTAATCTACATTTGATAGCAGTACCTGAATGTAATAAAGAGAATGAATCCAAGCTGGAAAATACTCTTCAGAATATTATCCAGGAAAATTTCCCCAACCTAGCAAGGCAGGCCAATATTCAAGTCCAGGAAATACAGAGAACACCACAAAGATATTTTGCAATAAGTGCAACCCCAAGGCACATAATTGTCAGATTCACCAGGGTTGAAATGAAGGAGAAAATTCTAAGGAAAGCCAGAGAAAAAGGTCGGGTCACCTAGAAAGGGAAGCCCATCAGACTCACAGCAGATCTATCAGCAGAAACTCTAAAAGCCAGAAGAGAGTGGGGGCCAATATTCAAAATCCTTAAAAAAGTACTTTCAACCCAGAATTTTATATCCAGCCAAACTGAGCTTCATAAGTAAAAAATAAAATAAAATCCTTTGCAATAAAGCAAGTACTAAGATTTTATCACCACCAGGCCTGCTTTACAAGAGCTACTGAAAGAGGCACTACACATAGAAAGAAACGACGAGTACCAGCCATTCCAAAAACATACCAAATGCTAAACAGCATCAATAAAATAAAGAATCTGAATCAACTAACGGGCAAAACAGCCAGCTAGCATCAAAATGCCAGTATCAAATTCAAACATAAAAATATTAACCCAATATATAAATGGGCTAAATGCACCAATGAAAACACAGACTGGCAAATTGGATAAAAAGCAGAAACCCATTGGTGTGCTGTATTCAGGAAACCCATCTCACATGCAAGGATACAAAAGGCTCAAAATAAAGGGATGAAGGAAGATTTACCAAAAAAATGGAGAGCAAAAGAAGCAGGAATTGCAATTCTCATCTCTGATAAAATAGACTTTAAAGCAACAAAGATAAAAAAACAACAAAAAAAAACATTACATGATGGTAAAAGGATCGATACAACAAGAAGAGCTTACTATCCTAAATATATATGGATCCAACACAGAAGCACCCAGATATATAAGGCAAGTTCTTAATGACTTGCAAAAAGACTTAGACTCCCACACTATAATAGTGGGAGACTTTAACACTCCACTGTCAATATCAGATAGATCAACCAGACAGAAAATTAACAAGGATATCCAGGACTTGAACTCAGACCTGGAAGAAGCAAACCTGATAGACTTTTACTCTCCACCCCAAATCCACAGATTATACATACTTCTCAGCACCACATCAAACCTACTCTAAAATTGACCAATTATTGGAAGTAAAGCACTCCTCAGCAAATGCAAAACAACTGAAATCATAACAAACAGTCTCTCAGACCATAGTGCAATCAAGTTAAAACTCAGATTTCAGAAACTAACTCAGAACCTCAGAGCTTAATGGAAACTGAACAACTGACTCTTGAATGTTGACTGGATAAAAAACAAAATGAAGGCAGAAATAAAAAAGTTCTTCAAAACCAATGAGAACAAATACAAAACATATCAGTATCTCTTTAAATGTCTAGAGACATTTAAAGCAGTCTCTAGAGGAAAATTTATAGCAATACGTGCCCATATGAGAAGAGTGGAGAGATCCAAAATGGACACCCTAACGTCAAAATTGAAAGAGCTGGAGGAGCAAAATCAAAAAAACACAAAACCTAGCCAAAGACAAGAAATAACTAAGATCAGAGCAGAACTGAAAGAGATAGAGACAAGAAAATCCCTTCAAAAAATCAATAAATACAAGAGCTGTTTTTTTAAAAAGATCAACAAAATACACCAATAGCCATATTAATAAGGAAAGAAAAGAGAGAACAACCAAATAGATGCAATAAAAACAATAAAAGGAAAATTACCCCATATTCCGCAGCAATTCCAACCATTATCAAAGAATATTACAAATAATTATTTGCACATAAAATATTAAACCTGGAAGAAATGGATAAATTCATAGACACCTATGTCCTCCCAAGCCTAAACCAGGAAGAAGCCAAAACTATGAATAGACCAATAACAAGGTCTGAAGTTGAGGAAGCAATTAAGAGCCTACCACACAACAAAAGCCCAGGGCCAGATGGGTTCATAGCCAAATTCTACCAGACACAAAAAAAGGAACTGTTACCATTCCTTCTGAAACTATTCCAAATAATCCAAAAAGAGGGAATCCTTCTCAAATCATTTTATGAGACCAACATCATCTTGATACCAAAGCCCGGCAGAGACTCAACAAGAAAAGAAAACTTCAGGCCAATATCCATGATGATCATAGATGCAAAAATGTTGAATAAAATACTGGCAAGGCAATTAAAACAGCACATCAAAGAGCTTATCCACCATGATCAAGTAGGATTCATTCCGGTGATGCAAGCCTGGTTCAACATACGCAAGTCTACTAACGTAATTCACCACATAAGCAGCACCAAAAACAAAAACCACATGAATATCTCAATTGACACAGAGAAGGCCTTTGACAAAATTCATCAGCACTTTATGCTAAAAATCCTTAATAAACTTCGTATTGATGGAACATACCTAAAAATAATAAAAGCTACTTATGGCAAACCAGCAGCCAATATCATACTGAATGGTCAAAAATTGGAAGCATTCCCTTTGAAATATGGCACTAGACAAGGATGCCATCTCTCACCACTCATATTCAATATAGTACTGGAAGTTCCAGCAAGAGCAATCAGGCAAGAAAAAGAAATAAAGGGTATTCAAATAGGAAAGGAGAAAGCCAAATTGTCGATATTTGCAGATGACATGATAGTATATCTAGAAGACCCCATCATCTCAGCCCAAAAACTCCTGAAACTGATAAGCAACTTCAACAAAGTCTCAGGATATAAAATCAATGTGCAAAAATCACAAGCATTTCTATACACCAAATAACAGACTTAAAGAGAGCCAAATTAAGAACGAACTGCCATTCACAATTGTTCCAAAGAGAATAAAATACCTAAGAGTACAACTAACAAGGAATATAAGGGACCTCTTCAAGAAGAACTACAAGCCACTACTCAACAAAAAAAGAGAGGACACAAACAGATGGAGAAACATTCCATGTTCATGGTTAGAAAGAATCAACATCGTGAAAATGGCCATTGTGTGCAAAGTAATTTACAAACTCAACGCTATCCCCATCAGGCTACCATTTTCTTCCCTTACAGAACTGGAAAAAAACACCTTGAACTTCATATGGAACTAACAGAGAGCCCGCATAGCCAAGTCAATTCTAAGCAAAAAGAACACAGCAGGAGGCATCAAAAACCCGGACTTCAAACTATACTACAAGGCTACAGCAATCAAAACAGCATTGTACCCATACCAAAACAGAGATATAGACCAATGGAACAGAACAGAGGCATCAGATGCAACACAACATATCTACCACCATATAATCTTTGATAAACCAGACAAAAACAAGCAATGGGGAAAGGATTTCCTGTTTAATAAATGATGTTGGGAAAATTGGCTAGCCATGTGTAGAAAGCAGAAACTGGATCCCTTCCTGACACCTTACACTAAAATTAACTCCAGAGGGATTAAAGACTTAAACATAAGACCTGTCACCATAAAAACCCTAGAAGAAAATTTAGGCAAAACCATTCAGGACATAGAAGTAGGCAAGGACTTCATGATTAAAACACCAAAAGCATTGGCAGCAAAAGCCAAAATAGACAAATGGGACCTAATCAAACTCCACAGCTTCTGCATGGCAAAAGCAACCGTCACAAGAGTGAATCAGCAGCCAACAGAATGGGAAAATTTTTTTTGCAGTTTACACATCTGTCAAAGGGCTGATACAGCAATCCCATTACTGGGTATATATCCAAAGGACTATAAATCGTTCTACCATAAGGACACATGCACACGATGTTCATTGCAGCACTGTTTATAATAGCAAAGACCTGGAACCAACCCAAATGCCAATTGATGATAGACTGGACTGGGAAAATGTGGCACATATACACCATGGAATATTATGCAGCAATCAAAAGCGATGATGGAGCAATAAAAAACAATGAGTTCATGTCCTTTATAGGGACATGGATGAATCTGGAGACCATCATTCTCAGCAATCTGACACAAGAACAGAAAATGAAATACTGCATATTCTCACTCATAGGCGGGTGATCAACAATGGGAACACCTGGGCACAGGGAGGGGAGCACTACACACCGGGGTCTATTTGGAGAAATAGAGGAGGGAGAGTGGGAGGGAAAGCTAGGGAGTGATAGCTAGCTATCACTAGGGAGATATCACTAGCTATCTGGGGAGAAATGCCAGATGTGGGTGAAGGGGAGGAAGAGAGCAAATCACACTTCCATATGTGTACCTATGCAACTATCTTGCATGTTCTGCACATGTACCCCAAAACCTAAAATTCAGTAAAAATACCTCACAGCAGGAAAATGCAATGTCTGCAATATTAAATAGATGAAAAATTAGGGGGAAAACCCTATTTTAACAGATAAACAAAAAATTGGTCACCAAGCACTATAAAATATAATACGTAGGGAAAATGTTATCAGATGAAAATTTGTACATATATAAAACAAATAAAAAGTGCTAGAAGTGGCAAATAGGAGAGTAGGGATCAAATAATTTTTCTAATTTAAATTTTGTTAAAAGATTACTGTTAAAGACAAATTATGGTAATTTATTGTCAGTTTTATGATATAAATAAAAGTAAAATGTGTAAAAGCAAGGATAGCAGGCTGATAAGGAAGTATACTGTTGTAAGATTCTTATAAATAAAATAGTATAATACTAAAATAAATAAATAAGCAGCCATAACTATATACTGCCTATAAGAATTCAATTCACCTGAATAGACACAAATAGACTGAAAGTGGAGTGATGTAAAAAGACATTTTTTGGAATATCAAACGGGAACCAAAAGCAAGCAGGTGTAACTATATATCTATCAAATAAAACAGACTTTACTTCAGTTCCAAGATGGCATCATAGAGGTGACTCAACCTTGCAGTTCTCATTGAAGGCACAGAGGGTGAGTCCTAGCCGCCTTCTCAGATGGACCTTTTTTTTCACACAGAACGTTGAAAGTCCCAGGTGTGGGAGAGACATGGGACGCCAGCGCAGCCGGCTCACACAGCCAGTTCGACCAGTGCCACAGGGCAGCGGCACTGGGCACAAAACCCACTTGTCTGAGTGCCCTGTTAAACCGGCAATCTGAGATTTGAAAGGGCAGATTGGCATGTTTATCTGATCAAACGGGACTTGGACAATGAGCCAGACAAGGAGATTCCTGGGAAACGTGATCTGAGCTGGTGCAGTGGGCAGCAGCACGGGAGATCACACAGATCCCAGTGCACTATCAGCAGGCTACTGGGGCGCCAGTGAGAGAGTCAACCATTCAGTTTGGGGAGAGGAAGAGAGAGAGAGAGAGAGAGAGGACGAACTCTGAGGCAAGGAGCTGGGTGATTAGGCTTGGCGGGTCCCACCCTCACAGGGACAAGCAGGGTGGTGATTGGAGGCCCTCAGGGCTGAGGGTTTTGCTTCCGGCACCTAGGACAGTGCAGCCCAGTGAAGGATGGGCACCCGCCATTACAGACGCAATCCACCCCTACTGAAGTACCGCCCAGGGCTGACACAGCCTGCCATTGCCAAGGTAAGCCGCCATAACAGAGAGACTCCACCAGCAGGGCAGAGTGCACCAGAGCAGAATGGAGTCCTGTGGCAGCAGGGTGGACCCGGGCTAATAGGGCAGCGCCCCAGCAGGCAAACAGTGAATAGACTGCATCCTAGCTGGGCAGGACAGTGGAACAAATACTTATAAAGAAAGCCCCAACTCCCTGAGACAGAGCATCTAAGGGGGAAAAAAGGGGGTGTTTATGAGTTCTGTTGCAGCAGACATAACTGCATCCTCCCAACAACGCTGAATGAAAAACGGAGCTCAGAGCTCAGCACTGGAGCTCCTATAAAGCATAGACCGTCTCCTCAAGCAGCTCCCTGACCCCTGTATATCCAAAGAGTCACCCCCCAAAAGGACTAATTAGACTGACATTTGGCAGGCATCATTCTGGAACAAAGATAGCAGAAGAAGAAACTGGAAGCATCCCTCACTGTCCTGCAGCTGCTACAGGTGTACCCAGACAAGCAGGGCCTGGACTCGACCTCAGCACTTGTACAGCAGAGGGGCTAGACCATTAGAAGAAAAATTATGTAACAGAAAAACTTCATCATCAACAAACTGGGCATCCATACAAAGACCCAATTGAAAAATCAGCAACTACTAAGATGACAGGTGGATAAATCCATAAATATGGGAAGAAACCAGCGCAAAAAGGAGGGAAACACCCGAAACCAAAACACTTCACCTCCTACAAAGGACCAAAACGCCTCACCAGCAAGGGAACAAAGCTAGATGGAGAATGAGTGTGACGAAATGATGGAATCAGACTTCAGAAACTGGATAATGAGAAACTTCAGTGAGCAAAAAGAACATGTTCTAAATCAGTGCAAAGAAACTAAGAACCATGAAAAAATATTTGAAAAAAGATTCGAGGAAATGATAACAAGAATGGACAACATAGACAGGAATATGAATGAATTCAAGGAGCTGAAAAACACAACACAAGAACTTCGTAAAGCATGAACAAGTTTCAACAGCCCAATTGACCAAGCAGAAGAAAGAATATCAGAAGTCGAAGATCAACTCAATGAAATAAAACGAGAAACCAAGACTAAAGAGAAAAGCACAAAAAGGAGTGAACAAAATCTCCAAGAAATGTGGGAATATGTGAAGAAACCCAACCTACGTTTGATAGGTGTACCAGAATGTGATGAAGAGAATGAATCCAAGCTGGAAAATACTCTTCAGGATATTATCCAGGAAAACTTCCCCAACCTAGCAAGACAGGTCAATACTCAACTCCAGGAAATACACAGAACACCACAACGATATTCCGCAAGAAGAGCAACCCCAAGGAACATAATCATCAGATTCACCAGTGTTGAAATGAAGGAGAAAATACTAAGGGCATCCAGAGAAAAAGGTCAGGTCACCCACAAAGGGAAGCCCATCAAACTCACAGCAGATCTCTCAGCAGAGACTCTGCAAGCCAGAAGAGAGTGGGGACCAATATTCAACATCCTTAAAGAAAAGAGCTTTAAACCCAGAATTTCATATCCAGCAAAACTGAGCTTCATAAGTGAAGGAAAAATAAAATCCTTCATGAACAAGCAAGTACTCAGAGATTTTATCACCACTAGGCCTGCTTTACAAGAGCTCCTGAAAGAGGCACTATGCATAGAAAGAAACAACCAGTACCAGCAATTCTAAAAGCATAACAAATGCTAAAGAGCATCAAGAAAATGAAGAATCTACATGAACCAATGGGAAAAACAGCCAGCTAGCATCAAAATGACAGTATCAAATTCACACATAACAATATTAATCCCAAATGTAAATGAGCTAAATGCACCAATCAAAAGACACAGACTGGACAATTGAATAAAAAACCAAAATCCATCGGTTTGCTGTATTCAGGAAACCTATCTTACACGCAAGGATACATAAAGGCTCAAAATAAAGGGATGGAGGAAGATTTACCAAGAAAATAGAGAGAAAAAAAAAAAAGCAGGAGTTGCAATTCTCGTCTCTGATAAAATAGACCTTAAAGCAACAAAGATCAAAATGGACAAAGAAGGTTATTACATAATGGTAAAAAGATTGATATAACAGGAGGAGCTAACGATTCTAAATATATATGGACCCAATGAAGGAGCACCCAGATATATAAGGCAAGTTCTTAATGACTTACAAATAGACTCAGACTCCCACACAATAATAGTAGGAGACGTTAACACTCCACTGTCAATATCAGACAGATCAACCAGACAGAAAATTAACAAGGATATCCAGGGCTTGAACTCAGACCTGGAACAAGCAACCTGATAGACATTTACAGAACTCTCCACCCCAAATCCATAGAACATACATTCTTCTCAGCACCACATCACACCTACTCCAAAATTGACCACAAAATTGGAAGTAAAGCACTCCTCAGCAAATGCAAAACAACTGAAATCATAACAAACAGTCTCTCACACCATAGTGCAAACATGTTGAAACTCAGAATTCAGAAAATAACTCAGTACCGCACAGATTCATAGAAACTGAACAACTGGCTCTTGAATGTTGATTGGATAAACAACGAAATGAAGGCAGAAATAAAGAAGTTCTTTGAAACCAAGGAGAATGAAGACACAACGTATGTGCTTAAATGAGAAGAGTGGAGAGATCCAAAATTGATACCCTATCGTCAAAATTGAAATAGCTAAAGGATCAAGATCAAGAAAGCTCAAAACCACGTGTGTACCTATGCAACTATCTTGCACGTTCTGCACATATAGCCCAAAACCTATAATACAATAAAAATTAAAAAAAAACAGACTTTACATCAAAAGCTGTAAAAATAGACAAAGAAGAAGATTATGTAACAAAAATGGATCAACTCAGTGAGACTATATAACAAATGAAAACATATAGGCATTAACACCAGAGCACCCAGATATGTAAAGCAAATATTATTAGATCTAAAGCGAGAGAGATTCCAGAATAATAATAGTTGGGGACTTCAACATTCCACTCACAGCATTGTACAGACTAGATAAACAGAAAATAAACAAAGAAACACCAAATTTAAGGTGCACCGTGGACAAAATTGACCTAACACATTTACAGAGTTTTTCACCTACTAGTTGCAAAACACTCATTGTATTTATCAGCACATGGAATGTTCGCCTAAATTAACCATTAGTTAGGATACAAAACAAGTCTCAAAAATTTTAAAAAATTAAAATGATACCATATAATTTTTTTCTGACCATGAGAAGAACATTCAAAAATATACAAACACATAAAAAATCAACACCATACTTCTTTTTTCTTTTATCTTTTTTTTTAAATTTTTAAATATTTATTGCATTATAGGTTTGGGGTACATGTGCAGAACTTGCAAGATAGTCTCATAGGTACACACATGTAAGTGTGCTTTGCTGCCTTCCTCCCCTTCACCCACACTTGGCATTTATCCCCAGGCTATTCCTCCTCAGCCCCCCCAATCTCCCTCAGCCCTTCCCCCTAATAGACCCAAGTGTGTAGTAGACACCCTCCCTGTGTCCACGTGTTCTCATTTTTCTCAGCCGCCTATGAGTGAAAATATGTGGTATTTGTTTTTCTGTTTTTGTGTCAGTTTGCTGAGAATGATGATCTCCAGATTCATCCATGTCCTTACAAAGGACACAAACTCATCATTTTTGATTGCTGCATAATATTCCATGGTGTATACATGCCACGTTTTCCCAGTGCAGTCTATCATCGATGGACATTTGGGTTGGTTCCACGTCATTGCTATGGTAAACAGTGCTGCAATGAACATTCATGTGCATGTGTCCTTATAGTAGAACGATTTATACTCCTTTGGATATATACCCAGTAATGGGATTGCTGGGTCAAATGGAATTTCTATTTCTAGGTCCTTGAGGAATCGCCACACTGTCTTCCACAATGGTTGAACTAATTCACACTCCCAAGAAGAGTGCAAGAGTGTTCCTATTTCTCCACATCCTCTCCAGCATCTGCTGTCTCCAGAATTTTTAATAATCGCCATTATAACTGGTGTGAGATGGTATCTCAATGTGGTTTTGATTTGCATCCCTCTAATGACCAGTGATGATGAGCATTTTTTCATGTGTTTGTTGGCCTCATGTATGTCACCTTTTGTAAAGTGTCTGTTCATATCCTTTGCCCATTTTTAAATGGGCTGGTTTGTTTTTTTCCTGCAAATCTGTTTGCATTCTTTATAAATTCTGGACATCAGCCCTTTGTCAGATGCGTAAACTGCAAATATTCTTTCCCATTCTGATGGTTGCCAATTCACTCTAGTGACGGTTTCTTTTGCCGTGCAGAAGCTGTGGAGTTTGATTAGGTCCCATTTGTCTATTTTGGCTTTTGTTGCCAATGCTTTTGGTGTTTTGGTTATGAAGTCCTTGCCTATTCCAATGTCCTGAATGGTTTTTCCTAGATTTTCTTCTAGGGTGTTTATGGTGCCAGGTCTTATGTTTAAGTCTTTAATCCATCTGGAGTTAGTTTTAGTGTAAGGTGTCAGGAAGGGGTCCAGTTTCTGCTTTCTGCACATGGCTAGCCAGTTTTCCCAACACAAGTTATTAAACAGGGAATCCTTTCCCCTTTGCTTGTTTTTGTCTGGTTTATCAAAGATTATATGGTGGTAGATATGTTGTGTTGCCTCCGATGCCTCTGTTCTGTTCCATTGGTCTATATCTCTGTTTTGCTACCAGTACCATGCTGTTTTGATTACTGTAGCCTTGTAGTATAGTTTGAAGTCTGGTAGTGTGATGCCTCCCGCTGTGTTATTTTTCTTAGAATTGACTTGGCTATGCGGGCTCTCTTTTTGTCTCATATGAAGTTCATTGTGAGCTTTTCTAGTTCTGTGAAGAAATTCAATGGTAATTTGATGGGGATAGCATTGATTGTGTAAATTACTTTGGGCAGTATAGCAATTTTCACGATACTGATTATTCCTAACCATGAACATGGAATGTTTCCCCATCTGTTTGTGTCCTCTCTTATTTGGTTGAGCAGAGGTTTGTAGTTTTCCTTGAAGAGGTCCCTTACGTTCCTTGTGAGTTGTATTCCTAGGTATTTTATTTTCTTTGTAGCAATTGTGAATGGCAGTTAGTTCTTGATTTGGTTCTCTTTAAGTCTGTTATTGGTGTATAGGAATGCTTGTGATTTTTGCACATTGATTTTATATCCTGAGACTTTGCTGAAGTTGCTTATCAGTTTCAGGAGCGTTTGTGCTGAGGTGATGGGGTCTTCTAGGTATACTATCATGTCGTCTGCAAATAGAGACAATTTGGCTTCCACCTTTCCTATTTGAATACACTTTATTTCTTTTTCTTGCCTGATTGCTCTGGCTAGAACTTCCAGTACTATGTTGAGTAGGAGTGGTGAGAGAAGGCATCCTTGTCTAGTGCCCGATTTTAAAGGGAATGCTTTCAGTTTTTTCCCATTAGGTATGATATTGACTGTTGGTTTGTCGTAAACAGCTTTTATTTCTTTGAGATATGTTCCATCAATACCATGTTTATTGAGGGTTTTAGCATAAAGGGCTGTTGAATTTTGTCAAATGCCTCCTCTGTGTCAATTGAGATAATCATGTGGTTTTTGTTTTTGCTTCTGTTTATGTGGTGAATTACATTTATAGACTTGCATATGTTGAATGAGCCTTGCATCCCCGGGATGAATCCTATTTGATTATGATGGATAAGTTTTTTAATGTGCTGTTGCAATCGGTTTGCCAGTATTTTATTTAAGGTTTTTGCATCTATGTTCATCATAGATATTGCCCTAAAGTTTTCTTTTCTTGTTGAGTCTCTGCCGGGTTTTGGTAGCAGGATGAAGTTGGTCTCATAAAATGATTTGGGAAGGGTTCCCTCTTTTTGAATTATTTGAAATAGTTTCAGAAGGAATGGTACTAGATTCTCTTTGTGTGTCTGGTAGAATTCGGCTCTGAATCCATCTAAACCGGGGCTATTTTTGTGTGGTAGTCTCTTAATTGCTGCCTCGACTTCAGACCTTGTTATTGGTCTATTCATAGTTTCAGCTTCCTCCTGGTTTAGGCTTGGGAGGACACAGGCCTCCAGGAATTTATCCATTTCTTCCTGGTTTACTAGTTTATGTGCATTGAGTTGTTTGTAGTATTCTCTGATGATGGTTTGAATTTCTGTGGAATCAGTGGTGATTTACCCATTATCATTTTTTATTACATCTATTTGGTTGTTCTCTCTTTTCTTTTTTATCAATCTGTCTAGTGGTCTGTCTATTTTGTTGATCTTTTCAAAAAACCAGCTCTTGGATTTATTGATTTTTTGAAGGGTTTTTCGTGTCTCTATCTTTTTCAGTTCCGCTCTGATCTTAGTTATTTCTTGTCTTCAGCTTGGTTTTGAGCTTTTTTGATCTTGCTCCTCTAGCTCGTTCAATTTTGACGATAGGGTGTCCATTTTGAATCTCTCCACTCTTCTCATGTGGGCACTTATTGCTATATATTTTCCTCTACAGACTGCTTTAAATGTGTCCCAGAGATTCTGGTATGTTTTGTCTTCGTTCTCATTGGTTTTGAAGAACTTCTTTATTTCTGCCTTCATTTCATTGTTTATCCAATCTACATTCAAGAGCCAGTTGTTCAGTTTCCATAAAGCTGTGTGGTTCTGTGTTATTTTCTGTATTCTGAGTTCCAACTGGATTGCACTATCATCTTAGAGACTGTTATAATTTCAGTTGTTTGCATGTGCTGAGGAGTGCTTTACTTCCAATTATGTGGTCAATTTGGAGTAGGTGTGATATGGTGCTGAGAAGAATGTATATTCTGTGGATTTGTGGTGGAGAGTTCTGTAAATGTCTATCAGGTTTGCTTATTCCAGGTCTGGGTTTAAGTCCTGGATATCCTTGTTAATTTTCTGTCTGGTTGATCTGTCTGATATTGATGGTGGAGTGTTAAAATCTCCCACTATTATTGTGTGGGAGTCTAAGTCTCTTTGCAAGTCATTAAGAACTTGCCTTATATATCTGGGTGCTCCTGCATTTGTTACATATATATTTAGAATCGTTAGCTCTTCTTGTTGTATCAATCCTTTTACCATTATGTAATGACCTTCTTTGTCTCTTTGATCTTTGTTGCTTTAAAGTCTATTTTATCAGAGATGAGAATTGCAACTCCTGCTTTTTTTTTTGCTCTCCATTTGCTTGGTAAATCTTTATCCATCCCTTTATTTTGAGCCTTTGTGTATTTTTGTGTGTGAGGTGGGTTTCCTGCATACAGCACACTGACGGGTTTTGGCTTTTTATCTAATTTGCCTGTCTGTGTCTTTTGATTGGTGCATATAGCCCATTTACATTTAGGGTTAATATTGTTATGTGTGAATTTGATACTGCCATTTTGATGCTTGCTGGCTCTTTTTCCCATTGGTTTATGTAGATTCTTCATTTTGTTGATGCTCTCTAGCATTTGGTATGCTTTTAGGATGGCTGGTAATGGTTGTTTCTTTCTATGTGTAATGCCTCTTTCAGGAGCTCTTGTACAGCAGTCCTAGTGGTGTCAAAATCTCTGAGTACTTGCTTGTTCATGAAGAATTTTATTTTTGCTTCACTTATGTAGCTCAGTTTGGCCTCATTTGAAATTCCTGTTTGAAAGATCTTTTCTTTAAGGATGTTGAGTATTGGCCCCCACTCTATTCTGGCTTGTAGAGTCTCTGCGGAGAGATCTGCTGTGAGTCTGATGGGCTTCCCTTTGTGGGTGACCCGACCTTTCTCTCTGGCTGCCCTTAGTATTTCCTCCTTCATTTCCACCCTGGTGAATCTGACGATTATATTCCTTGGGGTTGCTCTTTTTGAAGAATATCTTTGTGGTGTTCTCTGTATTTCATGGAGTTGAGTATTGACCTGTCTTGCTAGATTGGGGAAATTTTCCTGGATAATATCCTGAAGAGTGTTTTCCAGCTTGGATTCATTCTCTTCATCACATTCTGGTACACCTATCAAACTTAGGTTGGGTCTCTTCACATAGTCCTACATTTTTTGGAAATTTTGTTCATTTATTTTTGTGCTTTTTTCTCTAATTTTGGTTTCTCATTTTATTTCATTGAGTTGATCTTCGACTTCTGATATTCTTTCTTCTGCTTGGTCAATTGGGCTGTTGAAACTTGTGCATGCTTCGTGAAGTTCTCGTGTTGTGTTTTTCAGCTCCTTCAATTCATTCATATTCCTCTCTAAGTTGTCCATTCTTGTTATCAATTCCTCGAATCTTTTTTCAAATCTTTTTTCAAGGTTCTTAGTTTCTTTGCACTGATTTAGAACATGTTCTTTTAGCTCACTGAAATTTTTCATGATCCACTTTCTGAAGTCTGATTCTGTCATTTCGTCACACTCATTCTCCGTCCAGCTCTGTTCCCTTGCTGGTGAGGAGTTTTGGTCCTTTGTAGGATGTGAAGTGTTTTGATTTCGGGTGTTTTCCTCCTTTTTGCTCTGGTTTCTTCCCATCTTTATGGATTTATCCACCTGTCGTCTTAGCAGTTGCTGATTTTTCAATTGGGAGAATGTGTTTAGGTCCGCTGCAACAGAACTCATAAAACAACCCCCTTTTTCCCCCTTAGATGCTCTTTCTCAGGGAGTTGGGACTTTCTTTATGAGTATCTGTTGCACTGTCCTGCCCAGCTAGGTGGCAGTCTATTCACTATTTTCCTGCTGGGGCTCCGCCCTGCTAGCACCAGTCCACCCTGTTGCCATGGGGCTTCATTCTATGGCTTGCTCCACCCTGCTGTGGCTTGCTCTGCCCTGCTGGCAGAGTCTCTCTGTTAATGCAGGTTTCCTAGGAAACAGTAGGCTGCATCAGCCCTGGGCGGTACTTCAGTAGGGGGGATTGTGTCAGTCGTGGTGGATGCCCCTCCTGCACCAGGCTGCACTGTCCTAAATGCAGACAGCAAAACTCTAAGCCCCAAGTGCCTCCAATCACTGCCCTGCTTGTCCCCGTCAGGGTGGGACCTGCTGAGCCCGATCACCCAGCTCCCTGCCTCAGAGTTCATCCTCTCTCTCTCTTTCTTCCTCTCCCCAAGCTGAACGATTGACTCTCTCACTGGCTCCCCAGTAGCCTGCTGATAGGGCACTGGGATCCGTGTGATCTCCTGTGCTGCTGCCAAGTGCACTGGCTCAGATCACGATTCCCAGGAATCTCCTGGTCTGGCTCATTGTCCAAGTCCCATTCAATCAGATGGACAAGCCAATCTGCCCTTCCAAATCTCAGATTGCCAGTTTAACAGGGCACCCGAATCAGTGAGATTTTGTGCCTGGTGCCGCTGCACTGCAGAGCCGGCCAAAGCGGCCGCACAAGCCGGCTGAGCTAGCGTCCCGTGTCTCTCCCATACCTGGGACTTTCAACGTTCTGTGGGCAAAAAAGATCTGTCTGAGAATGCGGTTAGGACTCACCCTCTTCGCCTTCACTGAGAGCTGCAATCTGGAGTCGCCTCTACGATGCCATCTTCCCAATCGTGGTAAGCTCTTAATTGCTGCCTCAACTTCAGACCTTGTTATTGGTCTATTCATAGTTTTGGCTTTCTCCTGGTTTAGGTTTGGGAGGACACAGGCATCCAGGAATTTATCCATTTCTTCCTGGTTTACTAGTTTATGTGCATAGAGTTGTTTGTAGTATTCTCTGATGATGGTTTGAATTTCTGTGGAATCTGTGGTGATTTCTCCTTTATTGTATTTTATTGCATTTATTTCATTGTTCTCTCTTTTCTTTTTTATCAATCTGGCTAGTGGTCTATTTTGTTGATCTCTTCCAAAAAACCAGCTCTTGGATTTATTGATTTTGTGAACGGTTTTTCTTGTCTCTATCTCCTTCAGTTCTGGTCTGATCTTAGTTATTTCTTGTCTTCAGCTAGGTTTTGAGCTTTTTTGGTCCTGCTTCTCTAGCTCTATCAATTTTGACGATAGGGTGTTTATTTTGAATCTCTCCAGCCTTCTCATATGGGCACTTATTGCTATATATTGTCCTCTACAGACTGCTTTATATGTGTCCCAGAGATTCCAGTACGTTGTGTCTTTGTTCTTACTAGTTTCGAAGAACTTCTTTATTTCTGCCTTCATTTCATTGTTTATCCAATCAACATTCAAGAGGCAGTTGTTCAGTTTCCATGAAGCTGTGCGGTTCTAAGTTAGTTTCTGAATTCTGAGTTCCAACTTGATTGCACTATGGTCTGGGAGACTGTTTGTTATGATTTCCGTTGTTTTGCATTTGCTGAGGAGTGCTTTACTTCCAATTATGTGGTCAGTTTTGGAGTAGATGTGATTTAATCCTAAGAAGAATGTATATTCTGTGAATTTGGGTTTGAGAGTTCTGTAAATGTCTATCAAGTTTGCTTGTTCCAGGTCTGAGTTCAAGTCCTGGATATCCTTGTTAATTTTCTGTCTGGTTGATCTGTCTGATATTGACAGTGCAGTGTTAAAGTCTCCCACTATTATTGTGTGGGAGTCTTAGTCTCTTTGTAAGTCATTGAGAACTTGCCTTATACATCTGGGTGTTCCTGCATTGGTTCCATATATATTTAGAATTGTTAGCTCTTCTTGTCGTATCGATCCTTTTACCATTATGTAATGACCTTTTTGTCCCTTTTGATCTTTGTTGCTTTAAAATCTATTTTTTCAGAGACGAGAATTGCAAATTCTGCTTTTTTTTTTGCTCTCCATTTGCTTGGTAAATCTTCCTCTATCCGTTTATTTTGAGCCTTTGTGTATCCTTGCGTGTGCGGTGGGTTTCCTGGATACAGCACACTGATGGGTTTTGGCTTTTTATCCAATTTGCCAGTCTGTGTCTTTTCATTGGTGCATTTATCCCATTTACATTTAATGTTAGTATTATGTGTGTATTTGATACTGCCATTTTGATGCTAGCTGGCTGTTTTGCCCTTTGGTTCTTTTAGATTCTTCATTTTGTTGATGCTTTTTAGCATTTGATATGCTTTTAGGATGGCTTGTACTGGTTGTTTCTTTCTATGCATAGTGCCTCTTTCAGGAGCTCTTGTAAAGCAGGCTTATTGGTGACAAAATCTCTGAGTACCTGCTTGTTTATGTAAGATTTCATTTTTTTTTTTCACTTATGAAGCTCGGTTTGGCTGGATATGAAATTCTGGGTTGAAAGTTCTTTTCTTTAAGGATGTTGAATATTGGCCCGCACCTTCTTCTGGCTTGTAGAGTCTCTGCTGAGAGATCTGCTGTGAGTCTGATGGGCTTCCCTTTGTGGGTGACCAGACCTTTCTCTCTGGATGCCCTTAGTATTTTCTCCTTCCTTTCAACCCTGGTGAATCTGATGATTATGTGCCTTGGGGTTGCTCTTCTTGCAAAGTATCTTTGTGGTGTTCTCTGTGTTTCCTGGAGTTGAGTTCGTTGTTCATTCAGGGTTGTTAGGAGGATGTGTTTATGTCTGCTTCAAAAGAACTCATAACCCCCCCTTTTCTTTCCCCCTTAGATGCTCTGTCTCATAAAGTTGGTGCTTTCTTTATGAGTATCTGTTGCACTGTCTTGCCCAGCTAGGTGGCAGTCCATTCACTATTTGCCTGCTGGGGCTCTGCCCTGCCAGCGTGGGTCCACCCTGTTGCCACACAGCTCCATTGTGCTGTGGCTTGCTCCACCCTGCTGTGGCTTGCTCTGCCCTGCTGGCAGAGTGTCTTTGTTATGTCAGGTATTTTTGGCAACAGCAGGCTGCCTCAGCCCTGGGCGGTATTTCAGTGAGGGGGGGATTGCATCAGTAGTGGTGGACACCCCTCCCCCACCCGGATGAATCATCCTAGATGCCGGCAGCAAATCTCTCAACACTGAGCACCTCCAATTGCTGCCCTGCTTGTCCCTGTAAGGGTGGGACCCGCCGAGCCCAATCACTCAGCTCCCTGCCTCAGAGTCTGTCCTCTCTCTCTCTCTTCCTCTCCCCAAGCTGAATGGTTGACTCTCTCACTGACGCCTCAGTAGCCTGCTGATAGGGAACTGGGATTCATGCGATCTCCCTTGCCACTGCCCACTGCACCTGCTCAGATCACATTTCCCAGGAATCTCCTGGTCTGGCTCATTGTGCCAGTGAGTTTTGTGCCCGGTGCTGCTGCACTACAGAACCAGCTGAAGCCACCGTTCGAGCTGGCTGCACTAGCGTCCCATGTCTCTCCCACACCTGGGACTTTTAACGTTCTGTGGGCAAATTGTCTGTCTGAGAATGCAGCTAGGACTCACCCTCTGCACCTTCACTGAGAGCTACAATCTGGAGTCACCTCTATGACACCATCTTGGAAACTCAATACCATATTTCTGAGTGACCAATGAGTCATGGAGGAAATTAAGAAGAAAATTTAAAATTTCTAGAAACAAATTACCATAGAAATACAACACAGAAAAAGCTATGGGACACAAAAAAACAGAGTATTAAGAGACAAGTTTATAGTAATAAATGCCTATATCAAAAAGTAGAAGTATTTCAAATAAACAACTTAAGAAGGTAATTCAGGGAACTACAAAACAATGACAAACAAAACCCAAAAATAGAGAAGGAAAGAAATAATAAAGATCACAGCAGAAATAAACAAAACTGAGAGTATCCCATCACATAAAACTAAAAATAGTAACCATATGATCATCTCGATAGATGCAGAAAGACTTCCAATAAAACTTAACATCTCTTCATGTTAAAAACATGAAGCTAAATATGGAGTACCCATGGACATAAAGATGGGAACAACAGACACCAGGACCTGCTTGAGTGGAGAGGGTGAAAGGAGAATGAGGGTGGAAAAACTACCTGTTGGATACTGTGTTCAGTACTAAATAAGAAAATCACTGGTACACCCAACCCCAGTGACATGCAAGTCACCTGTATTTTGAAAATTAATTTTTTTGAAAAAAATAAAAAATCTGTAGCTATACTAAGAAAAAAGAGAAAATTTAAATTAATAAAATCAGAAATAAACAAAAATGTTACACCTGATACCAACAGAAATAGAATCACTAGAGGCTACTACCAACAACTATAGACCAACAAATTTGAAAATCTAAAGGAAATTGATAAATTCTCGTATACATACAACCTACCAAGATTGAATCAAGAAAAAATAGAAAACTGAGCAGACCAATAATGAGTAACAAGGTTGAATCAGTAATAAAAAGTGCTGAAATAAGAAAACCCAAAACCAGTGGCTTCACTGCTGAACTCTACCAAACTTTTTTTTAAAAACTAATACTAAATCTTCTTAAATTATTCAACAAAATTGAAGGAAGGTGAATTCTTCCACTCATTCTGAAAGACCACCTTAACCCTGATACAAACACCAGATAAGGACACAATAAAACTACAGGCCAATATTTTTGATGAATATAGATGCAAGCAATATACATATATAACTAGCAGATTGAATTCCACAGCATGTCAAAAAGATTGTACATGATAATCAAGTGCGATTTATTCTCAGAGATGCAAGAATGGCCCAATATATGCAAATCAATGAATGTTATATAATCCATCAAGAAAGTGAAGAATGAAAACAATATGATTCTTTCAATAGATGTGAAAAATAATTGATATAATTCAGCGTCTTTTCATGATAAAAAACTCCCAATAAATGAGGTATAGGGAAAATGTACCTCAACACAATAAATGTCACATATGACAAACCCAAAGCTAACATTATGTTTAATGGGGAAGAGGTAAAATATTTTTCTCTAAAAACCAGGACAAGACAAGGATGTTCACTCTCACCATTCTAATTCAACATAGTACTGATGGTCCCAGCCAGAGCAATTAGGCAAGAGAAATAAATGAAGAGCATCCAAATTGAAAAAGAGAAAAGCAAATTGTTCTTGTTTGCAGACAACAAATAATACATATAGAAAAACCTGAAGACTCCACCAAAATACTCTTAGAACTGATACACAAATTCAGTAAATTTACAGGACACAAAACATCATTAACTATCAGTAGTGTTTTTCTACACCATCAACCTAGCTGAAAAAATATATAAAAAGCAATCGTATTTACAATAGCTTAAAAATAAAGAAAAACCTAGGAATAAGTTTAACCAAGGAGGTGAAAGGTGTCTACCAGGAAAACTATAAGACAGTGATAAAAGAAATTGAAGATGCAACCAAAGGGAAATCCCATGTTCATGAGCTGGAAGAATTTATTGTGTTAAAATGACCCTACTTGCCCAAACCATCTACAGATTTAATGCAATCTCTATTAATATACCAATGACATTTTTCACAGAAATAGAAAATATAATTTTAAAATTTGTATGAAACTGAGACTGGGTTCCAGGACCTGGGGAAGGCTTAGCTCGCTCCCTGATGGGTGGCGTTCTTCCAGGCTCTTTGTTCCTTACTCAATCAAGAATGGGAGAGAGGACCCAGTGCACTCATAAGTAAATATCAAACCCCAAAGAGTCTGTCAGAAAGTGATTTATTTAGGCAGAGAGAGAGGAAAAAGAGAAAGAGAAAGAGCTTCCATGAGGTCATGGAAGGAAATCCAGATATGGAGTCCACCCAGATGTGGAGGACAGAGACTTTTAACCTGGGAGAAATTTCCACCTTTTTTAAGTTTCCCAGCCTGTGAAAGAATTTTCCTTAAATTTCCACTGGAGTGATTGATTTTTTATTATTTCCAGCATGCGAGAAAGTTTAAAAAAAAACCTCTTAAGTCCTGGGACGGAGGGGTGGGTATGGCACTGGGCAGTTCTTACCTTTGAAACTACGCCCCCTTGTGGACTCGGGAAGAGAATATATTCCCTCAGATCCACCAAAGTTCCCAAATAGGCAAAGCAATCCTGAGCAAACAGAGCAAAGCTGGAGGCATCATACTACCAGATCTCAAAATATACTACAAATCTTTGTATAATAAAGAGTATCATATTGGTATAAAATGGATATATAGATCAGTGGAATAAAACAGAGAACCCAGAAATAAATACATATATTTACAGCTAACTTATTCTTGAAAATGGCACTAAGAACATGCATTAGGAAAAGGACAGTCTCTTTAATAAGTGGTGCTGAAAAAACTGGATATCTGTATGCACAAAAATGAAATCAGACTCCTATCTCTTACTTTATGCAAAAATCAACTCAAAATGGAGTAAAGACTTAAATGTAAGATCCAAAATTGTAAAACAACTAATAATAAATAATAAATGCTTTAGGACATTGGTATATAAAAAAAAAGATTATATAAATAAGACCTCAAAGGCACAGGCAACAAAAACAAAATAAACAAATGAGATTATATCTAACTTAAAAGTGTCTGCACAGCAGTAGAAACAATCAACACAGTGAAAAGACAACCTACAGAATGGGAGAAAATATTTGCAAACTATTGATTTGACATGAGATTCATATCCAGAATATATAAGAAACACAAGAGTAAAAAAAAAATCAGGTTAAAATATAGCAAATAATTCAAATAGACATTTCATAAAAGAAGACATGCAAATGGCCAAAATATATATAAAAAAAGTTGAACATCACTGATTATTAGTACATGTAAAATAAAACCACAATGATATGTCACCTCAACCCAGTTAGAATGGCTACTATCAAAAAGACAAAACAACAACAACAACAAATGCTGGTGAGTGTGGGGAGAAAGGCACCTCTTACACACTGTTTGTGGGAGTATAAACTAGTATACCTATTATGTAGAACAGTAAGGAGATTCATCGGGAAATTACTACTAGAACAACCATATGATCCAGCAATCCCACTGCTTGTTACATACCCAAAGGAAAAAAAATCAGTATGTTGAAGAGACGGCTCCACTCCCCTGTTTATTGTGGCATTGTTCACGAAAGTCAAGATATGGAATCAACTAAGTGTCCATCAACAGATGAACAGATTAAGAAAATGTGATAGATATACACAATAAAGTGCTATTCAGCCATAAAAAAGTAAAATCCTGTGATTTATGGCAACGTGACTAAGCTTGGAGGACATTATTTTAAGAGAAATAAGCCAGGACCAAAAAAATAAATACTGCATGTTCTCACTTAAATGCAGAAGCTAAACAAGTTGATTTTTTGGAAGTAGAGAGTAAGAATACAGGGTACCAGAGGGTAAGAAAAGGAGGAGTGGGAGAAAAAAATGGTTAAAGAATACAAAATAACAGCTAGATAGGAAGATTGAGTTATACTCTTCTATAGCACTGTAGGATGACTATAGTTAACAGTATGTTACTATATATTTTCAAATAGCTGTAAGAGAGAATTTTAAATGTTCCCAACACCAGAAAAAAAATAAATGTTTGAGATAATGGATAAGCTAATTACCCTAATTTAATCACTATACATTTTATGTATTGAAACATCACTACATACACCATCAATATGTACAACAGACAAGATGTCTCACTCCTCTTATCCCAGCACTTTGGGAGTCTGAGGTTGGAGGGTTGCTTAAGCCCAAGAGTTCTCTATACTAGCCCAGACAGCAAAGCAAGACCTTGTCTCTACAAAACAAGTAAACAAAAATTAGCCAGGCATGGTGGTGGGCAACTGTGATCCCAGATACTTGGGAGGCTGAGGTGAGAGGATTGCTTGAGCCCAGATCAAGGCTGCAGTGAGCCATGATTGCACCACTGCATTCCAGCCTGGACAATAGAGTGAGACGCTGTCTTTAAAAAGCCAAGCAAATAACAACAAACAGAAAATAACAAGTGGGGGCAAGGACATCGAGGAATTGGAAACCTTGTGTACTGTTAGTGGCAACATGAAACGTTGTAGCCACTATGGAAAACAGTATGGACATTCTTCAAAAAGTTGAAAATTGAATTACCATGTAATACAGTTTTCCACTTCTGACTATCAAAAAAAGATGAAAACAGTGTCTAGAAGGAGTATTCCATGTGCTCGTGTTTATTGTGGCATTTTTCACAATAGCCAAGAGGTAAAAGTAACTTAAAAGTTCATCAGCAGATGAATGGATAAAGAAAATGTGGTATAGACATACAATGAAATATTTAACCTTAATAAGAAAGAAAATATTGTATCCATGCTACCACACAGATAAACCTTGAGGACATTAAGTGAAATAAATCAGCTATGAAAACACAAATGCTGCATGATGCCACTTACATATGGTATCAAAAGACTCTTCCAGTCTTATGGTATCTAAGACTCTTAGAGAGCATAATGGTGGTTGCAAGTGGCTAGGGGAGAGAGTAAAGGGGATTTATTTAATGGGTATAGAATTTTCGTTTTGCAAGATGAAAAAGTTTCCAATATCTGTTGCACAACAATGTGCATATAGTGAATACTTTACTGTAAACTTAAAAATGGTTAAGGGGGTAAATTTTATGTAATGTTGTTTTTAACCACTATAAAACAAATGGTTATATACATATAAATTAGTAAAAAGAAGTGAATTTGTAACTTTGCATGCATCTGTAGGAATAGATGATTTCTGAAACATTAGTTAATTGTTCAATTTCTTATAGTAAATTAGAGAAAATGATGAAGTAAACTGATGTAAGTCTAAAGGAATGTTGCATTGTCTTCATATTTCCCAACATACTTGGCTGGAACAGGAAACCAGAACGCAAATCAAGACTCCACTTTACTCAATAGCTAACCATTTGTTATTTTAAGAAATAGAGAAAACATCCTCTATCAAATGAATTGTTTTATTTAAGTAGCCTAAAGAAATACTGGAGCAACATTTGAACAGAACTGAAGAGTAGGGCAACTAGGGTAAGACGAAGAAGCTTGAGGCAATACATGAAAATCTCTTTAAGATGTGCTATTCAAAATACGGTCCCCAACCGGCAACATCTATATTACCTGAAAGCGGGCCCCAGGCCCACTGAATCCGAATCTGAATTTTAACAAGATTTATAAATGATTCATACATTAAAGTTTGGAAAGCAATATTTTCAAGGGATATATACATGTGCATGTATGTATGCAACATATATGTGTCATATAGCACACATACATATACTAATACATATACATAAGTATGCATACACATATAAACACATATACACGGTGGTTTCTGAAAAATTAAAAAGATATGGTTTCAATTAAAACTACCTCATTATAAGAACATACACATGTGCATATGTATATGCAATATATATGTGTCATATATACACATATACATACAAATACATATATACAGAAATATGCATACACATATAAATACAGACACACACACACACACACACACACACACACAGGGGTTTCTGAAAAAAATTTAAAAGATTTGGAGGTTTGGTTTCAATGACACTACTTCCACCAACATTCTGCTATTTGGCATGATAACCTCTATATAAGACATATTATATCTTCCAGCAGCTCTAATTAATTATAAAATTCTCAAGCTGCATATTTTCAAACCATAAAAAAGTTAAGGGAGGTTAAACTTCAATGAGGTTGATATATATTTTCCTGGAGGAAAAGCAACTTAAAGCTCAAAACTTAAGAGTTGTTTCTTCCAGGCCATCTAAAAGTCATATCAAGTCAGTTCCTTGATTTGCATGCACAGGGAGCTCTGAACAGTGAGAAGGACGGGAGGCAGTGAGAAAAATGAAGTGCTGCTGGGGATGGGAGGGAGCCAGGGAGGAAAGGCTCTAAAACTAATTAGGTTTGAAAGACTACAGGATGAAGCCAGCCATGGCATGCTGGGAAGAAAGGAACCTGAGCAGCTGATGCTAAGTTCAGACTAAATTAGCTGCAAGTCCCCTGGGGATATCCCAAGGTAAACCTTATCTCTGTCATTTACAATCATTATCAGGCAGGCTGCTTCTGTAATTTTTATGGGGAGCCAATTAACAGATCCCTGAAGCTAGGGGGGAAATGTCCCAGCCCTCTTCTTGTTTTTGTAAAGAAAAAATAAGGCATCCCCTGGCTGCTCTCTTCTGAATGCTGCTTGTACTAAAGGTAGGAAAGATGACTTCATACAATACAGATACAGTGACTCCTCAGGTCAGGCAGATGGTGGGAGTCAGTCTTCTTTTCTGCCTTAATTTATTCTTTCCTCTAGCAACCTAAATTAGCCTCCAGATAGCCCAGCAAGCCTTGCTTACTCCTTTTCTAAGATATGGAAATGCTGACCACCTCTTCTGCTCTTCTTTGCCTTCAAGAAAATGTCTTTACAGCATTTCATCCGGCATGAAAGTGGAAAAGACCAACTAATGTGCTGAGGCAGTTAAGAAGACCACTCTTCTATTCATCTCTCAACTGCACATATTTTCTCCTGACCCTGTCCCTTTTCTTTCCTGTCAGAAACTTGGTAACTAGTTTCTATATATTTCTAAACTTGGTAACTAGTAGTCTATATTCACTACTTTATTTCAATGTCTCTGATTTACTACACAAACCACCCAACCTGGCTATAAATCTTCTAAGAATGCTTTTTCTAAGACCATCAATGACATTTACGTCACTCCGAATACTAGAATAATTAGTGCTAGCCTGACGTGAAGACTTAGCAGGACTCAGTACAGTTGATCCTCCTCCTCCATCCTGAAACACTGTCTTCCCCTGACGTCCATGATAAAACAGTCTTCTAGTTTTTCTTTACTTCTTTGCCTATGCATTCTCACATTACTTTTGATTCTTCTTTTCTACAACACAATTCCGTATTGGAATCACTCAAAGCTTGATCAAGGACCCTCTTCTTTTTCCACTGACAGGGATCCTTAAGTTAGGCAAACCAAAAAAAAAAAAAAAAGAAAAGAAAAGAAACACACACACACACACACACACACACACACACACTGGAGAGCATATAACTGAAATGAAAAAGACAGGGACCATTTGCCTCTAGCCATTGCTGTCATGCAAGAATGTGGACTCAGTGATGCTAGATTTTTTTTTTAATTTCTAAAAGAAATTGGCAATTCTGATTTATAAAGGAGAGCATTATCCTTTCAAATTTCGGTTTATGGCTGTGATAGAGTAGCTGAGGCAGACCAACCCTCAATCCACGAAAAAAATTAAAACTAGATAAACAATTTAAAAATTATCTGTTTGAAGTAATCAGAGAGCTAGAAAGTTGGGAAGACCTTGAAAGGCTAAGTATGATCCAAAAAATAGAAAAATCTTTGAGGCGAGGTTACCATTATCTGCCACTCTCTCTTTTTTTTTTCTAGGAGGGGTTCAGTTATTTTGTTTTTTTTTTTTTCTTTTTTTCATTGCATTTCAGGTTTTGGGGTACACGTGCAGAACGTGGAAGATAGTTGCATAGGTACACACATGGCAGTGTGTTCTGCTGTCTTCCTCCCCTTCATTCACATTTGGCATTTCTCCCCAGGCTATCCCTCCCAATCTCCCACCCTACACTGTCCCTCCCCTATTCCTCACAAAAGACCCCATGTCTCTGGTACCCCTATCCCTGTGTCCATGTGTTCTCATTTTTCCTCACCCACCTATTAGTGAGAATATGTGGTATTTCATTTTCTGCTCTTGTGTCAGTTTGCTGAGAATGATGTTCTCCAGATTCATTCATGTCCTTACAAAGGACACAAACTCCTCATTTTTGATTGCTGCATAATATTCCATGGTGTATATGTGCCACATTTTCCCAGTCCAGTCTATCATCGATGGGAATTTGGGTTGGTTCTAGGTCTTTGCTATTGTAAACAGTGCTGCAATGAATATTCGTGTGCATGTGTCCTTATGGTAGAACGATTTATAGTCCTTTGGATATATACCTAGTAATGGGATTGCTGGGTTAAATGGAATTTTTATTTCTAGGTCCTCGAGGAATCGTCACACTGTCTTCCACAATGGTTGAACTAATTCACACTCCCACCAACAGTGTAAGAGTGTTATTATTTCTCCACATCCTCTACAGCATCTGCTGTCTCCAGATTTTTTAATGATCACAATTCTAACTGGTGTGAGATGGTATCTCAATGTGGTTTTGATTTGCATCTCTCTAATGACCAGTGATGATGAGGAATTTTTCATGAGTTTGTTGGCCTCATGTACGTCTTCTTTTGTAAAGTGTGTGTTCATATCCTTTGCCGATTTTTGAATGGGCTTGTTTGTTTTTTTCCTGTAAATCTGTTTGAGTTCTTTGTAAATTCTGAATATCAGCCCTTTGTCTGATGTGTAAACTGCAAAGATTTTTTCCCATTCTGATGGTTGCCGATTCACTCCAGTGACTGTTTCTTTTGCCGTGCAGAAGCTGTGGAGTTTGATTAGGTCACATTTGTCTATTTTGGCTTTTGTTGCCAATGCTTTTTGTGTTTTATTCATGAAGATTTTGCCTAATCCTTTGTCCTGAATGGTTTTGCCTAGATTTTCTTCTAAGGTTTTTATGGTGCCAGGTCTTATGTTTAAGTCTTTAATTAATCTGGAGTTAATTTTAGTGTAAGGTGTCAGGAAGGGGTCCAGTTTCTAATTTCTGCACATGACTAACCAGTTTTCCCAACACCATTTATTAAACAGGGAATCCTTTCCCCATCGCTTGTTTTTGTCTGGTTTATCAAAGATTATATGGTTGTAGATATGGTGTGCTGCCTCCAATGCCGCTGTTCTGTTCCATTGGTCTATATCTCTATTTTGGTACCAGTGTCATGTTGTTTTGATTACTGTAGTCTTGTAGTATAGTTTGAAGTCTGGTAGTGTGATGCCTCCCGCTGTGTTCTTTTTGCTTAGAATTGACTTGGCTATGCGGTCTGTCTTTTGGTTCCATATGAAGTTCATGGTTGTTTTTCCAGTTCTGTGAAGAAATTCAATGGTAGTTTGATGGGGATAGCATTGATTGTGTAAATTACTTTGGGCAGTATAGCTATTTTCACGACATTGATTCTTCCTAACCACGAACATGGAATGTTTCTACAACTGTTTGTGTCCTCTCCTATTTCGTCGAGCAGTGGTTTGTAGTTTTCTTTAAAGAGGTCCCTTGCGTTACTTGTGAGCTGTATTCCTAGGTATTTCATTTTCTTTGTAGCAATTGTGAATGGCAGTTCATTCTTGATTTGGTTCTGTTTAAGTCTGTTATGGGTGTATAGGAATGCTTGTGATTTTTGCACATTGATTTTATATCCTGAGACTTTGCTGAAGTTGCTTATCAGTTTCAGGAGTTTTGGGACTGAGGTGATTGTGTCTTCTAGGTATACTATCATGTCATCTGCAAATAGAGACAATTTGACTTCCACCTTTCCTATTTGGATAGCTTTTATTTCTTTTTCTCGCCTGATTGCTCTGGCTAGAACTTCCAGTACTATACTGAATAGGAATGGTGAGAGAGGGCATCCTTGTCTAGTGCTGGATTTCAAAGGGAATGCTTCCGGTTTTTGCCCATTAAGTATGATATTGGCTCTTGGTTTGTCGTAAATAGCTTTTATTACCTTGAGATATGTTCCATCAATACCAAGTTTATTGAGGGTTTTTAGCATAAAGGGCTGTTGAATTTTGTCAAATGCCTTCTCTGCGTCAATTGAGATAATCATGTGGTTTTTGTTTTTTCGTTTATGTGGTGAATTACATTTATACACTTGTGTATGTTGAACCAGCCTTGCATCCCCGGGATGAATCCTGCTTGATCATGAGGGATAAGCTTTTTAATGTGCCATTGCAATCGGTTTGCCAGTATTTTATTGAAGATTTTTGCATCTATGTTCATCATGGATATTGGCCTGAAGTTTTCATTTCTTGTTGAGTCTCTGCTGGGTTTTGGTATCAGGATGATGTTGGTCTCATAAAATGATTTTGGGAAGGGTTCCCTCTTTTCGAATCATTTGAAATCATTTCAGAAGAAATGATACCAGATCCTCTTTGTGTGTCTGGTAGAATGCGGCTCTGACCCCATCGGGATCAGTGCTTTTTTTGTGTGGTAGGCTCTTAATTGCTGCCTCAACTTCAGACCTTGTTATTGGTCTATTCATAGTTTCGGATTTCTTCTGGTTTAGGCTTGAAAGGACACAGGTGTCCAGGAATTTATCCATTTCTTCCTGGTTTACTAGTTTATGTGCATAAAGTTGTTTGTAGTATTCTCTGATGATGGTTTGAATTTTTGTGGAATATGTGGGGATTTCCCCATTATCGTTTTTTATTGCATCTATTTGGTTGTTCTCTCTCTCTCTCTCTCTTTTTTTTTTATCAGTCTGGCTAGCGGTCTGTTTATTTTCTTAAACTTTTCGAGAAACCAGTTCTTGGATTTGTTGATTTTTTTGCCGTGTTTCTCCAGTCTCTATCTCTTTCAGTTCTGCTCTGATCCTAGTTATTTCTTGTCTTCGGCTAGGTTTTGAGCTTTTTTGATCTTGCTCCTCTGGCTCTTTCAATTTTGACAATAGGGTGTCAATTTTGGATCTCTCCACTCTTCTCATGTGGGCACTTATTGCTATGTATTTTCCTCTACAGACTGCTTAAATGTGTCCCAGAGATTCTGGTATGTTGTGTCTTCATTCTCGTTGGTTTCAAAGAACTTCTTTATTTCCGCCTTCATTTCATTGTTTATCCAATCAACATTCAAGAGCCAGTTGTTCAGTTTCCATGAAGCTGTGCGCTTCTGAGTTAGTTTCTGATTACTGAGTTCTAACTTGATTTCACTGTGGTCTGTGAGACTGTTTGTTATGATTTCAGTTGTTTGCATTTGCTGAGGAGTGCTTTACTTCCAATTATGTGGTCAATTTTGGAGTAGGTGTGATGTGGTGCTGAGAAGAATGTATATTCTGTGGATTTTGGGTGGAGAGTTCTGTAAATGTCTATCAGGTTTGCTTGTTCCAGGTCTAAGTTCAAGTCCTGCATATCCTTGTTAATATTCTGTCTAGTTGATCTGTCTGATATTGACAGTGGAGTGTTAAAGTGTCCTACTATTATTGTGTGGGAGTCTAAGTCTCTTTGTAAGTCATTAAGAACTTGCCTTATATATCTGGGTGCTCCTTCATTGTGTCCATATATATTTAGAATTGTTAGCTCTTCTTGCTGTATCGATTCTTTTACCATTATGTAATGACCTTCATTGTCTCTTTTGATCTTTGATGCTATAAAGTCTATTTTATCAGAGATGAGAATTGCATCTCCTCTTTTATTTTTGCTCTCCATTTGCTTGGTAAATCTTCCTCCATCCCTTTATTTTGAGCCTTTGAATATCCTTGCATGTGAGATGGGTTTCCGGGATACAGCACACCGATGGTTTTGGTTTTTTATCCAATTTGCCAGTCTGTTTCTTTTGATTGGTGCATTTGGCCCATTTACATTTAGGGTTAATATTGTTATGTGTGAATTTGATACCACCATTTTGATGCTAGCTGGCTGTTTTGCCCATTTGTTCATATAGAGCCTTCATTTTGTTGTTGCTCTTTAGCATTTCGTATGCTTTTAGGATGGCTGGTACTGGTTGTTTCTTTCTATGTGCAGTGCCTCTTTCAGGAGCTCTTGTAAAGCAGGACTAGTGGTGACAAAATCTGTGAGTACTTGCTTGTTCATGAAAGATTTTAATTTTTCTTCACATTAGAAGCTCAGTTTGGCTGGATATAAGATTCTGGGTTGAAAGTTCTTTTCTTTTCTTTTTCTTTTTTTTTTATTGCATTATAGGTTTCGGGGTACATGTGCAGAACGTGCAAGATACTTGCATAGGTACACACATGGCAGGGTGTTTTGCTGCCTTCCTCCCCTTCACACACACTTGGTATTCATCCCCAGGCTATTGCCCCCAGACCCCCACGCTATCCCTCCCCCATTTCCCCCAACAGTCCCCAGTGTATAGTAGACTGCCTCTCTGTGTCCATGTGTTCTCCTTTTTCTCACCCACATATGAGTGAGTATATGCAGTATTTCTTCTTCTGTTCTTGTGTCAGTTTGCTGAGAATGATGTTCTCCAGATTCATCCATGTCCTTAGAAAGCACAAAAACACATCATTTATTTTTTTAATTTTTATTGCATTATAGGTTTGGGGGTACATGTGCAGAATGAGCAAGATAGTTGCATAGGAACACACATGGTAGTGTGCTTTGCTGCTTTCCTCCCCTTCACCCACACTTGGTATTCATCCCCAGGCTATCCCCCCCAGGCCCCGCTGCTGTCCCTCCCCCATTCCCCCCAACAGTCCCCAGTGTATAGTAGACCGCCTCTCTGTGTCCACGTGTTCTCATTTTTCTCACCCACCTATGAGTGAGTATATGCGGTATTACTTTTTCTGTTCTTGTGTCAGTTTGCTGAGAATTATGTTCTCCAGATTCATCCATGTCCCTACAAAGGACACAAACTCATCATTTTTGATTGCTGCATAATATTCCATGGTGCATATGTGCCACATTTTCCCAGTCCAGTCTATCATCGTTGGGCATTTGGGTTGGTTCCAGGTGTTTGCTATTGTAAACAGTGCTGCAATGAACATTCGTGTGCATGTGTCCTTATACTAGAACGATGTATAGTCCTTTGGATAGATACCCAGTAATGGGATTGCTGGGTCAAATGGAATTTCTATTTCTAGGTCCCTGAGTAATCGCCACACTGACTTCCACAATGGTTGAAATAACTTACACTCCCACCAACAGTGTTAGAGTGTTCCTATTTCTCCACATCCTCTCCAACATCTGCCATCTCCAGATTTTTTAATAATCGCCATTATCACTGGTGTGAGATGGTATCTCAATGTGGTTTTGATTTGCATCTCTGTAATGACCAATGACGATGAGCACGTTTTCATATGTTTGCTGGCGTCATGTATGTCTGCTTTCGTAAAGTTTCTGTTCATATCATTTGCCCATTTTTGAATGGGCTTCTTTGTTTTTTTCCTGTGAATCTATTTGATTTCTTTGTAAATTCTGGATATCAGCCCTTTGTCAGATGCGTAAACTGCAAAGATTTTTTCCCATTCTGATGGTTGCCGATTCACTCTAGTGACTGTTTGTTTTGCCGTGCAGAAGCTGTGGAGTTTGATTAGGTCCCATTTGTCTATTTTGGCTTTTGTTGCCAATACTTTTGGTGTTTTGTTCATGAAGTCCTTGCCTACTCCTATGTCCTGAATGGTTTTGCCTAGATTTTCTTCTAGGGTTTTTATGGTGTCAGGCCTTACGTTTAAGTCTTTAATCCATCTGGAGTTAATTTTAGTGTAAGGTGTCAGGAAGGGGTCCAGTTTCTGCTTTCTGCACATGGCTAGCCAGTTTTCCCAACACCATTTATTAAACAGGGAATCCTTTCCCCATTGCCGGTTTTTGTCTGGTTTATCAAAGATAATATGGTTGTAGATGTGTTGTGTTGCCTCCGATGCCTCTGTTCTGTTCCATTGGTCTATATCTCTGTTTTGGTACCAGTACCATGCTGTTTTGATTACTGTAGCCTTGTAGTATAGTTTGAAGTCTGGTAGCGTGATGCCTCCTGCTGTGTTCTTTTTGCTTAGAATTGACTTGGCTATGCGGGCTCTTTTTTGGTTCCAAATGAAATTCATGGTGGTTTTTTCCAGTTCTGTGAAGAAATTCAATGGTAGTTTGATGGGGATAGCATTAATTGTGTAAATTACTTTGGGCAGTATAGCCATTTTCACGATATTGATTCTTCCTAACCACGAGCATGGAATGTTTCTCCATCTGTTTGTGTCCTCTCTTATTTCGTTGAGCAGTTGTTTGTAGTTTTCCTTAAAGAGGTCCCTTACTTTCCTAGTGAGTTGTATTCCTAGGTATTTTATTTTCTTTGTAGCAATTGTGAATGGCAGTTCGTTCTTGATTTGTTTCTTTTTAAGTCTGTTATTGGTGTATAGGAATGCTTGTGATTTTTGAACATTGATTTTATATCCTAAGACTTTGCTGAAGTTGCTTATCAGTTGCAGGAGCTTTTGGGCTGAGGTGATGGGGTCTTCTAGGTATACTATCATGTCGTCTGCAAATAGAGACAATTTGGCTTCCTCCTTTCCTATTTGAATACCCTTTATTTCTTTTTCTTTCCTGATTGCTCTGGCTAGAAATTCCAGTACTATGTTGAATAGAAGTGGTGAGAGAGGGCATCCTTGTCTAGTGCCAGATTTCAAAGGGAATGCTTCCAGTTTTTGCCCATTAAGTATGATATTGGCTGTTGGTTTGTCATAAATAGCTTTTATTATTTTGAGATATGGTCCATCAATACCAAGTTTATTGAGGGTTTTTAGCATAAAGGGTTGTTGAATTTTGTCAAATGCCTTCTCTGCATCAATTGAGATAATCATGTGCTTTTGTTTTTGCTTCTGTTTATGTGGTGAATTACATTTATAGACTTGTGTATGTTGAACCAGCCTTGCATCCCCGGGATGAATCCTACTTGATCATGATGGATAAGTTTTTTAATGTGCTGTTGCAATCGGTTTGCCAGTATTTTATTGAAGATTTTTGCATCTATGTTCATCATGGATATTGGCCTGAAGTTTTCTTTTCTTGTTGAGTCTCTGCCAGGTTTTGGTATCAGGATGATGTTGGTCTCAAAAAATGATTTGGGAAGGGTTCCCTCTTTTTGCATTATTTGGAATAGTTTCAGAAGGAATGCTACCAGATCCTTTTTGTGTGTCTGGTAGAATTCGGCTGTGAACCCATCTGGACCTGGGCTTTTTTTGTGTGGTAGGCTCTTAATTGCTGTCTCAACTTCAGACCTTGGTATTGGTCTATTCATAGTTTCGGCTTCCTTCTGGTTTAGGCTTGGGAGGTCACAGGCGTCCAGGAATTTATCCATTTCTTCCTGATTTACTAGTTTATGTGCATAGAGTTGTTTGTAGTATTCTCTGATGATGGTTTGAATTTCTGTGGAATCTGTGATGATTTCCCCTTTATCGTTTTTTATTGCATCTATTTGGTTGTTCTCTCTCTTCTTTTTTATCAGTCTGGCTAGTGGTCTGTCTATTTTGTTGATCTTTTCTAAAAACCAGCTCTTACATTTATTGATTTTTTGAAGGGTTTTTCTTGTCTCTATCTCCTTCAGTTCTGCTCTGATCTTAGTTATTTCTTGTCTTCGGCTAGGTTTTGAGCTTTTTTGATCTTGCTCCTCTAGCTCTTTCAATTTTGATGATAGGGTGTCAATTTTGGATCTCTCCACTCTTCTCATGTGGGCACTTATTGCTATATATTTTCCTCTACAGACTGCTTTAAATGTGTCCCAGAGATTCTGGTACGTTGTGTCTTCATTCTCGTTGGTTTCAAAGAACTTCTTTATTTCTGCCTTCATTTCAATGTTTATCCAATCAACATTCAAGAGCCAATTGTTCAGTTTCCATGAAGCTGTGCGGTTCTGAGTTATTTTCTGGATTCTTAGTTCCAACTTGATTGCACTATGGTCTGAGGGACTGTTTGTTATGATTTCAGTTGTTTTGCATTTGCTGGGGAGTGCTTTACTTCCAATTATGTGGTCAATTTTGGAGTAGGTGTGATCTGGTGCTGAGAAGAATGTATATTCTGTGGATTTGGGGTGGAGAGTTCTGTAAATGTCTATCAGGTTTGCTTGTTCCAGGTCTGAGTTCAAGTCCTGGATATCCTTGTTAATTTTCTGTCTGGTTGTTCTGTCTGCTATTGACAGTGGAGTGTTAAAGTCTCCCACTATTATTGTGTGGGAGTCTAAGTCTCATTGTAAGTCATTAAGAACTTGCCTTATATATATGGGTGCTCCTACATTGGGTCCATATATATTTAGAATAGTTACCTCTTCTTGTTGTATCGATCGTTTTACCGTTATGTAATGACCTTCTTTGTCACTTTTGATCTTTGTTACTTTAAAGTCTATTTTATCAGAGATGAGAATTGCAACTCCTGCTTTTTTTTGCTCTCCATTTGCTTGGTAAATCTTCCTCCATCCCTTTATTTTGAGCCTTTGTGTATCTTTGCATGTGAGGTGTGTTTCCTGGATACAGCACACCGATGGGTTTTGGTTTTTTATCCAATTTGCCAGTCTGTGTCTTTTGATTGGTGCATTTAGCCCATTTACATTCAGGGTTAATATTGTTATGTGTGAATTTGATACTGCCATTTTGATGCTAGCTGGCTGTTTTTCTCGTTGGTTCATGTACATTCTTCATTTTGTTGATGGACTTTAACATTTGGTATGCTTTTAGGATGGCTGGAACTGGTTGTTTCTTTCTATGTGTAGTGCCTCTTTCAGGAGCTCTTGTAAAGCAGGCCTAGTGGTGACAAAATCTCTGAGTACTTGCTTGTTCATGAAGTATTTTATTTTTCCTTCACTTATGAAGCTCAGTTTCGATGGATATGAAATTCTGGGTTGAAAGCTCTTTTCTTTAGGGATGTTGAATATTGGCCCCCACTCTCTTCTGGCTTGTAGAGTCTCTGTCGAGAGATCTGCTGTGAGTCTGATGGGCTTCCCTTTGTGAGTGACCTGACCTTTCTTTCTGTTTGCCCTTAGTATTTTCTCCTTCGTTTCATCCCTGGTAAATCTGACGATTATGTGCCTTGGGGTTGCCCTTCTTGCGGAGTACCTTTGTGGTGTTCTCTGTATTTCCTGGAGTTGAGTATTGACCTGTCTTGCTAGGCTGGGGAAATTTTCCTGGATAATATCCTGGAGAGTGTTTTTCAGCTTGGATTCATTCTCTTCGTCACATTCTGGTACACCTATCAAACGTAGGTTGGCTCTCTTCACATAGTCCCACATTTCTTGGAGATTTTGTTCATTACTTTTTGTGCTTTTTTTTAAATCTTGGTTTCTCGTTTTATTTCATTGAGTTGATCTTCAACTTCTGATATTCTTTCTTCTGCTTGGTCAGTTCGGCTGTTGAAACTTGTGCATGCTTCGTGAAATTCTCGTGTTGTGTTTTTCAGCTCCTTCAATTCATTCATATTCCTCTCTAAGTTGTCCATTCTCGTTATCAATTCCTCGAATCTTTTTTCAAATCTTTTTTCAAGGTTCTTAGTTTCTTTGCACTGGTTTATTACATGTTCCTTTAGCTCACTGAAGTTTCTCATTATCCACTTTCTGAAGTCTGATTCCGTCATTTCGTCACATTCATTCTCCGTCCAGCTTTGTTCCCTTCCTGGTGGGGAGTTTTGGTCCTTTTTTGGAGGTGAGGTGTTTTGGTTTCGGGTGCTTTCCTCCTTTTTGCGCTGGTTTCTTCCCATTTTTATGGATTTATCCGCCTGTCGTCTTAGTAGTGGCTGATTTTTCAATTGGGTCTCTGTGTGGGCACTGAGATTGTTGATGATGAAGTATTTCTGTTACTTAGTTTTCCCTCTAATGATCTATCCTCTCTGCTGTATGAGTGCTGAAGTCCACTCCAGGCCCTGCTTGTCTGGGGTATACCTGCAGCAGCTGCAGAACAGTGAGGGATGATACCAGTTTCTTCTTCTGCTGCCCTTGTTTCAGAATAATGCAGGCCAAATGTCAGTCTGATTAGTCCTTTTCTGGGGTGACTCCTTGGATATACTCCTTGGTTCAGGGAGCTGCTTGAGGAGACAGTCTGTGCTTTATAGGAGCTCCAGTGCTGAGCGGTGAGCTCCGTTGTTCATTCAGGGTTGTTGGGAGGTTATGTCTGCTGCCATAGAACTCATAAAACACCACTCTTTTTTTTTTCTCCCTTAGATGCTCTGTCTCAGGGAGTTGGGGCTTTCTTTATGAGTATCTGTTGCACTGTCCTGCCCCACAAAGTGGCAGTCTATTCACTATTTGCCTGCCGCGGCTCTGACCTGCTAACGCGGGTCCGCCCTGTTGCTGCCTGGCGGACATGCTCTGTTATGGCAGGTTGCCTCGGCAAGGGCAGGCTGCGTCAGTCCTGGGCGGTACTTAAGTGGCGGTGCACTTCGTCAGAACTAGTGGACGCCCCTCCCTGACCGGGCTGCCCCGTCCTAAATGCCGGCAACAAAACTCTCAGCCCCAAGCGCCTCCAGTCGCCGCCCTGCTTGTCCCCGTGAGCGTGGGACCCACCGAGCCCGATCACCCAGCTCCCTGACTCAGAGTCCTTCCTCTCTCTCTCTCTTCCTCTCCCCAAGCTGAAAGTTCTACTCTCTCACTGGCGCCCCAGGAGCCTGCCGATAGGGCACTGGGATCAGTGCGATCTCCCGTGCCGCTGCCCAATACCCCGGCTCAGATCACGCTTCCCAGGAAACTCCTGGTCTGGCTCATTGTCCAAGTCCCGTTCAATCAGATGGACATGACAATCTGCCCTTCCAAATCTCAGATTGCCGGCTTAACAGGGCACCCAGACCAGTGAGTTCCACGCCTGGTCCCACTGCCGCGCCGGCCGAAGAGGTGGTGGGAGCCGGTTGCATAAGCCGGCTGCCAGCGTCCGGTGTCTCTCCCACACCTGGGACTTTCAACGCTCTGTGGGCATAAAAGGAACATCCGAGAATGCGGCTAGGACTCACCCTCTGCGCCTTCACCGAGAGCTGCAATCCTGAGTCACCTCTATGACGCCATCTTGCCTCCTCCCTCCAAAAACTCATCATTTTTGATTGCTGCATAATATTCCATGGTGTATATGTGCAACATTCTCCCAGTCCAGTCTATCATCGTTTGGCATTTGGGTTAGTTCCAGTTCTTTGCTATTGTAAACTGTGCTGCAATAAACATTCGTGTGCATGTGTCCTTATAGTAGAATGATTTATAGTCCTTTGGATATATACCCAGTAATGGGATTGCTGGATCAAATGGAATTTCTATTTCTAGGTCCCTGAGGAATCGCCACACTATCTTCCACAATAGTTGAATTAATTTACATTCCCACCAACAGTGTAAGAGTGTTCCTATTTCTCCACATCCTCTCCAGCATCTGCTGTCTCCAGATTTTTTCATGATTGCTATTCTAACTGGTGTGAGATGATATCTCAATGTGGTTTTAATTTGCATCTCTCTAATGACCAATGATGATGAGCACTTTTTCATATGTTTGTTGGCCTCATGTATGTCTTCTTTTGTAACGTTTCTGTTCATATCCTTTGCCAATTTTAAATGGGCTTGTTCGTTTTTTTTCTGTAAATCTGTTTGAGTTCTTTGTAAATTCTGGATATCAGCCCTTTGTCAGATGTGTAAACTGCAAAGACTTTTTCTCATTCTGATGGTTGCCGATTCACTCTAGTGACTGTTTCCTTTGCCATGCAGAAGCAGTGGAGTTCGATTAGGTCCCATTAGTCTATTTTGGCTTTTGTTGCCAATGATTTTGGTGTTTTGTTCATGAAGTTCTTGCCTATTCCTATCTCCTGATCAGTTTTGCCTAGATTTTCTTCTAGGGTTTTTATGGTGTCAGGTCTTACGTTTAAGTCTTTAATCCATCTGGAGTTAATTTTAGTGTAAGGTGTCAGAACGGGGTCCAATTTCTGCTTTCTGCACATGGCTAGCCAGTTTTCCCAACACCATTTATTAAATAGGGAATCCTTTCCCCATTGCCTGTTTTTGTCTGGTTCATCAAAGATAATATGGTTGTAGATATGTTGTGTTGCCTCCGATGCTTCTGTCCTATTCCATTGGTCTATATCTCTGTTTTGGTACCAGTACCATGCTGTTTTGATTACTGTAACTTTGTAGTATTGTTTGAAGTGTGGTAGCGTGATTTCTCCTGCTGGGTTCTATTTGCTTAGAATTGACTTGGCTATGGGGGCTCTTTTTTGGTTCCATATGAAATTCATGGTGGTTTTTTCCAGTTCTGTGAAGAAATTCAATGGTAGTTTAATGGGGATAGCATTGAATGTGTAAATTACTTTGGGGAGTATAGTCATTTTCACAATATTGATTCTTCCTAACCACGAACATGGAATGTTTCTCCATCTGTTTGTGTCCTCTCTTATTTCGTTGAGCAGTTGTTTGTAGTTTTCCTTAAAGAGGTCCCTTACATTCCTAGTGAGTTGTATTCCTAGGTATTTTATTTCCTTTGTAGCAATTGTGAATGAGAGTTCGTTCTTAATTTGGTTCTCTTTAAGTCTGTTATTGGTGTATAGGAATGCTTGTGATTTTTGCACATTGATTTTATATCCTGAGACTTTGCTGAAGTTGCTTATCAGTTGCAGGATCTCTTGGGCTGAGGTGATGGGGTCTTCTAGGTATACTATCATGTCGTCTGCAAATAGAGACAATTTGGCTTCCACCTTTCCTATTTGAATACCCTTTATTTCTTTTTCTTGCCTGATTGCTCTGGCTAGAACTTCCAGTACTATGTTGAATAAAAGTGGTGAGAGAGGGCATCCTTGTCTAGTGCCGGATTTCAAAGGGAATGCTTCCAGTTTTTGCCCATTAAGTATGATATTGGCTGTTGATTTGTCTTAAATAGCTTTTATTACTTTGAGATATGTTCCATCAATACCAAGTTTATTGAGGCTTTTTAGCATAAAGTCCTGTTGAATTTTGTCAAATGCCTTCTCTGCATCAATTGAGATAGTCATGAGGTTTTTGTTTTTGCTTCTGTTTATGTGGTGAATTACATTTATAGACTTGCGTATGTTGAACCAGCCTTGCATCCCTGGGATGAATCCTACTTGATCATGATGGATAAGTTTTTTAATGTGCTGTTGCAATCGATTTGCCAGTATTTTATTGAAGATTTTTGCATCTATGTTCATCATGAATATTGGCCTGAAGTTTTCTTTTCTTGTTGAGTCTCTGCCAGGTTTTGGTATCAGGATGATGTTGGTCTCATAAAATGATTTGGGAAGGGTTCCCTCTTTTTGGATTATTTGGAATAGTTTCAGAAGGAATGGTACCAGATCCTCTTTGTGTGTCTGGTAGAATTCAGCTGTGAACCCATCTGGACCTGGGCTTTTTTTGTGTGGTAGGCTCTTAATTGCTGCCTCAACTTCTGACCTTGTTATTGGTCTATTCATACTTTCGGCTTCCTCCTGGTTTCGGATTCGGAAGACACAGGAGTCCAGGAATTTATCCATTTCTTCCTGATATACTAGGTTGTGTGCATAGAGTTGTTTGTAGTATTCTCTGATGATGGTTTGAATTTCTGTGGAATCTGTGGTGATTTCCCCTTTATCGTTTTTTATTGCATCTATTTGGTTGTTCTCTCTTTTCTTTTTTATCAGTCTTGCTAGTGGTCTGTCTATTTTGTTGATCTTTTCAAAAAACCAGCTCTTGCATTTATTGATTTTTTGAAGGGTTTTCTTGTCTCTATATTCTTCAGTTCTGTTCTGATCATAGTTATTTCTTGTATTCGGCTAAGTTTTGAGCTTTTTTGATCTTGCTCCTCTAGCTCTTTCAATTTTGATGATAGGTTGTCAATTTTGGATCTCTCCACTCTTCTCATGTGGGCACATATCGCTATATGTTTTCCTCTACAGACTGCTTTAAATGTGTCCCAGATATTCTGATACGTTGTGTATTCATTCTCGTTGATTTCAAAGAACTTCTTTATTTCTGCCTTCATTTCATTGTTTATCCAATCAACATTCAAGAGCCAATTGTTCAGTTTCCATGAAGCTGTGCGGTTCTGAGTTATTTTCTGAATTCTGAGTTCCAACTTGATTGCACTATGGTCTGAGAGACTGTTTGTTATGATTTCCGTTGTTTTGCATTTGCTGAGGAGTGCTTTACTTCCAATTATGTGGTCAATTTTGGAGTAGGTGTGATGTGGTGCTGAGAAGAATGTATATTCTGTGGATTTGGGGTGGAGAGTTCTGTAAATGTCTATCAGGTTTGCTTGTTCCAGGTCTGAGTTCAAGTCCTGGATATCCTTGTTAATTTTCTGTCTGGTTGATCTGTCTGCTATTGACAGTGGAGTGTTAAAGTCTGCCACTATTATTGTGTGGGAGTCTAAGTCTCTTTGTAAGTCATTAAGAACTTGCCTTATATATCTGGGTTCTCCTCCATTGGGTCCACATATATTTAGAATTGTTAGCTCTTCTTGTTGTATCGATCCTTTTACCATTATGTAATGACCTTCTTTGTCCCTTTTGATCTTTGTTGCTTTAAGGTCTATTTTATCAGAGATGAGATTTGCATCTCCTGCTTTTATTTGCTCTCCATTTGCTTGGTAAATCTTCCTCCATCCTTTTATTTTGAGCCTTTGTGTATCTTTGCGTGTGAGGTGGGTTTCCTGGATACAGCATACTGAGGGGTTTTGGATTTTTATCCAATTTGCCAGTCTGTGTCTTTTGATTGGTGCATTTAGCCCATTTACATTTAGGGATAATATTGTTATGTGTGAATTTGATACTGCCATTTTGATGCTAGCTGGCTGTTTTGCCCGTTGGTTTATGTACATTCTTCATTTTGTTGATGCTCTTTAGCATTTGGTATGCTTTTAGGATGGCTGGAACTGGTTGTTTCTTTCTATGTGTAGTGCCTCTTTCAGGAGCTCTTGTAAAGCCGGCCTAGTGGTGACAAAATCTCTGAGTACTTGCTTGTTCGTGAAGGATTTTATTTTTCCTTCACTTATGAAGCTCTGTTTGGCTGGATATGAAATTCTGGGTGTAAAGCTCTTTTCTTTAAGGATGTTGAATATTGGCCCCCACTCTCTTCTGGCTTGTAGAGTCTCTGCCGAGAGATCTGCTGTGAGTCTGATGGGCTTTTCTTTGTGGGTGACCTGCCCATTCTCTCTGGCTGCCCTTACTAATTTCTCCTTCGTTTCAACCCTGGTGAATCTGACGATTATGTGCCTTGGGGTTGCTCTTCTTGCGGAGTATCTTTGTGGTGTTCTCTGTATTTCCTGGAGTTGAGTATTGACCTGTCTTGCTAGGCTGGGGAAATTTTCCTGGATAATATCCTGAAGAGTGTTTTCCAGCTTGGATTCATTCTCTTTGTCACATTCTGGTACACCTATCAAACGTAGGTTGGGTGTCTTCACATAATCCCACATTTCTTGGAATTTTTGTTCATTCCTTTTTGTACTTTTTTCTTTAATCTTGGTTTCTCGTTTTATTTCATTGAGTTGATCTTCAACTTCTGATATTCTTTCTTCTGCTTGGTCAATTCGGCTGTTGAAACTTGTGCATGCTTCACGAAGTTCTCGTTTTGTGTATTTCAGCTCCTTCAATTCATTCATATTCCTCTCTAAGTTGTCCATTCTTGTTATCAATTCCTCGAATCTTTTTTCAATTTTTTTTTCAAGGTTCTTAGTTTCTTTGCACTGGTTTAGTACATGTTCCTTTAGCTCACTGAAGTTTCTCATTATCCACTTTCTGAAGTCTGATTCCGTCATTTCGTCACATTCATTCTCCGTCCGGCTTTGTTCCCTTGCTGGTGAGGAGTTTTGGTCCTTTTTTGGAGGTGAGGTGTTTTGGTTTCGGGTGCTTTCCTTCTTTTTGCGCTGGTTTCTTCCCATCTTTATGGATTTATCCGCCTGTCGTCTTAGTTGCTTCTGTGTGGACGCTGAGATTGTTGATGATGATGTATTTCTGTTACTTAGTTTTTTCTCTAATGGTCTATCCCCTCTGCTGTATGAGTGCTGAGGTCCACTCCATGCCCTGCTTGTCTGGGGTATACCTGCAGCTGCTGCGGAGCAGTGACGGATGATACCAGTTTCTTCTTCTGCTATCCTTATTCCAGAATAATTCTATCCAAATGTCAGTCTGATTAGTTTTTTTCTGGGGTGACTCCTTGGATATACAGGGGTCAGGGAGCTCCTTGAGGAGACAGTCTGTGCTTTATAGGAGCTCCATTGCTGAGCTGTGAGCTCCGTTGTTCATTCAGCATTGTTGGAAGGTTGTTTATGTGTGCTGCTATAGAACTCATAAAACACCACCCTTTTTTTCCCCCTTCTTAGATGCTCTGACTCAGGGAGTTGGGGCTTTCTTTATGAGTATCTGTTGCACTGTCCTGCCCCACTAGGGGGCAGTCTTTTCACTATTTGCCTGCCGGGGCTCTGACCTGCTAGCGCGGGTCCGCCCTGTTGCTGCTGGGCTCCCTTCTGCTGTGGAGTGCCGAGTCTCTCTGTTATGGCAGGTTGCCTCGGCAATGGCAGGCCGCGTCAGTCCTGGGCGGTACTTCAGTGGGTGTGGACTGCGTCAGCAATGGTGGACGCCCCTCCCTCACCGGGATGCACCATACTAGATGCTGGCAGCAAAACTCTCAGCCCCAAGCATCTCCAGTCGCCGCCCTGCTTGTCCCCGTGAGCGTGGGACCCACCGAGCCCAATCACCCAGCTCCCTGCCTCAGAGTCCGTCCTCTCTCTCTCTCTCTTCCTCTCCCCAAGCTGAAAGGTCGACTCTCTCACTGGCGCCACAGTAGCCTCCCGATAGGGCACTGGGATCCGTTCAATCTCCCGTGCCACTGCCCACTACCCTGGCTCAGATCACGCTTCCAAGGAAACTCCTGGTCTGGCTCATTGTCCAAGTCCCGTTCAATCAGATGAACATGCCAATCTGCCCTTCCAAATCTCAGATTGCCGGTTTAACAGGGCACCCAGACCAGTGATTTCCACGCCAAGTCCCGCTGTGGCGCCGGCTGAAGAGGCGGCGGAAGTCAGCTGTGTTAGCCGGCTGCGCTAGCCTCCCGTGTCTCTCCCACACCTGGGACTTTCAACGCTCTGTGGGCATAAAAGGAACATCCGAGAATGCGGCTAGGACTCACCCTCTGCGCCTTCACTGAGAGCTGCAATCCTGAGTCGCCTCTATGATGCCATCTTGCCTCTGGTCCTTTTTGCGAAAGTTCTTTTCTTTAAGGATGTTGAATATTGGCCTCCGCTGTCTTCTGGCTTGTAGAGTCTGCCAAGAAATCTGCTGTGAGTCTGATGGGCTTTTCTTTGTGGGTGACCCGACCTTTCTCTCTGGCTGCCCTTAGTATTTTCTTCTTCATTTCAACCCTGATGAATCTGATGAATATGTGCCTTGAGTTTGCTCTTTTTGCGGTTTATCTTTGTGGTGTTCTCTGTATTTTCTGGACTTGAGTATTGACCTGCCTTTCTAGGTTGGGGAAATTTTCCTGAATAGTATCCTTAAGAGTACTTTTTAGCTTGGATTCATTCTCTTCATCACATTCTGGTACACCTATCAAACGTAGGTTAGGTCCCTTCTCATAGTCCCACATTTCTTGGAGATTATGTTCATTTCTTTTTGCGCTTTTTTCTTTAATCGTGGTTTCTCGTTTTATTTCATTGAGTTTATCTTTGACCTCTGATATTCTTTCTTCTGCTTCATCAGTTCGGCTGTTGAAACTTTTGCATGCTTCGTGAAGTTCTTGGATTGTGTTTTTTAGCTTTTTAAATTCATTTATATTCCTCTCTATGTTTTCAATTCTTGCTATCATTTCCTAGAATCTTTTTTCAAATCTTTTTTTAAGGTTCTTAATTTCTTTGCATTGATTTAGAACATGTTCTTTTAGCTCACTGAAGTTTCTCATTATCCACTTTCTGAAGTCTGATTCCATCATTTTGTCACACTCATTCTCTGTCCGGCTTTGTTCCCTTACTGGTGAGGAGTTTTGGGCCTTTGTAGGAGGTGAGGTGTTTTCCTTTTGGGTGTTTTCCTCTTTTTGAGCTGGTTTCTTTCCATCTTTGTGGATTTATCCACCTGTCGTCTTAGTAGTTGTTTATTTTTCAATTGAGTTTCTGAATGGATGCCCGGATTTTTGATGATGAAGTATTTCTGTTACTTAGTTTTTTTTCTAATGGTCTAACCCCTCTGCTGTATGAGTGCTGAGGTCCTCTCCAGGCCCTGCTTGTCTGGGGTTCACCTGTAGCAGCTGCAAAACAGTGAATGATGCTACCAGTTTCTTCTTCTGCTATCTTTGTCCCAGACTGATGCCCGCCAAATTTAAGTCAATTAGTCCTTTTTTCAGGTGACTCTTTAGATACGCAGGTGTCAGAGAGATGCTTGAGGAGATGGTCTGTACTTTGTAGGAGCTCCAGTGCTGAGCTGTGAGCTGCGTTGTCCTTTCAGGATTTTTGGGCACCTGTGTTTCAATCTTCTGCATCAGAACTTATAAAACCCATCCTTTTTTTCTCCCTCAGATGCTCTGTCTCAGGGAGTTTGAGCTTTCTTTATGAGTATCTGTTGCACTGTCCTGCCTGGCTAAGAGGTAGTCTATTCACTGTTTGCCTGCTGAGGTTCCACCCTGCTAGCATGGGTCCACCCTGCTGCTGCCAGGCTCTGTTCTGCTGTGGTGCACTCTGCCCTGCTGGTGGAGTCTCTCTGTTTTGGCGGGTTGTCTTGGCAACGGCAGGCTCTGTCAGCACTGGGAGGTATTTCAGTAGGGGCAGATTGTGTCCGTAGTGGCAGACGCCCCTCCCCACTGGGCTGCACTGTCCTAGATTCTGCTGTGTCTGCAGCAAAACTCTCAACCCTGAGTGCTTCCAATCGTCGCCCTGCTTGTCCCCATGAGGGTGGGACCCGCCGAGCCTGATTGATTTGCTCTTTGCCTCAGAGTCCTTCCTCTCTCTCTCTCTTCCTCTCTCTCTCTCTCTCTCTCCTTCTTTCCAATTTTAATGGTTGGCTCTCCAACTGGCACCCCAGTAGCCTGTTGATAGGGCATTGGGATCCGTGCAATCTCCCGTGACACTGCCCACTGCACCGGCTCAAATCATGCTTCCCAGGAATCTTCTGGTCTGGTCATTGTCCAAGTCCCATTTAATCAGATGGACATGTTATTCTGCCCTTCCAAATCTCGGATTGCCGGTTTAAACGGTCACCCAGACTAGAAATTTTTGTGCCGGGTGCTGCTGCACCGCGGTGCCAGCCAAACCGGCTGTGCGATCCAAATGCTGGGCTCTGCTGGCATCCCGTGTCTCTCCTACTCCTGGGACTTTCCCTGTTCTGTGGTCAACAAAGGTCCGTCTGAGAATGCAGCTAGGACTCACTCTCTGCCCCTTCACTGAGAGCTGCAATCCTGAGTTGTTTCTACGACCCCATCTTCGGCTATCCTCAGAATTAGAAAAACTTTAATAACTTGCATCTATTTCTCCATACCTTTTATATGGTTTTATCACATTTAAATGTGTATCTGAAATGGTTATTAAAATTAGCTTTGCTGGGTTTTAAACTCTATTGTATTGTTTTAACACTTACCTTTTACTTTTCTTTTTTTTTAATTTTTATTGCACTATAGGTTTTGGGGTACATGTGAAGAATGAGCAAGATAGTTGCATAGGAACACACATGGCAGTGTGCTTTGCTGCTTTCCTCCCCTTCACCCACACTTGGCATTCATCCCCAGGCTATCCCCCCCAGCTCCCCCGCTGTCCCTCCCCCATTTCCCCCAACAGTCCCCAGTGTATAGTAGACCCCCTCCCTGTGTCCATATGTTCTCATATTTCTCACCCACCTATGAGTGAGTATATGCGGTATTTCTTTTTCTGTTCTTGTGTCAGTTTGCTGAGAATGATGTTCTCCAGATTCATCCATGTCCCTACAAAGGACACAAACTCATCATTTTTGATTGCTGCATAATATTCCATGGTGTATATGTGCCACATTTTCCCAGTCCAGTCTATCATCGTTGGGCATTTGGGTTGGTTCCAGTTCTTTGCTATTGTAAATAGTGCTGCAATGAACATTCGTGTGCATGTGTCCTTATAGTAGAACGATTTATAGTCCTTTGGATAGATACCCAGTAATGGGATTGCTGGGTCAAATGGAATTTCTATTTCTAGGTCCCTGAGGAATCGCCACACTGTCTTCCAAAATGGTTGAACTAATTTACACTCCCACCAACAGTGTAAGAGTGTTCCTATTTCTCCACATCCTCTCCAGCATCTGCTGTCTCCAGATTTTTTAATGATCGCCATTCTAACTGGTGTGAGATGGTATCTCAATGTGGTTTTGATTTGCATCTCTCTAATGACCAATGACGATGAGCACATTTTCATATGTTTGTTGGCCTCATGTATGTCTGCTTTCGTAAAGTTTCTGTTCATATCCTTTGCCCATTTTTGAATGGGCGTTTTTTTCTGTAAATCTGTTTGAGTTCTTTGTAAATTCTGTATATCAGCCCTTTGTCAGATGTGTAAACTGCAAAGATTTTTTCCCATTCTCATGGTTGCCAATTCACTCTAGTGACTGTTTCTTTTGCCGTGCAGAAGCTGTGGAGTTTGATTAGGTCTCATTTGTCTATTTTGGCTTTTGTTGCAAATGCTTTTGGTGTTTTGTTCTATCTACTTGCCTATTCCTATGTCCTGAACGGTTTTGCCTAGATTTTCTTCTAGGGTTTTTATGGTGTCAGGTCTTACATTTAAGTCTTTAATCCATCGGGAGTTAATTTTAGTGTAAGGTGTAAGAAAGGGGTTCAGTTTCTGCTTTCTGCCCATAGCTAGCCAGTTTTCCCAACACCATTTATTAAATAGGGAATCCTTTCCCCATTGCGTGTTTTTGTCTGGTTTATCAAAGATAATACGGTTGTAGATATGTTGTGTTGCCTCTGATGCTTCTGTTCTGTTCCATTGGTCAATATCTCTGTTTTGGTACCAGTGCCATGCTGTTTTGATTACTGTAGCCTTGTAGTATAGTTTGAAGTCTGGTAGCGTGATGCCTCCCACTGTGTTCTTTTTGCTTAGAATTGACTTGGCTATGCGGGCTCCTTTTTGGTTCCATATGAAATTCGTGGTGGTTTTTTCCAGTTCTGTGAAGAAATTCAATGGTAGTTTGATGGGGATAGCATTGAATGTGTCAATTACTTTGGGCAGTGTAGCCATTTTCACAATATTGTTTCTTCCTAACCACGAACATGGAACGTTTCTCCATCTGTTTGTGTCCTCTCTTATTTCATTTGGCAGTTGTTTGTAGTTTTCCTTAAAGAGGTCCCCTACATTCCTAGTGAGTTTTATTCCTAGGTATTTTATTTTCTTTGTAGCAATTGTGAACGGCAGTTCGTTCTTAATTTGGTTCTCTTTAAGTCTCTTATTTGTGTATAGGCATGCTTGTGATTTTTGCACTTTGATTTTATATTCTGAGACTTTGCTGAAGTTGCTTATCAGTTGCAGGAGGTTTTGGGCTGAGGTGATCGGGTCTTCTAGGTATACTATCTTGTCGTCTGCAAATAGAGACAATTTGGCTTCCACCTTTCCTATTTGAATACCCTTTGTTTCTTTTTCTTGCCTGATTGCTCTGGCTAGAACTTCCAGTATTATGTTGAATAGAAGTGGTGAGAGAGGGCATCCATGTCTAGTGCCGGATTTCAAAGGGAATGCTTCCAGTTTTTGCCCATTAAGTATGATATTAGCTGTTGGTTTGTCGTAAATAGCTTTTATTACTTTGAAATATGTTCCATCAATACCAAGATTATTGAGAGTTTCTAGCATAAAGGGCTGTTGAATTTTGTCAAATGCCTTCTCTGCGTCAATTGAGATAATCATGTGTTTTTTGTTTTTGCTTCTGTTTATGTGGTGAATTACATTTATAGACTTGCGTATGTTGAACCAGCCTTGCATCCCCGGGATGAATCCCACTCGATCATGACGGATAAGTTTTTTAACGTGCTGTTGCAATCGATTTGCCAGTATTTTATTGAAGATTTTTGCATCTATGTTCATCATGGATATTGTCCTGAAGTTTTCTTTTCTTGTTGAGTCTCTGCCAGGTTTTGGTATCAGGATGATATTGGACTCATAAAATGATTTGGGAAGGGTTCCCTCTTTTTGGATTATTTGGAATAGTTTCAGAAGGAATGGTATCAGCTCCTCTTTGTGTGTCTGGTAGAATTCAGCTGTGAACCCATCTGGACCTGGGCGTTTTTTGTGTGATAGGCTCTTAATTTCTGCCTCAACTTCTGACCTTGTTATTGGTCTATTCATAGTTTCGGCTTCCTCCTGGTTTAGGATTGGGAGGACACAGGCGTCCAGGAATTTATCCATTTCTTCCTGATTTACTAGTTTATGTGCATAGAGTTGTTTGTAGTATTCTCTTATGATGATTTGAATTTCTGTGGAATCTGTGGTGATTTCCCCTTTATCGTTTTTCATTACATCTATTTGGTTGTTCTCTCTCTTCTTCTTTTTATCAGTCTGGCTAGTGGTCTGTCTATTTTGTTGATCTTTTCGAAAAACCAGCTTTTAGATTCATTGATTTTTTGAAGGGTTTTTCTTTTCTCTATCTCCTTCAGTTCTGCTCTGATCTTAGTTATTTCTTGTCTTCCGCTAGGTTTTGAGCTTTTTTGATCTTGCTCCTCTAGCTCTTTCAATTTTGACGATAGGGTGTCAATTTTGGATCTCTCCACTCTTCTCATGTGGGCACTTATTGCTGTATATTTTTCTCTACAGACTGCTTTAAATTTGTCCCAGAGATCCTGGTACGTTGTGTATTCATTCTCGTTGGTTTCAAAGAACTTCTTTATTTCTGCCTTCATTTCATTGTTTATCCAATCAACATTCAAGAGCCAGTTTTTCAGTTTCCATGAAGCTGTGCGGTTCTGAGTTATTTTCTGAATTCTGAGTTCCAACTTGATTGCACTATGGTCTGAGACACTGTTTGTTATGATTTCCGTTGTTTTGCATTTGCTGAGGAGTGCTTTACTTCCAATTATGTGGTCAGTTTGGAGTAGGTGTGATGTGTGCTTACAAGAATGTATATTCTGTGGATTTGGGGTGGAGGGTTCTGTAAATGTCTATCATGTTTGCTTGTTCCAAGTCTGAGTTCAAGTCCTGGATATCCTTGTTAATTTTCTGTCTGGTTGATCTTTGTGCTATTGACGGTGGAGTGTTAAACTCTCCCACTATTATTGTGTGGGAGTCCAAGTCTCTTTGTGAGTCATTAAGAACTTGCGTTATATATCGGGGTGCTCCTACGTTGGGTCCATATATATTTAGAATCGTTAGCTCTTCTTGTTGTATGGATCCTTTTACCATCATGTAATGACCTTCTTTGTCCCTTTTGATCTTTCTGCTTTAAAGTCTATTTTATCAGAGATGAGAATTGCAACTCCTGCTTTTTTTTGCTCTCCATTTGCTTGGTAAATCTTCCTCCATCCTTTTATTTTGAGCCTTTGTGTATCTTTGCGTGTGAGGTGGGTTTCCTGGATACAGCATACTGAGGGGTTTTGGTTTTTATCCAATTTGCTAGTCTGTGTCTTTTGAGTGGTGCATTTAGCCCATTTACATTCAGGGTATATATTGTTATGTGTGAATTTGATACTGCCACTTTGATGCTAGCTGGCTGTTTTGCCCGTTGGTTCATGTACATTCTTCATTTTGTTGATGGTCTTTAGTATTTGGTATGCTTTTAGGATGGCTGGAACTGGTTGTTTCTTTCTATGTGTAGTGCCTCTTTCAGGAGCTCTTGTAAAGCAGGCCTAGTGGTGACAAAATCTCTGAGTACTTCCTTGTTCGAGAAGGATTTTATTTTTCCTTCACTTATGAAGCTCAGTTTGGCTGGATATGAAATTCTGGGTTGAAAGCTCTTTTCTTTAAGAATGTTGAATATTGGCCCCCACTCTCTTCTGGCTTGTAGAGTCTCTGCCAATAGATCTGCTGTGTGTCTGATGGGCTTCCCTTTGTGGTTGACCTGACCTTTCTCTCTGGCAGCCCTTAGTATTTTCTCCTTTGTTTCAACCCTGGTGAGTCTGACGATTATGTGCCTTGGGGTTGCTCTTCTTGCGGAATATCTTTGTGGTGTTCTCTGTATTTCCTGGAGTTGAGTATTGACCTGTCATGCTAGTTTGGGGAAATTTTCCTGGATAATATCCTGAAGAGTGTTTTTTCAGCTTGGATTCATTCTCTTCGTCACATTCTGGTACACCTATCAAACGTAGGTTGGGTGTCTTCACACAGTCCCACATTTCTTGGAGATTTTGTTCATTCCTTTTTGTACTTTTTTCTTTAATCTTGGTTTCTCGTTTTATTTCATTGAGTTGATCTTCAACTTCTGATATTCTTTCTTCTGCTTGGTGCATTCGGCTGTTGAAACTTGTGCATGCTTCGCGAAGTTCTCGTGTTGTGTTTTTCTGCTCCTTCAATTCATTCATATTCCTCTCTAAGTTGTCCATTCTTGTTATCAATTCCTCGAATCTTTTTTCAAATCTTTTTTTAAGGTTCTTAGTTTCTTTGCACTGGTTTATTACATGTTCCTTTAGCTCATTGAAGTTTCTCATTATCCACTTTGTGAAGTCTGATTCCATCATTTCGTCACATTCATTCTCCGTCCAGCTTTGTTCCCTTGCTGGTGAGGAGTTTTGGTCCTTTTTTGGAGGTGAGGTGTTTTGGTTTCGGGTGCTTTCCTCCTTTTTGCGCTGGTTTCTTCCCATCTTTATGGATTTATCCCCCTGTCGTCTTAGTAGTGGCTTATTTTTCAATTGGGTCTCTGTGTGGACGCTGATATTGTTGATGATGAAGTATTTCTGTTACTTAGTTTTCCCTCTACTGGTCTATCCACTCTGCTGTGTGAGTGCGGAGGTCCACTCCAGGCCCTGCTTGTCTGGGGTATACCTGCAGCAGCTGCAGAACAGTGAGGGATGATACCAGTTTCTTCTTCTGCTATCCTTGTTCCAGAATAATGCCAGCCAAATGTCAGTCTGATAAGTCCTTTTCTGGGGTGACTCCATGGATATACATGGGTCAGGGAGCTGCTTGAGGAGACAGTCTGTGCTTTATAGGAGCTCCAGTGCCGAGCTGTGAGCTCTGTTGTTCATTCAGCGTTGTTGGGAGGTTGTTTATGTCTGCTGCTATAGAACTCATAAAACACCACCCTTTTTTTCCCCCCTTAGATGCTCGAACCCAGGGAGTTGGGGCTTTCTTTATGAGTATCTGTTGCACTGTCCTGCCTTACTAGGCAGCAGTCTATTCACTATTTGCCTGCCGGGGCTCTGACCTGCTAGCGCGGGTCCGCCATGTTGCTGCTGGGCTCCCTTCTGCTGTGGAGCGTGGAGTCTCTCTGTTATGGCAGGTTGCCTCGGCAACGACAGGCCGTGTCAGTCCTGGGCGGTACTTCAGTGAGGGTGGACTGCGTCAGCAATAGTGGACGCCCCTCCCTCACCGGGCTGCACCGTCCTAGATGCTGGCAGCAAAACTCTCAGCCCCAAGCATCTCCAGTCGCCGCCCTGCTTTTCCCCATGAGCGTGGGACCCGCCGAGCCCTATCACCCAGCTCCCTGCCTCAGAGTCTGTCCTCTCTCTCTCTCTTCCTCTCCCCAAGCTGAATGGTCGACTCTCTCACTGGCGCCCCAGTAGCCTGCCGATAGTGCACTGGGATCCATGCGATCTCCTGTGCCACTGCCCACTACCCCAGCTCAGATCACCCTTCCAAGGAAACTCCTGGTCTGGCTCATTGTCCAACTCCCGTTCAATCAGATGAACATGCCAATCTGCCCTTCCAAATCTCAGATTGCCGGTTTAACAGGGCACCCAAACCAGTGAATTTCGCGCCAGATCCCGCTGTGGCGCCGGCCAAATAGGCGGCGGGAGCTGGCTGCGTTAGCCGGCTGCTAGCTTCCCGTGTCTCTCCCACACCTGGGACTTTCAATGCTCTGTGGGCATAAAAGGAACATCCGAGAATGCGGCTAGGACTCACCCTCTGCGCCTTCACTGAGAGCTGCAATCCTGAGTCGCCTCTACAATGCCATCTTGCCTACATTCTGATTAAGTTGATGGATAAGTTTTTTAATGTGCTGTTGCTGTTGGTTTGCCAGTATTTTATTGAAGATTTTTGCATCTATGTTTATCATGGATATTGGCCTGAAGTTTTGTTTCTTGTTGAGTCTCTGCCGGGTTTTGGTATCAGGATGATGTTTGTTCTCATAAAATAATTTGGGAAGGGTTCCCTCTTTTTGAACTATTTGGAGTAGTTTCAGAAGGAATGGTACTAGATCCTCTTTGTGTGTCTGTTAGAATTGGGCTTTGAACCCATCTGGACCTGGGCTTTTTTTGTGTGGTAGGCTCTTAACCGCTTCCTCAACTTCAGACCTTGTTATTGGTCTCTTCATAGTTTCGGCTTTCTCCTGGTTAGGCTTGGGAGGACACAGGCGTCCAGTAATTTATCCATTTTTTTCTGGTTTGCTAGTTTATGTGCATAGAGTTGTTTGTAGTATTCTCTGATGATGGTTTAAATTTCTGTGGAATCTGGTGATTTCCCCTGTATCATTTTTTATTGCACCTATTTGGTTGTTCTCTCTTTTCTTTTTTATCAGTCTGGCTAGTGGCCTGTCTATTTTGTTGATCTTTTCAAAAAACCAGCTCTTGGATTTATTGATTTTTTGAAGGGTTTTCTTGTCTCTACCTCCTTCAGTTCTGCTCTGATCTTAGGTATTTCTTGTCTTCGGCTAGGTTTGGAGCTTTTTTGATCTTGCTCCTCTACCTCTTTTAATTTTGACTATAGGGTGTCCATTTTCAATCACTCCACTCTTCTCATGTGGGCACTTATTGCTATATATTTTTCTCTACAGACTACTTTAAATGTGTCCCAGATATTCTGGTATGTTGTGTCTTCATTCCCATTGGTTTTGAAGAACTTCTTTATTTCTGTCTTCATTTTATTGTTTATCCAGTCGACATTCAAGAGTCAGTTGTTCAGTTCCCATGAAGCTGTGTGGTTCTGAGTTAGTTTCTGAATTCTGAGTTCTAACTTAATTGCACTATGGTCTGAGAGACTGTTTGTTATGATTTTAGTAGTTTTTCATTTGCTAAGGAGTGCTTTACTTCCAATTATGTGGTCAATTTTGGAGTAGGTGTGATGTGTGCTTAGAAGAACGTATATTCTGTGGATTTGGGGTGGAGAGTTCTGTAAACGTTTATCAGGTTTGCTTGTTCCAGATCTGAGTTCAAGTCCTGGATATCGTTGTTACTTTTCTGTCTGGTTGATCTGTCTGATATTGACAGTGGAGTGTTAAAGTCTTCCACTATTATTGTGTGGGAGTCTAAGTCTCTTTGTAAGTCATTAATAACTTGTCTTATATATCTGGTTGCTGCTTCTTTTGGTCCATACATATTTAGTATCGTTACCTCTTCTTGTTGTATCAAACTTTTTACCATTATGTAATGACCTTTTTTGTCTCTTTTGATCTTTGTTATTTTAAAGTCTATTTTGTCAGAGACGAGAATTGCAACTCTTGCTTTATTTTGCTCTCCATTTGCTTGGTAAATCTTCCTCCATTTCTTTATTTTAAGCCTTTGTGTATCCTTGCATGTGAGATGGGTTTCCTGGATACAACACATCAATGGGTTTTGGTTTTTTATTCAATTTGCCAGTCTGTGTCTTTTTATTGGTGCATTTAGCCCATTTACCTTTAGGCTAATATTGTCATGTGTGAATTTGATACTGCCATTTTGATGCTAGCTGGCTGTTTTGCTCATTGGTTCATGTACATTCTTCATTTTGTTGATGGTCTTTAGCATTTGGTATGCTTTTCAGATGGCTGGTACTGTTTGTTTTTTTTTTTCTATGTGTAGTGCCTCTTTCAGGAGCTCTTGTAAAGCAGTCCTAGTGGTGACAAAATCTCTGAGTACTTTCTTGTTCGCAAAGCATTTCATTTTTTCTTCACTTATGAAGCTCAGTTTGTCTGGATATGACATTCTGGGTTGAAAGTTCTTTTTTTTAAGGATGCTGAATATTGGCCCCCACTCTCTTCTGGCTTGTAGAGTCTCTGCCAAGAGATCTGCTGTGAGTCTGATGGGCTTCCCTTTGTAGGTGACCCGATCTTTCTCTCTGGCTGCCCTTAATATTTTCTTCTTCATTTCAACCCTGGTGAATCTGACGATTATGTGTCTTGGGTTTGCTTTTCTTGTGCTGTATCTTTGTAGTGTTCTCTGTATTTTTTGGAGTTGAGTATTGGCCTGTCTTGCTAAGTTGGGGAAATTTTCCTGAGTAATATTCTGAAGAGTATTTTCCATCTTGAATTCATTCTCTTCATCACATTCTGGTACACCTATCAAACGTAGGTTGGGTCTCTTCACATAGTCCCACATTTCTTGGATATTTTGTTCATTTCTTTTTGTGCTTTTTTCTCTAATCTTGGTTTCTCATTTTATTTCATTGAGTTGATCTTCGACTTCTGATATTCTTTCTTCTGCTTGGTTAATTCGGCTGTTGATACTTGTGCATGCTTCGCGAAGTTCTCCTGTTGTGTTTTTCAGATCCTTCAATTCATTCATATTTTTCTCTAAGTTGTCCATTCCTGTTATCATTTTCTCAAATGTTTTTTCAAATCTTTATTTAAGGTTCTTAGTTTCTTCGCATTTATTTAGAACATGTTCTTTTAGCTCACTGAAGTTTCTTTTTATCCACCTTCTGAAGTCTGATTTCTTCATTTCATCACACTAATTCTCCGTCCAGCTTTGTTCCCTTTCTGGTGAGGGGTTTTGGTATTTTATAGGAGGTGAGGTGTTTTTGTTTCGGGTGTTTTCCTCCTTTTTGCGCTGGTTTCTTCTCATCTTTATGGATTTATCCACCTGTTATCTTAGTAGTTTCTGATTTTTCAATTGAGTCTCTGAGTGGATACCCAGATTATTGATGATCAAGTATTTTTGTTACTTAGTTTTCTTTCTAATGGTCTAGCCCCTCTGCTGTATGAGTGCTAAGGTCCACCCCAGCCTTGCTTGTCTGCAGTACACCTGTAGCAGCTGCAGAACAGTGAGGGATGCCACCAGTTTTTTTCTGCTGCTACCTTTGTTTCAGAATGATTCCCGCCAAATATCAGTCTGATTAGTTTTTTTTTAAGGTGACTCTTTGGATACACAGGGGTCAGGGAGCTGCTTGAGGAGATCGTCTGTACTTTATAGGAGCTCCAGTGCTGAGCTGTGTGCTCCATTGTTCATTCAGCATTGTTGGGCATCTGTGTTTCGGTCTTCTGCAGCAGAACTTATAACCCCCCTTTTTTTTCTCTCAGATGCTCTTTCTCAGCTAGTTGGGGCTTTGTGTATGAGTATCTGTTGCACTGTCCTGCCAGGCTAGGAGGTAGTGTATTCACTATTTGCCTGCTGAGGCTCTGCCCTGCTAGTGCAGGTCCGCCCTACTGCCACTGGGCTCAGTTCTACTGTGGTGCACTCCACCCTGCTCGTGAATTTTCTTTCTTATGGCAGATTGCCTCGGCAACCGGAGGCTGCATCAGCACTGGGCGTATATCTCAGTAGGGGCAGATTGCGTCCATAATGGCGGATACTTCACCCCCACCGGCCTGCACTGCCCTGGATTTAGCTGAGTTCACAGCAAAATTCTCAACCCTGAGAGCCTCCAATCACCGCCCTTTTTGACCCCATGAGGGTGGGACCCACTGAGCCCAACCACCTGGCTCCTGGCCTCAGAGTCCATCATCTCTCTCTCTCTCTTTTTCTCCCCAATTTGAACGGTTGACTCTCTCACTGGTGTTAAAATAGCCTGCTGATAGGACACTGGGATTCGTTTGATCTCCCATGCCACTGCCCACTGCACTGGCTCAAGTCATGCCTCCCAGCAATCTCCTGGTCTGGCTCACTGTCCAAGTTCCATTTAATTAGATGGACATGTCAATCTGCCCTTCCAAATCTCAGATTGCCAGTTTAACAGGGCACCCAGACCAGTGAGTTTTGTGCTGGGTGCTGCTGCACTGCGGTGCCAGCTGAACCGGCCGTGTGAGCCAAAACACTGGCTGCGCTGGTGTCCCATGTCTCTCCTACACCTGGGAATTTCCCCGTTTTGTGAGCAACAAAGGTCCGTCTGAGAATGTGGCTAGGACTCGCCCTCAGTGCCTTCCCTGAGAGCTGCAATCCTGAGTTTTTCTAAGGTGCCATCTTGGAAATTCCCTCTCATGTGAAAATTTTTAAATAAATGTAAAAACAATGGCCTTAAAGACACCCATTTTTTTCAGTATCACAATGAAATTGAGACAAAAAATTGAAAATGTATGTAACACTGACCAGGCTCAGTGGCTCATGCCTGTAATCCCAGTACTTTGGGATGCTGAGTCAACCTGAGCTCAGGAATTCAACACCAGGCTGGAAAACATGGTAAAATCTCATCTCTACCAAAACTACAAAGTTACCAAGGCACGATGAAGCATGGCTGTAGACTCAGTTACTCAGGAGACTGAGGCCAGAAAATCACTTGAACCAAGCAGGTAGAGATTGCAATGAGCCAAGATGGCACCACTGCACTCCATCCTGGAGTGCAGGATGGAGTGAAGTGGTGCACTCTCTTCTCAAAAAAAAGAGAAAAAAATCTAATCTCTATTTATCTATCTATCTATCTACATATATATATATATATATGTAATACCATATGCATAACATAGATTGAAGTTGCAATAAGGTTTTAAAGAAAATAGTATCTACTGCAGTGCATCCTATTAAAAGACAAAAGTAATTTGAGTCTTAAAAATATTCTGAGTTTCAAACAGGTACAGAAAAAAATAAGGGTTTTAATCAGAAGAACAATGTGAGCAAAGGCATTCTCACTTTATATAATGTCTCCTGAAGAATGGCTCTATTAACTGGCTACAATTCCTAAAGAGTTTAAATTGACTTGAAAAAATTATACTTTTTTTAATACCATCATTTCTTCAATAGCCACTGAGTGCCTATCATGTGGAAGACATTTTTCTATGTCCTTGGTATACAACAGTGAAAAAGCAGGCAAAAATAATTGTTATTGAGATTATTGAGGTGTTTGCATTCTATACAGGAATCCACTCCTCCATTTTCATTTAGGAAAAGTCACTTAACCGATAAATTAATCAACAATTTAAGTCATCCTGTAATTAACCAACAATTTAAGTCATCTTTACTTTAACACACACAAAAAAAATCCAAATTGAAATAAAGTAGTACTAATTGGACATCGCTATTTGTGTTTTGAGCCTGAAAATCACTACTGATGAATAAACATAACTGAACACAAACCTGTGAGCAAAACAGGCTCTCTGGAGATCAATTTCAGTCAAAATAGGAATTACTTTTAGTGATTATGCCTGTTTGACTATTTTTGCTTGGAAATGCTTTTGTAGCAGTTACTTGCTTCTCAAAGTAGAATACTTAAAATGTTTTATGATGTGCAAAGGACAAATCAAAAATACTCTCTATTTTTACAGTTTCTCCATGTTTGTTTTGAAAGGGCCCTGGTAGCTCGTATTGAGACAGAGCACACAATTGTATTCCCAGACCTGGGAAATCAGACCTGGGTTCCAGCCCTAGTAGTAGGTTACGTTATAAATTTTGAAAAATTCTTCTGTGCACATGCTTTAGTATTTGAAAAATAGTACTTTTGGAAAAACCACCTTGCTGAGCCCAGGTGATAAAGAAAATTGATCCTATAATAATTTATTTGTTCATAAAAAATTATTTTTGAGCATCTACTTATGTAGCAGAACCATTTGTTGGTTAATAATACTAAGAAGGCCCTTGCCCTCCTGAAACTCACATTCCCATGGAGAGGGCCTAATAATAATAGTACTAGTAACAACAGTAAGAAAATAGTAAGAAAAAAACACACATTATTCTATTTTATTTATTATGAAGGAAGTAAGATGTTACAAAGGGGAAAGGTTGATAAAATTGTTCTGATTGATAAGGAACTGTTTTTTATTTATTCTGTTTTGCTCAGTTGTAATGAAACAAGAGCATCATCAAAGGCAAAAAAAAAAAAAAGCAAAACAAACAAATAAGTCTCTAAGGTAGCAGAATGAAGCTTATCACAAAAAGTTGTGGAAGTAAACTTGAATTTCTGCCAAGGAGTAGAGCAAAATCTATCTCCACCAGTCTAAGGTGGGTTAGTTGCTTCATTACTCTATAGGTGTTTAAAATTCAAAATTATTTTTAGAATTTTTTAAAATTTGAACTTCTCAAATTTTCCCTTTTCCAAGATGCTTGGTATGGAAGGCAAAAGTTACTTTTTTAAATTTATTTCAGTCTTATGAAGGGTAGAATCGATTGGTGGCTGCCTAAATGTAAGTGGATTGAAAAGACTTATTAAATAACCAGTCTAAAATGTTTTCCTAAGTAATCTATTTTCTAAGTAACTGGCATAAAATAAATTTTACTTTGATTTTTGATCTCTACAAAAATTATCATTAACAAATGTTATAAATCCTCATGTATGAGATGCAGGAATTGATCCATTATTTCAGCCACTATCATATGCACTTGAGTTTATATAATTCAACTTGGTGATGAATTATAAGGGTAAGCAGATGTCTATTTTTCAGAATTTTATTATGGTAAGCGTTCTTATCAGGTAAATTCATGATTTTCATTTATTTGATTTCCAAGGATAATTTGGCACATTTTAAAGAAAGGTGGACATTCAAGAGATCTATTAATAATGAATACTTCTGTTTTTTAACTTTAAGTTCAGAGTTAAAAGGTACAACTTATTTTCTATCAGAATAACTAAAGATTTAATTATACATTTTCTCCAGCTTGTTAGTGTGAGCTGTAGATAGGATGAGACATGAAAGAAAAAGATATAATAAGAAAATCAAAATGGGAAAAACTATGGAATGGCAGGAAGAGTTAAGATCCTTCCCCAAACTCCTTTAATTATGGGTCTCTCGTGTCAGAGTTAAAAGAATAGACTTTAATAAATATTTTGTCAAAACTCAATTGTATGGTGGTTTTAAAAGCGATAGACTATGATAGATGCACAGGGATTTAGCAAATTTACTAAAACTTTCCAGAAGATGAGCCATGACAGGAAGGAATTGATGAAGGCACACATACAAGTCAGGATTAGAATCTAATTTCCTTCATTAATTCTGGGCTTCTTTCCATTGTAAGGGAGCCAGAAATCACCTCCCCTTTCTAGCTCATAATGGGCTTTTCTGTTAGATCTAGAAATTATAGTGGTACTGGAAAGATGAACAAAATAAGAGTATATACGTTTTATTCATTTTGCATGTACATGAGGCACTCACAAGAGCATGAAATCCAAAGTGGCCTAAGCAATATGTATTGGTGCTCCTTATACCAAGAATGATAAATTTGAGAAAAAAATGACAGGACAAAGAAAAGCTGGCTAGGGGCAATACATTTTCTAGAGGAGTCACTAGGAGATATAATGGCTGTGGGTAGCTGTAAAATAGATGAAAAGTAAGTGTTTCTTTATTAAATATATTTATTCACATTCATTGCAATGTCCAATTCCAGGTCTCTGGCAATAAGTGCTATTTTCTTGCCCTTGTATGACGAAGGTAACCCTCCCAGAGGAATCTTTATGGCTTGCTGCATGCAGAAAGAGACAGGTCAGCTCTTTCTTTCTGAATCTACAATTTATTCACTGTTTTAAACACAAAATAATCAGTATACCAATCTGGCATATTCCAGGACATCCTTCACTCCTTCACCATAGAATATCACTGTTTCTTTAAAATGATACATATTTTCTCTATGTCTCTGTTTCCTCATTTTATAGAATGAATATGATAAACATGAACTTCTGTAAGATTCATAACAGTTGTACAATTCTTGAAATTGTTCGTTTTGTGCCACTAAATGAACATTAGGTGATACCAATAGTATATGCAGTTAAAAGTACAGAGATCAGTAATGGGAAGCAAATAAATTGAGATGGGATTCATAGTCAAGAGTCAGGATACACTTCATTTCTCACAGTTGTTAATTCTTTTTGGCAGATCCATTTGTTTTCTGTACTACAGTACTCAGAAAACACAGATGTCTGTGAAATGTAAACACAGCTGTTTTCTTTAGTATCACCTGTAATTTTTAATCTGTGGAGCAAAAGAAAAGTCTGCCTTAGTGTTTAGGTCTTTCTCATAGCTACTCACATTAGTCATTGTTTCCTAGGACTCTCAGGAAGCAGTGGAATGATAAATTATTAAGCAGAGAAGGTACACAGTCACAAATATAATGGTGTGAACTCTTAAGATAGAGCTAATGTAAACCTCTGAAATATTCAAGTTTATCTTCATTGGAAAAGAATCCCTTTAACAAGAACCTTCACAACTACATCAAAAAAGAAAGAAAGTTTGGAAACTGGGAATTCAGTATACTTATTGTACTACTAACAGGTCACACTAAAAAAAACCTCTTAACTTCACTGAGCCACAGTTTTCTAAAATATTTAGACTGTAACCACCTGATATTTAGGAGAGGCATGGAGATAAAATATGAAAGTGTGGCAATGCTTCAAAAGTATGTACTCAGTAAATATGATAAATATCTAAAGACATGATAAATATTCAGGGTCTATAGAATTTGAAAGCAGTGAAAAAAATAGGCTCAGTTCATAGTTATGTAGTCAGAGGTTCCTTTCATTCTGGTTCCAAACAGAGATCAATGGGTGTCTGCCACAGCATAATATTGGTTTCAAACAAGCGTGAATCCCATGGCTCACTGCAGTTGGGAGGTGGCAATATAATTCAAACAATAGGTCAGGCTGTATTAGAACTGAGTTTCAAAGATGACATGAATTCAAGACTCTCCCATTTGTCGCAAATGAATGAGGTGGTGGCAGTGTGCAGGGCTCCATCACAGCTTTTCTTTAGTCCCTTGTTCAATGTCTTCATGTATCATCTTGGGCTGCTTATCTGATTTCTTCCTACTGCCCAACGTTCTAGTCAAACCAAGAACTTCTTTCATCTGCGCTATTGCAGAAGTTCCCTATATTTTATCTCTTCCACCCTTTTAATTCTTTCTTCAATTGTCAGGGTAACTTTTTAAATGCCAATCTAGCCAAGTCAACAATTTTTTTTCCAAAAGGCCCTCAGTGGTTTTCCAGGCCTTCCTTGATGAGACATCAGCCCAGTTCTCCAACATTGTCTCCTGTAGCCCTGACAACAGACCTGTAAAAATATTATTATTCCCTCATTTATTTTCCTTCCTGGAAATCAGGGCCCAGAGAGTGCAAAGAAAAGCAGAGTCTAACCGGTGATCTCTCTACTGTAACATGATACCTTCCAGGTTTACGTGACCAGAATAAAATGAGAGGTTCAACTGAATTTACTTTATCCACTTTCATATGTATGTTCACATTTCAATGTTTTTAAATTTTATTTTTTTACTGTAAACCACAATAAAATAAACATTCTGCATTATGACCCCATTAAGAAACACACAAAAACTATTGTTAATAAATGATGGATTCAGGCTTCCAAGATGACGTCGTAGAGGCGATTCAGCATTGCATCTCTCAGTGAAGGCACAGAGGGTGAGTCCTAGCTGCAATCTTGGACGGACCTTTTTTGCCCAGAGAACGTTGAAAGTCCCAGGTGTGGGAGAGACACAGGACGCTAGCACAGCTGGATTGTGCGGCTGGTTTGGCCGGAGTCACAGCGCAGCAGCACCGGGCACAAAACTCACTGGTCTGGGTGCCCTGTTAAACCAGCAATCTGAGATTTGGAAGGGCAGATTGGTATGTTTATCTGATTGAACAGGACTTGAATAATGAGCCAGACCAGGAGATTCCTGGAAAACATTATCTGAGCCGGTGCAGTGGGCAGTGGCACGAGAGATCACACGGATCCCAGTGCCCTATCAGCAGGTTACTGGGGCGCCAGTGAGAGAGTCGACCGTTGAGCTTGGGAAGAGGAAGAGAGAGAGAGAGAGGACGGACTCTGAGGCAGGAAGCTGGGTGATCGGGCTTGGCGGGTCTCACCCTCATGGGGACAAGCAGGGCAGCGATTAGAGGTGCTTGGGGCTGAGAGTTTTGCTGCCGGCATCTAGGAAGGTGCAGCCTGGGGGAGAGGGGCATCCACCACTATGGATGCAATTCACCCCTACTGAAGTACCGGCCGGGGCTGATGCAGCCTGCCATTGCTGAGGCAACCCGCCTTAACAGAGAGAATCTGTCAGCAGGGCGGAGCACACCACAGCAGAATGGAGTCCTGCAGCAGCAGGGTGGAACTGCACTAGCAGAGTGGAGCAACAGCAGGCAAATAGTGAATAGACTACCTCCTAGCTGGGCAGAACAGTGGAACAGATACTCATAAAGAAAGCCCCAACTCCCTGAGATAGCATCTAAGGGGGAAAAAAGGGGGGGGGTATGAGTTCTGTTGCAGCAGACATAAACACATCCTCCCAACAACCCTGAATGAACAACGGAGCTCACAGATCAGCACTGGAGCTCCTATAAAGTACAGATAGTCTCCTCAAGCAGCTCCCTGACCCATGTATATCCAAAGAGTCACAACAACAACAAAAAAACTAATCAGACTGACATTTGGCAGGCATCATTCAGAAACAGATAGCAGAAGAAGAAACTGGTAGCATTTCTCACTGTTCTGCAGTTGCTACAGGGGTACACCAGACAAGCAGGGCCTGGAGTGGAACTCAGCACTCATACAGCAGAGGGGCTAGACCATTAGAAGGAAAACTAAGTAACTGCATTACTTCAGCATCAACAATCTGAGCATCCATTCAGAGACCCAATTGAAAAATAAGGAACTACAAAGAGGACAAATGGATAAATCCATAAAGATGGGAAGAAACCAGCGCAAAAAAAAAAGAATCTGAAACCAAAACACATCACCTCCTACAAAACAAGAAAACTCTTCACCAGCAAGGGAACAGAGCTAGGCAGAGAATGAGTGTGACGAAATGACAGAGTCAGACTTCAGAGAGTGGATAATGAGAAACTTCAGTGAGCTAAAAAAACCATGTTCTTAATCAGTGCAAAGAAACTAAAAACCTTGAAAAAAAATTGAAAACAGATTCTAGGAAATGATAACAAGAATGGACAACTTAGAGAGGAATATCAATGAATTGAAGGAGCTGAAAAACACAACACGAGAACTTCACGAGGCATGCACAAATTTCAACAGCCGAATTGACCAAGCAGAAGAAAGAATATGAGAAGTTGAAGATCAACTCAATGAAATAAAATAAGAAACCAAGACTAGAGAAAAAAGCACAAAAACAAATGAACAAAATCACCAAGATATGAGGGACTATGTGAAGAGACCCAACCTACGTATGATAGGTGTACCAGAATGTGATGAAAAGAATGAATCGAAGCTGGAAAATACTCTTCAGAATATTATCCAGAAAAATTTTCCCAACCTAGCAAGACAGGTCAATACTCAACTCCAGGAAATACAGAGAACACCACAAAGATACTCTGCAAGAAGAGCAACCCCAAGGCACATAATCGTCAGATTCACCAGGGTTGAAAAGAAGGAGAAAATACTAAGGGCAGCCAGAGAGAAAGGCCAGGTCACAAACAAAGGGAAGCCGATCAGACTCACAGCCGATCTCTTGGCAGAGACACTACAAGCCAGAAGAGAGTGGGGGCCAATATTCAACATCCTTAAAAAAAAGAACTTCGAACCCAGACTTTTATATTCAGCCAAACTGAGCTTAATAAGTGAAGGTCTCTCAGGCTTAATAAGCCTAAGGTCTCTCAGACCATAGTGCAATCAAGCTGGAACTCAGAATTCAGAAAATAACTCAAAGCTGCACAGCTTCATGGAAACTGAACAACTGGTTCTTGAATGTTGATTGGATAAACAATAAAATGAAGGAAAAAATAAAGAAGTTCTTCAAAACCAAAGAGAATGAAGACACAACATAATAGAATGTCTGGGACACATTTAAAGCAGTCTGAGGAGGAAAATATATAGCAATAAGTGCCCACACGAGAAGAGTGGAGATATCCAAAGTTGACACCCTATCATCAAAATTGAAAGAGCTAGAGGAGCAATATCAAAAAAGCTCAAAACGTAGCCGAAGACAAGAAATAACTAAGATCAGAGCAGAACTGAAGGAGATAGAGACAAGAAAACCCTTCAAAAAAATAATAAATGCAAGAGCTGGTTTTTTGAAAAGATCAACAAAATAGAGAGACCACTAGCCAGACTGATAAAAAAGAAAAGAGAGAACAACCAAATAGATGCAATAAAAAACGATAAAGGGGAAACCACCACAGATTCCACAGAAATTCAAACCATCATCAGAGAATACTACAAACAACTCTATGCACACAAACTAGTAAACCAGGAAGAAATGGATAAATTCCTGGACGCCTGTGTTTTCCCAATCCTAAACCAGGAGGAAGCCAAAACTATGAATAGACCAATAACAAGGTCTGAAGTTGAGGCAGCAATTACAAGCCTACCACAAAAAAGAAGCCCAGGGCCAGATGGGTTCAAACCCCAATTTTACCAGACACACAAAAAGGATCTGGTATCATTCCTTCTGAAACTCTTCCAAATAATTCAAAAAGAGGGAACCCTTCCCAAATCATTTTACGAGACCAACATCATCCTGATACCAAAACCCGGCAGGGACTCAACAAAAAAAGAAAACTTCAGGCCAATATCCATGATGAACATAGATGCAAAAATCTTCAATAAAATACTGGCAAACCGATTGCAACAGCACATTAAAAAACTTATCCATCATGATAAAGTAGGATTCATCCCGGGAATGCAAGGCTGGTTCAACATACACAAGTCTATAAATGTAATTCACCACATAAACCGAAGCAAAAAAAAAAAACCCACATGATTATCTCAATTGATGCAGAGAAGGCATTTGACAAAATTCAACAGCCGTTTATGCTAAAATCCCTCAATAAACTTGGTATTCATAAAACATATGTCAAGCTAATAAAAACTATTTACGACAAATCAACAGCCAATATAATAATTAATGGACCAAAACTGGAAGCATTCCCTTTGAAATCCGGCAATAGACAAGGATGCGCTCTCTCAACACTACTATTCAACATAGTACTAGCAGTTCTAGCCAGAGCAATCAGGCGAGAAAAAGAAATAAAAGCTATCCAAATAGAAAAGGTGAAAGTCAAATTGTCTCTATTTGCAGATGACATGATAGTATACATAGAAGACCCCATCACCTCAGCCCAGAAGCTCCTGAAACTAATAAGCAACTTCAGTAAAGTCTCAGGATATAAAATCAATGTTCAAAAATCACAAGCATTCCTATACACTAATAACAGACAAAAAGAGAACCAAATCAAGAAAGAACTGCCATTAAAAATTGCTACAAAGAAAATAAAATACCTAGGAATACAACTCACAAGGAACATAAGGGACACTTTCAAAGAAAACTACAAACCACTCATCAATGAAATAAGAGAGGAAACAAACAGATGGAGAAATATTCCATATTTGTGGTTAGGAAGAATCAATATCGTGAAAATGGCTATACTGCCCAAAGTAATTTACACAATCAATGCTATCCCCATCAAACTACTATTGAATTTCTTCACAGAACAGGAAAAAACCACCAAGAACCTAATATGGAACCAAAAGAGAGCCCGCATAGCCAAGTCAATTCTAAGCAAATAGAACACAGCGAGAGGCATCACACTACCAGACTTCAAACTATACTACAAGGCTACAGTAATCAAAACAGCATGGTACTGGTACCAAAACAGAGATATAGACCAATGGAACAGAAGAGAGGCATCGGAGGCAACACAACATATCTACAACCGTATAATCTTTGATAAACCAGACAAAAACAAGCAATGGGGGAAGCATTCCCAGTTTAACAAATGGTGCTGGAAAAACTGGCTAGCCATGTGCAGAAAGCAGAAACTGGACCCCTTCCTGACACCTTACACGAAAATTAACTCCAGAGGGATTAAACACTTAAACATAAGACCTGGCACCATAAAAACCCTAGGCATAAACCATTCAGGATGTAGAATTCAGCAAGGACTTCATGAACAAAATACCAAAAGCATTGGCATCAAAATCCAAAAGAGACAAATGGGACCTAATCAAACTCCGCAACTTCTGCATGGCAAAAGAAACAGTCACTAGAATGAGTTGGCAACCATCAGAATGGGAAAAAATATTTGCAGTTTACGCATATGACAAAGGGCTGATATTCAGAATTTACAAAGAACTCAAACAGATTTACAGGAAAAAAACAAACAAGCCCATTCAAAAATGAGCAAATTATATGAACAGACACTTTAAAAAGAAGACATATGTGAGGCCAACAAACACATTAAAAAATGCTCATCATCACTGGTCATTATAGAGGTGCAAACCAAAACCACATTGAGATACCATCTCACGCCAGTTAGAATGGCGATCATTAAAATATCTGGAGACAGCAGATGCTGGAGAGGATGTGGAGAAAAAGGAAAACTCTTACACTGCTGGTGGGAGTGTAAATTAGTTCAACCATTGTGGAAGACAGTGTGGCGATTTCTCAAGGACCTAGAAATAGAAATTCCATTTGATCCAGCAATCCCATTACTGAGTATATATCTAAAAGACTATAAATCGTTCTACTATAAGGACACATGCACACGAATGTTCATTGCAGCACTGCTTACAACAGCAAAGACCTGGAACCAACTCAAATGCCCATCGATGATAGACTGGACTGGGAAACTGTGGCACATATACACCATGGAATATTATGCAGCAATCAAAAATGATGAGTTTGTGTCCTTTGTAAGGACATGGATGAATCTGAAGAACATCATTCTCAGCAAACTGACACAAGAACAGAAAAACAAATGCCACATATTCTCACTCATAGACGGGTGAGAAAAATGAGAACACATGGACACAGGGAGACAGTCCACTACACACTGAAGTGTATTGGGGGGAAGGGGTGAGGGACAGTGGTGGGGACTGGGGAGGGATAGCCTGGGAATAAATTCCAAATGTGGGTGAAGGGGAGGAAGGCAGCAAAGCACACTGCCATTTGTGTACCTATGCAACTATCTTGCACGTTCTGCACATGTACCCCAGAACCTATAATGCAAGAAAAATTTTAAAAATTTTAAAAAATAAAAATATAAATATAAATAAACTGGCAACAAAAAAAAGCTCAAAACCTAGCCAAAGACAAGAAATAACTAAGATCAGAGCACAACTAAAGAAGATAGAGACATGAAAAACCATTCAAAATATCAATAAATCCAAGAGGTCGTTTTTCGAAAAGATCAACAAAATAGACAGACGACTAGCCAGACTGATAAAAATGACAAGAGAGAGCAACCAAATAGATGCAGTAAAAAACGATAGTGGGGAAATCACTACAGATTCTATAGAAATTCAAACCATCATCAGATAATACTACAAACAACTCTATGCACATAAACTAGTAAACCAGTAAGAAATAAATAAATTCCAGGGAGGAGAGGCAAGATGGCGTCGTAGAAGCGACTCAGGATTGCAGCTCTAAGTGACGGCGCAGAGGGTGAGTCCTAGCCGCATTCTCGGATGGACCTTTCTAGCCCACAGAGCATAGAAAGTCCCACAGGACGCTAGTAAAGTAAAGCTGGCTAACGCAGCCAACTCGCACAGCCACTTCGGCCGGTGCTGCAGTGGGACCCGGCACAGAACTCACTGGTCTGGGTGCCATGTTAAACCGGCAATCTGAGAGTTTGAAGGGCAGATTGGCACGTCCATCTGATTGAACGGGACTTGGACAGTGAGCCAGACCAGGAGTTTCCTGGGAGTTTCCTGGGAAGCGTGATCTGAGCCGGTGAAGTGGGCAGCGGCACGGGAGATCGCACGGATCCCAGTGCCCAATTGGAAGGCTACTGGGGCGCCAGTGAGAGAGTCGAACTTTCAGCTCACAGAGAGGGAGAGAGAGAGAGAGAGAGAGGAGGGACTCTGAGGCAGGAACTGGGTGATCGGGCTCGGCGGGTCCCACCCTCACAGGGACAAGCAGGGCAGTGACTGGAGATGCTTGGGGTTGAGAGTTTTGCTACCAGCATCTAGGACGGTGCAGCCCAGTGAGGGAGGGGCGTCAGCCATTGCTGACAAAATCTGCCCCTATTGAAGTACCACTCAGGGCTGATGCAGCCTGTGGTTGCCGAGGCAACCTGCCGTAACAGAGAGACTCCCAGGAGAGGGGAGCTCTCCACAGCAGAAGGGAGCCCAGCAGCAACAGGGCGAACCTGAGCTAGCAGGTCAAAGCCCCGGCAGGCAAATAGTGAATAGACTGCCACCTAGTGTGGCAGGACAGTGCAACAGATACTCATAAAGAAAGCCCCAACTCCCTGAAACAGAGCATGTAAGGTGGGGGGAAGGGTGGTGTTTTATGAGTTCTATTGCAGTAGACATAAACAATCTCCCAACAACCCTGAATGAACAACGGAGCTCACAGCTCAGCACTGGAGCTACTATAAAGCAAAACCGTCTCCTTAAGCAGCTTCCTGACCCCTGTATATCCAAAGAGTCACCGCAAAAAAGGACTAATCAGACGGACATTTGGCGGGCATCATTCTGGAACAAAGACAGCAGAAGAAGAAACTGGTATCATCCCTCACTGTTCCACAGCTGCTACAGGTATACTCCAGACAAACAGGGCCTGGAGTGGACCTCAGCAGTCATACAGCAGAGGGGCTAGACTGTTAGAAGAAAAACTAAGTAACAGAAATATTTCATCATCAACAATCTCAGCATCCACACAGAGACCCAATTGAAAAATCAGCAACTACTAAGACGACAGGCGGATAAATCCATAAAGATGGGAAGAAACCAGCGCAAAAAGGAGGAAAACACCCAAAACCAATACACCTCACCTTCTACAAAGGACCAAAACTCCTCACCAGCAAGGGAACAAAGCTGGACAGAGTATGAGTGTGACGAACTGACGGATCAGACTTCAGAAAGTGAATAATGAGAAACTTCATTGAGCTAAAAGAACATGTTCTAAATCAGGGCAACGAAATTAAGAACCTTGAAAAAAGATTTGAAAAAAATTTTAGGAATTGATAACAGGAATGGACACCTTAGAGAGGAATATGAATGAATTGAAGGAGCTGAAAAACACAACACGAGAACTTCGTGAAACATGTATAAGTTTCAACAGCCGAATTGACCAAGTAGAAGAAAGAATATCAGAAATTGAAGATCAACTCAATGAAATAAAACGTGAAACGAAGATTAAAGAAAAAAGCACAAAAAGGAATGAACAAAATCTCCAAAAAATGTGGGACTATGTGAAGACACCCAACCTATGTTTGATAGGTGTACCAGAATGTGATGAAGAGAATGAATCTAAGCTGGAAAACACTCCTCAGGATATTATTCAAGAAAATTTCCCCAACCTAGCAAGACAGGTCAATACTCAACTCCAGAAAATACAGAGAACACTACAAAGATACTCAGCAAGAAGAGCAACCCGAAGGCACATAATCGTCAGATTCACCAGGGTTGAAATGAAGGAGAAAATACCAAGGGCAGCCAGAGAAAAAGGTTGGGTCACCCACAAAGTGAAGCCCATCAGACTCAGAGCAGATCTCTCCTCAGAGACTCTACAAGCGAGAAGAGAGTGGGGGCCAATATTCAACATCCTTGAAGAAAAGAGCTTTCAACCCAGAATTTCGTATCCAGCCAAACTGAGCTTCATAAGTGAAGAAAAAATAAAATCATTCATGAACAAGCAAGTACTCAGAGATTTTGTCACCACTAGGCCTGCTTTACAACAGCTCCTGAAAAAGGCACTACAAATAGAAAGAAACAACCAGTTCCAGCCACCCTAAAAGCATACAAAATGCTAAAGACCATCAACAAAATGAAGAATCTACATGAACCAATGGGCAAAACAGCCAACTAGCATCAAAATGTCAGTATCAAATTCACACATAACAATATTAACCCTGAATGTAAATGGGCTAAATGCACCAATCAAAAGACACAGACTGGCAAATTGGATAAAAAACCAAAACCCATCCGTGTGCTGTATCCAGGAAACCCGCCTCACATGCAAAGATAAACAAAGGCTCAAAATAAAAGGATGGAAGAAGATTTACGAAGCAAATGGAGAGCAAAAAAAAAGCAGGAGTTGCAATTCTCGTTTCCGATAAAATAGACTTTAAATCAACAAAGAACCAAAGGGACAAAGAAGGTCATTACATAATGGTAAAAGGATCGATACAACAAGAAGAGCTAACGATTCTAAATATATATGGACCCAATGTAGGAGCACCCAGATATATAAGGCAAGTTCTTAATGACGTACAAAGAGACTTAGACACACACACAATAATAGTGGCAGACTTTAACACTCCACTGTCAATATCAGACAGATCAACCAGACAGAAAATTAACAAGGATATCCAGGACTTGAACTCAGACCTGGAACAAGCAAACCTGATAGACATTTACAGAACTCTCCACCCCAATTCCACAGAATGTACATTCTTCTCAGCACCACATCACACCTACTCCAAAATTGACCACATAATTGGAAGTAAAGCACTCCTCAGCAAATGCAAAACAATGGAAATTATAACAAACAGTCTCTCAGATCATAGTGCAATCAAGTTAGAAATCAGAATTCAGAAAATAACTCAGAACCGCACAGCTTCATGGAAACTGAACAACTGGCTCTTGAATGTTGATTGGATAAACAATGAAATGAAGGCAGAAATAAAGAAGTTCTTTGAAACCAATGAAAATGAAGACACAACGTATCAGAATCTCTGGGACACATTGAAAGCTGTCTGTAGAGGAAAATATATAGCAATAAGTGCCCACATGAGAAGAGTGGAGAGATCCAAAATTGACACCCTATCATCAAAATTGAAAGGGCTACAGGAGCAAGATCAGAAAAGCTCAAAACCTAGTCGAAGACAAGAAATAACTAAGATCAGAGCAGAACTGAAGGAGATAGAGACAAGAAAAAAACTTCAAAAAATCAATAAATCAAAGAGCTGGTTTTTCGAAAAGATCAACAAAATAGACAGACCACTAGCCAGACTGATAAAAAAGAAAAGAGAGAACAACCAAATAGATGCAATAAAGAATGATAATGGAGAAATCACCACAGATTTCACAGAAATTCAAACCATCATCAGAGAATACTATAAACAACTCTATGCACATAAACTAGTAAATCAGGAAGAAATGGATAAATTCCTGGACGCCTGTGTCCTCCCAAGCCTAAACAAGGAGGAAGCCGAAACTATGAATAGACCAATAACAAGGTCTGAAGTTGAGACAGAAATTAAGAGCCTACCACACAAAAAAATCCCAGGTCCAGATGAGTTCACAGCTGAATTCTACCAGACACACAAAGAGGATCTGGTACCATTCCTTCAAAAACTATTCCAAAGAATCCAAAAAGAGGGACCCTTCCCAAATAATTTTATGAGACCAATATCATCCTGATCCCAAAACCCGGCAGAGACTCAACAGGAAAAGAAAACTTCAGGCCAATATTTATGATGAACATAGATGCGAAAATCTTCAATAAAATACTGGCAAACCGATTTCAACAGCACAATAAAAAACCTTATCCATCATGATCAAGTAGAATTCATCCCAGGGATGCAAGGCTGGTTCAACATACACAAGTCTATAAATGTAATTCACCACATAAACAGAAAAGCAAAAAGAAAAACCACATGATTATCTCAATTGATGCAGAGAAGGCATTTGACAAAATTCAACAGCCCTTTATGCTAAAAACCCTTAATAAACTTGGTATTGATGGAACATATCTCAAAGTAATAAAAGCTATTTACGACAAACCAACAGCCAATGTCATATTTAATGGGCAAAACTGGAAGCATTCCCTTTGAAATCGGGCACTAGACAAGGATGCCCTCTCTCACCACTCCTATTTAACATAGTACTGGAAGTTCTAGCCAGAGCAATCAGGCAAGAAAAAGAAATAAAGAGTATTCAAATAGGAAATGTGGAAGCCAAATTGTCTCTATTTGCAGACGACATGATAGTATACCTAGAAGACCCCATCACCTCAGCCCAAAAGCTCCTGAAACTGATAAGCAACTTCAGCAAAGTCTCAGGATATAAAATCACTGTGCAAAAATCACAAGCATTCCTATACACCAATAACAGACTTAAAGAGAACCAAATCAAGAACGAACTGCCATTCACAATTGCTACAAAGAAAATAAAATACCCAGGAATACAACTCACAAGGAATGTAAGGGACCTCTTTAAGGAAAACTTCAAACCACTGCTCAATGAAATAAGAGAGGACACAAACAGATGGAGAAACATTCCATGTTCGTGGTTAGGAAGAATCAATATCGTGAAAATGGCTATACTGCCCAAAGTAATTTACACAATCAATGCTATCCCCATCAAACTACCATTGAATTTCTTCACAGAACTGGAAAAAAACACTATGAATTTCATATGGAACCAAAAAAACAGCCCGCATCGCCAAGTCAATTCTAAGCAAAAAGAACACAGCAGGAGGCATCACACTACCAGACTTCAAACTATACTACAAGGCTACAGTAATCAAAACAGCATGGTACTGGTACCAAAATAGAGACATAGACCAATGGAACAGAACAGAAGCATCGGAGGCAACACAACATATCTACAACCATATTATCTTCGATAAACCAGACAAAAACAGGCAATGGGGAAAGGATTCCCTATTTAATAAATGGTGTTGGGAAAACTGGCTAGCCATGTGCAGAAAGCAGAAACTGGACCCCTTCCTGACACCTTACACTAAAATTAACTTCAGATGGATTAAAGACTTAAATGTAAGACCTGACGCCATAAATACCCTAGAAGAAAATCTAGGCAAAACCATTCAGGACATAGGAGTAGGCAAGGACTTCATGAATAAAACACCAAAAGCATTGGCAACAAAAGACAAAATAGACAAATGGGACCTAATCAAACTCCACAGCTTCTGCACGGCAAAAGAAACTGTCACTAGAGTGAATCGGCAACCATCAGAATGGGACAAAATCTTTGCAGTTTACACATCTGACAACGAGCTGGTATCCAGAATTTACAAAGAACTCAAACAGATTTACAGGAGAAAAACAAACAATCCCATTCAAAAATGGGCAAAGGCTATTAACAGACACTTTACAAAAGAAGATATACATGAGGCCAACAAACATATGAAAAAATGCTCATCATCACTGGTCATTAGAGAGATGCAAATCAAAACCACATTGAGATACCATCTCAGGCCAGTTAGAATCGCGATCATTAAAAAATCTGGAGACAGCAGATGCTGGAGAGGATGTGGAGAAAGAGGAACACTCTTACACTGTTGGTGGGATTGTAAATTAGTTCAACCATTGTGGAAGGCAGTGTGGCGATTCCTCAGGGACCTAGAAATAGAAATTCCATTTGACCCAGCAATCCCATTAATGGGTATCTATTCAAAAGACTATAAATCGTTCTACTATAAGGACACATGCACACGAATGTTCATTGCAGCACTGTTTACAATAGCAAAGAACTGGAACCAACCCAAATGCCCAAAGATGATAGACTGGACTGGGATAATGTGGCACATATACACCATGGAATATTATGCAGCAATCAAAAATGATGAGTTTGTGTCCTTTTTAAGGACATGGATGAATCTGGAGAACATCATTCTCAGCAACCTGACACAAGAACAGAAAAAGAAATACCGAATATACTCACTCATAGGTGGGTGAGAAAAATGAGAACACATGGACACAGAGAGGCGGTCTACTATACACTGGGGTCTATTGGGGGGAATGGGGGAGGGAAAGCGCGGGGGGCTGGGGGAGATAGCCTGGGGATGGATACCAAGTGTGGGTGAAGGGGAGGAAGGCAGCAAAACACACTGCCATGTTTGTACCTATGCAACTATCTTGCACGTTCTGCACATGTACCCCAAAACCTATAATGCAATAAAAATTAAAAAAAAAAAAAACACTGCCATGTGTTTACCTATGCAACTATCTTGCACGTTCTGCCCATGTACCCCAAAACCTATAATGCAATAAAAATTTAAAATATTATAACATAAAAATAAAATAGACTAGTGTCTATTCCCCAAAAATTAATGACATAAATGTAAACCATGTATAAAATTATGAAAATAAATTAATGACATATATACTTTCATTTTTTTGTAAATAAAATATAGAAAATAACCCCCAGAAAGCAATATAAAAATCAAGAGAGATGGTTTTAAATAATATATATATGTTTGGCTATTCATAAATTTTTTCTAGTCCAGAACATTTATTTTAATATAATCTTAAGCTGGGCATGGTTGCTTACACCTCTTTCACTCCCTGCAATTTGGGAGACCAAGGCAGGCAGATTACAAGGTCGAGATTGAGACCATCCTGGCCAACATGGCAAAACCCCATCTCTACTAAAAATACCAAAAATTAACTGGGCATGTGGTGGTGTTGACCTGTATTCCTGGCTACTTGAGAGGCTGAGGCAGGAGAATCACTTGAACCCTGGAAGCGAAGGTTGCACTGAGCTGACATCGTGCCACTAAACTCCAGCCTGGTGACAGAGTGAGACTTCATCTCAAAAAAAGAAAATAATAATAAATAAAAATCTTTATTTTAAAATCTTTTTTTTATTGCATTATAGGTTTTGGGGTACATGTGCAGAACGTGCAAGATAGTTGCATAGGTACACACATGGCAGTGTGTTTTGCTGCCTTACACTTTTAAAAATATTTTAGAATGTGGCTCATATAATGTCAAAATTTGCTTATTCAGCCAACATTTCTTTCAGTGTTTAATACTTTACATACTTCATAAATTATTAGTATACTTTAGATAAACTTAAACATTTTGTGTTTTATATTTTAAGCTCTTGTTTTTTGACTGACAGTAAATACATTCGAAGTGTAAATTCTGTCAATTGACTAAATCATTTATAGACTCATTAAATACAAGTCTATATTTTCTTTTTTGAAAAATTAAATTTTATTTACAGAAATGTGGTTGAAAGCCTACACACTTTTGCTTGTGAGGAAAGAAAATACCTTGCTTTTTTCTGCAAAATTAACCACAAATTCTGGTAAAATATGAAATGTACTTGTGTTGCATCAACGCTCATACTACATTGATGGTTATTTTACTGTCTTGCACAAGAAAAAATTGTTACATTGAAGAGAAAACAGCAAGTAGCTCTTTTGTGGCTTATACATGTTTTTGTCACATCCTCTCAAATACCTCCCTCTTTTACACCAGTGGTTCAAATATACTGCAGTATTTGTCACAGTGTGGGTTTCTGGGTTCTTCACTCTGATATTTACTATATTTTCTTTCTTTTAATGTCAGCAGTGACCCACTACATTGGTGTTATTACCCACTAAGGTATATTTTCCCATAGTTTGAAAAACACTTCTTAAGAAATTCTGTGTGCCAATGGCCTCTAGCTAGATATTATTTTTAATTTTATGTGCCTGTTCCAAATAAATTAGTTTAATTCCTGTCCCCTAAAACTCCAGTACAGATAAAAATCTATTTTCTTATGAAGAGCTGATATCTTTTCATGTATAGAAATTTCCAGGCTACTTTGAAATCATCCACCTTCTTACCTTATTCTGAACTTCTGGAGAGTTTTTAAACCAAATTAAAACTACAAAACTCAATCTTCAGTGTTACTACCTTGCAGTGTAAACCTGATATAAATTGAATATTAAAATGAGCTCATCTAATACTCACTCATCAGAATTTAAAAAGGAGTTATTTATCCACTTCCATTTCTTCTCTGTTAATGAAAAATTTAATCCAATCCAAAATGGAACTGCTTTGTCATGTATCAGCTTCTGTGTGAGTCTCTATTAATGGAATAGAAGAATATGAAATCTGCTTATCTGTTCCTAGTTTGATCCCCTTAAACCCAGTTTAAGCATCACCCCAACTCTGAAGTCTTTCCTAACTCATCAGCATTATTTCTTCTTTGTGATACTTCTTTCTATATTTTTATTTCTATGAATGTATTCATCACCTTATACTCAATTATTTGCTTACATATCCCTTTAGCAATTCAAATTTGGAAGTCAAAGTCTTCACTTCCATTTCATAAAACCTCGAGGCTAAGGCACAGACCTATTAATATGGTTTAAAGAAAGTGCTAAGTCTTATTAAGATATTTTGTTTAATGATTTACCAATTCTTCCTTATCTCGAATAAGCAGCAAAATGGATTCTTTTGTGGAACAGTCAGTTAGACTGTTATTCCAAGGGTTGACAGCATGAGAAAGTAACAAACATTTCTCTCCGACTTTCTCCCAAGATATTGGGCAGTTTAAGAGACTCGGTCTCTCTAAAGTAAAAAATAGAAATAAGAAATAAATGTTATATTTCTAACCTATCTCTGACAAACCACAACAAATCACTCACACATCATTATAAATGCTCAAAGTCCCAGCCTGGCCAACACAGTAAAACCCCATTTCTACTAAAAATACAAAAATGAGCTGGACATGGTGGCCAGTGCCTATAATCCCAGCTACTCAGGAGACTGAGGCAAGAGAATCACTTGAACCTGGGAGGTGAATGTTGCAGTGACAAGATCGTGCCACTGCACTCCAGCCTGGGCAACAGATTGAGACTGCATCCTCCCCACCCCCAAAAAAATGCTCAAAAATTTTGATTATCACTGTGAGAACAATGAATTTGTTATAAAGTTGAGGTTTTTGAGATCTACTGTTCATTCTGGTACCAAGAATTGGGAATTAGTGACCAGGTATCTTAAGCATAAATGGAATCATAAAATATTAAAATAAGAAAATAGCATCAGAATAATTTATACTGCCACATATTACATTGTAAGACAGTGAGAAACAGAATAACTTGTTCAACTCCAGCCAGTCAGATGGACTATTCTAAAATCATCACCAGTGCTTATTCCACTACACGGGCAACAGTATAAAACTAATGTAAAAAGTGCTGACTTTAAATGATGCACAAAATGCATAGCAAATAATAATTTTCACTAAATTAATGAGAGATAAGAACATTTCTAATTGCTAAATGATGTATTTACCTACCTAATGTGATCTATTGGATAGAATTTTTCAGAAGGAATTTCAGGGCTTTTTAAACCTTCTGTGAGAATGTGCACACAGATCACATTCCACTACAGTCACTCAATAACAGTCACCTTTGTTTTTATTAATACACACTGGAACAAGACCAATGTGGCCACATGATGAGGAAATATAATAATAGTAAAGAATTTATTCTATGTTTTGAGTTCTATCATTTAACTTCAGATCAAACTTAATAGCTCACTAAAATAATCAAATATTTCATATATTTTCCTATCAACAATGGATATCCCAGCAGAGCTCCTCATGAGGCAGCATGCCCTGCTGGTTAAGACATTAGGCTCAGAAGTTAGATCACTTATGTATAATTCCCAGCCTCATCACTTGGTGCTTATGTGATCCTCAGCAAGTTGTTCAGTGTTTTATGCCTCAGTTTTCTAATACAGAAAAGCAGAATGATAAGAATAACTTAACATATAGATTGTTGTGAGTTGTACCTAAGGTAACACATGATATCTAACAAATATTAATTGCTATTCTTAGGAAATTCAAACCACATGATTACCTGTTGTTTTACTCATGTTCTGTTGAATGTTCACACTGCATTTTTCTATTGATGATTTCTGTATTAACGATGTCACTAGTACGTAAGGAAAAATCATTAAGAAAATTAAATGCTGAAATGTGTGGTAAGGTGGATATATTACATTTGTCACTTTGTAAAACAAAATAATCTCAACCAGCTTGAATATGAATAAAAGATAAAAGTAATAGTACTGTGGTTAGAAAATAAAGATCTCACCTACAGGAAGCATACAGAAACAAATAAGCAAAAACAAAACAGGTGGACTCACACAGGTGTTAGATTAACTAGATAAGTCAGTCTAAGGGCATTACATAAGCTCTTAAATTGCCTACAGTTTCACCCAAACTTTAATAATCTTCAAAAAATGAGTCTAATTGTTTCTGTTCCAAGAGATGGACTATCTGCTGCAATCTGGAATTTTATTAGGTACATAATAAGCCATAAATAACTGGAAACTTTTCTTTGTCATCATCTTTGGTCATACTTGTGATCTTTCTAAAAAGTTCTTGGAGCACACATATAATACTTCTTGATGACTCTCAGGGCAATTAGGAAGACATATATGAAAGGCTGGTATGCAGAGTGGATACAGACTGACTGTTAGAAGCCTTCTTTTATGACTTTTTATTCATTGATCTTTCACTAAGTTTGAGGTGGCCAAATTATGTTGAGATGCTGTAATATACATGATGGAAGTAGAGTAGGTACAATGCAACAAATGATGGTGCCTCACTTACCTGAAACACTCAACCCAGTAACAACCAAGGCAAGAATAATAATCCCAGCACAGCTAAATTTCAGGGCAAATCGGTGCCAAGGTGGACCCTGACAGACATCTGAGAAGTTAAAACAAAAACTCTGTTAACTAAGTTGAGTACATCTGATACAAAAATGTACTTGAGATAACATAGGAACAATTAGATTCAGCTTGAGGGCTGGGGGCAGGAAACAACCTCTATCAGCCATTCTAAAAGGACACTCCTGCAGGATGGGTTCTCAGATCCAACAGAGTTTACTCATTGATAAAATAGGAACACTTATGCATCTGTGTATACAAAGGACTGATATAAGAATCAAATGAGAAAGATGTTTTGAAAATTGCCAAGAGCTATACAAAAATGAAGTGCATGTCTTAATGTAGGAAGTAATTCAAAGCATTTTGTCCAAGAAGGAGGACCTTTATTTAGTCGAGATATTTTTTGAGGCTCTACTGTGTGCCAAGCACTGTGTTAGGTGCCAGTGATGCAGAGAAATTCTGATCTTGAACATGAAATTCTCTGCTTTTCTGTTGTCTAGAATGATCATCTCCAAGTTGGGTCAAATGTATGATGTTCAAGGAGGAAGGCTTTGTGACTGCATATCATTTTCAATGTTATAACTAATATAACGTAGCACGCACTTATGTCCACAACATTGCATAAACAAAGTGTCAGATATCTCTGCTTTTCTCTGTAATTATATCAATTACTATATAATGAATCTGTTCCTTTGCTCCAGAATGGCCATAAAAATTATTTTGACATTTTCTGGTACATTACCCTTGACGATTAAGTTGTGCAGTCCAGTTTGCAGACATGATAATATAATCTCTCACATTAGGATGCTGACACTTATAGAAGTTAATTAGCTCTCTCTAAAATGGGCCTGAGAAGATTGAGTTAGACATGATCAACATATATGAGGAAACATAAACATATATAAGGAAACATAATACACTGGAGTCAGGGTTGTGACATATGAATTATCATCTGGTACTCTTTAGGACATGCTGTATCAGTAGAGCTGGGAGAGAAGAGTAAATAACTAGTAGAGACACCAAGGTCCCAGGCATACATCTGAATGTGAGTAAACCAAGCTTGGTAATATTGGCCTAGAACTTCTCATGAGAGCTAGTGTGATATAACAATGGCTAAATGCAGTCAATGAGCCCAAGGCAGCACTGGGATGTCTTTTCTTCCAGTTTTACATATGTACATTATTTCACTTTTCTGTTTTCTCTTCCTCACCCTATTCTTCCTTTAAACTCTTTGTTTGTCAAGTTAAGAAAGCTGTGTATAGTCACTATTTTAATTGCTAAATTAATTCTATTACTAAAATTAATTTAGTAATTTTTATTACTAAAATCTAACATTAAGAACTTTCCAATCTAGCAAATCTGAGTGTCAGCATGCTATTTTGGAAAATACGTTCAACCTTCATAATCCACAGATTTCCTCATCTGTAAAATGTGGAATATCTACATCATAATATTTTAGAGAGGCTTATATGAAACAATTCTTCTAAATGCTGGGCATGTCTGGCACATGGTAACTGTTCAATGAATAGCAGTTCTTTTATTCTAAAAAAGTTTTTTTTTTTAACTATAGTTAAAAGGCAACTTGGTGACTTTTAAAAATTCTGATTCACTGATACTAAAATTTAAGAAATTCAGTGGGGTGTTCTTTGGGAGAAATGCAGTCCTGTATCATGTTTCTGTGGCACCACATGAGGTTAGAATTAATGAAGCTACAATAAATCACTACAGAGGTCAGGTGGACATTAGTTATCTAGAAATACTTACCCAGGGCTATTCATTATTTCGGTTTTAAAAAGATAAATTTTCTCAGTTCCCCGTTCTAAACTTTCCAATGGCTTTCCATCAGGCAAATATCAGTGTGTAGAATGGCTCATAAATTCCTATTCAAGCTGACCCCCACTACTTCACTGCCCCCACCCTCTGTGGCCTCCATACACACACTTTGCACACATACGCCTCCTACAATGTCACATGCATGTTTTCATTTTGGGATTTTTGCACTTGTCGGTCACCTTCCTAGAAGGCTTCTCTCTCAGGAGTTTATGGCATTGTCCCTTACTTCTGTCAGGTTTTGAACTCACGTCATCTTCTCAGGAAGGCCTTCCTTGATTATTCTGTTTGATATGCTACCCTCCCCCAAAGCTAAATTCTATTTTCAGATGCTTCTCAATAACACTAACACCATCTCATCTTTTATACCAACTCAGTTATTTGTTTATTTTGTTGATTGTTTGCCTCCATTGTACTATAAACTCTATGAAGGAAAAATTTTTTTTGTATTTTGTTCACTGCTGTATTTACAGCATGCCTGGCACAGAGTAGGTGCTTATTTTTGAACAAATGAATAAATTCTAAAGGCATTTTTGCAAACACCTTATCCACTCCTCTAACAGACCAAACCTGTGGCTATTTGGCCAAAAGCAAGATGGATTATCACTCACATGTCTCTTTCTGGTTTTGCTGACTGCCTTAGATACAATCACCATGCTACAGAGTGACCAGAGCCTGAACAATTTAACAGAGTCCCATTGTAGTTTTACAATTTTTTGACATCAGACCAGTGTTCTATATAGTCAAATTTCTTTGCTCTGGCTTTTTTCTACTCTTTTTTAAGTTTACTTTCAGAATGGCATTTTATAGGACCATTATTACAATCTAAGTAGAAAATTTTTCTTCATCCATTGGTTTGAGATCATAGCAACATTTGGGAATAGTCTCATTATTTTTCTCTTTATTCATTTTCTGAAAACGCCTACTCCCACCTTTTGCTATATCTGAATAGAGAAAAAAAAAACCTTATACTCTTTTCTTTAAAAATGTTTGCTTAACCAAATCCTCCTTATAGTTATTAGAATACTCTAATTTCCTCCAAGCTTAAGTAAAGATTATAGTGAAACTTAATTGATGGCTCTTAAGACTTTATTCTCTAAAAATTTGAGAATTCAATAGTTTAAAACTTAAACAGTCTTAAAACAATACAAGTCACATGCTTCGCATGATATGGAATAAATATCAGAATGGTAAACTATTGTAATATCACCAAAGACAGTAAATTCAGTTAGATGTCAGAAAAGAATAATGTGTCATAATAATTTCATGCTTATTTTCTGCCTCAGTTTCTAGTCTCTTCTCATCCATCCCCAGGCCATGCTATTCATCATGTATCACCTCACACTGGTGTTCTCCACTTCTTTCACTCAGAATCCTAACTCTTCAGAGACCTAGGAAAGTTCCAGTTTCCACAAATTGGAAGTAGGTTCATTACTGATACATTCAAATATCTTGTGGCTTATCTCCTTCTAAGCTGTGATACTTTTTAAACTAGAAGCTATCTGGTAATAATAAAATTCAAATCTTTGACCTTGAATATGATTTTTTTCCAGAGAGTTTTCCTCTCTTTAGAGAGTATGTTACTCATTAAGCCTACATTATTATTTTTTTTTTGAGACAGAGCCTTGCTGTGTCACCCAGACTGGACTGTAGTGGCACAACTACAGCTCACTCCAGCCTTGATCTCTTGAGCTCAAGCAATCTTCCCATCTCAGCCTCCCAAGTAGCTAGGACCACAGGGATATACCACCACACTTGGCTTTTTTTCTAATTGATTGTAGAGACCAGGTTTTGCCACATTTCCCAGGTTGGTCTTGAAATCCTGGACTCAAGGGAACCACACACCTCAGCCTACCAAAGCGCTGGGATTACAGACATGAGCCACTACAACTGGCCTACACTTTGTATTCTGAAAGAAATATTATGGATGAAAATGCACTAGGACTTAATCACTGTATTGATATTTTGTAAAGGAATTTAGAATAATATAGGTCACTATTACAGAAAGTTTTCAATGTGTCTTAAATATTTCTTATTTCATACATGTAAAATGTTTTTTCTTTTCTCCCTTCATTCCTTTCTTCCTTCTCCTCCTATCTTTCTTTCTTTCTTTCTTTCTTTTTTGAGATGGAGTTTCACTCTTGTTACCCAGGCTGGAGTGCAATGGTACAATCTCAGCTCACTGCAACATCCGCCTCCTGAGTTCAAGCGATTCTCCTGCCTCAGCTTCCTGAGTAGCTGAGACTACAGGCATGTGCCACCATGTCCAGCTAATTTTTGTATTTTTAGTAGAGATGGGGTTTCACCAGGATGGTCTCAATCTTTTGACCTCGTAATCCACCCGCCTCAGCCTCCCAAAGTGCTGGGATTATAGGCATGAGCCACCATGCCCAGCCTCTTTCTTTATTTCTCTCTCTCCCTCCCTCCTCCCCCTTCCCTCTCTCCTCCCTCCCTCTCTTCCTCTTTCTCTATTTTTCTTTCTTTCTTTCTCACTCTCTCTCTTTCTCCTTTTTCTTTCTTTTTAATACTAATCTTTATGGAGCAGGGTAACCCACAGGCAGTGTGCCCAGGGTAGCCTAAAGTATTGTTTCTTCCAAGTCTTTTAACCAAGACTCAGTAAGAGAAGTGATGTTTGCTTTTCATGCTAACTTGATGAAAAAAAAAAAAGAAATGTATGAGGCTTACAATTATTTTCAAAGTTGTCATTAGCTACAGGCAAGTCATGCAACACCTATTAATATAAAACTGCTGATCATCTTTAAGGCAGTGATTTAAAGCAATAAATGTAAGAGAAAAATTTAATTCTGGAAGATATACAAATGCCAAAAGGAAAAGAAAAGCCACTTACCCCGAGGAAGAGATGAAGCTGAAGAACTTTCTGGGACTGAGTCCCTGGGTAAATTTAAATCAGCATACATCACCTGGTCCATTACAGACAGAGAAAGGTGGCATTAAACTTGTGTATAATAACAAACTCTCAATTCCGTGAGGCAAAATCAGAAAAAGGAAGTGCTCTACCTGTAGGACTTTGTTGTCTCTCTTTTGTCCCCACCTACCTACACTTCTAGCTATGGGGTTTCTCTATAAATTACTGAGACAATCCACTTACTGCATGTTTATTATAACTAGCTATGTAACATCTACTTTCCTTAATTATTGGCCTGTTGTTTGACAAAACTCTGGGAGGCTTATTTGTTCTTGTTTTTTTAGCCATCCCTTCTATGTTCCTCTCTCAGGGCCAGAACCAGAGTGAAGCAAATGAGGCATTCACCTAGAGTTCCAATTAAGGGACCCCCATAAAACTCAGTAATTAACATAAATAATATTTGATGTAATTTTCTAAAACTAAAAATTAATGCAAAAAAATGTCCATAATGCTATTCAAAAGCTCCAAAATCTTTCTGAAATGCCTGTGCTCCAAAGGAAGTTGTGAAATGTAAAAAATAAAAACCTAAATTTTGAGAAAGCTCCCCGAATAAAACAACAGAAAATGCAGTGTACTAAAGATTAACAGCCTACCCTTAGCTTAGCTTTAAAAGGACTCTTGGACATGATAGTATTTCCACATAAGTAAAAGTATTTGGAAACTGTCAGAGTTACAGGAAGTGGAGTATATGGAATTTTTATCTCTTTCAAAGATTTTTAGGTGTAGAAACTTAGAGCAAGATCTTAGGTGCCTCCAAGTCTAACATTCTCACAATAAAGATTAAAAGAAAAATAAAAACAGTAGGAAATCCAAGATGGCCAAATAGGAACAGCTCTGGAGTGCAGTTCCCAGTGAGAGCAGCCCAGAGGATGAGTGCTCACCGCATTTTCAAACAAGTTTTCACTGCCCACACACCAGGAGATTTCCAGGCTGAAAAAGCAGCACGACTTTTCCACATGGCAGTTTCAGCCGGTGCCATGTCAGCACTCAGAAACTCACACAAGTCTGAGCTGAGTTTTGGGCTGGCTCCTGGAATGCCTGGGTTACATACCCACCCATTCAACTGAAAGGGAGGGGGCTAAGACAGGGAGACAGGGGATCTGGCTCAGTGGGTACCACCCCCACAAAACCAGCAATCTGAAATGCTCTGGTATTGCACCAAGCACAGCCGAACCCAGGACCATCCAGCTCAGTGCAGACAAGGGCATGCATCTATAAAAAAAAAGGCATCAACACAAGAAGGACTTATAAATAAAGCCAACCCTCTTAGGACAGAGCATCTGGGAAATGAGGTGGTTTTGAGTTCAGCTGCAGCAGACTTAAAGGTAACCTGCCCAACAGCTCTGCATGGAAGAGTGGAGTTCCTAGCAGAGCATATGAGTTCCTATAAGGGACAACTGCCTCCTCAAGCAGCTCCCCGACCCCCATATACCCAAAGAGACACCTTATAAAGGGGATATCAGGCCAACATCTGGGGGTACCCTTCTGGGTCAATGATAGCAGAGGAAGAAACCTGTGGCAACCCTTACTGTTCTGCAGCTCCCATGGGAAATCCCCAGTTGAGAGGGTTCTGGAGTGGATCTTCAGCAGTCCTGCAGCAGAGGAGCCAGATTGTTATAAGGAAAACTAAAAAGCAGAAAGAAATAGCTTCAACATCAACAAAAAGGACATCCACTCAGACTCCATCCAAAAGTCACGAACTACAAAGACCACAGGTAGACAAAACCACTAAGACGGGAAGAAACCAGCACAAAAAAAAAGAAGAAAACAGCAAAAACCAGAACACCTCTCCTCCTTCAAGGGATCACAGCTCCTCACCAGCTAGGAATCAAAGATGGATGGAGAATGAATTAGATGAATTGACAGACACAGGCTTCAGAAGGTGGGTAATAACAAACTTCTCAGAGCTAAAAGAACATGTTCTAACCCAGTGGAAAGTAACTAAGAAACTAGAAGAAAGGTTAGATGAGATGCTAACTAGAATAAACAGCTTAGAGAAGAATATAAATGACTTGAGGGAGCTGAAAAATGCAGCATGAGAACTTCACAAAGCATATACAAGTTTCAATAACTGAATTTACCAAGTAGAAGAAAGGATATCGGAGACTGAAGATCGACTCAATGAAATAAAATGAGAAAGCAAGAATACAAAAAAGAAGAGTGAAAAGAAATGTACAAAGCCTCCAAGAAATATGGGATTATGTGAAAAGATCTAATCTATGTTTGATAGGTGTACCTGAATATGACAGAGAGAATGAATTCAAGCTGGAAAACACTTCAGAATATTATCCAGGAGAACTTCCCCAAACTAGCAAGGCAGGCCACCATTCAAGTCCAGGTAATACAGATAACACCACAAAGATATTCCTCAAGAGGAGCAACCCCAAGGCACATAATCCTCAGATTCACCAAGGTTGAAATGAAGGGAAAAACATTCTAAGCGCAGCCGGAGAGAAAGGTCATGTTACCTACAAAGGGAAGCCCAACAAACTCACAGTGAATCTCTGCAGAAACTCTACAAGCCAGAAGAAAGTGGGGGGCCAATATTCAACATCCTTAAAAAACAGAACTTTCAACCTAGAATCTCATATCCAGCCAAACTAAGCTTCATAAATACAGGAGAAAGAAAATCCTTTATAGACAGCAATTGCTGAGAGATTTTATCACCTCCAGGCCTGCCTTACAAGAGCTCCTGAAAGAAGCACTAAACAAGGAAAGGGGACCAGGCATGGTGGTTCATGCCTGTAATCCCAGCACTTTGGGAGACTGAGGCAGGTGGATCACGAGGTCAAGAGATCAAGACCATCCTGGTTAACATGGTGAAACGCTGTCTCTATTAAAAATGCAAAAATTATCTGGACATGTTGGTGCATGCCTGTAGTCCCAGCTACTCGAGCAGCTAGGACAGGAGAATTGCTTGAACCCAGGAGGTGGAGGTTGCAGTGAGCCGAGATTGGGTCATTGCACTCCAGCCTGGGTAATAAGAGCGAAACTCAGTCTCAAAACTAAAACAAAAACAAAAACAAAAAAAACAAGGAAGGGAACAACCAGTACCAGCCACTCCAAAAAATGTACAAAATGGTAAAGACCATTGACACAATAAAGAAAATGTGTCAACTAATGGGCAAAACAACAAGCTAGCATCAAAATGGCAGGTCCAAATTCACACATAACAATATTAACCTTAAATGTAAATGGACTAAATACCCCAATCAAAAGACACATTCTGGCAAATTGGATAATAAGTCTAAAATCATTGGTGTGCTATATTTAGAAAACCCATCTTATGTGCAAGGACACAAATAATCTAAAAATAAATGGAGTGGAGAAAAATTTATCAAGGAAATGGAGAGCAAATAAAAGCAGGAGTTGTAATCCTAGTCTCTCATAAAATGGACTTTAAACCCACAAAGATCAAAAGAGACAAAGAAGAATATTACATAATGGTAAAAGGATCAATGCATCAAGAGCTAACAATCCTAAATATATATGCACCCAATACAGAAGCACCCGGCTTCATAAAGAAAGTTCTTAATGACTTACGAAGAGACTTAGACTTCCACACAATAATAGCAGGAGACTTTAACACTCCACTCTCAATATCAGACAGATCAATGAGACAGAATCTAGGACTTGAACTCAGATCTGGACCAAGCAGTCCTAATAGATATCTACAGAAATCTCCACCCAAAATCTGCAGAATATACATTATTCTCAGTACCCCATGGCACCTACTCTGAAATTGACCATATAATTGGAAGTAAATCACTCCTCAGCAAATGCAAAAGAATGGAAATCATAGCAAACAGTCTCTCAGATCACAGTGCAATCAAACTAGAACTCAGAATTAAGAAGCTAACTCAGAACCGTACAACCACATGGAAACTGAACAACTGGCTCTTGAATGTAAACTGGATAAACAATACAATGAAGGCAGACATAAAGATGCTCTTTGAAACCAACAAGAATGAAGACACAACATACCAGAATCTCTGGGAAATACTTAAAGCAGTGTCTAGAGGAAAATTTATAGTGATAAATGCCCACCAAAGAAGTGAGGAAAGATCTAAAATCGGCACCCTATTATCAAAAGGAGTTAGAGGTGCAAGATCAAGAAAAACTCAAAAAATACCAGAAGACAAGAAAAAACTAAAATTAAAGCAGAATTGAAGGAGATAGAGACAAAAAAAAATATACTTCAAAAAATCAATAAATCCTGGAGCTGGTTTTTTGGAAAATATCAATAAAATAGACTGCTAGCCAGATTAATGAAAAGGAAAAGGAAAAAGAATAAAATAGATGCAATAAAAAATGATAAAGGGGATATCACCACCCACTTGACAGAAATATAAATTACAATCACAGACTACTACAAACAACTCTAAGCACATAAACCAGTAAAACTGGAAGAAATGGATAAATTCCAATATCTTGTGGGTACCCTTCTGTGATTATGATAGAAGAGGAAGAAACCTGTGGTAACACTTGCTGTTCTGCAGCCCCCACAGGCAATCCCCAGGTGAGCAGGGTCTGGAGTGGACCTCCAGTGGTCCTGTGGCAGAGGAGTCAGACTGTTAGAAGGAAAGATAAGAAGCAGAAAGAAATAGCTTCAACATCAACAAAAAGAACTTGCACCCTCCCAAGCCTAAACCAGGCAAAGTTGAAAGCTTGAACAGACCAATAACAAGGGTGGACGTTGAGGCAGCAATTAATAGCCTATCAACCAAAAAAAGTCCAGGTCCAGATGGGTTCACAGCTGAATTCTACCAGATGTACAAAAAGGAGCTGGTACCATTCCTTCTGAAACTATTTCAAACAATTCAAAAAAGAGAAAATCCTTCCCAAATCATTTTATGATACCAAGATCATTTGATACCAAAACTTGGCAGAGACTCAACAAAAGAAGAAAACTTCAGGACAATATCCATGATGAACGTAGATGCAAAATTCTCAATAAAATACTGGCACACTGATTGCAACAGCACATCAAAACGCTTATCCATCATGACCAAGTAGGCTTCATTTCAGAGATGCAAAGCTGGTTAAACATATGCGCATCTATAAATGTAATACACCGGAGAGGGGATTTTCCAAGATGGCATCATAGAAAGAACTCAGGATTGCAGCTCTCAGTGAAGGCGCAGAGGGTGAGTCCTACCCGCATTCCCAGAAGGACCTTTGTTGCACAGAGAATCGGAAAATTCCAAGGTGTAGGAGAGACACGGGACGCCAGGGCAGCCACTGATAGGGCTCGCACGGCCGGTTTGGCCGGCGCTTCAGCCAGTGCCGCAGCACAGCAGCACCTGGCACAAAACTCACTGGTCTGGGTGCCCTGTTAAACCGGCCATCTGAGATTTGGAAGGGCAGATTAACATGTTCATTGAAAACGTGATTAGAGCTTGTGCAGTGAGCAGCAGCATGGGAGATCGCACAGATCCCAGTGCCCTATCAAGAGGCTACTGAGGTGCCAGTGAGAGTCTCACCGTTCAAATTGTGGAGAAAATGAGAGAGAGAGAGAGGACGGACTCTGAGTCAGGGAGCCAGGTGATCGGGCTTGGTGGGTCCCACCTTCATGGGGACAAGCAGGGCGGCGATTGGAGGCGCTCGGGGTTGAGAGTTTAGCTGCCAGCCAGGACGGTGCAGCCTGGTGGGGGAGGGGCGTCCACCACTATGGACACAATCCACCCCTAATGAGGAACACACCCAGTGCTGATGCAGCCTGCCATTGTCGAGGCAACCCGCCATAACAGAGACTCAGCCAAGAGGGTGGAGCGCATCACAGTACAACGGAGCCCGGCAGCAGCAGGAAGGAGCCTCCGCAGGCAAATAGTGCCACCTAGCGGGGCAGCACAGTGCAAAAGATACTCATAAAAAAAGACCCAACTCACTGAGACAGAGCATCTGAGGGAAAAAAAGGGGTTTTATAACACAGGTCCCCAACAACACTGAATGAACAACGGAGCTCACAGCTCAGCACTGGAGCTCCTATAAGTACAGAAAGTCTCTTCAAGCAACTGGCTGACCCCTGTATATCCAAAGAGTCACCTCAAAAAAGGACCAATCAGACTGACATTTAGCAGGCATCATTCTGAGACAAAGATAGCAGATGAAGAAACTGGTAGAATCCATCCCTGTTTTGCAGCTGTTACAGGTGTACCCCAGACAAGCAGAGCCAGGAGTGGACCTCAGCAGTCATACAGCAGAGGGGCTAGACAGTTAGAAGGAAAACTAAAAACAGAAATACTTCATCATCAACTGTCTGGGCATCCACTCGGAGACCCAATTGAAAAATCAGCAACTACTAAGTTGACAGGTGGATACATCCACAAAGATGGGAAGAAACCAGCGCAAAAAGGAGGAAAACACCCGAAACCAAAACACCTCACCTTCTACAAACGAACAAAACTCCTCACCAGCAAAAGAACAAAGCTGGACGGCGAATGAGTGTAACAAAATGACGGAATCAGACTTCAGAAGATGGATAATGAGAAACTTCAGTGAGATAAAAGAACATGTAGTAAATCAATGCAAAGAAATTAAGAACATTGAAAAAAAAGATTAGAAAAAAGACTCAAGAAAATGGTAACAAGAACAAACAACATAGAGAGGAATATGAATGAATTGAAGGAGCTGAAAAACACAACACGAGAACTTGGCTAAGCATGCACAAGTTTCAACAGCCAAACTGACCAAGCAGAAGAAAGAATATCAGAAGTTGAAGATCAACACAACGAAATAAAATGAGAAACCAAGATTAAAGAAAAAAGCTCAAAAAAGAATGAACAAAATCTCCAAGAAATGTGGGACTATGTGAAGAGACCCAACCTACGTTTGATAGGTGTACCAGAATGTGATGAAGAGAATGAATCCAAGCTGGAAAATACTCTTCAGAATATTATCCAGGAAAATTTTTCAAACCTAGCAAGGCAGGCCAACACTCAACTCCAGGAAATACAGAGAACACCACAAAAATACACCCAAGAAGAGCAACCCCAAGGCACATAATCGTCAGATTCCCCAGGGTTGAAATGAAGGAGAAAACACTAAGGGCAGCCAGAGAGAAAGGTCGGGTCACCCACACAGGCAAGCCCATCAGACTCACAGCAGATCTCTTGGCAGAGACTCTACAAGCCAGAAAGGAGTGCTGGCCAAAAGAAAACATCCTTAAAGAAAAGAACGTTAAACCTAGAACTTCATATCCAGCCAAACTGAGCTTCATAAGTGAAGCAAAAATAAAATCCTTCACGAACAACCAAGTACTCAGAGATTTTGTCACCACTAGGCCTGCTTTACAAGAGCTCCTGAAAGAGGCACTACACACAGAAAGAAACAACCAGTACCAGCCATCCTAAAAGAATACCAAATGCTAAAGACCATCAACAAAATGAAGAATCTACACAAATCAATGGGCAAAAAAGCCGACTAGCATCAAAATGGCAGTATCAAATTCACAAATAACAATATTAACCCCAAATATAAATGGGCTAAATGCAATAATAAAAAGACACAGACTGGCAAATTGGATAAAAAACCAAAACCCATCAGTGTGCTGTATCCAGAAAACCCACCTAACACGCAAGGATACACAAAGGCTGAAAATAAATGGATGGAGAAAGATTGACCAAGCAAAGAGAGAGAGAGAAAAAAAGCAGCAGTTACCATTCTCGTCTCTGATAAAATAGACTTTAAAACAACAAATATCAAAAGAGACAAAGAAGGTCATTACATAATGGTAAAATGATCAATACAACAAGAGCAGCTAATAATCCTAAATATATATGCACTCAATGTAGGAGCACCCAGATATATAAGGCAAGTTCTTAGTGACTTACAAAGAGACTTAGACTCCCACACAATAATAGTGGGAGACTTTAACACTCCACTGTCAATAGCAGACAGATCAAACAGACAGAAAATTAACAAGGATATCCAAAACTTGAACTCAGGCCTGGAACAAGCAAATCTGATAGACATTTAGAAAACTCTCCACCCCAAATCCACACAATATACATTTTTCTCAGCACCACATCACACCTACTCCAAAACTGATCAAATAATTTGAAGTAAAGCACTCCACAACAAATGCAAAAAAACTGAAATCATAACAAACAGTCTCTCAGAGCATAGTGCAATCAAGCTGGAACTCAGAATTCAGAAACTAACTCAGAACTGCACAGCTTCATGGAAACTGAACAATTGGCTCTTGAATGTTGATTGGATAAACAATGAAATGAAGGCAGAAATAAAGAAGTTCTTCAAAACCAATGAGAACAAAGACACAATGTACCAGAATCTCTGGGACACATTTAAAGCAGTCTGTAGAGGAAAATATATAGCAATAAGTGCCCACATGAGAAGAGTGGAGAGATCCAAAATTGACACCCTAACATCAAAATTGAAACAGCTAGAGGTGCAGAATCATAAAAGCTCAAAACCTAGCCGAAGACAAAAAATAACTAAGATCAGAGAAGAACTGAAGAAGATAGACACAAGAATAACTCATCAAAAAATCAAAAAATCCAAAAGCTGTTTTTTTTAAAAGATCAACAAAATAGACCACTAGCCAGACTAATAAAAAAGAAAGGAGAGATCAACCAAATAGATGCAATAAAAAACGATAATGGGGTAATCACCACAGATTCGACAGAAATTGAAACCATCATCAGAGAATACTACAAACAACTCTATGCACATAAACTAGTAAACCAGGAAGAAACGGATAAATTCCTGGACGCCTGCGTCCTCCCAAGCTTAAACCAGGAGGAAGCTGAAACTATGAATAGACCAATAACAAGGTCTGAAGTCGAGGAAGCAATTAAGCGCCTACCACACAAAAAAAGCCCAGGTCCAGATAAGTTCACAGCTGAATTCTACTAGACACACAAAGAGGATCTGGTACCATTCCTTCTGAAACTATTCCAAATAATTCAAAATGAGGAAACCCTTCCCAAATCATTTTATGAGACCAATATCATCCTGATACCAAAACCCGACAGACACTCAACAAGAAAAGAAAACTTCAGGCCAATATCCATGATGACATAGATGCAAAAATCTTCAATAAAATACTGGCAAACCAATTGCGACAGTACATTAAAAAACTTATCCATCAAGTAGGATTCATCCCGGGGATGCAAGGCTGGTTCAACATATGGAAGTCTATAAATATAATTCACCACATAAACAGAATCAAAAACAAAAACTACATGGTTATTGCAGTTAACACAGAGAAGGCATTTGACAAAATTCAACAGCCCTTTATGTTAAAACCGTCAATCAACTTGGTATAGATGGAACATATCTCAAAGTAATAAAAGGTATACATGACAAACCAACAGCCAATAGCATACTTAATGGGCGAAAACTGGAAGCATTCCCTTTGAAATCCGGCACTAGACAAGGATGCCCTCTCTCACCACTCCTTGTCAGCATAGTACTGGAAGTTCTAGCCAGAGCAATCAGGCAAGAAAAAAAAGAAAGGGTATTCAAAGAAAAAAGGTGGAATCCAAATTGTCTCTATTTTCAGACGACATGATAATATACCTAGAAGACCCCATCACCTCAGCCCAAAAGCTCCTGAAACTGATAAGCAACTTCAGCAAAGTCTCAGGATATAAAATCAATGTGCAAAAATCACAAGCATTCCTATACACCAAAAACAGACTTAAAGAAAACCAAATCAAGAACGAACTGCCATTCGCAATTGCTACAAAGAAAATAAAATACCTAGCAATACAACTCACAAGGAACGTAAGGGACCTCTTTAAGGAAAACTACAAACCACTGCTCAACGAAATAAGGGATGACACAAACAGATGGAGAAACATTCCATGTTCATGGTTAGGAAAAATCAATATTGTGAAAATGGCTATACTGCCCAAAGTAATTTACACAATCAATGCTATCCCCATCAAAATACCATTGCATTTCTTCACAGAACTGAAATAAACCACCATGAACTTCATATGGAACCAAAAGGGAACCCGCATAGCCAAGTCAATTTTAAGCAAAGAAAACACAGCGGGAGGCATCACACTACCAGACTTCAAACTATACTACAAGGCAACAGTAATCAAGACAGCATGGTACTGGTACCAAAACAGAGATACGGACCAGTGGAACAAAACAGAGGCATTGGAGGCAACACAACATATCTACAACCACATAATCTTTGATAAACCAGTCCAAAACAAGCAATGGGGAAAGGATTCCCTGTCTATAAAAGGATGTTGGGAAAACTGGCTAGCCATGTGCAGAAAGCAGAAATTGGACCCCTCTCTGACACCTTACACTAACATTAACTCCAGATGGATTAAGGACTTAAACATAAGACCTGGCACCATAAAAACTCTAAAAGAAATCCTAGGCAAAACCATTCAGGACATTAGCGTAGGCAAGGACTTCATGACCAAAACACCAAAAGCATTGGCAACAAAAGCCAAAATAGACAAAAGGGACCTAATCAAACTCCACAGCTTCTGCACAGCAAAAGAAACAGTCACTAGAGTAAATCGGCAACCATCAGAATGGGAAAAAATCTTTGCAGTTTACGCATCAGACAAAGGGCTGATATGCAGAATTTACAAAGGACTCAAACAGATTTACAAGAAAAAACCAAACAAGCCCATTCAAAAATGGGCAAAGGATATGAACAGACACTTTACCAAAGAAGACATACATGAGGCCAGCAAACACATGAAAAAATGCTCATCATCACTGGTCATTAGAGAGATGCAAATCAAAACCACATTGAGATACCATCTCACACCAGTTAGAATGGCGATCATTAAAAAATCCGGAGACAACAGATGCTGGAAAGGATGTGGAGAAAGAGGAACACTCTTACACTGTTGGTGGGAGTGTAAATTAGTTCAACCATTGTGGAAGACAGTGTGGCGATTCCTCAGGGACCTAGAAATAGAAATTCCATTTGACCCAGCAATCCCATTACTGGGTATATATCCAAAGGAATATAAATCGTTCTACTATAAGGACACATGCACACGAATGTTCCTTGCAGCACTGTTTACAATAGCAAAGACCTGGAACCAACCGAAATGCCCAACGTTGATAGACTGGACTGAGCAAATGTGGCACATATACACCATGGAATATTATGCAGCAATAAAAAATGATGAGTTTGTGTCCTTTGTAAGGACATGGATGAATCTGGAGGACATCATTCTCAACAAACTGACACAAGAACGGAAAAAGAAATACCGCATATTCTCACTCATAGGCGGGTGAGAGAAAATGAGAACACACGGACACGGGGAGGGGGCCTAATACACACTGGGGTCTATTGGGGGAATGGGGGAGGGACAGCGGGGGCAGAGCTGGAAAGGGATAGCCTGGGAAGAAATGCCAAGTGTGAGTGAAGGGGAGAAAGGCAGCAAAACACACTGCCAAGTGTGTACCTATGCAACTATCTTGCACGCTCTGCACATGTATCCCCAAACCTAAAATGCAATAAAAATTTAAAAAATAAAAACAAAAAATAAAGGTAGTCCACCATATAAACAAAACCAAAAATAAAACCACTTGATTATCTCAATAGACGCAGAGAAGGTCTTTGACACAATTCAAAAGCGTTTTATGCTAAAACCTCTCAAGGAACTAGATATTGAAGGAACATATCTCAAAATAATAAAAGCTTCTTATTTCAAACCTACAGCCAATATCATACTGAATGGGCAAAAACTGGAAGAATTCCTTTGAAATCCAGCACTAGACAAGGATGCCCTCTGTCTCCATACCTATTCAAAACAGTATTGAAAGTTCTAGCCAGAGCAATTAGGGAACAAGGAAAAAATAAGGGGTATTCAATTAGGAGAAGAGGAAGTCAAATTGTCTCTATTTGCAGATGACATGATTGTATATTTAGAAGACACTATCATCTCAGCCCAGAATGTCCTTAAACAGATAAGAAACTTCAGCAAAGTCTCAAGATACAAAATCAATGTGCAGAAATCAAAAGCATTTTTTTTAATTTTTATTGCATTACAGGTTTCGGGGTACATGGGCAAAACGTGCCAAATAGTTGCATAGGTACACACAGGGCAGGGTGTTTTGCTGCCTTCCTCCCCTTCACCCACACTTGGTATTCATCCCCAGGCTATCCCTCCCCAGCACCACCCCGCTGTCCCTCCCACATTCCCCCCAATAGACACCAGTGTACAGTAGACCGCCTCACTGTGTCCATGTGTTCTCATATTTCTCACCCACATGTGAGTGGGTATATGCGGTATTTCTTTTTCTGTTCTTGTGTCAGTTTGCTGAGAATGATGTTCTCCAGATTCATCCATGTCCTTACAAAGAACACAAACTCATCATTTTTTTTTTAATTTTTATTGCATTATGGGTTTTGGGGTACATGTGCAGAACGTGCAAGATAGTTGCATAGGTACACATATGGCAGTGTGTTTTGCTGCCTTCCTCCCATTCACCTACACTTGGTATTCATCCCCAGGCTATCCCCCCTCAGCCCCCCCCACTGTCCCTCCCCGATTTCCCCCAACAGTCCCCTGTGTATAGTAGACCGCCTCTCTGTGTCCATGTGTTCTCATTTTTCTCACCCACCTATGAGTGAGTATATGCAGTATTTCTTTCTCTGTTCTTGTGTCAGTTTGCTGAGAATGATGTTCTCCAGATTCATCCATGTCCTTACAAAGGACACAAACTCATCATTTTTGATTGCTGCATAATATTCCATGGTGTATATGTGCCATATTTTTCCAGTCCAGTCTATCATCTTTGGGTGGTTCCAGTTGGCATTTGGGTTGGTTCCAGTTCTTTGCTATTGTAAACAGTGCTGCAATGAACATTCTTGTGCATGTGTCCTTATAGTAGAACGATTTATAGTCCTTTGGATATATACGCAGTAATGGGATTGCTGGGTCAAATGGAATTTCTATTTCTAGGTCCCTGAGGAATCGCCACTCTGTCTTCCCCAATGGTTGAACTAATTTACACTCTCACCAACAGTGTAAGAGTGTTCCTATTTCTCCACATCCTCTCCACCATCTGCTGTCTCCAGATTTTTTAATGATCTGCCATTCTAACTGGAGTGAGATGGTATCTCAATGTGATTTTGATTTGCATCTCTCTAATGACCAGTGATGATGAGCACTTTTTCATATGTTTGTTGGCCTCATGTATGTCTTCTTTTGTAAAGTCTCTGTTCATATCTTTTGCCCATTTTGGAATGGGCTTGTTTGTTTTTTTCCTGTAAATCTGTTTGAGTTCTTTGTAAATTCTGGATATCAGCTCGTTGTCAGATGTGTAAACTGCAAAGATTTTTTCCCATTCTGATGGTTGCCGATTCACTCTAGTTACTGTTTCTTTTGCCGTGCAGAAGCTGTGGAGTTTGATTAGGTACCATTTGTCTATTTTGGCTTTTGTTGCCAATGCTTTTGGTGTTTTGGTCATGAATCCTTGCCTACTCCTATGTCCCGAATGGTTTTGCCTTAATTTCCTTCTAGGGTTTTTATGGTGTCAGGTCTTACGTTTAAGTATTTTATCCACCTGGAGTTAATTTTAGGGTAAGGTGTCAGGAAGGGGTCCAGTTTCTGCTTTCTGCACATGGCTAAATTGTTTTCACAACACCGTTTATTAAATAGAGAATCCTTTCCCCATTGCTTGTTTTTGTCTGGTTTATCAAAGATTACATGGTTGTAGATATGTTGTGTTGCCTCCGATCCTTCTACTTGGTTCCATTGGTGTATATCTCTGTTTGGTACCAGTACCATTTTGTTTTGATTACTGTAGCCTTGTAGTATAGTTTGAAGTCTGGTAGTGTGAAGCCTCCCGCTGTGTTCTTTTTGCTTAGAATTGACTTGACTATGCGGGCTCTTTTTGGTTCCATATGAAATTCATCGTGGTTTTTTCCAGTTCTGTGAATAAACTCAATGGTAGTTTTATGGGGATTGCATTAATTGTGTAAATTACTTTGGGTAGTACAGCCATTTTCACGATATTGATTCTTCCTAACCACGAACATGGAATGTTTCTCCATCTGTTTGTGTCCTCTCTTATTTTGTTGAGTAGTGGTTTGTAGTTTCCCTTAAAGAGGTTTTTTACATTCCTTGTGAGTTGTATTCCTAGGTATTTTATTTTCTTTGTAGCAATTGTGAATGGCAGTTCGTTCTTGATTTGGTTCTCTTTAAGTCTGTTATTGGTGTATAGGAATGCTTGTGATTTTTGCACATTGATTTTATATCCTGAGACTTTGCTGAAGTTGCTTATCAGTTGCAGGAGCTTTTGGGCTGAGGTGATGGTGTCTTATAGGTATACTATCATGTCGTCTGCAAATAGAGACAATTTGGCTTCCACCTTTCCTATTTGAATAGTCTTTATTTCTTTTTCTTGCCTGATTGCTCTGGCTAGAACTTCCAGTACTATGTTGAATAGGAGTGGTGAGAGAGGGCATCCTTGTCTAGTGCCAGATTTCAAAGGGAATGCTTCCAGTTTTTGCCCATTAAGTATCATGTTGGCTGTTGGTTTGTCATAAATAGCTTTTATTACTTTGAGATATGTTCTATCAATACCAAGTTTATTGAGGGATTTTAGCATAAAGGGCTGTTGAATTTTGTCAAATGTCTTCTCTGCGTCAAGTGAGATAATTATGTGTTTTTTTTTAACACACTGTAGGAGAGGCTGTCTTTATTTTTTTTTAATTTTTATTGCATTATAGGTTTTGGGGTACATGTGCAGAACGTGCAAGATAGTTGCATAGCTACACACATGGCAGTGTGTTTTGCTGCCTTCCACCCCTACACCCACACTTGGTATTCATCCCCAGGCTATCCCCCCCAGCCCCCCCCGCTGTCCCTCCCCCATTTCTCAAACAGTCCCCAGTGTATAATATACCGCCTCTCTGTGTCCATATGTTCTCATTTTTCTCACCCACCTATGAGTGAGTATATGCAGTTGGTTTTTGTTTTTGCTTCTGTTTATGTGGTTAATTACATTTATAGACTTGCGTGTGTTGAACCAGCCTTGCATCCCTGGGATGAATCCTACTTGACCATGATGGATAAGTTTTTTAATGTGCTGTTGCAATCAGTTTGCCAGTATTTTATTGAAGATTTTTGCATCTATGTTCATCATGGATATTGACCTGAAGTTTTCTTTTCTTGTTGAGTCTCTGTCAGGTTTTGGTATCAGGATAATGTTGGTCTCATAAAATGATTTGGGAAGGGTTCCCTCCTTTTGAATTATTTGGAATAGTTTCAGAAGGAAGGGTACGAAATTCTCTTTGTGTGTCTGGTAGAATTCGGCTGTGAACCCATCTGGACCTAGGCTTTTTTGTGTGTGTGGTAGGCTCTTCATTGCTGCCTCAACTTCAGACCTTGTTATTGGTCTATTCATAGTTTCAGCTTCCTCCTTGTTTAGGCTTGGGAGGACACAGGCATCCAGAAATTTATCCATTTCTTCCTGATTTACTAGTTTATGTGCATAGAGTTGTTTGTAGTATTCTCTGATGATGGTTTGAATTTCTGCGGAATATGTGATGATTTCCCCTTTATCGTTTTTTATTGCATCTATTTGGTTATTCTCTCTTTTCTTTTTTATCAGTCTGGCTATTGGTCTGTCTATTTTGTTGATCTTTTTGAAAAACCAGCTCTTCGATTTATTGATTTTTTGAACGGTTTTTCTTGTCTCTATCTCCTTCAGTTCTGCTCTGATCTTAGTAATTTCTTGTCTTCTGCTAGGATTTGAGCTTTTTTGATCTTGCTCCTGTAGCTCTTTTAATTTTGATGATAGGTTGTCAATTTTGGATCTCTCCACTCTTCTCATGTGGGCACTTATTGCTATATATTTTTTTCTACAGACTGCTTTAAATGTTTCCCAGAGATTCTGGTACGTTGTGTCTTCATTCTCGTTTATTTCAAAGAACTTCTTTATTTCTGCCTTCATTTCATTGTTTATCCAATCAACATTCAAGAGCCAGTTGTTCAGTTTTCATGAAGCTGTGTGGTTCTGAGTTATTTTCTGAATTCTGAGTTCCACCTTGATTGCACTATGGTCTGAGAGACTGTTATGATTTTTGTTGTTTTGCATTTGCTGAGGAGTGCTTTACTTCCAATTATGTGGTCAACTTTGGAGTAGGTGTGATGTGGTGCTGAGAGAAATGTATGATCTGTGGATTTGGGGTGGAGAGTTCTATAAATGTCTATCAGGTTTGCTTGTTCCAGGTCTGAGTTCAAGTCCTGGATATCCTTGTTAATTTTCTCTCTGGTTGACCTGTCTGCTATTGACAGTGGAGTGTTAAAGTCTGCCACTATTATTGTGTGGGAGTCTAAGTCTCTTCGTAAGTCATTACGAACTTGCTTTATATATCTGGGTGCTCCTATATTGGGTCCTCCTACATTGGGTCCATATATATTTTGAATCGTTAGCTCTTCTTGTTGTATCGATCCCTTTACCATTATGTAATGACCTTTTTGTCCCTTTTTATCTTTGTTGCTTTAAAGTCTATTTTATCAGAGATGAGAACTGCAACTCCTGCTTTTTTTTTGCTCTCCATTTGCTTGGTAAATCTTTCTCCATCCTTTTGTTTTGAGCCTTTCTGTATCTTTGCATGTGAGGTGGGTTTCCTGGATACAGCACACCGATGGGTTTTGGTTTTTGATCCAATTTGCCAGTCTGTGTCTTTTGACTGGTGCATTTAGCCCATTCACATTTATGGTTAATATTGTTATGTGTGAATTTGATACTGCCATTTTGATGCTAGCCGGCTCTTTTGCCCATTGGTTCATGTAGATTCTTCATTTTGTTGATGCTTTTTAGCATTTGGTATGCTTTAAGGATGGCTGGTACTAGTTGTTTTTTACTATGTGTAGTGCCTCTTTCAGGAGCTCTTGTAAAGCAGGCCTGATGGTGACAAAATCTCTGAGTACTTGCTTCTTCGTGAAGGATTTTATTTTTCCTTCCCTTATGAAGCTTAATTTTAAGCTTCGATATAAAATTCTGGGTTGAAATTTCTTTTCTTTAATGATGTTGAATATTGGCCCCCACTATCTCCTGGCTTGTAGAGTCTCTGCCGAGTGATCTGCTGTGAGTCTGATGGGCTTCCCTTTGTTTGTGACCTGGCCTTTCTCTCTGGCTGCCCTTAGTATTTTCTCCTTCATTTCAACCCTGGTGAATCTGATGATTATGTGCCTTGGGGTTGCTCTTCTTGAAGAATATCTTTGTGGTGTTCTCTATATTTCCTGGAGTTGAGTATTGACCTGTGTTGCTATGTTGGGAAAATTTTCCTGGATAACATCCTGAAGAGTGTTTTCCAGCTGGGATTCATTCTCTTCATCACATTCTGGTACACCTATCAAACGTAGGTTGGGTCTCTTCACATAGTCCCACATTTCCTGGAGATTTCGTCCATTCTTTTTTGTGCTTCTTCCTTAATCTGGGCTTCTCATTTTATTTCATTCAGTTGATCTTCAACTTCTGATATTCTTTCTTCTGCTTGGTCAGTTCGGCTGTTTAAACTTGTGCATGCTTCGCAAAGTTCTCGTGTTCGGTTTTTCAACTCCTTCAATTCATTCATATTCCTCTCTAAGTTGTCCATTCTTGTTATCAATTCCTCAAATCTTTTTTCAAATATTTTTTCAAGGTTCTTGGTTTCTTTGCACTGGTTTAGAACATGTTCTTTTAGCTCACTGAAGTTTCTCATTATCCACTTTCTGAAGTCTGATTCTGTCATTTCGTCACACTCATTCTCCGTCTAGCTTTGTTCCTTGCTGGTGAGTTGTTTTGGTCCTTTTTTGGAGGTGAGGTGTTTTGTTTTCTGGTGTTTTCCTCCTTTTTCAACTGGTTTCTTCCCATCTTAATGGATTTATCCGCCTATCATCTTAGTAGTCACTGATTTTTCAATTGGGTCTCTGTGTGGACGCTGAGATTGTTGATTATGAAGTATTTCTGTTACTTAGTTTTCCTTCTAATGGTCTAGCCCCTCTGCTGTGTGAGTGCTGCGGTCCACTCCAGGCCCTGCTTGTCTGGGTATACCTGTAGCAGCTGCAAAACCGTGAGGGATGATAACAGTTTCTTCTTCTGCTGTCTTTGTTCCAGAATGATGCTTGCCAAATGTCAGTCTGATTAGTCCTTTTGGGGGTGACTCTTTGGAAATACAGGGGTCAGGGATCTGCTTGAGGAGACGGTCTGTGCTTTATAGGAGCTCCAGTGCTGAGCTGTGAGCTCCGTTGTTCATTCAGGGTTGTTGGGAGGTTTTTTATGTCTGCTGCAATAAAACTCATAAAACACCACCCTTTTTTTCCGCCTTAGATGCTCTGTCTCAGGGAGTTGGGGTTTTCTTTATGAGTATCTGTTGCACTCTCCTGACCCACTAGGAGGCAGTCTATTCACTCTTTGCCTGCCGGGGCTCTGATCTGTTAGCCTGGGTCCTCCCTGTTGCTGCTGAGCTCCCTTTTGCTCTGGAGCACTCCCCTCTTCTGGCAGAGTCTCTCTGTTATGGCAGGTTGCCTCAGCAATGGCAGGCTGCATCAGCCCTGGGCTGTACGTCAGTAGGGGCGGATTGCATCCGTAATGGCGGACACCCCTTCCTCACTGGGCTGCACCGTCCTAGATGCTGGCAGCAAAACTCTCAGCCCCAAGCGCCTCCAGTCGCCCCCCTGCTTGTCCCCGTGAGGTTGGGGCCCGCCAAGCCCAATCACCCAGCTCACTGCCTCAGAGTCCGTCCTCTTTCTCTCTCTCTCTCTTCCTCTCAGTAAGCTGAAACGTCATCTCTCTCACTGGCGCCCCAGTAGCCTCCCGATAGGACACTGGGATCCGTGTGATCGCCTGTGCCACTGCTCCCTGCACTGTCTCAGATCACACTTCCCAGGAAACTCCTGGTCTGGCTTATTGTCCAAGTCCTGTTCAATCAGATGGACATGCCAATCTGCCCTTCCAAATCTCAGCTTGCTGGTTAATCAGGGCACCCAATCCAGTGAGTTCCATGCCGGGTCCCACCGCGGCGCTGGCTGAAGCGGCTGCGCTAGGCGGCTGTACTAGCGTCCTGTGTCTCTCCCTCACCTGGGACTTTCAACGCTCTGTGGGCAAAAAAATGTCCTTCCGAGAATGCGGCTAGGACTCACCGTCTGCACCTTCACTGAGAGCTGCAATCCTGAGTCGCTTCTACGACACCATCTTGCGAGTCCCCCCAATCACAAGCATTTCTACACACCAATAACAGGCTAACAGAGAGCCAAATCATGAATGAACTCCCATTCCCAATTGCTACAAAGAGAATAAAATACCTAGGAATACAACTAATGATGTAAAGGACCTCTTCAAGGAGAACTACAAACCACTGCTCAAAGAAATAAAAGAAGACATTAACAAACAAAATAACATTTCATGCTCATTGTTAGGAATAATCAATGTGAAAATGGCCATACTTCCCAAAGTAATCTGTAGATTCAACACTATCCCCATCAAGCTACCAATGAACTTCTTTACAGAACTGGAAAATAAAACACCTTAAACTTTATGAACCAAAAGAGAGCCCACATAGACAAGACAATCCTAAGCAAAAAGAACAAAGCCAGAGGCATCAGGCTACCTGATTTCAAAATATAATACAAAGCTACAGTAATCAAAACAGCGTGGTACTGGTACCAACACAGAGATAGAGACCAATGGAACAGAACAGAGGCCTTGTAGGCAATGCTACACATCTGCAACCATCTAATCTTTGACAAACCTGAAAAAATAAGCAATGGAGAAGTAGTTCCCTGTTTAATAAATGGTGTTGGAAAAACTGGGTAGCAGTGTGCAGAAAACAGAAACTGGACCTTTTCCTGACACCTTACACCAAAATTAACTCCAGATGGATTAAAGACTTAAACATAAGACCTGAAACCACAAAAACTCTAAAAGAAAACCTAGGCAAAACTATTCAGGACATAAGTATAGGCAAGGATTTCATGACTAAAACACCAAAAGCATTGGCAACAAAAGCCAAAATAGACAAATGGAAACTATTTAAACTCCAGAGCTGCTATAGAGCAAAAGAAAAAATTATTAGAGTGAACCAGCAACCAAAAGAATGGGAAAAAAGTTTTGGAAAAAATGTTTTGCAATCTACCCATCTGACAAAGGGCTAATATCCAGAATCTGCAGATAACTAAAACAGATTTATAAGAGAAAAAATTTCATCTAAAAGTGGGAGAAGGATATGAACACACACTTTTTAAAAGACGACATATATGAGGCCAACAAACATACAAAAAAATGCTCATCATCACTGATTATTAGAGAAATGCAAATCAAAACCACATTGAGATACCACCTCACACCAGTTAAAATGGTGATCATTAAAAAATTGGAAGACAACAGATGCTGGAAAGGATGTTGAGAAAAAGGAACAGTTTTACACTTTTTGTGGGAGTGTAAACTAGTTCAACCATTGTTGAATACAGTGTGGCGCTTCCTCAAGGTCCTAGAAATAGAAATACCATTTGATCCAGCAATCACTTTACTGGGTATATATCTAAAGGATTATAAATCATTCTTTTATAAGGGCACGTGCACACATGTGTTCATAGAAGCACTGTTCACAATAGCAAAGACCTGGAACCAACCCAAATACCCATTGATGATAGATTGGAGAAGGATACTGTGCTACATATACACCATGGAATACTATGCAGTCATAAGAAACTATGAATTTGTGTCCTTTGTAGGGACATGGATGAATCTGGAAACCATAATTCTCAGCAAACTGACACAAGAGTAGAAAACCAAACACCCCATGTTCTCACTCATAGGTGGATGTCTCACAGGGACACAGGGACAGGAGCATCACACACTGGTGTCTGTTGTAGGGGGGCAAGGGAGGGACATCAGGGGGTGGTGGGGAGGTTGGGGAGGGATAACATGGGGAGTAATGCCAGATATAGGCTTCAGGGAGATGGAAGCAGCAAACCACATTGCCATATGTGTGCCTATGCAACAGTCCTGCATGATCTGCACATGTACCCCAGAACAGAACCTAACATACAATTAAAAAACAAAATCCAAAAGAACAAAGCAAAATCTGAGATTTTCTAAAAGTCATTTTCTATTATTGGAGCAGAATTATACCAAGTACCCAAATTACTTGCCAATGCAGTCTTCTGCCTTTGAACTCAGAAGACAGGAAGTGTTTATTGAAGAAAATATTCATTATGTGTCAGTCATGAGCCACACACTTATTTCTTAAAGATCACTGATGAAGCGAGGTGTGTGTGTCAGTTTCACAATTTGCACTCTAGTGTTTCAATTAAAATGCTCTTCAATGATCTATTTGATAATTAACAGTCATTTTATTGGTGCTAGGGTATTTGGTTCTGCCATATACCTTATCTAAATTTTTAGGATGCACAGAGTCTGCCACAATTATGAAAGGATATCCTGGGTCATATGAGTGGAATAATTTGATATATTTATAGGATTATTCTCAACCTTTAAAATATAAAGCTTAAGTGCATAAAGATCTCAGACTACAGTATATATAAGAATAAATTGAAAACTTGTTAATAATGCAAATTCTTGTCACATAAACCCCTTTTTCTTCCCAAAGTACAGTTAGCTTGGATGGAGAATATGCTAAAAATTATTTCATGTGGTTCATGGACCATAGTTAAAGAAACATGCATCAAGTAAATAAAAAGTGTAGAAATATTTTAGAAAGGTCCATAGAGTAAATAGAAGTCTGATGATGTAAAAGGGGATTAAGATCGTGGTTTAGTGTTTTAGTGCACTCAAGTATAACTTCAAGTTCTGAAGCATGACTGTGACTACTAGGAATTTACAATGGCATATCAAAAATAACTGATTTGAGGTGAGGTGTTCTTTTCAAACAGATACTTGCAAAAGCCTATATGGTGCAAAAGTATAAACTAGCTAGAAACTATCAACCAAAAACTTCTTCACTGTCCATACATAGCATGAAACCTATTGATGGATCATTTTGCTTTTTACAGAGTATTTAGAGCAAAAATCAGTCACCTGCACAATTTTCTTCTGTTACAACAGATCCTTGTTATACAATTATTAATGTGTGTGTATTCTAAATATGTATATCATATATATTATAGATATATAATATATAAATATACATTTTATGTATCATATATAATATATTTTTATATATAGTACATAATATATTATATATTATTATAATATAGTATATATTATGTGAGATGTATCAAATATAATTCTTATAATAAATAATACATAAGAACATATACATGCCTATAAACTGTCCATACATAGCATGAAACCTATTGATGGATCATTTTGCTCTATGTAGATATACACACATATATAAAACCCTCATAAACATTTACACTAATAATTTTTTCTATTTATTCTAATGAAGCCATTTGATGATCTAATTATGCAAATTATACTTTACAGCAAAGCATATCAGAATTTATGAATATCTTATCACTAGAAAATATAAATAGAGGACTGACAAAAAACACACACACACACACAATATAATATAATATGAAAGCTAAAATATTTTTAAAATGGTTATATGTGTAAGATTTATTGCTGAGGTAAAAGAAGAAAACTGAGGCAGGTATTAAAAAAAGTAAAAAGCCAATTTATTCAGCTTCTGGCAACCTCAGTGGTCCAAGAGGGGCCAGAAAAGTCTCACCCAGCTGTTCAGGGCATGGGTTTAATGGGGTGTGCAGGCAACTGATTGTTTACTAGGGAAACAAAGAGAAGGCATTTCTATTGGCTGTTGAGGAGTAGGAAGTACATGGAGTTAAAGTAGTAAGTACATGAAACTAGCTGCCATTGGTAGGAGGGTGGGACTTTGGGTAAGTGGGCCTTGATTGACTACTGGGGAAACAAAGAGAAGGCATTCCTTTTTTTTTTACCATAAATATTTTTATTCATTTTTTAAGAAAAAAAGAATTATAACAACTAACAGCAAGATTACAAAGAAATAAATTACATTAATACTCTATGTCTCTGTTAGACTGATGACTATCAGTCTACACTCTTCTGGTTTCCTCATTCTACCTTTTCTCTCTAGTTTGGTGATTATGGCTCATATTTCCAGCATGTTCAAATATTCTATAAGTCTGAAAGTAAATACTGTCAGATTTGTGTTATCTAAACTTGTAAATCATATCATACACAGGTTGTTTTTATTTTAATTTTTATTGTATTATAGGTTTTAGGGTACATGGGCAGAACGTGCAAGATAGTTGCATAGGTACACACATGGCAGTGTGTTTTGCTGCCTTCGTCCCATTCACCCACATTTAGCATTCATTCCCAGGCTATATCTCCCCAGTTCCCCACGATGTCCCTCCCCCATTCCCCCCAATAGACCCCAGTATGTAGTAGACCCTGTCTCTGTGTCCATGCGTTCTCATTTTTCTCACCAACCTATGAGTGAGTATATGCGATATTTCTTTTACTGTTCTTGTGTCAGTGTGCTGAGAATGATGTTATCCAGATTCATCCATGTCCTTACAAAGGACACAAACTCATCATTTTTGATTGCTGCATAATATTCCATGGTGTATATGTGCCACATTTTCCCAGTCCAGCCTATCATCGTTGGGCATTTGGGTTGGTTCCAGGTCTTTGCAATTGTAAACAGTGCTGCAATGAACATTCGTGTGCATGTGTCCCTATAGTAGAACTATTTATATTCCTTTGGATATATACCCAGTAATGAGATGCTGGGTCAAATGGAATTTCTATTTCTAGGTCCTTGAGGAATCGCCACACTGTCTTTCACAAAGGTTGGACTAATTTACACTCCCACCAACAGTGTAAGAGTGTTCATATTTTTCCACATTCTCTCCAGCATCTGCTGTCTCCATATTTTTTAATGATCGCCATTCTAACTGGCGTGAGATGGTATCTCAATTTGGTTTTGATTTGCATCTCTCTAATGACCAGTGATGATGAGCATTTTCCTTTCTTATTTCTAAAGGGCCTAGATGTATTCATAAAATAAAAAAAAAATAGTATTTCACTGCCAGATATAGGTGAAGGGGAGGAAGGCAGCAAATCACACTGCCATGTGTGTACCCATGCGACAATCTTGGATGTTCTTCACATGTACCCCAAAACCTAAAATGCAATTAAAAAAGGGTATTTCACTATTGTCAAATGAGCAACAACTGAACCTCAATTTTGACAATTACAATAGAAAGAATGTACCTACATAAGTAATTTTACCCCACAATGCCTTTTCTATTGGAAGGCAACTTTTTTTTAATTTTTATTGCATTATGGGTTTGGGGGTACATGTGCAGAACGTGCAAGATAGTTGCATAGGTACACACATGGCAGTGTGCTTTGCTGCCTTCCTCCCCTTCACCCACACTTGGCATTCAACCTCAGGCTATCCCTCCACAGCCCCCGTGGCTGTCACTCCACCATTATCCCCCACTTGAACCCAGTGTGTAGTAGACCCCCTCTCTATGTCCATGTGTTCTCATTTTTCTCACCCATCTATGAGTGAGTATATGCGGTATTTCTTTTTCGGTTCTTGTGTCAGTTTGCTGCGAATGATGTTCTCCAGATTCATCCATGTCCTTACAAAGGACACAAACTCATCATTTTTGATTGCTGCATAATATTCCATGGTGTATATGTGCCACGTTTTCCCAGTCCAGTCTATTATTGATGGGCATTTGGGTTGGTTCCAGGTCTTTGCAAATGTAAACAGTGCTGCAATGAACATTCGTGTGCATGTGTCCTTATAGTAGAACGATTTATAGTCCTTTGGATATATACCAAGTAATGGGATTGCTGGGTCAAATGGAATTTCCATTTCTAGGTCCATGAAAAACCGCCACACTGTCTTTCACAATGGTTGAACTAATTTACACTTCCACCAACAGTGTAAGAGTGTTCCTATTTCTCCACATCCTCTCCAGCATCTGCTGTCTCCAGAATTTTTAATGATCGCCATTCTAACTGGCATGAGATGTTATCTCAATGTGGTTTTGATTTGCATCTCTCTAATGACCAGTGATGATGAGCATTTTTTCATGTGTTTGTTGACCTCATGTATGTCTTCTTTTGTAAAGTCTTTGTTCATATCCTTTGCCCATTTTTGAATGGGCTTGTTTGTTTTTTTCTGTAAATCTGTTTGAGTTCTTTGTAAATTCTGGATATCAGCCCTTTGTCAGATGTGTGAACTGAAAAGATTTTGTCCCATTCTGATGGTTGCAGATTCACTCTAGTGACTGTTTCTTTCGCTGTGCAAAAGCTGTGGAGTTTGATTAGGTCCCATTTGTCTATTTTGGCTTTTGTTGCCAATGCTTTTGGTGTTTTGTTCATGAAGTCCTTGCCTACTCCTATGTCTTGAATGGGTTTGCCTAGATTTTTTTCTAGGGCCTTTATGGTGCCAGGTCTTATGTTTAAGTCTTTAATCCATCTGGAGTTAATTTTAGTGTAAGGTGTCAGGAAGGGGTCCAGTTTCTGCTTTCTGCACATGGCTTGCCAGTTTTCCCAACACCATTTATTAAATAGGGAATCCTTTTCCCATTGCGTGTTTTTGTTTTGTTTATCAAAGATTATATGGTTGTAGATATTTTGTGTTGCCTCCCATGCTTCCGTTCTGTTCCATTGGTCTATATCTGTGTTTGGGTACCAGTGCCATGCTGTTTTGATTACTGTAGCCTTGTAGTATACTTTGAAGTCTGGTAGTGTGATGCCTCCCGCTGTTTTCTTTTTTCTTAGAATTGACTTGGCTATGCGGGCTCTTTTTTGGTTCCATATTAAACCCATGGTGGTTTTCTCAGTTCTGTGAAGAAATTCAATGGTAGTTCGATGGAAATAGCATTGATTGTGTAAATTACTTTGGGCAGTATAGCCATTTTAACGATATTGATTCTTGCTAACCACAAACATGGAATGTTTCTCCATCTGTTTGTGTCCTTTCTTATTTTGTTGAGCAGTGGTTTGTAGTTTTCCTTAAAAAGGTCCCTTATGTTCCTTGTGAGTAGTATTCCTAGGTATTTTATTTTCTTTGTAGCAATTCTGAATGTCAGTTCATTTTTGATTTAGTTCTGTTTAAGTCTGTTATTGGTGTATAGGAATGCTTGTAATTTATGCAGATTGATTTTACATCCTGAGACTTTACTGAAGTTGCTTATCAGTTTCATGAGCCTTTGGGCTGAGGTGATGGGGTCGTCTAGGTATACTATCATGTCGTCTGCAAATAGGGACAATTTGTCTTTTACCTTTCTTATATGAATACCCTTTATTTCTTTTTCTTGCCTGAATGGTCTGGCTAGAACTTCCAGTACTATGTTGACTAAGAGTGGTGACAGAGGGCATCCTTGTCTATTGCCCGATTTCAAAGGGAATGCTTCCAGTTTTTGTCCATTCAGTATGATATTTGCTGTTGGTTTGTCATAAATAGCTTTTATTAATTTGAGATATGTTCCATCAATACCAAGTTTATTGAGGGTTTTTAGCATAAAGGGCTGTTGAATTTTGTCAAATGCCTTCTCTGCATCAATTGAGATAATCATGTGGTTTTTCTTCTTGCTTCTGTTTATGTGGTGAATTACATTTATAGACTTGCGTATGTTGAACCAGCCTTGCATACCCGGGATGCATCCTACTTGATCATGATGGATAAGTTTTTTAATGTGCTGTTGCAATCGGTTTGCCAGTATTTTATTGAAGATTTTTGCATCTATGTTCATCATTGATATTGGCCTGAAGTTTTCTTTTCTTGTTGAGTCTCTGCTAGGTTTTGGTATCAGGATGATGTTTGTCTAATAAAATGATTTGGGAAGGGTTCCCTCTTTTTGAATTATTTGGAATAGTTTCAGAAGGAATGGTTCTAGATCCTCTTTGTGTGTCTGGTAGAATTCAGCTGTGAACCCATCTTGACCTGGGCTTTTTCTGTGTGGTAGGCTCTTAATTGCTGCCTCAACTTCAGACCTTGTTATTGGTCTATTCATAGTTTCAGCTTCCTCCTGGTTTAGGCTTGGGAGGACACAGGCATCCAGGAATTTATCCATTTCTTCCTGGTTTACTAGTTTATGTGCATAGAGTTCTTTGTAGTATTCTCTGATGATGGTTTGAATTTCTGTTGAATCTGAGGTGATTTCCCCATTATCGTTTTGTATTGCATCTCTTTGGTTGTTCTCTCTTTTTTTTTATCAGTCTGGCTAGTGGTAGGTCTATTTCGTTGATCTTTTCAAAAACCCAGCTCTTGGATTTATTGATTTTTTGAAGGGTTTTTCTTGTCTCTGTCTCCTTCAGTTCTGCTCTGATATTGTTCATTTCTTGTCTTCGGCTAGGTTTTGAGCCTTTTTGATCTTGCTCTTCTAGCTCTTTCAATGTTGATGATAGTGTGTCAATTTTGGATCTCTCCACTTTTCTCTTATGGGCACTTATTGCTGTATATTTTTCTCTAGAGACTGCTTTAAATGTGTCCCAGAGATTCTGGTACGTTGTATCTTCGTTCTTGTTGGTTTCAAAAAACTTCTTTATTTCTGCCTTCATGTTTTTGTTTATCCAATCGACATTCAAGAGCCAGTTGTTCAGTTTTCATGAAGCTGTGCTGTTCTGAGTTATTTTCTGAATTCTGAGTTCCAACTTAATTGCACTATGATCTGAGAGACTGTTATGATTTCCGTTGCTTTGCATTTGCTGAGGAATTCTTTACTTCCAATTATATGGTCAATTTTGGAGTAGTTGTGATGTGGTGCTGAGAAGAATGTATGTTATGTGGATTTCGGGTGAGGAGCTTTGTAAATGTCTATCAGGTTTGCTTGTTCCAGGTCTGAGTTCAAGTCCTGGATATCCTTGTTAATTTTCTGTCTTGTTGATCTGTCTGATATTGACAGTGGAATGTTAAAGTCTCCCACTATTATTGTGTGGGAGTCTAAGTCTCTTTTAAGTCATTAAGTACTTCCCTTATATATCTGGGTGCTCCTGCATTGGGTCCATATATATTTAGAATCGTTAGCTCTTCCTTATGTATCGATCCTTTTACCATTATGTAATGACCTTCTTTGTTTCTTTTGATCTTTGTTGCTTTAAAGTCTATTTTATCAGAGATGAGAATTGCAACTCCTGCTTTCATTTGCTTTCCATTTGCTTGGTAAATCTTCCTCCATCCCTTTATTTTCAGCCTTTGTGTATCCTTGCATGTGAGGTGGATTTCCTGGATACAGCACACCGATGGGTTTTATTTTTTTATCCAATTTGCTAGTCTGTGTCTTTTGATTGGTGCATTTAGCTCATTTATATTTAGGGTTAATATTGTTATGTGTGAATTTGATAATGCCATTTTGATGCTAGCCGATTGTTCTTCCCATTGGTTCATGTACATTCTTCATTTTGTTGATTCTCTTTAGCATTTGGTATTCTTTTAAAATGGCTGGTACTGGTTGTTTCTTTCTATGTGTCATGCCTCTTTCAGGATCTCTTGTAATGCAGGCCTAGTGGTGACAAAATCTCTGAGTACTTGCTTATTCATAAAGGATTTTATTTTTTTTCACTTATGAATCTCAGCTTGGCTCGATATAAAATTCTGGGTTGAAAGTTTTTTTCTTTAAGGATGTTGAATATTGGCCCCCACTCTCTTCTGGCTTGTAAAGTCTTTGCTGAGAGGTCTGCTGTGAGTCTGATGGGCTTCCCTTGTTGGGTGACCCTACCTTTTTCTCTGGCTGCCCTTAGTATTTTCTCCTTCACTTCAGCCCTGGTGAATATGACGATTATGTGCCTTGGGGGTTCTCTTCTTTTGGAGGATCTTGTGGTGTTCTTTGTATTTCCTGGAGCTGATTATTGACCTGTCTTGCTAGGTTGGGGAAATTTTCCTGGATAATATCCTGAAGAGTGTTTTCCAGCTTGGATTCATTCTCTTCATCACATTGTGGTACACCTATCAGAAGTAGATGGGTCCTTCACATAGTCCCGCATTTCTTGGAGATTTTGTTCATTCCTTTTTGTGCTTTTTTCTTTAATCTTGGTCTCTTGTTTTATTTCATGGAGTTGATCTTCAACTTCTAATATTCTTTCTTCTGCTTGGTCAATTCGGCTGTTGAAACTTGTGCATGCTTAGCGAAGTTCTCGTGTTGTGTTTTTCAGCTCCTTCAATTCATTCTTATTCCTCTCTACATTGCCCAATCTTGTTATCAATTCCTCGAATCTCTTTTCAAACCTTTTTTCAAGGTTCTTGGTTTCTTTGCACTGGTTTTGAACATGTTCTTTTAGCTCACTGAAATTTCTCATTATCCACTTTCTGAAGTCCGATTTCGTCATTTCATCACACTAATTCTCCGTCCAGCTTTGTTCCCTTGCTGGTGAGGTGTTTTAGTCCTTTTTTGGAGGTAAAGTGTTTTGGTTTCGGGTGTTTTTCTCCTTTTTGTGCTGGTTTCTTCCAATCTTTATGGATTTATCCGCCTGCTGTCTTAGTAGTTGCTGATTTTTCAATTGGGTCTCTGTGTGGATGCTGAGATTGTTGATGATGAAGTATTTCTGTTACTTAGTTTTTCTCCTAATTATCTAGCCCCTCTGCTGTATGAGTGCTGAGGTCCACTCCAGGCCCTGCTTGTCTGGGTTATACCTGTAGCAGCTGCGGAACAGTGAGGGATGATACCAGTTTCTTCTTCTTCTGTCTTTGTTCCAGAATGATGCTTGCCAAATGTCAGTCTGATTAGTCCTTTTTTGGGGTGACTCTTCGGATATACAGGGGTCAGGGAGCTGCTTGAGAAGACAGTCTGTGCTTTATAGGATCTCCAGTGCTGAGCTCTGAGCTCCGATGTTCATTCATGGTTGTTGGGAGGTTGTTTTTGTCTGCTGCAATAGAACTCATAAAACACCACCTTTTTTGTTCCCCCTTAGATGATCTGTCTCAGGGAGTTGGGGCTTTCTTTATGAGTATCTGTTGCACTGTCCTGCCCCACTAGGCGGCAGTCTATTCACTATTTTCCTGCTGGAGCTCTGACTTGCTAGCGTGGGTCCGCCCTGTTGCTGCTGGGCTCCCTTCTGCTGTGGAGCACTCCTCCCTCCTGGCGGAGTCTCTCTGTTATGGCAGGTTGCCTTGGCAATGGCAGGCTGCATCGGCCCTGGGCAGTACTTCAGTAGGGGCAGATTGCGTCAGTAATGGTGGACGCCCCTTCCTCACTGGGCTCCACCATCCTAGATGCCAGCACCAAAACTCTCAGCGCCAAGTGCCTCCAGTCACCACCCTGCTTGTCCCCATGAGGGTGGGACCCACAGAGCCCGATCACCCAGCTCCCTGCCTCAGAGTCCATCCTCTCTCTCTCTCTCTCTTCCTCTCAGCAAGCTGAAAGTTCGACTCTCTCACTGGCGCCCCAGTAGTCTGCTGATAGGGCACTGGGATCCATGCGATCTCCTGTGCCACTGCCCACTGCACCGGCTCAGATCACGCTTCCCAGGAAACTCCTCATCTGGCTTATTGTCCAAGTCTTGTTCAATCAGCTGGACATGCCAATCCGCCCTTCCAAATCTCAGATTGCTGGTTAAACAAGGCACCCAGACCAGTGAGTTCCATGCCGGGTCCTGCTGCGGCCCTGGCCGAAGTGGCTGCACGAGCTGGCTATGCTAGCCAGCTGTACTAGTGTCCCGTGTCTCTCCGACACCTGGGACTTTCAACGCTCTGTGGGCAAAAAAGGTCCAACCGAGAATGCAGCTAGGACTCACCCTCTGCGCATTCACTGAGAGCTGCAATCCTGAGTCACTTCTATGACGCCATCTTGCCTCACCCCCCCCTGATTTTGTTTTAAAGACCTCTCTCCTTAGCTTGTAGATGGTCATCTCTTTTTGTCTTCACCTGGTCTTACCTCTGTATGTATCTGTGTCTTAATCTCTTCTTATATAAATGCCAGTCATATTGAATTAATGCTCACTTTTAGATTAATTACTTCTTTAAAGACTCCGTCTCCAATACAGACATGTTCTGAGGGTTAAGATGTCAACATATGAATTCCAGGGAAGATAATAGAAAAACAGTTCAGCTCATACCACCTTCTAACAAATGTTCCACATTTAGTCTAGGCAAATTATTATATTTGTCTGCAAAAAATAATTCTGTGTGTGTGTGTGAGAGAGAGAGAGAGAGAGAGAGAGAGAGAGAGAGAGGGAGGGAGAGATCAGCATTATAACTAAATTTACCATTACTAATATAGGAAAACCATACAGCAAAATATATAGTTTTTAAATATAAACTGAAACTAACCTACTCATCAATAGAAGACTTGAAATATAAACTCTTTCCAATAATAAATGTATTTCTATAACCTGTTTTATAATAGATGATACCAATATTCAGGATATTTTCAAAATTATGAAAAAAAAATATTGTGTGCAAGCTTTTCATGTTCGACGTTAAGAAATTTCCACTGCAAACAAAATTAAGTCATCTGCACAGGAAATATTTCCCACAAAAGTCTCTAAAGAAAGATATTTTTATAATCTATCATCAACCAGCATGTCAACTTTCAGTGGAGATATTAGCATGAGACTAAAGTCCATTCACCAAGATGGGGATATGTATTGTTAAAGCTCACTTTTATAATCTAATAATTGTGTTTATTTTTTGAATACCACAGTTCTCCTATCATTATTGTGTTATCAAATACAAATACAAAGATTAGAAATGGAAGATAAAGCAGTTTCTGGGAGCTAAATACTCAAATTATAAAATAATATGATCCCCTTATTATGAGATTCATGTGAGACTCCAATTCAGTAACGAAGTTACTATTCAGAAAGCATCTACTATGTTACACTCCACGTTATCTGTTGGGAGGATTCTATCAAAATGTTAAATTTAAAATACAAATATATAATAGAAATCTAGCAGCAAAAAATGTAAAATACAAGCTGTGTCTTCAGTGAAACAGGAAATGGTAACTTCTAGCTGATTTTGTGTAGATGGTTGCGGTGTTCTAGATGGTGGTGAAGATAAGACAGTTTCTCCAAAGCAAAGACATCCTAAAACAAGAGGTCAAGGAGTTTTAATTTTGAACACCATGCAAAGAAAAAAAATACATGAATTAATTCTCATATAGCAATAATTACTGATTTAAAAAGCATAGAAAACACGCCTGAAAATAATCATATCTATGCATATGTCTCCTGTAAGCTATTCGTGTGAATTCTGCATTGTGTGTAGAACCAGCTATCATGGTCAGCAGTTTGTTCAAAGATAGTTTGGGGAGGGATTGGTAGAATAAGATGAAAGAACCACAAGTTTTCAATTTCACACCAGGTGTAATATGAAATCATCAAAGGACTTTAAGAGGTAGACTATATAAAAACTTTAAGAAAAATACAAATAAAATTTTAGTAAAATATTTAAAAAGAAACTATAAGGTAATACGATACCATTAATTTTTATTGCATTTTAGGTTTTGGGGTACATGTGCAGAACATGCAAAATAGTTGCATGGGTACACACATGGCAGTATGCCTTGCTGCCTTCCTCCACTTCACCCACATTTGGCCTTTCTCCCCAGGCTATACCTTCCCAGCTCCCCCGATTGTCCCTCCCCTATTCCCCCCCGATAGAAACCAGTGTGCAGTACTAGATTCCCTGTGTCCTTGTGTTCCCATTGTTCATCACACACCTATGAGTGAGAATATGCTGTATTTCATTTTCGTTTTTATTTTAATTTTTATTGCATTATAGGTTTTGGGGTACATGTGCAGAACGTGCAAGATAGTTGCATAGGTACACACATGGCAGTGTGTTTGGCTGCCTCCCTCCCTTTCACCCACACTTGGAATTCATCCCCAGGCTATCCATCCCCAGCCCTCCCCACTGTCACTCCCCCATTCCCCAAATAGACCCCAGTGTGTAATAGATGCCCTCCCTGTGTCCATGAGTTCTCACTTTTCTCACCCGCCTATGAGTGAGAATATGCAGTATTTTTTTTTCTGTTCTTGTGTCAGTTTGCTGAGAATGATGTTCTCCAGATTCATCCATGTCCTTACAGAGGACACAAACTCATCGTTTTCTGATTGATGCATAATATTCCATGGTGTAGGGAGACTCGCAAGTTGGCATCGTAGAAGCAACTCAAGATTGCACCTCTCAGTGAAGGTGCAGAGGGTGAGTCCTAGCCGCATTCTCGGATGGAACTTTTTTGCCCATAGAGCGTTAAAAGTCACAGGTGTGGGAGAGACACAAGACGCTAGTAAAGCCAGCTAACGCAGCTGGCTCACGTGGCCACTTCGGCCGGTGCTGCAGTGGGACCCGGCACAGAACTCACTGGTGTGGGTGCCCTGTTAAACCAGCAATCTGAGATTTGGAAGGGCAGATTGGCATGTCCATCTGATTGAACGGGACTTGGACAGTGAGCCAGACCAGGAGTATCCTGGGAAGCGTGATCTGAGCCAGTGCAGTGGGCAGTGGCATGGGAGATCGCATGGATCCCAGTGCCCTATCGGAGGGCTAATGGGGTGCCAGTGAGAGAGTCGACCTTTCAGCTTGTGGAGAGGGACAGAGAGAAAGAGAGGATGAACTCTGAGGCAGGGAGCTGGGTGATCGGGCTCCATGGGTCCCAACCTCATGGGGACAAGCAGGGCGGCGACTGGAGATGCTTGGGGCTGAGAGTTTTGCTGCCAGCATCTAGGATGGTGCAGCCGAGTGAGGGAGAGGCGTCCACCATTTCTGACGCAATCCTCCCCTACTGAAGTACCGCCCAGGGCTGACGCAGCCTGCCATTGCCGAGGAAACATGCCATAACAGAGAAACTCCACCAGGAGGGGGGAGCGCTCCACAGCAGAAGGGAGCCCAGCAGCAACAGGGCGGACCCGCACTAGCAGGTCAGAGCCCCGGTAGGCAAATACTGAATAGACTGCCACCTAGTGGGGCAAAAAAGTGCAACAGATACTCATAAAGAAAGCCCCAACTCCCTGAGACAGAGCATCTAAGTGGGGGGATAAAAAGGGTGGTTTTTTACGAGTTCTATTGCAGCAGACATAAACAACCTCCCAACAACCCTGAATGAACAATGGAGCTCACAGCTCAGCACTGGAGCTCCTATAAAGCACAGACCGTCTCCTTAAGAAGCTCCCTGACCCCTGTAAATCCAAAGAGTCACCCCAAAAAAATGACTAATCAGACTGACATTTGGTGGTCATCATTCTGTAACAAAGACAGGAGAAGAAGAAACTCGTATTATTACTCACTGTTCCACAGCTGCTACAGGTATACTCCAGACACGCAGGGCCTGGAGTGGACCACAGCACTCATACAGCAGAGGGGCTAGACCATTAGAAGGAAAACTAAGTAACAAAAATACTTCATCATCAACAATCTCAGCATCCACACAGAGACCCTATTGAAAAATCAGCAACTACTAAACGACAGGCGGATAAATACATAAAGATAGGAAGAAACCAGCACAAAAAAGAAGGAAAACACCCAAAACCAAAACATCTCACCTCCTACAAAGGAACAAAACTCCTCACCAGCAAGGGAAACAAGCTGGACGGAGAATGAGTGTGACAAAATGATGGAATCAGACTTCAGAAAGTGGATAATGAGAAACTTCATTGAGCTAAAAGAACATGTTCTAAATCAGGGCAAAGAAACTAAGAATTTTGAAAAAAGATTCGAAAAAGGATTTGAGGAATTGATAACAAGAATGGACAACTTAGAGAGGAATAGGAATGAATTGAAAGAGCTGAAAAACACAACACGAAAACTTCGTGAAACATGCACAAGTTTCAACAGCCGAACTGACCAAGCAGAAGAAAGAATATCAGAAGGTGAAAATCAACTCAATGAAATAAAACGAGAAACCAAGATTAAAGAAAAAAGCACAAAAAGAAATAAACAAAATCTTCAAGAAATGTGGGACTATGTGAAGAGACCCAACCTACGTTTGATAGGTGTAACAGAATGTGATGAAGAGAATGAATCCCAGCTGGAAATCACTCTTAAGGATATTATCCAGGAAAACTTCCTCAACCTAGCAAGACAGGTCAATACTCAACTCCAGGAAATACAGAGAACACCACGAAGATACTCTGCAAGAAGAGCAACCCCAAGGCAAATAATCGTCAGATTCACAAAGGTTGAAATGAAGGAGAAAATACTAAGGGCAGCCAGAGAGAAAGGTCGGGTCACCCACAAAGGGAAGCCCATCAGACTCACAGCAGATCTCTCGGCAGAGACTCTATAAGCCAGAAGACAGTGGGGGCCAATATTCAACGTCCTTAAAGAAAAGAACTTTCAATCCAGAATTTCATATCCAGCCAAACTGGGCTTCATAAGTGAAGCAAAAATAAAATCCTTCATGAACAAGCAAGTACTAAGAGATTTTGTCACGACTAGGCCTGCTTTACAAGAGCTCCTGAAAGAGGCACTACACATAGAAAGAAACAACCAGTACCAGCCATCCTAAAAGCATACCAAATGCTAAAGACCACCAACAAAATGAAGAATCTACATGAACCAACCGGCAAAACAGCCAGGTAGCATCAAAATGGCAGTATCAAATTCACACATAACAATATTAACCCTAAATGAAAATGGGCTAAATGCCAATCAAAAGACACAGACTGGCAAATTGGATAAAAAGCCAAAACCCATCGGTGTGCTGTATCCAGGAAACCCACCTCACACGCAAAGATACACAAAGGCTCAAAATAAAAGGATAAAGGAAGATTTACCAAGCAAATGCAGAGCAAAAAAAGCAGGAGTTGCAATTCTCATCTCTGATAAGGTAGACTTTAAAGCAACAAAGATCAAAAGGGACAAGGAGGTTCATTACATAATGGTAAAAGGATTGATACAACAAGAAGAGCTAACAATTCTAAATATATATGGACCCAATGCAGGAGCACCCAGATATATAAGGCAACTTCTTAATGACTTACAAAGAGACTTGGACTCCCACACAATAATAGTGAGAGAATTTAACACTCCAGTGTCAATAGCAGACAGACCAACCAGACAGAAAATTAAGAAGGATATCCAGGACTTGCATTCAGACCTAGAAAAGGCAAGCCTGATAGACATTTACAGAACTCTCCACCCGGAATTCACAGAATATACATTCTTCTCAGCACCACATCACACCTACTCAAAAATTGACCACATAATTGGAAGTAAAGCACCCCTCAGCAAATGCAAAACAATGGAAATCATAACAAACAGTCTCTCAGACCATAGTGAAATCAAGTTGGAACTCAGAATTCAGAAACGAACTCAGAAGCGCACAGCCTCATGGAAAATGAACAACTGGCTCTTGAATGTTGATTCGATAAACAATGAAATGAAGGCAGAAATAAAGAAGTTCTTTGAAACCAACGAAAATGAAGACACAACGTACCAGAATTTCTGGGACACATTTAAAGCAGTTTGTAGAGGAAAATATATAGCAATAAGTGACCACATGAGAAGAGTGGAGAGATCCAAAACTGACACCTTATCATCAAAATTGAAAGAGCTCGAGGAGCAAGATCAAAAAAGCTCAAAACCTAGCCGAAGAAAAGAAATAACTAAGATCAGAGCAGAACTGAAGAAGATAGTGATAGGAAAAACCCTTCAAAAAATCAATAAATCTAAGAGCTGGTTTTTTGAAAAGATCAACAAAATAGACAGACCACTAGGCCCACTGATGAAAAGGAAAAGAGAGAACAACCAAATAGATGCAATAAAAAACGATAATGGAAAAATCACCACAGATTCCACAGAAATTCAAACCATCATCAGAGAATACCAGAAAAAAAATCTATGTACATAAACTAGTAAATCAGGAAGAAATGGATAAATTCCTGGACGCCTGTGTCTTCCCAAGCCTAAACCAGAAGGAAGCCAAAACTATGAATAGACCAAGAACAAGGCCTGAAGTTGAGGCAGCAATTAAGAGTCTACCACACAACAAAAGCCAAGGTCGAGATGGGTTCACAGCTGAATTCTACCAGACACACAAAGAGGATCTGGTACCATTCCTCTGAAACTATTCCAAAGAATCCAAAACAAGGGAACCCTTCCCAAGTCATTTTATGAGACCAAAATCATCCTGATACCAAAACCTGACAGAGACTCAACAAGAAAAGAAAACTTCAGGACAATATCCATGATGAACATAGACGCAAAAATCTTCAATAAAATCCTGGCAAACCGATTGCAACAGCACACTAAAAACCTTATCCATCATGATCAAGTAGGTTTCATCCCGGGGATGCAAGGCTGGTTCAACATGCGTAAGTCTATAAATGTAATTCACCACAAAAAAAGAAGCAAAAACAAAAACCACATGATTATCTCAATTGATGCACAGAAGGCATTTGACAAAATTCCACAGCCCTTTATGCTAAAAGCCCTCAAGAAACTCGGTATTGCTGGAACGTATCTCAAAGTAATAAAAGCTGTTTACGACAAACCAACAGCCAATATCATACTTAATGGGCAAAAACTGGAAGCATTCCCTTTGAAATCTGGCACTATACAAGGATACACTCTCTCACTGCTCCTATTAAACATAGAACTGGAAGTTCTAGCCAGAGCAATCAGGCAAGAAAAAGAAATAAAGGGTATTCAAATAGGAAAGGTGGAAGCCAAATTGTCTCTATTTGCAGACGACATGATAGTATACCTAGAAAACTCCATCACCACAGCCCAAAAGCTCCTGCAACTGATAAGCAACTTCAGCAAAGTCTCAGGATATAAAATCAATGTTCAAAAATCACAAGCATATCTATACACCAATAACAGACATAAAGAGAACCAAATCAAGAACGAACTGCCATTCACAATTGCCACAAAGAAAATAAAATACCAAGGAATACAACTCACAAGGTGTGTAAGGGACCTGTTTAAGGAAAACTACAAACCACTGCTCAACCAAATAAGAGAGGACACAAACAGATGGAGAAACATTCCATGTTCGTGGTTAGGAAGAATCAATATTGTGAAAATGGCTATACTGCCCAAAGTAATTTACACAATCAATGCTATCCCCATCAAACTACCATTGAATTTCTTAACAGAACTGGAAAAAACCACCATGAATTTCATAAGAAACCAAAAAGGAGGCCGCATAGCAAAGTCAATTCTAAACAAAAAGAACACAGCTGAAGGCATCACACTACCAGACTTCAAACTATACTGCAAGGCTACAGTAATCAAAACAGCATCGTACTGGTACCAAAACAGAGATATAGACCAATGGAACAGAACAGAAGCATCGGAGGCAACACAACATATCTACAACCATATTATCTTTGATAAACCAGACAAAAACAAGCAATGGGGAAAGGATTCCCTATTTAATAAATGGTGTTGGGAAAACTGGCTAGCCATGTGCAGAAAGCAGAAACAGGACCCCTTCCTGACACCTTACACTAAAATTAACTCCAGATGGATTAAAGACGTAAACGTAAGACCTGACACCATAAAAACCATAGAAGAAAATCTAGGCAAAACCATTCAGGACATAGGAGTAGGCAAGGACTTCATGAATAAAACACAGAAAGCTTTGAGAACAAAAGCCAAAATAGACAAATGGGACATAATCAAACTCCACAGCTTCTGCTCAGCAAAAGAAACAGTAACTAGAGTGAATCGGCAACCATCATAATGGGAAAAAATCTTTGCAGTTTACACATCAGACAATGGGCTGATATCCAGAATTTACAAAGAACTCAAACAGATTTACAGGAAGAAAACAAACAAGCCCATTCAAAAATTGGCAAAGGATATGAACAGACACTTTACAAAAGAAGACATACATGAGGCCAACAAACATATGAAAAAATGCTCATCATCACTGGTCATTAGAGAGATGCAAATCAAAACCTCATTGAGATATCATCTCACACCAGTTAGAATGGCGATCATTAAAAAATCTGGAGACAGCAGATGCTGGAGAGGATGTGGAGAAATAGGAACACCCCTACACTGTTGGTGGGAGTGTAAATTAGTTCAACCATTGTGGAAGACAGTGTGGCGATTCCTCAGGGACCTAGAAATAGAAATTCCATTTGACCCACCAATCTCATTACTGGGTACATATCCAAAGGACTATAAATCATTCTACTATAGGGAAACATGCACACGAATGTTCATTGCAACACTGTTTACAATAGCAAAAACTGGAACCAACCCAAATGCGCAACGATAATAGACTGGACTGGGAAAATGTGGTACACATACACCATGGAATATTATGCAGCAATCAAAAATGATGAGTTTGTGTCCTTTGTAAGGACATGGATGAATCTGTAGAACATCATTCTCAGCAAACTGACACAAGAACAGAAAAAGAAATACCACATATACTCACTCATAGGTGGGTGAGAAAAAATGAGAACACATGGACACAGAGAGGCGGTCTACTATACACTGGGATCTATTGGGGGGAATGGGGGAGGGACAGCGGGGGTGGCTGGGGAGGGATAGCCTGGGGATGAATGCCAAGTGTGGGTGAAGGGGAGGAAAGCAGCAAAACACACTGTCATGTGTGTAACTATGCAACTATCTTGCACGTTCTGCACATGTACCCCAAAACCTATAATGCAATAAAAATTTTTAAAAAAAATTTCATGGTGTATATGTGACACATTTTCCCAGTCCAGTCTATTATCCTTGGGCATTTGGGTTGGTTCCAGTTCTTTGCTATTGTAAACAGTGCTGCAATGAACATTCGTGTGCATGTGTCCTTATAGCAGAACGATTTATAATACTTTGGATATATACCCAGTAATGGGATTGCTTGGTCAAATGGAATTTCTATTTCTAGGTTTTTGAGGAATCGCCACACTGTCTTCCACAATGGTTGAACTAATTTACACTCCCACCAACAGTGTAAGAGTTTTCCTCTTTCTCCACATCCTCTCCAGCATCTGCTGTCTCCAGACTTTTTAATGATCGCCATTCTAACTGGCGTGAGATGGTATCACAATGTGGTTTTGATTTGCATCTCTTTAATCACCAGTGATGATGAGCATTTTTTCATGTGTTTGTTGGCCTCATGTATGTCTTCTTTTGTAAAGTGTCTGTTCATACCTTTTTCCCATTTTTGAATGGCCTTGTTTGTTTTTCTCCTGTAAATCTGGTTGAGTTCTTTGTAAATTCTGGATATCAGCCTTTTGTCAGATGCATAAACCGCAAAGATTTTTTCCCATTCTGATGGTTGCCGATTCACTCTAGTGACTGTTTCTTTTGCCATGCAGAAGCTGTGGAGTTTGATTAGGTCCCATTTGTGTATTTTGGCTTTTGTTGCCAATGCTTTTGTAGTTTTGGTCATGAAGTTTTGCCTACTTCTATGTCCTGAATGGTTTTGCCTAGATTTTCTTCTAGGGTTTTTATGGTGTCAGGTTTTACGTTTAAGTCCTTAATCCATCTGGAGTTAATTTTAGTGTAAGATGTCAGGAAGAGGTCCAGTTTCTGCTTTCTGCTCATGTCTAGCCAGTTTTCTCAAAACCATTTATTAAAGAGGGAATCTTTCCCCATTGCTTGTTTTTTTCTGGTTTATCAAAGATTATATGGTTGTAGATACGTTGTGTTGCCTCCGATGCCTCTGTTCTGTTCCATTGGTCTATATATCTGTTTTGGTACCAGTACCATGCAGTTTTGATTGCTGTAGCCTTGTAGTACAGTTTGAAGTCTGGTAGTGTGATGCCTCCCGCTGTGTCCCTTTTGCTTAGAATTGACTTGGTTATGCGGGCTCCCTTTTGGTTCCATATGAAGTTCATGGTGGCTTTTTCCAGTTCTATGAAGAAATTCAATGGTAGTTTGATGTGGATATCATTGATTGTGTAAATTACTTTGGGCAATATAGCCATTTTCACAATCTTGATTCTTCCTAACAATGAATATGGAATGTTTCTCCATCTGTTTGTGTCCTCTCTTATTTCATTGAGCAGTGCTTTGTAGTGTTCCTTAAAGAGGTCCCTTACGTTTCTTGTGGGTTGTATTCCTAAGTATTTTATTTTCTTTGTAGCAATTGTGAATGGCAGTTCGTTCTTGATTTTGTTCTCTTTAAGTCTGTTATTTTTGTATAGGAATGCTTGTGATTTTTGAACATTGATTTTATATCCTGAGACTTTGCTGAAGTTGCTTATCAGTTGCAGGAGCTTTTGGGCTGAGTCGATGGGGTCTTCTGGTATACTATCATGTCGTCTGCAAATAGACACAATTTGGCTTCCACCTTTCCTATTTAAATAGCTTTTATTGCTTTTTCTTGCCTGATTGCTCTGGCTAGAACTTCCAGTTCTATGTTGAATAGGAGCGGTGAGAGAGGGCATCCTTGTCTAGTGCCGGATTTCAAAGGGAATGCTTCCAGGTTTTGCCCATTAACTATGATATTGGCTGTTGGTTTGTCGTAAATAGCTTTTATTACTTTGATATATGTTCCATCAATACCGAGTTTATTGAGGGCTATTAGCATAAAGGGCTGTTGAATTTTGTCAAATGCCTTCTCTGCATCAATTGAGATAATCATGTGGTTTTTGTTTTTGCTTCTGTTTATGTGGTGAAATACATTTATAAACTTGCGGATGTTAAACCAGACTTGCATCCATGGGAAGAATCCCAATTGATCATGATGCATAAGTTTTTTAATGTGCTATTGCAATCGGTTTGCCAGTATTTTATGGAAGATTTTTGCATCTATGTTCATCATGGATATTGTCCTGAAATTTTCTTTTCTTGTTGAGTCTCTGCCGGGTTTTGGTATCAGGATGATGTTGGTCTCATAAAATGATTTGGGAAGGGTTCCGTCTTTTTGAATTATTTGGAATAGTTTCAGAAGAAATGGTACCAGATCCTCTTTATGTGTCTGGTACAATTCAGCTTTGAACCCATCTGGACCTGTGCTTTTATTGTGTGGTAGACTCTTAATTGCTGCCTCAACTTCAGACCTTGTTATTGGTCTATTCATAGTTTCGGCTTCCTCCTGGTTTAGGTTTGGGAGGACACAGGCGTCCAGGAATTTATCGATTTCTTCCTGGTTTACTAATTTATGTGCAGAGTTGTTTGTAGTATTCTCTGATGATGGTTTGAATTTCTGTGGAATCCGTGGTGATTTCTTCATTATCTTTTTTTATTGCATCTATTTGGTTGTTCTCTCTTTTCTTTTTTATCAGTCTGGCTAGTGGTCTGTCTATTTTGTTGATCTTTTCTAAAAACCAGCTGTTGGATTTATTCATTTTTTGAAAGGTTTGTCGTTTTTCTACCTTCATCAGTTCTGCTCCGATCTTAGTTATTTCTTGTCTTCGGATATGTTTTGAGGTTTTTTGATCTTGCTCCTCTAGCTCTTTCAATTTTGATGATAGGGTGTCAATTTTGGATCTCTCCACTCTTCTCATGTGGGCACTTATTGCTCTATATTTTCCTCTACAGACTGCTTTAAATGTGTCCCAGAGATTCTGGTACGTTGTGTCTTCATTCTCGTTGGTTTCAAAGAACTTCTTTATTTCTGCCTTCATTTCATTGTTTATCCAATCAACATTCAAGAGCCAGTGTTTCAGTTTCCATGAAGCTGTGCGGTTCTGAGTTATTTTCTGAATTCTGAGTTCCACCTTGATTGCACTATGGTCTGAGAGACTGTTTGTTATGATTTTAGTTGTTTTACATTTGCTGAGGAGTGCTTTACTTCCAATTATGTGGTCAATTTTTGAGTAGGTGTGATGTGGTGCTGAGAAGATTATATATTGTGTGGACTTGGGGTGAAGAGTTTTGTAAATATCTATCAGGTTTGCTTGTTCCAAGTCTGTATTCAAGTCCTGGATATCCTTGTTAATTTTCTGTCTGTTTGATCTGTCTGATATTTACAGTGGAATGTTAAATTTTCCCACTGTTATTGTGTGGGAGTCTAAGTCTCTTTGTAAGTCCTTAAGAACTTGCCTTATATATCTGGGTGCTCCTTTTTTGGGTCCATATATATTTAGAATCGTTAGCTCTTCTTGTTGTATCGATCCTTTTACCATTATGTAATGACCTACTTTGTCCCTTTTGATCTTTGTTGCTTTAAAGTCTATTTTATCAGAGATGAGTATTGCAACTTCTGCTTTTTTTTTTTTTGCTCTCCATTTGCTTGGTAAATCTTCCTCCATTTCTTTATTTTGAGCCTTTGTGTATCCTTGCGTGTGAGGTTGGTTTCCTGGTTACAGCACACTGACGGGTTTTAGCTTTTTATGCAATTTGCCAGTCTGTGTCTTTTGATTGGTACATTTAGCCCATTGACATTTAGTGTTAATATTGTTATGTGTGAATTTGATACTGCCATTTTGATGCTAGCTGGCTGTTTTGCTTATTGGTTCATGTAAATTCTTCATTTTGTTGATTCTCTTTAGCATTTGGTATGCTTTTAGGATGGCTGGTACTGGTTGTTTCTTTGTAGGTGTAGTGCCTCTTTCAGGAGGTCTAGTAAAGTAGGCCTAGTGGTGACAAAATCTGTGAGTACTTGCTTGTTCGTGAAGGATTTTATTTTTCCTTCACTTATGAAGCTCAGTTTGGCTGGATATGAAATTCTGGGTTGAAAGTTCTTTTTCTTAAGGATGTTGAATATTGGCCCCCACTCTATTCTGGCTTGTAGAGTCTTTGCCGAGAGATCAGCTGTGAGTCTGATAGGCTTCCCTTTGTGGGTGACCCGACCTTTCTCTCTGGCTGCCCTTAGTAATTTCTCCTTCATTTCAACCCTGGTGAATCTAAAGATTATATGTCTTGGGGTTGCTCTTCTTGCAGAGTATCTTTGTTGTGTTCTCTGTATTTCCTGGAGTTGAATATTAGCCTGTCTTGCTTGGTTGGGGCAATTTTCCTGGATAATATCCTGAAGAGTATTTTCCAGCTTGGATTCATTCTCTTCATCACATTTTGGTACACGTATCAAGCGTAGTTTGGGTCTCTTCACATAGTCCCACATTTTGTGGCGATTTTGTTCATTCCTTTTTGTGCTTTTTCATTTAATCTTGGTTTCTCATTTTATTTCATTGAGTTGATCTTCGACTTCTGGTATTGTTTCTTCTGCTTGGTCAATTCGGCTGTTGAAACTTGTGCACGCTTCACGAAGTTCTCGTGTTGTGTTTTTCAGCTCCTTTGATTCATTTATATTCCTCTCTATGTTGTCCATTCTTTTCATCATTTCCTCAAATCTTTATTCAAGGTTCTTAGTTTCTTAGCACTGATTTAGAACATGTTCTTTTAGCTCACTGAGGTTTCTCATTATCCACTTTCTGAAGTCTGATTCCGTCATTTCGTCACACTCATTCTCCATCCAGCTTTGTTCCCTTGCTAGCGTGGAGTTTTGGTCCTTTGTAGGAGGTGATGTGTTTTTGTTTTGGGTGTTTTCTTTTTTGTTTTGCCCTGGTTTCTTCACATCTTTATGGATTTATCCACCTGTCTTCTTAGTAGTTGCTGATTTTTCAATTGGGTCTCTTTGTGGGCGCCCAGATTGTTGATGATGATGTATTTCTGTTACTTCGTTTTCCTTCTAATGCTGTAGCCCCTCTGCTGTACGAGTTCTGAGGTCCACTGCAGGCCATGCTTTTCTGGGTTACACCTGTAGCAGCTGCAGAAAAGTGAGGGATGCTACCAGTTTTTTTCTTCTGCTATCTTTGTTCCAGAATGATGGCCACCAAATGTCAGTTTGATTAGTCCTTTTTGGGGGTGACTCTGGATATACAGGGGCCAGGGAGCTGCTTGAGGAGATGATCTGTACTTTATAGGAGCTCCAGTGCTGAGCTGTGAGCTCCATTGTTCTTTCACTGTTGTTGGGAGAATGTGTTTTTGTCTGCTACAACAGAACTCATAAAACCCCTCCTTTTTTTTCCTTCTTAAATGCTCTGTCTCAGGGAGTTGGACGTTTCTTTATGAATATCTGTTGCACTGTCTTGCCCAGCTAGGATGCAGTCTATTAACTATTTGCCTGCCGGGGCTCTGCCCTGCTGCTGCGGGGTTCTGTTCTGCTGTGGTGTGCCTCGCCCTGTTGGCAGAGTATCTCTGTTATGGCGGGTTGCCTCAGCAATGGCAGGCTGTGTCAGCCCTGGGCGGTACTTCAGTAGGGGCGGATTGCATCTGTAGTGGTAGATGCCCCTTCCTCATTGGGCTGCACCACCCTAGATGCTGGCAGCAAAACTCTCATCCCCAAGCACCTCCAATCACTGCCCTGCTTGTCCCCGTGAGGGTGGAACCCACTGAGCTTGATCACCCAGCTCCCTGCCTCAAAGTCCATCCTCTCTCTCTCTTCCTCTCCCCTACCTGAACAGTCGACTCTCTCACTGGCACCCCAGTAGCCTGCTGATAGGGCACTGGAATCTGTGCGATCTCTTGTGCTGCTGCCCACTGCACCAGCTCAGGTCACGTTTCCCAGGAATCTCCTGGTCTGGCTCATTGTCCAAGTCCCATTCAATCAGATGGACATGCCAATCTGCCCTTCCAAATCTCAGATTGCTGGCTTAACAGGGCACCCAGACCAGTAAGTTTAGTGCCGGCTGCTGCTGCACTGCAGTGCCAGCCGAAATGTCCATGGGAGCCGGCTGCGCTAGTGCCCCATGTCTCTCCCACACCTGGGACTTTCAACGTTCTGTGGGCAAGGTTTTAAGTTTTTTTGATCTTGCTCCTGTAGCTCTTTCAATTTTGATGATAGGGTGTCAATTTTGGATCTCTCCACTCTTCTCATATGGGCAATTATTGCTATATATTTTCTTCTGGAGACTGCTTGAAATGTGTCCCAGAGATTCTAGTATGTTGTGTCTTCATTCTTGTTGGTTTTGAAGAACTTCTTTGTTTCTTCCTTCATTTCATTGTTTATGTAGTCAACATTCAAGAGTCAGTTGTTCAGTTTCCATGAAGCTGTGCGGTTCTGAGTTAGTTTCTGAATTCTGAGTTCTAACTTGATTGCACTATGGTCTGAGAGAATGTTTGTTATGATTTCAGTTGTTTTGCATTTGCTGAGGAGTGTTTTACTTCCAATTATGTGGTCACTTTTGGAGTAGGTGTGATGTGGGGCTGAGAAGAATGTATATTCTGTGGATTTGGGGTACAGAGTTCTGTAAATGTCTATCAGCTTTTCTTGTTCCAGGTCTGAGTTCAAGCCCTGGATATCCTTGTTCATTTTCTGTCTGGTTGATCTGTCTGATATTGACAGTGGAGTGTTAAAGTCTCCCACTAGTATTGTGTGGGAGTCTAAGTCTCTTTGTAAGTCGTTAAGAACTTGCCTTATATATCAAGGTGCTCCTGTATTTTGCCCACATATATTTAGGATCATTATCTATTTTTGTTGTATTGATCCTTTGACCATTATGTAATAACCTTCTTTGTCTCTTTTGATCTTTGTTGCTTTAAAGTCTATTTTATCAGAGACGAGAATTGCAACTCCTGCTTCTTTTTGCTCTCTGTTTGCTTGGTAAATCTTCCTTCATTCCTTTATTTTGAGCCTTCTTTTATTCTTGCATGTCCAATGGGTTTCCTGGATACAGCACACTGTTGGGTTTTGACTTTTTATTCAATTTTCCAGTCTGTGTCTTTTGATTGGTGCATTTAGCCCATTTACATTTAGGGTTAATATTGTTATGTGTGAATTTGATACTGCCATTTTGATGCTAGCTGGCTGTTTTACCCATTAGTTGATGCAGATTCTTCATTCTATTGGTATCGCATTTGGTATGTTTTTGAAATAGCTGGTACTGATTGTTCCTTTCTATGTGTAGTGCCTCTTTCAGGAGCTCTTGTAAAGCAGGTCTGTTGGTGACAAAATCTCAGAGTACTTGCTTGTTCGCAAACGATTTTATTTTTTCTTCACTTATGAAGCTCAGTTTGGCTAGATATGAAATTCTGGGTTGAAATTTTTTTTTAAGGATGTTGAATATTGACCCCCACTCTCTTCTGGCTTGTAGTGTTTCTGCTGAGAGATCTGCTGTGAGTCTGATGGGCTTCCCTTTGTGGGTGACCCGACCTTTCTCTCTGGCTACACTTAGTATTTTCTCCTTTGTTGCAACCCTGGTGAATCTGACGATTATGTGCCTTGGGGTTGCTCTTCTTATGGAATATCTTTGTGATGTTCTCTGTATTTTCTGGACTTAAATATTGGCCTGCCTTGCTAGGTTTGGGAAATTTTCCTGGATAATATTCTGAAGAGTATTTTCCAGGTGGATTCATTCTCTTCATGACATTCTGGTACACCTGTCAAATGTAGGTTAGGTCTCTTCACATAGTCCCACATTTTTGGATACTTTCTTCATTCCTTTTTGCACTTATTTCTCTAATCTTATTTTCTCATTTTATTTCATTGAGTTGATCTTCGACTTCTGATATTCTTTCTTCATCTTGGTTAATTCAGCTGTTGAAACTTGTGCATGCTTCATGAAATTCTCATGTGTGTTTTTCAGCTTCTTCAATTCATTCAAGTTTCTCTCTAAGTTGTCCATTCTTGTTATCATTTCCTCTTATCTTTTTTCAAGGTTCCTAGTTTGCATTGATTTAGAACATGTTCTTTTAGCTCACTGAAGTTTCTCATTACCCACCTTCTGAAGTCTGATTCCATCATTTCATCACAGTCATTCTCCATCCAGCTTTGTTCCCTTGCTGGTGAGGAGTTTTGGTCCTTTGTATGAGGTGAGGTGTTTAGGTTTCGGGTGTTTTCCTTCTTTTTGCACTGGTTTTTTTCTATCTTTGTGGGTTTATCCACCTGACATCTGAGTAGTTTCTGACTTTTCAATTGGGTCTCTGAATGGACGCCCAGATTGTTGATGATGAAGTACTTCTGTTACTTAGTATTTCTTCTAACAGTCTAGCCCCTCTGTTGTATGACTGCTGAGGTCCACTCCAGGCTCTGCTTGTCTGGGTTATACCTGTAGCAGCTGTGGAACTGTGAGGGATGCTACCAGTTTCTTCTTCTGCTATCTTTGTCCCAGAATAATGCCCATCCAATGTCAGTGTGATCAGTCAATTTTTAGGTGACTGTTTGGATATACAGGTGTCAGTGAACTGCTTGAGGAGGCGGTTTGTATTTTATAGGAGCTCAAGTGCTGAACTGTAAGCTCCGTTGATCATTCAGGGCTGTTAGGAAGGTACGTTTAAGTCTTCTGCAGCAGAACTCATAAAACTCCCCATTTTTTTTCCTCAGATGCTCTTTCTCGGGGAATTAGGACTTTTTTTTTTTGTCTTTATAGTAGAATGATTTATTTATTTATTTATTTATTTTATTTTTTTATTTTTTTTAATTTTTATTGCATTATAGGTTTGGGGGTACATGTGCAGAACGTGCAAGATAGTTACATAGGTACACATATGGCAGTGTGCTTTGCTGCCTTCCTCCCCTTCACCAACACTTGGTAGTCATCCCCAGGTCATTCCCCCCAGCCCCCCCTGCTGTCCCTTCCCCATTCCCCCCAACAGTCCCCAGTGTATAGTAGACCGCCTCTCTGTGTCCATGTGTTCTCATTTTTCTCACCCACTTATGAGTGAGTATATGCGGTATTTCTTTTTCTGTTCTTGTGTCAGATTGCTGAGAATGATGTTCTCCAGATTCATCCATGTCCCTACAAAGGACAAAAACTCATTATTTTTTATTGCTGCATAATATTCCATGGTGTATATCTGCCACATTTTCCCAGTCCAGTCTATCATCGTTGGGCATTTGGGTTGGTTCCAGGTCCTTGTTATTGTAAACAGTGCTGAAATGAACATTCGTGTGCATCTGTCCTTATAGTAGAACGATTTATAGTCCTTTGGATAGATACCCAGTAATGGGATTGCTGGGTCAAATGGAATTTCTATTTCTAGGTCCCTGAGGAATTGCCACAGTGTCTTCCACAATGGTTGAACTAATTTACACTCTCACCAACAGTGTAAGAGTGTTCCTATTTCTCCACATCCTCTCCAGCATCTGCTGTCTGCAGATTTTTTAATGATCGCCATTCTAACTGGTGTGAGATGGTATCTCAATGTGGTTTTGATTTGCATCTCTCTAATGACCAATGATGATGACCACTTTTTCATATGTTTGTTGGCCTCATGTATATCTTCTTTTGTAAAGTTTCTGTTCATATCCTTTGCCCATTTTTGAATGGGCTTGTTTGATTTTTTCCTGTAAATCTGTTTGAGTTCTTTGTAAATTCTGGATATCAGCCCTTTGTCAGATGTGTAAACTGCAAATATTTTTTCCCATTCTGATGGTTGCCGATTCTCTCTAGTGACTGTCTCTTTTGCCATGCAGAAGCTGTGGAGTTTGATTAGGTCCCATTTGTCTCTTTTGGTTTTTGTTGCCAATGCTTTCGGTGTTTTGGTCATGAAGTCCTTGCCTACTCCTATGTCCTGAATGGTTTTGTCCAGATTTCCTTCTAGGGTTTTTGTGGTGTCAGGTCTTACGTTTAAGTCTTTAATCCATCTGGAGTTAATTTTAGTGTAAGGTGTCAGGAAGGAATCCAGTTTCTGCTTTCTGCACATGGCTAGCCAGTTTTCCCAACACAATTTATTAAATAGGGTTTCATTTCCCCATTGCTTGTTTTGGTCTGGTTTATCAAAGATAATACGGTTGTAGATATTTTGTGTTCCCTCCGATGCTTCTGTTCTGTTCCATTGGTCTATATCTCTGTTTTGGTACCAGTACCATGCTGTTTTGATTACTGTAGCCATGTAGTATAGTTTGAAGTCTGGTAGCGTGATGCCTCCGGCTGTGTTCTTTTTGCTTAGAATTGACTTGGCTATGCAGGCTCTGTTTTGGTTCCATATGAAATTCATGGTGGTTTTTTCCAGTTCTGTGAAGAAATTCAATGGTAGTTTGATGGGGATAGCATTGATTTTGTAAATTACTTTGGGCAGTATAGCCATTTTGACGATATTGATTCTTCCTAACCACGAGCATGGAATGTTTCTCCATCTGCTTGTGTCCTCTCTTATTTCGTTGAGCAGTTCTTTGTAGTTTTCCTTAAAGAGGTCCCTTACATTCCTAGTGAGTTGTATTCCTAACTATTTTATTTTCTTTGTGGCAATTATGAATGGCCGTTCATTCTTGATTTGGTTCTCTTTAAGTCTGTTATTGGTGTATAGGAATGCTTGTGATTTTTGAACATTGATTTTATATCCTGAGACTTTGCTGAAGTTGCTTCTCAGTTGCAGGACCTTTTGGGCTGAGGTGATGGGGTCTTCTAGGTATACTATCATGTCGTCTGCATATAGAGACAATTTGGCTTCCACCTTTCCTATTTGAATACCCTTTATTTCTTTTTCTTGCCTGATTGCTCTGGCTAGAACTTCCAGTACTATGTTGAATAGAAGTGGTGAGAGAGGGCATCCTTGTCTAGTGCTGGATTTCAAAGGGAATGCTTCCAGTTTTTGCCCATTAAGTATGATATTGGCTATTGGTTTGTCGTAAATATCTTTTATTACTTTGAGATATGTTCCATCAATACCAAGTTTATTGAGGCTTTTTAGCATAAAGGGCTGTTAAATTTTGTCAAATGCCTTCTCTGCGTCAATTGAGATAATCATGTGGTTTTTGTTTTTGCTTCTGTTTATGTGGTGAATTACATTTATAGACTTGCGTATGTTGAACCAGCCTTGCATCGCCGGGATAAATCTTAATTGATCATGAGGGATAAGTTTTTTATTGTGCTGTTACAATCGTTATGCCTGTATTTTATTGAAGATTTTTGCATCTATGTTCATCATGGATATTGGCCTGAAGTTTTCTTTTCTTGTTGAGTCTCTGCCAGGTTTTGGTATCAGGATGATGTTGGTCTCATATACTGATTTGGGAAGGGTTCCCTCTTTTTGGATTATTTGGAATAGTTTCAGAAGGAATGGTACCAGATCCTCTTTGTGTGTCTGGTAGAATTCAGCTGTGAACCCATCTGGACCTGGGCTTTTTTTGTGTGGTAGGCTCTTAATTGCTGCCTCAACTTCAGACCTTGTTATGGGTGTATTCATAGTTTCGGCTTCCTCCTGGTTTAGGCTTTGGAGGACACAGGCGTCCAGGAATTTATCCATTTCTTCCTGATTTACTAGTTTATGTGCATAGAGTTTTTTGTAGTATTCTCTGATGATGGTTTGAATTTCTGTGGAATCTGTGGTGATTTCCCCTTTATGGTTTTTTATTGCATCTATTTGGTTGTTCTCTCTTTTCTTTTTTATCAGTCTGGCTAGTGGTCTGTCTATTTTGTTGATCTTTTCGAAAAACCAGCTCTTAGATTTATTGATTTTTTGAAGGGTTTTTCTTGTCTCTATCTCTTTCAATTCTGCTCTGATCTTAGTTATTTCTTGTCTTCGGCTAGGTTTTGAGCTTTTTTGATCCTGCTCCTCTAGCTCTTTTAATTTTGATGATAGGGTGTCAATTTTGGATCTCTCCACTCTTCTCATGTGGGCACTTATTGCTATATATTTTCCTCTACAGACTGCTTTAAATGCGTCCCAGAGATTCTGGTACGTTGTGTCTTCATTCTCTTTAGTTTCAAAGAACTTCTTTATTTCTGCCTTCATTTCATTGTTTATCCAATCAACATTCAAGAGCCAGTTGTTCAGTTTCCAGGAAGCTGTGCGGTTCTGAGTTATTTTCTGATTTCTGAGTTCCACCTTGATTGCACTATGGTCTGAGAGACTGCTTGTTATGATTTCAGTTGTTTTGCATTTGCTGAGGAGTGCTTTACTTCCAATTATGTGGTCAATTTTGGAGTAGGTGTGATGTGGTGCTGAGAAGAATGTATATTCTGTGGATTTGGGGTGGAGAGTTCTGTAAATGTCTATCAGGTTTGCTTGTTCCAGGTCTGAGTTCAAGTCCTGGATATCCTTGTTAATTTTCTGTCTGGTTGATCTGTCTGCTATTGACAGTGGAATGTTAAAGTATCCCACTATTATTGTGTTGGAGTCTAAGTCTCTTTGTAAATCATTAAGAACTTGCCTTATGTATCTGTGTGCTCCTACATTGGGTCCATATATATTTAGAATCGTTATCTCTTCTTGTTGTATTGATCCTTTTATCATTATGTAATGACCTTCTTTGTCCCTTTTGATCTTTGTTGCTTTAAAGTATATTTTATCAGAGATGAGTATTGCAACTTCTGCTTTTTTTTTTGCTCTCCATTTGCTAGGTAAATCTTCCTCCATCCTTTTATTTTGAGCCTTTGTGTATCTTTGCATGTGAGGTGGGTTTCCTGGATACAGCGCACCGATTGGTTTTGTTTTTTTATCCAATTTGCCATTCGGTGTCTTTTGATTGGTGCATTTAGCCCATTTACATTCAGGGTTAATATTGTTATGTGTGAATTTGATACTGCCATTTTGATGCTATCTGGCTGTTTTGCCCATTGGTTCATTTACATTCTTCATTTTGTTGATAGTCTTTAGCATTTGGTATGCTTTTAGGATGGCTGGAACTGGTTGTTTCTTTCTACGTGTAGTGCCTCTTTCAGGAGCTCTTGTAAAGCAGGCCTAGTGGTGACAAAATCTCTGAGTACTTTCTTGTTCGTGAAGGATTTTATTTTTGCTTCACTTATGAAGCTCAGTTTGGCTGGATATGAAATTCTGAGTTGAAAGTTGTTTTCTTTAAGGATGTTGAATATTGGCTCCCACTCTCTTCTGGCTTGTAGAGTCTCTGCCGAGAGATCTGCTGTGAGTCTGATGGGCTTCCCTTTGTGGGTGACCTGACCTTTCTCTCTGGCTGCCCTTAGTATTTTCTTCTTCGTTTCAACCCTGGTGAATCTGACGATTATGTGCCTTGGGGTTGCTCTTCTTGCAGAGTATCCTTGTGGTGTTCTCTGTATTTCCTGGAGTTGAGTATTGACCTGTCTTGCTAGGTTGGGGAAATTTTCCTGGATAATATCCTGAAGAGTGTTTTCCAGCTTGGATTCATTCTCTTCGTCACATTCTGGTACACCTATCAAACGTAGGTTGGGTCTCTTCACACAGTCCCACATTTCTTGGAGATTTTGTTCATTCCTTTTTGTGCTTTTTTCTTTAATCTTGGTTTCTCGTTTTATTTCACTGAGTTGATCTTCAACTTCTGATATTCTTTCTTCAGCTTGGTCAATTCGGCTGTTGAAACTTGTGCATGCTTCGCGAAGTTCTCGTGTTGTGTTTTTCAGCTCCTTCAATTCATTCATATTCCTCTCTAAGTTGTCCTTTCTCGTTATCAATTCCTCAAATCTTTTTTCAAATCTTTTTTCAAGGTTCTTAGTTTCTTTTCACTGGTTTAGAACATGTTCCTTTAGCTCCCTGAAGTTTCTCATTATCCACTTTCTGACGTCTGATTCCGTCATTTTGTCACATTCATTCTCCGTCCAGCTTTGTTCCCTTGCTGGTGAGGAGTTTTGGTCCTTTTTTGGAGGTGAGGTGTTTTGGTTTTGGGTGTTTTCCTCCTTTTTGCGCTGGTTTCTTCCCATCTTTATGGATTTATCCGCTTGTCGTCTTAGTAGTTGCTGATTTTTCAATTGGGTCTCTGTGTGGACGCTGAGATTGTTGATGATGAAGTATTTCTGTTACTTAGTTTTCCCTCTAATGGCCTATCTCCTCTGCTGTATGAGTGCTGCGGTCCACTCCAGGCCCTGCTTGTCTGGGTTATACCTGCAGCAGCTGCGGAACAGTGAGGGATGATAGCAGTTTCTTCTTCTGCTGTCCTTGTTCCAGAATGATGCCAGCCAAATGTCAGTCTGAGTAGTCCTTTTCTGGGGTGAATCCTTGAATATACAGGGGTCAGGGAGCTGCTTGCGGAGACAGTCTGTGCTTTATAGGAGCTCCAGTGCTGAGCTGTGAGCTCCGTTTTTCATTCAGTGTTGTTGGGAGGTTGTTTATGTCTGCTGCAATAGAACTCATAAAACACCACCCTTTTTTTTTCACCCTTAGATGCTCTGTCTCCGGGAGTTGGGGCTTTCTTTATGAGTATCTGTTGCACTGTCCTACTCTACTAGGTGGCAGTCTATTCACTATTTCCCTTCCGGGACTCTGACCTGCTAGCGTGGGTCCGCCCTGTTGCTGCCTGTCAGAGTCTCTCTGTTATGGCAGGTTGCCTCGGCAACGGCAGGCTGCATCAGACCTGGGCGGTACTTCAGTGGGGGTGCACTGCATCAGAGATGGTGGACGCCCCTCCCTCACCAGGCTGCACCGTTCTAGATGCCGGCAGCAAAACTCTCAGTCCCAAGCACCTCCAGTCGCCGCCCTGCTTGTCCCCGTGAGCGTGGGACCCGCCGAGCCTGATCACCCAGCTCCCTGCCTCAGAGTCCGTCCTCTCTCTCTCTCTCTTCCTCTCCCCAAGCTGAAAGGTCGACTCTCTCACTGGCTCCCCAGTAGCCTGCCGATAGGGCACTGGGATCCGTGCGATCTCCCGTGTTGCTGCCCACTACCCCGGCTCAGATCACACTTCCCAGGAAAATCCTGGTCTGGCTCATTGTCCAAGTCCCGTTCAATCAGATGGACATGCCAATCTGCCCTTCCAAATCTCAGATTTCCGGTTTAACAGGGCACCCAGACCAGTGAGTTCCACGCCGGGTCCTGCTGCGGTGCTGGCTGAAGAGGTGGTGGGAGCCAGCTGCGTTAGCCGGCTGCACTAGGTTCCAGTGTCTCTCCCACACCTGGGACATTCAACACTCTGTGGGCATAAAAGGTCCATTCGAGAATGTGGCTAGGACTCACCCTCTGCGCCTTTACCGAGAGCTGCAATCCTGAGTTGCCTCTAAGATGCCATCTTGCCTTTTAAAACCAGGGCTTTTTTTATGAGTATCTGTTGCACTGCCTGCCCAGCTAGGAGGCAGTCTAGTCACTATTTGCCTGCTGAGGCTCTGCCCTGCTTTCTTGAGCTCTGCCCTGCTGCCATGAGCTCCACCCTGCTGTCATGGTCTCTGCCCTGTTGGTGGAGTCTCTTTGTTATGGCAGGTTGCCTCAGCAATGGCGGGCTGTGTCCGCAATGGGAGTGTACCTCAGTAGGGGCAGAATGCCTTGGTAATGGTGGATGCCCCTCCCCCACCAAGCTGCACCATCCTGGGTTCAGCTGTACCTGCAGTGAAACTCTGAATCCCGAGTGTTTTGAATCACCATTTTGTTTGTTCCTGTGGGGGTGGGACCCTCCGAGCCTGATCACCTGGCTCCCTGCCTCAGAGACCCTTTATTTTTTTGAAATAAAGTTGAACGGTTGACTCTCTCCCAGGTGTTTCAGTCACCTGCTGATAGGACACTGGGATCTGTGTGATTTCCCATGCAGCAACCCACTGCATCAGCTCAAACATTGCTTTCTGGGAATCTCCTGGTCTGGCTCACTGTCCAAGTCCCATTTCATCAGATGGATATGCTAATCTGCTCTCCCAAATCTCAGATTGCCAGTTTAACAGGGCACGCAGACCAGTGCTTTTTGTGTGGAGTGCCACCACGCAATGGCGCCGGCTGAAATAGCCACGCCTGCTGAAGCAGCTGCACTGGCGTCCCATGTCTCTCCTACACCTGGGAATTTCCCTGTTCTGTGGGCAACAAAGATCCGTCTGGAAATGTGAGTTGCACTCATTCTCTGCATCTTCACTGAGAGCTGAAATCCTGAGTTGCTCCTACCGCACCATCTTCTTTTTCCTCTGATACCATTTTTTTTAACAACCAATGAGAAGAAAAATCCATCATCTGTCTCTAAACATCCATGCAAAACTTTTTAATATCAGCTACTTTTCAGGAAATACTTTTATGACAGCATTCATATAGTCTTCACCTCCAGATTCCTGAGTAAATTATTTAACACTTAATGTGTCACTTATGAAAAAAGAACTCTAAGTATTAATAATAATTGTATTCTAATTTGGAAACTTAAGCAAACCTGGTCATATTGGCTACATTTCATCCTCTCCTAACCATACTCCATATGTAGTTTCTATTAGTTGATTCGTTTTTGATTGATATATTGGTTTTGTATTGCTGTTTAATAAATTCTACCAAACTTGGCACCTTTACACAACATTTATTATGTCACAGTCTCTCTAGGTCAGGAATCTGGGTGTAACTTAGCTGGATGCTGTAACTCAAGGTTTCTCACAAATCTTCAAGGTGCTGGAGAGGACTGAAGTCATCTCACTTGGAAACTGGTAGGTCTGTGGTAGCTGAAGAGATCGATCTTTTGTCACAAAAGGGCTATTCACAACATGGCAGCTTGTCTCTTTCATAATTAGGGCTTCTAGAATGTTATCAGTTGAATTATGTACCTCCAAAATATGTAATGACATTCCAACCCTCAGTACCTCAAAATACGATCATATAAAGGAATTGCACTTTTGCAGATATAGTTAGTTAAGATGAGGCTATAGTGGCGTGAGATAAATCCTTAATTCAACATTACTCTCCTCCTATAAGAGGAGAGAATCTTGGACACTAACACAGAGGGAAGAATGACATGTGATGGTGAAGGCAGAGATTGGAGTTAGGCAGATACAAACCAACAAGTGCTATGGATGGTTGGTGACACCAGAAGCAATAGAAAGGCATCAAATTTTCTTCTAGAGGCTACAAGAAAGCATGACTTATGCCCACACTTTTATTTCCAACTTCTAGCCTCCAAAACTGTGAAAGAACTGTTGTTGTTTTTTTTTAGGCCACTCGGTTTAAGGTAATTTTTTATGGCAGCCATGGGAACTGAGAGAGAGAGAGGAAGAAAGAGGTGGGGAGAGAGAGAGAGAGATTCTTTTAATATAATTGCAGAAATGATACCTGTCATTTTTGCCCACAGTCAAGGAGAAATTACACAATGGTATAATTACCAGGAGACTGGGACCATTCTAGACTATCTTAGAGGGTGCATATCTGTATCTTCCATTAAATTTTTGAGTTTAGGTATCAAGTTTATTCAACTATACATACAGCATATCCTAAAACCATGGATGGGGCATGTACTATATACTCGATGATGTTTTGATGTTTGCTAACTAATCATAATTGAATTTGCAAAATTGAATATTTAACTACTTTTACAACCAATATATTCTTCCCTTTATCAGTAAGGACACACCAAATTATGCTGAAACTCTGGTTTCTTAGAGCTAAGAGTCATACTAAATTTAGACTTTTTTCACACTCTAGGTGTCATAAAAATATTTCATCAACACAAAGTGCTAAAACCTTTTCACAGATCTTAATACCACTTCAGATATTCTCAGGCAATGCAAAGAAGGTGTTTTCTTACTTGAGATGTTTATCTCATGAACAAGTAAGCAATAGAAGCATTTTAGTGGTTAAAGGCAATGTATAATAACCCTCAAATTCCAAAATTTTTTCCCCATGCTTCATATCTATTGATAGTTAACTAGACCAGGGCCTGGCATGGTTGGTCAGGTCTATAATCCCAGCCCGTTGGGAGGTTAAGGTGGGCAGATAACTTGAGGCCAGGAGTTGAAACCAGCCTGGCCAACATAGTAAAAACTTGTCTCTATTAAAAATACCAAAATGAGCCCAGTGTGAGGTGTATGCCTGAATCTCAGCTACTCAGGAGGCTGAAGCAGGTGAATCACTTGACCCTGGGAGGTGGAGGTTACAATGAGCCAAAATAATGCCACTGTACTCCAGCCTGAGTGACAGAAGGAGACTCGGTCTCAAAAAAAAAAAAAAAAGAACAGTGGCTTAAGCTTGTCATCCCAGCACTTTAAGAGGCCAAGGCAGGAAAACTGCCTGAGCCCAGGAGTTCAAACCCAGTCTGGACAACATATTGAGACCCCATTTCTATTTAAAAAATTCAAAAAAAATTAGCCAGATGCCATGGCATGTACCTATAGTACTTAATCTGGAGTGGGATAATTGCTTGAGCCTAGGATTTTAAGGCTTCAGTGAGCTGAGAACATACCACTGCACTCAAGCCTGAGTGACAGAGTGAGACCCTTCCTAATTTTTTTTTTAAGAAAGTTAACTGAAGGCTCTGCTTTATATCTACCTCACTGCAGGACCCAGGGCACACAGAAGATACCATTGGAAATGTTGTCTGCTATGGCAGGTGGAGGAGAATGTGCAAACCACATTTTAGTTCTTAAAACTTCCAAAAGTAACACATACAGACATTTAATTGACTGAAACTAGTCATGGGGTTATACCTAAATTTAAGAAGATAGGAAAGTGTAATTCTATCATGCTCTTGAAAAGTGAAAAACCAAAATGTGTTTTTGAACAACACTAATTCTACTAACACTCTCACAAAGCATTCCAGAATCTGGAGGAACATGCTACATTACTATTTCAGAATGTATGCTCAATGAGTAGCATTTTAACTATATAAATAATACAATCTTTGTGGTATTTAAGAAACAAATAAGGTGAAGTGCATTTTTTTTCACATTGTTTGTCTTTGGGTCTAAGGTCTGATGATTTTTAAGTTTCTTAACATCTTGTCAACTACTTTCCAAAATTTTGTGTCAATTTAATCTCATGCCAATTATGAATATAGCATCAATTATTTTTTCCATTATTTTATTGTGATTTAAAACACAACATAAGGTTATCTCATTCATATATTTTTAAGTACAATACATTATTGTTGACTGTAGGTTCCATGTATAGTGGATCTCTAGAGCTTATCCATCTTACTTGACTGCAGCTTTATGCATATTGGCTAGTAACTCATTTTCCTTCTCTACATTCCCTGGCAACCACCCTTACATGCTTTAATTCTATGAATTTGACTATTTTAGACACGTCATGTAGGTGAAATAATGCAACATTTGTCTTTCCCTGTCTGGCTTATTTCATTTAGCATAATATCCTACAGGTTCATCTATGTTGTTCCATATTTCAGAATCTCCTGTTTGAAATAATTGTCACAGTTTATATCTACTCATATTATGTATCTATTTACTTTTAAATAATTATTTTAATGGTATTATCTTTTAACTTTTTGGGTTCTTTTTTTTTTTTTTTGAGACAGGATCTTGCTATGTTGCCCAGACTATTCCCTAACTCCTGGACTCAAGGGATCCTACTACCTTAGCCTCCCAAGTAGCTGGGAATACAGGTGTGTGCAGCTATGTCTGGCTGTTTTGCTTTTACCTTTATGCCATAACTAAAAAGGATTTGCCCATCATCATTACAGTAATGCAGTATTTTATATATATACCTTTACCAATGAGTTTCTTGCTTTCCTATGATGTTGTGTTACTCTTGTTTGGTAGTGATAATCTTTATGTCACCTGTAAACAGTTTTGTTGGGTACAGTGTTCTTCATTGGCAGTTTTCTTTCTGCACTTTTGATTTATGACCCCACTTTTTTCTGCCCTCAATGTTTGTGCTGAAAAATGTACTAATAGTCTTATGAAGTTTCCCTTACATTGACAAATCACTTTTTTGCTTGCTTCTTTCAAAATTCTCCTTTTGTCTTTGATTTTTGACAATTTTATTATAATGTGTCTTGGTATGAATTTTGCAAAGCAGTCATTTTTGGTTTGGTGTTTATTTGTTTTCAGGCTTTTTGGATCTGGATGTCCACTTCCTTTCCCAGATTTGAGAAGTTTTCAGTCATCATTTCTGTGAATAAATTTTCTGGTCTTTTCTTTCTCTCTTCTTCTAGGCCTCTGCTAATGTTTATATTATTCTGTTTTACATGATCCATAATTCCCTTAAGCTTTCTTCACTCCTTTTCACTCTTGTTTTCTTTTTGTACCTCTGACTGAATTATTTCCAGTGACCATTCTTAAAGTTCACTTGTCATTTCTTTTACTGGATCTAGTCTGCTCTTGAACTCCTCTACTAAATTTTTCAATTCAGTTATTGTGTTCTTCATGTTCGTGATTTCTGTTTGGTAGTTTTAAAAATATTTTCCAAATCTTTCCTGAAAATCTTACTTTACTAATGCATTGTTCTCTTGACCTTGGTGAGCATCTTTGACTTTTAGTTTGAATTTTCTGTCAGGTGAATCATATAACTCTGTTTCATTAGGGTTCATCTCTAAAAATGTATCTGCTTTTCTTTTTTGAAACATCTTTCCCTACATTTTTTTCTTGATTCTCTGTATTGATGTCTGTACTTTAGAAAAAGTAGGCACCTCTTCTAGTCTTCACAAACTGACTTTGTATAGTAGAAGACCCCACAAATTAGTCCAGCCACATATTTTGGGGTCTTTGCCAACTCTTCCCTCCCCAAGAAGGCCACTGTGATTATTGCCATCTCCCTCTTTGCTGATGTAGGGTTTAGGAAGAGCTATGGTGTCTACCAGGCCAAGCTACCACCTTCATTTTCTCCCTGGTTACTAATATATGCAGGACTCAGTAGAGTTCTAAGACTGATGAGTCAGATGTTAATATTTGGGCAGCCCTGGAGAAGCCATGGTACTGGATACATTGATTAAGTCCTTCCATTTCCAAAGAGAAGCTGAGGGAAACTTTTCATCTGCTTGCTGTATGCTGAGCAGAGGAAAGTATCCATGGAATTTATCAGCCTAAGCCACCACCTTTATTCATCTGAAGGTGGCTAGACTGTGCTGGAAACTTCAGAGTTCCAAGTATGGCAAGACAGAAGCCAGTCCTCTGGGGAACCCCCTCAGAAAAGTTGGAGTACTGGATGCACAAATCAATACCTTCTCTCCCCTGGGTGAAGCTGAGAGCTAGAGAGTTTCTTCCTAATTATGTGTCACTGAGAAGTTTTTGGCCAGAAGCTATTCCGAATTTTTCTAATAGCTTTGGTGAGTGTAGTTTTTCATTCTCTCGTGGTGTAGTAACCTTTCAATTTGCTACTGATTTCTCAAAAAGGAAACTTCTTCATGAATTGTTGCTTAATTATTATGTTTGTTGGAAGAAGGAGGGTCCAGGGCTTCTTACTCCACCATGTGGCTGTTGTATTCCTCCATCACAGTGCCATTCTTACCTATCTGTATCACTCCCAAATATTATATTTTTATTTATCCAATATTTGCTAATTAACTAGATGAAAATAGCATTTATTTATTTTTACATTTTATCCTATACAATTATGTAGTCATTTTTTTGTTTCAGATCAAATGTATATGTACTTTTGGTTTAAGTGTACTAAGCCAGTTCAGAGCAAAAGAGTGATCACAGTTTTTGAGTTAGAACTACATAGGTGTGCTTGAATTTGTTGTGGGCTTATAAAATGATACTCCAGACATTGGCACTCTGGCATGCTGAGTACTTTGAAATGGAAAACATTGGAAGTGCCTCAGAAGCAGTTTCTCCTTAACCTTCTTCTATCCACCTGTCTCTGACTCCCATTTATCCCTAGGCATGCCATAGAAACTAGAATTCCTCTTTCTACAGGCTAATTATAGAAACTAGAAATATTACTCTAAGTTTACTCTATTTTTTCATGTAATCTGGCCATAAAGAAATTCTCTGACCTACTTCTCTGATAGTAGATCATAAGAGCCTCATCCTAGAATGGGTCTTGCACGCTACTCAGGAGGAAGGACTGCTGCACACAGAGGCCAAGAATGGAACAAACAGGTCCTGCTGGGTACGACACCCCCCCAGTCTGTTCCTTTCAATTACACTCTTTGGTCCAATCACAGTCCTACTGTATGGCTTTACTCCACCATACATTCCAATGGAATGGTTTTCCATTCTCCATACAGTATAAGCATAAAAATGGACAGTTTTCCTTGAGTCTTTGGGTTTTTAATTCTAAAATTTCCATGTCATACAAAACTTTAAGTAAATTTGTTATGCTTTTCTCTTGTTAACCTGTCTTTTGTTATAAGAATGTAGCTATAACCCATATGATAGATGACAAAATGTATCACATCTTTCTGCACCTAAAAATTGTACCTGTCACTTAGCAGTTGCATCACATTGGGTCCTCCAACTGTCAGTTTCCATGGACTCTAGAATCAGGTGGCATGGATTTAGGTATGAGCTTTTGCATTTACACATTCTGTTACCTTGGACAAGATATTTAAACTCTTTAAACTTTTTCTTAATCAGAATACTCCAGAGATAGTAGTGCTCTGGGGAAACTTACTGAGACAATATATGTATCAGGCTTAACAGAGCTTCTGATTGCACCACCACACTCCAGCCCAGGCAACAGAACAAGACCTTATCTCTCCTGACACCCCACCTCCCTCAAAAAGAAAGAAAGAGCTTGGGCTCATGGTAGGGTAATCCCTGAAAGGCTCAATATGTGTTGACTGCACTATCTTGGACAGTGACTATAAATTGAAAATAAATTATTATATGTACAAAGTATATGTGGCACACTTCAGTCATTCAAAAAGCATTATTTAAGTAACTTGTAAAGTGGTGTGGAAAGTCATTATTCCAAATGTCAGATTTTTGACCTAGAAGGGTTTTTCAGTTTTGCACAGGAAGCACTAAAGTTCATACAGGGCATAATGTCTGGTCTGAATTGTGGACAGCTTGATTTCTGTCTGTGTGATATAGAAGAAGGTGGTATAATAGATATGTTATTCTGGCCACTAAAACTTCTACATTCTCCTGTAACCTGTTACCTGGAGACAGCATCTACTGAACACTTCCATGAACCTCTAATTTCTTCCACTTGCTTTAGAAGTGAATTTTCCTTTATCCACCTCCTAGCTACACCAGAGGCAGAGGCAGAAGGGTAGTACCCAGAACAGCTAACCATCTCTCCTTTCCTCACTCACCCTCCTAAAAGATCTTTCCAACCCAAGAAAGTTCCTTCTCATGGTTCAGTCACCTTCAACACCACTTAATTGCTCATTAAGAAGAAAATTTCCTTGTATTTTAAAACAGACTGAATCGAATTTATTTTATTTTATTTTATTTTATTTTATTTTATTTTATTTTATTTTATTTTATTTTATTTGGAGATAGAGTTGTCTTGCTCTGTCACCCAGGCTGGAGTGCAGTGGCACAATCTTGGCTCACTGCAACCTCTGCATCCCAGGTTGAAGCAATTCCCATGTATCAGTCTCCCAAGAAGCTGGGATTACAGGTGCCCACTTCCACACCTGGCTAATTTTTGTATTTTAGTAGAGGCAGATTTTCAGCATGTTGGCCAGGTTGGTCTTGAACTCCTGACCTCAGGTAATCTGCCGGCCTCAGCCTCCCACAGTGCTGGGATTACAGGAGTGAGGCATCATGCTAGGCCTGAGTAGAGATTCTTAAATCTGTCCCAGGCCAGTGGTCTCAGACCTTTTTCAGGCCTGATTATTGCACAGTCACAAGCTCCAGGGCATTGGGGAGGGTGATGGGACCCAAAAACATAGATAACCTGCTCCTGGGGCCAGGTTACCCCTTTGTGCTGTGCTGTACCCTCTTCCTCACCCTATGCAAACATCTGCTGAGCCTCTTACTCCCTCCTGTGCTGAGAGCTGACTTTTCTAAGGACTGTAGGACTTTTCCATTTTACCACTCTAGCAGCGAGTATTTCTGTCTGTATGCCAGGACTGGAAATTTCTGGAAGGCCCTTTAACTGTCCAATGGGTTCTTCTTGCCCACTGACCAGATAGAGCTGATTTATCAAGACAGGAAAATTGCAGTAAAGAAGGTTTTACATATGTAAACCTGGATAAACAGGAGACCATAGTTTTATTAACACTCAAATCAGCCTCCTCCTAAATTTGAAGGCTAGAGTTTTCCAAACATAGTTTTGAGAGGTGCGGGTGGTTAGGAAATGGGTGTGGCTCATTGGTGGGAGATGCAATCCTGGGGTGTGGAAAATAGTCCTGGTGAGCACTAAGTTAGCTTATGGGTGGGGCCCAGGACCACTTTGGGGGTATGGTTGGAGCCATCAGTCATCAGAAATACAAAATCCTGAAAAGACATTTCAAAAGGCCAATCTTAGGTTCTACAACAGTGATGTTATCTACAGGAGTAACTGGGGAATTTGCAAATCTTGTGACCTCTGGAATAAGGGATGGTAATCATTTATGTTTACACTTTGACAGAATTCAGCTTCCTCTCATTCTCCTAGCCAGGTGGTCTTTCATTAACTTTACATGTGCCGTGTAGTTTTGGAGAAGGGCTATCATTTAAACTATAAACTAAATTTCTCCCAAAGTTAGCTTGCATTCATACCCAGAAATGACCAAGGGCTGTTGGAGGTTAAAGGAAAGATGGAGTTGGTTAGGTCAGATGTCTTTTAGAGTCATAATTTTCTTAAAACCATCTTTACAAAATTATAACTGAGATAGTGGAAGAGATATGACCTAACCAGCTCTATCTTGCTTCTAACCTCCAAGCTTTCCTTATTCATTCCTGGGTGTAGGCTGAATTAACTCTAGGAGAAACTTAGTTTATAGTTTAAAACAAAGATGATTACAGCCCTTTCCCAAAACAAACCTCCTTCATTCCTGGGGACTAAACTGCCTTTGGAGAACCAGCAAATCAGCCACAAGATTAGAAATTATGGTTTAGGAGTCATGCAGCTGGAGGCTACAAAAATCTGATCCTCCCCAAGTTGCTCCTGGGAGAAAATCACTATGGTAAAACCTAAGAACAGTGCTTGAGATATTTTGCAGACCCGGTACTTGAAGGATCAGCTGAAACCACCCAGATAAATAAAGTGGTTCATCTGATATTGTGTCCCCCATCCAGGAACTGATTCAGTGCAAGAAGACAGCTTCAACTCCCTGTGATTTTATTTTTGACTCAAATGATCAGCACTCATGACTTACTGGGAAGCAGTGTCACTGTCTTGTGTAAATACCTGAGATTTGCTGTCTCATGGCCACTAAAAACTAGGGCACAGATACACCAGAATGAGGTTAAAATAAGTTTAACAGGCAAAAGAAAGAGTAGAGCTGTATCTGCTGCAGAGAGAGGGGGTCCTGAAGAAATGGGTTGCCGCTTCAGCAGTGAAATGTGGAAGGTTTTATAGATGATCTTGAGGAGGTAGCATCTGATTCATGTAGAGCAGGAAAGATTGGTCAGACCAGCTGTGTCATTTACATAGTTGGAGAAAAACTAGTTAGGACTAGGTGTGCCATTTGCATAGTGTGTGAAGAAGCTGGTTACCTCCTCCCTAATCTTTTATTATGCAGACGGTTCTCTACCAGGCCTGTGCCATGTTGCCAGTTCCTTTACTGTACTTTGGTGTGTTATTGAGAACACTGATCTGATAATCATCTGGGATTTGCTGAGGCACTTATGAATCTTCCTTATAAACCTGTAGATCTCAAGCATCCAGCTTGCATGTCACCAGAGAGGTTTATTCCTTTGACAGCATCAAATCCTCAATTAATGATTCTTGCTTTCATTCCTCTAGTATTTGCCATGGGAACTCCTTTTATTCTTTAATTTTAAATTCAGTAATTTTCTTCTTCATTGACAGAGTTTCTCCCCTCCCAAAACTGTTCTTTTTTTCTTTCTTTCTTTTTTTTTTTTTTTTTTTGAGACCAAGTCTTGTTCTGTTGCCCAGGCTGGAGTGCAGTGGTGCAATCTCAGCTCACTGCAACCTCCGCCTCCTGGGTTCAAGCGATTCTTCCATCTCAGCCTCCCGAGCAGCTGGGACCACAGGTGCGTGCCACCACACCCGGCTAATTTTTTTTTTTTGTATTTTTAGTAGAGACGAGGTTTCACCATGTTGGCCAGGATGGTTTTGATCTCTTGAGCTCGTGATCTGCCTGCCTCAGCCTCCCAAAGCACTGGGATTACAGGTGTGAGCCACCATGCCCAGCCCACAAAACTGTTCTTTAAGTCATAAATGTAGCCAGTCATAAATAAATAAATGTTAACCTTTGGGTTGGAACTTTGTCTCTTGCAGTTTAAGGTAATGGCTATTGTAGCCCATCTGAGTTTTCTTCACTCTTATACTCATAATTCTGGAGTTTCTTCAGATTGTGGTGTATTTTATTGTGCTCCTACGTAGGATGAAGAATTAACTATTAAAATTACATTTTCAACATACAAAAAAAAGAAAGAAAAGAAAATAAGACAGAGCCTCTATTTGAGCTAGCCCTTTTCTATTGTCATAGCTGTCAGCATTCATTGGTGCAAGCTTCCAGCTTGCTTAGCTATGTCTGCAGTTCAATTTCTCAGGCTGCTCCTTGTTAGAAAAAAAGTGATTTTGGGGGCTGCTTTTTGTTAAAATGGAAAATTCTGCCTATGACTCTGTTGTCCTTACTATCTGCCTAAATAATTTATTTCTATCACCTGTATCACTGTCTTCCTCCCACCCACCAAGTTTTCCTAAAAAACTGCTTCCTGAATGCTCTGAGAGACTGATTTAAGTTTTGACTAAAACTCTGGACTCCCACACAGCTGGCTCTGCATGAATTTCTTTTCCTCTATCGCAACTTACCTGTCTTGATAGCTTGGCTCTGTCTAGGCATTAGGCAAGGTGAATCTGTTGAGTAGAGTTATGTTCTCACTGCTACAATTTTTGCAACGGTGATTTCAGTCATACCACCATCAGTGTAGGCCTCACCTGGGAGATTGTTAGAAATACAGAATCCCCGACCTAGTGAATATGAATTTGCAGTTTAAAAAGATCTCCAGGTAATTTGTAGGTGCATTAAAGTTTTAGAACTACGGCTGTAGGTGACACAAATTGTTGATAAATTATTTTCTGATTTTCATTCTGAGATTCCCTGGGCTGCCCAAATTCATGTGTGGATAAGGAATGAGGAAAATAATGAATATTGGTGTTTCTCTTCACGCGTCTGAATTTGATGTTTGTTTGTACATTTCAATGTATTTATATATTTTTATAAATTGAGCAGTTATTCCTAGAGTGAAACTTTTGTATTCACCTAGAAAATCCAACTGAGTTAATTTACCAACAGTTCCCAGAAGAGGGCGCTGCAATGCCTTTTTTTTTTTTTTTTTTTTTTTTTTGTCTGTTCACTTGTGTACTGAAGTCAGAAAGTAATTGGTAAAATGTTTAAATTCACATTATTTAATTGGATGTACCAATACTTGTATTTGCTAGGTATATATTCTTTACTTTATAGATGAGTAAAGAGGAAGACTGAACTGTTTCCCAACTCCCAAATTCGGGCTTCTTTCACAGTCTGTGGTACTGCTGCAGGCTGTTAGAATACCAGAAATACCAGGACATATGGAGAAGAACTGAAGCAAAATGCTGTCTACTAAACAATTTTGCCTAAGGCTGTGCTTAATTCTTAAAAAGTTAGTTCTGCTCTTAGTCAAGTGGTCTGGCTAAATTCAAGTAGATTAAGCCAATATTTATTGTGTTGCTTTGCTAAGAGCCTTTAAGCTGCTTTCAACACAATGTTATCCACATTGCTTAGACTTTGAAAACTTAAAATATTCTGTTGTGTGCTTGCAAGAATTTTAAGGGTGGGTTAATGTCAAGGTAACTCTGAACAAGGTTTTATACATGTGTAGGATGAACAAGACTGACTTGATGTTCCCCTCAACTTGACTAAACTTTAGACAGATTTCTTCCTGACTACAGATCCTTTACTTTAGAAATCTCCCCACTATAAATTCTTTCTCATTTCATATTTAAATCTTTCTCTAGCCTTTTATCAGTTTTACGGCCCAGAAATATCTTTCTCAAAAAACTGGGAGCCATTTTTTTGAAAAATAATAATCAAGATAAATAGTTCCCTCATCTCCCCATCTCTGTGGGAGGGTAGAACTCTTACTTCCATATGTGCCAGTTAGCAAATACAAATGGCCTCATCATGTTGACCCACCTTCCCCACTAACAGTCTCCAGGACTTTTTCACTAGCATACACCAGGCTTTACAAACTCTCCTGCCTTTTGTTCAACAGAGTTGAATACAGTCTCCCTTCCCTATGAAACAGGCTTGACCTTATTGCAACAATTTTGAATAAAGTCATCCTTGACTATTTAACTTGGTTCAATGCAAATCTTCTTTGAGAATAACTTGGTTCAATGCAAATCTTCTTTGAGAATAACCTACAGAGATGCAAATATAATAAGGTTGTTGTATTAGCTACGTGCATACTGCAGGCATTCTTTATATCTCATTATTAGAAAATAATAAGTGTAATTGAGAAATATGGATATTTTTCCTCTACACTTGAAACCACTGAAAAGTAAACCTATAAACAAAGTAACCCCTGTTCAGTGTCTTTCCCTTATATCTTCCTAAAATACATTATTCTACCATTCTTCCCACTTCAAGGGCCAGTTTCTCATTTGCTGACTTATCTTGTGTTTTCCACTAAATGTGAAAATAAGATTTTATTCTCGGCTCTGTGAAGCCTGGCCATGAAGTAACAAACTTACTTTTGATTTTACAGGCTCATAGGTGTGACTTGCCTAGTCTCAGATGAGACTTTGGACTGTGGACTTTTCAGTTAATACTGAATGTGTTAAGACTTTGAGGGCCTGTTGGGAAGGTATGATTAGTTTTGAAATGTGAGGACATGAGATTTGGGAGGGGCCAGGGATGGAGTGATAGGGCTTAGCTTTATGTCCCCAATCAAATCTCATCTTGAATTATAGCTCCCACAATTCCCATGTGTCATGGGAAGGACCTGATGGGAGGTAATTGAGTCATGGGGGCAGGTCTTTCCTGTGCTGTTCTCATCATAGTGAATAAGTCTCATGAGATCTGATGGTTTTATAAAGCAGAGTTTCCCTGTACAAGTTCTGTTTTGGTTACTGCCATGTAAAATGTGCCTTTTGCTTTCTGCCATGATTGTGAGGCCTCTCCAGCCTTGTGAAAATGTGAGTCTATTAAACATCTTTTTCTTTATAAATTACTCAGCCTTGAGTGCATCTTTATCATAAGCATTTGGACTAACAGAGTATAGTACTAAAATAAGACATATAGACCAATGGAACAGAATAGATAACACAAAAATTAATCCATGTATCTACAGTCAACTGATTTTTGACAAACATATCAAAAACACTCATTGTGGACAGGACAGTCTCTTCAATAAATGTTTCTGGGAACACTGGATATCCATATGCAGAAGCTACTACTTCTGAAATGTGATCAAGGCTGTTTTGTGATCATGTAAGAAAATTTTAATCTTACTATATCCAGTGGTGCAAGATATAGTTTTATATATACATATATATATATATATAAAATATATGCATATACATATGTATATATATGCATATACATATATGCATATATATACATATATATATGCATATACATATATATAGTAAATATATATGTATTTTTTATTTGTATGTGAAAACAAATTTTTTTTTAATTTGCATTTTCTTTTTTTTTTTTAATTTTTATTGCATTATAGGTTTTGGGGTACATGTGCAGAACATGCAAGATAGTTGCATAGGTACACACAAGTTATACTGAAGGATGGTTATAGGTTTCTATGTCACAGCTAAAAGCAATCATAACACTGACAAAAAGTCATCTGCTTTTTAAAAATAATTAATACATGTTATTTTAGAATAGGTTTAGGGTTGTGGAAAAATCAAGTGGCAAGTGTAGAATTCTCATTTATCACTTCTTCCTCCCACACTATTTCCCTTATTATTAACGTCTCCCATTAGTGTTGTACAATTTGTCTGGATGAACAAATATTGATACATTATGAGTAAATCCATCGTTCAGGGTTCCTGCTTTCTGTTGTATATTCTGTGGGTTTGTCAAACATATGAGATGTATCTGAAGCAGCCTCGTTGTCTGGGGTAAATAACCAAGATTCCTGGTCTCATGGCCAAGGAAGTTGAGGTCTTGGACATACACACACAGTGAGTTTGTAGCAGGAGTTTAATAGGCAAAAGGAAAGAACAGGTCTCTATTACAAAGAGGGGTCCCAAGCATACTGCCAAGTTGTGGTAAAAGTGTCAGGGTTTTATAAATGGGCCAGTGAGAAGGGGGCTCGTGAGGAGGGGATGTCTTATCCTCTTTTGGCCTCAGGGTTTAGTTGGGACCAAGTGTATTACATGAACAGAGCAGAGTCTTTTATCAGCTCTTATCCCATTCCCTGACCACATAGACTCTTAGTCCGTGTTTTTTGGTCCTGCTTATCTGGGAGGGAGAATTTCTGTGTCTGTTCCCCTACATCTTGCAGCTGTAGGCACCTTGGTGTGCCTAAAGGGAAAGGAACATGCTTATTATGGCCTACTGTTTTACTGGGGTCCATCGTGTAAGTGTGAAGTCTGGTGATTTACCCAGGAGACTCCCTGCACCCACCCCAGTCCTTCTGTGTCTGAGCTGTCTCATTTTTGTTTTACTGTCTGCTCTTTCAGGCTGCTTGTTGTTAGAAGTTATTTCTTTGAGTGGCATGAGGTTAGAAAGGGAGCTATTTTTGAGCTGCTTTTGTTGTTTTCTACCTGAGACTCGTTTTACCCTGTCAACCGAAATGATCTTTCCGCTCCTATAACATATCCACCATTACACATAGAATAGTTTCACCACCTAAAAGGCTCCTGTGCCCCAGGGTGGGAATCAGCTCTGGGTACAGGCCTCCATTGGGTTCCCCCTAACCCCTGGGCTCTGCCTCCAAATGAGAGACATGGGACAAGGGCATCTTCTTTATCCTTATCACCGGAAAAGGGATCCACCAGACCCGGATTTACGCTCCCAGTTGGAGGACGGTCACGTCCCTGCCACAAGTGGGACAGGTAGTCCAAGAATTACCTTCCTACCGATTTGGGCTTCCTGCTCGGGTCACAAGCGCCATCGGCTGTTGGGGAAATGGAAGGCAGGGGATACAGGGGGCGCTGGGGAGGTGGGGCCTTGCTGGGCGCAGTCTCGCCTCCCGCCCGGGCCCCTGTCCCCGGGGCTGCTGCTCGGACTTCAGGACAGAGACCGCGGGGACCGGAAGGGGTTCCCTAGGTGGGGGCCCGGGTCGGCGCGGGGACCGGAAGGGGTTCGGTAGGTGGGAGTCCGGGTGAGCGCCAGAGAGCCTAGAAGCCCACTGGGCGCCCGCTTCGTAGTAGCCGAGAATCCCGCAGCCACAACACTTCTCCCTTCCAGTTTCCCAGCCATTTCTGCAGCCCTCTGCCTTGGGGTAAAGGAGAAACCCGCACCAGGAGCGCCAAAAAAAAAAAAAATAAAAAGCGGAAAAAAGCGCCTTCGCCTCGATTTACCCAGTGTGACCACGCCAGGGCCTTCTCGGTTGTGTGAGCATCCGCTCCGACCAGACCATGGAAGAAAAATCTGTCAGATACCTCCCCACATGTCACAGGCCTCTGACCTGCCTTTGTCATCAGGGTTTGCAGAACTTTGGGGGACCTGAGAATGGGTGTCCCCTGGACAGGCCGCGGGTGTCTGTGGCTTAGGAGCTTTTGGAATTACAGGGAGAGGGAAACGGGGGATCCTAGTGGCCTGCTTCAGGGCCACCCAGTCGCCCCCTCCCCACACAACTCTCTCTGATCGAACTTGTTCGTCCAGCCTGGGGTGGAAACATGCACATGCTGTGATCTCAAGAAGGCTTGGCATTTTACTTGGAAGATAGGCATCTATTTGCAGCTGGCGTGAGCCCCATATTTTCTTCCCACCTTTCTTGGGGAAACTGTTTTTAAAGGAGGTGTGCCACTGTTTTTGTAACACGGTGCTCTTTAGCTCTTAGCATTCGTGGTACTATTGTAACTGTCCAATGGGTTCACCTTGCCTGCTGCCTAGATAGAGACGATTTATCAAGACAAGGTAATTGCAATGGGAAAAGAGTAATTCATGAAGAGGCGGCTGTGCAGAAGACGGGAGTTTTATTACTACTCAAATCTGTCTCCAAATCTGTCTCTGTGAGCATTCAGGGATCAGACATTTTAAAGATGATTTAGCAGAAGGGACATGGGAAATGGGGAGTGCTGATTGGTCAGGTTGGAGATAGAATCATAGGAGGTCAAAATTGCTGTTTTCCGTTCTTGGGTGCGATGGCAGAATTGGCTGGGCCAGATTACAGGTCTGGGTAGTGTCAGGTGATCCATGGAATGCAGGATCTGTAAAATATCTCAAGCACTGATCTTAGGTTTTACAATAGTGATGTTATCCCCAGGAACAATCTGGGGAGGTTCAGACTCTTGGAGCCAGAGACTGCATGACCCCTAAACTGTAATTTCTAATCTTGTAGCTAGTTTGTTAGTCCTGCAAAGCAGAGTGGTCCCCAGGCAGGAAGGGGGTTTCTTCAGGGAAAGAGCTGTTATCAATTTTATTTCAGAGTCAAATCATAAACTGAATTCCTTCGCAAAGTTAGTTCAGTCTATGCCCAAGAATGAATGAATAAGGACAGATTAAAATTTAGTAGCAATATGGAGTCTTTCTTTCACTTTCATAATTTCCTCAATTGTAATTTTTCAAAGGTGGTTTCACTATGTCTGTTTAAATGCCCATCTCTCGACTAGACATCAGAAGGGGGGCGCCTGTCCTGGCTGGGCCATTCTAGAAAATCTGTCTAGACTTCTGCAGATATCTCAGATGGTATTTTGAAAAATTGCACTTGAATCTAAAATTATAACAAGAATAATATTTGATTTACAAATAACTGCCAGCTTTAACTCCCATTTGAGTTAGGAATCAGAGTATAATCAGCACTTAGGTTTATCGTACCTTGTTAAAGAAAAATCTTGAGGCACAATAAAACTTTAAAAGTTTATTTGAGGCCAGGTGTGGTGGCTTAAGCCTGTAATCCCAGCACTTTGGGAGGCTGAAGTGGGTGGATCACAAGGTCAAGGGATCGAGACCATCCTGGTCAACATGGTGAAACCCCATCTCTACTAAAAATACAAAAAATTAGCTGGGCATGGTGGTGCATGCCTGTAATCCCAGCTACTCTGGAGGCTGAGGCAGGAGAATGGCCTGAACCCAGGAGGCAGAGGTTGTGGTGAGCTGAGATTGCACCATTGCACTCCAGCCTGGGTAACAAGAGCGAAACTCCGTCTCAAAAAAAAAAAAAGTTTATTTGAGTAAGAAGAAGTTCATAAATTGGGAAATATCAAACCAAAGATTGTTTAATGTTCTGGACTTTTATGGGGTAAATGTGAAAACAAATCATTTGTTTGGTTGCAGTTATATGTTTGCCTTATTTGACTTACTCCATTGGAAAGTCCCTAGTTATGAAAGTGCGTTGGCTACTTCTGATTGCTTGAGCTTAAGTTCTGTTTTCTTTCAAATAGAGAATTACAGAAATAACTTAAGTTTCAGTTATGCTTTCAAATCAGTCAAGGTTAAGGTCAATTCTGAGGCTTAACTGGGTTTGTCTGCTCAGGGATTCTTCAGGCCTGGTGTCCATTTTAATTTACTGTAGTAACCTTTACACATAAAGAAATAAGAAATTCTAAAGCTTTTCTCTGGCTTACAGGGAAAAATATTATCCAGTCAGAAGATGAATGCATCAATTTACAATGTGACAGTTACTAAGTTTACACAAATGTTTATATTGCAGTCTTTCATAGGACAAAGCTACAATTTCTGATATTTAGGTGTCTTAGAAGAGTTTTCTTTCTGTAGATGACATACTAGAATTTTATATAATAGGACACAAGACAGGGCTTTACGTTTTTAAATAATATCTGCACTTCATCAGGAGAGTAATATTCATACTTTTGTGAAGTTTATCAATTTACTATTTTATAAGAGCCAGATTTTAAGATTTCAGCTGTTGGGGAAGAGGAGAAATTTTCTATTTCATTTTTCTGAGACACTTTCTACTAGGATTTATTAATAAAAAGGAATTTCAAGTGTAAGTACCAGGTATGGACTTGAGAAGTTTAAAACTTACATTATAAAAAAGAAAAGGGCATACACTTTCTTTCCTTCTTTCTTTTTCTTTCTTTCTTTCTTCTTCCTTCCTTCCTTTCTTTCTTTTTCTCTTTCTTTCTTTACTTATTTCTTTCTCTCTCTCTCTTTCTTTCTTTCTTTACCTCTCTCTCTCTCTCTCTCTCTCTCTCTCTCTCTCTCTCTCTCTCTTTCTTTTCTTTTATTTTCTTTCCTTTCCATCCTGGAAGCAGTGCTCCACTATATCTCCTAAAATTACAGTGTTAATTACTAATACCTACATTGCACAGCTACTTTCATGGGTCCCCAGTGGCTATATCCATGGCCATTAACTGTCACTAACCTACCTTTGTAATATCATTGTTACCAATTTTTACATTTTTCTTCAGATACTCTATACCAGTGATTCTCAACACAGGCTTCCTTTAAGTGTCATTTGGGAGAGGGATTTCTCAGAAAATAGGGATGTTCAAATTCCACCCCCAGAGATCCTGATTTAGTCTGTTGTACATTATAATTGTTTTTAAAAAGTGCCCTAGTGATTCACATGTGTAGGCAAGATAGAGAATTATTGTTCTGTCTCATTCCTTTTAGCTGAAATAACTTCATTTCAATTTTATCTCTCAAAATCTTACTCTTCCTTTAAGATTCAGTAAAAGTGCCATCACCCCCTCCTTTTTCTCCCAAGGAAAGACACTCTCTGCCCTCCACTTAGACCACAGGTAGTGCAGTTGGCAAGTTAATTATAGACAAAGTTGATGATGTCGTACTAGCATCACTGAATTTCCTATAGCTTTTCTTATTTTATGTATTTTATTTTTAGTCCCATTTCTGACCTGCCCTCTCTGTCAGAGTTTGCAGAACTTTGAGGGGCACAAGAAGGGAGTTCTCCCAGACAAGCCATCCCATCTGTGGCTTAAGGAATTTAGACCACAGATAATACATTTGGTGTGTAAACTATAATGTGAGTTGATGCCACACTGTCCTCATTGACATTTCTATAGACTCTCTTAGTTACGTATTCTCTTTTTAGTCCTATTTCCCAAACCCCTACAGGCAGGTACCCATTCTGATGCATTTAATGTGTGCTATTTTATTTTTTAATACAGTTATTGTTTTTGGCACAAATATATTTATTCAGTAAAGATTTTTATTTAAGTGTATACTTAATTCTCACAAAGTGAGCACCATCCATACAACCACTACTCTTCTTATGAAATAGAAGTTTACCAGCAGTGTCAAACCCTCTTGGACCCTTGCCAGTCACCTTTTTCCTTCTTTTTTCACAAAAGAATCTTCACAGTTTACTTTTGTCTGTTTTTAACTTTATATAAGCATAAGAATTCAAGATGCATGCAGTAGTGTCTGAGTTCTTGAGCTAAATACTATGTTTTTGAGTTCATCCATGGTATTGCATATAGTAGGAATTTCTTCCTGTTTATTGTTGTATATTCATACTATTAATATGCAATATGCCTCCATTCTACTTGTAATGGGAATTTGAGTTTCCAGGTTTGCTGCAAGTAATGCTATTATCACCACTTTGTGCATGCCCTTTTGTGTATATATGTGTGTTTCATGGGGAAATATACTTAAGAGTATAATTAGTAGATCAGGATTTGGTTATGTTTAACTTTAGTAGTTATGTCAGAGAGTATTACACAGTTGTTAGATTTGTTCTCCTACCAGCAGTGTATTAGAGTTCCAGTAGTAGTACATTCCCCTAAAAATATTTGTATTAGTCTTTTTGTTTTAGTCATTATAGTGGATGTTTAGTGATATCTATAAGGTTTTTTCCTTGTGTCCACTTTTATCCCTGAATCTGATAATTCCTCATATCTGGTGATATTTGAGTTATTTGCTTATCCAGAGCATTCCGTGAGTTCACAGTAAGAGTTAAGCAAATCATTTCAACGTCAAAATATACCAAACTGTTGATGGCTCGGTTTCAGCTTCCTTTCTTTTTTCTTTTCTTTGTTTTGTTTTTTTTTTTTTTACTTAACTGTTCAGTAAATAATATTCAGATATCACAACTATATAACTCTCTTTAGTTATTCCAAAATATTATCTAAAAATAAAAATGTCAATACCAGTAGGAACAGTTCAAAACATTGAAGCAGATTATGGATAGGAAGTATGAAAAGGCGAGGGTCAAATTTCTACTTTTAATTATGACATTTAGAACTCCAGGAAAACCCCTTGATCACATACCTCACAATACTATATTATACCTCTTCAATGTAATTGAAGGAATTGGTGACGGATTCCTATGGTCTGAACTGGATTCACCCCAATTATGTCAAGTTTACAACACTGCAACCCTATATTCTACCCAATTGAATTTTTGACCCAATTTAGACTGTTACATGGGGTTTTATATCATTTGCATTTAACTGCATGCAAATATTAATATGATAAAAAACTTAGAAAAACTTGAATTACCTATTGAACCTATCCAAATTTGATTTTTTTTAATTTTTATTGCATTATAGGTTTTGGGGTACATGTGCAGAACGTGCAAGATAGTTGCATAGGTACAAAAATGGCAGTGTGTTTTGCTGCCTTCCTTCCCTTCACCCACACTTGGCATTCATCCCCAGGCTATCCCTTCCCAGCCCCCCTCCACTGTCCCTCCCCCATTCCCCCGAACAGACCCCAGTGTGTAGTAGACCCCCTCTCTGTGTCCATGTGTTCTCATTTTTCTCACCCACCTATGAGTGAGTATATGTGGTATTTCTTTTTCTGTTCTTGTGTCAGTTTGCTGAGAATGATGTTCTCCAGATTCATCCATGTCCTTACAAAGGACACAAACTCATCATTTTTGATTGCTGCATAATATTCCATGGTGTATATGTGCCACATTTTCCCGGTCCAGTATATCATCGTTGGGCATTTGGGTTGGTTCCAGTTCTTTGCTATTGTAAACAGTGCTGCAATGAACATTCGTGTGCATGTGTCCTTATAGTAGAACAATTTATAGTCCTTTGGATATATACCCAGTAATGGGATTGCTGGGTCAAATGGAATTTCTATTTCTAGGTCCTTGAGGAATCGCCACACTGTCTTCCACAATGGTTGAACTAATTTATACTCCCACCAACAGTGTAAGAGTGTTCCTATTTCTCCACATCCTCTCCAGCATCTGCTGTCTCCATATTTTTTAATGATCACCATTCTAACTGGCGTGAGATGGTATCTCAATGTGGTTTTGATTTGCATCTCTCTAATGACCAGTCATTTTCTAATCTGTTCTGCTAAGCTACAAGATGACAGCTGCAGAGACTTCACAGAAAATGTTAAAAATAGACCTTGCTTTCAGAGATGGCTTGTAAGAGGGAGAATCTGGTAATGTAATTGATGGTATTTGAAAAAATAGAGGCAACTTTTCTTCCACTGCAGCATGAAGGAAGCTGGGTTTTAAGAGCATTAGCACTTCATAGTCAGTCTCTGTAGAAGTGATATGTTTGCAATTTAGGGATGGTTTGGAGAATAGATGTGTAATTGCTAAATCAGTTATTGTACTGTGCATATTACTTAAATGTCTCTGGGGTAAGAGAAATGAACAATTAATTAGATTATAAGAAGATGAAGGAAAAAATGTTCTTTATGTTTATATTGTTAGTGCTATTTTTGTTAAGTGTTGCCCGCAAACACGGGGGCTTTTCATTTATTGATCCATGACTTTTGATTTATAGATCCTTTGTAATTAAAAAGAGATGTGGAGATTTGATGGTAAGAGTGAGAAGCAGACCCTGCCCACCAGCAAACTCTTTAGCATTTCAATATGTGGCAAATTTTCTAAGAACAACCGCTTAATGGGTATATGTTTGTGCTTCAGTACAGTGAAAAGGATAACTTTTACTGAACCTCTTTTGCTTTTCAAAAACCAAAAGTACAGCTTCATACTGCAGAAAGGATACCTTTTACTGAAATCTTTTGCTTTTCAAAAACCAAAAGCACAGCTTCAGTACAGCAGAAATGATACCTTTTACTGACCTCTTTTGCATTTCAAAAGAGTGATTTCATTCTTTTTTTCTTTCCTTCTCCCCTTCTCCTTCAATTTTATTTTTTAAATTTACTTTTATTAAGAAGTTCAGGATGCTGCATTTCATAGAAAAAATACAGGGTACTTTTTTTCCCCTCCAAACTCTGCCAGACCTGACTCTGTGCAGGGTTCTTATTTAAACAGAAATGTTCTAAAGATTGTATGAACTAACTCAAATCTTTCCAGAACTATAACTAAGCCAAATATTTACAGAACTGAAACTAAATATTTGCTACCCGGTGCAGTTGTGAAACTTGTTTTTTAAGATGCACTGTGGACGGAGGAGGCAAGATGGCGTCATAGACGTGACTCAGGATTGCAGCTCTCAGTGAAGGCGCAGAGGGTGAGTCCTAGCTGCATTCTCGGATGTTCCTTTTATGCCCACAGAGCGTTGAAAGTCCCAGGTGTGGGAGAGACACGGGACGCTAGCAGCCGGCTCCCGCTGCCTTTTCGGCCGGCACCACAGTGGGACACGGCACGGAACTCACTGGTCTGGGTGCCCTGTTAAACAGGCAATCTGAGATTTGGAAGGGCAGATTGGCATGTCCATCTGATTGAACGGGACTTGGACAATGAGCCAGACGAGGAGTTTCCTGGGAAGCGTGATCTGAGCCGGGGTAGTGGGCAGCGGCACAGGAGATTGCACGGATCCCAGTGCCCTATCGGCAGGCTCCTGGGGCGCCAGTGAGAGAGTCGACCTTTCAGCTTGGGGAGAGGAAGAGAGAGAGAGAGAGGACGGACTCTGAGGCAGGGAGCTGGGTGATCGGGCTCAGTGGGTCCCACGCTCACGGGGACAAGCAGGGCGGTGACTGGAGGCGCTTGGGGCTGAGAGTTTTGTTGCCGGCATTTAGGACGGTGCAGCCAAGTCAGGGAGGGGCGTCCACCATTGCTGACGAAGTGCAACCCCACTTCAGTACCGCCCAGGACTGACGCAGCCTGCCGTTGCCGAGGCAACCTGGCATAACAGAGAGAGTCCGCCAGGCAGCAACACGGCGGACCCGCGTTAGCAGGTCAGAGCCCCGGCAGGCAAATAGTGAATAGACTGCCACCTAGTGGGGCAGGACAGTACAACAGATACTCATAAAGAAAGCCCCAACTCCCTGAGACAGAGCATCAAAGGGTGAAAAAAAAAACAGAGTGGTGTTTTATGAGTTCTATTGCAGCAGACATAACCTCCCAACAACCCTGAATGAACAACAGAGCTGACAGCTCAGCACTGGAGCTCTTATAAAGCACAGACTGTCTCCTCAAGCAGCTCCCTGACCCCTGTATATCCAAGGAGTCACCCCAGAAAAGGACTAATCAGACTGACATTTGGCTGGCATCATTCTGGAACAAGGGCAGCAGAAAAAGAAACTGATATTATCCCTCACTGTACTGCAGCTGCTGCAGGTATACCCCAGACAAGCAGGGCCTGGAGTGGACCTCAGCACTCATACAGCAGAGAGGATAGACCATTAGAGGGAAAACTAAGTAACAGAAATACTTCATCATCAATAATCTCAGTGTCCACACAGAGACCCAATTGAAAATCAGCCACTACTAAGAAGACAGGCGGATAAATCCATAAAGATGGGAAGAAACCAGCGCAAAAAGGAGGAAAGCACCCGAAACCAAAACACCTCACCTCCAAAAAAGGACCAAAACTCCTCACCAGCAAGGAAACAAAGCTGGATGAAGAATGAATGTGACGAAATGACGGAATTAGACTTCAGAAAGTGGATAATGAGAAACTCCAGTGAGCTAAAGGAACATGTTCTAAACCAGTGCAAAGAAACTAAGAACCCTTGAAAAAAGATTTGAAAAAAGATTCGAGGAATTGATAACGAGAATGGACAACTTAGAGAGGAATATGAATGAATTGAAGGAGCTGAAAAACACAACACGAGAACCTCATGAAGCATGAACAAGTTTCAACAGCCGAATTGACCAAGCAGAAGAAAGAATATCAGAAGTTGAAGACTAACTCAATGAAATAAAATGAGAAACCAAGATTAAAGAAAAAAGCACAAAAAGGAATGAACAAAATCTCCAAGAAATGTGGGATTATGTGAAGAGAGCCAACCTACGTTTGATAGGCGTACCAGAATGTGACGAAGAGAATGAATCCAAGCTGGAAAACACTCTTCAGTATATTATCCAGGAAAATTTCCCCAACCTAGCAAGACAGGTCAATAGTCAACTCCAGGAAACACAGAGACCACCACAAAGATACTCTGCAAGAAGAGCAACCCCAAGGCACATAATCGTCAGATTCACCAGGGTGGAAACGAAGGAGAAAATACTAAGGGCAGCCAGAGAGAAAGGTCAGGTCACCCACAAAGGGAAGCCCATCAGACTCACAGCAGATCTCTCGGCAGAGACTCTACAAGCCAGAAGAGAGTGGGGGCCAATATTCAACATCCTTAAAGAAAAGAGCTTTCAACCCAGAATTTCATATCCAGCGAAACTGAGCTTCATAAGTGAAGGAAAAATAAAATCCTTCACGAACAAGCAAGTACTCAGAGATTTTGTCACCACTAGGCCTGCTTTACAAGAGCTCCTGAAAGAGGCACTACACATAGAAAGAAACAACCAGTTCCAGCCATCCTAAAAGCATACCAAATGCTAAAGGCCATCAACAAAATGAAGAATGTACATGAACCAACGGGAAAAAGAGCCAGCTAGCATCAAAATGGCAGTATCAAATTCACACATAACAATATTAACCCTAAATGTAAATGGGCTAAATGCACCAATCAAAAGACACATACTGGCAAATTGGATAAAAAACCAAAACCCATCGGTGTGCCGTATCCAGGAAACCCATCTCACATGCAAAGATACACAAAGGCTCAAAATAACGGGATGGAGGAAGACCTACCAAGCAAATGGAGAGCAAAAAAAAGCAGGAGTTGCAATTCTCATCTCTGATAAAATAGACTTTAAAGTAACAAAGATCAAAAGGGACAAAGAAGGTCATTACATAATGGTAAAAGGATCGATACAACAAGAAGAGATAACGATTCTAAATATATATGGACCCAATGTAGGAGCACCCAGATATATAAGGCAAGTTCTTAATGACTTACAAAGGGACTTAGACTTTCACACAATAATAGTGGGAGACTTTAACACTCCACTGTCAATAGCAGACAGATCAACCAGACAGAAAATTAACAAGGATATCCAGGACGTGAACTCAGACCTGGAACAAGCAAATCTGATAGACATTTACAGAACTCTCCACCCCAAATCCACAGAATATACATTCTTCTCAGCACCACATCACACCTACTCCAAAATTGACCACATAATTGGAAGTAAAGCACTCCCCAGCAAATGTAAAAAAACTGAAATCAAAACAAACAGTCTCTCAGACCATAGTGCAATCAAGTTGGAACTAAGAATTCAGAAAATAACTCAGAACCGCACAGCTTCATGGAAACTGAACAATTGGCTCTTGAATGTTGATTGGATAAACAATGAAATGAAGGCAGAAATAAAGAAGTTCTTTGAAACCAACGAGAATGAAGACACAACGTACCAGAATCTCTGGGACACATTTAAAGCAGTCTGTAGAGGAAAATATATAGCAATAAGTGCCAACATGAGAAGAGTGGAGAGATCCAAAATTGATACCCTATCGTCCAAATTGAAAGAGCTAGAGGAGCAAGATCAAAAAAGCTCAAAACCTAGCCGAAGAGAAGAAATAACTAAGATCAGAGCAAAACTGAAGGAGATAGAGACAAGAAAAACCCTTCAAAAAATCAATAAATCTAAGAGCTGGTTTTTCGAATAGATCAACAAAATAGACAGACCACTAGCCAGACTGATAAAAAAGAAGAGAGAGAACAACCAAATGGATGCAATAAATAACGATAAAGGGGAAATCACCACAGATTCCACAGAAATTCAAACCATCATCAGAGAATACTGCAAACAACTCTATGCACATAAACCAGTAAATCAGGAAGAAATGGATAAATTCCTGGATGCCTGTGTCCTCCCAAGCCTAAACCAGGAGGAAGCCGAAACTATGAATAGACCAATAACAAGGTCTGAAGTTGAGGCAGCAATTAAGAGCCTACCACAAAAAAAAAGCCCAGGTCCAGATGGGTTCACAGCCGAATTCTACCAGAAACACAAAGAGGATCTGGTACCATTCCTTCTGAAACTATTCCAAATAATCCAAAAAGAGGGAACCCTTCCCAAATCATTTTATGAGATCAACATCATCCTGATACCAAAAACTGGCAGAGACTCAACAAGAAAAGAAAACTTCAGGCCAATATCCATGATGAACATAGATGCAAAAATCTTCAATAAAATGCTGGCAAACCGATTGCAACAGCACATTAAAAAACTTATCCATCATGATCAAGTAAGATTCATCCCGGGGATGCAAGGCTGGTTCAATATACGCAAGTCTATAAATGTAATTCACCACATAAGCAGAAGCAAAAACAAAAAACCCATGATTATCTCAACTGATGCAGAGAAGGCATTTGACAAAATTCAACAGCCCTTTATGCTAAAAACCCTCAATAAACGTGGTATTGATGGAACATATCTCAAAGTAATAAAAGCTATTTATGACAAACCAACAGCCAATATCATGCTTAATGGGCAAAAACTGGAAGCATTCCCTTTGAAATCTGGCACTAGACAAGGATGCCCTCTCTCACCACTTCTATTCAACATAGTACTGGAAGTTCTAGCCAGAGCAATCAGGCAAGAAAAAGAAATAAAGGGTATTCAAATAGGAAAGGTGGAAGCCAGATTGTCTCTATTTGCAGACGACATGGTAGTATACCTTGAAGACCCCATCACCTCAGCCCAAAAGCTCCTGCAACTGATAAGCAACTTCAGCAAAGTCTCAGGATATAAAATCAATGTTCAAAAATCACAAGCATTCCTATACACCAATAACAGACTTAAAGAGAACCAAATCAAGAACTAACTGCCATTCACAATTGCTACAAAGAAAATAAAATAGCTAGGAATACAACTCACTAGGAATGTAAGGGACCTCTTTAAGGAAAACTACAAACAACTGCTCAACGAAATAAGAGAGGACACAAACAGATGGAGAAACATTCCATGTTCGTGGTTAGGAAGAATCAATATCGTGAAAATGGCTATACTGCCGAAAGTAATTTACACAATCAATGCTATCCCCATCAAGCTACCATTGAATTTCTTCACAGAACTGGAAAAAACCACCATGAATTTCATATGGAACCAAAAAAGAGCCCACATAGCCAAGTCAATTCTAAGCAAAAAGAACACAGCAGGAGGCATCACGCTACCAGACTTCAAACTATACTACAAGACTACAGTAATCAAAACAGCATGGTACTGGTACCAAAACAGAGATATAGACCAATGGAACAGAACAGAGGCATTGGAGGCAACACAACACATCTACAACCATATTATCTTTGATAAACCAGACAAAAACAGGCAATGGGGAAAGGATTCCCTATTTAATAAATGGTGTTGGGAAAACTGGCTAGCCATGTGCAGAAAGCAGAAACTGGACCCCTTCCTGACACCTTACACTAAAATTAACTCCAGATGGATTAAAGACTTAAACGTAAGACCTGACACCATAAAAACCCTAGAAGAAAATCTATGCAAAATCATTCAGGTCATAGGAGTAGGCAAGGACTTCATGAACAAAACACCAAAAGCATTGGCAACAAAAGCCAAAATAGACAAATGGGACCTAATCAAACTCCACAGCTTCTGCACGTCAAAAGAAGCAGTCACTTGAGTGAATCGGCAACCATCAGAATGCGAAAAAATCTTTGCAGTTTACGCATCTGAAAAAGGGCTGATATCCAGAATTTACAAAGAACTCAAACAGATTTACAGGAAAAAAACAAACAAGCCCATTCAAAAATGGGCAAAGGATATGAACAGAAACTTTACGAAAGCAGACATACATGAGGCCAGAAACATATGAAAAAGTGCTCATCGTCACTGGTCATTAGAGAGATGCAAATCAAAACCACATTGAGATACCATCTCACACCAGTTAGAATGGCGATCATTAAAAAATCTGGAGACAGCAGATGCTGGAGAGGATGTGGAGAAATAGGAACACTCTTACACTGTTGGTGGGAGTGTAAATTAGTTCAACCATTGTGGAAGACAGTATGGCGATTCCTCAGGGACCTAGAAATAGAAATTCCATTTGACCCAGCAATCCCATTACTGGGTATCTATCCAAAGGACTATAAATTGTTGTACTATAAGGACACATGCACACGAATGTTCATTGCAGCACTGTTTACAATAGCAAAGACCTGGAACCAACCCAAATGCCCATCGATGATAGACTGGACTGGGAAAATGTGGCACATATACACCATGGAATATTATGCAGCAATCAGAAATGATGAGTTTGTGTCCTTTGTAGGGACATGGATGAATCTGGAGAACATCATTCTCAGCAAACTGACACAAGAACAGAAAAAGAAATACCGCATATACTCACTCATAGGCGGGTGAGAAAAATGTGAACACATGGACACAGAGAGGCGGTCTACTATACACTGGGGACTGTTGGGGGAAATGGGGGAGGGACAGCGGGCGGGGGCTGGGGGGGATAGCCTGGGGATGAATACCAAGTGTGGGTGAGGGGGAGGAAGGCAGCAAATCACACTGCCATGTGTGTACCTATGCAACTATCTTGCACGTTCTGCACATGTACCCCAAAACCTATAATGCAATAAAAATTAAAAAAAAAAAAAAAAGAAATAAAGTTAAAAAAAAAAAAATCTGGAGACAGCAGATGCTGGAGAGGATGTGGAGAAATAGGAACACTCTTACACTGTTGGTGGGAGTGTAAATTAGTTCAACCATTGTGGAAGACAGTGTGGCGATTCCTCAGGGACCTAGAAATAGAAATTTCATTTGACCCAGCAATCCCATTACTGGGTATCTATCCAAAGGACTATAAATTGTTGTACTATAAGGACACATGCACACGAATGTTCATTGCAGCACTGTTTACAATAGCAAAGACCTGGAACCAACCCAAATGCCCAACGATGATAGACTGGACTGGGAAAATGTGGCACATATACACCATGGAATATTATGCAGCAATCAACAATGATGAGTTTGTGTCTTTTGTAGGGACATGGATGAATCTGGAGAACATCATTCTCAGCAAACTGACACAAGAACAGACAAAGAAATACCGCATATACTCACTCATAGGTGGGTGAGAAAAATGAGAACACGTGGACACAGAGAGGCGGTCTACTATACACTGGGGACTGTTGGGGGGAATAGGGGAGGGACAGCAGGGGGGGCTGGGGGGGATAGCCTGGGGCTGAATACCAAGTGTGGGTGAAGGGGAGGAAAGCAGCAAAGCACACTGCCATGTGTGTACCTATGCAACTATCTTGCTCGTTCTGCACATGTGCCCCCAAACTTATAATGCAATAAAAATTTAAAAAAAAAAATGCACTGTGTTGTTTTTTGGATCCTGAAACTGAGTTAAAATTTGACCAGTAATATGGTTTATTTCTTTGTTCCTCTGAGGCATAATTTCTAATATTATTTTTCCAACTAGAAATCTGAAGGGTATTGTGTTCAGTTTGTACTTTAAGAGTGATATGAATTTGCAGGAGTCAGGACACACCATAACAAAGGTAGAAGACAAATAATTGAGTAAGAGAGAGTAATGAAACAAGATACATGAGGGAATATTGTTGTAAGGCTTTTCCATAGTTCAGCTAAAAACAAGGTTCTATGTCCCACAGCCACAAAAATTCAGGCTTGCAGATGGTTTACACAGTGAGTGAAGCAGAGTATTATTGGGTGAAAAAGGGAAAAAGAGGGGGAAACAGGTACTGTCGCAAGGCCAGACGCCCCCTGCTAGAGCGCTTTCCACCCGGCAGTTTGAATCCCAGGTTCCACACAGGAGAAAGGGGCCAGGCTCTGGCTCATTCCTGCTGCAAACCTTGTGAACTTCCCAAGGCTCCACCTCAGTGGACAGGCTGGTTGGAGTTTCTCCAGGGACCGCTTCCCACCTGGCTGTCTCAGTATTAGTCGGAGGAGCTAGAGATGTAAAAAAGGAGAAGAGTACTAGGGACATTTAGAAGGTTTAGTAAGAGAGGCAAATGGGAGATTTGGGGAAAATTTTTAGGGGAGTTACATATTAGCTTAGTAAGAATGAGAAAGAATTATGGAAGTCTTAGTATTCTGAACCTTTAAGACAATTTTGCATTAGTGTGGAACCAGAAAGAATAAAGGTTGATATTTTTATACGAGCAAAAATCCAAACAATATTTACTGCTTAAGATCATCCAATCTTACCCATCTTTTCCCCTGTCTAGAATCTAAGCTGAAGCTCCTTGTTATCCTTGGAGATGTATGTTAAATGAAAGAAAGTTGGCAGGGACTTTTAAATTACTACAATTTATATTCAGTAAAATTCACTCTTTTGGTGTGAATTTCTGTGAGTTTTGATCAACATATATTCATGTGATACCATCAGAGTCAAGATATCGAGCCATATCCACCCACTCCAGATTCCCTCATGCTCCTGTGTAAAATGTCTCTTCCTCTACCCCCAGCCCTTGGCAACCACTGATCTGTGTTTTGTTCTTGCACTTTGGCTTTTCCAGAATGTCATATCAGCAGAATCCTGCAGTAGGTAAATATAGAATCTGACTTTATTCACTTAGCAATAATACATTTGCAAGTCTTCTGTATTATAGCATGTGTCATTTGTCAAGGAAAAACAAGTCTGAGCTTAGATAGGGAGAAACTTTATTCAAAGGGACTGTTGAAATAGAAGTAACATTGATTTGGAAAATATGTCAATGGTATGGGAGAGAGCAGGGGAAAAGGTCTAGGGATTTCAACAGGAAATGGTGTTTTGTAGACAGTGTAAGGCAGGATATTTTTTTGCAAGTCTGTGCTTTGGGGCTTGTTAGGCAAACTTGCAGGCAAACCCATTTGGAGTCTGTCAGGAGGAGAAAAACTTGACAAAGGTTTGGCCAGCTAACACACAGTAAGAAATGGGTAATTGCGAATGTGTGATAAATTTTTTTCTTTTATTAGGGCTGAAGAATATTTGTTTACCTCTTCACCAGCTGAAGCATATTTGAGTTGTTACTAGTTTTTCTGATAATGAATGAAGCAGATGTAAATACTTCTTGCAGGTTTTTGGGTAAACACAAGTTTTTACTCTCCTTGTTTAAATATCTAGGGATAGGATGGCCAGGGCATGTGGTGCATTTACATTTATCATAATGAACTGCTTAACTGTTCTCCAGAGAGCCTATGATATTTTGTATTTCCAGTCATGATGCGTGAAAATTCCAGTTACATCCTGTCCATTCTGGCACTGCTCTAAAGAAATAACCTGAGACTGATAATCTGTAAAGAAAAGAGGTTTAATTGGCTCACCATTCCACAGGCTGGGCAGGAAACATGATTCTGGCATCTGCCTAGCTTCTAGAGAGGCCTCAGAAAACTTAACAATTCATGGCAAAAGGCAGAGGGAGAGTCTACACTTTACTTGGCCAGAGTGGAAAGAAGAGTGGGAGTGGGGGAGGAGACCACACAGTTTTCAACAATCAGATCTCAAGAGGACTCACTCTTATTGCGACACCAGTACCAAGAGGGAAATCTGCCCCCATGATGCCATCACCTCCCACTGGGCCCCACCTCCAACACTGGAGATTACAATTCGACATAAGGTTTGGGTGGGGACAGAGATCCCAACCATATCACATCATCTCCTCACCAGCAGTTGGTTTTGTTTCTTTTTTGTTTTGTTTTGTTTCCCACTCTAATAAGCATGTAGTAGTCACTCATTATGGTTTTAATTTGTATTTCTCAAATGGCTGGTTATTTCAAGCATGTTTTTATGCACTTATTTGCCATTCATATATTTAATCAAGTGTATCTCCAAATAGTTGGGCCCATTTTTAATTTAGTTTTCTTATTGTTGAGTTTTGAGTTCTTAATATATTCTAGATACAATTCACTTTTTAGAAAGATGTTTTTCTGTCATTGCTTGTCTTTTCCAGCATTACATGTTCAGAAAATACTACCCCTTACATGCCTGATTACTTTCCACTTCTGTCAAATGTCAAGTAACCATACATGTTTGGATTTGTTTCTGAAATCTTTTTTCTTTTCCATTGATTTCTGTGTCTGTTCTTTTGTCAATGTCATACTGTCTTTGTTTCTATTACTTTGTAAATTATGAACACAGGTTCTCTGATTTCCAAATTTGGCCATTTTTTCTTCAAAATTGGCTATTCTAGTTCTTTGCCTTTCCATATAATTTTAACATTACTTGGCTTGTTTCTACAAAAAAAAAATCATACTGCAATGTTTGTCAAGATCGTGCTGAATATCTAAACCTTTTTGGGTATAATTGACATACAGAATATTACAGTCTATGAATATCTTATATCTCTCTGTTGATTCAAGTCTGCTTTGATTTCTTTGTCCCTTTGATTTGTAGCTTTCATCACACTGATCCTAAACATATTTTGATATATTTATAATAGTCTTTTGTGTTATTATATATGGCATTGTTTTTATACTTAAATTTCCACTTCATAATTACAAATGTATGGAAATATATTTTTATATATTAACATAGCTAATCCTGTAACTTTGCCAAATTCATTTATTTTGGTAGCAGTTTGGTAGATTCCTTAGAACTTTACATGCAGCCAATGATGTTGTCTCTGAATAGCAACAGTTTTATTTCTTTCCAAACTCTATGACATTTCTTTCTTTGTTCTTATCTTTTTGCCCCTAATAGGACTCCAGCAAAATGTTAAATTGGATTGGTTAGAGAGAACAGACATCTTTGCCTTATCCCTTGTCACTGGAATTCATTCTTTTATCAAGTTTTGTGCTATCTGTAGATTTTCTGTAGATGCCCTTTATCAAGTTGAAGAAGGGTCTTCAATTTCTAATTTGTTGAGACTACTATCGTGAATGAATATTAAGTTTTTCACATGCTCTTGCTGTATTTATTCAGATACTCATATGTTGTACCTTTCTCATTCTATTAATATGGTGAATTACATTGATTCATTTTCTGTTTTCCTTGTTGCTTCTAATCAACAAGGAAACAAGTCCTGCTGTTTTACTACGGGACTAAATCTGGATTGTGTATGTTTGTTTTTCATCCCAATTTCTACTCTTTTTCCAATAACTGGAAGATTCCCTGAGGATGGGGACAATTTGATTTTTGTCTCTATCCCTCTTTGGGCCATTTTTCTTATTTTTGAACCAAGACCTTTTGTGAAAGGAGTTGGCAATAGGAGAGTTGAAGTACAGCTAAGCTTGTGTTGATTGTATGACATATTTTCTCCCTACGATCTTCCTGAGATTGAGATTCTGATATTTGTATTTTACAGGTAAAACTCTGCAGAGAAAATGCCTAGCACTTACATCTCCGGTAACTCCTATCAAAGTTTATTGTTGCTTGTTCATCATTACAGATCTGACAACAAGTGTGGTTGCACTTTCTATTGTTTTATCAGGTAAGTTACTTGTTCTCCAAACTGTACAATGTTATTTACATGTTTATCTTGTCAATAAATATTTATTAAACTCCATTATTTGCCTGTCACTGTGTGAAATACTTGAATTACATTAGCAAACAAAACACACACAAAAGAATTCCTGCTCTTCAAGGACTTATATTCCAGCAGAAAAACACAAGTAATAATAAATAAGGGTGGAGGAGTAACAGGTTGCAATAGGTTGACAAAGCCTCCTTGGAAGATGATATTTCAGCAAGATGATATTTCTCTTTTGAAAGAGATGTAGAAATTATGTGGCCACCTGGGGAACCTATTCCAAACAGAGAACATGTGGACCAAAAGCCTAAAGGAGGACTCTTCCTGGCTTATTTGAGGAACAGCAAGGGGACTTCTGTAGGTAAAGCAGAGTGAGGATGGAGAAGAAGAGTGATACCATGGGGCATTAGTAATGGAGGAACCTTGAGGATCAGTTAAAGACTTTGGCTTTTACCTTCAGTGCAATAGGGAGCCTTGGATGAGGGAAATTGTATGAAAGGAATGTCATGATGTGACTTCCATTGTAGAATAATCACTTGATTGCTGTATTGGGACTAGGTAGGGAAGGGTGGTCAGATTCTGGATATTTTGAAAGCTGGGCCAACAGTATTTCATATCAAATTGAATAAAAAGTCTTAGAAAGAGAAAAGTAAAAGATAAGTCTGTCTTCTTTTGAGCCTTGGCAAGAATGCACTTGCCATTCATTGATATGAGAAAGCTATGGGTATAGGAATTTCACTTACGGAGCTATTTCCTGACAAGTTCCTATGTGAATTGTCATTTTTATTAAAAATAAAGTAATATCTCTATTTGAAATGTTTTCAGACAAATCATCTGGGCTTAAGAACTGGTGTCTTCTACTTAAGCAGATTGAGAATGCACGAAAGCACAGAGAACTATATACATTAAAAAAACACCTCATCTTCTGTATATAGAGGCAGTAGGTTCTCAAAATGGCTTCAGCAAGAGAAAGGAAGGCTAATATGAGGGAGGATATGGAAAAATTATCTACATGGCCTTGTGAAAGTACAGTACTATGGAAGTCAATGCTATAGAAATTAATTTTCTTGAAACTGTAATGTCAGTGTAAACTTCAGAAAGTCAAGGGTGCAGGTACCCAGCTGAAAACCACTGGACTGATAACTGTTGTGCTTAGGATAAAGCTCTATGTGATGAGTTAGGAAAACAACAATCAGATGTGTACACTTCAAAATTGGCCTCAGGAAGGCAAGCAGAAAAATAGATAAAAGGGATGAGAAAATTTATTTATTATGTTTTATTATGATTGTCTCAGTTTTAGCAAGAGAAGAAAAGCCAGTGATAGAGCCACCTAAGTACACTGCTTGCCCAAAAAGCTGGATTGGATTTGGGAGTAAATGTTTTTATTTTCCTGAAAACACGAGAAATTGGACTTTCAGTCAAGTCTTCTGTGTCTCATTAGAAGCCAGCCTTGCTTAGTTTGCAACTATGGAAGAACTGGTAAGAGATATTCTTGAATCATGTTTTCTTTCAAATAACTTAGGCCCTGAAGCAGGTCAGCTGCATAGGGTTAAAGCTTAAATACAAGGAAGAATCCCATCCAGGGGCATGAGATGTGTTTTAATGTCCAACATTTGTTGAAGATGTGTTCTCTGCCTAGAACCCTGTGAGATATTTTAGATATATTTTCTCATGTAATTCTCATGGTTAACTTGAAAGATGAGTTGTATTGTTCTCATTCTATTAAGAATTGAGATAGTTATATAATTTGTCATCTAGATTAAGACATATAGGGTATTGAAAGTGAACATTAATATATTGGTGAAATGACAAGCTTAAACTGGGAATTTCCCAGTCAAACTGGGATATATGATCACTTTAAATTAAGAAATTTCAGATCGGGAAGGAGGGAAGATGGCGTCATAGAGGTGACTCAGGATTGCAGCTCTCGGTGAAGGCACAGAGGGTGAGTCCTAGCCGCATTCTCGGATGTTCCTTTTATGCCCACAGAGCGTTGAAAGTCCCAGGTGTGGGAGAGACACGGGACGCTAGCAGCCGACTAATGCAGCCGGCTCCCGCCGCCTCTTCAGCCGGCGCCGCAGAGGGACCCGGCGTGGAACTCACTGGTCTGGGTGGCCTGTTAAACTGGCAATCTGAGATTTGGAAGGGCAGATTGGCATGTCCATCTGATTGAATGGGACTTGGACAATGAGCCAGACCAGGAGATTCCTGGGAAGCGTGATCTGAGCTGGGGTAGTGGGCAGTGGCACGGGAGATCGCACGGATCCCAGTGCCCTATCGGCAGGCTCCTGGGGCGCCAGTGAGAGAGTCAAACTTTCAGCTTGGGGAGAGGAAGAGAGAGAGAGAGAGGACGGACTCTGAGGCAGGGAGCTGGGTGATCGGGCTCGGCGGGTCCCACGCTCATGGGGACAAGCAGGGCGGCGACTGGAGGCGCTTGGGGCTGAAAGTTTTGTTGCTGGCATTTAGGACGCTGCAGCCCGGTCAGGGAGGGGCGTCCACCATTGCTGACGAAGTGCACCCCCACTTAAGTACCGCCCAGGACTGACGCAGCCTGCCGTTGCCAAGGCAACCTGCGTAACAGAGAGAGTCCACCAGGCAGCAACAGGGCGGACCGCGTTAGCAGGTCAGAGCCTCGGCAGGCAAATAGTGAATAGACTGCCACCTAGTGGGGCAGGACAGTGAAACAGATACTCATAAAGAAAGCCCCAACTCCCTGAGACAGAACATCTAAGGGTGAAAAAAAAAAGAGTGGTGTTTTATGAGTTCTATTGCAGCAGACATAACCTCCCAACAACCCTGAATGAACAACAGAGCTGACAGCTCAGCACTGGAGCTCCTATAAAGCACAGACTGTCTCCTCAAGCAGCTCCCTGACCCCTGTATATCCAAGGAGTCACCCCAGAAAAGGACTAATCAGACTGACATTTGGCTGGCATCATTCTGGAACAAGGGCAGCAGAAAAAGAAACTGATATCATCCTTCACTGTTCTGCAGCTACTGCAGGTATACCAAGACAAGCAGGGCCTGGAGTGGACCTCAGCACTCATACAGCAGAGAGGATAGACCATTAGGGGGAAAATTAAGTAACAGAAATACTTCATCATCAACAATCTCAGTGTCCACACAGAGACCCAATTGAAAAATTAGCCACTACTAAGAGGACAGGCGGATAAATCCATAAAGATGGGAAGAAACCAGCGCAAAAAGGAGGAAAGAACCCGAAACCAAAACACCTCACCTCCAAAAAAGGACCAAAACTCCTCACAAGCAAGGGACCAAAGCTGGACGGAGAATGAAAGTGACGAAATGACGGAATCAGACTTCAGAAAGTGGATAATGAGAAACTTCAGGGAGCTAAAGGAACATGTTCTAAACCAGTGCAAAGAAACTAAGAACCTTGAAAAAAGATTTGAAAAAAGATTCGAGGAATTGATAACGAGAATGGACAACTTAGAGAGGAATATGAATGAATTGAAGGAGCTGAAAAACACAACACGAGAACTTCGCGAAGCATGCACAAGTTCCAACAGCCAATTGACCAAGCAGAAGAAAGAATATCAGAAGTTGAAGATCAACTCAATGAAATAAAACGAGAAACCAAGATTAAAGAAAAAAGCACAAAAAGGAATGAACAAAATCTCCAAGAAATGTGGGACTATGTGAAGAGACCCAACCTACGTTTGATAGGTGTACCAGAATGTGACGAAGAGAATGAATCCAAGCTGGAAAACACTCTTCAGGATATTATCCAGGAAAATTTCCCCAACCTAGCAAGACAGGTCAATAGTCAACTCCAGGAAATACAGAGAACACCACAAAGATACTCTGCAAGAAGAGCAACCCCAAGGCACATACTCGTCAGATTCACCAGGGCTGAAACGAAGGAGAAAATACTAAGGGCAGCCAGAGAGAAAGGTCAGGTCACCCACAAAGGGAAGCCCATCAGACTCACAGCAGATCTCTCGGCAGAGACTATACAAGCCAGAAGAGAGTGGGGGCCAATATTCAACATCCTTAAAGAAAAGAGCTTTCAACCCAGAATTTCATATCAAGCGAAACTGAGCTTAATAACTGAAGGAAAAATAAAATCCTTCATGAACAAGCAAATACTCAGAGATTTTGTCACCACTAGGCCTGCTTTACAAGAGCTCCTGAAAGAGGCACTACACATAGAAAGAAACAACCAGTTCCAGCCATCCTAAAAGCATACCAAATGCTAAAGACCATCAACAAAATGAAGAATGTACATGAACCAATGGGCAAAACAGCCAGCTAGCATCAAAATGGCAGTATCAAATTCACACATAACAATATTAATCCTGAATGTAAATGGGCTAAATGCACCAATCAAAAGACACAGACTGGCAAATTGGATAAAAAACGAAAACCCATCGGTGGCTGTATCCAGGAAACCCACCTCACATGCAAAGATACACAAAGGCTCAAAATAAAGGGATGGAGGAAGATTTACCAAGCAAATGGAGAGCAAAAAAAAGCAGGAGTTGCAATTCTCATCTCTGATAAAATAGACTTTAAAGTAACAAAGATCAAAAGGGACAAAGAAGGTCATTACATAATGGTAAAATGATCGATACAACAAGAACAGCTAACGATTCTAAATATATATGGACCCAATGTAGGAGCACCCAGATATATAAGGCAAGTTCTTAATGACTTACAAAGGGACTTAGACTCCCACACAATAATAGTGGGAGATTTTAACACTCCACTGTCAATAGCAGACAGATCAACCAGACAGAAAATTAACAAGGATATTCAGGACTTGAACGCAGACCTGGAACAAGCAAACCTGATAGACATTTACAGAACTCTCCACCCCAAATCCACAGAATATACATTCTTCTCAGCACCACATCACACCTACTCCAAAATTGACCACATAATTGGAAGTAAAGCACTCCTCAGCAAATGCAAAAGAACGGAAATCATAACAAACTGTCTCTCAGACCATAGTGCAATCAAGTTGGAACTCAGAATTCAGAAAATAACTCAGAACCGCACAGATTCATGGAAACTGAACAATTGGCTCTTGAATGTTGATTGGATAAACAATGAAATGAAGGCAGAAATAAAGAAGTTCTTTGAAACCAACGAGAATGAAGACACAACGTACCAGAATCTCTGGGACACATTTAAAGCAGTCTGTAGAGGAAAATACATAGCAATAAGTGCCCACATGAGAAGAGTGGAGAGATCCAAAATTGACACCCTATCGTCAAAATTGAAAGAGCTAGAGGAGCAAGATGAAAAAAGCTCAAATCGTAGCCAAATACAAGAAATAACTAAGAACAGAGCAGAACTGAAGGAGATAGAGACAAGGAAAACCCTTCAAAAAATCAATAAATCTAAGAGCTGGTTTTTCGAAAAGATCAACAAAATAGACAGACCACTAGCCAGACTGATAAAAAAAGAAGAGAGAGAACAACCAAATAGATGCAATAAAAAACAATAAAGGGGAAATCACCACAGATTCCACAGAAATTTGAACCATCATGAGAGAATACTACAAAAAACTCTATGCACATAAACCAGTAAATCAGGAAGAAATGGATAAATTCCTGGACGCCTGTGTCTTCCCAAGCCTAAACCACGAGGAAGCCGAAACTATGAATAGACCAATAACAAGGTCTGAAGTTGAGGCAGAAATTAAGAGCCTACCACACAAAAAAAGCCCAGGTCCAGATGGGTTCACAGCCGAATTCTGCCAGACACACAAAGAGGATCTGGTACCATTCCTTCTGAAACTATTCCAAATAATCCAAAAAGAGGGAACTCTTCCCAAATCATTTTATGAGACCAACATCATCCTGATACCAAAACCTGACAGAGACTCAACAAGAAAAGAAAACTTCAGGCCAATATCCATGATGAACATAGATGCAAAAATCTTCAATAAAATACTGGCAAACCGATTGCAACAGCACATTGAAAAACTTATCCATCATGATCAAGTAGGATTCATCCCGGGGATGCAAGGTTGGTTCAACATACGCAAGTCTATAAATGTAATTCACCACATAAACAGAAGCAAAAACAAAAACCACATGATTATCTCAATTGATGCAGAGAAGGCATTTGACAAAATTCAACGGGACATTATGCTAAAAACCCTCAATAAACTTGGTATTGATGGAACATATCTCAAAGTAATAAAAGCTATTTATGACAAACCAACAGCGAATATCATACTTAATGGGCAAAAACTGGAAGCATTCCCTTTGAAATCTGGCACTAGACAAGGATGCCCTCTCTCACCACTTCTATTCAACATAGTACTGGAAGTTGTAGCCAGAGCAATCAGGCAAGAAAAAGAAATAAAGTGTATTCAAATAGGCAAGGTGGAAGCCAAATTGTCTCTATTTGCAGACGACAGGATAGTATACCTAGAAGACCCCATCACCTCAGCCCAAAAGCTCCTGCAACTGATAAGCAACTTCAGCAACGTCTCAGGATATAAAATCAATGTTCAAAAATCACAAGCATTCCTATACACCAATAAAAGACTTAAAGAGAACCAAATCAAGAACTAACTGCCATTCACAATTGCTACAAAGAAAATAAAATAGCTAGGAATACAACTCACTAGGAATGTAAGGGACCTCTTTAAGGAAAACTACAAACAACTGCTCAACGAAATAAGAGAGGACACAAACAGATGGAGAAACATTCCATGTTCGTGGTTAGGAAGAATCAATATCGTGAAAATGGCTATACTGCCCAAAGTAATTTACACAATCAATGCTATCCCCATCAAACTACCATTGAATTTCTTCACAGAACTGGAAAAAACCACCATGAATTTCATATGGAACCAAAAAAGAGCCCGCATAGCCAAGTCAATTCTAAGCAAAAAGAACACAGCAGGAGGCATCACGCTAGAAGACTTCAAACTATACTACAAGGCTACAGTAATCAAAACAGCATGGTACTGGTACCAAAACAGAGATATACTCCAATGGAATGGAACAGAGGCATCGGAGGCAACACAACACATCTACAACCATATTATCTTTGATAAACCAGACAAAAACAAGCAATGGGGAAAGGATTCCCTATTTAATAATTGGTGTTGGGAAAACTGGCTAGCCATGTGCAGAAAGCAGAAACTGGACCCCTTCCTGACACCTTTCACTAAAATTAACTCCAGATGGATTAAAGAGTTAAACGTAAGACCTGACACCATAAAAACCCTAGAAGAAAATCTAGGCAAAACCATTCAGGACATAGGAGTAGGCAAGGACTTCATGAATAAAACACCAAAAGCATTGGCAACAAAAGCCAAAATAGACAAATGGGACCTAATCAAACTCCACAGCTTCTGCACGGCAAAACAAACAGTCACTAGAGTGAATCGGCAACCATCAGAATGCGAAAAAATCTTTGCAGTTTACGCATCTGACAAAGGGCTGATATCCAGAATTTACAAAGAACTCAAACACATTTACAGGAAAAATCAAACAAGCCCATTCAAAAATGGGCAAAGGATATGAACAGAAACTTTACGAAAGCAGACATACATGAGGCCAGCAAACATATGAAAAAGTGCTCATCCTCATTGGTCATTAGAGAGATGCAAATCAAAACCACATTGAGATACCATCTCACACCAGTTAGAATGGCGATCATTAAAAATCTGGAGACAGCAGATGCTGGAGAGGATGTGGAGAAATAGGAACACTCTTACACTGTTGGTGAGAGTGTAAATTAGTTCAACCATTGTGGAAGACAGTGTGGCGATTACTCAGGGACCTAGAAATAGAAATTCCATTTGACCCAGCAATCCCATTACTGGGTATCTATCCAAAGGACTATAAATCGTTCTACTATAAGGACACATGCACACGAATGTTCATTGCAGCACTGTTTACAATAGCAAAGACCTGGAACCAACCCAAATGCCCAACGATGATAGACTGGACTGAGAAAATGTGGCACATATACACCATGGAATATTATGCAGCAATCAAAAATGATGAGTTTGTGTCCTTTGTAGGGACATGGATGAATCTGCAGAACATCATTCTCAGCAAACTGACACAAGAACAGAAAAAGAAATACCGCATATACTCACTCATAGGTGGGTGAGAAAAATGAGAACACGTGGACACAGAGAGGCGGTCTACTATACACTGGGGACTGTTGGGGGGAATGGGGGAGGGACAGCAGTGGGGTGCTTGGGGGGATAGCCTGGGGATGAATACCAAGTGTGGGTGAAGGGGAGGAAAGCAGCAAAGCACACTGCCATGTGTGTACCTATGCAACTATCTTGCTCGTTCTGCACATGTACCCGCAAACCTCTAATGCAATAAAAATTAAAAAATAAAAAAAAAATTAGGATCAGGGACATTAAATGCATTAAACTGAAAATTGGGTATTAGTCTCACTCCAGAGAATATGCTGCTTAATTACACCACGCCGCCAGTCAAAAAGAGAAGGGATAGGGAAGAGAGACTCCAGAGTAATGTGGAAGAAAGGGACAAGTGGTATTACTTACTGTTTTATTATAGAATTTCCTGAAAAGATACAAAGGCCCTTCTGACCATTGGATTTACCTTAGAAGAGAATCATCCTATTACATTTGGACGTGGACAGACAACAGAGAATATAATAACACGTATGTTTTGAGACTTACCTTTCTGCTGTGTTTATGTGTGGTTATATGTATGAGTTGTGTTTATGAGATGAGAAATGTATCATGGAAAGCTAACTGCAATATGAGGTAAGAAATCTAAACCCTTTTTATACTCTTCTATTTATTAACTGTGTCTTTGGGAAAGCTTTACTTAACTGTGATTTCAGTAACATGACAATGACATTTGACACAATTTTACACTTTAATTCACTGATTTAAAACTGATGAAATCCCTACTTATAACTGATTTACAATAAGTGTTCTACAGTCATAGGACACCACTGAGGAGCTGATACCCACAAAGCTGTTAAGCCCACTCTTCCAGCTGTTGCATCCCTCACAATAGGAAAGCATCCAGGGAACTCAAGGGAATCTCTCACTCCTAAAGTTTTGTCACCAGAAGGAAATTAGTAACAATTATTTGGACTGTGAACATTTCAATGGGGTGTTTTGAATATAATCATCACATTGCAGCAGATAAAATATAGGAACCCAGTCATATCCATTAATCAAAGCTAAGCCTTTTTAGGAATCTACTTGTTTTTTTTTGTTTGTTTGTTTGTTTTTACTTTCACACATTTATGAAACAGTTCAGGAGACTGGAAATCATCTTCACTGAAGACCACCAATGGCAGCAGTTCATTTGGGTACAGCAGCAAGCATCAGTTAAATATCTGTCAACATAGCTGGGCTTCGTATGGATGAATGATATGCTTGTGATTTTTGAGCAAGGACCTTGAGAACATAAAAGACACTAAATACAGAAATGGTTTATATTACTATGAAGCAATATTAATGACAGGCTTTTGCTTTTCTCTTATTCACATTAAAATATGGAGGGGGTGTAGAAAATGATAGGGGAGGAACAAATGCAGGTGTCTAACTTCCAAATATTTAATATTTTTGTGTTTGGTTTTAGATTTGCTATCAGAGGAGTTGGAGAATATGCCTACCTGAATAATAATGGAGTTAGTAGTGCCAGCATCTACACAGACAGAAAATGGATTTGTAGCAAGCCAAACAGCTATGTCTACAGTTGCCAAATTAGAAACTCTTTACAGAATTTCCCTATAGATGCATCATAACTTGTTATATATAATTAATGTGTATAACACCTGGAAACACATAGATACCCAGGAAGAAGACTGCTGTAGGGGTGGATCCCTCTTGAAGAACCTCTACTAGGGCAATGCAGAGATCCCCCACTGGGATGCTACCTGATAGAGCTGTACAAAGAGAGCCACCATCCTCTGAGTTCCTGGAAAACCCACACCCACTAACTTCGGGACTTTCAAGACTCACCTAAAAAAACAACTGTTGTTTTGTTTTGTGTAGCCCCAGAGGTTTAATGGATGCTGGGCCCTGACAGCTCACCAAAACAGGGAAGTTAGAAACCAGTTCCTCTCTTCAACCAAGAGGTTAATAAGAAGAAAAGAAACCAATCCCTCTAGTAATACCTATAGAAGTACCAGATAGGTATCACAACTTCTCTAGGTATCCACTTTTCAGAGATAAGCTGAGAGATGGGAGTTACTTCCCAACCATATGGCATCATATTAGGGCTGGGGGTTATTACCACAGTGTGTGCAAGTTTTTTCCAGTCAGTTTTGATGTGAATAGTTTCACACTCACCTAGGGTGCAGAAGTGGCTCATTAGTTTCTGGATTTCCAATGATGAAAATTTATCTGTGTGTTGCTGTTGAACTGATGTGTCCATGATGAGGAAGGAGAGTTCAGACCTTTTTATTCTGCCATCTGGTGACTCTGACAGTTTTTTTTAATACTCTACTATCATACAATCTAGTTACTACATTTGTAGACATTTCTGTCACATAAATTACAACTTATATTTACACAAAAGCCTGTATATAAAATGTTCATAGCAGCTTTATTCATGCTAGTCAGAATCTGTAAAAACCATATGTCTCAGAATGAGTAAATAAGTAAGTAAACACTGTTACAGGCATACAATGGAATACTACTCAGCAATAAAAAGGAATGGACTATTGATGCATACAAAACTTCGTTGAATCTCAAAGTCCTTAGGCTAAGTTAGAAGAGCCAATTACCAAAGATTGAATTTTGTATGATTATATTTACATAACGTACTTGAAATGAAAAAATTGCACAGATAGAGAATGAGGGTTATGGATAGGTGAGTGAAGACGAAGGTGTAGAATGGAGATAATGCATAGTATGGAGAAAAGGTGATGGAAGAGTTTTGTTTCTTCATTGTATCCATGGTCATTATTTTAGTTGTGATATTCTAGTGCAGGTTTTTAGGTATTACCTTTGGGGGAAACTGAGTAAACAAGATGTGGGATCTTTCTCTACTATTTCTTACAACTGCATGTGAATTACAACTAGGTCAAAATAAAAAGTTTAACTATAAAATTAAAGCTATATTAGATGAAGCAAAATGTAATTCACCCCTTTCATGCACAAAGCATTAGAGACTAACAAAATTTGCAGGACCTAGTGCAGAATACAAATGTAGAACATCTTGTTCAAAAATTATTAATAATCTTGAGACATTGATGATAAAGTATCAAATGTGGGGCCCTTTAAGCCTGAGGAACTGTGCTACCACACAGATTGCATGTTCATGTAGCTGGCCCTGCAAATGAAATAATTTTTGCCCATGATTAATTCAGCATGGACTGTTTGGGCTCAGTGAATTTGCTTCTTCAGGAAGGTAATTTTCTCTTCTTTTTCTGCTAAGCTGTTTAACAGTAGTTGCTCTGCCTAATGGGCTTCATCTTCTCTCAGATTGTTTTTGTGATGCACTAGGATGAAGCACACCCTTTCTCCTAGTCTTGAGGAAACGTCAATATTCAGAATATTTAAACCCCAGAACTGAACAATCAGAACAGTCTCTGGTGAGTGTTCCACACTTGAGGGAAATGGCATGATCTGAGCCCTGAAAAAAATGATTGCAGATATTCTCCATATCAAAACATCACCAGGAAGATTTGAGATGTTGAAGTTCATAACATTTCCTAAAGCAAGCATGAATTACTAGTAACTTAATACGTATATTAACTGATGAAGTTTTTTGGGCACCTTCACCTAGATCACAGATTTCATTCCTCAGAACAAACCAGTCAAGGAAAGTGCTATTATACTCCTTTATTCATATAGATCTTGAGGTTGAGAGAGCTTAATTAACATACTATATTTGTGTAATCATAAAGTACCATAAACTAGGGGTGCTATAGTCTGAATATTTGTGCCTCCCACTCCCAAATTCATTATGTTGAAATCCTAATTCCCAAGGTGATGGCATTAGGAGATGAAACCTTTGGGAGGTGATTAGGTCATGAGGGTAGAACACTGATGAGTGGGATTAATGCCCTTACAAAAGGGGCCCACTACCATACGAAGACACATCTAGAAGGTGCCATCAATGAATCAGAAAGTGGGCTCTCACCAGACACCAAATCTGCCAGCATTCTGATCATGGACTTCCAGCCTCCTGAACAGAGAAATACATTTATGTTGTTTATAAGTTATTCATTTTATGGTATTTTGTTACAACCCAAATGAACAAGTGGTTTAAAAACAACAAAAATTGTGGGACCCCAATATGGCTGAAAGAAGGCAACAACAGCATGCAGCTCCCAGTGAATGAGATTCAGAAGGCTAAAGGACTTCACGATTCCAAGCTAGGTGCTGGGTTTTTTTTCGGTGGGACTGGTAGGACACTGAAATTAATAGCCCAGGGAAAGAGCTGAAGCAGGGTGAGAGCCACTCAGAGAGGGTGAACCAAGACAGGGCAGGATGTGACCCCACCTGGAACATGCAGCCAGCTCCGTGGGTTGGGGACTTCACCCCCTTGATGCTCCAAATCATATCCTGTGCTTACCTCATTCCTTCTGCAACCCATGGTCCACAAGATCCCTGCCAGACTGAGGGACACCATGGGTTCTCGATGCAAATCTGAGCAACAGCTCCCACCTTGTGCCACAAGTTGTTGGCACGGACCTGGGCAGAAGTTTGGACTAATGCCAGTGGGATGGACCCATCCTACAGAAAGAGGCAGAGTTGAAAGCAGGGAAACAGGCCATAAGGCCTGGCAGGCTCCATCCCCACAAAACTCAAACTGAAACCCATGCACTAGGCAGCTTGGCAGCAAATATGCCAGTTTGACTGGAAAAATCAAGCATGGAGAAGGAGAGAGCCATTTGGGAAGGTGGGCCTAAACTCACCTGCAAACAAATGCCAGGGGAAGACCACCCACCAAGCAGCCTGACTGAATCTGAGGCAGCCCAGCATCGCCTCTACAGACCAGAAAATTTATAGCTCCAAACTTAACAGAAAGGACGTCTACTCAGAGATTCCTCCCAAAATCATCAACTTCAAAGATCAAAGGGAGAAAAATCCATGAAGATGGGAAGAAACTAGCACAAAAAAAGATGAAACCATCAAAGACAAGAACACCTCTTCTCCTCCCAGGGATCACAACTCCTCACAATCAAGGGAACAAAACAAGATATAAAATAAATTTGATGAATTGACAGAATCAGGCCTTAGAAGGTGGGTAATAACAAACTTCTCTGAGTTAAAAGACCATGTTCTAACCCAATGCAAATAAACTAAGAACCTTGAAAAAAGGCTAGATGGAATGTTAGCTAGAATAGCCAGCTTAGAAAAAACATAAATGACTTGATGGAGCTGAAAAACACAGCACAAGAACTTCGCAAGGCATACACAAGTTTCAACAGCCTAATCGATCAAGCAGAAAAAAGGATATCATAGATAGAAGATCAAACCAATGAAATAAAACGAGAAGGCAAAATTAGAGAAAAAAGGGTGGAAAAAAATGAACAAAGCATCCAAGAACTATGGAATTATGTGAAAAGACCTAATCTACGCTTGATCAGCATACCTGAATGTGACAGGGAGAATGAATCCAAGTTGGAAAACACTCTTCAAGATTTTATCCAAGAGAGCTTTTCCAACTTAACAAGGCAGGCCAACATTCAAATCCAGGAAATACAGAGAACACCACAAAGATATTCCTTTAGAAGAGCAACCCCAAGGCACATAATCATCATATTCACCAAGGTTGAAATGAAGGAAAAAATTCTAAAGGCAGCCAGAGAGAAATGTCAGGTCATTCACAAAAGGAAGCCCTTGAGGCAAACAGCAAATCTCTGGGCAGAAACCCTACAAGCTAAAAGGGAGTTGGGGCCAATATTCAACATCCTTAAAGAAAAGAACTTGCAATGCAGAATTTTATATCCAGCCAAACTGAACTTCATAAGTGAAGGACAAATACAATACAGAGAAGCAATTGCTGAGAGATTTCATCACTACAAGACCTGCATTACAAGAGCTCCTGAAGGAAGTCCTAAACACGGAAAGGAACAACCAGTACCAACCAATGCAAAAAAGAACCAAATGGTAAGGAACAATGATTCAATGAAGGAACCACATCAAATAACATGCAAAACAACCAACCAGTAATGAAATAGTGGGATCAAATTCAAGCATAACATATTAATGTTGACTGTAAATGGCCTAATGCCCCAATCAAAAGACACAGACTGACAAACTGGATATAACATCAAGACCCATTGGTGAGCTGTATGCGGGAGACCCATCTCACCTGCAAAGACACACATAGACTCAAAGAAATGGAAGAAGATTTACCAAGCAAATGAAGAGCAAAAACAAAAAAAGCAGGGGTAGCAATCCTAGTCTCTGATAAAACATATTTTAAACCAACACAGATCAGAAGAGAAAAAGAAGGGCATTACATAATGGTAAAAGGATCAATGTAACAAGAAGAGCTAACTGTCCTAAATATACATGCACCCAATTCAGGAACACCCAGATACATAAAGCAAGTTCTTAGAGACCTAAAAAGAGACTTAGACTCCCACATAATAATAGTGGGAGACTTTAACACTCCACTGACAATATTGAACATATAATGAGACAGAAAGTCAACAAAGATATCCAGGACTTGAATGCAGATCTGGAACAAGTAGACCTAATAGACATTTACAGAACTCTCCACCCCAAATCCACCGAGTATTCATTGCTCTCAGCACCACATCACACTTACTGTAAAATTGACCACATAATTGGAAATAACTCCTCAGCAAATACACATGAAGAGAAATCATAACAGTCTATCAGATCACAGCACAATCAAATTAGAACTCATGATTAAGGAAAGCAAACAAAACTCCACAATCACATGGAAACAGAACAACTTGCTTCTGAATAATGAAGGGATAAACAGTGAAATGAAGGCAGAAATAAAAAATCATTTTTGAAACTAATGAGAACAAAGTCACAATGTACCAGAATCTTTGGGACACAAAGCAGTGTGTAGAGGGAAACTTACAGCAATAGATGCCCACATGAGAAACAAGAAAAGATCTAAAATCAACACTCTATCATCAAAACTGAAAGAGCTAGAGGAGCAAGATCAAAGCTCAAAAGCAAGAAGAAGACAAAAAATGACTAAGATGAGAGCAGAACTGAAAGATGGAAACACAAAAATCCCTTCAAAAAACAATAAATCCAGGAGTTGGTTTTTTGAAAAGATCAACAAAATAGACAGACTGCTAGCTAGACTAATAGAAAAGAAAAGAGAAAAGAATCAAATAGATGCAATAAAAAATGATAAAGGGGAGATCACCACTGACTCTTCAGAAATACAAACTACCATCAGATATTACTACAAACATCTCAATGCACATAAACCAGCAAATCTGGAAGAAATGAATAAATTCTGAGGATGTGGCAAGATGGCATCGTAGAAGTGACTCAGGATTGCAGCTCTCATTGAAGGCGCAGAGGGTGAGTCCTAGTAGCATTCTCGGATGGAACTTTTTTGCCCACAGAGCGTTGAAAGTCCCAGGTGTGGGAGAGACACGGGACGCTAGTACAGCTGGCTAGCATAGCCGGCTCACACAGCCACTTTGGCCGGTGCTGCAGCGGGACCCAGCATGGAACTCATTGGTCTGGGTGCCCTGATAAACCGACAATCTGAGATTTGGAAGGACAGATTCACATGTCCATCTAATTGAATGGGACTTGGACAATGAGCCAGACCAGGAGTTTCCTGGGAAGCGGGATCTGAGCCAGTGCAGTGGGCAGTGGCAAGGGAGATCGCATGGATCCCAGTGCCCTATCGGCAGGCTACTGGGGCACCAGTGAGAGAGTCGACCTTTCAGCTTGGGGAGAGGAAGAGAGAGAGAGAGAGAGAGAGGACAGACTCCGAAACAGGGAGCTAGGTGATTGGGCTTGGCGGGTCCCATCCGCATGGGGACAAGCAGGGCGGCGACTGGAGGTGCTTGGGGCTGAGAGTTTTGCTGCTGGCATCTAGGACGGTGCAGCCCGGTGAGGGAGGGACGTCCGCCATTAGCAATCCGCCCATACTGAAGTACCACCCAGGGCTGATGCAACCTGCTGTTGCTGAGGCAACCTGCCATAACAGAGAGATTCTGCCAGGAGAGGGGAGCACTCCACAGCAGAACAGAGCCCAGCAGCAACAGGGCGGACCCGTGATAGCAGGTCAGAGCCCCAGCAGGCAAATAGTGAATAGACTGCTGCCTAGTGGGGCAGGACAGTGCAACAGATACTCATAAAGGAAGCCCCAACTCCCTGAGACAGAGCATCTAAGGGGGGGGAAAGGGTGGTGTCTTATGAGTTCTATGGCAGCAGACATAAACAATCTCCCAACAACCCTGAATGAACAACGGAGCTCACAGCTCAGCACCGGAGCTCCTATAAAGCACAGACCATCTGCTCAAGCAGCTTCCTGACCCCTGTATATCCAAAGAGTCACCCCCAAAAAGGAATAATCGGACTGACATTTGGCAGGCATCATTCTGGAACAAAGACAGCAGCAGAAGAAAGTGGTATCATCCCTCACAGTTCCACAGCTGCTACAGGTAAACCCCAGACAAACAGGGCCTGGAGTGGACCTCAGCACTCATACAGCAGAGGGGCTAGACGATTAGAAGGAAAACTAAGTAACAGAAATACTTCATCATTAACAATCTCAGCGTCCACACAGAGATCCAATTGAAAAATCAGCAACTACTAAGACGACAGGCGGATAAATCCATAAAGATGGGAAGAAACCAGCGCAAAAAGGAAGAAAACACCCAAAACCAAAACATCTCACCTCCAAAAAAGGACCAAAGCTCCTCAACAGCAAGGGAACAAAGCTGGATGGCGAATGAGTGTGATGAAACGATGGAATCCAACTTCAGAAAGTGGATAATGAGAAACCACAGGGAGCTAAAAGAACATGTTCTAAATCAGTGCAAAAAAACTAAGAACCTTGAAAAAACATTTGAAAAAAGGTTCGAGGAATTGATAACAAGAATGGACAATTTTGAGAGGAATATGAATGAATTGAAGGAGCTGAAAAACACAACATGAGAACTTCGTGAACCATGCACAAGTTTCAACAGCTGAATTGACCAAGCAGAAGAAAGAATATCAGAAGTTGAAGATCAACTTAATGAAATAAAAGGAGAAACCAAGATTAAAGAAAAAAGCACAAAAAGGAATGAACAATATCTCCAAGAAATGTGGGACTATGTGAAGAGACCCAACGTACATTTGATAGGTGTACCAGAATGTGATGAAGAGAATGAATCCAAGCTGGAAAACACTCTTCAGGATATTACCCAGAAAAATTTCCCCAACCTAGCAAGACAGGTAAATACTCAATTCCAGAAAATACAAAGAACACCACAAAGATACTCCACAAGAAGGGCAACCCCAAGGCACATAATCGTCACCAGGGTTGAAATGAAGGAGAAAATACTAAGGGTAGACAGGGAGAAAAGTCGGGTCACCCACAAAGGGAAGCCCATCAGACTCACAGCAGATCTCTTGGCAGAGACTATACAAGCCAGAAGAGAGTGGGGGCCAATATTCAACATCCTTAAAGAAAAGAACTTTCAACCCAGAATTTCATATCCAGCCAAACTGAGCTTAATAACTGAAGGAAAAATAAAATCCTTCATGAGCAAGCAAGTACTCAGAGATTTTGTCACCACTAGGCCTGCTTTACAAGAGCTCCTCAAAGAGGCACTACACATAGAAAGAAAGAACCAGTACCAGCCATCCTAAAAGCATACCAAATGCTAAAGACCGTCAACAAAATGAAGAATGTACATGAACCAACGGGTAAAACTGCCAGCTAGCATCAAAATGGCAGTATGAAATTCTCACATAACAATATTAATCCTAAATGTAAATGGGCTAAATGCACCAATCAAAAGACGACTGGCAAATAGGATAAAAACCAAAACCAATCGGTGTGCTGTATACAGGAAGCCCACCTCACACGCAAGGATACACAAAGGCTCAAAATAAAGGGATGGAGGAAGATTTACGAAGCAAATGGAGAGCAAAAAAAGCAGGAGTTGCAATTCTCGTCTCTGATAAAATAGACTTTAAAGCAACAAAGATCAAAAGGGACAAAGAAGGTCATTACATAATGGTAAAAGGATCGATACAACAAGAAGAGATAACGATTCTAAATATATATGGACCCAATGTAGGAGCAACCAGATATAGAAGGCAAGTCCTTAATGACTTACAAAGAGACTTAGACTCCCACACAATAATAGTGGGAGACTTTAACATTCCACTGTCAATAGCAGACAGATCAACCAGACAGAAAATTAACAAGGATATTCAGGACTTGAACTCAGACCTGGAACAAGCAAACCTGATAGACATTTACAGAACTCTCCACCCCAAATCAACACACTATACATTCTTCTCAGCACCACATCACACCTACTCCAAAATCGACCACATAATTAGAAGTAAAGCACTCCTCAGCAAATGCAAAACAACTGAAATCATAACAAACAGTCTCTCAGACCATAGCGCAATCAAGTTAGAACTCAGAATTCAGAAAATAACTCAGAACCGCACAGCTTCATGGAAACTGAACAACTGGCTCTTGAATGTTGATTGGATAAACAATGAAATGAAGGCAGAAATAAAGAAATTCTTTGAAACCAATGAGAATGAAAACACAAACTAGCAGAATCTCTGGGACACATATAAAGCAGTCTGTAGAGAAAAATATATAACAATAAGTGCCCACATGAGAAGAGCGAAGAGATCCAAAATGGACACCCTATCGTCAAAATTGAAAGAGCTAGAGGACCAAGATCAAAAAGCTCCAAACCTAGCGGAAGACAAGAAATAACTAAGATCAGAGCAGATCTGAAGGAGATAGAGACAAGAAAATCCCTTTAAAAAATCAATAAATCTCACTCATAGGTGGGTGAGAGAAATGAGAACACATAGAAACAGAGAGGTGGTCTACTATACACTGGGGACTGTTGGGGGAAATGGGGGAGGGACAGCGGGGGGGGCTAGGGGGTATAGCCTGGGGATGAATACCAAGTGTGGGCGAAGGGGAGGAAGGCAGCAAAACACACTGCAATGTGTGAACCTTTGCAACTATCTTGCACGTTCTGCACATGTACCCCTAAACCTATAATGCATTAAAAATTAAAATAATAATAATAATAATAATAAACGTTGTTTTCTAAAAAAAATATCAATAAATCTAAGAGCTGGTTTTTCGAAAAGATCAACAAAATAGACCACTAGCCAGACTGATAATAAAGAAAAGAGAGAACAACCAAATAGATGCAATAAAAAACGATAATGGGGAAATCACAGATTCCACAGAAATTTAAACCATCATCAGAGAATACTACAAACAACTCTATGCACACAAACTAGTAAATCAGGAAGAAATGGATAAGTTCCTGGATGCCTGTGTCCTCCCAAGCCTAAACCAGGAGGAAGCCGAAACTATGAATAGACCAATAAAAAGGTCTGAAGTTGAGGCAGCAATTAAGAGCCTACCACAGAAAAAAAAGCCCAGGTCTAGATGGGTTCACAGCTGAATTCTACCAGACACACAAATAGGATCTGGTACCATTCCTTCTGAAACTATTCCAAATAATTCAAAAAGAGGGAACCCTTCCCAAATCATTTTATGAGACCAACATCATCCTGATACCAAAACCTGACAGAGACTCAACAAGAAAAGAAAACTTTAGGCCAATATCCATGATGAACAAAGATGCAAAAATCTTCAATAAAATACTGGCAAACTGATTGCAGCAGCACATTAAAAAACTTATCCATCATGATCAAGTAGGATTCATCCGAGGGATGCAAGGCTGGTTCAACATAGGCAACTTCATAAATGTAATTCACCACACAAACAGAAGCAAAAAAAAAAACACCACATGATTATCTCAATTGACACAGATAAGGCATTTGAGAAAATTTAACAGCCCTTTATGCTAAAAACTCTCAATAAACTTGGTACTGATGGAACATATCTCAAAGTAATAAAAGCTATTTACAACAAACCAACAGCCAATATCATATTTAATGGGCAAAAGCTGGAAGCATTCCCTTTGAAATCCGGCACTAGACAAGGATGCCCTCTCTCACCACTCCTATTCAACATAGTACTGAAAGTTCTAGCCAGAGCAATCAGGCAAGAAAAAGAAATAAAGGGTATTCAAATAGGAAAGGTGGAAGCCAAACTGTCTCTATTTGCAGACGACATGATAGCATACCTGGAAGACCCGATCACCTCAGCCCAAAAGCTCCTGCAACTGATAAGCAACTTCAGCAAAGTCTCCGGATATAAAATCAATGTTCAAAAATCACAAGCAGAGGCTCGGAGGCAAGATGGCGTCGTAGAGGTGACTCAGGATTGCAGCTCTCGGTGAAGGCGCAGAGGGTGAGTCCTAGCCGCATTCTCGGATGTTCCTTTTATGCCCACAGAGCGTTGAAAGTCCCAGGTGTGGGAGAGACACGGGACGCTAGCAGCCGGCTAACACAACCGGCTCCCGCCGCCTCTTCGGCCGGCGCCGCAGCGGGACCCGGCGCGGAACTCACTGGTCTGGGTGCCCTGTTAAACCGGCAATCTGAGATTTGGAAGGGCAGATTGGCATGTCCATCTGATTGAACGGGACTTGGACAATGAGCCAGACCAGGAGTTTCCTGGGAAACGTGATCTGAGCCGGGGTAGTGGGCAGCGGCACGGGAGATCGCACGGATCCCAGTGCCCTATCGGCAGGCTCCTGGGGCGCCAGTGAGAGAGTCGACCTTTCAGCTTGGGGAGAGGAAGAGAGAGAGAGAGAGGACGGACTCTGAGGCAGGGAGCAGGGTGATCGGGCTCGGCGGGTCCCACGCTCACGGGGACAAGCAGGGCGGCGACTGGAGGCGCTTGGGGCTGAGAGTTTTGTTGCCGGCATTTAGGATGGTGCAGCCCGGTCAGGGAGGGGCGTCCACCATTCCTGACGAAGTGCACCCCCACTTAAGTACCGCCCAGGACTGACGCAGCCTGCCGTTGCCGAGGCAACCAGCCATAACAGAGAGAGTCCGCCGGGCCGCAACAGGGCGGACCCGCCTTAGGAGGTCAGAGCCCCGGCAAGCAAATAGTGAATAGACTGCCACCTAGTGGGGCAGGACAGTGCAACAGATACTCATAAAGAAAGCCCCAACTCCCTGAGACAGAGCATCTAAGGGTGAAAAAAAAAAAAAGAGTGGTGTTTTATGAGTTCTATTGCAGCAGACATAACCTCCCAACAACCCTGAATGAACAACGGAGCTCACAGCTCAGCACTGGAGCTCCTATAAAGCACAGACTGTCTCCTCAAGCAGCTCCCTGACCTCTGTATATCCAAGGAGTCACCCCAGAAAAGGACTAATCAGACTGACATTTGGCTGGCATCATTCTGGAACAAGGGCAGCAGAAAAAGAAACTGATATCATCCCTCACTGTTCTGCAGCCGCTGCAGGTATACCCCAGACAAGCAGGGCCTGGAGTGGACCTCAGCACTCATACAGCAAAGAGGATAGATCATTAGAGGGAAAACTAAGTAACAGAAATACTTCATCATCAACAATCTCAGTGTCCACACAGAGACCCAATTGAAAAATCAGCCACTACTAAGACAACAGGCGGATAAATCCATAAAGATGGGAAGAAACCAGCGCAAAAAGGAGGAAAGCACCCGAAACCAAAACACCTCACCTCCAAAAAAGGACCAAAACTCCTCACCAGCAAGGGAACAAAGCTGGACGGAGAATGAATGTGACGAAATGACGGAATCAGACTTCAGAAAGTGGATAATGAGAAACTTCAGTGAGCTAAAGGAACATGTTCTAAACCAGTGCAAAGAAACTAAGAACCTTGAAAAAAGATTTGAAAAAAGATTTGAGGAATTGATAACGAGAATGGACAACTTAGAGAGGAATATGAATGAATTGAAGGAGCTGAAAAACTCAACACGAGAACTTCGCGAAGCATGCACAAGTTTCAACAGCCGAATTGACCAAGCAGAAGAAAGAATATCAGAAGTTGAAGATCAACTCAATGAAATAAAACGAGAAACCAAGATTAAAGAAAAAAGCACAAAAAGGAATGAACAAAATCTCCAAGAAATGTGGGACTATGTGAAGAGACCCAACCTACGTTTGATAGGTGTACCAGAATGTGACGAAGAGAATGAATCCAAGCTGGAAAACACTCTTCAGGATATTATCCAGGAAAATTTCCCCAACCTAGCAAGACAGGTCAATACTCAACTCCAGGAAATACAGAGAACACCACAAAGATACTCTGCAAGAAGAGCAACCCCAAGGCACATAATCGTCAGATTCACCAGGGTTGAAACGAAGGAGAAAATACTAAGGGCAGCCAGAGAGAAAGGTCGGGTCACCCACAAAGGGAAGCCCATCAGACTCACAGCAGATCTCTCAGCAGAGACTCTACAAGCCAGAAGAGAGTGGGGGCCAATATTCAACATCCTTAAAGAAAAGAGCTTTCAACCCAGAATTTCATATCCAGCCAAACTGAGCTTCATAAGTGAAGGAAAAATAAAATCCTTCACGAACAAGCAAGTACTCAGAGATTTTGTCACCACTAGGCCTGCTTTACAAGAGCTCCTGAAAGAGGCACTACACATAGAAAGAAACAACCAGTTCCAGCCATCCTAAAAGCATACCAAATGCTAAAGACCATCAACAAAATGAAGAATGTACATGAACCAACGAGCAAAACAGCCAGCTAGCATCAAAATGGCAGTATCAAATTCACACATAACAATATTAACCCTGAATGTAAATGGGCTAAATGCACCAATCAAAAGACACAGGCTGGCAAATTGGATAAAAAACCAAAACCCATCGGTGTGCTGTATCCAGGAAACCCACCTCACATGCAAAGATACACAAAGGCTCAAAATAAAGGGATGGAGGAAGATTTACCAAGCAAATGGAGAGCAAAAAAAAGCAGGAGTTGCAATTCTCATCTCTGATAAAATAGACTTTAAAGTAACAAAGATCAAAAGGGACAAAGAAGGTCATTACATAATGGTAAAAGGATCGATACAACAAGAAGAGATAACGATTCTAAATATATATGGACCCAATGTAGGAGCACCCAAATATATAAGGCAAATTCTTAATGACTTACAAAGGGACTTAGACTCCCACACAATAATAGTGGGAGACTTTAACACTCCACTGTCAATAGCAGACAGATCAACCAGACAGAAAATTAACAAGGATATCCAGGACTTGAACTCAGACCTGGAACAAGCAAACCTGATAGACATTTACAGAACTCTCCACCCCAAATCCACAGAATATACATTCTTCTCAGCACCACATCAAACCTACTCCAAAATTGACCACATAATTGGAAGTAAAGCACTCCTCAGCAAATGCAAAACAACTGAAATCATAACAAACAGTCTCTCAGACCATAGTGCAATCAAGTTGGAACTCAGAATTCAGAAAATAACTCAGAACCGCACAGCTTCATGGAAACTGAACAATTGGCTCTTGAATGTTGATTGGATAAACAATGAAATGAAGGCAGAAATAAAGAAGTTCTTTGAAACCAATGAGAATGAAGACACAACGTACCAGAATCTCTGGGACACATTTAAAGCAGTCTGTAGAGGAAAATATATAGCAATAAGTGCCCACATGAGAAGAATGGAGAGATCCAAAATTGACACCCTATCGTCAAAATTGAAAGAGCTAGAGGAGCAAGATCAAAAAAGCTCAAAACCTAGCCGAAGACAAGAAATAACTAAGATCAGAGCAGAACTGAAGGAGATAGAGACAAGAAAAACCCTTCAAAAAATCAATAAATCTAAGAGCTGGTTTTTCGAAAAGATCAACAAAATAGACAGACCACTAGCCAGACTGATAAAAAAGAAGAGAGAGAACAACCAAATAGATGCAATAAAAAACGATAAAGGGGAAATCACCACAGATTCCACAGAAATTCAAACCATCATCAGAGAATACTACAAACAACTCTATGCACATAAACCAGTAAATCAGGAAGAAATGGATAAATTCCTGGATGCCTGTGTCCTCCCAAGCCTAAACCAGGAGGAAGCCGAAACTATGAATAGACCAATAACAAGGTCTGAAGTTGAGGCAGCAATTAAGAGCCTACCACACAAAAAAAGCCCAGGTCCAGATGGGTTCACAGCCGAATTCTACCAGACACACAAAGAGGATCTGGTACCATTCCTTCTGAAACTATTCCAAATAATCCAAAAAGAGGGAACCCTTCCCAAATCATTTTATGAGACCAACATCATCCTGATACCAAAACCTGGCAGAGACTCAACAAGAAAAGAAAACTTCAGGCCAATATCCATGATGAACATAGATGCAAAAATCTTCAATAAAATACTGGCAAACCGATTGCAACAGCACATTAAAAAACTTATCCATCATGATCAAGTAGGATTTATCCCGGGGATGCAAGGCTGGTTCAACATACGCAAGTCTATAAATGTAATTCACCACATAAACAGAAGCAAAAACAAAAACCACATGATTATCTCAATTGATGCAGAGAAGGCATTTGACAAAATTCAACAGCCCTTTATGCTAAAAACCCTCAATAAACTTGGTATTGATGGAACATATCTCAAAGTAATAAAAGCTATTTATGACAAACCAACAGCCAATATCATACTTAATGGGCAAAAACTGGAAGCATTCCCTTTGAAATCTGGCACTAGACAAGGATGCCCTCTCTCACCACTTCTATTCAACATAGTACTGGAAGTTCTAGCCAGAGCAATCAGGCAAGAAAAAGAAATAAAGGGTATTCAAATAGGAAAGGTGGAAGCCAAATTGTCTCTATTTGCAGACGACATGATAGTATACCTAGAAGACCCCATCACCTCAGCCCAAAAGCTCCTGCAACTGATAAGCAACTTCAGCAAAGTCTCAGGATATAAAATCAATGTGCAAAAATCACAAGCATTCCTATACACCAATAACAGACTTAAAGAGAACCAAATCAAGAACGAACTGCCATTCACAATTGCTACAAAGAAAATAAAATACCTAGGATTACAACTCACTAGGAATGTAAAGGACCTCTTTAAGGAAAACTACAAACAACTGCTCAATGAAATAAGAGAGGACACAAACAGATGGAGAAACATTCCATGTTCGTGGTTAGGAAGAATCAATATCGTGAAAATGGCTATACTGCCCAAAGTAATTTACACAATCAATGCTATCCCCATCAAACTACCATTGAATTTCTTCACAGAACTGGAAAAAACCACCATGAATTTCATATGGAACCAAAAAAGAGCCCGCATAGCCAAGTCAATTCTAAGCAAAAAGAACACAGCGGGAGGCATCACACTACCAGACTTCAAGCTATACTACAAGGCTACAGTAATCAAAACAGCATGGTACTGGTACCAAAACAGAGATATAGACCAATGGAACAGAACAGAGGCATCGGAGGCAACACAACACATCTACAACCATATTATCTTTGATAAACCAGACAAAAACAGGCAATGGGGAAAGGATTCCCTATTTAATAAATGGTGTTGGGAAAACTGGCTAGCCATGTGCAGAAAGCAGAAATTGGACCCCTTCCTGACACCTTACACTAAAATTAACTCCAGATGGATTAAAGACTTAAACGTAAGACCCGACACCATAAAAACCCTAGAGGAAAATCTAGGCAAAACCATTCAGGACATAGGAGTAGGCAAGGACTTCATGAACAAAACTCCCAAAGCATTGGCAACAAAAGCCAAAATAGACAAATGGGACCTAATCAAACTCCACAGCTTCTGCACAGCAAAACAAACAGTCACTAGAGTGAATCGGCAACCATCAGAATGGGAAAAAATCTTTGCAGTTTACGCATCTGACAAAGGGCTGATATCCAGAATTTACAAAGAACTCAAACAGATTTACAGGAAAAAAACAAACAAGCCCATTCAAAAATGGGCAAAGGATATGAACAGAAACTTTACGAAAGCAGACATACATGAGGCCAGCAAACATATGAAAAAGTGCTCATCATCATTGGTCATTAGAGAGATGCAAATCAAAACCACATTGAGATACCATCTCACACCAGTTAGAATGGCGATCATTAAAAAATCTGGAGACAGCAGATGCTGGAGAGGATGTGGAGAAATAGGAACACTCTTACACTGTTGGTGGGAGTGTAAATTAGTTCAACCATTGTGGAAGACAGTGTGGCGATTTCTCAGGGACCTAGAAATAGAAATTCCATTTGACCCAGCAATCCCATTACTGGGTATCTATCCAAAGGATTATAAATCGTTCTACTATAAGGACACATGCACACGAATGTTCATTGCAGCACTGTTTACAATAGCAAAGACCTGGAACCAACCCAAATGCCCAACGATGATAGACTGGACTGGGAAAATGTGGCACATATACACCATGGAATATTATGCAGCAATCAAAAATGATGAGTTTGTGTCCTTTGTAGGGACATGGATGAATCTGGAGAACATCATTCTCAGCAAACTGACACAAGAACAGAAAAAGAAATACCGCATATACTCACTCATAGGTGGGTGAGAAAAATGAGAACACGTGGACACAGAGAGGCGGTCTACTATACCCTGGGACTGTTGGGGGGAATGGGGGAGGGACAGCAGGGGGGGGCTGGGGGGGATAGCCTGGGGATGAATACCAAGTGTGGGTGAAGGGGAGGAAAGCAGCAAAGCACACTGCCATGTGTGTACCTATGCAACTATCTTGCTTGTTCTGCACATGTACCCCCAAACCTATAATGCAATAAAAATTAAAAAAAAAAAAAAAAAAAAAAAAAAAATCACAAGCATTCCTATACACCAATAACAGGCTTAAAGAGAACCAAATCAAGAACGAACTGCCATTCACAATTGCTACAAATAAAATAAAATACCTAGGAATACAACTCACAAGTAATGTAAGGTACCTCTTTAAGAAAAACTACAAACCACTGCTCAACAAAATAAAAGAGGACACAAACAGATGGAGAAACATTCCATGTTCGTGGTTAGGAAGAATCAATATTGTGACAATGGCCATACTGCCCAAAGTAATTTACACAATCAATGCTATCCCCATAAAACTAGCATTGAGTTTATTCACAGAACTGAAAAAAGCCACCATGAATTTCATATGGAACCAAAAAAAGAGCCCGCATAGCCAAGTCAATTCTAAGCAAAAAGAACACAGCGGGAGGCATCACACTACCAGACTTCAAACTATACTACAAGGCTACAGTAATCAAAACAGCATGGTACTGGTGCCAAAACAAAGATATTGACCAATGAAACAGAACAGAAGCATCGGAGGCAACACAACGTATCTACAACCATATTATCTTTGACAAACCAGACAAAAATAAGCAATGGGGAAAGGATTCCCTATTTAATAAATGGTGTTGGAAAAACTGGCTAGCCATGTGCAGAAAGCAGAAACTGGACCCCTTCCTGACACCTTACACTAAAATTAACTCCAGATGGATTAAAGACTTAAATGTAAGACCTGACACCATAAAAACCCTAGAAGAAAATCTAGGCAAAACCATTCAGGACATAGGCGTAGGCAAGCACTTCATGAACAAAACACCAAAATTATTGGCAACAAAAGCCAAAATACACAAATGGGACCTAATCAAACTCCACAGCTTCTGCATGGCAAAAGAAACCATCACTAGAGTGAATCAGCAACCATCAGAATGGGAAAAAATTCTTGCAGTTTACACATCTGACAAAGGGCTGATATCCAGAATTTACAAAGAACTCAAACACATTTACAGGAAAAAAACAAACAAGCCCATTCAAAAATGGGCAAAGGATATGAACAGACACTTTACAAAAGAAGACATACATGAGGCCAACAAACCTATGAAATAATGCTCATCATCACTGGTCATTAGAGAGATGCAAATCAAAACCACATTGAGATACCATCTCACGCCAGTTAGAATGGCAATTATTAAAATATCTGGAGACAGCAGATGCTGGAGAGGATGTGGAAAAATAGGAACACTCTTACATTGTTGGTGGGAGTGTAAATTAGTTCAACCATTGTGGAAGACAGTGTGGAGATTCCTCAGGAACCTAGAAATAGAAATTGCATTTGACCCAGCAATCCCATTACTGGGTATCTATCCAAAGGACTATAAATATTTCTACTATAAGGACACATGCACACGAATGTTCATTGCAGCACTGTTTACAATAGCAAAGAACTGGAACCATCCCAAATGCCCAACGATGATAGACTGGACTGGGAAAATGTGGCACATATACACCATGGAATATTATGCAGCAATCAAAAATGATGAGTTTTGTCCTTTGTAAGGACATGGATGAATCTGGAGAACATCATTCTCAGCAAACTGACACAAGAACAGAAAAAGAAATACCGCATACACTCACTCATAGGTGGGTGAGAAAAATTAGAGCACATGGACAGAGAGGCCGTCTACTATTCACTGGGGTCTATTGGAGGGAATGGGGGAGGGACAGCGGGGTGGTTGGGGGGGATAGCCTGGGGATGAATGCCAAATGTGGGTGAAGGGGAGGAAGGCAGCAAAACTCACTGCCATGTGTGTACCTATGCAACTATCTTGCACGTTCTGCTCATGTACCCCAAAACCTATAATGCAATAAAAATTAAAAAAAATAGAAATGTATAAAATTCTGGACACTTGCACACTCCCAAGACTAAGCCAGGAAGAAGTCAATACCCTGAATAGAATAATAACAAAGTCTGAAGTCGAGCCAGCAATTAATAGCCTACCAAACAAAAAAAAAATTATCCAGGTCCATAGGGGTTCACAACCAAGGTCTAACAAACGTACAAGGAGAAGCTGGTACCATTCCTTCTGAAAGTATTCCAAACAATCCAAAAAGAGGGAATCCTCCCTAACACTTTCTGTGAGACCAACATCATCCTGATTCCAAAATCTGGCAGAGACACGACTAAAAAAGAAAACTGCAGGCCAATATCCATGATGAACTTTGAGGCAAAAATCATTAATAAAAACTGCCAAACCGAATCCAACAGCACATCAAAAAGTTTATCAACCATGATCAAGTAGGCTTCATTCCAGGGATGAAAGCCAGATTCAACATTTGCAAATCTATAAACGTAATCCACCACGTAAACAGAACCAAAGACAAAAACCACATGATTATCTCAAGAGATGCAGAGAAAGGTTTTGACAAAATTCAACAGTGCTTTATGCTAAAAACTCTCAATAAACTAGGTATAGATGGAACCTATCTCAAAGCAATAAAAGCTATTTATGACAAACCCACAGCCACTATTATACTGAATGGGCAAATACTAGAAGCATTCTCTTTAAAAACTGGCACTAGACAAGGATGCCCCCTCTCACCACTCCTATTCAATATAATATTGGAAGTTCTAGCCAGAGCAATTAGGCAAGAAAAAGGAATAAAGGACATTCAATTAGGAAAAAAAGAGGTCAAATTGTCCCTATTTACAGACAACATGACTGTATATTTACAAGACCCCATTGTCTCAGCCCCAAATCCCCTTAAGCTGATAAGCAACTTTAGCAAAGTCTCAGGATAGAAAATCAATGTGCAGACATCACAGGCATTCCTATACACCAACAACAGACAACCAGAGAGCCAAATCATGAGCGAACTCCCATTTTCAATTGCTACAAAGAGAATAAAATACCTAGGAATACAACTAACAAAGGATGTAAAAGATCTCTTCAAGGAGAAACTACAAAGATCAAGGAACTAAGAGAGGACACAAACAGACAGAAAAACATTCCATGCTCATTGTTAGAAAAAATCAATATTCTGAAAATGACCATACTGCCCAAAGTAATTTGTAGATTCAGTGCTATCCCCATCAAGCTACCATTGACCTTCTTCACAGAACTGGAAAAAACCACTTTAAGCTTCACATGGTACCAAAAGAGGCCTGTATGGACAATGCTAAGCAAAAAGAACAAAGCTGGAGGCATCACACTACCAGACCTCAAACTATACTAAAAGGCTACAGTAATCAAAGCAGCATGGTACTGGTACCAAAACAGACATATAGACCAATGGAACAGAACAGAGGCCTCGGAAGCAATGCCACACATCTACAACCATCTCGTCTGTGACATACCAGTCAAAAACAAGCAATGGGAAAAGAATCCCCTGTTTAACAAATGGTGTTGGGAAAACTGGCTAGCCATATGTAGGAAGCTGAAACTGGACCCCTTCCTTATACCTTATACAAAAATAAACTCCAGATGGATTAAATATTTAAACATAAGAACCAACACCGTAAAAACTGTAGAAGAAAACGTAGGCAAGACCATTCAGGACATAGGCATAGGGAAGAACTTGATGACTAAAACAGCAAAAGCAAAGGCAACAATAGACAAATGGGATCTAATTAAACTTAAGCACTTCTGTGCAGCAGAAGAAACAATCAGAGTGAACCGGCAACCCACAGAATGAAAAAAAATGTTTGCAATCTACCCATCAGACAAAGGGTTAATATCCAGAATCTACAAAGAACTAAAGCAGATTTACAAGAAAAAAAATAAACAAACCCTTCAAAAGTGGGCAAAGGATATGAGCAGACACTTTGCAAAATAAGACATATATGTGGTGAACAAACATATGAAAAAAATGCTCATCATCATTGGTCATTAGAGAAATACAAATCAAAACTACATTGAGATACAATCTTGCTCCAGTTAGAATGGCGATCAATAAAAAATCTGGAGACAACAGATTCTGGCGAGGATGTGGAGAAAAATGAAAACTTTTACACTGTTGGTGGGAGTGTAAATTAATTCAACCATTGTGGAAGACAGTGTAGCGATTTGTTAAGGATCTAGAAATAGAAATTCCATTTGACCCAGAAACCCCATTACTGGGTATATACCCAAAGGATTATAAATCATTCTGTTATAAAGACACATGCACACATATGTTTGTTGCAGTGCTGTTTATGATAGCAAAGACCTGTAACCAACCCAAATGCCAAATGATAGACTGGACAGGGAAAATATGGCACATATACACCATGGAATACTATACAGCCATTAAAAACGATGAGTTCATGTCCTTTGTAGAGACATGGATGAATCTAGAATCCATAATTCTTAGCAAACTAGTGCAATGACACAAAACTGAACACCGCATGTTTTCACTCACAGGTGGGTGATGAACGATGAGAACACTTGGGCACAGGGAGGGGAGCAACACTCACTGAGCTAGGTTAGGGGGTGGAGGGGAGGGGAGGGGATGGACAGCAGTGGGGAGGGGAGGATGGGGAGGGATAACACCTGGAGAAATGCCTGATGTAGGAGATGGGGCAGGGGGATGGGAGGATGGAGACAGCAAACCATCATGGCATGTATGTACCTAGGCAACAACCCTGCAGGATGCAGGATGTGCATATGTATCACAGAGCCCAAAAAAAGAAAAGACATAGATATAAGAAAAAACACAAATTATCTTACTGTCTAGAGATGAGAGGTGTTCAAAATGGCTAGTTAGGATGCCACTGATAGGACAATATTTCTTTTGGGAAGAAGCTGTTTTCTTGCTTTCTTTCAGCATCTAGAGACCCCTCCATTCCTTAGCTTATGGTCCCTTGCTACATCTTTAAAGCCAGCAGCACAGCATCTTCAAATCTCTGAAAGTGACATTCCCATCTTCCCTCAATAAAAACCCATGTGATTAGTTTAGGCCCACATGGATTATTCAAGACAATTCCTCTGTCTTTAGACCCTTAACCATATCTGTAAAACGTCTTTTGCCATGTAAAATAAACATGTAAAATAACATTTTACCTGAAGGTTTTGGGAATTGGGAAATTAATGTCTTTAGGGGGTTATTATTCTGCTTTCCACCTACATTTAAACAACTATCAGGCTACAAAAGTCATATTTGAATTGGGCTTGTGCTGCCACAAATGTTGTGTTCTTTTACATCATAATACATTGCCTTTTATATCCCTCACTTATTCAATATTGTTATCATTCATCATGCTGTCGCATACAAAATAAATTCAAGAGAAGTGGGATACAGGTCATTGAGAATAAATAATTTTATAAGTTTTTTTCTTTCTTGTAACTCTTCAACAGTAGCTGTTCCAATAAAGCAAAATCTGATAATATATTGCTTTTATACTACTCAGTTGAGACATTCACATCTATTGAGGAGTAATGGGTAACTTGAAGGGGCTTTTTTCTTTCCTTTTATATTCAGTGAATTAGTCATCAGTTTCTGCCTCCTAATATAGACTCAACTAAATAATTATATTTTGAATAAAAGGAACAAATTTATTTTCCAAATGAAATTAAGATTACTTTATATGTGTACTTCTTTTTCTCACACTTCAACTCTCTAGGGATCATGTAAATACACATCACTGTATCTTATATATGGTATCAGCTATTTAACACAGGGTTGCATGAGAAAGTAAGCACAATGATATAGCTTAGAAGTCACGAGATTCACATTGTTTAATATAAAGCTTTTGTGATAACTGGAGAGATATTTTGTCACATTTCTCCTTTCATAATTTTTGCTCCAGCCATCTCAAATTTTAGGTGCTTTCCCAACTCTGCTATATATTCTCTTCTCTCTGGGCCTAACTGAAGAAACTGGAAGACTTCTTCCTTCACCTCAAATGCCTCACTTTATTTTTTTTAATTTATTTTATTTTTCGAGACAGTCTCGCTCTGTTGCCCAGGGTGTATGATCTTGGCTCACCACAACCTTTGCCTCTAAGGTTCAAGCAATTCTCCTGCCTCAGCCTCCTGAGTAGCTGGGACTACAGGTGCATGCCATCATGCTCAGCTAATTTTTATATTTTTAGTAGATGGGTTTTCACCATGTTGGTCACGCTGATCTTGAACTCCTGACCTAAGGTGGTCCATCCACCTTGGCCTCCCAAAGTGCTGGGATTACAGGTGTGAGCTGACATGCCTGGCCTAAATGCCTCACTTTATTTAGCTAACTCTAGCTGATTTTTCAGATGGTAAATTGGATTGGTAGGTACTTTCTTGGAAAAACTTCTTCTGGGTTAAGTACCCTCATTAGCTGCTCTCCTAATAAATTTTTATACTGCCCTTCACAGCTTGTTACAATAAGTCATGCATACCTACTTATTTTTCAGTTTTGTATTAAGTTCTTAAAGAAAGAGATATTACCATGCACTAAGAATCCACCTGGCATGCTGGCTGAAAGATACTGAATTTGAAAATATTTGTTAAAGGGTAAATCATTATGTGCATCTTTAGAACTCCATGATCTTACTTTCAGTTTAGTTTCCACAGAAGGAGAAACTTACAGCAATGTAGAAACCAAGAGATTGATATGACTAAATGATGTGACTAACCCAGAAATACCATGTCATTTGATATTTGACCTTTATATTTAAAGTCGTTTTTAAATCAGATCTTTCAGTCATGGGTTTTATCACTTACTGTGAACTTAGTCATGTTAGTTAGTCCCTCACCCAAAAAGCTCGTCTGAAAAATAAAAATAATGTCAGCCTCATTTGTTATGCCAATTAAATAAGAACACATATTTAAATCTCATATTAATGTGTCTGGAGCATAGTAAGCAGTAATAAGCTGCCAGGATAGTAATAGTAAAAGTAATATCATTAGTTTTACCAGAAAGTCCAAAATTAGTGTGGAAATTCCAAGATGATGTGAAATTTATCAAGGTTTATCTTTTGTCCCTTTTAAGCTAAAAATAAAATCATAAAAGAAGGTGAAAACGATAGGCCTGACAGTTCATATCCACTTCTGTATATGATAATATAACTGGAGAGACATCAAACTCATGCTGAGAACAACTAGAATAGCTAGATTTAGAGAAAAAAAAACTTCCTTAAGGTACTGGAGAGTGTTCAAGGCAACTGAAAGGGGAACAAAGATTCTGGAAAGGAGCAACAGAGAAGTGAGTCAGCATTCCAGGAGCCACCCTTCTTTTGGGGGCATCTTGGCAGTGGGTCAGATGCTGAGACTCTGAGCTTCAAGCTTTAGAAACCAGGTTTGTTTTTTTTTGAGGGGAGAGAAAAATCTCTTTCTAAGGGCTTAAAGGGCCAAAATCCCAAAGAGAAGAGAGGGCCAAAGAAATCAGAAGAATTTTTCTCTCAAACCATGTTCCAAATTATTAAATTTCACAGGAAAATAGATTAGGAAGAAATGTGAAAAACAGACTTCAACTTTTAGCAATCACACACTGTTCAGGAGACAAAATCAAATTTGGGTTCCAACAAAGAGAAGCAGCTTTAATAAAAAACAGGTTCTTGGCTGAACACAGTGGCTCATGCCTGTAATCCCAGCACTTTGGGATGCCAAGGCAGGAGGATCACCTGAGGTCAGGAGTTCAAGACGAGCCTGACCAACATGGAGAAACCTCATGTCTATAAATTAAAAACAAACAAACAAACAAAAAACAAATTCTCAGATGGAATTTCTAGAAGGCTTTATCATAGATGCTAGGACAAACTATAAATGAAATAGTAAAGAAAGAGATATATAGAATCTTACAGAAACTGAAACTCAGGCCTAACTCAACATTGTTTCTATTCAATTAAGGCAATAGTTGTCCAATCTGGAACATATTTCTCATGGGTAAGCAGGAACTGCTGTATAGAGTTCAAAAACAGGGAAAACAAATTTATGGTGTCAGAGTTAAGATAGAGATTATATTTGGAGTAATGAGCATTACAGGACATGAGCTGGGCACATAGAGTGTATTGTTTTATATAGCTTTATTTATATCTTCATCTAGGAACTTGTTAAATTGTGTGTGTGTGTGTGTGTGTGTGTGTGTGTGTATATTTTTTTTGAGATGAAGTTTTGCTCTTGTCACCCAGGCTGGAATGCAATGGCACCATCTCAGCTCACTGCAACCTCCACCTCCCCTGTTTAACAGATTCTCCCAAGTAACTGGAATTATAGGTTCCTGCCACCATGCCTGGTTAGATTTTGTGTTTCTAATAGGGAAAGGATTTCACCATATTTGCCAGACTGGTCTCAAATTGCTGACCTCATGATCCACCCACCTCAGCCTCCCAGAGTGCTGGGATTCTACACTACATTTTTAATAAAAGCGTATGATGGAGATCTTCTAAGATGGCGTCGTAGAGGTGACTCAGGATTACAGCCCTCAGTGAAGGTGCAGAGGGTGAGTCCTAGCCACATTCTTGGATGGACCATTTTGCCCACAAAACGTTGAAAGTCCCAGGTGTGGGAGAGACACGGAATGGCAAGGCAGCTGGCTCATGCAGTAGGTTTGGCCTGTGCCACAGCACAGCGGCACCTGGCACAAAACTCACTGGTCTGGATGCCATGTTAAACCGGCAATCTGAGATTTGAAAGGGCAAATTGGCATGTCCATCTGATTGAATGGGACTTGGAAAATGAGACAGACCAGGAGATTCCTGGGAAGTGTGATCTGAGCCGGTGAAGTGGGCAGTGGCATGGGAGATCTCATGGATCCTAGTGCCCTATTGGCAGGCTACTGGGGTGCCAGTGAGAGAGTCGACTGTTCAGCCTGGGGAGAAGAAGAGAGAGGATGGACTCTAAGGCAGGGAGCTAAGTGATCGAGCTTGGCAGGTCCCACCCTCATGGAAACAAGCAGGGTGGCGATTGGAGGCGCTCAGGGCTGAGAGTTTTCTGCCAGCACAGTTGAATCTAGGACAGTGCAGCCAGATGGGGGAGGGGCGTCCACCACTATGGACGCAATCCACCCCTACAGAAGTATGGCCCAGTGCTGATGCAGCCTGCCATTGCTGAGGCAACCCGCCATAACAGAGAAACTCCACCAGCAGGGCAGAGCACACCACAGCAGAAGAAAGCTTCATGGCAGCAGGGCGGACCCACACTAGCAGGGAAAAACCTCAGCAGGAAAATAGTGAATAGACTACCTCCTAGCCAGGCAGGACAGTGCAACAGATACTCATAAAGAAAGTCCCAACTCCACGAGACAGAGCATCTAAGGGGGAAAAAAAGGGGGGGTTCTGAGTTCTGTTGCAGCAGACATAAACAGATCCTCCCAACAACCCTGAAAGAACAACGGAGCTCAGAGCCCAACACTGGAGCTCCTATAAAGCACAGACCGTCCCCTCAAGAAGTTCCTTGAACCCTGTATATCCAAAGAGTCACCCCAAAAACGGACTAATCACACTGACATTTGGTGGGCATCGTTCTGGAAAAAAGATAGCAGAAGAAGAAACTGGTAGCATCCCTCACTGTTATGCAGCTGCTACAGGTGTACCCCAGAAAAGCAGGGTCTGGAGTGGACCTCAGCACTCATACACCAAAGGGGCTAGACCATTAGAAGGAAAACTAAGAAACAGAAATACTTTACCATCAACAATCTGGGTGTCCACTCAGAGACCTAATTGAAAAAGAAGCAACTACTAAGATGACAGGTGGATAAATCAATAAAGATGGAAAGAAACCAGCGCAAAAAAAGAGAAAAACACCCAAAACGAAATCATCTCACCTCCTACAAAGGAACAAAACTCGGAACCAGCAAGGGAAAAAAGCTGGACAGAGAATGAGTGTGATGAAATGATGGAATCAGACTTCACAAAGTGGATAATGAGAAATTTCAGTGAGCTAAACGAACATGTTCTAAATCAGTGCAAAGAAACTAAGAACCTTGAAAAAAGATTTGAAAAAAGATTCGAGAAAATGATAACAAGAATGGACAACTTAGAGAGGAATATGAATGAATTGAAGAAGCTGAAAAACACAACACAAGAACTACATGAAGCATGCACAAGTTTCAACAGCCGAATTGACCAAGCAGAAGAAAGAATATCAGAAATCGAAGATCAACTCAATGAAATAAAGTGAGAGACCAAGATTAAAGAAAAAAACGCAAAAAGGAATGAATAAAATCTCCAAGAAATGTGGGACTATATGAAGACACCCAACCTATGTATGATAGGTGTACCAGAATGTGATGAAGAGAATGAATCCAAGCTGGAAAATACTATTCAGGATATTATCCAGAAAAATAACCCCAACCTAGCAAGACAGGTCAATACTCAAATCCAGGAAATACAGAGAATACCAGAAAGATACTCTGCAAGGAGAGCAACCCCAAGGCAAATAATCGTCACATTCACCAGAATTGAAATGAAGGAGAAAATACTAGGGGCATCCAGAGAGAAAGGTCGGGTCACCCACAAAGGAAAGCCCATCAGACTAACCTCAGATCTCTCAGCAGAGACTCTACAAGCCAGAAGAGAGTGGGAGCCAAAATTCAACATCCTTAAAGAAAAGAACTTTCAACACAGAATTTCATATCCAGACAAGCTGAACTTCATAAGTGAAGGAAAAACAAAATTCTTCATAAACAAGCAAGTACTCAGAGATTTTGTCACCACTAGGCCTGCTTTACAAGAGCTCCTGAAAGAGGCACTACACATAGAAAGAAACAACCAGTACCAGCCATCCTTAAAGCATACAAAATGCTAAAGAGCATCAACGAAATGAAGAATCTACATGAACCAATGCGCAAAACAGCCAGCTAGCATTAAAATGGCATTATCAAATTCACACATAACAATATTAACCCTAAATGTAAATTGGCTAAATGCACCAATCAAAAGACAAAGACTGGCAAATTCGAAAAAAAAAACAAAACCCATCGATGTGCTGTATCCAGGAAACCCACCTCACAGGCAAGGATAAACAAAGGCTCGAAATAAAAAGATGGAGGAAGATTTACCAAGCAAATGGAGAGTAAAAAAAAGCAGGAGTTGTAATTCTCATCTCTGATAAAATAGACTTTAAAGCAACAAAGATCAAAAGGGACTAAGAACGTCATTAAATAATGGTAAAAGGATCGATACAACAAAAAGAGCTAACGATTCTAAATATATACAGACCCAATGCAGGAGCACCCAGATATATCAGGAAAGTTCTTAATGACTTACAAAGAGACTTAGACTCCCACACAATAAAAGTGGGAGACTTTAACACTCCACTGTCAATATCAGGCAGATCAACCAAACAGAAAATTAACAAGGATATCCAGGACTTGAACTCAGACCTGGAACAAGCAAACCTGATAGACATTTACAGAACTCTCCACCTCAAATTCACAGAATATGCATTCATCTCAGCACCACATCACACCTACTCCAAAAATGACCACATAATTGGAAGTAAAGCACTCCTAAGCAAATGCAAAACAACTGAAATCACAACAAACAGTCTCTCAGACCATAGTGCAATCAAGTTGGAACTCAAAATTCAGAAACTAACTCAGAACCGCACAGCTTCGAGGAAACTGAACAACTGGCTCGTGAATGTTGATTGGATAAACAATGAAATGAAGGCAGAAATAAAGAAGTTCTTCGAAACCAATGAGAATGAAGACACAACGTACCAGAAACTCTGGGACACATTTATAGCAGTCTGTAGAGGAAAATACATGGCAATAAGTTCCCACATGAGAAAGGTGGAGAGATCCAAAATCGACACCCCATGGTCAAAATTGAAAGAGCTAGAGGAGCAAGATCAAAAAAGCTCAAAACCTAGCCGAAGACAAGAAATAACTAAGATCAGAGCAGAACTGAAGGAGATAGAGACAAGAAAAAACCCTTCAAAAAATTAATAAATCCAAGAGCTGGTTTTTTAAACAAATCAACAAACTAGACAGACCACTAGTCAGACTGATAAAAAAGAAAAGAGAGAACAACCAAATAGATGCAATAAAGAAAAATAATGGGAAAATCACCACAGATTCCATGGAAATTCAAACCATCATCAGAGAATACTACCAACAACTCTATGCACATAAACTAGTAAACGAGGAAGATATAGATAAATTCCTGGACGCCTGTGTCCTCCCAAGACTAAACCAGGAGGAAGCCAAAACTATGAATAGACCAATAACAAGGTCTGAAGTTGAGGCAGCAATTAAGAATCTACCACACAAAAAAAGCCCAGGTCCAGATGGGTTCACAGCCTGATTATACCAGACACACAAAGAGGATCTGGTACCATTCCTTCTGAAACTATTTCAAATAATTCAAAAAGAGAGAACCCTTCCCAAATCATTTCATGAGACCAACATCATCCTGATACCAAAACCCGGCAGAGACTCAACAAGAAAAGAAATCTGCAGGCCACTATCCATGATGAAAATAGATGCAAACATATTCAATAAAATACTGGCAAACCGATTGCAACAGCACATTAAAAATCTTATCCATCAGGATCAAGTAGGATTCATCCCGGGGATGCAAGGCTGGTTCAACATACGCAAGTCTATAAATTTAATTCACCACATAAACAGAAGTAAAAACAAAAACCTCATGATTATCCAAATTGACAAAGAGAAGGTATTTGACAAGATTCAACAGCCCTTTAGGCTTAAAACCCTGAATAAACCTGGTATTGATGGAACATATCTCAAAGTAATAAAATCTATTTATGACAAACCAACATCCAATATTATACTTAATGGGCAATAACTGGAACCATTCCCTTTGAAATCCGGCACTAGGCAAGGATGCCCTCTCTCACCACTCCTATTCAAAATAGTACCAGAAGTTCTAGCCAGAGCAATCAGGCAAGAAAAAGAAATAAAGGTATTCAAATAGGAAAGGTGGAAGCCAAATTGTCTCTATTTGCAGATGACATGATAGTATACCAAAAGACCCCATCACCTCAGCCCAAAAGCTCCTGAAATAGATAAGCAACTTCAGCAAAGTCTCAGAATATAAAATCAATGTGCAAAAATCACAAGCATTCCTATACACCAATAACAGACTTAAAGAGAAACAAATCAAGAACAAACTGCCATTCACATTTGCTACAAAGAAAATAAAATACCTAGGAATACAACTCACAAGGAACATAACGGACCTCTTTAAGGAAAACTACAAACCACTGCTCAACGAAATAAGAGAGGACACAAACAGATGGAGAAACATTCCATGTTCGTCGTTAGGAAGAATCAATATCGTGAAAATGGCTATACTGCCCAAAGTAATTTACACAATCAATGCTATCCCCATCAAACTACCATTGAATTTCTTCACAGAACTGAAAAAAAAAAACACCATGAACTTCATATGGAACCAAAGGAGAGCCCGCATAGCAAAGTCAATTCTAAGCAATAAGAACACAGCGGGAGGCATCACACTACCAGACTTCAATCTATACTACAAGGCTACAGTAATCAAAACAGCATGGTACTGGTACCAGTACAGAGATATAGAACAATGGAACAGAACAGAAGCATCGGAGGCACCACAACATATCTACAACCATATAATCTTTGATAAACCAGACAAAAACAAGCAATGGGGAAAGAATTCCCTGTTTAATAAATGGTGTTGGGAAAACTGGCTAGCCATGTGCAGGAAGCAGAAACTGGACCCCTTCCTGACACCTTACACTAGAGTTAACTCCAGATGGATTAAAGACTTAAACATAAAACCTGACACCATAAAAACCCAGAAGAAAATCTAGGCAAAACCATTCAGGACATAGGAGTAGGCAAGGACTTCATGACCAGAACACGAAAAGCATTGGCAACAAAAGCCAAAATAGACAAATGGGACCTAATCAAACTCCACAGCTTCTGCACGGCAAAAGAAACAGTCACTAGAGTGAATAGGAAACCATCAGAATGAAAAAAATCTTTGCAGTTTACACACCTGACAAAGGGCTGATATCCAGAATTTACAAAGAACTCAAACAGATTTACAGAAAAAAAAACAAACAAGCCCATTCAAAAATGGGCAAAGGATATGAAGAGACACTTTATAAAAGAAGACATTCATGAGGCTAAGAAACACATGCAAAAATCGTCATCATCATTGTTCATTAGAGAGATGTAAATCAAAACCACATTGAGATACCATCTCACACCAGTTAGAATGGCAATCATTAAAAAATCTGGAGACAGCAGTTGCTGAAGAGGATGTGGAGAAATAGGAACACTCTTACACTGTTGGTGGGAATGTAAATTAGTTCAGCCATTGTGGAAGACAGTGTGGTGATTCCTCAGGGACCTAGAAACAGAAATTTCATTTGACCCAGCAATCTCATTACTGGGTATATATCCAAAGGAATATAAATTGTTCTACTATATGGACACATGCACACGAATGTTCATTGCAGCACTGTTTACAATAGCAAAGACCTGGAACCAACCCAAATGCCCATCGATGATAGACTGGACTGGGAAAATGTGGCACATATACACCATGGAATATTACGCAGCAATCAAAAATGATGAGCTTGTGTCCTTTGTAAGGACATGGATGAATCTGGAGAACATCATTCTCAGCAAACTGACACAAGAACAGAAAAAGAAATACTGCATATACTCACTCATGGGTGGGTGAGAAAAATGAGAACACATGGACACAGAGAGGCGGTCTACTATACACTGGGGTCTATTGGGGGGAATGGGGGAGGGACAGTGTGGGGGGGCTGGGGAGGGTAGCCTGGGGATGAATTCCAAGTGTAGGTGAAGGGGAGGAAGGCAGCAAAACACACTGGCATGTGTCTACCTATGCAACTATTTTCATGTTCTACACATGTACCCCAAAACGTATAATGCAATAAAAATTTTTTAAAAAATGATGAGTTTGTGTCCTTTGTAAGGACATGAATGAATCTGGAGAACATCATTCTCAGCAAACTGACACAAGAACAGAAAAGGAAATAACGCATATTCTCACTCATATGCGGGTGAGAGAAATGAGAACACATGGACACAGGGATGGGGGTACTACACACTGGGGTTTATTGGGGGAATGGGGGAGGGACAGCGGGGGGCTGGGGAGGGATAGCCTGGGGATGGATAAATGCCAATGTAGGTGAATTGGAGGAAGACAGCAAAACACACTGCCATGTGTGTACCTAAGCAACTATCTTGCACGTTCTGCACGTGTACCCCAAAACCTATAATACAATAAAAATATTAAAATTTTTTTTAAAAAAGCTTATGATTTTTGCAAGGTACTATAAATTGTATTTTAGTAAAAAGTCTCCTTACAGGCATTTACATACAAGAAATTAACACATCTGACAAGGAGCTGCTGCTGCTTAAGAGCCTCTGTAGCTCCTGGATTATTCCAGAGGGAGCACAGAAGCTGCATACCCTTGATGTCCATTTAAAAGACTGTAGTAGAGGTGTTGCCAGCGGGGGCAGGGAGTCTGAAAACGCAAGGTGGGATGGTAGGTGGTTTGGACCCACTGGGCTGCCATCATTTCCAGAAAGGGTTTGACTGGAGGAACCTCTCGATCAGCTGTTGGCTGGCTCCTCTGGCTGATGGCATGTTGTGGTACTTGGGCCAGTGGCAGCAAGGGCATCCAATCCAAAGGGGCCCACTCTAGAAGCTGGTCCAGCAGCATCATGGGCCAGTGTGTCACCATGTGCAAGAATTCCTCATTGACTCTGTGCAGCAAAAATGGAGACCGTGACCACAGCAACAAGTCACACAGCAGGCGGGGTGCAGGCCACCATGAGAAGCAGGTACCACCCTGTGGCAAGCCAGGTGGAGATATCCTCATCAATGAGACCAAGAAGGCCAAGGCTGCCACTGAGGCCTGCCAGCTGCCAACATCCTTGGAAGATGCTGGGAGGAAGTCCAAGTCCAATGCTGAGGAGTCTTTCTCGCAGAGGTTGGAAGAATTGTTCAGGTGCTACAAGGATGAGTGGGAAGATGCAATTTTGGAGGAAGGGATGGAGCACTTTTGCAATGACATGTGTGTCGACCCCACAGAATTTCGAGTGCTGCTCTTAGCTTGAAATTTTCAGGCTTCAACCATGTGCAAATTCACCAGGCTTCAACCATGTGCAAATTCACCAGGAAGGAGTTTTTTGATGGCTGCAAAGCAATAAGTGCAGACAGCATTGATGGAATATGTGCACGGTTCCCTAGCCTCTTAACAGAAGCCAAACAAGAGGATAAATTCAAGGATCTCTACCAGTTTACATTTCAGTTTGGCCTGGACTCTGAAGAAGGGCAGCGGTCACTGCATCAGGAAATAGCCATTGCCCTATGGAAACTAGTCTTTACCCAGAACAATCCTTCGGTATTGGACTAATGGCTAAACTACCTAACAGAGAAATCCTCGGGGATGAAGGGCATCTCCAGGGACACTTGGAACATGTTCCTTAACTTTATTCAAGTGATTGTCCCTGACCTCAGCAACTACAGTGAAGATGAGGCCTGGCCAAGTCTCTTTGACATCTTTGTGGAGTGGGAAATGGAGCGAAGGAAAAAAGAAGGGGAAGGGAGAGGTGCACTCAGCTCAGGGCCCGAGGGCTTGTGTCCCGAGGAGCAGACTTAGTGACTCTGTCCCAGGAGCAGCAGCAAGGATCTGCCCACTGCCCTACAGCCAACCAAGGAATTGGACCTTTTTGGAAATTACTGAAGATTCGGATATTTTCTACTTTACACCTTTCTCTGCCCTGTATCTGAAAGGGCTCTAAAATGCTATATCATGTTTTAGACACTTTCTTTATTTTTTGGTTATTTTGGTTATTTCTTCTTTGGGGGGAGATCTCCCAAAATATTTGAACCTGGCTACATGTTGTGTATCTTCTTTTTTTTTTTTTGAAGTCTTCAGACAGAATAAGCCTACTATTTCTTGCATAAATTAGATTTTTTTTTGGTTGGGGAGGGTTTTGAACAGGGAGGGGGGATGGGACTGTTAGGTTGCATTAACATTACAAAATGATACAGTGCCAGATCTCAGTTTTGCATATTGTTTTTCAGGGCAGGTCTGTACTGTGTGTAGTGCTGTTTACATGGTTGAATTTAGGTTGCAATAATTATTTTTAAGGATTTACACAGATTTGAATAGCAGTATAAAAAAATAAAAACTCTTGTAGCAGCCATAGCAGCAACTTTCCAAAATATCGTACAAATTTCTGCTTAATTGGGATTATGGCTAAATTAGTGATTGGACTACCACAGATCTCTAATTTTCAGTGCTGAGGACCAAGCTTTTTCTTTGAATCATCTTTGGAGAAAGGAGCCACTACTGAGTGTGGAGGGTGGGGAGAGAAAGCAAGGCAACTATGGGAGGGAGTTGGGTCTGTGCACCACAATCTTAGCTTAATCATCACTCTATTAAAGGGGCATTTTCTTAACTCCCAGACTCAGTTAATTTCCCATTTCCTATGTTTTTATAACACTTGTCTATATGTATGTGATATTTCAATGATAAAAAAGACTCTCAAGCACCCTGAATATCTCTAGAGGAAGACAAGATATGTTGCTCTTTTAAAGCAAGATATTTTTCAAATGAGTGTAAACTCTTGGGAATGAATTTTAATTTGATATTAAAATTGCTGTTGTCTTTACTTACCTAACATTCATTTCCTCTGAGAGCTATCTTTTCCTTTCAATAAATTTCTATTTTCTATCATAACATTGCTTTGTACCCCATATAATAAAATTATAATTTTTAATAACAAAATAATTTAAAGTTATTAAGGATTATTTTATCTTGTAACCAAAACACTATTAGAGAACTAGCTTTAATGTTTTTTCTTTTAAATTCTTACAAACACTAGTTTTTTTGTGTGTGTGTGATGAGCTGATTTTTTTTTTTTACAGAATTTGTCCTTCATTTTTTTCCTCTAATTTAAGGGCTTGACATTTTGAGTTACTGGGGCAGTTACACACTGACACATTTTAGTCATTGGGGCTTTTTCTTTTTGAATCATCCTTGGAGTTGAGAAGGTAAAGACTGTGGTTGAGGTCACATGTGAAAACTGGAGGCAAAATGAATGACAGTAATAATGTGGAGAAAGACATTGCACCATCTAAATTGCTGGCAAACCCAGGTAAGAAGCTGGGCTATACAGAGTGAGCATGGGTACTGGAGTGGGAGGGTAATGGTATGGTGGGCTTACACAGGAAAGGGGCTGAACTAATAAAAAGTTTTCCAGGATAAGAGATGGAATGTGAGAGTCCATAAATTGGTTTATAATTTGTGTAAAATATGCATATATTTATATTTCCAGCCCTAACAAGTAAGGAGAGAAAGACGTAAGACAGTGAGATCAGGTTAAGTTTATGACTGAAAATAAAAATAATTTCACTAAAAAAATTACACAAACTCTACAGTGTTACTCAGATACAAGATACTATCAGTATTCTATAGGTAGAAAACCTATCATGGAAGCTCTTCAGAGAGAAAAGGCAGAAAATAATATGTAAAGGACATTTACAAATCAAAAAAGTAAACAAAGGTTGAAGTAAAAGCTTAGTAAGGCATTCTAATGGGATTATCTTACATTGGATGCACTGGAAAAAGAGATACATATACATATTATGTAAGTATGTATATATGAAGCTTATTTTTTATGAAAAAGCTTTACTTGAATATTTATATGATGGTTTAGTAAGTGAAAATAATGACTATTGCCAAAGCCAGAGAAAATCAAGCTTTTTATAACTTAGGACTTAAAAGTTTGAAGTTTTTTCTTCTCTACTTAAAAGGTAAACAAGTTAGAGAAAAAGTAACTCCAGGGAAACAGATGAACTCTAAATGTTGTTAAATGGCATCAACTATTTATTCATTCATTGGGTATTTTGAGCATTTTATACCAACTGCTTTGAAGTATTTGTCAGATAGTTCCAACATCCCTGTCATATCCTCCTTGGCTTGTGCTGTCTTGCCCCATGCAAGTTGACATTTTCATGGTTCTTCATATGCTGTGTATTTAATTTGGATTGTAATTTGAACATTTTGAATAAGTATTTAGTTAGACTGGATCTTATTTAAGTTTTGGAGTATATTGATACTATTGTTTTAGCAAGCAATCACACTGGTGGGATAAAGACAATCTGTGGGATCTGGTTCCAATATCAGTTCCATTTTGAAAACCTTTGTAGTACCATTCAGATATGTCTTTCCTGTGCACCAACAAGGAGTGAATTTGGGAAGTATGTAATGCTTTGTTCATTAGTTCAGGTCTTAACATCTTTAGTATGCCAATTAAAACCATATCTAGGCATGCATAGGTTGAGGGGCAGGTGAATACAGAAGTTTATAAATAATGTTCATGGGTCTCTTTCTAAAGTTCTTTCCTCTTCACCATCTGACCAGTACTTTCAGGATCCCAGTGGCTTCTCCTTTCCATCCTCCAGCTAGAAACGTGGGGCTCCTTTCATTCTGATGTACCATACACTTCTTCAATCATGGTAGTATCTTTAAGCTCATGAGGCAGAAGGACAGTGAGGAAGATGAAAAAAAAAAAAAGAAAAGATTTGTCCCCACCCTCATGGAACCACAGCTCTACTAAATGGAGAATATTGACCTTTCTCATGGTTTTGGCTATTGTTTGTTGCTGTAATTTCCACTACCATCATCAGATTGCCTGAGGTTTGAGGTACACGAGAATGCAGGCAAGAGAGAAAGAAAAAATAATGTGACATTTTCATACTCTATTTGAGGTAGGTGTTTGCTTTTCTGTCCCTCAGTCCATACCTATAGTGCTTCTCCTGGAGCCCTATTTGTTTTGCTGACAGATACTCAATTCTATGTTTCTTGCTGTATTAAGTTCGGGAAACTAATATTAAAGGAGGGAAATTTAAATTCACCACTGATTTGATGGCTGTTCAAATCTACATAGTCTTGTCAGATCTACTTCTAGTATATCCTTTTTTCCTTTTGCTTTTTTTTTCTGTTTAAAGACCATGTTTTTAGAGCCATTTTGGGATCACAGCAAAATTCAGGGAAAAGGTAGTTTTCTTCATTTTCTCATTGTTGCCACACATACATAGACTTTGTCTTAGTTTGTTTTGTGCTGCTATTACAGAATATCTGAGACTAGGTAATTCATAATAAACAAATTTGTTGGCACATGGTTCTGGAGGCTGGAAAGTCCAAGACTGAGCGACACACCTGATGAGGGTCATTTTGCACATCATCCCATGGCAAAATTTGGAAGGGCAAAAGAGCACATGTATAAGAAAGAGAGAGAGCAAGAGGTACCAAACTTGCTTTTTAACAAATCTAATTTCTTGATAATAAACCCACTCCCATTATAGGAACATTATGACCTAATTACCTCTTAAAGGGCCCACCTCTCAACACTATTGCATTGGGAATTAAGTGTCTAACACATGAACTTTGGGAGACACATTAAAACCATAACAGTCTCTAACATCAGCATTCTTCACCAGCAGTACATTTATTACAATTAATAAATCTACACTGGCACTGGCATATTGTAATCATACAAAATTGATAGTCTGATGGGCTTACCTTTTTAAGTGACCTGACCTATCTCCCTGGCTGCCCTTAATATTTTTTCCTTCATTTTGACCTTGGATCTGATGATTTTGTGACTTGGGGTTGATTTTCTTAAGGAATATCTTATTGGGATTTCTAGATTTCCTGAATTTGAATGTTGGCCTGTGTTACTAGATTGAAGAAGTTCTCCTGGATTATATCTTGAAGTGTGTTTTACAACTTGGTTCCATTCTCCCTGTCTCTTTCAGGTACTCCAATCAGTCATAGGTTCAATCTTTTTACATAGTACCATAGTTATTGGAGGTTGTGTTCATTACTTTTCCTTCTTTTTTTTCTATAATCTTGTCTGTCTGCTTTATTTCAGTAAGATAGTCTTCAAGCTCTGATATTTTCTCTTCTGCTTGGTCAATCTCGCTATTGATACTTGTGTTTCCATCATCATGTTATCATGCTGTGTTTTTCAGCTCAATAAGTTCATTTTTGTTCCTCTCTAAACTGGTTATTCTGGTTCATAGCTCATATAATCTTTTATTATGCTTCTTAAATTCTTTGCATTGGGTTAGAAAATCATTCTTTAGTTCAATAAAATTCGTTATAACCTACTTTCTGAAGCCTATTTCTGTTAGTTCATTCAGCTCAGCTTCAGCCTCATTCTATGCCCTGGCTGGAGAAGTGTGGTGATCATTTACAGAATAAGATGCATTCTGGCTTTTGAAATTTGCAGCATTTTTGCCTTGGGTTTTCTTCATCTTTGTGGATTTATTCACCTTTGATCTTTGAGGCTGATGATCTTTGAATGGGATTTTTGTAGGGTCTCTTTGTTGATGTAGTTGTTGTTACTTTTTCTTTGTTTATTTTCTTTTCTTTTAATTTTTATTTCATTTTAGGTTTTGGGGTACATGTGCAGAACGTGCAAGACAGTTGCATACATACACACATGGCAGTGTGTTTTGCTGCCTTCCTCCCCTTCACCCACACTTGGCATTTCTCCACAGGCTGTCCCTCCCAAGCTCCCCCCCACTGTCCCTCCCCCATTCCCCTGAATAGACCCCAGTATGTAGTAGACCCCCTCCCTGTGTCCATCTGATCTCAATTTTCTCACCCACATATGAGTGAGAATATGCAGTATTTCGTTTTCTGTTCTTGTGTCAGTTTGCTGAGAATGATGTTCTCCAGATTCATCCATGTCCCTACAAAGGACACAAACTGATCATTTTTGATTGCTGCATAATATTACATGGTGTATATGGGCCACAGTTTCCCAGTCCAGTCTATCATTGATGGGCATTTTGGTTGGTTCCAGGTCTTTTCTATTGTAAACAGTGCTGCAATAAACAGTCGTGTGCATGTGTCCTTATAGTAGACCGATTTATAGTCCTTTGGATATATACCAAGTAATGGGATTGCTGGGTCAAATGGAATTTCTATTTCTAGATCCTTGAGGAATCGCCACACTGTCTTCCACAATGATTGAACTAACTTACACTCCCACCAACAGTGTAAGAGTGTACCTCTTTCTCCACATCCTCTCCAGCATCTGTTGTCTCCAGATTTTTTAATGATCACCGTTCTAATTGGCGTGAGATGGTATCTCAATGTGGTTTTGATTTGCATGTCTCTAATGTCCAGTGATGATGAGTATTTTTCCATGTGTTTGTTGTCCTCGTGTATGTCTTCATTGTAAAGTGTCTGTTCATATCCTTTGCCCATTTTTGAATGGGCTTGGTTTTTTTTTTCCTGTAAATCTGTTTGAGTTATTTGTAAATTCTGGATATCAGCCCTTTATCAGATGGGTAAACTGCAAAGATTTTTTGCCATTCTGTTGGTTGCTGATTCACTGTAGTGACTGTTTCCTTTGCCATGCAAAAGCTGTGGAGTTTGATTAGGTCCCATTTGGCTATTTTGGCCTTTGTTGCCAATGCTTTTGGTGTTTTGGTCATGAAATCCTTGCCTACTCCTATGTCCTGAATGGTTTTGCCTAGATTTTCTTCTAGGGTTTTTATGGTGCCAGGTCTTATGTTTAAGTCTTTAATCCATCTGGAGTTAATTTTAGTGTAAGGTGTCACGAAGGGGTCCAGTTTCTACTTTCTGCACATGGCTAGCCAGTTTTCCCAAAAGCATTTATTAAACAGGGAATCCTTTTCCCATTTCTTGTTTTTGTCTGGTTTATCAAAGATTATATGGTTGTATATATGTTGTGTTGCCTCCGGCACTAGACAAGGATGCCCTCTCTCACCACTCCTATTCAACATAGTACTGGAAGTTCTAGCCAGAGCGATTAGGCAAGAAAAATAAATAAAGGGTATTCAAATAGGAAAGGTGGAAGCCAAATTGTCTCTATTTGCAAATAACATGATAGTATACCTAGAAGACCCCATCACCTCAGCCCAAAAGCCTCCTGAAATAGATAAGCAACTTCAGCAAAGTCTCAGGATATAAAATTGATGTGCAAAAATCACAAGCATTCCTATACACCAATAAGAGACTTAAAGAGAACCAAATCAAGAACAAACTGCCATTCACAATTGCTACAAAGATAATAAAATACCTAGAAATACAACTCACAAGGAACGTACGGGACCTCTTTAAGAAAAACTACAAACCACTGCTCAATGAAATAAGACAGGACACAAACAGATGGAGAAACATTCCATGTTCATGTTTAGGAAGAATCAATATCGTGAAAATGGCTATACTGCCCAAGGTAATTTACACAATCAATGCTATCCCCATCAAACTACCATCAAATATCTTCACAGAACTGGAAAAAACCACCATGAACTTCATATGGAACCAAAAGAGAGCCCGCATAGCCAAGTCAATTCTAAGCAAAAAGAACACAGCGGGAGGCATCACATTACCAAACTTCAAACTATACTACAAGGCTACCGTCATCAAAACAGCATGGAACTGGTACCAAAACAGAGATATAGACCAATGGAACAGAACAGAGGCATTGGAGGCAACACAACGTATCTTTGTTTATTTTCTAACAGTTGGCTTCTCTTCTGCAGGTCTGTTGCAGTTTGCTGGGGTCCACTTTAGATCCTGTTAACCTGGGTATCACCAATGGAGGCTGCAGAACAGCACAGACGGCTGTCTGCTTCTTCCTTTGGAAGTTTTGTCCCACAGGGGCACTGGCCTGATGCCAACTGGAACTCTCTGTAGACTGAATAAGGTGTCTGGTGAGCCTTGTTGGGAAGTCTCTCACCCAGACAGGGGGCATTTATTTCTATGTGGGTGTCTAGTTTTTCAGCATCATTTGTTGAAAAGATTATCTTTTCTTAATTGTATTGCTTTTGTATCTTTACCAAAGATTTGTTGACTATATTTATTTGGGTCTATTTTCCTTTAGTCTACTACTCTGCTTTCTATCCTTGTTCATTAATTTATTTGCCTGTTCTTTAACCAATACCACATTGCCTTGATTATTGTAGTTTTAGAGTAAATCTTAAAGTCAAGTAGTATCAATTTCTTTTTTTGTATAATTTTTATTGCATTATAGGTTTAGGGGTACATGTGCAGAACGTGCAAGATAGTTGCATAGGCAAACACATGGCAGTGTGTTTTGCTGCCTTCCTCCTCTTCAGCCCCACTTGGCATTCATCCCCAGGCTATCCCTCCCCAGCCGCCCCCGCTGTCCCTCCCCCATTCCCCCCAATAGACCCCAGTGTATAGTAGACCACCTCCCTGTGTCCATGCGTACTCATTTTTCTCACCCACCAATGAGTGAGTATATGCGATATTTCTTTTTCTTTTCTTGTGTCAGTTTGCTGAGAATTATGTTCTCCAGATACATCCATGTCCTTACAAAGGACACAAACTCATCATTTTTCATTGCTTCATAATATTCCATGGTGTATATGTGACACATTTTCCCACTCCAGTCTATCATCGTTGGGCATTTGGGTTGGTTCCAGTTCTTTGCTATTGTAAACAGTGCTGTAATGAACATTCGTGTGCATGTGTCCTTATAGTAGAACGATTTATAGTCCTTTGGATAGATACCCAGTAATTGGATTGCTGGGTCAAATCGAATTTCTATTTCTAGGTCCCTGAGGAATCGCCACACTGTCTTCCACAATGGTTGAAATAATTTACACTCCCACCAACAGTGTAAGAGTGTTACTATGTCTCCACATCCTCTTCAGCATCTGCTGTCTCCAGATTTTTTAATGATCGTCATTCAAACTGGCGTGAGATTGTATCTCAATGTGGTTTTGATTTGAATCGCTCTAATGACCAGTGATGATAAGCACTTTTTCATATGTTTACTGGCCTCATATATGTCTTCTTTTGTAAAGTGTCTGTTCATATCCTCTGCCCATTTTGGAATGGGCTTGTTTGTTTTTTTCCTGTAAATGTGTTTGATTTCTTTGTAAATTCTGGATATCAGCCCTTTCTCAGATGTGTAAACTGCAAAGATATTTTCCCATTCTGATGGTTGCCGATTCACTCAAGTGACTGTTTCTTTTGCCATGAAGAAGCTGTGGAGTTTGATTAGGTCCCACTTGTCTATTTTGGCTTTTGTTGCCAATGCTTTTGGTGTTTTGGTCATGAAGTCCTTGCCTACTCCTATGTCCTGAATGGTTTTGCCTAGATTTTCTTCTAGGGTTTTTATGGTGTCAGGTCTTACGTTTAAGTCTTTAATCCATCTGGAGTTAATTTTAGTGTAAGGTGTCAGAAAGGGGTCCAGTTTCTGCTTTCTACACATGGCTAGCCAGTTTTCCCAACACCATTTATTAAAGAGGGAATCCTTTCCCCATTGCTTGTTTTTGTTTTGTTTATCAAAGATAATATGGTTGTAGATATGTTGTGTTGCCTCCGATGCTTCTGTTCTGTTACATTGGTCTATATCCCTGTTTTTGTACCAGTACCATGCTGTTTTGATTACTATAGCCTTGTAGTAGAGTTTGAAGTCTGGTAGTGTGATGCCTCCGGCTGTGTTCTATTTGCTTAGAATTGACGTGGCTATGCGGGCTCTTTTTCTGTTCCATATGAAGTTCATGGTGGTTTTTTCCAGTTCTGTGAAGAAATTCAATGGTAGTTTGATGGGGATAGCATTGATTGTGTAAATTACTTTGGGCAGTATTGCCATTTTCACGATATTGATTCTTCCTAACGACGAACATGGAATGTTTCTCCATCTGTTTGTGTCCTTTCTTATTTCGTTGAGCATTGGTTTGTAGTTTTTCTTAAAGAGGTCCCTTACAGTCCTTGTGAGTTGTATTCCTAGGTATTTTATTTTCTTTGTAGCAATTGTGAATGGCAGTTCGTTCTAGATTTGGTTCTCTTTAAGTCTGTTATTGGTGTGTAGGAATGCTTGTGATTTTTGAACATTGATTTTATATCCTGAGACTTTGCTGAAGTTGCTTATCAGTTTCAGGAGCCTTTGGGCTGAGGTGATGGGGTCTTCTAGGTATACTATCATGTCTTCTGCAAATAGACACAATTTGGCTTCCACACTTCCTATTTGAATACCCTTTATTTCTTTTCTTTCCTGATTGCTCTGGCTAAAACTTCCAGCACTATGTTGAATAGGAGTGGTGAGAGAGGGCATGCTTGTCTTGTGCCGGATTTCAAAGGGAATGCTTCCAGGTTTTGCCCATTAAGTATGATATTGGCTGTTGGTTTGTCGTAAATAGCTTTTATTACTTTGAGATATGTTCCATCAATACCAAGTATATTGAGGGTTTTTTGCATAAAGGGCTGTTGAATTTTGTCAAATGACTTCTCTTCAACAATTGAGATAATCATTTGGTTTTTGTTTATGCTTCTGTTTATGTGGTGAATTACATTTATAGACTTGCGTATGTTGAACCAGCCTTGCATCCCCGGGATGAATCCTACTTGATCATGATGGATAAGTTTTTTAATGTTCTGTTGCAATCGACTTGCCAGTATTTTATTGAAGATTTTTGCATCTATCTTCATCATGGTTATTGGCCTGAAGTTTTCTTTTCTTGTTGAGTTTCTGTCAGGTTTTGGTGTTAGGATGATGTTTCTCTCATAAAATGATTTGGGAAGGATTCCCTCTTTTTGGATTACGTGGAATAGTTTCAGAAGCAATGGTACCAGATCCTATTTGTGTGTCTGGTAGAATTCAGCTGTGAACCCATCTGGACCTGGGCTTTTTTTGTGTGGTAGGCTCTTAATTGCTGCCTCAACTTCTGACCTTTTTATTGGTCTATTCATAGTTTCAGCTTCCTCCTGGTTTAGGCTTGGGAGGACACAGGCGTCCAGGAATTTATCCATTTCTTCCTGATTTACTAGTTTATGTGAATAGAGTTGTTTGTAGTATTCTCTGATGATGGTTTGAATTTCTGTGGAATCTTTGGTGATTTCCCCCTTATCGTTTTTTATTGCATCTATTTGGTTGTTCTCTCTTTTCTTTTTTATCAGTCTGGCTAGTGGTCTGTCTATTTTGTTGATCTTTTCGAAAAATATGCTCTTAGATTTATTGATTTTTTGAAGGGATTTTCTTGTCTCTATCTCATTCAGTTCTCTTCTGATCTTAGTTATTTCTTGTCTTCGGCTAGGTTTTGAGCTTTTTTGATCTTGCTCCTCTAGCTCTTTCTTTTTTTTTTTTTTTTTTTATTTTTTTTTTTTTATTTTTTTTTTTTATTGCATTATAGGTTTGGGGGTACATGTGCAGAACGAGCAAGATAGTTGCATAGGTACACACATGGCAGTGTGCTTTGCTGCTTTCCTCCCCTTCACCCACACTTGGTATTCATCCCCAGGCTATCCCCCCCAGGCCCCCCCTGCTGTCCCTCCCCCATTCCCCCGAACAGTCCCCAGTGTATAGTAGACCGCCTCTCTGTGTCCACATGTTCTCATTTTTCTCACCCACCTATGAGCGAGTATATGCGGTATTTCTTTTTCTGTTCTTGTGTCAGTTTGCTGAGAATGATGTTCTCCAGATTCATCCATGTCCCTACAAAGGACACAAACTCATCATTTTTGATTGCTGCATAATATTCCATGGTGTATATGTGCCACATTTTCCCAGTCCAGTCTATCATCGTTGGGCATTTGGGTTGGTTCCAGGTCTTTGCTATTGTAAACAGTGCTGCAATGAACATTCGTGTGCATGTGTCCTTATAGTAGAACGATTTATAATCCTTTGGATAGATACCCAGTAATGGGATTGCTGGGTCAAATGGAATTTCTATTTCTAGGTCCCTGAGGAATCGCCACACTGTCTTCCACAATGGTTGAACTAATTTACACTCCCACCAACAGTGTAAGAGTGTTCCTATTTCTCCACATCCTCTCCAGCACCTGCTGTCTCCAGATTTTTTAATGATCGCCATTCTAACTGGTGTGAGATGGTATCTCAATGTGGTTTTGATTTGCATCTCTCTAATGACCAATGACGATGAGCACTTTTTCATATGTTTGCTGGCCTCATGTATGTCTGCTTTCGTAAAGTTTCTGTTCATATCCTTTGCCCATTTTTGAATGGGCTTGTTTGTTTTTTTCCTGTAAATCTGTTTGAGTTCTTTGTATATTCTGGATATCAGCCCTTTGTCGGATGCGTAAACTGCAAAGATTTTTTCCCATTCTGATGGTTGCCGATTCACTCTAGTGACTGTTTGTTTTGCTGTGCAGAAGCTCTGGAGTTTGATTAGGTCCCATTTGTCTATTTTGGCTTTTGTTGCCAATGCTTTGGGAGTTTTGTTCATGAAGTCCTTGCCTACTCCTATGTCCTGAATGGTTTTGCCTAGATTTTCTTCTAGGGTTTTTATGGTGTCGGGTCTTACGTTTAAGTCTTTAATCCATCTGGAGTTAATTTTAGTGTAAGGTGTCAGGAAGGGGTCCAATTTCTGCTTTCTGCACATGGCTAGCCAGTTTTCCCAACACCATTTATTAAATAGGGAATCCTTTCCCCATTGCCTGTTTTTGTCTGGTTTATCAAAGATAATATGGTTGTAGATGTGTTGTGTTGCCTCCGATGCCTCTGTTCTGTTCCATTGGTCTATATCTCTGTTTTGGTACCAGTACCATGCTGTTTTGATTACTGTAGCCTTGTAGTATAGTTTGAAGTCTGGTAGCGTGATGCCTCCCGCTGTGTTCTTTTTGCTTAGAATTGACTTGGCTATGCGGGCTCTTTTTTGGTTCCATATGAAATTCATGGTGGTTTTTTCCAGTTCTGTGAAGAAATTCAATGGTAGTTTGATGGGGATAGCATTGATTGTGTAAATTACTTTGGGCAGTATAGCCATTTTCACGATATTGATTCTTCCTAACCACGAACATGGAATGTTTCTCCATCTGTTTGTGTCCTCTCTTATTTCATTGAGCAGTTGTTTGTAGTTTTCCTTAAAGAGGTCCCTTACATTCCTAGTGAGTTGTATTCCTAGGTATTTTATTTTCTTTGTAGCAATTGTGAATGGCAGTTCGTTCTTGATTTGGTTCTCTTTAAGTCTGTTATTGGTGTATAGGAATGCTTGTGATTTTTGCACATTGATTTTATATCCTGAGACTTTGCTGAAGTTGCTTATCAGTTGCAGGAGCTTTTGGGCTGAGGTGATGGGGTCTTCTAGGTATACTATCATGTCGTCTGCAAATAGAGACAATTTGGCTTCCACCTTTCCTATTTGAATACCCTTTATTTCTTTTTCTTGCCTGATTGCTCTGGCTACAACTTCCAGTACTATGTTGAATAGAAGTGGTGAGAGAGGGCATCCTTGTCTAGTGCCAGATTTCAAAGGGAATGCTTCCAGTTTTTGCCCATTAAGTATGATATTGGCTGTTGGTTTGTCATAAATAGCTTTTATTACTTTGAGATATGTTCCATCAATACCAAGTTTATTGAGGGTTTTTAGCATAAAGGGCTGTTGAATTTTGTCAAATGCCTTCTCTGCATCAATTGAGATAATCATGTGGTTTTTGTTTTTGCTTCTGTTTATGTGGTGAATTACATTTATAGACTTGCGTATGTTGAACCAGCCTTGCATCCCCGGGATAAATCCTACTTGATCATGATGGATAAGTTTTTTAATGTACTGTTGCAATCGGTTTGCCAGTATTTTATTGAAGATTTTTGCATCTATGTTCATCATGGATATTGGCCTGAAGTTTTCTTTTCTTGTTGAGTCTCTGCCAGGTTTTGGTATCAGGATGATGTTGGTCTCATAAAATGATTTGGGAAGGGTTCCCTCTTTTTGGATGATTTGGAATAGTTTCAGAAGGAATGGTACCAGATCCTCTTTGTGTGTCTGGTAGAATTCGGCTGTGAACCCATCTGGACCTGGGCTTTTTTTGTGTGGTAGGCTCTTAATTGCTGCCTCAACTTCAGACCTTGTTATTGGTCTATTCATAGTTTCGGCTTCCTCCTGGTTTAGGCTTGGGAGGACACAGGCATCCAGGAATTTATCCATTTCTTCCTGATTTACTGGTTTATGTGCATAGAGTTGTTTGTAGTATTCTCTGATGATGGTTTGAATTTCTGTGGAATCTGTGGTGATTTCCCCTTTATCGTTTTTTATTGCATCTATTTGGTTGTTCTCTCTCTTCTTTTTTATCAGTCTGGCTAGTGGTCTGTCTATTTTGTTGATCTTTTCGAAAAACCAGCTCTTAGATTTATTGATTTTTTGAAGGGTTTTTCTTGTCTCTATCTCCTTCAGTTCTGCTCTGATCTTAGTTATTTCTTGTCTTCGGCTAGGTTTTGAGCTTTTTTGATCTTGCTCCTCTAGCTCTTTCAATTTTGACGATAGGGTGTCAATTTTGGATCTCTCCACTCTTCTCATGTGGGCACTTATTGCTATATATTTCCCTCTACAGACTGCTTTAAATGTGTCCCAGAGATTCTGGTACGTTGTGTCTTCATTCTCATTGGTTTCAAAGAACTTCTTTATTTCTGCCTTCATTTCATTGTTTATCCAATCAACATTCAAGAGCCAATTGTTCAGTTTCCATGAAGCTGTGCGGTTCTGAGTTATTTTCTGAATTCTGAGTTCCAACTTGATTGCACTATGGTCTGAGAGACTGTTTGTTATGATTTCAGTTGTTTTGCATTTGCTGAGGAGTGCTTTACTTCCAATTATGTGGTCAATTTTGGAGTAGGTGTGATGTGGTGCTGAGAAGAATGTATATTCTGTGGATTTGGGGTGGAGAGTTCTGTAAATGTCTATCAGGTTTGCTTGTTCCAGGTCTGAGTTCAAGTCCTGGATATCCTTGTTAATTTTCTGTCTGGTTGATCTGTCTGCTATTGACAGTGGAGTGTTAAAGTCTCCCACTATTATTGTGTGGGAGTCTAAGTCCCTTTGTAAGTCATTAAGAACTTGCCTTATATATCTGGGTGCTCCTACATTGGGTCCATATATATTTAGAATCGTTAACTCTTCTTGTTGTATCGATCCTTTTACCATTATGTAATGACCTTCTTTGTCCCTTTTGATCTTTGTTACTTTAAAGTCTATTTTATCAGAGATGAGAATTGCAACTCCTGCTTTTTTTTGCTCTCCATTTGCTTGGTAAATCTTCCCCCATCCCTTTATTTTGAGCCTTTGTGTATCTTTGCATGTGAGGTGGGTTTCCTGGATACAGCACACCGATGGGTTTTGGTTTTTTATCCAATTTGCCAGTCTGTGTCTTTTGATTGGTGCATTTAGCCCATTTACATTCAGGGTTAATATTGTTATGTGTGAATTTGATACTGCCATTTTGATGCTAGCTGGCTGTTTTGCCTGTTGGTTCATGTACATTCTTCATTTTGTTGATGGTCTTTAGCATTTGGTATGCTTTTAGGATGGCTGGAACTGGTTGTTTCTTTCTATGTGTAGTGCCTCTTTCAGGAGCTCTTGTAAAGCAGGCCTAGTGGTGACAAAATCTCTGAGTACTTGCTTGTTCGTGAAGGATTTTATTTTTCCTTCACTTATGAAGCTCAGTTTCGCTGGATATGAAATTCTGGGTTGAAAGCTCTTTTCTTTAAGGATGTTGAATATTGGCCCCCACTCTCTTCTGGCTTGTAGAGTCTCTGCTGAGAGATCTGCTGTGAGTCTGATGGGCTTCCCTTTGTGGGTGACCCGACCTTTCTCTCTGGCTGCCCTTAGTATTTTCTCCTTTGTTTCAACCCTGGTGAATCTGATGATTATGTGCCTTGGGGTTGCTCTTCTTGCAGAGTATCTTTGTGGTGTTCTCTGTATTTCCTGAAGTTGAGTATTGACCTGTCTTGCTAGGTTGGGGAAATTTTCCTGGATAATATCCTGAAGAGTGTTTTCCAGCTTGGATTCATTCTCTTCGTCACATTCTGGTACACCTATCAAACGTAGGTTGGGTCTCTTCACATAGTCCCACATTTCTTGGAGATTTTGTTCATTCCTTTTTGTGCTTTTTTCTTTAATCTTGGTTTCTCGTTTTATTTCATTGAGTTGATCTTCAACTTCTGATATTCTTTCTTCTGCTTGGTCAATTCGGCTGTTGATACTTGTGCATGCTTCACGAAGTTCTCGTGTTGAGTTTTTCAGCTCCTTCAATTCATTCATATTCCTCTCTAAGTTGTCCATTCTCGTTATCAATTCCTCGAATCTTTTTTCAAATCTTTTTTCAAGGTTCTTAGTTTCTTTGCACTGGTTTAGAACATGTTCCTTTAGCTCACTGAAGTTTCTCATTATCCACTTTCTGAAGTCTGATTCCGTCATTTCGTCACATTCATTCTCCGTCCAGCTTTGTTCCCTTGCTGGTGAGGAGTTTTGGTCCTTTTTTGGAGGTGAGGTATTTTGGTTTCGGGTGCTTTCCTCCTTTTTGCGCTGGTTTCTTCCCATCTTTATGGATTTATCCGCCTGTTGTCTTAGTAGTGGCTGATTTTTCAATTGGGTCTCTGTGTGGACACTGAGATTGTTGATGATGAAGTATTTCTGTTACTTAGTTTTCCCTCTAATGATCTATCCTCTCTGCTGTATGAGTGCTGAGGTCCACTCCAGGCCCTGCTTGTCTGGGGTATACCTGCAGCAGCTGCAGAACAGTGAGGGATGATATCAGTTTCTTTTTCTGCTGCCCTTGTTCCAGAATGATGCCAGCCAAATGTCAGTCTGATTAGTCCTTTTCTGGGGTGACTCCTTGGATATACAGAGGTCAGGGAGCTGCTTGAGGAGACAGTCTGTGCTTTATAGGAGCTCCAGTGCTGAGCTGTGAGCTCCGTTGTTCATTCAGGGTTGTTGGGAGGTTATGTCTGCTGCAATAGAACTCATAAAACACCACTCTCTTTTTTTTTTTTTTTTTTTCACCCTTAGATGCTCTGTCTCAGGGAGTTGGGGCTTTCTTTATGAGTATCTGTTGCACTGTCCTGCCCCACTAGGTGGCAGTCTATTCACTATTTGCCTGCCGGGGCTCTGACCTCCTAAGGCGGGTCCGCCCTGTTGCGGCCCGGCGGACTCTCTCTGTTATGGCAGGTTGCCTCGGCAACGGCAGGCTGCGTCAGTCCTGGGCGGTACTTAAGTGGGGGTGCACTTTGTCAGGAATGGTGGACGCCCCTCCCTGACCGGGCTGCACCGTCCTAAATGCCGGCAACAAAACTCTCAGCCCCAAGCGCCTCCAGTCGCCGCCCTGCTTGTCCCCGTGAGCGTGGGACCCGCCGAGCCCGATCACCCTGCTCCCTGCCTCAGAGTCCGTCCTCTCTCTCTCTCTCTCTCTTCCTCTCCCCAAGCTGAAAGGTCGACTCTCTCACTGGCGCCCCAGGAGCCTGCCGATAGGGCACTGGGATCCGTGCGATCTCCCGTGCCACTGCCCACTACCCCGGCTCAGATCACGCTTCCCAGGAAACTCCTGGTCTGGCTCATTGTCCAAGTCCTGTTCAATCAGATGGACATGCCAATCTGCCCTTCCAAATCTCAGATTGCCGGTTTAACAGGGCACCCAGACCAGTGAGTTCCGCGCCGGGTCCCGCTGCGGCGCCGGCCGAAGAGGCGGCGGGAGCCGGTTGCGTTAGCCGGCTGCTAGCGTCCCGTGTCTCTCCCACACCTGGGACTTTCAACGCTCTGTGGGCATAAAAGGAACATCCGAGAATGCGGCTAGGACTCACCCTCTGCACCTTCACCGAGAGCTGCAATCCTGAGTCACCTCTACGACGCCATCTTGCCTCCCTCCCCCTTTTTTTTTTTTTTTTTTTTTTTTGTTTTCACTTTTTATTTTGAGATAACTGTTGATTCACATGCAGGTATAAGAAACAATAGAAAGATGCCATATATCCTTTGCCTAGTTCCCAAAATGATGGTATCTTGCCTAGCCATAGTTTAATAGCACAGTCAGGGAACTGATGATGATACAAGCCCCTGCCCTTATTCAGATTTCACCAGTATCCTAGGCAGTAATTTTTGTGTATTTATATTTAGTTCCATGCAGTTTCATTACATGTATTAATGGATGTGCAAATACCATAATGAAGACACAACAGTTCTATTACAAAAATCCCTCCTCTACCCTTTGATAGCCATAGCTGCCTTCTTTCTTTTCGTCTTTTCTAACTTATGGCAATTATCAATTTGTTATTCCTCTCTAGCTACAATTTTGCCATTTCAAGAATATTATATAAATGGAATAATACAGATTCCAAAATGCAACCTTTTGGTATTGGATTTTTTTCCCAGTCAGCATAAGTCTCTTGAAATTTATTCAACTCATTGTTTTGACCAATAGTTCATTCCTTTTACTTGCTGAGTGGTATTTCAGAGTATGAATATGCCACAGTTTAATCATTCACCCATTGTGGAATATTTGGGTTGTTTCTAGATTTTGGCTGCTACAAATAAAGATGCTATAAACATTTGTATGCAAGTTTTCAGGTGAACATAAGTTTTCCTTTCTCTGGGATAAATACCCAACAGTGTGATTGGTGTGTCATATACTGAGTTTGGTATGTTTAGTCTTTTTTTTTTTTTTTTTTTTTTTTTTTTTTTTTTTTTTTTTTATTGCATTATAGGTTTGGGGGTACATGTGCAGAACAAGCAAGATAGTTGCATAGGTACACACATGGCAGTGTGCTTTGCTGCTTTCCTCCCCTTCACCCACACTTGGTATTCATCCCCAGGCTATCCCCCCCAGCCCCCCCCTGCTGTCCCTCCCCCATTCCCCCCAACAGTCCCCAGTGTATAGTAGACCGCCTCTCTGTGTCCACATGTTCTCATTTTTCTCACCCACCTATGAGCGAGTATATGCGGTATTTCTTTTTCTGTTCTTGTGTCAGTTTGCTGAGAATGATGTTCTCCAGATTCATCCATGTCCCTACAAAGGACACAAACTCATCATTTTTGATTGCTGCATAATATTCCATGGTGTATATGTGCCACATTTTCCCAGTCCAGTCTATCATCGTTGGGCATTTGGGTTGGTTCCAGGTCTTTGCTATTGTAAACAGTGCTGCAATGAACATTCGTGTGCATGTGTCCTTATAGTAGAACGATTTATAATCCTTTGGATAGATACCCAGTAATGGGATTGCTGGGTCAAATGGAATTTCTATTTCTAGGTCCCTGAGGAATCGCCACACTGTCTTCCACAATGGTTGAACTAATTTACACTCCCACCAACAGTGTAAGAGTGTTCCTATTTCTCCACATCCTCTCCAGCATCTGCTGTCTCCAGATTTTTTAATGATCGCCATTCTAACTGGTGTGAGATGGTATCTCAATGTGGTTTTGATTTGCATCTCTCTAATGACCAATGACGATGAGCACTTTTTCATATGTTTGCTGGCCTCATGTATGTCTGCTTTCGTAAAGTTTCTGTTCATATCCTTTGCCCATTTTTGAATGGGCTTGTTTGTTTTTTTCCTGTAAATCTGTTTGAGTTCTTTGTAAATTCTGGATATCAGCCCTTTGTCGGATGCGTAAACTGCAAAGATTTTTTCCCATTCTGATGGTTGCCGATTCACTCTAGTGACTGTTTGTTTTGCTGTGCAGAAGCTGTGGAGTTTGATTAGGTCCCATTTGTCTATTTTGGCTTTTGTTGCCAATGCTTTGGGAGTTTTGTTCATGAAGTCCTTGCCTACTCCTATGTCCTGAATGGTTTTGCCTAGATTTTCTTCTAGGGTTTTTATGGTGTCGGGTCTTACATTTAAGTCTTTAATCCATCTGGAGTTAATTTTAGTGTAAGGTGTCAGGAAGGGGTCCAATTTCTGCTTTCTGCACATGGCTAGCCAGTTTTCCCAACACCATTTATTAAATAGGGAATCCTTTCCCCATTGCCTGTTTTTGTCTGGTTTATCAAAGATAATATGGTTGTAGATGTGTTGTGTTGCCTCCGATGCCTCTGTTCTGTTCCATTGGTCTATATCTCTGTTTTGGTACCAGTACCATGCTGTTTTGATTACTGTAGCCTTGTAGTATAGTTTGAAGTCTGGTAGCGTGATGCCTCCCGCTGTGTTCTTTTTGCTTAGAATTGACTTGGCTATGCGGGCTCTTTTTTGGTTCCATATGAAATTCGTGGTGGTTTTTTCCAGTTCTGTGAAGAAATTCAATGGTAGTTTGATGGGGATAGCATTGATTGTGTAAATTACTTTGGGCAGTATAGCCATTTTCACGATATTGATTCTTCCTAACCACGAACATGGAATGTTTCTCCATCTGTTTGTGTCCTCTCTTATTTCATTGAGCAGTTGTTTGTAGTTTTCCTTAAAGAGGTCCCTTACATTCCTCGTGAGTTGTATTCCTAGGTATTTTATTTTCTTTGTAGCAATTGTGAATGGCAGTTCATTCTTGATTTGGTTCTCTTTAAGTCTGTTATTGGTGTATAGGAATGCTTGTGATTTTTGCACATTGATTTTATATCCTGAGACTTTGCTGAAGTTGCTTATCAGTTGCAGGAGCTTTTGGGCTGAGGTGATGGGGTCTTCTAGGTATACTATCATGTCGTCTGCAAATAGAGACAATTTGGCTTCCACCTTTCCTATTTGAATACCCTTTATTTCTTTTTCTTGCCTGATTGCTCTGGCTAGAACTTCCAGTACTATGTTGAATAGAAGTGGTGAGAGAGGGCATCCTTGTCTAGTGCCAGATTTCAAAGGGAATGCTTCCAGTTTTTGCCCATTAAGTATGATATTGGCTGTTGGTTTGTCATAAATAGCTTTTATTACTTTGAGATATGTTCCATCAATACCAAGTTTATTGAGGGTTTTTAGCATAAAGGGCTGTTGAATTTTGTCAAATGCCTTCTCTGCATCAATTGAGATAATCATGTGGTTTTTGTTTTTGCTTCTGTTTATGTGGTGAATTACATTTATAGACTTGCGTATGTTGAACCAGCCTTGCATCCCCGGGATAAATCCCACTTGATCATGATGGATAAGTTTTTTAATGTACTGTTGCAATCGGTTTGCCAGTATTTTATTGAAGATTTTTGCATCTATGTTCATCATGGATATTGGCCTGAAGTTTTCTTTTCTTGTTGAGTCTCTGCCAGGTTTTGGTATCAGGATGATGTTGGTCTCATAAAATGATTTGGGAAGGGTTCCCTCTTTTTGGATTATTTGGAATAGTTTCAGAAGGAATGGTACCAGATCCTCTTTGTGTGTCTGGTAGAATTCGGCTGTGAACCCATCTGGACCTGGGCTTTTTTTGTGTGGTAGGCTCTTAATTGCTGCCTCAACTTCAGACCTTGTTATTGGTCTATTCATAGTTTCGGCTTCCTCCTGGTTTAGGCTTGGGAGGACACAGGCATCCAGGAATTTATCCATTTCTTCCTGATTTACTGGTTTATGTGCATAGAGTTGTTTGTAGTATTCTCTGATGATGGTTTGAATTTCTGTGGAATCTGTGGTGATTTCCCCTTTATCGTTTTTTATTGCATCTATTTGGTTGTTCTCTCTCTTCTTTTTTATCAGTCTGGCTAGTGGTCTGTCTATTTTGTTGATCTTTTCGAAAAACCAGCTCTTAGATTTATTGATTTTTTGAAGGGTTTTTCTTGTCTCTATCTCCTTCAGTTCTGCTCTGATCTTAGTTATTTCTTGTCTTCGGCTAGGTTTTGAGCTTTTTTGATCTTGCTCCTCTAGCTCTTTCAATTTTGACGATAGGGTGTCAATTTTGGATCTCTCTGCTCTTCTCATGTGGGCAATTATTGCTATATATTTTCCTCTACTGACTGCTTTAAATGTGTCCCAGAGATTCTGGTACGTTGTGTCTTCATTCTCATTGGTTTCAAAGAACTTCTTTATTTCTGCTTTCATTTCTTTGTTTATCCAATCTACATTCAAGAGAAAGTTGTTTAGTTTCCATGAAGCTGTGCAGTTCTGAGTTATTTTCTGAATTCTGAGTTCCAACTTGATTGCACTATGGTCTGAGAGACTGTTTGTTATGATTTCAGTTGTTTTGCATTTGCTGAGGAGTGCTTTACTGCCAATTATGTGGTCAATTTTGGAGTAGGTTTGATGTGGTGCTGAGAACAATGTATATTCTGTGGCTTTGTGTTGGAGAGTTTTGTAAATGTCTATCAGGTTTGCTTGTTCCAGGTCTGAGTTCAAGTCCTGGATATCCTTGTTAATTTTCTGTCTGGTTGATCTGCCTGATATTGACAGTGGAGTGTTAAAATCTTCCACTATTACTGTGTGGGAGTCTAAGTCTCCTTGTAAGTCATTAAGAACTTGCATTATGTATCTGGGTGCTCCTGCATTGGGTCCATATATATTTAGAATCGTTAGCTCTTCTTGTTCTATTGATCCTTTTACCATTATGTAATGACCTTCTTTGTCTTTTTTGATTTTTGTAACTTTAAAGTCTATTTTATCAGAGATGAGAATTGCTACTCCTGCTTTATTTTCCTCTCCATTTGCTTGGTAAATCTTCCTCCATTTCTTTATTTTGAGCCTTTGTGTATCCTTGCATATGAGGTGGGTTTCCTGGATACAGCAAACCGATGGGTTTTGGTTTTTTATCCAGTTTGCCAGTCTGTGTCTTTTGATTGGTGCATTTAGCCCATTTACATTTATGGTTAATATTATTATGTGTGAATTTGATACTGCCATTTTGATGCTAGATGGCTCTTTTGCCCATTGGTTTATGTAGATTCTTCATTTTGTTGATTCCCCTTAACGTTTGGTATGCTTTTAGGATGGCTGGTACTGGTTGTTTCTTTCTATGTGTAGTGCCTCTTTTAGGAGCTCTTTTAAAGCAGGCCTAGTGGTGACAAAATCTCTGAGTACTTGCTTGTTCATGAAGGATTTTATTTTTTCTTCACTTATGAAGCTCAGTTTAGCTGGATATGAAATTCTGGGTTGAAAGCTCTTTTCTTTAAGGATGTTGAATATTGGCCCCCACTCTTTTCTGGCTTGTAGAGTCTGCCAAGACATCTGCTTTGAGTCTGATGGGCTTTTCTTTGTGGGTGACCCGACCTTTCTCTCTGGCTGGCCTTAGTATTTTCTCCTTCATTTCAACCCTGGTGAATCTGAGGATTGTGTGCCTTGTGGTTGCTCTTCTTGCAGAGTATCTTTGTCCTGTTCTCTGTATTTTCTGGAGTTGAGTATTGATCTGTCTTGCTAGGTTCGGGAAATTTTCTTGGATAATATCCTGAAGAGTATGTTCCTGCTTGGATTCATTCCATTCATCACATTCTGGTACACCTATCAAACGTAGTTTGGGTCTCTTCACCTAGTCCCACATTTCTTGGAAATTTTGTTCATTCCTTTTTGTGCTTTTTTCTCTGATCTTTGTTTCTCGTTTTATTTCATTTAGTTGATCTTCGACTTCTGATATTCTTTCTTCTGCTTGGTAAATTCAGCTATTGAAACTTGTGCATGCTTCGCAACGTTCTCATGTTATGTTTTTCAGCTCCTTCAATTCATTCATATTCCTCTCTACGTTGTCCATTCTTGTTATCATTTCCTCGAATCTTTTTTCATATCATTTTTCAATGGTCTTAGCTTCTTTGCACTAATTTAGAACATGTTCTTTTAGCTCACTGAAGTTTCTCATTATCCACTTTCTGAAGTCTGATTCCGTCATTTTGTCACAGTCATACTTTTTCCAGCTTTGTTTCCTTGCTAGTGATGAGTTTTGGTCCTTTGTCGGAGGTGAGGTGTTTTGGTTTCGAGGGTTTTCCTCCTTTTTGCGCTGGTGTCTTTTCATCTTTGTGGATTTATCCACCTGTCGTCTTAGTAGTTGCTGATTTTTCAATTGGGTTTTTGAGTTGATGCCCAGCTTGTTGATGATGAAGTACTTCTGTTACTTAGTTTTTCTTCTAATAGTCTAGCCCCTCTGCTGTACGAGTGCTGAGGTCCACTCCAGGCCCTGCTTGTCTGTGGTATACCTGTAGCAGCTGCACAACAGTGAGGGATGCTACCAGTGTTTTCTTCTACTATCTTTTATCCAGAATGCTGTCCGCCAAATGAAAGTCTGATTAGTCCCTTTTTGGGGTGGCTCTTTGGATATACAGGGTCAGGGAACTGTTTGAGGGTATCGTCTGTGCTTTATAGGAGCTCCAGTGCTGAGCTGTGAGCTCCGTTGTTCATTCAGCTTTGTTGGGAGGATGTGTATATGTCTGCTGCAGCAGAACTCATAAAACATCCCCCTTTTTTCTCCTTAGATGCTCTGTCTCAGAGGGTTGGGGCTTTCTTTATGAGTATCTGTTGCACTGTCCTGCCCTGGTAGGAGGTAGTCTATTCACTATTTGCCTGCCGAGGCTTTGCCTTGCTAGCGTGGGTCCACCCTGCTGCCGCTGGCCCTGTTCTGCTGTGGTGCTCCGCCCAGCTGAAGGAGTCTCTCTCTTATGGCTGGTTGCCTGGGCAATGGCAGGCTGCGTCAGCACTGAGCGGTACTTCAGTAGGGGAGAATTGTGTTTGTAGTGGCAGACGCCCTTCCCCCACCAGGATGCACCGTGATAGATTCAACTGTGCTGGCAGTGAAGCTTTCAGCCCCAAGAGCCTCCAATCGCCACCCTGCTTGTCTCCGTGAGGGTGGGACCTGCTGAGCCCGATCACCCAGCTCCCTGCCTCAGAGTCCATCCTCTCTCTCTATCTCTTCCTCTCCCCAAGGTGAATGGTCGACTCTCTCACCTGCGCCCCAGTAGCCTGCCGGTAGGGCACTGGGATCCATTCAATCTCTTGTGCCGCTGCCCACTGTGCCAGCTTACATCACGCTTCCCAAACATCTCCAGGTCTGGCTTATTGTCCAAGTCCCATTCAATTAGATGGACATGTCAATCTGCCCTTCCAAATCTCAGATTGCTGGTTCAACAGGTCACCCAGACCTGTGAGTTTTGTGCGGTAGCCAAAGCACTGAGGCGCCGGCAGAGCCACGTGAGCCGGCTGTGCTGTCTTCCTGTGTCTCTCCCACACCTGGGACTTTCAACGCCCTGTGGGAAAAAAGGTGTATCTGAGAATGCGGCTAGCACCCTCTGTGCCTTCACTGGGAGCTGCAATCCTGAGTCGCCTCTACGATGCCATCTTGGAAGCCATTCGCTCTTTGTTTCTTTCTTCCTTCCTTCCTTCCTTCCTTCATTCCTTCCTTCCTTCCTTTTTCCTTCCCTTCTTTTATTCTTCTTCTTCTTTCTTCTTTGTCTTCTTCCTCTTCCTCTTCTTTATTTATTTATTTATTTATTTATTTATTTTTATATGGGTGTATTTGAGACAGAATCTTGTTCTGTTACAAAGGCTGGAATACAGTAGTGAAATCTCATCTCATTTCAAATACTGCTTCCTGATTTAAGCAATCCTCCCACCTTATTCTCCCCAGTAGCTGGCAATACAGGCACATACTACCACACTTGGCTCATTTTTGTCTTTTTGTAGAGACAAAATTTTGCTGTGTTGCTCAGGTTGGTCTTGAACTTCTGAGGTCAACTAATCCAGCATTTTTGGCTTCCCAAAGTGCTGAGATTACAGCATGAGCCATTGTACCCTGCTGGATTTGTGCATTTCTGACACAGTGTTGTTGAAATCTCCAACTGAGAGAGTAAATTCATCTATTTCTTCTTGCAATTCTATTACATTTTGCCTCATGTAGTTAAATGCTCTCTTGTTGGTTGCATGCATATTTAGATTTGTTATGTGGTAACATAACATACTTTTTGGAAAACTTATACCATTATGCAATGCCTTTTTTATTCCAGATAGATGTCCTTGCTTTGAGGTTTGTTCTATTTGAAACTTTTATACATTTTTCTGCTTTCTTTTGTTTGTGCCAGTATGATATATAAATGTGTGTGTGTGCAGCGGGAGGCATCACACTACCAGACTTCAAACTATACTACAAGGCTACGGTAATCAAAAGAGCATGGTACTGGTACCAAAACAGAGATATAGACCAATAGAACAAAACAGAATCATCGGAGGCAACACAACCTATCTATGACCATATTATCTTTGATAAACAAGACAAAAACAAGCAATGGGGAAAGGATTCCGATTTCATAAATGGTGTTGGGACAACTGGCTAGCCATGTGCAGAAAGCAGTAACTGGACCCCTTCCTGACACTTTACACTAAAATTAACTCCAGATGGATTAAAAACTTAAAAGTAAGACCTGACACCATAAAAACCCTAGAAGAAAATCTAGGCAAAACCATTCAGGACATAGGAGTAGGCAAGGACTTCATGACCAAAACACCAAAAGCGTTGGCAACAAAAGCCAAAATAGACAAATGGGACCTAATCAAACTCCACAGCTTCTACATGGCAAAAGAAACAGTCACTAGAGTGAATGGACAACCATCAGAATGGGAAAAAATCTTTGCAGTTTACACATCAGACAAAGGGCTGATATCCAGAATTTACAAAGAACCGAAACACATTTACAGAAAAAAAACAAACAAGCCCATTCCAAAATGGGCAAAGGAAATGAACAGACACTTTACAAAAGAAGACCTACCTGACGCCAACAAACATATGATAAAATGCTCATCATCACTGGTCATTAGAGAGATGCAAATCAAAACCACGTTGATATACCATCTCACACCAGTTAGAAAGGCGATCATTAAAAAATCTGGAGGCAGCAGATGCTGGAGAGGATGTGGAGAAATGGGAACACTCTTACACTGTTGGTGGGAGTGTAAATTAGTTCAATCATTGTGGAAGACAGTGTGGCGATTCCTCAGGGACCTAGAAATAGAAATTCCATTTGATCCAGCAATCCCATTACTGGGTATATATCCAAAGGACTATAAATTGTTCTACTATAAGGACACATGCACACGAATGTTCATTGCAGCACTGTTTACAATAGCAAACAACTGGAACCAACCCAAATGCCCACCGATGATAGACTGGACTGGGAAAATGTGGCACATATACACCATGGAATATTACGCAGCAATCAAAAATGATGAGTTTGTGTCCTTTGTGAGGACATGGATGAATCTGGAGAACATCATTCTCAGCAAACTGACACAAGAACAGAAAAAGAAATACCGCATATACTCACTCATAGGTGAGTGAGGAAAATGAGAACACATGGACACAGAGAGGCGGTCTACTATACACTGGGGTCTATTGGGGGGAATGGGGGAGGGATAGCGGGGGCGGCTGGGGAGGGATAGCCTGGGGATGAATGCCAAGTGTGGGTGAAGGGGAGGAAGGCAGCAAAACACACTGCCATGTGTGTACCTATGCAACTATCTTGCACGTTCTGCACATGTACCTCAAAACCTATAATGCAATAAAAAAATTTTAAAAAATAGGGAGGAGGCAAGATGGGCTTGTAGAGACGACTCAGCATTGCAGCTCTCAGTGAAGGTGCAGAGGGTGAGTCCTAGCCACATTCTCGGATGTTCCTTTTATGCCCACAGAGCGTTGAAAGTCCTAGGTGTGGGAGAGACATGGGATGCTAGTGCATCCGGCTAACGCAGCCGGCTCCCGCCACCTCTTCAGCCAGCGCTGCGACGGGACCCAGCGCAGAACTCACTGGTCTGGGTGCCCTGTTAAACCGGCAATCTGAGATTTGGAAGGGCAGATTGGCATGTTCATCTGATTGAACGGGACTAGGACAATGAGCCAGACCAGGAGTTTCCTGGGAAGCGTGATCTGAGCCAGGGTAGTGGGCAGCAGCACGGGAGATCACATGGATCCCAGTGCCTTATCGGCAGGCTACTGGGGCGTCAGTGAAAGAGTCGACCTTTCAGCTTGGGGAAAAGAAGAGAGAGACAGAGAGGATGGACACTGAGGCAGGGACCTGGGTGATCAGGTTTGGTGGGTCCCATGCTCATGGGGACAAGCAGGGCAGCAACTGGAGCTGCTTGGGGCTGAGAGTTTTGCTGCCAGCATCTAGGATGGTGCAGCCCGATGAGGGAGGGGCGTCCACCATTGCTGATGCAGTCCACCCCCACTGAAGTACCGCCCAGGACTGATGCAGCCCGCCATTGCCAAGGAAACCTGCCATAAAAGAGAGTCTCCACCAGGAGCCAGGAGCGCTCCACAGCAGAAGGGAGCCCAGCAGCAACAGGGTGGACCCGCGCTAGCAGGTCAGAGCCCCGGCAGGCAAATAGTGAATAGACTGCCGCCTAGTGGGGCCGGACACTGCAACAGATACTCATAAAGAAAGCCCCAACTCCCTAAGACAGGGCATCTAAGGGGTAGAAAGAAAAAAGGGTGGAGTTTTATGAGTTCTATTGCAGCAGATATAAACAACCTCCCTACAACGCTGAATGAACAACGGAGCTCAGAGCTCAGCACTGGAGCTCCTATAAAGCACAGACTGTCTCTTCAAGCAGCTCCCTGACCCCTGTATATCCAAGGAGTTACCTCAGAAAAGGACGAATCAGGCTGACATTTGGCTGGCATTATTCTGGAACAAGGACAGCAGAAGAAGAAACTGGTATCATCCCTCACTGTTCCACAGCTGCTGCAGGTATACCCCAGACAAGCAGGGCCTGGAGTGGACCTCAGCACTCATACAGCAGAGGGGATAGACCATTAAAGGGAAAACTAAGTAACAGAAATACTTCATCATCAAAAATCTCAGCATCCACACAGAGACCCAATTGAAAAATCAGCAACTACTAAGACGACAGGCGGATAAACCCATAAAGATGGAAAGAAACCAGGGTAAAAAGGAGGAAAGCACCCGAAACCAAAACACCTCACCTCCAAAAAAGGACCAAAACTACTCACCAGCAAGGGAACAAAGCTGGACGGAGAATGAATGTGACGAAATGACAGAATCAGACTTCAGAAAGTGGATAATGAGAAACTTCAGTGAGCTAAAGGAACATGTTCTAAACCAGTGCAAAGAAACTAAGAACCTTGAAAAAAGATGTGAAAAAATATTTGAGGAATTGATAACAAGAATGGACAACTTAGAGAGGAATATGAATGAATTGAAGGAGCTGAAAAACACAACACGAGAACTTTGCGAAGCATGCACAAGTTTCAACAGCCGAATTGACCAAGCAGAAGAAAGAATATCAGAAGTTGAAGATCAACTCAATGAAATAAAACGAGAAACCAAGATTAAAGAAAAAAATACAAAAAGGAATGAATAAAATCTTCAAGAAATGTGGGACTATGTGAAGAGGCCCAACCTACGTTTGAAAGCTGTACCAGAATGTGATGAAGAGAATGAATCCAAGCTGGAAAACACTCTTCAGGATATTATCCAGGAAAATTTCCCCAACCTAGCAAGACAGGTAAATACTCAACTCCAGGAAATACAGAGAACACCACAAAGATACTCTGCGAGAAGAGCATCCTCAAGGCACATAATCGTCAGATTCACCAGGGTTGAAATGAAGAAAAAAATACTAAGGGCAGCCAGAGATAAAGGTCGGGTCACCCACAAAGGGAAGCCCATCAGATTCACAGCAGATCTCTCGGCAGAGACTCTACAAGCCAGAAGAGAGTGGGGGCCAATATTCAACATCCTTAAAGAAAAGAGCTTTTAAGCCAGAATTGCATATCCAGCCAAACTGAGCTTCATAACTGAAGGAAAAATAAAATCCTTCACGAGAAAAGCAAGTACTCAGACATTTTGTCACCAATAGGCCTGCTTTACAAGAGCTCCTGAAAGAGGCACTACACATAGAAAGAAACAACCAGTTCCAGCCATCCTAAAAGCATACCAAATGCTAAAGACCATCAACAAAATGAAGAATGTACATGAACCAACGGGCAAAACAGCCAGCTAGCATCAAAATGGCAGTATCAAATTCACAAATAACAATATTAACCCTGAATGTAAATGGTCTAAATGAACCAGTCAAAAGACACAGACTGGCAAATTGAATAAAAAACCAAAGCCCATCAGTGTGCTGTATCCAGGAAACCCACCTCACACGCAAAGAAACACAAAGGCTCAAAATAAAAGGATGGAGGAAGATTTACCAAGGAAACGCAGAGCCAAAATAAGCAGGAGTTGCAATTCTCATCTCTGATAAAATAGACTTTAAAGCAACAAAGATCAAAAGGGACAAAGAAGGTCATTACATAGTGGTAAAAGGATCGATACAACAAGAAGAGCTAACGAATCTAAATATATATGGACCCAATATAGGAGCACCCAGATATATAAGGCAAGTTCTTAATGATTTACAAATAGACTTACACTCCCACACAATAATAGTGGGAGATTTTAACACTCCACTGTCAATAGCAGACAGATCAACCAGACTGAAAAGTAACAAGGATATCCAGGACTTGAACTCAGACCTGGAACAAGCAAATCTGATAGAAAATTACAGAACTCTCCACCCCAAATCCACAGAATATACATTCTTCTCAGCACCACATCACATCTACTCCAAAATTGACCACATAATTGCAAGTAAAGCACTCCTCAGCAAATGCAAAACAACGGAAATCATAACAAACAGTCTCTCAGACCATCGTGCAATCAAGTTGGAACTCAGAATTCAGAAAATAACTCAGAACCGCACAGCTTCATGGAAACTGAACAACTGGCTCTTGAATGTTGATTGGATAAACAAAGAAATGATGGCAGAAATAAAGAAGTTCTTTGAAACCAACGAGAATGAAGACACAATGTACCAGAATTTCTGGGACACGTTTAAAGCAGTCTGTAGAGGAAAATATATGGCAATAATTTCCCACATGAGAAGAGTGGAGAGATCCAAAAGTGACACCCTGTAGTCAAAATTGAAAGAGGTAGAGGAGCAAGATCAAAAAGCTCAAAACCTAGCCGAAGACAAGAAATAACTAAGATCAGAGCAGAACTGAAGGGGATAGAGACAAGAAAAACCCTTCAAGAAATCAATAAGTCTAAGAGCTCGTTTTTCAAAAAGATCAATAAAATAGACAGACCACTAGCCAGACCGATAAAAAGGAAAAGGGAGAACAACCAAATAGATGCAATAAAAACGATAAAGGGGAATTCACCACAGATTCCACAGAAATTCAAACCATCATCAGAGAATACTACAAACAACTCTATGCACACAAACTAGTAAATCAGGAAGAAATGGATAAATTCCTGGACGCCTGTGTTTTTTCAAGCCTAAACCAGGAGGAAGCCGAAACTGTGAAAAGACCAACATCAAGGTCAGAAGTTGAGGCAGCAATTAAGAGCCTATCACACAAAAGAAGCCCAGGTCCAGGTAAGGTCACAGCTGAATGCTACCAGACGCACAAAGAGGATCTGGTACCATTCCTTCTGAAACTATTCCAAATAATCCAAAAAGAGGGAACCCTTCCCAAATCATTTTATGAGACCAACATCATCCTGATACCAAAACCTGGCAAAGACTCAACAAGAAAAGAAAACTTCAGGCCAATATCCATGATGAACATAGATGCAAAAATCTTCAATATCATACTGGCAAATCGATTGCAACAGCACATTAAAAAACTTATCCATCATGACCAAGTAGTATTCATCCCGGGGATGCAAGGCTGGTTCAACATACACAAGTCTATAAATGTAATTCACCACATAAACAGAAGCAAAAACAAAAACCACATGATTATCTCAATTTACGCGGAGAAGGCATTTGACAAAATTCAACAGCCCTTTATGCTAAAAACCCTCAATAAACTTGGTATTGATGGAACATATCTCAAAGTAATAAAAGCTATTTATGAAAAACCAACAGCCAATATCATACTTAATGGGCAAAAACTGGAAGCATTCCCTTTGAAATCCGGCACCAGACTATGATGCCCTCTCTCACCACTTCTATTCAACATAGTATTGGAAGTTCTAGCCAGAGCAATCAGGCAAGAAAAAGAAATAAAAGATATACAAATAGGAAAGGTGGAAGCCAAATTGTCTCTATTTGCAGACGACTTGATAGTATACCTAGAAGACCCCATCACTTCAGCCCAAAAGCTCCTGCAACTGATAAGCAACTTCAGCAAGTCTCAGGTTATAAAATCAATGTTCAAAAATCACAAGCATTCCTATACACCAGTAACAGACTTAAAGAGAACGAAATTAAGAACAAAGTGCCATTCACAATTGCTACAAAGAAAATGTAATACCTAGGAATACAACTCACAAGGAATGTAAAGGACCTCTTTAAGGAAAACTACAAACAACTGCTCAACGAAATAAGAGAGGACACAAACAGATGAAGAAACATTCCATGTTCGTGGTTAGGAAGAATCAATATTGTGAAAATGACTATACTGCCCAAAGTAATTTACACAATCAATGCTATCCCCATCATACTACCATTGAATTTCTTCACACAACTGGAAAAAACCACCATGAATTTCATATGGAACCAAAAAAGAGCCCGCATAGCCAAGTCAATTTTAAGCAAAAACAACACAGCGGGAGGCATCACGCTACCAGACTTCAAACTATACTACAGGGCTACAGAAATCAAAACAGCATGGTACTGGTACCAAAATAGAGATATAGACCAATGGAACAGAACAGAAGCATTGGAGGCAACACAGCATATCTACAACCATATTACTTTTGATAAACCAGACAAAAACAGGCAATGAGAAAAGGATTCCCTATTTAATAAATGGTGTTGGGAAAACTGGCTAGCCATGTGCAGAAAGCAGAAACTGGACCCCTTCCTGACACCTTACACTAAAATTAACTCCAGATGGATTAAAGACTTAAATGTGAGACGTGACACCATAAAAACCATAGAAGAAAATCTAGGCAAAACCGTTCAGGACATACGAGTAGCCAAGGACTTCATGAACAAAACACCAAAAGCATTGGCAACAAAAGCCAAAATAGACAAATGGGACCTAATGAAACTCCACAGCTTCTGCATGGCAAAAGAAACAGTCACTAGAGTGAATCAGCAACCATCAGAATGGGAAAAAATCTTTGCAGTTTACACATCTGACAAAGGGCTGATATCCAGAATTTACGAAGAACTCAAACAGATTTACAGGAAAAAAACAAACAAGCCCTTTCAAAAATGGGCAAAGGATATGAACAGAGACTTTACAAAAGAAGACATACATGAGGCCAACAAACATATGAAAAAGTGCTCATCATCATTGGTCATTAGAGAGATGCAAATCATAACCACATTGAGATACCATCTCACACCACTTAGAATGGCGATCATTAAGAAATCTGGAGACAGCAGATGCTGGAGAGGATGTGGAGAAATAGGAACACTCTTACACTGTTGGTGGGAGTGTAAATTAGTTCAACCATTGTGGAAGACAGTGTGGCGATTCCTCAGGGACCTAGAAATAGAAATTCCATTTGACCCAGCAATCCCATTACTGGGTATCTATCCAAAGGACTATACATCGTTCTACTATAAGGACACATGCACACCAATGTTCATTGCAGCACTGTTTACAATAGCAAGGACCTGGAACCAACCCAAATGCCCATTGATGATAGACTGGACTGGGAAAATGTGGCACATATACACCATGGAATAGTATGCAGCAATCAAAAATGATGAGTTTTTGTCCTTTGTAGGGACATGGATGAATCTGGAGAACATCATTCTCAGCAAACTGACACAAGAACAGAAAAAGAAATACCACATACACTCACTCATAGGTGGGTGAGAAAAATGAGAACACATGGACACAGAGAGGCGGTCTACTATACACTGGGGACTGTTGGGGGGAATGGGGGAGGGACAGCAGGGGGGTGCTGAAGGGCATGACCTCTGTATGACTACCAAGTGTGGGTGAAGGGGAGGAAGGCAGCAAAGCACACTGCCATATGTGTACCTATGCAACTATCTTGCACGTTCTGCACATGTACCCCCAACGTATACTGCAATAAAAATTTTAAAAAAAAAATTAAATAAAAAAAAGAAACAGTCACTAGAGTGAATCGGCAACCATCAGAATGGAAAAAAAATCTTTCCAATTTACACATCTGACAAAGGGTTTATATCCAGAATTTACAAAGAACTCAAACAGATTTACAGGAAAAAAAACAAACAAGCCCATTCAAAATTGGGCAAAGGATATGAACAGTCACTTTACAAAAGAAGACATACATGAGGCCAACAAACATATGAAAAAATGCTCATCATCATTGGTCATTAGAGAGATGCAAATCATAACCACATTGCGATACCATCTCACACCACTTAGAATGGCGATCATTAAGAAGTCTGGACACAGCAGATGCTGGAGAGGATGTGGAGAAAGAGGAACACTCTTACACTGTTGGTGGGAGTGTAAATTAGTTCAACCATTGTGGAAGACAGTGTGGCGATTCCTCAGGGACCTAGAAATAGAAATTCCATTTGACCCAGCAATCCCATTACTGGGTATCTATCCAAAGGACTATAAATCGTTCTACTATAAGGACACATGCACACGAATGTTCATTGCAGCACTGTTTACAATAGCAAGGACCTGGAACCAACCCAAATGCCCATTGATGATAGACTGGACTTGGAAAATGTGGCACATAAACACCATGGAATACTATGCAGCTATCAAAAATGATGAGTTTTTGTCCTTTGTAGGGACATGGATGAATCTGGAGAACATCATTCTCAGCAAACTGACACAAGAACAGAAAAAGAAATACCACATACACTCACTCATAGGTGGGTGAGAAAAATGAGAACACATGGACACAGAGAGGCGGTCTACTATACACTGGGGACTTTTGGGGGGAATGGGGGAGGGACAGCAGGGGGGGCTGGGGGGGATGACCTGTGTATGACTACCAGGTGTGGGTGAAGGGGAGGAAGGCAGCAAAGCACACTGCCATATGTGTACCTATGCAACTATCTTGCACGTTCTGCACATGTACACCCAAACCTATAATGCAATAAAAATTTTTTAAAAAAAATAAATAAAAAAAAGAGAAACGGTCACTAGAGTGAATCGGCAACCATCAGAATGGAAAAAAAATCTTTCCAATTTACACATCTGACAAAGGGTTTATATCCAGAATTTACAAAGAACTCAATCAGATTTACAGAAAAAAAAACAAACAAGCCCATTCAAAAATGGGCAAAGGATATGAACAAAAACTTTACAAAAGAAGACATACATGAGGCCAACAAACATATGAAAAAGTGCTCATCATCATTGGTCATTAGAGAGATGCAAATCAAAACCACATTGGGATATCATCTCACACCAGATAGAATGGCGATCATTGAAAAATCTGGAGACAGCAGATGCTGGAGAGGATGTGGAGAAATAGGAACACTCTTACACTGTTGGTGGGAGTGTAAATTAGTTCAATCATTGTGGAAGACAGTGTGGCGATTCCTCAGGGACCTAGAAATAGAAATTCCATTTGACCCAGCAATCCCATTACTGGGTATCTATCCAAAAGACTATAAATCGTTCTACTATAAGGACATATGCACACGAATATTCATTGCAGCACTGTTTACAATAGCAAAGACCTGGAACCAACCCAAATGCCCATCGATGATAGACTGGACTGGGCAAATGTGGCACATATACACCATGGAAGATTATGCAGCAATCAAAAATGATGAGTTTGTGTCCTTTGTAAGGACATGGATGAATCTGGAGAACATCATTCTCAGCAAACTGACACAAGAACAGAAAAAGAAATACCGCATATACTCACTCATAGGTGGGTGAGAAAAATGAGAACACATGGACACAGAGAGGCGGTCTACTATACACTGGGGACTGTTGGGGGAAATGGGGGAGGGACAGTGGGGGAGTTGGGGGTGATAGCCTGGGGATGAATACCAAGTGTGTGTGAAGAGGAGGAAGGCAGCAAAACACACTGCCATGTGTGTACCTAGGCAACTATTTTGCACGTTCTGCACATGTACCCCATAACCTAAAATGCAATAAAAATTAAAAAGAAAAAAATTAAAAAACTAAAAATAAATAAAAATATAAGTGACCATAATAAAAATTGTGTGTGTATATATATATGTATGTACATACATGTATATACTTATATACATACATACATATATGTATATACATATATATTTATTTACCACCCATTTACTTTATATACCTACATATATATGTGTATATATATATATATATATATATACACACACATATATATTTACCACCCATTTACTTTATATATATTTACTATATATATACTTTATATATATACTTTATACATATATATAAAGTGTGTATATATGTGTGTGTATATATATATATAATGTGTGTATATATTTATGTATATACACTGCACCCAGCCTTGTCTTTCATTCTTTTCTGCATTTGTGTTTTTTAACTTAGCATTTATAAAGTTCAATTTTTTCCCATGCTTAGTATGTTGATTATATTTTAAAAATTTGCTTTTAATAGTTACCCTAGTGTTTATAATATACACTCACAACTAATGTAAGTTTGTTTTCAAATAATACCATACAATTTCACAGGCACTGTGAGTACCTTATAATAAAAAAAAATCCCAATTCTCTGCTTTTATCCCATGTATCATTTCTGTTATTCATTTCATTAACATGCATAAGCCTATAAATATATTTAAAAGATATGCAAGGAAACATAATTAAATTGCTACTATTGTGATTTTGAACAAATTGTCATATACATGTATACATACATATATACATACATTATATATATATATATATATATATTTGCCACCAATCTACTTTTAATATGTGTGTCTTTACATTTAAGGTGCATTTCCTGCAAACATCACAGAGGTTAAACTCTGATTTTTAATTGGTCCCTTTAGATCATTGACGTTAAAATGATTTTTAACATAGGTGGATTAAATATCTACTATATTTCTTCCTGTTTTCTGTTTGTTGCCTTTCTTCTTTGTTTCTTTATTCTTCTCCATTCTTTTCTTTTCAGAGACAAAGTCTCACTCTATTCATTAGTCTGGAGCAGTGGTATAATTATAGCTCCCTGTACCCTTGAACTCCTAGGCCCAAGTGATTCTCCTATCTGAGTGCTGAATAGCCAGTATTGCAGGCATGTTCCACCAGCCTGGTGGATTTTTATTTAATTATTGCAGAGACGGAGTCTTGCTATGTTCTCCTGGTTGGCATTGAACTTCTGGCCTCAAATGATCCTTCTGCCTCAGCGTCCCAAATGGTTAGGACTATAAGTGTAAGCCACTGCACCCAGCCTTGTCTTTCATTCTTTTCTGCATTTGTAGTTTTTAACTTAGCATTTATAAAGTTCAATTTTTTCCCATGCTTAGTATGTTGATTATATTTTAAAAATTTGCTTTTAATAGTTACCCTAGTGTTTATAATATACACTCACAACTAATGTAAGTTTGTTTTCAAATAATACCATACAATTTCACAGGCACTGTGAGTACCTTATAATAAAAAAAATCCCAATTCTCTGCTTTTATCCCATGTATCATTTCTGTTATTCATTTCATTAACATGCATAAGCCTATAAATATATATAAAAGATATACAAGGAAACATAATTAAATTGCTACTATTGTGATTTTGAACAAATTGTCATCTGTTAGATCAATTAAGAATAAGAAAAATGGTTTTATTTTACCTTCACTTATTTTTTACATTCTTTTTAATATAATTCAAGTTTCTAATCTGTATAATTTTCTTTCTTTTTAAAAAAAAGGCCTTTAACTTTTTTTGTTTTTTGGTGTAAGACAAGTCTACTGGCAACAAGTTGTCTCAATGTTTATAATGTGTTTCTTTCTTATTCATTTTGAAGAATTTTTCAGCTAAAAATTGTTGATACAGTTTTTTGCTCTTAACACCTTAAATATGTTTTTTTCCACTCTCTTTTGCTTTCATGGTTTTTGAGAATGTAAATGTCATTTATATTATTGTTTCTCTACATGTAGAATTTATTTTCCTCTGGATTCTTTTATGATTTCTTAAATCTTTGATAAAGGGGGCAGAGGAATATATGCAAACTCTGAATTTTTTATTCAGTATCTCTGTCAACTGAAACTGATAAAAACTAAAATTTATTGATTAAGAAAAACATCTTGAAAAATATCAGTGTAAACCTTGCTAATGTCTCTAGTGTTGAGGGGAATGTTAGAGAAAATATGCCTATTTAACTAAGGACAAACCGAGATAAATGAACTAGAGGTGTGAATTGTATGCAAGATATTGTATTAGAATGGGTTTCCAAAAATTAACTTTATAAGAGGTTTATATAACCTAAGATATTTTGAGATATGACACAAAAACAGGAAATTAAACAATAAAAATATATAGCTTCATTATTATAATATAAACACATTTGTTGACTACTGATATAGTCTGGCTGTGTCTCCACCCAAATCTCATCTTGAATTGTAGTTCCCATATTCCCTACTTGTCATGGGAGGGATCCAATGGGAGATAACTGAATCATGGAGATGGTTACCCCCATGCTATTCTTGTGATAGTAAGTTTTCATGAGATCTGATGGTTTTATAAGGGGCTTTTCCCCTTTGTCAGGCAATTCCCTCTCCTGCTGCCATGTGCATGTTTGCTTCCCCTTCCACCATAATTGTAAGTTTCCTAAGGCCTCCCCAGCCATGCAGAACTGTGAGTCAATTAAATTTATTTCTTTTTAAAATTATCCAGTTTTGGACAGTTCTTCACAGCAGTGAGAATGGACTAATATAACTACTAACATTGTCTGAGATAGATCCTTGTTATGTGGATTACAAGCCCACCATGTATTCTTAAGTATTCACCCTCCTATCTTCTGAGAGTAACACATTTGACCTCTACAATAATCACTTTATCACTTCAATTTTGCCTTTTTTTCTCCAAAATAATGTCTTTTAAGTCTATTTTAATCAATAAATCACTCTTGATATCTTTAAAAAATGTTTATTTACATTTTTAGTCAGGAATTGAGATAATTTGCTATGTTGAATTTCCAACAATTTGGATTTTGTTTATTTCATCCCTGTGGTTTAGTTGATATGAAACTCTCCAATTAAAAGAGTAACTTTAATATGGTAGCTGGAAAGTTAAAATGAATTGTTTTAACTTTGGAAAATTATTAAACTCTGGAGACAAAATAGTAAGTTCATAAGATGACAGGTCAGTTGCATCCTCTAGTGAAAATGGAAGGTATTAAATAAAAATAACATTTTGATAGTTAATGCTTCTGACAGTATTGTGTCTGTATTTAATTTTAAATTGTTTTTCAATATTTTTTCCCAGATAATCTGCATTACAAAGAGAATTGTAGTAAAGCTACCTTAAATTGGTGCTTATTTTTCTTAATCGTGTTTCTGACAATCATATTGTGTGGAATGACTGTTAATTTAAGAGGTAAGTGAATTGTATTCTTTATTACTCTAGAGATAATTGTACTTGTAAAAACGATATATGGCATCTTAATAATTTTGTTATTCTTTACAGATTTTAATACATTTTCTCACTAATTGAGTTAAACAGCAATAACTTTTTTTTAATTTTTATTGCATTTTAGGTTTTGGGGTACATGTGCAGAACGTGCAAGATAGTTGCATAGGTAAACTCACGGCAATATGTTTTGCTGCCTTCCTCCCCTTAACCCACATTTGGCATTTCTCCCCAGGCTATCCCTCCCCAGCTCCCCCACAATGTCCCTCCCCTATTACACCAATAGACCCCAGTGTGTAGTACCCCCATCCCTGTGTCCATGTGTTCTGATTTTTCTCACCCACCTATGAGTGAGAATATGTGGTATTTTCTTTTCTGTTCTTGTGTCAGTTTGCTGAGAATGATGTTCTCCAGATTAATCCATGTCCTTACAAAGGACATAAATTCATCATTTTTTTATTGCTGCATAATATTCCATGATGTATATGTGCCACATTTTCCCAGTCCAGTCTATCATCGATGGGCATTTGGCTTGGTTCCAGGTCTTTGCTATTGTAAACAGTGCTGCAATGAACATTCGTGTGCATGTGTCCTTATAGTAGAACGATTCATAGTCCTTTGGATATATACCCAGTAATGGGAATGCTGGGTAAAATAGAATTTCTATTTCTAGGTCCTTGAGGAATCACCACACTGTCTTCCACAATGGTTGAACTAATTTACACTCCCATCAACAGTGTAAGAGTGTTCCTCTTTTTCCACATCCTCTCCAGCATCTGCTGTCTCCAGATTTTTTAATGATCGCCATTCTCATCGGCATGAGATGGTATCTCATTGTGGTTTTGATTTGCATCTCTCTAATGACCAGTGATGATGAGCATTTTTTCATGTGTTTGTTGGCCTCATGAATGTCTTCTTTTGTAAAGTGTCTGTTCATATCCTTTGCCCATTTGTGAATGGGCTTGTTTTTTTTTTCCTGTAAATCTGTGTTCTTTGTAAATTCTGGATCTAAGCCCTTTGTCATATGTGTAAACTGCAAAGATTTTTTCCCATTCTGATGGTTGCCTATTCACTCTAGTGACTGTTTCTTTTGCCATGCAGAAGCTGTGCAGTTTGATTAGGTCCCATTTGTCTATTTTGGCCTTTGGTGCCAATGCTTTTGATGTTTTGGTCATGAAGTTCTTGCCTACTCCTATGTCCTGAATGGTTTTGCCTAGATTTTCTTCTAGGGTTTTCATGGTGCCATGTCTTATGTTTAAGTCTTTAATCCATCTGAAGTTAATTTTAGTGTAAGGTGTCAGGAAGGGGTCCAGTTTCTGCTTTCTGCACATGGCTAACCAGTTTTTCCAACACCATTTATTAAAGAGGGAATCCTTTCCCCATTTCTTCTTTTTCTCAGGTTTATCAAAGATAATATGGTTGTAGATATGTTGTGTTGCCTCCGATGCCTCAGTTCTGTTCCATTGGTCTATATCTCTGTTTTTGGTACCAGTACCATACTGTTTTGATTACTGTAGCCTTGTAGTATAGTTTGAAGTCTGGTAGTGTGATGCCTCCCGCTGTGTTCTTTTTGCTTAGAATTGAATTGGCTATGCGGGCTCTCTTTTGGTTCCATATGAAATTCATGGTGTTTTTTTCCAGTTCTGTGAGAAAATTCAGTGGTAGCTTGATGGGGATAGCGTTGATTCTGTAAATTACTTTGGGCAGTATAGCCATTTTAACAATATTGATTTTTCCAAATCATGAACATGGAATGTTTCTCCATCTGTTTGTGTCCTCTCTAATTTCGTTGAGCAGTGGTTTGTAGTTTTTCTTGAAGAGGTTCCTTACGTTTCTTGTAAGTTGTATTCTTAGGTATTTTATTCTCTTTGTTGCAATTGTGAATGGCAGTTCATTCTTGATTTGTTTTTGTTTTTTAAGTCTGTTAATGGTGTATAGAAATGCTTGTGATTTTTTGCACATTGATTTTATATCCTGAGACTTTGCTGAAGTTGCTTATCAGTTCCAGGAGTTTATGGGCTGAGGTGATGGATTCTGCTAGATACACTATCATGTCGTCTGTGAAGAGAGACAATTTGGCTTCCTCCTTTCCTATTCGAATACACTTTGTTTCTTTTTCTCGCCTGATTGCTCTGGCTAGAACTTCCAGTACTATGTTGAATAGGAGTGGTGAGAGAGGGTATCCTTGTATAGTGCTGGATTTCAAAGGGAATGCTTCCAGTTTTTGCCCATTCAGTCTGATATTGGCTGTTGGTTTGTCGTAAATAGCTTTAATTACTTTGAGATATGTTCCCTCAATATCGAGTTTATGGAGAGCTTTTAGCATAAAGCCAGTTGAATTTTGTCAAATGACTTCTCTGCGTCAATTGAGTAATCATGTGGTTTTTGTTTTTGATTCTGTTTATGTGGTGAACGACGTTTATAAACTTGCGTATATTGAACCAGCCTTGCATCCCCAGGATGAATCTTAATTGATTATGATGGATAAGTTTTTTAATGTGCTGTTGCAATCGGTTTGCCAGTATTTTATTGAAGATTTTTGCATCTATGTTCATCATGGATATTGGCCTGAAGTTTTCTTTTCTTGTTGAGTCTCTGCCTGGTTTTGGTATCAGGATGACGTTGGTCTCATAAAATAATTTGGAAAGGGTTCCCCCTTTTTGGATTATTTGGAATAGTTTCAGAAGGAATGGTACCAGTTCCTCTTTGTGTGTCTGGGAGAATTCGGCTGTGAACCCATCTGGACCAGGGCTTTTTTTGTGTTGTAGGCTCTTAATTGCTCCCTCGACTTCAGACCTTGTTATTGGTCTATTAATAGTTTCGGCTTCCTCCTGGTTTAGCCTTGGGAGACACAGGTGTCCAGGAATTTATCCATTTCTTCCTGGTTTACTAGTTTATGTGCATAGAGTTGTTTGTAGTTTTCTGTGATGATGGTTTGAATTTCTGTGGAATCTGTGGTGATTTCCCTTTTATCGTTTTTTGTTGCATCTATTTTTTTGTTCTCTCTTTTCTTTTTTATCATTCTGTCTAGTGGTTTGTCTATTTTGTTGATCTTTTCGACAAACCAGCTCTTGGATTTATTGATTTTTTGAAGTGTTTTTTTCTGTCTCTATTTTCTTCACTTCTGCTCTGATCTTAGTTATTTTCTGTCTTCGGCTAGGTTTTGAGTTTTTTAAATCTTGCTTCTGTAACTCTTTCAATTTTGATGATAGGGTGTCAATTTTGGATCTCTCCACTCTTCTCATGTGGTCACTTATCGCTCTATTTTCTTTTCTACAGACTGCTTTAAATGTGTCTCAGAAATTCTGATATGTTGTGTCTTCGTTCTCATTGGTTTTGAAGAACTTCTTTATTTCTGTCTTCATTTCATTGTTTATCTAATCAACATTCAAGAGCCAGTTGGTAAGTTTCCATGAAGCTGTGCGGTTCTGAGTTAATTTCTGATTTCTGAGTTCTAACTTCATTGCACTATGATCTGAGAGACTGTTGTTTATGATTTCAGTTGTTTTGCATTTGCTGAGAAGTGCTTTACTTCCAATTGTGTGGTCAGTTTTGGAGTAGGTGTGATGTGGTGCTGAGAAGAATATATATTGTGTTGATTTGGGGTGGAGAGTTCTGTAAATGTCTATCAGGTTTGCTTGTTCCATGTCTGAGTTCAAGCCCTGGATATCCTTGTTAATTTTCTGTCTGGTTGATCTGTCTGATATTCACAGTGGACTGCTAAAATCTCCCACTATTATTGTGTGGGAGTCTAAGTCTCTTTGTAAATCGTTAAGAACTTGCCTTATACATCTAAGTGCTCCTGTATTGAGTCCATTTGTATTTAGGATTATTAGTTCTTTTTGTTGTATCGATCCTTTTACCATTATGTAATGACCTTCTTTGTCTCTTTTGATCTTTGTTGCTTTAAAGTCTATTTTATCAGAGATGAGAATTGCAACTCCTGCTTTTCTTTGCTCTCCATTTGCTTGGTAAATCTACCTCCATCTTTTTATTTTGGGCCTTTGTGAATCCTTTCATGTGAGATGGGTTTTCTGTATACAGCACACCGATGGGTTTTGGTTTTTTATCCAATTTGCCATTCTGTGTCTTTTGATTGGTGCATTTAGCCAATTTACATTTAGGGTTAATATTGTTATGTGTGAGTTTGATACCGCCATTTTGATACTATCTATCTGTTTTGTCCCTGGATTGATGCAGATTCTTCATTTTGTTGATGCTCTTTAGCATTTTGTATGTTTTTAGAATGGTTGGTACTGGTTGTTCCTTTCTATGTGTAATGCCTCTTTCAGGAGCTCTTGTAAAGCAAGCCTGGTGGGGACAAAATCTCTGAGTACTTGCTTGTTAATGAAACATTTTATTTTTCCCTCACTTATGAAGCTCAGTTTGGCTGGATATGAAATTCTGGGTTGAATGTTCTTTTCTTTAAGGATGTTGAATATTGGCCCCACTCTCTTCTGGCTTGTAGAGTTTCTGCCGAGAGATCTTCTGTGAGTCTAATGGGCTTCCCTTTGTGGGTGACCCAACTCTTCTCTCTTGCTGCTCTTAGTATTTTTTCCTTCATTTCAACCCTGGTGAATCTGATGATTATGTGCCTTAGGGTTTCTCTTATTGCAGAATATCTTTGTGGTGTTCTCTTTATTTCCTGTAGTTGAGTATTGGCCTGCCTTGCTAGGTTGGGAAAAATTTTCTGGATAATATCCTGAAGAGTGTTTTCCAGCTTCGTTTCATTCTCTTCATCACATTCTGGTAGGCCTGTCAAACGTAGGTTAGTTCTCTTCACATAGTCCCACATTTCTTGGAGATTTTGTTCATTCCTCTGTGCCCTTTTTTCTCTAATCTTTGTTTCTCTTTTTATTTCATTGGTTTGAACTTCGACTTCTGATATTCTTTCTTCTGCCTGGTCAATTCAGCTGTTGAAACTTGTGCATTCTTCTCACACTTCTCATGTTGTGTTTTTCCACTCCTTCAATTCATTCTTATTCCTCTCTAAGTTGTCCATTCTTGTTATCATTTCCTTGAATCTTTTTTCAAATCTTTTTTGAAGGTTCTTAGTTTCTTTGCATTGATTTAGAACATGTTCTTTTAGCTCACCTAAGTTTCCCATTATCCACCTTCTGACGTCTGATTCCGTCATTTCATCACTCTCATTCTCTGTACAGCTTTGTGCCCTTGCTGGTGAGTTTTGATCCTTTGTAGGAGGTGAGGTGTTTTGATTTTGGGTGTTTTCCTCCTTTTTGCGCTGGTTTCTTCCCATCTTTGTGGATTTATCCACCTGTCGTCTTAGTAGTTGCTGACTTTTCGATTGGGTCTCTGAGTGGACGCCCAGATTGTTGATGATGAAGTATTTCTGTTATTTAGTTTTCCTTTTAACGGTCTAACCCCTTTGCTGTATGAGTGCTGAGGTCCACTCCAGGCCCTGCTTTTCTGGCGTACACCTGTAGCAGCTGGAGAACAGTGAGGGATGCTAACAGTTTCTTCTTCTGCTATCTTTGTCCCAGAATGATGCCCGCCTAATGTTAGTCTGATTAGTCCTTTTTTGAGGTGGCTCTTTTGATATATAGGGGTCAGGAAGCTGCTTGAGGAGATGGTCTGTACTTTATAGGAGCTCCAGTGCTGAGCTGTAAACTTCGTTGTTCATTCAGGGTTGCTGGGCAAATATGTCTGCTGCAGCAGAAGTTATAAAAGCCCCCTCTTTTTTTTCCTTCAGATGCTCTGTCTCAGGGAGTTGGGGCTTTCTTTATCAGTATCTGTTACACTGTCCTGCCCAGCTAGGAGTCAGTCTATTCACTATTTGCCTGCCGGGGCTCTGCCCTGCTAGTTCATGTCTGCCCCGCTGCTGTGGGGCTCTGTTCTACTGTGGTGTACTCTGCCCTGTTGGCAGCAGTTTCTCTTCTTTTTTTTTTTTTTTTTTTTTTTTTGAGATGGAGTTTCGCTCTTGTTACCCAGGCTGGAGTGCAATGGTGCAATCTCGGCTCACTGCAACCTCTGCCTCCTGGGTTCAGGCAATTCTCATGCCTCAGCCTCCTGAGTAGCTGGGATTACAGGCACCCGCCACTGTGTCCAGCTAATTTTTTGTATCTTTAGTAGAGACGGGGTTTCACCATGTTGACCTGGATGGTCTCGATCTCTTGACCTCGTGATCCACCCGCCTTGGCCTGCCAAAGTGCTGGGATTACAGGCTTGAGCCACCGTGCCCAGCCAGCAGTTTCTCTTTTATTTCTGGTTGCCTCAGCAATGGCAGCCTGCATCAGCAGTGGGAGGTACCTCAGTACGGGCCAATTGCATTTGTAGTGGTGGACGCCCCCTCCCACCAAGCTGCACCATTAGGTTTCAGCTGACCCCTCAGCAAACTCTCAACTCCGAGTGCCTCAAATTGCTGCACTGCTTGTCCTCGTTAGGGTGGGACCCACCGAGCCCTATCACCTGGTTTTCTGTTCCTGTTCCTCCTCTCTCTTTCATTTTCTTTTCAAATTGAAAGGTTGACTCTCTCACAGGCGCCCCAGTCACCTGCTGATTGGCCACTGGGATCTGTGTGATCTCCCCTGTGGCAGCCGACTGCACTGGCACAAATCGCTCTTTCCAGGAATCTCCTGGTCTGGCTCACAATCCAAGTCCCATTCAATCAAATGAACATGTCAATCTGCCCTCCCAAAACTCAGATTGCCGGTTTAACAGGGCACCCAGACCAGTGAGCTTTGTGCAGGCTGCCACTGTGCCATGGCGTGGCGCCTGACAAAAAGGCCAAAAAAGTGGGCTGTGCTGCTCTCCTGTGTCTCTCTTACACCTGGAAATTTGTCAGTTCTGTGGGCTACAAAAGTCTGTCTGAAAATGCAGCTAGGACTCACCCTCTGTGCCTTCACTGAAAGCTGCAATCCTGAGTTGTTTCTATGGCTCCATCTTGGAACCCCTCCCAAACTCCAATAATTTTTTAAGTGGCATCAAAAATTTTAATAATGTAAATAGGGTTCCATTATTCCAAGGTTACTGAAATGATCAGAGTCTTCAGAAGATAGAACCGAATTGCCAGTTATATTATGCTTAAATTTACATTATTGCTAGGTCTTTTATTGTGCAGTTTTACTGTATATCTTTTTTTAAAAAATTGTTATTGCATTATAGGTTTGGGGGTACATGTGCACAACGTGCAAGATAGTTGCATAGGTATACACATGGCAGTGTGCTTTGCTGCTTTCCTCCCCTTCACCCACACTTGGTATTCATCCCCAGGCTATACCCCCCAGCCCCCCCTGCTGTCCCTCCCCCATTGCCCGCAACAGTCCCCAGTGTATAGTAGACCGCCTCTGTGTGTCCACGTGTTCTCATTTTTCTCACCCACCTATGAGTGAGTATATGCGGTATTTCTTTTTCTGTTCTTGTGTCAGTTTGCTGAGAATGATGTTCTCCAGATTCATCCATGTCCTTACAAAGGACACAAACTCATCATTTTTGATTGCTGCATAATCTTCCATGGTGTATATGTGCCACATTTTCCCAGTCCAGTCTATCATCGTTGGGCATTTGGGTTGGTTCCAGGTCTTTGCTATTGTAAACAGTGCTGCAATGAACATTCGTGTGCATGTGTCCTTATAGTAGAACGATTTATAGTCCTTTGGATAGATACCCAGTAATGGGATTGCGGGGTCAAAGGGAATTTCTATTTCTAGGTCCCTGAGGAATCACCACACTGTCTTCCACAATGGTTGAACTAATTTACACTCCCACCAACAGTGTAAGAGTGTTCCTATTTCTCCACATCCTCTCCAGCATCTGCTGTCTCCAGATTTCTTAATGATCGCCATTCTAAGTGGTGTGAGATGGTATCTCAATGTGGTTTTGATTTGCATCTCTCTAATGACCAATGATGATGAGCACTTTTTCATATGTTTGTTGGCCTCATGTATGTCTTCTTTTGTAAAGTTTCTGTTCATATCCTTTGCCCAATTTTGAATGGGCTTGTTTGTTTTTTTCCTGTAAATCTGTTTGAGTTCTTTGTAAATTCTGGATATCAGCCCTTTGTCAGATGCAAAAACTGCAAAGATATTTTCCCATTCTGATGGTTGCCAATTCACGGTAGTGACTGTTTCTTTTGCCGTGCAGAAGCTGTGGAGTTTGATTAGGTCCCATTTGTCTATTTTGACTTTTGTTGCCAATACTTTTGGTGTTTTGTTCATGAAGTCCTTGCCTACTCCTACGTCCTGAATGGTTTTGCCTAGATTTTCTCCTAGGGTTTTTATGGTGTCAGGTCTTATGTTTAAGTGTTTAATCCATCTGGAGTTAATTTTAGTGTAAGGTGTCAGGAAGGGGTCCAGTTTCTGCTTTCTGCACATGGCTAGCCAGTTTTCCCAACACCATTTATTAAATAGGGAATCCTTTCCCATTGCCTGTTTTTGTCTGGTTTATCAAAGATAATATGGTTGTAGATGTGTTGTGTTGCCTCCGATGCCTTTGTTCTGTTCCATTGGTCTATATCTCTGTTTTGGTACCAGTACCATGCTGTTTTGATTACTGTAGCCTTGTAGTATAGTTTGAAGTCTGGTAGCGTGATGCCTCCCGCTGTGTTCTTTTTGCTTAGAATTGACTTGGCTATGCGGGCTCTTTTTTGGTTCCATATGAAATTCATGGTGGTTTTTTCCAGTTCTGTGAAGAAATTCAATGGTAGTTTGATGGGGATAGCATTGATTGTGTAAATTACTTTGGGCAGTATAGCCATTTTCACGATATTGATTCTTCCTAACCATGAACATGGAATGTTTCTCCATCTGTTTGTGTCCTCTCTTATTTCGTTGAGCAGTTGTTTTTAGTTTTCCTTAAAGGGGTCCCTTACATTCCTAGTGAGTTGTATTCCTAGGTATTTTATTTTTTTTGTAGCAATTGTGAATGGCAGTTCGTTCTTGATTTGGTTCTCTTTAAGTCTCTTATTGGCTATAAGAATGCTTGTGATTTTTGCACATTGATTTTATATCCTGAGACTTAACTGAAGTTGCTTATCAGTTGCAGGAGCTTTTGGGCTGAGGTGATGGGATCTTCTAGGTATATTATCATGTCGTCTGCAAATAGAGACAATTTGGCTTCCACCTTTCCTATTTCAATACCCTTTATTTCTTTTTCTTGCCTGATTGCTCTGGCTAGAACTTCCAGTACTATGTTGAATAGAAGTGGTGAGAGAGGGCATCCTTGTCTAGTGCCGGATTTCAAAGGGAATGCTTCCAGTTTTTGCCCATTAAGTATGATACTGGCTGTTAGTTTTTCATAAATAGCTTTTATTACTTTGAGATATGTTCCATCAATACCAAGTTTATTGAGGGTTTTCAGCATAAACGGCTGTTGAATTTTGTCAAATGCCTTCTCTGCATCAATTGAGATAATCATATGGTTTTTGTTTTTGCTTCTGTTTATGTGGTGAATTACATTTATAGACTTGCGTATGTTGAACCAGCCTTGCATCCCCGGGATGAATCCTACTTGATCATGATGGATAAGTTTTTTAATGTGCTGTTGCAATCGGTTTGCCAGTATTTTATTGAAGATTTTTGCATCTATGTTCATCATGGATATTGGCCTGAAGTTTTCTTTTCTTGTTGAGTCTCTGCCAGGTTTTGGTATCAGGATGATGTTGGTCTCATAAAATGATTTGGGAAGGGTTCCCTCTTTTTGAATTATTTGGAATAGTTTCAGAAGGAATGGTACCAGATCCTCTTTGTGTGTCTGGTAGAATTCAGGTGTGAACCCATCTGGACCTGGGCTTGTTTTGTGTGGTAGGCTCTTAATTGCTGCCTCAACTTCAGACCTTGTTATTGGCCTATTCATAGTTTCGGCTTCCTCCTGGTTTAGGCTTGGGAGGACACAGGAGTCCAGGAATTTATCCATTTCTTCCTGATTTACTAGTTTATGTGCATAGAGTTGTTTGTAGTATTCTCTGATGATGGTTTGAATTTCTGTGGAATCTGTGGTCATTTCTTCATTATCCTTTTTTATTGCATCTATTTGGTTGTTCTCTCTTTTCTTTTCTATCAGTCTGGCTAGTGGTCTGTCTATTTTGTTGATCTTTTCAAAAAACAGCTTTTGAATTTATTTATGTTTTGAAGGGTTTTTCTTGTCTCTATCTCCTTCAGTTCTGCTCTGATCTTGGTTATTTCCTGTCTTTGGCTAGGTTTTATGATTTTTTATCTTGTTCCTCTAGCTCTTTCAATTTTGACGATAGGGTGTCAATTTTGGATCTCTCCATTCTTCTCATGTGGGCAATTATTGCTATATTTTTTTTTTCTACAGACTGCTTGAAATGTGTACTAGAGATTCTGGTATGTTTTGTCTCTGTTCTCGTTGGTTTGAAAGAACTTCTTTATTTCTGCCTTCATTTCATTGTTTATCCAATCAACATTCAAGAGGCAGTTGTTCAGTTTCCATGAAACCCTGCGGTTCTGAGTTAGTTTCTGAATTCTGAGTTCCAACTTGATTGCACTATGGTCTGAGAGACTGTTTGTTATGATTTCAGTTGTTTTGAATTTGCTGAGGAGTGCTTTACTTCCAATTATGTGGTCAATTTTGAAGTAGGTGTGATGTGGTTCTGAGAATAATGTATATTGTGTGGATTTGGGTTGGAGAGTTCTGTAAATGTGTATCAGCTTTGCTTGTTCCAGGTCTGAGTTCAAGCCCTGGATATCCTTATAAATTTTCTGTCTGGTTGTTCTGTCTGATATTGACAGTGGAGTGTTAAAGTTTCCCACTATTATTGTGTGGGAGTCTAAGTCTCTTTGTAAGTCATTAAGAACTTGCCTTATATATCTGTGTGCTCCTGTATTGGGTCCATATATATTTAGAATCGTTAGCTCTTCTTGTTGTATCGATTTTTTTTACCACTATGCAATGACCTTCTTTGTCTCCTTTGATCTTTGTTGCTTTAAAGTCTATTTTATCAGAGATGAAAATTGCAACTCTGGCTTTTTTTTTGCTCTCCATTTGCTTGGTAAATCTTCCTCCATTTCTTTATTTTGAGTCTTTGTGAATCCTTGCATGTGAGATGGGTTTCCTGGATACAGCACACCGATGGGTTTTGGTGTTTTATCCAATTTGCCTGTCTGTGTCTTTTGATTGGTGCATTTAGCCCATTTACATTTAATGTTAATATTGTTATGTGTCAGTTTGATACTGCCATTTTGATGCTAGCTGGCTGTTTTGTTTATTGGTTGATGCAGATTCTTCATTTTGTTGATGCTCTTTAGCATTTGGTATGTTTTTAGAATGGCTGGTAATGGTTGTTCCTTTTTACATGTAGTGCCTTTTTCATGAGCTCTTATAAAGCAGGCCTGGTGGTGACAAAATCTCCGAGTACTTGCTTGTTGGCAAAAGATATTCTTCCTTCACTTATGAAGCTCAGTTTGGCTGAATATGAAATTCTGGATTGAAAGTTCTTTTCTTTAAGAATGTTGAATATTGGCCCCCACTCTCTTCTGGCTTGTAGAGTTTCTGCTGAGAGATCTGCCGTGAGCCTGATGGGCTTCCCTTTATGGGTGACCCGACCGTTCTCTCTGGCTGCCTTTAGCATTTTCTCCTTCCTTTCAACCCTGGCGATTCTGACCATTATGTGCCTTGCGGTTGCTCTCCTTGTGGAATATCTTTGTGGTGTTCTCTGTATATCCTGGAGTTGAGTACTGGCCTTCAGGATTATATCCTGAAGAGTGTTTTCCAGCTTGGATTCATTCTCTTCGTCACATTCTGGTACACCAATCAAACGTAGGTTGGGTCTCTTCACATAGTCCCACATTTCTTGGAGATTTTGTTCATTCTTTTTCCGCCTTTTTCTCTAATCTTGATTTCTCTTTTCATTTCATTGAGTTAATCTTCGACTTCTGATATTCTTTCTTCTGCTTGGTCAATTTGACTGTTGAAACTTGTGCATGCTTCGTGAAGTTCTTTTGTTGTGTTTTTCAGCTCCTTCAATTCATTCATATTCCTCTCTACATTGTCCATTCTTGTTATCATTTTGTCGAATATTTTTTAAAATTGTTTTTTTGGGTTCTTAGTGTTTTTGCACTGATTTAGAACATGTTCTTTTAGCTCACTAAAGTTTCTCATTATCCACCTTCTGAAGTCTGATTCCATCATTTCATCACTCTCATTCTCCGTCCAGCTTTGTTCCCTTGCTTGTGAGTTGTTTTGGTCCTTTGTAGGAGGTGAAGTGTTTTGACTTCGGGTGTTTTTCTTCTTTTTGCGCTGGTTTCTTCCCATCTATGTGGATTTATCCACCTGTCGTCTTAGTAGTTGCTGACTTTTAGATTGGGTCTCTGAGTGGACGCCCAGATTGTTGATGATAAGTATTTCTGTTACTTAGTTTTCCTTTTAACGGTCTAACCCCTTTGCTGTATGAGTGCTGAGGTCCACTCCAGGCCCTGCTTGTCTGCGGTACACCTGTAGCAGCTGCGGAACAATGAGGAATGCTACCAGTTTCTTCTTCTGCTATTTTGTCCCAGAATGATGCCCGCTAAATTTCAGTCTGATTCGACCTTTTATGAGGTGACTCTTTGGATATACAGGGGTCAGGGTGCTGCTGCAGGAGATGGTCTTTACTTTATAGGAGTTCCAGTGCTGAGCTGTGAGCTCCATTGTTCATTCAGGCTTTTTGGGCAGATGTTTTTATGTCTGCTGCAGCAGAACTCATAAAAGCCCCCCCTTTTTTTCCCTCAGATGCTCTGTCTCAGGGAGTTGGGGCTTTCTTTATGAGTATCTGTTGCACTCTCCTGCCCAGCTAGGAGGCAGTCTATTCACTATTTGCCTGCCGGGGCTCTGCCCTGCTAGCGTGGTTCTGCCCTGCTGCTGTGGGTCTTTGTTCTACTGTGGTGCACTCTCCCCTGTTGGTGGAGTCTCTCTGTTATGGCTTGTTGCCTCAGCAATGGCAGGCTGCATCAGCAATGGGTGTGTACCTCAGTAGGTGCTGTTTGTCTCCATAGTAACGGACGCCCCTCCCCCACCGAGCTGCACCGTCCTGAATTCAGCTGAGCCCACAGCAAAACTCTCAACCTCGAGCACCTCAAATCGCCACCCTACTTGTCCCCGTGATGGTGGGACCCACCAAGCCCGATAACCTGGCTCCTTGCCTCAGAGTCCCTCCTCTCTCTCTCTCTTTTTCTCTCCAAGTTGAATGGTTGACTCTCTCACAGGCGTCCCAGTCACCTGCTTATTGGGCACTGGGATCCATGCAATTTCCCATGCATCAGCCCACTGCACCGGCTCAAATCACTCTACCCAGGAATCTCCTGGTCTGGCTCACCATCCAAGTCCCATTCAATCAGATGGATATGTCAATATGCTCTCCCAAATCTCAGATTGCTGGTTTAACAGGGCACCTAGACCAGTGAGTTTTGTGCCCGGTGCCACTTTGCTGCAGCGCCAGCCAAAACAGCCATGCAAGCCAAAAGAGCTGCACTGCTGCACTGCTGTCCTGTGTCTCTCCTACACCTGGGAATTTCCCCATTCTGTGGGCAACAAAGGTCCTTCTGAAAATGCGGCTAGGACTCACCTTCTGTGCCTTCACTGAGAGCTGCAATCCTGCGTTGTTTCTACGGTTCCATCTTGAAAATTCCTCAATCCCATGCTCATAAATTTCAAGTGGAGTCTCACCTGGGTTGCCTCATGGTATCATCAAAAGTTGCTTTGTTTCTTTTTTTTTTTTGAGACAGATTCTTGCTCTGTTGCCCAGGCTGGAGTGGAGTGGCATGATTTTGGCTCACTACAACCTCCACCTCCTGGGTTCAATTGATTCTCCTGCCTCAGCCTCCCAAGTAGTGGGGATTACATGTGTGCACCACCACCCCTGGTTAATTTTTGTGTCTTTAGTAGAGATGCGGTTTTGCCATCTTGGCCAGGCTGTTCCTGAACTCCTGACCTCAGGTGATCTGGGTGTCTCAGACTCCAAAGTGTTGGATTATAGGTGTGAGCCACCCCCCTCAGCCACTTTCTTTTTTTCTTTTTTTACTTTTTTTGTGATCATTCCTTTCTCTGTCACCCAGGCTGGAGTGCAGTGGTGCCATCTTGGCTCACTGCAATCTGCATGTCCTGGGTTCAAGCTATTTTCCTGCCTCAGCCTCCTGAGTAGTTGGAATTACAGGCAACCACCTCCATGCCATGCTGATTTTTGGCAGAGGTGAGGTTTCACCATGTCAGCCAGGCTAGTCTTGACCTCGTGATCCACCCGCCTCAGTCTACCAAAGTTCTGGGATTACAGGGAGCCATCCCACCCTGCCCACTCATTTTTCTAAAGTACTGTAAATATATTATAAGATAAATATTCCCCAACACATCTTGTAACTTCCACTCCTCTTCTCCATCCAAATATTCAAAATGACAGGAAAAAATTTGAATTATAAGAGACCAAGATTATTCCTGCATAAAGGGATAAAAGGACAAAGAGGGCAAAGTCTAAGTGGGGGGAGGAAAGAGGGTGTGGCGAGGATCCAAGTAGAGGTTTTTAATTTATTAATTTCAAAAGAATTTTGGGCCACAGATGTATGTGATGGAACACTGGACTCAGGGGAAGGGGAGAGAATACTCAAAAATTATGATTTTGTTTTCATCTCTGAGTAATTTTCAATAAATTTCTACATGTTCTTTAACAAAAAAAAAAGAACAAGGTAGAAGCTGTAAAGTCTCTCATTAAAAAAAAAAAGAAAAAAGCCCAGTACCTGATTGCTTTTCTGCTTAATTCTACTAAACATTTAAAGAATTATTAATACTAATCTTACTCAAATTTTCCCCAAAAAATTGAGGAGGAGGGAATACTTTCAAACTCATTCTGTGGCCAGTATTACCTTGATACCAAAACCAGGTAAACACACAACCAAAGAATACTACAGGCCAATATTTCTAATGAACTAGATACTAAAAGTCTTAAAACAAACTAGTAAATTGAATTCAACAACACTTTAAAATATATTTTTATCATGATAAAGTAAAATTCATCTAAGAGATGCAATAATAGTTCAACATATGCAAATCATACATGTGATATATTATATTAACAGAATGAAGCCCAAAAGCTGTATGATTATTAATAAGATTCAACATTCCTTCATGTTAGAAACTCTGAACAAACTGGGTATGGAAGAAGGAGATCAAGATGATAGCCATATATTACAAACCCAAAACTTGTAACATACTGAATGAAGAAAAACTGAAAGCCTTTCTTCTAAAATTAAAAACAAGACAAAAGTGCCTACTTCCACCACTTTTTTTAAAATAATACTATAATTTTTATGCAGAGTAATTAGATAAGAGAAAGAGGAGGCATTTAAATTAGAAAGTAATAAGTCAAATTATTCTTGTTTGTAGATGATATAATTTTATAGTAATGACAACCTAAAGGCTTCACCAAAACTATTTTAGAACTGATAAATTTAGTACAATTTCAGGATACAAAATTAAAATGTTCCAATTGCAAACAATCTGAAAATGAATTGAAGAAAGTAATCACACTTGCAATCATTGCAAATAAAATACCTGAAAATAAACTTAACCAAAGAAGTGCAAGTTCTCTACTATGAAAACAGTAAAACATTGATAAAAGAAATTGAGCAGAACACACACACAAAAATATGTAAATATTCCATATTCATGGATTGGAAGATCAATACTCTTAAAAGGTCCATATTCCCCAAAACAACGTACAGATTCAATGACCTCCTTATTCGAATATTGATAACATTCTTCATAGAATTAAAAAAAAATCCCAGGCAGGGCGCGGTGGCTCACGCCTGTAATCCCAGCACTTTGGGAGGCCAAGGTGGGTGGATCACGAGGTCAAGAGATCGAGACCAACCTGGTCAACATGGTGAAACCCTATCTGTACTAAAAATACAAAAAAAATAGCTGGGCACAGTGGTGCGTGCCTGTAATCCTAGCTACTCAGGAGGCTGAGGCACAAGAATTGCCTGAACCCAGGAGTCAGAGATTGCAGTGAGGTGAGATCACGCCATTGCACTCCAGCCTGGGTAACAAGAGCGAAACTCTGTCTCAAAAAAAAAAAATTCTAAAATCTATACAGACCCACAAAAGACCAGTTTCAGTTTTCTGCATGTGGCTAGCCAGTTTTCCCAACATCATTTATTAAATGGGGAATCCTATTTTGTCCCATTCTGTGGGTTGTCTTTTCACTCTGTTGGTAGTATTACTTGATGTATAAAAGTTATAATTTTATGTAGTTCATTTTATTTATTTTTCTTTTTTGACTGTGTTTTTGATGTTGTATCTAAAGTATCCCTCTTTGACACTCCCACCAACTGTGTAAAAGCCTTTCTATTTCTCAACACCCTCTCCAGCACTGCTGTTTCCTGACATTTTAACTGGCATGAGATAGTATCTCATTGTGGTTTTGATTTGTCAGTGTTTTGAGCTTTGATCATTCTAATAAAAGTGTAGACATATTTCATTATTTTACTTTACATTAAGAGAAAGAATCTTGCTGTGTCATCGAGGCTGAAGTTTGTGGTGCAAACACAGGTCGCTGCAGCATTGACTTCCTGAGCTTAAGCAATTTTCCTCTAAACATTGCTTTAGTTGTGTCCCTTCCAGAAATTCTGTTATGCTGTGTCTTTGTTCTCATTAATTTCAAAGAACTTCTTTATTTCTGCCTTAATTTTGTTATTTACCCAGTAATCATTCAGGAGCAGGTTGTTCAGTTTCCATGTAGTTGTGCAGTTTTGAGTGAGTTTCTTAATCCTGAGTTCTAACTTGATTGCCCTGTGGTGTGAGATACTGTTTGTTATAATTTCTGTTTTGTTTTGTTTTTTAACATTTGCTGCTGAGGAAGGTTTTACTTCCAATTATGTGGCCAATTTTAGAATAGTTGCTATGTGGTGCTGAGAAGAATGTATATCCCATTGATGTGGGGTGGAGAGCTCTGTAGTTTTCTATTAGGTCTGCTTTGTCCAGAGCTGAGTTCAGGTCCTGAATATCCTTGTTAATTTTCTGTCTTGTTGATCTGTCTAATATTGACAGTGGGGTGTTAAAGTCTCCAGCTATTATTGTGTGGGAGTCTAGGTCTCTTTGTAGGTCTCTAAGAACTTGCTTTATGAATCTGGGTGATCCTGTATTGAGTGCGTATATATTTAGAATAGTTAACTCTTCATGTTGCATTGATTCCTTTATCATTATGTAATGCATTTCTTTGTCTTTTTTATCTTTCTGTGTGGGTTTAAAGTCTGTTTTATCAGATACTAGAATTGCAACTCCTGCTTTTCTCTTTTTTTTCTTTCTTTTTTTTTTTGCTTTTTTTTTTTTTTTTGCTTTCCATTTGCTTGGCAAATCTTCCTTCATCCCTTTGTTTAGAGCCTATGTGTGTCTTTGCACGTGAGATGAGTCTCCTGAATGCAGCACACTGATGTGTCTTGACTCTATCCAATATGTCAGTCTATGTCTTTTAATTAGGGCATTTAGTCCACTTACATCTAAGGTTAATATTGTTATGTGTGAATTTGATCTTGTCATCATGATGCCAGCCAGCTTGTTATTTTGTACACTAGTTGATGCAGTTTTCTTATGGCGTTGTTAGTCTTTATATTTTATGATGTTTTTGCAGTGACTAGTACCGGTTTTTCCTTTTTATATTTATTGTTTTCAGGAGCTATTGTAAGGCAGTCCTGGTGGTGACAAAATCCCTCAGCATTTGCTTGTCAGTAAAGGATTTTATTTCTCTTTAGCTTATGAAGCTTTGTTTGGCTGGATATGAAATTCTAGGTTGAAAATTCTTTTATTTAAGAATGTTGAATATTGTCCCCTACTCTCTTCTGGCCTGTAGGGTTTCTGCAGAGAGATCTGCTATTAGTCTGATGAGCTTCCCTTTGTGGACAACCCGACCTTTTTTTCTGGCTGCCTTAACATTTTTTTCTTCATTTCAACCTTGGTAAATCTGTTGATTATGTGTCTTGAGGTTGCTCTTCTTGAGGAGAATCTTAGTCGTGTTCTCTGTATTTTCTGAATTTTAATGTTGGCCTGTCTTGCTATGTAATGCCCTTCTGTCTTGCTGAATTTTAATGTGGCAGAAGTTATTTTGTATAATATCCTGAAATGTGTTTTCCAAATTGATTCCACTCTTGTCACTTTCAGGTACACCATAGATCATAGATTTTGTCTTTTCACATAGTCTCATATTTTTTGGAAGCTTTGTTTGTTTTTTTTTTTCATTCTTTTTTCTGTAATTTTGTCCTCACTTTACTTCATTAAGTCGACTTTCAATCTCTGATATCCTTTTTGCTGCTTAATTGATTCAGCTATTAATACTTGTGTATGCTTCACAAAGTTCTCATGCTGTGTTTTTCAGCTTCATCAGATTATTTATAATTTTCTCTAAACTGATTATTCTAGTTAGCAGTTCCTGCAACCATTTATCAAGGTTCTTAGCTTCCTTGCTTTGGGTTAGAATATGTTCCTTTAGCTTGGACGAGTTCGAAACCTACTTCTGTCAATTCATCAAACTTATTCTCTGTCCAGTTTTGTTACCTTGCTGATTTTTCAAATTTTTAGCATTTTTGTGCTGTTTTTTTCTCATTCTCTTGGATTTATCTATTTTTGGTCTTTGATGGTGATGACCTTTGGATGGGGTTTCTGTGTGAGTGTGTTTTTTTTTTGTTGATGTGACGTTATTATTTTTTGTTTGTTAGTTTTCCTTTTAACAGTCAGGTCCCTCTTCTGGAGGTCTGCTGGAGTTCGCTGGAGGGCCAATCTAGATCCTGTTTGCCTGGGTATCACCAGGAGAGGCTGCAGAAAAGCAAAGATTGCTGCCTGCTTCTTCCTCTGGAGGCTTCATCCCAGAGAGGCACCCACCAGATGCCTGCCAGAGCTCTCCTGTATGAGGTGTCTGTAGAACACTGCTGGAAGGTGTCTCCCAGTCAGGAGCCATGGGGGTCAGGGACCCACCTGAGGAGGCAGTCTGTCCCTTAATGGAGCTCGAGCACTGTGCTGAGAGATCTACTGCTCTGTTCAGAGCTGACAAGCAGAAATGTTTAAGTCTGCTGAAGCTGTGCCCACAGCCACCCCTTTCCCCAGGTGCTCTGTCCCAGGAAGATGGGAGTTTTATCTATAAGTCCCTGACTGGGGCTGCTGCCTTTCTTTTAGAGATGCCTTTTTCAAAGAGGAGAAATCCAGAGAGGCAGTCTATCTGTAGTGGCCTTGCTGTTCTGTAGTAGGCTCTGCCCAGTCTGAAATTCCAAGTGGCTTTGTTTACACTGTGAGAAAGATACTGCCTACTCAAGCCTCATTAATGGCAGACACCCCACTCCCCACCAAGCTCAAGTGTCCCAGGTTGCCTTCAGACTGCTGTGCTGGAAGTAATAATTTCCAGCTAGTAGATCTCAGCTTCCTGGGCTCTGTGGGTGTCTGTGATGGTGGGATCCACTGAGCAAGACCACTTGGCTCCCTGATCAGCTTCCTCTTCAGGGGAGTGAATGGTTCTGTCTTGCTAGCGTTCTAGGCACCACCAAGGTACAAAAACAAAGCCAAACAAAACAAAAACTCCTGCAGCTAGTTCAGTGACTGCCCAAATGGCCACCCACTCTTGTGCTTGCAACTCAGGGCCCTGGTTGTGTAGGCACCCTAGGAATCTCCTGATCCGTGGGTTGAAAACAGCATGGGAAAAGTGTAGTATCTGGGCCAGAGTGCACCATTTCTAACAGCACATTCCCTCATAGTTTCCCTTGACTAGATGAGGGAGTACCTTGACACTTGGCACTTCCTGGGTAAGGCGATGCACTACTCTGCTTCTGTTTACTCTTCATGTGCTGCACCTACTGCATAACCTGTCCCAATGAGATGATCTGAGTGCTTCAGTTGGAAATTCGAAAATCACCCACCTTCTGTGTTGGTCTCACTGGGAGCTGCAGACTGGGGCTCTTCTTATTCAGCTGTCTTGCCCTCTGAAATCTGGTCATTTTCTTTAAACTGGTTGTTAAAGGAGCAGTGATAGCACAACAAACATGCACATTCTGCCTTCAAGCCTAGTTTAAGAAATTACGTTATAATAATTATAAATTGGTACCTGGTTGGTGGTACTAAACCAGGTACAATACACATTTTCCTGGTATTATGATTTGACATTCACATTACACCAGCCATTATTTATAACCAGGAGTGATTTCTCATCTCTTAAGAGCCAAAGCCAAGAATAGTGGTGTCAATTGATAGTAATGATTCTATGAGTACCCAGCAGTCTGGTCATAGACACTTTCAGAACTATTCAGTGGAAGGGAGAAAGTGGTCATAGAATAGAAGATGGTAAGCCACTAGGGGCTCAGTGACAACTATCTGGAGAGACAGTCATTGCTCTGGATTCCACATGAAGAGAGCGTCTCTCCTGATTACATGAAAAGTAGATCATAAAAGCCAGTGTAGTGAAGTATTGCTGCCTTCAAAGTGTAGAAAAACTCACTAAATGTTTTTAATGGATGGAAGCTCATTGTACAACTTATTTCATATTTATGAGACTATTTAGACATATACCAGGCCTTTTCACCTGAAGAAGCCTTTTTCCCATAAGGTATCTATATCCTGCCCTTCGTTTTACCAAGTCACCTAGAGTAGCAGTCTCCAACCTTTAGCACAAGGGACTAGTTTTGTGAAAGACCACGTTTTCATGGACTGGGGTCAGGGAATAATTTTGAGATGATTTAAGTGGATTACCTTTATTGTGCACTTTATTTACATTATTGTTACATCATGCAATAATATATAATAAAATAATTATACAATTAATCATAATATAGAATCGGTGGGAGCCCTGATCTTGTTTTTCTAAAACTAGATGGTCTTATCTGTGAGTGATGGGAGACAGTGACAGATCATCAGGCATTAGATTCTCATAAGAAACAGATAATCTAAATTTCTCACATGAGCAGTTCTTAGAAGGGTTTGTATTCCTATGAGAATCTAATGCCACTGCTGATCTGACAGGAGGTGGAGCTCAGGAGGTAACATGAGTGGTGGGGAGTGGCTGTAAATAGAGAGGAAGCTTCACTCATTCACTTGCCACTTATCTCCTGTCTTACAGCCTAGTTCCTGACTTGTCATGGACCCATACTGATCCATGGCCTTGAGGTTGGGGACCCCTGATCTAGAGCACTTGGAGAACTATCTGTTCAAAGCTAATCAAATGCTGTCATTAATGTATCTAATATTTTAAGAAAAAGTAACACTGTTGAGAGCCAAATAGGTACATGGCCCAGAGCAAGCTTAAGGCACTAATAACTTTTTTTTGAGCTCACCCCCTACTGAAGGCATAAGTTTGAATCTCAGTTTTGCCATTTTCTGTGTAATGTATGCAGTTATTTTCAGCATCATAGTTCTCATTTAAAAAATGAAAATAATACATTTAATACTTAACAGGAGTGTCAGAAAGTATATTAACACTTGGTAATTTATACAATGCAATATAAAAGTAAGAAATTTTTATTTTCAGCAATTAGAACTAACTGCCATCAAAAGCCATCAGTATGTCTTCAAGCTGCATGCCCAGAAAGCTGGATTGGTTTTCAAAGAAAATGTTTCTACTTTTCTGATGACACCAAGAACTGGACATCAAGTCAGAGGTTTTGTGACTCACAAGATGCTAATCTTGCTCTGGCTGAAAACTTCCAGGAACTGGTAAGAAAATAGTTCTGGCAACAATCAAAGATTTAGTCCTACAAGGATATGTTTTTCTATTAAATTATCTAAGAGGTAGGTTTAGACACCTGCTTATACATTGATTTTATTTTAGCATAAGAAGAGAATAACCCAGCATGTATTACATATTACAGTGAACCATCTAAAATTACCTTAACATTCATGCAGGAGCAGGCCAGAGGGCAAGCAAGCCAGAGCCTTATTTGACTTGTGAGCCCAAACTGTGCAAATAAATATTGGAAAAGCATTGGTAACAACACAATTTTAAGTTTGTATGAAGTTAGTGACATTGTTTTAAAATAAATCAAGCAAGGCTGGGTACAGTGGCACCTGCCTATAATCCCAGCACTTTGGGATGCCAAGGTGGGTGTATCATTTGAGATCAGGAGTTAAAGACCAGCCTGGCCAACATGGTGAAACCCCATCTTAAATAAAAATTATAAAAGTTAGCTGGGCATGGTGACCAACACCTGTAATCCCATCGACTTGGGAGGCTGAGACAGGAGAATTGCTTAACCTGGAGATGGAGACTGCAGTGAGCTGAGATCATGCCACTGCACTCCAGCCTGGGTGACAGAGTGATACTCTGTCTCAAAATAAAGTAAAATAAAATAACCTAGCAAGAATGATGTCAGAGAGGATGGTGGAGTAAAAAGCTACAGGAATATGTTCTTCCTGAATCTAGCTAAACACTGGCAGCATCAAGGGAAGAGTTTGATGATGAAGATAATAAATTTTGGTTAATATCAGTGAATTTCAGCCTTTTCTCTCAATAATAACCATTTCCCACACCCTATTATTGCAGGGAGCCATGGGAACTGCTGCCCATGTCCCCAGAATAAATTTCTGCAGCCAGTTAGGACAATAAGAACTTTTTCTCCAAATATTAGGGTTATTGCTGATTTCTGCCTTTGGATGCTGTTGGGCAGACACAGAAGTGGGCCATCATTGCTTCAATCCTTATCAGCTGAAGTGGCTTCCAAAGGAATTAAAGAAATAGTATGTGTTTTTCTCCATTTTGGAGGCAGCCATTTAAGACTACTCTTGTGAGATAACTGGATGACTGCAGAGATAACAGAACAGAGATTTCAATGACAATGAACAACAAAGAACACACACTTTGTGAAAAATAGTTTGGGAAAATCATGAACAAATGACTCTGAACTGAAACAATGAATATTTGACAATCCCTGAAGAGCAAAAGAATTAAGTTACCAGAGTTAGCACAACATAGTACTCATAATGTCCAGTTCTCAAAAAAAATAAATTAAAAAACATGCAAAGAAAAGTATGGTTCATTCGCAGAAAAAATAATCTGACAGAAACTATCCCTGGAAAGGCCTAGATATTAAAAATATGAGTAAAATATGTTAAATTAGCTGTCCTAAGTATATACAATGAGCTAAAGAAAAGTAAAAAAGCTAAAGGAAACCCAAAACATAATAAATGAACAAAATTAGAATATCAATATAAAGGTAGAAATTGTCAAAAAAAAAAGCAAAAATTACAGAGCTGAAAAGTACAATGAGTGAAATATAAAAAGAAAAAAGAAAAACTCACTGGAGAAGTTCAACAGCAGGTTTCCTGAGAAAGAGATCAGAAAACTTGAAGATAAGACAATTGAAACAATCGAAACTAAGAAAAACAAAGAGAAAGAATGAAGATAAATAAACAGATTCTAAGAAACCTGTAGGACATCATCAAACATATCAATATATGCACTGTAGAAATCCAAGAAAGAGAAGAGAAAGAGAAGCAGAAAAATATGTTTAAATAAATAATAAACAAATCTTTTCAAATCTGAGTAAATACATAAATATATACATACAAGAGGCTCAATGAACTCCAAAAGGGTAAACTTAAAGAGAACTACATTGAGACAAATTATAGTCAAGTTAACAAAATCGAAAGAGATAATTTGGAAAGGAGCAAGAGTGAAGCAACTCAACATTTGTGTAAGATGCATAAGGTTAATAGCTGATTTTCTCTAGAAACCATGGAGTTCAGAAAGCAATAAAATGGCATATTTGTCTGAAAGAAAAACTAAATAAAACTGCCAAGAACAAATTCTATATATAGCAAAGTTGTCCTTCAAGAATGAAGGAAAAAGTAATACATTTTCAGGTAACTAAGAATTAAGGGATTTTACTACCAGTAGACCTATGCTACAAAACTTGCTAAAGGGAACCTTTTAGGTTGAAAGTAAAGGGCATTAGGCAGCAATTCAGAGCCCAACAAATAAAGAATATTTATAAAGGTAACAATAGAGGTAAATATAAAACCCAGAATTACTGTATGTGTTGAATAGTTTATAAATTCTCTTATTTGTAACTATATATATTTTATGCATTTGCCTGTGAAATTACAGATAGATAAATCTGTAGTTTCATAGGCAAATGCATAAAAATTATAAAACTATGATGGTGGTCACATAATGTATAAAGATGAAATCTGTGACAATCTTTTAAAGCAGGAGGGATGAAGACATATGGGATCAAAATGTTTGCATAGTTATTGAAGCTATGTTGATATTATAAAATTCTATCATTACAACTTTAAAATGTTAATTACAATCCTCAAGGTAACCAGTAATAAAATTACTAAAAATATACAGAAAAGGAAAAAAATACACTATAAGAAATCAACTAAATTCAAAAGATAGCCAGTAACAGACAGCTTGAGAAACAAAGACATAAAAGATAAAACAAATAGTTCAATGGAAAAAGTAAATTTTGTTTTAGTAATCACATTAAATAAAAAAGGATGGATTTATCTTATTAAAGGACAGAGATTGAAAAGTTGGCTAAAAAAACAAAATAAATTTAAAAGGAAAACATGACTCATCAATATGCTGTCTACGGAAGATGGCGTCATAGAGGCGACTCAGGATTACAACTCTCAGTGAAGGCGCAGAGGGTGAGTCCTAGTCGCATTCTCGGATGGACTTTTTGCCCACAGAGCGTTGAAAGTCCCAGGTGTGGGAGAGACACAGGACGCTAAGCCAGCTTGCGCGGCCAGTTCGGCTGGCGCTGTAGCACAGCGGGACCCAGCACGGAACTCACTGGTCCGGGTGCCCTGTTAAACCGGCAATCTGAGATTTGGAAGGGCAGATTGGCATGTTCATCTGATTGAACAGGACTTGGACAATGAGCCAGAGCAGGAGATTCCTGGGAAACGTGATCTGAGCCGGTGCAGTGGGCAGCAGCACAGGAGAATGCAGGGATCCCAGTGCACTATCGGCAGGCTACTGGGGCGCCAGTGAGAGAGTCGACTGTTCAGCTTGGGGAGAGGAAGAGAGAGAGAGAGAGCATGGACTCTGAGGCAGAAAGCTGGGTGATTGGGCACGGTGGGTCCCACCCTCATGGGAACAAGCAGGGTGGCGATTGGAGGTGCTGGGGGTGGAAAGTTTTGCTGCCAGCATCTAGAACGGTGCAGCCCAGTGTGGGAGGGGCGTCTGCCATGAGGAACAATCCGTCCCTACTGAAGTACTGCCCACGGCTGACGCAGTCTGCTGTTGCCAAGGCAAACTGCCATAACAGAGAGACTCCACCAGAAGGGCGGAGCACTCAACAGCAGAATGGGTCCTTGCCTCAGCAGGGTGGACACATGCTAGCAGGGTGCAGCCCTGGCAGAAAATAGTGAATGGACTGCCTCCTAGTGGGGCAGGACAGTGCAACAGACACTCATAAAGAAAGCCCCAACTCCCTGAGACAGAGCATCTAAGAAAAAAAAAGGGGGGGGGTGTTATGAGTTCTGTTGCAGCAGACATAAACACATCCTCCCAACAACCCCGAATGAACAATGGAGCTCACAGCTCAGCACTGGAGCTCCTATAAAGCACAGACCGTCTCCTCAAGCAGCTCCCTGACCCCTGTATATCCAAAGAGTCACCACAAAAAAGGAATAATCAGACTGACATTTGGCGGGCATCATTCTGGAACAAAGATAGCAGAAGAAAAAACTGGAAGCATCCCTCACTGTTCCACAGCTGCTACAGGTGTACCACAGACAAGCAGGGCCTGGAGTGGACCTCACCACTCGTACAGAAGTGGGGCTAGACCATTAGAAAAAAAAACTAAGTAACAAAAAGACTCATCATCAACAATCTGGGCGTCCACACAGAGAACCAATTGAAAAATCAGCAACTACTAAGACGACAGGTGGATAAATCCATAAAAATGGGAAGAAACCAGCGCAAAAAAGAGGAAAACACCCGAAACCAAAACATCTCACCTCCTTAAAAGAACCAAAATTCCTCACCAGCAAAGGAACAAAGCTGGACAGAAAATGAGTGTGATGAAATGAAGAAATCAGACTTCAGAAAGTGGATAATGGGAAACTTCAGTGAGCTAAAAGAACATGTTCTAAATCAGTGCAAAGAAACTAAGAACATTGAAAAAAGATGTGAAAAAAGATTCAAGGAATTGATAACAAGAATGGACAACTTAGAGAGGAATATGAATGAATTGAAGAAGCTGAAAAACACAACACGAGAACTTCACGAAGCATGCACAAGTTTCAACAGCTGAATTGACCAAGCAGAAGAAAGAATATCAGACGTTGAAGATCAACTCAATGAAATAAAATGAGAAACCAAGATTACACAAAAAAGCGCAAAAAGAAATGAACAAAATCTCCAAGAAATGTGAGACTATGTGAAGAGACCCAACCTAGGTTTGATAGGTGTACCAGAATGTAATGAAGAGAATGAATCCAAGCTGGAAAATACGCTTCAGGATATTATCCAGGAAAATTTCCCCAACCTAGCAAAACGGGTCAATACTCAACTCCAGGAAATACAGAAAACACCACAAAGATACTCCGCAAGAAGAGCAACCCCAAGGCACATAATCGTCAGACTCACCAGAATTGAAATGAAGGAGAAAATACTAAGGGAAGCCAGAGAGAAAGGTCAGATCACCCACAAAGAGAAGCCCATCAGACTCACAGCAGATCTCTCGACAGAGACTCTACAAAACAAAAGAGAGTGGAGACCAATATTGAACATCCTTAAAGAAAAGAACTTTCAACCCAGAATTTCATATCCAGACAAACTGAGCTTCATAAGTGAAGGAAAAACAAAATTCTTCATGAACAAGCAAGTACTCAGAGATTTTGTCACCACTGGGCCTGCTATACAAGAGCTCCTGAAAGAGGCACTACACACAGAAAAAAGCAACCAGTACCAGCCATCCTAAAAGCATACCAAATGCTAAAGAGCATCGATAAAATAAAGAATCTACATGAACCAATGCTCGAAACAGCAAGCTAGCATCAAAATGGCAGTAAAAAATTCACACATAACAATATTACCCTAAATGTAAATGGGCGAAATGCAACAAGCAAAAGATACAGACTGGAAAATTGGATAAAAAACCAAAACCCATCGGGGTGCTGTATCCAGGAAACCCATCTCACATGCAAGGAAACACAAAGACTCACAATAAAGGGATGGAGGAAGATTTACCAAGCAAATAAAGAGCAAAAAAAAAGCAGGAATTGCAATACTGGTCTCTGATAAAATAGACTTTAAAGCAACAAAGATCAAAAGGGACAAAGAAGGTGATTATATAATGGTAAAAGAATCAATACAACAAGAAGAGCTAACGATTCTAAATATATATGGACCCAATGCAGGAGCACCCAGATATATAAGGCAAGTTCTTAATGACTTACAAAGAGACTTAGACTCCCACACAGTAATAGTGGAAAACTTTAACACTCCACTGTCAATATCAGACATATCAACCAGACAGAAAATTAACAAGTATATCCAGGACTTGAACTCAGACCTGGAACAAGCAAATCTGATAGACATTTACAGAACTCTCCACCCTAAATCCACAGAATATACATTCTTCTCAGCACCACATCACACCTACTTCAAAATTGACCACATAATTGGAAGTAAAGCACTCCTCAGCAAATGCAAAACAACTGAAATTAAAACAAACAGTCTCTCAGACCATAGTGCAATCAAGTTGGAACTCAAAATTCAAAAACTAACTCAGATCCGCAGGGCTTCATGGAAACTGAACAACTGGCTCTTGACTGTTGATTGGATAAACAATAAAATGAAGGCAGAAATTAAGAAATTCTTTGAAACCAACGAGAATGAAGACACAACATACCAGAATCTCTGGGAAAAATTTAAAGCAGTCTGTAGAGGAAAATATATAGCAATAAGTGCCTACATGAGAAGAGTGGAGAGATGTAAAATAGACACCCTATCATCAAAATTGAAAGAGCTAGAAGAGCAAGATCAAAAAAGCTCAAAACCTAGCCGAAGACAAGAAATAACTAAGATCAGAGCAGAACTGAAAGAGATAGAGACAAAAAAAAAACCTTTCAAAAAATCAATAAATCTAAGAGCTGGTTTTTCGAAAAGATCAACAAAAAAGACAGACCACTAGCCAGACTGATAAAAAAGAAAAGAGAGAATAACCAAATAGAGGCAATAAAAAAACGATAAAGGGGAAATCATCACATATTCCGAAGAAATTCAAACCATCATCAGAGAATACTACAAACAACTCTATGCACATAAACTAGTAAAGCAGAAAGAAATGAATAAATTCCTGGACGCCTGTGTCCTCCCAAGCCTAAACAAGGAGGAAGCCAAAACTATGAATAGACCAATAACAAGGTATGAAGTTGAGGCAGCAATTAAGAGCCTACCACACAAAAAAAGCCCAGGTCCAGATGGGTCCACAGCCGAATTCTACCAGACACACAAATAGGATCTGGTACCATTTCTTCTGAAACTATTCCAATAATCCAAAAAGAGGAAACCCTACCCAAATCATTTTATGAGACCAAAATCCTCCTGATACCAAAACCTGGCAGACACTCAACAAGAAAGGAAAACTTCAGGCCAATATCCATGATGAACATAGATGCAAAAATCTTCAATAAAATACTGGCAAACCGATTGCAACAGCACATTAAAAAACTTATCCATCATGATCAAGTAGGATTCATCCCGGGGATGCAAGGCTGATTCAACATACACAAGTCTATAAATGTAATTCACAACATAAACAGAAGCAAAAACAAAAACCACATGATTATCTCAATTGACACAGAGAAGGCATTTGACAAAATTCAACAGCACTTTATGCTAAAAAAAAACCCTCAATAAACTTGGTATTGATGGAACATATCTCAAAGTAATAAAATCTATTTATGACAAACCAACAGCCAATATTATAATGAATGGGCAAAAACTGGAAGCATTCACTTTGAAATCCGGCACCAGACAAGGATGCCCTCTCTCACCACTCCTATTCAACGTAGTACTGGAAGTTCTAGCCAGAGCAATCAGGCAAGAAAAAGAAATAAAGGGTATTCAAATAGGAAATGTGGAAGCCAAATTATCTCTATTTGCAGACGACATGATACTATACCTAGAAGACCCCATCACCTCAGCCCAAAAGCTCCTGAAACTGATAGGCAACTTCAGCAAAGTCTCAGGATATAAAATCAATGTGCAAAAATCACAAGCATTTCTATACAAAAATAACAGACTTAAAGAGAACCAAATCAAGAACGAACTGCCATTCACAATTGCTACAAAGAAAATAAAATACCTAGAAATACAACTCACAAGGAATGTAAGGGACCTCTTTAAAAAAACTATAAACCACTGCTAAATGAAATAAGAGAGGACACAAACAGATGGAGAACCATTCCATATTCGTGGTTAGGAAGAATCAATATTGTGAAAATGGCTATACTGCCCAAAGTAATTTACACAATCAAAGCTATCCCCATCAAACTACCATTGAATTTCTTCACAGAACTGAAAAAAACCACCATGCATTTTATATGGAACCAAAAAAGAGCCCGCATAGCCAAGTCAATTCTAAGCAAAAAGAATACAGCGGGAGGCATCACACTACCAGACTTCAAACTATACTACATGGCTACAGTAATCAAAACAGCATGGTACTGGTACCAAAACAGAGATATAGACCAATGGAACAGAACAGAAGCATTGGAGGCAACACAACATATCTACAACCATATTATCTTTGATAAACCAGACAAAAACAAGCAATGGGGAAAGGATTCCCTATTTAATAAATGGTGTTGAAAAAACTGGCTAGCCATGTGTAAAAAGCAGAAACTGGACCCCTTCCTGACACCTTACACTAAAATTAACTCCAGATGTAATAAAGACTTAAACGTAAGACCTGACACCATAAAAACCCTAGAAGAAAATCGAGGCAAAACCATTCAGCACATAGGAGTAGGCAAGGACTTCATGACCAAAACACCAAAAGCGTTGGCAACAAAAGCCAAAATAGACAAATGGGACCTAATCAAACTCCACAGCTTCTGCACGGCAAAAGAAACAGTCACTAGAGTGAATCAGCAACCATCAGAATGGGAAAAAATCTTTGCAGTTTACACATCTGACAAAGGGCTGATATCCAGAATTTATAAAAACTCAAACATATTTACAGGAAAATAAACAAACAAGCCCATTCCAAAATGGGCAAAGGATATGAACAGACACTTTACAAAAGAAGACATATATGAGGCCAACAAACATATGAAAATGTGCTCATCATCACTGGTGATTAGAGAGATGCAAATCAAAACCACATTAAGGTACCATCTCACGCCAGTTAGAATGTCGATCATTAAAATATTTGGAGACAGCTGATGCTGGAGAGGATGTGAAGAAATAGGAACACTCTAACACTGTTGGTGGGAGTATAAATTAGTTCAACCATTGTGGAAGACAGTGTGGCAATTTCTCAAGGACCTAGAAATAGAAATTCCATTTGACCCAGCAATCCCATTACTGGGTATATATCCAAAGGACTATAAATCGTTCTACTATAAGGACACATGCACACGAATGTTCATTGCAGCACTGTTTACAATAGCAAAGAACTGGAACCAACCCAAATGCCCAACGATGATAGACTGGACTGGGAAAATATGTCACATATACACCATGGAATATTATGCAGCAATCAAAAATGATGAGTTTGTGTCCTTTGTATGGACATGGATGAATCTGGAGAGCATCATTCTCAGCAAACTGACCAAAGAACAGAGAAAGAAATACCGCATATACTCACTCATAGGTGGGTGAAAAAAATGAGAACACATGGACACAGAGAGGCGGTCTACTATACACTGGGGTCTATTGGGGGAAATGGGGGAGGGACAGCGGGGGGGATGGGGAGTTATAGCCTGGGGATGAATGCCAAGTGTGGGTGAAGGGGAGGAAGTCAGCAAAACACACTGCCATGTGTGTACCTATGCAACTATCTTGCACGTTCTGCACATGTACCCCAAAACCTATAATGCAATAAAAATTAAAAAAATAAATAAATAAATTGCATTTAAGATTTGGGGTACATGTGCAGAACAAGGAATATAGTTACATAGGTAAACATGTGGCAGTGTGATTTCCTGTCTTCCTTCCCTTCACCCACATCTGGCATTTCTTTCCATGCTATTCCTTCCCAACTCCCCGCCCCCACTGTTTCTCACCTTTTCCCCCCAATAGACCCCAGTGTGTAGTTCTCCCCTCCCTTGGTCCATGTGTTCTCATTGTTCATCACCCAACTATGAGTGAGAATATGTGGTACTTCATTATTTGTTCTTGTGTCAGTTTGCTGAGAATGATGTTCTCCAGATTCATCTATGTCCCCACAAAGGACGCTAACTCATCATTTTTGATTGCTGCATAGTATTTCATGGTGTATGTGTGCCACATTTTCCCAGTTCAGTCTATAATCGATGGGCATTCCGGTTGGTTCCAGGTATTTGCTATTGTAAACAGTGCTGCAATAAACATTCGTGTGCATGTGTCTTTATAGTAGAACAATTTATAGGCCTTTGGATCCATAACCAGTCATGGGATTGCTGGGTCAAATGGAATTTATTTCTAGGTCCTTGAGGAATTGCCACACTGTCTTCCACAATGGTTGAACTAATTTACACTCCCACCAGCAGTGTAAAAGTATTTCTATTTTTCCACATCGTCTCCAGCTTCTGTTCTCTCCAGATTTTCTAATGATCGCTATTCTAACTGGCATGAGATGGTATCTCAATGTAGTTTTGATTTGCATTTCTCCGATGACTGGTGATGATGACCATTTTTTTATATATTTGTTGGTCTCAAATATGTCTTCTTTAGAAAAGTGTCTGTTTATATCCTTTTCCCATTTTTGAATTGGCTTGTTTGGTTTCTTCTTGTAAATCTGTTTTAGTTCTTTATAAATTCTGGATATCAGCCCTTTGTCAGATGAGTAAACTGCAAAAATTAATTCCCATTCTGTTGGTTGCCAATTCACTCTAGTGACTTTCTTTTGCCATGCAGAAGCTGTGGAGTTTTATTAGGTTTCATTTGTCTATTTTGCCTTTTGCTGCCAATGCTTTTGGTGTTTTGTTTATGAACTACTTGCCTACTCCTATGTCCTGAATAAATTTGTCTAGGTTTTCTTTTTGTGCCAGGTCTTATGTTTAAGTCTTTAATTCATCTGGAGTTAATTTTGGTGTAAGGTGTCAGGAAGGGCTCCAGTTTCTGCTTTCTGCACATGGCTAGCCAGTTTGCCCAACACCATTTATTAAACAGGAAATTCTTTCTCCATTGCTTGTTTTTGTCAGGTTAATCAAAGATTGTGTGGTTGTAGATATGCTGTGTTTCCTCCAATGCCTCTGTTCTGTTCCATTGGTCTATATCTCTGTTTTGGTATCAGTACAATGTTGCTTTGATTACTGTAGGCTTGTAGTATAGTTTGAAGTCCAGTAGTGTGATGCCTCCTGCTGCGTTATTTTTGCTTAGAATTGACTGCAATACGGGCTCTCTTTCAGTTCCATATGAAGTTCAAGGTGGTTTTCTCCAGTTCTGTGAAGAAATTCAATGGTAGCTTGACGGGGAAGCATTGAGTCTGTAAATTACTTTGGGCAATATGGCCATTTTCACAATGCTGATTCTTTCTTTTTTTTAATTTCTTAATTTTTTTATTGCATTATAGGTTTTGTGGCAAACGTGCAGAACGTGCAAGATAGTTGCATAGGTACACACATGGCAGCATGTTTTGCTGCCTTCCTCCCCTTCAGCCACACTTGGCATTCATCCCCAGGCTATACCTTCAAGGCACCCCCACTCTCCATTCCCCATTCCCCCCAATACACCCCAGTGTGTAGTAGACCACCTCCCTGTGTCCATGTGTTCTCATTTTTCTCACCCGCCTATGAGTGTGAATATGCGGTATTTCTTTTTCTGTTCTTGTGACAGTTTGCTGAGAATGATATTCTTCAGATTCATCCACGTTCTTACAAAGGACACAAACTCATCATTTTTGAATGCTGCATAATATTCCATGGTGTATATGTGCCACATTTTCCCAGTCCAGTCTATCATCGATGGGCATTTGGGTTGGTTCCAGGTCTTTGCTATTGTAAACAGTGCTGCAATGAACATTCGTATGCATGTGTCCTTATAGTAGAACGATTTATAGTCCTGTGGATATATACCCAGTAAAGGGATTGCTGGGTCAAATGGAAATTCTCTTTCTAGGTTTTTGAACAATCACCACACTGTCTTCCACAATCGTTGGACTTATTTACACTCCCACCAACAGTGTAAGAGTGTTCCTATTTCTCCACATGCTCTCCAGCATCTGTTGTTTCCAGATTTTTTTTATGATCGCCATTCTAACCAGCGTGAGATGGTATCTCAATGTGGTTTTGATTTGCATCTCTCTAATGACCAGTGATGATGAGCATTTTTTTATGTGTTTGCTGGCCTTATGTATGTCTTCTTTTGTAAAGTGTCTGTTCATATCCTTTGCCCATTTTTGAATGGGCTTGTTTGTGTTTTTCCTGTAAATCTGTTTGACTTCTTTGTAAATTCTGGACATCAGCCCTTTGTCAATGGGTAAACTGCAAAGATTTTTTTCTCATTCTGATGGCTGCCGATTCACTCTAGTGAATGTTTCTTTTGCCGTGCAGAAGCTGTAAAGTTTGATTAGGTCCCATTTGTCTATTTTGGCTTTTGTTGCCAATGTTTTTGGTGTTTTGGTCATGAAGTCCTTGCCAACTCCTATGTCCTGAATGGTTTTGCCTAGATATTCTTCTAGGGTTTTTGTGGTGCCAGGTCTTATGTTTAAGCCTTTAATATATCTGGAGTTAATTTTAGTGTAAGATGTCAAGAAGGGGTCCAGTTTCTGCTTTCTGCACATGGCTAGCCAGGGTTCTCAACACCATTTATTAAACAGGGAATCCTTTTTCCATTGCTTGTTTTTGTCTGGTTTATCAAACATTATATATTTGTAGATATGCTGTGTTGCATCCGATGCCTCTGTTCTGTTCCGTTGGTCTATATATCTGTCTTGGTACCAGTACCATGCTGTTTTGATTACCGTAGCATTGTAGTATAGTTTGAAGTCTTATAGTGTGATGCCTCCCACTGTGTTCTTTTTGCTTAGAATTGACTTGGCTATGCGGGCTGTGTTTTGGTTCCATATGAAGTTCATGATGGCTTTTTCCAGTTCTATGAAGAAATTCAATGGTAGTTTGATGGGGATAGCATTGATTGTGTAAATTACTTTGGGCGGTATTAGTATTTTCACGATATTTTTTCTTCCTAACCGTGAACATGGAATGATTCTCCAACTGTTTGTGTCCTCTCTTATTTCCTTGAGCAGTGGTTTTTAGTTCTTTTGAAAAGGTCCCTTACATTCCTTGTGAATTGCATTCTTAGGTATTTTATTTTTATTGTAGCAATTGTGAATGGCAGTTTGTTTTGATTTGGTTCTTTTTAAGTCTGTTATTGGTGTATAGGAATTCTTGTGATTTTTACACATTAATTTTGTATGCTGAGACTTTGCTGCAGTTGCTTATCAGTTTCAGGAGTTTTTGGGCTGAGGTGATGGGGTCTTCTCGGTATACTATCATGTCATCAGCAAATAGAGACAATTTGGCTTCCACCTTTCCTGTTTGAATACCCTTTATTTCTTTTTCTTGCCTGATATCTCTGGCTAGAACTTCCAGTACTATGTTGAATAAGAGTGGTGAGAGAGGGCATCCTTGCCTCGTGCCGGATTTCAAAGGGAATGCTTCCAGTTTTTGCCCATTCAGTATGATATTGGCTCTTGGTTTGTCATAAATGGCTTTTATTACTTTAACATGTGTTCCATCAATACCAAGTTTATTGAGGGTTTTAGCACAAAGGGCTGTTGAATTTTGTCAAATGCCTTCTCTGCATCAATTGAGATAATCATGTGGTTTTTGTATTTGGTTCGGTTTATGTTGTGAATTACATTTATAGACTTGCGTATGTTTAAACAGCCTTGCATCCCCGGAATGAATCCTACTTGATCATGATGGATAAGTTTTTTAATGTGCTCTGGCAATCAGTTTGCCAGTATTCTATTGAAAATTTTTGCATCTATGTTCATCGTGGTTATTGGCCTGAAGTTTCCTTTGCTTATTGAGTCTCTGCCGGGTTTTTGTATCAGGATGATGTTGGTCTCATAAAATGATTTGGGAAGGGTTCCCTCTTTTTGAATTATTTGGAATAGTTTCAGAAGGAATGGTACCAGATCCTCTTTGTGTGTCTGGTAGAATTCGGCTGTGAACCCATCTGGACCTGGGCTTTTTTTGTGTGGTAGGCTCTTAATTGCTGCCTCAACTTCAGACCTTGTTATTGGTCTATTCATAGTTTCGGCTTCCTTCTGGTTTAGTCTTGGGAGGACACAGGCATCCAGGAATTTATCCATTTCTTCCCGGTTTACTAGTTTATGTGCATAGAGTTGTTTGTAGTGTTCTCTGATGATGGTTTAAATTTCTGTGAAATCTGTGGTGATTTCCTTTTTATCGTTTTTTATTGCATCTATTTGGTTGTTCTCTCTCTTGTTTTTAATCAGTCTGGCTAGTGGTCTATTTTGTTGATCTTTTTGAAAAACCAGCTCTTGGATTTATTGATTTTTGAAGGGCTTTTCATGTCTCTATCTCCTTCAGTTCTGCTCTGATCTTAGTTATTTCTTGTCTTCGGCTAGGTTTTGAACTTTTTTCATCTTGCTTCTCTAGCTTTTTCAATTTTGACGATAGGGTGTTCATTTTGAATCTCTCCACTCTTCTCATATGGGCACTTATTGCTATATATTTTCCTCTACAGACTGCTTTAAATGTGTCCCAGAGATTCTGGTATTTTATGTCTTTGTTCTCATTGGTTTTGAAGAACTTCTTTATTTCTGCCTTCATTTCTTTTTTTTTTTTAATTTTTATTGCATTATAGGTTTTGGGGTACATGTGCAGAACGTGCAAGATAGTTGCATAGGTACACACATGGCAGTGTGTTTTGCTGCCTTCCTCCCCTTCAGCCACACTTGGTATTCATCCCCAGGCTATCCCCCCCAGCCCCCCTCTGTCCCTCCCCCATTTCCCCCAACAGTCCCCAGTGTATAGTAGACCACCTCTCTGTGTCCATATGTTCGGCCTTCATTTCATTGTTTATCCAATCGGCATGCAAGAGCCAGTTGTTAAGTTTCCATGGAGCTGTTCGGTTCTGAGTTAGTTTCTGATTTCTGAGTTCTAACTTCATTGCAGTATGGCCTGAGAGACTGTTTGTTATGATTTCAGTTGTTGTGAATTTGCTAAGGAGTTCTTTACTTCCAATTTTGTGGTCAAATTTTGGAGTAGGTGTGATGTGGCACTGAGAAGAATGTATATTCTGTGAATTTTGGGTGAAGAGTTCTGGAAATGTCTATCAGGTTTGCTTGTTTCAGGTCTTAGTTCAAGTCCTGAGTATCCTTGTTAATTTTCTGTCTGGTTGATCTGTGTGATATTGACAGTAAATTGTTAAAGTCTCCCACTATTATTGTGTGGGAATCTAAGTCTCTTTGTAAGTCATTAAGAACTTGCCTTATATATCTGGGTGCTCCTGCATTGGGTACATATATATTTAGGATTGTTAGCTCTTCTTGTTGTGTCAATCCTTTTACCACTATGTAATGACCTTTTCTGTCTCTTTTTATCTTTGTTGCTTTAAAGTCTATTTTATCAGAGATGAAAATTGCAACTCCTGCTTTTCTTTGCTCTTCATTTGATTGGTAAATCTTCCTCCATCCCTTTATTTTGTGCCTTTGTGTATCCTTGCATGTGAGATGGGTTTCCTGGATACAGCACACTGATGGGTTTTGGTTTTTTATCCAATTTTCCAGTCTGTGTCTTTTGATTGGTGCAATTAGCCCATTTACATTTAGGGTTAATATTCTTTGAATTTTATACTGCCACTTTGATGCTAGCTGGCTGTTTTGCTCATTGGTTCATGTAGATTATCCATTTTGTTGATGCTCTTTAGCATTTGGTATGCTCTTAGAATGGCTGATACTGGTTGTTTCTTTTTATGTGTAGTGCCTCTTTCAGGAGCTCTTGTAAGGCAGGCCTAGTGTTGGCAAAATCTCTGAGTACTTGATTGTTCGTGAAGGATTTTATTTTATTTTTTCACTTATAAAGCTCAGTTTGGCTAGATATGAAATTCTGGGTTGAAAGTTCTTTTCTTTAATGATGTGGAATATTGGCCCCCCTCTCTTCTGGCTTGTAGAGTCTCTACCGAGACATCTGCTGTGAGTCTGATGGGCTTTCCTTTTTGGGTGACTTGACCTTTCTCTCTGGCTGCCCTTAGTATTTTCTCCTTCATTTCAACCCTGGTGAGTCTGACGATTATGTGCCTTGGGGTTGCTCTTTTTGCGGAGTATCTTTGTAGTGTTCTCTGTATTTCCTGGAGTTCAGTATTGGCCTGCCTTGCTAGGATGGCGAAATTTTTCTGGATAATATTGTGAAGAGTAATTTCCAGCTTGGATTCATTCTTTTCATCACATTCTGGTACACCTATCAAACGTAGGTTGGGTCTCTTCACATAGACCCACATTTCTTGGAAATTTTTTTTATTCCTTTTTGCACTTTTTTCTCTAATCTTGGTTTCTCATTTTATTTCATTGAGTTGATCTTTGACTTCTGATATTCTTTCTTCTGCTTGGTCAATTCGGCTGTTGAAACTTGTGCATGCTTCCCGAAGTTCTCATATTGTGTTTTTCAGCTCCTTCAATTCATTCATATTCCTCTCTAAGTTGTCCATTCTGGTTATGATTTTCTCGAATCTTTTTTCAATATTCTTAGTTTCTTTCTATTGATTTAGAACATGTTCTTTTAGCTCACTGAAGTTTCTCATTATCCCCCTTCTGTAGGCTGATTCCATTATTTCGTCACACTCATTCTATGTCTAGCTTTGTTTCCTTGCTGCTGAGGAGTGTGGTCCTTTGTTGGAGGTGAGTTGTTTTGGTTTTGGGCGTTTTCCTCTGTTTTGCGCTGGTTTCTTCCCATATTTGTGGATTTACCCACCTGTCGTCTTAGTAGTTGCTGATTTTTCAATTGGGTCTCTGAGTGGAAGCCCAGATTGTTGATGATGAAGTATTTCTGTTACTTAGTTTTCCCTCTAATGGTCTAGCCCCTCTGCTGTACAAGTGCTGAGGTCCACTCCACGCCCTGCTTGTCTGGGGTACACCTGTAGCAGCTGTGGAACTGTGATGGATGCTACCAGTTTCTTCTTCTGTTATCTTTGTTCCAGAATGATGCCCGCCAAATGTCAGTCTGATTAGTCATTTTTTGAGGTGGCTCTTTGGATATACAGGGGTCAGGGAGATGCTTTAGGAGATGGTCTGTACTTTATAGGAGCTCCAGTGCTGAGCTGTGAGCTCTGTTGTTCATTCAGGGATTTTTGGCACCTGTTTTTCAGTCTGCTGCAGCAGAACTTATAAAACCTCCTTTTTTTCTCCTCAGATGCTCTGTCTCAGGTTGTTGGGGCTTTTTCTATGAGTATCTGTTGCACTGTCCTGCCTGCTAGGAGGTAGTCTATTCACTATTTGCCTGCCGAGGCTCTGCCCTGCTAGTGCAAGTCCACCCTGCTGCTGTGAGGCTCCATTCTACTGTGGTGCGCTCCACCCTGCTGGAGGAGTTTCTCTGTTATGGCTGGTTGCCTCGGCAATGGGAGGCTGCATCAGCACTGGGCGTGTACCTCAGTAGGGTAGGATTGCATCCATAGTGGTGGACGCTTCTCCTCCACCGGGCTGCCCCGTCCTTAATTCAGCTGGGCCCACAGCAAAACTCTCAACCCTGAGAGCCTCCAATATCTGCCCTGTTTGTTTCCGTGAGGGTGGGACCCTCCAAGCCTGATCACCTGGCTCCCTGCCTCAGAGTCTGTCCTCTCTCTCTCTTTTTCTCCCCAATTTAAATGGTTGACTCTCTCACTGGTGCCTCAGTAGCCTGCTGATAGGACACTGGGATCTATGCAATCTCCCATGCTGTTGCCCACTGCACCAGCTCAAATCATTCTTTCCAGGAATCTCCTGGTCTGTCTCACTCTCCGAGTCCTGTATAATCAGATGGACATGTCAATCTGCCCTTCTGAATCTAAGATTGCCAGTTTAACACGGCACCCAGACCAGTGAGTTTTGTGCCAGGTGCCACTGCGCTGTGGTGCTGGCCGAATCAGCTGCCCAAGCCAAAACACCAGCTACACTGGTGTCCCGTGTCTCTTCTACACCTGGGAATTTCTTCATTCTGTGGGCAAAAAAGGTCCGTCTGAGAATGCGGCTAGGACTCACCCTCTGCGCCTTCACTTAGAGTTGCAATCCTGAGTTGTTTCTATGGTACCATCTTGAAAATCCCAAGAGCAATGTTTTTGAGCAATCACTGACAACCTAAAAATTATGCCTTATTACCATTTGTGTACAAAAGACATACCCAAATGATGAAAAAAACGTTAAAGCTAGATTTTCAATATCATACAAAATGGTATTGGGATCTGTGTCACCACTCTGCTTTGGTAATATGAAAGACTAGATGTCCTTAATTGTTCAGCTCATAATTAAAATGTTTTCTCTTCAGAGAAGTCATCCTCCTGATGTAAGGCAGTCAATCTTTTCCTATCAGTTTAGTGTTTCTCAGCTTTCAGCCATGTTTTCATTCCCTGCTCTGGATGAATAGGCTAGAATATTTAAGCTTTTCCCTTTGTAATGAGTTGGCATTAAGCTTGTGAGCAGAGGACAGTTGAGGAACATTGTGGAAGGAAGTGACTTCTTTTTCTGGTTCTGATTCTTCTGTTTTTTTTTTTCTCTTTTTGTTCTTACTATACCTTGAGCAAGGCATAAAATTTACAGAAAAATTGGTCAATGACTTTGTGACAACAAGCAGAAACAAAAGCACAAACCATTCTGGAGTTGCAATATCATTCAGCCATTAAAAACATGTAGTACTGATACCTTCTGGTTAACCTCGGAAAATATCATGCTAAGTTAAAGAAGCCAAGCCAAAGGTCACATTTGCATGAATCCATGTATATGAAATACCAAGCATAAATTAGTTCATAGACAGAAATGTAGGTTGGTGGTTCACAGGGGCTGGGGGTGAAGATGGGGAATGAGGAGTAACTGCTTAATGAGTATGGGGTTTCCTCCTGGGGGGATGAAAACATTTTGTAATTAAATAAAGGTAGAGGTGCACAATGTTGTGAATGTAGTAAATGCCAATGTATTTTCATTTCAAACTAGTTAATTTTATGTTATAATGATTTGATCTCAATTTTAAAAAAAACTATTCTGGGTGACAATTCCACTTGGTGGTGAATCATGTTTCCTGTAAAGGAAGTCATTGTTATCATCAGTATACAACTGTCAAGTGGCCCCATGTATGTTGACACTAGTTAGCTGGCAGAGTGGGTTTCAGAGACAAGAAGTTCAGTCACGTAAAAAATGTTTTATAGAACATATATTACATGTTAAGCACTGCTTTTCAGCAATGAAAAATACAATTCTTGCTTTCATAAGTAATATATTATTAATTTTAAGAAGAATGATAAATGCATAAGTAAATAACTGATGGATGATACGTGCCCCTATTAAAGATTTTAAAAACTTAAAAAATATACTGGCAACTGTAAAGGATGTGAGCCATTGTTCTCCCAGTTTCAGGCCTTCCTCACTTATGATGTGGAAAGTCTTTTCCAAACATATGGTTCCTTGAATTTAATATGTTTGAATTTCTAAAAATAACCAAAAAGAAAGAACTGCAGTATAAAGAAAAACACTAATTAACTCACTTGAGTAAATGCATGACTTGTAATCTGAATGACATCTTAAAATTCTTAAACTAAAAATGATCAGAATTGAAAGAAAAAAATGAATAACTTGCTTGACCAAGAACAATTGTTTTCCTTATCTATAAATATCCATTGACCTCAAGCAAAGTAACAGAATATCTGTATAATGTTATCTAAAGGCATCGATACCTTTTTGGGAGGCAGAGTGTGATTCTGTAAGATTGAGATAAAGCCTTTGAGAAAACTAATTTTGTCTTCATGAGAACAGGAAGAGATTAGAAAAATCTGGTGAAGATCCAGGAGCCAAAAGAGAGGAATCTCAGAGGCTGAAATCCTGAGGGCATAGGACAGAGAAAGAAAACAGTTGCTTTGCTGTAAAAAATAAGAAATGCCATAGGGTGGGTATTTTGACAGAAGTGAGGTATTCGGTACACAGTGAAAGTCTTCTTTTGAGCTTCTCTATACATCTCCAGTGATATACATATGCGATGCTCACACTTTGGAGTGAATGGATTTTTAGGGTGACTGGAATGGTGCTGAGTTCTGCTTTGAGACTATCATAGGGTGTAAGTAAAAACTGCTTGCAAAGACAGCTAAGAGCCAAGCTGCAGTCAACATTTTATCATAACGCCAAGGAGATAAAGATAAAAGCCCTTTGTGTAAACCAAGTAATTTCCTGTTTGAATAAATGACACACAGAGGGGGCAGGGAAGTGCTGGGTAGAGAAGGGCTGAGTCCCTGGTGAGGACTCCACCCTCAGGCCTCTTCCCACAGACTAAGGTAAAGATGGGCACTTCTGTTTTCACACCCTAATGTTGCATCTTCCAAGACCACTCTGGCCCATCATGTCCCTCATCTTGCACCCAGAAAAAACCCCAAGATTCTGGATGGCACAGACACAAGAGGCTGGATGTTGAGGGAAACACACTAGCAGAAGAACACTGACAGATACAGGCAGGCCATTAACAGTGGAACAACACAGACACCAAGGGGAATTTTGTTGGAAGACAGCCTGGAGGCTGGGAAGCCTGACTCCAGGGAAGACCACCTTTCCACTTTATCCTGCATCACCTCACTGAGAACTACCTTTACTCAATAAAACCCTTGCACCTGTCTTCCATGCCCAAGTGTGATCTGGTTTTTCTGGACCTTGTGATAATGTAGGGGGTCTAAAGAGCATTCTGTAACACATGCCCACTGGGGCTTCAGGAGCTGTAAACACTCAGCCCTGGATGCTGCCATGGGGTTGGATCCCCTCAAGCAGCAGCCTGGGTTCACACTTCCAGTAGGGGTTTGAGCAGCGAGGTGCTGAAGAAATCCGGCACATTTCTGTTTTCCATGTCCTGTAAGAGAGATAAGGAAACTTTTCCCATTTCATAAATGAAAACAAAAAGTTCATTAAATTGAGAAAAACAGAATTAAAATTATCAGCATTTCTGCTAACAAACGAGAAACTTCCTGACAGTTTTTAGAAAGCATAATAGTTTAATATCTCTGCTATTTGACCTGTGAAACCAAAATATCTGAGTCAGATTTTCATCAGTTTAGAGAGTTTATTTTTCCCAGGTTAAGGATGTGCTGGCTACACAACCTAGGATGTCCTGATGACACATGACCAAGATGGTCAGAGTATAGCTTGCTTTTACACATTTTAGGAAGACATGAGCCATCAATAAATATGTGTAAAATATACATTGGTTCAGTCTGGTAAAGTGGAACAACTGGAAATGGGAGCTGCCAGGTCATACATAGGTAGATAAGAGACAAGATGTTTTATTCTTTTGAATCCTTAAGTAGCTTTTCACTGATTACACAATTTAGTCTGGCTCAGTGAATCCGTATTTTTACATACACAATGGGGCAGAGGAAGCAATCAGATATGTACTTGTCTTGAGTGAGCAGAGGGATAACTTCCAGTCCCACACCAGGAAGATAAGCTATAAATTTACATTACCAGGGTGAAATTCAACAGAACTGTTTCAGGGTAAAAATCTTGAGGCCTATAAGAAATTTTCTTGTGAGCAAATTGTGAGGGAGTTATGTAGCTCTTTTATCTTTTTAACTATTTTATTTGAGAATTAAAATGAGAGGCTGGTTTGCCTGATGTAGTTCCCAGCTTGACTTTTACATTGGCTTAATGATTTTGGAATCCCAAGGTTCATTTTCCTTTCACAGACCCCCTGCAATATTTAGAATACAAGGTTTTATTATGCCCCTATCTAATACATATATAGAGTTAAAGACTGGAGCTATATTAAATTTCCTAGCAAAAGAAAGAAAACAAAATACTTTTAGTGAATGAGGTATTTTTGTATTAGAGGAAATTGGGATAAGGATTTTTGGAAAGGAGATTATTTGAAAGTTACCTGACTCCTTCTTCCTAAAAAACCACTTTCATACTCTTTCCACAGCTTTTCAAAAGCAACTCAGAACCGGCCTGTGAATGACGAGATGGAAACAGCTCCCACTCTTCAGAAAGTCCCTTCTCTACTTTCTCTATACCCTCAAGCCCCTCCTAAATTATGTTTTGTAGTGAATGCCCACTCATTTAAAATTAATTTCATGCTTTACTTCCTCAGGTCCACTCATGCTGTGCCACCACGCTAAGCACATTGAATAGAGAGACCAGTTTGTTTTGTTTCCCAGGAGCCAAAACAGCACCGAGCACATAAATACTCACTGAATGATTCAAAGTACTGTTTTTACAATGCATTATTATTTTTTTCTATTGCCACAAAAGGGAACAACATAAAAATATAATTGCAAAGAAACTTTCTTTTTTAATTACAGTAGTTTATTTTTGTCTGTGGTTTTGCTGTATCTGTGGATTCGTTACATGTGGTCAAATATAGTAATGGGTAATCCAAAAATAATAAATGGAATATTCCATAAATAATTCATGAGGTAACCTTTGGAGGGGCTCTTACTGCCTGCTGCATAAAGCAAGACCATGGCATTGTAGTAGGGAAGGAGTGTAATAGACACAAGGCCAGCCAAGCCACGCGGAAATAGTTTGTACTCAAATCATCTTGTCCGGAGCTTGTAGGTTAGCAATTTTTCAAAGGTAGTTTGTGGGAAGGGCTGGGGCTGACCAGGTAATAGGTGCTCACTGCCACTTTCTTGGGGCAGAGGTGAAATCACAGGGGTTCAGGGCTATCCTGCTGTGGGCTGAATCACTTTCAGGTGGGACTACAGAAATGTGCTTGGCAGGTACAGGTGGAGCCATGGGTGTCAGACATGCAAAAAACATGAAAAGGAATCTCAAAAGGCCAATCTCAGGTATAAAATAGCGATATTATTTGCAGGAGTAATTGTGGAAGTTGCAAATCTTACAATCTTTCGAATATTGGCTGAATTTTTTTTTATGTCTGCACCTTGGCATCACTCAGGAACCTCTTCTCCCCCAATCCTGGTGGCGTCCAATTTGCTTTACAAAAGCTGTTATATGGCAAGGCCTGTTATTATTTAAACCATAAACTAAATGTCTCCCAAAGTTAGCTTGGCCCAATAGCCCAAGAATCATTTAAGTGAAAGAGCAGACAGACAGGAATGAGTTAGCTCAGCTTGCTATTACAATTTTTCTCACTGATACAACTTTTGCAAATGTGGTTTCATTAAGTTTTGAATAACTTATTATTATCACTGCAATTATTCTAATTTATTATTAAATATTATTAAACAAAACTTTTGTTTTTTTATTTTTATTTTATTTTGTTGTTTAAATTTTAAGTTCAGGGTACATGTGCAGGATGTGAGGGCTTGTTACATAGGTAAACATGTGTCATGTTGGTTTACTGCACAGATCATTCCATCTTCTAGGTATGAAACCCAGCATTCATTAGCTATTCTTTCTATTCTCCCTCTTCCCCTTGACAGGCCCAAGTGTGTGTTGTTCCCCCCATGTGTCCTTGTGTTGGTAATTGAATCATTACTGGGGATATCAGCACTGTGTGGAGGGGTCTTTCTCATGCTGGTCTTGTGATAGCCAATGAGTCTCATGAGATCTGATGGTTACAAGACTCTTTCCTGTACAAACTCTCTTTGCCTGTGCCATCCATGTAAGATGTGACTTTCTCTCCTTGCCTTCTGCCATGATTGTAAGGCCTCCCCAGTCATGTGGAACTGTAACTCCATTAAACTCCCTTTTCTTCTCAGTCTTGGGTAGGTCTTCATCAGCAGCATGAAAACAGACTAACACAGTATCTCATTGTAGTTTTTATTTACATTTCTCTAATATCAGTGATTTTGAGCTTCTTTTCCACGTTTGTTAGCTACATGTATGTCTTCTTTTGAAAAGTGACTTTTCATGTTCTTTGCCCACTTTTTAGTGTTTTTTTATGTAAATTTTTAAGTTATTTGTAGTGCTCGATATTAGACCTTTGTCAGATAATAGACTGCAAAATTTTCTCCCAATCTGTAGGTTGTAAGTTACTATCACTCTGAAGATAGTTTCTTTTGGTGTGCAAAATCTCTTCAGTTTAATTAGATTCCATTTCTCAAAACTTGCTTTTGTTACAATTGCTTTTGGCATCTTCTTTGTAAAATATTTGCCTATGTCTATGTCCTGAATGGTATTGCCCAGGTATTCCTCTAGGAATTTTATAGTTTTGGGTTTTAAATTTAAGTATTTAGTCCATCTTGAGTTGACTTTTCTATATGATATAAGGAAGGGGCCCAGTTTCAATTTTCTGCATATGGCTCACCAGTCCTCCTGCCACTATTTATAAAAGAAATATTTCTCCATTGCTCATTTTTGTCAGGTTTGTCAAAGGTCAGGCAGTTGTAGGTGTGTGGTCTTATTTCTGAGTTCTCTATTTTGTTCCATTAGTCTTTGTGTCTGTTTTTGTACCAGTACCATGCTGTTTTTGTTACTGTAGCCTTGTAGTATAGTTTGAAATTAGATAGTGTGATGTCTCTGGCTTTGCTGTTTTTGCTTATTATTACCTGGGTTATTCAGGCCCTTTTTTAATTTCACATAAATATTAAAATAGTTTTCTAATTTTGTGAAGAATGTCAGTGGTAGTATAATGGGAATAGCATTGATTCTCTAAGTTGTGTTGGGCAATATGGCTATTTTCACGATCTTGATTATTTCTGTTCATGAGTATGGAATGCTTCTTTCATTTGTTTGTGTTCTCTCTGATTTCCTTGAGCAGTGGTTTGTTATTCTCCATGAGGACGCCCTTCACTTTTCTCATTAGCTGTATTCCTAGGTATTTTATTCTCTTTGTAGCAATTGTGATTTGCCCCTCAGCTTGCCTGTTATTGGTGTATAGAAATGCTAGTGATTTGGACTTGGGGAGGCAAGATGGCGTCATAGAGGTGACTCAGGATTGTAGCTCTCGGTGAAGGCGCAGAGGGTGAGTCCTAGCCGCATTCTCGGATGTTCCTTTTATGTCCACAGAGCGTTGAAAGTCCCAGGTGTGGGAGAGACACGGGATGCTAGCAGCCGGCTAACGCAACTGGCTCCCGCTGCCCCTTCGGCCGGCGCCGCAGTGGGACCCAGCGCGGAACTCACTGGTCTGGGTGCCCTGTTAAACCGGCAATCTGAGATTTGGAAGGGCAGATTGGCATGTCCATCTGATTGAACGGGATTTGGACAATGAGCTAGACCAGGAGTTTTCCTGGGAAGCGTGATCTGAGCCTGGGTAGTGGGCAGCGGCACGGGAGATCACACGGATCCCAGTGCCCTATCGGCAGGCTCCTGGGGTGCCAGTGAGAGAGTCGACCTTTCAGCTTGGGGAGAGGAAGAGAGAGAGAGAGAGGACGGACTCTGAGGCAGGGAGCTGGGTGATCGGGCTCGGCGGGTCCCACGCTCACGGGGACAAGCAGGGCGGCGACTGGAGGCGCTTGGGGCTGAGAGTTTTGTTGCCAGCATTTAGGACCGTGCAGCCCGGTCAGGGAGGGGCGTCCACCATTCCTGACGAAGTGCACCCCCACTTAAGTACCGCCCAGGACTGACGCAGCCTGCCGTTGCCGAGGCAACCTGCCATAAGAGAGAGAGTCCGCCAGGCAGCAACAGGGCAGACCCGCGTTAGCAGGTCAGAGCCCCGGCAGGCAAATACTGAATAGACTGCCACCTAGTGGGGCAGGACAGTGAAACAGATACTCATAAAGAAAGCCCCAACTCCCTGAGACAGAGCATCTAAGGGTGAAAAAAAAAAGAGTGGTGTTTTATGAGTTCTATTGCAGTAGACATAACCTCCCAACAACCCTGAATGAACAACGGAGTTCACAGCTCAGCACTGGAGCCCCTATAAAGCACAGACTGTCTCCTCAAGCAGCTTCCTGACCCCTGTATATCCAAGGAGTCACCCCAGAAAAGGATTAATCAGACTGACATTTGGCTGGCATCATTCTGGAACAAGGGCAGCAGAAAAAGAAACTGACATCATCCCTCACTGATCTGCAGCTGCTGCAGGTAAAACCCAGACAAGCAGGGCATGGAGTGGACCTCAGCACTCATACAGCAGAGAGGATAGATCATGAGAGGGAAAACTAAGTAACAGAAATACTTCATCATCAACAATCTCAGTGTCCACACAGAGACCCAATTGAAAAATCAGCCACTACTAAGACGACAGGCGAATAAATCCATAAAGATGGGAAGAAACCAGCGCAAAAAGGAGGAAAGCACCCGAAACCAAAACACCTCACCACCAAAAAAGGACCAAAACTCCTCACCAGCAAGGGAACAAAGCTGGACGGAGAATGAATGTGATGAAATGACGGAATCAGACTTCAGAAAGTGGATAATGAGAAACGTCAGTGAGCTAAAGGAACATGATCTAAACCAGTGCAAAGAAACTAAGAACCTTGAAAAAAGACTTGAAAAAAGATTCGAGGAATTGATAACGAGAATGGACACCTTAGAGAGAAATATGAATGAATTGAAGGAGCTGAAAAACACAACACAAGAATTTCGCGAAGCCTGCACAAGTTTCAACAGCCGAATTGACCAAGCAGAAGAAAGAATATCAGAAGTTGAAGATCAACTCAATGAAATAAAACGAGAAACCAAGATTAAAGAAAAAAGCACAAAAGGGAATGAACAAAATCTCCAAGAAATGTGGGACTATGTGAAGAGACCCAACCTACGTTTGATAGGTGTACCAGAATGTGACGAAGAGAATGAATCCAAGCTGGAAAACACTCTTCAGGATATTATCCAGGAAAATTTTCCCAACGTAGCAAGACAGGTCAATACTCAACTCCAGGAAATACAGAGAACACCACAAAGATACTCTGCAAGAAGAGCAACCCCAAGGCACATAATCGTCAGATTCACCAGGGTTGAAACGAAGGAGAAAATACTAAGGGCAGCCAGAGAGAAAGGTCAGGTCACCCACAAAGGGAAGCCCATCAGACTCACAGCAGATCTCTCGGCAGAGACTCTACAAGCCAGAAGAGAGTGGGGGCCAATATTCAACATCCTTAAAGAAAAGAGCTTTCAACCCAGAATTTCATATCCAGCCAAACTGAGCTTCATAAGTGAAGGAAAAATAAAATCCTTCATGAACAAGCAAGTACTCAGAGATTTTGTCACCACTAGGCCTGCTTTACAAGAGCTCCTGAAAGAGGCACTACACATAGAAAGAAACAACCAGTTCCAGCCATCCTAAAAGCATACCAAATGCTAAAGACCATTAACAAAATGAAGAATGTACATGAACCAACCGGAAAAACAGCCAGCTAGCATCAAAATGGCAGTATCAAATTCACACATAACAATATTAACCCTGATTGTAAATGGGCTAAATGCACCAATCAAAGGACACAGACTGGCAAATTGGATAAAAAACCAAAACACATCGCTGTGCTGTATCCAGGAAACCCACCTCACATGCAAAGATACACAAAGGCTCAAAATAAAGGGATGGAGGAAGATTTACCAAGCAAATGGAGAGCAAAAAAAAAGCAGGAGTTGAAATTCTCATCTCTGATAAAATAGACTTTAAAGTAACAAAGATCAAAAGGGACAAAGAAGGTCATTACATAATGGTAAAAGAATCGATAAAACAAGAAGAGATAACGATTCTAAATATATATGGACCCAATGTAGGAGGACCCAGATATATAAGGCAAGTTCTTAATGACTTACAAAGGGACTTAGACTCCCACACAATAATAGTGGGAGACTTTAAAACTCCACTGTCAATAGCAGACAGATCAACGAGACAGAAAATAAACAAGGACATCCAGGAATTGAACTCAGACCTGGAACAAGCAAACCTGATAGACATTTACAGAACTCTCCACCCCAAATCCAACAATATACATTCTTCTCAGCACCACATCACACCTACTCCAAAATTGACCACATAATTGGAAGTAAAGCACTCCTCAGCAAATGCAAAACAACTGAAATCATAACAAACAGTCTCTCAGACCATAGTGCAATCAAGTTGGAACTCAGAATTCAGAAAATAACTCAGAACCGCACAGCTTCATGGAAACTGAACAACTGGCTCTTGAATGTTGATTGGATAAACAATGAAATGAAGGCAGAAATAAAGAAGTTCTAGGCCTGCTTTACAAGAGCTCCTGAAAGAGGCACTACACGTAGAAAGAAACAACCAGTTCCAGCCATCCTAAAAGCATACCAAATGCTAAAGACCATCAACAAAATGAAGAATGTACATGAACCAACGGGCAAAACAGCCAGCTAGCATCAAAATGGCAGTACCAAATTCACACATAACAATATTAACCCTGAATGTAAATGGGCTAAATGCACCAATCAAAAGACACAGACTGGCAAATTGGATAAAAAACCAAAACCCATCGGTGTGCTGTATCCAGGAAACCCACCTCACATGAAAAGATACACAAAGGCTCAAAATAAAGGGATGGAGGAAGATTTACCAAGCAAATGGAGAGCAAAAAAAAGCAGGAGTTGCAATTCTCATCTCTGATAAAATAGACTTTAAAGTAACAAAGATCAAAAGGGACAAAGAAGGTCATTACATAATGGTAAAAGGATCGATACAACAAGAAGAGATAACGATTCTAAATATATATGGACCCAATGTAGGAGCACCCAGATATATAAGGCAAGTTCTTAATGACTTACAAAGGGACTTAGACTCCCACACAATAATAGTGGGAGACTTTAACACTCCACTGTCAATAGCAGACAGATCAACCAGACAGAAAATTAACAAGGATATCCAGGACTTGAACTCAGACCTGGAACAAGCAAACCTGATAGACATTTACAGAACTCTCCACCCCAAATCCACAGAATATACATTCTTCTCAGCACCACATCACACCTACTCCAAAATTGACCACATAATTGGAAGTAAAGCACTCCTCAGCAAATGCAAAACAACGGAAATCATAACAAACAGTCTCTCAGACCATAGTGCAATCAAGTTGGAACTCAGAATTCAGAAAATAACTCAGAACCGCACAGCTTCATGGAAACTGAACAATTGGCTTTTGAATGTTGATTGGATAAACAATGAAATGAAGGCAGAAATAAAGAAGTTCTTTGAAACCAATGAGAATGAAGACACAACGTACCAGAATCTCTGGGACACATTTAAAGCAGTCTGTAGAGGAAAATATATAGCAATAAGTGCCCACATGAGAAGAGTGGAGAGATCCAAAATTGACACCCTATCGTCAAAATTGAAAGAGCTAGAGGAGCAAGATCAAAAAAGCTCAAAACCTAGCCGAAGACAAGAAATAACTAAGATCAGAGCAGAACTGAAGGAGATAGAGACAAGAAAAACCTTCAAAAAATCAATAAATCTAAGAGCTGGTTTTTCGAAAAGATCAACAAAATAGACAGACCACTAGCCAGACTGATAAAAAAGAAGAGAGAGAACAACCAAATAGATGCAATAAAAAACGATAAAGGGGAAATCACCAGAGATTCCACAGAAATTCAAACCATCATCAGAGAATACTACAAACAACTCTATGCACATAAACCAGTAAATCAGGAAGAAATGGAAAAATTCCTGGATGCCTGTGTCCTCCCAAGCCGAAACCAGGAGGAAGCCGAAACTATGAATAGACCAATAACAAGGTCTGAAGTTGAGGCAGCAATTAAGAGCCTACCACACAAAAAAAGCCCAGGTCCAGATGGGTTCACAGCCGAATTCTACCAGACACACAAAGAGGATCTGGTACCATTCCTTCTGAAACTATTCCAAATAATCCAAAAAGAGGGAACCCTTCCCAAATCATTTTATGAGACCAACATCATTCTGATACCAAAACCTGGCAGAGACTCAACAAGAAAAGAAAACTTCAGGCCAATATCCATGATGAACATAGATGCAAAAATCTTCAATAAAATACTGGCAAACCGATTGCAACAGCACATTAAAAAACTTATCCATCATGATCCATTAGGATTCATCCCGGGGATGCAAGGCTGGTTCAACATACGCAAGTCTATAAATGTAATTCACCACATAAACAGAAGCAAAAACAAAAACCACATGATTATCTCAATTGATGCAGAGAAGGCATTTGACAAAATTCAACAGCCCTTTATGCTAAAAACCCTCAATAAACTTGGTATTGATGGAACATATCTCAAAGTAATAAAAGCTATTTATGACAAACCAACAGCCAATATCATACTTAATGGGCAAAAACTGGAAGCATTCCCTTTGAAATCTGGCACTAGACAAGGATGCCCTCTCTCACCACTTCTATTCAACATAGTACTGGAAGTTCTAGCCAGAGCAATCAGGCAAGAAAAAGAAATAAAGGGTATTCAAATAGGAAAGGTGGAAGCCAAATTGTCTCTATTTGCAGACGACATGATAGTATACCTAGAAGACCCCATCACCTCAGCCCAAAAGCTCCTGCAACTGATAAGCAACTTGAACACAGTCTCAGGATATAAAATCAATGTGCAAAAATCACAAGCATTCCTATACACCAATAACAGACTTAAAGAGAACCAAATCAAGAACGAACTGCCATTCACAATTGCTACAAAGAAAATAAAATACCTAGGAATACAACTCACTAGGAATGTAAGGGACCTCTTTAAGGAAAACTACAAACAACTGCTCAATGAAATAAGAGAGGACACAAACAGATGGAGAAACATTCCATGTTCGTGGTTAGGAAGAATCAATATCGTGAAAATGGCTATACTGCTCAAAGTAATTTACACAATCAATGCTATCCCCATCAAACTACCATTGAATTTCTTCACAGAACTGGAAAAAACCACCATGAATTTCATATGGAACCAAAAAAGAGCCCGCATAGCCAAGTCAATTCTAAGCAAAAAGAACACAGCGGGAGGCATCACGCTACCAGACTTCAAACTATACTACAAGGCTACAGTAATCAAAACAGCATGGTACTGGTACCAAAACAGAGATATAGACCAATGGAACAGAACAGAGGCATCGGAGGCAACACAACACATCTACAACCATATTATCTTTGATAAACCAGACAAAAACAGGCAATGGGGAAAGGATTCCCTATTTAATAAATGGTGTTGGGAAAACTGGCTAGCCATGTGCAGAAAGCAGAAATTGGACCCCTTCCTGACACCTTACACTAAAATTAACTCCAGATGGATTAGAGACTTAAACGTAAGACCCAACACCATAAAAACCCTAGAAGAAAATCTAGGCAAAACCATTCAGGACATAGGAGTAGGCAAGGACTTCATGAACAAAACTCCCAAAGCATTGGCAACAAAAGCCAAAATAGACCAATGGGACCTAATCAAACTCCACAGCTTCTGCACAGCAAAACAAACAGTCACTAGAGTGAATCGGCAACCATCAGAATGGGAAAAAATCTTTGCAGTTTACGCATCTGACAAAGGGCTGATATCCAGAATTTACAAAGAACTCAAACAGATTTATAGGAAAAAAACAAACAAGCCCATTCAAAAATGGGCAAAGGATATGAACAGAAACTTTACGAAAGCAGACATACATGAGGCCAGCAAACATATGAAAAAGTGCTCATCGTCATTGGTCATTAGAGAGATGCAAATCAAAACCACATTGAGATACCATCTCACACCAGTTAGAATGGCGATCATTAAAAAATCTGGAGACAGCAGATGCTGGAGAGGATGTGGAGAAATAGGAACACTCTTACACTGTTGGTGGGAGTGTAAATTAGTTCAACCATTGTGGAAGACAGTGTGGCGATTCCTCAGGGACCTAGAAATAGAAATTCCATTTGACCCAGCAATCCCATTACTGGGTATCTATCCAAAGGATTATAAATCGTTCTACTATAAGGACACATGCACACGAATGTTCATTGCAGCACTGTTTACAATAGCAAAGACCTGGAACCAACCCAAATGCCCAACGATGATAGACTGGACTGGGAAAATGTGGCACATATACACCATGGAATATTATGCAGCAATCAAAAATGATGAGTTTGTGTCCTTTGTAGGGACATGGATGAATCTGGAGAACATCATTCTCAGCAAACTGACACAAGAACAGAAAAAGAAATACCGCGTATACTCGCTCATAGGTGGGTGAGAAAAATGAGAACATGTGGACACAGAGAGGCGGTCTACTATACACTGGGGACTGTTGGGGGGAATGGGGGAGGGACAGCAGGGGGGGGGCTGGGGGGGATAGCCTGGGGATGAATACCAAGTGTGGGTGAAGGGGAGGAAAGCAGCAAAGCACACTGCCATGTGTGTACCTATGCAACTATCTTGCTCGTTCTGCACATGTACCCCCAAACCTATAATGCAATAAAAAAAAAAAATAATAAAAATAAATAAATAAAAAAAAAAAAAAAAGAAATAAAGGAGTTCTTTGAAACCAACGAGAACGAAGACTCAACGTACCAGAATCTCTGGGACACATTTAAAGCAGTCTGTAGAGGAAAATATATAGCAATAAGTGCCCACATGAGAAGAGTGGAGAGATCCAAAATTGACACCCTATCGTCAAAATTGAAAGAGCTAGAGGAGCAAGGTCAAAAAAGCTCAAAACCTAGCCGAAGACAAGAAATAACTAAGATCAGAGCAGAACTGAAGGAGATAGAGACAAGAAAAACCTTCAAAAAATCAATAAATCTAAGAGCTGGTTTTTCGAAAAGATCAACAAAATAGACAGACCAATAGCCAGACTGATAAAAAAGAAGAGAGAGAACAACCAAATAGATGCAATAAAAAACGATAAAGGGGAAATCACCACAGATTCCACAGAAATTCAAACCATCATCAGAGAATACTACAAACAACTCTATGCACATAAACCAGTAAATCAGGAAGAAATGGAAAAATTCCTGGATGCCTGTGTCCTCCCAAGCCGAAACCAGGAGGAAGCCGAAACTATGAATAGACCAATAACAAGGTCTGAAGTTGAGGCAGCAATTAAGAGCCTACCACACAAAAAAAGCCCAGGTCCAGATGGGTTCACAGCCGAATTCTACCAGACACACAAAGAGGATCTGGTACCATTCCTTCTGAAACTATTCCAAATAATCCAAAAAGAGGGAACCCTTCCCAAATCATTTTATGAGACCAACATCATTCTGATACCAAAACCTGGCAGAGACTCAACAAGAAAAGAAAACTTCAGGCCAATATCCATGATGAACATAGATGCAAAAATCTTCAATAAAATACTGGCAAACCGATTGCAACAGCACATTAAAAAACTTATCCATCATGATCCATTAGGATTCATCCCGGGGATGCAAGGCTGGTTCAACATACGCAAGTCTATAAATGTAATTCACCACATAAACAGAAGCAAAAACAAAAACCACATGATTATCTCAATTGATGCAGAGAAGGCATTTGACAAAATTCAACAGCCCTTTATGCTAAAAACCCTCAATAAACTTGGTATTGATGGAACATATCTCAAAGTAATAGAAGCTATTTATGACAAACCAACAGCCAATATCATACTTAATGGGCAAAAACTGGAAGCATTCCCTTTGAAATCTGGCACTAGACAAGGATGCCCTCTCTCACCACTTCTATTCAACATAGTACTGGAAGTTCTAGCCAGAGCAATCAGGCAAGAAAAAGAAATAAAGGGTATTCAAATAGGAAAGGTGGAAGCCAAATTGTCTCTATTTGCAGACGACATGATAGTATACCTAGAAGACCCCATCACCTCAGCCCAAAAGCTCCTGCAACTGATAAGCAACTTCAGCAAAGTCTCAGGATATAAAATGAATGTGCAAAAATCACAAGCATTCCTATACACCAATAACAGACTTAAAGAGAACCAAATCAAGAACGAACTGCCATTCACAATTGCTACAAAGAAAATAAAATACCTAGGAATACAACTCACTAGGAATGTAAGGGACCTCTTTAAGGAAAACTACAAACAACTGCTCAATGAAATAAGAGAGGACACAAACAGATGGAGAAACATTCCATGTTCGTGGTTAGGAAGAATCAATATCGTGAAAATGGCTATACTGCCCAAAGTAATTTACACAATCAATGCTATCCCCATCAAACTACCATTGAATTTCTTCACAGAACTGGAAAAAACCACCATGAATTTCATATGGAACCAAAAAAGAGCCCGCATAGCCAAGTCAATTCTAAGCAAACAGAACACAGCGGGAGGCATCACGCTACCAGACTTCAAACTATACTACAAGGCTACAGTAATCAAAACAGCATGGTACTGGTACCAAAACAGAGATATAGACCAATGGAACAGAACAGAGGCATCGGAGGCAACACAACACATCTACAACCATATTATCTTTGATAAACCAGACAAAAACAGGCAATGGGGAAAGGATTCCCTATTTAATAAATGGTGTTGGGAAAACTGGCTAGCCATGTGCAGAAAGCAGAAATTGGACCCCTTCCTGACACCTTACACTAAAATTAACTCCAGATGGATTAAAGACTTAAACGTAAGACCCGACACCATAAAAACCCTAGAAGAAAATATAGGCAAAACCATTCAGGACATAGGAGTAGGCAAGGACTTCATGAACAAAACTCCCAAAGCATTGGCAACAAAAGCCAAAATAGACAAATGGGACCTAATCAAACTCCACAGCTTCTGCACAGCAAAACAAACAGTCACTAGAGTGAATCGGCAACCATCAGAATGGGAAAAAATCTTTGCAGTTTACGCATCCGACAAAGGGCTGATATCCAGAATTTACAAAAACTCAAACAGATTTACAGGAAAAAAACAAACAAGCCCATTCAAAAATGGGCAAAGGATATGAACAGAAACTTTACGAAAGCAGACATACATGAGGCCAGCAAACATATGAAAACGTGCTCATCGTCATTTGTCATTAGAGAGATGCAAATCAAAACCACATTGAGATACCATCTCACACCAGTTAGAATGGCGATCATTAAAAAATCTGGAGACAGCAGATGCTGGAGAGGATATGGAGAAATAGGAACACTCTTACACTCTTGGTGGGAGTGTAAATTAGTTCAACCATTGTGGAAGACAGTGTGGCGATTCCTCAGGGACCTAGAAATAGAAATTCCATTTGACCCAGCAATCCCATTACTGGGTATCTATCCAAAGGACTATAAATCGTTCTACTATAAGGACACATGCACACGAATGTTCATTGCAGCACTGTTTACAATAGCAAAGACCTGGAACCAACCCAAATGCCCAACGATGATAGACTGGACTGGGAAAATGTGGCACATATACACCATGGAATATTATGCAGCAATCAAAAATGATGAGTTTGTGTCCTTTGTAGGGACATGGATGAATCTGGAGAACATCATTCTCAGCAAACTGACACAAGAACAGAAAAAGAAATACCGCATATACTCACTCATAGGTGGGTGAGAAAAATGAGAACACGTGGACACAGAGAGGTGGTCTACTATACACTGGGGACTGTTGGGGGGAATGGGGGAGGGACAGCATTGGGGGACTGGGGGGTATAGCCTGGGGATGAATACCAAGTATGTGTGATTGGGAGGAAAGCAGCAAAGCACACTGCCATGTGTGTACCTATGCAACTATCTTGCTCGTTCTGCACATGTACCCCCAAACCTATAATGCAATAAAAATTAAAAAAAAAAGAAATGCTAGTGATTTTTGCACATTTATTTTGTAACTTGAGACTTAAAACAAAGACAGTTTGATTTCCTATCTTTCTTTCTTTCTTTTTTTTTTTTTTTAAACAGAGTCTCACTCTATCGCCAGGCTGGAATGCAGTAGCACAATCCTGGCTCACTGCAACTTCTGTTTTTTGGTTTTGAGCCATTATCCTGCCTCAACTTCCCAAATAGCTGAAACTACAGGTGCGTGCCACCACACCCAAATAACTTTTTGTAATTTAGTAGAGTCGGGGTTTCACCATTTTGGCCAGGATGGTCTCAATCTCTTGACCTCATCATCCACCTACCTTGGCCTCCCAAAGTGCTGGGATTACAGGTATGAGCCACAGCATCTGGCCTCCTCTCTTACTTTTTGGATACATATTATTATTTCTTTTTGGTCATAACACACTATTTTAAAACTAAGATAGTGCTTGAAACATTTTCCAGATCTTGCACATAATAAACTGAAATTACCCAAATCATAAACTGGCTTATCTGATCTTGTGGCTCCCACCGAGGACCTGACTCAGCATAAGAGGACAACTTCAACTCCCTAGGATTTCATCTCTGACACAATTAGCACTCCTGTCTCACTGGCCCTTAGCCACTAAATTATCCTATAAACTCTGATCCCTGAATACTAGGAGAGGCAGGTACAGGAGCACCAGGGTTTTCAAGTGGGCACTAGAAAGTGGGGAGGACATGCAAAGACAGGTGTAGAAGCGCAGTAGAAATGTAACCAGCCATCGTGTTCACCTTGCTTACTGGCTAGACAGAGCTGATTTATTAAGACAGTGGAATTGCAATAAAAAAAGTGTAATTCATGCAGAGCCAGCAATGTGGAAGATCAGAGTTTTATGATTTCTTAAATCAGTCTCTGAGAATTCAGGGATTGCAGTTTTTAAAAATAATTTAATATAGTTTCAAAGTTAAACTACAAACTATGTTCCTCCCAAGTTAGTTCAGCCTAAACCTGGGAATGAACAAGGAAAGTTTGGAAGTTAGAAGCAAGATGAAGTTGGTTAGGTCAGATTACTTTCACTGTAATAATTTTTTGAAATTTTCTTATTTTATATTGCGTTTTAGGTTTTGGGGTGCATGTGCAGAACATGCAAGATAGTTGCATAGGTACACACATGGCAGTGTGTTTTGCTGCCTTCTGCCCCTTCACCCACATTTGGCATTTCTTCCCATGCTGTTCCTCCCCAGGTCCCCCCCTCCGCTGTCCCTCCCCTATTCCCCCCAATAGACCCAGTGTGTAGTACTCCCTTCCCTGTGTCCATGTGTTCCCTGGGTCCATGTGTTCTCATTGTTCATAACCCACCTATGAGTGAGAATATGCGGTGTTTCATTTTCTGTCTTTGTGTCAGTTTGCTGAGAATGATGTTCTCTAGATTCATCCATGTCCCTACAAAGGACACAAACTCATCATTTTTGATTGCTGCATAATATTCCATGGTGTATATGTGCCACACATTTTCAAACCAGTCTATTATCGATGGGCATTTTGGTTGGTTCCAGGTCTTTGCTATTGTAAACAGTGTACAATGAACATTCGTGTGCATGTGTCCTTATAATAGCACGACTTATAGTCCTTACAATATATACCTAGTAAAGGGATTACTGGGTCAAATGGAATTTCTATTTCTAGGTCCTTGAGGAATTTCCTCACTGTCTTCCACAATGGTTGAACTAATTTACACTCCCACCAGCAGTGTAAAAGTGTTCTTTTTTTTTTCTTTTTCTTTTATTTTATTTTTTTAATTTTTATTGCATTATAGGTTTGAGGGTACATGTGCAGAACAAGCAAGATAGTTGCATAGGTACACACATGGCAGTGTGCTTTGCTGCTTTCCTCCCCTTCACCCACACTTGGTATTCATCCCCAGGATATCCCCTCCTGCCCCCCCTGCTATCCCTCCCCCATTCCCCCCAACAGTCCCCAGTGTATAGTAGACCGCCTCTGTGTGTCCACGTGTTCTCATTTTTCTCACCCACCTATGAGTGAGTATATGCGGTATTTCTTTTTCTGTTCTTGTGTCAGTTTGCTGAGAATGATGTTCTCCAGATTCATCCATGTCCCTACAAAGGACACAAACTCATCATTTTTGATTGCTGCATAATATTCCATGGTGTATATGTGCCACATTTTCCCAGTCCAGTCTATCATCGTTGGGCATTTGGGTTGGTTCCACGTCTTTGCTATTGTAAACAGTGCTGCAATGAACATTCGTGTGCATGTGTCCTTATAGTAGAACGATTTATAGTCCTTTGGATAGATACCCAGTAATGGGATTGCTGGGTCAAATGGAATTTCTATTTCTAGGTCTCTGAGGAATTTCCTCACTGTCTTCCACAATGGTTGAACTAATTTACACTCCCACCAACAGTGTAAGAGTGTTCCTATTTCTCCACATCCTCTCCAGCATCTGCTGTCTCCAGATTTTTTAATGATCGCCATTCTAACTGGTGTGAGATGGTATCTCAATGTGGTTTTGATTTGCATCTCTCTAATGACCAATGACGATGAGCACTTTCTCATATGTTTGCTGGCCTCATGTATGTCTGCTTTCGTAAAGTTTCTGTTCATATCCTTTGCCCATTTTTGAATGGGCTTGTTTGTTTTTTTCCTGTAAATCTGTTTGAGTTCTTTGTAAATTCTGGATATCAGCCCTTTGTCAGATGCGTAAACTGCAAAGATTTTTTCCCATTCTGATGGTTGCCGATTCACTCTAGTGACTGTTTGTTTTGCCATGCAGAAGCTGTGGAGTTTGATTAGGTCCCATTTGTCTATTTTGGCTTTTGTTTGTCAATGCTTTTGGTGTTTTGTTCATGAAGTCCTTGCCTACTCCTATGTCCTGAATGGTTTTGCCTAGATTTTCTTCTAGGGTTTTTATGGTGTCAGGTCTTACGTTTAAGTCTTTAATCCATCTGGAGTTAATTTTAGTGTAAGGTGTCAGGAAGGGGTCCAGTTTCTGCTTTCTGCACATGGCTAGCCAGTTTTCCCAACACCATTTATTAAATAGGGAATCCTTTCCCCATTGCCTGTTTTTGTCTGGTTTATCAAAGATAATATGGTTGTAGATGTGTTGTGTTGCCTCCGATGCCTCTGTTCTGTTCCATTGGTCTATATCTCTGCTTTGGTACCAGTACCATGCTGTTTTGATTACTGTAGCCTTGTAGTATAATTTGAAGTCTGGTAGCGTGATGCCTCCCGCTGTGTTCTTTATGCTTAGAATTGACTTGGCTATGCGGGCTCTTTTTTGGTTCCATATGAAATTCATGGTGGTTTTTTCCAGTTGTGTGAAGAAATTCAATGGTAGTTTGATGGGGATAGCATTGATTGTGTAAATTACTTTGGGCAGTATAGCCATTTTCATGATATTGATTCTTCCTAACCACGAACATGGAATGTTTCTCCATCTGTTTGTGTGCTCTCTTATTTCATTGAGCAGTTGTTTGTAGTTTTCCTTAAAGAGGTCCCTTACATTCCTAGTGAGTTGTATTCCTAGGTATTTTATTTTCTTTGTAGCAATTGTGAATGGCAGTTCGTTCTTGATTTGGTTCTCTTTAAGTCTGTTATTGGTGTATAGAAATGCTTGTGATTTTTGCACATTGATTTTATATCCTGAGACTTGCTGAAGTTGCTTATCAGTTGCAGGAGCTTTTGGGCTGAGGTGATGGGGTCTTCTAGGTATACTATCATGTCGTCTGCAAATAGAGACAATTTGGCTTCCACCTTTCCTATTTGAATACCCTTTATTTCTTTTTCCTGCCTGATTGCTCTGGCTAGAACTTCCAGTACTGTGTTGAATAGAAGTGGTGAGAGAGGGCATCCTTGTCTAGTGCCGGATTTCAAAGGGAATGCTTCCAGTTTTTGCCCATTAATTATGATATTGGCTGTTGGTTTGTCATAAATAGCTTTTATTACTTTGAGATATGTTCCATCAATACCAAGTTTATTGAGGGTTTTTAGCATAAAGGGCTGTTGAATTTTGTCAAATGCCTTCTCTGCGTCAATTGAGATAATCATGTGGTTTTGGGTTTTGTATCTGTTTATGTGGTGAATTACATTTTTAGACTTGCGTATGTTGAACCAACCTTGCATCCCTGGGATGAATCCTACTTGATCATGATGGATAAGTTTTTTAATATGCTGTTGCAATCGGTTTGCCAGTATTTTATTGAAGATTTTTGCATCTATGTTCATCATGGATATTGGCCTGAAGTTTTCTTTTCTTGTTGAGTCTCTGCCAGGTTTTGGTATCAGGATGATGTTGGTCTCATAAAATGATTTGGGAAGGGTTCCCTCTTTTTGAATTATTTTGAATAGTTTCAGAAGGAATGGTACCAGATCCTCTTTGTGTGTCTGGTAGAATTCGGCTGTGAACCCATCTGGACCTGGGCTTTTTTTGTGTGGTAGGCTCTTAATTGCTGCCTCAACTTCAGACCTTGTTATTGGTCTATTCATAGTTTCGGCTTCCTCCTGGTTTCAGCTTGGGAGGACACAGGCATCCAGGAATTTATCCATTTCTTCCTGATTTACTGGTTTATGTGCATAGAGTTGTTTGTAGTATTCTCTGATGATGGTTTGAATTTCTGTGGAAACTGTGGTGATTTCCCCTTTATTGTTTTTTATTGCCTCTATTTGGTTGTTCTCTCTCTTCTTTTTTATCAGTCTGGCTAGTGGTCTGTCTATTTTGTTGATCTTTAAGAAAATCCAGCTCTTAGATTTATTGATTTTTTGAAGGGTTTTTCTTGTCTCTATCTCCTTCAGTTCTGCTCTGATCTTAGTTATTTCTTGTCTTCGGCTAGGTTTTGAGCTTTTTTGATCTTGCTCCTCTAGCTCTTTCAATTTTGACGATAGGGTGTCAATTTTGGATCTCTCCACTCTTCTCATGTGGGCACTTATTGCTATATATTTTCCTCTACAGACTGCTTTAAATGTGTCCCAGAGATTCTGGTATGTTGTGTCTTCATTCTCGTTGGTTTCAAAGAATTTCTTTATTTCTGCCTTCATTTCATTGTTTATCCAATCAACATTCAAGATCCAGTTGTTCAGTTTCCATGAAGCTGTGCGGTTCTGAGTTATTTTCTGAATTCTGAGTTCCAACTTGATTGCACTATGGTCTGAGAGACTGTTTGTTATGATTTCAGTTGTTTTGCATTTGCTGAGGAGTGCTTTACTTCCAATTATGTGGTCAATTTTGCAGTAGGTGTGATGTGGTTCTGAGAAGAATGTATATTCTGTGGATTTGGGGTGGAGAGTTCTGTAAATGTCTATCAGGTTTGCTTGTTCCAGGTCTGAGTTCAAGTCCTGGATATCCTTGTTAATTTTCTGTCTGGTTGATCTGTCTGCTATTGACAGTGGAGTGTTAAAATCTCCCACTATTATTGTGTGGGAGTCTAAGTCCCTTTGTAAGTCATTGAGAACTTGCCTTATATATCTGGGTGCTCCTACATTGGGTCCATATATATTTAGTATCGTTATCTCTTCTTGTTGTATCGATCCTTTTACCATTGTGTAATGACCTTCTTTGTCCCTTTTGATCTTTGTTACTTTAAAGTCTATTTTAACAGAGATGAGAATTGCAACTCCTGCTTTTTTTTGCTCTCCATTTGCTTGGTAAATCTTCCTCCATCCGTTTATTTTGAGCCTTTTTGTATCTTTGCATGTGAGGTGGGTTTCCTGGATACAGCACACCAATGGGTTTTGTTTTTTTATCCAATTTGCCAGTCTGTGTCTTTTGATTGGTGCATTTAGCCCATTTACATTCAGGGTTAATATTGTTATGTGTGAATTTGATACTGCCATTTTGATGCTAGCTGGCTGTTTTTCCCGTTGGTTCATGTACATTCTTCATTTTGTTGATGGTCTTTAGCATTTGGTATGCTTTTAGGATGGCTGGAACTGGTTGTTTCTTTCTATGTGTAGTTCCCCTTTCAGGAGCTCTTGTAAAGCCGGCCTAGTGGTGACAAAATCTCTGAGTACTTGCTTGTTCGTGAAGGATTTTATTTTTCCTTCACTTATGAACCTCAGTTTTGCTGGATATGAAATTCTGGGTTGAAAGCTCTTTTCTTTAAGGATGTTGAATATTGGCCCCCACTCTCTTCTGGCTTGTAGAGTCTCTGCCGAGAGATCTGCTGTGAGTCTGATGGGCTTCCCTTTGTGGGTGACCTGACCTTTCTCTCTGGCTGCCCTTAGTATTTTCTCCTTCGTTTCAGTCCTGGTGAATCTGACGAGTATGTGCCTTGGGGTTGCTCTTCTTGCAGAGTATCTTTGTGGTTTTCTCTGTATTTCCTGGAGTTGAGTATTGACCTGTCTTGCTAGGTTGGGGAAATTTTCCTGGATCATATCCTGAGGAGTGTTTTCCAGCTTGGATTCATTCTCTTCATCACATTCTGGTACACCTATCAAACGTAGGTTGGGTCTCTTCACATAGTCCCACATTTCTTGGAGATTTTGTTCATTCCTTTTTGTGCTTTTTTCTTTAATCTTGGTTTCTCGTTTTATTTCATTGAGTTGATCTTCAACTTCTGATATTCTTTCTTCTGCTTGGTCAATTCGGCTGTTGAAACTTGTGCATGCTTCGCGAAGTTCTTTTGTTGTGTTTTTCAGCTCCTTCAATTCATTCATATTCCTCTCTAAGTTGTCCATTCTCGTTATCAATTCCTCGAATCTTTTTTCAAATCTTTTTTCAAGGTTCTTAGTTTCTTTGCACTGGTTTAGAACATGTTCCTTTAGCTCACTGAAGTTTCTCATTATCCACTTTCTGAAGTCTGATTCCGTCATTTCATCACATTCATTCTCCGTCCAGCTTTGTTCCCTTGCTGGTGAGGAGTTTTGGTCCTTTTTTGGAGGTGAGGTGTTTTGGTTTCGGGTGCTTTCCTCCTTTTTGCGCTGGTTTCTTCCCATCTTTATGGATTTATCCGCCTGTCATCTTATTAGTGGCTGATTTTTCAATTGGGTCTCTGTGTGGACGCTGAGATTGTTGATGATGAAGTATTTCTGTTACTTAGTTTTCCCTCTAATGATCTATCCTCTCTGCTGTGTGAGTGCTGAGGTCCACTCCAGGCCCTGCTTGTCTGGGGTATACCTGCAGCAGCTGCAGAACAGTGAGGGATGATATCAGTTTCTTTTTCTGCTGCCCTTGTTCCAGAATAATGCCAGCCAAATGTCAGTCTGATTAGTCCTTTTCTGGGGTGACTCCTTGGATATACAGTTGTCAGGTAGCTGCTTGAGGAGACAGTCTGTGCTTTATAGGAACTCCAGTGCTGAGCTGTGAGCTCCGTTGTTCATTCAGCGTTGTTGGGAGGTTATGTCTGCTGCAATAGAACTCATAAGACACCACTCTTTTTTTTTCCACCCTTTAATGCTCTGTCTCAGGAAGTTGGGGCTTTCTTTATGAGTATCTGTTGCACTGTCCTGCCCCACTAGGTGGCAGTCTATTCAATATTTGCCTTCCGGGGCTCTGACCTGCTAACGCGGGTCCGCCCTGTTGCTGCCTGGTGGACTCTCTCTCTTATGGCAGGTTGCCTCGGCAACGGCAGGCTGCGTCAGTCCTGGGCGGTACTTAAGTTTGGGTGCACTTCGTCAGCAATGGTGGACGCCCCTCCCTGACCGGGCTGCCCCGTCCTAAATGCCGGCAACAAAACTCTCAGCCCCAAGCGCCTCCAGTCGCCGCCCTGCTTGTCCCTGTGAGCGTGGGACCCGCCGAGCCCAATCACCCAGCTCCCTGCCTCAGAGTCCGTCATCTCTCTCTCTCTCTTCCTCTCCCCAAGCTGAATGGTCGACTCTCTCACTGGCGCCCCAGGAGCCTGCCGATAGGGCACTGGGATCCGTGCGATCTCCCATGCTGCTGCCCACTACCCCGGCTCAGATCACGCTTCCCAGCAAACTCCTGGTCTGGCTCATTGTCCATGTCCCGTTCAATCAGATGGACATGCCAATCTGCCCTTCCAAATCTCAGATTGCCGTTTTAACAGGGCACCCAGACCAGTGAGTTTTGCGCCAGGTCCCGCTGCAGCGCCGACCGAAGAGGTGGCAGGAGCCGGTTGCGTCAGCTGGCTGCTAGCGTCTTGTGTCTCTCCCACACCTGGGACTTTCAACGCTCTGTGGGCATAAAAGGAACATCCGAGAATTCGGCTGGGACTCACCCTCTGCGCCTTCACCGAGAGCTACAATCCTGAGTCACCTCTATGACGCCATCTTGACTCCTCCCCCCAAAAGTGTTCTTAATTCTCCACATCATCTCCAGCATCTGTTGTCTCCAGATTTTTTAATGATCCCCATTCTAACTGGTGTAAGATGGTATCTCAATGTGGTTTAGATTTACATCTCTCTAATGACCAGTGATGATGAGCATTTTTTATATCTTTGTTGGCCTCATGCATGTCTTAATTTGTAAAGTGTCTGTTAATATTTTTTGCCCATTTTTGGATGGGCTTTTTTGTTTTTTTCTTGTAAATTTGTTTGAGTTCTTTGTAAATTCTGGATATCAGCCCTTTGTCAGATGTGCGAACTGCAAAAATTTTTTTCCATTCTGTTGGTTGCTGATTCACTCTAGTGACTGTTTCTTTTGCCATGCCGAAGCTGTGGAGTTTCATTAGGTCTCATTTGCCTATTTTGGTTTCTGTTGCCAATGCTTTTGGTGTTTTGGTCATGAAGTCCTTGCCTACTCCTATGTCCTGAATGGTTTTGCCTAGATTTTCTTCTAGGGTTTTTATGGTGCCAGGTCTTATGTTTAAGTCTTTAATCCATCTGGAGTTAATTTTAGTGTAAGGTGTCAGGAAGGGGTCCAGTTTCTGCTTTCTGCATGTGGCTAGCCAGTTTTCCCAACACCATTTATTAAACAGGGAGTCCTTTTCCTATTGCTTGTTTTTGTCAGTTTCATCAAAGGTTGTATCATTGTAGATATGCTGTGTTGCCTCCGATGCCTCTGTTCTGTTCCATTGGTCTATGTCTCTGTTTTGGTACCAGTACCATGGTGTTTTAATTACTGTAGCCTTGCAGTGTAGTTTGAAGTTCGGTAGTGTGATGCCTCCCGCTGTCTTGTTTTTGCTTAGGATTGACTTGGCTATGCGGGTTCTCTTTTGGTTTCATATGACACTGTAATAATTTTTTTAGTGTTTATTTTGCAATGGATGTTTTAATCAAGCCCTGCCTTAGTTTTTCTCTACCAGACCCAGCCTTTTCACAATGTCTCATATATCAGATTTTTTTCATCTTTAGTCATTTCACCCAAACTCACTTGTGTTCTATTCCCTATGATCTTGGCCCTCTGGCAGGAATAAACCAATGAAGGGTTTCTGGTTGACTTATTTAACTCATAAATAAATTAAGCTAGAAAAAAGTTAAATGGCTTTTCTAAACAATGCAAAGCGGTGTCTAGAATAGTTATGTATCCCTTTGTGGAAAAGATACATAGCTTTCATCATGATTGCATGTTAGTGATCACAATTATTAGCTGTTTTTGTGCTCCTTTTCCATCACACCTCTTCAAAAGTCTTCTTTATAATCCCCTTCTTCACTTATTCTTCTCCCATTCTCTCTTGAACCCACTGGGATAAGTCTGTTTTTCTCTTTCTACCACTTCACCAAAAGTGCTTTTTTCCAAGGTCACTATGACCTCCACTTAACTGAAATCAAGTGGAAGAGTGGCTCCCATCCCCAGCCCTATCTCTGGTTGGTTTCTTTCCTCTGAGAGCAGCTAGCTTGGCTCCCACTTTTGGGATGGTATCGGGGTTGGGGTGGTCACAAAGTCTGGGCTTCAGGTGGAAAATGCCCAGTCAGCTGGCCTCAGGGAGGCACTGGACTGAGTCACTGAGAAGCTGCTACTTCATTATTTAAGCTCTGGCCTGAGAGCTGAATATCAGGAGCACAGAGATCACAAGGGAGGTATAGGAGTAGAAGCCATGGGAGAGTGTGCAGAGCCAGACAGGACAGGGAACTATTGAGTCACACCAGCACAGAATGTCTTCCTCACCTCCAACCCCACCTCCGTTCTTCAGAAAACACACATACACATGCACATGCATACAAAAGCCATAGCTAGTGCACCACATCCTCCATTTGAAATTAAAAAAAAAAACACGTTGTTTTTTCTGTTACTCTACTTTCATCATGGAAAATAAAGCATAATAAAGAAATTGAACTTCCTGTGGTTCTACTGAATATATTATCAGATATGGTCATGGCAGAAACCTTAGGATGGACTTCATGTTATTTCTGTATGCACAATATCATTAAATCCATCAAGCTGCACAGTTGACCCTAAGCCAAAAGGCCACTGGAAATGTTGTAAAATGATTATAAAAAGCACCTCATCAGTTGGAGGGGTGCTTCCTCATACTGTGTGAAGGACACCACACACAACAATGAAGTAGTCTGCCAGAGACTTGGCATGAGACCATACACAGGAATGAGATCCTTTTAGTTAGCCTCGTACTGCTGTACTGGCCTGTATGTACATGGGGTCCTTCAACTGAGGCCTTGCAAGGCAATCAGCCATGCCAGGTGTGTAGATGGGGCACAGGAATCTAAAACAATGGTAAAATAAAACTATTTGTGTTAGATACAGCTGTTAAAGTAGTCATGAGACTAGGGGCCTTAATTTTCCTAAAGCATACCTTCCTAGTTCCCTCTGTCCGGCAATTGTGTGTGAAACCTATATCCTTGATGATTATTTTTTCAATTTATTCTGGATTTAAAAAATAAATAAATATAAAAGGCAAACACACACACACACAGACACACACACACACAAACACAGCTAGTTCACTTCATAGGGAATAATCTCAGTGTTAAATTCTCTCTATATCTGGGAAGAAATCCTCAGGCCCCCTGAGCTTACAAAATGTAAGGTGGGGTTAGGAAAGTGGTTAACTATGAATTTTTGGCCTCTTAGGACTGAAAGGGATCCTCTGACTGCTTAGAAGGGAAGAGACTTTTCTAAGAGAAGCCAGTACACAGGCCAGGGGATTATGGAATTACTGGTTGCCTGGTGGTAATCCTTGGCTCTTATTCTCTCTAGGACTCTGGGCCAGCTACTCCATTTTTTGTACCTCAGTTTTATTTTCTGTAAAATAGGCCAAAAATGTAGCTGTCATACATGCACAGTTTTGTTTTGCTTTTAGGGGACCACATAGAAAAGGAGTGCACTGGGCACCTCTAATTATCTACATTCTGTAGACTCAGAAGTACAGGCTTCTGGTGACTGTGCTTAAGTGATGTTCAGACAATTTTAGTGAGTATAATTAGGATTTCCAGAACTTTCTTTAGCTGAGAAACAAAATTCCTGAGACTGATAACCCACAGCCCAGTGGAACAAGTATCAATTACTAAGGATCCATTGAACTCAAGAGAGAAATTTTATTATGGCTGTTTGGAATACTGTTGATGTTGTTTAAGAGTTTGATTTTCTGGATGTATAAATAAGCTCTTTATCTTTCCTCTTAGGCCATCTGTAACTATCAACAATCTATTAGATTCTTTTGGAAACTGAAATAAAATATTTTTAAGTATCTGATTTTTACTGTCTGTCCTCCCGTGTCTCCAAATTCAGAATTTTTTTCATAACAATATAGTTACTTTCAAACAAAAAAAAAACCCAAGAAAATGAAAAAGAAGAAAACTCAGAAGACAACAGTGAGTTAGTCTATCTGTTATACTGTTCACTTCCAGAAATTGCTCCTGTTATATTTACCAAATGTAAATTTTATCTGTTACAAACCTTATGATTAAGAGATTATCAAGCTCAGGAGGCCCTCTACTTGACAAAGTTCATTAGCAACCCAGAACCAAAAAAAAGGCAGACAATAGATGTCAGCAAAGAGTCCTGATGAATGAATATTACAAAACCTGGACATTATGAAAGAGAAAGAAAATAAAGGGTTTTTCAAGTTTTTTTTCCAAATAAGAAAAAGCAGGAGCTAACCACAAGTGCTACTGCAATATTTCTAACAAGAAAGCCTTATCTGACATTTATGAGGTTCAGTATAATGCTCAAGCTATATATTTCAAACTCTTGCCATCAGATTCATCTAAGAAGACAAAAGCTCCATTGCCTCTGAACCTCCAGCCCCAGACCACCCAACATGAACTTGCCTACATCTGAGGGGGAGCAGCTTTTTACATAGTGAATTCCAAAAGTGTTGCTGAAATCATAAACTGGTTCTGCTCATGCTGACCAGTGAGATCTCTATCTCTGATTGCCCAAAAATGTCTAATGAAATTATAACATCACTACAATTTGGAATAGACACTTAATTCAGCATTGAAGAGATATAGATAAGATGAACTGAGTACAATGCCAAAAGATAAGGATAAATATGCTCCCTCTCTCCAAAAGAAGATTCTGATTCAGTCCTTGGCAATGATACTAGAGATTCCTCAAAAAACTCCAAGGATCTCAAAGTTGTTGGGTCTAAACCAGGAGACTTATGAAATTTAATAAGTATCTATCCAATTAACACAGGAAATAATAAGAACAATGGGGTGAGGAGGGCAGAGATCTATGTAATAATGTTGTCAAGGAGGATGGCTGAAAGTGCCTTGACTAATCTTCTCAAACCTACTCCTGAATGAATGAGAGAGACTGGTACAACTCCACTTGTGCCAAATTTGGAGACACGAAAAATATTTTGGAGTTAAAACTTAGATTGAAGCTTTCAAATCTACATAAAAATCAACTTTCATTTTTTTTCCTTGCAAAAGCAGAAAAGACAAAAGAACATTGGCACCTGCCAAAAGTGGCAATGAAAGGGGATAGTTTCCTTACCCCTTTGCAGTAGTCACAATGGGGTTGGCTTGTTTATTCAGCTCACAGCTCTCAACACCTTATAGGAGGTGGAGCTCAAAGGTGAGTGGGTGTAGGGGCCAGGAGAATGGCTTCTGGGTGCCAGCAGGAGTAGAACTCTGTGGTGCCCAATTGCAGCATCTGGGGTGTTCCCATGGCCACCAAAGCCCCAAAGGGTGTTACAGTGTGCTGTTTTAGTTTTTCCAGCCACAGATGGTTTAAGTGTTTAACATCTCAGTGGAAGGTCAGGGTGACAGCCTTTTGGACCTGCCCTCTTCGTACCCAAGTTCTTGTTTAGTGTCCAGGAAGAATCAGGTTATATGAACAAATTGAAGGGGGTGAATGTGGAGAATTTTATTCAGGGGCGGAAATGGCTCTTAGCAAGATAGAGAGCTGGAAAAGGGGTGGAGTGGGAAGCTGGTCTTCCCCTTGGAGTTTGGCTGTCTCCAACCAAAGTCTTCTCTGATGTCCCACCATCAAGCCATCCTTCTGTGGTCAAACTGCTTCTCTCTGACATCTGGTTGTTTCTCTCTTATATAAAATAGCTAACTTTCCTACACGGAGTAATTAAAAAAGAAAACTAATGATGACATTAGTCAGAAATCTGTAGACATCTCTAATCCTCCAGTAACTCTGAAAACTGGATCTTCTAATGAGTTGGTAGCACCAAATCTGAAGATTGAAATTTTTCTATTCTGTTTTTTCTCTTTATAATCTTACTTTAGTGGAAAAGTCTTTCAGTAAACTCAGTGAAGGTATACCTGCCAAGGTTCCACTCAACAGAGAGGAGAAAAAGACCTGTTCTATACTAAACTAGTAGACAACCCAGAAAATTTATGATAAACAGAAATCCTAATTACTGTATCCAACTGCCTGACCATCATTCATTTTTAAGAAATAGACTTCTTTAATATTCAAAAGTTATCACCCAAAAGATATCTGACAGTTTTCTGACTGCAATCCATTCTGGAAAAAATGCTACTAAATTGAATAGAATAAAGATATTGTTCCTATGAATATAATATCTATAAATAAACAATCAAGACTTATGTCCCTTAAGGCACAGGACAGCTGTAAATGTTGGGCCTTCATTGTGCTAACTTCATATTACTGGAATATATTTATAACAAATGTTTATTTATTTATATAATGTTTAAAATGTTTATTTATTTGTTATATTTATAACAAATGTATGTTTGTTTATTTATTTATTTATTTATTTATTTATTTATAATCTTACTTTAGTGGAAAAGTCTTTCAGTAAACTCAGTGAAGGTATACCTGCCAAGGTTCCACTCAACAGAGAGGAGAAAAAGACCTGTTCTATACTAAACTAGTAGACATATAAACTAGTAGACTACTAGCTTAGTATAGACTACTACTAAACTAGTAGACTATACTAAACTAGTGTGTGTATATATTTACACACACACACACATACACATTCTTTTATATTTGCATTTTAGGTTTAGGGGTACATGTGCAGAACATGCTAGATAGTTGCATAGGTACACACATGGCAGTGTGTTTTGCTGTCTTCCTCCACTTTACCCACATTTAGCATTTCTCCCCATGCTATCCCTCCCCAGCTCCCCCCCACGCTGTCCCTCCCCTATTCCCCCAAATAGATCCCAGTGTGTAGTGCTTCCTTCCCTGTGACCATGTGTTCTCATTGTTCATCACCTGCCTATGAGTGAGAATATGCGGTATTTCATTTTCTGTTCTTGTGTCAGTTTGCTGAGAATAATGTTCTCCAGATTCATCCATGTCCCTACAAAGAACAAAAACTCATCATTTTTTATTGCTGCATAATATTCCATGGTGCATATGTGCCACATTTTCCCAATCCAGTCTATCATCGATGGGCATTTTGGTTGGTTCCAGGTCTTTGCTATTGTAAAGAGTGTGCTATGAACATTCGTGTGCATGTGTCCTTAGAGTAGACAGATTTATAGTCCTTTGGATATATACCCAGTAATGGCATTGCTGGGTCAAATGAAATTTCTACTTCTAAGTCCTTGAAAAATCGCCACACTGTCCTCCACTATAGTGGAACTAATTTACACTCCCCATTTGTCTATTTTGGCTTTTGTTGCCAATGCTTTTGGTGTTTTGGTCATGAAGTCCTTGCCTACTCCTATGTCTTGAATGGTTTTGTCGAGATTTTCTTCTACAGTTTTTATGGTGCCAGGTCTTATGTTTAAGTCTTTAATCCATCTGGAGTTAATTTTAGTGTAAGGTGTCAGGAAGGGGTCCAGTTTCTGCTTTCTGCACATGGCTAGCCAGTTTTCCTAACACCATTTATTAAACAGGGAGTCCTTTCCCCATTGCTTGTTTTTGTCAGGTTTATCAAAGATTGTATGGTTGTAGATATGTTGTGTTGCCTCCTATGCCTCTGTTCTTTTCCATTGGTCTGTATCTCTGTTTTGGTAAAAGTACCATGCTGTTTTGATTACTGTAGGCTTGTACTATAGTTTGAAGTCCAGTAGTATGATGCCTCCTGCTGCGTTATTTTTGCTTAGGATTGACTTGGCTATGTGGGCTCTTTTTGGTTCCATATGAAGTTCAAGGTGGTTTTTTTCCAGTGCTATGAAGAAAGTCAGTGGTAGCTTGATGGGGATACTGTTGAGTCTACAAATTACTTTGGGCAGTATGGCCATTTTCATGACATTGATTCTTTCTAACTATGAACATGGAATGTTTCTCCATCTGTTTGTTTCCTCCCTTATTTCATTGAGCAGTGGTTTGTAGTTTTCCTTAAAGAGGTCCCTTACATTTCTTGTAAGTTGTATTCCTTGGTATTTTATTCTCTTTGTAGCAATTGTGAATGACAGTTCGTTTTGATTTGGTTCTCTTTAAGGCAGTTTTTGGTGTATAGGAATGCTTGTAATTTTTGCACATTGATTTTATATCCTGAGACATTTCTGAAGTTGCTTATCAGTTCCAGGAGTTTTTCAGCTGAGGTGATGGGGTCGTCTAGGTATAATATCATGTCATCTGCAAATAGAGACAATTTGGCTTCCTCCTTTCCTATTCGAATACATTTTGTTTCACTTCCTTGCCTGATTGCCCTGGCTAGAACTTCCAGTACTATGTTGAATAGGAATGGTGAGAGAGGGCATTCTTGTCTAGTGCCAGATTTCAAAGGGAATGCATCCAGTTTTTGCCCATTGAGTATGATATTGGCTGTTGGTTTGTCGTAGATAGCTTTTATTACTTTGAGATATGTTCCATCAATACCGAGTTTATTGAGAGTTTTTAGCATAAAGGGCGGTTGAATTTTGTCAAATGCCTTCTCTACGTCAATTGAGATAATCATGTGGTTTTTGTTTTTGTATCTGTTTATGTGGTGAATGACGTTTATAGACTTGCATATGTTGAACCAGCCTTGCATCCCCGGGATGAATCCTACTTTATCACGATGGATAAGTTATTTAATGTGCTGTTGCAATCTGTTCGCCAGTATTTTATTGAAGATTTTTGCATCATGTTTATCATGGATACTGGCCTGAAGTTTTCTTTTCTTGTTGAGTCTCTGCCAGACTTTGGTATCAGGATGATATTGGTCTCATGAAATGATTTGGGAAGGGTTCCCTCTGTTTGGATCATTTGAAATAGTTTTAGAAGGAATGGTACCAGCTCCTCTTTGTGTGTCTGGTAGAATTCGGCTGTGAACCCATCTGGTCCTGGGCTTTTGTTGTGTGGTAGGCTCTTAATTGCTCCCTCCACTTCAGACCTTGTTATTGGTCTATTCATAGTTTTGGCTTTCTCCAGGTTTAGTCTTGGGAGGACACAGGTGTCCAGGAATTTATCCATTTCTTCCAGGGTTACTAGTTCATGTGCATAAAGTTGTTTGTAGTATTCTCTGATGATGGTTTGAATTTCTGTGGAATCTGTGGTGATTTCCCCTTTATTTTTCTTTATTGCATCTATTTGGTTTTTCTCTCTCTTCTTTTTTATCAGTCTGGCTAGTGGTCTGTCTATTTTGTTGATCTTTTTAAAAAAAACAGCTCTTGGATTTATTGATTTTTTGAAGGGTTTTACGTGTCTCTATCTCCTTCAGTTCTGCTCTGATCTTAGTTATTTCTTGTCTTCGGCTAGGTTTTGAGTTTTTTTTTTATCTTTCTCCTCTAGCTCTTTCAATTTTGATGATAGGGTGTCAATTTTGGATCTCGCCACTCTTCTCATGTGGGCACTTATTGCTATATATTTTCCTCTACAGACTGCTTTAAATGTGTTTCAAAGATTCTGGTATGTTCTGTCTTTGTTCTCATTGGTTTTGAAGAACTTCTTTATTTCTGCCTTCATTTCATTGTTTATCCAATCAACATTCAAGAGCCAGTTGTTCAGTTTCCATGAAGCTGTGCGGTTCTGAGTTAGTTTCTGAATTCTGAGTTCCAACTTGATTGCACTATGGTCTGAGAGACTGTTTGTTATGATTTCAGTTGTTTTGCATTTGCTGAGGAGTGCTTTACTTCCAATAATGTGGTCAGTTTTGGAGTATTTGTGATGTGGTACTGAGAAGAATGTATATTGTGTGGATTTGGGGTGGAGAGTTCTGTAAATGTCTATCAGGTTTCCTTGTTCCTGGTCTGAGTTCAAGCCCTGGATATCCTTGTTAATTTTCTGTCTGATTGTTCTGTCTGATATTGACAGTGGAGTGTTAAAGTCTCCCACTATTATTGTGTGGGAGTCTAAGTCTCTTTGTAAGTCATTAAGAACTTGCCTTATATATCTGGGTGCTCCTGTATTGGGTCCATATATATTTAAAATCGTTAGCTCGTCTTGTTTTATTAATCCTTTTACCATTATGTAATGACCTTCTTTGTCTCTTTTGATCTTTGTTGCTTTAAAGTCTATTTTATCAGAGATGAGAATTACAACTCCTGCTTTTCTTTGCTCTCCATTTTATTGGTAAATCTTCCTCTATCCCTTTATTTTGAGCCTTTGTGAATCTTTGCATGTGAGATGGGTTTCCTGGATACAGCACACTGATGGGTTTTGGTTTTTTATCCAATTTGCAAGTCTGTGTCTTTTGATTGGTGAATTTTGCCCATTTACATTTAGGGTTAATATTGTTATGTGTGAGTTTGATACTGCCATTTTGATGCTAGCTGGCTGTTTTGTCCCTTGGTTGATGCAGATTCTTCATTTTGTTGATGCTCTTAACATTTGGTATGTTTTTATCATGGCTGGTACTGGTTGGTCCTTTCTATGTGTAGTGCTCTTTTAGGAGCTCTTGTAAAGCAGGCCTGGTGGTGACAAAATCTCTGAGTTCTTGCTTGTTTGCAATAGATTTTATTCTTTTTTCACTTATGAAGCTCACTTATGAAGCTAGATATAAAATTCTGGGTTAAAAGTTCTTTTCTTTAAGGATGTTGAATATTGGCCCCCACTCTCTTCTGGCTTGTAGAGTTTCTGTCAATAGATCTGCTGTGAGTCTGATGGGCTTCCCTTTGTGGGTGACCCTACCCTTCTCTCTGGCTGCCCTTACTATTTTTTTCTTTCATTTCAACCCAGGCGAATCTGACGATTATGTGCCTTGGGTTGCTCTTCTTGCAGAATATCTTTGTGGTGTTCTCTGTATTTCCTGGAGTTGAGTATTGGTCTGCCTTGCTAGGTTGGGGAAATTTTCCTGGATAATATCCAGAAAAGTATTTTCCAGCTTGGATTCATTCTCTTCATCACATTCTGGTACACCTATCAAACGTAGGTTAGGTTTCTTCACATAGTCCCACATTTATTGGAGATTTTGTTCATTTTTCTTTTCACTTTTTTCTCTAATGTTGGTTTCTCATTTTCTTTCATTGAGTTGATCTTCAACTTCTGATATTCTTTCTTCGGCTTGGTCAATTCGGCTGTTGAAACTTGTGCATGCTTCGCGAAGTTCTCATGTTGTGTTTTTCAGCTCCTTCAATTCATTCATATTCCTCTCTAAGTTGTCCATTCTTGTTATCATTTCCTCGAATCTTTTTTCAAGGTTCTTAGTTTCTTTGCATTGATTTGGAACATGTTCTTTTAGCTCACTGATGTTTCTCATTATCCACTTTCTGAAGTCTGATTCCATCATTTCGTCACTCTCATTCTCTGTCCAGCTTTGTTTCCTTGCTTGTGAGGGGTTTTGGTCCTTTGTAGGAGATGAGGTGTTTTTGTTTTTCTGGTGTTTTCCTCCTTTTGGGGCTGGTTTCTTCCCATTTTGTGGATTTATCCACCTGTCTTCTTAGTAGTTGCTGTCTTTTCGATTGGGTCTCTGAGTGGACGCCCAGATTGTTAATGATGAATTTCTGTTACTTAGTTTTCCTTCTAACGGTTTAGCCCCTCTGCTGTATGAGTGCTGAGGTTTACTCCAGACCCTGCTTCTCTGGGGTACACCTTTAGCAGCTTTGGAAAAGTGTGGGATGCTACCAGTTTCTTCTTCTGCTATCTTTGTCCCAGAATGATGCCCGCCAAATGTCAGTCTGATTAGTCCTTTTAGGAGGTGGCTCTTTGGATATACAGGGGTCAGGGAGTTGCTTGAGGAGAAGGTGTGTACTTTATAGGAGCTCCAGTGCTGAGCTGTGAGATCCATTGTTCATTCAGGGTTGCTGGGAAGATGTGTTTAGGTCTACTGCAACAGAACTTATAAAACCCCCCTCTTTTTTTCCCTCAGATGCTCTGTCTCAGGAAGTTGGGGCTTTCTTTTTGAGTATCTGTTGCACTGTCCTTCCCAGCTAGGAGGCAGTCTATTCACTATTTGCCTTCTGGGGCTCTGTCCTGCTAGCGCATGTCTGCCCTGCAGCTGTGGGGCTCCATTCTACTGTGGTGTGCTCCGCCACGTTGGCAGAATCTCTCTGTTATGGCAGGCTGCGTCAGCAATGGGCGGTACCTCATTAGGGGTGGATTGTGTCCACAGTGCTGGATGTCCCTCCCCCACCGAGCTGCACCATTCTTTATTTAGGTGAGCTCACAGTAAAACTCTCAACCCCAAGCACCTCAAATCGCCACCCTGCTTGTCCCCACGAGGGTGGCACCTGCCAAGCCCAATCACCTGGCTCCCTGCCTCAGAGTCCCTCCTCTCTCTCTCTCTCTCTCTTTTTCTCTCCATGTTGAATGGTTGACTCTCTCACAGGCGCCCCAGTCGCCTGCTGATTGGCCACTGGGATCAGTGCAATCTCCCGTGTGGTGGCCCACTGCACTGGCTCCCAAAGTCTATTTTATCAGACATGAGAATTGCTACTTCCGCTTTTTTTTTGCTCTCCATTTGCTTGGTAAATCTTCCTCCATTCTTTTATTTTGAGCCTTTATGTATCCATGCATATGAGATGGGTTTCCCGGATACAGCACACCAATTGCTTTTGACTTTTTATCCAATTTGCCAGTCTGTGTCCTTTGATTGGTGCATTTAGCCCAATTCCATTTAGGGTTAATATTGTTATGTGTGAATTTGATACTGCCATTTTGAAGCTAGCTGGCTGTTTTGCCAGTTAGTTGATGCAGATTCTTCATTTTGTTGATGCTCTTTAGCATTTGGTATGTTTTCAGAATGGCTGGTACTTGCTTTTCCTTTCTAAGTGTAGTGCCTCTTTCAGGGGCTCTTGTAAAGCAGGCCTCTTGGTAACAAAGTCTCTGAGTACTTGCTTGTTCACAAGGAATTTTATTTTTCCTTCACTTATGAAGCTCAGTTTGCCTGGATATGAAATTCTGGGTTGAAAGTTCTTTTCTTTAATGATGTTGAGTATTGGCCTCCACTCTCTTCTGGCTTGTAGGGTTTCTGCTGAGAGATCTGCTGTGAGTCTAATGGGCTTCCCTTTGTGGGTGACCCGACCTTTCTCTCTGGCTGCCCTGAGCAGTTTCTCCTTCATTTCAACCCTGGTGAATCTGACAACTATGTGCCTTGGGGTTGCTCTTCTTGCGGAATATGTCTGTGGCGTTCTCTGTATTTCCTGGACTTGAATATTTGCCTGCCTTCCTAGGTTGGGTAAATTTTTCTGGATAATATCCTGAAGTGTATTTATAGCTTTGATTCGTTCTCTTCATCACATTCAGGTACAGTTATCAAATATAGATTAGGTCTCTTCACATAGTCCCATATTTCTTGGGGACTTTGTTCATTCATTTTTGCACTTTTTTCTCTAATCTTGGCTTCTTATTTTATTTCATTGAGTTGATCTTCAACTTCTGATATCCTTTCTTCTGCTTGGTTAATTCGGCTGTTGAAACTTGTGCAAGCTTCACAAAGTTCTCGTGTTGTGTTTTTCAGCTCCTTCAATTCACTCATATTCCTCTTTAAGTTGTCCATTTTTGTTGTCATTTCCTCAAGTCTTTTTTCAAGGTTCTTAGTTTCTTTGCATTGATTTAGAACATGTTATTTTAGCTCACGGAAGTTTCTCATTACCTACCTTCTGAAGTCTGATTCCGTCATTTCCTTACATTCATTCTCTGTCCAGCTTTGTTCCCTTGCTGGTGAGGAGTTTTGGTCTCTTGTAGGAGGCAAGATGTTCTGGTTTTGGGTGATTTCCTTTTTTTGCGCTGTTTTTTTCTACATCTTTGTGGATTTATCCACCTGTCTTCTGAGTAGTTGCTGATTTTCCGATTGGGTCTCTGAGTGGACGTCCAGATTGTTGATAATGAAGTATTTCTGTTTCTTAGTTTTCCTTCTAACAGTCTGGCCCCACTGCTGTAGGACTGCTGAGGTCCACTCCAAGCCCTGCTTGCCTGGGGAACTCCTGTAGCAGCTGCAGATCCGTGAGGGTTGCTACCAGATTCTTCTTCTGCTATCTTTGTCCCTGAATGATGCCCTCCAAATGTCAGTCTGATTAGATCTTTGTGAGGTTACTCTGTATATTACACGGGTCAGGGAGCTGCTTGAAGAGACAGTCTGTACTTTATAGGAGCTCTAGTGCTGAGCTGTGAACTCCATTGTTCTTTCAGGGCTGCTAGGCAGGTACGTTTAAGTCTGCTGCAGCAGAACTCATAAGGCCTCCTTTTTTTCCTCAGGTGCTCTGTCCCAGGGAGTTAGGGCTTTATTTATGAGTATCCATTGCACTTTCCTGCCTAGCAAGGAGGCAATCTAGTCACTGCTGTTCTATAGTGGCTGTGATGTGCTGCTGTGGGCTGTGCCCTGCTGCCATGGGCTCTGCTCTGCTGCCATGTGTAATTCCCTATAGTCCTGTTTATATGGGTGTGGTTAGAACTTCATTGGCAATGGTGGCCCACCTCTGTAGTGGTGAACTCTCTGTTATGGTGGGTTGCCTCAGCAATGGCAGGCTGCATCAGCAATGGCAGAGCACTTCTGTAGGGCTTGTGTGCCTCGGTAGTGGTGGACAACCCTCCCTCTCTGAGCTGCACTGTCCTAGGTTCAGCTGTGCTTGCCATGAAGCTCTCAACCCCGAGCATATCCAATTGCTGTTTTCTTTTTGTGGGGGTGGGACCCACCAAGCCTGATCACCTGACTCCCTGCCTCAGAGCCCTTTTTTGTTTTAACTTGAAAGGTTGACTCTCTCCCAGGTGTTCCAGTCACCTGCTGCAAGGGCACCGGGGTTTGTGTGATTTCCCATGCAGTGACCCACTGTGCCAGCTAAAACCACGTTGCTTCCCGGGAATCTCCTGGCCTGGCTTTCTGTTTTAGTCCCATTTTATTGGATGAATGTGCTAATCTGCCTTCCGAAATCTCCAATTGCCAGTTTAACAGGGCAATGAAACCAGTGTATTTTGTATGGAGTGTCACTGTGCTGTGGCCTCGGCCCAAATGTCTGTGACAACCTAAACAGCCACACTGGAGGCTCGTGGGGGTCTTACACCTGGGAATCTCCTAGTCTTTGGCAATAAAAATCCATATGAAAATGCAGTGTCCACTCACCCTCTGCGGATTGACTGGGAGCTGCAATCCTGAGTTGGTGCTACAGCACCATCTTCCCTCCACACATACACATTCTTAAATGAATTTGTGCTAGGTTATTTATTTATTTATTTATTTATTTATTTATTTATTTCATGTTTATAATAATTGCATTTATTTCCACTTTTATTGTAAAAACTAGCTTGTTCTTAGCTCCCCAAACACACATATTTATAAATAATGTATATTATAAACATTTGGAAGAACAGATAAGCAAATCTGGAGCCATTAGGCTATTTCATAACAAAACAAGTTTTTTTTTTTTTTTTAATGGGGCAGGGCATGGAGTGTTGTAGAAAGCACTGAAGTTACATTAGAGCTTCCACAGAAATTGATTGTTTTCCCTAGTGAGGAATGGTGCTGGGGGCAGGGGTGGCTGAGGGCCACTCTGACTGCTCCAGGTCACAAAGAGATGGGCTGCTTGTTCTGCAGCCTCAGGCATTGCACCCACTGGTTTCCAAGCCAGCCTCTAGCATTGGGTGGTGCACATGATCAGAAAGTTTTAAAATAGAAAATATGATGACCCACATTTTGGCATTTGCATAACTGGCAGGTGTTGGGATTGGTACTTAAAAGGAGATGGATTTGAATCCCAAAAGTTTGATGTAAAATATTTATGAGGGATCTAAGCAAACTTGCTTGTATAAGGCCTCTCTGATTGGCAGGAAACAGCAGGGGAGAAGAAATCAGAAGCAAAACGTACAATTTAGAAGCAAAAACACGAAGGGACTGTATCTAGTGGGTTACCTTGAGGGGTTTTTCCCACAACAGATTGTTGACCAGTTTCCTCGAGGATTATTTTTTTCTGTTTGGCTTGGGTAGTAATTCAGAAAGTGATGTTTTCCTTCATGGAAAAAAAATCAAAAGTAAAATAAGTGTTTTCCCATCATGAAGATAACGCTGTTTAATGGCTTATCTGGCATTTGAAGTCCTCCCACGTCCAGATTGTACGGTCAGCAGGGAAGCCTGCGGTGCAGGTAGACTGCATTCATTTGAAGGAGTTGGTCCAGTAATTGCTCTTTGAAGACTTTGACATGGAGTCCCTTACTTTGTAAGATCACCCTTTTTTTTCCTTTGTTCTTCTCTCTTCTTTTTAACTTCTGGCAATTTATTATAGATTCTCTTAGATCGCATATGCATCTCCTTCTCTGAATGCACCGTTCTTTGGATTTAAACAAGTTATCACTCAGAGGATGGGGAACCGTGAACTGCTTCTTGCTGGTGCGGGCGGGAAGGAGGTTCTGCTTCTGCCTCAGGTCGTCCTTCTGCTGGGTTTTCCTCTGCTGGACCATGTGTTCAAGCTTTTTCAGCCGTTCTTGTGAGCAAGAAATGAACTTAGGCTTATGAACTTCCAGGGCTTCTTGTAAGGTCAAGGATCTTGCAGGCATTTGCTGAGGCTCAGAACAGTCTTCAGACAGTCCAAGGCTCCCTGCTTCCTTGGGGGTGCTGGTGAGGTTGCGGTTGGGGAGGGCTCAGGTGTAGCAGGGTCCTCACTCTTCTTACATTCCTTTATTTTTACAACCAAGTCACAACATGTGTAATCTTCTGCCCTGTAACTCCAGCCAGGAATGTGAATGGACAGTTGGTTGGCATGATCGCTGGCATGACAATGAGCCTCATTGTCCTTTATCCCTTTTCTTATAGTGACCTGGTTAGTTCCCACGTCTGCAAATTTTGTGTTTTCCAATGGAAAAGAATCACTCCAAGGACATGCGCCAGTCCCCAAATTCACCCTCCCCAATGATGAGGTTTCCTTCAAGCGACTTTCTTGTAAACCTGGGTTCCAGCGCTGGCCTAGGAGGTCCTGGTCTTCCTCCACGAGCTTCTGCTTCGGGGCTGTGCTTATTGGCTCTCCGTTCACTATGTCATCTACTCCACCTGCTGTTAATCTGTGGGAACTACAATTGAGGTTGAGCGACAGGACGGATCTGTGCATTTTGGGGCTGGCAATTTGAGGTTGCTCAAAGGGAATGGAGAGAGACTTGTCTACGTAATAGATGAAAGTTGGACACTGCTGAGACACCCTGAGGTGGACACAGGAACTGAACACCAGCGGGCCCTTTCCTGACAGTGGGGTGTCTGGAGAAAAACTAGTCTGTAATCCGCATGGGTGACCCAGGCCTTGCATCTCTCACACAACCCTACGGGGGCCTCAGAAAGCTTCAGCCGCACCTCCGAGCTGTTTCTGGAGAACTCTGTGCAGGAAAAAGCTCTCTGGTACTGACCTGCATGGGGGCCATTTTTCAGAGCTGGGGGTGCCTGGAACAGAGTGTCCTCAGCCCCGCACTTCGGGCACAGAGAGTCCCCAACAGTCCCCCACACCAGGGCGCTGGCTGGGGTGCCCACGCACCTGACCGTGATGGTAATTGACATAAAACCTCTGCGGGGGCCTTCACAGGGGCTCTCCTCTTTGGGTGGCAGTTTCGTCCCAGGTTCTTGCTCATCTGAGATTCCTAATCTGCCAGGACGGAACGCAAGTGCCCTGTGAATGTTGACTCCGCTGCATATAGCCAGAGATTGCTTGGTGTGATGTCCATGAGACTGACCCATCACACATGGCAGAGGCAAGGAGGCAGTGTTTTCTCTTGACTTATTCTTATTAATCATCCGGGAGATTACTATGGATGAAATTATTTTTGTGTTTTGTAATGCCACCTTCTCCTTGGTGAAGTCAGATTTCGCCTCTGTAACATCAGACTGGAGATTTTTAAGGGCAATTTGATTGCTTGTACTGTGATAGCTGTCCTGTAATCCTTCTAATTTGTGAGTTCCACAATGGAAACACAAGGGCTTCAATGAGGGATACCGGGGAAGCTCTGCTGGAGTGCAGCGAGACCACGCTCCCTGAAGAGCCACCTGAAAGGCGAGAAGGAAGGAAGCCACCGGCCAAGAGAAGGCGAAGGTTGTTCCAAGCTGGAGCAATTGCCTGGGCAGGCTCCTTGAAGCAGAAAGGATGTTGGTGGAGTTGAGGACCAGAAAGAGAACAGTGAGACTGGAGCTGGTACCTGTGGGGCAGTGGCCTATTTATTTATTTATTGAGACAAGGTCTCACTGTGTTGCTCAGGCTGGAGTGCAGTTGCATAATCATGGCTCACTGCAGCCTCAACTTCCCAAACTCCAGTGATCCTCTCCCTTCAGTCTCCCAAGTAGCTGAGACCGTAGGCATGTGTCACTATGCCTGACTAATTTTTGTATTTTTTGTAGAGACAGAGCTTGCCATGCTGCCAAGGCTGGTCTTGAAATTTTGGGGTCAAACAATCTACCTGGCTTGATCTGTCAAAGTGCTTGGATTACAGTAACAAGGGCAGCCTGTCCTAGGTATTTTAATGTCAATAGCTCACCAGTATATTTATTTAATTTTTGTTGCCATTTCTTTTTCTTAAAACTGGAATATCCTGCTTTAAAACTTTAGGACAAAGTGTAAATGACTTCCTTTTTTAATGAGAAATAATCACCTTTTGTCAATTTTATTTGATGATTTGTTGACTTGCATATTCTACAGTGGAGACCTCAACATAGTCTATGTATTGTGTTTTAGTAGCTAGGTGAACATATATATGATATATATTTTTTACCCTAATGTAAAAACTATCCATATGTTCACCTAGCTATTGAAACACAATACATAGACTATGTTGCATAAAATGAGCTTTATTTATTTATTTTTTTTTTTAAATTTTTATTGCATTATAGGTTTTGGGGTACATGGGCAGAACATGCAAGATAGTTGCATAGGTACACACATGGCAGTGTGTTTTTTGTTTTTCTTTGTTTTTTTTTTTTTTGTTTTGTTTCAGAATAAGTGTTTTTTTTTGTTTTTTGTTTTTTTTTATTGCATTATAGGTTTGGGGGTACATGTGCAGAACGAGCAAGATAGTTGCATAGGTACACACATGGCAGTGTGCTTTGCTGCTTTCCTCCCCTTCACCCACACTTGGTATTCATCCCCAGGCTATCCCCCCCAGCCCCCCCCTGCTGTCCCTCCCCCATTCCCCCCAACAGTCCCCAGTGTATAGTAGACCGCCTCTCTGTGTCCACATGTTCTCATTTTTCTCACCCACCTATGAGCGAGTATATGCGGTATTTCTTTTTCTGTTCTTGTGTCAGTTTGCTGAGAATGATGTTCTCCAGATTCATCCATGTCCCTACAAAGGACACAAACTCATCATTTTTGATTGCTGCATAATATTCCATGGTGTATATGTGCCACATTTTCCCAGTCCAGTCTATCATCGTTGGGCATTTGGGTTGGTTCCAGGTCTTTGCTATTGTAAACAGTGCTGCAATGAACATTCGTGTGCATGTGTCCTTATAGTAGAACGATTTATAATCCTTTGGATAGATACCCAGTAATGGGATTGCTGGGTCAAATGGAATTTCTATTTCTAGGTCCCTGAGGAATCGCCACACTGTCTTCCACAATGGTTGAACTAATTTACACTCCCACCAACAGTGTAAGAGTGTTCCTATTTCTCCACATCCTCTCCAGCACCTGCTGTCTCCAGATTTTTTAATGATCGCCATTCTAACTGGTGTGAGATGGTATCTCAATGTGGTTTTGATTTGCATCTCTCTAATGACCAATGACGATGAGCACTTTTTCATATGTTTGCTGGCCTCATGTATGTCTGCTTTCGTAAAGTTTCTGTTCATATCCTTTGCCCATTTTTGAATGGGCTTGTTTGTTTTTTTCCTGTAAATCTGTTTGAGTTCTTTGTAAATTCTGGATATCAGCCCTTTGTCGGATGCGTAAACTGCAAAGATTTTTTCCCATTCTGATGGTTGCCGATTCACTCTAGTGACTGTTTGTTTTGCTGTGCAGAAGCTGTGGAGTTTGATTAGGTCCCATTTGTCTATTTTGGCTTTTGTTGCCAATGCTTTGGGAGTTTTGTTCATGAAGTCCTTGCCTACTCCTATGTCCTGAATGGTTTTGCCTAGATTTTCTTCTAGGGTTTTTATGGTGTCGGGTCTTACGTTTAAGTCTTTAATCCATCTGGAGTTAATTTTAGTGTAAGGTGTCAGGAAGGGGTCCAATTTCTGCTTTCTGCACATGGCTAGCCAGTTTTCCCAACACCATTTATTAAATAGGGAATCCTTTCCCCATTGCCTGTTTTTGTCTGGTTTATCAAAGATAATATGGTTGTAGATGTGTTGTGTTGCCTCCGATGCCTCTGTTCTGTTCCATTGGTCTATATCTCTGTTTTGGTACCAGTACCATGCTGTTTTGATTACTGTAGCCTTGTAGTATAGTTTGAAGTCTGGTAGCGTGATGCCTCCCGCTGTGTTCTTTTTGCTTAGAATTGACTTGGCTATGCGGGCTCTTTTTTGGTTCCATATGAAATTCATGGTGGTTTTTTCCAGTTCTGTGAAGAAATTCAATGGTAGTTTGATGGGGATAGCATTGATTGTGTAAATTACTTTGGGCAGTATAGCCATTTTCACGATATTGATTCTTCCTAACCACGAACATGGAATGTTTCTCCATCTGTTTGTGTCCTCTCTTATTTCATTGAGCAGTTGTTTGTAGTTTTCCTTAAAGAGGTCCCTTACATTCCTAGTGAGTTGTATTCCTAGGTATTTTATTTTCTTTGTAGCAATTGTGAATGGCAGTTCGTTCTTGATTTGGTTCTCTTTAAGTCTGTTATTGGTGTATAGGAATGCTTGTGATTTTTGCACATTGATTTTATATCCTGAGACTGTGTTCAAGTTGCTTATCAGTTGCAGGAGCTTTTGGGCTGAGGTGATGGGGTCTTCTAGGTATACTATCATGTCGTCTGCAAATAGAGACAATTTGGCTTCCACCTTTCCTATTTGAATACCCTTTATTTCTTTTTCTTGCCTGATTGCTCTGGCTAGAACTTCCAGTACTATGTTGAATAGAAGTGGCGAGAGAGGGCATCCTTGTCTAGTGCCAGATTTCAAAGGGAATGCTTCCAGTTTTTGCCCATTAAGTATGATATTGGCTGTTGGTTTGTCATAAATAGCTTTTATTACTTTGAGATATGTTCCATCAATACCAAGTTTATTGAGGGTTTTTAGCATAAAGGGCTGTTGAATTTTGTCAAATGCCTTCTCTGCATCAATTGAGATAATCATGTGGTTTTTGTTTTTGCTTCTGTTTATGTGGTGAATTACATTTATAGACTTGCGTATGTTGAACCAGCCTTACATCCCCGGGATAAATCCTACTTGATCATGATGGATAAGTTTTTTAATGTGCTGTTGCAATCGGTTTGCCAGTATTTTATTGAAGATTTTTGCATCTATGTTCATCATGGATATTGGCCTGAAGTTTTCTTTTCTTGTTGAGTCTCTGCCAGGTTTTGGTATCAGAATGATGTTGGTCTCATAAAATGATTTGGGAAGGGTTCCCTCTTTTTGGATTATTTGGAATAGTTTCAGAAGGAATGGTACCAGATCCTCTTTGTGTGTCTGGTAGAATTCGGCTGTGAACCCATCTGGACCTGGGCTTTTTTTGTGTGGTAGGCTCTTAATTGCTGCCTCAACTTCAGACCTTGTTATTGGTCTATTCATAGTTTCGGCTTCCTCCTGGTTTAGGCTTGGGAGGACACAGGCATCCAGGAATTTATCCATTTCTTCCTGATTTACTGGTTTATGTGCATAGAGTTGTTTGTAGTATTCTCTGATGATGGTTTGAATTTCTGTGGAATCTGTGGTGATTTCCCCTTTATCGTTTTTTATTGCATCTATTTGGTTGTTCTCTCTCTTCTTTTTTATCAGTCTGGCTAGTGGTCTGTCTATTTTGTTGATCTTTTCGAAAAACCAGCTCTTAGATTTATTGATTTTTTGAAGGGTTTTTCTTGTCTCTATCTCCTTCAGTTCTGCTCTGATCTTAGTTATTTCTTGTCTTCGGCTAGGTTTTGAGCTTTTTTGATCTTGCTCCTCTAGCTCTTTCAATTTTGACGATAGGGTGTCAATTTTGGATCTCTCCACTCTTCTCATGTGGGCACTTATTGCTATATATTTTCCTCTACAGACTGCTTTAAATGTGTCCCAGAGATTCTGGTACGTTGTGTCTTCATTCTCATTGGTTAAAATGAGCTTTAATTATGTCATCTGCAAACAAAGACAACTTGACTTCCTCTTTACTCTTTAATTGGAGACATTTATAAGTTATGTTAAAGCCTATTTTATGCTGAAAGAAGGAGCTAAAAAACTAATGATGTTAAACAATGTGTTAACATTTATTTTCAATGATGAATCATTTAGTTTACAAGATGTATCTTATATATTCGTTATGTATTGTCAAAGAAAAGTCATATTTATGTTAATTAAGTTCATTGTACTTTAGTGTTTTATTAATATGAGATAATTGATTTTTACATCTTTGGAATTTGAATTGCACCAAGAAAATTTCCAATAAATATTTTCTGTATATAATTATGAATGACATTTTCTTCACAAATATTCCACATTCCATGTGCCAAGGCCTTAAGCAATTTCTTGTGAAAATGTTGCTGTATTGCCAGTTATTTCAAAAATTTTTATAGGGATTTCAAAAAAATTTATAGGGAGAGGAGTAGGGATTAATTTATGTTTTTGTTTTTAAACTTTTAAGTTCAGAGGTACATGTGCAGAATTTGCAGGTTTGTTACATAGGTAAACACATGCCATGGAGATTTTTTTTACAGATTATTTTATCACCCAGGTATTTTGCCTACTATCTATTATTTTTTTATTCTCCCCTCCTTTCACCCTCTGCTATTCAATAGGTCTCAGTGTTTGTTGTTCCCCTCACTGTATCTATGTGTTCTCTTCATTTAGCTATCAATTATAAGTGAGAACACATCATATTTGGTTTTTCATTCCTGCAATACTTTGCTAAGGTTAATGGCCTTCAGTTTCATCCGTGTCCCTGCAAAAGATATGATCTTGTTCCTTTTTATGGCTGCATAGTATTTCATGGTATATATGTACCACATTTTCCTTATCCAGTCTATCATTAGTGGGTATTTAGGTTGATTTAGTGTCTTTGCTGTTGTGAATTGTGCTGCAACGAACATATGTGTGCATGTGTTTTTATTATAGAACAATTTATATTTTTTTGGGTATATATCCAGTAAAGGAATTGCTGGGTTGAATAGTAATGCTGTCTCTAGATCTCTGAGGAATTGCTATTTGTATTCCACAAAGGTCGACCTAAATACACTCCCACTAACAATGTAAAAGCATTCCTTTTTCAACACAACCTTGCCAACATCTATTTATATTTTAATAATAGCAACCTGACTAATGTGGGATGGTATCTCATTGTTGTTTTAATTTGCATTTCTCTAATAATCAATTATATTGAGATTTTTTTGTGTGTGTAATGGTTGGCCACATGTATGTCTCCTTTTGAGAAGTGTCTTTTCACATCCTTTGCTCACTTTTTAATGATATTTTCTTTTTTTTCTTATAAATTTATTTAAGTTCCTTATAAGTGCTAGATATTAGATCATTGTCAGATGCATGAATTACAAAAATTTTACTATCACTCTATTAATAATTTCCTTTGGTGTGCATATCTCTTCAGTTTAATTAGATCCCACTTGTCAATCTTTACTTTGGTTGCAATTGCTTTTGGCATCTTTGTTATGAAATATTTGCCTATGCCTATGTCCTCAATGGTATTGCCTAGGTTTTCTTCTAGGGTTTTTGTAGCTCTGGGTTTTACATTTAAGTCTTTAATTCATCTTGAGTTGTTTTTTGAATATGATATAAGGAAGGGGCCCAGTTTCAATTTTCTGCATATGGCTAGACAGTTCTTTCACCACTATTTATGGGGGAATCCTTTCTCCATTGCTCATTTTTGTCAGGTTTGTTAAAGATTAGATAGGTTTAGGTGTGTGGTCTTATTTCTGAGTTCTCTATTCTGTTCCTTCAGTCTATGTGTCTGTTTTTTGCCAGTACCATGCTGTTTTGGTTACTGTAGCCTTGTAGTATGGTTTGAAATTGGGTAGTGTGATACATCCGGCTTTGCTGTTTTTGCTTAGTATTACCTGGGTTATTCAGGATCTTTTATGATTTCATATAAATTTTAAAAGATTTTCTAATTTTGTGAAGAATGTCAATGGTAGTTTGATGGGACTAGCATTGAATCTGTAAATTGTGCTGGGCAGTATGGCAATTTCACAATCTTAATTCTTTTTATCCATGAGTTTGGAATGTTTTTCCATTTGTTTTTGTCTTCTCTGATATCCTCGAGCGGTGGTTTGTTGTTCTCCTTGAGGATGCTCTTCACTTTTCTTGTTAGCTGTATTCCTAGGTATTTTATTCTTTTTGTAACAATTGTGATTTGGCTCTCAGCTTGTCTGTTGTTAGTGTATAGGAATTCTAGAGATTTTGCACATTGATTTTTTAACCTGAGACTTTGCTGAAGTTGCTTCTTAGCTTGAGAAGCTTTTCGGCTGAGATAATGTGATTTTCTAAATATAAAATTATGTCATCTGCAAACAAAGACAATTGACTTTCTGTCTTCTTATTTGAATATGCTTTATTTCTTTCTCTTGCCTGATTGCCCTGGCCAAAAATTCTAATGCTATGTTGAAAAGGAGTAGTGAGAGAGGTTATCCTTGTTTTGTGTCAGTCTTCAAGGAGAATTCTTTAAGCTTTTGACCTTTAATATGATATTGACTGTTAAGTTTGTAATATATAGGTCTTATGATTTTGATGTATGTTTCTTAAATATCTAGTGTATTGAGAGTTTTTAACATGAAGGGATGTTGAATTTGATTAAAAGCATTTTCTGCATTTACTGAGATAATCATGTGGTATTTGTATTTAGTTTTGTTTATGTGATGAATCACATTTATTGATTGGTGTAAATTGAACAAACCTTGCATCCCAAAGATAAAGCCAACTTGATTGTGGTAAGCTTTTTGATGTGTTCCTGGATTCAGTTTGTCAGTATTTTGTGGTGAATTTTTGCATATGTTCATCAAGGATATTAGCCTGAAGTTTTATTTGTCTTTTTGTATCTCTGCCAGGTTTGGGTGTCAGGTTGATACTGGCCTCATATAATGAGTTAGGAGGAAGTCACACCTTTTCAAGATTTGAAATAGTTTCAGTAGGAATTGTATCAGCTCCTCTTTGTACCTCTGGTTGAATTCACTGTGAATCCATCTGTTCCTAGGTTTCTTTCTTTTTTTTTTTTGGCGGGGGATAGGGGTGTTGAGAGGCTATTTATTACTGCCTCAATTTCAGAACTCATGATTGATCTTTCAGGGATTCAATTTTCTCCCTGATTTAGTCTTGAAAAGGTGTATTTGTCCAGAAACTTATCCATTTCTTTTATATTTTCTAATTAATCTGCATAAGTGTATTTTACATTCATTCGAAAAAACTGAAGAATTACTTGGAGTATCAGAAATTTTAGTTTTAGCTCTAGCAAAATGAGGAAATAAAATTTTGGTGTAGGTATGCAGTAGATACCAGGTTAAAGTTCTGGTAAATCTCACCAATCTAAAAATTATGAAGGATAAAGATTATAAAAGTCTTATATGAAATTGGAAGTATTAGCATCCAAAAAATTACATAGTGATTTTATCATTTTCTTTTTAAATTAAAGCCAAGATTTTTTTTTTTTTTTTTTGAGATGGAGTATCACCCTGTCACTCAGGCTGAAGTGCAGTGGTGTAATTTCAGCTTACTGTAACCTCTGCCTCCTGGATTCAAGCGATTCTCCTGCCTCAGCCTCCCAAGTTGCTGGGACTACAGGCACATGCCACAATACCCAACTAATTTTTTGTATTTTTTGTAGAGACAGGGGTTTCACTGTGTTATCCAGGATGGTCTCAATTGCATGACCTCGTGATCTACCCACCTCGGCCTCCCAAAGTGCTGGGATTACAGGCATGAGCCACCACGCCTGGTCTTAAAGACAAGATTTCTTAAACATATGCACATACATTTGATATGGGAGTGCTGGGAAGGAAAGAACATGGTCCCTTTAAATGATATAGAAGAGAGAAGAGGAAGTGCTAGGTAGATGAGGATGTGGTCCCTGGCTAGGGATCACCTCAAAAAAAACTAGGTGAGGATATTCATTTTCTGTGCAAATGTTGCATTTTCCAAGACCACCCTGGCCTACCATGCCCCCATTCTGTGCCTATAAAGACCTGAGACCCCAGCAACGTAGACACAGAAACCATTGGACATCGAGAGGAGCACATTAGTGGAGGAATACACAGGCACAGGAACACCTAGGTGGCTGGACGTCAAAAGGAACACACCAACAGGCACAAGCACACCAGCAGGCTACTGCGGCAGCTGGAGGAGAGCCCCAGCCGCTGAGCACCCTGACTCCAGGGGAAAACTGTCGCCCTTCTCGCTCCCCAATCTGCTGAGTTACTTCCACTTAATAAAACCTTGCACTCATTATCCAAGCCCACACGTGATCCAATTTTTCTGGTACACCAAGGCAAGAACCTCAGGATATAGAAAGCCCTCTGTACCTGTGATAAAGCAGGGGTCTAACTGAGCTAACAAAAGCCGCCTATGGATGGCTAACATAAAAGAGCAAAACTAAAACAGTACAGTGTAACACACGCCCACTGCAGCCTCAGCTGTAAGCATTCACTCTGAGAAACTCAGGTGATGTTGGAGCCCCACAGCCTACCTATCTGCACATGCTACCCAAGAGGTTTGAGCAGTGTGGTACTGAAGATAAACAGCCACAACCCATTATATATCCTGCAAGGGGACAAGGGAATTTTCCAATTTCAACTATGAGTTTTTCCTGGATCTCAGAAGGTGAGTGTGAGCAGATGGAAGACTGTTGGTTCTACCTATTTTTTATTTTATTATATTTATTTAATTTTTTAATTTTTATTGCATTATAGGTTTTGCAGTACATGTGCAGAACGTGCAAGATAGTTGCATAGGTACACACATGGCAGTGTATTTTGCTGCCTTCCTCCCATTCACCCGCACTTGGCATTCATCCCCAGGCTATCCCTCCCCAGCCCCCCCACCACTGTCCCTCCCCCATTCCCCCCAATAGACCCCAGTGAGTAGTAGACCCCCTCCCTGTGTCCATGTGTTCTCATTTTTCGCACCCGCCTATGAGTGAGAATATACGGTATTTCTTTTTCTATCCTTGTGTCAGCTTGCTGAGAATGATGTTTTCCAGATTCATCCATGTCGTTACAAAGAACACAAACTCATCATGTTTCATTGCTGCATAATATTCTATGGTGTATATGTGCCACATTTTCCCAGTCCAGTCTATCATCGATGGGCATTTGGGTTGGTTCGAGATCTTTGCTATTGTAAACAGTGCTGCAATGAACATTCGTGTGCATGTGTCCTTATAGTAGAACGATTTATAGTCCTTTGGATATATACCCAGTAATGGGATTGCTGGGTCAAATGGAATTTCTATTTCTAGGTCCTTGAGGAATCGCCAGACTGTCTTCCACAATGGTTGAACTAATTTACACTCCCACCAACAGTGTAAGAGTGTTCCTATTTCTCCACATCCTCTCCAGCATCTGCTGTCTCCAGATTTTTTAATGATCGCCATTCTAACTGGTGTGAGATGGTATCTCAATGTGGTTTTGATTTGCATCTTTCTAAGGACCAGTGATGATGAGCATTTTTTCATGTGTCTGTTGGCCTCATGTATGTCTTCTTTTGTAAAGTGTCTGTTCATATCCTTTGCCCATTTTTGAATGGGCTTGTTTGTTTTTTTCCTGTAAATCTGTTTGAGTTCTTTGTAAATTCTGGATATCAGCCCTTCATCAGGTGCGTAAACTGCAAAGATTTTTTCCCATTCTGATGGTTGCCAATTCACTCTAGTGACTGTTTGTTTTGCTGTGCAAAAGCTGTGGAGTTTGATTGGGTCCCATTTGTCTATTTTGGCTTTTGTTGCCAATGCTTTTGGTGTTTTGGTCATGAAGTCCTTGCCTACTCCTATGTCCTGAATGGTTTTGCCTAGATTTTCTTCTAGGGTTTTTATGGTGCCAGGTCTTATGTTTAAGTCTTTAATCCATCTGGAGTTAATTTTAGTGTAAGGTGTCAGGAAGGGGTCCAGTTTCTGCTTTCTGCACATGGCTAACCAGTTTTCCCAACACCATTTATTAAACAGGGAATCCTTTCCCCATTGCTTGTTTTTGTCTGGTTTATTAAAGATTGTATGGTTGTAGATATGTTGTGTTGCCTCCGATGCCTCTGTTCTGTTCCATTGGTCTATATCTATGTTTTGGTGTACCATGCCGTTTTGATTACTGTAGCCTTGTAGTACAGTTTGAAGTCTGGTAGTGTGATGCCTCCCGCTGTGTTCTTTTTGCTTAGAATTGACTTGGCTATGTGGGCTCTCTTTTGGTTCCATATGAAGTTCATGGTGGTATTTTCCAGTTCTGTGAAGAAATTCAATGGTAGTTTGATGGGGATAGCATTGATTGTGTAAATTACTTTGGGCAGTATAGCCATTTTCACGATATTGATTCTTCCTAACCACGAACATGGAAAGTTTCTCCATCTGTTTGTGTCCTTTCTTATTTCGTTGAGCAGTGGTTTGTAGTTTTCCTTAGATGTCCCTTACGTTCCTTGTGAGTTGTATTCCTAGGTATTTTATTTTCTTTGTAGCAATTGTGAATGGCAGTTCTTGATTTGGCTCTTTTTAAGTCTGTTATGGGTGTAAAAAAATGCTTGTGATTTTTGCACATTGATTTTATATCCTAAGACTTTACTGAAGTTGCTTATCAGTTTCAGAATTTTTTGAGCTGAGGTGATGGGGTCTTCTAGGTATACTATCATGTCGTCTGCAAATAGAGACAATTTGGTTTCCACCTTTTCTATTTGAATACCCTTTATTTCTTTTTCTTCCCTGATTGCTCTGGCTAGAAGTTCCAGTACTATGCTGAATAAATGTGGTGAGAGCGGGCATCGTTGTCTAGTGCCGGATTTCAAAGGGAATGCTTCCAGTTTTTGCCCATTCAGTATGATATTGGCTGTTGGTTGGTCGTGAATAGCTTTTATTACTTTGAGATATGTTCGATCAATACCAAGTTTATTGAGGATTTTTAGCATAAACGGCTGCTGAGAAGAATGTATATTCTGTGGATTTGGGGTGGAGAGTTCTGTAAACTATCAGGTTTGCTTGTTCCAGGTCTGATTTCAAGTCCTGGATATCCTTGTTAATTTTCTGTCTGGTTGATCTGTCTGATATTGACAGTGGAGTGTCAAAGTCTTCCACTATTATTCTGTGGGAGTCTAAGTCTCTTTGTAAGTCATTAAGAACTTGCCTTATATATCTCGGTGCTCCCTCATTGGGTACATATATGTTTAGAATCATTAGCTCTTCTTGTTGTATCGATCCTTTTACCATTATGTAATGACCTTCTTTGTCCCTTTTGATCTTTATTGCTCTAAAGTCTATTTTATCAGAGACAAGAATTGCAACTCCTGCTTTTCTTTGCTCTGCATTTGCTTGGTAAATCTTCTTCCATCCCTTTATTTTGATCCCTTGTGTATCCTTGCATCTGTGGTGGGTTTCCTGGATACAGCACACCGATGGGTTTTGGTTTTTTATCCAATTTGCCAGTCTCTGTCCTCTGATTGGTGTATTTAGCCCATTGACATTTAGGGTTAATATTGTTATGTGTGAATTTCATACTGCCATTTTGATGCTAGCTGGCTATTTTGCCTATTGTCTCGTGTAGATTCCTCATTTTGTTGATGCTTTGAAGCATTTGGTATGCTTTTAGGATGGCTGGTACTGGTTGTTTCTTTCTATGTGTAGTGCCTCTTTTAGGAGCTCTTGTAAAGCAGGCCTAGTGGTAACAACATCTCTGAGTACTTGTTTGTTCATGAAGGATTTTATTTTTCCTTTTCTTATGAAGCTCAGTTTGGCTGGATTTGAAATTCTGGGTTGAAAGTTTTTATCTTTAAGGATGTTGAATATTGGCCCCCACTCTCTTCTGGCTTGTAGAGTCTCTGCTGAGAGATCTGCTGTGAGTCTGATGGGCTTCCCTTTGTGGGTGACCTGACCTTCCTCTCTGGGTGCCTTTAGTATTTTCTCCTTCATTTCGACCCAGGTGAATCTGATGATTATGTGCCTTCGGGTTGCTTTTCTTGCAGAGTATCTTTGTGGTGTTCTCTGTATTTCCTGGAGTTGAGTATTGACCTGTCTTGCTTGGTTGGGGAAATTTTCCTGGATAATATCCTGAAGAGTATTTTCCAGCTAGGTTTCTTTCTCTTCATCACATTCTGGTACACCTATCAAACGTAAGTTGGGTATCTTCACATAGTCCCACATTTCTTGGAGATTTTGTTCATTCCTTTTTGTGCTTTTTCCTCTGATCTTGGTTTCTAGTTTTATTTCATTGAGTTGATCTTCGACTTCTGATATTCTTTCTTCTGCTTGGTCAATTCGGCTGTTGAAACTTGTGCATGCTTCGCGAAGTTCTTGTGTTGTGTTTTTCAGCTCCTTCAATTCATTCATATTCCTCTCTAAGTTGTCCATTCTTGTTATTATTTCCTCAAATCTTTTTTCAAGGTTCTTAGTTTCTTTGCACTGATTTAGAACATGTTCTTTTAGCTCACTGAAGTTTCTCATTATCCACTTTCTGAAGTCTGATTCCATCATTTTGTTACACTCATTCTCCGTCCAGCTTTGTTCCCTTGCTGGTGAGGAGTTTATGTCCTTTGTAGGAGGTGAGGTGTTTTGGTTTCGGTTGTTTTCTTTCTTTTTGCCCTTGTTTCTTCCCATCTTTATGGATTTATCCACCTGTCATCTTAGTAGTTGCTGATATTTTAATTGTGTCTCTGAGTGGATGCCCAGATTTTTGATGATGAACTCTTTCTGTTACTTAGTTTTTCTCCTAATGGTCTAGCCCCTCTGCTGTACGAGTGCTGAGGTCCACTCCAGGCCCTGCTTGTCTGGGGTATACCTGTAGCAGCTGCAGAACAGTGAGGGATGATACCAGTTTCTTCTTCTTCTGTCTTTGTTCCAGAATGATGCCCGCCAAATGTCAGTCTGATTAGTCCTATTTTGGGGTGACTCTTTGGATATACAGGGGTCAGGGAGCTGCTTGAGGAGATTGTCTGTGCTTTATAGGAGCTCCAGTGCTGAGCTGTGAGCTCCGTTGTTCATTCAGGTTGTTGGGATGATGTGTTTATGTCTGCTGCAACAGAACTCATAAAACCCTCCCTTTTTTTTCCCCCTTAGATGCTCTGTCTCAGGAAGTTGGGGCTTCCTTTATGAGTATCTGTTGCACTGATCTGCCTGGCTAGGAAGTAGTCTGTTCACTATTTGCCTGCTGAGACTTTGCCCTGCTAGCAGAGGTCTGCCTTGCTGCTGTGGGCTCCATTCTGCTGTTGTGCGCTCTGCCCTGCTTGCAGAGTCTGTCTTTTATGGCGGGTTGCCTCGGCAACAGCAGGGTGCATCAGCACTGAGCTGTACTTTAGTAGGGGCAAATTGCATCTGTAGTGGCGGACGCCCCTCCCCCACCAGGCTGCACCGTCCTAGATTCAACTGTGTGGGCGCAAAACTCTCAGCCCTGAGTGCCTCCAATCACTGCCCTGCTTGTCCCCATGAGGGTGGGACCTGCTGAGCTTGATCACCAAGCTCCCTGCTTCAGATTCCGTCCTGTCTCTCTCTCTCTTCCTCTCCCCAAACTGAATGGTCGACTCTCTTACTGGCGCCCCAGTAGCCTGCCGATAGGGCACTGGGATCCGTGTGATCTCTCGTACTACTGCCCTCTGCACCGGCTCAGATCATGCTTCCCAGGAATCTCCTGGTCAGACTCATTGTCCAAGTCCCGTTCAATCAGATGGACATGCCAATCTTCCCTTCCAAATCTGATTGTTGGTTTAACAGGGCACCCAGACCAGTGAGTTTTGTGCTGGGTGCCACTTCGCTGAGGCGCCGGCCGAGCCGGCCACGTGAGCCGACTGTGCTGGCATCCCGTATGTCTCCCAAACCTGGGACTTTCAACGTTCTGTGGGAAAAAAAAAGGTCCGTCCGAGAATGCGGCTAGGACTCACCCTCTGCACCTTCACTGAAAGCTGCAATCCTGAGTTGCCTCTATGACGCCATCTTGGAAGATCTCTTCGGTTCTGCCTTTCTTCCAACATCCTGCTGCTTCTCTTTCTGAGTAAGAGGCTCTGCTTTCTCTTTGTCTCTTTTCTCTCACACATGGTTTAAAATGGCTCTTATCTCTTTCTTTACAGTGTTAAGAGTTTTGTCACAGGCTTCAGCAATGTTATTAAGTAAAATGAGCTTTTGGCTCAGCCAACAAAGGTTCAAGTCAGATCAACTGTTCCTAGAGGTGCCATGTATGCCTCCATGTCAACAGCCACTGGCATACATGACTCAGGGCACCTCCTGTTACCCTTTTCCCTTCCAGCTCAGGTGCCTGGGTGTTCCCACAGTAGGCAGAAGCCAATTCAACAGCCACTATGTGGGTGGGAGGAAGCTGAGGCAGTAACCAGTGTCCTTTTTACCTGCTATGCCAATGGAACATTTCCTCTCCTGGCCAAGGAATTCAACCTGGTCTGAACTGGGGGGAAGAATGGGAAAATTACAAGGATTAGGCAGGCCTACTTGCATTAAGAAAGATGTTCTTATTTCAGAATATCTCCCATTTTTGCCCCTTAAAACTGTTTTTCACTTTTTTTCCTTTTTTAAGAGAGAGGTCTCCCCCTTTAAACTCTTTCTGATAGGGAAGTTAAAGGTGGAATGACCCCTGCTGGCTGCAAATTTGGCAGGGCACATTTGAGACACTCTAAATGGACACAAATAGCCTCTAAAATGCCTTTTCAGTTCTAAACTTAATTCCAAGATTCAGGCTGAGGCCCTAAAGAGGAAAACCAGGTCTGAGGGATCCAAAGTCAGGTGACAGGCACAGTGTATATGGGCAGAACCAATTTCTGCTGACTGAAACCCCCACCACATGGAAGGAGACCATGCTTTGTGAGATAAACAAGCCCAGGGAACTCAATGTTTGCCACAGCAGGGAGAAGAGGAGGAGTAGGCGAGGGCAGTTAATTCCTATTTTCCAGGTTTGCTTCATGGGTATTTATGGTATTGGTACTTATGACGCACCTGCCAAGGTCCCTGGAGCTCAGGGACAAGAGGTGGAAAGTGAAGGGAGGACACTCACTTTCTCTCTGCATCACACACTGAGTATTCACTGAAAGAAGAGAATGAGGGACACCTTTATTCCCTGTCTTTCAGAATGAGCAGCCAGGTCTGTTCACCACCTCCAGCTTGTACACTTCTGGGGTGTACTCTGAAACATTGGGACTGCTAGACCACATATATGCAGGCTTTCTATACCTTTCAAGGCAATCCAGAGCTTTGCTAATAATGTAGGATAGATACAGCCCTTCTGTTTGCCATCTCAGGGAAGGCTGCAAGGAGCAAGCCCAGGGAATTAAAGATATGAGTCCCAGAGCCAGTTCCCCCAAGTCCTGCTCCTCCAGGTCCACCCCAACCTCCCTCTCCAGCTTCAGTCTCTCTCTTGCCCCATCCTAGAAATCCTCACCCTAAACAAGCCCCATCTCACTCCTGCCCTTCCAACAGATGCCCAGTGAATCTGGGCTCAGTAAGGTCCATGTCTCCTTCTCCCTACAAAACTTAAAGCAAATTAAGGAGGATCTTGGCAAGTTTTCAAATGACCCTTACAGATATATACAGGCTCTCTAGAATTTTACCCGAATATTTGAGATCTGCCAAAGAGATGTTATGTTGCTTTTGAATCAGACTCTGATGAACACTGAGAAGCAGGCCACTCTGCAAGCAGCAGAGAGATTTAGAAATGCACTTTGTATCTCATACAGCCTAGGAGAAGGGGACAAATATTATCCCAGTGCAAGAGAAACAGTAGCAGTGAATGACCCTAAATGGCATTCCAATGATGAGATGGGAGACTGGAGGAGGACACACTTTCAGGTGTGCACAATGGAAGGCTAGTATAAATTTATTACTCAGGCAGCTCCTGATATCAGGAGAGAGTTGCAGAAATGGGCTCTGAAACCAGATAGTACATTAGAAAACCTCCTGAAAGTGGCTATCTCAGTCTTTTATAATAGAGACAGGGAATCCCAGGAAAAAGAGGTTAAATACACAAGAGTGGTAAAAGCTTTAATGGCCATGATGCAAGCTGACAAACCCTAGAATTTCCAGGGTACACCAGTTAATTGCTGAAAATATGGCAGGAAACATTCTCTCTCTTCTAAAGTTTATTTGCTCCTGTACAAGATTGTATTTCTTTCAACAGGGTAAAACAGCTCAAGATACAATGTTGTTGTTAGTATATTTTACTTCTTATCACTTTAATCTTTGGCAATAAATTCTTTTCTTTTATAATGCACATGTTTAACCCATGCACCCTTAACCTTATGAAACTTGTTATTCTCTGGTGCCTGGAAGCCATCAAACTCAAAATGTTCAGGCAATCAGAGCCTCAGACAATGGCTCCCCTTTTCTAGGAACCCTTAGACCTTTGGGAAGAGTCTGATTGCAGTTTACCTAAAAATAATGCCCCCTGTCAGCAGAAAATAGTTAAGACCAGTCATTGTCCATTTTCTAATGGCATTTAGATGTACCTCTTCAGAGGGGGGAAATAATCTGGGAGTGCTAGGAAGGGAAGAGCATGGTTTCTTTAAATGATATGTAAGGGAGAAAAGGAAGTGCTGGATAGAGGAGAGTGGGATCCCTGTCTAGGGCTCCACCCCTATGGACCTAGGTGAGGTCAGGCATTTTCTGCCCAAATGTTGCATTTCCCAAGACCAGCGTGGCCTGCCACACCACCATCATGCGCCTATAAAAACCTGAGACCCTAGCAAGGCAAGCACAGAAGGAGATGGACATTAAAAGGACATCATCAGTGGAGGAACACACAAGCAAAGAAACACAGAGGAGGCTGGACATTGAGAGAAACAGACACTGGCATGCTGGTAGGCCACTGACCAACAGAACAATGCATTTTGGCTGGGACAGCTGGAGGAGAGACTGTACCCCTGAGCAGCCTGACTTCAGGAAAAAACCATATCCCTTCTGGCTCTCCCATCTGCTGGGAGCCATTTCCACTAAATAAACCATGAACTCATCATCCAAGCCCACATGCGATCCAATTCTTCTGGTATACCAAGGCAAGAACCTCAGGATACAGAAAGCCCTCTGTACTTGTGATAAGGCAAGGGTCTAATCGAGTTAAATTACACAAGCTGCCTATAAATGGCTAAACTAAAAGAGTACACTGTAACACATGCCTACTGGGGCTTCAGCTGTAAACATTTGCTCTAGATACTGCTATAGGATTAGAGTTCCACAGCCTGCTGGTCTCTATGCTTCCTTAGAGGTTTGAACACTTAAGAAATGAGCCACACCCCATCACACACCCTGTGAGGGGATAAGGGAACTTTTCCCATTTCACATTCAAGCCAGAACTCTTAAGAGAAACAATGGGTAATTTTCTGGCCTATACTTATTCTGGGTTCTAGAGAAGGTTGGCCTTCTGTTTCTACCTTCAGAATTGCATTGGCTACTGAATTTAAAAGCACCGGTCAAACAGTTGTATAGTTAACTGCTCTTCATTAAAGCTACTTAGAGCTTTTCCACTTCGTTTTATTAAACTTATTTGAAAAATTTCTATTGCCTGGTTTCGAAGAGTAAGTTGTTTTTAAAAAGTCACATCTTAGTTTTCACCATATTCAACTATGAGTAGAACTTCACATACTTAATTGCTTCCTCCTTGAAATTCTTTATTTAAGAAAAGCCCTTTTCTCCCCTAGATTCTTCTTTTGTTTCATTGGTTCTTCTCAGGTTTCTTTTATAGTTCTTTTCTCATTTTCCACGCCCTAAAGTTTGGAGTGCCCCAGTCCTTGGACCTCTTCTTATCTGTGCTTACTTCCCAGGAAATGTCTTCTGGTCTCACCTATGGGCTTCTAACACTCACATTTATTTCCCTAGACCTAGCTGCTTTCTTCCCTGACTTCCAGTCTAAAGCATCTGATTAAATTCCTGGTGTAAAAAAATGAAAAGTTCTTTTCAAAGTTCCCTTTTTGTTAAATAATAAATAATAAGTATTAGAAATAATAGTTTCTTTTAAAAATGAGCTTCCTAACAGACGTAAAGAGAACCAAATCAAGAAGGAACTGCCATTCACAATTGCTACAAAGAAAATAAAATATCTAGGAATACAAATCACAAGGAATGTAAGGGACCTCTTTAAGGAAAACTACAAACCACTGCTCAACGAAATAAGAGAGGACACAAACAGATGGAGAAACATTCCATATTCGTGGTTAGGAAGAATCAATATCGTGAAAATGGCTATACTGCCCAAAGTAATTTACACAATCAATGCTATCCCCATCAAACTACCATTGAATTTCTTCACAGAACTGGAAAAAACCACCATGAATTTCATATGGAAACAAAAAAGAGCCCGCATAGCCAAGTCAATTCAAAGCAAAAAGAACACAGCGGGAGGCATCACACTACGAGACTTCAAACTATACTACAAGGCTACAGTAATCAAAACAGTATGGTACTGGTACCAAAACAGAGATATAGACCAACGGAACAGAACAGAAGCATCGGAGGCAACACAACATATCTACAACCATATTATCTTTGATAAACCTGACAAAAACAAGAAATGGAGAAAGCATTCCCTATTTAATAAATGGTGTTGGGAAAACTGGCTAGCCATGTGTAGAAAGCAGAAACTGGACCCCTTCCTGACACCTTACACTAAAATTAACTCCAGATGGATTAAAGACTTAAACGCAAGACCTGACACCATAAAAACCCTAGAAGAAAATCTAAGCAAAACCATTCAGGACATAGGAGTAGGCAAGGACTTCATGACCAAAACACCAAAAGTATTGGCAACAAAAGCCAAAATAGACAAATGGGACCTAATCAAACTCCACAGCTTCTGCACGGCAAAAGAAACAGTCACTAGAGTGAATCGGCAACCATCAGAATGGAAAAAAATCTTTGCAGTTTACACATCTGACAAAGGGCTGATATCCAAAATTTACGAAGAACTCAAACAGATTTACAGGAAAAAAACAAACAAGCCCATTCAAAAATGGGCAAAGGATATGAACAGACACTTTACAAAAGAAGACATACATGAGGCCAACAAACATGAAAAAGTGCTCATCATCACCAGTCATTAGAGAGATGCAAATCAAAACCACATTGAGATACCATCTCAAGCCAGTTAGAATGGTGATCATTAAAAATCTGGAGACAGCAGATGCTGGAGAGAATGTGGAGAAATAGGAATACTCTTACACTGTTGATAGGAGTGTAAATTAGTTCAAACATTGTGGAAGACAGTGTGGCAATTCCTCAGGGACCTAGAAATAGAAATTTCATTTGACCCAGCAATCCCATTACTGGGTATATATCCAAAGGACTATAAATCGTTCTACTATAAGGACACATGCACACGAATGTTCATTGCAGCACTGATTACAATAGCAAAGAACTGGAACCAACCCAAATGCCCAACGATGATAGACTAAAATGAGAAAATGTGGCACATATACACCATGGAATATTATGCAGCAATCAAAAATGATGAGTTTGTGTCCTTTGTAAGGACATGGATGAATCTGGAGAACATCATTCTCAGCAAACTGACACAAGAACAGAAAAAGAATTACCGCATATACTCAATCATAGGTGGGTGAGAAAAATGAGAACACATGGACACAGAGAGGCGGTCTACTATACACTGGGGTCTATTGGGGCGAATGGGGGAGGGACAGCGGGGGGGGCTGCGGAGGGACAGCCTGGGGATGAATGCCAAGTGTAGGTGAAGGGGAGGAAGGCAGCAAAACACACTGCCATGTGTGTACCTATGCAACTATTTTGCACGTTCTACACATGTACCGCAAAACCTATAATGCAATAAAAATTAAAAAAAAATGAGCTTCCTTCAAACTTCCTTGATTTTTGCCAATAATGCTTTGTTAAGCCCTATGTAGCTGCTTAATATAGTGAGGTAATAAGTACATTCTATGTCCTTATACTTTAACTATGTTATTTGTTTTGACCTATAGCCTGCTCAGACATACCCAAACATACCCGGGCATTTCTGGCTTACAGCCTATGCCTCTTCCTCATTTGTAAATGTGATTACTCTCCTAATTTCCCGTAAACAACCCCCTTTCTTTTTTTTGTTTTCCATGCATGTTTATCTATTTAGGAAAGTTTTAAGTTTTTAGCCAATCAGGATCAGTCTAGATTGTGCTATCCAACTCCAGCCAATGGAGGGAGAACATAGCAGTAAGGGCCCAACACATCAAGAATAAAATCTGCTTTTCTTTGTTCAATGTGTTCTCAATGCAATCAGACTTCTGAGAAGCCTCCGTTTTGCAGAAAATAAAATCACCTTGATGAGAAAAGTTCTTTGTCTGAGTGCTGGTTCTTCCTTTTGGCACCGAGAAACAAGCATTTGTTTCCAACACTGTCATCCCTATAGTGATATTTAATAGGCACTTTACAGTTAACATGACTCAAGCTGAAAACCTACTCTTTTACTTCACACAAGTTTCTCCCTCAGTATTATTATTATCAAATACATCTTACTAGTTGATTTTCATTTCATATTACCTATTCAATACATTTAGATAAATTTAGAGTATATCCAGATATTCTCTATTTTTTGAGGTCAGGAGTTTAAGACCAACTTGGGTAACACAGGGCAAAACCCTATAGCTTACTTTTAAGGTAAAGATATACCTATCTTAAAGATTGCTGCCAACCCAAACCAAGACATTTTTATATCTCACCTGATTATTGTTATAGGCTCTTGACCAGAATCCTTGTAACTATCTCCTCATCCCCATAGTTTATTCTGCACAAATTATTTAGAATGAGTTTATAAAACTGTAAGTCTAATAATGCAAGTCTTGATTGCAAATTTTCAACTACTTATCTTACTCAATAAAATGTGGAGATTTCCCTGCGGTTCACAGGTTACTGTATGATAAGACTCCCATGCACTTTCCAAACTCAAATCTTCCTACAATTCCCTTTAGTTTCTGTTATACCATCAGTCTGTTCTCCTTCAGCCAAGCATTCACAATGCAATCTGCAAATGGGGTCTGTTTTCTTCTTTCTTTATAATCTGTATGCCTTGCATTTATTATTCATGTTTTATTGAACTGAATAAAACTTCTATTATGATATTTAATCCAAGTGACAAGAGTGGCCATCCTTGCCTTTTTTCTAATCTTAGGGAGAAAGCATTCAAATTTTTTTCCATAAAGTATAAGATTATCTATAATTTTACTATACACAGTCTTTAACATGTTAAAATATTTTCTCCTTTATTCTTAGGCTTATAAGAGTTTTAACCATGAATAGTTGCTGAAATTTGTCAACTTTTTAAAAAAATCGATTGATGTGATCACATAAAGCTTTTCATATTGTTTATTAAAATATTAATAAAACCCAGAATCAGAAGACTAAAAAACTTTGCCATCTATTAAAACATTTAGATAAATTAATAACTGTAAGAGAAACAAAAACTATATAGCAGCTCATTTCATATTACTACTTCACAAGGAAAAGGGAGATTAATTTAAAAAGTCACTAACAATCACTAATGTGATCTCAGTTAGACCATATCAAGTGAACACATGCAGAAGATAGCACCTGAGTCCCTTTAGATCCCCTGGATATAAACTGAGGAAAGGATTAAAGGATCTTCTGGTGAAATTTAACTCCATGCACTTACTTTTTCTTAAATTGACATTATTTTTAAAAACTATAAATATAATTCAGTGTTTTTGGCTGCAAAGGAGTCAATCAAATACAGTATACGCAGTTCTAAAACATAGCTTTTTAATACTTGTATCACAGATTGAGGAAACTTGACCAGGAATCATTTTTATAGAATAATTCTTACTTTGCCCAGCATTTACGGCACTTTGTTACCAGGAAAAGTGTAGCAGATTTAATACTTTGGTTCAGATATGGAAAATTCTCCAGTGGGTAAGATATATCTTGAGACTTTTAAATCAACATAAACTAGTTCTCCAGCTTGGTATTTTTGGACACCTGGTAAATATTCATTTTTTCAAAGACAATCTTGAGCTTCTACAAGTAAGAATAAGAAAAAGAATTAGAAATGATGACTTTTTCCTTTAATGAATTATATTCTTTTAAAAGAGGAGCTGCTGATAAGTTCTTTTCTTTTGGAAGACTAACTTAGGCTTCATTGTTTTTTACTTGAAAACTAGTGTTAATGTAAAAAGTACACATTTGGACTATTATTAAAATGTCAAGAAATGACAGATGCTGGCAAGACTGTGGGGAAAGTGAGTGCTTATACACTGTTAGTGGGAATGTAAATTAGTTAAGGAAAACACTGTGGAAAACTGTTTGGAGATTTCTCAAAGAACTTAAGACAGAATTATCATTTGCTCAGAAGTGTCAGTATTGGGCATATGCCCAAAAGAATATAAATTATTCTACCATAAAGACATATGCACTTGTAGTTTATTGCAGCACTCTTCACAATAGCAAAGACATGGAGTCAGTGTAGATGACTATCAATGGCAGAATGAATAAAAAGATAGTGGTGAAAGATTCTGGAAGATGGCGTCGTAGAGGTGACTCAGGATTGCAGGTCTCGGTGAAGGCGCAGAGGGTGAGTCCTAGCCGCATTCTCGGATGTTCCTTTTATGCCCACAGAGTGTTGAAAGTCCCAGGTGTGGGAGAGACACGGGACGCTAGCAGCCGGCTAACGCAACCGGCTCCCGCCGCCTCTTCGGCCGGCGCCGCAGCGGGACCCGGCGCGGAACTCACTGGTCTGGGTGCCCTGTTAAACCGGCAATCTGAGATTTGGAAGGGCAGATTGGCATGTCCATCTGATTGAACGGGACTTGGACAATGAGCCAGACCAGGAGTTTCCTGGGAAGCGTAATCTGAGCCGGGGTAGTGGGCAGCGGCACGGGAGATCGCACGGATCCCAGTGCCCTATCGGCAGGCTCCTGGGGCGCCAGTGAGAGAGTCGACCTTTCAGCTTGGGGAGAGGAAGAGAGAGAGAGAGAGGACGGACTCTGAGGCAGGGAGCAGGGTGATCGGGCTCGGCGGGTCCCACGCTCACGGGGACAAGCAGGGCGGCGACTGGAGGCGCTTGGGGCTGAGAGTTTTGTTGCTGGCATTTAGGACGGTGCAGCCCGGTCAGGGAGGGGCGTCCACCATTCCTGACAAAGTGCACCCCCACTTAAGTACCGCCCAGGACTGACGCAGACTGCCGTTGCCGAGGCAACCTGCCATAACAGAGAGAGTCCGCCGGGCCGCAACAGGGCGGACCCGCCTTAGGAGGTCAGAGCCCCGGCAAGCAAATAGTGAATAGACTGCCACCTAGTGGGGCAGGACAGTGCAACAGATACTCATAAAGAAAGCCCCAACTCCCTGAGACAGAGCATCTAAGCGTGAAAAAAAAAAAAAAAGAGTGGTGTTTTATGAGTTCTATTGCAGCAGACATAACCTCCCAACAACCCTGAATGAACAACGGAGCTCATAGCTCAGCACTGGAGCTCCTATAAAGCACAGACTGTCTCCTCAAGCAGCTCCCTGACCTCTGTATATCCAAGGAGTCACCCCAGAAAAGGACTAATCAGACTGACATTTGGCTGGCATCATTCTGGAACAAGGGCAGCAGAAAAAGAAACTGATATCATCCCTCACTGTTCTGCAGCTGCTGCAGGTATACCCCAGACAAGCAGGGCCTGGAGTGGACCTCAGCACTCATACAGCAGAGAGGATAGATCATTAGAGGGAAAACTAAGTAACAGAAATACTTCATCATCAACAATCTCAGTGTCCACACAGAGACCCAATTGAAAAATCAGCCACTACTAAGACAACAGGCGGATAAATCCATAAAGATGGGAAGAAACCAGCGCAAAAAGGAGGAAAGCACCCGAAACCAAAACACCTCACCTACAAAAAAGGACCAAAACTCCTCACCAGCAAGGGAACAAAGCTGGACGGAGAATGAATGTGACGAAATGACGGAATCAGACTTCAGAAAGTGGATAATGAGAAACTTCAGTGAGCTAAAGGAACATGTTCTAAACCAGTGCAAAGAAACTAAGAACCTTGAAAAAAGATTTGAAAAAAGATTCGAGGAATTGATAACGAGAATGGACAACTTAGAGAGGAATATGAATGAATTGAAGGAGCTGAAAAACTCAACACGAGAACTTCGCGAAGCATGCACAAGTTTCAACAGCCGAATTGACCAAGCAGAAGAAAGAATATCAGAAGTTGAAGATCAACTCAATGAAATAAAACGAGAAACCAAGATTAAAGAAAAAAGCACAAAAAGGAATGAACAAAATCTCCAAGAAATGTGGGACTATGTGAAGAGACCCAACCTACGTTTGATAGGTGTACCAGAATGTGACGAAGAGAATGAATCCAAGCTGGAAAACACTCTTCAGGATATTATCCAGGAAAATTTCCCCAACCTAGCAAGACAGGTCAATACTCAACTCCAGGAAATACAGAGAACACCACAAAGATACTCTGCAAGAAGAGCAACCCCAAGGCACATAATCATCAGATTCACCAGGGTTGAAACGAAGGAGAAAATACTAAGGGCAGCCAGAGAGAAAGGTCGGGTCACCCACAAAGGGAAGCCCATCAGACTCACAGCAGATCTCTCAGCAGAGACTCTACAAGCCAGAACAGAGTGGGGGCCAATATTCAACATCCTTAAAGAAAAGAGCTTTCAACCCAGAATTTCATATCCAGCCAAACTGAGGTTCATAAGTGAAGGAAAAATAAAATCCTTCACGAACAAGCAAGTACTCAGAGATTTTGTCACGACTAGGCCTGCTTTACAAGAGCTCCTGAAAGAGGCACTACACATAGAAAGAAACAACCAGTTCCAGCCATCCTAAAAGCATACCAAATGCTAAAGACCATCAACAAAATGAAGAATGTACATGAACCAACGGGCAAAACAGCCAGCTAGCATCAAAATGGCAGTATCAAATTCACACATAACAATATTAACCCTGAATGTAAATGGGCTAAATGCACCAATCAAAAGACAGAGGCTGGCAAATTGGATAAAAAACCAAAACCCATCGGTATGCTGTATCCAGGAAACCCACCTCACATGCAAAGATACACAAAGGCTCAAAATAAAGGGATGGAGGAAGATTTACCAAGCAAATGGAGAGCAAAAAAAAGCAGGAGTTGCAATTCTCATCTCTGATAAAATAGACTTTAAAGTAACAAAGATCAAAAGGGACAAAGAAGGTCATTACATAATGGTAAAAGGATCGATACAACAAGAAGAGATAACGATTCTAAATATATATGGACCCAATGTAGGAGCACCCAGATATATAAGGCAAGTTCTTAATGACTTACAAAGGGACTTAGACTCCCACACAATAATAGTGGGAGACTTTAACACTCCACTGTCAATAGCAGACAGATCAACCAGACAGAAAATTAACAAGGATATCCAGGACTTGAACTCAGACCTGGAACAAGCAAACCTGATAGACATTTACAGAACTCTCCACCCCAAATCCACAGAATATACATTCTTCTCAGAACCACATCACACCTACTGCAAAATTGACCACATAATTGGAAGTAAAGCACTCCTCAGCAAATGCAAAACAACTGAAATCATAACAAACAGTCTCTCAGACCATAGTGCAATCAAGTTGGAACTCAGAATTCAGAAAATAACTCAGAACCGCACAGCTTCATGGAAACTGAACAATTGGCTCTTGAATGTTGATTGGATAAACAATGAAATGAAGGCAGAAATAAAGAAGTTGTTTGAAACCAATGAGAATGAAGACACAACGTACCAGAATTTCTGGGACACATTTAAAGCAGTCTGTAGAGGAAAATATATAGCAATAAGTGCCCACATGAGAAGAGTGGAGAGATCCAAAATTGACACCCTATCATCAAAATTGAAAGAGCTAGAGGAGCAAGATCAAAAAAGCTCAAAACCTAGCCGAAGACAAGAAATAACTAAGATCAGAGCAGAACTGAAGGAGATAGAGACAAGAAAAACCCTTCAAAAAATCAATAAATCTAAGAGCTGGTTTTTCGAAAAGATCAACAAAATAGACAGACCACTAGCCAGACTGATAAAAAAGAAGAGAGAGAACAACCAAATAGATGCAATAAAAAACGATAAAGGGGAAATCACCATAGATTCCACAGAAATTCAAACCATCATCAGAGAATACTACAAACAACTCTATGCACATAAACCAGTAAATCAGGAAGAAATGGATAAATTCCTGGATGCCTGTGTCCTTGCAAGCCTAAACCAGGAGAAAGCCGAAACTATGAATAGACCAATAACAAGGTCTGAAGTTGAGGCAGCAATTAAGAGCCTACCACACAAAAAAAGCCCAGGTCCAGATGGGTTCACAGCGGAATTCTACCAGACACACAAAGAGGATATGGTACCATTCCTTCTGAAACTATTCCAAATAATCCAAAAAGAGGGAACCCTTCCCAAATCATTTTATGAGACCAACATCATCCTGATACCAAAACCTGGCAGAGACTCAACAAGAAAAGAAAACTTCAGGCCAATATCCATGATGAACATAGATGCAAAAATCTTCAATAAAATACTGGCAAACCGATTGCAACAGCACAGTAAAAAACTTATCCATCATGATCAAGTAGGATTTATCCCGGGGATGCAAGGCTTGTTCAACATACGCAAGTCTATAAATGTAATTCACCACATAAACAGAAGCAAAAACAAAAACCACATGATTATCTCAATTGATGCAGAGAAGGCATTTGACAAAATTCAACAGCCCTTTATGCTAAAAACCCTCAATAAACTTGGTATTGATGGAACATATCTCAAAGTAATAAAAGCTATTTATGACAAACCAACAGCCAATATCATACTTAATGGGCAAAAACTGGAAGCATTCCCTTTGAAATCTGGCACTAGACAAGGATGCCCTCTCTCACCACTTCTATTCAACATAGTACTGGAAGTTCTAGCCAGAGCAATCAGGCAAGAAAAAGAAATAAAGGGTATTCAAATAGGAAAGGTGGAAGCCAAATTGTCTCTATTTGCAGACGACATGATAGTATACCTAGAAGACCCCATCACCTCAGCCCAAAAGCTCCTGCAACTGATAAGCAACTTCAGCAAAGTCTCAGGATATAAAATCAATGTGCAAAAATCACAAGCATTCCTATACACCAATAACAGACTTAAAGAGAACCAAATCAAGAACGAACTGCCATTCACAATTGCTACAAAGAAAATAAAATACCTAGGAATACAACTCACTAGGAATGTAAGGGACCTCTTTAAGGAAAACTACAAACAACTGCTCAATGAAATAAGAGAGGACACAAACAGATGGAGAAACATTCCATGTTCGTGGTTAGGAAGAATCAATACGTGAAAATGGCTATACTGCCCAAAGTAATTTACACAATCAATGCTATCCCCATCAAACTACCATTGAATTTCTTCACAGAACTGGAAAAAACCACCATGAATTTCATAAGGAACCAAAAAAGAGCCCGCATAGCCAAGTCAATTCTAAGCAAAAAGAACACAGCGGGAGGCATCACGCTACCAGACTTCAAACTATACTACAAGGCTACAGTAATCAAAACAGCATGGTACTGGTACCAAAACAGAGATATAGACCAATGGAACAGAACACAGGCATCGGAGGCAACACAACACATCTACAACCATATTATCTTTGATAAACCAGACAAAAACAGGCAATGGGGAAAGGATTCCCTATTTAATAAATGGTGTTGGGAAAACTGGCTAGCCATGTGCAGAAAGCAGAAATTGGACCCCTTCCTGACACCTTACACTAAAATTAACTCCAGATGGATTAAAGACTTAAACGTAAGACCCGACACCATAAAAACCCTAGAGGAAAATCTAGGCAAACCATTCAGGACATAGGAGTAGGCAAGGACTTCATGAACAAAACTCCCAAAGCATTGGCAACAAAAGCCAAAATAGACAAATGGGACCTAATCAAACTCCACAGCTTCTGCACGGCAAAACAAACAGTCACTAGAGTGAATCGGCAACCATCAGAATGGGAAAAAATCTTTGCAGTTTACGCATCTGACAAAGGGCTGATATCCAGAATTTACAAAGAACTCAAACAGATTTACAGGAAAAAAACAAACAAGCCCATTCAAAAATGGGCAAAGGATATGAACAGAAACTTTACGAAAGCAGACATACATGAGGCCAGCAAACATATGAAAAAGTGCTCATCGTCATTGGTCATTAGAGAGATGCAAATCAAAACCACATTGAGATACCATCTCACACCTGTTAGAATGCCGATCATTTAAAAATCTGGAGACAGCAGATGCTGGAGAGGATATGGAGAAATAGGAACACTCTTACACTGTTGGTGGGAGTGTAAATTAGTTCAACCATTGTGGAAGACAGTGTGGCGATTCCTCAGGGACCTAGAAATAGAAATTCCATTTGACCCAGCAATCCCATTACTGGGTATCTATCCAAAGGATTATAAATCGTTCTACTATAAGGACACATGCACACGAATGTTTATTGCAGCACTGTTTACAATAGCAAAGACCTGGAACCAACCCAAATGCCCAACGATGATAGACTGGACTGGGAAAATGTGGCACATATACACCATGGAATATTATGCAGCAATCAAAAATGATGAGTTTGTGTCCTTTGTAGGGACATGGATGAATCTGGAGAACATCATTCTCAGCAAACTGACACAAGAACAGAAAAAGAAATACCGCATATACTCACTCATAGGTGGGTGAGAAAAATGAGAACACGTGGACACAGAGAGGCGGTCTACTATACACTGGGGACTGTTGGCGGGAATGGGGGAGGGACAGCAGGGGGTGGGCTGGGGGGGATAGCCTGGGGATGAATACCAAGTGTGGTTGAAGGGGAGGAAAGCAGCAAAGCACACTGCCATGTGTGTACCTATGCAACTATGTTGATTGTTCTGCACATGTACCCCCAAACCTATAATGCAATAAAAATTAAAAAAAAAAAAAAACAAAGATAGTTGTACATATACACTGTGGAATACTACATGGCCATAAGAAAACCAAACTCATGTCCTTTGGAGAAAAATTGATGAAGCTGGAGGCCATTATTTTTAACAAATTCAGGAACAGAAAACTAAATACCGTATGCTTTTACATTTTAGTGGGAGCAAATCATTAAGTACACATTGAAACAAAGAAGGGAAAAACAGACACTGTGGCTTAACCGAGAATGAAGAGCGTGAGGATGGTGAATATTAAAAAAAAAAATCACCTATTGGATATTATGACCACTACCTGGATGATTAAATATTGTATATAAAACTCCTATGACGTGCAGCCACTTGATTATCCTTCCATTTACATTGCATGTATAGAAAATGACAAACTTATCTGTACATCACACTCCTATGACATGCAATTTACCCATGAAGCCAACTTGCACATGTACCCTTAAAATTTAAAATAAAAGTAGTAAAAAACTTTTGTTAAACCACACATTTTATGTGGAAATAATTTATCACAGATATTTAATCACTTCAGTATCAAATGTCTAATTATATATATTTTTCTTCTTTTTTTTAATTTTTATTGGATTATAGGTTTTGGGGAACATATGCAGAACGTGCAAGATAGTTGCATAGGTACACACATGGCAGTGTGTTTTGCTGCCTTCCTCCTCTTCACCCACATTTGGCATTTATCCACAGGCTATCACTCCCCAGCCCCCCCCCCGCTGTCCCTCCCCCATTCACCCCAATAGACCCCAGTGTATAGTAGACCACCTCGCTGCATCCATGTATTCTCATTGTTCTCACCCACCTATGAGTGAGTATATGCAGTATTTATTTTTCTGTTCTTGTGTCAGTTTGCTGAGAATGATGTTCTCCAGATTCATCCATGTCCTCACAAAGGACACAAACTCATCATTTTTTATTGCTGCATAATATTTCATGGTGTATATGTGCCACATTTTCCCAGTCCAGTCTATCATCGTTGGGCATTTGGGTTGGTTCCAGTTCTTTGCTATTGTAAACAGTGCTGCAATGAACATTCGTGTGCATGTGTCCTTATAGTAGAATGATTTATAGTCCTTTGGATATATACCCAGTAATGGGATTGCTGGGTCAAATGGAATTTCTATTTCTAGGTCCCTGAGGAATCGCCACACTGTCTTCCACAATGGTTGAACTAATTTACACTCCCACCAACAGTGTAAGAGTGTTCCGCTTTCTCCACATCCTCTCCAGCATCTGCTGTCTCCAGATATTTTAATGATTGATATTCTAATTGGCGTGAGATGGTATCTCAATGTGGTTTTGATTCGCATCTCTCTAATGACCAGTGATGATGAGCACTTTTTCTTTTTTTTTTTTTAACACAATGTTTTCTTTATTCCAAAACATTTTTCATACTTTCCTTTGAGCATTTTTATTGTATATTACTATGTATTTTTAAAAGAGCAAAAAATATAAATATACAGTTTAATGAGTAATTTTTTTTTTTTTTTAATTTTTATTGCATTATAGGTTTGGGGGTACATGTGCAGAACGAGCAAGATAGTTGCATAGGTACACACATGGCAGTGTGCTTTGCTGCCTTCCTCCCCCTCACCCACACTTGGTATTCATCCCCAGGCAATCCCCCCCAGTCCCCCCCACTGTCCCTCCCCCATTCCCCCCAACAGTCCCCAGTGTATAGTAGACCGCCTCTCTGTGTCCATGTGTTCTTATTTTTCTCACCCACCTATGAGTGAGTATATGCGGTATTTCTTTTTCTGTTCTTGTGTCAGTTTGCTGAGAATGATGTTCTCCAGATTCATCCATGTCCCTACAAAGGACACAAACTCATCATTTTTGATTGCTGCATAATATTCCATGGTGTATATGTCCCACATTTTCCCAGTCCAGTCTATCATCGTTGGGCATTTGGGTTGGTTCCAGGTCTTTGCTATTGTAAACAGTGCTGCAATGAACATTCGTGTGCATGTGTCCTTATAGTAGAACGATTTATAGTCCTTTGGATAGATACCCAGTAATGGGATTGCTGGGTCAAATGGAATTTCTATTTCTAGGTCCCTGAGGAATCGCCACACTGTCTTCCACAATGGTTGGACTAATTTACACTCCCACCAACAGTGTAAGAGTGTTCCTATTTCTCCACATCCTCTCCAGCATCTGTTGTCTCCAGATTTTTTAATGATCGCCATTCTAACTGGTGTGAGATGGTATCTCAATGTGGTTTTGATTTGCATCTCTCTAATGACCAATGACGATGAGCACTTTTTCATATGTTTGTTGGCCTCATGTATGTCTTCTTTTGTAAAGTGTCTGTTCATATCCTTTGCCCATTTTTGAATGGGCTTGCTTGATTTTTTTCCTGTAAATCTGTTTGAGTTCTTTGTAAATTCTGGATATCAGCCCTTTGTCAGATGTGTAAACTGCAAAGATTTTTTCCCATTCTGATGGTTGCCGATTCACTCTAGTGGCTGTTTCTTTTGCCGTACAGAAGCTGTGGAGTTTGACCAGGTCCCATTTGTCTATTTTGGCTTTTGTTGCCAATGCTTTTGGTCTTTTATTCATGAAGTCCTTGCCTACTCCTATGTCCTGAATGATTTCGCCTAGATTTTCTTCTAGGGTTTTTATGGTGTCAGGTCTTGCGTTTAAGTCTTTAATCCATCTGGAGTTAATTTTAGTGTAAGGTGTCAGGAAGGGGTCCAGTTTCTGCTGTCTGCACATGGCTAGCCAGTTTTCCCAACACGATTTATTAAATAGGGAATCTTTTCCCCATTGCTTGTTTTTGTCTGGTTTATCAAAGATAATATGGTTGTAGATATGTTGCGTTGCCTCCGATGCTTCTGTTCTGATCCATTGGTCTATATCTCTGTTTTGGTACCAGTACCATGCTGTTTTGGTTACTCTTGCCTTGTAGTATAGTTTGAAGTCTGGTAGTGTGATGCCTCCCGCTGTGTCCTTTTTGCTTAGAATTGACTTGGCTATGCAGGCTCTTTTTGTTTCCATATGAAATTCATGGTGCTTTTTTCCAGTTCTGTGAAGAAATTCAATGGTAGTTTGATGGGGATAGCATTGATTGTGTAAATCACTTTGGGCAGTATAGCCATTTTCACGATATTGATTCTTCCTAACCACGAACATGGAATGTTTCTCTATCTGTTTGTGTCCTCTCTTATTTCGCTGAGCAGTGGTTTGTAGTTTTCCTTAAAGAGGTCCCTTACGTTCCTTATGAGTAGTATTCCTAGGTATTTTATTTTCTTTGTAGCAATTGTGAATGGCAGTTCCTTCTTGATTTGGTTCTCCTTAAGTCTGTTATTGGTGTATAGGAATGTTTGTGATTTTTGAACATTGATTTTATATCCTGAGACTTTGCTGAAGTTGCTTATCAATTTCAGGAGCTTTTGGGCTGAGGTGATAGGGTCTTTTAGGTATACTATCATGTCGTCTGCAAATAGAGACAATTTGGCTTCCACGTTTTCTATTTGAATACCCTTTATTTCTTTTTCTTGCCTGATTGCTCTGGCTAGAATTTCCAGTACTATATTGGATAGAAGTGGTGAGAGAGGGCATTCTTGTCTAGTGCTGGATTTCAAAGGGAATGCTTCCAGTTTTTGCCGATTAAGTATGACATTGGCATTCCAAATAATCCAAAAAGAGGGAACCCTTCCCAAATCATTTTATGAGACCAACATCATCCTGATACCAAAACCTGGCAGAGACTCAACAAGAAAAGAAAACTTCAGGCCAAAATCCATGATGAATATAGATGCAAAAATCTTCAATAAAATACTGGCAAACCGATTGCAACAGCACATTAAAAAACTTATCCATCATGATCAAGTAGGATTTATCCCGGGGATGCAAGGCTGGTTCAACATACGCAAGTCTATAAATGTAATTCACCACATAAACAGAAGCAAAAACAAAAACCACATGATTATCTCAATTGATGCAGAGAAGGCATTTGATAAAATTCAACAGCCCTTTATGCTAAAAACCCTCAATAAACTTGGTATTGATGGAACATATCTCAAAGTAATAAAAGCTATTTATGACAAACCAACAGCCAATATCATACTTAATGGGCAAAAACTGGAAGCATTCCCTTTGAAATCTGGCACTAGACAAGGATGCCCTCTCTCACCACTTCTATTCAACATAGTACTGGAAGTTCTAGCCAGAGCAATCAGGCAAGAAAAAGAAATAAGGGTATTCAAATAGGAAAGGTGGAAGCCAAATTGTCTCTATTTGCAGACGACATGATAGTATACCTAGAAGACCCCATCACCTCAGCCCAAAAGCTCCTGCAACTGATAAGCAACTTCAGCAAAGTCTCAGGATATAAAATCAATGTGCAAAAATCACAAGCATTCCTATACACCAATAACAGACTTAAAGAGAACCAAATCAAGAACGAACTGCCATTCACAATTGCTACAAAGAAAATAAAATACCTAGGAATACAACTCACTAGGAATGTAAGGGACCTCTTTAAGGAAAACTACAAACAACTGCTCAATGAAATAAGAGAGGACACAAACAGATGGAGAAATATTCCATGTTCGTGGTTAGGAAGAATCAATATCATGAAAATGGCTATACTGCCCAAAGTAATTTACACAATCAATGCTATCCCCATCAAACTACCATTGAATTTCTTCACAGAACTGGAAAAAACCACCATGAATTTCATATGGAACCAAAAAAGAGCCCGCATAGCCAAGTCAATTCTAAGCAAAAAGAACACAGCGGGAGGCATCACGCTACCAGACTTCAAACTATACTACAAGGCTACAGTAATCAAAACAGCATGGTACTGGTACCAAAACAGAGATATAGACCAATGGAACAAAACAGAGGCATCGGAGGCAACACAACACATCTACAACCATATTATCTTTGATAAACCAGACAAAAACAGGCAATGGGGAAAGGATTCCCTATTTAATAAATGGTGTTGGGAAAACTGGCTAGCCATGTGCAGAAAGCAGAAATTGGACCCCTTCCTGACACCTTACACTAAAATTAACTCCAGATGGATTAAAGACTTAAACGTAAGACCCGACACCATAAAAACCCTAGAATAAAATCTAGGCAAAACCATTCAGGACATAGGAGTAGGCAAGGACTTCATGAACAAAACTCCCAAAGCATTGGCAACAAAAGCCAAAATAGACAAATGGGACCTAATCAAACTCCACAGCTTCTGCACAGCAAAACAAACAGTCACTAGAGTGAATCGGCAACCATCAGAATGGGAAAAAATCTTTGCAGTTTACGCATCTGACAAAGGGCTGATATCCAGAATTTACAAAGAACTCAAACAGATTTACAGGAAAAAAACAAACAAGCCCATTCAAAAATGGGCAAGGGATATGAACAGAAACTTTACGAAAGCAGACATACATGAGGCCAGCAAACATATGAAAAAGTGCTCATCGTCATTGGTCATTAGAGAGATGCAAATCAAATCCACATTGAGATACCATCTCACACCAGTTAGAATGGCGATCATTAAAATATCTGGAGACAGCAGATGCTGGAGAGGATGTGGAGAAATAGGAACACTCTTACACTGTTGGTGGGAGTGTAAATTAGTTCAACCATTGTGGAAGACAGTGTGGCGATTCCTCAGGGACCTAGAAATAGAAATTCCATTTGACCCAGCAATCCCATTACTGGGTATCTATCCAAAGGATTATAAATCGTTCTACTATAAGGACACATGCACACGAATGTTCATTGCAGCACTGTTTACAATAGCAAAGACCTGGAACCAACCCAAATGCCCAACGATGATAGACTGGACTGGGAAAATGTGGCACATATACACCATGGAATAGTATGCAGCAATCAAAAATGATGAGTTTGTGTCCTTTGTAGGGACATGGATGAATCTGGAGAACATCATTCTCAGCAAACTGACACAAGAACAGAAAAAGAAATACCGCATATACTCACTCATAGGTGGGTGAGAAAAATGAGAACACGTGGACACAGAGAGGCGGTCTACTATACACTGGGGACTGTTGGGTGGAATGGGGGAGGGACAGCAGGGGGGGCTGGGGGGGATAGCCTGGGGATGAATACAAGTGTGGGTGAAGGGGAGGAAAGCAGCAAAGCACACTGCCATGTGTGTACCTATGCAACTACCTTGCTCGTTCTGCACATGTACCCCCAAACCTATAATGCAATAAAAATTAAAAAAAAAAAAAAAAAAGTATGACATTGGCTGTTGGTTTGTCATAAATAGCCTTTATTACTTTGAGATATGTTCCATCAATACCAAGTTTATTGAGTGTTTTTAGCATAAAGGGCTGCTGAATTTTGTCTAATGCCTTCTCCGCATCAATTCAGATAATCATGTGGTTTTTGTTTTTGCTTCTGTTTATGTGGTGAATTACATTTATAGACTTGTGTATGTTGAACCAGCCTTGCATCCCGGGGACGAATCCTTCTTGATCATGATGGATAAGTTTTTTAATGTGCTGTTGCAATCGGTTTGCCAGTATTTTATTGAAGATATTTGCATCTATGTTCATCATGGATATTTGCCTGAAGTTTTCTTTTTTTGTTGCGTCTCTGTCACGTTTTAGTGTCAGGATGATGTTGGTCTCATAAAATGATTTGGGAAGGGTTCCCTCGTTTTGGATTATTTGGAATAGTTTTAGAAGGAATTGTTCCAGATCCTCTTTGTGTGTCTGGTAGAATTCAGCTGTGAACCCATCTGGACGTGGGTTTTTTGTTTGTGGTAGGCTCTTAATTGCTGCCTCAACTTCAGACCTTGTTATTGGTCTATTCACAGTTTCGGCTTCCTCCTGGTTTAGGCTTGGGAGGACACAGGCGTCCAGGAATTTATCCATTTCTTCCTGATTTGCTAGTTTATGTTCATAGAGTTGTTTGTTGTATTCTCTGATGATGGTTTAAATTTCTGTGGAATCTGTGGTGATTTCCCCATTATCTTTTTTGATTGTATCTATTTGGTTGTTCTCTCTTTTCTTTCTTATCAGTCTGGCTAGTGGTCTGTCTATTTTGTTGATCTTTTTGAAAAACCAGCTCTTAGATATATTGATTTTTTGAAGGGTTTTTCTTGTCTCTATCTCCTTCAGTTCTGCTCTGATCTTAATTATTTTTTGTCTTTGGCTAGGTTTTGAGCTTTTTTGATCTTGCTCCTCTAGCTCTTTCAATTTTGACGTAGGGTGTCAATTTTGGATTGCTCCACTCTTCTCATGTGGGCACTTATTGCTATATATTTTCCTCTACAGACTGCTTTAAATGTGTCCCAGAGATTCTGGTACGTTGTGTCTTCATTCTCGTTGGTTTCATAGAACTTCTTTATTTCTGCCTTCATTTCATTGTTTATCCAATCAACATTCAAGAGCCAGTTGTTCAGTTTCCATGAAGCTGTGCGGTTCTGGGTTATTTTCTTAATTCTGAGTTCCAACTTGATTTCACTATTGTCTGAGAGACTGTTTGTTATGATTTCCGTTGTTTTCCATTTGCTGAGGAGTGCTTTACTTCCAATTATGTGGTCAATTTTGGAGTAGGTGTTATGTGGTGCTGAGAAGAATGCATATTGTGTTGATTTGGGGTGGAGAGTTTTGTAAATATCTATCAGGTTTGCTTGTTCCAGGTCTGAATTCAAGTCCTGGATATCCTTGTTAATTTTCTATCTTGTTGATTTGTCTGATATTGACAGTGGAGTGTTAAAGTCTTCCACTATTTCTGTGTGTGAGTCTAAGTCTGTTTGTAAGTCGTTAGGAACTTGCCTTATATATCTGGGTGCTCCTACATTGGGTCCATATATATTTAGGATTGTTAGTTCTTCTTGCTGTATCGATCCTTTTACCATTATGTAATGACCTTCTTTGTCCCTTTTGATCTTTGTTGCTTTAAAGTCTATTTTATCAGAGATGAGAATTGCAACTTCTGCTTTTTTTTGCTCTCCATTTGCTTGGTAAATCTTCCTCCATCCTTTTATTTTGAGCCTTTGTGTATCTTTGCATATGAGGTGAGTTTCCTGGATACAGCACACCGATGGGTTTTGGTTTTTTATCCAATTTGCCAGTCTGTGTCTTTTGATTGGTCCATTTCGCCCATTTACATTTAGGGTTAATATTGTTATGTGTGAATTTTATACTGCCATTTTGATGCTAGCTGGCTGTTTTGCCCATTGGTTCATGTACATTCCTCATTGTGTTGATGGTCTAAAGCATTTGGTTTGCTATTAGGATGGCTGGTACTGGTTGTTCCTTTCTATGTGTAGTGCCTCTTTCAGGAGCTCTTGTAAAGCAGTCCTAATGGTGACAAAATCTCTGAGTACTTGCTTGTTCGTGAAGGATTTTATTTTTCCTTCACTTATGAAGCTCAGTTTAACTGGATATGAAATTCTGGGTTGAAAGTTCTTTTCTTTAAGGATGTTGAATATTGGCCCCCACTCTCTTCTGGCTTGTAGAATCTCTGCCGAGAATTCTGTTGTGAGTTTGATGCGTTCCCTTTGTGAGTGACCCCACCATTCTCTCTGGCTGCCCTTAGTATGTTCTCCTTCATTTCAACCCTGGTGAATCTGACGATTATGTGCCTTGGGGTTGCTTTTCTTGCGGAGTATTTTTGTGGTGTTCTCTGTATTTCCTGGAGTTGAGTATTGACCTGTCTTGCTAGGTTGGGGAAATTTTCCTGGATCATATCCTGAAGAGTACTTTTCAGCTTGGATTCATTCTCTTTATCACATTCTGGTACACCTATCAAACGTAGGTTGGGTCTCTTCACATAGTCCCACATTTCTTGGAGATTTTGTTCATTTCTTTTTGTGCTTTTTTCTTGAATCTTAGTTTTTCGTTTTATTTCATTGAGCTGATCTTCAACTTCTGATATTCTTTCTTCCGCTTGGTCAATTCTGCTGTTGAAACTTGTGCATGCTTCAGGAAGTTCTCATGTTGTGTTTTTCAGCTCTTTCAATTCATTCATATTCCTCTCTAAGTTCTCCATTCTTGTTATCAATTCCCCGAATCTTTTTTCAAATCCTTTTTCAAGGTTCTTAGTTTCTTTGCACTGGTTTAGAACATGTTCTTTTAGCTCAGTGAAGTTTCTCATTATCCACTTTCTGAAGTCTGATTCCGTCATTTTGTCAAACTCATTTTTTGGCCAGCTTTGTTCCCTTTCTGGTGAGTAGTTTTTGTCCCTTATTGGAGGTGAGGTGTTTTGGTTTTGGGTGTTTTCCTCCTTTTTGCGCTGGTTTCTTCCCATCTTTATAGATTTATCTGCCTGTCGTCTTTGCAGTTGCTGATTTTTCTATTGGGTCTCTGTGTGGACGCTGAGATTGTTGATGATGAAGTATTTCTGTTACTTGTTTTTTCTTCTAATGTTCTAGCCCCTCTGCTGTATGAGTGCTTATGTGCACTCCAGGCCCTGCTTCTCTGGGGTACACCTGTAGCAGCTGTTTAACTGTGAGGGATGATACCAGTTTCTTCTTCTTCTGTCTTTGTTACAGAATGATGCCCGCCAAATGTCAGTGTGATTAGTCCTTTTCTTGGGGTGACTCTTTGAATATGCAGGGGTCAGGGGGCTGCTTGAGGAGATGGTCTGTGCTTTATAAGAGCTCCAGTGCTGAGCTGTGATTTCCGTTGTTCATTCAGGGTTTTTGGGAGGTTGTTTATGTCTGCTGCAATAGAACTCATAAAACACCACCTTTCCCCCCCCTTAGATCCTCTGTCTCAGGGAGTTGGGGCTTTCTTTATGAGTATCTGTTGCACTGTCCTGCCCCACTAGGAGGCAGTCTATTCACTATTTGCCTGCTGGGGCTCTGGCCAGCTAGTGCGGGTCCACCCTGTTGCTGCTGGGCTCCCTTCTGCTGTGGAGTGCTCCCCACTCTTTGTGGCGTCTGTCTGTTATGGCAGGTTGCCTCAGCAATGGCAGGCTGCGTCAGCCCTGGGCGGTACTTCATTAGGGGTGGATTGCGTCAGTAATGGCAGACTCCCCTCCCTCACTGGGCTTCACTATCCTAGATTCTGGCAGCAAAACTCTCAGCCCCAAGAGCCTCTAGTCGCTGCCCGGCTTGTTCCCATGAGGTTGGGACCCGCCGAGCCTAATCACCCAGCTCCCTGCCTCAGAGTCTGTCCTCTCTCTCTCTCTCTCTTCCTCTCAGCAAGCTGAAGTGTTGACTCTCTCCCTGGCGCCCTAGTAGCCTGCCATTAGGGCACTGAGATCCATGCGATCTCCCATGCTGCTGCCCACTGGACTGGCTCAGATCGTGCTTCCAAGGAAACTCCTGGTCTGTCTCATCTTCCAAGTCCCATTCAATCAGATGGACATGCCAATCTGCCCTTCCAAATCTCAAATTGCCGGTTTAACAGGGCACCCAGACCAGTGAGTTCTGTGCCGGGTTCCACTGTGGCACCAGCCGAAGCAGCTGCATGTGCCGGCTGTGCTAGCCAGCTGTACTAGCCTCCCGTGTCTCTCCCACACCTGGGACTTTCAACGCTTTGTGGGCAGAAAAAGTCCATCTGAGAATGCGGCTAGGACTCACCTTCTGCACCTTCACTGAGAGCTGCAATCCTGAGTCGCTTCTATGACAGCATCTTGCGAGTCCCCTATTCTACTTTTTTCTTCTTAAAAGTAATATGGAAACATCAAAGATTGGAAACTGAAAAATAGAAGACAAATGTAAGAGTTGATCAAAACATAAGTACTATTGCTATTTCTTGACATTATATACATATTTCATATAAGTTTTAATCACCTAACTAAAACAAATTAATAACATTTATTTAAATTTTTTGTTAGTGACTTTTTTCTTGAAACAAAGAGAAAAATATTTCCCTTTGACATCAACATTGAGACCATAAGCAAAACATTGTAATTATAAATTTAAAGGACTTTCTTCAATCAAACAATCAGAATATAGTTTCAAGCAAACTCAAACTTTTTTATATATAAAAAAGCTAAATGTAATTTATTTGATCATTATGAAAGAGAAAAATAAATAAACAGAAAAGGAAGGTAGCCTAGTGAGAAAGTAAGAAGAAATACAAAATTTGGCTGGTGGTCAACGAATATTTTCTAGGGAGAAAGGAATCTTGACCAAGGAATTACATCATCACAATTTCATTGGTAAGTCATTTTGTGCATAGAAGCTGAGGGACTTGTACATTGAGACAGAGCAAAACTGTCTTGTTTTTTTCTGATTTGATTGACTACAGGAAGATAATTTACAGTGAAGAAGAATCTATGCTTTTGTCTTTTATGATGGTACTTCATTGTGAATCAATACAGTTGTATTCTATGTGTTTCTGAGTCTTATATTTTAGTTTGCATAAGTTAGATTCCCTGAAAACAAAACAACTCTTCTATCTTCATATCACTGGGCCAGATTCTTGATGTGGGTATCTGTAACCTTGCCCCCTCAGGCTTTTTGGCACACACGGTGAAAAAGCACCCCCTTTTAACTGTTGCTCTTTGAATTCTTACTGTTCAAAAAGTTCTAGAAAGAAACTCGGTCCAAGAAGTTGGCTCCAGAGATCTGAGTTGGAGATGAACTTTAGCTAACTCTCCTCATTACCACAATAAAAACCAGTCCCAGGTAGGGGCCTATTTGCCATTTTCTATACACACAATATATATGGAAGCATGATCAGTAACTGCACTTGTGCTGCCTTTACTACATTTGTGCATGCAATGACTCCAGCCCAATAAAAGCCTGGTTTTCACTTTTGTTCTGGGTGCCACTGCTTTGGGAACTATTGTTATTGCTGATGCCCTCCTTATTTGTTGCAAGTCACAAAGTCCTCTGGTTAAAGTTTTGGTCTTTGGGCTGTCACTTGCCAAGCAACTGAACACACACATTGTGTGGGTAACATATCCTGTTCAGTTGAAACCAGCTGTTTCTTCTCTTTTTAATTTTTCATCCTTTTTATTTTTATTTTACTTTAGATGTATACTATATCCAGCACTTCTCCCCATGTTATCCCTGCAACCCTCTCCACAACTGCCCCCAATGTGTGATGCTTCTCTCTCTGGTCCACATGTTCTCATTGTTCAACATCCACCTATGAGCGAGAACATGCAGTGTTTGGTTTACTGTTCTTGTGTCAGTTTGCTGAGAATGATGGCTTCCAGATTCATCCAAGTTCCTAAAAAGAACACCAACTCATCATTTTTTATGGCTGTGTAGTATTCCATGATATATATGTACCACATTTTCTTTGTCCAGTCTATCATTGCTGGGCATTTGGCTTGGTTCCAGGTCTTTGCTATTGTACACAGGGCTGCAATGAGCATACATGTGCATGTATCTTTATAGTAGAATTATTTATTGTTCTTTGGGTATATATCCAGTAATGGGATTGCTGGGTCAAATGGAATTTCTATTTCTAGATCCTTGAGAAATCACCACACTGTCTTCCACAATAGTTTAATTAATTTACACTCCCACCAACTGTGTAGAAGTGTTCCTATTTCTTCACATCCTCTCCAGCATCTGTTGTCTCCAGATTTTTTAATGTTTGCCATTAGAGCTGGCATGATATGGTATCTCAGTGTGGTTTTGAAGAAGTAAAACAGATAGACAAGAAAAAATCAACCCCATTCAAAAGTGGGTGAAGGATATGAACAGACACTTTTCAAAAGAAGACATATATGAGGCCAACAAACGTGAAAAAAGGCTCATCATAAGTGGTCATTAGAGAAATGCAAATCAAAACTAACCGTTTCTTAATGTGATAGGCAAAAACCACTCCTGACAGCTGGGAACCAGCCTAGTCCTAACAGATAGTATTTGAGGTTACTAGGCTCTGATGTGGCAGTCACAGTTAGACCTTGAGATTTTCCTGCTGAATATGAGGAATATCACAGAGCACAACCTTAGCCAAGGTCATTCTGCAACAGTAATAAAATGATACAAACTAAGCCTTTCTGAAACAAAACAAAAATGAAGGCCATCTCATAATTGTGTCTAAGCATAACAAAACAGCCATGAAACCCACAAAAATGCCAAATTCCATCTCCTGTCTCAGGATCTCTATCCCCACTAACATGACTGAGGCTTTTTTTTTCTCAGATTACAGCCATAGTCTCACTTTTTAAAATTGGTCTTAAGAGGTATTGAGTTAAGTATGATTAACTGTTCAAAAACCCCAATTAGCTGGAATTTATTTTGTTTATCTAGAAGAAATATGTTATTTTTATTCCAGATCAGCACTGTCCAATTAGCTATCTGAAGTGATAAAAAATTCTATATCAGTACACCCCAAACTGTGGCCATTAGCTACATGTGGCTGTTGAACAATTTAAATGTGGTTAGATTTTTAATTGTATTTACAGTGAATTTAAAGTCACTTGTGATTGATGGCTACTATATGGGACTAAGCCATTCTGTAGTTTTGATTTGGATTTAGTCATTACAGCATTTAGAGAAGAATGTTTTCATAATCAAATTCTTTATCAGGATTACAGTGGCCAAAGCAACATATACTTCAAAATGAGCTCTTGGTTACTTCTTGTGAAAAGTTGGTACATTTATAGATTATAGGCATTAATCAGATGTTTGTTCTGATTACACAAATCAGCACCTAATCACAGCAAAAGTCAAGGATTGATTTCAAAACATGTGATTCTTTGGAAATCAGTTAGAAGATACTGTATTGGGGATACAGAAAGTAGTGAAAAAACAGTGTTTCAACAAAAGTTCTAGTTAAGGGGAAAACAATGGAAGTGATGGGCTTTAAGACTAGGAAAGTGTGAACCTTAGCATGGCCATCACTGTGCAACGTTATCAAGTTACAGTCTTCCAAATTCACTTACTACTAGAGCAGGAATAATAATAATAATGTTATAACTTGTAGAGCACAGTACCATACCTAGGATAAAATAAGTGTTTTATTCATGTTAACGATTCACAAAATTAACTCCTCTTAGTATATTTACAAAGCATAAAATTATACAAATTTAGAAAGGGTCTCATAAAAACGCCATTTCGGGTATGCAGAAAAAAAAGTACTTTAATGATGAACAAGTTAATAGATCTTTAATCTTCCCAAATACCCCAAAAGCTAAATACTGTTACAGATACCTGTCAATATAAGTTGGTGCCACTAAGAAGCAGCATAATACATGTGATAAAACAGACATTGGTGCCTGAAAAGATTTAGGTACAAGCCTAAATTTAGCTATGTTAGTCAACAATTCTGTGACTTTGAACAAATCATGTAATCTTTCTAGGTCAATTATCCAGTGGATATAATAATGTCAGTCTCAACTACATCACATGAGAGTTGTGAGGATCACATAAAATTTGCATCAAAGCACATTTAACATATTATACAGCAAGTTTACTTCCTCTAAATTTTTATTCACGGAATCACCGCAGTTATAAAACTCTGTAAGGAAACAATGAACATTAAAGCAATAGAAACAAAATTATTTATTAATAAACTGACACAAATTGACTTCCACTCACCCTCCCGTCCCACTTTGCATTAGTCCAATCTCTGTCACTAAATGATAATCATTGTGAACTGTCTTTTACCAGCTGTCAGATTCTAATGCTTAATAATATACTGTAAATATAATGTACTATACAAATTAAGATAGTTTGCAAAATATTTAGAATTTTAGAGAGACATGAAACTAATATTAGATATTTATTCAAATCACAGGCAAAGTCATTTAGAAATGGGAGAGCATCAATTATACAAGTTAAGGATTCAAAAATAGAAAAACACAGGACCATAAGATTGGTAGGTGTTTCAAAGGAGAATGAATTAAGTCAAACACAAAGTACAGTTGTGATATTGCACTAACATAAAATTATGTTGAAGGATTCCCTATTTAATAAATGGTGTTGGGAAAACTGGCTAGCCATGTGCAGAAAGCAGAAACTGGACCCCTTTCTGACACCTTACACTCAAATTAACTCCAGATGGATTAAATACTTAAACGTAAGACCTGACACCATAAAAACCCTAGAAGAAAGTCTAGGCAAAACCGTTCAGGACATAGGAGTAGGCAAGGACTTCATGAACAAAACACCAAAAGCATTGGCAACAAAAGCCAAAATAAACAAATGGGACCTAATCAAACTCCACAGCTTCTGCATGGCAAAAGAAACAGTCACTAGAGTGAATTGGCAACCATCAGAATGGGAAAATATCTTTGCAGTTTACACATCTGACAAAGGGCTGATATCCAGAATTTACAAAGAACTCAAACAGATTTACAGAAAATAAAACAAACAAGCCCATTCAAAAATGGGCAAAGGATATGAACAGAAACTTTACAAAAGAAGACATACATGAGGCCAACAAACATATGAAAAAGTGCTCATCATCATTGGTCATTAGGGAGATGCAAATCAAAACCACATTGAGATATCATCTCACACCAGTTAGAATGGCAATCATTAAAAAATCTGGAGACAGCAGATGCTGGAGAGGATGTGGAGAAATAGGAACACTCTTACACTGTTGGTGGGAGTGTAAATTAGCTCAACCATTGTGGAAGAGAGTGTGGCGATTCCTCAGGGACCTAGAAATAGAAATTCCATTTGACCCAGCAATCCCATTACTGGGTGTCTATCCAAAGGACTATAAATCGTTCTACTATAAGGACACATGCACACGAATGTTCATTGCAGCACTGTTTACAATAGCAAAGACCTGGAACCAACCCAAATGCCCATCGATGATAGACTAAAATGGGAAAATGTGGCACATATACACCATGGAATATTATGCAGATATGAAAAATGATGAGTTTGTGTCCTTTGTAAGGACATGGATGAATCTGGAGAACATCATTCTCAGCAAACTGACACAAGAACAGAAAAAGAAATACTGCATATACTCACTCATAGGTGGGTGAGAAAAATGAGAACACATGGACACAGAGAGGTGGTCTACTATACACTGGGGACTGTTGGGGGAAATGGGGGAGGGACAGCGGGGGGGGCTGGGGGGATAGCCTGGGGATGAATACCAAGTGTGGGTGAAGGGGAGGAAGGCAGCAAAACACACTGCCATGTGTGTACCTATGCAACTATCTTGCACGTTCAGCACATGTACCCCAAAACCTATAATGCAATAAAAATTAAAAAAAAAAACTTTGAATAAAATGAATTTTAAAAAAAATTACGTTGAAAAATAGAGGGTTTTTTTTCTTGCTTCAAAAATTGTTGCATATACACAATTGTAGCTTAAATTTTAAGTATAAGATAAATGAATTTTCAAAAGTATTTTGCAGCTGGGGCAGTGCCTGTAATCCCAGCACTTTAGGAGGTTGAAACAGGAGGATTGATTCAGCCCAGGAGTCTGAATTTAACTTTGAGCTTCCTGGCAACCAGAGCTGAGAGAAAAGCATGATTATTTATATAGCTGTCACTATAAAAGCCATGGAGCACATCAAATCATTAGGGACTGTGAGATTTATTTGTCTTATACTCAAAAGCATATTTCTCACATGAAATTTTCTGTAGATGAGATAGGTTAGACCATAAACTATTTGGCTAACATACTGTCTCCAAACCTTAAACAATTCCTCCATAAACAGGAATGATCTTTAATAGTTGCTGTTTTTAATGCTTGAACTAGAATATATGTGTGTGTGTGCATGTGTCTGCACAAACATTTGCATGATGAGTTTATACAGTGCTTGTCCAAGGAAGACTGTATGCCAAGGATAGTCCTGGTTTTTTGTTCATGATTACAGGCTTTTTGTCACACAGAGAACATATAAATAAAAAACAAGAGCTCTCTTCTTTGGCGCTGCCTACAGAGATAGCAGCGATCTCCTCCTCGGCATCATGGCCGCCCTTAGACACCTTGTGAAACCCAAGATCGTCAAAAAGAGAATCAAGAAGTTCATCCGGCACCAGTCAGACCGATATGTCAAAATTAAGCATAACTGGTGGAAACCCAGAGGTATTGACAACAGGGTTCGTAGAAGGTTCAAGGGCCAGATCTTAATGCCTAACATTGGTTATGGGAGCAATAAGAAAACAAAGCACATGCTGCCCAGTGGCTTCCACAAGTTCCTGGTCCACAACGTCAAGGAGCTGGAAGTGCTGCTGATGTGCAACAAATCTTACTATGCTGAGATCGCTCACAATGTTTCCTGCAAGAACCACAAAGCCATCATGGAAAGAGCTGCCCAGCTGGCCATCAGAGTTACCAACCCCAATGCCAGGCTGTGCAGCGAAGAAAATGAGTAGATAGCTTATATGCACGTTTTGTGTTTAAATAAAACTGGCCTCTTCCTTAAAAAAAATAAAAAAACAAGAATGCTGATTTTGAATGTTCTCCCAAGTTCACCCCCCAAAAACTTATATTTTTACTCAAATAACTTTTCTATTTGACCCTCAAGAGCAATATAAATAAGTAGTTATACATAAACTCTGAAACCAGATGTCCTGTGTTCAAATTTTACCTCTGCCCCTTACTAGACGTAAAATCTTACAAAATTTACTCAAATTCTTCAGAACGTTTAGTTTCTTCATCATTAGAATGGAAATAATTACAATATCTACTTAGTCACTTTTTGTCAAGATTCCACTTTTAAGCACCTAGGACCATGCTCAACTAATATTAAGTGTTATTTAAAGCGGTGGTTTTTATCATAAAGTTTGTGACCTCAGTGACTTATTTAAAGCAAATATGTGGTTATTTTGCACTATTTTCTATTTCTTCAATTTACATCTGAGATATTGTCTACTTCAACTCTCCTAAGCATCCTGTGGTTTTCTGATGTGAGTATAATTGGTCTTCACTCTGATCCCTGGCACAGGGTTCTTGATATGCTTGTAATTTCCCAAGAGAAAAGTTGCTGAAAGTGTATTTTCTTACATTTGGTCTTTGTCCCTGGTTCCTGACATGAGAGATGTAAAAACCCTTGGAGTTACCTGAGTGATAAAAGTGAGAAGTTACCTGAGTGATAGAAGTGACTTAAGTTCATAATAAGCAACTTTGAACCACAACTGAATTGATGCTAAGTTGATTCTTGGTGGACCCCTAAATAGCTTCAGAATATGAGGTGTTTGCCAGAGGAACTTACTGTGTGATTAGAGGGTGAGAACTTTCACCTCACCCTTTAATCTCTAAGAAGGGGAGAGGGGCTAGAGTTTGAGTTAATTTTCAATGACCAATGATCTAATCAATCTTGCCCATTTAGTGGATCCTGCATAGAAACCTGAAGTAATGGAGTTCAGAGAGCTTCTGGGTTGGTGAACACATCCATATGCCAGAACGTGAAGCACTCAATTCCATGGAGAGAGAATTTCTTATACTGAAAACCCTCCTAGACCTTTCCCTTAATGCTTCTTCAACTGTTTTTTTATTTTTATCTTTATATAATATCCTTCACAAAAAAACTGGTAATAGTAAGTAAACTATTTTCTTTTTCTGAAATAGTGAACTGGTGTAGAAAATTATTAACCCCAAGGAAGGAATCTTGGGAATCCCTGATTTACGGCCAGTTTGTCAGACATATAGAAGTTTAAGGACTTGCAACTGGCATCTGAGTTAGGGCAGTGTTGTGATACTGAGCCCTTAAGTCCTGAGTCTGACACTGACTCCAGGTAGTTTTCATCAGAATTTAACCAAATAGCTGGATATCCAGTTGGCATCAGAGAGCTGGAGAATTGGTTTGTGGTGTGGGAAAAATAAAACCCACACATTTGGTGTCAGAAATGCTGTGGGTAAGAGAGTTCATACTTGATATCAGAAGTAGGAATTGCAAGACTAGCCCTGGCTCATGGAAACATATGGTATGGAAAGAGAAGAGATGAGGCTAGGCATGGTGGTGGTTCTGACCTATAATCCTAGCACTTTTGGAAGCGAAGGTGGAAGGATCACTTGAGCTCAGGAGTTGGAGATCAGCCTGGGCAATATAGTGAGACCTCACCTCTACCCCCCACCAAAAAGAAAGAAGGAAGGAAGGAAGGAAGGAAGGAAGGAAGGAAGGAAGGAAGGAAGGAAGGAAGGAAGGAAGGAAGGAAGGAAGGGAGGGAGGGAGGAAGGAAGGAAGAAAGGAAGGAAAGGTGAAAAAGAAAGAGAAGAGATGAAAGGGAATAACATAAGCGACCTTTGATCCCTGGAGAGTTACCTAATCACCCATAGTATAAAAATACAGCTGTGCTGAACTGTGCTAATGTCTCCCAACATTAATTACTAAAGGTAAAAGTCACCAATGGGATTTAAAAGACCTGACTTTTGAGGAGTTAGCTCATTTGATACATAAGGAAATGCAAAATAATAAGAAGCACGTATGGTTATACAATCCCTTGGTTATTGTTATATGTAACAGCTAAAGTGAAAGTTAAAAAAAAGGTTCTGGATTGGAATTTGATGCTAAACTAAGCTCAGACTTCTGTCAGTCTGAGTTTTGTCCACTGTCCACAAAGCCATCCACAATGGAAATATTATGTTCAGTTAACAGAAAATACCTATAAGGCTCCTGATGACCAAGAAGATAGTCAATGTATCAGTTTCAGTGGTTTTAATCAAGAAACTACTGAAACCAGGTAGTAGTGTGTGAGTTGCCTCATTTTGTAGATTGTTATAGAAAAATTCCTGAATAAAATACAAATGATTCCTTTAATAAAATGGATTGTGAGTGTGACTAATTTTGGGACAACATCTTTGATTTTAAATGCTATAGAATAGGAGAGCATGTTTGGGTTGACACGCGAACTTTGGTTTATTATTAACTTATCAGAGACACACAGTGATGCAGAAGTTTTTCTCGATCCCTTTGTCAGTCTTGCAACAGGGGTTCCCTGTTTATTCAGCCTTCTGTGCTCAACTTTTGTGTGAGGCAGTGTGTGGGCAAACAAGTGTGGGATCCAGCTAGTCACTTTGACCACCAGCAGGAGTAGATTCCATGCAGGCCCTGTGACACACAGATCGGGGTGCCTGCAATCCCAGAAGGTGTATTACAATACTCTCTTAACTCCACTGTCTGTGGAATGGTGTATTATCAGCTCAGTGGACCCCTTGTCTCATTGTGTATGGTGGCTGCCCTCTGCCAGCGAGGGCAAAGAGCCAGTGTGGCCGCCTTCTTTGGGTACGTGCTCTCGGTGGGACCTGAGCTTTTGTCTGGCATCCAAGAAGAATTATGTGACACAGACACTTGAAGGATAATGGATGCAGATAATTTTAATTAGCAATGGAAGTGGCTCTGAGTGGAGAGGGAAGCTGGAGAGGGGATGGGATGGGCAGATAATCTTCACTGAAGTCTGGCCAGCTCTGACTGGCTCTTCTCTGAAGTTAAATAGTTTCTCCCCCAAAGTACAGGAGTCCCTCTGAAGTCCACTTGCCTCTCTCCAGTCAAGTTGCTTCTCATCTCTACTAACTGAGTTTTGGATGTTTATAGGCACAGGATTGGGGGCAGGGTGGGCTATAGACAGTTTGGGGCAATATTTGGTTTATAAAAATACGTTGAGATCTTCCAAGATAACGTTGTAGAGACGACTCAGGATTGCAGCTCTCAGTGAAGATACAGAGGGTGAGTCATAGCCGCATTCTCGGATGGACCTTTTTTGCCCACAGAATATTGAAAGTCCCAAGTGTGGGAGAGAAATGAGACACCAGCGCAGCCATCTCGTGTGGCCGGATCGGCTGGGGCCGCAGTGCAGCGGAACTAGGCACAAAACTCACTGGTCTGGGTGCCCTGTTAAACTGGCAATCTGAGATTTGGAAGCGCAGATTGGCATGTCCATCTGATTGAATAAGACTTGGACAATGAGCCAGACCAGGAGATTCCTGGGAAGCATGATCTGAGCCAGTGCAGTGGGCAGTGGCATGGGAGATCACATGGATCCCAGTGTCCTATTGGCAGGCTAAAAGGGTGCCAGTGAGAGAGTCGACCGTTCAGCTTTGGGAGAGGAAGAGAGAGAGAGAGAGGACAGACTCTGAGGCAGGGAGCTGGGTGATCGGGCTTGGTGGGTCCAACCCTCACAGGGACAAGCAGGGCGGCGATTAGAGGCACTCAGGGCTGAGAGATTTCTGGTGGCACACTTGATCCTAGGACTGTGCAGCCCGGTGGGGGAGGGGCGTCTGACATTACAGACGCAATCTGCCCCACTGAAGTACCGCCCAGTGCTGACGCAGCCTGCCGTTGCTGAGGCAACCCGCCATAATAGAAAAACTCCCTCAACAGGACGTAGCAAACCACAGCAGAACAGAGCCCAGCAGCAGCAGGGCGGACCTGCGCTAGCAGGGCAGAGCCTCGGCAGACAAATAGTGAATAGACTGCCTCCTAGCCGGGCAGGACACTGCAACAGATACTCATAAAGAAAGCCCCAACTCCCTGAGACAAAGCATCTAAGGGGGGAAAAAAGAAGGGGGGTTTTATGAGTTCTGTTGCAGCAGACATAAACACAACCTCCCAACAACCCTGAATGAACAACGAAGTTCACAGCTCAGCACTGGAACTCCTATAGAGCACAGACGGTCCACTCAAACAGCTTCCTGACCCCTGTATATCCAAAGACTCACCCCAAAAGAGGACTAATCAGAATGACATTTGCCGGGCATCATTCTGGAACAAAGATGCTACGAGAAGAAGAAACTGGTAGCATCCCTTACTGTTTTGCAGCTGCTAGAGGTGTACGCCAGACGACCAGGGCCTGGAGTGGACCTCAGGACGTGTACAGCAGAGGGACTAGACAATTAGAAGGAAAAGTAAGTAACAGAAATACTTCATCATCAACAATCTCAGCATCCACACAGAGACCCAATTAAAAATTCAACAAGTACTAAGATGACAGGTGGAAAAATCCATAAAAATTGGAAGAAACCACCGCAAAAAAAAAGGAAAACACCTGAAACAACACACCTCACCTCCTACAAAGGACCAAAACTCATCACCAGCAAGAGAACAAAGCTGGACGGAGAATGAGTGTGACAAAATGATGTAATCAGACTTCAGAAAGTGGATAATGAGAAACTTCAGTGAGCTAAAAGGACATGTCCTAAATCAGTGCAAAGAAACTTAGAACCTGGAAGAAAGATTTGAAAAAAGATTCGAGGAAATGATAACAAGAATGGACAACATAGAGAGGAACACGAATGAATTGAAGGAGCTGAAAAACACAGCACGAGAACTTCATGAAGCATTCACAAGGTTCAACACCCGAATTGACCAAGCAGAAGAAAGAATATCCGGGAAAATTTTCCCAACCTAGCAAGACAGGTCAATACTCAACTCCAGGAAATAGAGAGAACACCACAAAGATACTCTGCAAGAAGAGCAACCCCAAGGCACATAATCGTCAGATTCACCAGGGTTGAAATGAAGGAAAAAATACTAAGGGCAGCCAGAGATAAAGGTCGGGTCACCCACAAAGGGAAGCCCAGCAGACTCACCGCAGATCTCTCGGCAGTGATTCTACAAGCCAGAAGAGAGTGAAGGCCAACATTCAACATGCTTAAAAAAAAAGAACTTTCAACCCAGAATTTCATATCCAGCCAATTGAGCTTCAGAAGTGAAGGAAAAATAAAATCCTTCATGAACAAGCAAGTACTCAGAGATTTTGTCACCACTAGGCCTGCTTTACAAGAGCTCCTGAAAGAGGCACTACACATAGAAAGAAACAACCAGTACCAACCATCCTAAAAGCATACCAAATACTAAAGAACATCAACAAAATGAAGAATCTACATGAACCAATGGGGAAAACAACCGGGTAGCGTCTAAATGGCAGTATCAAATTCACACATAACAATATTAACCCTAAATGTCAATGGGCTAAATGCACCAATCAAAAAATTCAGACTGGAAAATTGGATAAAAAAACCAAACCCCATCGGTGCGTTGTATCCAGATATCCCACCTCACAAGAAAGGATTCACAAAGGCTCAAAATCAAGGGATGGAGAAAGATTTGCCAAGCAAATGGAGAGGAAAGAAAAGCAGGAGTTGCAATTCTTGTCATTGATAAAATAGACTTTAAAGCAACAAAGATCAAAAGGGACAAAGAAGGTCATTACATAATGGTAAAATATCGATACAACAAAAAGAACTAATGATTCTAAATATATACGGAGCCAACACAGGAGCACCCACATATATAAGGCAAGTTCTTAATGACTTACAAAGAGACTTAGACTCTCACACAATAATAGTGGGAGACCTTAACACTCCACAGTCAATATCAGAGAAAGCAACCAGACAGAAAATTAACAAGAATATCCAGGACTTGAACTCAGACCTGGAACAAGCAAACCTGATAGACATTTACAGAATTATCCACCCCAAATTCACACAATATACATTCTTCTCAGCACCACATCACACCTACTCCAAAATTGACTACATAACTGGAAGTAAAGCACTCCTCAGCAAATGCAAAACAACTGAAATCATAACAAACAGTCTCTCAGACCATAGTGCAATCAAGTTGGAACTCAGAATTCAGAAAATAACTCAGAACTGCACAGCTTCATGGAAACTAAACAACTTTCTCTTGAATGTAGATTGGATAAACAAAGAAATGAAAGCAGAAATAAAGAAGTTCTTTGAAACCAACGAGAACAAAGACAAAACGTACCTGTATGTCTGGGACACACTTTAAAAAGTCCGCAGAGGAAAATATATAGCAAGAAGTGCCCACATGAGAAGAATGGAGAGATTCAAAATTGACACCCTATCATCAAAATTGAAAGAGCTAGAGGAGGAAGATCAAAAAAGCTAAAAACCTAGCCAAAGACAAGAAATAACTAAGATCAGAGCAGAACTGAAGGAGATAGAGACAAGAAAAACGCTTCAAAAAATCAATAAATCCAAGAGCTGGTTTTTCGAAAAGATCAACAAAATAAACAGACCACTAGCCAGACCGATAAAAAAGAAAAGAGAGAACAACCAAATAGAGGCAATAAAAAACGATTATGGGGAAATCACCACAGATTCCACAGAAATTGAAACCATCATCAGAGAATACTACAAACAACTCTATAAACATAAACTAGTAAACCACGAAGAAATAGATGAATTCTGGGACGCCTGAGTCCTCCCAAGCCTAAACCAGGAGGAAGCAGAAACTATGAATAGACCAATAACAAGGTCTGAAGTTGAGGCAGCAATTAAGAGTCTACCACACAAAAAAGGCCCAGGTCCTCACGGGTTCACAGCCGAATTCTACCAGACACACAAAAAGGATCTGGTACCATTACTTCTGAAACTATTCCAAATGATTCAAAAAGAGGGAACCCTTCCCAAATCATTTTATGATACCAACATCATTCTGATACCAAAACCTGGCAGAGACTCAACAAGAAAAGAAAACTTCAGGCCAATATCTATGACGAAAATAGATGCAAAAATCCTCAATAAAATACTGGCAAGCCGATTGCAACAGCACCTTAAAAAACGTATCCATCATGATCAAGGAGGATTCATCCCGGGGATGCAAGGCTGGTTCAACATATGCAAGTCTATAAATGTAATTCACCACATAAACAGAAGCAAAAACAAAAACCACATCATTATCTCAATTGAGGCAGAGAAGGCATTTGACAAAATTCAACAGCCCGTTGATGCTAAAAACCCTCAATAAACTTGGTATTGGTCGAACATATCTCAAAGTAATAAAAGGTATTCACGACAAACCAACAGCCACTGTAATACTGAATGGGCAAAAAGTGGAAGCATTCCCTTTGAAATCCGGCACTAGACAAGGATGCCCTCTCTCACCACTCCTATTCAACATAGTACTGGAAGTTCTAGCCAGAGCAATCAGGCAAGAAAAAGAAATAAAGGGTATTGAAATAGGAAAGGTGGAAGCCAAATTGTCTCTATTCACAGACGACATGATAGTATACCTAGAAGACCCCATCACCTCAGCCCAAAAGCTCCTGAAACTGATAAGCAACTTCAGCAAAGTCTCAGGATATAAAATCACTGTTCAAAAATCACAAGCATTCCTATACACCAATAACAGACTTAAAGAGACCCAAATCAAGAACGAACTGCCATTCACAATTGCTACAAAGAAAATAAAATACCTAGGAATACAACTCACAAGGAACGTAAGGGACCTCTTTAAGGAAAACTACAAACCACTGCTCAACGAAATAAGAGAGGACACAAACAGATGGAGAACCATTCCATGTTCGTGGTTACAAAGAATCAGTATTGTAAAAATGGCTATACTGCCAAAAGTAATTTACACATTCAATGCTATCCCCATCAAACTACCATTGAATTTCTTCACAGAACTGGAAAAAACCACCATGAATTTCATATGGAACCAAAAAAGAGCCCGCATAGCCAAGTCAATTCTAAGCAAAAAGAACACAGCGGGAGGCATCACGGTACCAGACTTCAAACTATACTACAAGGCTACAGTAATCAAAACAGCATGGTACTGGTACCAAAACAGAGATATAGACCAATGGAACAGAACAGAAGCATCGTAGGAATCACAACATATCTACAACCATATTATCTTTGATAAACCAGACAAAAACAGGCAATGGGGAAAGGATTCCCTATTTAATAAATGGTGTTGGGAAAACTGGCTAGCCATGTGCAGAAAGCAGAAACTGGACCCCTTCCTGACACCTTACACTAAAATTAACTCCAGATGGATTAAAGACTTAAACATAAGACCTGACGCCATAAAAACCCCAGAAGAAAATCTAGGCAAAACCGTTCAGGACATAGGAGTAGGCAAGTACTTAATGAACAAAACACCAAAAGCATTGACAACAAAAGCAAAAATAGACAAATGGGACCTAATCAAACTCCACAGCTTCTGCACGGCAAAAGAAACAGTCACTAGAGTGAATCAGCAACCATCAGAATGGGAGAAAATCTTTGCAGTTTACACATCTGACAAAGGGCTGATATCCAGAATTTACAAAGAACACAAACATATTTACAGAAAATAAAACAAACAAGCCCATTCAAAAATGGGCAAAGGATATGAACAGACACTTTACAAAAGAAGACATACATGAGGCCAACAATCATGTGAAAAAGTGCTCAACATCATTGGTCATTAGAGAGATGCAAATCAAAACCACATTGAGATACCATCTCACACCAGTTAGAATGGCGATCATTAAAAAATCTGGAGACAGCAGATGCTGGAGAGGATATGGAGAAATAGGAACACTCTTACACTGTTGGTGGGAGTTTACATTAGTTCAACCATTGTGGAAGAGAGTGTGGCAATTCCTCAGGGACCTAGAAACAGAAATTCCATTTGACCCAACAATCCCATTACTGGGTATCTATCCAAAAGGCTATAAATCATTCTACTATAAGGACACATGCTCACGAATGTTCATTGCAGCACTGTTTACAATAGCAAAGACCTGGAACCAACCCAAATGCCCATCGATGATAGACTGGACTGGGCAAATGTGGCACATATACACCATGGAATATTATGCAGCAATCAAAAATGATGAGTTTGTGTCCTTTGTAAGGACATGGATGAATCTGGAGAACATCATTCTCAGCAAACTGACACAAGAACAGAAAAAGAAATACCGCATATACTCACTCATAGGTTGGTGAGAAAAATGAGAACACATGGACACAGAGAGGCCGTCTACTATACACTGGGGACTGTTGGTGGAAATGGGGGAGGGACAGCGGGGGGGCTGGGGGGGATAGCCTGGGGGTGAATACCAAGTGTGGGTGAAGTGGAGGAAGGCAGCAAAACACACTGCCATGTGTGTACCTATGCAACTATCTTGCACGTTCTGCACATGTACCCCAAAACCTATAATGCAATAAAAATAAAAAAATTTTTAAAAAAAGAGAAAAAAAATGGAAAAAAAAAAGAAGAGCAACCCCAAGACACACAATCATTAGATTCACCAGGGTTGAATCAAAGGAGAAAATACTAAGGGCACCCAGAGAGAAAGGTCAGGTTTCCCACAAAGGGAAGCCGATTAGACTTACAGTAGATCTCTCAACAGAAACCCTACAAGCCAGAAGAGAGTGGGGGCCGATATTTAACATCCTCAAAGAACAGAACTTTCAGCCCAGAATTTCATATCCTGCCAAACTAAGCTTCACAATTGAAGAAAAAATAAAATCTTTTATGAACAAGCAAGTACTCAGAGATTTTATTAACACCAGGTCTGCTTTACAAAAACTTCTGAAAGAAACATTATACACAGAAAGGAACAACCAGTATTAGCCTTTCTAAAAATATACCAAAAAGTAAAGAACATCAACATAAAGAAGAATTTACATCAACAAATGGATAAAATAGCCAGTTAACATCAAATGGCAGTAAGTTTAAATTGAAATCGACTAAATTTTCTAATTAAAAGATACAGCCAAAACCTAATGGTATACTATATCCAGACCCATTTCATATCCAAAGATACACAAAGACTAAAAACAAAGGGTTGGAGAAAGATTTACCAACCAAATAGAGAACAAAAACAAATAAACAAAAAGGAGTTGCAATTCATGCATTTGATAAAACAGATTTCAAACTAACAAAGATAGAGTGGCCTAACACCCAGATACATAAGACCCATAAAGAGATTCAGATTTAACGGAACAGAAAATTAATAAGGATATCCAGAATCTTAACTCAGATCAGTAACAAGTAAACTTAATAAGCACTTTTAGAACTCTTTACTTTAGATAAATAAAATATACATTCTCCATTTTAAATACACAAAATAATGATCGGTCATTATTTATACCCATTTATAGAATAAAGCAATATTCCTGTTCTCTCTCCCTCTTTTTCTTCCTCTCTTTTCCTTTCCTAAAAATAAATAAATAAATATAAAATAAAGACTGAAGTTCCAAGAATATAGGCAAAACAAAATTATAATAAATGAATAAATAAATTAATTAAGATGAAAAAATATTCTTCATACCTACTCAGTTTTGGTAACATTTTATTTACTCTATCACTCTTACTACACGCCCGAGAAGTAGGACTATACCCATTCAAATCATAAATGAACACACACACACACACACTCACCTCTGTAGATATACAACTCTCTAGACTTTCCTGTGATCTGAGTTCAAGCCTCATGTGGTGTTTGTCTTTCAGTCACAAAAATGAAGGCAGACTTTCTGCAGAGTGGATTACAGTTTCCAAACCTACTCTTTAACATTCTCACAATTTCCTGGAATAATATTATTACCAGACACTGGGCATATTTCTTGCTTCAGGTCCATGGTTTACTGTTGTTTATTGAATACCTATAGGAAGATAGAAAATAGTTGTCTTCATACCAGCTGGGTGCAGTGGTGTGCATCTGTAGTCCCAGCTACTTGAGAGGCTAGAGTGAAGAATTACTTGAGCCTGGGAAGCAAAGGTTACAGTGAGTCAAGATCACACCACTGCACTCCATCCTGAGTGACAGAGTGAGATTTCATCTCAGATAATAATAATAATAATAAATGGAAATACGCAGAGACTAAAAAGGACCTCAGAGAATACTTTCTAATTTTGTAATGAAAATATGGTTGTTAAAAGAATGTAAACAATAAACAACAAAATAATAGGTAAAATAATTCGTCTCACTCTGTTTTATTTCTCAAAACTTCTCTCCATAGTTAATAGTAAGTATTAGAGGTTAATGATAAAATATCTCTTCTGATTTTTTAAGTTTGAAACTTATTGGTCGCTGTTAGAAATAAGTGGACACTTCTATTTTGTGTAAAAATCTTCTGGTCTCATACTTTGCACTTGATAATATCTTTCTTAGAAAAATGATAAAATACAAAGGCAACAGTGGGCTGGGTGTGGTGGCTCATGCCTGTAATCCAAGCACTTTGGGGTGCTAAGGTAGGAGGATCACTTGAGGCCAGGAGTTCAAGCCCAGCATGGGTACAAAACAAGACCCTGTCTCTACAAAAATTTTTTTTAAAAATTAGCCAGGCATGGTGGTGCATGTCTTCAGTCCCAGCTACTCAGGAGGCTGAGATGGGAGGGACCCTTGAACCCAGTAGGTTGAGGTTGCAGTGAACCATTATCATGCCACTGTACTCCAGTTTAAGTGACAGAACAAGAGACTCTGTCTCAAAAAAAGAATACCTTCGGTGGAAAATCTTGTTGCATATATAAATATTCTGAGTGAATGAAGTAAGTTTTCTTTTGTTTGTCAACTTTCTGTGTGAACCCCATTTTATATAAATTATTTTTCAGACTGTAAGAGTTAGGAAACTTAGACCTGTTCACTCAGGTCAAGACTAACAATATTGGATACACTTTATTGTGATGTAATAACAGATTAAGCCATAAACAAGCTACAATACAATAAACTCACAAATTAGGGTCAAAGATCTGTGGTCCACACAGGTCCATGACTTCCTTCCAGATGGAGTATTCAAGCTAATCCAACAAAAGGCTGAAGGATTTAGGTAGTGCTGTAGAAAATTCTAAAGGGAACAGTGAATGTTTTATGAAACCACTGACTGATTCTTATTGAAAAAAGAAAATATCTTCTATGTGCACCTTCTATGTGCTTGGCTCTTCAATAGAAGCTGGGAATTAACAGATGAGTAAGACATACTTCATGTTTTCTAACAGATCATAGTGGAGGGACAGACATGTGTTCCAACTACTGCAATACAACACGGTGATTACTAAAAAAGAATTATAAATAGGTATATTAGCAGATACTAAGGCCATGGAGTCAGACTGTCTAACTGGAGTCCTGGCTCTACCATTTACTACAATACATATTTGCATGACTTTTACTTCTGTTTTTCCCAGTCTTTAAAACTCAGGTAAGAAGAGTAGCTTAAAGAGATATTATTGTTTTGCTATTAAGTAAAATAATTCAGCACTGCTTGGCACATATTAAACGTTCAGTACATAAATGTTAGTCATTCTTATTAAATAAAACTATGAAATGATATCTAGAAGCAAGAGAATAAGTAGGGGAAATGGAAGAAAGAAAGCAATATATGAGCTGATGTGGCATTTATTGCTTATAGTTCACTAATATCTCTTTTTCAATAGCAAGCCAACCCCTGAGGCAAAGTGTACATGGAAAGCCATCATAAAGATGGTATTTTCCACTCTACCTTTTGGCTGAGTGTGAAAACATGATTTACCTAATTTCTGACTACTAGAATAGAATGCAAGCAATTTTTAATCTCCAATCATGCCTTTAAAGAGTAGGGACATACCCTTCCATTCATTATTTTCTCCTTTTTCAGCAGTGAAAATGCGAGCATGGCTGTGGACCAAGCCAGGACTAGGCAGTCAAGGGCAGCACCCTACTGATGGGAACAATGAGAGGAAACCCTATAGCTGTTCAGAAAGTTATGTCAGAGAGACGAATGACCACATATATTCTAAGACAGGGTTTTTTGTTGTTTTTTTTTTAATTTATAATGCATTATAGGTTTTGGGGTACATATACAGAACGTGCAAGATAGTTGCATAGGTACACACATGGCAGTGTGTTTTGCTACCTTTCTCCCCTTCACACACAATTGGCATTCATCCACAGGTTATCCCTCCCCAACCCCCATGCTGTCCGTCCCCCGTTCCCCCAATAAACCCTAGTGTGTAGTAGACCCCCTCCCTGTGTCCATGTGTTCTCATTTTTCTCACCCGCCTATGAGTGAGAATATGCGGTATTTCTCTTCCTGTTCTTGTGTCAGTTTCCTGAGAATTATGTTCTCCAGATTCATCCATGTCCTTACAAAGGACACAAACTCATCACTTTTGATTGCTGCATAATATTCCATGGTGCATATGTGTCACATTTTCCCAGTCCATTTTATCATCGATGAAAATTTGGGTTGGTTCCAGGTCTTTGATATTGTAAACAGTGCTGCAATGAACATTCGTGTGCATGTGTCCTTATAGTAGAACAATTTATAGTCCTTTGGATAGATACCCAGTAATGGGATTGCTGGGTCAAATGGAATTTCTATTTCTAGGTACTTCAGAAAATGCAACACTGTCTTCCATAATGGTTGAACTAATTTACACTCCCACCAACAGTGTAAGAGTGTTCCTATTTCTCCACATCCTCTCCAGCATCTGCTGTCTCCAGATTTTTAATGATCTCCATTCTAACCGGAGTGAGATGGTATCTCAATATGGTTTTAATTTGCATCACTTTAATGACCAGTGATGATGAGCATTTTTTCATGTGCTTGTTGGCCTCATGTATGTCTTCTTTTGTAAAGTGTCTGTTCATATCCTTTGCCAATTTTTGAATGGGCTTGTTTGCTTTTTTCCTGTAAATCTGTTTGAGTTCTTTGTAAATTCTGGATGTCAGCCCTCTGTCAGATGCGTAAATTGAAAAGATTTTTTCCCATTCTGATGGTTGCTGATTCACTCTAGTGACTGTTTTTTTTTTGCCGTGCAGAAGCTGTGGAGTTTGATTAGGTCCCATTTGTCTATTTTGGCTTTTGTTGCCAATGCTTCTGGTGTTTTGGTCATGAAGTCCTTGCCTACTCCTATGTCCTGAATGGTTTTGCCTAGATTTTCTTCTAGGGATTTTATGGTGCCAGGTCTTACGTTTAAGTCTTTGATCCATCTGGAGTTAATTTTAGTGTAAGGTGTCAGGAAGGGTCCAGTTTCTGCTTTCTGCACATGGCTAGCCAGTTTTCCCAACACCATTTATTAAATAGGGGATCCTTTCTCCATTGCTTGTTTTTGTCTGGTTTATCAAAGATTATATGGTTGTAGATATGTTGTGTTGCCTATGATGCTTCTGTTCTGTTCCATTGGTCTATATCTCTGTTTTGGTACCAGTACCATGCTGTTTTGATTACTCTAGCCTTGTAGTATAGTTTGAAGTCTGGTAGTGTGATGCCTCCCGCTGTGTTCTATATGCTTAGAATTGACTTGGTTATGCGGGCTCATTTTTGGTTCCATATGAAGTTCATGGTGGTTTTTTCCAGTTCTGTGAAGAAATTCAATGGTAGTTTGATGGGAATAGCATTGATTGTGTAAATTACTTTGGGCAGTATAGCCATTTTCACGATATTGATTCTTGCTAACCAATGTTTCTCCATCTGTTTGTGTCCTCTCTTATTTCGTTGAGCAGTGGCTTGTAATTTTCCTTAAAGAAGTCCCTTACATTCCTTGCGAGTTGTATTTCTAGGTATTTTATTTTCTTTGTAGCAATTGTGAATGGCAGTTCATTCTTGATTTGGTTGTCTTTAAGGCTGTTATTGCTGTATAGGAATGCTTGTGATTTTTGCACATTGATTTTATATCCTGAGACTTTGCTGAAGTTGCTTATCAGTTGCAGGAGCTTTTGGGCTGAGGAGATGGGGTCTTATAGGTATAATATCATGTCGTCTGTGAATAGAGACAATTTGGCTTCCACCTTTCCTATTTGAATACCCTTTATTTCTTTTTCTTGCCTCATTGCTCTGGCTAGAACTTCAAGTACTATGTTGAATAGGAGTGGTGAGAGAGGGCATCCTTGTCTTGTGCTGGATTTCAAAGGGAATGCTTCCAGTTTTTGCCCATTAAGTATGATATTGGCTGTTGGTTTGTCATAAATAGCTTTTATTACTTTGAGATATGTTCCATCAATACCAAGTTTATTGAGGGTTTTTAGCATAAAGGGCTGTTGAATTTTGTCAAAGGCCTTCTCTGCGTCACTTAAGATAATTATGTGGTTTTTGTTTTTGCTTCTGTTTATGTGGTGAATTACATTTATAAACGCGTATGTTGAACCAGCCTTGCATCCCCGGGACGCATCTTACTTGATCATGATGGATAAGTTTTTTAATATGCTGTTGCAATTGGTTTGCCAGTATTTTATTGAAGATTTTTGTATCTATGTTCATCATGGATATGGGCCTGAAGTTTATTTTTCTTGTTGAGTCTCTGCCGGGTTTCGGTATCAGGATAATGTTGGTCTCATAAAATGATTTGGGAAGGGTTTCCTCTTTTTGAATTATTTAAAATAGCTTCAGAAGAAATGGTACCAGCTTCTCTTTGTGTGTCTGGTAGAATTCAGCTTTGAACCCATCTGGACCTGGGTTTTTTTGTGTGGTAGGCTCTTAATTGCTGCCTCAACTTCAGAACTTGTTATTGGTCTATTTATAGTTTCGGCTTCCTCCTGGTTTAGGCTTGGGAGGACATAGGCGTCCATGAATTTATTCATTTCTTCCCGGTTTACTAGTTTATGTGCATAGAGTTGTTTTTAGTATTCTCTGATGATGGTTTGAATTTCTGTGGAATCTGTGGTGATTTCCCCTTTATCGTTTTTTATTGCCTCTATTTGGTTGTTCTCTCTTTTCTTTTTTATCAGTCTTGCTAGTGGTCTATTTTTTTGATCTTTTCAGAAAAACAGCTCTTGGATTTATTGATTTTTTGAAGGGTTTTTTATGTCTCTATCTCCTTCAGTTCTGTTCTGATCTTAGTTATTTCTTGTCTTTGGCTAGGTTTTTAGCTTTTTTTATCTTGCTCCTCTAGCTCTTTTAATTTTGACGATAGGGTGTCAATTTTAGATCTCTCCACTCTTCTCATGTGGGCACTTACTGCTGTATATTTTCCTCTACAGACTGCTTTAAATGTGTCCCACAGATTCTGGTACATTGTGTCTTCATTCTCGTTGGCTTTGAAGGACTTCTTTATTTCTGCCTTCATTTCTTTGTTTATCCAATCTACATTCAAGAGCAAGTTGTTCAGTTTTCATGAAGCTGTGCGGTTCTGAGTTATTTTCTGAATTCTGAGTTCCAACTTAATTGCACTATGGTCTGAGAGACTGTTTGTTATGATTTCAGTTGTTTTGCGTTTATTGAGGAGTGCTTTACTTTCAATTATGTGGTCAATTTTGGAGTAGGTGTGATGTGGTGCTGAGAAGAATGTATATTGTGTGGATTTGGGATGGAGAGTTCTGTAAATGTCTATCAGGTTTGCTTGTTCCAGGTCTGAGTTCAAGTCCTGGATATCCTTGTTAATTTTCTGTCTGGTTGATCTGCCTGATATTGACAGTGGAGTGTTAAAATCTCCCACTATTATTGTGTGGGAGTCTAAGTCTGTTTGTAAGTCATTAAGAACTTGCCTTATATATCTGGGTGCTGCTGCATTGGGTCCATATATATTTAGAATCATTAGCTTTTCTTGTTCTATCGATCCTTTTACCATTACGTAATGACCTTCTTTGTCTCCTTTGATCTTTGTTGCTTTAAAGTCTATTTTGTCGGAGATGAGAATTGCAACTCCTGCTTTTTTTTGCTCTCCACTTGCTTGGTAAATCTTCCTCCATTTCTTTATCTTGAGCCTTTGTGTATCCTTGCGTGTGAGGTGGATTTCCAGGATACAGCACACCAATGGGGTTTGGTTTTTTATCCAATATGCCCGTCTGTGTCTTCTGATTGGTGCATTTAGCCTATTGATATTTAGGCTTAATATTGTTATGTGTGAATTTGATACTGCCATTTTGATGCTAGCTGGCTGTTTTGCCCATTGTTTCATGTAGATTCTTCATTTTGTTGATGCTTTTTAGCATTTGGTATGCTTTTAGGATGGCTGGTACTGGTTGTTTCTTTCTATGTGTAGTGCCTCTTTCAGTAGCTCTTGTAAAGCATGTCTAGTGGTGACAAAATCTCTGAGTACTTGCTTGTTCATGAAGGATTTTATTTTTCCTTCAGTTATGAAGCTCAGTTTGGCTGGATATGAAATTCTGGGTTGAAAGTTCTTTTCTTTAAGGATGTTGAATACTGGCCCCCACTCTCTTCTGGCTTGTAGAGTCTCTGCCGAGAGATCTGCTGTGAGTCTAATGGGCTTCCCTTTGTAGGTGACCCGACTTTTCTCTCTGGCTGCCCTTAGTATTTTCTCCTTCATTTCCACCCTGGTGAATCTGATGATTATGTGCCTTGGGGTTGCTCTTTTTGTGGAGTATCTTTGTGGTATTCTCTGTGTTTCCTGGAGTTGAGTATTGACCTGTCTTGTCAGATTGGAAACATTTTCCTGGATAATATCCTGAAGAGTGTTTTCCAGCTGGGATCATTCTCTTCATCACATTCTGGTACACCTATCAAACGTAGATTGGGTCTCCTCACATAGTCCCACATTTCTTGGAGATTTTGTTCATTTCTTTTTGTGCTTTTTTCTTTGATCTTATTTTCTCATTTTATTTCATTGAGTTGATCAACTTCTGATATTCTTTCTTCTGCTTGATCAATTCAGCTGTTGAAACTTGTGCATGCTTCACGAAGATCTCATGTTGTGATTTTTAGCTTCTTCAATTCATTCATATTCCTCTCTAAGTTGTCCATTCTTGTTATCAATTCCTCGAATCTTTTTTCAAATCTTTCTTCAAGGTTCTTAGTTTCATTGCACTGATTTAGAACCTGTTCTTTTAGCTCACTGAAGTTTCTCATTATCCACTTTCTGAAGTCTGATTCCGTCATTTTGTCACAGTCATTCTCCGTCCAGCTTTGTTCCCTGGCTGGTGAGGATATTTGTTTCTTTGTGGGAGGTGAGGTGTTTTGGTTTCGGGTGTTTTCCTCCTTTTTGCGCTGGTTTCTTCCCTTCTTTATGGATTTATCCACCTGTCGTCTTAGTAGTTGCTGATTTTTCAATTGGGTCTCTGTGTGGACGCTGAGATTGTTGATGATGAAGTATTTTTGTTACTTAGTTTTTCTTCTAATGGTCTAGCCCCTCTGCTGTATGAGTGCTTAGGTGCACTCCAGGCCCTGCTTGTCTGGGGTACACCTGTAGCAGCTACGGAACAGTGAGGGATGCTACCAGTTTCTTCTTCTGCTATCTTTGTTCCAGAATGATGCCCACCAAATGTCAGTCTAATTATTCCTTTTTGGGGGTGACTCTTTTTATATACAGGATTCAGGGAGCTGCTTGAGGAGATGGTCTGTGCTTTATAGGAGCTCCAGTGCTGAGGTGTGAGCTCCATTGTTCATTCAGGGTTGTTGGGAGGATGTGTTTATGTCTGCTGCAACAGAACTCATAAAACACCTTTTCTTCTTTTTCCCCCCTTAGATGCTCTGGGTCAGGGATTTTGGGCTTTCTTTATGAGTATCTGTTGCACTGTCCTGCCCCGCTATGAGGCAGTCTGTTCACTATTTGCCTGCTGGGGCTCCGCCCTGCTAGCGCAGGTCCATCCTGCTTCTGCAGGGCTTTGTTCTGCTGTGGAGTGCTCCCCCCTTCTGGAGGAGTTTCTCTGTTATACCAGGTTGCCTCGGCAATGGCAGGCTGTGTCAGCTCTGGGGGGTACTTCAGTAGGAGTGGATTGTGTCTGTAGTGGCAGACGCCCCTCTCCCACTGGACTGCACCATCCTAGATGCTGGCAGGAAAACTCTTAGCCCCGAGTGCCTCCAATCGCTGCTCTGCTTGTCCCCATGAGTGTGGGACCTGCCAACCCTGGTCACCCAGCTCCCTGCCTCAGAGTCCATCCTCTCTCTCTCTTTCTCTCCCCAAGCTGAAAGGTCTGCTCTCCCACTGGCACCCCAGTTGCCTGCCAATAGGGCACTGGGATCCGTGTGATCTTACATGCTGCTGCCCACTGCACTGGCTCAGATCACGCTTCCCAGGAATCTCCTTGTCTGGCTCATTGTCCAAGTCCCGTTCAATCAGATGGACATGCCAATCTGCCCTTCCAAATCTCAGATTTCCGGTTTAACAGGACACCCAGACCAGTGAGTTCCATGCCAGGTCCCACTGCAGCACAGGCCAAAGTGGCCACACAAGCTGGCTTCACTAGCTAGCTGCACTAGCGTCCCATGTCTCTCCCACACCTGGCACTTTCAACGCTCTGTGGGCAAAAAAGGTCCATCCGAGAATGTGGCTAGGACTCACCTTCTGCGCCTTCACTGAGAGCTGAAATTCTGAGTCACCTCTATGATGCCATATTGGAAGCCGAGTCTCCAAGACAGGGTTTTTTTTCTTCAGTTGTAATGTTTTGGAATCAGAAATGTCTTATCAATGACTTGCAGTAGTTTAACTGACAACTTTATTTTTGCTTTCTAATTGATATTAACATAGCACCTTATAATTAAAAACATCTCAGATTCAGTAGAAGAAGTAAATATTTATCTTGTTTAAGCTACAGTTTGCTTCCCAGTCACCTGCAGCTGAATTCACTTAGCATACTAAGTGCTATAGCTGTTTGTTGAAAAATAGTAATTAGGAAGACAAATGAGATAATAGCTTTTCTCCACTGAATTACCTTTGCACTAGGTTAAAAACAGCCAGTTGATGATATTTGTCTGGGTCTATTTTGAGCCTCTCTTTTCAGTTTCACTCATCTGTATATCTCTTCTTTGACAATTCTACGCAAGCTTAACAAACTTAGCTTTATAGTAAGACGTGAAATTGAATAGTTTAAGTCTTTCATTCTGCTTGCTTTGGGTTTAGCTTGCTCTTCTTTTTCTGTTGGTGTGTGTGTGTGTGTGTTTTTTATTTTCAAGTAGATGCTTGGATTATAAATTCTACATTATCTCTTTTTCAGATACAAGCATTCAATGTTATACGTTTCCCTCTAAACTCTGCTTAAGCTAAAATCCATTAGTTTTGATGTACTATATTGTTATTTTTATTTAACTCAGAATACATTTTTAAAATTTCCCCTGATTCTTCCTCTCTGACCTATACATTATTTAAAAGTCTGTTTACAAAACCCTGGCTCTGTGAGGGCCAAGGCTTTGCATTTGTGAGGACCGCGCTGTCCCAGATGCAGAGGGAAGTCCCCGTCCTGAAGATGGCATATTCATAAAGACATCTTCTGATGATTGTGAACATCTTTACCCATGGGTGCCAGCCAGGGCCAGTGACTTAGTGTTGAGCTGAAGAAACTTGTCTTCCACCTCCCTGAAAACCTTCCTTTCCTAATTCATGAGCCAGCAAGGTGCGGTTGCTGCACTTTCAGAATGCCTTCTCATAGCTGCTTACAAAGGCCAGAGAATGTGGTTCAGCTGATCAACAAGGCACCAAGGTAGCGGTTACCAAGCATGGCCGGACCCCTCTGCATCTTGCTGCCAATAAGGGCCATCTTCCTGTGGTCCAGATCTTGCTGAAGGCTGGCTGCGACCTCCATGTCCAGGATGATGGGGACTAGACTGCCTTGCACCAGGCCATGGTGGTGGGGAACACGGAGATCATCTCCACACTCATCCATGAGGGTTGTGCCCTGGAAAGACAAGACAAGGATGGGAATACAGCCTTGCATGAAGCATCCTGGCACGGTTTCAGCCAGTCAGTCAAGCTTCTCATTAAAGCAGGAGCCAACGTACTTGCCAACAACAAGGTGGTGAACACGGCTCTGCACCTGGCCTGCCAGAACAGCCACTTCCAGAGCACACACATTCTCCTGTTGGCTCGGTGCCATGCTGACATCAAAAATAATGCAGGAAACACCTGTTTGCACGTTGCTGCACACTATAATCACTTGTCCATCATTAGGCTCCTCCTCAGGGCTTACTGTTCTGTCCATGAAAAGAACCAGGCTGGAGACCCAGAACTTCACGTTGCAGCTGCCCTAAATCACAAGAAAGTGGCCAAAATCCTACTGGAAGCCAGAGCAGATATGACCATTGTTAACAATGCAGGCCAGACTCCGCTGGAGACTGCCTGCTACAATAACCTGGAAGTTGCTCTTCCCCTCACTAAAGATCCCCAGGTCTTGCGCTTCAGTTGCGGCTGAAGCCTGAGGAAAAAGAGAGAGAGAGTCAAGAAGAGAGGAGGACCCAGTCTGTGCCAAGATATGAGGTGGCCCAAAGCAAGGGCAGAACAGTGTCTCAGCAGGAGATAGCCCCAGCAGTGAACAGGCTATGCCCAGAAAAGAAGAAGGCAAAGAAGAGTTCCTGTCAGCCTCCCCAGAACCCAGAGCAAAGGATGACAAGAGGAAAAAGTCGAGGTCCAAGGTGTCAGTATTTTCTGATCCCACCCCACCAGCCGACCAACAACCTGGACATCAGAAGAACCTGCATACTCATAAACACCCTAAAAAGAGGAACAGGCATCGGTGTTCATCCCCACCCCCACTCCATGAGTTCAGGGCATACCAGCTGTACACATTGTACCGGGGCAAGGATGAGAGAGTGATGCAGGCACCAATAAATGGTTGTTGATGTGAACCTCTTATCAACAAGCTGGAGAATCAGTTGGAGGCTACTGTGGAGGAGATAAAAGCAGAGCTGGGATCGGTTCAGAACAAAATGAATATAAAGCTGAGACAGATGGAGAATAAGACCCAGCACCAAATGCGTGTTTTGGACAAGCTGATGGTTGAGCTACTCTCTAAAGAGAGGACAGAGTGCCTGAACCACCTGAAACAGCACTCAGACAAAGAGAAGAATGAGGGGTAGAAACGACAGATATCCTTGGTGGATGAATTAAAAACCTGGTGCATGTTAAATATTCAGAATCTGGAGCTGAGGCTTTCTGGAGATTCTAGGGCCTTCAGAGCTAAATCCACACCATCTACTTGTGAGTCCTCTACAGGTGTGGATCAATCAGTGGTGACTGCAGGTCCAGCAGCAACTTCTGACAGCTCCCTTCCAGTGGTTAGGCCCAAGGAAAAGGACCTCAACTCCACTGCTACCCAGAGACTTCAGCAGGAGCTGTCACCTTCTGACTGCACAGGCTCCCGATTGAGGAACGTCAAGGTCCAGACAGTTTTGCTACTGCTGAATGAGGCAGGCAGATCTGATCAGCAAGCTGGGCCCTGCATCAACAGAGACACTCAAACTAAGGAGTCTGGGAAGAGTGGGGTGATGAGGCATCACACCCAGCAACCTGCAGCCAGCAGCACCTGTGGGCAGCCGCCACCAGCAGGAGGCAAGAAGATTGGCCCTCACATTTGGGACACCTCCCAAGCTCTGGATCTTCCCCAGTATTTTTTTGAGGCTGTTTCTACCCAGATGGAAAAGAGGTATGAAAGGAAGACTGAAGCACGAAGCCAAGCAAATCAGAAAGCCCAGCAACACAAGGCTACTTTGAAGGACCACATTAAAAGTTTAGAAGAGAAACTTGCTAAACTAAGGACTAGGGTGCAGAAGGAAAATTAGCACTAGTAACATCGAAACAATAAAGAATTTTTGATTTTCAGTTTTGCAACTGTACAGTAGTTATGCTCAAGGAGCCAACTATTGTATATATTGCAGATTTGCCTTTTAAAAAAATCACTAATTTCTACAGTGTGCCAGATACATGTTTCCTATGCCCAGGAGTTATGAAGGCCTCAACAATTAAACTGAAACCAGGGGAAGCTTGCTTAGTTTTAGGTTTAAGCCTCAGTCCAGGTTCATCTGAAGTTTGAAAGCTCAGATTAAGCAAGCCATGCCAAGAAACCAAATGATGTGTAAGCCTAGAATCTAAAATTCAAGATGTGCAACATAGTACTGGAAGTTCTAGCCAGAGCAATCAGGCAAAAAAAAAGAAATAAAGGGTATTCAAATAGGAAAGGTGGAAGCCAAATTGTCTCTATTTGCAGATGACATCATAGTATACCTAGAAGACCCCATCACCTCAGCCTAAAAACTCCTGAAACTGATAAGCAACTTCAGCAAAGTCTCAGGATATAAAATCAATGTTCAAAAATCACAAGCATTCCTATACACCAATAACAGACTTAAAGAAAACCAAATCAAGAACGAACTGCCATTCACAATTGCTACAAAGAAAATAAAATACCTAGGAATACAACTCACAAGGAATGTAAGGGACCTCTTTAAGAAAAACTACAAACCACTGCTCAACGAAATAAGAGAGGACACAAACAGATGGAGAAACATTCCATGTTTGTGCTTAGGAAGAATCAATATCGTGAAAATGGCTATACTGCCCAAAGTAATTTACACAATCAATGCTATCCCCAACAAACTACCATTGAATTTCTTCACAGAACTGAAAACAAACCACCCTGAATTTCATATGGAACCAAAATAGAGCCCGCATAGCCAAGTCAATTCTAAGCAAAAAGAACACAGCGGGAGGCATCGCACTACCAGACTTCAAACTATACTACAAGGCTACAGTAATCAAAACAGCATGGTACTGGTACCAAAACAGAGATATAGACCAATGGAACAGAACAGAAACATCAGAGGCAACACAACATATCTACAACCATATAATCTTTGATAAACCAGACAAAAACAAGCAATGGGGAAAGGATTCCCTATTTAATAAATGGTGTTGGGAAAACTGGCTAGCCATGTGCAGAAAGCAGAAACTGGACCCATTCCTGACACCTTACACTAAAATTAACTCCAGATGGATTAAAGACTTAAACATAAGACCTGACACCATAAAAACCCTAGAAGAAAATTTAGGCAAAACCATTTAGGACATAAGAGTATGCAAGGACTTCATGACCAAAACAGCAAAAGCATTGGCAACAAAAGCCAAAATAGACAAATGGGACCTAATCAAACTCCACAGCTTCTGCACGGCAAAAGAAACAGTCACTAGAGTGAATCAGCAACCATCAGAATGGAAAAAAATCTTTGCAGTTTACACATCTGACAAAGGGCTGACATCCAGAATTTACAAAGAACTCAAACAGATTTACAGGAAGAAAACAAACAAGCCCATTCAAAAATGGGCAAAGGTTATGAACAGACACATTACAAAAGAAGACATACATGAGGCCAACAAACACATGAAAAAATGCTCATCATCACTGGTCATTAGAGAGATGCAAATTAAAACCACATGGAGATACCATCTCATGCCAGTTAGAATGGCGATCATTAAAAAATCTGGAGACAGCAGATGCTGGAGAGGATGTGGAGAAATAGGAACACTCTTACACTGTTGGTGGGAGTGTAAATTAGTTCAACCATTGTGGAAGACAGTGTGGCGATTCCTCAAGGACCTAGAAATAGAAATTTCATTTGACCCAGCAATCCCATTACTTGGTATCTACCCAAAGGACTATAAATCGTTCTACTATAAGGACACATGCACACGAATATTCATTGCAACACTGTTTACAATAGCAAAGAACTGGAACCAACCCAAATGCCCAACGATGATAGACTGGACTGGGAAAATGTGGCCCATATACACCATGGAATATTATGCAGCAATCAAAAATGATGAGTTTGTGTCCTTTGTAAGTACATGGATGAATCTGGAGAACATCATTCTCAGCAAACTGACACAAGAACAGAAAAAGAAATACCGCATATACTCACTCATAGGTGGGTGAGAAAAATGAGAACACATGGACACAGAGAGGGGGTCTACTACACACTGGGGTCTATTGGGGGGAATGGGTGGACAGTGGGGGGCTGGGGAGTGATAGCCTGGGGATAAATGCCAAGTGTGTGTGAAGGGGAGGAAGGCAGCAAAACACACTGCCATGTGTGTACCTATGCAACTATCTTGCACGTTCTGCACATGTACCCCAAAACCTATAATGCAATAAAAATTAAAAATAAAAATAAAAAAATAAAATTCAAGATGTGTAATATAATATGTCAAAAGCAAGAAAAACTTAATCCCGTCTGAACTCCAGTAATCATTCATATAAATTTGAACACACCTGCTGTGCCTAGACAAGCATCTTTCTCTAAGAGAGCTGTAAACTCTGTGCTAAGTAAACCCTCTTTTTCAAATTCATAATTCTCAAAATGTTAACTATTAACCACATGAAAAGTTACCAGATTTTTGAGGAGAAATGTTTTCATGATGTCACAAGATTCAATATATCTTATGATAAAATTTATTGAAAAGTCAGTTTATTTAGATAATGAATAATTAGCTAAGAGCTCTGAAAATAACGATGAGATTAGACAATAAAGATTCAAATTGTTTGATCATTTCTGTATTTTCAGTCAAAAAATCAATTATAGTGATTTTAAAGCAGATTAATGGAAAAAAACATTCATGTAACAATTACCTGAAAATTTGTAACCTATTCCTAATCAAACCCAATTATATCAGTACCTTTCTGAATTTGAGATTATTGCTCTACATTTTATAAAGAATAAGGCTATTTTTTGAAAGAATTTCATTTTGAATTAAACTGTCATTAAAGAACCTCAGAACCTTTCTGCTGCTTTGCAATGACTATGTCAAGGTAACATACTCCATAGCAACTTAGGCCTCACTGTTCCCCAGCTTCATGGAGGCCTGAAGACTTTACTTTGCTCCATAATGAAATATAAACTCAGAAATAAAGTTGTAAAAGTAGCTTGGATATATTGAAACTTTGGACCACTTCTTTTCCTTTAGAATGTGGGATTTATATTCAACTCCTCAATATCCCATGTATGCATAGAAACTTCAGTTCTATTTCTATAAACACAGGAACCTAGTGACTATTGAACATAATTGTGAATAACATGCTGCTCATTAAGCCAAGGAGAAAAATGACTTACTGACATGGAGACACCAAGAAAAACAAAGTACTCTTTTATTTCCTTTGTCAAGCTCACAGTTTTGGGGATTTTTTAATAGTGACAATCCATAGATATAGACATTCTTAAATGAAAATAAAAGTAATTCAGTAGATACAAGTCACTGTTGTAGAACCTGAATATAGAACGAATTTGATGTTTTTGTTTGATTTTCTTGAGACAGGCTCTTCCTCTGTCACCCAGACTGGAGTGCAGTGGCTTGATCACACCTCACTACCACCTTGGCCTCCCAGGCTCAAGCGATCCTTCTGCCTCAACCTCCCAAGTAGCTGTAACTACATGCATGCGCCACCATGTCTGGCTAACGTTTGTAGATATGGGGTCTCACTATATTGCCAAGGCTGAATTTGATGTTATTTCAAGCTGATTTTCATGTGTTTTTGAGCTTTTCTTACTCCTCAACCACTATGTAGGTAGACAGTCTTCCCCGAGACTCACTAGATTGCAATATAGAGGCACTTCCTCATTTCCCAGTTGTTCCTAATACAGTATTGTCAAGATGGAGAGTACCTTTAGTTTTCTAAATCTATTCCTAAACAGGATATCACTAACCTATTTAGAATTATTCCTCAACATACATCAGTTTATTGAGAACTGCTTAATACTCAAAGAAATAAAATCCTGAATTCAGTAAGTTGTGTTCCAAGCAGAAATTATTTTCACTTACCAAATATATCTCCTATTACTTCAAGGTATCTGTGTTGAGAAACGCCAAAAACTAAATTAAGTAACAAATCTAGACCATAGAGTGCTTTGGTCGGTGTACGTTGATTATATAACTCCTGCCCATCAGAAGCAGGCAGCTAATATTGTGAACTGAGTATTTTTGTCAAAATTCACAGGGAAGAGACCGGAGAATGAGAAAGGTCAAATGGACCTAGTGTGGCCAACTACATGATCTTATCTCTTGGAAGTGTGTCGTAGAAGAGAAAACACATAGAGGTGAAGAAACAAAATAGGCTCAGTTAGCATCCTTACCCAGAGATGACAGTGTCTCTATTAAGATCAATGCAATACATTTTCATCTTAAAGAAATGTTGTTTAGTCTGTTTTTGAACCTTGGCATTGTCAAAAACTTAACTGCAGATCCAGTGTATATTTTTCCTTATTTTTCCCTTTTAGCTATCAGCTAAAATGAGTAAATTCCACAACCGTACTTTTCCAAAGAAACAGAACTATTGACAATGTATAGCCTGTCATGCAGGTCATGGTAGCTGTGGAAAAAAGAATGATGTGAAACACAGAAACATTATACAATGTTAGTGTTTTTTGCAAGAAATTGTTAGTGCATTATTGTACTGAGAATACTAAATATCTGTAATAGAGTGAATATATTAGTTCTAATATTACCTTTAATTTCAAGAGCCCAAAATAGACTGTTGATTTCAAAGTTATACCTTGTTTGTGAAGTCAAGTGTTCATGAGGCATGTTATGTGTCTTCTAATCAATATATTTATCCCATTGAATTTCTGTCTCTTCCAAACATTAAACTTTAAGATACTGTGGGTCTTACATTCCTTATTTATTTATTTTCTTTTAATTTTTATTGCATTATAGGTTTTGGGGTACATGTGCAGAACGTGCAAAATAGTTGCATAGGTACATACATGGCAGTATATTTTGCTGCCTTCCTCCCCATCACCCACATTTGGCATTTTTTCCTCAGGCTATTCCTCCCCTGCTCCCCCACTGCTGTCCCTCTCCTATTCCCCCCAATAGACCCCAGTGTGTAGTACCCCCCTCCCTGTGTCCATGTGTTCTCATTTTTCTCACCTGCCTATGAGTCAGAATATGTAGTATTTTGTTTTCTGTTCTTGTGTCACTTTGCTGAGAATTATGTTCCCCAGATTCATCCATGTCCTTACAAAGGACACAAACTCATCATTTTTGATTGCTGCATAATATTCCATGGTGTATATGTGCCACATTTGCCCAGTCCAGTCTATCATTGATGGGCATTTGGGTTGGTTCCAGTTCTTTGCTATTGTAAACAGTGCTGCAATTAACATTCGTGTGCATGTGTCCTTATAGTAGAACGATTTATAGTCCTTTGGATACATACCCAGTAATGGGATTGCTGGGTCAAATGGAATTTCTATTTTTAGGTCCTTGAGGAATCGCCACACTGTCTTCCACAATGGTTGAACTAATTTCCACTCCCACCAACAGTATAAGAGTGTTCCTACAGAGAGGCGGTCTACTATACACTGGGGACTGTTGGGGGAAATGGGGGAGGGACAGCGGGGGGGGGGCTGGGGGGATAGCCTGGGGATGAATACCAAGTGTGGGTGAGGGGGAGGAAGGCAGCAAAACACACTGCCATGTGTGTACCTATGCAACTATCTTGCACGTTCTGCACATGTACCCCAAAACCTATAATGCAATAAAAATTTAAAAAAAAAAAAAAAAAAAAAAGAGTGTTCCTATTTTTCTGCATTTTCTAGAGCATCTGTTGTCTCCAGATTTTTTATTGATCGCCATTCTAAATGGCATAAGATGGTATCACAATGTGGTTTTGAGTTGCATCTCTCTAAAGACCAGTGACGATGAACATTTTTTCATGTGTTTGTTGGCCTCATGTATTTTTTCTGTTGTAAAGTGTCTGTTCATATTCTTTCCCATTTTTGAATGGGCTTGTTTGGTTTTTTCCTGTAAATCTGTTTGAGTTCTTTGTAAATTCTGGATATCAGCCCTTTGTCAGATGGGAAAACTGCAAAGATTTTTTCCCATTCTGTTGGTTGCCGATTCACTCTAGAGACTGTTTCTTTTGCTGTGCAGAAGCTGTGGAGTTTGATTAGGTTCCATTTGTCTATTTTGTCTTTTGTTGCCAATGCTTTCGGTGTTTTGGTCATGAAGTCTTTGCCTACTCCTATGTCCTGAACGGTTTTGCCTAGATTTTCTTCTAGGGTTATTATGGTGCCAGGTCTTATGTTTAAGTCTTTAATCCATCTGGAGATAATCTTAGTGTAAGGTGTCAGGAAGGGGTTCAGTTTCTGCTTTCTGCACATGGCTAACCAGTATTTCCAACACCATTTATTAAACAGGGAATCCTTTTCCCATTGCATGTTTTTGTCTGCTTTATCAAAGATTATATAATTGCAGATAAGTTGTGTTGCCTCTGATTCCTCTGTTCTGTTCCATTGGTCTATATCTCTGTTTTGGTACCAGTACCATGCTGTTTTGATTACTGTAGCCTTGTAGTATAGTTTGAAGTCTGGTAGCGTGATGCCTCCCGCTGTGTTCTTTTTGCTTAGAATTGACTTGGCTATGCAAGCTCGCTATTAGTTCCATATGAAGTTCATGGTGGTTTTCTCCATTTCTGTGAAGAAATTCAGTGGTAGCTTGATGGGGATAGCATTGATTGTGTAAATTACTTTGGGCAGTATAGCCATTTTCACGATATTGATTCTTCCTAACAACGAACATAGTATGTTTCTCCATCTGTTTGTGTCCTGTCTTATTTCGTTGAGGAGTGGTTTGTAGTTTTTCTTTAAGAGGTTCCTTACGTTCCTTGTGAGATGTATTCCTAGGTATTTTATTTTCTTTGTAGCAATTGTGAATGGCAGTTCTTTCTTGATTTGGTTGTCTTTAAGTCTGTTATTGGTGTATAGGAATGCTTGTAATTTTTGCACATGATTTTATATCCTGAGACTTTGCTGAAGTTGCTTATCAGTTGCAGGAGCTTTTGGGCTGAGGTGATGGGGTCTTCTAGGTATACTACCATGTCGTCTGCAAATAGAGACAATTTGGCTTCCACCTTTCCTATTTGAATACGCTTTATTTCTTTTTTTTTCAGTTCTTTTTTTTTTAATTTTTATTGCATTATAGGTTTTGGGGTACATGTGCAGAACGTGCAAGATAGTTGCATAGGTACACACATGGCAGTGTGTTTTGCTGTCTTCCTCCCCCTCACCCACACTTGGTATTCATCCCCAGGCTATACCCCCCAGCCCCCCCCGATGTCCCTCCCCCATTTCCCCCAACAGTCCCCAGTGTATAGTAGACCGCCTCTCTGTGTCCATGTGTTCTCATTTTTCTCACCCGCCTATGAGTGAGTACATGCGGTATTTCTTTTTCTGTTCTTGTGTCAGTGTGCTGAGAATGATGTTCTCCAGATTCATCCATGTCCCTACAAAGGACACAAACTCATCATTTATGATTGCTGCATAATATTCCATGGTGTATATGTGCCACATTTTCCCAGTCCAGTCTATCATTGATGGGCATTTGGGTTGGTTCCAGTTCTTTGCTATTATAAACAGTGCTGCAATGAACATTCGTGTGCATGTGTCCTTATAGTAGAACGATTCACAGTCTTTTGGATAGATACCCAGTAATGGGATTGCTGGGTCAAATGGAATTTCTATTTCTAGGTCCCTGAGGAATCGCCACACTGTCTTCCACAATGGTTGAACTAATTTACACTCCCACCAACAGTGTAAGAGTGTTCCTATTTCTCCACATCCTCTCCAGCATCTGCTGTCTCCAGATTTTTTAATGATCGCCATTCTAACTGGTGTGAGATGATATCTCAATGTGGTTTTGATTTGCATCTCTCTAATGACCAATGATGATGAGCACTTTTTCATATGTTTGTTGGCCTCATGTATGTCTTCTTTTGTAAAGTGTCTGTTCATATCCTTTGCCCACTATTGAATGGGCTTGTTTGTTTTCTTTCTGTAAATCTGTTTGAGTTCTTTGTAAATTCTGGATATCAGCCCTTTGTCTGATGCGTAAACTGCAAAGATTTTTTCCCATTCTGATGGTTGTCGATTCACTCTAGTGACTGTTTCTTTTGCCGTGCAGAAGCTGTGGAGTTTGATTAGGTCCCATTTGTCTATTTTGGCTTCTGTTGCCAATGCTTTTGGTGTTTTGGTCATGAAGTCCTTGCCTACTCCTATGTCCTGAACGGTTTTGCCTAGATTTTCTTCTAGGGTTTTTATGGTGTCAGGTCTTACATTTAAGTCTTTAATCCATCTGGAGTTAATTTTAGTGTAAGGTGTCAGGAAGGGGTCCAGTTTCTGCTTTCTGCACATGGCTAGCCAGTTTTCCCAACACCATTTATTAAATAGGGAATCCTTTCCCCATTTCCTGTTTTTGTCTGGTTTATCAAAGATGATATGGTTGTAGATATGTTGTGTTGCCTCCGATGTTTCTGTTCTGTTCCATTGGTCTATATCTCTGTTTTGGTACCAGTACCATGCTGTTTTGATTACTGTAGCCTTGTAGTATAGTTTGAAGTCTGGTAGCGTGATGCCTCCCGCTGTGTTCTTTTTGCTTAGAATTGACTTGGCTATGCGGGCTCTTTTTTGGTTCCATATGAAATTCATGGTGGTTTTTTCCAGTTCTATGAAGAAATTCAATGGTAGTTTGATGGGGATAGCATTGAATGTGTAAATTACTTTGGGCAGTATAGCCATTTTCACAATATTGATTCTTCCTAACCACGAACATGGAATGTTTCTCCATCTGTTTGTGTCCTCTCTTATTTCATTGAGCAGATGTTTGTAGTTTTCCTTAAAGAGGTCCCTTACATTCCTAGTGAGTTGTATTCCTAGGTATTTTATTTTTTTTGTAGCGATTGTGAATGGCAGTTCGTTCTTGATTTGGTTCTCTTTAAGTCTGTTATTGGTGTATAGGAATGCTTGTGATTTTTCACATTGATTTTATATCCTGAGACTTTGCTGAAGTTGCTTATCAGTTGCAGGAGCTTTTGGGCTGAGGTGATGGGGTCTTCTAGGTATACTATCATGTCGTCTGCAAATAGAGACAATTTGGCTTCCACCTTTCCCATTTGAATACCCTTTATTTCTTTTTCTTACCTGATTGCTCTGGCTAGAACTTCCAGTACTATGTTGAATAGAAGTGGTGAGAGAGGGCATCCTTGTCTAGTGCCGGATTTCAAAGGGAATGCTTCCAGTTTTTGCCCATTAGGTATGATATTGGCTGTTGGTTTGTCGTAAATAGCTTTTATTACTTTGAGATATGTTCCATCAATACCACGTTTATTGAGGGTTTTTAGCATAAAGGGCTGCTGAATTTTGTCAAATGCCTTCTCTGTGTCAATTGAGATAATCATGTAGTTTTTGTTTTTGCTTCTGTTTATGTGGTGAATTACATTTATAGACTTGCGTATGTTGAACCAGCCTTGCATGCCCGGGATGAATCCTACTTGATCATGATGGATAAGTTTTTTAATGTGCTGTTGCAATCGATTTGCCAGTATTTTATTGAAGATTTTTGCATCTATGTTCATCATGGATATTGGTCTGAAGTTTTCTTTTCTTGTTGAGTCTCTGCCAGGTTTTGGTATCAGGATGATGTTGGTCTCATAAAATGATTTGGGAAGGGTTCCCTCTTTTTGGATTATTTGGAATAGTTTCAGAAGGAATGGTACCAGATCCTCTTTGTGTGTCTGGTAGAATTCAGCTGTGAACCCATCTGGACCTGGGCTTTTTTTGTGTGGTAGGCTCTTAATTGCTACCTCAACTTCTGACCTCGTTATTGGTCTATTCATAGTTTCGGCTTCCTCCTGGTTTAGGCTTGGGAGGACACAGGCATCCAGGAATTTATCCATTTCTTCCTGATTTACTAGTTTGTGTGCATAGAGTTGTTTGTAGTATTCTCTGATGATGGTTTGAATTTCTGTGGAATCTGTGGTGATTTCCCCTTTATCTTTTTTTATTGCATCTATTTGGTTGTTCTCTCTTTTCTTTTTTATCAGTCTGGCTAGTGGTCTGTCTATTTTGTTGATCTTTTCAAAAAACCAGCTCTTAGATTTGTTGATTTTTTGAAGGGTTTTTCTTGTCTCTATCTCCTTCAGTTCTGCTCTGATCTTAGTTATTTCTTGTCTTCGGCTAGGTTTTGAGCTTTTTTGATTTTGGTCCTCTAGCTCTTTCAATTTTGACGATAGGGTGTCAATATTGGATCTCTCCACTTTTCTCATGTGGGCACTTATTGCTATATATTTTCCTCTACAGACTGCTTTAAATGTGTCCCAGAGATTCTGGTACATTGTGTCTTCATTCTCGTTGGTTTCAAAGAACTTCTTTATTTCTGCCTTCATTTCATTGTTTATCCAATCAACATTCAAGAGCCAGTTGTTCAGTTTCCATGAAGCTGTGCGGTTCTGAGTTATTTTCTGAATTCTGAGTTCCAACTTGATTTCACTATGGTCTGAGAGACTGTTTGTTATGATTTCCGTTGTTTTGCATTTGCTGAGGAGTGCTTTACTTCCAATTATATGGTCAATTTTGGAATAGGTGTGATGTGGTGCTGAGAAGAATGTATATTCTGTGGATTTGGGGTGGAGAGTTCTGTAAATGTCTATCAGGTTTGCTTGTTCCAGGTCTGAGTTCAAGTCCTGGATATCCTTGTTAATTTTCTGTCTGGTTGATCTGTCTGCTATTGACAGTGGAGTGTTAAAGTCTCCCACTATTATTGTGTGGGAGTCCAAGTCTCTTTGTAAGTCATTAAGAACTTGCCTTATATATCTGGGTGCTCCTACATTGGGTCCATATATATTTAGAATCGTTAGCTCTTCTTGTTGTATCGATCCTTTTACCATTATGTAGTGACCTTCTTTGTCCCTTTTGATCTTTGTTACTTTAAAGTCTATTTTATCAGAGATGAGAATTGAAACTCCTGCTTTTTTTTGCTCTCCATTTGCTTAGTAAATCTTCCTCCATCCTTTTATTTTGAGCCTTTGTGTATCTTTGTGTGTGAGGTGGGTTTCCTGGATACAGCACACTGATGGGTTTTGGTTTTTTACCCAATTTGCCAGTCTGTGTCTTTTGATTGGTGCATTTAGCCCATTTACATTCAGGGTTAATATTGTTATGTGTGAATTTGATACTGCCATTTTGATGCTATCTGGCTGTTTTGCCCTTTGGTTCATGTACATTCTTCATTTTGTTGATGGTCTTTAGCATTTGGTATGCTTTTAGGATGGCTGGAACTGGTTGTTTCTTTCTATGTGTAGTGCCTCTTTCAGGAGCTCTTGTAAAGCAGGCCTAGTAGTGACAAAATCTCTGAGTACTTGCTTGTTCGTGAAGGATTTTATTTTTCCTTCACTTATGAAGCTCAGTTTGGCTGGATGTGTAATTCTGGGTTGAAAGCTCTTTTCTTTAAGAATGTTGAATATTGGCCCCCACTCTCTTCTGGCTTGTAGAGTCTCTGCCGAGAGATCTCCTGTGAGTCTGATGGGCTTCCCTTTGTGGGTGACCCGACCTTTCTCTCTGGCTGCCCTTAGTATTTTCTCCTTCGTTTCAACCCTGGTGAATCTGACGATTATGTGCCTTGGGGTTGCTCTTCTTGCGGAGTATCTTTGTGGTGTTCTCTGTATTTCCTGGAGTTGAGTATTGACCTGTCTTGCTAGGTTGGGGAAATTTTCCTGGATAATATCCTGAAGAGTGTTTTCCAGCTTAGATTCATTCTCTTGATCACATTCTGGTACACCTATCAAAAGTAGGTTGGGTCTCTTCACATAGTCCCACATTTCTTGGAGATTTTGTTCATTCCTTTTTGTGCTTTTTTCTTTAATCTTGGTTTCACGTTTTATTTCATTGAGTTGATCTTCAATTTCTGATATTCTTTCTTCTGCTTGGTCAATTCGGCTGTTGAAACTTGTGCATGCTTCACGAAGTTCTCGTGTGGTGTTTTTCAGCTCCTTCAATTCATTCATATTCCTCTCTAGGTTTTCCATTCTTTTTATCAATTCCTCGAATTTTTTTTCAAATCTTTTTTCAAGGTTCTTAGTTTCTTTGCACTGATTTAGAACATGTTCTTTTAGCTCAATGAAGTTTCTCATTATCCACTTTCTGAAGTCTGACTCCGTCATTTCGTCACACTCATTCTCCGTCCAGCTTTGTTCCCTTGCTGGTGAGGAGTTTTGATCCTCTGTAGGAGGTGAGGTGTTTTTGTTTCGGGTATTTTCCTCCTTTTTGCGCTGGTTTCTTCCCATCTTTATGGATTTATCCGCCTGTCGTCTTTGTAGTTGCTGATTTTTCAATTGGGTCTCTGTATGGATGCTGAGATTGTTGATGATGAAGTATTTCTGTTACTTAGTTTTCCTTCTAGTGGTCTTGCCCCTCTGCTGTATGAGTGCTGAGGTCCACTCCAGGCCCTGTTTGTCTGGAGTATACCTGTAGCAGCTGTGGAAGAGTGAGGGATGATACCAGTTTCTTCTTCTGCTGTCTTTGTTCCAGAATGATGCCCGCCAAATGTCAGTCTGATTAGTCCTTTTTTTGTGGTGACTCTTTGGATATACAGGGGTCAGGGAGCTGCTTAAGGAGACGGTTTGTGCTTTATAGTAGCTCCAGTGCTGAGCTGTGAGCTCCGTTGTTCATTCAGGGTTGTTGGGAGGTTGTTTATGTCTGCTGTAATAGAACTCATAAAACACCACCCTTTTATTTCCCCCCCTTATATGCACTGTTTCAGGGAGTTGGGGCTTTCTTTATGAGTATCTGTTGCACTGTCCTGCCCCACTAGGTGGCAGTCTATTCACTATTTGCCTGCCGGGGCTCTGACCTACTAGCGTGGTTCTGCCCTGTTGCTGCTGGGCTCCCTTCTGCTGTGGAGAGCTCCCGTCTCCTGGGAGTCTCTCTGTTATGGCAGGTTGCCTCGGCAACGGCAGGCTGCTTCGGCCCTGGGCGGTACTTCAATAGGGGCGGATTGTGTCAGCGGTGGTGGATGCCCCTCCCTCACCGGGCTGCACCGTCCTAGATGCCGGCAGCAAAACTCTCAGCGCCAAGCGTCTCCAGTCATTGCCCTGCTTGTCCCTGTGAGGGTGGGACCCGCCGAGTCCAATTACCCAGCTCCCTGCCTCAGAGTCCGTCCTCTCTCTCTCTCCCTGCCTCTCCGCAAGCTTAAAATTCGACTCTCTCACTGGCGCCCCAGGAGCCTGCCGATAGGCCACTGGGATCCGTGCGATCTCCCGTGCCACTGTCCACTTCACCAGCTCAGGTCACGCTTCCCAGGAAACTCCCAGGAAACTCCTAGTCTGGCTCACTGTCCAAGTCCCGTTCAATCAGATGGATGCGCCAATCTGCCCTTCAAACTCTCAGATTGCCGGTTTAACAGGGCGCCCAGACCAGTGAGTTCCATGCCAGTTCCTGCTGCGGTGCCAGCCTAAGCGGCGCCGGCCGAAGCGGCCGCGCCAGAGGGCTGCGTTAGCCGGTTTTACTTTACTAGCGTCCTGTGGGACTTTCAACGCTCTGTGGGCTAGAAAAGTCCATCCGAGAATGCGGCTAGGACTCACCCTCTGTGCCGTCACTGAGAGCTGCAATCCTGAGTCGCTTCTATGACGCCATCTTGCCGGGCCTCTGAATACCCTTTATTTCTTTTTCTTGCCTGATTGCTCTGGCTAGAACTTCCAGTACTATGTTGAATAGAAGTGTTGAGAGAGGGCATCCTTGTCTAGTGCCGGATTTCAAAGGGAATGCTTCCAGTTTTTGCCCATTAAGTATGATATTGGCTGTTGGTTTGTCGTAAATAGCTTTTATTACTTTCAGATATGTTCGATCAATGCCAAGTTTATTGAGGGTTTTTAGCATAAATGCCTGTTAAATTTTGTCAAATGCCTTCTCTGCATCAATTGAGATAATCATGTGGTTTTTGTTTTTGCTTCTGTTTATGTGGTGAATTACGTTTGTAGACTTGCGTATGTTGAACCAGTCTTGCATCCCCGGGATGAATCCTACTTGATCATGATGGATAAGTTTTTTAATGTGCTGTTGCAATCAGTTTGCCAGTATTTTATTCAAGATTTTTGCATCTTTGTTCATCATGGATATTGGCCTGAAGTTTTCTTTTCTTGTTGAATCTCTGGCAGGTTTTGGTATCAGGATGATGTTGGTCTCATAAAATGATTTGGGAAGGCTTCCCTCTTTTTGGATTATTTGGAATAGTTTCAGAAGTAATGGTACCAGCTCCTCTTTGTGTGTCTGGTAGAATTTGGCTGTGAACTCATCTGGACCTGGTCTTTTTTGTGTGGTAGGCTCTTAATTGCTGCCTCAACTGCAGACCTTGTTATTGGTCTATTCAGTTTTGGCTTTCTCCTGGTTTAGGCTTGGGAGGACACAGATGTCCAGGAATTTATCCAATTCTTCCAGGTTTACTAGTTTATGTGCATAGAGTTGTTTGTGGTATTCTCTGATGATGGTTTAAAATTCTGTGGAATCTGTGGTGATTTCCCCATTATCATTTTTTATTGCATCTATTAGGTTGTTCTCTCTCTTTTTTTTTATTAGTCTGGCTAGTGGCCTGTCTATTTTGTTGATCTTTTTGAAAAACCAGCTCTTGGATTTATTTATTTTTTTAAGGGTTTTTCTTGTCTCTATCTCTTTCAGTTCTGCCCTGATCTTAGTTATTTTTTTTCTTCTGCTAGGTTTTGAGTTTTTTTGATCTTGCTCCTCTAGCTCTTTCAATTTTGATAATAGGGTGTCAATTTTGGATCTCTCCACTCTTCTCATATGGGCACTTATTGCTATATATTTTCCTCTGGAGACTGCTTAAAATGTGTCCCAGAGATTCTCATATGTTTTGTCTTCATTTTCATTGGTTTCGAATAACTTCTTTATTTCTGCCTTCATTTCATTGTTTACCCAATCAACATTCAGAAGCCAGTTGTTCAGTTTACATAAAGCTGTGTGGTCCTGAGTTAGTTTCTGAATTCTGAGTTCTAACTTGATTGCACTATGTTCTGAGAGACTGTTTGTTATGATTTCAGTTGTTTTGCATTTGCTGAGGAGTGCTTTACTTCCAATTATGTGGTCAGTTTTGGAGTAGGTGTGATGTGGTGCTGAGAAGAATGTATATTGTGTGGATATGGGGTGGAGAGTTCTGTAAATGTCTATCAGGTTTGCTTGTTCCATGTCTGAGTTCAAGTCCTGGATATCCTTGTTAATTTTCTGTCTGGTTAATCTGTCTGATACTGAGAGTGGAGTGTCAAAGTCTCCCACTATTATTTTGTGGGAGTCTATGTCTCTTTGTAAGTCATTAAGAACTTGTGTTATATATCTGGGTGCTTCTGTATTGGGTCCATATATATTTAGGATCATTAGCTCTTCTTGTTTTATCAATCCTTTTACCATTATGTAAGGACCTTCTTTGTCTCTTTTGATCTTTGTTGCTTTAAAATCTATTTTATCAGAGATGAGAATTGCAACTCCTACTTTTTTTGCTCTCCATTTGCTTCGTAATTCTCCCTCCATTCCTTTATTTTCAGCCTTTGTTTATTGTTGCATGTGAGATAGATTTCCTGGATACAGCACACCGATGGGTTTTGACTTTTTATCCAATTTGCCAGTCTGTGTCTTTTGAATTGTGCATTTAGCTTATTTACATTTAGGGTTAATATTGTTATGTGTGAATTTGATACCACCATTTTGATGCTAGCTGGCTGTTTTGCCCATTAGTTGATGCAGATTCTTCGTTTTGTTGATGCTCTTTATTATTTGGTATGTTTTTAGAATGTCTGGTACTGGTTGTTCCTTTCTATGTGTAGTGCCTCTTTCAGGAGCTCTTGTAAAGCAGGCCTAGTGGTGACAAAATCTCTGAGTACTTGCTTGTTGGCAAAAGATTTTATTCTTCCTTCACTTATGAAGTTCAGTTTGGCTGGATATCAAATTTTGGGTTGAACGTTCTTTTCTTTAAGGATGTTGAATATTGGCCCCCACTCTGTTCTGGCTTGTAGAGTCTCTGCTGAGAGATCTGCTGTGAGTCTGATGGGCTTCCCTTTGTGGGTGACCCGACCTTTCTCTCTGGCTGCAGTATTTTCTCCTTTATTTCAACCCTGGCAAATCTGACGATTATGTGCCTTGGGGTTGCTCTTCTTGCAGAATATCTTTGTGGTGTTTTCTGTATTTCCTGGAGTTGAGTATTGACCTGCCTTTCTAGGTTGGGGAAATTTTCTTGGATAATATTCTGAAGAGTGTTTTCCAGCTTGGATTCATTCTCTTCCTCACATTCTGATACACCTATCAAACATAGGTTAGGTCTCTTCACATAGTCCCACATTTCTTGGAGATTTTTTCATTCCTTTTTGTACTTTATTCTCTAATCTTCATTTCTCATTTTATTTCATTGAGTTGATCTTCGACTTCTGGTATTCTTTCTTCTGCTTGGTCAATTTGGCTGTCGAAACTTGTGCATGCTTCGTGAAGTTCTCGTGTTGTGATTTTCCAGCTCCTTCAATTCATTCATATTCCTCTCTAAGTTGTCCATTCTTGTTACCACTTCCTCGAATCTTTTTTCAAATCTTTTTTCAAGGTTCTTAGTTTCTTTGCATTGATTTAGAACATGTTCTTTTAGCTCATTAAAGTTTCTCATTACCCACTTTCTGAAGTCTGATTTCGTCATTTCATCACACTCATTCTTTGTCCAGCTTTGTTCCCTTACTGGTGAGGAGTTTTGGTCCTTTGTAGGAGGTGAGGTGTTTTGGTTTCAGGTATTTTTCTCCTTTTTGCGCTGGTTTCTTCCCATCTTTGTGGATTTATCCACCTGTCGTCTTAGTAGTTGCTGACTTTTCAATTGGGTCTCTGAGTTGATGCCCAGATTGTTGATGATGAAGTATTTCTATTACTTAGTTTTCCTTCTAACAGTGTAGACCCTCTGCTGTACAACTGCTGAGGTCCACTCCAGGCCCTGCTTGTCTGTGGTACACCTGTAGCAGCTGCGTAATAGTGAGGGATGCTACCAGTTTCTTCTTTTCTATCTTTGTCCCAGAATGATGCCCGCCAAATGTCAGTCTGATTAGTCCTTTGTTGAGGTGACTCTCTGGATATACAGGGGTCAGGGAGCCGCTTGGGGAGATTTTCTGTACTTTATAGGAGCTCCAATGCTGAGCTTTGAGCTCCACTGTTCATTCAGGGTTGTTGGGTGGGTGTGTTTATGTTGCTGCAGCAGAACTTATAAAATACCCTTTTTTTCCCCTCAGATGTTCTGTCTCAGGGAGTTTGGGCTTTCTTTATGAGTATTCGTTGCACTCTCCTGCCCAGCTAGGAGGCAGTCTAGTCACTATTTGCCTGCTGAGGCTCCACTCTGCTGCTGTGGGGCTCTGCCCTACTGTTGTGGGGCTCCACCTTGTTGGCAAAGTCTCTCTGTTATGGCGGGTTGCCTCGGCAATGGCAGGCTGCTTCAGCAATAGGCGTGTGCCTCAGTAGTGATGGTATGCCTCCATAGTGGTGGACGCCCCTCCCCCACCGAGCTGCACCATCCTCGATTCAGCTGAGCCCACAGTAAAACTCTCTACCATGAGCATTTTGAATCGCCATTTTGTTTGTCCCTGTGGGGGTGGGACCCACTGAGCCTGATCACCTGGCTCCCTGCCTCAGAGTCCCTTCTCCTTCTCTCTTTCTTTTTTATTGTAAGTTGAATAGTTGACTGTCTCAAAGGTGCCTCAGTCACCTGTGGACAGGGCACTGGGATCTGCATGATTTCCCATGCCATGGTCCACTGCATGGGCTCAAATCACGCTTCCCAGTAATCTCCCAGTCTGGCTCACTGTCCAAGTTCTGCTCAATCAGATGGATATGTTAATCTGCCCTCCCAAATCTCAGACTGCTGGTTTAACAGGGCACCCAGACCAGTGAGCTTTGTGCAAGCTGCCTCTGCACCACAGCACTGGCTGAAATGGCCACTCAAGCCGAAAGAGCTGTGCTGGTGTCCTGTGTCTCTCCTACACCTGGGAATTTCCCCGTTCTGTGGGCAACAAAGGTCCATCTGAAAATGTGGCTAGGACTCACCCTCTGAGCCTTCACTGAGAGCTGCAATACCGAGTTGTTCCTACAGCGCCATCTTGAAAGTCCCAAACTATTTTATTGATTTCAAGTTTAATTTTATTATGTTTTGAGATACACATTTGTATGATATCTATATTTGTAAATATTTGCATTTTTTTATGACTCCAGATATAATCTCCACATGAAAGTTTCATGTTTATTGAAAATAATGCATATTCCCTGTTGCTGGATAGAGATTCCTGTAATGTCAATTACATCCAGTTGGTTGATAGTGTTGTTTAGTTCTTCTGTTTCCTATCTTTTTTTTTGTCTATTAGTTTAGTTACTTAAAGAGGTGTTTACATCTCCAGCTGCAACTCTAAATTTGTCCATTTTCCCTTTTAGTTCTGTCATTCTTTGCCTCGGTTCATACACATTTATAATTGACCCGTGTTAAGAACTGTGGGTCTCAGAGAGTGTAATAGTATTGGCTGAATAGTTACTACTCCAAAATTCATATGTTGAAGTTCTAACCCAGTATCTCAGAATGTGACTGTATTTGGAGACACAACCTTTAAAGATGTAATTAACTTACAATGAGGCTATTGGTGTGGGCCCTAATCCAATTTGACAATGTCTTTGAAAGAAGAAGAAATTTGGACACACAGAGACATCAGAGATGTACACATATTGAAGAAATGTCATGTGAAGGTACAGCAAAAGGGTGGTCATCTGAAAACCAAGGAGGGATGCCTCAGAAGAAACCAAACCTGCCAGCACCTTGATCTTGGACTTCCAGGCTTTAGAACAGTGAAAAATAAATTTCTGTTGCTTAAGCTACCTACACTATGATACTTTACTGAAACAGCCCTAGTATACAACTCCTTTATTTTTATATAGTATCCCTCTTTATTCTCAGGAGTGTGTTTGATTTTTGTGTGCCATCTTTTCATATGCCTCTTACTTGGTTGTTGAAAGTTGTACATCTTAATCTTGTCTAGGACAGTGAAAGTTGAGTTAAAATGCTTTTGTACTTGGAAATGAGCACACAGGTCCTTCCCCTGGGTCTTTAATGTGGGTTTTGACTTAATAATTAAGAGTTGGAGCCAGGTGTTGTGGCTTATGCCTGTAATAGCAACTGTTCATGAGGCTGCCATGGGAGGAACGCTTGAGACCGGGAGTTTGAGAACAGCCTGTGCAACATAGCAAGATGACCATCTCTTAAATAAATAAATAAATAAGCAGTGTGGTGGTGCATGCCCTTCCAGAGACTGGGATATGTGGATTCCTTGAGCCCAGGAGTTCAAGTGAGCTGTAATCACATCACTGCAGTCAGCCTGGGTGAGACAGAGTGAGATCCTGTCTCTAAAAATACAACCAAAAAAGAGTTGGTTTGGGTTTGTGATTTGTTCTTGCTGTGATTATCCTCACTGTTTCACACTTTTTAAATTCCTGTAAAGAAGCTGGTGTTGAATATGGATATTCGTTTGCCAGAAGAATGTCTTCTTCATCCTGAGCATTTTAGTTTCTGTTTGCACAGTGCCTTGGATTACTTTGTACATTCTTATTTCTCTCCTGTTTCTTTTCCACCAGCATTCTCTTTAACTTCTTTTCTGAAAATGTAATGTTGGTAGTGGAAGACAGTGAGTGGAAAGGGTTATTGCTGTTCTCACTCTGACTGACCCTTAGACACTGAGTAAGTGCCTGTAATCTTCATGCTTGGCCTTCTCAGGTCTCTGTTGGCCCAGTGTGTATTCCTACCCCTCTCAAAGAAGTGTATTTTGTGTTTCTGCTTCTTTCTCCCATGTGCAATGATGTTTCTCAGTTCTCTAAGGACAGTAATGGTTGTTGTCCTTCTTCCCAGCAAACACATTAGGTCATTTGTTCCATTGTGTAGATAGTAGATGGGGAGAAGTGCTCTGTGGAATTTCATGTCCCCTCTGTATTATCCCTGTTTTCTGCCCCCAGGTCTGCATCACAATGGACACAAAGAATTTCTGCTTCATTCCAATTATTTCTGTGAGAATCTGGTGGAGCTTAGAGAAATAGCCTAAGAGAGGTGGTGGGATTCTCTAATTTCTGCAGACCCCAGGAACTTCACACTCAGTGACACTGTACACTCAGCCCTAATCCATGTTTCAATAATTCAGGCTGAATTCTGAGTGGTATCTGGTGTTGGATTTGACCATCCTAAATAAGAGAGGCTGTGTCTCCTCTCTCCCACATGTCACCACAGATTTTGGCCACCTGGTTGTTCTACAAAGTCCATGCTTGAGTGGATTTGAAAGATGTTGAGAAGTTAATTTGGCTATTTTCCATTATAAAAGTGGTAGCAGCATTTCTTTGAGGCATCTGCAACATGAATGTGAAAGCTATACATCTCCCTTGCTTGTTTTTATGCCTTTTCCCCTGTCCCTCTTTCTCCTTCTCATTTTTCCTTTATCTTTCTTTATTTTATTTGCCATATGATGACAGTTGGATACCCTAGATGGACTAAAAATCCTTTTTTTTTTTATTTGCCATTTTAACTTTACCTTACTTTAGAACTTGAGAATAATTGCTTGAAAACGATTTTACATTTCTTGGAGTAAATGTTCTTCTGTAACATATTTTATCTGTTTTTTACTTTTCTTTTTTGAGAGATGTTTAGATATGGACATGCTTATGCATAAATCATATACTAATTCTTTTTTTAGGTTCTTCTTTACTCTTGAAAGGGAGCAATTGTGTCTGACTCATCTATTATTTAGGGATAATGTGAAGAGATAAAGCCTAAACTGGAGGAGGTAAGTTTCTGTCACACTGTGTTGTTTTAGACCACCGTTCTCCTAAATCTGGTTTATTATTTGCTAAGAGACATGTTTTTCTGTGTTTTCACATTTTTCTTTTTGATTGTAAGCAGGAGATATATGAGATTCTTAGTGAAGTCATTCATTGCACAGTTGCTCCGTGCTGTTATTTATTGTTGATTCCTTTCAGAACGTTCTTTTTAAATGCTTTTGTGTTACTCCCTGCTTCCTCTTTCTCGTTCTTTAAAATTGAGCTTCAAAAGAACAAAGGTCACTTATTAATTTCTAATTTTCAAATTCCGTTATTGATTTGGTTCATATTTTGCTGCACCTGAAAGAGTCTTACAGTTTGATATTTGGGGTAACACTGGTTTTACTGAAGATATTAATAGTTTACTTCTCTTTCAGTTTTTCTTATTGTGGATTTCTGTGAAACTCAGGAGGGACTTTTTTCCTCAGATGCCTTAGCAGCTGCCCTTTTCTAAGTTCTTTCAGATGGCTGATGTTCAACCAGGATTTTAAAGCACTGCTAGTCATAGGGTTTGCAGAAACTGACCTATTGACATAGATCATGATTCTAACATACTGAGTCCCATGCTGAGAACCCTTATTTGATATTTGTAATTTAACATGTATATTGACTTTATCACTGAGAAGGTTTAAAGTAGTGTTCATTTGGCATTTTTACCAATGCCAAATGTGGGTGAAGGGGTGGAATGCAGCAAAACACATGCCATGTGTGTACCTATGCAACTATCTTGCATGTTCTGCACATGTACCCCAAAACCTAAAATGCAATAAAAAAATAAATTAAAAATAAATAAAGTAGTGTTCAACCTTCATTCAGCAAAAGTTTAATATAAATTAAGCCAGAATTAGCTAAATCTTAGCTCTCCTCTGAAAATACTAAATCAAGTAAGAGATACTGTTTTGCATTCTCTTTCTCAGAACTTCATCCTCAATTTCAGCTGCTACAATAACTGGCTAAAGCCTTCATGAGCATTGCAGTAAACATAGGTGCTCAACCATATACTCAATCTCTTAAATTTTTTAATGGAATCTGCTAAGAAGCAAGGGTCCCTTGGAGAGAAGAAATAGGTATAGAATATAAAATGAATTTCCCTCCTCTTGCCCCCCAAAAAAACCTCAAAAGTAATCGTGTAATTCAACAATTCATTTAACTAATATTTGTATAGTTAATAGCACATGAAGTTAAAACTTTGTTTTCACACAGACATTTGCCAAGTTTGTAGCACAAAAAATTCGCTGCAAATATGGGGAATGCTGTAATCTCTAAATGTTAAATCTCACCATAGCAGTAACGTCTTCCATCATCATGAGATATGAATTTTTCATAGCACGGTCATTTTGACTTTTGTTCCAAGATTTCTTAGTTTCAGCAATCCAGTAATGTTTTCCCTTATACACCTTCCAGTCTTTGGCAGGACATGATTTTTAAACAGTAGAAACGTTGAAAGAAACTGGGAGAAAGAAAGATAAGCAATTAAACAAGTGTGGAACTGTATTCTAATAATGTATGCTAATTGAAGGGTCTTAAATTTGGTTATATTATGTGCAAAGCTTTCTTTGAAAAAAGTATGTTCTTTGTTCCAGGGTAGATTTGGAAAGAAAAAGATTTAAAGAATTGAAATCATGTGCATATTTATTCACTCATTCATCTTTTTTCCATTTAATTTACTCTTTTAAAAATATGTCATGTGTTCTATCAGCCAGGAAATGCACCAGACACTAAGATAAAACAATTAACATTCAAGCCTCAAGGAAACAAAAACCTTAAAGGAAAAATAGATATTAAAAATTTTAGTTGTCCAATAACACCTCAAAAATTTGGGGAGTTTATATCACACTAGAGTAGTTATTCATAAGCAATATTTGTGCTGTAGATGGTCCCCCAAAATCAAATAGGTTCATCTCTACTGTCAAACAAAAGGATCTTGACATCTAAACATGTCCTCTTACCATCTTCATAATTTATAATATTTCCCAGAAAATTTTGATGAGGATACAGGGTATTCTAGATATACCAATAATTTAGTATTTCTGTAAATAAATATTTGTTACATACACAGACACACACATGACCTGAAGTCATTGAAGAGTAAACAAAGCCAGACAGATCCTGGAGGGGAGATGACAATTCAAAAAAGTTATGGCAGGGCAAAAGTTAATTATTTTTACAATTGTTAGCCTTAGGCCAATCTTAGTCCTATGTAGAGTGAGTAAAATGTCAATAAAAAAACCTTCAGCTTTTTTTTTTTTTTTTGAGACAGAGTTTCACTCTGTCACCAGGTTGGAGTGTAGTAGCATGATCTTGACTCACTGCAACCTCTGCCTCCCCAGTTCAAGTGATTATCCTGCATCAGCCTACCCCAGAGTAGCTGGGACTACAGGTGTCTGCCACCACACCTAACTAATTTTTTATATTTTAGCAGAGGCAGAGTTTCACCATGTTAGCCAGAATGGTATCCATCTCCTGACCTTGTGATCTGCCTGCCTCAGCCTCCCAAAGTGCTGGGATTATAGGCATAAACCACTGTGCCCCAGTAGTGAAGAATAGAGTTAGGAGGACCACAGAGGCGGAAAATGAAGAATCAATTTTATAAAATCAAAAACATGGAGGAGATGCTCTTAACTTCTGTGTATAATTTTTCCCCCTAAATCTCTGACTGATGCAAGCACAAGCCAGGTTACAATAACAATGAGAGAACTGGACTGAGGTTTGACCTGCTACCACAAATATAGAGATTTAAACTTAAGTCCAACTACACCAATACCTTGCTAAGGAAGGAAAATTGGCCAAGTTCAGTGGCTCACATCTGTAATCCCAACGCTTTGGAAGGCTGAGGGGAGCAGATTGCTTGAGGCCAGTTTGAGACCAATCTGGTCAACATGGCAAAATCCCATCAAAAATACAAAAGATTAGCTGGTGATGGTGGCACACACCTGTAACCCCAGCTGAAAGAGCAAATCCATAAAAAAGAGAGAGAGAGAAAGAAGAAAAAGGAAGAAAGAAAGAAAAAAAGAAAGAGAGAGAGAAAGAAAGACAACACTTTTTTGGAGAAATATATGAGAAAAGAGAGACTTCTCAATATAACTTTTACAATGTATGGTATATAATCTCAAGTGACTTACATGAAAAACCAGAAAAATATGACCAATTCTAAAGGAAAGGGCCATCAGTGCAGCCCAATATAAGGACAATGCAGAAGTTGGAAGTATCAGGAAAATATTTTAAAGCAGCTGTTAAAACAGTACTTAATGATGTGATAGAAAGCATTCTTGCAACCAATGATAAAATAGGATGCCTCAGCAAAGAAGGGCAGTAGGAAAAAAAGAGCCAAATGAAATTTAGAATGGAGAAATGAAATAAAATATTTTATATAAAAACCATCACTGGATATACTTAAAAGCAAGGATTTAACAGGAAAACAAGTTAGCGGACTTGAAATTGTCCAATATGAAGAAAAATGTTGGAAAACTTTCAGAGCCTCAAGGAGTTGTGGAATATTATTAAAACATATGACACACATAGAATTGAAGTCCCAAAATTCAAGAGAAGAGAAAGAATAAGGCCAAACAAATTGAAGATATAATGATTGCACTTTTTCCAAATTATTTAAATCCATAAATTTACACTCTCAAGAAAATCAGCAAAACCTAAGCAAGGTAAATGCAAAGAAATTCATATGTATGAATAGAATAGCCAAACTCATTAAAAGTCCAAGATAAAAATATTGAAAGCAGTTCTTGTGCATTATGTGCAGGAAAACAATTATGCAAAAATCCCTCATACTCATTATAAACCATGGGGGCTAGAATACAGTAAAAAAAAATCTTTATATTGTCAAAAGAAATAGTGACTGTCCACAAAGTATTTGATAGCCAGTGAAAAATATTTTAAAGATTGTGGCAAATTTAAGGCATTTTCAGATAACTGAAAGAACCCCTTGACAGCAGACAGTCACTATAGCTAATGTTAAAGGAAGTTTTTCAGGCTGATGGGTAATATTTCTAAGTGATAACTTAAATATTCAGGGAAGAAGTACATCAAAAATGGCAAACATCTGGATAAACATAAAAGTATAAGGTAAGCAACACAGCTTCAAAAGACCTTTTGTCTTGCTTACAAATTAAGTTCATACTGTTGCCTGATTTATAAGGTTCTTTCTCAGACTGATGTAATACACCTAAATCAAACCCTTTCTAAATAAGTGTACAATTATTGTGAAAGGTAGAGCAACTATGTAGCTGAAATATTTTAGGACATATTAAATAAAAACTACATTTTCATTTCTCTGATAGGCCAGATACTTTGAAGTAGTGTTTCACAACCATTTTTATATCATAGATATAAAAAGTAGATTTCTAAAGTAGAACAAGATAAATAAATAATAGTTTATAGTCTATCAAATAGCAACTTGGATTTGTATGGCTGAGGAACTTCAAGGCATAAAAATATTAAGTTAGGGCATGAAAAGAAATAACTTTGGGAGAAAGTACACTGTTTTTTGAAAATGTTTTCACTACAAGACAATTATAACCTGAAATAATTAGGTTAAACATATTGCTTTCCTTGTAAGAAAGTAGAAAATTGATAAGGAAGTCACTTAGCTAGAAGCAGAATGGGGAGCAACATTTGGGTAAATGAGTTCAAAAGCAAAGTGTCCCTTCAGGGTAATAACCTATATTGGTGCTGGGATTCTAAGGCCAAGCTCTGGGTTTACCAAAAGGTGATAGAAGAAATCTGAGACTTTCATCAGCCTGAAACCTTAAAAAGGGCCTCAAGACAACCAAATCATTTGCTACACCCTGCCTTCTTATAGATGACAACCCAGTTAATCTCTGGAATAAATCATCTTTAATTTTTCCTTATGAATCCCATTAATGGAGCTCAACCAAATTAAAAAATGTCAAATACTCCAGGAAACAAGCCAATATATCAACAGGAAATATGAGGAATAAATTTGGTCACCAAGGACTTTAGATATTTAAATAATCCTATGTATTATAAATAATAATATTTAGATGATTTTAAGAAATAAAAGAAGAAAGAAAAATTGATCACATAACAAAAAAAAAACACTGAAAGCTAATAAGTTTGAAAATGCATTGTTAGAAACAAAAACTATTATCATTGAAATTAGAAACTGAGTGAATGAGAGCAGATTAGACACAGGAAAAGGGATAATTTGTGAATGGAAAGATATATCTGAAAATATTGCTAAGAATTCAGCACAAACTGCAAGGACAAAATGTGAAGTTAGGTGAAATAGAGGATAGAAAGCAAAGTCCCACACTGCACATCTAATTTGAGTCCCAGAACAAAAATAAAAAGAAAGTAGAGAAAGAATTTGGAATGATGGTTTGAATAGATTGACTAAGTTTTACTCTAACTCTATTTTACTTTTTTAAGATCAAATACATTTAGATTTGGTGTATTTTCCTAATGAATTGAAAGTAGAACCTTAGGAGAGGTGCCTTATACATCTGTAACAATAGAATGAGGATAAGAAAACAGATTTGGCAGCATTTAAAGCCAGAGCTTTATTTATTATCTTCCTGTGTTGCAGGTATAAGGAGTATAAGAAAGTGCTTTTGCTTTGGGGATAGTATCTCACAAAGTTAAGAAAAATATTATGTTATATGAGATAGTTTTTAGATTGTAGTTGGGAGGTCTAGTTTATAATTTAGACATAGTGAATAAGTCATTCTAATAGAACTGTTTCAGGATGTCATAAAATTATATGTAATGTTTTTGTATAGAATTAAAATGTAGAAGGACGGGAGGCAAGATGGCGTCAGAGAGGTGACTCAGGATTGCAGCTCTCGGTGAAGGCGCAGAGGGTGAGTCCTAGCCGCATCCTCGGATGTTCCTTTTATGCCCACAGAGCATTGAAAGTCCCAGGTGTGGGAGAGACACGAAACGCTAGCAGCCGCTAACGCAGCTGGCTCCCGCCGCCTCTTCGGCCGGCGCCGCAGCAGGACCCGGCACGGAACTCACTGGTCTGGGTGCCCTGTTAAACCGGCAATCTGAGATTTGGAAGGGCAGATTGGCATGTCCAGCTGATTGAACGGGACTTGGACAATGAGCCAGACCAGGAGTTTCCTGGGAAGCGTGATCTGAGCCGGGGTAGTGGGCAGCGGCACGGGAGATCGCACGGATCCCGGTGCCCTATCGGCAGGCTCCTGGGGCACCAGTGAGAGAGTCGACCTTTCAGCTTGGGGAGAGGAAGAGAGAGAGAGAGAGGACGGACTCTGAGGCAGGGAGCTGGGTGATTGGGCTCGGCGGGTCCCACGCTCACGGGACAAGCAGGGCGGCGACTGGAGGCGCTTGGGGCTGAGAGTTTTGTTGCCGGCATCTAGGACGGTGCAGCGGTCAGGGAGGGGCGTCCACCATTGATGACGAAGTGCACCCCCACTTAAGTACCGCCCAGGACTGCCTGCCGTTGCCGAGGCAACCTGCCATAATAGAGAGACTCTGCCAGGCAGCAACAGCGCAGGTCAGAGCCCCGGCAGGCAAATAGTGAATAGACTGCCATGTAGTGGGGCAGGACAGTGCAACAAATACTCATAAACAAAGCCCCAACTCCCTGACACAGAGCATCTAAGGGTGAAAAAAAAAAAAAAAAAGAGTGGTGTTTTATGAGCTCTATTGCAGCAGACATAAACAACCTCCCAACAACCCTGAATGAACAACGGAGCTCACAGCTCAGCACTGGAGCTCCTATAAAGCACAGACTGTCTCCTCAAGCAGCTCCCTGACCCCTGTATATCCAAGGAGTCACCCCAGAAAAGGACTAATCAGACTGACATTTGGCTGGCATCATTCTGGAACAAGGGCAGCAGAAAAAGAAACTGATATCATCCCTCACTGTTCTGCAGCTGCTGCAGGTATACCCCAGACAAGCAGGGCCTGGAGTGGACCTCAGCACTCATACAGCAGAGTTTTACTCATTAGAGGGAAAACTAAGTAACAGAAATACTTCATCATCAACAATCTCAGTGTCCACACAGAGACCCAATTGAAAAATCAGCCAATACTAAGACGACAGGCGGATAAATCCATAAAGATGGGAAGAAACCAGCGCAAAAAGGAGGAAAACACCCGAAACCAAAACACCTCACCTCCAAAAAAGGACCAAAACTCCTCACCAGCAAGGGAACAAAGCTGGACGGAGAATGAATGTGACGAAATGACGGAATCAGACTTCAGAAAGTGGATAATGAGAAACTTCAGTGAGCTAAAGGAACATGTTCTAAACCAGTGCAAAGAAACTAAGAACCTAGAAAAAAGATTTGAAAAAAGATTCGAGGAATTGATAACGAGAATGGACAACTTAGAGAGGAATATGAATGAATTGAAGGAGCTGAAAAACACAACACGAGAACTTCGTGAAGCATGCACAAGTTTCAACAGCCGAATTGACCAAGCAGAAGAAAGAATATCAGAAGTTGAAGATCAACTCAATGAAATAAAACGAGAAACCAAGATTAAAGAAAAAAGCGCAAAAAGGAATGAACAAAATCTCCAAGAAATGTGGGACTATGTGAAGAGACCCAACCTACGTTTGATAGGTGTACCAGAATGTGACGAAGAGAATGAATCCAAGCTGGAAAACACTCTTCAGGATATTATCCAGGAAAATTTCCCCAACCTAGCAAGACAGGTCAATACTCAACTCCAGGAAATACAGAGAACACCACAAAGATACTCTGCAAGAAGAGCAACCCCAAGGCACATAATCGTCAGATTCAATAGGGTTGAAATGAAGGAGAAAATACTAAGGGCAGCCAGAGAGAAAGGTCGGGTCACCCACAAAGGGAAGCCCATCAGACTCACAGCAGATCTCTCGGCAGAGACTCTACAAGCCAGAAGAGAGTGGGGGCCAATATTCAACATCCTTAAAGAAAAGAGCTTTCAACCCAGAACTTCATATCCAGCGAAACTGAGCTTCATAAGTGAAGGAAAAATAAAATCCTTCACGAACAAGCAAGTACTCAGAGATTTTGTCACCACTAGGCCTGCTTTACAAGAGCTCCTGAAAGAGGCACTACACATAGAAAGAAACAACCAGTTCCAGCCATCCTAAAAGCATACCAAATGCTAAAGACCATCAACAAAATGAAGAATGTACATGAACCAACGGGCAAAACAGCCAGCTAGCATCAAAATGGCAGTATCAAATTCACACATAACAATATTAACTCTGAATGTAAATGGGCTAAATGCACCAATCAAAAGACACAGACTGGCAAATTGGATAAAAAAACAAAACCCATCGGTGTGCTGTATCCAGGAAACCCACCTCACATGCAAAGATACACAAAGGCTCAAAATAAAGGGATGGAGGAAGATTTACCAAGCAAATGGAGAGCAAAAAAAAGCAGGAGTTGCAATTCTCATCTCTGATAAAATAGACTTTAAAGTAACAAAGATCAAAAGGGACAAAGAAGGTCATTACATAATGGTAGGAGGATCGATACAACAAGAAGAGATAACGATTCTAAATATATATGGACCCAATGTAGGAGCACCCAGATATATAAGGCAAGTTCTTAAAGACTTACAAAGGGACTTAGACTCCCACACAATAATAGTGGGAGACTTTAACACTCCACTGTCAATAGCAGACAGATCAACCAGGCAGAAAATTAACAAGGATATCCAGGACTTGAACTCAGACCTGGAACAAGCAAACCTGATAGACATTTACAGAACTCTCCACCCCAAATCCACAGAATATACATTCTTCTCAGCACCACATCACACCTACTCCAAAATTGACCACATAATTGGAAGTAAAGCACTCCTCAGCAAATGCAAAACAACGGAAATCATAACAAACAGTCTCTCAGACCATAGTGCAATCAAGTTGGAACTCAGAATTCAGAAAGTAACTCAGAACCGCACAGCTTCATGGAAACTGAACAATTGGCTCTTGAATGTTGATTGGATAAACAATGAAATGAAGGCAGAAATAAAGAAGTTCTTTGAAACCAACGAGAATGAAGACACAACATACCAGAATCTCTGGGACACATTTAAAGCAGTCTGTAGAGGAAAATATATAGCAATAAGTGCCCACATGAGAAGAGTGGAGAGATCCAAAATTGACACCCTATCGTCAAAATTGAAAGAGCTAGAGGAGCAAGATCAAAAAAGCTCAAAACCTAGCCGAAGACAAGAAATAACTAAGATCAGAGCAGAACTGAAGGAGATAGAGACAAGAAAAACCCTTCAAAAAATCAATAAATCTAAGAGCTGGTTTTTCGAAAAGATCAACAAAATAGACAGACCACTAGCCAGACTGATAAAAAAGAAGAGAGAGAACAACCAAATAGATGCAATAAAAAACGATAAAGGGGAAATCACCACAGATTCCACAGAAATTCAAACCATCATCAGAGAATACTACAAACAACTCTATGCACATAAACTAGTAAATCAGGAAGAAATGGATAAATTCCTGGACGCCTGTGTCCTCCCAAGCCTAAACCAGGAGGAAGCCGAAACTATGAATAGACCAATAACAAGGTCTGAAGTTGAGGCAGCAATTAAGAGCCTACCACACGAAAAAAGCCCAGGTCCAGATGGGTTCACAGCTGAATTCTACCAGACACACAAAGAGGATCTGGTACCATTCCTTCTGAAACTATTCCAAATAATCCAAAAAGAGGGAACCCTTCCCAAATCATTTTATGAGACCAACATCATCCTGATACCAAAACCTGGCAGAGACTCAACAAGAAAAGAAAACTTCAGGCCAATATCCATGATGAACATAGATGCAAAAATCTTCAATAAAATACTGGCAAACCGATTGCAACAGCACATTAAAAAACTTATCCATCATGATCAAGTAGGATTCATCCCGGGGAGGCAAGGCTGGTTCAACATACGTAAGTCTATAAATGTAATTCACCACATAAACAGAAGCAAAATCAAAAATCACATGATTATCTCAATTGACTCAGAGAAGGCATTTGACAAAATTCAACAGCCCTTTATGCTAAAAACCCTCAATAAACTTGGTATTGATGGAACATATCTCAAAGTAATAAAAGCTATTTACCACAAACCAACAGCCAATATCATACTTAATGGGCAAAAACTGGAAGCATTCCCTTTGAAATCCGGCACTAGACAAGGATGCCCTCTCTCACCACTTCTATTCAACATAGTACTGGAAGTTCTAGCCAGAGCAATCAGGCAAGAAAAAGAAATAAAGGGTATTCAAATAGGAAAGGTGGAAGCCAAATTGTCTCTATTTGCAGACGACATGATAGTATACCTAGAAGACCCCATCACCTCAGCCCAAAAGCTCCTGCAACTGATAAGCAACTTCAGCAAAGTCTCAGGATATAAAATCAATGTGCAAAAATCACAAGCATTCCTATACACCAATAACAGACTTAAAGAGAACCAAATTAAGAACGAACTGCCATTCACAATTGCTACAAAGAAAATAAAATACCTAGGAATACAACTCACTAGGAATGTAAGGGACCTCTTTAAGGAAAACTACAAACAACTGCTCAATGAAATAAGAGAGGACACAAACAGATGGAGAAACATTCCATGTTCGTGGTTAGGAAGAATCAATATCGTGAAAATGGCTATACTGCCCAAAGTAATTTACACAATCAATGCTATCCCCATCAAACTACCATTGAATTTCTTCAAAGAACTGGAAAAAACCACCACGAATTTCATATGGAACCAAAAAAGAGCCCGCATAGCCAAGTCAATTCTAAGCAAAAAGAACACAGCGGGAGGCATCACGCTACCAGACTTCAAACTATACTACAAGGCTACAGTAATCAAAACAGCATGGTACTGGTACCAAAACAGAGATATAGACCAATGGAACAGAACAGAGGCATCGGAGGCAACACAACACATCTACAACCATATTATCTTTGATAAACCAGACAAAAACAGGCAATGGGGAAAGGATTCCCTATTTAATAAATGGTGTTGGGAAAACTGGCTAGCCATGTGCAGAAAGCAGAAACTGGACCCCTTCCTGACACCTTACACTAAAATTAACTCCAGATGGATTAAAGACTTAAACGCAAGACCTGACACCATAAAAACCCTAGAAGAAAATCTAGGCAAAACCATTCAGGACATAGGAGTAGGCAAGGACTTCATGAACAAAACACCAAAAGCACTGGCAACAAAAGCCAAAATAGACAAATGGGATCTAATCAAACTCCACAGCTTCTGCACGGCAAAAGAAACAGTCACTAGAGTGAATCGGCAACCATCAGAATGGGAAAAAATCTTTGCAGTTTACACATCTGACAAGGGGTTGATATCCAGAATTTACAAAGAACTCAAACAGATTTACAGGGAAAAAACAAACAAGCCCATTCAAAAATGGGCAAAGGATATGAACAGAAACTTTACAAAAGAAGACGTACATGAAGCCAACAAACATATGAAAAAGTGCTCATCGTCATTGGTCATTAGAGAGATGCAAATCAAAACCACATTGAGATACCATCTCACACCAGTTAGAATGGCGATCATTAAAAAACCTGGAGACAACAGATGCTGGAGAGGATGTGGAGAAATAGGAACACTCTTACACTGTTGGTGGGAGTGTAAATTAGTCCAACCATTGTGGAAGACAGTGTGGCGATTCCTCAGGGACCTAGAAATAGAAATTCCATTTGACCCAGCAATCCCATTACTGGGTATCTATCCAAAGGACTATAAATCGTTCTACTATAAGGACACATGCACACGAATGTTCATTGCAGCACTGTTTACAATAGCAAAGACCTGGAACCAACCCAAATGCCCAACGATGATAGACTGGACTGGGAAAATGTGGCACATATACACCATGGAATATTATGCAGCAATCAAAAATGATGAGTTTGTGTCCTTTGTGGGGACATGGATGAATCTGGAGAACATCATTCTCAGCAAACTGACACAAGAACAGAAAAAGAAATACCGCATATACTCACTCATAGGTGGGTGAGAAAAATAAGAACACATGGACACAGAGAGGCGGTCTACTATACACTGGGGACTGTTGGGGGGAATGGGGGAGGGACAGTGGGGGGGACTGGGGGGGATAGCCTGGGGATGAATGCCAAGTGTGGGTGAGGGGGAGGAAGGCAGCAAAGCACACTGCCATGTGTGTACCTATGCAACTATCTTGCTCGTTCTGCACATGTACCCCCAAACCTATAATGCAATAAAAATTAAAAAAAAAAAAAAAAGGAATTAAAATGTAAATTAACAAATTAAAATAAAATAATCTAAGAAAATAAAAAGACCATCTAATGAAATTTGAAAGTATGCGAATAAATTCGCATGAGAGAGCAAAAGAAAGACTAACAAAATCAATTTTAAATATTTTAATATATGATAACATTAAGAAATTGAAAACCTATCTTCAATGACCATGAATTTTAAGAGGAAAGAAATTTAAACCCCAACCTGTACTTGTGCATACCCCAATAAAGAACAAAATACAATTATTTCAATAAAATACTTTTAAATTCATTTAAAACCCATTGTATAAGCTAATTTGTCTCATTTAGCCTTGGCCCTTCATATATTACTATTTTTATCATAATTGAAATGAGTCTATGAAAAGCAGTAATGTAAGCCATCCCTCTATTGTGATAGAGAAATTTCTCCTCTATTCAGATATCTTCAAAGAACATCAAGGCTACTGTTCATGCTTGGTTACTCAGGAATTTCTCAATACAAAATAATATTACCTACTGATGTGATTGTTCCAGATTTATTTTCCCTGGTACAGTTTTTCTCTTTTAGTTCATTACCCAATTTAATATTGTATAATGAATAGTGTGTCACACAGTGAACTGGACAACTAATGAAAGAAGAAACATATTTTTCTAACTAAGATACAAAGCACAAAACCATTAGTTTGTAGTTATTCCATGAAGTTCAATAATATGGAAATTCTGTATAAACAATTAAATGACTAAAAATTTAAGAGAAAGACATCACTACTTTTTCCAAGGTTTAGAGTCTCCTTTGCACTTTTATTAACCTTAGCAACGTGAACTTTAAGAGAATTGGAAAAAATATGACTCAAGGAATAAGCACTTGAAATTTTTTCTGGACCTGTCTTAATTACTTTAATAAGCACAAAAATGACCAGCTCTGGATATGACTCACATTGAGATAGTCTGTGTTTGGTGAGTTCCTACTAATTATATCAGGTGTCACCTGCTTGAGGATTTGTATGTCTTGGTTTCAGTTAATGATTTGTTCCTGTGAGATTCTGCATGTAAATGTTGCATATATGAGATAGAGTTAGTCCAGAGTAATTTTTTCTGCAATGAAGAAAATATTTTTCTTTCTGCTGGCCATTTAGCTGAAACTATTTTTGATAATTTACAGTTTCACAACATTATATATTAGGTTATTAGTATTAACCATATAAAAACCACATAAACATATCTGAAAGTAATAAAAGTAAATATTTTATAGTGCTTGTCAGGTCCAGACATTAACACAGGATACTGAATTCACAATATATTTAATTCATTTAATGTATTAAATATATAATCTCGAATTCTTATGTTGATACATAATATTTTTAATCCTTCAACATATATAAATCATAACATTATATCCTACGCAATAATTGTATTAGTGGTGGAGCTGGGATTTGAAAACAGGTCCTGAGTCTCTAGGGCATTCATAAGCATTGTTGCCTCCTAGAAAAACTTTTTAAGAGGACATTTTATTTTTGAAAACTATTAGTAACACATCAACTTTAGTAGCAAAAAATCTATTTTACTAAAAAACTACAATTTTAGTAACAAGAAAATCTATTGCCTTAACATAATAAAAAGAAATATAATAGGGGTTTTTAATGCTAATTATTTTTGCTACCCACCTCCCATTTTATAGCCCTAATTAGGCCAGTGATTAGTTACCTTAAAGTAGTTAAACCACTTACCTCTCTGGGCTTCAGCTTGGTCATCTAAACTAGACTTTGCTGATTTCTGGAGTCCCTTCTAGTTCTAAAATTCTACAGCTCTGCTATTTACTTGTGATTGCTAATACCATTCATAATTACTAACATAATTCTCTAAGATTCAGTGACAGACAAATACTGCATTGACCTGTTCTAGGGTTTAGTTTAATCTGGAAGCCTGAATTACTTGGAATATATGTCATCTGTATATTATCTTTGTTCTATAGCTATTTGTAAACAACTTTACCCAAGCATTTATTTAATAAATCATTAAAATAATTGCCATATGAATAATTGGGCTATGTTCAGCTATGCCCAAAGTACACTAGTATAAATTTATAATGCTCAATTGAATTGATTCATTTTAGACAAATTTCTCACCTGTTGTCACAAGATTGATGATGCTTGGGAGTAGCTCATAGGAATAAGCATACACAGAAATGCAAGTTATAATTTAATTTGCTTTCTTCTGAACATGATTTCAGAGACTTCTGTGTATATCCTACTATCAGTCTGCACTAGGAAATTTACTGCATGATCTTGGTCATAAAATAAACAACTTATATTGGCATTTATTTTCTTTATCATCGAGATGAATTCATAATATATATTTTATAACATGGTGAAATTCTATAGAAAATCTCTAACTTTAGTGGTGTATCAAATTTTACACTTTTTGTGAAGTCATACCATATTATTTAGAAACCATTTAAATAGCAAACAGTTACAAGTTATGAGAAAAATAATACTTTGAGATAAATAGTATTAATAATTACTTACCCAGAATGTTCAGTACAATTACGATTACCAGAAGGATAATATCATTGCACATACAACGTTTAGGTCAATTCCATGGTGGTGAGAATCTACAAAATTGGATAGATTTTACTCAGAAACCCAGCAAGTAGTTCCTTAGAGATGGTAAGAGGTAGGAGAGGACCAAATAAACTTTCTCATCTATCATGCTCCTGAGTTACTTTCCTTTGAACTATGTATACCCAGCTTATTTTTTTCACACAAAACACAAATATGTGTGTGTTCTCTGAGTTGAATAAATATAATTTTTTCCTTATGGGTTCACTGTATATATTCCCCAGTATTGATCTTACTTATGATCACTGTCTGTGTCTCTGGATTTTCATATAATACTGTGAAATCCTCAAGATTCTCTAATAAACTTATTGACAACACCCACTTATTTGAGTTGATCTTTTCTGTTTATTCTCTTATATAATGTATCCATTTTCTGTGATATATAATTGTAAATACATAAAACCATACATTTAAAATTAAAAGAATTGTTAGAGATTATTTTAATGCAATACCTATGTGTTAAAATGGGGATATTCAAGTTCACACTCACACAGTTACTTGAGAGCAGAGCTGATATCTTACCTTACCTCTCTTGAAAATCAGACTAGTGCTGCCTTCAGTATCCACACTATCTCATTGCATTTAGAGTACTAAAAAGATAAATAAAACAAATAAAAAAGTTGTATTTTCAGCTTTAGGCTGAAAGTTTAAAATAACGGTCTCTGGTACATGAAAGGTTACGGTACATTGTTTCCACTACCTATGCGACATAAATGAACAATACACTGAGAAAGCACTGAAAGCAGCTGATACTGAAATATAACTATATCAAGAGTAACTGAAATATTTATTCGGTAGATTATTATTCAGTGCATTGTTTTATGTTTTAATTATTATTGTTATTAATTAAAACATCTTTAATTGGAATTTATTAATTTTCAAAACATTAAAAGAAGTCCACATATGTTCACTCATCAGACAAAACAGTCAAAACTGTGTGAGTCAAATCAGTCTCAGTGAAATCAGATATCACCACAGAAAGAATGTGGTGATATCACTACACATTTCTTTCCTTTCTTCCTTCCTTCTTTCCTTCCTTCCTTCACTCCCACCCTCCCTCTCTCCCTCCCTCCCTCTTTCCTTCCTTCCTTCCTTCTTTCCTTCCTTCTTCTTTCTTTCTTTCTTTTCTTTCTTTCTTTCTTTCTTTTTTCTTTCTTTCTTTCTTTCTTTCTTTCTTTCTTTCTTTCTTTCTTTCTTTCTTTCTTTCTTTCTTTCTTTTCTTTCTTTCTTTCTTTCTTTTCTTTCTTCTCTTTCATTTTTGACAGGCTTTTGTTCAGCTGCCCAGGCTGGAATGCAGTGGCATGATCATGGCTCACTGCAGTCTCCACTTCCCAGGTTCAAACAATCTTACCATCTCAGTCTCCTGAGTAGCTGTGACTACAGGCATATGTCACCATTCTGGTTTTCTAAATAATTTGTAGGCATGATGTCTCCCTTTGTTGCCCAGGCTGGTTCCAAACTCATGGACTCAAGTGATCCTCCTGCCTCGGCATCAAAAAGAGTTGGGATTACAGACGTGAGTCATTGTCCTTGGCCACTACACATGTTACTAATATGAAGAACTAAAATTATGGATCCCTGAATTTATGAGAATAAAATTTCAGATTTCATAAAAAGACTAACATGAAAGATATTAATTATTCTTTTAGGTCTCTGAAGATTTAAGCAAAGCATAAATTCCTGGGATATTCTCAGTTCAAGTGCACCCACTCACTGGTGACCTGCTAAGCTTTCTGGTGACATTCTTCTATTGTTTATATCTTGAAGAACCAATGAACACACACACACACACACACACACACACACACACACGCATGTATTCATCTCTAATGAGATTCATTTATTTATTCATCCATTTATAAATTATTTTTCTTATCAAGCATCTGTTAATTGCCTGCTCTATACTTAGTACTGTGTGAGGTGCTAGAAACACAAAGATTAATAGATTAGTCAGAAAGATTCAGCATTATACCGGCTCTGAAATGATAAGGAATATGATAACGTTTAGGAGCGAAGAGAAGGACAATATCCAGAGTAAAATTAGTGAAAGGTAGAAAGTTAGAGGAGATCAGAAATAACTGTGTAGGACTTTGTATATAAGACACAAAATTGAATCTATCCAACAGGTTCTTCCCTCTACATTGATGTGACACATGAGAACAAAAGTTGTATTTATCTAACGCCACACATATATAGCACAAGAACAATATGATATTTGACTTCTGGTCATAACCATGATTATAGGTAGGTAATTTATTCTTTATTTATTTTTCTTCACAGGATCATGAGTGTTTTATTTTCATCTTCTATTTACTGTGTTTTCCGTAATGAAAATGTGCTATGTATGAAGTTTGTCATTTACTTTATGTTTTTTTTAATTTTTTAAATTTTTATTACATTATAGGTTTTGGGGTACATATGCAGAACGTGCAAGATAGTTGCATAGGTACAAACATGGCAGTGTGTTTTGCTGCCATCCTGCCCTTCACCCACACTTGGCATTTATCCCCAGGCTATCCCTCCCCAGCCACCCCAACTCTCCCTCCCCCATTCCCCCAATAGACCACAGTGTGTAGTAGACCCCCTCCCTGTATCCACGTGTTCCCATTTTTCTCACCCGCCTATGAGTGAGAATATGTGGTATTTTTTTTCTGTTCTTGTGTCAGTTTGCTGAGAATGATGTTCTCCAGATTCATCCATGTCCTTACAAAAGACACAAACTCACCATTTTTGATTGCTGCATAATATTCCATGGTGTATATGTGCCATATTTTCCCAGTCCAGTCTATCATCGATGGACATTTGGGTTGGTTCCAGGTCTTTGCTACTGTAAACAGTGCTGCAATGAACATTCCTGTGCATGTGTCCTTATAGTAGAACGATTTATAGTCCTTTGGATATATACCCAGTAATGGGATTGCTGGGTCAAATGGAATTTCTATTTCTAGGGTTTTTATGCTGTCAGGTCTTAGGTTTAAGGCTTTAATTCATCTGGAGTTAATTTTAGTGTAAGGTGTCAGGAAGGGGTCCAGTTTCTGCTTTCTGCACATAGCTAGCCAGTTTTTCCAACATTATTTATTAAATAGGGAGTCCTTTCCCCACTGCTTGTTTTTGTCTGGTTTATCAAAGATAATATGGTTGTAGATATGTTGTGTTGCCTCCGATGCTTCTGTTCTGTTCTATTGGAATATATCTCTGTTTTGGTACCAGTATCATGCTCTTTTGATTACTGTAGTCTTGTAGTATAGTTTGAAGTCTGGTAGTGTGATGCCTCCCGCTGTGTTCTCTTTGCTTAGAATTGACTTGGCTATGCAGGCACTTTCTTGGTTCCATATGAAATTCATGGTGGATTTTTCCAGTTCTGTGAAGAAATTCAATGGTAGTTTGATGTGGATAGCATTGACTGTGTAAATCACTTTGGGCAGTATAGCCATTTTCACGATATTGATTCTTGCTAACCACGAACATGAAATGTTTCTCCATCTGTTTGTGTCCTCTCTTATTTCGTTGAGCAGTGGTTTGTAGTTTTCTTTAAAGAGGTTCCTTACATTCCTTGTGAGTTGTATTCCTAGGTATTTTATTTTTTTGTAGCAATTGTGAATGGCAGTTTGTTCTTGATTTGGTTCTCTTTAAGTCTGTTATTGGTGTATAGGAATGCTTGTGATTTTTGAACATTGATTTTATATCCTGAGACTTTGCTGAAGTTGCTTATCAGTTGCAGGAGCTTTTGGGCTGAGGTGATGGGGTCTTCTAGGTATACTATCATGTCGTCTGCAAATAGAGACAATTTGGTTTCCACCTTTCCTATTTGAATACCCTTTATTTCTTTTTCTTGCCTGATTGCTCTGGCTAGAACTTCCAGTACTATGTTGAATAGGAGTGGTGAGAGAGGGCATCCTTGTCTTGTGCCGGATTTCAAAGGGAATGCTTCCAGTTTTTGCCCATTCAGTATGATATTGGCTGTTCGTTTGTCATAAATAGCTTTTATTATTCTGAGATATACTCCATCAATACCAAGTTTATTGAGGGTATTTAGCATAAAGGGATGCTGAATTTTGTCAACTGCCTTCTCTGCGTCAATTCAGATAATTATGTGGTTTTCGCTTTTGCTTCTGTTTATGTGGTGAATTACATTTATAGACTTGCGTATGTTGAACCAGCCTTGCATCCCCAGGATGAATCCTACATGATCATGATAGATAAGTTTTTTAATGTGCTGTTGCAATCGGTTTGCCAGTGTCTTATTGAAGATTTTTGCATCTATGTTCATCATGGATATTGGCCTGAAGTTTTCCTTTCTTGTTGAATCTCAGGCGGGTTTTGGTATCAGGATGATGTTGGTCTCATAAAATAATTTGGGAAGGGTTCCCTCTTTTTGGATTTTTTGGAATAGTTTCAGAAGGAATGGTACCAGATCCTCTTTGTGTGTCTGGTAGAATTCAGCTCTGAACACATCTGGACCTGGGCTTCTTTTGTGTGGTAGGCTGTTAATTGCTGCCTCAACTTCAGACCTTGTTATTGGTCTATTCATAGTTTCGGCTTCCTCCTGGTTTAAGTTTGAGAGGACACAGGCATCCAGGAATTTATCCATTTCTTCCTGATTTACTAGTTTATGTGCAGAGAGTTGTTTGTAGTATTCTCTGATGATGGTTTGAATTTCTGTGGAATCTGTGGTGATTTCCCCATTATCGTTTCTTATTGCATTTATTTGCTTGTTCTCTCTTTTCTTTTTTATCAGTCTGGCTAGTGGTCTGTCTATTTTGTTGATCTTTTCGAAAAAAGAGCTCTTGGATTTATTGATTTTTTGAAGGGTTTTTCTTGTCTCTATCTCCTTCAGTTCTGCTCTGATCTTAGTTATTTCTTGTCTTCGGCGAGGTTTTGAGCTTTTTTCATCCTGCTTCTCTAGCTTTTCCAATTTTGACGATAGGGTGTCAATTTTGGATCTCTCCACTCTTCTCATGTGGGCACTTATTGCTATATATTTTCCTCTACAGACTGCTTTAAATGTGTCCCAGAGATTCTGGTATGTTGTGTCTTCATTCTTGTTGGTTTCAAAGAACTTCTTTATTTCTGCCTTCATTTCGTTGTTTATCCAATCAACATTCAAGAGCCAGTTGTTCAGTTTCCATGAAGCTGTGCGGTTCTGAGTTATGTTCTGAATTCTGAGTTCCAACTTGATTGCACTATGGTCTGAGAGACTGTTTGTTATGATTTCAGTTGTTTTGCATTTGCTGAGGAGTGCTTTACTTCCAATTATGTGGTCAGTTTTGGGATAGGTGTGATGTGGTGCTGAAAAGAACTTATACTCTGTGGATTTGGGGCGGAGAGTTCCATAAATGACTATCAGGTCTGCTTGTTCCAGGTCAGAGTTCAAGTCCTGGACAACCCTGTTAATTTTCTGTCTGGTAGATCTGTCTGCTATTGACAGTGGAGTGTTAAAGTCTCCCAATATTATTGTGTGGGAGTCTAAGTCTCTTTATAAGTCATTAAGAACTTGCCTTATATATCTGGGTTCTCCTACATTGGGTCCATATATATTTAGAATCGTTAGCTCTTCTTGTTGTATCCATCCTTTTACCATTATGTAATGACCTTCTTTGTCCCTTTTGATCTTTGTTGCTTTAAAGTGTATTTTATCAGAGATGAGAATTGCAACTCCTGCTTTTTTTTGCTCTCCATTTGCTCGGTAAATCTTCCTCCATCCTTTTATTTTGAGCCTTTGTGTATCTTTGCATGTGAGGTGGGTTTTCTGGATACAGCACACCGATGGGTTTTGGTTTTTTATGCAATTTGCCAGTCTGTGTGTTTTGATTGGTGCATTTAGCCCATTTATATTTAGGGTTAATATTTTTATGTGTGAATTTGATACTGCCATTTTGATGCTAGCTGGCTGCTTTGCCCGTTGGTTCATGTACATTCTTCATTTTGTTGATGGTCTTTAGCTTATGGTATGCTTTTAGGATGGCTGGTAATGGTTGCTTCTTTCTATGTGTAGTGCCTCTCTCAGGAGCTCTTTTAAAGAAGGCCTAGTGGTGACAAAATCTCTGAGTACTTGCTTGTTCATGAAGGATTTTATTTTTTCTTCACTTATGAAGCTTAGTTTGGCTGAATATGAAATTCTGGGTTGAAAGTTCTTTTCTTTAAGGAGATGTTGAATATTGGCCCCCACTCTCTTCTGGCTTGTAGAGTCTCTGCCAAGAGATATCCTGTGAGTCTGATGGGCTTCCCTTTGTGGGTGACCCAAGCTTTCTCTCTGGCTGCCCTTAGTATTTTCTTCTTCATTTCAATCCTGGTGAATCTGATGATTATGTGCCTTGGGGTTGCTCTTTTTGTGGAGTATCTTAGTCATGCTCTCTGTATTTCCTGGAGTTGAGTATTGACCTGTCTTGCTAGGATGGGGAAATTTTCCTGGATAATATCCTGAAGAGTGTTTTCCAGCTTGGATTAATTCTCTTCATCACATTCTGGTACACCTATCAAACTTAGGTTGGGTCTCTTCACATAGTGCCACATTTCTTGGAGATATTGTTCATTCCTTTTTGTGCTTTTTTCTTTAATCTTGGTTTCTTGTTTTATTTCATTGAGTTGATCTTCAACTTCTGATATTCTTTCTTCTGCTTGGTCAATTCGTCTGTTGAAACTTGTTCAAGTTTTGCGAAGTTCTTGTGTTGTGTTTTTCAGCTTTTTCTATTAATTCATATTCCTCTATAAGTTGTTCATTCTTGTTATCAATCCCTCGAATCTTTTTTCAAATCTTTTTTCAAGGTTCTTAGTTTCTTTGCACTGATTTAGAACATGTTCTTTTAGCTCACTGAAGTTTCTCATTATCCACTTTCTGAAGTCTGATTCCGTCATTTTGTCACACTCATTCTCCATCCAGCTTTGTTCCCTTGCTGGTGAGGAGTTTTGGTCCTTTTCTGGAGGTGAGGTGTTTTGGGTTCGGTTGTTTTCCTCCTTTTTGCGCTGGTTTCTTCCCTTCTTTTTGGATTTATCCGCCTGTCATCTTAGTAGTTGCTGATATTTCATCTTGTGTGGATGCTAATATTGTTGATGATAAAGTATTTCTGTTACATAGTTTTCCTTCTAATGGTCTAGCCCCTCTGCTGTATGAGTGCTGAGGTCCACTTCAGGCCCTGCTTGTCTGGGGTATACCTGTAGTGGCTGTGGAACAGTGAGGGATGATACCAGTTTCTTCTTCATCTGTCTTTGTTCCAGAATGATGCCCGTCAAATGTAAGTCTGATTAGTCCTTTTCTGGGGTGACTCTTTGGATATACAGGGGTCAGGGAGCTGCTTGAGGAGACGGTCTGTGCTTTATAGGAGCTCCAGTGCTGAGCTGTGAGCTCCATTGTTCATTCAGGGTTGTTGGGCGATTGTTTCTATCTGCTGCAATAGAACTCATAAAACACCATCGTTTCCCCCACCATAGATGATCTGTCTCAGGGAGTCGGGGCTTTCTTTATGAGTATCTGTTGCACTGTCCTGCCCCACTATGAGGCAGTCTATTCACTATTTGCCTGCCAGGGCTCTGACCTGCTAGCGTGGGTCCGCCCTGTTGCTGCTGGGCTTCCTTCTGCTGTGGAGTTCTCCCCCCTCCTGGTGGAGTCTCTCTGTTATGGCAGGTTGCCTCGGCAACGGCAGGCTGCGTCAGCCCTGGGAGGTACTTCAGTAGGGGCAGATTGCATCAGTAATGGCGGACACCCCTCCCTCATCAGGCTGCACCATCCTAGATGCCAGCAGCAAAACTCTCAGCCCCAGGCGCCTCCAGTCGTCGCCCTGCTTCTCCCCGTGAGGGTGGGACGCGTTGAGCCTGATCACCCAGCTCCCTGCCTCAGTGTCCATCCTCTCTCTCTTCCTCTCAGCAAGCTGAAAGATCGACTCTCTCACTGGCGCCCCAGGAGCCTGCCAATAGGGCACTGAAATCCATGCAATCTCCCATGCTGCTGCCCACTGCACCGGCTCAGATCATGCTTCCAAGGAAACTTCGGGTCTGGCTTATTGTTCAAGTTCCATTCAATCAGATGGACATGCCAATCTGCCCTTCCAAATCTCAGATTGCCTGTTTAACAGGGCACCCAGACCAGTGAGTTCCATGCCGGGTCCTGCTGTGGCGCCGACTGAAGCGGCCGTGTGAGGCGGCTTTGCTAGCCAGCTGTACTAGCATCTCATGTCTCTCCCACACCTGGGACTTTCAACGCTCTGTGGGCAAAAAAGGTCTATCCGAGAATACAGCTAGGACTCACCCTCTGCGTCTTCACTGAGAGCTGTAAACCTGAGATGCTTCTACGACACCATCTTGCCGGCTATGGTCAATGAGCATTTTTTCATGTGTTTGACAGTCTCATGTATGTCTTCTTTTGTAAAGTGTCTGTTCATATCATTTGCCCATTCTTGAAGGGGCTTGTTTGTTTTTTTCCTCTAAATCTGTTTGACTTCTTTGTAAATTCTGAATATCAGCCCTTTGTCAGATGCAAAAACTGCAAAGATTTTTCCCATTCTGATGGTTGCCAATTCACTCTAGTGACTTTTCTTTTGCTGTGCAGAAGCTGTGGAGTTTCATTAGGTCCCATTTGTCTATTTTGGCTTTTGTTGCCAATGCTTTTGGTGTCTTGGTCATGAAGTCCTTGCTTACTCCTATGTCCTGAATGGTTTTGCCTAGATTTTCTTCTAGGGTTTTTATGGTGTCAGGTCTTATGTTTAAGTCTTTAATCCATCTGGAGTTAATTTTACTGTAAGGTATCAGGAAGGGGTCCAGTTTCTGCTTTCTGCACATGGCTAGCCAGTTTTCCCAACACCATTTATTAAACAGGTAATCCTTTGCCCATTGCTTGTTTTTGTCTGGTTTATCAAAGATTATATGGTTGTAGATATGTCGTGTTGCCTCCGATGTCTCTGTTCTGTTCCATTGGTCTATATGTCTGTTTTGGTACCAGTACCATGCTGTTTTGACTACTGTAGCCTTGTAGTATAGTTTGAAGTCTGGTAGTGTGATGCCTCCCGCTGTGTTCTTTTTGCTTAGAATTGACTAGGTTATGCGGGCTCTCTTTTGGTTCCATATGAAGTTCATGGTGGTTTTATCCAGTTATGTGAAGAAATTCAATGGTAGTTTGATGGGGATAGCATTGATTGTGTAAATTACTTTGGGCAGTATAGGCATTTTCATGGTATTGATTATTCCTAACCACAAACATGGAATGTTTCTCCATCTGTTTGTGTCCTCTCTTATTTCATTAAGCAGTGGTTTGTAGCTTTCCTTGAAGAGGTCCATTACGTTTCTTGTGAGTTGTATTCCTAGGTATTTTATTTTCTTTGTAGCAATTGTGAATTGCCATTCACAATTCGCTCTTGATTTGGTTCTCTTTTAGTCTGTTACTGGTGTATAGGAATGCTTGTGATTTTTGCATGTTGATTTTATATCCTGAGACTTTACTGAAGTTGCTTATCAGTTTCAGGAGCTTTTGGGCTGAGGTGATGGGGTCTTCTAGGTATACTATGTTGTCATCTGCAAATAGAGACAATTTGGCTTCCACCTTTCCTATTTGAATACGCTTCTTTCTTTTCCTTGCCTGATTGCTCTGGCTAGAACTTCCAGTACTATGTTGAATAGGAGTGGTGAGAGAGGGCATCCTTGTCTAGTGCCAGATTTTAAAGAAAATACTTCCAGTTTTTGCCCATTAAATATGATATTGGCTCTTGGTTTGTCTTATATAGCTCTTATTACTTTGAGATATGTTCCATCAATACCAAGTTTATTGAGGGTTTTTAGCATAAATGGCTGTTGAATTTTGTCAAATGCCTTCTCCGCATCAATTGATATGATCATGTGGTTTTTGTTTTTGCTTCTGTTTATGTGGTGAATTATATTTATAGAATTGGGTATGTTGAACCAGCCTTGCATCCCTGGGATGAATCCTACTTGATCATGATGCATAAGTTTTTTAATGTGCTGTTGCAATCGGTTTGCCAGTATTTTATTGAAGATATTTGCATGTATATTCATCATGAATATTGGCCTGAGGTTTTCTTTTTTTGTTGAGTCTCTGCCAGATTTTGGTAGCAGGATGATGTCGGTCTCATAAAATGATTTGGGAAGGGTTCCTTCTTTTTGAATTATTTGGAATAGTTTCAGAAGGAATGGCATCAGATCCTCTTTGTGTGTCTGGTAGAATTTGCCTGTGAACCCATCTGGACCTGGGCTTTTTTTGTGTGGTAGGCTCTTAATTGCTACCTCAACTTCAGGCCTTGTTATTAGTCTATTCATAGTTTCGGCTTCCTCCTGGTTTAGGCTTGGGAGGACACAGGCATCCAGGAATTTATCCATTTCTTCCTGGTTTACAAGTTTACATGCATAGAGTTGTTTGTAGTATTCTCTGATGATGATTTGAATTTCTGTGGAGTCTTTGGTGATTTCTCCATTATCGTTTTTATTGCATTTATTTGGTTGTTCTGTCTTTTCTTTTGTATCAGTCTGGCTAATGTTCTGTCAATTTTGTTGATCTTTTCAAAAAACCAGCTCTTGGATTTATTGATTTTTTGAAGGGTTTTTCTTGACTCTATCTACTTCATTTCTGCTCTGATCTTAATTATTTCTTGTCTTTGGCTAGATTTTGAGCTTTTTTCTTCTTGCTCCTCTAGCTCTTTCTATTTTGACAATAGGGTGTCAATTTTGGATCTCTCCACTCTTCTCATGTGGTCACTTATTGCTACATATTTTCCTCTACAGACTGCTTTAAATGTGTCCCAGAGATTCTGGTACGTTGTGTCTTCGTTCTCGTTGGTTTCAAAGAACTTCTTTATTTCTGCCTTCATTTCATTGTTTATTCAATCTACATTCAAGAGCAAGTTGTTCAGTTTACATCAAGCTGTGCGGTTCTGAATTATTTTCTGAGTTCTGAGTTCCAATTTGATTGCACTATGGTCTGAGAGACTGTTTGTTATGATTTCAGTTGTTTTGCATTTGCTGAGGTGTGCTTTACTTCCAATTATGTGGTCAATTATGGAGTAGGTCTGATGCAGTGCTGAGAAGAATGTATATTGTGTGGATTTGGGGTGGAGAGTTCTGTAAACCTCTATCAGGTTTGTTTGTTCCAGGTCTGAGTTCAAGCCCTGGATATCCTTGTTAATTTTCTGTCTTGTTGATCTCTCTGCTATTGTCAGTGTAGTGTTAAAGTATCCCACTATTATTGTGTGGGAGTCTAAGTCTCTTTGTAAGTCATTAAGAACTTGCCTTATATATCTGGGTGCTCCTGCATTGGTTCCATATATATTTAGAATCGTTAGCTCTTCTTCTTTTATCAATTCTTTTACCATTATGAAATGACCTTCTTTGTCTCTTTTGATCTTTGTTGATTTAAGTTCTATTTTATCAGAGATGAGAATTGAAACTTCTGGTTTTTTTTGCTCTCCATTTCCTTGGTAAATCTTCCTCCATCCCTTTATTTTGAGCATTTGTGTATCCTTGCATATGAGGTGGGTTTCCTGGATACAGCACACCAATGGGTTTTGGCTTTTTATTTAATTTGCCAGTTTGTGTCTTTTGATTGGTGCATTTAGCCCATTTATATTTAGGGTTCATATTGTTATGTGTGAATTTGATACTGCCATTTGGTTGCTAGCTGGCTGTTTTGCCCATTGGTTCATGTAGTTTCTTTTTTTTTTTTGGTTCATGTAGTTTCTTCATTTTGTTGATGCTCTTTAGCATTTGGTATGCTTTTTGGATGGCTGGTTCTGGTTGTTTCTTTCTATGTGGAGTGCCTCTTTCAGGAGCTTTTGTAAAGCAGGCCTAGTGGTGACAAAATCTCTGAGTACTTGCTTGTTCATGAAGGATTTTATTTTTCCTTCACTTATGAAACTCAGTTTGGCTGGTTATCAAATTCTGGGTTGAAAGTTCTTTTCTTTAAGGATGTTGAATATTGGCCCCCACTCTCTTCTAGCATGTAGAGTCTCTGCCAAGAGATCTGCTGTGAGTCTGATGGGCTTTCCTTTGTGGGTGACCCAACGTTTCTCTCTGGGTGCCCTAAGTGTTTTCTCCTTCATTTCAACCCTTGTGAATCTGACGATTATGTGCCTTGGGTTTGCTCTTCTTGCGAAGTATCTTTGTCGTGTTCTCTGTATTTCCTGGAGTTAAGTATTGACCTGTCTTGCTAGGTTGGGGAAATTTTCCTGAATAATATACTGAAGAGTGTTTTCCAGCTTGGATTCATTCTCTTCCTCACATTCTGGTACACCTATCAAACGTAGGTTAGGTCTCTTCACATAGTCCCACATTTCTTGGAGATTTTGTTCATTCCTTTTTGTGCTGTTTTCTTTAATCTTGGTTTCTTGTTTTGTTTCATTGAGTTGATCTTCGACTTCTGATATTCTTTCTTCTGCTTGGTCCATTTGGCTGTTGAAACTTGTGCATGCTTCGCGAAGTTCTCGTGTTGTGTTTTTCAGCTCTTTCAATTCATTCATATTCCTCTCTAAGTTGTCTATTCTTTTTATCATTTCCTCAAATCTTTTTTCAAATCTTTTTTCAAGGTTCTTAGTTTCTTTGCACTGATTTAGAACATGTTCTTATAGCTTACTGAGGTTTCTCATTATCCACTTTCTGAAGTCTGATTCTGTCATTTCATCACACTCATTCTCTGTCCAGCTTTGTTCCCTTGCTGGTGAAGAGTTTTGGTTTTTTGTAGGAGGTGAAGTGTTTTGGTTTTGCGTGTTTTTCTTTTTTGTGTGCTGTTTTCTTTCCATCTTTATGGATTTATCCACTTGTTGTCTTAGTAGTTGCTGATTTTTCAATTGGGTCTCTGTGTGGTGGCCCCAGATTGTTGATGATGAGGTATTTCTGTTACTTAGTTTTTCTTTTAATGGTCTAGTTTCTCTGCTGTATGAGTGCTGAGGTCCACTCCAGGCCCTGCTTGTCTGGAGTACACCTGTAGCAGCTGCAGAACATTGAGGGTTGCTTCCAGTTTCTTCTTCTGCTATCTTTGTTTCAGAATGATGCCCGCCACATGTCAGTCTGATTAGCCCGTTTTTGGGGTGACTATTTGGATATACAGGGGTTAGGGAGCTGCTTGAGGAGATGGTCTGTGCTTTATAGGAGCTCCAGTGCTGAGCTGTGAGCTCCGTTGTTCATTCAGGGTTATTGGGAGGATGTGTTTATGTCTGCTGCAACAGTACTTATAACCCCCCCTTTTTTCCCCTTAGATTCTCTGTCTCAGGGAGTTGGGGCTTTCTTTATGAGTATCTGTTGCACTGTCCTGCCCAGCTAGGAGGCAGTCTATTAAGTATTTTCCTGCCATGGCTCCACCCTGCTAGTGGGCATCCGCCCTTTTGCTGCAGGTCTCCATTCTGCTGTGGCGTGCTCCACCCTGCTGGCAGAGTCTCTCTGTTATGGCAGGTTGTGTCAGCCCTGGGCGGTACTTCAGTAGGAGTGGATTGTGTCCGTAGTGGTGGACGACCCTCCCCAACCGGGCTGCACTGTCCTAGATGCCGGCAGCAAAACTCTCAGCCCTGAGTGCTTCCAATCGCAGCCTTGCTTGTCCCTGTGATGGTGGGACCCACTGAGCCTGATCACCCAGCTCCCTCCCTCAGAGTCCATCCTCTCTCTCTCTCTCTCTCTCTTTCTCTCCCCAAGCTGAATAGTTGACTCTCTCACTGGCGCCTCAGTAGCCTGCCGATAGGGCACTGGGATCTGTCCAATCTCCCTTTCTGCTGCCCACTGCACCGGCTCAGATCATGTTTCCTAGGAATCTCCTGGTCTGGCTCATTTTCCAAGTCCCATTCAATCAGATGGACATGTCAGTCTGACCTTCCAAATCTCAGATTGCTGGTTTAAAAGGGCATCCGGACCAGTGAGTTTTGTGCCCGGTGCTGCTGCACTGCAGAGCCGGCTGAACCAGCTGGGTGAGCTGGCTGCACTAGCATCCTGTGTCTCTCCCACACCTCGTACTTTCAATGTTCTGTGGGCAAAAAACGTCTTTCCGAGAATGCGGCTAGGACTCACCCTCTGCACCTTCACTGAGAGCTGCAATCTGGCATCGCCTCTATGATGCCATCTTAATTTATTCTTTATATAGTTATGTTTTCTTTTTTGACAGTGTAAGATTGAACTGGATTGCATTAAATGATGCTGTCCCCAAATCCCTAAACTGGGAAAGGAATAAGGTTTTATTTATAGAAGTTAAAACCAACACTTAAAACCATAAACAGAAAGGCAATTAAGCCCTGGAATGCAGAATCAAATATATTTGTTTTGTCACATAAACTGAGTAAAATAACCTCTGGAAAAATAAACTAACTGCATAGCATTTTTGAAGCACAGGGGAATGAGAGTGAAGTTCTAGACCATGCTATTTTTCAAATTATGTTTCTGTATCTCATAGAAAATGAAAGTGCCTAAGCTGGAAGAAAAAAAAAGAAGATTAGCATCTCCTGGGTAAAATAGAAAGGTAAGGTTTAAAATAAGAAACAAGGCGCTTTTGCAACTAGAAAATAACACACACTAGATTCATTTGATAACTATAAACTTTTGAAAATATAAAGAAGAAATACTTTTCTTTGAAATACAGACAAACAAAATATCAGATTCATTCTACAAAGGCGAGTGTGAAGAAGAAATTTTAAATTATTTAAAATGCTTTTATAAAATTTATGATATAAAAATTCTTACATGAGAGGAGAGAATGGAAATGTAACATAACACAGAAAGTTCCCTAATACTTCAGGGAATAGAAAACACACGGACTATGAAAATCTATGGTTTTGTAATGAAGGTACCATGTTAAGTTTAGGCATATGCTATATCCTCTGATTCCAGAAATATTCTAGACTGTATAAAATTAAATCTAACATTTTGTGTTTTCTTAAGTTAGTTTAACATTTTTATACTATTTCTATTGTAAAAGAATAAATAACAATATGAGTAAATTGCCACGTGTATTTCCCGTGCTATACTTGAATTTATCAACTTGTGTTAAAAAATAGACTTCATTAAGAGTAAGCAAAGCTGTGAGAGGGACTCGCAAGATGGCATCGTAAAAGCGACTCAGGATTGCAGCTCTCCATGAAGGCGTAGAGGGTGAGTCCTAGCTGCATTCTCAGATGGACCTTTTTTGACCTCAGAGTGTTGAAATTCCCAAGTGTGGGAGAGACACGGAACGCTAGTACAGCCGGCTAACGCAGCCGGTGCCACAGTGGAACCCGGCAGAGAACTCACTGCTCTGGTTGCCCTGTTTAACCGGCAATCTCAGATTTGGAAGGGCAGATTGGCATGTCCATCTGATTGAATGGGACTTGGACAATGAGCCAGACCTGAAGTTTCCTGGGAAGCGTGATCTGAGCTGGTGCAGTGGGCAGTGGCACGGGAAATTGCACAGATCCCAGTGCCCTATCAGCAGGCTACTGGGGCGCCAGTGAGAGAGTCGACCTTTCAGCTTGCTGAGAGGAAGAGAGAGAGAGAGAGGACGGACTCTGAGGCAGGGAGCTGGGTGATTGCGCTCGGCGGGTCTCACCCTCATGGGGACAAGCAGGGTGGCGACTGGAGGTGCTTGGGGCTGAGAGTTTTGCTGCCGGCATCTAGGACAGTGCATCCTGGTGAGGGAGGGGCATCCACCATTACTGACGCAATCTGCCCCTACTGAAGTACCGCCAAGGTCTGACGCAGCCTGCTGTTGCCAAGGCAACATGCCATAACAGAGAATCCGCCAGGAGAGGAGAGTGCTCCACAGAAGAAGGGAGCCCAGCAGCAACAGGGTGGACCCGTGCTAGCAGGTCAGAGCCCCAGCAGGCAAATAGTGAATAGACTTCCTCGTCGTGGGGCAGGACAGTGCAACAGATACTCATAAAGAAAGCCCCAACTCCCTGAGACAGAGCATCAAAGGGGAAAAAAAGGGTGGTGTTTTAAGAGCTCTATTGCAGCAGATATAAACAACCTCCCAACAACCCTGAATGAACAACGGAGCTCACAGCTCAGCACTGGAGATCCTATAAAGCACAGACGGTCTCCTCAAGCAGCGACCTGACCCCTGTATATCCAAGGAGTCACCCCAAAAAAGGACTAATCAGACTGATATTTGGCGGGCATCATTCTGGAACAAAGACAGATGAAGAAGAAACTGGTATCATCCCTCACTGATCTGCAGCTACTGCAGGTATACCCCAGACAATCAGGGCCTGGAGTGAACCTCAGCACTCATACAACAGAGGGGCTAGACCATTAGAGGGAAAACTAAGTAACAGAAATACTTCATCATCAACAATCTCAGCATCCACACAGAGGCCCAATTGAAAAATCAGCCACTACTAAGACGACAGGCAGATAAATCCATAAAGATGGGAAGAAACCAGTGCAAAAAGGAGGAAAACAACCAAACCCAAAACACCTCACCTCCAAAAAAGGACCAAAACTCCTCACCAGCAAGGGAACAAAGCTGGACGGAAAATGAGTGTGACGAAATGATGGAATCAGACTTCAGAAAGTGGATAATGAGAAACTTCAGTGAGCTAAAGGAACATGTTCTAAACCAGTAAAAAGAAACTAAGAACCTTAAAAAATAATTTGAAAAATGATTCGAGGAATTGATAACGAGAATGGACAACTTAGAGAGGAATATGAATAAATTGAAGGAGCTGAAAAACACAACATGAGAACTTCGCGAACCATGCACAAGTTTCAACAGCCGAATTGACCAAGCAGAAGAAAGAATATCAGAAGTTGAAGATCAACTCAATGAAATAAAATGAGAAACCAAGATTAAAGAAAAAAGCACAAAAAGGAATGAACAATATCTCCAAGAAATGTGGGACTATGTGAAGACACCCAACATACCTTTGAAAGGTGTACCAGACTGTGATGAAGAGAATGAATCCAAGCTGGAGACACTCTTCAGGATATTATCCAAGAAAATTTTCCCAACCTAGCAAGACAGATGAATACTCAACTCCAGGAAATACAGAGAACACCACAAAGATACTCCGCAAGAAGAGCAACCCCAAAAAACATAATCAGCAGATTCACCAGGGTTAAAATGAAAGAGAAAATACTAAGGACAGCCAGAGAGAAAGGTCGGGTCACCCACAAAGGAAGCCCATCAGACTCACAGCAGATCTCTTGGCAGAGAGTCTACAAGCCAGAAGAGAGAAAAGGCCAATATTCAACATCCTTAAAGAAAAGAACTTTCAACCCAGAAATCTATATCCAGCCAAATTGAGCGTCATAAGTGAAGGAAAAATAAAATCCTTCACGAACAAGCAAGTACTCAGAGATTTTTTCACCACTAGGCCTGTTTTACAAGAGCTCCTGAAAGAGGCACTACAGAGAGAAAGAAACAACCAGTACCAGCCATCCTAAAAGCATACGAAATGCTAAAGATCATCAACAAAATGAAGAATATACATGAAACAACGGGCAAAACAGCCAGCTAGCATCAAACTGGCAGTATCAAATTCACACATAACAATACTAATCCTAAATGTAAATGGGCTAAATGCACCAATCAAAAGACACAGACTGGCAAATTGGATAAAAAACCAAAACCCATCGGTGTGCTGTATCCAGGAAACCCACCTCACACGCAAAGATACACAAAGGCTCAAAATAAAAGAATGGAGGAAGATTTACCAAGCAAATGGAGAGCAAAAAAAAGCAGGAGTTGCAATTCTCATCTCTGATAAAATAGATTTTAAGCAACAAAGATCAAAAGGGACAAAGAAGGTCATTACATAATGGGAAAAAAGATCGATACAACAAGAAGAGCTAATGATTCTAAATATATATGGACCCAATGTTGGAGCAACCAGATATATAAGGCAAGTTCTTAATGACTTCCAAAGAGACTTAGACTCCCACACAATAATACTGGGAGACTTTAACACTCCACTGTCAATAGCAGACAGATCAACCAGACAGAAAATTAACAAGGATATCCAGGACTTAAACTCAGACCTGGAACAAGCAAACCTGATAGACATTTACAGAACTCTCCACCCAAAGCCACAGAATATACATTCTTCTCAGCACCACATCACACCTACTCCAAAATTGACCACATAATTGGAAGTAAAGCACTCCTCAGCAAATGCAAAACAACTGAAATCATAACAAACAGTCTCTCAGACCATAGTGCAATCAAGTTGGAACTCAGAATTCAGAAAATAACTCAGAACCGCACAGCTTCATGGAAACTGAACAACTGGCTCTTGAATGTTGATTGGATAAGCAATGAAATGAAGGCAGAAATAAAGAAGTTCTTTGAAACCAACAAGAATAAAGACACAATCTACAAGAATCTCTGGGACACATTTACAGCAGTCTGTAGAGGAAAATATATAGCAATAAGTGCCCCCATGAGAAGAGTGGAGAGATCCAAAATTGACACCCTATTGTCAAAATGGAAAGACCTAGAGTAGCAAGATCAAAAAAGCTCAAAACCTAGCTGAAGACAAGAAATAACTAAGATCAGAGCAGAACTGAAGGAGATAGAGACAAAAAAAAACCCTTCAAAAAATCAATAAATCTAAGAGCTGGTTTTTCAAAAAGATCAACAAAATAGACAGACCACTAGCCAGACTGATAAAAAAGAAAAGAGAGAACAACCAAATAGATGCAATCAAAAACGATAATGGGGTAATCACCACAGATTCCACAGAAATTCAAACCATCATCACAGAATACTACAAACAATCCTATGCACACAAACTAGTAAATCAGGAAGAAATGGATAAATTCCTGGACGCCTGTGTCCTCCCAAGCCTAAACCAGGAGGAAACTGAAACTATGAATAGACCAATAACAAGGTCTGAAGTTGAGGCAGGAATTAAGAGCCTACCACACAAAAAAAGCCCAGGTCCAGATGGGTTCACAGCTGAATTCTACCAGACACACAAAGAGGATCTGGTATCATTCCTTCTGAAACTATTCCAAATAATCCAAAAACAGGGAACCCTTCCCAAATAATTTTATGAGACCAACATCATCCTGATACCAAAACCCGGTAGAGACTCAACAAGAAAAGAAAACTTCAGGCCAATATCCATGATGAACATAGATGCACAAATCTTCAATAAAATACTGGCAAACCGATTGCAACAGCACATTAAAAAACGCATCCATCATGATCAAGAAAGATTCATCCCGGGGATGCAAGCCTGGTTCAACATACACAAGTCTATAAATGTAATTCACCACATAAACAGAAGCAAAAACAAAAACCACATGATTATCTCAATTGATGCAGAGAAGGCATTTAACAAAATCAACAGCCCTTTATGCTAAAAACCCTCAATAAACTTGGTATTGATGGGACATATCTCAAAGTATCAAAAACTATTTATGACACACCAACAGCCAATATCATACTGAATGGGCAAAAACTGGAAGCATTCCCTTTGAAATTCAGCACTAGACAAAGATGCCCTCTCTCACCACTCCTATTCAACATAGTACTGGAAATTTTAGCCAGAGCAGTCAGGCAAGAAAAAGAAATAAAGGGTATACAAACAGGAAAGGTGGAAGCCAAATTGTCTCTATTTGCAGATGACATGATAGTATACCTAGAAGACCCCATCACCTCAGCCCAAAAGCTCCTAAAACTGATAAGCAACTTCAGCAAAGTCTCAGGATACAAAATCAACGTGCAAAAATCACAAGCATTCCTATACACCAATAACAGACTAATAGAGAACCAAATCAAGAATGAACTGCCATTCACAATTGCTACAAAAAAAAAATACCTAGGAATACAACTCACAAAAAATGTAAGGGACCTCTTTAAGGAAAACTAAAAACCACTGCTCAACGAAATAAGAGAGAACACAAACAGATGGAGAAACATTCCATGTTCATGGTTAGAAAGAATCAATATCGTGAAAATGGCTATACTGCCGCAAGTAATTTACACAATCAATGCTATCCCCATCAAACTACCATTGAATTTCTTCACAGAACTGGAAAAAACCACCATGAATTTCATATGGAAACAAAAAAGAGCCCGCATAGCCAAGTCAATTCTAAGCAAAAAAAACACAGCGGGAGGCATCACACTACCAGACTTCAAACTGTACTACAAGGCTACAGTAATCAAAACAGCATGCTACTGGTACCAAAACAGACATATAGACCAATGGAACAAAACAGAAGCATCGGAGGCAACACAACATATCTACAACCATATAATCTTTGATAAACCAGACAAAAAGAAGCAATGGGGAAAGGATTCCCTGTTTAATAAATGGTGTTGGGAAAACTGGCTAGCCATGTGCAGAAAGCAGAAACTGGACCCGTTCCTGACATTTTACACTACAATTAACTCCAGGTGGATTAAAGACTTAAACCTAAGACCTGACACCATAAAAACCCTAGAAGAAAATCTAGGCAAAACCATTCAGGACATAGGAGTAGGCAAGGACTTCATGACCAAAACACCAAAAGCATTGGCAACAAAAGCCAAAATAGACAAATGAGACCTAATCAAACTCCACAGCTTCTGCATGGCAAAAGAAACAGTCACTAGAGTGAATCAGCAACCATCAGAATGGGAAAACATTTTTACAGTTTACGCTTCTGACAAAGGGCTGATATCCAGAATTTACAAATAACACAAACAGATTTACAGAAAAAAAAGCAAACAAGCCCATTCAAAAATGGGCAAAGAATATGAACAGACACTTTACAAAAGAAGACATACATGAGGCCAACAAACATATGAAAAAGTGCTCATCATCACTGGTCATTAGAGAGATGCAAATCAATACCACATTGAGATACCATCTCTCACCAGTTAGAATGGCGATCATTAAAAAATCTGGAGACAGCAAATGCTGGAGAGGATGTGGAGAAATAGGAACACTCTGACACTGTTGGTGGGAGTGTAAATTAGTTTAACCATTGTGGAAGACAGTGTGGCAATTTCTCAGGGACCTAGAAATAGAAATTCTATTTGACCCAGCAATCCCATTACTGGGTATCTATCCAAAGGACTATAAATCGTTCTACTATAAGGACACATACACACGAATGTTCATTGCAGCACTGTTTACAATAGCAAAGACCTGGAACCAACCCAAATGCCATTGATGATAGACTGGACTGGGAAAATGTAGCACATATACACCATGGAATATTATGCAGCAATCAAAAATGATGAGTTTGTGTCCTTTGTAAGGACATGGATGAATCTGGAGAACCTCATTCTCAGCAAACTGACAAGAACAGAAAAAGAAATACCGCATATACTCACTCATAGGTGGGTGAGAAAAATGAGAACACGTGGACACAGAGAGGCTGTCTACTATACACTGGGGACTATTGGGGGGAATGGGGGAGGGACAGTGGGGGGGCTGGGGAGGGATAGCCTGAGGATGAATGCCAAGCGTGGGTGAAGGGGAGGAAGGCAGCAAAACACACTGCCATGTGTGTACCTATGCAACTATCTTGCACGTTCTGCACATGTACCCCTAAACCTATAATGCACTAAAAATTTTTTAAAAAAATAAAGGGTAAGAAAAGCTGTAAAGCAGAAAGGGGTAATTAGAAGTTGTTGTGTGAATAGACATTCATCACGAGAAAACAAGCAATAGGAAAGGTATGAAAACAGAGGTAACATTCTCCATACTAAAATCAGAGTTACAATTAATTTTGTGAACAGATATTTTGCTTCATTAAAAACATTCACTCTTATTCTTAACATTCAATGAATTTTGCTTCGAATCTAGTCTCCTATTTACAGTATGACAAATAGAGACACAGGATAGAAATAAAGGTAATTACTGGTAAAATCTTAATTCTAAAAGGCACCCTAAATACGGCTTACCAGATCTCTGAAGTGGAGATGGGCATTCTAATGGGTAAGTTCTAACAGTTTTGATGACAGCACAGACTACATTTAAAAAGAGAGAAAAGACCACAAATGATGTTCCACTGAAGGGACAATAATATTTCTGGAAAGAAACTTCTGGTAAGTTAAGTAGATTGAGATGACAGATTTCCTTCTGCTCCCCAAGTGGGTGGTGAACTTCCTCCACGAATAAATGACAAAACCAATGTGCTCAGTGTTATTAACCAAGGTAACAGATTTCTTGAATACTTGTATAATATGGAAGAAATAACTAACCATACCATAGGTTCTCATTCGTTACTTTTCTGCCTAAATTTGAGCTGCTTTTAACTTTTATTAAGCCCACAAAAGATATCTCATAATACTTTATAAATTCTGGAAGCTATTTTCTTTTTTCTTTTAATTTTTATTGTGTTTTAGGTTTTGGGGTACATGTGCAGAACGTGCAAGATAGTTGCATAGGTACACAATTGGCAGTGTGTTTTACTGCCTTCCTCCCCTTCACCCACACTTGGCATTTATCCCCAGGCTATGCCTCCCAGCTCCACCCCCGCTGTCCCTCCCCCATTTCCCCCAATAGATCCCAGTATGTAGTTGGCCCCCTCACTGTGTCCATGTGTTCTCATTTTTCTCACCCGGCTATGAGTGAAAATATACGGTATTTCCTTTTCTGTTCTTGTGTCAGTTTGCTGAGAATGATGTTCTCCAGATTCATCCATGTCCTTACAAAGGACACAAACTCATCATTTTTGATTGCTGCATAACATTCCATGGTGTATATGTGCCACATTTTCCCAGTCCAGTTTATCATCGATGGGCATTTCCGTTGGTTCTAGGTCTTTGCTTTTGTAAACAGTGCTGCAATGAACATTCGTGTGCATGTGTCCTTATAGTAGAACGATTTATAGTCCTTTGGATAGATACCCAGTAATGGGATTGCTGGGTCAAATGAAATTTCTATTTCTAGGTCCTTGAGGAATCGCCACACTGTCTTCCACAATGGTTGAACTAATGTACACTCCCACCAACAGTGTTATAGTGTTCCTATTTCTCCACATCCTCTCCAGCATCTGCTTTCTCAAGATTTTTTAAAGATCACCATTCTAACTGGCGTGAGATGGTATCTCAATGTGGTTTTGATTTGCATCTTTCTAATGAAGAGTGATGATGAGCATTTTTTATGTGTTTGTTGGACTCATGTATGTCTTCTTTTGTAAAGTGTCTGTTCATATCTTTTGCCCATTTTTAAATGGCCTTGTTTGTTTTGTTTTTGTAAATCTCTTTGAGTTCTTTGTAAATTCTGGATATCAGCCTTTGTCCAATGCGTAAACTGCAAAGATTTTTTCCCATTCTGATGGATGCTGATTCACTCTAGTGACGGTTTCTTTTTTTTTTTATATATATATATATATATATATATATATACTATTTTATTTTATTTTTTTTTTCTTTTTTTTTTTTTATTGCATTATAGGTTTGGGGGTACATGTGCAGAACGAGCAAGATAGTTGCATAGGTACACACATGGCAGTGTGCTTTGCTGCTTTCCTCCCCTTCACCCACACTTGGTATTCATCCCCAGGCTATCCCCCCCAGCCCCCCCCCTGCTGTCCCTCCCCCATTCCCCCCAACAGTCCCCAGTGTATAGTAGACCGCCTCTCTGTGTCCACGTGTTCTCATTTTTCTCACCCACCTATGAGCGAGTATATGCGGTATTTCTTTTTCTGTTCTTGTGTCAGTTTGCTGAGAATGATGTTCTCCAGATTCATCCATGTCCCTACAAAGGACACAAACTCATCATTTTTGATTGCTGCATAATATTCCATGGTGTATATGTGCCACATTTTCCCAGTCCAGTCTATCATCGATGGGCATTTGGGTTGGTTCCAGGTCTTTGCTATTGTAAACAGTGCTGCAATGAACATTCGTATGCATGTGTCCTTATAGTAGAACGATTTATAATCCTTTGGATAGATACCCAGTAATGGGATTGCTGGGTCAAATGGAATTTCTATTTCTAGGTCCCTGAGGAATCGCCACACTGTCTTCCACAATGGTTGAACTAATTTACACTCCCACCAACAGTGTAAGAGTGTTCCTATTTCTCCACATCCTCTCCAGCACCTGCTGTCTCCAGATTTTTTAATGATCGCCATTCTAACTGGTGTGAGATGGTATCTCAATGTGGTTTTGATTTGCATCTCTCTAATGACCAATGACGATGAGCACTTTTTCATATGTTTGCTGGCCTCATGTATGTCTGCTTTCATAAAGTTTCTGTTCATCTCCTTTGCCCATTTTTGAATGGGCTTGTTTGTTTTTTTCCTGTAAATCTGTTTGAGTTCTTTGTAAATTCTGGATATCAGCCCTTTGTCGGATGCGTAAACTGCAAAGATTTTTTCCCATTCTGATGGTTGCCGATTCACTCTAGTGACTGTTTGTTTTGCTGTGCAGAAGCTGTGGAGTTTGATTAGGTCCCATTTGTCTATTTTGGCTTTTGTTGCCAATGCTTTGGGAGTTTTGTTCATGAAGTCCTTGCCTACTCCTATGTCCTGAATGGTTTTGCCTAGATTTTCTTCTAGGGTTTTTATGGTGTCGGGTCTTACGTTTAAGTCTTTAATCCATCTGGAGTTAATTTTAGTGTAAGGTGTCAGGAAGGGGTCCAATTTCTGCTTTCTGCACATGGCTAGCCAGTTTTCCCAACACCATTTATTAAATAGGGAATCCTTTCCCCATTGCCTGTTTTTGTCTGGTTTATCAAAGATAATATGGTTGTAGATGTGTTGTGTTGCCTCCGATGCCTCTGTTCTGTTCCATTGGTCTATATCTCTGTTTTGGTACCAGTACCATGCTGTTTTGATTACTGTAGCCTTGTAGTATAGTTTGAAGTCTGGTAGCGTGATGCCTCCCGCTGTGTTCTTTTTGCTTAGAATTGACTTGGCTATGCGGGCTCTTTTTTGGTTCCATATGAAATTCATGGTGGTTTTTTCCAGTTCTGTGAAGAAATTCAATGGTAGTTTGATGGGGATAGCATTGATTGTGTAAATTACTTGCGGCAGTATAGCCATTTTCACGATATTGATTCTTCCTAACCACGAACATGGAATGTTTCTTCATCTGTTTGTGTCCTCTCTTATTTCATTGAGCCGTTGTTTGTAGTTTTCCTTAAAGAGGTCCCTTACATTCCTAGTGAGTTGTATTCCTAGGTATTTTATTTTCTTTGTAGCAATTGTGAATGGCAGTTCGTTCTTGATTTGGTTCTCTTTAAGTCTGTTTTTGGTGTATAGGAATGCTTGTGATTTTTGCACATTGATTTTATATCCTGAGACTTTGCTGAAGTTGCTTATCAGTTGCAGGAGCTTTTGGGCTGAGGTGATGGGGTCTTCTAGGTATACTATCATGTCGTCTGCAAATAGAGACAATTTGGCTTCCACCTTTCCTATTTGAATACCCTTTATTTCTTTTTCTTGCCTGATTGCTCTGGCTAGAACTTCCAGTACTATGTTGAATAGAAGTGGTGAGAGAGGGCATCCTTGTCTAGTGCCAGATTTCAAAGGGAATGCTTCCAGTTTTTGCCCATTAAGTATGATATTGGCTGTTGGTTTGTCATAAATAGCTTTTATTACTTTGAGATATGTTCCATCAATACCAAGTTTATTGAGGGTTTTTAGCATAAAGGGCTGTTGAATTTTGTCAAATGCCTTCTCTGCATCAATTGAGATAATCATGTGGTTTTTGTTATTGCTTCTGTTTATGTGGTGAATTACATTTATAGACTTGCGTATGTTGAACCAGCCTTGCATCCCCGGGATGAATCCTAATGGATCATGATGGATAAGTTTTTTAATGTGCTGTTGCAATCGGTTTGCCAGTATTTTATTGAAGATTTTTGCATCTATGTTCATCATGGATATTGGCCTGAAGTTTTCTTTTCTTGTTGAGTCTCTGCCAGGTTTTGGTATCAGGATGACGTTGGTCTCATAAAATGATTTGGGAAGGGTTCCCTCTTTTTGGATTATTTGGAATAGTTTCAGAAGGAATGGTACCAGATCCTCTTTGTGTCTCTGGTAGAATTCGGCTGTGAACCCATCTGGACCTGGGCTTTTTTTGTGTGGTAGGCTCTTAATTGCTGCCTCAACTTCAGACCTTGTTATTGGTCTATTCATAGTTTCGGCTTCCTCCTGGTTTAGGCTTGGGAGGACACAGGCATCCAGGAATTTATCCATTTCTTCCTGATTTACTGGTTTATGTGCATAGAGTTGTTTGTAGTATTCTCTGATGATGGTTTGAATTTCTGTGGAATCTGTGGTGATTTCCCCTTTATCGTTTTTTATTGCATCTATTTGGTTGTTCTCTCTCTTCTTTTTTATCAGTCTGGCTAGTGGTCTGTCTATTTTGTTGATCTTTTCGAAAAACCAGCTCTTAGATTTATTGATTTTTTGAAGGGTTTTTCTTGTCTCTATCTCCTTCAGTTCTGCTCTGATCTTAGTTATTTCTTGTCTTCGGCTAGGTTTTGAGCTTTTTTGATCTTGCTCCTCTAGCTCTTTCAATTTTGACGATAGGGTGTCAATTTTGGATCTCTCCACTCTTCTCATGTGGGCACTTATTGCTATATATTTTCCTCTACAGACTGCTTTAAATGTGTCCCAGAGATTCTGGTACGTTGTGTCTTCATTCTCATTGGTTTCAAAGAACTTCTTTATTTCTGCCTTCATTTCATTGTTTATCCAATCAACATTCAAGAGCCAATTGTTCAGTTTCCATGAAGCTGTGCGGTTCTGAGTTATTTTCTGAATTCTGAGTTCCAACTTGATTGCACTATGGTCTGAGAGACTGTTTGTTATGATTTCAGTTGTTTTGCATTTGCTGAGGAGTGCTTTACTTCCAATTATGTGGTCAATTTTGGAGTAGGTGTGATGTGGTGCTGAGAAGAATGTATATTCTGTGGATTTGGGGTGGAGAGTTCTGTAAATGTCTATCAGGTTTGCTTGTTCCAGGTCTGAGTTCAAGTCCTGGATATCCTTGTTAATTTTCTGTCTGGTTGATCTGTCTGCTATTGACAGTGGAGTGTTAAAGTCTCCCACTATTATTGTGTGGGAGTCTAAGTCCCTTTGTAAGTCATTAAGAACTTGCCTTATATATCTGGGTGCTCCTACATTGGGTCCATATATATTTAGAATCGTTATCTCTTCTTGTTGTATCGATCCTTTTACCATTATGTAATGACCTTCTTTGTCCCTTTTGATCTTTGTTACTTTAAAGTCTATTTTATCAGAGATGAGAATTGCAACTCCTGCTTTTTTTTGCTCTCCATTTGCTTGGTAAATCTTCCTCCATCCCTTTATTTTGAGCCTTTGTGTATCTTTGCATGTGAGGTGGGTTTCCTGGATACAGCACACCGATGGGTTTTGGTTTTTTATCCAATTTGCCAGTCTGTGTCTTTTGATTGGTGCATTTAGCCCATTTACATTCAGGGTTAATATTGTTATGTGTGAATTTGATACTGCCATTTTGATGCTAGCTGGCTGTTTTGCCTGTTGGTTCATGTACATTCTTCATTTTGTTGATGGTCTTTAGCATTTGGTATGCTTTTAGGATGGCTGGAACTGGTTGTTTCTTTCTATGTGTAGTGCCTCTTTCAGGAGCTCTTGTAAAGCAGGCCTAGTGGTGACAAAATCTCTGAGTACTTGCTTGTTCGTGAAGGATTTTATTTTTCCTTCACTTATGAAGCTCAGTTTCGCTGGATATGAAATTCTGGGTTGAAAGCTCTTTTCTTTAAGGATGTTGAATATTGGCCCCCACTCTCTTCTGGCTTGTAGAGTCTCTGCTGAGAGATCTGCTGTGAGTCTGATGGGCTTCCCTTTGTGGGTGACCCGACCTTTCTCTCTGGCTGCCCTTAGTATTTTCTCCTTCGTTTCAACCCTGGTGAATCTGATGATTATGTGCCTTGGGGTTGCTCTTCTTGCAGAGTATCTTTGTGGTGTTCTCTGTATTTCCTGGAATTGAGTATTGACCTGTCTTGCTAGGTTGGGGAAATTTTCCTGGATAATATCCTGAAGAGTGTTTTCCAGCTTGGATTCATTCTCTTCGTCACATTCTGGTACACCTATCAAACGTAGGTTGGGTCTCTTCACATAGTCCCACATTTCTTGGAGATTTTGTTCATTCCTTTTTGTGCTTTTTTCTTTAATCTTGGTTTCTCGTTTTATTTCATTGAGTTGATCTTCAACTTCTGATATTCTTTCTTCTGCTTGGTCAATTCGGCTGTTGATACTTGTGCATGCTTCACGAAGTTCTCGTGTTGAGTTTTTCAGCTCCTTCAATTCATTCATATTCCTCTCTAAGTTGTCCATTCTCGTTATCAATTCCTCGAATCTTTTTTCAAATCTTTTTTCAAGGTTCTTAGTTTCTTTGCACTGGTTTAGAACATGTTCCTTTAGCTCACTGAAGTTTCTCATTATCCACTTTCTGAAGTCTGATTCCGTCATTTCATCACATTCATTCTCCGTCCAGCTTTGTTCCCTTGCTGGTGAGGAGTTTTGGTCCTTTTTTGGAGGTGAGGTGTTTTGGTTTCGGGTGCTTTCCTCCTTTTTGCGCTGGTTTCTTCCCATCTTTATGGATTTATCCGCCTGTTGTCTTAGTAGTGGCTGATTTTTCAATTGGGTCTCTGTGTGGACACTGAGATTGTTGATGATGAAGTATTTCTGTTACTTAGTTTTCCCTCTAATGATCTATCCTCTCTGCTGTATGAGTGCTGAGGTCCACTCCAGGCCCTGCTTGTCTGGGGTATACCTGCAGCAGCTGCAGAACAGTGAGGGATGATATCAGTTTCTTTTTCTGCTGCCCTTGTTCCAGAATGATGCCAGCCAAATGTCAGTCTGATTAGTCCTTTTCTGGGGTGACTCCTTGGATATACAGAGGTCAGGGAGCTGCTTGAGGAGACAGTCTGTGCTTTATAGGAGCTCCAGTGCTGAGCTGTGAGCTCCGTTGTTCATTCAGGGTTGTTGGGATGTTATGTCTGCTGCAATAGAACTCATAAAACACCACTCTCTTTTTTTTTCACCCTTAGATGCTCTGTCTCAGGGAGTTGGGGCTTTCTTTATGAGTATCTGTTGCACTGTCCTGCCCCACTAGGTGGCAGTCTATTCACTATTTGCCTGCTGGGGCTCTGACCTCCTAAGGCGGGTCCGCCCTGTTGCGGCCCGGCGGACTCTCTCTGTTATGGCAGGTTGCCTCGGCAACGGCAGGCTGCGTCAGTCCTGGGCGGTACTTAAGTGGGGGTGCACTTTGTCAGGAATGGTGGACGCCCCTCCCTGACCGGGCTGCACCGTCCTAAATGCCGGCAACAAAACTCTCAGCCCCAAGCGCCTCCAGTCGCCGCCCTGCTTGTCCCCGTGAGCGTGGGACCCGCCGAGCCCGATCACCCTGCTCCCTGCCTCAGAGTCCGTCCTCTCTCTCTCTCTCTTCCTCTCCCCAAGCTGAAAGGTCGACTCTCTCACTGGCGCCCCAGGAGCCTGCCGATAGGGCACTGGGATCCGTGCGATCTCCCGTGCCACTGCCCACTACCCCGGCTCAGATCACGCTTCCCAGGAAACTCCTGGTCTGGCTCATTGTCCAAGTCCTGTTCAATCAGATGGACATGCCAATCTGCCCTTCCAAATCTCAGATTGCCGGTTTAACAGGGCACCCAGACCAGTGAGTTCCGCGCCGGGTCCCGCTGCGGCGCCGGCCGAAGAGGCGGCGGGAGCCGGTTGCGTTAGCCGGCTGCTAGCGTCCCGTGTCTCTCCCACACCTGGGACTTTCAACGCTCTGTGGGCATAAAAGGAACATCCGAGAATGCGGCTAGGACTCACCCTCTGCGCCTTCACCGAGAGCTGCAATCCTGAGTCACCTCTACGACGCCATCTTGCCTCCCTCATATATCGTGACGGTTTCTTTTGCCGTGCAAAAGCTGTGGAGTTTGATTAGGTCCCATTTGTCTATTTTTCTTTTGTTGCCAATGCTTTTGGTGTTTTGGTCATGAAGTCCTTGCCTACTCTTATGTCTTGAATGGTTTTGCCTAGATTTTCTTCTAGGATTTTTATGCTGTCAGGTCTTAGGTTTAAGGCTTTAATCCACCTGGAGTTAATTTTAGTGTAAGGTGTCAGGAAGGGGTCCAGTTTCTGCTTTCTGCACATAGCTAGCCATTTTTCCCAACACCATTTATTAAACAGGGAATCCTTTCCCCATTGCTTCTTTTTGTCTGGTTTATCAAAGATTATATGGTTGTAGATATGTTGTGTTGCCTTTGATGCCTCTGTTCTGTTTCATTGGTCTATATCTCCGTTTTGGTACAAGTACCATGCTGTTTTGATAACTGTAACCTTGTAGTATAGTTTGAAGTCTGGTAGTGTGATGCCTCCCACTGTCTTCTTTTTGCTTAGAATTGACTTGGCTATGTGGGCTCCCTTTACTTCCATATGAAGTTCATGGTGGTTTTTTCCAATTCTGTGAAGAAATTCAATGGTAGTTTGATGGGGATAGTATTGATTATGTAAATTACTTTGGGCAGTATAGCCATTTTCATGATATTTATTCTTCCTAACCACAAACATGGAATGTTTCTCCATCTGTTTGTGTCCTCTCTTATTTCGTTGAGCATTGATTTGTAGTTTTTCTTAAAGTGGTCCCTTACATTCCTTGTGAGTTGTATTCCTAGGTATTTTATTTTCTTTTTAGCAATTTTGAATGGCAGTTCGTTCTTTATTTGTTCTCTGTAAGTCTGTTATTGGTGTATAGGAATGCTTGTGATTTTTGTACATTGATTTTATATTCTGAGACTTTGCTGAAGTTGCTTATCAGTTTCAGGAGCTTTTGGGCTAAGGTGATGGGGTCTTCTAGTTATACTATCATGTCATCTGCAAATAGAGATAATTTAGCTGCCACCTTTCCTATTTGAATACCCTTTATTTCTTTTTATTGCCTGAGCGCTCTGGCTAGAACTTCCAGTACTATGTTGAATAGGAGTGGTGCGAGAGGGCATCCTTGTCTACTGCCGGATTTCAAAGAGAATGCTTCCAGTTTTTGCCCATTCAGTATGATTTTGGTTGTTGGTTTGTCATATATAGCTTTTATTACTTTGAGATATGTTCCATCAATACCAAGTTTATTGAGGGTTTTTAGCATAAACGGCTGCTGAATTTTGTCAAATGCCTTCTCTGCATCAATTGAGATGATCATGTGGTTTTTGTTTTTGCTTCTGTTTATGTGGTGAATTATATTTATAGACTTGGGTATGTTGAACCAGCCTTGCATCCCCGGGATTAATCCTACTTGATCATGATGGATATGTTTTTTAATGTGCTGTTGCAATCGGTTTGCCAGTATTTTATTGAAGATTTTTGCATCTATGTTCATCATGGATATTGGCCTGAAGTTTTCTTTTCTTGTTGAGTCTCTGCCGGGTTTTGGTATCAGGATGATGTTGGTCTCATAAAATGATTTGGGAAGGGTTTTCTCTTTTTGAATTATTTGGAATAGTTTCAGAAGGAATGGTACCAGATCCTCTTTGTGTGTCTGGTAGAATTCAGCTGTGAACCCATGTAGACCTGGGCTTTTTTGTGTGGTAGGCTCTTAATTGCTGCCTCAACTTCAGACCTTGTTATTGGTCTATTCATAGTTTTGGCTTCCTCCTGGTTTAGGCTTGGGAGGACACAGGAGTCCAGGAATTTATCCATTTCTTCCTGATTTACTAGTTTATCTGCATAGAGTTGTTTGTAGTATTCTCTGATGATGGTTTGAATTTCTGTGGAATCTGCGGTGATTTCCCCATTATCATTTTTGATTGCATCTATTTGGTTGTTTTCTCTTTTCTTTTTTATCAGTCTGGCTAGTGGTCTGTCTATTTTGTTGATTTTTTTCAAAAAACCAGCTCTTGGATTTATTGATTTTTTGAAGGGATTTTCGTCTCTATCTCCTTCAGTTCTGCTCTGATCTTAGTTATTTCTTGTCTTCAGCTAGGTTTTGAGCTTTTTTGATCTTGCTCCTCTAGCTCTTTCAATTTTGATGATAGGGTGTCAATTTTGGATCTCTCCACTCTTCTCATGTGGGCACTTATTGCTATATATTTCCCCCTACAGACTGCTTTAAATGTGTCCCAGAGATTCTGGTACATTCTGTCTTCATTCTCATTGGTTTCAAAGAACTTCTTTATTTCTGCCATCATTTTATTGTTTTTCCAATCAACATTCAAGAGCCAGTTGTTCAGTTTCCATGAAGCTGTGCAGTTCTGAGTTAGTTTCTGAATTCTGAGTTCTAGCTTGATTGCACTATGGTCTGAGAGACTGTTTTTTATGATTTCAGTTGTTTTGCATTTGAGGAGTGCTTTACTTCCCATTATGTGGTCAATTTTGGAGTAGGTGTGATGTGGTGCTGAGAAGAATGTATATTTTGTGGATTTGGGGTGGAGAGTTCTGTAAATGTCTATCAGGTTTGCTTGTTCCAGGTCTGAGTTCAAGTCCTGGATATCCTTGTTAATTTTCTGTCTGGTTGATCTGTCTGATATTGACAGTGGAGTGTTAAAGTCTCCCACTATTATTGTGTGGGAGTCTAAGTCTCTTTGTAAGTCATTAAGAACTTGCCTTATATATCTGGGTTCTCCTGCATTGGTTCCATATATATTAAGGATCATTAGCTGCTCTTGTTGTATTGATCCTTTTATCTTTATGTAATGACCTTCTTTGTCTCTTTTGATCTTTGTTGCTTTAAAGTCTATTTTATCAGAGATGAGAATTGCAACTCCTTCTTTTTTTCTGCTCTCAATTTGCTTGGTAAATCTTCCTTCGTTCCTTTGCTTTGAGCCTTTTTGTATCTTTGCGTGTGATATGGGTTTCCTGGATACAGCACACCAATGGGTTTTTGTTTTTTATCCAATTTGCCAGTCTGTGTCTTTTGATTGGTGCATTTAGCCCATTGACATTTAGGGTTAATATTGTTATGTGTGAATTTGATACTGCCATTTTGATTCTAGCTGGCTGTTTTGCCCATTGTTTCATGTAGATTCTTCATTTTGTTGATTCTCTTTAGCATTTGGTATGCTTTTAGGATGGCTGGTACTGGTTGATTTTTTCTATCTGTAGTGCCTCTTCAGGAGCTCTCGTAAAGCAGGCCTAGTGGTGGCAAAATCTCTGAGTACTTGCTTGTTCATGAAGAATTTTATTTTTTCTTCACTTACGAAGCTCAGTTTGGCTGGATATGAAATTCTGGGTTGAAAGTTCTTTTCTTTAAGGATGTTGAATATTGGCCCCCACTCTCTTCTGGCTTGTAGAGTCTCTGCCAAGAGATCTGCTGTGAGTCTGATGGGCTTCCCTTTGTCGGTGACCCAACATTTCTCTCTGGCTGCCCTTAGTATTTTCTCCTTCATTTCAAGCTATTTCCTTTTTTATATGACTTACAATATTAACATTAAGCTGAGGTAAAACATAAATTATGCAGAGGACTTCTGAACTAAAAATATATATATTTAAGAAACAGAAATAACTATGTTAAAATAATTCAAGTTAATGGCATTTAAAAAAACCCTAATTTTATAGAGAGGTTTTACAGAAACACTATTGAGTACAGCAATGCAAACATAGATTTTTGTCTCCTGTTTCTTTTAAAATTCCACCAAAATTCTATTTAGTGAATAAAAATTTTAAGTCTAAAACAATAACACACAGAAGCTCAGGGTTCTGTCAGTTGATGAGAAATTTCAACTAATTCCTGGAAAATGGAGAGTAGATGGAGATGTGATTATTGATGAAAAAAATCAGAGGAAAATGCAGCTGAAACCATACAAGGGGAAATAATGGAGGAGAACCTAGCCACCTGTGAAACCATCATTGGACATAGAACTCAGAAATGTCAGATATGAAAAATGGTAGGATCCATTAATATGACCAGTAGATTAACTGGAAATCTGCATATTTAAAATTGGTTTTCTCAATACCCATGCAAGTGCATTCTACAGAGTTAATCTAAACTGCAGTCACCTTATTCCTACACCTCATCCAATAATCTTAACTTACCTTAATTAAATAGCTAGAAGACAGATCCTGGCTTTACAGCATTTAGGAATCCCTGGATGGGGCTTGAACACTGACTTCTGTCTCTTAAGACTGCCATGACACTCTCTCTTTTCTGGGTTGTTCTAACACTGCATGTGACTAGACAATATCTACTACATTTTGATCTCCATTTTATACAGAAAAACCAGACTTTCAGAGTTAATTATCTGCAGGTGGTTGCATAAACAGTACATTTTAAGAGTGATAACTAAGTTCTAAGTCCATGCCATAATTCAGTTATGCTCTGTAGACTTTGAGGGTAAGAATCAAATTCTATTAGTTTTTATTTTCATGACTTAGTTTTGTATGAAACAACACAGACACTCAGTAATTATGTGTTAAATTACCAAATCAGTTATGCTATGCTGCATGCTATAATTAGACTATGATAGTTTTCCAGAATGAGAAAAATAATTTTTCACTAAAAATTAGACTTTATTCATATGAAAAATATAACTAATGACATAGTCTAATAAAAGTTAAAAAAATTCTAGCATGAAGAGTGTTAAAAAGATTATGATTAGCATGTCCATTTCTGCCAAAATAAAAGTCATCTGGGATTTGACAGATCAATTTTTGAAATATTGCAAACTTATTTTTTTCAATTTATAAATAATCTCTTTTTTATTTAGGTATTCCTTAATTTATTTCAACGATAATTTGCATTGCTCAGAGTATAACTCTTACACTTCTGTTATTAAACTTCCATTATTAAAATTATTTTTGATGTAACTTTAAGCAAATATTTTTTAAATTTCATATTTGGATTGTTTATTGTCAGTGTGTAAAAGCACTATTATTTATATTGATTTGTATCCTATTGTCTTGCTGAACTTGTTATCTCTAATTTTTATGTTTTTGTGAATGTTTTAGGATGACATCATATGCAATATCATGCTATCTGCAAATAAAGATAGTTTCACTTCTTCCTTTACTATTTGAGTCTGTTTTCTCTTTTTTTCATTTAATTGACTTGGCAAGAAACTCCAGCACGATGTTGAATGGAAGAAGTGAGAGCAAATCTACTTCATCATTTTCACTAATATAATTCCCAAGTTGGGTTATCAAGGACTAGTTTTTCAGCATCAGGGCAATGAATCCTTGTTATGTACTGCATGAAGACTTGGTCAATGAATTTAAAATGATAAAAGTTTATTTTTACCCAGTTCTTTTATATGTGTTACACTTTTAAACAACGTTTATCCTAGTATATTTTCCCTCTGTTAGAAATGCTTAAATTCAAATTTAAATGTGTATTGGTGGACCACAAATCATATCCAAATCTGGCTTAGACACAGACACATAATTTTGAGATCCTGGAGGTGAAGATAAATATCCAAATCTGGCTTAGACACAGACACATAATTTTGAGATCCTGGAGGTGAAGATAAAGGCAATAATTGCATAGAAGTATATTTCTCTTAATAGAGGGACTTCCTGTTTATTTATGTATACATTTTCAACAGTGGTTTGTGTAGTTACGTTTCTGAAAAGGTAGGTTTTTTTTATATTTAGTTTGAAAAGAAGAATGTGCTTAATAGTCAATACCTATCATAAAATATTAAAAAATAATTATAAAAAATTTAAAAAAATTAAAAAAAATAGTCAATACCTAAATGCAATTATAAAACTGTTTTAACATCTTTGTATGCTTGTTTCTTCATTTCTCTCACTTCATGGCACATATATTTTAAATTTACAATTATTTGTTATCTTACATATTTTCTGCTTCTTGACATGTTGAATAATTCCTTATTAGATGCTGGATATTGTGATTTATGTTTACAGATGCCTTGATGTCATGGTCTTTGTTTAAAGCATGTTGTGTTGGTTGTCTCCATTTAAAGACTATTAAAGCCCCTCCATTAAGAGAAATATACTTCTATGCAATTATTACATTTATCTTCACCTCCAGGATGTCAAAATTATGTGTCTGTGTCTAAGTCAGATTTGGATATTGCTTGTGGTCCATCAATACACATTTAAATTTAAATTTTAATTTACCTTACCAATTAATTTTCCTTACCTGGAGATAAGTTTAATACTTTTGAAACCTGTTTTTAATTTGTGTAAGGTATGGGCTAATCTCACCTCCTCTTCAGGGATAGTATTCCTGATATCAAGGTCTGATCTTTCTGAATGGCCCTGGTGATCACTGATGACAGTACAATAAGAGATTAAGGGTTAATAGCATTAAAATGTCAAAGATGCAGAACAGGCAGTCGGTTTAATAAATCATTAATGACATTTTGGGGAAGGCTAAGAAGGAGGAAGTTGTGCAGTTACAAAAAGAGGAAATATGTTCTAAAATAAAGAGTAAAATATTAGCTTAAAAGAAATCATTAACTTCAAGTGTAGATGAAAAAAATATGGAGGTTTACATAAAAGTGGAGGGACCAGTATTCTCTAGGAAATGATGTCAAAATTCAGTAAGCACATAAATTTGCCCAGAAGAGTTTTGTTAATGAAGACAAGATAAATGGGAGAGAGAAAAAGAGGAGCAAAACTTTCAGTAATTTGGCTGGAGAGAGTTTTATTGTCCTTATGTACTTGAAGTATAATCGTTGGACTAAATATAGAAGTTTAGATTAGTAATCATTTTACTAATTGAAATGGAAATTTACTATTTCCTCTGAAAATAGAATAATTTACAGAGGAAATTAAATTAGTAATTTCCTCTGAATTTTAGTTGCATTTTCTGCCAGGTGACATAATTTAAAAATATATATATACAATTTTTATTTCTGATCCTGTGTCTGAGGACTAATTTTTCTATTTGGAGACTTTCAGGATCTTGAATTTACTCTTAGAATTCTGAAATTCTGCAGTGAGGTGTCTTGTAAGTCTATTTTTATCCTTTCCACTGGGTATTCAATGTGAAGCTTTAAACAGGAAATTCACACCCTTAGCTTCTGAAAAAAATTTTTTATACTTACTTCCTAATTTTTACTCCTATCTTTATGTCTTTTTCTGGCATTTTAGTAAAATATTAGGGCTCTTGGGTTGATATTCTACTATTATTACACTTTTTCTTTTATCTCTCCCTCTTTAGAATTTATTGTCTAGGAAAGTTCTCAAGTTTTCCCTCCACCCATTTCATAGAATTTGTTTTTCTCAATTTATCTGTTATAACTTTAATTTTCAAGAATTATTTCTTCTTGTGAAATGATCTTTTTTTATCTATAGTTTACTCTTTTTGTTTGATATGATGTTTTCTCTCTCCACTCCTGAGATTGTGAATTATAAGAATATTTTAAATCCTTTTTTTCCTTTTATCATCACTTCTAATTTAAACTTCATCTTATATGTTTTTGTTTTGATCTCTATATATATTTTTGACACAGAGTCTTGCTCTGTCGCCCAGGCTGAAGTGCAGTGGTGCGATCCTGGTTCACTGCAACCTCTGCCTTCCAGGTTCAAGTGATGCTCTTGCTTCAGCCTCTCTAGTAGCTGGGATTATAGGCATGTGCCACCACACCTAGCTAATTTTTTTGTATGTTTAGTGGAAACGAGGTTTCATCATGTTGACCAGGCTGGTCTTGAACTCCTGTTCTCAAGTGATCCTCCCACCTTGGCCTCCCAAAGTGCTGGAATTTGTGTGTGAGCCACTGGTTATGGCCTGATCTCTACTTTTATTGGAGGATCTGAATATCTAGTAGTCTTTAGTTCTCTAACAGTGAGCAAGACTGAGGTATTACATAAGCAATGGGAATTTCAGTGTCTGGGACCAGTGGACATCACTGGATGTTCAGGCAGAGGTTAATTATTTTTTCTTAGTCTCAATATTTATAGGACTCTGTTATTAAGCAGGTCAGTTTTTTTTCCATCTTCCTGGGTGCCCAAAGCCTGATTGTTAAGGATTTTGGGTTGATTAGCAGATGGGTCAAAGCATCTCTCTGGTTTTCAGAATTTCAATTAATTCCTCAGTCTTTAATAAAGCACTTCTTCCCTTAGCATTGCCTAGATACTTCTACCCTGAATTCAGCCTCCTTTTTATCCAGTAATGCCAGAAAATAAGTGTCCAATCTTCAGTATACATACAGGGGTAAAGTTTGGTTGGTCAAGGTGCTTCCTGTATCGATTTTCTAGTAATTCTCCAGTTTTCCCTCATATGAAACCCATACTGTGTTAGTTTTTTATTGCTAAATAAAAAATTGTTTTAAGCTTTGTGGTTTAAAACAATGCACAATTGTTACCTCACAATTTCTGTATTCCAGGAGTCTAGGCATGGCTTGGGTAGTTGCTATGCTTCAGATACTCATAAGATTGCGGTGAAGGTGTTGGCTGTGGCTCTCATCTCATCTGAAGCTTAACTGGGGAAGGATCTGCTTCTAGGCTCACATGGTTGCTGGCAGCATTCACTTCCTTGTGGGCCATCAGCTGAGGGCCTCAGTTTCATGTTCTCTTTCCCAACATGGCACCTTGCATTCTCAAAGCCAGTCATGAAGAGAGTTGTTTCTGATAAACAGAAATACAATTTATTCTTTAATATTGAATTTTTATCCAGCTACCTTATAAACTCCTTTATTAATTCTAATAATTTATCTATAGATTTTCTTGGATTTTCTATAAACAGGGTTATATCTATTATGGATATGTGCTATATTTTTCTTTTCAAATTTTTATAACCTAAAAATCATATTGCATCTGTTAACATCATGAGCAATGATGCTAAGTAGAAGTGATAACAGTGAGTACCTTGTCTTTCTTGTTCCCAATGTCAAAGGGTAAGTTTTTAATATGCTATGAACTGTGTGATGTTCATTCCAGCTTTTTTTACTTGTTAGACTGATTGGTCGTTTTGGGGGGAGATGCTGAGAATATGAATTATCAGAATAATAATTATTTCCTCTGTTTCTTCTGTGAAATTAATTTTAGTTACTATGGATTTTAGTTCTAGAGCTTCCATTTTCTCCTTTCTCAAAATTTCTAAGTGTCTTTATAATAAAACAATTTATAATCATTTGGATATATACCCACTAATGGGATTGCTGGGTCACATGGAATTTCTATTTCTAGGTCCCTGAGGAATTGCCACACTGTCTTCCACAACAGTTGAACTAATTTACACTCCCACCAACAATGTAAAAGTGTTCCTATTTCTCCACATTCTCTCCAGCATCTGTTGTCTCCAACTTTTTTAATGATCGCCATTCTAACTGGCATGAGATGGCATTTCAATGTGGTTTTGATTTGCATTTCTCTAATGACCAGTGATGATGAGCGTTTTTTCATATGTTTGCTGGCCTCATAAATGTCTTCTTTCAAAAAATGTCTCTTCATATTCTTCACTCACTTTTGAATGGGCTTGTTTTTTTCCTGTATTCTTTAGTTTTAGTTCTTTGTAGATTCTGGATATTACAGGCAAGGACTTCGTTACTAAAACACCAAAAGCAATGGCAACAAAAGCCAAAATAGACAAATGAGATCTAATTAAACTTAACAATTTCTGCATAGCCAAAGAAACAATCATTAGAGTGAGCCGGCAACCAACAGAATGGAAAACTTTTTGCAATCTATCAATCTGACAAAGAAATTATTTTTTAATGTCCTTTGACAATGAAATATTTTAAACGGAAGTGCAGTAATCTCATAAAATCACTAGATGGCACTGCTGCTTTTGGAACAGGGGACTTTTAGACTGAGGCAGGAGGGGTTCTTGAAATAAACTCATTTTTTTTTTTTTTTTTTTGGTTGCTTGCAAGATGGCCAAATAGAAACAGCTCCGGTCTGCAGCTCTCAGTGAGATCAATGCAGAAAGCAAGTGATTTCTGGATTTCCAACTGAGGTACCCAGCTTATCTCACTAGGACTGGTTAGACAGTGGGTGCAGTCCACAAAAGGTGAGCAGAAGCAGGCTGGGGTGTGGCTTCACCCCGGAAGTGCAAGGAGTTGGGGAGCTCCTTCCCCTAGGCAAGGGAAGCCATGAAGGACTGTGCATGAGTAACAGTGCATTCTGGCCCAGATACTATGCTTTTCCCATGGTCTTTGCAACCTGCAGACCAGAAGATTCCCAGGGTGTCTACACCACCAGGGCCCTGAGTTTCAAGCACAAAACTGGGTAGATGTTTGGGCAGACACCAAGCTAACTGCGGGAGGTGTTTTTAATACTCAAGTGGCACCCGGAATGCCAGAGAGACAGAACCATTCACTTCCCTGGAAAGGGGACCGAAGCCAGGGAGTCAAGCCATCTAGATCAGCGAATCCCACCCCCACAGAGCCCAGCAAGCTAAGATCAACTAGCTTGAAACTCTCACTGGCTGCCAGAACAGCAGTCTGAAATCAACCTGGGATGCTGGAGCTTGGTGGGGGCAGGGACATCCACCATTACTGAGGCTTGAGTAGGTGGATTTCCTCTCATAGTGTAAATAAAGACACTGGGACGTTTGAACTGGGCAGAGCCCACCACAGATTGGCGAAGCCACTGTAGCCAGACTGCCTCTCTAGATTCTTCTTCTTTGGGCAGTGTATCTCTGAAAGAAAGGCAGCAGCCCCAGTCAGGGGCTTATGGATTAAACTCCCATCTCCCTAGGACAGAGCACCTGGGGGAAGTGGTGGCTGCAGGCACAGCTTCAGCAGAGTTAAACAGTCCTGCCTGCCAGCTCTGAAGATAGCAGTAGAACTCCCAGAACAGTGCTCAAGCTCTGCTAAGAGACAGGCTGACTATACAAGTGGGTCCCTGAACCCTGTGCCTCCTGACTTGGAGACACCTCCTTGCAGGGGTCAACAGACTGCTTATACAGAAGAGCTCCAGCTGGGCATGCCCCTCTGAGACAAAATTTCCAGAGGAAGGAACAGGGAGCAATCTTTGCTGTTCTGCAGCCTTTACTGGTGATCCCCAGGCAAACAGGGTTTGAAGTGGACCTCCAGCAAACCCCAGCAGACCTGCTGCAGAGGGCTCTGACTGTTAGAAGGAAAACTAACAAAAGTAACAAAGGAATAGCATCAACATCAACAAAAAGGACACCCACACATAAACCCCATCTGAAGGTCACCAACATCAAAGACCAGAGGCAGATAAATTCAAGAAGTAGAGGAAAAACCCATGCAAAAAGGTGAAAATTTCTAAAAACAGAATGCCTCTTCTCCTCCAAAGGATTACAACTCCTCTCCAGCAAGGGAACAAAACTGGGTGAAGAATGAGTTTGATGAATTGACAGAAGCAGGCTTCAGAAGGTGGGTAATAACAAATTCCTTTGAGCTAAAAGAGCATGTTCTAACCCAATGCTAGGTAGCCAAGAACCTTGAAAAAAGGTTAAAGAAATTTCTAACTAGAATAACCAGTTTAGAGAAGAACATAAATGACCTGATGGAGCCGAAAAACATAGCATGAGAACTTTGTGAAGCATACACACATATCAGCAGCCAAATGGATCAAGTGGAAGAAAGGATATCAGAGACTGAAGATCAACTTAATGAAATGAAGCATGAAGACAAGACTAGAGAAAAGAAGAATAAAAAGGAAAAAAAAGCCTCCAATAAATATGGGACTATGTGAAAAGACCAAACCTATGTATGACTAGTGTACCTGAAACTATTAGGGAGAATGGAACCAAGTTGAAAAACACTCTTCAGGATATTATCCAGGAGAACTTCCCCAACATAGCAAGACAGGCCAACATTCAAATTCAGGAAATGCAGAGAACACCACAGAGATACTCTTCAAGAAGAGCAACCCCAAGGCACATAATCATCAGCTTCACCAAGATTGAAATGAGGGAAAAAATGTTAAGGGCAGCCAGAGAGAAAGGTCACGTTACCCACAAAGGGAAATCTATCAGACTAACAGTAGATCTCTCAGAAGAAACCCTACAAGAAGAGAGTGGGGGCCAATATTCAACACTCTTAAAGAATTTTCAACCCAGAATTTCTTACCCAGAGAAACAAAGCTTCATAAATGAAGGAGTAATAAAATCCTTTGCAAACAAGTGAATGCTGAGAAAATTTTGTCACAATGAGACCTGCCTTAGAAGAGCTCCTGAAGGAAGCACTAAATATAGACAGGATGACAAACCAGTATCAGCCACTGCAAAAACATATCAAATTCTAAAGACAATCAACACTATGAAGAAACTGCCTCAACTAATGGGCAAAATAACCAGCTAGCATCATAATGACAGGATCAAATTAACACATAACAATATTAACCTCAAATGTAAACTTGCTAAACGTCCCAATTAAAAGACACAGACTGGTGAATTGGATAAAGAGTCAGACCCATTGGTATGCTGTATTTGGGAGACCCATCTCATATGCAAAAACACACATAGGCTCAAAATAAATGGATGAAGGAATATTTACCAAGCAAATGAAAAGGAAGTAAAGCAGGAATTGCAATTCTAGTCTCTGTTATAAAACAGACTTTAAATCAACAAAGATCAAAAAAGACAAAGAAGGGCATTACTTAATGGTATAGGGATCAATGCAACAAGAAGAGCTACCTATCCTAACTATATAGGCACCCAATACAGGAGCAGGTAGATTTATAAAGCAAGTTCTTAGAGATCTACAAAGAGACTTAGACTCCCACACAATAATAGTGGGAGACTATAGACATCTACAGAAATGTTCACCCCAAATCCACAGAATATACATTCTTCTGAGCACCACTTTGCACTTATTCTAAAATTGACCACATAATTGGAAGTAAAACACTCTTCAGCAAATGCAAAAGAATGGATATTATAACAAATAGTCTCTCAGACCACAGTGCAATCAAATTAGAACTCAGACTCAGAATTAGAAATTCGCTCAAAACTGCACAATTACATCATAACTGAGCAACCTACTCCTGAATGACTACTGGGTAAGAAATGAAATTAAGGCAGAAATCAAAAAATTCTTTGAAACCAATGAGAATAAAAACACAATGTACCAGAATCTGTAGAATACAGCTAAAGCAGTGTTCAGAGGGATATTTATAGCCCTAAATGCCCACAGAAAAAACTGGGAAAGATCTAAAATCGACATCCTAACATTACAATTAAAAGAACTAGAGAAGCAAGAGTAAACAAATTCAAAAGCTAGCAGAAGACAAGAAATAACTAAGATCAGAGCAGAACTGAAGGAGATTGAGACATGAAAAACCCTTCAAAAAAATCTATAAATCCGGGAGCTGTTTTTTTAAAAGATGAACAAAATAGACCACTAGCTAGACTAATAGAGAAGAAAAAAGAAAAGAATCAAACAGACACAATAAAAAATGATAAAGGGAATATTATCACTAATCACACAGAAATACAAGTTACCATTAGAGAACACTGTAAACACCTCTATGCCAGTAAGCCAGAAAACAGAAGAAATGGGTAAATTCCTGGATACACACAGCCTCCCAAGACTAAACCAGGAAGAAGTCAAATCCTTGAATTGACTACTAACAAGTTCTGAAATTGAGGCAGTGATTTATAGCCTACCAACCAAAAAAAGCCCAGGACCAAATGGATTTATAGCCAAATTCTACCAGAGGTACAAAGAGGAGTTGATGACATTTTTTTCTGAAACTATTGCAAACAATAGAAGAAGGACTCCTCCCTAACTCATTTTATGAGGGCAGCATCATTCTGATACCAAAACCTGGCAGAGACACAACAACAAAATTTCATGCCAATATCCCTGAAGAACATTGAAAATGTTCACAGCTCCCATGTGAAAATCCTCAATACTAAACTGGCAAACCAAATCTAGCAGCATATCAAAGAATTTATCCAATGACCTGAAGTCAGCTTCATCCCTGGGATACAAGGCTGGTTCAACATTTGCAAATTAATAAATGTAATCTGTCACATAAACAAAACCAATGACAAAAACCACATTATTATCTCAATAGATGCAGAAAAGGCCTTTGATAAAATTCAACACCCTACATGCTAAAAGATCTCAATAAACTAAGTATTGATGAAATGTATCTCAAAATAGTAAGAGCTGTTTATGAGAAACCCATAGCCAATTTCATACTGAATGGGCAAACCCTGGAAGCTTTCCCTTTGAAAACTGGCACAAGACAAGGATGCCCTATCTCACCAGTCCTATTCAACATAGTATTAAAAGTTCTGGCCAAAGCAATTGGGCAAGAAAAGGAAATAAAGTGTATTCAAATAGGAAGAAAGGAAGTCAAATTGTCTCTGTGTGCAGGTGACATGACTGTATATTTAGAAAACCCCATCATCGCTGCTCAAAATCTCCTTAAGCTGATAAGCACCTTCAGCAAAATCTCAGGATACAAAATCAATGTGCAAAAATTACAGGCATTTCTACACACCAATAATGGAGAGCCAAATCATGAGTAAACACTGATTCACAATTGCTAAGAAGAGAATAAAATACCTAGGAATACAACTCATAAAGGATGTGAAGGACCTCTTCAAGGAAAACTACAAACCACTATTCAATGTAATAAGAAAGGACACAAACAAATGCAAAAACGTTCCATGCTCATGGATAGGAACAATCATATCATGAAAATGGCAATACTTACTAAAGTAATTTATATATTCAACTCTGTCTCCATCAAGCTACCATTGACTTTCTTCACAGAATTAGAAAAAAACTACTTTAAATTTTATATGGAACCAAAAAAGATATTATATAACCAAAACAATCCTAAGCAGAAAAAACAAAGCTGGAGGCATCACCCCACCTGACTTCAAACTATACCACAAGGCTACAGTTACAAAAATAGCATGGTACTGGTACCAAAACAGACAAATAGACCAATGGAACAGAAGAAAGGTCTTGGAAATAATGCCATACATCTACAACCATCTGATCTTTGAAAAATCTGATGAAAACAAGCAATAGGGAGAGGATTCCCTATTTAATAAATGATGTTGGGAAAATTGGCTAGCCATATGCAGAAAACTGAAACTGGACTCCTTCCTTATACTATATACTAAAATTAACTCAAGATAGATTAAAGACTTAAACGTAAGACCTAAAACCATAAAATCCCTAGAAGAAAACCTAAGCAATACCATTCAGGACATAGGCATGGGCGAGGACTTTGTGACTAAAACACCGAAAGCAATGGCAACAAAAACCAAAATTGACACATGGGATCTACTTAAACTAAAGAGCTTCTGCACAGCAAAAGAAATTATCAACAGAGTGAGCAAGCAACCTACAGAATGGTAGAAAATCTCTGCAATCTCAATACATGCCGAAAAGGCTAATCTGACAAAAGGCTGATATCCAGAATCTAGAAGGATCTTAAATCAATTTACAAGAAAAAAAACAACCCCATGAAAAAGTGGGCTAGGGGTATGATCAGACACTTCTCAGATGAAGACATTTATGTGACCAACAAACATGATAAAAGCTCATCATCACTGGTAATTAGAGAAATGCAAATCAAAACCACAATGAGATACCACCTCATGCCAGTTAGAATTGTGATCATTAAAAAAAAATCAGGAGACAAAAGATGTTAGAGAGGATTTGGAGAAATGGGAATGCTTTTACACTGTTGGTGGGAGTGCAAATTAGTTTAACCATTGTGGAAGACAGTGTGGCAATTCCTCAAGGATCTAGAACCAGAAATACTATTTGACCCAGCAATTGCATTACTGGGTATACCAAAGGATTATAAATCATTCAGCTATAAAGACACGTGCACATATATGTTTATTGCAGCACTATTTACAATAGAAAAGACTTGGAACCACCCAAATCCCCATCAATGATAGACTGGATAAAGAAAATGTGGCATATATATGTATACCATGGAATACTATGCAGCCATAAAAATGATGAGTTTATATCCTTTGCAGGGACATTGATGAAGCTGGAAACCATCATTCTCAGCAAACGAAAACCAGTAACAGAAAACCAAATATTGCATGTTCCTCTCATAAGTGGAAGTTGAATAATGAGAACACATGAACACAGGTTGGGGAACATCACACACAGAGGCCTGTTGGAGGGTGGGGGCCTAAGAGAGGGATAGCAGTATGAGAAATATCTAATGTAGATAACGAGTTGAAAGGTGCAGCAAACCACCATGGCATGAGTTTACTTATGTAACAAACCTGTATGTTCTGCACATGTATCCCAGAACTTAAAGTATAATAAAAAAAATTTAAGTAAAAAATACCTCTTTTTTTATATTTGTAATTGGCTGCTAGAAAGTAGAGTCATGCTTTACATAATAAAATTATTCCCTTTAAGAATTATATATTTGTATCTATTTAAAGAAAACACTTTTTCTTAAGAATAAAATAACTTCAGTATAAGAAAATTCAAAATCAGCCTGATGTGGTGGCTCACATAGGTAATCCCAGCACTTTGGGAAGCCGAGGCCAGCAGATCACCTGAGGTCCGGAGTTTGAGACTAGCCTAGCCAATGTGGCGAAACCCCTTCTCTACTAAAAATACAAAAATTAGCCAGGCATGATGGCACAAGCCTGTAATCTCAGCTAATTAGGAGGTTGAGGCAGGAGAATCACTTGATCCTGGGAGGCAGAGGCTGACATCCCACCACTGCACTCCAGCCTGGGCGACAGAGTGAGACTTGGAAAGGAAAGGAAGGAGGGAAGGAGGGAAGGAGGAAAGGAAGGAAGGAAAGAAGGAAGAAAGGAGGGAGGGAGGGAGGGAAGGGAAGAAGGAAGGAAAGGAAGGAGGGAGGGAGGGAGGGAAGAAGTGGGGGAAGGAGAATCCAAAATTATAGAAAAACATAGAGAAAATAAATACTTCCTATATTCCTACTTCTCAGGGAAAACCTGAGAAGTAAACACTGTGTTTACTTTAGTGTTTGTGCTTTCTGTCAGCATATAGAAATACAAAACAGGTTTTGTATATTTAATACTAAACAGAAAATAATCCTACTGTATATATTATTTTAAACTGGTAGCAATAATAATTTGACTATTCTTTCATATACATAAATTTTCTTTATTTTTTTAATGTTGGGATAGCATTTCATCATGTAGGAGAATTATATTTATTTAACTGAATCTCTGGTTTTGGACAATTAGGTAGCTTCTGATTCTTCACTACTAGAAATATCTCATTGATAAACATTTTTGTGGTTATGTCTTGCACATCCAAATTTCTTTAAAATCTCCCTCCCTCCACAATAAGTACTGTCAAGCTTCTTTCCAAAGGTTAAATGAGACCAGTTTACACCATCATCAGCAACTTACAGGTCATATATTTTCCAACATTTTTCCCTGAAAATCATTTATGTTTTAATATCAGTTATAATAAATTTTCATATATAAAAATCTAATAAAATTATGAAAGTTGACAGCAAGCTTAAAAAGATTTCTATATTAGTGTAATGCAATTTTTAAATAGTTGAATACTGAATATAGCACCTAACAGTTCAATGGCATTTTAGCCTTTTAAAAAATAGTTTTATTGAATCCCTATAATTATGTGAAATGTGCAGCTAACATATTCCCTTTTCCAGAGAAAGAAGTGGAAATTGTGCTGAAAAACCAAAGCAAAACACGGATAACTGATAGTTTTATTTTACACATATTTATGTAACTATCCAAGATGAATGTAGCCAATGGAATTAAAATTTTGATAATCAGTTAAAGGTTTGAATACAGGAGCATATCTTTGATACGCTTCCATAGCACCCTACATTTTTCCTGTTATAACCGCACCATATGAATTCATCTTCTTGTTTTACAAATAAACCATGAATTTCACAAGGCCAGTTGCCATGCGGAATTTGCTCAGTATTTTAACTCTCATGTCCACACAGTAGTAGGTGCTTAATAATCACTTGTCAAATGGAATTTTAAAATGGCTTTCCAAAAAAAAAATCTAAATAATATATATTATGTAGAAACAGACATGTGTAGAAACCTCGCTTTATGCCAATACTGGAAGGTTGAAGACATAGTGTTTCCATTTTTAATAATCATGATGAATGCTTAATACATGCCTAAGGTGTATTAGGAGCCAGATAATGTTTCAAGTTTGTTCTTATGTACTAACTAATTTAAGCTGAATTTTGAACGAGTTTTGATAAAATAGCTAGTCAGCCCGCGAGTGGTAGAGATGAAACTTGAGCGTTCTGGTCCTGTTGCCTCGGCCCGGAACAGCTCCAAGCTCCACACAGATACACTAAAAACAGAAGTGCAGTAATCTCATAAAGCCACTAGATGGCACAGCAGCTTTTGTAACAGGGGACTTCGCCTTGAGCAGGAGGGTTCTTGAGACAAAATCATTTTTTATGTTCGCAATTGGTCACTAGCAAGTAGAATCATACTTTAAATAATAAAATTATTTCCTTTAAGAATTCCATATTTTTTATCTATTGAAGGAAAACAGTTTTCCTTAAGAATAAAATAACTTCAAAATATGTGTAAAAAATAACACTCAGTAATCTGTGTTTTGCTTTGCTTTTTCAACATAATTCCAACTTCTTCCTCTGGCATGGGAAATACGTCAGCTGCTCATTTCACATAATTATATAGGTTCAATAAAATTATTTTTAAAAATGGTAAAATGCCACTGAATTGTTAGGTGTTCAGTATTCAGTGACTTAAAAATTGGATCATACTAATATTGAAATGATATTTTTAAGCTTACTCTCAATTTTCATAATTTGATTTGATTTATGCACATGAAAAAAAATGTTATAACTAAAATATTAATCACACGACACTGTTTTCTAAGAGGACTAGGGAGTAGATTGTTGTTAGTGATAGAATATTAGAGCTAGGAGGCTACTTGTTTCATCATTTTTTTCCTACAGCTGTGGGAACTAAGGAGTATAGAGTTCATTATTTTTCACTAGGCAGTGCCGGAAATCCACATTTCTGTTTGCCATTTGTCAACAGTTTAAAGATACCATATACATCTACATTTCCAACATGTAGAGTGGTGTATGGCAAATTACATTTATAAAACAATTTTGAAGATAATCGAGCGTATTAGGTCATTCTTGCATTGCTATAAATATCAGACTGGGTAATTTTTAAAAGAAAAGAGGCTTAATTGGCTCACGTTTCTGCAGTTTTTACAAGCATAATGCAGACACTGCTCAGCGTCTGCAGAGGCCTTACGGAGCTTTTACTTATGGTGGAAGGCGAAGTGGGAGCAGGCATGCCACATGGAGAAAGCAGGAGAGATAGAGAAATGCAGGAGAGAGAGAGAGAAAGAGAGAGAGACAGAAGGTGCATACTTTATTATTATTATTATTATTATTATTATTATTATTATTATTTGAGATGGAGTCTCACCCTGTCGCGCCATTGCACTCCATTTAGGCTGGAGTGCAATGGCGCGATTTTGGCTCACTGCAACCTCTGCCTCCCGCGTTCAAGTAATTCTCTGCCTCAGCCTCCCGAGCATCTGGGGTTACAGGAGCCCACCCCTAGGCCCAGCTAAATATGTTGTTTTGTTTTGTTTTGTTTTTTGTATTTTTAGTAGAGACGAGGTTTCACCATGTTGGCCAGGCTGGTCTTCAACTCCTAACCTCGTGATCCACCCGCCTTGGCCTCCCAAAGTGTTGGAATTACAGTTGTGAGCCACCGGGCCTGGTTGGTGCCGCACATTTTTTTTTTTTTTTTTTTTTTTTGCTTTTCTGAATAATCTGCCACTTTTTTATTTGCAGATAATTCTCAAAAATAATCAGTATTTACATTTTAGAGCAAATTTTGTATTTAAGATTTATCCAGGGTTTTATTTCTTGCTGCTTCAGGTATTTCAAAGATTCTTTGTTAAGTAATTTTAAGACAAACTTCATATCCATGTACTGGAGAGAAAAATACAGGAAAAAGAGGGAAGTTTTCTTGAGTAATGATTATAAAATAAAGGAGGTATAGCCTGAGCATTCTCATATTCCAGATGCTCATTGAGAAACCAGGCCCCATGATCCTGGGAGATTATAATTAGTAGATTAATTTATGTATACTTTTGGAAATTGCTTAAGTTTTCAGAACAGTCCAGCAAGAGTGCTCTGTTAGTCCTCTCACAAAATTACTTAAAGAGGAGTGGAACTGGCAGTGAGATGTGGCCTGAAACGTTTCTTTTTAAAGAAGAAAAAATTATTTTGCTTAGCTTTCAGAGCCTGCCTGAAATTGATTTTTTAAAATTAGCCAAAATTTTTTAAACTAGAGCTTAGCAAAGTAACAATTATGCTTAACATTACAATAGAGAAAATTTCCCACTGGTAACAGCGAGTATCTTTCTTTTGTAGAAATAAAGTGATAATGATTTTAAAATTTACTTCCATCTGATTTTATTTTCTGATAAAACTTTTATTTTCTGATAAAATAAATATTATAACAATATTTTAGATTTCTCCTTCGTTTAACCCAGAATTTTATCATCAGCTGTCTATATAATAGAATTGCATTTATGCATAAGGCTATAAGAGGGTTAATAAAGTATTTAAAAAGCATATTTTTTATTTTTATTTTTTGAAGTGGAATTCTGCTCTTGTTGCCCAGGCCGGAGTACATTGGTGCAATCTTGGCTTACTGCAGCCTCCGTCTCCTGGGTTCAAGCAATTCAGCCTCCTGAGTAGCTGGGATTACAGGTGCCTGCCACCATGCCCAGCTAATTTTTTGTATTTTTAGTAGAGAAGAGGCTTCACCATGTTGGCCAGGCTGGTCTTGAAGTCCTGCCTCAGGTGATCCACCCACCTTGACCTCCCAAAGTGCTGAGGTTACAGGCATGAGCCACCGTGCCCGGCACAAATTTTTGTTTTTAATTTATTTATTTTTATTGCATTTTAGGTTTTGGGGTACATGTGCAGAACGTGCAAGATAGTTGCATAGGTAAGACCAGATCTCCTGAGAACTCACTCACAGGTGCAAGGAATTAACTCCCATGATCCAATCACCTCCCACCAGGTCCTACCTCCAACGATGGGGATTGCAATGCAACATGAGATCTGGGCAGGGACACACATCCAAACTGTATGGTCAAGTTTTTTGCTGATTGAAATATCCCATGAAGACTATGCCTTATTTCTATGCATTGAATTATTGTATGTAAATAACCAAAGTATATATAACACCTCAGAATTGAACAAGATACTCTCAGAGCATTGACTATGAGGAGTAATTATTACTAAACATCTGCTATATACAGAAAAATGGATATGGACACATATACCCTTTGACATATATGTATATGAAAACAATTTGAAATGTATAAGCTATTATAAAACTAAGGTTTTACTCTAGATGGAACTTTTTAAAAGTCATAGTACTCTGTTTTCTGCTTTCTTATATAACATATACTTTTTAATGTATTTTGAAGGAATAAACCTTTTTGGAAACCATTATTTATTCTACTTTTATTTTTCACATACATAAAAACAGCTTATAATTGTACTGAACACAAAATACAAACAAATACATTTTATTGCACATAAAAATACTTTAAATGAAGTATTGCACATAATAGAATTGATTAGGAAAGTCACAAACCTATTATGACTAGTATTATTCTAGGTTTGAACATTAGAGAATATTTCCTGATAGAAATTTGCCACATTACATATTGCACGTTTTCCAACACTTTTCTCTGTTTTACAAATATTCCTCATATTCTTTGCTTTTGTCTTTTCTCTGGAAAACACCATATAAAAGGTTGTAAAGACAAAGAAATAGGTACTGTTGAAAAGCATCAGTCTAAAACTGAGGAAGTAAAAAAATAAATAGATAATATCCCATTCTTTGTGGGGGAAAAATTACAAAGCAAATTGGCAAAATTCTCTAAAAAGAGAGAAATGTTACAACTCTTAGTTTCATAAGCATTTGTCCATTTATAAATGCTCTCTGAGCTTAAGAGATTCAATTAGTTTAAATACCTGTTACCAGCCATAATTCCTTTGTTTACATTCAGTATTTAGTGACAACATCTAACTCCTTCCAATAGAGCAAATGCATGAAGGGCTCTCACTCTCAAATGTTGGTAGTCAGTAAGCAATAAATAATAAGTCTATGCCTAGTTGTTTCATTATTTCTGGATTCAAAACAATATAAAGTGCATCCAAAAGGTTTCATAGTCTTCTTATTCGTGGACATGATTATCAGTCAACCTGTGATGCTTTCAGTGCATGGCAATAAGAATCCACAATGCAGATTTTCCTGGAATTTCTTCCTTTTTTTCATGGTTCTGTTTGGAAGAAAATTCCCAAGATAACTTTGAAATTTTTTTGACAAAGTCTGTATGGAAAACTTGGGAACACAAAGCAGCATCAATTGACACAGATTTCCTTGAGTTCCATCTTATAATGGTCAATAAGTAAATATGTTTCCTTATTATTTATAAGATTTGTTACAGATCCAGTGTAAATTCTTCTCACATTCCATGCTGCTGACCTCTGTGTCTTTCAGAAAAACACACTTCTCAGACCCTGTAAAGTTGAACCTGTCAACCAATAAAGAAACTTAGAATTATTTTCAGCTCATTGTTTTCATTCAGTTACATGAGAATGAACCCTATGACGGTGACCTCTGCTTCTTTTAAATTCTTAGTAGGATACCTAATTCAAATAATTATAGACTAATCTGTAGAGACAATGGAAAACAATGGAAAGAAATAGTATGTGGAGAATACATATGGAGATAAGAGGAAAGCACATCATTTGTTTGGTTGGCATGGCACTAGAGAAGTGATTCTTGGACATTTTTGAGTTCATAGATTTTTCAATAAATAATTTCACAAAATTATATGCATGCAGCAGCCAAGTATACTAGTGCATACAGCTGTAGGGGTTTTATGGCTCCTGATGCCCATCTGTGGATATGGAATTGTAGGACAAATATTAGGAATCCCTTTTCTAGAGACCTGAATTTAAATATTGATACCTTATCATTAATTATCATAAAAACATTATGATAGTTGGAAATTTACTCAACTCTGAGTTTTGGATGCCAAAGATCAACAACAAACTTATAAAATGATCTTTAAACATTAAACATATTTTAACTAAAGGTAATGAAAATAGAGTATCTTTAATTCTGGAACAAATTTTCTTTCAGCTCTATAGAAACTCTTAATTAGGCATTGAAAATGGTCTTTATTCTGTGGAGATGAAAACTGAGAAATAGTAAGAGGGATTTATTTTCCAACAACTATCTCATTAGTAAAGTCTAAATGTGACACAAAAATAGGGTTTTGTTGCCTCATCATAATTATTAGAATATTTCCAAATCAAGTTAATCTATTACTCACATTAGAGTTTGCTGAGAAGAATTAGTGTAAGCATTTATTTTATGAATTATAATGTAGATAAAGAAAAAGGAATAATAATAAAGCCTGTCTTTAAAGAATTCCAGAGTGTGCACATTCAGAAGAGTTTGTTAGAGCCCTTGAAGAGCTCAGCCTTTGTATTTAAAGTGCTTTGAAAGGAGAAAAGGAAAATGATTTTCCTGACATGCTATCTTGGTGAGAATAAAGAGACTTCTGGAGACTTACCAGTTGTTAAATTCTTTGCCATCTGACCACTTCCATGTCTGACCAGGTTCCTTTTTCAGTCCAACCCAGTGTTCACCTCTACCTGCATATCGTTTTAGAAAGTTCTTTAAAAAAGCACAAATGAGTTGTTACATTAAACACCTTTTGGAAATAGATACTAAATCCTGTTTCTCAAAAGTTGCAACTTGAGGCATGACAGCTCATCTGACCGTTTACTTATTCGATATAGCATCAGCTTGTTTGGATTTCTGGTCTTTGAAGCTAAGCAATCAAATCAAATTAAAAGATGGAATTAGGCTGGATATGGTGGCTCATGCCTGTAATCCCAGCATGTTGGGAGGCCGAGGTGAGCAGATCACCTGAGGTGGGGAGTTCGAGACCAGCCTGACCAACATGGAGAAACCCTACATTTATTAAAAATACAATAAATTAGCCAGGCATGGTGGCATATGCCTGTAATTCCAGTTAAGGAGGCTGAGGCAGGAGAATTGCTTGTACCCAGAAGGCAGAGGTTGTGGTGAGCTAAGGTTGTGCCATTGCACTCCAGCCTGGGCAATTAGAGCAAAACTCCATCTCAAAAAAAAAAAAAAAAAAAAAAAAAAAAAAAAAAAGAATAATTTCATTTTGACCTCAGGCTGATCACATGGCTCTCTGAGATGATATTTTCCTACAACTGTGGTAGGTACAATGTTTATTCACTTAGAAGGAAACCACTGACTAGCCATGTGAATTAAAATAATAATATTTTATCCCTTTTTTATTCTTACCATGTCCTTTTCAGAATCAATGACAGCAAGAGTAGCACCATGTTCAGAACAGGCATTTTGGGCAGAAGTCCAGCTCTTCTTCACAGTGGAAATAAAGTAGCATTTCCTCTGGTAGCCAACCCAGTCATCCAGACATGAAGAAACATTGCTGTCTGATGGCACTGAGAATGTGTATTGACCTGGACAATTGTATTTTCCCACTGTGAACAGAAAAATGCTTTGTTTTAGTTACAAAAGAAACCAAATACCCATAGCATGCAAAACAAGCCCAGGAATGCTATGTGGTGCTCTGTGGTGATAAAGCAAAGGAAGAAAGCTAAAAAGGAGAATTCTGAAAAAGGTAAGAAGAAAGAAATTTCTGAGGAACATATCGAATCTTCCATTGTGCCTAATCATTATCGGATGGGGGTATGAGGATAGGGGGGTGTACCTTTGGCCATAATGTCAGAAAATAACAGAAATATAGAAGAATTCTAACAGGTAAAGTGCATTATAAATTTCAAATAAGGTTTTTAATCTGAATGCAGAGGTGGAGGTATTTGAAGATGCAATATTTTTAGCGCAAAGTTGGAAAAGTGGATAGAGTAACTTTTAGGGAACTAATTCACAATACAGAAAGAGGTGTGACAGAGTATCTCAAAAAAATGGTAAATGTTCCCATTTGTAAAAGACACAAATATGTCTTGGTATAGCTGTAGGTATTGAATAGCATATCATCACCGACTCTCTGGGAACTTTTAAATAGTCTTAATTCTTCAGAACTACCATTCTGTGGTCTTTAAGAAAAAACACAGAATACTGGTCGTTTCCTGATTAATCTATGGTGTTAGATATGATTTTTTCCCCATAATCAATGGATGTGAAGTTCACATTTTTTTCTAGCTAAATAGCTATTTATTCAGAATTCAAATCAGCTGGCTAGATGCAAACATCCTTTCAAATGCAATTTTATTCTACAGTAATACATAAATCATAGATACTTTTAATACTTATAAAAGTATTATGTTAATCATTCAAGGAATGTGGAATTATGTTTAGTATTGATTAGGAAATTGGCCATATATAGTATATGGGATAATTCTAAATTAGCTACAATTTCTGATTGGCTAGACCAAACTAATATTGATTTCAGCTGGGCATGAATGCTACAGCTAGAAGGCTTTAAAAGAATTGAAGTACAGACCCACCTGATAAGGCAATGAGGGTTATGATTAAAATGGTGATGAAGACCACATTAACTACAGCACATAGGACAGGAACTTGGAAGAACCCTTCACGTTGTGTTGGAAAACGGGGACTGTTGGCATCACCTGGAAGGGAGAAAGTTGATGATTAGTTCAGACAGTCTATAAAAGTACTATATTAACATGTGATATTATTTTGAGGCATTTAAATTTAGTATTTCCCATCTCCTTATATGAAATTTCCCTATATCCTTATACAAATTTCTAAGTTAATTTTCCCCCAATTTTGAGTGAATTTGAATAGTCTCTTGTTGACTTGAAATGAAACAATTCAAACATAATGATTAGATCATAAAATATCTCCCCAAAATATTTACCCGGCACATATAATTTATATACTTAATAGCTATGAAAATTCTAAGTATATAATCAGTTTATTGTTTCAATCATGACAAGAACATTTATTAAATATCCACAGGGCCTAGAAAACACATTAAAAAATTTCAGGGTGTGGTGGCTCACACCTGTAGTCTCAGCATTTCGGAAGGCTGAGGTGGGTGGATAGATCACCTGAGCTCAGGAGTTCAGGACCAACATGAGCAACATGGTGAAACTCTGTCTTCACCAAAAATACAAAAAATTAGCTGGTCATTGTGGCTTGCACCTGTGGTCCCAGCTACTTGGGAATTTGAGGTAGAAGGATTGCTTTAGCCTGGGAGGCAGAAGTTGCAGTGAGCTAAGATTGTGCCACTGCACTCTAACCTGGGTGACAGAGTGAGACCCTGTCTCAAAAAAAAAAAAAATCTAGCATAATTCCTTAACTTCCTTGGGGTTACTGTTGGATAGAAATGATATGAATGGGATAAACATGGATAATATCATAGAGTAAAATATTGAATTGATATATAAATATCTAACATTAAAATGACTGAAAAAAATTTAAATATGGCAGTGTTTTTTGGTGAAGTTGGAATTGGAATTTTCAGATATTATTAGTGGGAGAGTAAATTGGAAAAACACTTTGGAAACTGATTCTTATAAAATTAAATATATACCTTTTCTATGACCCAACAAATCTACTCCTATATATATCCTCAAGAAAAATGAAACATATTCTCAAAATGCCTTGTGCAAAAATGTTCCTAGCAGCTTTATTCTTAAGAACCAAATTTCAGAAATAACTCAAATACTCATCAACAGGAGAATGAATAAACAAATTATAGTATATCCACACAAGGAAATTCTGCTCAGCAATTTAAAATAAAACAACTGATACATGCAACAAAATGACTGAATCTCCAAATAAATAAATAAATAATTTTGAGTGGAAAAAAAACCCAGCCACAAAAGATTGCATAATAAATATTTCTATTTATATAACATTAATGAATAGTTTACCTAAGCTCCAGTGACAGAAATCAGAACAGTAGTTGCCTTTGTGTGTGTAGGTAAGGTAATTTAACTGGAGTGGGATATAGGGCAAACTGTCTGGGGTCATGGAAATATTCAAACATTGACTGGTCTTGTGGTTATGCAATTGTCATGACTCATTAAACTATACACCTATGAGCTGTGCATTCATTGTATGTAAACTAAACCTCAATTTAAAATGATGTGTGAATGAACAATAAAATATTTGATTTTTTCAAAAGATGTTAAAATAATAGAGGAAATTTAACAGTATTATAGAGCAAATATTCAGTGAAAGTTTTTTCATTTACCCTCTGTACAGAGGTTAAACAAAGTAAAAGGCTTTTTTTTTTCTCCAACAGGTAATGTTTCTGTGGAAGGATTTAGAATAGGAATATGATGTTAATGATAATTGATAATTACAAAAAAAATTCTAGAAGGATATCTGTTCTGCAGTCTAAGTAATAACTGAGGAAAGAGAAAATAGAATTTTGCAACTTAGATTTTGGATTATAATTTCGCATGATAAGCTGTCAGGATTCTTAAAATGTGGCCCCCGAGAAGTACACAGGTCCCTATTACATTCTCACATACTGAAACATAAAATAGCTACTTGAGTAACTGACAATGCAAAACAGTTTCAAAATAAAAAAAGTTCTTTTTTTCTGTATGGATGATTTTCATAACTTAAAAAAGTTTACATAAGATGCATGTTGAAATCCACGTATTTTTACCCTTTAAACATTTATCTAAAGTTAAACTGTTCCAAGAGATGTTGCCTTTTTTTTCTTAGTAATTTACTGGGTACTGGTATCAACATCAACTTTTGCTTTATCTGGAAGTTATTTTTCCCATCACAGATCTGCACTCAGATCTTGCAGAAGATGCCTTTACTTCACTGCTATCTAGCTCGATTTTCTAGCTTCTCAAAGCAAATTTTCCTTTTTTCGCCTGTATAGAATCATCATCGGAAGCAGCCTTTGCTACTCAAGATAGCAAGTTCGGAGCTCTGTCTAGTTTCACTTTGTGCTATGTGAGAGTCAGTTGTGCTGCTTGAACTCAGCATTACAACAGCTCTATCTCCTCAGCCAGCACTAACACACCCTAATAACCCATAGGATCCAGGGTCTCACTGAGCCCATTGGCCCATCTAGGGAGTAAGCTTTGAGATGACTCTCAGACGATACTTTATTCCCATTAATGAGGGCTAGTGTTACCCACAGTAACACCTATCTCCGAGGTGACAAAACATTTCCCCCAACAGCACACTTTTGCTTTGATTTCAGGTCCTGCACATTAATAGAGAAGTTGAAAATAAACCCAATTTGCTACCTATTGAATCACCCAAGGGTGACATTCAGCGATTCTTCATACTAATAAAGCACCTTACTAGGGCAGCCTAAATTAGACATTCAACAGAAAGTTGAAACAATATCAGGAAAAGTTAAGAATTTCTGCATTAAGTCTTTCTTTCAGCTATGCTCTCTATTTATTGAGTTATTATTATTATTATTATTATTATTATTATTTCTTTTTGCAGTGCAACTGGGTCATAACTAATGGCGCACCTGATTACCTGAAACTTTGCATGCTTTATACTTGTTATCCACACTAAATTTTATGTTCTTAAACACAGAATGGATTTAGGAAAATGATGTTTTTCAGAAGGAAACTAATATAGTAGACACATGATTAGAAAATAATCCCTTTCTACAAGATTGTTTCAGTTCTGCTGTTTCTAACATATCCCTTTGTTACTGGCTAGCTCTTGCTGACAAGTAAAATCTAAGTGCTAGTGCTTTAGGTACCTCATTAATTAAGGAGAAAGAGGAATAAATGGAAAAAAAATCAAGAAATTTTACAGAAATAAGGTATAGAAAAATAATAGGCAAAATTGCAGTAATAGGAAGTAGACCAGATATGCGGATATAATAAACAAACAGAAGAGAGGAACGTTTCTAAGATGACTATATTTTGATGAGAAACAAAGGAAAGGAAGAAAAAATTGTAAGTCACATAGACTTTGAAGCCAGAAATTGGAAGGGTTAAATAGAAGGATGAAATGGAGGAAAAATGTCCTATAAAGAATACCAAACGAGATGATTGCGTTTTCAGGAATCCTTTTGTGATTCTTTTAGTAAATTACAAATGGACACTGTAAAATGTTAGCTACTTATGTAGCAATTCTCTCAAAGATGGCAAACTTGCACATGTCCAGCTGTCATGAGAAATTGGGATAAGGCACACTGAAAGCAGGTAAAGATGCAAGGGAAGGCAAACAATGTAACTGCTTATGTGGAAAATAGGATTTTTCATAGACAGCACTTCCTGGAGAATGTACAGATGAATATGGAAAATGATGGAGTATAACTGGGCTAGAGGAGGAAGTTTTCTAATTAAATCTAAACACTGAGATAATATAAACTGAAGCAAAGAGAACGATCTTTAAAGATCTTCATTTTTGCAGCTTTCGCTCATCTCAGGTATTAGAATTCCTTATACATAAAGAGGGATTCACCTCTTCCCTGAAGTAGAATCTGTTTTCTCTAAAAGACAAAGCCTCACTTTCTTTCCTAAAAACCATTATAAATCACATATATAGAGATTACCAGTATATTTTCTCTACTATTATATATCATATATAGAGAGATTGCCAGTATATCTTCTGTAACTACCATTATATGTCATATGTAGAGAGATATTATAGAGTATATATGAAATCAGATCCGACTTACTTTCTTGTTTACTCTCAGGATGCAAAGAGCTGTTCTCTGTTATGAAACAATTTTCAGAGCTCATCTTTATTCTCAAGATTCCTTAGTTAATCTGAGGTCACGCTGATCTACAGTGAAAGTCTTTGCTGGAGCCTCTTGTTCAGTCTCTGAGATGCTAAGGCATCTCAGAATTTATACTTCCTGATGGTGTCTCCACCCCCTTCCTCTTACCACCTACTTGCTTGACTACATTATTTCTCTTTAATTTATGCTCCAGCAGCCCAGTCAATGTACAGTGCATTGTTGTGGTGAAGTATGGGTTTTCCCTGTTGTCTGAAATGTGCTTTTTCACAACTGTAAGGTGTAGCAGGAGGCGAGTGGGATTTTCCAAGACTCTGAGACATCCTTCCTTAAATTTCTGGAAAACAAAAACAGTTTAGGAGACAGCATAATCTAAGAAAAGAGTAAAAGTTAGAGATTCCTGTCTTTGAGATGAAAATAATTTGGAGAAAGAGAGTGTAGTATTTTCCAGGAATCCCATTCATTCATTTATTCATACATTTAACTGATATTTACTGAACACCCCCTATGTACCTAATACTGTCTGGAACCACAGGATTTATTATTGAATATGAATTTTAAGATCTATATGTTCATGGATCTCTCTCCAGCCTGGAAGAGTTTTATTTAGAAAGCCACGAACTGGTTTTTGAATGTGTGTCATTCACTTCTTCCCTGGGGAATAGATGTACCATCTAGTAAGACGTTGTTTTAATGCAGCAAACAGAAAGCTTGTGGTTTGGAACTTCCTTGCTATGTTGTAAAACTGTTTATCTTAAATGATCTGTTTCATTTATTTCCTGCTAATTTTCCTGTCATTATTTACTGACATTTAAACTGCTTTTACTTTACCTCGGTAACATCTTCTTCAATTCTTCCCCTCTGGTCTATATTATTCTCTTCAGATACCTCTGAGACTTCAGTCATTTGAAATATAATTATTATTTTAAAATACTGCTGTGGTATCAGTCTCATTCAGATAAGTAATGACAGTTAACACAAAATGAATGTAGAGTGCTATGTATGGTGATTTAAGGAGCGAAATCAAAATACCACTCTGGTTAATAATCTTGGTGCCCCATATACACCATGGAATATTATGCAGCCATCAAAAACAATGAGTTTGTATCCTTTGTAGGGACATGGATGAATCTGGAGAACATCATTCTCAGCAAATTGACACAAGAACAGAAAATGAAATACCGCATATTCTCACTCATAGGTGGGTGATGAACAATGAGAACATATGGACACAGGGAGGGGAGCCCTACACACTGGGGTCTATTGGGGGGAATAGGGGAGGGACAGCGGGGGGAACTGGGGAGGGATAGCATGGGGAGAAATGCCAAATGTGGGTGAAGGGGAGGAAGACAGCAAATCACACTGCCACGTGTGTACCTATGCAACTATCTTCCATGTTCTGCACATGTACCCCAAAACCTAAAATGCAATTAATAAAAACTTGGTGCCCAAAATTTTATTACTAATATCATTTCTTTGGAATAAAGACACTCTGCATTCAGAATAAAGCCTTGATGCAAATTTTATGCATAGGTAGGTTGGAAGTTAGTTGGACCATTGGATGCATTTTTCTATCTAATACACAAAAAGGTACATGTTGACCCTAAAGTCTCCCTTTGCTTTCATTCTATTTTTCAGTTAATTTCTTAGTACCTTTTTCACATGGCAGCCAGAAACATTGTTTTATAATTAGGTTATTTTATTTTGTAGAAGTGTTTAACTCCTTCCCCCTTCACTTTGAAAGGCTTCCTATCAAAAGTGCCATAAAACCCAGAGAAGTTGGGTTTATAATAGTTGAGAAGGCTTTATACGTAATATGGCCCCTGGTTATCTCTCCTACCATTTTTCCTATTATTCACTCTCCTCTCTGACAGTAACCTCTCCCTTAAAAATGCCAAGCATCCTACCACTACAGGGCTTTTACATTTTCTCTAGAAGATTGTTTTTCCATCAACCTGCATGTCTTGCTCTCCCTTTAACTGACTCACTCTTCAGCTGCTACCTGCTCAAAGAAATCATCACTTGTCATTCTATGTAAAATAGAACCTCACACTCTGCTCCACTACAGATCATGGTCAATATATGATATTATATCATGGCTTATTATCTGTTTCCCTTATGAGACTGCAAGCTTCTTGGGGGCAAGAGTTTTGACTTGTCTCCTCTGTGCCTCTAACACCTGCCATAGTAACTGGAATCTAACATGTATTCCATGAACTTACTGAATGAGCGAATGAATGAAAAATATGTATAAAACTAAAAGTTCTAAAATATGGAGTGCTATTTAGTGGGTTTTTAGGATTGTTTGGTTAAGAAGTGTATGGCCTTAGATTGCCATATGCAAAGCATAAGGCGATACATAGGGACAGACGTGGTGTCATTTATACAGGTCATCAGGCATGGTCTTGTTGAGGAGGTCATATGTAGAATTAAATAAAAATAAGAGGAAAGATTTAACCATGGAAAATCTGAGAACAGAAAGAACAAGAGCAAGTACACACTCTGTAAGATAAAAATAAGTTTAGCTTCTTCAAGGAAAAGAAGGAAGGTCAGTGTAGTAAGCCAGTAGTACCTCAGGAAACTGACCACAAAAATCCACTGAGCTTTGGCTTTGTCATCTGTAAACTAAAAATATAACATCCAATTTATGACTTTTTATGAAGAAAATTATGAACTATAACATGTGTAATATAGTATTTGATACATACTATTCATTCAATGATGTGTAAGGGAGAGACCGTTTGATACATGTCATGAAAAGAGAAAGTTCCTCATTTGATGTAAGGAATTCAGAGATAGTAACTGAAAAGTCATAACATAATTGCTGATGCAATGTGATGTGTCTTTTCTCTGAGAAAGAGACAGAGGAAACTGCAGTTTCCTACAACCTCCTCTAACAGGTTTCATGGCACTAAGACTCATCTGCTCAAGGTTTCTTGCTTCTTAAACCATAATTGAGTGAATGAATATGTGTATACACACAAATATACACACACATATATACATGCACATGTTTTTATATATGTTATATATAAATATATATTTTACATATATGCCCTAAGCCACAGAAAATGATACCTAGAAATCGTATTTTTAAACATTTCAACATAGCTCAAAATCAATTAACTTTACTTTGTAGTCATTTTTCTCTGCCCTTTTTTGTTTTTGAGATGGAGTTTCACTCTTGTTGCCCAGGTTGGAGTGCAGTGGCCTGATCTCAGATCACTGCAACCTCTGCCTCCCAGGTTCAAGCAATTCTCCTGTCTCAGCCTCCTGAGTAGCTGGGATTACAGGTTTGTGCCACCCACCTGGTTAATTTTTGTAATTTTTTTAGTAGAGACAGGGTTTCACTGTGTTGGCCAGGCTGGTCTTGAACTCCTGACCTCTGATGATTCGCTCGCCTCAGCCTCCCAAAGTGCTGGGATTACAGGCGTGAGCCACTGCGCCTGACCTTTCTCTGCTTTTTTATAAATGGGAACAGTCCACGTATTTTGTTGAAATCAGCACTTGGGTGTGTGGGAAGAAGCAGCACTGTAAACAAAAAGGCAGTCAATTCGCCGAGCACATAGTTGTCAGTGGCCTCCTAGATAGCCACTGGGCCCCCTGCTGCTCAAGGTCTTCTGCAAGAGCCTGAATTAAGGAACTTTTTCTTCATTTCCCTTCCATCCTTTATATAATTATATTTTTCTTAAGTGCCAGAAATCTCTTTCAGATTTGAGAAAGCAATAAATTTAAACTCACAATGAATAGTGGCTGCCCGGCACTGTCCTAGCTGATACCTGTTGTTATTTATTAACAACATGTAATTATTAACAGCATGCTATTTACTAGTTATTAAGAGTATGTGATTTCATTTGTGAGAATGTCCTCTTAGGTACAATAAACTATATGCCCACGGTACTAATTAACACTTGTTAAGCCGAAGAAACATATCTCTACATGTGAAATTCCAGAGAAAAACAAAGCAAAATGTAGAGGGTCAAGATGCAGTGTGGGAGAGATTTGGGGATCAGGGGTTCTTCAGTGCCCCTTATTTATCAAAACATGAAAGCAAACTTCTTGTGGCTAGCCCTTATGAGTTTAACTCTAAACAAAAAGAAACACATAAAGAAACAAATCTTGTGCATATAAACCCTTTTCAATCTGTTTATAAAACACAGATGTCAATAACATGTAACTTGTCATTTTAGGGAGACATTTTTTGTGTCTTCTTCCATAAATAATATGTAAAAATTAAGTGAATTTCTTTTAGGGCAGAGATTATCATTCACATTTCATAGTTTAGCTGAGAAAACTGAGGCCAAGAGAAATGAGAGGGGGGACAAAGTTGGTAGAAGCCATTTAGGGCACCAAAACTCAATGCAGCTCTCCTTCCTGTGTGACCTTATATGAAGATTCCGGGATGAGGCGTCAGAAAGGAAATAAAGATGAAGTAATATGAGCTAGATGCAAAGCGTGCAGAGAAGGCGGGGTACACCGTGCTTATCAGGCAGCTGCAGCAGCAGGATGCTTTGGGGTACATGTGAACAGGGACCACAGACTTCCGACCTAAGACAATTTCCGGAGACAACTTGCTCATCTTTGTTTTTTCCTTTCAGTGGGTGAATTAGGTTTCTGAATGGCTTTAATCTTCTTGTGAATCAAAACTTCAATTTAGAATACATCATCCTCTGTTAATATAAAGTATGCAAATCGGTAACATTTATTTTTAAACTGCAGGTGCCTGTGTGTTTTTGAACTGTTTACTGTACAGGGTCAGTGAAGGTAACCATGAGTAAATGGAGGATTTCCAGTTTTAAACACTTTTCTATTTTCTCTTCTCTTCAAGTCTTTGAACTTTCTAATTTTCCTCTTCAGCGGAACATCTCCTAAAACACAAAAATGAGCGTAAAAGGTGTGAGCTGGCATTTTCTTCTTTTTGACTTGAGATGGTGAAGCAAAATGTAGTGCTTGTGTACACATAAACTTGGACTCTGAAAAATTTGACTGTTTCTGAAAGTAAAATATATAAAAGAATAAAAGAAGAGCTATATTAAAGATGAGATATAATGCTTAACCATGTCTGAATACTTTACCTAAATTAATTTCATATTTATCCATATAAAACATTTTTGGAGATTACTCTCAAAGATAATGGTGTGAAAATGGCAAATATACCATGTAGAATTTTTGGGTTGGCCAGGGCCTGGGCTACTATTTCGGTATAAAACGTATCCAATTGTACTCGTATCTTGCTTGACAGATGCATTATGAATTTGAACAGAACTTTGTATCCCACTTCCTGTGGATCTATGTGCACCTAACTTAGCTAGTGAGAGAAACACCTCCAGGTGGAAGACATTCTGGGCCTTTTATCTTTCCTCTGACCAATCAACCAATGTGAAGTTCAAATGTATTGAAATACTTCTGATGGATTGGAATGAACTTCACTGAAGCGAGATATTAGGAAAGGAAAATGGAAGTCTTAAAAGGGAATTCACAAGAAAGTATGAGAGAGGTTGAAGCAGACAGGAAAAATTATAATAGCATAATGTAAATAATTTTTGGCTGCCATATATTTGACAATGTGAAGTAAAATAAACATATCCTAGACAAACGTTTCTTCCAAAATAGAAGCAAGACAAAAATAAATAAATAAATATTCTATAACTATTAAGTTAATTGAATCCATAATTAATATATTCTTTTGGGGAAAGAATAAAACAAAACAGCTAAAGCTAGTATGGTGGCTCCCACCTGCAATTCCAGCACTTTGGGAGACTGAGGTGGGTGGATCACTAGGTCAGGAGTTCGAGACCAGCCTGGCCAAGGAGGTGTAACCCTGCCTCTACCAAAAATACAAAAATTAGCCAGGTGTAGTGGCAGATGCCTGTAATCCCAGCTACTAAGAAGGCTAAGACAGGAGAACTGCCTGAACCTGGGAGATGGAGGTTGCAGTGAGTTGAGACTGCACCACTGCACTCTAGCCTGCGCAACAAAGCAAGACTCCATCTCAAAATAAAATTAAATTAAAATTAAAATAAAAAAAAACAGAAACAAGAAAAACCCTATGTTCAGATTTTATGTTCTAATATAACAAACATTATGAAAAAAATAGCAAATTGCAATTTATTTGAAAGACTATAAGAAGATCAGATTAAGAAAACACTGCAATCAAAAGTTGACCAATTGTTCTTACTTATAAGAATAGATGACAAAAACTTAAAATTAAATTTAGAAAATTGTATTCAGCAACATGCAAAAAACAATACACCACAGCAAAACTTGGTTTATTACAGGAATCTAATGTTGATTTTTCAAAAATCAGTCAATACAACTTGCCACATTGACAAATTAAGAGAAAAATGTATCTCAGAACATAAGTAATATTTGATAATTTTAATCATGAGTCAATAATAAAAGTCTATAGCACACTAAGAATCAATGAACTGCAGTATTTAACAGGTTATAGATTATAGAAAATGGTATCCATAGACTACATTATACTTAATGGTGACCAATTGAGAATGTTTCCTGTGAAATCAGAAATGAGATTAGATAACCAGTACCCCCATTTTTAAGATAATATTTCCTGATGTAACATGCAGTAAAGCTAAATAAATAAATAGAAAAATAAATGTATAATAATTGGGGAGAAGAGTAAAATATGTTTTAATTATTATTTTTTAAATTTTGAAATAATTATAGATTCACATAAGGTTCCCTTTAAGCTTTTAATTTAATTTTTTTTTTTTTTGAGACTGAGCCTTGCCCTCCCTGTTGCCTAGGCTGGAGTGCAGTGGCACTATCTCTGCCTCCCAGGTTCAAGCAATTGTCCTGCCTCAGCCTCCTGAAGAGCTAGGATTGCAGGCACCTGCCACTCTGCCCAGCTGATTTTTGTATTTTTAGTGGCGATGAGGTTTCATCATGTTGGTCAGGCTGATCTTGAACTCCTGACCTCAAGTGATCAGCCCACTTCAACCTCCTAAAGTACTGGAATTACAGGTGTGAGCCACCGTGCCCGGCCCCCTTTAAACTTTAATCCACTTCTCTCATTAGTTACATCTTACAAAATTAAGGTGCAATATCACAACCAGGATATTAACACTGACAGAGTTAAGATACAGAACAAATCCATCACCACATGAATCTTTTTGTTGTCCTTTAAAGCCAAACCCACTTCCCTTTTCCCTTTATAAGCCCCGATTTATTAAGAAATTGCCCAGCTCTATTCCAGAATGGCTGTTCCTTTTTACATTGCCATCAACAATACATGAGTGATTCAGTTTCTCCACATTTTTCCCAGCATTTGATGTTGTCACTTTATTTTAAAGATTTCAGCCATTCTGATAGGTGCGCAGTGATATCTCCTTGTGGTTTTCATTTGCATTTCCCTAATGGCTAATGATGTTGAATATCTTTTTGTGTGCTTAGTTGCTGCTTATATGTCCTCTTGTGAACTATCTGCATCTTTTGCCTGTTATCATTGATTTGTTTGTGGTTTTACTGTTGTTTTTGAAACAATCAATATGAAATATGAACCCATATTTTCAACTGTTGTTTCTCATACTGCTTGTGCCTGTGGATATCATTGTTGACATATTTCTATATAAGATTCTGCCCTCAAACTAAAATAAAATAAACCTGAATTTTATTATGCAATCAAATTATGCAGGACCACTAACACAAACTCTATAGTAGATTTTTAACTAATATCTAATAAAATCAAGATTATTTTGTAGACTTTAATGTTTAAAGCTAATATATAACATATGAATACTTTTTAAAAGATTTCACATAAACACAATTCACTAATTAGAAAAGAAGTGAACTATACTTAGAGGGAATTTTTAATTATGTGACATCAAGGCAGCTAATAATCTCTGCTATGGTCTCTGCTATTGTATTAAGACAAATACAATGAAGACAGTTAAATAAGAGAGGCAAAGCCAATTAAATGTGAGTTGCATTAGTGCAGGTGAAACCTTGTGTTCATGGGCTGTATTCACAAGATTAAACCTCTTCTGCAACTAAAAACCCAGTGATAAAGATAGAGGATGCTTTGTACTGCTTAAGAAAAAAGTATATTCATTTCTGTGGGTAAAATAACTGTCCAATACTAATAGAACAAGTACAGCAGGAGCTCTACTCTAGAGAATTGGCCTGTGTAGTTGTTTTTATCTGCATAAACTTATGGCACTGGGAAATTTATTCTGGGTAATTCAACTATACTGAATTTTTCCCTATCTATAGTGAATAGTGCTTCAATTGTCTTAAACACTAATATGTCTTTAATTAATAATTTGGTACATTGCACAATTCTTTTTATTGCTTACAAAATTCTGAACAGTGTAGTGGATGCACTGTAGGGGGACAAAGAGAAATGTTTGACCTGGTTCTATTCCTCTAAGTCCTGCTGACCCACATAGAATACATAAGCCCACAAAATTAAACACAATAGAAATCAAAATAAGTAGGACAATGATAAAAATCTATTATATTGTCATACTGGAGTGTTTCCTAAATAAAAGGTTTAGGTTAAAAATTCTATAGGAGGCCGGGCGTGGTGGCTCACGCCTATAATCCCAGTACTTCGGGAGGCCAAGGCAGGTGGATCATGAGGTCAAGAGATGGAGACCATCCTGGTCAACAAGGTGAAACCCCGTCTCTACTAAAAATACAAAAATTAGCTGGGCATGGTGGTGCATGCCTGTAATCCCAGCTACTCGGGAGGCTGAGGCAGGAGAATTGCTTGAACCCAGGAGGCGGAGGTTGCAGTGAGCCGAGATAGTGCCATTGCACTCCAGTCTGGGTAACAAGAGGGAAACTCCGTCTCAAAAAGACAAACAAACAAAGAAACAAAATTCTATAGGAAGAAAATAAATTTGTTCAGGTTGCAGTGGCAGGAGACATTGCTCAGAAGAGTAGGAGGAAATGGGTAGAAACTGAAGGCAGAACTAAGTTAATAAGTTACATCATTGCCGTATTCTAAATGTGAGATAATTAATTGAATATAAAGAAGAATGTGTATGTCTAAAATACCAAAAAGAGCTAGTGAAATGATTTTGATAACAGAAAATGTGAAGGTGATAAAAAGGAAATAGTTAAAGGTGACTGAGCCACAGATTAAAAAAAGTATTCCTTACCTAGCTAATATTTGCACAGGTTGTATTAACCAAAATGAATTTATTCTTTCCAGTTTTTCCAAATGTGATATGCAAATTATTCCCAAGCATAGATGCAACCACAACTTACTCATCCTTTAACAGATATACCATTTATACACCTGTTATTTTATTTTCCATACCAATACCATATATTCTGTTCTGATCAAGTGTCAAATATTGCCCCATCTGTTTTACATGTTAATTAAATTTTTATTTTTCTATTAAAAGAAGTCTACTTATGTGCATCCTCACAACCTTGTCTCTTACTAACATTTCTCAGAAATCTTCATTTTAAAATAATCAAGTGTTTGGCCGGTCTTATAAAACGAGTTTGACAGTGTTTCCATACCTACTATTTTTCTGAAAAAGTTTGTATATGTTAGTTATTACTATTGTTTGAAAGTTTAAAAGAGTTGACTTGTGAAATCATCTGGGCCTGGAGGTTTTTTGTTATTTATTCTGCTTTTTTAAAAAGTCTTTTTTTTTAATGGCAACTTCACTTTTTTAATAGGTATGAGGCTATTGTCTGTTTCTTGTTGTGACAGTATTATTAAGTGGTAATGCCAAGTGTTTTCTCATGTACATTGTTAAATTTGTTTGTTTATTGTCTGGTTTCATTATCCTTTTAATGCCTACATAATAGGTAGTAACAGTTCCTCTTTCATTTCTGATATTGAGAATTTGCAGTCTCTCTATCTCTTTCTTTTATTAGTCTAGCTAGGAAATGGTCCAGTATTTTTAAAGAAATAGTCTTTTCCTAAAAAAAAAAAAAAGAAAAAAAAAAAAGAAAAGAAAAGAAAAGAAATAGTCTTTTCCTTTGTTACTTTTCTCTCCACTTTCAGTTTTTTTCTTTTTTTGTGTTCCTTATTATTAGCTTCTTTCTACTTTCTTGGGATTAAATTCATATTATTTTAGTTTTTAAGGATAACTTTAGGTTATTGATTATAGAGTTATTTTCTTTAATAATAATATGCAAAGCAGAGATTAGCCAACTACAACCTGTGGGTCAGATTCCTCCTGTCACCTCTTTTAGCAAATGAAGTTTTATTGGAATACAGTCATGCCAATTTGTTTACGTATTGTCTATTGCTTTTTGGGGGCTAGAAGACCAAACTGGAGTTTTGTGATAAAGGTTATATGTCCTGCAAGACCTAAAATATTTACTCTCCCACTCTTTTTTTTTTTTTTTTTAATTTTTATTGCATTATAGGTTTGGGGGTACATGTGCAGAACGAGCAAGATAGTTGCATAGGTACACACATGGCAGTGTGCTTTGCTGCTTTCCTCCCCTTCACCCACACTTGGTATTCATCCCCAGGCTATCCCCCCCAGCCCCCCCCTGCTGTCCCTCCCCCATTCCCCCCAACAGTCCCCAGTGTATAGTAGACCGCCTCTCTGTGTCCACGTGTTCTCATTTTTCTCACCCACCTATGAGTGAGTATATGCGGTATTTCTTTTTCTGTTCTTGTGTCAGTTTGCTGAGAATGATGTTCTCCAGATTCACCCATGTCCCTACAAAGGACACAAACTCATCATTTTTGATTGCTGCATAATATTCCATGGTGTATATGAGCCACATTTTCCCAGTCCAGTCTATCATCGTTGGGCATTTGGGTTGGTTCCAGTTCTTTGCTTTGGAAACAGTGCTGCAATGAACATTCGTGTGCATGTGTCCTTATAGTAGAACGATTTATAGTCCTTTGGATAGATACCCAGTAATGGGATTGCTGGGTCAAATGGAATTTCTATTTCTAGGTCCCTGAGAAATCGCCACACTGTCTTCCACAATGGTTGAACTAATTTACACTCCCACCAACAGTGTAAGAGTGTTCCCATTTCTCCACATCCTCTCCAGCATCTCCTGTCTCCAGATTTTTTAATGATCGCCATTCTAACTGGTGTGAGATGGTATCTCAATGTGGTTTTGATTTGCATCTCTCTAATGACCAATGACGATGAGCACTTTTTCATATGTTTGCTGGCCTCATGTATGTCTGCTTTCGTAAAGTTTCTGTTCATATCCTTTGCCCATTTTTGAATGGGCTTGTTTGTTTTTTCCCTGTAAATCTGTTTGAGTTCTTTGTAAATTCTGGATATCAGCCCTTTGTCAGATGCATAAACTGCAAAGATTTTTTCCCATTCTGATGGTTGCCGATTCACTCTAGTGACTGTTTGTTTTGCTGTGCAGAAGCTGTGGAGTTTGATTAGGTCCCATTTGTCTATTTTGGCTTTTGTTGCCAATGCTTTTGGTGTTTTGTTCATGAAGTCCTTGCCTACTCCTATGTCCTGAATGGTTTTGCCTAGATTTTCTTCTAGGGTTTTTATGGTGTCAGGTCTTACGTTTAAGTCTTTAATCCATCTGGAGTTAATTTTAGTATAAGGTGTCAGGAAGGGGTCCAGTTTCTGCTTTCTGCACATGGCTAGCCAGTTTTCCCAACACCATTTATTAAATAGGGAATCCTTTCCCCATTGCCTGTTTTTGTCTGGTTTATCAAAGATAATATGGTTGTAGATGTGTTGTGTTGCCTCCGATGCCTCTGTTCTGTTCCATTGGTCTATATCTCTGTTTTGGTACCAGTACCATGCTGTTTTGATTACTGTAGCCTTGTAGTATAGTTTGAAGTCTGGTAGCGTGATGCCTCCCGCTGTGTTCTTTTTGCTTAGAATTGACTTGGCTATGCGGGCTCTTTTTTGGTTCCATATGAAATTCATGGTGTTTTTTTCCAGTTCTGTGAAGAAATTCAATGGTAGTTTGATGGGAATAGCGTTGATTGTGTAAATTACTTTGGGCAGTATAGCCATTTTCACGATATTGATTCTTCCTAACCACGAACATGGAATGTTTCTCCATCTGTTTGTGTCCTCTCTTATTTCGTTGAGCAGTTGTTTGTAGTTTTCCTTAAAGAGGTCCCTTACATTCCTAGTGAGCTGTATTCCTAGGTATTTTATTTTCTTTGTAGCAATTGTGAATGGCAGTTCGTTCTTGATTTGGTTCTCTTTAAGTCTGTTATTGGTGTATAGGAATGCTTGTGATTTTTGAACATTGATTTTATATCCTGAGACTTTGCTGAAGTTGCTTATCAGTTGCAGTAGCTTTTGGGCTGAGGTGATGGGGTCTTCTAGGTATACTATCCTGTCGTCTGCAAATAGAGACAATTTGGCTGCCATCTTTCCTATTTGAATACCCTTTATTTCTTTTTCTTGCCTGATTGCTCTGGCTAGAACTTCCAGTACTATATTGAATAGAAGTGGTGAGAGAGGGCATCCTTGTCTAGTGCCAGATTTCAAAGGGAATGCTTCCAGTTTTTGCCCATTAAGTATGATATTGGCTGTTGGTTTGTCATAAATAGCTTTTATTACTTTGAGATATGTTCCATCAATACCAAGTTTATTGAGGGTTTTTAGCATAAAGGGCTGTTGAATTTTGTCAAATGCCTTCTCTGCATCAATTGAGATAAACATGTGGTTTTTCTTTTTGCTTCTGTTTATGTGGTGAATTACATTTATAGACTTGCGTATGTTGAACCAGCCTTGCATCCCCGGGATGAATCCTACTTGATCATGATGGATAAGTTTTTTAATGTGCTGTTGCAATCGGTTTGCCAGTATTTTATTGAAGATTTTTGTATCTATGTTCATCATGGATATTGGCCTGAAGTTTTCTTTTCTTGTTGAGTCTCTGCCAGGTTTTGGTATCAGGATGATGTTGGTCTCATAAAATGATTTGGGAAGGGTTCCCTCTTTTTGGATTATTTGGAATAGTTTCAGAAGGAATGGTACCAGATCCTCTTTGTGTGTCTGGTAGAATTCGGCTGTGAACCCATCTGGACCTGGGCTTTTTTTGTGTGGTAGGCTCTTAATTGCTGCCTCAACTTCAGACTTTGTTATTGGTCTATTCATAGTTTCGGCTTCCTCCTGGTTTAGGATTGGGAGGACACAGGCGTCCAGGAATTTATCCATTTCTTCCTGATTTACTGGTTTATGTGCATAGAGTTGTTTGTAGTATTCTCTGATGATGGTTTGAATTTCTGTGGAATCTGTGGTGATTTCCTCTTTATCGTTTTTTATTGCATCTATTTTGTTGTTCTCTCTCTTCTTTTTTATCAGTCTGGCTAGTGGTCTGTCTATTTTGTTGATCTTTTCGAAACTTCTTTATTTCTGCCTTCATTTCATTGTTTATCCAATCAACATTCAAGAGCCAATTGTTCAGTTTCCATGAAGCTGTGCTGTTCTGAGTTATTTTCTGAATTCTGAGTTCCAACTTGATTGCACTATGGTCTGAGAGACTGTTTGTTATGATTTCCGTTGTTTTGCATTTGCTGAGGAGTGCTTTACTTCCAATTATGTGGTCAATTTTGGAGTAGGTGTGATGTGGTGCTGAGAAGAATGTATATTCTGTGGATTTGGGGTGGAGAGTTCTGTAAATGTCTATCAGGTTTGCTTGTTCCAAGTCTGAGTTCAAGTCCTGGATATCCTTGTTAATTTTCTGTCTGGTTGATCTGTCTGCTATGGACAGTGGAGTGTTAAAGTCTCCCACTATTATTGTGTGGGAGTCTAAGTCCCTTTGTAAGTCATTAAGAACTTGCCTTATATATCTGGGTGCTCCTACATTGGGTCCATATATATTTAGAATCGTTATCTCTTCTTGTTGTATCGATCCTTTTACCATTATGTAATGACCTTCTTTGTCCCTTTTGATCTTTGTTATTTTAAAGTCTATTTTATCAGAGATGAGAATTGCAACTCCTGCTTTTTTTTGCTCTCCATTTGCTTGGTAAATCTTCCTCCATCCCTTTATTTTGAGCCTTTGTGTATCTTTGCATGTGAGGTGGGTTTCCTGGATACAGCACACCGATGGGTTTTGGTTTTTTATCCAATTTGCCAGTCTGTGTCTTTTGATTGGTGCATTTAGCCCATTTACATTCAGGGTTAATATTGTTATGTGTGAATTTGATACTGCCATTTTGATGCTAGCTGGTTGTTTTTCCCGTTGGTTCATGTACATTCTTCATTTTGTTGATGGTCTTTAGCATTTGGTATGCTTTTAGGATGGCTGGAACTGGTTGTTTATTTCTATGTGTAGTGCCTCTTTCAGGAGCTCTTGTAAAGCAGGCCTAGTGGTGACAAAATCTCTGAGTACTTGCTTGTTCATGAAGGATTTTATTTTTCCTTCACTTATGAAGCTCAGTTTCGCTGGATGTGAAATTCTGGGTTGAAAGCTCTTTTCTTTAAGGATGTTGAATATTGGCCCCCACTGTCTTCTGGCTTGTAGAGTCTCTGCCGAGAGATCTGCTGTGAGTCTGATGGGCTTCCCTTTGTGGGTGACCTGACCTTTCTCTCTGGCTGCCCTTACTATTTTCTCCTTCATTTCAACCCTGGTGAATCTGACGATTATGTGCCTTGGGGTTGCTCTTCTTGCAGAGTATCTTTGTGGTGTTCTCTGTATTTCCTGGAGTTGAGTATTGACCTGTTTTGCTAGGTTGGGGAAATTTTCCTGGATAATATCCTGAAGAGTGTTTTCCAGCTTGGATTCATTCTCTTCGTCACATTCTGGTACACCTATCAAACGTAGGTTGGGTCTCTTCACATAGTCCCACATTTCTTGGAGATTTTGTTCATTCCTTTTTGTGCTTTTTTCTTTAATCTTGGTTTCTCGTTTTATTTCATTGAGTTGATCTTCAACTTCTGATATTCTTTCTTCTGCTTGGTCAATTCGGCTGTTGAAACTTGTGCATGCTTCGCGAAGTTCTCGTGTTGTGTTTTTCAGCTTCAAGGTTCTTAGTTTCTTTGCACTGGTTTAGAACGTGTTCCTTTAGCTCACTGAAGTTTCTCATTATCCACTTTCTGAAGTCTGATTCCGTCATTTCGTCACATTCATTCTCCATCCAGCTTTGTTCCCTTGCTGGTGAGGAGTTTTGGTCCTTTTTTGGAGGTGAGGTGTTTTGGTTTTCGGTGCTTTCCTCCTTTTTGCGCTGGTTTCTTCCCATCTTTATGGATTTATCCGCCTGTCATCTTAGTAGTGGCTGATTTTTCAATTGGGTCTCTGTGTGGACACTGAGATTGTTGATGATGAAGTATTTCTGTTACTTAGTTTTCCCTCTAATGATCTATCCTCTCTGCTGTATGAGTGCTGAGGTCCACTCCAGGCCCTGCTTGTCTGGGGTATACCTGCAGCAGCTGCAGAACAGTGAGGGATGATATCAGTTTCTTTTTCTGCTGCCCTTGTTCCAGAATGATGCCAGCCAAATGTCAGTCTGATTAGTCCTTTTCTGGGGTGACTCCTTGGATAAACAGGGGTCAGGGAGCTGCTTGAGGAGATAGTCTGTGCTTTATAGGAGCTCCAGTGCTGAGCTCTGAGCTCTGTTGTTCATTCAGGGTTGTTGGGAGGTTATGTCTGCTGCAATAGAACTCATAAAACACCACTCTTTTTTTCTTTTTCACCCTTAGATGCTCTGTCTCAGGGAGTTGGGGCTTTCTTTATGAGTATCTGTTGCACCGTCCTGCCCCACTAGGTGGCAGTCTATTCACTATTTGCCTGCCGGGGCTCTGACCTGCTAATGCGGGTCCGCCCTGTTGCGGCCTGGTGGACTCTCTCTGTTATGGCTGGTTGCCTCGGCAACGGCAGGCTGCGTCAGTCCTGGGCGGTACTTAAGTGGGGGTGCACTTCGTCAGGAATGGTGGACGCCCCTCCCTGACCGGGCTGCACTGTCCTAAATGCCGGCAACAAAACTCTCAGCCCCAAGCGCCTCCAGTCGCCGCCCTGCTTGTCCCCGTGAGCGTGGGACCCACCGGGCCCGATCACCCAGCTCCCTGCCTCAGAGTCCGTCCTCTCTCTCTCTCTCTTCCTCTCCCCAAGCTGAAAGGTCGACTCTCTCACTGGCACCCCAGGAGCCTGCCGATAGGGCACTGGGATCCGTGCAATCTCCCGTGCCACTGCCCACTACCCCGGCTCAGATCACGCTTCCCAGGAAACTCCTGGTCTGGCTCATTGTCCAAGTCCCGTTCAATCAGATGGACATGCCAATCTGCCCTTCCAAATCTCAGATTGCCAGTTTAACAGGGCACCCAGACCAGTGAGTTCCGCGCCGGGTCACGCTGCGGCGCCGGCCGAAGAGGCGGCCGGAGCCGGTTGCGTTAGCCGGCTGCTAGCGTCCCGTGTCTCTCCCACACCTGGGACTTTCAACGCTCTGTGGGCATAAAAGGAACATCCGAGAATGCGGCTAGGACTCACCCTCTGCACCTTCACCGAGAGCTGCAATCCTGAGTCACCTCTATGACGCCATCTTGCCTCCTCCCCTCACTCTCCCACTCTTTACCACACACACACACACAAGTGTGGATGGCTCATTTAAATCCAGAACGTTCACTCCAAAAACTGTTTTAAACCTCTTCCCCCAATTTTGGATGTTATGTTTTTATTATTGTACAATTGAGAATATTTTCTAATTTCCCTCATGATTTGACACATGCATCATCTAGAAAAGAGCTGTTTAATTCTCAAATATGTGTTTTCTCCATTTTGGTCAAAGAACACACTGAGATTTATGTATAGGTCAATATATGGTTTATCTTAAATGCATGTGCCATGGACATTTGAAAAAAAAAAGTGCATTCTGAAGTTTTTGGGTGTATTGCTCTAAACATAAATTAGATCAAGGTGATCGATGGTGTTGTTCAAATCTTCTATGTCTTTACTGATAATTTGGTCTGGTTATTCTATCAATTATTAATAGAGGAATGTTAAAATACCATTTGGTTATTATAGAATTGACTACTTTTTCTTTCATTAAAATTGGTCAAAATTTCTTTAATGAATTTTGAGAATATGTATAGAGGGGTACAATGGATTTTTAAATATGAATATAAGAATAAACATATTCGGACATAAGGCAAGATGGCGTCGTAGAGGTGACTCAGGATTGCAGCTCTCGGTGAAGGTGCAGAGGGTGAGTCCTAGCCGCATTCTCGGATGTTCCTTTTATGCCCACAGAGCGTTGAAAGTCCCAGGTGTGGGAGAGACACGGGACGCTAGCAGCCGGCTAACGCAACCGGCTCCCGCCGCCTCTTCGGCCGGCGCCGCAGCGGGACCCGGCGCGGAACTCACTGGTCTGGGTGCCCTGTTAAACCGGCAATCTGAGATTTGGAAGGGCAGATTGGCATGTCCATCTGATTGAACAGGACTTGGACAATGAGCCAGACCAGGAGTTTCCTGGGAAGCGTGATCTGAGCCGGGGTAGTGGGCAGCGGCACGGGAGATCGCACGGATCCCAGTGCCCTATCGGCAGGCTCCTGGGGCGCCAGTGAGAGAGTCGACCTTTCAGCTTGGGGAGAGGAAGAGAGAGAGAGAGAGAGGACGGACTCTGAGGCAGGGAGCAGGGTGATCGGGCTCGGCGGGTCCCACACTCATGGGGACAAGCAGGGCGGCGACTGGAGGTGCTTGGGGCTGAGAGTTTTGTTGCCGGCATTTAGGACGGTGCAGCCCGGTCAGGGAGGGGCGTTCACCATTCCTGACAAAGTGCACCCCCACTTAAGTACCGCCCAGGACTGACGCAGCCTGCCGTTGCCGAGGCAACCTGCCATAACAGAGAGAGTCCGCCGGGCCGCAATAGGGCGGACCCGCCTTAGGAGGTCAGAGCCCCGGCAGGCAAATAGTGAATAGACTGCCACCTAGTGGGGCAGGACAGTGCAACAGATACTCATAAAGAAAGCCCCAACTCCCTGAGACAGAGCATCTAAGGGTGAAAAAAAAAAAAAAAAGTGGTGTTTTATGAGTTCTATTGCAGCAGACATAACCTCCCAACAACCCTGAATGAACAACGGAGCTCACAGCTCAGCACTGGAGCTCCTATAAAGCACAGACTGTCTCCTCAAGCAGCTCCCTGACCTCTGTATATCCAAGGAGTCACCCCAGAAAAGGACTAATCAGACTGACATTTGGCTGGCATCATTCTGGAACAAGGGCAGCAGAAAAAGAAACTGATATCATCCCTCACTGTTCTGCAGCTGCTGCAGGTATACCCCAGACAAGCAGGGCCTGGAGTGGACCTCAGCACTCATACAGCAGAGAGGATAGATCATTAGAGGGAAAACTAAGTAACAGAAATACTTCATCATCAACAATCTCAGTGTCCACACAGAGACCCAATTGAAAAATCAGCCACTACTAAGACAACAGGCGGATAAATCCATAAAGATGGGAAGAAACCAGCGCAAAAAGGAGGAAAGCACCCGAAACCAAAACACCTCACCTCCAAAAAAGGACCAAAACTCCTCACCAGCAAGGGAACAAAGCTGGACAGAGAATGAATGTGACGAAATGACGGAATCAGACTTCAGAAAGTGGATAATGAGAAACTTCAGTGAGCTAAAGGAACATGTTCTAAACCAGTGCAAAGAAACCAAGAACCTTGAAAAAAGATTTGAAAAAAGATTCGAGGAATTGATAACGAGAATGGACAACTTAGAGAGGAATATGAATGAATTGAAGGAGCTGAAAAACTCAACACGAGAACTTCGCGAAGCATGCACAAGTATCAACAGCCGAATTGACCAAGCAGAAGAAAGAATATCAGAAGTTGAAGATCAACTCAATGAAATAAAACGAGAAACCAAGATTAAAGAAAAAAGCACAAAAAGGAATGAACAAAATCTCCAAGAAATGTGGGACTATGTGAAGAGACCCAACCTACGTTTGATAGGTGTACCAGAATGTGACGAAGAGAATGAATCCAAGCTGGAAAACACTCTTCAGGATATTATCCAGGAAAATTTCCCCAACCTAGCAAGACAGGTCAATACTCAACTCCAGGAAATACAGAGAACACCACAAAGATACTCTGCAAGAAGAGCAACCCCAAGGCACATAATCGTCAGATTCACCAGGGTTGAAACGAAGGAGAAAATACTAAGGGCAGCCAGAGAGAAAGGTCGGGTCACCCACAAAGGGAAGCCCATCAGACTCACAGCAGATCTCTCAGCAGAGACTCTACAAGCCAGAAGAGAGTGGGGGCCAATATTCAACATCCTTAAAGAAAAGAGCTTTCAACCCAGAATTTCATATCCAGCGAAACTGAGCTTCATAAGTGAAGGAAAAATAAAATCCTTCACGAACAAGCAAGTACTCAGAGATTTTGTCACCACTAGGCCTGCTTTACAAGAGCTCCTGAAAGAGGCACTACACATAGAAAGAAACAACCAGTTCCAGCCATCCTAAAAGCATACCAAATGCTAAAGACCATCAAGAAAATGAAGAATGTACATGAACCAACGGGCAAAACAGCCAGCTAGCATCAAAATGGCAGTATCAAATTCACACATAACAATATTAACCCTGAATGTAAATGGGCTAAATGCACCAATCAAAAGACACAGACTGGCAAATTGGATAAAAAACCAAAACCCATCGGTGTGCTGTATCCAGGAAACCCACCTCACATGCAAAGATACACAAAGGCTCAAAATAAAGGGATGGAGGAAGATTTACCAAGCAAATGGAGAGCAAAAAAAAGCAGGAGTTGCAATTCTCATCTCTGATAAAATAGACTTTAAAGTAACAAAGATCAAAAGGGACAAAGAAGGTCATTACATAATGGTAAAAGGATCGATACAACAAGAAGAGATAACGATTCTAAATATATATGGACCCAATGTAGGAGCACCCAGATATATAAGGCAAGTTCTTAATGACCTACAAAGGGACTTAGACTCCCACACAATAATAGTGGGAGACTTTAACACTCCACTGTCAATAACAGACAGATCAACCAGACAGAAAATTAACAAGGATATCCAGGACTTGAACTCAGACCTGGAACAAGCAAACCTGATAGACATTTACAGAACTCTCCACCCCAAATCCACAGAATATACATTCTTCTCAGCACCACATCACACCTACTCCAAAATTGACCACATAATTGGAAGTAAAGCACTCCTCAGCAAATGCAAAACAACTGAAATCATAACAAACAGTCTCTCAGACCATAGTGCAATCAAGTTGGAACTCAGAATTCAGAAAATAACTCAGAACCGCACAGCTTCATGGAAACTGAACAATTGGCTCTTGAATGTTGATTGGATAAACAATGAAATGAAGGCAGAAATAAAGAAGTTCTTTGAAACCAATGAGAATGAAGACACAACATACCAGAATCTCTGGGACACATTTAAAGCAGTCTGTAGAGGAAAATATATAGCAATAAGTGCCCACATGAGAAGAGTGGAGAGATCCAAAATTGACACCCTATCGTCAAAATTGAAAGAGCTAGAGGAGCAAGATCAAAAAAGCTCAAAACCTAGCCGAAGACAAGAAATAACTAAGATCAGAGCAGAACTGAAGGAGATAGAGACAAGAAAAACCCTTCAAAAAATCAATAAATCTAAGAGCTGGTTTTTCGAAAAGATCAACAAAATAGACAGACCACTAGCCAGACTGATAAAAAAGAAGAGAGAGAACAACCAAATAGATGCAATAAAAAACGATAAAGGGGAAATCACCACAGATTCCACAGAAATTCAAACCATCATCAGAGAATACTACAAACAACTCTATGCACATAAACCAGTAAATCAGGAAGAAATGGATAAATTCCTGGATGCCTGTGTCCTCCCAAGCCTAAACCAGGAGGAAGCCGAAACTATGAATAGACCAATAACAAGGTCTGAAGTTGAGGCAGCAATTAAGAGCCTACCACACAAAAAAAGCCCAGGTCCAGATGGGTTCACAGCCGAATTCTACCAGACACACAAAGAGGATCTGGTACCATTCCTTCTGAAACTATTCCAAATAATCCAAAAAGAGGGAACCCTTCCCAAATCATTTTATGAGACCAACATCATCCTGATACCAAAACCTGGCAGAGACTCAACAAGAAAAGAAAACTTCAGGCCAATATCCATGATGAACATAGATGCAAAAATCTTCAATAAAATACTGGCAAACCGATTGCAACAGCACATTAAAAAACTTATCCATCATGATCAAGTAGGATTTATCCCGGGGATGCAAGGCTGGTTCAACATACGCAAGTCTATAAATGTAATTCACCACATAAACAGAAGCAAAAACAAAAACCACATGATTATCTCAATTGATGCAGAGAAGGCATTTGACAAAATTCAACAGCCCTTTATGCTAAAAACCCTCAATAAACTTGGTATTGATGGAACATATCTCAAAGTAATAAAAGCTATTTACGACAAACCAACAGCCAATATCATACTTAATGGGCAAAAACTGGAAACATTCCCTTTGAAATCTGGCACTAGACAAGGATGCCCTCTCTCACCACTTCTATTCAACATAGTACTGGAAGTTCTAGCCAGAGCAATCAGGCAAGAAAAAGAAATAAAGGGTATTCAAATAGGAAAGGTGGAAGCCAAATTGTCTCTATTTGCAGACGACATGATAGTATACCTAGAAGACCCCATCACCTCAGCCCAAAAGCTCCTGCAACTGATAAGCAACTTCAGCAAAGTCTCAGGATATAAAATCAATGTGCAAAAATCACAAGCATTCCTATACACCAATAACAGACTTAAAGAGAACCAAATCAAGAACGAACTGCCATTCACAATTGCTACAAAGAAAATAAAATACCTAGGAATACAACTCACTAGGAATGTAAGGGACCTCTTTAAGGAAAACTACAAACAACTGCTCAATGAAATAAGAGAGGACACAAACAGATGGAGAAACATTCCATGTTCGTGGTTAGGAAGAATCAATATCGTGAAAATGGCTATACTGCCCAAAGTAATTTACACAATCAATGCTATCCCCATCAAACTACCATTGAATTTCTTCACAGAACTGGAAAAAACCACCATGAATTTCATATGGAACCAAAAAAGAGCCCGCATAGCCAAGTCAATTCTAAGCAAAAAGAACACAGCAGGAGGCATCACGCTACCAGACTTCAAACTATACTACAAGGCTACAGTAATCAAAACAGCATGGTACTGGTACCAAAACAGAGATATAGACCAATGGAACAGAACAGAGGCATCGGAGGCAGCACAACACATCTACAACCATATTATCTTTGATAAACCAGACAAAAACAGGCAATGGGGAAAGGATTCCCTATTTAATAAATGGTGTTGGGAAAACTGGCTAGCCATGTGCAGAAAGCAGAAATTGGACCCCTTCCTGACACCTTACACTAAAATTAACTCCAGATGGATTAAAGACTTAAACGTAAGACCCGACACCATAAAAACCCTAGAAGAAAATCTAGGCAAAACCATTCAGGACATAGGAGTTGGCAAGGACTTCATGAACAAAACTCCCAAAGCATTGGCAACAAAAGCCAAAATAGACAAATGGGACCTAATCAAACTCCACAGCTTCTGCACAGCAAAACAAACAGTCACTAGAGTGAATCGGCAACCATCAGAATGGGAAAAAATCTTTGCAGTTTACGCATCCGACAAAGGGCTGATATCCAGAATTTACAAAGAACTCAAACAGATTTACAGGAAAAAAACAAACAAGCCCATTCAAAAATGGGCAAAGGATATGAACAGAAACTTTACGAAAGCAGACATACATGAGGCCAGCAAACATATGAAAAAGTGCTCATCGTCATTGGTCATTAGAGAGATGCAAATCAAAACCACATTGAGATACCATCTCACACCAGTTAGAATGGCGATCATTAAAAAATCTGGAGACAGCAGATGCTGGAGAGGATGTGGAGAAATAGGAACACTCTTACACTGTTGGTGGGAGTGTAAATTAGTTCAACCATTGTGGAAGACAGTGTGGCGATTCCTCAGGGACCTAGAAATAGAAATTCCATTTGACCCAGCAATCCCATTACTGGGTATCTATCCAAAGGATTATAAATCGTTCTACTATAAGGACACATGCACACGAATGTTCATTGCAGCACTGTTTACAATAGCAAAGACCTGGAACCAACCCAAATGCCCAACGATGATAGACTGGACTGGGAAAATGTGGCACATATACACCATGGAATATTATGCAGCAATCAAAAATGATGAGTTTGTGTCCTTTGTAGGGACATGGATGAATCTGGAGAACATCATTCTCAGCAAACTGACACAAGAACAGAAAAAGAAATACCGCATATACTCGCTCATAGGTGGGTGAGAAAAATGAGAACATGTGGACACAGAGAGGCGGTCTACTATACACTGGGGACTGTTGGGGGGAATGGGGGAGGGACAGCAGGGGGGGGCTGGGGGGGATAGCCTGGGAATGAATACCAAGTGTGGGTGAAGGGGAGGAAAGCAGCAAAGCACACTGCCATGTGTGTACCTATGCAACTATCTTGCTCGTTCTGCACATGTACCCCCAAACCTATAATGCAATAAAAAAAAAATAAAAAAAAAAAAAAAAAAAAAAGAATAAACATATTCATATTTAAAATGTTTGTGACTCTGATGCATTGCCTTTTCAGATTCTGCAATATGGCTCTGAATATATATTTAAAATATATTGATGTTTTTGTTTTAGTGCCCAATGACCCATTAGACTCAAACTATAGAACTCTCTTCATTTCTGTGGATGGTGGTTGTGATGGTTAATCTCATGTGTTAACTTGACTGGATCATAGGGTACCCAGATATTTGGCTAAACGTTTTTTCTGAGTGTGTCTGTGAGGATGTTTCTAGATGAAATTAACCTGTAAATCTGGTCTGGGTAAAGCTGTTTGCCTCTCCAATGTGAATGGACATTATTTAATCTACTGAGGGCCTAAATAGGGAAAATAAAAGGTTATGGAAGGCAGAATTCAGGCCTTCCTGCCTGATTGCTTGAACTAGAATATTAATCTTCTCCTTCCCTTAGCTTCCCTGGTTCTTGGGCCTTCAGATTTGAACTGAATTACACCACCAGCTTTCCTGGGTCTCCAGAAGATGGCATGTAAATATATATTTATTAGGCTGCATTATTAAGACTAATGGTCAGAAAACGGATGTGTCTGTTCCAAGAATCACATGCAGACACAAGAGAAACCAGTGAGGGAGTAGTAAATAACTGTATATAACAGAACAAATAAGATTATCTATCTATCTATCTAGATAAGATATATGTGTATATATACATATTTTAGTAAACGAAGCTTTATCATATATATAACTTCATTTACTAAAAGAGGTGACAGGAAGAATTTGGCCCACAGGCCACAGCTTGCACACACACACACACACACACACACACACATACATACACACACACACATACACACACACACACGTGTATATATATATGTCTATTACAATTGGCTAGATTGCAATATATATATATATTGCTACTATAGCAATATATATCCTATTGGTTCTAATTTTCTAGTGAACACTGACCAATACAGTGGAACATTTTTTTAGCCTTTTTTGCATTGCAATGAAACTGTCCCCTGTCCTGCACATGCCTGTTTCAGGGGCTAACCTGGGTATTTTACAACATTTGAACCCATTCTCTGGCTCCTCTATCTCTGGGATTGTCTCTTTCTCTGATAAATACTCTGTTAGTCAGGGTTCTCCAAAGAAACAGAACCAATAGGATGGATGGATGGATGGATAGATATATAGATAGATAGATAGAATTTATATTTATCTTTTATGACACATAAAATTAACCATCACACTGTCATTTTCTTGATTCTTTGGTGTTATCACTTGTGAAAATGGTATTTTCAAATCTTCACCCCCAGATTTTGCCCACTGCACTTCCTCGCCACATTTATACTAAAGCCAATCTTTCCATATGTATCTCCCAGGCAGTGAATGAGCTTGGAGGGACACTGAAGCAGGCTTATTCCTAGCTGTGGAATTCCTCTGGCAGGCAGCTTGGATTTGATGATTCCCTATCAGTCTTGACAAACATTTTTAGAATGGCACTACATTTTAATGCTTGTACATTCAACCTCTTTTCCTTCCTTCTTTTCCTCACATGGTATAATATGAAAATTCCACCATCCTTTTCTGGAGTGTTCCTCATTTTTTCTCAACTGTATTTTCCCTAATAAATATGTTGTACATCTAATTCTTTATTAAATCTGCTTCTCAGGGGACCCAAAGTAACACAATTTGTGTAGTTTGTATAGTCAGAAAAACTGTAGAGTTTGTATCAGAAATTTATCACTCATAATCAAACATCCTGCAGTATACCTGGAGATAGAGCTGAAATATCACTGGGAAGCTCATCTTCATGCTGGTAATTTCTCCAAGTTGTGATTATTTTCTACATACAATTATTTTAATTGCTTTTATAGGTCTTTAGATTACTTGGGTATTTTTTGTATTTCATCTAGATGATATATTCCTAATCAGTAATTGTGTGGGTCCCATGTGTGTGTATGTTTGTTGGGGCAAAGGGGGTTATAGGTAACACTATCATGTGGAAGCTGAAATTTACTCATTGTTTCTAAGTGTTCAACTTGCTACTGCTTAGACACTAAGATTCACTTGGGGCTCATCATCATTTAATATCTCATCATCATTTTTCACTCATCATCTTTAATATCTTTTCTTTGCATTTGAATAACAAGAATGACTTGAGCTGCAAATAACAAAAATTCTGTGTCAGTTGATTAAAACAATAAAGAATCACAATCACTTAAAACAAGAAAGTCAGAAGTAAGGCATCTCTGCAATTATCTGGATGTATGTACCAGATAATTGACTCGACATGGTTTAAACATTATTATCTCACTGTAGGTTGAGAGGTAGTAATTTCAGCAGTTCAAGAATCCAGGAATTATCTTTCTATTTGGCTATTCTTATTAGTCTGCATTGTTTCCACTAATGGTTACAAAATTGCTGTGTCTGTTCTAAGAATCACATGCAGACACAAGAACAACCAGTAAGGAAGACATAAATAACTCTATTTAACTCATATTCTAATTATTAGAGTATTTTCCTTCAGGTTCTTTACACATGAACCAGAAACTTTAGCAATCTCAATGTTCTAGCCTAGATACAGCATATCTCTAAGAAAGCTCATTCTACAGAATCTATCCAATTCTTTTTTATCAGAGGCTGTCAAGTCTAGAATAAAGTTCAAATTATCTTGACTGTTTAATTTTTTAACCTTGAAATGAGATAACATGTATACTTATCACATAAAATAGTTGCAAAAACTTAACGAGTTTATACTTCAAAAAGAATGCAATGTATTGTTGAAAGTTGGTGCGCAACCAATGTTAACTACAAATGTTAGCCTTACTGGCCTTTTATAACTCAGTTGCAAGCATAGACTTGATAGCACCACGGTTATATGGACCAGTTAGGATTAGTCTTCTGAGTTACAGGATGGAATCTACTGCTCTTGAATCACCAGAACCACATGAAAAATGGTGAACATCTAAATAGACTTCAACTTCTAGTAGAAAAGATGAAAGAAATAATAGCCTGCTGGCTATGAAATCAACATAATCTGCAACAATTATTGCAATGCAAAAAAAAGAAATCTTTGTTACAATCTTCATATTTAAGCTCTGGAACTTTATGTCCCTAACTCACATTTGTCTTATTCTCCTAACAGGAAATTTTAAAACCACATCAGATAACACGAAACTCAAAAAAAAAGAAAAAAAAATTGCTATTGTCCAAATACCATACAGAGGTTTTCTATGAAGTAAGATTTAGAGAAGTGGGTGGGGAATAGCAGAATCAGATAAAGAGGAAACAAAATAGAACCAGTGCATATCAGTAGTAACAGCTTCAAATGGAGAAGGCTTAAGAGATACTTTGTGATCCATGTTGTAGAGAGACCCAGGCTGGAAAGCATAAACAAATGTAATTTAAAAACTGAGTGCTACTAATGCATGAAATTAAAGAAGTAATTGCATTTCACTGAATCAAACTAACTTATTAAATATTCATCCTATATTAATGCACACTTATGTTATGCCAAACACTGAAATAAATATGTGGTAAAGATCCAGTACTGAGCAAAACAAGGATAGCTATTCTTTTAGGGAATGTGCAGTCTAGCAAGTAAGACACACAATGAGTAATTCAGTCTTCTCTTTTTTTGTTCTTGGTCATTCTAGTTAAAGTTTTACCAGTTCTGTTAATCTTTAAAAACAGTAACTTTTTATATCACTGATTCTCTTTATTGCTTTTCTATTCTGTATTTTGCTTATTTTCTCTTAAATTTTTATTTATTTCTTCTTGCTTTTGGTTTAGTTTGCTCTTCTTTTTTCAGTTTTCTAAAGGTGAAAGTTTAGGTTATTGATTTTGTTACTGGCAGTGAATTTGTATCAGTTTGCAGGAACCTCAAATTTTGCCTCCTCAGAAGACAGAATTTGACCAAGGGGTATAAGGCAGAAGGAGAAACCAAGGCACATTTTAGAGCAGGAGTGAAAGTTTATTAAAAAGTCTTAGAGCAGGAATGAAAAGCAGTAAAGTACACTTTGGAGGAAGGCCCGGCAGGCCACTTGAGAGATCAAGTGAACTGTTTGATCTTTGACTTAGGGTTTTATACATTGGCATACTTCCAGGGTCTTGTGTCCCTTCTTCCCTGATTCTTCCTTTGGAGTGGGCTGTCCACATGTTCAGTGGCCTTCTAGTACTTTGGAGGGGAGCATACATAGTGTGTTGTATGCATGCAACTTGAGGCATTCTTCCCTTACCAGTTGAATGCCCCTAGAAGGTTATATACCAGTTAAACTCTGCCATTTTACCGCTTAGTGTGCAAGGTTGATCCCACTTACCCAACTCCTGAGATCTCATTGAGAAGCTAATCAGCAGTTTCCAGTTTTTCTATCTATTGAGAGACTGCCTTGCTCTGGTGCTAGCTGCAACTAATTATTTTGGAGAGACAGGGTAACAACTGCCTATCACCTGACATTCCTGGTTGGGTGGAGGACCCCTCCAACCCTTCTCATGTCTGCATGATCACCTTGTAACAATTTAAGGTCTATCTTCCTTTAAATGTAGGTGTTTATTGCAGTAAATTTTCTTCTGAGCATTGCTTTACTGCATTCTATAAATTTTAGTATGTTGAGTGTTTATTTTATGTATTCCAAAGTCTAATTTCCCATGTGATTCCTTCTGTGGCCCATCAGTTATTTAAAAGTTTGCTGTTTAAGTTTCACATATATATGAATTTGTCAAATTTCTTTCTCTTATTGATTTCTAATTTCATTTTCATAGTGGTCAGAGAATATACTCTGCATGATCTCCATCATTTTAAATTAAGACATTTTTAAACTTGTTTTGAGCTAACATATGGTCAACCTGGAAGATTTTCCATATCCACTTAAAGAAATGTGTATTTTCCTCTTGTGGAGTGTCCTATAGATTCTCTGTTATGCCTAATTGATTTGTAGTGTTGTTCAGGTCTTCTATTTTCTTGTTGATCTTTTGAAAAGAAAATCTCAGGACCCCTAACCCATTGTGCCAAAGAGAAAATTAAGTACAGGAACTGAGTCATCCAAAAATTGCCTTCCTTTTGTTACCAAACCAATAGCTGTAATTTCCCATGCTTACTTTATCTTATGTGAAATGTAGATTTACTTAGTGTAAAAGGAATGCATACTTGTTCCTCTAATACCTCTTTCACATATAAAACGTAGATCAAATGAGTGCTAACCAAGGCCTCACAAGAATGTAAACACTTGCTTCATTGCTTACCCTCTCCTGCTTTTTTTTTTCAACCTCTCCTTCTTCCCTTCCTGCTCTCTCTTCCTCCTTTAAATATTGAAGTCCTCTAAACCCTCTTTGGAAAAAGCACAAGTCACAAATCTTCATCTACATAACAGTCTCCTTTGCTAGCTGAGCTTCTGCCTTTCTTTCCCTCATAACCATGGTGACTCTAAATCTGACTTGCCAACATAACCTGGTTTTGGCCATGCCCTGATTCTGCATTCTTTACTGTGGATTTTTAATCTTATTGTTGGGAAGTTCTTCCTTCTGAAGTCTCCTTTGTATACAAATTAAATAAATTTGTATGCCTTTTATTCTATTAATTAATCTGCCTCATGCCAGTGATTTTTAAGCAAAACTTTAGGGAGCCAATGGCCACGGCCCCCATGATAGTGCAGTTAAAAGAGACTGGATTGAAGGATGTGAAGTATTGTTACTGGCAATGTCTGTGAGGGTGTTGCCAAGTGAGATTAAAATTTGAGTCTGTGAACTGGGAGAGGCAGACTCAACCCTCAATCTGGGCAGGCACCATCTAATCAGCTGCCAGCACAGCTAAAATAAAGCAGGCAGAAGGTGGAAGTACTTAACTTACTGAATCCTCCAGCCTTCATCTTTCTCCTGTGCTGGATGCTTCCTGTCCTTGAACAACAGACTTCAAGTTCTTCAGCTTTTGCACTCTTGGACTTACACCAGTGGTTTGCCAGTTGCTCTCAGGCCTTCAGCCACAGGCTGAAGGCTGCACTGTCAGCTTTGCTAATTTTGAGGTTTTGGGACTCCACCCACCTCTGCCTTCGAAAATGCTGGGATTACAGACATGAACCACCATTCCTGGCCTTTGTTGAGGATTTCTGCATTGATGTTCATCAAAGATATTGGCCTGAAGTTTTCCTTTGTTGTGTCTGCCAGATTTTGGTATCAGGACGATACTGGCCTCATAAAGTGAGTTAGAGAGGAGTCCCTCCTTTTAAATTTTTGGAATACTTTCAGTGGGAATTGTAGCAGCTCTTTTTTATGTATCTGATAGAGTGTAGCTGTGAATCCATATAGTCCTGGGCTTTTTCTCATTGATAGGCTTTTTATTATTGAATCAATTTTGGAACTCATTATTGTTCTGTTTAGAGACTCCATTTCTTTCCGGTCCAATCTTGTAAGATTATATGTTTCCAGGAATGTATTCATTTCTTCCAGGTTTTCTAGTTTGTGTACATGAAGTGCTCACAGTAGTCTCTGAGGTTATTTTCTATTTCAGTGGGGTCAATAGTAATGTTCCCTAAGTCATTTGTTTACTTAGATCTTCTCTCTTGGTTGTTCATTAGTCTAGCTAGTGGTTTATTAATGTTATTTGCTCTTTAAAAGAAACAGCTCATGGATTTGTAGATTTTTGTATGGTGTTTCAGACTTCAATTTCCTTCCATTTCACTTTATTTGACTTTGATTTTGGGTTATTTCTTGTCTTCTGCTAACTTTGGGGCTGGTTTGCTATTGCTTATCTAGTTCCTCTTGTTGTGTTGGTAGGTTGTTAATTTTAGATCTTTCTAACTTTTTCATGGTGTTTAGTGCTACAAACTTCTCTTTTAAAACTGTCTTAGCTGTGTCCCAGGGATTACTATACGTTGTATTTTTGTTCTCATTAATTTCAAAGAATTTCTTGTTGTGTACCTTAATTTTATTATTTACCCAAAAGTTATCAGGAGTCAGTTATTTTATTTTCATATAATTATGTGGTTGTGAGCCATATTTTCTTGATATTGTCTTATATTTCCATTGTGGTGTGTTCTGACAGCATGGTTTATATGATTTTGCTTCTTGGAGTTTATTGAGAATTGTTTTATGTTCAACTGTGTGGTTAATTTTAGAATATGCACCAGGTGCAGATGAGAAGACCGTAAATTCTGTTGTTTTTTAGAAGAGTGTTCTGTAGATGTTTATTAGGATCATTTGGTCAAGTGTTGAGTTTAGGTTCTTAATATCTTTGTTAGTTGTCTGCCTTAATGATATCTCTAATATCGTCCGTAGGGTGTTGAAATTGTCCACTATTATTGTATGGTTATCTAAGTCTCTTCTTAGGTCTCTAAGAATTTGTTGTATAAATCTGGGTGCTCCTGTGTTTTGTGTGTATATATTTAGGATTCTTAAGTCTTCTCATTGAATCAAGTGCTTTATTACTATGTAATGCACTTTTTAGTTTTCTTGCTTTTTAACAAAAATCTTTGCTGGTTAAAAGTTTGTTTTGTCTGAAATTAGAATAGCAATTCTTCCTTTTTGCTATTTTCCCATTTCTTGGTAAATTTTTCTCCTTCCCTTTACTTTGACTGTGGATGTTATTGCATGTGAGCTGGATGTCTTGAAGACAGCATACTGTTAGGTCTTGCTTCTTTGTCTAACTTGCCACTCTATACCTTTTTAGTTGGAGCATTTAGCCCACTTGCACTTAGAGTTAGATCGATTTGTTCAAATTTGTCTGTCATTATGTTGTTAGCTGGTTATTACGCAGACCTGTTTGTGTGATTGTTTTATAGTGTCACTGGTCTATGTACATAAGTGTGTTTTTGTAAAGGCTGATAAAAATCTTTCCTTCCCATGTTTAGCACTCCATTCTGGACTTCTTGTAAGGCAGGTCTGGTGGTAATGAAATCCCTTAGCATATGCTTGTCTGAAAAGGTTCTTATATTTCCTTTGCTTATGAGGCTTAACTTGGTTAAATACGAAAATCTTGGTTGGAAATTCTTTTCTTTAAGATTGCTGAAAATAGGCCCCAATTCTCTTCTGACGTGTAAGGTTTATGCTAAAAGATTCATTGTTAGGCTGATGGGGTTCCCTTTGTAGGAGATCTGCCCCTTCTCTCTAGCTGCCTTTAATATTTTTTTATTTCATTTCAACCTTGGAAAATCTAATGACTATATGTTAAGGGGATAGAATTCTTGTATATTATTTTACAGGGCTTCTCTACATTTCCCAAATTTGAATGTTGGACTGTTTAGCAGAGTTGTGAAGATTTTCATGGGTGACATCCTGAAATATGTTTTCCAAGTTGCTTACTATCTGTCCCTATCTCTCAGGGTCACCAATAGGTTATAGATCTGGTCTCTTTACATAATTCCATATTCCTTTCTTTTTTGGTCAGTGTATTAATAAGTTTTGTGCTTCTTATGTATTGCCAAAATATTATTATAATTTAGATTGCCTCTTGCATGGAAAACTGCTTCACTGAATAATCCCATATATCTTGGGGGAGTCGTTTACTCTCTTATTGTTTTTTCTGTATTTTTGTCTGACTGAGTTATTTCAGACAGCTGGTCTTCAAGCTCTGAGATCTTTTCTCAGTTTTGTCAATTCTGCTGTTAATAGTTGCAATTGTATTTTAAAATTATTGAAGTGAGTTTTGCAGCTCAGTTTGATGCTTTCTTAAAATGGTCATTTTATTTTTCACCTCCTTATTTTATTGTATTCTTTTAAATCCTTGGATTGGATTTTGACTTTCTCTTGATTGTCAATGATATTTGTTCCTATCCATATTCTAAATTATATATCTATCGTTTCAGCCATTTCAGTCTACTTAAGAACCATTGCTGGGGAACTACTACAGTCATTAGGAGGTAAGAAGACACTGGCTTTTTGAATTGTTAGAGTTCTTGCATTGACTCTCATCTGTGTAAGCTGAAGTTCCTTTGATATTTGAAGTAATTGTCCTTTGGATGGGTTTTTTTTTTTTTTTTTTGACCTTGTTTGATGTCATTGGGAGTTTGCTGTGGTATAAAATGAGTGCAATTGATTGACATTGTTTCTGATAGATTTTTGGGGGGGCCAAGATTCAGCTCAGTACTCCTGGGTTGTGCACTCCGGGAGGCTGGTATAGGGCTCCCAGCTTTGTTCTTTGGACCATCAGAGTTGGGATTCTGTTTCACTGAAGGGGATAAGGTGTTCTCAGACCACCGGCAACAAAAATTCAAAGGGTAATCCCAGCCAACACACTTTGTCAGGCAGTGGCAGCAGGATCCATGTTTGTTCGCTAATGCCAGCAGCAATGTCAGCACAGTATGGTGCATAATTTGGTGGTTGGATAGGAGTGCTGGCAGGCTCAGAGCTGTCATCCTCCATGCAGACACTGACAGCAGCAGTAGTCTTCATTTAGGGTGGGTTGGTGTGGACTCTGTCCTCCTTCTGTGCTTTCATACCTGTGGTGGTGTTGGCACTAGGGTGAGGTATGGTGGGCATATAAATATACATGTACACATACACATATATTATTTTAAATATATAGATGATCTATCTATATATATATAAGTCTTTTATGTTTGTCTCATTTTGAATCCTATTTGGGGAATTTTTTTTTTAGTTGACTAAAATCTTTCAAAATAAATACTTGTGCATGGTTTTTCTGTTCACTTCCTTTTCTTAAAAATTGTTCTTTCATTAAATTTTATTTCAGTGTATTTGTTCTTCCCCTTACTATAATAAATGCCAAGTGAAAAGATGTTCAGAAGGCTTCTAATGTCTCAGACCCTTTAAAGAACTCAGAATAAAGTTGCCATTTACCCCTTTTCTGGGGTCCTCTGATTTCTTTGCAGAGTTTCAAGAGTCATGGTGATATGGCTTCAATGAGTGGAGGAACACCAGGGCTCCTGTCTTGCATGAATTAGGTAAAGTAACATAACATACACATGGAGTTGTTTTAAGGAGTGGAGCATTTACTAGGCAAGAAAGAAGGGAGAAGAAAGAAAGAAGAAGCTCCCTTGTACAGAGACAGAGGGAGGGGGCTCCAAATCCAAGAGAGAAAACCCCCATATGTGGCAGAAACTTCGCTGCTTATATGAGGAGGTTGGAGGTGGTGTCTTTTTTGCATAGGGCTGAGAGGATTGATTTGACCAGGCAAGTTACTCACCTAGTCCATGAAAAAACTGACCCTCCTACCCTAGCCTTTTAATATGCAAATACAGGGTGCCATGATGTTCTACACAAGGGGTGCTATGTGGGGGCGGCCATGTTGCCAGGAACATGTAGGGCAAGGGCAAGAAGGTGGTGGGAATCACCATGTTTGGGTGGACCCAGTTTCTAACGGCCTGCATTTGCATATATAAAGTTACATATTAAGAGCCAGGGTTTTCCTGCTAGACAAGAAACGTTTCTGGAGCTGCTTTAAAAGAAAATAAAACTTTCCAAGGACTCCTTTCCCTCTTTATCTGACTAAAATAATTTCTTAATAACTCCTACCACAATAGGTAGACACTTCTCAGGTCTAAAACTCTGAATTCTTTTGCATTGTGGTACTTGATCTTTTCAGCTTTCGGGGGCACCAGAAATTACTTTGCTTTAAAGGAAAATTTGACCTTTGCTCTTTATGATGGCTAAGAAATGGGCTGACATTTGGGTACGCTGTGGGTTGCCCCACGGTCCTGATGAAATATCCTTGCAATGAGGTACATTCGAAGCATTGCACTGTCTTATCCCATAATGTTTCCTTCTTTTTCTGATGCCAGGATTCAATGTAAAAATGAGATTTTTTATTCTGCTGGATCTCTGTTTTCCCTTCCAGCTATGGCTGCTTCTCACATATTTAAATATTAATGAGGGACTGTGTTATAGAAGCTTCTCTTCCTGGTCCACGAAGTGTGTGGTTTCAAAGGCAGGAGTTTCCCAGCTCCACGCCTCCATCCAGGAACCAGAGGGGTTTCAAAGGTTAAGTTTTTTTGTCTGAATTTCCAGCCTGCGGGCTGGGTAGGGAAAGCCAGGTGAGGCTTCTTTGTCCCAAAAAAACCGCCAAAAGCTCTGGGAGGAGGAGGCTCTGTAACTCAGAGCTGTGGACCAAGTAGCCAATCTAATATCAGAGTCAAAGATCAGTCACTCCAGAGGAAGTTTGAAAGAACTCCTCTCGTTGGATGAGAACATGAATGGGGAGTGAATAACTCAAAAGTTAAAACTCCAGCTGTTCCTACCTAACAGATTCCTTCTCTGGGTCCTCTCCCACAGCAGCATGGGAGCTATCTTTCTTTCTCTCTCTCTCTCTCTGTCTAATAAATCACTTCTCTGCAAAACTCTTTGGGCCCACAATATTTATTAGAATGGCAAACTCAGGGCACCTCTGGAGCCCCTTTCCCCATTCTTCAGGGTTAGCAAGGCCAAGAACCTCTGATCTCTGGGAGTTGGAGAGGCTCCCCTGGTTACATTCGGTCCTAAAGACTGCTTGCTATCCTTCCCATATTTACTAAAGGGCTGGACCCTGAAACCAGTAATTTAATTAAGAAACAAGACTAAGTAAAAGTCAAAATACAACTTTGTAGCATTAGCTGGCTATCCTACAAAGAAATTCATGTATTTGAGGAAGTCTCCACTTGCAAGGGTACTTACCTGTGTACATTAGGAATTCTTATCATTGTTTTAAATTTACAAATGTGCTTTCGTTTAAAGTACATTTTTGGTTTTCTTAATTGAACTTTTACTTACAGCATTTCCCTCCATTGGTTTGAACAAATGATGATGCAGTATTTAAGCTTAATATTTTAGCTTTGTGATTTTAAAATATAAATTCTCTATCTTGTTTTACACAAGTTTTCCCTTTAGAAATGCAAATTTAAGGTTGCCTAGCCAAGGATTGCCTAGGGCAATAAGACAGGTAATTGAAAGAAGTTGATAGTCTAAAGTGGAAGAGAAAAACTTAAAACAGGCAAATAATGACCTTATAAATCTATAATATCAGCTTCAAGGTCTATGTGTTTATACATATCATTTGAATGTGATGTTTTACTACCAAAATATATGAAAGAGCTCTAATTAACTGACTTTAAAATAATAAGCACTTAAATATTTTAACAGAAAAGTAAAAATTTTAACTCAAATGCCTTTTGGTTCACATGACTTTACTAAACTTTAGTAAATAGAGATAATTTGCAAATTTTTTATAAAATAAATAGAATGATTTCAATTTAATTTGGACATTTCATATGAATTACTCCAGCAGGTCAGATATTGTCTCTGCTAGATGCTTTAGCATATAAAACTTTGCTTCTATTTCCCTGTGGATTTAGGTGTTTAGATATAAGCCATTAGGAACCATGATAAAGCCTAGTTTCTGGCATTGTCCTTTGTCCTGTGTTTTCCTCCTCAAACATAAATAAAATTTCTAACCTTCTAGGTTAAAAATAAGAATTACTGAGTTAACATTATAATATATGGACATATAGCTAATGGATATAAAAAAATTCTGTATGCAAAGTGTAAAAGAAAAGCAGGATATGATTGGTAAATGAAGGTGTTAAATGTGTGCTCTGAATGAAGAGACTCCCACAAACAGGCTTTGTGTGGGCAACATGGCTGTTTGTTCATCTGGGTGTGGGTGGGCTGTGTCCAAAAAGAGAGTCAGTGGAGGGTGGTGGGATAGGAGTTGTTTTTACAGGTTTGGGGTAGGCAGTAGAAAGTTACAGAATTTACAGTTTCAGGTGTTTTTTTTTGCAATGAGCCTTCCTTACAATGTGGGACCTATCTTTCTAAAAATAAAGCATCCTAGTGACAAGGGATCAGACTAAGTCTGTGACTAGAAACTCATTTTCTTTTACAATGCTTTCACCAAAATATTTTGAACAATGGTGGTTGGGATATGTAAAAGAAAAATAAAATCTCAAGATCCCAAACCCATTATGCCAAAGGGAAAGTTAGGCTTGGGAACAGTCATGCAAAAACTGATTTAGTTTTGTTACAAGAGATACAATTTTACATGCTTACTTTATGTTATGTAAAATGTAGATTAAAAGAGTACAATCCAAATGCATAATTAAGGGTTAGTTCCTCCACCATTTCTTTTTATCTTTTTACATGTAAAATGTAGATTCAGTGAGTTGATTCAAAGCTTCATAAGAATGTAACCAGTTACCTTGTGGTTACACAACAATGTAACCTCTTTCCAAAGAAGGTTTTAGGATATCAGTATTTAAAGACAAAAGAGTTAGCAGGGCTTTTCTTTTCTTTCCTCTTTCTCTTTCTGCTCACTCTTGTGTTTAAATACTGAAGCTCTCAAAACCTTCTTTGGAAAAAGTGCATGTCACAGATTGTACTGTAACTTGCCTTTTCTTTCCTGGGTGAATCCTCAACCTCGGCCCAATAAACCCTAAAACTGATTGAGAATTTTCTCAGTCATTTTTGGTCTTGGTTTACAATTTACAATCTTTGGTTTAGTTCAGTTCATTCAACTATTAGCACTTAATTGTCTTTTTTCCCCCTTTAATTCTGTTTTTGGCTTATAAATTTGAGAGTATATTTTTAGGTGCACATAGTTTTAAAAGTATTATGTCTTTATGACAGATTAACCTTTTCATCATTGTAAAATGTCTTTTTAGGTTCCTAGAAATAATTTTTGAAACCTATTTTATCTTTTGTAACTGCATTTGTGGTATACCTTTTTTATTATTTTATATTCTAAAAATTTGTGTATTTTAAATCTTGATGTGTCTCCTATATACAGCACTCAGTTGGATCCCATTTTTTGTTCATTTTTCTAATATCTTCCTACTTTTTTTTTCCAGAAACAGTGTCTCACTCTGTCTCTCAGGCTGCGGTGCGGTGGCATGATCATAGCTCACTGTGGCCTTGAACACCTGGGCTTAAGTTATCCTCCTCTCTAATCCTACAGGTGTGCACCACCACTCCTGGCTATTTTTTAAACAAGGTGTGTGTGTGTGTGTGTGTGTGTGTGTGTGTGTGTGTGTGTGTGTGTGTCTGTTTTTATAAAGATGGGTTTCACTATGTTGCCCAGACTGGTCTTGAACTCCTGGCCTCATGTGATTCTTTTACCTCAATCTCCCAAGTGCTAAGATTACAGGCAGGTGCCAGTGTTCCCAGCCTCAACCAATATCTACCTTTAGATCACAGTGTTGAATCCATCTAAATTTAGCATAATAACTGATTTGGTAGCATTTAAATCTTACTTTTGTTGTTTTCTATGTGTCTTTTGTCTTCTTACTCTTTTATCATTTCATTACTATATTATTTTGTGTTAAACAGATATTTTCTCCAATTTAACTATATTGTTTCATTTTAATATATTTTCTCAGCTATTTCTTTAGTGTTTTTTCTAGAGATTATAATTAACATTCTAATTCATAACAATCTAGGTGAGATTAATACAATCTTAATTTTAATTGTATCTCCAAACTTTACTCTTATATAGCTCTGGACCCTCCCTCTTTATTGTTGTCATACAAATACACATTTATAATTACTGCTTCATGTAATCTTATTTTAATAAGTTAGTATAAAATGCAGTTATTAAGAATACTTTAATACTGTATTTTATATTTACTCATATAGTTACCTTTACCAATGATCTCTAATTGTCATTTGGATTCAAGTTACTGCCTAGTTGTTCTTTTGCTTCGGTCTGAAGGAGTCTCTGTAGCATTTATTGTAAGACAAATCTGCTAATAATGAATTCTTTTAGTTATATTTAACTTGGATTGTTAATTCTGGTACATCAAGTGGCAGATCAACATACAAATTGATCAATTTTGGTGGGATTGTTTGTTTTCTTCCTTCTGATTTGAGTTCTTTGTAGACTCTGGATATTAGTTTTTTGTTAGATGCATAGTTTGCAAATATTTTCTCCAATTCTATGGATTATCTGTTTATGTTGATGATTTTTTCTTTTTTTTTTGGTTAAATAAAAACTTTATTTTCCAGAACACAAAGTCACTTCGAGAGAGTTTGGGGCTATTAATATGATTTAAAACTGAATGACCTCTTTCAGTTTTATACCTGGGTTTCTAATACACCTGTGCATATCACATTAAGTATAATGGCTAATACATATTTTACATTCCTGTAGTAAGGGGCAAATGCATCTGAAATACATGTCATGCAAAGACTATAGATATTTATGAGTTTAATGATCCCTCGAAAATGAAAACATATTCATTATTTTAATATATGTGTGCATTTTTATTAATTTATTTAAGAAATTGCTAGGTAGACTTGCCCCACCTCAGCCATTAAACAGATAAATAATAAAATTAATTAATGTAGTCATCATGTTCTTATTCATAATGTACATTATACATGTCCAGTCGTAAAAATGCAATAAAATATGGATTTTCAGATAATTATTATAAGTGTATCTATTCTTTCCAGTTGCTTTCTCAGGCATACCAGCAACAATGTGTTTTAAAGTCTGCAAACATACAGAAATAAGTATGAGGGCTCTGCAAGGCAAGTTATGTGTCTGCACTTTATGCTAAACAGATGATCATTCATTGGGGTACATCCGAAGCAATATCTGAAAATTTCACATAATATTCAGTTAAATACATTTGTTTCCAAATTTTAACAAGTATAATATTAGACATTATAATTTTGGAACATATAAGTGAATGTTTCTGCCAACCAATTGCAATCAAATATAACTTTTCTTGCACTTTTTCTCTAGTGCCAGTTGAAAATGCATATGCTCTACCATCTCCATTAAATTCTCTTATTGATGAGAACATGAGATTGATATTGAAGCCAACCATTTTATCATCATAATAATTTGTGTTTGCATGGATTTTTTTTTTTTTTTGGGGGGGTTTGGGAATATCCTTTATTTATTTATTTATTTATTTATTTTTAATTTTTTAAATTTTTATTGCATTATAGGATTTGGGGTACATGTGCAGAACGTGCAAGATAGTTGCATAAATACACACATGTCAGTGTGTTTTGCTGCCTTCCTCCCCTTCACCCACACTTGGCATTCAGCCCCAGGCTATCCCTCCCCAGCACCCTCCCCCACTGTCCCTCCCCCATTTCCCCCAATAGACCCCAGTGTGTAGTAGACCGCCTCCCTGTGTCCATGTGTTCTCATTGTTCTCACCCACCTATGAGTGAGAATATGCGGTATTTCCTTTTCTGTTCTTGTGTCAGTTTGCTGAGAATGATGTTCTCCAGATTTATCCATGTCCTTACAAAGGACACAAACTCATCATTTTTGATTGCTGCATAATATTCCATGGTGTATATGTGCCACATTTTCCCAGTCCAGTCTATCATCGATGGCATTTGGGTTGGTTCCAGGTCTTTGCTATTGTAAACAGTGCTGCAATGAACATTCGTGTGCATGTGTCCTTATAGTAGAACGATTTATATTCCTTTGGATATATACCCAGTAATGGGATTGCTGGGTCAAATGGAATTTCTATTTCTAGGTCCCTGAGGAATTGCCACACTGTCTTCCACAATGGTTGAACTAATTTACACTCCCACCAACAGTGTAAGAGTGTTCCTATTTCTCCACATCCTCTCCAGCATCTGCTGTCTCCAGATTTTTTAATGATCGCCATTCTAACTGGCGTGAGATGGTATCTCAATGTGGTTTTGATTTGCATCTCTCTAATGACCAGTGATGATGAGCATTTTTTCATGTGATTGTTGGCCTCATGTATGTCTTCTTTTGTAAAGTTTCTGTTTATATCCTTTGCCCATTTTTGAATGGGCTTGTTTGTTTTTTTTTTTCCTGTAAATCTGTTTGAGTTCTTTGTAAATTCTGGATATCAGCCCTTTGTCAGATGTGTAAACTGCAAAGATTTTTTTCCATTCTGATGGTTGCCGATTCACTCTAGTTACTGTTTCTTTTGCCGTGCAGAAGCTGTGAAGTTTGATTAGGTCCCATTTGTCTATTTTGGCTTTTGTTGCCAATGCTTTTGGTGTTTTGGTCATGAAGTAGTTGCCTACTCCTATGTCCTGCATGGTTTTGCCTAGATTTTCTTCTAGGGTTTTTACGGTGTCAGGTCTTATGTTTAAGTCTTTAATCCATCTGGAGTTAACTTTAGTGTAAGGTGTCACGAAGGGGTCCAGTTTCTGCTTTGTGCACATGGCTAGCCAGTTTCCCAACACCATTTATTAACCAGGGAATCCTTTCCCCATTGCTTGTTTTTGTCTGGTTTATCAAAGATTATATGGTTGTACATATGCTGTGTTGCCTCCAATACCTCTGTTCTGTTCCATTAGTCTATATCTCTGTTTTGGTACAAGTACCATGCTGTTTTGATTACTGTAGCCTTGTAGTATACTTTGAAGTCTGGTAGTGTGATGCCTCCCACTGTGTTCTTTTTGCTTAGAATTGACTTGGCTATGCGGGCTCTCTTTTGGTTCCGTATGAAGTTCATGGTGGTTTTTTTCAGTTCTGTGAAGAAATTCAATGGTAGTTTGATGGGGATAGCATTGATTGTGTAAATTACTTTGGGCAGTATAGCCATTTTCATGATATTGATTCTTCCTAACCACGAACATGGAAAGTTTCTCCATCTGTTTGTGTCCTCTCTTATTTCATTGAGCAGTGGTTTGTAGTTTTCCTTAAAGAGGTCCCTTACGTTCCTTGTAAGTCATATTTCTAGGTATTTTATTTTCTTTGTAGCAATTGTGAATGGCAGTTCGTTCTTGATTTGGTTCTCTTTAAGTCTGTTATTGGTGTGTAGGAATGCCTGTGATTTTTGCACATTGATTTTATATACTGAGACTTTGCTGAAGTTGCGTATCAGTTTCAGGAGTTTTTGGGCTGAGGTGATGCGGTCTTCTAGGTATACAGTCATGTCATCTGCAAATAGAGACAATTTGGCTTCCAGCTTTCCTATTTAAATACCCTTTATTTCTTTTACTTGCCTGATTGCTCTGGCTAGAACTTCCAATACTATGTTGAATAGGAGTGGTGAGAGAGGGCATCCTTGTCTAGTGCCGGATTTCAAAGGGAATGCTTCCAGTTTTTGCCCATTAAGTATGATATTGGCTGTTGGTTTGTCATAAATAACTTTTACTACTTTGAGATATGTTCCATCAATACCAAGTTTATTGAGGGTTTTTAGCATAAAGGGCTGTTGAATTTTGTCAAATGCCTTCTCTGCATCAATTGAGATAATCATGTGGTTTTTGTTTTTGCTTCTGTTTATGTGGTGAATTACATTTATAGACTTGCATATATTGAACCAGCCTTTCATCCCTGGGACGAATCCTACTTGATCATGATGGATAAGTTTTTTAATGTGCTGTTGCAATCGGTTTGCTAGTATTTTATTGAAGATTTTTGCATCTATGTTCATCATGGATATTGGCCTGAAGTTTTCTTTTCTTGTTGAGTCTCTGCCGGGTTTTGGTATCAGGATGATGTTGATCTCATAAAATGACTTTGGAAGGGTTCCCTCTTTTTGAATTATTTTGAATAGTTTCAGAAGGAATGGTTCCAGATCCTCTTTCTGTGTCTGGTAGAATTCGGCTGTGAGCCCATCTGGACCTGGGCTTTTTTTGTGTGGTAGGCTCTTAATTGCTGCCTCAACTTCAGACCTTGTTATTGGTCTATTCATAGTTTCGGCTTCCTCCTGGTTTAGGCTTGGGAGGACACAGGCGTCCAGGAATTTATTCATTTCTTCCTGGTTTTCTAGTTTATGTGCATAGAGTTCTTTGTAGTATTCTCTGATGATAGTTTGAATTTCTGTGCAATCTGTGGTGATTTTCTCATTATCGTTTTTTATTGCATCTATTTGGTTGTTCTCTCTTTTCCTTTTTATCAGTCTGGCTAGTGGTCTGTCTATTTTGTTGATCTCTTCGAAACACCAGCTCTTGAATTTATTGATTTTTTGAAGGGTTTTTCTTGTCTCTATCTCCTTCAGTTCTGCTCTGATCTTAGTTATTTCTTGTCTTCGGCTAGGTTTTGAGCTTTTTTTTATCTTGCTCCTCTAGCTCTTTCAATTTTGGCGATAGGGTGTCCATTTTGGATCTCTCCACTCTTCTCATGTGGGCAATTATTGCTGTATATTTTCCTCCACAGACTGCTTTAAATGTGTCCCAGAGTTTCTGGTACGTTGTGTCTTCATTCTCATTGGTTTTGAAGAACTTCTTTATTTCTGCTTTTATTTCATTGTTTATCCAATCAACATTCAAGAGCCAGTTGTTCAGTTTCCATGAAGCTGTGCGGTTCTGAGTTATTTTCTGAATTCTGTGTTCCAACTTGATTGCACTATGGTCTGAGAGACTGTTTGTTATGATTTCAGTTGTTTTGCATTTGCTGAGGAGTGCTTCACTTCCAATTATGTGGTCAGTTTTGGAGTAGGTGTGATGTGGTGCTGAGAAGAATGTATATTCTGTGGATTTGGGGTGGAGAGTTCTGTAAATATCTATCAGGTTTGCTTGTTCCAGGTCTGAGTTCAAGTCCTGGATATCCTTGTTAATTTTCTGTCTGGTTGATCTGTCTGATATTGTCAGTGGAGTGTTAAAGTCTCCCACTATTATTGTGTGGGAGTCTAAGTCCCTTTGTAAGTCATTAAGAACTTGCCTTATATATCTGGGTGCTCCTGCATTAGGTCCATATATATTTATAATCATTAGCCCTTCTTGTTGTATCGATCCTTTTACCATTATGTAATGACCTTCTTCGTGCCTTTTGATCTTTGTTGCTTTAAAGTCTATTTTATCAGAGACAAGAATTACAACTCCTGCTTTTTTTTTGCTCTCCATTTGCTTGGTAAATATTCCTCCATCTCTTTATTTTGAGCCTTTGTGTATCCTTGTGTGTGCGGTGGGTTACCTGGACACAGCACACTGATGGGTTTTGGTTTTTTATCCAATTTGCCAGTCTGTGTCTTTTGATTGGTGCATTTAGCCTATTTACATTTAGGGTTAATATTGTTATGTGTGTACTTGAAACTGCCATTTTGATGCTAGCTGGCTGTTTTGCCCATTGTTTCATGTAGATTTTTCATTTTGTTGATGCTCTTTAGCATTTGGTATGCTTTTAGGATGGCTGGTACTAGTTGTTTCTTTCTATGTGTAGTGCCTCTTTCAGGAGCTCTTGTAAAGCAGGCCTAGTGGTGACAAAATCTCTGAGTAATTGCTTGTTCATGAAGGATTTTATTTTTCCTTCACTTATGAAGCTCAGTTTGGCTGGATATGAAATTCTGGGTTGAAAGCTCTTTTCTTTAAGGATGTTGAATATTGGCCCCCATTCTCTTCTGGCTTGTAGAGTCTCTGCTGAGAGGTCTGCTGTGAGTCTGATGAGCTTCCCTTTGTGGGTGACCCGACCTTTCTCTCTGGCTGCCCTTAGTATTTTCTCCTTCATTTCAACCCTGGTCAATCTGACGATTATGTGCCTTGGGGTTGCTCTTCTTGCAGAGTATCTTTGTGGTGTTCTCTGTATTTCCTGGAGTTGAGTATTGACCTGTCTTGCCAGGTTGGGGAAATTTTCCTGGATAATATCCTGAAGAGTGTTTTCCAACTTGGATTCATTCTCTTCATCACATTCTGGTACACCTATCAAACATAGGTTGGGTCTCTTCACATAGTCCCACATTTCTTGGAGATTTTGTTCATTTCTTTTTGCACTTTTTTTTTTATCTTGGTTTCTCGTTTTATTTCATTGAGTTGATCTTCAACTTCTGATATTCTTTCTTCTGCCTGGTCAATTCGGCTGTTGAAACTTGTGCATGCTTCACGAAGTTCTCGTGTTGTGTTTTTCACCTCCTTCAATTGATTCATATTCCTCTCTAAGTTGTCCATTCTTGTTGTTATTTCCTCGAATCTTTTTTCAAATCTTTTTTCAAGGTTCTTAGTTTCTTTGCACTGATTTAGAACATGTTCTTTTAGCTCACTGAAGTTTCTCATTATCCACTTTCTGAAGTCTGATTCTGTCATTTTGTCACACTCATTCTCCGTCCAGCTTTGTTCTCTTGCTGGTGAGGAGTTTTTGTCCTTTGTAGGAGGTGAAGTGTTTTGACTTCAGGTGTTTTCCTCCTTTTTGCGCTGGTTTCTTCCCATCTTTATGGATTTATCCACCTGTCGTCTTAGTAGTTGCTGATTTTTCAATTGGGTCTCTGTGTGGACACCCAGATTGTTGATTGTGAGGTATTTCTGTTACTTGGTTTTTCTTCTAATGGTCTAGCCCCTCTGCTGTATGAGTGCTGAGGTCCACTCCAGGCCCTGCTTGTCTGGGGTACACTTGTAGCAGCTGTGGAACAGTGAGGGATGCTACCAGTTTCTTCTGCTGCTATCTTTGTTTCAGAATGATGCCTGCCAAATGTCAGTCTGATTAGTCCTTTTTTGGGGTGACTCTTTGGATATACAGGGGTCAGGGAGCTGCTTGAGGAGATGATCTGTGCTTTATAGGAGCTCCAGTGCTGTGCTGTGAGCTCTGTTGTTCATTCAGGGTTGTTGGGAGGATGTTTTTATGTCTGCTGCAACAGAACTCATAAACCACCCCCCCTTTTTTTTCCCCTTAGATGCCCTGTCTCAGGGAGTTGGGGTTTTCTTTATGAGTATCTGTTGTACTGTCCTGCCCAGCTAGGAAGCAGTCTATTCACTATTTGCCTGCCGGGGCTCCACCCAGCTAGCATGGGTCTGCCCTGTTGCTGTGGGGCTTCGTTCTGCTGTGGCACACTCTGCTCTGCTGGCAGCGTCTCTCTGTTATGGCAGGTTGCCTCGGCAACAGCAGGCTGCGTCAGCCCTGGGCGGTACTTCAGTAGGGGCAAATTGCGTCCATAGTGGTGAATGCCCCTCCCACTCCACGCTACACCATCCTAGATGCCGGCAGCAAAACTCTCAGCCCTGAGCACCTCCAATCACTGCCCTGCTTGTCCCCATGAGGGTGGGACCCGCCGAGCCTGATCACCCAGCTCCCTGCCTCAGAGTCCATCCTCTCTCTCTCTCTCTTCCTCTCCCCAAGCTGAACGGTTGACTCTTTCACTGGCGCCCCAGTAGCCTGCTGATAGGGCACTGGGCTCCTTGTGATCTCCTGTGCCGCTGCCCACTGCACTGGCTCAGATCCTATTTCCCAGGAATCTTCTGGTCTGGCTCATTGTCCAAGTTCCATTCAATCAGATAAACATGCCAATCTGCCCTTCCAAATCTCAGATTGCCAGTGTAATAGGGCACCCGGACCAGTGAGTTTTGTTCCTGGTGCCACTGCAGTGCAGCGCCGGCCGAACCAGCCCCACGAGCCGGCTGTACTAGCATCCTGTGTCTCTCCCACACCTGGGACTTTCTACGTTCTGTGGGCAAAAAAGGTCTGTCCGAGAATGCGGCTAGGACTCACCCTCTGCACCTTCACTGAGAGCTGCAATTTTGAGTCGCCTCTATGATGCCATCTTGGAACCGTCATTGATGATTATTTCTGTTGGTGTGCAGAATCTTTTCGATTTAATGAAGTCCTATTTATTTATTTATTTTGTTTATGTTGCCTTTGCTTTTGGAGTATTAATCATGAGTTCTTTGCATAGCCTAATGTTCAGAAAAGTTTTTTTAAGGTTTTCTTCTATAATTTTATGGCATCAGGTTTTAGATTTAAGTCTTTAATCTATCTTGAATTGACTTCTGTATTTTGTGAGATGTAGGGATACAGTTTCATTCTTCTACATGTGGCTTTCCAGGTTTTCCAGCACCATTTATTGAATTATTTTTCCAACTTAGGTATATTTTGTCAAAGATCAGTTGGTTATAAGTATTTGGCTTTATTTCTGGATTTTCTATATATTTGTAAATATATTTAATGTTTTGTAAATATATTGGTAAATATATTCCATTGGTTTACATATTTAATTTTATACCAGTACCATGCTGTTTTGTTTATGATAGCCTTGTAGTATAACTTGAAGTTAGGTAATGTGATGCTTCCAAATTTATTCTTTTTACTTAAGTTTCTTTTGGCTATTCAGGCTCTTTTTTTGGTTCCATATGAATTTTAGAATTGTTTTCTGTAATTCTGTGAAAAATCATGTTGGTATTTTCACAAGAATTGCATTGAATTGGTAGATTGCTTTGGGCAGTGTGGTCATTTTCATGATATTATTGTTCATATTATTATAGGAATTATTAAGAAATTATTTTAGGTGGACTGTATAAGTGGTTCTTGGTAAGGTTTGTTTCTTTTAATAAAAGCAGCTCCAGAAACCTTTCTTTTGTAGCAAAAATAAAACAACTTTAAGGGCAAGGCCAACAAGCTTTGATATGTAAATGCCAGTCATTAGAAACTGGGTCCATCCAATATGGGGAGTCTCACCCTATTCTCCTCGTCATCATATGTGCCACAAATCATGGCCACCCCAGAGGTCTCCACTGTGACTTGCATATTAAAAGACTAGGGTAAGAGAGCCAGTTTATTTGTAGGCTATATGAATGGCATACCTGGTTAAAGCAATTCCCTGGACCCTATGCAAATCAGACACCACCTTTTCCAGTCTCCTAATATATCTTACTATTTATTATCCACTGGGGTTTCCTCTCTCTGCTTGGAAACTTGCCCCCCCAACATCTCTGTACCTCAGAACTTCTTCCTTTTTTCTTGCCTATTAAACTCTCTGCTCCTTAAAGCCACTCCATGTGCTCCATGTGTGTTCATGTTGTGTTATCTAAGTTGATGTGAGACAAAGGACCGTGGCATTCCTCCATTCACTGGAGTTGTATCAGTATTTTGGATCATTTCAATGCCCTACTATAGGCAGCCCATCCCTCAAGTTTCCCTCTTAAGTTTTTTGATCGGCTTTTTCTTTGCCCCAGCTGTTTCCATATTAAGCAGCCACAAACAGCAATAGGTGCTGATAGTTTTTGTCAAATACCTGCTAGGGAAAAAGCCCTTTGCATTGAGCAAGCTCTGTTTCATATCAAATAAAGTTGTAGGTGGGAATTTCCAAGATAATGTTGGATAGTTTAAATAATGACAGTACTTTGAGAATAATTTTTGAGGACTTGTAAATTCTTTCTCCCCGCCCCCCCGAGGCCTGTTGGGCTACTGTTTACTATTGCTACTATAGTTGTAAGACCTTCTATAGTTTTGTAAGACACCAAAGTGCTTGGATTACAGGTGTGAGCCACCATGCCTGGCCTATTTTGAAGCTAAGGAAAGTATAATGGGACTAGAGCAAATTAAATTGCCACAAAGGCCACTGTTCTCGATTAAATTCACCTATTTTCTTGAGTACATACTTGCCAGATTTTGGCAAGTCTTTGGTTAATTTACAGTATTCTGAGGAATTTTGTTTTGACAATTTTTGTGAATATTTTTGTTGATGTTTTGAAAGAATCATTATTTTGTAGGCCTTTATTATACTATTTCTGCTAAGGTCTGGCAAGACAATTAAGCAGGTAATTATGAGAGCATGTAGAACACATCTTGGAGAATTTATTCTCAAGGCAGCATTCTACAAAATTACATAACTATTTAATCTGAGAAGTGAAAGATGAGACAGTCTGCCAGATGAATAAGGCAGGGGAGGAAAAGAAAAACTTTGTAGATAAGAGCAAAAAATACAAGCCTTAGAGGTGGGAGAAAGAATGGCCTACTATAGTGAGACTAAAGAATGGAGCAAGAGACAAAGCCAGATTATGACATGAAATAAATGCTGTTAAACAGTTTCGAATTATTCTAAGTACAGAAAGAAAGTAATAAATTGTTACTAATTTGTGACTAATTATAATTAGGTATTAATTTTTGGAATTATCACTCAGGCTAACAGGTGCAAGATGAACTAAAATAAAGGAATACCATAGAGAGATGGCTGCCTTTAAGACCAATGCAGTGGAAGTAGAGATGAAGGAAAGTTTTTGAATTAAAGACATTGTTAGTCACTATAGTCTAGGATTTATTAGATGGGAGCATTTAATGATAAATCACGCAGACAAAGAGTCAAGGATGGCTTCATGCTTTCACTCCTAAAACTGTGGGCAGTATTTTTCCAATGGGTTAGAAAATAGGGGATACTTTTTCAGATGGGTTCAAAAATAGGGGAAACTTTCCCAACCTATCCAGGCAGGACAATACTCAACTCCAGGTAATACAGAGAACACCACAAAGATACTCCTCAAGAAGAGCAACCCCAAGGCACATAATCATTAGATTCACCAGGGGTTGAAATGAAGGAGAAAATACTAAGGGCAGCCAGAGGGAAAGGTCAGGTTACCTACAAAGGGAAGCCTATCAGACTTACAGCAGATCTCTCAGCAGAAACCCTACAAGCCAGAAGAGAGTGGGGGCCAATATTCAACATCCTTAAAGAAAATAACTTTCCACCCAGAATTTTGTATCCAGCCAAACTAAGCTTCACAACTGAAGGAAAAAATAAAATCTTTTATGGACAAGCAAGTACTCAGAGATTTTATTACCACCAGGCCTGCTTTACAAGAGCTTCTGAAAGAAGCATTACACATAGAAAGGAACAACCAGTATTAGCCTTTCTAAAAATATACCAAAAAGTAAAGAGCATCAACATAATGAAGAATTTAGATAAAGAATGGACAAAACAGCCAGCTAACATCAAATGGCAGTAATCCTAAATTTAAATCGACTAAATCTCCCAATCAAAAGATATAGCCAAAACCCAGCGGTATGCTACATCCAGACCCATTTCACATACAAGGATACACAAAGACCCAAAACAAAGGGATGGAGAAAGATTTGCCAACCAAATGGAGAGCAAAAATAAATAAACAAATAAACAAACAAATAAATAAATAAATAAAAAGCAGGAGTTGCAATTCTCGCCTCTGATAAAATAGATTTTAAAATAACAAAGATATAGTGGTAAAAGGATCAGTGCAACAAGAAGAGCTAAGGATCCTAACATCCAGATACATAAGACCTATAAAGAGACTTAGACTCCCTAGACTCCCACACAATAATGGTGGGAGACTTCAACATCAATATTGGATGAATCAATGAGACAGAAGATTGATGGGGATGTCCAGGACTTGAACTCAGATCCAGAACAAGTAAACTTGATAGGCATATATAGAGCTCTCTACTTTAAATACATAAGGTGTACATTGTTGTCAGTGCCACATCGCACCTACTCATAGTTTTAAATAAAATATTGATCGGCCATTATTAAGCACAATTATTGGCATAAAAGAGGTTTTCAATACCCATTTTTAGAATAAAGCAGCATTCCCATTCTCTCTCCCTCTTTTTCTTCCTCTTTCTTCCTCTCCTTTACTCCTTTTGTTTTTCTTTCTTTCCTTCTTAAAAAAAAAAGAACTGGAGCTGTACACTGTGCCTGGGACTCCCTATTTCTCTGCCTTTCCTGTATCAACCACTCCTGTGTTTCCTGACCACCTCTGCCCTGAAGGCCCATCCAGCAGACCCCATGAGACCAGGCTGGGCAGCTTCAGAAGGTAGCCATTGAGCAACTGCCCTAGTCTAGCAGAGGTTTAATGCTTTCTCACATCTGACCTAAAGTCTTAATTTATATTTAGCACTGTTCTGTAAATATGTCTCCCTAAAAAATGTAAAATAGCTATTTCTCTCTTTTATAATAGTTGTGCCATTAATGAACCAGTTGGCTCTCTCATCCTGGAATAAATCACCCCATTGTTTTCAGTTTCTCTTGACAGTCTATGGGTTATGTTGATGCTCTTTACTTTTTGGTATATTTTTAGAAAGGCTAATACTGGTTTTTCCTTTCTATGTGTAATGCTTCTTTCAGAAGCTCTTGTAAAGCAGGCCTGGTGGTAAGAATATCTCTGAGTACTTGCTTGTTCATAAAAGATCTTATTTTTCCTTCAGTTGTGAAGCTTAGTTTGGCTGGATATGAAATTCTTGGCAGAAAGTTCTTTTCTTTAAGGATGTTGAATATTGGCCCCCACTCTCTTCCTTTGTGTAATCCTTCATCTGAGAGTCTGTTTTTGAGGAATCTGACCTGCAACACAGTGTTAAGAAATCTGGGGACAAATCCTAGCAAAAATTGTCATATCATTCTTGACACATTTATTCTTTGTATGATACATATAATTTTACTCCCTAGGAGCCATACCAATCAATAATATAAAAGAATTAGCAAACAGAATTTCTCTGCAGTGTATAGCCCAGCAAGAGCTGGTTCTCCAACTCCTTGCATCAGGTATTTTTTGGGGATAATTATAAGGAATGTTTTGACTCTCTGATAAACATGTGAAAATGAACGTTTTGTAGGAAACCATAAACATGGGTCATACAAATAAAAAGCAAACATAGTTCTATTTACTGTGGCCAGAGTATGTATATCCATATTTTATTTCATAGGAAGTTTGATCTGCCTATTGTTGAAGCAATCATTTCAACCAGGAGAATGGTGTATTCTGACTGAAAACTTTCCAGGACCATGTTGTGTGGGCAGATAATTTTTTTCCAAAGAAATAGAAAGCAAAATGCTGTAAAGGCAAAGCCCCTATAACTTTGACTATAGGGGCTAAGGCTGTATATCTACATTTTTTACATTGACCACATGATTGGATTGAGTGATAGTTGTACTGAGTCAAATGCAATTGAATGAAAAAATCAATGTGCACTTTGTATCCAGAAGTACAGCAAAACATATCTAATATTAAATTGATGCATAAAATAGGAGATATCTCTGTTTATCCAGATGTTAACACAAAAAGTACTATTGCCCCATGCTTCACAATGACTATCAGAAAAGTAAGAACCCTGGGGGGTAAAAAATGAATACCATAGTCTCTGACCTGTGTGTCTACAGTTGAATTATGTATATAAGCCTTATAAATAAGACATTTTACCTGCAAAAAAAAAGAGGTTGTAAAATAATATGATTACATAATTACACAAGGTGATAAAAGGAAAAGATCTAATAAGGGGCCATTTGATAAATTAGTCGTAGGAAATATACTTCTCAATCTTGCTTCGGATGTTGGAATGGTTTTTAAGTGTTGTGGTTTTAGGGGAATTCACCTTTTACCTTTCTTCAAAACTTCAGAATCCATTTGTAACCAAATAAGGATGTGGCTCCTATGCATCTGTTTCCTATACACGTTTCTCTTCATTTCACCACAAAAACTATGTAATTTATAGAAAGTCAATTTAAATTCTTTTCTTAGAAACAAGAAGTTACTAATTTCAAGGCTATTTTTAGAGGTATTGGCGGTTTCCAATTTTATTCAAGGTTTGAGAGAATGTTATAATTATTGTCATAATTTGTTACATTTATTAGTAAAAGAGAAGCCTAACACAAAATATGTCAAAATAGCAAATAATTAAATTAATTTAAAAGAAGATAAAATGAGAACATTAATAAGAAGTATAAATATAGAATCAATATATCTTAAATTTCAGTGAAGCAACAAATTGTTTTTCTTAAAATATCTGTGTCTATATGAGCAGTAAGTCAGCTGGGATTGTAAAATTCTGTTAGTAATAGCCGAATCACATTTGTATCATGACAACGATGAAATTACTGTCTCTTGTCACAGTTATGTGACTTGAGTAATAGAATTTGGCTTATATAGTATTCCCCTGCAATTAAATCCACTTTTCTATGATTATATTATACCTGCAACTGAATAGTTCTAGTTAGCTAGGGAAATAACAAAATCATGCTGAAATGTTTTATTTAAAAAATGTATCCCACTTGAAACAGGCTTTTGTAGTTAATCCTCCACCTTAAACTATTCTCGTCAAGACTACCAATGACCTTCATTTTACAAGACTAATGACCGGTTCTGTTTTCATCTTGATTTTCATTTATTTCTCTTTCTCTTTCTCTCAGTTTGGTTTGCATGAAACTTCTCTCCTTTTATGTCACTAGTCATTTCTCTGAATAATGCTTTTTTACCCCTTTGTTTTCTCTCCTTGCTCTATCTACACCAGCTTCTTAGATTGTCTCATCCAGCCAATAGCATTAATGCCATCCAAATTCTTACAGCCTGTTTTTCAGCTTTGACCTCATTTTGGCATTTCATATTTGTCTGGCAACTGCTTAGTCGCTCTCTCTACTTCAGTGTCAAACAGACATTTTGAATTTAAAATGTGAAAATCTCATCTTCTCATTTAAATACTTTCTTCTGTTGGTTGCTAGAGAAGTAGTATCAATAATACCACTGATACCAGCATCACAATTTTCACCACTTGTAATACTTCTGCTGACTCTACCACTATCAATCTCTTCATGTGAATTAAGCACAAGACTTCTTCGTTTCATATTTTCTTCAAAGTAGTCATAATTCTAACTATAATATGTAGTTTCCTATGTCATCTGATTTGTGAGTGGAGGATTTATGATTAATTATTTTCCTGAGGCTGCACTGAAATTTTATACTCACTGGTGAGAGAACATTTGTTAATTTCTTCCCGTGTGTGTGTGTGTGTGTGTGTGTGTGTGTGTGTGTGTGTGTGTCTGTGTCTGTGTCTGTGTGTCTGTGTGTATAAATTTTATTTTAAAGAAAATTTATTTCCAGGACACAGAATAAATTAGAAATAGACATAGTTTTTTTTTTTTTCTTTTTGTTTTCACTGCTCATTTTATTCAATTCAAAACAATAGAAAAACATTCAGATATTACTTGAGCTGGTTTCAGGATTTTAGATCTCTGTGAATAATTTTTTTCTCCTTTCTTTTACAAGTATTCCAACCACATTTTGGGGGGGAGGAGACATATTCATTTAGCCACTGAAATTATGGCAAAAAGGGCAATTATATATATATTTTTTACTTTAAAATCTTTTTTTTTTTTAATTTTTATTGCATTATAGGTTTTGGGGTACATGTGAAGAACGTGCAAGATAGTTGCATAGGTACACACATGGCAGTGTGTTTTTCTGCCTTCCTCCCCTTCACCCACACTTGGTATTCATCCCCAGGCTATCCCCCCGAGTCGCCCCTGCTGTCCCTCCCCATTTCCCCCAACAGTCCCCAGTGTATAGTAGACTGCCTCTCTGTGTCCATGTGTTCTCATTTTTCTCACCCACCTATGAGTGAGTATATGCAGTATTTCTTTTTCTGTTCTTGTGTCAGTTTGCTGAGAATGATGTTCTCCAGATTCATCCATGTCCTTACAAAGGACACAAACTCATCATTTTTGATTGCTGCATAATATTCCATGGTGTATATGTGCCACATTTTCCCAGTCCAGTCTATCATCGATGGGCATTTGGGTTGGTTCGAGGTCCTTGCTATTGTAAACAGTGCTGCAATGATCATTCGTGTGCATGTGTCCTTATAGTAGAACGATTTATAGCTTTTGGATAGATACCCAGTAATGGGATTGCTGAGTCAAAGGGAATTTCTATATCTAGGTCACTGAGGAATCGCCACACTGTCTTCCACAATGGTTGAACTAATTTACACTCCCACCAACAGTGTAACAGTGTTCCTATTTCTCCACATCCTCTCCAGCATCTGCTGTCTTCAGATATTTTAATGATTGCCATTCTAACTGGTGTGAGATGATATCTCAATGTGGTTTTGATTTCCATCTCTCTAATGACCAATGACGATGAGCACTTTTTCATGTTTGTTGGCCTCATGTATATCTTCTTTTGTAAAGTTTCTGTTCATATCTTTTGCCCATTTATGAATGGGCTTGTTTGGTTTTTTTCTGTAAATCTGTTTGAGTTCTTTGTAAATTCTGGATATGAGCCCTTTGTCAGATGTGAAAACTGCAAAGACTTTTTTCCCATTCTGATGGTTGCTGATTCACTCTAGTGACTGTTTCTTTTGCCGTGCAGAAGCTGTGGAGTTTGATTAGGTCCCATTTGTCTATTTTGGCTTTTGTTGCCAATGCTTTTGGTGTTTCGTTCATGAAGTCCTTGCCTACTCCTATGTCCTGAACGGTTTTGCCTAGATTTTCTTCTAGGGTTTCTATGGTGTCAGGTCTTGCGTTTAAGTCTTTCATCCATATGGAGTTAATGTTAGTGTAAGGTGTCAGAAAGGGGTCCAGTTTCCGCTTTCTGCACATGGCTAGCCAGTTTTCCCAACACAATTTATTAAATAGGGAATCCTTTCCCCATTGCCTGTTTTTGTCTGGTTTATCAAAGATAATATGGTTGTAGATATGTTGTCTTGCCTCCAATGCTTCTGTTCTGTTCCATTGGTCTATATGTCTGTTTTGGTACAAGTAACATGCTGTTTTGATTACTGTAGCCTTCTAGTATAGTTTGAAGTCTGGTAGCGTGATGCCTCCTGCTGTGTTCTTTTTGCTTAGAATTGACTTGGCTATGCGGGCTCTTTTTTGGTTCCATATGAAATTCATGCTGGTTTTTTCCAGTTCTGTGAAGAAATTCAATGGTAGCTTGATGGGGATAGCATTGAATGTGTAAATTACTTTGGGCAGTATAGCCATTTTCAAAATATTGATTCTTCCTAACCACGAACATGGAATGTTTCTCCATCTGTTTGTGTCCTCTTTTATTTCATTGAGCAGTTGTTTGTAGTTTTCCTTAAAGAGGTTCCTTACATTCCTTGTGAGTTGTATTCCTAGGTATTTTATTTTCTTTGTAGCAATTGTGAATGGCAGTTCGTTCTTAATTTGGTTGTCTTTAAGTCTGTTATTGGTGTACAGGAATGCGTGAGATTTTTGCACATTGATTTTATATCCTGAGACTTTGCTGAAGTTGCTTATCAGTTGCAGGAGCTTTTGGGCTGAGGTGATGGGGTCTTCTAGGTATACTATCATGTCGTCTGCAAATAGAGACAATTTGGCTTCCATCTTTCCTATTTGAATACCCTTTATTTCTTTTTCTTGCCTGATTGCTCTGGCTAGAACTTCCAGTATTATGTTGAATAGAAGTGGTGAGAGAGGGCATCCTTGTCTAGTGCCGGATTTCAAAGGGAATGCTTCCAGTTTTTCCCCATTAAGTATGATATTGGCTGTTGGTTTGTTGTAAATAGCTTTTTTTACTTTGAGATAAGTTCCATCAATACCGAGTTTCTTGAGGGTTTTTAGCATAAAGGGCTGTTGAATTTGTCAAATGCCTTCTCTGCGTCAATTGAGATAATCATGTGGTTTTTGTTTTTGCTTCTGTTTATGTGGTGAATTACATTTATAGACTTGCGTATGTTGAACCAGCCTTGCATCCCTGGGATGAATCCTACTTGATCATGAGGGATAAGTTTTTTAATGTGCTGTTGCAATCGATTTGCCAGTATTTTATTGAATATTTTTGCATCTATGTTCATCATGGATATTGTCCTGAAGTTTTCTTTTCTTGTTGAGTCTCTGCCAGGTTTTGGTATCAGGATGATGTTGGTCTCATAAAATGATTTGAGAAGGGTTCCCTCTTTTTGGATTATTTGGAATAGTTTCAGAAAAAATGGAATCAGATCCTCTTTGTGTGTCTGGTAGAATTCGGCTGTGAACCCATCTGGACCTGGGCTTTTTTTGTTTGGTAGGCTCTTAATTGCTGCCTCAACTTCAGACCTTGTTATTGGTCTATTCATAGTTTCGGCTTCCTCCTGGTTTAGGCTTGGGAGGACACAGGTGTCCAGGAATTTATCCATTTCTTCCTGATTTACTAGACTGTGTGCATAGAGTTGTTTGTAGTATTCTGTGATGATGGTTTGAATTTCTGTGGAATCTGTGGTGATTTCCCCTTTATCGTTTTTTATTACATCTATTTGGTTGTTCTCTCTTTTCTTTTTTATCACTCTGGCTAGTGGTCTGTCTATTTTGTTGATCTTCTCAAAAAACCAGCTCTTAGATTTATTGATTTTTTGAAGGGTTTTGTGTGTCTCTATCTCCTTCACTTCTGCTCTGATCTTAGTTATTTCTTGTCTTTGGCTAGGTTTCGAGCTTTTTTGATCTTGCTCCTCTAGCTCTTTCAATTTTGATGATAGGGTGTCAATTTTGGATCTCTCCACTCTTCTCATGTGGGAACTTATTGCTATATATTTTCCTCTACAGACTGCTTTAAATGTGTCCAAGAGATTCCGGTACGTTGTGTCTTCATTCTCATTGGTTTCAAAGAACTTCTTTATTTCTGCCTTCATTTCATTGTTCATCCAATCAACATTCAAGAGCCAGTTGTTCAGTTTCCATGAATCTGTGCGGTTCTGAGTAATTTTCTGAATTCTGAGTTTCAACTTGATTGCACTATGGTCTGCGAGACTGTTTGTTATGATTTCCATTGTTTTGCATTTGCTGAGGAGTGCTTTACTTTTCACAGTAACTTTTTTTTTTATTTAATTTTTATTGCATTATAGGTTTTGGGGTACATGTGCAGAACGTGCAAGATAGTTGCATAGGTACGCACATGGCAGTGTGTTTTGCTGCCTTCCTCCCCTTCACCCACACTTGACATTCATCCCCAGGCTATCACCCCCAGCCCCCCCCCGCTGTCCCTCCCCCATTTTCCCCAACAGTCCCCAGTGTATAGTAGACCACCTCTCTGTGTCCATGTGTTCTCATTTTTCTCACCCACCTATGAGTGAGTATATGCACTATTTCTTTTTCTGTTCTTGTGTCAGTTTGCTGAGAATGACGTTCTCCAGATTCATCCATGTCCTTACAAAGGACACAAACTCATCATTGTTGATTGCTGCATAATATTCCATGGTGTATATGTGCCACATTTTCCCAGTCCAGTCTATCATCGATGGGCATTTGGGTTGGTTCCAGGTCTTTGCTATTGTAAACAGTGCTGCAATGAACATTCGTGTGCATGTGTCCTTATAGTAGAATGATTTATAATCTTTTGGATAGATACCCAGTAATGGGATTGCTGGATCAAATGAAATTTCTATTTCTAGGTCCCTGAGGAATCGCCACACTGTCTTCCACAATGGTTGAACCAATTTACACTCCCACCAACAGTGTAAGAGTGTTTTTATTTCTCCACATCCTCTCCAGCATCTGCTGTCTCCAGATTTTTTAATGATCGCCATTCTAACTGGTGTGAGATGATATCTCAAGGTGGTTTTGATTTGCATCTCTCTAATGACCAATGATGATGAGAACTTTTTCATATGTTTGTTGCCCTCATGTATGTCTTCTTTTGTAAAGTTTCTGTTTATATCCTTTGCCCATTTTTGAATGGGCTTGTTTGATTTTTTTCTGTAAATCTGTTTGAGTTCTTTGTAAATTCTGGATATGAGCCCTTTGTCAGATATGTAAACTGCAAAGATTTTTTTCCATTCTGATGGTTGCCGATTCACTCTAGTGACTGTTTCTTTTGCCATGCAGAAGCTGTGGAGTTTGATTAGGTCCCATTTGTGTATTTTGGCTTTTGTTGCCAATGCTTTTGGTGTTTTCTTCATGAAGTCCTTGCCTACTCCTATGTCCTGAACGGTTTTGCCTAGATTTTCTTCTAGGGTTTTTATGGTGTTAGGTCTCACGTTTAAGTCTTTCATCCATCTGGAGTTAATTTTAGTGCAAGGTGTCAGAAAGGGGTCCAGTTTCTGCTTTCTGCACATGGCTAGCCAGTTTTCCCAACACCATTTATTAAACAGGGAATCCTTTCCCATTTGCCTGTTTTTGTCTGGTTTATCAAAGATAATATGGTTGTAGATATGTTGTGTTGCCTCCAATGCTTCTGTTATGTTCCACTGGTGTATATCTCTATTTTGGTACCAGTACCATGCTGTTTTGATTACTGTAGCCTTGTAGTATAATTTGAAGTCTGGTAGCGTGATGCCTCCTGCTGTGTTCCTTTTGCTTAGAATTGACTTGGCTATGTGGGCTCTTTTTTGGTTCCATATGAAATTAATGGTGCTTTTTTCCAGTTCTGTGAAGAAATTCAATGGTAGTTTGATGGGGATAGCATTGATTGTGTAAATTACTTTGGGCAGTATAGACATTTTCACAATATTGATTCTTCCTAACCACGAACGTGGAGTGTTTCTCCATCTGTTTGTGTCCTCTCCTATTTTGTTGAGCAGTTGTTTTTAGTTTTCCTTAAACAGGTCCCTTACGTTCCTTGTGAGTTGTATTCCTAGGTATTTTATTTTCTTTGTAGCAATTGTGAATGGCAGTTCGTTCTTAATTTGGTTCTCTTTAAGTCTGTTATTGGTGTATAGGAATGCTTGTGATTTTTGCACATTGATTTTATATCCTGAGACTTTGCTGAAGTTGCTTATCAGTTGCAGGAGCTTTTGGGCTGAGGTGATGGGGTCTTCTAGGTATACTATCATGTCGTCTGCAAATAGAGACAATTTGGCTTCCACCTTTCCTATTTGAATACCCTTTATTTCTTTTTCTTGCCTGATTGCTCTGGCTAGAACTTCCAGTACTATGTTGAATAGAAGTGGTGAGAGAGGGCATCCTTGTCTAGTGCCGGATTTCAAAGGGAATGCTTCCAGTTTTTGCCCATTAAGTATGATATTGGCTGTTGGTTTGTCGTAAATAGCTTTTATTACTTTGAGATATGTTCCATCAATACCAAGTTTATTGAGGGTTTTTAGCATAAAGGGCTGTTGAATTTTGTCAAATGCCTTCTTTGCATCAATTGAGATAATCATGTGGTTTTTTTGTTTGCTTCTGTTTACGTGGTGAATTACATTTATAAACTTGCGTATGTTGAACCAGCCTTGCATCCCCGGGATGAATCCTACTTGATCATGATGGATAAGTTTTTTAATGTGCTGTTGAAATTGATTTGCCAGTATTTTATTGAAGATTTTTCATCTATATTCATCATGGATATTGTCCTGAAGTTTTCTTTTCTTGTTGAGTCTCTGCCAGGTTTTGGAATCAGGATTATGTTGGTCTCATAAAACGACTTGGGATGGGTTCCCTCTTTTTGGATTATTTGGAATAGTTTCAGAAGGAATGGTAGCAGATCCTCTTTGTGTGTCTGGTAGAATTCCGCTGTGAACCCATCTGGACCTGGGCTATTTTTGTGTGGTAGGCTCTTAATTGCTGCCTCACCTTCTGACCTTGTTATTGGTCTATTCATAGTTTTGGCTTCCTCTGGTTTAGGCTTGGGAGGACACAGGCATCAAGGCACTTATCCATTTCTTCCTGATTTACTAGTTTGTGTGCATAGAGTTTATTTTTAGGATTCTCTGATGATGGTTTGAATTTCTGTGGAATCTTTGGTGATTTCCCCTTTATCGTTTTTTATTGCATCTATTTGGTTGTTCTCTCTCTTCTTTTTTATCAGTCTGGCTAGTGGTCTGTCTGTTTTGTTGATTTTTTCGAAAAACCAGCTCTTGGATTTATTGATTTTTTGAACACTTTTTCATTTCTCTATCTCCTTCAGTTCTGCTCTGATCTTAGTTATTTCTTGTCTTCGGCTAGGTTTTGAGCTTTTTTGATCTTGCTCCTCTAGCTCTTTCAATTTTGACGATAGGGTGTCAATTTTGGATCTCTCTTCTCTTCTCATGTGGGCAATTATTGCTATATATTTTCCTCTACTGACTGCTTTAAATGTGTCCCAGAGATTCTGGTACATTGTGTCTTCATTCTTGTTGGTTTCAAAGAACTTCTTTATATCTGCCTTCATTTCATTGTTTACCCAGTCAACATTCAAGAGCCAGTTGTTCAGTTTCCATGAAGCTGTGCGGTTCTGAGTTATTTTCTTAATTCTGAGTTCCAACTTGATTGCACTATGGTCTGAGAGACTGTTTGTTATGATTTCCGTTGTTTTGCATTTGCTGAGGAGTTCTTTACTTCCAATTAGGTGGTCAATTTTGGAGTAGGTGTGATGTGGTGCTGAGAAGAATTATATTTTGTTGATTTGGGGTGGAGAGTTCTGTAAATGTCTATCAGGTTTGCTTGTTCCAGGTATCAGTTCAAGTCCTGGATATCCTTGTTAACTTTCAGTCTGGTTGATCTGTCTGCTATTGACAGTGGAGTGTTAAAGTCTCCCACTATTATTGTGTGGAAGTCTAAGTCTCTTTGGAAGTCATTAAGAACTTGCCTTACATATCTGGGTGCTCCTACATTGGGTCCATATATATTTAGAATCGTTAGCTCTTCTTGTTTTATCGATCCTTTTACCATTATGTAATGACCTTCTTTGTCCCTTTTGATCTTTATTGCTTTAAAGTCTATTCTATCAGAGATGAGAATTGCAACTTCTGCTTTTTTTTGCTCTCCAATTGCTTGGTAAATCTTCCTCCATCCTTTTATTTTGAGCCTTTGTGTATCTTTGCACATGAGGTGGGTTTCCTGTATACAGCACACTGATGGGTTTTGGTTTTTTATCCAATTTGCCAGTCTGTGTGTTTTGATAGGTGAATTTAGCCCATTTACATTCAGGGTTAATATTGTTATGTGTGAATTTGATACTGCCATTTTGATGCTAGCTGGCTGTTTTTCCCGTTGGTTCATGTACATTCTTCATTTTGTTGATGGTCTTTAGCATTTGGTATGCTTTTAGGATGGCTGGAACTGGTTGTTTCTGTCTATGTGTAGTGCGTCTTTCAGGAGCTCTTGTAAAGCAGGCCTAGTGGTGACAAATTCTCTGAGTACTTGCTTGTTCATGAAGGATTTTATTTTTCCTTCACTTATGAAGGTCAGTTTGGCTGGATATGAAATTCTGGGTTGAAAGCTCTTTTCTTTAAGGATGTTGAATATTGGCCCCCACTCTCTTCTGGCTTGTAGAGTCTCTGCCGAGAGATCTGCTGTGAGTCTGATGGGCTTCCCTTTGTGGGTGACCCGACATTTCTCTCTGGCTGCCCTTAGTATTTTCTCCTTCATTTCAACCCTGGTGAATCTGAGGATTATGTGCCTTGGGGTTGCTCTTTTCTTGCAGAGTATCTTTGTGGTGTTCTCTGTATTTCCTGGAGTTGAGTATTGACCTGTCTTGCTAGGTTGGGGAAATTTTCCTGGATAATATTCTGAAGAGTGTTTTCCAGCTTGGATTCATTCTCTTCGTCACATTCTGGTACACCTATCAAACGTAGGTTGGGTCTCTTCACATAGTCACACATTTCTTGGAGATTTTGTTCATTCCTTTTTGTACTTTTTTCTTTAATCTTGGTTTCTCGTTTTATTTCATTTTGTTGATCTTCACCTTCTGATATTCTTTCTTCTGCTTGGTCTATTCGGCTGTTGAAACTTATGCATGCTTCGCGACGTTCTCGTGTTGTGTTTTTCAGCTCCTTCAATTCCTTCATATTCCTCTCTAAGTTGTCCATTCTTGTTATCAATTCCTCGAATCTTTTTTCAAATTTTTTTTCAAGGTTCTTAGTTTCTTTGCACTGGTTTAGTACATGTTTCTTTAGCTCACTGAAGTTTCTCATTATCCACTTTCTGAAGTCTGATTCCATCATTTCATCACATTCATTCTCTGTCGAGCTTTGTTCCCTTGCTGGTGAGGAGTTTTTGTCCTTTTTTGGAGGTGAGGTGTTTTGGTTTCGGGTGCTTTCCTCCTTTTTGCGCTGGTTTCTTCCCATCTTTATGGATTTATCCGCCTGTCGTCTTAGTGGTTGCTGATTTTTCAATTGGTTCTCTGTGTGGACGCTGAGATTGTTGATGATGAAGTATTTCTGTTACTTAGTTTTTCCTCTAATGGTCTATCCCCTCTGCTGTATGAGTGCTGAGGTCCACTCCAGGCCCTGCTTGTCTGGGGTTTACCTGCAGCAGCTGTGGAACAGTGAGGGATGATTCCAATTTCTTCTGCTGCTGTTGTTTTTCCAGAATAATGCCAGCCAAATGTCAGTCTGATTAGTCCTTTTCTGGGGTAACTCATTGGATATACAGGGGTCAGGGAGCTGCTTGAGGAGACAGTCTGTGCTTTATAGGAACTCCAGTGCTGAGCTGTGAGCTCCGTTGTTCATTCAGCATTGTTGGGAGGTTGTTTATGTCTGCTGCTATAGATCTCATAAAACACCACCCTTTCCCCCCCCTTAGATGCTCTGTCTCAGGGAGTTGGGGCTTTTTTTATGAGTATCTGTTGCACTGTCCTGCCCCACTGGGCGGCAGTCTATTCACTATTTGCCTGCCGGGGCTCTGACCTGCTAGCGTGGGTCTGCCCTGTTGCTGCTGAGCTCCCTTCTGCTGTGGAGCGCAGAATCTCTCTGTTATGGCAGGTTGCCTCGGCAAAGGCAGGCTGCGTCAGTCCTGGGTGGTACTTCAGTGGGGGTGGACTGCGTCAGCAATGGTGGACGCCCCTCCCTCACTGGGCTGCACCGTCCTAGATGCCAGCAGCAAAACTCTCAGCCCCAAGCATCTCCAGTCGCCGCCCTGCTTGTCCCTGTGAGCAAGGGACCTGCTGAGCCCGATCACCCAGCTCCCTGCCTTAGACTCCGTCCTCTTTCTCTCTCTCTTCCTCTCCCCAAGCTGAAAGGTCGACTCTCTCACTGGCGCCCCAGTAGCCTGCCGATAGGGCACTGGGATCCATGTGATCTCCCGTGCCGCTGCCCACTACCCCGGCTAAGATCACGCTTCCAAGGAAACTCCTGGTCTGGCTCATTGTCCAAGTCCCATTCAATCAGATGAACATGCCAATCTGCCCTTCCAAATCTCAGATTGCCGGTTTAACAGGGCACCCAGACCAGTGAGTTCCGCTCCGGTCTCTCTGCGGCGCCGGCCGAAGAGGCGGTTGGAGCCGGCTGTGTTAGCTGGCTGCGCTAGAGTCCCGTGTCTCTTCCACACCTGGGACTTTCAAGGCTCTGTGGGCATAAAAGGAACATCCGAGAATGCGGCTAGGACTCACCCTCTGCACCTTCACTGAGAGCTGCAATCCTGAGTCACCTCTATGACGCCATCTTGCCTCCTCCCCCGATAATCGGCAATTACTTTTATACCAATCTAATTAATACATGCTTTGGTTTACAACTAGGTAACTTTCAAAAGGCAGGGGCCAGTGATCAGCCTTTTATCCATCTAATCTTGGGTAGCAAGGACTGGCTTTAATGAGCTCTAATAATTCCATTATAACTTGAGCTAAAGGATGTGTTGCATATTGTTTTCTTAGTAAATGTTAAACAGGAAGTAAGCGTCATTTAGGACAGAATTCTCAGAAAAAAATAAACATCACATATAACGTTTACACAAATCTTAGTGGAACTAACTTTGGCACATTTCCTAACAGACTAAGTTACTAACTCTGCTTTTTATTCCTTAAAGAAAGAAAGAAAATAAATGATTTTATAGTAATGTTGGAGTTTTCAGTTCTATTGAAGATCTGGCATATGGTGATCTAGAACAGGTTGACATTGACAGTTTTCAAGTTCCTTTTGCAAGTTATTTCACTTTGTATTTTAAAGAGGCCATATGTTTGTAAAGCAATCAAATTAGTCTATTTGTGGCATATAAACTTTTCATATAATAAAGCTAAGAAAAAGAAACTCTGATTTCTTTTCCAGCTTGAGGGCAATTGACTTTAATATAAGAGAGTGCCTAATCAATAATATGTATGTTTATTTGCTCTCATAAACTTGAAATGTATATTCAGTTGTCTTATTAGGTATTTAATAGTAGGGTGATATCCTAAATCAAAATTACTTTAATTTATATGGTTCTAATCATTTCAATGTTTTCTGGGGAAAAAAATCCTAAAAACTTAGTTTTAGAAGATGAAACTATTTATTATTTCTGCCACATAACAGACGGTGAACGCAGGCATATAATAATAGATAATACTGAGCACAATTACCAGATCAGCACAGGTGCTTAAAAATATTTTTAAAAATATAATCAGAGTAATTGTTTTTCATGACTCAAAAAAAGAATCAGGTTAAATAATAGAGGTTCAAGGGCCAGCGAATTAAAGCACATCACTTGATTTTTTGTTTCAGATAACTTCCTAGAGTAAATGAACTCCTCATGTCAATTTCTGACACAAAGTCCCCACCTCACAGCCTTCCTGTTTTGCATTCCAGCAAGGGCTCTTGTAGTTATATCTTTAGTTCACTTAGTGGTGATGTGGTGGTGTTGCTCTCTAGTGGTGGTGTGAGGCCTTAAGGAAACACCTGCTACTGTGTGGTCAGGAAATAAAGTGCTGGGCTCTCATGTTGTCCTCCCCATAAACACCTTCCTTTCCCCATTTGGACACATTTACCAAATTCTATTTTCCATTTGATCATTAGCCAAACACTTATTAGACAAACAAGTGGGCTAGAAACTGATGGATGTTAGAAATACACAAATAAAAGTTATAGACTATTGTATTTCATAAATTATTGATAGTGTATAAATTCAAAAGTAAAAATTAGGTAAAAATAAACTTCATCACCAATATTTGGTATTTCCTTTCTCAATTATAAGTTATTGTTCTTAAGTTATTACACTTCCAAGATCTGAAACATTCTAGGTATTAGATTGATATTGAGTGAATGAATGAGTGAAAGAATGAATGCATGTACGGTAGAAACTATTTTAGGGAAAACAATTTTCAATGCTCAGGTATCATTAAGAGCAAAGCTGCCTTCTCTATCTATGTAGCGTTTATGATCAAGAGGAAAGACTTAGATATATGAGCAGAAATAGGAATTTGAAATTTATTTTCTAAATTTTGGTCTTTGGTCCTTTATGTAAATGTTCAATCATATGATTTTAATACATTTTTCATATATGTTTCAACTTTGTATGATGTGAGATCACAGAAATTATATCATCTGTTGCATTTTATTATATGATATCTATTTTTTTCTGATCACATAGAAGAACCAGGGTGTCTGTTTTCCTTTCAGAGGTCATTGTTTGCATAAAAAGAAAAAATAATCTAATTTAACTAGATATTTAAGTGATTTGCAGAGCAGTGTGTTTGCAGCTGTTGAAGGACTAAGGTTTTGAGAAAGTGTAGAACCAATTGTACTACTCATTAGTCTAGGGAAAGCTTGTGTGGAGAAACAGCTCCATTAAGTCAGATTTGAGGCTTCTAGGTCCTTCCACATAATTTTTACTATCTCTGGGTAACTTTGGGAGAATAATATGATTCTTCTTTTGTCCTTATTATTTGTTTTCAAACAGGGATAACAATCAAAGCTGACACAGAAGTCTGGTAAGAAGTTCTAATGATATAACACATGTAGAATACACACAAAAATCACTTTGTGTTTGAATCACCACTACCATAGGCAATGCTCAATCAGAAAAACTACCTTAATTTTCACCTTCGTCTTGTCAATTTGTTCCCTTTGTGTTCAATCAGATGTAGTTCTGGAGACTTGCCATTATACACTTTTTCTCTATATTGGAGCTTAGCCTGTATTGTAAATATAAAATCCTTTGAGGCAGTTGCAGCTTTTACTGATATATTTATTCTCCAGCACCTATCACATTAGCTGACAAGCAATAAGTGCTTGATTTTTAATTTTTTATGTATAGACATTTAATATTAACTTTTAAAAGAATTGGATAATGAGCATACAAGTTCAGGGCATGTATTCATTAAAGGCATGTAAGCAAACACATTTTAAACATCTATAAGAAAAGGCTCCAGGCCAGGTGCAGTGGCTCACGTCTGTAATCCCAGCACTTTGGGAGGCCGAGGCAGGCGGATCATGACCTTAGGATATCAAGACCATCCTGGCCAACATGGTGAAACCTCATCTCTACTAAAAAAAAAATTTTTCAAAAATTAACCAGGCATGGTGGTGCATGTCTATAGTCCCAGCTACTCAGGAGGCTGAGGCAGGAGAATCACTTGAAGCTGGAAGGTGAAGGTTGCAGTGAGCTGAGATCATGCCACTGCAGTCCAGCCTGGTGACAGAAGACTCTGTCCCCCCCCAAAAAAAAAGGGGGATCCATAGTTATTTAAAAAAATTATTATGTGAGATTTTATAGTTTTGTATCTCAAGAATATTTTTGTATCTCATTTATTTTTAATAAGCAGATTTCATTTAAATCTTTAATTATTTAAAATATGCATTTTAAGGGTCCTCCATGCCTATTCATAGCTTAATAGCTTATTTCATTTTAGTGATGAAGAATATTCCATTGTCCGAATGTACCACAGTTTATTTATCTATTCACTTAGTAGAAGACATCTTGCATTCTTCCAAGTTTTGTCAATTATGAATAAAGCTGACAAAAACATTCATGAGCAAGCTTTTGTGTGCACGTAAGTTGTCAACTTATGGATAAGTTGGATAAAGACCAAGTGAAATTACTGGATTATATGATAAGAATGTGTTTAGTTTTGTAAGAAACTGTTAATGTATTTTCCAAATAGCCGTGCCATTTTGCACTTCAATCAGCAAAGTATGAAAGTCCTAATACTCCACATCTTTATCAGCATTTGGGGTTGTGTGTTGTTCATAGATTTTGACATTTCTAATTGGTGTGTAATGATATGTTTTAAAAGAAAATTTTAAATTTCAATAGCTTTTGGAGTACAAATGGTTTTTGGCCACTAGATTAATTATACAGTGGCAAATTCTGAGATTTTAGTACACTTACCAATCACCAAAGTGTACGCTGCACCCAATATGTAGTTTTTTATTCCACACCCGTCTCCCATTCTTCCCCTTCTGAGTCTCCAAAGTCCAGTATATCACCCTGTATGCCTTTGTGTACTCATAGCTTAGTTCCCATTTATAAGTGAAAACATATGGTAGTTGGTTTTTCTGTAATGGCATGTTTTAATGTTAAATTTCCTAATGACATTATATTGATCATATGTTCATAAGGTTATTTTCCATTTGTACATCTTCTTAATAAGGTATCTGTTCAGATCTTAAGCCCATTTTTTTAATCAGGTAATTCATTTTCCTATTGTTGAGTTTTAAGAGTTTTTATCTATTTTGGCTTATAGTCCTTTATCTGATATGTCTCTTGTTAAGTATATTCTTTTCATCTGTGGCTTATGTTTTCATTGTTTTTGTTTTTTGTTTTATTTATTTTACTTTAAGTTTGAGGATACAAGTGCAGAATGTGTAAGTTTGTTCCATAGGTATAAGTGTGCTATGGTGGACTGCTACACCTATCAACATGTCATCTAGGTTTTAAGCCCACATGCATTAGCCATCTGTCCTAATGGTCTCCCTTCCTGTGCCTCCCATCCCCTGACTCACCCTGGTATATGTTGTTTCCTTCCTTGTGTCCATGTGTTCTCATTGCTCAACTCCCACTTATGAGTGAGAATATGCAGTGTTTGGTTTTCTGTTCCTGTGTTAGTTTGCTGAGGATGAAGGCTTCCAGCTTCATTTATGTCCCTGAAAAAGACATGATCTCATTCCTTTTTATACCTACATAGTATTCCATGGTATATATGTACCACATTTTCTTTATCAAGCCTATCATTGATGGGCATTTGAGTTGTTTCTGTGTCTTCACTATTGTGAATAGTGCTGGAATAAACATACATGTGCATATGTCTTTATATTAGAATAATTTATATTCCTTTGGGTATATACCCAGTAATGGGATTGCTGGGTCAAATGTTATTTCTGGTTTTAGATCCTTGAGGAATCACCACGCTGTCTTCCACAATGGTTGAACTAATTTACATTCCCACCAAGAGTGTAAAAGCATACCTCCATCTCTCCAGCCTCAGTAGCATCTATAGTTTCTTGACTTTTTAATAATAATCATTTTGGCTCATGAAATGGTACCTCATGGTTTTGATTTGTGTTTCTCTTATGATCAGTGATGTTGAGCTTTTTTCATATGTCTTTTGGCCCCATAATGTCTTCTTTGAGAAGTTTCTGTTCATATTCTTTATCCACATTTTGAATTGAATTGTTCTTTTTTTCTTGTGAATTTATTTAAGTTCCTTTTAGATTCTGGATGTTAAACCTTTGTCAGATGAGTAAACTGCAAATATTGTCTCCCACTCTGTAGGTTGGCTGTTCACTCTGATAATTATTTATTTTGCTGTGCAGAAGCTCTTTAGTTTATTGAGATCCCATTGGTCAATTTTGGCTTTTGTTGCAATAGCTTTCGGCATTTTTGTCATGAAGTCTTCACCCATGCCTATGCTCTGAGTGGAATTGATTAGGTTTTCTTCTAGGGTTTTATGGTTTTTGGGTTTTATGAGTTTGTAATCATCCTGATATCAAAACCTGGCAGAGACCCAACAACAACAGCAAAAAACTTCAGGTAAATATCACTAATGAACATTAATGTGAAAATTCTCAATAACTTACTGACAAACTGAATCCAGCAGCACATTAAAAAACATACATCACAGTCATGTCAGCCTCATTCCTGGGATACAAGTCTAGTCCAACATATACAAATCAATAAGTGCAATCCATCACATAAACAGAACCAATGACAAAAACCATATGATTATCTCAATAGTTGCAGAAAAGGCCTTTGATAAAATTCAACATCCCCTTATGTTAAAAACTCTCAATAAACTAGGTGTTGATTGAATATATCTCAAAATAATAAGAGCTATTTATGACAAAGCCACAGTCAGTATCATACTGAATGGGAAAAAGATGAAATCATCTCCTTTAAAAACTGGTGCAAGACAAGGATGTTCTCTCTAACCTCTCCTATTCAACTTAGTATTGGAAGTTTTTGCCAGGACAATCAGGCAAGAAAAGGAATAAAGCATATTCAAATATGAAGAGAGACAGGCTCGGACCGGCCCGTGGAGCTTCAGCCGCCCTTCGCATCCTCTTCGCCCTCCCCACCGACATCATGCTCCAGTTCCTGCTTGGATTTACATTGGGCAACGTGGTTGGAATGTATCTGGCTCAGAACTATGATATACCAAACCTGGCTAAAAAGCTTGAAGAAATTAAAAAGGACTTGGATGCCAAGAAGAAACCCCCTAGTTCATGAGGCTGCCTCCAGCACTGCCTTCGGGATACACTGATGCTACTGCTCTTGAGGGCCTCTTTTACCATCTGAACCAAAAGCCTTTGTTTTCATCTTCAGCCTCAGCGCTCCTCTTCTTTACTAGACCCTGTGTTTTTTGGAAGCAAAATGGGGCCCCAATTTGAGAACTACCCTACATTTCCAGCATACTCACCTCTTCCCATATCCCCTTTCCAACTGCACGGGAGGTCCTAAGACTGGAATTATGGTGCTAGATTAGTAAACATGACTTTTAATGAAAAAAAAACACAAATATGAAGAGAGAAAATCAAATTTTCTCTGTTTGCAGACAACATGATTTTATATTTAGATTACCCCATTGTCTTAGGCCCAAAAGTCCTTAATCTGATAAGCAACTTTAGCAAATCTCAGGATACAAAATCAATGTGCAAAAATAACAAGCATTCCTACAGGTCATAGCACCATGCCCAGCTACTTTTGTATTTTTAGTAGAGACAGGGTTTCACCATGTTGGCTAGGCTAGTCTCGAACTCCTGACCTCTTGATCCACCCACCTCAGCCTCCCAAAGTGCTGGGATTACAGGCATGAGTCATCATGCCTGGCCAAATTTATTTCTAATGTAATCTTTCCATCTGCTTGCTTTAGGCTTAGGTCATTGTGCTTTTTACTTTAATATTATTATTCCTTCAGGTAGAAGCTTAGGTTATTATTTGAGATTTCTTCTATTTTAAGAGTATAGCTTTATAGGTATAAATATTGCATAAGAATTGCTTTGTTAGCATACCATAATTCTTATGTTATCTTTATTTTTCATTTGTCAAAAAATATTTTCTAATTTCCCTTGCAATTATTCCTCCAGAGGTTAGATAGTTCTGGGGAGTGCTCACAGCTTATAGATTGTATTCAAAGTAAAGATACTGATGCACTTATAGATGCAATTGACACAGGAGGTCAGAAAATATATTTTAAATATGAAAAGAAAGTTGTGAGATAAGCATATATTCAGTTTCTAGTTTTTGGACAGTGCTCTTAGAAATTGTGCCAGATAAGAAAGTGGCACCCCTTTAATATTCTCCACTCTCCCTGTGTATAATTATATAATTATCAGCTTGGTTCATGGTGAAACCTGAATAAATGCTTGTTGACTGAGTAAAGCTTAAAAAAACAAACAAAAAGGAATCCATTTGAGATGTATGCTACCTTAATTTCAGTTGGATCTAGAAACATCACTCTTATACGATTCTAATCCTTTTGCCTTTTTTGATACTTTATATGCATATTATGTCTTTCTATGCTACCAACCAAACAGTAAATTATTATGTTATTACATTATATAATTTTGTCTTTTAAAAAAGAGAACAAGTATAGATTTACAGACTTTCCTATATTAATCTTCTTATTTACTATTCTGGGTTTTCCTTGTTTCTTCTTCAAGTGATTATCTTTATTTCTTTTTTACTCAGGTAACTTATACAATTTACTTACTCTAATATAAGTTTTTCTCTCATTTTCCTCCATTGTGCAGCTATCATCAAACACATGACATTTCTATTTGTTAAATGCTCAATGTTACAATTGTTTGCATGTTGTTTTACACAACTGACTTCTAATAAGAGAGGAAAAAATATGCAATTATACTATATTGTATACTTACCTATGTATTTACCAATATTCTTTGTTTGTTCCTGTTGATTCAAGTTACTGTTGTATGTCACTTGCTTTCACTCTTAAGAATAATTTTTAGTATTCCTTATAAAGCAGATATGCTATCAATGGCTTTTCTCAGTTTACTTTTTTGAGGGAAGAGGTGTTCATTTCACTGTCATGTTTGAAAGATAATATAAAGAGTGTAACCAGACATAAGACTTAGTTGACAGAGTTTTTTTAATTTTTAAAATTTAATTTAATTTTTATTTTTACTCAGAACACTTAATAAATATGTAATTCCCATGTTAACTATTACTAACTAATAAGAACAACAATCAAGCAAAAAATAAAGATCGGTTGAGACATTTCAACTTACAGTACTAATTTCTTATTAGGAACTGGATTGTATTTATAGGTAATAAAATGGATAATTATATTTCCCCTCCAATAATGATGCTTCTGTTTTTATATATTGGTTTATTTTGTATGTGTGTACTTCTTTTTTAACAAAAGTAAAACTTTCATAGAGCTCAGTGTATAAAATGCACCAATTTGAATTGTGCAGTTTAATACATTTGATGTATGTATTAATCCATGTAATCACTATTCTGATACATTTGTGGAATAGATTCAGTACCATGGAAAACATTTTTTATGTGCTCCTGTCTGGTTAATACTTTTCCCCCAATGTATTTGTTAGAAAATATATTCACTTCCTTTGTAAAGTGTCTGTTCATATCCTTTGCCCATTTTTGAATGGGCTTGTTTGTTTTTTTACCTGTTAATCTGTTTGAGTTCTTTGTAAATTCTGGATATCAGCCCTTTGTCAGATGCGTAAACTGCAAAGATTTTTTCCCATTCTGATGGTTGCCGATTCACGCTAGTGACTGTTTCTTTTGCCATGCAGAAGCTGTGGAGTTTGATTAGGTCCAATTTGTCTATTTTGGCTCTTGTTGCCAATGCTTTTGGTGTTTTGGTCATGAAGTCCTTGCCTACTCCTATGTCCTGAATGGTTTTGCCTAGATTTTCTTCTAGGGTTTTTATGATGTCAGGTCTTATGTTTAAGTCTTTAATTCATCTGGAGTTAATTTTAGTGTAAGGTGTCAGGAAGGGGTCCAGTTTCTGCTTTGTGCACATGGCTAGCCAGTTTTCCCAACATCATTTATTAAACAAGGAATCCTTTCCCCATTGCTTGTTTTTGTCTGGTTTATCAAAGATTATATGATTGTAGATATGTTGTGTTGCCTCTGATGCCTCTGTTCTGTTCCATTGGTCTATATCTCTGTTTCAGTACCAGTACCATGCTGTTTTGATTACTGTAGCCTTGTAGTATACTTTGAAGTCTGGTAGTGTGATTCCTCCCGCTGTGTTCTTTTTGCTTAGAATTGACTTGGCTATGTGGGCTCTCTTTTGGTTCCATATGAAGTTCATGGTGGTGTTTTCCAGTTCTGTGAAGAAATTCAATGGTAGTTTGATGGGGATAGCGTTGATTGTGTAAATTACTTTGGGTAGTATAGCCATTTTCACGATATTGATTCTTCCTAACCATGAACAAGAAATGTTTCTTCATCTGTTTGTGTCCTCTCTTATTTCATTAAGCAGTGGTTTGTAGTTTTTCTTGAAGAGGTCCCTTACATTCCTTGTGAGTTGTATTCCTAGAAACAAACACATGAAAAAATGCTCATCATCACTGGTCATTAGAGAGATGCAAATCAAAACCACATTGAGATACCATCTCATGCCAGTTAGAATGGCGATCATTAAAAAATCTGGAGACAACAGATGCTGGAGAGGATGTGGAGAAATAGGAACACTCTTAAACTGTTGGTGGGAGTGTAAATTAGTTCAACCATTGTGGAAGACAGTGTGGCAATTCCTCAGTGACCTAGAAATAGAAATCCCATTTGACCCAGCAATCCCATTACTGGGTATATATCCAAAGGACTATAAATCATTCTACTATAAGGACACATGCACATGAATGTTCATTGCAGCACTGTTGACAATAGCAAAGACCTGGAACCAACCCAAATGCCCATCGATGATAGACTGGACTGGGAAAATGTGGCACATATACACCATGGAATATTATGCAGCAATCAAAAATGATGAGTTTGTGTCCTTTGTAAGGACATGGATGAATCTGGAGAACATCATTCTCAGCAAACTGACACAAGAACAGAAAACGAAATACCACATATTCTCACTCATAGGTGGGTGAGAAAAATGAGAACACATGGACAGAGAGAGGGGGTCTACTACACACTGGGGACTATTGGGGGGAATGGGGGAGGGACAGTGGGGGGGACTGGGGGGATAGCCTGGGGATAAATGTCAAGTGTGGATGAAGGTGAGAAAGGCAGCAAAACACACTGCCATGTGTGTACCTATGCAACTACCTTGCACGTTCTGCACATGTACCCCAAAACCTATAATGCAATAAAAATTTAAAAAAAAAATTTTTTTAAAAGAAAATATATTCACTTAAAGTTAACCCACTTAAAGATCAATGACAGGATGGTAAGAAAATAATAGGCTCAAAAAAGATCCACATCCTCCACAAAAGCAGGTGTGAATGCTCATAGTTGTTTTTCCATGTACCACAGAATGCTGCAATCATGCAGCCTTGGGTTGGGACACTGTTGAGTCAAAGAGCTTTAGGCAAGAGTGGGCAGAGTGCAATTGTTGGAATTCATTTGTGGTGGCTGGAAAAATATTAAAGAAATTCTAGGGAAAGTTATAGATTAGTCTCAATCATTTTGGAAGGCTGAAAGGTTTTACTGGGGCCAGTTGAAGGCAGTCGGTCCATTAAGTTAGGGAGAAGATAGGGACAATAAGTGGCTTTCCCAGTTCATGTCTGTTTACCCCACATCCCTTTGCCTCTACTCTAACTGCTTACTCACGTAAACTTTGTGCTGGATGGTCCTCTCAGGAGGAGATCAAAGGGGAATTACTCATTAATAGTGTATACTCTGGGCCCTGAACCTAAAGTTTTATCATTTGTAAAACTGCTCTTTAACCACTTTAATTATCCACAAGTGTGTTGTCTTATAACCTCTGTTTTAAAATCTTTTACTGAATAAAAGTGTGAATGTACAGGGAGTCTTGGTCATATGGCTGCATGTTGCCCTTGGAAAGCAGCTGATGACCATCCCTAGCCCACTTGAATCACTGTAATTGTGTGAGAGTCCATTCATTCATCCATCGTTGCGTCAGCGTCTGCAGGCCAGAGCTCCACAGGTGGTGGCTGATGTCTCATGCAATATTAAAGATATAGTTAGCTAAGTCTTAGTATATATCTACATGTATAATATAAGAAAAGAGACAAGTCATGCAGGAATGACCTTATATTCTTGGTGTTAAAAGAGTCATCATATTAATGGTTTTGGAAAACAATGAAGATATTATCTATATGGTTTTCACTGAGATGTATGGCACAGGATACTATAATATCTACATGAAAGCAGTATTACCTCAGGTTACATGTCATTAGTTGGGAGACAGATTATTTTCTATACTCCAGAATGTTTTGCATTTGATTCCCTCTTACTCCACTTTTTATAAATGGTTAGGTAATTATATTAAATGTATAGATGAAATACAACTTGGATAGCTATTACACTGAGTAATAGAATCATAAATCCAAACATTCAGAATTTTAGAGAAAATTGAGAATATAACAAGATGAATATTTTAAATGTGTATTAAAATCCAAAATAAAAAAGTTAACAGGATGGAGAGAATTTCTTTTATTCGTAGAGGTATGCAAGAGCACTAGGGGAAATTTAGTGACCAACAAGCTCAATAGAAGACAAGATTATGTGAAGTGGTAAATCTTAGGTAAAATCAAAAGAAGTATATCTAAAAAGAAAGAGTGGATTTTTTTTTCTCCACTCCTGGCCCAGTTCTTTAAAACAATGGTTATGTGATTGTTTCAAATTGTCATAACTTTCTCTTTGTTTTCTTATGCAATTGTACACATACATAAATGCCTATTTATGAGTCCAGAGGAGAACAAACAGAAAGTTGAATTAGTTAAAACCATAACTAAAGTATTATTTTCAGGAACTAAAGCTACTTAGCCAGAATCAGAAGAAGGGCTGCTGGGAATAAGTTTGTTAACTTAAATTGTTCCAACAGCTGTCATATCAAGAAGATGTTACACTTGATTTACTGGCTCCAGAAGGGAGAACTGATACAAATTTTTGAAAGAACCATGCATATACCCCAGTTAACCTTGATTATGTTGTGAGATTTTATGTAGTGTTCAAAGAGAAATTATTATGATTGTTGAAAAGCTATGGTTAATTGAACTTAAGCTTAGGTTAAGAAAAGTGATTTAGGAGAAGATGGCACTGTAGGACCAACTCAGGATTGTAGCTCCCAGTGAATCTACAGATGGTGAGTGGACACTGCATTTTCAGATGGATATTTATTGCCCACAGATTAGGAGATTCCCAGATGTAGGAGCTGCATGGGCCACCAGCATGGCTGTTTGGGCTGGCGCAGCTGTTTGGGCCGTGGCCGCAGCGCAGCAGCACTCCATGCAAAATACACTGGTTTGGTTGCCCTGTTAAACTGGCAATTGGAGATTTTGGAAGGCAGATTAGCACATTCATCTGAATAAATGGAACTTAAACAGAAAGCCAGGCCAGGAGATTCCCAGGGAGCAATGTGATTCCAGCTGGTGCAGTGGGTCGCTGCAGGGGAAATCACACAGATCCAGGCGGCCTTTCAGCAGGCGACTGGAACACCTGGGAGAGAGTCAACTGTTAAACTTAAAAAAAGGGGGGGCTCAGAGGCAGGGAGCCAGGGGATCAGGCTCGGTGGGTCCCACCCCCACAAAAACAAACAAAACAGCAATTGGAAATGCTTGGGGTTGAGAGTTTCATGGCAAGCACAGCTGAACCCAGGATGGTGCAGCTTGGAGGGGGAGGGGCATCCACCACTACTGAGGCACTTGACCCCTATGAAGGTACACTGCCATTTCTGACACAGCCTGCCATTGCTGAGGCAACCCACCATAACAGAGAGAGTCCACCAATAGAGAGGTGGGCCATCATCACCATGGCAGCTCTAACCACACCCATATAAACAGGACTACAGGGAATTACACACAGCAGCATGGCAGAGCCCACAGAAACAGGGCAGAGCTCACGACAGAAGGGCAGAGCCCACGGCAGCAGCACAGAGCCCATGGCAACAGTGTGGAGCCCAAGGAAACAGGGTGGAGCCCACAGCAGCTCAGCATAGCCACTACAGGCAAGCAGTAATTAGACAGCCTCCTTGCTGGGCAGGACAGTGCAACAGATACTTATAAATAAAGCCCTAACTGCCCAGGACAGAGCACCTAAAAAAAGGGGGGGGCTTTATGCGTTCTGCTGCAGCAGACTTAAACTACCTGCCTAGCAGCCCTGCATGAACAACGGAGCTAACAGCTCAGCACTTGAGCTTCTATAAAGTACAGACTGTCTCCTCAAGCAGCTCCCTCAACCCCATATATCCAAAAAGTCACCTCACAAAGGACTGATCAGACTGACATTTGGCAGGCATCATTCAGGGACAAAGATAGCAGAAGAAAAAACAGGTAGCAACCCTCACGGTTCTGCAGCTGCTACAGATGTACCCCAGGCAAGCAGGGCATGGAGTGGACCTCAGTAGTCCTACAGCAGAGGAGCCAGACTGTTAGAAGGAAAACTATGAAACAGAAATACTTCATTGTCAACAATCTGGACATCCACTCAGAAACCCAATCGGAAAATCAGCAACTACTCAAATGACAGGTGCATAAATCCACAAAGATGGAAAGAAACCAGTGCAAAAAGGAGGAAAACACCCAAAACCAGAACACCTCTCCTCCTACAAGGGACCACAACTCCTCACCAGCAAGGGAACAAAGCTGGATGGAGAATGAGTGTGATGAAATGAAAGAATCAGACATCAGAAGGTGGATAATGAGAAACTTCCATGAGCTAAAAGAACACATTCTAACTCGATGCAAAGAAACTAAGAACCTTGAAAAGAGATTTGAGGAAATGATAACAAGAATAGACAACATAGAGAGGAATATCAGTGAATTGAAGGAGCCAATAAACACAACATGAGAACTTCAAGTAACATGGACAAGTTTCAACAGCCGAATTGACCAAGCAGAAGAAAGGATATCAGAAGTCAAAGATCAACTTGATGAAATAAAACAAGAAGCCAAGATTACAGAAAACAGCTCAAAAAGGAATGAACAAAGTCTCCAAGAAATGTGGGACTATGTGAAGAGACCTAATCTATGTTTGATAGGTGTACCTGAATGTGATGAAGAGATAAATCGAAGCTGGAAAATACTCTTCAGGATATTATCCAGAAAAATTTCCCCAAGCTAGCAAGGCAGGCCAGTATTCAAGTCCAGGAAATACAGAGAACACCACAAAGATATTCCGCAAGAAGAGCAACCCCAAAGCATATAATCGTCAGATTCACCAGGGCTGAAATAAAGGAGAAAATGCTAAGGGCAGCCAGAGAGAAAGGTAGGGTGACTCACAAAGGAAAGCCCAACAGACTCAAAGCATATCTCTAGGCAGAAACCCTACAAGACAGAAGAGTAGGGACTGATATCCAATATCCATAAGAAAAGAACTTAGAACCCAGAATTTCATATCCAGCCAAACTGAGCTTCATAAGTGAAGGAAAAAGAAAATCCTTTGTGAACAAGCAATTACTCAGAGGTTTTGTCACCACCAGGCCTGCTTTACAAAAGCTCCTGAGAGAGGCACTACACATAGAAAGAAACAACCAGTACCAGCCATTTCAAAAACATACCAAATGCTAAAGAGCATCAACAAAATGAAGAATCTGCATCAACTAATGGGCAAAACAGTCAGCTAGCATCAAAATGGCAGTATCAAATTCACATGTAACAATATTAACCCTTCTTTTATAAAGTGTTTGTTCATATCCTTTGCCCATTTTTGTATGGGCTCCTTTGTTTTTCTCTTGTAAATCTGTTGAGTTCTTTGTAAATTCTGGATATCAGCCCTTTGTCAGATGGGTAAACTGCAAAATATTTTTCCCATTCTGTCAGTTGCTGATTAACTCTACTGACTGTTTCTTTTGCTGTGCAGAAGCTGTGGAGTTTGATTAGGTTCCATTTGTATATTTGGGATTTGGTTGCCAATACTTTTGGTGTTTTGGTCATGAAGTCCTTGCCTACTCCTATGTCCTGAATGGTATTGCCTAGATTTTCTTCTAGGGTTTTCATGGTGCCAGGTCTTATGTTTAAGTATTTAATCCATCTGGAGTTAATTTTAGTGTAAGGTGTCAGGAAGGGGTCCAGTTTCTGCTTTCTGCACATAGCTAGCAAGTTTTCCCAACACCATTTATTAAACAGGGAATCCTTTCCCCATTGCTTGTTTTTGTCAGGTTTATCAAAGATTGTAGAGTTGTAGAAATGCTGTGTTGCCTCCAATGCCTCTGTCTTGTTTCATAGGTCTATATCTCTGTATTTGTACCAGTACCATGCTGTTTTGATTACTGTAGCCTTGCAGTATAGTTTGAAGGCCAGTAGTGTGATGCCTCCCACTGTGTTCTTTTTGCATGAAGCTAACAAACATATGAAAAAATGCTCATCATCACTGGTCATTAAAGAGATGCAAATCAAAACCACATTGAGATACCATCTCATGCCAGTTAGAATGGCGATCATTAAAAAATCTGGAGACAACAGATGCTGGAGAGGATGTGGAGAAATAGGAACACTCTTACACTGTTGGTGGGAGTGTAAATTAGTTCAGCCATTGTGGAAGACAGTGTGGTGATTCCTCAGGGACCTAGAAATAGAAATTCCATTTGACCCAGCAATCCCATACTGGGTATATATCCAAAGCAATATAAATCATTCTAGTATAAGGACACATGCACACGAATGTTCATTGCAGCACTGTTTACAATAGCAAAGACCTGGAACCAACCCAAATGCCCATTGATGACAGACTGTTCTGGAAAAATGTGGCACATATACAACATGGAATATTATGCAGCAATCAAAAATAATGAGTTTGTGTTCTTTGTAGGGACATGTACGAATCTGGAGAACATCATTCTCAGCAAACTGACACGAGAACAGAAAATGAAACACCACATATTCTCACTTGTAAGTGGGTGAAGAACAATGAGAACACATGGACACAGGGAAGGGAGTACTACACACTGGGGTCTATTGGGGGGAATGGGGAGAAACAGCAGTGGGGGAGCAGGGGAGGGATAGCATGGGGAGAAACGCAAAATGTGGGTGAAGGGGTGAAAGGCAGCAAAACACACTGCCATGTGTGTACCAATGCAACTATCTTGCATGTTCTGAATAGGTACCCCAAAACCTAAAACGCAATAAAAAATTAAAAATTAAAAAAATATATACAATATTAACCCTAAATGTAAATGGGCTAAATACACCAATCAAAAGACACAGACTGGCAAATTGGATAAAAAGCCAAAACATCCATGTGCTGTATCCAGGAAACCCATCTCACATGCAAGGATACACAAAGACTCAAAATAAAGGGATGGAAGAAGATTTACCAAGCAAATGGAGAGCAATAAAAAGCAGGAGTTGCAATTCTCATCTCCAATAAAATAGACTCTAAAGCAACAAAGATCAAAAGAGGCAAAGCAGGACATTGCATAATGGTAAAAGAATTGATACAACAAGAAGAGCTAATGATCCTAAATTTATATAGACCCAATATAGTAGCACCCAGATATATAAGGCAAGTTCTTAATAACTTAAAAAGAGACTTAGACTCCCACACAATAATAGTGGGAAATTTTAACACTCCACTGTCAATACTAGACAGATCAACCAGGCATAAAATTAACAAGGATACCCAGGACTTGAACTCAGACCTGGAACAAGCAAACCTGATAGACATTTACAGAACTCTCCATCCCAAATCCACAGAATATGCATTCTTCTCAGCACCACATCACACTTACTCTAAAATTGACCAAATATTTGGAAGTAAATCACTCCTTAGCAAATGCAAAACAACTGAAATCATAACAGTCTCTCAGACCATAGTGCAATCAAGTTAGAACTCAGAATTCAGAAACTAACTCAGAACCACACAAATTCATGGAAACTGAACAACTGGCTCTTGAATGTTGACTGGATAAACAATGAAATGAAGGCAGAAATAAAGTTCTTCTAAACAAACGAGAATGAAGACACAACATACCAGAATCTCTGGGACACATTTAACACAGTCTCTAAAGGAAAATATATAGCTACAAGTGCCCACATGAGAAGAGTGGAGAGATCCAAAATTGACACCCTAACATCAAAATTGAAAGAGCTGGAGAAATAAGGTCAAAAAAACTCAAAACCTTGCAGAAGAAAAGAGATAACTAAGATCAGAGCAGAACTGAAGGAGATAGAGACAAGAAAAACCCTTCAAAAAATCAATAAATCCAAGAGCTGCTTTTTGAAAAGATCAACAAAATAAACACACCACTAGCCAGACTGATAAAAAAGAAAAGAGAGAATAACCAAATAGATGCAATACAATAAAGGGGAAATCACCACAGATCCCACAGAAATTCAAACCATCATCGGAGAATATTACAAACAACTCTATGCACATAAACTAGTAAACCTGGAAGAAATGGATAAATTCCTGGACACTTGTGTCCTCCCAAGTCTAAACTAGGAGAAGCCGAAACTATGAATAGACCAATAACAAGGTCTGAATTTGAGGCAGCAATTAAGAGCCTACCACACAAAAAAAGCCCAGGTCCAGATGGGTTCACAGCTGAATTCCACCAGACACACAATAAGAAACTGTTACCATTCCTTCTGAAACTTTTCCAAATAATCCAAAAAGAGGGAATTTTTTTAAAATTATTTTATGAGACCAACATCATCCTGATACCAAAACCCAGCAGAGACTCAAAAAGAAAAAAAAAACTTCAGGCCAATAACCATGATGAACATAGATGCAAAAATCTTCAATAAAATGCTGGCAAGCCAATTGCAACAGCACATCAAAACACTTATCCACCATGATCAAGTAGGATTCATCTCGGGAATGCAAGACTGATTCACATATGCAAGTCTATAAATGTAGTTCACCACATAAACAGAACCAAAAAGAAAAACCACATAATTATCTCAATTGACACAGAGAAGGCCTTTGACAAAGTTCAGCAGCCCTTTATGCTAAAAACCCTCAATAAATTCAGTATTGATGGAACATATCTCAGGATAATAAAAGCTATTTATGACAAACCAACAGCCAATATCATACTGAATGGGAAAAAACTGGAAGCATTCCCTTTGAAATCCGGCACTAGACAAGGATGCCCTCTCTCACCTCTTCTATTTAATATAGTACTGGAATTTCTAGCCAGAGAAATCAGGCAAGAAAAAGAAATAAAGGGTATTCAAATAGAAAAGGAGGAAGCCAAATTGTCTCTATTTTCAGACGACATGATAGTATATATAAAATCAATGTGCAAAAATCACAAGCATTCCTATACACCACTTAAAGAGAGCCAAATCAAGAAGGAACTGCCATTCACAATTGCTACAAGGAGAATAAAATACCAAGGAATACAACTAAGAAGGAATGCAAAGGATGTGTTCAAGAAGAACTACAAACCACTGCTCAATGAAATAAGAGAGAACACAAGCAGATGGAGAAACATTCCATGTTCATGGTTAGGAAGAATCAATATCGTGAAAATGGCCATACTGTCCAAAGTAATTTACAGACTCAATGCTATCTCCATCAAGCTACCATTGACTTTCTTCACAGAACTGGAAAAAACCACCTTGAACTTCATATGGAACCAAAAGGCAGCCCACATAGCCAAGTCAATTCTAAGCCAAAGGAACACAGCAGGAGGCATCACACTAGTGGACTATAGACCAATGCAACAGAACAGAGGCATTAGATGCAACACAACATATCTACAACCATACAATCTTTGATAAATCTGACAAAAACAAGCAATGGGTAGAGGATTCCCTGTTTAATAAATGGTGTTGGGAAAACTGGCTAGCCATGTGCACAAAGCAGAAACTGGACCCCTTCCTGACACCTTACACTAAAATTAACTCCAGATGGATTCAAGACTTAAACATAAGACCTAACACCATAAAAACCCTAGAAGAAAATCTAGGCAAAACCATTCAGGACATAGGAGTAGGTAAGGACTTCATGACCAAAACACCAAAAGCATTGGAAACAAAAGCCAAAATAGACAAATGGGACCTAATCAAACTCCATAGCTTCTGCACGGCAAAAGAAACAGTCACTAGAGTGAATCAGCAACCAACAGAATGGGAAAAAAGTTTGCAGTTTACCCATCTGACAAAGGGCTGATATCCAGAATTTACAAAGAACTCAAACAGATTTACAAGAACATTCAAAAATGGGCAAAGGATATGAACAGACACTTTACAAAAGAAAACATACATGAGGCCAACAAACATATGAAAAACTGATCATCATCACTGGTCATCAGTGAAATGCAAATCAAAACTACCTTGAGATATCATCTCACGCCAGTTAGAATGGCTATCATTAAAAAATCTGGAGACAACAGATGCTGGAGAGGATGTGGAGAAAGAGGAACACTCTTACACTGTTGGTGGGAGTGTAAATTAGTTCAACCATTGTGGAAGACAGTGTGGCAATTCCTCAAGGACCTAGAAATAGAAATTCCATTTGATCCAGCAATCCCATTACTGGGTATATATCCAAAGGACTATAAATCGTTCTACTATAAGGACACATGCACACGAATGTTCATTGCAGCACTGTTTACAATAGCAAAGACCTAGAACCAAGCAAAATGCCCATCGATGATAGACTGGACCAGGAAAAAGTGGCACGTACACACCATGGAATATTATGCAGCAATAAAAAACGATGAGTTCGTGTCCTTTGTAGGGACATGGATGAATCTGGAGAACATCATTCTCAGCAAACTGACACAAGAACAGAAAATGGAATACCTCATGTTCTCACTCATAGGTGGGTGATGAACCATGAGAACACATGGACACTGGGAGAAGAGCACTACATACTGGTGGCTATTGAGAATAGGAGAGGATCAGTGGAGGGGGGAGAGCCGGGGAGGGATAGCATGGGGAGAAATGCCAGATGTGGGTGAAGGGGAGGAATACAGCAAATCACACTGCCACATGTGTACCTATGCAACTATCTTGCATGCTCTGCACATGTACCCCAAAACCTAAAATGCAATTAAAAATAAGTAAAATAAAAGCAAAAAACATTTAAAAAAAAGAAAACTGATTAAAAAAAATAAGTTCCACTTTTCAAAGTTGTTTTTCTATTGATAAATCTGTTTTTTAGAGAAAATGATTCTGTTTTATTTGGAATAAAACTACAGTTTTGAAAAATATTGACTGTAGCTATGAATTAATGTAAGTATCCAACAAAATTACCTCATGAATAAGTAATTTATTTACTTGAAGTGTAAGGAAGGAGAATGATATAAAGATTAATTAGCATGGTTGATGAATCAGCAAGAAACAAGCTTCTCAGGCCTACATTTCATCATTGAGTTACTGAAACTCAGAGTGGTGAATTACGCTATCTCAATAGTGAGTGTCAAGATAGATTTTCTACAAGCATGGCAGTTTTTCTCTAGGAACAATTCTGCTTGTAGGTCATCCTGGATATATTGAAGGGACCATTATTCTTGGAGTTATACAGTATAACTTGATGTTCTCATAATTAAATGTGAATGCAATTCTCATACTTTATCTGAGTCCTCTCAAATTAACAACTTGGTCCAAGTATATTCTCAAAATTAGAGTTTCTGACCCTGAACAGAAGTTAGGCTTCCAGAAATGGCAGGGAACTGTGTTAATAAGCAGTTAGAATAGCCAGGGCTTATCTTTTGTGTGTCCTTTGATAAATTTAAACAAATTATATTCTCCTCCAAAATAGGTTTGATTCACAAACTTAATGACTGTATGCTTAAATGTTCACCTACAGTTTAATGAAATGTTTGTTTTTACAAGACATTTAAAGTTGGAAACAGACTCCCAAGACAGTGTCTGACATGTAATAAGTCCTCAGAAAATAATTCATAAATATTGAATGATGAGTAGGATATTAAAATGTGGTCATTCCTGTGGTTTACTTTTATCTGAGGGCAGAAATATCAAGAACAATTCTATAGGTGCTAGACCTCATATATAGGACATGCTAACAAACTTGCAAATATGTTTTTTTTCAAATTTTAGTCTATCATCTGCTTTCAGAGCAAATTAAGAATTTATGAGTGTTCAGAAATTAGGAAGTGAGAATTTTTTTATGAAGGGACTTGCCAGTGTAGTTCACATTTCCCTTCACCTTTCTGTGCCAATAAACAGAACTTCTCTTTTATCTTAAGCCAAGTTCAGATTCTAACATATACTGGTAAGTGTCCTCTGGGAGTTGGAATTTGCAGAGTTGAACACTTTCAGTGCGTGAAATTGTTAGAACTACACATAACCACAGAGTAAAAGTGGATGTGTAAAGTAAAGCCACACTTCCAGCAATGGTGAGGCTGAAGGGAGTGTTTTCTATGGGCTGAATGTGTATCTCACACAAAGCAGCCAGTCAGGAACCATCCCAAAATAAAATTCACCTGACTGTGTCCTACCACAGGCAAGCCAACCTCAATAAAAACAAGCTGCAAGTATAGAGTAGGAAGAAAAAAATGATACATGGGGAGTTGTGTAGGGTGAGGTACAGTGATATGTAAGAGGATTGATAAAGGGGACATTACACATCAGACAACTGCAGAGTACCCCAGAAGCAGAATTTCTGAAAAACCCATAGAAGCAGTCCAAAAAAAAAAGAAAGAAAGAAAGAAAGAAAACACTTGGAGGGTCAGCATACAGATTAAAACTGTCCAGTCTGATAATATCTTTCTTCCATGTTGATTTCTGTTCCCTGTGTTTCACCTTCACTCATTCTGGGGATCAGGGTTGGGGAATGGGAAGAGATACTAGAGAGGAAAAGAGTCATGCAGAGCCCATTACACTCACTTGCCCCCTTAATGGTTCAAAACTTTAAGCAGATCCAATCCAAGCTGAGAGGGAGGAAAAGGGTTAAATCAGATCAAAGTTGGACTTTAGATATTAGATGGAATTGGCACTTTTATTATCCTTGTTATCAAAAGACCATAAGATCCACACAGGAAAGAAAGGAGAAGACTATTTTCAGAGGGAAAAAAAAAAAACCCTAGAATTAGAGAAATGCAGCTTTCAAGGAAATCCGAAAGTGCACGCTCCAAAGAAAGGAGAGGGGGCTGGCATACCTGTCTTACAGAGTCAGTTTTATATGCATACTGATCAGGGTTGGGGATATTCTGTCAATATTTATGAATATTCATGAGGTAAGTCAAGCACTTGTGCATTGGGTAAACAGATGTAGCATACACCGCATGGTCACTTTGAGATGGTGTTTTAACATTAAATCGGGTGAAATTTGGCTCTTTACCTCAAAAGGTAAACTATAGGGCACAAAAATAGTTTGTGCATAGTCTCCACAAGCTATCTGTAACTGGTTTAAGGTCTGTGGCCTTAAAAAATGTTTTGAAGATTCTCTATTTGTCCAATCTGAGTTATGGCAGGACAGTCTGACTTATGGCAGAACAGCACAGCTAGGGAAGAAGGTTGTCTGCGGGCATCAGGCCATCTATCAAGATGTTTTGGAAATTTCACAGCTGTAGTTGTTTCAGCAATGCATTTCAGCATTTCCTTATTACCTATGATGTGGGAAGAAATCAATATTGTTTTCTAATAAGCAGGGGCAGTTTTGAGACAGAATATTGTTGCTGGTTTCTCCTTTAATGCAGTTTGACCCTACTTGTTGAATCAATTAGTTACCTATTCATTTAATTTTGTAGTGTTGTTTAAGCATTTCGAATGTCGTACACTTGGAGGCTCTAAGAGCATTCACCATCAAGGGGTAAAATTTCCATAGGGGATGGGCTGATCACAGAGTGGGTTGGCTGGCCACTGGGTTGTCCCCTAGGCTTGGGGGAATGTCCTGCTGCCAGTCTCACAGCATTCCCTCTTTTATGTCTGAACTGACATATAAATCTAACCAAAAATTTCTTCCTAAAAACTTTGTAGAATTTTTAAATTAATTAATTATTTTGGAGACAGGACTCTTTCTGTTGCCAGGCTGGACTGCAATGGCACAATCAGGGCTCACTGGGACTTACTGTCTCCTATGCACAAGTGATTCTCCTACCTCAGCCTTTCCAGTAGCTGCAACTACAAGTGCAGGCCCAGCTGGAATTTAAAAAAAAAAAAAAATAGAATAACAAATATACCATGTGGCAATTTAGACTTTTTTTTTTTTACACATCTCATGGTACCAAGGAAGAAAACATTCTTTTCACACCTTCAGGGTGGCTATCTAGTGGCCCTCAGCACTTCCCTCCACAAAGAAGAAACAAAACAGCCAGTAGAAAATCCCACTTGGAATATAGCATCTAACAGAACACACTCGAATTCAGCAGATAAACGATAGCAACGCTCTGGGGCAGGAAAGAAACAGAAGGGAGGCAAGCAGCCCAGCTGACACTGTCTGGGAGCCTAGAGATATCCTATTGCAGGGAATGTGTGTCCACATTCCCACTGCAGACTCCTGTGGTCCTAGCCATGGGAGAGCCCTGGGAGCCCCGAGACTAGGCTAGGGAGCTGTCTGGAGCCTGCACAACAGCTGTTCTAGGTCAGAGCTCACGCTAGTCCCCACACATCCTGGAGCAGGCCATTTGGAGCTCAGCCCCCACAAGACTTCCTTCTGCCTTGGGTCTCAACAGCTTCTGCATCTCCATACCTGGATCTCCGCAGGCATCCTTCACCTCCCATACAACACTCCACACACCTGGAGGGCTGCAGTGGCACAGGCTGACTGGAGCCCGCCTGTGGCCTGGTGCCTGGCACTCTAGACCAAAAAGCGCCCTACACCCCAGGGAATAGGCAGTGCAGTGTACTGGGAAGGCTGCCCCCAGTCAAAGGGAGCCCAACAGTCTCCAGAGCCTGAGAGCCACTTTTGTGAGGTCGCTGCCACTGACAGCCACCTCCCAATAGCAATGCTGCTGCAGCACTAACAGGATTTCTCCGCCCATCTCCACCTCCACAGCCACGGCTACTGCTGCTGCCACCCAAGCATGCCACTAGGGGGCCTGGGGATTGTCTACTCTGCCTACCACAGCCTGAGCTCTGTGCACAACTTAGAGGTCTGGGGTGTCTGAGGACAGGGCCACACCACCAAGCGCAGCCTCTCCCAGTGCTTAAGCACACTGTACAGGGGGCCCGGAGATCCATGGCCTTGTCTCACCTGTAGCTCCCTGTATGCTCCTGCACCACTAGGAGGCCTGAGGAAAGACCTAGCCTGCCTGCCAGCACACCCCACATAGGCCTGTGGATAGCCCCACCCCACCCACCCTGGCCCCACCTATCACAGCCTGTGTGCACCATCTGGAGGCCTGAGGTTGGACCCGCAAAGCCCGGCACCTCCCATAAGTGCCAAAGTACATCATTCAGTGGCCTGGGGATCACCTTGTCCACCACCCGCTGACATTTGCACTCCTCTTGGGGAACCCAGGGCTGCTCGCCCAGCCCATCTTTTGCTGCTATCACAAAAAAAGTTGTTGTAGGTCGGGCGTGGTGACTCACACCTGTAATCCCAGCACTTTGGGAGGCTGAGGCTGGTGGATCACAAGGTCAGGTGTTCAAAACCAGCCTGGCCAACATGGTGAAATCCTGTCTCTATTAAAACCACCAAAAAATTAGCCGGGCATCATGGCAGGTACCTGTAATCCCAGCTACTTGGGAGGCTGAAGCAGGAGAATCTGGGAGGCAGAGGTTGCAGTGAGCCAAGATCATGCCATTGCACTCTAGCCTGGGTGACAAGAGCAAGACTCTGTCCGCCCCCCAAAAAAAAGAAAATGTTATTCTAATGGTGATGAACAGTAGAATGATAGTTACTAGCAGCTGTGAAGGATATTTGTGTGTGTGGTGTGAGGGAGGTATACAAACACAGAAGGAGTAAGTTCTAGTGTTCGACAGGACAGTAGAGTGACTATAGTTAACGATGTATTTTATATTTCAAAATAGTTATATGAGAAGATTTGAAACGTTCCCAACACATATCCTATGCATTTATCAAAGTATCACACGTACCTTAAAGACACATGAAAATATTATATACCAATAAGAATATTAAAAAGAAATAAAACAAAAACAAGAATATTTGTCTTATAACTCATGATGATAACAATAACTATAGAAACTGCACTTTCAAAGAAAGAATATCAGAAGTTGAAGATCAACTCAATGAAATAAAACAAGAAACCAAGATTAAAGAAAAAAGTACAAAAAGGAATGAACAAAATCTCCAAGAAATGTGGGACTATGTGAAGAGACCCAAGCTACGTTTGATAGTTGTACCAGAATGTGACGAAGAGAATGAATCCAAGCTGGAAAACACTCTTCAGGATATTATCCAGGAAAATTTCCCCAACCTAGCAAGACAGGTCAATACTCAACTCCAGGAAATACAGAGAACACCACAAAGATACTCCGCAAGAAGAGCAACCCCAAGGCACATAATCGTCAGATTCACCAGGGTTGAAACGAAGGAGAAAATACTAAGGGCAGCCAGAGAGAAAGGTCGGGTCACCCACAAAGGGAAGCCCATCAGACTCACAGCAGATCTCTCGGCAGAGACTCTACAAGCCAGAAGAGAGTGGGGGCCAATATTCAACATCCTTAAAGAAAAGAGCTTTCAACCCAGAATTTCATATCCAGCCAAACTGAGCTTCATAAGTGAAGGAAAAATAAAATCCTTCATGAACAAGCAACTACTCAGAGATTTTGTCACCACTAGGCCTGCTTTACAAGAGCTCCTGAAAGAGGCACTACACATAGACAGAAACAACCAGTTCCAGCCATCCTAAAAGCATACCAAATGCTAAAGACCATCAACAAAATGAAGAATGTACATGAACCAACGGGCAAAACAGCCAGCTAGCATCAAAATGGCAGTATCAAATTCACACATAACAATATTAACCCTGAATGTAAATGGGCTAAATGCACCAATCAAAAGACACAGACTGGCAAATTGGATAAAAAGCAAAACCCATCAGTGTGCTGTATCCAGGAAACCCACCTCACACGCAAAGATACAAAAAGGCTCAAAATAAAAGGATGGAGGAAGATTTACCAAGCAAGTGGAGAGCAAAAAAAAGGAGGAGTTGCAATTCTCATTTCTGATAAAATAGACTTTAAAGCAACAAAGATCAAAAGGGACAAAGAAGGTCATTATATAATGGTAAAAGGATCGATACAACAAGAAGAGTTAAAGATTCTAAATATATATGGACCCAATGTAGGAGCACCCATATATATAAGGCAAGTTCTTAATGACTTACAAAGAGACTTAGACTCCCACACAATAATAGTGGGAGACTTTAACACTCCACTGTCAATAGCAGACAGATCAACCAGACAGAAAATTAACAAGGATATCCAGGACTTGAACTCAGACCTGGAACAAGCAAACCTGATAGACATTTACAGAACTCTCCACCCCAAATCCACACAATATACATTCTTCTCAGCACCACATAACACCTGGTCCAAATTAGACCACTAATTGGAAGTAAAGCACTCCTCAGCAAATGCAAAACAATGGAAATAATAACAAACAGTCTCTCAGACCATAGTGCAATCAACTTGGAACTCAGAATTCAGAAAATAACTCAGAACCGCACAGCTTCATGGAAACTGAACAACTGGCTCTTGAATGTTGATTGGATAAACAATGAAATGAAGGCAGAAATAAAGAAGTTCTTTGAAACCAACGAGAATGAAGACACAACGTACCAGAATCTCTGGGACACATTTAAAGCAGTCTGTAGAGGAAAATATATAGCAATAAGTGCCCACATGAGAAGAGTGGAGAGATCCAAAATTGACAACCTATCATCAAAATTGAAAGAGCTAGAGGAGGAAGATCAAAAAAGATCAAAACCTAGCCGAAGGCAAGAAATAACTAAGATCAGAGCAGAACTGAAGGAGATAGAGACAAGAAAAACCCTTCAAAAAATCAATAAATCTAACAGCTGTTCTTTTGAAAAGATCAACAAAATAGAGAGACCACTAGCCAGACTGATAAAAAAGAAAAGAGAGAACAACCAAATAGATGCAATAAAAAACAAAAAAGGGGAAATCACCACAGATTCCACAGAAATTAAACCATCATCAGAGTATACTACAAACAACTCTATGCACACAAACTAGTAAATCCGGAAGAATTGTATAAATTCCTGGACGCCTGTGTCCTCCCAAGCCTAAACCAGGAGGAAGCCGAAACTATGAATAGACCAATAACAAGGTCAGAAGTTGAGGCAGCAATTAAGAGCCTACCACACAAAAAAAGCCCAGGTCCAGATGGGTTCACAGCTGAATTCTACCAGACACACAAAGAGGATCTGGTTCCATTTTTTCTGAAACTATTCCAAATAATCCAAAAAGAGGGAAACCTTCCCAAATCATTTCATGAGACCAACATCATCCTGATACCAAAACTTGGCAGAGACTCAACAAGAAAAGAAAACTTCAGGCCAATATCCATGATGAACATAGATGCAAAAATCTTCAATAAAATGCTGGCAAATCGATTGCAACAGCACATTAAAAAACTTATCCATCATGATCAAGTAGGATTCAAACCGGGGATGCAAGGCTGGTTCAACATACACAAGTCTATAAATGCAATTCACCACATAAACAGAAGCAAAAACAAAAACCACATGATTATCTCAATTGACACAGAGAAGGCATTTGACAAAATTCAACAGCCCTTTATGCTAAAAACCCTCAATAAACTTGGTATTGATGGAACATATCTCAAAGTAATAAAAGCTATTTACGACAAACCAACAGCCAATATCATACTTAATGGGCAAAAACTGGAAGCATTCCCTTTGAAATCCGGCACTAGACAAGAATGCCCTCTCGCACCACTTCTATTCAACATAGTACTGGAAGTTCTAGCCAGAGCAATCAGGCAAGAAAAAGAAATAAAGGGTATTCAAATAGGAAAGGTGGAAGCCAAATTGTCTCTATTTGCAGACGACATGATAGTATACCTAGAAGACCCCATCACCTCAGCCCAAAAGCTCCTGCAACTGATAAGCAACTTCAGCAAAGTCACAGGATATAAAATCCATGTGCAAAAATCACAAGCATTCCTATACAACAATAACAGACGTAAAGAGAACCAAATTAAGAACGAACTGCCATTCACAATTGCTACAAAGAAAATAAAATACCTAGGAATACAACTCACTAGGAATGTAAGGGACCTCTTTAAGGAAAACTACAAACAACTGCTCAATGAAATAAGAGAGGACACAAACAGATGGAGAAACATTCCATGTTCGTGGTTAGGAAGAATCAATATTGTGAAAATGGCTATACTGCCCAAAGTAATTTACACATTCAATGCTATCCCCATCAAACTACCATTGAATTTCTTCACACAACTGGAAAAATCACCATGAATTTCATATGGAACCAAAACAGAGCCCGCATAGCCAAGTCAATTCTAAGCAAAAAGAACACAGCAGGAGGCATCACGCTACCAGACTTCAAGCTATACTACAAGGCTACAGTAATCAAAACAGCATGGTACTGGTACTAAAACAGAGATATAGACCAATGGAACAGAACAGAAGCATCGGAGGCAACACAACATATCTACAACCATATTATCTTTGATAAACCAGACAAAAACAGGCAATGGGGAAAGGATTCCCTATTTAATAAATGGTGTTGGGAAAACTGGCTAGCCATGTGCAGAAAGCAGAAACTGGAACCCTTTCTGACACCTTACACTAAAGTTAACTCCAGATGGATTAAAGACAAACATAAGACCTGACACCATAAAAACCCTAGAAGAAAATCTAGGCAAAACCGTTCAGGACATAGGAGTAGGCAAGGACTTCATGACCAAAACACCAAAAGCATTGGCAACAAATGCCAAAATATACAAATGGGACCTAATCGAACTCCACAGCTTTTGCACAGCAAAAGAAACAGTCACTAGAGTGAATCGGCAACCATCAGAATGGGAAAAAATCTTTGCAGTTTACACATCTGACAAAGGGCTGATATCCAGAATTTACAAAAAACTCAAACAGATTTACAGAAAAAAAACAAACAAGCCCATTCAAAAATGGGCAAAGGATATGAACAGAAACTTTACAAAAGAAGACATACATGAGGCCAACAAACCTATGAAAAAGTGCTCATCGTCACTGGTCATTAGAGAGATGCAAATCAAAACCACATTGAGATACCATCTCACACCAGTTAGAATGGCGATCATTAAAAAATCTGGAGACAGCAGATGCTGAAGAGGATGTGGAGAAATAGGAACACTCTTACTCTGTTGGTGAGAGTGTAAATTAGTTCAACCATTGTGGAAGACAGTGTGGCGATTCCTCAGGGACCTAGAAATAGAAATTCCATTTGACCCAGCAATTCCATTACTGGGTATCTATCCAAAAGACTATAAATCGTTCTACTATAAGGACACATGCACACGAATGTTCATTGCAGCACTGTTTACAATAGCAAAGACCTGGAACCAGCCCAAATGCCCATCGATGATAGACTGGACTGGGAAAATGTGGCACATATACACCATGGAATATTATGCAGCAATCAAAAATGATGAGTTTGTTTCCTTTGTAGGGACATGGATGAATCTGGAGAACATCATTCTCAGCAAACTGACACAAGAAGAGAAAAAGAAATACTGCATATACTCACTCATAGGTGGGTGAGAAAAATGAGAACACATGGACACAGAGAGGCGGTCTACTATACACTGGGGACTGTTGTGGGAAATGGGGGAGGGACAGCAGGGGGGCCTGGGGGGGATAGCCTGGGGCTGAATATTAAGTGTGGGTGAAGGGGAGGAAGGCAGCAAAACACACTGCCATGTGTGTACCTATGCAACTATCTTGCACGTTCTGCACATGTACCCCAAAACCTATAATGCAATAAAAATTAAAAAAAAAAAAAAGAAATTGCACTTTCAATTTAACTTACAAGGGAAATCCTACCTATTTTCTAATATACTAGTTTCTAGCTTAAATGTAAAAACACGGTTATTTCAATGATTCAAAATTTATTTGTGGAAGTAACAGAAATGTCTCAACATGCTATGGTTTGATTTATCATTTCTACACTAACTTCTGAGAGAATATTTGACAAGAAGACTCTGGGATAGGAGGTATCTATATCCAGGATGATTCTTTCTGAGCCACAGATGGTCTTCCGTGGTCTTTCTGTGTGGTTGAGTTCTATTTCTCTATCAGCAGGTACTTCTTGAGTAGCCGGAGACAAGAAATAGATTGCTATGTGCTCCATCTTTCTTTTCTTTGTTTCTGTTTAGCTAATTGTAGAAAGTGTTTGGCTCAATTAATGACCTAGATTATCATTATATTGCAACTAAGTAATTGAGGTGTTTATTGGTTTAGCTTAGCGTTGTATTTACCAAGACTATCAGGAAAGTGGTGCTAAAATATGCTCCTGTAAGTCTCCTGGTGATAAAGGCTTGAGGCTGTCCAGTGGTCTCCATGTAGACAACCTGTGCCAATTCAAGGGACTCTGTTTGATAATGGCACTTACTTATTGGGGTCACCATGGTAATCTTGTGTCTGCAAATCGGACTATTGGATTTGGGAGTCCCTCCAATAGTTGTATCAGTTGGTCAGCGTATGGGCTTTCAGGACCAATATTACAGTTAAAAGGGAAACAAGGTTTAAGCCCTGCTCATACTTAAATTTGGAGTTTTGGATTTCCCTTTTTTGAACAGGTTCTTTCGCTTAGTGAGTACATTACTAGTGGTGGCAACTACACCCTTTCCTTGCACAGTAATGTTACTGATATAGTCCTGATTTGTACTACACACTCATATATACTTCTGTTTGGGCAAGGTGTTCCTAACACAGAGCAGTATCAATCCTTTTATACTATGACTGTCTCTTTCAGTAGTTGGTATGCTACAAGCTTGTCTCATCAAAACATTACACAGTTAAATATAACATATGTCATGATTTTAAAATGTCTTGCAGAATTGTGACTGCCTATAAATTTAACCCAGAGCTGGGAAGGGGATTCTACCCTACAGTTATTTAGAAAATCATTGTTTCATACTAAAAAAAAAAAAAAAAAAAAAAAAAAAAAAAAATTTCTGGCCACTTTAATTGCTTTTTTAGTTTCAGCTATTATTGTACTAGCAAGTGCCACTACTTACTGCAGCTGTCTCTTTGACAGAATCCATTCACACAGCCTCAGTAGTGTACCACATGGTAACCCATATATTTCAAGAACAAGTAAACATTGATAAAACTATCCTGTCTCCCTGGAGGCTCTTGAAGCTGCTATTGAATGACTGGGAGATCAGCAGCAGGCATTTATTATCCATCAAAATTTACACTGTGATTGGCAATACAATTCTATCTGTGTCACACCTCTACCATATAAAAGCTCCCAATATGCTTGGGAGAGAGTGAAAGCACACTTGGAGGGGCTTATCATAACCACTTTTCTTCTCAAACTTCTCCTGAGTGTAAATTAAAGAAACAGCTTGAAGAATGGTCACAGCAATTACAAACGAATACCCTTCAGCAATTACAAGAACACTTTCAATGGTTAAACCGGAACACTTGGCTGCTTGCATTAAACATACACATTTGGGTGATGGCCGCTATACTTATTGTTTTTTGTATATGTTTGCTAGGCATCTTCAGATGACTCTGTGCTGCCACTGATGCATATGTGACCAGGGAAGAAAAATAGAAGCTTACCTTGCATTGGATGACCAGCATGCTATAAGAATTAAAGAATGGGGAGGTGTGGGGGGTACACAACAACATATTCAAGCTTACATACAAGGTATTTCAGGTCGGGTTATGGAAAAATACTGAGGCACTGTGTGTACGTTATTTGTGACTGAGAATGTAACTCCTTGACCCTGAAAACTGGACAAGGAGAGGAGTGTGTGATGTGATAAGGAATGCTGAAAACAACATCCTGAGAATGTGGTTTGAGTGCTTTTACAAGGTCATATGCGCTTCATGATCCAGCTCTAAAAAAGCTATCTAGTGGATGTTTGTGCTTTAACAAGCCCTTTCAATAAATACTTGATGGACAGCTTCTGGAGCAGCACTCTCTTAGAAGAGTTGCTCCCTGCCCTGCTCAGATGAAATTGTCTGAGTAATCACTCTCAACATTCACTGCAAGCTATAAGCTTCAAAATACAATATTGTATGAGGAACCATGACAATGGATAAGACATTCTATAACTCTGTGTACTGATGTTAGTAGAAGCACTGTAGGCAGAGAAGGCAAATCTGTTCCTAAAATAGGTGATTATTCCTATGAAGACCATGCAGCATCTAGACCAAGATGAAAAGTAATAAACCTTTCATCAGGTGACTGGCTGGTAAACCTCCTGGTTCCAAGCATAGTTTATATCAAAATAAAAATATTTATTTCCCTAAATTCTGCTTTTATTTATTTATTTGTTTGTATTTTATATTCAGAATTAATCTTAGAATGCCAAAAAAAATTGTCAGTATTTCTTTTCTTCTTTAAGTTATCATACTGAGAAAGTGCGGGTAGATGACTAGAAACAGCTGTGTGTGGTGTTCTCACAGGAGAAGTAAAAGGAGTGAGTAAATACAGCACCTTCAACTGAAGCATCCAGGTACACACATTGGGATTCATCAATAAAACAACTCAATCCACTGAGAAAGAAGTAAAGCAAGGCAGGATGACCACCCACCCGGGAGCAACACGGAGCCAGGGGAGTCTTCTCCACCCATGGAAGTGGTGAGTGGGTGAGCACCCTGGGGGCTCACATTTCTCCAGTGGATCTTTGCAACCCTTGGTTCAGGAGATCCCCTTGTGAACCCACCCCTTCCCCCAAGGCCCGCAGTCTAACACACAGATATACAGGGAGTCCTGGCAGAGTAGCCTCTCTGGCACCTCACAGGATAAGACACACTGGCTTGGAACTCCAGCCAGCCACTGGTAGAAGGGTTATACCTCCCTGAGATGAATCTTTCAGAAGGAGGTGCTAGACACCCTTTTTGCTGTTTTTCAGCTGTAGCCATTGTTGCCGTTGGGCTCTGGAAAATTCAAGGTGACTAAGGACTAGAGAGTCTCCCAACACAGCAGTATACAGAGAGGCTGCCAGATTGGTTTTTCACGTGGGTTTTGAATCCCATTTCTCTTCATTGAGCAGAATCTCCTGACCATGGTCTACAACCACCTCTACCAGTGTTTCTGAGCTGGCAACAGATCCCTAGCCCTCTGGGATATAGTTTCCAAAGGCAAGGACAGACCACCATATTGCTGTCTTACAGCCTTAGCCATTGTTGCCTTCAGGGAGTCTGAAGTGACTGGATGAGTCCCCTGGCAGAGCACAACAGCTCTACAGAAAAGTGGCCAGATTGCCATTCCATGTGAATCTCACATTCTGTTTCTCTTTACTGGTTGTAATCTCAAAACAGAGATTTATAACAACTGGGTGTTTTTCAGTTGGCAACAGGTTGGTACCTCCCTAGGATGAGTCCTCAGAGAGAAAGGCAGGCTGCCATCTTTGCTGTTTCACAGCCTTCACTGTTGATACAGTCAGGTACTAGAAAATCTGAGGTAATCAGGGACTGGAGCAGACTCCCAGAATACTGCAACCGAATGGGAGCTACTGGGAGGCAGGCTGCCATTAGTGCTGTTTCACAGCCTTCACTGTTGCCACCATTGGTCATTGGAGAGTCTCAGGCTAGGAGGGGGCTGGTTGGACCCTCAACACAGCACACCTGCTTTATAAGAAAGTGGCTGGACTGCTTTTGTTGTGGTTATTTATTTCTTATTATTATTATTATTATACTTTAAGTTCTGGGGTACATGTGCATAATGTGCAGGTTTATTATATAGGTATACACATGCCACAGTGGTTTGCTGCATCCATCATTCCATCATCTATGTTAGGTATTTCTCCTAATACTATCCCTCCCCTATTATTCCACCTCCTGCTATCCCTCCCTTAGCTCTTCATCCTCTGACAGGCCCCAGTGTGTGATGTTCCCCTCCCTGTGTCCATGTGTTCTCATTGTTCAACACCCACTGAGACTGCTTTTTTATAGCAGTCAGTGATCCTGTTTCTCCTCACTGGGTGTGACCACTCAAGTGGGGTCACCAGCCACCCTCACTGGTGTGTGTGGGCCAGAAACAGGTTGGTACCTCCCTGGGATGGAATTCCCAGAAGGAGAGGCAGAGTGCTATCTCTGCTGTTTCACAGTCTTCACTGTTGCAACCTTCAGGTACTAGAATATCTGAGGGAACTAGGGACTAGAGCAGACTCCCAGCTTACTGCAGCAGCCCTACAAGAATGGTGGTCAGACTGTTGCATGACCAGATTGTTACCTTGATCCCATATCTCCTCAGTGGGCAGGTCTTCTCAGCCTGGGCTTCCAGCCACCTGTGGTGGCTATTGAGCCAGTAACAGCTCTGCAACTCACTGGACAGAGTTCCTAGTAGGAGGGATGGGTTGCCATCTTTGCTGTCTGGCAGCCCTCACTCTGTCTCCAGGCTCTGAAGACTCTGCAGGTACAAGGGGCTGATCTGGCTCTCAGCACAGAGAGCCCACCTCATGGATAAGTGGTGGGACTATTCTCCACCAACATCCTGGAACTCACAGCTCCTCCCTGCGCACAGCTGCTGGACCTGGTACTGCAGCACAACCACACTGCCCCCACCTTACCACTTCAACAGAGGCAGCCCCGCATTTGTCTGAGGAGGACATCACAGAGTCAACCCACAAGTCCACCACTGCAGTTGCAGTGGTGCCACCTAACAGCCGTTGGGCTGGAGAAAGAACAAAGGGCTTAGTGACCACACTGGCACCTCCAGCACACCACAGTCACCATACAGAGAGGAGTTCAGCCCCTTTTCCTTTGGAACCCCCACCTCCCAACTCTTCACCAGGCAGGGCCCCTGACTTATGACCACAGAATGGGTGCCCCACACATGGCTGACCATACCTACTAGGAGTGGCCCAGGGTTCCCCTGGGAAGAGGCTCCCAGAGGCATTCAACAGTTCCTCTGCCACAGGGATACAAACAGTGTTATCCCTGCTGCCCTCAGTCTGAGGAAAAACAGATCCTGAGAGCTACCACCTAGCTTGCAGAATGCAATAGACACCATACAGAGAGGAAACCAATCTCTCCTTTTGGTGAGCTCTTAATCCTCTGCTCCCTAAAAAGTGGAATCCCAAGCTCATGCCAGCAATGCAGCCACCCCACCCCACTGGCTGAAAACTCCCAATACTAGCAACTTTGCATTCCTCAGACTTCAGACACCCAGGGGCAACTGAAAGCACATCTGCCACTGCCTCTGCCATGGCACTAATCCTATCCTCAGACTAATAAAGAAGCAAAGACCTGAATTACCTTATCCATACTCCCAACAACCAACAGTCCACCCAAGGAGATACCAGTCCATCCCACACAGGTCCTGTACACTCCCCCTGCTCATCACCAAGCATAGAAACCCTGGCTTGGACCCACAGCATGGATATCCCCATGCTGGGCTGACTGCATTGAGCAATTGCTGACCTACATCTCTCTGGAGTAGAGCCCCTAAGAGATACGTAAAAGATGCTCAGTCACAAGCACTCCTAAAGTTCTGTCCATGGCTGCCTCCAAGTTGGAAATAAGACATAAACACTGAGAGCACCCCATAGCTGTAGGCGAAAAGCCTGGGAATGACAAGCCATGATCTATAGCCACTGAAGTGGGAGACGAGCCCAAATTTTCAGATCATTGAGAGACAGCATGGCTACAACTGTGAAGAAATATAGGGAAGTCATACAACTGACCAAGAGCCAACCAGCTGAGCACTATACCTGTGCACAACCTATTGGATCAAACACCAAAGCTTTAATACCAAAATACTTTACTAACATACCCCCCACTCTGCCATGAGACCAAAGACAAGTCAGCCACAAATAAAGACCCTGCACAAAGCCTCAGCTCTGTGAATGCATCCTAAAAAGAAGTCTACGTACTGTACTCAATCTACATCACAGTTAAAGAAACACATACAAAGAAAAGAAAGGAGCAACACAAGAACTCCAGCAACTCAAATGGCCAGAGTTTCTTATGTACTGCAAATAACTGCACGAGTTATCCAGTAGAGTTGGCTGAAATAACAGAAATGGAATTCAGAATATAGAAATGAAGATCATCAAGGTTCAGGAATATGGTAAAACCCAATCCAAGAAAACACTAAGAATCACAATAAAACAATACAAAAGCTGACAGACAGAATAACTACTAAAGAAAATAACCTAACTGATCTGATAGAGCTGGAAAACACACTACAAGAATTTTACAATACAATTCCAAGTATTAACAGCAGAATCAACCAAGCTGAGGAAAGAATCTGGGAACTTGAAGACTGGCTTTCTAAAATAAGACAGTCAGACAAAAACAAAGAATCAAGAATAAAAAGCAACAAACAAAATCTTTGAGAAATATAGGATTATGCAAAGGGGCCGAATCTATAAATCATTGACATTTCTGAAAAGGATGGGGAGATACAAGCTGGCATAATAACCAACAAATAACACAATGACAGGATCAAATCCACACATATCAATACTAACCTTGAATGTAAACAGCCTAGAAGCCTCATTTCAAAGGTGCAGAGTGGCAAGTTGGATAAAAAAGCAAGGCCCAATGAAAATCCGTTAAAAAAGGGGGGGGTGTTGTAATCCTAATTTCAGACAAAGCAGGCTTTAAACCAAAAATGATGAAAAAAGGCAAAGAAGGACATTACATAATAGTAAATTCAATTCAACAAGACTTAACTCTCCTCGATATATATGTACACAACACGGGAGCACCCAAATTCATAAAGCAAATTCTTAGAGACCTACAAAGAGCCTTAAGGGTTTACACAATAATAGTGAGATACTTCAACACTCCATTGATAATAGATCATTGAGGGAGCAAATTAACAAAGATATTTCAAATCTGAACTTAACATTAGGCTAAATGAATAATTTGAGAGCCCTTAACAGCACTTCAAACCCTGAAAACTAGCATATACATTTTTGACTTCTTCCTGGTTTAGGCTTGGGAGGATGCAAGTGTCAAGGAGTTTATCCATTTCTTCCAGGTTTACTGGTTTATGTGCATAGAGTTGTTTGTAGTGATCTCTGATGGTGGTTTGTATTTCTGTGGAATCAGTGGTGATATCCCCTCTATCATTTTTATTGCATCTATTTGATTCTTATCTTTTTTCCTTTTCATTAATGTGCCTTGTGGTCTATTTTGTTGATCTTTTCAAAAAACCAGCTCCTGGATTTATTGATTTTTTGAAGGGTTTTTTGTGTCTCTATCTTCTTCAGTTCTGCTCTGATCTTAGTTATTTCTTGCCTTCTGCAAGGTTTTGAGTTTTTTTGATCTTGCTCCTCTAGCTCTTTCAATTTTGATGATAGGGTGTCAATTTTAGATGTTTTCTTCCTTCTCATGTGGGCATTTATTGCTGTATATTTTCCTCTAGACACTGCTTTAAATGTATCCCAAAGATTCTGATATGTTGTGTCTTCATTCTCGTTGATTTTGAAGAACAACTTTATTTCTGCCTTCATTTCATTGTTTGTTCAGTCAACATTCAAGAGTGAGTTTCTCTGTTTCCATGAAGTTGTCTGGTTCTGAATTAGTTTCTCAATCCTAAGTTCTAATTTGATTGCACTGTGGTCTGAGAGACTGTTACAATTTCCATTCTTTTGTATTTGCTGAGGAGTAATTTACTTCTAATTATGTGGTCAATTTTAGAGTGGGCGTGATGTGGTGCAGAGAAGAACGTATATTCTCTGGATTTGTGGAGAGTTCTGTAAATGTCTATTAGATTTGCTTGGTCCAGATCTGAGTTCAAGTCCTGGATATCCTTGTTAATTTTTTGTCTCATTGATCTGTCAAATATTGACAGTGGAGTAATAAAGTTTCCAACTATTATTGTGTGAGAGTACAAATCTCTTTGTAGGTCATTTAGAACTTGCTTTATGTATCTGGGTGCTCCTGTATTGGGTGCGTATATATTTAGCAACTCTGCTTTTTCTTTCTCTGCCCTCCATTTGCTTGGTAAATCTTCCTCCACCCCTTTATTTTGAGTCTATGTGTGTCCTTACACGTGATATGGGTAGCCTGGGTACAGCACATGGATGGGTTTTGAGTTTTTATCTAATTTGCCTGTCTGTGCCTTTTGATTGGGGCATTTAGCTCATTTACATTTAAGGTTAATTTTGTTATGTGTGAATTTGATCCTGCCATTTTGATGCTAGCTGGTTGTTTTGCCTATTAATAATGCAGTTTCTTCATTGTGTTGATGCTCTTTACCATTTGGTACGTTTTTGGAGTGGCTGGTACTGGTTGTTCCTTTCTATGTTTAGTGCTTCTTTCAGGAGCTCCTGTAAGGCAGGCCTGGTGGTGATGAAATCTCTGAGCAATTGCTTGTTCATAAAGGATTTTATTTATCCTTCACTTATGAAGATTAGTTTGGCTGGACATTAAATTCCAGGTTGAAAGTTCTTTTCTTTAAGGATTTTGAATATTGGCCCCCAGTCTCTTCTGGCTTGTAGGGTTTCTGACAGTAGATCTGCTGTGAGTCTGATAGGCTTTCCTTTTTGGTAACCTGACCTTTCTCTCTGGCTGCCATTAGCATTTTCTCCTTCGTTTCAACCCTGGTGAATCTGATGATTATGTGCCTTGGGGTTGCTCTTCTTGATGAATATCTTTGTGGTGTTCTCTGTATTTCCTGGACTTGAATGGTAGCCTGCCTTTTTAGGTTGGGGAAGTGCTCCTGTATGATTTCCTGAAGAGTGTTTTCTAGCTTGCATTCATTCTCTCTGTCACATTCAGGTATACCTATTGAATGTAGATTAGGTCTTTTCACATAATCCCATATTTCTTAGAGGCTTTGTTCATTTCTTTTTACTCTTTTTTCTCTAATCTTGCCTTCTCATTTTATTTCATTGAGTTGATCTTCAATCTCTGATATCCTTTCTTCTGCTTGGTCAATTCGGCTATTGAAACTTGTGTATGCTTTGCAAAGTTCTTGTGCTGTGTTTTTCAGCTCTATCAATTCATTGATATTCTTCTCTAAGCTGTTTATTCTTGTTAGCATCTTGAGAAACCTTTTTTTCTAGGTTCTTAGTTTATTTTTATTGGATTAGAATATGTTTGTTTAGGTCAGAGAAGTTTGTTATTACCCACTTTCTGAAGCCTGTTTCTGACATTTTATCAGACTCAGTCTCCATCCAGCCTTGTTTCCTTGCTGGTGAGGAGCTGTGATCCCTTGGAGGAGAAGAGACATTCTGGTTTTGGGTGCTTTCCCCCTTTTTGAGCTGGCTTCTTCTCATCTTTGTGGATGTATCTACCTGTGGTCTTTGTAGTTAGTGTTTTCAGATAGGGTCTCTGACTGGATATCATTTTTGTTGAGGATGAAGTTATTTTTTCTCTTTTTTAGTTTTCCTTTTAACAGTCAGGCCCCTCTGCTGTAGGACTGCTGGAGGTCCACTCCAGACCCTGCTCACCTATGGACCACCTGAGGTGTCCACAGTAAGGGTTGCTGTCAGTTTCTTGTTCTGTTATCTTTGTCCCAGAAGGATACCAGCCAGATGTCAGCCTGAGCTCTCCTTTATGAAGCGTCTCTTTGGATATACTGAGGTTGAGGAGCTGCTTGAGGAGAAAGTTTATCCCTTATAGGATAGACTGATAGTGCTGAGCTGTGAGCTCCATTGTTCCACTCAGAGCTGCAGAGCAGGTACGTTTCAGTCTGCTGCAGTGTAACTCATAACTGCCTTTTGTTCCCAGGTGCTCTGTCTTGGGAAGGTGGGGTTTTATTTATAAATTCCTGATGTGCTGCTGCCTTTTTTCAGAGATACCCTACCCAGCGAGGAGGTAGCCTAGTCACAGTCTACCAGCAGAGGTGTTGCTGAGCTGCCATGGGCTCTGCCCAGCTGCCGTATAAACTTCCTTGTGGTTTTGTTTATAGAGCTATAGTTATAACTGCCTCAGTAATGGTGGTCTGCCTCAGTAATGGCAGACTGTCTCTGTAATGGTGGACTGCCTTGGTAATAGTGGATTGCCTCAGTAATGGTGGACTGCCTCGGTAGTGGTGGACTGCCTTGGTAAGGTCAGAAGCCCTTCCACCCACAGAGCTGGACCATCCCAGGGCCAGCTGTGCTTGCTGTGAAACTCTCAATCCAGAGAGTTTCAGATTGCTGGTCTTTGTGAGGGTGGGACCTGCCAAGCCAGGTGATCTGGCTTTCTGTCTCAGTCCCTTTTTTTTCAGTTGAATGGATGACTTTGTCTCCCAGGTGTTCCAGGTGCAAGTTGAAATGGTCACCCAACTTTGTGTGAGTTTTTGTGTGGAGACCCACTGGGCCAGCTGAAATAGCCCTGCTGGAGACTCATGGTGCTTCTCTGCCTGGGAATATCCTGGTTTGTGGGCAGTAAACACTCTTTTGGAAATGCAGTGATCATTCACCCTCTGCATTCTCACTGGGAACTGCACTCCAGAGCTATTCCTATTCGGTCATCTTGGATTGAATGACCCCAATGACATTCTTCACAGAACTAGAAGAAAACTATTTTAAAATTCTTCTGGAATGACAAAATTAGCCTGAATAACCAAGGCAATCATAAGCAAAAAGAACAACAATGGAGGCATCACATTACCCACTTCATATTCTACAACAGTACTACAATATCTGAAACAACAAGGTACTGGTAAAACAGCAGATACATAGATCATTGGAACAGAATGGGGCAATGCAGATACATAGACCACTGGACAGAAAGCTCAGAAATAGTGCTGCACAACTACAACTATCTGATCTCCAACAAAGCTGACAAAAACAAGCCATGGGAAAGGGACTCATTGTTTAATAAATGGTGCTGAGATAACTGGCCACCCACAGGCTGAAGATTGAAAGTGGACCCCTTCCTTATACCATATACAAAACTCAACTCAAGATGGATAAAATGTTCACATTTAAAAACCCCCAAATATTGAAAACTCTGGACAATAACTAAAATACCATCCTGGATGTAGTAAAAGGCAAATATTTCATGACAAAGATTCCAAAAGCAATTGCAACGAAAGAAAAACAAAATAAAACAAACAAACAAAAAAAACTAATTAAATGTGAGATCTTCTTCACAGCAGGAGAAACTATCAACAGTGTAAACCGACAATTTACAGAACAGGAGGAAATTTTTGCAGACTATGCATTTGACAAAGGTCTAATATTCAGCATCTCTGAGAAACTTAAATTAACAAATAAAAAACAAATAACCCCATCAAAAAGTGGGCAAAGGACATTAGTGGACACTTTGCTTGTTTTATTTATCAATTTTAATTTACTTCTTATTCATTTGAAGTGTCAAATAATGGCCAAAGAAACAGGAATTATAAATTAAAGAGCACAATTTAGCAAGGAAAAATAAAAATAATGCAACAATGTATTATCTTTTACTTTTGTCATTTAGCAATAAATAAATTTCTGATAATTTGTCACATATTTTCTCTTTGAATTAGTAGTTTAGCTTAATTAAAAGGGTATATTATGTTTTTTAAATTTTATTTTAAATTCAGGATTACATGTGCAAATTTGTTACATACATAAACTTGTGTAATGGAGGTTTGCCATAAAGATTATTTCATCACCAAGATATTAATCCTAGTACCCATTAATTATTTTTTCTTATTTTTTCTCTCCTTCCACCCTCCATCCTCTGATAAGCATTAATCATTAGAGAAATGCAAATTAAGACCACAATAAGATACCATCTCATACCAATAAGAATGGCTATTATTAAAAAGTCAAAAAATAATAGATGCTGACAACTTAGTAGAGAAAAGGGAACACTTATACACCATTGATGGGATCATAAATTGTTCAATGACTGTGAAAGATAGTATGGTAATTCTTTGACGACCTAAAACCAGAAATACCGTTCAACCCAGCAATCCCATCACCGTGTACATATACAATGGAATATAAATCTTTCTATTATAAAGACACATGCATGCATCTGTTCATGGCAGCACTGTTAACAATAGCAAAGACATGGAATCAACCTAAATGCCCATCAATGGTAGAATGGATAAAGAAAATGTGACACATGTACACCATGAAATACCATGCAGCTATAAAATAAGAATGAGATGATGTCCACTACAGGAACACAGATGAAGCTAGAGGCCATTATCCTTAACAAATTAATGGAGTAACAGAAAAGCAAATACCACATGTTCTCACTTATAATTGGTAGTTAAATGATGAGAAAACATGTACACATAGAGGAGAACAACAGACACTGGTGCCTGCTTGAGGGTGGAGGCTAGGAGGAGGGACAGGATCAGAAAAACATAACTATTTAGTACTAGCCTTAATACCTGGGTGATGAAATAATATGTACAATAAATCCCTGTGACATGATTTTACCTTTAAAACAAACATGCACATGTACCTCTGAACCTAAACGTTAAAAAAATCCAATTCTGTTGTTAAATTATTAGCATGATATGTAAACTATGTTGTTTTAGGATAAAGAATTTAACTGTTTGGCAATTACAAATTATTAACTTAAGTACCAATATGTTAAGGAGTGTAATTCAAACAATATAAATAATAAGGCTACAACAAAAGGCGACTATATATTATTTATCTCACCTCAAAAAGGGAGTTAATTTCCATTCCCTTGACTTTAAGGGTAAATTAAGAGAAATTTGTAAAGCACCTTGAAAAATGTTCAATTTAATATGTGGTGGACAGTTGAGAAATAATGTGTTATCTGTTATGGGAAAGCAACTTTTAAGAAGAAAACATTTCCTTTGAGGTTTTCACAAACAAATGAAGCTGTGAACCAACATACATACTGAGAAAGGACAATTTGAGGTGCTTCTCTGACTAGCAGCAGGTTTAGTATTCTTTCCTCATTTCATATTATACTTAATAAAACAAAACATACCTGTATACAAACGCATTCACTCACATTGAAGATGCAAGATGAAGAAAGATACATGACATTGAATATACAGTCAAAGAAAAGGAGTTCTGCCCAAGCATCTCAACTTACATTTAAAGGTATGGAATTTCAATTCATTTTTCAATTGGTGTGAATTAACAGTGTAGTTTCCCATATTCTGTTCCATAGTGTTATTGGACTGTTTCATTATTTGAATCTTTTCTTTCTCTGTCTCTGTATCTCTCTCTCCTTCTCTTTTAATATTAATAATAATTAAAAATTACAAACACTCTAACCATTTAAGTAACACCAATTGCAGGCACTATACAGAGTGTTTTATTTATGTTTCTGCATTTACTCTTACAAAATTCCTATGAGAGACTCTTTCTCCCATTTATCAATGTAAAGCAAACAGATACTAGTATTATTTTGTCTGCCATAATTTCTTAAGGACATTCTCTGAGGAAATATGTGCATTCAATTAAAATTAACAATTTTAAATTAGTAAATATTTGGTGCCATTCACCTACTTATCATTCATAGAAGATGGCATTTTTTTTCCAGATAAATTTTCTTAGGATTATTATTTTCTTTATTTTTTTAATTTTTAAAATTTTTATTGCACTATAGGTTTTGGGGTACATGTGCAGAACGTGCAAGATAGTTGCATAAATACACACATGGCAGTGCGTTTTGCTGCCTTCCTACCCTTCACCCACACTTGGCATTTCTCCCCAGGCTATCCCTCCCCAGCCCCCGCTGCTGTCCCCCCCATTCCCCCCAATAGACCCCAGTATGTAGTAGACAGCCCTCCCTGTGTCCATGTGTTCTCATTTTTCTCACCCGCCTATGAGTGAGAATATGTGGTATTTCTTTTTCTCTTCTTGTGTCACTTTGCTGAGAATGATGTTCTCCAGATTCATCAATGTCCTTACAAAGGACACAAACTCATCATTTTTGATTGCTGCATAATATTCCACGGTGTATATGTGCCACATTTTCCCAGTCCAGTTTATCATTGATGAGAATTTGGGTTGGTTCCAGGTCTTTGCTATTGTAAACAGTGCTGTAATGAACGTTACTGTACATTTATCCTTATAGTAGAACGATGTATAGTCCTTTGGATATATACCCCATAATGGGATTGCTGGGTCAAATGAAATTTCTATTTCTAGGTCCTTGAGGAATCGCCACACTGTCTTTCACAACGGTTGAACTAATTTGCACTCCCACCAACAGTGTAAGAGTGGGAGTGCACACTTACACTCCAGCATCCTCTTTCTCCACATCCTCTCCAGCATCTGCTGTCTCCAGATTTTTTAATGATCACCATTCTAACTGGTGTGAGGTGGTATCTCAATGTGGTTTTGATTTGCATCTCCCTAATGACCAGTGATGATGAGCACTTTTTCATGTGTTTGTTGGCCTCATGTATGTCTTCTTTGGTAAAGTGTCTATTCATATTCTTTGCCCATTTTTGAATGGGCTTCTTTGTTTTTTTCCTGTAAATCGGTTTGAGTTCTTTGTAAATTCTGGATATCAGCCCTTTGTCCAATGTGTAAACTGCAAAGATTTCTTCCCATTCTGATAGTTGCCGATTGACTCTAGTGACTGTTTCTTTTGCTGTGCAGAAGCTGTGGAGTTTGACCAGGTCCCATTTGTCTATTTGGGCTTTTGTTGCCAATGCTTTTGGTGTTTTGGTCATGAAGTCCTTGCCTATTCCTATGTCCCGAATGGTTTTACCTAGATTTTCTTCTAGGGTTTTTATGGTGTCAGGTCTTATGTTTAAGTCTTTAATCCATCTGGAGTTAATTTTAGTGTAAGGTGTCAGGAAGTGGTCCAGATTCTGCTTTCTGCACATAGCTAGCCAATTTTTCCAACACCATTTATTAAACAGTGAATCCTTTCCCCATTGCTTGTTTTTGTCTGGTTTATCAAAGATTATATGATTGTAGATAAGTTGTGTTGCCTCTGATGCCTCTGTTCTGTTCCAATGGTCTATATCTCTGTTTTGGTACCAGTACCATGCTGTTTTGATTACTGTAGCCTTGTAGTATAGTTTGAAGTCTGGTAGTGTAATGCCTCCCGCTGTGTTCTTTTTGCTTAGAATTGACTTGGCTATGCGGGCTCTCTTTTGGTTCCATATGAAGTTCACGGTGTTTTTTTTTCCAGTTCTGTGAAGAAATTCAATGGTAGTTTGATGGGGATAGCATTGATTGTGTAAATTATTTTGGGCAGTAAGCCATTTTCACGATATTGATTCTTCCTAACCACGAATATGGAATATTTCTCGATCTGTTTGTGTCCTCTCTTATTTCGTTGAGCAGTGGTTTGTAGTTTTCCTTAAAGAGGTTCCTTACGTTCCTTGTGAGTTGTATTCCTAGATATTTTATTTTCTTTGTAGCAATTGTGAATGGCAGTTCGTTCTTGATTTGGTTCTCTTTAAGTCTGTTATTGGTGTATAGCAATGCTTGTGATTTTTGCACATTGATTTTATATCCTGAGACTTTACTGAAGTTGCTTATTAGTTTCAGGAGCTTTTGGCTGAGGTGATGGGGTCTTCTAGGTATACTATGATGTCATCTGCAAATACAGACTATTTGGCTTCTAACTTTTCTATTTGAATACATTTTATTTCCTTTTCTTGCCTGATTGCTCTGGCTAGAACTTCCAGTACTATGCTGAATAGGAGTGGTGAGAGAGGGCATCCTTGTCTAGTGCTGGATTTCAAAGGGAATGCTTCCAGTTTTTGCCCATTAAGTATGATATTGGCTGTTGGTTTGTCATATATAGCTTTCATTACTTTGAGATATGTTCCATCAATACCAAGTTTGTTGAGGATTTTTAGCATAAAGTGCTGTTTAATTTTGTCAAATGCCTTCTCTGCATCAATTGAGATAATCATGTGGTTTTTGTTTTTGCTTCTGTTTATGTGGTGAATTACATTTATAGACTTGTGTATGTTGAACCAGCCTTGCATCCCCGGGATGAATCCTACTTGATCATGATGGATAAGTTTTTTAATGTGCTGTTGCAATCGGTTTGCCAGTATTTTATTGAAGATTTTTGCATCTATGTTCATCATGGATATTGGCCTGAAGTTTTCTTGTTGCGTCTCTGCCGGGTTTTGATATCAGGATGATGTTGGTCTCATAAAATGATTTGGGAAGGGTTCCCTCTTTTTGAATTATTTTGAATAGTTTCAGAAGGAATGGTACCAGATCCTCTTTGTGTGTCTGGTAGAATTCAGCTGTGAAGTCATCTGGGCCTGGGCTTTTTTTGTGTGGTAGGCTCTTAATTGCTGGCTCAACTTCAGACCTTGTTATTGGTCTCTTCATAGTTTTGGCTTCCTCCTGGTTTAGGCTTGGGAGGACACAGGCGTCCAGGAATTTATCCATTTCTTCCTGGTTTACTAGTTTATGTGCATAGAGTTGTTTGTAGTATTCTCTGATGGTGGTTTGAATTTCTGTGGAATCTCTGGTGATTTCCCCATTATCGTTTTTTATTGCATCTATTTGGTTGTTCTCTCTTTTCTTTTTTATCAGTCTGGCTAGTGAGCTGTCTATTTTGTTGATCTTTTCGAAAAACCAGCTCTTCAATTTATTGATTTTTTGAAGGGTTTTTCTTGTCTCTATCTCCTTCAGTTCTGCTCTGATCTTAGTTATTTCTTGTCTTTGGCTAGGTTTTGAGCTTTTTCGATCTTGCTCCTCTAGCTCTTTCAATTTTGACGATAGGGTGTCAATTTTGGATCTCTCCTCTCTTCTCATGTGGGCACTTATTGCTATATATTTTCCTCTACAGACTGCTTTAAATGTGTCCCAGAGATTCTGGCATGTTGTGTCTTCCTTATCATTGGTTTCAAAGAACTTCTTTATTTCTGCCTTTATTTCATTGTTTATCCAATCAACATTCAAGAGCCAGTTGTTCAGTTTCCATGAAGCTGTGTGGTTCTAAGTTAGTTTCTGAATTCTGAGTTCCAAATTGATTGCACTATGGTCTGAGAGACTGTTTGTTATGATTTCAGTTGTTTTTCATTTGCTGAGGAGTGCTTTACTTCCAATTATGTTGTCAATTTTGGAGTAGGTGTGATGTGGTGCTGAGAAGAATGTATATTGTGTGGATTTGGAGTGGAGAGTTTTGTAAATGTCTATCAGGTTTGCTTGTTCCAGGTCTGAGTTCAAGCCCTGGATTTTCTTGTTAATTTTCAGTCTGGTTGATCTGTCTGGTATTGACAGTGGAGTGTTAAAGTTTCCCACTATTATTGTGTGGGAGTCTAAGTCTCTTTGTAAGTCATTAAGATCTTGCCTTATATATCTGTGTGGAATGCTTTGTTTTCTTTTGTTTTGAGGCAGAGTTTCACTACTCTGCCCAGGCTGAAGTGCAATGGCACCATCTCAGCTCACTGCAATCTCTGCCTTTTGGGTTCAAGCAATTCTCCTGCCTCAGCCTCCCTAGTAGCTGGGATAACAGGCACCCACCACCATGCCTGGCTAATTTTTTGTACTTTTAGTAGAGACAGGGTTTCGCTATGTTGGCCAGGCTGGTTTCAAACTCCTGACCTCAGGTGATCCACCTACCTTGGCTTCCCAAATTACTGGGATTAGAGGTGTGAGCCACCGTATTACTGGCCTTTAATACTAATTTTTATTTTAACTTCTCAAAAGCTTTAAAGTATGTTCTTCACCTGGTTAACTCAAAATAAAGTTTATAATTCAGCAACCAACATATAAATTTACTACTTCAAGCATAACTTCCATACATAGTGCAACTCCGTCATGCCACCTTAATGTGATATGGCAAAAGAAGGAATAAGCAGACATTAAAGACACAAATAATCATAGTTATAGAGACTGTCTGTTCTGTGCTATTGCTTTCTAAGTGTTTCTGTTTTGATAATTTCACCCATGAAAATATTACTCATCTCCGGAGTCCTTCTGCAAGTAACATCCACCACTAGTATCTTAGAGTTATATACCTGCTATGTATACAAACATTTACTGCTTCGTTCATGTGAATTTTTACAGATTCCCATATTTTCAAGTCTTTCTTTCCTATACTTAATTTTCATTTTGTTTTTGGAAACTAGAGACATTAAACCTGAAAGACTACAAAATGTATTGACTTTTCTGCAGACTTTTTTCCACACTCTGTTCATAAATGTCTGTTTGAAGCAAAAATGTGCAGATTTTTAAACAAATTTTTAAATAAATTTTATTTATTTAAATTTAAAAAGTTTAAAAAATAGTAAAATACTTTCAGATAAATTCACCTGGAGTAAATCCAACTCCCTTAATAAGATTGCATCATTTTTTATTTCTGTCTTCTCAGTGTTTACTTAGCTATTCTCACTCCTATTCTTCCAAATAACCTTATAATACATTACTCAGGCTCACTCACTACAAACAAAAGAAATAAAACAACCTGATGTAGCTTTTACATCTAAATTACTTCCTAGTTTGTCATTTAACTTAAGGAGAATTTATCTTTATGACACTTAGTTTTCTTATGCCAGAACATGATCAAATTAATGTTATTAAGTTTTTGGTCAGTTTTCTTTTTTTTTCTGTACTGGCTTGGGGCACTTGTCGAGTTTCTGTCTAGTTTTCTTTCTTTTTATTTGTTAACTATCTGGATTTTGTTCATCTATATTTTCACAGTGGTTACTGGATTTTATAGGACACTGATTTTAGTATGTTATTTTCATAAATGCAGCTACTATTTTTTTGTTTCTGGAATTAGGATATTTTCTTTACGTTTTACCAAATCTGTACTCACATTATCTTCGAATAATTTTACCTTGTTTTTATAATATTTCTTTCTGTATTTAGAACATTTTTTCTTTACTAAATTATATATTACATCTTTATATTAAAAAGTAGTGGAGATTTGAGGTATCTTTCTTTTTCTGCACTTCAGCAGAAAAGCTTCTTTCAGTTGTCTCAACTAAATAAGATGTTAGCTTCATTACACATAAAACTGTTATGTTGAACAAGTATTTATTAATGCTTCTTTTTAACATAAAGATAGAAAATTTTATTAATTTCATTTTTTTCATTGTTCTTTTATTTTACTTGAGGTTCTGGGGTACATGTGCAGATCTTGCAGGATTGTTGCATAGTTACCTACATGGCAAGGTGGTTTACCACCTTCATCCTCCCATCACCTATATCTGGTATTTCCATGTTAACCCTCCCCACCCTCCCCACTCCCCACTGTCTCTCCCCTAGCCCCCCCCAGCTGATCACAGTGTGTGATGATCCCCTCCCTGTGTCCATGTGATCTCATTGTTCAATATCTGCCTATGAGTGTGAAGATGCGGTGTTTGGTTTTTTGTTCTTGTGTCACTTTGCTAAGAATGATGGTTTCCAGATTCATCCATGTCCCTACAAAGGACACAAACTCATCGTTTTTATGGCTGCATACTATTCCACTGTGCATATGTGCCACATTTTCTTTATTCAGTCTATTGCTGCTGGACATTTGGGTTGGTTCCAAGTCTTTACTATTGTAAACAGTGGCTCAATGAACATACGTGTTCATGTGTCTTTATAATAGAATAATTTGGTACAGGCGACTCAGGATTGCAGCTCTCAGTGAAGGCACAGAGGGTGAGTCCTAGCAACATTCTCAGACAGACCATTTTTGCCCACAGAATGTTGAAAGTCCCAGGTGTGGGAAAGACATGGGATGCTAGTGCAGCCAGCCCACTTGGCCGGCTCACGTGGCCAGTTCAGCAGGCTCTGCAGTGCAGCAGCACCTGGCACAAAACTCACTGGTCCAGGTGCCCAGTTAAACTGGCAATCTGATATTTGGAAGGGCAGATTGGCATGTTCATCTGATTGAATGGGACCTAGACAATGAGCCAAACCAGGAGATTCCTGAGAAACGTTATCTGAGCTGGTCCAGTGGGCAGTGGCATGGGAGATCACATGGATCCCAGTGCCCTATCAGCAGGCTACTGGGGCACCAGTGAGAGAGTCAACCATTCACCTTGGGGAGAGAAAGAGAGAGAGAGGATGGACTCTGAAGCAGGAAGCTGGGTGATCAAGCTCAGCAGGTCCCACCCTCACAGGGACAAGCAGGGTGACAAATGGAGGCACTCAGGGCTGAGAGTTTTGCTGCCAGCATCTAGGTTGGTGCAGCCTGGTGGGGGAGGGGCGTCCACCACTATGGATGCAATTCACCCCTACTGAAATACTGCCCAGGGCTGACGCAGCCTGCTGTTGCCAAGGCAACCTGCCATAACACAGAGACTCTGCCAGCAGGGTGGAGCATGCCACAGCAGAATGGAGCCCCGCAGCAACAGGGTAGACCTGCACTAGCACGGTGGAGCCCCAACAGGCAAATAGTGAATAGACTGCCTCCTAGCTGGGAAGGACAGTACAACAGATACTCATAAAGAAAACCTGGACTCCCTGAGACAGAGCATCTAACAGAAAAAAAAGGGAGCGGTTATGAGTTCTGTTGTAGCAGACATAAACAGATCCTCCCAAAAACCCTGAATGAACAACAGAGCTCACAGCTCAGCACTGGAGCTCCTATAAAGCACAGACCATCCCCTCAAGCAGCACCCTGACCCCTGTATATCCAGAGTCACACCAAGAAAGGACTAATCAGACTGGCATTTGGCGGGCATCATTCTAAAACAAAGATAGCAGAAGAAGAAACTGGTAGCATCCCTCACTGTTCTGCAGCTGCTACAGGTGTACCCCAGACAAGCAGAACCTAAAGTGGACCTCAGCACTAGTACAGCAGAGGGGCTAGACCATGAGAAGAAAAACTAGGTAACAGAAATGCCTCATCATCAACAATCTGGGCGTCCACACAGAGAACCAACTGAAAAATCAGCAACTACTAAGATGACAGGTGGATAAATCCATAAAGATGGGAAGAAACCAGTGAAAAAGGGAGGAAAACACCCGAAACCAAAGCACCTCACCTCCTACAAAAAAAAACAAAACTCCTCACCAGCAAGGGAACAAAGCTGTATGGAGAATGAGTGTGACGAAAGGACGGAATCAGACTTCAGAAAGTGAATAATGAGAAACTTCGGTGAGCTAAAAGAACATGTTCTAAATCAATGCAAAGAAACTAAGAACCTTGAAAAAAGATTCAAGGAAATGATAACAAGAATGGACAACTTAGAGAGGAATATGAATGAATTGAAGGAGCTGAAAAAACACAACACGAGAACTTCACAAAGCATGCACAAGTATCAACAGCCGAATTGACCAAGCAGAAGGAAGAATATCAGAAGTCGAAGATCAACTCAATGAAATAAAATGAGAAACCAAGATTAGAGAAAAAAGCACAAAAAGGAATAAACAAAATCTCCAAGAAATGTGGGACTATGTGAAGAGACCCAACCTACGTTTGATAGGTGATGAAGAGAATGAATCTAAGCTGGAAATACTTTTCAGGATATAATCCAGAAAAATTTCCCCAACTTAGCAAGACAAGTCAATACTCAACTCCAGGAAACACAGAGAACACCACAAAGATACTCTGTAAGAAGAGCAACCACAAGGCACATAATCGTCAGATTCACCAGGGTTGAAATGAAGGAGAAAATGCTAAGGGCAGCCAGAGAGAAGGGTCGGGTCACCCACATAGGGAAGCCCATCAGACTCACAGCAGATCTCTCAGCAGAGACTCTACAAGCCAGAAGAGAGTGGGAGCCAATATTCCACAACCTTAAAGAAAAGAACTTTCAACCCAGGATTTCATATCCAGCCAAACGGAGCTTCATAAGTGAAGGAAAAATAAAATCTTTCATGAACAAGCAAGTACTCAGAGATTTTGTCACCACTAGGCCTGCTTTACAAGAGCTCCTGAAAGAGGCACTACACATAGAAAGAAACAACCAGTACAAGCCATCCTAAAAGCATACCAAATGTTAGAGAGTATCAACAAAATGAAGAATCTACATGAACCAATGGGCAAAACAGCCAGCTAGCATCAAAATGGCAGTATCAAATTAACACATAACAATATTAACCCTAAATGGAAATAAGCTAAATGCATCAATCAAAAACACATACTGGCAAATTGGATAAAAAACAAAAAACAATCAGTGTGCTGTATCGAGGAAACCCATCTCACATGCAAGGATACACAAAGGCTCAAAATAAAGGGATGGAGGAAGATTTACCAAGCAAATGGAGAGCAAAAAAAAGCAGGAGTTGCAATTCTCATTTCTGATAAAATAGACTTTAAAGCAACAAAGATCAAAAGGGACAAAAAAAGGTCATTACATAATGGTAAAAGGATCGATACAACAAGAAGAGCTAACGATTCTAAATATATATGGACCCAATGCAGAAGCATCCAGATATATAAGAAAAGTACTTAACAACTTACAAAGAGATTTAGACTCCCACACAATAATAGTGGGAGACTTTAACACTCCACTGTCAATAGCAGACAGATCAACCAGACAGAAAATTAACAAGGATATCCAGGACTTGAAATCAGACCTGGAACAAGCAAACCTGATAGACATTTACAGAACCCTCCACCCCAAATCCACACAATATACATTCTTCTCAGCACCACATCACACCTACTCCAAAATTGACCACATAATTGGAAGTAAAGCATTCCTCAGCAAATGCAAAACAACTGAAATCATAACAAACAGTCTCTCAGACCATAGTGCAATCAAGTTGGAACTCAGAATTCAGAAAATAGCTCAGAACTGAACAGCTTCATAGAAACTGAACAACTGGCTCTTGAATGTTGATTGGATAAACAATGAAATGAAGGCAGAAATAAAGTTCTTTGAGACCAATGAGAACGAAGACACAACATACCAGAATCTCTGGGACACATTTAAAGCAGTCTGTAGAGGAAAATATATAGCAATAAGTGCCCACATGAGAAGAGTGGAGAGATCCAAAATTGACTCCCTATCATCAAAATTGAAAGAGCTAGAGGAGCAAGAATGAAAAAGCTCAAAACCTAGCCAAAGACAAGAAATAACTAAGATCAGAGCAGAACTGAAGGAGATAGAGACACGAAAAACTCTTCAAAACATCAATAAATCCAAGAGCTGGTTTTTCAAAAAGATCAACAAAATAGACAGACCACTAGCCAGACTGATAAAAAAGAAAAGAGAGAACAACCAAATAGATGCAATAAAAAACGATAATGGGGAAATCACCACAGATTCCACAGAAATTCAAACCACCATCAGAGAATACTACAAACAACTCTATGCACATAAACTAGTAAACCAGGAAGAAATGGATAAATTCCTGGACGCCTCTGTCCTCCCAAGCCTAAACCAGGAGGAAGCTGAAACTATGAAGAGACCAATAACAAGGTCTGAAGTTGAGGCAGCAATTAAGAGCCTATCACACAAAAAAAAGCCCAGGTCCAGATGGATTCACAGCTGAATTCTACCAGACACACAAAGAGGATCTGGTACCATTTCTTCTGAAACTTTTCCAAATAATTCAAAAAGAGGAAACCCTTCCCAAATCATTTTATGAGACCAACATCATTCTGATACCAAAACCCGGCAGAGACTCAACAAGAAAAGAAAATTTCAGGCCAATATCCATGATGAACATAGATGCAAAAATCTTCAATAAAATAATGTCAAACCAATTGCAATAGCACATTAAAAAAATTACCCATCATGATCAAGTAGGATTCATCCTGGGGATGCAAGGCTGGTTCAACATACGCAAGTCTATAAATGCAATTCACCACATAAACAGAAGCAAATACAAAAACCACATGATTATCTCAATAGATGCAGAGAAGGCATTTGACAAAATTAAACAGCCCTTTATGCTAAAAACACTCAATAAACTTGGTATTTATGTAACATATCTCAATGTAATGAAAGCTATATATGACAAACCAACAGCCAATATCATACTTAATGGGCAAAAACTGGAAGCATTCCCTTTGAAATCCAGCACTAGACAAGGATGCCCTCTCTCACCACTCCTATTCAGCATAGTACTGGAAGTTCTAGCCAGAGCAATCAGGCAAGAAAAAGAAATAAAGGGTATTCAAATAGGAAAGGTGGAAGCCAAATAGTCTCTATTTGCAGACGACATGAGAGTATACCTAGAAGACCCCATCACCTCATCCCAAAAGCTCCTGAAACTGATAAGCAACTTCAGTAAAGTCTCAGGATATAAAATCAATGTGCAAAAATCACAAGCATTTCTATACCCCAATAACAGACTTAAAGAGAACTAAATCAAGAACGAACTGCCATTCACAATTGCTACAAAGAAAATAAAATACCTAGAAATACAACTCACAGGAAATGTAAAGGACCTCTTTAAGGAAAACTACAAACCACTGCTCAACAAAATAAGAGAGGACACAAAGAGATGGGGAAACATTTCACGTTCATGGTTAGGAAGAATCATTATCGTGAAAATGGCTATACTGCCCAAAGTAATTTACACAATCAATGCTATCCCCATCAAACTACCATTGAATTTCTTCACAGAACTGGAAAAAAACACCATGAACTTCATATGAAACCAAAAGTGGGCCAGCATAGCCAAGTCAATTCTAAGCAAAAAGAACACAGCGGGAGGCATCACACTACCAGACTTCAAAGTATACTACAAGGCTACAGTAATCAAAACAGCATGGTACTGGTACCAAAACAGAGATATAGACCAATGGAACAGAACAGAGGTATCAGAGGCAACACAACTTATCTACAATCATATAATCTTTGATAAACCAGACAAAAACAAGCAATGGGGAAAGGATTCCCTGTTTAATAAATGGTGTTGGAAAAACTGGCTAGCCATGTGCAGAAAGCAGAAACTGGACCCCTTCCTGACACCTTACACTAAAATTAACTCCAGATGGATTAAAGACTTAAACATAAGACCTGACACCATAAAAACCCTAGAAGAAAATATAGGCAAAACCATTCAGGACATAAAAGTAGGCAAGGACTTCATGACCAAAACACCAAAAGCATTGGTAACAAAAGCCCAAATAGACAAATGGGATCTAATCAAACTCCACAGCTTCTGTATGGCAAAGAAAACAGTCACTAGAGTGAATCAGCAACCATCAGAATGGGAAAACATTTTTGCAGTTTACACATCTGACAAAGGGCTGATATCCAGAATTTACAAAGAACTCAAACAGATTTACAGGAAATAAACAAACAAGCCCATTCAAAAATGGGCAAAGGACATGAACAGACACTTTACAAAAGAAAAGATACATGAGGCCAACAAACACATGAAAAAATGCTCATCATCACTGGTCATTAGAGAGATGCAAATCAAAACCACATTGAGATATCATCTCATGCCAGTTAGAATGGTGATCATTAAAAAATCTGGAGACAACAGGTGCTGGAGAGGATGTGGAGAAATAGGAACACTCTTACACTGTTGGTGGGAGTGTAAATTAGTTCAACCATTGTGGAAGACAGTGTGGCGATTTCTCAAGGACATAGAAATAGATATTCCATTTGACCCAGCAATCCCATTACTGGGTATATATACAAAGGACTATAAATCGTTCTACTATAAGGACACATGCACACGAATGTTCATTGAAGCACTGTTTACAATAGCAAAGAACTGGAACCAACCCAAATGCCCAATGATGATAGACTGGACTGGGAAAATGTGGCACATATACACCATGGAATATTATGCAGCAATAAAAAATAATGAGTTTGTGTCCTTTGTAAGGATATGGATGAATCTGGAGAACATAATTCTCAGCAAACTGACACAAGAACAGAAAAAGAAATACCACATATTCTCACTCATAGGTGGGTGAGAAAAATGAGAACACATGGACATAGAGAGGGTGTCTACTACACACTGGGGTCTATTGGGGGGAATGGGGGAGGGACAGTGTGGGGGGGTTGGGGAGGGACAGCCTGGGGATGAATGCCATTTTTTAATGATCACCATTCTAACTGGCATGAGATGATATCTCAATGTGGTTTTGATTTGCATCTCTCAATGTGGTTTTGATTTGTGGGTGAAGGGGAGGAAGGCAACAAAACACACTGCCATGTGTGTACCTATGTAACTATCTTGCACGTTCTGCACATGTACCCCAAAACTTATAATGCAATAAAAATTTTAAAAAATAATATATATATATATATATATATATATATATATATATATTTGATAAAACTTTAAACTAAAAAAATAGAATAATTGGTATTTCTTTGGGTATATATGAAATAATGGGATTGCTGGGTCAAATGGAATCTTTGTTTCTAGGTCCTTGAGGACTCGCCACACTGTCTTTTACAATGGTTGAACTAATTTACCCTCCCACCAACAGTGTAAAACTGTTAGTATTTCTCCACATCCTCTCCAGCATCTGTTGTCTCCAGATTTTTTAATAATCGCCATTTTAACTGGTTTGAGATGGTATCTCAATGTGGCTTTTATTTGCATTTCTCTAACGACTGCTGATGATGAGTATTTTTTTTATATGTTTGTTGGCCTCATATATGTTTTCTTTTGAAAGGTGTCTGTTCCTATCCTCCATCCACTGTTGAATGGGTTTTTTTAATTCTAAATCTTTTTTAGTTCTTTGTAGATTGTGGATATTAGCCCTTTGTGAAATGAGTAGGTTGCAAAAATGTTTTCCTATTCTGTTCGTTGCCAGTTCACCATTGTGGTTGTTTCTTTTGCTGTACAGAAGCTCTGGAATTTAGTTAAATTCCATTTGTCTATTTGGGCTTTTGTTGCCATTGCTTTTTGTGTTTAAGCCATGAAGTCCTTGCTTATGCCTATGTTCTGAATGGTTTTTCCCAGGTTTTCTTCTAAGGTTTTTATGGTGTTAGGTCTTATGTTTAGATCTTTAATCCATCAGGAGTTAATTTTAGTGCAGAGTGTCAGAAAGGGGTCCAGTTTCTGCTTTCTGCACATGGCTAGCCAGTTTTCCCAACACCATTTATTGAACAGGGAATCCTTTCCCCATTGCTTGTTTTTGTCATGATTGTCAAAGGTCAGGTGATTGTAGATGTGTGATGTTGCTTCTGAGGCCTCTGTTCTGTTTCATTGGTCTATGTCTCCGTTTTGATCTCAGTACCACAATGTTTCGATTACTGCAGCCTTGTAACATAGTTTGAATTTTGGGAGTGTGATGCCTCAATCCTTGTTCTTTTTGGTTAGGTTTGTTTTGACTATGTGGGCTCTCTTTTGGTTCCATATGAAGTTTGAAGCAGTTTTTTCCAGTTCTGTGAAGAGGGTCATTGCTAGCTTTATGGGGATAACATTGAATCTATAAATTACTTTGGGCAGTATAGCCATTTTCACAATATTGATTCTTCCCAACCATGAACATGAAATGTTTTTCCATCTGTCTGTGTCCTCTCTTATTTCTTTGAGCAGTGGTTTGTAGTTCTCCTTGAAGAAGTCCTTTACATCCTTTGTTCTTTTTATTCCTATGTATTTTATTCTCTTTGTAGCAATTGTGAATGGCAGTTCATTCTTGATTTGGCTCTCTTTAAGTCTGTTGTTGGTGTATAGGAATGCTTGTGATTTATGCAAACTGATTTTGTATTCCAAGACTTTGCTGAAGTTGCTTATCAGTTTCAGGAGACTTTGGGCTAAGATGATGGGGTTTTCTAGGTATACAATTATGTCATCTGCAAATAAAGAGAATTTGACTTCATCTTTTCCTAACTGAATACTCTTTATTTCTTTTTCTTGCCTGATTGCTCTGGCTAGAACTTCCAATACTCTATTGAATAGGAGTGGTGAGAGAGAGCCTCCTTGTCCAGTGCCAGATTACAAAGGAATGCTTCTAGTTTTAGCCCATTCAGTATGATATTGGCTGTGGGTCTGTCATAAATAGTTTTTATTATTTTGTGATACATTCCCTTGATACCTAGTTCATTGAGAGCTTTTAGCATAAAGGGCTGTTGAACTTTGTCTAAGATTTTCTCTGCATCTGTTGAGATGATCATGTGGTTTTTGTCTTGGGTTCTGTTAATGTGATGGATTCCATTGATTGAATTGTGTATGTTGAACCAGCCTTGTATCCCCAGGGTGAAGCCTACTTCATCATGATGAATAAGCTTTTTATATGCTGTTGCAATCAGTTTGCCAGTATTTTACTGAAGATTTTTGCATCTATGTTTATCATGGATATTGGCCTGAAGTTTTCTTTTCTTGTTGAGTCTCTGCCAGGTTTTGGTATCAGGATGATATTGGTCTAATAAAATGAGTTGGGGAAGATTTCCTCTTTTTGTATTGTTTGGAATAGTTTCAGAAGATATGCTACCAGCTCCTCTTTGTACGTTTGGTAGAATTCAGATGTAAACCTGTCTGGACCTGGACTTTTTTTGATTGGTAGGCTATTAATTGCTGCCTCAACTTCAGCCCTTGTTATTGGTCTATTCAGGGTTTTGACTTCTTCCTGGTTTAGAATTGGGAGGGTGAAAGTGTCAAGAAATTTGTCTATTTCTTCCAAATTTACTTGTTTGTGTGTATAGAGTTCTTTGTAGTAATCACTGATGGTAGTTTGTATTTCTGGGATTGGTGGTGATGTCCCCTTTACCATTTTTCATTGCATCTATTTCATTCTTTTTTCTCTCTCTCTTTTTTTATTAGTCTGGCTAGTTGTCTATCTATTTTGTTGATCATTTCAAAGAACCAGATCCTGGATTTGTTAATTTTTTGAAGGATTGTTTGTGTCTCTATCTCCTTCAGTTCTGCTCTAATCTTACTTATTTCTTGTCTTGTGCTAGCCCTTGAGTTTCTTTGATCTCACTCCTCTAATTCTTTAAATTTTGATGATAGGATGTCGATTTTTAATCTCTCCTTGCTCCTTATTTGGGCATTTATTGTTATGAATTTCCCTGTAGACACTGCTATAAATGTGTCCCAGAGATTCTGGTACATTGTGTCTTCATTCTTGTTGGTTTCAAAGAAAAACTTTACTTCTGCCTGTATTTCACTCTTTACCCAGTCGTCATTCAGGAGCCATTTGTTCAGTTTCCATGAAGTTGTGAAGTTCTGAGTTAGTTTCTTAATCCTGAGTTCTAATTTGATTTCACTGTGGTCTGAGAGACTGTTTGTTCTGATTTCCATTCTTTTGCATTTGCTGAGGAGTGATTTACTTCCAATTATGTGGTCAATTTTAGAGTAGGTGTGATGTGGTGCTGAGAAGAATCTATATTCTGTGGATTTGGGGTGGAGAGTTCTGTAAATGTCTATTAGGTTTGCTTGGTCCAGATATGCTTTCAAGTCCTGGATTTCCTTGTTGTGTTTTGCCTCATTGATCTGTCTCACATTGACAGTGGAGTGTTCAAGTCTCACACTATTATTGTTTGGGAGTCTACGTCTCTTTCTATGTCATTAAAACTTGCATTATGTATCTGGATGCTCCTGTACTGGGTGCGTATATGTTTAGAATAGTTAGCTCTTGTCGTATTGATCCTTTTACCATTGTGTAATGCCCTTCTTTGCCTCTTTTGATTTTTGTTGGTTTAAAGTCCATTTTATCTGAGACTAGGTTTGCCACCCTGCTTTTTTGCTTCCCATTTGCTTGGTAAATCTTCCATCCCTTTATTTTGAGTCTATGTGTGTCTTTGCATGTGAGATGGGTCTCCTGAATACAACACACTGATGGCTCTTGTCTTTTTATCCAATTTGCCAGTCTGTGTCTTTTAATTGGGACATTTAGTCCATTTACATTTAATGTTAATATTGTTATGTGTGAATTTGATCCTGCCATTTTGTTACTGGTTGGTTATTTTGCCCTTTGGTTGGCATAATTTCTTCATTGCATTGTTGGTCTTTACCATTTTGTTCTTTTTTGCAGTGGTTGCTACTGGTTTTTTCTTTCTGGGTTTAGTGCTTCCTTCAGGAGCTCTTTAGGGCAGGTCTGGTATTGATGAAATCTCAACAATTTCTTTTCCATAAAGGATTTTATCTCTCCTCCACTTTTGAAGCTTAGTATGGCTGGATATAAAATTCTGGGTTGAAAGTTCTTTTCTTTAAGGATGTTGAATATTGGCCGCCACTCTTCTGGCTAGTGGGGTTTCTGCCAATAGATCTGCTGTGTGTCTGATAGGCTTCCCTTTGTGGGTGACCCAACCTCGCTCTCTCTCTCTGGCTGCCCTTAGCATTTTTTCTGTATTTCAACACTGGTGAATCTAATAATTATGTGCCTTGGGGTTGCTCTTCCAGAGGAGTAATTGTGGTGTTCTCTGTATTTTCTGTATTTGAATGTTAGCCTGCCTTGCTAGGCTGGGGAAGTTCTCCTGGGTAATAACCTGAAGAGTGTTTTCCAGCTTGGATTGATTCTCCCCATCTTCTTCCAGTACACTGATCAAGCATAGATTAGGTCTTTCCACATAATCCCATATTTCTTGGAGGCTTTCTTCATTTATTTTCACTATTTTTTCTCTTTGCTTTGCTTGCCTTCCCATTTTATTTCATTGATTTGATCTTCAATCTCTGATATACTTTCTTCTGCTTTATCTATTTGGCTATTGAAACTTGTGTATGCTTCATGAAGTTCTCGTGCTGTGGTTTTCAGCTCCATCAAGTCATTTCTGTTCTTCACTCAGTTGGTTATTCTAGTTAGAATTTTATCAAACCTTTTTTTCAAGGTTTTTGGTTTCTTTGCATTGGGTTGGAACATCTTTCTTCAACTCAGAGAATTTTGTTATTACCCAATTTCTGAAGCCTGCTTCTGTCAGTTCATCAAATTCATTCTCCATCCTGCTTTGTTCCCTTGCTGGTGAGGAGTTGTGATCTCGTAGTGGGAAAGAGGCATTCTGGTTTTTGATATTTTCATTCTTCTTGCACTGGTTTCTTCCCATCCTGTTGAATTTGTATAAGTTTGATCTCAGGTAGCTGCTTGGTAAGGCAGCCTTTCCTTTGTCTGCCTGCAGAGGTGCTGCTGGACTGCCACAGAGTCAGTGGAGCTGCTGCATATTTTTCCTGCATCTTATATTTGCTCAGAAAAATTAGAACAGTTTCTGCAATGGCAGCTGCCCTTCCCCCATGACGAGCTCATTCATTCCTATTCACTGTCTAACTGATGTTCTGCATGTGAAACTCTGAAGTGAGTTTTTTTAGCCTGCTAGGCTTTGTGGGTGGAGACCCGTCCTGCTGTTGTTTCTCTGGGTTCAGTTCCCCTTCTCTCTTGGCGGGGGCAGCTAGCTCTGTCCCATGGACTTTTTGGCTTTCTTGATGTCAGCCAGTGCTTCCACCCAGATCTATTCAGACAGCCCTGGAAGGAGCCAAAGTTGCTGTTCTGTCCTGTTCATGCAGCTTGCTGAGGTATTTCCGCTCAGCAAAGATCTCCTGTTCTGTGGGTTGTAGAGGGCTTGGGTGGAGCACTGTGTCTGAACTGAAGTCCCAGAGGAGGAGATCCCACAGTCCTCCAGTCAGTTGCTTGCACCACCTGGGTAGGGCAGTGCTCCACCTTGCCTCAACTCTCCCTATTTTGTTTATACCCACTGTCCAACCAGACCCACAAAGTGAACCTGTTACCCCGTTTGGAATTGTGGACACCCCTCAGCTTCTGCATCTCTCTCCTGGGAGCTGTGTTCCAGAGCTGCTTCTTATTCAGCCATTTTGGGACCTCACCCAGGTTTTTTAATATCTACTGAGATGATCATAGATTTTTCTCTAACTTACTATACCTATTAAATAATCTTTATATTCCTAGAATAAACCAAACATGGTTATATTTTGGTTGTTGATAACGTATTTAACACTTTTTATAGACATTAATACAGATTTTGCTTTTTTATTTTATTATTTCTGGTTTTAAGTGGTAAAAAAAAAAGGCTTGTGTTTTAACCATTATAAATTACATTAAGCCACTTCCTTACAAAAGAAACACAGGATAATAGAAGTGCTATTTTCTCTGTTATTCAGAATCCTAACATGCCTTGAGAACATACTGTGATGGTCACCCTGTAGTGCTTATGAGATATAATTGAGTCAGAGTTGAATTTCAAATGCCTTCCATTCTTTTCTTCGCTAATGTTTTCTGATAATTATGTTTTAGGTTTTAAAATAAATATATGGTATTTTTATTTTTATTTTATTTATTTATTTAATTGCATTTTAGGTTTTGGGGTACATGTGCAGAACATACAAGATAGTGGTATAAGTACACAGGTGGCAGTGTGTTTTGCTGCCTTCCTCCCCTTCACCCACATTTGGCATTTCTCCCCATGCTATTCCTCCCCAGCTGCCCCCCACTGACCCTCCCCTATTTCTCCCAATATACCCCAGTGTGTAGTGCTCCCTTCCCTGTGTCTATGTTTTCTCATTGTTCATCACCCGCCTATGAGTGAGAATATGCGGTATTTCGTTTTCTGTTCTTGTGACAATTTGCTAAAAATGACGTTCTCCAGATTCATCCATGTCCCTACAAAGGTCACAAACTCATTGTTTTTGATTGCTGCATAGTATTCCATGGTGTATATGTGCCACATTTTCCCAGTCCAGTCTATCATCGATGGGCATTTGGGTTGGTTCCAGGTCTTTGCTATTATAAACAGTGCTGCAATGAACATTCGTGTGCATGTGTCCTTATGGTAGACCAATTTATAGTCCTTTGGATATCTATCCCGTAATGGGATTGCTGGGTCAAATGGAATTTCTATTTCTAGGTCCTTGAGGAATCGCCACACTGTCTTCCACAATGATTGAACTAATTTACACTCCCACCAACAGTGTAGAAGTGTTCCTATTTCTCCACATCCTCTCCAGCATCTGTTGTCTCCAGATTTTTTAATGATCGCCATTTTTACTGGTGTGAGATGGTATTTCAATGTGGTTTTGATTTGCATCTCTCTAATGACCAGTGATGATGAGCATTTTTTCATAAGTTTGTTGGCCTCATGTATGGCTTCTTTTGTAAAGTGTCTGTTCATATCCTTTGCCCGTTTTTGAATGGGCTTGTTTTTTTTTTTCCTGTAAATCTGTTTGAGTTATTTGTAAATTCTGGATATCAGCCCTTTGTCTGATGGGTAAACTGCAAAAAATTTTTCCCATTCTGTTGATTGCTGATTCATTCTACTGACTGTTTCTTTTGCTGTGCAGAAGCTTTGATTAGGTCCCATTTGTCTATTTTGGCTTTTGTTGCCAATGCTTTTGGTGTTTTGGTTATGAAGTTCTTGCCTACTTCTATGTCCTGAATGGTTTTGCCTAAATTTTCTTCTAGGATTTTTATGATGCCAGGTCTTATGTTTAAGTCTTTAATCCATCTGGAGTTAATTTTAATGTAAGGTGTCAGGAAGGGGTCCAGTTTCTGCTTTCTGCACATGGCTAGCCAGTTTTTCCAACACCATTTACTAAACAAAAAATGCTTTCCCCATTGCTTGTTTTTGTCAGGTTTATCAAAGATTGTATGGTTGTAGATATGTTGTGTTGCTTCCAATGCCTCTGTTTTCTTCCATTGGTCTAATCTCTGTTTAGGTGCCAGTACCATGCTGTTTTGATTATTGTAGCCTTGTAGTATAATTTGAAGTCCGGTAGTGTGATGCCTCCCACTGTGTTCTTTTTGCTTAGAATTGACTTGGCTATGTGGGCTCCCTTTTGGTTCCCTATGAAGTTCAAGGTGGTTTTTTCTAGTTCTGTGAAGGAAGTCAATGGTAGCTTGATGGGGATAGCATTGAATCTGTAAATAACTTTTGGCAGTATGGCCATTTTCATGATCTTGATTATTCCTAACCATGAACATGGAATGTTTCTCCACCTGTTTGTGTCCTCTCTTATTTTGTTAAGCAGTGGCTTGCAGTTTTTCTTGAAGAGGTCCCTTACATTCCTTGTTAGTTGTATTCCTAGGTATTTTATTCTCTTTGTAGAAATTGTGAATGGCAGTTCATTTTTGATTTTGCTCTCTTTAAGTCTCTTATTAGTATATAGGAATGCTTGTGATTTTTGCACATTGATTTTATATCCTGAGACTTTGCTGAAGTTGTTTATCAGCTTCAGGAGATTTGAGCTGAGATGATGGGGTCTTCTAGATATACTATCATGTCGTCTGCAAATAGAGGCAATTTGGCTTCCTCCTTTCCTATTTGAATACCCTTTATTTCTTTTTCTTGCATGATTGCTTTGGCTAGAACTTCCAGTACTATATTGAATAGGAGAGGAGAAAGAGGGCATCCTTGTCTAGTGCCAGATTTCAAAGGGAATGCTTCTAGTTTTTGCCCATTCAGTGTGATATTGACTGTTGGTTTTTCATAAATAGTTTTTATTATTTTGAGACATGGTCCATCAATTCCGAGTTTATTGAGGGTTTTTAGAATAAAGGGCTGTTGAATTTTGTCAAAGTCTTTCTCTGCATCAATTGAGATAATCATGTGGTTATTGTTTTTGGTTCTGTTTACGTGGTGAATTACATTTATAGACTTGCATATGTTGAACCAGCCTTGCATCCCTGGGATGAATCCTACTTGATCTTGATGGATAAACTTTCTGATGTGCTGTTGCAATTGGCTTGCCAGTATTTTATTGAAGATTTTTGCATCTATGTTCATCATGGATATTGGCCTGAAGTTTTCTTTTCTTGTTGAGTCTCTGCTGGGTTTTGGTATCAGGATGATGTTGGTCTCATAAAATGATTTGGGAAGAATTTTCTCTTTTTTGATTATTTGGAATAGTTTCAGAAGGAATGATACAAGCTCCTCTTTGTTTTTCTGGTAGAATTCTGCTTTGAACCCATCTGGACCTGGGCTTTTTTTGTATGGTAGACTCTTAATTGCTGCCTCAACTTCAGACCTTGTTATTGGTCTATTCATAGTTTCGGCTTCCTCCTGGTGTAGGCTTGGGAGGACAAAAGTGTCCAGGAATTTATTCATTTCTTCTAGGTTTACTAGTTTATGTGCATAGAGCTGTTTGTAGTATTCTCTGATGATGGTTTGAATTCCTGTGGAATCTGTGGTGATTTCCCCTTTATCGTTTTTTATTGCATCTATTTGGTTATTCTCTCTTTTTTTATCAGTCTGGCTAGTGGTCTTCCTATTTTGTTGATCTTTTGAAGAAATCAGCTCTTGCATTTATTGATTTTTGAAGGGTTTTTTGTGTCTCTATCTCCTTCAGTTCTGCTCTGATCTTAGTTATTTCCTGTCTTCTGCTAGGTTTTGAGTTTTTTGATCTTACTCCTCTAGCTCTTTCAGTTTTGATGATAGGTTATCAATTTTGGATCTCTCCACTCTTCTTCTGTGAGCACTTATTGCTATATGTTTTTCTCTAGAGACTGCTTTAAATGTGTCCCAGAGATTCTGGTATGTTGTGTCTTTATTCTCTTTGGTTTTGAAGAACTTCTTTATTTCTGCCTTCATTTCATTGTTTATCCAATCAACATTCAAGAGCCAGTTGTTCAGTTTCCATGAAGCTGTGCAGTTCTGAGTTAGTTTTTGAATTCTGAGTTCTAACTTGATTGCACTATGGTCTGAGAGACTGTTTGTTATGATTTCCATTGTTTTGCATTTAATGAGGAGTGATTTACTTCCAATTATGTGGTCAATTTTGGAGTAGGTGTGGTGTGGTGCTGAGAAGAATGTATATTCTGTGGATTTGGAATGGAGAGTTCTGTAAATGTCTATTAGGTTTGCTTTTTCCAGGTCTGAGTTCAAGTCCTGATATCCTTGTAAATTTTATGTCTGATTGATCTGTCTAATATTGACAGTGGAGTGTTAAGTTCTCCCACTATTATTGTGTGGGAGTCTAAGTCTCTTTGTAAGTTGTTGAGAACTTTCCTTATATATCTGGGTTCTCCTGTATTGGGTCCATATATATTTAGGATCATTAGCTCTTCTTGTTGTATCAATCCTTTTACCATTATGTAATGTCCTTCTTTGTCTCTTTTGATCACTGTTGCTTTAAAGTCCATTTTATCAGAGATGAGAATTGCAACTCCCGCTTTTTGTTGCTCTCCATTTGCTTGGTAAAACTTCCTTCATCCCTTTATTTTGAAGCTTTGTGTATGCTTTCACGTGAGATGGATTTCCTGGATACAGCACACTGATGGGTTTTGTCTTTTTATCCAATTTGCCAGTCTGTGTTTTTGATTGGTGCATTTAGCCCATTTATATTTAGGGTTAATATTGTTATGTGTAAATTTGATACTGCTATTTGGAGGCTAGCTGGCCATTTTTCTTGTTAGTTGATGCAGATTCTTCATTTTGTTGATGATCTATAGCATTTGGTATGTTTTCGAAATGGCTGGTATTGGTTGTTTCTTTCTATGTGTAGTGCCTCTTTCAGGAGCTCTTGTAAAGCAGGCCTGGTGGTGACAAAAATCTCTGAGTACTTGCTTGTTCACAAAGAATTTTCTTTTTTCCTTCACTTATGAAGCTCTGTTTGGCTTGATATGAAATTCTGGGTTGAAATTTCTTTTCTTTAAGGATGTTGAATATTGGCCCCCACTCTCTTCTGGCTTGCAGGATTTCTGCTGAGCGATCTGCTGTAAGTCTGATGGACTTCCCTTTATGGGTGACCTGACCTTTCTCTCTGGCTGCCCTTAGCATTTTCTCCTTCATTTAACCCTGGTGAATCTGACGATTATGTGCCTTGGGGTTGCTCTTCTTGTGGAATATCTTTGTGGTGTTCTCTGTATTTCCTGTACTTGAATATTGGCCTGCCTTGCTAGGTTGGGGAAATTTTTCTAGATAATATTTTTAAGAGTATTTTCCAGCTTGGATTCATTCTCTTTGTCACATTTAGGTACACCTATCAAATGTAGATTAGGTCTCTTCACATAGTCTTACATTTCTTCAAGACTTTGTTTATTCCTTTTTGTGCTTTTTTCTGTAATCTTGGCTTTTCGTTTTATTTCATTGAGTTGATCTTCAACTTCTGATATTTTTTCTTCTGCTTGGTCACTCCAGCTGTTGAAACTTGTGCATGCTTCGCGAAGTTCTCGTGTTGTGTTTTTCAGCTCCTTCAATTCACTCATATTCCTCTCTAAGTTGTCCATTCTTGCTATAATTTCCTCAAATCTTTTTTCAAGGTTCTTAGTTTCTTTGCATTGATTTAGAACATGTTCTTTTAGCTCATGGAAGTTTCTCATTACCCACCTTCTGAAGTCTGATTCCGTCATTTTATCACACTCATTCTCTTTCTAGCTTTGTTTCCTTGCTGGTGAGGAGTTTTGGTTCTTTGTAGGAGGTGAGGTGTTCTGGTTTTGGGTGTTTTCCTTCTTCTTGAGCTTGTTTCTTTCCATGTTTGTGCATTTATCTACCTGTCTTCTGAGTGGTTGCTGATTTTCCGATTGGGTCTCTAAGTGGATGTTCAGATGGTTGATGATGAAGTATTTCTGTTTATTAGTTTTTCTTTTAACAGTCTGGCTCCTGGGCTGTAAGACTGCTGAAGCCCACTCTAGGCCCTGCTTGCCTGGAGTACACCTGTAGCAGTTGTGGAACTGTGAGGTTTGCTACCTGTTTCTTCTTCTGCTGTCTTTGTCCCTGAATGATGCCTGCCAAATGTCAGTCTGATCAGTCCTTTGTGAGGTGACTCTTTGGATATATGGGGGTCAGGGAGCTGCTTGAGGAGACAGTCTGTACTTTGTAGAAGCTCTAGTGCTGAGCTGTGAGTTCCATTGTTCATTCAGGGCCGCTAGGCATGTAAGTTTAAGTCTGCTGCAGCAGAACTCATAAAGCTCCTTTTTTTCCCCCCTCAGGTATTCTGTCCCAGAGAGTTAGGGCTTTATTTATGAGTATCTGTTTCAGTTTCATGCCCAGCGAGGAGGCAGTCCACTCACTGCCTGTCTGCAGTGTCTATGATGAGCTGCTATGGGCTCCACCCTGTTGCCATGGGCTCCACCCTGCTGCTGTGAGCTCTGCCCTGCTGTCATGGGCTCTTCCCTGTTGCCATGTGTAATTCCCTGTAGTCCTGTTTATATGGGTGTGGTTAGAACGGCAATGGCGATGGTGGCCCACCTCTGTAGTGGTGGACTCTCTCTGTTATGGCAGTTTGCCTTGGCAATGGTGGTTTGGCTCGGCAATGGCAGGCTGCATCATCAATGGCTGAGTACCTCCAAAGGGGTTGCATACCTCAGTAGTGGCAGACGCCCATCCCCCACCAAGCTGCACTGTCCTGGGTTCAGCTGTGCTTGCCATGGAACTCTCAACCCCAAGCATTTCCAATTGCTGTTTTGCTTGTTTTCTTGGGGGTGGCACCCACTGAGGTTGATCACCTGGTTCCCTGCCTCAGAGCCCTTTTTTTTTAAGTTGAATGGTTGTCTCTCTCCCAGGTGTTTTAGTCACCTGCTGCAAGGGCGCTGGGATCTGTGTGATTTCCTGTGCAGCGATCCACTGCACCTGCTCAAACCTCATTGCTGTCTGAGAATCTCCTGGCCTGGCTTTATGTTTAAGTCTCATTTACTCAGGTGAATGTGCTAATCTGCCTTCTGAAATCTCTAATTGCCAGTTTAACAGGACAACCAAACCAGTGTATTTTGTACAGAGTGTCGCTGCACTGCAGCCTCAGCCCAAATAGCCATGCCAGCCCAAACTGCCACACTGGCAGCCCATGGGGCTCTTACACCTGGGAATCTCCTAGTCTATGGACAATAAAGATTTGTATGGAAATGCGGTGTCCACTCACCCCATGCAGATTCACTGGGACCTGCAATCCTGAATTGGTCCTACAGCACCATCTTCCCTTGCCACCCACACATTCTGCAATATATCTTATTTTTAACACGTATGTTTGATCTCTTGGAATTTATTGCTTATCATGAATATATCAAAAATTTAAAAATAGTCTGAGAAATGTGTAGTATTCATTAAATAAATCCTGTTACATTTTATTTTAATATTTTTGACAGTGTTCTAAAAAGAGAAAACCTGCAAACTGTTTATCTAAAATATCATTCTATAGGGTTTACCACGTGCTTTTTTGACAAGGCTTGACAACTTCAAATGTAATTTCTCTGTTTTCTCAGGTTTAATGGGTATTTAGAATATAAATTTCAGCATTAGTAATTGAATTTATTGAACAATAAGAATAATTTCAGCCCTCTATTACAGAGGTGGGCTGGCTTTGCTGAGGCAGTTCTAACTACACCCATATAAATAAGACTCCATGGAAGTTCACACAGCAGCTGGGTGGAGCCCACAGCAGCTCAGCAAAGCCTCTGCAGACACACAGTGACTAGGCTGCCTCCTCGCTTGGCAGGGCAGCCCTGATAAAAAGGCAGCAGCATGACAGAAACACATAAATAAAGACCTAACTACCTGAAACAGAGAACCTGGGGAAAAAAAGGAGGAGTTATGAGTTCTGCTGCAGCAGACTTAAATGTACATGCCCAGCAGCTTTAAATGAACAACAAAGATCACAGCTCAGCACTTGAGCTAATATAAAGGACAGACTGTCTCCTCAAGCAGCTCTCTGACCCCCATATATCCAAATAGTCACCTCATAAAGGAGAGCTAAGACTGAAATTTGGCGGGTATCCTTCTGGGACAAAGATAGCAAAAAAAGAAACTGGCAGCAGTCCTTACTGTTCTGCAGCCACTGCAGGTAGTCCCCAGGCAAGCAGGGCTTAGGGGGGACCTCAGCAGTCCTACATCAGAGGGGCCAGAATGCTACAAGGAAAACAAAGAAACAGAAAATAATAACTTCATCATCAACAATCTGGACATCCACTCAGAGACCCAATCTGAAAGTCAACAACTACAAAAATGACCGGTGGATAAATCCACAAAGATGGGAAGAAACCAGTGCAGAAAGGATGAAAGCACCAAAAACTAAAATGCCTCTCCTCCAACAAGGAATAAAAACTCCTCACCAGCAAGGGAACAAGGCTGGATGGAGAAAGAGTGTGATGAATTGACAGAAACAGGCTTCAGAAGGTGGGTAATAAGAAACTTCTGTGAGCTAAAAGAATATGTTTTAATCCAATGAAAAGAAACTAAGAACTTTGAAAAAAGATTTGACAAAATGCTAATGAGAATAGACAACTTAGAGAGGAATATAAGTGAATTAATGGAGCTGAAAAACACAACACGAGAACTTTGCCAACCATGCACAAGTTTCAACAGCCAAACTGACCAAGCAGAAGAAAGAATATCAGAGGTCGAAGATCAACTCAATGAAATAAAATAAGAAGGTAAGATTAGAGAAAAAAGGGTAAAAAGGAATGAACAAAGTCTCCAAGAAATATGGGACTATGTGAAAAGACCTAATCTACGTTTGATAGGTGTACCCGCATGTGATGAAGAGAATGAATCCAAGCTGGAAAAAAGCCTTCAGGATATCATTCAGGAGAACTTCCCCAACCTAGCAAGACAGGCCAATATTCAAGTCCAGGAAATACAGAGAACACCAAAAAGATATTCCTCAATAAGAGAAAACCCCAAGGCACATAATCATCAGATTCACCAGGGTTGAAATGAAGGAGAAAATGCTAAGGGCAGCCAGAGAGAAAGGTCGGGTTACCCACAAAGGGAAGCCCATCAGACTCACAACAGATCTCTCAGCAAAAACCCTACATGCCAGAAGAGAGTGGGGGCCAATATTCAACATCCTTTAAAAAAAAGAAGAATTTTCAACCTGGAATTTGATATCCAGCCAAACTGAGCTTCATAAGTGAAGGAAAAATAAAATCCTTTGCAAACAAGCAAGTACTCAGAGATTTCATCATCACCAGACTTGCTTTACAAGAACTCCTGGAAGAGGCACTACACATAGAAAGGAACAACCAGTACCAGCCACTCCAAAAACACACCAAATGGTAAAAAGCATCAACACAATGAAAAAACGGCATCAACTAACAGGCAAAACAGCCAGCTAGCATCAAAATGGCAGTATCATATTCACACATAACAATTTTAACCCTAAATGTAAATGGACTAAATGCCCCAATCAAAAGACACAGACTGGCAAATTGGATAAAAAGCCAAAACCCATTGGTGTGCTGTATCCAAAAAACCCATCTCACATGCAAGGATATTCAAAGGCACAAAACAAAGGGATGGAAAAAGATTTATTAAGCAAATAGAGAGCAAAAAAAAAGGAGTTGCAATTTCTGTCTCTGATAAAATAGACTTTAAAGCAACAAAGATAAAAAGAGACAAAGAAGGACATTACCCAATGGTAAAAGGATCAATGAAACAAAAAGAGCTAATGATCATAAATATATACACACTCAATACAGGATCACTCAGATTCATAAGACAAGTTCTTAATGACTTACAAAGAGTCTTAAACCCCCACAAAATAATAGTGGGATATTTTAACACCCCATTGTCAATATTAGACAGATCAATAAGACAGAAAATTAACAACATATCCAGGACTTAAACTCAGACCTGGACCAAGAAAATCTAATAGACATTTACAGAACTCTCCACCCCAAATCCACAGAACATATATTCTTCTGAGCACCACATCACAACTACTCCAAATTTGACCACATAATTGGAAGTAATTCACTCCTCAGCAAATGCAAAAGAATAAAAATCATAACAAACAGTCTCTCAGACCACAGTGCAATCAAGTTAGAACTTAGAATTCAGAAACTAACTCAGAACCACACAGCTTCATGGAAACTGAACAATGGGCTTTTGAATGTTGACTAGATAATGAAATGAAGACAGAAATAAAGATGTTCTTTGAAACTAATGAGAATGAAGGCACAAAATACCAGAATGTCTGTGACACATTTAAAGCAGTCTCTAGAGGAAAATATACAGCAATTAATGCCCACATTAGAAGCAAGGAGAGATCTAAAATTGACAACTCATTATCATAATTGAAAGAACTAGAGGAGCAAGATAAAAAAAATTCAAACCAAGTAGAAGAGAAGAAATAACTAAGATCAGAGCAGAACTGTAGGAGATAGAGACACAAAAACCCCTTCAAAAAATTAATAAATCCAGGAGGTGGTTTTTAAAAAGATCAATAATATAGACAAACCACTAGCCAGATTAATAAAATAGAAAAGGGAGAATAATCAAATCGATGCAATAAAAAAAATAAAAGGGATATCAGCAAAGATTCCACAGAAATTCAAACCATCGTCAAAGATTACTACAAACAACTCTATGCACACAAACTAGTAAACGTGAAAGAAATGGATAAATTCCTGGACACTTGCATCCTCCCAAGCCTAAACCAGGAAGAAGTCAAAACCCCAAATAGACCAATAACAAGGTCTGAAGTTGTGGCAGCAATTAAGAGCCTACCACCCCAAAAAAGCCCAGATCCAGATGGGTTCACAGCCGAATTATACCAGACATAAAAAGAGGAGCTGGTACCATTCCTTCTGAAATATTCCCAATAAGCCAAAAAGAGGGAATCCTTCCCAAATCATTTTATGCGACCAAAGTCATCCTGATGCCAAAACCCAGCAGAGACTCAGCAAGAAAAGAAACTTTCAGGCCAATATCCATGATGAACATCGATGCAAAAATCTTCAATAAAATACTGGCAAGCCGATTGCAACAGCACATCAAAAAGCTTATACATCATGACCAAGTAGGATTCATCCTGGGGTTTCAAGCCTGGTTCAACATACACAAGTCTATAAACATAATTCACCAAATAAACAGAACCAAAAACAAAAACCACATGATTATCTCAATTGATGCATAGAAGGCCTTTGACAAAATTCAATGGCCTTTTATGCTAAACACCCTCAATAAACTAGGTATTGACAGAACGTATCTCAAAATAATAAAATCTATTTATGACAAACCAACAGCCAATATCATACTGAATGGGCAAAAACTGTAAGCATTCCCTTTGAAATCTGAAATAGATTTCAAGAAAAAGAAAAAGAAATAAAGGGCATTCAAATAGGAAAGAAGAAAGCCAAATTGTCTCTATTTGCAGATGACATCATAGTATATCTTGAAGACCCCATCGTCTCAGCCCAAAATCTCCCAAAACTGACAAGCAAATTCAGCAAAGTCTCAGGATACTAAATCAGTATGCAAAAATCACAAGCATTCCTATACACCAATATCAGACTTAAAGACAGCAAATTAAGAACAAACTGCCATTCACAATTGCTGCAAAGAGAATAAAATACCTAGGAATACAACTTACAAGGAATGTAACGGACCTCTTCAAGGAGAACTACAAACCTTTGCTCAACGAAATAAGAGAGGGCACAAACAGATGAAGAAACATTCCATGTTCATGGTTAGGAAGAATCAATATCGTGAAAATGGCCATACTGCCCAATATAATTTACATATTCAACACTATCCCCATCAAGCTACCACAGAACTGAAAAAAACAACCTGAAACTTCATATAAAACCAAAAGAGAGCCTGCAGAGCCAAGTCCATTCTAAGCACAAAGAAGAAAGAGGTAGGCATCACACTACAGGACTTCAAACTATACTACAAGGCCACAGTAATCAAGACAGCATGGTACTGGTACCAAAACAGAGATATAGAACAATGGTACAGAACAGAGGCATCGGAGGCAACACAACATATCTGCAACCATCTGATCTTTGTCCAATCTGACAAAAACAAGTAATGGGGAAGGATTCCCTGATTAATAAATGGTGTTGGGAAAACTGGCTAGCCATGTGCAGAAAGCAGAAACTGGACCCCTTCCTGACACCTTACACTAAAATTAACTCCAGATGGATTAAATACTTAAACATAAGACCTAACACCATAAAAACCCTAGAAGAAAACCTGGTCAAAACCACTCAGGACATAGGCATAGGCAAGGACTTGATGACCAAAACACCAAAAGCATTGACAACAAAAGCCAAAGTAGACAAATGGGACCTAATCAAACTCCACTGCTTCTGCATGACCAAAGAAATAGTCATTAGAGTGAATCAGCAACAAGCAGAATGGGAAAAAAATTTTGCCATCTACCCATCTGAAAAAGGGCTGATATCCAGAATTTACAAAGAACTAAAACAGATTTACAAGAATGAATCAAACAAGCCCATTCAAAAGTGGGTGAAGGATATGAACAGACACTTTACAAAAGAAGACATACATGTGGCCAACAAACATATGAAAAAATGCTCATCATCAATGGTCGTCAGAGAAATGCAAATCAAAACTACATTGCAATACTGTCTCACACCAGTTAGAATGACATCATTTAAAAAACTGTAGACAAAAAATTCAGTCCAAGATGGCGTCATAGAGGTGACTCAGGATTGCAGCTCTCAGTGAAGGCGCAGAGGGTGAGTCCTAGCCGCATTCTCGGATGGACCTTTTTTGTCCACAGAGCATTGAAAGTCCCAGGTGTGGGAGAGACAGGGGACACAAGCGCAGCTGGTTCACGTGGCTGGTTCGGCCAGCACCTTAGTGCAGCGGGACCCGGCATGGAACTCACTGGTCCAGGTGCCCTGTTAAACTGGCAATCTGAGATTTGGAAGGGCAGATTGGCATGTCCACCTGATTGAATGGGACTTGGACAATGAGCCAGACCAGGAGATTCCTGGGAAACGTGATCTGAACTGATGCAGTCGACAGTGGCACGGGAGAACGCACGGATCCCAGTGCCCTATCGGCAGGCTACTGGGGTGCAGGTGACAGAGTCAACCATTCAGCTTGGGGAGAGGAAGAGAGAGAGAGAGAGGATGGACTCTGAGGCAGGGAGCTGGGTGATTGGGCTCGGCGGGTCCCACCCTCACGGGGAAAGGCAGGGCAACAATTGGAGGTGCTCAGGGCTGAGAGTTTTGCTGCCGGCATCTAGGACGGTGCAGCCTAGTGGGGGAGGGGCGTCCACCACTATGGATACAATCTGCCCCTACTGAAGTACCTCCCAGGGCTGACGCAGCCTGGCATTGCCAAGGCAACCTGCCATAACAGAGAGCGCTCCACAGAACGGAGCCTTGCCTCAGCAGGGCGGACCTGCACTAGCAGGGTGGAGCCCTGGCAGGCAAATAGAGAATAGACTGCCTCCTAGTGGGGCAGGACAGTGCAACAGATACTCATAAAGAAAGCCCCAACTCCCTGAGACAGAGAACCTAAGGAGGGAAAAAGGGGGGGGGCTTTTATGAGTTCTGTTGCAGCAGACATAAACATATCCTCCCAACAACTCTGAATGAACAACAAAGCTCACAGCTCAGCACTGAAGCTCCTATAAAGCACAAACCATCTCCTAAAGCAGCTCCCTGACCCCTGTATATCCAAAGAATCACCACAAAAAAGGACTAATCAGACTGACATTTGGCGGGCATCATTCTGGAACAAAGATAGCAGAAGAAGAAACTGATAGCATCCCTCACTGTTCCGCAGCTGCTACAGGTGTACCCCAGAAAAGCAGGGCCTTGAGTGGACCTCAGCACTAGTACAGCAGAGGGGCTAGACCATTAGAAGGAAAACTAAGTAACACAAATACTTCATCAACAACAATCTGGGCGTCCACACGAAGACCCAACTGAAAATCAGCAACTACTAAGACGACAGGTAGATAAATCCATAAAGATGGGAAGAAACCAGTGCAAGAAGGAGGAAAACACCAGAAACCAAAACACCTCACCTCCTAAAAATGACCAAAACGTCTCACCAGCAAGAGGACAAAGCTGGACGGAGAATGAGTGTGACAAAATGATGGAATCAGACATCAGAAAGTGAATAATGAGAAACTTCAGTGAGCTAAAAGAACATGTTCTAAATCACTGCAAAGAAACTAAGAACCTTGAAAAAATATTCGAGGAATTGATAACAAGAATGGACAACTTAGAGAGGAATATGAATGAATTGAAGGAGCTGAAAAACACAACACGAGAACTTCGCGAAGCATGCACAAGTTTCAACAGCCGAATTGACGAAGCAGAAGAAAGAATATCAGAAGTTGAAGATCAACTCAATAAAATTGAGAAACCAAGATTAAAGAAAAAAGCACAAAAAGAAACGAACAAAATCTCCAAGAAATGTGGGACTATGTGAAGAGACCCAACCTACGTTTGAAAGGTGTACCAGAATGTGATGAAGAGAATGAAACCAAGCTGGAAAATACTCTTCAGGATATTATCCAGGAAAATTTCCACAACCTAGCAAGACAGTAGGAAATACAGAGAACACCACAAAGATACTCCGCAAGAAGAGCAACACCAAGGCACATAATCGTCAGATTCACCAGGGTTGAAATGAAGGAGAAAATACCAAGAGCAGCCAGAGAGAAAGGTCGGGTCACCCAGAAAGGGAAGCCCATCAGACTCACAGCAGATCTCTTGGCAGAGATTCTACAAGCCAGAAGAGAGTGGGGGCCAATATTCAACATCCATAAAGAAAAGAACTTTCAACCCAGAATTTCATATCCAGCCAAACTGAGCTTCATAAGTGAAGGAAAAATAAAATCCTTCACGAACAAGCAAGTACTCAGAGATTTTGTCACCACTAGGCCTGCTTTACAAGAGCTCCTGAAAGAGGCACTACACATAGAAAGAAACAAGCAGTACCAGCCATGCTAAAAGCATACCAAATGCTAAAGAGCATCAACAAAATGAAGAATCTACATGAACCAATGAGCAAAACAGCCAGCTAGCATCAAAATGGCATTAAATACACACATAACAATACGAACCCTAAATGCAAATGGGCTAAATGAACCAATCAAAAGACACAGACTGGCAAATTGGATAAAAAAACAAAAACCCATCAGTGTGCTGTATCCATGAAACCCACCTCACATGCAAGGATACACAAAGGCTCAAAATAAAGGGATGGAGGAAGATTTACCAAGCAAATGGAGAGTAAAAAAAAGCAGGAGTTGCAATTCTCATCTCTGATAAAATAGACTTTAAAGCAACAAAGATCAAAAGGGACAAAGAAGGTCATTACATAATGGTAAAAGGATCGATACAACAAGAGGAGCTAACGATTCTAAATATATATGGACCCAATAAAGGAGCACCCAGATATATAAGGCAAGTTCTTAATGACTTACAAAGAGACTTAGACTCCCACAATATACTAGTGGGAGACTTTAACACTCCACTGTCAATATCAGACAGATCAACCAGACAGAAAATTAACAAGGATATCCAGGACTTGAACTCAGACCTGGAACAAGCAAACCTGATAGACATTTACAGAACTCTCCACCCCAAATCCACACAATATACATTCTTCTCAGCACCACATCAACCTACTCCAAAATTAACCACATAATTGGAAGTAAAGCACTCCTCAGCAAATGCAAAACAACAGAAATCATAACAAACAGCCTCTCAGACAATAGTGCAATCAAGTTGGAACTCAGAATTCAGAAAATAACTCAGAACCGCACAGCTTCATAGAAACTGGACAACTGGCTCTTGAATGTTGATTGGATAAACAATGAAATGAAGACAGAAATATAGAAGTTCTTTGAAACCAATGAGAATGAAGACACAATGTACCAGAATCTCTGGGACACATTTAAAGCAGTCTGTAGGGGGAAATATATAGCAATAAGTGCCCACATGAGAAGAGTGGAGAGATCCAACATTGACACCCTATCATCAAAATTGAAAGAGCTAGAGGAGCAAGATCAAAAAAGCTCAAAACCTAGCTGAAGACAAGAAATAATTAAGATCAGAGCAGAACTGAAGGAGATAGAGACAAGAAAAACCCTTCAAAAAATCAATAAATCCAAGAGCTGGTTTTTTGAAAAGATCAACAAAATAGAGAGACCACTAGCCAGACTGATAAAAAAGAAAAGAGAGAACAACCAAATAGATGCAATAAAAAACAATAAAGGGGAAATCACCACAGATTCCACAGAAATTGAAACCATCATCAGAGAATACTACAAACAACTCTATGCACATAAACTAGTAAACCAGGAAGAAATGGATAAATTCCTGGACGCCTGTGTCCTCCCAAGCCTAAACCGGGAGGAAGCTGAAACTATGAATAGACCAATAACAAGGTCTAAAGTTGAGGCAGCAATTAAGAGCCTACCACACAAAAAAAAGCCCAGGTCCAGATGGGTTCACAGCCGAATTCTACCAGACACACAAAGAGAATCTGGAACCATTCCTTCTGAAACTATTCCAAATAATTAAAAAAGAGGGAACCCTTCCAAAGTCATTTTATGAGACCAACATTATCCTAATACCAAAACCGGCAAAGACTCAACAAGAAAAGAAAACTTCAGGCCAATATCCATGATGAACATAGATGCAAAAATCTTCAATAAAATACTGGCAAACCGATTGCAACAGCACATTAAAAAAACTTATCTATCATGACCAAGTAGGATTCATCCCGGGGATGCAAGGCTGGTTCAACATATGCAAGTCAATAAATGTAATTCACCACATAAACAGAAGCAAAAAAAAAATTACACATGATTATGTCAATTGACACAGAGAAGGCATTTGACAAAATTCAACAGCCCTTTATGCTAAAAAACCCTCAATAAACTTGGTATTGATGGAACATATCTCAAAGTAATAAAAGCTATTTACGACAAACCAACAGCCAATACCATACTTAATGGGCAAAAACTGGAAGCATTCCCTTTGAAATCCCGCACTAGACAAGGATGCCCTCTCTCACCACTCCTATTCAACATAGTACTGGAAGTTCTAGACAGAGCAATCAGGCAAGAAAAAGAAATAAAGTGTATTCAAATAGGAAAGGTGGAAGCCAAATTGTCTCTATTTGCAGATGACATGATAGTATACCTAGAAGACCCCATCACTTCAGCCCAAAAGCTCCTGAAACTGATAAGCAACTTCAGTAAAGTCTAGGATATAAAAATCAATGTGCAAAAATCACAAGCATTCCTATACACAAATAACAGACTTAAAGAGAACCAAATCAAAAACGAACTGCCATTCACAATTGCTACAAAGACAATAAAATACCTAGGAATACAACTCACAAGAAACGTAAGGGTCCTCTTTAAGGAAAACTACAAAACACTGCTCAACGAAATAAGAGAAGACACAAACAGATGGAGAAACATTCCATGTTCATGGTTAGGAAGAATCAATATTGTGAAAATGGCTATACTGTCCAAAGTAATTTACACAATCAATGCTATCCCCATCAAACTACCATTGAATTTCTTCACAGAACTGGAGAAAACGACCATGAATTTCATATGGAACCAAAAAAGAGCCCGCATAGCCAAGTCAATTCTAAGCAAAAAAAACACAGCGGGAGGAATCACACTACCAGACTTCAAACTATACTACAAACCTACAGTAATCAAAACAGCATGGTACTTGTATCAAAACAGAGATATAGACCAATGGAACAGAACAGAAGCATCAGAGGAAACACAGCATATCTACAACCTTATAATCTTTGATAAAACAGACAAAAACAAGCAATGGGGAAAGGATTCCCTGTTTAATAAATGGTGTTGGGAAAACTGGCTAGCCATGTGCAGAAAGCAGAAACTGGACCCCTTCCTGACACCTTACACTAAAATTAACTCCAGATGGATTAAAGACTTAAACATAAGACCTGACACCATAAAAACCCTAGAAGAAAATCTAGGCAAAACCATTCAGGACATAGGAGTAGGCAAGGACTTCATGAACAAAACACCAAAAGCATTGGTAACAAAAGCCAAAATAGACAAATGGGACCTAATCAAACTCCACACCTTTTGCATGGCAAAAGAAGCAGTCACTAGTGTGAATTGGCAACCAACAGATTGGGAAAAAATCTTTGCAGTTTACCCAACTGACAAAGGGCTGATATCCAGAATCTACAAAGAACTCAAACAGATTTACAGGAAAAAAAAACAAACAAGCCCATTCAAAAATGGGCAAAGGATATGAACAGACACTTTACAAAAGAAGACATAGATGAGGCCAACAAACACATGAAAAAATGCTCATCATCATTGGTCATTAGAGAGATGCAAATCAAAACCACATTGAGATACCATCTCACGCCAGTTAGAATGGCGATCATTAAAAAATCTGGAGACAGCAGATGCTGGAGAGGATGTAGAGAAATAGGAACACTCTTACACTGTTGGTGGGAGTGTAAATTAGTTCAACCATTGTGGAAGGCAGTGTGGCGATTTCTCAAGGGCCTAGAAATAGAAATTCCATTTGACCCAGCAATCCCATTACTGGGTATATATCCAAAGGACTTTAAATCGTTCTACTATAAGGACACATGCACACGAATGTTCATTGCAGCACTGTTTACAATAGCAAAGAACTGGAACTAACCCAAATGCCCATCGATGATAGACTGGACTGGGAAAATGTGGCACATATACACCATGGAATATTATGCAGCAATCAAAAATGATGAGTTTGTGTCCTTTGTAAGGACATGGATGAATCTGGAGAACATTCTCAGCAAACTGACACAAGAACAGAAAAAGAAATACCGTATATACTCACTCATAGGTGGGTGAGAAAAATGAGAACACATGGACACAGAGAGGGTGTCTACTACACACTGGGGTCTATTGGGGGGAATGGGGGAGGGACAGTGGGGGCGGCTGGGGAGGGATAGCCTGGGGATGAATGCCAAGTGTGGGTGAAGGGGAGGAAGGCAGCAAAACACACTGCCATGTGTGTACCTATGCAACTATCTTACACGTTCTGCGCATGTACCCCAAAACCTATAATGCAATAAAAATTTAAAAAATAAATAAATAAATAATTTTAAAAAGTAAAAAAAAAAAATTAAAAAAAAACTGGAGACAACAGATGCTGGAGAGGATGTGGAGAAATAGGAACACTTTTATACTGTTGGTGGGAGTGTAAATTAGTTCATCCATCGTGGAAGGTAGTGTGGCTATTCCTCAGGACCTAGAAATAGAAATTCCATTTGACCCAGCAATCTCATGACTGGGTATATATCCAAAAGATTATAAATTGTTCTACTATAAGGACACATGCACACGAATGTTTATTGCAGCACAGTTTACAATAGCAAAGACCTGAAACCAACCCAAATGCCCATCAATGATAGACCTGACAGGAAAAATGTGGCACATATACACCATGGAATATTATGCAGCAATCAAAAACAATGAATTCATGTCCTTTGTAGGGACATGGCTGAACCTGGAGACCATCATTCTCAGCAAACTGACACAAGAACAGAAAATCAAACACTGCATGTTCTCCCTCATAGGTGGGTGTTGTACAATGCGAACACATGGACACAGGGAGGGGAGCATCACACACTGGGTTCTGTTGGGGAAATAGGGGAGGAACAGCAGGGGGTGGGGAGTTGAGGAGAGATAGCATGGGGAGAAATGCCAGATATAGGTGAAAGGGAGGAAGATAGCACATCACACTGCCCTGTGTGTACCTATGGCAACAATCTTGCATGTTCTTCACATGTACCCTTAAACCTAAAGTGCAATAATAAAGAATAATTTCAGTTATGATAAAGAATTCTTATCAATTACTGTGATAGATTTTTGTAAATGATTTTTGATAAGGACAAAGTGTTTCACAAAGTATAGATATTAACTTATTCAGTATAACATAATTATTCATGTAATTTCATAAGTAAGTGCCCAGCAGACCTAAATCCTCTGGAAGAGACTCTCTACCCTCTGTCCAATGATAGCAGTTTCTTCATTAATAGTCATTGAACTGGCACTCTTATCTTGAACCTGGCAGTGTAGGTATTTGAAAAATAAAGCTGTTCTTCTTAAAAGTTTAGCACATAATAGGAAGATGAAATACTATTCATGGCTTAAAGAAAACTTTGGGTTTTTTTAAATCAAAATAGCAGGATACCTGAAGCCATCTGTAGTCCTGGTTCATCCTTAGAAAATAAAAAAGACTCGGCCGGGCGTGGTGGCTCAAGCCTGTAATCCCAGCACTTTGGGAGGCCGAGGCGGGTGGATCGCAAGGTCAAGAGATCGAGACCATCCTGGTCACCATAGTGAAACCCCGTCTCTAATAAAAATACAAAAAATTAGCTGGGCATGGTGGCGCACGCCTGCAATCCCAGCTACTCGGGAGGCTGAGGCAGGAGAATTGCCTGAACCCAGGAGGCAGAGGTTGCAGTGAGCCGAGATCGCGCCATTGCACTCCAGCCTGGGTTACAAGAGTGAAACTCCATCTCAAAAAAAAAAAAAAGAAAATGAAAAAGACTCAAAGGATTTGTAAATATAATGTTAATTATTAATTAGAAAGTGTTTACTTGTGTGGATATACATGCATTATATATAAATAATACATATACATGAGTGTGTGGGTCTGCAGCTGGAAAATTATTTGGTGTATAGATTAAAATTCTTTCTATCAGTTAATAATGTTAAATATTAACAATTTCTTAAGATTTAATATGATATGTATCATAGCTTATGACCATTAAGAGTGTTATTACTATTAAATAAATGTATGTTTTTCTATTTACTTAGCCTTCATGCTTTTGATTGCCAGCAACCTTTGAAACCCAAAACTAATATTTTGTACATCCTATTATTACAATTGGTATTATATTACTTCTTGGAAACACTTTTCTAAACTAATTCATGTGATTAATGTCTCAGATTCTTCAGTGATGTTGCAGTGGTATAAAATCTTACTGGGAATATCTGGAACCATGAATGGTATTCTGGCTTTGACTTTGATTTCTCTGATCCTGTTGGGTAAGTTAGAAGATTCTAATTTCATAAAAATATGAAAGATGTTTGCTTGTCTCTCACAAATCTTTTTATAATCATTCATTCTTCATTACATTAACCAAGATTGAATTAGAAGCTACTGCATGTAAAACTGTATTAATAAACTCCACAGTGCTATATTAAATATGCAGTAAAATCAGGTAAATATCTTGTTCTCAAGTGGCATACAGTCTAATACAAAGAAAAGTGTGTGTGTGTGTGTGTGTGTGTGTGTGTGTGTGTGTGTGTGTGTGTGTGTGGTATCTGAAAGCATCCTGTGTTTCTTAGATACTTATCATAGATATAATTTTACTGTTTTAAATATTTTAATACATTTTATCTACAGTTGTATTTAGTTTGAATTTCCTTTTGGCCAACAAATATTTACTGAGCAACTATAACACTCTAAATATTATTACAAATTCCCCAATTTTTAAAAAAGAGAATAGTCAGAGTGAGGAATATATATTCTAGAGGGGGAAGGAGGTATTAAGTAATTATGGTACAATGTACTGAATACAGTATTGGAGGTTGCAGTTAAACATTAAGAAAGGATGAAAAGAGCCTATATACTTCCAAGAGAAGAAACATTGCTTTATTCACTATTGTATTACCAGTTCATAGGAACATGTGGCATGGAATAGATTCTCACCAAATATGTGTTGTATAATAAATGTATTTTATAATATTGTGTATTCTTTTCATCAGCAGACATAAAAATTTTAAAAAGATCTTAGTGACCCCTTTGGTTATTTCTTCAAATCAAAATTCCAATCCTCAGAATAATTCCAATGAATGTGTCTCTGAGACATTCCATAGAGAAGATATTTACCTAATTAAAATAGTCCTGTATTCAAGTTTCTCAGGGAATATTGCTAAAATGCCAAAAAGGAAGTCCTTCAAATATCACCCAGTATGAGGATACTGAAGACCTGAAAGTAAATAATGGCACAAGAAGAAATATAAGTAATAAGGACCTTTGTTTGTATTTTGAGATCTACAGACCAGACAGGTATGTCTCAGGCTTTGGCTTATCCTAATTTTAATCTTTTGGACTCTTTAAATGTGAAGTCTTATTGAACAGGTATGAAATAGATTAATGAGTAAAGATTTGGTATAAATCTACTTTTATTTTATTTATTTATTTTTTTTTTAATTTTTATTGCATTATAGGTTTGGGGGTACATGTGCAGAACGAGCAAGATAGTTGCATAGGTACACACATGGCAGTGTGCTTTGCTGCTTTCCTCCCCTTCACCCACACTTGGTATTCATCCCCAGGCTATCCCCCCCAGCCCCCCCTGCTGTCCCTCCCCCATTCCCCCCAACAGTCCCCAGTGTATAGTAGACCGCCTCTCTGTGTCCACGTGTTCTCATTTTTCTCACCCACCTATGAGTGAGTATATGCGGTATTTCTTTTTCTGTTCTTGTGTCAGTTTGCTGAGAATGATGTTCTCCAGATTCATCCATGTACCTACAAAGGACACAAACTCATCATTTTTGATTGCTGCATAATATTCCATGGTGTATATGTGCCACATTTTCCCAGTCCAGTCTATCATCGTTGGGCATTTGGGTTGGTTCCAGGTCTTTGCTATTGTAAACAGTGCTGCAATGAACATTCGTGTGCATGTGTCCTTATAGTAGAACGATTTATAATCCTTTGGATAGATACCCAGTAATGGGATTGCTGGGTCAAATGGAATTTCTATTTCTAGGTCCCTGAGGAATCGCCACACTGTTTATTTTATTTTTTATACTTTAAGTTCTGGGGTACATGTGCAGAATGTGCAAGTTTGTTACACAAGTATACACATGCCATGGTGGTTTGCTGCATCCATTCCCCCGTCATCTACAATAGATATTTCTCCTAATGTTATCCCTCCAAAATTCCATATCTTTAAACACGTTGCAGTGAGATAAGAATTCTAAAACAACATAAGAAATAGGCTCTGCCCTCCAGGAGCTTAAAATCAAGTTGATACATGTAAATATGGAAAGTTAGTTGTTATTGAAAAGCAGTATGTAAATAGCCCTTCATGTTTGTCACTTACTTATTCTTCTTTTTCTGAAATACAAACTGGATAAAAGTCAATATTTAAAAATTATTTGTTATGATTTTAAACTTAGAAATTCCAGTCATACAGAATTATTTTAAAAACATAACCTTCTATTTTTAGACACCTAAGTTTAACTTTTTAATACTTACCTCTGAGAATCTTGACATTTATTTTATTGTATGAGATAATATTTTATGACTTTCCAGAGAAATGTCTAATTATTATCAAGGGATTTTTTTCTAATCTACTGGTTTGTATTGCTTCCTTTATAATATGTGAAAATTTGATATATTTTACCTTCTATTTATTGACACTCTCTTCACTTGGCTTATACATATATAATTCCCAAACCAATTGAAATATTGTAGCTCTAACTCATATTTTATTGTCTCTCTATCTGTAATATCTGTCATTATGGTGAACATCGTTGCAATGACACCTTAGAAAAGGTAAGGCAGCTTTAGAGGTAAACATGAAATCATATACATGTCATTAAACATTAATTAAAGTAGATATAAATACTGTATATTAGCTATAATATATTTATTTCATATTCCTTTTTATTTTTTAACTGAGGTACAATTCAAAATGTTGAACCTTTCAAAGTAAACAATTTTGTGATGTTTAGAACATTCAAACATTGTGCAACTACCATGTTTATCTAGTTGAAAAACTTTTCCCCAAAAGAAACCCTTTACATACCCACTTAGCAAATCACTCCCCATTCTCCCTCTCCTTAGCCTCTGACAACTACAAATATTCTTTCAGTCTGTATGGATTTACCTATTCTGGATTTTCATGTAATAGATACAAACAATATTTGGCCTTTGGCATCTTTCATTTAGCATAATATTTTTAAAGATCATCCACATTATATTCCTTTTCATGGCTGACTAATAGTCCATTGCATGTGTATATCTATAAATATACCTATGCATATATTCATTTGTATCCATATATCTATAAATATTTGTAGTTAGATGTATATCTGTAAATATAGATATGCACAATGTTTGTGTGTACAGAGCTTAAAGGTCAGCCAGAGGTGAGATCTTAGGACATTTTCAGGTAATTTCTGAGCATGCACTCAGCCCAGGGCTTGTGCCTGGCCTCCCAGATTTTCAGAATTATGTGGGAGCTTTTCTTTTCTTTTTATTCTTTTAGGGTCTTTTGTGATAGTTCTTTTTTTGTTTGTTTTGTTTTTGGTTTTGGTTTTTTTTTTTTAATTTTTTATTTTAAAAGATCAACAAAATAGACCACTAGCCAGACTGATAAAAAAAAAGAGAACAACCAAATAGATGCAATAAAAAACGATAAAGGGGAAATCACCACAGATTCCACAGAAATTCAAACCATCATCAGAGAATATTACAAACAACTCTATGCACATAAACTAGTAAACCTGGAAGAAATGGATAAATTCCTGAACACCTGTGTCCTCCCAAGCCTAAACCAGGAGGAAGCCGAAACTATGAATAGACCAATAACAAGGTCTGAAGTCGAGGCAACAATTAAGAGCCTACCACACAAAAAAAGCCCAGGTCCAGATGGGTTCACAGCCGAATTCTACCAGACACACAAAGAGGATCTGATACCATTCCTCCTGAAACTATTCCAAATAATCCAAAAAGAGGGAATCCTTCCAAATTCATTTTGTGAGACCAACATCATCCTGATACCAAAACCCAGCAGAGACTCAACAAGAAGAAAAAAACTTCAGGCCAATATTTATGATAAACATAGATGCAAAATTCTTTAATAAAATATTGTCAAGCCGATTGCAACAGCATATCAAAAACCTTATCCATCATGATCAAGTAGGATTCATACCGGGAATGCAAGGCTGGTTCAACATTTGCAAGTCTATAAACGTAATTCACGACATAAACAGAAGCAAAAACAAAAACCACATGATTATCTCAACTGATGCAGAGAAGGCCTTTGACAAATTTCAACAGCCGTTTATGCTAAAAACCCTCAATAAACTAGGTATTGATGGAACATATCTCAAAATAATAAAAGCTATTTACAACAAACCAACAGCCAATATCATACTGAATGGGCAAAAACTGGAAGCATTCCCTTTGAAATCTGGCACTAGACAAGGATGCCCTCTCTCACCACTTCTATTCAATATAGTACTGGAAGTTCTAGCCAGAGCAATCAGGCAAGAAAAAGAAATAAAGGGTATTCAAATAGGAAAGAAGGAAGCCAAATTGTCTCTATTCGCAGACAACATGATAGTATATCGAGAAGACCTCATGCCTCAGAACAAAAACTCCTGAAACTGATAAGCACCTTCAGCAATGTCTCAGGATATAAAATCAATGTGCAAAAATCACAAGCATTCCTATACACCAATAACAGACTGAAAGAGAACCAAATCAACAACAAACTGCCATTCACAATTGCTACAAAGAGAATAAAATATCTAGGAATACAACTTACAAAGAATGAAAGGGACCTCATCAAGGAAAACTACAAACCACTGCTCAATGAAATAAGAGAGAACACAAGCAGATGGAGAAACTTTCCATGTTTATGGTTAGGAAGAATCAATATCGTGAAAATGGGTATACTGCTCAAAGTAATTTACAGAATCAATGCTATCCTCATCAAGCTACCATTGACTTTCTTCACAGAACTGGAAAAAACCACCTCGAACTTCATATGGAACCAAAAGAGAGCCCGCATTACCAAGTCAATCCTAAGCAAAACGAACACAGCAGGAGGCATCACACTACCAGACTTCAAACTATACTACAAGGCTACAGTAATCAAAACAGCATGGTACTGGTACCAAAACAGAGATATAGACCAATGGAACAGAACAGAGGCATCAGAGGCAACACAGCATATCTACAAACATACAATCTTGGATAAACCTGACAAAAACAAGCAATGGGGAAAGGACTCCCTGTTTAATAAATTGTATGTGGCAGCTTTTCAAAGTCCTTATTCACTGAAACAGCTCCCCAGCTTTTTCCCTCATGCTTTTTAATTAGTCTATTGTTTGTTCCAACTGTTATACCTTGTCTCAGGTGGCAAAAAACTAACACACTGGTCTTTGTTCCTACAAACATGCTTTGGTTGCCTCGTGACAGCTATCTAAGTCTTCTTTAGTGGCAGTGATATCTACAGCTTAAACAATTCAAGAGTCCATAGATGCTCTGGACTTCATAGAAACTCATGAAGGACTCAGTTAAATGTTGTCCACTAATTCTACACATAACACCTCACCTAACTTGAATCAAAATTACTACTGATAGCAAGGCTACCTCTTTGCTAGGCCATACAAACCCCCTATAGCCAGGCCCCTGCTTCAGGGTGAGCCCTGAGAACAAGAGAGTTTATATTGGACCTCGAAAGACAAGTGGGTCCCAGGCTGGATAATCCCTGGTAAATTGATCAAACAATTACAATACTTTCTAGGGTTAGATGACAACAGTGGCAATCTTCTCCTTAGCTTCTGGAAGCAATCTTTCCTTCTGTCCCTGCCTCTGTATCCATGAGTGACAGGATCCGGCTCCACACAGGGATATAGTGGGCATGAAAGCAGGCCTCTTCTAGTAGATATTCACTCTGTTACCACATTAATTGAGGTTGAGTCTTCAAAAAATAAACAATTCGGACTGACTCTGTTAGACACAAAGGCCCAAATTCCCCTTTTCCCATAAGTTAAAGTGATTTTTCTGGTAGGTGACTTGCTTTGTGGGAAGGTTAATTAAAGGGGCAATTTCCTGCTCAGATATTAAAATCGGCCCCATTTTGCTAAAAGATGCTTTCATCCTGGTTGTCCCCCAAGATTATTCCTTTGCTCACCCTTGGAATGGACCTTCTCAGACAGCATGTGATCTCATGGAAAGCTTTTACACCATTGTCAGGCACCACATGGTGGAAGACTGCTAATCTTCCCCACCAGTGTGAGTGGTAAATACTCCAAGATACCAAGCAAGGCAAAGCACTGCAAGACAATGGTCTATTATAGCTGACTTTGGCAAAAAAAATTCTAGTCTTTACTGTGTTGCATTTTTTTCTTTCTTTTTTTTTTTAATTGTACTTTAGGTTCTGAGGTACATGTACAGATCATGCAGGATTGTTTCATATGTACACACAAGGCAATTTGGTTTTCTGCCTTCATTCCCCTGTCACCTATATCCAGCATTTCTCCCCATGTTATCCCTCCCTGACCTCCCTACCCCGACACTGTCCCTCCCTTGGCCCCACCAACAGACCCCAGTATGTGACACTCCCCTCCCTGTATCCCTGTGTTGTCATTGTTCAACATCCACCTATGAGTGAGAACAACCATGTTGCTTTTTAACTTCCTGGTATAGCCTATGTTTTAGGCCACTACTAGAGAGTAAAGGCTAACTATAGACTACAGAGAAATAAGAAAAAATAATCCTTTTATTAGAGCACCTCTACTGGATAATTGCTTAAATGAATGACCTTCAAAACAACATGGGTAGACGGTTTGGGTACAGACTTAGCTAATATGTTCCATTTAGTAAAAATTTTGCAGGAAAATCAATCACAATTTGCCTTCACTTTTACTTGGTTGTTGCTATGGACTGAATTATGGCCTCCCCCAAATTTATATGTTAAAACTCTAACCCCCAATGTGATGGCATTTGGAGATGGGGTCTTTAGGAGGTAATTAGATTTAGATGATGTCAGGAGGATGTGTCTTACTCAGTTTCGGCTGCTGCAGCAAATGACCTAGGTGGCTTATAAACAACAGATATTTATTCCTCACAATTCTAAAGACTGGAGGTCTGAGATCATGGTGCCAGCATGTTTGAGTTTCAGTGAGGGCCCTCTTCTCTGTTGCAGACTGCCAGCTTCTTATTGTAATCTCTCATGGCAGAGAGCAGAATGACTCAAGTTATTCTCAGGACTCTTACGGGTACTAATCCCATTCTGATCCTCATCTATTCTTAGCTCCCAAATGCCCACCTCCTAACAACATCATATTGGGAGGTAGAATTTCAGCATATGAATATTGGGGTATGCAAACATTCAGTTCATCTAGTTTTACCTCCGACTTCCAAAATTTATGTCCTTCTAACATGTTAAATGGAAAAGACAACACACCAAAAGAGAAATATATATTCATAAATTTTGTATCAGTTAGGGGTATTTCATTCAGAGCATAAAAAGAATGCTTATAACTTTTTTTAATTTTTATTGCATTTTAGGTTTTGGGGTACATGTGCAGAACGTGCAAGATAGTTGCATACGTATACACATGGCAGTGTGTTTTGCTGCCTTCCTCCCCTTCACCCACATTTGGCATTTCTCCCCAGGCTATCCCTCCCCAGCTCCCCCCCCCGCTGTCCCTCCCCTATTCCCCCAATAGACCCCAGTGTGTACTACCCCCCTCCCTGTGTCCATGTGTTCTCATTTTCTCACCCGCCTATGAGTGAGAATATGTGGTATTTCCTTTTCTGTTCTTGTGTCAGTTTGCTGAGAATGATGTTCTCCAGATTCATCCATGTCCTTACAAAGGACATAAACTCATCATTTTTTATTGCTGCATAATATTCCACAGTGTATATGTGCCACATTTTCCCAGTCCAGTCTATCATCGATGGGCATTTGAGTTGGTGCCAGGTCTTTGCTACTGTAAACAGTGCTGCAATGAACATTCGTGTGCATGTGGCCTTATACTAGAACGATTTATATTCCTTTGGATATATACCCAGTAATGGGATTGCTGAGTCAAATGGAATTTCTATTTCTAGGTCCTTGAGGAATCGCCACACTGTCTTCCACAATGGTTGAACTAATTTACACTCCCACCAACAATAAAAATTTAAAAAAAAGAAGAAGAAGAAGAAGGACACAATGGCCACCACAACAAAAATTCTCCACATTGTTAGTTTTCTTATCTGTTAAATAGAATATAAAATTTACTCAGCCGGGTTGTTTTGAAGAACACATAAGATAATATGTGAAATGTGTTTGGAATAGATAAACTCTTAGTCAATTTTAGTCATTATAATTAACCACAATCCCTCTATATATGATTTTCTATAATATATGGGAAGTCCCTCATGGACGTTTCTCTATGTGTCGCTTTTAGTAAAAATAGTTGTGATTATCCTGTTTGTAGAAAGTTTAGATGATTTTTTTTCTTTTACAACTCATGTCCTACTTCTGTTTTAAAAAATACCTAATAAAGTCTCTTTTAAACTCTGTCCAATTTTTACTTGTCCTCTGTACTTCTCTCAGCTTCCTGTCCTTTTACTTTAATAGGACAATACTTTCTTGGAAGGAAATAATCCTCATTTCTGTCATAATGTGCTGCTTGTTCTCAGGCCTGGAGGAGCTCCGTCTGGGAAGTGAAGTTAGCTAGCCAGGCGGCCAGGGCTCTGCCCCAAAGACTCTTCTCCTTCTTCATCTTCGTGAAAGGCTGGCTTCATGCATGTCCTATTCACCACCATGTCTCTCCCTGCTATTGGTGCATCCCCTTCTTTGAATAGAGGGCACAGACATAAATGACTTGTAAGTGATTGGTGTCATTATGTCCTAATAAAGAGAATAATAACAGAAAAAAAAAGAATGCTTATAACTCAAAAATACAACCCAATTTAAAAACAAGCAAAGGACATAAATAGACATGTCTCACAAAAACACTGTACAAAAGGCCAATAAGCACTTGAAAAGATGTTTAATATGATTAGTCTTTAGGGAAATGTGAAATCAAAATCATGGTGGAAAGCCACTGCATACCCACTAGGATGGTTATCATCACACAAAAAGAGCAAGTGTTTGTGGGGATATGGAGAATCACTCATATATTACTGGTAGGAATACAAAATTGTATAGTACTGTGGAAAACAGTTTGACAGTTCCTCAAATTATCACATGACCCAACATTCAACTTTTAGGTATCTATCCAATAAAATGAAAGACACATGCCTTTACAAAATTTTGTACATGAATATTTATAGTAACAATATTCATAATAGCCGAAAGTGGAAGCAGCTCAGTTGTCCATCAGCTGATGAAGGAATAAACAAAATGCACCACATACGTGTTATGAGATATTCTTACAGCCATAAAATAGAATGTAGTACTAATATATGCTACAACTTTTCTGAACCTTGAAGCATTGTGGTGAATGAATGAAAAGGCCAGATACAAAAAGCCGTGTATTGTATGATTTCATTTACATGAAAAGTCTATCACAGTCAAATCTATAGAGACATAAAGCAGACTATTGGTTTCCAGGGCTGGGGGATTAGAAGAGGAATAGTGACTCCTTAGTGCTTGTATGTGATGAAAATGCTCTAGCGTGAGATAGTAGTGATAGTTGAACAACACTGTGAGTGTGTTAAAAGCCACTGCATTTATACTTTAAAATGGCTAAAATAGTGAATTTTGTGTTACATTAAGAAAATTAATCTTGATAAAAAATAAATAATTTAAAAAGAGAGAGATTGTAAAGGGCCATAAGTTAAAATAGTTATATTAATCTTTATGTATATTTTTATATATACCTCACTTTTTCTCAATACTATGTCAAAAAATCTCAATATTTTCTATTTAGTTTAATTTAACTTAATTTTAATTTAGGAAAATCAAAGAACTTCATAATATTGCAGTTATAAAGAGGTTGAAAATAAAATGTTTGAAAATAAATTATCACTCGATATTATTTAATCATTTAATTATTAATTATTTAATATTAAGAGGGAGAAGGGAATACACCTTCAAAACTACAGGGAGAGCAATTTCAAAACTCTGTCTTTCATTTGCATTTTCTCTAATGATCAGTGATGTTAACCATGATGAAGTACCAACTCACACGAGTCAGAATGGCTATTACTAAAAGTCAAAAAACATGCTAGTGAGGATGTAGAGAAAAATGAATGTTTACACACTGTTGGTGAAAGTGTAAATTGGTTCAGCCCTTATGGAAGACTGTGTGGAAATTCCTCAAAGACCTAAAGAAATACTCGACCCAGCAATTCACTGGGTATATACGCAAAGGAATGTAAATAATTGTATTATAAAGACATATGCATGTATGTGTTCATCGCAGCACTATTCACTATAGAAAAAAACACGGAATCAACCTAAATTCCCGTCAATAGTAGACTGGATAAAGAAAATGTCCATATAAACCATGGAATACTATGCAGTCATAAAAAAAAAAGATCGTTTTCTTTCAGGGACATGGATGGAGCTGGAGGCTATTATCTTTAGCAAATTCATGCAGGAACAGAAAGCCAAGTATTGCATGTTTTCACTTATAAGTGGGAGCTAAATGATGAGAACACATGGGCACATAGTGGGAAACAACACACACTGGGGCCTACTTGAGGGTGGAGGGTGGGAGAAGGGAGAAGATCAAGAAAAATAACTAATGGGCACTGGCCATGTTGCAACTCGATGTTGCAATAATCTGTACATAAACCACCTATGACACAAATTTACCTGTGTATCAAACCTTCATATGTACCCTGAACTTAAAAGTTAAAAAAAAAACTTTGTGTGGATAAATTCTAAGTGATACAAATTATATTTTATCTAATATCTTAAACAGCATTAATGCAATATACATTTTAATTTGTTCATGCTATTCTAGTCAATATAATAGATCTTGGCATTAAAAATCTCATTATGTCTAGGTTTTCCTTCATCTCATTAAATTAATTGTCTTAGTCCCCAAGGCTTATCATTTGTGTTTTGGCCATCTTTTGAGTCTGGACAATTTGCTATGAATAATTTTATTGTAGCTCAACTCTTGTTCATACAACATATAAGTATTGTTCTCACTGTCAATTTTCAGTGGTGCATATGTAATTTAATTTCATTTTGTTTTCTACATTTCTCTGTAGTACTATGCCCATCAGAATGGCTCAAATACAAAGGAAAGTGTTATTGGTTCTCTAATGAGATGAAAAGTTGGAGTGACAGTTATGTGTATTGTTTGGAAAGAAAATCTCATCTGTTAATCATACAGGACCAACTTGAAATGGTAATTGGCCAATATCAGGGTTATGGCATTAGTCTTTTTGCAGTTAAATATAGCTTTCCTTAAATATCTTTCCATCTTTGCATTAAATTATCATTTACCTTGATTATTGAGTTGTGGGCACCCTCTTAAAACTGGGCATGCCTCACTTCTCATGCTAGATATGGCTTAAATTCATATATTCAACTTGTTATTGTGTGTGTGTGTAACATATAATGATATTTATGTGTATGAGTAAGATATGAATTGATTTGTGTAAGAATCCCCATGCAGAGTGCTTTTTTTTTTTTTTTTGACAGTGAAATTTAAAATCTTTAGTGCCTCTGAATTGCTAAAATATTCTGCTCATTTAGTCCATCATTGTCCACATTTCAGGCTTTTATACAGAAAAACCTAAGGCAATCAAACCACATATGGATTGGGCTTAACTTTACCTCCTTGAAAATGACATGGACTTGGGTGGATGGTTCTCCAGTAGATCCAGAGATGTGAGTCTTTCATAAAAGGCGATATCTGATTTATTGTCTATTGTAAAATATGTCTCCAGAATGCACCTATAGGTCCACCAAATTCAACACTGAAATAGTTATTGGTACTACAGAATTTGAAAAAATGAAAATTAATTTAGTATTTATAGGAGTAATGATGAATATTTTGATTTGGTTTTTAAAGAAAAAGAATTTGAAAACAATAATGGTGATTTATGATTTTAGAATTTCTTACACTTTATGTAGAAAAGTAGAATATTGCAGTCTCTCTTTTTTTTTAGATTGAGTCTTGTACTGTCACCCAGGCTGGAGTGCAGTGGCATGATCTCAACTCACTGCAAACTCTGCCTCCCGGCTTCAAGCAATTCTCTGCCTCAGCCTCCCAAGTAGCTGGAATTACAGTCACCCACCACTATGCCTAGCTAATTTTGTTGTAATTTTAGTAGAGACACGGTTTTAGCATCTTGACCAGGCTGGTCTTGAACTCCTGACCTTGTGATCCACCCACCTTAGCCTCCCAAAGTGCTGGGATTATAGGCATGTGCCACCGCACCCAGCTGCAGTCTCCTATTTTTAAAATTCCTAATGTTTTCTTTAGCCATCTTCAGTAATAAAATAAAACCAATGTGCAATTTTTGTGTTATGTAATTATCATAATGTTAAAATACAAACAAAAATACAACATAGAACAAGATTATCCAAAAGTCTCTGAACAGATGCATGGAGTTATTGGTTTTGAAAGCTTCATCAACATTTTTGTGTGCTTTATTTTATAATAAAATATTTAATTGAAAATATAAATAGTAAAATAGGCTAATTCAAAATCCTATTACTACATTAGTAGGCAAGATAATGGTCCTCAAATGTCCACATTCTACTCCTGAAATGTTGTGAATGTTATTTTATATGGCACAAGAGCCTTTGCAGGTATGATTAAATGAAGACTCTTGAGATAAGGATATTATGTTGGATTATCTGTGTGGTCCCAATTAAATCACAAGGGTCCCTAGAAGAAGGAGGAAGTAGAATTAGAGTAGGATTGGGAGATATAAAATAGAACACAGAGATTCACATGATGTGAAAGTGCCCTCTTTGAGCCCAAGCATGCAGGTGGCCTCTGATTCCTCCCTAGTGCCCCCTGAAGGTGACTCTGCAGACACTTTGATTTTAGCCCTGTAGGGCAATCTTGGACTTCTAATATTCATAACTGTAAGATAATAAATTAGACTTGGTTTAGGCCACTAAGTTTGTAGTAATTTGTCATAGTAGTGATAGAAAAATAATTACCATTTTCATAATCAACTTAATGGTGCTATTGTGTTATTTTTCCCTTATTTCAATTTCATCATTAAATATTACATATTTTCTATCTGAGTGCACTAAGTCATATAACAAGTGAATAAAAACATTGTTTGAAATGAAGTATAAAATTATAAATGTGTGTTATCTGAGAGCAGAGTTGTGTCACTGAACCTCATGAAGTTGACAAACTTGGTTTTGTCCTCATGCCAAATCCATTCATCACTACCTTTAGGGTTGAGTTTTAACTCTAGATCATGCCTAAAAATTTTTGTCCATAATGTTTTTAATACAAAACTTAAATCTAAACTTGTACAAAGTGTATTTTCTAATGTGAAAATTCAGTACTTTTCCTTATCAATTTGGAAGCTTTGAAGACCATGCACACCTTTTCCAAGGTTCTTTCTTGAACTTTTTCCACAGGTCAAGCAAATTTATCACAGAATATATCATTAACACTAAATTATTTTACAGATAACTTTGTTAACATTTTTAATATGTTACATCATAAGTAAATAATGCAATAAATATGCAATTTATTATTTAGGTCGTACATAGGTCGATTCATGTATTGAATTATTTACAAACATCAATTCATATAACTGCTGTAACAATATCAGAAAATATTATCATTCTTATACAATCTGATATAAGAAGGCAAAAGAGGTTGTTAAGTGAGCTGTCCAAATGGAGTTAATCTTATTTTTTAATCTAACTGAACCATGTGGGCCAAGAAAAGAAATACTAGAATGGGGATGTGGAGGGAAATTTATTCTTACCTCTGTTATTGGCAGATTCTCTGGCAACTCTTGACCAACCACAGGTAACAAGACTAAGTTGCAGAGTTTGTAAGTGTTAGTGAATCCAAGTATGTAAAAAAGCTTTAAAATTTTGAATTACTTTTTAATTTAAAAGAGGATATTAGCAGAAGAAACAAATGGATGTCTTCAGCAACTATGATTAACAAAGTATTTATTCTCTCTTCTCCAGATTCCTCATAAAGGGACCAGCTAAGGAAAACAGCTGTGCTGCCATTAAGGCAAGCAAAATTTACTCTGAAACTTGCAGCAGTGTTTTCAAATGGATTTGCCAGTATTAGAGTTTGACAAAATTCATAGTGAAATAATCAATGATCACTATTTTTGGCCTATTAGTTTCTAATATTAATTTCCAGGTGTAACATTTTAAAGTGCAGTTAAATGCAAAAATCTGTTCTCCCTTCTCCCTCTGTCATCGACATTATTCTAACCTCAGAATAACCCCTGTTAACAAATTAAAATGTACCCTTCAAAATTTTTACTTGATAGTGTAAGCCAATATGACCTCATATAATTATATCCAAGATATCTATTCATTGTTTATTTTATGCCAAATGTGATCAAATGATGCCTGTTTTTCCTGTATCTTGGCTTTTTAAATTCTTAATAATGTCCCAAGCAAAATTTCTTATATTTCTAAGGGTTGAATTATAATGTGGATTTATACACTTCTTGCCCTTTTATCAAAGAGAATTAATTTTGTTTCCTGGCTTATGCTACTCTGCACTCAGCTACAATAAACATCCTGAATATTTTCTTAAATAGTAGCACCTTTATTTCTATAATATAAACACTAAAAGTAGAATTCTAGGTTAAAGTGTTAAATGTGTTGTTTTATATTTTATACAATTTTTATATGTTGCACTTTTATTTCCAAAGTTAGAAGCTTTCAAACTTATAAGAAGATACTAGGTGCAGAAAAAAGAATCTACTGCTTTTCTTGAACCTTTTGAAAATTAGCTGCCAAATCAATGCATTTTATTATAACATTCCATTTGTTATTGGATACTCTTTGCGTATTTCCATCTGAAAAGGGGTCTTCTCTTACATATCCACAATAACATTATGAAAATCAGCAAATGTACATTTATATAGAACTATCATCTAATGCCCAGACTTTCTTCAAGGTTTGCTATTTATCAAAATAATGTTTTTTAGAGTAAAAGCATCCCACTCAGAATCAATGCCTGCATTTGATGACTATATCTCTTTAGCCTCCTTCAATACAGAAGAGTACCTGAGCCTTCCTTGACATTTATGACCTTGACACTTTTGAATATTGCACGTTGGTAATTTCGTAAAATGTTCTTCAACTGAAATTTTCTGATTGTTCCTCATGGTGAGATTCAAGTTGTATCTTCTTGGCAGAAATTGCATAGAAGTGATGCAGTGAAGCTTTGTTCTATCTGCATCCTTTCAGGTGGCACACAACTTTATTTGTTCCATTAATGATTACATTTATTTCATTCACATGATTGATACCATTTCTGCTTGAATTCACTGTAAAGTTATTATTTTCTTATTGTAGTTAATTCATATTTGAGGGAGTGACTGAGATGGCTTTAGTAGTCCCTTCGGCTTGGGGCTAAATTCTTGGGGCTAAATTTTTTTTTTTTTTTTGAGACAGGGTTTCACTCTGTCACCCAGGCTGGAGTGCAATGGCATGATCTCAGCACACTGCAACCTCTGCATCGTAGGCTCAAATGATCCTCCTACCTCAGCTTCTCAAGTAGCTGGAACTGCAGGCATGCACTAGCATGCTTGGCTAATTTTTATATTTTTTGTAGAGATGGTGTTTCACCATGTTTCCCAAACTGGTCTTGAACTCCTGGACTCAAGCAATCTGGACCCCTCGCCTTCCCAAAGTGCTGGGATTACAGGCATAAATCACTGAGCCTGGCCTTGAGGTTAATTTCTAAACAGGTTTCTTCTCAACTATAGGCACCTAGCCTCCCTTTTCTTAGAGCATTTACTTTAGCAAACTTATAATTGTAAATTTTTACTCTGCCCCTTTGACATATCAAACTTTTAAAAATCCTCTAACAGATTTTATAACCCAGGAATGTCTTTCTAAAGGACCTGGGAGCCACCCTTTTGAAATGTGTTTCCCAAGGATGATAGAGCCCCTATTTTCCAGTCTCTGTGGGAGGGTAGGAGCCTAACTTCAATGGGACACCTTGCTTCACTTTATAAAACTACCACCTAGCCAGGCGCGGTGGCTCAAGCCTGTAATCCCAGCACTTTGGGAGGCTGAGGCAGGTGGATTATGAGGTCAAGAGATCGAGACCATCCTGGTCAACATGGTGAAACCCCGTCTCTACTAAAAATACAAAAAATTAGCTGAGCATGGTGGTGTGTGCCTGTAATCCCAGCTACTCAGGAGGCTGAGGCAGGAGAATTGCTGAACCCAGGAGGCGGAGGTTGCGGTGAGCCGAGATCGTGCCATTGCACTCCAGCCTGGGTAACAAGAGTAAAACTCCGTCTCAAAATAAATAAATAAATAACAAAACTACCACCTGTCACAGGATTTATCAATGTCAAATAAAATACAGAGATGAATCTCTAAGTTTAAAAATGTTTTGATTAGAAAGTAAGAATTGTAAATTGGGGCATATATAGCAACTGGGTAGTCTTAAGTATATCCAAAGAATAAAGAGAAGTGTGGAAGTTTTATTAAAAGGAGAAATGTATTTCTTTGAAAGAAAACATGTTGGCCCTAAAAAAATTCTGGGGAGCTGGCAAGTTCTGATTGGTCAATGATAGTAGCAGGTGAAAGTAGTCTTAGAATCACAGTAGGTTATTTTAGTAGCTATTGGAAAAACTGGTTTTAGGTTACACCAGGCAGTTTTAGCAGGCAGGCTTATAGAAAATTAAATTTTTGGAGCAATGATACGTACCTGGAGTGCTTCCCCACCCCCCCACCCATGGCCTGTCTGCTCTGCTTTGGTTGAGTATGACAAAATGACCTACTTTGTATGATCAACTTTTACGTCTTTCTCTTTTGTTCAAGATCTCTTTCTGAATGCATTGTTAGTCAACTATTTTGAAGTTAGGCTTAATTGCCTCTGGTGCCAGGATAGACCTGTCTTGTTTGTCTCTGTCTCACATGAGAGGAAGGTATGAAAGTCTACGTCAGGGATCTGGTCCATGTTTGCTCAACAGAAAGACCAAAAGAAAAGAAAAGTTTGTTGGAGTCTAGCATCAAGTTTTATGAGTATTTTAACACTTTGATTGGGATCAGCAATCATCTCAAAGCATTGGGCCAATGTTTCGTTGGGGCAGATGGCTTCATAATGATTTAATATGAAATAAGAATAAAGCTTTAATATAACAATAATTAACAACAATATAACAAGTTTAGTTTATTATTATCATTATTATTATTATTTTATTGCATTTTAGGTTTTGGGGTAAATGTGAAGAATATGCAAGATAGTTGCATAGGTACACGTGGCCGTGTGATTTGCTGCCTTCCTCCCCATCACCTATATCTGGCATTTCTCCCCATGCTATCTCTCCCCAACTCCCCACCCCGTGCTGTCCCTCCCCATTCCCCCCAACAGACGCCAGTGTGTAGTGCTGCCCTCCCTGTGTCCATGTGTTCTCATTGTTGAACACCCACCTATGAGTGAGAACATGCGGTATTTTATTTTCTGTTCTTGTGTCAGTTTGCTGAAAATGATGGTCTCCAGGTTCATTCATGTTCCTACAAAGGACACGAATTCATTGTTTTTGATTGCTGCATAATATTCCATGATGTATATGTGCCACATTTTCCCTGTGGGTTGGTTCCAGGTCTTTGCTATTGTAAACAGTGCTGCAATGAATATTTGCGTGCATAAGTCCTTATAGTAGAACGATTTATAATCCTTTGGATATATACCCAGTAATGGAATTGCTGGGTCAAATGGAATTTCTATTTCTAGGTCCTTGAGGAATAGCCACACTGTATTCCACAATGGTTGAATTAATTTACATTTCCACCAGCAGTGTAAAAGTGTTCCTATTTTTAGCATCCGTTGTCTCCAGATTTTTTAATGATCACCATTCTAATTGGGCATGAGATGGTATTCAATGTAGTTGTGATTTGCATTTCTCTAATGACCAGTGATGATGAGCATTTTTTCATATGTTTGTTGGCCTCATGTATGTCTTCTTTTGTAAAGTGTCTGTTCATATCCTTTGCCCACTTTTGATGGGCTTGTTTGTTTTGTTCTTGTAAATCTGTTTTAGTTCTTTGTAAATTCTGGGTATCGGCCCTTTGTCAGACGGGTAAACTGCAAAAAATTTTTTCCAATCTGTTGGTTGCCGATTCACTCTAATGACTGTTTCTTTTGCCGTGCAGAAGCTGTAGATTTTGATTAGGTCCCATTTGGCTATTTTGGCTTTTGTTGCCAATGCTTTTGGTATTTTGGTCATGAAGTCCTTGCCTACTCCTATGTCCTGAATGGTTTTGCCTAGATTTTCTTTTAGGGTTTTTATGGTGTTAGGTCTTAAGTTTAAGTCTTTAATCCATCTGGAGTTAATTTTAGTGTAAGGTGTCAGAAAGGGGTCCAGTTTCTGCTTTCTGCACATAGCTAGCCATTTTTTCCAACACCAACAATTTAGTTTTTATAATGCTTTCAAATTAAAACTAGACAAATCCAAAGATCTGAGACCTGTCTGCAGTCAAGGAGTAGCATTTTGTGATTGGGTTGAATTAAACCAGAGAATGCCACCTTTGTAAGAGGGACTGCAATTTGAAGAAAAAGTTGTGTTAGGAATTTGTCAAAGATATTCACTGGTTTTACTAAAAGGATTTCTTAGGTCAGGTTTTGTCAACTTATCTAAAACAGTTACTAATTGTGAATTTTAATTACTATGTTATCTTGCCAAATGAAAAACCTTAAGGAGGAAGACGTGTAGCGTTTTGTTCCTCACAGGGTGGTGTTTTGTTCCAATATTTTGGGGAAAGCATGAAAACAATCAACTTTTCATCCCAGTTTGTAGTTTGAATATCTCTGATTATGGCATCAGGTGGTTTGGTAAACTTTTTGTGTGGTCCATACATTAGGCACAAGATGTGTTTTTAAAATTTATCTAGTTTCAGCTTATTGGGCTTTAGGAACAGAGAAGTTCTCATTTTTGTACTTTGATGCAAGAAAGTTGGATTAGAGGAATAATTAATGTTTTTGCCTAATTTAGAGATGGATAACAAGAACTCACAAACAATGTACAGAGTTATGATCTAACAACAGATGTATTATAGCTTTTTTCTACATTGATTATACAGAAATATCAGATTTTAAAACCTCTTGAGGCCAGAAAGCCAAACTAAGGCAAACGTTAGATTTTATTTATAGTTTTAAGGTCTTTGGGACTCCTAGGAAGTAAGTTTTTATATACTCATTGTAAGGCCGTGAACCTTTAAAGTTTAGCATGTTATGGATATTGTTAAACATGATGTTTCAGACAAAACCTTAGTAATGTAACCTATGTTTTTAATTGTATTCTGCTATTAAGAGCAGAATTTTATTGGACTTATGTAAATAACTTTACTTAAATAACCATATTGACATAAGAATACTAAAAAGTACATTTAAAATTTTGCAGGAATCAAGTAAGGAGAAAAATAGTAAATGCTTTTATCTTTTTTCACAAAAGTATATTTTATCAAATTACTATAAATTATAGATAGCTCAAGAGAGAAACTTTCTTTATACCTGAAAGACAAAATATTTGAGTAAAAACAACTTTTAAATAAATGACATTATTTGTTCATTATAAGAACATTATCAGTTCTAATGTTCTATAGCAGAGTAGGGTGACTATAGTTAACAACAACGTACTGTATATTTTAATATATCTAAAGAGGATTTGAAATATTCTCAACACATAGGAATATTAAACATTGAAGAGGATGGATACCCTAAGTATCCTAACTTAATCCTTATATATTCTATTCACCTACCAAAATATCACGTTTCTCATAAATGTATATAAATATGATGTATAAATTTAAAAAACACTTGATTAAAGCAGAAGCGTGGGTCACTGTAAAATAATAACTCATTAAACCAGAGTGATAATCAAATGACTTCAACAATAATATAGAAAGTTACATGCCAAGTGTGGGTGAAGGGGAGGAAGGCAGCAAAACACACTGCCATGTGTGTACCTATGCAACTACCTTGCACGTTCTGCACATGTACCCCAAAACCTATAATGCAAGAAAAATTTAAAAAATCAAAAAAAAAAAGGAAAAAGAAAGTTACATGAATGTAAAAATCTCAATCATTTTAAAGCTCAGTTTTTTAAGTAATTAAAAACCTAATAATTAAATATATTTATGCGAGTTGCAACTATGCTAGCAACTGGAGGCAACAGAAAGAAATGAAGTGACTGAGCTTCTGGCTTCTCTACTACATCAGACATCTTGCTTGTTTCATAGGCAGATATGCATTAAATAGTTTGTACAAGCAACTTTCATTGAAGTTTAGAAGATAAGAACATTTCATTGTGTTTAAATGTTCCAGTAATGTGATACCTCAGGTCTGCCTTTTCTTCTGGAAAATAAATGCAGTAGTCGTCTCCCAATAAGCACACACATTTCCAGTTCTCACATTTGCATGATTTTAAAATGTTTTAATGTATGTGAAAACTAAAGTTTGTGTTACGAGAATGTAAGTGTTTTATCTATTTTAAAATTTGGTAGGTTTGCTAAGTAAAATTTAGCAAACCTGTGTTTGCGTACTTTTTGGAGTGCAGAGTATTGTTATTAACATTATAAGTGATTTAGGGCTTTGGTAAAGGGACCAAAGAGAAGGAAAAAGTCACCTGCAGTCTTTTGATTTTTAACTTAAGACTTAGCACTTGTAGGCCAGGCGCGGTGGCTCACGCCTATAATCCCAGCACTTTGGGAGGCTGAGGCGGGTGGATCATGAGGTCAAGAGATCGAGACCATCCTGGTCAACGAAGTGAAACCCCGTCTCTACTAAAAATACAAAAATTAGCTGGGCATGGTGGTGCATGCCTGTAATCCAGCTACTCGGGAGGATGAGGCAGGAGAATTGCTTGAACCCAGAAGGCGGAAGTTGCGGTGAGCCGAGATCGTGCCATTGCACCATTGCACTCCAGTCTGGGTAACAACAGCGAAACTCCGTCTCAAAAAAAAAAAAAAAAAAAAAAAAAAAGACTTAGCACTCACTTGTGTGATTGATGAGTGAAGAGCCAGTGAGGAACATCTGGGTATTTGGAAACAAGTGATCATTGTTGTTACATTGATCTGCTAAACTTAACAAAACTGCTAATCCTGAAACAGACACAGGTGATGCATTCTCCTGCTATTGCTTCTCAATGCTCTTTCCAATATAGATGTGGTCATGTTTGACTTATTTTTAGGAAAGCACAGTATATTAATCATACAGAGAATCCTTGATGGAATCATGTATGTGTGTTTTACTTTTGAATGTTACAAAAGGAAATATTCTTAAAACTATTCTCAAGATAAAATACTCAAAACATGAAATTTGTTGCTTTTTCAAGAAATACAACCAATATATTCAAGACTGAAAAAAAACCTAATAAAGGCAACACAAAATTTATTTTGATTAAATGTAAAAACTTTTTATTTTAAGCCAGGTACCAAAAGAGTAAAGTAATCTTTTGCAGTGTAATTATTTCTACTTATAAAGTGTTCATTTAGATAATCTGGAAGTTGGACCTGATTAAAAGAACACTTGAATTTAATCAAACACAGAAAAAAATGTGTCTAACGTTATAAGTGCAACAATTAGATATATCAAGAAATGCAAAGAGTACAAAATCAAATTATATTGGCGAAAAATACTGCTTTTCTAGGCTTTCATGGTAAGTATTTTACTGTCAGGCCATAACAGCAAAGTTAGAAGCAGAGGAAAAAAGTTGCTGGAGTGGACAACAAAGCAAAAAGGCCTTTTCAAGGTTCTCTGTGGTATTCTTTTTTTTTCCTTTTACTATTTTTATTTTACACTATAAAAAGCAACAACCATCAACATACTGCTTTTCTTCACATTCACATGGGTTTTAGAAAATTATTGCCTTTCCCCTAACCAACAGACAAAAAGAAAGGAAAAAAAAGTAGTAGCACATTGCAAAATCTGTAAATCCCAGAAGTCCACAGCTTAAAGACAACCTCCAGGGGCAGGGAGGAAAACAACTGTCACAAGAGACATAAGTACACAGGACAGGAAGCTGAGGAAACCAGTGCTCAACACTACTGACCCAGGATACACAGCAAGTACCCTTCTCCTCCAGGCATCTTTTGCCACAACCTCGAGGGGATGACTATTTTTGGTCTATGATCTGACAAACTTTTCTCAAATGAAGAGTTGCTCTAAGAAGAGGTGGAATGAGACAAGTTCAAGTATGAATAAGAATCATGCCAAAGTCCAAGGTCAGTGAAGAACCCACGGGCAAAAAAAAAAACAACCAGAAAAGCCAGCATCTTGCTACTTCAACCAACTGTCTCACTAGACCCAAGAGGGTATCTAAAAAACATTTCAGGCTTCAAATCAGGATACTGATCATGTCCCTACAAACCCTGCAGGGTTACTTTCCCAACTAGAAGGTGATCAGCTTATGCCCTGAAGCAAGGGAGACAGACATTGAAACTGCCGAAGTTCAAAAAATAAGGTGGAAATTGTGCTTCCTTCAAAATGAATTGGCATCATAACTGCCTTTTCTCCTGGTCCAGCAACTTCTTTCTCCCTTGTTGCTGCAGGTATTTATTGCCTTATGCTTGAAATGAAAAGGCAAACTTTGAGGTGTAAAGACTGGGCAGTCCCGCGAGGGAAGGAAGTCTGGAAGTACAGTAGTCAGCAAATGCTGTGCTCCCCTAATGGCTTGGCCTTCCTTCAGTCCCGAGAACCTACCCTGAGGTCCGTCTGAAGTTCATTTGCAAGTCTGGTGACCACTCACTATATCACTGGGGCAGCATGACAGAGTGAGGTCTTCAGTATTGCACAGGTATGAAATGTCCATGAGTCTTAAAACCAAAAACTACAGTTGCTCTTGGGGCTAGGCTGGTTCCTCCATCCCAGTTTTAGCAGGATGTGGCCATGGCCACAGGGCTTCTGCTGAGTTCCGAGACTGTCGAGTGGGTGGGCACCGGCGCCAGCACAGAGGCAGGGAATGTGCAGTAGGCACCCTGCGTGTCAGGGCTCGGTGTCTGCAAATGGCCTATCAATGAAGAGCCTGCTGCCTCCCCTTGGCAGGAGGGAGGCTGGGGGTTGGGCGTGGAGGGCAGGATCTCCAATTCGTACTGCAGGAGCTGGCCCATGAAGCCAAAGTTGGGTGAGACCATACCCCTCCTCTGCTTGATGTAATCGAAGGCCTCCTTCAGGTGGAACTGCTTGGTCTTCATGAGGTAAGCCATGCAGATGGTGGGTGAACAGGAGATCCCAGTCTCACAGTGAACCAGGACCTTGCCTCCCTTTTCCCTGACACAGTCAATGAAGTCTATTGCTTCTTGAAAGTGGGAGCTAATGTCAGCCGTGTGGCTGTCTTCCACAGGGATCCATTTGTAGTGAAGGTGGGTTGTGCAGGCCTCAGAGGTCCGTCGGGAGACATTCAGCGGGGCTGTGATGTGCAGGTTGGTGAGGAACTCGCACTTGGACGCATGGTAGGCACTTCCAAAGTAGAGGAAGGGAAGGATTTCAACTGGGCCACCCTGGTCATAAGCTGGCCTGTAACTGACTGGTTTTCCACACTGGCTCATGAGGGCTCGCTCACTCTCAATCATCTCTTGTGAAATGGGTTTTACATCCAGGCAACACTCGGGATATTCTGAGTAGAAGGTCTCATATCCCACTTTGAGGAAGTAGACCCGCGGGCAGGCGGGCGGGCAGGCAGGCGAGCAGCGAGGTGAGCAAGACGCGCGTGGCTCTCTCCTCTCGCAGCTTCTGCCAGTGGCGGCTGCCCTGGTCCAGCACCACCACGGCCGCCACGCAGCCACCGCCCTCCTGCAGGAGCCGCGCGCGCTTGCACACCGCCCCGTCGGGCAGCACGTAGCGCGCCTACACCGTGCCGCCCCGTACCGCCCCGTGCCCGCCCCAGCACCACCGAGTTGAAGCTGACGCTGAGCAAGCCGCGCACGCTCGAGGCGGCGAAGGCAAGGTAGGGCCGGTAGTCGAGCAGCACGCAGCGCGCCGCTGCCTCCTTGCCGAGAGTCTTGCGCAGCTGGCGCCGGTGGAGCGACATGACCTTCAAGCCGCCGCCGCTGCCGCCCCCGCCCCCTCCCAGCTGCCCCGCGCCGCTCGCCCTGCAGGTGAGGCACGGGAGGGAGACTCGCCCGGCGCCCTAGCGGCGGCGCAACTCCGCGTTCCCGCCGCGAGCGCTGGACACCCAGGCTGGCTGCTCGCAGCCCCAGAAGCCGGGGATTCCGCCGGCCGCGCAGCATTTTATGTGAATGAGTCTCTCCATGGTATTAAAACTTAAGTTTGTAACTATCTTGCACGTTCTGCACATGTACCCCAAAACCTATATTGCAATAAAAATTTTAAAAGTTTAAAAAAATAAATAAATAAAACTTAAGGTAGTGATGTATGCCTGCAAATCATGTGCAGTGAGATACTGCAAAAGTTGAACCACTAGGATATTGATCTGAGAAATTTGGAAATTAAACTCTTATTTGAAGAAGTGAAATTATCATGTAAATGAATAGGAGAGCATTTTTAACCTGTAGCTAGGGAAATTGAATAGATTTCTAGGAAAGAAATGGCAGAAACAGAAACTGTAGTTTAGAATAAGGGTGTTAAAGACACATGATTTGTGCTTATAAATCAAACCTCTTGCAACTTTATGGAGAACAAATACATATTTTAAGAAAATCTCGCAGTTTGATATGTTGAGGATCAGATTCTGGGCAGGTATCAGTGCCCCCTTGATACCAATGTTCACTTTTTAGAAAAACACATAGTTTTTTTTTTTTTTTCAATTTCACTCAATCACACACAAAACCTCTTTTATAACACCCATCTTTTATAACTCTTCTTTAACTTGCCTAGACCTTTTATAATGTTTTTACAACCTCCAGTCTTAGTCTTATATATTTTTTTTCTTTTGGGGCAACCAATTATTTTATCTTAGGACAGAAAATTATGTAAGGTTTTTTCATACAAAATAATCTTTTAAAATTTGTATTTTGATTAAAAACCTAGGTATTATTAGACTTTTTTATTTAAAAAAAGCCAATAAATCTTTTTTATAAAGACTAATCTTTTTTATAAAAGTCTAATAACTTTATAAAATTTAAGTTGCTAGAAGAAACTTATTTAACAATTTGCTTTAATTTTTTAACTTATTCGAATATTACCCAGACATTTAATGAGTATCTAATATTTAACTTAACATAAGGTAACTTTTAAGATTTTAAGTTATATGAAAACTTAATTCACAAACATTATTTTATTAGTAATTATTCAGCTTATTTATTAACAGTTATATCTGGATTAGTTATGAAAATGTAGATATTAGAGCTACTCATTTTAAGTTATTTTTTATTAACCAATTTGTAGCTAGTTAATATCAGATGTTTAAGCAAGAAGATTAGAATTAAATGGATGTACACCTCATTGTTAACTCCGAAAAAATATTTTTATTAAACTGTAATTAACTTAATTAAATATATTATTAACTAATAATCAATTAAATTTTAATTTAATAATGCCTAAATGTAACCCTAACCCTATTAAATTATTAAATTAATACTATCAAATTATTCATTATCAAGTATTAAATTAATCTTATTTATAAAAAATTATACAAACATTATTTTGTTTGAAACTGGGTTTATAGGTTTATGACCAACATATCTAGTAGGGGCAGATATAAAACTGACCAGTTAACTCAGGCAAAAACGTATGTTGACAATTTTGAAAACATTTCTACTTTTATTTTATTAACAACTTAAAAACAATCTATTTATTTGAAGTTTATTTAAGTCATGTGAACTAAATAAAACACTTGTGTAATTAAAATGTATTTTATTTTAAAAGTTTATTTGAGCAAACAGCGATTCATGAATCAGGCAGCTCCAAGCCAGAAGTCATTTAGATGCTCCATCAAGGAAGTACAAGAAAGAGGTTTTGTTGTTGTTGTTGTTGTTCTTGGTTTTTTTGGACAAACATGGAAGTAAAGCAAGGAAAATAAATATTTTGATTGGTTTGGGTTCTAAAAAAAAAATGTATTTTATATGCATGCCCATTTATCCTAATAAAATTTTTAAAGAAATTTCTGGCCAACGACCTATCATTTATTCTTAATATATAATGTAATATATGTACATATGTAGAAACATTCTAAACATATATCCGTAGAGAGAAAGAGACCTTATAGCTTAGATTTTAGTCATAAAATAGTAAAACATATTAACTCATCGGTTGATTAAAAACATTTGAATCTAAATCTTTTTTTCTTTGACAAAATGGGATAAGGCTAAACCTTAAGTTTTCTTTTCTTTTAGTTTGGCTTTCTCAAGACGCAGTTTTACAAAGGCTGTGAACCAAATTTTGGAGACAGACAGTTGAGTCAGTTACCAACATTCTGGATCAGACAAGGAATAGTTAACTTTGAGAATTATCTGAGGAATGACTCAGATTTCAACAAGGTTCATACTGTATTTTCTTGGTCTCAACTACTTGTCTTCAGTCATAATAATGTTGCTATTCCTTTTGGTACAAGAAAGGTGTCTTTTACATGGGAATTTCACCTTTTGCTTTTAAGAAACAGCATAAAAGTAAAAACTATTTTATTTTATATTTTCTGACTTTCAAGTGTTCAAGTGTTTTTGTTTTGGTTTGGTTTATTTTGTTTGAGACAGTCTCCCTTTGTCGCCAGGCCGGAGTGCAGTGGTGTGATCTTGGCTCGCTGTAACCTCCGCCTCCTGGGTTCAAGTGATTCTCCTGCCTCAGCCTCCCAGGTAGCTGGGACTACAGGCATGCACCACCATGCCTAGCTAATTTTTGTATTTGTAGTAGAGAGGGTTTCACCGTGTTGGCCAAGATGGTCTTGATATCCTAATGTTGTGATTTGGCTGCCTCAACCTCCCAAAGTGCTGGGATTACAGGTGTGAGCCACTGTGCCTGGCCCCAAGTGTTTCTGCTTACATAACCAGTATACCAGAATATTTGAGGAGCTTGGAAAAAAAGTTTAGCTTAGAGAAAGATAAAGAGGAGGAATTATAAGAGAAAGGGAAAGCCCTGGAGAGGAAAGTGTGTCAGCTAGCTTTGAGATACTGTTTTGTAGCAAGGCACTCAATTAAGATATGAGGCTTATTTGGAGTACATAATTTTATAGCTTTGGTCTTTTAGTTGAGATTTAAGAATAGACTGTTGAATGACCTCTGCAATTTTTGAATATGTTACCAGCTGGAGTCCCAGAAAATATGTTGGCATGGCTTTAAACTTTGAGAATCCATTTGTAACTAAATTTATCTAGGTGATTTTGTTTAATGCCAAATACACAAAAGCCAATTGAATGCAAGCACTGATTATGAAAAAGCCAAATAAACCCAAGAAGGAAGATCAGCTGCCTTCTCCAACTGAAGGAAAAAAGAAAAATGCTTTTGTAGAGGCTTCAATCTGTAAAGAGAAATCCTGTTGCCCAGACCTCACAGCTGAGATCTGCCAGGAGGAAAATAGTTCTCCCTAACAGGAGATCTTCCAATCAGAGGGAGAAAGACATCTCCAACCAAAATCCAAATAAAACACAAGTCAACTAAAATTGGGAGTTGAGTCCAAGAGACTCACCAGGGAGAAATGGGGCAACCTCAGAAGCAGTGGAGTCATGAGAGTCAATGAGCCCCTGTGTGAGTACATCATGCCCTAGCACTGTGGACCAGTGATTCTTCCAAACTGAGTCAGCTTTGGAACCCAGCTTGACACCAAGTAGGTCAAAATCAAAATAAAATATAGAGACAGATCTCTGCATTTAAAATGCTTTATTAGAGAGTTGAGAATTGTAATTTGGCATAAATGCAAGGACCAGGGGGTCTTTGGTTTGTCTAAAGAACAAAACAAAGATTGGAGGTGTTATTAAAAAAAGAAAGTTATGTATTGTTTTGAAAGAACATTTGCTAGCTCTAGTAAAGTTTTGAGGAGCTGGCAAGTTCTGACTGGTGTATGACAGTGGTGGGTAAAACCAGTCTTGCAGTCACAGCAAGTTATTTTAGTAACTGTTAGATAAAACTGGTTTTAGGCTACAACGGGCAGTTTTAGCAACTAGGTTTGTAGAGAATTATATTTTTGAAGCAATGCTATGTGCCCTGAGTGCCTTTTTCCCCTGGCCTGTCTACTCTGTCTTAGTTGCGTATGACAAGAATGACCCCATTTGTTTCATTAACTTTCACAGATCAAAGAAAGTTTAATTTTCTTTTGGGTAAAGCCAATTAGCAAATGCGGATGGTGTATGATCTACTCTTCACCGTCACTCTTAAAGCCCTACCCCATTTTGTTTTGGCGGATTTAATTCAGACCAAACTAAAACTTTAGTTCAGACTTTTCCCTGTGGTAATAGTCTTGAAAAAAATAGCCATTGTCTTTGTGACACTGTTCATTGCAATTCTTGCTCTGTCAGAAGGTACTTCATCTTTCCAGTTATATCTTTCTGGACTCCCAGTTTTACACTTTATTCAATAGGTTATAATCTCCTATTCTGGTACTCAAATTGTTTCAAATTCGGACATGAAAGTCCTGTCAAAGTGCCATGTCTATCCTTGATCTCCAAAATCATTTTCTGGCTTAAAGTTAAAAAAAAAAAAAAAAAAACTCAGCAGAATACCTGTAACCATTTTTGCCAGTGTTTGAAGTGGGTTTTATGTGTAGCCTGATTCATAAGAATAAATTAACCAGACAGATACAAAACTTCAACTTTGTTTAATTCAAAAAAATAACTTGTTTGTTTCATCTTTAATAATCTTATTTTTTTGTTGCCCTAATATCTAAGACATTAACTTAGTGTATTTTTTTTCTGCAAATCCATTTCCTTTCTGTGTAGCATCTAGCTGTTGCTGTACCATCATCGCTGAGGTAGGCACATTCTTCACTCCCTTTCGTGACAAACCTGCAACAAAGGGATTAACCATTATGTAGTCATGTGATTTCTTCCTTGCCCACTGACAGCTTTAAACAAAGATTCCACTTGTCTAAAGTGCTGAAAGGTGTGCTATGGCACAGTTCTCTCTTGCTAGTGTTGAGATACCTATACTAGTTTGGATCAAAAGAGTTTCTTTTCCAAGAATTTGTATATGTTAAACTGGCATTAGGTTAGTTACATGTAATCAGTGGAGCTACCAGTTCATATAAACCAATGGTTTTCAATTAGGGGTGATTTTGCTTCCAAATCAAGAAACACTTGACAATATCTGGAGATGTTTTTGTATTGTCACAAGTGGAGGAAGAGGTTGAGTAGGGTGGATCGTTTCTGTCATCTAGTGGGTAGAATCCCGGGATGATGCCTACATCCTACAATACACAAAGAAAAGTACCCCTTTTCCATGACAGAGAAGTATTCAGAAAATATCAGTAGTGTTTCTATTGAGAAACTCTAACATAAACTAAGTGGCTGAGTCACTGAGAGTCACCATTTAGGGTGTGTACACACATTTTGCAAATTATAATGCTAAGATATAAGCCCAGAACAAATTGCACAATAGTGAAACTGCAAATGAAACCAGATTAAAATGAACATCAAATAGAAATTGATCTGTAAAAGACATCAGAAAATCAGCAATAAAAAGTTTAAAGAAGAGGCATATAATTGGACAAGATAGTTTATAATCAGACAAAAATTTAAATTGGGGTGGGGGTAGTCATGTTTATGAATCTCAGGTCTTTATTTTCAAAATAGCCAACTAGGAGATTTGTTCACTTATATCTTAATTTCCAAATGGTTGATTCCTTAAATAAATCTCAATATATACTCAATCTCTCCTTCATCTTTCTAACATGTACAAAAATACTGGGCTCTAGAGAAATTTAGTTAAAGCATAAGTCCTAGAGAAGGCTGCACTATCTAAATTTAAGTGATTCCAGAAAGAAATAAACTCACGATTTCTTAAATTTAGCTCCATCTACCCATTGTCCTGTTTGATTTTTTGCCATCTTCAGCCCAATCCAGTGATCAGAAGTGCATTTGTAGCGCCTAAGAAAATCCTTTAGAGACAAAATTAATTTCAAAATTATACATGTCAATTTTTACTACAGCCTATTGTGTACCTCTTGTTTTGTAGGTTGTGAAGTGCAAGGCAACAACTGTTCAACTCCTGGCTTCACTAGAAAATAGCTATAGAATTCTTTAAAAAACTACTTTATTTTTTCTCTCACCTTCAGTTTTCTGATTTGTGAAACAAATATGTGATATACGTTTTCTTCAAATATGATTCTAAATTGGTAAATGTTCAATTTGAATATCTATTCCCTCACAATTTTCAAACTGTAAGCTACAAGAAAGCCAAGGTTTGAAATTGAGCCCTTGCATAGCATTTCTAATATTTGCTTATACTATTTGTCCACTTCCCAGTAAACAGTAGTAGCTTCATTGTAGTGTTATGTCTTACTTCAGTTTATCTCCCCAAACTACATATGTAAACACTCACACACACACTGTGATATATCCAGTTTCTTTATAATCTAATTATCAAATTTTATTTTTCTGCTAAACATTTAATTTCCAAATACATCATTCAGAAATAAATACAATGGTTTTTTCCTGACATTTCTCCTGCTGATGCATTATTTGACTTACTAATACCCTCGACTTTTTTCTTTAATCATAGAATTATATGAGAAAGTCCTTGAGGCTACTCGGCTGCTAAATAGCTTAGAAATTGCAAGCTTCACATTGTGTCACTCTACTTTTGAATTTAAGATACATATAAAGGAGTTAGGCCAAATCACAACACTATGGTCAAATTCCATCTACCCCAACAGTGACACCTGTAGCTTTTGGTGTTTTAATACACCATCTTCACAGCATAAACCAATTTGAAAAAAATTAGTTGAGCTAAGTTTGGGTTTACAAATAAACAGATTAATAAAAACACTGTCATACATTCAAAGGCCTTCATTTATAGTGAGGAAAATAATGTAAGCATAATGTTGGAAAATATTCTACTAGATATGGAGAAGTTACGAGTGTAATGAATACAATGTGAAATTGGAATTTACAGAAAAAAGAAATGAGTCTTTAAGGGAAACTTTGATACAGGATGTGCTTCAAGAGAGGAGTAGAATATTCCATGTAAATGCAGATGCCCAAGGAAAAGAGGGTAATTCATAGTCTAGACTCAGGAAAGAACTTCAGAAAAGGCTTCAGGAGAGAGCTTGAGTGGTCCTGGTGAGAGAGAACTGGGAGATTTCCTAGGCCTGCTCTATGAAAAATGTTAACATTATTTGCTCAGTAAAAGCTTGCCCCATTTTAGCCCTTTATTAGAAGTGAAGTAATTCTAAATAGGTGGAAATAGATAATAAAAGTATTTTGTAAGACAAACTTTACTACCTCATATTATTTTGTAATTAAAATGCACATTTAATCTATTTTAAATAATCCATTAAAATTCTTATGTAAATTTCTTCTCCACTCCACAGACAGCTTTACTTCACTCTGTTTGTCAATTAGATTTTGCCAGGGTGTATATTACACAGTAGTAACCCATGATATTCAAAATATATTAAGATGTTTTATGATCAGTGTTTTTTCTTCATCCAAACAATACAAGCATTCTTCCCTGATAAATTTGAAGATTTCTCTTAAGTTTAAAACAAATTATTTTTATGTACTCCTGGTCTTTACATTCCGTGATCCTCACTATTTAGTCAGTCTTCGCTGACAATATTCCTAGAGTGAATATACTTATTCAAATATTGATTGTCTTTACATTTCTTCATCTTTCCTTTTATTAGCATTCATTATTTTTCCATCTTGCTGCTTGTATAGCTTTTTTCCCACCAAGAGGAACTGTAAGGAACAAAGGATTTCATAGAATGTTTGTTTTCAAAGGTCTTGGAAAATTCAGCAGCAACACTATTGACTAAAGAAGCCCTATGATGTTAAGCTTGCACCTTAATTCTTGATTTACAGTATCTACTCCTAATCCGTCTAGCTTTCAACATTTTATTACCTTTTGTTTCTTGCAAAATAATTTTGTTTCCTTGCACTGACCTATAAACTGGCCCTGCTTGATTCACATGCATTTAAATTTGAACCAATCTTCAGGCAGATTGCATAAATAAACTTTGTTTACCACAGAGGCAACACACAACTGTCTTTTAACAATGTGGACTCTTGTGCTATCCTGCTTTTCACTGAAACACTTCTCAATAGCAAATTATTTGCAAAAAAATATTTTTAATCAAGCTATACTACCTTTTATATTTTCTTTTCTTACTTAAAGAGACCAAACAAAGGTAAGTAAAAATGTATGTTTACAATATAAGTGACTAGGGGAAAGAACAAATTTCACGAATGCAGAGGTGTGGTTTTATAATCCCATTTTAAAGTTCTTGGAGAGTCTCTTTACTCATCAAGATTTTGTCATGTAAATCAAAATTTATTCAACAAGGATTCATTAGACTTTTCATTTGTACCTGATTTTGTGCAGTAATGATAAGGATAAAATTTCAGAGAAGACATGGTCATGCTCACTAAAAATTTATACTCTGGTATAGGAGGAAACTTTTGATTTTCCTCTTTATTGCGTTACTGGTGGAAAGTGTTCCAATGGAAGCTGCATGGGACTTCAGAGACAGGCAGCAAAACAAAATGGGGAAGTCAGAGCAAAGTTTCTCTCAGGAAGTAGAATGGAGAAACCCCTCCTTCCTCAGACAATTTTCCATTCTTGGTGGAGTACTGGCTTTTAAAATGTTTCCAAACATTATCAAGCTCTTCTATGTATGCTCTTTAAAATACAAAGATAGTTACTAAGTCTACTACTTGATGTCAGTCTTACATTCTTCAAATAAAGTATCACTAGGTTTTTAACCTTTATGTCACATGGCATATTCTGAACACCTTCAATATTCTGCATACATAGGCATGAGTGAAAAGACTTCAAAATTTTAATGGTATTTGAATACTTCTAATGTTTCAACTTAAGATAATTCACAAAGAATGTATAGTAAATTACTTACCATTTCTTCTTTGCTGTCAATTTTAATTAGGTCAGCATGTTGAGTGGAACAGTTGTATTTACTTGAATTCCAATCTCCTTCTTCTTTGGAGAAAAAATAGCATTTGTTTTGGAAACCAATCCAATCATATGGGCAAAATCTTTGAGAATCTGGAGTTAGTTTAACTGGCAATAAGACAAATATATGTCTTAAGGACCATATAGAATAACATGTATTTTGATATCACTGGACACAGGATTTTAATGTAAAAGATTACGGTCACTATGAAATTTGTATAACTATCACATGACAGGTTGAAAAAATTTCATGTCTTGTCATGTTAGGTCAAATGACAGTAGTTTAGGATTTACTGAGGCATTTACATTTCTTTCAACTTCAATTTCAGTGATATATAGGCCTTTGAGGAGCCACCAGAATTATTCTACTTGTGTAGGTCACCCTTACCATTTCTGGGTAAATGAAATGAAATGAAATTCTAGCATTATCTAAGAGTAGTCCAAATAATAATTTGCATTAATCAGTAATGAATCTAGATACATGATTTAATCTACAAAGAAGTAAGAAAACTAATAAAAACATTGAGATACCATCTCATGCCAGTTAGAATGGCGATCATTAAAAAATCTGGAGACAGCAGATGCTGGAGAGGATATGGAGAAATAGGAATACTCTTACACTGTTGGTGGGAGTGTAAATTAGTTCAACCATTGTGGAAGACAGTGTGGCGATTCCTCAAGGACCTAGAAATAGAAATTCCATTTGACCCAGCAATCCCATTACTGGGTATATATCCAAAGGACTATAAATCATTCTACTATAAGGACACATGCACACGAATGTTCATTGCAGCACTGTTTACAATAGCAAAGACCTGGAACCAACCCAAATGCCCATCGATGATAGAATGGACTGGGAAAATGTGGCACATATACACCATGGAATATTATCCAGCAATCAAAAATGATGAGTTTTTGTCCTTTGTAAGGACATGGATGAATCTGGAGAACATCATTCTCAGCAAACTGACCCAAGAACAGAAAAAGAAATACCGCATATTCTCACTCATAGGGGGGTGAGAAAAATGAGAACACATGGACACAGGGAGGGGGTCTACTACACACTGGGGTCTATTGGGGGGAATGGTGGAGGGATAGCCTGGGGATGAATGCCAAGTGTGGGTGAAGGGGAGGAAGACAGCAAAACACACTGCCATGTGTGTACCTATGCAACTATCTTGCACGTTCTGCACATGTACCCCAAAACCTATAATGCAATAAAAATTTTAAAAAAAATTTTTTAAAAAGAAAAGAAAACTAATAAAACAAAATACAAAGTAAGTTGGATTGTTTGTTGTCCGCTAGGTATCACCATCACTGTGTAGCTCTGTGCTAGCCAATGAATGGAACTCGCATGAAATTTGAAAGTAAAGAAGAAGATATAATTTCTGGAGACCATCAGCATAGGAACTTCACAGGTCTTTCCATGGGTCGTTCCCCTATTGCAGTTTTGTCAACTTCTTAGGCTTTCTTCCAAATGTGTTAGTGCATTATGCCAATATAATTAGTCATCATTTCTCTTTCAGCTACACAGCCCCAGTCTTCAGTCATGCATCAGTCCCAGATCTCCCCACATTCATGTTATCCCTAATTTCTACATTAAAGCCTTATTCTCATAATATGTGTTTGTTTTTTGGAACACACCCAGACTGAATCAGTTTTTGGTACCAAATGTAATTCTAAGGAAACAGACCTTGAGGATGAGATACGGTGTTAGTTTTACCATATTCACTTTAAAGGCATTGATCCAACTACCAGTTAGAAATAGGATGCTGATGACAGTGAAGCACAGTGGCAAGATAATTAGTTGAATTATCACCTATAGTCATCTGGTGCCAAGAGTCTACAGAATATAAAATTTTATATGCATATACAGTGTGTATGTATATACATGTATATATATATATATACACACACACACATATATATATACATATACATATATATATACACATATACATATATATATGTACAGATAAGTGTGTATATATCTACCTACACACATATGCATATAATATCTCTCTCATAGACTGTCTAATAAAAATTAGTGTTTGTATTACTCTTAGATAATACTAGGATTTAATTTTATTTCATTTATCTAGAAATGGAAGAGGTGACCTACGGAAGTAGAATAATTCTGGTGGCTCCAGGGAGGCCTATACATCACTGAAGTTGAATTTGAAAGGAATATAAATGCCCTAATAAATCCTAAAGTACTGTCATTTGACCTAACACGACAAGACATAAAATTTTTTCAACCTATCATATGATAGATACACAAATTTCGTATTGATCGTAATCTTTTACATTAAAATCCTGTCTGCCTTCCATAGTCTCAAAACACTGTACAACACTTTGGTTGCATCCAGACTTATGAGATGCAACTAAACTTGTGAGATACAGCAACTCTCCTAAAGCTTACAGGAAAATTATTGCCTTAAATTTATGTTTTTGAAATGAAGACTTTTTGAAATAAGTATTCTATTTTACAAAGTTAATAATAGTGATAAAACCAACGTAGAAAGACAATTAAAAAAAAAAAAAAGAATAGAAATCAATTGAGTAAAAAGTTAATGCCAAATAGAAAAAAATTTTAGTCATAAGATGACTTTTGTTGAATACTCTAAAATAAGATTGGGGCTTTGCGAGTTGGGGCAGCTCCTCGCGCTGGGCCCTGCTTGGCGGGAGAGCTCCGCCCGGGCGTCGGGTTCCCACAGCCATGAGAGAGGGCGAGCGCCAAGGGGACTGGGCGACCACCGCGCAAGGCGGACGGGCAAGCGGTGAGCGCCCGGGAGAGCGGAGAGCCAGGCCAGCCTGAAGCGCACCAGAGACACGCCGAGTGCTCCGCGTTCTGGCACCATGCGACCCCCTGCGCGTCCTCCTCGCGGGCCTGGGGCTTCGCTCTCCGCTCTCTGATCCCCTGCGCTCGCCACCACGGAAACTCGGAAAGAGGAGACGAGGCTGTGGGGAGCGGCGCGGGGACACACTAGACTTCCCCTTCACCCCCAGGAGGCTGCCGGTTCCCGATTCCCTGGGCTTCTCCAGCTTTATCATGAACCTGGCATAACGTTGGCTTTAGGAGAAATTCAGGAGCCAGAGGGAGAGTCAAGGCAATTCTTTGGTTGCTAAGTGTGAGTGAAGACACTCAGGATGGCTCAGGAATATGGGGATCAAAGAGCAGTGGGGATTGCCGACCCAGAAGAGCGTTCTCCCAACATGATCATCTAGTGCAAAGTAAGGCATTCGGTCAAGCTCTGTGCAAGCTTCCCCTGTAAACTGTTGTGTTCTGTTTGGGGTTGACAAAAAGACAAATGTTTTCTGCCTAAACTGCCTTACTGATAAATGAACATTTTCTTCTTACATCCACTGGTTCTCTAGTTCTAAAATTAAAGGAAGTTCATACTTGAGCACTTGGTATTTAACACTTGAAAAATATTATGCCATTTCATTTTCTTTGAACCCAAAGGTTGCCTAAGCTATGCAGATGGGGAAGACACATTCTCCTTCAGTGGAAAGTCCTTAGTATAAGATGTATGAACTGAAAGTTTTCCAGACTCGTAGTATGTACAAAATCTGGGCTGAATGCTATGGGAGATAACGGAGGTATATTTATATGAGATGCTTACAGTTGGTAGGAGACATAGGAAGTACATGTGTAACTGTTATAGAGTCTAAATCTTAATTTCCAAAATAGAAATGCAAGTAGTGTTATATAATTTTAGAGGAGGAGGCCAGTTCTTCTCCCAACCTCAGAGGTGAGAATGGGCTTGTGGAAGAGTGGTTTTTGAACTGTTTTAAAACATGTGCAGGATTGCTTTATGTGGAAAGCAGAGAGGAAGAATGTACAAGGTGATGAGATGTTTCAGCAAGGGCACAGAGCTGGGGCAAGTAACAGCAATGGGAACTGGTTAGCTTGGACATAGGACACATTATAAGGAGTAAATGAAGGTAGGATTTTGGGAAGAGCGGCTGGCTGGAGCCAGACTTTATATAGGCAATTTAATTATGAAAAACTTGTGTGCTAAGAGCAACATCACTTTGGGATTATGAATCTTGCCCCACTGTATTGAATGATGGTTGTCAAGACAGAGCAGAGGCTCTGAGAGAGAGATTCTGAGTCTGTGTAAAAGATAAGGAGGGAAAGGAGAGACACTAATATAGCCTGTGAAATCACCTTCAGAATTGAGACGAACTAATAAAAGGAATTTAAAAGTCTGGATTAAAAATGACTTGGGGAATTTCCAAGATGGTGCTGTAGAAACAACTCAGGATTGCAGCTCTCAGTGAAGGTGCAGAGGATGAGTCCTAGCCGCATTTTCAGATGGACCTTTGTTGCCCACGGAACAGGGAAATTCCAAGGTGTAGGAGAGACACAGGACAGCAGCGCAGCTTTTTCAGCTTGCACGACCGTTTTGGCTGGTGCCACAGCACAGCAGCACCGGGCACAAAACTCACTGTTCTGGGTGTCCTGTTAAACTGGCAATCTGAGATTAGGGAGGGCAGATTGACATGTCCATCTGATTGAACGGGACTTGGATGGTGAGCCAGAACAAAAGATTCCTGGAAAGAGCAATTTGAGCCAGTGCAGTGGGCTGCCGCACGGGAGATCGCAAGGATCCCAGTGCCCAATCAGCAGGTGACTGGGGCACCTGTGAGAGAGTCAACCATTCAACTTGGAGAGAAAAAGAGAGAGAGAGAGGAGGGACTCTGAGGCAGGGAGCCAGGTGATTGGGCACGGTGGGTCCCACCCTCATAGGAACAAGTAGGGTGGTGATTCAAGGTGCTCGGGCTTCAGAGTTTTGCTGCGGGCTCAGCTGAATCCAGGATGGTGCAGCTTGGTGGTGGGGGCCATCCGCCACTAGGGATGCAATCCACCCCTACTGAGGTACATGCCCATTGCTGATGCAGCCTACCATTGCTGAGGCAACCAGCCATAACAGAGAGACTCCACCAACAGGGTGGAGTGCACCACAGTAGAACGAAGCCCCATGGCAGCAGGGCTGACCCGTGCTAGAAGGGCGGAGCCCTGGCAGGCAAATAGTGAAGAGACTGCCTCCTAGCTGTGCAGGACAGTGCAAGGGATACTCATAAAGAAAGCCCCAACTCCCTGAGACAGGGCATCTGAGGGAAAAAAAGGGGAGGTTTATAAGTTCTGCCACAGCAGACATAAACACATCCGCCCAACAACCCTGAATGAACAACGGAGCTCACAGTAAACCACAGAAGCTCCTATAAAGTACAGACCATCTCCTCAAGCAGCTCCCTGATGCCTGTATATCTAAAGAGTCACCTCAAGAAAGGACTAATCAGACTGACATTTGGTGGGCATCATTCTGGGACAAAGATAGCAGAAGAAACTGGTAGCATCCCTCACTGTTCTGCAGATGCTACAGGTGTACCCCAGACAATCAGGGCCTGGAGTGGACCTCAGCACTCACAGAGTAGAGGGGATAGACCGTTAGAAGGAAAACTAAGTAACAGAAATACTTCATTATCAGCAATCTGGGTGTCCACTCAGAGACCCAATCGAAAAGTCAGCAACTACTAAGACAACAGGTGGATAAATCCATAAAGATGGGAAGAAACCAGTGCAAAAAGGAGGAAAACACCCAAAACCAAAACACCTCACCTCCTACAAAGGACGAAAACTCCTCACCAGCAAGGGAACAAAGGTGGACAGAGAATGAGAGTGATGAAATCACAGAATCAGACTTCAGAAAGTGGATAATGAAAAACTTCAGTGAGCTAAAAGAACATATTCTAAATCAATGCAAAGAAAATAAGAACCTTGAAAAAAGATTTGAAAAAAGATTCGAGGAAATGATAACAAGAATGGACAACTTAGAGGGGAATATGAATGAAATGAAGGAGCTGAAAAACACAACACAAGAACTTCGTGAAACATGCACAAGTTTCAACAGCCGAATTGACCAAGCAGAAGAAAGAATATCAGAAGTCGAAGATCAACTCAATGAAATAAAATGAGAAATCAAGATTAGAGAAAAAAGCACAAAAAGGAATGAACAAAATCTCCAAGAAATGTGGGACTATGTGAAGAGACCTAACCTACATTTGATAGGTGTACCAGAATGTGACGGAGAGAATGAATCCAAGCTGGAAAACACTCTTCAGGATATTATCCAGGAAAATTTCCCCAACCTAGCAAGGCAGGCCAATACTCAACTCCAGGAAATACAGAGAACACCACAAAGATATTCTGCAAGAAGAGCAACCCCAAAGCACATAATTGTCAAATTCACCAGGGTTGAAATGACAGAGAAAATACTAAGGGCAGCCAGAGAGAAGGGTAGGGTCACCCACAAAGGGAAACCCATCAGACTTACAGCAGATCTCTCGGCAGAAACTCTACAAGCCAGAAGAGAGTGGGGGGCAATATTCAACATCCTTAAAAAAAAGAACTTTCAACCCAGAATTTCATATCCAGCCAAACTGAGCTTCATAAGTGAAGGAAGAATAAAATCTTTTGCCAACAAGCAAGTACTCAGAGATTTTGTCACCACCAGGCCTGCTTTACAAGAGCTCCTGAAAGAGGCACTAGACATAGAAAGGAACAACCAGTAACAGCCATTCTAAAAACATACCAAATGCTAAAGAGCATCAACAAAATGAAGAATCTGCATCAACCAATGGACAAAACAGCCAGCTAGCATCAAAATGGCAGTATCAAACTCACACAAAACAATATTAACCCTAAATGTAAATGGGCTAAATGCACCAATCAAAAGACACAGACTGGCAAATTGGATAAAAAACCAAAACACATCGGTGTGCTGTATCCAGAAAACCCATCTCACATGAAATGATACACAAAGGCTAATAATAAAAAATAGAGGAATATTTACCAGGCAAATGGAGAGCAAAAAAAACTCAGGAGTTGCAATTCTCGTCTCTGATAAAATAGACTTTAAAGCAACAAAGAAGGTCATCACATAATGGTAAAAAAAAAAAAATTGATACAACAAGAAGAGCTAATGATCCTAAATATATATGGACCCAATACAGGAGCACCCAGATATATAAGGCAAGTTCTTAACGACTTACAAAGAGACTTAGACTCCCACACAATAATAGTGAGAAACTTAAACAGTCCACTGTCAATATCAGACAGATCAAAAAGACAGAAAATTAACAAGCATATCCAGGACTTGAACTTAGACCTGGAATAAGCAAACCTGATAGACATTTACAGAACTCTCCACCCCAAATCCACAGAAGAATGTATTCTTCTCAGCACCACATCACACCTACTCCAAAACTGACCACATAATTGGAAGTAAAGCACTTCTCAGTAAATGCAAAACAACTGAAATCATAACAAACAGTCTCTCAGGCCACAGTGCAATCAAGTTGGAACTCAGAATTCAGAAACTAACTCAGAACCGCACAGCTTCATGGAAACTGGACAACTGGCTCTTGAATGTTGATTGGATAAACAATGAAATGAAGGCAGAAATAAAGAAGTTCTTTGAAACCAACGAGAACAAAGACATGACATACCAGAATCTCTGGGACACATTTAAAGCAGTCTGTAGAGGAAAATATATAGCAATAAGTGCCCACATGAGAAGAGTGGAGAGATCCAAAATTGACACCCTATCATCAAAATTGAAAGACCTAGAGGAGCAAGATCAAAAAACTCAAAACCTAGCCGAAGACAAGATATAACTAAGATCAGAGCAGAACTGAAGGAGATAGAGACACAAAAAACCCTTCAAAAAATCAAGAAATCCAAGAGCTGGTTTTTCAAAAAGATCAACAAAATAGACAGACCACCAGCCAGACTGATAAAAAATAAAAGAGAGAACAACCAAATAGATGCAATAAAAAATGATAAAGGGGAAATCACCACAGATTCCACAGAAATTCAAACCATCATCAGAGAATACTACAAACAACTCTATGCACATAAACTAGTAAACCAGGAAGAAATGGATAAATTCCTAGACACCTGTATTCTCCTAAGCCTAAACCAGGAGGAAGCTGAAACTATGAATAGAACAATAACAAGGTCTGCAGTTGAGGCAGCAATTTAGAGCCTACCACATAAAAAAAAGCCAAGGTCCAGATGGGTTCAAAGCCGAATTCTACCAGACACACAAAGAGGAGCTGGTACCATTCCTCCTGAAAGTATTCCAAATAATTCAAAAAGAGGGAACCCTTCCCAAATCGTTTTATGAGACCAATATCATCCTGATACCAAAACCTGGCAGAGACTCAACAAGAAAAGAAAACTTCAGGCCAATATCCATGATGAATATAGATGCAAAAATCTTCAATAAAATACTGGCAAACCGATTGCAACAGCACATTAAAAAACTTATCCATCATGATCAAGTAGGATTCATCCCAGGGATGCAATGCTGGTTCAACATATGCAAGTCTATAAACGTCATTCACCACATTAACAGAACCAAAAACAAAAATCATATGATTATCTCAATTGCTTCAGAGAAGGCATTTGACAAAATTCAACAGCCCTTAATGCTAAAAACCCTCAATAAACTTGGTATTGATGGAACATATCTCAAAGTAATAAAAGCTATTTATGACAAATCAACAGCAAATATCATACTTACTGGGCAAAAACTGGAAGCATTCCCTTTGAAATCTGGCACTAAACAAGGATGCCCTCTCTCATCACTCCTACTCAACATAGTACTGGAATTTCTAGCCAGAGCAATCAGGCAAGAAAAGGAAATAAAGTGTATTCGAATAGGAAAGGTGGAAGCCAAATTGTCTCTACTTGCGGACGACATGATAGTATACCTAGAAGACCCCATCACCTCAGCCCAAAAACTTCTAAAACTGATAAGCAACTTCAGCAAAGTCTCAGGATATAAAATCAATGTGCAAAAATCACAAGCATTCCTATACACCAATAACAGACTTAAAGAGAACCAAATCAAGAATGAACTGCCATTCACAATTGCTACAAAGAGAATAAAATACCTAGGAATACAACTTACAAGGAACGTAAGGGACATTCTCAAGGAAAACTACAAACCACTGCTCAATGAAATAAGAGAGGACACAAACAGATAAAGAAACATTCCATGTTCATGGTTAGGAAGAATCAATATCATGAAAATTTCTATACTGCCCAAAGTAATTTACAAAATCAATGCCATCCCCATCAAGCTACCATTGAATTTCTTCACAGAACTGGAAAAAACCACCATGAACTTCATATGGAACCAAAAGAGAGCCTGCATAGCCAAGTCAATGCTAAGCAAAAAGAACACAGCAGGAGGCATCACCCTACCAGACTTCAAACTATACTACAATGCTACAGTAATCAAAACAGCATGGTACTGGTACCAAAACAGAGATATAGACCAATGGAACAGAACAGAGGCAATGAAAGCAAATCAACATATCTACAACCATATAATCTTTGATAAACCAGACAAAAACAAGCAATGGGGAAAGGATTCCCTGTTTAATAAATGGTGTTGGGAAAACTGGTTAGCCATGTGCAGAAAGCAGAAACTGGAACCCTTCCTGACACCTTACACTAAAATTAACTCCAGATGGATTAAAGCCTTAAACATAAGACCTGGCACCATAAAAAACCCAGAAAAAAATCTAGGCAAAACCATTCAGGACATGGGAGTAGGCAAGAACTTCATGAACAAAACACCAAAAGCATTGGCAACAAAAGCCAAAATAGACAAATGGGACCTAATCAAACTCCAGAGCTTTTGCACGGCAAAAGAAACAGTCACTAGAGTGAATTGGCAACCAACAGACTGGGAAAATATCTTTGCGGTTTACCCAACTGACAAAGGGCTGATATCCAGAATTTACAAAGAACTTAAACAGATTTACAGGAAAAAAACAAACAAGCCCATTCAAAAATGGGCAAAGGATATGAACAGACACTTTACAAAAGAAGACATACATGAGGCCAACAAACACATGAAAAAATGCTCATCATCACTGGTCATTAGAGAGATGCAAATCAAAACCACATTGAGATACCATCTCACACCAGTTAGAATGGTGATCATTAAAAAATCTGGAGACAACAGATGCTGGGGAGGATGTGGAGAAATAGGAACACTCTTACACTGTTGGTGGGAGTGTAAATTAGTTCAACCATTGTGGAAGACAGTGTGGTGATTCCTCAAGGACCTAGAAATAGAAATTTCATTTGACCCAGCAATCCCATTACAGGGTATATATCCAAAGGACTATAAAGCGTTCTAGTATAAGGACACATGCATACGAATGTTCATTGCAGCACTGTTTACAATAGCAAAGACCTGGAACCAACCTAAATGCCCATCAATGATAGACTGGACTGGGAAAATGTGGCACATATACACCATGGAATATTATGCAGCAACCAAAAATGACGAGTTTATGTCCTTTGTAAGGACATGGATGAATCCGGAGAACATCATTCTCAGCAAACTGACACAAGAACAGAAAATAAAATACCACATATTCTCACTCATAGGTGGGTGAGAAAAATGAGAACATATGGACACAGGGAGGGGTGTACTACACACTGGGTCTATTGGGGGGAATAGGGGAGGGACAGCGGTGGGGGAGCTGGGGAGGGGTAGCCTGGGGAGAAATGCCAAATGTGTGTTAAGGGGAGGAAGGCAGCAAAACACACTACCATGTGTGTACCTATGCAACTATCTTGCACGTTCTGCACATGTACCCCAAAACCGAAAATGCAATAAAATTTAAAAAAGAAATGACTTGGAAACTGAATGAATATAGGTGGCAAGTAGAGGATCAAAGGCGACTGGGTTTTTGACCTTGGGTGAATGAAAATCTTTGGTGCTGTTAATTTGAAATGGAATATATGGAAAAAGAATACATTTTAAAGAAAGAAAATATGGCACATAAGTTTATTTTAGTATATGCTGAATTTGAGGACATAATTGCTTCTTATTATACACCTTTTTAATGTTTGCCATGTTTGTGAAAATTTAACCTATTGTATGTTAATAAGGAAATAAGGTAATGTTCATTTATTTCACTAACTACTTGAGTTTCTGCTCACTTTTGTGCATTCTGAGAGGCTCTGTGTGCTGTCTACCTTACTTATGTGGGCAATGTGGAAATAGATATTCCTCAATGATCAATATGGTGAATCTTTCTCTTTTCCTTGTAAAAATAGAGTTCTCAAATTATTCTTGCTTTGAGTGTAAACTTCTGTAATTATTTTCTTTGCAAGAGAATACTTAGATAATCCATCTCTAAGAATGATGCTGGTTAAATTGCAGTAAATAAAAAAAATAGATTAATGGAGCTGAGCAGTTAGTGAAGCATACAGAATAATAGAAAGACATTGAGTCATTGTTACTTTCTTAACCCATCTTCAAACTGGTAGACCCCATGCCAGGCTGGTAGGAACATGGGCTTTGGAGTGAGATTTAGGTTAAAATTCCAACTTGACCACTCTTTAGCAGTGTGACTGTAAGTTAGCCCTTTAACTTTCATGAGCCTCGATTTTTTCATCAGTAAAAAAAAAAAAAAAAACAATATGGGAGGAAGGTAACTGTGAAGATCAATTTAGGTAAATCAAGTAAGGCACCTTATATCCTACTTGGACCACAGTGTGATACATAATGAATATTTGTTTTTCTTTACATGTTTAGGTCTTGTACAGACAGTGACACTGGGAGAGAAAATAAATTATAAAATTTCTAAATGTTGGTGCTGGTAATAAGTTGTCTAGAGCAAATGTATACAGTGAGGTTTTTTTAAGATACAGCAAAACAATAAAAATGTTTCTATATGCTTCAAAAAATAAATAAAATAAGATTGATCACTAGAAAAACTGATTTAGAACAATTTAGAAGTGAGAGATAAAAACACAAATTAGCAACACAAAGAATGAAAATGCAGAGAAATTTCTGAAATACAATTTAACACAACTGACAATATAAAAGTAGTATATCTAAGTAATACTGTATCTAATTAAAAATTAAGTCTTTAATTTAAAAAAAAAATTGCACTAAAAGAAATCTCCCAGTCCAGATGGCTTCTGTAGAAATATTTCTAATAATTTAGGAAAGGTATAACACCAACGTTGTACACACACTTTCAGAAAATAGGATAGGAGGGACTACTTTCCAACCGAATTTAAGAAGCCATTATAATCACATCAATTCCTGACAATGGTATTAAAAGAAAGAGAAATTATAAGTCAATCTCTTATGAATATGTGTGCATATATCTTAAACAAAATACTATTCAGTTAATTGAAAAATGTTAAAAGGTTAATAGGTTATGATCAAGTTGAATCTATCACAGAAATTGAAGATTATCTTAATATTATAAAAATCTGTGTAGTTCAACCTATTAGCAGACAAAAGAGACAAAATATCTCAAAGATAAAGCATTTAATATTTAAATTAAATTAAAGAGAAGTAAAGAGAATACCTTTAATCTGGAAAATATTAAAAACTTTTTTTTTTTTTTTTGAGACGGAGTTTCGCTCTTGTTACCCAGGCTGGAGTGCAATGGCATGATCTTGGCTCACCGCAACCTCCGCCTTCTGGGTTCAGGCAATTCTCCTGCCTCAGCCTCCTGAGTAGCTGGGATTACAGGCACGCACCACCATGCCCAGCTAATTTTTTTGTATCTTTAGTAGAGACGGGGTTTCACCATGTTGACCAGGATGGTCTCGATATCTTGACCTCGTGATCCACCCACCTCGGCCTCCCAAAGTGCTGGGATTACAGGCTTGAGCCACCGCGCCAGGCCAAAAACTTTTTAATTGATATTCAGAATGAGACAAACATGTAAGCTGTCACTACTTATACTCAACCTTGTACTAGAAGTTACAGACTGTAAAATAAGGGAATACAATGAATAAAAAAGGCCTAAGGATTTCAACAGAATAAATAAAACAATTATTATTGGGAGATAATCTAAATTTTTACATAGAACCTGCAAAAGAAACTGAAGACAATTTATGAAAATGAATAGTTAACTATAGCAAATTTGCTATACAAGGCTCATATAGATATATATTAAATACATATAGACAATTTTTATATGCCAGCAACAGACTGAATAGGAAAACACTTAATAAAGTTACATCTATGCTACTTACAATTGCATTATAGAGCACTGAGTCTTTTTAAAATAAATTCTGAAAATGATATGTGTGAAATCTATTCTGAAAGCTATAAAAAATTGCTGGCAGAAATTATGGAACACCAAATGAATATTTTAAATCTACAATTCAATATTAAGATAATGATTTCATGAAATTGACTATGGTATATTGAAATCTCAATAAAAATTACAGATAGTTTATATGGCAGCATAAAGGATCTAAAATGCTACAGCAAACTTGAAAATAAAAATAAAACTTTAAAAAGATTTAAGCAACCAGACATGAAGACTTATTATAAACCTGCTGTATTAAGACAGAATGATACAGATACAAAGACAGATAAAAAAAAGAGTAACTTAATATAATAAAATTTTAGCAAAATTGATCTTCAGCTACAAAGTTGATTGATGACAAAGACCAGCTGCAGTTAAGTAGGGAAAGCATAGTCTTGTTAATAGTTGTTTCAGGTTGAAAGATTACCTAAGTGGGAAAAAAATGCATGCTAATATCTGTCTCCTAATGTTTATAAAATTCAACTTTAAGAGGACTATATTTTGGAAAGTGAAAGGAAAGTAGAAACCCTATAAAAATATTTTTATGTCTTTGAAGTGAAGTGAATTTTTTAGAATGAAAAATATAGATATAGTGACAATATACAAGGACACTATTACACTACTTTAAAATTCAGAAGCTCTGTCGATTGAAAGACATGATACAGAGGATAAACTTAAGCTTCATGGTTAAAAAATATATTTGCAATACCTCTAAACTACAGTCTCATCTAGAATATTAAAGAACTCTTATGCTCTTATGAACCAAGCAGAAAAAGACAGCTAACACACTAAAATATGGGCAAAGTATTTAAACATTCCCATCAAAAATAATTCATCTAAATCAACAGTAATTATGAAGGTACTTATTGATCAATAGAAAACTGTCAAAGCCAAAATTGGGTTACATGCACTCACCAGAGTGGCAAAAATTGATAAAACCAACAATAAAGTAATGGCATGGCATGGAGCTATTAGCTTTGTCATACATTTCTGCTGAGATTATCTATTTATGGTAAATTATACTTGGGTTAATCTATGAATATTCTGTGCTTAATAATTGTTCTTATAAATAAATATCATGTTATATCCAGTATTCATTAAAAGACAAAAAAATACATAATATGCAGTTGTTCAAAACCACCCAAATTGCAATAGTCAAAATGTGGCACAATCAAAATGTTGATCAAAAATGGAAGATATATATGGTGGCATATAAAAGACATAAATGGTGGTATATATGTAACAGTGAATGCACTATAGTAAACATCTGCTAAAACAGCCTCGGACCAACAGCTTATCTTCTGCTTTTGTACAAAAAAACAGCTAAAAATAATTTTTTTTTACTTTAGATTATTTATTTTTTATTATACTTTAAGTTCTGGGGTACAGGTGCAGATCCTGCAGGATTGCAAACCACATGCCATGGTGGTTTGCTGCCTCCATCTCCCTGTCACCTACATTAGCTATTTCTCTTAATGTTATCCCTCCCTAACCTCCCCACCCTCTGCTATTGCTCCCCTAGCCCCCAACCTCCCAACAGAACCCAGTGTGTGATGCTCCCCTCCCTGTGTCCATGTGTTCTCATTGTTCAACATGCACTTATGAGTGAGAACATGTAGTGTTTGGTTTTCTGTTCTTGTGTCAGTTTGCTGAGAATGATGGATTCTAGATTCACCTGTGTCCATGCAAAGGACATGAACTTATGCTTTTTTATGGCTGTATAGTACTCCATGGTGTATATGTGCCACATTTTCTTTATCCAGTCTATTCTTGATGGACATTTGGGTTGGTTCCAAGTTTTTGCTATTGTAAACAGTGCCACAATGAACATACCTGTGCATGTGTCTTCATAATAGAACAATTTATAGTCCTTTGGTTATATATCCAGTAATGGGATTGCTGGGTCAAATGGTATTTCTATTTCTAGATCCTTGAGGAATTGCCACACTGTCATCCACAATGGTTGAACTAATTTACACTCCCACCAACAGTGTAAAAGTGTTCCTATTTATCCACATCCTCTCCAGCATCTGTTGTCTCCAGATGTTTTAATTATCAACATTCTAACTGACATGAGATGGTATCTCAATGTGGTTTTGATTTGCATTTCTCTAATGATCAGTGATGATAAGCATTTTTTCATATGTTTTTTGGCCACATAAATGTCTTTTTAAAATGCCTGTTCTTATCCTTTGCCCACTTTTTGATGGGGTTGTTTTTTGCTTGTAAATTTGTATTAGTTCTTTGTAGATTCTGGATACTAGCTCTTTGTCAGATGGGTAGCTTGCAAAATTTTTTCCCATTCTGTTGGTTTCCAGTTTACTCTAATAATTGTTTCTTTCACTGTGCAGAAGCTCTTAAGTTTAGTTGAAGCCCATTTGTCTATTTTGGCTTTTGTTGTCATTGCTTTTGGTGTTTTTGTTCTGAAGTACTTTCCTATGCCTAAGACCTGAATGGTACTGCTTACATTATCTTTTACAGTTTCTATGCTGTTAGGTTTGATTTTTAAATCTTTAATTCATCTGGAGTTAATTTTTGTGTAAGGTGTAAGGAATGGGTTCAGTTTCAGCTTTCTGCACATGGTTAGCCAGTTTTCCCAACACCATTTATTAAACAGGGAGTCCTTTCCCTATTGCTTGTTTTTGATTGGTTTGTCAAAGATCCAATGGTTGTAGGTATGTGGCATTGTCTCTGAGGCCTCTGTTCTGTTCCACTGGTCTATATCTCTGTTTTGGTACTAGTACCATGCTGCTTGATTACTGTAGACTTCTAGTATTGCTTGAAATCAGGTAGTGTGATGCCTCCAGCTTTGCTCTTTTTGCTGAGTATTGTCTTGGCAATGTGGGCACCTTTATGGCTGCATATGAAGTTTAAGATTTTTTTTTTTTTCAGTTCTGCAAAGAAGGTCAATGGTAGCTTGATGGGGATGGATAGCACTGAATCTATAATTTATTTTGGGCAGTATGGCCATTTTCGTGATATTGAGAACTACAAATCACTGCTCAAGGAAATAAGAGAGGAGACAAACTGATGAAAAAACATTCCATGAGCATGGAAGAAGAGGTCCTTCACATCCTTTGCTAGTTGTATTCCTAGGTATTTTATTCTCTTTGTAGCAATTGTGATGAATGGGAGTTCACTCATGATTTGGCTCTCTCTCTCTGTTTTTGGTGTATAGGAATGTTTGCAATTTTTTCACATTGATTTTGTATCCTGAGACTTTGCTGAAGTTGCTTATCAGTTTAAGGAGATTTCGGGCTGAGACGATGAGATCTTCTAAATATACAATCATGTCATCTGCAAATAGAGATGATTTGACTTCCTCTTTTCCTAATTGAAAACACTTTATTTCTTTTTCTTGCCTGATTGCTCTGGCTAGAACTTCCAATACTATACTGAATAGGAATGGTGAGAGAGGGCACTCTTGTCTAGTGCCAGTTTTCAAAGGGAATACTCCCAGTTTTTGCCCATTCAGTATGATATTGGCCATGGGTTTGTCATAGATAGCTTTTATTATTTTGACATACATTCCATTGATACCTAATTTATTGAGAGTTTTTAGTATAAAGGGATGTTGAATTATATAGAAGGCCTTCTCTGCATCTATTGATATAATCATGTGGTTTTGTCTTTGGTTCTGTATGTGATGGATTATGTTTATAGATGTGTGTATGTTGAACCAGCCTTGCATCCCATGGTGAAGCCTACTTGATGGTGATGGATAAGTTTTTTGATGTGCTGTTGCAATCAGTTTGCTATTTTATTGAAGATTTTTGCATCTATGTTTATCATGGATACTGGCCTGAAATTTTCTTTTTTACTTGAGTCTCTGCCGGGTTTTGGTATCAGAATGATGTTGGTCTCATAAAATGAGTTAGGGAGGATTCCCTCCTTTTGCATTGTTTGGAATAGTTTCAGAAAAAAATGGTAGCAGCTCCTTACTGTACCTCTGGTAGAATTTGCAAGTGAACCCATCTGGACCTGGACTTTTTTTAGTTGGTAGGCTTTTAATCGCTGCTCAATTTTGGACCTTGTTTTTGGTCTGTTTAGGAATTCAACTTTTTACTGGTTTTATCTTGGGAGGGTGTAAGTGTCCAGCAATGTATCCATGGTTCATGTGCATAGAGTTGTTTGTAGTCATCTCTGATGGTAGTTTGCATTTCTGTAGAATCAGTGGTTATATACCCTTTATCATGCATCTGTTTGATTTTTCTCTCTTTTATTTTTTATTAATCTGTCTAGTGGTCTATGTATTTTGTTGATCTTTTTTAAAAAACCAGCTCCTTGATTTACTGATTTTTGAAGGGTTTTTTGTGTCTCTATCCCCTTTAGTTCTGCTCTGATCATAGTTATTTCTTGTCTTCTGCTATCTTTTGTACTTGTTTGTTTTCCTTTAGTTCTTTTAATTTTGATGATAAAATGTGGACTTTAGATCTTTCCTCACTTCTCCTGTGGTCATTTAGTGCTGTAAATTTCCCTCTAGACACTGCTTTAAATGCATCCCAGAGATTCTGGCATGTTGTGTCTTTGTTCTCATTGGTTTTGAAGAACATCTTTATTTCTGCCTTAATTTCATTATTTATCCAGTAGTCATTCAGGAGCGAGTTGTTCAGTTTTTATGTGGTTGTGTGGTTTTGAGTGTGTTTCTTAATCCTGAGCTCTAACTGATTGCACTGTGGTTTGAGAGACTGGTTGTTATGATTTCTGTTTTTTGCATTTCCTGAGGAGTGATTTACTTCCAAGTATGCAGTCAATTTTAGAGTAAATGTGATGTGGTGCTGAGAATAATGTATGTTCTTTGGATTTGGGGTGGACAATTCTGTATATATCTATTAGGTCTGCTTGGTCTGGAGTGAGTTCAAGTCCTGGATATCCTTGCTAATTGTCTGTCTCATTGATCTGTCTAATATTGACAGTGGAGAGTTAAAGTCTCCCATTATTATTGTATGAGAGTCTATGTCTCTTTGCAGGCCATTAAGAACTTGCTTTATGTATCTGGATGCTCCTGTATTGGGTGCATAGATATTTAGGATAGTTAGCTCTTCTTGTTGCTTTGATCTTTTCAACATTATGTAATGCCCTTCTTTGTCTCATTTGATTTTTGTTGGTTTAAGGTCTGTTTTGCCAGAGACTAGGATTGCAACCCCTGCATTTTTTTCTCTCTATTTGCTTGGTAAATCTCCTTCCATCCCTTTATTTTGAGTCCATGTGTGTCTTTGCATGTGAGTTGGGTCTCCTGAATACAGCACACTGAGGTCTTGACTTTTTATCCAATTTGCCAGTCTGTGTCTTTGATTGGGGCATTTAGCCTGTTTACATTTAAGGTTAATATTGTTATGTGTGAATTTGATCCTGCCATTTTGATACTAGCAGGTTGTTTTGCTTGTTAGTTGATGCAGTTTCTTCATTGTGTTGATGGTCTTTCCCATTTGGTACATTTCTGAAGTGGCTGGTACTGATTGTTACTTTCCATATTTAATGCTTCCTTCAAGAGGAAGGAAGGCAGGTTTGGTGGTGACAAAATCTCTCAGCACTTGCTTGTCTTAAAAGATTTTATTTCTCCTTTGCTTATGGAGCTTAGTTTGGCTGGATATTAAATTCTGGATTGAAAGTTTTTTTCTTTAAGGATGTTGAATATCGGCCCCCACTCTCTTCTGGCTTGTAGGGTTTCTGCCAAGAGATCCACTGTCAGTCTGATGGGCTTCCCTTGTGTAAACCAACCTTTCTGTATGGCTGCCATTAACATGTTTTCCTTCATTTCAACCCTGGTGAATCTGACAATTATGTGCCTTGGGGTTGCTCTTTTTGAGGAATATCTTTGTGGTGTTCTCTGTATTTTCTGGATTTGAACTTTGGCCAGCTTGCTAGCTTGGTGACGTTCTCCTGGATAATATCCTGAAGAGTATTTTCCAGTTTGGATTTATTCTCCGATCACATTCAAGTACACTGATCCAATGTAGATTAGGTATTTTCACATAATCCCATATTCCTTGGAGGCTTTGTTCATTTTTTTTCACTCTTTTATCTAATCTTGCCTTGGTGTTTTATTTCATTAAGTTGATCTTCAATATCTGCTATCCTTTCTTCTGTTTGATCCATTCAGCTATTGAAACTGGTGTATGCTTTGCAAAGTTCTCATACTGTTTTTTCAGCTCCATCAAGTCATTTATGTTCTTCTTTAAGCTGGTTATTCTAGTTGGCATTTCATCATGTAATTAATAAAATGCATTCATTGGTACCAATTAAATGTTATCATGAATAATGGGAAAAGAATTAGATACTGAGGAAAGATCATAATTGAGGCAGAAAGGAATGGGATCACACACAGAATACCCTGAAAAATAAAATAAAGAATGTAACTTACCTATTAGTACAGTAATAGCATTAGATATTATTATTAAAATAGCACCCATTATGAAACACTTTTTATGTCTGCTCATAACACCTGCAAAAAAAAAAAAAAAGACATTTAGGAGATTTCTGGCTCCAAAATGATGGCACGAAAGCAAGTTGACTTTACTGAAAGCCAACTTTCAGAAAACAACAACAACAACAAAAATTATAGCTGTGATTGTCACCAGCAATATCCCAGAATTCAAATATGAGAAAGAGACAGTTCCTGGAGCCACAGAAAAGTGAAAAGACAAATAAACAAAAAAAATTCTGTACAGATAATAAGAGAATTAGACTTCCATATCCATGATGTCTCTCCTTGCAATCTTCCCGGTAACCAAGTGCATGGCAAAATCATTTCTATACTGGAAAATGTGAGATTAAGTTGGATAACCAGCTTCCCCACAAGCTTGACTTACCTGCCTTAACCCTTGAGAAACATCAGGCATGCCTGAAGAGAGACATACCTCTGAGGACAAGCAGAGACAAAGTGATGAGGAAGGACTACTATCCCCAGTACCAGAAACTCTGCTCTATTACTTGGCCAAAGAAGTTGCCAACTTAGAGGGGCTGCTGAGCAGCAGCATGCTATAGGAGATCTGTTCCACAAATCATGTGGGCTGGAATCCTAGTCAGTCTTCCAACTCTACTGGCATATACACTTTGGAACATCTGTATGTTTGATATGGGTGGCACTCTGATTGTTTACTAGGATCAAGGCAAACATGGGTTAAGGTACCATGTAGTCATAAAAAGGAGGTTGAAACATAGTCCCCTAACCCCCCAAAAAATCAACAGGTAAACTACAAGGAATGTTTAAACAAACATATTCAATATAAACCAAAATAAGCCATATAAAATTCTTCAACACAAAAACATAGATCCATACCCATAAGAAACAACAGCAGACAGGGAACTGTGATATCCTCAAATGGAGAAAGTTGGAACCAGAGACAGACGTTAATGAGATGGCAATATTTGAGCACTTCTACCAAGCATTCAAAATAGCAGTTTTAAGAAAACTCAGTGGTCTCTAAAATAACACACAAAAAATCAGAAATTTATCAAAGAAATTTAACAAAGGGATTGAAATACTTTTTGAAAATCAAAAAGAAATACTGGAACTAAAAAATACATTTGCTGAACTGAAAAATACATTTGCTTAACTGAAAATTTTATTAGTCTCTCAATAGGAGAATGGATCCAGCAGAAGAAATAATCAATGAGCATGTAGATGGGCTTTTGAAAATACACAAGAAAAGGAAAAAGAAGAATAAAGAGGAATGAAGAATGCCTACATGTTACCAAAAAAAAATCACTGCAAAAGACCACAACTAAAAATTATTGGTGTTCAAGAGAGAGTCCAGCCAGAGCAAGGGGTAGAAAGCCTGTTCAAAGGAATAATAATAGAAAGCATTCCAAATCTTGAGAAAGAGATATTCAGGTAGATAAAGGTCAGAGAACACCAAACAGATTTCAACCCAAACAAGACTACCCCTAGGCATATAATAAATAATCCAACTCTCAAATGTTAAGGACAAAGACAGGATCCTAAAATCAGCAAGAGAAGAGAAGCAAATAACACGTGGAGCTCCAGTTTATGTGATGACAGACTTATCAGTGGAAACCATACAGGCCAAGAGGAACAGAGATGATGTTTTCTTAAGTGCTGAAAAAATAAATCCTGCCATCTAAGAACACTGTATTCCCACAAAGCTATCCTTCAGATATGAAGAAGAAATAGCCTGTCCCAGACAAGCAAAAACTGATGGTATTCACCACCACCAGTCATATTTTGTAAGAAATGCTAAAGAAAATTTTTCAACCTAAAAGTAAAAAACATGCAAAAAGAAAACAGCTGAATATATATAGAATACAATTACAAAATTATATGTATGGACAAACCCAGGATACCTAAAAACTATAATTGTGATGCACGTCTACTGACATCTGTAGTATGAAGATCAGAAGTTAAATCTGTCAACAACAATAATAGCTGCAGAAACCTGTTAAGAGATAGGCAATAAAAATATGCAAGTTGAGACAACTAAATTAGAAAATGAGGGAAGAAGAGAAGATGGCACTGTAGGACCAGCTCAGGATTGCAGCTCCCAGTGAAAGCACAGAGGGTGAGTGGATGCCACATTTCCAGATGAATCTTAATTGCCCACAGACCAGGAGATTCCCAGATGGAGGAGACCCTTGGGTTGCCAGCATGGCTGTTTTGGCCAGTGAAGCTGTTTCAGCCAGTGTGGCTGTTTCAGCCAGTGCCACAGTGCAGCAGCTCTCCCTACAAAATACACTGGTCTGGTTGCCCTGGTAAACTGGCAATTAGAGATTCAGGAAGGTAGATTCGCACATTCAGCTGATTAAATGGGACTCAAACATAAAGCCAGGCCAGGAGATTCCCAGGTAGCAACATTGTTTCAGCCAGCACAGAGGGTCACCGCATGGGAAATCAAACAGATCCTGGAGCCCTTTCAGCAGGCAACTGGAACACCTGGGAGAGAGTCAACTGTTCAACTTATTAAAAAAAGGGGGGGCTCTGAGGCAGGGAGCCAGGTGATCAGGTTCAGTGGGTCCCACCCCCACAAAAACAAACAAACAAGCAAAACTGCAATTGGAAATGCTCAGAGTTGAGAGTTTCACGGCAAGCACAGCTGAACACAGGATGGTGCAGCTCTGTGGGAGGGGGCGTCTGCCATTACTGAGGCACTCCACCCCTATGGAGATAGTCTGCCCTTGCTGACACAGCTTGCCATTGCTGAGGCAACCTGCCATTGCTGAGGCAACCCTCCATAACAGAAAGACTCTGATTACAGAGGCAGGCCACCATCACCATGGCAGTTCTAACCACATCCATATAAACAGGACTGCAGGGAAATAAACACGGCAGCAGGGCAGAGCCAAGGGCAGCAGGGCAGACCCCAGAGCAGCTCAGCAAAGCCTCTGCAGGCAGGCAATGACTAGGCTGCCTCATTGCAGGGCAGGACAGTGCAATAGATACTCATAAATAAAGCCCTCACTCCCAGGGACAGAGCACCTGTGAAAAAAAAGGGATTTTATGAGTTCTGCTGCAGCAGACTTAAATGTACCTGCCTAGCAGCTCTGAATGAACAACAGAGCTCACAGCTCAACACTTGAACTCCTATTAAAAAACAGACTGTCTCCTCAAGCAGCTCCCTGACCCCCATATATCCAAAGACTAACCTCACAAGGGACTGATCAGACTGACATTTGGTGGGCATCATTCTGGGACAAAGATAGCAGAAGAAACTGGTAGTAATCCTTACTATTCTGTAGCTGCTGCAGATGTTCCCCAGGCAAGCAGGGTTTGGAGTGGACCTCAGCAGTCCTACAGCAGAGGGGCCAGACTGCTAGAAGGAAAACTAAGAAACAGAAATAACTTCATCATCAACAATCTGGACATCCACTCAGAGAACCAATCAGAAAATCAGCAACTAAACAGATGACAGGTGGATAAATCCACAAAAATGGGAAGAAACCAGCACAAAAAGGAGGAAAACACCTGAGACCAGAACACCTCGCCTCCTACAAGGGATCACAACTCCTCACCAGCAAGGGAACAAAGCTGGATGGAGAATCAGTATGATGAAATGACAGAATCAGCCTTTAGAAGGTGGGTAATGAGAAACCTCCATGAGCTAAAACAACATGTTCTCACTCAATGCAAAGAAACTAAGAACCAAGAAAAAAGATTTGATGAAATGATAACAAGAATGGACAACATAGAGAGGAATATGAGTGAATTGATGGAGCTGAAAAACACAACACGAGAACTTCACGAAGCATGCACAGGTTTCAACAGCCAAATTGACCAAGCAGAAGAAAGGATATCAGAGGCTGAAGATCAAAATAATGAAATAAAAAAGAAGGCAAGATTAGAGAAAAAAGCACAGAAAGGAATGAACAAAGTCTCCAAGAAATGTGGAACTATGTGAAGAGACCTAATCTACATTTGATAGGTAAACCTGAATGTGATGAAGAGAATGAATCCAAGCTGGAAAATACTCTTCAGAATATTATCCAAGAAAATTTCCCCAACCTAGCAAGGCAGGCCAATATTCAAGTCCAGGAAACACAGAGAACACCACAAAGATATTCCACAAGAAGAGCAACCCCAAGGCACATAATCGTCAGATTCACTAGGGTTGAAATGATGGAAAAAATGCTAAGGGCAGCCAGAGAGAAAGGTCAGGTCACCCACAAAGGGAAGCCCATCAGACTCACAGCAGATCCCTCGGCAGAAATCCTACAAGCCAAAAGAGACTGGGGGGCAATATTCAACATCCTTAAAGAAAAGAACTTTCAACCCAGAATTTCATATCCAGCCAAAATGAGCTTCATTAGTGAAGGAAGAATAAAATCCTTTGCAAACAAGCAAGTACTCAGAGATTTTTGTCACCAGCAGGCCTGCTTTGCAAGAGCACCTGAAAGAGGCACTACACATAGAAAGGAACAACCAGTACCAGCCATTCCAAAAACATACCAAATGGTAAAGAGCATCAACAAAATTAATAATCTGCATCAACTAACACGCAAAACAGCTGGCATCAAAATGGCAGTATCAAATTCACACATAACAATATTAACCCTAAATGTAAATGGGCCAAATGCATCACTCAAAAGATACAGACTGGCAAATTGGGTAAAAAGCCAAAACCCACCAGTGTGCTGTATCCAGGAAACCCATCTCACATGCAAGGATACGCAAAGGCTTGAAATAAAGGGATGTAGGAAGATTTACCAAGCAAATGGAGAGCAAAGAAAAAAGAGTTGCAATTCTCGTCTCTGACAAAATAGACTTTAAAGCAAAAAAGATCAAAAGAGACAAAGAAGGACATTACATAGTGGTAAAAGGATTGATACAACAAAAAGAGCTAACGATCCTAAATATATATGGACTCAATACAGGAGCACCCAGATATATAAGGCAAGCTTTTAATGACTAACAAAGACACTTAGACTCCCACACAATAATAGTGGGAGACTTTAACCCTCCACTATCAATATTAGACAGATCAACCAGACAGAAAATTAACAAGGATATCCAGGACTTGAACTCAGACCTGGAACAAGCAAACCTGATAGACATTTACACAACTCTCCACCCCAAATCCACAGAATATACATTCTTCTCAGCACCACATCACACCTATTCCAAAATTGACCACATAATTGGAAGTAAAGCACTAATCAGCAAATGCAAAACAACTGAAATCATAACAAACAGTCTCTCAGACCATAGTGAAATCAAGTAAGAACTCAGAATTCAGAAATTAACTCAGAACCGCACAGCTTCATGGAAACTAAAGAACTTGCTCTTGAATGTTGACTGGATAAACAATGAAATGAAGGCAGAAATGGAATTCTTCAAAACCAACGAAAATAAAGACAGAACATACCAGAATCTCTGGGACACATTTAAAGCAGTCTCTAGAGGAAAATATATAGCAATAAGTGCCCATATGAGAAGAGTGGAGATATTCAAAATTGACACACTATCACCAAAATTGAAAGAGCTAGAGGAGCAAGATCAAAAAAAAAAAAAAAAACTCAAAACCTAGCAGAAGACAAGAAATAACTAAGATCAGAGCAGAACTGAAGGAGATAGAGACAAGAAAACCCTTCAAAAAATCAATAAATTCAAGAGCTGTTTTTTTTTGAAAAGATCAACAAAATAGACAGACCACTAGCCAGATTAATAATAATAAAAAAAGAGAGAATAACCAAATAGATGCAATAAAAAATGATAAAGGGGAAATCACCACAGATTCCACAGAAATTCAAACCACCATCAGAGAATATTACAAACAATTCTATGCACATAAACTAGAAAACCTGGAAGAAATGGATAAATTCCCGGACACTTGTGTCCTCCCAAGCCTAAACCAGGAAGAAGTGGAAACTATGAATAGACCAATAACAAGGTCTAAAGTTGAGGCAGCAATTAAGAGCCTACCACACAAAAAAAGCCCAGGTCCAGATGGGTTCACAACTGAATTCTACCAGACACACAAGGAGGAACTGTTACCATTCCTTCTGAAACTATTCCAAACAATCCAAAAAGAGGGAACCCTTCCCAAATCATTTCATGAGACCAACATCATCCTGATACCAAAACCAGGCAGAGATTCAACAAGAAAAAAAAACTTCAGGCCAATATCCATGATGAACATAGACGCAAAATCTTCAATAAAATCCTGGCAAGCCGATTGCAACAGCACATCCAAAACTTATTCACGAGAAGGAGGCAAGATGGCATCATAGAGGTGACTCAGGATTGCAGCTCTCGGTAAAGGCGCAGAGGGTGAGTCCTAGCCGCATTCTCGGATGTTCCTTTTATGCCCACAGAGCGTTGAAAGTCCCAGGTGTGGGAGAGAAACGGGACGCTAGCAGCCAGCTAACACAACCGGCTCCCGCCGCCTCTTCGGCCGGTGCCGCAGAGGGACCCTGCGCGGAACTCACTGGTCTAGGTGCCCTGTTAAACCGGCAATCTGAGATTTGGAAGGGCAGATTGGCATGTCCATCTGATTGAACAGGACTTGGACAATGAGCCAGACCAGGAGTTTCCTGGGAAGCGTGATCTGAGCCAGGGTAGTGGGCAGTGGCACGGGAGATCACACAGATCCCAGTGCCCTATCGGCAGGCTCCTGGAGCGCCAGTGAGAGAGTCGACCTTTCAGCTTGGGGAGAGGAAGAGAGAGAGAGAGAGGACGGACTCTGAGGCAGGGAGCTGGGTGATTGGGCTCGGCCGTTCCCACGCTCACGGGGACAAGCAGGGCGGCCACTGGAGGCGCTTGGGGCTGAGAGTTTTGTTGCTGGCATTTAGGATGGTGCAGCCCGGTCAGGGAGGGGCGTCCACCATTCCTGACGAAGTGCACCCCCACTTAAGTACCGCCCAGGACTGACGCAGCCTGCCATTGCCAAGGCAACCTGCCATAACAGAGAGAGTCCGCCAGGCAGCAACAGGGCGGACCCGCGTTAGCAGGTCAGAGCCCCAGCAGGCAAATAGTGAATAGACTGCCACCTAGTGGGGCAGGACAGTGCAACAGATACTCATAAAGAAAGCCCCAACTCCCTGAGACAGAGCATCTAAGGGTGAAAAAAAAAAAAAAGAGTGGTGTTTTATGAGTTCTATTGCAGCAGACATAACCTCCCAACAACCCTGAATGAACAATGGAGCTCACAACTCAGCACTGGAGCTCCTATAAAGGACAGACTGTCTCCTCAAGCAGCTTCCTGACCCCTGTATATCCAAGGAGTCACCCCAGAAAAGGACAAATCAGACTGACATTTGACTGGCATCATTCTGGAACAAGGGCAGCAGAAAAAGAAACTGATATCATCCCTCACTGTTCTGCAGCTGCTGCAGGTATACCCCAGACAAGCAGGGCCTGGAGTGGACCTCAGCACTCATACAGCAGAGAGGATAGATCATTAGAGGGAAAACTAAGTAACAGAAATACTTCATCATCAACAGTCTCAGTGTCCACACAGAGACCCAATTGAAAAATCAGCCACTACTAAGACGACAGGCGGATAAATCCATAAAGATGGGAAGAAACCAGCGCAAAAAGAAGGAAAGCACCCGAAACCAAAACACCTCACCTCCAAAAAAGGACCAAAACTCCTCATCAGCAAGGGAACAAAGCTGGACGGAGAATGAATGCGACGAAATGACGGAATCAGACTTCAGAAAGTGGATAATGAGAAACTTCAGTGAGCTAAAGGAACATGTTCTAAACCAGTGTAAAGAAACTAAGAACCTTGAAAAAAGATTTGAAAAAAGATTCGAGGAATTGATAATGAGAATGGACAACTTAGAGAGGAATATGAATGAATTGAAGGAGCTGAAAAACACAACACGAGAACTTCGCGAAGCATGCACAAGTTTCAACAGCCGAATTGACCAAGCAGAAGAAAGAATATCAGAAGTTGAAGATCAACTCAATGAAATAAAATGAGAAACCAAGATTAGAGAAAAAAGCACAAAAAGGAATGAACAAAATCTCCAAGAAATGTGGGACTATGTGAAGAGACCCAATCTACGTTTGATAGGTGTACCAGAATGTGACGAAGAGAATGAATCCAAGCTGCAAAACACTCTTCAGGATATTATCCAGGAGAATTTCCTCAACCTAGCAAGACAGGTCAATACTCAACTCCAGGAAATACAGAGAACACCACAAAGATACTCTGCAAGAAGAGCAACCCCAAGGCACATAATCGTCAGATTCACCAGGGTTGAAATGAAGGAGAAAATACTAAGGGCAGCCAGAGAGAAAGGTCAGGTCACCCACAAAGGGAAGCCCATCAGACTCACAGCAGATCTCTCGGCAGAGACTCTACAAGCCAGAAGAGAGTGGGGGCCAATATTCAGCATCCTTAAAGAAAAGAGCTTTCAACCCAGAATTTCATATCCAGCCAAACTGAGCTTCATAAGTGAAGGAAAAATAAAATCCTTCATGAACAAGCAAATACTCAGAGATTTTGTCACCACTAGGCCTGCTTTACAAGAGCTCCTGAAAGAGGCACTACACATAGAAAGAAACAACCAGTTCCAGCCATCCTAAAAGCATACCAAATGCTAAAGACCATCAACAAAATGAAGAATGTACATGAACCAACGGGAAAAACAGCCAGCTAGCATCAAAATGGCAGTATCAAATTCACACATAACAATATTAACCCTGAATGTAAATGGGCTAAATGCACCAATCAAAAGACACAGACTGGCAAATTGGATAAAAAACCAAAACACATCGGTGTGCTGTATCCAGGAAACCCACCTCATATGCAAAGATACACAAAGGCTCAAAATAAAGGGATGGAGGAAGATTTACCAAGCAATGGAGAGCAAAAAAAAGCAGGAGTTGCAATTCTCATCTCTGATAAAATAGACTTTAAAGTAACAAAGATCAAAAGGGACAAAGAAGGTCATTACATAATGGTAAAAGGATCGATACAAGAAGAGATAATGATTCTAAATATATATGGACCCAATGTAGGAGCACCCAGATATATAAGGCAAGTTCTTAATGACTTACAAAGGGACTTAGACTCCAACACAATAATAGTGGGAGACTTTAACACTCCACTGTCAATAGCAGACAGATCAACCACACTGAAAATTAACAAGGATATCCAAGACTTGAACTCAGAGCTGGAACAAGCAAACCTGATAGACATTGACAGAACTCTCCACCCCAAACCCACAGAATATACATTCTTCTCAACACCACATCACACCTACTCCAAAATTGACCACATAATTGGAAGTAAAGCACTCCTCAGCAAATGAAAAACAACTGAAATCATAACAAACAGTCTCTCAGACCAGAGTGCAATCAAGTTGGAACTCAGAATTCAGAAAATAACTCAGAACCACACAGCTTCATGGAAACTGAACAACTGGCTCTTGAATGTTGATTGGATAAACAATGAAATGAAGGCAGAAATAAAGAAGTTCTTTGAAACCAACGAGAATGAAGACACAACGTACCAGAATCTCTGGGACACATTTAAAGCAGTCTGTAGAGGAAAATATATAGCAATAAGTGCCCACATGAGAAGAGTGGAGAGATCCAAAATTGACACCCTATCGTCAAAATTGAAAGAGCTAGAGGAGCAAGATCAAAAAAGCTCAAAACCTAGCCGAAGACAAGAAATAACTAAGATCAGAGCAGAACTGAAGGAGATAGAGACAAGAAAAACCCTTCAAAAAATCAATAAATCTAAGAGCTGGTTTTTCGAAAAGATTAACAAAATAGACAGACCACTAGCCAGACTGATAAAAAAGAAGAGAGAGAACAACCAAATAGATGCAATAAAAAATGATAAAGGGGAAATCACCACAGATTCCACAGAAATTCAAACCATCATCAGAGAATACTACAAACAACTCTATGCACATAAAGCAGTAAATCAGGAAGAAATGGATAAATTCCTGGACGCCTGTGTCCTCCCAAGCCTAAACCAGAAGGAAGCCGAAACTATGAATAGACCAATAACAAGGTCTGAAGTTGAGGCAGCAATTAAGAGCCTACCACACAAAAAAAGCCCAGGTCCAGATGGGTTCACAGCCGAATTCTACCAGACACACAAAGAGGATCTGGTACCATTCCTTCTGAAACTATTCCAAATAATCCAAAAAGAGGGAACCCTTCCCAAATCATTTTATGAGACCAACATCATCCTGATACCAAAACCTGGCAGAGACTCAACAAGAAAAGAAAACTTCAGGCCAATATCCATGATGAACATAGATGCAAAAATCTTCAATAAAATACTGGCAAACCGATTGCAACAGTACATTAAAAAACTTATCGATCATGATCAAGTAGGATTCATCCCGGGGATGCAAGGCTGGTTCAACATACGCAAGTCTATAAATGTAATTCACCACATAAACAGAAGCAAAAACAAAAACCACATGATTATCTCAATTGATGCAGAGAAGGCATCTGACAAAATTCAACAGCCCTTTATGCTAAAAACCCTCAATAAACTTGGTATTGATGGAACATATCTCAAAGTAATAAAAGCTATTTATGACAAACCAACAGCCAATATCATACTGAATGGGCAAAAACTGGAAGCATTCCCTTTGAAATCTGGCACTAGACAAGGATGCCCTCTCTCACCACTTCTATTCAACATAGTACTGGAAGTTCTAGCCAGAGCAATCAGGCAAGAAAAAGAAATAAAGGGTATTCAAATAGGAAAGGTGGAAGCCAAATTGTCTCTATTTGCAGACGACATGATAGTATACCTAGAAGACCCCATCACCTCAGCCCAAAAGCTCCTGAAACTGATAAGCAACTTCAGCAAAGTCTCAGTATATAAAATCAATGTTAAAAAATCACAAGCATTCCTATACACCAATAACAGACTTAAAGAGAACCAAATCAAGAACGAACTGCCATTCACAATTGCTACAAAGAAAATAAAATACCTAGGAATACAACTCACTAGGAATGTAAGGGACCTCTTTAAGGAAAACTACAAACAACTGCTCAACGAAATAAGAGAGGACACAAACAGATGGAGAAACATTCCATGTTCGTGGTTAGGAAGAATCAATATCGTTAAAATGTCTATACTGCCCAAAGTAATTTACACAATCAACGCTATTCCCATCAAACTACCATTGAATTTCTTCACAGAACTGGAAAAAAACACCATGAATTTCATATGGAACCAAAAAAGAGCCCGCATAGCCAAGTCAATTCTAAGCAAAAAGAACACAGCAGGAGGCATCACGCTACCAGACTTCAAACTATACTACAAGGCTACAGTAATCAAAACAGCATGGTACTGGTACCAAAACAGAGATATAGACCAATGGAACAGAACAGAGGCATCGGAGGCAACACAACACATCTACAACTATATTATCTTTGATAAACCAGACAAAAACAGGCAATGGGGAAAGGATTCCCTATTTAATAAATGGTGTTGGGAAAACTGGCTAGTCATGTGTAGAAAGCAGAAACTGGACCCCTTTCTGACACCTTACACTAAAATTAACTCCAGATGGATTAAAGACTTAAACGTAAGACCTGACACCATAAAAAACCTGGAAGAAAATCTAGGCAAAACCATTCAGGACATAGGAGTAGGCAAGGACTTCATGAACAAAACACCAAAAGCATTGGCAACAAAAGCCAAAATAGACAAATGGGACCTAATCAAACTCCACAGCTTCTGCACAGCAAAACAAACAGTCACTAGAGTGAATTGGCAACCATCAGAATGGGAAAAAATCTTTGCAGTTTACGCATCTGACAAAGGGCTGATATCCAGAATTTACAAAGAACTCAAACAGATTTACAGGAAAAAAACAAACAAGCCCATTCAAAAATGGGCAAAGGATATAAACAGAAACTTTACGAAAGCAGACATACATGAGGCCAGCAAACATATGAAAAAGTGCTCATCATCATTGGTCATTAGAGAGATGCAAATCAAAACCACATTGAGATACCATCTCACACCAGTTAGAATGGCGATCATTAAAAAATCTGGAGACAGCAGATGCTGGAGAGGATGTGGAGAAATAGGAACACTCTTACACTGTTGGTGGGAGTGTAAATTAGTTCAACCATTGTGGAAGACAGTGTGGCGATTCCTCAGGGACCTAGAAATAGAAATTCCATTTGACCCAGCAATCCCATTACTGGGTATCTATCCAAAGGACTATAAATCGTTCTACTATAAGGACACATACACACGAATGTTCATTGCAGCACTGTTTACAATAGCAAAGACCTGGAACCAACCCAAATGCCCAACGATGATAGACTGGACTGGGAAAATGTGGCACATATACACCATGGAATATTATGTAGCAATCAGAAATGATGAGTTTGTGTCCTTTGTAGGGACATGGATGAATCTGGAGAACATCATTCTCAGCAAACTGACACAAGAACAGAAAAAGAAATACCGCATATACTCACTCATAGGTGGGTGAGAAAAATGAGAACACGTGGACACAGAGAGGCGGTCTACTATACACTGGGGACTGTTGGGGGGAATGGGGGAGGGACAGCAGCGGGGGGCTGGTGGGGATAGCCTGGGGATGAATACCAAGTGTGGGTGAAGGGGAGGAAAGCAGCAAAGCACACTGCCATGTGTGTACCTATGCAACTATCTTGCTCGTTCTGCACATGTACCCCCAAACCTATAATGCAATAAAAATTAAAAAATAAATAAATAAAAATAAAAATAAAAAAATTAAAATTAAAATTAAAAAAAAAAAATGCTTATTCACCATGATCAAGTAGGATTCATCCCAGGGATGCAAGGCTGGTTCAACATATGCAAGTGTATAAACGTAATTCACCACATAAACAGAACCAAAAACAAAAACCACATGATTATCTCAATTGACGCAGAGAAGGCCTTTGACAAAATTCAACAGCCATTTATGCTAAAAAACCCTCAATAAACTCGGTATTGATGAAATATATCTCAAAATAATAAAAGCTATTTACGACAAACCAACAGCCAATATGGGCAAAAACTGGAAGCATTCCCTTTGAAATCTGGCACTAGACAAGGATGTCCTCTCTCACCACTCCTATTCAATATAGTACTGGAAGATCTAGTCAGAGCAATCAGGCAAGAAAAAGAAATAAAGTGTATTCAAATAGGAAAGGAGGAAGCCAAATTGTCTTTATTTGCAGATGACATGACAGTATATCTAGAAGACCCCATTGTCTCAGCCCCAAAACTCCTGAAACTGATGAGCAAATTCAGCAAAGTCTCAGAATACAAAATCAATGTGCAAAAATCACAAGCATTTCTATACACCAATTACAGACTGAAAGAGAGCCAAATCATGAACGAACTGCCATTCACAATTGCTACAAAGAGAATAAAATACCTAGGAATACAACTAACAAGGAATGTAAAGGAACTCTTCAAGGAGAACTACAAACCACTGCTCAACAAAATAAGAGAGGACCCAAACATGTGGAGAAACATTTCATGTTCATGGTTAGGAAGAATCAGTATCATGAAAATGGCCATACTGCCCAAAGTAATATACAGATTCACTGCTATCCCCATCAAGCTACCAATGACCTTCTTCACAGAACTGGAAAAAAACCACCTTAAACTTCAAATAGAACCAAAGAGAGACCGTATAGCCAAGTCAATTCTAAGTAAAAAGAACACAGCAGAAGGCATCACACTACTGGACTTCAAACTATACTACAAGGCTACAGTAATCAAAACAGCATGGTACTGGTACCAAAACAGAGATATAGACCAATGGAACAGAACAGAGGCATCGGAGACAACACAACATATCTGCAACCATACTACTTGGATAAATCTGGCAAAAGCAAGCAATGGGGAAAGGATTCCCTTTTTAATAAATGGTGTTGGGAAAACTGGCTAGCCATGTGCACAAAGCAGAAACTGGACCTCTTCCTGACACCTTACACTAAAATTAACTCCAGATGGATTAAAGACTTAAACACAAAACCTAAACCATGAAAACTCTAGAAGAAAATCTAGGCAAAACCATTCAGGACATAGGAGTAAGCAAGGACTTCATGACCAAAACACCAAAAGCATTGGCAACAAAAGCCAAAATAGACAAATGGGACCTAATCAAACTCCACAGCTTCTGCACAGCAAAAGAAACAGTCACTAGAGTGAATCGGCAACCAACAGAATGGGAAAAAATTTTTGCAGTTTACCCATCTGACAAAGGGCTGATATCCAGAATTTACAAAGAACTCAAACAGATTTACAGGAAATAAACAAACAAGCCCATTCAAAAATGGGCAAAGGATATGAACAGACACTTTACAAAAGAAGACATACATGAGGCCAACAAACATATGAAAAAATGTTCATCATCACTGGTCATCAGAGAAATGCAAATCAAAACTACATTGAGATACCATCTCACGCCGGTTAGAATGGCAATCATTAAAAAATCTGGACACAGCAGATGCTGGAGAGGATGTGGAGAAATAGGAACACTTTTACACTGCTGGTGTAAGTGTAAATTAGTTCAACCATTGTGGAAAGCAGTGTGGTGATTCCTCAAGGACCCAGAAATAGAAATTTCATTTGACCCAGCAATCCCATTACTGGGTATATATCCAAAGGACTATAAACTGTTCTACTATAAGGACACATGCACGTGAATGTTCATTGCAGCACTGTTTACAATAGCAAAGACCTGGAACCAACCCAAATGCCCATTGATGATAGACTGGACAGGGAAAATGTGGCACATATACACCATAGAATATTACACAGCCATCAAAAATGATGTCTGTGACCTTTGTAGGGACATGGATGAAACTGGAGACCATCATTCTCAGCAAACTGACACAACAACAGAAAATGAAAAACCGCATGTTCTCATTCATAGGCGGGTGATGAACAATGAGAACACATGGACACAGGGAGGGGAGCACTACACACTGGGGTCTATTGGGGGAATAGGGGAGGGACAGCTGTGGGGGGAGTTGAGGAGAGATAGCATGGGGAGAAATGCCAGATATGGGTGAAGGGGAGGAAGATAGCAAATTACACAGCCACGTGTGTACCTATGCAACTATCTTGCATGTTCTTCACGTATACCCCAAAACCTAAAATGCAATTAAAAAAAAGAAAATGTGTGAGGGTGGAGTAAAAGTGTTTGTTACTTTGTTTCTATTCTTTTCTTTATGATATAAGTTGTTATCTCTTTAAAATAACTTGTTATATCTGTAAGATGTTTTCATAAGCCTCATAGTAATCACAACACAAAACCTATGATAGTCACTAAAAATAAAAAGCACCTAATTTATATGTACTACCAGAGAAAATTCTATGACCACAAAGAATGACCATAAGAAAAGAAAACAGAGATAAATTTAAAAACAACTATAAAACCAGCAACAAAATAGCCATAATAAATCCTTACTTAACAATAATAACTCTGAATTTAAATGAAGTCAACTCTCCAATTAAAAGGCATAAACTGCAGGCTAGGTGCAGTGGCTCATGGTTGTAATCCTAGAACTTTGGGAGGCCAAGGCAGACCGATCCCATGAGGTCAAGAGCTCAAGACCAGCCTGGCCAACATAGCAAAACCCCGTTTCTACTAAAAAAAACAAAACTTAGCTAGGTGTGGTGGTAGATGCCTGTAATTCTGGCTACACAGGAGGCTGAGACAGGAGAATCACTTGAATCAAAAAGGTGGGAGGTTGCAGTAAGCCAAGATCATGTCACTGTACTCCAGCCTGGGCAACATAGCAAGACTGTCCCCACCCACCCCCAAAAAAAGAGAAATGCAAGAGTAGCTATACTTATATCAGATAAAATAGACCACAAATCAAAGACTACTTGAAAAAGAGTCAAAGGTCACCATAAAATGCTAAAGGGGTTATTTCATCAAAAGATATGACAGTTCTAAAAATCTATAGACCCAACACCAGAGCTCCCAAAAATATAAAGCAAACACTCACTGATCTAAAGGGAGAGGTAGACTGCAATGCAATAATATTAGAAGATTTTAACACCCCACTCTCAGTAAGTGACAGATCATCTAAACAAGAAATCACCAAGGAAATATTGGAATTACACTGCACACTCGACCAAATATATCCAACTGACATGTACAGAAGCACTGCTGCAGAATACTCATTCTTTTTATCAGTACATGGGACAATCTGCAGAATAGACCACACATTTTAGGCCAAAAACAGATCTCAATATATATTTTTTTTTAAAAAATAAAAGTAGAAATCACATCAAGTATCTTTTCTTACCACAGTAGGATGAAACTAGAAGTCAATAACTCGAGAAACCTCAGAAACTACACAAATACATGAAAATTAAATAACATGCTCCTTAACAACCAGAGTCAATAATGAAATTAAGCAGAAAATTTTATAAATTTCTTGAAACAAGTGAAAATGGAAGCACAATAAACCAAAATCTGAGGTATGCAGAAAAGCAATACATAGAAGAAAGTTTATAGTAATAAATGCTTTTTTTAAAGAGGTAGAAAGACTTCAACTAAATAATCTAATGATGACCTCAAAGGATTTAGAAGAGCAAGAACACACCAAAACCCAAATTAGTAGAAGAAAAGAAGTAATCAAAATCAGAGCAGAAATAAATGAAATGAGACTAAAAGAACAGCATAAAAGATCAAGAAAATAAAAACAAAAAGCCATTTTTTAAAAAAGATACACAAATCAGCACTTTCTACTAGATGAAGAAAAAATAGAAAAACACTGAAATAAATAAAATCACAAACAAAAGAAAATGGAGACAAAACAGCTTATATCACATCGGGTCAGGCAGGGTGGCTCATGCCTATAACTCCAGAAATTTGGGATGCTGAGGTAGAAGGATTGCTTGAGCCTTGGAGTTCAAGACTAACCTGGGAAACATAGAAAGATCCTATCTCTGTTAAGATAACACTACCACGAACAACAACAACTGATACCACAAAAATACAAAGAATCAGAAGAGATTATTATAAAAAACTATATGCTAAAATTTTGAAATGTTAGAAAAACTGAATAAATTGCTGCACAAATACAATCTACCAAGATAGAACCATGAGGAAACAGAAAACCTCAATGAACCAAGAATGGGTAATGAAGTTGAAGATGTAATGTTCCTATCTTTAGTACAGCAAAGATCAAGAAAGGGAAGAAACAGAATATATGTATATGACTGTCATCCTTTTTGGGATTGTACATGCCACAGTTCAGAACTGCTGTCATTGACATGGCATGGAGCAGCTGGCATACTCATACACTTCTGCTGAGATTATCTACTATTTATGGTAAAATATATTTAAGTTAATCTGTGAATATTCTGTGCTTAATAATTCTTCTCATATCTCAAGTTATATTCAGTATTCATTAAAAAGACAAAAAATATAAAATATGCAGTTGTTCAAAACTACCTAATTTGCAATAGTCAAAATGTGGCACGATCCAAATGTTCATCCAAAGTGAAAAGATTAATATATGGTGGTATATACATAGCAGAGAATGCACTATAGTAAACATCTGCTAATGCAGCCTGAGGTCAAATTAGCTCACCTTCTGTTTTTGTACAACCACCAGCTAAAAATATATTTTATATTTTAAAAATAAACAAAATAATTAATAGAGGAACAATATTTTGTGACACATAGAATTTTATAATACTTACATTTCCTTGTTCAATTTTATTGACACACAGCCATGGTCAATGTCTATGCATTCCGTTTTTCTATGGCTGTGTTTCTGTGTAGAATTCAGCAGTTGCAGCAGAGACTGTATGTCTAACAAAGCTTAAATATTTACTATCTGGTCATTTTTATTTTAAAAAATTCAATGCTTTCTATAATAGTGAGTTAATGAACTTCTGCTATATATTATGACATTGAAAAATCACACCAGCATAATGTTGAATAAAAAGAAAAAGATATAAAGATGCATGCAAATTGTATGCTTGTATTTATGATACATGCAAATTGCATACTGCATTGATAGGTATTTAACTTTGATCATACTTACATAAAGTTTTTTAATAGCCAAAACTAACCTATAACAATAGAAGTCAACATACTCATTAACATTGACAAAAAAATGTTGAAGAAAAGTGAGATTATCATGGTAAATAATTTTACCATAATAATTTTTGTATCTCCTGATGCCATACATAGGTCATGTAATTAATAAAATTGATCAATTGTTGCCAATTAAATGTTATTATGAATAATGGAAAGAGAATGAGATACTGAGAAGAGATCATGATTGAGACAAAAAGGAATAGAATCATACCTAGAAAGCTCTGAAAATACAATAAAGGATGTAACTTACCGATCATTACAACAATACAATTAGATATCATTAGCGCTGATTATAAAACACTTTTATGTCTGCTCAGAACCTCTGAAAAATAAAAATAAAAACATTTAGGAGACTTCTTGTTCCAAAATAATGGTATAAAAGCAAGTTGGCTTTAATGTTCCCCACAGAAAACAGCAACAACAAATTAGTGCTGTGATTATCACCAGCAATATCCCAGAACTCAAATATGAGAAGAAGTTTCTAGAGGCACAGATAAGTGAAAAAAAATAATAAAAAAATCCATACAGATAATAAGAGAAGTAAACTGTCATATCTATGATGCCTCTCACTGTAATCTTCCTGGTACCCAAGTGCATGGAAACATTGTTTCTATACTGGAAAACGTGAGATCAAGATGGATAACCAGCTTTCCCACCAGCTTGAGTTCCCTGGCAGGACTCTTGCCCACCTGCCTTAACACTTGGAAAAATCAGGGGTTTCCTGAAAGGAGATATATCTCTGCAGAGACAAAGTGTAGCAGGGTAGCAAGACTACCATCCCCAGTACCAGAAACTCTGCTGCTACTTGGCCAAAGAAGATGCCAGCATAGAGTGGCTGCCAAGCAACATTAAGCTATAGGAAGTTTTTCCACAAGTCCTGTGGGCTGGAATCCCAGTGAGTCTTCCAACATTACTAGCATATCCCATTTGGAACCTCTTGCCATTTGGTATAGGTGGCACTCATTGTTTACTAGGATCAAGGCAAACATGGGTTAAGGTACCATGTAGTCATAAAAAGGAGGTCGAAACATAGCCCCCCAACCCCCCAAAAAATCAACAGGTAAATTACAAGGAATATTTAAACAAACATATTCAATATAAACCAAAATAAGCCATATAAAATCCCTCAACACAAAAACATAGATCCATACCCATAAGAAACAACAGCAGACAGGGAACTGTGATGTCCTCAAATGGAGAAAGTTGGAACCAGAGACAGACGTTAATGAGATGGCAATATTTGAGCACTTCTACCAAGCATTCAAAATAGCAGTTATAAGAAAACTTAGTGGTCTCTAAAATAACACACAAAAAATCAGAAATTTATCAGAGAAATTTAACAAAGGGATTGAAATACTTTTTGAATATCAAAAGGAAATATTGGAACTGAAAAATACATTTATTTAACTGAAAATTTCATTAGAGGCTCTCAACAGGAGAATAGATCAAGCAGAAGAAATAATCAATGAGCCTGAAGACGGGCTTTTGAAAATACACAAGAAAAGGAGAAAAAAGAATAAAGATGAATGAAGAATGCCTGCATGTTATAAAAAAAAATCACTGCAAAAGACCACATCTAAGAATTACTGGTGTTCAAGAGAGAGTCCAGCCAGAGCAAGGGCTAGAAAGCCCAAAGAAATTATAATAGAAAGTATTCCAAATCTTGAGAAAGAGATATTTAGGTAGATAAAGGTCAGAGAACACCAAACAGATTTCAACCCAAACAAGACTACCCCTAGACACGTAATAAATTATCCAGCTCTCAAATATCAAGGGCAAAGAGAGTATCCTAAAATCAGCAAGAGAAGAGAAGAGCTGGGCGCGGTGGCTCAAGCCTGTAATCCCAGCACTTTGGGAGGCTGAGGCGGGTGGATCACGAGGTCAAGAGATCGAGACCATCCTGGTCAACATGGTGAAACCCCGTCTCTACTAAAAATACAAAAAATTAGCTGGGCACGGTGGCGCGTGCCTGTAATCCCAGCTACTCAGGAGGCTGAGGCAGGAGAATTGCTTGAACCCAGGAGGCAGAGGTTGCGGTGAGCCGAGATCGCGCCATTGCACTCCAGCCTGGGTAACAAGAGCGAAACTCCGTCTCAAAAAAGAAAAAAACAAAACAAAACAAAACAAAGAGAAGAGAAGAAAATAACATCTAAAGGAGCTCCAATTTATCTGATGACAGACTTCTCAGTGGAAACCATCCAGGCCAGGAGGAACAGAAATGATGTTCTGAAAAAAATAAAAACCTGCCATCTAAGAACACTGTATTCCTACAAAGCAATCCTTTAATATGAAGAAGAGATAGTCTTTCCCAGACAAGCAAAAACTGAGAGTGTTCACCACCACCAGACATACGTTATAAGAAATGCTAAAGAAAGTTTTTCAACCTAAAAGAAAAAAACACACAAAAAGACAATAGCTGAATATATATAGAATACACTGATAAAATTACATGTATCAACAAACCCAGAATACTCTAATACTATAATTGTGATACACAATCTACTGACATCTGTAGTATGAAGACCAGAAGACAAATCTATCAAAGAAAATAATAGCTGCAGAACCCTGTTAAGAAGTAGGTAATAAAAATATGCAAGTTGAGACAACGAAATTAAAAAATGTGTGAGCCTGGAGTAAAAGTATTTGTTACTTTGTTTATATTCTTTTCTTTTGATATAAGTTGTTATCTCTTTAAAATAACTTGTTGTATCTATAAGATGTTTTCATAAGCCTCATAGTCATCACAACACAAAACCTATGAAAATAAAGTCACTAAAAATAAAAAGCACCTAATTAATATGTACTGCCAGAGAAAATTATATGACCACAAAGAATGACCATAAGAAAAGAAAAAAACATTTTAAACAACCACAAAACAAGCAATGAAATAGCCGTAGTAAATCCTTACTTAACAATAAAAACACTGAATTTAAATGAAGTCAACTCTCCAATTAAAAGGCATAAAATGCAGGCCAGATGAGGTGACTTATGCCTGTAATCCCAGAACTTTAGGAGGCCAAGGCAAGTGGATCACTTGAGATCAGAAGCTCAAGACAAGCCTGGCTAACATAGCAAAACCCTGTTTCTACTAAAAATACAAAACTTAGCTAGGTGTGGTGGTAGAGGTCTGTGATCCTGGCTACACAGGAGACTGAGTCAGGAGAATTACTTGAATCCAAAAGGTGGAGGTTGAAGTGAACCAAAATCATGCCACTGCACACTAGCCTGGGCAACAAAGCAAGACTGTCTCACTAAATAAATAAATAAATAAATAAATAAATAAATAAATAAATAAATAATAAATAAATTTTATAAAAGGGGCTGAATTGGTATAGAAAAAAACTGTGACTGTATGCAGCCTGCTAGAAATCCACTTCACCTCTAAAGGCACACAGAGAATGAAAGTGAAGGGATGAACAAAGATATTTCATGCAACTAGAAACCATAAAAGCAGGAGTAGTTATATCAGATAAAATAGACTACAAATCAAAGACTACTGTAAAAAGAGACAAAGTTCACTATATAATGCTAAAAGGGTCAATTCAGCAAGAGGATATGACAGTTTTAAAAATCTATGAATCCAACATCAGAGCTCTCAAGTATATAAAGAAAATATTTATTGACCTAAAGGGAGAGGTAGACTGCAATGCAATAATATTAGGAGACTTTAACTGTCAGTAATGGACAAATCATCTAAAGAGTAAATCACAAAGAAATATTGGGGTTACACTGCACACTTGAGCAAATATACCCAATTGACGTGTACAGAAGCACTGCTGCAGAATACTCATTCTTTTTATCAGTACTTGGGACAATCTGCAGAATAGACCACAATTTTAGGCCAAATAAAAGTCGCAATAAATTCAAAAGAGTAGAAATCACAAGTATCTTTTCTTACTACAATGCGATGAAACTAGAAGTCAATAACTCAAGAAACCTCCAAAACTACACAAATACATGAAAATTAAATAACATGCTCCTTAACAACCCAAGAGTCAATGATGAAATTAAGAAGAAAATTTTAAAAATTTCTTGGGAAGCACAATAAACCAAAACCTGTGGTATGCAGAAAAGCAATACATAGAAGGAAGTTTATAGTAATAAATACTTTTTTAAAAAAAGTAAATAAATCACCTAATGATGACCTCAGAGGATTTAGAAGAGCAAGAACATACCAAAACCCAAATTACTAGAAGAAAAGAAGTAATAAAAATCAGAGCAGAAATAAATGAAATTGAGACTAAAAGTACAACATAGAGAGAAGATCAAGAAAATAAAAACAAGAGGTATGGCTTTTGTTCAGTGCAGCACAAGAAGCAGAGCTAGACCCAAAGAGGTGATTTATTTTGGAACATGGTCTTCTCAGACATAATTAGTGGAAACTGATGAACAAAGACCATTGTAACACTTTGGTGTCTTATGAAAAGATAAACAAAATATAAAAAAAAATAAACAAGATCAACAAAACTTTAGCTAGACAGAGAAAAAATATAAAAAATTCAAATAAAAAAATCAGAAACAAAAAAAAAACAAACAAAAATATGGAGACATAACAGCTGAAATCATACAGGGCCAGGCATGGTGGCTCATGCATGTAATCCCACCACTTTGGGAGGCTGAAGTAGGAGGATTGCTTGAGCCCAGGAGTTCAAGACTATCCTGGGCAACACAGCAAGACCCTATCTCTATTAAAACCAAACCACCACCACCACCACGAACAACAACAACTGTTACCACACAAATACAAAGAATCATTAGAGATTATTATAAAAGACTATATGCTAAATATTGGAAATTCTAGAAAATATGAATAAATTGCTGCACAAATACAATCTACCAAATTGAACCACGAGGAAGCGGAAATCTCAAGGAAACAATGAAGGGTAATGAGGTTGAAGATGTAAGCTTCCTACCTTAGTACAGCAATAATCAAGAAAGAGCAGAAACAGAGTATGTATGTATGACGCTCATCCTTTTTTGGGATTGTACATGACTCAGTTCAGAACTTCAGTCCAAGTTCTTTCTGATGATGTTTCTTATCATCTGTCATATATGACCTTATTAACTTCATGAATTATTTATTAGTTTTCTTTAAACCTGAGGTATCAAAATGACAGGGACTTGTTCCCCCTATTCCATGCCACAAATCAAGTAAATATGTCAGTAAGTCATTCCATTTTTCTCCCCATAAATTGGCATAATGTAGAAAGGGGTATTAATGTTAGAGAAATCATGATTTCAAAATCTTGATCAAACATTTGTGGCATATAATTGAATTTTCTTACCCCCATTTGATCCTATGTCTCTTCATCAATTAACTAATACCACTTCTATTTTTTTCAAATTAAAGAGCATATGTGTGTTGTGTCTTTAGAAAATCTAGTTAAAATGGAAAGTAAATAAAAGTTAACTTTTGCTGTTTTTTTCTTTTGTTATAGTTGTCCTGTTTTTAAATATTGAATCATTGTGTGTATGTTAAGAGCGTAAAGATTACTGACATTTGCAGCAAGCAGAAGTATTTTTTTAGTTTGTTTCATGTCCCTTATTTGTAGAAGGTAGTCAAGCCATTTTGATATTCTTTCTTACAGAATGACTTTTGAAAAGAAAACCCCAAGCTGCATACTAAATCAACGGCCTTTTCAACTTAAAAAAATCTAGCTTATTGAAGTCATGTTTCTGAGAATTGTGGAGGGATTTTAAAAAGAGGAAATAACTCTGAGCTAACAGGAAGAAAGAAGGGCAATGCACATCCTGACCATGTGAGAAATCACAATTTGCAAATACGGGGGAAAGTAGGAGCCCTTTCCACTGCAGAGTTGTCTGGATATTAGTGTATAAAGGCTTGGTGCTGTCAACAAAGATGCTAGATCTTAAGTACAGATGACCCCCAGCTTCAAAACAGATGTACTTTAAATGTGGCAAAGAGACAGTGTGGCTTTTGTTGTAAGTGCAGCACAAAATAGCAGAACTAGACCCAAAGAGGTCATTTATATTGGAACATGGTCTTCTCAGACGTAATCAGTGGAAACTGATCACCGAAGACCATTGTAACACTTTGGTGTCTTATAAAACCTGGGAAGCTTCATATAACCTTGAAAGAAACCTCTCACTCTCAATACCACCAAATAACAGAAGTAACCTGTTCTGTCCACTCAGTGAGATGGAGAGTTGAAGTGACATTTAATTTTATTTAAATTACTAATGAATTGAGCATTATTGCACTTCTGAATATGTAGGTCCAAATTTAAACCTGCTATGTGTTTGTTCTCTACATAACTTACTCCTGAGCTCTGAAATCTAGTTTTTAATCTCATTATAAATTATTTTCACTGCCATTATTTTTATTATTTCCCAGAATCTTTTAATTGTCACTGAATTCTCAATACTCATTTAGGAGGCTGCAGTTATTTACATGAGTTATGAAAAAAATTAGTGGCATTGGTAGAATGTGGTGAGCATAGCTGCCTTTCAAAACAGTGAAAAATCGTGATTTCCCACTATGAAGCTGATATTGAAACATAAATTTCAAAGTTGCTGAGCCTTATTAATGTTTGATGAAGCTATGTATAAAAGGACACATCCCCAGAGAGTTCAAGAACAGTTTATTTAATTAACAGTGTAGCTAAAATAGTTCTATATTCAATTTGATAATCTAAACAGCTAAGGACTACAACTGTTTTTCCCATAGAGAAGTTTCAATGACTCAACCATTTTCTGTTTGATTCTGACCTCTAAGGAAATAAAAGAAAGATACAGAGTGACCAGTGCATTTAAAATCAAACCAAATGTTATTTTTCTTAGCTAATAGCTATAGAAATATTCATAAATGATTTTTTATGATAAGCAGAGCAAATAAAATATTTGTTAAACTGTATATAAAAACTATTATGCTGCCCTAAATTACTACTATTAAAATGATGTTTATAATTTCAGATTTCATATGTACATATAATATATACAATATTATACAGAATATATATTTAGTAACTTTTAAAATATATTCACATATAATAACATATATTATATAATGTATTTATACACAAATGTATAAATTTATACAATTGATTAAAAGTAGAAAATTTCACTGGTATTACTAGTGGCTGGAAGGCATTCTTAAAGTTTTGATTAGGATGATATTTCGTGCTACCATCAAATATTCATCTTATACCCCCAAACCTCTTTTATTTAACTTTAGGCAGAATTATAAAACTGGCTAAAATAAGGGAGGAAGGATAAATATGCATTCTAACGTACCACAGCAATAATTTTTTTGACTGTAGCATACACTGGTAGGTTGACATTCAGCTAAATGGGAAATGCTTAAAGCTCATCATAGTCCCTAAATAATAGACTGTTGTATTGAATGCATTTAGTTTCAGCCATTGCTCCTTCATATATTTTGACATAAATAAACCCTGTTGAAATCCCCAAGATTTAGTTAGGATCTTACATAATCTGAATTTGCTATTTAATAAATCCAGTGCTACCAGGGTGTTTCGCAAATGTATTTTGTAGAATTTTTTTTTCTGTGTCTTTCCTAGGGTTGGTAAAGACATCTCTGTGGATATTGGAGTACTAGCAATTACTTAGTAAGAGTAGGAAAGGGATATATTTTTTCTATTAAGTACTCCTAAAGCTTGGTCTATCTTTACACTATCCAATAAAACAATCTTTAAAAAATATTAGAAATATTGGCTAAATTTTTTATATTATGTATACATTCCAAAAATTATTAGTGTCAGGATCATATTTAACATATTTGCAAGTATTTTATAAAATATTTGGCAAAAGTGAAACTAAATATTGAGCAGTTTTAAGTCACGGTTAACCCTTCTCTATTATAATTCAGACAATGTAAAGTAAGTGAATTTATCAAGAAAAAAACAGTCATATACAAATCTCAATCTTGTTATAAGAAGGAATTTTCTAGTTTCCCAAAATAAAACACAAAATTTAATTCTTTTCTTCAAAGGCTTTAACATTACACATTACAATTTCAATAAATAACAGTCATTCTGAACAACTAGAAATGTTCTTACCTTTCTTCTTTTAATCAGTTTCTTGATTTGCTGCTAGCAGCTTTGTGTCATATCTTCCAGAACCTCTCTTAAAAGCTATAACTTTATTTAATATAAAAATGTTACTTTTGTTTTTACAGCACAGCTGCAAACTACAGTTATACCACTTTTAAAGAGTAACTGAAAGTTTAAGCAGCATTTCCCAAACTAGAAGTAACCATGTGACTATCTATTAGTCATACTGTTGTTAGTCACAGTTGTCTTCCTGTCTGAAAAGCCTCGCCGAAGAAGAAGGAAGTTGGTGAAATAAAAATTCAAAGTTGAAGAACAAACACATACTTTCTTTCTCATCGGGTATTCTCATCTGAACAACAGAACACAAAATTACTCAGGTGGCTGTTTCCTGATTCATCCACTAGCGGTTCATAACTGGTATCCATCCAAAGCTGTAGGAGAGGCTGATACTGATTAATTACACAGCATTCTTTAGGACACTACTGCTTTATTAACTTGTGTTAAGAAAGATCACCTTAAAAGTGATAGAATCAAAGAAAAAGCAATGCTTTAAACTTTGGCTACTGAAAGAAAAACAAAAACTATTCTCTCTCAAAGACAAATATTTGCAGTCACACATGTATGTGTGGGAACACACATACACAAGCACACACAGAGGGAGAAAAAGAAAACGGAAGTAACAAAGTGCCCAGAATGTTATCATCAACATACAAGCTGAGGCTACTATGCTTTTGCTAAGTTTCGAGGCCACAATTTTTTTTTCAGTTCTGCTCGAATCAGTTTTCCAGTGATTTTGTATTCCCCCTCAACAAATAGGGAGGAAATGAGAAGCAGCCAGCGTACCACAAGCAGCTTTGGAATTAACACTGCGTTTGTTTGAGAGAGAAACTTTAAGAGGAAAAGGAAATGAGAATAGAGAAGAAACTGTAGTACGAAGGAATTAAAAAAAAGAAAATGTGAAGAGAATAAGAAACACAGGTTTAATCATTTCTGGGTGTCCTCACACATACCTCTGGTCACTTCCGTCGGCTCTCAGAAAGAAATTATGCAAAGTAAGCTGCAGAAGGAAAGGACAGACGACAAAATTGCTCTTTTCATTTTTGGACAGAAAAAATAAAATTTTTGAGGAAATGAATACATTCTACCTTTGTTGTTAACAAAAGATTGTATCCAAAGAACTATTAGAAATGCATGTATAGGAAAATATAGAAATTACACAGTTATAGTTAAGTGAAATTTAGTTTTGTTCCAAAAAGGAAAACAGTCGAGATATAACAGTCAAGATACAAAACATTTTCAACATGGCAAAATGTTCTCTACTGTTGCTTTGCAGTTCATTCTCACCCCTGAAACCAGGCAGCAGCCTAAGCTTTGCTGGTTTTAGACATTTCTGTAAATAGAATGACACAATTGGCAATTTTGGTAAGTCTGATGTTTTTCAGTGAGCACAATGTTTTTGAGTTTTATCCATGTTGCTGCACAGATCAGCAGTTAATTAGTTTTTATTACTGAGTAGTATTTCATTGTATAGACATATAATAACTTTTATCCATTTTATAATAAAATGTATCCATTACTACACTGAGTTTTTCCACTTCATGGATATCATAAGTAAGGTCAAAATAAACCTTTATGCAAAATTCTTTCTATTGACACATTTTTTAATCCTTTGAAGAAATATTTAGGGGTGAAACTGCTAAGTTAGATAGAAAATAAATGTTTTATTTTATAAGCATACATTTTTCCAAAAAGTTGTGCCATTCCCAACATTAATATTGAATGGTTCTATTTGCTTCACATCAATAGCAACTTTAGATATACCCAATCTTTTAAAATTTAACCATTTAAATTTAACCATAGATGTGTAGTAGAATCTAAATGTGATTTTAACTTGTACATCTCTGATGTTATATTGAGCATTTACTCATGTGCATATTGGCAACTCATACATCTTTCTTCAATGACCTATTTAAATATTTTGCCCATTTTATGAATTTATTTGTTTTCTTATGGTGATTTGTACATATATGCCAATATATATAGAGAAAAACATAGATACACATAAAATGTGTATATAAAAAAGTAAAATGGATTGCAAAATAGTACAGAAAAATTCCATTTTTAGATAAATGTATTAAAAATGCTTTCCCTCATTTGTAAGTGCCTTCTCAAATATTTAAAAAATCTAGAATCTTCTAAATGTTGTACTCTCTAATCCTGATAGTTACATATTTTCCCTTGTTGAGGTCATGCCTTTTTCCTTACTTAAAGAAAATATTGAGTCCTTCACACCCTTCTTACAACTCTCCCTTCCTTTCCTTTCTTAGTTATTGGTCATAAGGCCAGTAACTAAGGTGATATGTTAAGCTTATAAGGAAGATAAAAGGCTATACTAAGAACGAATTTGGACCTAATTAATATATAATAACAACAACTTGGAGTGTATACAATGGGACTGGATTCTGAGAGTGGCTAGATCATAAGAGAAACATAAAGCTGGATAAGGCAGATTTTATGAACATTGGGAGTTCAGTTGCAATATAGAATTTAATAAGTTGGATAAATGCTGTGAACAGTGCTGATATACTGCTGAAATAACTCCAAGAAGACTAGAGAAAGCAATGGCTCATGTTAAATAGAGTAACATTCCAGATTTCCCATGGCAGGTAGCTCAAGAATGATAAAAATGCTTAGAGAAGTGGGCATGCTATAGTGGATAAACTATATAAGGACAGAAAATCCACCAGTGGACTCTGTTCTATGGGATGGTATAATGGGCACCATAAGGAAGGCACTGGCAAAAGGACTTAAGTCTGACATAAACATCACTGAGAAGCTTACCATGACTCTCCTCTGCATGCCAAAGATTACAGTAGGAGATGTTCCCACAGAAGCGGATTCAGAGAGTATTGGGAATGACAGGGTTTAAAGTAGGAAAGGCCAAGTGTTAGAGCTCCACTATGAAACAAGGCGGGCCCCATTATGGTAATAAGCATTGAATTGCAATAGCAGCTGGGATTACTCACCCACAGAGCTATAGCAATGTCAGATAAAGCTCAATGTTTGCAGAAGTACTACAGAAAGCAAAAAGGTGCTTCTACTTCTGTGCTTTCCTTTAACAACTGGTGGCACAGAGAAAAACAGACACACCACAAGCCCTGGTTTGTAACACCAGCTGATTTCCATGATGTGATTATTCCCACCATTGCTGATTTCAAGGTACCCAGGTGACATCATTGAACACAGAGTTGGAAATTAATGTGCAGTAGTACAGCGTTACTTATTATTTTCACCATACAGATGTAACAGATGTTATTAATTTCATGCATGGATAATAGCAAAATGCACTAAAAATAATCACATATTAATGAGTTCTAAGTAATTGTTTTATTAGCTCGGTGTTAGGTCCACAACTATGCTAAATGTCATGACCTGGGTTAGGTTCCAGCCAGTGCTGAGGTCTGAGGGGAGTGGGTGGATGGACAATAGCTGAAGGAACACTTGGGGGCCATAGGCAAGTGAAATGGAGTTTAATTTAGCAGCTCTCTCGTCTCACACAGTCTGCCTTTATCTGGGCTGTCTGCTCCGGCTCTGTGGTTCCTGCCACTGCCACACCTGCAGCAACACTCCCTGGCCTGCAAGCCCAGCTCTGTCAGGACCAGCAGCTGAACTCTTTCCCTCTGGGTACAAGCTGGTTCCTGGTTCCCCTCTGCTCACCTTCAAAGCGACTGGCTCTCCCTTACAAGGGTCAGTACTGTTACTCTCTCTTCGGGCACCAGTGTGAGCCATATCATGACATGCCATGAAATGCTGAGCCAAGCCAAGCCCAAGAGTGCCTGTACAGCATCAGCAGGGTTGTTGTATTTTTTCCAGGGCTTCCAGGCAAGCATGAGCTTACACAAACAGGCTATACGACATGTGGAGTTACATGCCTACGCTCCAAACTCACTGAGTCACTTGCCTGGATGTCTGCCTCAGCCTGCTTCTTGACCAAAGCACATTCATGTACCTTACTATTGGTGAAAAGTACCTTTTAATATTATTTTTATATTTTAGGTTTTTGCTTTTAATATTATTAATTCAAAGTTTAGATAACACAATTTTTGAAAATAACTATGTTTAATAGTGGGCTGGAAAACCCTCAGAAATTTAACAATCAGCCCTGCAAGTATACCACTGGCTTTGCTGGACATGTACAAGAGGAAAGAAATCAAAGGTAGATTACTAGTAGGCTAAGGGCAACCGTGTCCTCAAAACTTATAAACTATTACCCCAATCTAGTTTGGCCAAAGCCAGTTTACTGACAGAGGACCCAATAATGGGAGAACTCATTGTTAAAAGGAGACCCTCTTCAACACCAAGACTAAAGTAAATGGTAAGTTTTTCTCCAGTCCATCCCTGGTGGGACTTACATTAGTCTTCTCAAGCTGCCATAATGAAATAACATAGGCTGGGTGGCTTAAACAACAAGAACTTAGTTTTCATCAATTTGGAGACTCAACGCCTAAGATCAAGGTGCTAGCCAGGTTAATGTTCAGTGAGGTCTCCCTTCCTGGAGCTGACTACTGCCTTCTTACTGTGTCCTCACATGGCATTTTCTCTGTGTATATGCAGAGAAAGAGAACTCTAGGATATTTTCCCCTCTATCTGTATGTACACCAGTCTTATGAGATTAAGGCCTTATCCCTATGACCTTATTTAACCTTAGGTTCCTCCTAAAGATACTCTATTAAAATACAGTCACATTGGGAGTTAGGTCTTCAGCATATGTGTTTGGATGGGAGCACAAATCAGTTCTCAACAAGATTCGGGGCCATTTATTTGAATAACTAGGAAAAAAATCTAGGACATATATTTTTAGGATTACAGAATGCAGGAATAAGTTGACACTGATTCCCAAGAAAGGATCATGACCCTCCTGTTAGAGTAGAAGCTTATAGAGTCCCAGGAATAGAGTACTTGTTTATGTCTGGTTCACAGTAGGCCCAAGGACTCACCTGGTAGACATTCTTTGGCCTTTGAATACACAATTGGGCGTCACATAATTAAGAATTGATAGAAAGTTTACATTGGTTCCTTGGCCAGCTTGGTACATACTATGGTGAGAAAAACCAAGGCTCCTGAAACTGTTCTCCTCCCTTCCACTGGGCATGATAGTAAACCCAAACTAATTTTAAATTATAGAGTGAATGACAAAAGTTATTTCCACCCACAAATACCTCAAAGATGCAAGGATGCTGGTATCCTTTTATCTCTATTTTATTAACCAGTGTATCTCTTACAGAAACTATATGGATTCTGGACGATGACAATTGATTATTGCAAGTTCAATCAAACAATAATTCCAAGAGTAGCTGCTGATTCAAATGTAGTATACTTGTTAAAGCAAATTACTCTACTCTCAGGTACAAAAAATACGGTCACTAATTTGGCAAAAGATTTATTTTTAATCTCTTTAAGAAATGAGTACCAGAAATATTTGATATTTATTTAGGGCTGACATGAGTAAATACTTATTATATTCTTACCCTAGATCTGTTAATTCTCCCACTGTGTATCATAATATAGCAAAGAGACCTGGACTGCTTGGACATCCCACAAAATTTAACTCTGGTTCACTATGCCAATGACATTATACAAATTGGACCAGATGAGAAAGAAGGATAAGTACATTGAAGGCATCAGTAAGATGCGTACACTGCAGTGAGTTGTGAATACAACTAAATACTGGCCTTATGACCAATAACTAAGAAAGGCCACTGCATCACATCAGTGAAACTTTTAGGTTTACATGGGCTTGGTGCATGCTGGGGCATCTCTTTAAAAAAGCAGAGGACACAATGTCTGGTAGGCCTCACTGGATACTGAGGAAGCATTGTTCATACCTGGGAATAGAATTCTGACATAAATATTCAGGGATATAAAGGGCTGCAAGGCTCCTATCATGGCTCAGAGAGTAAGTGTGGACTCCTCAGCAAATCTGCTGCAGTGGAAGAATCTCTACCACTGGAGCCATGCAACTTATGGCACACTATGGTACCAGAGGTATCAATGGTGAGAAAAAACCTTGTGTAATTTATGAATTAATATATGAATGAAAATATATGGTGGAATAGTCATAAATACATTAGTAACAAAAAATTAACAAAGGCACAAATAGTTAACCCATAAAAAGACATACATAGTTAATGTATCCAAAGTTGTCTAAAAACAATGAAAATTCAAGAAATCTAAACTGAAACAGGCCAAGCGCAATGGCTCACACCTGTAACACTTGGGGAGGCTAAGCCAGGTGGATTACAAGGTCAGGAGTTCAAGTTCATCCTGACCAAGATGGTGAAACCCCAATCTCCACTAAAAATACAAAAAATTAGCTGGGCATAGTGGCAGGTGCTTGTAATCCCAGCTACTAGGGAGGCTGTAATCAGAGAATTGCTTGAACCCAGCAGCAGAGGTTGGAGTGAGCCCAGATCACACCACTGCACTCAGCCTGGGTGACAAAGTGAGACTGTTCAAAAATCAAATAAAAAATAAAGTGAAACAATACAACAGCCTATCAGATTGAAAATGTGTCTATAATTACTTCAGCTCAGGAGTTTAAGGTTACAGTGAGTTATGATCACACCACTGCATCCAGCCTGGGCAATGGAACAAGACCCTGTCTCAATTAAAATAAAATCCTATATAAGACTAAAATAATAATCTCATATAGGCCTTGGAAATTCTAAATTTCAGAAGTGTAAAGTTGTAACATTTCTGTAGAGAACAAAGACTTCCTTTTATTAACCAATTAATACAAGAGGATATGAATTTTGTAAAAGATGCACATTTTCTATGTCTATTTTAGATTTTTTGGGCATCACATTTATTAAGCATCTCAACCCTTAAAAATACTCTTGTTTTTCATGGGACAAGGGGAGAGGGCAAAGGAGACTAAATGCCATGAAGGAATAGTGTCAGCCCACATGGTGGTTGAGTCAAGATGATGGCTTTTAAAATGGGAAGTAATGAATTTACTAGGAAAATGTGCAGGGGGGTAAATGGACAGAATTTCATTACTAATTATGTAGAAAACACTGGATAAATTTATAGTTTGGGAAAAACATTAAGATGTAAATTTTAGACATCTTCAAGTTTTGATACTCTAAAATACTTCAGCATTCAATCCCACCAAATGTGTTAGACCCATACTGAGAGAATCAGACTCATACTGAGCGAATTAGCCCAGGCATAGAAGGTTAAAAAAAAAAGAGAAGTTTCTGAAGCTACTGGATGGCCCTGGGGTAGAACTGAGGTGTCTGGAGTTCAGCATGGGTGTGGGGGAGCAGTTTTAAGGTCACCACCTTTTATACAGTGAGGAGGCTAGGCAGTCGTTGATCTCCTTTCTACAGCCTCCTCTAGGCTTTGATTTCCTCTCCTCAAGGCCAGTTTTGTGAGTTGATTTTTTGGAAGGATAAGGGGTGAAGAATGCTGTGGTGAGAGAAACTGGTGACAGTCTGTTGTGGCAACTGTTCTCTGTTGACTACAGATGTAGTGGGAGATGCTATAGTGGAAATCAGGCTTTCTGATGTCACTGGTAATAATTTGATTCTAGAGGTCGAGGGGTTGAATTTGACACAATAAGCCAGAGGTAATAAGCCAGAGTTTTCATCCACAGAAATCTGTGACAATGATTAGCTTATTTTGAAGTTTTGGGAAATAAAAAAAGAAACAAAAAGAAAAAGCAAAAATAAAGGATATTTCACTAAGGAGCTGCTGATATGCTAAGGAAAAATCCATGCATGTTGGCTGGAAACTTAACACATATTCTCAGAGGGGAGACTCATTGTGTTTTGCCCAGTCCCCAGACTTCAACATAGTTAGTAGGGAAAGCTTTTCCCAGACCAGGAACCACTCAACTGGAAAGAAGGTAGGTTGGGTCTCTTGGTGAAGGACATTATAACATGGTCACAGATATAATTATGACATTTATTCCCCAACACCTGAACCAGAGGAAACTTCAGTCCTATTATTAAATGACTATATACTGGGAAAATGCTGAGAACACGTGATGGTTTCCGGCTTGTATTTACAAACAAAAATAACAAATATTTTTTTACTGCCTTGCCCAGGTGTATGTCAGCACTCCTGATCTCTGTTATAAGATGCCCAGAGAGAACTAAATGATCTTGATATAGCTCCCAACATGATATACCTCAGAACTGGTTGCATACAATAGCTTCATTACATTGATGCAATCATGCTAACTATTCCTGGTGAAATGTAAGCAGTAAGCATTCTACATATTTTTATAAGATATTATGTCCACCAGCATGAAATTGATCTAACTTAACCACTTTGACCCAATGAACCCTAAGTTTACAACTGCACAGAAGCATTTTATCATAAACATAATGGTGGCATTTTGGAGGCCAGGCCTGAGCAGTTCCAAAGAAGCTCAGTAAATTGCATGAGCAGATGACTCAGACTCCAATGGCACATGTTCACATTCCTTTGCTGTCTCCACCTCAAACACACTTGTGGTCCAGGTTGGAGGATGAGGAAGAGCATTCTGTATGATCTTATACTGAAGTAGTTGAAAAAAGAGGTTTAGAAGTAGATATGTAAAATATGGCAACTGGAAATAGATGCCATACTATAATCCCATTCAGAAGAAGACTGTGAAAGACAGAAGTGAAGATAAACCTTCCCAATGAACTGAAGTTTGGGTGATATGTCTGGTTGTTCACCTGACAGAAAGGAAGCACTCAGAGAAGTAATCTAAATTGTCTCATCAGAAATTAATAGGTGAGATGCCTTATCAGAAACTCAAAGAGAACAAAACAGAAAAATTAATGAGAAGCTAAGAAGTACATATAGAGATCATGCAGAAAGGACATGGACTGTGTAAATATTTATTCCCATGTACATAATGACAAGTGACATCTAGTGTTGGGAGGAGACTCAATAACCAGGTGGACACAACATGTGCTATGGGAAAAAGTCAGTCATTTTCCCTGGATACTCTGGTGTTTAATCAATGAATTGATATTGAGTGGCCATGTAGCAGAAACAGAACCATTAATGTGTGTGTGTGTGTGTGTGTGTGTGTGTGTGTGTATGTTTGTGTGTGAGTTGTGTGTGTGTGTGTGAGTTAAGTAAAATATATATACATATATGTGTGTATATATATGTATGTATACACACACACACACACACACACACATATATATAATAAGTAATGTGATTATGGAGGCTGGTAAGTCAAAATTCTGTAAGTGGGCATGGACATACTGGGTACCTAGGAAGGCTCGTGTTTCAATTCAACTGCAAAGTCTATTTATTGTCCGTAGAATCAGGAAAGCCAATGTCGCAGGTAAAGTCTGAAGGCCATTGCTGGAGAATTCTTTCTCACTCAGGGAAGAAAAGTCTTTTTGCTCTATTCAAGCCTCCAATTGACTCAATGAGGCCCAATCACATTACAGCAAGGCAAATCTGCTTTACTCAAAGGCCACCAATTTAAATATGAGTCCCTTCCAAAAACACCCTCACAGAAATAAACACAATGTTGTTTGATCAAGTATCTGGACTCTGTGACTTAGCCAAGGTGGCACAAAATAAACTGTCACACCTACTGAAGGAAAATCTTTCAGGCATTTTCTGAAAAACAAACAAACAAACAAAAAAGTTAAATTCTTTTAAAGCGATTTCTATTTTTACAACTTGAGACTTGCTGATCGTTTGTTTTACTACTTTGTACAACCTAACCATTGTTATCTGGACCCTACAAGTCAAATATGTTCCAAATAGCAAAATGGCTATTTTAACTTTTTTTTATTTAAAATTTGAATTTTTATTTACCTAGAAATTTGTTTTGTTTTTTAAGAGATTATTTGGTTTAATTTATTTTTCTCTTACTTGATTACAAAAAAATATGAAGGAAGGAAGGAAGGAAGTACGTCTATCTTGTTCACTATTAAGTTTCTAATACACTGCATGCAAGTGGCAAGCAGACACAAGTCCATTTGTTGGAAAGAGTAGAATCCACTAGCTACCTTTACCTTGAAATACACAGAATTATAGTCAAATATTAACAAGTTTATGTCCATTTTCATTTACCAACACATCCTGTGTGGTTTTAGACATCTGAGTCTGAATAAATTTTGACTATTTTTGGTCTTCCTTTTAGTTTCTTTGGTATCTTGTGCCTAAAAGACATATCCAAGGTTGAGATTAGCTTCCATTTTCCTTGTACTATCTTCTGGATAATAATATATTAAACATTTGAAGAGATGGAGAATGAAGATGGGTATATGATGCTGAATTTCAAGAATTGTTGTAAATCCAAGCAGAAATCTAAAGGTAGGAATATTGCCTCCCAATGCCCCATTTAGTTTAAAATTGCATTATTCTACTAGAAGGATTAAATATACACCAAAGGTTACTATTTATTGCTGCTTTCTTTCTACAAAAAAATGTGCTACAGACTTGAGCATTTGACAAGAAACCTTATAACCTGAAAAGCTTAAAATTCTTACTGTCTGGCCCTTTACAGAAAAAATGTAGCCCATTCCTATGCCTCACAAGTCTTAAATTCTATACACATTAAAAAAGTAAAAAAAAAAAAAATGCATTATTCTTCTAGGAAGAGAATTATCTTTGAATATTTTTAACATCTTAAAATTGATCATAAGAAGAAATATTAAAATGGTCATAAATTATCTAAGATAGATTATTTAGATTCATGAAAACATCAACAATAAAAATGCAGCATTTTCAGAGCCATGAAGTAAAAGGTAGTACCAATGGTATTTAATTGACTGAGACAGGCCAGGCACAGTGGCTATTCCTGTAATCCCAGCACTTTGGCAGGCAGATCACCTGAGGTCAGGAGTTCGAGACCAGCATGGCGAATATGGTGGAACCCTGTCTCTACTAAAAATACAAAAAACTAGCTGTGTGTCATGATGTATACCTGTAATCTCATCTACTTGGGAGACTGAGAAGGAGAATCACTTGACCCAGGGAGTGGAGGTTGCAGTGAGCTGAGACCATGCCACTGCACTTCAAACTGGGTAACAGAGTGAGACTCCATATCAAAAAAAAAGAAGATTGAGTCAGACCCTCTAGCCCACAGACTAAATATACAGCTTTGGGAAGAAGCATTTAGTCTTCTTAAATCTCAGTACATTGATTTATAATAAGAAAAATCTACCTAATGATGCTTTCATGTGGATATTAAACTAAATTTACAATTTTTCATCTATAAACTACTTTTTAATACACAAATATGTACAGAGACTTAAAATCTGAGTATTGATACATAAAATATAAGATAATATCCATTTAAATTATAAATGAAGGATGGGGTGGGAAAATAAATTGGGTCAGAAAGGTTACTGTAGGCATGTTTGTTTTTGCCATACATTTGCTTCTAAGCTTCCTTGTTATTATTCAGCTAAGGGAAGCCTGACTCGTTGTTCAATTCACATTGTGTATAAGACAAAGTGACACCTATTTCTTAAGATAGATAGGATTAATCTTGATCCTAATTCTGAAAAAAAAATTTCCTGAGTTCTCATGAAGCACATAAAATAATACAATTATTGTTCTTGCAATCGTAGCATTAAAAGATTTTGAAGGGCAATTTCTTCATATAGCCCCATGTAAAGCAATGGCATCTAGACAAGCATTGCTAGGACAGGCTAGCATGCTGCACTTCAGATACTCAGCTCTCTGTTCACTGGCTTGATATAGTATGTAAATCATGGCTTACATAAAAATATTAATTTTTCATGGAGGGGCTTCCAAGATGGCATCGAAGAGGTGACTCAGGATTGCAGCTTTCAGTGAAGGCGCAGAGGGTGAGTCCTAGCCGCATTCTCTGATGGACCTTTTTTGCCCACAGAGCATTGAAAGTCCCAGGTGTGGGAGAGACATGGGATGCTAGCACAGCTGCTTCGGCCAGCGCCGCAGCGGGACCTGGCACAGAACTCACTGGTCTGGGTGCCCTGTTAAACCGGCAATCTGAGATTTGAAAGGGCAGATTGGCATGTCCATCTGATTGAATGGGACTTGGACAATGAGCCAGACCAGGAGATTCCTGGGAAGCGTGATCTGAGATGGTGCAGTGGGCAGCGGCATGAAAGATCGCACGGATCCCAGTGCCCTATCGGCAGGCTACTGGGGCACCAGTGAGAGAGATGACCTTTCAGCTTGGGGAGAGGAAGAGAGAGAGAGAGAGGACGAACTCTGAGGCACGGAGCTGGGTGATTGGGCTTGGCGGGTCCCACCCTCATGTGGACAAGCAGGGTGGCGATTGGAGGCGCTTGGGGCTGTGAGTTTTGCTGCCGGCATCTAGGATGGTGCAGCCTGGTGGTGGAGGGGCATCCACACTACAGACGCAATCCACCCCTACTGAAGTACCGCCCAGGGCTGACGCAGCCTGCCATTGCCGAGGCAACCTGCCATAACAGAGAGACTCCACCAGCAGGGGGAGTGCTCCACAGCAGAATGGAGCCCCACCACAGCAGGGCAGACACACGTGAGCAGGGCAGAGCCCCAGCAGGCAAATAGTAAATAGACTGCCTCCTAGCAGGGCAGGACAGTGCAACAGATACTCATAAAGAAAGCCCCAACTCCCTGAGAAAGAGCATCTAAGGGGAAAAAAAAGGGGGGGGTGTTATATGAGTTATGTGGCAGCAGATATAAACACATCCTCCCAACAACCCTGAATGAACAATGGAGCTCAGAGCTCAGCACTCGAGCTCCTATAAAGCACAGACCATCCCCTCAAGCAGCTCCCTGACCCCTGTATATCCAAAGAGTCACACCAAAAAAGGACTAATCAGACTGACATTTGGTGGGCATCATTCTGGAACAAAGATAGAAGAAGAAGAAACTGATAGCATCTCTCACTGTTCCACAGCTGCTACAGGTGTACCCCAGACAAGCAGGGCCTGGAGTGGACCTCAGCACTCATACAGCAGAGGGAATAGATCATTAGAAGAAAAACTAAGTAACAGAAATACTTCATCATCAACAATCTCAGTGTCCACACAGAGACCCAATTGAAAAATCAGCAACTACTAAGATGACAGGTGGATAAATCCATAAAGATGGAAAGAAACCAGTGCAATGAGGAGGAAAACACCCGAAACCAAAACACCTCACCTCCTACAAAGCACCAAACTCACCAGCAAGGGAACAAAGCTGGATGGAGAATGAGTGTGATGAAATGATGGAATCAGACTTCAGAAAGTGGATAATGAGAAACTTCAGTAAGCTAAAAGAACATGTTCTAAATCAGTGCAAAAAAAAACTAAGAACCTTGAAAAAAGATTTGAAACAAGATTCAAGGACTTCATAACAAGAATGGACAACTTAGAGAGGAATATAAATGAATTGAAGGAGCTGAAAAACACAACACGAGAACTTCGCAAAGCATGCACAAGTTTCAACAGCCGAATTGACCAAGCAGAAGAAAGAATATCAGAAGTCGAAGATCAACTCAATGAAATAAAATGAGAAACCAAGATGAAAGATAAAAGCACAAAAAGGAATGAATAAAATCTCCAAGAAATGTGGGACTATGTGAAGAGACCCAACCTACGTTTGATAGGTGTACCAGAATGTGATGAAGAGAATGAATCCAAGCTGCAAAACACTCTTCAGGATATTATCCAGGAAAATTTCCCCAACCTAGCAAGACAGGTCAATACTCAACTCCAGGAAATACAGAGAACACCACAAAGATACTCCATAAGAAGAGCAACCCCAAGGCACATAATCGTCAGATTCACCAGGGTTGAAATGAAGGAGAAAATACTAAGGGCAGCCAGAGAGAAAGATCAGGTCACCCACAAAGGGAAGCTCATCAGACTCACAGCAGATCTCTCCGCAGAGACTCTACAAGCCAGAAGAGAGTGGGGGCCAATATTCAACATGCTTAAAGAAAAGAACTTTCAACCCAGAATTTCATATCCAGCCAAACTGAGCTTCATAAGTGAAGGAAAAATAAAAGCCTTCATGAACAAGCAAGTACTCAGAGATTTTGTCACCACTAGGCCTGCTTTATAAGAGCTCCTGAAAGAGGCACTACAAATAGAAACAACCAGTACCAGCCATCCTAAAAGCACACCAAATGCTAAAGAGCATCAACAAAATGAAGAATGTACATAAACCAATGGGCAAAACAGCCAGCTAGCATCAAAATGGCAGTATCAAATTCACACATAACAATATTAACCCTAAATGTAAATGGGCTAAATGCACCAATCAAAAGATACACACTGGCAAATTGGATAAAAAAACAAAACCCATCAATGTGCTGTATCCAGGAAACCCACCTCACATGCAAGGATACAAAAAGGCTCAAAATTAAGGGATGGAGGAAGATTTACCAAGCAAATGGAGAGCAAAAAGAAGCAGGAGTTGCAATTCTCATCTCTGATAAAATAGACTTTAAAGCAACAATGATCAAAAGGGACAAAGAAGGTCATTATATAATGGTAAAAGGATCGATACAACAAGAAGAGCTAGGAGTTGCAATTCTCATCTCTGATAAAATAGACTTTAAAGCAACAATGATCAAAAGGGACAAAGAAGGTCATTATATAATGGTAAAAGGATCGATACAACAAGAAGAGCTAACGATTCTAAATATATATGGACCCAATGCAGGAGCACCCAGATATATAAGGCAAGTTCTTAATGACTTACAAAGAGACTTAGACTCCCACACAATAATAGTAGGAGACTTTAACACTCCACTGTCAATAGCAGACAGATCAACCAGACTGAAAATTAACAAGGATATCCAGGACTTGAACTCAGACCTGGAACAAGCAAACCTGATAGACATTTACACAACTCTCCACCCCAAATCCACAGAATATACACTCTTCTCAGCACCACATCACACCTACTCCAAAACTGACCACATAATTGGAAGTAAAGCACTCCTCAGCAAATGAAAAACAACTGAAATCATAACAAACAGTCTCTCAGACCAGAGTGCAATCAAGTTGGAACTCAGAATTCAGAAAATAACTCAGAACCACACAGCTTCATGGAAACTGAACAACTGGCTATTGAATGTTGATTGGATAAACAATGAAATGAAGGCAGAAATAAAGAAGTTCTTTGAAACCAATGAGAATGAAGACACAATGTACCAGAATCTCTGGGACACATTTAAAGCAGTCTGTAGAGCAAAATATATAGCAATAAGTGCCCACATGAGAAGAGTGGAGAGATCCAAAATTGACACCCTATCATCAAAATTGAAAGAGCTAGAGGAGCAAGATCAAAAAAGCTCAAAACCTAGCCGAAGACAAGAAATAACTAAGATCAGAGCAGAACTGAAGGAGATAGAGACAAAAAAAAAACCTTCAAAAAATCAATAAATCCAAGAGCCGGTTTTTCAAAAAGATCAACAAAATAGACAGACCACTAGCCAGACTGATAAAAAAGAAGAGAGAGAACAACCAAATAGACGCAATAAAAAATGATAAAGGGGAAATCACCACAGATTACACAGAAATTCAAACCATCATCAAAGAATACTACAAACAACTCTATGCACATAAACTAGTAAACCAGGAAGAAATGGATAAATTCCTGGACACCTGTGTCCTCCCAAGCCTAAACCATGAGGACGCTGAAACTATGAATAGACCAATAACAAGGTCTGAAGTTGAGGGAGCAATTAAGAGCCTACCACACAAAAAAGCCCTGGTCCAGATGGGTTCACAGCCGAATTCTACCAGACACACAAAGAGGAGCTGGTACCACTCCTTCTGAAACTATTCCAAATAATCCAAAAACAGGAAACCCTTCCCAAATCATTTTATGATACCAACATCATCCTGATACCAAAACCAGGCAGAGACTCAAGAAGAAAAGAAATCTTCAGGCCAATATCAATGATAAACATAGATGCAAAAATCAATAAAATACTGGCAAACCGATTGCCACAGCACGTTAAAAAACTTATCCATCATGATCAAGTAAGATTCATCCTGGGGATGCAAGGCTGGTTCAACATATGCAAGTCTATAAACATAATTCACCACATAAACAGAAGCAAAAACAAAAACCACATGATTATCTCAATTGATGCAGAGAAGGCATTTGACAAAATTCAACAGCCCTTTATGCTAAAAACTCTCAATAAACTCGGTATTGATGGAACATATCTCAAAGTAATAAAAGCTATTTACGACAAACCAACAGGCAATATCATACTGAATGGGCAAAAACTGGAAGCATTCCCTTTGAAATCCAGCATGAGACAAGGATGCCCTCTCTCACCACTCCTATTCAACAAAGTACTGGAAGTTCTAGACAGAAAAATCAGGCAAGAAAAAGAAATAAAGGGTATTCAAATAGGAAAAGAGGAAGCCAAGTTGTCTCTATTTGCAGACGACATGATAGTATACCTAGAAGATCCCATCACCTCAGCCTAAAAACTCCTGAAACTGATAAGCAACTTCAGCAAAGTCTCAGGATAAAAAATCAATGTGCAAAAATCACAAGCATTCCTATACACCAATAACAGACTTAAAGAAAACCAAATCAAGAACGAACTGCCATTCACAATTGCTTCAAAGAGAATAAAATACCTAGGAATACAACTTACAAGGAATGTAAGGGACGTCTTCAAGGAAAACTACAAACCACTACTCAACAAAATAAGAGAGGACACAAACAGATGGAGAAACATTCCATGTTCATGGTTACGAAGAATCGTGAAAATGGCTACACTGCCCAAAGTAATTTACAGAATCAATGCTATCCCCATCAAGCTCCCATTGAATTTTCTCACAGAACTGGAAAAAACCACCATGAATTTCATATGAAACAAAAAGAGAGCCTGCATAGCCAAGTCAATTCTAAGCAAAAAGAACACAGCGGGAGGAATCACACTACCAGACTTCAAACTATACTACAAGGCTACAGTAATCAAAACAGCATGGTACTGGTACCAAAACAGAGATATTGACCAATGGTACAGAACAGAGGCATTGGAGGCAAATCAACATATCTACAACCATATAGTATTTGATAAACCAGACAAAAACAAGCAATGGGGAAAGGATTCCCTGTTGAACAAATGGTGTTGGGAAAACTGGCTAGCCATGTGCAGAAAGCAGAAACTGGACCCCTTCCTGACACCTTACACTAAAATTAACTCCAGATGGATTAAAGACTTAAACATAAGACCTGACACCATAAAAACCCTAGAAGAAAATCTAGGCAAAGCCATTCAGGACATAGGAGTAGGCAAGGACTTCATGAACAAAACACCAAAAGCATTGGCAACAAAAGCCAAAATAGACAAATGGGACCTAATCAAACTCCACTGCTTCTGCACGGCAAAAGAAACAGTCACTAGAGTGAATCGGCAACCATCAGAATGGGAAAAAATCTTTGCAGTTTACCCAACTGACAAAGGGCTGATATCCAGAATCTACAAAGAACTCAAACAGATTTACAGGAAAAAAAAAAAACAAACAAGCCCATTCAAAAATGGGCAAAGGATATGAACAGAAACTTTACAAAAGAAGACATACATGAGGCCAACAAACACATGAAAAAATGCTCATCATCACTGGTCATTAGAGAGATGCAAATCAAAACCACATTGAGATACCATCTCATGCCGGTTAGAATGGTGATCATTAAAAAATCTGGAGAGGAGGGAGGCAAGATGGCGTCGTAGAGGTGACTCAGGATTGCAGCTCTCGGTGAAGGCGCAGAGGGTGAGTCCTAGCTGCATTCTCGGATGTTCCTTTTATGCCCACAGAGCGTTGAAAGTCCCAGGTGTGGGAGAGACACGGGACGCTAGCAGCCGGCTAACGCAACCGGCTCCCGCCGCCTCTTCGGCCGGCGCCACAGCGGGACCCGGCGCGGAACTCACTGGTCTGGGTGCCCTGTTAAACCGGCAATCTGAGATTTGGAAGGGCAGATTGGCATGTCCATCTGATTGAACAGGACTTGGACAATGAGCCAGACCAGGAGTTTCCTGGGAAGCGTGATCTGAGCCGGGGTAGTGGGCAGCAGCACGGGAGATCGCACGGATCCCAGTGCCCTATCGGCAGGCTCCTGGGGCGCCAGTGAGAGAGTCGACCTTTCAGCTTGGGGAGAGGAAGAGAGAGAGAGAGAGAGGACGGACTCTGAGGCAGGGAGCAGGGTGATCGGGCTCGGCGGGTCCCACGCTCACGGGGACAAGCAGGGCGGCGACTGGAGGCGCTTGGGGCTGAGAGTTTTGTTGCCGGTATTTAGGACGGTGCAGCCTGGTCAGGGAGGGGCGTCCACCATTCCTGACAAAGTGCACCCCCACTTAAGTACCGCCCAGGACTGACGCAGCCTGCCGTTGCCGAGGCAACCTGCCATAACAGAGAGAGTCCGCCGGGCCGCAACAGGGCGGACCCGCCTTAGGAGGTCAGAGCCCCGGCAGGCAAATAGTGAATAGACTGCCACCTAGTGGGGCAGGACAGTGCAACAGATACTCATAAAGAAAGCCCCAAATCCCTGAGAGAGAGCATCTAAGGGTGAAAAAAAAAAAAAAGAGTGGTGTTTTATGAGTTCTATTGCAGCAGACATAACCTCCCAACAACCCTGAATGAACAACGGAGCTCACAGCTCAGCACTGGAGCTCCTATAAAGCACAGACTGTCTCCTCAAGCAGCTCCCTGACCTCTGTATATCCAAGGAGTCACCCCAGAAAAGGACTAATCAGACTGACATTTGGCTGGCATCATTCTGGAACAAGGGCAGCAGAAAAAGAAACTGATATCATCCCTCACTGTTCTGCAGCTGCTGCAGGTATACCCCAGACAAGCAGGGCCTGGAGTGGACCTCAGCACTCATACAGCAGAGAGGATAGATCATTAGAGGGAAAACTAAGTAACAGAAATACTTCATCATCAACAATCTCAGTGTCCACACAGAGACCCAATTGAAAAATCAGCCACTACTAAGACAACAGGCGGATAAATCCATAAAGATGGGAAGAAACCAGCGCAAAAAGGAGGAAAGCACCCGAAACCAAAACACCTCACCTCCAAAAAGGACCAAAACTCCTCACCAGCAAGGGAACAAAGCTGGACGGAGAATGAATGTGACGAAATGACGGAATCAGACTTCAGAAAGTGGATAATGAGAAACTTCAGTGAGCTAAAGGAACATGTTCTAAACCAGTGCAAAGAAACTAAGAACCTTGAAAAAAGATTTGAAAAAAGATTCGAGGAATTGATAACGAGAATGGACAACTTAGAGAGGAATATGAATGAATTGAAGGAGCTGAAAAACTCAACACGAGAACTTCGCGAAGCATGCACAAGTTTCAACAGCCGAATTGACCAAGCAGAAGAAAGAATATCAGAAGTTGAAGATCAACTCAATGAAATAAAACGAGAAACCAAGATTAAAGAAAAAAGCACAAAAAGGAATGAACAAAATCTCCAAGAAATGTGGGACTATGTGAAGAGACCCAACCTACGTTTGATAGGTGTACCAGAATGTGACGAAGAGAATGAATCCAAGCTGGAAAACACTCTTCAGGATATTATCCAGGAAAATTTCCCCAACCTAGCAAGACAGGTCAATACTCAACTCCAGGAAATACAGAGAACACCACAAAGATACTCTGCAAGAAGAGCAACCCCAAGGCACATAATCGTCAGATTCACCAGGGTTGAAACGAAGGAGAAAATACTAAGGGCAGCCAGAGAGAAAGGTCGGGTCACCCACAAAGGGAAGCCCATCAGACTCACAGCAGATCTCTCAGCAGAGACTCTACAAGCCAGAACAGAGTGGGGGCCAATATTCAACATCCTTAAAGAAAAGAGCTTTCAACCCAGAATTTCATATCCAGCGAAACTGAGCTTCATAAGTGAAGGAAAAATAAAATCCTTCACGAACAAGCAAGTACTCAGAGATTTTGTCACCACTAGGCCTGCTTTACAAGAGCTCCTGAAAGAGGCACTACACATAGAAAGAAACAACCAGTTCCAGCCATCCTAAAAGCATACCAAATGCTAAAGACCATCAACAAAATGAAGAATGTACATGAACCAACAGGCAAAACAGCCAGCTAGCATCAAAATGGCAGTATCAAATTCACACATAACAATATTAACCCTGAATGTAAATGGGCTAAATGCACCAATCAAAAGACACAGACTGGCAAATTGGATAAAAAACCAAAACCCATCGGTGTGCTGTATCCAGGAAACCCACCTCACATGCAAAGATACACAAAGGCTCAAAATAAAGGGATGGAGGAAGATTTACCAAGCAAATGGAGAGCAAAAAAAAGCAGGAGTTGCAATTCTCATCTCTGATAAAATAGACTTTAAAGTAACAAAGATCAAAAGGGACAAAGAAGGTCATTACATAATGGTAAAAGGATCGATACAACAAGAAGAGATAACGATTCTAAATATATATGGACCCAATGTAGGAGCACCCAGATATATAAGGCAAGTTCTTAATGACTTACAAAGGGACTTAGACTCCCACACAATAATAGTGGGAGACTTTAACACTCCACTGTCAATAGCAGACAGATCAACCAGACAGAAAATTAACAAGGATATCCAGGACTTGAACTCAGACCTGGAACAAGCAAACCTGATAGACATTTACAGAACTCTCCACCCCAAATCCACAGAATATACATTCTTCTCAGCACCACATCACACCTACTCCAAAATTGACCACATAATTGGAAGTAAAGCACTCCTCAGCAAATGCAAAACAACGGAAATCATAACAAACAGTCTCTCAGACCATAGTGCAATCAAGTTGGAACTCAGAATTCAGAAAATAACTCAGAACCGCACAGCTTCATGGAAACTGAACAATTGGCTCTTGAATGTTGATTGGATAAACAATGAAATGAAGGCAGAAATAAAGAAGTTCTTTGAAACCAATGAGAATGAAGACACATCGTACCAGAATCTCTGGGACACATTTAAAGCAGTCTGTAGAGGAAAATATATAGCAATAAGTGCCCCCATGAGAAGAGTGGAGAGATCCAAAATTGACACCCTATCGTCAAAATTGAAAGAGCTAGAGGAGCAAGATCAAAAAAGCTCAAAACCTAGCCGAAGACAAGAAATAACTAAGATCAGAGCAGAACTGAAGGAGATAGAGACAAGAAAAACCCTTCAAAAAATCAATAAATCTAAGAGCTGGTTTTTCGAAAAGATCAACAAAATAGACAGACCACTAGCCAGACTGATAAAAAAGAAGAGAGAGAACAACCAAATAGATGCAATAAAAAACGATAAAGGGGAAATCACCACAGATTCCACAGAAATTCAAACCATCATCAGAGAATACTACAAACAACTCTATGCACATAAACCAGTAAATCAGGAAGAAATGGATAAATTCCTGGATGCCTGTGTCCTCCCAAGCCTAAACCAGGAGGAAGCCGAAACTATGAATAGACAAATAACAAGGTCTGAAGTTGAGGCAGCAATTAAGAGCCTACCACACAAAAAAAGCCCAGGTCCAGATGGGTTCACAGCCGAATTCTACCAGACACACAAAGAGGATCTGGTACCATTACTTCTGAAACTATTCCAAATAATCCAAAAAGAGGGAACCCTTCCCAAATCATTTTATGAGACCAACATCATCCTGATACCAAAACCTGGCAGAGACTCAACAAGAAAAGAAAACTTCAGGCCAATATCCATGATGAACATAGATGCAAAAATCTTCAATAAAATACTGGCAAACCGATTGCAACAGCACATTAAAAAACTTATCCATCATGATCAAGTAGGATTTATCCCGGGGATGCAAGGCTGGTTCAACATACGCAAGTCTATAAATGTAATTCACCACATAAACAGAAGCAAAAACAAAAACCACATGATTATCTCAATTGATGCAGAGAAGGCATTTGACAAAATTCAACAGCCGTTTATGCTAAAAACCCTCAATAAACTTGGTATTGATGGAACATATCTCAAAGTAATAAAAGCTATTTATGACAAACCAACAGCCAATATCATACTTAATGGGCAAAAACTGGAGGCATTCCCTTTGAAATCTGGCACTAGACAAGGATGCCCTCTCTCACCACTTCTATTCAACATAGTACTGGAAGTTCTAGCCAGAGCAATCAGGCAAGAAAAAGAAATAAAGGGTATTCAAATAGGAAAGGTGGAAGCCAAATTGTCTCTATTTGCAGACGACATGATAGTATACCTAGAAGACCCCATCACCTCAGCCCAAAAGCTCCTGCAACTGATAAGCAACTTCAGCAAAGTCTCAGGATATAAAATCAATGTGCAAAAATCACAAGCATTCCTATACACCAATAACAGACTTAAAGAGAACCAAATCAAGAACGAACTGCCATTCACAATTGCTACAAAGAAAATAAAATACCTAGGAATACAACTCACTAGGAATGTAAGGGACCTCTTTAAGGAAAACTACAAACAACTGCTCAATGAAATAAGAGAGGACACAAACAGATGGAGAAACATTCCATGTTCATGGTTAGGAAGAATCAATATCGTGAAAATGGCTATACTGCCCAAAGTAATTTACACAATCAATGCTATCCCCATCAAACTACCATTGAATTTCTTCACAGAACTGGAAAAAAACACCATGAATTTCATATGGAACCAAAAAAGAGCCCGCATAGCCAAGTCAATTCTAAGCAAAAAGAACACAGCGGGAGGCATCACGCTACCAGACTTCAAACTATACTACAAGGCTACAGTAATCAAAACAGCATGGTACTGGTACCAAAACAGAGATATAGACCAATGGAACAGAACAGAGGCATCGGAGGCAACACAACACATCTACAACCATATTATCTTTGATAAACCAGACAAAAACAGGCAATGGGGAAAGGATTCCCTATTTAATAAATGGTGTTGGGAAAACTGGCTAGCCATGTGCAGAAAGCAGAAATTGGACCCCTTCCTGACACCTTACACTAAAATTAACTCCAGATGGATTAGAGACTTAAACGTAAGACCCAACACCATAAAAACCCTAGAAGAAAATCTAGGCAAAACCATTCAGGACATAGGAGTAGGCAAGGACTTCATGAACAAAACTCCCAAAGCATTGGCAACAAAAGCCAAAATAGACAAATGGGACCTAATCAAACTCCACAGCTTCTGCACAGCAAAACAAACAGTCACTAGAGTGAATCGGCAACCATCAGAATGGGAAAAAATCTTTGCAGTTTACGCATCCGACAAAGGGCTGATATCCAGAATTTACAAAGAACTCAAACAGATTTACAGGAAAAAAACAAACAAGCCCATTCAAAAATGGGCAAAGGATATGAACAGAAACTTTACGAAAGCAGACATACATGAGGCCAGCAAACATATGAAAAAGTGCTCATCGTCATTGGTCATTAGAGAGATGCAAATCAAGACCACATTGAGATACCATCTCACACCAGTTAGAATGGCGATCATTAAAAAATCTGGAGACAGCAGATGCTGGAGAGGATGTGGAGAAATAGGAACACTCTTACACTGTTGGTGGGAGTGTAAATTAGTTCAACCATTGTGGAAGACAGTGTGGCGATTCCTCAGGGACCTAGAAATAGAAATTCCATTTGACCCAGCAATCCCATTACTGGGTATCTATCCAAAGGATTATAAATCGTTCTACTATAAGGACACATGCACACGAATGTTCATTGCAGCACTGTTTACAATAGCAAAGACCTGGAACCAACCCAAATGCCCAACGATGATAGACTGGACTGGGAAAATGTGGCACATATACACCATGGAATATTATGCAGCAATCAAAAATGATGAGTTTGTGTCCTTTGTAGGGACATGGATGAATCTGGAGAACATCATTCTCAGCAAACTGACACAAGAACAGAAAAAGAAATACCGCATATACTCGCTCATAGGTGGGTGAGAAAAATGAGAACATGTGGACACAGAGAGGCGGTCTACTATACACTGGGGACTGTTGGGGGGAATGGGGGAGGGACAGCAGGGGGGGGCTGGGGGGGATAGCCTGGGGATGAATACCAAGTGTGGGTGAAGGGGAGGAAAGCAGCAAAGCACACTGCCATGTGTGTACCTATGCAACTATCTTGCTCGTTCTGCACATGTACCCCCAAACCTATAATGCAATAAAAAAAAAAATAAAAATAAAAAAAATAAAAAAAAAAAAAAAAAAAAAAAAAATCTGGAGACAACAGATGCTGGAGAGGATGTGGAGAAAGAAGAACACTCTTACACTGTTTGTGGGAGTGTAAATTAGTTCAACCATTCTGGAAGACAGTGTGGTGATTCTTCAAGGACCTAGAAATAGAAATTCCATTTGACCCAGCAATCCCATTACTGGGTATATATCCATAGGAGTATAAATCATTCTACTATAAGGACACATGCACATGAATGTTCATTGCAGCACTGTTTACAATAGCAAAGAACTGGAACAAACCCAAATGCCCATCGATGATCGACTGGACTGGGAAAATGTGGCACATATACACCATGGAATATTATGCAGCAATCAAAAATGATGAGTTTGTGTTCTTTGTAAGGACATGGATGAATCTCGAGAACATCATTCTCAGCAAACTGACACAAGAACAGAAAAGGAAATACCACATATTCTCACTCATAGGCGGTGAGAAAAATGAGAACACATGGACACAGGGAAGGGGGTACTTCACACTGGGGTCTATTGGGGGCAATAGGGGAGGGACAGTTGGGTGGAGCAGGGGAGGGATAGCCTGGGGAGAAATGCCAAATGTGGGTTAAGGGGAGGAAGGCAGCAAAACACACTGCCATGTGTGTACCTATGCAACTATCTTGCACGTTCTGCACATGTACCCCAAAACCTAAAATGCAATAAAAATTTTAAGAAAATAAAAATAAATCAAAAGGAAACAACCAGTATTATCCTTTCTAAAAAAAATACCAAAAAGTAAAGGGCATCAATATGAAGAATTTACATCAACAAATGGATAAAACAGCCAGTTAACATTAAATGGCAGTAATCCTAAATTTAAATTGACTAAATCCTTTAATCAAAAGATACAGCCAAAACCCAACAGTATGCTGGATCCAGACCCATTTCACATGCAAGGATACACAAAGACTCTAAACAAAGGGATGGAGAAAGATTTACCAACTAAATGGAGAGCATAAATAAATAAATAAATAAATAAATAAATAAATAAATAAATGAAAAGATGGAGTTACAATTCTTGCATCTGATAAAATAGATTTCAAAGCAACAAAGAGATAGTGGTAAAAGGATCAATGCAACAGTAAGAGCTAACGACCCTAACACCCAGATACGCAAGACCTATAAAGAGATTTAGACTCAATGAGACAGAAAATGAATAAGGATATCCAGGACTTGAACTCAAATCTGGAACAAGTAAACTTAATAAATATTTATAGAGCTCTCCACTTTAAATATACAAAATACACATTCTTGTCAATACCACATCACACCTATTCATAGGGTTAAATGAAATATTGATCGGCCATTATTAATACCCATTTTTAGAATAAAGCAACATTTCAGTTCTCTCTTCCTCTTTTTCTTCCTCTTTCTTCCTCTCCTTCACTCCTTTTCTTTTCTTCTCTCCTTTAAAAAAAAAAAAAACGAAAAGAAAAGAAAAAGAAAATTGCCACCTAAAGGGGCAACAAAATATTAAAATAGGGTCATGTCTCTGGTTACTCCTCAAAGATCCCAGAAGATGGTGTAATTGGCAAAGCAAGGCTATTCATAGTTTTCTTTTTCTTTCCTTCCTTTCTTCCTTCTTCCTTCCTCCTTTTTCCTCCCTTCCTATAAAAAAAAATTTAAATACTTCAGTATGTGAATCTTACAACTAAAGATGCTTTTCCTATAACACAATCACAATATCAATGGAACTCCTGCATTTGGTTTTGATTGGTATATAACAAATTACCAGACACTCAGCAATTTAACAACATATACTTGTTACCACACAGTTCCCACAAATTGGGAGTCACCGCCCAGTTTAATTAAGTCCTCTGCTTAGGGTCACACAGGAAGTGCAGTGTAGATGTGGTGCTGGCCAGACCACCCACCTTTCTAGAGCTGAGGATCCTCTTCCAGGCTCTCTCTTATGGTGCTGGAACAATTGTGTGTGGCTATAGGATATAGGTTACCGCTTTCTTCCGGGCTTTCGGCCATAACTTCTCTAAGCTTCTGAAGGCCTCTGCATTTCTTTGCCATGTGTCTCTCTCATACACCCTCTTGAAACATGGAAGCTGAATTCTTTAAAAGCAACAGGAGTTCTCTCTCTCTTCAGGGAAGACTTCAGCCCTCTCTCAAGGACTTACATCTGATTAAGTCAGACCTACTTGGGATAGACTTTCTATAGATTAACTCAAAATCAACGGACTGGGGACTCTTCTTTTGTTTTGTTTTCAAAACCCTGTCATCTTGCTATCTAATATAACCTGATTATGTGAGTGACATTTTATTACATTCACAGTCTTACCCACCATCACAAAAGAATTGCAAAGGTCATGTGCACCAGAGGCTGGATCTAAGGGGCCATTTTGGAATTCTGTCTACCGCATTTCTTAACAAAATTAGCAATAACTTCTTAATATCTTCTAATAGCATTAAAATGTCTCTCTTTTTTTCATTGGATTTCTAAGAATTATATTCAAAGATTTTAATTGCATTTGGTTAATATACCTCTTTAATTTATAGACCATTTATAGAATATGCCTCTTTTAATTTATAGATCCTTGTCTCCTCCTTTTATTTGTTCTTTGTCATTTATTTGTCAAAAGGTAGGATATGGTTGGGCACAATTTCTTATATTCTGAATTTTCCTTTTCATACTTCTCTGGTGTCATTTAACTCTACAGTTATTTTAAAAACTAAATGTATTTAAGATGCTTATAAACCTGCCTGGCCCACAACAACAGCTGTATGTGTATGTTGTTATTATTATGTAAAGCATCTAGGAGAGCAATTGATGCAAAGTGTTGTTCAATAAATGCTTTTCTCAATTTTCATCCTGTATTTCTTCTTATAGAAGATAGCACTTAAAGCTGAGTTACCTACAATAACTCTTTTGGACAGTTAGCATCCACATCTTGCATCTTTTGGTGTTTGACCATGCTACACTGATCATTTGGAGTATTTTTATTGTGTTTTGCAGCACTGCATTTGTACCTCATTGACCAGTCTGTCAATATCTACATAATAAAATTATTTCATCTAAATGACACCTTCTCACTAATAATCATTAATAAATATCTCCTCTCAAATCGTAACTTGAGAGGTATATTAGAGGTCATTTTATACCTTTTAGCAAATGACTATGTACTTGTACAACTGAAATTACAATTCAGTTATTCTGAATCTTTTCACAATTTTTTTTAATTATAATTTTTCAGCATTGGCAACACTTGCCTTTATATAGCATGTAATAATGAGTTAAGAATATATATGAAGTTGCATAAATCTAAATATAGGTCATAATAACCTTCTTCAAGTTATACCTGCTCAGTTTACTTTTTTAAGCTTGGCTGGACATATAATTTCCAAAATTAATTTTAAATAAAATTTTAGGTTTATAGTTGATATACTAAAGTATTAACAATGAAAATATGACATGCTTTAACTTAGAAATATTTAATCCAACCATTCAACATTCAACAACAATCATTTATTACATACAAAGTGCTGAATGATAAGAGATACATAGATCAATATGACAGTCCCACCTCACAAACCTTTCTATCATGTGGAAGATATGGAGATGTTTACAAGTGACTAGGATGTAAACTATTTGTCCTTTGCTTTACCAAAGATATCAGTTATGATACCTGTGTTGAGTTTTACAGACAGCAGAAATTGATTGGTTCAAGGCTTCCTTTTTGAGGTGGAAATATAATTGTATGTTAAAGAAAAAGTTAGCAGGTAAAGAAGGAAGAGGAGGCTATTCAAGACTAAGGTAACAGTATGAAAGAAAAGCAGAAGAGAATAAGTACCCAATGCATCAGTAATAGTAAGTAATCTCACAGACATAAAATACAGGTTGGAAAGACAATCTTGAAATGTCAAAGGACTTAGAACCAGATAGTGGAGGAAATTAAACAGTAAGCTTTTACTTTTTCAGTTGGTAATTAACTTTCAAAAATGTTATAGTTTGCTTTCTCTGATTATGGGAATCAGAATCCACAGAACTTTGTTCTCCCCTACTCCATCATTCAAAACCCTGTCCAATTTCAGGAAATAGACAGGTTAGTAAGTTATTTTCATTTTATAGAACTGCTTCTTTCATGACAAAAAATGAGTTGGAAAACTGTTTTCCAAGAAATCACATTTGATAATATTGATATCTTCCCAAATGGCTATAAAGTTTAATTACTTTTCCCCTATGTTTTCTTCAGGACATAATTATTTGTGCCCAAATGACTGGCTGTTGTACCAAGGGAAATGTTACTGTTTTTCAACTTCTTTTAAAATGTGGAAAGAGAGTCAACATGATTGCACACAGCTACAGGTGCATTTACTGGTGATTCAAAATTTGGATGAGCTGGTGACAAATCAAAAATGGGATCTAACTGCACAAGGAAAACTTCCTAGGTGCAGGTTCACTGTCTAAGAAGCATGGGAGGTTTACTGTCATTGCTTTTGAACGTGTGTTAGCCATAATGTAGTTACTATTGTTTATGAAAATGCTAATGTATATAAAAATGTATTTTATTATTGCCTGGCACAGAGATTTACTCTGTAGAAGACATCCAAATTTGTTTAAAGAAACAAATAAATAAATACACCATTTTCTCTGCAGAAGTTCATACAGAACAATTTAAAACCTGGGCATTTTGGTTGGATTGGATTACATGTTACCTCCCAAAAAAACCTATGGATGTGGATAAATGAATGCTTTCCAGTTCCACAATTGTGAGTAATTATTTGTAAGGGAGGGATGATAATGTTTATTTATAGAATTATTTTTTAAATTACGCTTCTTTATTTTCCATTATTTTTGTCCCTCTTTCTGCATTTTCCCTCATCTCTAATTTTGTTTTCTTTTTTTTCTTTCTAGCTCTCTCTTTCTTTTTTCTTTCCCCCTACCTTTTGTTTTTTTGCTTCCTCTCTTCCTTTATATTAATTAATTTTGAAAAATGGGGATGGGAAGCATTTGTTACCTGGCATTTTAATTGTCCAAAATTCATAATAATTTTTAAATTTCTAAACTGATTTAAACCTCATTTGAAATAATATGCAAATCTTCTTATGTGGTAAATGCAAAGACAAAAATTCACCGTAAATAAAAGCAGCTGGAATAGGTAGAAAAGTCTAAAGTTGAAATCAGAAATTATGAATTTAAAAATTTTGCCCTTCAGAAATTCAACTAAATGTGTTGATCTTCCTTCCTTCCTTGCTTCCTTTCTTCCTTCCTTCCTTCTTCCTTTCTTTTTTCAGCAGAGCCTTGCTCTGTGGCCCAGGCTGGAGTGCAGTGGTATTATCATAGCTCACTTGATAATGCAAGTCTTCCACCTCAGCCTCCAGAGTAGCTAGGACTACAGGTGTGTGCCAATACACCTGTATTGGCTGTTTGTATGATTTGTAGAGATGGATTTTCTCCATGTTGCCCAGGCTGATTTCCAACTCCAAATTATCACACACCTCAGCCTCACGAAGTGCTGAGATTACTGGTGTGAGCCACCACTCCCAGCCTAATACCGTATATCAGTATAAAAAGAGCAATGGTACTATCTTTACATTATTCTTATGTGAACAACATAAGGTATTGCATGTAAGAGTGCTTTAAAATTCTGAAATGTCACATTTAGACATTTTCTTTATGCTTTCATTTACTAGTCATATTACCAGAACATTTGAGATGTGGTAAGTTTGGAACAAAGAACATGGAGTGATAGTTCATTTCAGTTGATAGTTATCTACTTATAGGTACATCTATTCTACATTTATTATCATCCTTCATAAATATAAAACTAACATATGAAGTTGTATCCATTTCCTGGACCTGCTTTTAATATAATTTTTGAAAAATAAGTAATATTTCTTACTAATTTTTATTATAATTTATATTATTTTTATTTTTTTTTTACTTTTTTGAAAATTAGTAATGCTATAAAGGTAACATTTCCCTTTTAGAAGATTTTATCTTATCATTTAAAGGAAACAACATACATGCAGGTGGTTATAATAGTGTTCAGTTTGTATTTTGTTAAATTATCATTAGTAACTACAAAAAATAGTTTATAAAATAGCTCTCTTCAAAGTCATTCCATTCATACATCATGCATCATCTTACCTTATATTGTGGAAGTTATATAAGAAATTTAAGAGTTATCTAATAGTTTTTTACTTTGACTTAAACAAAATCCTGGGTGGCTGCCTCCCAACTCACATTGTCATAGCATATTTGTCACTGTGTAGTTTTTATTGAAAACATTTATTTTGGCATCTAGTTACCATATGCAAAATTGTTTATGCTGCTATGTGGAAAATGAATAGATGGGAGACAAAATTAAAACTATGGATTTCAGTTTGAAGGTTATGACTAGAGAAGAGGGAGACATAATGGTAGCTTGAGTCTAAACTGAGAAGCTGGGAGAAGTGAATGGTTAGAAGGGATAGTCTGGGAATAGAATACTCAGGTCTTGCAGGTACATACAATGAGAGGTTTGAGAGGTAAGGAAGAAGCTGGGATGTCTTCTAGTCTAGCTTGAGCTTGCATGGCATTGTTACTAAGATAAGAAAGAGGAGAAGAGGCTGCATTGGCAATGAAAATTCCATTCTAAAACATGTGCAAAATGTTGGTTGCTGAAGAATTGACCTATAAAAGTTTGGTTGGAGAAAACTTAAAAAGATACTAACATCAGGCTGGGCCCAGTGGCTCACACCTGTAATCCCAGCATTTTTGGGAGGTCAGGAGATCAAGACTAACTGGATCAACAATAGTGAAACCCCATGTATACAAAAAATACAAAAATTATCTGGGTGTGGAGGCACATGCCTGTATTCTCAGCTACTTGGGAGGCTGAGGCAGGAGAATGACTTGAACCAGGGAGTGGAAAATTGCAGTAAGCTCAGACACCACTGCATTCCAGCCTGGCAACAGAGTGAGACTCTGTCTCAAAAAAAAAAAAAGATACTATCTTTATTTTAAGATAGATGCTCAAAAATCTTATCTTTATCTCTTGGGTTTTCGGTGATTGGACCAACTGATGACAGAAGCTGTGCCATTATCACAGGAAAGCAGGTGTATTCTGAAGATGGTAGCTCCACATTTAATGGCATTTGCCAGAGAGATGCAATCTTGACACACAATAGAACCAGTAGTGTGTAAATGTACAACAAAATGTAGAAATACTATACATGTTAAAGTAGAGCCAGATTTTAAAGACTTGGGTTTTTACAGTAAAGTTTCTAAAAGAAAGTTTCTGCTAACAGACACCATCTAAATAGGAGAAAAGTATTTCATCCTAAATTGAACATAAAGACAACTTCTGAACAGAACTTTTACTCCATGCCTGGATTTCTGTTTTGTCTTTTCCATGGCTATACAATAAAAGCTAAATAAAAAGCTAATTGTTATTTAACAGTTTCATATTTTTTTGCATTTAAAATAGCATAAAATAAGACAATTTTAAAGGAATGTTATTTAACTATATTTGCTATGTGGTAGATGAGAAGAAAAGAGGCAACATATGAACAAATATAATATTCAAAGCATGGAACAATTGTACATTTTTCATTTGTGTATTGTAGCCTGAAGTGTTTGGTGAGGAGTGGGTGTTGAGAAATAACCTAACTGGTATAATGTAAACTAATCAGGTGATGGATAAACTAAAAGCTCAGACTTCACCACTATGTGATATATCTATGTAAAAAATTATACTTGTACCCCTTAAATTTATGCAAATAAAATAAAATAAAGTCATGTGGCCAAATATTTAAACAACAAAAAAAAATAAAAGCAAATCTGTACATGTAAATAAAGAATTGAAACAAATATGTAGGGATGTTAACAGTGCCTATTTTTTCTTTAGTGAAATACAAATTTATTTCATTTTCTATCCAAATATAAAATGTTAATGTAATGCTTTTAAATAAAAAAATGGGGATATCCAAGATGGCGCTGTAGAGATAACTCAGGATTGCAGCTCTCAGTGGAGGTACACAGGGTGAGTCCTAGCCGCATTCTCAGATGGGCCTTTTTTGCCCACAGAAACGGGAAATTCCCAGATGTAGGAGAGACACGGGACACCAGCCCAGCCGGGGTTTTGGCTTGCGTGGCCGGTTCGGCCGGTGCCACAGCGCAGCGGCACCTGGCACAAAACTCACTAGTCTGGGTGCCCTGTAAAACTGGCAATCTAAGATTTGGAAGTGCAGATTGACAGGTCCATCTGATTAAACAGGACTTGGACAGTGAGACAGAGCAGGAGATGCCTGGGAAGCGTGATTTGAGCCCGTGCAGAGGGCAGCAACACGGGAGATCACATGGATCCCAGTGTCCTATCAGCAGGCTACGGGGGTGCCAGTGAGAAAGTCAACATTTCAAATTGGGGAGAAAAAGAGAGAGAGAGAGAAGACAAACTCTGAGGCAGGGAGCCAGGTGATCAAGCTCGGCGGGTCCCACCATCACGGGGACAAGCAGGGCGGTGATTGGAGGTCCTCAGAATTGAGAGTTTTGCTGCATGATCAGCTGAATCTAGGATGGAGCAGCCAGGTGGGGAGGGGCATCTGCCACTATGGACACAATCTGCCCCTACTGAAGTACCGCCCAGTGCTGACACAGCATCCCATTGCTGAGACAACCCGCCATAACAAAGAGACTCCACCAACAGGGTGGAGTGCACCACGGTAGACCAAAGCCCTGTGGCAGCAGGGTGGATGCGTGCTAGAAGGGTGGAGCCTTGGCAGGCAAATAGTGAATAGACTACCTCCCAGCTGGGCAGAACAGTGCAACAGATACTCATAAAGAAAGTCCCAACTTCCTGAGACAGAGCATCTAAGGGGAAAAAAAAGGGGGATTTTATGAGTTCTGTTGCAGCAGACATAAACACATCCTCCCAACAACCCTGAATGAACAACGGAGCTCACAGCTCAGCACTGGAGCTCCTATAAAGCACAGACTGTCACCTCAAGCAGCTCCCTGACCCCTGTATATACAAAGAGTCACCCCAAAAAAGGACTAATCAGACTGATATTTGGTGGGAATTCTTCTGGAACAAAGATAGCAGAAGAAGAAACTGGTAGCATCCCTCACTGTTCTGCAGCTGCTACAGGTGTACCCCAGACAAGCAGGGCCTGGAGTGGACCTCAGCACTTGTACAGAAGAGGGGCTAGACCATTAGAGGGAAAACTAAGTAACAGAAATACTTCATCATCAATATTCTGGGCGTCCACTAAAAGACCCAATTGAAAAATCAGCAACTACTAAGATGACAGGTGAATAAACCCATAAAGATGGAAAGAAACCAGTGCAAAAAAAAGGAAAACACCCCAAATCAAAACATCTCACCTCCTACAAAAGACCAAAACTCCTCACCAGCAAGGGAACAAAGCCAGACGGAGAATGAGTGTGATGAAATCACGAAATCAGACTTCAGAAAGTGGATAATGAGAAACTTCAGTGAGCTAAAAGAACATGATCTGAATCAGTAAAAGAAACTAAGAACCTTGAAAAAAGATTTGAAACAAGATTCAAGGAATTGATAACAAGAATGGACAACTTAGAGAGGAATATGAATGAATTTAAGGAGCTGAAAAACACAACACGGGAACTTCACGAAGCATGTACAAGTATCAACAGCTGAATTGACCAGGCAGAAGAAAGAATATCAGAAGTCGAAGATCAACTCAATGAAATAAAATGAGAAACCAAGATTACAGAAAAAAACGCAAAAAGGAATGAACAAAATCTCCAAGAAATGTGGGACTATGTGAAGAGACCCAACCTACGTTTGATAGTTGTACCACAATGTGATGAAGGGAATGAATCCAAGCTGGAAAATACTTTTCAGAATATTATCCAGGAAAATTTCCCCAATCTAGCAAGACAGGTCAATACTCAACTCCAGGAAATACAGAGAACACCACAAAGATACTCCATAAGAAGAGCAACCACAAGGCACATAATCGTCAGATTCACCAGAATTGAAATGAAAAAGAAAATACTAAGGGCAGCCAGAGAAAAAGTTTGGGTCACCCACAAAGGGAAGCCCATCAGACTCACAGCAGATGTCTCGGCAGAGACTCTACAAGCCAGAAGAGAGTGGGGGCCAATATTCAACATCCTTAAAGAAAAGAACATTCAACCCAGAATTTCATATCCAGCCAAACTGAGCTTCATAATTGAAGAAAAAATAAAATCCTTCATGAACAAGCAAGTACTCAGAGACTTTATCACCACTAGGCCTGCTTTACAAGAGCTCCTGAAAGAGGCACTACACATAGATAGAAACAACCAGTACCAGCCATCCTAAAAGCATACCAAATGCTAAAGACCATCAACAAAATGAAGAATCTACATGAACCAATGAGCAAAATAGCTGGCTAGCATCAAAATGGCAGTATCAAATTTACACATAACAATATTAACCCTAAATGTAACTGGGCTAAATGCAACAAGCAAAAGACACAGACTGGCAAATTGGATAAAAAAAACAAAACACATCAGTGTGCTGTATGCAGGAAACCCATCTCACATAAAAGGATACGCAAAGGCTCAAAATAAAGGGATGGAGGAAGACTTACCAAGCAAAAGGAAAGCAAAAAAAAAGCAGGAGTTGCAATTCTTGTCTCTGATAAAATAGACTTTAAAGCAACAAAGATCAAAAGGGACAAAGAAGGTCATTATATAATGGTAAAAGGATCGATACAACAAGAAGAGCAAAAATTCTAAATATATATGGACCCAATGAAGGAGCACTGAGATATATAAGGCAAGTTCTTAATGACTTACAGAGATTTAGACTCCCACACAATAATAGTGGGAGACTTTAACACTCCACTGTCAATAGCAGACAGATCAACCAGACTGAAAATTAACAAGGATATCCAGGACTTGAACTCAGACCTGGAACAAGCAAACCTATAGACATTTACACAACTCTCCACCCCAAATCCACAGAATACAAATTCTTCTCAGCACCACATCACACCTACTCCAAAATTGACCACATAATTGGAAGTAAAGCACTCCTCAGCAAATGAAAAACAACTGAAATCATAACAAACAGTCTCTCAGACCAGAGTGCAATCAAGTTGGAACTCAGAATTCAGAAAATAACTCAGAACCGCACAGCTTCATGGAAACTGAACAACTGGCTCTTGAATGTTGACTGGATAAACAATGAAATGAAGGCAGAAATAAAGAAGTTATTCGAAACCAACGAGAACGAAGACAAAATGTACCAGAATCTCTGGGACACATATAAAGCAGTCTGTAGAGGAAAACATATAGCAATAAGTGCCCATATGAGAAGAGTGTAGAGATCCAAAATTGACAACCTATCATCAAAATTGAAAGAGCTAGAGGAGCAAGATCAAAAAAGCTCAAAACTTAGCCAAAGACAGGAAATAACTAAGATCAGAGCAAAACTGAAGGAGATAGAGACAAGAAAAACCCTTCAAAAAATCAATAAATCCAAGAGCTGGTTTTTAAAAACATCAACAAGATAGACAGACCACTAGCCAGATTGATGAAAAAGAAAAGAGAGAACAACCAAATAGATGCAAAAAACAACGATAATGGGAAAATCACCACAGATCCCACAGAAATTCAAACCATCATCAGAGAATACTACAAACAACTCTATGCACTTAAACTAGTAAACCAGGAAGAAATTGATAAATTCCTGGATGCCTGTGTCCTCCCAAGCCTAAACCAGGAGGAAGCCAAAACTATGAATAGACCAATAACAAGATCGGAAGTCGAGACAGCAATTAAGAGCCTGCCACACAAAAAAGCCCAGGACCAGATGGGTTCACAGCCGAATTCTACTAGACACACAAGGAGGATCTGGTACCATTCCTTCTGAAACTATTTCAAATAATTCAAAAAGAGGGAACCCTTCCCAAATCATTTTATGAGACCAACATCATCCTGATACCAAAACCTGGCAGAGACTCAACAAGAAAAGAAAACTTCAGGCCAATATCCATGATGAACATAGATGCAAAAATCTTCAATAAAATACTGGCAAACTGATTGCAACAGCACATTAAAAAACTCATCCATCATGATCAAGTAGGATTCACCCCGGGGATGCAAGGCTGGATCAACATACGCAAGTCTATAAATGTAATTCAGCACATAAACAGAAGCAAAAACAAAAACCACTTGATTATCTCAATTGACACAGAGAAGGCATTTGACAAAATTCAACAGCCCTTTATGCTAAAAACCCTCAATAAACTTGGTATTGATGGAACATATCTCAAAGTAATAAAAGCTATTTATGACAAACCAACAGCCAGTATCATACTGAATGGGCAAAAACTGGAAGCATTCCCTTTGAAATACAGCACTAGACAAGGATGCACTCTCTCACCACTCCTATTCAACGTAGTACTGGAAGTTCTAGCCAGAGCAATCAGGCAATAAAAAGAAATAAAGCGTATTCGAATAGGAAAGGTGGAAGCCAAATTGTCTCTATTTGCAGATGACATGATAGTATACATAGAAGACCCCATCACCTCAGCCCAAAAGCTCCTGAAACTGATAAGCAACTTCAGCAAAGTCTCAGGATATAAAATCAATGTGCAAAAATTACAAGCATTTCTATACCCCAATAACAGACTTAAAGAGAACCAAATCAAAAACGAACTGCCATTCACAATTGCTACAAAGAAAATAAAATACCTAGGATTACAACTCACAAGGAATGTAAGGGACCTCTTCAAGGAAAACTACAAACCACTGCTCAATGAAATAAGAGAGGACACAAACAGATGGAGAAACATTCCATGTTCGTGGTTAGGAAGAATCAATATCGTGAAAAATGGCTATGCTGCCCAAAGTAATTTACACAATCAATGCTATCCCCATCAAACTACCATTGAATTTCTTCACAGAACTGGAAAAAACCACCATGAACTTCATATGGAACCAAAAGAGAGCCTGCATAGTCAAGTCAATTCAAAGCAAAAAGAACACAGTGGGAGGCATCACACTACCAGACTTCAAACTACACTACACGGCTACAGTAATCAAAACAGCATGGTACTGGTACCAAAACAGAGATATAGACCAATGGAATAGAAGAGAGGCATTGGAGGCAAAACAACATATCTACAACCATATAATCTTTGATAAACCAGACAAAAACAAGCAATGGGGAAAGGATTCCATGTTTAATAAATGGTGTTGGGAAAGCTGGCTAGCCATGTGCAGAAAGCAGAAACTGGACCCCTTCCTGACACCTTACACTAAAATTAACTCCAGATGGATTAAAGACTTAAACATAAGACCTGACACCATAAAAACCCTAGAAGAAAATCTAGGCAAAACCATTCAGGACATAGGAGTAGGCAAGGACTTCATGACCAAAACACCAAAAGCATTGGCAACAAAAGCAAAAATAGACAAATGGGACCTAATCAAACTCCACAGCTTCTGCATGGCAAAAAAAAAAAAAAAACAGTCACTAGAGTGAATCAGCAACCATCAGAATGGGAAAAAATCTTTGCAGTGTACGCATCTGACAAAGGGCTGATATCCAGAATTTACAAAGAACTCAAACAGATTTACAGGAAAAAAAACAAACAAGCACATTCAGAAATGGGCAAAGGATATGAACAGACACTTTACAAAAGAAGACATACATGAGGCCAACAAACACATGAAAAAATGCTCATCATCACTGGTCATTAGGGAGATGCAAATCAAAACCACATTGAGATACCATCTCACGCCAGTTAGAATGGCGATCATTAAAAAATCTGGAGACAGCAGATGCTGGAGAGGATGTGGAGAAATAGGAACACTCTTACACTGTTGGTGGGAGTGTAAATTAGTTCAACCATTGTGGAAGACAGTGTGGCAATTCCTCAAGGACCTAGAAATAGAAATTCCATTTGACCCAGCAATCCCATTACTGGGTATATATCCAAAGGACTATAAATCGTTCTACTATAAGGACACATGGACACGAATGTTCATTGCAGCACTGTTTACAATAGCAAAGACCTGGAACCAACCCAAATGCCCATCAATGATAGACTGGACTGGGAAAATGTGGCACATATACACCATGGAATATTATGCAGCAATCAAAAATGATGAGTTTGTGTCCTTTGTAAGGACATGGATGAATCTGGAGAACATCATTCTCAGCAAACTGACACAAGAACAGAGAAAGAAATACCACATATTCTCACTCATAGGCGGGTGAGAAAAATGAGAACACATGGACACAGGGAGGGGGTCTACTTCACACTGGGGTCTATTGGGGGGAATGGGGGAGGGACAGCGGGGGGTGCTGGGGAGGGATAGCCTGGGGATAAATGCCAAGTGTGGGTGTAGGGGAGAAGGGCAGCAAAACACACTGCCATGTGTGTACCTATGCAACTATCTTTCACGTTTTGCACATGTACCCCAAAACCTATAATGCAACAAAAATTTAACAAATTTAAAAAAAAATTAATTTAGTACATTTAACAGGAAAAAAATTGAATATCTAGAACAAAATATGAAAGGAATAAGCACTGGAGAATGAGATCTGGCAAAATATTAAAAGTTGTTAAAGATCTTTCAGAAATTCAGTATCTTCCAGCCATTTTCCCTCCTACCTTTTTATACTACTTGAATTTTCTTCATTCATCCATTTTTTTCTAGAATTTAGTATGCTCTCTAGGACCATTTGCAGTGTAAATAAACAAATTTTTCTATATTTGTAATTTCAGTGAGCTGGTTTCTATCATTGACTTAACTTAGACTGAACTGTCGTTCAAAGATAGCACTTCTCCAGAAGGTGGAGCAGGTGCCCTGTCCTTTATGAAACAAGAACCACTCATGGAGGGAAAATAATGCTAAACTTTCCCTGGCTTTTTATTCTCCACTTTTCACTCCTTAACTTACTGCTATTTAAAGAAAGCTACTTGTTAAGGTATAATCCTGAAAGAAACAAGCTCTAAGAGCACCTCCTACCCACAGCTAAAGTAAATATGTTCATATTGAAGCCTGTTTTAAGTAAAAACAGTGCCTTCTGGAGAGTTTCTCCAAGGCCTAGCCTTTTGTTTTCAGGAAGGAAATTCAGGAGGCACCAGCTGGCCTGCTCTCTCTTTTATTGAGGTGTACATTGGATCACAGAGAGGGAGGGAATCCCAAATTCCTGAGTCTCCCTCCTCATTCCCCTCTTTCAGACCCTCACCATTTTATAATAGTAGTGAGAGGTCTCACTTTCATTCTCACCTTCCAGATTTTCTGAAGAAACCAAAAATGTTTCACATAATATACTTGTGATGTTATTTTTGGCTAACTACAGCAGTGATGAATCCCCTAATCATCTGAAGGAACAGGGGGAGTAGACAAGGGAGCAACAAACAAACACCTATTATTATTATAACACTTATGATGAGGGTTTGAAATCCTCTGAAGGATGAGAACCAACCTCCAAATAAGGACTCAGGGTTAAATCCGTGCCACACCTGTACAAGCACGTGTGCCAGTTTGGTCATGTCTTGCACAATACTTTCCACTGCTTGCCCCGGTCATCTATGTGCAGATAGCTGTTGGTTAGATTGAATTTTCCACAGACTTCTTTTTCAGCTGCTAGCAAATAATCTAGCATTTCTCACTTGAGTTTTGTTGTTGTTGTTATTGGGCTAAAAGGGACAGAGCTTTGCCCATTTCTATAGTGAGTATTTCCAAAACAGCCTGCAACTGGATGATCCTGTTGAGCATGTAAATAGGGGTCTGGTATCTTCATGAGCTATCCTCTGCCCATGTGGCCATCCTATAATACTTAATAGTTTTCTCCAGTGGCCACTTATCTGTCCATTCTCCTATCTTTAGGTTTCTTTTCCTCTCTAGTGGAGTAGACTGAATACATTAACAGCCCATCTGTCTTAACAGATAATAGGAAGAAAGAGGGTTTAATGATACCTATGACACAGCTACCTGTCCATCTCATGATTACACACCTTATACTGAGTACCCTTATATAAACAGGTTCCCTTCTGTGTCCCCCTGTACATTTATAAGGACTGTAGGACAAAAGAATGGCAGTAACTTTTATGCCCTACCTCCTGTACATACTGAGGGCATTCTTTAAAATTAGTTAATGTTCCTACTGTACAAGTCCAAATATTAAAAACAAGTCCCATGATGAATTTCCTCATGCTTAGGCCATGTGTGGACCAGCCAGCTTCCAGGATGTGGCTGGAGCAAGGCTTGTTGTTCTTTTTAAGGTGATTCTGCAGTCCTTGCCTTGGTCCAAGTCTCAGGTGTTGCTGGTTTTTTTTTTTTTACACAGCTGTTATTGATTCAGGCATTCCCTCTACCTTCACAGCTGTGGGATTGGTCAGGATCAGGTGTGAGGTCCTTTCCACTGTGGCTTAAGAGGGACTGTACTCCTGTCCTTTATCTACACATGATTATCTAGTGAGAAAGGGTAAACTGGGGAGAAAAAGGCTTACAGAACATTTGTTATCTACTCAGGTTGAAGTATCCTAAGTGATCCTTCCTAGGGCTAGTAACTAGCAATCCTAACTCAATCTCTCCCCACTCCAGAGGAGTTTCTAGGAGTGCCCAGAGTAGGGGAGGGGGCCTATGGTATAAGACTTCATAGGGGAATATCCTGTTTTTTCTAAAGGGGGTGCCTCTAATTTTGAGTAATACCAAGGGAAGTGCCTGCACCCACTTTAATCTTTTTTCCTGACACACTTTCCCTGAGCTGTTTTTGATGGTCTGATTCATTTTTCCACTTTTCCAGAACTCTGAGGTTGGTAGGTAGCATGCAGTTTCAGGTGATACCCAAGGCCATTGCTGTTTTCTGGAATAAATCCTCTACAAATGCTGGTCTGTTGTCTGATCTGATGTGCAGTGGCAGTCCAAACCTAAGGATAAGATCTCGAAGCAGCAAACAGATTACTTCATGGGCCCTTTCAGTCCTACTCAAAGTATGTGCACACCAGGACCAATAAATACTATGCCCTCCACACTTGGACATTTCAGTAAAGTCTACCTGTAGATCTTTAAACAGAGCTGCTCCATAAGCTTGAATGCCAGGGAGAATAGTTGGGACACTGCCTCACATTGTGTTGCAGACATGTAATAAATGCATCACTGTGCTACAGTTTTAGTTGAGACTGATAGGTGTAAGATGTCAAAGTACCGACCCAGCATCTTTTCAAGTGACTCTTGACCTAAACGAATGGTCTCATGTATGGCTTGTACAACCACTGCACATAGTGGGCCCTGGTATTTGGCAGGCTTACCAATGAGGTCTTTTGGTATTCATTAGAGTCACCACTGTGTGGGGTGCTTTGATATTTAAATTCTTCCCAGAGTTGAGGCTAGAATCTTTGATTGCTATTTTTCTTCCTCCTTTTTTTTTTTTTTCTGACAGCATGAAAAGGCTGTGTTAAAATTGGCTAACCCCAAAGCCAGGGCTGACAGAAGTTTCACTTTTAGCTTCTGCCCCATTCAAGGGGTGTCTTGTCTTCTTCCCTCCCCGCTTTGTCACTCTGTGTAAAGTGACTGGTCAGTACTGCAAAGTTTGGAAATCCATGATTTCCAAATCCCACCACTCCCAGGAGCTCTCTCACCTGCTTTATTGTCTCAGGTTCTGTTGCTTTGCAAGTGGCTTGCTTCCTCTCTGCTTCTAGGCTGAATTCCCCCTTCCAGATGGTGAGCCTCAGATATTTCATTTGCTTTTTGGCAAATCAGGGCTTTTCTTTTAGACACTTTATACCCATAGTCCTCCAGGTGCCAAAGTAAGGCATTTGTTTGCGCCCCCGACTGCCGTGGGGTGTCAATAGAAGGTTATCGGTATACGGAGGCAGCATGCAAGCAAGAAGCTTCTTGGGGGCGATCATGGGCTGATGCCTCCCCATTGATGATGAGAGAGTTTCTGAGCCCCTGGGAAGCTGGGTTCAGGTGCATTGAGTGGTTACACCTGCTTCTGGGTTTCTCCCATTGAAATGCAAATACTTTTTGACCCTCCAAGGCCAGTCTAATGCTAAGGAGGTATTCCTTAAGTCCAATTAAGTGAACCAACTATCCGCTGCTGGCACTAATCCCAACTGCTTATATAAGTTGGGTGCAAAGCCACACAAACCCTGCACTGGCCTGGTTTATAACATCAGTCCTCTGCTTCTGGCTAGGAAGTCTCCACCCTTCTTCCCAAGGGACAGTGAGATCCTGGAATACCCCTGACTGAGGCAGTTTTAGCTGCAGGCAGTATCCTTTGTTGAATGGGATAGTGGTCCTTGGTTTGCACAACAGGTTTTCCAGAGAAGGGGGGAAGGGGCAATTCATTAAGTACAAGAAAGTCTGTTCTCTTAATACCTTAATCAATTTAACACCACTGGCCTTGTTCCTTTCGATGGGGGGTTACAGGGCTGTCATCTGGACCACGGGCTCTTTGGGGGCATATGAGTCTAGCCCCCCTCTCTTTTAGTCCAGGGCCCTTCCATTAGATTGAACAGAGCCCCTTCAAGCTCATTTGGATTCTCCTGCTTAGGATCATCCTGTTCCTCAGTTGACTGTGGACATTTTTTCTTCCAGCATTCTATTTCTCAACAGAATGCACAGTGATCACACTGCAGGCCCAGGCGGGCAGACTGTGGGGGTTTCCAGGAACCCCCCTTTTTCCATATTCTTGGGGGTTCTGGTAATCTGCAGGAGCATGCTCCTCCAGCCAATTAGAAGTGGCTTGGAGTATTCTCCGCCTTTCGTCTGTGTTAAAAATAAAATGCATAAGCAGCTGTTGGCAATCAGCCCAAATAGGGTTATGAGTCTGAATAATACTTTGCAGTAGATCAATGAGAGCTTGGGGTTTCTTGGTATAAGATGGGTTGTTAATTTTCCAATTGATAAGATCAACTGAGGTAAATGGCAGGTACATGAAAACATGCCTTTCTACCATGTGGCCATCCTGGTCCACTCTCGTGTACCTCTGCTCTCTCAAAGGCATCTGCACCCCTGCCTTGGTTTGAAGACGGGCTGCCAGAGGGGAAATTCCCTCTGGGAAGTGGACAGCAATGGGCAGAGTTTTTTTTTTTTTTTTTTTTTTACATTCTCTTTTGTCTGCTCTGGAGGATTTTAGGGATGTGCAGCTCTGGTGGGAATGCTGAGGCCTCCAGCCCAAGGGCAGGGGGTCCTTGAGGAGGAGGAGGAGGCATTGTTGACAAAAACTCTTCTGCCACTCGGTCAACCAAAACCTTGGGAGTTGTCTCTGCCAAGACTTTGAGATTTCTCATTTCTCAGCAGTGAGGAGGATGGTGGTTTCTAGCAATTTGTCCCTTGGCTACTAAAGCAGTTGCTACCTGCTCTCTTAGCCACTTCGGAGGGTTTAACACTAACTGCAACCATGAGTCTATGTATGAAAATTGATCAAGGTGTTCTAGCTCACCATATATAACCTCATGCCTTACTTTGGAGACAAGGGACCTGTCTAGGGTCCCCTCTGGGGGCCAACTGACCCCAAATGCTTGCCAATCTTTCCTACATAAAGCCCTTAATTTCTTTGGTGTATAGTTACTTTATAATTCCCACTAAATTCCTTCTTGAAATTTTTCAGCATGGTTTCTAAAGGGGTGGGCTTGCCATGGAAGTGTCCCATATTAAGACTTCAAAGAAACAATTCCCATTGTTAGGAGAGTGCTAGTTTACCTGCCGCAGTTCCGGCGGAAGACACAGCCTGGAGCACTCTCAGATTTACATTCACTTCAATCCTTTTACAATCACCCAGAGGCTTCCTCACTCAAGCCTTCTGTGGCTTTCTCTAATTCTTACAAATAGCTCAATGCTTGAGGCCCTTCCTAATGGGCCTGATACCTTTTACAACTGATGAGTCCGGTCGGACACATGTACACACACAGACACACATTCAATTGCTCTCCTTCCAATTCAAAACCATAAGCAAAAGCTTCCAAGGTTACAGAGAGAGCTACCTTCCAATGTGCTGATCTGGCACCCATGGGTGATCAGGCCATGCTTCCACCCAAAATAGGGTGGGCTACTTTCCCAGGGACACACCTCCAATTGCTCTCCCTCCAATTCAAAACCATAAGCAAAAACTTCCAAGGTTACAGAGAGCTACCTTCCAACGTGCTGATCTGGCTCCCATGGGTGATCAGGCCACACTTCCACCCAAAATGGGTGGGCTACTTTCCTGGGTTTAGTCTTACCAAATTCAGTGTCCAGACTTCCCCAAATGTTCGTTCCTCCTTGGTGTTCCGCCACTGGGTGGATCAACACTGCAGGGCCCCCTTGCTCTGCTCTGGCAAGGCTTTTCCACTGGGAAAATACCTGCCCGGGGGTGCTCTCAGGATGCATCACCCCAGCGAGCAGGAGTCCCCTGCAGGGATGCTCCACAGGGCTAGGCAAACCACCTAAGAGACTTTTTTCCTGCATCTGCTATCCGAGACTCGCTTTCCGGCCAATGCATCAAAATGTAGCAGGAGCGGCCACGGGAAAGGATCTCTCAGGCACCAAATACAGGAGGAAGGACTTCATTTCAGCTAGGAGCAAGGTGGCATAGGTGCCTAACAGCCAAGCTCATTTAACAAAGGGAGGTTTAGCCTTTATATACGCTTATACTTTAGATGTTACACATGGAAGAACCTTAGATTCATAGTTTTAGGACTCACATGTGAAAAGGTTTCTGGTTTGATCTTGTTTTAAGTAAAAATAGTGCCTTCTGGAGAGTTTCCCCAAGGCCTAGCCTGTTGTTTTCAGGAAGGAGATTCAGGAGGTGCCAGCTGGCCTGCCTTCTCTTTTATTGAGATGCACAGTGGATGACAGAGCGGGAGGGAATCCCAAATGCCTGGGTCTCCCTCCTCACAATAATTTGCCTTTTATGGAAATGAAGAACTGGAGAGAGAAAAATTATGTTTTGGAAGAAAACTATAGTACACCTGTTACTATGTTAATCTTTGACCCATGGCAAGCTGGTAGCCCATGGTATGGAGATATATCTGTGCTGTGTTGCACTCAGGAATTAAAGGTAAATGTTACCAGTAGAATTTAGATATGGATTCAATACTAAGAAGTTGGTTCACTGGATGCATAAAAAAATAAAAACTAACCTAAAAAAATTTCAATCCATTGTTTTTTGCTATGTGAACCCAAAATGTATCTGAGGCAAGTCTTAATTAATTTCAAAGTTTATTGACAAGGGTAAGAATATGTGCTTGGGAGAGAGGTCTGTGCCTTTCTCCAAAGATGATTTTGAGGGCTTCAATATTTAATGGAGAAAGGGTAGATTTTAAGGAAAGAGGAAGAAATTTTTAAAAGGTGTAAGTAAATAAGAGACAGATGTTTGCATTCTTTTGAGACTTTGATCAGCCTTTCACTGAATACACAATTACACGTGAGAAGGAGTAAAGGAATAGTTACTTCTGCCTCAGTCTAATTCAGTGAATCTGCATTTTTATACAAACAAAAGGGCAGAGGAAGCAATCAGAGATGCATTTTTTTTTTCAGATGAGCAGAGGGATGACTTAGACTTCTGGGCTTTGTCCCATACCTGTGAAGATAAGCTATCTATCCATTTATATGCCAGGGTGAAAGTCAATGGAATAAAATGGGAATCAGGTTTGCCTGACACAGTTCCCAGCCTGACTTCTCCCTTTGGCTTAGTGATTTGGTGGGGGAGGGTCCCAAGATTTATTTTCCTTTCACATGTGTAACAGCTTTTCAGCTGTTACAGTAAGAGAATATTGGGTCAGGACTTGAGGCTAAACCAAGCCTAGACTCGGGTTTATCTGAGCTCAGATCACTAGCCTCAAGGCTACTCACAAATGAGAAAATTATGCCAGGAAACCAGAAAGTACCTCTGAGACCTTTGGTTTCCTGGAAGGTAGTCAATGTGGGGAAGGAATGAAACTAAGTAACTTCTGAAACTACAGGGTATAATGTGAAGGAATTCTTCCATTGTGTAAATAAGTATAATTAGCTTCCATGAGGAACATTTACTAAAATGGATTGTGAGAGTAATTAATTTAGATGCAGTGTCTATGGTTTTAAATGCTTCAGAGTGAAAGAGCAGGTTTTGCTTGATACAGAGTCTACAGCTCACAATTGAACAATTGCAGATGGGTATATATAATTCAGACACACAGGATGTTATTCCCAAAAGAACAGGCTACTCTGTTGACTGAATAAAACACTGTGAGAACTATTTGCTCTGAGAAAGAGAATTGTCCTAATCTAACTCTAAATGCCAAGTAGAGCACTCCAGATGAAGCAACAGATAGGCTTCAAATGTAAGCCAGGGGGACTGGCTTTATAATGATGTGGCGGGCCAGGTCTCACTAAGGCAGGCCTCCATAACAACTGTTTCAGTGCTGACTGAGTGGTTAAGTTAAATGTTAAAAGCTAAAAGAGCCAGTACCTTCATACAAAGCCTGTATTATAACAAAAGTCTACCAAGCATTTTGACTAGGACTTTACTGGGCCTTCGACCATGAACAAGTTAATGAATGAATCCTTACAGGAATCCTTTAGGATTAAACAAGTTTAATCCTGGGGGTCTGAAGAAACTTCCCAAGCCTCCACAAACAAGTTTATTGGGGTCTTAGGAATTTCCCAAACCTCCATGATTTAGGAGACAAGATAAGGTAATCACTCCAGCACCTGGACCCATTTAGATTAAGTAAATTTACTGAGCCTCCAGAGGAAGGTCTTCAGAACTCAGATCTCGGTTGTAGATTAAAAGAAGTTAGTCACTTATGTTTTTAGATGAATGACACTTACACACAGACAAATAACTTAGAAGGTATATAAGCTCTGGAAGACTTTGTAATTTTGAGTTGGTCTGGCAATATTTTCCAGGCCTTCTCCCTGTAACTGGTTACAGAAATCAAAACTTTCTCCCCAGTTCATCTGCATCTCATTATTGGGTTGGAAGAAATAGTCTGACCCTAGGTTTGGTCCAAGAACAAAGATAGAAATATTAACTTCGCCAGGCATGGTGGCTCATGCCTGTAATCCCTACACTTTGGGAGGCCAAGGTGGGTGGATCACCTGAGGTCAGGAGTTTGAGTCCAGCTGGGCCAATATGATGAAATCTCATCTCTCCTAAAAATACAAAAAAATTAGCCAGGCATGTAGGCAGGCACCTGCAATCCCAGCTACTTGGGAGGTTGAAACAGGAGAATCGCTTGAACCTGGGAGGCAGATGTTGCAGTGAGCTGAGATTGGGCACTGCACTCCATCCTGGGTGACAAGAGTTAAACTCTGTCTCAGAAAAAAAAAAAGAGAGAGAGAGAGAGAGAAAGAAATATTAACCTTACTTTTTGGCTTTTGGTTTTTTGCTCTTAAACTGCTTACAGTTTTAATAGTTAATGAGTCCCTGGCACCTCTATTCTTGTCTGGCCTAGAATGTTTAATTGTCTTTTAAAAAGTCTTTTTTGACTCTAAGTTCCTTGGCTATAGAGGTCCCATGAGGAACAGGATGGACTTCAAGCCAGTAGTCATACCACCCTGGAAATGATATGGAACAAAATAAAGATTGGCCATCAATGCACCTTCTGGCATATTCCAAGGGGACCTCAGTTTCCATGAAATAAATATTACCTGGGAAATGGTCTTGCCCCCTTGCCCTGCTGAGAGTACTGGTAACACCCAGAAATGGGTTGGCTCTTAGCCCCTTTCAAAATGTTGACTTGGAGACTTTTCTTGGGACTCTCTGTTGCTTGAGAATTTTTTTTCCTCCCTTGAAACAGAAGCTAGGTTAGGGACAAGTCGCCTCAGAAAATCTCCTTCATGCAAGCTGACCCCCCACCCCCCACCCTGTTTGCTCTGCAGCCACATTCCTGAACTCTTATCTAGTTGACACAGCATGGCTGCCAGACAGGCTACCATTAAGTAAAGTCTGATTGCAGCCATGAGGCACCGCAGAGGGGAGGTCATGGAAAACAAATGTCTGTTACAGATACTTGTAAATTTCTATTATACACTTTCTGTCATGGCCTGAACCAACCTCTCAGGTTAAATTTTCAAAGAGCTCTGGCTGAAGAGGAAGTCCATTGAGATGGTTGGAGGGTCTTAGAATTTTATTTTTGGTTTATATCCCACACACAGCTACATTTCTGCCTGCACATAGCTTCCCCACTATATAACCTCCCAATTTTAGTTTGTTGGAGAACAAAGCCAGAATAAAGCCAGTTCTAGCCATAGCACTGCAGCTTGTATCAGATGAGAGAAACCTACAAAAACATAATTATAAAATGTGGATAAAGTTAATAAAACAACTGAGAAGGCAAAATTAGAGAGGCTTCAATTGATCAAGGTTTACTGTTTATAGTCTATGTGCCTGTCACACACACACACACAAAAAGAAAACAAAACTTTTTGGTAGGAAGATCATTTGAAATCTCTGTTTTTAATACATAAGGCCTGTCATTTAATTTAAAAAATTATGAGATAACCTAAAATAAAAGAATTAATATTAAAACATCGGTCCATAGGCCAAATTATAAAAACTTACCTACATGTGGTTCAGATAATAGTATCAGTGAAACAAAAATTATCTGAGACAGGTCTCAATGAATATAGTTTATTTTGCCAAGCTTAAGAACATGCCCAGGAGAATAAAATATGAACACCCAAAAAGTCTGTGGTCTGTGCCTTTTTACAAAGATGTTTTGAGAATTTCAATTTTAAAGGGGAAAAACAAGCTTTAAGGGAAAAAGTGAGGGTGTGGTAATCCTTACATTGTAAGGGAAAAAGAGAAGGAAGAGGAATAGTCAGTGATGTATTCCTCATAGTAAATGGGCATTTTACCTAAGATAGGGTTGTTGTATCGAACCGAGCACAGAAAGTCAACACCAAGACAAAAGTATGCCAAATTGCAGGGTTTATTGCCGGCGACCACGGAGGACTCACGTCTCTCCAACCCGTGGCCCCATAAAAGAGGGTGGCAAGACCTTTTATACCCGTAAAATCACCTTGGGGGTGAGGAGCTTCAAACATTCTGAGGGCCAGTGGATTCAAATCACCTTCTGGGTGGAGATAAGGGTGAGGGGGTTCCAGATTTTTCGAGGGCCAGGGGACTATTTGACATTCTGATTGTTATTTAAGGGGTTCACAGATGCCAAGATTAACATTCGTTTACACATCATCTGGGTGGGGGTGGGATCCATAGATTTTTATTTACTTGGCATCAGGATGGAATTATCTGGGAGTGCTTACTCTGGTAAACAAAGGCCAGCGACTCTGACATTTACAGATAAGAGAAGGTATGCAGCTTTACTGCAATTTGCATCCTGCAAATAATCTAGCAGTTTACAGAAACTAAGGTTAGCAGTCACTGTGAGGAGAATGGAAAGAGTTTTGTTCTTTATAAAATGACATTGTACAGGTTCTAACTCTAGGCCAGCTATATCACAGGGTGAAGATAGAGTAGCTGTCTGTGGAGATATTTAACATTTCATCTGTAGCTCTCTGCTTAGGAAAAAACAAGAAAGGAAATTTTTTGCATGACTCAGCTTTCAGCTTTTTTTTTTTTTTTTTTTTTTTTTTTTTTGCCTTACTGGGATACTGAGCTGAGTTTTTGAGTTCTCCTTTCATGTATAAGACAGAAATGTAAAGCCATAAAAATTAGTGTGTACCAGTAAATGGAGAAAAGTATTAAGAATTTCAACAACATAAAATAATTCAAGAATAAATAAAAATTATAGAACTGAAATAAATAACTATAAAATTTAGAGTAATTTAATTAAGGACTAGATGAGGGCAAGATAGAATCCAACAAATGGTGTTTAAGAAGGAAGGAATAGCCATGGATATCAAATGGTTCTAAGGAATCAAGTCAATTAAGATGTAAAGAATATCCTGTGGATATAGTAAAAAGATCTTTGTTGAACTTAGTGAGACCTATTTTTTTAAAAGAGAAGGATTCATATTGAATTATATTAATGAGGTTTATGAAGTAATTTATTAATCATGGATTTACAAAGTGAGTTATTAATCTCCTTAGCATTCTTTATATGTCCTCTGACAAAGAACTCATTTCATGGCAAAAGAAATGGGGCAGTGAGCACCAATTTGCTGTATTTAACACACACGTCCATCACCTAAAATCAGCTAGTTTGTTAGAGCACAGGAATGAGTTGAATGCTTTTTTAAAGACTTAATTGTGGTATAATAGGAAACACAATACTTAAGCAGATTCAAGTGTTTTTTTTTATATAACTTGTTGTATTTGCTTTAAAACACCTGTCAAAATATGGTGTCAACCTTCTATATGTAGAATGTGAAAGTAGGAGTAGCTGCTTTGTGTATTATATGTGAGAGCCTGCATAATAAATATGAGCTTCTTGTTTGCCAAACTAAATTTTGATGTGTTTAGAGGTCCCAGTCCCAAAGGTTGTAATGTTTCCAACAAAAGAACATAGTTATGTTCCTATTAATTTAGAAATAAAAATTCAGGAATTATTATTCTAATAATTTAGGAATTTGGTTCTTAATAATTTAGAAGTTGAGAGCCAGGTCGCTACTGGCAATTGTGTGCTGCTTACACCCCTAAAACAACCAGTAATATTGTTCAAAGTGAAGGATTCAAATGTTAAGTGCAATTTGAGTATGGCTACAAAATGAGACAAGGAGGATTATATCTAGGACCCAAGGAATAACAAATAGCACCTTGTCCCCTCTTTATCAAGAGAATAGGCAATAGAAAGCTGTGAGGGTCCTATGTAAACAGACTACTGAAAGTTCAGATTCAGTGAGAATGAATATGAGAGTCAAATTATGGTAAAAACAGTGCTGGAAGAGAATAAAGGGAATGTAAAATAAGTGCTTGGAAAAGAAAGCTATAATTCTATTTTAGTTATATGTGGAAAGATGATAATAGTATTTTTTCAAACATTGAATTTTCCCCTTTCCCCTACACAATTCTGCTCTGTTGTATTGAGCAAGGAGAACCAGGCATCTGGGATTCCCTCCCTCTCTGTCATCCACTGTGCATCTCAATAAAAGAGAAAGCAGACCAGCTGGCGCCTCCTGAATCTCCTTCCTGAAAATAACAGGCTTGGTCTTGGGGAAATCTGTTTCCCGAGGCCATTCCTGCTACATTTTTGGTGCGTTGGCTGGGAAGCAAGTCTCAGATAGCAGATGGCAGGCAGGAAAAGGTCTTTCAGGTGATTTGCCTAGCCCTGTGAAGCATCCCTGCAGGGGACTCCTGCTTTCTGGGGTGATTTGCCCAGTGGAAAAGCCTTGCCAGAGTGGAGCAGGGAGACCCTGCAGTGTGGATCCACCTAGTGGCTGAACACTGAGAAGGAATGGGTATTTGAGATGTCCGAACCCCTGAATCTGGTAAGATTGAACCCAGGAAAGTAGCCCACCCCATTTTGGGTGAAAACGTGGCCTGATCACCCATGGGTGCCATATTTGGCACTTTTGAATGTAGTTCTCTCTCTCTCTCTCTCTCTCTCTCTCTCTCTCTCTCTCTGTAACTAATGTTGGAAGCTTTTTGCTTATGGTTTTGAATTGGAAGGAGAACAATTGGATGTGTGTCTGTGTGTGTAGATGTGTCTGACCAAACTCATCAGTAGTGAAGGTATTGAGCCCATTAGGAGAGGCCTCATGCATCAAGTAATTTGTAAGAATTTGAGACGGCCATGTAAGGCTGAGTGAAAAAGCCTCTAGGTATTGTGAAGGGATTGAAGTGAATGTAAATTGGAGAGTGCTCTGTGACCTTGCTAGGTGGGAACAGAAACTACTGTGAGTGAACTAACACTCTCCTAACTGTGGGAATTGTTTCTTTGAAGTGTTAATATGGGTCATTCCCATAGCAATCCCACCCCTTTAGAAACCATGCTGAAAATTTCAAGAAGGGATTTAGTGGGAATTATAAAGTAACTATGACACCAGATAAATTAAGAGTTTTATTTGGGAAGATTGGCCAGCATTTAGGGTAGGTTGGCCCCCAGAGGGGACCCTAGACAGGTCCCTTGTCTCCAAAGTAAGTCATGAGGTTATATACAGTGAGCTAGAGCACCTCAATCAATTTCCATACATAGACTCGTGGTTGCAGTTAGTGTTAAACTCTTCAAAGTGGCTAAGAGAGCAGACAGCGACTGTTTTAGTAGCCAAGGGACAGACTGCTAGAAACCACCATCCTCCTCGCTGCCGAGAAATGCAAGCTCCCAAGTCCAGGCATTCAGTGCAGAAACAGGCAGGATTTGCAGGCATGAATACTTCAGTTATTGGAAGTAGCTAACCAGGCATTTGTAAACCAAGAGGCAGTAAGCCAGAGGGAAAATCATAGGGAAAGGGAACATCAGGCTCAATGGAAGTCTGACTTGATAGCTTCTGCTAAGAGAGGAATGCCCCCAGGAGTGTGGAGAAAGGGGGGTTGCTGGAAAACTCCACAGTCTGCCTGCCCATGCCTGCAATGCAATCAGTGTGCATTTTGTCGAGAAATAGGACATTGGAAGAAAAAATGTCTACAGTTAACTGGAGAACAGGGCAATCCTAAGCATGAGGACCAAGATAAAAGTGAAGGGGCTCTGTTCAACCTAATGGAAGGGCCACTGGAGTAAAAGAGAGAGGGGCCAGACTCATATGTCCCCCAAAGAGCCCATGGTCTGGACAACAGCCTTATAACCCCCCATCAAAAAACAAAACAAAACAAAACAAAACAAAACACCACCACCAATGTCTTTAAAGCTATTAAGGTGTTAAGAGAACAAACTTTCCTGTACTTAATTGACTGCCCCTGCCCCTTTCTTCAGCAAAACCTGTTGTGCAAATCAAGGGCCACTATCTCAATCAATAAAAGAGACATGCTACAGCTAAAACTGCCTCAGTCAGGGGTTATCCAGGCTCTCATTTTCCCTTGGGAAGGAGGGTGGGGAGTTCCTAGCCAGAAGCAGAGGACTGATATTATCACCCAGGCCAGTGCAGGGCTTGTGTGGCTTTGCACCTATCTCAAACACGCAGCTGGGATTATTGCCAGCAAAGGATAGTTGGTTCACTTAATTGGACTTAAAGAATATCTTCTTAGCATTGGACTGGCCCTGGAGGGTCAAAAACTATTTGCATTTTAATGGGAGAAATCCAGAAGCAGGTGTAACCATTCAATATACCTGGACCCAGCTTCTCAGGGGCTCAAAAACTCTCATCATCCTTGGGGAGGCATCGGCCCATGACCGCCCCCCAGAAGTTTCTTACTTGCATGCTGCCCCAGTATGCCGATAACCATCTATTGGGACACCCCATGGCAGTCTGGTGTGCAAACAAATGCCTTTTTTCAGCACCTGGAGGACTGTGGGTATAAAGTGTCTAAGAGGAAAGCCCAGGTTTGCCAAAAAGCAAATGCATTATCTGAGACTCACCATCCAGGAGGGAGAACGCAGCCTAGAAACAGAAAGGAAGCAAGCCACTTGTAAAGTGACAGAATATGAGACTAAAAGGCAGGTAAGAGAGCTTTTTGGAGCCATGGGTTTTGTAAATTGTGGATTTCCAAACTTCGCAGTACTGGTCAAACTCTTACACAAAGTGACAAAGTGGGGAGGAGAGAAGACAAGACACCCTTTGAATGGGGCAAAAGCTAAAAGTGAAACTTCTGTCAGCCCTGGCTCTAAGGCTAGCTGATTTAACACAGCCTTTTCATGCTGTCAGAAAAAAGAAAGAAAGAAATGGCAATCAAAGATTCTAGCCTCAACTCTGGGAATAATTTAAATATCAAAACACCCCACACAGCAGTGACTCTAATAAATACCAGAAGACCTCATTGGTAAGCCTGCCAAATATCAGGGCCTGCTATGCGCAGTGGTTGTACAAGCCATAAATAAGACCACTCATTTAGGTCAAGAGTCACTTGAAAAGATGCTGGGTGAAGACATCTCACGCTTATCAGCCTTGACCAAAACTGTGGCACAGCGATGCATTACATGTCTGCAACACAACGTGAGGCAGGGTCCCAACTATTCTCCCTGGCATTCAAGCTTATAAAGAGCTCCATTTAAAGATCTCCAGGTAGACTTTACTGAAATGTCCAAGTGTGGGGGACATAAGTATTTGTTGGTCCTGGCGTGCGCATATTCTGGGTGGGTAGAGGCCTTACTGACTAGAACTGAAAGGGCCCATGAAGTAACCCGTGTGCTGCTTTGAGATCTGATCCCTACGTTTGGACTGCCACTGTGCATCAATCAGACAACGGACCAGCATTTGTGGTGGATTTAGTCCAGAAAATAGCAATGGCCTTGGGTATCACCTGAAAACTGCACTCTGCCTACTGACCTCAGAGTTCTGGAAAAGTGGAAAGAATGTGTTGTATTGAACTGAGCACAGAAAATCAACACCAAGGCAAAAGTATGCCAAATTGTAGGGTTTATTGCCGGTGACCACAGAGGACTCACGTCTCTCCAACCCGTGGCCCCATAAAAGAGGGTGGCAAGACCTTTTATACCCGTAAAATCACCTTGGGGGTGAGGGGCTCCAAACATTCCGAGGGCCAATGGATTCAAATCACTTTCTGGGTGGAGATGAGGGTGAGGGGGTTCCAGATTTTTTGAGGGCCAGGGGACTATTTGACATTCTGATTGTTATTTAAGGGGTTCACAGATGCCGAGATTAACATTTATTTACACATCGTCTGGGTGGGGATGGGATCCATAGATTTTTATTTACTTGGCACCAGGATGGAATTGTCTGGGGTTGCTTACTCTGGTAAACAAAGGCCAGAGACTCTGGCATTCACAGATAAGAGAAGGTATGCAGCTTTACCTCAATTTGCATCCTGCAAATAATCTAGCAGTTTACAGAAACCAAAGTTAGCAATCACTGTGAGGAGAATGGAAACAGTTTTGTTCTTTATAAAATGACATTGTACAGGTTCTAACTCTAGGCCAGCTATATCACATTCCCCCCTGTTCTTATAACATGTATTAAATCTTTAATAAGTGTCCTTTTCTTGACACAGGGGCCCATAGTTAGATCTTAGAACCATTAATTTTACCGAATCTATTCTTTCTTGGATAAATTTGCAGAGCATGTTTAAAAGGCATGGTCTAAATGTCAATTCTAGAACTATTAACATTAAGGGTCCTGCTAATCTAGTGAGCAGGGATGTCAGCCAGGAGGACCAAGAGAACAGTTTTTGGTACCAATTTCCTGAGGCCTCTCTGAGGTGTTTCCTTGTTTCTAAGTTTTTCCTAACCAGAGCAAGGTTGTCTCGTATAATTCCAGAGTTATTTGCATAGAAGCAACATTGCTCACCGAGAGCCACGCACAGTCCCCCTTCCCTCAAGAACAACAAGTCTAACCCCCTTCTATTTTGTAATACCATTTCAGCCAAGGAGTCCACTTGTTCAGCTAATTTGGTGATGGAATTTTTCTAGATGGGCAACATCTGCATCTATTTGGTGTGAAAGTTTTTGAAATTTTTGGTCCCCAGTGACTAAGGCAGATATTCTTATAGCAGTGGACCTTGCTATTCTAAGTCTTACTAATAGGCATATAATTATGGGGGCCTGTTTCTAACATCTGTCTGTATTGGGTGCTATGAGAATTTTACCTCTTATCTGGTGTGGACTTTGGGCATAGATATAGTCCTATTGTCTGAAGCTGTTTTTTGGCCACTACATTCCTACATGCTATCTCTTTTGCTTTCACTGCATTTCATCTTTTTATCTTTATTTGTCTTATAGTATTTGCATCTAGGCTCTCACATAAGAGAGTGCAGAGGTCTAGGGAGAAGGTTATGGGATCTCTGAAAATGTACTCTAGGGTTAAGTTGACAAGGGTGGTTCTAGCCCTAAGTACAGTACTAACAAATTGTCCCATTGAGCCCTCTGTGATGACCCATTGATAATAAGTGGGCATTAAGGGGGGGCCCTTTTGGGGGGGTGGTTACAGGAATTAAAGAGATAAGGATGATGACCGTGAATGGCACAAAAGTCTTAGCTTTAGGGGGGTCCGTTGAGGATGCAACCACTTCCTATCTTGCATCTGGGGGCACAGTCTTGATGTGTGAATGGTGAATCCAGGCAGTCAGTCTGTCCACTTAGACTGCCGTGGGGTTGACCAGAACCACGGTGTAAGGTCCCTTCTAGCGAGGAGTCAGACCGGAGACAGTGAATCTTTTCTACTAAGACCTCGTCCCCTGGCTGGAAGGGGTGTAGCGGCTGGTCAGTGAGGTCCCCTGGGGTGGGTCGAGCTCTCCTGATGAGAGGGTGCACCTGGGACTGAACAGACTGGAGTTCCTGTAAGGACTTAAGGGGTGTATTGTTAAAGACTTCAGCATGCACGGTATCCGTGGGTCTGGGAAGTAAGGAAGGGGGCCTTTCAAACATAATTTCAAAAGGAGTAAAGCTTTTCTTATAGGGAGTACATCGGGTACGGAGGAGAACAAAAGGAAGCAGGTTGACCCAGTTTTCACCAGTTTCTAGAATGAATTTTGTTAAAGTTTCCTCTATGGTCTGGTTCATCCTTTCAACCTGCCCTGAACTCTGGGGGCAATAAGTACAGTATAGCTTCCAGGATATGCCCAGGACCTTGGCTAGGCCCTGAGAAACTTGTGCTGTAAAAGCAGGGTTATTATCTGATCCCAGTGTCAGGGGCAAGCCGAACTGATCTCTTTGTTAACTACCAGTGCGGTTTCTGACCTAGTAGGAAAAGCCTCAACCTATCCAGAGAAAGTGTCCACAAAAACAAGGAGGTATTTATAGCCACAAGCTGGGGGCTTTATTTCAGTAAAATTTACCTCCCAGTGTTCCCCTGGACTAGTATTTACTTTGTGGCTTACATTACAATGAATGGTAGTTTCCCTAACAATCTCATGTAAATGTGGAATGTAGTATCTGGCCCTTAACAGCTCAGTGAGCTTTGTTTGCCCTAAGTGGGTAGCCTGATAAATGTCCTTAACTAGAGCCCTCCCTAGAGCCTCAGGGAGCACAATCTTTATGACTAGTAGAATCTACCATCTTGTGGAATCTTGTCGTCCCCTCTGTTCTTCAGCAAAGTTTTCTTCCTCAGGCAAGTACATTGGGGTAGGAGGCAGGGTTGGGGCTGGCAGAGTCACAAGAAGAGGCAGATGTTTTATTGGCTTTAAGGCTGCCTGTCTGGCTTGCAGTTCAGCTGCCTTATTTCCTTTTGCCTTTGGTGAATCTCCTTTCTGGTGTCCTTTGCAGTGTATTAATGCCACTGCCTCAGGTTTCTATATAGCTTCTAGCAAGGCTAAGATTTCCTCTTTGTTTTTGATGATTTTTCTCTCTGAGGTAAGCAACCCTCTTTCTTTATAAATGGCTCTATGTGCATGGGCCATAGCAAAGGCATATTGACTATCTGTGTAGATATTGACAGTTTTTCCCTCTGCCCAGTCCAAGGCCTTTATTAGAGCTATGAGTTCTGCCTTCTGGGCTGAGGTCCCATGTGGGAGAGCCTGGGCCCAGATAACCCAGTCTAGGGTGACCACAGCTGCCCCAGCATACCTCATTCCGTTGACCATGAAGCTGCTTCCATCTGTATACAATACCTCTTCTGGGTTCTGCAGGGGGACGTCAGTGAGATCTGGTCAGGCAGCATGGAGGACATCTGTTGTTTGTTGGCAGTCATGAATTGGCTCCTCTGGCTTGCTGTCAGGTAGCAATGTGGCAGCGTTTAACATCCATTTTCTGGGGGCTCCACGGAGTAGCAACTCCACTGCGTGGGGAGCCACCAAGTTTAACTCTTGCCCCAAAGTCAGCTTGTCTGCCTCTTTAATTAATAGGGCTGTGGCCACTACTGCTCTCAGACAAGCTGGCCACTTAGAGGCTATAGGATCAAGTTCTTTTGAAAGACAGGTGACTGGCTGGGATTAGGGTCCCAGAGTTTGGGTGAGCACCCCTTTAGCAGCTCTCTGTTTTTCATGCATAAACAACTGGAAAGGTTTAGAGATGTCTGGCAAGGCTAAGGCTGGGGCCGCAGTCAGGGCAGTCTTGAGCTTGTCAAAAGCCCGTTGCTCTACCTCCGTCCATGTCAAGGGCTGATTTCGTCCAGTGCAGGCATACAGGGGTTTGGCTATCTCAGCAAATCCCAAAATCCATAGTCTGCAGTATCCTACTGCCCCAAGGAATTCTCGAACTTGGTGTTTCATGGTGAAGGTGGGTATTTGCAGCACTGATTGCATTCAGTTGAGTGTCAGTGCCCAGTTACCTTTCTCTATAATATAGTCCCAGTAAGTAACTCTCGGCTGGCAGAGTTGGGCCTTTTAGATGAGACCCGGCACCTTAAAGTCTATAGGGTCCTTAGTAATGACTGGGTGGTCTCTTTACAGTCCTCTTGGGTTTTTGTGGCTAAGAGTAAGTTATCCACATATTGGAGCAGGGTGCATTCTGGGAACTCAGCTCTGAAATCAGCAAGGCCTTGGCTCAGTGTAATTCTTAAAACCTTGGAGCAGCCTCTCTTCTGGATTTCTGGTCCCTGTGAGTTAACTCGGGTTTCCTGGAGTGCTGTTATCACTGCTTTAGTAATTTTCTTATCTCACTTGGCCTCTAAGGTGTTCCTTTTGTTAAAACTTTTTGGTTAATCTCTAACAACTGAGCTAAATTTATTCCCTGGAACTCCTTTAATTTTGCAACTTTCTTTTGATGTTTGAGTCAGACTGGAAAACAAAAGCCAGATTTATGGCCCACTGATTCTTATGGAGTGGTTAGTGGGTTTTTGGGTTGCCCCTTTAACCCTTTCTAACAAGTACTGGTGAAAATTGTTCAAAGCCTGCATGCCCACTGGGGTGTTTGGGTCCTATTCGGGCCTGGTGGAAGGGAATATTTTTACTAATTTGTTCCTGGCAGTCTTGTATGGACCTTCCCCCTGTCCCAAGTATTGCTTTATGGGCTTCTTGTCTAATTCTACTCTTCTCCTCTGTGGTGAACAAATTCAGTAATAATTGTTGGAAGTTATTCTAAGTGGGGCGATAAGTCTGCAGTACAGATTTTAAGAGCCCTGTCAAAGCCTGGGACTTCTCAGAGAACAGGGGATGTTGAGCTTTCTGACAGAACTTACTCTATTGTAAAACCTTGCTACCATCTTGTGATCAGCCTCCCAGCATGACCCTTTCCCAGGGAACTTTCCATCTCAGCAAGTTTCTAACCCTCCCACTCTTGCCATGTTAGCAGTTCCCCAGTCCTCCTAAGAATTATCAAACTTAGCATGTCCCCAGCCCCTCCCCTCCTGCCCAGCCCTTTACACTGGAGACATCTGCCAGTTTGCAGGCCATAAAAATTCTTTTTGCTATGCCACAGGTGCTGCATGTCAGTTTTGGGTGAAGCCCAGCAGATTTTTCCTTGCTCTTAATAAAGCTTGTGCCAGCACCTGGTGTTTTGGCTTTCTCCTTAATTTCTATCACTTTTTGGTTATATAAGTCACCTGACAAGAAGTGAACAAAGAATGGGTGACCCCAATTGTTTTCTCCTGTTTGGGGGAGCCTCTTGGAAAGGAAGGACCACTGGTGGGTGTGGGCCCCTGCTTTGATTGTGGAGAGGAGATAAGGGCTGATCATTAGTACTGGGCTGAGAATATGGTGGAGGCAACTCTTGGTTCTCGGCAGGGCTTGGAAGAACAGCCGGTGCTGAGGGGCCTTTCTTTGGGCTTGCTAGCATAACCTGAAGTCCATCACACTTTATACATTTTTCAAGCCAAGGAGGGGGGTGCTGGTTCAGCCTCAGCCATTGATTGATGTATGGAAATTGATTAGGGTGGTCTGGGGACCCTGACATGATGTTCCAGACAGCCTGAGTTATCTTGGGGTCATATGTCCCCGTATCTTGCCAGCCTACCCCAAAGGCTGGCCACTCTAACTCACAGAGCGTCTGAAGCCTCTGTGGGGTTAGTTTAACACCATACTGGCCAGAGAACCCTATTTTAAAGTTTTCCATCATGCATCGGAGGGGGGTGCATGGTCGGGACTGACGAGCCCATTTGGTCATTTTCTTTCAGTTTTTAAATTTTCTCTTAAGAGATTTTACTAATTTAAGACTGGCTTTATTAAGGACTTGAACTAACAATCTTGCAGCCTGCTCCCCCTCCCCACCTTAATTACTGTGCTAATAAATAATTTGCACTACAAAGAGTTAGAAAGCTGTTCTTAAAGCCAGTTTTTAGATGTAAATGCTACACTCTGAGGCAGTGTGGCCTGCCTGAAAGCCGGGTGGTGCTGGCAGCCAGCAGAGAGGGGGAAAAAAATGCTTTTTGTGTCAGTTTAAAACTGAGCTCCAAGCCGCTGGGCCAGCTGCGAGTTCCTCGCCCCTGCAGCTTTTGGTCACCTTGACACAGGGACCCTGAAAAGCATTTAATTCCTGTCTCTCTTTTTATTTTTTTTCTTTGTCTCTTCTCTCTCTCTCTCTATTTCTTTTCTCCTCTCACTTACTCTCTCTCTCTCTCTCTTGCTTTCTCTCTACTCTCTCCTTTCTCTTTTGCTATTTTCTCTCTCCTCTCTCTTTCCTTATTTCCTTTTTTCCAGACTTTTGCTTACTACTTGTGTCTTTCTCCTTCTGTGGTGGTATAGCCAATTTTAAAAAGCCTCTAATTCAAATTTTGCCCTCTCAAAAGCAGGTTTTAGTAGGGCCTCCCTGTGATATATTACCGGGCACTGCCTACAACAACATTGGACACTTTTCTGACAGAATAGGCAGTCACTAGTTTTCTATTGTAGCTTGGCAAAGATCACTCGTAGACCCTGATCTAGGACTTTGTTTCCTACAACTTTAAAGAAACTACTTTCAAGGTGCCGAGGGCACAACTGCCTTCCTGACATGGACTCAGACCCAGCACAGGCAAAAATGCTCTTTTCCCGGTGGAGGTGGCTGGGAGAATTTACAGGCCACAATAATTATAGCAAGGAAGAAAATAAAAACAACTAAAGTTAAAACTATTTGCCACATGGCAGAATAAGAAAGAATGAGGCCTCAGTGATAGAAGAAAAAGCTGAGAAAGGAGAAGAGAGTAACCTCTTCAGGGATATAATCAATAAAAGTTCCCTGCATTCAGTGGTTCATTAACCACTGCAAAATATCTTGTACCTTATGGGAAGATGGTCTGAACCAGTGTATGTCTGCTAGCAGGAGTCTAATAAAACTGACAAATTTACAGACGAGACAGGACCACATAAAAGAGTGACGAAAAAAGGATGGGAGCCTCCCGGAGGAGACCACTCAGTTGCCTGCCTGGCCATGCCCCCGGAGGGGTCTTTCAGGTGAGTCTTGGCTAAGGTGTACCCGTATAACCCCCGGGCCTGGTCACCTCAGGATGGAAGTCTGAGTAGGACAGCTCTGAGGTGAATCACTGTTATGCCTTATGACGCTCCCATGGAACCATGGGTGGAGGCCCACTCAAGTCCCGTAGCTTTCAGCCGTGGGACTACATAAATACACACACACCCTTTCACTCACACAGAGGCTACGGAAAACAATCGAATGCTGACGTCCACTATGCCAGCTACCAGAAGGCTGGCACCCACTATGCCAGCCACTCAATGCTGATATATCCACAATACCAGGTACCAGGCTGGCACCCACTATGCCAGCCACTCAACACTGATATATCCACAATACCAGCTACCAGGCTGGCACCCACTATGCCAGCTACCTGACGCTGATATATCCACAATACCAGCTACCAGGCTGGCACCCACTATGCCAGCTACCTGATGCTGATATATCCACAATACCAGCTACCAGGCTGGTACCCACTATGCCAGCCACCAGAAGCCTCAAGCGACGTCTCAGTGAGGCTTGCCAGGTCAGAGTTGCAGTGACTCGTCAGTCCCCCAACACAGGCCCTTTTCCCTTGAACTAGTTCCCAGATTCCAAACCAAACCTACCTCCGGAGGCTTTTAGGACCCTGAAGAACTTTTGGGTGAACGTCGGCCGGGTGGGCGCTCTTCTGCAGTGGCACTCCGGGGCCCTGAGACAGCTCAGGGGGTGCCTCCCCTAGAGGCTCCTGAGGAGGGAGAGGCCACCCGGGCGAGGCTCTGAAATAGCTTTTGTCTGGTGCTGAAAAATAAAAGATCTCGCTGGGGCTTCCAAAATGTTGTATCGAACCGGGCACAGAAAATCAACACCAAGACAAAAGTATGCCAAATTGCAGGGTTTATTGCCGGCGACCACGGAGGGCTCACGTCTCTCCAACCCGTGGCCCCATAAAAGAGGGTGGCAAGACCTTTTATACCCGTAAAATCACCTTGGGGGTGAGGGGCTTCAAACATTCCGAGGGCCAATGGATTCAAATCACCTTCTGGGTGGAGATGAGGGTGAGGGGGTTCCGGATTTTTCGAGGGCCAGGGGACTATTTGACATTCTGATTGTTATTTAAGGGGTTCACAGATGCCGAGATTAACATCCGTTTACACATCGTCTGGGTGGGGGTGGGATCCATGGATTTTTATTTACTTGGCACCAGGATGGAATTGTCTGGGGGTGCTTACTCTGGTAAACAAGGGCCAGCGACTCTGGCATTCACAGATAAGAGAAGGTATGCAGCTTTACCTCAATTTGCATCCTGCAAATAATCTAGCAGTTTACAGAAACCAAAGTTAGCAATCACTGTGAGGAGAATGGAAACAGTTTTGTTCTTTATAAAATGACATTGTACAGGTTCTAACTCTAGGCCAGCTATATCACAAATGAACCAGATCATCAAAAACATGTTAGGGAAAGTGTGTCAGGAAACAAGATTAGAGTGGGTGCAGGCACTTCCCTTGGTGTTATTGAAAATTAGAGGCACCCCTTTAGGAAAAATGGGATATTCCCCTATGAAGTCTTATACCATAGGCCCCCTCCCCTGCTCTGGGCACTCCTAGAAACTCCTTGCAAGTGGGGAGAGATTGAGTTAGGATGCTAGTTACCAGCTCTAGGGAGAATCATTTAGGATACTTCAACCTGAGTAAATAACAAATGTCCTGTAAGAAAAATGTCCTTTTTCTCCCCAGTTCACCCTTTCCCACTAGGTAATCATGCGTGGATAAAGGGTGGGAGTACAGCCCCTCTAAAGCCACAATGGAAAGGACTTCACACCTGATCCTGACCAATCCCACAGCTGTGAAGGTAGAGGGAATCACAGCCTGAATCTACTACAGCCGTGTAAAAACCAGCAGCAGCTGAGACTTGGACCAAGGCAAGGACTGCAGAATCACCTTAAAAAGGACGATAAGCCCTGCTCCAGCCACATCCCGGAAGCTGGCTGGTCCACGCATGGCCGAAGCATGAGGAAATTCATCATGGGACTAGTTCTTCTTAATATTTGGACTTGCATAGTAGGAATATTAACTAATTTTAAAGAAAGTCCTCGGTATGTACAGGAGGTAGGGCATAAAAGTTACTGCCATTCTTTTGTCCTACAGTTCTTCTAAATGTACAAGGGCACAGAAGGGAACCTGTTTATATAATGGTACTCAATATAAGGTGTGTAATCCATCAGATGGACAGGTATCTGTGTCATAGGCATCATTAAGCCCTCTTTCTTTCTATTATCTGTTAAGATAGGTAGGCTCTTAATGTATTCAATCTACTCCACTAGGGAGAAAAGAAACCTAAAAATAGAAGATTGGACAAATGATAAGTGGCCACTGGAGAAAATTATTGAGTATTATGGGCTGGCCACATGGGCAGAGGATGGCTCATGGGGATACCAGACCCCTATTTACATGTTCAACTGGATCATCTGGTTGCAGGCTGTTTTGAAAAACTCACTAATGAAATAGGCAAAGCTCTGTCCCTCTTGGCCCGACAAGCTAGCAAAGTGGCAGACTTTAGAAGCAAAGCCCATAGGGACCTGGCAATGGGAGCACAGGACCTAGAAAGGACACCTGAAAGGGGCAGACGGAGTGACGGCAGTGTCTACTGCTAAGTCAAGGAAGAGCCGGCTTCAGGGGCCTGCAGCCACCGCTGCACCACAGGGCCCTGCCCTCTGAAGAACCTGGCGCTTGGGATTCAAGCCTCTGTGATCACCAGCTTGAAGTCTGCAGCATTTTCTCTTGCAATGTGTTTTGTAAGGGAAGTCCTGGAGGATGATAGAGCATGCATGGGGGCTGCGGCGCCCTACCTCCCAGTCCCTGGTGCCACCGCCCACCCGCCTGGCCCATCAGCCACCCTTTGCCTGGGGCAGTGGCGCATGGGCATACAGAGGGCTGGAGTTGATGTCTCGTGGGTGAGGCATGGCCACGGTCATCACGGACCTTGGCCCGGCAGGAGGGGTGGGACGCCCATCCCCACCTGGCCCTGGCCCTGGGGCTGAGGGTGTCCTGGCCTTTGGTTTTTCCTGCCTTGAGCAGATTGCTCATTCACAGTGGGTTGCTATGATGGTCGGGTGGGAAGGGGAGATCGACTTTCTGCCAGGAGGCCACGTGTGACCCTGCCAACTTAGTTGCCCCACATTTCTGTCCCCGCCCTCGAGCCTGAGAGGGGCTCTAACTCACCTTATGCAATTCCCTGTGCCCAAACCTGACATGAAATATCAAGTAAAAGTCACCACCATGGATTGAGAGAGAAACTGAAGAGAGGGGGAAAAAAAAGTTTATTATAATAACGTTAAGAGCAGTTTTTCCTGTTTTTTTTTGTTTGTTTGTTTGTTTGTTTTTTAACAAAGAACATCATATTTTTGTTTTGCACTGAGTTCTGCAAATTGGATAGCTGGCCCCCTGAGTCAAGACGAGATACTGGTTTACTGGTTTTTTTTGTTTGTTTGTTTGTTTGAGATGGAGTTTCACTCTTGTTGCTCAGGCTGCAGTGCAATGGCATGATCTTGGCTTACCATGACCCCCAGCCTCCTGGGTTAAAGCGATTCGCCTCAGCCTCCCAAGTATCTGAGATTACAGGCATGTGCCATCACGCCTGGCTAAGTTTTGTATTTTTAGTAGAGACAGAGTTTCTCCATGTTGGTCAGGCTGTTCTCAAACTCCTGACCTCAGGTGATCCACACCACATGCCTCAGCCTCCCAAAGTGATGGGATTACAGGTGTGAGCCATGCCCATCTTCTCTCTCTCTCTGTCTGTCTCTCTCTCTCTCTCTGTTTCTCTCTCTCTCTCTCGCTCTCGCTCTCGCTCTCGCTCTCGCTCTTGCTCTGTCACCCAGGCTGGAGTGCAGTGGGGTGATCTCAGCATACCTCCCACCTCAGTCTCTGGAGCATCTAGGATTACAGGCATCATTACCAAACCTGGCTAAATTTTGTATTTTTAGAAGAGACGGGGTCTCACCATGTTGGCCAGGCTGGTCTGGAACTCCTGACCTCAAGTGATCTGCCTGCCTTGGCCTCCCAAAGTGCTGAGATTACAACCGCGGGCCTTTTTGTCTGGTCAAAATGAGATAATTTTAAATAGATGACAATAGCAGGTCAGAGCATGAGGAAAAATTTTAATGCTCATATTAGGAAAAGGAATAATTATAAAATTTTAAGAAGAATTACCATTTTTTGAGCTCTTACCTGCCACTGTACAGGTGCAGTGCCTTATTTATCTCTTTTAAGCTTAGCAAAGACCCAGAAAGCCATAGATGACAAACCTGACACTCAGAAAGTTGTGCCATTTGTGCCATAAAAAATAATGCAATCATGTCTTTGCTGCAACATGGATGGAACTAGGGGCCATTATGTTAAGTAAAACAACTTGGAAATAGAAAGTCAAATACTGCATCTTCTGTCTTATAAGTGGGAGCTAAACAATGTGTACTTAGGGACACAGAGTGTGGAATAATAGACATTGGAGACTGAACAATGAGAAGAGTGGGAGGGAGGTGAGAGATGAGAAATTACTTAATGGGTACAGTGTATATTATTTGGGTGATGGTTACACCAAAAGCCTAGACTTCACCACTTGGCAATATATCCTTGTAACAAAATTGCACTTGTACCCCTTAAATTTATATAAAAAAAAAGAAAGTTGTGACATTTGCTCAAATTCACAAACCTGGTAAGTGGAAACTGAAAGTAGGCTCTGATTGACAGCATGCAGAGTTCTTAACTTTCTTTCAAGCCAGTGCTGTCTAATAGAAATACAATGTGAACTACATCTGTAATTTTAAATTTTCCAGTAGTCACATTAAAAACCAAAGAAATAGGTGAAGTTAATTTTAATAATATATTTTACTTAACCCAATATATTTAAAATATTATCTCAAAATATAATCAATATAAATGTTTTCAAGATCTCTTACATTCTTGTTTTTATACTAAATCCTCAAAACACTGTGTATTTTACACTCAATGCACATCTTAATTTGGGTGTTAAATTTTTATTGGCCATGCTTAGCTTATATTTAAATTTCATTAAAATTACAGTTGAAAAAGGACATTCACATGCCCAAGATGTTTGAGGCACACTTACAATATTTCTGGTAATTGAATTGAGTATTTATTTTTATATTTAAATTTTAATTAATTAGAATGGAATAAAATTAAAAATTCAATTCCTCAGATGCACTACGCATATTTAAAGTGCTCAACAGCCATGTGTGGCTAGTCACCACTCACCTGGGTAGCACAGCTTTAAGCTAAAATGAGGCAGTGAGTGGCAGCCATGGGAAGCTCTCCAGCAAGGGACTTGAGACAAATTTGTGAAGAGTCAAGGGACATAAAGACAGGCAAGAGGCAAGGTGAGCAATGCAGGAGGTGGCATCCACATCTTCTCAGATGCAAAGCCAAAGCATGCTACAATAATCTATTTCCAATAAACATTTATTGTACACCAACTATGTGTTAGGAACTGTGATAAGTGTTGGAGATACAGGACAGGTCCTTGCCCTCAGTTTCATGTTTGTGGTGTATGTGTCAAGGGCAGGGGTAGAAGATGGATTGTAAACATAAGTATTAGACTCCAGTGTGTGCCTAGCAAAATGCCACAAACTCAGTGGCTTAAAACAATGCAAATCCAATCTTGCATAATGTTAGAGGCTACGAATCTTAAATCAAGGTGTCTGTGGGGCTATGTTTTTTCAAAATCTCTAGAGAAGAATACTTCCTGGTCTCTTTCTAGCTTCTGGGCCCCGGGCCTTCCTGGGTTTGTGGCAGCATAACTCTGATCTCCATCTCTGCCTCTGTCTTCACATGACCACGTTACCTCTCTGTGTCTGTGTTTGTGACCATATTTCCCTCTTTAAAGATCAGATGAGATTGGACACATTCAGGGTGGAATGACAACATATCAAATTTCCCTCTTCTTAGAAGCATACCAGTCATATTGGATTAAGGAATCATCCCACTCTAGCATAACCTCACCTTAACTAGTTACCTCTATAAAGACTCTATTTCCAAATAAGGTCACATTCACAGGAATCAGAGGTTAAGACTTCAACATATCTTTCTAGGGGGTACAATTCAATGCATAGCAACAGGTATACCTGTAAAAAAATACATCAATTCGGAAAGTCCTGTGAAAATAAAGCAAGGCAATGGTATCAACAGTGACAGGTCTGAAGTAGGGTGATGCTGAATCTCACAGGGGGAGTGATAAACTAAAGGAGTAAAGGAGAGACACGGAATTTCTGTCTTCCAGTTGGGCCAGATATGCCTCAAGAACTAGGTGTTCACTTCATTGATTTTCCTTGACCTGCACAGAAATCTCAGCCAGGAGAGCTGGTATCTCTGAGGAGTTAGGTGTTCCCTGTGGACTCTGGGAACCTACCACTATTACTGCATTGCTCTTTCTCCAGCTCCTTGTTGACACAAGTGAATTAAGAATCATCACAAACAAAGATGACCTTGTCAGCTAATATTTTATCTCCAGTGAATGCACTACAACCTCAGCATAGCTCTGAGGGTGGCCAAGACAACTTGGCCCCAGACCCAGTTTAGTAAGGCTTAGTCATGTGAGCATAGATCTAAATTGTAGGTAAGTAGCAATACTATGCCATCATAGAATTGCCCCTCAGGCATTTTTCCTTTTTTCTCTTTCACTTGATCTTGATTTTATGCACATCTACACTCTATACTTTGGTTTTAGTCCCAAGGAACCAAATCTGAAATCGTAAAACAACCGTGGAAAGGAAAACGGGGCAAAATTAGGCTCTGACCTTTAGTCTTGAATAAATTCGCTTGTGAATCTGCAATTAAAGCCATCCATAGAAACAAATGCACAAAGATAATTGAAAAAAAAATAGAATTTAAAAATACCTCACTCCTCCAAAAATGAAACCAAATTTCAAAACCCAAACCAACCATCCAACCAATCAAAATACAAAGCAGAATTCAGAGTAATTTTTTCTGCTGTCCTCCTCATCTCTCAAGTTAGAGCCCTGAGTTTTTCCACATACAAACATCAATTCCAGGTGTGTTAATACTTAACTAGGAAAAGTAAAACAGTTCCCAAACAAAAGAAAAAATATTTTCAGAGTCTTGACATGGAGCTGTCTGTCCCTCCTTTAAAGCATACCCCTGAAGTTAGAAGCATTAAAATATTGAGAGATGTTACTTAACTAAAAAATACAAAAAACCTAATAGGTGGCTAAAAATACCAAAAGTTAAAAGAAAAATAGTAGCCCACAGAGAAAGTGTCATATGACAGAACAAAACCACAGGATTTAATATCTGTAATATGTAGCAATAGTCTTACAAATTAGTAAAGCAAACCCTGAATAGAAAAATAAGCAAAGGGTGAACATAAATAATTTTTTTTTTTTTTTTTTTGTGACAAAGTTTCTCTCTGTCACCCAGACTGGAGTGCAATGGTATAGTCTTGGCCCACTGCAACCTCTGCCTCCTGGGTTCAAGCAAATCTCCTGCCTCAGTCTCCTGAGAAGCTGGGACAACAGGTGCACACCACCACACCCGGCTGATTCTGATTTTTTTTTTTTTTTTTTTTTTTTTAGTAGATTCAGGGTTTCATTATGTTAGCCAGGTTGGTCTCGAGCTCCTGACTTTGTGATCTGCCTGCTTTGGCCTCCTGAGTAGCTGGGACTACAGTCACATGCCACCACACTGGCTAATTTTTTTTTTTTTTTTTGTATTTTTAGTAGGTACAGGGTTTCACTATGTTGGCCAGGCTTGTCTCGAACTCCTGACTTTACATGCTGAGAAGCTGAAGTCTGAAGTGAAGTATTAAGACTGAGAATGCTGTTATTATTTGGTCTGTTGCTGTTCTCATTTGCTGCTATGGCGCCCAAGATTACTGGTGAAAAGTGTCACTCAATTTATGCCTCAGGGACTAAGCCTCTTGGGCCAGAGCCAGCAATTACCTTGCTGATAGCAAAGGCCTATACATGTCTTGGCTCTTACACTGGAGAGGTTTCAGACTGGCAGGAGAAATGTGCTTAAAAATAATGCACCTGTTTTAGAGATCCAGAAACGTGAACATTTCCACATTGCTCTTCTCACCTTAGTCTAGACTTCTGCTATCCATCAGAAAGAGCACAACAAAAGGGGCACCTTGCCCTTTTCTTAGCTCTTTTACCTTTATTTCTTTGGGCCACAGCTTGAGCATTTCTCAGGCATTGACAATGAGATTTAATTTATGGGCTGATTGCAGTATAGTGGAGGGAAGTTAAAAGTTGTGACCGCATTACCCTTTGGTCTTCTGTGTGAATGACTGATGTCTGGATTTGATTCTAATTAAAAGCAGACAGGAACTACTGAGGTGAAACTCAAAGAGAAGTAACAATCTGTCTCTATAATCAGTGAAGCATGTTTGTGAGGGCCTGCACTAGTGGGAAGTGGGGAGGCAGATGTTCCATGACACAGTCAGCAGACTTTCTGTAAAGGATCAGATTGTAAATATTTTCGGCTTTGTAGGCCATAGGGTCTCTGTTGCAATTATTCACCTCTGCCATTGCATCTCAAAAACCATTACAGACAATAAGTAAATTAAAGAGCATGGCTGTGCTCCAATAAAATTTTATTTGCAAAAATGGGCTGTGGGCCATAGTTTGTCAATCCAGGTCTACATAATTAATTTGAGATTTGGTCAGGATAAGGTTGCTGCTGTTTCTTCCTCCTGCTGATACGCTTTTGAGGATTTCTGTGTTTATAACCTACCCAAGAAAAGTGACCAGGGAAGAAAAAGATACTGTTCACCCAGAGCTCGTTTTCTGTTAAGACTCTGCTAATGCATTTGGCCAAGGACAAGGGTAAAGTTATAGCTAACATGAGACTGATGATACATGGAGTTCTAGCAACATTATTTTTGGTAGCAGATTTAACTGGAGGAATTAAAAATTGACTGTTACCTATATAGGTAAATAATTTTTCCCAAGATAGTGTGTGTCCTTTACATTTACTCTCAGCTATTTTTTAAATTCACTTCTGTTTCTTTTCTCTTAGTAAACTTGATGCCAATTATCTGTGCATGGTTTCTGTCACATATTATTCATTAATATGCTTGGAATTTCTTTCCTAACACAGATACCCTCAAGATGTCCTTAATTTCTTCTGAGAAGTAAGAACTTAGAGTAATTAAATGGAGTGGTCTTTTAGCTTACATTTTAACACTAACAGATGTTCAAATGTATGCTTAAGTGACAATAGCTGAAATAGTCTTGAGCTGTGGTAAGGAAGGGGAGATAAGTGGGATGGCTCAGACATGCCCCTTGTAAGTACCCCCATCTTAGATCCCATTTTTACCCATATTTAGACCCCCATATTTACATAAGATAAAATAATGATCATTTACGAAGGGGTAGATTATATAGTAAAAGTTGATGGGAAAATTGAATTTGGAAAAACAAATTTGAAAAAGCAATTTGGAGAAAACCAGCTTAGAACCTCACCTCATACCATACATCAAATGAATGCCAGATGATAGAAATAATTAAATGTAAGATACAGAAGTATAATCAAATTGAGGAGAACATTTGGTTGACTATTCAAATAATCTTTGACAAAAAAAAATTACTTTCCATCTACAAAAACAAGGAAGAAGTCGAGATGGAAATAATTGATAGATTTATAAGTGTATATCAATTTATAGTTCATGTCTATAGTCAATCTATAATCAATGTATGAAGTTCAAGATTATCTCTACAGCAGAAAATATCAAAATCAAAATGTCGACAGATTAAGAAAGTATTTGCTGGCTGGGTGCTCACACATTTAATCCCAGCACTGTGGGAGGCCGAGGCAGAAGGATTCTTGAACCTAGGAGTTCCAGACCAGCCTGGGGAACGTAGCAAGACCCCATCCCTACAAATACTTAAGTGCTTAGCCAGGTGTGGTGGCACATGCCTGTGGCCCCAGCTACCTAGGAGGCTGAGGTGGGAGGACCACTTAAGTCTTTGTGGTCAGGGCTGCAGTAAACTGTAATCATGCCACTGTACTCCAGCCTAGGCAACAGAGTGAGACCCTGTCTCAAAAAAAAAAGAAAAGAAAAAAAAGTATTTGCTAAGGATAAGAAGGAATAATAGGCCAAGTATATAATATACTCACATGAATTTTAACAGAGAAACAAACAATATTTCAGTAACACATGGGAAAATGGAATATGACAGATAAGTCACAAATGAGGAAATGAACATGGTCAATAAATGTGAAAAATTGATCAATCTCACTAGTAATCAGAGAAATGAATGGTAAAACATGATATTAATTTTCATCTATCAAATTATCAAAAGTTAAAATATGGTTAATAGAACTGGCATGATTACAGTGAGACAGACACTTCTGGACAGTGCTGTTGAGCATTGTGCGTTTCAATAAATTAGTTTAGCCACATGCATCCAGTGCATCATATATTCTCTGGCCTCGTTGTTCACTTCTAAAGACTTATTAGAAATCTATTTAAAGGAACTAATTGGAAATTCAGGCATAGATTTATTTTTCAAATGCTCAATATAATATTTTTTAAAACTGGGGAACAAAACAAGAACATAGGTTGGCAAACTATGGCCTGCAGGACTATAATAGGCTCTGCCACCTGTTTTTGGGCAGTCTGTGGTCTAAGAATGGTTTCTTACATTTTTAAATGGTTGAAAAAATTCAAAACCAATACTTTATGACACAGGAAAATTATATGAAAGTTTGATTGAAACATAAACACATCCATTTGTTTACATAGTATCTATGGCTACTTTCACACTTGAGCAACAGACTTGAGTTGTAGGACAGAGTGCATTAGGCCTCAAATATTTCCTACCCAGTCCTTTTCAGAAGTGTTTTGCCAACCGCTGGTATAATAAATAATGGTATGCTTATATGATGTGATATTTGTAGCCATGAGAATGATATTTGCAATTAATTTATAGTAACACAGGAAAATACTCATAGCATCATGTCAAGTGGAAAAAATCTGAAACAGAGCCGTATATATTATTTTCCCAAGGAGTATTCTTTTGGATAATAATGGAATTTAATACATTGAAAAAAATCTGAGATTTGAAAGTTATGCAGCAAAGCTTTTACTATGCTATTTTTCAGAGTGAATCTCCAAGAGGGAGAATATAGTACACCATGTTCTCATCTTTTTCATCCCTAGAAACCAATGTCACATAAAATGTAATTTTGTAAATGCAAGTTTTTACAGAATGGCCTCCACTATTCTATAGTATACGTGATGTACACATGCATGCACACACACAGGGTTTAATAGAAAATGAGTCAAAATGTTGACTGTGTCGACTTCTCAGGGATAGGATTACAGATAATGTTTTGGGGGTTGTATGTTTCTGGAATAAGCAGGAAATAATCTTACAATTAGAAAAATATTAATAGAATATATAAAGTGATGCCTGTTAAAGGAATAAGATTGTGGAATTAAAGTAGAATCTTTGGGTAAATTAGAAATATTTCAAATGTGTAGTATATACATGCACAGTAAAACTTGAAGCCATTTCTATTTATCTGTTTATCCATTTATGTTTTCTCCCTTGTTCTTCTCTTTCTCTCTCTCTCTCGTCTGTATCTACATATATACATAAACATCTATCTAAGATAACTTAGGACAGGTTTTTATATTCTAGTAAAGAAGCTAATCTTATTATTTTGCCAACAAGTAAGAATCATTTCCTCTCTGTTACACACAAACTGGACTAGTTTTTTTTTTTTTTTTTTTTTAGCCAAACTTTTTACTTTGGAATAATTTTATATTTACAGAGAAGTTGCAGAGAATAATTTCATATTTACAGAGAAGATAGTACAGAGAATTCCTGCACAATCTTCACCCAGGTTTCTCTAATGTTAAAGTCTTATATGGCTGTAGTGCCTTTTCAGGACAAAAATTAACAGCGCTATATTCCTGTTAACTAACAGTAACATACAGTTTTTATGCGTTTCCACCAATTTCCCCACTGATGTCCTTTTTCTGTTCTGGGATCCAATCCAGGGAATCACATTACAATTTGTGAGTTGGTTTCTTTTGACTCAGTGGAAAATTCTTACAGTGGACTCAGTCTCAATTTTGTCAGTTATAAAGCACCAAATATAAGTGAAGTATTCGGCTATTCTTTATTAAATTATTCAATTCCTGTTAGTGGGCATGAGGTTTCCAAGGGACACCTCTACTTACATTTTCAGGCTATATATCCATGGTATCTACCCTGAATAAAAAATTTTAAAATTTGCAAAGCATTTTAAAAAATATTATCTCTGTCTGTCACCCTAATGACTCCACGAAGGAGGCAAGACATGTATAATCTTGAGTTTTCCCATTTCACTGATTAAAAAAGTGAAACCTGAAGACATGGGCAACCTGCGCAGTCACACAGGGTCTCGTGCTCAGAAAAGCCCTGTGTGTGGTTTAATGTTCTCTTTCAACCTTTTTGAAATTCTTAATTATGAGCAAGCGGCCCTGCATTTTGCTTTTGCACTGGGTTCCACAAATTGTGAAGCCTTGCATATACAAGGGTACATAGAATTTGTGCAGTTGGGTGCATTTTAGTGCTTCCTGACTTGGAGTTTACTCTTATTTCTACTACACTGCAACATATTTCCATCAACCTTGAAACCTAGAACTTGCATCCAACGTTTTAATCTGTTGACTTAATTTTCAAAAACTTGACTTTCCTGGCTCTGCCCCAATACCTCAGCATTTTTGCATGTAATTTTTGCCCTGACAACTTTGATTTTTGTCTTAAAAACAAATCAATCTGAAAACTTGCTTACCTATGGGTTAGACAAACTGCTCTGCTTATTTATGTTTATAATAATATCCTAGCTGTGGCTGTTGCCTTAGCTGCTATGCATATCATATTTATTAAATAGGTTTAAAATAAAACAAAAACTATTCCATTTTGTTTCTGAGCTTGGCTAATTCACTTACGCTGCTGTCAGGGATTGACTGAGAATGATAACTCCTTTCCTGAAGAGGTGATATTAATTTTTCTGCAGACATGGAAACATTTGGCCAAGCAATATGATTTTGAAATCAGGGAGCACTGCTTGGTGGCCAAAAAGTCAAAGTAATGCTCAGTGGCCCAGAAGGCAAATCAACATTATTTGTGCTGCCCCAGGAAGCCCTTGATAATTTTTTTTCCACAGTTCTTTGAGAGAGATGAGGGCTTCAGCCAGTGAGGAATTCACCCTTGGCTTTATATCACTAATAGAAACAGTAGTTTTCTTCTGGGAGTAAGATCTGAAATGACCATTCTGCTTTAATTTTAGTTTTATAAAGATCTGATTATATTGGCATTGGTTGTCCAGTAGATGGATGTAGTCATGCTTACATTTAGTTTACAGATTTAATCACAAATTTGGGTGGGGGTGGGGGAGAGAGAGAGAGAGAGAGAGAGAGAGAGAGAGAGAGAGAGAGAGATCCCAGAGATGGAGATGTTGGTATGGGCATATTTTACATGTGGAAAGAGCATGAATTTTGGCAGGCAAGAGGGTGGGATGTTATGAGTTCAATTGTGTCCTCTCTAAAGATATGTTGAAGTCCTAACCTTCAGAACCTGTGAATGTGACCTTATTTGGAAACAGTCTTTGCAGATGTAATTAAATTAGGAAGAAGTCATACTGGATTAGAGTGGGCCCTACTCTAATGACTGGTGTCCTTAAAAGATGAAGGAAATTTGGACACATATACAGGAGAGAGCCATGTGAAAACACAGGCAGAGATTGGAATGGCACATCTATAAATCAAGGAATACCAAGGTTTGTTGGCAACCCTCAGAAGGTAGAAGAGGTGAGGCAGGACCCACTCCTAAAGCTTTCTGAAAGAGCCTGGCTCTGCTGATGTCTTGATCTCAGACTTCCAGTTTCAGGAACTGAGAGAATACATTTCTGTTATTTTAAGCAATCTAGTTTGCAGTACTTTATTATGGCAGCCCTAGGAAACTAATACATATTGTAAATGAGGAAAAGAAAGATTAAGTGAAAGTCTAAACAGCTCTAATCATCCTATAAGTATGCATGTAAAAGACAGTGGATCCTTTAAAGTTTGTTTTTATTTTTTCCTGATTACAGTTAGTGTAAAAATCTGGAAAATAAAAATCAGTATGATCCCTTACACATATAAAAAATTCCTTACACATATGATCCCTTTGCATATAGCATATTAGTATATACTTCCTACCTATTTTGTTTTCCATTCTATCTCTAAAAGCATATCAACTTATATATGCAATTTCAAAAGATTTCTGTTTAACTTAATATGGTAACATGAGCATTTGCAATGTGAAATGTTCTCTGAAGTATCTTTTATATAGACTACATCAATTGTTTGTATAGATGTATCAGATTCCTCTGGAAGGTTTGTAACACAACTTATTTAACTAGTTCTATGTTTTTAGACATTTAGGTGAAATGTCTTCAGTCATTTTTTTTTTTTTTTTTTAATTTTTATTGCATTATAGGTTTTGGGGTACATGTGCAGAACGTGCAAGATAGTTGCATAGGTACACACATGGCAGTGTGTTTTGCTGCCTTCCTCCCCCTCACCCACACTTGGTATTCATCCCCAGGCTATCCCCCCCAGCCCCCCCCCCGCTGTCCCTCCCCCATTTCCCCCAACAGTCCCCAGTGTATAGTAGACCGCCTCTCTGTGTCCATGTGTTCTCATTTTTCTCACCCGCCTATGAGTGAGTATATGCGGTATTTCTTTTTCTGTTCTTGTGTCAGTTTGCTGAGAATGATGTTCTCCAGATTCATCCATGTCCCTACAAAGGACACAAACTCATCATTTCTGATTGCTGCATAATATTCCATGGTGTATATGTGCCACATTTTCCCAGTCCAGTCTATCATCGATGGGCATTTGGGTTGGTTCCAGGTCTTTGCTATTGTAAACAGTGCTGCAATGAACATTCGTGTGCATGTGTCCTTATAGTAGAACGATTCACAGTCTTTTGGATAGATACCCAGTAATGGGATTGCTGGGTCAAATGGAATTTCTATTTCTAGGTCCCTGAGGAATCGCCACACTGTCTTCCACAATGGTTGAACTAATTTACACTCCCACCAACAGTGTAAGAGTGTTCCTATTTCTCCACATCCTCTCCAGCATCTGCTGTCTCCAGATTTTTTAATGATCGCCATTCTAACTGGTGTGAGATGATATCTCAATGTGGTTTTGATTTGCATCTCTCTAATGACCAATGATGATGAGCACTTTTTCATATGTTTGTTGGCCTCATGTATGTCTTCTTTTGTAAAGTGTCTGTTCATATCCTTTGCCCATTTTTGAATGGGCTTGTTTGTTTTTTTTCTGTAAATCTGTTTGAGTTCTTTGTAAATTCTGGATATCAGCCCTTTGTCAGATGCGTAAACTGCAAAGATTTTTTCCCATTCTGATGGTTGTCGATTCACTCTAGTGACTGTTTCTTTTGCCGTGCAGAAGCTGTGGAGTTTGATTAGGTCCCATTTGTCTATTTTGGCTTTTGTTGCCAATGCTTTTGGTGTTTTGTTCATGAAGTCCTTGCCTACTCCTATGTCCTGAACGGTTTTGCCTAGATTTTCTTCTAGGGTTTTTATGGTGTCAGGTCTTACATTTAAGTCTTTAATCCATCTGGAGTTAATTTTAGTGTAAGGTGTCAGGAAGGGGTCCAGTTTCTGCTTTCTGCACATGGCTAGCCAGTTTTCCCAACACCATTTATTAAATAGGGAATCCTTTCCCCATTGCCTGTTTTTGTCTGGTTTATCAAAGATGATATGGTTGTAGATATGTTGTGTTGCCTCTGATGTTTCTGTTCTGTTCCATTGGTCTATATCTCTGTTTTGGTACCAGTACCATGCTGTTTTGATTACTGTAGCCTTGTAGTATAGTTTGAAGTCTGGTAGCGTGATGCCTCCCGCTGTGTTCTTTTTGCTTAGAATTGACTTGGCTATGCGGGCTCTTTTTTGGTTCCATATGAAATTCATGGTGGTTTTTTCCAGTTCTATGAAGAAATTCAATGGTAGTTTGATGGGGATAGCATTGAATGTGTAAATTACTTTGGGCAGTATAGCCATTTTCACAATATTGATTCTTCCTAACCACGAACATGGAACGTTTCTCCATCTATTTGTGTCCTCTCTTATTTCGTTGAGCAGGTGTTTGTAGTTTTCCTTAAAGAGGTCCCTTACATTCCTCGTGAGTTGTATTCCTAGGTATTTTATTTTCTTTGTAGCGATTGTGAATGGCAGTTCGTTCTTAATTTGGTTCTCTTTAAGTCTGTTATTGGTGTATAGGAATGCTTGTGATTTTTGCACATTGATTTTATATCCTGAGACTTTGCTGAAGTTGCTTATCAGTTGCAGGAGCTTTTGGGCTGAGGTGATGGGGTCTTCTAGGTATACTATCATGTCGTCTGCAAATAGAGACAATTTGGCTTCCACCTTTCCTATTTGAATACCCTTTATTTCTTTTTCTTGCCTTATTGCTCTGGCTAGAACTTCCAGTACTATGTTGAATAGAAGTGGTGAGAGAGGGCATCCTTGTCTAGTGCCCGATTTCAAAGGGAATGCTTCCAGTTTTTGCCCATTAAGTATGATATTGGCTGTTGGTTTGTCGTAAATAGCTTTTATTACTTTGAGATATGTTCCATCAATACCAAGTTTATTGAGGGTTTTTAGCATAAAGGGCTGTTGAATTTTGTCAAATGCCTTCTCTGCATCAATTGAGATAATCATGTGGTTTTTGTTTTTGCTTCTGTTTATGTGGTGAATTACATTTATAGACTTGCGTATGTTGAACCAGCCTTGCATGCCCGGGATGAATCCTACTTGATCATGATGGATAAGTTTTTTAATGTGCTGTTGCAATCGATTTGCCAGTATTTTATTGAAGATTTTTGCATCTATGTTCATCATGGATATTGGCCTGAAGTTTTCTTTTCTTGTTGAGTCTCTGCCAGGTTTTGGTATCAGGATGATGTTGGTCTCATAAAATGACTTGGGAAGGGTTCCCTCTTTTTGGATTATTTGGAATAGTTTCAGAAGGAATGGTACCAGATCCTCTTTGTGTGTCTGGTAGAATTCAGCTGTGAACCCATCTGGACCTGGGCTTTTTTTGTGTGGTAGGCTCTTAATTGCTGCCTCAACTTCTGACCTTGTTATTGGTCTATTCATAGTTTCAGCTTCCTCCTGGTTTAGGCTTGGGAGGACACAGGCGTCCAGGAATTTATCCATTTCTTCCTGATTTACTAGTTTGTGTGCATAGAGTTGTTTGTAGTATTCTCTGATGATGGTTTGAATTTCTGTGGAATCTGTGGTGATTTCCCCTTTATCGTTTTTTATTGCATCTATTTGGTTGTTCTCTCTTTTCTTTTTTATCAGTCTGGCTAGTGGTCTGTCTATTTTGTTGATCTTTTCAAAAAACCAGCTCTTAGATTTGTTGATTTTTTGAAGGGTTTTTCTTGTCTCTATCTCCTTCAGTTCTGCTCTGATCTTAGTTATTTCTTGTCTTCGGCTAGGTTTTGAGCTTTTTTGATCTTGCTCCTCTAGCTCTTTCAATTTTGACGATAGGGTGTCAATTTTGGATCTCTCCACTTTTCTCATGTGGGCACTTATTGCTATATATTTTCCTCTACAGACTGCTTTAAATGTGTCCCAGAGATTCTGGTATGTTGTGTCTTCATTCTCGTTGGTTTCAAAGAACTTCTTTATTTCTGCCTTCATTTCATTGTTTATCCAATCAACATTCAAGAGCCAGTTGTTCAGTTTCCATGAAGCTGTGCGGTTCTGAGTTATTTTCTGAATTCTGAGTTCCAACTTGATTGCACTATGGTCTGAGAGACTGTTTGTTATGATTTCCGTTGTTTTGCATTTGCTGAGGAGTGCTTTACTTCCAATTATGTGGTCAATTTTGGAGTAGGTGTGATGTGGTGCTGAGAAGAATGTATATTCTGTGGATTTGGGGTGGAGAGTTCTGTAAATGTCTATCAGGTTTGCTTGTTCCAGGTCTGAGTTCAAGTCCTGGATATCCTTGTTAATTTTCTGTCTGGTTGATCTGTCTGCTATTGACAGTGGAGTGTTAAAGTCTCCCACTATTATTGTGTGGGAGTCTAAGTCTCTTTGTAAGTCATTAAGAACTTGCCTTATATATCTGGGTGCTCCTACATTGGGTCCATATATATTTAGAGTCGTTAGCTCTTCTTGTTGTATTGATCCTTTTACCATTATGTAGTGACCTTCTTTGTCCCTTTTGATCTTTGTTGCTTTAAAGTCTATTTTATCAGAGATGAGAATTGCAACTCCTGCTTTTTTTTGCTCTCCATTTGCTTGGTAAATCTTCCTCCATCCTTTTATTTTGAGCCTTTGTGTATCTTTGTGTGTGAGGTGGGTTTCCTGAATACAGCACACTGATGGGTTTTGGTTTTTTATCCAATTTGCCAGTCTGTGTCTTTTGATTGGTGCATTTAGCCCATTTACATTCAGGGTTAATATTGTTATGTGTGAATTTGATACTGCCATTTTGATGCTATCTGGCTGTTTTGCCCATTGGTTCATGTACATTCTTCATTTTGTTGATGGTCTTTAGCATTTGGTATGCTTTTAGGATGGCTGGAACTGGTTGTTTCTTTCTATGTGTAGTGCCTCTTTCAGGAGCTCTTGTAAAGCAGGCCTAGTGGTGACAAAATCTCTGAGTACTTGCTTGTTCGTGAAGGATTTTATTTTTCCTTCACTTATGAAGCTCAGTTTGGCTGGATATGAAATTCTGGGTTGAAAGCTCTTTTCTTTAAGGATGTTGAATATTGGCCCCCACTCTCTTCTGGCTTGTAGGGTCTCTGCCGAGAGATCTGCTGTGAGTCTGATGGGCTTCCCTTTGTGGGTGACCTGACCTTTCTCTCTGGCTGCCCTAAGTATTTTCTCCTTCGTTTCAACCCTGGTGAATCTGACGATTATGTGCCTTGGGGTTGCTCTTCTTGCGGAGTATCTTTGTGGTGTTCTCTGTATTTCCTGGAGTTCAGTATTGACCTGTCTTGCTAGATTGGGGAAATTTTCCTGGATAATATCCTGAAGAGTGTTTTCCAGCTTAGATTCATTCTCTTGATCACATTCTGGTACACCTATCAAACGTAGGTTGGGTCTCTTCACATAGTCCCACATTTCTTGGAGATTTTGTTCATTCCTTTTTGTGCTTTTTTCTTTAATCTTGGTTTCACGTTTTATTTCATTGAGTTGATCTTCAATTTCTGATATTCTTTCTTCTGCTTGGTCAATTCGGCTGTTGAAACTTGTGCATGCTTCACGAAGTTCTCGTGTTGTGTTTTTCAGCTCCTTCAATTCATTCATATTCCTCTCTAAGTTTTCCATTCTTGTTATCAATTCCTCAAATTTTTTTTCAAATCTTTTTTCAAGGTTCTTAGTTTCTTTGCACTGATTTAGAACATGTTCTTTTAGCTCAATGAAGTTTCTCATTATCCACTTTCTGAAGTCTGATTCCGTCATTTCGTCACACTCATTCTCCGTCCATCTTTGTTCCCTTGCTGGTGAGGAGTTTTGGTCCTCTGTAGGAGGTGAGGTGTTTTGGTTTCGGGTGTTTTCCTCCTTTTTGCGCTGGTTTTTTCCCATCTTTATGGATTTATCCGCCTGTCGTCTTTGTAGTTGCTGATTTTTCAGTTGGGTCTCTGTGTGGATGCTGAGATTGTTGATGATGAAGTATTTCTGTTACTTAGTTTTCCTTCTAGTGGTCTAGCCCCTCTGCTGTATGAGTTCTGAGGTCCACTCCAGGCCCTGTTTGTCTGGAGTATACCTGTAGCAGCTGTGGAAGAGTGAGGGATGATACCAGTTTCTTCTTCTGCTGTCTTTGTTCCAGAATGATGCCCGCCAAATGTCAGTCTGATTAGTCCTTTTTTTGCGGTGACTCTTTGGATATACAGGGGTCAGGGAGCTGCTTAAGGAGACGGTTTGTGCTTTATAGTAGCTCCAGTGCTGAGCTGTGAGCTCCGTTGTTCATTCAGTGTTGTTGGGAGGTTGTTTATGTCTGCTGTAATAGAACTCATAAAACACCACCCTTTTATTTCCCCCCCTTATATGCACTGTTTCAGGGAGTTGGGGCTTTCTTTATGAGTATCTGTTGCACTGTCCTGCCCCACTAGGTGGCAGTCTATTCACTATTTGCCTGCCGGGGCTCTGACCCACTCGCGCGGTTCTGCCCTGTTGCTGCTGGGCTCCCTTCTGCTGTGGAGAGCTCCCGTCTCCTGGGAGTCTCTCTGTTATGGCAGGTTGCCTCGGCAACGGCAGGCTGCTTCGGCCCTGGGCGGTACTTCAATAGGGGCGGATTGTGTCAGCGGTGGTGGACGCCCCTCCCTCACCGGGCTGCACCGTCCTAGATGCCGGCAGCAAAACTCTCAGCGCCAAGCGTCTCCAGTCATTGCCCTGCTTGTCCCTGTGAGGGTGGGACTCACTGAGCCCGATTACCCAGCTCCCTGCCTCAGAGTCCGTCCTCTCTCTCTCTCCCTCCCTCTCCGCGAGCTTAAAGTTTGACTCTCTCACTGGCGCCCCAGGAGCCTGCCGATAGGGCACTGGGATCCGTGCGATCTCCCGTGCCGCTGCCCACTTCACCAGCTCATATCACGCTTCCCAGGAAACTCCCAGGAAACTCCTGGTCTGGCTCACTGTCCAAGTCCCGTTCAATCAGATGGATGCGCCAATCTGCCCTTCAAACTCTCAGATTGCTGGTTTAACAGGGCGCCCAGACCAGTGAGTTCCGTGCCGGGTCCTGCTGCGGTGCCGGCCGAAGCGGTGCCGGCCGAAGCGGCCGCGCCAGAGGGCTGCGTTAGCCGGTTTTACTTTACTAGCGTCCTGTGGGACTTTCAACGCTCTGTGGGCTAGAAAAGTCCATCCGAGAATGCGGCTAGGACTCACCCTCTGCGCCGTCACTGAGAGCTGCAATCCTGAGTCGCTTCTACGACGCCATCTTGCCGGGTCTCCCCTTCAGTCATTTTTAAAATCGATTTTTGACCAGGTTGCTGATTTTTCCCCTAATGATAGATTCCCCAAATGGCTTTAGATTAGAAGTAAACACACACCTGCACACACACATATAATACACTTAATAGTTTCCAAACCAACAGAGAAGAAACTTTGCAACAAATGCTGATGTGAACACTTGCCACAGCCGGTCTAGGGCTTGTTAGTTAGTAATGCTCCAGGGACTCTGGGAAATTTCCCTCATTCTTGTTGCACAGAGCTATGTCTAGAAGAACAATACTTAGATCAGGCTGATCTGGCAGACTGCAGACATTGGGCATGATGAATGGAGCTGTGTCCATGCCTGAGCGTTCTGTATTATTCCTTGGCCAGTAACCAAATGTAAATCATATGACTCCAAGATAGATGAGGAGATCCTGGCTGGGATGAGGCACTTCCTCATGCATACCTAGATTGGCCTTCTTGCTGAATTTGTCTTGTCTGTGCATGTAGGAACAAGTCACAAAACATGTCTAAAACATCAGTTTCTAACTTGTAAGAAATGGCTAACAAACATAATTCACAATATTACTTAAAGCTATAAAATATCTAGAATTATATCAGTAAGAGTAAGGAACTTAACATTTAATCGAAGGATGCAAAACAATGCCTAAATAAATGGAGAAACACATCATGTACTGTTGGGAAGACTTAGTATTATATAAACATCACTATTTGCCAAAAACACGTATAAATGCAAGATAATTCCTATCAGAATCCAAATGAAGACATTTTTGGAATGACAAAAATTGTCATAAAATTTAAGCTGAAGAAATGAGAGTTGCCAACAAAATTTATGTTTCAGAAGAATAATCAGCGGTAAGGATCTTATGTTCTCAGAGAAAACTTATCATAATTGTATGGTAATGAAAACAAAACATCAATGGCATAAGAAATATTAACCAGGACAATGGGGCATAGAAAGAACCTCAGCACATATCCAATAGTGTAGAAGTTAATCTTGGAAAAGCTGGCATTATAATTCAATAGGAAAATAAATTATTATACGTTATTGGTATAAATTTGCTATCCATTTGGAAGGAAACTAATATAAATGCCTATCTTATACCACTTATAAAAATATCTACCTGGTGAATTAATAAATCTCAATATAAAATGAAATATTTATGAATATTAGAAGAAAATTTGGGAGAATATTTCTGTAAACTTGTGGGTGAGTAGAGATTAGGAATCAAGTTGTGAAACTTGGAATCAAGAAAATGATCAATAGATATACAAATTTTAAAATGTTTCTTAATCAAAAATGTATAATAAAACAAGCAAAAGACAAGAAATAAACTGAGCCAAATATGTGCAGTCATATGACAGGTAAAATGTTAATATCTTCAATTTACAAGGAACCCACATAAATACATTGGAATAATGACACAATAAAAAAGAATGTTCATTTTTATAGAAAGTGAAATGCAAATGGTTAATAAAGTAATGAAAGGCAGCTTAATCTCCTTAACATTCAAGGGAATGTGGATTTGAGATATAATCTTAACTTGTCCAATTGCAAAAACTGAAAGATTGATAACATTCAGTACTAGTAACAATCTGGGGAAGCAGACATTTGGGTGTTGCTGGTGGGAAGCTAAATGTAAAACCTTTATGCAAAGTTATCTTTTAATTGTCAAAATTTTAGAAATGGATATGTCTTTGATCCAGCAATCCAGCTTTGGGAATGTATCCCATTAAATTAAACACACCATAACATAAGGTATATATATATCCAGACAGTTTTTTCTTACAGCTGTAAAGTTGGAGAAAATTTGAATGTTCCACAATAGAAAAATGGCTATTTTAACTGTACAAATTCTTACTGTCAATTATTACTAGAAAAGTTATGTATATTGACCTGGACAGATGGAGTGACATGTTAACAAGTGAAGGGAGAAAACTATCATATGGGGAAAATGTAGAGTATAATATAAGTTTTGTAGAAAAAAGTAGACCCTCTTTCCACATGTAAGTGTTTGTTTGCCAGCATGGTGAGAGATGTAGCAGAATACACCTTAAATTATTATTGGCTATTTTGGAAGGTTTGACTAACTTAGAGGGTAAATTATCTGTGTAAGGAATTTAGCACTGTATCTATTAGAGTCAACATTTTAAAGGAAATATGTCATAACTGTGCTTCAAATACAAATTTATAAGCATTTATTATAATATAAAATAGCATTACATTTGTTAAAAAAGAAAAACCTGATTATGTCCATTTTTGAGTGCTTTCCTGTCTTTCTGTCTGTATATACACATTTGTATTTGTATCTCATATACATATATCTTAACTATGCATTTTTCATGGTATTTTAAAATCTCTTGTATTACACATTTCTTTAGTATGATAGTTTTTAATGACTGGTATTTAAATTGAAGTGTTGTGATTTTTTTAAACTATTCCTCTGTTAGGCATATGTTATTTTTAGTTTTCTTTTACTTTGATTATTGCTGCATAAACACCTTTATGCTTACTATTTGTTTACTGCTGATTAATTTAAAAATGTACTCCTTAGTGTATAATTACTGTTCGAAATCTATAGGAATGTTTATTGGTCTTGTTACACACTGCCTTAGCTATAAAAATTTACATCAGCTATTTGAATTTAGATTCACTGTAATCCTTTTTTATCTGTTGGCAAACTTTCTAAAGGCAAATCCGAAAATAATTTGCAAAGTGCTGCTTTTCATTCTGTTTTACTGATAACCCATCATAAGGACATGTTACCACTTGTTTATCACAACTAGAAAATTTAAATAGACCAAAGTGCCTGTAACAGCAGAAAGGATCTTTTAAGATGACTTTGACAAAATTATAGAAAATAATAAGAGTTATTTACATTTATCTGGTACTCTTCCTCAACAGGATGATTCTATTTTCTTTTTTAGTATGATGTACTGATACACGATTTCTTATGCTGTTTTACTACTACCTTTTCTATAGACATTATTTAAGGAACAGTTCTCACTTGTCTGAGTTACAATAGCTTATCTCTCAGTGGAAATCTGAGAAAATAACTAGAGCTTTTGTCAATGACTTTCCCATTAATCCCATTTTCTATGTTTCTGAGGTAACCCTTTATAGTAGGCTCTCTTTGGTATTTAGGGGGAGATTCCACAAATGCCTGTAAGTTTTGAGAGTCCCCTCACATCTCTTCTCTATCGACACCCCTGGGATTGAGGATTCAGATACTGCTCTCTAATGTTTTTGTCTGTTATAGATACTCAATTTTATCCACGAGTCATGAATCTGCATTGCTTGGCTGTTTTCTGTTACCTTTGGGGCTTATTGAGTAAGTTTTGACCTTGTTCTCTCAAGATGGAATTCCCACCATGGATATCTAATACTACTACAGATATTTTCACTCTCGCTTTTTAAGCAATCATAGCCCACCCAGTCAAAACATTTTGTATCTTCAAGTTTTGTTGGCGATGAACTACCAAAGAAGTTGGTCAGGAGCTTTAACCGATCATTTTCATTTAATTATGCCATGTTTTTAGGAAGAAGTGGCCATAGGCTTTCATGTTTTGTTACTTCTCAAACAACATTAAAATATCATCAGTGTGTTACCTGCCACACTGCCTTCCTGTGTTCTGATAGAGAACATAAGACACTTGTGGTGGTAAATACCTCTGTTTTAAACTCAAGTAACAGATGGTACCGTTTGAATTCAACAGAAGTAGACAAGAAATGGAATGCAAACTTACTTGCACAATTAGAAACTATTTAACTGAGGTTTTGCATATTTGGGTTTTGCAGATTGCTTCATAAATGGTATACCTTAAATTGGAATGCTGTAAGATGTTTATCATTTCAATTTCTGCTAATTTCTTTTTCTACACTAATTGCAAGTTTTTGTTCTTTAATCATTAGCCATCTTCCTTTCCCTAAGTAAACAAGCTCTTCAGCAATTGGCAACGTGATTGGTATTACTGAAGTAAGTTAAACAGATGTAGTTCCTACCTCTGTGACTTGCATTCTAAAAGTAGCATTTCACAGGGCTACCACAGTTAAAGAAAAATAAAAACTCATGGAACAATGTCATAAAAAATGTTATACCAGATGTTCCTACCACAGCTCTGTTTTCTTTTTTCTTTTTAGTGAAGTGTAATTATATGCAGTAAAATGTTCTAATCTTATGTGTACAATTTGTTATTTTGACAATAAGATCACCCACATAACCGACACTCCAGTCAAGATACAGAATATTCCATCACTCCAGAAAGTTTCTTTGTAACCCTTCTAAATTAATTCTCCTCTCTGCCAGGCAACCACTATTCTGATTTCTAACACCATAGATTAATTTTGTCTGTTCTAGAACTTCATATTCATGGAATCATTGGGCATATACTCTTTGGTATCTGATTTCTTTCAGTCAGTATAATGAGATTCATGCATGTTGTTGCATGCATTAATAGTTCATTCACCTTTTTTTACTGTATAGTATTTCATAGTGTAGATACAGATATACCACAATTTGTTTTCCATTCTCCTATTGATGGGTAACTGGTGTGTCTGTAATTTTTGGCTATTATGAATAAAACTGCAATAAACACTATTAATTGAGTGTTTTTGAGGACATACGTTTTTATTTGTTCAGTCCTTGGGAATTGCTGGATCACACCATAGTTTTATGTTCAATTTTTATTTAGAAACTGGCATATGGATCTATCATATTACATTCCCATCAGCAATATATGAAAGCTCCCACTGCTATGAATCCTTGCCAATGTTTGTTTGGTATTGTTAGTTTTTAAATTTAAAATTAAAATTTAAAATTTAGTGAATATGTAGCGACTATGTCATGGTGTCTCACCGGTTTTCATTTGCATTTATGTGATGACTAACGATGTCTGAGCATCTTTTCATGCATTTGTTGGCTGTTCATATGTATTCTTTTTTTGACATGTCTCTTCAAGGCTTTTGTTCATTTTTTATTCAATTGTTTTTCCTGAAATTGATTTGCAGGAGTTCTTTACACATTCTGGATACAAATTGGATGTATGTATTGTTAATTTTTTTCTCTAAGACTGTCTTAAGTTTTCGTTTTCTTGATGGTATCTTTTGAAGAGTAGAAGTTTTAAATTTGTGTGAAGTTTCCATTTATTATTTTTATCTTTTAAGGGTAGGGCTTTTTGTACTCAGTTCAAGTAATCTTTGTCTTTTTTTCTATTAGCTTTATTGTTTAGCTTTTAGATTCAGGTCTACAATCCATCTTGAGATAATATTTGTGTATGGAGCACAGTTAAAGTTCATCATTTTAATATAGTTATTGTCTCAGTCCATTCAGACTGCTAGAACAAAATAGCATACACTGAGTGGCTTATAAACAACAGAGTTTTATTTCACATAGTTTTAGAGACTGGGAGGTCCAAGATCAAGGCACCAGCAGACTAAATGTCTGATGAGGGACCCGCTTCCTCACAGATGGCTCCTTTGTGCTTTAACATAATACCTTTCATCATTTAACATAGAGGTATCTCTCTAGGGTCTCTTTTATGAAGATACTAATCCCATTTATGAGAATTCCACCATCAAAACCTAATCACCTCCCAAAAGATCTACCTTTTAATATCATTATCTTGGGGGTTGGGATTTTAGCATATGAATTTTGAGAGGACACAAACATTAAGGTCCTAACAGACACCCACTTGTTCCAGTGCCATTTGTTGAAAGTACTTCCTCCACTCGGTTGTTCTGAAATCTTTGTCAAAAATTATCTGATCATGGTATGTGTCTCTTTCTTCTCTCTCTGCTATTTTGGTGATATATCTGTAGATCATATGCCAATACCACATTGTGTTGATTGCTGTAACTTTATAGTAAGTCTTGGAGTCAGGTATATAAGTCCTCCAGCTTGGTTTTTCAGGAATTTTGGTTCTTTGTATTTCTGTATAAAGTTTAAAATTATCTTTCAGTTTCTATAAAAAATGGACTGAGTTTTAAATTATAATTTCTTTGAATCTGTAGATCAATTCAGGAAGGACTGACAATACTGAGTTCTTCAATCAATGCATGTGGTGTAGCCCCCCATTTATTCAGATGTTCCTTAATTTTTCTCAGTAATGTTTTATCATTTTCATGCTATAGATGCCTTATACCTTTTATTACATTTATTCCTAAGTACTTCAAGTTTTTGATGTTATTGTAAATCTATCATACTTTTTAAGAATGCATTTTCTCCATTTCTTGAGCTAAGTTTAGAATGTTTCATTATTTCAAAAACATTGCTATTACATCAGGCAGATAAAACTGTTTGGTCCCCATTGCTATGGTCATTTGCCTATTTTGGTTTGTTTGGAAGTAATGTAGTATAGTGAGGTGTAACAGACTTTGGAGCCCTTTCGTTCCAAGTTTGAATTCCTGTCCTGTCACTTGTTAGCTGTGTAAGTTAGGCAAGTCACTTAAACTCTATAAGCCTTAATTTCTGTCAGTAGATTGGGGATGATCATATTGATCTTGTCTAGTTGGTATGAGTATTATCCAACAGAACACAATGTTACTAGCACTTGAGTAACAATGTGTGGATAACACTCTCCCTTAAAAAAATTAAGGCAATTTAATGTTGAGATAGGTAATACATAAAGTCATAAACTATTTGAAAATATTAAAGGGCAAATGGTGAAAAATCTCTTTCCTATTTCTGACCCTCATTTGCCCAGTTCTCCTCCTCAGAGGCCACCATTGTTACCATTGCTTGGTATATGCAAAGCTATACTATCTACATGAAAATATATATTGATTTATATTCCTTTTGAGAGTCCCAAGTATTAGCATACTGTCAATATTGTTTAGCACCTTGTAATTTATACATGTTTACTGTATATTTGAAGGAGATCATACAGATTTCTTTTAAAAGAAAATTCCCATGGGCATTTTTTAAAAATTTTTTTTATAATGTTATCTAGGTGATGGGATTCATAAGTCTGAGCCTTTTTCTTCCCTTGCCCAATAAAGAAAGTTTCAATTTGGTCTCTGCCATTGTAAAACAATTCTTATTCTCCAATGTGGGTACCTTGTCTCCCAACCCTTGTCAGAGTGAATCATGGAGAAAAATGTTCTCAGAGTAGGAGAAACTATGTGTTCAGCATTTACTTCAGGAGTCTAGAATAGTGATGGTGAGGGATGAAACTAGCTGAAAAACTTTAGGAGAAAGGGCTAAGTGCAGAGGAAATGGGAGAAGAGGTGATTGTGGAAGATTTTGGAGATGAACTCATGAATAGACGGGAGAAATGTCCTCTGAGGTGGTAAAGTGAGAACTTCACCAGTTTTGAGATATTAGTGAATATGCAAAGCCAAGAAATTTAAAAATAATTGTAGAGAAGTTCTTTGTGGATATCTTTTAAGTTTCTTAAGAGCCTTGGGAAAGCACTGGAATGAATGTTTAGATTGGGATTCTTTGAGTCTGGCACACTCTGAGGCTGAATCACATAAGATGTTGCTTTCATAGGATTACACTTAAGCATATAAAAACAAAAGTAGATGTAGACCAACACAAGTAGATATAGACCAATACAATTTAAATCAATAATTTTAAATAAACTGTATGGGTGAAGTTTTGCTGAATCAATTTACTGATGTTATATATAGTAGTTGAAAGACATATTGGAATGACATATTTTACTTGATTTGATTCTTTGCATTCAAAGCATAATAGACCATCATTTAGGTCATTATAGTTATTGTCATTATTTTTCCCATTTAGTAATAACCTTAACTCATTGTTTTGATTTAATAATAAATATGGGTTGAACCTAAAAATACAATACTGAAAAATGGAAAAGGATTGGTTTCATCTGGATGCTATAGTTCACACCTGTAATCCCTGCACTTTGGGAGGCTGAGGCAGGTGGATCACTTGAGGCCAGCAACTGAATACCAGCCTGGCCAACCTGGAGAAACCCTGTCTTGATTAAAAATAGAAAAAATTAGCTGGGCATGGTGGTGTATGCCTGTAGTCCCAGCTACTTGGGAGGCAGGAGAATTGCTTGAACCTGGGAGGCAGAGGTTGCAGTGAGCCAAGGTTGTGCCATTGCACTCCAGCTTGGGTGACAGAACAAGACTCCATCTCAAAAAAAAAAAAAAAAAAAAAAGGAAAAGAATTGGTTTAACAAAAAAGTATTTATTAAGTATTTTATTTCACTTAATACTAAATGTTGCAAATTGGCATGAACAAACAAAAAAAAAAACTCAAGCAACATGTCATTACTAAGCATGAATCTGTGAACAGACAACTTTGACCATATTACTGAGTGTTACGTGATATTTCAACTCTCTCACCATTTTTCTCTTTTTTGTTTCTACAGTGCCCTGTGAGGCTATTTATCCTTTATTGAGAAAGTCCAATGAATCCTTCACTGTTTTCATGTTAACTCATGACTATTAAAATTTTATTATGTTAAATAAAGTCTTAGTTTCTAAAAACAAGCACTCTAGAAATGAATGTCTAATTCTATGAACATGTCTTTCAAGCACAAATTATTACCACAATATAAAGGTTTGCCATTCTCCCTAGTACACGAATTAAGGATGACTTCAAAAGGCAGATATGGGCTGATTGCTGTCATTGGAACATTAAGGGCATGCCAACACAGAGGAAGCCAGACATGCTTATCAACACGCTTTGAGCTAAACACTGTTACTCTGGGAAATTGCTTGGAGGCCAAAATGCTCATAAAAAAAGATCTGAAAATAAGAGATAGTTTCTGGCTTAAAGAGGACACTGATGATCTAAAATGTGGCACATTAAAACTTTATAAATTATTATTTTAAATAAAAACACAAAAATAAACTTTTCCAGACTTTGCAGACCTTTTATAATGTGTCCAAGGGGGTCCTAAGATACCAGTTTGAGAACCTCAGACACAACGTTTTTAAAGCATCTAGCTTTCTGCTTGGTACTTAGTAAGCACATATCAATTAATTCTGTTATAGTTTGAATATACATTGAATTTGGGTTCAATAAAATGCAAAGGGAGTAATTTTAGAACCATGTATTTATTTATTCATATATTTACTATACAGTAGGCACCGTGCTAGGTGTTGGACATAACATAACTGAATATGAAAATACAATTATGAATTATGATACATCCAATGAAAGAGATAATCAAAATATAATAATAGAGAAAATTGGTTAGATTTGTGTTAGAAAAGGCCTCTTTGAGGAGGGAGTATTTTACCCAGCACAAATTAAAAGAAGTGCTCAGAGAGACCCAAAGTAAGAGATTTTTTATAGTAAATGGGGTCAAGCTAGAAAGCTTCAGAGGAGCTAATTTCTGAAATAGGACTTTGAGTGTTAGAGGTGGTTTTGTGGAAGACAGTAGGAGAGAAGAAATAAGTGTGTAGTTCAGTGAGCTTAGGAAATGGTAGCTAAAGGGCAGTAAGAGTTGATTAGCATACAAATATTAGGGAATGCAGCTGGCACCTTGGTTCAGGCCTATAATTTCAGCACTTCGAGAGGCCAAAATGAGAAGATTGCTTGAGGCCAGGAGTTTGAGACTAGCCTGGGTGACATAGCGAGATCCCATCTCTAGAAAAAAAAATTTTAAATCCTTAAAGTAAGCAAAAGATGGAGATAGCTTACTAGACAAAGGTTTATGATAGAATATCAGATAGTGCTAGGTTCGTAGAGGGGGGTTATTCAGATGGATGAAAAAAATTCCAAACCAATATAAAGGTCTAATGATAGGCCCTCATATTTTTCTTTCTCCCTGAAAGTTTTATTGTTAGCAATGCTTTAAAAAATATACTCAAGTCCCACTGTAATATATTGATGTTATGTGTACTGTAGGACTTATTTATAGATGAGACATTCTTTCAAAAGATCATTTTTGAACATCAGTATGGAAATAAATTCCTTTGGTGGAGACCAAGATATACCTCATGGGATGCCAGCTTCTGAATACATTATCATAATGGTCACATATTTGAGAGAAAAATGATTCTTTATGCATATCATTTTTACATGGGACTACTATTTTGTGGATCATATGTTTCATTTGTGAAAATGGGAATAACTGAATAACTATACATAGCAACTAAAATATGTTGACCTCTTGAAAATACCAACTCAAGTAGTAATTATAGTCTTTCCCAAACTATAAACATCATTCATTATTAATTCAGCCATAAAACTAAATATAATTGAAATGGTGAAATAGCCCATGAGTCTCATAAAATCAGTTTTTATAAGCCTGTTATCTTAGGGACAAATGTAATGACCCAATAAACTCAATGTGTAGGATTTTCTTGAGGTGCATATATTATTTGTATCATTTTATCTTTTAGGTTCTTTTCACCTGCTTAGCTGCTACTGAATAAAGCGACTATATCTAGAGTTCTACATCTCACAGAAACTAGGAGTATGATTTTTCATTCAAGAGCATGTTGTTCTCCTGATGGGTCTAATATATTTTACCTTCCAGATGTAGTTGATATTCTTATAAGTTGCAACTCTGTACCCTGAAATACAATCTGCTGATGTTGGTAATTGCATTCAGGATATCTAAAAGGTATTATATGAATAGTTAATTAATTACAATGCAGTGACCTCTTTGCAATGAAAAACCACGATGTGGTTTAGTGATGCAAAACTACAAGCTGGAGAGATGAGATTTCAACAAGATGTCTGGTGAACTTGGAACTTTCCATAGTACCACAGAACTCTTTGATTCCAGGCATGTCCAAAGTCAAAGCTAGTATGTCTGAAACTTTGGGGCAGTACTGGTGGGGATAGGCACATGGCTAAAGAAACTATAGGTTTGCTTCAGTTAAACTTTGCAAAGCCACATCTTCAACCCAGTCACCCTGAAAAGGAAACAGAGCCAGAAAAAAAAAAGAGACCTAAAAATTGGGTGTGATTTCAATGGATATCTAAAAAGCTACCCTTAATAGCTTCTATTTGTCAAAATTTCACAATTGTCATATCCATTTCATTTCTCATATGAGTGAAGTGTTATGGAATTAATTTTTCCAAACAGATAGAGGGATTTGGGGATGAAGGCAGTATACCCCATACTTTGGGTAATTTATTATAAAATCTTCCAGTGGGGTCTTTACAAAGGCTGTGGTTTTCTTTTTGGATCTGTAAGTGAGGGTTTGAACAGAATGGTTAGCATCAGATGATTTATCATCCTTAAAAAGTTGACTCTTCCCAAGACTTTTGGATGACTATATCATTTATCACTTATTCTAAAATGAAGTGAAGATACTGATAAATTGCTTACCCTGGCTTCGGAGAGCTTTAGTGAGTTCTACTTTTCAGGTGGAAAAGCAACTTCCTTGAAATAACTGCCTGGATTCCTTTACCTCATTGACTAAACTGCTTTTAGATTGTTTGCTCTCCAATTCTTGCTCCATCCATCTTAGAGTTTTGAAATGTAGAACTCACTCTATGGCATGCTTATTGTCAGGAAACCACTTGACAAAAATGCTAAAGTCAATCTTTTTTAAAAATTGTCACTTTAGAAGTTATGAGTAATTTGATGTAATCAAACTGTAGGGGACATGAAAGAATTAGATAGCAGTGATTCTACCTGCTGGGTGTCTTGGCCAAGCAACCTTTTCTTGATAAAGGAAGTATTTTATCTAACCCTTTCAATGTCATGCCCTTTGTAGTGGAATGCAGGGCACATCAGTGGGGTAAAGTACTTCTAAATAATGTCATGGATTCTTGAAGACAACACAAAGTCTAGAAAAAATATTGCTTTTGTCAGCCAAAGCCATGAACATTACTACTTCCCCTCCCATCTGAACAGCATGTAAAAGAAGTAATAAACCAGTTTTCAGTCAGGGGTAAGAAAGAGATAGTTCCTTTTACTTTTTATGTATTACTCAAAATTTATTCATTGGCAAAATTTATTCATTAGCAAAGAGTTTAACTCCTTGTCCTTTCCCCTGCTCTAGGTAGACTTAGCTAGGCTCATTCTAACCCAAAACATAATCAGGGTTCCATACGCATAGAAAAGGAAGAAAGGGATATTGAGTCAATGTCCCAATACAGCAGATTTCACTGCAGTATTTCACACACCAGGATGTGGAGCCTCAGGCTGTAGTAGGGAAATTATGAAAAGCTCAATATTATGGGAGAGGAGTGTCCCTGTTCTGTGGATATGAATGCAAGGAGATAAAATAGAAGAGTAGGTTGGAGCCAGGATTGCAAATAACACCATGTGGCATGCCTGCCTGTCTCCTCTCTGCCTAAAGCCCATAGAACTCTTTACGCAGAAGAAAGATTCTTTTGTAGGAAGGATGAATAGGAGTGGGGAGAAAGATCATTCAATCTTCAATTAAACCAATTAACTTTTTCCAGTTGGTGCTTAAAGCTGTTTGGGAGTTTTGTGATATCAAAATATCTTCTATCTCCAAAGACAAAAATATCATCCTTATATCTCAACTTCTTTTAATAAAATGGGATGGTTTGGGCAACAGATTTGATTTTTAGGACAATGCACATTTTCCTAAAAGTGACCATGATTTTTAGTTTAGCATTAAATAAAATTTTGTAAGGTTTTAACAGATGACCTCATCTTGTGATCTCATGACGCTTGACTAGGATTTATTCATTTATCCATCCATCCATTTATTTATTCATGAAACATTCTTTTGAGCAGTGGTCAGACACTGTGCAGGGCAATGTGAATGAGGCATAGAGCCTTCCTTCAAGGAGCACACAATATAGACAGGAACATGTAAACACAGCATTTCAAAATCATGTTATAAATAAAGTTGTGGCAGCCAGAAGGAGGGATTCTTTTGAAAATATTACGGGAAATAATAGGAGAACTTACATGCAAAAACACTCTACTTCCCATAATTATAAAATAGCTTAAATGAAGAGTCCTAATAGGTCAATAATCCAAAAATATCTTCATATATGCAACACAAATGTAAAATAAACTCACCCTTAAGCCAGAGGTTTGCAAATGATGACTCATTGACCAAAGCTGGCCCGTCACCTGTTTTTGTAGATAAACTTCTATTGAAACACAGCCATGCTCATTTGTTTACATGTTGTCTATTGCTGCTTTTGCACAACAGCAGGGTTGAGAGACCATAGGGCACATGAAGGCTAAAATATTTACTATCCAGCCTTTTACAGAAAATGTTTGCCTGATCTCAGCTCTAGGCAGACATGACCCTGTCCTTTTCTAGGCTTTTGTGAATCTCCATCACTCTGCATTTAATTATAGGTGCCCTTGTTTGTGTCCTTCACCAGAGTTTTCCTTATTTCTTCAGTGTTTAGGCCAGTGTGTGGCTGGAGTTTTGGCTTGAAAGGGTAGTGACTGCTTTTAACAGAGTACACTTAGCACAGACTGGAAAAGGAGAAAAAGTCATTTGTGTCAACCATCCTAAAGGTCTACTAGTGATGATGTCACCTGTTTCCTATGACCCTCCAGTCAGCTTTCTTTATATCTGAACCATTTGGTGGATTCAGAGGCTTAATGAGAAATATAAACTTTAATTTATATGAATATTTTTGCTTGGTTATTCTTTAGCTGCCTGGCCCATTTTTTTTCTCTAGCCCTTGATTATATCTGATTTGGTTGAGCACACCTGTTTCTCATTGGAAGGGCAGCACCATTGCTGAGGAATTTTAAATTGTAGTGTGAAGGGATTTTTGCCCTGAAAGCACCTAGGAGAACAGAATGGAAATCACCTTTATACTTCTCAGAATCTAGTAGATATTTTTATTTGCCTGCTCACCACACAGTTGGGGAGCCATGTGGTCCAGAGAGGGCAGACCTATGCCTTGATTCTGAGTATGATCACATGGCCCAGGGCTGAACTAGGAGAAAATCAACTCTAGAATAATGCAGAGGACTCAGGGGGAATGCTTAGGAAAAATGATTTCTTCTCTGCTATGCTTATTAACGTGGTAAAAAGATCTGAAACTGCAAGAGGTCATCTTTGCCACCATGTCAGGAAAGACCACTTACAGGGAAACAGAGCCTAGTGATCTCACCATCCAATATTTGGGCAAGTGGATTCAGCAGCATAGTCCTTCATACCTCTAGTATGTCTGAGAAGTGCAGAGAAAAGAAATGGGAAAACAAAAAAGGGACAGAGAAAGACAGGGTGCAAGAAAGATTCATATTCACTGTGAGACCCAGGTGAATTTATTTATTTGAGGGAATAAAATAATAATACTCAGTTTGCAGGTTTAGAGGAAATGGTTAAGTCCCTAAGGTGGAAGCTGTACACCTGTTGTTATTTGATGGTTTGGCACCTGAAGAGGTAGAGAGACCTAAGCTTAAGGTTTTAAATCATCCCTGAAGCATCTCATTATTCTAGAGTTGATTTTCTCCTTCTGTAAAATGAGGGGTTCACACTGGATCATCTGTTAAGGCATCATCCAGTTCTGGTCTTCACAGAAAGCTTCTTCCCTTGGTAAACTCCAGTGTATGCCTGAATAACTGAGGTGCAATGACCACAGATGCCCGCCAGAGACCACTGCAGAACATGATTGATTCCTTCCTGCATCCGCCTTCATCAGGAACATCAGCAGTTAGCATGACAGACTGTTTGGCAACTGTATCTATCACATTAGGCTTACAAGTAGGAAAACCATGCGCAGGCACCACTGCATGTCCCTGGGCAGGTCACACATTGCATCTTTGCTTTCCTTGTAACTCAGAGGCAACTGTACCTTTTACTTTCTTGTTTCCCAGCCATCTATCATGTAAAATAAATAATAGTCATTACAAAATTTTCCTTCTAACTACAATTTCTCTAGGCATTTTCCATCTTTGAGGAGCAATATTGTGGTTAATTATGGAAAACTAAAAATCTCGAGCCTCTAGGGAAAAGATGAACACAAGCATTTCAGCAGAAGTTTGACCTGATTCTCTTTCCTTCTCTGGTCTGCTATGTGCTACCTGTTATCTCAAAATCACTACTGCCAAGGAAGTACCTTGCTTTGCTGAAGACCTCAGGGTTCTGCTCAGAGACTGTTGTAGAAATGTCAGTGGTCCACTATAGCTTGTAATTTCACTGGTCGTTTGAGTTCTCACCTTAGACATAAGGATCTGGGAAAGGTCGTGAGTATATGAGTCTTGAGTATCTTTATACTTACAATGCTTTTCTCTCCAGTGAAAACTAATTTTGCTCTTAGGTAAAAATGTTTAATAAAAATAGAATTATTTAATAAAAATCTTAAATAAAAATCTTCTCCTACGATAAAATTTCTAGTGTGTATTATCAAAGTTCACTGGTTAGGATTTTTAATGGTTAGTCACAGATAAATGAATTTACTTTCTGCACAAAAGAGCTGGATTCAACTTGATTTACAGATAGGTTTAGTTTTTTTATAGTTATAGAGTTTGATTTTATATTAAAAAGTACACATTTTGAAACATGACCATGTTGACATAATCTTGTTTCTTTCTTTTTCTAGGATACATGTGCAGAACGTGCAGGTTTATTACATAGGTATACATGTGTCATGGTGGTCTGCTGCACCCATCAACCCATCATCTACATTTGGTATTTCTCCTAATGGTATCCTCCCCTAGCCCCCTACCCGCTGACAGACCCCGGTGTGTGATGTTTCCCTCCCCATGTCCCTGTGTTCTCATTGTTCACCTCCCAGGAATCTCCCACTTACTAAAGAGAAAGAGAGACCTTGAGGAGATAGCTCATTTTCAAACTAAACAGTAAGGTAGAAAAACAAGCCTGAAGTCCTGCAAAAAGCTGCAGGATGCTGAAGAATATTCTAGCATCTGAGTTACTACGACTTAATCAGGGTTCAGTTATTAAGTTTCTATTAAGGGATAGACTGCAAGAGTCTATCCTTGTATTTGCTTAAATTTCAGTACTCTGACTTAGGGTCTTATGATTAACTACCAAAGTAAGTTTTAAAAGCCATTAAAATATATTAAACTTTTGAAAGACATATTTTATTGTAACTTGTTTGAGCCCATGGTACCTGGACTCAACCTAGATTGATGGATGATGGTGAACTGCAGTGAACAACTGAAGGGTCCCTACTATTAACTATGTATTCACAATAGGCTTGCCTCTTCCCCCAGAATTTCCAGGAGCTTCCCTCTATTTTCTGAAGTGATACAAACTGCCATATCCTGTTATATCCTCCTGAAAAAAGTTAACAAGGGCCCCCACTCTTTAACATGCTAATGAGCTACCTCATGGTTTATTGCATTAGTTATCTATTGCTGTGTAGCAATAGATACATATACATACATATTGCTGTGTAACAAATGATCCTGAAACTTAGCAGCTGAAAACAACAGACATTTGTTATTTCACATGGTTTCTGAAGATTAGGAATCCAACTGTGGCTTAGCTGGGTGGATCTGGTTTAGAGTCGCTCACAAGACTGCAGTTAAGCTATTGGCCAGGGCTGCTTTCTTCTCAAGGTTTGACTGGGCCTGTAGAATCTGCTTCTATGCTTATTCATGTAGTTCCTTGCTGACTGTTGACTATGGGGACCTCTCCTTAGGGCTGTTCAAAACATGGGAGCTTGCTTTTCTCAGAGTGAGTGTTCTAAAATAGAGGGAAGTAAGAAAGTGGCCAACATAGATGCCACAGTTGTTGTAACCTAATCTTGAGAGTGCCACGCCATCAACTCTGTTGTTTGCTTTCGGTCACACAGACTGACCCTGGTACAGTTAATTGGGATGGGACTACACATGGACATGAATACCAGGAATCAGGGATCATCTTGGAGGCTGGTTATTACATACCTTCTTTCTTGTCTGGCCAGACCTCTTTTCCAGACCCCTACACTCTCTGGCCTTTTTGTTTCTTTAATGTGCCATGCTCACCCTAGCCGCAGTGCCTTAACACATATGGTGCCCTTTGCCTATCAAATTTCATTCCCTTCCTTACCTGCTTAGTTGCTACTCCCCGTCAGCTCTCAGCTCAACCATCTATTTCCCAGAGAAGCCTTCTCTGACTCTTCCTCCATACTCCTCCTTTGCTTTTAACATTGTTGTAATTTTACATTGGCTGTTTATTTAATTAGTGTTTCCCTCTGCTTACTCTGGGTTGTAAACTCCAAGTTTACATTAGTTTTTGCCTGTGAATGTATTCCTGGCTCAGTGGCTAATGCAAGATAGGTACGTTGAATGGAGAAATGAAGAAAGTAGAGGTCAGCATATGGGGAAGGTATGTGAGAGGGAGTCCAGGTCTGTAAAAATAATGTGTGTGAGCTGCAATTATATGAGGGGCAGAAGCAGCCATTTTTCCTTCCTCCAGTGTTCTCTGTTCCTCTCCTTTTATTTATACCCAACGCCCCTCTTCCTTTTCTCCTTCCATGTCTCTTTCTTTTGCTTATCTGTCCCACTCTGCCCTGTCTCTTTCATCTTCTCACTGATAGTAATTGGAAAAGGGGAATCACATGTTGGAACAATTAGGTGCAAGTTATTCAACCTGGATAAAATTAGAATCTGAGGCGAGAAGTGACAAGAGATGAGGTTTAACACATGAATGTAATTAGAGCACAAGGAGTTCACTGTGTCCTCCTCCGATGTCTATTGTTCCTGTGTTTGTGTCTGTGTGTACTTAATGCTTATCTCCCACTTAGAAGTGAGACCATGATGTATTTGGTTTTCTGCTTCTGTGTTAATTCACTTCACATTTCCTTCTCATGTTAGAACAAGAGAATGAGATGTGAAGTGAGCGGCACAATAGGAGTAAATGTTTTTATTTTTATTTACTATTTTTTAAAATTGTACTTTGGGCTCTGGGGTACATGTGTGCATCCTGCAGGATTGTTGCATAGGTACATACATGCCATGGTGGTTCGCTCTCCCCTCCCCCGCAATCAGGCATTTCTCCAGGTGTTGGTGTTAACTTTTTTATAACATACTACTGGATAAGAACAGGAAACCTGCTTTTACACAAGTGCGGTAATTGGGACAGAGCATCCTGTTATGTTCATTGAATCATATAATCATTTAACTCACATTCAGGAAGAGGATTTTACCTTTTGGAGAACAGACTCCGTGTTCTCCAAAAGGTAAAATCCTTTTACCTTTTTATAACACCGAAAATGGGGATACAGAGACTTCAGGACTCAGGATTCCTGACATCAAGGAGCTCACTGACATTAAGGAGCTCATTGTCTAGCACCTTAGAACTCAAAGTACCAAGATACTCAAAGTATCAAGGTGCTAGACAATGAGCTCCTTAGTGTCAGTGAGCTGACATCAATGCAGCATCAATGTCATCTGAGAGGTTGTTTGAACTGTAGGCTTGTTGGCCCCACCCAGATGTACTGAATCAGGATTTTTTTTCTTCTCCCTTTTTTTGAGACAAGGTCTCACTCTGTCACCCAGTCTTGAGTGCAGTGGCATAATCATGGCTTACTGCAGCCTCAAGAGCCCGGTGTCAAGCCTTCCTCCCACCTCAGCCTCCTGAGTAGCTGAGACTAAAGGTGCATGCCACCGTGCCTGGCTAATTTTTGTATTTTTTGTAGAGATAAAGTTTTGCTATGTTTCCCAGGCTGGTCTCAAACTTCTGGGCTCAAGTGATCCTCCTCCCTCGGCCTACCAAAGTATTGGGGTTACAGACTTGAGCCACCGTGTCTGCCACCAGGATTTTCAGTTCAACCAGATGTCCAGGTGATCTGTGTGTTCATTAAAGCTTAAGAAGCACCTGGCTTGAAAACACAGGCAAGCGAAAAGTTGAGGACAACAGGTAAAAAAGTGTCAGAATGGTTGTAAACACAGGGTGCTGGGGGATCGCATTGTAACACCATCTGACCCTGGTCTGCTGATGGCAGTTGATGGTGGCAGGGAGGTCAGGAAATTGCAAAGGAATGAGAATTTGAAAATGGAAGGGTTCTGTAGTGAGGCGTGGCATGCAGAGAAAGTAGAATATATAAAGGCCTGTTGGTGCTCAGAAGCATGGTCCTCTCAGGCGCAAGTTATTCAATCTGGATAGAACTAGAACCTGAGGTGAGAAGAGACAAGTCCAGGTTCAACACATGGATGGAATTAGAGCACAAGGAGTTTACCATGTCCTCCTAACAAGGCCCAGCATTATTTTAATTGTATTTTTTTTCTTCTAACTTTAAGGCTTAGGGGGTACCTGTGCAGGTTTGTAGCATGGGTAAATTGTGTGTGACTGGGGTTTGTACACCAAATGATTTCATCACCCAGGGAGTGAGTATAGTACCTGATAGGTAGTTTTTCAATCCTCACCCTCCTCCCACTCTCCACCCTCAAGTAAGCTCTGATGTATGTTGTCCCTATCTTTGTGTCTGTGTGTACTTAATATTTAGCTCCCACCTATAAGTGAGAACATGATGTATTTGGTTTACTGTTTCTGTGTTAATTCACTTAGGATGATGGCTGCATGCATGGTGCTGCAAAGGACATGATTTTGAGATGTAAAGCATTGGAGGGTCATTGATTATTCTAGTTCGTATTGGTAGAAGGTTGCTGTGAAAGGAATAGGAGCAGAACTAATGATACTGTAATAATATTTATTGAGTATGTATTATATACCAGGTGCTGTACCAAACATGTAAAATTCTTTATTTTATGTAACCTTCCAGCAAACCTATGAGGAAGATACAATGATAACTTCTAGGGGTTCAAAGGATGGTATTGCTGTCCATTATGCATGTGGAAAGGACAGGGAGAAAGTACACTTGATGATTATGCAGAATAAAATTGGGCTAAAATTGCTTTGTCCTTGGAGTTTGAGTGTCCACATTACCCTTATATCTCAAGGTCAATAGCCTTTGGAGAAGTGGGGCAATGAGATCTAAGTTTTGTTTTCCTTTTTTTTTTTTTTACTGCTTTCTGTTAAAATTCCATTTTGTTTGAAGAACATTCTCTTTTGCCTCCATGACATGGGTTATGCATCATCAGCCAGCTTAGCACAGAGACCCCAGGCAATAGCAGGTGCTCTGTGGGTTACCTTTAAAGCAAATTCCCTGACTAAACAGTTCAGTAAAAAACACCAGGTGCCCATTCTCACAAGCCATAAAGTCAAACCTGACTTTTGTGTCCTGGGGAGAGCCATTTTTACTAGGATTGGCAGTAGCCAGAATTAGGAGGCAGGGTACATTTTTTTTAGGGCTCCACTCTGCCTTCCTTTCTTGGAAAATGGTCAGATTTAGTTGGATTTCTCTTTCTCATCAAAACATACCTGCCCTGTGTCCATTTTTTCAGGTTCTTCTCCTTCCTCAAGAAAATGTTCATGATGTATTAATTAACTGGATATTAATCCTTAAGAATGAGTTACCCTGTTAGTAATACCATATCTCCCTGGACAACAGATGTCTTGTCATTAGAGTGATGCTAATGTGAAACATGGAAAACAAGATCAGAGAAAATTTTCTTCTTTGGAATGCCTTCTCTCCCCTTCCCATGACCCCTCTGGTCTGTTACATCAGTGAAGATGGAAAAGGAGAGACAAATTCTCTGCCTACTGTTTTCAATTGTTATTTCTCATGGTTTTGCTTGTTTTTTGGCCAACACTAACTCTCCTTCAGGGTCATATGTGTGACATACATCCCAATGGTTGGGCTCTTTCCATTGGGCACCAGTGTGTTCTTTACGTGCACCATTGAGGGCCACTTTACTGCACAGCTCTCTGATGTGGCAACATGAGCCCAGCATATTCTCTTCCATTTTTCCTTTAGCTACAGCCACTTGCTACTGGCTCCCCTCTTGCAGAAGGCAGCTTTCTGGGGTTGGCCATATTCCCTTGAACACCAAAATGGAGGATAGCAAGGGGGCTAGCCAGCTCCTTTCCTCCTTCCTGGCATCTCCCTCCAGTTTTCTCTCCTTTGCTTGGGTAAACCAAAGACAGAAAAGCACATGTGCCTGAGCACATGTCCAACTAATATTCAGATTCCAGTACTCTTCTCCTTGCATTCTTGCATGCACACGTAGCCAGTGGTCCTCTTTGTGCCTGTCCCTCATTTAGATTCAGAATTGGTGAGGATCTCCATGGAGGAACTGATGAAAAAGCTATTGTGTGCTCTGACCCAGTTATCACCTTCCCCCTTCCCCCAACTCCTACCCTTCTGTAATCTTCTCTCATTGTCAGGGACAGTGGGAGAGAAATTGAAGAGAGAGGGCATCAAAAACAGTTCACCTCCCTTTTAGGAAGCTCTGTAGGAGGCGTCTGGTTCCAAGTATTTGTGGCTTTCTTTAGAATAGAGAGTAGTTAGCATTTTGGCCCCAGTGTCAATTTCTGGCCACAAAAAACTCTTACTCAAGTTCCAAGTATAAAAGCATCACACAAAAGCTAGAAATAGTAAAATAAACAACTGATGATTTGCGTAAAAAAAAAAAACCTTAAAGTTCTTTATGTCAAAGTCTGACTTTAACAATGATAAACTGGAAAAATGTTTGTAAAATGTATGCCAAAGATTGTGATTCTTAGCATATAAAAACTTGTAAATCAATAAGAAAAAGGGGAACATTTCAATGGAAAAATATGAACAAAGGATACTAACAGCAGGTAAAAGAAAAAAATTATAATATAAAATGGAAAACAAAAAAATACTTAATTCCTACCAATTACCAAAGAGATGAAAAATCCAATAACTTTGAAATACATTCTTGCTTAACAAACAACAAAGTATGTAGTATGGCCAAAGGTTAAGAAATAGATACTTTCATATACCCTCAATTGATGCATAAATTGACGTAACCTTTTCAGAGAAAAATTTGACAATAAATACCAAAAGCTTTAAAAGTTTGCATCCTTTTGGGGTCTGCAATTCTATTTTTATAATAAAATAAGAAGCAAATGAATTTGAATCTATATGAAGAAATGGCTATAAGGGTGTTCACTGTAGTACCTTTTTTGTGAAAACTTGGAAACCACTGAAATATCCAACAAAAGGTGATTGATTAAATAAATGATAAAATACTATGCAACTACTAAATAGAATGGTATATGAAAATACATAGTGACATGGGAAGGTATTCAAAAGTTGCTTATAAACCAGTATTATGACAATATTACATTTTATAAAACAACTTTATATATGCATATGCATTGAAGAAAGAAGGAAACAATTTACTTCAAAATGTTAACTGAGGTATTGAGGGGTGGGGAGTAAAGGAAGAGAGAAGGAGGGAGGCAATTTTTCTTCTTTCTCTTTTGTATTCTCTATACTTTCTACCATGCATATATACTTCATTTGTGTCAAGAAAATAAGCACTATGAATTATAGAAATACTATGTTAAAAGAAATTATTGGTAGAAAAAATTATGTGAAACTATGGATGAGTTTAGTACACAAATGCATCCTACAGCACGTAGCACACTAAGAGAGACAGGTTTGTATCGCAACTTGAGCCACCACAGAAACAATTTGGGCCACTTTTTATCAACTCCCTTAACGTTGCTTAATTACTTATACCAAAACTCTGTTCAGTAAATCTAAGACTAGGAAGAGCCAAAATAAAACGGATGAAGAGCACAACTCTGATGATGTGGTTTCTCCAAGAACAAAATTTAGGGTACATGCAGGAAAATAAACAGCAGAGCATGCTGGCAATGATCTATAAACGCTATTTCTGAAAATTTCACTTTTGCTAAGTGAGTGGTTTTGTTAGGCCATTCGTACTGCTATAACAAAATATCTGAGACTGGGTAATTTATAAAGAAGTGAGGTTTATTTCCTCACAGTTCTGGAGGCTGGGAAGTCCAAGATAATTCACGGACAGGTTCACTTTTCTGGTGAGGGCTGCTCTCTGCTTCCAAAATGGCACCTTGTTGCTGCATCCTCTGGAGGAGAGAAATGCTGTATCCTCCCATGACCCTCACATAGAAGGGCAAGCCAACCAAATGTTGCCTCTTTTATAAGGACTTTAATTCCATTCACGAGGAAGGAGCCCTCACTGCATACTCACCTCTTATAGACCCCACCTCTTAATACTATCACATTGGCAATACCTGAATTTTGGAGGGAACACATTCAAACCATAGCAGTGCAGCTATCCTCTATGGCAAGTAGTCAGCATGCAGAGATTCCATGTTATCAATATAGTTGCATTCAGACGCTTTCAAATAAGCAGAGACAGGGGTGATATCAACTTCCTGTTGTGAAATGTGAATATCTGCTGGAAAAGAAATCTATTTGGATTCTACATGGTGGTAGGCGCACCCACCCAGTGGTCACCTATAGGCTAAGGTAATGCTTTCCTTAAAAAAGTGCTTCTGGGTTGACTTCCAACACATTGTCAATCTGGAAGATTATTGATGTTGTATCTTTTCTCAAAGTCCAACTTTTCTCCTTTCCCTCCCTTGTCACCTCCTCAGCCTTATCATCCCTTCCTTTTCTTTTTTCCCTTCCCATTTCTTTTCTGCCCTCTATCATTTTTTCATCTTCCACAAGCTTTCAGGCTTGTTCTCCTAGTTAGCATGTGGCACCCTGTGCCTTTACACTCAGAAGGTAGGTTTTAATTACATGAGAAGACACAAGGATATTGAGCAAAGACTAACTGCCTGGGCAGTGCAGATTAAGTAAGGAAACAAGCACATTAATTACAAAGATGAGACTTGTTTTCTTTCATTTTGTTTTAACAGCCTGATAAGGGCTCACTGTGAAGTCACCAGCATCTGATGTGACAGAAAACCACTGTTTCCACCCAGGGGAAATGATTTCTGATGTTCTCTCTTCCTTTTCTTTTGCAGCTTTACTCTGGTGAGTTTGTAGGACAGGCCTGAGACTGATAATATTCTTGGGGTTACCTGATGCTTTTTTTCTGGCATTTTCCACTGACGAGCCATACTCATTCTTCGAGGAGCTTTCACACAAGTTTAACTTGGAAAACTCAGAAAAAGCTACCCTTTTCCTTCATCCCGCTGGTAATACCCTTGAAGGAAGCAGCTGAATGTTCCATGCTCATTAATTGCCACCAATTGAGCTACACCCTGAGGAGACTAAAACCTTTCTATGTATCTTTTTAGAGTTATCTAAGGATGAAAGGAATACTGCCTATGCTAAAAAATTTATCTTTAAATTTGTTACACAGTCAAGCAGATGTTAAAGTGAGAGTAGCTCCATGCTGTGACTCTTAGTTAGAATGCATTGGAATTTATAAATGAAAACACACAAGGATTCACATTTAATTGCCTCAAAATGATCAAATATGCTCATGTGGTTTGGTGACAGATCTTTACAGCTGAGGTCATAGATAACAAGTCAAGCATGAATTTTCTTTTCTATAAGTAAGCTGAAAAAGAATCCTTCAGAACTGTTTGTATCTCACCATACAGCTTTGGCTGTCTCTGTTTAGCCAAAGGAGTCCATTTGAGAAAAAGTATCAACAAGGAACTACAGGGCTACAGCTTTTGCATTCAGAGTTGCCCAGTTCATCGGTAGGTTTTCTGTTGCTTTTTCTGATGATCCTGAGAGAAATAGACCATACATAATATTTGAAGAGGAGTTTTATAAAAAGACATGAGGTGGTTTGTTCTAGGTGAGTAGAATTATTTGTGGCCAGTGCCCATGCTTATGCCATATAAAAAGCAGAAGTTAACCAGTTTAAAAAAAAAAAAAAACAGTTTTATTGGAGTATAATTTGCATACCATAAAATTCACCTACCTGAATGGGTGAATCCTGCTTTAAAGGGTAACATGAAACATTGAAAACCTTAAAGATTATTCAGTTTGATGAAATGTGCCTTACCTAGATAAAATCTGTTTTATTTTAGTCATCAGTTATAAGACTTGTTGGACCTATTTTCACATGATATACCTCTCCAGGCCTCAGTTTTCTTCTTCTGTAAAAGTGGGAGAGTATCTACCTAACAGGGCTATTGTAAATGTAAATAGAGGGTGCATCTAAAGTACATTTAGTACAGAGCTGGGTACATGATACAAATTTAGTAAATTACTCCCCCATCCCCTAGATGTCAGTGTTCTGTTTGTGGCTTAGCCAGAAAAAGTTAACTCATTTTGTAAAACTGATTTTCAACGAAAGTGTTTGTGGAGAACGCAGGGAAAACCGTACACTTCTGAAATACTTTGGACAATTAGTATAGTCTTTTTGTGTACTCTTGTTGAAGAAGGAAGAGTGAGGGCAGTAAGCTGCAGTGTGTGTCTAGAAACCATCACCAATGCATAAGGACTGGGGTCATTCTTCTATCCCATCTGGGAGCCCTCATACATGAGCCCAGAGGAGCTGGTTCTGTCTCTGTAGAGTGACCTTTGGGCCTGTGACCAAATGGCCAGATAACCTCATAAGAGATCTAGAGTTCATCTAGCTGAGTTTTCAATTTCTGCAAAGGAGTATGGTCCTAGGAGATAAGAATTACATGAAAAGAATCAAGTTTGAATGTTTTCTAAGTTCGAGGGAAAGCGTATGCATGTATCCGATGAGCCAAAAATATGCAAAATTAAATGAGGTAAATTTCCTCAGTGGGAGTGACAAAAATCTAATCTGGCTTGAATATGTGACTTACATCAGAAGAATAGGATGTGCCCATCCATTTGAAAGTTTTGAAGTTGCTGTTAGAAAGAATAAATATAGCCTGACTAGTTCCATCAGCATCATAGTAAAACATTCAGTCATGTCCTGGCCAATCCCAAAAATTACACGGGAAGCAAATCTCCAAATTGTGTGGCATAACATAAACTTCTTTAGTGGATTAGTAGCCTCCAATTCCAGGAAAATTTAGAATTAAGGGCAGAAGTGTTTCAGATAATTAGAATAGTAATATTATCATATTTTTGTCTTAAAGCATTAGTACATATTTAGAATTTAAAGTATTTGTAATGTTTAAAAAATGTAATCTCTTTAGAGTGTTGGGACAGCCTTTTAATTCAAATTTTAAACTATGTCATTGAGTAATTAATTTAGATTTGTGATATTAAATTGAAATCTTGCTAAGTTTATAAGCTGATTTAGAATATTTAATATGCTTAAATATTGTTCTGTTTATAAACTTAATTTATTAGATTTGTAAGCATGACTTAAGTACTTGAAAGGTTTGATAATTGTAGTTTTCAAAAAGGAGAAGAAATTAAATCTATAAATTTATAAATTTAGTTAAAAATGCTTAAAGGCATTCATTTAAGCTTTACTTGAAACCAACATTATTTAAGGGCTTTTAAAAAGGGTTTTAAAAGCTTTACTAGTTTTTACTAAGTTTTACTAGCTTTGTACATTGGACGAAATTTTAAACCTTTAAAAACTTAAATAATTGGATTTTCGAATTTCTGACTGTAATAAATTGAATGCTGATTTTCAAAACACATATAGAATATTCTTCTCTAGACACAGAAACCACTTTTAAGGACATGCATACAAACATACACATACAATGTCTACAAAAATAGGTAACTAGATGAAGATAGAGAATGTTGACAGAAGGAGTAACTTTTTTTCATTCCATGCTGTGCGGCAGTGAGGAGGTAGGAAAAAAAGTCTCCCCCATGCCCCACCCCACCCCAGGAATAAATTAAAGATATCTGCAAATTCTTTGAAACTAGATTCGGGAGGTGGGGTTTATGTCTCTTCCCTTGGGTCTAGGCAGGTTATGTGACTGCCTAAACAACATTTAGTAAGGCTGATCATGCAGCTACTCAGGTACCAGCAATGCCACTGCTGGGTGTACATCCCAGGAGAACTCACCTACGTGTATACAAGGAGACATGCTGGAGAGTGTTCATAGTTACAGAACCAACCTACAGTGGCATCCACAGCAGAATGGAGGCGTAATTCATGGTATATGCATGCATCGGAGTGCTCTGCATAGTGGAAAAGAAATGAACTGGAGTTTCATTTATCAACATGAACACCTCTCACAGACATAAAACTAAGAGAAAATAGCAAAATGTAGAATAGTGTTTCTCAACCTTTTTTTATCACCCCCCAAAAAGCCTTTTTTAGACTTTTTTCTAATCCTTCCCACGAAAGTTTAATAGCTAAGATATACTGTATACCTCTTTATCTACTTTATGTATATCTATGCTTTATATCTCAGAAGAGTAAGATCCACTCAACAAGAACCAATTTTCACTCCCCTGGGGGCAATATTGTCCTGACTGAGTTTGCATAATGTAGAAAATGACACAAACTATGATACTATTTATGTAGCATTTAGAAGCATGCAAAGCATAACATTGTGCTTATGGATCCATACATATATGGTAAAGACATAAAGGAGTGCATGGGAATGCTGAATACCAATTTCAGTAGAGTGTTGACTTTACAGGGGCAGAGGAGAGAGGAAAAGGAAATTATAGAAGGGTGCATCGGAGACTTCAGGTATGTCGATGGGTACATGGGTATTGTTGATACTTCAGGTAGAGATTCCGGAGGCTGGGGCTGCGGAACCCCTGTTTCATACATACTGGTTTTTCACTAGCTTTCTTCTATCTGAAAATTTCCTCTGACCTTACAAGAGAGAAAGTTTTTTTTTCCTTTTTCAAGAAACAAAATAAAGCAAGTGGACTTTAGTCACAACATAATGTGATAAATACAATCAATAGTCACTGGTGTATTTTTAGAAATTTGACTGGATATGGCATAATATTAACTAACATGAGGTAGTTTGTCACAAATGGAAACTGCCCTTGCCCCCAAAGTAAATCAGCAGATATATGTGTACTGTTGCAATCACTGCTGTGTGTGGCGAGGGCCAGGAATCAGGTGGCATATGTAATCTTAATGGAAACTTGGGATAAGATAGCAGTTTATCTCATAATAAAGCAAACCCCACAGGTTTGCAGCATGGAACGTGCACTACATATCCTGTAATTTCCCTCCTTTCCTTCCTTCCTTCCTTCCTTCTTCTTTTCTCTTTCTTTCTTTTCTTTCCCTCCCTCCCTCCCTCCCTCCCTCCCTCCCTCCCTCCTTTCCTCCCTCCCTCCCTCCCTTCCTTCCTTCTTTCCTTCCTTCCTTTTCTGAAATGGAGTTGCTCTGTTGCCCAGGCTATAGTGCAGTGGCATCATCTCGGCTTGGCATCCTCTGCAACTTGGGTTCAAGTGATTCCTCTGCCTCAGCCTCCTGAGTAGCTGGGACTACAGGCACATGTCACCATGCCCAGCTAATTCTTTTGTATTTTAGTATAGACAGGGTTTCACCATGTTGGCCAGGATGAGCTCGATCTCCTGACCTCGTGATCTGCCTAACTCTGCCTCCCAAAGTGCTGGGCTTACAGGTGTGAGCCACTGCACCTGGCCCAGGGACTGTAATTTCTTAATAAGATTCATGGAGTAGCTTTCAGAAAATATGCATTTGTATGTTTTATTTTTCCTTTACAACATGAGACTAAAACTACATATGCAACATTACCCTCAGAATGAAGACTTCACAGATTCATAGTTCAGTATTTTTGAATGTAGTGGTGATTTAAAATGAACTAATTTGAAATATACTGGTTGCCTCCATAACCCCGTGGCTGAATCATGATATAATGTGAAGATGAACTCCATGCAATTCATAAATATATAAAAGTTTTGGCTGATTTTGTTACATTAGGTATTTTAGGCTTTGACTCACCAAAATACTTTTTACATATTCTGTATAAGTATACTTACACATTTTATGTATATAATATAAATAGAAATATGTAAATATCCATTTCTGTAGCATTTATCTTCATAATAAGACCAAGCAGAAACAGTTTTGGTTTCTGCACATCAAATATATCAGATTTTACATGTTTTATTCTATTGTGCAATAAAAAAATGCATCATAACAATATAATTTTTTTCAAAATTTATATACTTCAGTATGTAACTACACAAGAGGCTCCCTTTCCAATAACAATTATTAGGAAAGAAACTGAGTTTGACTAAATGTAGCTATCATAACTTATTTGCAGATGAATCACAGCTCTTGTAATTCTGCAAAGGATAAGAAAGGGAGTTAGGGCAGTCTATAAGAGAAATATTTAACAGGTTGTGTCCCAAGACTAGGTGTGCCTTTCTTGATGCCAGAGATTGAGGTGAAGTTTGCAGTCAGCCTTCTTCTTTTGCAAGCCTCTGGGTGATGGAGAACATAAGCAAAGTACCAAAAGGCAAATTGTGACAACATTGCTCATGGCAGGACAAAATTCTGTTAATGCACAATGTGGAGTTCTCTGGAATGGAGAATATACATTAGAGACAAACCCAGTGTGGAGTCTCATGCTTCCATCTTAAACCCAGACCCTTGTACTTGCCTGTTGAAACAGTGGGGTCTACAGGGCAATCTTTATGCCCACCAACCCAGTCTACTTCAGAGCATGCAGACCTGCCCCAATCACAGAGTGGCTGGTTGAGAAGAAAGGAGTGGAGGGTTGCTTCTTCACAGAGAAGTCCTGTCTAGCAGGACCCATCCCATGGGTGAGAGATATAAATATGGAAGTATCTCTTCTGAAATGCCAGCCGAGCTCATAAAGGACAAAGAAAGTACCTGACTGGATTCTGGCCTTTGGGATAACATAATCCTATTGATTAAGAAAAATATCACTCTATGAATGTCCTAGACTTTAATTGGGGTTTTCATGCCTTTTGTTAGAAGGAGAGATTGAAGACATACTCATTAACTCTTGGCCATTAGGTAAAAAGTCTGGAAGTCACTTCTTGTACATTAACACAAGGGGATGGGGTATTGATGCAGAGGAATGGCATAAACATTTTTCTTTCACCCTGCCTTGGATTCAGTAGCCCCAACCAGAAGGGCATCCACTGGTTTGGGGTCTCTGAAATATGTCATTGATAAAACATAGTGGCAAAAGTTAGAAGTTAACATTTCTTCAATGTCTACTCCATTCTAATAATTCTATATAACCATCTGATTTCATCATTATAATTTAATGCTTACATGAATCAAGTGTAGTTACATTTCACATTGAGGTTTGGGTCTAAAGTTAGGAAACCCATGGTAAAAATTATCCTTGAAAATCACTTAGGAAAAGTGCCACAGTGGCAAGAGGTTTCCTTTCTCTTACTAAGCATAACATAGCCCTATTTTTCTTCAGCCTTGGATAAGAATTCTAATTTTTGCTTTTCAGACGAACATGGGATAAAAGAGTTGTCTGTTTAGGGGCTCTATTATATGTAAAAATATGTATCTTTAAAAACTAGATTTATGTTTAGCCAGTGAGATGGTTACACATGAGTAAAAATAAGGGCCAAATGAGGGTGCAGCCACACATTGATGTCTCTTATCTCATACTCACACCTGGCCATGCACTTACTGAGTGAAAAAGGGGCAGAATGCTATTTCCTTCTTTCTCATTTTTTGGGGGCCAAATTCATATAATTAAATTTGTTCAATTGTGCTTAAGATGTGACTGGATTATAACAGTGTATTATTTAGGGTAAGCTACATCATGCTGCAGTAACAAAAGAATCCTGAAGTCTCATTGGCTTTACCCAACAAAGGCATATTTTCCATTCATGGAAAGCCTGATAAAATCTGGTGACTTCTCAAGGGGACCATCCTCCATGTGGAGACCGAGTAACCCAGACTGTTTCCATCCTGTGCCATTGCCAGCTTATCTTGTGGCCTCTATGATCAATTGTTCAGAGACAAAGAGAACTGAAAGGTCACACACTCATTCTCAAATGCTTTGGCTCAGAAGTGACACACATTACATGCTCATGATCAATTGGACAGAAATAGGTACTTAGTCTCTCTAACTTTAAAGGGCGAAGAAAAATCATAGAACACATGGATATTCAGAGGGCAGTAAATGTCTCTACCATAAATAGCTCATTTATTTAATAAAGACTGACTGTACATATCACTGTTCTAAGTACTTTATAGGCATTATTTCATTTAACCTATGAGATAAGTAGTATTTTTGTTTTCATTTTAAGGTGTAAAAGTGAGGGTTGGGGTAGCTAGATAATTAGTCCAAAGTCACCCAATTAAAATGTGGCAGAGCCAGGATGAGATCCTACTACCATCATCTATAGCCAAAGCCACTAATCCAGGTGTTTGTTATTGAGTCACGCTTTAGACCTTCATAAAACTTTATACCTGTTGGTTGGGCATAGCATGTAATATGAATAGTGGTTTGTCTTAAACCATAGGATATGATTTGGCATATGATTTAGGCAAGCTATCTGGTCCTGAGAGAATTTTTTTTCAGGTATCTTTTTTTGCATGAAACATATTTCTTTTCTCTGTCTCTCTTTTTAAAAAGTTATCCTCATCTATTATTTCCTCTTTCCCTCCTGAAATGTCTTATTGTTCCTCTCACCCTTAACTCACAACTTTTTACTTATCTGGGCATGAAAAATCTGTCCATGTTTTGTAGAAAGCTCATGGATCCTTAGGTAGGGGCCATATTCACTCAGGAAAGGACACAGGAAATGTAGGCCCAGGGGAAAGAGAGATGGGGAGTGAGTAACAATGGTGGTTGTATCACATTTTTCTATCTACACCAGGACTTATCCTACATATAGAAATAACTAAATTATGAATTAGATTGTAGGGCACCCTATAGGCAGGGAAAGTTTGCTGAGTAGAAGGGTTTGATATTGAAAACTAAATGAGGATCATGCCCAGAGCAACACTTTTTCCTAAATTGGATATTCCAGGAGTAGATTTAATGACAGGGGTGTGTGTGGTCTCCTGCTGTAAGGAAGTAGGGACATTTATTTCAAATAAGATATTGTTCAAGACTTTGGGTCCCAGAGAATGTAGATTCAGGGCCCTAGTGGGAAGAAAGTGGTCAGATATTGGAAGGAACAGCCAGAAGCATCCTCTGCTGCATCACATTTGGATTGTGGAATAGAAATCAGATAATTCTCCATGAACACCCTACATACTAGGAAAAAATAGATTTCTGTGAGGTGTGAGCTGACTTTCTCTACTAAGAGTTTCTTGGCAGCCTAATCACCTGGGACCTAGCTGGGGTACATGGGGCCATAGGCTCAAGGTAAGGCACATATAATACTCTTGGCAGTACGGCTGTTACATAAACCTCCAAATCTCAGTGGCTTAACATAATAATATGTTGATGGGAATGCTTTATTGAGGGGGGCCTGTTCCATACAATCAATGAGGGAGCTTCTTTTTTTTTTTTTTTTTTTTTTTTGAGATGGAGTTACCCAGGCCAGAGTGATCTTGTCTCACTGCAACCTCGGCCTCCTGGGTTCAGGCAGTTCTCCTGCCTCAGCCTCCTGAGTATCTGGGATTACAGGCACTCGCCACCATGCCCAGCTATTTTTTGTATTTTTAGTAGAAACAGGGTTTCACCATGTTGACCAGGATAGTCTCAATCTCTTGACCTCATGATCCACCCGCCTTGGCCTCCCAAAGTGCTGGAAGGGACCTGAGCTTCTACCCTTTAGTGGCTCCACTGTTCCCTAGGGTTTCAGAGTCCTCTGCCATATTCTCTGCATCTAACTGGAACATGAAGGAAGAAAGAGAAAGAGATGAAGGATTCCTGTAGGATATTTCTATGGGCCAGGCCTAAAAGTGGTGCACATCCCTTCAACACAATCCATGGACCAGAACTAGGACATTTGGTCACACCTGACTGCAAGGGAAAGCAGGGAAATGTAGTCTAGCTATGTGCCCAAGAAGAAGAGGGGGTGGGTGGGGTGAACACCATGCCAATCTCTGCCACAACCAAATATGAGTAGAAAGCTAACATCTTCATAGAGGGCTCAGTTTATGCCCTTAGTGAGGAGCTAGGAATCAAGACTTATTCAGCAGGGGCTGGGACAGCCATAATATTGAAGGCCAACCTCAAGTACAGCTGAAGGCAGGGCACAGGAAACCCTTGACACACACAGACCACAATTCTCTAGTGCTTAACCAGCAGCTTTCTGAGAAGAAATGCCAAAAGAGGGGCTCCTAGACCACGAAGAGGTAGACAGGTGAATTGTTCTGGAGCTTCATGGAAGTTCCTGATGACATCATCAGTGATTCCAGAAAAGATAAAGGGAGAATCTTCAGCAGTACAAGAGTTCCTAGGCCCTGGAACATTCCTTGACAATGTACTACCAATAGGACATTGAAAGAATTTGTATGCCTGGGATAATAATAATAGGTAACATTTATTTAGTGCTTACTATACATCAGAAACTATGCTGAATGCTTTGCCTGCTTGTATTAGGGTCCTCTGGAGGGACGGAACTAATAGAATAGATGTATATATGAAAGGGAGTTTATTTTTCTTAAATTTATTTATTATACTTTAAATTCTGAGATACATGTGCAGATCGTGCAGGTTTGTAACATAGGTATACATGCGCCATGGTAGTGGTTTGCTGCATTCATCACCCCATCATCTACATTAGGTATTTCTCCTAAGGCTATCCCTCCCCAACTCCCCAACCCCCTGCTATTCCTCCCCTAGATCCCCACCCCCCAGGTCCCAGTGTGTGATATTCCCTTCCCTGTGTCTGTGTGTTCTCACTGTTCAACACTCACTTATGAGTGAGAACACGTGGTGTTTGGTTTTCTGTTCTTGTGTCAGTTTGTTGAGAATGATCATTTCCAGTTTCATCCATGTCCCTGCAAAGGACGTGAACTCATTGAAAGGGAATTTATTAAGCAGCGTTGACTTACATACTCACAAGGTGAAGTCCCACGGTAAGCCATCTGCAAGTTGAGGAGCACAGAAACCAGTAGTGGATTAGTCTAAGTCCCAAAACCTTAAAAGTAGGACAGCTAATGTTGCAGCCTTCAGTCTGTGGCTGGAGACCTGAGAGACCCTGGCAAACCACTGATGTAAGTCCAATGATGTTTGAGGGAAGCATACACCATGGGACAAAGATGAAGGCCAGAAGACTCAGCAAGTCAGCTTCCTCCCACTTCTGCCTTTTTCTAGCCGTGCTGGCAGCCGACTGGATGGTGTCCACCCACATTGTGGGTGGGTCTTCCTTTCCCAGTCCACTGATACAAATGTTAATCTCTCTAGCAACACCCAGAAACAATACTTTGCATCCTTCAATCCAATCAAGTTGACACTTAATAGAAACCATCGGCCGGGCACGGTGGCTCAAGCCTGTAATCCCAGCACTTTGAGAGGCCCAGGTGGGTGGATCACGAGGTCAAGAGATCGAGACCATCCTGGTCAACATGGTGAAACCCCGTCTCTACTAAAAATACAAAAAATTAGCTGGGCATGGTGGTGCGTGCCTGTAATCCCAGCTACTCAGGAGGCTGAGGCAGGAGAATTGCCTGAACCCAGGAGGCAGAGGTTACGGTGAGCCGAGATCGCGCCATTGCACTCCAGCCTGGGTAACAAGAGCGAAACTCCGTCTCAAAAAAAAAAAAAAGAAAAGAAAGAAACCATCACACTGCTCCACATTCTTTAATCTTCACAACTGTTGGGAGACAATTCTCCATGGTTCTTTTGCATTTCTGCATGTCTTACAGGCAGAGGCACTGGCTTTCTTTGTGCCAGACTATCTTTCCAAGATTTCTGTCAAAAATAGCTTTAAAGGATGGTGATAGTAGCTTCCTCTAAATCAGAGGGCATATTTGTTCACTGGCCAAGATAATAAAGAGAATGTTTCCCTTTGGAACAAATGTTGGACGGATTTACTTGCAGGACCTTTAAAGGATTGTGGTTTCCTCAATTTGGAGTTTCTCATGTGTGGCAAAAACTCAGTGTAGGTAACATCTACTTTGACCCACTTCTGCACTGCCCCCTTAGGAATTAAGGGGACAAGTTTCATGCAAACATGAAGCTCATGCTATATTCTGTATCTTCACGTGATCCAGGAGTCAAGTAATTACGTATCTTCTGTCTGCCTCTATGAAACGGTGGCAGGTTAGGGGTTTAGCTTGAAAGTAGCATCAAATCTCAAAACATTCACAGTTTTTGCAACAACAACCCCATGATGTAGATAATAATGATCATGCCTGTTTTACAGATGGAGGTTTGGTGTGTTTTTTTGTTTTTTTGTTTTTGGTTTTGTTTTACCATTTGAGGTTTTTAAACGTGAAAGGACTTGCCAAAGTCTACAGTTATTAAATGGTAGAGTCAAGATTTGAATTTAAGCCAGCATCTCCGGGATGAGGATTTATGGCTAGAACTTTTAGTTATATGAATGAGGTATTCCTCAAGTTGAGAAGACAAAGGTGATACAAAGTTTGATGAATGATAATTGAGGATTTATTTTATGCATGAGTCTAACTAGAATAAATAGGTGAAATATTTATCCTTCACAAAGCCTCAGAAAAGAAAATAAATTCTTTCCTGCTGAGATTTTAGGAGTGGAGTTTTACATGTTGTGGTATCATTAAGTAAATGTCAAATAAGACAAATGGCCATACCAAGTGAGCAGTTTCTTAATCCAAAACTTGTTTTCTTTGATGGCAATGCAAGTATACCCATTGAGAGGGTTTTGGGCTTGTCCTCAGAGCTCAGCAGAACTCTTGATTTTAAAAGATAAAAATATTTAGGTAGTGTGACCAATGAAACATCTTGGCAGCATGAGGGGACCCACTGGTAGGCAGACAACCTTGTTTCCTGGATATATTGAAGATGAAGGTGTGCTGTTAAAAATAAAATGCAAGTGCTCTGGGCAAGGACTTATCTCCTGGTGTGCTTTAATGCTGTTGGGGGTTTTCTTCTATGCAGATATGATCAGTATACCTTGAAGTTTCTTACTTCATATTTTCTGAAATTTTTTATCTTTAGCTTCAAAGAGTCTGAGAATATTGAGGAAGTCAAGTCCTCTCTGCATTCACTGTATGTAACTTCCCCCCTTTTAGTCACCTGGGAAGCACTCAGGTTTATATGTGTGTCATTGTGACTTTGAGAGATATCTGGAACTTAATATTTGCAAGTGTTTCAGTAAGACACTCGACACTCTGTCTTTTGGGATTATCTCCTTTTAGTCTGCTTCAGTTTCCTGGAATTTAGATATAATGGCTGGAGCTCTAGCTGCCATCTAAGAGCATGAGACAATCTTTATAGAGGAAGCCTGAGCTAAAGCACTTCCATCAAGGACAGGTTTGGTAGCTTGGTGAAAGGGTGTATTGACATAAATTTTATAGGAATTGAAGTTTACTGCAGTAAGTATACAAGATATATTGTCACAAAATGTTATAAAATTATGGGATGTTTGTGAGCATGTCTTCTCATCTCCTCAGTTTCTCATGAGCAATAAACTTGGATTGTTAGCAAAAAAATTTTGCCAAGCCTCTTATATTCTCCAGTGATGTCACTCTAAGACTAAATAGTTTTTTGAGATATATGAGACTCAGCTACATTTTCTTTCTATGCTATGAAAATCATCTTGCTATATTGTTCACAGGTTATATAATAATAAATAGGTTCCAGACATGTTGTAACCATGAAAGTGATAATAGCTTGGAGGCCCCCGCAAGGTTCAGAGACTAAGCAGAACAGATAGTGCTAAGCTCTGCCATACTTGTTAAGGATGATGAAACAGAATGATAACAGCTCAGATTTCTCATGACTCTACTAAGCCATCACACCTGTCCTAGGCTGCTCAATTTGGGTTTACTTTAGTGAGTGTATATATTATTCAAGGTAGGCTAATGGCTACCACAATCCCATTTTAGTGATTTAACCCAGTGAAAGTTTATTTCTACTTAGGCATACATCCAAATTAGATGTTTGTTTGGGCTGAATGACTCTGCTGGCAGATTCTCTCAAAATGGCAACACAGGCATCTGATTTTCTATTTTATGACTCTATTATCCTCTGAGTCTTAGATTCCACTCGATTGAGATGAAAGTGGAGTATCCCTGTGAGAGGATTTTATCTCCCAGTCCCGAAGACAGCACACATTATTTCTACTTATAGCTCACTGGTGAGCCTTTATCACATGATGTGCCCAGCTGTAAAGAAGTCTGGGAAGGGTAGTTTGTTTATTTTAATTTTTTTAGGTGCACAGTAGGTGTATACATTTATGGGGTACATGAGATACTTTGATACAGGCATGCAATACATAATAATCACGTCATGGCGAATGGAGTATCCATCCCCTCAAGCATTTATCCTTTGTGTTACAAACAATCCAATTACATTCTTTAAGTTATTTTAAAATGTAGAATTAAATTATTACTGACTATAGTCACTCTGTTGTGCTATCAATACTAGGTCTTATTCACTATATATATTTTTTGTACCATTAACCATCCCCATCTCTCCTCTCGCCCTTCCACTATCCTTGGGAAGGGCAGTTTAATTGTGTTCCCAGGAAGAAAAGGAATATGGTTTGAAGACAATGAACCAGTTTTTCTCATGGTACAAAAATGATATTTTCATTTTTTGAAGCTATTGTTATTTCTAGCCTCTGTTCCCAGGAGCTAAACACAATTCCTAACCTATGAAGTTGTATCAATTTTACTGTCAAACATGTACATCTTAGATACCAATATAAAACTGTCAAGAAATAAGAAAGATAAATGATATAAAAAGTATAAAATATTTATATAAAATTCCACACATATATATGTTTATATACATACACAAGTCTGCACATGGAAAGACAATATTCCAAGAAGATACATATCAAAATTTTGATATGTATGGTGTGTATTTAGAGAGAAAGAGCGAAGACAGGCTGGCTGGTTGTTTATACTTCATAGGTGGATATATGGAGCTGAGGTAGCACAAGGCTGTCATCCTATTAAGCAGGGTGAAGATATGGATTTTCACCATGGATTATACTTTGTTCTGCATTCTTTTATGTTCACCCCCCCCCTTTTTTTCTTGCTTCTTAGCTTCTTTTCAGCTTTCTTAGGAGAAATATTTTGCTTATTAAGGGTGGTATAAATAGATGTTTAATTATCACCTCTTTATTGTACTGCATATAAGGCTGCTACAATATTCTTTCATTTGATAAATGTGTTGCATTTACTTGCAAATTAAGGATAATTATATTACAGATGGGTGTGTCATGACAGAATAAAGTCTATGCTTAATATCATAATGTCTAACAGGATACTTATGTTGAGCCTTCCTTTTAAAAACTATTTCTCAAGGAGAGATCCAAGATGGCTGATTAGGAGCAGCTCAGGATTGCAGCTCCCAGTGAAAGCACGGAGGGTGACTGGATGCCACATTTCCAGACAGATTTTTATTGCCCACATACCAGGAGATTCCCAGGTGGAGGAGTCCCATGGGTTGACAGCACAGCTGTTTTGGCTGGTGCGGCTGGCATGGCTGTTTTGGGTGGAGCGGCTGTTTTGGCCGGCGCCCCAGTGTGGTGGTTCTCTGTACAAAATACATGGGTCTGGGCACCGTTTAGCTGGTGATTGGAGCTCAGGGAAGACAGAGTCGCCCATTCAACTGATAGAAAAGGGGACTGAAACAGGGAGCCAGGCCAGGAGATTCCCAGGCAAAAAAATGCCACAAATCTCAGCACTGCTGTATCATCCGGTGCAGTGGGTCGCTGCACAGGAAATCACAAAAATCCCGGCACCTTTTCAACTGGGGACTGGAACACCTGGGAGACAAAAAAAAAAGAAAAAGGCTCTGAGGCAGGGGGTCAGGTGATCAGGCTCAGATGGTCCAACTACCACAAAAAAAACCAGCAATCTGAAATGCTCTGTATTGAGAGTTTCACAGCAAGCAGAGCTGAACTCAGGATGGTCCAGCTCTGTGAGGGAGGGGCGTCTGCCATTATCAAGGCACTCCACCACTATGGAGGTAGTTTGCCATTGCTGAGGCAGCCCGCCATTGCTTAGGCAGACCGCCATTACAGAGAGAGTCTGCCATTACAGAGGTGGGCCCCCATTGCTGAGGCAGTTCTAACTACACCAGTAGAAACAGGACTGCAGGGAAGTTCACATGGCAGCTGGGCAGAGCCCACAGCAGCTCAGCAAAGGCTCTGCAGGCAGACAGTGACTAGGCTGCTTCCTTGCTGGGCAAGGTAGCCCTGAAAAAAGCCAGCACACAACAGAAATTCATAAATAAAGCCCTAGCTCCCTGGGACAGAGCACCTGGAGAAAAGAAAGGGGGGTTTATGAGTTCAGCTGCAGCATTCTTAAACGTACCTGTCCAGCAACTGTGAATGAAAAACGGAGCTCACAGCTCAGCACTTGAGCTCCTATAAAGGACATACTGTCTCCTCAAGCAGCTCCCTGGCCCCTGTATATCCAAAGAGTCACTTCATTAAGGAGAGCTCAGACTGACATCAGGCGGGTATCCTTCAGAGACAAAGATAGCAGAGGAAACTGGCAGTAACCTTTACTGTTCTGCAGCTGCTGCAGGTGATCCCCAGGCAAGCAGAGCCTGGAGTGGACCTCAGCAGTCCTACAGCAGAGGGGCCTGACTGGTAGAAGGAAAACTAAGAAACAGAAATAACTTCATCATCAACAAACTGGACATCCACTCAGAGACCCAATCTGAAAATCAGCAACTACACAGACGACAGGTGGATAAATCCACAAAGATGTGAAGAAACCAGGGCAAAAAGGATAAAAACACCCAAAATCAGAACGCCTCTCCTCTTACAAGGGATCACAACTCCTCACCAGCAAGGGAACAGGGCTGGATGGAAAATGAATGTGATGAATTGACAGAATCAGGCTTCAGAAGGTGGATAATAAGAAACTTCTGTAAGCCAAAAGAACATGTTCTAACCCAATACAAAGACACTAAGAACCTTGAAAAAAGATTTGAGGAAATGATAACAAGAATAAACAACATAGAGAGGAATATAAGTGAATTGATGGAGCTGAAAAACACAATATGAGAACTTCGCAAAGCATATACAAGTTTCAAGAGCCGAATTGACCAAGCAGAAGAAAGGATATCAGAGGTCAAAGATCAACTCAATGAAATAAAACGATAAGGCAAGATTAGAAAAAAAAAGGGTAAAAAAAGAATGAACAAAGTCTCTAAGAAATATGAGACTATGTGAAAAGACATAATCTACGTTTGATAGGTGTACCTGAATGTGACAGAGAGCATGAAACCGAGCTAGAAAATACCCTTCAGGATATTATACAGGAAAACTTCCCCAACCTAGCAAGGCAGGCCAATATTCAAGTCCAGGAAATATGGTGAACACCACAAAGATATTCCTCAAGAAAAGCAACCCCAAGGCAGATAATCATCAGATTCACCAGGGTTGAAATGAAGAAGAAATGCTAAGGGCAGCCAGAGAGAAAGATTGGGTTACCCACAAAGGGAAGCCCATCAGACTCACAGCAGATCTCTCCGCAGAAACCCTACAAGCCAGAAGAGAGTGGGGGCCAATATTCAACATCCTTAAAGAAAATAATTTTCAATGCAGAATTTCATATCTAGCCAAACTAAGCTTCATAAGTTAAGGAAAAATAAAATCCTTTACCAACAAGCAAGTACTCAGAGATTTCATCACAACCAGGCCTGCTTTACAAGAGCTCCTGAAAGAGGAACTACACATAGAAAGGAACAACCAGTACCAGCCACTCCAAAAACATACCAAATGGTAAAGAGCATCAACACAATCAAGAAACTGCATCAACTAATGGGCAAAACAGCCAGCTAGCATCAAAATGGCAGGATCAAATTCACAGATAATAATAAACCAAAATGTAAATGGGCTAAATGCACCAATAAAAAGACACAGACTGGCAAACTGGATAAAAAGCCAAAACCCATCGGTGTGCTGTATCCAGGAAACCCATCTCACATGCAAGGATACACAAAGGATCAAAATAAAGGGATGGAGGAAGATTTACCAAGCAAATGGAGAGCAAAAAAAAAGCAGGAGTTGCAATTCTCATCTCAGATAAAATAGACTTTAAACCAACAAAGATCAAAAGAGACAAATAAGGACATTACATAATGGTAAAACGTTCAATGCAACAACAGCTAACGGTCCTAAATACTTACGCACCCAATGCAGGAGTACCCAGATATGTAAAGCAAGTTCTTAATTACTTACAAAGAGACTTAGACTCCCACACAATAATAGTGGGAGACTTTAACACTCCACTGTCAATATTAGACAGACCAACGAGACAGAAAATTAACAAGGATATCCAGGACTTGAACTCAGACCTGGAACAAGCAAACCTGATAGACATTTACAGAACTCTCCACCCTAATCCACAAAATATACATTCTTCTCAGCACCATATCACACCTACCCTAAAATTGACCACATAATTGGAAGTAAATCACTCCTTAGCAAATGCAAAAGAATGGAAATCATAACAAACAGTCTCTCAGACCACAGTGCAATCAAGTTAGAACTCAGAATTCAGAAACTAACTCAGAACTGCACAGCTTCATGGAAACTGAACAACTGGCTCTTGAATGTTGACTGAATAAACAATGAAATGAAGGCAGAAATAAAGATGTTCTTTGAAACCAACGAGAACGAAGACACAACATACCAGAATCTCTGGGACACATTTAAAGCAGTCTCCAGAGGAAAATATATAGCAATAAATGCCCACATGAGAAAAAAGGAATGATCTAAAATTGACACCCTATCATCAAAATTGAAAAAGCTAGAGGAGCAAGACCAAAAAAACTCAAAACCTAGCAGAAGATAAGAAATAACTAAGATCAGAGCAGAACTGAAGGAGATAGAGACACAAAAATCCCTTCAAAAAATCAAGAAATCCAGGAGCTGGTTTTTCAAAAAGATCAACAAAATAGACCACTAGCCAGATTAATAAAAAAGAAAAGAGAGAATAATCAAATAGACGCAATAAAAAATGATAAAGGGGATATCACCACAGATTCCACAGAAATACAAACCATCATCAGAGATTATTACAAACATCTCTATGCACATAAACTAGTAAACCTGGAAGAAATGGATAAATTCCTGGACACTTGCCTCCTCCCAAGCCTAAACCAGGAAGAAGCCAAAATCCTGAATAGGCCAATAACAAGGTCTGAAGTTGAGGCAGCAATTAAAAGCCTACCACACAAAAAAAGCCCAGGTCCAGATGGGTTCACAGCCGAATTCTACCAAACACACAAAGAGGAGCTGGTACCATTCCTTCTGAAACTATTCCAAATAATCCAAAAAGAGGGAATACTTCCCAAATTACTTTATAAGACCAACATCATCCTGATACCAAAACCCAGCAGAGACTCAGCAAGAAAAAAAAAACCTCAAGCCAATAACCATGATGAACATAGCTGCAAAAATCTTCAATAAAATACTGGCGAACCGATTGCAACAGCACATCAAAAAGCTTATCCACCATGATCAAGTAGGCTTCATCCTGGAAATGCAAGTCTGGTTCAACATACACAAGTCTATAAATGTAATTCACCACATAAACAGAACCAAAGACAAAAACCACATGATTATCTCAATTGATGCAGAGAAGGCCTTTGACAAAATTCAACAGCTCTTTATGCTAAAAACCCTCAATAAAATAGGTATTGATGGAACATATCTCAAAATAATAAAAGCTATTTATGACGAAACAACAGCTAATATCATACTAAATGGGCAAAAACTGGAAGCATTCCCTTTGAAATATGGCACTAGACAAGGATGCCCTCTCTGACCACTCCTATTCAATATAGTATTGGCAGTTCTAGCCAGAGTAATCAGGCAAGAAAAAGAAATAAAGGGTATTCAAACAGGAAAGGAGGAAGTCAAATTGTCTCTATTTGCAGATGACATGATTGTATATCTACAAGATCCTATAGTCTCAGCCCAAAATCACCTGAAACTGAAAAGCCATTTCAGCAAAGTCTCAGGATACAAAATCAATGTGCAAAATTCACAAGCATTCCTATACACCAATAACAGACTTAAAGAGAACCAAATCAAGAATGAACTGCCATTCACAATTGCTACAAAGACAATAAAATACCTGGGAATACAACTAACAAAGGATGTAATGAACCTCTGCAAGGAGAACTACAAACCACTGCTCAACGAAATAAGAGAGGACACAAACAGATGGAGAAACATTCCATGTTCATGGATAGGAAGAATCAATATCGTGAAAATGGCCATACTGCCCAAAGTAATTTACAGATTCAACGCTATCCCCATCAAGCTACCAATGACCTTCTTCACAGAACTGGAAGAAAACACCTTAAACTTCATATGGAACCAAAAGAGAGCCCACATAGCCAAGTCAATTCTAAGCCAAAAAAAAAAAAAAAAAAACAAAACAAAACAAAGCAGGAGGCATCACACTACTGGACTTCAAACTATACTACAAGGCTACAGTAATCAAAACAGCATGGTACTGGTACCAAAACAGATATAGACCAATGGAACAGAACAGAGGCATCGGAGGGAACACATACCCTGCTAATTTTTGTACTTTTATTAGAGATGGAGTTTCACTATGTTGGCCAGGCTGGTCTTAAACTCCTGTCTTCAGGTGATCCACCTGCATCAGCCTCCCAAAGTGTTGGGATTACAGGGGTGGGCCACTGTGTCCGACCTTGTTTTTTGTTTTTGTTTTAAATGCTCTGGCCTTGGCGTCTGAAGGCCCAAGGATTCTATCACTAACTCACTGAGTGAATTTTGGCAAATCAGATGACCCATAGGTTTAATTTTGCCACCTATGAAATGAGGGCACTGGGCTAGATTACTGGCTTTCAAGAGTTTTTGGACTATGAGCCAAAGTAACAAATACAGTTTACATTGGGGTATCTGTATATGCAAAATACACAAAAATTTCATGAAACAGCACTTTTTTTTTAGATAGAAAAACCTATTAGGTAAAATAAACACATTTTTACTACTCGATTTCATCATTAAAAAAATGTTAATGGCAACACACGGCCCACAACTAGTAGTTTCAATAAGGGTAGAGGATCTCTAAGCTTCATTAATTTGACTCTAATTGTATTCAATCACTTAAGTTATTTAATATTTTGCAACATCAGGCACTAGGTGCTCAATTTTCTTTGTCCTGTGTTTTCATAAATGGCAACTATTTGTTACTGATGTATACTTACTTTTCAGCTTGAAAACCAGTGCTAGGTACATTTGGATCACCCAACTAGTTGACATGTTCGGTTATCGTGAAAATCACATGAGGTAACTTATGTGTTTCAAAATGTTTATGCACATATAAGTTACCTCATGTGATTTAGCCAAGTATACAATAAAGCGGCCACTCAAAATCTGTATGTAGCTGTTTTAAATATTTAAGACAGTGCAATGTAACTTGCAATATTTTTTCACTTTCTCCAAAATGTAAATAGCAAAACTACTTTTAAGTATGTGTGCTTTTTAACATATCCAGTGCACTTGGAGAGGAACCTCATGTCAAAATGAGACAAGCATACCAAAGACTTAAATGTATAAAATAAAACCAGGGTACATTTTAAATACACGACAAAATCCTGGGAGTAGACACACCAGGAGTCCTGGCAACTTTACAAGGTCAAAAAGATGTGATATTTTTTTCTTCCACCACCTACCTACAACAAATACATAATTTTTTCCTCTCACCATCTACATAAAATTTGATTAAAAAAAAGAAAGTCAAAAAGACAACTAGAAAAAAAATTTACAAAATAAAAAAAGGCTGTCTTTAAAAAAAAAAAAGCTGTTACCAAAAAACGTAAGTTGTTTTTTTTGTTTGTTTTTTGTTTTTGTTTTTGTTTTTTTTGATGGAGTCTTCTTTGTCACCCAGACTGGAGTACAGTGGTGTGATCTCGGCTGACTGTAACCTCCACCATCTGGGTTCATGCAATTCTCCTGCCTCAGTCTCCTGAGTAGCTGGGATTCCAGGTATGTGCCACCATGCCCTGCTAATTTTTTTTGTATTTTTAGTAGAGACGAGGTTTCACCATGTTGGCCAGGCTGGTCAACTCCTGACCTCAAGTGATCCACCCACCTCAGCCTCCCAAAGTGCTGGGATTACAGATGTGAGCCACTGCTCCCAGTCCAAAAAATGTAAGGTTTTTTTTTTTTTTTTGAGATGGAGTCTCACTCAGTTGCCAGGCTGAAGTGCAATGCCGTGATGTCACCTCACTGCAACCTCCAACTCATTGGCTCAAGTGATTCTCCTGCCTCAGCCTCAGCCTCCCAAGTAGCTGAGATTCAGGCATGTGCCACCATGCCCAGCTAATTTTTGTATTTTTAGTAGAGACAGGGTTTCACCATGTTGCCCAGGATGGTCTCCATCTGACCTCATGATCCGCCCACCTCGGCCTCTCAAAGTGCTAGGATTACAGGCATGAGCCACCATGCCCAGCCCAAATGTAAGGTTTTAAAAGAGACAACACAGGTTAAAATAGCCTCAGCACTGATGAAGGTATGACACACCACTATACACTGTTGGGAGTAGAAACTTAGAAACTTCCTGGAAGACATATGAAAACAGGTTTTCAAAATGTAAAAAGTACATATGAATGGCCTGGAAATCCCATCAGTACAAATATCTACCAAAGAAATAAATTTGTGAAAATGTATGTGAAAAGGGTGACTATATAGAGACCTGTCTCTAAAAAAAAAAGGAAAAGATCTTTATTAACATGGAAAGATGCCCACAACATACTCAGATTGTAAAACAACACTATGATCTTTTTGTTTAAAAAAAAAAAAAAGTAAAAAAAAGCAAATCTTACCCAATTGAGTAAGATATATACCACAATGTGAATAGTATCTCTGAAGTATGATGACATCCAGCAGCTAGCCTATACAGTCCCTTCAAGAGAATTAGAAAAAGGCACTTCTCCTGGCAGACATATATATCCCCAGAGGCACAGAGCTCTCCAAACTGATCTTGCCTTTGCAAGAACTAGAAGGTGCTCCAGGAAGACCCAACCATGCTCTAGGGTACATAGCCTGGCAAGCTGAATATGGATTTCCACCTCCTCTCACAACTCCCTCACCTATCCTTAGAGGGGTACCCTTACACTGGGACAGGATTATGGTTAATTTTCACATATTTATGCCATTCTTCATTGGCTTACTATTATTACAATAAACAAGAAATTTACTATTCACTGATAAGAGTAATACTTATCGATTTTTAAGAGGATTGGCTTAATCCTTCCAAAATGAATCCCAACTTCACCCTTACTACTTTTACAGCCCTGACACATAGCCCTATACTTATTTGTGCACGTTATCTACTTAAATGCATAAACCCAATAAAATAAAATCTCTGCCCTAGGTCATATAATACAAAGGTTGAAGAGCACTATCTACAGTGAGAAATGTCATTCTAACACAAAGTGGAGTTAACTCCGTTCTGGAAATGGGGAAGGGAGAAAGGGAGGAAGGTAGCCTATCAAAATTAATCCCTCTCCACCACTCAAAAATGTCTTCAGCAAAAACTCAGTACACTCTGGAAACAAGCAATTAAGCTTTTTAATTGTTTATCTTTTGTTCCCACGTTAAGTCCGGATGCAAGATTTCTTTCTTCATCACACTAGTGGGTTCCCAAAAGAAGACAGCAATTTAAATAAAAATCATGAGTGATTACCATGCCGTTAGGCAAGGCATCTGTAAAATAATACAACCGCTGGACTAGGATTAAAGGAGAACCGGGTTCTTTTCCTGGCTTTGTGTAATATGTAATTTTACACAAGGCAAAAATCACAACCTCTCTGGGTCTCATTTTTCTCATCTCTAAGGTGGGGGCTGGGCTAAAAATCCTCCAAGGCCCCTTTCAGCTTGTGATAAGACTTCGAGTCGCCTTTTCACCCTGAAGGAGTCCATTTCAGTCCGCAGCAACAGTGTATTTTACCAGCCCTAGCTAATTTCTCCATGCTTCTCCTAAAAATGTTGTGCCCAAATAGTTCTAAGCTCTCGAGATTGACACCCAGTCAGAAAGAAATGGTTTTTCAAGACCAACTAACAAAGTATGTTTCAAAAGGATTTAAAAAGGTAAAATTAGTTTACTTAAGTATAAAGGAGAGGGGGAAGCTCTAGCCTGTATTCAGAGATTGATACAATTTTAGGGGGAAAAAAGGCATCCTAAAGCAGCTCTACATGGTAGATGGTTTAAATATTTTAAAACAAAGAGCTCATGCATAGAAAAAAAAGCTGCTAATATACAACCATCACTCTCCTGTTTTGAAGGCACAGAAAAAAAAATGTGTTGTTCAGACAGGATTTACTTTCCTCAAAGAAGCAAATTTGTAAGGAAGAAAAGCCCTGTAATTAAAAAGGAATCCAGGAGAAACCGACCATTTTAAGGGCCTTTCACTGTCGAAATTCAAGTGCATTTTCTTGTACAATGTACGTCTGTGATTAACTCACCGCTATACGTTTAAGTAACCCACACCCACACTTAACACTCAGCCTCACTCTTCCGACCGGTCGGGGTGGCAGCGTGGACGAGTCACAAGGTAGCGGCGGGTGTGGAAATTTCCTCTCCCCGGCCGTGGGGTAGGGTCTGGCTTCTACGAACCACTCATCCGGCCGGGCACCTCCGCCAGGGCCTCTCCGCTCCGTACAAAGGAGGCCGGGGAGCTTGGCTCCCGAACGGGGCCGGGCAGGGGCCCCCGGCTTCCGGCGCCGCGCCGGGCGGGAGGCCCGAGCAGCACGTGCGCCCCACTCCCGGCTAGGAGGGAGGAACCGGCCCGGCAGGCCGCGCTGCCCTGGGAGTGAGCGTCGGCCAGTCCCGCTATCCCGGCGAGCAACGAATGGGGCCGCGCTGTACCGCTGCCTCCCAGGTTAGGGTCGGGCGGTCTGGGTCCCCGGCGCGGGAAGCCGCCTCTGGCCTTTCCGTTCCCACCGACCCCGCCCGGCACCCCCCGGACCGCGGCCCGCCCCGGACACCCAGCTGCCGCCAGCTCACCCCAGCTCTTGGCGGTGCGCCCCAGGAACTCTCCGGTGGTGGGGTTGTAGATGAAGAGCTTCCACTCTGCCAGGCACTGGTTGAGGGACTTCTCGTTCTTCGTCACGGTGTGCACGCGGAAGGTTGGGGGAGCGGCGGCCACGGGGATGGAGGCAGCGAGGGCAGCGGAGGCGCGTCTCAGCTCTGGCGGCGCAGCCCGGAAACGGCAGGGGAGGGTGGGACAGCCGAGAACACCTCCTCGTTATAGGGAGTACTCAAACAGACCGCGCCGCGCCGCTCCGGATGGCAGAATTTCCATTTGACTCAGCAATCCCATTACTGGGTATATATCCAAAGTATTATAAATGGTTCTACCATAAGGACACAGCACACGAATGTTCATTGCAGCACTGTTGACAATACAAAGACCTGGAACCAACCCAAATGCCCATCGATGATAGACTTGACAGGGAAAATGTGGCACATATACACCATGGAATACTATGCAGCCATCAAAAACGATGAGTTCGTGTCCTTTGTAGGGACATGGATGAACCTGGAGACCATCATTCTCAGCAAACTGACAGAAGAACAGAAAATCAAACACTTCATGTTCCCACTCATAGGTGGGTGTTGAACAATGAGAACACATAGACACAGGGAGGGGAACATCACACACTGGGGTCTGTTGGGGGGAAATAGGGGAGGGACAGCAGGGGGTGGGGAGTTGGGGAGAGATAGCATGGGGAGAATGCCAGATGTAGGTGATGGGGAGGAAGGCAGCACATCACACTGCCATGTGTGTACCTATGCAACAATGTTGCATGTTCTTCACATGTACCCCAAAACCTAAAATGCAATAAAAAAATTGAAAAAAAGTATAAATTATCAAAATAAAGTTTGATGAATCTGAGTACATTTCAAAGACAACAAAAGCAAACCTTCCGAGAGAAGATACTTGCAGCATATTTAACAGACAAAAGGAGAGCATTCAGAATATATAAATTAATAGAGCACAACTAGGTAAAAAAGAAGACCGAAGACATGAACAGATTTTTCTCAAAAGAAATAGAAAAAAAAAAAAATAAGCATACTAAAGAAAAAAAATTCTTTAATTAATAATATGGTCGGGTACTATGGCTCATGCCTGGAATTCCAGCACTTTAGGAGGTCAAGGATTGAGGCCAGAAGCTCAAGACCAGTCTGATCAAAACAGGAGACTTCATCACTACAAAAAATTTAAAAATTAGCCATGCATGATGGCTCACATCTATAATCCTTGTTCCTCAGGAGGCTGAAACAGGAGGATCACTTGAGCCCAGAAGATGGAAGCTGCAGTGAGTTGAGCTGTGATCATGCCACTGCATTCTAGCCTGGGCAAAAGTGCAAAACTCTGTCTCTGATAATAATGATAACAGTGAGGAGGAGGAGGAAGATAAAGTTAAAACCACAGTAAGATAAGATTTAAACACAACAGATAGGGAAATATTTAAAGATCTGAGATTTCCAAGTCTTGGCAGTGAGGAGGAGCAGGGGATCTCTCACATTCTGCTGGTGGGAATGTAAACTGATGGTATTAGTCTACCTGGATGGTGTTTGGCTAATTCTCAGACCCTAAGACTGTTGAAGATGTTCGTATCCTTCATCCCAGTGATTTATCTCCTGCTTAAGTATGCTGGAGAGACTCATGGAATAATGTTTTTAGTAGCAATCATTATCATAAGAACAAAAGAACAGAAACCCAAGTGTCCATGAAATAGAAAAATAAATAAATTAAGGCATGTAATACTAACTAAACAGCAACAAAAATAAAACACAGACACATCAATGCAGATGAATTTGAGAAACACCACATTGTTTTAGTCACTTACAGAAAAATGTATATGACATGAGTTAATTTAGATAAGGTCAGAAATAGCACAAAACTGGGTGATGAATGAGTGACATTTCTGTAGCACCTTGGGCTGGGAGGGTGCAGTGGGGATCTCTAAAATAGAATGATGTTCTGTATCTTAACCCGTGTGGTGGATAGACAGGACTTGTTTTTACTGTCATTCCTTTAAGCATATATTGACATGACATAATCTTTTTGTACGTATGACATATCTGATTAAAAACAGTAAATACCAGAAAGGAAAAAGGAAGCCTATTTTTCTGCTGGACTTGATCTGAAATAATTTTCTGGATAGCGTCTTAGCATTCTAGTCAAATTGAGTTGGGGAAGACATGAGGAGGTGCAGCAGAGACAAGGAAGTAGGAAGGGAGGGCAGGGACAGGAGAAAGACACAAACTGAGGAAGTTAGGCCATGTGCTGGAGACTTTATTTCAGTTGCTGAATCAAGCCGTACCTAAAGCCAACTCTACCTCCCTGGAAGTTTCAGTCACATGAGCCATTAACTTCCTTCATCTACTTGAACCAAAATATGAGAAGAATTTTAGTCACTTGCACACACACACAGCGCCCCCTAATTGATCTAGAAGTTCCTTTTTATTTTCTTTCTTTTTTGGGGTGGGGGGATGGAGTCTGTCTCTGTTACACAGGCTGGCGTGCAGTGGCCCCATCACAGTTCACTGTAGCTCTGAACACCTGGGCTCAAGCAATCCTCCTGCCTCAGCTTCCAGAGTAGCTGGGGCTACAGGTATGCAACACCATGTCCGGCTAATTTAAAAACTTTTTGTAGAGATAGGGGTCTCACTATGTTGACTAGCCTGGTCTCAACCTCCTGGTCCCGAATGATCCTCCTGCCTCCACCTCCAAAAGCACTGGGATTACAGGTGTGAGCCACTGCACTTGGCCCGTTTTTCCTATTAACCAGCCATTAGTAACTTTGGTGGCATAAGAGAATCATTTGGAAAGATTTTAAAAAGCCAATTACCTAGCCTACAACCCAGACCAATGAAATCAGAAGCTCTGAGGGTGGGACTAGACAAGAGCATGATTAAACCTCTACAGTTCTTACCAAGTTGCAAATAATGCAATACCGGATGTAGACAAGACTCCAGGCGCAGAATAGTGCCACATCACTGTGCCACTTGCTTGATGGAGGCAGAGACACATAGGGCGTGTGACATGCATGGAGCATGCAATCTGTGAGTCGAAGATCTCTATGGTGTACATGCAAAATGTGTACAGAGGTCATCATGGAGTGGAATCGTGAGTCCACTGTAACACAGAAGACTATTTTCTGCCGTAATCCATTTTTCCCTTCCTCCACAGTCAGGGATCTGGAACTGGTCACATGGGTTACACCTCCCAGACTCCCTTGCAGTTAGGTGCAGCCACTTGACCACATGTTCTGAGTGGAATGTGAGTGGAGGTGAAGGATGCAGCTTCAGGAACAGGCCTTGGGACAATGGCATGCGCCTCTCTACGCTGTCCCTCTCCCACTGTCTGAAACCTGACCACGGCAGCCATCGAGCCCTGGCCATGGAGCTGTTGATGATGCCCTTTCAGGTAGCAGAGGAACAAGACAGAAAGAACCCTGGACCCCTAGGCAAGTCCCACAGAGTCTGTGATGTGAAGATGCACTGCAGGTTAGCGCATGTGGTTATCTATGCCCCCATAACAAATGCTGCCATGAAACCCTAAGGTGGACTTTTGGGGTGGATGCTTTGCCCCATCCTTCTTCTTTGTTGCCTGGCTGCTGGAAGTGCTGGCCACAGGCAGTCTACAGCTGCTGGGCCACTCAGGGGTGCCTTTCCTGCAGATAGCGGCCTCATCCAAGGTCAGGGCCATTCCCAGGGAGATCCACATCCCAGGACTGATGGTGGTAGTGGCACAGAGGCCCATCTTGATCAGAGCAATTTAGCCCCCAGCGGTCCCCATGGGGCTGGCTGAGCTGACATCTGCTTCCTCTGCCTACTCCTGCTTCCTTCTCCTCCCCTCCAAACAGCACTGGCCCTGAAAGTGCTCCTTATGCAACAATTTTGCATGTTCTTCACATGTACCCCCAAACCTAAAATGCAATTTAAAAAAATGTTAAAAAAAAAGAAGAGATAACAGCAACAACAAAAAAACCACCATTCCTCATAAACTCTACCTCACATCTCTTTCCTGAAGAAGCCAACCTGCAACCCATAGAAAGTGCTCAATACAAATGCCTGTCGAATCAATGAACAAATAAATGAAGTGGGCCTGGGATTTCCATCATGTGAAGGAGAGAGCTCAATATGAAAGTAAAATCACAACTCGGGGTTGCTGAGTACTTATTTCTAACAATAGAAAATACTTTAAAGATTTTAGTGCTTTAGATCTTGTGTAGGATGAATAAAAGTTGAAGTTATTAATACTCCACATTAAGTTCCAAATATCCCAAACTGGAGATGCTAGGTTAATGTTAATGAACACTGAAAACTATTTGCATGTTGTCTTTATTTGGGCAAAAATATTTCCAGGAACTACTTTTTTTCTTGCCATGTTCTGGTGCCAAAGATAGAGAGGAATTCATAGGTGGCCAAGTTTTCATGAGATCAACTGGAGCCCACAGCACCCTCTTCATCCTCCATAGAGTCTCTACACTGCAAGCTTTCAAATCCAGAGGCACAGAGCTGGAGCACCACCATCCTGGATCAGCCTGTTAGTGGAGGACAGAAAAATAAATGCAGATTCATGAAAACGAGGTCTCGGTATTTTCTACAGATTTCAATTAATAGTGATCGTTAGATCAGATTCCCTAAGAACCAATATTAAGTGATATTCTAACTTAAAATTTCTTAAACTTTGAGACACCCAATGAGGCAGAGATTGTAGGTTATTCCTCTAATATTCGTCTCTAATATTCATTTCCTGGACTTCCTTAATAACAGAATCTAATTCTTGTCTGTATACATTGTCACTTAATTAGAAGCAACATGCTCCATAGCCCTTAACAACCATCAGTGGCCATGGACTGGTTTAAGTTAGTAAAGTGTGGCTGGAAGTGCCACATGAGCAGTGGGCCCTACATTTTGCAAAACTGGATTCTTTTTCAACTTGTTACTTGAGGGTCTCTTAAGTAAACACCAGTGTTTATCAGACAGCAGTTTTGGAAATCAAGCAGGTGTGCTATGCATGACATATGTGGGAAAACACAGAAGTTCAAAGGGCACTCTAAAAGGGGACAATTTGCTTCATGTGATGACATGTATGTAGAATAGTCCTATTTTGAATAATGTAGTTTCAGTTACACAAAGAAATGCACAGGACAATGGCTTGAGTGGACATTCATCTCAATGAGAGGGAATGGTACCTAGGGATGTGTCATTACTGGGGACACTTAATTACTTTTTCTTTTTGCCTAGCTCTATATTCTAATTTTTGGACAATCAGCTTGTATTTCCTGTGTCATTTGAGCATATATTTTCTTCCCACCTGGGCCTTTGCCTGCCGTCCTGTGTAAGATACAGGGAATTGAGCAGCTGGGCCAGTCCAAGATGTACTTCAACCGGGCCAGCAAACAGGTTGGGGGAAAGGACCTGTGCTCACCACCTCTCAGAAAACCACCTCCTCTTTTCGTTAGGTTAAAAAAGTTCAGCTAATTTTGTTTGTCAGTCTGCTCTTTCCATTTCTGGGCAATGGTGTTCTTCCTGCTTTTAACTACCTGGGCAGCTTAAGCTGCCTGAACCCTGGAGAGGAAGTTTGTGGCTCGTCAGGCCCAGACAGAATCTGCAGAGGAGAAATCTCCAAAAGTTTGTATGTAGAGAGGTTTTCTGCAAACCCAAGCTAAATGTGAGTAAATACCAGCTAATGACAGAAGCTCCAGCAGGCTGGGGTGCAGCGCCTCTCCAGGAGTCAGCCCGCAACCTGCCAGCCTCAAAGGTGTGCTCCGTATGCAGTGAGGACTGGGCTAGCTGGTGTTCAACGGTGATTTAGTACACAGCTCTACACACTAAGAGACTTCTATCAATGTTGTTGACTGACTGCCTGACTGGCTTAGAGCTCCCCTGAAAAGGGGGTGAGAGATGCTAAATAAACTGAAGGTATTATTTTAATAATACCTGCTGACAAAGAACATTGTCAAGATGGATGAGCTTCTTTTGAAGGGCAAAATGTGCTTCTCTGAAGAATGACTCTAGATGAATACTAAATGTAACATCATTTGAATAGAACTTTATATTGCTCCAACCCTGCCCTGATCACAATATCAGCCAGAGGTCTTCTCACTCTTGTTGAGAAAGTTGAGACAAAATGTGACCTATCTTGACACCAGCAGTTTGTTCCATCTTTATTATCCCAGAATCCTAAGATGGAATGGATCTTGGAAGATTGAACATGTCATAACCCCAAGGCCAAGACTGCCCCCAAAACCATCTAGAGGTGAGTCCCTCCCTCCCCATGCTCCTCCCCAAAGTCACACCGGAAGAGAAATTCCCCAATTCTCCTAGGTAACCATCCCCAGGGTCTGCCCATCACCACTGTTAGGATGACCTCTCTGTGTTTAACCTTAATCCTTTGAGAAATTATTTGTCAATTCCTTATTGTTTTGTTTTTAGTGGAAATTAAAAAAAAACCCTAATACTTTGTGCTTTTATTGAAATTCAGACAGACCAACACACACACACACACACACACACACACACACACACATGTTAATTCATCAACATAGCACTTTAAAAATTGATTTTATCTTTAATTCAGGATAAACTCTAGCTCTTCGCTGTGCCCTTATCTTTTTCTCATCTTTTTTCTTGTGCTCCTACTACCTAGATGCTATGTTTAATCCAAGCCAGAACTTGGCACTTGTTGCAGAAAACTAACAGGTAAAAAATTACACCTGTCAAATAACTTAGAACAAACCCTTAGATGCTTCACTTGCATTTCTTTCCTCTTTTTTGCTTGGGAGGCGGAACAGGCCTGTTGAAGCTGCAGACATGAAAGATCATTCTCTCACGTGCCCAGTGATAGGATTATTTGCTGAGTGATGAATGGCTCCAGGTCTCAGGCATGTGTCACTTTTGCTGAGAAGTCCATGCTGTAGCTCTCTACAGAACCCAGGAAAACCATTAAACAGTGAAATGAAGTTAGCCAATTATTTTATATGACTGAGGAACCCAACATTTTTCACTGAATTAAAAAAATTGTTTTGTATCAGAATAGTTGAGTATAAATTGAATCAAAATGCACCCAAACATGAGTGATTCTCCACTGATTGATACGTAGCTATACTTACCCAATCTGTCTCATGCATTTGTGATATATTATATGAATGCCAGAATCAAGCAGCCAGTATTAGCTCTTCAAGTGCCTTAAAAATATAAACTAGAAAGAATAGTTGAACCCTTGGTCAACAGACAATTGTGATAATGTAAAGAGACTTAGGCAAAACTGGATCTGTTCTCTCTTGATCTTCTAATTTTTATTCTTTGGGAATGCCATCTTGAAAGGCGCTTGTCTTGAGGTATGGGAACAGGAGTACTAAATTACAGGAAGCTAATTTCATTTGTGTGATGGATATGTTCGGGATTACATCAAGGAAAGAGCAATTTTTTTGAACATCCTGATTTATAGCTCTCAACCATTGGCATGTGTAGGTGATGGACAAGAAGGCTGTTGTCTTTCAGGCTGAGGTGCCACTGAGCAAAGGTTCCAAGGGAGGTTTTAACAACTAGATTACAGGAGTGAAAACAAAACCATCATGGGCAACTCAATGTCTTCCCTTACTGGCAAGAGACTTCCACAGATTGTCAAAAATAGTCACTGATGTGTTGTTTTGCTAAGTTGTTCTGCTGAGCTTTTCTGGAATGTTCCTCTTAGTATTCCATTTTCTGTGTTTTTAATAGTCTTTTCAGAGACAGGATTTAAAATGTTTTTTCAGTCCTTGCAACCGTTTGGCTTATATATTCAGGTTATTTATTAAAATGTGTCTTCTCAAACAGTCTAGTTGGTACATTCAGGTTCTTATCCAAAGGTATCTCCTCAATTATCTTCTGAGCTTTGAGAGTTATAAATCTCAGCTGCTGTAGTAGCTCCATGTACACCAGAAATTTAAATCATTTGTGCTTCCCCCAAATGCATTCTGAGCTAAAGAAGGGGGAAAAAAAGGGAAGGAGAAAAGCTACACAGACAAGAATGAAAATATGAGTTTTTTCCATGTAACCAGAATATGTGATAGTTTTTGTTTTGTTTTGTTTTGAGGCAGTATATAGCCCTTTTGGTCATAAGTGCAATCTCAGACACTGCCTAAATTCAAAGCTGTAAGGACAAACCACTCACTGTGTGACCTTGGGCAAGTTAACTGCCATCTCTGGACTTCATCTATCAGCTGGGAATAATAGCAGCCGTGAAAATTAGTCACTGAGTGCAAAGCACTCAGCACAGTGCTGGTACCAGGAAGTCAACAATCAGGGAATTCATGATCCATACAAAACTTAAAAGCAAAAATAACTCGAAGTTTATTATTATCCTGCACTGAAAATTCCAGATGTTATTTGTGATAAAATATGCCTACCTAGCGGGAAAGAATTGCTGATCTAAAACAAGTTCTACACAATTATTGTGATTAGTGTTGAGTTTTAATAGCATAATACTTAACTAAACTTCAAATTAGCACATTTTTATTACCCATCCTTTAGCAAACATTTTATTTACATGAGTCAGCCAATTACACAGTCAGCCATGGATATAACATACATGGACTTAGCTATGTGCACTGATTTCTAGAGTAAGCTCATGAAGGTTCAGAATTTTCTAAGTTACTTTGGTTGTAATTGGAGTCTCTGACCCTTGCATTTGAATGGTGGTTTGGGGACAGGAGAAATTATTACAAACTTATTGTAAAGCTGAAAAAACAGAAATTAAATTACCTCCGTGTTGTCATGTTTGCACAAATCATTCTCTGAAACTTGCAGAGAATGATTCCATTCTACAAAACTTCCATTCTTTTGTATTTTTTCCAAAATATACATTAACTCTACTTAAAAGAATTAATCTATTTCTCATTTACTTTTTTGCCCTTCATTGTTATTATTTGTTGGCATGATTAAATATGCAAAGTTCATTAAAAAGTGTTCCATGTTCGTGTTTCCTTTCTGTCTACTATTATTACTTGCTTTATTTCATGATTGTTACTGAAAATAATTGTATCATAAAGTGAGTCATTAAAAAACAACCTGCTTGAGGTGTCAAATCCACCAAGCATTCGTCTACCTGAGACAGAGAAAGCCCCCAAGTCAGTGCTAGCTATGGTGATGATGATGATGATGATGATGATGATGATGATGAATATTGTTAATGTGTGGTGCTGCGTAACTACATTCAGGAAAGACTTTTGCTCATAGGCGCCCACAGTAGGTATCAGAAATATGTCGCCATCCTTCTCCATATCAACGCCACACCTCTGGCTCACCCTCCCCCAGCAGATATGATTCAGCACATTGTGTTTGTCAAGTCCTTTATCACTGGCCAGGAGCTGTGCCAAGAAGAGCCCTGTAGAAGAAGGCTACTCAGGGTTGCCCAGTGCAGAGATAAGGAAACAGAATTCTACAGAGGGGGTCAGTATCCTGGTCAGGTATCAGCCGAGTGGCCTGGGAGTAGACTTTAGCTTGCTGGTACAGGTTAATTGTGCACACTTGACAACTGATATCTACAGAAGACGTCATCTTAATTTTACAACTGAAGAAACAGGGTACAGAAGAATTAAGAAATTTAACCTGAAGGAAAAGAAACCATAGAACAATTAAGAACCAGACAGTGGTATTAATTTGGGGGCTGAAAAATTCTCTTAAGATATTAATAGCTAGTTGTTATGTACGGCAGAATTGGAGTAATTGCCTCTTGGCATGTAAGGCACCTTCTGCCACAGCATTCTGTAAACTCCAAGTGTTTATATTTATTGGTATTCCTATTCAAACTCATGTCTCCACCACCTTTCCCACTCAGTGATATTCCCCTGCTTTCAGCTAACCTGCTCAAACTCAGGGCTTATCATTTTTTAATCTTACAACGTGCATGAAGCATTGCAATGGGCATGAAGATTGAAAGAGACAAGCCTGGCCACCCTAGATGGATCGTAGACAGATTCTACCTCAACCACACAGATTGGTAATAGGATGAAATGTCACAGAAGTTAGAGAAAGTGGTCTTTGCCTAAACTGGGTCTTGAAAGAAAGGAGACTAAACGAAGAGGAAAGTGAGACAGGATGGGAAGAGAAGCAATAAGAAGGCATTCCAGGCAGGGAACAGGAGGAACAATCACTTTTAAATGCTGGTTTGATTCACACTGAAACATGCAACACACAATATTATTGATCCCATCTCAATCTATGTAAGTTATGTTGTTTTTTAAATCATCTGTTCTTTTAGTTTTTTAAAATAATAAAACACATACTCCCTTGAAAATGGCTGAATTTTTAAAATTCAGAGCAGTATAAAGAAAGCAAGAGAAATCGCCCAAAATTATGTAAACTGAAACAACCAGTGTTAGAGGTCAGTAAATACTGTGTAAAACATCCATCTTTGCATATATACAGACAGAAAAATAGACAAATAGATAGGCAGATAACAGAAAGGCAGCTACATAGAGCTACACAGGTGATCTCAGAAAATTACATCACTGTATTTATACCGTTTTAATGGAATTAACTAAAGTACTTTTACTTTAACAAAAGAAAAAGATGTTGAAGTAAGACATGAGACAATGCTAGAACTCAGATAATATTTTCCCACTGCAGGAAGCAATAATTTCTAAACAATTCTTTAAAGTTAAAATAAAATAGTAAAAACCTTTATGAGTTTAGGTGTGGTGATTCACACTTGTAATCCCAGCACTTTGGGAGGCCAAGGTGGGTGGATTACTTGAGCTCAGGAGTTCAAGACAAGCCTAGGCAACATGAAAAAACCCTGTTTCTACAAAAAATACAAAAAATTAGCCAGGCATGGTGGTACAAGCCTGTAGTTCCAGCTACCTGGGAGGCTAAGGTGGGAAGATCACTTGAGCCCAGGAGGCAAAGTTTGCATTGAATGGCGATCACACCACTGCACTCCAGCCTGGGAGACAAAGTGAGATTCTGTCTCAAAAAGAAAAAAACACCCTTTATGAAAGCTTGGTGTGGTGCAGTGCACCTGCAGTCTCAACTACTCAGGAGGTTGAGGCAGGAGGATCCCTTGAGGTCAGAACCTTGAGGCTGCAGTGTGCTAAGATCGTGCTGAAGAATAGCCACTGCATTATAGCCTGGGCAACACAGAAAGACCCCATCTCTAAAAAAAAAAAAAAAAAAAAAAAGAAAGAAAGAAAAAAAAGGAAAGAGAGAGAGAAACAAAGAAAAGGAAAGAAGAAAAATCTTTGTAAAATTTTAGTCATTTTTACTGAGGATTTGTTTCAACTTTTGTCAATATCTGACTCTAGCTGTGAAAGATGAGGACATAAGCAAAGTGTTTAAACATAAGTTATTTGCCTTCTGTATTTATGATGTTTCCATTGATTGTCTAATTATAGTTAATTGTCATTATCTCAGGCTTTTTTTTCTGGGTCACTTACACAGCTTTTAGCCCTGTCAGGTGTATTCTTGGTAATTCCTCTTATATTTATAAGTTATGGATATAAGTAGTTCCTGAATTTATGCTCTTAGCTTTAAAAAACTATTTCATGCAAGTTTATCAATTTATTGGTTTTGAGATTTTTTTATTTTTCCATTTTCACTTTGAAATAATTTCAGACTAATTAAAAAGTTATAAAAATAGTACAAAGAACTTTCATATGTCTTTCATTCAACTTCCTCAAAACTTAATATCTTACATAATCATTGTGCAAGTATCAAAACCAGAAAATTAATACTTACACAGCCCTGTGAACCAGCCTTTGGGTCTACTGCAGTCTTACCACTTGTCTCACCAACATCCTTTTTCTGTCCAGGAGCCAGCCTAAAATCACACACTGCATTGAGTTATTGAGTGACTCCTTTTTCCTTAGGTCATGTTCTTCATCAGTACCCCAATAACATGAAGCCTTCACTGGTGGGGAACTTCCTTCCACTCCCTGCGTTATTCCTTTTCCCATCTGGCTACTTCCTCTCTCTTTTTTGCACATGGTGCAGCCATTGTGGTTGTCCATTATTTGGGCAATATACCCCCTTTTTAAACTTACAGATTCCCAACCTTATTCAGGTCTTGAGGGGAGATCCTTGATCTCAGACAAGATGTGCCAGACCAGTGGGCTGTAGTGATTTGTGACACAGTCCTGGCCAAAGTGACTTAAGGTAAATTCTGAGCTCTGCTGGGAAGATTCTGGAAAGGATTGATTCTCTGCAATGAGAGAACAGAAAGTGAGCAGAGGAGTGCAGCCCCACATTACCCCTACCCCTGTCGATGACTGTGCCATGGAGATGTGATGCACTGAGCTACTGCAGTCATTTGGGGATCAGGAGGTCAGTTCTGAGAGAACTGCAGAGCTCCTGACCCAGAGCACTGACATCAATCAGCCCCAACCAAGACACGTAGCTTCCCACCTCCAGACTTGTTATATGAGCAAAAATAATCCCTGTTTATCTAAGACATTGCTTGCCAGACGTTCTGATAGTGGCAGCCAGAATCATCCTATTGGACAGAGCACACCATGTCTCTTCCTTTTTGCTGAAGTTGATTTGCATAGTTGCTATTCTACTTTTCATCATGCTCATGAGTGAGTGGTTCTGTCTGGACTTTCTGCTCTGGGCTAATGTGACTACATTGTCACTGACTTCCTTTTCATTTTATTTGAATTCTAAATGTCCTCCTCCCTCTTCAGTATAATTTAAGAGTTTAGGATTGCAGTCAATCTATATTTCTCCAGAGGTTTTATTTCTGCAGAGATTTCATTTTCTTCAATGGGAAGTTATTGGAGAGCTTTAAAGATGGAAGTAATATGATCAGATATACATTTTAAAAGATTTCTCTGTCTGCCATGGGTTAGGGGAGGCATAGAAGAAGAACGTTCACTTAGCCACTCCAGTGGTCCCAAGAACTACAAAAAGATAATAGATGGTTTGGACCATTAGGGTGTTAGTGGAGGGGATGAGAGAGGTGTAAGATTTGTGTCAACTCTTGCTTGTGGATTGGTCACAGACTATGTGGAAAAGTGAGAATGAAACTCAGCTTTGGGGTCTAAGCCCCTACATGTGTGGAGATGACATTTAGTAAAAATGAACATTGGAAAAAAAGGAAGATTGGGCAGGAGGTGGGTAGAATGGAAAACAGGAGTTCTCTTAAACACAAGTGAGAAGAAGTGGTCAGGAGGGCTCACTATGAGGATTTTCTTCAGTTCCTTGGATGAGGCTTCTCTCTGCATTGGTCCTTCTGCTGTCTTCTGGTGTCTCATGTTGTGGAAGACATGGTGGTTTTCTACACATTGAGCAATATCCCCATGCCTTTACCTTGCTAACAGCTTCCCACCTTTGTACAAGTCCCGGGAAGACACTGGTCTACCTTAGAAATCAGTGGGAGATCCTGAGGGTGAGACCAGAAGAACTACAACTTGATTTCTTACCTTCTGTCAGAGAAGGTACTATGTATGAATTTGTTCATTAAATAGCAAGCCTCCAAAGACCTTGTGAGGTTATCACCTCCCTTTACACTCAATTCACAGATAAGGAAATTGGAGTTCAAAGAAGTGAGGAAAGTAGCCGAATGTGACACAATCCAGAAGTGGGACAAGCAAATGCAAGCCTGTGCTGCCTTTCACTCCGGGTTGTTCTAGCACACAGCACATGCTGTCTCCAAGGCCCCACCAAGCCCATGGGAATGCGTCGTTCACCAAAAACAGCACCTAATTACCCCCTGTACATAACCATTGTGACATACCACTTCAGTAGAAAAAATATCCCAGCTGTGAACTTGCCATCCCCGTCTCCCAGTACTGTGGGGCAATCTGCATGGGAATGGTGCTGGGCAGTGATGCCCTCTCCTTTTTTAGGGCTTTTAGCAGACTATGATCCCAACTTCTGCCCTCACTCCCTACCCACAAGCAGTGAAGAAGAGATACTAGGGACATGCTACTGAAAGAAAACATTGGTTTTCAGAAATAAACTCTAAAAAGAAGCGGGTCAATGAAAAGATATGCTATTTTTTAAGGACTTAAAATTTGATGAAAAATGTCCATTCTTATTATTTCAAGAGAAGATACCCATGACTAAGAGCAAAAAACACTGGTCAGTTCAAACAAGGCCTCTGAGGCGTGGACCTTCAGAAAGGCCTAAGCACTCTGAAGCACCTTTGTTTGAACGTGTCTTCTTGTTACAGTAATGAGAAAGGTGTTGCCTTAATGAGCCATATAATACAAATTTTAATGGTAAAATTAAATTTTGAATAAACACTAAGAAAAATCAAATATTAGATATCCATTTCTTAAAAGCTTACAACAGTGACTTGTCAATGTGCAAGGTGAGCTTAAGTAAGATCGTTTCAGATTATGTATGCAGGGCTGAACTATTTCAGTCTAATTACATTAAAATTGTGTTTTCATTAAGGCTTCCTCTTAATGCAAGAATGCTATTAAAATTATTTTCACTGACATTTGCCTAATAAGCTGGCTTAGAAATTGCACTTACATTTGACCAGGTAGTTGTTTTTAGAATTAGTGATGCCTCAGTGGGAACCACCTCCACCTCCCATCCAGGAAGGGCTGCTGTGAGGATTAAGGGAGACTCTGCCACAGAATAAGCCCACGCTCACAGCCTGACACACCTTGAGCACCTTACGAGGCTGACGTATCATGATTGCCGTTCTCAACTTCTGTCTATAATTATACCTTCTGTGGCACAAATATGGAAGTAAGCAGGGGCAATGATCAGGCTCCAAATTTTGCAGCTATTTCTTACAGTCAGACATTTGCCAGCCACTGACCAATGCCGAGACAGAAGATGGGAAGCACTTCTGGGATCCCATCCTACCCTGTGGGCCGATTTCCTAGAGTGTGTCTTAGTCTAGCCATTGTAATCCTCAACGATTAGTGAGAAGAGAGGGAGGGACAAGTAATGCTTAGATATTAGCAAGACAAAGGTCAATAACACTAGGATTGCAAGGTTTAGGTTCATAGCTATACAACTACCTAAGAAATAGTTATGAGAAATGACCTTTGGGACCAGGGCAGCAATGGTGCTTCCTCCACCTACTGGATTCACAGGACACATGGATTACTCAATGACTACTCCAATTATTTATTTCACATGTACTTATGAAATGTTTACTATGTGCTAGAAGACATTCCAGGTCCTGGAAATATTACAATAGATGAGGAAAAACAAGACCCCTGCATCTTTACCCTCTAGGGGAAAAGCAGATAAAAAGAAGAAAATAAACTTCAGAGGGTGATGGTCTTCCCTGTCATAGCAAAAGTGTTCAGTTATGTTCTATGAAACAACCCCTAGGTTCTAGACCCACCTTCCCAGGGAAGTTCACCAGGGAACTTAAGAGGGCAATGGCTCTTATAAGAAAAGAAAAGAGGAGGCCAGACACAGTGACTCACACCTGTAATTCCGGCACTTTGGGAGGCCGAGGCAGGTGGATCACGAAATCAAGAGATCGAGACCATCCTGGCCAACATGGTGAAACCCCGTCTCTACTAAAAATACAAAAATTAGCCTGGCATGGTGGCACCCACCTGTAGTCCCAGCTACTCATGAGGCTGAGGAGAAAGAATCACTTGAACCCGGGAGACAGAGGTTGCAGTGAGCTGAGATCGAGCCACTGCACTCCAGCCTGGCGACAGAGCAAGACTCCCATCTCAAAAAAAAAAAAAAAAGAAGAAGAAGAAAAGAGGAAACATGACATATAACGAGTAGCAGTGCAGGGGTACAATAGGTGTGCTGAGCCTGGGTGGAAGGAAGGTGACAGAGCCAGGACCCAGAGTCAGAAGGAGCCCAGATTACCCACTAATTACCATGTAATCCCCACTCTCCTTGCTCCCAAGTGACTTCCCCCAACCCTCAGGATACAGGTGGAAGACACAAAGAGGAAAGGCTGGAATTAATCTTTCAACACAGGTTGGTATCATCAGATGAAGCCCAGAAGAAAAGGAGATATAGGAATGAGCACAGGCTGGATGAAGAGTGGTCTGGAGAGACTCCAAGGAAGTTGTAAATAAGTGATGAGATGCGAAGACCCTTAGGGAAAGTCATCCTTGATTATTAGATTTTCCTGATGACATTCTTTTTAGGCTACTCAAATGTCAATCATACAACTTCATGACTATGGCCGATTCTAAGGTGACCCCCAATTATTCCCACCTCCTGCTATTTACACCCTTACATAATCCTCTCCCCTTGAGTGTGGGTGAGACTCATGTCTTGCTTCTAATTGGTAGATGAGTCACAGTCAAGATTATATACAATTGGAACATCCATCTTGCTGGTCAACTCTCTGATTTGCTGACTTTGGTAAATTAGCAAGGGGTATGTTAGGGGCCATATTGGGAGGCCCGTGTGAAAAGGATCTGAGATGGCCTCACCCAGCTAGGGACAGGTCCTCAGTTCAACAGGAGGCAAGGAATTGAATTCTGCTAACAGCCTCCTGAGCCTCCCCTGGCTGAACCTTGCAGTGAGATCCCAGCCCCAGACAACACCTTTAATTCAGCTAGTTGTGAGTCCTAAGACAGAGGCTCTACTACGCCGTGCCAGGATTCCTAACCACAGAAATTGTGACATAAAAAAAAACATGTTTCAAGCCTCTGAGCTTCTGGCAATTTGTTATACAGAAATAGAAAACAAATGCGATGGCATTCATGAAGGTTGATATGACAGCTAAAGTGTTCAGAGGACCAGGAGGGCATCACTAAGAAGGAAGAGGTCTGGAGCCCAGGGAATTTCACAGAACATAACGTAGTACTTTTGATATGATGGGAAAGACCTGAGCACAGGAACACTAAGAATTAAGACTTCTCCCTCATGCTTAAGAGATTATTAGAGAGACTGAGGTGACCAGGTGGTAAGTGAGAAATAGTGTGGATTAAGTCAGGAAATGAGTCATGGCCACAGATGGATTTTTTGCTTATTAAAAAAAAGTAGCCTGGGCACAGTGGCTCATGCCTGTAATCCCAACACTTATGGGAAGCTGAGGTGGGCAGATCCCTTGAGGTCAGGAGTTCCAGACCAGCCTGGCCAACATGGTGAAACCGCATCTCTACTAAAAATACAAAAAATTAGCCAGGCATGGTGGAGAACGCCTATAATCCCAGCTACTCTGAAGGCTGAGGAAGGAGAATTGATTAAACTCGGGAGGTAGAAGTTGCCCTGAGCCGAGATAGTGCTACTGTGCTCTAGCCTCGGTGATGATAGATCAAGACTCCATTAAAAAAAAAAATTAAACAAGCTTAATTACAGAAAGATAATATGCAACTATGTTTTTTTTAAAAAAAAAAACAAAGTCATACAAAAGGGTATAAAATAAAAAGCAAACTCTTCCTCCTCTCCCCAAGATTCTCAGTTCCACACCTGAAAGATTGCCAGTTGTTATAATTTCTTCTCTATCCTCCCAGAAATTTTCTACATATATCTATGCATATGTGTGCCTTTGTATACAAAGGGGAGTAAACTATATCTACCCTTTTCTTTTCTCCTGGCACTGTGTCTTGAAAACCCCTCAATGCCTACACATTCCAATTAGCCATCCTTTTCAATGGCTGCATAGAATTTCTTTGTATGAGTATGCTTTATGTAACCAGTCTCCTGCTGATCAGCATGCTGTTTCCATGTTTCCGCTATTACAGTAAATGTGAGATGTAAATCTTTGTTCACTTCTATAGTTGTAGGATGAAGAACTAGAAGCAGAATTGCAGAGAAAGCATGTGCTACCAATCTGACCACAAAAGCTATACTCATTTTATTCCCACACCATCTACAAGGGCACATTTTTTAGCAAAACTTTGGCCAACACTGGATGTTAACAGATTTTAGAATCTTTGCCAATTTAACAGGTAAAACTGGGCTCTAGAGTTTTAGTTTGCATACATCTGATGTTTTGAAACTTCTCACGGGTGGAATCTATTTAAAGGATCCAGAATCCAGGATAGAAGCTAGACATTAAGAATGAAGCCCTTGGTCAGGTGCAGTGGATCATGCCTGCAATCTCAATATTGTATGAGGCCAAGGGTGAAGGGTCACTCAAGACCAGCAGTTTGAGACCAGCCTGGGCAACTGTTTTTTTTTTTTTAAAAAAAAAAAGAATAGTTGTGTATTATCTTACTGTAATTAAGCTTGTTTAATATTTTTTTAATGGAGTCTCCATCTATCATCACCGAGGCTGGAGCACAGTAGCAAGTTCCTGTCTCTATGAAAACAAAAACAATTAGCCAGTACTCCCAGCAACTCAGGAGGCTGAGGTGGGAGGATCACTTGAGGCCAAGAGTTTGAGGCTGCAGTAAGCTATGATCACACCACTGCACTTCAGCCTGGGCAACAGAGTGATACTCTAACTCAAAAAACAAAAAATTTAAAGAATGAAACCTGTTGGGATAAAGGAAAGAAGAAATAATGTCATTTCAGAGCATCTACTCAAGGGTAATGTACCCAGCACCCCGCAGGTGCTGATCTTGGCAGTCACCTCATAAAAGCTCAGAAACTTCTTTCTTATCTCAAAATTGCTATACACTTTGCTTAGAGTAAGATTGGGGCCTTATTAAAGAAGCAATATGCATCAGGCACAATTAAAACATATATTTGAGTACTTGATGAATGTCTGAAATGATTTGTAATTAAAATGTCCTTCTACAGAGTCTTCAGGAAAGAACTTAATGATTCTCAGGTGATCATCCTTCTAAGTGTGGCCATGCTTGAAGGTTAAAAGAGCCTAAACACTTTCCTTCTATTTTTGTTCTTTCAAGCTGAAACTCCATCCAGTGAAAATTGCTTAACGATGTCCCTCCATATAAACCAATAGATATTTTTAAAAATTCACAGATTTATATTAAAAAGGAAATTCTTAATTCACATGTATTCAGTTTCTGTTTTGACTGTTTTCAACAGCTTTTAAAGTAGCCTATGAGCTCACAAAGACCTCAGCTCAGGGCAACACAAACATACAGCAAAAGCAAAGGGTCTACTCAGGTCTCTCCAACTCGGAGAAACTGTGCCAAAGACTGGATTATTTTAAAATCTATTTTTGCAGTGAAAGGAAGCCACAAGCATCTGAATACTGGCTCTCTAGCTTGACACCTAATTTCTACCAGGGCATAAAGAGCTCCCTTCTGAAACCACACCTCTGGAATTTGGATTGGTTTAAAATGAGATTGGAGCATTTGGGTGGCTTTTGTTTTGTTTCCCCGTTCTCCTTCAGGCTGGTATTTCTTGCCTCCAAAGGACACTATGTACTTATCACAGGGACTCCTGATTATGCCAAAACACAAATCCTGATTCATTTTTTAAAGAGTCATGATTGAGGGCTTGTCCTGTATTTTTGTCTTCCCCCAGCTACAGTCTACCTGAGTCAACAAAATGAGTGTATTCATTTTATTTTTAAAAACCTTCTACAAATCTTCAGTGACTCTTTGAGAATAAAATATTCATACCTTGACTCCAAATTACAGTTGGGAGCATAACCACTCAACAAGTACTTTTAGTTCAGATTCGTTTTAGATTCATACAAGCAGAAGGAAACTTGGGAAGCACAAAGTCTCCTTTGAAGGAAAGAAATCCTGAATGAATAAACAGGGGGAAATACCACCATCTTAAACCAACCCAAACGCCTGTGCCACAGTCGCAGAGTTATTTAGGGTGGAGGAGCAGGTTCTGGCAACTAGAGGTGGCCACAGCATGGGGGCACCCGAACTGAGGAGCTATTTGGGCAATGAGCTGATTTAGAGAATTAAGGTAAGTCAAGCAAATGTGACTGAGTTACAGCTACATCAACTTTTATCGAAAATATTCAGCATTTGTGGGAGCTATTCTGAGAGTTTAGTCACGTCTACTACAGACAGCTGGAAAGGTGATTTTACTATGAATTTGGATGCCAAAAAATATGATCTAGATATTCAAAACGCACTTTTTGATTTCTATGAGGTGCTACCTGGTAGTTCCGGTTGCAAATCATTTTGCAAATGCAAATCCCATTCTTAAAAGTTTCAGGAGTTTTTCTTGTTAGTAATCCCCATAATTGTTGTAATTCTCATGTAGATATTTTTAGAAGGAAAAAAATGAAGCAAACCTCCTGGACTTTTAGAATGGAGACATTCTGCTAATTGGAGATGAGAGGTCTTATTTGACAATGGTTTGAAAGAAATTCTCCACCATTTATGAAGTCTCCTGGGCTATGGGGTCTTTGAAAGGTACAAACATAGTAAAACACAATTATTTCTGCCAACAAGGTTAGACTTTGCTAACATTTTAGCCAGCCTAGCTAAAGCCTTCCTGGGAAAGCCACATGCGGGTACCTTTCAGAGATCACATAACCAGAAGTCCAGAGGTAGGGAAGCTTTTGAATTTGTTTGATACTGGGGCACAGTAAGAACGTCAAGCCCTCTGGATTCTGCTTTTCTCGTCTTCTTTCTATGTGGTCAGCATCATGCAGGGTTCCAAATGGATCCCAGTAGCTGTCATGATTACAAATTTCTTCCACCACTTTCAGGAAGGGAGAACAGAGATCACTTTTCAGAAGAGTACTGCAGCTTCTTTTCTAATACCTGAAGCCTGTGTGGCTCACTTGGCATAGAGAGTTCACTCTTGAGTTTATACCTGTGGCCAAGGGGTGAAGTTAAACCTATTAGTTCAGGTGTGGGCCCAAGACACTTGCCAGAACCAGAAACTTCAGGCAAAGCCTTCTTCTTTAGCAGAAGTCTTCTTCTTTAGGGCTGAGCTGGAAAATCCTAACCAGGACACCTATCCATTCCAGGACCCAGAGGAAGAACAGCAATTTGTAACCATCAAAATCTTCATCAAGAAACTAGAATTTCAGAGTAAGAAACACAAAAATCCAAGACAGCCAAGACAGCATGCTGGAGGCCCTGTTTGAACAGGCTAATATGAAATAGATGGATTCATCTCAAGGGGCTAGGACCAGGTAGACACCAGGTCCAAGGCCCTATCCCAGCCGGTCCTGGAGAGTCTTAGTTCTCATTCCTCATAAAGGACATTCACCTCTCAAGAGCCACAAGACCCAAATCATAATCTGTGTGCAGTGGAACTTCAGCCAGTGGAAAGACAAAATATTTGAGTGCAAATTCAGTTATCCCAACACCATATCCCTTTGTGCCAATGCTGAGAGTAACCAGCATGACAATTGTCACTCACTCTTCTAGCTCTTCCACTGACCCACTGATTTCCCACTAACAATAACACTCTCTATCTTGATTCTCAAGTGCTACTATCTGGAACTGAGTTCTAATATAACTATGCTAAATGATGCTCATTCAGCAGTACCAATGAGGTTTGTCCTGGGCAGCCACAGAAAAGGCAGAGACCTCCAGCTTTTCACTCTCTCAAGCCTGGCAGGGAGCAGCACCATGAAAGGCACCAAATTATGGGAAAGTATTTTATTTACCTGTTAAAAAAAAAAAAAAAAAAAAAAAGGCTGCCAGGTCCCAAGCATCCTCTCTTCTCTGGCTCCTGGATGCCTCCCATTCCTGCCCTCTTCTGAGTTGCCTTCAGTCTGAATTACTGCAAAGTCCACATCTATTTTCCAATTTCTTTTTTCTTTTTTTTTCTTGAGATGGAGTTTTGCTCTCGTTACCCAGGCTGGAGTGCAATGGCGCGATCTCGGCTCACGGCAACCTCCGTCTCCCGGGTTCAGGCAATTCTCCTGCCTCAGCCTCCTGAGTAGCTGGGATTATGGGAACGCGCCACTGTGCCCAGCTAATTTTTTGTATTTTTAGTAGAGACGGGGTTTCACCATGTTGACCAGAATGGTCTCGATCTCTTGACCTCATGATCCACCCGCCTCGGCCTCTCAAAGTGCTGGGATTACAGGTGTGAGCCACCGCGCCGGCCCCTATTTTCCAATTTCTAGTGCACCCTCACTCTACATTCCAGATGTTTCTAGGAGGTTAATCTACCACTTTAATCATGCAACTTTCCAGCTTTGAAAAATTCCATTACTCCTCAATCCCTGTTTAAAAAAAGAATCCAGGATTTGGGGCCTGGCTTTTAAGGCCCAGCACAATCTGACCAGTGCCTGACCTCCCTGACCATCTCTCACCCTCCCCTTATGCTCTGCCCATATTCCTGCCTTACTATCCAATCACTATTTCCAGAACATGTCTACCTGTCTGCTCCATACTATTTCTCATGCATTCCTCCCATGTGGGATGTTCTTCTGTCTCTCTCATCCAAACCCAGCTTAAATGCCACTTCACTGAGCTTCCCTTCTCAAAAGCAATTTGCATTCATGTGTTGGGTGAATTTACAGGTGTACATGTGAGGGAGCAGATCATGTGCACCACAGCTTATCCACAGAAGATCCCCAGTAAATATTCATCAAAGGGGTGAGCAAGAATTTACAGTTCTAAGTCATCTCTTGTTAAATTACTGCTGAATTCATCATTTCCTATAAAGGAAACATTGACATGTGTATCTAATAGATAAATTACTCTCTGTATTCAATTGCTAGAGCTGCCATAACAAAATACAATAGACTGGGAGGCCTGAACAACAGAAATTTATTTTCTTACCATTCCAGAGGCCACAAGTCTGCCATCAAGGTGTCAGCAGGTTGCTTTCTCCCAAAGCCTCTCTCCTTAGCTTGCAGATGGACATCTTATATGCTCTTCTCTCTGTTTGTGTCTGAATCCTAATATTAAATAGGGTCCCTCCATTAAATGACCTCACTTAAATTTAATTACTTATTTGAAGATTCTATCTATCTCCAAATGTAGTCACCTTCTTGGTTACTGGGGGGCTAAGACTTTAATACATAAATTTTAGGTGGACACAACTTAGTACATAACAGCATATGTATCACATACACAAAGCATATATACACATAAACACTTATTTACCATGTTTCACACTAAATGGTAACAAGGTTGAATATGCCAAAATAAAGAGTCAGAAATCTACACAGTATATGGAAATATGTATAACACAATGTTCAATTTTAAAAGACAATAAATAAAGTCTGTGACTTACTATCACTGTTATTAGTTAAAATACATAGTATAAAGCATATGAATTAAACAATTTAGTGTGGTAAGACTTAGTTTTATTTGCGTATTGATTAAATGGTACTATAGCAGGACTGACATTCTACACTGTTGTTCTCATGTGCCAAGAACTAATGACTTCTTGGTTTCCTATAATTGGACTCAGCTTTGAAATTCCTCCCAACTTTTTCCCTCTGATGACTGGGGGAGGCTGTACAAGTTGGCTTGTGGAGAGAAACTGCCTCCTCTGTGTAAGCTGCATCTGTCAGCTCAGCCTATCTAGAGGCACCTTCCACTTCAGCTGTTTATCCTTCTTCTGCCACTTCAAGGTGCTTCCAGGAAATGTGTATGTCCCTCAGGTATTAGGGGAGGCCTGGTCTCTCTGTAGGACTCCTGTATTTGTGACTCCCCATCACAATACAGGGCATCTCCTCTCCCCTGGTCTAGACATTATCTTCTGGTGCCACTGCAGGATGGCAGTTCTATCTGGTTCTTTGGGGTCAGCTGTGTGAGCTCCCTTTGCTGAAGTGTTTATAGAGCATAGGCCTGGATCAGGACTGTGGGGGAAGGGCCAACATACATGGCCCCCTCTCACCTTCGGGGGACTGCGGATCCAACTCACAGCAGGCACAATGATATCATCCCTCAGTGACTGCACTCACCCCCACAGTGCCCACAGTGATGCCTGGCTCCCTTCCTCACCGTGGAGGAGGTGAGGAAAATTCAAAACACAGTGTCAAAACCCCACATCCCAAACCCATGTCCATCCTTGCTGTAGAGCTGCTGTGTTGGGGTATCAGGGGGTCCTGCTGGGGAAGGAAAGAGGAGCATGTGTTCAAGTGTCTCTGGAGTCTCAGAAAACACCTCCCAGATGTTTCCACACCCTCCCTCTTCCTAAATTCAGCAGGAAGGAAAGCTAGCCAGGGCCCCACCTACTCCTCTCCCTCTGGCCCTCCTCTCAGAAATCAGGAGGTTGTTCCCATCTGCTTCTTCTTGTGTGCAATGCTTTCACGTGGCCTCTTGTAACCTCTCCTTGCCATGGCTCATGAAAAACCTCTGGGGTCTGAGTCTATTGTCCTTATTCTTGATATGTAAGGGAGGGAGGATTTGGGAGTTTTAAATTTCTCTCCCTCTTTCTCCAAAACCTGATTTTAAAATTATTTGTCTGCTGTGGACTCAAGAAGGAGTGAGCCAAGCCTTGAAGTAGGTCAAAGGCATTTCGCTCTTAGCCTTAGACTCTCAAAGAGGGGTCCTTGGAATAGGAGATTAGCATCACCTGGGAGGTTGTAAGAAATGCAGCCTCTCAGCTCTCCCTCCTCACTCCAGATCCTCTGCGTTAGAATGTGTAAGAGGACTGCCGGGTGGCTCCTGGGCATGGATGCACTGATCTAGGAAAAGCTTCTCAACCTGCCCCTCACGGATTTGCTTTCACTTTCACAGTGGATGAGTTGAAAGGGAATGTGACTGATGAGGCGACAAAGGCACTGGTTTAATGTTTTCAATAATAAAACTTTGCTCTCCTATTCATCATCAACAGATGTGTACCTTTGCAAGAACAAAACCCCTGGGAAGAACCAAACCTTTTCCATGCCCTGAAAGGTTCATGGGTTTTGAGATGAGTTCTGACACCTGTTCCATGATCACTTCCCTGTGTCCATGGCCCCCAAGCTGTGGGACAGCCAGAGCCTGGCAAAGCTCCTGCCCTCCCCCAATCTCATGCCACCTTCACAGTCTCTGGGCAGCTGGATGTGTTTACTCTATTTTAAAAGGTTAAGCTTCTGAGGCTCAGTAAAATTAACCAACTCACTCAGAGTTATCCAGCTTCCAAGAGACAGAGCTGGGTCAAAGCTGGGTCATTTGAGTCTAGGTCCAACGTCTTTCCCAAGCTGTTGAGAGGGAGAATGTCTAGAGTAAGCTTGTTCCTCTTTCTTTTAGAAATAACCACTGTAAAAAAGGAAACGCTTGCCTTGATTCAGAACAATTGGTCTGTGAAAATCAAGATTTTCTGTGGGAGAATATGATTGCCCTCTAAGATACCAATTTAAAATGTTAGAATTTTCCCTCATATAATAATGATGATGTTGGTGATGTAACAACTAGTTAAGCATCCAGTTTTATTGGAGGAAACATTAATCACCTATGAAATACACCCTTGGCACCTTTTTCTCCTCCTGGAGCAGGCACCTGAGCAGCCAGGTGGGTGGGTGCTCAGGAGCTTCAAGGCAAGGCCTGCGGCCTGTAGCTGCCATGGATGACATCTGCTTCATTATCCTCCCTAGGGGGCTTCTCAGGCACCACACAGCCTGTGGTGTAAGTCAGGCCACTTCCAAATCATGTGAAGATCCATTCAGCTACTCTACACCCTGCAATAGCCAACATACAGAGGAACCATACTGAGAGTTCTGGGTCTGGTTAATATCTACAGCAGGCCCACTCTGAGTCACCACTGTGTGCATTGCAGGCATGATCTCCATGAGACCTGGAGAAGGAGAAACCATGATCTTATTTAAGGAAGATGAAGAAACTGAGGCTTAGGAGGTTAGTACTTGTCCAGTGCTACTCAGCTCATAAGTGCTGGAATCGGAGACTCAAATTCAAAATCTTGATTCTAAAGGTCATGTTCTTTCCCACTACCCTCCATCAATTTCTCTCTTCAACCAGTGAATACCATAGGTTTAGACCACCTGTTAGGCTAAATGAGAAGTCTCAGGGATGAGCAAGTAGTAACAGAACGCTGAAGAAAAAGAATGCCTAGCAGGGGGCTGATAAGAGACCCTCAGGGATGGAGAGAGAAGCAGAACTCCCAGACATCAAAGGCAGTGACTAACAGAGAAGGTCCTGCCCACTGTGTGGACATAGTTGCAAGGGAAATGTGGTGTTGATGAGTAAGACCAAGCTAAAGCAAAGCTGAGGCTTTTCCCAGACCAGTCCCAGCTCCTTCTCACACAACCCTTTGAGAAACGTTGGTTTCAACATGCAAGACTGGTGTGCCTTCACCTTTTCTTGTCAAATTTTAAGTAAACCCAACCATAGCCCTCCCAGGTACTCAGGATACACTGCAGTTTTAATAAAGACAGACCTTGAAACATTGTAATGTAGAATTTCTTACTAATATGGTGGCCAAAGGTTGCCTTCCCAGTTCAGTTACCTTCACATTTTTTTCACAAGAAAATGTGATTTGCTGACTTAAAATCAGGAAATTGGATCCCTCTGGTTTGGGACTCCTAGGAAAGAGGGTGCTCCATGATAAATTGTTTAAGGGAAGGAACCAACTTCATCACCTATTTCTCAACACCTGCACACACCATCTGTCCACCAGTTGGTGCAACCTGCAAGCCACTCAACATACCCTCTTTAACCTCCCAAGTCCAAGCAAGACGGAGGCCTCTGCCCATACGCCTTATGATTGGCTTCTGCTGAGCACTGGTGTCCGTTAAACGTCCCCAGAGAAAGCAAACCCCGCCACAAACATCAGTGATGGAGATGAATAGCAATTTCTCCATGAAGACCCTTGAGAATTCATTATGTGGGTTGTTCTGAACACTTCTTTAAACATGCAAATCCCTTCAGCACCGCTGTACTCATGATGGAATAGAATATGAATCAAAGGCTCAGCTCTTGTTATGCTCAGATCCTAAAGTCTGAAATGTATAAGGTTTGTGTGTGGGGTTTTTTTTCAACCAGAGGACACAGTTAAGGCTTTACCTACTCAGTGCTATCTGAAAGAAGCTTAGGAAAAGGAAAATAGTCCCTCAGATGTTATTTCTTTTTAAAATTAAAATGATTAATGTCTAGAATATAACACTCAATTATAGAAAAGGCCATGGGGACAGTGATAAAATACAGAGAGGGTGGAATCTCCAGCTAAATTCTAAAGAGCCTTGTGATGGATTTAAGATTCCATTAACCACATGGGGAATCTAATCAAAGGCTTTTGGTTAAAAGTAAATCTGAGACTCAGGAGTGAGAGTTCTTACAAGGACATGAGAAATTCCACCAGTACTTTGTAGCAATGTTCCTGAAAACTGGATGACTCTTCTCAGACATGGTGGGATTTATCACAGTCCTGATATTTTGCACAAAATTTCTTACGGTCAAATTGTAAGTGCTTCCTCTGTAGTCTATTTGAGCCTCCAGGTATAGTCCCCTTTCTGGCCTCTGGTGTTTGAGGAACAGCTAGATATCCAGCCTCTCTTTGAAGATTTTCCATGGTGATAGTATCTTATCAGGAGTCCCCATGCGCTGCAAGTGAATCACACACCAGGAAACTCCAAGCAAGGCAATCATTTATCTTCTATTTAAAAGGGAACACAGTTCACCATTACTCAGCACTCTAGCTGACTCTTACACCACTGAGCACTGGAAATGCATAGTTGTGGACAGTTTCTCTCCAAACTGGGCATTTCCATCTGCCTTCCTTCAGGTAATTAAAGAAAAAGCCTTGGCTGGGCACAGTGGCTCACACCTACAATATCAGCAGTTTGGGAGGCCGAGGCGGGCGAATCACCTGAGGTCAGGAGTTCGAGACCAGTCTGGCCATCACAGTGAAACTCCAACTGTACTAAAAATACAAAAATTAACTGAGCATCATGGCACACCTATAATCCCAACTACTTGGGAGGCTGAGGAGGAAAATCACTTGAACTTGGGAGCTGGAGATTGCAGTAAGCCAAGATCATGCCACTGCACTCCAGCCTGGGTGACAGAGAAAAACTCCATCTCAAAAACCAAACCAAACAAAACAAAAACAACAACAACAACAAAAAAAAACCTTGGGCTCAGTGAGCATCAGAGGGAGGAAGGACGGTGCTCCATCCAGCATTCATCTGCTGACCCTCCAGGTGACACTGACCTCACTGTTCCTAAATGTTATTCCTGAAAATTGGGGCAGTAACATTTCTGAATGCTGAGATATCTTTCCAATACCTCACTGAATAAGTCCAGAGGTAGTTGGCAGAATATTGCTTTTGGTAAATGCAGGTGACTCACCACCCATGATTCTGAATATTCAAGTTCGGAAGGTTGCTTCTATCTTAAAGGAATTGAAGGGGACTTGTGGCCTCTCCACACTTGGGAATGTGGTTTCGGGGTTCAGGGAATGTGATTAATATTATATGTCTATGTGTCTCTCCCTTCAGGCATTCTTAAAGATATTATTTGACAATTAAATCAAAGTCACATTTAAACCTTGCAGCAATTAAAAGTCAGGTATCATTATCCTTGTTTGATGACTAAACAGCTGAAGCTCTGCATGGATGAGGCCTCTAAGCTCTTGTCATTAGGAAATGGAGACAGTAAAGCTTAGATGATAGCCAAGCCCTGAGTATATCCCCCGTGCCCACCTTCCACCTGTCAGCATCTGTGCCTTTGTGCTTCAGGGTAATTTCTAGCAGCAGAACTATATCCTACCCACGAAGGACTGGAAGTGTCTGGAGAATTAAATCCCCTGAGTAGCCACTGTCAGTCAGTGACTGACAGGAGTTGATGCATAAGTACCTCAGCTCCCCCACCCTTGTGAGTGACAGCTCTGAGGCACATGTTCCATTCTGGCTTCCAGAGGTGCCAGCAGAGGTATAAGCACCAGTGTCCATGTGTCATTCTCGGCCTGGCAAACTCTCTCTTCTCTTCCAGTGTTTGGCTTAAGTATTAGCCCCTCAAGCAAGAAGCATCCCCTCTCCCAGCCATGTGGTGAGCCCCAGAGCTAGTTATCAGAGTAGTAACCTGCCTCATGGTGGGCCCCTGTCTGGCTGCCTTCCCTTCCCTCTCTTACCTCTTCACTCCCCTTCCAGCGTTTCCTGGCAAAATATCCTGCTTGCACTAAAATCTTTGAATCAGGGTGGATTTCTGTGGGATCCAAAACTAAGGCACAGAACTTTTGAGCCCAGGTCTTGTGTTTTCATTTTACCTGACACTTTCTGATCTGTGTGGTTTTGGAGTTTTCTGGAGAAACCATCAGAGGCCTTATCTACCAGAGAGGTAGATCTCTCCTTCCAGAACAGAGCTGTCTCCACTCTGTGTGGAAACTGGGGAGGATATTCCCACACCCATCCTCTCCAACGGAGTTAGTGCTACAGCCTCCTGAGTGGTTTTCTCAGCTGGGCTCCCAAAAAGCAGCCTCTCCATTGGAGTTTGGCATGTGGTGTGTTTATAGTTAGTGGGATCATATGGCAGGGGTTGAGGCAATGAAAATAAGGCAGGAGTGAGCAGATGGAGAATGTGACCCCAAAGCAGCCTTGGCCAACCATATGGTGAGCCCCAGAGCTAGTATAATTCTCAGAGTTGTCTGAGATTGGCTGAGGTGGCAAGGCCCTTGTAGACTCTCAGCCATCAGGACTGGATTTGAACCACCCCAGACAAGACCATGACCTCAAAGGAAGGGCTCTCTGCAGCTGAGTTGACCCCTGAAAGAGCTGACAGCTGAAGGCAGCTTGTGGTCTGCACTCCCAGCAGCAGACCAAGCCCAGTGGCACCTCAGCGTCCACTGAGTAGAGGTACTCACTTTCCTCCACCTTACTGAGAGAGGAGCTGTTGTAAACCAATCCTGGGCATTTCTCTCCTTTTCAGAACACTCTGTGACTCTTCATTCCTGAAAAAAGAGGCCAAACTCCTTAGCCTGAAAGCTCCTCAGACCATCTCTCTCTAGTCTCCCAGCTGCTGTTGCTCCCTTCCCAGGAAGCTCCTGCCCTAACACCCACTGCCCAGTTGCTCCCCTGTCTTTGTGCTGGCACTCGCCCCCCCATCCCACCAACTCCAGGAGTCCTGTGTTCCTCTTGGCCTGGCAAGTTCTTTCTTCTCTTCCAGTGTTTGGCTTAACTATAAGCCCCTCAAGCAAGAAGTGTACCCCCCATTCCAGCCAAGGAAGAGTGAATTGCTATTATCTCAGAGGAGACAGACCTGCTGCTGCAGTGATGAATTTTGTTGTGTTTATACTTATTTCTGATCTACTCCCAACCATGTGAACTCCTGGAGGACATCTGTGGTGCCCCACAAGCTGTGATGTGAGCTCATTGGACATACTAAGGATTTGGTGTTTGTCAAATGAATATTGGCTGAGCTTCACTAGGAAACAAATGTACCTTTAAATGAGAGCTAAGGCCATGATTAGGTCACGCCCCTGTTGCAACTGTGGTTGGAATTAAAAAGGAGAGGGCCATCTGCTTCGGGGCTTTCAGCAAGCTTCTGTACCTGCAAGCTCTTCATCAGAAACTGCCCTTGGGGGCCCAGAGCCACCTGATACTCTCATAGACAGCTCCGTGGGCCTGGGAAGTGTGAAACCCCCGCCCCCAGGAGGGCCCTTAAACCAATGATGGGTGCAGCTCTGAGCCTCACTCACACACCAGAGTCCCCTTGAGGACCAGTCTGAAGTTCCTCTCTGCCGGGCATGGCCTGAGATGGTCCACACTGGGTTCCCTGCCTTCCCCACTCCCTTACAGACCTCTCTGGGAAGCACACTGCCTCAGTAATTCTCATGCACAGGAGTCCTCTCCTTAGACTCTGGTTCTGGGGAACTCACCTGCGCACCAATAGTATTAGACTGACTAAAGAACTATGGAATATACACACTGCACTACAGTAAAAAAGAAGTCATTCTATACTTGTGAAACTGGGAAGACCTCAAGTCATGCTTTTGTGTGGAAAAGCAAGTTGAAATCTGATAAGTGAGCTAAAGTACCATTTAAGGAAAAGAAAATACTGAGTAATGGTATTGGAAAGTTAAGAAGTGCATTCTCCTTCTCAACACCTGCCCCTGTATGCTCCTGCCTGGGATCTGCACTCCCTGTCCTGTGATCAGCCTGTCTTCTGTGTTTCTCAGCAATAAGTAAGCCAGCTACTGATCATGGGGACCTCTGCTCCCACTCATCAATTAACCAAGTACCTTGGAAAATGGAGGAATAGTTTTTATGAACTATGTAGCTATGTTGGTGAACTTAAAGAGTATGACTTTCTTGGTTACCTGCAATGAATCTAAATTGCATTATTTTAGCTAATGGATGAAACTTGATAATGGTTCCACCCCCAGTGGCTGGTATGGAAGAGGGGTGTCAGATTGGCTCTGGCAACTGAGGGTCCTTCTAGAAAGATGGATGAAGGAAGCTTCTGCCGGATTAGGGTCACCTGGAGAACATCACTGGGATGAAAGATTGCTTTACAGATGGGAGAGGAGGGGAAGTGCAGAGACTATTATTAAAGGAACAGAAAAGGAAATCAGAAAGGAAAATGGTGAACAGCATATTACTGGGGAGGTTGGAGGGGAAGTTGCAAAAACATTTGGAAGCTGATGTTTCTAGGACCAAGAGACATCGGGAAGAGGGCAGGGAACAAATGAAGGCAATATTAGCATGTAGTAGAGTTTAGAAAAAACGGGAAATATGGAAAAGTTGAGAGTTATTAACAGCTTAAAAATGAAATGCTGACTTTAACCCTCAAACAACAGGAAAGCCACGGAATTGAAGACAAGGTCTGGCCCTTGGCTAGAGAGAGTCAGAAGTGAGTGAAACACATTTGCTAATTCTGGAGCTCAGGGCTCAGCACAGCTATCGTATCACGTATAGAGATGAGAAATAATCTTCTTGAATGTGTGGTGTCATTTTGGGCAAGTGTGTTTATTTTTTAAGAGGATTGTTTTTGAGTTGAGAGGACAAATTATAAAGCATAGTATAATGCATCTCTCTGTGTTAAGTGTCGAGATCTTTTTCAACTATAATGCTGAGAAGCTGCAAAGGATTCAGGAGAGGGAAAAAAAAAAAACATTGATTAAATGTTCTCAATATGCCAGATGCTGGGCTAAGCCACCACCATGAGCCTCCACTCATGTCATTCTTACCTAGTCTGAAGAGGTGGCTTCTGCTATTACTCCCCTTTTCCAAATGAGAAATCTAAAGCTTTCTTGCAAGGAGAGCTAATGGGCCTTCAGCCCCCAGTATATATGGTCTCTCAGGCTTTCTGGATAAGAACCCACAGTAAGGAATGCATTTTCCATTCTGATGCAAATACACACACGTTTATAACAGAAAGAGGTTTTCCAAGACTCTGTTTACTATGTGAGATGCATTGAGAACTTCTATTCCATTATTTTCTTTTCCAATACTTGTAATGAAGTAAATTGCTGTCACAGACATTAATGGGTCACCAATGGAAGTTTGAAAAATTTCCTTCTAGGATTTGTTGTTATCTGCTTTTATCCCTTCAAAACCAATGCTCACAGGTAAACTGTGGATTTTTAAATACAAGTAACATAGAATCTGTGCTCTATTCTCCCATCCACCCATCCATCCACTCATACATCTACCCAACCATCCATCCATCCATTCAAAACATTGATTATCACGCAGACTTATAGTCCAGAATCTTTATTACAGGAACTGATGCTATCTCATCAACTCTCTGCTCCCAAAATGGAAAAACTCAAATCATCAAGCCATGCAAAAGAGTCAGTAAATAGCAGATATACATCCTAAAAAAGCCCATTGAGAAATTATAGATAGTTCCAAAGCTAACATTTTTGTGCATCCCCCATCTCTCCATCCCCAGAAAAAGAAACTCTTCCTTCAGACAATCAATTACAAAGAAAAAGAAACATGCAAAACATGATGAGTGAAAAATATCACCATAGCATTCCAAGTTGTTGGTATCAGAGGTCTCACCCAGCATAAAAAATGAAAACTGAAACCACACATGCCCAAGTGGGCTCACATTTCTTGCTTCTGAATTTGTTGTGAGCCCTGCTAACCAAGACCACAGGCTGTTTAAAATTACACCGTTTGCCTTATTTGATTTTCTTCTGCAGTCATAGATTATTAATTAAGTGAAGCCACATAGAGCCTGCGTTCCAATCCTTTCACGTCCTGAGGACCATAAGCAATTAAGAGCCACAGCAATTTAAGTACTAGCTGGTTCTTTAGGTCTGCCCCACGACATCCACTTTTTTTAATTAAGTCAGATTTATTAAATCATAGTGGTTTCTTTTTCCTAACTGACTTTTACTGGCCTGTGGGTGTTCTGAATTTAATTTATGTTTTTATAAATAGGAACTATTTTCCTGCAGAGGAGGGGCCTGCTCATTTTCTCTAAAAGATGATGCAGGAAAGCATGTGTTTTGATTAATAAGAACCAGAAATATTTCTGTGCAGCATGTCATCGAGCTGGTGGCCGAGACCGCACTTCTCAGTGTTTGTTTAGAATTCTTTTATCACAAAAATGAAAGAGATTACAGAAAAATGTAAGGAAGGTATAAAGTAAAATGTGGAAATCCTCTCTCAATCCTCCTATGTCCCAAGTTCTAGGTGTATTATTAATAATAGTTTGATGTGTAAACTTTAAATCTTTTTCATGCAGTGACAGAGTGTTTACTCTTATAAAAATTAAATCAAATTAATCATATCCTGCAACTACTTAGCTCTTCATTATAAAATCATCATACTTTTTATATTATGTCATAGAGATAATCACTGCTCATAATAGCTAGACGATACTCTGTAATAAAGTTGGGTTATTGTTTATTTAACAATATTTCACTAGCATTAAGATCTTAAGTATGTTATAGATAAACTACACACACACACACACACAACACATACGCATATATGCAGACACACATGTACAAATGCACACTATTCCAGTAACCTGAAAATGTTACCTCTGAGTATTTTCTTTTCTCCCAGGTTTCTCACAACTTCTTCATCTCACTAAAGGAATGCCTTTTGGGAAAAAAGAAAATTATAAAATGAAAACAGGTCAAGATTTGGGTCAGAGGGCCTAGGTTGTGATCAGAAGGGTTGGGTGAGTCATCAATGTCTCTCACCCCAGTTTTCCCAGAAACAAAATGAGCTCCTTCATGTAAAAGGCCTGCATGAATCATCAAGTCTGAAGAAAATATTAGCCCCTCACCTGACATCTCTTTATTCTTTAAGAGCTGAGTTATTTGGTGGAGGGGTAAGTAGAGGAAACTCTTGGGTAATGGACATGAGGAAAGAATTCTGTATTTCTAAGTAATATGTAGAGAGGGAGAAAAGAATAAAAGAAAACAGGGGAGTAGAGACACAAAGCAGTCTCTTTTCATTTTCTACCTAACTATGAGAATGGTGAGAGTGGGCGTCAGGACAGAGCCCCCACCCCAAGGGACCCCAACCCATGTTTCTCAACATTAGCATCTACTTGGCACTTTATTTTGAAGAATTAGAAGAATAAATTTGCCAGATTTCACACTTAAAGGGCACATCTAAACTCCTAAACTTTTGAAAGGTGTAGACTTATTCATGCAGACTCCTCCAGAGACTATCACATGTCACTTACATCGTAATTTTTCATATAACATAGTACAATTCATCCACAGGCAGCATCATAGTCCAACCTTCTAGACTAACAGAGGCAGCCTATGGGGTGATTCAGTAGCCAGGTGTGAAAAAGACAACTGAAAAATAAGTTGCGTTTTATATACAGTTCCATCCAGGAATCTCAATGTAGCTTAATATAATATTTTACCAGTTTTATTATCCCCAATCTACATTACCTTCAAAGCACACATTGATTAATCCTTTGTCTAAATTTTTTAGTGTTTCTACATTAATTATTTATGTGCCTCTATAAATCTGCTAGGAATTTTTTTTTTAATTTGCCCACAGATAGAAATATTTTCCCTCTCTTTTAGCAGTTCATATGTAAAAGAAGGGAACCTCTCCAGAATGAACACTTCATTTAAATTCCCTCAAAGGGAAAAATTATCTTATAACTAATTACGAGTGTATGTTGCATATTAAATACGAATTGAGGGAATGGCTCAATTTCAAAAATTCTTCTCATCTTTGAGACTCAAGTTTTAATTTCTGAGCATTTTCCATTATGTATGTTGGGAAAGAATTGAGTGGTACGCTAAGGAGAACAGTAGTATTTCTTAACAAAGGATTAATTGTGATGTCTATAAATTCAATTTTAATTTTTCCTAAAATGTCATTTTCTCATGCATTGGTAGGGAGCACCAACTCAATGTCAGTCCAAATTCTGTGGAAGAAAAATCCCATACCCAGTTGCCATCACTAGAGACTCAGGTCTTTTCCAGGAAGACAATGAAAACCTTATTTGAAACTCAATAAGTAGGAATTTCTTCCTCACTTTCCCTTCTTTTCGATCTTTCTATTTTGTTTCTTAAGTGCATATTGGGATCAAGGAAGAGGTTCAGAGAATGTTTGGGAGAGGTCAGTCCTATCCATTTTTTCTTTTGACTGGGAAGCCCTGCATAGCCTTCAGGGCCAGCACAGCCTCAGCAGTGGGCAACGGGGTGCAATCAGTCTGCGTTAAGGAAAAAATTTAAAAGAGTCTTGGTGAGTGTTTGCTGATGCAGTGAGGTTGCAGCTGACACTACTCGGTCTGGCTTTTTTATATACTTGAAAAATGACTGTTTCCACATTGCAAACTGATAATTGCCACTGGTCCCCTTTCCTACCCAGGCAACCAGGGAGGTCCCTGTCTCCGGAAAACACAACCTAGAAGGGGGAGTGTGGGGTGAGCTAACAATGCACAGTAGGGAGTATGGGGGGTGGGCAGCTCTGCCCGAGGACGACTACACTGCTTGGGCTGCACAGACAAGCTCTGACTTCTGCGGGCTGGCGACCATGAACTGTGGCTGCGAGAAGAGTCGTGGCTGTGGCGGCTGAGAGGAGGGACGTAGACACGCTAGGGAACCAGCAAAGTTGAAAAGGAACCTGCACTTCTCATTTTATCAAGTCACATATCACCACCCAGCTAGGGATAGGCTACAGGATCCATGAGAAAAACAGATCTTTAAAGCTGTGCCATTCCACCTGTGGTCCGTGGACCACTGGCAGCATCAGCATCCCTTGGAAACTTGTTAGGGATGCAGAACCTCAAGCCCCTCCCCGGACCTGCGGAATCAGAATCTGCATTTTAAAAATATCACCAGGTGATTCCTATGCACAAAGGTTATGAGGGGCCATCACTGGCCTGGTTAACTCACCCAGTCCCAGTGGGTCACTGTTGCTGTCATAAGGTACCCCTCCCCAAAGCTCTCCTTTTTGCAGAGAGCTCCACAATCCTTCCTCGGGAATTACTTTTGGAAGCAAAATTAACAAAGAGCTAAATAATACAGAAGTGTGTATTACAAAACTTTAGGAGCTATGCGCAAGCCAGGACAAGGGTGCCAAGTAGCATCTGCCACGAGCAGCATCACCTCTTGCCGCCTTCATCCTTCTTCCTCCTGGAAGCCAGAAACTCCTAGTAACCCTTTGATAGGAAACTAATATTGCAGAGGAACTGTCAATGGCGACAGGACAGAATTGGGCTATCACAGGGATTCTTGTCTACCTACAGCTGAACCCTTGGTTTTTCTACTGATTTTGGGTCAAAACAGGCACCTCACCTTGAGTTTTAGTCCATCTCTACCAGCAGCTAGACTATTTTAGAAAGGTGAAATGTATAATTTTCCCTTTGGAATAGAATTTTAACACATGAAAATTCCAGGGTCATGATTGGAAGAAGACTTCGAAGTAAAGAGGCTGGGACCTGCGGCAGAAAAAGGGAAAAAAGGAGGAAGTAAAAGAGGAAAACAGATAGTCTCTAGAAGCCTATGGCTTTCCCTATTTGCCCACCATCTGGAATATAGTAAGTGCTCATTAAATATTGGCTGAATGAATCCAAAACATAAACTCCCCATCCTTGTCATTGCTTAATATTAGAGCAAGTTATATATAGCTGTTTTGTGTTGATTCAGAGCCTGTGTATCATTTGACATGGAAACAAGAAGCAAACAACTGCTTCCTAAGCATCAGCCAGGAAACCCAGGACTTACCGGCTTCTTTCTGATCTCCGTGTCTCTCATATGCTTCATTGCTTCATACTTACTGAAAGTGCATTTGTTTATCCAACTAAGTCATCAGCAGCTCATAGACCTAATGGCCTCACTTCTAAATTACCTCCCTGTGTAACACAGAGGGTTCCTAAGAAAGAATGCTTGGAGTTGGTTCCTCCAGGTAGTCTGTGACTGATGCTTCTTGATTTCTGTCCTTCATAAAGCTTACTGCTTGCCTGTTTGGCAGGAATAACTGAGATTTCTCCCAAGAATAACATCCAAATGTATGAAATAGCTCCCAGGGCCACAACTGCAGATGCATCTAATTTAAGCAACCCTCAAAGAGGAGTTTATTCTCACTCACGTTGGCATGTTGTTATTGCTACTAAAAGTTGTCATTTTTTATTTTCATCTCTTTCAATTATTTTAATTACCTGCTATAACAGTCCCACATACCAGAAATGTGCTAAAAATGCAAGAATGGTGAACAGGATGTCAAGTATATACCAGAAATATTTGTCAAACTGTGGCCCAGAATGGGCAGAGCACTGGCTTTCTTCCCAGACCTATATACAGATGGGAGTGGAATTTGCAATTGCTCAATCCATCCACTGAAAAATCCCATAAAGATGGACAATCCATAACTGAAACCCAACCTTCTGCACAATGGTCAAATTCTACATGCATAAAGCAAGAGATCTGTGGGCCAGATCCTTCTCAACGGCATCCCAGCCAGAGGACAGGGTCCGTCTCCTTCCCCTGAACAATGTGCAGAGACCACCCTGATAAGTCTATACCTGTAGTTGACAGGAATATTTCTTCTCTTCTTCTCTCAACTGAGGGAAGATCACAGTTCATCCCCTGATAATGGAGAGACAAAATAATACTGATTTGTTTTTCAGAACTCAAAACAGTCTGTTGTCAGTTTGGATGGTTGATTCTCCGATGTCCTTTCAAGGATAGAACTGAATGGATGTTTGCAAAAGTTATTTTGCCAAAGTTTCCTTAACATCAGATCCAACATCCTTATTACATATTTCACTATAAGATAGTAAAAGAAAATATAATAATAAAGTAATGATATAAAATTATGCAACCCATACTGCAAAAAATATAGACTGAAGATATAATTCCAAACACCCACACATAATCAAGGTTACAAACATTTTATATCGTCATTTAAAAAATATATGTTTCATCTTTTCCTGTGGATCTTGTGGGTGGAGAGCTAGATTACACACAGGTGCACAGATTATTAAACTTAAAATGTTGCACCTTGCCTCCCCTTAATCAGCATTTTCGTGAACTTTTGCTGAAGACTGCAACATGCTGAATCTTTATTATTTTACATAAATAACCTCTGATAAGGTGTTCTTAGCTAATTAACTTTTCAATTGCCCTCTCCATAAGCAACTGGTGTTTTGACCATCCAAGAACTATGAAAGCCAACATAAGTGTTTGAAGGTGTGCTCAGTGCCAACTAGACAAATTTTGATGATCTGATTTTATAATACATTTCAGAAATAACAACCCACCCACAGAAAGTTATTTAACTTTGATACATGATATGCCTTTTCTTCATTGAGACTTGAGAGGCATCCAGAGAAAGAATAAGGGGTGTTTGAACATTTGATATTTTACCAATTAAAAAGCTTATAAGAAAGTAAAAATGTATATTTTTCCAAGACTCTGTTGTCACTTTTCCATCCCCTCTGCCTTCATCTTGCCTACATATCTAGCTTATGTTGCCCTAAATTCATTGGGGAACTTGGAGCAAGGCTTCGCCTGTGTATTTATTCTCTGAAAGATTTTAGGAATCAGAGTATTGATCAGTCCAATGGGGTTTTTATTGTTTTTCTCCTTAGGTATTTCACGAGTTCTCACTTAGGAAAATTGATTTCTGTTCAGTGATGCCCCTTCTGCACTGGTTAATTTCATGTGACAAAGAGAGTTCTAGGGAGGAGTTTTGCTAGGGGAAAGGAGGATTGTTAGAAAATCTGCATGGCCTGGGTGTTTTCTTCCCAGAGAGAACAGAGAAGGCCTGGATTTGCCACTGAGGCAACATCCAAAATTAAAATAGTGTCCTAACCCCAAGCACAGGCCTCAGTTATAAAGCAGTTTTACTGTAGAAGCTGGCAGTGACCTAACAAGATGGAAAGGAAAGGGCTTCATAGGTCTCAGCCCTACGTGAGGGTAAAGAGGGACCAAACGAGACATCTGCAGCCCGAGTTCCCCTAGAACTTTTTCCTTGAGAGAAACTCCGGGAGCAATTTTCAGGATTCAAGCCTGAGCCAGAACTCTGGATAACCCTTTAGAAATCGGAGCTCAGGGCAGGAGGAAATGGAACAGCATCAATTCTGAAGATGGGGACAGAGAAATCAAAGATATCCCATCTTAGAAACGGAAAAGCCTTGGCCAGGTGCGGTGGCTCATGCCTGTAATCCCGGCACTTTGACAGGCCGAGGCAAGTGAATCACCAAGTCAGGAGATAGAGACCATCCTGGCCAACATGGGGAAACCCTGTCTCTACTAAAAATACAAAAAAAAAAAAAAAAAAAAAATAGCTGGATGTGGTGGTGTGCACCTGTAGTCCCAGCTACTTGGGAAGCTGGGGCAGGAGAATCACTTGAACCCAGGACGCTGAGGTTGCAATGAGCTAAGATCGCCCACTGCACTTCAGCCTGGAGACAGGGCGAGACAGCAAAACTGTAGCTGTCAAGATTGGGGCTTGATGGGAACTATCAGATTCAAGGGTGGAGGTGGCGAAAAGTAACATTACATATATTTTTTTAAATACAGCTAATAAAAATTCTATAAGACAACTTTTCTCAAAACAAATCAAATTCCTTGGCATTAAAAACTTCCCCTTGTAGATAATGCTTTTCCTGAATCACTATCTTAAATTGTTCAGAAAATGCCAACAGGCATCATGATTCTCCATGTTTGGTTAAGGCAGAGTAAAACACGGTGTTTTGTTATTTCTTTGTCTTTAAATTAACAGCCCCTGCCAGCTTGAAACTTAATATCTTTTCAGTTACATTCTCCTTTTACTCTCTCTCTTCTTCCCCCTTCCCTTCCCTTTCCTTCTTCCCTTCCCTTCCCTTCTTCCCTTCCCTTCCCTTCTTTCCTTCCCTTCCCCTTCCCTTCCCCTACCCCTTCCTTTCCCCTTCCCCTTCCTGCTTCCCTTTCCCTTCCCCTTCTCTTCCCCTTCCCTTCTCTTCCCTTCCCTTCCCCTTCCCTTCCCTTCCCCTTCCCTTCCCTTCCCCTTCCCCCTTCCCCTCCCCCCTTCCCCTCCCCCTCCTCTTCCCCTTCCTCTTCCCTCCCTTTTCCTCCTCTTCCCTCCCTTTCCCTCCCCTTCCCCTCCCCTCTCTTCTCCTTCCTTCCCTTCCCTCCCTTCCCTTTCCTCCCCTCCCCTCCCTTCCATCCCCTCCCCTCCCTTACCTCCCCTTGCCCTCCCTTCCCTTCTTCTCCCTTCCCCTTCCCTACCCTTCCCCTTTCCTTCTCTTCCCTTCCCTCCCCTCCCATCCTCTCCCCTTCCTTCCCTTCCCCTTTGCTTTCCTTCCTTCTAGCCTGCCTGTCTTCCTTCTCCTTTTCCCCATCTCCTTTCTCTTTTTCCCCATGAATCTCTGCTAAGAGCTGTGAATGAAAATATGGCACAAGGCGCAGTGGCTCACACCTGTAATCCTAGCACTTAGGGAGGCAGAGGCGGTGAGATCATGAGGTCAGGAGTTTGAGACTAGCCTGACCAACATGATGAAAACCCATCTCTACTAAAAACACAAAAATTAGCCGGGTGCGGTGGCATGCAGCTGTAATCCCAGCTACTCAGGCAGCTGAGGCAGGAGAATCGCCTGAACCCAGGAGGCAGAGGTTGCAGTGAGCCAAGATCACCCACTGCATTCCAGCCTGGGTAACAAAGTGAGACTCTGTCTCAAAAAGAAAATATGGCTATTTATCATTCCCTGGAGTACATAAATTCATATCGCTGGGTTTGGTCTTGTAACCACAGATTCAGAGATTGTCCTAGAGTAAAGTTCTCTTGGTGCCAACTCCTAGTCTTTCCAGAAAGCTCTTTTCTTGAATGTTTGTATTTATGGGCACTCGACTAAACTGTAGATAGGGATTTTTTTTTAATCAAAATTTAAAAATTTACAGTCAGCTTTTATTTTAGACTCAGGGGGTACATGTGCAGGTTTGTTACTAAGGGATATTACGAGATGCTGAGGTTTGGGATCCGAATGATCCTAGATACTGAGCATAGTACCCAATAGTTGGTTTTTCAACCCTTGTTTCCTCCCACCCTCCCCTCTAGTAATCACCAGTGTCTATTGTCACCATTGTTATGTTCATGAGTGCCCAATGTTTAACTCCCACTTACAAAAGAACATACAGTTTAGCTGCCACTTATAAGAGAACTTGTAAGAGTAGCTTCCACTTCTAAGGGAAGATGCTGTATTTGGCTTTCTGTTCCTGTATTATTAATTCATGTAGGATAGTGGCCTCCACCTGCTTCCATGAAACTGCAAAGGCATTAATTTATTCTTTTATATGGCTGTGCAGCATTCCATTATGGTGAATATATGTACCACATTTTCTTTATCCAATCAATCACTGATGAGCACCTATGTAGATTCTGTGTCTTAGATATTGTGAACGGCGCTGTGATAAACATACTGGTGCAGGTGTATTTTTGGCAGAATGATTTATTTTCTTTCGACTATATACATAATAATGGGATCGCTGAGGCAAATGGTAGTTCTGTTTTAAGATATTTGAGAAATGCCCAAACTGCTTTCCACAGTGGCTGAACTAATTTACATTCCCACCAGCAGTGTGAAAGCATACATTCTTTTTTGAAGCCTCACCAGCATCTGTGATTTGTTGAGTTTCTGCTAATGGACATTTTGACTGTTGTGAGGTGGCATTTCATGGTAGTTTTGATTTGCATTTCTCTGATGATTCCTGATGTCGAGCACCTTTTTATGTGTCTTCTTTTTGGAAGTATCTGTTCATGTATTTTGCCATTTTTTAATGGGCTATTTGTTTTTCTGCTTCTTCACTTGTTTAAGTTCTTTATAGATTCAGAATATTAGACCTTCGTTGGATGCATAGTTGTGAATATTTTCTCCCATTCTGTAGGTTCTGTGTTTACGCTGTTGGTAGTCTCTTTTTGTTTTTATTGCATCTTAAGTTTTGGGGTACATGTGAAGAACATGCAAGATAGTTGCATAGGTACACACGTGGCAGTGTGATTTGCTGTCTTCCTCCCCTTCACCCACATTTGGCATTTCTCCCCAGGCTATCCCTCCCCGCTCCCCACCCACTGTCCCTCCCCTATTCCCCCCAATAGACCCCAGTGTGTAGTGCTCCCCTCCCTGTGTCCATTTGTTCTCATTGTTCATCACCTGCCTATGAGTGAGAATATGTGGTATTTCATTTTCTGTTCTTGTGTCAGTTTGCTAAGAATGATGTTCTCCAGATTCATCCATGTCCCTACAAAGGACACAAACTCATTATTTTTGATTGCTGCGTAATATTCCATGGTGTATATGTGCCACATTTACCCAGTCCAGTCTATCATCAATGGGCATATGGGTTGGTTCCAGGTCTTTGCTACTGTAAACAGTGCTGCAATGAACATTCGTGTGCATGTGTCCTTATAGAACGATTTATAGTCCTTTGGATATATACGCAGTAATGGGATTGCTGGGTCAAATGGAATTTCTATTTCTAGGCCCTTGAGGAATCGCCACACTGTCTTCCACAATGGTTGAACTAATTTACACTCCCACCAGCAGTGTAAAAGTGTTCCTATTTCTCCACATCCTCTCCAGCTTCTGTTGTCTCCAGATTTTTTAATGATCACCATTCTAACTGGCATGAGATGGTATCTCAATGTAGTTTTGATTTGCATTTCTCTGATGACCAGTGATGATGAGCATTGTTTCATATGTTTTTTGGACTCATGTATGTCTTCTTTTGTAGTGTCTGTTCATATACTTTGCCCACTTTTAAATGAGCTTGTTTTTTTTTTGTTTGTTTGTTTTTGTTTTTGTTTTTTGTTTTTCCTGTAAATCTGTTTGAGTTCTTTGTAAATTCTGGATATCAGCTCATTGTCAGATGGGTAAACGGCAAAAATTTTTTGCCCATTCTGTTGGTTACTGATTCACTCTAATGACTGTTTCTTTTGCCATGCAAAAGCTGTGGAGTTTGATTGGGTCCCATTTGTCTATTTTGGCTTTTGTTGCCAATGCTTTTGGTGTTTTGTTCATGAAGTCCTTGCCTACTCCTATGTCCTGAATGGTTTTGCCTAGATTTTCTTCTAGGGTTTTTATGGTGCCAGGTCTTATGTTTAAGTCGTTAATTCATCTGGAGTTAATTTTAATGTAAGGTGTCAGGAAGGGGTCCAGTTTCTGCTTTCTGCACATGGCTAGCCAGTTTTCCCAATACCATTTATTAAACAGGGAATCCTTTCCCCATTGCTTGTTTTTGTCTGGTTTATCAAAGATTGTATGGTTCTAGATATGTAGTGTTGCCTCCAATGCCTCTGTTCTATTCCATTGGTCTATATCTCTGTTTTGGTACCAGTACCATGCTGTTTTGATTACTGTAGCCTTGTAATATAGTTTGAAGTTTGATAGTGTGATGCCTCCCTCTGTGTTCTTTTTGCTTAGAATTGACTTGGCTCTGTGGGCTCTCTTTTGGTTCCATATGAAGTTCAGGGTGGTTTTTTTCAGTTCTGTGAAGAAATTCAATGGTAGCTTGATGGGGATAGAGTTGAGTCTGTAAATTACTTTGGGCAGTATGGCCATTTTCACAATATTGATTCTTCCTAACCATGAGCATGGAATGTTTCTCCATCTGTTTGTGACCTCTCTTATTTCATTGAGAAGTGGTTTGTAGTTCTCCTTGAAGATGTCCCTTACGTTCCTTGTGAGTTGTATTCCAAGGTATTTTATTCTCTTTGTGGCAATTGTGAATGGCAGTTCATTCTTGATTTGGCTCTCTTTAAGTCTGTTATTGGTATATAGGAATGCTTGTGATTTTTGCACATTGATTTTATATCCTGAGACTTTGCTGAAGTTGCTTATACTTTCAGGAGTTTTTGGGCTGAGACAATGGGGTCTTCTAGATATACTGTCATGTCGTCTACAAATAGAGACAATTTGGCTTCCTCCTTTTCTATTTGAATACCCTTTATTTCTTTTTCTTGCCTGATTGCTCTGGCTAGAACTTCCAGTACTATATTGAATAGGAGTGGTGAGAGAGGTCATCCCTGTCTAGTGCCAGATTTCAAGGGAATGCTTCCAGTTTTTGCCCATTAAGTATGATATTGGCTGTTGGTTTGTTGTAAATAGCTTTTATAATTTTGTGATACATTCCAATAATACCGAGTTTATTGAGGGTTTTTAGCATAAAGGAATGTTGAATTTTGTCAAAGGCCTTCTCTGCGTCAGTTGAGATAATTATGTGGTTTTTGTTTTTGGTTTTGTTTATGTGGTGAATTAAGTTTATAGACTTGCATATGTTGAACCAGCCTTGCATCCCTGGGATGAATTCTACTTGATCATGGTGGATAAGCTTTTTGATGTGCTGTTGCAAGCGGCTTGCCAGCATTTTATTGAAGATTTTTGCATCTATGTTCATCATGGATATTGGCCTGAAGTTTTCTTTTCTTGTTGAGTCTCTGCCAGGTTTTGGTATCAGGATGATGTTGGTCTCATAAAATGATTTGGGAAGAATTTCCTCTTTTTGGATTATTTGGAATAGTTTCAGAAGGAATGGTAACAGTTTATCTTTGTGTGTCTGGTAGAATTCGGCTGTGAACCCATCTAAACCTGGGCTTTTCTTGTATGGTAGGCTCTTAATTGCTGCCTCGACTTCAGACCTTGTTATTGATCTATTCATAATTTCAACTTCCTCCTGGTTTAGGCTTGGGAGGACACAGATGTCTAGAAATTTATCCATTTCTTCTAGGTTTACTAGTTTATGTGCATAGAGTTGTTTGTAATATTCTCTGATGATGGTTTGATTTTCTGTGTAATCTGTGGTGATTTCCCCTTTATCGTTTTTTATTGCATCTATTTGGTTATTCTCTCTTTTCTTTTTTATCAGTCTGACTAGTGGTCTATTTTGTTGATCTTTTCAAAAAACCAGCTCTTGAATTGATTGATTCTTTGAAGGGTTTTTCTTGTCTCTATCTCCTCAGTTCTGCTTTGATCTTAGTTATTTCCTGTCTTCAGCTAGGTTTTGAGTTTTTTTTATCTTGCTTCTCTAGCTCTTTCAATTTTGACCATAGGGTGTCAATTTCGGATCTGTCCACTCTTCTTATGTGGCCACTTATTGCTATATATTTTCCTCTAGAGACTGCTTTAAATGTGTCCCAGAGATTCTGGTATGTTGTGTCTTCATTGTCGTTGGTTTTGAAGAACTTCTTTATTTCTACCTTCATTTCATTGTTTATCCAGTCAACATTCAAGAGCCAGTTGTTCAGTTTCTATGAAGCTGTGTGGTTCTGAGTTAGTTTCTGAATTCTGAGTTCTAACTTGATTGCACTATGGTCTGAGAGATTGTTCGTCATGATTTCAGTTGTTTTGCATTTGCTGAGGAGTGATTTACTTCCCATTATGTGATCAATTTTAGAGTAGGTGTGATGTGGTGCTGAGAAGAATGTATATTGTGTGGATTTGGGGTGGAGAGTTCTGTAAATGTCTATTAGGTTTTCTTGTTCCAGGTCTGAGTTAAAGCCCTGGATATCCTTGTTAATTTTCTGTCTGGTTGATCTGTCTAATATTGATAATGGAGTGTTAAAGTTTTCCACTATTATTGTGTGGGAGTCTAAGTCTCTTTGTTAGTCATTAAGAACGCACCTTATACATCTGGGTGCTCCTGTATTGGGTCCACATATATTTAGGATCATTAGCTCTTCTTGTTGTATCGATACTTTCACCATTATGTAATATCCTTCCTTGTCTCTTTTGATCTTTGTTGCTTTAAAGTCTATTTTATCAGAGACGAGAATTGCAACTCCTGCTTTTTTTTTTGCTCTCCATTTGCATGGTAAACCTTCCTACATCCCTTTATTTTGAGCCTTTGTGTATCCTTGCATGTGAGATTGATTTCCTGGATACAGCACACCGATGGGCTTTGGCTTTTTATCCAATTTGCCAGTCTGTGTCTTTTGATTGGTGCATTTAACCCATTTACATTTAGGGTTAATATTGTTATGTGTGAATTTGATACCGCCATTTTGATGCTAGCTGGCTGTTTTGCCTGTTAGTTGATGCAGATTCTTCATTTTGTTGATACTCTTTAGCATTTGGTATGTTTTTAGAATGGCTGGTACTGGTTGTTCCTTTCTGTGTGTAGTGGCTCTCTCAGGAGTTCTTGTAAAGCAGGCCTGGTGGTGACAAAATCTCTGAGTACTTGCTTGTTCATGAAGGATTTTATTTTTCCTTCACTTATGAAGCTCAGTTTGGCTGGATATAAAATTCTGGGTGCAAAGTTCTTTTCTTTAAGGATGTTGAATATTGGCCCCCACTCTCTTCTGGCTTGTAGGGTTTCCGCCAAGAGATTTGCTGTGAGTCTGATGGGCTTCCCTTTGTGGGTTACCCGACCTTTCTCTCTGGCTGCCTTTGGTATTTTCTCCTTCATTTCAACCCTGGTGGATCTGATGATTACGTGCCTTGGGGTTGCTCTTCTTGTGGAATATCTTTGTGGTGTTCTCTGTATTTTGTGGACTTGAATATTGGCCTGCTTTGCTAGGTTGGGGAAGTTTTCCTGGATAATATCCTGAAGAGTATTTTCCAGCTTGGATTCATTCTCTTCATCACATTCAGGTACACCTATCAAATATAGATTAGGTCTCTTCACATAGTACCACATTTCTTGGAGACTTTGTTCATTCCTTTTTGTGCTTTTTTCTCTAATCTTGGCTTCTTGTTTTATTTCATTGAGTTGATCTTCGACCTCTGATATCCTTTCTTCTGCTTGGTCCATTCAGCTGTTGAAACTTGTGCATGCTTCGCAAAGTTCTTGTGTTGTGTTTTACATCTTCTTCAATTCACTCATATTCCTCTCTAAGTTGTCCATTCTTGTTATCATTTCCTCAAATCTTTTTTCAACGTTCTTAGTTTCTTTGCATTGAGTTAGAACATGTTTTTTAGCTCATGGAAGTTTCTCATTACCCACATTTTGAAGTCTGATTCTGTCATTTCATCACACTCATTCTCTTTCCAGCTTTGTTTCCTTGCTGGTGAGGAGTTGTAGTCCCTTGTAGGAGGCGAGGTGTTCTGGTTTCGGGTGTTTTCCTCCTTTTTGCGCTGGTTTCTTTCCATCTTTGTGGACTTATCCACCTGTCGTCTGAATAGTTGCTGATTTTCTGATTGGGTCTCTGAGTGGACATCCAGATTGTTGATGGTGAAGTATTTCTGTTTCTCAGTTTTCCTTCTAACAGTCTGGCCCCTCTTCTGTAGGACTGCTGAGGTCCACTCCAGGCTCTGCTTGCCTGGGGTATACCTGTAGCAGCTGCGGAACTGTGAGGGTTGCTACCAGTTTCTTCTTCTGCTATCTTTGTTCCAAAATGATGCCCACCAAATGTCAGTCTGATCAGTCCTTTGTGAGGTGACTCTTTGGATATACAGGGGTCAGGGAGCTGCTTGAGGAGAGAGTCTGTACTTTATAGGAGCTCAAGTGCTGAGCTGTGAGCTCCATTGTTCATTCAGGGCTGCTAGGCAGGTACATTTAAGTCTGTTGCAGCAGAACTCATAAAGACCCTTTTTTCCTCAGATGCTCTGTCCTGGGGAGTTAGTGCTTTATTTATGAGTATCTGTTGCACTGTCCTGCCCTGCAAGGAGGCAGTCTAATCACTGCCTGCCTGTAGTGGCTATGCTGAGCTGCCGTGGGCTCCGCCCTGCTGTCATGGGCTCTGCCCTGCTGCCGTGTGTAAATCCCTGTAGTCCTGTTTATATGGGTGTGATTAGAACTGCCGTGGTGATGGTGGCCCACCTATGTAGTGGCAGACTCTCTCTGTTATGGCGGGTTGCCTTGGCAATGGCAGGCTGCATCAGCAGTGGCAGAGTACCTCCATAGGGGTCGACTGCCTCAGTAATGGCAGATGCCCCTTCCCCACCGAGCTGCACTGTCCTGGGTTCAGCTGTGCTTGCTATGAAACTCTCAACCCTGAGTGTTTCCAATTGCTGTTTTGTTTGTTTTTGTGAGGGTGGGACGTGCCAGCAGTAATCACCTGGCTCCCTGCCTCAGAGTGCTTTTTTTTTTTTAAGTTGAATGGTTGACTTTCTCCCAGGTGTTCCAGTCGCTTGCTGAAAGGGCACCAGAATCTGTGTGATTTCCTGTGCAGCAACCCACTGTGCTGGCTGCAACAACATTGCTGTCCGAGAATCTCCTGGCCTGGCTTTCTGTTTATGTCCTGTTTAATCAGATGAATGTACTAATCTGCCTTCCCAAATCTCTAATTGCTGGTTTAACAGGGCAACCAAACCAGTGTATTTTGTACGAAGTTCCGCTGCACTGTGGCCCCGGCCCAAACTGCTGCACCGGCCCAAGCAGCCGCGCTGGTGGCCCATGGGGCTCCTACACCTGGGAATGTCCTGGTCTGTGGGCAATGAAGATCCATCTGGAAATGTGGTGTCCACTCATCCTCTGCGTTTTCACTGGGAGCTGCAATCCTGAGTTGGTCCTACAGTGCCATCTTCTCCTACCTCCCCAGTAGTTTCTTTTGTGGTACAGTGAACATGCTGTACAGATGCTCTTCAATTACATCACACCTGTCACTTTTTTTTTTTGTTTCTGTTGCCATTGCTTGTGAGGACTTGGTCATGACATCTTTACCAAGGTTGATGTGAAATGGTGCATTCTAGGTTTTCCTCTAGGATTCTTATAGTTTTAGGTCCTACATTTACACCTTTGAGCCATCTTGAGATAATTTTTATACATGGTAAAAGATAGGGGTCCAATTTCATTCTTCTGTATATGGCTAGCCAACTAGCCAGCACAATTTATTGACTAGAGAGTCCTTTTCTTATTGCTTATTTCTGTTGACTTTGTGGAAAATCAGATGGCTGTAGGTATGTGGCTTTATTTCTGAGTTCTCTATTCTGTTCCATTGATTTTTGTATCTGTTTCTGTACTAGTACCATGCTGTTTGGGTTACTGTAGCCTCATGGTAAAGTTTGAAATCAGGTAATGTGATACCTCTGGCTTTTTTCTTTTTGCTTAGGATTCCGTTGGCTATGAGGGGTCTTTTTGGTTCCAAGTGAATTATTTTAAATTGTCTTTTCTAGTTATGTAAGAAATTCTCTTGGTACTTTGATAGTAATAGTGTTGAACCTATAACTTGCTTTGAACAGTGTGACTATTTTAATAATTTTGATTCTTTCAATCCATGAGCATGGAATATTTTTCTTTTGTCTGTGTCATCTATGATCTATTTCAGCAGTGTTTGTAGTTATCCTTGTAGATAACTTTCAACTTTTTTGTTAGATGTACTCCTAGGTATTTGTGTGAGTGCATGGGGCTGTTGTAAATGAGATTCTGTTCTTCATTTGGCTCTGAGCTAGAATGCTATTGGTATGTAAAAATACTACTGATTTTTGTACATATATTTTATATCCTGAAACTTTACTAAAGTCATTTATTAGTTCTAAGAGCCTTTGGGCTTTCAAAGAGTCTTTAGAGTTTTCTAGGCATAGAATCATATTATCAGCAAAGAGAGCTAACTTGATTTCTTCTTTGCCTATGTGGATGACATTTATTTTTTTTCTCTTCCCTGATCACTCTGGCTAGGACTTGCAAAAATGTTTTAAAAATTAATACAATTAATATAAGCATAAAATCATAAAGACAAGTTTTTTCAAAACTCCAGGTGGGAGTTTATACACATACTATATACCCACAAAAATTCAGGATTAAAAACAGAAGAAAAAGAAAAAAATTTAACAGTGGTGTAAGGGCTTGGGGGAACTCCAAGTGGGGAAGGCTTCACAGTGCCTTTTACTTGGTTTTTAACCTAGACAGTTACTCCCATGTTAGAAGTACATAGTCATTCTTTCCTTTATAATGTGATATGGTTTGGCTGTGCCCCCACCCAAATCTCATCTTGAGTTGTAGCTCCCATAATTCCCACTTGTCATGGGAGGCAGCTTGTGGGAGATAATTGAATCACAGGGGTAGTTTCACCCATATGTTCTCCTAGTAGTGAATAAGTCTCATGAGAGCTGATGGTTTTATAAAGGGTTTCCCCTTTTTCTTGGTTCTCATTCTCTCTCTTGCCTGTTGCCATGTAAGACATGACTTTTGCCTTCTTCCACGATTGTGAGTCCTCCCCAGCCACATGGAACTGAGTCCATTAGATCTCTTTCTCCTTATAAGTTACCCAGTTTCAGATATGTCTTTATCAGCCTCGTGAAAACAGACTAATACATAACACCTAGCTGTGTGCTTGCTTAGGGTTTTAAAAACTCCAAGAACTAGCCTTGAAATAAAACCAAGGATGTGAAAGGTCCACCCCTGGAAAAACACGGAGTAATTAATCTTCAGTCTTGCTGCAGTCCGGCTGATACCAGCTGGGCTGCCAGATGGCCCATTACTCAAGATAACCACTAGAACAAGACATACTGACTCACATGCAGGCAACTTCTATACAAAGTTTGCTTAGACCCTCCCTTTAAAACCTCTTCAGCCCTCCCGAGAAAGGGGAGATGGCCTTTACAATGCAAGTCTCCCATATCCTTAGGTTATCAGCTCCTGAATAAACCTGCTTTTACTCCCACCAAACTTTTCCCCTCAAGTTTTGGTTTCGAAGCAGTTAGCAGCTGAATCTGAGTTCAGTTACAGTCTCATGGACTCACCAGCAGATTTTCTTGTTGAACCTCGGGAGCTCCTAAAAATTTAGATTCCCGGAGTCTCATTCCAGTCCTATGATTAAACCAGAACCTTCCAAGCCTGGCACCTTTGCTTTCTTTGAGTTCTGCAGGTAACTCCTATGCAACTAACCTAGCATAAGCAAGTAAGAACCAGGCCCTATATGGTGGCTCATGCCTTTAACTCCAGCAATTTGGGAGGCTGAGGCAGGTGTACCTGAGATCAGGAGCTAGAGATTAGCCTGACCAACATAGAGAAACCATGTTCCTACTAAAGATACAAAAATCAACTGGGCATGGTGACACACCTGTGTTATTCCTGCTACTCAGGAGGCTGAGGTGAGAGAACAACTGGAACCTGGGAGACAAAGTTTGCAGTAAGCTGAGATGGTGCCACTGCACTCCAGGGTGAATGACAGGAAAAAAAAAGAACCAGTGAGATACCATTTTGGGTGGAGGTGGTTCTAGTAGTGTGTGAATTGCGTGATTGCTGTGCAAGGTAGAGGTGGGTCAAGAGAAAGTGCTTTTTCCTTTGTCTTCCAACTTTACTACTAAGGAAATCTGCCTCCTTACAAAGATTTTGGTGTGGCTTTGGTGGCATACATAACATGGCATGTCCTTGAATCTCCAAGTCTTTTTTTAAAAATTTTTTTTTATTGCATTTTAGGTTTTGGGGTACATGTGGAGAACGTGAAAGATAGTTGAATAGGTACACACATGGCAGTGTGTTTTGCTGCCTTCCTTCCCTTCACCCACACTTGGCATTTCTCGCCACGCTATCCTTCCCCAGCTCCCCCCACACTGTCCCTCCCCCATTCCCCCAATAGACCCCAGTGTGTAGAAGACCCCCTCCCTGTGTCCATGTGTTCTCATTTTTCTCACCCACCTATGAGTGAGAATATGTGGTATTTCCTTTTCTGTTCTTGTGTCAGTTTGCTGAGAATGATGTTCTCCAGATTCATCCATGGCCTTACAAAGGACACAAACTCATCATTTTTGATTGCTGCATAATATTCCATGGTGTATATGTGCCACATTTTCCCAGTCCAGTCTATCATCGATGGGCATTTGGGTTGGTTCCAGGTCTTTGCTATTGTAAACAGTGCTGCAATGAACATTCGTGTGCATGTGTCCTTATAGTAGAACGATTTATAGTCTTTTGGATAGATACCCAGTAATGGGATTGCTGGGTCCAATGGAATTTCTATTTCTAGGTCCCTGAGGAATCACCACACTGTCTTCCACAACGGTTGAACTAACTTACACTCCCACCAACAGTGTAAGAGTGTTCCTATTTCTCCACATCCTCTCCAGCATCTGTTGTCTCCAGATTCTTTAATGATCGCCATTCTAACTGGCGTGAGATGGTATCTCAATGTGGTTTTGATTTGCATCTCTCTAATGACCAGTGATGATGAGCATTTTTTCATGTGTTTGTTGGCCTCATGTATGTCTTCTTTTGTAAAGTGTCTGTTCATATCCTTTGCCCATTTTTGAATGGGCTTGTTTGTTTTTTTCCTGTAAATCTGTTTGAATTCTTTGTAAATTCTGGATATCAGCCCTTTGTCAGATGTGTAAACTGCTAAGATTTTTTTCTCATTCTGATGGTTGCCAATTCACTCTAATGACTGTTTCTTTTGCTGTGCAAAAGCTGTGGAGTTTGATTTGGTCCCATTTGTCTATTTTGGCTTTTGTTGCCAATGCTTTTGGTGTTTTGTTCATGAAGTCCTTGCCTACTCCTATGTCCTGAATGGTTTTGCCTAGATTTTCTTCTAGGGTTTTTATGGTGCCAGGTCTTATGTTTAAGTCTTTAATTCAGCTGGAGTTAATTTTAGTGTAAGGTGTCAGGAAGGGGTCCAGTTTCTGCTTTCTGCACACGGCTAGCCAGTTTTCCAAACACCATTTATTAAACTGAAAATCCTTTCCCCATTGCTTGTTTTTGCCTGGTTTATCAAAGATTATATGATTGTAGATATGTTGTGTTGCCTCCAATGCCTATGTTCTGTTCCATTGGTCTATATCTCTGTTTTGTTACCAGTACCATGATGTTTTGATTACTGTAGCTTTGTAATATAGTTTGAAGTCTGGTAGTGTGATGCCTCCCGCTGTGTTCTTTTTGCTTAGAATTGACTTGGCTATGCGGGTTCTCTTTTGGTTCCATATGAAGTTCATGGTGGCTTTTTCCAGTTCTGTGAAGAAATTCAATGGTAGTTTGATGGGGATAGCATTGATTGTGCAAATTACTTTGGGCAGTATAGCCATTTTCACAATATTGATTCTTCCTAACCATGAACATGGAATGTTTCTGCATCTGTTTGTGACCTCTCTTATTTCATTGAGCAGTGGTTTATAGTTTTCCTTAAAGAGGTCCCTTACGTTCCTTGTGAGTTGTATTCCTAGGTATTTTACTTTCTTTGTAGCAATTGTGAATGGCAGTTCATTCTTGATTTGGTTCTCTTTAAGTCTGTTATTGGTGTATAGGAATGCTTGTGATTTTTGCACATTGATTTTATATCCTGAGACTTTGCTGAAGTTGCTTATCAGTTGCAGGAGCTTTTGGGCTGAGGTGATGGGGTCTTCTAGGTATACTATCATGTCGTCTGCAAATAGAGACAATTTGGCTTCCACCTTTTCTATTTGAATATGCTTTATTTCTTTTTCTTGCCTGATTGCTCTGGCTAGAACTTCCAGTACTATGTTGAATAGGAGTGGTGAGAGAGGGCATCCTTGTCTAGTGCTGGATTTCAAAGGGAATGCTTCCAGTTTTTGCCCATTAAGTATGATATTGGCTGTTGGTTTGTCATAAATAGCTTTTATTACTTTGATATATGTTCCATCAATACCAAGTTTATTGAGGGTTTTTAGCATAAAGGGCTGTTGAATTTTGTCAAATGCCTTCTCTGCGTCAATTGAGATAATCATGTGGTTTTTGTTTTTGCTTCTGTTTATGTGGTGAATTACATTTATAGACTTGCGTATGTTGAACCAGCCTTGCATACCCGGGATGAATCCTACTTGATCATGATGGATAAGTTTTTAATGTGCTGTTGCAATCGGTTTGCCAGTATTTTATTGAAGATTCTTGCATCTATGTTCATCATGGATATTGGCCTGAAGTTTTCTTTTCTTGTTGAGTCTCTGTCAGGTTTTGGTATCAGGATGATGTTGGTCTCATAAAATGATTTGGGAAGGGTTCCCTCTTTTTAGATTATTTGGAATAGTTTCAGAAGGAATGGTACCAGATCCTCTTTGTGTGTCTGGTAGAATTCGGTTGTGAACCCATCTGGACCTGGGCTTTTTTTGTGTGGCAGGCTCTTTTTTTTTTTTTTTTTTTTTAAATTTTTATTGCATTATAGGTTTGGGGGTACATGTGCAGAACGTGCAAGATAGTTGCATAGGTACACACATGGCAGTGTGTTTTGCTGCCTTCCTCCCCTTCACCCACAATTGGTATTCATCCCCAGGCTATCCCCCCCAGCCCCCACCCACTGTCCCTCCCCCATTTCCCCCAACAGTCCCCAGTGTATAGTAGACCACCTCTCTGTGTCCATGTGTTCTCATTTTTCTCACCCACCTATGAGTGAGTATATGCAGTATTTCTTTTTCTGTTCTTGTGTCAGTTTGCTGAGAATGATGTTCTCCAGATTCATCCATGTCCTTACAAAGGACACAAACTCATCAGTATTTGTCTCTTTTTCAATTGGGTTGTTTGTTTTCTCATTGTTGCATTTAAGAATTCTTTGTATGCTTTGGATAATAATCCTTTACTAAATATATCTTTTGCAAATATTTTCTTCTAGTCTGTGTCTTCTTTCATTCTTTTGACAGTGCCTTTCACAGAGTATAGAATTTTAATTTTCACGAAGTTTAGCTTATCACTTATTTCTTTTATGGATTGTGCCTTTGATACTGTATGTCAAAAGTCACTGCTAAGCCCAAGGTCTAGATTTTCTTATATGTTAACTCCTAGGAACTTTCTAGTTTTTATCTTTTACATTCAGGGCCATGATCCATTTGGAGTTAGTTTTTGTGAATGATGTAAATCTGTGGCTAGACTCTTTTTCATTGTTGTTTTTGCATATAGGTGTCCTATTTTTCTTATGCCACTTGCTGAAAAACTATTTTTTCTTCCATGTTATTGTTTTTGCTCCTTTTTAAAAGAAAAGCTGACTATATTTAAGTGGGTTTATGTCTGAGCTCTCTATTCTTTTCCAGTAATCTATTTGTCTATTTTTTATTGATACCATATAATCTTGATTACTGTAGTCAGGTATGGCCAGTCCTCAAGCTTTGTTCTCATTCCACAATGTGGTGGCCATTCTGAGTCTTTCTTATTTATAATAAATTGTAAAACCAGTCTGTCAACATGACAACATAATTTTCTGTGATTTTGATTGGAATTGCATTGATGCTATAGATCAAGTTGGGAAGAACTGATATCTTGACAGTATTTCATCTTCCAATCTATGAACATGGAATGTCTTTCTATTTATTTAGCTATTATTTGATTTCTTTCATTAGAGTTTTGTAGTTTTCCTTACATTGATCCTGTACATATTTTGTAATAAGTATTCCTAAGTATATTATTTTGGGGGGTAATAATGAAAGTGGCACTGTGCTTTTAATTCCAGTTTCCACTTTTTCATTGCTGGAATATAGGAAATGGATTGATTTTTATATATTAATCTTGTATCCTGAAACCTTGCTATAATTATTTATTAGTTCCAAGAGTAGTTTTTTTCAGTTATATCAGATTTTCTTCTTAGACAATCATGTCATCTGTGAATAAAGACAGTTTCATTTATTCTTTACTAACCAGTATATCTTTTTATTTCCTTTTTATACTTTATTAAATTAGGTAGGACTTGTAGTATGATGTTGAAAAGCAGTGGTGGAAAGGGATATCCTTGCCTTGCTCCTCATCTTAGTGGGAAAGCCTCATGTGTCTAACCAGTAAGTATGATGCTAGTTGTAGGTCTTTTGTAGGTGCATTTATCACATTGAGGAAATTCATTTTTCTTTCTAGTTTACTGAGAGTTTTTATCATAAATAAGTGTTGGATTTTGTCAAATGCTTTCTCTGCATTTATTGATATAAATGTAATGTTTCGTTTTTTAACATTTAGAAGGTAGTTTAAGCACTATAAATAGTCTATAGGAAACATATTTTATTTAGTAATAATAAACTAATTGTTACTAAATGGATTTTATTGCTAGCTATGAAACTAGAACTAATAGTTATCATAATCATCCCTCCTCCATCCCAATATCCCACATACTTTTCTCTCAAAAATAAGTCATGTTGTGATGCTAAGGATCTGGTGGATGATGACAAATTAGAAATTATTTGACCACACTAGGTCTCCTAATAGCTGGCCCTGTACAGGAATACATCTTCATTCATAAGTGAAAGGTAATTCAGTCTGCTGATTTAATTTATTTTGGTTTATGTTTATTGTTTTATAATTTAAACTTTTATTTTAAGTTCAGGGGGTACATGTGCAAGTTTACTACATGAAGCTGATGTTTGGGGTATCAACAATTCCAACACCCAAGTAGTGAACATAGTACCTGATAGGTAGATTTTCAGTCCTCATCTCCCTCCAGTAGTTCCCAGTGTCTATTGTTTCCATATTTATGTCCACATGTACCCAATGTTTAGTTCCTACTAATAAGTGAGAACATGTGGTATTTGGTTTTCTGTTCCTGCATTAATTCACTCAGGATGATGGCCTCCAGCTGCATCCTTGTGGCTAGAAAGATATTACTTCATTCTTTTATGGCAGAATAGTATTCCATGGTTTATATATACCACATTTTCTTTAACCAATCCACCACTAATGGGCACCAAGGTTGATTCCATATCTTTGCTATTGTGAATAGTGCTGTGATGAAAATATGGGTGCAGATGTCTTTTTGGTAGAATAATTTATTTTCCTGTAGGTATACACCCAGTAATGGGACTGCTGGGTTGAATGGTACTTCATTTAAAATCATACTGGCTGAATTAATTTACATCCCCATCAATAGTGTGTAAGAATCAGCTTTTCTCTGTAACCTTGCCAACATCTGTTATAGTTTAACATTTTCTTCTTTAGAAAGTGATGTGATGGTTACATTAATGGATTTTTCAAGTACTGAGCAAGTCTTGGATAACTGGATAAATTCCACTTGATTGTAATATATAATTCTTTAGACATGTTGGTGGATTACAGTGGCTAATTCTTTTGAGAATTTCTGCATCTATCTTCATGAAAGTTATGAGTTGGTCATTTTCTTTTCTTACAATATCCTTGCTTCATTTTGACATTAGGGCAATGCTGCCCTCGTAGAATGAGTTAAGAAGTGTTTCTTCTGCTTCTGCCTTCTGAAAGAGAATGCAGAGAATTGTTATAATTTTTGCCTTAAATATTGGTAGAACTAACCATTAAACAAACCCATCTCAGCCTTGTCCATTTCCTCTATGCTGTATTTTCACAAATTACACCTTTATATTTTATGTGCCCATTGAACATAGATTTATAATTCCTGCTTTATGAGTTGTATTTTTGGTCAGGAAAAAAAAAACCTTAAAAACAAAACATCCATTTATAGTGACTTTAGTTTTGCTTGATATAAAATTATTGGTTCACAGTGTTTTATTTCCTTTCAGCATGTTGGATATGTCATCCTGACAGCTTTTGACCTTCATGGTTCCTGATGAGAAATTAGCTATTAGGCCCCAACCTGTGCTCCTCAGATGATATCAAGGCCAGAATAGTGGATATCTCTAGGATGGAGGGCTTCTGATTTACCCAAAACCACAGACATGGGGAGTCAAGGAAAAAAAGGACACTTATTATATCATAAAGGAAAGGTGTAGGCTGTTCTATTTAAAGCTGGCTGTAGACTCCCACTGATTGTAACTTGAACTAATTACTATGGTTCAGAAGGTAGCATGTAAGTTAATCATCCATTGCATTTAGTTTTTCTGGTTCTGTAGTTTTCAGAAATTTTCTTTTAAATTTTTATCTTTAGTTTCTAGTGTTAACTTTTGTCTCTCTATTTGTACCTCTTTATTGTTATTTTAATGGAAACATAGGACAAAAATGTATATAATAATAATAATATAATGAAGCATTATATTTTAACTTCATTTATTTATTTATAGACAGGGTTTTGCTCTGTGCTCAGGCTGGAGTGCAGTGATACAATCACAGCTCATTGCAGCCCCTAGCACCTGGGCTCAAGCAGTCCTCCTACCCAGCTTCTCAAATGACTAGAATTACAGATGCACACCACGATGCCCAGCTAATGATAAAGTTTTTGTTTGTTTGTTTGTTTGTTTGTTTGTTTTTGCAGATATGGAGCCTCACTCTGTTGCACAGGTTGGTCTTTAATCCCTAGCCTCAAACAGTCCTATCACCTTGGCTTTCCATAGCCCTGGCATTACAGGCATGAGCCACCATGCCCAACCTGTTTATAGCTTCTTGAATGGCTTTTACATCACAAATAAATGATAAAGTAAGAAAGAACCTGGAGAAAAATTATGACTGATGGGAAGGGAGTTTCTGAGAATTGTTGTCCCTCTTTGCCTTGTGGAGGGGCAGGCAAGAGGGGCTTGTCATGAAGAGCTGGGTTCTAATCCCTTTGGGTATACAAATCTCTGTGGTTCAGCTAAAATATACTTGGAAACTAATCAAGTAGTGTTGTAAGAGTATCTCATATTTCACATCAGTTTTTACACTAAAGGTTTCTGTCCTGACAAATGAGTATAAACTGATTCTCAGGTCTTTCAGTATGGTGACAGTTGCCAATATGTAGTTACACTTGGAAAATGGCTTAATGCCAAGATTCTTTTTTTTAAAATTGCATTTTAGGTTTTGGGGTACATGTGAAGAACATGCAAGATAGTTGCATAGGTACACATGTGGCAGTGTGATTTGCTGGCTTCCTCCCCTTAACCTATATCTGGCATTTCTCCCCATGCTATCTCTCCCCAACTCCCAACCCCCTGCTGTCCCTTCCCTATTCCTCCCAACAGACCCCAGTGTGTAGTGCTCCCCTCCCGGTGTCCATGTGTTCTCATTGTTCAACACCCGCCTATGACTGAGAACATGTGGTATTTCATTTTCTGTTCTTGTGTCAGTTTGCTGAGAATGATGGTCTCCAGGTTCATCCATGTCCCTAGAAAGGATATGAACTCACCGTTTTTGGTTGCTGCTTAATATTCCATGGTGTATATGTGCCACATTTTCCCAGTCCAGTCTATCATTTATGGTCATTTGGGTTGATTCCATGTCTTTGCTATTGTAAAGAGTGCTGCAATGAACATTCGTGTGCATGTGTCCTTATACTAGAATGATTTATAGTCCTTTGGATATAATGGGATTGCTGGGTCAAATGGAATTTCTATTTCTAGGTCCTTGAGGAATCACCACACTGTCTTCCACAATGGTTGAACTAATTTACACTCCCACCAGCAGTGTAAGAGTGTTACTATTTCTCCACATCCTCTCTGGCATCTGTTGTCTCCAGATTTTTAAATGATCGCCATTCTAACTGGTGTGAGATAGTATCTCAATGTAGTTTTGATTTGCATTTATCTAATGACCAGTGATAATGAGCATTTTTCATATGTTTGTTGGCCTCATGTATGTCTTCTTTTGTAAAGTGTCTGTTCATATCCTTTGCCCACTTTTGAATGGGCTTGTTTGTTTTTTTCTTATAAATCTGTTTTAGTTTTTTGTAAATTCTGGATATCAGCCCTTTGTCAGATGGGTAAACTGCAAAGATTTTTTCCCATTCTGATGGTTGCTGATTCTCTCTAAAGATTGTTTCTTTTGCTGTGCAGAAGCTGTGGAGCTTGATTAGGTCCCATTTGTCTATTTTGGCTTCTGCTGCCAATGCTTTTGGTGTTTTGGTCATGAAGTCCTTGCCTACTCCTATGTCCTGAATGGTTTTACCTAGATTTTCGTCTAGGGTTTCTATGGTATTAGGTCTATGTTTAAGTCTTTAATCCATCTGGAGTTAAATTTAGTGTAAGGTGTCAGGAAGGGGTCTAGTTTCTGCTTTCTGCACATAGCTAGCCAGTTTTTCCAACACCATTTATTAAACAGGGAGTCCATTCCCCATTGCTTGTTTTTGTCAGTTTTATCAAAAATTGTATGGTTGTAGATACATTGTGTAACCTCCAATGCCTCTGTTCTGTTCCATTGGTCTATATCTCTGTTTTCGTACCAGTACCATGCTGTTTTGGTTACTGTAGCCTTGTAGTATAGTTTGAAGTCCAGTAGTGCGATGCCTCCCGCTGTGTTCTTTTTACTTAGAATTGACTTGGCTATGCGGGCTCTCTTTTTGTTTCATATGAAGTTTAAGGTGGTTTTTCCAGTTCTGTGAAGGTAATTGGTTAACTTGATGGGGATAGCATTGAATCTGTAAATTACTCTGGGCAGTATGGCCATTTTTATGGTATTGATTCTTCCTAACCATGAACATGGAATGTTTCTCCATCTGTTTCTGTCCTCTCTTATTTTCTTAAGCACTGGTTTGTAGTTCCCCTTGGAGAGGTCCTTTATATTCCTTATTAGTTGTATTCCTATGTATTTTATTCTGTTTGTAGCAATTGTGAATGGCAGTTTGTTCTTGGTTTGGCTCTCTTTAAGTCTGTTATTGGTGTATAGGAATGCTTGTGACTTTTACACGTTGATTTTGTATCCTGAGACTTTGCTGAAGTTGCTTATCAGTTTCAGGAGATTTTGGGCTGAGATGATGGGGTCTTCTAGATATACTATCATGTCGTCTGCAAATAGAGAAAATTTGGCTTCCTCCTTTGCTATTTGAATACCTTTTATTTCTTTTTCTTGCCTGATTCTTCTCGCTAGAGCTTCCAGTACTATATTGAATAGGAGTGGTGAGAGAGGGCATCTTTTTCTAGTGCCAGATTTAAAAGAAAAATGCTTCCAGTTTTTGCCCATTCAGTATGATATTAGCTGTTAGTTTGTCATAAATAGCTTTTATTATTTTGAGATACGTTCCATCAATACAGAGTTTATTGAGGGTTTTGGGCATAAAGCACTGTTGAATTTTGTCAAAGGCCTTCTCTGCGTCAATTGAGATAATCATGTGGTTTTTGCCTTTGGTTTTGTTGATGTGGTGAATTACATTTATAGACTTGTGTATATTGAACGAGCCTTGCATTCCCAGGATGAATCCTACTTGATCATGGTGGATAAGCTTTTTGATGTGCTCTTGCAATCGACTTGCCAGTATTTTATTGAAGATTTTTGCGTCTATGTTCATCATGGATATTGGCCTGCAGTTTTCTTTTCTTGTTGAGTCTCTGCCGCGTTTTGGTATCAGAATGATGTTGGTCTCAAAATGATTTGGGAAGGATTCCCTCTTTTTGGATTATTTGGAATAGTTTCAGGAGGAATGGTACCAGCTCCTCTTTGTATGTCTGATAGAATTTGGCTGTGAAGCCATCTGGACCTGGGCTTTTTTTGGTAGGTAGGCTCTTAATTTCTGCCTCAACTTCAGATCTTGTTATTGATCTATTCATGGTTTTGACTTCTTCCTGGTTTAGGCTTGAAAGGATGCAAGTGTCCAGAAATTTACCCATTTCTTTCAGGTTTACTAGTTTATGTGCATAGAGTTGTTTGTAGTATTCTCTGATGATGGTTTGAATTTCTTTGGGATCTGTGGTGATTTCCCCTTTATCGTTTTTTATTGCATTTATTTGGTTATTCTCTCTTTTCTTTTTTATTAATCTGGCTAGTGGTCTGTCTATTTTGTTGATCTTATTGAAAAAACAGCTCCTGGATTTATTAATTTTTTGAAGAGTTTTTCGTGTCTCTATCTCCTTCAGTTCTGCTCTGATCTTAGTTATTTCTTGTCTTCTGCTAGGTTTTAAGGTTTTTTTGATCTTGCTCCTCCAGGTCTTTCAATTTTGATGATAGGGTGTCAATTTTGGATCTCTTCACTCTTCTCATGTGAGCACCTGTTGCTATATATTTTCCCCTAGAGACTGCTTTAAATTTGTCCCAGAGATTATAGTATGTTGTGTCTTTGCTCTTGTTGGTCCAAAGAACTTCTTTATTTCTGCCTTCATTTCGTTGTTTATCCAGTCAACATTCAAGAGCCAGTTGTTCAGTTTCCATGAAGCTGTGTGGTTCTGAGTTAGTTTCTAAATTCTGAGTTCTAACTTGATTGCACTGTGGTCTGAGAGACTGTTATAATTTCTGTTCTTTTGCATTTGCTGAGGAGTGATTTACTTCCAATTATGTGGTCAATTTTAGAGTAGGTGTGATGCACTGCTGAGAAAAATGTATATTCTGTGGATTTGGGGTGGAGAATTCTGTAAATGTCTATCAGGTTTGCTTGTTCCAGGTCTGAGTTCAAGTCCTGGATATTCTTGTTAATTTTCTGTCTGGTTGATCTCTCTAATATTGAGAGTGGAGTGTTAAAATATTATCTTATTATTGTGTGGGAGTCTAAGTTTCTTTCTGAGTCAATAAGAGCTTGCCTTATGTAACTGGGTGCTCCTGTATTTGGTCCATAAATATTTAGAATTGTTAGCTCTTCTTGTTGTTCCTTTTACCATTATTCAATGTCCTTCTTTGTCTCTTCTGATCTTTGTTGCTTTAAAAATCTATTTTATCAGAGATGAGAATTGCAACTCCTGCTTCTTTTGCTCTCCATTTGCTTAGTAAATCTTCCTCCATCCCTTTATTTTGAGCCTTTGTGTATCCTTGCATGAGAGGTGGGTTTCCTGGATACAGCACACCAATGGCTTTTGGCTTTATATCCAGTCTGTGTCTTTTGATTGGTGCATTTAGCCCATTTACATTTAGGGTTAATATTGTTATGTGTGAATTTGATACTGCCATTTTGATGCTAGCTGGCTGTTTTGCTCATTAGTTGATGCAGATTCTTCATTTTGTTGATACTCTTTAGCATTTGGTATGTTTTTGAAGTGGCTTGTACTGGTTGTTTTTTTCTGTGTGTAGTGCCTCTTTCAGGAGCTCTTGCAAAGCAGGCCTGGTGGTGACAAAATCTCTGAGTACTTGCTTGTTTGCAAAGGATTTAATTTTTTCTTCACTTATGAAGCTCAGTTTGGCTGGATATGAAATTCTGGGTTGAAAGTTCTTTTCTTTAAGGATGTTGAATATTGGCCCCCACTCTCTTCTGGCTTGTAGAGTTTCCACCAAGAGATCTGCTGTGAGTCTGATGGGCTTCCCTTTGTGGGTGACCTGACCTTTCTCTCTGGCTGCCCTTAGTATTTTCTCCTTCATTTCAACCCTGGTGAATCTGACAATTATGTGCCTTGGGGTTGCTCTTCTTGCAGAATATCTTTGTGGTGTTCTCTGTATTTCCTGGACTTGAATATTGGCCTGCCTTTCTAGGTTGGGAAAGTTTCCTGGATAATATCCTGAAGACTATTTTCCAGCTTGGATTCATTCTTTTTGTCACATTCAGGTACACCTATCAAACGTAGATTAGGTCTCTTCACATAGTCCCACATTTCTTGGATACTTTATTCATTCCTTTTTTCACTTTTTTCTCTAATCTTGCCTTTTCCTTTTATTTTATTGAGTTGATCTTCGACCTCTGATATCCTTTCTTCTGCTTGGTCTATTCTGCTTGTGCATGCTTTGCAACGTTCTTGTGTTGTGTTTTTCAGCTTCATCAATTCACTCATATTCCTCTCTAAGTTGTCTATTCTTGTTATCATTTAGTCAAATCTTATTTCAAGGTTCCTAGTTTCTTTACATTGAGTTAGAACATGTTCTTTTAGCTCACAGAAATTTCTCATTACCCACCTTCTGAAGTCTGATTCTGTCATTTCATCACACTCATTCTCCATCCAGCTTGTTTCCTTGCTGGTGGGGAGTTATGATCCCTTGTAGGAGGAGAGGTGTTCTGGTTTCAGGCATTTTCCTCCTTTTTGCACTGGTTTCTTCCCATCTCTCCACCTGTCATCTGTGTCATTGCTGATTTTAAGATTGGGTCTCTGAGTGGATATCTAGATTGTTGATGATGAAGTTATTTCTGTTTCTTAGTTTTTCTTCTATCAGTTTGGCCCCTCTGCTGTAGAACTATTGAGAGCTACTCCAGGCCCTGCTTGCCTGGGGATCACCTGCAGCAGCTGCAGAACAGTAAGAGTTGCTACCAGATTTTTATTCTGCTATCTTTGTCCCAGAATGATGCTCGCCAAATGTCAGTCTTGTCAGTCCTTTGTGAGGTGACTCTTTGGATATATGGGGGTCAGGGAGCTGCTTGAGGAAACACTCTGTTCTTTATAGGAGCTCAAGTGCTGAGCTGTGAGCTCCATTGTTCATTCAGAGCTACTAGGCATGTACGTTTAAGTCTGTAGCAGCAGAACTCATAAACCTCCTTTTTTTCCCAGGTGCTCTGTCCCAGGGAGTTAGTCCTTTATTTATGAATACCTGTTGTGCTGCTGCCTTTTTTTTCAGGGCTGCCATGCCCAGCAAGGAGGCAGCCTAGTCACTGTCTGCCTGCAGAGGCTTTGCTGAGCTGCTGTGGGCTCTGCCCTACTGCCAGCTCTGCCCTACTGCCCTGTGAACTTTACTGCAGTCCTGTTTACATGGGTGTGGTTAGTACTGCCTTGGCAATGGTGGCCCACCTCTGTAATGGCAGACTCTTTGTTATGGTTGGTTGCCTCAGCAATGGCAGGCTGCCTCAGCAATGGCAGACTACCTCCTTAGGGGTGGAGTGCCTCAGTAATGGTGGACACCCCTCCCCCACCGAGCTGCACCATCCTTTGTTCAGCTGTGCTTGCCATGAAACTCTCAACCCCAAGCATTTCCAGTTGCTGTTTTTGTTTGTTTGTTTGTTTTTGTGGGGGTGGGACTTACCAAGCCTGATCACCTGCCTCCCTTCTTCAGAGCCTTTTTTTTTTGTTGTTTAAGTTGAAGGGTTAACTCTCTTTCGGGTGTTTCAGTCACCTGCTGAAGGTGTGCTGGGATATGTATGATTTCCCATGTGGTGACCCACTGTGCTGGCTGAAACGACAGCACTGCCCAGGAATCTCCTGGCCTGGCTCCCTGTTTCAGACACATTTAATCAGATGAATGGGTGAATCTGCCTTCTTGGAGAACCAATTGCCAGCTTAAAAGGGCAACCAGACCAGTGTATTTTGTATGAAGAGCCGCTGCACCAGGGAACCAGCAAAACAGCCATGCCAGCTGAAACAGTTGCACTGACCAAAACAGCCATGCTGGCAACCAGTAGTGCTCCTCCACATGGGAATCTCCTGGTCTGTGGGCAATAAAGATCTGTCTGGAAATGTGGCATCCCCTCACCCTCTGTGCTTTCACTGGGAGCTGCAATCCTGAGTTTATCCTAAAGAGCCATCTTGGATCTTCTTTCAATGCTAAGACTCTTGCATAAAAATTCTGAAGCCTTCAAGCTTGCTGAGAGAAGGCAGGGGAAATGGTTTTGCCAAAGTGATTCAACTGAAAACATTTCCCTGTTGTTTTTACCCTCCAGTAAAGGAGTTCAAAGCATATTTTATTCTGAAAGCCAAGCAAGGAATATTCCCTCCAATAACAGAGATATTTGATTTTATACTTCTCAGCCAAGATAAATTATTCTATTCTGGGAACTGATACTAAAACTCTTGTCAACATTCTATTTGGGTTTAATAGGATAGATTACCTTAAAGCTTCCTAGAGTCAAAATAAGCAACCAGCAGAGATTGCTGAAGACAGAGAGTATAAGGTCTTCCAGAAATCCCAGAGAAAACTCAAGGAGCAAAACCACAAGAGTTCAACTTGATTTTAACCCTCACATTTCCTGGAAAGCATGCATGAAAGCCCAGGTTTGGCAATAAATCTGTTAAATAATTGAGCTCAGGTCAAGATGAGCAATGTGTGTGGTAGAGCAGAGGGTGTTATGGCTGAGAGGGCAAGTGGCCAGATCGCTTAGGTGTGCACATAGTTAAAGGGACTTACAGGAGTTCAAGGCCAGCCTGGAAAACATAGCAAGACCCAATCTCTTTCAGCTACACTGCTGAGGCCATTTGTCCATCTGAGATCACAGATGAGATGGAGTCTGTGCACAGCCCCTCTACACCCCACACAGCACCACCCCTGTCCTCCCTTATGGGACAGCACTGTAGACACCTCCCGTGCCTGCTACTCCCCATGATCTGTTTGTTTGTTTTCTGATGGAGTCTCACCCTGTCACCCAGGCTGGAGGGCAATAGCTCAATCTCAGCTCACTGTAGCCCCTGCCTTCCAAGATCCCAAGAGCCGAAGTGGAGCTATGAACCCCAGAGAATCTGAGACAGCATGCCATTTTTTTTTTTTTTACGTTGGAGTTTCACTCCTATCACCCAGGCTGGAGTGTAATGGTGCAATCTTGGATCACCACAACCTCCATCTCCCAGGTTTAAGCAATTCTCCTGTCTCAGCTTCCTGAGTACCTGGGATTACAGATGCATGCCAAGTTGCCTGGCTAGTTTTTGTATTTTTAGTAGAGACAGGCATTCTCCATGTTGATCAGGCTGGTCTCGAACTCCCAATCTCATCTGATCTGCCCACCTCAGGCTTCCAAAGTGCTGGGATTACAGGCCTGAGCCACCGTGCCCGGCCAGCATGTCATCTTAACACGGCTCCAGCGCTCCCCAGCTGTTAGTACCTGCGTCTTTCTTCTTGGTCCTAGGTAGCTGAGAAATGAGAGCAGCATTCTTGACTGGCGCAGCCAGCCAGGTCCAAACACAGCTGCAGGACAAATTACCAAAAAGCACTTGGAGACCTTTGGCCACACACTGACCTACACTTGGGGTCTGGAGCATGGGCCCAGGTGTGGTGCATCAGGAGCTACAGATGTGTCAGGAACCTGGAACACAGCTGTTTCCTCTGCTCAGGGCACTGCCTAGTGATTGAAACCTAGGTCCCTTGGGCCATTCATGGTGACTCACACCTGTAATCCCAGCACTTTGAGCAGCTGAGGTGTGTGGATTTTCTGAGCTCAGGAATTCAAGACCAGCTTGAGAAACATGGCAAAACCCCATCTCTACTGTAAATGCAAAAAAAATAGCCAGGCAGTGGTGGCATGTGCCTGTAATTCCAACTACAGGGGAGGCTGAGGCACAAGAATTACTTGCACCCTGGAGGCAGAGGTTGCAGTGAGCCGAGAGATCACACCACTGCACTCCAGCCTGGGAGACAGGGTGAGATTCTGTCTTTAAATAAATAAATAAACTTTGGGAGGCCAAGGTTGGTGGTTCACCTGAGGTCAGGAGTTTGAGACCAGCCTGGCCAGCATGGTGGAACCCCATCTCTACCAAAAACACAAAACAATTAGCTGGGCATGATGGTGCATACCTGTAGTCCCAGCTACTTGGGAGGGTGAGGCAGGAGAATCCCTTGAGCCTGGGAGGCAGAGGTTGCAGTGAGCTGAGATCGGGTCATCGCACCCCAGCCTGAGCAACACAGTGAGGCTCCAACACACACAAAAAAAGAAAAATGTAAAAAACAAACCCCCGGTGTCCTGTGTTGTAAAACCAGGGAGTGCAAGACAGAATTTGGCCTCAGGTCTGCAGCAGCTAAGGCACCGATCCTCTGTCACTCAAAAGAATGCTCCTTGCTACAAGCAGACCTTCCAGATCGGGCAGAGAATCCATGGGCACCACTTTCTAATTGTGCATGTGGCTGAACCACAAACCTGTATGGGAAAGAATAGCCTTCAAAGTTCGTTTTGCAACGAAATCATGGAAAAATTGCAACAGGATTCAAAGGTAGGTTAGCATCTGAACAGAGAATTTTGTTTTACCTCAGATACTTACCCAGCTTGGGCCCACATTGGACAATGAGTCTTCAAGGGTTTTTTGTCCTCATCTCAGTGTGTCAGGATTCAAGACACTGAGTTCTGTGGTCAGTCCTCTGCTGTGCGGTTTGTTATACAGGAAACTCCTGGGCGAATTGCCCAGAAAAAAGAATATTCATAGCTAGGTGCTAAATTATAATAACAAAAATGAAAGATGGCAGATTGGAGAGGATAACCTCTAAGCCATCATCTCACTGGAATTTTCCAGATGCCCCCTTTGATGGAGTGAAAAGCATAAAGAAAAGTGTGCTTTATGCCTCAAACATTCTGTTTTCAGGATTTTTAAAACAATAACAGATGCTTAGTGAATTCACCTCATAAACTACCCCCGAGAAGGTATATAAAATGCAATATTTAAAACAGGGTACCGCAGAGGACACTGGGAGATCCAACCCAAAACACTGGAAACTCAGTCTTTTGGCTAAAAACAAGACATCTGGAAAAATGTGGGATAACATTTTTGAGAAGTGAAGAAAATATGAGATGCTTCATGGTTCTTGGAAACGAGGAGCCAACTTTTGTTCCAAATTTGGGCAGTAAATTCATAGTCTCAGCTACTCGGGAGGCTGAGGTGGGAAGATCGCTGGAGTCCAGGAGTTTGACACCAGTCTGGGCAGTAGAGTGAGACCCTGTCTCTGCCAAAAAATTAAAATTAAAATTAACTGGGTGCAGTGGGATGAGCCTGCAGTCTCAGCTATTCAGAAGGCTGAGGCAGGAGCATCGCTTGAGCCCAGGAGTTCAAGACCAGCCTGGGCAACATACTGAGACCCCATCTCTAAAATACTTTTAAAATTAGCCATGCATAATGGTGCCCACATGTAGTCCCAGACCCCCAGGAAGCTGAGGTAGGAGGATTGCTTGAGTCCAGGTATCTGAGGCTGCAGTGAGCTATGATTGCAGCACTGTACTCCAGCCTGTGTGACAGAGGAAGACCCTGCCTTGAGAAAAGATGGAAGGATGGAAGGAAGGAAGGAAGAAAGGAAGGAAGAAAGGAAGGAAGGAAGGAAGGAAGGAAGGAAGGAAGGAAGGAAGGAAGGAAGGAAGGAAGAAAGGAGAAAGAAAAGAAAGAGAGAAGGAAAGAAAAAAAGAAAGAAGAGAAAGGAAGGAAGAAGAGAAAATAAGGAAGAAAGTGAAAGAGAGAGAGGAAGGGAGGGAGGGAGGAAGGGAGGAAGAAAGGAAAGAAGGAAGGAAGAAAAGAAGGAAGGAAGAAAAGAAGGAAGGAAGGAGAAAATAGTTCATGTGCGGTGGCTTCCCCAGTGTGAGGGATTACTTTGGGAGGCCAAGACAGGTGGATCACAAGGTCAGGAGTTTGAGATGAGCCTGGCCAGTGTGGTGAAACCCCATCTCAACTAAAAACACACACACAAAAAAATAGCCAGGCAAGGTGGTGGGCCCATGTAGTCCCAGACACTCAGGAGGGCTGAGGCAGGAGAATCACTTGAACCTGGGAGACAGAAGTTGCAGTGAGCTGAGATAAAGCTACTGCACTCTTGCCTGGACAACAGAGTAAGACTCTGTCTCAAAAAAGTAAGAAAATAAAATAAATTTTGGGCATGATCTCAGCTAGTGCCCTTAACCAAGTCAGTTAACTTTTTTCATACCCTGCATTTTGTTTCCTTATTTAAGAAAATATGTGTCTTCTTCTATTCCCAAGAAGCTCAAATGAAATGAAAAGTTCCAAAAGCTTAAGCAAAAGCTATTCAATATCTTAATGTCATGTTGAGAATTTGGTGCACAGAATCCCAGAAGGATGACACCATTAGCTAGGGTGTTCGCAAAGTTTTTAAAATTATAACATCTGCCTCCCAGCCAGAAGAAATTTCATATTTCTCACCATATGTTTCAGAGTCCACTTACTTCCCCTAACACCAGTCATTTCTCTTTAGCATCCAAGCAGATGGTGAGATCATGACAGCTTTCTTACCCGTGGCATCTTGGTGAGGGCAGGCTGTCACTGAACAGACCTGGTTGGACTTTGGTGTCCCAGGAATGAGTCTCCTGGCCTATTTGAAAAACAAACCACATGTAATGAATGGAATCTGTCATCAAAAGAAAAAAAAAACTTTTGTTTTTTCTATTGCATAATGGCAAATTAGACTCTTTTATACAGATTATATATTTACAGACAAGTTCGGTTAAAGAAAACTGTAGTAAATATGGCAGTTTTCCTTTATACACTAAGGTAACATATTAATAATATATACTTCATTTGATCTGTAAGTTGCATGCTAAGTTAATTTATATTAATATGTATACTTTATATAAAAATATAAAGATTCTTTTTTTGACTAGTCTCCTGACTTTCTCATGACTTAATATCAGAAATCATCAACTAATACTGAATGAGAGAAACGGAATGTGAATTAGGAAAATGGGAAGATGGTAATCAATGAGTTCAGTCTTAGTAGCTTATTCAAGATATGAGAGCTACAAAGCTCCAGTGGGCCTGGCCATGCTCAATCTGCAGCTGTGCTTCTATTTACACCCAACGTATCAAGGCAAAGAGAGGCTTTGAGAGACAACTCATGTCCGAAGTCTAATGACTGCTATGGTCACAGAGACCCCTCCTCCCCTCCCAACAGATGAAATTTCACCAACCCAGTGCCTGGACAGACTTTCTGAGTCTAACTTCTCTTCAAAGTCATTGCCTTTGTTTAGTCCTTGGAGAAATAGCTTCTTTCTGGTTCACAACTGGAAGAGAAAATCAGACCCCACTAGGAAGCCACTCAAGGACACCTGAAAGCTGATTTTGAGCTAAGAAAGAGAAAATATGCTTTAATTTTCCTTGGAGAGAGTTGAAATGCACTGGCTTGTGTAACTGTCCACCAGGAGCCAAGAGGATCCTTTCTTGGCCAGTCTAGGGCTTTTCCAGGGAGAACAACAGGGCTTGTTAGAAAAACAATTACTGGGACATTAGTCTACTGGTAGAGGGAAAAAGAGACCTGTGGCTTCTGCAGCCACTCTCTTCCTGCCCTCTCGCTCTCTGGTCATGGATGGATCACCTCAACAGCAGGTATCCCTCAACCCTCAGCATCCCTCATTAGCCATTAAAGGGCAATTGCAGGTGGCCAGTGCCCCAGGACTGTTAAGCTAGTTCCTCACAATCACCAGAGATTGTGACTCTCTTCCTTCTGTGGTGTTAGGAATGATTAGAAATCACTATCAACCTATACTGGAATTGCTGTTATAGTAGCCAGGAAAAAAAGAAAAGAAAGAAAGAAATAGCTGGAAATTGTGCTCTTTATTCAGTAGCTTTTAGTAAGGCTTTCTGAGATGGAAAAATAAGCAAATAAGCCTCTCTTCTTGGAAAGTTTCCCCCAACTTTCTCCTGAATTCTGATTCACGTGACCTTTGGGGAGGTGACTGACTTCCTTTATTTTCACACTCATCTTTGGTGCTCCCTCCAACTGGCAAGTTCTTAGGGAATAAACAAGACCTCTTGCCCACAAGATATGAAACACTTGACATAAACCAATTTGCATTGTGTCATTTACAGACAGCAGACACCAAAAGAGAGACTTTATCACAACTGCCTCTTGGGACTTGTGTTCAAAAAGGAACTGCCATCTCCTAGTGCAATTCATTGAAGAAATTCGGACCCTCTCAGTAGGGAGCATTCACTCTGTCTTCTTTCAGATGAAAGAGATGGGAAGGCTTGTCTGCTGTAGTTTTCCTCTGGCTTTAGAGAAACCTGAAGCCAGGGGGGCATGTCACTCAACATAACCTAGATGGTGAAGGAGTCCCACCTTCTGTGTTTTCCCCAGCTGGTAGCACCAACTGCTTTTCTGGTTCTCTCCTCTGCTCTCCTTGCCTCAATTCAACAGGTCAGAGCACTCTGGGAGAAACATTCTGGGCCTGACAGATGTCAGCATCCTCTCAGGAATGGTGAGCTACCAGCCTGCTCTGGAAATTCACAAAGCCTGTCAGGTGGATCAGACTGATGGGCAGTCCCATGACACCCGATGTCCTGTGTGTTTCCAAAATAGGCCAGTGATCCAGAGAAGACCTTCAGAGGATGGTATCTGCAGCCCTTTAAGAATTTTCTTTGTCTCTGTCAAGTCCAGGGGTGGAGCAGTATCACAGCTGCATCTTGTGTTCCCTGGAATATTTCTTCCTAATTAGCCTGCTCTTCTATCCCACTGGAAAAATACAGCCTCTGTGTCTTTTCCACTTGGACAACAACTTAATAACTTCTAGCCATGTGAGAAGCAGTAGTTTGAAAGCTAACCCATCACACCTGAGGAAGGGAGATGGGTCTATGCTTGGCATGGGGGCTGTGCTCAACTGATGAACTACCCCAAGGTCAGGGTCGGGGGCAGGTGGCTGCTCAAGTTTCATTCACCTTCAGAGGACTGTCTTGTGGGTGGGACTGGAAAAACTTCATTCTTTGTGGTATATTTCAAGCCAATGGAATATTAAATTTACCTTGGACACATTTTGAACATTATTATCATGTCTCTCGAGACCCTATGAAGAGTCCCAAATGAATATGAAGAAGAAGCCATAGCTGTCAAAATGACCATGTACATTAGCAATGAGCATAGGACATTAAGAGAAATGCTTAGCTCATTGCTTTAATTGATCTCATGTCTCCAAACCAATCACACAGTTTGGATATTTGTTCCCTCCAAATTTCATGTTTATCTCCAATGTTGGAGGTGGGGCCTGCTAGGAGGCATTTGAGTCATAGGGACAGATTCCTCATGTGCCTCATGATTCAGTGCCCTCCCTGTGGTAATGAGTGAATTCTCACTTTGTTAGTTCATGCAGTTGCTGGTTATTAAGAAAAGGAGACTGGCACCTCCTCTCCTCTCTCATGTTCCTGTTCTTTCCCTGTGACATGCCTGCTCCCCTTTCACCTTCCATCATGAGTGAAACCTTCCTGAGGCCTCACCAGAGGCCAAACAGATATTGATAGCTTGTTCATACAGCCTGCCAAACCATGAGCCAAATAAACCTCTTTACTTTATAAATTACCCAGTGTTAAGGTATTCCTTTATAGCAATGCAAAATGGACTAACATACAACAATTTATGGCAAGGCCAAAAAGGGCTGAAAAATTGAGGACAGTCCCCTGAGTGACTTAGTCAAAGCAAGCATGAAGTGAGGCTGAACAGTTGTGACACTTAAATTATCATGGAGTCCAGGTCTGTAAGAGGCAGCCCAAATTCTCCTCTATGTTGCCATCACTTTAAATAATTCAAATTGAAAAGTCTTAGCTGGTGAATAATGCTTCTTTAAAAAAAAATTTAGGTGGAGTTTCATTCCATACCCCAGGCTGGAGTGCAATGACATGATCTCAGCTCACAGGAGCCTTCACCTCCCAGGTTTAAGCAATTCTCCTGCCCCAGCCTCCAGAGTAGCTGGGATTACAGGCACCCAACACCATACATGGCTAATTTTTGTATTTTTTTTTTTTTAGTAGAGATGGAGTTTCACCATGTTGGCCAGGCTGGTCTTGAACTCCTGACCTCAAGTGATCCACCTGCCTCAGCCTCCCATAGTGCTAGGATTACAGGTGTGACCCACCATGCCCAGCCCTAGATGCTTCATTTCTAATTCAGATGGATTCTTCCCTTCTGGGGCAGTTGAGCAATCAGGTGTGGAGGGAAGGTGGCTACAGTAAGGTTTTTAGGTTATGGACCCTGAGCTCCATGGGGATCACTGCAGAGGTCAATGAGAATGTTCTAATTTGAGTTCTTTTCAGACAGATGTCTGAAAAGGGGTCTCAGCTCTGCAGACTTCCTGGTTATATACAACCAGGATGTGCTGAAGTCTAGAAGTTTAATCTTAGTTCATCTGTATCATCCTGGTGGTATAGGAAGAGGGGGCCTTCCTTGCAGGGGAATTCTAGACCTTCCCTGTATCTTAATGAAATGGTGAAAAATGTCATGACTGTAGGCCTTTGGTGAAATCGTGTGGCAAAATGACCCAATGGAGTTTGAGACTTGCAGTTAGGAGGAGCAGATCTTAGCATCTTCTGCAAGGAAGGAGAGCAAGGACACAGCAAACACGGATCCCACACGTGGTCAGGCCAGCCCAAACCAGGGAGCTGTCCCAGGTGGTTACATCCTTTATTTTCTGTCCATGTCCTCAGAGAGCCTCAGGGAAACTGCTAGAGTTAGGTGAAGAGCAACGGGCAAAACTGTCTTTGATTTACGACCTGAGTCTGGACTTAAGCCTAGTAGGAGGCATTTGGAATCAAAGGTAAATTTGTCTCTCTCAGTTCTAAAATGTATCACTTGACAATTCTGTGAATGGGAAGCTGGGAGGGGCATTATTGTCAAAAGGAGCTGTTCATCTTTCACAGGCTCTTTTTGGATAACCACAAGATCATAGACCATTTGTCAAGTGAAATTTGAGAAAGAGCAGATATCAAGAAAGATACTCATAAGACACATCTTGTTCTTTGCAAATAAAACAGACATTTCTGAAACCACTGGACTTGCCTAAGACAGCATGTAAACCTCAGTTGACCAAAGTTCACATGTCTAGCTTCTGGGAGTGTGTCTCAACAGGCAAATGATGCTTTTAAAGATTGGAGGCTTAAAATCTTGTTTGCCTTCCAAGATGATATTTCTGCCTATTTGCCTAGATTAAGGGGTCCTGGCTCTGAACCCTGGGAGTAGGGATGGGGAGATACCAGGGCTTACAGGTAGCTCATATTCTCCTGAGTAAATAGAAGGATAAGTTCAAATGCAAGACAAAAAGGCAGAGAAGCCAACCATATTCTTTGAGAGTAATTGCCTCTCTCAGCAGGATACAGATGAAGAGAGTCAGGTTGCACTCAGGCTGAATTGGAGTGTTCTTTAAGAAAACTTTTTCTATTTTTGTGTGCCTTGGCAAACTTGGGGCGGAACGCAAGGGTTGCCATAGTAATATCCCTCTTTTTTTTTTTTCAGATCAGTCACGTGAGACCCATGCACATTCTGGAAGCCACTGCTAATAGTTCTGATGCTAGATTCTGTTTGGGGGTTTTGTTGGTATCTGAAGTGGTGGAGCACAGCTTTTTTGGGGATCAAGTGAGGTGAGGGTCCATTACCCCTTCTCTCCCAAGGAGAATGCCTTCTTTTTTTTTTTTTTTGAGATGGAGTTTCGCTCTTGTTACCCAGGCTGGAGTGCAATGGCGCGATCTCGGCTCACTGCAACCTCCGCCTCCTGGATTCAGGCAATTCTCCTGTCTCAGCCTCCTGAGTAGCTGGGATTACAGGCACGCGCCACCATGCCCAGCTAATTTTTTGTATCTTTATTAGAGACGGGGTTTCACCATGTTGACCAGGATGGTCTCGATCTCTTGACCTTGTGATCCACCCTCCTCGGCCTCCCAAAGTGCTGGGATTACAGGCTTGAGCCACCGCGCCCGGCGAGAATGCCTTCTTGATCATCACTTGTGTTTTCTGATGCAGAGGTGAAGGTATTTGCACTTGCAGCAAGAATGAGCCAAGCTGCATTTGTCAATCACTTAGCCACCTCTCCATTGGGCTGCCACGGTCACTGGCCCCTAAGTCTATTAGCTGGATGACAGAGCGAGGGATGTGCTCTTCCCTCTTAATTTCTGCAGAAGTCAACTCCAGCTGGGGCTACATGGCATTCCTTGAACATGGGAGACCAGGACTTTCTGAAACCTTCGGCCATGAACTTAAAGCCACCATGATGGGGACACTGACTGACATGGGGGCCTGGGATAAAATTTGTGTGAACAGGGATGGGAGTTGCTGCTTGACAAAAAAGCCTTCCCTATACCCAAGACAGACTGTCCAAGCAAAACAGCCAGTGTGAAAGTCATCGGGACCAACTCTGAGCTCCTGAAGTCTAAGGAATGCTGCTAGCTCAGTGCGGTCTCCATGAACTGTGTCTTTCAGTCCCTGGGTGCCACGTGGGGGTTACAGGGTGGGAAGTTAACTTCTAGGCATTATAAAGAATTCTGTATCTTCCTTCTTGCCATCTCCCTCTAATAGTCCCCAGAGGAATGCATTCTCTTAGATTTTCCCCTGGGGAGGGTGGGCTTGCTTCCAGGTCACTAAGAATGAGAAAAGTCACCATTAGGGAAGGAATCCTGCAGGCTTTGTAGGAAACAGGATGATGGCACCTCTACAGAACTTCTTTTCCTACCCACTCCTGCACAGCAGCTAACCTTTCTGTCAGTGGAATCTAACCCCCACCTCCTTTAGGGTGGCTGTTCTCCAGTAGGAGGGAGAAGAACTTACTGAAAAGCCACCTTTGAAGAAGTACTCATTGTCTTCCCTGAAGACCAGCCTCAGCTGTGGTATTTCAGTCCCCTCTCATGGGGAAGGGGGCTTTGAAGAATCAGTCTTGGGGTTTCTACCCAGTCTACCGAGGGTCCTGCACGCCTGTCCCCAAGAGGACATGGCTTGGTGGTTCAGGGGTCAGAGAAAGATAGGAAAGTATATTCCTTCCAGACCTGCTATGCCCTCCCATCCAAGTCCAGTTGGGAGAGGGAAAACACCCCAGGTCAGAGATTAAGAATGAAGTTGTTCGATGTATCAGTATTCTGCATTTGGACCTGTTCTGGTTCCGAATTTCAATCCTCAGGGGACAGTGGTGAGTCAGCCAATGGGAGCAGGGGAAGGGGCAGGCATGCAGTGTGCAGGCGGCAGGGCAGGCAATGGGGAAAGGCAGGTTGCTCCCTCTTTGGTCTAGCCTTGCTGGACTGAACTCCAGAAAATTTTGCAGAGGGACGTGCAATCCCTCAGGCTCTTGGGAGCTTACATCTGCTCCCTCCTCTATAGTATGGCTCTAACACTAGATTTGCTTGTGCTCATCAGAAATATTCATACTCTCCCACAGAGGGAAAGTTTCTATGGCTGCCCCCAGGCTCTTGATGGGAGCGCTTGCAGAGATGAATGAGAAAACTCTCATTGGAGACCTTGGGTACTCCAAGTCTGAGAAGGCAGTAGGGAGAACACTGAGCAGGAAGACAGGCTTAAGAGGGAGATCAGAAACACCCAACACACCAAAAACCCTACCCACTGCATTGAGACAAGAAAATTTCTGGTGCCTCGATACTGGAAGAAATTGGGGAAGCATGTAGCTTTGGGATGTAATCAAAAGAAGTAGGAGCAAGGTAATTCCATTACAAAATAAAGACCTGATCTTGGAAAAGTACAAAGGGGACTATTATATCTAGAGATTATTGGCTAATGTGACTACACAAGCTTGAATTAGTAGTAGCAGCTGACATCTAGGAAAGTCAGGAAATTACACACTTGAAATGGTGTTGAAAACGGATTCCTGAATTCAGTTTTCTTCCCCAAAGAAAGTATTCTGCAGGCAGAACTAAATTACCTGTCGTGTTGGATAAACTCATAAACATCTTTTCCCCTCACCTTCTGAAAATGAGTCAGTTTCAGAATCTGAAGGCCAGAAAAGCTTACATCAAATATGGTAGTTTGATCTCTCCATCTTTCCATTTTGGATTGCATTTCTCTATTTAGCTGGGAAAGACTAACTAACAAAGCAAACTCCAAGGTGAGGAAAGGGTAAGATACAAAGGGACCTTAACTTACAAAGGTCATCTGACATAGAGACGTGGTAGGTCTTCATGACTCCAGATGGCTGTATGTGGGTGGTCAAAACCTCACCGCCAGTCTCAGTCCCCTCCTCTCCTAACCTGCCTCACTCCTGCCCCAAAGAAGCAGGGATGAGTGTGGGAGGAAGGACGAGCTTATAGTAGGTGTAAGCAATTAGGGAAGAATGCTGTCACACATGAAGAAGCCAAATATATATGTCCGTCTATGTTATAGAGATGCCCACAATTACGCTTCTTTTTTCTCTAATGGCAGCACAGGCGGCAAAGCTGGGAGAAAGACTCTCTCTGCAGGTTCCAAAATGCTAGTGCAGGTTGGGCTCTAGAAACAGAAAGCCAAGTGCCAATGGAAGTCGAGAGACCCCACCTCTACCAATAGGAGTCCTCTAGAAAAGGCATTGAGAACGGAAGTAATGAGGGGTGCAGCTGAAGACCATTAGCGGCTGCATCCCACTTAATGGCTTTCCCCTCATGCATTGGGGGGTCTCCACTGGGTGGAGGAAGAAAGCCAGGATGAGACAGAAAGCCCCCTCTTCTGTGGCAAACCAGAAGTCAGCCTCTTGGAACTGAGGGTGGACCTCAGCAGAGAGTCTCCTGTTGACTCTTGGGTTGAAAGAATGCGGAGTGGAGGTGACTGCGTGTACATGCCTCTTTATTGGCTCTCACCATTGTACCTGGATGGCCACTGGAATTCTGAGGTGAAGATGTAGTGTTTCTCTAGACTTATGACTGATGGTTGAAGAAATAATTCAGAAATCCTGGCTATTTATTGCATTAGAAAACAAAACCATTAAAGAACTGAATACAGCACTTTAGTGTCCCTGCCAAGGAGATGAAGCTGAAGTGCAACTCCAGTCGCACTCAAACTTGGGTTCTTTACTGAATGGTACCACCATCTGCATCCATCCATAGTCTGTGGGTCCATGTCTGCTGTGTGGAGGAAGAGTCTGCCCACTTTCACCACTCCTATACAACATAGTACCAGAATTCTTAGCCAGAGCAATCAGGAAAGAGAAAGAAATAAAAGGCATCCAAAAATGAGAAAGAAAGTCTCCTCTCCCTTTAGAAATAACATAACAATATAATTCTATACATAGAAAACAATTTAGTGGCTGCCCAAACTCCTAGATCTGATAACTGATAAACAACTTTAGTTGTTTCTCACGTCTCATAATACAAAAACAATGTACAAAACTCAGTTGTATTATATGTCTATCAACATCCAAGCTGAAAGCCAAATCAAGAATGCAATCCCATTCACAATAGCCACAAGAAAAATAAAATGACTAGGAATAATGCTAATTAAAGGTGTGAAAGAATTACATAACACTGTTGAAAGTAATCAGAGATGGGGGGAAGGTTCCAAGATGGTGCCATAGAAACAACTCAGGATTGTAGCTCTCAGTGAAGGCACAGAGGGTGAGTCCTAGCTGCATTTTCAGACGGACTTTGGTTGCCCACAGAACTGGAAAATTCCCAGGTGTAGGAGAGACACAGGAGAGCAGTGCAACCTGCTTGCATGGCCGTTTTGGCTGACACCGTGGCGCAGCAGCAGCCTGCACAAAGCTCACTGGTCTGGGTGCCTGTTAAACTGGCAACCTGAGTTTTGGGAGGGCAGATTGACATGTCCATTTGATTGAATGGGACTTGAATGGTGAGCCAGACCAGGAGATTCCTGGGAAGAGTGATTTGTGCTGGTGCAGTGGGCCGCCACAGGGGAGATTGCACGGATACCAGTGGCCAATCAGCAGGCAACTGGGGCACCTGTGAGAGAGTCAACCATTCAATTTGGAAAGAAAAAGAGAAAGAGAGAGAGGAGGGACTCTGAGGCAGGGAGCCAGGTGATCAGGCTCGGCAGGTCCCTCCCTCACGGGGACAATCAGCGCTGCAATTTGAGGCGCTTGGGGTTGAGAGTTTTGCTGCAGGGTTAGCTGAATCCAGGATGGTGCAACTCAGTGGGGGAGGAACGTCCACCACTATGGACGCAATCCGCCCCTACTGATGTACTGCCCACTGCTGATGCAGCTTGCCATTGCTGAGGCAACCAGGCATAACAGAGAGACACCGCCAACAGGGTGGAGTGCACCACAGTAGAATGGAGCCCTGTGGCAGCAGGGTGGACCCATGCTAGCAGGACAGAGCCTCGGCAGGCAAATAGTGAATAGACTGCCTCCTAGCTGGGCAGGACTTTGCAACAGATACTCATAAAGAAAGTATCGGACAGATCCAAGATGGCTGATCGCTAATAGCTCAAGATTGTAGCTCCCAGTGAAAGCTCAAAAAACGTGGGGATGCCACACTTTCAGAGGAATTTTTGTCACTCATGGACCAGAAGATTTCCAGTGGAGGAGCCCCGCGGGTCACCAGCATGACTTTTATGGCTGGCGCAGCAGTTTTGTCATCACCTCAGCATGGCAGCTCTTTGTGCACAGTAAACAGGACCGGTTCTGCTACTGACTGGTGTTTGGAGCTCCAGGAAGGCAGAGCCACTTGTTGCAAACTCAAGAAGGAAGCCAGACTGGAGATTCCCAGGCAGAAGAGCACCATCAATCTTATCGCTGCTGTTTTGGCAGGCACAGAGGGTTGCTCAGATTCCAGCACTGGGAATCAATAAATTGGACGTCCACTCAGGAACCTAATCAGAAAGGCGCTAATTGTAAAGACAACAGATGGATAAAGACTGGGAAAATGTGGCACATATACACCATGGAATATTATGCAGCAATCAAAAATGATGAGGTTGTGTCATTTGTAAGGACATGGATGAATCTAGAGAACATCATTCTCAGCTAACTGACACAAGAACAGAAAAAGAAATACAGCATATACTCACTCATAGGCAGGTGAGAAAAATGAGAACACATGGACACAGAGAGGGGGTCTACTACACACTGGGGTCTATTGGGGGGAATGGGGGAGGGACAGTGGGGGAGGCTGGGGAGGGATAGCCTGGGGATGAATGCCAAGTGTGGGTGAAGGGGAGGAAGGCAGCAAAACACACTGCCATGTGTGTACCTATGCAACTATCTTGCACGTTCTGCACATGTACCCCAAAACCTATAATGCAATAAAATTTTTTAAAAAAATACAATAAAAAGAAAAAAAAAAGCCTAAAAAGGCTGAGAATACCGAAAATCAGAACCCCTCTTCCTCTACAGGGGATAGCAATTCCTCATCAGCAACGGAACAAGCCCTGATGGAAAAAGACTGTGTTCCATTATCTGAAGTAGGCTTCAAAAGGTGGATGATAAAAAATTTTGGGGAGTTGAAAGAACTTGTTCTAACCCAATGTAAAGAAACTAAGAACTTTGAAAAAAGGTTTGATGAAATGTTAAAAAGAATGGACAATATAGAGAGGAATATAAATGAACTAGTGGAGTTGAAAAATACAACATGAGAACTTAGTGAAATATGTACAAGTTTGAATAGCCGAATTGATCAAGCAGAAGAAAGGATATCAGAGGTCAAAGACTAACTTAATGAAATAAAATGAGAAGACAAGAATAGAGAAAAAAGTATAAAAAGGAATGAGCAAAGTCTCCAAGAATTATGGGACTATGTGAAAAGACCTAATCTACGTTTGATAGGTATACCTGAATGTGATGGAGAGAATGAATCCAAGCTGGAAAATACTCTTCAGGATATTATCCAGGAGAATTTTCCCAATCTAGCAAAGCAGGACACTATTCAACCTCAGGTAATACAGAGAACACCGCAAAGATATTCCTTAAGAAAAGCAACCCCAAGGCACATATCGTTAGATTCATCAGGGTCGAAATGAAGGAGAAAATACTAAGGGCAGCCAGAGAGAAAGGTCAGGATACACACAAAGGGAAGCCTATCAGACTTACAGCAGATCTCTCAACAGAAATCCTACAAGCCAGAAGAGAGTGGGGGCCAATATTTAACATCCTTAAAGAACAGAACTTTCAGCCCAGAATTCCATATCCCGCCAAAGTAAGCGTCACAATTGAAGGAAAAATAAAATCTTTTACAAACAAGCAAGTACTCAGAGATTTTATTACCACCAGGCCTGCTTTAAAAAAAACTTCTAAAAGAAGCATTACACACAGAAAGGAACAACCAGTATTAGCCTTTCTAAAAATATACCAAAAAGTAAAGAGCATCAACATAAAGAAGAATTTACATCAACGAATGGATAAAATAGCCAGTTAACATCAAATGGCAGTTATTCTAAATTTAAATTGACTAAATCCCCCAATCAAAAGATACAGCCAAAACCTAATGGTATACTACATCCAGACTCATTTTATACCCAAAGACACACAAAGACTAAAAACAAAGGGTTGGAGAAAGATTTACCAACCAAACGGAGAGCAAAAAATAAATAAATAAATAAACAAAAAAGTTGCAATTCATTCATTTGATAAAACAGATTTCAAAGCAACAAAGATACAGTGGTAAAAGGATCAATGCAATAATAAAAGCTAAGGATCCTAACACCCAGATACATAAGACCCATAAAGAGATTTAGACTCAACGAGACAGAAAATTAATAAGGATATCCAGAATTTGAACACATATCTGGAACAAGTAAACTTAATAAGTATTTATAGAGCTTTCCACTTTAGATACATAAAATATACATACTCCACTATAAATACACAAAATATTGATTGGCCATTATTAATCCCCATTTATAGAATAAAGCAATATTCCTGTTCCCTCTCCCTTTTTCTTCCTCTCCTTTCCTCTCCTTAAAAAAAAGAAAAAGAAAAAGAATACATTACAACAGCCTGGCATGGTGGCTCATGGCAGCCCGTCATTCAGACACCTCAAAGATCAAGGTGGGAAAAAAAAAAGAAAGTATCATAAAGATACTCATACTCCATGAGACAGAGCATCTGAGGGAAAAAAAAGGGAGGGTTTTATAAGTTCTGATGCAGCAGAGGTAAACACATTCGCCCAGCAACCCTGAATGAACAACCGAGCTCACAGCTCAGCACCGGAGCTCCTATAAAGTACAGACTGTCTCCTCAAGCAGCTCCCTGAACCCTGTATATACAAAGAGCCACCTCAAAAAAGGACTAATCACACTGACATTTGGCGGGCATCATTCTGGGACAAAGATAGCAGAAGAAGAAACTGCTAGCATCTCTCACTGTTCCGCAGCTGCTATAGGTGTACGCCAGACAAGCAGAACCTGGACTGGACCTCAGCACTCATAGAGCAGAGGGGCTAAACTGTTAGAAGAAAAACTAAGTAACAGAAATACTTCATCATCAACAATCTGGGCACCCACTCAGAGACACAATCGAAAAGTCAGCAACTACTAAGACGACAGATGGATAAATCCACAAAGATGAGAAGAAACCTGTGCAAAAAGAAGAAAAACACCCAAAACCAAAACACTTCACCTGCTACAAAGAACCAAAACTCCAGACCAGCATGGGAACAAAGCTGGACAGAGAATGAGAGTGACGAAATGACAGAATCAGACTTCAGACGGTGGATAATAAGAAACTTCACTGAGCTAAAAGAACATGTTCTAAATCAACGCAAAAAACCTAAGAACCTTGAAAAAAGATTTGAAAAAAGATTCGAGGAAATGATAACAAGAATGGACAACTTAGAGAGGAATATGAATGAATTGAAGGAGCTGAAAAACACAACACAAGAACTGGATGAAGTATGCACAAGTTTCTTAGTTTTTTATTTTTTTTTTATTTTTTTTAAAATTTTTATTGCATTATAGGTTTTGAGGTACATGTGCAGAACGTGCAAGATAGTTGCATAGGTACACACATGGCAGTGTGTTTTGCTGCCTTCCTCCCCTTCACCCACACTTGGTATTCATCCCCAGACTATCGCCCCCAGCCCCCCCACTGTCCCTCCCCCATTTCCCCCAACAGTCCCCAGTGTATAGTAGACCACCTCTCTGTGTCCATGTGTTCTCATTTTTCTCACCCAACTATGAGTGAGTATATGCAGTATTTCTTTTTCTGTTCTTGTGTCAGTTTGCTGAGAATGATGTTCTCCAGATTCATCCATGGCCTTACAAAGGACACAAACTCATCATTTTTGATTGCTGCATAATATTTCATGGTGTACATGTGCCACATAATCCCACTCCAGTCTATCATCGATGGGCATTTGGGTTGGTTCTAGGTCTTTGCTATTGTAAACAGTGCTGCAATAAACATTCGTGTGCATGTGTCCTTATAGTAGAACGATTTATAGTCCTTTGGATATATACACAGTAATGGGATTGCTGGGTCAAATGGAATTTCTATTTCTAGGTCCCTGAGGAATCGCCACACTGTCTTCCACAACGGTTGAACTAATTTACACTCCCACCAACAGTGTAAGAGTGTTCCTATTTCTCCACATCCTCTCCAGCATCTGCTGTCTCCAGATTTTTTAATGATCGCCATTCTAACTGGTGTGAGATGATATCTCAATGTTGTTTTGATTTGCATCTCTCTAATGACCAATGATGATGAGCACTTTTTCATATGTTTGCTGCCCTCATGTATGTCTTCCTTTGTAAAGTTTCTGTTAATATCCTTTGCCCATTTTTGAATGGGCTTGTTTGTTTTCTTTCTGTAAATCTGTTTGAGTTCTTTGTAAATTCTGGATATCAGCCCTTTGTCACATGTGTAAACTGCAAAGACTTTTTTCCCATTCTGATGGTTGCCGATTCACTCTAGTGACTGTTTCTTTTGCCGTGCAGAAGCTGTGGAGTTTGATTAGGTCCCATTTGTCTATTTTGGCTTTTGTTGCCAATGCTTTTGGTGATTTGTTCATGAAGTCCTTGCCTACTCCTATGTCCTGAGTGGTTTTGCCTAGATTTTCTTCTAGGGTTTTTATGGTGTCAGGTCTTACATTTAAGTCTTTAATCCATCTGGAGTTAATTTCAGTGTAAAGTGTCAGAAAGGGGTCCAGTTTCTGCTTTCTGCACATGGCTAGCCAGTTTTCCCAACACCATTTATTAAATAGGGAATCCGTTCCCCATTGCCTGTTTTTGTCTGGTTTATCAAAGATAATATGGTTGTAGATATGTTGTGTTGCCTTCAATGCTTCTGTTCTGTCCCATTGGTCTATATCGCTGTTTTGTTACCAGTACCATGCTGTTTTGATTACTGTAGCCTTGTAGTATAGTTTGAAGTCTGGTAGCCTGATGCCTCCCACTGTGTTCTTTTTGCTTACAATTGACTTGGCTATGCGGGTTCTTTTTTGGTTCCATATGAAATTCATGGTGGTTTTTTCCAGTTCTGTGAAGAAATTCAATGGTAGTTTGATGGGGATAGCATTGAATGTGTAAATTATTTTGGGCAGTATAGCCATTTTCACAATATTGATTCTTCCTAACAACGAACATGGAATGTTTCTCCATCTGTTTGTGTCCTCTCTTATTTCGTTGAGCAGTGGTTTGTAGGTTTCCTTAAAAAGGTCCCTTACATTCCTAGTGAGTTGTATTCCTAGGTATTTTATTTTCTTTGTAGCAATTGTGAATGGCAGTTCGTTCTTAATTTGGTTCTCTTTAAGTCTGTTATTGGTGTATGGGAATGCTTGTGATTTTTGAACGTTGATTTTATATCCTGAGACATTGCTGAAGTTGCTTATCAGTTCCAGGAGCTTTTGGGCTGAGGTGATGGGGTCTTCTAGGTATACTATCATGTTGTCTGCACATAGAGACAATTTGGCTTCCACCTTTCCTATTTGAATACCCTTTATTTCTTTTTCTTGCCTGATTGCTCTGGCTAGAACTTCCAGTACTATGTTGAATAGAAGTGGTGAGAGAGGGCATCCTTGTCTAGTGCTGGATTTCAAAGGGAATGCTTCCAGTTTTTGCCCATTAAGTATGAAATTGGCTGTTGGTTTGTCATAAATAGCTTTTATTAATTTGAGATATGTTCCATCAATACCAAGTTTATTGAGGGTTTTTAGCATAAAGGGCTGTTCAATTTTGTCAAATGCATTCCCTGCGTCAATTTAGATAATCATATGGTTTTTGTTTTTGCTTCTGTTTATGTGGTGAATGACATTTATAGACTTGCGTATGTTGAACCAGCCTTGCATCCCCGGGATGAATCCTATTTGATCATGATGGATAAGTTTTTTAATGTGCTGTTGCAATCGATTTGCCAGTATTTTATTGAAGATTTTTGCATCTATGTTCATCATGGATATTGGCCTGAAGTTTTCTTTTTTGTTGAGTCTCTGCCAGGTTTTGGTATCAGGATGATGTTGGTCTCATAAAATGATTTGGGAAGGGTTCCCTCTTTTTGGATTATTTGGAATAGTTTCAAAAGGAATGGTACTAGATCCTCTTTGTGTGTCTGGTAGAATTCAGCTGTGAACCCATCTGGACCTGGGCTTTTTTTGTGTAGTAGGCTCTTAATTGCTGCCTCAACTTCTGAACTTGTTATTGGTCTATTCATAGTTTTGGCTTCCTCCTGGTTTAGGCTTGGGAGGACACAGGCGTCCAGGAATTTATCCATTTCTTCCTGATTTACTAGTTTGTGTGCATAGAGTTGTTTGTAGTATTCTCTGATGATGGTTTGAATTTCTGTGGAATCTGTGGTGATTTCCCTTTTATCGTTTTTTATTGCATCTATTTGGTTGTTTTCTCTTTTCTTTTTTATCAGTCTGGCTAGTGGTCTGTCTATTTTGTTAATCTTTTCAAAAAACCAGCTCTTAGATTTATTGCTTTTTGAAGGGATTTTCTTGTCTCTATCTCCTTCAGTTCTGCTCTGATCTTAGTTATTTCTTGTCTTCGGCTAGGTTTTGAGCTTTTTTGATCTTGCTCCTCTAGCTCTTTCAATTTTGATGATAGGGTGTCAATTTTGGATCTCTCCACTCTTCTCATGTGGGCACTTATTGCTATATATTTTCCTCTACAGACTGCTTTAAATGTGTCCCAGAGATTCTGGTATGTTGTGTCTTCATTCTCGTTGGTTTCCAAGAACTTCTTTATTTCTGCCTTCATTTCATTGTTTATCCAATCAACATTCAAGAGCCAGTTGTTCAGTTTCCATGAAGCTGCGCAGTTCTGAGTTATTTTCTGAATTCTGAGTTCCAACTTGATTGCACTATGGTCTGAGAGACTGTTTGTTATGATTTCCATTGTTTTGCATTTGCTGAGGAGTGCTTTACTTCCAATTATGTGGTCAATTTTGGAGTATGTGTGATGTGGTGCTGAGAAGAATGTATATTCTGTGGATTTGGGGTGGAGAGTTCTGTCAGTGTCTATGAGGTTTGCTTGTTCCAGGTCTGAGTTCAAGTCCTGGATATCCTTGTTAATTTTCTGTCTGGTTGATCTGTCTGCTATTGACAGTGGAGTGTTAAAGTCTCCCACTATTATTGTGTGGGAGTCTAAGTCTCTTTGTAAGTCATTAAGAACTTGCCTTATATATCTGGGTGTTCCTACATTGGGTCCATATATATTTAGAATTGTTAGCTCTTCTTGTTGTATCGATCCTTTTACCATTATGTAATGACCTTCTTTGTCTTTTTTGATCTTTGTTGCTTTAAAGTCTATTTTATCAGAGATGAGAATTGCAACTCCTGCTTTTTTTTTTGCTCTCCATTTGCTTGGTAAATCTTCCTCCATCCTTTTATTTTGAGCCTTTGTGAATCTTTGCGTGTGAGGTGGGTTTCCTGGATACAGAACACTGATGGGTTTTGGTTTTTTATCCAATTTGCCCATCTGTGTCTTTTGATTGGTGCATTTAGCCCATTTACATTCAGGGTTAATATTGTTATGTGTGAATTTGATACTGCCATTTTGATGCTAGCTGGCTGTTTTGCCCATTGGTTCATGTACATTCTTCATTTTGTTGATGCTTTTTAGCATTTGGTATGCTTTTAGGATGGCTGGAAGTGGTTGTTTCTTTCTATATGTAGTGCCTCTTTCAGGAGCTCTTGTAAAGCAGGCCTAGTGGTGGCAAAATCTCTGAGTACTTGCTTGTTCGTGAAGGATTTTATTTTTCCTTCACTTATGAAGCTCAGTTTGGCTGGATATGTAATTCTGGGTTGAAAGCTCTTTTCTTTAAGGATGTTGAATATTGGCCCCCACTCTCTTCTGGCTTGTAGAGTCTCTGCCGAGAGATCCGCTGTGAGTCTGATGGGCTTCCCTTTGTGGGTGACCTGACCTTTCTCTCTGGCTGCCCTTCGTATTTTCTCCTTCATTTCAACCCTGGTGAATCTAACGATTATGTGCCTTGGGGTTGCTCTTCTTGCGGAGTATCTTTGTGGTGTTCTCTGTATTTCCTGGAGTTGAGTATTGACCTGTCTTGCTAGGTTGGGGAAATTTTCCTGGATAATATCCTGAAGAGTGTTTTCCAGCTTGGATTCATTCTCTTCGTCACATTCTGGTACACCTATCAAACATAGGTTGGGTCTCTTCACATAGTCCCATATTTCTTGGAGATTTTGTTCATTCCTTTTTGTACTTTTTTCTTTAATCTTGGTTTCTCGTTTTATTTCATTGAGTTGATCTTCAACTTCTGATATTCTTTCTTCTGCTTGGTCAATTAGGCTGTTGAAACTTGTGCATGCTTCGCAAAGTTCTCGTGTCGTGTTTTTCAGCTTTTTCAATTCATTCATATTCCTCTCTAAGTTGTCCATTCTTGTTATCAATTCCTCGAATCTTTTTTCAAATCTTTTTTCAAGGTTCTTAGTTTCTTTGCACTGGTTTAGTACATGTTCCTTTAGCTCACTGAAGTTTCTCATTATCCACTTTCTGAAGGCTGATTCTGTCATTTCATCACATTCATTCTTCGTCCAGCTTTGTTCCCTTGCTGGTGAGGAGTTTTGGACCTTTTTTGGAGATGAGGTGTTTTGGTTTCAGGTGCTTTCCTCCTTTTTGCGCTGGTTTCTTCCCATCTTTACGGATTTATCCACCTGTCGTCTTAGTAGTTGCTGATTTTTCAATTGCGTCTGTGTGTGGACACTGAGATTGTTGATGATGAAGTATTTCTTTTACTTAGTTTTCCCTCTAATGGTCTATCCCCTCTGCTGTATGAGTGCTGAGGTCCACTCCAGGCCCTGCTTGTCTGGGGTATACCTGCAGCAGCTGTGGAACAGTGAGGGATGATACCAGTTTTTTCTTCTGCTGTTCTTGTTCCAGAATAATGCCAGCCAAATGTCAGTCTGATTAGTCCTTTTCTGGGGTGACTCCTTGGATATACAGGGGTCAAGGAGCTGCTTGAGGAGACAGTCTGTGCTTTATAGGAACTCCAGTGCTGAGCTGTGAGCTCCGTTGTTCATTCAGTGTTGTTGGGAGGTTGTTTATGTCTGCTGCAATAGAATTCATAAAACACCACCCTTTCCCCCCCTTAGATGCTCTGTCTCAGGGAGTTGGGGCTTTCTTTATGAGTATCTGTTGCACTGTCCTGCCCCACTAGGCAGCAGTCTATTCACTATTTGCCTGCCGGGGCTCTGATCTGCTAGCGAGGGTCTGCCCTGTTGCTGCTGGGCTTCCTTCTGCTGTGGAGCACAGAGTCTCTCTGTTATGGCAGGTTGCCTCGGCAAAGGTGGGCGGTGTCAGTCCTGGGCGGTACTTCATTGGGGGTGGACTGCATCAGCAATGGTGGACATCCCTCCATCACCGGGCTGCACCGTCCTAGGTGCCAGCAGCAAAACTCTCAGCCCCAAGCACCTCCAGTAGCCGCCCTGCTTGTCCTGGTGAGCGTGGGAGCTGCTGACCCCTATCGCCCAGCTCCCTGCCTCAGAGTGATCCTCTCTCTCTCTCTTCCTCTCCCCAAGCTGAAAGGTCGACTCTCTCACTGGCGCCCCAGTAGCCTGCCAATAGGGCACTGGGATCCATGTGATCTCCTGTGCCACTGCCCACTACCCTGGCTCAGATCACACTTCCAAGGAAACTCCTGGTCTGGCTCATTGTCCAAGTCCCGTTCAATCAGATGAACATGCCAATCTGCCCTTCCAAATCTCAGATTGCCGGTTTAACAGGGCACCCAGACCAGTGAGTTCCGTGCCGTGTCCCGCTGTGGTGCCGGCCGAAGAGGTGGCGGGAGCCAGCCGTGTTATCTGGCTGGGCTAGTGTCCCGTGTCTCTCCCACACCTGGGACTTTCAACGCTCTTTGGGCATAAAAGGAACATCCGAGAATGTGGCTAGGACTCACCCTCTGCGCCTCCACTGAGAGCTGCAATCCTGAGCCGCCTCTATGATGCCATGTTGCCTCCTCCTCCTAGTATGCACAAGTTTCAACAGCCAAATTGACCAGGCAGAAGAAAGAATATCAGAAGTTGAAGATCAACTCAATGAAATAAAAAAAGAAACCAAGATTAGAGAAAAAAGTGCAAAGAGGAATGAACAAAATCCCCAAGAAATGTGGGACTATGGGAAGAGACCTAACCTACGTTTGATAGGTGTACCAGAATGTGACGAAGGGAATGAATCTTAGCTGGAAAACACTCCTCAAGATATTCATGAAAATTTCCCCAACCTAGCAAGGCTGACCAATACTCAACTCCAGGAAATACAGAGAACACCACAAAGATATTCTGCAAGAAGAGCAACCACAAGGCACATAATCGTCAGATTCACCAGGGTTGAAATGAAGGAGAAAATACTAAGGGCAGCCAGAGAGAAAGGTCGGGTCACCCACAAAGGGAAGCCCATCAGACTCACAGCAGATCTCCCAGCAGAAACTCTACAAGCCAGAAGAGAGTGGAGGCCAATATTTAACATCCTTAAAGAAAAGAACTTCCAACCCAGAATTTTATATCCAGGTAAACTGAGCTTCATAAGTGAAGGAAGAATAAAATCTTTTGCAAACAAGCAAGAAATCAGGGATTTTGTCACCACCAGGCTTGCTTTACAAGAGCTTCTGAAAGAGGCACTACACATAGAAAGGAACAACCAGTACCAGCCATTCTAAAAACATACCAAATGCTAAAGAGCATCAACAAAATGAAGAATCTGCATCAACCAAAAGATAAAACAACCAGCTAGCATCAAAATGGCAGTATCAAATTCACACATAACAATATTAACCCTAAATGTAAATGTGCTAAATGTACCAATCAAAAGACACAGACTGGCAAATTGGATAATATACCAAAACTCATTGGTGTGCTGTATCCAGGAAACCCATCTCACATGCAAAGATTCACAAAAACACAAAATAAAGGGATGGAGGAAGATTTGCCAAGCAAATGGAGAGCAAAAAAAAAGCAGGAGTTGCAATTCTCATCTCTGATAAAATAGACTTTAAAGCAACAAAGATCAAAAAAGTCAAAGAAGGTCATTACATAATGGTAAAAGGATCAATACAACAAGAAGAGCTAACGATCCTAAATATATATGGACCCAATATAGGAGGAGCCAGATATATAAGGCAAATTCTTAATTACTTACAAAGAGACTTAGACTCCCACATAATAATAGGAGGAGATTTTAACACTCCATTATCAATATCAGACAGATCAACCAGACAGAAAATTGACAAGGGTACCCAGGACTTGAACTCGGACCTGGAACAAGCAAACCTGATAGACATTTACAGAACTCTCCACCCCAAATCCACAGAATATACATTCTTCTCAGCACCACATCACACCTACTCCAAAATTGACCACATAATTGGAAGTAAAGCACTCCTCAGCAAATGCAAAACAACGGAAATCATAACAAACAGTCTCTCAGACCATAGTGCAATCAAGTTGGAACTCAGAATTCAGAAAATAACTCAGAACTGCACAGCTTCATGGAAACTGAACAACTGGCTCTTGAATGTTGATTGGATAAACAATGAAATGAAGGCAGAAATAAAGAAGTTCTTTGAAACCAACGATAATGAAGACACAACATACCAGAATCTCTGGGACAAATTTAAAGCAGTCTGTAGAGGAAAATATATAGCAATAAGTGCCCACATGAGAAGAGTGGAGAGATCCAAAATTGACTCTTTATCGTCAAAATTTAAAGAGCTAGAGGAGCAAGATCAAAAAAACTCAAAAGCTAGCCGAAGACAAGAAATAACTAAGATCAGAGCAGAACTGAAGGAGATAGAGACAAGAAAAACCCTTCAAAAAATCAATAAATTCAAGAGCTGGTTTTTTGAAAATATCAACAAAATAGACAGACCATTAGCCAGACTGATAAAAAAGAAAAGAGAGAAAAACCAAATAGATGCAATAAAAAATGATAATGGGGAAATCACCACAGATTCCACAGAAATTCAAACCATCATCAGAGAATACTACAAACAACTCTATGCACATAAAATAGTAACCATGAAGAAATTGATAAATTCCTGGATGCCTGTGTCCTCCCAAGCCTAAACCAGGAGGAAGCTGAAACTATGACTAGACCAATAACAAGGTCAGAAGTCGAGGCAGCAATTAAGAGCCTACCACACACAAAAAGCCAAGGTCCAGATGAGTTCACAGCCGAATTCTACCAGACACACAGAGAGGAGCTGGTACCATTACTTCTGAAACTATTCCAAATACTCCAAAAAGAGGAAACCCTTCCCAAATCATTTTATGAGACCAACATCATCCTGATACCAAAACCCGGCAGAGACTCAACAAGAAAAGAAAACTTCAGGCCAATATTCATGATGAACATAGATGCAAAAATCTTCAATAAAATACTGGCAAACTGATTGCAACAGCACATTAAAAAACGTATCCATCATGATTAAGTAGGATTCATCCTGGGCATGCAAGCCTGGTTCAACATACGCAAGTCTATAAATGTCATTCACCACATAAACAGAAGCAAAACAAAAACCGCATGATTATCTCAATTGACGCAGAGAAGGCATTTGACAAAATTCAACAGCCCTTTATGCTAAAAACTCTCAATAAACTCGGTATTGATGGAACATATCTCAAAGTAATAAAAGGTATTTACAACAAACCAACAGCCAATATCATACTTAATGGGCAAAAACTGGAAGCATTCCCTTTGAAATCCGGCACTAGACAAGGATGCCCTCTCTCACCACTCCTATTCAGCATAGTACTGGAAGTTCTAGCCAGAGCAATCAGGCAAGAAAAAGAAATAAAGTGTATTCAAATAGGAAAAGAGGAAGCCAAATTGTCTCTATTCGCAGATGACATGGTAGTATACCTAGAAGACCCCATCACCTCAGCCCAAAAACTCCTGAAACTAATAAGCAACTTCAGCAAAGTCTCAGGATATAAAATCAATGTGCAAAAATCACAAGCATTCCTATACTCCAATAACAGACTTAAAGAGAACCAAATCAAGAATGAACTGCCATTCACAATTGCTACAAAGAGAATAAAATACCTAGGAATACAACATACAAGGAACGTAAGAGATCTCTTAAAGAAAAACTACAAACCACTGCTCAACGAAATAAGAGAGGACACAAACAGATGGAGAAACATTCCATGTTCATGGTTAGGAAGAATCAATATCCTCAAAATGGCTAATCTGCCTAAAGTAATTTACACAATCAACTTTATCCCCATCAAGCTACCATTAAATTTACTCACAGAAATGCAAGAAACCACCATGAACTTCATATGGAACCAAAACAGAATCCGCGTAGCCAAGTCAATTCTAAGCAAGAAGAACACAGCAGGAGGCATCACACTACCAGACTTCAAACTATACTACAAGGCTACAGTAATCAAAACAGCATGGTACTGGTACCAAAACAGAGATATTGACCAATGGAACAGAACAGAGGCATCAGAGGCAACACAACATATCTACAACCATACAATCCTTGATAAACCAGACAAAAACAGGCAATGGGGAAAGGATTCCCTGTTTAACAAATGGTGTTGGGAAACTGGTTAGCCATGTGCAGAAAGCAGAAACTGGACCCCTTCCTGACAGCTTACACTAAAATTAACTCCAGATGGATTAAAGACTTAAACATAAGACCTGGCACCATAAAAACCCTAGAAGAATGGCAAAACCATTCAGGACATAGGAGTAGGCAAGGAGTTCATGACAAAAAAAAAAAAACCAAAAGCATTGGCAACAAAAGCCAAAATAGACAAATGGGACCTAATCAAACTCCACAGATTTTGCACAGCAAAAGAAACAGTCACTAGAGTGAATCAGCAACCAACAGATTGGGAAAAAATCTTTGAAGTTTATCCATCTGACAAAGGGCTGATATCCAGAATTTACAAAGAACTCAAACAGATTTACAGGAAAAAAACAAACAAGCCCATTCAAAAATGGGCAAAGGACATAAACAGACACTTTACAAAAGAAGACATACATGAGTCCAACAAACACATGAAAAAATGCTCATCATCACTGGTCATTAGAGATGCAAATCAAAACCACATTGAGATACCATCTCATGCCGGTTAGAATGGCGATCATTAAACAATCTGGAGACAGCAGATGCTGGAGAGGATGTGGAGAAATAGAAACACTCTTACACTGTTGGTGGGAGTGTAAATTAGTTCAACCATTGTGGAAGACAGTGTGGTGATTCCTCAAGGACCTAGAAATAGAAATTCCATTTGACCCAGCAATCCCATTACTGGGTATATATCCAAAGGAACATAAATCGTTCTACTATAAGGACACATGCACACGAATGTTTATTGCAGCACTGTTTACAATAGCAAAGACCTGGAACCAACCCAAATGCCCATGGATGATAGACTGGACTGGGAAAATGTGGCACATATACACCATTGAATATTATGCAGCAATCAAAAACGACGAGTTTATGTCCTTTGTAAAGACATGGATGAATCTGGAGAACATCATTCTCAGCAAACTGACACAAGAACAGAAAAGGTAATACCACATATTCTCACTCATAGGTGGGTGAGAAAAATGAGAACACATGGACACATGGAGTGGGGTACTACACACTGGGGCCTATTGGAAGGAATAGGGGAGGGACAGAATGGGGGAAGCTGGGGAGGGATAGCCTGGGGAGAAAATCCAAATGTGTGTTAAGGGGAGGAAGACAGCAAAACACCCTGCCATGTGTGTACCTATGCGACTATCTTGCACGTTCTGCACATGTACCCCAAAACCTAAAATGCAATAAATTTTCTTAAAAAAAGAAAGTAATCAGAGGTGACACAAACCAATGAAAAAAACATTTTATCATTGTGAATAGAAAAAAAAAATCAGTATGGTTAAAATGGCCATACTGCCAAAAGCAATTTACAGACTCAATACTATTCTGGTCAAACTGCCAAAGCTATTTTTTACAGAATTAAAGAATCTATTCTAAAACCTATATAAAACCAAAAAATGGCCTGAATAGGTAAAGAAATTTTAAGGAAAAAGAACACCTGTAAAGGCCTCAAACTACCTGACTTTAAATGGTAATAGGAAAATAAATTTTGAAACCCCCAAATCACTAAGTTAAAAGTAGAAGTCAAGGTGGAAACTGCAGATGGAAAACCTGCCTCTCATTGTATTCAAAGTCATTCTTCTGCTCACTGAAATAAATACATATCTGATCCTTATTTGGAGAGACTAATCAGAATCTCAAAAATATGCAACCATTTGTCTCTTTTCCACCTATGATATGGAAACTCCCTCTCCTCTTAAAGTTGTTCTACTTTTACTTCAAGTTATCCCACCTTTTTGGACTGAAACAATGTACATCTTACACATGTTGATTAATGCTTTATGTCTTCCTAAATTATACAAAAACAAGCCGTGCTTCTAACACCTTAAGCACATATTATTAGAACTACCTGAAGTTGTGTCATGAGCACACATCCTAAACCTTGGAAAATAAACTTTCTAAATTAACTGAGACCCGCCTTGGATTTCTGGGGTTTACATTTTGGTAACCATGAAGGGATTCTGAGTGAAGATGCCCATGACTTTTGGCAAATTTCCTACTGATGATTGGTAGCAGCAGGAGCTAACTTTATGACTCAACGCAGTAGGACAATTTGCTGAGAATTCTTGATCTCTCAGAATTTTGCTAAGATCTGCACATAGCTAGCCAGTTTTCCCAACACCATTTATTAAACAGGGAATCCTTTCCCCATCGCTTGTTTTTGTCAGGTTTGTCAAAGATCAGATGGTTGTAGATATGTTGTGTTGCCTCCAAGGCCTCTGTTCTGTTTCATTTGTCTATATCTCTGTTTTGGTACCAGTACCATGCTGTTTTGATTACTTTAGCCTTGAAATATAGTTTGAAGTCTGTTAGTGTGATGCCTCTCGCTTTGTTCTTTTTGCTTAGAATTGACTTGGCTATGTGGGCTCTCTTTTGGTTCCATATGAAGTTTAAGGTGTTTTTTTCCAGTTCTATGAAAAAGGTCATTGGTAGCTTGATGAGGATAACATTAAATCTGTAAATTACTTTGGGCAGTATGGCCATTTTCACAATATTGATTCTTCCTAACCATGAACATGAAATGTTTCTCCATCTATTTGTGCCCTCTCTTATTTCATTGAGCAGTGGTTTGTAGCTCTCCCTGAAGAGGTCCTTTACATTTCTTGATAGTTGTATTTCTAGGTATTTTATTCTCTTTGCAGCAATTGTGAATGGCAGTTTGTTCTTGATTTGGCTCTCTTTAAGTCTGTTATTGGTGTATAGAAATACTTGTGATTTTTACACATTAATTTTGTATCCTGAGACTTTGCTGAAGTTGCTTATCTGTTTCAGGAGATTTTGGGCTGAGACAATGGGGTCTTCTAGACATACAATCATGTCATCTGCAAAAAAGCAGAAACTGGAACTTTTCCTGACACCTTACACTAAAATTAACTTCAGATGGATTAAAGTCATAAACATAACACCTAACAACATGAAAACCCTAGAAGAAAATTTAGGCAAAACCATTCAGGACATAGGAGTAGGCAAGAACTTCATGACTAAAACACCAAAAGCATTGGCAAGAAAAGCCAAAATAGACAAATGGGGCCTAGTCAAACTCCACAGCTTCTGCAGGGCAAAAGAAACAGTCATTAGAGTGAATCACCAACCAACAGAATTGGAAAAAAAATTTGCAGTTCACCGATCTGACAATGGGCTGATATCCAGAATTTACAAAAATACTAAAACATATTTACAAGAAAAAAACAAACAAGCCCATTCAAAAGTGGGCAAATGACATGAGTGGACACTTTACAAAAGAAGACATACAAGAGGCCAACAAACACATGAAAAAATGCTCATCATCACCGGTCATTAGAGAAATGCAAATCAAAACTACATTGAGATACCATCTCACACCAGTTAGAATGGTGATCATTAAAAAATCTGGAGACAACAGATGCTGGAGAGGATGTGGAAAAATAGGAACACTTTTACCCTGCTGGTGGGAGTGTAAATTAGTTCAACCATTGTGGAAGACAGTGTGGTGATTCCTCAAGGACCTAGAAATAGAAATTCCATTTGACCCAGCAATCCCATTACTGGGTATATATCCAAAAAATTATAAATCGTTCTAGTATAAGGACACATGCACACGAATGTTTATTGCAGCACTCTTTACAATAGCAAAGACCTCGAACCAACCCAAATGCCCATCGATGATAGACTGGGAAAATATGGCACATATACACCATGGAATATTATGCAGCCATGAAAAACAATGAGTCCGTGTCCTTTGTAAGGACATGGATGAATCTGGAAACCATCATTCTCAGCAAACTGACACAAGAACAGAAAATGAAATACCGCATATTCTCACTTATAGGTGGGTGTTGAACAATGAGGACACATGGACACAGGGAGGGGAGCACTACACACTGGGGTCTACTGGGGGGAATAGGGGAGGGACAGCAGGGGGTGGGGAGTTGGGGAGATATAGCATAAGGAGAAATGCCAGATATAGATTAAGGGGAGGAAGCCAGCAAATCACACTTCCACATGTGTACCTTTGCAACCATCTTACATGTTCTTCACATGTACCCCAAACCTAAAATGCAATTAGAAAAAATAATTTGGCTAAGATCTAAAGTTTATTTTGCTATACAACTTTATTTGAAGTTTTACTTGTTTCCGACAAGGAAATCGAGATTTGCTGTTTTCATAATAATGGAAGGCAGGTAACTTTTTAATAGACCTTGATCTCACTCGCAGCAGAACATGAGTTTGAGGGTTTTTCCTACTTCTAGGATGACAGAAAGCAGTCTTAAGCCTGAGACCCATCCCTAGGTAAGTAGATAAATTAAGATTTTGTTTAGGCTAAAGTTTAACAACCAACTGGTCTTACTTTCTGTGTACCATTAGGACACTCAGTGATTCATATTGTTGGTTGCTTGTTTTTCTTTTTCATTGTTGTTGTTTGTTTAGATCTTTCTCCCATCAGATTTGACCAACTCTACCTTACTTGGTCAAATCTGAGTGGAAATTCCAAATTATGGATAACAAAGTCCCTCTAGTTTTGCTAAAATTTTTGACAAATTCAAAAGTAGAAAACAAAAACAAACAAGTAAACAAACAAAACAGAACAAATGCACTTGGTTTCTATGTTTGCTTTCCATCATATAAAAAGGTTCTCTCATTTACCTTACTTCCACCCTATATCTTCTTCCCCATTGCCAGCTCCAGTAACAAAAAATGTTAGGCTTATAATGACTTGAAGTTGTTTAAAGAATTCAGAACAAAACACCTCTCACCACTTTGGGGGTGTCCTTTTTTCTTTGTTTTTTTTTTAAGAGTCATGGGCAGATTCTTTTTAGGTCTAAAGCTTTGTTTTTTTTATATTGCATGACCTGACCTCTTTGGCTTTGGAGGTACTGGAGGTTACCTTGTACTATGGAAGAACTTGGCTTTGGCATGTGTAATGGTGGACAAAAGCTACAAAGTAGAAGTGGCTGAGCACAGTTTATAGAAAGTGGTGTTTGCTGTTGTTTTTCTCTCCTAGAAATTTGTTGTTTAAGGATCCTGATTCTAATGTGGATATGCATCCTAAGGGGTCTTCTCTATTGCTTTTTCTCCCAAAATTAATCTCAATTCAGCTTGTCTGTGTGCATTTGTGTGAAGAACTGAACTGTTGTTTTCAAAGAAGAGACTTCTCACCTCTGAAGAGAAAAGGCATTTGTTTCCTCCAGGTGAAAGGCACTCCTGGGTGACTGGAGGCCTTACGGGAGTGTCTGGGGGGTTGACACTCCCATGACATGCAGGGGCTCCAAAAGGAAATTTCCCCCAAAAAAAAATGTTAAAAAGGCTTATCCAGAAAACACATATAAGGGCTGATCACCTGGCATTGAGCCCTCTCGGAGGACATAGATCTCTGGAGAGAGAAACTGAGACATGTAAGAGGGTGGAAACAATCAGTAGTGACACACTGTAGAATGCTGTCCATAAACAACACACATCAAATAAGATCATAGCCCACAGATCAATTCCTCCTTTAAAAATACGTGAGAAACAAATAATCTAAGAATGAGAAGAAAAGGAGAATTACTGTCTTTCAAGCACTCTGTAGGTTCTATGACACGTCTACTTGCCAAAGTTTAGGTAAAATAGAAGTAATATGTCCATTGTGCATATTTACATTAAGAAAAAAGAGCTCTAAGGTTGACCTGCAAATTACAGAGTTTCTAAGTTTACTTTTTCTTTTCTACCTGCTTGAAATCTGCTGTCAATTTTCTATTAAGATAAAAATTACTGTTTGGATCTAACAGGATTTTTTGCACCCAGTGAATTTGCATATATCTCATGGTGTGACCACCCAATGAGTTCACCTAGCTCACTGCCTAAACAGAGTCAGTTTTTCAAAAAAGGGGAATTGGAATAGAGAAAGAGTAATCCATACAGAGCCAGCATTGCAGGATATCAGAGTTTTATTATCACTCAAATCAGTGTCCCTCCGCATTTAAGGATAACCGTTTTTAAGGGTAATTTGGTGGCGGGGGGAAGGCCAATGAGTCAAGTGTGATTATTGATTGGGCTAAAATTGAAATAATAGGAAGTTGAAGCTGTTCTCTTGTGCTAAGTCACTTCCTGGATTCAGCCTCAAGATAAGATGAGCCAGCTAATCAATCTGGGTGTTTTCAGCTGATTCATCAAGTGCAGGGTTTGCAAAGTATCTTGAACACTGCTCTTAGAAGCAGCTTAGGGAGGGTCAAAATCTTGTAGCCTCCAGCTGCATGACTTCTAGACCATAATTTATAATCCTTTGGCTAATTGTTAGTCCTACAAAAGCAGTCTAGTACTCAGACAATAAGTAGGTTAGTTTTGGGAAAGGGCTATTATCATCTTTTTTGTAAATAATAAACTAAGTTTTTCCCAAAGATAGTTCACCCTACATCCAGGAAAGAGTAAGAACAGCTTAAGGAATAGAAGCAAGATGGAGTCAGTTAGTTTAGGTCTCTTTCACTGTCTCAGTCATAATTTTGCAAAGGTTGTTTCAATGGCTAAAGTTCTCAAGTAAATGATACAGGATTGTTGTGTGTATGTGTATATGCATTTTAAAGGTCTTTACACTTTTTTAAATTTATGTTTAATTGGTAATTAAATCCATTTTAATTTTCCTCTATAAAAATTTTCTCTCCTTTCCTTATAATGTAAATTTTTCTATGTGCTTTTCTCCTGCATTGTTTTCTATAATATGCAAATTTAAGGCTATCTAGCTGAAAACTGCCTAGGGTTGCCAATAATTAATGCAGATTACCTATTGAAACAGATTATCAAGTATTAGAAAGTCTAAGATGGGAGTAAAATATTTTTTTAAAAAAATTTTTATTGCATTATAGGTTTTGGGGTACATGTGCAGAACGTGCAAGATAGTTGCATAGGTACACACATGGCAGTGTGTTTTGCTGCCTTTCTCCTCTTCACCCACACTTGGTATTCATCCCCAGGCTATCCCCCCCAGCCCCACCCGCTGTCCCTCCCCCATTTCCCCCAACAGTCCCCAGTGTATAGTAGACCGCCTCTCTGTGTCCATGTGTTCTCATTTTTCTCACCCACCTATAGGTGAGTATATGCGGTATTTCTTTTTCTGTTCTTGTGTCAGTTTGCTGAGAATGATGTTCTCCAGATTCATCCATGTCCTTACAAAGGACACAAACTCATCATTTTTGATTGCTGCATAATACTCCATGGTGTATATGTGCCACATTTTCCCAGTCCAGTCTATCATCGATGGGCATTTGGGTTGGTTCCAGGTCTTTGCTATTGTAAACAGTGCTGTAATGAACATTCGTGTGCATGTGTCCTTATAGTAGAATGATTTATAGTCTTTTGGATAGATACCCAGTAATGGGATTGCTGGGTCAAATGGAATTTCTATTTCTAGGTCCCTGAGGAATCACCACACTGTCTTCCACAATGGTTGAACTAATTTACACTCCCACCAACAGTGTAAGAGTGTTCATATTTCTCCACATCCTCTCCAGCATCTGCTGTCTCCAGATTTTTTAATGACCATCATTCTAACTGGTGTGAGATGATATCTCAATGTGGTTTTGATTTGCATCTCTCTAATGACCAATGATGATGAGCACTTTTTCATATGTTTGTTGGCCTCATGTATGTCTTCTTTTGTAAAGTTTCTGTTCATATCCTTTGCCCATTTTTGAATGGGCTTGTTTGTTTTTTTTCTGTAAATCTGTTTGAGTTCTTTGTAAATTCTGGATATCAGCCCTTTGTCACATGTGTAAACTGCAAAGATTTTTTCCCATTCTGATGGTTGCCGATTCACTCTAGTGACTGTTTCTTTTGCTGTGCAGAAGCTGTGGAGTTTGATTAGGTCCCATTTGTCTATTTTGGCTTTTGTTGTCAATGCTTTTGGTGTTTTGTTCATGAAGTCCTTGCCTACTCCTATGTCCTGAATGGTTTTGCCTAGATTTTCTTCTAGGGTTTTTATGGTGTCAGGTCTTACGTTTAAGTCTTTCATCCATCTGGAGTTAATTTTAGTATAAGGTGTCAGAAAGGGGTCCAGTTTCTGCTTTCTGCACATGGCTAGCCAGTTTTCCCAACACCATTTATTAAATAGGGAATCCTTTCCCCATTGCCTGTTTTTGACTGGTTTATCAAAGATAATATGGTTCTAGATATGTTGTGTTGCCTCCGATGCTTCTGTTCTGTTCCATTCATCTATATCTCTATTTTGGTACCAGTACCATGCTGTTTTGATCACCGTAGCCTTGTAGTATAGTTTGAAGTCTGGTAGCGTGATGCCTCCCGCTGTGTTCTTTTTGCTTAGAATTGACTTGGCTCTTTTTTGGTTCCATATGCAATTCATGGTAGTTTTTTCCAGTTCTGTGAAGAAATTCAATGGTAGTCTGATGGGTATAGCATTGATTGTGTAAATAACTTTGGGCAGTATAGCCATTTTCACAATATTGATTCTTCCTAACGACGAACATGGAATGTTTCTCCATCTGTTTGTGTCCTCTCTTATTTCGTTGAGCAGTTGTTTGTAGTTTTCCTTAAAGAGGTCCCTTATATTCCTTGTGAGTTGTATTCCTAGGTATTTTATTTTCTTTGTAGCAATTGTGAATGGCAGTTCGTTCTTAATTTGGTTCTCTTTAAGGCTGTTATTGGTGTATAGGAATGCTTGTGATTTTTGAACATTGATTTTGTATCCTGAGACTTTGCTGAAGTTGCTTATCAGTTTCAGGAGCTTTTGGGCTGAGGTGATGGGGTCTTCTAGGTATACTATCATGTCATCTGCAAATAGAGACAATTTGGCTTCCACCTTTCCTATTTGAATACCCTTTATTTCTTTTTCTTGCCTGATTGCTCTGGCTAGAACTTCCAGTACTATGTTGAATAGAAGTGGTGAGAGGGCATCCTTGTCTAGTGCCAGATTTCAAAGGGAATGCTTCCAGTTTTTGCCCATTAAGTATGATATTGGCTGTTGGTTTGTCATAAATAGCTTTTATTACTTTGAGATATGTTCCATCAATACCAAGTTTATTGAGGGTTTTTAGCATAAAGGGCTGTTGAATTTTGTCAAATGCCTTCTCTGCATCAATTGAGATAATCATGTGGTTTTTGTTTTTGCTTCTGTTTATGTGGTGAATTACATTTATAGACTTGCATATGTTGAACCAGCCTTGCATCCCCGGGATGAATCCTACTTGATCATGATGGATAAGTTTTTTAATGTGCTGTTGCAATCGATTTGCCAGTATTTTATTAAAGATTTTTGCATCTATGTTCATCATGGATATTGGCCTGAAGTTTTCTTTTCTTGTTGAGTCTCTGCCAGGTTTTGGTATCAGGATGATGTTGGTCTCATAAAATGATTTGGGAAGGGTTCCCTCTTTTTGGATTATTTGGAATACTTTCAGAAGGAATGGTACCAGATCCTCTTTGTGTGTCTGGTAGAATTCAGCTGTGAACCCATCTGGACCTGGGCTTTTCTTGTGTGGTAGGCTCTTAATTGCTGCCTCAACTTCAGACCTTGTTATTGGTCTATTCATAGTTTTGGCTTCCTCCTGGTTTAGGCTTGGGAGGACACAGGCGTCCAGGAATTTATCCATTTCTTCCTGATTTACTAGTTTGTGTGCATAGAGTTGTTTGTAGTATTCTCTGATGATGGTTTGAATTTCTGTGGAATCTGTGGTGATTTCCCCTTTATCGTTTTTTATTGCATCTATTTGGTTGTTCTCTCTCTTCTTTTTTATCAGTCTGGCTAGTGGTCTATTTTATTGATCTTTTCAAAAAACCAGCTCTTGGATTTATTGATTTTTTGAAGAGTTTTTCTTGTCTCTATCTCCTTCAGTTCTGCTCTGATCTTAGTTATTTCTTGTCTTCGGCTAGGTTTTGAGCTTTTTTGATCTTGCTCCTCTAGCTCTTTCAATTTTGAAGATAGGTTGTCAATTTTGGATCTCTCCACTCTTCTCATGTGGGCAGTTATTGCTATATATTTTCCTCTACAGACTGCTTTAAATGTGTCCCAGAGATTCTGGTACATTGTTTCTTCATTCTCATTGGTTTCAAAGAACTTCTTTATTTCTGCCTTCATTTCATTGTTTATCCAATCAACATTAAAGAGCCAGTTGTCCAGTTTCCATGAAGCTGTGCGGTTCTGAGTTATTTTCTGAATTCTGAGTTCCAACTTGATTGCACTATGGTCTGAGAGACTGTTTGTTATGATTTCCGTTGTTTTGCATTTGCTGAGGAGTGCTTTACTTCCAATTATGTGGTCAATTTTGGAGTAGGTGTGATGTGGTGCTGAGAAGAATGTATATTCTGTGGATTTGGGGTGGAGAGTTCTGTAAATGTCTATCAGGTTTGCTTGTTCCAGGTCTGAGTTCAAGTCTTGGATATCCTTGTTAATTTTCAGTCTGGTTGATCTGTCTGCTATTGACAGTGGAGTGTTAAAGTCTCCCACTATTATTGTGTGGGAGTCTAAGTCTCTTTGTAAGTCATTAAGAACTTGCCTTATATATCTGGGTGCTACTACATTGGGTCCATATATATTTAGAATCGTTAGCTTTTCTTGTTGTATCGATCCTTTTACCATTATGTAATGACCTTCTTTGTCCCTTTTGATCTTTGTTGCTTTAAAGTCTATTTTATCAGAGATTAGAATTGCAACTCCTGCTTTTTTTTGCTCTCCATTTGCTTGGTAAATCTTCCTCCATCCTTTTATTTTGAGGCTTTGTGTATCTTTGCATGTGAGGTGGGTTTCCTGGATACAGCACACTGATGGGTTTTGTTTTTTTATCCAATTTGCCAGTCTGTGTCTTTTGATTGGTGCATTTAGCCCATTTACATTCAGGGTTAATATTGTTATGTGTGAATTTGATACTGCCATTTTGATGCTAGTTGGCTGTTTTGCCCGTTGGTTCATGTAGATTCTTCATTTTGTTGATGGTCTTTAGCATTTGGTATGCTTTTAGGATGGCTGGAACTGGTTTTTCTTTCTATGTGTAGTGCCTCTTTCAGGTGCTCTTGTTAAGCAGGCCTAGTGGTGACAAAATCTCTGAGTACTTGCTTGTTCATGAAGTATTTTATTTTTCCTTCACTAATGAAGCTCAGTTTGGCTGGACATGAAATTCTGGGTTGAAAGCTCTTTTCTTTAAGGATGTTGAATATTGGCCCCCACTCTCTTCTGGCTTGTAGAGTCTCTGCCACGAGATCTGCTGTGAGTCTGATGGGCTTCCCTTTGTGGGTGACCCAACCTTTCTCTCTGGCTGCCCTTAGTATTTTCTCCTTCATTTCAACCCTGGTGAATCTGACGATTTATGCCTTGGGGTTGCTCTTCTTGCGGAGTATCTTTGTGGTGTTCTCTGTATTTCCTGGAGTTGAGTATTGACCTGTCTTGCTAGGTTGGGGAAATTTTCCTCGATAATATCCTGAAGAGTGTTTTCCAGCTTGGATTCATTCTCTTCATCACATTCTGGTACACCTATCAAACGTAGGTTGGGTCTCTTCACATAGTCCCACATTTCTTGGAGATTTTGTTCATTCCTTTTTGTACTTTTTTCTTTAATCTTGGTTTCTCATTTTATTTCATTGAGTTGATCTTCAACTTCTGATATTCTTTCTTCTGCTTGGTCAATTTGGCTGTTGAAACTTGTGCATGCTTCGCGAAGTTCTCATGTTGTGTTTTTCAGCTTTTTCAATTCATTCATATTCCTCTCTAAGTTGTCCATTCTTGTTATCAATTCCTCGAATCTTTTTTCAAATCTTTTTTCAAGGTTCTTACTTTCTTTGCACTGGTTTAGTACATGTTCCTTTAGCTCACTGAAGTTTCTCATTATCCACTTTCTGAAGTCTGATTCCGTCATTTCATCACATTCATTCTCCGTCCAGCTTTGTTCCCTTGCTGGTGAGGAGTTTTGGTCCTTTTTTGGAGGTGAGGTGTTTTGGTTTCGGGTGCTTTCCTCCTTTTTGCGCTGGTTTCTTTCCATCTTTATGGATTTATCCGCCTGTCGTCTTAGTAGTTGCTGATTTTTCAATTGGGTCTCTGTGTGGATTCTGAGATTGTTGATGATGAAGTATTTCTGTTACTTAGTTTTCCCTCTAATGGTCTATCCCCTCTGCTGTATGAGTGCTGAGGTCCACTCCAGGCCCTGCTTTTCTGGGGTATACCTGCAGCGGCTGTGGAACAGTGAGGGATGATACCAGTTTCTTTTTCTGCTGTCCTTGTTCCAGAATAATGCCAGCCAAATATCAGTCTGATTAGTCCTTTTCTGGGGTGACTCCTTGGATATACAGGGGTCAGGGAGCTGCTTGAGAAGACAGTCTGTGCTTTATAGGAGCTCCAGTGCTGAGCTGTGAGCTCCATTGTTCATTCAGCGTTGTTGGGAGATTGTTTATATCTGCTGCCATAGAACTCATAAAACACCACCCTTTTTCCCCCTCCCCAGATGCTCTGTCTCAGGGAGTTGGGGCTTTCTTTATGAGTATCTGTTGCACTGTCCTGCCCCACTAGGTGGCAGTCTATTCACTATTTGCCTGCTGGGGCTCTGACCTGCTAGCGCAGGTCCACCCTATTGCTGCTGGGCTCCCTCTGCTGTGGAGCGCTCCTGGCTCCTGGGATACTCTCTGTTATGGCAGGTTGCCTCTGCAATTGCAATCTGTGTCAGTCCTGGGCGGTACTTCAGTGGGGGTGGACTGCGTCAGCATTGGTGGATGCCCCTCCCTCACCGGGCTGCACTGTCCTAGATGCTGGCAGCAAAACTCTCAGCCCCAAGCACCTCCAGTACCGCCCTGCTTGTCCCCGTGAGCGTGGGACCCGCTGAGCCTGATCACCCAGCTCCCTGCCTCAGAGTCCATCCTCTCTCTCTCTCTCTTCCTCTCCCCAAGCTGAAAGGTCGACTCTCTCACTGGCGCCCCAGTAGCCTGCCGATAGGGCACTGGGATCCGTGTGATCTTCCATGCCGCTGCCCACTACCCCGGCTCAGATCACGCTTCCCAGGAAACTCCTGGTCTGGCTCATTGTCCAAGTCCTGTTCAATCAGATGAACATGGCAATCTGCCCTTCCAAATCTGAGGATTGCTGGTTTAACAGGGCACCCAGACCAGTGAGTTCTGTGCCAGGTCCTGCCATGATGCCGGCTGAAGAGGCAGCGGGAGCCAGCTGCATTAGCCAGATGCGCTACCATCCCATGTCTCTCCCACACCTGGGACTTTCAACGCTCTGTGGGCATAAAAGGAACATCCGAGAATGTGGCTAGGACTCACCCTCTGCACCTTCACTGAGAGTTGCAATCCTGAGTCACCTCTATGATGCCATCTTGCCTCCTCCCCCAAAATATTTTTAATGAATCTATATGATGTACCTCTATTGGTATGCCTAATACATCTATGTATTTCTGTTTTGTTTACAAAATGTTTCACTACTGAAAACATATAAAAGAGTGTTATATGTTTCACTACTGAAAACATATAACATAACATATTAATTGGCTTAAGACCATAAAAGTGTTTGAATCAAATACTTTATTCAGAAAGTAGAAAAGACTAGTAAAATGTTTTTTCAAGTTCATATAACAAGTAAAATTTTTTAGTAAATAAGCTAACTTTAAAAATATTGGTAAAGTAATATTAGAAATGTATTACAAATTGCCAGCATACAATTTTGTTTGCATTTATTAATGAAGCAATTTTATATTTATCTCTGTCAAATACTATAAGGTGTCAATATTTGGCATAAGGGTTGCAAAATTGTAAATCCAGCCCAAAACAGAATAAACTTTGTTTGTATTATCTTTAATAAATAAGACATTAAAACAGGTTTAATACAAATAGCTATATCTTGAATTTAGTAAGATTACTAAAATTTCTAATGTTGTGTCTCTATGTGATCTAGTCCACAGGCAGTAAGATTTGTTTTGGGGAGGTACTAATATCATTTTTGTTTCAAAGATAAAGTATAAACTAAGTTTCTCCCAAAGTTAGATTGGCCTACACCCAAAAATGGACAAGGACAGCTTGAAGGTTAGAATCAAGATGGAGTCAGTTAGGTCAGATTTTTTTTCACTGTCTCAGTTATAATTTTCCAATTGTGATTTTATAACTTTAAATAATAACTATTGCAGTTTAAATAAATAATGTATGTACATGGTTAAAATAAAATAATTAGGTAAATGTAATGAAATAAACACATGTAGATAAACTAATCATAATTTAGTCTAAATATTTATTAAATTAAATAATACATATTTTATTATTTGGGTATCTTCCAATAAAATGTATTTGTAAGAAATATTCTATCTTTAAAAAAGTTCTTTTTAAAAAGGTGAACAATTTTTGTCTAATTCAAAGCTTAATGGTTATATAAAACAAGGTAAATGGAACCCAAAAATAAGAGAGATGTAAACAAAGTTAGAGAAATAAATTTTTTTTGTAAGAAAGTTTTAAAAAGTTTTATATGAGAAAGAATCTGTATGATAGGTTTAATCTTAGAATAAAATGCCTGGTTGTTTAAGAAACATCAGTGTTCATGAAAAATAAGAAAGTCATAAATGGTTTCTGAGAGTCACAATAAGTGAATTTCTTTTTTAAAACTGAAAACTTTTGTATGTTATGCTGTCTATAGTTAAAGGAAAATTATAATGGACTTTCTAGAAATTCAACTTAATGTAAAAAAACACTTATACATGAAATAATTGATTATAACAATGAAATTTTCTTGATTGTTTTACTACTAATACATTATAAAAGATTTTAACTATTTTAACTGAAAGTTCAACTTTTATTGCATCTTATCTTTTTTTCTTCTTTTAAAGCATGTGAAATGAAGAAGCTCCCCTTAAACTCATTTTCAGTTCATATAAGTTTTTTTTCCCCTTTAGTTCTGTTTTTTATGGTCTGATGCTAACAATATTTTCTTAAAGTTTTAAAGAAAATGTTTTCTTCCAACATCATGTTTTGTAGAGTGCAGGTCTTTTTTTTTTTTTCTTTTGGTCACTGGCCTAGCAGATTTTATGTTCTATAAAAACAATTCCTATGCCATTATTATGAAGGTTTGCTTTGCTTAGGAAAAAATAATTAATTAAGGTTATTATATCCATGTATCTTTCTGTATAGGCTTTTAAAATATTTGTGATATTGAGTTACAGGGCTTTGACTCCTAGGTCTAAAAAAGACACCAAATCCAGCTAAACCTTAAACACTGAAAACAATTAATGCCTCATGTTTAGGCCCAGGAGAAGATGCCAATCAAAATAAACTGCATTGTTGAGACATGGGGCCAGAAATTAAAGCTACTCAATTTCTCAAGGCCAAGGAACTGTCTTGAAAGAGTTCAGCATGTGAGATTTTAAGGGACAATTAATGTCAAAGGCACACTAATGCAAGACTAACATATGAGTCCTAGTGTCAGATTAACAAGCTTTTTTCTTTTAAGCATTAACCAGCACCCTAATAAATGTTATAAAGGTTATACAAGTCTTATGAAAGTTATAGCTGGTGGCCAAGATTAAAATTTTATAAATTGTTTATAAAATTTTGAAGAGAAATTTAATTGACTTTATGCTGTTTTTAGTAGGGTTTATTGTTTTGGAATTTAAGTTTCCTCTCTCAACAAATGAAGGTTTTCACCCTTTTTTAAAAATCCTTGAGTTATCACTTTTGTCAAATGAATAACTTATTTTACAGTGACCTGTGATATCGTGTTCTAAGCCCTTTATACTTAAAAACTTTACTAAATTAAATTATAAATTTTGACCATTTCTGACCTAATTAATTTTTGAGATATTAGGTTTTCTAAAGTCCAAAAAAATAACATAATTTGGCTTGTATGATATAAAAATTATATAGGAAGCAACAACAAATATAAAATGGTGTTTGGTTTTCTTTAGTCTGTATTTGTAAAAATATGTTATTGGCATGTGTTCCATAATTATATGAAACTCCTATAATTCTGATATAACAGTGTACATTATCAGTAATAATTATAAATCTTATGTTAAATTATTGTGTGTAACAGGTAATAATTATAAATCTTATGTTAAATTATTGTGTGTGTCACAGAGGTAATAAATTTCCTTGTCAATTTGTGTCTTTGGCTATGGATTTCCTAAAGCTTTTTGTCATCCTTGAATAATTGTTGCCTCATTTTGGTCCTGTTTAGAAGATGGTTTTATAATCATCTATAAAACTCTAACAGGTGTTCTTGAATACAAGTTTCTGATAACTTTGAAAACTGTGACATCGGAATAGAAAAAAAAACTTTCAGGCATTAACTACATGGACAGAAGTAATAAAAGACTGAAGTAATCTTTTTACTTCTTTGCTTAATATGTGCTGATTCTTCGTTGTTGATTTTTTTCAGAGTCAAGGAAACGTCTTTTGAGCTATTGAAAGCTTTTAACAATTTAGTATACTCATATAAAAAAAATTAGAGCATGTTTATTTCTCTCTGTTTTCTCCAAAATTTAGAAACTATTTTTGAGTATTGTGAACTTACAGCCATACAGCTATTTGCATAAATAAAATAAGAATCTGTTTTCATTTATAACATGACACAATTGGAGAAACTGGTTATTTCACCAAGACTTTGCCTGGAATGGTGTTCTTTCCTTTTACAAATCAAGCTTGACTTATGAAGGCAATAAAAACCGCTTGGGAAAACTGACCTCATACCTTGTCTACACAGTCCTTGTACAGGGTTCCTGACCTGTGACAGGTAAAGAATGTCACCTGAAACAAAGTTTCATGAAAACCAATTAAAAAGCCTATGTAACAAAGAAAATTATTCTTGCTGCACTGCACACAAATAATCAAGCTAAGTATAATAAATCAAATCAGTCCTACCATGATTTATTTTTAGGAAAAATAGAAAACTGGAGAGAGAAAATTTATGTTTCAAAAACTCTACTAAGCCTGGGGTTAGATTCTAGTCTTGTCTGATGTTATTCAATTGTAATTATTTTCTACAGTTTAGACAAATTCTACTTTTTCTTGGCTACAAGTCTTCAAAACATTGACTTGAAATTGTTGTCTTTAAAATATTGTCAGCCACTTTCATACCTGCCTACTGAGGTATAGAATTCAGAGTAATATGGCCTATATTGATTTTCCAGGATTGTACTTTTGTTTGTTTCTTCTTTCTTCCTTACCCTATTTTCTCTTTACAGGACATGAAACTTGAAGACCTGCTAAAAATGAACATTCTTAATAACTTGTGACCTACTCATCTATAAATAAACCATCCTAGCTATGAGAGATCAGACAAAATCTGCAATCATGAACTCATTTAATCTAAAAATAATTTCTCCAATAGATTTTTTTATTATTATACTTTGAGTTCTGGGTACATGTACAGAATGTGCTGATTTGTTACATAGGATTATAAGTGTCATGGTGGTTTTCTACACCCATCAACCCGTCATTTACATTAGGTATTTTTTCTAATGCTATCCCTCCCCTAACCCCCCAGCAACCAACAGACCCTAGAGAGTATTGTCCCCCTACCTGCGTCCTTGTGTTCTCATTGTTCAACTCTCACTTATGAGTGAGAACATGTGGTATTTGGTTTTTATTCTTTTGTTAGTTTGCTAAGTATGATGGTTTTCAGTTTCATCCACATACCTGAAAAGGACATGAACTCATCCTTTTTAATGGCTGCATAAAACGGACACAAGAACAGAAAAGGAAATACCTCATATTCTCACTCATAGGCGGGTGAGAAAAATGAGAATACATGGACACAGGGAGGGGGGCTACTACACACTGGGGTCTATTGGGGGAATGGGGTAGGGACAGCGGTGTGGGAGCTGGGGAGGGATAGCATGGGGAGAAATGCCAAATGTGGGTGAAGGGGAGGAAGGCAGCAAAACACACTGCCACGTGTGTACCTATGCAACTATCTTGCACGTTCTGCACATGTACCCCAAAACCTAAAATGCAATAAAAAAAATTTTATAAAAAGAGAGAGAGATAAAAAAAAATGGCTGCATAGTATTCCCTGAAAGAGAACATGAACTAATTCTTTTTATGGCTGCATAGTATTCCATGGTGACTGTGTGCCACATTTTTTTTTTAACCAGTATATTATTGATGGGTGTTTGACTTGGTTCCAAGTCTTTTGTTATTGTGAACAGTGCCACATACATAACCATGAGTCTTTGTAGTAAAATGATTTATAACCCTGTGAGTATGTACCCAGTAATGGGATTGCTGGGTCAAATGGTATTTTTAGTTCTAGATCCTTGAGGAATTGCAACACTGTCTTCCACAATTGGTAAACTAATTTACACTCTCACCAACACTGTAAAGTGTTCCTATTTCTTCACATCCTCTCCAGCATCTGTTGTTTCCTGACTTGTTAATGATCACCATTCTAACTGGCTTGAGATGATATCTCAGTGTGGTTTTGATTTACATTTCTCTAATGACTAGAGATGAGCTTTTTAAAATATGTTTCTTGGCTGCATAAATGATTTTCTTTGAGAAGTTTCTGATTATACCCTTCACCCACTTTATAATTTTTTTGTAATTTTTTTCACATTCTCTGTAGATTCTGGATATTAGCCCTTTGTCAGATGAATAGATTGCAAAATTTTTCTCCCATTCTGTAAGTTGCCTATTTATTCTGATGATAGTTTCTTTTGTTGTGCAGAAGCTCCTTAGTTTAATAAGATTCCATTTGTGAATTTTGACTGTGTTGTCATTGATTTTGGTATTTTAGTCATAATATCTTTCCCCATTCCTACGTCCTAAATGCTATTGCCTAGGTTTTCCTCCAGGGTTCTTTTTTTTTTTCTTTTTTTTTTTTTTTTGGTTAATCACTTTAGGTCTTACTTTTAAGTTTTTAAATCCATTTTGAGTTACTTTTAATATAACGTGTAAGGAAGGAATCCAGTTTCAGCTCTCTGTATATGGCTAACCAGTTTTCCCAACACCATTTGTTAAATAGGAAATCCTTTTCCCATTGCTTGTTTTTGTCAGGTTTGTCAAAGATCAGATGGTATTAGATGTGTAGTATTATTTCTGAGGCCTCTGTTCTGTTCCATTGGTCTATATATCTTTTTTGATCCCAGTGCCATGCTGTTTTTGTTACTGTAGCCTTGTAGTACAGTTTGAAGTTAGGTAGCATAATGCCTCTGGCTTTGTTCTTTTTTCTTAGGATTGTCTTGGCTACGTGGGCTTTCTTTTGTTTCCATACAAAATATAGTTTTGTGGGAGCTGCGGTGGCTCGGGCCAGTTGTTCTGGTGCTTGAGGAGGTGAGGCTATGAGTTCAAGGCCAACCTTAGCAACATAACAAGCTCTCATTGATTAACAAAAAACTATATATAGTTTTATTCAATTCTGTAAAGAAAGTCAATGATAGCTTGATGGGCATTGCATTTAATCTATAAATTACTTTGTGCAATATGGCCATGTTCACAATATTGATCTTTCCTATCCATGAGCAAGAAATGTTTTTCCATTTGTTTGTGTCCTCTCATTTCCTTGAGCAGTGATCTGTAGTTCTTCTTGAAAAGGTCTTTCACATTCTTTGTAAGTTGTATTCCTTAGCATTTTATTCTCTTTGTATAAAGCAATTGTGAATGGAACTTCACTCATGAATTAGCTGTTTGTTATTGGTGTATAGAAATGCTTATAACTTTTCACATTGATTTTGTATCCTGAGACATTGCTGAAGTTGCTTATCAACTTAAGGAGGTTTTGGACTGAGATGATGGAGATTTGTAAACATACAATCATGCCATCTGGAAACAGAGACAATTTGATGTCCTCTTAACCTAGTGGAATATACTTTATTTATTTCTTTTGCCTGATTGACCTGGCCAGGACTTCCGATATTATGTTAAATAGGAGTGGTGAGAGAAGGCATCCTTGTCTTGTGCCAGTTTTGAAAGGAAATGCTTTTAGTTTTGTCCAATTAGTATGATATTGGCTGTGGGGTTGTCATCAATAGCTCTTATTATTTTTAGATACCTTCCACCAATACCTAGTTTATTGAGAGTTTACAGCATGAAAGGCTATTGAATTTTGTCAAAGGTCTTTTCTGCATCTTTTGAGATAATCATGTGGTTTTTGCCATTGGTTCTGTTTATGTGATGAATTACACTTATTGATTTGTGTATGTTGATCCAGCCTCTATTCCAGAGATGAAGCTGACTTGATCATGGTAGATAAGCTTTTTGATGTGCTGCTGGATTTAGTTTGCCAGTATTTTATTGAGGATTTTTGCTTCAATGTTCATCAGGGATATTGTCCTGAAATTTTCTGGGTTTTTTTTGTTGTTGTTGTTGGTTGTTGTTGTTGTGTCTTTGCCAGGTTTTGTGTCAGGATGATGCTGGCCTCATAAAATGAGTTAGAGAGAGGTCTCTCTTTTTCTATTGCTTGAAATAGTTTCAAAAGGAATACCAGTTCCTCTTTATACCTCTGGTAGAATTTGGCTATGAATCCATCTGGTCCTGGAATTTTTTTGGTTGGTAGGCTGTTAATTGCTGCCTCAATTTCAGAACTTGTTATTAGTCTATTCAGAGATTTGACTTCTTTTTTGTTCAGTCTTGAAAGGGTGTATGTGTCTAGGAATGTATTCATTTCTTCTAAATATTCTACTTTATTAGCATAGAGGTGTTTACTGTACTCTCTGATGGTAGTTTGTATTTTCTGTGGGATTGATGGTGATATCCCATTTATCATTTTTTATTGTGTCTATTTGATTCTTCTCTTTTTTTCTACTTTGTTGATCTTTTCTGGAAACCAGTTCCTGAATTCACTGATTTTTGAAGTTTTTTTTCCCCTATATCGCCTTTAGTTCCGTTCTGATATTAGTTATTTCTTGTTTTCTGCTAGCTGTTGAATTTGTTTGTTCTTGCTTCTCTAGTTTTTTCAATTATAATGTTAGGGTGTCAATTTTATATCTTTCCTGATTTCTCTTGTAGGCATTTAGTGCTTTAAATTTCCCTCTACACACTGCTTTAAAAGTGTCCCAGAGATTCTGGTATACTGTGAATTTGATCTCATTGGTTTCAGAGAACATTTTTATTTCTGCCTTAATTTTTTCAATTTCCATATAGTTGTGCAGTTTTGAGTGAGCTTCTTAATCCTAACTTCTAATTTCACTGACTGTGGTCTGAGAGACTGTTATAATTTTCATTCTTTTGCATTTGCTGAGGAGTGCTTTACTTTCAATTACATCATCAATTTTAGAATAAGTATGATGTGGTGCTGAGAATAATTTATATTCTGTTGATTTGGGATGGAGAGTTCTGTAGATGTCTGTTAGGTACACTTGGTCCAGAGCTGAGTTTACATCCTGGATATCCTTTTTAATTTTCTGTTTCATTTATCTAATGTTGTCATTGGGGTGTTAAAGTCTCCCACTATTATTTTGTGGGAGTCTCAGTCTCTTTGTAGGACTCAAATAACATGTTTTATGAATCTGCATGCTCCTGTATTGGGTGCATATATATTTAGTATAGTTATTTCTTTTTGCATTGATCCTTATATTATTATGAAAAGCTTTTCTTTGTCTTTTTTGGTATTTTTTGGTTTAAAGTCTATTTTATGAGTGACTAGGGTTGCAACCCCTGTGGGTTTTCTTTCTGTTTACTTGGTAAATATTACTCCATTTCTTTATTTTGAGCCTATGTGTGTTTTTGCACTAGATGGGTCTCCTGAATACAGCACACCAATGGGTCTTGACTCTTTATTTAATTTTCCAGTCTGTGCTTTTTAATTGGTCATTTACATTTAAGAGTAATATAACAATGTGTGAATTTAATCCTGTTATTATGATGCTAGCTGGTTATTTTGCTCATTAGTTGGTGCAGTTTCTTTATATCATCAATGGCCTTTACAATTTGGTATGTTTTTGCAATGGCTGGTATCAGTTGTTCCTTCCCATGTTTAGTGCTTCCTACAGGAGCTCTTGTAAGACAGGCCTGGTGGTGAGAAAGCCTTTCAGCATTTGCTTGTATGTAAAGAATTTTATTTCTCCTTGTCAAGCTTAGTTTGACTGGGTATGAAATTCTGGGTTGAAAATTCTTTTAAGAATGTTGACTATTGGCCCCCACCCTGTTCTGGCTGGTAGGGTTTCTGCAAAGATATCTGCTGTTAGTCTTATAAGCTTCCCTTTGTCAGTGACCCAATGTTTCTCTTTTGCTGCCATTAGAATTTTTTTCATTTCAACCTTGGTGAATCTGGCAATTATGTGTCTTGGGTTGCTCTTCTCAGGGAATATCTTTGTGGTGTTCTCTGTGTTTCCTGAATGTGAATATTGTGCTGTCTTGCTAGGTTGGGGAAGTTCTCCTGGATAAGATCCTGAAGAGAGTTTTCAAACTTGGTTCCATTCTTCCCGTCACTATCAGGTACACCAATCAAATGTAGATTTGGTCTTTTCACATAGTCCCATATTCCTTGAAGGCTTTGTTTGTTTCTTTTCCCCTTTCTCCAATCCTTTCTTGGGGGCTTTGTTTCTTTTCACTTTTCTCTAATCTTGTTTTCTATTTCATTGAGTTGATCTTCAATCTCTGATATCCATTCTTATGCTTGATTGATTTTGCTATTGATACTTATGTATGCTTCATGAAGTTCTCATGCTGTGTTTTACACAGGTCATTTATGTATTTCCCTAAACTGGTTATTCTAGTTAGCAAATCATCCAGCCTTTTTTTAAGGTTCTTAGCATTTTGTATTGGGTTAGAACATGCTCCTTTATCTCGGAAGAGTTTATAACCCAATTCTTAAGACTAATTCTGTCAGTTTTCAAATTCATTATCCATCCAGTTTTGTTCCCTTTCTCTTGAAAAGTTGAGATCTTTTGGGGAAGAAGAGGTGTATTAGTTTTTGGAATTTTCAGCCTTTTTGCTCTGGTTTCTCCCCATCATCATGGGAGTCTTTGACGTTGGTGACCTTTGGATGAACTCTGAGTGAACATCATTTTTGTTGATGTTTATATTATTTCTTTCTGTTAGTTTTCTTTCTAACAGTCAGGCCCCTCTGTTCCAGGTCTGCTGGAGGTCCACCCTAGATCCCATTTGCTTTGGTATCATGAGCAGAGGCTGTAAAACAGCAAATTTTGCTTGCTGCCTGTTCATTCCTCTGGAAGATTTGTCCCAAAGGTGCACCCACCAGATGCCAGCCAGAGATCATTTTGAGGTGTCTGTCAGCCCCTACTGGGAGGTGTCTCCAAGTCAGGATACACAAGGTTCGGGGATCCACTTGATGAGGCACTCTGTCCCTTATCAGAGCTTGAACACTGTGCTGGGAGATCTGCTGCTACCTTCAGAGCTGTCAGGCAGAGATGTTTAAATCTGCTGAAGCTACATCCACAGTTGCCTCTTCCCCCAGGTGCTCTTTCCCTGGGAAATGGTATCATTTATAAGATCCTGACTAGGGCTTCTGTCTCTTTCAGAGATGGCCTGCCCAGAGAGGAGGAATCTAGACAGGCAGTCTGGCTGCAGAAGCCTTTCTGAGATGCAGTGGGACCCACCCAGTTTGAACTTCCTGGAATCTTTGGTTACACTGTGAGAAAAAAAATGCCTACTTAAGCCTAAGCAATAATGAATGCCCCTACCTTCACCAAACTCAATCATCCCCGATTGACCTCATACTGCTGTGCTGGTAACTAGAATTTCAAGACAGTGGGACCTTAGCTTGCTGTGCTCTGTGAAGGTGGAACCTGCTTAGCCAGATCATTTGGCTCCCTGTCTTCAGCCCTCCTTCCAGGGGAGGGGTGAAGAATTCTGTCTTGCAGGAATTCCAGATGCACCTGGGGTGTGAAAAAAAAAAACTCCTGCCATTAGCTCCATGTCTGCCCAAATGGCTCCTTAGTTTTGTGCTTGAAACCCAGGACACTGGTAGCATAGTCACTGGAGGGAATCTCCTAATATACTGCTTGTGAAGACCATGGGAAAACCATAGTATCTGGACTGGAATGCACTGTTCTACCTGGTACAGTCTCTCATGGCTTCTCTGGCTTGGGGAAAGAAATCCTTTTACTCCTTGTGCTTCCTGAGAAAGGTGATTTCTCCACTTTGCTTTGGCTTGCACTTTGTGGGCTGCACCCACTCTCCAACCAGTCCAAAAGGGATGAACTGAGTAACTCAGTTGAAAATGCAGAAATCACCCACCTTCTCCACTGATCTTATTGGGAACTGCAAACCAGATCTGTTCCTATTCAGTCATACTGAAATGTGAGAATTTCCCATAGATTTTTTTTTAATAAAAAGGAAAAAATGTGAAAGGAAAATAAATCTTGGGGACCAAAATGGCCAAAACTATTAATAGACCAATGACAAGGTCTGAAGTTGAGACAGCAATTAGGGCCTACCACACAAAAAAAGCCCAGGTCCAGATGGATTCACAGCCAAATTCTACCAGACACACAAAGAGGAGCTGGTACCATTCCTTCTGAAACTATTTCAAATAATTCAAAAAGAGGGAACCCTTCCCAAATCATTTTATGAGACCAACATCATCCTGATACCAAAACCCGGCAGAGACTCAACAAGAAAAGAAAACTTCAGGCCAATATCCATGATGAACATATATGCAAAAATCTTCAATAAAATACTGGCAAACCGATTGCAACAGCACATTAAAAAACTTATCCATCATGATCAAGTAGGATTCATCCCGGGGATGCAAGGCTGGTTCAACATATGCAAGTCTATAAATGTAATTCACCACATAAACAGAAGCAAAAACAAAAACCACATGATTATCTCAATTGATGCAGAGAAGGCATTTGACAAAATTCAACAGCCCTTTATGCTAAAAACCCTCAGTAAACGTGGTATTGATGGAACATATCTCAAAGTAATAAAGGCTATTTATGACAAACCAACAGCCAATATCATACTTAATGGGCAAAAACTGGAAGCATTCCCTTTGAAATCTGGCACTAGACAAGGACGCCCTCCCTGACCACTTCTATTCAACATAGTACTGGAAGTTCTAGCCAGAGCAATCAGGCAAGAAAAAGAAATAAAGCGTATTCAAATAGGAAAGGTGGAAGCCAAATTGTCTCTATTTGCAGAAGACATGATAGTATACCTAGAAGACCCCATCACCTCAGCCCAAAAACTCCTGAAACTGATAAGCAACAGGATATAAAATCAATGTTGAAAAATCACAAGCATTCCTATACACCAATAACAGACTTAAAGAGAACCAAATCAAGAACGAACTGCCTTTCACAATTGCCACAAAGAAAATAAAATACCTAGGAATACAACTCACAAGGAATGTAAGGGACCTCTTTAAGGAAACTTACAAACCACTGCTCAACGAAATAAGAGAGGACACAAACAGATGGAGAAACATTCCATGTTCATGGTTAGGAAGAATCAATATTGTGAAAATGGCTATACTGCCCAAAGTAATTTACACAATCAATGCTATCCCCATCAAATTACCATCGAATTTCTTCACAGAAGTGGAAAAAACCACCATGAACTTCATATGGAACCAAAAGAAAGCCCGCAGCCAAGTCAATTCTAAGCAAAAAGAACACAGCGGGAGGCATCACACTACCAGACTTCAAATTATACTACAAGACTACAGTAATCAAAACAGCATGGTACCGGTACCAAAACAGAGATATAGACCAATGGAACAGAACAGAGGCATTGGAGAAAACACAACATATCTACAACCATATAATCTTTGATAAACCAGACAAAAACAAGCAATGGGGAAAGGATTCCCTGTTTAATAAATGGTGTTGGGAAAACTGGCTAGCCATGTGCAGAAAGCAGAAACTGGACCCCTTCCTGACACCTTACACTAAAATTAATTCCAGATGGATTAGAGACTTAAACATAAGACCTGACACCATAAAAACCCTAGAAGAAGATCTAGGCAAAACCATTCAGGACATAGGAGTAGGCAAGGACTTCATGGCCAAAACACCAAAAGCATTGGCAACAAAAGCCAAAATAGACAAATGGGACCTAATCAAACTCCACAGCTTCTGCACGGCAAAAGAAAGAGTCACTAGAGTGAATCGGCAACCAACAGAATGGGAAAAAATCTTTGCAGTTTACCCATCTGACAAAGGGCTGATATCCAGAGTTTACAAAGAACTCGAACATATTTATAGAAAAAAACAAACAAACAAGCCCATTCAAAAATGGGCGAAGGATATGAACAGACACTTTACAAAAGAAGACATACCTGAGGCCAACAAACATGAAAAAATGCTCATCATCATTGGTCATTAGAGAGATGCAAATCAAAACCACATTGAGATACCATCTCACACCAGTTAGAATGGTGATCATTAAAAAATCTGGAGACAGCAGATGCTGGAGAGGATGTGGAGAAATAGGAACACTCTTACACTGTTGGTGGGAGTGTAAATTAGTTCAACCATTGTGGAAGACAGTGTGGTGATTCCTCAAGGACCTAGAAATAGAAATTCCATTTGACCCAGCAATCCCATTACTGGGCATATATCCAAAGGACTATAAATCGTTCTACTATAAGGACACATGCACACGAATGTTCATTGCAGCACTGTTTACAATAGCAAAGACCTGGAACCAACCCAAATACCCATCGATGATAGACTGGACTGGGAAAATGTGGCACATATACACCATGGAATATTATGCAGTAATCAAAAATGATGAGTTTGTGTCATTTGTAAGGACATGGATGAATCTGGAGAACATCATTCTCAGCAAACTGACACAAGAACAGAAAAAGAAATACTTCATATTCTCACTCATAGGCGGGTGAGAAAAATGAGAGCACATGGACACAGGGAGGGGGTCTACTACACACTGGGGTCTATTGGGGGGAATGGGGGAGGGACAGTGGGGATGCTGGGGAGGGATAGCCTGGAGATAAATGCCAAGTGTGGGTTAAGGGGAGGAAGGCAGCAAAACACACTGCCATGTGTGTACCTATGCAACTATCTTGCACGTTCTGCACATGTACCCCAAAACCTATAATGCAATAAAAATTTAAAAAAAATTTTCTTTAAAAAAAAATGTCAAGCTGGAAACTGGTTAGGGCAAACCTGCCTTTCATTCTATTCAATCATCCCAGTGCTGCGATAAATTCATATCTGCTTGCCTCATTTGGAAAGACCAATCAGAAAAATGAATGCAACCATTTCTCTCTTGTCTCCCTATAAGCTTGAAGCCTCCTCTCCACTTCAAGTTTTCCACCTTCACCTCGAATTATTTTATAATTTCAGACTAAACCAATGTCAATCTTACACACATACTTAATTATGTCTTATGTCTCCCTAAAATGTACAAAACCAAGCTGTGCCCTTGCCACCTTGGCCACAAGTCATTTGGACCTCCTGGGGCTGTGTCACAGGTGTGCATACTCAATCTTGGCAAAGGAAACTTTCTAAAATAACAGAGACCTCTCTCAGATTTTGGGGGTTTACAAACTATACTTCAAGGTTATAGTAACCAAAACGTCATAGTTCTGAAAAAAAAAATTATTACACAAATACCAACGGAACAAGTTAGATAAGGTTGTAGGCTGCACTCTTACAACCATCTGATCTTTGACAAAATCTATAATTAGAAGCAATGGGGAATGGATTTCTATTCAATTAATGGTACTTGGATAACTGGTTAGCTATATTCAGAAAATTGAAATTGTACAAATTTCTTCTAAGACATTAAAAAAAATAAACTTAAGATGGATTAAAGACCTAAATGTAAAACTTAAAACTTTTTTTTAAAAACTGTAGACAAAAGCCCAGAATATAATCTTCTGGACATAGGCCATAGCAAAGGCTTTATGATCAAATGTCCCATGTTCTTACTTATTTCTGGGATCTAAAAATCAAAACAATTAAACTCATGGACATAGACGGTGGAAGGATGATAACCAGAGGCTGGGGAAGGGTAGCGACAGAGTGAGCAGCATGTGGGAATTATTAGTGGTTACAGAAAAATAAAAATAATAAAACCCTTGTGACCATAGGCAATAAAAATTTAATAATATATTTGAAAATAACATAAAGAGAGTAATTGGAATGTGTGTATCTTAAAGAGTGATTGAGGGGATGGATACCCCATTACCTATGATGTGCTTTTTTCATATTGCATGCCTCCATATCAAAACATGTTATGTACACCATAAATACTATGTACTCACCAAGTTAAAAATAAAATATAAAAGATAACCATCTTTCTGTGTAGTAAACAGAGTTCCAAATCCAAGGGTACAGATCTCCATGAAACAACATACACTCTTTTCACTTGAAGAGCTTTCTCTTTGCTCTATATATAGGTATTTGTAGAAGTTGAAATTCTGGAACATCAACTTCCAACACAGCAAGAGGGATAGCCACACATATAAAATACAAGGACAGAGCAGGACTCACCAGTGCATTCTGTTGAAGAAGTGAGCAAGCCAAATTAAAATTATTTTTTAAACTAATTGATTTTAGCTACTGAAAGTTCTATAGGACATTATCAGTTTCTGTAGGACCTATGATTTAGAATGTGAACTTGAATGTGGTTGGTGTTGGCCACATAGGACTACAACATTCAGATGGGAAGAATTAGAGTGTTTCTTCAACAAGTTTCTTTAAAGGTGGCAGTAAACTTAGTGCCTTTCAGTGTTCTCCTTTTTGCAATAGACTCACAGAAAGTGAGAGACATCTGGCACTTCCACATCACTTCCTTAGCAGCCAAGATCAGCATATCACCCAAAATGAATTTTGGCTGTGGGAGAATATAGCATACACAGAGAGATATTTGGCATTTGGTAATACCTAGGTGAGAGCTTTCTAAGCTCTTATGAAGTAGATAATACATAAGGTTTATTTGTAAATACTAGAAACATCATGCTGTGAAATCAATACTAGAAACATCATGCTGTGAAAGCACAGAATTTCTAAGGTTGATGACATGCAGAAAAACGTGGCAATGTCCAGTGTCAGTAGTTTATGTTTCCCCATTGTGTCACCAGCCCAATATAAAGTACTGTCAAAATTACACCTGAAGGTGCTAAAAGGAAAACCATCTGAGGAAATGTACATTTTCAGTCTCAAGTTCCAAAGACTGGTCATCAAAAAGTGTGTTTTCATCTATCTTGGCTGTCAACTTTACTACACTGCAGCAGTCTGAGGTGTGAGTAGTGAACACTGCAGAGTTCTGGTTGCCCTTGTGAGGTTTGCTATCATAAACTTTGTCAAAGGAAATATGCCTGATTACAGAAATGAATATTGTTCCCTGACAATCAATATAGAATCCTGGGTCATACTTCTCTTTACATTTAATAATGGCTTCTGCTAAATTTGTCATGTTCTGTGGAATTGTATCTTATATCTGACATCTGAAATGTAATGCAAGGCACTTTCATCAAAAACGCTCTAGTCACGCCAAATATGACAAAGCCTGGATAGATGTATTCCATGTATCTTACTTTCTGTAAGTGAGAGCTGTCATGGAATAATCATTTTGGTCTTCAAGGCCAAAAGCAGCAGAAAAATTCTGCGTGACACTTTGTTATTAAAATGTTCCTGGGATCTCTTTAGTTTTTGAATTCTCCACAAGAATAAAATATGATAAATGTATTTGGTTTCAATTTTCATTGTACACCTCTCATCTCAGAATATTGACTTGTTTTTCATTTCTGAAACCCAATATGCTTAAAGTCATAAGGCAAATATTTAGGTATTTCAAATATGTTGCCTTGAACTATTTTTGTGGAGGCAGTTCACCAGGTTTTCAAAGCACCTAAATTGTGACATTTGTTTCCATGTTTTCTAGAAGGAAGTTATCATTATATTATGTTTACATGAACACAATCTGTTCTGGTCTTCATAGTATGGAACCATATTTGTCTGTTAAGGACCCACACACTCCACTCCACAGTGGTTTTCTGTAGATGACCTTTACATATGTAACCACTCCCCTCTCCAGATTTTTGCCAATCTTTGGTGGAAAACAGCTTTTTCTTCTATCTTTCTGGCTCTGGCGGCCATGACAAATGCCATTGGCAAGAAGCAGTCTAACAGCATTGGGTAGATACAATATCCATGCACTACTCACCAGATATCTTCATTGAGTGCTTGTTGTTATGCCATCCTTTAGCTCATCACAGAATGAAAAAAAATGGCTTCTGCTTGAAAATATTAAAGTCCAACATGAAAGAAACATCCAGGAAGTTCATCACTGTTTGAAATCAATTTACACTTAACTAGCAACTCGAGAAAGCATCTTCTTTCTGTAACTTAAGAATCTAGTAGACAGCAACTATATTAAAATTCTTTCAAGGCACCCTGCAGTGCTTATGGAATCACACCTTTCTATCTCAACAGAATAATTTTGAATCATGTATTAAGCCTAACATGACTTGGCAAACTATAAATCTTCATTTGTATACTCTTCATTGTCATCTTGTAAAATGACATATTACCTGATTTTGCTGGCAAAAACCGAGAACATTTACATTTTCATCATGCTTTATTTACAGAAGTTTTCATTTTCTTTTTTCACCCAGTGGCAAAATTTCATGACTCTAAAGAACTTAGACTCTCATCAAATTATTTTTGTAGAGAAATAACACAAAGCAATAAGATTTTTTTATATCAGCTAACAGGTAATAATTCATGTATCAGAAGAACCATTTAATTTGTTTTAAGTTATCTGCTGCAATGCTTTCCTAAAAACGTTAGATTTGCTTTATTTTTTAATTGCATTTTTTATTTGGGGGTACATGTGCAGAACATGCAAGACAGTTGCATAGGTACACACATGGCAGTGTGATTTGCTGCCTTCCTCCCCTTCACCCATATCTGGCATTTCATGTGCTAGTACATAAACCCAGGTAAAGAAAGAAGTTTGAGAACTCATTTAACATGGGCTTATATTACTCTTCTGGGCATTGAGGAGATCATAAAACACCGTCAAAACTATAAGTTAAAGTGCATTGACTGAATTTTTAAAATAATGAGGCAAAAAAAAAGTTAAAATTTAATCATTTTTGTTAAAACAAAAGTTCTATAATTGTTAATATCTTCAGGAGACAGGGTCATGCTGTTGCCCAGGCTGCAGTGATAGGGTGCAGTGGCTGTTCACTGGCACCATCATTTCACAGTACATCCTTGAACTCCTTGGCTTAAGTAATCTTTCTGCCTCAACCTCTGGAGTAGCTGGAACTACAGTTGTGCATCACTGCACCTGGCTTTTGTGATTTTCCCCCAGTGAAAAATAGTCAAAGCCTAGATAAGTTTCTTAATAAGTCAAGCATAGTTGAACTATTTTTTTTCCTTACCAACTCTGTAGTTGATACTCTTTGTCATTATTAGATTCACTTTGAGATCCCCAGAAACAGACTCTTATTACGAGTGAAATCACATGAAGATGTTACCCGGGCGATCCTTGGTTGTCTTTGTGGAAGAAAGAATTTACACAAAAGACCAATTTGTAAATAAAGAAAAGTTTTATTTGGAAAGTACAAACACACTCCAAGAGAGGAGGGGGCTGACCGTGCTGGAAACATTCCCATGACATTCTGCATTATCTTCTATTGCCTCAGTTATTCCTTTGCCCAGTTCTCACCAAAGTTCAGGGGATCCTCCCTTACTGTGCTTAATGCATATGCATGGGAAACATTAATCAACACAAATCCTACCTAATGGTGGCACTACATATTACCACCAGCCTGGGAAGGTATAGCAGTCAATTTTGTACTCACTGTGTCTGCTCAGCTCTCAGGAATTCCCCTTTGCCTTTTCTCCTTATCGTGATCTAGTTAACATTCTGAGAGTTTGAAGATGGAGTACTGAGCATCAAAAGAGGTGTTCTGGGGATCCTTTCCAACATGGATACCTCCCCCTTGTGCCTGCTCATATCTGTCTACTCCTCTTACATTCTCCCTCAAGTGGTTGGGACCCAGAAATCTTTTGGGAGATGAGGCAGACATCATTCTCTGTAGCTACTTCCTGCTGAAAAGGGGCATAAACGGTCTTCAGGGTCCTTCCTCCTTGCTTTCTGTCATGGTGAGGAGGTTTTGACAATTGTTGTCTCTTACAGTATTTCACCCGTGCTGTCCAGAGGAGACATATAAGGACTTGGTTGTCCTGGAGGGAAAGAGGTTGATATCCCCATTACAAGACCATTTGAAGCCTGATGGTTTCTAGGTGGGAAGAAATAAACTGAGAAGATTCAGAGAGCAACGCTCAAAAAGAAGGAAGATAGAGGCCAGGGGTCCCAGGAAAGGGAAGAGTTATGAGAATGAAGACCAGGTGACACCCCAGCAGAGCCAACTCTTAATATCCCTTTACCAAAGATGAGAGGCCTGGTCTATAAAATCTCTAATGTACTCCTGGACCTGCTCTGATCTGTTAACAGAAAAATATAAGAATTATGTTAGAAATCTGAAAACTAAAGAAAAGAGATACTGTAACTAACCTTTGACAAGTAGTTCTCCATTCTGATATTTGAAGACAATGAGCTTGACGTAGGAATCCTTAAGTCTTCTCTCGGGTTATGTATTCTGTTGAGACCTAAACTATCATTAAACTTTCCATTGCAAGGTGATTCTAGGACTGGCATTATAGTATACTTGGCCAATAAACATCTGGTCTGTTCCTTCACTAAAAATTTGGCAGCAAAATCTGCTAGAATTTCCTTCTGTAAGACTGCAAAAAATAAACGCTGTTTATTTTTTTTTTCCCAAATGATATCTAAATAATGTGTGCACTGTTTAAAAAGTTCACCATGAATGAATGAAATATACCACAAATGATGTGTCCCTTCTCCAAGTCCATCTGCTCTGAGCTCCAGCTGGCTTGGAGCTCCAATCACTTTGAGCTCCATTTTGCTCTGAGCATCATCTGCTCAGAGCTCCATCTTACTCTAAGCATCTTTTCTGAGCTCCATCTTCTCCAAGCTCCAGCTTGCTCAGAGCTCCAATCACTCAGCACTATCTTGCTCTAAGCATGATCTACTCCAAATTCCAATGGCTCAGAGCAATGTTTGGAGCGCCAATCACTCTGAGCTCAATCTTGCTGTGAGCATCATATTTTCTGAGCTCCATCTTACCCCGAGCAACATCTGATGCAAGCTCCATCTTGCTTGGAGGTCCTTCTTGCTTCAAGCTCTATTTATTCCAAGCTCCACGTGCTCCAAGCTCCATCTTGCTCCAAGCTCCATCTTGCTCAGAGCTCCAATCACTCCAAGCACTATTTTTCTCTGAACAGCATCTGCATAGACATTTCTCTTACTTGGAGCTTCATCTAGTCAGAGATCCATTTACTCTAAGCTCCATCTTGCTGGGAGTTCTAATCACTCCATGCTCCATCATGCTGGGAGCTCCAGTCACTCCCAGCTCTTTTGCTCTGAGCACCATCTGGTCAGAGCTCATCTTACTCTGAGCAACATGTGCTCTGAGGTCCACCTTGCTTGGAGCTGTAATCACTACAGGCGCCATTTTGCTCTGAGCTCCAAAACCTAGCAACATCTCCTCCAAACTCCATCTTTCTTAGAGCTCATTTTTGCTCAGAGCTCTATCGACATCTTGCTCAGAGGTCCAACTGTTCAGAGCAATGTTCAGAGTGCCAATCACTCTGAGCTGCCTCTTACTCTAAGCACTATTTTCTCTGAGGTCCATCTGACACCAGCAACATCTGCTCCAAGCTCCATCTTGCTTGGAGCTCCTTGTTGCTTAGAAGTCTATCTGATCTGAGCTCCACCTGGTTTGAAACTCCAATTACTCCAAGCTACATCTTGCTCTAAGCACCATCTGCTTGAAGCTCCATCTGCTCTGAGCTCATCTTGCTTAGAGCTCCCATCACTCTGAGCTCCATTTTGCTCTGAGCACCATCTGCTCAGAGTTCCATCTACTTGGAGTTGCATTTGCTTCAAGCTACATCTTTCTCAGAGCTCCAATCACTCCAAATTTGATCTTAACAGAGCTTAATTTTTCTGAGTTCTGATCATTCTGAGGTTCATCTTGCTCTGAGCACCATCTACTTGGAGCTCCAGATTGCTCTCATTACCATCTGCTTGAAAGCAATTTCTGTGAGCTACATCTGTTCTGAGCTCTAATCACTCTAAGCACCCTCTACTCAGTGCTCCATCTTCTCCTAGGTCCACCTTGCTGAGATTTCCAGTCACTTCCAGCTCCATTTTACTCTAAGCACCATCTGCTCAAAGCTTCACCTTACTACTGTGAGCAGAATGTTCTATGAGCTCCATCTTGCTCTGAGCACCATCTGCCCTGAGCTCCACCTTACACCAAGCAACATCTCCAAGTTCCATTTTGCTTGGAGCTCCTTTTTGTTCAGAGCTCTGTCTGCTCTGAGCTCCATCTTCCTTGGAGCTCTAATGTGAGCTCCATCTAAAACCAAGCAATGTCTATTCCAAGCTCCGTCTTGCTTAGAGCTCCTTCTTGCTCAGAGATCCATCTTGCTCAGAGTTCCAACTGCTTAGAGCAATGTTCACAGTTCCAATCACTCCAAGCTCCATCTTGCTCTGAGCTCCATCTTACACCAGGAAACAACCTCTGCAAGCTCCATCTTACTTGGGAGGTACTTTTTGCTTAAAGCTGTATCTCCTCCTAGCACCATCTTGCTCAGAGCTCCAATCAAGCACCATCCGCACAGAGCTTAATTTTTCTCAGAGTTCTGATCATTTTGAGGTTCATCTTGCTCTGAGCACCATCTACTTGGAGCTCCTGATTGCTGATTATCATCTGCTCGAAAGCAATTTCTGTGAGCTAATCACAGAATCTGTTCTGAGCTCTAATCACTCTAAGCTCCATCTTGCTGTGAGTACTATATGCTCAGAGCTCCATTTTGCTTTGAGCACCATCTATGCTGAGCCTCTTCTTGCTCAGAGCTCCATCTACTCTGAGTTCCATCTTGCTTTGGGCACAATTTGCTCGGAGCTCCATCTTGCTTTGAGCACCATCTGCTCTAAACCCCATCTGCTCAGAGTTCCATTTGCTCCATGCTCCATCTTGTTCTGGGCACAATTTGCTCGGAGCTCCATCTTGCATTGAGCACCATCTGCCTGGAGCTCCATCTCACTGTGAACAACATCTTCTCTGAGCTCCATCCTGCTCTGAGCACCATCTGCTTGGACCTCCATCTTGCTAAGAACTCCAATCACTTCGAGCTCCATTTTGATGTGAGCACCATCTACTCTTGCTCTAAGCACCATCTGCTCAGTAAGCACTCCATCTCACTGTGAATATCTTATCCAAGATCCATCTTGCTCCGAGTGCCATTTGCTTGGAATTCCTTCTTACTCTGAACAACATCTGCTCCAAGTTCCATGTTGCTCAAAGCTCCCGTAGCTCCAAGGTCCATCTTGCTTGGAGCTCTAATCACTCTGAGCTCCATCCTGCTGTAAGGACCATCTGCTCTGAGCTCCACCTAAAACCAAGCAACATCTGCACCAAGCTCTATCTTGCTTACAGCTCCTTATTGATCAGAGCTCCATCTGCTCTGAGCACCATCTTACTGAGAGCTCCATCTAGCTCTTAGCTCCATCTTACACAGAGGAACATCAGCTCCAAGCTCCATCTTGCTTGGAGCTCCTTCTTTTCTGAGCTTAATCTGTTCAGAGCTTAACCTGCTCAGAACTCCATCTGCTGAGTTCCATCTTGCTCAGAGCTCCATCTGCTCTGAGCTCCATCTTGCTCAGAGCTCCATCTGCTCTGAGCTCCATCTTGCTCAGAGCTCCATCTGCTCTGAGCTCCATCTTGCTCAGTGCTCCAATCACTCTAAGCTCCATCTTGCTCTGAGCACCATCTGCTCTGAGCTCCTTTCACTCCAAGCTCCATCTAGCTCTTAGCTCCAACTTACACACAGGAACATCAGCTCCAAGCTTCATCTTGCACTCCTTCCTGTCTGAGCTTAACCTCAGAGCTTAACCTGCTCTGAGCTTTATCTTGCTCAGAGCTCCTTCTGCTCTGAGCTCCATTTTGCTCAGAGCTCCATCTGCTCAGAGCTCCATCTGCTCAGAGCTCCATCTGCTCAGGGCTTTATCTTGCTCAGAGCTCCATCTGCTCTGAGCTCCATCTGCTCAAAGCTTTATCTTGCTCAGAGCTCCAACTAGCTCAGAGCTCCATCTGCTCTGAGCTCCATCTTGCTCAGAGTTCCATCTGCTCCAAGCTCCATCTTGCTCAGTGCTCCACCTTGCTCTAAGCATCATTTGCTCAGAATGAACCTATATGAATTCATTAGAATTTGGTTCAGCTGCCTAAGTAAAACAAAAGATAATAGTGGTAGTGGCTTTATTTTTTTCTCACATAAGGGATGTCTGAAGGGAGTCAGTCCTGGGGTGGGATGGCAGCCCCATGGTTATCATGTCTCAGGCTTTTAGCTTTTTGCTTTGCCATCCTCAATGCTTGATTTCCATGTTATGGTCTAAAATGGCTGCTGGAACTCCAGCCATTACAACTGCATCCTGGGAAGAAGGGAGGGAGGAAGAAGGGAAGGAAGGAGAAATGAAGGAAGGAAAAAAGGAAAAATAATCCTTTTCTTACTTTTTTTTTAAAAAAAGACTTATTTAAATGAAAGCTTATAGTAATTTATCTCTATCACTGTCCGCAACTTACCTGGCCATACAGGAGACTGCCCCTGGTCCCAGCATTCAGTGCTGATGGAAGAGACCCCATCAGCCTGTGTCCTCCCACTGCACCAAGCCCTGACCAGCCTGTGCCCTCCCACTACAGAGAACACCCACCAGCCTATGTCCTCTCACTGCACAGAGCCCCGACCAGCCTGTGTCCTCCCACTGCACAGATACCCCACCAACCTGTGTCCTCCCACTGCACAGAGCCCCTACCAGCATGTGCCCTCCCACTGCAGAGTCCCCACCAGCCCGTGTCCTCCCACTACAGAGCCCCCACCACCCTGTGTCCTCCCACTGCACAGAGCCTCTACCAGCCTGTCCTCACTGCAGAGCACCCATCAGCCTGTCCTCCCACTGCAGAGCCCCCACCAGCCTGTGTCCTCCCACTACCCAGAGCCCCCGCCAGCCTGTGCCCTCCCACTGCACAGAGCCCCCACCAGCCTGTGTCCTCCCACTGTACAGAGCCCACACCAGGCTGTGTCCTCTCACTGCAGAGCCCCCACCAGCCTGTGTCCTCCCACTGTACTGAGCCCCCGAAGAGCTGGAGCCCAACTCTGGGCTGCATCAGGGACAGATGAAGTCCCAGATCCTCGATACAGGCCTAGGGGGTCAAGCCCACCTACCCTCAAAGGGGATGAGAGACAGGGAAGCCCCACCATGGGAACCCCAACCCCCCGCAGCCCACCGCCTGTCCCCTCACCCTGCCGTCATGGGTCAGCAGGATCAAGTCACTCCTGATGTCCTGGTGGATGACGTCCTGGTTGTGGAGGACCAACAGGGCCTGCAGCACTGCCAGGCACACGGCCAAGATCTGCTCCTCGTTCATCCTGTGGGTGGTGGTGAGCAGGTTGATGGACAGCCCCACCAAGGGCTGAGGGGAATGAAGCCCTGCCTTAGGCTGGGAGGAACCCGAGACAGCTTGACCCCACTCTGGAGCTGGAGGAATGGAAGGCAAGACCCCATGCCCAGGGAGTCGAGGGTGATGCAGCACAGCTGGTTTGGAGATGTGGCCCCACCCCAAGCAGTCTGGAGGGAACCTGGTTATGTCACAGGAGGAGTCTGAGGCCCTGGCAGTACCTGGTGTGGGTGACAATGTCGGTGAGGGCGCCTCCTTCCAGGAACTCCACGACCACACAGAGCTTGTCCCCACCAGGCAGCTGTTGTACATCACCATATTCTCATGCTGATAGTCCCGCATGATCACCACCTGTGCAGGGTCCGAGTCAGCGGTGAAGGGGGTTGGAGGGGGCAGAGGGGGACAGGAGGGCTGCCCAGGCCTGCCTCAGACCCAGCCACTGCCACCCACTGGGTCCCCTTGCAGTAGTTCTACATCGAGCTTGTGCTCATGGGGCCACCTGGACTGCCCTCCCCTACTACTGCCATAGCCACATGGGCCTCAGAGGCAGCCTAAAGCCCACACATCCCTTCTGGGTACACTCCCCTGAGATAACACCCACCTCAGGTCAGTCCTGGGCTGGTGCTGGGAGGAGGTGGGAAGAGCATTCGAGTTCAGGGCTGAGACCCTGGACAAGCAGGTATTGGGCTAGACTGAGAGAAGAGGTGTGCATGTCGGGGCAGATAAGGAACCCAGGTGGGGAGCTCCTGGTGCAGCCAGGTGCTGTGATACATGGCAGGTCGAGAGGGGCCCCATACCCCCAGCAAAGGGGTACAGGATTCCTCCTGTCAGGGTGCTGCAGGGCACTGCCAGGGTCTCTAAGGTAGAATGGGGATGGGGTGGGCCTGAACATGACAAAGTTCCTGCTGGTGGTTGTGTGGGCTATGCTGAGGATGCCTGAGTGGAGGCTGGGGCAGGGCCTGGAGTGGGAGAAAATGGGCAATGCTGACATGGGGAGAAGCAGCCGGCACAGAGCTGACAGGCTGAGGCAGGGCACAGGGAACCCAGGAGGGGCAGGTCTGAAGGATGCTGTACCCTGGAGCCCAGGTGGGCCTCAATGGGTGTGAGGGGCCCAGAAGACAGTGGATGGGGAGTCAGTGGGCCAAGGAACCCTGGGTCAGAGGCTCAGGGACAGGGATGTGGGTGAGGATGCTGTGAGGACAGAGGCAGGGACATACCTGGGGTGGAGGAGATGGCCTGGGGGTAGGGAGCAGTGAGGGGATGAGGGGGGCCTGGCCCAGCACAGGAGTGCAGGCAGAGGAGAAAGGGCAGGGTGGGAAAATGGCAGGGAGAGGAGGGAGGGCAGGGAGGGAGGATGGCAGGAGAGGAAAGAGGGCAGGGAGGGAGTATGGCAGGGAGAGGAGGGGGGGCAGGGATGGAGGAAGGCAGAAAGAGGAGGGAGGGCAGGGAGGGAGGATGGCAGGAAGAGGGGAGAAGGACAGCGACGGAGAAAGGCAGAAAGGAGGGAGGGCAGAGTGGGAGGATGGCAGGAAGAGGAGGGCAGGGAGGGAGGATGGCAGGGAGGGAGGCAGGCAGAAAGGTCAAAAGGCAAGGCCAGGTCAAAAGGCCAGGCCAAAAGGCAAGATCAGGCCAGGATATCTGTACTGGACATGCTCACAGGCACACAGAATGTACTACGTGCCTATACACAGCATGTTTAACAGCTACATAGGATAGGGCTTAACAAAGAGTTATTAGCAAACTTAGTCTGTAACAAGAAAGGAAACGTTAAAAAGGATCTTTTCTACTCCCACAAGCTCCCCAGCAAAGATCTGTGCACTTCATTGTGAGTTAAAATACCTCAAGATTTTTTAATACTTTAAACTTTAAAAATGAAAAGTTTTGGGAAGAGATGTGCTTCAAAAATCAGAACATTTTATATTTTTTAAAAGTAATAAGATATACACACTGCATATTCCAATAACACCCTTAGCAGGGTCTGGGCAGATGCAGAATGAAATAGATCAGCATCCCTGCTACAGAAGCAGACAAACAGTCACACCAGGTCCCACAAATTGCATCATGTCAGTGTGGCTCAGTTTCTGCTATCCAGTGAGGTTGCTGCAAAGCTATGGGGGAAAAAATGTTTAATTTTCTGAGTTCGGGAATTTGAATTTTAGGCAAGGAATTCTGGGGCTGTTATATGCAACAGTGAAGAAAGACAGTGAACATTTGGAGGAGGGGAACTTCTAGGGGACCTGGAGGCTTTCTGGGGGCTGGGGTTTCATGGAGAGTCTACCAAGACCTGTCTTATGGGTGAGAGAGCCCCTCGAGGTCCTGCTGTACCCCAGTGTTTTACAAATGTCCAGGAGGAGGTACACCCTGGGCAGACAAGCTCATCCAGCTTCTGCCATAAGTGGGGAGGGGGCATTTCCATTCCAGGGACCGGGGCTAAACCCCAAGCAGGATGGAAACAGTCCCACCTATGTCTTCTGCCCCACCAGATGCCCCTCATGCTCCCGGCAACACGAATTTAGTATTCCTTTAGGACAAACTTCTAGAAATGGAGTTGCTTGGGAAAACTGTGTATATCTTAAACTTTGCCTTTTAATTGAGATTGAAAGAATCTTCCAAAACTGCAGATCCATTCACTCTCCCACCACAGGACACCTGCTTGCTGGTAGTCAGTGTTCGACTTTTTGCCAAGCTTAGTCAAAACATTACATTAGTTTTCATGCCGTAAGTATTAGTGAGGTTGCAAGCACAGTATCTTCATCGTGTGCTGATCATTTTACCATGTCTTGTTTGTCATCTTCTTATTGATTTATAAAGTGCGGGTTGTTGATCTCGGCTGTTAACCCTTGGCAATAGACAGCAACAAAACTTAAAACTTCGCCTCATCTTTCAACTTAATTGACAGCAATTTTGCTAAATGAGCTTTTTAAAATGTTTATCTTCACATTTGTTAATCTCTGCTTTTAAGGTTTTTGGGTTTGAAATAATAATTTGGGGGGGATTATCACCTACCCCCAAAGAATCCTTGGATCAAATATCTTGGAACTGTTGAATCACAGAACCTGGGAACATCTGAAATTGAGAAATATTGTAGTCATCATTATAAAATCATGTGATTTTAGAAACAGGACTTTCAGGACGTTATATTTTGAAGGGACAGTTCATTCATTCATTTGATTGCTCATTCATTGGTTTTAAAAATTAATGGCCTATGTGCTGTGTGTCGGATACCACAGAAGTTGCTGGGATCCAGCCATGAATAACTGGATGAGGCCCTGCCCTCCTGGCACCCACCACAGAGGGCTGCCTTCAGCTGACACTCACTAAGCATCTGCTTTGTCGGAGACTCCTGGGTAGTGCCAGGGACACAGTCAGAACTCCACTCTCCAGTCTCCCAGCTTCCTGGTTTTCCATCCTCACCTTGAAACCCTCCACAGAAAGAATCTTGGGGAATGAGGTCCCTGCCCCTGAGAGCCATTTAACAAAAAAGAAAGCTGGGCCTTGGGGACTCAAAAGAGGGGAGGGTCAAGGTGGTTATGGAGTCAGGGTTCAGGGTGGCCAGGGTGGGCTGGGGCAGCTAGAATCCCAGGCCCTGCTCTCAGGTAGAGGGAGAGATGACTCCAGCCCCCCATGTGCCTCTGCTGACAGCCAACAAGTCAGTCCTGTTCCTTAACATGGATGTGTGGTCCAAAGAGCTGCTGCAGGCACTCATCACACCCAGCCGGACCCAACAGGAGCAGTCCCCTGAGAAGGTGAGCCCCTACCCCCTACCCCAGAAGCAGTCCCTGCCTGCCCCCTACACAGGCCCAGGGGCTCTGTCCACAGGACGCCCAGGGCCCTAGAAAGCAGCTGGTGGACTTGAAGCAGGGGTGGGGCCTGGGCAGGACTTGAGCTGCATGTACTCTGGCCACAGGCAGAGGTTTGGACCATCCAGAGCCGGGTGGTGCAGTGGCTGCAGGGACCCAGGGAGGCCAAGCGAGCATGGTCAGGGACAGCTGCTCAGAGGTGGTGGACGAGATGCTGCCCCTCCCCCAGGTCTTCCTGTTCACCTACTATGGGCTGATCCTTCAAGCTGAAAAAAACGGTGCCACAGTCAAGAGACACCTGCAAGCCCTCCTGGAAGCATCCCACTAGTGGCCCAAGCAGAGGGAAGTGAGGACCCAGGGTCCACCCTGTCCCACCACTCTCTGACCCTGACCACTGGCTGAGCCTGATGGCTAGTCACACCATGCCTGAACCCTGATCACAGCCTGAGCCTTCTGTTCTCACCCCAGCCCTGACCCTGAACACAAACTAAGCTCTGACCTTGGTCTATGGCTGAGCCTTGACACCGATCACAGGCTAACCCCTGACCTCTGTCACCGCCCTGATCTCAGCCATCCCACACAGAGCTTATCATCCCACCCTGGCACAGGCCTGTGCATAGCCGGCAGTGAGGGATAATGGGCCTCCAGGGACTCACCTCTGTGTCCTGAGCCCATCACTCCTCCCACCAGACCCCATAAGCCATGTCCCCTGGGGTGGGCTCAGTCACAGGTCCTGACAACATGGGGTGGGCACTGGCTGCCCTGGAGCCCTGAATCAGCCCCAAGCCCCTCTAGGGATCCCATTCCCCCTCAGTTTTCACTCCTGCCAGGGGAGGAACCAGGTCCAGTCCTGGATTTTGGGATCCCCTCATGAGTGACCCTGGTCCCCAACCCACAGGGCATGGCTCTGACTGTGGGGCTGGCGGCCACCTGGATGATGTCTGGGCTGTCCTGGACCAGTTTGGCTGAAGCAGACCCATCAGATGCAGCCTGCACAGCTTCTCCTCAAAGGTATTGGTCAGGGGTCCTCAGGGATCAGCAGGGGACTGGGACCCTTGACCAATACCAGGACCCCACCCTCCATGAAGCCCAGCCTCTGGGGACTCCCAGGATACTGCCCCATCCAGCAGGAGGGAAGGAGGTAGGTATGGGAAGGGCCACCACAAGGAGGGGAAGGTGAGGGTCCTGTACTCCAGCCAGCTCCAGCAGAGCTGAGCGCCCCGCACACAACCCGCCCTAATACCACGGCCAAATCGTGGCCCCAATAAGGGCCAAGCTGTCCGCCAAGAAGCCGGTCCCCTTCCCCCTGCTTTCTGATTGAAGTCCACGGAGGCCCACTGCCCGCTTAAGACGGACGCCTGACCCCAGGACCCTGCTAGAGCTGGGCAACCAGCTCCACAGTGCCCCAAAGGAGGATCGGGCAGGGCGCTGACACCCTCACCTGCCTGCCACCCTCAACCAGGACTCAAAATGGGCCAGCAGCACCATCCTCCTGGCATATGGCCAGCTGGCAACCAAGGCCCATGCCCACATCCTCCCGTGGGTGGACATCGTGTCCAGGATTGTCTTCTACTTCCACCACAGTTCCTGGGTACGACCCCACTGCTCCTGCAGGGTCTCAGCACCTGCCCTCCCTGCCAAGACCCAGTCCTGTACCCCAGCCCAGCCACCCTGCTGGCCTCTCAGAGTGGAGAATTCTAAGACCTCCTTGGAGCCCACCCCAGCCTGGAATCATGAGGAACCAGGCTCAGCTTCCTGGTGGCCCCACAGTTTCATCTGTCCATCCCACTGAAAGTTCCCTGGGCTTCATGATATCCCTGCCCTCACTTCTCCTCTTAAAGCAAATCCTGGGTTTTCATTTTGGGGGTGGGAGTCATGGGTATGGAGAGGCCAGGCTGACATCCACCATGCCGTGAGGACATCCCCTGACTCCACACTCCACACCAGGGGCCTCCAACCCAGGGCTCTGTAAGAGGCCCTGCAGAGCTGCCCCCACCCCAAAGTGGCTACATCGCTGCCCCGGGTCACCACTGATGTGGCCCTGGGGTGTGGGGTTACCCCATCTCAGGAGGCTTGCAGGCGCTCTCCCGAGGCTTAAACATTGTCAACTTACAGTTTGAAACAAAACCATACAGCCCCACTCCTTAAGAAGCCCCCCAAGTGCAGGTCCCTGTGGGTGGTCTCTGCTGCCCCCTTTAACCATGACACTGCTGCCCCTTAGATCACAGGCTCATGCTCTTCTCCCCCACACACTCCCATGCCCTGGGCCCTGACCCTGTCCCCCATGCACTCCCAAGCCCTGAGCCCCAACCCTGTCCCCTGTGCCAGGACAAGACCCTGAAGCAGAGCTAGCAATGATATAAAGTACTTGGGAGGAGATGCACAGGTAATATGCAAATACTATGCCATTTTATAACAGAGATTTGAGCATCTGTGGATCTTGGTATCCATGAAAGGTCGTGGAAACAATCCCTACAGACACCAAGGGATGACTGTATATCTCTGGACAGTCTAAAGTCTACACTGAGCAATAATATAAGGAGAGGCTCTGTAGCATATTGTTAAGAATTTGGGTTATCAAATCAGACTGCATCAATTCAAATCCTAGCTCCACCACCTATCTGCTAGCTGATAAACTGCAATGGTTACTTAATTTTTCTCCTTGCCTTAGTTTCCTCTCCTGTATAACAGAAATCATAGTATGTACTCACAGAGCTGCCACAGCAGTTAAATGATTTAATACATGTAAAGTAGTGGAAAACTGTCTAGTACATAGTTAAGCGCTCCATCAATGTTCACTATCAGCATCTTCATTACCAAGCATTTCATTATTCCTGAGTTTTCTTTTAAAATCTCGAGTGGTAAGACAAATCAGGAACACCTGGTTCATAAGCCCCTTTCTAGAAAGACTGCAAATGCAGAAAATACAAAAGCATTCAAAAACCAAATACAATCTGAGTCACAGCACCAAAAAAAAAAAAAAGCAAATACAAATAATAACATACTTTTTAAAAAAGCAGATTACATGGCCAAGAGGTTGCTCACAGCTGTAATCCCAGCACTTTGAGAGGCCAAGGTGGGTGAATCACCTGAGGTCAGGAGTTTGGCCCCATTTCCTCCAGGAGGAAGTGCAGGGAGCTGGCGGGGGGTGGCGATTTAAGGAACCACACCCAGGTCCCCCACCACCCACACCCACCCACACCCACCCCATACACACAAGCTCTAACATAGTTCCTTCCGCAGGAAGTGGGAACTCCACCAGTGGAGGAGGGGCTGTTTCCGCAGTCCAGGACCAGGGTCACTTGCCCCTCCCCCATCAGGATGCTGCCCCAACCCCGGTGCTATGAGAAGGGGTGGACCCCTCATCCCTCACCCTGGAAAGGATGAGTGGGTATCTCTCAGGCCAGCCCAGCCCCCACTAAGAAGTCCACACTTATCGCTGCTACCCCCAGCCACCCAGACAGCTGCCCCATAACTCACCACTCCCTGCCCAGGCACCCCATCCACCTGTGCCAGTCTGGGGCTGCCCACGAGTCACCAACCCCTAGCCCAAGGCTCTTCCCAAGCTCAGTGCCCAAGGTTTCCACAGCCACCTGCCCATCCACCTCTCCTGCTCAAGACCCCTGCCAGGTGCAGGGACTCAAACACCTGCCACCAGGCTTCTGCTCCCACTCACCCTCTGTCTGGCTACCCTTCTCTCTCCCTGCCAGGCCACCTCTTCTAGCCTGCCCATGAATGAACCTCCCCTGCCCCAGCCACCTTCTGCCACTACTGTCCCAGAGGCCAGGTCTACCTGGAGTCACCCACCAGGCTGGGCCCCCTGGCCCCTTCTGACCTCCCCATGGGAGGATACAAACCTCAGGGGTTACTGTTCACGAGTGGCCTAATGTCCAGTGAGTAGACAGGACAGCTCCGCACACAGGCCAAGTTGTGACTCAGATAGGATTCCAGTGCTCATGCCCCTCCGGTGTGACTGAGAACCTGGTGTGGAAGCCGCCCAGTGGGGAGCTCTGGCAAGCAAACATGACCTGCATACACCGACATATGTGCTCCTGCACACACACATGTGCCACAGACACAGACGACCAGATGAGACGCCGGTGCCAGGAAGATGGAACCCCCTGCCCCGCAGCAGCCAGCCCTACAAAACCCACCAGCCTACAGGGACACCATGAGCCCCGAGTCCCCCAGGTCCTCCCGTTCATGCCTCATCTTTTGTCTTGCCTGGAAGGCCTCTCCCAGGCTGGAAGGAGGATGGCACAGGAGGCCTCTCCCACAGCCATACCTGCTGTGGAACAGCCACTGCCCTCCCTGCTCCAACCCTGACCCATCCTGGAACAGACGCAGCTGGACTCCTGGGTGTTTCCAAAACCATGGCCTTTGTTAAATGCAGGTTCCCAGGCCACATCCAGACCAGGTGCCCCACTCACATGCGCACACATGGCCCCACCTGGCCCTGGGCAGGTGGGAGCCGTGTTCTGCTGGCCCTACCCCTCCCTGCCCCCAGCCTCCCATTGCAGAGCTTGGTTATAACGCATGTGCCAGCAGCAGCTTCTGTCAAGAGCCAGTCACTCTGGAGTATGGGGTGCTGGGTTGGGCATCCTGTGGCTCCGGGATTCTAGACAGGAGGAAGCCTGCCCTGGCCCGGGCATCAAGCCTTTATGCCCATGGTCCTGCTGCCTTCCTCCTGGGCCCCATGTAGCCCTGCTGATTCCTGGTGCCGTGCCACCCACGTCTCCAAAGCCCCTACAGGCCAGTACCCAGCAGTGGGCATGGTGTCCCAGAGGGCATGGAGTTCCATTCAGTGCTCATGGCCTCTGAGAGGGAGCCTCTCCCCACCCCAGCACCTGAGCCCTGCCAAGAATGTGGAGACTCCAGCAGCCCCAGAGGAGGCCCCTGATCTGGCCCCCAGGAGAGCTCAGGGCCTCTCTGGCACACCAGGCACAGCCCCTAACCCTCCTGTGCCACACACCAGTGGACCCTCCGCAGACACAGCTGACCCCAGGGTGGGAAATGACCCCCAAGCACTCCACAGGTCTACATGGCCTAATGGTCCCTCCTGCTGGCCAGAGGAGACTGTCCCAGCAGGTCCTCACCCACCAGCATCATCCAGAGGCCGCAAAGCAGCCGCAGTGGGGGAAGGGCTTGAGCCCAGCACTGAGCCCCACCCCAGATGCCCCCTGGGAACTCCAAAACCCTCCATGGGTGCTGCATGCCTCAGGGCCCCTCTCCTGAGCTCCCCAAACCTCATTAGTCACCAGCACAACGAGGGAATTATGAGCGTATCACAAGGTGAGAACACACAGGAACTGTACCTGGTAGTGCCCACAGAGTTGTCCCAGAGATTGAGAGGGCAGGGGTGGGCAGTGGGCACACTGGCTGTGGGAGGGCTCAAGCTAAGCCTGCTCTGCAGAAAGGTTCGAGTTCGGCTGAGTACCATGTGCTTGTCTGGAGAGAGCCAGGTCTTGGGTCCACAGGCCCTCTCCACAGTGAAGATGCCATGGCTCCTCCAGGGTCCCCTGGCCTGTCCCAGGGACAGGGTCCTGAAGGCCATGAGCATGCAGCCAGCACTAGGCAGGCAGGCAGCACCCCCACTCCCGCTGTTCCTTGTATGCCCAACTCCAAATCCAAGAGCAGGGTCCCACTCCACCCAGCACCTTCACAGCAAGGGGCGTTCTGCCCTCTAGCAAGGGAGCCAGTCCCCCTGCCAACCCAGCCACCTGCGCTCACTTGGGAGGTGGGGAGCTGGGCCGGCCTGTTCCTCCACAGTGGACCCCTGTCAGCAGGGTGTCCAGGAGGCTTGTGGTCCCTGAGGGTGGCTGGACCTTGGGGCCACTTGTACTACACACAGAAGCTGTGGGCAGGGAGGCAGGTATGTACACCCCTGCTGTGTCACAGAATAGGAAGAACCCCTGCTCAGCCACTGCTCAGCACACCACCCCACACCCCAACATCCCCTCCCTGAGTGCAGTGTCCAGTCCCACGGAAGGCAGAGAAGGCCCAAGAGCCCCCTCTGTGTAATGGCCTTGCATGGTGCCCTCAGCACAGGCCACGCCCACATCCAGCCTAGAGCAGTCCTGGAAGGCAACCATCACCTCACTTTATGGATGAGTAAACTGAGGCTCAGACTGTGCAGTCTGTGAGACATCTGAGAGGCTGAGAGGGGATTCAGCGCCCACCCAAGGCAGGCATTTTCTCTGCACTTTCTTCTTAAAGCAGCCAAGACCTACACTCCACATTAGCGCCCTGGCAGGCACAGTCACCCTGCACTTCAGTCCCCAGAATCCCCTCCTCTATGCCACCCAGGGCCTGTGAGGTCACGGGGGGCAGGAAGGGGGCTTGAGATCATGGAGCTGGCCAGGGCCACTAGTCAAGGCCCTGATGGACGCACGTCAGAGGGGCCTGTGGAGCCATGGGAAAGAGCTCTGATCTGGCCTCAAGAGGCCATGTCCAAAATAGCCAGCTCCACACAGTGAGGGGACTCAGCCTGCATGCACGTAGGTCTCTTGGCCCGGGCACTGCCAAGCTGGCTGCGGAAGGTCACAGCTATTTCTGGGCTGGCCCAATGGTGAGACACAGCCTGGCACTCCCAGAGCCAGTGCACACAGCACCAGCAAGGCCCAGCGGAATGGGACTACCACCAGGACACAGGGTAGGGGGGGCTGGGGGGCCCTGCAGGCTCCCCACGGTGCCTAGATCCTGCTGTGGGGGCCAGTGCTGATGGCCTTTCCTCTCTGAGCCATCTCCCTCCCAAAAAGCACATGCAGTGCCGAGTGGATTAGTTTCATACACACCATTGGCTTTCACAGGCCACCACCACATGCCCAGCCCTGTGTTGGGCACCTGGGTAGACAAAGATCCAGACCTGGTCCCTGAAACCATCAAGAGGGGTACAAAAAGCGGGGCTCAGCCACTGACTTGAGCTGCTGTGACCCCAGCACACAGGAGAGTGATCTGTGGCAGGGAGGCCATGAGCACAAGCGAGTCCACCCCTAGCACACAGAGGCACCCCACCCCTCACTGGCCTACAGAGCCAGAGCTGCCAGCACTGGCCAGGCTCCATCTACTCTGGGTACCCTGGGTCTTGGTCTTCCCCATTTGACAAATGGGGAACCTGAGGCTGAGAGTCAAGACTCTCCCAGGTAGAGCCTCAGCTCAAAGCCAAGGTAGGTGCATTCCCTGCAGCCCAAGGGAGGGGACAACTCCTTCCCATCCTGGAGGCCAGGCCATTGCTCAGCCCATGGCCACTGTTCTCAGAGAGGGCTGCCAGCTTGGGAGTCTGACCTGGTTCCCTTCCTGGCTCCATTGTGAGCTGTGTGATGAGCATATCCCTCACCCTTGCTGTGCCTCAGTTTACTCATCTGTAAGATGGGTCACTGGAAGGCTGCCCTTCATGGACCTGCCCTTGGTGTTTTCCTGGGATCAGAGGGACATTTCCCTTTCCAAGAGGCCTCGCCTGAGTCCCCGGAACACTGGCACTGTGTCAGGTACCTGCAGGGCCTCTGAGAGGACACTGAGTGCCCTAGGAGGGCCACCACCTGGAGGACAGTTTCCAGCAGGCGCCTCAGGACCCTGAACCTCAGGAGAACCTGGGTGAATGGGGCTTATTCCCGCAGGGCTTCTTAAAGCCCTGTTCCTCCACAGATGTGGGGACCTCGGAGCCAGGCGGGTGGCCAGCAGGACATTTCTGGAATGTTTTTGAAACCAGGCACTAGCAACAATGATACCTCAAAGAACTCTACCTTGGTAACATCGATTGGGCCAGCCCCATTCCCCCAGTCTGGCTGGGAGCCTAGGGGCCAGGGCCTCCTGACTCCTGCCCATTGTGTGGCTGTGGGCAGCTCTGTGGTCCTAGGGCCTCATCCATGACATAGAACCTCAGACAGCCCAGGCCGTGGCATGAAGGGAAGGCAGGCAGGCCACATGGGCAGTGACCTCAGTGACCATCAGCAGCAGGGGCTGGGCAGAAGCAGGCCTGGTCACCTCCCCGACCCAGCCTGTATGTCTCCACATTTGTCACAGCCATGGAGACAGGGGCTGGAGGGTGGCAAGTTTAGCTCCCAGCTGCAGGCACTGGCTGCCAGAGCAACAGCCAAGGCTAGACTGGATGCCTAGCCCAGGTGGGCAGCAGGCAGGCACTGCCCCAGGGAAGGGCTCTTGTTAGCAAGCACCACTGGGCACCCAGTCACCGCCCCTCGCCAGCCCAGCCAGGGCAGGAGGCGGCCTGGGTCACATGGTGAATCCTGGGAGCTGGGCATGCTGAGCAGCCTACACTGCCCTCTGTGAGCACCTGCCCATCTCCCAGGAAAGGAGGAGGACCATCACAACCAACAGACCGAAGGGAGATCTGCTCTCCCAGGCATCTGAAGACTCCAGGCAGGTGGGGAGCCCGCACCTCAGGGAGGGGCAGAAACCTATAGGCACTTTCCAAAGGCCCTCAGCTCAGAACACATCCTGCCAGCCTAGGGGCTACCTGGAGCCCTGTGCCATCTTATGCCCTCCCTGAACAGCCCCTCAGGGGCTCTGGGCATCACCGCAGTGCCCAGCAGGGATGGGCAGCAGTCCAGGCCACAATCACCAGGCCTGTAGGTAGACTAGGCACCAGGTCCAGGGATCGAAGCTCACATCCCTCCCAGCCCCTGCCCCACCAGGAGCTGCCACCAAACAGCCCTGGACCTGAGGGGTAGATCTAGGGGTGGAGGGAGCTCAGAGGAGCTGGTCCCTACCCTGCCAGCTCCAGGGCTCAGAGACAGCGCTGGCCAGGAGCTTGGCCCTGTCTGGCAGTGCTACAGCCAGGACATTCACACAGGCCTGTCAGATGCTGCAGCTCCCAGGCCTCCCCCAGCAGGGCCCACTAAGGACCTGGGCAGGCGGTGGTGGCTCAGCACCTTGGGGACTAGGAGGCCCTCAGGCCACACTGCCTTCACGTTGAGGCCAGGGATCACCAGGGAACCATGCAGACTGGAACACCACCCTCCAGAATCAATGCCCCGGCAGACCACTCCGATGAGTGAAGAAAACAGATTAACCACACATCAGGGCATGGTGAGGCTACACAGCAGGTGGGCACTTCACAACCTTGCCCACATCTTCACTTTCTCCCCAGCAGCAAGGCACTCTGTGAGGGCCAGGGAGGGGCCTTCTCATTCTAGTCTCTAGCGTCCACCAAGCTCCCACCCTGCCCTGAGTCCTGGGCGGGTGCCAGCATCCCTCTGTTCCCCAGCAGCTGGTGACATCCCAACAACACTGAGAACCCAGGGGCAGGGCAAGGGCACCTTCACCCTATTTTACAAACTTCTGACAGCTGCTCAGGATAGAGCCTATGTAGGTGGGGATGCTATCTAATTTTTCAGATAAAATTTTGTTTTTGTTTGTTTTCAGATAAAATTCATAAAACATGAATCCACTATTTTAGTCTTTTTTTTTAATCTCACTCTGTTACCCAGGCTGGAGTGCTATGGTACGATCTAGGCTCACTGCAATCTCCACCTCACAGGTTCAAGCAATTTTCCTGACTCAGCCTCCCGAGTAGCTGGGATTACAGATGCCCACCACCACACCCGGCGATCTTTTGTATTTTTAGTAGAAACAGCGTTTTGCTATGTTGGCCAAGCTGGTCCCAAACTCCTGACCTCAGGAGATCCACCCAACTCTGCCTCCCAAAGTGCTGGGATGACAGGTATGAGCCACCATGCCCAGCCATTGGAACCATCTTCAAGTGTCCCCTTCAACATTTTAATACACTCACAGTGCTGTGTGCTCATCACCACTAACTCCAGAACACTCCCATCACCGCCCGCTCTGCAGTCACTCCACCTCTCCTCCCCCCAGCCCCTGGTGACCACGAGTCTGCTTTCCGTCTCTGAGGACTTGCCTGTGGGGGACATTGTCTATGAATGGCCTCATACACCATGTGGCCCTCTGCACCTGGCTCCTTTTGCTTCTCCTGGCGTTCTAAAGCCTCAGCCATGGCACAGCCTGGGTCCATGCCTGCTCCTCCTCTTGGCCGCCCACATTCTACTGCAAGAATGTGCAATCTTCTGGCTTCCCTGGGCCACACTGGAAAAAGAACTGTCTTGCACCACAAATAAAATACAGTAACACTAATGATAGCAGATGACAAAAAAAAAAAACAACCATGTTTTAAGAAAGTTTATGAATTTTGCCAGGTGTGGTGGCTCACGCCTATAATCCCAGCACTTTGGGAACCAGGCAGCATGGCAAAACCCCATCTCTAATAAAAATACAAAAATTAGTTGGGCATGGTGGCAGGCGCCTATGATCCCAGCTACTCGGGAGGCTGAGGCAAGAGAATCACTTGAATCGAGCAGACAGAGGTTGCAGTGATCCAAGACCGTACCACTGCACTCCAGTCTGGGCAACAGAGTAAGACTCCAACTCAAAGAGTTTACAAATTTGTATTGGGCTGCATGCAGCCCACGGGCTGAGGGCTGGGCAAGCTTGTTTACTGTATGTGCCTGCCATGTTTTATTTATCCATTCCTCAGCTGATGAACGTTTGAGTCATTTCCAGGTCTGTCTTAATTTTATTCTCAGGGACTGAGCCAGGGGCTGTGCAGGGCATTTCGAGGTTGGGGGAGGGCTACACCTTAACCATCACCCACAACTCCTGTCCTGCCAAGACCTGTCAAGTACAGGAGGCTGAGGTCCTACTAGATGCACCCTGTGGGAGTCCCAACAGCGTGCCCACGTGTGTGAAGGAATGGAGGGAACAGGAGAGGGACTGGAGGTGGGGAGGCCTGGGAGTCCAGGCCAGCATGTGCAGGGTGGGGACACAGGGCAAGCAGGCAGAATCCAGTCCCACACCTTCCAGCACCTTTCTGGGCTGTGCCAGGCTGCCGAGGGAGGACACTGGGCAGGTCAGGGTGAAATGGAGGTCCCAGTGGCCAGGGAACTTGGGGAAGAGCCCTCCAGGGTCCCTGGCAGAGAAGGCAAACAGTACCTCCCAAGGGCCTGACCCACTCCCCTGGAGAGAATCCAGAAGATAAAGGTGGAGTCAGAGACAGGCCTTAGAGGGCGGAAAAGATAGATGAACATGTTTTTGGAAGCTAAACGCATAACCTGCATGACCTTGAGCAGACAAGGCACACAGGGCAAAGACTTATTTAATTCACTCAGTGGGAACGGCAGGAGGCAAAGCCAGCTCAAAGGAGGATTCAGGGCTTAGGCCTCCCCACCTCCAGTCCAGCCCTTGAGAGACCACATGATGGATTAAGATGGGAAAGAGGCAGGCTGTCCCTGACTGCAGACAGCGCGGCCCCCACCACTCACCATCTTCTCTGCCACACGGAATCCACTGGCACCTCTACCAAAACTCTGCAGTTCACGCAGGATGTCCATGAGTCTGGGCCCTGTTTGATCACGAACAGTGGACATGGACATCCCCAGAGGTGGCCTAATCAATCCAACAGAGCAAAGCAGAAGTAGGCATCCAGGCAGGGCGCAGCTTGAGCAAGGGACAGAGGCAGGAGGGCAGGCTGCAGAGGTAGGAGGACAGGACTTCCCAGGGGGACACCTTGGGGAACTGCTCCCTGGAAGAGTGGGCTGTGGGGGGCAGTGGAGAGAGGAAGGCAGAGCTTCCCAGGGGGGTGCCTTGGGAAACTGCTCTCTGGCTTCTCAGAAGTACTTCAGGGCATGGACAGGTCTCCACAATCCACAGTCCCCAGTCCAGGCATGTCACAGAATTAAGTGCAAGGTGAGGAGGTAGAAAGTCCCAGAATCCACAGACGGGGCAGAATAGCAGCCATGGGCAGCTGACAAGCAAAATGGGGACACCCAAGCCCAGAAGCCTAAAGCCACCACCTGGTGGGGCCACCAAGAATCTGGGATACCCACCTGGCATCCTGGGTATCCTCACCCCTGCCCCCAACCTAAGTCAGATCATAGCCCCTCTGCTCAAAGCCTCCAATGGCACCCACATCACTTAGAAGGAAAGCCTGAAATCCTATGGCCCTAAAGGCCCCATGCAAACTGTTTCTGCCCTCTGCCCTCTGCCCTCCTACCACTCCCCTCTCCTCACCTGCTGCAGCCTCACCTGCCTCCCAGCTCTTCCTGCAACTTGCCAAGCACAGTCCTGCCTCTGAGCTCTTGTCCTGGCTGTGCTGGTGGCCAGGAACCCACTCTCTCCCCACGCCGTCTGGTGCTGGCCCCGTTCCTATCACTGGGATCTTAGGTTCAACATCCTCCTGTTCCCCCTGCTAGCCACCGAGACCTGTCCTCCATCCCCCACCCACAGTAGGGGCCATCTGTCCCTCTTCTGGTAAAGCTTGTCAGCCTCTCACCCCACAAAGGGTGAGAGCCCGGCCACAGCCCCACCCTTGGCTGCCTTGTTCTCAATGAGCACTGCACACAGCAGGTGCTGGCTCAATGGAGGTGTGAATGCATTCAACTGTCCTGTAAGCAGGAGTAAGGCAGAGTCAAGCACCCCTAGAGATGGATGAGGATGCTGAGGACAGAGGAAGGAGGAACTGCCAGCAGCCATTCCTTCCCACCCAAGCACTCCCAGCAGCACAGTCACCTATGCTGGGCACCTGTGAGTGGGCCCAAAGTCCCTGCTTGGGTGGTCTTGTGGAAAACAGTCTCCCACCAAAGGCATCTGGAGACTGGGGGACCTGGAGAAAGGAGAGTCTGCTGGATGTCTCGCCAAAATTGCCTGGGGATCCCCCAAGAAGACAGGATATGGCCAAGCACCCAGAAAGAACTGGGGGTCACTTCTGCATGGGACCCACAGGACCAGGAGCCAGGCCCACAGAGCCCAAGGGGCCAGGGTCCTCGCATCCTCACTGCTCCCTCACCAGGGGGCCAGGGCTTGAAACAGCACCAGAGAGGCCCTGCTCATTCCTGCGCCAGTCTCTGCAGCCTTGGGGGTGACTTGTCTGTCCCTGTCATGGACTGTGGAATGCAGACAGGGAGTGCTGATTAATCTATGCGGGGTCCCCAGGATCAGCACAGGGTCAGGCCCAAAGCAGGTGTCAGCTAATGCCGTGGGATGAGGATTTCTGGCAGTTTAAATTACTTCTTGAACACTCCTAGCAATGCAGACAGTTGGTACCCAGTAAGTGCTGCCAGTTGGTGGTGCTTCCTGAGCGCTAGGCGCTGTTCCCCAGGTGTCCAGGAGAGGGAGGCAAGGCCACCAGTTCCTTTTAGTCACAGGAAGCACCTATAGAGCATCATCCAGAATAGCAGGACACCAGAGTTGCAAACCCCTTAAATAACCATCTGACTCCTTCCTCTTACCAATGGGGAAACTGAGGGCACTGACCTTGCCTGAGGTCACTCTGCTCTCAGTGGCAGAGCTGATGTCGGAATCTGGGTCTAACCCTCCACCACCCCACTCTCCCACTGCTGCCAAGGCTTCCTCTGCCTCCTGAGGCACCACACATGGGATGCGGCTGTGGCTGCCCCAGCTGGGCTTGTGGGCAGGTTGTGCACCCCGCTATGGCAACATGGTCTTGGGCCTGGCCCTGGGATGGCTCACATCAGGGGACAGTAAGCCATGCCTTGCTCTAATTGAGACCCCCAAGCAGAGATTCTCCTACTTTGCCTCTGCCACGCCATGCCTGGACACTGAGCAGCACTCCCTGGAAGAGACTGAAGTCAGGGACCTGGGTCTTCCACAGCTGACCTGTGTGACCCTGGGCAAGCAACTTGACCTGGCTAAGTCTGTCTTCTCATCCATAGGATGGGGAAAGCCCTTCTTTCTGAGGCTGTTGAGGGGATGGAGAGCGAAGCAGCATGGAGGATGCTTTATGCCCTAGCAAGTTGGTTCTGCTTTCCCAAAGGCAGGGCATTGTGTTTGTTCAGCATGACTCACAGTGGAGCCCAGAGCTGAGCACTCCTGCCTTCCTTGCCTTCCGCCTTCCCTCTGAGTCCCAGACACCGGGCTTTCTTATACTTCCTTGAAACCACCAAGCCTATGGCTGCCACAGGGCCTTTGTACTAGCTGTTCCCTCTGCCTGGAAAGCTCTTTTCCTATCTTTAACACCATAGCTGGCTCCTCTGTCATTCAAATCTGGGCTTCAATGACCTGCTCAGGAAGGCCTTCCCAGACCTCTCCAGGTGCACAAGGGCCTCACTCATGTGTCCCTCAGACTGAGTTTTCAGCGGCGCACTCACTGTCCTTGCCACCTTCCTTCTTCACTGTCTTCCCACCCCAGCTAGAAAGCCAGTACAGTGAGCAGGGATCTGTCCTGCTCACTGTCGTGTCTGGTGAATGGATGGGTGGTCAGCATGAGAACAGTGGGTCTGATGAAGTGAGGAAACTGAGTCAGAGGATAGACATGCCTATTAAACAGGACCTCCCAAGCTAAGAGCTGGAGGAAATTTGGTATTACTAGCAGCCATGGAATGAGTGTGTCTGCACTGGCAGCATAGCCTTTAGAAATGTTTGTAATCATCATTTAGGTGATGCCATTTCATCTGTGCCCCAAGGAAGGGGGCAGGAGTGGAGGTGATTACCTCTGTGGGTGGATGTTATGGGCATCTAAGTTTACGTGGAGGTCCCACTTTAAAGTGGATGGATTTCCAGAACCCTCCTCTCTGGGTTCCAAGGGCAGAGATGAGGTCTGGCTCATCTCCCATCCTCATCACTGCTCAGCAAGGGGCCTGGCACACAGCAGGCACTTAGCCACAATGTGCTGAGTGGATCAGCGCTCCAAGCAGTGATGGTGGAGAACTCAGGGTGATGGCCTGTGGAGGCATCAAGGAGATGCTCCCAGCATTGTGCAGGGCATGCCCTGGTTGGGGAGCACGTCATATCCAGGGTGTTAGAGACTGGACTTTGGGTTCCTGCACCCCCAAGGTCAAATGAGGGGTTGATCTCCTCCTGGCCATGTGGCCCTGTGCACCCCTTCCCCACTGTTTATGCAGGGGGTTAGTCATACCTGCCTCCCAGGTGATGAGAGAGAGTGTGCATGAAAACACTTAACTTGTTATCTGCTCTGTCCTCAGCTTGAGATGCATCCCTTAGCATTACTATCGTTACAGGAATGAATTCTTTAAGAACCAACCCTGACTGGCATTTTCAAATCCCGAGTGCCTTCTGAGACACAGAGGGGCTGTACCCTGTGCTTAGCAAGAAACTTGTGGCCTGAACATTGACACCAATGAGAACCCCCAGCCAGAGGGTGGCATGTGCCCATCAGAGAACTTGAGTGGGGAAACCCCAATAAAAACAAACCAACCAAACAGAAGGAACACCTCAAATCATCAATATTCTGACACGAATAGGCCCAAGGGGCCGCTATTGAAGGGAGCGGGAACAAGGGAAGCTTCAGTTTTCAACCACAGTTATAACTCACAGGCCTCAATCCTCCTGGCTGAAACTAGCCAGAGTTGCTTTGTCTTGGTCATCCTGAGTCCACAATGAGTCACCTCTCAGAAGCCACCAGCCCAAAATAGGACTATTGCTTGTGGGCAGGTGGCTCAGAATCCCTTCCCCTGCACCCCCAGCCCCTACCCCTGATTTTGTTCCTAATCTTAGAAGTCCGAGGCAGGGGGCTTTGGGCACAGGCAGCATTTCCTCCTGTGCCACCACCACCACCACCTTGGCTCTCCCTGGCATCTCTGCAGAAGTTGTTCTTCTCGGAGGCTGCACTGGGTGTTTTGGCTCTCATGTCCCACATCTGAGGCACAGCAAAAGACTCTAAGCACAATGTGACCTAGCCTGCAAACCCATGAATCTCAGGTACATATGAGAGGGGGGTTATTCAAGATGGTAAAGGAAAATGATAATGCAAAAGGACAAGCTATCAATAGCTCAGGTGAATGAGCACTAATTTAGCATAAAGATGAGGCAAAGAACATCAAAAACTTGCAGGGCAAATGTGTCAAGACATAAAGAAATTCAGCTCAATGACATTCTGCTAATGGCAAGTGTTATCTGAAGTCCAGAATGACCCAGTTGGTTGGATATGTAAGGACTGGGGGAGGAAGAAAAAAAATGAAGTTCTCTCAGTTAATCAAAATGCTCACTGGACAGCTGGCTATAAATGGAACATTTTGCAATGATTGATTTCAACCCAGATGATTCTAAGGGACACTGAAGGATAGTGCTTCTCAAACCTAACTGCCCACCAATATGACCTGGAGTGTCTTTTCAGTAAAATGTAGGTATCTATTTTCCTCACAATCACCCCCAAACACACATGCACTCAGTCACCATAGATTCTGATTCAGTTGGTCTGCATTTTCAACAAGCCCATCAAGTGGTTCTGAGACAGAAAAAAAACATGATCTCACTCTGTTGTCCAGGCTGGAGTGCAGTGGCATGATCAGTGCTCACTGAAGCCTTGACTTCCTAAGCTCAAGTGATCCTCCCACCTCAGCCTCCCAAGTGGCTGGAAGTACAGTTGTGCATACCATGCCTGACTAATTTTTTAGAGTAAAAAATTGAGCTTATATCAGAATCACACTGGAGACTTATTAAAACACAGATTGCTCAGCCTTATGGCCAGAGCTTCTGATTCAGTAAATCTGAAGTGTGGCCTGAGAATGTGCATTTAAAACAAGCTCCCTAGGTGATGTCAGTCCAGAGATGCACCTTGAGGACCATCAATACACAAACAGCAGCAGCAGCAACACCCAGGAGCTTCCAGAAAATGGAGAATCACAAGCCTTTACCACTACCCATGATGCCCACCAGTAAAACCAATCATAATATCCTTTCTACATCACTGAGTTTCTGGTAAGTTTATAGAGTGGTGCTTCCCAAACTTGTCTGTACATGGGGTCACCTGCAGAGATTCAAAAATTGATAGTGCCTGGTCCCCCAAATATTATGATTTAATTGGTCTGGGCTATGTCCTGGGCTATAGAGTTTCTTTTGAAAGACCCTCGGATGATTATAAAGTGCCAGCAAGTTTGGAAATCACTGTTATAGGCTATATTGATTTGGTGCAGGCAATGAGGTGGGAGAGAAACTGTTATATTTTGAAGAATTCAAGTGAGCCACCTCTCAATTGATTATTTTTTCATGCATGATGTATGCAATAGATAATTACTAAGGACAGACTGTGCCAGTGCTATGCTAGGTCCATATGACTCAAAGAGGAATAACACAGCCCTGCCCTCATAGGGTTTCTAGTCTAGGAGAGGAGATGCAGATGGGTAAACAGATATCCAAGGTACAGTGTAATCGTTCTATGACAGTGTTGATGAACAAGGGGATCATCATTCTCAGCAAACTGACACAAGAACAGAAAATGAAATACCGCATGTTCTCACTCATAGGCAGGTGTTGAACAATGAGAACACACGGACACAGGGAGGGGAGCACTACACACTGGGGTCTGTTGGGGGGAATAGGGGAGGGACAGCAGGGGGTGGGGAGTTGGGGAGAGATAGCATGGGGAGAAATGCCAGATATAGGTGAAGGGGAGGAAGGCAGCAAATCACACTGCCACGTGTGTATCTAGGCAACTATCTTGCATGTTCTTCACATGTACCCCAAAACCTAAAATGCAATTTAAAAAAATGAGGGACGGGCATAGAGCCATACGTCTTGCATGTAATTACATCTCTCAGATTCAGGAAATCGGGTGGCATTTCTGACATGAAACACATATTGTATTCACTCATTCATTTTTTTATTCATTCATTGAACAAATATTTAGTGAGCATGGGTATCATGCACCCATCATTGAGCTAACTGCTGAGTAAATTACAAATGAAGTGGTGGACTCAGTAAACCTAGAATCTCATGCTCCTCTCAGTTTTTAAACTTTCCAGTAGAGTAAATATTTTGTGTCTTTACCTGCTTGTCATTCATTTTCCCTTCTGCTACCAGTACGCAGAATTTCTTTTGGAAAACAACTTGTCCACAGTCCATGTTGTCTGGGGAATCTCCTCTATTTTCTCAAGATTATCAAATCTGCTTGACTCTTTTCTTATCTTGGGAATTAAAACAGGTATATGTGTAGGGATAGAACTATTGGCTACTTGTGACCAATGGATGAAGGCTAAGAATGAAACCAGCATGGAAGAGAGAGCCAGGAAGCAGAGACTGTGTCTGACAGCATTGTTTGCCCAGATGAAGCCATGCCTCTATCTTTGCTACACAGGCTAATAAATTCCCTTTGGGGCCTAATCCAGTTCAAGTGAGCTACTCTGTTATTTACAACTCAAAGAGTCCTAACTGCTAGACCCTAAAATGGATTTTTCAGGAGTATTTGCTTTTCTGATTGAAATATAAATAAGCCCATTAATATCTGTTCATGAAATGCTGTTTCCTGTTTTACAAAAATATGTTTTGTAGGGATTCTAGTCTAATGTCTTTAGGTGTATAAATAGTATTCTGTAAAGCAAATTAAATCATGAGTTCAAGATGTTCTTAAGAAAAATTATTCAAATGATGCTACACCTAGTTAGCAGCTGCCAGCCAAAGCTCAAAGAGCGTATGGAGAGAAAGATTCCAGGTTGTTCTACTTGCCTTCTAACAAATGCGGGAGAAACCTTTTAGGTTTGAAAGAGAGTGCTGGGAGCTTTCACTTTCCAGGTAGCATTGCTGTGTGATTGAGAATCACAGATGAAGAGAAGCCAACAAAATACTGCGAAGATTGTAGTGAGCTGGAAGATAGATTGTTAAACTAAGGCTGTCTCTTTACCAAGTATTGCTGGTCCTTTTTCCAAGTGTTTCTCAAATTGTTCTCTCATTTCCAAACATCCTCATATTTTTGTCCAAATTCTCATTATGGCTAGCTTAAACTAATGTAAAAACCTTTTGATTATTCTTCCGACTCCAAAGGAATAGCATTTCTACCTCCAGGCACACCCTTAGTCCTTCCTCCACACTGCTGCCAGAGTGAGCCAATCACACGACCAACATAGAAACCTTCATATTTGTCCCTTCACCATAAGGTACATGATTTCTGCCAAGGTATAATTATTTTACCTCTATCTATCTATCAAACCTCTACATTCAGTTCCCAGAACGTGCTAGGCTGTTTCACATATTTGTGCCTATGGTCACTGCATCTTTACTGTCTAGAAACCCACTAGGAAAATGCTTCTTCACCCTTAAAAAACAAATTCAGATATTCCTTCTTTAGGAATCCCACTACCTTTAAAGTTAATACCCCACCCCTTTATTATTAATTTCTATATATATTTTTATTCCCTAACATTCTGCTTATATTTGTCTTTTGTCCAAATTTGAGCCCCTTTAAGATACAGTTTCTTATTCATTTCCCCATCTCTAGTCTCATCCAACAAGAGTGAATGTAGATGCTGATGAAACATCCAGGGGCCATGTGGTTTATGCCCCCATTTCTGGGCAGGATTGCTTGACCATCACCGCTCAGGAAGCCAGTAACCTGAATCCGATGGTAGCATCATGACGAGGCTTTGCTCTCTTCCTTTGCTCATCTGACCTTTCTGGATTCAGCCTAGATGATACTGCCTGATATATAGTAAGCACTCAGTAAATGTTCAATGAATGAAATTGCTTGCCTTTGTCTCTGAGTCAGTACTAAGGATAATTTAGAAAGGAACATTCTAGCAATCTAAGATCAGATCAGAATTAGGTAAGGATGGAATGGATAATAGCTAAGAATTCGTGATAAAAGTTTATCCACATGTTGTCTTCTCTAAAAGATGATCTAATTTAGTATGTAAGCCTTACTATATTTTGCTTTTGCATTGGAATATATTGTGCCTAATATCTAAAAATCATGTATCTTTAGTGTGTAGGTTTGAGTTGAAATCTGCAAAGAATTTTCAAAAACACACATACATATACCCAAACACCTTCTAGTTCATTCTAGGAGAAAATGAGATTCTAATTACTTACTCTAAATTAAGTAAAAATATCTAAGAAAAAAATATATTAAAAAAAAAAACATTGCCTAATTCCTATGTATACCAAACTAAAATTAACTAGTTGAGATCATCTAGGCTGAATCCAGAAAGGTCAGGATGAGCAAAGGAAGAGAGCAAACCCTCATCATGATACTGCCATCAGATTCAGGTGACTGGCTTCCTGAGTGGTGATGGTCAAGTCTACCCAGTAACAGGGGCATAAACCACAGGGCCCCTCAATATTTCATTAGCACCTACATTCACTTGTTGGATGAGCATTGAATCTTGTGTTCATTCCTTATCAGGGCTGCTGTTGGCATTTCACTTGCTTCCTAGTGCTACCATTAACATTCTAGAACATGCCTTTGGGTGAAATACATTCACAGGTCTGTTGGGTGCCTACATAGGGTTGTAATTACTGGATCATAGGTAACATATTGTCAGCTATAACCGATGCTATCACACAGCTTTCCAAAGCTTCCACAGGCATGATGATGCCAGCTACCATTTGAATGCTTCCAACATTCATCTTCACAGCAGACCCATTTTCAGATGAGGAAACTGATGTTGGGGGATGCGCCAAGGATGATACAAGGTAATGTCAGGGGCTGCAACCTGGGCCCTTGTCCCTTGAAAGCTGGAGCTCTTAATTCCTGTGTTCCCGGTCTCCCAGCTGTTTTGATTTGGTATAAAGTACTGAATATGCCTTATTCCTCATCTAACTCCTGGGCTCTTTTCTCTCTTTCTGCTTTAGCTCACTTTGTGGGATCTGATGAATTTACTCACCCCTACCAATCCTTTTCATTTTTTGAAGTTTCTCAGTCCAAGTGACAAAAGCTTCATTTGATGTCCAAGGAACTAAATTCTCATTTTCCTTCCATTTCAGCTGCTTCCTTCTCACTTTCTCAACCTCTGAATGTGGAAATGCCCCAAGACTACCCTTTGGCCACCTTGCCTTCTCCCTTGGCGACCGTGGTGACTACTACTGCCCAGTACTCTAACGTATCTGCCCCTCTGGCTTCCAAGTGCATGGTTGGGTCATGCTTCTTGTACCTCCTAACACCTCTTATACGTGGCTAAGGCCATGTGGCTACTTTTGTCATGATTTGTGAGCAAAAGGGACATGTGTCTCTTCTGAACTAGAATTTCATTCCGAAGCAAACCCTCCCAAGTTCTCCTCCTCTCCCTGTCTTATCCGCCTGAGTCCTGGAGTGAAGAAAGTGGGGCAGAGCTCTACTCAAATCAGGTGGATACACAGCATAAACAAGAACAAATGATTTTGAAGTTATAGGCCACTAAAATTTGAGGGAGTTCCATTGCCAGAGCATACACAAGTTTATTCTGATACAATAAAAACATTTAGTATTGTGAGTTTAGTTATAATCTATGTTTGATGGTTCCCAAATTGTATCTCTTTGTTGATCCTGAGCCCTGAACTCCAGACCTATTTATCCTCCTGTCTTCTCTGAATCCTCTCTGGGAACACTAATATACACCTCAAACTTGTCATGTCCAAAGTGGAATTCCTGATCTTCCCCCATCCCCCAAACTTAGACCAACTATAATCTTCCATGTCTCAATTAATCACAGCTAAAATATTTTCATTGTTCAGGCCCAAAATGCAGGGGTATTCTTGACCCTTTTACCTTGCTTATGCCCCACATAGAATTTGTCAGTAAATCATATGTGTGGGCTTACTTTCAAAATATATTCAGAATCTGACTCTGCTAGCGCCTTGGTTATCTAATTCTAGATACTATGGCTTTCTGAAAATTCATTCTTCTAGGTAATGGCATTTTTACCACCCATTCTTTGAAACATTCTCACACACTCCATCTTGTTCTGCCCGTAAACTATGTGCATCTGGACAGATGATGGCATACATGCCATATGTTTACAACCCCCCAAACCATGGAAATGAACAAAAGCACATATGTAAATTTAAAAAGAAAACAAGATTATCAAAATTAAGAACTGCATACCACAAACCCAAAGAATATTATCCAGAAATCACAGGGAACATACAGCAAAATGTACATTATAACCAAAAGAAGGCACTGGGAGTAGACAGCTTTGTGGACACTGAAAAGAGAAAAGATCACCTGGTGCCCAGCAAGCACGCAATCCAGAGACAAAACTCCTTACCTGAGGAAATTAGAAGTGATTGGACTTTCCTATTATCTAAATCAGGCATCTGATTCCAGGTTTCTTTCCCCCAAATTTATAAGTAACTAGAATTTCTATACGTCTCCAGAATGCATGCATGCTGAAACTCATTGTGCAACCCTTGTTGACATTAGGGCCCACAACGTCTACAAATGTAATCATTTATAAAAGATGTCTGAAGTGGATATGTGTGTGTGTGTGTGTGTGTGTGTGTGTGTGTATCTCCACTCCCAAAATCTTTTCTGAGCTTCAGATCACACTTGTAAATGAATATCTGCATGAGATCCTCAAACTTAGTACTATCTTCATCAACACTTAATCTAGATTTTTTAAATGTAACTTACAGTAAGAGCTGAGACCCCAACCCTACCACTTACAATGCAGTTGAAAGAAAACCAGTTGAAGTTCCCAGACTCTTGCCCAATCACATGTAAACTCGGGTAAATTAAAAATAGAAAAGCATTTTTGGAAGGAGCTTTGCTGTTGCAAAAATATGGGGGTGCTTTCCTCTCATCTCAAACTTAGGACAGGAAGCTGAAGAGGGATCACTCAGAAATCTCAATTTGCCTCCTTTGGAACTTTGGGAGCACAGGGGACAGGTCTGTGGCTCCTTTGTGGTTCATTGTTGGGCTAGCTGCTTTGTGTCAGATGAGTTGCCACCCAGGGCATAATCTGTCACTTCCAGTGTTTGTTGGAGCAAAGAAACCTTAAGAGTTTCCATGGGCCTGACGTGGATCACATGGGAGAGACTTCTATAACCAGGTGAATGGGGAATCTGGGAGGATAAGGGTTCCAGCAGAAAACAAAAGAGAGAGACAGAACAGTTGCAGTGAAAGAACATGCTTCACCGAAATCAAGGGCACCAAAAATGGAATGCTCAGCCTCTAAATATTAAAAAGACTGTCTTCCCTCTTCCCCTTGCATTTCTCCCCTATATTTTGCTTTGCTTTATTTTCATAGCATTTAGCTTCTAACATTTCAGATAATTTGCATATTAATTATCTTCATTTTGTGATATAGCTAGCCTAGAGTTAGAACCTGTACAATGCCATTTTATAAAAAGAGACAAAACTGTTTCCATTCTCCTCACAATGACTGCTAACCTTGGCTTCTGTAAACTGCTACTTTACTTGGCAAAATGCAGAGAGGTAAAGCTGCATACTTTCTCTTATCTGTAACAGCTGCATGCTTTCTCTTGTCTGTGACTGCCAGAATTGCTGGCCTTTGATCACCAGCCAGAGTGGGCACCCCCGGATAATTCCATTCTGGAGCCAAGTAACCCCTACCCAGACGATGTGTAAGCAAATGGTTATCTTAAACTCTGTAAATCTCTTAGTGTCAAGCACATCCCCTAGTCCTTGAAATGTCCGGAACCAATCACCCTCCTCTCTACCCAGTAGGTGATTTACAGCCCCCCGAAATGTCTACAGACTTTCATTCCTGTCTCCACTCTTCACCCCCACTCCCAAGGTGGTTTTGTGAGCATAAAAAGGTCTTGTCACTCTTCTTTCTGGGCCACAGGTTGGAGAGATGTGAGTCCTCCGTGGTCACCGGCAATAAACCCTGCAATTTGGCATACTTTTGTCTTGGTGTTGACTTTCTGTGCTCGGTCCGATACAACAATTTGTCATCCCGGCTGTGGAGGGCAGGGATCTTTGCGTATACTGCTCACTGATAAACAGAAGAGTACTTGGATCATAAAAGGAGCTAGAGAAATATTTGTGGAATTTGAATATGAATTAAGTTGGAATCTCCAAAGAGCAATGAGACCACCCATGAAAGTAAACATTAAAGACCTTTCATACCCAGAGAGCCCCAGGGCATGAGCATCATTATCTAATACCAGTCCAGCAAGACCGATTCTTCTCTGATCTCCCCTTTCTGTTCCCTCCCCACATGGAGCTACAATTCTGGAGAGGACAGAGGTAGCCTAGTCAGCAGAAACTAGGAATAAAAACCTAAAAAGAGTTAATAGAGGTGAAACTGAGTTCTTTCCTAATATAACTAGCCCACTCAAGGAACATCTGAGCTAAAAGAAAGAGATTTGGCTAGGCACAGTGGCTCACACCTGTAATCCCAGCACTTTGGGAGGTTGAGGTAGGCGAATCATGAGGTCAAGAGATCATCCCAGCCAACATGGTGAAACCCTGTCTCTACTAAAAATACAAAAATTAGCTGGGCATGGGGTGATGCACATCTGTAGTCCCGGCTACTCGGGAGGCTGAGGCAAGAGAATCATTTGGACCCAGGAGACAGAGGTTGTAGTGAGCTGAGATCATGCCACTCCACTCCAGCCTGGGGATAGAGCAAAACCTCATCTCAAAATAAGTAAGTAAATATAAATAAATAAAAGATTTAATCACAAATAAAATTCAGAGTTTCATTGTTAGAATTACACTCAACTAAACAGGTCAAAAGCTGGATGGTTTGGAAACTATAAATAACTGGAGGAATGTTAAATTACCTAAAATTAACCTGAAACATCACAGAGGCTGCAAAAGATTTTATCCAAACACATCCAGGGCTCTGAATGGACAGTTTCTAATTGCATTCCCCAAGTTCCCCCTGTTTTACAGACCAGAGACATTGGCATGGTAAAATCTCACCTTCTTCTCACTTGTAGAATTTTCCCTACTGTGAAAATTCTGGCTCTCCTTAGGGAACACATGTCTGGAGTTATTTCTTCTTACCATATCACCAACAATTCAAATCCAGGGTCTATTTCCAATAGCTGCTTCTTTTCTAGCATGTTATAAATTGCATAATGCCTATTAAACACTTAAGAGATGCTTGATGAGTGAATACATGATAGGGCATCTTGAGATAAAAGATTAAAAGGCTCTAGAAACAGCAAAAAGGACAAACTGTGTATTCTGAAATGTGTGTGTGAGTTAAAATTTGGTTGAGTAAAATGGGTACATGTTCATTTTTTTAATACTCAGAAAAGGTCCAATCAAGTTTTCGTGAATGGATAAATGGATGAATTAATGAATGCTAATATAAGTGATATGTGAATAAATGGCTGCATGTACATAGGTACGATAAAAAGAGAAAACACACTTTTGTTGATTAATGTCAATGAAATAGATTTAGACATTTGTCCCTGTTTTTCATTTTCAGGTGATTCTTGTCTTTGTACTAAGCATCAGGTCTCTTATAATCTATTCTATCAATTCTACTGAGTGAGTACAATGTCCAGTCATCCTTGTCTGCTGTATCAGTACGTTGCTCAGCTAATTTAGAACTTTCTCCTCAGGAATAATGCTTAATATACTTTTCACACACACACATGCACGCACACATACACACTCATAAAAAAAAAAAAAAAAATGATGTGTTTAGCTTCCCCCAGTAAGCACTAAGCTCAGCTCTGCACAATATACAAGAGTGTCCTTGTATCCTGTCACCTTCCACTGCTAGGGGTCAGGGTATTGTGCAACCCCCACCCCTGATTTGCTCTAGAGTCTCTGGAACGCCAGCCTTCAGCTTTCTTTCCCTCACTTAGGCCACTCATGAAGGTTTCATATGTCTTTGGTTTCCTTAGGTGTTGGAGTAGAAACTCTGTTGTAGTTTCAGGGTTTTTCATAGGTTTCAAGCAACTTTGGATGGTATTGAGAAAGGAAAATGCCAGCCCTCACCTGTGACAAAGAAGCAAATTGTTGTCTGCTGTCCTCTGAAAGCATTCCGTTTGTATTTCTCATAGTTAGGGCAGCTATTTTGGACAAAGCCCAATCTAATCTGAATTCCACATCAATCACCTGGGAATTATACTGGATTTCTAGCTAAAATGGAATTGGGATTGCAAGGCCACAAAAACCAGGCAACTTTAGAGAACCTAGGGAAACTGGTTGTTTGCACTGTTAATTCCTAACAGACATTTTAGGAGATTTTCTTTGAATTTCATTCAAATTGATCCATTTGACCTAGAGTATCTCTATATCAGAAGAGAACAAATGTCGAAATATCCTGACCGGATAGATGTTCTTGCAAACCAAGAAGAGCCCCATAATCTCTCTGGCTCTGAATTCCCATTGTTAAAATGGAAATAAAATCAATACATCCTATGAAAGAAATGTGGGTAATTGTCCTATTATTTCCAGCTCCATGGGCAATCCACTGGTTTTGTTCATGCATTCCTCTACCCCTAAGAGAAAAGCAATTTCCTTGAGATCTGAACTTAAGTGTCTGGATTCATGGTAAATAACGAAAAAATTTCCTACTCTTTTCCGTTAGTTAGTCTTATATACACAGTACTTATAAAATGTTCATCTTTGTAAACTGTCCTTATTTCACTTCCAGCCCTGTTAAAAGCTATTTGTCATACGATCTTTCCTATTGATTTGGCTTTCAACGCTTTCTTTAGTTTCTATTTTGGATTGAGAGTAAGTACCTATCGAGTGGGAGTAATATCCAAACACCACAGGCACAACATACAGAGAACTAACTATGTCTCAGATGGTCCTACAAGCTGCCTGAGTTTTCAAACTCTAAAGGTAGATGGTCTGTGCCCTAACTTGTTAAATATATACTGATACCTAAAAACTCTCTCTCCTGCACTTGAAACAATAAACCAGGTTAAAAGTTTCAACAAAAAATGAAAATGGAGCTGAAAAACACAATGTGAGAACTTCACGAAGCATACACAAGTTTCAACAGCCAAATCGACCAAGCAGAAGAAAGGATATCCGAGATTGAAGATCAACTCAATGAAATAAAATGAGAAGGCAAGAGTAGAGAAAAAAGAGTAAAAAGAAATGAACAAAGCCTCCAAAAAATATGGGATTATGTGAAAAGACCTAATCTATGTTTGATAGCTATACCTGAATGTGACGGAGAGAATGAATCCAAGCTGGAAACCACTCTTCAGGATATTATCCAGGAGAACTTCCCCAACATAGCAAGCTAGGCCAACATTCAAATCCCAGAAATACAGAGGATGCCACAAAGATATTCCTCAAGAAAAGCAACCCCAAGGAACATAAATGGCAGATTTGCCAGGGTTAAAATGAAGGAAAAAAATGCTAAGGACACCCAGAGAGAAAGGTCACGGTACCCAGAGAGGGAAGCCCATCAGACTCACAGCACATCTCTCGGAAGAAATCCTACAAGCCAGAAGAGTGTGGGGGCCAATATTCAACATCCTTAAAGAAAAGAACTTTCAACATAGAATTACATAACCAGCCAAACTAAGATTCACAAGCGAAGAAGAAATAGAATCCTTTACGAACGAGCAACTGCTCAGAGACTTCATCACCACCAGAACTGCCCTTACAAGAGCTCCTGAAAGAAGCATGAAACCTGAAAAGGAACAACTAGTACCAGCCATGCCAAAATGTACCAAATGGTAAAGAGCACGGACACAATGAAGAAACTGCTTCAACTAATGGGCAAAACAATCAGCTAGCATCAAAATGGCAGGATCAAATTCACACATAATAATATTAACCTTAGATGTAAATGGGCAAAATGCCCCAATCAAAAGACACAAATTGGAAAATTGGATAAAAAGTCAAAATCCATCGGTGTGCTCTATCCAGGAAACCCATCTCACATGCCAGGACATACATAGGCTCAAAATAAAGGGATGGAGGAACATTACCAAGCAAATTGAGAGCAAAAAAAAAAAAAAGCAGAAGTTGCAATCCTAGTCTCTGATAAAATAGACTTTAAACCAACCAAGATCAAAAGAAACAAAGAAGGGCATTACATAATGGTAAAAGGAACAATGCAACAAGAAAAGCTAACTATCCTAAATATATACTGACCCAATACAGGAGCACCCAGGTACATTCAGCAAGTTCTTAACAAACTACAAAGAGACTTAGACTCCCACACAGTAATAGTGGGAGACTTTAACGTTCCACTGTCAATATTAGATGGATCAACGAGACAGAAAAATTAACAAGGATATCCAGGACTTGAACTCAAATCTGGACCAAGAAAACTTGATTGACATTTACAGAACTCTGCACCCCAAATCCACAGAATATACATTCTTATCAGCACCACATCATACCTACTCTAAAACTGACCACATAATTGGAAGTAAATCACTAATCTGCAAATGCAAAAGAACAGAAACCATAACAAACAGTCTCAGAAAACAGTGCAATCAAATTAGAACTCAGGATTAAGAAACTAACTCAGAACCACACAACGTCATAGAAACTGAACAACTGGCTCTTGAATGTTGACTGGATAAACAATGAAATGAAGGCAGAAATAAAAATGTTCTTCAAAACCAATGAGAATGGAGACACAATGTACCAAAATCTCTGGGACACATTTAAAGCAGTGTCTAGAGAAAAATTTATAGCAACAAATGCCCAAATGAGAAGCAAGGAAAGATCTAAAATCGACACCCTATCATCAAAATTGAAACAGCTAGAGGAGCAAGATCAAAAAAACTCAAAAGCTAGCAGAAGACAAGAAATAACTAAGATCAGAGCAGAACTGAAGGAGACATAAAAAACACTTCAAAAAATTAGTAAATCCAGGAGCTGGTTTTAGACAGACCACTAGTCATATTAATAAAAAAAAAAGAGAGAAGAATCAAATAGATACAATAAAAAATGATAAAGGGGATATTACCAGATTCCACAGAAATACAAACTGCCATCAGAGATTATTATAAACAACTCTATGCACATAAACCAGTAAACCTGGAAGAAATGGATAAACTCCTAGACACTTGCATCCTCCCAAGCCTAAACCAGGAAGAAGTTGAAGCCCTGAATAAACCAATAACCAGGGCTGAAGTTGAGGCACCAATTAGTAGCCAACCAACCAAAAAAGCCCAGGTCCAGATGGGTTCACTGCTGAATTCTACCAGACATACAAAGAGGAGCTGGTACCACTCCTTCTGAAACTATTCCAAACAATCCAAAGAGAGGGAATCTTTCCCAGATCATTTTATAAGACCAACACCATCCTGATACCAAAACTCGGCAGAGACTCAACAAGAAAAGAAAACTTCAGGCCAATGTCCACGATGAACAGAGATGCAAAAATCTTCAATAAAATACTGGCAGACTGATTGCAACAGCACATCGAAAAGCTTATCCATCATGATCAAGTAGGCTTCCTACTGGGGATGCAAGGCTAGTTCGACATACACAAGTCTATAAATGTAATCCATCACATAAACAGAATCAAAGACAAAAACCACATGATTATCTCAATAGATGCAGAGAAGGCTTTCAAAAACTTCAACAGCCCTTTCTGCTAAAAACTCTCAATAAACTAGGCATCAATGGAATGTATCTCAAAATAATAAAAGCTATTTACAACAAACCCACTGCCAATATCATACTGAGTGGGCAAAAACTGGAAGCATTCCCTTTGAAATCTGGCACTAGACAAGGATGCCCTCTCTCACCACTCCTATTCAACATAGTACTGGAAGTTCTAGATGAGCAATCAGGAAAGAAAAAGAAAAAGGGTATTCAATTAGGAAAGGAGGAAGTCAAATTGTCTCTATTTGCAGACCATGTGATTGTATATTTAGAAGACCCCATCATCTCAGCCCAAAATCTCCTGAAACTGATAAGCAACTTCAGCAAAGTCTCAGGATACAAAATCAATGTGCAAAAATCACAAGCATTCCTATACACCAATAACAGACTTAAAGAGAGCCAAATCAAGAATGAACTGCTATTCACAATTGCTACAAAGAGAATAAAATACCTAGGAATACAACTAATAAGGAACGTAAAGGACCTCTTCAAGGAGAACTACAAACCACTGCTCAACAAAATAAGAGAGGACACAAACAGATGAAGAAAATTCCATGTTCATGGTTAGGAAGAATCAATATCATGAAAATGGCCATACCGCCTAAAGTAATTTACAGATTCTATGCTATTCCCATCAAGCTACCAATGACCTTCTTCACAGAACTGGAAAAAAACACCTTAAACTTCATATGGAACCAAAAGAGAGCCCTCACAGCCAAGTCAATTCTAAGCAAAAAGAACAAAGCAAGAGGCATCACACTACCAGACTTCAAACTACACTACAAGGCTACAGTAATCAAAACAGCATGGTATTGGTACCAAAACCAAGATATAGACCAATGGAACAGAACAGAGGCCTCGGAGGCAACACAACATATCTACAACCATCCGATCTTTGACAAACCTAACAAAACAAGCAATGGGGAAAGGAGTACCTGTTTAATAAATGGTGTTGGGAAAACTGGCTAGCTATGTGCAGAAAGCAGAAACTGGACCCCTTCCTGACACCTTACACTAAAATTAACTCCAGATGGATTAAAAACTTAAACATAAGACCTAACACCATAAAAACCCTAGAAGAAAATCTAGGCAAAACCATTCAGGACATAGGTGTAGGCAGTTACTTCATGATCAAAACACCAAAAGCATTGGCAACAAAAGCCAAAATAGACAAATGGGACCTAATCAAACTCCACAGCTTCTTCAGGACGAAAGCAACAGTCATTAGAGTGAATTGCCAACCAACAGAATGGGAAAAAATTTTTTCGGTTTACCCATCTGACAAAGGGCTAATATCCAGATTTTACAGAGCTAAAACAGATTTACAAGAAAAAAACAAACAAGCCCATTCAAAAGTGGGCAAAGGATATCAACAGACACTTTACCAAAGAAGACATACATGAGGCCAACAAACATATGAAAAAACGCTCATCATCACTGGTCATTAGAGAAATGCAAATCAAAACTACATTGAGATACCATCTCACGCCAGTTAGAATGGAGATCATTAAAAAATCTGGAGACAACAGATGCTAGAGAGGATGTGGAGAAATAGGAACACTTTTACAATGCTGGTGGGAGTGTAAGTTAGTTCAACCATTGTGGAAGACAGTGTGGCGATTCCTCAAGGACCTAGAAATAGAAACTCCATTTGACCCAGCAATCTCATTACTGGGTATATATCCAAAGGACTATAAATCGTTCTAGTATAAGGACACATGCACACGAATGTTCATTGCAGCACTGTTGACAATAGCAAAGACCTGAAACCAACCCAAATGCCCATCGATAACAGACTGGACAGGGAAAATGTGGCACATATACACCATGGAATATTATGCAGCCACCAAAAACGATGAGTTCATGTCCTTTGTAGGGACATGGATGAATGTGGAAACCACCATTCTCAGCAAACTGACACAAGAGCAGAAAATCAAACACCACATGTTCTCATTCGTAGGTGAGTGTTGAACAATGAGAACACATGTACACAGGGAGGTGAGCACTACACACTGGGGTCTGTTGTGGGGAAATAGGGGAGGGACAGTCGGGGGTGGGGAGTTGGGGAGAGATAGCATGGGGAGAAATGCCAGATATAGGTGATGGGGAGGAAGGCAGCATATCACATTGCCACGTGTGTACCTATGCAGCAATCTTGCATGTTCTCCACATGTACCCCAAAACCTAAAATGCAATTAAAAAAAAAAGCTCAATTGCACAACTGGTAAGGAAATAAAAATTACAACATTAGACTCACCACTGAAACAGCTCAAGTAAAAAGACCAATGTTAAAGGACTTCTGTGGAAGGTGTAAGTTGGCACCACCTTTTTGAGGGCAGTTTGGCAACATCCAGATGTCCATGTGGATGTCCGTGTGCATGGCCTCTGACAACATGTGCTCACTCCTGGGTGTCTGCCACCCAGGAACACCCACACAAGGGCTGAAGGATGGACGAGACTCTCCTGCACTCTCATTAGAAACAGCAGACACTGGACTAGTTAAATAAGTAAGAGAATGCTATGCAGCCATCAAAACAGACAGCCTAGTTAAAAATATTTAAGTATGGGCTCTGGACTCATAATGTTTGCATGGAAATAAAGACTGTAGCAACTATTAGCTCTGAAACCTTCACCAAATAACTTAATCTTCCTGAGACTCAATTGTCTAATGTGCACAATGAAGGCTACACAGTATAGTACTTATATCTCAAGGGGCTGAGGCGGTGTGTGGGGAGGTAGTGTCAAATGAGCTCAAGCATATGACTTAGCAGAAAGCCCGATTCATTGTTAAGACCTCCAATTATATACTATTAGTGAAAAAAAGCAAGTGGTAGCTGGATGCCCATGGCTCATACTTGTATTCCCAGCATTTCTGGAGGCCGAGGTAGGAGGATCACTTGACGTGAAGAGTTCAAGAGTTCAAGACCATCCTGGGGAACACAGCAAGACCCTGTCTCTATAAAAAAAAAAAAAAAAAAAAAAAAAAAAAAACAGAAAAAAGCTGGGCATGGCAGTGCACGCCTAGAGTTCCAGCTACTCTGGAGGCTGAGCTAAGAGAGGACTGCTTGAGCCTGAGAGGCCAAGGCTGCAGAGCTGTGATCACACCACTGCACGACAGCCTGGCCGACAGAGGAGTAACACCCTGTCTCCAAGAGAGGAAAGGAAAGGAAAGGGAGTGGTAAAAACAATACTGAGTAATACAGAAAATCCTATTCAATGTGTAGAATAAGGTTCCACACTTACGGATTAAAATATATGGCTTATACACAAACTACGTTTTACAATATAAATAAACACAGAGAAAATGATCTAAAAATATGCTGTTAAGAGCAGTGGTTTCTGAGAAAGGCTCCAGGACAGCAGTGGGATGAATAGGAACTTTCGCTCTGTGGTGTGTGTGTGTGTGTGTGTGTGTGTGTGTGTGTGTGTGTGAGAGAGAGAGAGAGAGAGACAAAGTCTCACTCTGTCACCCAGGCTGGAGTGCAATGACGTTATCTCGGCTCACTGCAACCTCCAACTGCCAGGTTCAAGAGATTCTCCGGCCTCAGCCCACTCAGTAGCTGGGATTACAGGCATGTGCCACCATGCCTGGCTGATTTTTTTGTATTTTTAGTAGAGACAGGGTTTTACCATGTCAGTCAGGCTGGTCTCGAACCCCTGGCCTCGTGATCCACCTGCCTCAGCCTCCCAAAGTGCTGGGATTACAGGCATGAGCCACCACACCCAGCTCACTCTGTGCTCTTGATGAAGCTGTTCTATCATTTGATTTTCTTTAAATTAGAAACACTCTATTTTTGTATTATGAGATAAAACCGGCACAATCTAGTAAAGATGAGAGAAGGCAGTTAACCCTGAAATCTGCCCTGTCCTTGACATTCCAACTGCTAGTAGCCTGCATTAGAGCAGTAGTTCTCAAACTGTGGTTTGAGGGTCCATGAGGGTCCATGAGATCAAGACTATTTTCATAATCATCCCTGTACATCATTTGCCGTTTTCATGCTGTCATCATTTTCCATGGATGAGCAAAGCCAAGGGCAGGTGGAGCTGCTGGTGGTCCAGCACGAACCATGGCAGCAGCCACAGTCTCTTCTCTCCACACCCTGCACAGGCATGGAGAAAAGGAAAGCAAAAGGAAAAAGGCTATTTTTGCTTAGCTTATTCCCTGATGAACAGTTGAAATAATTCACCACTTTATTCAGCTCCAACCCTGTGATAAAATGTGCCACAAGAGAACTTTTGCTGCATTCCCCAAATACAACTGTCTCAAGAAAAAGCACACAGTACAGTTTTTGTGTTGAAAAACAAAAACAAAATTCAGTTTCTCTCATTACATCCTCACAGCACACTCAGGACACCAGATGTGTGGGGGCCTCTCCCCATCAGCAAGGAAGCATCAGTTCTGCAGGTGGACACTGGCTGGGGCCCTCCAATTCCATCAACTCCTGGCGCTCAGAGAAAGCATCAAATCCCACAGGTTGAGAGCTCTGTCCCACAAGACTGCTCCCACTTGTAAAGTCAATGGCAAGCCTCAGGCTGTGTTACTTGTGCTTCTGGCTGAGTGGCTATAAATCAGAGTGTCCACAACCCTGACTGAGCACACACATCTCAGGGAAAGGACACCACAAAGGATACAGGGGAAATGCACAGGGCCTGGGATGGGGGATGAGATGCAGAGCTCCCATGCCCTCTCTGGGCGTGTCCCCTCCAGAAATATCTGGAAGCTATCTTCAAACCGGTCCTTACATAGGCAAGACTGTTTAAATCACTAGCCACTGATGATCAGCTTCACGACTTCAGCCACGCACCCCTCACCACTCCCCGGAGCTTGGGGATTGGGGCTGAAAAGACCCAACCCTCTAATCCTCCCTAGGTCTTTCTAGTGACCAGCCCCCATTCTGAAGCTACCTAGGGGTTGCCAGCCCTCAACCAACTCTTTACCATAACAAAAGACACTTACCTCGGAAGACTCTAAGGATTTTAGGAGTTGTGTACTAGGAAAGAATTAATATATATTCCATGGTATAATACAAGCTGAACTAGCCTTTTTTTTTTTTCCATGGAATTCCATTTTTATTTGAAAAAACAACTGACCAACTTTGGTTATTAAGAATTTGGTATGTGGCAGAAATTTACTTGAAAATGAACACAGTGAGCCTCTCACTTCACAGAAAGCAACTGACAGTATTTGTTACCAATGATAAAATCCAAGCTTTCAAGAAAAAACTATAATTCTGGAAAACGTTTTATCTACTACTGCTAATTTGACAGCTTCTCACTTTCTCTTCTGATGAGATCAGTGGTGATATTAAAAAATATCATTTTCTTCAGTTTTATAATGGAATGTGTCAACATTTAAAAAAAAAAAACCTCCATGTGTAACAGTATTTCCAAACCACCCCTGTGTGATGTTACCCAATCATGTCCATGAGAAAAGACCCACTCGAAGCACAAGACAGACCTCAGGCTCTGAGAGAAGAAGGTACCGAAAGGTCCCTGATGCAGAAGGGCAGGCACACCCAAACAAGGTGCCCCCCCACATGAAAGTGTGAGGCCACAATTTTTTTTTACACATTTCAATAAAGCAACTGGAATGCAATGAATGCAGAAGGAGTTCTGAGAATCCAGTGTCACCTCTTAAACCATGTATTTTAAAAGGATTTTCAAAAGTGTAACACAACACCATTTTTCTCTCTAAATCTTTTTTGTTTTGGAAAAGTTCTTTCTCATGAAAAATGTTAACATGTATTATATTATTATTTTAAAGTAAAATAATAAACATTTTGAGTTGTTCTGTTTCAATTTCAAACACAAAACATCAATAGCTATAACCAGCACAAAGACTCTCTGGATCCTCCACAATAACAATTATGAGTATAAAAGCATTCCAGAACCAAAAGACTGCGAACCAACTCTAGAGCAGGGGGTCAGCAAACCACCACCTGGGCACAGTCTGGCCCCTGCCTGTTTCTGTAGCATGCTATATGTAAGCAGGGCACACCACCACGCCATCCATTTCTGCAGGGTCTATGGCTGTCTTCCTGCTGAAGGCAGAGTTGAATCCAGTAGTTTCAACAGGGACAGTACAGCCTGCAAAGTCTAAAATACTGACCATTTGGCCCTTTACAAAAAAGCTTGCCCACCCTGAAACTAGAGTAAGCCCATTTCCCAAGCTTTATTATTGCAGTAACTTCCTAATTCCATCCTTAGCCCACAACCATCCCATTCTCCAAAAGGCAGAGTGACCTTCTTAAAAACGAAGTTGATGTCACTCCTCTGCTTAGGATCTTAAAAGCTCGCAATCACTCAACGGTCCTCAACACAAGTATTCAAGGCCTTTATTCATCATCCTCTGGCCCAAGCCAGCCTCCTGCTCATCACAGCCACTCCCTTCTCTGCCGGACAACCATGCCATGCAGTGACTTCTCAGAACACACCAGGCCGTCCAATCTCCATTCCAAGCCCTCTCCACCCGGAACATTCTTCTCCCCTTCCCTTCCTCCCTCTTCTTATCCCTGACGTCCTCCCCTCCACTCCCCACCCAAGTCTGTGTACTGGGCGCTTCATCATACTGCCTCAATGTGCCCTGGTCCCAGCCATGGTGCAAGGACCCAACTGCTTGTCTGTGTCCGGACAGAGCTTCCTGCAGGCAAGACCTGCATTTCCACTTCCAACACCCAGCACCAGCAGCCCTTCGGAACACCGCTGTGAACTTTTCAGATGTGCCAAGCTGAAAGCTGGCCCCTGCCATACTCTTCATTTTTCTGAAATTGGCTCACTGAAGTGACAGAGTCAGCTACTCTCCTATACAAGAGGGCCTCTCAAGACCACAATCTCTAACCAGTTACGTGCTTCTGTTTGCTACAGCTTTCTGTACATTTTCTGGAACCTTCACAGCAACCCCGTAATGGTCACAAGTAATAGTATCATTTTTACTGATAAGAACAAGACGATAAGTAACTTGCCAAGCTATACAAAGCTAGAAGAGGGGGAAATGGGATGTGTACCAAATTCCATGCGCACAATGCCTTTCCATTACCTATTAATATCGTGACACTCCATACCCTAACACCAGTTGAAGAGACAAGCCGAGTACTGCATGTGACAAAATGAGGGAACCAGAAGCAGGACACAGCCAATTGTGAACAGCATGAAACAGGAGTGAAAGGCAAGTCTGGAGGCTGAGAGGACACTGACTGCTGGAGGAGCTGGAGATGGACTTGCCAAGTGGAATCAAGGTGGACTGAGAAGGATCAGCAGGGCTTGGAGCATAGATGGGAAGAAAAAGAATACTGCAGGCTGAGGAAGAAGCAGGAGAGAAGATCATGGGATGGGAATAATCACTGACAAATAATGGAAAAATTAAGAGGCCAGGCCAGTGAAAGGATGGGATCTGGGCAGGTGGAGATGAAGCAGGTGAGGAAGAACAAGAAACTGCTATTTTTGTGTTTAAATATAGCTACAACCAGGCCCAAATACCTTAAAATACAAGAGAATTAATGAACAGTCGTATCTAACACTTGAAAAGCACTTAACAGGTTACAAAAGCACTGCACATTATTTGATCTTAACAAAAACCTTCCCATTTAACTTGTATATAAGCGAGCTGAGGCTCAGGAAGGTGCCCTCAGAGCTGAAAACAGCAGACACAAACCAAACCTACAACTTCCCATGAGAACAGCAGACTGCTTACACACAGGGAACACAAAAAACCAGCCGGGAGGATTAAACACCACCATTTATCTCGTAAACTTAACTTCATGATAGAATTCTGACTAGGCCAGCTTCCTGAACATTAAGACACAGCTGTGCTAAGTATGATGAGTCTGTGAATCTTCAGGCACATGCAACTGAATTCCTGAAAGCAGAGAGGATTCCTATCAAACTCTCTCATAAGTCAAACCGCAAAAGTGTTAAGACTGTTCGCTTGTTTGATGGCCTTCCCCAGAGGATGCTTTCCTGAAGGTTCTCTTCAATGGCAGAGGTATAAATATTAAGTGAATGAAAATTCTACAATGGAGTACAGAAATCAGACTAGGAATAATTCAAATAAGCAGACACTGTGTTACACATAGAAGAAATCAATACATATGATGGAAAAGTTTGCATTCATTGATACTGTATTTTATTGATTCTAAGTACAATTCCTCACATTTTGGTATCTTTGAAATTAGATATATCTTTTATATATACATAGATAGCAAAGATATTATAAAAGATTGTATATAAAACACATATCTTAATTTCAAAGATTACATATACATTATATACATATATATAATATATATGTATTTTTTTCTTTTTTTCTGAGACAAAGTCTCACTCTGTTGCCCAGGCTGGAGTGCAATGGCACAATCATAGCTCACTGCAGCCGTGACCTCCCTGGCTCAAGTGATCCTCCCATCTCAGCCTCCTGAGTAGCTGGGACTACAGATATGTACCACCATACCTGGCTAACATTTCATTTTTTATTTTTTTGTAGATAGAGGATATCACTGTATTGCCCAGGCTGGTCTCAAATTGTGCGGCTCAACTGATCCTCCTGCCTTGGCCTCCTGAAGTGCTAAGATCACAGGTGTAAGCCACCACGCTGGCCATATCTTACATTCAATGAAACATAGTAACTTTCTGGTATTGATGCTCAAGTTCCCTTAACTTTTGTTACCTTTCTGTAACTTAAAATGTTTCTCTCAAAGTACCAACGCTCCCTTGGAAAGGCTATCTTACCAGATTAACCAGATATCCATGTTATGTACGAAACTCTCCAGATTCAAGCTTGAATTAAGCAGACAAACCTTTAGTTTTGTTTAGTGTACCTCTTTAGAAACAGGTTAATGTCTTAATTGACAGAAATAGATCATGGATTAATAAACTGATTAAAGCAGCCAGGCGCGGTGGCTCATGAGGTCAGGAGGACATCAGCTTGACCAACACGGTAAAACCCCATCTCTACTAAAAATACAAAAATTAGCTGGGCATGGTGACACACGCCTGTAATCCCAGCTACTCAGGAGGCTGAGGCAGGAGAATCCCTTGAACCCAGGAGATGGAGGCTGCAGTGAGCTGAGATCGTGCCACTGCATTCCAGCCTGGGCAACAGAGCAAGACTCAATCTCAAAAAAAAAAAAAGAAAGAAAGAAAGAAAAGAAAAAGAAACCGATTAAAGCAAAATTAAATAAAAACCCAATCCACTTAGAACTACAAATTCTGGAATGAAAGGAACCAGCTACAATCAAGCTATAACCATGTTCAGTATAAGACCCTCCTCCCCTGGTCCCTTCCCACTGTTTCTCCATAGGCGCAATTAGTGTCGTCTATAGGGAGCAAGACCCAAAGCTTCCCTGCAGGCAACAGACTGCAGTCATGAGCAAGGGACTCTGCAGCCAAAGGTACTGCAGCACTTGTTTGACATGCAGGTGTTTCACTTACTTATTGTCTCTGGGATAGCTACTCTCAAATATTTTGAGAATTGGTTGGAAAGTGATGCTATTCTTGAATCCTTGTTACTACTCTTTTATCATTTTGATATGCACTTCCTTTAAAGGCATTTCATTTTCATTTGCCTTCAAAGGCATTTTCATACGATTCCTGGTGGTAAGATTCTTACAGAGCTTTAGAAGAATAGCTCCACCCCAGGGCTGGGCAGCTCCATCCCACAATGGAGCTTCATCAGTACTTCACTGGCCGCAAACGGTGGCTGAAGCAATGCTGCACCCCAGGCAGGGCTCGGTGGCCAGTCGGCATGGCTTCAAACCCTGGCCCTGCCATATACTTGCTTTATGACCCACGTTCATTGCTTCCGCACCTTGGATTCTGCATCTGAGAATGGGAAGAACAGCATTTACTCCATTCTTAGGTTGTGTGAAGATTAAATTAACTGACATGGGCAAAGTATTGTGAGCAATCTCTAGTATGAACGACCACTCAGCAACTGTTGCCTATCATGACCTTCTTGCTGGGTCCTCTACAAGGGCTGGGGCAGGAAGGGTGACACCTGGCCCTCAAGCTTGAGGAGCTCACAGTCTACCAGAGAGAGAAGCAAAGGATGAAATACCACCTGACATTGAGAAACACATCACATGATGGATTAAGGTGACTATGTAACATGCAGAAAAAATCTGCACAGTATTTAACAATTTCCAGAAGGTAGTCACCATTTAGCACGTAAACATTTTGGAGGTATAAGCTAACAAATATCTCTTCTCTGTGCTTCCTATTGGAAGCCCCCTGGTTTTACTATTTTAACTTTTGGTCACCTCGGCATATGAACTCACCTAGTCCCACCTTCTCGCAAGGGCAGGAGAGGCAAGTCACCACTGACCACTGCTCACACTATTGCTCCAGCAGGACACTTCATAACTTCCTTGTGAGCTCAGCTCTACTCCTACTTGCAGGGGGATGGGAAGTCTCTGATGATCCAGTGGGATGACTCTTAATTAGCAAAATGACCTGATCCATAGCTAAACTCAATTCTTAAAAAAAAAAGGGAGGGGTGGGGGAGCATCAAATTTTACACAGGCCAACACTTTCATCATAGGTAATGATTTTGGCCCCCCTGCCCCCCAAACTATTAGTTTTAAAAACAAAACAGAAATCAAAACGAAAACAAAAGGCTTTCTCTATGTTACTCACTTCATGATCTTCAAAGTCAGGAGGGCCTACTTTTACCCCAGCACTACCTCCTGTACACTGGGTGCTGCCCCAGTTAAGTCAGGAGAGGACCCTGGCCTCAATCTCTAAGGCTCCATTACCCATTGCAGAGAGGGCACTAAGACAGCCAGAGTGCAGGGGTGCCGTAGAACTCTACAGAGCTGAACTTAGCCCAGAACAGAACCTTCAAGAACAAAGTGCCTCACAAGCCACAAATCTAAACAAATAAAATTTGCTATACCTTAAGTTCTACAGCCTGTGCAGCAGTGCACAATAAAAACCCCTCTGAACCGCCCATCTCTCCTTTTTTTTTTTTTTTTTTTGAGAGGGAGTCTCACTCTTGTCTCCAGGCTGGAGGGCAATAGCACAACCTCAGCTCACTGCAACCTCTGCTTCCCAGGTTTAAGTGATTCTCCTGCCTCAGCCTTAGTAGCTGGAATTATAGGCGGGTGCCACCATGCCCAGCTAATTTTTGTATTTTTAGTAGACAGGGTTTCGCCATGTTGGCCAGGCTAGTCTTGAACTCCTGACCTCAAGTGATCCACCACACCCAGCCACCCGTCTCTTATTATCTCTCACCAACATCTCTCCATCAAGGTTGCGTTTGGGCATGACCAGCTTCTTGAATCCCTGGTGACTAACAACTGCACTTCCGTTACCATCATCAACTCTGTGGTCAGCATACAAACCAACAGTATCAGAACTATGGGACAAACTGACAGTGAGTTATCAATGTGTTCATCTCAAATGGGTTACTACGGTCAAAGCAAACATGGATTAAAATAAAAAGCTCTGAATACAGAAAATAATCAAAACATATGTGGATAATTACCACAAAACAATGTTACAAAAAAACCATGACAACTCAAAATATCAAACTTCTGGATTTACTCAAAATTTAACTTAAAATAGAGATTTAAAACTGCAAAAAATAGGGATTTAAAAGTTTTTGCAGTTTTCCCATCATTTTAATTCAGAGAGTAAAGTGTGTGTGTCTATGTATACATACATGTATATATATGTATATATATTTTAGATAGAGCCTTGCTTTGTTGCCTAGGCTTGAGTACAGTGGTAGGATCTCTACTCACTGCAACCTCCACAACCAGGTTCAAGTGATTCTCCTGCCTCAGCCTCCCAAGTAGCTGGGATTACAAGTGTGTGCCACCATGCCCAGTTAATTTTTGTATTTTTAGTAGACACGGGGTTTCACCATGAGGGTTTAACGTCTGCCTTAATTTCTGTTTTGTTTTTTTTTTTTAACTCTTTCTTTTCTTTTCTGGAGACAGGGTCTCACTGTAGCCCAAGCTGGAGGGCAGTGGCACCATCTCGGCTCACTGCAGCCTCTGCCTCCTAGGCTCAAGTAGTCCACCCACCTCAGCCTCCAGAGTAGCTAGGACTACAGACGTGTGCGCCACCACACCAGGCTAATTTTTGTATTATTGTAGGGGGTTGTGCCATGTTGCCCAGGCTGGTCTCAAACTCCTGGCCTTAAGTGGTCTGCCCACGTCAGTCTCCCAAGGTGCTGAGATTATTTCAGGTGTAAGCCAACATTCCTGGTCTGGTTTCTTTACTTAAAAAAAAATTACTGATAAGCTGAATGAATTAAAATTTAAGTGTAACTGAAGTTTATTTTAAATATGACTTTACACATATGAAAATAGCATTCTTTCTTTTAAAAAAATCTTGGGCTGGGCCTGGTGACTCACACCTGTAATTCCAGCACTTCTGTCCAGGCCAAGGTGGACAGATCACTTGCGATCAGGAGTTTGAGACTATCCTGGCCCACATGGTGAAACCCCATGTCTACTAAGCATACAAAAATTAACCAGGCACAGTGGCACACACCTGTAATCCCAGCTACTTGGGAGGCTGAGGCAGGAGAATCACTTGAATCTGGCTGTGGAGGCTGCAGTGAGTAGAGATCCTACCACTGTACTACAGCCTAGGCAACAGAGCAAGGCTCTACCTAAAATATATATGCAGAGCCGAATCGGGGTAGCCCCAGGCGCGTCCCCATGTTGCGCCGCCCGAGCGCAGGATCTGGACTGCGTTCCCGTCTCCGGCTCCGCCGCGGTCTTCTCAGTTCCGCCCAGTGCAGGAGGCAGCCTCGGGCGCGCAACTGGGTTCGGAGGGCCCGGCCGCCGGTGACCTTGATGACTTACATAAGCCCCGCTGCGGGCCAGGAACCTCCGCCCACGCCCCGCGAGACAAGATCCTGGATAGAGGATGGCAACTCCCCGACCCCGGCCCCCGCCCGACGCGGACCTCATCTTCCTGCCTGCCCCCCACCAGCGCGTGGGGCCCGGAGGCCGCGGCCGGGCTGGACGCTGCCGGCGAGGATCCCGGGGCGGGCAGGGGCGCGGGCCTCACCTTCGGCTACGTCCTAGTCAATGGCCCCCTTGACCTGCGAAAAGCACCACTAGAAGTCGTTGCCGTCCGCGGAGCAGCCGCCGCCTCCGACTCCTGCAAACAGAACGGGGCGATCAGGCCGGCGGCGGCCCCCGCCGGCCCCCGCAGGTCCCTCACCTGCCATGGCAGCCGGCAGCGGGACGGGAGGGGACCGCGGCAGACCAGGGAGAAGGCATCCGCGCCGCTGCAGCCGAGCGCTCAGCCCCAGCCGGCTCTGCCGCCGCCAACGCCGTCGCCGCGAGGGAGGGATTTTGTTCCTTTTTCAAAATGGCGCCCAATGTCCGTCGCCCTGCTCGATTACGTTATTTCCCTACGCCTCCTCGGATAGGCAGCCGACAGGGCGGGACGCGGGGGCTGCCGGGCGGCGCCCACTGCGCCGGCGCGAGCCGACCCCGACTCTGGACCCAGCGCAGCTCTGGTCTGGGAAGTGGATTCCTGGGTGGCTGCGAATGGAAGCCGGCGCCGGCGGGCACAAGCGAGCTCCTTGGCTCTCGGCCTCCCGCAGTGGTCCGGTGTGCGCCCAGCGCTCCCCTTAAGACTAGCTCTGCCCCTACTTTGTGGAACTCCGGCAGGACCTCGGCGGCGGCTGTAGACGGCCGCAAGGCGCTGCTGGACCGGAAACGCCCCCAGTCTGCGTTGACCAATGGGAGCGTGGGTTTTCTGCGGAACGGCCAATGGAGGGCGCGCTTGGCAGCGGTGGGCGGAGCATGTGGGCCAGTCTTACCTGAGCGCACCGCACCTGAGAGCATCCTCCTGTCCACCGCCCCCTGCCAGGAGTCTAGCTCTCTTGCCCGGCCTTGAGTGCAGGGTTGCGATCGCGGCTCCCTATACCCTTGACCTCCTGGGCTCAATTCATCCTACTTTCAGCCTTGGAAGTAGCTGCGAGCTAATTTTTAAATTTTTTGTAGAGACGGGGTTCTCTCTATGTTGCCCAGGCTGGTCTCGAAGTCCTGGGCTCAAGCCATCCTACTGCGTCAGCCTCGTAAGTAGTTGCGAGTACGCTGCTTTTTAATTTTTTTTTTTTTTTTTTTTTTTAGAGATGGAGCTCTCTCTATGTTGCCCAGGCTGGTCTCGAACTCCTGGGCATGAGCCGTCCTCCCACCTCAGTCTCCCAATCCTGTCCACCTCCCTGTGGGAGCGCATCGTGGCCCACCAGTTGGCTACCTTATGGGTTCTTGGAGCTTCCGACGTAGTCTTAGGGAAACACAGCCTATCGTTTCTTCATTTGTGGGTGGTTTTCTCTGGCATACTGAGCGATTCGGGTGCTCCTCGACTTACAGTGAGGCTACCCTCCCCGCCAGTAAGCCCTTCTTAAGTCAAAAATGCATCTGATACCCAATCTACCCATTGTAAAGTTGAAACATCCGAAGTCGAGCTATCATCAGGAGACTGTCCATATGGGATTGATGTCCTGAATCAGAACTTTTTTCAGGAAAGCTACAGTGGGCACTGATCATGTTAAGCCACTAAAAGGCAGTCGCTGAAAATCAGGAACATTCGTCCACTCCACAAATTTTATTTATTGACAGCTTCCGCCAAGTGTGGTCCCCTTCACAGCCCTGGGGGGGTGAGGGATTAACAGAACAGAGAAATCTCAGCCCTGGTGGAGCTTATCTTTCAGTCGGGGAGGCAGACAATAAGGAAGTAAATATGTGATAAGTCAGATGGAGCTGGAGAGAGGAAGCAGGGAAGAAGGAAATGTGTATGGGAGAGTTGGAGTCTTGCGCAGGGTGACTAAAGAGGACTCAAGGTGATAAAGGGTGAGCCATGCAGACATCTAGGAAAGCTTGGCCAGGAGGAGAGACCAACAGGAGCCAAGACAGGAAGCAGGGCAATGCCTGGCTTGGGTACAGAGTGAGTGGAGCCCAGGCCAGGTGTTGGAGTCAAGGCAGAGCAGTAAGTGGAGGAGAATGGACAGTGGGCAGGCCACTTAGGGAACTTGGACTCTGAGAGAGAGAGGCCCATGAACAGAGGAGACTCGTGTTGGAGTTGGGTTTTACCAGAGCCACTGTGGATGTTCTGCTGAGAATAGCCTGTGGGAATCCAGAGAGGGGAAGCAGGGAGACCAATCCGGTGGCCAGCATGGTCTTCCAGGCTGGGGGTTGAGGATAGAATGATGAACATGGGGTTGGGTGGTGAGAACCAGTCAGATTTCAGAGACAAATGCTTTGACAGCAGAGCCCCTGGGATTTGCTGATGGAAAGGATGCAGTTTGAGAGAGAGCTGGGACTTAAGTGGTCTGAACATCAGGAAGGATGGAGTTTCTGCAGTGGAAGGCCTGGAGTGGCACAGCTGGGTGGGGGCAGTGCAGCAGACCAGAGGTTCGCTGTTATCACATGGCACTGTTGCAGAGACAGGCCTGGAGCACACAGGGAAGCCAGGACTGGAGCATCAAGTTGAGGGCACCTAGAGGTCAGTTCAAGCCAGGAAACTGGCACAGGTCTCCCCAGTAGGGAGGACAGATGGGGACAGGACCAAGGACAGAGCCCTGCAGGGGTGAGGAGGCGGAGGATCAACAGCCTGCGAGGTGGGCTCCTGGTGAATCCACCTCCAGGACCCACTGAAGACTGGAGGGAGTGGTTCTCTGTGATGCTGTGTGGTGAGTATGGAGGATGAACCATTTGGTTGTAGCCACTGGGAGGCCATTACCTGGACAGAGCAGTGGTTATGGAATGGACTGGGATCACAAGTTTGCAGAGAGCTCTGGGGAGAGTGGCGGGAGAGGAACTGAAGGCAGTGAGCCCCTACTTCTCTGTTGAGGAGGAGAAGAGCAGAAAAATGGGGCTGCAATCTCCTTTTTACAATGTAGATTTAGCCAATCTGCCCAGGAAGGCACTTGAAAAACCGAGTTAATGACTGGACCTCTTTTATGTGTTAACTTAAAAACCCCATATTATATAAATGTGGAAAAAGAGGAACTTTCTTATAAAGGGTTACAGTCACAAGGTGGCCATCCCCCAAGCCAGGATGGGAGATGGGCTGTTAGAAGGAGGAGGGTGTGTCAGGAGCTCGGGCTGAGCAGGTTGGCTAAACACACATCGTCAACAGGCTCTAGGAGGATCTGTGGATATGGATGAAGGGGGTCCTGACACGTGTGTATTATGTCACACAGGACCCAATCTCACTTTGGAATGAGGAGACTCAACAGTTGAATATATTATGACTGTAATCCCAGCACTTTGGGAGGCCAAGGTGGGCAGATCACCTGAGGTCAGAAGTTCAAGCTTAGCCTGGCCAACATGGGGAAACCCCATCTCTACTAAAAACACAAAAAGTAGCCTGGTGTGGTCACATGTGTCTGTAGTCCTAGCTACTCGGGAGGGTGAGGCAAGAGAATCAGTAGAACCTGGGAGGCAGAGGTTGCAATGAGCCGAGATTGCACCATTACACTCTAGCCTGGACAACAGAGCGAAACTCCGTCTCAAAACATAATTAATTAATTTAAAAATAAAAATAAATAAATAACAACTAGGCCCTGTACCTCAAGAGCTCTTTTCAGGACAGGAATGCATGTAGATGTGCAGCCTCTGTAAACTCACTAGAACTAGTCCAAGGTCAGTGGTCTCTTGCCAGGAGAAAGTTACAGTCTGTGTCCAGTGAAATCTGTAGTTACAGCTGGTGCGGCAGGCCTGGAGCTCGCTTAGTGGCTGTGGAACTGCAGTTGTTTTAATGTTGCTCATCTTGAATCAGTGCTTGTTTAGCTGCTGGAGAAAAAAAAAACCTGTTGGCAGTGAGAAGGTCCTTTACTCTGTAAGTGCAGGTTCGTGACTGCACTTGCCCCCAGCACAGCTGTAGGTCCTGTTTACAATTTGGTATCTTACTTCCACAGAGTTCGTTCTTTCAGTCTCATGGTCTCCAGCGTAACATTAACGCTGGTCTGTTGTGTCTAAACCATAAAAGGGAGGGGGCATCAGGAGGCCTGTCTGACCTCCTGTCCTGCCATTATAGCCTCAGTTTTAAGGTTTTCCTGGGGTGTCCTTGGCCACAGGGGGGTTTGTTCAGCCAGGGGCGGGGGGGGCGTATGACTTTATTTTTAGTTTACATATGTAATTGCTTTAATGTGTGTGAAATATGTCTTTTGAAGTGATGACAAGACAATCAGTTTTAGTTTAGAATGTATTTTCTGGTTAGCTTCCATTAAATTAAACTGTACAAACTAGATGTAGCCCACAGAAGTAACATCTTCCTGAAACTGGTGAGTTGCCTTCCCTGTGTCCCACTGTGCACCAGCTGACCAGAAAGAGATTTTTAACCATTCTTTTTGAGATGCTAAAAACTTAAAATAATTAGCTAAACCACCATTACTTTTGCACTAGCCTAGTAGTTCAATGAATTTCTGTTTGGATTGTAATTGGTATGTACAAGTTTCTGAGTATTGACAGCAATTCTATATTTTAAAATTCTTTCTTAGATCTCATAGCTGAATTGGAAATGATGCTGTGTATGAGAATCTAGCCTGTTGTATTCATACAAGGGAATACTATTCAGTAACAAAATGGCATGAGCTGTTACTGATACAGACGGCAGGGATGAGTCCCAGGAATATTATGAGAATGAAATGAGCCAGACGCGGAGGCGTGCAGGCTTTATTTTACTGTACTCTTAGTCTCGAGTGTCAACGTGGTGAGGGGATAGTCTCCAGTTATGTCATCAAATCTAAGCCAAGCACTGCCACGAGGGAGTTCCATAAACATGGGTAACATCCACAGTCAGTTGACTTTGAGAAAAGGAGATTACCGTTGCTAATATGGGTGAGCCTCATGCAATCAATCAAAGGCCTTCCGCACAAATACTGAAGTTTCTTGGAGAACAAATTGTGCCTCTAGGCTGCTCATGAGCCCTGGCCTGAGCTTCCTGTCTGCTGGCCTGCCCTTTCCACCCTCTGCTTTTGGACTTGTCGGCCTTCACAATTGTGTGAGCGAGTTCCTGAAAATAAAGCTCATTCCATACACTGTTTCTCTGAAGAATCCTGAAGTTCTACAGCAGGTGAAACTGCTCTACAGTATTTAAAACATGGCGTGGAGCACGAGGGTGGGGGGATTGACTGGAAAGAGTGGGAGGAACTCCCTGGGGTGATGGAAGTGTTCCCTGTCCTGTGGCAGCTGTGGTCATATAACATGCATGGTTGTCAAGACTCATTGAACTAGACACTTAAAGTGGACCCATTTTATTCTATGTGAATGATACCTCAATAAAACGGATTTTTTAAAAGTCTGACTTACCATAAATTTTCTCCACCAAGCCTATGAAGAACTTTGTATCTGAAGAGTCTGACAAAAATCACACTTGCCCCAAATACCTTTATTTTCAAATTTTTTAATTTAATTTTTTTTTGAGATGAAGTCGCACTCTGTCACCCAGGCTGGAGTGCAGGGGCATGATCTCGGCTCACTGCAGCCTCCATCTCCCAGGTTCAAGGGATTCTCCTGCCTCAGCCTCCCGAGTAGCTGGGATTACAGGTGTGTACCACCATACCCGGCTAATTTTTGTATTTTTAGTAGAGCTGTGGTTTCACCATGTTGGCCAGGCTTGTCTCGAACTCCTCACTTCAAGTAATCCATCTGCCTCAGCCTCCTGAAGTGCTGGGATTACAGGCATGAGCTACTGCACTGGCCTAAAATATTTTTGATTTATTTAGATTTCAATTACTAAATAGTATTCAAAAATACCAAATGTGGATTATTTTCAAATTCAGAATTAGTAGCAATCTCTGTGTTATGGATGTAGTCTATGGGTAGGATGTGCAATCTTCCCATAGAAAATCATCCACATTGTGAAGCTTGCTGGAGTAGGAGGCATCCTGTGTGCCCGCCTGTGGGCTAGCTGGAGGAGCAGCGTGGAGAGTGTGGATAGAGGCCGGGGGCTGGTTTGTGTGTCTGACTTTTGACACATGGCTGCCTCCTACTGCTGGAGCCAGCAAGGCATTAGACGTCTTTCCATCATTCTTTCTTCCTGTTGGAAAAGATCTGATCCTCATATTTTTGTCAAATACTGAAGGAAGGGAAGAAAGATGGGAAGAAATGAAGGAACAGAGAAAAGGAAGAAGGTATGAAGAGAGGGACTGCCAAAAGGCTGTGTCAAGACCTGCGCTATGAATTGAGAAGGAAAACCCCACGTAACCTGCTCGTGTCTCCTGGGCCTTGCTTCTCTGGCCTATGGCATTTGTCCCCTCTCTTCCTCCGCACTCCTTCCTCATTTCAAACAAAACATCCCTACATGCTGTATTGAATGTGGCAGAGAGAACATTGGGATTACAGGAACAGAAGAGATGTGTGCCTGTGTGTGGTCAGCAGAATAATGGCCCTCCAGATGTCCAGGCCCCAATCCCCAGAAGCAACCTGTGGCCATGTCACAGTGCATGGCAAAAGGGACTTTGCAGATGGGTTCAAAGTTCCAGGATTTGCTGATTATCCTGGATCATCCCTGTGGGCCCAATCTAATTGAGCATTTCAAAGCAGACACTTTTTCCAGCTGCTGTCAGAGAGATGCAGCAGAAAGGAGAGTTAGAGTGCATCAGAGCGCAAGAGGGACCTGGCCTGCAGGTGCTGGAAGGGTGTGTGGAAGGCATGAGCAGGAATCTGGGCTGCCTCTGGGAGCAAAGTCTAGCCCCCAGTTGACTGAGAGCTGGCACCAGGATGAGAACCTGACCAAACAAACAGCATTCATACAAATGCCAGGAGAGTCTGGAAGGAGATTGATTCCAAGAGCCTCCAGAAAGGGGTGCGGCCCTGCTGGCACCTTGATTTCAGGCTCCTGCGACCCTAAGCAGAAGACCAGCTAGGCAAACTGCCTAGACTTCTGACCCAAGGAACTGTGAGATAATAAATAGGTGTTGTTGTAAGCCATTAAGATTGCGGTAACTTGTTATGGCAGCGAAAGAAAGCAGGTTCTTGTACGTGCAGAAATACACGCGCTTTCATATCCTCACTACTCCTCTTGCCGTTCCTGCTGTCTTCCAGACTCAGTGTCTTGTTCAATCCCTGATTCACATTGACATGCTGATGCTGTAGCTGTATATGAGCAGTCGACTGCTTTTATTCAGCAGAGCCTACCTTCTGAGCAGCTGGCAGGTGCAGGTATGAAGAGGGGTCGACCTGTGCTCTTAGCGGCACCGTGGACACGCCCCAAGTGTCCAGAACAGCTCTGAGTATTTCACACGCACGTCATTTAGTGCTCATGAAGCTCTATGAGCTGAGTATTGCCATCCTGTTTTTTCAGATGGTGAAACTGAGGCTTAGAGGGATTAAATCACTGGCTTACGGCTTTACAAGCACCAAGAATTGAAGCCCAGTTTAAGGTATGTTCAAATCTTGAGGCTGGGGCCCTTAGCCTTGAGTCTGGATGTCATAAAACATGGAGCAGTGCAGGGGCATATGCTCCACACTCCACCCTTCATGGCGGAGTGAGGGGCGGGGGCACAGGGGCCTCAGCACTGGCTCTGCCTGGTAAGAACACCCTCATGCAGTGACTGAACCCGCTGGTCACTGCCTCCTGGAATCCTGGTGCACGAGGACAAGAGGATGCCAGTGGGGCGGGATTTCCACCCGGCTCTGTGGCTGATTCCTTCACTGGTGCTGCAGGGAACACTTGGTCCTGTGCCGTGGCTGGAGAGGCTGCTCTTGACCCATCATCCTCGGCTTGCAGGTTGGCCAGGGGAGCACGTCGTGGAAATTCCCTAGCCCTTCCTCCCAATAACCCTCTCTTTCAAGGATTTCCAGTCTTATTCTCTATGTGTGGCTGCTGGAGGCTCTGCTCTCTAGGCTCCCATTCCCTTGAATTTCTCCAGGTTGCCCTTGGAGCAGCCTCCCAGCATTTTCTGCCAAGCCCTTCTCTCCAGTTCCCAGCTTCCCTCCATGACCAGCCCACTGGGAAGGAATCCCACCTCCCTGGAGTTTGGTGTTCCTGTCCTCTATGTGGAAGGATAAGCCGAGAGTGCCTGGTAGCATGGCCTTGATGCTAACCTTGCAAAGGCAAAGGCATGAGTTCCTGAGGTCCTTTCCCAGGTAGCTGGAGGGGACTGGATTTGTGGGGGACCAAACCCTGTCCCCTTTTCTTTCCCTGGACTCCTCCCATCAGGTACAGCAGTTCCTGTTCTTCTAGGCGTGGCCCTTCACTTAGAACCCAGTATAAGACATACTCTCAAAGGCCTCCCTGTTCAGTTTAAGATAATGAGCTGAAGTACAGGTGTAAGAAAAATGTGGGAGGCTCCTTGCCCTGTGTGCCAGCTCCCATCCCTGCATCTCTGGGTTGGATGTCTGAGCACATATCCTAGAGGACAGCTAGAGGGGCCTCAGAGGAGGAGTCAGCCTGCCAAAAGCAGCCCACCCCACAGGCCTGGGATACTGGCACCTGTCGTGGCTGAAGAAAGGCCCCTCAAGGATGTCCACATCCTAATCCCTAGGACCTGTGATGGCAGCCTGTGAAACACAGGACTGAGCAGATGTGACTGATGAAGGGTTTTGAGACAGAGAGGATCCTGGGAGACCCGGTGGGCAGGTGGGGTCACAGGGTGGGCAGGAGGGCTGGAGAGGGAGGGGAGGTGACTCAGAAGCAGAGGCTGGTGGACTGGCCACTGTGGGGAGACAGGCAGCCCCACGGTGGGAGAGGCGAGGGCTGGCTGCTCCCTTGGAGCCTCCAGCAGGCACCAGCCCCGATTTCAGCCCCGTGAGGCTGCTTCAAGATTCTGCAGAATCGTCTGAAAACATCTGTGCTGTCTTGAGCCACTAAATTTTGGTAACTAGCTAGAGCAGCCGCAGAGAGTGAACATGCGTCCACAGGGAAGTTGGAGAATATGGGGGTCAGGGACCCAGCAGCCTCTTTAGGAACCTTGAAGCAGTGGCCTCAACAGAGGCCCTGGGCCCTCCTCAAGAAGGGGACACAGCTGGAGGGCACCAGGCTGCCCCATAGTGTCCCCAAGGGGCATGGAGGAGCTTCTGCTCCCCTGTATGGGTGAGGACTGAACTCAGGGTGCCTCTGGGTGGCTGCGTGTATCTGTGTCCATATGTTTCTCTGTTGGGGCATGCGAATGTCTCTGTGAGTGTATCTGTCTCTCTGTGTGTGTCTGAATTTGTCTGTGTCTCTGTGAGTGTGTCTACTACGTGTGTCTATGTATCTGTGTGTGTCTCTGTATTTCTGTCTTGTGTCTGTGTGTGTGTGTCTGTCTCTGTGTGTCTCTGTCTTTGCATGTCTGTCTCTGTCTCTCTGTGTGTGTCTGTGTGTCTCTGCCTCTGTGTGAGTCTGCCTCTGTGTGAGTCTGCCTCTGTGTGTCTGTTTCTGTGTGTATCTCTGTCTCTGTGTGTCTGTGTCTGTCTCTGTGTGTGTCTGTTTCTGTGTATCTGTGTGTGTCTGTCTCTGCGTCTGTGTGTGTGTGTCTCTGTGCGTGTGTCTGTGTGTGTTTCTGTATCTCTGTGTCTCTGTCTTTGTGTATGTCTCTATCTCTGTGTGTGTTTGTCTCTGTGTATGTGTCTCTGTGCATGTGTCTGTGTGTACATTTCTGTGTGTCTCTGTCTCTGTGTTTGTCTCTGTGTCTCTGTCTGCGTGTGTGTCTGCATGTGCCTGTCTCTGTGTCTTTGTCTCCGTGTATCTCTCTCTCTGTGTATCTATGTCTGTATGTGTATCTGTGTGTAACTCTGTGTCTCTGTGTGTGTCTCTATGTGTGTCTGTATCTGTCTCTGTGTGTCTGTGTCTGTCTGTGTCTCTTTGTATCTCTGTGTCTGTAACTCTGTGTCTCTGTCTCTATGTGTGTGTCTTTGTATGTGTCTCTGTGCCTCTGTTTCTGTGTGTGTGTGTGTCTCTGTGCCTCTGTCTTTGTGTGTCTGTCTGTGTGTCTCTGTGTATGTGTGTAGGCCCTGAAGAGGTCTTGTAGTCACCTTGAGGGGCCCCCAGCAGAGGATGAAGAAGGGTGTTGGCCGAGGGCTGAGAGGGTAGGTGTGGGTCTGAGAGACGCCGGCATGGCCGCCTGCTGATGGAGAGCCAGAGCCCTCCCCTGCGAGACACCAACAGAGGGAAAGATGGACAGGGAACCTAAACCTGTGTGTTTATACAGATTTGACAGAGTGTGGGCTGGACCTGAACGTGGACCAGGCTGTAGAATGGTGCCATAGTTGTCTCCTGATGTTTGCAGCTGAGACATGCAGGCCCATGGGATGTGTCTCACCTGCACCCCTGCTTTGTTCAGTGGAGAGCTTCTTCAGTGCCTGCTCCCTCAGGCCTCCCAAGTGTCCTGGGCCCGTCAGGGAGTGCAGGAGTGATGCAGGGGCACAGTGACCCCATGGATGGCTGCAGAAAGAATCGGAAAGACCTGCATGCCACCCTCCTCCATGCACACATGAGCCTTGCGGAACAATCATCCCACTGTGAGAGACTTACTTATATGGCTTCAAACAAAGGAGAAGGCAGTGATGACTTCTGAGTGGTTGGTACTTTTCCCACAAGGGAGGTGACAGGATCTTAGAGCATGTCTGGGATTTTAGGCAGACAGGGATGTTACTCCAGGCAAGGGAACCCGCACATGAACTCAGAATTGTGAAGACACTAGTATGAATCTAGGGTGAAGGTTGTTGAGACGTTTTAAACCAAGACAGTAACCTAATTGCCTTTAATTTTTCAATGAATTATTTTTATTTTGTTTTAGAGACAGAGTTTTGCTCTGTCACCCAGGCTGAAGTATAGTGGCACAATCATAACTTCTTGCAGCCTTGAACTCCTGGCCTGAAGTGATTATCCTGCCTCAGCCTCCCAAGTAGCTGGGACTACAGGCATGTGCCACCATGTCTAGCTAATTTTTGTATTTTTAGCAGAGATGGAGTTTCACCATGTTGGCCAGGCTGATCTTGAACTCCTGGCCTCAAGAGATCTGCCTGCCTTGGTCTTCCAAAGTGCTGGGATTACAGGCATTAGCCACTGCACCCAGCCTATTGTTTTGATTTTCAATTACTTAATGATGTATGATGTTCAGTATCTTTTCATATGTTTATTTGCCATGTATATATCTTATTTACAAGATTCAGATCTTTTGTCCATTTTGAAATTGGATTGTTTGTGTTCTTATGGTTACATTTTAAGAGTTCTTTGTATGTTTTGGATGCAATCTTTTTTGAGGTATTGTTTTGCAAGTTTTTCCCCAGTATATGACTTGTCTTTTCATTCTCTTTTTTGAGTCAGTCTTGCTCTGTGACCCAGGCTGGAGGGCAGTGGCGTAATCGTGGTTCACTGCAACCTCTGCCTCCCAGGTTCAAGCAGTTTTCCCTGCCTCAGCCTCCCGAGTAGCTGGAATTAGAGGTGCGTGCCACCATGCCCAGCTAATTTTTTGTATTTTTAGTAGAGACGGGGTTTCACCATGTTAGCCAGGATGTTCTCTATCTCTTGAACTCTTGATCTGCCTGCCTTGGCCTCCCAAAGTGCTGGGATTACAGGCACGAGCCACCGCACCTGGCCTTCATTCTCTTAACACTGTCTTTCATAGAGCAGAAATGTTTAATTTTAATGAAGTACAACTTGTCATATTTTTCTTTTATGGATTATGCTTTTGGTGTTATATCTAAAACTCATCTCCAAACCAAAAGTCACTAAAATATTCTTCTGTGTAATCTTGGGGGTCTTACAGTTTTGCATTTTACGTATAGGTCTATGATCTATTTTACAATTATCATAGCCAAAGGCCAAGAAACAGTTAGGTCTATGATTCTATTTATTTATTTATTTATTCACTTTTAAGCCAGAGTCTGGCTCTGTTGCCCAGGCTAGAGAGCAGTGGCACAATCTCTGCTCGCTGCAACCTCTGCCTCCTGGGCTCAAGTGATTGTTGTGTTACATCCTCCCAAATAGCTGGGATTACAGGTGTGTGCCACCACACCTGGCTAATTTTTCTCTTGTTAGTAGAAACGGGTCTCGCCATGTTGCCCGGGCTGGGCTTAAATTCCTGCCCTCAAGTGATCTGCCCTCCTCAGCCTTCCAAAATGCTGGGATTACAGGCGTGAGCCATGGCACCCGCCTGAGTTTTTTTTTTTTTTTTTTTAAGAAATAATTCACAGGTGGGGATAACTTCATTTCAAAAATAAAAATATTAGCTTCATGATATTCCAAAATACGGTTTTGTTCTCTAGATTATAAAAATCAGGGCAGCTCTAAGGTACTTCAGAGCCTGAATATCAGCAGAAGCATGGAATGGAAGGCACATGTGTCTGGTAATTTCCCTTCACTAGGAGCCTATTTGAATTTAAATTATGCACAATAAATGTCAAGTCTTCCCCCATTTATCTGAGTAACTTAAAAGTTCTATATGTTGAAAAAAGATCTTTGTACATCAAAGGCTCCTTAACAACGTGAATGTTCTCACCTTCTTGTGGGATGAAGTGTCAAGTTGATTGACAAGATGACTTTCTGTTTGCTCCAGAAAGGAAGGCTCCTCAGCTCCCGGAGACCCAAGATGTGCCTTTGTCTCTTCCCTTCTCCCATCAGCAGCAGCTCGGATCCGCCTTCTCCCAGGTAAACCATCGTGGCGCTCAGCACTTTGCTGTCTGCCCAAGTGGGTCACCTCCTGAGAAGTGCCACCATCGGGGCAGTCCACCATTAAGTGGGATGACTCATTCTCAAGGGCCCGTTACTAAGTATTCTGTCAATACATTCAAACAAAGGCATTATAAAACCAACTGAAAACAAGGAATTCTAGAATGTGCCCCCTCCAACTTGACCCATGCGTGCTGGTTCAGGGTGCTCCGAGCTCTAAAAATAAGTCTAAGTGGGTGTCTGTGAGCCTGGGGGTGTAAGACCAAGACCCTGGCTCCTTGGAATCGTGGTGGATGTTAGTACAATCAGAGAGGCATCAGCCCCAGGAGGCCCACCAGTAGCAGGGTGGACAGAGAGCTGGGTGGAGCTGAGGCAGGGCCCCCACCCTCCCGGCCAGGTCGGGGCTGGAGCACTGCGATTCTGAGTCACAGTGTTCCCAGCCTGGCTGTAACCCGAGGACCCTGCGTGCATCTTCATCCTCTTTGTGTTTGTTTGCTCATCCTTGATAAGTCAACAGTTCTTGCTCTGCTGACCTGCCTGCCATAAAGAGTTATGAGGTCACAAGAAAATAAATGAAAGCTCTCCAAACACGGTGACCTGCTCTTGCTGTGAATCTTTGCAGAGCTGGGAAATCACTTTCTGGGCCCAGCTCTTACTGTCAAAGTACAGACAACCGGAGACACACCGCAGTCCCGTGATCCCGCCCCAACCCCAGGCCTGCAGACCCAAGCCCTGTGCACCGCACACCCTCCGCTCGGGGCTCCCAGCCAGGTCGCGGCTGCCCTCTGCCGCCCCCTGCTGGCCGAGCCTGAGCAGCGGCTCCGCGCAGACCTTCCTTCCAGCCTGGCAGGTTCAGCCCGAGTGGACAGGGCCCTCCAGGGAGGCGGCATAACCCCAGTACCTATAAACGACTTCGGGAATGAAGAGAGCACCCGGGCCGATGCCCGCGCTCCTGATGTGCTGAACCTGTGGACACCCAAGGACTTGGGGCAGGGCACGGAGGCTGCCTAGATGTGGAGTGCGGGCTCCTGCAGTGGAGACACCAAGTAAGGAAACCCTGACTCAGGCGTGGGCCACAGCAGGTGTCCGTCCCTCCCCAGAAGGTATCTGTGCCCCATAGCAGGTGTCTATGTCTCCCCAGCAGGTGTCTGTCCCTTCCCAGCAGGTTTCTGTGCACCACAAGAAGGTATCTGTGCTCCCTAGCAGATGTCTTTGTCTCCCCAGCAGATGTCAGTGCTCCACAGCAGGTATCTGTGCTCCCCAGCAGGTGTCTGTGTCCCCGCAGCAGGTGTCTGTGCCCTACAGCAGGTGTTTGTGTCTCTTCAGTAGGTGTCTGTGCCCCACAGCAGGTGTGTGTGTCTACCCAGCAGGTGTCTCTGTCCCACAGCAGGTGTCTGTGTCTCCCCAGCAGGTGTCTGTACCCCACAGCAGGTGTCTGCGTGCCCCCAGCTGGTGTCTGTGCCCCACAGCAGGTGTCTGTGTCTCCCCAGCAGGTGTCTGTGTGCCCACAGCAGGTGTCTGTGCCCCACAGCAGGTGTCTGTGCCCCCAGCAGGTGTCTGTGTGCACACAGCAGGTGTCTGTGTGCCCACAGCAGGTGTCTGTACCCCACAGCAGGTGTCTGCGTGCCCCCAGCTGGTGTCTGTGTGCCCACAGCAGGTGTCTGTGCCCCACAGCAGGTGTCTGTGTCTCCCCAGCAGATGTCTGTGTGCCCCCAGCAGGTGTCTGTGTGCCCACAGCAGGTGTCTGGGCCCCACAGCAGGTGTCTGTGTGCCCACAGCAGGTGTCTGTGCCCCACAGCAGGTGTCTGTGTCTCCCCAGCAGATGTCTATGTGCCCCCAGCAGGTGTCTGTGTGCCCACAGCAGGTGTCTGTGCCCCACAGCAGGTGTCTGTGTCTCCCCAGCAGGTGTCTGTGCCCCCCAGCAGGTGTCTGTGTCTCCCCAGCAGGTGTCTGTGCCCCCCAGCAGGTGTCTGTGCCCCCCCAGCAGGTGTCTGTGTCTCCCCAGCAGATGTCTATGTGCCCACAGCAGGTGTCTGTGTGCCCACAGCAGGTGTCTGTGCCCCACAGCAGGTGTCTGTGTCTCCCCAGCAGATGTCTATGTGCCCCCAGCAGGTGTCTGTGTGCCCACAGCAGGTGTCTGTGCCCCACAGCAGGTGTCTGTGCCCCCAGCAGGTGTCTGTGTGCCCACAGCAGGTGTCTGTGCCCCACAGCAGGTGTCTGTGTGCCCACAGCAGGTGTCTGTACCCCACAGCAGGTGTCTGCGTGCCCCCAGCTGGTGTCTGTGCCCCACAGCAGGTGTCTGTGTCTCCCCAGCAGGTGTCTGTGTGCCCACAGCAGGTGTCTGTATGCCCACAGCAGGTGTCTGTGCCCCACAGCAGGTGTCTGTGTGCCCACAGCAGGTGTCTGTGCCCCACAGCAGGTGTCTGTGTCTCCCCAGCAGATGTCTATGTGCCCCCAGCAGGTGTCTGTGTGCCCACAGCAGGTGTCTGTGCCCCACAGCAGGTGTCTGTGTCTCCCCAGCAGGTGTCTGTGCCCCCCAGCAGGTGTCTGTGCCCACAGCAGGTGTCTGTGCCCCACAGCAGGTGTCTGTGTCTCCCCAGCAGGCATCTGTATCTCCCCAGCAGGTGTCTGTGTCTCCCCGAGCAGGCATCTGGACCCCCTCAGCAGGTGCCTGTGCCTCCCTGCTAAGGCAGGTGTCTGTGTCCCCCCAGCAAGTGGCAGTGCCTCTCCTGGCAGGGCCCACAAGGAAGTCTTCTGCCCCTTGGGCCTTCTCCTTAGAAAGCCAGTAACACTGCCTGACCCCTTCTCTGCCAGGAAAACTGGTTTCCAAGGTGAGTGCCACTGGGGCAAGTGCTCCTGGGGAGAGTTCTCCTGTGGTGAGTGCTTCTGGAGTGAGGGTCCCTGGGGTGAATACTCCCAGGATGAATGCCCTGGGGTCAGTGCCTTTGGAGTAGATGCCTCTGGCGTGAGTGCTTCTGGGGTGGGTGCTCCTAGGGTGGGTGCTCCTGGGGTGAGTGCTTCTGGGGTGGGTGCTCCTAGGGTGAGTGCTTCTGGGGTGGGTGCTCCTGGGGTGGGTGCTCCTGGGGTGAGTGCTTCTGGGGTGGGTGCTCCTAGGGTGAGTGCTTCTGGGGTGGGTGCTCCTAGGGTGGGTGCTCCTGGGGTGAGTGCTTCTGGGGTGGGTGCTCCTAGGGTGAGTGCTTCTGGGGTGGGTGCTCCTAGGGTGGGTGCTCCTGGGGTGAGTGCTTCTGGGGTGGGTGCTCCTAGGGTGAGTGCTTCTGGGGTGGGGGCTCCTAGGGTGGGTGCTCCTGGGGTGAGTGCTTCTGGGGTGGGTGCTTCTAGGGTGATTGCTTCTGGGGTGGGTGCTCCTAGGGTGGGTGCTCCTGGGGTGAGTGCTTCTGGGGTGGGTGCTCCTAGGGTGAGTGCTTCTGGGGTGAGTGCCCCTGGAGTGGGTGCTCCTGTGGTGAGTGCCCCTGGGGTGGGTGCTCCTGCAGTGAGTGCTCCTGGGAGTAGTGCTTCTGGGGTGAGTGCTCCTGGGATGAGTGCCCCTGGGGTGAGTGCTCCTGGGATGAGTGCTTCTGGGGTATGTGCCCCTGGGGTGAGTGCTCATGGGGTTAGTGTTCCTGGGATGAGTGCTTCTGGGGTACATGCCTCTGGGGTGAGTGCCCCTGGGGTGAGTGGCCCTGGGGTGTGGGCTCCTGGGGTGAATGCTCCTAGGTTGAGAGTGCCTCTGGGCGTGAATGCTCCTGAGGTGTGTGCTCCTGGGGTACATGCCCCTGGGGTGAGTGCCCCTGGGGTCTGTGCTTCTGGGGTGAGTTCTCCGGGGGTGAGTGCTCCTAGGATGAGAGTGCCTCTGGGAGTGAATGCTCCTGGGGTGACTGCTCCTGAGGTGGATGCTCCTGCAGTGAGTGCCCCTGGGGTGTGTGCTTCTGGGGTGAGTGCTCCTGGGGTAAGTGCTCCTGAGGTACATGCTGGGGTACACCACAGCACAAAACCACACACACCACACGACTCACACACACCACAAAACCACACACAGACCACACATACCACAAAACCACACACACACCACAAAACCACACACATCACATAACACACACGCCACATATGTTACAAAACCACACACACACACACACCACAAAACCACATACACACCACACACCACACACCACACATACACCACAAAACCACACACCACACACCTACCACACACAGCACAAAACCACACATACCACACAACACACACATACCACAAAACCACACACACACCACACACATACCACACACAGCACAAAACCACATACATACCACAAAGCCACACATACGCCATGAAACCACACACACCACACACAACATAAAACCACACATACCACACACCACACACACCACAAAACCACACACACATCACACATCACACACAGCACAAAACCACAAAACCCCACACACCACAACCCCCAACACACCACACACACAAAACCACACACACCACAAACCCCCAAACACCACACATGCCACAAAGCCACACACACACCACACATCACACACACACCACAAAACCACACACAGCACACAACACACATGTCACACACACCGCAAAACCACACACCACACACATACCACACACACCACAAAACCACACACAGCACACACCATACACGCCACACACAGACCAAAACCACATGCAAAACACAACTACACATACACCACAAAACCTCACACATACACCACACAACTCACACAAATGCCACACACACCACAAAACCACACACACCACACAACACACATACGTGACACACACCACAAAACCACACACACATGCCACACACACCACAAAACCATACATATGCCACACAGCACAAAACCACACACACAACACACAACACACACATGCCGCACACAGCACAAAACCACATGGAAAACACATACACATACTCAACAAAACCTCACACACAAAAAACAACCACACACACATCTCCACCACCTACACCACACACACATCACACAAGCACACACCCCATGCACCACACACCACACACATACACACACACCACACACACCACATGACACACACAGCACAAAACCACACGCAAAACCCAACCACACACATTTGCCATACACACCACATTCCCACCACATACATCACACACACCACACAAGCACACACCACACGCACCACATACCACACACACCACATACACATTACACACACCACACATACCACACATGAAACACACACATACACTACAAAACCACACACACACAAAAAAACACCATACATGTTACATATGCACCACACATACACCACACACACAGATGCACATACACACCCCACGGATCATAGACACATATATGATCTCCCACATATACACATCACTCTCATACTGAAAACCATACATACACACACTACACACACACACACACACGGCACATCACACTCCCCACCACACACTGCATGTGCATGCACACCCACACCCACACCACACAATACTCAAAGGTACAGGCTGGTGCCTATGTTCCATCCCCATAGGTTGGCTGCCCCCGGGATGAGTGTGCCCTGGAAGGAGGCAATCGGGAGATATGGGTGGGCACCTCTGTGACTCTGCACAGTGTTTGGGGATGCCAGGGTAAATGGGGAGCAGGATCCTGGCTGGGACCTCTAGCCCCACACTGACTTTGTAGCCATCTTGGCCATTTCTAGCAGGTTTTGGGCCCCTCACCATGCTGGGCATGGCCAGCTTACTGCCTTCCAGCCTCAGGGCATGCTCCAAGAAGTGGCCTGCAGGGAGTTCTCGTTCTTCCTGTTGTTGGACAAGACAGATGTAGCAGGCATGGTACTTGGTGTGCATGGTGCTTGGCGAGCACTGATTTGGTGAGCATGGTACTTGGTGAGCATGGTATTTTGTGAGCATGTAATTGGTGTGCATAGTATTTGGTGAGCATGATACTTGGTGAGCCTGGCACTTGGCATGCATAGTACTTGGTGAGTGTGGTGCTTGGTAAGGCTGATACTTGGTATGCATAGTACTTGGTAAGGATGGCACTTGGTGTGCATGGTACTTGGTGAGTGTGGTACTTAGTGTGGTACCTGGTGAGCATGATATTTGGTGTGCATGATACTTGGTAAGCACAGTATTTGGTGTGCCTGGTACTTGGTAAGCATGGTACTTGGTGTGTATAGCACTTGGTGAGCATGGGGTATTTCACAGGACAATATCTCTGTTTCAGTGAAATTCCGTATTGTCTCTGTGGATGTCAATTTCCACCCTGTTGATGAAATGGTGAGTCTCATAATGATAGGTGAAGGTAAAATGTAAGACCTATTCTTTCGGGAAACTTGAGACCAATAAAAGGGGTATTTTAAACCCACTACAGAAAGATTTCATAAGGGTACCTCTGCTAGAAGAATAAAAGAGGTCAGAATCAAGGTACACCATACACTGCATTCTTAAAATGAATTCAGCATGCAATTGAGGTTGTCCTCTTAAAGATTCCAGTTACTTTCATTGAATAAAGGTGTGAATTTGATTTCCCTCTTACACGAAGATCATCATGAAATAATAATAAACTTATTATTCAGACCTTTTATCTAAATAGGTTTCCTCAATTGTACGTTATTTAACAATAGGAAAGTCCTGACTTCTTGAGAGATGTATGTCCCAAACTAAACATACAAAGTGCTGTGAAGCTCACAGTAGGGAGCAGAGACAGTTGCAGATGACATGTCTGCTAAACATAAAATCATTTACTGGACATTTAAAATGTGCCAGACAATGTTCTAAGTGCCTTGTGCTTACTTACATTTTTATTCTGAAGGTGATCCTGTGAGATGGGAAGGATTGTTATCCTCACTTTACAATGGGGAAACCATAACATTTAAAGAGTAAGAAATTTGCTCACATTACAGCAGGTAGTAAATGGCAGACTGGAATTTAAATCCAATGTTCTAGAACCAGACCCCAAACTCCAGCACTATTCCATATTGCTTCTGCAATTTAAAAGGCAACCTAGCTTTATGAAGCATGTGTGTATCCTAGACTCAGTGCTAAACTGAATCTAGTCCATCCTACTAGGGATCTCATGCTCATGCCTTCTGTGTCCTATTATCTCCCTTTTCTTTATTTCTTCTAATTTCTTAAACTATGGGAAAAGCTGGAAAATCACTGGGAGGAAGCTAGGCTCAAGTCCTGGATGCATATGATAGAGTTAAAAATACGTATTGTAGTTATTTCTTCCTTCGATTGCCTTTTACTGCCTTTTAGTGCACTATAGCATCCACCACACACAGGAGAGAAAAGTCCCCTCTTGCTTTTGTGGGTAGCAGGAACAACAGTTTTCATCCTTCTCACTACACTCAGTGCTTTAAATTTTTCATCAGAGGGAAAGTCTTTTGATCCAGATTTACAGATTCCAAAAGTAACTGAAATTTAGTAGATGATTTATGACTTTATCAGCACTTACTGGAATTCAGGGAAAAAACTATACAAAGGGGAAGCTTGGGGAACTGACCCTAAACCTTATCTGCCCCGCCATTTGGGCTAAGGTAATAGTTTTAAACATCAATATTCATCAGAATCTATGGGTGTGGGTGTGTGCTTACTTAAAATGCAGATTCCATGGCCCCATGTCCAAAGATTCCAATTACACATCTGAGGAAAGTCTCAGAAATCTGCATGTCAGCAGGTATCCCAGATCATTTCAATGCTGGTGGGCCACAAAACGTGCTTTGAAAAACAAGAAATTAGTTATGGCTTTGTGTCATATTCCTCGATCATATTAGGCAGAGTTAAACTGATTCATTATGATATAACATTTTTGTTTTATAGCTACTGCTTTTCCATCTAACTTCTCATTTACCCTCTTAAAGTACTTATAAATCAAGGAGAACTCAGAAATACACTCTCTACATATTCTTAATATGTTGCCCTAAAACAATGTGTTGTCAAAGCTGGAATCAGGATCGAGATAGTCTGACAGCAGAGAAAGCGGGAAATAGGACCAGCTTATAGTAAAATCGCTACTGAGAGGGAAGAAAGAACTGAGAAAAACTAAATTGGTAATTTTCCATTTGGAGCTGTTTCAGAAAGATTCTTCCAGTATTTTTTCTTAGAGTTATAGACCATTAAGACACAGTCTCTCAGAATAAGTGTTTATAAAATGCAAATAATATGGGAGGCAATACAATTGCTTAAGGTGGATGTATGAATGCATCAAATCAGGTGAAGAAACACCTGTATTATTTGTATTAAATAGCTTTTTGCGTGACCATCTTATTGTTATAGGTACACATATGGAGAGCCTGTCCCCAGTCTGGTGACACTTACTGTGCAGAAAATGTTTATCATTTCAGCCCACCTGCAACAGTAACTATTCATGTGATATCTGTGAAGAACTCAGTCAACAGGTATGTGGAAACCGCTCTCCTCCAGACACTAATACCAAGGTTTTCTCTTCTCATGGATTATAATAGCTCATAAAATACAACAGAGAATTTGAAATACCCATCAGGCAAAATGGAGGAGTAGGGGAAAAATTCTAAGATTGCCTGGCAGTGTCAGGGGCTTCCTTGAGGGCTAGGCTCAGGGGTGCAGAGTGGTATTTATTTGGCCAGTTTGGTAATTTCCTTCCAACAGCAGTCAAAATGCCAGACATAAGGGCATCGAAGGATGTAGAAGGATCCAAAGTTGGCTTTTATCAAACAGATAACAGAAAAATATATGTGGCAGGTGTTAAGAATTTGGCTAGTGGGAGAATCAAATGGCAATGCCGTGGAACGTAAACCGCACCAGAGCTGGAAGTAGAATGTGATGTATTTTTTTTAAGGGGCAAAAATTACTGATTTCAGAGGCAGAATGTGTAAAAGTCCAGAGTGTGGCAGTGTGCACAGATGCTGGAAGGGTGATGCAGGGCAGGCAAGACCCCAATGGGGGTTTAGCCCAAGAGCGTTCTTTTCTTCACCCAGGAAAGAATTTAAGGGCAAGCCAGAGGTGTTAGAGACAAAAGCTTTTATTGAAGCAGCAGTGCACAGCAGCAGCAGAGGTACTGCCCCTTGCAGACCAGGGCTACCCCATCAGCAGTGTTCCCACAGTAGCAGCTCAAAGGGAGTACTGCAGTCATATTTATACCCACTTTTAGTTACATGGAAATTAAGAAGCAGATTGTGCAGAAATTTCCAGGAAAAAGGTGGTAACTTCTGGGTTGTCAGGCCATTGCCATGGAAAATGGCATTACCTCCGTGTGATGCCATGGCAACGGTAAACTGACCTGGCACACTGATGGGCATGTCTTACGGAAAGCAGCCTCTCCTGCATCCCTGTTTTAGTGAGTTCTCAATTTGGTCCAGTGTGTGAGACCCACTTCCAAAGCTGAGTCCCACCTCTTACCTCAAGGATATAGAAAAGAACATTATCAAAGCTGCAGAGAGCAAATGAATGAGAAGCCAGAGTAACTAATATAATAATGAACACCAAGGCAGACAGTGATAAACAAGATCTATGGAGGAATCTAGCTGCCCAAATCTGTAATGTATCAGGGAGACTAGGATTAACTTCTATTTTCAAGTGAGTCATGACATCTATATAAAAATAAATTAAATATGATTATATTTTATTATGCAATAAAGACTTTCCTATAAAAACATTTAAAATGAAAACAAATCTTTATTAAAACATGTACCCCAATGTTTAGTTTGAAAACTTGTTTATGGCAAGAATTCATCTATTTAATAAATGTATATCTTCCTATTAATGTCCTAGATATTGAGAATATACAGTTAAGAACATAGCAATCCTTGCTGGGTGCAGTGGCCTACACCTGTAATCCCAGCACTTCCAGAGGCTGAGGTGGAAAGACTGCTTGAGCCCAGGAGTTTGAGACCAACCTGTGTAATATAGTGAGACCCCCCCCCCCCGCCTCTAAAAAAATAAAAATCAGCCAGGTGTGGTGGCACATACCTGTTGTCCCAACTACTCGGGAGCTGAGGTAGGAGGATCACTTGAGCCCAGGAAGTTGAGGCTGCAATGAATTGTGATTGTGTCCACTGCACTCTAGCCTGGGTGACAGAGTGAGACTATGTCTCAAACAAACAACAACAAAAAAACAAACATAGCAATCCTTAGTCAATATTTCGGTAATGCTGGTTATGAACACCTTCTCAGAATATGTTATGTCTAAGTTTTGAGGATCCTAACTGTTGGCTAAAGTAAGAATGGGAGAAAGAAACTTATCATTTGAGGAACAGCATATGCAAGAAGATAGAATTACAAAATACGGCACATTTAGAAACTCTAGGAAGTTTAATATGGCAGAAATGGGATCAGTTTTCAGAAGAGAGGGGAGAAGCCAAAGGTTGATAATGAGTAAATCAATGATGAATGCAGAAACATTATGTCATTCTTGGGCTGGGAAAAGATAAGCACCGAAAGGATGGTCAGAACATTTGTTATATTTATTTTATGACCAATGAAAAATTCTCATAAATTGACAGCTAACTTTTTAAGTAGCAAATTGAAAGACCCAAGAATTCTCTTCCTTTCTCTTCAGGCAAACAGTGAAGGATGTTTCACACAACTCTTAAAAACTAAAATATTTCAGCTGAAACAAAAAGGGTATGACATGAAAATAGAAGTGGAAGCCAAGGTCAAAGAAGAGGGAACCGGTTTGTATTATTTTTAAATATTTATTAATGTGATACCCATTTATCAAACTTTCATTTCATGTAAAGCACTTTATAGTTTCTGGAGGTTATGAAAATAACATGGTGCCTGCCCTCAAGGAATTATGCATCTAAACACAGAAATTAAGTGTGTGTGCGCACATAGTCACAATCAAATCTCTGCAAGAAATGCAAAATTGAGGGCCAAGTGAATATGAAGAGTGGTAATTAATTCTAGTATACCTTCTAGAGCCCAAAGGAAACCTTATAGATAAAATAGTATTTCAACTGATTTATATAGGGAGGTAATATTTTGAAAGATTAATGATGGAGGGGGAAAATGTGATAAGCATCAAAACTGTGTTTGATCTCAGAAGAATCTGAAAATGTAGGCTGGTGCTAAAGTGTGAAGAAAAGCAAAGCATCCACTAAAGAGTTTAAATTTATTCTGAAAAGCTTGGATATCTTTCAATATATTTGACAAGAATAATCTGAATAAATTGATGTTCTTAAAAAGTAAGTCTAGCAGACCTGAAGAGGATAGGCTAGATGAAAAAATGTGCTACAATGTGGTACGTCAGAAAATTAATAAAGGTGACCCCAAAGATTCTAAATTTGGGGCCTGGGAAATGGAAATGCCATTAACCAGGATAATGAGTTGATGAAAAAGAACTATTGTGATGAAACGTGTAAACATAATTAACTGTAATTTGAAGTATCAAAATGCAAGGGGATGTATTTAGCTGATAATTTTAAAAGAGAGCCAGAGGTAAATTAAGACCAGAAGTATAAATCTAAATCCATTCTCATTGTGTCTATGTCTTATTAAGAGTAAGTGCAAATACTCGAAGTGAGCTCATTTAGCACTGCTAAATTTAGGATAGAGACAGGACAAAGAGGTATCCAAGGACAGAAACAACTGAATTTTGGAGATAGAAAGTAACAAATAAATCAGCATAATTAAATAAGAATCATAGACCTGGGGCAAGAAAAAAAAAAAAAGGATAATTTTTTAGAAGCCACTAGAAGGAAGAGTTTCAGTGATACTTAGTATGGAGTACTACTGAGAGTTCATCCATGATGAAGTCTGAGATGAGAATTCAATATGGAGAGCAAGCAAGGGATCTTTTATTTTATTTTATTTTATTTTATTTTATTTTATTTTTTATGGTTGAAACTACAGCTTTGAAATATATTTCCATATTATATTCTGGTTACACAGAACTGAAAAAAAAATCCATTTCTAAAAAATAAGTAGATGCTGTAAATAAAAGGTTTTTTTTTATTGCATTATAGGCTTTGGGGTACATATGCAGAACGTGCAAGATAGTTGCATAGGTACACACATGGCAGTGTGTTTTGCTGCCTTCCTCCCCTTCACCCACACTTGGCATTCATCCCCAGGCTATCCCTCCCCAGCCCCCCGGCTGTCCCTTCCCCAGTCCCCCCAATAGACCCCAGTGTGTAGTAGACCCCCTCTCTGTGTCCATGTGTTCTCATTTTTCTCACCCACCTATGAGTGAGTATATGCGGTATTTCTTTTTCTGTTCTTGTGTCAGTTTGCTGAGAATGATGTTCTCCAGATTCATCCATGTCCTTACAAAGGACACAAACTCATCATTTTTGATTGCTGCATAATATTCCATGGTGTATATGTGCCACATTTTCCCAGTCCAGTCTATCATCGTTGGGCATTTGGGTTGGTTCCAGTTCTTTGCTTTGGAAACAGTGCTGCA